>CM072097.1:7226972-12635207 GCA_036850905.1 Luffa acutangula
TTTCGTCCGGGCGACTAATGAGATTAGAAAAAAAGGACTCATTTTAATTAACTAAATAACATTTTATTCCAGTAAAGTAATCAAGAATAATAATACGAATGGCACCTTGATTCTATATCATCTTTTTCTGTATCATAGGAATCAAAATTGTAACAGGTGTACCGGAAGCTATTCCAGTGATAGGGTCGCCTTTGGTAGAGTTATTACGCGGAAGTGCTAGTGTGGGACAATCTACCTTGACTCGTTTTTATAGTTTACACACTTTTGTATTACCTCTTCTTACTGTCGTATTTATGTTAATGCACTTCCCAATGATACGTAAGCAAGTCATTTCTGGTCCTTTATAGAGAATAGAAATCATAGATTTTGAATGAGTTATTTATGATTATTCGGGGGAGAAAGAAGAGTATTTCGTTGCTGCAAATATGGATTATTGAAAAATAAGACATGTATTTGGATCTTTCCCTCCAACTCCATGAAATTTTATTCGTTATTTTTCACTAATAGTTGAAGGGAATTCTTCGATTGGGATTCACAACCAAATGTGTCTTTATTCCAACCATCGTGAAAGCTCCATACAGAGGGTAGGTTGGTTCGCTTGAAGAGAATCTTTTCTATGATCAGACTTGACCATGTCGTGCATGAACAGGCTCCGTAAGATCCAGTAGAATAGGTGATATATATGGCATAATCCAAATTATGTTTTATCTATTTCACTTACTTAATAGTATGAAAATGCATTCATTTCCTCTGCATTGACTCGATTTATGATACTATCGGAGTAAAACAAGGGATCTAAAGAAGAACATAGGCTAGACTCTATTAGTAACAAGTAAATCCTTTGGTTTGGATGTAAAAAGTATCAATATTTTTGGGGGCTAAAGCCCCATCGCAAGGTCTGAGACGACCCAGAAAGCACTTGAACATTATCAACTTTGTACGCCTACTTGGATATTGAGCATTTATCTGTAAGAAGTGAATTCCTTGCAATGGATAATTGTAACTCTGGAAAACAGAATCTGCTAAATTTTTTCTTACATTGAATCAATCATTTATTTTATATATGCTTGGATAAGATATCAATTTTTTATCTGGATCCAGTTGGTTCGTTTGATTTGTGCTCAAACCAAATGCATTTAATGAGTATAAAACACATGTCCCGTATAAAATCAATAAGTAGTTTCAAAGAAAAACAAGGATTGTTCTTGAAATCTATGAGCTTTGAAAAGTTGATTGAATCTTTAATTATATACATTAGTCATTCGACTTAATTTTGTGGAAAACTTGAAAAAATTTTACTTTAATTTTTTAAAAGTTAAAGTTAGCGATTGAATTTATCCTAAATTAAATTTAGGGTAAAAGTGCACCACATATTTAAGTTTAAGATACCTAATACAACTTTACCACAAGTAAAAATTGAATTTTCTTTTTTAACTTAAAAGAATAGTGATAAAAGAATATGAACATGATCATTTTTTATCCCCAAAAAAAAAAAAAAGAATATGAAGATTTGGAAATGGAGAGAATAAAATAAAATGGTGTGGAATAGCTTTTTCCATAGACCTTCCCTGTCCAGACATTAACGTTTTGCTTGTTTGCTTCTGAAAATGCTCATCTTTTGGCTTTTAACACTTCCAAAAATAAGTAAAAAAATCAAAAATCAAAAAAAAAAAAAAAAAAAAAAAAACGTTAAAAAAAACACTTCCAAAAATTAAAAACAATCTGGTTAAAAAAATCAAAAAATTAGAAAAAAAGCTCTGTAATAATAATAAATTAACAAAATCCAAAATCATTTCCATTTTCATTTTCCCCAAATTTCCTATCTTCACTTTCCCTTCAGATTCCTGAGAAAAAGAAGAAAATTCAACCACTGACGCGACTGATTTGACGGCATTTATGGGGTTTGGTTTCCCGATGGTGTCGCGTCTCTTGGAGAAACGTGACCCAACTGCTCTCTTTGACTCTGTCTACTTCGTCTGGTCGTCTCCGTCTACTTCGTCTAGTCGTTGTGAGGTCGTGTCTCTCTAACAGACGCGACCTTATATGTAGCGTAGGTCCAACCTACGGGACACCTTAAATCCCCAAATACTTTTAGAACACACCCCTTTTCTCTAATTTTTTTTTAATTTCTTTCCTACTTTTCCAAAAAACCCGAATAAAGTGTATCCTTAAATGAGGTAGAAAATCCTCAATTCAACTTTGATGATCTTTTTTTCCAATTTAATTTTAGGGACGAGGAACGTATTTCTCACCTCTCATCCCATTTCGAAAATGAAACTTTTTAGACTCAAAATGAAATGTATTAACCTTCATATTCATAAACTAATAAGCTTTATTGGATATATGTTTAAAAACACCACAAACCAATTTTATTCCAAACTCAATTAAAAAATATATGTACTTTAGTTATTATTTAACATTTTTTTTTTAAAAGAGTAGATAGAAATTTTCAAACCCATCCGAGGCATGACTACAGGGTATGGGGATTAAATTTATGATAGGACCCATGTAGTATATCAACAACCTACTGGGATCACCTCCATGACAATCAACTAAATAATAGTGTTCCAAAACACCACAAATAAATCACTCATTAACCACCAAGCAATCAACCATAAAATTTAGAATACTAAAACGCAAATAACACACGATTTATACGTGGAAAACCCCTTCGATGTGAAGAGTAAAAACCACGGGACTTTTGAGGAATCCACCCTTGTCACCTTCTCTTATTATGATAAAATTGAGGAAAAAGAATCTAAATCAATCATACAAAGATTTACAACCCACCAAATACTTGAGAGATCAACACTTGAGAGATAAAAAAGATGAAAGTATCTCCAATTTTATAGGTTCTGTCCAGCAGCGATTACAAACAAACCAGAGCTCAAAAGGACGATCCAACTGTTCAAAACTAGGCCCTACGTGTCCCCAACAGGCTAACCAAATTTCAGCAAAATTCAACGGCTGAAACTCCAGAAATCGACAACTTTGTGAACGTTGTTTCTAAAAATATGAACTGCCCTGCTCTCCTCTCTCTGTTTTTTCTGTATTTTTCAACTACCGTCTCTTTCCTTAGGTCATCCCATATCAAAGGAAAAACCCTAAGCTTTCAAGACAAGTCAACTCATTTAACCCCAATTGGGCTAAACACATAACCCGACATATTGGGTTCATAAACACAAGTTAAAAATAAATCCTTGCTAATGCAACAAGTGGGTTGGACACCCACAACAAATTCTTCGAGGAATCCTGGCCTCATCCTAACCTATTAATATTATTCTTTGACAGGTTGATTTGAATAAATAAATGACGATAAACAAGATTAGATAAACCAAATAAAACAAGAGTAAGTGATATAAATGCTTGTGCGAAATTTACATTATCAATAGTCAGCTTAAACACATCTCCACCATTAAAGCATCAAAAACCTTTTTCTACAAAGTGAATTCCACCCACAAGAAAATTGTCAAAACTAACCTAAAACATGTTTTTCTCAGTTTTGTCCTCGTTCATTAGTGAAATGAATTTAATTTCAACCCACCAACAAATTTTAATATCATTCTCATTCGTTGATATATTGATTTGAATAAATAAATGATGATACTCAAAATTAGATAAACCAAATAAAACAAGAAGTGATATAAACATTGGTGCGAAATTACACTATCAATAGTCAACTTAAACACAGTTCCACTATTATAGCATCAAAAACCATTTCTACTAATTGACGGAGCGAGTCCCACCTACAACTATAAGAACAAAACTTGACTTATGTAAGAATATCTCATTAAAATCTTGACAACTAAGAAAGAGAAAGAGAGAAAATGAGAAAACTTTTTTATCTCCTGATTATCGACATTTTAATAGTGATATGTAAGGAGATTCTTACCTATCGTTATGCCGTCAGTTTTTTTTCATTAAATATGTCCTAAAAAGAATAAATAAATAGAGATGGTGAAAATTGAAAATCCAAGAAGGTAATTAAGAGTTAAGATCTTTCATTAAATATAAGGCTAAGAACACATATATAAACATAAACTACATTTGTAATTTAACATAAAAATAAATTTTCGACCGAAAAAAAAAAGAGAGAATGAAACAAAAACAATCAAAATCCCTAAACTCCAAACGCCATGAAAATGGAAGCAGCAAGTTTCAGAACTGCGGCAACTTCCCCGATCGGAAAACTGCGAACTTCGAAGTTTCCGAATACGAATAATCAATCCCATTCTCCTTCAAGAATCCTTCCAACAAATCCATTACTCGTTCCGGTTCCTCACTCTCGCATTCGATCTCATAATTCGTTCCGAAATCGAAACTCGTTTCATCCAATTCCAATTTCAATCCCTTCCATTCATAGATCCGTCTCACGTTCCTGAATCCTCCTAAGCACACGAATCCCTCCCTCCCAATCCCATACTCTTCTCTCACTCTTTCGATTATCTTCGACGATTCGATCAATTGCAGGCGATTCGGTTCGGCGACGCAGGCGCGGCCGATCGACGGCTCGAGCGGCTCTTCGTGCTCCTCGATGCGGCTGATTCCGTCGGAGATTTTAGGTTTCGCTTTGAGAGAGAGGACGCAGTGGCTGTCGTCGTCGTAGAATCGGATCCGGAGGACGGCGAGGTTGGAGGAGAGCTCGGCGTTGGCGCCGTCGAAGAAGACGTTCTGTTGATTGTGCGTTTTGATGTGGTGAGAGGAGAGGAGATCGGAGAGTTTGCGGTGAGATGAAGAATCTGCGAGGCGGAGCTTTACTTCGACCTCCATTGGTGGCTCATTTGGCTTGGAAAACTGTTCCGCGATTCTCGATTCTGTGCGAATGGAAAGAGAAGGATTGTGTTTGGCTGCTGAGAAAATTCTTAGGCGATTGTTTCTGTGGAGATTGTTGTTGAAGATGAAGGCGTTGCGACGGAGATGGAAGCAGTGGCCGGAATTTGGAATGAATCGGAGACTCATTGTTGGTGGTTTAGGGCAGAGGAAAAAAATGGATTAGGCTTTCAATTTGAACCACTCATGATTTTCCCGGAAAATTATACACTCAGGATTTTGAAAAACACACGTTTTATAAGTTATTTCTTTCATTGAAAACTTTTATGTGGATGGCAAAAGTGATATATTTTAACCTATGTGTGTTTTTTCTAAGTTTTAATTTTTTTTTTTTTTTTTTTGGAAAAATAACTTTTTGGTCCCTGAGTTTTGAGGGATATGTGCGTAAAATAGACATTTTTAGTTCCTGAATTTTCTAGGTCCCTAAGTTTTTAAAATAGACATTTTTAGTCTCTAAGTTAAATAAGCTTAAAAGGTTCCTAATATTATTTTTTCAAAATTTTAAATCAATACTTTTTAGTTTGAAAAACCATTCAATATTAAAAAATAATACAAAAATACTAATTTTAAAAAGTTGAAAAAATAATATTAGGGACCTTTTAAACCTATTTCTCAAAACTCAAGGACTAAAAATGATCATTTTGAAAACTTAGGAATCTTTTAAACCTATTCCTCAAAACTCGTCTATTTTGAAAACTCAGAGACCAAACGCACATATTCCTTAGGGACTAAAAAGGTAATTTTCCCTTTTTTTTTTTTAATAATATGTATAAATTCTAAAATTTCAAATTGATAATGATTTTATGTTTTGTTTTAAAAATTCTTTTTTAGACCTTAGCAAATTTGAACAATAAACAGGTTTTAGAATTTTAATTGTCTATTTTGAAAATATAATTAACTTATTAAGCATAAAATTGAAAATTGAGGTATTATAAAACATCTTCTTATGGCCCTTAAATTTTAAATAAATATCGACAAACAAACTTCAAGTATTTATTCAACACAAAATGAAAAAGGTAAAGACATGTTAGTCAGTTTTTAAAGTTTAGGATAGTCAGTTTTTAAAGTTTAGGGATCTTTCCCCATAATAAATAATGAATAACAAAAAAGACTTCACTAGTAAACTTTAGTTAGACTTAAATATTGAAATTCGAGTCTACGATTTCTAAGATTTCTCATATATCTATCTAGGTAAAGAAGAAAGGAAAAAAAAATCACCTTTTCCTTACAAGATCCAAAGATTTGGTAGAATCTTTCAATGCCAACAAATTTGCTTTGAATTGTTTGAAGACAAGAGATAAATTTGGTTGGTGGTGAAAGATTTCTGATAGGCCAACACCACCTCTCCATTCCTGTTTTCTCCATAAAAATCCACACCATATAAATATAAAATCATTGAGAGAGTGAAATGCTACAAAAAGAAAAATGCAAATTTAATGTGTATCTTTTTATAAAAATAAGTTCCTACTCTTTCCTCTATGGTGACGTTATGGAAATGATTTAAAAGAATTGTTCTCTTTTTGCAATGCAAAAATACTTCTATGAATAATGAATTGTAGTTAAAATATAAGTACATGAACTACTTCAAATGTCCAAATTTAGTTTCCGTACTTTCAATAAATCTTAAAATTAGTCCTCACCGTTAATTTATGGTTACCTTAAAAAAAAAAAAAAAAAATCATTAATCTTCTTTTCTTGAACGGAAAATTGATAAAAATTAATTTCAGATTTATTGAAAGTACCTAAACTAAAATTGGGCGAGAATAATTTCTAAGTATAGGGACCAAAAAAATGGTATTTTAACTATGAATTATTTTTAGTTACTTTGGTTGAAATTTTCTTCAAATTGATCTCGAGAAAAAATCTTCAGAATGGAAGTGTGAGTGGGTCGTTTTGATATTGGATGAAAAATTGAAGACTTGCCTCAAAGTTGAAAAAACAAAATAGTTTTGGTTTTAAAAGATTAAATTTGGCTAAATTATATATATATATATATATATATATATATATATATATAATACCCTAGACTGTGGTTTGTTTCAAAAATCGAAACCCTAAATTTTAAAAAGTTTCAAAAATACCCTGAACTTTACAAAACATTTCAAAAATACCCTTGCAATTAATTTTTGGATGGGAACCGTTAAAACTGTCGAAAATACAATTGTCGAAAATTTAGTTAACTCTTGGGATGATGTGTTGAAAGAGAAGAAAAGCTCCTAGGTATGAATACATTAAAAATAGGTAAAGCTTCTCATTAATTTTCATGAAGAAGAATTTAGGATAAGAAAAAAGAAACATTTTCTAATAAGGTTATTTTTTAAAATCTTTTGAAAGTTAAAGAGTATTAATGAAACTAAAATTTTTAATGGTTTCCATCCAAAAATTGAAACATTTTTTTTTTTTAAGTGGGGTATTTTTTAAACAAACCCATAGTTAGGGCATTTTTTATAATTTAGCCGATTAAATTTCATTAATCTGATGAAAGCTTTTTCCTTTCAATTTTTGCTTGAAAAAGCACAAAGCTTGCAACGAGTAAAAAAGTCTCTTAGTTCAGAAATCCATGTAATTTGAAGTATATTTCAAGATTCAAGACATTTTACCTTGTGAGGATCGCGCGACTCATCATGATCTTCAAGATGAGCTATAAGAGCAGCAGCTGCTTCATTACAGAGTTGATGGCTATGGCTTTTGTTTATGCTCTGAAATTGCTGGTTTATCTCATACAACAGATTTCTGCTTTCCTCCAAACTGTCAAACAAAGCTTTCTTCATGGCTCTTGTATCTTCTTCAAGAATTTTCAGTCTTCTACTGATCTTCTCAACTTCACAAGCTCTAACTCTCCAACTGGGACCGTCTTTCGACGACTTCTTCGCAACCAAATTTCGATCGAATGCTTTCAAAACCATCTCATGACATGAACCATCTGCTTCCATTCTATGCCCATGAGGGTGTTTCTGGTGCTCTGCCATTGTAGCTGCTTTAGGAAACAGTTAGCTTCACTAACTTCTGAGGCCAGTTCGCAAATTCTCTCGGTTGTTGTGTGGAGTTTTTGAAACACAAGGAGGGTTTTCTTACTTGGACGGTAAAAATTTTTCTAACTTTTGGGCTTCGGAGAGAGAGTAAAAGGGAGAGGAACTTAGACTTGGGAAACAGTGCCATACGGAGAATGTGAAGAGGTTGGGTTGGAAAAAGAAAACACGATGAAAAGCTTTAGCCTTTTCATGTTCTCAACAAAAAAAGAGATTTAGAAAACAAGGGGAAAAAAAGAAGGGGTTGGGTTGGAGAAATGATTGTGACATGTGAATGAATGTTGCTTATCTGAGAGGGTTGCAGTGGCAAGTAACCAACCTTCAAATATACAAGAAACGGACTGTAACAAAAAATTATTCAATGTGACCAACACAATTTATCCGACACAACACACCAAAGTTTTCTTTTCTATAGAGAGAGAGATTTGCTGCACATTTCTCAAGGTGGAGTGTTTAGAGTAAAACCTGTTATCTGGATGAAGTTTGCAAGTCGGTTGATACGATGAGTCTCTAATGGCGGCTTTTGGAGGATTGCTGCATCAAGTTGGCAAGTTTTGGCTCCATTTCCGCAGAAGCTTTGGCTTCATGTAAGATCCTGTAGCTTTCTAAAATCATCAACCTTATCTTCACCTTGTAAGAAAGCAATGAAGTGAAAGGGTGAAGTTAAATAAGAGTGACCTTTAAATGCTTCAGCTGATTGAATACTTATTGTCTAATTAATTACCAGAACCAATTCAGATGATCCCCATACATACATTTATTTAAGACAATCTAAATGGCAAATCAGATTCCCTCAATTTCTTATAATAGATTTATCCTATTAAATTCATCATATCTCAACCGCTCAGTTTTTGAGCTTAGTAGTAGTTAAAAACAGTAGTTGATGCAAATCTGCCGAGAAACAATTTGTTTTAGAGAGATTTTTGTTAAGATAGTTCGTAATCTTTGTTATCAAAATCCGTCTACAAAAAGATGAGCCACAGACTTGAACTGAGTATGTAATTTCACAAATGAACATGTTTGAAGAATTGAAGTTGTTCATCAAGACTGAAAATTGCTTGAGAAGGACATTGATACACGATGCTTCAAGCCAGTAATCTATCGTTTCCAAACTTCACATATTTCTCCTTGTTGTAAAAGGGAGAGAGGGAGGGGACAAAAGAATCGCTTTAGTCATCTTAATCTACTGGCACCTCAACCTCCATTTTCAGGTCGGAATTGCCAAGAATCTGCAAAAGAACAAAATAGATATAACATATATATTGCAGCATAGAGAAGATATGAATCACGCAAATTTTAAATAACTCATAGCAAGTTCAGATGACAGAAGTCAGTACAATAATAGTTTGCACGGGATCACAAAAATGAACTAGATGGCTTAGAGGAAAATTCATGGAAAAGTTGACATAGTGCAGGACACCAAGTGATCAATAATGAAGTAGTTTCAAAGTCCAGAAAAGAAGCTGCTCAACATGATTGCATGGAACGTTGTTGTTCAGATGCTGAAGAATCAGTAAGTTTAAATCTGAAATGATATTTCAACAGTCAGCTACTTTTATCATAATTGTTGTACAAATTTGCGTAAGATTTCAAATATTGTTGTGAATGTTAATGACTATTGCTTCACAAATTTTCATGATAAGCTACTTTTTATTTGCTGTGATATTTGGCTAATTTTAAACGATTTATGTACACCATTTTCTCAATTTAGTTCATCTATTTTTCAAATAAGTATTAACTATTTTCATGTAACGGACATGACTCAATAGTTCACATTGTCGATTGGTGGCAATTTAAGACCTTTGAGTTTTTTCTCATTCCTATGGATACTATCGAAGAAGGGGACTCTTTTTTGTGCTAATATGAGGATTTATATATTAAGAGTATCATATTAGCAAGTCATGTTTTCTTGTTGGTCCAAATGAATAAGAGTGAAATTTATGATAGGATGAACAAACCTTAATGAAATCCTCCTGGGTTAAATGGAATTCCTTTGTATAACCTGCTTCCTCCAGAAGTTGGCTCAAGACTTGCTGCAAAAGGGATAAAAGGACAAAACTTATTGAACCTGCCATGTGCTATGGGAAATATATTTAGGGAAGAGTCTTGAGTACCTTTCTTTGGTCATCAGACATGAAGGGACCAGACAAATCTTGTAGCACTTCTAATATGTCATTGAAAGATACCTTCCCATTAAAGTCCACATCATATACTTTGAACATAACTGACAGAACAAAACAGATAATAACTGATGAGTCCAGACTTTTTCAAGACAACAAAGCCCATTAATTCAGCATAACGATGACTAAGATTTTAGTTAGTCAAATTTGTAGTTAAGTGTATGATGTTAGTGGCACTAATAAAGAAAAACACAAGGGAATGACAAGAAAAGAAAAAAGAGAGAGTGCCCTATTTCTGATAGGCAGAAGGAGATCTAACTACTGAAGTCATCCCCCCTCTCTCACTTGAAATGAAGAATGCTATATAAGCGAGAAGTTTTATTAAGATATACATTTTGACTTAAAACTCTATACTATCCAAGAAGATATGAAAATGGCTACCCAAAGATGATTTTTATGATCCAATATAAACCAGAATTCTGCTTCAAACTTTAAAGACATTAGAATAACAAGAGAGCACTGTCAAACAAGTAAATCTCGAGTGTCATCAGACAGAATCTAAACGATTGCAATTATGCATTTTATACGTACATTCAATTTTACGTTGGATGCTAGCTTTAGCACTAAATGCAGACAAAAACGCCACGAAATCCTTAAAGTTCAAACCATCAACCATCTTCAGCAGCCTCTGTGGAACACAAAAAGGAAAGGACAAGCTATCATTCACCGATTGAAGTACACAAACTTCACAAAATCAAGCTCAGAATCTTACTATTTCAAGAAATTAATCATAGATTTCGTTCAGATAACCTGAGAAAGAGGATTCATAGCGAATTCTGGGACTGATAAGAACTCATCGGCCAAGATGTATCCCTTAGAGTTTCGATCAAGTTGACAAAATCTCTGATACAGCGACACTATTTCTTGTTGCGTAACTGAATTACACATCCAAAATGAATAAGAACGGAGAACATTAGAAACGAAGAGTGTCCAAAGAAAGAAATAAAAACAGAAATCGAAAATACTCACATAGGTTATCGCAGTGCTGTTGAACTTCTTCGATATCATATTGAGTGAGCATCGAGGAGGAGTTTCCCATTGCTTGTCGCTGAGATTCAACACACGCAAATCAAAATCTACCTACTCACCTTGAAGAGGAAAGCGTAGGTAGATTGTACGGAGGAAGATTGCCGGGAATTTGCCACAGAAAGGGGAGAAATCAAAACAACTGTGTAGAAATCGCTGAAGATCAAAACCTTGACAAACTCAAGAGAACGAACTAATTGAATTCTGTGGAGTTATTTGTTGATTGATCTGAAAATTTCACCGGAAGCCAAACAGAATGTGATTAGAAATGGAAAAAGCGAGCCGATGGCGATGACTGTCCGATCTGGGACTTGGAGGAAGGGCGACTTGGCTGTTTTGGTTTGCATGAAATTATCTGAATTTCTTTTTTTCTTTTTCTTTTTTTCTTTTTTGAAACAGATGAAATTATCTGAATTAAACTGCTAAAGTTAATTACTTTCAATAAATTATTATTAACAGTCAAAGTAAGCAATACCGTAATTAGCATGTATTCGAGTTTGGATCCCTACCTTCAAATGTTGTTGAATTAAAAAAAAATTATTGAGTGTTTTTGCCAACTCGATTAAATAGATGTTTGAATTAACACAACGGTTTTAAATTTACATCAACAAGGGTATTGCTCAACCAACTTAAAGTTTGTACTCTCAATCAGGTTGATTTTTTTTACAACATGTGGGGATGGAAGATTGAACTTCTGACCTTTTGATTGGAATACAAACATTATGTGGGGATGAAAGATTGAACTTCTGACCTTTTGATTGGAATACAAACATTATGTCAGTAGAGTCAGGCTCATGTTAAAGATTCAAATCCCCTCACAAAAATAATGATAATAAAAGAACTTTCAGTTCAAATCTATCTTTTAACCTCTTTAAATCTTCACTGGAAACCTTTTTTTACACTAAAATTGAAGGGTTTTTTTCCACATTTTGATCTTTCAAACAAATTTTATTTTTAACATATTTTAAAATATTTTGTTATCTTTCTATCTTTACCTACCTCATGTGTATATTTTGAGTTAAATTATAAATTGGGTTAAGGTGGTTCAAAGAAAATTAGAATTTGGTCATAGTTTGATAAATCCTTATTAAATAATCTTTACGGTTAGAAATCACTGACGGATTGAGAATGTGACAAAATAGGAACCAAATTCTAATTTTAAAACCATAAAGATGACGTTCTAACATCCTCTAAACCATAGGAGGGAAATTTGTACTTTAAACTATAGGTTAAACTTTTAAGCCAAAGCCAAATATATTGTATTGGGATGGCTCAAAATCAGCATAAAGTTAAGAATGTTCATCAAAATCAGCACAAAAACTTTGAACTGTTAATACACTTTAAACAGGAAAAATAACACAGATGCATGTTAAGGCCATTTAAGTCGTCTGTAGGCTGTGGCTTATCAAATGTTAAAAAACGAAGCATGCATAGCTTGGACAATGGAACAAGAAGGCATTGTGTGTTATTAAAAAATCCACCAGAATCCATTCCGGCAGTATAATAGAAACATTTTTTTTCTTCTGGGGGGTGGTTGAGAATTTGAAAAAATAATGATAACCAACACAATCTAGGGAACCTTGATTGATTACATCCCAGATTTGCATTATTGGAGGAAGTACATGGAGGGCCTTTTTAGCAAGCATCGAGTTCCCGGCATGGAGGTGGTTTCGGGTCGCCTAGCAAGGTCGTGTTTCCTCCTTCTGGTCCGCTCCTTATGCGTCCTGGATTTTGTGTTCCGTGCTGAAATATGGGTCAGGGATGTTACAATTATCTTCATGAAGCAGCATTTTGGAGGAAATTGCAGAAATGAAATCTGAGAACTAGAATGGGAACTCGACATTGGCGAGCCAGTTAGTTTTCTTACCGGTGGTTTCTCCCCTCTTCTCAACATCTCTACTATCTCGACGACACGTTTGGGAGTGACATCTTCCTGAAAATGAAAAAAAAAAATGCACATGAATTCAAGAGAATACTTGCGATTTGAGCAGAAAAGAGTCTATTTTGCTTGGTTGAATGAAAAATATTACGCAAGCACTCACATAGTAATTGTATGTGTACCCTTCAGATCCGTTAGAGTAATCGGCCACGGTAATCATTGGAGCGTTAACACAACATCCCTACAGAAAATCATCAGATATCGGATCGTCACTTATGTAGGTAACTCAACGAGTTAGAGTTGTACTTCAAAAGAGAAGATTGAGAGGTTGAAAGAAGAATGAAAAAAATCAGGGAATTTATCTATAGACAACTTGATCAGCATTACATGAAGAAATAGAAGTAAACATAATGCGAGAACGATGCCTAATAAATTCAAAAGCAGTTTGGGCAACCGACATCTTGTTTTTTATCCAAGTGTGAGAGAAATAAACAAGGGGATAAACTACATCCATAAAATTACTCAAGAGCAGGGCCAGGAATGAGGCAGACCTACACTACAATAAGCCATGCTATTAAATAAGCAAAAACAGTGTAAAGAAGGTCAAGGCTGATGCCAAGGACATAGAATGAGAGAAAAAGAACGAACTCTCACCATACATTCCATTTCTCCTACAGAGAACAGACCATCCTTTGTTACTTCTGCACATCACAAAAATCATGGGCTTATCTTCAGATCTATATACCTTCAAAGTTTTAATGTATAAATGGTAAAATAAGAAAAAGTGGTAAATTGTATCAACAATATAGTTTGCTTATTATTATAAACGCTGTGTTATAGAAATTTAGATTGTTGTTCATGTGAGATAAAGTATTTTGACATATATGGACCAGCTGAACAGTAATAAGTTGACTAAGTTAAACTCAAGGCTGAACACTTGCAATAATTATGAATTCTACTGTGCCCCATCATTAAACTGCTACATAACACTTACCGTTGCGCTTCACTCCCAAATGCTTCAATAAGGCATCTTCTATTTCCCGTGAGCCACGAATCATGCATGGAGTAGTGCCACAAACTAACAAGTGGTACTTGCCCACCTGAAAATCAATTGATGAAGTTCAGCAGGTTAGCTGGTGGTAGCCACACAATTTTAAATATACATACTAGAAATCCAAACGTAAATGAAGAAACAATATAGACCTTATTTTATTCTCTCTCACCTTTGTTCGATTGAACATTGAATAAAATGTTGCGACCTCATATACACGAATGGGAGCAACCTCAATAACCTTAGCTACCTGTGTCAATCATAAAAGTGCCTTTACAACACAATATTTACATGACATCAGTCCTCGCCAAAGAATAAGTTTTCACAATTGGTACTCTGAATCAACTACGGACCAAATTATGGTGCAGAGTTATATTCAACTCAAAGTCAATCAAAAAACTCATCGGAAACCTAGAAGGTACTTTTGTGGTTAAGCAGTAAGCACTAACAGAATAGAAGGGCTTTCCATTTTATTATGAGTTTCTCAAATATTGAAGAGCAAATGAATAATAAATAGCTGCTGTACTCTGACAAATTTAAAAATAGAAATACCAGCAAGGTTGTTATCTAAGAATTTGGAGAGCATGAATCTCCTCCATTAGAAATCACCTTATTTTAGTTCTTAAGCTGATTTTCTTTTAAAGATGCTTCCAGTTTTCAGTGGGCTAAGTTTTGTTCCTAAGGGTGCTCTTGTTTCGGGTTATTGCAGTTAAGGCAATCATTTTGGAGCCACAGATCATGCGCAATCAAAGATCAAAGATTTTTAAGGATTAGCTAAGAAGTCGGGAAAAGTAGTAGAATCTAGCCAAGCTCAAGGAATTTTTTTTTTTTTGTAATTCATGATTATTAATTGGGGTACATTTATATCCCTTGCTTAAAATATTCCTGTTTTTTCTTCTCTCTGAACATTTACGTTCCTTTTCATTTCATCAATAAAAAGTTTGTGTTTTGTTTTTTCAAAAAAAAAAAAAAAAGAAGAAGAAGAAGAAGAAGAAGAAAAAGAAGAAACTACTCGTTTTTTCAATTGAAGGGGATTAAGTATCCTCCAACAGAATTACCAAACAGAACCAGGGAAAGGTTTCTTGGGAGCTATATGTGAGATGGTTTTTGTTGGAATAATATGCACAAATTCCACTTTTTGTGCAGCACAGCAAGCAATCCATATCTACCCGCACCACAAAACTCCAAAGACAATAATAAATAGATAAAGCACATAAAGCCATGATAAAAGGTGAAGGCTTCAGCACAGCAGCTGTGAGAGGTCAAATGCAGTTTGTGTTATCTTATAAAAATAATCACATCAGATTTTGACTATTGAATGTTAAAGATTTTTCATTCATTTTTTGGTAATGCTTCAAATTACTGACACGACATCAAATTTAAGAGCAGCTTCAATGCATAGGATAGGACAACATACTGCGTTCATTGCAGAAACAGGAAGCCATCCTCCATGCTGCTGTTGTGCAAGATCTAACAAAGGAATGACCGCAGATTGTTTATAGTTGGAGGGGTAGTGGGACAATATCTCTGAAACCTGTACATGGATACGATCAACTAAACCATAAAATTGAAAAGCATTCCAGCAAACATCAGTAGGAATGGTTATAAAACCATGGCAACATCCCAATGATACCAAGCCCACCAGAAAACTAAATCATTACAAACGAAGAATATTGGATACTCAAATTGTAGGAGCATCTAAATGCACAACGAAGAGGATTTTAAATCCATCACATTTTAGTGAGAATAAGGTTTCATAAAGCACAGCATGTGATGAATACAACGTCTGCAGACACTAGCTCACTATGTCAATCATCTAATACTGAATCCAAGACGATGGTTTCAGATTATTACGATTTCGGAGGGAAAAAACTTTCAAAATTACCAATCAATTATCTTGTGGCATCAAGTATATTGGGTATTATTTTGGTGAAATTCTTGAGAGCAACATTCCAACCATCAAAAACCGCTGAAACATTTGCCTCACGCTTACGTTGTGCTTTTCCTCTTTTTATTAGATGAAAGGATGTCTCGATAAATTGACGAGACATAGCTAAAAACAACATATCGTAGCAAGTCTCATCTCCACCCTTTTAGCTTGTTCAATCAAAATAACAGAATAATCATTCTTTCAAAAAAGTGTCACAAGACAAACCAACTACAGAAGAATGTCGATCTGGAAGCCATTTTAATTTCCCAGATCAGTAAAAGTTAAAACATTCCCATTTCGAAACTAAACCGCCAGAAATCCTAAAATTCAGAGAGCATTCAAAACACCAACCTTCTTTTTATTTGCCACGGAGAATTCCCATGGAAGATCGGGATTGTTATCCGGGGAATCAATATGCTGCAACACGTTAAAATTCCAATTCATCAGCTCGACAAAAATTGGGCATTTCATTCAATTGACGCAACACAACAGTGGAAACTAAGAAATTGGAAGAAAAAGAGTCGCGAACTCACGTAGTTAAGGGCAGTGGAGAAGCATCGCGAAGTCTGCAGCAGAGATAAACACAAATCAGAGAAGGCAATTGGGGAATGGAAGAGAGTGAGAGAGAAAGTAAAAGAACACCTGACGGAAACTCTGACGGATTCCGGCTAGACGATTGGCAGCCAGGCGAGCTAGCATTTTCGGAAACAGAGAAGAGAGAGATGAATTTAGGGCCTGGAAATGGAGCTCGGAATCAGGCTCGGAGAGAGAGAGAGAGAGAGAGAGAGAGAGAGAGAGAGGGAGGAGAGAGAGAGATGCAGGTGGAAGAAGCTGCCTACAGGCTTGTGCTCGCCACAGTCGTGAGATATTGAGAGAGGTAGGCCCGTTATTCGGCCCAATGACTCGATTTTGACATTGGGCCAAATAATTCAGGCCCATTAGAATGGTATGACTCGATTTTGCTATTGGGCCTCATTTAAGGCCCATTAGCATGGTACTATGGCTTAAATTAGGGATAACGAGATATATGGCTAAAATAAATGGGTGGGATTTGAAAAATAGCTAAAAATGTTTCAAAACTAACTAAATGACTAACGTGATTTTAATTAATAGTTTCATGAATGAAGAGGACAAAATTGCCCCTAACAAAACGTCTAAGAACTCACTATTGTTTAAATCAAATATTAGGAGAGAGAACAACAGCTAAAAAGTTGGAGATTTATTAGGAAGAGAAAGAAATATAAGATTGCAACACCCTAACACTCGATTTTGAAATTCCGCAAAAATCTACCATATGGGAAAAAATGAAACAAATGCCCCCGTTTAAATAAACACATTGTTCACAAAAAAACAAAAAATAGGAATGAGTAGTACTTGCATGGAATTACCCCACGAAATTGAACTTTCAGCTTAATTCTCATGTGTAGTATGAAAAATGAATACTCTAGGTATTTGAGTACATTGAGGGATTTCCAAACAAAAAAAAAAAAGGTAGGTATTTAAAAAAATGAATTTAAAACTCACCTCATTTATTGCATGTCAAATCAACAAAACCCTCCATCTTCCACCAACGGCCTCCTTCAAGACAAGCAAAAACCCTCCATCTTCCCACCGTCACCTCCGACCGTCACCTCCGACCGTTCCGTGCAGACGCCTGTTCGCAGCGGCATTCCGGCGACCATCCGTGCAGACTGTACCGTTCGTGCAGACGCTTGTTCTCGGTGGGTTTTTTTTGTCTCCGACTGTTGCAGCCACTCGCTGAGCCATAGTCCCTCGGGTACAGCCCCCCCTCCCGCCCATTTTTTCCTCCGTTCGTGCAACCTACCCGGCGGCCGTCGCCCCGCGTACATCCCCCCCTCGTTTTTTCCTCCATTCGTACAGTCCCACCGACGACCGTCCTCCCGCTTACAACCCCCCCTGTTTTTTTTCTCCGTTCGTGCAGTCCCACCGACGACCGTTCGCAGCCCCTCGCGACCATTCTCTAACCCGTTGAATAACAGCGAACGAAGGTATTTGAAATGCTTTTAAATTTGAAAACAAACTAATACAAAATCCCTTGATTTTCGGGATACTGTTTTGCCAAAATATACGGTTTACATATTTACCATCATTATTTCCGCACAGGTATGCCGAAGGATAAACACGCGTCAACTGGAGCGAGTGGACGTTTGATAACCAATAACTTGAGAAATTGTTATAAGTTTTTTTTTTTTTTTTTTTTTTTGTGCATAAAGCTCCTAAAAAACAGAATGGTGGAAAAAATGGTAAAAAGATGAAGAAGACCATGGTTGAAGAAAGTGACACTGTCCGAGTGGTGTGTACCAGTATATACATATTATTTACACTCATTTGTGTCTGCCACGTACAAACTTGATAACCAACAACTTGAGAAATTGTTATAAGTTTTTTTTTTTTTTTCGTGCATATCATTTAGGAAGCTCCTAAAAAAACAAAAGGGTGGAAAAAAGAGCAAAACGATGAAGAAGACCATGGTTGAAGAAAGTGACACTGTCCGAGTGGTATGTACCAGTATATACATATTATTTACACCCATTTATGTCTGCCCCCAACACTGTAAAAACCATTTATATATATGATAATTCCTTCAATATTCGTCCGTGGTACCGATACATGCATGTCTGTACTGGTATACACGGGTTTTAGACTTGTTAACACTGTTCTAATACTCTGTTACGTGACTATCCTAGCAAAGTAAATACATGCATGTCTGTACCGGTTTTGGGCTTATTTGTCTGTGACACTAATACATTCATGTCTGTACTAGTATACATAGGTCTTAGACTTGTTAACACTGTTATAATACTCTGTTTCGTGTCTGTCCTAACATTTATGTTGTACTACTGCCGTGAATCTCAATTGTATGTTTGTCTCAGTAAATACCGTTATATATATGATAATTCCTTTCTTATTTGTTTGTGGCACTAATACATGCATGTATTTAGTGATATATACTCTGGTACGTGCCTGTTTCGTTATTGACTTGTAACGTGTATCTTAACGTAGGACGATAATTACTTTATGTCGCCATAAAAAAGAGGTAAGGCCCTAAAGATTAACCTATGTTGCAGAACAAAAATAATGGACACCATCAACAACATCTTAGGAGATAGGTGTAGAGACGCTTTCAGAAACATGTGCTTTGGCCACTTGCTTAACTTCTCGTTAAAAAAGACGTCTTTGCAGTTACTATTACACCTGATCCAACATCAATGCAAGCCTAAACGGACGTCGGAACTTTACTTCAAGATTGGTGGAAAAATCTTAAAGTTTGGTCTACGGGAGTTCGCATTACTTTATGTCGCCATAAAAAAGAAGTTTACCCCGATTTTTGCTGTGAGAATAAAACGGGATCTGGTGAAATCAGTTATATGAAATGGGAGGATCCCATAAAATGTGGAACTAAAAAGATGTTGTACATGTAACGGTACAGTAAACGGCATCTGTATATGCACGGATATACTCAGGGGTAAAAATGGGAAAACACCCCTCGTCTGCAGGTCCCTTGATTTACGGTAGCCACAACCAAAAATATGAAAGTTTTTTAGCCAAAAAACTTTATGGCCTATTTTTTTCTAGCCATCTAGCACAATTTCCCCTTAAATTAGGATTGTTTGCACAACTAGTAAAATAAATTAAAATAATTATAAATATAGCAAAATCTAAAATTATTTGTAAATATAGCAAAATTGAAGTCTATCACTGATAGACTTCTATCATTAATAGATTATTCTATCAATAATAGTAGTTTATCATTGATAGACTATATGTATTATGATTGATGTCTATCAGTGATAGATTTTCAAAACTATTTACAAATATAACAAAATTAAAGTCTATCAACAATAGACTTTAATCGTAATTGCAATTATTGTTGATAGACTATTCTATCAATGATAATATTCTATCAATTATAAGAAAGATATTAGGGTTATAAAAGAATGGTTGCTTTCTTTTCAGCGAAATCAATACACAATAGCATCCGTTGTCTTTTTCAACAAAATCATCAATTATCTTCTCCAACAAACCTTCTAGTATTTGTTCAAGAGAGGTGTCATATTTAAGGGATTACTGAATTTGGACAAAGAAGTATTGTCACTCGATCATTATCAAATCAATTACATTTTTTGTCCCTATCTACAAGGATTCCAATAGAGCACTTCCAGCTTCTAATAAACCATGAACTAGATCATAGTCATTTTTTATGAGTCCATGAAATTGATCTTATTTTTTCATCGGAGATGGGTAGAGACCATAGGTCATGAATCACCAATCCAACAAAACAACTCAAAAGATAAAAAGTATTGTTAATTTGTTATGTTGGTTCCAAGTTTGATAAATCACAGGTATTTTTCTTCATTTTTCGATTTTACCCAGGGTAAAACAGTCTCATTGTTCTACGATTTTACCCAATCAATTTTAACCTACGTCAAGGCATTTGGTCGGTTGTTGGAGAAGAAAACGTTAGGGGTAAAACATGGAGTGCAAAACAATGTAGTGTTTTTTTTTTTCTTTATTAAACAACCATTTTTTAGCAAAATGCAATAGTTAAGAAGACTCCAAAACCCTAAGCCAAACACAATGACGTTGTTTCATCTCTCATTTGAAAAACCAACTACGTCCATGTGTGTGTTTTTTTTTTTCCTTTGAGTATAACAACTTTGAGAGTGAGGATATTCGAACCTCGATCGAGGATATATGTCAATTACTGCTTAGCTAAACTTACTTTGCTTATGACAAGGACATTATTGAACGGTTTTCATAACTTAGTAGTATGAAAGAAACTTTTTAAAGTCTAATTGATATTATTGAAACGAGACCCCAAAAGTATTTTTCTATAAATTAGGTTTTTTTCCCTTCTTTTTCTACTTTACATTTCACAGGTCACACCCACATTAGACTCTTTCTTTCTCCCCCGCTCCCGGTCAGCGCAGCGGTAACCACTCTGTCAGTATCACTCGTCAGTTCCAGCAACACCAGCAAGAACAACATCGCGCCAAAGCTTCGTTTCTGTTTTCCGACCACCGCACGATGCCGGAGCTACCGGAGGTAGAGGCGGCGAGGAGGGCCATTGAAGAGCATTGCGTCGGGAAAGTCATCAAGAAGGCCGTGATAGCCGACGATCCGAAGGTAATCGACGGCGTATCGCCCTCCGACTTCGAGGCTTCGCTCTTAGGCAAGACCATTCTTTCCGCCCATCGCAAGGGCAAGCATCTGTGGCTCCGCCTCGATTCTCCTCCTTTCCCTGCATTTCACTTTGGTACATTTCCCTCTAAATATCCTTGATTTCTTTTTGAAGTGCATGTGGTATTTTGTAGTCAGGTTTGGTATTTTGCTGTTGGGAGTGGATTGTTTGAATTCATTTCTCGGGGAACCGTTTGTTAATTCGAGTGAAAATTTAGTGAAACTTGGATTTTGTTGGTTTCATGTGAATAATGAATGTAAGGGGAAATTATGAAATTCATGCTGTATTTTGAAGTATGTAAGTGTGAATAGCTGCTTCAAAAATTTTAGAATTATTGTTAATGGTGCTGCTAGTTCTCATCTAGTTTCCAAATTCATAATGCGACTGCCTCTATCTTGCTTCATTTGTATGTTGATTCTTTTACCCTTTTAGACTCCCTCTTCTCTGTCTCATGCATTTTCGTGTTGTTTTCCTCCAGGGATGGCGGGTGCCATATATATCAAGGGCGTAGCTGTCACAAACTATAAAAGGTCAGCCTGATTAGACTAATTCGTGGTTCATGCGCTGTGCAATTACGTCTAGAAAGTTGTGCTTATCTTTTTTAAGTTTTTGGATTGGCATTGGGTGTCAATTGATTGTTGTTGTCAACATAGCTTACAGCTAAATAAAAAGTTACTCTGTTACAAGTGTTGGAAGGGTCGAAGGGACCACATTTCTTGTTTCAAGATTTTAATTTGGTGATTCTGCATGTGGAAAGCTCATATAAATAACCAAAAAACAAGATGAAAATAATGGAAATATAAGAAATTGATGAACTGTAATTAGACTCATAGTAGTAACTACTTTGAGTGATACGACGGGACTAGATAGAGAACCTTTTTTTTTAACTAATTTCAAGTATGTTAAATAAGTCATCAACAATCATTGATGTCAAGGAAATGAATATTCATATGATCATACTGAACAGTGCATTGACAGCACAATTGCCTAATCGAGTTAATATCTTTTTTCCCTGTGGTAGTGAAACGTAGAATATAAAAATGGTTGATTTTATTGCTTGTAGCCTTGTTCAATTGTCTAGGTTTTTTTGTCGCATATTTTCTAATTTCTAAACATGATTTCGACTGCTCAAATTATGCAGCCACATCCTTACAAGTTACAAATATATTGATGTGCTTTGCTCATTAGTTACAATTCTTAGAGAGTGTAATTTCTGACTGTGATTTTCGTTTAACAAATGGTGATACATGCAGGTCTATGGTTAATGATGACGATGAGTGGCCTTCCAAGTACTCTAAGTTCTTTGTTGAGGTAAGATCACATGTTTTCCTAATTAGTCAAAGGTTGCTAGTTGTTTGTGAGACTCCATATAGCTGAAGTATTATTTGTCTTATCTTATATTAGTTTACCTTTTAACTTCACAATTATTTGTTTATTATATATGACTGCATAATTGATTAATTTTTCTTCAGTTCTTTCTGCTTCATTTCATGTCATTACAACGTAACCTCAGAAATCTCCTTGTGCAGCTTGACGATGGTGTAGACCTATCCTTCACAGACAAAAGGCGGTTTGCAAAAGTCTGCCTGCTCAAAGATGTACCTCAATATGACTCATGACCTTTAATTTCATTGATTCTTTTAAAATATGGGCATTTAAGTAATGAATCACCATCAATTTCATGCATTCTTTTAATAGATGGACATTCTTGTTGGCTTAACAAACCTGTTTTTACAGCCAGCTTCAGTGCCCCCAATATCTAAGCTTGGCCCAGATGCTCTCTTAGAACCTATGGCACTGAATAAGTTTACCGAATCCTTGGGCAAGAAGAAACTGGCAATTAAGACTCTATTGCTTGATCAGGTAAAATTTTCTACAACTTTCTCAGTAGTCTATGTTCACGCAAAGTGTCACGGTCATGCTCGTCCAAGGCGTGTTGCCCATGGCCGCATGCCCATGACAACCCTTTCCCCTCATGCTTTCATTATATGCATTCCCTTTGTATCGCTTGTTTATTTTTCCTTGCGTTTCTCTAGTGTATGACTCCTCGTGATTTTCATGTTCAAGCCTGCCAAGGCTAAAAATCTCAATAATATACTATAGGGGGGTAAGACTAGTCGTCAATCCTTCCTACCCGGAGTTGTTTGCTATCAAGCTGTTGTTGTCCCTTTGTTTACTTGATAGTCTGCAACACATATACATGCTTTCCAAAATGCTTTCAAACGTTTTCCAAAACCTTTTCTCTAACCCCGTTTTCTAAAACCGTTTTCCAAGAACGGGGGTAGAGGTTGCGATATTCGCCCGTTGTGCCACCGGCGATCCGTTTTTGAGTTGGCTGACTTACTTGTGAGCGAAAGTAAGTGCCGCACAGTCGCGTTACGAGACCCTAAAGACCGCGATTGTGACACAAAGCATAGTTTTTTGATTTAGTTGACGTTGTGTCCATGCCCTAATGCTTTACAATAAGAATGCGTTGTTTTGTAACCGCTCAGTGTTTGATCATCTCGGTATTGGATTAAAGAACTGACTCTGTGTGAAGTTGCTCTATCCCAAAGTGTTATAGACTTCAATGCTGCAAAGGATTATAAATGAAATTTTATTTTCTTAATTTAAAATGATGATTTGTATTAATCTTCGCCTAACTTCTCTTCACAGAGCTATATTTCAGGTATTGGCAATTGGGTCGCAGATGAAGTGCTATATCAAGTAAGTTAACCTTACTTTATTATCACGAAATATAATGTGACTAAAATCATAGGGATGAGATATATATCATGGTGTTACTCTGTGTGTAAATATGGATGCAGTTCCCTTTTCTCTTTCGTTTGTAGAGACTACTTTTGGGGCTCCAGATGAGGACTAATCAGTTACATCCTTTAAAAATTTTCTCAGGCGAGAATTCATCCAAATCAAAGTGCTGCAACCTTATCTAATGAGAATTGTGCAGCTTTGCACAAGTGCATACAAGAGGTACGCCTTTGCTCTTTTCCCTCCCCCTCCAAACCATCCCCAACCCTTGCTGCCCAGTCAGGGTTAAGGCATGCTGCGCTCTTAGAGATTTATTTTTGTAAAACATTCACTCTTCATGGAAAGTATAGAGGAACCACCTGTAGGTCCTTAAAAGAGCAGTTGAAGTTGATGCTGAATCCAACAACTTTCCTGAAGAATGGTTGTTTCATTTTCGGTGGGGAAAAAGGCCTGGACAGGTCAATGGTAAGTTCAGTTAGATATTTGATCATTTTGATGAAGCATCTGTATTCACAGGTAATTGAAAAAGCACTTGAAGTTGGAGCAGATAGTAGTCGGTTCCCTAATAATTGGATTTTCCATTCTCGTGAAAAGAAGCCTGGCAAGGCTTTTGTTGATGGTTTGCTCTTGACACTCTTAAGATATATTATATATCATCAGTTTCATGATTTCTAATGTTCTGAAATTATATAGACCTAAATTTGTTCAAATTCAATTAATTTCTGTTTGAAGAACAGAAAAATACGAACTTTTTGAACACTGTTTTTTTGAAGGGGAGTTTGTACTGCTTTTATTTGACAATTTCAGGCTTTCTACGCGTGTTTAGTTACTTCATGTTTCAAGAGAGGGAGAGAAGCGAAAATAAAAACATGAAAGAATTATTAGCTGATAATGTTTGAAAATGTAATAGAATTGACGGCTAAACCTTCTCAATGCGTTTTGCATCCATAAAAAAAATAAACAAAAAAATAAATAAATCACTACTACAGTTCCTTTTATCTTCTGCCACGAAAAAATTGTAGTGAATAAGAATCAATGATCAATAACTGTTAGAAAATGATTCCTTTGATCTTGATTTCCCCCCAGAATATCATGTTACCTTGTAGAAATATAGAAATATGTTTGATTTGATGACCAGTCCATAATGTTCAAAACACGTGGTGTTCTTAGCTTGCTTCCTCTTGCATATTACATAAATTTTCTTTTGGTATTGTTGTGCTGTTCTCTCAAAAATGTCTGCCGTATATGGTGGCAGGTAAGGAAATCCATTTCATCACTACAGGCGGCAGGGTATGTTGCTATAGAACTTGAAAACTAATCCCACACTTTTCTCTCGCATTATTTCATGCATCATTTAAATGCCTCATTTGATGAATATATTCTTGTCTTTCCTTAGACATCGGCCTTCGTACCCGAGTTGCAAAAGCTTACTGGAGCTGAACCGAAAAATCAAAATTCAAAGAGGAAAGTCAATGATAGCAAACAAATGAATGATGAGGATGCTGGTGAACTAGCGAGCAAGACAAAGAAAACGGCAGATACAGCTGATACAAAGACAAAGCCAAAGCCTAAAGGTCGCTCTAAGAAGCCTGCAACAAAAAGAAAATCCCAAAGCGACGAGGATGATGGCTCTGATGAAGAAGCTGAAAACGACGATGCCAGTGATAACGACGATGGTCATGGTGTTGGAAAGAAGAAAGTGGGACGAAAAATGAACGTCGGGCGAATACGTGTTGCTTCTGAAGCAGAGAAGTCTTCGAAGCAAACGGTTCAAAGCAGTCGAAATGGTGGGCAGAGGAAGAAATCAAAGTAAGTTTATGTCCTAACAATCATATGTAGTTTTTTTTTTTTTTTTTTTGGTAATTATGAAGCATCTGCCCTTCTTGTCATTACAGTTAATCCTAACTGTAGATGTGGGAATGCCTTTTTGTATCATCTGTTCTGTTCCCCATCATTGTGATGAATGTTGATAATATTAGGAAAAGGAAAGCCCTCCTACTTGGTTCGGCTCGTTTTCTAAATATACTTATGTTCATTCATCTCTCTGAGGCATATTTGCTTTCACATTGTTGTCAGGTCTATTTGATAATCATTTTATTTCTTTATAATTTTTTTGTTAAAAAATATTTTTGGTCTCAGAACTCTCACGGAAGAAACAATTTAGCCTCTGAATTTTCGTTGGTAACGATTTCGTCCTTGAACTTTCAATTTTGTAACAATTTAGTACTTGTACTTTTAAGGGATTTCTAACCCTCCCTAAGTGGGAAATCGTGGGCGCTGTTTTCCTTTCCTTCTCCCGACTTCGCACTTCTATCTCTCGTTTTTCCTTCATCCGTCTCGTCTTCTCTGTGGCGATCGTTCTCTCTCGTCTACGGTTGGTTGTCTTCTTCCAATCAAAGCATTACACTCTCGTATGAATTTATAAAAAGACTTACGAACTCTAGTCACGCACTACTATATGCATGTAGAAGAATGGTAGAAGCAGACAAACAAGCAAAACATATATGGACGAGGTTGGAGGAGGCAAAATTGGTTGAATGCCTCGTGGAGCTTGTACATGAAGGTGGGTGGAGAGGTGATAATGGCACATTCAGACCCGACTACCTTGCACGACTGAAGCGTTTGCTTAAAGAAAAAATGTTGACATGCACGATCGAATCCACATCTATAATTGACTCCAAGGTACGGTCGTTGAAAAGGCAGTACAGTGCAATTAACGACATGTTGGGTCTCGGATGCAATGGCTTCAAGTGGAACGAAGAGTATAAGTGCATTGTAGCAGAGAAAGAAGTCTTCGATGAGTGGGTGAAGGTACGATCATTATTCATTAATTGGTATAATGCCTGTATATTCCAATGTTCCTAATATCCACTGTCGTATATGCAGTTCCACTCAGCTGCAAAGGGTCTACTGAATAAGTCATTTCCTCAGTACGAGGAACTCGCCTTTGTGTTCGACAAGGATCATACTAGTGGATCGGGGTGCAATGTACCAGCGGAACAAGCTACAGAAAGCCCCCCATTAGAAAATTTGGCCACGGATGTCGAGTTTGAGGACACCCCCATAACGCCCACGAGCCGACTGAGCACAACGGGGTCTTTGCAGGGACAAAAGAGGAGTAGAACATCATATGAAGCAGAAGCCCTGAAAATAATGAGACAAGCAGTCAACATACAGGAGACACAATTCACGAAAATTGCTGACTGGCCAGACAAACAAGATGACAGGGAGTTCAAGAGGAGAGAAACAGTTGGGGAGATGCTCATGGCTCAGTCGGAGCTAACAGATCGCGAGAGAGTCTCTCTTATGCGTGTCCTCTTCGCCGACACCAAGATGACCAATATGATGTTGTCTATCCCCCCGACCCTTAGGCTTCAATTCCTCTGGGATCTTTTTGAAGAACGTCGCTAATGTCAAAACAGTCTATCCTCCATCCTTACTTTTGTCATGTAAATTTTAACAATATGTACTTTTCCCTGACCCACGATAATTTATTGTTTATTGTCATTTTGTCAGCCCAAATCTAAATTTTTTTGTAGAGGGTTGATTGTATACTTACTAATATATATGATAATCAGTGTTTGAATTTTCTGCTGTAACTTTTCCTTTGTCCAATGATTGTTTAAATGTTGTCCAACTCATTCTTCTTTTCCAATGTCACTAACAATAGAAGAACATGTCTAAGTCTAATTGTAAGAAAGTAGAATTATAATGAGTGTTATTTAACTTCGAACAGATTATTCATTCATGGTTATGCATTTCATAATGAGCCTAATATAGATGTAATGTGTATAACGATCATTCATAGCCATTAGGATCATCGATCAAATGTCGTCACATGTTACAGACGATCTGGTGGATGATGTGATTGACACAAGCAGTAGTAATGTGGGGCCAGTTGAGACATCAACAAGATCAAGTAGTAGGAGATGAACTTGCTATAACAGAGAGATGATTGAGGTCGTGAATGTTGCAATGGATATCCAAATTACCAGCCTTCAAAAGATCGCATCCTGGTGAGAACAAAAAACGAACAGGAGGCTGCGCGATGGAAGTTGGTGGTCGAGCAGATTGAAGAAATGGAACAGCCCGAAGGAGAGAAAAAACTTCTCAATGTTGCTCGCTGATATGCAGACAATTGAATTTTCTGATATGCAGAAAATTGAATTTTTCCTTGCCCTGTCCATGCCTTAAAAAAAAAAAAAAAACATTGCATGGATGTGCTTGGAAGAAATGAATGACTGACTGTTGCTGCAACCACAATTTCGTTCGTGTAATATGTGTTAATGTTCAAGGGTGACTTCACTATCTTTCTGGTTTTCATTATTCATGTAATATTATAATGACTATGCTTATTTGTCTATTCCTCTCTCAAATTCTCATTCACTTATGTCGTTTTCAACGCAATCAACATACATTTTCACGGAATACAATTAATAATTTGGTAACGTGAGTTTTGACACGTGCCTAAAAAATGAATGCTTCTTGTCACGTTATACGCTTTAGCTAGGAAAATCTTCTTGATTAAATATAGACTAGTAATATACATAATTGATATAACAATATCTATGTATAGAGAAAATATAGGAAATGTAACAAATGTGGAGACAAATTGAAGAATAGAAAATGCTTTTTTTTTTTCCTTTTTAAAAATTGGATTAATGATCAAAATCGTGACTTCAAATCCCAATTTTACAATTAATGGAAACAACAATTAGATTTCTTAATTTTAGGAGAATTGTCTAACATTGAAAAAAAAAAAAACTAAATCTGAAACTCAGACTTCCAAATTATGTTTAGAACAAAGGTAGGAATAGTAACTAAGTGTGGGAAAAAATTGGAAAAAAATTGAACAGTAGAAAATGATTTTTTTCTTTTTTAGAATTTAGATTTTTTTTTTATCAAAATTGTGAGTTAAAATCTCAAATCTAGAGTTAGTGGAAAAAAAAAAAAATCAGAAACTCAGACTTCAGAAACCAACACCCCAAACACAAATTTTCGAAATCAGACTTCATAAATCAGCAAATCAGCATCCCACTTCCGAAATCAGACTTTAAAAATCAGCACCTCAAACACATACTTCCAAAATCAACACTTTCAAAATCCCTATTTTTAAAACCCTTCCCCCAAACACCCCCTAAAACTTGTAAATATTTAGTCTTTGTTAGCTAATGGGTTAAATAGTAACTTGTGATTTTAGAATGATAATTTGGAAATGTCCCCTCAAGTTAAAACGATATTATTGTTATTTTTTTTAAAAGTAATATTATGTTATTAATACTATGTATCATTTAATTTGTTTGCTCATATTGAAAGCCAAGTGATTCTCAAAAAAAAAAAAAAAAAAAAAAAGCCAAGTACAATTACAGGTCGTTGACTTGGCTTTTCTAAATTTAGAAGCTTAGAAATAAAATTAAAACTTTAATTATTGAATCATTAATTTATTATTGATATTTGTTGAATTAGAATAAATATTAATATTTCTATTTAAATATTAAAAACACTTGAGAATGTCATTAATAAACCAATGGAATAATAAGGAACCTTCTAAGTTCTTACAATGGTATAATTTCGGTATAAATTCTTCTCCATCTTATAATTAACAATTAACGACATGAATGTAGAATGTGTTGCATAATTTTGTAATTAACATGAAGTACAATGGATTAATATTAATAAACAATATTTAGAAACAAAAAATAGTTTTTACTGGAATTACTTATGAAAAGGAAGTTGGCAGGGAGTTATGTAATAATTAGGATTATTGTTGCTTCCTAAAATTTAGGAATCGATTCTTCTATTTCAAGTATTGGGACTTGTTGATTGTATGAACGTTTGGAGCTCATTGATGTACTCGTTTATTTTATTTAATGTGCTTTTAATTCATTAAATACATGGACATTTTTGCTTCATATTGTTACAATGTGCATATTCATATTGCAGAATGATCAGTTCATCCACAACCCTGAAGCACACCTGGACGAAAATCAAGGAGCGAAGCTAGGGGAGTGCCTCGTGTCCTTTGTCCAAGCTAGAGGTTGGAGGTTTGATAATGGGACTTTTAGACCTGGGTATTTGCCGCAACTGGAGCGTATGATGAAGGAGAAATTGCCTGAACACAAAGTTCCAACGTTGGATGCAGGGTTCGAACCCTAAAGCAACAGTATTGGGCGATTGCAGAAATGATGAGGCCCAGATGCAACGACTTTGGGTGGAACGATGAATTCAAGTGTATCGAGGCAGAGAAGAAAACATTCGACCTGTGGGTGAAGGTAAGAACGTGTTGTCATGTTAATTAAACATTGTTTATCGCTTTCTAACATGTACTTTTGGGTAAATGTAGGCCCATCCTATTGCAAAAGGCATGCGAAATAAGTCGTTCCTGCATTTTGACGACTTGGCCTATGCATTCAGAAAGGATTGAGCTACAGAGGTCGGGATGAAATGTTGTGGGGATATGACATCAAATGTGCCAGAGCATATGGAAGAAGAGGTACACCTCAGTGGATCTCAAGAGAACGACATCTCAATCCCATCGTTCACCATGCTTAGTGTGGACATGCCCTAGGATGAGCTACACGAGACATCCAGTAGTCAAAACTGTCCAACAGGAAAATCGTCGAGGGGGAGTAAGAGGAAGAGGTCGAGGTATAACATGGAAGTGGTTGAGGTGGTTAGAGATGCATTGGCAATGCGACATACCAGCTGAAGTTGATTGCAAAGTGGCCAAAAGAAAAACGTGCCACAGAGGCCGATTTTCGGGATAAAATTGTGACCCACTTAATGGAGGTACCAAATCTGGATAACCGTAAAAGAGTGAAGCTCATGAATATCCTATTCAATAACGTGCAAAAGACGGAGAGCTTTTTATCTGTTCCGGCTACTCTTAAGCTGGAGTATTGTGACTACCTTCTTGAAAAATACAGTTGACTCAATACACTTCAGTAAATTCAACTTTTTCACAGAAATCTACTACCTTCAATAATGTCCTTTTTGTTTTTTGTATTTATGTATATATGAAGAACAATATTTTTTGTGTCACTATGGTGGTGGCCCATACAAGCAACAAATGTTCCTAGATTTAATTTTTTGTGCAATTCTATGGAGCTAGAGAATAGGTTTCCTTTTTACATCTCCAATTATGGAGTTTGATTACTAATGTACTTTTGATAATGAATTATGTGAATGTTTACCTTAATCGAACCATATTTTGTGCATATTCAACTATATTCATACATCCAAACAATGTCAGTTTGTCAGAGAATAACATTATATAAAACCCTCAACTAATTTCTTAAGATGGATGGAACAAACATTTGTCGTGTTATATTTGCAAAATATGATATTTAATGCACCAAGTTGTAGGGTGAAGATAAAAAAAGAAGGAAAAAAAATCAGTCAGCTTGAACCTTTGTTTCAGAACCCATGTTAAACAGATATCCACCCCAAACACAAACTTCTTAAACCCAGACTAAAATAATCTGCACCTGAAACATAGACTTCCTAAACTCAGACTAAAATAATTTACACCCTAAATATAGACTATTAAACACCTGTTATAACCAACTCTGCGTCCCAAAATTTTGGATGCTATTCCGTTCCTATTGATCATTTCCTTAGTGATGCTTTCTCTCAAAATGTAGAGTCTGATCTAAGAGCTCGATCTCAGATGGATGGAGGTCGAATCTTCAACTTGTATCTTGATGATTCTTTGGAGTCTTTTAGTCGTTGGATATTCTTGGGCGAATTCTGAATTTTGGATCTTCTGAATTCTCTGGACTCTCTGACTTCTGACGACTCTAGACTCTAGTAGAATGTTCTAGACTCTAAGTTCTCTGACTCTGTCTGAATTCTTTTGAGCTTGAGTCCCGAATCTGAATGACTCTGAATCTAGAAATGAATGGTGGTCTCCTCTATTTATACAGTTTGATGGGCCTTGTATGGGCTTGGACTTGGTTGACTTTGGGCCCAACTTTTGGGCTTGGGCTACATTTGGCCTTTAATCTAATCCTTTTAGGGGCAACGAGAAAAATGACTAGATTTAATAGGTGGGTATTGAAAAATGGTTAAAAAAGTTTAGAAATTAACTAACTGGTTTACGTGATTTTAATTAATAGCTTCCTAATTAAACTAGACAAAATTGCCCCTAACAACCCGTTTAAGAAATTCCTAACATTTAGATCAAAGTTTAGGAGAGAGAAATACAAACTAAAAATTTGGAGATTTATCGGGATGAGAGAGAAATACATATTTGCAACAACCTAACAACTTAATTTGAATCCTATGGGAAACTCATCTTCCTAATATTAAAGAATTGGTTTCTGAAAAAAAAAAAAAAAAAAAAAAAAAAAAAAAAAAAAAAAACTGATACCCCTGTGCAGATGAAACGATGATTTACAAACACAAAATGAAGAATGAATACACTCAACTACATGGTCATAAATGACAAATGGAATAATCACAATACATCACTTAGTAGCGTAATTACACAAAATTACACCCATGGCTGTGTAAACATTGTATAACCTTTGAACTTCCAAATTAAAACCATGACTGTGGAAAAATCCCCCCACCAAAACGTTAATGTTCAAACTAGGCGTATATATAAAAAAGAATTTAAAAACTTACTTGGCGCATTGATGGCATGTCAAATCGAGTAAAACCCCCTATCTTCCCCATTGCATGCGTTCCAACACCTCAAAACCTTCCGGCCCCGCTTCCTTCTTCCACATTTTGTGATTCAACCCTAAAACCCACCCTTCGCATTTTGAGGTTCAGTCCTCTCCGCCGATTAAGTCTTGAAGCCGTTTCTCGCGCATTCGTAGGTAAGTGGTGTACCACATTACCTACAACCTCCCCCTGACGAGCCTCCACCCAATGACCGTAAAAAACCCTTCCCCATTGTGAAAAATGCTAGCTCGATTAAGGTTAAAGCCTCTTCTCCTTGACAACCGTGAACAAAGCTTTTTAGAAGGTGAGAGACTGAGGTATGTAAGTAATGCCTGAATTTCCTTTAAATCTGAAACTACTTTATACATAATCCCTTGTTTTTAGGGATTCAAAATCTTTTATGCCAATATACGATTAACATATTTGTTATGTAACTGACTTATTTTGTCTCCCCTCGAGATGAGCTTGAGACTGCTCCCATTTTGTGTATACCAGTATCTACATCCTGCACGTCGACAACTACATAGCAATCCCTGTACGTACCATTCTGAGTTAACAAACTCAAAATTTGTCTCCCCCCGGGATGAGTTTGCAACTGCCCCACGGTTGTGTATACCAGTATCTACATCCTGCACGTCGACAACTAAACAACAATCCTTGTACGTGCCATTCTGAAACTCGCTGACCATCCGAAAAACATCCCTATCTTCCAAAAGAACTATATTGATCGGGTTGCATGACCAGTTCCTGAAGAGTGTTAACCGACAGATACTATTACTGTCAGAAAGATTGAGGTAGTTCGCAACACATGCCTTGAGTTGAGAGAGGTTAGAATCACAAGTTCCAGACTTGAAATCACTATAGAGCCCCGTGACATTCCAGACACCACCAAACATAATTGTGATCTGTTGTAGCATCATTTTATGTTATTGAGAAAATTTTCAATCAAAATGTGACAGACACTATTTTCAACGTGTTATGAAAAGACATGGATTAAGCTATATATTTGAATGAGGTTTAAACACTAATTGAGAGAGAGAAAATCCTTTTTTACGGTTGGAGAAGGAGAAGAAAATGGGAATATAAGGAAAATCATTTTTTACGATTAGAATGTAAAAGAAAACGGAATCTATAGAATTCAGTTAGAGACCAAAATTGTGAGGATCTCATGAAATTTGGAAAAAAGGATCTCGGGCATGTAACGACGTCTGTATATACACGTATATACCAGGGTAAAATGGAAAAAAAAAAACTGACTGGTCATTCCTTGATTTGCGGTAGCCACACCCCAAAATACAAAACTTTTTTAGCCAAAAAACGCGAGGCTTTTTTTTTTTTTTTTTTTTCTAGCTCTATACCACAATTTCCCTTTTTCATAAGGTCAGATTATTTTAATTTAGCTCAATTTCTTCAATGACCTTGGGTTACATTAGTCTCGGGTCCAATTGCCACGTGACATAATTTGATTGGACTTGACTTATGTCGTCCAATTGATCAATAGTAGACATGTGGCATTATATGATTTGCCAATTTTTCATGTCTTTTAATTTAATTTAGGGGCACGTGTAAAACTTTGTAATTGGTCCCAAATTTATTTTATCATTAATTTAAATTAACGATGTGACAATTTGTGATTAGCCGAAATTTCTCATTCAACACTTAGTGATCAATATTCTATTTTTTTAAAAAAAAAAGTTAAAACTCCATTTTCATAATAGCGACACGAAACATATCAGGAGATGGTGCAAATGAAGGCCTCAAGTGTTATTGGCGACAATGAACTCTTGTGGCTATCAATCCTTCTGATTTGGTGTCAAAAATTGAGTCGTGAGCAATGGTTGACACATGTGTGGACAAAATATCACGAACCATTTTGGAGACAATAGGATACTTGTGTTTGTTTAGTCTCAACCAACTCAAAACATCGAGCTCTAGTAATCGAGCCGATAAGAACTCTTTCAAATAACAAGCCAACTCAAATTTAGGTTGCTCAAAATAAGAGTCCTATTTTCTACCAAAGTCTTGGTGGTCATGAACATTTATCATTTTTCATACCTTTCATAAGTACCAATGTTATATTCATGCTATTGAACGAAATATTTACCAACATGAAGAATATAATTAAAAAAAAATGTTAATATATCAAGAATTAAATTGAAGTTTTTTAAAATGATAATAAAACTAAATTGAAAAAAAAAAAAAAAAAAAAAAAGAAGAAGAAGGAGAAGAAGACAAGACTCTTCTAGCTCCTACAAACCTAATACCTGTCGTTCAACGAGGAAACACCTACACGACATGTCGTTCTTACAGGAAGAATCATACAAACATGACGGCCCAAGATCAAGCCCAATCCCAGGCCCAAGCTCAGGCCCAGTGGGTGGCTTAGGGGAAAGGCTAATGTATCAGACTTTGACGCACCGAAGCTGAATGTTGTGCACCCACCATGACCGGCGATGACTCATTTTCTCCGAACGACGACGCCTTCGCGGCGAACCCTAACTTCGACATCTCCGTAAGTCATTTCGCACTCCATCTTTGTTCTTGAGCTCTTAGTTTTCCTGTGTGAGATTAGAGTTTCTCTCTTCTTTCACTGTCATTGCTAGGGTTTTATCTTGTGAAATTTGTTATCCATTCCTATAGAAGGTACATTAAGGAAATTGATTGGTTTTTTACTTAGAAACTTTAAAAATCCGACAAATTGAGGGTGAATTTGCTCCCTGGTTTCTGAAATTTGAATTCAACTTTCTATGTGGTGGTGAGGAGATTCTGGAAGCTACTATCATGAAGTGAAGGATGTATGGATATGGTCTTTTATAGCTTTCAATGTCAGTTGATGTTCAGAAATTCCTAACTTGTTTGAATATGCTGCTTTTTTGAACTTTTCCTCTAATAATGAGAAGAATTTCTATGTTCTTGATGAGTTGTATTTTTATTTAGATAGAAGAAGGCTCTCAAAATAGTGGAGAATTTCTTGAGGAAGAAGGCAATAACCTTGAGAATGATTGTGAGCAATTATTTCGGATTGATGACGATGATCTTGATGATGATGATAGAGATGAAAAAATCCTGTTAGATGGTCATCGTAATCATAGAAATGATGTAAACATAAGTGATGGTAATGAAAGCTTTGGTGATGATATAAGCATAAATGCTGACCATGAGCATGACAGAGATGAAAGTCCTCTAATTGATTGCCAAATTGATTTATCTGAAGGAGGGGATTATCCCCCGCCAGTTGCTGGGATGGAATTCGAGTCATATGATGATGCTTATAATTATTATAATTGCTACGCCAAGGAACTTGGCTTTGCTATCCGAGTGAAATCCTCATGGACTAAACGTAATAGCAAAGAGAAACGTGGGGCAGTTCTCTGCTGCAACTGTGAGGGATTCAAAACACTTAAAGAAGTTAACAGTCGAAGAAAAGAAACTAGGACAGGGTGTTTGGCAATGATTAGGTTGAGGTTAGTAGACTTTAACAGATGGAGAGTTGATGAGGTGAAGCTTGAGCATAACCATTCTTTTGATCCTGAAAGAGCTCAGAACTCTAAGTCACACAAAAGGGTGGATACTGGGACTAAAAGAAAAGTTGAACCAATGATTGATGTAGAGGTTAGAACAATCAAGCTGTATCGAAGTTCTGCGTTGGATGCAATGGACCATCAGGACTTAAATTCAAATGGAGAATCTAAAACACATGTCTACAAGCCTAGGTGCCTGCTGCTCAAGAAAGGTGATGCCCGAGTCATTCATGACTTTTTCCATCGAGTTCAGCTTACTGATCCAAATTTTTTCTATGTGATGGATCTTTATGAAGAAGGTCTTTTGAGAAATGTTTTTTGGATCAATTCCAGGTGTAGAGCTGCATACAATTATTTCAATGATGTGGTAGCATTTGACACTACCTGCTTGTCTAGTAACTTTGAGATTCCACTATTTGCCTTTGTTGGAATCAATCATCATGGACAATCTGTCTTACTTGGCTGTGGATTACTTGCGGATGAGACACTAGAAACGTATATTTGGTTATTAAGGGCCTGGCTTACATGTATGTCTGGTCGGCCCCCTCAAACCATCATCACAAACCGATGCAAGGCTTTGCAAAGTGCAATAGCTGAGGTTTTTCCGAGGGCTCATCATCGGCTTTGTCTAACATATGTCATGCAAAGCATTTTTGAGAACGTGGGAGAGTTGCAGGAGTCCGAGGCATTTCGTACGGTGCTAAGTACGGCAGTATACGATTGTGTGAAAGTGGAAGAATTTGAAATGGCTTGGGAAGATATGATTCAGCACTTTGGGATAAAAAATAATGAATGGCTCCAAAGTTTGTATGACGACAGAGAGCAGTGGGCGCCTGTTTTCTCAAAAGAGACATTCTTTGCTGGAATGTATAATTGCCAGAAAGGTGACTGGATAATTCCTTTTTTCCATGGCTTTGTGCACCAACAAACTTCTCTGAAAGAATTCTTCGACATATACGAGTTAGTTCTTCAGAAAAAGCAAGAGATAGAAGCTCTCCAGGACTTCGAGTCCATTGAATCGAGCACCGTGTTGAAGTCAAGATGTCTCTTCGAGTTGCAGCTTGCTAAATTGTACACAAAGGAAATATTCAGCAAATTCCAAGATGAAACAGTGATGATGTCCTCTTGTTTTAGCCTTCCTCAAGTTGAGACAAGTGGCGGACCCATCATGACGTTTGTGGTCAAAGAACGCGAAGGCGAGGAGATTCCCCGAGACGGAAGGGCTTATGAGGTCATGTATGATAAAACAGGAGGAGAAGTCCGCTGCATTTGCAACTGTTTCAACTTCAAAGGCTACCTATGCCGACACGCATTGTTCATCCTAAGTTACAATGGCATAGATGAAATCCCATATCAGTATATTCTATCACGCTGGAGGAAGGATTTTAAGCGCCTTTATGTTCCAGATCTTGGCTGCAATAACATAGACATTACAAACCCAGTTCAGTGGTTTGATCACTTGTACAGAAAAGCAATTCAAGTTGTTCAAGAAGGCATGACATCTCAAGACCATTATATGGTTGCTTGGCAAGCGCTTAAGGAGTCCTTGAATAAGGTGCGTCTTGTTGCTGATAGGCATGTATAAAATGGCTATACCAATCCTGTAAATAGTCTGACATTTTTCTGTACATTATATCTCATTTGTTCAACTAAGTCTAAAGATCAACATTTTGTTTTGTTTTTAGTTTTCTGTTTCTAAAATGAAGCCTGTATATGAACCTTAATTCTTTTAGTTTCTATGAACAGAAAACAAAAAATAAAACTGTTATCAAGTGGATTCTTTTCTGTACATGTTCAATTTTGTATAAGAACATCTGTGCTCTGTTAGGCTTTTGCTGTCGTTGGCTACTTCAATTATGTCTTAGCCAAATTATTGAGATGAATTACTGAAATGGATTACCGATAGGATCTTCTTTCGTATTTTGTATTTCATTTCATCGTATCAATTAAATGGTTTCTGTTGCTATAAGAATAAATAATTGAAATGGGAAAGAAGTTGCTGCATATTCTTATTTGGGTGAATTTAGCATGGTAAATATCTCATCAAAAGTTCAAATCTCTCTCTATAATAACAAAGAGGGAGTTCTGGCTTTGTTTTCATATTCTTAGTCCTAAATATCTTGATTAACATTGTAAAAGAACATGTCAAAAGTCCAAACTCTTCATGACTGGGATAAAAGATTAGGTTTTCTTTGTGATACTCTTATTTAAAAATATCCTGTTTGATCTGTATAATATCTTGTCAAGAGCTCAAATCTTTCCCAGAAAAAAGAAAAAAACAAGGAAGAAGAATGAGAATAACTTTGCTGTTATACTCTTGGTATCTTTTTGGAATTGGGTTGTTTGTAGAAGAGGACATGGAATGGAAATAAGAGGAGCCATGATACTTTTATTGCAAAAAGGAGGATTTGAAGGAATCTCTTGAAATCTCATTTCTCAGTCTGGTGATTTATTTTAATCTTTTTTTTAAAAAAAATTATTTTTATGATCCAAAATGTTAGTAAGTTATAGAGATGCAATTTAAAGTCTCATGTGAGACTTTGCATATGTCAAAAATTTGTTTGCACTACCTTGAAGAACTTTGAGGTCAATATGTGGTTTGATCGAGTTGAGATTTTGGCAACGTGTTCTTGGCATGAGAATCTTCAATTTGAACGATATAGGTTTCTTTTTAAGTTGTCTACAGTCAAATTGTAGTAGGTAGTCGGTTCCACTTTAAGCGAGACTTTTCTAATTTTCTCTTACAAATATGCTACGACGTGCATTCATGATCAATCTTGATCAATGTTAATCTAGGCCTACATAAATAATATCAACTTGTACATCGATCCTATTTAAATATCATTAAGAAATATAAATACAAACAACAAATATTCATTATTCACTCAAGAAAAATGAAAAGAAAATTCAATCTCCAATCATTTTCCTAATAATATCCAACATAATTTAATGTTCAAATTCCAATTCTCACATGTTGTTGAGTTTTTTTTTTAAAAAAAAGAAAATATTCTAATCGGGTATAATTTCTCATTTGCAACAATCCATCAAAAATAGAAAAGAACTTTATATTGTAGCCATGATTCTAAGTTTCTAGAGACATGTCGATAAGGAGTGAGTCAACATTTTCATTATTTTCTAAAAAACTGATGAAATATAACTAAATTATCAACAAAATATCACTATAGTTACTTTTTTTTTTTTTTTGAAATAAATATCACTATAGTTACTTAATATTAATAATAAGAAATTTAAATTCATTTAAAATCGGTAAATATTATTTATTAATTGAAATATTTTTATGAATCTTTGATATTTATATTTTTTTAGAAATATCCATCGACATCGACGATATGAATATTTAAATATGCCATTTTCATAAAATTGAGACCTCAATTTTCATCGACGTCTACAAGCATAGTTCAACATCGACCAAGTTAGAGGTTCAAATCCTTCACCTAAATGTTATTGTAATAATAAAAAAAAAAAAAAAAAAATGACATCCAAGTTTAAAACCTTGATTGTAGCTTAGCTAGAGCCTTGTTTTGTAATACAAAGGGTCAATTTGCAGTTTTCCCGAATAATGACACCGACGATTAGGAAGCTGTAGCGACGAAATTACAGAAGAAAGAAGAAGAAGAAGAAGAAGAAGAAATAACAATGGCGCAACGAAGACGAGCTACGACTATGGAGAAGGCAACAGATACCTAACAAGTTCGCTCCTCGAAGGTAAGGCGCTTTGTAGATTCATTTCTTCTTTGGCTGAGGCGATGGAGTGATGGATTACACTTCCAATCCAGTGTAATTTTACAATTTTTTTTACTCTTCTTATCGAAATAAAATTCAACTACGCTACGATTCGGGTTATTCAAAATTCTGTGGATCCATGCCTAACGACGAATGATACGGACAATTAGAGTTTATTCGATGTAGTTCAGCTTTCTACAGCATCTATTTTTCTTCCGAATCTTGTTCTTTTCATAGAAATCGTTGATTTTCCCTCTAGAGTAGATGGATGGAGTTTCTCTCAACACTGAGCCAGTGGGTGAGGAGGAGGCGGATTATTTTGAGATCGAAGGGGATTCTGTACTTGCAGATTATGTTGATCAAACTGGGATATTTCAAGGAGAAAATCCCCTTCCTCCTGCTGTTGGTATGGAGTTTGAATCTTATGAGGATGTGTACTACTTTTACAGTTGCTATGCAAAAGAACAGGGATTTGGAGTCCGAGTTAGTAACACTTGGTATAGGAAGAGTAAGGAAAGGTACAGAGGAAAACTTAGCTGTAGCAGTGCAGGTTTCAAGAAGAAGAGTGAAGCGAACCGACCGAGACCGGAAACAAGAACTGGTTGCCCAGCTATGATAAAATTTAGGTTGATGGACACCAGAAGGTGGAGAATAATTGAAGTTGAGCTTGATCACAATCACTTGATCAACCCAACTAGTGGGAAGTTTTATAAATCTCATAAGAACTTGGGTGTTGGAACCAAAAGATTGTTGCAACTAGATAGTGCTGAAGAAGTGCAAAAAGTTCGGCTGTTTCGAACTGTTGTAGTTGATGCTGATCATAATGGATACTTGGATGTTGATGAAGGAGAATTTGGAAATGGTGTTGATCATTCCAATCAATTGAAACTTAATGAAGGAGATGCTCTAGCTGTTGAAGATTTTTTATGTCAAGCGCAACTAATGGACTCAAATTTCTTTTATGTTGTGGATCTCAATGAGAAAGGATCTCTGAGGAATTTGTTTTGGGTTTCTTCGAGGTCGAGGGCCGCGTATACTTATTTTGGTGATGTTGTGTACATTGACACATCATGTTTACCAAACAAATATCAAGTTCCATTGGTCTCAATTATTGGAATAAACCATCATGGGCAGTCTGTATTGTTTGGTTGTGGTTTACTTGCCATGGAGACAGTAGAATCATACATTTGGTTGTTTAGGGCATGGCTTACCTCTGTACTAGGACGACCTCCACAAGTTATCATTGCAGATCAATGTGGAGCGCTGCAAATTGCTCTTTCCGATGTCTTCCCCAGAGCTTCTCATTGCATTTCTTTATCTGATATTATGAGAAAAGTTCCACAGAAGCTAGGAGGACTGCCCGAATATGAAGCAATCGAAACTGCAATCTATAGAGCAGTTTACCACTCCTCGAAGCCAGAACAATTTGAGACAGTGTGGAAGGGTATGATCCAGCAACATGGACTTGGAGATCATAATTGGCTCCAAGGGCTTTATGAAGATCGGAGACGGTGGGTTCCAGTTTTCATGAAGGACACATTTTTGGCTGGAGTGTTATCGATACAATCCGGTGATTTAGTTTCATCTTTCTTTCAAGAATATCTGGCTGTGCATACTTCTTTAAGAGAATTCCTTGAGAAGTATGATCAAGCTCTGCAATCACATTATCAGCTTGAAGCTCTGGCAGATGTAGATTCAAAAAATTCAAGTTTCATGCTTAAATCAAGATTCTATTTTGAGCTGCAGCTTGGTAAATTGTATACCAATGATATACTTAAAAAGTTTGAGAGAGAGGTGGAGGGAATGTATTCTTGTTTTAGCACAAGGAAGTTGAATGCTGAGGGGCCATTAGTGACATATGTTGTGAAGGAACATGTAGAAATGGAGGGAAGTAGGAGGGATGCAAGAGACTTTGAAGTTTTGTACAATGAATCTGACATGGAGGTCCAATGCAATTGTGGCTTGTTCAACTCAAAAGGATATTTATGCAGACATACATTATCAGTTCTTACCCAGAACGGTATCGAGGAAATCCCGCCCCAGTATATCCTCCCACGATGGAGAAAAGACGTTAAAAGAAATTACGTTCTCAATCTCGATTATAGTTGCACAGGTATTGATATTAACAGCCAAATTCACAGGTATGACCACATATACAGATCCGTTGTGCAAGTAGTTGAAGAAGGGAGGAAATCGAAAGAGAGATATGATATCGCGATACGGGGAATCGATGATATACTGAGCAAGCTTCGTCTTGGAACAAACACTTCCAGTTAGTTTGGAGCTGTAAGGCTATAGAAATGCAGGTAAGACGTTTGAGCAGATTCTTGCTTGCCTTTAACTGTACATATCATCACATCACTTTTTGTTTACAGTTTTACTGTTTAGGCAAAATGATCAGATCAGACTATTCTAGATTTGATTTGAACTTCTTGATATTGCTTGGCTCACAGTTGAGAGTTGTTTTTTTTTTTTCTTTTGATAATTTTACTGGAGATCCCACTGTACAACTTTTTGTAAAAAAGTTCTAAAGGTCTAGGAAATTTTGATATTTTTCTTTTCATATTTTATGTAATTTTCGAAAAATAAGAAGATTGAAAAGTGCTTTAAATAATAAATTTGTTTGGTGGGATATTCAAAAGTGATTATATTAAATATAAACATGTTTTTTTACTACCTATTTGGAAGATTTTATGTTAATAATTTTAAAGTCGTTTTTGAAAATCCTCGCTCGAGTGTTTCCTTAAAAAATAGTTTTTAAAATAGTCTTTTTTTTTTTTTTTTTTTTTTTTTTAATTCTTTTTATTTCTAAACTTTTTTAAGTAAACATTTTTTATCATTTAAAATCACTCTAGAAACTTTACCAAACACATTAGTATCAATCCAAGTCTCAAGGGGTAGTGAGAAGGAGGTTTGCTGCAAGTCTTAAGCCACATATCAGTTAGCTAAGTTGCCAAAACGAGCATAGCTTGGTGGTAATTGGCATATGTCCACGACCAAAAGGTTAGAGGTTCGAATCCTTCCCTTCCAAATGTTGATGAACTCCAAAAAAAAAAAAAAAAAAAAAAAAAAAAAAAAATCAGTTAGCTTAGTTTTTCTTCAAATGTTGGTAAACCAATTCTGTATTCAATGAGATCGAGTGTTGAACATTACGATCCGACCAGGTCAAATCCTTGTTTAGGATGAAGTTGAACTCGAAGTGTGCTATCGAGGTAACCTTGAAAAATTCCTATTTGTTATGACGTAAGTGATCGAGCTTAAAGAAATATAGTTTGTGACTAGGGATTGGAATGACAAGCAAAAATGATTGGTAACCTTTGATTGATGATTTTATTTGGGGGATTTGTGAAAGAATGAAGAATTTATATTATAATTCATTGAGAAAAATCCAATGGGTTGTGAATTTTGAAAAATAAGAACATAACTACCAGCTCATTTTTCTTCACTTGAAAATCCGACCCATTTTGTCGTAATCTCTTTTTAAACTGAAATCATGAGGGTAAATTTTAATCCAAAGTGTGGGATGATAATTACATTCAATATCATATCAGTAATATGATATAAGCTTACTTCAAATTTGGGTTTCAAAGGATTTTCCTGAAAAGGATGAGCATCATGCACCAAAAAGAAAAGATTTATTAATTATTGTTATATTTTTTTTATGGGTTCAACAATATGTGGGATAGAAGAATTTAAACTTTTAACCTTTCGATCAACGGCATATTCCATATTCCTTAACTAGCTAAATCATTCTCAAATTGCGAGTATATTTTGTTATATAAGTTATCTACATTTATTGATATCAAAGAAAAATATGTTTATATGATATATATCTTAACTAGTTAAATTATTCTCAATTTGACGAGTATACTTTTTTTTTTAATAAAGAAATGTATTATGTACATTTATCTATCTCAAAGAAAAGTAAACTTATATAGTCAGACGAAATGATATATTGACCGATATATTTGTTCCTCATGGACTGAAACACAAAATATGAAATGGTAGATTTTATTGTCGGTAGTGTTGTCAAGTTTAATAAAATAACATAATAAAATTAGTAGAAATATTAAAGGCTAAATTATAAAAAATACATCTGAACTATGAGTTTTGTTTCAAAAATGTCCTTGAACTTTGAAAAGTTTCAAAAATACCCCTGAACTTTGAAAAATGTTTCAAAAATATCCTTATCGTTAATTTTTGGATGAAAACCGTTAGAATTTACGATGAGAAGAGGAAAAAAGAAAAAACATTTTTCAATAAGGATATTTTTTAATTTTTTTTTGAAAGTTCAAGGGTATTTTTGAAACTGAAACTGAATGGTTTTCATCCAAAAATTACGACAAAAGTATTTTTGAAATATTTTTCAAAGTTCAAGGGTATTTTTGAAACAAACCCCTAGTTCAAGGGTTATTTTTATAATTTAGCCAATATTAAATGAGTTACCAACTTGAGTATCAAAAGAACTAGTTATCTCTCCCGAAGTTAAACACCAAAACTAGATGTTGTTTGAAAATATTTATATTTTATATTTTATTTTTAAAAACTATGCTTATTTCCTATACATACTTTCTCTAAAATCATTTGTAAAATCACAATCAAATTATACTTATTAAATACAAGCATTAGGCCCATTTGAGCATATATTTTTTTGTTGATGGTCGATTTTGGCCAGAGGATCTCACCTGACCTTCACGTGCCACCAACGGTAAATTTGTAGTTGAGGGGGGAAGACGTGGCCTGCAAGACAGTAAACCTGCACACCGGTGTGGTGCTCGCCACACCGGCTCCGATGCTTAAGTCAGCAAGCAGAACGGTAGGGCGTGGAAAAGTAAGAGCAAGAGGAGAAAGCAGAGAATAGAGAGTAGAGTTTAGGGATAGAATTCGGGATCCCCTCTTCAGTGGCGAAGAGGGATATAAATACCTGCTCATCCTCCTAGGGTTTTTTGGGATTCGGAGGCATTTTAGGTCAAACCAGGCGAAACCGAGGCGGCCAAAGGCGGTGGGGACCAAACGTCATCGAACGGACTCGGCCCGCGCAACCGGGGCGAATGGTCGGCCTCGGCCTTTTGCCGAGGCCGACCATATGGGTCGGGCCATGTTGGCCCAACCCTTTGGCCCGGTCTTCCACTGGGTCGGTCTTTTGGTCCTACCTCTGCCCGTTTGTCCTCGTCAGCTCCTTGTGTGGTCCAAAATCACTTATAACATTAAGCCCCCACTCTTGAATTGGGATTCAGGTGCGACTTTAGTGCTATCGGTTGAGCTCCTTAAGCCCGATTTAAGAGTAATAATCTTTGTCTTGTGTTGACCTATGTGCAGCTTTATCGTCATCCTGCAAAGTAGGATAGGAATACACAAAGTAGACACTCCCTGAATAGGGGTTAGATGAAATGGAAACGAAAAAGGGTGAGAGATTACAAAAGTGGTGCTGGTCGGCCTCGGCCTCGGGAATAGGCTGAGCACAGCTATCTCCCTTTCTGCTTGCCTGGACGGCCTCGGCCTCGGGAAGAGGCCGAGCAGTTTTCTAATTTTGCTTAGGCCTGGACGGCCTCGACCCTAGCGAGACCCCCGTACTGGGTCATTCGGAGTGCTCCTGATCCAGGGCTTGTCCATGAAAGTATGCAAGCATAAAAGATTTCGAGCACCTGCATAGAAAAGTTGTTTTCTGCAAAAGAAAAGTGAGGGAAGTGGCTAGGGTCGACCTCGGCCTCAAGCCTCTGTTAGCAAAACAATTTACTTCCTTTAGAGTTCGTGCTCGGCCTTGGCAAGAGGTGCTCGGTCCCGGCTCCTGCAGGGTGAGCTTGACTTAGATGAAGTGTATGGACTCATGCCAGGTGAGGTGAGGTAGACTCGTTGATCCAGGCTCACATGGTCTCACTCTGGATGAGGCGAGGTAGACTCGGCAGTCCAGGCTTGCCTGATGTAAAGATGCTCAGGCCAGAGGAGGTGAGGTAGACTCGTTGGTCTAGGCTCACATGGTCTCACTCTGGATGAGGCGAGGTAGACTTCGGCAGTCCAGGCTCGCCCGGTGTAAAAATGCTCAGGCCAGAGGAGGTGAGGTAGACTCGTTGGTCCAGGCTCACATGGTCTCACTCTGGATGAGGCGAGGTAGACTTCGGCAGTCCAGGCTCGCCTGGTGTAAAGATGCTCAAGCCAGAGGATGTGAGGTAGACTCGTCGGTCCAGGCTCACATGGTCTCACTCTGGATGAGGCGAGGTAGACTTCGGCAGTCCAGGCTCGCCCGGTGTAAAGATGCTCAGGCCAGAGGAGGTGAGGTAGACTCGTTGGTCCAGGCTCACATAATCTCAATCTGGCTGAGGCGAGGTAGACTTCGGCAGTCCAGGCTCGCCTGTAGGCATGGGAACTATAGGCTCGCATGTGAAGCGTGGGCACTATAGGCTCGCTGAAGCGTGGGCTCTATAGGCTCGCATGTATGAGCGTGGGCACTATAGGCTCGCATGTATGAGCGTGGGCTCTATAGGCTCTCGCATGTGTTCGATCTCGCTTGAAATAAGAGAATTGGTCTCAGTCACAACCATGGTCATGGTCGGCCTCGGTCTTGGCCTCGATCATATCTGGGATCGGCCTCGGCCTCAGCCATATCTAGGGTTGGCTTAGGCCTTAGCCTCGAACAATCTGTTGTCTCTCGTATCGGGTTCCTTCGCTTTGATCTGGATCTTGTCTTCTGTTCAACTGCATTGACAATCTGATTTGTCTTGATTATGTGATCTTTGGGTCACTTTTGAGGTATTGGATATTCGACTTCGGCTTTGGCCTAGGGTCGGCCTCGGGCAAAGGATGACCGTAGCTTAGAGTTGGCTTTGGCCTAGGGTCGGCCTCGGCCTCGGGATGACCATAGTTGTGGGTCGGCTTCGGGCTCGGCCAAAGGATGACCGTAGCTTAGAGTTGGCTTTGGCCTAGGGTCGGCCTCGGCCTCGGGATGACCATAGTTGTGGGTCGGTCTCGGCCTCGGCCAAAGGATGAACACCTTCGGTTGTCCTCGGCATGGTCGGCCTTGGCCTCGGTCCCAGCCTTCGCACTGTTCGTCTGGTAGTCGTTGTTTGGCTTGGAGTCACTTAGCTTCTGCAGGTCTCCTTCGACAGTTTTGGCACTTCTGCACTTATCCTCGATCAGATTCCTCTGGTCTATCTTGGTATGACCGTAGCTTGGTGTTGAAACTGTGTGGTCATGACCCTTTAGCATGCTTGGTTTTGGACTCCTCGGAATTATGTGATCTGTGTGCTTCAGCCCCCTGACCTTGCTGGTTGCGCTGTTGGTCTTCTTTCCTCTGGATTCAGTCTCTGATTCATCCATTTATTCGACTGGATTCTTCCCCTTCTTCGGGTCTCTAATCAAGCTCCCCTCATGGACTTTGGTGCTAGGGCCGGGTTTATCCAGGATTTGGAGTATTCTGGACAAACTCCGATTCATTCCCTTCACCTCATCCTCAAGGGCGGCAATTTTGGTGTCGGCATCCTCTGCTCGACCTCGGCCTGCTTTCTTCGGGTCTCTAATCAAGCTCCCCTCATGGACTTTGGTGCTAGGGTCGGGTTTATCCAGGATTTGGAGTATTCTGGACAAACTCCGATTCATTCCCTTCACCTCATCCTCAAGGGCGGCAATTTTGGTGTCGGCATCCTCTGCTCGGCCTCGACCTGCTTGTCTCGGTGACCCCCGGATGCTGTCATCGTCACGTGACCTCCGCTGGTGGCGGTCACCATCCGAATTCTCTATGTTTACGTCTTGGTCTTTCTTCTCCATACCCTTACTCATGGAATAACCGATGTGCAGATTAACAGGTTTTCTTCCCCACAGACGGCACCAACTGTTGATGGTCGATTTTGGCCAGAGGATCTCACCTGACCTTCACGTGCCACCAACGGTAAATTTGTAGTTGAGGGGGGAAGACGTGGCCTGCAAGACAGTAAACCTGCACACCGGTGTGGTGCTCGCCACACCGGCTCCGATGCTTAAGTCAGCAAGCAGAACGGTAGGGCGTGGAAAAGTAAGAGCAAGAGGAGAAAGCAGAGAATAGAGAGTAGAGTTTAGGGATAGAATTCGGGATCCCCTCTTCAGTGGCGAAGAGGGATATAAATACCTGCTCATCCTCCTAGGGTTTTTTGGGATTCGGAGGCATTTTAGGTCAAACCAGGCGAAACCGAGGCGGCCAAAGGCGGTGGGGACCAAACGTCATCGAACGGACTCGGCCCGCGCAACCGGGGCGAATGGTCGGCCTCGGCCTTTTGCCGAGGCCGACCATATGGGTCGGGCCATGTTGGCCCAACCCTTTGGCCCGGTCTTCCTCTGGGTCGGTCTTTTGGTCCTACCTCTGCCCGTTTGTCCTCGTCAGCTCCTTGTGTGGTCCAAAATCACTTATAACATTTTTAATAAAAATATCAAATGTTTGGATCTCCACTATCTCATCGTTAAAAAAAAATGGAGAAATATTTGCATTTCTTTACATTGTTGGTTCCCCCATCCAATTTTTCGTAAAACCCTAACTGATTGCTGATATGGCACCAAAACCTAACTTAAACCTCAAGAACCAAAAGTGTATGTTTCTCTAAAAATTATGTTAATTTTCCATTATATTTTAATTGATCTCTAGAATCAAATTTAAAATCATGGTTAAATTATGATAACTATTGGGACAGTTGCATAGATGACAAATTAGACCAAATTAATAGCAAATATAACACAGTTGCAAACTAATTGCATATATAGCAAAATTAATTGTACAAGACCAAAAAGTTTTCGTCAGATTTTATCTGTGTCTATCACTGATAGACTCTGATTATTCAAAGTCTATCAGTGTATATCGCTAATAGACTCCGATTAATCAAATTCTATCAGTGATAGTCACTGATAGATTTTGAATAACCGAAGTCTACTGATAGATTTTGATTGATCAGAGTCTATCGCTGATAAACTCTGATAATAAAAGTCTATCGGATAGAATCTAATAAACTCTCATAACTATTTTTTTTAACTCGTACAATATGTGTAGATAGGACTTCAAACCTTATGTCTTAAATAATAGCTCAAAGTTACAAATAGTCGAAGTTTTTGTTAATAAAGTTTAGCTAAGATTTCCAAACTATTTTTAAAAAATAAAAATCTTTATTAAGAGATATAGATACAATACAAATCAATATTATAATCCTAATTTCTTAAACTTCAAAACCAAAAACAAACCATTGTTTGAAGTCTAGTTCAAAAATAATTCTGTTTTAAAAATTAAAGGGAAAATTACCTTTTTTGTCCCTAAATTTTGAGGAATATGTGTGATTGGTCTCTGAGTTTTTGAAATAGACCTTTTTAGTCCTTGAGTTTTGAGAAATAGATTTAAAAGGTCCATAAGTTTTCAAAATGGACCTTTTTAGTCTCTAAGTTTTGAGAAATAAGTTTAAAAGGTCCCTAATATTATTTTTTTAACTTTTTTAAATTAATATTTTTGTATTATTTTTTTAATATCAAATGATTTTTAAAATTAAAAAAAATTCAAAATTATATTATGGACCCTTTATAAACTTATTTCTCAAAACTTAGGGACTAAAAAGGTTCATTTTGAAAACTTAAGGACCTTTTAAACTTATTTCTCAAAACTCAAGGACTAAAAAGATCCATTTTAAAAACTCAGGGACCAATCGCACATATTCTTCCAAACTCACATATTCTTCCAAACTCAGAGACCAAAAAGGTATTTTTCCCAAAATAAATTTAACAGAACAAGAAGCTCAACAAGACTTGCAATCTTCACAAGAAGCAAAAGCTATAACAAACAAGTTCCTTCCCAAATTCTGAATTCTTCAAACAAACCTAATGGAACAAGCAAAATAGGATAGGAAGAAATCAGGTAAAATTTGAAGTTTCTCTATTCATTAATTGGACATAGAAGCATAAAATCTCTATTCCATTTCAAACATCTTCAACAGAATGCAACATAGAAGCCATATGTTGCAAGTGAATGTGACCTATATTAACAAAAAAATTATATATATGAAAGTAAATCAGAAAGTAAGGATGCTATTCAATTCCTGTTAAGCCCAAAAAAATCATTTATCTAATCAAAAAATCAAAATCTAAACTAAAAGAATCTAAAACTCCCTTTTCACAATGGCATCATCAGACATCTCAGAAGATGGGGATAGTAATGATCCATATTGTAACCAATCTCTGGTGCAAATGAGGGCCTCAAGTGTTGCTGGTGGCAATGACCTCCGATAGCTATCAATTCTTCGGATTTCAGTATCGAAAACTGAGTCACGAGTAACGGTTGACACCGGCATGGACAGAATATCACATGCCATTTTTGACAGGGTAGGATACCGATATCTGTTTAGTCTCCACCAACTCAAGACATCGAACTCTTGTGATTTGGGTGATAACTCCTCTTCCAAGTATCGATCTAACTCTGATTTTGTTTGCTGGTTTTCGGAGATCTCAGAGATATATACATCAAAATCTGAGAGTCCATCTCCTGTTGTAAGAAAAATTTCTCCTTGATGTTCTTCCTGATTCGTCTCAGATATCTCAGTTATGGAGATACCGATATTCCCGTCTTCTCCGAAGGTGTCTGATAGGGTAAGTGTTTCCATGGTATACTGGAGGAAAAGATCACGGAGACCATAGTCGACAATCCTGGTCCAATCCTCTGCATTCTGAACAAACACTTTGGAGAAGATAAATTCAACGAGCTTCAATTTGAACCTTGGATCCATAACCACTGCCATTGCTAAAACTAGGCAGCAATCGTTCCAATATCTATCAAACTTATCTTTCAAAGGCTTTGTTAGGTCACGAACAAGTGGATCCTGGCTCAGGCTTGCATTAGTGAGCTCTGTTTGAATTTTTGATACTTCTGGGAAGAACACATTTGCAGTTGGATAACTGTGAGAAGTAAAAATGTCAGCCACATCAAAAAAGTACTTCAAATATGTGCAAAGAGTTTCTGCCACCTTCCAATCATCTATTGATAGACTTAATTCGTAACTGGGATCAGCCGAGTCTAAGCAAGAAAAGACTTCTTTCAACTCACAGGCTGCTGCCAACATATGAAAAGTTGTGTCCCATTTTGTTTGGTTATCGATTGAAAGTTCCCTAGTGCTGGGTACTTGAAGTTGGCCCTTCAACTCAAGAAACTTCTCCTCTCGCACAAATGATGTTTTTACATACTTCACACTTTCACGAATCTTCCGTACGACTTCACTCGTTGATGAAAGTGCATTCTGCGCAAGCTGACAAAGAACCTGAGCTAAGCAATTTCCTAACAATAACTGACCATTAAGAAAATGTGGGTCATTGGCAACTAGGAAAGCTCTAAAATTCCTAGCAATGGTATCGCTCAAAAAGGACTGATCAACTGTGAGGGCAAATACACGTTCATTCAATCGCCAATTAGATAAGCAAGTGACGATGGCTAGATTAAGGGCATCATCCTTGAGAGAAGGTATTCTAACAACATTTAGGATTCGACAGTGTGAGTTCCAATTATTGTCAATGAAATGTCCTTTCAAGAAGACATAGCATGTAGTGTCACTAGAAGTCCAAACATCTAAAGATAAACTTATTCGACTGGGAATTCCACACACAAAATTCAAGAGGCTTTCTCTTTCTCTAAGGTATATAGATGTGCATTCTTCCTGTACCGTGGTGTAGCTCATCATGTTGAACTGCGGTTGAAGATTCTTGACGAAATCAATAAAACCAGGCTGCTCCACCATGTAAAGTGGATACTCATGCATAATAATCATGATGGCAATATCATGATTACAGCGATTCTGATCAAAAGGAATGCTTGCAAATGTAGGAGTTGCTCTATAGCGTTTTCTAGGTGGATTGGCAGCATTCCCATTAGTGAAGGTTGTAGGGGCACCATTAGATTGATTTCGCTCTCGGCTTACAGGGCAGATTCCCAAAGCAATGTGACGCTTTAAGTGGCTGGTGCCTGCTAACTTCGAACCAGTAATGTAAGCAAAAGATTTATTGCACTGGTTACAACAGGCTCTGATACATCCATCTTCAACCGTTTGAACAGTGAAATAATCCCAAACAATAGACTTCTTTCTTCTACGCTTATTTGGCTTGTCAACAAGTGTCAAAGGAAGATCCGGATCCATCGAAGTTGTAATACTGCAAGAGAAACAAGAAGTTTACACTAAACATTCATCATACACAATATTCACAGCTGAGGTACAAATCTTTCAACTTAACCTCTAGAAACACAGAAACATATGCCACAATTTGGACGAACATGTTCTCTCAAAATTACAAAAGGAAGTAAAAATCTAAATGCACATAATGCAACAGCAAACAAAAAAACAAACAACCAGTACCCTGTTTTTAGTCACCAAATTTAAGCCAATAACTATTCTTAGTTTTCCTGGTTTCTCCGGCCCAAAAAACGGAAGCCCATCCCACTAACATACTGAAACAACAAAGCCTGTCTAATAAATAATAACCAAACTCGAATACTCAGAGTCACAAACATCAATGCAAGAGACTGCTCCTCTGAACTGACAACCCCACAAAACTCCGATAAACCCCAAACAGAGCCAACAACAATACAGAAACCCCCGAAAAACTTCGTTGAATCAATTTCCTTCAATAAACACTCTCTTAAAAAGCCTTATAGAAGAAAAAGAAGGAAAACGTACCAAGACTGATGAATTTGGTCATCAATTTCCCCGTTGTGCAACTCCATCACAGAAAAATTAAAAAAAACTTCCGTTCCGTATGATCTTCGGACTTTGGAAAGGTTAAAAAATCGAAAGTTGCAGAAAGAGAAATTTGAAAATTTGGCGCAACGTCGGTTCTGGAGGTTGAAGACGAAGTTTAATGGGCTTTGCGGTTCAAGGTTCAGAGCTTTTCATAAACCCTAAAGTGGACCAAAAGGAAACAAACAAACAAAAAAAGAAAGAAGGAAAGAAGGAATTATTAGGGCGAATTGGACCGGTCGTGGACTATTTATAGGTTTTTTTTTTTTTTTTCAAAGACCAATAGATTTCTCATCTTTGTGGTCAAGTTTTTAGCCCAATTCCAATTATTTAATCTGGACCGTTGATTATTTATTTATTTATTTGGTTGAGGTTTAAAATTTGGCTTCGGATTTAGGAAATTAATGGTTAGATTTCGTATTTAGTCTCTGAACTTTAAACAAATAAGTCCTTAAACTTTCAATTTTGTTTCCAACATGTCTCTAAACTTCAAAACGTATCTAATAGATCCTTAAACTTTCACTTTTGTGTCCAAATAGGTCCCTCAACTTTTAATTTTGTGTCTAATAAGTCTTTGACCTATTCACAAGCCTACTAGATATAAAATTGGAAGTTCTTTCAATAGGTATAAAATTCAATTTTATATATGGTAGATAGTAGATTGGTTTTAAAAATCTTGAATAAGTCAAGGATCTATTAGACAGAACGTTAAAAGTTTATGAACTTATTAGACAGTTTTAAAGTTCAAAGACCTATTAGATAGGTTTAATGTTCAGGAATCTAATTGATATAACTTTGAAAGTTTAGAGACTGGATTTGTAATAAAAGAGAAATTAATATATAAAGTCGTAGGATACAAGAAAAGGATTTTGACATTATGGGAAATAAATAATAATATAAAATGAAAAATATTTATATTTACATTTTTTATTCCTAGTAATCCTCCCTCTCTCTCTCTGGATTAAGAAACGTATAAAGTTTCTATCATATCAAAATTGTTTAAATAGTTTCTATGTAAGTTAGTTTTCAAAAAAAGAAAAAAAATGTTTCTATGTAAGTTAAAATAAAAATCAAGACTTATAAAAGTAATAATAATAAGATAATATTATATTGATGAGTTATATTTTGGTTTCTAAAATTTAGAATCTCACGATTTGAAGTTGAAATTTCAAATGGTTTCTGTTGTTGTAGTTAAGTTTTTTTATTATTATTTTTTTGAGAAAAAAAGGACATTTATAGCGCCACTCGGACAAAAGATAAGCGGTCCGCTTCAACCAATGATACAAGTCAACCCAAGAAGAAATTATCCCAAGACTCATTAGTTCTATTCACTCTAGCTCTTTTAGCCAAGCTATCAGCCACAATATTTAACTTTTTTGAAATATAAGAGAAATTAACTTTCGAAAAATCAGAGCATCTAAGCCATATTATAAATTATAATTAAAAGACTTATCAGATTTTTTTTTTTAATTTTAGAATTTTAATTAGTATTAAAAAGTACTTTTGAAACTTTGTATTGTTTATGGGATTTTCTTTTTAATATTGTGAGTTTTAAATTTTTTTTATTAAAATATATCATTTTAAACATATTATATACATATTTTAGTTTAAATCGTGAGTAAATTTATTTAAAAAATTAAGGTGTATATTCCGTCCCTTGAAGTTGAAGAGACGACAAAATGTAGCCGTGATATTCTACACATGGCAAAACGCTGCTCCTGTGAGAGACGATAATGTTTTCAACTAGACGAGTTTGTCTCTTCTACTCGATGATTTAAAACTACAATATTAATGTAAGAAGTTTATGCTCCGTTTGGCGTATGAAATTAGCAAGAAATGATTTTAAATTCTAGGATTTTAAAAGATACCCTCCGTTTGGAATCAAGAAAGTTCAAGAAATGATTTTAAATCTTGTGATTTGAAATTCAAGAAATGATTTTAAATTTTTTGTCTTGTTTGGAACGAGAAAGATTTAAAATGAATGTATTTAAATTTTTGTGTTTGGATGGTAGTTGGAAAAGGAAGGAAAGTAAAAGAATTTACTAATATAGGCTTTTAATTTGAGTTATTAATAGAAAATTTAAATAAGATGAGGATAAATAAGTAATTTAACTCTCGCTTCCTAGAAATCCTGCAAAATCCGATGGTTTTAGTTAGGAAAATTTTTTACGTCAAAACATGATTTGAAATCATTTTGGATTTGAAATCATTATCTTTCCCGAGGTACCAAACAAAAAAATTCATTTCAAATCCATTATGATTTGAAATCTCCCAAAATCAGAAGGTTCCAAACAGAACATAAATGTTTTCAAATTCTTATTTGTGTTTGGAATCAAATTGATTTGAAATCATTAAAATTAAAATCTTTTGTTTGGATACTCACAAGAAATGAAAAGAAAGTATAACAGTTTACTGTTATGCCCTTATAAATTTGCAAGAAATAATTTTAATCCATTGTAAAATATTTTAATATCAAATAACAATGTTAAGCACATATAATTATGAAAAAGTGTACTTTTTTTTTAATAATTTATTCTTCAATTAATGTATAAAAACATGTACACATACAAATTATGCTTGTTCACACGTAACTTCGGAGATGGAGACACGTGGAATAAATAATATATTGTATTAATATTGTATGCGTGTGGGTGTACAATCTCTAACTTTAATCCTCTTATTCTCTCTCTTAAATATATAAACTTTGGTCTCTAGCTTCTTGATCTTCTTGGGTTGGTTTGTTGAGCTTCTTGGATGATCGGCTTGCTAGGTTGATGATCTCTTGGATCGGCCTGTTGGCTTGAGGATCTTCTTGGAGGATCGGCATGTTGGCTTGATGATCTTCTTGGATGATCGGCCTACTGGCTTAATGATCTCTTGGATCGGCCTGTTGTGACTTTTTGATCTTCTTGGATGATCGGCCTTGGCTTGTTGATCTTCTTGGATGATCGGTCTGTTAGGTTGATGATCTCTTGGATCGGTTGATGATCTCTTGGATCGGCCTATTGGCTTGTTGATCTTCTTGGATGATCGGCCTGTTGGCGTGATGATCTCTTGGATCGGCTTGTTGGCTTGTTGATCTTCCTGGATGATCGGTCTGTTGACTTAATGATCTCTTGGATCGATCTGTTGGCTTGTTGATTTGTTGGATCGGTTGTTAGCTTGTTGATCCTCCTGGATGATCGGTCTGTTGGATCGATCTGTTGGCTTGTTGATTTGTTGGATCGGTTGTTAGCTTGTTGATCCTTCTGGATGATCGGTCTGTTGACTTGATGATCTCTTGGATCGGCCTGATCTCTTTTTAGAGTCTTCTAGTCTTCTAGTCTTCAAATCTTTCTTGAATCCTTCTCTGGACTCTTTGGATTCTAACGACTCTGGATCTTGGGTGAATGCTCTGGACTCTGTCTTCTCTGCCTCTGGCTGAATCCCCTTTGAATGAATGGTGGCCTCCTCTATTTATAGAGTTTGATGGACCCTTGGGCTTGGGTCCAATTGCCACGTGGCATAATCTGATTGAACTTGGCTGATGTTATCATGGATCACTAATAGACAAGTGGCATTTTTTGATTTGCCGAATTTTAATGTCTATTTATTTAATTTAGGCACACGTGTAAATGTGTAACTGGTCCCAAGTTTATTTTATCATTAATTTATATTAATGACGTGGCAATTTGTGATTGGCCGAAATTTCTCCTTCAACAATGCTATCTATAAAAAGAACCAAGAAAAAAATGTATTATTCTCATCCAAAACAATAAAAAGTGGCTTAAGAAGTTGAATAAAGTAACTAAGACGAAAAAAAAAAATTTAAGAGGATGAACACATAAAGGGAAAAAAAAATCTCTAACCTTGTGAACGGCATCAAATGGCTTTGAATCAAGTGAGAGATAGAGAGAGTCGATATGATATCGATATAATGGAAAACTTATCAAATAAAAGAAAGGGGTTGAGGGTTAAAATTGGAAAAAATCCTGCCAAATCCATTGAGTCATGCTTGACAAAGGACACTAGATATTTGAACTTTAAACTCTTATTTTATTTTTATCATCCATATCTATCTAACAAGATCTTTTGCCATTAACGTAATTTAAATTTAAGGTTGGATCTTTTTCCACTTATGAATAAATAACTAATATTTAAAAACCTTGTTTAAAAATGAAATTAAGAATCCACTTGAAGTCCCTTAGACAAAATTAAATTAAGACTCCATTTTTTTTTTTTTTTTTTGGAGAATAATTAATAGTCCACTTGAAAAAATAAAATTTAAAATAATCTAATTATTGTAAGTATTTTTTATTTACTAAAAGTATTTAAAAAAAAAACACTTTTATCATCTAAAATCATTCTAGGTTATCATCTAAAATTATTAATTTTTTCAATGGTGCAAAATGCATTTTTTTTTTTTTTTTGTTTCTGAAAGTTCTTCCAAGGATGAATCTAATCTTCACAAGAACAAAAAACCATCACAAACAAAAGCTCCTTCAAAAAATTAGAACATTCCAAATAGGATTGTTTGGGAAGCAATCAGTAAAATTTGGAGTTGGACAAATACAGCACAAAATGTTAAAAACTCTATTTATTAGTTAACATAGATGCATAAAAAATTCTATTCCATTCTAAACATTTTAAACATCTTGAACAAAGTACAAAGGGGTGGGGTGTGGGGAGGGTGAAATTCCTTAGTCAAAAAAGGGGTAAAAATAATTAGCTCGAACCGTCGCAACTGCAACCATGCTAGAGAATAAATGAAGTATACATATTTGTCCCATGGCTTAATCAATCCAGTGAAAGAGTAGTCGTCGTCTTCTTCTTCTTCTTCCCTGTAGAAGATCAGTATTGCCACACATGCTGCAAGACGACCCAAATTGTCAGAATAATAGAACTCGAACCAACTTCCGATCGAAGCTCTACTTGTCTCCTCCAAACATCCCCATCATATCTTTATTCGAACCCATTTGCTTCATCAAGCTCTGTAGGCCACCCATCCCGCCAATTTGCTTCAAAATCTGGGGAGGAAGGACCTTACTCATGTGTTGTGCGTTCATATTTCGAGATAGTGCGCTCATTTCGCCCTTCTTCGGGATCTTCAGCCCTTTCATCTTGCTCCATACCTTGGCGAGACGCTTGTACTCTTCCATCATTTCCATTACTTCTTGAATACGGCGACCTGAACCTCGTGCTATTCGCATCATTCGCGACTCGTTCATGAGCTTTGGGTTTGAGCTATCTAATTCTGTTAAAATAATAAATCCATGTCTCAGGATCGCAAACAACAAATTCAATAGGTACCAAGTTTATGTAGCAAGAAAACAAGGGAAGAGCGCATGGATAGTTTTTACTTGCCTTCATCCGTCATCGAGTCCATCATGGTCATGTAGCGTTTTAGTTTCGCCTGGCTTTCCTTTTCACGTCCTTTTGGCATCAATTCAGCACTAAATCCAGGAAGCATTGAAAATACCTAAACGAACAAATTCTTAGAATAATGCATGTTGATTTTAAGAAATAATTGATGTGAAGAAAAACTGCAATCAGAGAATAACAAGCTTGACCACGTGCTTGTCAGAATGCTAACCAGAGTATACCAAGGATTTAGAGCAGGTCTAAGTTCAAACTCCATAAGAACACGCATTATCTCAATTATTTTAACGCTCTGGATCTCAATATCCTCCACTTTACAGATTAAAAACTGATTTGCTAGGAACGTTGCAGAAGAAACACTTGTGTAAATAAAAAAGCATAGCAAAACATATTGTAAGCTTGCTTCCTCTGGCTTCCCTTACAAAGTGTCTTACGACTGTATTTCTAAGATTTATGTCAATACCATATCTTAGTAGTGTAAAGTTTTAGAACCTGAGGAACAGCTCTTACAATGATGAACCTTTAAGTCACACTACTACTCACAAATATCCCTCCCAACTTCAAAAGGTTAACCTTCTTTTTCTCCAAATATATGGGAGAGGCAAAACAGTATATTATATCGTGTATGAATAGAATAATACCTGGCTAATTGGACCCATCTTAAGCAAGTTCTGAAACTGCTCATACATAATTCTCAAAGTAAAATTTCCTTCTGAAAGCTTTTGCAAAAGCTCTGGTTGCTGATCCATTGGCACGACTTCATGAATTTTATCCATGAATCCGGACCAGTCTCCCATGCCTGAATAAATAAGACAGCCACTTAATGAACAGGAAACATGAGATAACTGAAGGCAAACAAGTTTAGATTCAATAAACAAAGCACCTAGGAGACGGCTGACAAATGGTTTAACATCAAAAACTTCAAACTCATCCATGTGTTCTCCTGTTCCAATGAAAATGACTGGACTCTTTGTTGCTGCAACACTGCAACCATAAGTAAAAACGAAGAAAGAGATTTAGCTCAATGGTTCACTGTTCATCTACCTATATCTTTTATTGAAAAATACAGAATGCATGCAGTGTATCTCGGAAAAAGTGAACCAAATTTTTACACAATATCTTCCTCCGCATCAATTTGACCAAGGACATTTTTTTTTTCTTTTAGTTTGAAATGGCTAAAATCACCTTTTTCATGCCATCTTTAGTGATTTTGGACATGATAAAATTGATTGCAAGTTTCTGACCTTCATTATGATTTTTTCATCCAAAAAGAAAAGAGGATGAAGAAACAGCTTTGAAAACTTACGCACTAAGAGCACCACCTCCCTTTGCATGACCATCCATTTTGGTTACGATCACAGCACCAACTGCAACACTTTGTTTGAATGCTTGAGCTTGGTCAAACGCTGCCTGACCGATACTGCTATCCATGACAAATATAACAAGATCTGGTTTCTGGACAAGGCAAAGAACAGTCAGGAATTTTAATAAGTCATCATCAAATGGCCATAAAATATAAAGTAGAAGAAAATTACCGTTGCTTCAGAAACTTGACGCATTTCTTCAAAAAGAGCAGCTTCTTGTTTGTGACGTCCACTGGTATCAACAATTATGAGATCACAATTTTCTTTCTTGAATCTCTCCACACCTTCCACCGCAATTTTTACAGGATCCGACTCCATGTAACTACAAAAGTGGGAAACAAAGAATAATTGAAATCGTGAATGACACCTTGATGAATAAATCAAGCACACTGCAGACACAAAAAAAACTTTAATGTATAGAAGTAAAAATTAAACAGAGAAGAAAGAAAGCAAAAAAAAAAAAAAAGGGAAACACACACACATGAATATACATTTTTATGTTCCAGGTTACACCTCAAACCATAAACTAGAAACGTTCCTCCTTCCATACCTCACCCACCATCAGTTCCAACCAACCATATTGCAAACATGCTAGAAAAGGGAAAGCTAAAAAGTTCAATACTATCAAACACAAGGATCAATGCATGTGAGAAAGTAGTTTGGTCTTAGCGAGAAAAGTTCTAAAGAGGACAAAACAGTCAAAGGAATACTAAATTATTAAGGGTAAAACCACCCCCTGACATATAGTTAATATTCTTTTCAATAAAACCATGCTTCCATGATCATAGAAATGCACGGTTAACTCAATAATATATATGTTGATATGCCTTGAATTTATTAGGATTAAGAGTGGTGCCATATATAAATCCTCTTAACCTAATCTGCCCTAATTTCTGTAATCTGCCCTAATTTCTGTAATCTGCCCTAATTTCTGTAATCTGCATATGTTTTCTCCTCACTAATAAAATTACTCTATCCCTCTGCTCGTGGATGTAGCTAACACACCGTTAGTGAACCACGTAAATCTGTGTTGTTCTTATCTCTCTTTCATTCTTGATTTGTTGAGTTTTACGATTACTGTCATAACAATATATCATATATGTACTACCTTCCATAAAAGGGAATCTTTGCTTTGGTTGCATTCTGCTTCAATTGATCAAAAGCGCCAGCTCTGAATGTATCTGCACACACCAAAGCAGGCTTCCAGCCTTTCTTCTGATGATAATATGCATACTTCGTACATGTTGTGGTTTTCCCAGACCCTGAATTTTAGAAATTTAAAAAAGTATAGACTAGTCAATTATATACAGAAAAAAGTGAAAAGGGAAAAAAGAAAATATAGATAGCACGAGTTAAACAAAATAATTCAATGAGAATGTATTATAAGAGAAATCCTTAATGTAAATGAACATATAAGTAGAAATCTTTCAGATGCTCAATCTTGAGCAGAAAAACTCCAGACAGCAGCTTTAGATTTCGTCTTGTCAAACTCAAATTGTGACAAATTATGATTACAGCAACCAACCCCCATCATTCTGAATGCTAGAACGCCAAAATGAAACGGATCAATAAACAGGAACTGAAGACGAAAATCTAACAGCTGACATACCTTGCAAACCAACAAACATGACAACGCTTGTTTTTCCTTTCTTTGGTGTAAAAGAAGGCTTCCCAGGATCCAACATTTTGCACAATTCATTAAATACAGCCTACAGAGGGAGAAAAGAAAACCTCTTAAAACACAGCTTACCAAGAAATAGTATAAAATAGGTACTTTTTTTTTTTTGTTTTTTTATGATAAATTGAACTTTCATTGAGGAAAAAAAAAGTAAAGAAAACAAGGGCATACAAAAATAAAGCCCACAAAAAAACAGTCAAACGAGAAAATGGAGCTCCAATCAAGTAAAATAAGACCTAAAGGTAATTACAAAATAACTAAATAGTTCATTTTTAAAATAGATGAGTTAAGAGTTCCATTAGATGGATTTGAGCACAAGTTCTAAAAGAAGTCCACCAAAAGAAATGTATTGCTTAATAAGGGAAGAATTATAATATGGCAAAAGTAACCAACAGAGCGAGTAAAGTTGTTCAGCATGGCTTAAATATCAGAGATAGTCATAAAAACAATGAGGGATATATCATCTTCAAATACTGACTGTTGGAAATGTACCTTGGTTAGTTATAAATATCGGTTACTCTGTGAAGAAGAAGAAGGGGAAAAAAAAATGTCCTCCTTTCATCCATATCATATAAATATCAGTTGCAACCCCCCCCCCCCCCCCCCCTTTATCCACTTCAGTTCTGCTTTTACTACCTCCATCTTGTTTCCTCCTCTTTAATCAAAAGGTCACAGTCATGGGATTTCTTTTTCAACCCTCTCCTTTCATAAGCTTTTCAAACAAGCACTCCTTTCATCCAAATCATCCAAAAGGGGGCAGGGCCACATTTAACAAAATAAGTCCACAAAGAGATAGGCCTAAGATCTGGATTTTAAGATTTTCTAACATTCTTAAAAGTTAAAACGTCCATCCAACATCTAGAAAGAAAGAATAAACCAAGTGATAGACCCATTCAGGTGAGGATGAGCCAGTCTTTCTGATCAAAAAGAGAGGATGAACCAGTCTACAAAAAACCTATTGAGAGCCCTCATAGACTCAGTGGTTCTGCCCCCAAAGAAAAGAAATCCTAGTAACGTTCAAATCCCCTACCAAATGCCAAACAAGGCTGCGAAGAACAAAAGGGCTACCCAACTCAACCCCAAACCAAATGCATCTCTCATCCGGTAGGTGGCAATGCCATCAAAACCAGTGATCCAAACAGATCGGTCATTTAAGCAGCCAAAGTATGGATGAGGTGAAACAACTCAACCCATCTCTAAAATAGAACAAAACTCAAGAATCCCACAGAACAATGAAGCCCCCGGAAGTACCAGCTAACTCTAGAACTATAAAGGTCGGTTATCTCTACAGAAGCATTTTTATTTTAAAATGAGGAAGCCAAAAAAAAAAATTGCAACAACAACCTTAAAATATACAAATCCCGAAACATGTCATAGTCATAAACTTCGACAAAAAATACAATGAATTTCGTTTCCCTTAAATTCTCGTAGTACATAATCCACTAAATGGACGTGAATTGGGAAACTCATTGAGCGCTAAGATAGAGCAACAAGAAACTAGTTCCAAATTCAGCTACAACTCTGACAATCAACTTTAGTTTCATAAATTACCTCTACAACACCAAATCGTCAAAAACAAAAACAACAAACAACAAAAGAATTCTGGAAAAAACAAAACAATAACATACTTGTTGAATGATCTTGCGCTTATTGTGACCGGCGGCGAGGTCATCGAGATTAACAATTTTCTTGATATTGGTCTGCATGTCACGGACGAGCTTGAATTGGACATCGGATTGGAGAAGAGCGCGGGTGATCTCATTGAGGCATTCGTTCAAAACCTTCTCGTCGATCACCGTGGCATTGCTCATCTGCTGGAGAGCACGAGAGATGCTCCCCCCAAGCTGTGCTAACACCATCTTCGCTGATTCTTCGAAATCTGAATTGGAATTGTTGATCGATTAAGCGAGGTTTTGGAATAGGGTTCCGATTTGGGGGTTTCAGAGAATTTGACGACGTTCGTCTTCGCCTGTAAAAATGAAAAAAAAAAAAAAAATCCGATTGCAGAAAAACAAAAGGAAAAGGAAAACAAAATGCTATTGTATTATATGATGGGCCTGCCCGTACAGGATCCGCGCTTTGGGCCTTGGTTTATTTACTTGAATTCTTGTTTGTTTTCCTTTTCTTATCCGTTAATTTTAAAATAACACGGTAACTTCAACTCCAAAAAAAAATAATAATAATAATACTAGTAAAGGAAAAAAAAAAAAAAATCAATTTTGATCCCAATCATTTTAAATTGTTAACTTTCAATTTTATCAAATTGAATTCCAAATTGAGTAGATTGTATCAATTTGAACTTCAAACTTGCTAAACAACGTAGGCCTTTGGTTAATTTTTCGTTTGAATTCTCATTAAAATATATAATTGACAATTTTCTCTTTTTTTTTTCAATTCATATTGCACATGAGTTGGTTTCTTACAAGAATTTTGTTGGAGAAACTTTTTATTGAGAGAAATCAAATATTTGAAACGGATTATTCTCATTGTTATTAGCTAGTTTCCTCTCCGACAAAGAAATCACAAAGTTATTAGCAACAAAAAAAAAATCCAACAAATATGAGGAAAAAAACTTGAAATTTCTTTGCTTTTATTTCCTACATTTGCACATTATTCTAATTAGCAGGGAAACAACAACAGTAAAAGAAGAAGAAAAAACCACAAACTTCCAAAATTGTTTTGCTTTATAAAAGAAAAAATCATCTAAAATGAAATGAAAAAAAAAATCCCAAAATTACTTTTTCATCATTCCACAATTGCATATTCTTCAAAGTAGTTAAAAAAACGACAAAACCCACAAACACATCGAGGGGAAAAATGAGTGGGAACTGTACAATTTTTTAGCCATAGAAGTTTCTTCAAGTAAAATGTTTCTCCACTAATTTTTTTTTATAAGAAACTAATTCAGGTGTAATGTGAACTAAAGAAAAAAAAGGTAAATAATCAATTATATGTTTTAATGATGGTTTCGGTCGGTCGTGTCGGTTTTCGGTCCGAAGATGAACACCCCTACTGGTTTGGAATCATAAACATTGAAAATTTGAATACATTCTTAAAATTTTAAAATATCTAAACAAAAATCCTTCCTTAATTTACGGTGTCCATATTTGAATTCATCCACTAAGTTGGGATAAAAGTAAAGTAAAAATAAACTCACTAATCCTCATCTCTTCCTCTTGTCTGTGTTGTATTTTCATTTTAAAAAATAAAATAGGAAAAAAAAAACCAGTTCAAAACCGAATCGGACCGCCCAGACCGATATGGACCGGTTCGATTTTGAAACTAAAACCAAAGAAATTTCGATTTTCTCGATTTGTAACTCTTTAGAACTGAAGTGTTCAATTCGGTAAACGGTTTCAACCAAAACCGGAACAAACCAAACCATGCACACCCCTAACTTCAATATCAACAGAAAAGGTAAAACAAATATTTCTAATATAGTAAAAACTTGACACGTAGATAAATTGTTTATAAAAGTAAATTTTAATTTATTTAAACAGTAAAATGATGGTCAACATCAGCATATAACATGTACACTCAATCAAAAGATTAGAGGTCATCCTAAAAAGGTTTGTTTTCTAAATTTCATTTATTTTGTTGGGAAAATACACTTTTGGTCCCTGAGGTTTGGGTTAAGTGACACTTTGGTCACTGAGTTTTCAAACTCAACAAAAATACCCCTGAGGTTTGAGATAAAGAGCACTTTGGTCCCTGCCGTCAAATTTTCTGTTAACTTTTAACGGTTGCTGACGTGGCACTATTATTTGAATAAAAAAATTATATATTTTATTTTTTTAAATAAAAAATATTCAAAAAATAAAATATTAATATTTATTATTTTTTTTATTCTTTCTCCCTTTCTTTTCTCTCTCTTCTTCTTCTTCTTTTCCATCTTATCCATCTTCTCCACCTTCTCCTTCCTCCTTCTTCCTACGTCCGGTGACCGACGGCCACCGCTCGCCGGTGGCGACCTTTTTTTTTTTTCCGGAAACGGAGGAGGGAGCCTCCCCTTTCTTTTTTTTTCTTTTTTTTTTATTTTTAAAAAATCAGTGAAGAAAGAAGAGAAAAAGAAAGAAGAGAAAAAGAGGAAAGAAGAGAAAAGGAAAAAAAAAAAAAAAAAGGTCGCTGGCGGCCGGCGGCGGCGGCGAGCGGTGGCCGCCGGTCGCCGGACATAGGAAGAAGGAGGAAGGAGAAGGTGGAGAAGATGGAGAAGATGGAAAAGAAGAAGAAGAAGAGAGAGAAAGGAAATGGAGAAAAAATAAAAAAAATAATAATAATTAAATATTAATATTTTATTTTTTTAATATTTTTTATTTTAAAAAATAAAATATATAATTTTTTATATTAAAATAATAGTGTCGCGTCAGCAACCGTTAAAAGTTAACAAAAAATTTGACGACAGGGACCAAAGTGCTCCTTATCTCAAACCTCAGGGGTATTTTTGTTGAGTTTGAAAACTCAGGGACCAAAATGTCACTTAACCCAAACCTCAGGGACCAAAAGTGTATTTTTTCCTATTTTGTTTTATGCCGAAAATAACATCATATTTCATCAATATTTCCATAATTTTGAGTGTATGTTCAATTTTCATCATCATCGATGATATTTAAAACATGAATAACAACACATTCATAACAACAGTGGACTCCTAATTCTATTGCCTACTCTCACTTTCCTTTCAAATCTCAAAATACAAAAAGAAAGAAAAAATAAAAAGTTAAGGTTAAATTACAAATTTAGACCCTATCATTTGAGGGATTTTTTTTATTAATATTATAATTTTTTAAATTTATTACAGTAATAAATCTACCTAAAAACTTATTATTCCAATATTGTTGTTTTTTTTCCAGCTGGACAGATCGTCTCCCTATCCACGTGTCAGATTTTGGTTCATTTGTTTAAAAAAAAATATTTTTTTTTGGTAGGTCGTCTCTTCAAGAGACGACCTACAAACGGAATTTTAAAAAAAAAATAACGGCAAAGCAGGTCGTCTCTTCAAGAGACGACCTGCACACAAAAATTCTATGTTTTTGGGTTTAGCACAATGGCAAGGGGCGTGACTGGCATATAAGAGGGCATGGGTTCAAATCCTGTCCAGCGTGAAACTTGTTTATTCTCCGATAAATTTTTTTCTGGCAAGTAACATCAAATTGTGAAAAATTATAATAATTAGCACTTAATTAAAATTTAATTTCTTTAAAAAAAATTGCAATATAATATTTAATATGTTTAAAACATTAAAAAAATATAACTGATTTATTTACAAAAAAAAACAAATAAAAGAAGAAAAAGAGGGGAATAAAAAATCAAATCAAATAAATAAACGACGATTAACATTAAATTGTGAAAAATTATAATAATTAGCCCTTAATTAAAATTTAATTTCTTAAAAAAAATAAATTGCAATATAATATTTAATGTGTTTAAAACATTAAAAAAATGTAAATAATTTATTTATAAAAAAACAAATACAAAAAAACAAATAAAAGAAGAAAAAGAGGGGAATAAAAAATCAAATCAAATAAATAAACGACGAGTAACATCAAATTGTGAAAAATTATAATAATTAGCACTTAATTAAAATCAAATCAAATAAATAAACGACAAGTAACATCAAATTGTGAAAAATTATAATAATTAGCACTTAATTAAAATTTAATTTCTTAAAAAAAAATAAATTGCAATATAATATTTAATGTGTTTAAAACATTAAAAAAATGTAAATAATTTATTTATAAAAAAACAAATAAAAGAAGAAAAAGAGGGGAATAAAAAATCAAATCAAATAAATAAACGACGAGTAACATCAAATTGTGAAAAATTATAATAATTAGCACTTAATTAAAATCAAATCAAATAAATAAACGACAAGTAACATCAAATTGTAAAAAATTATAATAATTTGCACTTAATTAAAATTTAATTTCTTAAAAAAAATAAATTGCAATATAATATTTAATGTGTTTAAAACATTAAAAAAATGTAAATAATTTATTTATAAAAAAACAAATAAAAGAAGAAAAAGAGGGGAATAAAAAATCAAATCAAATAAATAAACGACGAGTAACATCAAATTGTGAAAAAATTATAATAATTAACACTTAATTAAAATTTATTTTCTTAAAAAATAAATTACAATATAATATTTAATGTGTTTAAAACATTTAAAAACGTAACAAATTTATTTAAAAAAAAAAATAAAAGAAGAAAAAGAGGGGAATTACTCTATTTGATTTTAAAAAAAAAACAATAGAGGAAAAAAAAAGTAGATTATTTCAATTATTTTAAAAGAAAATAAAAGGAAAAGAAAAAAAAAATTAAATGAAGATACAAAAGAGAGAGGCAAGGAAAAAAAAAGTAGATTATTTCAATTATTTTAAAAGAAAATAAAAGGAAAAGAAAAAAAAAATTAAATGAAGATACAAAAGAGAGAGGCAAGGAAAAAAAAAAAGGAGAAAAAAGAAGTTTGACGTTGGGCAGGATTCGAACCCACGCCTTCTAGAATGCCAGCCACATTCCCTTGCCATTGTGCTAAATCCAAAAGTGTTAAATTTTGGTGTGCAGGTCGTAAAGAGACCTGCTTTGTCGTTTTTTTTTTTTTAAATTCCGTTTGTAGGTCGTCTCTCGACCTATCAAAAAAAATATTTTTTTTAAACAAATGAACCAAAATATGACACGTGGATAGAACAAGTTTCTAGGTAAATTTATTACTGTAATAAGTTTAAAAAATTATAATATTAATAAAAAAAAGTCCTCATTTGAGACTTGTATCTATTTGGTCCATGAACTTTCAAAATTATATATTCAGTCCAGAGTTTCAACATTTTGAGACAGAAATTTAAACATCTAACCTCTTAGTTAATGATACTTGTTAATTGCCGTTGCTCTATGCTCATTATAGTATTTTAAAATTCATCTATTAGACACAAAATTGATATTTTAGAGTTGTATTATATTAATATAAATTCAAATTTATATTTAATAGATCAATTAATTTTAAAAATTTTAAAAATTTTCAATGTTATTTTTAGGCTAAATTATAAAAAATACACCTAGTGTCCCTAAATTTTAAAAAGTTTCAAAAATATCCCTGAACTTTACAAAATGTTCAAAAATGCCCTTGCAGTTAATTTTTTAATGGGATCCATTAAAACCGTTAAAAATGTTTCAAAAATACAATTGTTGAAAATATAGTCAAGCTCTCGGGATGATGTGTTGAAAGAGAAGAAAAGCTCATAGTGTATGAATACATGAAAAATAGGTAAAATTTCTCATTAATTTTCATAGAAGAAGAATTTACGATGGGATAAGGAAAAAAACATTTTCTAATAAGGTTATTTTTTAAAATATTTTGAAAGTTAAAGAGTATTAATGAAATTGAAATATTTAATCGTTTCAATAAAAAAATTAACGACAATGGTATTTTTTAAACATTTTTCAAAGTTCATGGGCATTTTTGAAACAAACCCGATAGTTCAGGGGTATTTTTTATAATTTAGCCTTATATTTAACACAAAATTGAAAGTTTCGAATCCAAATTTTTAAATTTAAAAACCTACTATATATATATATTTTTTAAAAAAAGTTCATAACTCATTAGAAACAAACTTAAAGGAGTGAACCAAACAGAACTTGGCACACAGAGTGAAGCAAAGATAATTTTGCGGTTGCCATTAAAAGAAAGGAAGATTGTAGAGAAATGGCAGCGACGGCGACCAGAGCCTTGAAAATCGGCGTTCCGGCTCCGGCCAAACCAGAGAAGAAGCCGGCGAACTTCTCAAGGCTCACATTTCGCTATCCAAATAGCTTTCTCCATACGTGGCCGAAATTTTCTGCCGTTCGAGCACTCGACCCCCAAAGCAGAGGACAAGGGGGCACTTCGAGCGGCGGCCAAGATGCCGACGCCGGCGGTTTCATCAATCAGGTGTGTGTTTTCGCCAATTGTCTTCTATTTCGTATAAGAACATACGCTTTGCAAATTGCTGTTCCGAACTAGTAATTCGAGGGCTAATTGGCTGAATTTAGGTCGTTGAATGGGGGAGAAATCAACAGAATCCTATAACTGGCCACGTTTTAGGCTTTAGCATTGTATATTTGGTTAATCTCTGGCAAGATTCAAGAAGTTCCTTTAATTGAATAGGATGAGGAATTCTGGAATTGAGTAAACCGGCTGCATCGTTTTCTTGTTAAGTTGATTGAGTTACTCTCGTCTTGTCAAATATCAAACCTGGAAAAATCATGGATTAAAATTTTGAAACATTGGCTCATAGGTGTAGGAACACCTTCAACTTACACGATGATTTATCTGATGCAGTCTCAATCGAATACAATTCAATTTTAGACCAGTTCCGTTCAATATTATCATCATAATTCAATTGATTCGAAATGATTATGAATTCTCTAGGAGGACCTCTTTTTATTTTTATGTTCTTATCTATGTAATTAATAATCATGGGGAAATATCTGAAACTAATGTTTTCCAACTCTTATTTTGTGGAGTTTACTTCTGCTTAAATTTAAACTAATCAAACAAAATCAAACCAATGTCAGTCTGTCTGACAGGGTTTGATTCGTTTGAATAATTTTACTTCACTTTTAACCATACTAGCTGCATTTGGTGATAATATAATCTGACATATGAGTCAGACTCCCATTGGTAATTTGCTCTTTGAGAAGGTAGCCACTATTTAGACCTCCTTTGATATCCATTTGGTTTTTTTTGTCTTTGAAAATTATGTTAGTTTTCAATCAATTATCTTACAATGGTTTTCATGACATTTGAATTCTTAATCAAATTCCAAAAAAGAAAAAGTAAGTTTGAAATGGGAAGAAGGTAGATAACAAAACAAGAAAACTTATACGTGGAAGTAGTGTTTATAAGTTTAATTTCCAAAAAACAAAAACCAAATGGTTATCAAACAAGACCTTAGTTAAATTAGTACTTGTTTTCCAAACATTACATATTTAGACAGGATTGAGTTTTTTTAAAGTAGTATTTTGTTTCTTCATTGTTTTGGAGTAGACAAATCTCTCCTTTTTGTAATTATCCTTTATCTTCCCTTATATCTCAATGAAGATCTCTCTTATAATTGATCGATAGGCCTTTTGTATCTATTTCACATATCAATGAAATGACTCTCGTTTCCTATAATATAATATATATATATATATTTTGTTTCTTCATAATGGAGTGTTTGGTTTATGAGGTACCTGAAACTTATTTCATTCCATATGTATGATGTTGACTCATTTCTCTGCAGAAGACAAGCCTTAAAAGTAGTTCAATTTTTTTTTTTTTTTTTTAATAATGTGTCCTAACTTTTGTTGAAAAAAAAAATGAAAGAATACAAGAAGTCGAGAGGGGAAATAAAAATAAAAAATAAAACCCAAACAACAAGGAGCCCTAGAAGTAGTTTGTCTCCCCAACCCCTCTAAATTTATCCAAGAGGATGCTGATACAGCAACATTTCCTTCCCTTTTTTCACTTGACTCTGTACCATGCAGGAGGATGTGCAATTTTTGTTGAAACTAGTGGCAGGTTCCATAGCAGGAGGAGCTGGAATAAAGTATGGAAGCATAATCTTTCCAGAGATAACCAAACCCAACATTGTACAGGCTCTTATTATGATATCAACTCCTGTTATTGTAGCCATATGGCTTTTGATAAAGCAGGGTCGTGAAGAGAAACAAAGCTGACAATCTAGTACTTCCATTGTTAGAAGGAATCACTTTTGAACATCCAAGGCACTTTTTGTCCTTGTTAAAAGCATTCCAAATATAGTCAAAGAAATTGAATGTTGTTGCTATCTAGTTTGCTCAATCATCTTCAATGAAAAGTTAATACTAGGAATAGAAATCATATTGTTACATTATTCATATCGTTCGGAACTCTTATTATTTGATTACCTAAAGATACAACCCTGAGGTATTGTTCAAATAAAGAACATTTTTGTTTTAACAAGAAACGAAACTTTTCATTACAAAAATGAAACTAAAGGTCAAAAGATATACCGAGTGAAAAGAGAAATATAGACAAGGATGAACAAAAGCATTCCAATTTAAACCAATGATCTGTAAAGGAAAACCAACAATCTACCTCGAACAATTCCCTGTAAATGTCTCATTCTCAAATAAAGAACATCATGGATATCTGAATTTTAACTTCAAATTGGCCTTTTTCCATTCTCTGTGAAAAAGAATATTTCACCAAAATCCCATTCTCAAAAAGTCAAAATCATGATTTTTTCAATACCTTGAATTGTTACAAATGAATGTGAGTCTGAAAATGTAATTCTAATAATTACCATTAACTAATGAGACATACAAAAACTTCACTTGAAGAAAGTAAAGAAAATCCACTCTGAGCACAATGTCACCCCTGAAAGACGCCTGAAGAAAACATCTCAAGAAAATGGCCAGATGGTGTCTTTGAGCCAATATTGGGTAGGAGGAAAATCTAGAGCCGATGAGATTGAACTAGAACTTGTAAAGATTGTTCGCTTTCAACCGAGCCAAATTCTACGAGTAAGGCTAAAGATTATCTTTCAGCCATTTTAGAGCTCCATTTGCTACAGACCTGCAAGTTCCAGATTTTATAAGTAAATGCAACAGTAAGCTATTGTGCACATGAGGTTTGAAAAGTCTGCTACCACATTTTTGGGTCTTATGGGAGGACTGGGAGATTTCAAGAATAGCTACTTTGATATCAAGTCTTTACTATTATTATTTTTTTGACGAAAAGATATCAAGTCTTAGTCATGAACACGCCAATTCAGAATGTTCAATAAATTCCATAGCTCAAGCCAATAATCCAAACATAAATCCCCCCCTATCATAAAGTTTCAAGTAGAAAGATCACGACCAACTTGAGCATGGCTATGCTCGACTGATTAACCCATATATCCTCAATGCCTCAATGAAGGGGTTAGAAGTTCGAATCTACCACTTCACATGTTGTTGAACTCAAATTTAATGACTACCACGTGCTTAATACCCAAGAATAAGATAGTTTAACGATCAGCCATTAGCAAAATACTTGCAGGAAATAGTTGGCAGGCATTTATTCTTCACACCATGCAGTCCCAACATGTCATTTTGGATCTTCTGTTAAAACTTGAAGATCCTAAATGACTTCAAACAGTTTACTTGGAATAGAAAGAATTCACAACTTCACTAAATCAGAATGTTTATCTTATGAGGAAAAGAATAAGTGAGATAAATATTTCAAAGCAATCGCAAGGACATAACCATGAAATCACATAAAAGAGAAAATACCCGGCAAAATCTTGTACTTTCTTCCATAGATCATTTGAGTCCCCATCATCAGTACTATTGGCAACTGTTTTGACCTCACTTTCTGTACTTATATCTGTTAAGAAAATCAATTCTAAGAATCCCAATATTGAAAATGTGTATGAAAATGTAAAATGTAATTCCAATAATTATAGTCAAAGGTAAGCTAAAAGGGAGATGAAGGGGAAAAATGCCAATTAGCAATTAGGGGAAAAAAACCAATAGCTCAGGTCTCGTTTGATAACCTGTTTTTCCCATTTTCTTTATAATGGTTTTTGTCTTTCTTAAGGAAAGATTTGAGTTCTTAACCAAATTTACAAAATAAAAACAAGTTTTCAAAAACTACTTTATTGGTTTTCAAAACTTGGCTTTGATTTTTAAACATTAGTAAAAAATACATAAAAAAAAAAAAAAAAAACAAAGAAACCCAAAAGTGGGAGTAGTAGTTATAAGGTTAATTTTCAAAAACCAAAAATCAAATGGTTATCCAATGGAACCTAAATGATGCACCATGACATTCAAAAAATTATGCTTGAGGTTCAAAACTCTTCTATCTTTCTTATAAATAATAATATCTGCATGAAATTCCTCTGTAGGAGATTGGAGAAACTTGCAGGAAAGATATGTCAATATTGCTTACTAGCTGGTTGTGGTTGGGGTTTTTGGCGAGTTCTGAAACGACTCCCATTCCCAGCAGTGTTGTTCAGTGAAGCAAGTTCTTCAAGCAATTCTCTCTCTTTTTCACTGTAAACAAAAATAGGGATCATTAATAATTACTAAAAGCTGAAGAGAAAGGAAAAAAGAATCAGAATGAATAACATTTAAAAGGATACATAATATTTATGTGGCAAAGCCTAGTAAGTGTAGATATGGTTATTCCTTTTAGCCTAATGATATTTCTGCAAAAAAAGACTCGAAGCAGTAAAACATGCATGTGGTGCATCGTGCATGAGATGAATTATATCAAGGCCTGAAGATTCTACTACCCAGCTTAACTATGACTGGTTTTATAAGTTAAAATGGAAAAGGCCTCTCTATTCTATTTAGTCTCTCCAATGAATTATGAATCTTTCTTATTTCCAAATTAGAAGTTAAGAAGAAACCATGTCAATTTTTTTCATTGTAATCAAACCAAATGTAATGGAAGTCATTTAAAAACATATCCAAGAATATTCTATCTTCCAATATGGCTTTTATCTTTATACCTGATACGGTTTGGTATGGTTACTTTGATTGTAAATAAGTGGTCGCCTCGAATTGATGGCTTATTCAGTTTTGGAACACCTTTCTTTGCAAGGACGAGAACATCACCGGGCTGAGTACCAGGTGGAATTTGAAGTTCAGCCATTCCTTCAACAGTCTTTACCTGTATAGGTCATACAAGACGATGTTGTTAAACACAATCCCATAACATTACTTCACTTATACATTGGACAATGAAGACTTATCGTGACAAAGCTATTAACCATTAGTTAATCTTATGAAATAAAGGTTGCAACAATATACAGCTAGAATATGAAACAGAGCAAAGAAGAGCTCATATTATACGGTGATGCTTGAATGGAAATCATTATTGTTAAGCATCTTAATTCAAAGGTATCACACACGGTTATTCACTTGCACACTCGCAGGAGGCTATCCACACTGCAAACAATGGCCTCAAGACCCATCCAAATACTTCTGGAATGTAATTATAAACTTATAGGTTGAATAAGATTAAACCTTCCTAACGAAACAAATTCAACAAAATGCATACATCATTTGTCACGAAGAATAAAAAAAATTACTAATAGACCACCTTGACAACAGATCCCATAATGGCATCCAGATAACTAATAGCTATTGTTGAGTAAAGGTTGACGCCATCTCTTTGAATTCCGGGTATTTCTTCAACATCAAGATACACAAAGAGATCTCCTGGAGGACCCCTGGCAAAGAAAAAGGCTAGACGGCTTACTTGTATGAAATACTAATGAGAACCTGAGAATAAAACCTCGAAAGAAAGCTGGGCCATTCTCATTCCTCAAAATAAAGGTATCTCAAGGCCATGTAAACATACGCATAAAATCCATACAAATATTACATTTTAAGGACACATGACGATAGATTAGTGCCTTACAATGTTATGAATCAGAAACATATAGGCAAATACTTTTTTTTTTTTTTTTTTTTTTTTGAAGAGAAACATAATTTCATTGATAAATAAATTATTCCAAGTAGCAACCAAAGAAGAAAGACTATAAGAAGCAAAAGGGTGTTGACATTTACACCAATACAACGCATAGAAAAGAATCTTTTCAAAAAAAGAATCAAAAGTTGAGGATACATCCCTAAAAATTCTTCCATTTCTTTCGTTCCAAAGAAACCAAAAGAAGACTATTAAAAGCCAGCCATAAAATCCTCTTTGTTCTTTGAAAAGGATGACCAACAAAAATAGACGCCAGAAAGTCATGAATGTTATTCGACATCGGTAAATGCCATCCAAAAGCTTCAAGCATCAAATTCCAATACTTGGTAGCAAAAGAACAAGTGACAAATAGATGGCCCGCATTCTCCATATTTGATGAGCACATGACACACCAAGATGGCGAAAGGGAAAATTGAGGCATTCTACGTTGAAGACGATCCGTTGTCTTGATAGCCCCAAGGCTAAGCTCCCATAGAAAGATTTTTATCTTTTTAGGATAATTATCTTTCCATATCACCGAATATAATTATCTAGGCAAATACTTTTAAGGAAAAAGAAAACACACATTACCCTAAAATATACTGATCAAAAGTAAAAAACTTAACCTCATACCCTCTGGGTCCAGCATCACCTTCTCCTGCAACCCTTAGGATACTGCCTGCACTAACTCCTGGAGGAACTTTAACCTTGATGACTTTTTTAACACGGATGCGTCCTTCACCAGAACACTTCCGACAGAATTCAGATATGACCTCACCATTGCCACCGCAATTTGGACATACAGAAACCTGACATAAGTATTGGACCAATTTGGTTTTAAACAAATACAAAACAATCCCTGATAGTGAACAGTAGGTAAGGCATTTGAATCAAACCAAATAAAAGTATAAAACAAAAGCTTCTCATCACGAAATAGAGTGGAAGATGTAATATAACAATCAATGTAGCAAATACAAATTAAAGGAATTTTCAAACTCGGCCAGCAATAAAGTTAAGGAAGCCAAAATACAAGTTCTAAAGCAACAGTATTGTTTGTACCTGTGAGAACAAGCCAAAAGGTGTTTGCTCAGTTCTCATAACTTGACCTCTTCCTCCACATGTTGAGCATATCCTCATTTTGGAGCCTACCTTTGATCCAGTACCCGAGCAGACTTCACATGTTTCCAGATGGGACAGCTCAAATTCTTTCTCTGATCCAAATATGGCTTCAGAAAATCCTAAATTGATGTCATAACTGGACTCAAAATATTGATCAGTCATTTAATGGTCAATATAATAAGTTAAAAATGAATTATAAAGAAATAATTCTTACAAGACAGAGCCAAAAAAACATGTAATCAATTGTTAGTAGTTGTTATTCTAGTACTTTCAAAAAAAAAAGTAGTTGTTATTCTAATCGCCTATTTGTTATAATTCATTCTTCTTAATGGATTTTTCCCATCCAAAAAAAAAAAAAAGTGCTAGAATTGTTTGGTTGGCAATAGAGAAATGACAATATACTACAATGAACATCTGATGCTGTCAAAATAAAGAAGCCACCCTGTTTCCACTTTGAAGTAGAATTTCAAGGGAGAGAGGAAGAAGATGGGTGTGATGGCTTTTTCACATAGATCTTCTTATATGCCCCTAGGTATTATGCCAGATAATAAGAAAACTTAAAGCTATACAAACTCATTCGCTTAATACACTGTCCTTCTGGGCAATCACATGCTTTGCCACAAACATGACAATATGACAACCATGTCCATGGAAACTACCCAATCAAAGACATTTGTAATGACAAGTGCACAGGTTAGAGTGGCTTGCCATGCCTCACCTTTAGCCATAGGCTGACCAAATTGAGTCCCTAAAAACCTATGTTTGGACTTAACACCAATATCATTTAACTGACTACGAAAGTACGACACTTTAAGCAAGAGGGAGATCAAGTGACAAATCAAAGCAACAAGTACCATAGATAATTAAAAAGACGACTTCCTGAAAAATTTATAAAATTAATAGACCGCTTCCTGGACCTTATGGAGGTAGGAGGTGTGTGGGAGAGAGAGGGAATTCAGGTTATATCAAGCCTTGTAAAGCGTTCCTAAATCAGTAAAATAAATTGAGGTTTCCTCACATGAATAACCATAATGCCATAAACACAAACACATCTACTAAAAACTTGTTAACAAATCCTACAATATAAAATTTGTAACATGTATAATGAACACGGAAATCAGAAAAGGTAAAATTACCATTCCCTTAATTGAATCAGACTAACACAGACACTAAAGGAAATATCACATGACTCCAAAAATAGTAGTAAAAAAAAGGTACTTTTCTCAAGCATTTGTCACACTGTGACTCACCGTATGTCTTCACCCTTAGTAACTGTACTACTACGACGTGTGCGGAACCCAGTTGGATCCATACCACCAAATCCTCCCATACTTGGTCCAAAGAATGTCTCAAATAAATCAAATGGATTAGTCTGCAGCAATAATATATAGTATAAGCTCCAATATTTCTTGATGTGAAAATGCATCGATCAGGAAGCACTATTTCCCTCGGAAATTAGAGATATCAAATATCAACAATACCGTATAAGCACTAGAACCCCCTACTGTACTCTTAACTCCAGCTTCGCCATATTGATCATACAAAGCCCGCTTCTTATCATCTGAAAGAACCTGACAGCATTGTACTTGAGATTCAAAGGACAATAATATAGGAGTGAAAAGATAAAAGAAAAGGCTTCATCAGCAATCGATGATGCCATTAAGTGAAAAAACCAACTTTCTGAAATGATAAATTTGGAAGAGATTGCAAACATAGATGTTCAAAAAAGGACATGCCATAGATAAATTGCAAAAGAAGACAGGAAGATTACACATTTCAGATATACGTTTTGAAAGTTTTGAGAAGATGCACCACATGCATTTTGGTTAAAATTTTTTACTCAACCATACCTCATAAGCAGCACTGATCTCTTTAAACTTCTCAGTTGCCCCAGGTTCTTTGTTGACATCAGGGTGATACTTGAGAGAAAAGAGACAGTAAAAAAAAAAGTCAAGATGGCAAGCAAAGTTATTAAGAACAAATTAATAATAACAGAGTTGTAGGATTCACAAATTGCATTGACATGAGTTTATATAAAATTTTAGTTGATAAGCACCAAATAAGACTAAATATATCCTGCTATGCACAAATATAATGCTCGTGGATTTCTCACAACAAGAGACCAGTGCTGATTTTCAGTCAAAATAAGGGAACAAGTATTCGAACAACACAACTTTTGGCCTAAAATAAGTGAATGGCCACTTTTCCGAGTTGGAAAAGTTTTTTAAAAAAATGTCAACTGTTTAAAGTAGAACGTTGAATATTTAGAAGCATTGTTATGAAAAGTGCACCAATGCACAAAGCGATCATCCACCTACATAGGTAGGGCAATGAAGCGAAAGATTTAGAAACCAAACCACTCCGCAATGAAACTTACAAAAACTCAGCCCGATTAGTATATTTCACTACCCACATTCTAAAGAAGACTTTTTAAAAGGGTGAAGGATTAGGATCATCAGCTAATTAACAGTAACAGTCGTAGAATAGAATTATCAGTGAATGGCAATACATGAAGAAGTTCAAAGATGGCATTGAGAGCTTAAACAAATAGAACCCCTTTTCCCAGAAATTAATTTCTGTATAGATGAAAATCTCAACAACCAACCATCAGCTTGATCACGATTACCAAATTACACAAAAAAGCTCGAACAAATTCCGTACCTGACGAGCCAATTTTCGATAAGCGGCCTTAATTTCCTTGCTATTAGCGGACTTGGGGACCCCGAGAGTGGCATAATAGTCCCCAGAAGCACTAACAACAAATCCCATGCCTCGTCTCGAAGAGACCCTTTTATTAAATTGAGGATTTGGGGAAGAAGGAGAGCAATTGAAGGAATAAGAATGCAAAGACAGGAAATTCCTGTGGAACCTGAGATGGGTTCCGCCATGGAAGAAGGAAGAAGATGAAGCGGAAGAAGAAGAAGCGGAGAAACGCTCGGAAGGGGGAAAGGTGAGGGGAGAAGGAAGGAGGGAAAGAGATGAAGCGGCCATTAAAGGCAGTAGAAAGGAAATGGGTTTGATGAGAGTGCTAAATTGAGGAGAAATGACTGCGATTGTTCATCGTTTTGGTGGGAAATTTACGTTCGCTTTCGAGACTGTGAACGATAGGGAGAAGCAGAGGAAGAAGAAGAAGAAGAAGAAGGAAATCGAAAGATGTGGTGTGATTTCTCTTATTACACGTAATGCCACTGCGTTAATTTTGTTTAGGTTGAATTTATGAGATTTTAGGTCTTTTTCTTTCTTGGATTTTTTTTTTCTTTTTCAAATATTTATAATTTAAGGATCCAATCTCGTAAATTAAAACACACATAATTCACATAAAATTTGACAACATGTGGAGGGGGAGAGATTTGAACCACAGACCTCTCATGCAAGTCTTACATCGGTTGAGATAACTCATGTTGACATTTTCATATGTTGTTCAACTATAGAAAATATAACTTATTTAATTGAAAAGAAATGTATAAATTCTTAATAGTTAGTTTCGGAATTAAATTACATAAATTTTTAATAGTTATTTATATAATAATTATAATTCTTTTTTTTTTTCTTTTTGAGTTCAATAATAATTTAAAAATAGTTGGAGTTTAAATGTTTTAATGATTTCTAAAATTTTAAAAGTTTATGTTAGGTCTTCTATCTAGTCAATAATGATGACACCCATCTCAAAATAACTTTGGTTAAATGGACATAAATCATTCTACTCACAGTTGAATTAAGGTATGCAGATTTTTTTTTTCTTCGACAGTTGTAGGGATAGTTGATCAAATCATCAACTTTTGAAAATGGTAATTGGGTACCTTATCTAATTAGTTAAAAAAAAAGATATTCGATTGATTTCAAAATCAAAACTAGTGATTTTTCTTTAATATATGATAGTTTTATTTATAATTTTGCTATACAAACATTTTTTGTTGCATAAATTTATGGAAGGACAAATCTCTTTCAAGTGTCCAAGGGTGAAACAAGATCGTAGCCAAAGCTACGAGGAATGAGATTTTTTTCACAAACCATCACTTGAAATTAAACTCACCACAAAGAATTTGAATTTTCTTATCGTTTGTTAAAAACCATGTGTAAATTTTGACTCTATAAATTATCAATTGGGGACCAATTTTGACTCTTTCCTAATGTAAACCTCAAGTTTGATTTTGCGATACCCAAATATTTTTTAATTAATTAATGAGTACATAATCTTAGTTAGCTTAGTCAAAGTAGGTTTTTTTTTAAAAAAAAGAAAAACAGTATTATCAAGAATATTCAAGTAGGTTTAAAACTCAAATTCTGAAAACTTTTGATATTATTCCATTCCATACGCTTGCAACAACCATGAATCACAATTCTAGTTTTCGTATTAATGAAAAACAATATTTCTATATATTTTTTAATCAAATTACTTTCTTCTTGTCCCACCATTGTTTCACTCACGGGTATAAATTGTCAACATGAACATAATTCAACTAACATAAAACTTAAACTAATAACCAAAAGATCAATGGTTCAAATCCTCTCCCAATATAAATTATAATTAACAAACAAAAAAAAAACATTTTTTTTTGTTAATATTAAGTATTTTTTTTTAAAATTCCATTCACAATTAATTACACCGATCTTTCAATTTCTACCACAAACTTGTCAGCTTATGTCAATATTTTTTACTCTAATTTTCAATTTCATCAAATTAAGTCTAGAATAAGTTAATTTGTACCATTTATTCACTTTTCATTGATTCACCTTAATCTTCAAGTCATATACTTTTAAATGTTAAAATTTAGTCTATATAATTTCAATAAATCTAAAAAATGGTTCTACCATTAGTTCAGAGTTTGATGTGGCAGAAATAATTAAAAAAAAAAAAAAAAAATCTCTATTCAAGTTTTCTCCCCCTTTGAATTCTCTCCCCAACGCTCTCTATTATTCCCTCCCTCTTCTCTCCTTCCCCAATTCTTCAGCTTTCTCTCCTACCATGTTTGATTAAAAATAAGGGTGAGAATTCCAAATTAAACCGAAATAAGAACAAAATACAACTCAATTGCATTACATGTTTATAATATGTGAAGAACAAGGTAAAATTATAAAATGATATAATAAAACAGAGGAATAATCACCTGCATATCTCTCCCCAATGTTCTCCACTATGGACACAAACGCTCATGACCTTGTTTTTCGTAATCACACAAAAGAAAGACTCCATACCAATAGAGATAATTATTTTCACTCAACACTCCGAACAACCATTACCTTTGAGTTCAGTGGATTGTTTGGAGCAAGATTGGTCCGGTCTAGGAAGACTCATAACTCAAAAGTGCAGTAGGGCGGAGAAGAAAGTAGCAAGAGCTAAAGAGGAGAGAATTCGAGAGAGAAAAAAAATCAATTATTTTTGTCACATCAAACTAACAAAAGGAACATTTTCAAAGAGACTAAATTTGGACATTTGAAATCCAGAATCGGGACTAGAATGACATTTAAGCTAATTCATAAGTAAAATCAATTTTCCATAAATTTAAGTTTGATTAATACACAAATTAACTATCGAATAATTTTGCCAAATCTCACCAATTTAACAAAAAAAGCATATCAGTTTTGTACCATACACATTCATTGAAAGCATTTGAGAAACCTTTTTTTTAACAAATTTTCGAACAAAAGTTTATCAAAAGAGTAAAACTTATAACACCATTTTCAACTTTTAAGATTAAGAAACATGAAGTTGAAAATTTAAGGTAAAAAATGATCTTTTTCCCCTAGAACTTAAATAGGGAGGAGTTCCTTGGAGAGAAACTCACCCAGCAACAAGCAAGCCAAATGATCCTATTGCTTTCACTTTAAACACAAAAGGTTCTTTTCATAGTACAGCAAAAATAAAAGAATTCTTATAGCAAGAGATAGAAATCTCACTGCACAAGCATAGTATAAAAACTTCTAATATAATAATCATTCCTCCTTCAGACAAGCCCTTTGAAGCATTGAAGTTTAAATTAAAAGAAACTTTCCAAACCCTATAAAAAATGGCACAAGGCCGCCAAAAACCCTCGAGCTGTGCAGCAATAAGTGTGCACAAATCGATGTCCAGAAGCAAACAAGGACAAAAGTGCATGTCATCGTGCCTTCTTTACTTCGGACAGAATAATTGAGGAAACACAGCCCCAATTATGCTGCCTAAAGTTGTCTTCAGTGTATTCATTTTAAATTGCTCTGCAAATGGGTTTATAAAAATGTGACAATAATTTTATCTGCCAGATCGTAATGAAAACCACAAAATCAACAAATTTGAACAAAGACTTTTATTGAAAGCTATGGGGGAAACAATAGAAGTTCCACACCAGAGTTGCGGTCGAGGTTGATGATATGACCAAACTCAAACTACAGAAACAAACACACTGATCAGAAATACCTCTATTCATAGGAAACTGAGACGGTAATGTACTCCATTCCTCCCTGCCTTCCCATTCCTCCTCTCACTCATGGTCTACTTGTATCTTTCTGCACGCAATAATTTAGATCTTTGAATTGCTCTTTCCTAGAAGACATCAGGATGGAAGCGTCCTGGAATCGAGCTGCTTTGTTGAGCCTGCTTCAAATGCATTGTCAATGCGTAATTGTTTATCTGTAACAAAAGCAACAGGATTTTTTTCAACTAGTCAGAACAAGTTGCATTAACATAAACATGTTTAAGAACTTCAAACGGGTCTGCTACTAGATACTGGGGAAGATAATAAAAAAAGTTTTGTAGTTTGTCCTGACCTCTAGTGTTCTCAGCTGCTCCTGATATTGAGCTACCAACTGTTTAAGGTGCTGCAACTCTAGGTTCTTATCCTCAAATTCCTTCTGGCGCTCATGCTGTATGGCAACTGCTCGCTTAAGAATTGTATTTTCTCGTATTAGTACCTCAATTTGTTCCTTCAGTTGCACATTTTCCTGAGTGACAGCAAAAAGAACACAAGTTTATAAGCCTGTCTCGAAACTTTTATAGGAATAGCATGTTTGACAAGTGAATAAGCCCAAACAAATTATAACTGCCTTCAAATGCTCCAAAAAACTACCAGTATCCCTAAATTGTCCCACGAGGATGTGGAAAAATTATTGTAGTTGTGAGCATTAAAATAGAAGTACCTTGTGGAAATTTTGTGCGGCATCAACACCAGCACGTGCACTAATTGAGCTCTCTAAAGCCTCTAATGCTCTTGCTGCACGAGTCCTAGCATCATCTACACTGGTAGCGCTCATCATTTCCCTTACGAACAAGTCAACCCATTCCCTACCATCAAGAGAAACACTACTTGGTGCTGTCAAATTCTCAGAAGCAGCAGCCTCTCCATCGTTAGCAAATGAACCTGACAATTTTATAGACAAGCGTTGAATTATTGATCTTTACAAGAAGGGAAACCAAAAAAAAAAAATTAAGAATAACAAAATGTTAAACAGTGCCCTTTGCAGAAAAATGCATGAAGCAGAGTTCAACAGTAATATGAAAATTTTGCAGTTATGTGTATGTGTGCGTGTATGTTTACGTGTATGTACCAGCCAATTCTGTATCATATGCTTATCAAACCAAAATACAGACAGCAAGGTAGGCAGGAAACCATTGAGTCTCTTCCATGAGAAGAATATACATCATACTCAAACAGAATGGACGCATAGTACTCTAAATGAGAACCCTGTTTCTCGTTTCTCAATCAAAACTTAAACCTTTATCTAACCTGGACAATGAACGGGTATGATTAGTAATCCAAACTAGGGGCACTATTCAGTAGGTTAGGGGGACCCATTGGATCTCTTCCATGAAATAAGCATGCATTATATTCTAATTGGGAACTATGTTAATCAAAAGTTAAAACCTTCCTTTTCCTTGAACAAGGAATTTATTCATGAATTCGTAATTGTAATGAATTCATCACCATGACATAAGTAAAATCATGAGTGAACAGAAACAAGGAAAATACAAATTAAGCATCTCCTTCGTTATTTAGCATTATGCGATACCTTGGTCCAAATTTGTCTCTGCTTCTGCAGCAGCAACAGAATTCTCAACAGTAGATCCCAAACACAGGTCACTCAGACTTTTGATGGCAGCATCCAAGTCGTTGCCACATTCTTCGAGGGCTCTCACAAGAAGCTGAAAGGCAAAATCAAACCATGATCAAGAAAACCTTGGGGGAAAAACAAACTTGCAATATTAATAAAACATACATGAAACAGTTACCAAACAAGACACCAAAAGAGATGCATCACAAATTAAAACCGAATAAAACCCCTCCACAATTCCATGCCGCAACTAAGCGAAGAAAGTTGATATTTCACAACCCAGAAGCGTACATAACTATATTATACAAGACAAAAAGAACAACACGATTTCCCTAAGGTCTACAACTGATGTCAGAAAACCCAAAATCAAATTACACAAAGCACGAACTCAAAGCAACCTCAGCAACAAACGGAGTACAAGTATTTCTCAAATTCAAACGAAACAAAATCAAAAGCCAGGAGGAATGAAGAAGAAACCTGATGGTCCATGTGGGGAAACAAATTCTGTAGCTGATCAATAAGAGACGGTGCAGCGAATCTAATCGGAGAAGTAGAAGAGGAGCAGCGGAGCCGCTTGGCAATGGGAGGCGAAGGCGGGAGTTCTTCAAAGAAGGATCTCTTGGTTCCGCACACCACAGCAGACATCGTCTCCCGTTTGTCGCTTGCAGAATCTAGTTCCTAAAATCACCTTTCGCCCCCGAAGCAAACACCAATTCAAATCCGATTGGAATCCGAGATGACGCACGGAAAGGGAAGAAAGGTTAGGGTTAGGGTTAGAGAAAGGAGTTTGCTTGAGCAAGAGGAAGAAGAAGAAGGGAATGAAAGATTTTGATTTCTTTGGGGTTAGGTTTCTGCAGGTCTCTGTTTTTTCTTTTTCTTCCAAGAGGAGCGTTACGGGTTTATATAGAGCGGAGTGGGTGTGAATAGAAAGAAATAAATAATAAAATAAAGAGAAAAATTAGAAAAATCAAACGGCAGATTAAAAGAGAGCTTTTATCACGCCTGTAATAATTAATTATATGACTGCTGATTAATGTTAACATATCAATCTTTACCCTAAATTTCATAAGATGTTTTTTATTTTAATTTTCTCTTTTTTTTTTTTTACAACTATCAAATTATTTCTTGAAACGTAATTCTTACCTTTCGTTTGAAAATTTATCTGAAAAATTTAGATTTGTTTCCAAAATTCACTAATTAAGTGAATATAACCCACAAAAGCATAGCTAACATAAAGTTGTATTGGTGACCTCAAGATCTGTGGTTTGAGTCTCTCACCCCACATATTGTCAAAAAAATAATAATAATAATAAGTGAATTTATGTTTGTTTTTTAAAACTGTTTTTGGATTTTGTGATCCAAATAGTATAAATTCAAAAAACAACTATGTCCTGTTTTTACAGTATTTTGATTTTGAAATTGAAAGTTTAAGATATAGAATTAAATTAAAAATATAAAAATTTGAATAAATATAGTATCTCAGGTTATAAACTCTAACATGTAATATATATATATATATATATATATATATATATATATATATATAAAAAATGTATTATAAATGATATGATATAGTAAAATAATAACTCTACAAAGTTTATAAAATGTTTATAAATTATATATATTCAACCTATATATAAACGTATTAAAAAAAAAAAAATTGTTTTCCTTTGACCTCGATTTTGATGATTTTTGACACTCTGTTGCAAGAATCAGAGTTTTACATTGATTTAAAATTTAATTTATATAGGCTCCGTTTGATAACCATTTCGTTTTTTGTTTTTGATTTTTGAAAAATAAGCTTATAAACACTACTTTCATCCACAACTGTTTTATTATATACAACCTTCCTATGTTTTCAAAAACCAAGTCAAAAATTGAAAAAAAAAAAAAAAAAAGTAATTTTCAAAAACTTGTTTTTGTTTTTTGAATTAGACTAGGAACAAATGTCTACTTAACAAAAATCAAAACCATAGATAAGGAAATTGAAAGAAAATAAGTATAATTTTCAAAAACTAAATAGTTATCAAACGGGACCATAGTTATCTCGTAGAGTGGCATATTATTGGGCGTCCGCAAAAACAATAGTAGCTTAGCTTTTTTTAGTTTAATTATTATTTTATTTTATAATTTTCACGTCAACATTAAAAATAATAACAAAATAATTTACCAAAAAGACTTTTTTAAACCTATTTCTGTTAACTCAAAAACTCAAGGTCCAAATGCAACAAAAAAGATAAATTTCCAAAAGTTTTTAATGTTCATTTGATAAATATAAAACATGTATTTGGTAGGAAATCGGCTTTAAAGAACATTGACATTAACATAGATTTTTATTGATTTTTTTAGTTTTATAAGATTTATTTAATTGTTGATCTTGTGTATTAATCAAGCCTAATTTTGTATAAAGTTTGATTTTTATTTGAACTATTGAGTTTCAATAAATTTATACTTTTTTTTTTGTTTAAATTTAGTTTATGAATTTAGTGGAAATTGAACCGGAGTGAAAATCACAACATATATTAAAGTTTATTGTTGAATTGGTTGAAATTTAAAGTTAGGGTGAAAATTGATAGAACAGATTAAATTTGGAGATAAATTTTGATTTTTTCCCCTATTTTTTTTTTTTTTTTTTTTAACAACCTTTTCCCCCTAATTTTATAGATGCACTCCTTTGTTCCCTTAATTTGTATTGGTTCAATTATAATTTTAGTCAATATTTTAAAATATCTTATTCTATTTAGTTTTTTATTTTTTCTATAAAATAATTGTGTACAATTTCTATTGGGTTGTTTACAGATGAATATGGTTTAAAAACAACTCTCGGAGGACTGATGCCAAAGCGAGCTTAGCTCAACGGTAATTGGTATGTACTCTCGACCATGAGGTCAGAGGTTCGAATCCCCCCACCCCCAAATGTTGATGTACTCAAAAGAAAAAAAAATAAAAAAAAAATCTCTTGGAGGACTGATTAATTGAAAAATATATATTTTTATCAATAATTAAAATATTAATTACTCTTTTTTTTTTTTTGAGAAGAAAATATTAATTACTTCTTAAAGATAAGTTTGGACTCTCACGTTCTTGTATAAAAAATTTAAAATTTATCTTTTTTTTTTTTTTTTTTTTGAGAAGAAAAAAAAGAAAACAAAAGAAAATTACAAGGAACCAGAAACAGAAGAAAAGGTCGAAACGTCCACTTGTGACATTTCTTTAGCAACAAGGTTGTGAATCCAGGAAGGATGGTCTTCCAACCAAACTTCAGAATGCTTTGTTGTGCGAGCATGAGTAGCCAGTTGGTGCGCTACTTTATTGCCGTCCCTTTTTGTTAGTAAAAACCCGCTGATATGCTTTGTAAAATTTATCTATTTAATAGAATGCCAATATGATTTTTTTTTCTTTTTTTTTTTTTGGTTAACTTTAATAGAATGCCAATATGTTTTTTTTTTTTTTTTTTGTTTTTTTTGGTTAAGGTCATTTGTACACGTTTAATGCCTAGGCTCATGTTAGAGCTAATATGACATAATATTTTGGTTGAGTTAGCACAATGAGAATGACAACTAAATAATATTTTCCTTTCTTTCTTGAATTTGACGACTAAATAAATTATTGACTTATAAAGACTTAGAATAGACTTATAAAAACGTTGGTCAATCAATTATATAAATTAGACTTTTTTTTTGTGTTCGATTTCAAATCGAGCAAGTGCAGTCATGTTTGATTGAAGTTTATCATTCACAAATCATATATTTTATTTTAATATAGGTAAATCGTGATAAATTATCTTTTGTCAAGAAAAGTTTCCTATTGAATACATTTAAAATTTAATTGAAAATTAATAAGAATCTAAAACGTAACATTATAATATGTTTTTACATTTTAATGTGCCCATTTCTAATACATGAACCCACTTATGTTATAAACAAAAAATTTTAAATTTTTTTGTTCCTCAAAATTTGTTTAAAAAAACAACTTCTACCTCTAAACTTGTTAGATTATATCAATTTTGATTCTAAACTTTTAATTTCATCAAAATAGACTTGATAATAAGTGTTGCAAATTTTACATATTTGAGTCCGTTTCCACTAGATATTACCTATTAATATAACAAAAATAACTGTAAAAATCTCCACAAACCCATTTATTTCAACAAAATTAAACATTACACAAAAATCAAGCTAAGCATTGAATAACTTTATCAAAATTCTCGAATTTCAAAAAAGAAAAGAAAAGACTTTAATATTGTCTTTCTTTGAAATTATATCAATTTTGTGTCATATCTAAGTTTTATAATTAATTGAACAAATAAGAAAAAAAAACTTTTTTTTTTTTTTTATTGATGAGAAATTATTAAAGGATCAAAGTGGTAATACTTTTAAAGTTTAAGGTTAAAATTACAACAATTATCTAAATTTATGTTACAATAGGATCGAAATAGAATGTTTAGGGTAAAAGTCGATACAACATAAGACAAATTTATGAGTAAAAATGGAATTTCCCACTGAGTTTATTATGTACTCAAATCACTATTCACACTTCTATTAATTTTGAGCAGAAAAAAAAACTTCAATTCTTTTTTAAACCAAGTCCTTCATGAAAACAAACCAAATACAAGAAAACAGGAACATTATTTTGAAAACAAACTCACAAGTCCTTAAAATTACTTACTTACTCTCCATATTAAAGAAATGAATACTTCTAAGTTCAGTGCTGCCACAGGAGATGGAAAGAGAAGTGAATTGTGGAAGAGAAGTTAAAAGAACTTTTTACAGAACCAATGGAAACTGATATTTACATTCAGAGTCAATCTTTCTATCTCTTTCCTTTCTCTCAAGCCTAGAATCTAACTTCTTGTCATGTTCATAAATCAAATCCTAAAGTTTCAATTTTCTGCACATCCTAGTTTTAGACAATTGTCTGTGGGCTCTTAGTTAATGGCAAAAGACAGAGAATAGCACACAAGTTTGTTTCATAACTTCAAATGGCTAAGCAAAGTTACCTTGCAGCTTGTGTTATTCCATGTCCATTTCTAATGTCAGCGTCAGGTAATGCAGAATCCAGAAGTCCTATTCCTGCCTTCTGATGCACTCTTGAAAAACCCCCAAATCCTGGAATACAATAGCCGTCCTCTGAAGAAATTTGCTAGCTGAAATCCAGCCATAGGAATCTCCTCCTGATTGGAACCTTCCCCGTGAACTTCATAATTCTCGGGATCATCTTGCCCAGCCAATTGATTTTCTTCGACATATTTTGATTCTGCTGACAGACTTTTATGGGATGTATAAGTTTAATATCAAATAGAACAGTAAGAAGCAAATATTGAGGCGGAGCTTGTTTTCTTACTGTTTCTTTACGATGGTTTTCACTTTTCATATTTCTTAAAGAAAGATTTGAATTGAGAGTTAAATTCTAAAAACAAAAACAAGTTTTTAAAACTATTTTTTAAGTTTTCAAAACTTGGTTTGGATTTTGAAAACATTCCTAAAATAGATAACAAAACAGAGAAAGAGAAACATAGACATATAAGTTTAATTTTCAAAATCTAAATGGTTATCAAATGGGGTCCAAGAAATTTATCTTACTATTGAACTATGCTACATTTCCTGTTTCTAGAAATGTTATATTAAGAACGGTAAGTCTTAGACAATAAAAGCGAGTCTAATTATGAATATAGATGCTATTTATTTGTAGAAATGAGGAATGCAACAGAGATGATAACTGCATTACTAAAAATGTAAAATAGAAACAATGGAAAATTGATTTTGGGTACGATTCTAAACAAATTGTTGACTCCCCTCCCCAAACCCAGGGGAGGCCCACCAAACTGTACATTTTGCACATTTTCTAGACTGCCACGTGCTCAATGGGACTTCAAACAAACCATCAAATTGAGCAATAGTATTCATAAATTAGAATGGCATCTGCCCGTGGATTGGCATACTTGTGCATGTGCTAGTGCAGTCATTAGAAATAACAACTTAAAACGACAGCGTTTTGCAAGAAACAGACGCATGTGGTACTGCAGCCATAAGAAAGTATAACTTACAACAATACTGTTTTGCAAGAAACAGTTTGGTTCTTCCTATCTCTCTTCATTGGTAGACAGTTGATTGTCATATGCCTAATAAACTGAAGCTGCATTATATAACAGGACAAAGACATTAAAATCTAGAGAGCAGCCAGCATTCAACTCAATGAACAAGCAAGAGACACGTCACAACATCACCACATTGTCACACCTGATCGCCATCTTTAATGCCAAGAACTCTAATGCATGCCTTGTCATCAATAAGCTTTTCGCCTTCATAACATAAGCAGAAATGTCCCCAGACAAGTGACCTAAGAGCATATCATGTAAAATCCAAATAAAACTACAAAGCCCCCAAAAACAAAATCATTGGTGGTAAAACTAGTCTTAAATCTCATAACAAGGTCGATACTACCATGTAATCTTGCAATGCTCACTCCCCTCGGGCGAATCAAAAACTTCCTCTATCGTTCGCTTCAAATCTGCAACCGTACCATTGCGCGATACACGAACACCTGGACAGCCAAATCATATAAAACCGATTCAATTTATGGTGACTACTGCAATTCCCGCAATATACTAAAATTTTGGCACAGCTATAAAAGCAGGGGGAAAAAAGAGGCAAAGTACAAAGGAATAATCGCGAGAGTTAATTATGTTGATATCACATTTTTCTTAGCCATAGCCGTCTTAATTAGCCACTCTTTTAAAACGCTTTCCGCTACAGTGTTCTCGGTAACTTATAGAGTCTCTCAAGCAATTTATCTTCAAGCACTTTCCGTTTCCGTTTCCTTCCATCTCTCATCTCGAGCACCGAAAAAGCAAACCGATGGCAATATTCGAAGCAAAAGCGAACTTCATCCAAGACGGAGTAAATGTCTTACAAGAAGCGAAGAAAAAGCAAGAAGAAAGAAAAAGAAAAAGTCAGAAATGGCGAAGGAATCACCAAATACAGAGCCGTCGAGCTTGAGGACGAAGATATCGATGAGGTCCGGCCTCGGAAGCAAGCGATAAGGGCGCCGCCGGAGAGCGTCAACGTCAGCATCGGCGTCGAGCGTAGGCGGAGCGAAACACCGGTTATCAATGAAGCGATTGAAACGCCATAAGTTACCGATCTTGGTCCTCTCTCTGTGGCCGGCAATCCTTCGCATTCTAGGGTTTCAGTGTCAGTGAGGTCCAGAAATTGAAATGGGAAGGGAAGAAAGACGGAGGGATTTTGGGGGAATTTGTTTGTTGGTTGGTTTGGTTCGGAGCTTTGAAATGGAGAGAAGAGGACCGTTACAAATTTACAATGGGAGGAGGTTTTCCCCTTTCTTTTACATATGGACTCGCGCTAGAATTCTACTTTTAAATCCATGAATTGCCATCACCATATTTTTTTTTTTTTTTTTTTTTTCGTGGTGAATACTGGGATTCAATCTTTAACCATTCGATTGAAGATACATGTCAATTATGGGAGACTTTTTTTTTTTTTTTTTTTCTTTTTGGTTAAATTTAGATGAAAAAATCATTTTTAACTCTAAATTTTGTAGATTGTATCGATTTTAACGATGAACTTTTAATTTCATCAAATTGAACTTTAAACTTAGACGTTATATCAATTTTAACCCTAAATTTTCAATTTTATCAAATTGAATCTTAAACTTATTCGATCGTATCAATTTTAACCCCAACTTGCATAAGTGTTACCTTTGGTTAACTTCTGGTTTGAACCGTTATACATAATTGGTTATTTCTTTTTTTTTATATTCTTAATTCACATTGCACCTGGATTGGTTTCTTGTAAAAAAATTGAAAATTTTGTGAGTTTTTTTTCTTTTGTTTTTTGCTATCGAAGATTACAAAAGCAAACAACTTTGGATTTTTTTATCTTCAAATATTTGTTGGTTTTTTCTTGCTGCTAAGAAATTTGTGGATATTTGTTTTTCTTTTTTACGCTAATTAGAAAATGTGCAAATGTAGAAAACGAAAACAAAAAAATTTTGAATTTTTTATTTCTCATATTTGCTGGCTTTTTCTTGTTGCCAATAATTTTGTGATTTTATTTGGATAACAATGAGAAGAATAGTCTGAGATATTTGATTTCTTTTGATAAATAGTTTCTCTACCAAATTTCTTACAAAATACCAACTCAAGTGCTATGTGAATTAAAAAAAAAAAAGGAAAAAAAATACATTTTTAGTCCCTGAGGTTTGGGTTAGGTTTCATTTTGGTTCCCGAGTTTTCAAGCTCAACAATATAGCCCCTGAAGTTTGGTTTTAGTTTCATTTTAATTTTCCCATCCATTTTTTCGTTAATAATTAATGGTTTGATGACGTGACACTATTTTTTTATTAAAAAAATATTTTTGAATTAAATATATTAAAAAATTAAAATATTACTATTATTTTTAATTATTTCTTCCTATGTCTCTTATTATTCTTCTTCTAAATCTTCTTTGTGTATGTCTAATAGATTTTTAAACTTTTAATTTCGTGTCTATAAAAAGAAAAATTGAAATGTAACGAGATTTGCGAGAGGTTCTGGCGATAGATAAACTATATATGACAACGAATCCCTTAGAACTTTATGATCTTCCCTCTCCTCTCTCTCAAGTACTTTGGAAAAAAAATGAGAAATAAAGATGGAAGAAGGAGAAAAAAAAAAAGGCTTTTTTGTCAGATAATGGAAGAAGTTTTGTGTGAATTGGTCTAAGTTTCTCCCATCTTTCCCTTTTTGAATTTAATGGAAGGTTTCATTATATGGAGAGAGGAAAGCTTTAGCCAAAGTAAGAAGACCCTTACAAAGGTGGGTGTGAGGTAGAGGGAAGAGAGAATGAGGTAGTAAAGGAAAATTTATTCAATGAGGTTCATGATGTCTCGAAATGACACCTCTTAAAATTACCCTCACTGTAACCAACATATACAAAATCAAAGTACTTATGTAGATTCTTTCTTCTATATCTAACGATGCAAAGCAGCTACCTACCACATTGTAGCTACTTACTCGAATAATTTCTCTTAGTAAAGAGGAGGAGAGAGAAACGAGAGAGCCCTAGGGAGATAATGATAGAGGGAGGAAGATAGAGAAACCTAACTCCATAGAAAATTGACTAGATATAGGAGGAGGAGGAGGGGTGATTGTTGGAAATAACCCCAAATGTTTTGGGTCATAGAAAATTGACTTGTCCTTGTAAAATAGTTTTTATGACTTCATTTATTCTTCCAATTGTGATTAGATTTTTTTTCAACGACTTCATTCTTCTTTTGTGTGGTTAAAAAACTTCAGAGTTCACCTTAATGCCACCTTCTCGGTCACAATCTCATTTGGGAAGGTAATCAAACAACAACTTTGCTGAAATTTTTTTCTTTAGGATTTTTTCCTAATTACCTTGCTGGCGGGGATCCTGACCGGAAAGGGTTATAAAAACTATTTTCAAGAAATTGATTAATCTTCTATAACCCAATGTTTTTTTGGATCATTTCCAACAATTACTCGAAAAGAAGAGAGAGAATTTTTGGGAGAGAGACAGAGTATAAAAAGAGGGAGAAGGTAAATAAGGTGAGTGAGAGTGAAGACAAGGTGTGAGAGAAAATTAGGGAAGTGGAGATATAGAGAGGAATTAACAAAGACAGAAACTTGGTTTGGGATATTTTGAATATCACTTATCGAAATTTTCATTTCTAATTCTTTCTATTGTTTGTTATTTTTTTTAACTTTGAAAATAACAATATTATTCAAAGAGAACAAGATATATGAAGGAAAAATGAATAAAATAACAAAAAATAAGGACTAAAGTGGTTAAGTGGATTAAAGTGATGACTACTCTTAATGATGTAATAGATGTTTTTTTTTTTTTTTTTTTTTTTTTTTTTTTTTTTTTTTTTATAGTTGGGTATTTGAACTACGGATCTCGTTATGAGCACAAGATCTATGCTAGTTTAGCTATGCTCATGCTCACAATGATGTAATAGATGATGTGCTAAAGGAAAAATTGCAAAAACCGTTGAACTATAAGATTGTTAAAAAAATTATTTAAAAAAATAAATAAAATAAGAACGTTGAATTACATCTTTTTCAATTACCCCTAAACTTACAAAATTTTACCATTAAACCCTTAAATATTGCAAAATGCACACCACTCTAGGATTATAAGGATTCTTCCAATTCCACAAACTATAAGATTGTTACACTTTAATCCTTTTTTTTAATGCTACTCTCTTCTCTTGTAGGACTGGGGAGGGGTTTCTTCTCTCTCTCTCTCCAAGACAGAACAGATAAACAATTTATAGTCCAATCCAATTAATAAAACACTAGTTGGTATAAAGAATCTTCTCCCTCATACTAAAACAACAAAGAAACAAACAAAATGAAAACTAAAAGAAGTCTATACAGAACCACCAGGTTGGATACAGTTTGATGCCACTTACAATATATATTTATATATATCCAAACATAAATTTGAACCCCAAAAAAAGAAAAGAAAAAAAAAAGAACAAAAAAAAAAAAGTCTAAATGGGCAACCACAAATCATACAATCTCAGCTGCACTCATAAAACAATGCTTGAGAATCAATAGGCAAATTACCACTCTGGCATGCTTTTGTAAAGGACAGCCAGAGCTTACCTTGAACAACTCTACTGTATAATCAACCCACAACCTCCCAAAAGAAAAGAAGAAAAAGAAAAGAAGACTTAGCTACTATTCTCATGTGGGTTTTGTGTTGAATTCTCTTTCACTTCCTCTTTTGAATCCTTTTCTTCTGATATGAAATCTGAGCTATCTTCACCAGCTGATACATCTGTAGTTTGTGCACCTACTTGATGGCTCTTGAACAGCTCATCATCTTCTAACTTGGCTAGCTTCTCTTTTGATTCTCCTTTTAGCAGCTCCACGACCTCGAGCATGGTCGGTCGTTTCTCAGGCCGTGAATGGGAACAAATGAGTGCGACAAGGACGACTCTCTTTAGCTCGTCTGCGTTGTAGTCTCCGTTTAGCTTTGGGTCTGCAAGTTCTTCGAATTTCTTCTCTACTACCATTGGCAGCGCCCAGTCTGTGATTGTGCGTTTCATTGTTGCACTCAACTTCTCGAGAGGTTTCCTGCCGGTGGCGAGCTCGAGAAGGAGAATGCCGAAGCTGTATACGTCACAACTCTCTGATGCCTTCCCTAACATAGCATATTCAGGTGCGAGGTATCCGAGTGTGCCCTTGACTCTTGTAGTTACATGTGTTGCACCATCGGGGATGAGTTTTGCGAATCCGAAGTCAGCTACACGAGCTTGGAAATCAGGGTCAAGTAAAACATTACTAGCTTTGATGTCTCGATGAATGATATGTGGAGTCGCTTGGTGGTGAAGATAGCTGAACCAAACAAAATCAGGAGTGATCAAAATGGGTAGAAGAACATGAAGATAAAAATGAAGAGGTGTTTACTTACGTAATTCCCTCAGCAGACCCGATAGCGATTTTCATTCGGCGTTTCCAATCGAGTTGGCATTCTGATGAGTGATGTCCATGTAGATGAGAGAGGAGACTTAGATTCGGCATGTAGTCATACACGATCAACCGCTCTTGCCCTTCAGCACAGTAGCCACGTAAACTCAATAGATTCTTGTGCCTGACTCGAGCCAGTATCTCAACTTCCACAGAAAACTCCATGTCTGCTTTATTGCTCCAAACCTTCAACCTCTTAACTGCAATCTGCAAAAAAATTCCATTCAGAATAGGTTGCAGTTTTAAAATTTCAAAATATGAATAAATGTTAACTTCTCAAGTGAGACCAAAACTTGAAGTTATGATATGGTATTTCAATCCTTGAAGTATGCAAAGGAGGGGATTAATTTACAAACAAGATTCCCTTTTTAAACATTATGGTATTATCTCCTTTAACAGACACTCATCTCAAGCTATTTATAAAGTGTGCTTGACTTGCAACAGTCTATTGTCGATCCTAGCTTCAACCAATCCAAAATTCAAATCCCTTGAATCGGCATTTACTCCGCAACACATCCTTTACAAATCTAGCAAACCTTCATCACATGCAGCCCTAAAAAGTTCCAAATCGATAAGAGAAGAAAATGAACAAGTGGCCACTCATTCAAGAGCACCAGCCATTACATCTCTCTTGAAAACAAGTTAAAACCATATTACTCCATTCCTCCGCTGCGAAAACACCATGTCAGCCAATAACATGAAAAAAAGAAGCCATGTATCCTTGTATATTACCACATAAGTGCTCCAATTTAGACCAAAAACAAATCAGATCAAGTTTACACAAATTACTATTTCAAACCATAATCTATTATCTATGGAATACTATCTAAATGTAAACTCAGAATAGCCCCGAGATCATAGGGCATGATTATGTTTGGGTCTATAACAATTCGATATTAAAAGCTTCTGATGCTCATTAGAAATTTTCGTGAATAACATTCTGCTGGGATGGTAAGGTAATGGTAAGGTAACTAAACAGAACAAGAGAAAGAATCTACTAGATACAAGCAGTACCAAACAGCCCTGGTCACCGTCCTTCCATGATCACACGAGAAACATCGTGAAAAATTTACGTGATACAGAGCGTGTACATGAAGTTTCAAAGAAGTGTAGACTTAACCTCTTGAATCTAAAAGACTACTTCATCCCATAGACTATTCAGCACAGGCAAGACCTTAACACAGCTTACTAGTAGTTTAATACTAACCAAACAAGTATTTGAATGGAGCTAAAATGACTTGGTAAGTTCGAAACAACCAAGAAAGGTGGCACAATTTCCTTGAAACAAATTGAAAAGGAATATTCCAAATTTAAAACTTAAACTAATGAATCAATGTTACATCAATGATAGAGATAAAGTATGATAAGTTAGGCCTCCTATGGTCATTATTGAGCAAATAATTACAAGAGTTCTGTAAGTTAAGAAAAGTTAAGGCATTGGTTACTTGTGATCCATCCCACAGCTGACCCCAGTAAACACTACCAAATCCTCCTTCTCCAAGCTTGTTATCATAATTAAAATTATTTGTAGCTGAGTGTAATTCCTTCAATGAAAAGACCCTCCATGTTTGCTGTTTCTTCCCTCTTTCTTTCCTGCAGAATAAAACAGTCAACAAACAAAACAACCTCCAAGAAAATTACAAAGTCTTTCAATCATACAGTCAGGATCAGGGAAAACACAAAAACAAAGAAAATCATAGAGATTTGGAATCAGATCAACAAAAAGAAGTAAAGTTCACTGAAACTTCTTATGTTATCCCAAATTCAACTCCCATGTCTAAAACTCATCACTCTTTCCTCCCAAGACATCATGCCCACAAAGTGCTCGATAAAATTCCCCTTAGAAGTTCGAACAATCTCTCACAAGTTCAAAGTCAGACCCGAGCCCAAAACTGAAACCCAATACAATACACATCCGATTTTAAAAGAACTAAAGGTTTTAAGCTCAACCCAGAAGCTAAATCGTTCGAATAACCAAAAAGGGGCACAGAAAAACAGCCAAGAAGGGCAACCCAAATAAATTGATCAGGTAAATCAACAGAGTTTAAGTTGAAATGAATAGTTGGTCCAAACGTACCGATCCGAACCAATTCCACAGCAAAACATCGGGCAAAAGGCCATCAAAACGGAGGCAAATCAGACCCAGTTCGTGTAAAGATAAACTGAGCTAGTTCTTTCTGAATTTGGTCACAGTTTTAACTATCTGTTGCAGAACGGAGACGAGAGAGATGCGAAGCGTAAAGGGATGGAGGAAGAAACAAACATTTGAAAAGAGGAAAAAGGAAGTGGGTTTCGTTTGGCTTTGATGGGGGTTTTGATTTTGATTTTGGGTGTCAAAAAGTTAAAAGAGAAGTTCGCCGAATGTTGGGCTTTGAAGACAGAGAGGCTGCGAACAAGACGATATTGAGAGCGTTTTGTAGAGAGAAAAAGAAGAGAGAGAGAGAGAAGAGCCTGTAGTCTTCTTCACGCCTCCATGTCTGACTCTCTCTCTCTCTCTTCTTTTGTTTTTTTGTTTTTTAATTTTTGTAATTTTCAATTTCAAATATTCCAGCTGTGTTCAAATCCCTAACTGGAAGTTTTGAAACAGAACATATTTTTTTTAAAAAAATTCAACAACATTTCAGAGGGAGAGATTCGAACATTTGACCTCTTAATCGATGATACATGTTAAACTATGCTCGCTTCGACAGAAGAGACTTGAGAGTATAGTTCAAAAAAAGTTTACATTGATAAACTAAATTACAAATTTAGTCTTGATGTTTGTGTTGCGTGTTTGGTTGCCGATTTAATGACAGAAATTTGAAAACAAGATTTCAATGAAAACATAGTTGTATTTCATGTTTGTAGATATGTGTTTGGTAATAGTTTTAGAATTTAGGGTTTAGAAATTGGATCCTAATTTAAATAACTTGTGTATATATTAATTAATAATAGTTTACATTTCTTCATAAGATAAAATATATAATAACTTGTGTATAAAAACATTTATGAAAAAATGTAACCAAACACGAGTGTTTAAATTCAAAACAATTTTTATACAAAATGTTTTTTAAAAAGTTTATTCATGAAAAACACTTAAACTAAAAGGTATTTCAAATGTCAACATAAGTATAGCTCGACGAACATAAAGCTTGTACTAATGACTTAAAAGTTTTTTTTGTTCAAATCCTCTACTCCACATGTTGTCAAAAAAAAAAAAACGAACGAACTTGTAGACTAAGTAACTAATATATGCTAACCAGAATGTTTTTTTTTTTTTTTTTTTTTTTTTTTAGGGACCCATTAGAAACCAATTTTAAATTTTTGGGACGAACTAAATATCAACTGGTAATCTCAAGACGGAACATGCAACTTTTAAAATCTCAATGTTAAATAGAAATTACATTCAAATCTTAAAGACCAAAAATTTTTAGTTTTGATGAAAATTCAAAGATCAAATAAAAACTGAGTTCAAATTCTAGGGATCAAAAGCATATTTTATCCAAAATTTTAATTATGATTTATGAAGTTTGAATTTGGTGTTAAAATAAGTCTCTACTGCCAAAAGTTCTAGTACCTTTGGCAATATGGAAAACTTTTCATACTCGTATTTCTTGTTTGTCTTAACAATAGCATTTAAGAATAATGTAGATCCCATGAAATAAAATAATATATTATTTATTTACATGTCAAATTGTGAATGAAAATAGTAGTTACAACGGTGGTAGTACTAGAAAATTTCTCTAATCTCTTAGTCGAGGGTACATGTCAATTACAGCTATGCTCATTTTGATGTCTCTACCTCTATTAATTAGTTTAACAAATGTATTATATAAGAATTAGGAAAATTAGTCAATTTTGTTGGAAGTGCGACCAAAGTCCCACATTAGCTAGATAAGGGGGAGGATCATGGACTTATAAGGGAGGACAAGTATCTCCATTGGTATGAGACATTTTGGGGTGAACCAAAAGCAATGCCCAAAGTGGACAATATCATACAATTGTGGAGATCTGTGTTGTGTCCAATAGTCCCTTACAAATGTAGCAAAGTGAAAACTCAATTCTCTAAGTAATAGAGTTAGTGAGACATTATCACGATCCAAATAAAATGCAAAACATTAAGTTGTACATGAAGACTCATGATGCCCTGAGTCAAACTAGAGGTTGTGTTGTCATAGGACAAATTAGGGTTGTGTAACATAGCTTATTCTCGAGTATCATCTTATTTAAACCAAATTTGACCTAGAGTTTTTAGTCTCTCTTCATGTTAACATAAGTCTCAAAACTCTTAAACCTTCAAATTGGATCATTCACAAGTCGAATGCCTAGCTCATCTCGAAGGGGTTCAACCTCGAGACTGATGCAATCAAGTTGAGACCCCGTAGACTTGGCCTTAACCCTATAGGACTCAACCTCGATCCTAATTGACCTTGGTCCAACTTGCAGTTGACCTTTGGCTTGTTTTAGAACTTTTTTTTTTAGGCTACACTTATTTCCAATTTTAAATTTAATTTTATCCCTAACAATAAAAATAACCATAATCAAATTGAAACTAAAGTTAAAGTATTAGAGCATAAATACGAAACAATAATTTAATTTCTTTATAAAAAAAAAAACTCAATTTTCGAATATGACCCAATATGAGAATTGAGTCTAAAACATGTTGATCCATTTCAATCTTTTTTTTTTTTTTCCTTTTAAAAGCAACATATATATATAATTTACCTTTGAATCCAAACTTTATTTCCACATACACGTAAACCAAGAAATACTAGTATTAATTAATTTTCATAAATGTTATTTTAATCCAACTAAGTTTGTGATAATCCCTTAATATTATTATATGTGGAAAAAATTAATTAATTTGTATCCAATTATTGAAGTCAATGACGTACGTGGGGACTTTAATGTTATTTCACTTCTACATCATTGAAAGGAAAGGGATGGGTAATTATTTACTTTTTGATCTCTTTACCTGTCTAATTAACATTTTTAATAATAATAATTTATTTATAGTTCAATTATGTTGGTGGCAACTTTTCTCTACTCTTTCGTCTATTGTCTTTTAAAAAACGTGGTTAAAATGTCGATGTCAAAGGAAATGTCAAGTCTCAATTTTATGAAAATATCGACAAAATGTCGAGTCGATGAATATTTCTAAAAAAAATATTTAAAACAAAAAATTCAAAAAAATATTTAAAGTAATAAATAAATGTTTTACGTTTTAAAAATTAGTTAAAATACTTACTATAAATATTATCTCCACATTAGTTACATTTTGTTGTTATTTTGATCGTTTTTTTTTAAGTATAATGGAAATATCGATTCACTCCTCGTGTCGACGTCGAATCTATGGAAATGTGGAAATGTCGACGGAAATGTCGACAGAAATTTAATACATTGTATAACGAATTTATTTTTAATTTAATTTGTTGTTCTTAAAATCAATTAAACTTGTTTTTTAATTTATTTTTTAACCTACATTCTTAAAAGTTTTCAAAGTCTTAGTCAAATTTTAAAAACTTTAAAAAGTAGCTTTTTATCTTATAAATTTGAAAATGTTTCTAAAAAGTAAAAGAAAGATAAAGCAAGAAATTGGTAGTTAATAGCCTTGATTTTTATTTATTTATGTTTAGTAGGAAGCTAAAAATAAAATATGGTTATGAAAAGTGACGAATTTGATCCCATTACATGTTTGACAAGTCTAGTTCCACAAAATTTAGGCCACGTTTCATAACCATTTGGTTTTTTGTTTTTAAGCTTATAAACACCACTTCCAACTCTAAGTTTCTTTGGCTTTTCACCTACATTCTTCTCATGTTTTCAAAAACCAAGCCAATTTTTGAAAACTAAAAAAAGTAGTTTTCAAAATCTTATTTTTGTTTTTAGAATTTGGTTAGGAATTCAAGTATGTCTTTAACAAAAATGAAAATCATGGTAAGGAAATTTAAAGAAAACAACCCTAATTTTCAAAAACAAAAAAAAATCAAATGGTTATCAAACGGGGCCTTAGAATCGGAGTTGGTAGGTTTGATTTTGGTTGGTTTTAGTCAAAAGTAGTCATTTTCTATTTAATTTTGGATCTTTTGATTTGCAATCAATTTAGTTTTAAAAGTCAATTTTGCCCTCATATGTAACATCCCTTAAAACTGTAAATATATATATTCAATGAGATTCTTTTGATTTTGGTTGGTATTTTCGAAAAGAAAAAAACAATTAGAACTTTAGTTGACGTTAGACGGAGACTCTGATACCATTTAAACATTTCATTTGGAATGGAGAAAACAAAGAAGAAAACACAAAGATATATGAGACAAAACCCTATATACTTTTATATATGAAAATGCTCACAATTCAATAGCCATATATAAAGGCATGGGAAAAAACTCCTAAAAAAAATGAATTAAAGAATGGAAGAGACTATGAAATCTTATTGCCCTAATTTCTCTAACAAACTTTTACAAATACTAGCAATAACAATAGATTGGGCTCTCTAAAATGAGTCATGAATTACATCATAAAGAACAAATTAAATAAACTGGACATAATGGGACTATCTTAACATGACTGACACTTAATAACCGTTAAATGTAGATTACAAAATCTACATACTCCCAATAACCACAGGATACAAATTCGAGATATTTTTGCAATTTCTCTCTCATACATCCAACCATGCAAAATTGACAATTGCCTTGAATAATTTTTCCATAAACTGAACTTTTGGAATCTTTAGAAAATTTTATATTTAATTCATCATTCTCAAAATTAGTTGGAGAGAAATTTTCAAGTTTACAAACAAGCCTCATACTCATTAAGAATATTAATGACAAATTAAAAGGTATGTGATAAAGTAATCGATGAGAAATCAAAGTGAGCATAGCTTAATTGCATATATTACCCTCCACCCAAAAGGTCAGAAATTTTAATCTCCTCACTCTCAAATGTTGTTGAACTAAAAAAAAAAGTCATCTCGATGAGATTGATTTATAAAGTTTGTTGATGCCAAAATCCGAACAGGAGACTCACCCTACCTTCACGTGCCACCAAGGGTAAATTTGTATGAGAAGGGGAAGACATGACCTGCAAGACAAGCAAACACTGCACACCAGTGTGGTGCTTGCCACATCGACTCCGATGCTTAAGTTAGAAAACTGATGGAAGAGCAAGAGGAGAAGTAGAGAGTTCAGAGAATGAATTTCAGATCCCTTCTTCAGTGACGAAGAGAAGTTTAAATATTTGTTCCTGCTCTAGGGTTTCGAGGCGTTCAGAGGCGATTCGAGGCTGAACTGAGCGAAACTGGGGCAACCGAGGGCACCAGGGACCGAACGAAGGTGGAAGAGCTGTGGGCCGAATGGTCGGCCTCGGCCTCGGGATGAGGTCGGGCCCGACCCTCTGGTTCTGTTCTTCCTCTGGGTCAATTGTCTGGTCCTATTTCTGTTCGGTTGTCCTCGTCAGCTCCTTGTGCATCGGACTGGTCCAAAATTACCTATAACAAAGTTTATAAATGAAGAGTATTTTATAAAAAAGAAAAATACAACATATATCATAGATATATATATTCTTTATCAGGTTAAAAGAAAATCCTCATCAATCAATTCTTTCAAAAAGAAAACTTTGCTTGGAAGTATCAAAATTCAAACTCCCTGTCAGCTATATATACGTGTCACTCAAAATTCAAACAATCATATGATAATTGAAAACCATATAAATTTAGTAAAATTGAATGATTGGAAAGAAAATATGTGGATGAGTTTCAATTCTCCTTGATAAATGTAAACAAAAGAAATGACCATTAATGATTGGAATGATGAAATGGGCATAAAGTTCTAATTCAATGATTGGTTGTCAGGAGAGAGAAAGATAGTTAAAATGCCCAAACAAATATTATTTAGGACTAAACTAAAAAAAAAAATCTCAAACTTATGAGTTTGTTTAAAAAATATTTCTGAATATCAAAAAACAAAAAAAAAAAAAAAATCAAAAATCAAAAATACCTTTGTACTTGAAAAAATATTAAAAAAATATCCCTCCCATTAGGTTTTGGACGGGAAATGTTTATCTTTTAGCTTCATTAAACTGTTGAACTTAAAAAAAAAAAAAAAAAAAAATACCCTTATTGAAAAAACATTTCTTCCTTTTTCTTCCTCCCCTACAAATTCTTCCTCTGAAAATTAGTGAAAAACTTTACTTATTTCCCATGAATTCATAGACCTGGAGTGTTGCTTTTCTTTCAACGCATCATCTTATAGACCTTGACTAGATTTTCATGTTGAAACTTCAATATGACTTTTATGCTTCGTTCTTGAATTCTTTATGTCATTGACTTAATTTAGTTGGTAACTTTTCAATGTTATTTCTTCACCAATCACTACTCATTAGTTTTCTCTATATTCATTTTAGAAAAAAATAAATGAAAATGTTATCATATAGTGGTTCTAACACTTCTTAAATATTAATTAAAAAAAACACTTCTTAAATATTAATAAAAACAAAATCATAAATAAAATTTTTATTAATTAAATTTGTAAACTAAACCAAACCTACAATTTTCTAACACTTCTTTTACTTATTACTAACACATAAATAGAGAGAGCAAAATGGAAAAAAAAAATATATTCTTTTTTTCTCCCAATTATCTTCTTTACACTCTTAAGAAGAGACAACTTAATTTCAAATTTCATTTGCTTATGGTGTTGTGTTGCGCATAACTTTTTTATAAGCAATTCTTTTTTTGAAAAATTTTTATAAGGAAAGTTTTAAATTAATTTTGATGGAGGAAGAATTTCCTGAGAGATGAAGAAAAAAAAATAAATCAATAAGGGTATTTTTTAAAATTTTTGAAAGTTAAAGGGTATTAATGAAACTGAAACTTTAACGTTTTTTATCCAAAATTTAATGACAAGAGTATTTTTTTAACATTTTTTTAAAGTTGAGGGGTATTTTTGAAACTTTGTAAAGTTCAGAGGTATTTTTGAAACAAACCTCATAGTTCAAGGGCATTTTTTTTAATACTAGTGATTTTATTTTTTAAAAAATATTTTTTAGAAGTTATTTCAAATATTCTACTAAATTAGAAAAGAAAAGACACTCTCATTTTCCAAACCAATAAAGTGCATGTTGGGAATGATTTTGAAATGATTAAAATCATTTTTGTCAGATTTGAAATCATCTAGAAACATACTCATAATTATTCAAAATCAATTTTATGTTTGATTTTACACTTTTAAACATAATTTTCATATCATCAAAATTGATTTTTATTAAATACATGTTTCGAAATGATTTTGAATATAACGATTTAAAATCACCCCCAACTATCCTAAAAACAGAATTAATCTTATTGGTTTCAACTTGTACCTATATAAACCATACATAAAATCTTCAAAAATATGAACTATATACTAACTTTTGTTTCTTGCAAATCACATAATTAAAAAGAAAACAGGCTTATTAAACACAATTCAAATAAATGTAGATTTGACAAGTCATCACATAAACCAAATACTTCCCATCGATTTTTTTTTTCCTTAAAACACGGTCGACCTAAACATAGTACAATTTGTTAAGACATGTTATAATGTTCATTTTCTCTTTTTGAGTTCAACAATATTTGAAGGTGGTAGATTCGAAACTATAACCTCTTGATCGAGGATATATGCCAATTACCTCGTCATGCTCACTTTAACGAACCACCATAATTTATTAACAAAATAGATACTTTTTCTTATGATTAATAAAAATCAATGCTTGCAAAAATAGTTCCATTTAATAACAAAATTCTGTCCAAGAGGGAGTATAGTCTAACAATATTGACATGTATTTTCAATCTAGAGATTAAAAGTTCGAATCTTCCACTCCAAATGTTGTTGAACTAAAAAAATAAATAATAAATAAATAAACAACAAAATGTTTGGACACTATAAATTATTGATTTTTTTTTTTAAGAAATGATTCAATTCAAATTTATGATTCATGGTAATTATAAAAATTCTAGATCTAGCTTAAAAAAAGTTCTATAATTTAATCAAATTCATAGTTTTAAATTCATGAAATTTAAACATCTCCACACTATGAACAGTAAAATCCAAAATGACCTCACAAAAAAAAAAAAAAAAAGAAAAGGAATATTTGGAAATCAAATACCATCAATTAAGTTGATTCCAATCTTGTCAATGCTGCTTGCCGGTTAAACTATTTCTTTTTGGGGCTGTTTGGGGCGCTGAATTGGTTATAATATGTGGTGGTTGTAATAATCTGGCGATTATAATAGTCTGGGGTTATAATAATCTGTGTTTGGGGTGCAGATTATTATAGTCTGGAATAAAATAATATGTGTTTGGGATGCAGATTATTTTAATCTGGGATAAAATAATCTGTGTTTGGAGTGTCGATATGTTTTAACATTGGGTTCTGAATCAAAGGTTCAAACCGACTGTTTTCTTTTTCTAGTTTTTTTTTTTTTTTTATATGATATACAACACTTTTGATTTAGGGTTATGTTTTTTTTTTTTTTTTTACAAAGCAAAAAAGTTTAGGATTTGGTATAGAAAAATAATATTAGTTAACTTTTAGTATTGCCAAAATAAAAATTGTAAATGTTTAGTTTAAAAATCACATTAGTTTTTTTTTTTTATCAATAAAATCATTTGAAATAAACTTGAGTGGTAAATATAATTTCGTTTGAATGTTTTTTTTTTTAAGTTGATTAACCTTCGATGTTGTCAATGACTTTTTCGGCAACCTTTCATGTTTTTTTCTTTATTTTTTTTAATATTTTTCAAAATGAAATTGAGAAGAAATATGAAAAAAAAATCGGTGGCCGGAAAAGTCATCAGCGATCGTCGGAAAAGTCGTCGGCGGTCGTCGGAAAATTCGTCGAAAACTTCGCCGGCCGACGGTCATCGGAAAAGTCAAGGAGTTGCATGGAAGAAGAGAGGAGATAGTTACTGTAGAAAATGGATAGAATAATCGAGTGGGTTGAATGATGGTTACCATAAAATAATCGGGGGTTAAAATAACCCACCTCACCAATTATTTTTGTTGGTGCCCCAAACATTGAATAAGTTATAATAACCTTATTATAACCTATTCAATGTCCCAAACACCCCCTTTCTCTTTTATTAAAATTAAATTACCATCAAGTGGGCCAGGCCCACGTGATATAAAAGTTTACTGGGCCTAAATATTCTCGGCCCTACACAATTATATTTTTTTGAAAAATTCTCTTACATTCCATTAATTAAATATTATAAGACTCTGGAAGAATATGCATAAAAAAGAAAAGATAAAAAGAAAAAAAAAATTAGTCATATTAAAATATCACTCCGATGGTTTATGAAAGAAAAAAAATTCTCATTATTCAATATTCCTTTAGAACTTTTTTAAAAAATAAGATGCAACAAATAAACCTTATTTTACATATTATTTTTAAATCTCTCTTATGATAATTTAAGGATAAACAAGGTACATGTTAGTTGAAACAACCCAATAATAAGAGAATTTCTACAAACCATTCCAAGCGATGCAACACTTCCGATCACATTTCTCTCACCTATAAAAATATGTTGTATGGTTGGAGCCAGTTCAAATCTAGGGTCATTACACGGGCCAATACCAAAATTATATGGTGAGCCTGATACGTCGACAACTCCACTCTGAGAGTCATAACACAACCCTGAGTTATTATACAATCTAAGCTTCCTTTTCATCCTCCAAATCATCTCCTTTCGCAACGGGAGTGGTCCAGTCAACGCATTGTCATTAAGTCTCAAGTCATTTAAGTTTCTCAAGCCTTGAAAGCTCGAGGGAATTGAGCCATTAAAGTGGTTGCCATCAAGATGGAGGACTCGAAGATTGGGCAGTCGTCCCAAAGACCCAGGAATTGGGCCGTGAAAGCCCATATTAGAAAGAATCAACGTCATTAAGCCCAACATACCATCAAACACATCACTAGGAATAGTACAATCCATTGGGTTTCCTTTCAAAATCAAAGCCTCTAAAGAGCCCAAAAGTCGAAACGTTGTCGGAAGCGGGCAAGAAATTCTATTATAGCTCAAATCTAAAAGCACAAGATCCCGAAGTCCACCAATAGATTCTGGAATCACCCCCGTCAAACGATTTCGACTTAAATCCAATTTAATCAGAGACCGACACATGGCAATCCCAACCGGAATCGAACCCGTCAAAAGATTCTGACTTACATCAAGCACCCTCAAATTATCCAACCTCAAACTGGGGATTGAACCGGACAACTTATTCCTGCTCAAGTCCAACGACCTCAAACCGACCAACCGACTCAACCCAACCGGAACCGACCCGTTTAGGTTATTCCCATGGAGATCCAAAACCTTCAACCGGGTCAAATTAGTCAGTTCAGTCGGAATTGGGCCCACAAGCCCATTCTCTCTAAGGACCAAAGTTTGCAAGGAAGGGCCCAACTGCCCTAAAAAGGAAGGGATAAATTGGGGATTATCAGCAAAGCAACGGTAGAAAAACAGCGTCCGAAGATGTGGGAGTTTTGTGAGAGAAGGGGAGATGGTGGATCGGGTCGGGTCGCAGGTCGGAAAAGCGGTGTCGTCGGAGAGGGATCCGAAAGAGAGAGAGACGATGTGGAAGAGATTGTGGTTGTCGGGCATACATTCGATGCCGTGCCAGCGGCCGCCGCAGACGTCGGGGATTTGGGTGGCCCAGTGGTTGCCGGTGGCGGACATGATGTCGTAGACGGCGGATTGCTCGGCGGGGTCGGTGCGGACGGCGGCGTTGTGGAGGGAGAAGCCGGATTGGGGGCCGTCGACGAGGGCGGAGGGAGAGGCGGAGTCGGAGATGATGACGGTGAAGGGGGCGGAGAGGGAGGCGGAGAGGAGGAGCGTGAGGAGTTTGATTTGAATAAAGGCCGCCATTGGAGGAGGTTGAATTGAAGGAGAAAATGGGAATTGGGGAATTTATACTGAGTTTTTTTTAAGAGTATTTATTTTGGTCACGAGAAATTGAAGGAATGTTATTATTTGTATTTATGAAGATCACGGGATTTTCGAGTATGGGCCTTGGGCTTTCATGAAGTGGGCTCTCCACGTGGGTCCAACTTCATCTTCTTCAATACTTTCATTAAGCCAATGGAAAATTTGAAAATATGTGTAAATGCATTTTTTCTTTTTATTTTATTAATAGTTCGTTAGATATTTGAAGGTAGAAATACTTACTCCCATATATATCTAACCGTTTAAAATTTCTAGTCATATTGTAGACAAATTATTCAATGAGATTGCCACAATGTGGCTACCTCTTTAAAACTATCGGATGTGAATCTTAATGTTTGTCTGTCTCCTAATTACCGTTGGATATAAAGTCAATGTATCTTTTACAGTTTCTCCTTCTTACATTTAACAATGTAGAACTACACAACTCCATTGTATGGGCCTCATTGAATAATTTCTCCATATTGCGGTAGCCTTCTTCGATAATTATTTGAGGAGATTTTTTTTGTAGCTCAACAACAAATGGGAATGACCAAAGCGAGCATAGCTCAACGGTAATTGACATGTACCCTCGACCATGAGGTCAGAGGTTTGAATCCTCCACCCTAAATGTTGATGTACTCAAAAAAAAAAAAAAAAAAAAAGTGGGAGATTTGAACCATTGGCCTATTGATTGATATGATGCATGTTATTTACTATTCAATTATGCTTATTTTGACATTAGAGGAGATTGATACCATGTAGATTATGATATTTATCATACATTTAAGAATTTAGAGGACGACAATCACAATATGGACCACAACTAAAAAATTTTCTTCTCCCGATAAGACAAATTATTCAATAAGATTGTCAGTCTGTCACAATGTTGCTACCACTTTACCAATTAGTAGATCTTCAAAATTGTTAATCCCTAATAACGGTTGGATATATACAAAATCAAGATGTCTTACAAATTTTCTCTTTTACATCTAACAGTGTAAAACTTCCACCCGATGGAATAATTTGGCCTAAATCGGTGACGTCATTACTAATACTAGGCTTTGGTTACGTGTCAAACAAACCCCTCCATGCAAACGAATCCCCTCGAGAGCTCGACACCTAAAATCTTCTCTTTCCCATTTCCCATCAACACACATTTACAAAGTCCTCAAATTCCCAAATCCCAATTAAAAAAAAAAAAAAAAAAGCTCCGCCGGAAAAACGAAGGAAAAAATGCAACAGACGGCGAACAAAGCGGAGGCTCAGCCGGTGGGAGAGAAGAAGGTGTGGGATCTGATGGCGGAGAAGAAGCGGTTGGTGGAGGTGCCGTACACGGCCTCTCTTGCTCACACAATGAACGTTCTCGTCGCCAACCGTGTCGTGGCGGTCCCCGTGGCTGCGCCGCCTGGGCACTGGGTCGGCGCCGGCGGGTCCATGATCATGGAGTCTGATAAGCGGACTGGGGTTCTCAGAAAACACTATATTGGGATGGTCACCATGCTTGATATCTTGGCTCATATCGCCGGCGACGACGATCGTGATCTGGTCGATCTCGATCGGAAGATGGCGGATCCGGTGTCGTCGGTTATTGGACATAATGTTGAAGGGTTGAGTCTCTGGACTTTGAATCCTAACACCAGGTGGGTTGATTGAAAGATTCAGGTTAGATATATGAAACTGTGATTCTTCACCATTTGGTATTTGATATTCCAATTTTTCCTTTAATTAGGTTGTCATCGAAATAGTTAATAAATATATTTGGACATTTTCATCATTTTTTTGATGTCTGATTTTGTTCTTGGGTCATATTTTTAATAGTTTGATAATCATTTCCGCTTTGGTTTTTAATTTTTTTAAAATTAAGGTCCGTTTGATTTTTTGTTTTTGAAAATCATCCTTGGGAAAATCAAACTTGTTTCCTCCCAATTTCCTTACATGGTTTTCATTTTTCATCCTTATTAAGGACACATTTGAATTCCCAGCCAAATTCTAAAAACAAAAACAAATTGTTGAAAACCTACGGCTCCGTTTGATAACCATTTGGTTTTTGCTTTTTTAAGCTTATAAACACCACTCATAAACACCACTCTATGTTTGGAAATGATTTTGAAATGACTAAAATCACTTTTATCATGTTCGAAATCATCTCAAAACATACATTTAATTATTCAAAATCAATTTATGTTTTATTTTACACTTTTAGGGTAATTTTCATATCATCAAAATTGATTTTGAATTATTAAAAACATATTTCGTGATTTTGAATTTGACATATCAAAATCACTTTTGTTTCCATGGCTTTTCACCTACCTTGTTTCCATGCTAAACAAAAAAAAAAAAAAAAAAATAGTTTTCAAAAACTTGTTTTTGTTTTTAGAATTTGGTTAAGAATTCAAGTATGTCTTTAACAAAAATGAAAATTGTTAAAACTATGGTGAGAAAATTTAAAGAAAACAAGCCTAATTTTCAAAAACCAAAAATCAAATAATGGTTATCATACAGGGCTACCTTTTTTAGTTTTCAAAATTTAACTTTGAAAACTAAGGGAAGATGTAGACAACCAAACAAAGAAACTTGGGAGTAAAAATAGTGTTTGTAGGCTTAATATTCAAAAACAAAAAACGAAAAACAAAATGGTTATCACGGACCTAAATGATTAAAAGCAAAAATAAAAAATTTTTGTTTTTTAAAATTAAGTTTATAAACACTGTTTCCAGGTTTTAAAAAACATGTCAAATTTTGAAAGAAAAAATAGTTTTAAAAAATTTGGATTTTTTTTTTTTTGAATTTGGTTAAAAACTAAAATGTCTCATGGGGATATGGGGTACCAAAAAACTAAATGGGCTTGGATGATTTTCCAATTTTTCTTTTGTTAACAATTTTTTTTAACCTGTATCTGTATACAAATTTTAGATACAAATTTGAATGTTATAAAATCTTATTAGACCTAAAATTCAAATAAAAAAATGTTAGTTATGCCATGGAACTATTAGAAACAAAATTTTGTTTGATATTTTTCAAACTCCAATGATTTATTAGACAACTTAGACACCCTAAACCCTATGCAGCATACTAGATTGTATGGAGATATTCAGCAAGGGGATTCACCGGGCGCTTGTACCAGTCGATGGCCAGGTCGGGGCGGTCGGCGTTGAGCTGGTCGAGTCGGCAGCAAGTTACAGAATGCTGACACAGATGGATGTGTTGAGGTTTCTTAGTCATGAAAAAGACTCAGAAATGCAAGGGATTTTGAGACGGAGTGTGAAGGAAATGGAAGCCATTAACGAGAATGTTATGGCCATTACAGATAAAACCAAAGTCATTGAAGCAATAAAGTGCATGAAATCTAGTTTTCTCAATGCAGTCCCCATTGTTAGAAGCACACAGCTCGGCGGCAACGAAAGCCACACACAGCTTTTTACCGTATGTCGAACTATTCTTCGCCCTCTAATTTTACGTCCGTTTTTCGTTATATGGTTTCAAGAAGTTACGAATGATTTGAAAATTTTTCATGGTCAAAGTTTCTTGAGAAGAAATGGTAGCTAGATTAGGTAGAGTTGAGCTGACTAAAGGCATGTGTGTGAAGTTTGAATGAGTTGAAATGTATTTAAAGCCAATTCTAATATAGGTAGGAATTTTAAGTTTTTGAGTAGAAAATAGAGGAAATTAGGCTTACGTGGTTTGGAAAAGGAATGTGTTTGGGATAAAATGGAATGTGTTTTTAGGTGGGGTAAGGAAATAGGTTGGGTAAAAAAGGGAAAAACTTTTTCGATAACGAGAAATTATTTGAGGAGGCCGTCACAATGTGACTGATAGTTTGCACTATTGGATGAAAGAGAGAAATTCTAAAAGGGTTTTGATTTTGTATCCAAGGACTATTTGGGGAAGACGTATAGATATACATCCAACCGTTTTAAAGAGGGAGCCACGTAAATAATTTATGCAAATTTATCATACCAATTAGGGGAGTTAATTCCATGGTTCTTTTTTTTTGGTTAGTACATCAACATTTGAGGTGGGAGATTCGAACTTCTGACCTCTTAGTCGAGGGTACATGCCAATTATCGCTGAGCTAAGCTCCTCAACTCTTTTGTTCAAATCATTGTTTCAAATCATAGTTTTGCTTTAATTTATAAAAAACAGTGTTTGGTCGTGCTACATACTAGTATGTAGTCAAAATAATTTTTTAATGTTGTAGACTCCACATCATTTTTAAAACAATACCGATGTCCTTAGTTTCTAGGATAACTTTTCTTGTTCGGGATCTCAGGGAAAAGGAAGGAAATTGGTGGGGACATTTTCAGCGACGGATCTAAGGGGCTGCCAGCTCGCGACGCTGCAAACGTGGCTGCACCAGACAGCGCTAGACTTCACCGACACAGTCGGAAAGAGCCCGTTGCTCGAGGGGACAACGGTGGCGGCAAGAGAACTGGTCACGTGTCGGCCGGAGAGTTCGTTGGAGGAAGTAATGGATAAGGTAGTGTCAAAGCATGTGCACAGAATTTGGGTAACTGATGAACATGGTTTGCTTCTTGGTCTTGTCTCTCTCTCAGACATGATTAGAGTCATTAGGCTTTCACTCCTCTCTCATGCTCAAACCTAATTAGCCCTCCCCCTCTCTCTCTCTCTCTCTCTCTATATGTATATGTTTTATATGTATCTATGTGGATGTTTTGTTCTTGTTCTCTTGCATGTATGTTTTGTTTATATTTGTTTTGATTAAGGTTGTAATGTTTCATGGGGAAGTGTTTCTTTTTCCTTTTTTGAATTCTGTATTGAGTGAAATTTTGTTGAGCATTCTCTGTTGAGTTGGTTGGATTCAACCAAATTTGGTTAAGTAATTCGTGCATTATACATCCACTAATTAAATTTGGATTGGTGGGTTTGATAATTATTTAGGTCTCATTTGATAACCTTTTGGTTTTTTATTTTTGAAAATTAAGCTTATAAATCTTACTTCCATTTACAAGTTTCTTTGTTTTGCTGATACTTTTCTTTCCTTATTTTTAAAACCAAGCAAATTTTGATAACTAAGAAAAGTAGTTTTTCAAAAACTTTTGGAATTTGGCAAGGAATTCAAATGTCATTGACAAATATGAAAACCATGGTAGGAAAATTGGTAGAAAACAAACATAGTTTTCAAAAACCAAAACCAAATGATTATCAGACGGGGTCTAATTCTCACCTATAAGTTTCTTTGGTTTGTTATCTCTTCGGCTTCATTCCACATTTTCAAAAACTAAGTCAAACTTTTTAAAACTTAAAAAAGCTTCCTCCCACGTTTTTTTTTAAAAAAAAATTACAAAAAAAAAAAAAAAAGAAAACAAGTATAATTTTAAAAAATCAAAACTAAAGAAGTGAATTTGGAAGGCCTGTTTTTCTTTGTTTTCCTAATACATTCTTTTCATGTGTTAAAAAAAAGTAATTTTCAAAAACTTGTTTTGTTTTTAGAAATTGGTTAGGAATTCAAATGTGTCTTTAACACAGATGAAAATCATGGTAGGAAAATTGAGAGAAAAGCAGCATAATTTTCAAAAACCAGGTTTTTTTTTTAATTTTTATTTTTTTTAATTCCCTAAAATAAATTGACAGGGCAATTAAAAATGTTAGTGCAAGTAGTCACTAGTTTGTTTGAAAATTTTCAAGCGTCTCATTAAAAATACTTTTTTAATCAAATTTTGGCTAAATTATAAAAAATACCCCTGAACTAACTTTGAAAAGTTTAAAAAATACCCCTAGACTTTGAAAAATGTTTCACAAATACCTTTACTGTTAATTTTTGGATGAAAACGTTAAAAGTTTCAGTTTAAAAAATACCCTTAAACTTTAAAAAAAAAATTTAAATACCCTTATTGAAAAATGCTTCTTCTTTTTTCCTCATCTCACCGTAAATTCTAATGGTTTCTATTAAAAAATTTACGGCAATGGTATTTTTGAAACATTTTCCAAAGTTCAGGGGTATTTTTGAAACTTTTCAAAGTTCAGGGGCGTTTTTAAAACAAACCCTATAATTCAAGGGTATTTTTTATAATTTAGCCTTAAAATTTTTATTGGAAAAAACTTAGTGCATACCGGTATGTAGGAATCTCCCTGCATACCACCATTAAAATGTTGACAATTAGGAGACATGCATTTTTTTCCTCATTTTCTCCCTTCCTCTTTTTTAGTTGTCAAGATTTTAATCGGGTATGTAGGGAAATCCATACATACGGGTATGCAGCCAAGTTTTGTTTTTATTATTTATTAAAGCACTGTGGATTCTCTATATTTCCACATTTAACTTTAAATTATTTTAGATTTTACTTGGACAAGACAACTAAAATCGAAACTGATAACATGTAATCGAAAAAGACAGAAAAAGACAGAGTGATGAAATCGAAACTTATAACATGTAATCTAAAATCGGATAGAGCGAAATTTGTGGGGAAGTTGTATGCCAAGCAATACAAGGATATGATCCAATTTATTTATTTTTAATTAAAAAGAAAAACAAAAAAAATAGGGAAAAATATACTTTTGGTCACTGAGGTTTGGATTAAGTGACACTTTGGTCCCTGAGTTTTCAAACTCAACAAAAATACCCCTGAGGTTTGAGATAAGTAGCACTTTGGTCATTGCCGTCAATTTTTCCGTTAAATCCTAATGGCTGTTGACGTGGCACTAATATTTTAATAAAAAAATTGTTTTTTACTTTTTTTTAATAAAAACATATTAAAATAAGAAAATATTATTATTTTTTTTTATTTTTTTTTAAAAAATCCTTTATCCCTCTTTCTTTCTTCTCCATTTTTTTCTCCTCTCCATCTTCTTCCCTCCTTACTCATTTTTCTTCCCTCCTTACTCATTCTTCTTCAGCTCCAGTCGTCGGCCACCGTCGGCTGCTGGTGAACGGTGGCGTCGCCGGCCGAATTTTTTTTCTTTCTTCTTCTTCCCTCTTTCTCTTCTTCTCCATTCCTTTCTTTTTCTTTTTTTTTTTTAAAAAAGAACAAAGATTTTTCGGGAGGAGGAGGGGCTCTTCTTCCCCCTTCCTTTCTTCCCTTTATTCTTTCATTTAAAAAAAAAAAAAAAAACTGAGCGACCAGATCCGTCGCAGCCACAACGAGCAGATCTGGAAACTTCGAGTGTAGATCAGGCGTACGTGCGTAGATCGATGTTGTCGTTTGCAAATCGAGCAGATCTGGCGGTTTGGCAGTCACGTTCGTGCGTAGATCGATGGATCTGGAAAGCTCGAGTGTAGATCCGACGTAGATTGCGCGTAGATTTGAAACGTTCGAGGTAGATCGACGCATCATCCCAGATCGAGACTGAGAGAGAAGTCGTCGGAGATTGAACTCGAGACTGAGAGAGAGAAATCGCCGGAGGCCGCGAACTGAGATCCACACTCGAGACTGAGAAAGAGCGGTCGCAAAGGTCGTCGGAGATCGGAACTAAGAGAGAGAGATCGTCGCGAACTTGTCGGAGGTCGTGAACTGGGATTCGATCCACGCTCGAGAATGAGAGAGAGAGGTCGCTACAGATTGGTGGCTGGGCTGGTGGCCGGCGATGGTGGCGGCGGGCGGAAATGGAGGGGGCCCCTCCTCCCTCTTGCATTTATTATATTAAAAAAAAAAGAAAAATGGAGTAAGAGAGAAGAAGAAAAGAGAAAGAGAAAAAGAAGAAAAAAAAAAGTCGTCGGCGACCAGCGGTGGCCGCCGGTTGCCGGAGATTAGAAGAGGAAGAAGATAGAGAAGGAGAAGGGGAAGGAGAAGGAGGGAGGGAGGAACAAAGAATAAAAAATAAAAATAAAATAATAATAATTTATTATTTTAATATTCTTTATTTTAAAAAATTAAAAAAATATATTTTTTTTATTAAAATAATAGTGTCACGTCAACAACGATTAGAATTTAACAGAAAAATAAATGACAGGGACCAAAGTGTTACTTATCTCAAACCTCAGCGGTATTTTTGTTGAGTTTGAAAACTCGGGAACCAAAGTGTCATTTAACCCAAACCTCAGGGACTAAAAATATATTTTTTTCATTAAAATAATACAATAAAATTTTAATAATAATTAATCTTCTCGTGCACCCTTTGGAATGTTCACCCATTACATCGGAGTAATATATGATATTGAAAAGATAAAATGGGAATAATATTTGATGCCTAATTCCAAAAATGGTTTATTATAGCAATATTATAACTTTGGTTAAATTAAATTTTCATATTTTTTTTACAACCATTACATTTTCATATTTGTGTCTAACAGGTCTGAGCTTTGAAAGTGTTAAATATGTCCATAAACTTTTAATTTTATATCTAATAGATTTTTAACATGTTTATTCTTTTTTTAAAAATTAATGAATCCATTAATGTTGAATTTTGTGTTCAACAATTTTGTAAGTTTTATAAAATGTCGTAGGTCAATGGCCAATTAGATACAAAATTGAAAGCTTAGAGATTTATTGAACGTTAAAGAACTTAATAGAATATTAATATTTTATAGAGTTACAAAACCTATTATTATACACAAAATAAAAATTTTGGGAACTATTTGTAAAAAAAAAAACAAAAAAAAAAACTATGGTTTTAGAGAATCATAATACTCTATTCCATTCATTAAAGAGACATATATAAATATAAATAACAACGTAACCTAAGTAAGAGAAAGTAAAAAGACAATAAAAAACAACATGACTAAGATACTTACACTTATACAACCATGCCATCATAAGCATATATACTAATCTAAAACTTTGATACCATAAAAGTTGAATGTTTAACGTTAAGATATTCTATTCCATTCAATATATATATAAATGACAACATGACTTAGATATTTACAATAATATAACTATACTAATGTATGCACCGTAACAAACATAAACCTCAAAATTCATCGAACTGAACTTGAATTCAGTCTATAACACTTTTTTTTTTTTTTAATCAAATATTTTCAATATAAGTATGGTATGTGTATTTAATATCTAATTATACATATTGCTCAAATTATGAATTATTTTGAAAATTCGATAGGTAAACATCCTCACGTGCATATGGAGGGTGTCAGAATTATTTCTGGCCATAGAAAATTTCTTGTACTATCAATTTGGATGTCAATTTTCTTCCTAGTGGTGGGGCTCCATCAGACATCATACATCAGACAATACAGTAAAGCTTTGACCTAAACCATTAAAAAGAAAAAAAAAAACCATGTGAATATAGTTTAATTTTTAAAGAATTATTAATTTTCTCTATTGGTTGAATTGATGATTGGATCCTTTGCTTTAACTATTGTAAAGTTATATTCTTACAAATAAAATAAATTCACATTTCAACTTTCAATTTTTTCTATATAGTTTACAATTTTAGAACAATTTAGTCCATCAATTTTAGTATATATAACAACTCAGTAAACGTAATTTGAAATTTATAATATTTGATCTTTATGGTGAGAAATCTCATTAAAATGTTTTTTTTACGCATGTAAATCTGCACGTTACTCCAAGAACCACATGAGCTTCTTCTTCTTAACCAAATAATGACTTTTAAATTATAGCGAGGGACCACAACATTACATATTATAAATACCAATATTTCACCTTAATGGATTTTTTCACAATAATAAAATTGAAAAGTTGATTTTTTTTTTTTTTTTTTTTTAGTTCAACAACATTTGGGAGTCAACCAGTTAGGGGATTTGAACCTCTGACCTCTTAGTCGATAGTACATGTTGCTACGCTCAATTTGGCGACAATAAACTTCTCTTAACTGGTATTACAATATCGACTAAAAGGTTAGATGATCAAATTTTCACCTTTACCCCTTATGTAAGAAATTTGTGGGGAAGTTGTTTGCCAAGCAAAACAAAGAAATGACCCATTTCTTTTCACCCCACTAAAAATTAAAAAATAAAAAATAAAAAGCAAAAAAACTCAATATAATAATAATTATTTGTCACGTGCCTCCTTTGGAATGTCCACCCATTATATTTTGTTTTTATTTGGTTAAATTATCAAAAATACCCCTAAACTTTAAGGTTTGTTTCAATTATGCCCCTAGACTTTCAAAAGTTTCAATTATGCCCTTGAAGTTTCAAAATTGTTTCAAAACTACCCTCGAAGGCTTTTTTTTTGTTAAATTCATGGATGTAAAATGACGTGTTTGCATATATATTGTTGCTTATGTGAATAGATTTGAACACATACATGGAAAAAACGATAAAAACACATGCAAACGCATCAATTTTTGTCGATAAATTTAACGGAAAATGTCTCCAAGGGTAGTTTTGAAACAAATTTGAAACTTCAAGGGCATAATTGAAACTTTTGAAAGTCCAGGGGTATAATTGAAACAAACCCTAAAGTCGAGGGGTATTTTTGATAATTTAACCTTTTTATTTATGTAATATTCATCATGTTTGTTTCGGTAATTTTTAATTACTTACCACAATAATCTCAATTTCAAACCTTAAAGTTAGAAGTTTATTGCAAAACAACTTTTGAAGGTTTTTTTTTTTCTTTTTTGTCATGTTTGCTCATGTATTATTATTATTATTTTTTTACAATATATATTGTTGTTTATATGAATAGATTTGAACACGTATATGAAAAAAATAATAAAAACACATGCAAACATATCATTTTTCGTCTATAAGTTTCACGTAAAAAGTCTCTAATGGTTATTTTGAAACAAATTTCAAACTTCAAAGGTTAAAATGAAACATTTGAAAGTTGGGAGATATAATTAAAACCAACTTCCATAGTTCAGAATTATTTTTGATAATTTAACCTTTCGTGAAAGCGGTTGATTAAATTTTTTCTTATACATTATATATATATATATAATTGAGGATTTTAGAAGATTAAAGACTAAATAAATAATTATCTAATAGAAATATAGAATATAGACTAACCTGAAATGAAAATATTTATATTTTGCTCTAATTATATATTATTTAAATTATGAAGATAATATATATATATTTTTTAATTTTTTCTGAAAATTAGAAAAATACCTAATAGAAAACGGAAGGAACAAAATTTCCCCACATGTAAATGGTGGGGTCTCATAATTATTCCCACCAATGAAGAGGAAATTTATTGTACTAAAATGCTTTGGTTGTCAATTTTCTCTAGTGGTGGGGCCCCACGAAGCCTTAGAAAAATTTAATAAATCTTTAAATTGAAAAAAGAAAAGAGTATAAATTCTTTTCTTTTGCTATATCAAGGTCGATATTCTAAATAAAAAAGTTGAAAGTTTAAACACGTTCATGTCATATTAAGTAATTAAACTAACAAAAGAATAATTAATTTTAGTTTTGAAATTTCAATATATAGAGTCGTAGTTAAAAGGAGAAATTCTACAAACTATCACTCAATTTTAGAGATTGTATGGTTACATTCTTGAGCTTTTAGACAAATGTTTTTTTTTTTTTTTTTTTTTTTTTTTTTTTTTTTTTCGAAAAATCCATTCTTGAGATTTTAATTGTGGAAATTGAATTGAAAAAAATTAAACCATGTTTAAATTGGTTATATTATGAATTTAGCCATTGAACTTTTAGGGTGGTGTCAATTTGGTCACTAAACTTTAAAAAATCTCTAACAGGTCATGAACTCTTGATTTTGTGTCTGATAGTAATAAGTTTTTGACATATTCAAGATTTTTTTAAGATCTATTAGATATAAAATTGAATTTTATGCCTAAAGATGATACTTTTAAAGTTCAAAGGTATGAAAGTTCAATAATCTATTTGACACTTTTTAAAGTTTAGGAACCAAATTGACACAATTCTAAAAGTTTAAGGACTAAATTTATAATTTAACCTTAAAAATGGATTGTTTGATATGTTATAACCAAATTACAAATTTTTTTTTTAGTTCAACATCATTTGGAGGTGGAAGAATTTCGAACCCTTGACCTCTTGATCGAAAATACATGTCAATTATCGCTGAATTATGCTCACCCTGTGCAAAGCTGCACATGGAATTCATTAAATACAAGAAGAAAGACCTATTTTGAAAAAGAAAAAGAGAAAAAAATTATCCAATTGGATAAAGCAAATGATGGTTTCTTTTATGAAGTAAATAAACGTACATCTGTCTGGAATGACTTTCTAAATGGACAACATGTATGATGAGGGATTATAAACTTCTCATTGAGTTAAGCCACATTTTTTTTTTATAACAGGGGATTCAAGCCACATACCTCTTCGTCATTAGTACTAACCTATGCTCATGTTAACAGTTAAACAACGTTAAAGTTGTTTTTTTTGACAATATGTAGAGGTGGGGTATTTGAACCACAAACCTCGTGATTAATCGTACAATTTTTTGTAAAGTTGGCATACATATTAGAGAGGTCGACGGTAATTGACATGTAGTAAGATTGAAACAATCACTATAATTTATGGACGGTGGAATAGTCGGAGAGAAAGTTAAATTCAATTAATTCCCCTAAGCGCTTAATTTTAAGTATATAAATAGAATCGCTAAACCACAGAACACCCATCGTTCACCTACTTTTCTCTTTAAGAATCCGCCCCATTTCTTTTTCCCTCACGTTTCCGAGAAAAAAAAATTCTCAGATCTCTGAAAATTCCAGTCCTCTTCCTCGAAACCTCCGCCACCGGACTCCGATCTATAAAACTCTCCGATCCTTCCTTCAATGTGCTTCTCGGCGATCTCCGATGGCATTCGACGGTGCTGCAACTTTAACCGGCAATCTCCGGCATAGAATCGGCAACGGAGGACGGAAGATGGCGAACAAGGATTTCCACGGCGGCGATGGCGGTGGATATTGTTACAAAGGGCTCGGGAAAGCGTCGTGTATGAGATGGACGGCGGAGGATGTGGCACACGTGGCGAGGCATCATTGGATACCGTGTGTATTCGCTATGGGTTTGTTGTTCTTTATGGGCGTGGAGTACACGCTCCGGATGGTTCCGCCGGCTTCTCCACCGTTCGATTTGGGGTTTGTGATCACGCGCCCGGTTCATCGCGTGCTGTCCTCGTGGCCAGAGCTCAATACGCTGCTCGCGGCTCTCAATACGGTTAGCCTCCTTTTCCTCCCATCTTTACTCGCCCAATTAATTTTCATCTTAGTTTCTGTAACTCTGACTTTTTATTATTTTTTATTTTGAAATTTTTGGTCAAAGGTTTTCGTTTTCCTAGGTTCAAATCCTATTTTAATCTTTAAATTTTTTGGATTATTATATTTTGGTCCATACAGTTTTAAAATGTGGTTTTGATGTTCGGACTTTGGTCTTTAAACTTTTAAAATGTATATTTTAATTCCCGAACTTTAAAAAAATGATTATTTTGGTCCTTACTTTTATTTCAATTTTAACAAATTAATAATATAATTTTGAGTATATGTATTAGATTGTTAATTCAAGTCAAATAAATTAAAGACAAAGATTAGATAAAATGGATTTGAAATATAAAAGTAACATAATAAGAATCAAAATGATTATTTTGTAAAAGTTTAAGAGTATAATAAAAATTTTGAAAGTTTAAAGTTTAGAGACTAGAATAAAACAAAGTTAAAAGTTTAAGAACCAAAATCAACGTTTGGAAAGTTGAAGAACTAAAATGAAAGGAACTTAAAAATATTTAGTCTTAGTCTCATTAATTTTAAATAGTTTGAAAGTTCTACCTATTTAATTTATTTTTTCTTATCTTATTATTATTTTTTGAGACAATATTTTTTTCTTATCTTACAAAGCTATAGACCATATGGGTCGGGCCAAGGCCTGATCCCTTCGACCTTGGTCGTTTTGCCGGATCCATCTTCTAGTCCTATTTTTGGACTCATGTCGGGTTGTGTTTGTCAGCTCGTTGTACATGGGGTGGTCCAAAATTACTTATAACATACATATTGATGTAAATAATTAAATATGTTAACTTAAACCTAATCTTAATTCAACTTGTGTATAGTTTGATATCTTTACCTTTATTTAAACAACAATAGTTTAAAAGAATTCCATTGGTAAGAAGATTGAAAATATAAAGTTGTTTTTGTTCGAATTTTGTAGGTGTTCGTGGGGATGCAAACAACCTATATATTATGGACTTGGCTAATCGAAGGGAGACCGAGGGCGACCATTTCCGCCCTATTCATGTTCACTTGCCGTGGCATTCTAGGCTACTCTACCCAACTTCCGCTCCCACAGGTGCACTCTCTACCTCTTAAATACCATTTTGCCCCTAAGCATTAACATTTATTTTCTTTTAAAAATCGTCATTTTACTCTTTAAACTTTTAGGCTTATTTTGTCGTGTCACATAAACTTCCTAAAATACGAAAATAAATCATGCATTTATTTTGTTTTTAGCAAATTGATAATGTAGCTTATAAGTATGTTTATTGATTTACTAATGTGAGCCTATGCAATGTGATCAAATAGGTTAGAGACGAGTATTGGATAAGCAAATATTAGGTAGCAAAATAACATACAAGTGTCAATATATATATATTAATTCATTGAAAATGAAGAACCTATATATTTATTTCTGGGAGATTTAAGAACTAATATGAAACAAACTTAAAATTTCCAAACTCAAATAGGATTTAAATGAATAGTTTTCATGTGTTCACCCTCTATTGAACAACACGATTTTAGTTTTCTCAATTAATTATGGTGACGAGTTTTAGGGATTTTTGGGATCGGAGATGGATTTTCCGGTAGGGAACGTATCATTCTTCTTGTTCTTCTCCGGTCACGTAGCTGGATCGGTGATAGCGTCGCTCGACATGCGACGGATGCGACGGTGGGGGTTGGCTTGGACGTTCGACTTCCTCAACCTCCTCCAAGCCATTAGGTTGTTGGGTACTAGAGGTCACTATACCATCGACTTAGCCGTCGGCGTCGGTGCCGGAATTCTTTTCGATTCGCTTGCCGGACATTATGAAGCCAGCCAGAGGAAGAACTTCGACACCCAGATAGCTAAAACTTTTGCTTAATTGCTTCAACCCAAAAACAGAGATCAGAGGCTCCATTGGAAAATTTTCAATTTAGTATTGGACTTGAATGGTGTATTTTTAAATCTTAAATATATCTTTTTTTCTTGAATTACTTAGAATCATTTTTCAAAATTTTATGATGTTAGGAGACTAGAGTCTAATTAGGAGGACATATGTTGCCAAGTATATGTGAATAGTCGACTTGAACATAATTCCATAGTTAAAGAATTAGTAAGCTTTGAAAAGACTTGAAATTTAAGAACTTTTTTTTTTTTTTTTTTTTTTTTAGAAAACGATTAAATAACCTTGTTTTTTAAATTACCAATGTTTATGAACTTGATTTCATAACAGTGAGATTTCAGATAATCAGAGAGGCGATTTTGAAAATTTTAGTTTTGCTCAACTTTTCAAATGATTTTTTGCAGAAATAAATTTGATTTGATACATTCAGTTGATTTTACAAATCAGTTAAGATTGTAGATATTCAAGATAAATTATTAGTACAATTACAATAAAATAAATTAATCTTAAATTTGAATTATACGATTGAACTTAATCATTAAAAAGTTAAAAAAAAAAAAAAAAGAAAAAGAAAGATAGAGTTTTAAGGTGTGTTTGGTTTAACTTTAAGTGTTTAATTTTGAAAATAAATCATTTTGAAAAAATTTATAGTGTTTGACAACCACTAAAAATGATTTATTAGAAAATGAGATTGATAAATAAATCATTTTGAGAGAAACACTTGAAACCAACTTTTTTAAAAAGACTTATTAAGTAAACAATAATTTGTGTATAAAAACATTTGTGAGGAAATACAACCAAACATATGTGTGTTTAAATTCTAAACAATTTTTATACAAAATGTTTTTTAAAAAATGCATTCTTGAAAAACATTTAAATTAAAATGTATTTCAAACGGACCCTTACTCCAAATACCATACTTTTAATCTTTTGAGCAACGAATGTAACAAACTGAAATATTTTACATATTGGTTTTTTTTTTTTTTTTTTGAGATAACATATTGGTCTTGTTTTTATACACTTTAGACAACAAAACAAATTTTTGGTACTTGGAACTATTTTTTTTCAAAAATTTGATTGGAGTCATGAATTTTAACACAAAAAAGTATGAATTCCGACCAGGCAACAAAACAAAGTATGGACACAAAAGTGAAAGTTTAAAGACGATATTTTTTAAAGTTCGAAGATCAATGCAAAATTGAAAGTAGAATAACATATTTGACACTTTTGAAGAACGGTGGCGTGATTTTCCACGTGGCGAGGCAACATTGGTCATTTTCGTTTTAGGTTTTAGCTTTCTGGCTTTCATTCGCGTGGATTCACGTGCTCGATGGTCCCACCAGATTCGCCTCCATTTGATTTGGGGTTTGCGATCACGCGCCCTCTTCATCACGTGCCCTCCACGTGGCCTGGGCTCAATACGCTATTAGCAGCTTTGAATACGAAGAGAAATTGCTAATATTATTTACCCAAAAATGTTTTTGAGTTTTGAGAATAACCAAAATTTGAAAAAAGTGTTTTGACCATTTTTGTATTATTTTTGTTATTTTTTAGAGAATTTTGGCGGATGGCAAAATGAGATGTCCAAAAAAAAAAAAAAAAAAAAAAAAAGGAAAAAAATCATTTTTAACCTTAAACTTTGGGACTTGTATCAATTTTAACCCTAAGCTTTCAATTTCATCAAATTGAACTCCAAACTTATCCGATCGTATTGATTTTAACCTCAAACTTGCACAAGTGTTACAATGTATACCTTTGGCTAACTTTACGTTTGAACCACCGTACGTAATTGACAATTTCTTCTTTTTTCTTAATTTATATTGCATCTGAATTGATTTCTTATAAATAAAATATTGGAGAAACATTATTTTAGAGGACATTTTCTTGTTATTGAGAACTTATTAAGATTTTTTTTTTGTTGGTATCTAAGATTACGAGAGTAAAGGAACTTTGGAGGTTTTTTATCTTCAAATATTTGTTGGTTTTTTTTGTTGCTAAGAACTTTGTGGGTTTTTTTTCTTCTTCTCCTTTTACCTTTACGAAGCAAAGCTAATTAGAAGAATGCACAAAAGTAGGAAACGAAAACAAACAAATTTTGAGTTTTTTTATTTTATTTGATGAATTTTTCTTGTTGCCAATAACTTTTTAATTTTTTTTGGATAACAATGAGAAGTAATGGTCTGGAATATTTGATTTCTTCTAACAAAGAGTATCTCTAACAAATTTCTTACAAAATACTACCTCAAGTGCAATGTGAATTAAAAAAAAAAGGAAACCGTCAATTACATGCTTTAATGGAAATTCAAATGAAAAATTGACCAAAGGTCTTCATTGCAACATTTCTGAAGTTTGTGGTTAAAATTGATACAGTTTGTTAAGTTTGTGGTTCAATTTGATGACATTGAAAAGTTTAGGGTTAAAATTGATCGTGATAAGTTCAGGGTCAAAATTGATTTTTTTTTTCCATAAAAAACACTAAAAAAGGTCACACATGATCTCTGCATGACCAAACTTTTCTAGTATCTTTTTTACCCGTCCCACAACCTATCTTTACAAAAAAAAAAAAAAAAAAAAATCCTAACGCTTTGAACAAACTAAATCTTTTCAAATTTTAGATAAGATTATAAAAATATTTTATATTTATATGATAACCAACTTCCTTTCCCGTATTTTTATCGTTTTCTTCCTCCAATAACTAGCCTTCTCCTCCAAGCACTATTTGTCGGCGCTTGAGGCTATACTATAGGGCTGCAAATTTCCACTGTCACAGAACTTTCGGTCTCGAAAGCTCTCAATATAGGTAACATGTAGTCAATAATTTTATATATATATATATATATATATATATATATATATATATATATATATATTTATTGCTTTTGTGTTGCAAAGTTGATTTGTTGTTCTCGAGTTGCAAAGACACTGTATCTGACGCTCATCTATTTTGTTGTTCTCGAACTGTAAAGATATTGTATTTGACGCTTACCCATTTTGTTGTTCTCAAACTGCAAAGATACTAATTCCAACATTCTTGAACCTCAGCCGTCCACATATATGTTAATTTATTTTATATGATCTATTTTAATACTTGAATTACAAAGTAATTTTACATTTTATTGATTTATTTATTTATTTTTTGTTGTTGAATTATTTATTTATTTTTTTGTATTCTTTATGTACAGATTTTATCACTACTACAAAAATCACTTTTAATGACGGGCATTGCCCGTCATTAAAGACTTTTCATGACGGGCGCGCGTCCGTCGTCTATACGAGTGTCGTCGTAACTTTTTATGACGGGCGACTTTTAATGACGGGCATTGCCCGTCATTAAAAGCTGTCCGTCATAACAAGTTACAATGACAGACGTTTTTCATGACGGTCAATGCCCGTCATGAAAAGCGGTCCGTCATCAAAAGTTCGTCATTAAAGGGTATTTTCCAACCAACCAGATCTTCAATGACGGGCATTGTCCGTCATTAAAAGTCGTCCGTCATTAAAAGTCCGTCATTAAAAGTGTTTTTGCGAACCAAATGTCCGTCATTAAATGTCATTTTTTATGACAGGCATTGCCCGTCATTATTTTGTTCATAATTTAATAAAAAAATTTGTTGGTTGCCCGGTGGCAAACCAACAATATTTTCTTCATTTGTCAACCTATAAAGAAAGTAATCTTAATTTTAAATGTGCAAAATTGTATAGAAATCAAATATTTGTCAAATTTCATTCCAATAGGCCAATGAACCAAATTTGTTCATACAATTTTTATTCATAAGTTTGATATAAAAATAAAATTACAAACACTTACACTTAAAAGCCTCAAAATTACTAAACACCTATGATTTAAAGTCTACACCTACACTAAAAAACAAAAATTCTCGTACATGCCGCTTTCATTCCTATCACCATAATCTTGCTCGTACATCAAACTTGAAGAACCTAAGAAAAACAAATTGTAATTAGGTTCGATACAACGCCAAAACATGAACTCACATAACAAACATATGTCCAACAGCTCGAAGAACCTAAGAAAAACAAATTTAGTTAACAATAAAATACAAAAAAAAAAAAAAAAAAAAAACCAATCTCGATGAGTATCGGAAAATATTGTTAGAAAACCCAATAAACTCCAAAAGCTTACAAACTTCAAGATATCAAGTTTTTAACCCCTTCAGAGAACCTGTAATGCTCTAGGTTTCTATACTTAACCTAGAGACATTACTAAAACATCTATCTTAATTCTAACCGGTTGCTCTAGAAATTTCGACAGCATAACGACATACATATGACTAACTCAAAAATTTTAAAACCTGTTAAACAAGAGAAACACACTCACAGCAGGTGCTCGAGCAAGAGAAACTCACCTATTCTCACCCATAACATAATTGAAATCACAAATATGTCTTGAAATCTTATGTCATTTTAACAAGGATATACTTAAACACAAGATACAATTTATGAGATAGACACATTAAATAATTGTAAATATCAATCATAGTAAAAGCTGAATTCTTGTGCTAATCTAACAAATTTGATGCAAAACTACAATTATTAATGGAGGGTAGATCAACTCAAGCTTAACAGAATGAGATTGAAAAGGGAACCATGCTAAAAGAATTATAAAAAGACATTTATTTTTCAATTGTAAAAGAAAACTATACACCAACCAGACCACCCCCTTCATCATCATCAAGGTCATTCGATTTTGCAACACTCTCTTGTGCTCCAATGTGATCTGTTACAGAGGAGACTTGCACAAAAAGTATTATTTAACACAAAAGGCTGAGAAGTCCTCATATTTCAGAGATGTGCTAGTAATAACAAACAGCTATTTACCAAACACAAGTCAAAATCTAAAAGGTTCTAGTAGAGGACTACCTTGATGGTTCGACCAGCAATTTCTAATTTCCCATTCAAGCTTTGAGCTGCCTTTACATGCTCTGGATGAGCAAACTGGAAACAACTCAAAAATTAAGACAGATCATCATGAATCTATGGACTACGATACATAGTATATCAAAAACTTGCAAAAGTTAATAATAAATCAACTTAGGACCATAAATCAACTTTATCAAGCCTCTGCTTCAAGCCTAAGTCACGAACAAATTCATAACTTACAACTTGGGAGTTGAGACAAACTATAGACTTGAAGAGAATATGAAACCACCTAATTGGTGGTTTAATGATCAATTATCATCCATGCTAGTAATATCTCGAAATACAAAAAAAAAAAATGCAAACATAAAGATGAAGGTTATAAACTTACATACATTGTCATGACATTCTTGATTTATCCATTAAGAAAAAACAGGGGGTAAACTTCTAACCTCTTCTTTCAAAAGATTATCAAGTTTCGATTTGCAATCGTCCAATCTTCGAAGATCCGAACTGTCAACTACCCATACTAATCCATCCGTCTGTTCAAAATAGTTCCTCCAATAGGATCTTATAGTCTTTTGGCCCCCAACATCCCATATGTTAAGTGTGTACCTGCCAAAGCAAATAGTTAAGTGCATTTCAAATATCTTCAGTAAATGGCTTCAAGATTCAAATACTCGAACTAGAAATATTTACCACAAGAACAAGAAAAAAATAAAATCAGAAGTAGATGATCAAGGTCCTAAAACTTGGAATCCATTAAAAACAGCTAATGAATTAGGGGAGAAGAGATTTCTCTGGTGTCATCACCAAAAGTTCTCAGAACAAGAAAACTTGAATGACCCATACAAGGTATTCATGTTCATTTCCACTTACTTTCTGTAGCTAAGTGGTGACTAAAGAGTGAACAGGGTATTCAAGTTCAACATGAAAAAGACAATAAATCAAGAGCTAGTTGTAACTTGTAACAACAATGTTAAATATAATTACTAATCCAAGAAAAATTGGAAACTAGCAGAATCCCAATCATGAAAACTCCATCAAGAGCAAAAACTCTTCTTTGTAACAACTTGTTCAACTAGCCAAATTAAAATACCCACATCAATAATATGAACATGATTTCTACATTGGAATAAGGTAAGAAAAAGCTACCAGAACAAGAGAAAGTCATAAAAATGAGCAGAATCCCAAGCAAATCCACCAAGAATAAGATGAAAGTTCCATTTAGGAACTATTTTCAAAGTTCACCGAGATCATTTTCTATGTATGAAAGTTCTTTCCACTCTTGAAATGATTAAAGTTATCAAACACTTATGATCACATAGGAAGAGTACACAGATACGTACGTGACTATTTGAGCCATAAAGGTATTTCCTTTTTTTCTTTTATATAAGGTCCATTTAAGTGACATAAGCAAATATAATCCAGTGAATGTAACATATTTGTTCAGCAATTTCGTCCATGGGTCCAATTATAAGAGCAACCAACTTAAAGTAAGAAAAATTATTACTAAACATATAAAACAATCTATATGTTTTGTAATATATCTTCACTGATTAGGTATGAGAAAGAAAAAACTTGTAAATACTATTTTGAACTTAACATAAGCTAAAGAAGATGGCAATAATGTAGATTTAATACTGAGAATGAAAAGGATGAATAGTTGAATAGGAAGAAACCTAGGCGCAGGCGGTGATAAGATAAATAATGAGCTCCAAGTTGGTTTGTATTTTGAAGTGCGCGTAGAATTAGTTACTTTGTGGGTGGGCAAAAATGTAAACTAAGTAGCACTGTAAAATTAGATTTGATTTTAGCGGATACCATCTCTGCCGTGCCTCCGATCGCTTCGTTTTCCCCACTCGCGCACACACAGATGAAGCTTCTTGCTGAACGCTAAGAGCATCACCGCTTGCAACGGTCTGAGAATCTCGGTCAGCTCATTCAGCGTAAGGATCCTGAGTTTGTCGGCTTCCTCCATGATTCTGAGCATGTTCCCGTCCTGCTTTTCCAGAGCCCTCTCCAGCTCCTCACTCGGCTCCTGCTCTTTCACCGATCTCATCGCAATCCCCACCACCGTCTGGTCCGCTATCTCCTCCTGCGCCCTCGCCAGCTCCGACGTCAGCCTCTCCTCTTCCTTGATCGTTCTCATCTGCAGATTGTCCAGCTGCTCCATTTGACGCGGCGACAGATCTCCTAATTCGTCCACCGATTTCATCCGCTGCAGGAATTCCACCAGTCGGGTTTCCAGATCGAGGCTTGTGAGGGAGAAGGCCAGCCGGATGAAGAGGGAGGGGCGGCACCCGGCGATCCACAGGAGAGAGGTTTCTCTGGCGGTGCACCACACAGGGGCGAAGAATGCCGACACGTCTCTTTTTGCCAGCTGGGTTCGTCGGTCAATGTAGTCATGGAATTGCTCGATGCTGAAGAAGAATCACGAAGAAGGGAGGCGGCGGCTGAAGGTAGAAGAAGGGAGCTAGGGTTTGATGTGCCTTTGGGGAGAGAGAAAAGTCAGGTTTCTTTTTACCTTTTTCAAAAATTAAAAAAAAAATAAATAAAAGGGACTTTTAACGGCGGGCTATGCCCGCCATTAAAGGGTATTTTTAATGACGGGCAATGCCCGTCATTAAAAGTCAATTTTTCTGGAAAAACGCGCGTCCGACATTAAAAGTGGCGCGCATTTTCCGTCCGTCATTAAAGGTCCCGCCCCCTTTTTTCTGTCCGTCATTAAAGGCTGTTTTTGTAGTAGTGTATGATTTTTGTTTTACATTTATAACTCTATATCCTAGTTATTTTTATTAATTTTAGAATAATGCATTTTTAGATTTTTTTTTAAAATTTAACTGTACTAGCCAAGATTTTAGTTAATTTTAGAACAATACGTTTTTAGATTTTTTTTTAATTTAACAGGATATTAAAAAAATCATTTTCTCCTTAAAATTAGGAAAATACCATTTCTTTTTCCATTCAAGGACATTTTGGTTAGTTGGAAGAAATTAGTAAATTTTCAATTCAATCCTTTGTCATTTTCGCAACAACAAAGATTTTTTTTTTATGTATTATTTCAAAATCAGCCTTTTACTTTAGCTATCGTTAACTCTATTTTTTATTGGAACTCAAATAGTAAAATGTTCGACCCTTATTCATTAATAGAATAAGATTAATTTCAACACTAATTTCAAGTTCAAGTAAACTTTCTCACATGGTTATGTTCGGTAGGCAAAAAAATCAAAACCTTTTTCACCGGGTAGACTTACTCCAAAGACCATACTTTTAATCTTTTGAGCAAGGTATGTAATGAACTCACATATTTTACATATTGGTCTTGTTTTTATACATTTTAGACAACAAAACAAGTTTTTAGGACTTGGAATTTATTATTTTTAAAATATTTGACGGGTCAGGTCTGAATTTTAATACAAAAAGAAGTATGAATCCCAACCGAGATTCATACGATTCCCAATTGGTTCAGTAAGGATTTCTTGGTTAGACAATCGGACTTGAGTGTTTATTTTATTTTATTTTTATTTGTTTTAAAAAAAAATTTCTTCTTCTTATTCTTTTTAAGTTTTACATTTTTTAGCTATCAATATTTTTATATAATTTCTAGAAAGAAGAGAGTAATGGTGATGAATGTGTTGGAGTGCGACCCAAATCTCACAGTGGCTAGATAAGGGGAAGATCATGTGGTTATAAGGAAGGAGAAGTATCTCCATTGGTATGAGACCTTTTAGGGTGAACCAAAAGCAAAGTCACGAGGACTTATGCCCAAAATGGACAATATCGTATCTTTTGGGGTGTTGTGTCCTTTGTCCCTTAGAAGGATGGAAGAAGTCTCACTCGATAATATGACAACAAGAAAACACCCATTTTTTCCCCCTCAAAATCCTTAGAAATGAAAAAACTCATTTTCCCCAAAAGAAAAATTTGAAATAAAAAAACCACAAGAGAAGCCTCAATGGAGAAGAAGAAAAATAAGGGAGAAAACGAGGGGAGATGTGGGTTTTCAATCGTTATGATCCTAGTAAGACGTGTTGAGGATCTCACATTGAAAAGATTGGTGGAGACCTCACAATATATAAGCTACGAGGGTCACTCCACTCATAGTCAATTGGTTTTGAGATGGAACCCCATATAATATAATATGGTATTAGAGCCTTCGGTCCAATAAAAAGAAATTGAGATCCGATTCAAGAATGGTGAACCCAAAGAAGCACCATCTTGAGGGGCATGTTGAGGATCACACATTGAAAAGATTGGTGGAGACCTCACAATATATAAGCTACAAGGGTCACTCCACTCATAGCCCATTGGTTTTGAGATGGAAGCCCATATATTATAATAAGACGAAGAAAACAAAACATGATCTGAAAATAGGGGAAAAGAATTGAAAACAGAGGAAACGAAGATGATGAAACTGCCAGAAGCAAAATGAAAAAAAGTGATGGACGCGAGGGAAGCGAATTGAGGAGGGTTTGAAAAAAAATGTTTTTTTTACTACTCGTGGACATTTGGATAGGGAAAATTGACAACTAGGAGAGAGATAAAAAAAATTTCTCATTTTCCCCCTTCCTCTTTCAACAAATTCAAAAAAACTTTTTTTTTTTTTTTTTTTTTTTAAAAAAACTAGGTCAATAATCTTGAAAAGCTAAATTTTTATTTATTTATTTTTATTATTTTTTTTACAATGAAAAACTAAAAACTTGTTGGGTTAAAATTAACAATTTCCCGAATATTGGCTATTAAGAACATGACTCAATTGACATAAAACTTGTATATGAGGTTAAAGGTTCAATCTTCCACCCCTACATGTTTTTTTTTTTTAAAAAAAACTTCCTGAATATTGTTTTGCTTCATTGATGGTTTATTTATTAGTCTCAAAAAGGGAAAGCAATAAAGGGAGGGCAGGGAAGAGTAAGAGATACATTTTTCATTTAATTGAATTTTTGGTTCCTATCCCACCTAAATTTCTTGCTCAATAATGTCCCAAAAATGTTTTGTTTGGGAGAAAAAATCAGTATTGTATATTATTTTTTAAGTTTAAATTCTATTTTAGTCAATCATTATCTATTTTGTTAGATTTTGGCCTTTAAACTTTTAAATGTCATATTGTATTGGAATGATCATAAAGGGACTTGAGACAAATACAAGTATAAGAGATAATATAGTTTAAATAAAGTTAAAAAGATTTGACAAATATTACCTATACTAAACACGTTGTTGCATTTTATTTTACGTGGTCCATTTACTAAGAATCCTAAATAAGTGTACTCGACTTTTATGTTGAATGATCTCTTTAAAAGAGTTTCTTATAGAAGCATGTTGGGCCAATTATGTGCCAAAATTTGAACTCTAAATTCAAATATGAGAATGAGGTGTTATAAACTTGTGATAATCCACATCCTCTCCAACTTGAATTTGTAGTTTTAACTCAATCAAGATGTAAGAAAGAAATGATAAGTAGAAATGGAAAAGGAAGCAAGAATGAAATGATGAGTTCATGAATGGCAATTGAGCAAAGGGGTCTAAATGGGGAGGGTTAATGCATTCCTTTGTGATTTCATTAAAGATCTCCTGCATCTAAGTGGGTTGAGCGATATGGGGTGCAAAAAGCTACTTGCAGTGTGCTTAGTTAGGCCAACCATGGGTTAAACTCGGGTTAGGGTTCCCTACTATGTAGTGTGAAAGCTAGCTAGTACCTCACAATACCATCACTAGGGTGCATAAGGAAAAGGAAAGTGAATTCCTTTCTGGCTCCTAGGCTATAAGAAAACATTCTAATTCTACTCCGGTTGGCCTCTCGATCGAAGCTTAGTTTCCAGTGTAGGGAAAGATAGGTGGAGGATCCCATAAATCTGCATCTGGTCCATTAGAGACTTCCTTAGGATGGCTAATCACACACACACGAGAGGTTCTTGGAATGATTTGATTTTTTTCATATTTTGCTAGCTTGTGACAATTTCTCTTAGACTAAAGGATGAGTAGATGTAGTGCGGGTTTGTGAGTATGACGAATTGTCCTCCTGAATCTCTACTAGGTATTATCTATGGTTTAGTATTGTTAATACTGATTATTATTCTTAGTAACTGTTTCTGTTATATAGCCTTTAGCAGCTATAAATACTGTAATTTGTACATTGTTATTATTAATGAGAATATCACTTCCAAGATTATTATTGGAAGATTTCATGGTATCAGAGCAAGCTGACACTCGTCCTTGCTCGTTGTTTCCCTTTTTCGTTTTCGCGCCCTAATTCTTGCGGTTTCTTCGCGATTTTCTTGATTTCTTCACGATCATGGCTTCTCCTAGTCTTTCTTCGACCAAGGATTTGAATTCGCCGATGTTTTTGTTGACAAACATCTGCAATCTGATTTCAATCCGCCTGGATTCTTCTAATTATGTGATGTGGAAGTTCCAGATGATGTCAATCCTGAAAGCACACAAAATTTTTGGATTTCTGGATGGATCGAACGTTGCTCCTACTGCATTTTTAACTTCAACTGCTTCTGAAGCCTCATCATCTTCTTCAGTCACAATCATTGAAATTAATCCGTCATACGAAGATTGGATGGCCAAGGATCACGCTTTGATGACTCTTATCAACGCTACGCTCACTCTTGAGGCACTCGCATATATTGTTGGCTGTCGATCCTCTAAGGAAGAAGGAGAGGTACTTGCTCCCCATTATTCCTCCACATCCCGATCCAATATTGTTAATCTCAAAACAAACCTTCAAGCTATTTCCAAGAAGCCAAACGAATTCATTGATTCTTATGTTAAACGGATTAAAGAGATCAAAGACAGATTGGAAAATATTTCTTCTGTGGTGAATGAAGAAGATCTCATGATTTATGCACTAAATGGATTGCCAGTGGAATATAACACCTTCAGAACCTTTATGCGCACAAGGTCAGGAATTGTTACTTTTGATGAACTTCATGTCCTTATGAAGTCAGAGGAATCTGCTCTGGAAAAACAGTCCAAAAGAGAGGATCTCACTATACAACCTACTGCTATGCTTGCATCTCAGAACACTTCGCCTCGACCAAATTTGACTTCTTCTGTTTCTTCTCCTAATTTTCGAGGTCGTGGTAGAGGAAGGAACTCTGGGGATATATCTTTTATTAGTTTTTGGATTTACATGAGGATTAATGGGTTTAGTTTGGAGGCGATTGTGCTGTCCCCCCTACTCAGTTGCGTACCTTGTTGATATCTTAATCTGCTTTATTTTGGGTGATGTTTTGATACAGGTAGTAGGCCTAAAAAACAAGCTTGCACGGAACAATCTAGCAACTAAATTGGAGTCAAGATGACAGAGGCTTGGAGATTAGCTAAAATCCAGATGAAATCCACTGGCTGCCAGCTTAGCTATTAGTACACACTCTTCTGGGAGGGGATAACTTTCTAGATGGTCGGTGTGTTTTGGCTAGGAGGGAGGACGTCCCTTAGAGTGTATAGATTTTGGGTTTCCCTATTCCTCTATGCTGTAATGCTTGCTTTAGAGCGTTCTGCCTTGTCTTGCATAAAAGGTTGATGTTATAAAAAAAAAAAAGATGTTGCTTTCCAACATGTTGATGTTTAATATCTATATCAATTATTAATTATTACTAAATCAAGAACGTGGTCCAACTAACTTTAATATCTACATTAATTATATTAGGTTAAATAATAACTTTTTTCTTTTAAAAATTTTTAGCTCAAACAAGGTGTAGGAATACCTTTAAGATACTTCTAATGACTTAATTATGTTTAACTATAACCATAGTTTGCTAACAAGAGCTTAGTTGTGTAAAAAAAAAAAAAAAACAAAAGCTTACCTCAATTGACATAAAGTTGTACTAATGACCATGAGGTCTGTAGTTCGAGTTCCCCGCCCCCGCATATTGTCAAAAAAAAAAAAAAAAAAAGCTATAACCATAGTTTGACGAGTAAAATAATCACTTAAAATTAATATGAGGGTTTGAGGTGGGTCTAATAATTACTTTAGTCCCTGGGCTTTAAAAAAAAAATTAAAATAGGTCGTCTATCAACTTTTAATTTTGTGTTTAATAATTAAGTCCTTGACCTATTCAACATTTTAAAAAATTCACAAGTCTACTAGTTACAAAATTGAAAGTTTAGAGTCTCAGTAGGCATAAAATTCAAATTATTGAAAGTTTAGGGACCTATTACAAGCTTTTTAAAGTTCAAAGACCTAATTGATATAACTTAAAAAGTTCAAGGGACTAAAATTGTAATAAAACCTAAAACTAATAAGGGAGAGTATAATATTTTTGAGGTCTAACTAGCTATTATTTTTTTGGGAAAAGTACACTTTTGGTCCCTGAGGTTTGGGTTAGGTAACCCCTTTAGTCCCTGAGTTTTCAAACTCAACAAAAATACCCCTGAGATTTGAGATTAGGAGTAATTTGGTCCCTGCCGTCAATTTTGCCGTTAAACCCTAACAGTTTGCTGACGGGACACCATTATTTTAATTAAAAAAATCATTTTAAAAATGTTTAAATAAAAATATATTAAAATATTAAAATATAATTATTTTATTAAAATTTTTTAATTCTTTCTTCTTCATTCCCCATCACTTTCTTCTTTCACTCCGGTGGCGGTCGTCAGAATTTTTTTTTTCTTCTTCTTCCCTTCTTCTCTTCTTCTCCTTTCTTTTCTTTCTTCTGTTGTTTTTTTTTTTAAAACAGAGCTCCCCGAATCTCTCTGTTTTTTATTTTTTTAAAAGAAGAAAGAAAAGAAAGGAGAAGGAGAGAAGAATGGAAAAAGAAGAATGAAGGAAAAAAAAAATTCCCGCTGTCGGTGGTGGCCGGGCGGCGACCGGCCACTGGAGTGGAAGCTGAAAGTGATGGGGAAGGAATAAAGGTGGAGAAGGAAGAAGAAAGAATTAAAAAAATTTTAATAAAATAATAATATTTTACCATATTTTTATTTTAAAAAATTAAAAAATGATTTTTTATTAAAATAATGGTGCCACGTCAGCAAACTGTTAGAATTTAAAGGCAAAATAGACGGCAGGGACCTAATTACTCCTTATCTCAAACTTCAAGGGTATTTTTGTTGAGTTTGAAAATTCAGGACTAAAGTGTTACTTAACCCAAATCTTAGGGACTAAAGGTGTATTTTATCCTATTTTTTTTAATATATATATGAAAATATTTAGGGCCACAAGAATTGTGTATTAACATTTGGAGAGATTTTTGAAAATTTATTCCAAATATCAATAAACAGTGGTACTGTACTTTTGAGCAAATAAGTAAATAGGGTTTTACTTTTACGTTCTTAATTATTAAAATGTATATATTTAGAATTTAGTAGCAAACAAAAAAGATTTGATTGGTGGACATTTATGACCAAAAGTCATCAAATAATTTATTGTTGTGTCTCACTTACAGGCTGGTATAGGATATGTTAGACAACAAATTGACAGTTTTATTTATTCTTCTAAATCAAATCATCCATTGTCCAACCATCCCAAATACTTGTCCTTCACATAGCCAAAAAATCTAAAGCAAACAAATTAAAGTATATGGTTAGGAATCTTAGGATAAGGTGACTTGATTACCTGCACTGTTTTTTAAAATAATTATGATTAAATTACAAGACTAGTTTTTGAACTTTTAAGTTTGTGTCTATTTTCAATAAGTATATGAATTTTTGATTTTATGTTTGATAGGTTCTCAACCCATTTAATGTTTTTAAAATTTACTAAAATTGATAAAACTCGAAAGTTCATGGACTAAACTTGTAGTGTGTGTATATATATATATATATATGTTATAGGTAATTTTGGACCACTCTAAAACATAAGGGATTGACGAGGACAACACGACACAACTCAAAAACAGGAACAAAAGATGGACTCCGGAGGAGAAACGAGCCAAGGTCGGAGGGGTTGTTTGGTCTCTGCTGCTCCTGGCCGCTTCGGTTCCACCTGGTACAGCTCGAAACACCTCCGAATACCTAAAAATCCTAGAGCATGAGCAGATATTAAAACCAATGAAGAAGGGATCCTGAACTCGATTCTCTACTCTCTCCTCTTGCTCTCTTGTTCTCCTCCTTCCGTTTTTTGACTTAGCATCGGAGGCGATGTGACAAACACCACACCGGTGTGCAGGTTTACTATTTTGCAGGCCATGTCTTCCCCTCTCATACAAATTTACGATTGGTGGCACGTGAAGGTCAGGCCTGTCCAGATTTTGCCATCAACTATATATATATATATATTACAAATATGAGGTGTGGATTTAGCCTAGGTTCTTTATTTTTAAATAAAAATAACTTAATCATTGGATTTTTGAATAGTAATTTAAATAACCAATAAAATAGCATTAACTTTTTAAGAGGAGTTGAATCCAAAATTGCAAAGAAAATAGTTTTTAAAATACCTTTCCAAACAACCCTTTTAGTTTGTTCTCATTCTTAAGTTTTAGAAATGTTTTGTACTGATATTTGAATCTTCATAAAAATTCATATAATATGTTTTTTTTATAATTATTATTAATGTTCAATTGTATTGCAGTTAGTATAAATTTGAGAAAAATTCATTGTTTTGATCATCCCATTAAGTTTAATTAGTTATATTCAAAGCCTTAATACTTAAACTTGTCTAATTGATCATGAACTTGAATACTTCTTTTAAAAAATCAACTCAAGAGAAGTATACAAAAATCGATCATGTTGAGACCATCCAATAAAACCAACCCCAAGAAAAAGAATATATATAAGTTTAACTACAAAAGTATTTCATCCCAACTACAAGATGACGCATCAATACTTACCGGTGTAGCACAGTTATAAGAATGCTTAAAATGCTTAAACTTAGACGTAAATCACTAAAAATATAAAATAGCAACTCGACTAAAAGAGGCTAAAAATTTAACTATCTATTGAGATGTTGAAATTAAAACTTTAACTTAAAAATTCAATTTTTTTTTTTAAAAAATTAGAAGTAAAAATTTTAAAGATCGTCCAAGACCATTTCAAAAATTTTGAAAAATTAATTATTGTGGAGATACTTAGTGTGTGAAAAAAAGAAAGGGGAAGATTAAAGGCAATATAATTATTGTATAAATGTATTTATATATTTTTGGAAAAGCAATATGTATATTGTCCCAATAGATGTTAATTAAGATTGAAAACAAAATGTACATATTGAACCAACCAAGTGATTGAGAATATATAATATTTTTCATGTGAAGCCTCAGTGTACTAATTATATTACTAATTATATAGTAATTATAGAGCCTAACTACTTTTGCAAAATTGAATGAATAAATAAATATATAAAGACCCTAACTATAATTTGTATTTTCTTAGCTATATTATAATTTAATTGATAAACTAACCAACCCAACTAAATATCAACAATTCCAACCAATCAATCAAACTAACACAAACTTATTATTAATATTATTTTGGACAAAAATCAATTTATACCAATCTTAAACGTTGAAATTGTATCAATAAAAACTCCAAACTAATAATTGTTTCAATTAAGATTTTGAATTTAAAATGCATCAATTCAACCTCTTAGTTAGATTCTGTTTGAAAAACATTAGTTTACATGTGCTGGTTGCTTACTAACATGTAGACTCTTAGTTAGATTCTATTTAAAAAACATTAGGGGTGAGGGATCGAACCTTTGATCTCTTGATCAAAGTATAAGCTTTATACAACATGTTTACAACATGCAACACACGTAATATTTTACTAGTATATATAAACGTTGAAGGGATCAAAAGAAATTATTTTAGAAAAATATAAAAACCACAAGAATCAAATTAAACATTGAGATTTTTTTTTTAAAAAAAAAAAATTAAACATTGAGAAGCCAACGAGAGCATGACTAAATTGACATAAAGTTTGAATCCTGACCAAGACGTCAGAGGTTCAATCTTGTACGCCTACATATTATCAAAAAAGAAAAAAAAAAACATCATTGGAAGAGAGAAGTTTTGAAAATTTATTCCAAATATCAATAAACAATGGGTTTACATTTGACATAAAAAATAAATAAATAAACAGTGTTTTACATTCTTAATTATTAAAATGTAGATATTTTTTTTTTTTGACAACTATTAAAATGTCGACTTAGAATTTAGTAGCAAACGAAAAAGATTTGATTAGTGGACAATTTATGACCAAAAGTCATTAAACAATTTCTTTTTTTTATTTAAAAAAGTCCTTAAATAATTTATTGCTAGACAACAAATTGACAGTTGATTCTTTATTCTCCTAATCAAATCAAATCACCCATTGCCCAACCATCCCCAACATTTGATCTTCTTATAGCCACGAAAACAAATTATTCTAAAAGAAAAAAAGAAATTAAAATATAAAGTTAAGGTGAAGGATTAAAATATCGATGTCAATATAAAGATTGAAAAATTACAATTTTACGATCATTTATATTGATATCAATGGATATTTTTATAAGTAAAAAAAAATTAAAAATTTATTTAAATTAATAATTAAGCGTTATTTCTTATCCTAAGTTAGATCGGATTACTATTGCGTGCAATGAAGGTGTAATTTTAAATTTTCTATTTTAATTTTTTTTTGAATGATTTGTGTTAAAATTTCAAATTTATAACATTTTAATTAATGCAATAATTTAGTTTTTATAGGCCAACAAGAACTTAGTTCAACTGGCATAAAACTTTACTAATAACCACAAGATTTGTGATTCGAATCTCCCTCCCCACATCTTATCCAAAAAAAAAAAAAAGTTTCTATAGTTTTAAATTTGTAATTATTTGATTTCCTTTGTGAAAATTTTCATTGAAGTGTAACATTTTTATTAGATAATGATTTAATATTTGTCGTTTATAAATACAATTGGTTCTTAATTAATTTATTGATTTACAAATGGAGGAAATGCAATTAAACTCTTATAACATTTGTTATAATAGAGACTAAATTGTTACCAACCTTAAATTATATGGACTAAATATTAGCTTCAAGTTAAATTATTATAAATTTAAAAATAGATATGTTAAATTGTTACAAAATAAAATTCAAATACTCACTTCAATGGACACATATAAGGACTACTTTTTTTTAACATAAATTATATATAACACATTAATATTTATGATAATAACAAATGCTATTTTAACCCATATAGTATTGATTTTAACTCAAATGTGATTATCAAATAAAAATTTTAAGATGATTATTTTGTTTACCAAAGTAGTTTTGACTTTTAATAATAGTTTTTCTTTCTTGTCTTTTTCAATGATCATATTTTTTAAATTGAGATAATTTAGATCCCATTTGATAACCACTCGGTTTTTTATTTTTGAACACTATGTTGGTCTCACAGTTTTTTTTACAATGATTTTTATCTTTCTTAAAGTAACATTTAAACTTTTAACCAAATTGCAAAAACAAAAACAAAATTTTGAAAAGTAACATTTAAACTTTTAACCAAATTGCAAAAACAAAAACAAAATTTTGAAAACTATGACCCTGTTTGATGACTATTTCGTCTTTGGTTTTTTAATTAAATTGTGCTTGTTGTCTCCTAATTTTCTTACAATGATTTTCATTTTTGTTAAGGAGACATTTGAGTTCCTAGCCAAATTTCCAAAACAAAATCAAGATTTTGAATTTTTTTTTCAAAATTTGGCTTGATTTTTGAAAACATGGGAAAGAACGTAGATAACAAACAAAGAAACTTGTGGGTAAAAATAATATTTATAAGATCAATTTTCAAAAACAAAAAACGAAATGGTTATCAAACGAAACCTATGTTTTTTAGTTTTCAAAAATGGATTTTGAAAACACTTGTAAAAGGTAGATAACAAACAAAGAAACCTATAAGTGGGAGTAGTGTTTATAAACTTAATTTTCAAAAACCAAAAACCAAATGTTTATTTAACGGGACCTTAATTTTCAAATGATTTGCAAGAAATGATATTATTAATTATGATAATTTTATGTATAATTTAAGTTAAATACGATATATTACTTTTTTTTTTGTTTTACTAAGGAAAAAAAAATGTTAGTTTTCCATTAGTAATTAAGAGAAAAGCTAATGAAGGGACCAAAATGAAACTAACCTCAAACTCGAGGGGATTTGAATCTCTCTCATTTGAATGTGGTCTTGATTCATTCAATGTATCCCTCCTATACTCGAGCATTATTCATTTCTCTCTAACCTCCTATGCAGGAACACCACTCTGTTGAACACTAAAAAAAAAACACTCAACTTCTTCATTTCATCCGTTACACTATTACTACCATTACCACCACACTATTGTTAAGATTTATGTCCTAAAGCCTCATAATTATTGATTTATTATTTAATAATTAAGAATAATTTTTTGGCAATATTTTTTTTTACTAAGAAATTGAGTCTAAGTCAATTAAGAATATAATTCAAAATAGATACAAATATTTTTTATTTTTTTAGAAATTACTTTGTTTTTTTATTTTTATTTTTTACAAAAACTAATGACATAAAAACAAATTAAAATTCTTATGTACTCATATAAAAAATTAACTCCAAACTAACTATAAAGAATATTTTTAAAGTTTATTAAAAAATAAAGGGACTAAATTTGAAGATTTAAAAGTATAGAGGCTTAAGTAGAATGAGACTAAAATTACAGGGACCAAAATGATATTTTAACCAAATTAATATCAATGTGTTCAAACTTTGGTATCTGTGATTTAAACTAATTTCTATTTGTTTCTAAATTTTAGAAACTAAGACTTTTTAGTTCTTGATATTTGATATTAGTTTATATTTGGTTTGTGAGGTTCCAAAAATGACATATTTGGTCTCCTTATTGTGAATTTGATTTTTAATTAGTTTCTAAAGCTTGGAAATCATTTTTAAAGGGTTCTTAAGTAGAATTAATCGTTGGTTGATATAGAAATGATGTTGTTGGCTTCTAAAACATTATCAAAATTTGGTCTCTCAAACTAAGTTTTCTGGATCCACCTTTAGATATACACGTTTTAAAGGTAGTCATGCTCACACTATGTAATTGCTTAGAAGTAATTTACTATTTTAATGTCAATGAACAAAAAAATATTTAATTTACACTAGACTTTGGAAATTCAAATATTAAAGGATGTTTGATAACCATTTGGTTTTTGAAAATTAAGCTTATACACACGTACTTCCACCTATAAGTTTCTTTGTTTTAGTATTAACATTCTCCATTGTTTTCAAAAACCAAGTTCAATTTTGAAAAAAAAAAAAATAGTTTTCGAAAACTTGTTTTTGTTTTTGGAATTTGGCTAGGAATTTAAATGGACCCTTAACAAGGATGAAAACCAAGATAGAGAATTTGAGAGAAAACAAACATAATTTTCAAAAACCAAAAACAAAAAATCACATGGTTATCAAACGGGGCCTAAACGAATGCTTTTATTTTATTTTTTATACTTTTAAAAATTATGCTTTCTATTTTTTTTTGTTTTATAGCTATATTCAAATGGTCAGTTTTGTCCTTTAGTTTTTAATAACATTTTTTTTTTTCATTCTGTAGCATATTTCTGAAAACGTCATAAAAATTGTAATCAATAATAACTTTTTTTTTTGTTAAAAAACCTAATAATAACTTTAAAAAATAGTTATTTAAACATGTTTTTACAAAATTTATATTCAATAAAATAAAAAGTTATTTCAAAACACTGCAATAATTGGTTCTCACTTATCTCAGATTTCTTTCTTTCATACAACAACGTCGAAAAATAGGAGATTCGAACATATCTGACATTTTAGTAAAGAATAATACATATCAATTAATTAATGGTTATACTCACTTCGACAACTTAGCTAAGATTTCAAAAGGATTTTTCTAGAACTAGAAATTTTAAAATATAATATTATAAACAAAATCATTATCAAGGTAAAAATTTAAAGGAAGACCCTACCATGTGACTGAAAAGATCTAAGTGATTTTAATGTTATTAATGGAATATGTAAACACACATGCCTATTCTCTTATCTATATATCTTCTTCTTTTTTTTTTCTTTTCTTTTTTTCTATTGCTATGGTCCACTGTTGAACTGGAGAAAAAGAAGACATTGAATAAGTTTAAAGAGATCCATCTACCCTAATGTTGGGTGGGAAATTTTGGTATATCTAGTTGAGATGATATAGAAATTAATAGGGCAACAATAATTTTCATTATTATTAATTATCCATTTTTTTATTTTGAGTTCTTTTAGCTAAAAAGGGATCATTTTGGTCCCGTTTGATAACCATTTGGTTTTTGAAAATGTGAAGCCTATAAACACTATTACAATCCATAAGTCTACTTATTTTGTCATCTACCATCTTCTCATGTTTTCAGAAATTAAGTCAAGTTTTTGAAAACTAGAAAACTAAAAAAAGTAGTTTCCAAAAACTTGGGTTTGTTTTTGAAATTTGGCTAAAAATTCAAGTGTGTGCCTAACAAAGATGAAAACCATGATATGAAAATTGGAAGAAAACAAGTATATTATTTTCAAAAACCAAAAACCAAAAACAAAAAACCAAAAACCAAATGGTTATCAAACAGGACCTTTGTTTTTTGTTTTTTTTAACGTGTAGGGTGGAAATTTGAACCACAAATCTTTTAGTCATCAGTACAAATTTTATGTCAATTGAGCTATACTCATGTTGACAAAATAGATCATTTTGTTTGTCCCAAATTTGTACGACAATGACACACTCTTACATATTGGAAAGACATTGGAAAAGATTATTGGACGTTTTTGTTTTCGAAACTATTATTAGCAATTATGAGGAAATTATATATTTTCTTTTCACAAAACTCAGTGAATTAAAAGAAAGAATAACTTCATTTTTTTTTCTTCCTAAAAGAATATTGGTTATCTTTAGAACACAATAAAAGGAAAACAAGGAGAAAGTTATTTTTAAAAAAAGTTATATACAAACTTATAATAAAATATTAGGGAAAGAAATCAACTTTTTGAAAGGAGGATACTTTATTAATTGTGTGTGAGAAACATACCATGGCTAGAAGAACATCTTTCAATTAAGGACAATATCAAAAGCAATATAATTAGAGAAAGCATTCGAAATGGAAGACCAAAAGCCAGCTGTAGAGATAGAATCTTCTCAGAGAGATGAGTGACCTAGCCTTGTCTGGAAAGAAATCAACTTATACTTCTAAACTTTGAGGATTGTATCAGTTAAAACTTCAAACTACTATTGCAAACATCATTTTTCGAACTTGGGAAAGAAACAATAATAAATTCATTTTCCTTTAAAAATACAAGTCATCTTTGAAATAGGCCTAAGAAAAAAATAACTTATTTATGTAGTCATGTTTTTATAAGAGACATTTAAAAGAAAAATTATAAGACTTTTAACAAGCCCTAGATTATTGTAGGGACACATTTTTGTTACCAAATTTTTTGTTTTTGTTTTTGTTTTTTAATTTTTTGAGTTAAACAACGATAAGAGATGGACAAGTTGGAACATTTGACTTCTTAGTCGAAAATACATGTCAATTATCATTGCTCACCCTGACAACAATTGTCGTTATATTATATTATCTTCAAGTTTAGGGATTTTAAACAAGCCCTCCATGTTTGTATTACTAGACCAAAAAAATATCCTACAATTTTGGAAGGAGAACAACCCTTCTTTTATTTAATTAGTTATAAATAATTTTATTATTTCTTAAAAATTAAGGCTTAGTTTGGAATTGGTGTAGCTTCTAAAATAATTGTTGTTAGCTGTGCTTTTAAAAAAACCAGCTTTATTACAAAGTAAATTAATGTTTGGTAAATTTTAGCTTTATAGACGAAAAAGCAAGTTGGGATGTTTGGTAAATTAATATTCTAAATTATTGTGGCTTAACTTTATTTTTTCAATAAATAAATTTAATGTTGATATTTAATTTCAAAATTTTAAAAGATAATTTCAAAATTATTTTAAGATAATTAATTTTTTTTTGAAACATATAAGATAATTATTTTAAATTTGATATGATTTAAAATATAATCTTTGTTTAACCTAAGATGTTTTTATATTTTGCTAAAAAATATAATTTGCTACTTGTATGGGAAAAAATATTATTTCAATTTAAATAAAAATAAAAACAAATAATTTCAAATGACTATAAAATAATAAAATAAAAACATGTTAAATTAAAAAAATGATTCACATGGGTCAAGTCTAAACATGGTATAGAGAAATAGAAAGTTAGTTACTGATTAGATTGAACGTGGTTGAAAAAGTACTTTTATAAGAATTAATTTATAATCTGTTTTACCAAACACTAAAAACGGTTAAGATCTTCTTTTAATCACTTTAACTGCCTCCAAAATCAACGCCGAACGCACCCTAAGAATCATTTGGTGGTAATCAAATTTTATTATTGATATATTATCCGCGATTACCGTTATATTATCTTCAACTACATATGAACTTCCAGTCCAAAAAAAAAAAAAAAACATTTTAACTATTTCAAATCATTTTATTTTATAATCAATAAATAATTTATCATTTTTTACCTTATTTGAGTGACTTATCGCCTTACGTGCTAACATTTTCTTTTTGTCGAATTCAACAAATGATGGGCCAACAAGAGCTTAGCTTAACTGACATAAAGTTGTAATTGATAACCATAGAAGGTCTGTGGTTTGAATCCCCTCCCTCACATATTGTCAAAAAAAAAAAAAAAAAAATTCAACAAATGATGAGAGATTGAAAAAGTTGTGACATGTTCTTTAAATAAAATGAAGAACAGTTTTTTTTTTTTTTTTTAAAAAAACTAATGTACGTACTTTATTTTCCAAATTCACCTACACTAATAAATATTCTAAACCAACAAAATTTAATTAGTTGAGTTGTCCTACGTGTTTACTATTATTTATTAGTATCATCCCACAGGTGAGGAGAGACTTTTGATTGGTTCTATTGTTACGTTCCAACCATATATTCCATAAAATAGTTCCGAAGATGTTGTCCAAATTATTGGATAAAGACAATCTTTTTTTTTTTTTTGACAATATGTGGGGGTGGGGATTCGAACCACAGACCTTGTTGTTACAAGTACAAGGTTATGCCAGTTGAGCTATGCTCTTGTTGGCGGATAAAGACAATCTAGCCTGAAAATGAAAGTGAAAAATGAATTCACCAAGTCTTGTAGGTTTAAATCTCGTTTTAGTATTCGAACTTTCAAGTTTGTTCTATTTTAGTCCCTAAATTTTTTAGAAATAATCAAAAGTTTATCTCTAACTTATTTGACTTGAAATCATGCTCATATTATCATATACTAATACACATACTCAAAGCTACGTCTTTAATTTGTTAAAATTGAAATAAAAGTGAGGACCAAAATAGTTGTTTTCTTGAAAGTTCAAGGACTAAAATAGATCTACTTAAAGTCCCGGGACCAAAATAGAACAAACTTGAAAGTTTAGGGATTAAAATAGGATTTAAACCAAAGTTGTATCGCTTAAGGCCAGAAAGCAGCCTTTTTAACATACACACAAGAAAAATGGAAAAAAATATAGTAAAGAAAGGAAAATAGAAAGGAAAATCTGGAGAGGACCTTTCCATACAAACATGTGTAATTGTAATGGTCAATAGAAATAATTAAGACCGAAAATCACGTCTCTTTAAAATCTGATGATTTCCCATGTTGAGTTGGCTTTTGATTTGGAGAGGATGGAGTGATTTACGGTCGGCATAACTCGTTGAGATTTTTTTTTTTTTTTTTTTTTTAGTTCAACAATATTTAGAGATCGGGATTTTGAACCTTTGAATTCTTGATCAAATGTACATGCTAGCTAATTGCTGAGCTATGTTCACTTTGGTGATTGTTTGAAAGAGATAGATTATGTGGTTATTTGTTGGTGTCAGTGCAACCAAAAAGTTTTTTCTTAATAAGGAGAAGATCATGAGTATATAAGTAAAAACACAAGGTAAAAAAGAATAATATAATAATAAATAGTGGATAATTTTTCAAAAAATCAAAGGTTCACTCCATTTGATAACCTTTTGATATTTGGTTTTTAGTTTTTGAAAATTATGCTTGTTATATCCCAATGGTTTTCATCTTTGTCAAGGTTGAAAACCATTTTTTTAGTTTTCAAAACTTTACTTAATTTTTTAAAACATGGAAAGAAGGGGAAATAAACAAAACACCGAAACTTATAGGTGGGAAATAGTTTAAATAAGCTTATTTTTCAAAAACCAAAAACTAAAAACTAAAAACTAAGCCCCCGTTTGATAACCATTTGAGTTTTGGTTTTTGGTTTTTGAAAATTAAGCTTATACACATGTACATCCACCCATAAGTTTCTTGGTTTTAATATCAATTCTCTCCCTTGTATTCAAAAACCAAGTCCAATTTTGGAAAAAAAAAATAGTTTTCAAAAACTTGTTTTTGTTTTTATTTAGGTTGGTAATTGAAATGTTGATATGATTTTTTTTCCCTTTTCAATTATTACTTTAAAATGGAGTGATTTACTAGGATGAGATACTCAAGGAAGCAGAACTTAATTAGTGTGGGCCTTTCATGATCTATTTCTATCTCCTCTAAAATAAGGGATTTTTTTTTTTTGGAGTACCTCTATAATAAGAGAAAGTATTTGATAAGGCCGTCATAATTAAGGGATACAAATATTAAGATTTACATGTTTTAAAAAGACAACTACGAGAGTTTATTTATAATTTGTCCTAAAATAATTAGATCAACCCCCTTTACCATTATCCTTTATTTTTCTTTTAATAATATATGAGTGAAAGATATTATATAACATGGGTTCCATCTCAAAACCAATTGACAATGAAAGAAGTGACATATATCTTATAAATTATCTCAGAACCAATTGCCAACAAGAGCATAGCTCAACTGGCATAAAGTCGTATTGATAATCACGAGGTCTGTGGTTCAAATCCCCTTCCCCATATATTATCAAAAAAAAAAAAAAAGAAGTGACATATATCTTATAAATTGTGAGGTCTCAACTCATCTTCAACAAACCACTAACCTCTTAATCGAGATGACATGTTTTTTTGCCAGTTCGGTTATCCTCAATTTACAATTCGTGTCTATCCTTATTATTTTATTCCCATTATTTTTGATAAATAAATAATTTTCACTAATATTTATGTCTCAACAAAATTGCATAATTGCATACAAACCATTTGATTTTTGAAATAATTTATAATTATTTAATTTATTTTAAAATGGAAGCCCATTCTACTATAAATAAAGGCAGAACAAAGCAACTTGAACAAGCATTTGAGCTGAGGCAGCTTGATATACTTTCAAAAAGCCCATACTCTCTGTTGCTTTGCTCTTTGGCCATTAATGTCTCTTGCTCCTCAAATGGAGGCAACAAGAAAAGAGCTGGAAGATAAAAATAATGATCAGAAGGCTATGGCGGTTGAGGACGAAGCTCCGGTGAGGCTCCGACGAAGGCCGATTTTTCGAAGAAAATGGACAACTCTAGACAAACGTTCTGCTGGTGCTCTTTTGGTTATGCATTTGCTTTGTCTCTTGGCCCCATTTCAGTTCACCTGGCCAGCCTTCTGGCTTGCCTTTGTACTCTATATTATCACAGGCCTGTTCGGTTTGACGCTCTCGTACCACCGACACCTCACGCACAAGAGTTTCAAGCTTCCCAAATGGCTCGAGTATACATTTGCTTATATCGGAGTCCATACTCTTCAGGTTCTAATTATTTTGGTGTTTACCATTCTCATTTTTTTCTTTGTGATTTTTTTTTAAAGCATTTCTTTCGGTATTATAGGGTGATCCGATCGACTGGGTGAGTACACATAGATATCATCATCAATTTGTCGATACTGAAAGAGATCCACACACTCCGACACAAGGCTTTTGGTTTGGACACATCGCTTGGATATTTGATTCTTATGGTTTGACTAAAAAGGTTTCCCCGAAACACGTTCAAGATTTCGAGGAAAGAGATGAAAAACGAAATCGTTTCAAAAATATTTTTGTGGGATATTTGAAGTATGGAAGACCAAACAATGTGGAAGATTTACAGAAGCAGGCTTTTTATAGGTTTCTTCGAAAAACATACATTCTTCATCATTTTGCTCTTGCACTTGTCCTCTATGCAATCGGAGGGCTTCCCTTCCTCGTTTGGGGAATGGTAAGATATATATATTTTTTCTCGTAGAATATGTTTTTGTTTTGTTTTTTAGGTGCTTTTGGTGCAATGAGGTTCGTAGTTTTGCACCGTTGGATATATATATAAGAGAGAGAAATAGCAAAAGTATCTCGATTTTGTATCTAACGGTTACTAGGGGCAAACAAATTTGAAGATTTACATCCGACGGTTTTAAGGAGGAGACCTCATTGCACTCGGAACACCTAATAAATTTTCTGTAATTTAGGGTTAAAAGATATTTCATACGTGGGTTTGTTAAACATGGTTACAATTAGTTTTCTTAGGGACGTTTAGAATACCTTTTAGTTTAAGTGTTTTTCAAGAATGTATTTTTTAAAAAACATTTTGTATAAAAATTGTTTAGAATTTAAACACACATATGTTTAGTTTCATTTCCTCATAAGTGTTTTTATACACAAGATTATGAGTCCGTTTGGAATACATTCCAATTTAAATGTTTTTAAAGAATGCATTTTTTAAAAAACATTTTGTATAAAAATTGTTTAGAATTTAAACACCCATATGTTTGGTTGCATTTTCTCACAAGTGTTTTTATACACAATCTATTGTATACTTAAAAAATCTTTTAAGAAAAGTTGGTTTCAAGTGTTTGTCTCTAAATGGTTTATTTATCAATCTCATTTTCTAATAAGTCATTTTTAGTGGTTGCCAAACATTAGAAATTTTTTTCAAAATGATTTTTTTTTTTCAAAATTAAACACTTAAAAAGTTAAAACAAACACACCCTATATACTTAAAAAAAAACATTGCTAACATGAACATATATGGCTAAATTGTTATACCTCTTGTACTAATGATCAAGAAGATTATGGTTCAAATCCCCCACCCCACATATTGTAAAAAGAAAATAATATATAAAATAAAACATATAGAATTGCTATTGATTAAATTTAAAATTATGGTTTCATCAATGATTTCTTTAAAAACTCATCCCTCATTATCATATATATATATATATATATATATATATATATATATATATATATATATATGTATATATTTGGATATTTACTTAGACCTCCTTTGATAACCATTTGGTTTTTTATTTTTGGTTTTTAAAAATTAAGCTTATAAATCCTACTTCCACTTACAAGTTTCTTTGTTTTTCTAATACGTTTCTTTTCTTGTTTTTAAAAACCAAGCAAATTTTGAAAACAAAAAAAAAAAAGTATTTTTTATTCCAAGAGATAAAATTCAAATCTTTGACATTTTGGTCGAGAATATTAACGCCTCTACCGAAAAAAAAAATAGGATTCATGTGTATATTAAAGCTAACATAGGAATTAATTATGTTATTTTCTAAGCCTTGAATGGAAATTTTCGTTAATATCACAAGAATGTTTGAAAGGACACTGAAGAAAACAAAGGCTAATGGTTTGAGTGTTGATTGAATAAATGCAGGGCGTGAGAACTGTATGCTTTCAACATGTCACTTTCGCTGTAAACTCTTTAGGCCACATGTGGGGAAACCAACAATGGAACACTGGGGATCAGTCAAGAAACAACTGGTCATACTCCATGTCTCTTTCATTTTTACCTTACAAGTTTCGACTTCGATATATCCGGTTCAATTCTTGTCGACATGTCGATATTTTCATTCATACATCGTTGGCTGATGAAATGGTTCTTTTTTAGGGTATTGGCGTTGCTTATATTTGGGGAGGGGTGGCATAACAACCACCATGCGTTCGAGTATTCGGCTCGACACGGCCTCGAATGGTGGCAGTTCGACGTAACTTGGTGGGTTATTTTGTTTCTGGAAGCTCTAGGGTTAGCAACGGATTTGAAATTGCCCTCTCAAAATCACATGCAGAAGTTGGCCATTCAACCAAAGTGCGAGTGATGATCATTCATAAATGTGTTGATTTCTTCAAATTTTCTTTGTTTTTGTTTCTCAATTGTGATAAGAACCTTATCGTTTGTTCGATATTGAAGGCTTAGTTTCATGTTTTTTTAACGAGTGTGAAGAATATGTACTTTATATATTGTATACTGGATCCGAAAAGGGATACTTGGCTTTAAATATACTGGGTGAAATATTTTCAAAAAATATACTGTGTGAAATATTTATCATTGTTAGAAAAGTGTCTAATTGATTAAATAATGTCGTTTTTTAGATTATTATTATTATTATTTTTTTTTGGGTTTGTTTGGTTGATGAAAGGATAGGACTGGGTAGACGTTTTTTTTTTTTTTTTTCTTGTTCTTCTCGGGAATTTGTCGTTCTTTCTCATAAACAATATTTGGTTGTAGGGATCGATATACTTTGGAATATCCCAGAGTTACTATTACTATTGGGGTGGGAGGATTCGAACCTCCGACCTCTTAGTCAAAAGTACATGTCAATCACAGTTGAGCTAAGCTCACTTTGGCTAGTCATTTGGATTTGGGGTTGATTTAAATTTGACCAAAATACTGTATAACTCAAATATCATATGACCCAACCTTGATTAAATTAAACTTTTATTATTTGATCAAATGGTTATATTGAAAACATGCGGCAATTTGCCAACTTTGTCTTCAAATTAAATTTGGAACACATATCAACTTATAATTGGTCCCAAATTTAATTATTTGTAATTTCGTCATTAATTTTGAATAACGACATGGCAACCTGTGATTGCTCAAAATTTTTCCTTCGACCGCTACATTTGTTTTGCAGGATTTTTATACGAGAATGTATATTCTAACAATACTCTTGCCTATCTTAAGATAATCTATATATTAATATAATATAATTTAAATTTATATAAAATTTTTTGCTTTAACAATTTTATTGTTATCAATTCAATTTATATTATACTAAAAAATTAGTTGCTATTAATTTTATATGTTATTTAATTTGTAAAAAAAATTATTTTATATTGTTCTAAGATTTTTATAAAAAGATTTGGAATTAAATATTAATTTTGATTTAAACTTGAAATATTTTAACTTATTTTAAAAGAAGACAATTATATAGTTGATATTATTTTTTATTGACTTTTATTTATATATTATCAAAATAAAGAAAGTTTTTGGAGAAATATATATATATATATATATTTTTTTAAAAGACCGATTTTGGATGATCATCATTGAAAAAGTTAAATAAAAATGTTCACTGGAAAATAAATTCAACTATATATTATTCAATTTAAATGGAGATTATTTTATATGTAAATGAAACATATAAATATAATTCATTCATAGAATTGATTATTAGTGCAAATGAATGCACTAATTTATTTTTAACATAAAAATAAAATTAAGAAATAAAGAAAATTGATTAAAAAAACATAATATACATAAAAGATAAATGAAGGTTAAAAATGTCGATGGTTGTTTCATTCTACCTGAGAATCTTAGAAACCCATATATATCATGAAACATAAAAATCTTTTTAGATGTCTTCTATGTGGGTATCCTAGGCTTTCCGAGAATCTCAAGATAGTTGGACACATCCTGCATTACCACAAAACAAACGAAATAATCTAGATGCTCATATTCCATGAAAATCTTGGATGATTCCACCAAACAAATGGTCCCTTATGAGATTTCTAATGTCTTAATTAGTTTAGCTATAACTTTCGTGTGACAAGTTAAATAATCACTTAATGAGTATTAACAAATTGTGTTAATATATTATGACGTACAAGTTAGGAAGGATACATGAATGAATCGACACCACATTGGAATGAGAGAGGATCCTAATCACTTAATGAGTATTAACAAATTGTGTTAATATATTAATGACGTATAAGTTAGGAAGGATACATGAATGAATCGACACCACATCGGAATGAGAGAGGATCCTGAGGCTATACAAGACAAATTGTTAAGAAATGTTTAAAAGGATTAATAGTTTACTACCTACTCCAACAAAGTGTACTTTCCTTTTCGGTGGCTCATAATCATAGGAACTTCAATTTTTTTTTTTTTTTTTTTTTTTTTGAAAATAGGAACTTCAAAGTTAAATGTGCTTAACTTGGACCAATCCTATATTGGTGATCTCTGAAGAGTTTTCCTACAAAGGATGTAAGTGAGGACAAAAACATCTTGAAAGAACTTGTATTGGTTTGTGGAGACAATCTTCACTCTTAGAAACTCCTCAAGACAAGTACCTAACCTTGTTAAGTCATAGCAGAATGTTATGACCGTTCGATGTCGATTCCAAATTTCGAATCTTGGGCTTGAAACTTTACACATATATATATATGTGTGTGTGTGTAAAAGATAATATTTCCCGTTTTTAATGTCTATTAAACAATTTTTAATAGAATATATATGTCTATCAAATTAATCTATCCAATAATCTATATCCAAAAATGCCAAAGGGACCAAAATAAATTAATTTAGAAAAATATGGACCAAGGGAATTGAATTAAACATTCGGAGAGATATTTGAAAATTTATTCCAAATATCAATAAACAGTGGTTTACATTTTGGAAACTAAATAAATGGTGACATGAAGGGTGTGTTTGGTTTAACTTTTAAGTGTTTAAATTTGAAAATAAATCATTTTGAAAAAATTTCTAATGTTTGACAACCACTAAAAATGACTTATTAGAAAATGAAATTGATAAATAAACCATTTTGAGAAAAACACTTGAAACCAACTTTTTAAAAAAGATTTCTTAAGTAAACAATAACTTGTGTATAGAAACATTTGTGAGGAAATGCAACCAAACATATGAGTGTTTAAATTTTAAACAATTTTTATACGAAATATTTTTTAAAAAATGTATTCTTGAAAAACATTTAAATTAAAATGTATTCCAAACGGACCCTAAAGCTAGATTTAAAGTTTAATAGCAAACAGAAAAAGTTTTAATTGGTGGACATTTATGGCCAAAAAGTCATTAAATAATTCATTGCCGACTATCCCTCACATGTTGGTAGCTAATTGGATGATAGACAACAAATTGACCGTTGGTTCTTTATTCTTCTAATCAAATCACACTCATACCTTCACATAATTCTTAAAAAAAAAAAAAAAAAAGTCTTACCTTCACATAGCCACAAAATAAGAAATAAATAAATAAATGAAAAGGGTAGGATAAGATAATTTGATTACATAGACTTATGATTTATAAACATATTTTTAAAATATCACATCACAAATAAGTGTGGATTTGAACTTGCATCCGCCTGCAAACGAGCATAACTCAACTGACATAAAGTTGTAGTGATAACCACGAGGTCTGTGATTCAAATCCCCCATCTCCATATTGTAAAAAAAAAAAAAAAAAACTTGCATCCTCCTAATTAGAACTTATTCGAAATTGAAAGTTCGAGAACCTACACTCAATCAAGAGGTCAAAGGTTCGGGTCCGACCACAAACACCGTTAAACTCCAAAAGAAAAAAAATGGATATAGAGCCTAACTATTTGTAGTAGTTTCGTAGCCATATAATAATTTAATTTATAAACTAACAAATCCAACTAAATATCAATTGTTCCAACCAATTACACAAGTGAAATTTAAAAATTAAATCAGATTATTATTTTGTTTGGGAGTTCAATACGGGCTAATCTTTTTTTTTTTTTTTTTTTTGACGACTAATCTTAGTTTAATTGGACATTGGATTGTTGCGTTTTTTTCTTTTAAAAAATAATATTTTTCTGTTGAGATTAAATAATATATAAATACTCTTTTTTAATGTATTATTTTAAAACAAAGCTGTCAACAACCCTTAATTAAAAAAAAAAAAAAAGCTGTCAACCACCCCATTACTCAAAAAGGTCTAAATAATTTTGAAATTATGAGTTTTTTTTTTTTCTTAAATGAATCTAAAAAGTAGCTATGTATTTTAAAATAATCTAAAAGGTCTTTTTTGTTTGCCAATCAATTTCAAACATTATGGACCTACTTCTTGAAATTGGAAAAATAAAAATTATGGACCTATTTGAAATTGGAAAAATAGAAACGTCTAATCATACCTGATGTGAGCTGGGAATATGAGGTGATGATTTAATTCACGTTGTTGAGAGAGCAGACCAAATTATAGGGTTAGTACATTAATATATATTAAAGCGAGTATGACTCAACGGTAATTGACATGTATACTATCGAGAAAAAAAAAAATCAAGGGTTCGAATTCTCCCAGTCTCACATGTTGTGTTGAACTAAAAAAATATATTCGATTATATCAAAGAGGCTATACGAGGATTTCATTGGACCTGCTCATATGGTTCTTAATCATCTAATACCTCAATCAACTTATAAAGTAATTATATGACATTGATATGAGTTTTGTTTTCCCTGGTTCAACTAGTATCATAGGTCCTGATTTTTTATATCAATCAAGATCAAGAAAATGAATAAATGGAACTACCATCAAAACATCTCAGGGTGAAAGTAAAAGAAAAGTTTAGCCTTACACAAAAAATAGATTTTATAAAAATAGTGACAAGGAAATAGAAAGTTTCAAAATTCTATCTCAAAATTTATTTGGGACAGAAAAATGGTTGGGTTTGACCTTGAGCATAAGGACTTTGTGGTTTTTTTTTTTTTTTTTTTTTTTTTTTTTTTTTTTGTAGTGGTTTAAATGGGGGTGAATTTTTAGTATTCCCAATTAATAAAAATGGTTGGGTTTGACATTGAGCATAAGGACTTTGTGGGTGAATTTTTATTATTCCCAATTAATTGGACAGATGGATCAAGCTTGTGTGTTATTTAATGCTTTTCAAGTATTTTCAGCACGTGCTTCCTTTAACAATAATTTATACCTTTTGAGTTGAACAATATTTGAAGGTGAAGTATTTAAACATCTAACTTTTTGGTTGATGGTATATGTCAATTAAATCTAAACTAGGTTCAATTTGATACAATAATTTATACTTGTGGCCATGAGTTTCTCAATCTTCTTTGTAAATTCTTTCAATAAGAGATTGGTTATATGTATATATATATAAAGTTCAATCGGTAGAGTGAAAATTCGAATTTTCGACCTTTTAATGAAGAAAGAACTATGTTCAAGTTGGAAAAAAATCATATGTAAAAGACAATAATTTTTTTTTTTTTTTTTTTAATATGGTGGATGGATAACAAAAAAGATATAAACATTAAAGATTGAGAATACGTATTAGGGGACCTTCAAAAAAAAAAAAAGGAGATTATGTATTAGGGGTTCTCTTTTGGGTTATTGTAATATATAGATAATGATTTAAGGTTTCTTATTTGCATAAATATAGCAATTTTTAAAAAATTTACTAATATGGCATAAATCTATCACACTGATAGATTTCAATATGTAGTCTATACACTACTATCACTAATACAATAATCTATCAACAATAATTGGAATTGTGATTAAAGTCTATCGTTGATAGACTTTTATCACTTATAGATTTTAATTTTGTTATATTTGCAAATAGTTTTGGCAAATCTATAGCCGATAGACTTCAATCACAATGCATGTAGTCTATCAGTGATAAACTACTATCACTGATAAAATAGTTTACCAACAATAATTACACTTGTGATTAGTGATAAACTACTATCACTGATAAAATAGTTTATCCAGGTAAACCTCCCATGAATGAAAGTTTTTGTTTTTGGAATGAGAGACGTGAAAAAGAAAATTAATCTAAGTGATTAATTAGAAAGGTTTATTGAATTAAGTGAATAAGTGTTTTGGTAGATTTGATTTTGAAAACTGTTTTCGAATTATGTGATCGAAATAGTGGATTAAGTGAAGGTAGTTAAGGTGGTTGGTTACCAACTATATTAATGAGATAGAAAATGGGGTAAAACTATTTTTTAAAAAACGTATCCGACATATAACTTTTACCAATTATATACTTAATATGAAGTATATCTATATAAATGTGATTGATATACTCCATATTATATCTACTAGTAGAAAACATGTGCGTTGCACGTGAAATTTTATAGTTTTATTTTAAAGAATAAAATATATAGATTTTAATGAAATATGGTTAAAATTAAATTTAATTTAATTTTATAAAATAAAAAGATATTGGTTTTAGTATATATTATGTATTTAAGTGAACGTTTAATTTAGAGATTAATTTTATATTATATGATTTTTTTTTCGAATTTAAATTGAACTAATGTAATGTTTTTTTTTTCTTTTTTATGAATACTAAATTATATATATTTTTTTTGTTTAATTACATTTTGTTGTTATTAGACTATGTTCATATATATATATATATATATATATATATATATATCAATTTGTTGAAAATAAAGAGAAGAATCGTAGAACATCATTATATATTATTTACTTTACGATGGTTTGAGATTCAAATTTTATTATAATTATAATTTAAGGTGAAAGGGCAATTTTCTTTTCTCTAAAATGAGGTTAAAGGATAATTAATTATTCATTTGAATGTATTATTCAAAAAAACAATATTCAATTGAAGATAAAAAAAAGAAAGAAAAAGAAAGAAAACTTATACAATACCATATTATTATTATTAAAATAGAAAATTTCAATTTAAAAAATAAAATTACAAGTTGGAGCAAATTAATTGAATTAGTTACTGTAATTTTTTATTATTTTATCGTTTCAAAAAAAGAAAAAGAAAAAGAAAAAGGTAAAATCTAATGTCATCCTATTTAGCCCACTTACCAGCTGTAAGTTAGTTGATTGCGAACCAACTTATTTTTTAAAAAAATATAAATATTGATCCACATAAACCCTAGAAGCCTAATTTCTTTTCCTCCTTTTTCATGTGTTTCCTCTCCTATGTTGCTTCACCACCTTCACTCTCAAAAGTATGGTTGTCGTCTTCTCTTCTCAAGCATCACAACTATGTTTATTTTGCGCAAGATTCATCTCCACTTTTTCTCGTTGTTGAGCTTCATCGTCCTTCATGGTTGTCCACTCGTCGCCCCAACATCGCAGTGATCTCACTCCATTTTGCTCATGGTTGTCACTCGTTCCCTTGCATCAAAGTAGAAAGAGAGAGAGAATAACAAAGCTTGATTTGTTTCCAACAATAGGTTCGAAATGAGATATTTGATGTTGCACAACCTTCCCAAGAACAAATGCTTTGTCTCTTGTTGCCTTTCCTTTTGTCCTCGATCTTTAATCCTTTTGAGTGTTCTCCCTTGCTTTTACATTGTTGGTTTTCCATTGTTAATATAAGACCCAATATATATACAAAAATCACGAAGAAGATGAAACATTGGAACTTAAATGGAGTGAAATATAACATAATAGTATTAAATTCTTACTTAATTGCAGGAAGATGAAACACCAAAAGATGACATTATTTGAATGAATTAAATCCGTATTTAATTGTAGGAAAATGAAACACACATTAGTGTGAATGAGTTATACTTAACCGTATTGCAAAATAAAGAAAGATGAAAGGTTAAGGGACAATGAATTAAATTCGTATTTAATTGTAGGAAAATGAAACACACATTGTGTGAATGAGTTATACTTAACCGTATTGCAAAAGAAAGATAGATGAAAGGTTAAGGGACAAAGTTGGTATATAGTTTAAAAATTGAAGGACAAAAGTGGCACACAAAGTTTCTCCTCTATCGTGGCTTTTATATATACTATAGATATAGATAACTTATATCTGTGAGATATAATTAATTTTAGGTATTATATCAACAATATTTCTAATACAAAGTATATCAATGATACAATTTAGATTAGGTATATACTTAATGTTGTTGCTATTATTTGCAAATATGATAAAAAAAAAAAATTTTTTTTGCTACCCGCTACAATTACTCACACACACATATATATATATATATAGTTCAACATGTGGTGTGAATGTTTGAATTTTTTACATTTCAATTGAGGGTATAATGTTCTAACTAGTTGAACTCGAGTTGGCAACTCTATAAATTGTTAATAAGTAATTTACTATTTCATTGTTTGTGAATATGAAAATAAAAAAAATAAAATAAAATGAATTACTTAAGGACAGTTAAGGTAAATTAACAATTTAGATTCACCTTGAACCTTAGAAATTTTAATATTAAACTAAGGGCAAGTTTGTGAGTGATTTTGAAATGGTTAAAATTATTTTTGTCGTATTCGAAATAAACATACTTTTAATAATTCAAAATCAATTTTGATGATATGAAAATCACGTTTAAAAGTGTAAAATCAAACATAAAATTGATTTTGAATAATTAAAGGTATATTTCAAATATGACAAAAGTCATTCACTGTAGGGCCCCGAGTCCTCCCTCAACTTAGAAATAATATAGTAATTATATTAAATGAGGTAGCAGAAAATTTATCTTATCTCTCAGCCTGCTGGCATTAGCCCCCTTATGTTCACCTCCCACCATTGTTCGAGACTCCATACTTGTCTTTTTTTACGCATATTTTTCTGTTTTTTCCTTTTCAGTTTCAGTTTTTTATAAATTATTTTCTTGGATCAAATATACATAAAAATAAATAAAATTATTTTCAAATTTCAGTAAATTATTTTTTTAAAAAAAAATGAATAATATGAAACAAATGTATAATTCTTGTAAAAGAGAAAAAAAAAAAATCTAACCTTGTTATTTCAATATCATTCTCTTTCTTTTATATTTATATTGAAAATATTTTGAACGAAAATTCAATATAAGGTAAAACTACAATACTTTTTAAATTGCAACATTAATCCAAGTTCAATGTGCAATTGGATAACATTGAAAATTTAAGATAAAAACTAAAACATTTTACCAATTTTAGAGTTAAAATTGATATATTTTTTTTTCTTATAGCCCCCCTAACATGACGTTCTGGATTCGCCACTGGTCATTCATATTCGAAATAAACATACTTTTTAGTTGTTACTTAGCAATTTTCTTCCTTCTGTAACATATTTCTGAAAACGTCTTAAAATTGTAATTAAAACACAGTTTATTTGGAAAATTATTCTGAAAAAAAAATCTTTTTTTCTTTTTCTTTTTTCCTCAAAACTCTTTTTAAAATTGTGATTAAATGACTTCTCTAATGTCATCAGGCATGTTGAAATCACTATTTCCCAAATTTGCAATTTTGAAAGGAACAACAATTGTTTAATTTTCTGAAACAAATCGTCTATGAGAACACACAATATTAAAAACAAAAACTAATAATAAATTCTTGGGAAAAAATCAATTTTGACCCCTAAAATTTGATGAAATTGAAAGTTCAGGTTAAAATTGATACAATCCCTAAAGTTTAGGGTTAAAAATGAATTTTCCCCTAAATTCTTAAAAATAATTGTTCAAATATGATTTTACAAAATTTATGTCCAGAAAAAATGGAAAGCTATTTTGATATTTATAGGTTTTAGAGAACTTAAGGTATATTTGGTTTAACTTTTCCAGTGTTTAATTTTTTTTTTTTTTTAAAATAAATCATTTTGAAAAAAAAATTATAGTATTTAACAACCACTAAAAATGACTTATTAAAAAAATGAGATTGAGAAAGAAATCATTTTGAGAGAAACACTTAAAACCAAATTTTTTAAAAAGAGTTTTTAAGTATATAATAACTTGTGTATAAAAACACTTATGAGGAAATGTAACAAAAAAATAAGTCTTTAAATTCTAAACAATTTTTATACAAAATGTACTAAAAAAATGCATTCATGAAAAACATTTAAACTAAAAAGTATTCCAAATAGTCCTTATTTGTGTTTGTGCAACTTAGCTAAGATTTCAAAAGGATTTTTACATAACCAAAATTTTTAGAATATTATATTATAAACAAAATCATTATCAAGGTAAAATGTAAATGGTAATTAACCCTATTGAAGTGTTGATATACCATAATCCATTAACTTAAAGCTTTTGAGTTCATTGTGATAATTTAGCATGATATCAGAGTAGAAGCTCTTGTGTTCGAGTCCTTGTAATTTTTTCTCGATTAATATTGATTTCCATTTAACTTTTGGGTTGATTGGTGATTGAACTTGAGGTTCAACAGAGAGGCAATGAAATTGTTTCTCAAATCAAAGGTCAGAAGGCCGAAAAATAATCGTATCGTAATCGATCCAATTACAAAGGAGTTTCAAAACTCTGATATATAAGCAGACTTTTGCATATGATTTGAGAGGGAAAGCTATACACATTGGAAAGAATTTGGAATGTAGAATATGGAAACACAATGAATTGAGAATAGTCAATCAATGGTGAGACTTCCTCCAATGGTAAAGAGATTAACAAGGAAAAATGAATGAATTGACTGTAATGGTAACCAAAACAGATTCAAGTTGATTGACTGCAAGATGGATCTTCACAATAAGTTCATTAGGCTGATTATTGAGATAGATTAGTCAATGATGCACCCGTCTCTTTAAACCGTCAGATGTAAATCTTAATGTTTGCTTGTCCTCTAATAATCTTTGGATACAAAGTCAAGACATCCAACGGTTCAAAACTACCAGTCTCATTATAGCGACCTCACTGAACAATTTCTCCTTATTTTGGGAGCAGCGGAATATAAGTTTTGTTAGATTCTTTTGTAGGTGGCAGATTTGATTATGTTGATGTGGTGATCTGTGCTTTATTGTCGATCGAGGTGGAGCTATCAGCTAAGTCAACATCCTTAAGATCCCTAGAAATTCTTCATTTGAATCCCTATAATGTTATTTTCTCCTCAAGTCTATAAGTCAAGTGATCGTAGTCTATTAGCTTCTATTGCTATGGTCCATTGCTGAACCGGAAAAAGAAGAGACATTGAAGAAGTTTAAAGAAAAGATCCATCTACCCATAATGTTGAATAGGAAATTAAATTTTGGTATATCTAGATGAGATGATCTAGACATTAATGGGGCAACAATATTTTTCATTATTAATTATATCCATTTATTTATTTGGACCTCTTTCAGCTGAAAATTGGTCGTTTGATTTGTTCTAAGTTTTCAGAACAATGACATCCTGACGTCTTTAAAAAGACATTGAAAAACGATTATTCGAAGAATAATTTGTTTACATACAATACTAATATTAATTATTATAAGTTTGTATAATGTTATACAAACTTATAATAATTAATATTAGTAGTATTGTATGCGTAAACAAAAACATCACTTTCCACAAACTATGGGAAGAAAGAAAAAATACAAGTCATCTTTGAAATCGGCCTAAAAGAAATCAAGGAAAAAAAACTTTTAGAAAATATTATTTTTTTTAGAAAATAACAACTTTTAAATGAGCCCTAGATTATTGTAGGGATAACATTTATTGGTATCCTATTTTAAGAAGAAATTTTATGAAAATTAAATTGTTAAAAAGTAGATTGTACATCGAGATAATATACCTTGTTAACACTTAATTATAATTAATAAGTCGTTTACAGTGTGTTTGGTATTGATTTTAGCCAAGGTTTAAAATGTCGATGTCGATGGAAATGTCGAGGTCCTGATTTTATGGAAATATCGATGTCGATGGAAATGTCAATGGAAATTCCGGGAAGATTTACGGAAATCATAGAAATTGATGGAAATTGTTTGAATTAGTCCATGAAACTTTGTTTGTGGCTTAATTAGGATATAATTGACATTTTTTTTATCATCATATCTAAAAAGTAGAACAATATTTGGATGAAAATGTTGATTAAAATGTCGATACGTGCAGAAAGATTTGTAAATTATTAAATGAGACTTTAATTTGAAAATTAAAATAGATATGAAATATTGATAGATGAAAAATAACTTTGGATTTATGAATATAAAATTTTACAATGACTAATACCAAAAAGATGATCGTGGACATTAAATAATTGATAAAGTAATATGTAAAGAAAATAACACTAATAAAGTAAAAAAATAACACTAATAAACTAATATGTAAAGAAAGATGTAACCTTTTAAAATTAAACTTCTTAACTTATGAAAGAAATTAGTAATTGAGACAAGTGAGATAATTTGGGAGAATTAGGAGATTTAAGCGAATTTGGAAAAATTGAGAGAATTTGAGAGAATTGAGAGAGTTTGGGAGAGAGTTTGAAAAATTGAGGTGTGAAGAAATTGAGATGAAGTGGGGGTATTTATAGGTGGTAAGAATAATAAAATAATAAAAATGTAAAAAAAAAACATAGACTATAAAAAGCTAAAATACATAAAAAAATAAAAATAAAAGAAAGCCTGACAAACAAGTGATTCAAGAGCTGGGCTTAAAAAAAAAAAAAAAAAAAAAAAAAAAAAAAAAAAACGGAAACTGGACGGAAATGTCGACATGTCGTCGACATGGGGGAAGATCGAAACTCCCCCCACGGAAATGTCGACACTGTCGACATACCGACATTTCCATGGAAATGTCGGTATGTCGACGGAAATTTGATACATTGATTTTAGCAATATTTTTCATTTTTATTTTCAAAAGGATTGTTAAAATAATTTTTAGATGACTTGTAAAAATGATTTTTTTTTTTTTTTTGGATTAGTACAATTCAAACCAATTTGAATTTATATTCTTTGAAGAAGGTTATTAAAAGTAAAGTTTTTTATTTATGTGAAATCACTCTTCAAACTTTGGCAACTTGAGCGCTTAACTTAACTTACAAATGGTGGACTGGAACTTAACTTACAAATTGAAGTTGGGACAAAGGGCAATGACACGAAATGCCCGAGCCTGACTGAGGAAGAATTATGGGACGTAAAACAAAAAAAAAAATATGTTGATATGGATTGGGTATACAACATTTAATTTATAATGGAGTCCCCGCCCTTAACCCATTAACGAAAAAAGAAAAAATCAAAAGATAAGGTCATTCCATTTCGACAAAAAGACCCACACCCAAGTTCCATAGCTTTGGGCCCGCTATCTCGATCATGATTTTCTTACCCCCAGAGAAAAAAGTCCTTCCCTTTTTGGCCGGTTGTGGCCAAAGAGGGATTGGAACCACTGACACTGTAGTTCGTAGCCGTGTGTGCTCTAATCCTCTAAGCTACAGGCCACACCTTGAAGGATTGAAATTCCAAATTCCGTTACAGCGGAAACAATTTGGACCGTTCGTAATTTAATTTTTGTTTCATCAAAATACCAGTACATTGGCAATTATACAGAATTCACAATTCTTATAAATTTAGGCTAAGCATTTAGTTCTAAACTAAAGAACAATGAGAAGTGAAAACTCACCGTCGTGGAAGACTCCAAATTCTTCAAGAACAATAACGCCTTCTTGATTATGCAGGGACCAAAATGTGAAATCTTGGGACACCACCACAAGATTACCCAGCTATTCTCTGAGTTTGGAAACGAGATTGTGGGATCTCATCTTTCTTGAATTTGGGAAGTAGTAGAGAAAATTTTCTCCTCTGTGTTTCTTGTTGAGAGAGAATGAGAGAGTGAGAGAGATTAGGGAATGAGGAATTCTGCCGAATGAACCTCTCACCTCCAGACCCCTTAGGCGTGTGTGATATGTGAGGGGGGAGATCAAATCTCAACCATTTGATCGATTACCATATAAACCAACCATCAAATGAAAATGAATTATAATTAATTAAATGATACTTAATTAATTAATAATTAACCAAAGTATATTCATATGATTTAATATCTCAAGATTAATTAAATCACACAATTAATCAATTTTTAGATCAATTAAATATCATATATTTAATTGATCAAACATTTGAATATACTTTCCTTTGGTCTCTTTATGTAGACTTCGGCGAAGGGGAGGACAAAATTGTTTGAATCCTTGTTTTTTTTAGTTAGGTTTAAGTCTGACGAGAATGATATTCTACAACGACCAATTCATTTATTTTCAAACTAACTCATTTACTATCTATTATTTGACTAATCCTTTTATATTGCAATGAATGAAGAGTCAAATGTTTTGGCAATTCCTGAGGGAGGATAAATGTCGTTTCTAGTCTATCTGTTTCTATTTCTATAATAATCCAGAAATTGCAATAGAAAAGAAAAAAGAGAGGTTGGTGAACCATTCATTTTCTATTCATGTTAGCATTGTGAATGAAGGTTTTTATGTTAGTAATAATGTCCTTACCCATGATAAACAAAAATTATTGGTTTTTAGCTTGCAAATAGAAATGAAAAATTTGAGAAGAAGAAAGAATATGCAGGAGAAAACCCTATGCTTATATATATGGAATATTAATGCAATCAAGCCATATATATAGACATGGGGAGAAAAACTCCTAAAAAAACTCTAAAAATTTCTCTCATCCTCACTCTCTCTCAAATCTTCTTCTCTAACCGAAAATGCATGAAAGGAATAACAAAGCCCTAACCTGATACAATCGGCAACAAAGTAAAGGAATAAAGACAGAAAAAATGGGCCAAAGGGCCAAACATTGGGCCTAAACTAAATACAACAGAAAGAAGACTTGAGCCCATATTTAATGGACTATTAACATTGGTTACTTTGAATTTTTATATCTAATCAACATGTTTTTTTATTAAATTAAATAGTTATTAATTTTAAAAGGTATATATACGTGATACACACTCTAGTAATTAATTTCATTCAAATACTATAACTATCTCACAGTCTTATCTTATAATACTTTAGGTGCTAATGAAATTATTTTAGTGAAATTTAAGTATCTCAATTCTTATGCAATTGCACCTTAGTTTCAATCTAAATTAAGCTGCAATTCTCATGAATCAATACTTTGTTGAAACACCAATAGTCACATAAAGGTTAGATGTTCAAATCTTCCTACATTAAAATGATAATACTAGAAAAAAAAATGTTATAGTTTGGAAGGACAACTTTATTTTATTTAATAAGTTATAAATCATTTTATTATTTTTAATAAATTAAAAATCATTTCTTAATCAATAGTTACCATTATATTAGCTTCAACTACGCCAATACCAATACAACTTAGTGGATAAAACACTAATTAATTACTATCCTAAAAGTTGATGGTTGATGCCCTACTTTTATAATTGTTGAACTAAAAAAAATCAACTACATTTTATCTTCTTTTTTTTTTTTTCTTTAGTGTACATGTCAATTAATTGTGTTGTCATACATGTTTACTTTTAGAAAGGATTTAATTACAACAAATTAGCCTAAATTCATGTTTAGTTATTATTTTTCTTTTTTGAGTTCAACAACATTTGAGGTGGGAGGATTTGAATTACAAGTGAAGATAAGGGGTGGTAGACTTAGTAGGGCTCAACCTACAATATAACCGTTATGGGTGGTATATTTCAACCAATTAAACTATAAGCCCCTACGGATCTCTACATGCAATTCGCTCACTTTGAGAAGAGCAGACGGAAAGAGGAGGCATTTGCTTTATTTGCTTTTTCCTCTTCCTTTAATGAAAACCATGACCTCTTGGTCATAAGCACATATTTTATGTCAGTTGAACTATGCTCTTATAGCTAGAAAATTCATGTTTAGTGATCATGGTGTGTATGAGTCATTTAATTTGATGTTTGTTTGAAAGGGAAAGATAGTATTATTTTATTCGAGAATTCGATTACATTCATATCTACACTTATGTTCGAAGTATGACCATAATATAAGTCTTTTAATTTTCGATCTTTGCTTGAAAAAGATACATTATGTGGTATTTTGTTAGATAAAAGGATTGTTGGAAGTACGACTAAACTCCTCTCTTAATGACCATAAATATGTTTTTAATAACAAGTGCATAGTTTAATTGACATAAAACTTAGTACTCTCGACCAAAAGGTCGGAAGTTTAAATCCCCACCCCACATGGTGTAAAAAAAAAGACAATAAATCATGGGTATATAAGTAGAAAAAAAATAGAGATCATTAATAAGCAAAGATAATTTTTTAAAAAACTAATTAAAGTTAATTCATTATCCAATAGAACTTTAAAAAACTAAGCCAAAGACTTTGGGGGTTTAGGGTTCAGGGATATTCATTTGTTTAACCAAGCCATGCTCGCTAAACAGAGTTGGAGAGAATCATAAGATCCCCCGATAGTCTCTTATATAAAACTCTAAGGGGGAGATATTTCAGAGATGAGGACTTTCTAAGGGCGCAAGTAGGAGCGAACTCCTCCCAAACTTGGAAAAGCATAGTATGAGGAAGGGAACTCTTTAAGGAAGGCTACGGGTGGAGAGTAGGCAATGGTAGGCACATATATCTATAGCATGATCCCTGGCTCATCAGGAAGAGCCTAAAGAATCCTATTATTGTCCTGGAGGTTTTAGAATGGGCTAGGGTGGAAAATCTTATCAAGGAAGGAAGAGAATGAGATGAAGAGCTTATTCATGGTAGCTTTATCCCTACAGATGCGAAAGATATCCTAGCCATTCCTCTAGGAAGGGGGGCAAGCAACAAGGATGAAATCATATGGGATTTGGAATCAAAAGGCCACTTTACGGTTAAAAGTGCATACCATCTAGCCTATAATAGGGCCACATCCAAAGAAGCATCTGGTTCATCTATTGAGCATTAGAGAGGGGCCTGGAGGACTATCGGGAACTTGAAAGTCCTGCCTTGGGTCAAAATAGGGATGTGGAAGCTACTAAAAAATTATATCCCCTCCAAGGAAAATCTCATAAGAAGAGGTTTAGATATTAATCCAGTTTGTTCTGTGTGCAGGTCTAAGAGGGAATCTCCAATCCACACTTTGTGGAAATGCAAGCACATCAGGTTAGTATGGAAATGTGTTCTTCCCTATGCTAAATGGTTTTATTTCTGCTTGCAGGGAGGATTCAGATGTGGTCTCGATTTGGGAGGGCTTGACAGCTGAAATGAACAATGAAGAAAAGGAGACAACATCCATTATACTGTGGTCAACATGGAATTTTAGGAACAAAGCTACAATGGGAGTTACAACACCAAATGTTCAGGCGCTAATCAGACAAATCAAAAGACAGAGGTCAGAACAGAGCAAATACAAATCTTTAAAGGAGGGGAAACTCACCACTGAGAGCCAGGAGAATCACGAAGTCTGGTCCCCCCACGAGTGGGGTTTGTGAAAATTAATGTTGACACCTCCTGGAATGAAGCTCAGAAGCAAGGAGGAATTGGATGGATAATCCGTGATTCTCTAGGATCTCTTGTGGGATTGGGGTGCTCCAAAATCAAGAGAAGATGGTCAATTCGGGTTCTGGAGGCATCGACAATCAAAGAGGGAATTGAAGCATACCTTGCGATTTTTGGTGATTCTCGATCCCGGATCGTTGTTGAAGCAGATTCAATCGAGGTTATCAAAGCCCTGAACCATGAAGAGGCTGACGTTTCAGAATCGAGGGTGGTTTATACGAAATCGAGCAGGTGGTTCCGTTAGCCGACGAGTTCTCCTTCGTTAAATGCCCTCGAGAGATTAACAGAGTAGCGCATGTTCTTGCGCGTGTGGCGGCTGGGTTCTGGCCGAATTTTGTGCCGTCTTCCGTTGTTGAAGGCGGTTTTTTTGGGCAAGTTGTTTCTTCCATGCTGGAAGATAGTTGGAGGTGTGTAAGTTGGGTATCTCATTTAATTGAGAAAGATACTGTTGTACCTATTTTTTATGTTTCTTAAATATAAGTCTTTATTAAAAAAAAAAAAAAAAAAAAAAAAAACTTTAACAATAAAGTGATTGCAACTGTAAGATATATTTAGACAAAATCATATTAATTATAAATATGGGTGAGAGTTGGAACGTACAATATTTTAGAGAAAATAAAAATATCTTAATCATTTAGCCGATTGTTGAAACGTTGATATCATCTTTCTAAGTATTACTTTAACTTACATCTAGGGTGCCAAAGTGAGAATAGTTCAACGGTAATTGGCATATATCTTCGATTATAGCTCAACGATAATTGACATATACCTTCGATCAAGAGGGTAGAGGTTCGAATCCTCCACTTCAAATGTTGATGAACTTAAAAAAAAAAACGTTACGTGATGTAGAGCAATTATTGTGTCTATCCTTATTAATTTATTCCCATTATATTCTTGTTAAATATAAACTTGGTAATTGCAAACAAACCATTTGATTATTGAAATAATTTATCATTATTTTATTTGTTTTTCTTAAATGGAAGCCCATTCTACTATATATAAAGGCAGAGCAAAGCTTGAACAAGCATCTGAGCTGAGAGGCAGTGGTACTTCCAAAGGCCTATACTCTCTGTTGCCTTGCTCCCTTAATGCCTTCTTGCTCCTCAAATAATGGAGGCAACAAGAAAAGAGGTGGAAGATAAAAATAATGATCAGTAGGCTATGGCAGTTGAGGACGAAGCTCCGGTGAGGCTCCGACGAAGGCTGATTTTTTGAAGAAAATGGGCAACTCTAGACAAACGTTCTGCTGGTGCTCTTTTGGTTAATTATGCATTTGCTTTTGTCTCTTGGCACCATTTTCAGTTCACATGGCCAGCCTTCTGGCTTGCCTTTCTACTCTATTATCACAGGCTTGTTCAGTTTGACGCTCTCATACCACCGACATCTCACGCACAAGAGTTTCAAGCTTTCCAAATGGTTCGAATACACATTTGCTTATATCGGAATTCATACCCTTCAGGTTAATTAATTATTTTGCTTTTTACCATTCTCATTTGCTTTATACCTTTCTTTTTGTCAGAATATTTTTTAATCATTTTCGATATCCCACGTGTCGGTAGCGTCTACGTCCACGTGTCAATCCAGCGTCCACACACTCCAGCACTTGACCAGTCCGTTGACTGAGTTTGGTGCCTTGTTGTGAGAGTTGTTATGCGTGGACTCCTCCATGGCTGACACGTGGCACCTGGACCCTGTTTTGTGGAAGACGGTTATTTTTGAAGCCTATAAAAGAAACTTCTGAGCAGAGTGGAAAGTATCGAATTCATTTTCATTCTTCCTTTCTCTTTTGATTCCAATCCATTCTCTCTCGAGTGTACGAACGAGGAGACTGTTGTGTTAACCTTGGGGAGCAACCAACAATAACGATTTAACACCGTGGTCGTGCCGAAATTGCTTTCAAGGCAGTGGTTATCTCCACGACACAACAATTGTTTTTCCATTTTCTACATACAATTTGAAAGCAAGTAAAAAATGACCATCAAATCTGGGAAGCTTGATGGTGCACAAGCCAACGTTGTTGAAGCAGTGGTGGTGGAAGCCAACTTGGTGGAGAATAAATCAGACTGGATTCTTGACACCGGTGCCTCAGGATAAACAGACTGCAAATATGTGAATATTATTTGCTTGATTGTTTTCATTACTAAGGAATGACCCTTCATACACCAAGAATATACAGCAAAGGAAAGAATAATTACACTAAATTTACAGCAATTAAAGGCATGAATTAAGCAAAATAATAATGGAAAATATTCTCTATATGCCCCCTCAAACTGATGACGGAAGGGAAGTCAGAAGTTTGTCTCGAAATGTCACGAATGTTGCAGATGACAATGGTTTTGTAAATAAATCAGCCAACTGATCCTTTGAAGATATGAACTTAACTGAAATATCTTTGCGAGCAACCTTTTCACGAACAAAATGGTAGTCAATCTTAATGTGTTTTGTGCGAGCGTGAAAAACTGGATTATTGGCAAGGGAAATAGCTGAAATGTTGTCACACAATAATGTAGGCGGACTTGATAAGTGGACATGGAGATCACGAAGAAGTTGTCGTAGCCAATATAGATCTGCTGTTGTAGTCGCAAGAGAGCGGTATTCAGCCTCAGTGGAAGAACGTGAGATTGTAGGTTGCTTTTTGGCTGACCAGGATATTGGACTGGAACCAAGGAAAGCAATGAAGCCAGATGTGGATCGTCGGTCAGAGGTGTCACCAGCCCAATCAGAGTCACAAAGGCAGAAAGAGACAAAGTGGCACGTCGAAACAGAATGCCAAGAGGTCTGGTGCCAGAGAGATAACGCAAGATACGTTTGACAGCAGAGAAATGAACAACTGTAGGGCGATGCATGAATTGACTTACACGATTCACTGCAAAGGAAATGTCAGGTCGTGTAAAAGTAAGATACTGAAGAGAGCCAACCAGTTGACGATAAAGCGTGGCATCGTGAAATAGCGGTGCAGAGATATGGAGATCAACTGTAGTAGACATGGGTGTTAAGCATGTCTTAGCAGATGACATTCCTGCAGTGTGAAGTAAGTCAGTGAGATACTTAGCTTGATTGACAAAAATACCATTAGTGGTAGTGTGAACTTCCAGGCCAAGGAAGTATTTCAGTGCACCAAGATCTGATATCTGAAACTCTGTTGCCAACTGCTTCTTTAATACTGATATATAGGAAGAATCTGGTCCAGTAATAATTATATCATCAACATAAAGTAACAGATATGTCAAAGAAGATCCAACTGTACGTACAAATAAGGATGAATCAGCAGCAGAAGCAGTAAATCCCAAGGTAAATAGATATGATGTAAAGCGATCGAACCAAGCTCGAGGAGCTTGCTTTAGACCATATAGACTTTTATGAAGGCGGCAAACATGATGTGGACTGGATTTGTCAAGAAATCCAGGAGGTTGAGACATATAAACTTCCTCCTTTAAGTGACCGTGTAGAAAAGCATTCTTTACATCCAGTTGAGTTAAAGATCACTGATAATGAGCAGCAAGAGTGAGGATAACTCTGATTGTGGGCTTTTTAACAACTGGACTGAATGTTTCAGTAAAGTCAAACCCTTCGACCTGATGATATCCTTTAGCAACTAATCGGGCTTTATGTCGAGCAATAGTACCATCAGTGGTATATTTGGTCTGAAAGACCCATTTACAACCCACAACATTCATAGAAGGTAGACGAGGTACTAAGGACCACGTACCTTGTTCCTGAAGGGCATTAAACTCCTCACACATAGCGGATCGCCATTCTGGATACTTCGAGGCAACAGAATATGAAGTAGGATCTGTTGGAACTGAAGTGGTCATGGTGGAGACAAATGCCTTGGGCTTGAAAATTCCTGACTTTGCCCGTGTTTGCATTGGATGATTATTGACAGTGCTTGCAGTAATGTGAACATTTTGGGATACTGAATGCTCATGAGATTGTTCATCTGCCGGTAAATCTGCAATACTAGAAGAAGAAACATGCAAAATCTCTCGGGGAGAAGAATTAGTGTCAACAGTAGATAATTGGGTAGGTAGGGAAGGTGAAGGTGGATTTGGGGATGTATGTAAAAGGGTGAGTAAGGGTGTTATGTCAGGATGAGAAAGTGGGTCAGGTTTTGGAGAATCTAAAGGTTTGGCAAAAGGAAATATTGTTTCGTGAAAAATAACATGGCGACAGACAATTGATTTTTTGGTGATAGGATTGTAACATATATATCCTTTATATTCTAGAGTATAACCAAGGAAAATATGTTGAGAAGTTTTAGGTTCAAGTTTATGCTTCGTGTAAGGTTTTAATAAAGGATAACATGCACACCCAAAAACTTTTAAATGATGTAAATCAGGAGTGTAACCAAACAGTTTCTCAAAAGGAGATGACATATTAAGAGAAGGAGTAGGCATACGGTTGATTAGAAAAACTGCAGTTGAAAAGGCATAAGGCCAAAACTCTAAAGGAACAGAAGAATGAAAAAGAAGAGACATTGCAGTTTCAACGATGTGACGATGTTTACGCTCAGCTACCCCATTTTGTTCGGGTGTGTATGGACATGATTTTTGATGCAAGATACCTTTAGAATTAAAGAAAGACAAAGTAGAAGAATTGCAAAACTCTCCACCACCATCAGAACGAAATATTTTTAATTTTGCAGATAATAAATTTTCTACAAAGGGAACAAATTTTAATATAATTGCATGGACATCAGATTTAGAAGAAAAAGGAAAAAGCCAAGTAAATTTGCTAAAATCATCTATAAAACTAACATAATAACGATATCCATTAATAGAAGTAATAGGAGAAGGTCCCCATACATCACTATGAATAAGTTCCAAAGGAGAAATGGAAAAGGAAAGAGACATAGGAAATGAAAGTTTAGACATTTTAGCCTTTAAGCAACTAAGGCATTCGCAAGTAGAAATAGAATGAGATAAAGAAAGACCAAGACGAGATAAACTAGAGCGTAATATTTTAGGAGCGGGATGACCAAACCGATGATGCCACAGAGAACACTCCTGTTTTGCCATAAAATTAAAGTTTTTGGGGTGCATATCAGACGATAGTGTAGATGGACTTGGGATGGGATAGAGGCCATTGATGCTTTCACCAGTGTATAAAATTTTGCCAGTGATTTTATCCTGAATTTGGAACCAGTCAGTATCAAAGATAAAAATACAATTATTATCTAGGCAAAATTTATGAACAGATAAAAGATTTGCTGCAAGGTCAGGGGCATGAAGAATTTTGGAAAGATTAAAGGTATGAGAAGAGGTAGAGAGTGTACCACTGCCGGTGTTTTGGATATTTAGAGGTTGACCATTACCCACTGTGACAGATTCTTCCCCATTATAATTGTTGGAGAGATTGAGATTTGCCAGGTCGTTGGTCATATGAACATTGCAACCACTGTCAGATAACCAAAAGGCATTAGAATTATCATTTTGAGAATTTGAGTTCATGGAGTTTACCGCCATAGCAGCCAATTGAGCAGGTGGATGACGACCCTGATAGGAAAAATTCATCCTATTATAGCAATCAAGAGCCCCATGTCCAGATTTTGAACATATTTGATAGAAGATGCGACCTGATCCGAAACTAGAATTAAAATTGGAGGAAGGAGAGCCCAAAATGCTGCCAGACCCATAAGATGATCCAGACCCGAAATTGGATCCGAAACTAAACTGCTGACCCGAAGCGTGTGAGGGTAATCCCCGTGAAAACTGATGGCCTGCGTGAGAATAATTTGTTCCTAAAATTGGGCCGCCTGAAGAATGATTAAATGAGCCGTTATTGTTGGAAAAATTATGTGGCCCATCAAATCCACGCTGATTACGCTGAAACCCTCGACCTCCACGCGATTGTTGCCCTCGTCTTCCTCTGCCCCTAAAATTAGGGCTCTGAACTGCAGCCATGGTCGTAGGTAACGCTTCTGATGTGTGAAATTGCAGCGTTTTTTCTTCAGCATCTAGCAAGACATGAAGTTCTTCTAGAGATAGAGTCCCACTTCGAGTTCGAATGGATGTGCGGAAGGCGTTAAATTCAACTGGAAGCTCATTCAAGGTATGAACAAGAATTTCTTCATCCTCAATTTTAACCGAAACAGCAGCAAGTTTGTCAAAAATATCCTTAATTCGACAAGTATATTTTTCAATGGATTCTGAAGATAGTTTCTTGATTTTATACAGGGCAGAGCGTAAATCAAGAATGCTAGATCTAGTATTTGAGGCATATCGTTTTTCTAAAGAAAACCATAAATCCTTAGAAGAAATAGAGCCAACTACATGAGCAAGAGCAGATGGAGATAAAGTGGCATTAATTAGGGTAATTAGAGCTTGATCACGAGATACCCATTGTGTATAATCAGGACTGACCTGTGTTGTTTCTGTCCCTTCAGAAGAACGGATGTACTGAACTGGTTTGGGCAGTGAATCGTCTATATGACCAAACAGAGAGTGAGCCTTCAAGATTGAGGAAACTTGAAATTTCCACAGCACATAATTTGTGGAATCAAAACGGAGCGGCACGAGATTGCAAATATTCGATAAAAGAAACAGCGGTGAGGAAGTGGCAGAAGATGATGATGATGCAGAGGTGGTTGATGAAGACGATGCGACTGTGCTGCCCATTGGAATAGATGCAGAACACTGAAGCTGATATTGGTTGAAGATGAGAAAAAAAAATTGGTCGAATGTGGGAAGACAAAGATTAAAGGGAAAAGGCTGGAGCTTTTGAAAAAATAGTAAGAATTTCAATTCAATTCTCTGATACCATAAACAGACTGCAAATATGTGAATATTATTTGCTTGATTGTTTTCATTACTAAGGAATGACCCTTTATACACCAAGAATATACAGCAAAGGAAAGAATAATTACACTAAATTTACAGCAATTAAAGGCATGAATTAAGCAAAATAATAATGGAAAATATTCTCTATACAGGATACTTCTGCTCAAATCGAAGTTTGTTCCACGAGTTCCAGGACACTATCGATGGCGAATGCGTATACATGGGGAACTCAACCACTACTGGAGTACTTGGGAAAGGGAAGGTTCTCTCGAAACTTACTTCTGGAAAAACTTTATCTTTAAATGATGTGTTATATGCCTTTTAACTATGGTATATAACATACATGAGTTACTCCACTCATTGACAATTGATTTTGAGATGGAATCTCATGTAATCTAATAAGATAAACTCGGAAAATGTAGATCACATTTTCATCCATTGTAGCTTTTTGTGTCTTTTCTCCGGGACAAGATAAATCAAACGTTTCGGTCTTCAACGGTTGTTCCACCTCAGTTTGTGAGGAGCTGTTTTCTTCAAAAGGTTGTTTCGCAGAGACAAGTCCTTCATAGGAAACTTTTCGCCGCTTCTCTTTGGGTCGTGTGGAAAGAAAGAAATAACGATATTACATGCTATTTTTGTAAGAATATTAATTACATTCTAATGTATTGACTTTTGTTTTACTCATTTCATCTTTAAAATGGTACAATTGAATATTTTTACGATTCAATAATCAACTTTCAAGTAATTACATAAATTAAAATAATAAAAAAGAAAAAAAATTACTACCTATTCCAATGCATCTTTGTTTTGACCTAGGCTCTAGCTAGAATGTCCTAGTGTCTACTTCTGTCGACGCAAAATTTGTGTTAGCGTAAATATTTCTTCGAACACAAGTATTCATGTCGACATCTCCCCAGGAAGCATTGGGATAAATTTTTAACTGACACAGAGTATGCATCGGAGTTATTAAATTTATGCCAACGCTTACCAGATTACCTTGGGAATAGACTTCCTGACAAACCTAGATCAATGTTGGGTAAAATTTTGCTCGACGATTTTTCTAGTTTTTTCAATGCAAAAATCTTGTAGTGTTAGTTTAACTCACAAGTTAAGACATTATTTTCTCCCCAAAAAAGTTGTAGTTCAAATTTTCATTCTCATTTTTTTTAATGTTATATTGGAAAATGTAAATTGCTTTAAAAAGAATTAGAAAATGTAGATTTGTCTAAATCACTCCAATATTCATTGGGCATTACTATGCATGTATATCAAAGCCCATGGGCCTCATAATTGTACTCTCGCCACAAAATAGAAAGAGAATTGGGCCGGTTGCAAGGATAGCAATATGGGCCAAAATAATTGCAAATCTAGCAACCCACAAAAAAAATTACAAAAATGGCAAAATCTAATAGTTTGTGTGTTGCATTTACTAAAATACCCCTCCGGATTTTCTTTCACTGATAGAAAATTTTTCTATCAAAGTGATAGAAAATTTCTATCACTGATAGAAAATTTTTCTATCACTGATAGATTCTATCAGTGATAGAAAGATTTTCTATCAGTGATAGAAATTTTCTATCAGTGATAGATTCTATCAGTGATAGAAATTTTCTTTCACTCATAGATTCTATCATATGATAGAAAATTTTTCTACTACTGATAGATTCTATCGGCGATAGATATTTTTCTATCACTTGTTCGGTGTTCTATCAGTGTTTGGTTGTTGTTATTTGGTTTTCTATCAGTGTTTGGTTTTTGTTTTTCAGTGTTTGATTTCTATAATCGTTCGTTTTTGCTTTATTTTTCAATGCTCGATTTCACCATGTATCACCATCGCTGATAGAAACAAAACATCTTCTATTACTGGTAGAAAAGTATCAATGATAGAAAGATTTTCTATAACTCACGAAAAGTTTTTTTTATCAATCTCAGTGATAGAGATAGAAAGTTTTTCTATCACTCATAGAAAGATTTTCTATGAATGATAGAAATTTTTTCTATCACTCATAGAAAAAATTTCTATAAGTGATAGAAGATTTCTATCACTCATAGAAAAAATTTCTATAAGTGATAGAAGATTTCTATCACTGATAGGTTCTATCAGAGATTGAAATATTTTCTATCAAGAGTTTTCTATCATTGATAGAATATCTTTCTATCACTGATAGAATAGTAAAAATTTCTATCAGTGATAGAAATCTTTTATCACCGATAGAAAGCTTTTCTATCACTTATAGATTATATCGGTGATAGAAAGATTTCTATCGGAGATAGAAAGATTTTTATGGGTGATCAGGGATTGAAAGATTTTTTATCAAAAGTTTTTCTATGATTTTCTATAAAAAGTTTTTTTTTTATCACTGATAGAACCTATCAGTGATAGAAATCTTTTATCACTGATAGAAAAAGTTTCTATTAGTGATAGAAATCTTCTATTCTATCAGTGATAGAAACTTTCTATCACTGATAGAAAATTTTTCTACCACTGATAGAATCTATCAGTCATAGAAATATTAGTGATAGAAACTTTCTATCGCCGATAGAAAATTTTTCTACCACTGATAGAATCTATCAGTGATAGAAATATCACTGATAGAAACTTTATTCTATCAGTGATAGAAACTTTCTATCACTGATAGAAAATTTTTCTACCACTGATTGAATCTATCAGTAATAAAAAGACTTTCTATCAGTAAAAAAAAAAAAAATTGACGAGAAAGAAGAAGATGGGCACACAGGGACAATTTAGGAATATAAAAAATTAATTAAAAAATTTTGCCATATTTGCAAATATTTTTAAAAATTGCTATATTTGCAATTATTTACCTTCATGTTGCCACCCATTACAATTATCCAAGAGAATTTTGGTTTTAAATATCGAAATTAAAATAGAATAAATAGTCACAAATACGCAATCATCCATTCTAAAAAATGTCCACACCAAAGGTATGAAATATACCTAAACACAAATTCGGGAATGAATTTCGAATGACTTATTCTACATACAAAATGAGTGCAAAATCCAGAGATGTCCACAGGGTGGGGACAGGCTATAGACATCTCTGAATTTTTCGCTCGTTTTGTAAGTCATAATAAAGCTTTCCCGTTTTCATTCCCGTCTTTGCTCCCATTTGTAAACAAAAAGAACAAATAGTGGAAACAAGATAGAAATTGCAAGAAAGGAAGTGAATCAAATTGAGTTGTGATCCATTGAAATGAAAAACTTACACGAATTTATAGGAAAGTAAAATGGACACCCACTAACCCACTAACCTTGAAAATCTCTTCAATTAAGCCACTATCCTAAATAAATGCCACTAGCCATTACTTTCTACACAAGTAAATTAGCTAAATCAAACTACTTGCCTACCAAGTTTGCACTAATTTTTAACACTCCCCCTTAGTGCAAACATACGATCAACAACACCGAGTGCACTCCTGAGTTCTTCAAACTTGGATTTACCAAGAGCCTTGGTAAATATATCAGCAACTTGCTCCTTGGAATGTATTTTCTGTAATTTGATCTCTTGCGTCAAAACTTTCTCTCGAACAAAATGAAAATGAGTTTCAATGTGCTTTGTACGAGCATGAAACACTGGATTCCCTGCAAGCTTGATTGCACTTTCGTTGTCACAAAAAATACAAACTGGATAGTCCAAATTGGAAAAAATTTCTGCCATGAGTCTTTTTAGCCAAATGCATTCTTGAGTAGCCATAGAAGCTGCTACATATTCTGCTTCACAGCTTGAAAGAGCAACGGATGCTTGCTTCTTACTGCACCATGAAATAGCCCCTGAGCCTGTATTAAAGCTGTATCTAGTTGTGGAACGTCTGTCATTTACATCACCAGCCCAGTCAGCATCAACAAAACCGCTTAACACGAAAGATTTAGCTTGTTTGTACAACAAGCCAAAACATAAGGTACTCTTAACATATCGAAGAATTCTCTTTGCAGCAACTAAATGAGCTTCACATGGCTTATCCATAAATTGAGCAACAACACCTACAGAGTAAGATATGTCAGGTCTTGTGATAGTTAAATAAATTAGACTACCAACAAGTTGTCGAAAAAGTGTTGCATTTGCCAATCGTTTTCCTTCTTCCTTAGTCAACTTCAAAGATGGCTCCATAGGAGTAGTCATTGGTTTTGACTCATTCATGTCAAAACGATCCAATAAACTTGCTGCATATCCTTTCTGTGAGACAAAGTATCCATCTGACCTTTCAACCTCCAAGCCAAGAAAACATCTTGCTTCACCCAAACTCTTCATTTCAAAACGAATTGACAAAGCATCTCGAAGACTATTAATTTCAACTTCATCATCACCTGTTATGATCATGTCATCAACATATAGTAAAAGCATTGTACATACTGAAGTTGTCTTTTTAACAAACAGACTCGAATCTGCACTTGAGGACCTGAACCCACAGAACTCAAGATATTGAGCAATTTTACCATACCAAGCACGGGGAGCTTGCTTAAGACCATATAAAGCCTTCTTGAGTCGACACACATAATTTGGAGACTCCTTGGAAACAAAACCTTGAGGTTGTTCCATAAAAATGTCTCGATCTAACTCTCCATAAAGGAAAGCATTCTTCACATCTAACTGCCATAATTTCCAATCTTTGTAAGCAGCTAATGAAATAATTGTTCGAATAGTTACCATTTTAGCAACAGGACTGAATGTCTCTTCATAATCTAGACCATATTGTTGTGAAAAACCACGAGCAACAAGACGAGCTTTATACCTGTCAATAGTACCATCCGGCTTTTTCTTTAACTTGTAAACCCATTTACAAGTAACTAACTCAACATTCTTCGGCTTTGGAACAAGTTCCCAAGTGTCATTCTTATTTAGAGCCAAGATTTCCTCCTTCATTGCTTCTTCCCATTCAAGAACATCTCTAGCTTCATTATAAGACTTGGGTTCACCTTCACAAATATCACCCATCAAAAAACAAGATACAATTGAACAGTTATTTAACTGTACCTCATAATCAGATAAATAACTGGGTCGTGTTCTTTGCCTAGAAGATCTTCGAACAACAGTCTCTGTATCTTCATCTGTTTGATCATATCCTCCAATACTGGTATTGGTCTCCTTTTCATCTGAGGCATCATCAGTAAAGAAAGGCGATAAATCAACAACACCTTTCTTTGAACTTGTATCCATTTGATGTGACGAAACTTCATCAAATACCACATCTCGAGAAACAAAAACTTCTCTTGTACTTTGATCCATACATTTCCATCCTTTCCTGTGAGTATCATATCCAACAAAAATACAACGTCTTGCCTTTGGGTCAAGTTTAGTACGCTTATTTTTTGAAACATGAACATAACAAACTGACCCAAAAACTCGAAGATAACTCACATTAGGTTTACGACGATATAATACCTCAAAAGGAGACATATTCGATCCCGTCCATGGAGGTAGACGGTTTATGACGTGACAAGCTGACTGAATAGCTGCAGCCCAAAGCTCCCTTGGAAGGTTCTTTGCATGCAACCAACACAAGCACATAGATGTAAGATGTGCTAATTTACGTTCAGCGACTCCATTCTGTTGTGGAGTGTCAGGACATGTCATTTGACGTTGAATTCCATGCTCTTTGCAATAATTCTGAAATTGATCAGACATGTATTCTCCCCCATTATCTGTGCGAAGACACTTTATTGACAACATAAATTCATTTTCCACTTGCTCCTTGAACTGGACAAACTTGGAGAAAGTCTCACTTTTAGCTTTCAAGAAATACACCCACGTGAATCGAGAAAAATCGTCCACAAAAACCATCACATAACGACAACCAGAATAACTGAGTGTTCTAGTTGGCCCCATCAAATCTGAATGAACCAAATGCAATGCAACAGCAGCCTTGTTATCTGAATTTGGGAAAGGAAGACGATGTGATTTCCCAAATTGACAACCGAGACAAACTACATCATGATGAATTTCCTTAAAAAGAGGAACACCATCAAGAAGCTTTTTCATAGAAATTCTCTGTAGTAACTGATAACCAACATGGCCTAATCGAGCATGCCAAAGTGTTGCACTATCATTCTGACCTGTCTTTTCAACATAAGCATCACTTGCAGACAAAATGTAGAGAGAATCTTTTCTCTTTCCAGTTAATAAAACATCAGCTTCAAATTGTTTAATATTAGAAACAATTTTCACATCATTTGGACCAAAGATAACATACCTCCCAGAATCAGCAATCTGAGAGACTGAAACCAAATTCTTCTTTAGGCCTGGAACATGATAAACATCTTCAAGAGAAACACCAACAACATTTGGTGCATCATCCTTAACATTAACACGCCCTTCTTCAACAACAGGATGTAAGGAATTATCGGCCGTTGCAATAACTCTTTTTCCCTGATGGGTATGGACATCAGAGAGAAGAGAAACATTTCCAGTAGCATGATGAGAACAACCAGAACCAATAATCCAATCCTCATCATAATCTATAGAAGCATTAGCATGCAGATTAATGGGTTGATAAAAAGTTTCAATTGACAAGCATTGTTCCCAAGTAAGTTGTTCAGGTTTTTTACTTTCCTGTACAACATTTGCTTCTGCTTCTTTGAGATTCACCCGACAATTTGGTCTAATATGACCCGACTTCCCACAACGATGACACACCACCTTTGCCCGACAATCACGTTTGATGTGTCCTGGCTTGCCGCACCTAAAACATCCTTTGAAATTGCCCTTGGACTGCCCTTCAATCTTGGAATTCTTGCTATCATTTGAAGAACGCTTGGTAGAAGAATTAACTTTTCCTTTATCTTTTGCATAAACAGCAGCTTCCACCTCATAGTGAATTTGCTTGTCGTTGCCAAGCATTTGTTTCATCAACGCTTCCTGATTTGAGAGCAAGTTTTCCAGATCAATGATAGAAGGTTGATTTACCCAACCTTGTATCGAAGAAATAAACGGCATAAACTCCTTTCGCAGTCCACGAATAAGATACCGACGCAACCGAGCATTACTAATAGGCTCCGTCTTGTCCAATTCTGTAATTTCAGAACACAAAGTCTTAACTTTCAGAAAATATTCTGAAACTGACAAGTTACCTTGAATAGTTCCGGCAAGTTCATTCTCCAAATACTGCAACCTTGTCGTGTTCTTTTGAGCAAACAATCTTTCAAGTGTTTCCCACACTTGCTTTGGAGAATTCACATCACGAACATGCTCAATATACTCCTTGCCAATAGAAGTTCGCAAAGCAAATAAAGCTTTGCCACATTTGACCTTCCACTTCCTCCGTGCCTCAACATTTTCCAAAGTATCTCTTGGAATTTCAGTATCATCACCGGAAACAAGATCCCACAAATCTTGTCCTTGTAGAAAAGCTTCCATACATAGCTTCCAATAGCTATAATTATCACTGGTAAGCTTGTCCACACAAATATTGTTTCCACCATTCATTTTCACTGAGTATAAGACTCAAACACGAAATAAAGAACCTGGAAGCTCTGATACCATGTAAACAAAAAGAACAAATAGTGGAAACAAGATAGAAATTGCAAGAAAGGAAGTGAATCAAATTGAGTTGTGATCCATTGAAATGAAAAACTTACACGAATTTATAGGAAAGTAAAATGGACACCCACTAACCCACTAACCTTGAAAATCTCTTCAATTAAGCCACTATCCTAAATAAATGCCACTAGCCATTACTTTCTACACAAGTAAATTAGCTAAATCAAACTACTTGCCTACCAAGTTTGCACTAATTTTTAACACCATTTTAATTTTAATTCCCACGAAGTTTCCGTTATAGGAAATAGGGAGATTCTCCATGGAGAATTTATGAAGATCGAATTTTTCAAGGGAATTATTCTCTATTTAGTTTATTTTTTCTTTTTTAATCTCAATTGAAACAAATAATTCTTTTGATAAATTTTTAAATAGTTAGCTTGAGAAATGTTCATTAATTTTCGATTTGATAGTTAATTATTCATGAGAAATCTTTGTTTACATGGTTAATTTCTTACCCAAACAAGAAAATATCTCTATTTAAAGATAAAATAATTCTCAAATTTCCTTAAAAGAAACGAAATCCTATTCTATATCAAATTATCTAATTCTCCACACATATAATTCAAATCTCAAACTACATAATTCAAACATAACTATCTAAATTATTAACAATAAATATATATATATATATATATATATATATATAACGAGGAACGAGAATAGAAATATATTCTCCATCCTCGTCTCCATTTAGTTCCCAAGAATTTTTTTCCCCTCCACTCTCTCTCATTTTTCCTGCCAAAATGGGATTCCGTCTCCATTGGCTCATCCTAGTGCAAATGGACATCTCTAACAAAATTTATTCACATAAATGTAATCAAATCTATTTCAATTGTCTCATATTCCATATCCTCTAAATTTTCTTTTCCCAAAATTGAATTCTTTGGGATGGTTTTTTTCAATTTAAATCTGCTATAAAAATACTAAAAAAAGGTATAAATATATTAGAAAGAAAAACCAAATGGGATGTACTAAACTAATTAACCTATTAAAAAAAAGTATAAAGAAATTAGGAAAAGAAAACTCTTCCAAATTTCTAGGAAACATACAGATTTGAAATCTTTTAAATAACATATTATTTACCAATTTTTTAACCTTTTAAATAATACATATTATTAAAAAAGTAATAATTAATTAAGAAAACATTTAGAATCAGAGAATTAGCATTTGGTAAAAATAGTTTTATAAAAATTATTCTAAATTTACGCCTACAATTAATAAGAATATATATATATATATATATATTTGAAAAGAGTTACTTTAACATAATATATTATTAAGAGTAATTTTCATTATATCATCTAGTTTTTTTGTTATGGAATTTGAAAATATTAATTAACATATTTTAAAATGTATAAAGGAATTAAAAAAAAATAGAATTCCAAAGTTTTCTGTTAAAAAAAAACTGAAAGCTTTACTAAATTAATTAACATAATAAAAGAGTATTAAAGAAATTATAAACATACCAAACAAAATTAAAACATTCCAAATTCCCAAATCCAACAAAAAAAAAATATCAATTTAAAATTCTTTTAAACAATACATTATTTACCAATTTTAAAACCCTTTAAATAATACAAATATTAAAGAAGTAATAATTAATTTAAGGAACACATTTGAAATTAGGGAATTAATATTTGGACAAAATAGTTGTTGACATAGAAATTTTCCAACCAATTAGAGATTGCCACGTCATTATTTAATTTTGGGGTGTCATGAATTAATACATATCTCAAAATTAATTATGGGAAAATAAGAAAGGCCACGTGTCCTTTTGTGGTCGTCTAATTGTGTTAACGGTCTTGATCGAATCCAACGATGATTAAACTTAAGATCAAATGATCATTTATTTAATTTATCCTAAAGTTTATAAAATTAAATTAAAGTATGATTAAGTTTAGGGTAAATTTGGTTCAATTTAAACCCAATGTCATTAAGATAATTGGGCCTGAAACCAAAAAAAATCATCCAGGCCCATAGATGGGCCCAAGCCCAATTTAAGCCCAAGCCCATTAAAGCTGTTGGGAACTCTATAAATAGGAGTCATTGGCTCATTTGGAAGGGGCGGCAGAAGAAAAGAAGCGGCAGAAAGATTGAAGCTTTCAGAAGACTTGAAGACTGAAGCTCCATTTCTTCTACAAGACTTGAAGATTGAAGCTCCATCCCTCCTGCAAGAAGTCCAGATCCTGCTGCAAGACTCTGAAGATCGAAGCTTCTGCAAAGTTCAAAAGCTTGAAGCTTCCTCCAAGACTCTGAAGACTGAAGCCTCTGCAAGGTTCAGAAGATCAAAGCTCTATACAAGACCTTGAAGATTTAGAAGATTGAAGCTCTCTGCAAGATCCTAAAGATTGAAGCTCCAATCCTCCCACAAGACTTTGAAGACCAAAATCCAGATTTTTCTGCAAGCTTGAAGAATGAAGTGAAGTCATCTAAAGACTGAAGACTTGAAGCCTGAAGTCTACTTCAATCATCCAGGAGAATCCTTCAAAGGTGAACAAACCTTCAAGACTCCGAAGATTAAAGTTTCTTGAAGACTTTGTAGATCAAAGCTACCTTGAGAGAAAGCATCAAAGGAGTGTAACTAGAGACTGTATTCCACAATTACTTATATATAGAAATCAATATACAAGAAGTCGTTTCACGAATTAAATTTTCTCATTCGAAAATCTCGTGTGAACAATAGTCATAAATGATTCTTTAAGTTAAAAATTTTAAAAAAAGAAAGAAAATAAAAGAAATATACATAATTACCTCATCATCTATGATAATGAATCTTAATATGCCCAAACGATCTTTTTCGGGATACTTTTCAACAAATTTAAAATAAAATAAAATTTAAACAAATTATTATAGTTCTAGTTGTAGTCTTAAAAATATAGAAATAAGAAAAGGACTTTGCAAATGTTTTTTTTTACAACATGTAGGAGTGGGGATATTCGAACCACAAATCTCTTGGTTATTAGTACAAACGTTATGTCATTGAGCAATGCTCATATTGACAGAAAAATTTAAATCTTAAAATAAAATGAAGGTAAAAGAAAAATAAATAGTAAAGATTAAGATATACCTTGATTTGACACGAAAGAGGCAAAACATTGTTTTTACTTGGCAATGAACTTCTTTGCAAATGGACGAAAATATACATAGAGAAGGTATAACATGTGTGTTATAATGACTCATTTACTTTTTGGTTATGGAATATAAAAAGATTAATTAACCTACTAAAAGGTATAAATAAATTAGAAAAAAAAACAAAAGGTTTAACAAATTTAAAATCATTTAAATAAAACATTATTTACCAAATTTTCTTAGTACATTATTTACCAATTTTTTAACCCCTTAAATAACATATTAAATTAATTATTAATTAACATATTAAAGGAGGTATAAATGAATTAGAAAAATAAATAAAAGAAACATCCAAACTCTGCTGGTAAGAAAAAAACCAAAAAGTTTTACTAAATTAATTAACATATTGAAAAACTATAAAGAAATTTGAAACATAACAAAACCTTCCAAATTTCTATTCAAAATCTTTAAACAACACATTATTTACTCATTTTAAATAGTACAAATAATTAATTAAAAGACACATTTAAAATTAAAGAATTAGTATTTTGACAAAATAATTAATTAAAGGATACATTTGGAATGCACATCTCAACAACAGAGAGTTCAGTGAGGCGATCTTTACAATCTAGACTCATGGCTCTCCAACAATTAATTCATGTAGTTAACAACGGTTTGTCTGGTGCTGTAGAAGCAATTCAAGAACTCTCTTTCGAATTCCTTCCTAAGTCAATGTACCAATCAAAAGCATTTTCTTTAAGTGTTTGAATGAATTGCTTGACTAGTAGGTCCCCTCGAGTACCAACGTTCTCGCATGTCTCAACGAAGTGGGTAATGTGTTGTTTATGATTGCCCTTTCCATCAAATTGTTGAAATTTTGGTGGTTTGATACCTGATTGACGTTCTCAAGTTATCAATCCTCTTAGTATAAGGTTTGAATACAAGAGGGAGTCTTGAGTAGGTCCACCGTACCGAGCTCTAATACAGTTTGTGATCATATCTTGGAGTTGTTGGATGAATAATGAAGCGATTGACGCCGAGTGTTGCAACTGGTCCTCATGGATAATAGTCTTTCCCTTGTCATTCTTTCCTACAGCAGGGGTTTGGCTAGACTTAGTAGTTTCTTAATTTTGCAGCTGATTCTTCAAATAGGCAATCTCGTGATCCCTTTCCTCTACTATCTTCATTAGGAGATTGAGTTTTCTTTCCATCTCCACCATCATTTCATCTTGGTCTACATCAGCCATCATGACAGACATCAGATGAAGATTTAGTGTGTCCATTGGCTGCTTAGAGGTTGGAGTGAAAGAATCGAACAATGGGTTGTCGTTGACTGCAATCTTGTCCTTAGAGGATTCTTCAATCAATTTTGAGATCCTACTTGCAACAGTGAGAAGAGTGTGATCCTCGTTGATCTTGATTCCTTTGGAACAACTACGAGTGACAGGACCCGTGTAAGAGTCGCTCGATGTTGTAACCTTCGCGAGAGCTTTCTTTGGTGTCATCACGTTGGTTGGATCTTTAGACAAGAGAAAGAGATGAAAGGTAAAGATTGTCCCACTGGTTGTGCCAATTTGTTCACACGTAAATTCGAAGATGGAGATATGTGGAATAAATATGTATTTGTATTTATGTTATATGTGTGTGGGTGTACAATCTCTAACTTTAATCCTCTTATTCTCTCTCTTTGTGTGTGTGAGTGTGTTTCACTCGAGGGTTGGGACGCTTAATCTCGAGTTTGAAGCTTCAATTGATTGCTTGGAGTCTTGAAGAGTCTTCGGTCTTCAATGGTTGTTCAAGTCTTCCAGTCTTGAAGGGTTTTCAGCCTTCAAGAAGTCTTGGGGTCTTGAAGAGTGTTTAGTCTTCAAGGAGTGTTCAGGTCCTGAAGAGTATTTGATCTTCAAGGAGTGTTGAAGCCTTGAAGAGTGTTTAATCTTCAAGAATTGTTGAAGTCTTAAAGAGTGTTTAGTCTTCAAGGAGTGTTGAAGTTTTGAATAGTGTTTGGTCTTCAAGGAGTGTTCAACACATAGAAACTTATGGATTTCAGAGAGTCTTCAATCTTTAGTTTTGGTGGAGTCTCCCCGAATTCTCTGGTTCTGGTTGAGAGCTTCAAAATTCTGAACCTCTTGTCTTTGTGAGAGTGTAGAATTTCTCAACCCTTGAAATGAAGGAGAGTCCATCTATTTATAGAGTTCTCCATGGATGAGACCTGGTGACTTTTGGGCCTAACAACTTGGACTTAGGCTTTATTGGTCTTGAGTTCAACTATTTGGTCTTGACTTTGATTTATATTTTACTCAAAACCCATATGACCCAAATTTGATCAAATTATTATTATTTTTAATTAATTGATCAAATTAATTCTTTTAATTAATTGATCAAATGAACATTTGACCTTAAAATTTTATAATTAGTTAACTTTGTCTTCAAATTAAATTTGGGATAGTCAATGTATAATTTGTCCCAAATTTAATTATATGTGTAATTTCGTCATTATTTAATTTGTGATTGGCCAAAATTTCTCGTTCAGATACATTTGAGTTTTTAGTCAAATTCCAAAAACAAAAACAAGTTTTTGAAAAATATTTTATTTTAGTTTTTAAATTTGATTTGGTCTTTGAAAACATTAGAAAATAGTAATGACAAAACAAAGGGCCCGTTTGGTAACGTTCTCGTTTCTTGTTTCCGTTTCTTCATTTTTAATAAAGAAAAATAGAATTTCATGACCCTAACACATATACATTCAATACTAATAAACCTATATTCTTATATATGTTTGGAAAAAATTGGAAACATGAACAAAAAATGAGAAACTAGTTTTAGTTGTTCCCAAAAGTTCAATACAAATTTTGGGAGTGTTTCTAAAAAATGAGAAACAAGAAACATATATATAGTTATTAAATGCTTAAATTTCTTAATAAAATTGGAAACAAGAAACAAGAAACGAGAACGTTACCAAACAGGCCCAAAGAAACTTATAAGTGGAAGTAGTGATTATATGTAAGCATAATTTTAAAAAATCAAATGACTCATATGGGACCTTAATTTTAGTTTTTGATTTTTGAAAATCAATTAGACTTATAAACACTAGTTAGGCTTATGAGTTACTTTTGCTTTGTTATCTACCTTCTAAAAATGTTTTCAAAGTTTAGAAAAAAATAGTTTTTAAAAGCATGTTTTTATTTTTGAAATTTGACTAAAAATCCAAATGTTTCTTTAAGGTAAAAACCATAGTAAAAAAGGCATAAATTTCAAAAACCAAAAAATTACACCAAATCGTTATCAAACCAGGTCTCAACTTTATTGAGTTAGCTATAATTTTTCTTAAAAAAAAAAAAAAAAAAAAAAAAAAAAAAAAAAACTATTGACTTTGAAATATAAACCCATAAAATCAAATTAATTACCTCAACATTAATATCGATATGGGCATTTTCTTTTAGGGCTGTCCAATCTCTAAGAACCTTACCTTTTTAGATGTTCACATTTTTCTCATCCTATATTGCTGGAATTTTAATGGCATTATAAATAATACATATAGATTCAAAGGGGGAGAATGGAATTCCATGTTTTTGTAGTTTTGTTGGTTCAGCTCCCATGCACAAGTGTAATTGATGGCCACCAAAGAAACTGTTGAAAATAAATTTTTTGAGGTCCTTAAAATGCCCAATTAAATGCCTCAAAGAAATGGGTCACTTACTTGGTTTCCTTAACAATTTGGAGTGAAATTCTCTTTTGAAAGTAAGGGAGTAGATTCATTGTATGATTTTATTAGTTTTATAGGTTTTTTTAGTACCTCAACCTTTGGAGGTGGGGGGATTTGAACCTCTGACCTCTTGATCGAGGGTTCATGTCGATTACCGTTGAGCTATACTCACTTTAGCCATTGGTTTTATAGTTGTGAATTGAACAATTGTACGTTGGTTTTTGTTTTGGTTTTTTTAAAACTACGTTGGTTTTCTCACAATTTCCTTACAATGGTTTTTAACTTTGTCAAGTACACATCTGAACTCCTAACTAAATTCCAAAAACAAAAACAAGTTTTTGAAAACTATTTTTTTTTTTAGTTTTCAAAACTTGACTTGGTTTTTGAAAATATAGAAAGATTGTAGGTAACAAAATAAAGAAACTTATAGGTTGAAGTAGTGTTTTATAGACGTAATTTTTAAAAATAAAAAACAAAATAGTTATCAAATGGGATCATAAAATATTTATGGTTGAAGATGGTTCAAAGTAGAGATGGAGTGTTCTTAGGTCTTACTTGGTTTCATTACCAATTTGGAGTGATATTCTCTTTTGAAAGTAATGGAATAGATTCATTGTATGATTTTATTAGTTTTATAGTTGTGAATTGAATAATTGTACCTTGTTTTTTATAACCATTTAAGTCCCAGTCCGTTTGATAACAATTGGTTTTTAGTTTTTGATTTTTAAAAATTATGATTGTTTTCTCTCACTTTCCTTATCATATTTTTCATTTTTGTTAAGTAGACATTTGAGGTCTTAGCCAAATTCCAAAAACAAAAACAAGTTTTTGAAAACTACGTTTTTTTTTTTTTTTCAAAAATTGACTTGTTTTTTAAAACATGGGAAGGATGTAGATAACAAAACAAAGAAAGTTGTGGGGTGGAAGTAGTGTTTATAAACTTAATTTTCAAAGACCAAAAACCAAAAACCAAAAATGAAATGGTTATCAAACGAGCTTTAGTTTTTTGTTTTGGTTTTTTAAAACTATGTTTGTTTTCTGACAATTTCCTTACCATGGTTTTCAACTTTGTCAATGACACATCTGAATTCCTAACTAAATTCCAAAAACAAAAACAAGTTTTTGAAAACTACTTTTTTTAGTTTTCAAGACTTGACCTGATCTTTGAAAATATGGAAAGAATGTAGGTAACGGAAAAAAAAATAAACTTATGGGTTGAAGTAGTGTTTATAGACATAATTTTCAAAAACCAAAAACAAAATGATTATCAAACGGGACCTAAAATATTTATGGTTCGTCGATGATTATCACTCGTGGACTTGAAAATTTATGTAAAATGCCAACAAGGTGAAAATCAATTATTAATTCTCGAAAAAATGATATTGTAGGATTCGACATACATACACAACCACCTATTAGATCGTCAATCAATCCATTAAGTTTAAGTTAGGTTATTATACATTTAATTATATCGACACTTAACGTCTCGAAACTTCCTTAGTGGGGTTCGTCCAGAAATTTTGAAGAGGGTTGAAAGTAGAGATGGAGTGTTCTTCAAGTATGGGCGTTATGATTCTGAGTTGGCAGAGATTTTAAAGATGGTGTAGAAGGTAGAGGTTGAGTGTTCTTCAATTATGAAAGGATGGCACATTGACGAACTTTGCATCCTATCAAGAGAAAAATCGAACTAATTTCTTGAGTGTTTTCTAAGGAAGTTTCGAGACGTTAAGTGTCGATATAATTAAATGTATCATAACCTATCAATTTAAACTTATGGATTGATTGACGATCTAATAGGTGGTCGTGTATGTCGTATCCTACAATATCATTTTTTCGAGAATTAATAATTGATTTTCACCTTGTTAGACGTTTTACACAAATTTTCAAGTCCACGAGCGAGAAGAAGTGTTGATATAATTAAATTTAATTATCATAACCCATCAGGTTAAGGTTTTGGGTTGATTAGTGATATTATTCTACTTGATTTCGAATTTTATGTACTTCATCTTCTTTTTCTTTATGTACTTGATTTCGTCATTGATATAATTAAATTTACCATAACCCATCAGTTTAATTTTTGTGTTCATTGGTGATTTAACATAAGTATTGTATTTTGAAAAATGAAATTGTAAATCTATTCGTTCTTTTGTCATATATTTGTTGTAGGAAAAATGTTTATGAATAAATTTTAGCCAAACTAAATTAATAATTATGATTTGAACAGCATTTTTTTTTTTTTTTGTTGCAAACTAATTTTATAATTATTTCGAATTTGCAAACTCTTTTGAACAAGCCTATTTTTGTTATTTTTTTGGTGCATCAACTAACCATAAAATCATTGTTAAATATGCCTAAAATAGTCATCAAATATACCTTAAACTTAATAATTTATTTATTTTTATTTAATAGTGACATTTAACCATTAAAATGGTACTAGCTAGAACATGATTCCTTGAGCTCAAATCTTAGGATATTTTTCCCTCTTCTGTTCATATCAATGGTTCAATTATTGGAGATTGTGAACCAAAATTGACAACCCAACATTTATGAGCTCAAGGTCTATGAGGAAGGAGATGTATTGAGAATATATAACATAAATTAAATTTAAGAAAATATTCGACTATATATTGATATGTAGGGATCACCACTAAAAGGTTGACAATTATGAGAGAATAAAATAAATTTTTCATTTTTTACTTTTCTCTCTTAGTTGTCAAAGATGTTAATGGGGTGTGAAAGGAGATCCCTACACACTAATATCCAGCCAAGTATTATTCTTAAATTTACTCTTATCTAAAAAGTTGATGATTTCATATCATATTAGAAGGAGAACATCCAAAGTTGAAAAATCATTTTTTATATTATTTTTGTCCTATTTTATATCCAATAATAGATAGGTGTCAATATGAGCATAATTCAATGGTTAAAAGATGTGTCAATATGAGCATAATTCAATGGTTCAATGATGTTATAAAACTTAACGAATCGTAATGTAACATTTAATAAAGGCATATATGATACAATTTTCAATATGTGAGAATGGAGAGAATTTGAATCTTTGACTTTGGTTGAGGATGATTTTTTTTTAAGAGGATTGATGATGATATATACCGTAACTAGTTAAACAACAATGCAATTTAACTATATAGTTGGTTTTAAATTTGTTCTTAATAGTTACCATTGTATCTCAATCTTTAATTTTGTTGCAAAAAAAAAAAAAAAACAAAGAAAAAGAAAACAAACTCATCCATTTGCATTCTTCATTAAATTGAATTTTTTAAAACATTAGAGGTACAACTGAAATGGAGTCCATAGATTAAACAAAAGCGAAACCAAAGTACGTAATATACAAAATGCTCCTAACCTATGTTTTTCTGTTTTTTTATTATTATTTTTTTCCAATTTTACTACTAATCTTTTGAGGTTTTAATTTTATTCTAGATCTTTTATTTTCTTGTAGGCATTTTTAGACCAATTACTAATTGTTTTTAGTACATTACATCACATGTAGGAGTTGGGGATTCCAACTTACAACATTTTTAATGAGGAAGAAATGTTTTAACAGTTGATCTATGCTTGTATAATATGATAGAAAAATTACTTATCCATAGAGATAAATATTGTAATCATTGGAATCATGCTCAACATTACTATCCTACATGAAGGGATTTTTTTTATTTGATATCTGTGATTGTCCGGGTCAGCTTACACGCATCTCGACTAATCTTATGGGATAACTGTCTGACCCTACTACATTTGGTTGCCTAAGGAAACTCGTAGGATATTAAATCCTAGGTAGGTGGCCATCATGGATTGAACTCATTCTAAGCTCTTTATTTTTTCTATGGTTCTTATTGACCATTAGGGCCAACCCACGATGGTTAATGAAGGGAATTTGATTGTAAATTGTTTTTATATAATTTGTAACCATGCATATATAAACTATTTGTTGTTAGATTTAGAACCACAACTCCATCTTGTTGCCCCAAACAGTCCCACATATAGAGTTTTTACTCATAAAGAACTTCGATTGTTTGGATGAAGATTTTCTTTTCTTTTTTCTTTGAGTTGAATAACATTTTGGGTGAAAGATCCAAACTTTTAATCTCTTGATCGAGGATACATACTAATTACATTTGAGTTATGTTTACTTTGACGGATAATCATAATAAAGTTTTTTTTTTTTTTTTACAACAAAGTTAGAATAAAGTTGGTACATATTATCATTATTAAATTAATGTGATACCAACTAAATACGACATCAAACTCGGAAGAAAAAAAGCCAACAAGAGCATAGCTCAATTGACATAACGATATACTGATAATCACGAGGTTTGTGGTTCGAATCTCCCACCCCATATTGTCAAAAAAAAAAAAAAAAACAAAAAAACAAAAAAACATCAGAAGAAAAAAAAAAGAAAAAAAAAAAGAGACATCAACTAAAGACGTAGTTTTATTCTATTAATTAGCAAAGTAAACCAAAAAAAAAAATCATTCTAAATTTATAATTACATATAAAATTATAAAAATCACATTAAAATATGGAGGTTCTTTATGATGATAAGAATTAATTACAAGGATTTTGTAAGTAGTTGGGGAATTTCTCAGTGATAGTAATTAATAATTTCTAAAGTCAAAGATGATTTTTCTATTTTTGTTTTTCTACCAAATCTAACCACATCAACCTCAGGCATTGATTGTCACATGAAATTTGTCATAATCTTTAATATAATTTACTTGCAATAAGGGTTATTGAAACTAACAATTTTAAAATACATAAATGAAATATTTGTCTTTTCTAAGAACACCAAAGTCAAATTTGATATACCTTAAACCAAAGACAGTATTTAGGTTATATTTAGTTTAAGATTTTCAAGTGTTTAATTTTGAAAAAAAAATATAGTTTTTTTACAAGCACGAAAATTGACTTATTAAAAAATGAGAATGAAAAATAAATTATTCCGAGAGAAAATTTTGAAAGCAAATTTTAAAAAGAACTTTTTAAGTATATAATAACTTGGGTATAAAAACACTTATCACATAATGTAACCAAACATATGAGTGTTTAAATTCTAAACAATTTTTATACAAAATGTTTTTTAAAAAATACACTCTTGAAAAACATTAAAACTAAAAGGTATTCCAAACGGACCCTTAATATTTTAACATCTAAATTTCTAAGACCCGTTTGTTATACAATTCAAATATTATTTCTTGTTTTTAGATTCACATAGTCGGTTTAGATGACCAATAAATATTGGAGAGTTAAAAATATTGGATTTAAAGTCTAGGATAATAAATATATGTGTTTGTGTTTGGATATGCAAGATAATTAATATTTGGAAGTTAAATATCTATGTTTGTTTTATAAAAAAAATAATTTCAATTATTAAATTTAATTAAAATATTTATATTAGATAATTAATTAACAAATAAACAATAGGTTAAAACAATTAAAATTCATCTACTCCTTCATCAGAAAGTAATGGTTAGTTTTCTCTCTTCTCTCTCATCCCCATTTCTCAAGAAAAAAAAAAGTTTCTAATAAAAAAAAAAACACATCTCCAAAAAGGGTAATAAAATCTCATAATTCATGAGATATTTTTGTCTTTTGATAATAATTAGCTTGGTTTTAAAAAGTAAACATCACCTTCAAAAAAAAAAAAAAGTAAACATCAAAGAAACAGCACATGAATTTTTATATCATTATCAAAACTCATCTCAAAACCAGATCAAATCAATTTGACATTGATTTAATCTAGTTGTTTTCTAAAACCGTTATATAAATCTAAAGAATGAATATTTCAAAAAAAAAAAATCTAAAAAATGAAATTTTCTGAAAATTATTACATTTTAATGTTTCCAATATTTTTTAGATTTTTATAAATGTATAAATTTAGAATTTGAAAATTTAGAATCATATTAAAAATTATTAAAACTTTGATGGAAATACAAATAAAGTCCCACATTGGCTAGATAAGAAAACGATCATGCGTATATAAGTAAGAGATAATATATACATGAGATCTTTTGGGTAGAAGAAAAAATAAAGCTAAGCCTTGAAAACTTATGTCCGGGTGGACAATATCATACTATTGTAGGGAGCTATAAACTAATTTCATATTATAAATTATAGGTTAAAAAATCATTTTGGTTCCTACACTTTAGTTTTATTCAATTTTAATTCCTATACTTTTCAATATTCAATTTTAGTCCCTATACTTGGAACAAAACTTAAAATTGGTCCATTGTCAAAATAATTATATAATAAAAAAAAAAATTGGTCCCTCATGTTGCTTTATTGTTAACTTTTCTAAAAAAAAAGTTTAATATTTATTAGTATTCTCTTAAGTTTTGGTAAAATGTTTGTATTATGTCTTTTTTTTGTATGAAAATTATTATGATTATTTAATCAATTTCGAATAAAATTAACTTCAAACTAACAATAATGACTTATTTTAAGCTTTATTCAAAGTAGACTAAAATAGAATGATTAAAAGTATAAAAAGGGATAATGAAACCTAAAGTACATAGACAAAAATGACATTTTAACCTAAATTATATAATATTTTAAAAAATTAATTATGCAAAATTTATGAGCTAAAATATGCTAATATATTAATTAATAATAATTTAGATCTTACTAAATACTTAGTGGGTAACTATCATTATTGTTATTATTTATGAATATATTACTAAATATATTTCAAACCACTTTTTAAATCAAAATATATCTTCTTTCAATATTCACCTTAGTCAGGTGCGCTAAATGCTAGTGTGACAATGATGTTTCCTTCCCTAAGGGACATTTTCTATTGATTCATTCGGTTGATTTGGCTTCTTTCTATTGTTTGTTTTGGTCCTCGTTTGTGTTTTGATCTCGAGCTGTGAGGTTCTTCGATTCTCGTTGTTTTGTAATATATTATGTTATGGGTGAATTTGGACCTAATTCTAAAGAAAGTTAGAATGATAGGAGTCCGGAGGAGAAACAAGACGGTGAAAGCCCATTGGGCCCGAATCAATCTCTAGGGCTATTCCTCTCCTAAAAGGGAGGGGAAAGCCCTAATTTAAACTATAAATAGAAGAAACCAACTCCAAGGTAAATGGAACTCAACTAGGTATCTATTCTCTTCCTCTTCATTGTTAATTTAAGCATAGAAACCGGTGCACCACACAGGTGCATAGTTTTCTCTTGTTTTGCAGGTCACGTCTTTTCCCTTCAAAAAAATTAATCGTTAGTGTCACGTGAATGTCAGGTGAGTTGGTTGGTCAAATTTTGCCATCTACATATTACCTTTGAAAAAAAGAATCTAATTAAATTTGCTATTAAAAACATTTAAGAAACGAAACATATCACATTACTCTATATTTTTCACCGTTAATGTTTTAGGTTTGGATGAATGGATCGCATTTAAACAACACCCACCAGCTGAGAAAGGCCTCATAAATTGATACGCAGAGGCAGCCACCCATATCTTAGACAGCAACTGATATCACCTGTCCTCTTTTGACACTGACTTTTTTAAGATCTCTTTTTTCAAGAAGATAATAATGCCTTTAAATTTTCCTCAACAACATTTTCAATAGAGTAACATGCAAAACTTTAGCCTTAAAAGCTCCAACTCATTTATTGGCTAGCACTAGAAGAAAAAGATCTAGGCCAAGAACAAGGTCTAAACCTTAATTTTGGATTTTTTTTTTTTCACCTAAACAAGAAAATGAGCTCCACAATTCAAATTTTCTATTAATACGATGAGATGATTCCGATCTAGTACGTTAAAATTTTGTTGAAGTTTAACTAGACATTAGTTTAATCGATCTAAAAGAACCTCACAACTTTAATTTTGAAAAATAGTTTTGAGTGGTTTGGAAGATAGAGAGAGAGCTTTTTGTTGTTATGTTATTGTCATCTTTGTCCTTGGTGTGATGTTAATAATCTCTATATGAAGTGTTGCATCTAAAAAATAATTACTAGGACTATTCCTAGCTTATTATTATTTTGGGAAGTTGGAGTTAAGTTACTAGTCCACAACTCTTATGATATGACCCAACTACAAAGTAAAAGAGTCACTATGCTGATGCTAAATAATCCGTTTTTAAACTAATAGTTAAGGCCTCTCATTTGGTAACCATTTAGGCCTCGTTTGATAACCAATTTGTTTTTGGTTTTTGGTTTTTGAAAATTAAGCCTACAAACACTACTTTTTCCCATAAGTTTCTTTGTTTTGTACTTACCTTCTTTCCATATTTTCAAAAACCAACTCAAGTTTTGAAAAAAAAAAAAAAAAAATTGTTTTAAAAAACTTGTGTTTTGTTTTTGGAATTTGGCTAAGAATTCCCATGTATCTTTAACAAAGATGAAAACCATGGTAGAGAAATTAGGCGAAAACAAGCATAATTTTCAAAAAAACCAAATGGTTATCAAACAGGCTTTAGTTGTTGGTTTTTTATTTTTGAAAATTAGGCTTGTTTTCCCTCAATTTCCTTATCATTATTTTCATTTTTTTTAAGACACTTAAATTCTTAACCAAATTCTAAAACAAAAATAAGTTTTTGAAAACTACTTTTTTTTTTTTTTTGTTTTAAAAAATTGATTTGATTTTTGAAAACATCGAAAGAAGGTAGAAAAAAAAATAGAGGTAAAAGTAGTGTATATAAACTTAAAAACCAAAAATAAAAAAAATCAAATAGTTATCAAACGGGCCTAAATTATTAAAGGGTTAAGAAATTATATATACATGCATATAATGAATCAAGAGTAATCAATAAGATGAGTCTAAAGTTGTTAAAAACATTTTCTTTTCCTAAAAGAGGCAAAAAGGTCCATCCATGCATAATACGAAATACGCGTTATGAGCTTTTGATTGCATGGAAGGTAGTGGTCATGTGCAATAATTACTCATCTATTAGAGAGTATTACTTAATAATTAATCTTATAATTAAGGTCCCGTTTGATAACTATTTGGTTTTTTGTTTTTGGTTTTTGAAATTCCCTATCATGGTTTTCATGTTCGTTTTTTTTATTTATATAATATCTGGAAGTGGAGGGATTCGAACTATACACCTTTTGATTTTTAGTATAATTTTATGTCAGTTGAGTTATAGTCGGCAAAACAATATTCGTAAATTTAAGAAGACAAAATAATAAAGATAGTTTAATATTTCAACTGTCTGTGAGTGCAGTTCTGAGAAAACGTAAAAGCAAATGAGTTCAGGATAGTTTTTGCTTTTCTTTTAAAGAAAAATAAATAAAAATAAATAAATTTGAATCTGTTTTGAATGACTTTTTAATTGTTTTTAAGGGTAAGAAAATGTTTTTAAATACTCATAAAGTGATTCCAAACCTACCTTTGGTATGAATTTTTCTCTTATCATTAATTATGACTAGCTCGCTGTTAGATTTATAGAAAATATTTATTTATTTATTAATTATTTGGAGGAGCTACATATACAATAATTACTCATGAAAAAAAAAAAAAACACTAAGTGCCCGTTTGGTGTTGCTGTGGATGGAATTATAAGTGATTATAGGAAAATCTTAACTAACTTGGGTGTTTGGTAAACCTGATTTTTTATTAATTTATGGAAAATCTATTTTGAATTCTTTAGATTTACAACATCTATTAGCTTTTGAAAATAACTTCCCCAACAATCATGCGCCTATTTTAACCATTTTACAAAATACCAATTATATCCTTTCCTAATTTTATTTTCACGCCTCTTATCGATCCTTTTGTCAGGTTCGTTTTAATTTTTTAAAAACTTTTTTCATAATCGTTCTTCTACATTTGAGATGATAAAACACAATGATTGAATTTTCAATAACTTGTGTTCTTGGTTTATCAATTTTGTGTGTTGTTTTTTTTTTTTTTCTTAATCATATTTTTCCTTAAATTTTGTTTGTACTTTTAAAAAAAAATGTTTTTTTTAAAGGTGAAAAAAAAAATTGTTTGTACTTAAATTGGAATAACATTTGTTAATTACAATGTTATAATATTTTATCATATAATTTAAAATAACAAAGTATAAATTTTTAGAATAACAAAATAGAAATTTAAAATCAAACTATAATAAAATTTAAATAATTAGCTTATAACAATTTAAATATTGAGTATCAATATAAAAATAATCAAAATGGATAGGTCTACTTTCGTAGCTAAATCGCAACAATCTCGTTTGAATTTACCAAACACTATAACCTGCTTTTTCATGTTTAACACTGAAATTTACCAAACACTAATTTACTTCTAGTTACAGCTGATTTTTTTAAAAGTACAGTTGACAGCAATTATTTTAAAAGCTACAGCAATCCCAAACTAAGCCTAAAACTACCAAAAGAAAAAACTTAAGCTAAGGGTCCTATTCGAATACTTTTTAATTTAAATGTTTTTTAAGAATACATTTTTTAAAAAACATTTTACATAAAAATTGTTTAGAATTTAAACACTCATATGTTTAGTTACATTTCCTTATAAGTGTTTTTATACACAAATTAGGGTGCATTTGGTTAAACTTTTCAAATGTTTAATTTTGAAAAAATTTCTAGTGTTTGACAACCACTAAAAATGACTTATTAGAAAATGAGATTGATAAATAAATCATTGTGAGGGAAACATTTGAAACCAACTTTTTTAAAAAGAGTCTTTTAAGTATACAATAACTTGTATATAAACACACTTATGAAGAAATGCAACTAAACATATGAGTGTTTAAATTCTAAACAATTTTTATACAAAATGTTTTTTAAAAAATGCATTCTTGAAAAACATTTAAATTAAAATGTATTCCAAACGGACCATTATTGTATACTTAAAAACTCTTTTTGAAAAAAGTTGGTTTCAAGTGTTTCTCTCAAAATGGTTTATTTCTCAATCTCATTTTCTAATAAGTTATTTTTAGTGGTTACCAAACACTAAAAAGTTTTTGAAAATGTTTTTTTTTTTCAAAATTAAACACTTGAAAAGTTAAACCAAATACACCCTAAATGATTAAAGTAAATTTTACTTTTAAGTATATTTTTTCAATACACAGTTTTTGTGGTTGCATTGAAACCAAAAGGAGATTTAATAAATGTATTAATATGTAATGGAAAGAAAAGTGCTATTGTAACTTGCAAGTGTGAACTCATAGTGATTTTGTTCTAGTATAGATCATGAATTGAATTGATATTTAGTAATTCCAAAGATAATTTAGGGTGTGTTTGGTTTAATTTTCCAAGTGTTTAATTTTGAAAATAAATCATTTTGAAAAAAATTATAATGTTTGGCAACCACTAAAAGTGACTTATTAGAAATGAGATTGATAAATAAACCATTTTGAGACAAACACTTGAAACCAACTTTTTAAAAAAGACTTCTAAGTAAACAATAACTTATGTATAAAAACATTTGCGAGGAAATGCAACCAAACAATGAGTGTTTAAAATTTAAACAATTTTTATACAAAATGTTTTTTAAAAAATGCATTATTGAAAAACATTTAAATTAAAATGTATTCCAAACATACCCTTAAAATTTTCATCCTCTCACTTGAATGGTAATTCAAAAATAAAAAGTTGAATAACTATATTCTTTACAAAAATTTGAATAGCAACTTTTTCTTCCTTTCCTTCACATTTATTACTTTGTCGATTCGATATATCAAAGATTGTAGTTCGTTAGCTGATTTTTTTCTTGATTCACATGGAACAGGATTATTGTTGGTTAGTCTATTTTTTCAAAGTTCATATTGGATAGATTCCAAACATCTAACTTTTAAGACAAATATATAATATCTTAACCAGTTAGGTATACACTAAAACCAAATGATTATACTTTTGGTGTACCATTGGAGTCACCTAATTACACATATATTGAAATATTGGTACTGCATTCTAGAACATATTCATGTGAGTTATTTTATTTGGGTTACTTTATTTTGGTTTTTTTCACAAAAGTTCAAATTTATTGCAATTGGAAGATATTTTCCTCAAAGTACCTTTTACATATACCACAAGTTACCATGAGTTAATCCTTTATTTTCTTGTTTTCTCTTTCTTTGAAAATTTATTTTATTTTCTCTAATTTTTTTACCCAATGGGAATTCTAATACAATAATTAGCCTAGAAAAGCAACTCATATCAACTTTGAGTATCCACACATCTCTTTCTATCATGCTCAGTTTTAACAAAGTATGGATGATCATAGGATATTTATTTATTTTTGACAACATGAGGGAGAGGAGATTCGAACCACATACCTTGTGACTATCAGTACAAGGTTATACCAGTTGAACTAAGCTGTGGTTGGTGGATGGTCATAGGATATGAAACTTTTAAAATGCAAACCAAATAAAACCAATCTTAAACCAAATGATAATATTGCTCATTTTTATCTTTAATTTTTTTATTAATAGGTAGGTTCAAAATTTCCAGTTCAATCAATGGTGCTTAACAATAAATTTGCCATTCCTGTCCCAACCCAACCAAGCCATAAATTCTTGGAAAAGAAAATTTCTCTAACCCATGTTGACTTTGATTGGCAAGCACATGGCCATTTTTGTTGACTAAAAATTTCACAAACTTTTACAAACCACATCCAAGTATTCTTTACACCAAATCTCTCACTATAAATACACCAACAAGTAGAGAGAAGAAAGATGCAAACTTACTTGCTTGTGTTCTATTTGACTCATTCTTGTGCTTCATCAATGGAAGCAACAAGGAAACAACTAGAAGATCATAAAGATCCTAAGAAGGTGGCATTTTCAAATGGGATTGTGATGATGAAGCCCAAACAAGCTTTCTCAAAGAGAAGATGGACAATATTGGACAAACGTTCTGCTGGTGGTCTTTTGTTCTTGCATTTGCTTTGTCTCTTGGCACCCTTTCATTGCAACTGGGCCGCGTTTTGGGTTGCCTTTGCATTGTATTTTATTACCGGTCTGTTTGGGATAACACTCTCGTACCATAGAAATCTCGCACACAGAAGCTTCAAGCTTCCCAAATGGCTCGAGTATTCGTTTGCGTATCTGGGACTGCATGCTTTTCAGGTTTGGTGAATGTTTAGATTAAATTTCTTACGATATCTTTTTGTAGTGATTTTGATTGAGTTATTCTTCTTTTTGTAACTGAAATGTTTTATTCCAACATCATAGGGAGATCCTATTGACTGGGTGAGTACACATAGGTATCATCATCAGTTTGTTGATACGGAAAGAGATCCACATAGTCCTTTGGAAGGGTTTTGGTTTAGTCATATAACTTGGATGTTCGATGCCTATACTTTGACTAAAAAAGTTTGCCCGAAAAATATCGAAGGTTTCGAGGAAAAAGATGCTAAACGAAAGCGTTTTAGTAATATTTTTGTGGCACAAGTCAAGTATGGAAGACCCAACAATGTTGAGGATTTACAAAAGCAAGCCTTTTATAGGTTTCTTCGAAGAACATACATTCTTCATCCCACTGCTCTTGCACTTGTCCTCTATGCCATAGGAGGACTTCCCTTTGTTGTTTGGGGAATGGTAACTACTATCATAGATATCTTTCATCTACTCTCTCTCTTTTTTTTTTTTTTAAAGACATTAGTTTTATTTAGTAGAAGTTTCTATTGATTTTAACCTTGTGGTGTATCGATCTATTTATATTATGTTTACAATATGAATATTATTTTTTTAAGACCATGTTTTCGGACATATTTAAAACCACTTTTATCATATTCAAAATCACTATCAAACATGTTTTTAATCATTTAAAATCATGTTTTATTTAGCAAAAGTTTCTACTGATTTTAACGTGGTTGTCTATCGAACTATTTATATTATGTTTACAATATGAATATTACTTTTTTAAGACTATGTTTTCCGGCATGTTTAAAACCACTTTTATCATATTCAAAATCACTATCAAACATGCTTTTAATCATTTAATAAAATCAATTTTCTTTTAGTTCATTTAAAATCAATTTTTATTATATGAAAATTGGGTTTAAAAGTATTAAACTAAACACTAAAATGATTATATGAAAGTCACTTTAAAGTCCATTTGGAATGTCTTGTCAAATGCATAAAAATATTTTTTTTCACTTAAAAATACTTCTAAAATCACTTAAACACATCACTTATAAACAAATCATTTTCACTAAAATCAATATTTCTAAAATCACTCCTCCTTAGTTTGAGTGTGATCATGATCCCAACACGGAACAACATATTTATTTAAACTTTTATTTTTTAAAAACTCTTAATACTTGGCTGCAGATTCGTACACACTCCATTAAAATCTTGACAACTAAAAGAGAAAGGTAAAAAGTGAGAAACTTATTTTACCTCTCTTAATTGTAGACATTTTAATGGTGGTATGCAGAAACACCAGTAGGGATATTAGAAATAAAATATTATATCATTAAATGACGTGTTAAATGTTGAATGGACTATGTATTACGGTACTACTAGAAATTTTCCGAGATATAGTCCCAATGAAGGTTTGATAGTGATGGCTTGCATGACAGGGGGTGAGGCTTGTTTGGTTTTTGCACATTACTTTCTTCGTAAATTCGGCATGCCACATATGGGGATACCGACTATGGAACACGGCCGATCTGTCCAAGAATAATTGGTAGTGCTGTCTCTTTCTCATGTTTCTGTTTCAGATTTCTTTTTCTTTTTTTTAAGGTTGATGTTTTTCTTAAACAACATATTGATTAAATGATATTGCTGTTCGCAGGCTGTTCGGTTTACTTGCGTTTGGGGAGGGTTGGCACAACAATCACCATGCATTTGAATATTCAGCTCGCCATGGTCTTCAATGGTGGGAGTTTGACTTGACATGGTGGGTTGTCTTGTTCCTTCAAGCTGTTGGATTGGCGACCGACGTCAAATTACCTTCTAAACTTCACAAGCAAAAGTTGGCATTGGACCATGAAAAAGTTTGATCAGTACTAAGAAGTGATTGTCTTAAAAGAGAGATTGTTTTGAAGTATTGATGTTTTGTGAGTGAGTATATGTTTTGTTGTCCAAAAAAAAGTAAATGAATACTTGTATGTTTTATCCATATAGCACGATTAAAGACGTTTTAATAATATTATTATATGAGATAATTTCAGAAGTTTGCATTTCCTCTCCCATCAAATCAAAATATTTTACTTAAAAAATAGGAAAATACTCGACTGCATATCGGTGTAGGGATCTTCGTATACACGACTGTTAAATGTAGACAATTAGGAGAGAGAAAATAAATTTTCCATTTTCTATCTTTCTCCCTCTTAGTTGTCAAGATTTTAGTGGAGTGTGGAGGGCGATCCTACTTCTCTTGAAATTGGAGATTCAAATTCTCATCCCCACATTATTTGTTGTACTAGAAAAACAAATGGATTTTTTTTTATTAATATTATAAATTTTCAAACTTATTAGAGTAATAAGTTTATCTGGAAACTTTATTATTCTAATATTGTTGTTTTTTTTTTCCAGCTATATAGGTCGTCTCTTATCCACATGTCATCTTTTCGCTCATTTCTTTTTTTAAAAAAAAAAAAAAAATAGGTAAGAGATGACCTACAAACGGAAATTTAAAAAAAAAAAACGGCAAAGCAGGTCGGACGACCTACACATAAATATTTCACTAATTTGTATTTGGCACAATGGCAAGGGACGCCTCTGACACCTAGGTGGGTTTAAACCCTACCTATAGTTTGAAACCTTGTCTTTTTTTCCTTTTTTCCCCCTCCTTTTTTTCTCTCTCTTTTTTATCTTTTTTATTTTTTATTTTTTTCTTTTCCTTTCATTTACTTTTCAAAAAATGAAATAACCTACTATTTTTTTCTCTTTTATTTTTTTAATTAAGTGTTAATTATTATCCTTTTTTTCACAATGTGATGTTAATTGCAGTTTATTTATTTGATTTGACTTTCTTCGTTTTCTTCTTTAAGCATTTTAATTCTATTACCATTACTCATACATTTAATTCTTGATTTCATTTTACTTTTGAACATGACTTCAATAAAACAAATTATAAAAAAAAAATCAATCGAAGAAATTATGAAAAAAAGAGAGAGAATAATTAAATTTCAATGGAAGAAATTTAAAGAAATTAGAAAAAAAAATGCAATTGAAAAAATTAAAGAAATTAGAAAAAAAAGGAGAGAATAAATGATTTTCAAATGAAGAAATTGAAAAAATTAGAAAATAGAAGCATATGAGTGGACTTGCCGCAAGAATAGTTATGACATTTGGTGGATAGTAAGTCCACTCATATGTTTCCATTTTGTATATTTTTTTTTTTTGTTTCTTCAATTGAAATTTAAATAAATAACCTGCAAGTAACATTGTCAAATTGTGAAAAAAAAAGAAAAATTATAATAATCTAACACTTAATTAAATTTTAATTTCTTTAACAAAAGATAATAAATCACAATATAATATTTAATGTGTTTAGAGCATTAAACAAAAAATGTAACTAATTTATTTGATTTAAAAAGAGAGGAATTGCTTTATTTGATTTTTTTTTAAAAAAATAAAAGATAAAAAAAAAAGGTTATTTCATTTTTTTTTTTTTTTTTGAAAATCAAATGAAAGGAAAAGAAAAAAAAATTAAGAAAAGAAGACAAAGAAGAGACAGGAAAAAGGAGAAAAAAATGGGTTACATGTTAGACAAGGTTTGAACCTATGCTCTCTTAATGCTCAAAAGCGTCCCTTGTCATTGTGCTAAATCCAAATTAATGTAATATTTGTATGAAGAGACAACCTATTTGTCGTTTTTCTTTTCTTTTTTTTTTTTTTTTTTTTTGTAATTTTCGTTTGTCATTGTGCCATTGTGCCTAAGGTTTGAGAGACGACCTATCCTGCTGGAATACAATATTGAAATAAAAAAGTTTGTAGAACCACTTATTATTCTAATAAGTTTTAAAAATTGCAATTTTAATATATATATATATATATAAACTCCATAAACAAATCCTCATCAATATATATATATAAGAATTCCTACTAACCTCCCGTAAAAATAAGGGTAAAAAAGTACACTTTTAGTTCTAAAGTTTGAGGATAGCTAGGTTTCTATTTGGTCCTCTTCTTAGGTGTAAAAAATGGATAGTTTAATCCTTGACATTTAGAAAATTGTTTTAAATGTCCTAAATTGTTAGTTGACTAATTAAAATATGATTTGACAGTTAATTTATTTTCAATAAGTTGAATTTTTATTTTAATTTTTGTTAGGTTATGTGGCATTTTTCTATCCCTCTTTCTTCCCCAAAATGGGTATGGAAGAGAATGAGAGTCTTAGAACTCGTTTGGAATATCTTGTAGTTTAAATGTTTTTCAAGAATGCATTTCTTTTAAGCATCTTGTATAAAAATTGTTTAGAATTTAAACACTCATATGTTTGGCATTATATTTATTTATAAGTGTTTCTATACACGAGTTATTATATAGGGCCGGTTGCAAGGATAGCAATATGGGCCAAAATAATTGCAAATCTAACAACCCACAAAAAAAATTGCAAAAATGGCAAAATCTAATAGTTTGTGTGTTGCATTTACTAAAATACCCCTCCAGATTTTCTTTCACTGATAGAAAGTTTTTCTATCACTGATAGATTCTATCAGTGATAGAAAGATTTTCTACCAGTGATAGAAAATTTCTTTCACTGATAGATTCTATCATATGATAGAATTTTTTTCTACTACTGATAGATTCTATCGGCGATAGATATTTTTCTATCACTTGTTCGGTGTTCTATCAGTGTTTGGTTGTTGTTATTTGGTTTTCTATCAGTGTTTGGTTTTTGCTTTTCAGTGTTTGATTTCTATAATCGTTCGTTTTTGCTTTATTTTTCAATGCTCGATTTCACCATGTATCATCATCGCTGATAGAAACAAAAGATCTTCTATCACTGATAGAAAAGTATCAGTGATAGAAAGATTTTTTATAACTCACGAAAAGTTTTTCTATCAGTCTCAGTGATAGAGATAGAAAGTTTTTCCATCACTCATAGAAAGATTTTCTATGAATGATAGAAATTTTTTCTTGATAGAATATCTTTCTATCACTGATAGAATAGTAAAAATTTCTATCAGCGATAGAAATCTTTTATCACTGATAGAAAGCTTTTCTATCGGCGATAGAAAGTTTTTCTATCACTTATAGATTATATCGGTGATAGAAAGATTTCTATCGGAGATAGAAAGATTTTTATGGATGATCAGGGATTGAAAGATTTTTTATCAAAAGTTTTTCTATGATTTTCTATAAAAAGTTTTTTTATCACTGATAGAACCTATCAGTGATAGAAATCTTTTATCACTGATAGAAAAAGTTTCTATTAGTGATAGAAATCTTCTATTCTATCAGTGATAGAAACTGATAGAAAATTTTTCTACCACTGATAGAATCTATCAGTCATAGAAATATTAGTGATAGAAACTTTCTATCGTAGATAGAAAATTTTTCTACCACTGATAGAATCTATCAGTGATAGAAATATCACTGATAGAAACTTTATTCTATCAGTGATAGAAACTTTCTATCACTGATAGAAAATTTTTCTACCACTGATAGAATCTATCAGTAATAAAAAGACTTTCTATCAGTAAAAAAAAAATGGGCACACAGGGGCAATTTAGGAATATAAAAAATTAATTCAAAATTTTTGCCATATTTGCAAATATTTTTAAAAATTGCTATATTTGTAATTATTTACCTTCATGTTGCCACCCATTACAATTATCCTATTATATACATAAGCCCTCAGTGAGTAATTTGGTCATAGTGAAAGGTTAAATATTGGGAGCCAACCCATTTGGCAATTTGCATACCATAGCCTTTCGTTAAATCATCATTCAACTCAACCCAAAGCTTAAGTTGATGGGTCATAAGGTAAATTTAATTATTTCAATGCTTTAATACTCCCCTTTACTCATGGCTTTCAACATCTTTAGACAAAATAACATTACAAGGCCGGTTCGAACACAAGACCAAACTCACAATTCAATCCAAAAACATAAGTCGATGAGTTATAGTAAATTTAATTTTATTGATACGACCTTTGACTTTCACACACCACTTGATATAAAAAATCATCTGCCACCTACGCCCCATTCCTTCTGCAACATCTTGCAACTTGGTAAATATAGAGATGTGACGATTTAGTAGATTCTTGTTTATTTTATTTTTATTAGGGTTTTGAAATCAACAAGAGGGTGAAAGCCCAATGGATGGCATTTTGATAAAATTATAGTTCCACAACTTCATATCTCGTGCGATGCAGTCTCTCTTTTGGTCTCTCTCCTTCATGTTGCTTATAGAAAATTAAATTGATACTCTACTCTACTCTATTATTCTACTAGCACATGAATATGATTAATAGTTGATGAGTTTGAATCTGCTAGTGATGGGGCCGTGACGGGCTGGGCTCACTCGAGGAGAAGACGGAAACGATGAAGAAGACGTGTAGCGATAAAAGAGAGAGAAAAATGTCACATAAACTAAAAAATATTAAAATAATTATGCAACTCATTAAAATTAACAAATCTAGTCAACAAGTCATGTCTCGTTTGGTAACCATTTGGTTTTTGAAAATTAGACTTGTTTTCTTTCAATTTTCATACCATTGTTTTCATGTTTATTAAGGTCATATTTGAATTCAGTCAAATTCCAAAATAAAAAAAAAAAAAAAAATTAAAAACTACTTTTTAACTATCAGATTTTTTTTTTCTTTCTATTCGCCAAGGTCCAAGGCCCTAATGAAACCACTTTCTAAATTTTAGAGACTATATTATCAATTTTTTTTCTTTTTAAATTTAGGGACCAAATAGAAACTTATCCTCATAAACCAAAAATGTATTCTACTCTAAAATTAAAAATATTTCTTTTTATTTTTTTAATATTTTTTTTTCATTTTTCTCTCCTATTTGTCAAAACGTAATGGTAGTCAATGAGAATTCTACCATGTCATTTTATTTTTTTAATTTTTTTTTTTAAAGTACTTCATTTGAACTATTATTCCCAATACATTGATAATGTCGCATTTAATGGTTCTTTCATGTGTTGGTTTGTATTCTTACAAGTAGATTATGTTTGGCCAACATGAACATAACTCGATTGACATAAAGCTTGTACTAACCATCAAGAGAGGTCTGTGTGGTTCAAATCCTCCCACCCCACATGTAAAAAAAAAAAGTAGATCATGTTTGTCAAAATGAGCATATATAACGTAGTAGTAATTGATATGTATTGACCAAGAGGTTAGTGAGGTTCGAATTTCTCCACCCCAAATGTTGGACAAAACAAAAACAATTGGATCATGTTTAATGTCATGTATTATTTTTGTAAATATTTATGGTATGGAAAAATGAATCATTTAGGCCCCATTTGATAACCATTTGGTTTTTTGTTTCTAGTTTTTGAAAATTAAGCTTGTTTTCTCCCAATTTTCTAATAATGGTTTTCATCTTTGTTGATGTTACATTTGCATTCTTAGCCAAATTCCAAAAACAAAAACAAGTTTTTGAAAACTATTTTTTTTAGTTTTCAAAACTTGAGTTGGTTTTTTAAAACATGGGAAGAAAATTTATAACAATACAAAGAAACTTATGGGTGAAAATAGTGTTTGTAGGCTTAATTTTCAAAAACCAAAAACCAAAAACCAAATGGTTATCAAATGGGGCCTTAATTATTATTTTTCTCTCTTGATTTCAGACCATGCATTTCTACCTTATTTCTAAAATCATTCATACAAATACTCACCTAAGGTATATTATTATAAGAAACTAGCAAACAAAACATGTCAAGATAATTTGATTTAGTATATAAGCTAAATGGTCTACCATTAATATACAGATATATGAGGTAAACTGGATGCATTATATTTTCCTAGTATGACTTACTTTGTAGATATTAGAAATAGGTTGATCTTGTTAAGGAAAAGTTGAATAGTCAACAGGACAAGTCAGATAGGAAGACCAAGTCAGCAGTCCAGTCAGCCTGAGTCAGCAGGTTTGTCATCAATTCATTTCATCAGCCTATTCCAGAAGCTTCGACCCCTGATTTCTGCTAAAGAACATTTGTCGCATCTGATTATTTGGACACCTGTCCATCATTCTGTTATTCTATTTTGTCCTTATTCTTGTATGCCCTAAGGGCTCAATGTGTATAAATCTGTGCCAATTGCTACAGTGATTCAATAAGAAAGAAATTATCCCAGAGAGGAAATTATCCAGCTACTGTGTTTGTTAATTTGGTATCAGAGCTAATGACCAACGTCAACACAACTGCTATCAATACCATGGCCACCGGAGCTACAACTTTTACCAGTCCACCTCTGAATCAACTTCTTAATCAAGTTACGTCAATCAAACTTGATCGGGGAAACTTTCTCCTCTGGAAAAACCTTGCTCTTCCAATTCTTCGTAGCTATAAACTTGAAGGACATCTGATGGGAACTGATCCTTGCCCACCGGAGATGATACCACAAGAAACTGAGACGGTCATCGCAACCAGTGGAGTTGCAGCAGGAAGCTCAAGTTCAGAAACGGGTGCAAGCGGAGCTTCTACATCTGAAGTCAGAATGATGATGAATCCAAAATACGAAATGTGGTTGGCAGTCGATCAACTTCTTCTTGGGTGGCTGTATAATTCCATGTCACCCGAAGTAGCCACACAAGTGATGGGAGCAGAGAATGCAAAAGATCTATGGGCTGCAATCCAAGAACTGTTTGGAGTTCAATCAAGGGCGGAAGAGGATTTTCTTCGCCAAACTTTCCAGCAGACCAGAAAAGGTAACTCTAAAATGGCTGACTACTTGAGAATTATGAAAACTCATGCTGATAACTTAGGGTTGGCTGGCAGTCCTGTTACAAATAGAAATCTAGTCTCTCAAGTGTTATTAGGATTAGATGAAGAATATAATGCTGTTGTGGCCATGGTGCAAGGAAGAGCAAATGTAACGTGGTCTGAGTTGCAGGCCGAGCTCCTAGTGTTCGAAAAGCGACTTGAAATTCAGAACTCTCACAAAACTTCTGTGACTTTCAGTCACAATGCTGCTGCAAATATGGTTGTAAACAGAGGTAATGGCTCCCCTAAACAGACCAATTATGTCAATTCTAACAATAACAATCGACAGTGCTATAATACTGGTAACCAACGAGGAAATGGAAATGGCAACCGAGGCCGAGGAAGAGGCAGAAGCTACAACAACAACTACAACAACCGTCCTACCTGTCAAGTGTGTGGGAAGGTAGGTCATTCGGCCCTAATGTGTTATCACAGATTTGACAAAGAATTCTCTCCTATACAGAACCGAGGCAATACAAATGGAGGTTTCTATCCAAACAGAGGGAGTGGACAGCAGTCTAATACAGCGTTTGTGACTACTCAACAGACAGCCACACCAGAAACCTTGGCAGATCCCAGCTGGTATGCAGATAGTGGTGCTTCTAGTCATGTGACCAACAATTATGAAAACATTTCCAACCCAGCTGAGTATGGAGGTAATGGCAGTGTTGTAATAGGAAATGGTGACCTGTTACCAATTAAATATGTTGGTTCATCTGTTCTAACTGATGGAAATCATGTGTTACATCTTGAAAATGTCTTATGTGTGCCTGATATTGCGAAGAATTTAGTGAGCATGTCTAAGCTAGCTAAAGATAATAATGTTTACATTGAGTTTCATGGAGATTTTGGTCTTGTTAAGGACAAGAGTTCGGGACAAGTGGTGCTGAAAGGAACACTTAAGGATGGATTATATCAGCTGCATGATGCCAAGATGGTTGCTAGTTCAAGTTCTAGCATGTCTTCTATTAATAAATCTGCTGGTAGTTCTGCTTTTATTGTGTCAAATGTAATGCCTCATGTCAATGTTGCTGTGACTAAAACAGTTTGGCATAGAAGGTTAGGTCATCCATCTGCAAAAGTTTTGGATAGTTTAATCAAGGGTTGTAATCTCCGAGTTAAATCTAATGAAGCATCTAAGTTTTGTGAGTCCTGTCAATTTGGGAAATCCCATGCCCTTCCATTTTCCAACTCAAACTCGAGAGCTGTTAAATGTTTTGATCTTGTTCACACAGACTTATGGGGACCTGCACCAATACAATCAGTTGAAGGATATCGATATTATGCCTTGTTTATTGATGATCACAGCAGATTTGTGTGGATATATCCACTTAAACAAAAGAATGATGTCGTGGATGCTTTTAATCATTTCATTACAGCAGTTAAAACTCAGTTTGGATGTCTGGTTAGGAGTTTGCAGTCAGACAATGGGGGTGAGTACACCAAGATTCACAAACTGTGTCACACGTTGGGAATTCAATCCAGACTTACCTGTCCATATACCTCGGCGCAAAATGGTCGAGCTGAAAGGAAGCATCGACATATAGTAGACGTTGGTCTCACCTTGCTTGCACAGGCCTCCATGCCATTGTGTCATTGGTGGAATGCCTTCTTAACAGCAGCTCAACTAATTAATGGGCTTCCGACACCAGTACTCCATGGTAAGTCTCCAATGGAACTTTTGCTTGGCAGGAAAGTTGATTTTGACATGATAAAAACGTTTGGTTGTACATGTTATCCGTGCCTACGTCCTTACCATAAACATAAACTACATTTTCACACTGAACGTTGTGTTTATTTGGGTATGAGTTCTCATCAGAAGGGCTACAGGTGCATGAATCAGGATGGCCGTATCTATGTCTCGAGACATGTTCGATTCAATGAAGAAGAATTCCCGTTTGCTATTGATTTTGGTACGAAAGCAACATCTGAGGTCAGTTCAAAGGCCTCTCCATCTATAATGCAGTGGTTTCCACATGTTGATATACCAAGTAAAATCCTCTCACCAGCTATGTCCAACAGTTCTCATCAACAAGAGGCTCCAAGTAGAGTAACTTCCCAACCATCTAGTGAAACACCAGTAGCCGTCCCTCAAATTCAGCCTCATGTTTCGCCCAACCAGTCACCTGTCTCATCTCCTACACTATCCTCCCCTCACTTCCCAACAAATGACAATTCTCCCTTAGCAACTCCATCATCTCAAATTCCTCAGTCTTTCTCACCAACCTCACCTGTGTTGCAGCCTACCCCTACAACAAACTTACCTACCAGTACAGAATCCTCTCAACCACTGCACCCTACACATCCGATGGTCACAAGGGGCAAGGCAGGGATATTCAAACCCAAAGCCTGGGTTGTTCAGCAGCAAACGGACTGGTCCCTAACAGAACCAACTCGTGTTAAAGATGCTCTTGGTTCTCCTCAGTGGAAGGCGGCTATGGATAGTGAATACACAACATTGATGAAAAATCAGACGTGGACCCTTGTTCCACAGTCTTCTGCCTTTAATGTGGTCGGAAATAAATGGATTTTCCGGATTAAACGGGATCCTGATGGCTCAATTCAACGGTACAAAGCCAGGTTGGTTGCCAAGGGGTTTCATCAATACCCTGGAATTGACTTCTTTGAGACCTTTAGCCCGGTAGTCAAGGCCTCTACCATCAGAGTGGTTCTAAGTCTAGCTGTCTCTCGAGGGTGGCTTATTCGGCAGCTGGACTTCAACAATGCATTCCTCAACGACACTCTAGATGAGGATGTTTATATGACACAACCACCTGGCTATGAAGATCCTGATCGTCCGTCATATGTATGCAAGCTTCGTAAAGCCATCTATGGCCTAAAACAAGCTCCAAGAGCTTGGAACACAACCTTGAAGTCTATACTACTGTCATGGGGATTCATGAACTCGAGGTCTGATACTTCCTTATTTATATTTCGTACTCAGTCTACTGTAATTTTGCTTCTAGTTTATGTGGATGATGTGGTGTTGACTGGAAATAACCCTAAAGCCATCAGTAGACTAATCAGAGAGCTTGATAAACACTTTGCTCTTAAAGATCTGGGACAACTCAGTTATTTCTTGGGCCTCCAAGTCCATTATGTGCCTTCTGGGATCATTCTTAACCAAGCAAAATATGTAGATGACCTGTTAACAAAGTTAGATCTACATCATGTGAAACCTGCTCCTTCGCCCAGTATTGTTGGTAAGAAAGTCTCGATTACAGAAGGGAAGCCTATGACAGATCCATTCCTTTATCGAAGCACGGTGGGAGCTCTCCAATACCTCACTCATACAAGACCTGACATCGCGTACGTAGTCAACCAACTCAGTCAATTCCTCAAAAATCCCACTGATCTCCACTGGCATATGGTGAAAAGAGTTTTAAGGTACATAAGTGGCACAAAACACCTTGGCTTATTATTTCAACAAGGGTCTTCCTTCTCAATTACTGCGTTTTCTGATGCTGATTGGGCATCAAATATTGATGACCGACGATCAGTGGCTGTATATTGTGTGTTCGTTGGTGGAAATCTAATCTCTTGGTCCTCGAAGAAACAATCTGTGGTAGCACGATCAAGCACGGAATCGGAATATCGAGCCTTAGCTCATGCCTCTGCTGAAATAATGTGGCTTCAGCAGCTACTTAAAGAAATTGGTTGTCAATCAGCATCTCGCCCAATACTCTGGTGTGATAATATAAGTGCAGGCGCCTTAGCTGCAAATCCGGTCTTTCATGCAAGGACAAAACACATAGAGATTGACATCCACTTTGTGCGTGATCAGGTACTTCGAGGTTCACTGGATGTGCGATATGTACCTTCATATGATCAAATAGCTGACTGCCTCACTAAATCACTGCCTCACACACAGTTTCAATATCTGAGATCCAAACTCGGGCTCACTGAAGCCCCTCATGTAGCCTCTCGTTTGAGGGGGAATGTTAAGGAAAAGTTGAATAGTCAACAGGACAAGTCAGATAGGAAGACCAAGTCAGCAGTCCAGTCAGCCTGAGTCAGCAGGTTTGTCATCAATTCATTTCATCAGCCTATTCCAGAAGCTTCGTCCCCTGATTTCTGCTAAAGAACATTTGTCGCATCTGATTATTTGGACACCTGTCCATCATTCTGTTATTCTATTTTGTCCTTATTCTTGTATGCCCTAAGGGCTCAATGTGTATAAATCTGTGCCAATTGCTACAGTGATTCAATAAGAAAGAAATTATCCCAGAGAGGAAATTATCCAGCTACTGTGTTTGTTAATTGATCCAAACTCAAAAAACAAAAAGAAAAAAAAATCCAAATTGTTGTAAATACATGAAAATAGAGTGTCACTCACATCTAATGAAATTTATTTTATCAAACAACACTTGACATGACACCTTTCGAAAAAGAGATGCAGGTCCTCCTGTTTATTGGGATGAGGTACCGGTATAGGAGAACACAAATTCTCGAAGGAAAGAGATACAAAGAGAAAAGTGAGGGGAAATATTTTTTAAATAATAATAATAAATAATAATAACTTCATGTTCTTAAATTTTAGAGAAATTTTCATTTTTAACCCTAAACTTTAGTGGTTGTATCAATTTTAACCCTGAACTTTCAATTTCATCAAATTGAACCCTAAACTTAACAAGTTGTATCAATTTTAACCTGAACTTTCAATTTCATCAAATTGTACCTCAAACTTATCAAATCGTATCAATTTTAACCCTAAACCTGCATAAGTGTTACAATGTATACCTTTGGTTAACTTTTTTTTTGAACCACCGTACGTAATTGATTATTTCTTTTTTTTTTCTTAATTCACATTGCATCTGAATTGGTTTCTTATAAATAAAATATTGAAGAAACTTTATTTTAGATGACTTTTTCTCGTTGTTGAGGATTTTATTAGAGTTTTTTTTTTTGCTGCTATTTAAGATTACGAAAGCAAAGAAATTTTGGAGGTTTTTTATCTTCAAATATTCGCTGGTCTTTTCTTGTTGCTAAGAACTTTGTGGGATTTTCCCCTTCTTTTAATGTTTTATTTCTTGTTAATTAGAAGAATGTACAAATCTAGGAAACGAAAATAAATAAATTTCAAGTTTTTTATTTCTCATATTTGCTAGATTTTTCTTGTTGCCAATAACTCTGTGACTTTTTTTTTTTATAATAATGAGAATAATTGTATGAGATATTTGATTTCTTAAAGCGTCTTACTAACAAATTTCTTACAAAACACTAACTCAGGTGCAATGTGAATTACAAAAAATAAAAGGAAATTGTCAATTACATATTTTGATAGCAATTCAAATGAAAAGTTGACAAAAGGTCTACATTGCAACATTTATGCAAGTTGGAGGTTCAAATTGATACACTTTGTTAAGTTTGGGGTTCAATTTGCTAAAATTGAAAGTTTAGGGTTAAAATTGTTACAACCTGCAAAGTTCAGGGTCAAAATTGATTTTTTCCCTAAATTTTAAATTTATTATTAATATTTTATTCGTCTTTTTTATTACCTTTTACATTTTACAACAAAGGACAATTATTAAACAAAAATAAAAATGGTCATGACCAAACACACCGATCTACGGCAATCAATTTTGTTATCTATTAATAGTTTTCCTTTTCTTTATTATTCTTGGCCATTCAAATTTTATATGTAAAAGGTACACTTAATAGTCCTCAAAAAAAAAAAAAAGTACACTTAATAAATTTGACAGTTATATTGCTTGAAAAAATAATACATTTGACAGTTATTGAAAAAAAAATCAAACAATTATTTTTCCATTATAATGACTTAGTAAAGTTGTACTGATGACCACCAGATTTGTGGTTTGATCTCCACCCCACATATTGTAAAAAAAAAAAAAAATAATAATAATAATAAAAAAGCTGTTGGACGAATAGATTAGGAAGCTCGCAAGAGAGTTGGGAGAAGTGTTGTTCGATTGGTGTCCAGTTGATAGGTTTTAGTGTTTAGTAAAATTGATAATAAATTAATTTTAATAAAATTACTTTTTCAACTAAGTTGATTTAATTTGGGAAATTATGGTAGCTTTTCTAACAATGAGGTTTACTTTGTAACTACCTATTTTTGGGTCTACACCTCGATTCACCATTGGGCTAGTTGCATGAATAACAAAATGAGACAAAATATTAGTAAATATAGCAACCTGAAAAAATAATTGCAAATATGGAAAAAAAATTACCTTCAAACCGTCTAAATGACCAAAATATCCTTCCATCGTCGATAGAATTCTATTGTTGATAGAATCTCTCGACAATTGAATTATACGCTGATAGAATCCATCTAGAATTCTAAATCGCTGATAGAATCTATCAGCAGTAGAATTCTATCAGTGATAGAAACCTTCTATCACCGATAAATTCTATCTCTGATAGAAAACCTTCTACCATGGATAGAAAGATTGATTACTATTAGTGATAGAAGATTATATCATTGATATAGAAGATCTATCAGTGATAAAAATCTTCTATCACTCATAGAAATCTATTAGTGATAGAAACATATCACTAATATAAATCTTCTATCGTCACTGATAGAAAAATATCATTTTTGTTTCTAAAACCTATGTCACTAATTTTGTTTTTATAGACGTCGAAGTAAAACAATATGGAAATTGAATCGGACGAAAAGAAAAACACAAAGCGGAAGTTGAAATTTAAAGAAGGGGAGACCTCAACAAAACAAAAAAAAAAAAAAAAAAAAAGAAAAAACAAAAGGTATGTACAAATTATCACGTAATCAAACACACTATACCTATCATCTATCACTGTGATTCTATCAACGATAAATTTCTATCAGTGATAGATTCTATCAGCGATAGATTTCTATCGGTTATAAATTCTATCAGCGATAGAAATCTACACTACTACAAAAATCACTTTTAATGACGGGCATTGCCCGTCATTAAAGACTTTTCATGACGGGCGCGCGTCCGTCGTCTATACGAGTGTGGTCGTAACTTGTTATGACGGGCGACTTTTAATGACGGGCATTGCCCGTCATTAAAAGCTGTCCGTCATAATAAGTTACAATGACAGACGTTTTTCATGACGGTCAATGCCCGTCATGAAAAGCCGTCCGTCATCAAAAGTTCGTCATTAAAGGGTATTTTCCAACCAACCAGATCTTCAATGACGGGCATTGTCCGTCATTAAAAGTCGTCCGTCATGAAAAGTCCGTCATTAAAAGAGTTTTTGCGAACCAAATGTCCGTCATTAAATGTCATTTTTTATGACAGGCATTGCCCGTCATTATTTTGTTCATAATTTAATAAAAAAAATTTGTTGGTTGCCCGGTGGCAAACCAACAATATTTTCTTCATTTGTCAACCTATAAAGAAAGTAATCTTAATTTTAAATGTGAAAAATTGTATAGAAATCAAATATTTGTCAAATTTCATTCCAATAGGCCAATGAACCAAATTTGTTCATACAATTTTTATTCATATAAGTTTGATATAAAACTAAAATTACAAACACTTACACTTAAAAGCCTCAAAATTACTAAACACCTATAATTTAAAGTCTACACCTACACTAAAAAACAAAAATTATCGTACATGCCGCTTTCATTCCTGTCACCATAATCTTGCTCGTACATCAAACTTGAAGAACCTAAGAAAAACAAATTGTAATTAGGTTCGATACAACGCCAAAACAAGAACTCACATAACAAACATATGGCCAACAACTCGAAGAACCTAATAAAATCAAATTTAGTTAACAATAAAATACACAAAAAAAAAAAACCAATCTCGATGAGTATCGGAAAAAATTGTGAGAAAACCAAATAAACTCCAAAAGCTTACAAACTTCAAGATATCAAATTTAACCCCTTTAGAGACATTACTAAAGCATCTATCCTAATTCTAACCGGTTGCTCTAGAAATTTCGACGGCATAACGACATACATATGACTAACCCAAAAATTTTTAAACCTGTTAAACAAGAGAAACACACTTCTATATGAAAAAAAAAAAAATCACCTGACTACAGTCTCACAACACTTCAGGTTCACAACAAGACCCCAAATATCTTAAAACTAACCAGTTAGTTTTAACATGAAAAACTAATAAGTGACAGACTTTTAATGACGGAAAAACTATAAATATCCATCGCCTTACAACCAAAACACAAGGAATCCTACACTTAAAAGAAATGAGCTTAACATTGAAACTAATAAGTGTACAACCAGAACAAGCACATCCTACACTTAAAAGCAATGAGCTTAACATCGGAACTAATCAGTGGAGTTACAAAACTCTCCAAAGTAGCACAAGTAAATGAAAGATCATAGTTACAAAAGCTCTATGCAAGAACTTCTTAAATTAACACGATATCAGATAGAGAGATGTCATAAACAGAAAATAATGAAATACTTTGCATTCTAACCTTGATAGGGTGTTGAGCTACATGTTTACAACTTTAGTGCTCCATTATCACTTCAGAACATTTTTCTACAACCTGAAAAAAGACATAGAACAATGTACAGTGAAGGAAAATGGAGATTATGAGTCATTTGATAAGCTGGATATTGGAAATAACAAACTCTCTGTACTTAAAGGAACAGTTAGAGAAGGATCGTGAAAAAAGAATTCTAGGAAGTGTGAGGATAACACAGAAGAAAAGGACTCCACATTTGGGATATATATTTTGACAAGCACAACAGAGGGCTAAAAGATGCAAATCATAACCAAAAAAGATGAGAAAAATCAGAAAAAAAAGCTTTCTTCTTTGTCTTTTTTCAATCTTCACTTTTGTCACTGTACATAACTCAATATTTGAATCTACAATGGGAGAAACAACATCTAATCACGATCAAGTTTCTGCTGGAAGAAGGAAGAAAAAATTCCTCACTTTGTATAAACAACAATATTCAAATTAAGATTGAGACTATGAACAAAACCATGGTAAAGATTTCAGCTGACTATGACTGGTCACTTTATATTTCATGACTTTTCCCATTTGAGTTTGCATTTTTTTACACTCACGCTCCAATTCCATCACCCTCCACTGGATTCCTTGTATATGTGTTTTAAATAGAAGGTAAACCTTCCATCACCCTCCACTAATTAAAAACCCAAGAAGGCATAAAACCTTCAGCAAGCACCCAAGTTACAAGCTCTTGAACATCCTGCAAAAAAACATTCACTAAATCATAGTTTTAGCTACTGAAATTGTTGAACCATCCAACTATCAACATAGCCTGATGGCTAGAATGACAATAATTCTATACAACAACCAGAGAGTTAAGTTAGTAGTTCATTCATATTCCCAGAGAAAGCCAAACAAAATTTAAAAATTAGCACCTATGAACGTATCTCAGTATTACATGATAGGTAAAAGTAGAGAAAATGGAAATCACAGATCAATCACTTTTACAAAAATAAAATTAAAAAATATGGAGAAAGAAGGGGAAATCAGAGACCTTGTAGTGAGTAATCCACAGATCAGCCCTAAAGTCTTCTGGTACTGATCGAACAGCTCCTTCGTCCTAATGAAACACTCATCAATTCAAATAAAAAAAATTAGGGTTTGAGAGATCGGAGAAGTGAAGAGGTCGTTGCGGCACTTGGAGTAGGTGATCAATAACTAACTTTGGTTTTTAAAGCTACTTAGAAAACTCCATTCTTTCCGGTGTACCTACATTTTCAGGATCCATTTCATGAAAAATAAAACATCCAATTATTTCACCCCAAAAGAAACATAAAAAATGAAAACTGAAAGTATGTACCTTTCATGCACGACTCCATAATTGATATTCTGCTCCTGTTCATGTAAAGAAATCAGAGAACTATAAGTATTACAACATAACAAACTTAAGAAACGAATCTTATTCATCAGTGTCCCCACCTCATCCCCATAAGAGGAAGGTGGGGCTTTTAAGCTACATAATATTGGATTCAGAAGATATAACTCTCACTTAAAGCAAAAACATTATTTCCATTCCTACTTGACTATTTTCATTGCACTATTTATATCATAGACCACATTGTAAGTTGTTTGGACAAGTGAATCCATTTAACTAGATAATTACAATTTGCTTTAAATTTGTCTAGCATCTGAATGTCATGGATAAAAATGCCAAAAACAGGACACCTATTATTGATTAACTAACTAATTTCATCAAAGCTATTGCTCTTATTAACTGAATAACATTTAAAATACAGACTCCTCTGATTTATGAATTGTTGTCATATGGAAACTCAAAATCCTTGTCCAAATTTGTCCATTTTAAAAATAATCTTATTTGTACAGGAGCAAAGCAACAAAAATCATTAAGAATTCTCCATGAAGTATAGAGTAGAAGCAGTTTACATCTAAGAATATCAAAGTGGATTGACAAATGAAAAGAGTCCAAGAATGTTTTTCTATATAGCTTACCCTTGGACAACCAAACGGTATTAGATCAGAGTCCTCAGTAAGAACGACATCAACCTGATTGCTGATAACCAAGAAGGTCATTTTTAGCATCTGCCTCATAAGGTGCCACAACATATGATATATTCTCTCGCTTTAACATCTTCAAAATGAACTCATGTCAAGTTTAAAGTAATATCCTTGAGCACTGAAATGAACTCATGTCAAGTTTAAAGTAATATCCTTGAGCACTCAAAAATATAATTCACACAACCCTCTAACAATAGTAACATAACAAATATGAAAAAGTTGTTACTTGAATTAGTTAATGGGCGATCAAAGGTGTTATATCAACGACCTTCTGGTAGCACTCGTAGGTAGCAACAGAATTGCCATTTGTTTCATGTTCTCTTGCACGTGCGAAATTTTCTTTTCTTGTCCTGTGGTGAAAAGTGAGATTATTTACATGAGGCATTACTTTAAAAGCATGGAAACCATATGTTATAAATAAAATGTGGAAACTAGAGATAAGAAGAATTGTAACTCGTTGAAATAATAATAGGTTTTCAGGCAAAAAAAAAAAAAAAAAGGAAAGAAAAACACCAAGATCCTCTTCAAATAATGATGTTTTATTGTTTAGAATAAACTCAACTTTGAAAATATAAAAAATGGTTGCCAATCCAGAAATCAACACCATTGATCCCGAAAGAATTTAAATAAGAATTTTTCATGAAACAACAAGTGAGTTGATGCTTCATGAACCAAGTAAGAACAACTAGATGTTAAAAACAATCCAGAAATCAAGTAGCACAATTTCTTTAGCGAGCATTTTAAACAATTATCAATGCAGTGGAATAGGAAGTCGAACTACAAGATTGTAGGACATAAAATAGTCAGCCTAATGCCTTAGCATCATTCTAGCACACTCTCTTGAATAAATCCTTGGAAGAGTATACAAATTAAGAATCAAGTGAGAAGTACTCCAAGGAAACAGTTCAGGTTGAACAAAAAATGAAAATGTCTTCCAAACACAACCATCAAACAATATCATCATAGAAGCATAGTCCTCCAATCAAATCCAGAAACCAACTAGGAAAAGAACCACCAATTTTTTTAAAAGGGAAAACTTCAAACTCTTAAACTCATTTAAACAACTTTTTGCATCTAAACAAACTAAGAGTAGGCAATTTAACTCTTATTTCTTCTTCGCTCCGCCCCTATAAACAACAATGCACTAAAAAACATACAGTACTTCAACAAATATTTGAACAAACAACAGTCAATAGACTTCAACGATGCATCTTATTAACGTATCTAGCCAGGCAGAAGAAACTCCATAAAAAATGTGTGGGAAAAAACCCAACAATGACAGAGGAGTTTCCAATTACAAGAATGCCGACTGCAATGGGGCCAACGATTGCATCTGAAAATGTCCACAAATCAAACATTGTATCCTCAAAATTGAAGAAAGCTACTCGAAATAGTTTCATTGATTTAGAACTTTTGTTTCAAAACCAGATGAATGGAGAAGAAGAGGCGGTGAAATTACCTTTGAAGAGGCCAAGGACGAGAGGCAAGAAGAAGAAAGGAGATGAAGCTCCAGAGCATGGAGAAGAATCCCACTGGAACTTACATGAGGGTAATTTCTCAGAGTTCAATACGGTTCATTCTTCGCTACGCGCTTATAAATATTTCTTCTTCGTTCAGAGCATTGGCCTCCCGTCGATCCAGACTCGAATCACCTCCTCGGTTGAGATAGGCACCGATTATGCTCGACAAACCACCGGACGGCGATCTGCGAATGGCTGACAGCAACCATTGTGCCGTGAGAGATCGAGAGAGTGAGAAGAAATCAAAGAAGTAGAGTATCTTGAGCTCTCCATGTTTTGCTTTTGCTGCTTTTGGCCTTCTGCTGTGAGAGATCGTGAGGAGTGAGTGAGGAGTGTGAGATCATGAGGGTTAGATCAACAGAGATGGAGGCTTTTTTCGCTAGGTTTGAGAGAGGGAAAGCTGTTGTTTTTCCTTTTTATTTATTTTTTTAACTTTAATGACGGTCCTTCCAGAAACTTAGCGCCCGTTTCCAAAAACTTGCGCATTTTTCCAACGTCCGTCGTTGATTCTAACCGTGAAAATTTTTTGACCGTCATTAAAAGCATGATTTGTAGTAGTGCTATCACGGATGGAAATCAAAACAGGGGCAAAATGGGAATTAAAAAAATTATTTAAAAAAATTTTGCTATATTTGCAATTTTTTATAAAACTTGCTATATTTGCAATTAACCATTAGATTTTAGCCACTCATTTTTTTAATAAGTCTCCCTCTTGAAATGTGTCGATCGAATACCTCTATTAGCTCAAATTTTACCCCTTGACTTACCATTGAAGATGGAAAAGCTAACCGATGAAAGGTAGACATGAATCCAATTGATCCATCTATCATTGAAGCCTTTGAAATGGAGCACCCATAAAAGGAAATCCCAGTTCAATTTTTTCAATGTCTAACTTCAAGACGAGGCTCATACCTATTTTAGTTATTTTAGTTAAGCTACATAATTAGTATATTAATTTACCTACACTTTAACTGTTTTTTATTTGTAAAACTAAAGTTTATCAAACACTAATTTACTTCATATTACAACTAATTTTCTTAAAAGCACAGTTGACAACAATTATTTTAGAAGCTACAACAATTCCAAACTAGCTTGAGTTTCTTCATACATGACACATTATTTTATTTTTTTATTTTTTATATTATTGTATACTTGAATCACTGTTCACTGGAAAGAAAAATACCTTTAACTATTTTAAGAAAAAAGATTCTTAACATTACAATTTAAGTTAGGTGGAGAGTAGTAACTTCAATCGGTCAATTTGACATGGCATGTAAAGTCGGTTACATTCTAAAAAACTATTTTTTTTTTTTTTAAAATTTTGAGGAGCATTCTATAAAGGGGCAGTTGCATAGATGATAAATTGGACCAAATTAATAGCAAATATAACACAGTTGCAAACTAATTGCAAATATAGAAAAATTAATTGTACAAGACCAAAAAGTTGTTGTCAGATTCTATCCTTGTCTATCACTGATAGACTCTGATTATTCAAAGTATATCAGTGTTTATCGCTGATAGACTTCGGTGATAGTCACTGATAGACACTAATAGATTTTGATTAACCAGAGTTTATCAACGATAGACACTGAATAATCGAAGTCTATCAGTAGACTGATAGATTCTGATTAATCAGAGTCTATCGCTGATAAACTTTGATAATCGAAGTCTATCAGATAGACTCCGATAGATTTTGCTATATTTGCATTTTTTTTTACCTGGTGCTATATTTGTTATTAATTTGGTCCAATTTGTCATTCATTGCAATTTTCCTTCTAAAAAACTAATAGAGTATATACCAACTGATTAAGACATTAATAATATATTTCATGGAATCAAAGATTATAAAAGATAGATGGTCCATGGAAATAATGTAAGAAAAAATGACTTTTATGAAATATACATGTTACTAAACATATTTTACCAACTTTATTTCAAAAAAAAAAAAATTAAACCTAAACTTGTTTCAAACTCTAAAATATTCCATTATCAATGTGACGTTTAATATTTTATAATGTATTAGCTACTACTTCATATTTCATTCGTAATTATATGTCGTCAACATGAGCATAACTATAAAGTTTGTAACCTCAAAGTTGAAGGCTTGAATCCCTCACCCCACATGTGGTAATTAAAAAAAAAATTGTAATTAACTGTCTCTAACATGTTTAGGCATTAGTAACGTATTAGCTTTATCCATGTTTTCTATTATATTCTAAAAGAGAGGTCTTATATTCATTTTCCTAAGTATAGAAAAATAAATTATTTGAATTTAAGGCCAGTTGCAAATGTAGCAAACTGGCCCAAAATAATTGCAAATGTAGCAGTCCCACAAAACAAATTGCAAAAATAGCAAAATTTCAAGGTTTGGAACGAACATTTACTAAAATACCCCTCCCTAAAATTTGATGGTCTTATAGAATTTTTTTTTTCTTTCTATCAGTGATAAAAAGATTTTCTATCACTGATAGAAAATTTTCTACATCTTCTATCAATGATATATATTTTTCTATCAGTGATAGAAAGATTTTCTATCACTTCTATCAGTGTTCTCGATGTTCTATCATTGTTTGGTTGTTGTTGTTTGGTTTTCTATCCGTGTTTGGTTTTTGCTTTCCAGTGTTTGATTTATATAACTGTTCGTTTTTGCTTTATTTTTCAGTGCTCAATTTCACCATGTATCACCATCAAGATTTCTATCACTGATAGAACGTTTTTCTATTATCGATAGATTCTATCAGTGATAAAAATCTTCTATCAACAATAGATTTCTATCCGTGATAGAAAGTTTTTCTATCACTCATAGAAAATTATTTTAAAAACTTGTTATATTTGCCATTATGCACCCTAATTTTGCCACCCATTACAATTATTCTTGAATTTATCTTTCTAGAAATGAGATAAATTCCAAAAGTTTCATTATAGGCACTAAGATTTGGTTAGATCTCCCAAAAAAAATAACAATACCAATATTTTATTTTATTTTTTTAGAATCTATCACATTACAAAGAGTGATAGAATTTAAATCTATGATTTTTCAAAGGAAGTGGTGATGTCTTAATCGTCTAGACTTCTGTTGGCTCATGCTAAAGCTAGATGTTAACAATTTTCTTACCCAACATGTTTTTTTTAGATGTAATAAAAAAGGTGATGAGTAGACATTCAATATAAGATGGGGTGTGAAAGTTGAATTGATTTATTGTATTAGAATGATTATACTAGGGTTTGAGTTGGGTAAATAATGGAGAAGGGGCGAGTTTTGAACTATTGAGAAATAAGAATGTTTGAAGATTTTTTTTTCTTTTACCCAACTCATTTATTATTCACTCATCAATGAATGAAGAGTACTTTGGTGCATAACTATGTGTTGAAATTTTCCTACCTACCTCATTAAAATTTTGACAATTAAGAGAGAGATAGAAAATGAGAAAAAAAAAATCGTGTTCCTAATTGTCGACATTTTGATGATGTCAGGTGCGTTAGAGGTTGATTTTAGAAGGATTGAAAGTGATTATGAATTGAAAGTGATTATGAATTTTTTTTAATTGTTTTAGGTGTTTGATAAAACTGATTTTTTTTTATCAATTTAAATTCAATCACTTTTTAGTTACTTTAATTTGCAGAATCGAGTAAGGAGGCGCTTTTGAAATTAACTTCCCGTATAATCGGGCACTTCCTTCAAAAGATTTAAGAAAATTACTATTATATTATATCCTTAGTTTGTCCTATTTGGAAATTTGAGACATTTTTTTTATCAATATTATAATTTTAAAACATTTTTTATTAAAATATAATACTTTTCAAACTTATTGTTTAAATATTGTACTTTTAAATTTGTGTATGAAGGTCGTCTCTTTATACTATATATCAACATGTCTTCTCTAGAAGAGATGAGCCAGGAAGAAATGCCCAATTTTAAGTATGATTGTCTTGTTTGCAAAAGTTGTGTCTTCCTTACTTGCTATTCTCTATGCTAGGTGTGTGCAACTTTTATTTTTTATTTTTTATCTTTACTTTTCAGTTTTTGTTTCCTTTTTAAAATACACAAACATTTTTTTTTTCATTTTTGTTTCTTCTTTAAAATACACCAACGATTTTTTTTTTTTTCGCTTTTGTTTTAAAAATTAAAATTTATACAACGTGAGGTATTAACATCTTCTCTCCTCTTATAAAATAAAATAATTACTATTATTTTAATTTAAATACAATGGATGATATTAACTTCAATAAGTTTGATTTAAAAAACACCAACCTCTCTTTTCATTTTTTTTAAAATTTAAATTTAAATTTATATAGGTAAATAACAACAATTTTTCTCTTACTTAAGAATTTGAGATTTACTATTATATAAATCCACAATTAATGTACAAATCATTTTACGATATTTATTTATTTACTATTATAAATATTTATTAATGATAAAAGAATTCACATTAATTATTTATTTAAATTTCGAATTATATAAATTTAAATTTTTAAAAGAAAAATGGAAAAGAATTAAGAAAAGTTTTTACCAAATTTATTTATAGGAAAGTATTTAAATCTCAAATTATATAAACTTTAATTTTTAAGAGAAAATTGGAAGAAAAAGAAGTTGTCGGTGTATTTTACAAAAGAAGCAAAAACTGACCCAAAAAAAAAAAAAAAACCCGAAAGTTGTGTGTTGATGGAGAAATTTTGACCAATCACGAATTGCCACGTCATTACATAAAATTAATGACGAAATTCAAGTTAATTAAATTTGGGACCAATTATAAATTGACATGTGTCCCAAATTTAATTTGAAAACAAAGTTGGCTAATTATAAATTTATAGAGCCAAATTTCTATTTGATCAATTAATTAAAATTAAATTATTTCAATCAAATTAATTAATTTGCCCAATTAATTAAAAATAATAATTATTTGGATCAAATTTAGATCTTTTAAATGTCTGGGTCATATGGTTTTGGGTCAAATATAAACCAAACCCAAGACTAAATGGTTCAGCCCAAGACCAATAAAACCCAAGCCCAAGTTGTTAGGCCCAAAAGTTACCAGGGCCCATCCTGCGAGAACTCTATAAATAGGGGGGTTCACCACCATTTCAAGGGGTCAGAATTTTGAAGCTCGAAGCCAGAGTCCAGAGAATTCTGCCAGAGTCCAGAGTCATCAGAAGTGAGAGTCTAGAGAATTCAGAAGATCCAAGATTCAGAATTCAACCAACTCAAGACTCAGAATGTTTGAAGACTAGAAGACTCTAAGAAGAGATCATTAAGTCAGCAGGCCGATCATCCAAGAGATCAACAAGCCAACCGACCGATCAAGAAGATCAACAAGTCAGCAGGCCGATCATCCAAGAGATCAACAAGCCAACCGACCGATCAAGAAGATCAACAAGTCAGCAGGCCGATCATCCAAGAGATCAACAAGCCAACCGACCGATCAAGAAGATCAACAAGTCAGCAGGCCGATCATCCAAGAGATCAACAAGCCAACCGACCGATCAAGAAGATCAACAAGTCAACAGACCGATCATCCAAGAAGATCAACAAGCCAACCGATCGAACAGATCATCAAGCCAACAGGCCGATCCAAGAGATCATCAAGTCAGCAGGCTGATCATCCAAGAAGATCAACAAGCTAACAAGCCGATCCAAGAGATCAACAAGCCAACCGACCGATCAAGAAGATCAACAAGTCAGCAGGCCGATCATCCAAGAGATCAACAAGCCAACCGACCGATCAAGAAGATCAACAAGTCAGCAGGCCGATCATCCAAGAGATCAACAAGCCAACCGACCGATCAAGAAGATCAACAAGTCAGCAGGCCGATCATCCAAGAGATCAACAAGCCAACTGACCGATCAAGAAGATCAACAAGTCAGCAGGCCGATCATCCAAGAGATCAACAAGCCAACCGACCGATCAAGAAGATCAACAAGTCAACAGACCGATCATCCAAGAAGATCAACAAGCCAACCGATCGAACAGATCATCAAGCCAACAGGCCGATCCAAGAGATCATCAAGTCAGCAGACCGACCGATCTCTCCTAGAAGATCAACAAGCTAACAAGCCGATCCAACAGATCATCAAGCCAACAGGCCGATCCAAGAGATCATCAAGTCAGCAGGTCGATCATCCAAGAGGATCAACAAGCTAACAAGCCGATCCAAGAGATCATCAACCTAGCAGGCCGATCATCCAAGAAACTCGACAAACGAGCCCAAGAAGATCAACAAGCTAGAGACCAAAGTTTATATATTTAAGAGAGAGAATCAGAGGATTAAAGTTAGAGATTGTACACCCACACGCATATTACATAAATAAAAATATATTGTTTATTCCACGTGTCTCCATCCCTGAAGTTACGTGTGAACAGATTGGCCCGCCCAGTGGGACCATCTCTACCTCTCATCTCTCTCTCTTATCTCAAAACATAAAAGTAAATATGTCATTCAAGACTTCTTCGATGGTCGCTGTCGAGATCAAGTCTTACATGGGTTCAACTGCCCATTGTTGCTTCAATGAACTGAGGCTGCAAGAAGATAAAGCTTCTATCATTGCAAGCAAAGAAACAACCTTGCAGGGGGCATATACCAATGACAAGTTTCTTGTTAAGTATAACCCTCTGTTTGAACCTGATTCTGACGTAGTGACTGTCATGATGACTGAGACAAGAACTACGGAAGAAAGAATGATTGAGATGCAAGAACACATCAACAACTTGATGAAGGCGATTGAAGAAAAAGATTCTCAAATTGAGCAACTAAAGAGCCAAATTGAGAACCAACATATCGCCGAATCAAGTCAAACCCAAGTCGTAAAAAATCACGACAAAGGAAAGTCTATAGTGCAAGATGATCATCCACAATGTTCTGTTTCGGTCGCTTCACTATCCATCCAACAGCTCCAAGATATGATCACAAACTGTATCAGAGCTCAGTACGGTGGACCTACTCAAGATTCCCTCTTGTACTCCAAACCTTATACTAAGAGGATTGATAACTTGAGAACGCCAATCGGGTATCAGCCACCAAAATTTCAGCAGTTTGATGGAAAGGGCAATCCTAAACAACATATTGCCCACTTCGTTGAGACATGCGAGAATGCTGGTACTCGAGGGGATCTACTAGTCAAACAGTTCGTTCGAACACTTAAAGGAAATGTTTTTGACTGGTACACTGATCTAGAACCTGAGTCAGTAGACAGTTGGGAGGAACTCGAAAGAGAGTTTTTGAATCGCTTCTACAGCACTAGACGAACCGTTAGCATGTTCGAGCTCACAAACACTAAACAACGAAAAGGTGAACTCGTTGTTAACTATATAAATCGCTGGAGAGCTATGAGTATAGATTGCAAAGATCGCCTCACTGAACTCTCTTCCGTTGAGATGTGCATTCAACGCATGCACTGGGAACTCCTCTACATCCTTAAAGGTATAAAGCCTCGCACCTTTGAGGAACTAGCAACTCGCGCCCACGATATGGAGCTAAGTATTGCTAGTCGAGAAAACCAAGACCTTCTCCTCCCTAACATGAGAAAAGAAGGAAGGAACGACGAAGAGACTATAGAAGAATCTATGGTTGTCAACACAACCCTTCCCAAGTCGTCTTCGAAAGGAAAGCGACAAACAAATGGAGCGCATCACTTAACTTTAAAGGAAAGACAAAAGAAAATCTATCCTTTCCCTGATGCCGACATCCCTGATATGTTGGAACAACTATTGGAAGCGCAACTGATAGAGCTTCCTAAGTGTAAACGACCAGAAGAGATGGAAAAAGTCGATGATCCCAAGTATTGCAAGTATCATCGAGTTGTTGGTCATCCAGTGGAAAGATGTTTCGTCCTAAAGGACTTAATTCTAAAGCTGACTATGGAAAGAAAAATTGAGCTCGACCTTGATGAAGTAGCTCAATCAAATCTTGCTACAATCAAAGAAAAGAGCAAACATCAAAGAAAGAAGGATCTTAAGAAACTTCAACCCAAGAGGAAGAGAAGTAAAAAGTTTTCTCAACCTCAACAACTGGTGATGTTGAATAAATCATTCTCCAAAACTTTCCACAAAAAGGAAAAAGAAAACCTTGCAACTTCCTACTACATTGACGTAGAAGAAGTTGACAATTCCAAGAAAAGTGAACAAAGGACTTCCGTCTTCGATCGCATCAAGCCTCCACCTACTCGTCCTTCGTTATTCCAAAGAATGAGTATGGCTGCGACAGAGGAAGAAAATCAATGTTCGATGTCCACCTCCACTCGACCTTCAGCTTTCCAAAGGCTAAGTGTCTCTACATCAAAGAAAAGTCGACCTTCAACATCTGTTTTTGATCGCCTCAAAGTAACAAGCGATCAACCTAAAAGAAAGATGGATAACTTGGAGGTGAAACTTTACGATGAAGTAAACAGCGACAAGAAGCTTCAAAGTAGCATCGCGTCACGTATGAAGAGGAAGTTCTCTGTTCTCATAAATACAGAAGGTTCCTTGAAGGTGAAACCAAATCTCATTATCTTGACGAATCCTACAAGTCAAGGATCTGATCAAGACCATGATGAAGATAAGGGCTTTTAAAATGTAAAAGCTCCTTATCGCAAGAGCCTAAACTGCATGATGCTCCTAGCCCACACGAGTTTAAAAGGTGAGAGCAAAAAAAAAAAAACAAAAAAAAAATCTTGAACTACGTTATGACTTGATCCCTATTCCATAAGGGTACGTAGGCAGCTTAAAGAAAACTTTAAGTTCAGTCTCTATAAACAAAAAAAAAAATGGTGCATGACAATACAAATTGAAGAAATTTTTTAGTACTGGGGCCAATACAACAAATTGGAGTTGTGCACCGTTAAAAATATGAAGCTACGAGTTGGACGAATAAAAGAAGATTTTATTCCTCCAAATTCAATGTCTCGTTAGCCTCAAGTTCGGTGTTTCACTCACCCTAAGTTTGTTGCTCCCGCTTCTTTAAGTTTGAAGGTTCCCACATTGCGCTGTTGTGCTGCTTCCTTCTCCAAGTTCGAAGGTTCTGACGCTGCGCTGCTACCTTCCTCCAAGTTCGAAGGTTTTCATGCGCTTTGTTGCAGTTCCTTCTCTCCAAACTCGAAGGTGTTCTCACGCGCGTCGCTGCAGTTCCTTCTCTCCAAGTTTGAAGGTTCTCTCAAGTTGCTTCGCTGCAGTTCCTTCCTCCAAGTTCGAAGGTTTTCATGCGCTTTGTTGCAGTTCCTTCTCTCCAAGTTCAAAAGGTTCTCACGCATTCGGCTACAGTTCATTTCCTCCAAATTTGAAGGTGTTCTCACGCGCGCCACTGCAGTTCCTTCTCTCCAAGTTCGAAGGTGTTCTCGCGCACTTTGCTGCCGTTCCTTCCTCTCAAATTCGAAGGTTCTCTCACGCGCTTCGTTGCAGTTCCTTCCTCCCAAATTTGAAGGTTCTCACGACGCTCCGCTGCAGTTCCTTCTCTCTCCAAATTCGAAGGTTCTCACGCGCTCCGCTGCAGTTCCTTCGCTTTCGTTACAGTTCCTTCTCTCCAAGTATGAAGGTTCTCTCCTCCAAGTTGAAGGTTCTCACGTTGCTTCACTGCAGTTCCTTCCTCCAAGTTCGAAGGTTCTCACGTTGCTTCGTCGTAGTTCCTTCTCTCCAAGTACGAAGGTTCTCTCCTCCAAGTCTGAAAGTGCTCACGTGCTTCGGTAAAGTTCATTCCTCCCAAATTCGAAGGTTCTCTCACGCGCTTCGCTGCAGTTCCTTCCTCCCAAATTCGAAGGTTCTCTCACGCGCTTCGTTACAGTTCCTTCTCTCCAAGTATGAAGGTTCTCTCCTCCAAGTCGAAGGTTCTCACGTCGCTTCGTTGCAGTTCCTTCCCCCCAAGTTCGAAGGTTCTTACGCGCTTTGCTGCAGTTCCTTCCTCCAAGTTCGAAGGTTCTCACTCGCTTCGCTGCAGTTCCTTCCTCCAAATTCGAAGGTTTCGAAGGTTCTCAAGCGCTGTGATTCGTTGCAGTTCCTTCCTCCAAGTTCGAAGGTTCTCATGCGCTTCGTTGCTCCTTCCTCCAAGTTCGAAGGTTCTCTCACGCGCTGCTGCAGCTCCTTCCTCCAAGTTCGAAGGTTCCCTCACGCGCTTCGCTCGCTCCTTCTCCAAGTTCGAAGGCGCCTCTCTCCACTGTTCCTTCCTCCAAGTTCGAAGGTTCTCATGCGCTTCGTTGCTACCTTCCTCCAAGTTCGAAGGTTCTCTCACGCGCTGCTGCAGCTCCTTCCTCTAAGTTCGAAGGTTCCCTCACGCGCTTCGCTCGCTCCTTCTCCAAGTTCGAAGGCGTTTCTCTCTGCTGCTCCTTCTCCAAGTTCGAAGGCGCTTCTCTCCACAATTCCTTCCTCCAAGTTCGAAGGTTCTCTCACGCGCTGCTGCAGCTCCTTCCTCCAAGTTCGAAGGTTCCCTCACGCGCTTCGCTCGCTCCTTCTCTAAGTTCGAAGGCGCCTCTCTCCACTGTTCCTTCCTCCAAGTTCGAAGGTTCTCATGCGCTTCGTTGCTACCTTCCTCCAAATTCGAAGGTTCTCTCACGCGCTGCTGCAGCTCCTTCCTCCGAGTTCGAAGGTTCTCATGCGCTTCGTTGCTACCTTCCTCCAAGTTCGAAGGTTCTCTCACGCGCTGCTGCAGCTCCTTCCTCCAAGTTCGAAGGTTCCCTCACGCGCTTCGCTCGCTCCTTCTCCAAGTTCGAAGGCGTTTCTCTCCGCTGCTCCTTCTCCAAGTTCGAAGGCGCTTCTCTCCACAATTCCTTCCTCCAAGTTCGAAGGTTCTCTCACGCGCTGCTGCAGCTCCTTCCTCCAAGTTCGAAGGTTCCCTCACGCGCTTCGCTCGCTCCTTCTCCAAGTTCGAAGGCGCCTCTCTCCAATGTTCCTTCCTCCAAGTTCGAAGGTTCTCATGCGTTTCGTTGCTATCTTCCTCCAAGTTCGAAGGTTCTCTCACGCGCTGCTGCAGCTCCTTCCTCCAAGTTCGAAGGCGCTTCTCTCCACTGCTCCTTCTCCAAGTTCGAAGGCGCTTCTCTCCACTACTCCTTCTCCAAGTTCGAAGGCGTTTCTCTCCGCTGCTCCTTCTCCAAGTTCGAAGGCGCTTCTCTCCACTGCCCCTTCTCCAAGTTCGAAGGCACTTCTCTCTACTGCTCCTTCTCCAAGTTCGAAGGTGCTTCTCTCCACCCCTCTTTTTGAAGGTTCGCCACTGAGGTTCTCCTTCTCCAAGTTCGAAGGTTCACCGTTGCTCCTTTTCAAATGTTTGGCGGCGGTTGACGTCCTCTTTCCGCTTCATCTTCAAATGTTGGCAGTTGACGGCGTTCGCTTCGCTTCATCTTCAAAAATTGACTGTTGATAACTTCACTTCATATTCAAAAGTTGACGGTTGAAGTCTTCGCTACATCTGCAAAGATGAACAACTTTAGTGTTGCCTTTATCTTGAAAGTGTCCAGACTGGAAGATGCATCCTAGCTGCAAGTTAAAAAAATGCTTGATATCAAACCACAAAAAAAAAAAAAAGAAAGAAAGACAATAAAAGTGTTGTTAAAAAAACGGTGACCACCCCTGCAGGAAACTACAGTCATCAAAGTGACTGGTCTAGACAGGTGGTGAAATCACTGCAAGTGAAAAACTGATGACGACCGTGGTGACTACCCCTGCAGGTTACTCAGATCACCCAATAAAATGGGGACTGGGTCTAGCAGGAGTGCATCGCTGTAGGCGAATCTGGTGACTACCCCTGCAGGTTACTCAGATCACCCAATAAAATGGGGACTGGGTCTAGCAGGAGTGCATGAAGGCGAATCTGGTGACTACCCCTGCAGGTTACTCAGATCACCCAATAAAATGGGGACTGGGTCTCGCAGGAGTGCATCGCTGTAGGCGAATCTGGTGACTACCCCTGCAGGTTACTCAGATCACCCAATAAAATGGGGACTGGGTCTAGCAGGAGCGCATGAAGGCGAATCTGGTGACTACCCCTGCAGGTTACTCAGATCACCCAATAAAATGGGGACTGGGTCTAGCAGGAGTGCATCGTTGTAGGCGAATCTGGTGACTACCCCTGCAGGTTACTCAGATCACCCAATGAAATAGGGGACTGGTCTAGCAGGAGTGAGATCACTGCAAGAGAAGCTGGTGACGACCGTTGCACGAAGCTTACACATTCAAGCAAGAAAGAAACAAATTGCAATAATATATGTGCAAAGAAAAAATGGAAGCCAAAAGCTCTATAGTACAATCAAAGCAATTCATATGAGCGACATCCAATAAGGACATACATGGAATATATATGCAGATCAAAAAAAAAAAAAAAAAAAAACGAAAATTAAAAAAAAAAAAACGAAAAGTAAAAAATAAATAAATAAATAAAAATGAAAAATAAAAAAAATAAAAAATAAAAAGAGAAGAAATTTTCCTACCTGGATCCCTTCTTGAATGCTCTGCAATTGATGTGTGCTCTCCCCTACTGAGGTTCAGTCTTATTTATAGGGGGAGTTTTAAGTTCAAATCAAAGGTTTAGATAAAGATTTGGATAAAGATTTGACTAAAATGAAATCCTATCTCCGGTTCAAAATTTTATGAGATAATCTTTATCTTTATTTGAACCAACTTAATTAAATTAAAATTCCTAAAAGATTATTTCAATTCAAATCAATTTGGGAATTCAAATTTTATCAAATAATTTTATTTGGGCATACTCCAAATTTTTTCTTCCAAATCAAAATTTGAGATTCAAACATCAAATTCTATGCCAAATGCAAGTTTGAATTTGGTAAAATTTTACCTCAAATAATAGTTTGGGCATAATCCAAATTTTATCCCAAATGGACCAAAGTCCAAACCTCAAGTTATGTTCCATATTTTGATTAAATTGGCGCACCAAATGGAGTCAAAGTCAAGAACAAATACCTTGCATTTTAATTCCAAAATATATTTTTCGAGATTCACTCACACATAATTTGTGTCTAAATCTCGAAAAGGGGGCATTTGTTGATGGAGAAATTTTGACCAATCACGAATTGCCACGTCATTACATAAAATTAATGACGAAATTCAAGTTAATTAAATTTGGGACCAATTATAAATTGACATGTGTCCCAAATTTAATTTGAAAACAAAGTTGGCTAATTATAAATTTATAGAGCCAAATTTCTATTTGATCAATTAATTAAAATTAAATTATTTCAATCAAATTAATTAATTTGCCCAATTAATTAAAAATAATAATTATTTGGATCAAATTTGGATCTTTTAAATGTCTGGGTCATATGGTTTTGGGTCAAATATAAACCAAACCCAAGACTAAATGGTTCAGCCCAAGACCAATAAAACCCAAGCCCAAGTTGTTAGGCCCAAAAGTTACCAGGGCCCATCCTGCGAGAACTCTATAAATAGGGGGGTTCACCACCATTTCAAGGGGTCAGAATTTTGAAGCTCGAAGCCAGAGTCCAGAGAATTCTGCCAGAGTCCAGAGTCATCAGAAGTGAGAGTCTAGAGAATTCAGAAGATCCAAGATTCAGAATTCAACCAACTCAAGACTCAGAATGTTTGAAGACTAGAAGACTCTAAGAAGAGATCATTAAGTCAGCAGGCCGATCATCCAAGAGATCAACAAGCCAACCGACCGATCAAGAAGATCAACAAGTCAGCAGGCCGATCATCCAAGAGATCAACAAGCCAACCGACCGATCAAGAAGATCAACAAGTCAGCAGGCCGATCATCCAAGAGATCAACAAGCCAACCGACCGATCAAGAAGATCAACAAGTCAGCAGGCCGATCATCCAAGAGATCAACAAGCCAACCGACCGATCAAGAAGATCAACAAGTCAGCAGGCCGATCATCCAAGAGATCAACAAGCCAACCGACCGATCAAGAAGATCAACAAGTCAGCAGGCCGATCATCCAAGAGATCAACAAGCCAACCGACCGATCAAGAAGATCAACAAGTCAGCAGGCCGATCATCCAAGAGATCAACAAGCCAACCGACCGATCAAGAAGATCAACAAGTCAACAGACCGATCATCCAAGAAGATCAACAAGCCAACCGATCGAACAGATCATCAAGCCAACAGGCCGATCCAAGAGATCATCAAGTCAGCAGGCTGATCATCCAAGAAGATCAACAAGCTAACAAGCCGATCCAAGAGATCAACAAGCCAACCGACCGATCAAGAAGATCAACAAGTCAGCAGGCCGATCATCCAAGAGATCAACAAGCCAACTGACCGATCAAGAAGATCAACAAGTCAGCAGGCCGATCATCCAAGAGATCAACAAGCCAACCGACCGATCAAGAAGATCAACAAGTCAGCAGGCCGATCATCCAAGAGATCAACAAGCCAACTGACCGATCAAGAAGATCAACAAGTCAGCAGGCCGATCATCCAAGAGATTAACAAGCCAACCGACCGATCAAGAAGATCAACAAGTCAACAGACCGATCATCCAAGAAGATCAACAAGCCAACCGATCGAACAGATCATCAAGCCAACAGGCCGATCCAAGAGATCATCAAGTCAGCAGACCGACCGATCTCTCCTAGAAGATCAACAAGCTAACAAGCCGATCCAACAGATCATCAAGCCAACAGGCCGATCCAAGAGATCATCAAGTCAGCAGGTCGATCATCCAAGAGGATCAACAAGCTAACAAGCCGATCCAAGAGATCATCAACCTAGCAGGCCGATCATCCAAGAAACTCGACAAACGAGCCCAAGAAGATCAACAAGCTAGAGACCAAAGTTTATATATTTAAGAGAGAGAATCAGAGGATTAAAGTTAGAGATTGTACACCCACACGCATATTACATAAATAAAAATATATTGTTTATTCCACGTGTCTCCATCCCTGAAGTTACGTGTGAACATTGTGCATGTTAGGAATTGTGTATAAATTATATATAGTAGGCTAATGCAAGTGTCACCCTTGCAAACAAGAGACGACCATCTAGCGAACTTGCACATCGTCTCTTCAAGAGACGATATGTTGACATTGACACGTGGTATAGGTAGTCTCTTGAAGAGACGACCTCCATGCACGAACTTAAAAGTATAATATTTAAATAAAAAGTTTGAAAAGTATTATATTTTAATAAAAAATTTAAAAATTATAATATTAATAAATAATGTCTGGAAATTTGGCAGCAAGTTTCTTTCTTTATTTATTTTCATCTTTTTTCTTGAGACAAGGTGTTATATGTTTTTTCGCTCATCATTTTCAAACCACAATTACAAACATTTTTTTTTTATTATTCAATTAGTAAATTTTAAATTTGATATCTATTATTTTAAGAAAACAAGTTATATCAATAATTTACCATTATTTTTGTTTTTATTTTTTAGTCTATTAATTAATTCAAGATTTTCTTTTATATAAAAATTAATTTACCTAACTTTTGTCAAATAATTTAGTGTAATTTGAATATAATTTTTATAATCGAAATCATATAAAATATATTTATAATTGTCTTTCAAAAATTTTAAATATTAAAAATCAATATGAAAAATAATTGAAATAATATATTTATTTTAGTAATTATGACTAAATTACAAAAATTTATTATTAATTTACCAAACAATCTAACAAGCTTTTCTAGGTTTAAAGTTGAAATTTAGCCAACGCTAAATTCCTTCTTATTACAACTGATTTTTCATAAAGCACAATTGACAACAATTATTTTAACAGCCACAACAATTCCAAACTAAGCCGTCGACAACTAGAGAGGTACCCACACACGATATGTAGCTAGTATTGTGTCCTATATATGAAATTTCTCTATATTATTCATCCTACTCAAATCTTAATATGTAGTCATCTATACCAAGCTCAATAAAGAAAACATATAATGTAAGAAAATTGTTAATATTTAGAAATAGAACTTGATCGTAAGGACAATCATGGAAACTCTAAAATTATAGAGATAGAAACCAAAATCAAAACTATTAAGAATTATTGAAACTACAATAATGGTAATTTAAAATTTTCAATTACCTGATATTTTGTAGAAGATTTTCCAAATGCTTTTAAGAAAAGCACTCTTCCATCTTTAAACTTTTCAATACAATAGAGGTTGAATTTATTTATTTATTAACTTTTTCTTAAGCTCCATAGGTAGAGTCCTTTACGACTTTGGTCATTTATGGCGTTATTACCGTACCTCGGCGCATTGAGTAAAGGCCGACCCTCTTTCAACTACACACCATAAATACTCCTAAGAAAATATCTCTTCTCTCCATTTAATTTACTTTTTCACTTTGTCAAAAGTAAAAACAGTTCAATTGTAGTATAAAAAAAAAACACACGCAGAATCCGACTGTGATTGACATGGATCCTCGATCGAGAGGTCAGAGGTTCGAATAGTCTCAACTTCTAAATATTGTTGAACTTAAAAAAATCTATTAATTTAATTACGCATTAAATTATAAATTCTCTCTAATACCATATTAGATAAACATTAGGTTAGCAATAGGAGGAGTAACTCATGTATATTGTAAATTGTGAGGTCCCTATTTATCCAACAACATGAGTGAGAGGTTTGAACTTTAAACCCCTTGGTCGAAGATATATGCTTTAACCAGCTGAGTCATGCTTAGGTCAACAATGATATATTAGAATAACACAAAGTTGAGAAGCCTATCAATAACTTTTTAAAGCTCGTAAGCTTATTAAACATGCCAATATGAACATAGCTCCACTGACATAAAGCTTGTACTAATGATCAATAGGTCTGTGATTCATGTTGGGGGTGCGACCAAAGTCCCACATCGGCTAGATAAGGGGATGACCTTGGGTTTATAAGGGAGGACAGCTATCTCCACTAGTATGAGGCCTTTTGGAGTGAACCAAAAGCAAAGTCATGAGGGTTATGCCCAAAGTGGACAATATCATACGATTGTGGAGATATGTTTGAGGTTGATGTTTATTTGGTCTCAAAAGTTTCAAAAGATACACTTGAGAAATGACGTGACATATTGAAATGACAAATTTTAAATGAGATGAATAAATTTTATTATTTGTTATTAGTTTTTTAGACTACATGACCTTTCTTCTTTTACCTTGTCCATCCTCCTTCTCTCCCACCCATTTTCTCTTCTCCTTCTATTCATCTCCTCCGATTGTAATCTATGAGCTTTTTTCCTCTTTATTTTTCTTCTCATCTTAGACGATTTGCTAAGTTGTACTTGTTTTAATCTCAAATTATTGTAATGCAATCCCAATTTTCCCATTCTAGAGAGATAGAGTCTTTTAGAGAGAGAAGATAGACACAAGCGAGACACTTTTATAGAGAGAGTTTTAGGAGGTGTAGGGAATTGCACTTTTCTCCTATTCGTTTTGTTTGAAAGCTGTAAGAAAAATTAGATTCTCCCCTTTTCTTTGTTGATTTTTTTTCAACATGTTTTTTTGTTTGAAAAACAATTGATAGGATTCCAACTCCAAGATGTGGTTTTTACTAAATCAGAAAGTAATCTTCTATGGATTAATTAAATTTAATAGATTTGAATTTTTTTCTTTGCAATATTTTTTTTGGCAAAATGAAGTTTGTTCTCTGTTGAATCATAAATGATTGCAGGTACAACACCAATCTAAAAAGATGAAGAGGAAGAGAAAGAAGAAGAAAATGAGAAGGGATGGTAGAAAATGAGAGAGTATGAAATTGTTGGCCATATTTTGAGAGATTTGGGGAGGAGAGAGAGATTGTTAAGGAGAGATTTGGGGGAAATTTAGTATGGAAAATTATACTGGGAAGGATGATGAAGGAAAAAGAAAAGAAAGAAAAAAAAGCCATGTAATCTAATAAAACTAATATAAAATTTATCCATCTCATTTAAAATTTGCCACCTCAACATGCCACACCAGAAATTAACTTAGGGACCATTTAAAACTATTTTCCAAACCTTTAAGATTAAAGTGTATCTTTTGAAATCTCGAAAGACCAAATAGATATCAATCTCGAACCTCAGGACCAAAAATGCGTTTTGTACAGTTTTACCAGAGATTTGTTAGTTTGAAGAAATTGCTTTAACGGGGAATAATATTAATGTGGGGGTCGGCCTAATAGTAAATACTATGTCAACAAATTGGACTAAGTTTCAAAAACTTTTCAGAGGCCATGCCCTAACTATTCTTCAGGCAAATCTCACTATAAATACATCAACAAGGTGAAGAAGAGAAATAATAGAAGTTGCTGTGTTCTCTTTTTGCTGTTTCTTGTGCTTTCATTGATGGAGGCAACAAGAAAAGAGCTGGAAGATAAGAATGATAAGAAGGTGGCCTTTTCATTGGTGAAGTCCAAACGTCCTCTTCTAAAGAGAAAATGGACAATATTAGATAGACGTTCTGCTGGTGGAATTTTGTTCTTGCATCTACTCTGTCTCTTGGCTCCATTTCACTGCAACTGGTCAGCTTTTTGGGTTGCCTTTGCACTCTATTTTATCACCGGACTGTTCGGGATAACACTCTCGTTCCATAGAAATCTTGCTCACAAAAGTTTCAAGCTTCCTAAATGGCTTGAGTATTCGTTTGCGTATCTTGGAGTCCATGCCTTTCAGGTTTGTTGTTTGATCTTAGCGTCATACATCAAAAATATATTTCAATTATTAAACTTAATTTAATGCTTCAACATCGTCTTTTTTCTTTTCCTTGTGGTCCATTGATTAAGGATTAGAGTTTTTTGTTTTTATTTTGTTACAGGGTGATCCTATAGACTGGGTTAGTACACACAGATATCATCATCAATTTGTTGATACGGAAAGAGATCCGCACAGCCCTTTGGAAGGTTTTTGGTTTAGTCACATGGCTTGGATGTTCGACGCGTATACTTTGACGAAAAAAGTTTGCCCCAAAAATGTTCAAGATTTTGAGGAAAGGGATGTAAAACGAAAGCGTTTTGGCAATGTTTTGGTGGGATTTGTCAAGTATGGAAGGCCTAACAATGTTGAGGATTTACAAAAGCAAGCCTTCTATAGATTTCTTCGAAAGACATACATTCTCCATCCCACAGCTCTTGCAATTGTCCTCTATGCAACTGGAGGACTGCCCTTCGTTGTCTGGGGAATGGTAACCTCTTTCATTTAAATTTATTTTGTTTTATTAAATTACAAGTTTAGTATCTGAACTTACAAATTTGTGTTTAAAAGGGTTTCTTAATATTAAAAAATATTGAATAGGTCTTTAAAATTCCAATTTTGTATCAAATTGATCCTTGAACCTTTTATTTTAAAACTAATAAGTCCTTGAACTTCAAAAAGTTTAATAGATCATTAAAATTTCAATTCTATGTCTATTGGTCCTTGACATTTGTAAAAATTAACAATTCTATTAAGTACAAAATTGGAATCTATGTCAGTATGACTCTAAAATTTCAACTTTATGTCTATAGGTTCATAGTTTTTTTAAAAAGTCGAATAGGTCAAGAACCTATTAAACACAAAATTAAAAATTTAGGGATTAAACACAAAATTAAAAGTTTAAGTATTTATTAGAGATTTTTTTTTAAAGTTGAATAATCACAAACTTATTAGTTCAAGAATTTATTAGATATTTTTTTAAGTTCAAAAATCTAAACATGAAAGTTTGAAATTAAACTCATAATTTAACTATATTATTATTTTTTTTTGATAATATGTGGGGTGGGAGATTCGAACACAGATCTCGTACTCTCATGATCATCAGTACAATCTTATGCCAGTTGAGCTAAACTGTTGTGGGCAATTTAACCATATTATTTAACTTCATTTTCTTTTCTTTTTTCTTTTTTTTTTTTTTTTTTTTTTTTTTTTTAGAAAATTAACTTCATTTTCTTAACATTTCTAATTTATACATCCCCTATTTATTGTGCACCTAGAACGCCTTAACTTGCGGCTACAAACCCCGAGGTACCAATTCAACTTTTCCTCATTAAACCCTTAGACAACCTCTACAAAAATAATGACAACGTAAGTATAGCTCAACTAGCATAAGGTTTGTCTTAACTGTTTGAATCTCCCCTACCCCACATGTTGTAAAAAAAAAAAAAAAACCCTTACAAAAATAATAATAATATATAAAATAAAATAGATCTTGCATTTTTTTTTTTTTTTTTGAATAGTTGATGGGGGAGAAGTTGCTCAATATATATTCTTTTTTGTGTTAAAAACTAGATATTTTTTATTTAAGTAAATGCTCTCACTTTTATTTTGTTCTATTTTGAGAACAAAATCAACTAAATACTAGTATGTACTCTTTCCTAATTGATCTATTTTACCTGATGTTCAGATTCTATTTTTCAACATTTTTTTCTTCAAAAACTAAACTAGTTAGGCGAACAATTTCTATATTTAAATTTCACTTTATTTTAATCCTTAGCAAACTTCAAAATATCAAAACCAAAATTTGATAACTAATACAAGAATTTTAATAACATCCTTGAAAGAATATGAAAAAGATAAACCAGCATAATTTTTAAAATTAAAAAGCAAATCACCGTCTGTAATAAATATAGTCGTGGATCCCACTAATATACATCTTTAATCTATCTAACAAAATCAATCTACATGAAACACAACTTACTGTTTAAGGTACACCTTCCTTAACGTTGAGTCTTCGATCCTCCAACCGAAATAAATTATAAATCCCATCATAAATTGGATCCTATATTCCCCCTCCCCTCCCCAACAATACAGTCAATATTTTGTTAGAATATATATCACATCCCTTTCAATTGTGCTGGTTTTGTTCATGAGATATTTACAAGGAGATGGTAAGAAAATTTATGAGTTTTGATGGTGAATGGCCATGTGGCAGGGGGTGAGGCTTGTTTGGGTGCTGCACATTACTTTCTTCGTTAATTCTGCCTGCCACATATGGGGCTACCGACTGTGGGACACCAATGATTCGTCGAAGAACAATTGGTGCGTTCACTTTTTTTTCATGTTCTAGTTCGGGAAAATTTCCAGTACTACCATAGTATGGATACTCCTTCCATTCATTACTTGTCACGTCTTCATCCTTTGAAAGACGGAATTACAGTGTGAACAAATAGAGTATGATACTACAGTAGTACTAGAAATTTTTTCACTTTTTTCTTAAGGATGTTTGTCTTAGTCAACATTTATGTTGTTGGCAGGGTGATAGGGTTGCTTGCCTTTGGAGAGGGTTGGCACAATAACCATCATGCTTTTGAATATTCAGCTCGACATGGCATTAAATGGTGGGAGTTTGACTTGACATGGTGGATCATTTTGTTTCTTCAAGCCCTTGGATTGGCAACAGATGTGAAATTACCCTCTCCACGTCACCAACAAAAATTAGCACTAAATCCTAAGAGAATTTGATGATTTCTAGTGATTTGTTGAAACCTAGGTTTGTTAGTGTTCGAGTCTTTTTTTCTACTATATATATGAAGTTTGATAACGATTTCATATGCCTTATAATATATAATATATAGTCATTTGAGGTTATTAATTTAAGATATTTCTTTGCATCCAATAAATTATGTAACTCATATTAAATGCTAAAAGTGCCTTTGTTGCACACATTTTCTTATGAAGGAAAGTGAAGTTGTTCTTTTCTTTTTCTTTTTTTTCTAAAGATACTTTATTAAAAGAGTAGGTGAGAAACTTACGAGGGAGGATACTACAGAAAGGTCAACCAATTCAGAATAATGGAAGACGCATCATAATTCGAGAAAAGCTTTGAAGAATAAAGAAGACTAAGAGCGATAATATATCCTCTTAAATTTGAGGGTTTTTTTTGTGCCAAGCTATATTGCTTTTCACATCATGTAGTAACATGCATTGAGTCTTTTTTAATTTGGTTGGTGTCGTCACTTTTTCTTACATACGTTTTTGTTTTAGGTTCGATGTATTTTTTTCTTCAACCTAATATATGTTGTCAGATTGATAGAATGATAGGGTTTCTTGCTTTTGGGGAGGGGGCATAATGTTGGAAGTTTTTGACATATGGTGGGTTGTCTTGTTCATTCAAATTAATCATAATGGCGATTGATGTGAAATTATCCTATCAACTTCATAAGCAAAGTTGACGTTGGAATAGATAAAAGAATTTGATAGTTCCATGGGGTCTCCATGGGGCCTCGGAGCAGAAAGGGCTTATTAAAGAATGTTATATGGGGTCTACGTCTATCTCTCACCTTCTGTTTGCTGATCACATCCTTCTTTTTTCTCAAGATGACGATGCTTCGATTCAAAATTTATTCATGATCATTAAAGCGTTTGAGCAAGCTTCTGGCCTCAACATTAGCTTTGGCAAATCTTCCATTACGGGGATCAATGTTCCGCCCGATCGTCTGGCCCTTACTGCTTCTTCCTAGGGTTGTTCTCATTTGCCCTTTCCAATAGCCTATTTGGGTGCCCCTCTTGGAGACAAAATCCTCAATGAATCATGCTGGCATCCGGTGATTGAAAAAATTCAGAGAAAAATTGACAAGTTGGCGCTTCTCTTACATCTCAAAGGGTGGGCGATTAACTCTTATTCAGGCCACTCTCAGTTCCATTCCCCTTTTCATGTTGTCAGTTTTCCAAGCTCCATTGGCAGTTTGCAGAACCATTGATAAGATCTTAAAAAACTTCCTTTGGAATGGCACAACCCCAACCACAAGTATCCCCCTCGTTGCTTGGGATTCGGTGGCTGCACCAAAGGATTTTGGGGGACTGGGATTTTTCAAAACCAGGGCTTCAAATCAAGCTCTTCTCATTAAATGGATTTGGCGTTTTTTCCAGGAAGATCAGCCTCTCTAGAAGAGAGTCATTTCCTCAAAATACTCTTCTGGTCGAATGGGAGCCCTTCCGTTGAGATCTCGTTTCGCTAGCTCTAAAGCTCCTTGGCAATCCATTGCTAAACTTTACCCTCGCTTCCAGCAGCATGCCAAATGGAGTGTCAAAAATGGATCTAAAATCTTCTTCTGGCATGATAATTGGTCTGACTTTGGTCCGCTTCGTAACTACATTCCTCGTCTTTATGCACTGTCTTCCAACAAAGACCTCAAAGTTGTGGAAGCATGGTCGCCTTCTTCCTCCTCTTGGAATTGGCATCCGCGGCGGCCTCTTTTGGATAGGGAAATCAGACCTTGGCTTCAGGTGGCCACTTCTCTTCCTTCTCCCTTCTCCATATGGCTGGCAATGACTCTATGCTGTGGATGCATCACTCCAACGGGCCTTTTTCTGTTAAGGTGGCTCGGCGTGGCTTTTGGGAAGACTCAGCAGCCACACATCTCCAGATTCATCAACATGCTCTCATCAACTTGTGGAGCGCAGCAATTCCAAAGAAATGTAAATTCTTTCTTTGGACAATCCTTCATCGGAAGCTCCTCACGGCAGACAGACTTCAGAGAATCTACAAATCTTCAGCCCTTAGTCCAAATGTCTGTCCCATGTGTTCGAAAAACTCAAAATCCTTGGACCACCTATTTGTCCAATGCTCTTTCATTTCAGATATTTGATCCAAAATTTATCGAGCTTCTGGAGCTACTTTTATCCATCTCCAAGCGGACAAACTATGTGAGGCTACCTTAATTGGAAAAGTCCGATCTCAAAAAGACTTCCTCATCCAAGCTTTATCGGTGGCCTCCTTATGGATTGTCTGGAAGGAGCGCAATAATAGAATCTTCCAGAACCATCTTCGGACAAGCATTAACATATGGGATGATATCTTGACTCTAGCGGCTTTTTGGACATCCTCGTCTCAGCTATTTAGCAACTATGATGCCTCTTCTATTGCCTTAAACTGGCTAGCCTTTATGTAGTTTCCCTCCGTATGTTTCTTACATACATTTCATTAATAAAAGTATCCTTTTTAAAAAAAATAATAATTTGATAGTTCCTAAGAGATTGTTTGAAGTATTGATGTTTTGTGAGTGAGTGTCTACATGCTTTCTTCTTTGGAAGTTATATGAAGGCTTATATACATATATGACACATTTTAAGATTAATACAATGATACGTTTTTTTTTTTTTTTTTTTTTTTTTTTTTAGGTTTCACCAACAATGGGAGGTAGCATGATTCGAACCTTTGATTCTTTTGATGAATGATAAGGGACTCAACTTGTAATTTAACCCAACTTATCTTTTGTTTCATAACTTTTGCTTATAAGCTATATTTTTTAAACGTCTCCCTAAGGTGTTAAGGGGAGTAATAACTTTTTCTAAGCATATCTTCATTTACATTTGTTAATATAAAAAATTTTGCTATTTCATTTTGCTATTAGATTTTTAAGTAACCCCTAACCAACTCTTTTTATTGTAAAAAAAAACCAACTCTTTTATTTATTCATTTATGTAGAAGTGAAATATTGATTACTTGAAACGAAAATTATTGCTAATGAAATCAAATGATGATTATATAGTTTATTTTGAAATTACCAAACCTTAAGAGTGAGAGTTGATTGCAATGATTACAGTAATTTACTAATTGAACACATATTCTATTTTAGGGGAGGATTTGATCCTCTAACCTCTTGATCAAAGTACATATAATAATGGGAAATTGTGATAAATGACTACAAAAAAAAAGTATTCTTGATTTTTGGCTACGGAAGTTTGGATTTTGCAGGCATGGCTACCGACATTTTAGGGAACTGTTTACTGGATTATGTTGGACGTTTTTACCCCTTGTATTTACGGTTATTTACAGATGCCGTTTACGTCATTTCCGAGGACAAAGATGTGTTTTGGATGGTCAACAAATTTCAAAACGGTACATACAAGGGGTGTTGTGTAGTCGTTGACATCCCGAGTGTCAATACTGGTATACACCTCGTGGGGACAGTTTCAAAGGGAGTAAACTAAATCCCTAAAATTTCGGGATTTTAGTATCTGTTTGTTGCAAATATAAGGGGAGGGAAACGAAACTGTTACCTATTTCAATTTTTTTGGTACAGTCGTCGCGTTGGGGGAGAAACGACCAAGCATGCAAGAGATGGTTGTCGACGCGGCGGATGAAGGTCGTTGGCACGGCGGAGATGGTTCGTCGGCGTGGTATGAGAGGTAGGTAATGATATTCACTCTGTTTGGCGGTGGGAAATGGTGTGGAATGCAGGGTTCGAGGGTGTGGAATGCTCTCAAGGGTTTCTACTTTTGGAGGAAGAAGATGGACGGGTGGGCTGATGCATGAGGGCTATTCTGGTGGTGAGGGTGGGCGGTGACATGACGTTTTTACCCCTTGTATTTACGGTTATTTACAGACGCCGTTTACGTCATTTCCAAGGACAGAGATGTGTTTTGGATGGTGAACGAATTTCAAAACGGTACATACAGGGGGTGTTGTGTAGTCGTTGACATCCCGAGTGTCAATACTGGTATACACCCCGTGGGGACAGTTTCAAAAGGAGTAAACTAAATCCCTAAAATCTCGGGATTTTAGTATCTGTTTGTTGCAAATATAAGGGGAGGGAAACGAAACCGTTACCTATTTCAATTTTTTTGGTACAGTTGTCGCGTAGGGGGAGAAACGACCGAGCATGCAAGAGATGGTTGTCAAAGCGGCGGATGAAGGTCGTTGGCACGACGGAGATGGTTCGTCGGCGTGGTGTGAGAGGTAGGTAGTGATATTCACTCTGTTTGGCGGTGGGAAATGGTGTGGAATGGAGAGTTCGGGGGTGTGGAATGCTCTCAAGGGGTGTGGAATGCTCTCAAGGGTTTCTACTTTTGGAGGAAGAAAATGGACCGGTGGGTTGCTGCATGAAGGCTATTCTGGTGGTGAGGGTGGGCGGTGACATGACGTTTTTACCCCTTGTATTTACGGTTATTTACAGACGCTGTTTACGTCATTTCCGAGGACAGAGATGTGTTTTGCAGTATTTAATTGCAATTATTCATTCTGGTGGTGAGAGTGGGCGGTATCTTCTTTTTAGCTTATTCATTTTTTGGGGGAAAATTAGTATGTCTTCGGGTTGCTGGTGTTCTTATTTTTTTGGGTTTTTAATTGCTGATGTTCTTGGGTGCAGGTAGTATGTTTTCGGATTGAGAGGACATTTTTTCCAATTAATGCATTCTGAAGGTATTTCTCTCTACTGAGGGAGGTTGAACTTTGTTATCCTTCCCCAATAAAGGTATTGACTCTTTTTTTCTGGGTAGCAACTTTTTCTGGGGTGCAAATTTTTTCAGTAGTAACACCTACTACTAGTTTTGTTTTTCAAAGTAGTTTTGTTTCTTGGATTTTTTATTTTTCAAACTTCCTAAAATGTCTCCAACTTTTTTAGGGGTATATTTTATCTCTCCTAAACTCTGATTTTGATTTTAAACGTTAAGAATACGTTAGGCAGTTTGTTGGGGGCATATTTGTCTTTTACAAATATGGATTTATTAATCATTAAATCGTTTAGCCATCTATTTAATTTTTAAACGTTTGTAGCTATATTTCAAGCCACCTATTTATTTTTAGCCATATTTCTTGTTGCCCCATTATTACTATTGGACTCAGAGGCAGATCTATAGTGGGCTCGAGACTACTCAACTTTAAAAGAGCATTATATTAATATTAAAAAAAGGAAAATTGTAGCAAATGACTAGAAAAAAAACCATATCTTGATTTTTGGCTATGAGAGTTTACTATTTGCAGGGTTGGCTACTGCGTTTCTATGAATTTTTTTCCGAATTTTTTTTGCCATTTATACTCCTGGTAAATACGTCTATAGACAGACGCCGTTAACGGTTGAAATCGGTTTTTTCCCCATTTTTCGAGGGTGGATGAATCCCAATTTACAACGAGTTCAGTTGGTGGTATATTTCCAACGATATTAAAAGATCTACTTATTTTTTAGGCTTAGTTTTCACCATTTCCAACGTTCAAAAAATATTTAATCCTGCAATTTCTGCCCCTCATTTAAACGTTATAGATTTTTCTTTTTATTTGTTGCATATCACGATCAAAATTCTGGTTGTAAGTTTGTAATTAGAAATTGGTTTCAATTTAATAGGCATTCCAGATATATACAGTACAGAGTCATATCTAGATATATACATCTCAATTTTAGATTCCAGTACACACAAACAGATCATAAAGTGCACAAATAACTCATACATTGTGGGGGGGGGGGGGAGGCACACAACTCATATACTGGAGGTATTATGAATGTATATAATAGTATAGACAGACAACAAAGTGTCTTTCAATTGGCATTCCAGATATATACAGTACAGAGTCATATCCAGATATATCCATCTCAAGGTAGACTCCAGATAGTAAGGAAGAAGGACAAAGTAAAAAGAAGCCAAAATTTGACAAAAAGGTAAAAAAGTTCAACTACATCCACCCCCGATGACCATGCTATTATAATTTGATTGTTTATTATTGTGCAAATCCCCAGAGACATATGTAGTAGTACATACAGGCAGGCAACAGAGCCTCGTTAAAAAAAAAAAAAAACAGAAAAGGCGTTATCACATGTGTATACACTGTAGTGCTTACATAACTCAGAAGCAGACATGTAATAAGCATGTACAAACATTGTGTGGGGGTAATATGCATATACTGGCATGGGTAATACGCATGTACATAATAGTACAGACAAACAACAGAGTCCAGTACACTTTCACCCTTCGATACATGCTTATCCATATACATACATATCAGTTTTAGTCTTCAGTACACACACACTCAGGTCATAAACAGTGCAAATAATATATGTATATATCAGTACATACCGCTCTTTTACTTTGCCCACAACTGGATATACTGACATGTGTAATACGCATGTATATAATAGTAACAAAGTGTCATTCAACAGGCATTCCAACACACTTTCACCTTTTGATACACAATATAGATTCATATCTAGATTCATACATCTCAATTTTAGACTCCAGTACACACAAGCAATTCATAAACGATGTAAATAACATATGTATATAATAGTACATACCGCTTTGACGGGGTCTACTTCATCAATTATATCCTTCTTCGTCCGTTTGTCTTTTGTATTGTTTTTCCTTGCATCTTGGGAGATTTGCACAATAATAAACAATATGTTCTTCTTTTGTCATGACTTGCGATTTTGGGAAAAAAAATGTTGTTACAATCAAGCAAGATAATCGCCTATAGTCAAAAAAAAAAAAAAAAAATCCCTAAAATCAAGGGATTGTTGTCTATAAAGTAGTTGCAAATAAAAGGACAATTCAACCATTATTTACATATCTTCAGTCCCTCAGCTTCAAAATTTTGGCGACAGTCGTCGTCGAGAAGAAGCTTCAACATTTTTAGGGTGGAGTTCAAAATGGAGATGAATGAAGAGGAAACACAAGGGGTTTTGGGGAGAAAATGCATGGAGGTGGGATTGCAGCAGGTGAGTTTTAATTTTTTTTTTTTTGGCAACCAGATAAATGGCCAAATAAAAATAGCTGTTTTGAAAAAGGACCATTCAGATTTCCAATTTGATAAATGGCCAAAAGCTATTTTTAGTAAACTCTTTTGGCAACAAAGTGCACAAAAATACCCTTATCCAAATCTTAATTCAGAAAATAAAATAAACCAAAAATAATATAAACAAGGGAGAGAATCTAGCTTCCTTACCGATTAATTCATCTAGAAAATCAATAACAGAAATTCAAACTAAATGAAATATAAATCTGGCAACCTAAATTTAAAACAAGAGATTTGAATTCAAAAACCAAGAGAAAAAATAGGAGGACTTAAATTTAAACACTGTATATCGAAAAAAAAAAAAGTAAAAATCTTACCAGTTGCAACTAAGATTCAATAACAATGAAGAACAACTTCAACTAAAAAATATTCCAAACACCAAATCAAAGAAGAAAAAATGAAAACATGCATTCTGCTTGCATAAATAGATATTCACCTAAAATATGGGATGAACACCTAAAACATCAGAATCAGAATTAAAATACACTATAAACAAGGAAGAAAATGTAGCTTCCTTACCGATTAATTCATCTAGCAAATCCATAACAGAAATTCAAACTAAATGGGATATAAATCTGGCAACCTAAATTTAAAACAAGAGATTTGAATTAAAAAACATAGAGAAAAAATATGAGGACTTAAATTTAAACACTGTATATCCGAAAAAAAGTAAAAAGCTTACCAGTTGCAACTAAGATTCAATAACAATGAATAACAACTTCACCTAAAAAATATTCCAGACACCAAATCAAAGAAGAAAAATATGAAATCACGCATTCTACTCGCATAAATAGATATTCACCTAAAATATGGGATGAACACCTAACACATCAAATCAGAATTAAAGTATAATCAGAAAAAAATGAAAAAAATTGATACCCAATTTCAAAGAATTCATACTTCTTCCATCATTCGGTCCTTCGAGAGAAACTCTTCCGCTTCTTCCATCGTTCTTCTTCTACATTCATTGATTCTTCCATACTTCTTCGCAGATAAACTAAATCTCCTTCAAGCTTCGTCTCATAACTAAGATCCTCGACAAACTTATACTGTATCTACACGGACAGCCGAAGAACATTCAGAAGCTCGAGCGAGTTTTGTCGACATCCACACATGCTTCAATCTCTACTAATTTCTTCTGTTTATATAGATATGGAACATTTTTTACTTACAAATAGGACCCACCATTTAATAAGAAAATGAAAAACGATAAAGTAGGGATGTCGACAAAACGATAAATGGAAGAGAGAGAGTTGATCCTATAACTAAAAATCCCTTGATTCATGGAATGAGAGGTTATAGAATTATTTTTGAAAAAAAATAAACAGACACAGTTGCACAAATATAAGATAGACGTGGGGGTTGGCTGAAGGGTAAAAATGTAAGTTTGTATCGCACGAAAATAGGCTGGAAAAACCTGTTTGGCCATTTTAATTAAAAAATACAGTTTGGCCATTTTTCGAAACTACCCTGTAATTTCTGGCCATATCTGAGGATTTCCCTTTTTTTTTTAGTTTTCACCAATTGGGTATTAATGTGTGTGTGGGGTGATTTGTTCGGCTGGAGGGGTTTAAGTTTTCATTTTTTCCCTAACAAAGATACTGCAAATTTTATTCATGGGCATGCAACTAGAGGTGTTTATTTTTCATTTTTTTTATTTTTTTTGTAAATAATTGGATCATCTACACAGGATTTTCAGGAAAACAGTTCTTCAATAGTAGAAAGATGCTACATTTACTGTAGGATTCAAATTAGGTTGTTTGTTTGTTGCATATTTAAATCTCTCGCTCTATGTTTTTCTCCAGTATTTTTAGAGTGTATTTTCTCTCTCATAAAATCAGTAGTAAGAATATGCTACATTTAGATTTTCAAATTAGGTTGGTTTGTTGGATTTTTTTTTAATTTCAAGCTTCCTAAAATCTCTCTAACTTTGATAGGGGTGTATTTTCTCTCTCATCAACTCTGATTTTAATTTTATACGTTAGGAACATCTTAGATAGTTTGTTGGGGGGCATTTTTGTCTTCTGCAAATAAGGATTTATTAATCATAAAATCGTTTAGCCATCTATTTAATTTCTAAACTTTTGTAGTCATTTTTCAAGCAAACTATTTATTTTTAGCCACTTTTCTTGTTGCCCCTTAAAAAAATATGACCAAAATTCTTAAATTTGTCTACTGTCTTTGATGGCACAAGCCCAACACATGCGCTCAGTCCCAACACCTAAAGGTTCGTTTGATAAGGTTTTCGTTTCCTGTTTCTTGTTTCCGTTTCTCATTTTCTAAGAAACAGACATGTTTGATAACTGATCCTATTTCTTGTTTCTAAATTTCTAGAAATGTTTCTAGAAAAGAGGAAAATTGTGAGAAACTATAAAAAAAAAAAAAAAAAAAAAGTAGTTTCTCAAATTTTGTATCTATTTTTACTTCCATCTTTCATGCATGTACCTATTTCTCTCTCCTCCTTCCTACACTCATCTCTTCTCTTCCCCTCTCTATTTTTTACCACTTCCTTGTCTTTTTTTCCCTCCTTTCCGTTATTTCTTTCTTTTTTTCCCCTTTTTTCCGTTATTTGTTTCATCTGATCAAAGAATAATGAACTCAAAGAGGCACCATCTTGAGAGGGCATGTTGAGAATCCCACATTGAAAAGTGAATACCTCACAATTTACAACATACATGGGTTACTCCACTCATTGCCAATTGTTTGAGATGGAATCCTATGTTTATTTAATATGTATCAGAGTCCATAAAACCCAAACGGGTAATCGATCCAAGAAAAAAATTGGGATCTGATCCAATCCGATCCAAGAATGGTGAACCCAAGAGACACTATCTTGACGGGGCATGTTGAGGATTCCACATTAAAAAGATAAGTGGAGACCTCACAATTTATAAGATAGATGGGTTACTCTACTCATTATTAATTGGTTTTGAGATGAAACCTAATGTTTATCTAATATGGTATAAGAGCCCATAAAACCCAAACGTTGATTTTCGAAGTTCAGCATTGGGATCCACTTTTCGTTTTTATGTTTTTGAAAATAAAAAAAATACAAGAAAAACAATGAAAAAACGTGTTTGGTATAAAGGAAATCAGCCTGCTGTAACAAATATTCTTTGTATTGAAAAATACTGAATTGATTTTTTCTTAGGTCCCAAGGAGGGCTAATTTCCTCTTACATATAGCACAAAAGAGAGGTGATGCTCCAGAGTACAAATGGAAAAAATAATGTAATTAAGCCTAATTAATAGAGAGATTTCCAACTGTGTAAATTGAAGATACTTTCCTCTCTGGAGTTTATGGGTTGTCATTAGCAAATAAGGGAATTGTGTGCAACGGCTATATTGAGATGATGAGAGAAATAAGGAAAGAATATTGACAGCCAAAGATTGCTTGAGACTTTTGCTACGCTGGATTGCTAAAGACTTGGGTTGCTGATGTCAGTGTTGGTATTGGTGTCCTTACATGGTATACTTATTTTCGAAAACCATTTTGAAAAGCAACTAAAAAAAATAGTATATTTTCAAAAAAGATAAAAGGCTGTTTTCATTGTTTTTTAATTTTGTTTTTAAAATAATGGAAACAAGGGATACAACTTTTAAAACAAGTGATACATCAATTTTTTCGTCAAACAATGTTATGTTATCCACAAACAACATTTTCTATTTTCGGTATCCAAATTCTTCACTACTTTAAAACAAAAACGTACAAAATAATCAACAAGACCCTTCACTTTGGATGTTGTATGAATGTATTGATGAATAGCATTTTGTGAAAAATACTTTTCTGTAAATATGTTTGACCACCACTAAATATGACTTATTAGAAAATGAGATTGATAAATAAATCATTTCGAGAGAAAACACTTGAAACCAACTTTTCTAAAAAGAATCTTTAGTATACAATAACTTGTATATAAAAACATCTATGAGGAAATGCAACCAAACATATGAGTGTTTAAATTCTAAAAAATTTTTATACAAAATGTTTTTTAAAAAATGCATTATTGAAAAACATTTAAATTAAAATATATTCCAAACGGACTCTTTAAACACATTAGACGGTCTTTTTCCCCTTTATCTAGCTCAATAGGTGCAGTCATTTATGATAATATGGCTTCCATAGAAGCTATTATGTTCCTTCCCAACAACCACACGCCATAAATAATTAAATACTCTCCACTTCTCCAATTAATTTACTTTTTTTTTCATTTTGACAGAAGCCATTTAATTTAATGACATACAATTGGGAAGTTACAATGAACCAAATTGTATGAGACTTTTTTAGTTTTTTTTTAGGACATCGACATTTGGGATAGGAAGATTCGAACCTCTAACTTTTTGGTCGAGGATATATGTCAATTATCGTTGAGTTAAACTCGCTTTGGCATGAGATTTTTTTTAGTTCAATTTTAGATTAAAATATCATTTTGGTCATTGTATTTTTTATTTTGTTTCATTTTAGTTCCTATACTTTTCAAACGTCTAATTTTAGTCCCTATGTAAATTTAAGGTTAACTTCTGTAAAAAAAAAAAAATTAATCTTTACTAGCCTTCTTTCTTTAAAATTTGAAAACATCTTCTCATTGTGTCTTATTTTTGCTTGAAAGTTATTATAATTATTTAACCAATTTCAATAAAAAATAACTTTCAAATCAACCGTAAGAATCAAATTTGGATAGTTGAAAGTACTTGGGCTAAATTAGAATGGAACCCAAAGTACAGGAACCAAAATGGTATTTTAACCTTGATTCCACGAGAGATTTGATAATTCGAAGAGGCTGCTTTAGTGGGGACTCGACCATTACTATTTCAACAAATTGGCCCATGAAATTTTTAATGAATGAAAAATATTTTTTTTAGAAACCACACCCTATCTATTCTTTAGGCAAATCTCACTATAAATACACCAACAAGTAGAGAAGGAAAGGAAGCAATCTTGTTCCTGTTCTATTGGCTTATTCTTGTGTTTCACCAATGGAGGCAACAAGGAAAGAGCTAGAAGATAAAAATGATAAGAAGGTGACATTTTCAGTGAAGTCCAAACGAGCTCTTCTAAAGAGAAAATGGACAACATTAGATCGACGTTCTGCTGGTGGACTTTTGTTCTTGCATCTGCTTTGTCTCTTGGCCCCATTTCACTACAATTGGTCAGCCTTTTGGATGGCCTTTGCACTATATTTTATTACCGGGGTACTCGGGATAACACTCTCGTACCATAGAAATCTCGCACACAGAAGTTTCAAACTTCCCAAATGGCTCGAGTACACGTTCGCTTATCTGGGAGTACAAGCCTTTCAGGTTTGTCATCTTAGTCCCATTCACATATATTGAAAGTCTATCAAATGATTACTAAATTTTTTTTCCGTTCTTATTTGGTGTCGTGAGTTCGTTAATTTAGAGTTATATTACGATGTTGGAGTAATGTGAATATTTTTTATTTTTTATTTTGCTACAGGGTGACCCAATTGATTGGGTTAGTACGCATAGATATCATCACCAGTTTGTTGATACAGAAAGAGATCCACATAGTCCTTTAGAAGGGTTTTGGTTTAGTCACCTGACTTGGATGTTGGACTCGTATGCTTTGACCAACAAGATATATCCAAAAAACCTCGAAGATTTTGCGGAAAGAGATTCAAAAAGAAAACTTTCTAGCAATATGTTTGTGGGATTTCTAAAGTATGGAAGGCCAAAGAATGTTGAGGATCTGCAGAAACAAGCCTTTTATAGGTTTCTTCGAAAAACATACCTTCTTCATCCCATAGCTCTTGCAATTGTCCTCTATGCAATTGGAGGACTGCCCTTTCTTGTTTGGGGAATGGTAACTATTAAACGTAGAGATTTTTTTTTTTAATTTTTATTTATTTTTAAAGTCGTGACGAGAAATCTTTTATTTTGCTTTCATTTTTAATATATTTTTTTAAAAAAAAAAACTCATTTTTTTAAAATCTTAGGCCCCGTTTGGTTCGTGATTTGAAAATTGTTTTCGAAAATAAATAATTCAGCAGAAAACGAAAACAAATTTCTTATTTCCATTATATCTAAAAATAAACATGTTTGGTTCCAATTTAAAAAATTTAAATTTGAATTCAAAATTTGAAAACTGTGTTTGGTTATGAATTTGAAAATGTAGGAAAATATTAATATGTGCTTTACAATTATTTTTTTTTTAGAAAAAGTTAATTTAATATGACTATTTTTCTATTCGACTTTTATTCATTTTTAGGGAGATTATAAATCAATGATGTTAGAATTGATTCTTCAAAAAAAAATTGTTGGAATTGAAATTATAAGGAAAAAAAAAGATATTGTATTATATGAAACTTTTGATTTGTAAAGTGGAGGAGTATATCAAAATAGGTAAAACTATGTAAAAAGTAAAAATAACAACCAAAACATCAGTATCAATCAAACACACTATTTACATAACAGTAATTTTGTATTTTTTTTCTTTAGAGTCGAAGAGAATTTGGATATCAAAATTTAAAAATGTTGTTTGTAGATAATGCAACATTGTTTTATGGAAAGAAAAATGTATCCTGTGTTTAAATTGTATCTCGTGTTTTCATTATTTTGAAAACAAAATTGGAAAACAATGAAAACAACATTTTATCGTTTTTGAAAACAAGTCATTTTTTGACCTGTTTTCAAAAATTGTTTTTGAAAATAGGTATACCAAACACGTTTTCATAGTTTCCCTTTGTATTTTTTATTTTCGAAAACATAAAAACGAAAATGGATCATGAACCCAACGGGGCCTTAGTTTCTGCATTCTCTATTTATTGTGCACTGAGAACAAAACTTGGCTACAAAAGAAGTTTTCTAGTACTATGGTAGTACATACTTCTTCCATTACACGTCACTTAATGAGCATTTAATGATATAATATTTTATTTCAAGGGTCTTACACTATTCTTAAATATTTATTTCATGACAAACAATGAATGGAAATATTCCATACTATCGTGGTACTAAAATTTTTTATGTGATTTTAATATATTGCCTTATTAAAAAAAAAAAAAAAAAAAGACCCTGTAATAGTGGTTTTATAAAAATATAAAATATTTTATTCAATCGTCCCCTATCCTTATAAAACCACTATTACATAGTTTTTTTTTCTTCTTTTGAAAAAAGGGAATACATTAAAACCACAAACTTGGCTACAGAGCTCGAGGTGTGAGAAAACTTGTCTCCCTTATTAATTTTTCTTGATCCGTATACTTTTACTATTTTTCTTTTATTAAAAAATATTCTTTTAAAACACTTTTTAATTAAAATTGTCGAGTGCTTGGTTGAATTTTCTAAAAAATGTTAATAGTGGTTTTATAAAGGTTAAAATTGTGTTTGATAACAATTTGATTTTTTTTTATTTTTAAAAATTATATATACTCGTTTTCTCATCATTTTGTTACAATTAAATATATATATTTTTTTTATTAAGAAAACATGTAAATATTCTTAACAAAATTTTAGGAAAAAAAAAAGCTTTTAAAAACTAATGGTAAAGATATTTTAAAAACAAGCTTTTAATTTCTTTACCATTAGTTTTCATCTTTTCCTTAAAGAAACATGTAAATTCTTAGTCAAATTGTAGAAATTGGCTTGAATTTTATGAAAACATTTATAAGTAGATAACAAAACAAAGAAACTCATAGATGGGAGTAATGTTTTATTAGCTCTAATCTCTTAGTCGAGAGTTGATCAGAGGATACAAGCTTGTTTTACGCTAGTTGACCTATGCTCATATTCGAAGGGAAAAAAAAAACCACAACCTGGCTCATATATGTAGCCAATGTTTTTTTCTCCAAATTTTTATCGATTCACTTATATCATTATATATCTAAAAAAATACATATCTCATAGTTAAAAAAAAATATTTACCAATTTTCTTTTTCTTTATTGCTTTCAATTATCGGTTTTGATAATCAGAAATTCACAAGGAGATGGTAAGAAAATGAGTGTTTGATGATGAATAATAATGGCCATGGCAGGGAGTGAGGCTTATTTGTGTGCTGCACGCTACTTTCTTCGTAAATTCAGCCTGCCACATTTGGGGCTACAGAAAATGGAACACGAATGATTTGTCAAAGAACAATTGGTGCTCTCACTTTTTACTTTTCTTTTTAGATTCATTGTCTTTAAGGTTGATGTTTTTTAATTTGTGTTTAATTATGTGATATATTTTGATTAGGGTGATAGGGTTGGTTGCTTGTGGGGAGGGTTGGCACAACAACCACCATGCTTTTGAATACTCAGCTCGGCATGGCCTTCAATGGTGGGAATTTGACTTCACATGGTGGGTTATCTTGTTCCTTCAAGCTCTTGGATTGGCAACTGATGTGAAATTACCCTCTCGACTTCATATGCACAAGTTGGCTCTCGAACGTCGCAACACTTGATGTTTTTTTACGACGCGTTTGGATTACGGATGTTCTATATGACGAGTATGTGGATATTAAATATGTGGGAGTTAAAAATCTAGAATTTAAATGTCATGATGAATATCACTGTTTGGATATGCAGGATAATTAATATTTGAGATAGGGAATGTTTTCTTTGTTTTATTATGTTTGGTTTATGGAATAAATAGTTTAAATGGTTTGGTTTAATTGAAAAATATTTAATAAATAAATAGTAACTTAAAACTAATTAAAATTAATTTACACATTAGTTTGAAAGTAAATAATTTATGGGTAGTTTGATAATCATTTCGTTTTTTGTTTTCTATTTTTCTTGTTCATTTTTTTTTTAAATAGGGTTGTTTGATAATTATTTTTGTTTTTTAAAAACGTTTTTGAAATTATAAGCAAATTTCAAAAACCGAAAAACGTAGTTTTTAAAAACAAATTTATGTTTTTCAAAAACTCATTTTTTTTCAAATGTTTATTTTTTCCTCTTTTACCTATTTCTTTTCGACAAATTCTTTTTTATATTTTTTATCTCTCTAAAATATTTTTCTCTCTACGAAATTTCTTTTTCTCTCTTTAAAATTTTCTCTCTCAAAACTTTTTTACCTTTCTAACTCATCTATTTCTAAAAATTTATCCATATATAACTTTTTTCTTCCTAATAAACATATTCTACAGTTTCTTTTGGAAAAAAAAAATCTCCCAAAAATTTCTCTTGCTACACCTTTTCTTTATTTTTCTAATTTATTGTTATTTTTTCTAGCATATTTTTTACTTTTAACCTTACTCTCTCTCTGTTGATACTCTCTAAAATTTCTCTTTTTATTTAATTTTCTATATAAAATTTATCTCTTCTAACTTTTTTTTTTCTTTTTTCTATAACTAATATTTTTTATGGAGTCTAACTAATATTCTCTCTCTAAACATTTTCTTTCACATCTCTAACTTTTCTATGTTTAACTTTTCTCTCCAAAATATTTATATTTAATTTGTGTCTCTAAATTTTTGTTTCAATGTCTCTACCCATCTTTCTCTCTCTAAAATATATTTTTATCTCTCTAATTTTTTAAAAACTGAAAACCAAAAATAGTTATCAAACAAGTTTGGTTTTCTGTTTTTTAAAAACAGAAAACAGAAAACAGTTATCAAACATATATGGTTTTTATTTTTAAAAAACATAAAACCAAAAACCAAAAACTAAGGGCCCGATTGATAACCATTTGGTTTTTAAAAATTAGGCTTGTTTTCTCATAAATTCTCTACAATGGCTTTCATCCAAGTTAAGGTTGCGTTTGAACTCCTAGGCAAATTTTAAAAACAAAAACGACAAGTTTTTGAAAACAAGGTAGAAGATTGATACTAAAACCAAGTAACTTATAGGTGGAAATATGTGTGGTATAAGCTTAATTTTCAAAAACCAAATGGTTATCAAACGTGTAAGGGACTACCGGACACACACATATCTCCACAATGGTATGATATTGTCCACTTTGGGCATATGCCCTCATGGCTTTGTTTTTGGTTCACTCTAAAAGGCCCTTCATACCAATGGAAATACTTGTCCTCCCTTATAAACCCATGATCATCCTCTTACCTAGCCAATGTGGGACTTTGGTCGCACACCCAACAATCCTCCCCTCGAACAAAGTACCACCGAGCCTCCCCTCAAATAGTCATCTATCCGTCCAACTCTCTAGGCTTCACCGCTTTACCGAGAGTTCTTGCTCTTATCTAGGACGACTCCCCTCTTCTCCGGAGTATACCCGCCCACCTAGAGCTCAACCTTATCTAGGACGACTCCCCGCCCACCTAGAGCTCAACCTTATCTAGGACGACTCCCCTCTTCTCCGGAGTATACCCACCCACCTAGAGCTCAACCACGGACCTCCACCATGACTATTAAGGCTCACAACTTCTTTGTTCGGAACCCGAGGATTACACCCAACACGGCTACTCCCAGGGCATGGCTTTGATACCACTTGTAAGGGACTACCGGACACACTCATATCTCCACAATGGTATGATATTGTCCACTTTGGGCATAAGCCCTCATGGCTTTGTTTTTGGATCACCCCAAAAGGCCTCATGCCAATGGAGATACTTGTCCTCCCTTATATATCCATGATCATCCCCTTATCTAGCCGATGTGGGACTTTGGACGCACTCCCAACAATCCTCCCCTCGAACAAAGTACCACCGAGTCTCCCCTCAAATAGTCATCTATCTGTCCAACTCTCTAGGCTTCACCGCTTTACCGAGAGTTCTTGCTCTTTATCTAGGACGACTCCTCTTCTCTGGAGTATACCCGCCCACCCAGAGCTCAACCATGGACCTCCACCATGACTATTAAGGCTCACAACTTCTTTGTTCGGAACCCGAGGATTCCACCCGACATGGCTACTCCTGGGGCATGGCTCTGATACCACTTGTAAGGGACTACCGAACACACACATATCTCCACAATGGTATGATATTGTCCACTTTGGGCATATGCCCTCATGGCTTTGTTTTTGGTTCACTCCAAAAGACCTCATACCAATGGAAATACTTGTCCTCCCTTATAAACCCATGATCATCCCCTTACCTAGTCAATGTGGGACTTTGGTCGCACACCCAACACAATTGTTTCTAGATAAATCTCCCGCGTGACATATTGAGTTCACCGTAAATATCACGGGTAAGAGCAATACAATTCTCACACTGCATAATTTCAACTTCAAGGAGCAATGAGATGAAGATGATATGTTAAACCATATAAAGATGCTTCTAGTTTCAACCTTTTTGAAAATTGGTAAAATATTTTGGACACTCTTTTGGTCAAATTATAGGAATAAAAAAGCTAAGTAATATGACTAAACCATAATCCTTTAATAGGACTATATGGGTCAGTATCCATATATTGATGGTGATATATGTGTGCTCACTCAATCGATTGGATCACCCTAAAATAAATTTAGAATCATAGCTAAGATTTGCTGTGATAAAATAGATATGTTAAAGTGCTAAATATCTAACGAGAAAAAAAATTATTTTCAAATCCTTTAAATTGCTCTTTTGAGGAACTTTCAAGGACTCGTTTGATAAAGTTCTCGTTTATTGTTTCTTATTTCCCGTTTCTTGTTTTTTAAGAACTAAAAAGATAAGCATGTTTGATAACTATTTTTATTTTTATTTATGTTTTTATTTCTTTTTTCTCTAAAAAAAAAAAGAAACAGAAACAGAAATGTGTTTGATAATTGTTTCTCGTTTCTTCTTTTTTAGTTGAAATAAAATTTAGTACATATAAATAAATAAATAAATAAATAAAAATATATGTATGTATGTATAACATACATTAAAATAAATATAAAACTATAAAAAATAATAAATTTTATCCTTCAAATGTTGTTCAAATTTGATTTGCAATGTCATTTCTCACTCCAACCAATTTATCTTTATGGATGTTGGTTTTCACAAGTTAGTTCAATTCAAACTAATTTGTTATTTACAAACTTTGTAAATTTTCAACGATTGTTAATTGATTGCACAACATGCTATTGATATTTTTTTTGTGTGTGTTTGTGGTAATGAGACATTTATTTAAGGTTAGAAAAACGAGCTTATATACCTACATTTCTTGAATTGAATAATAAAATTTATCATTTTTCCTTTAAAAATGCATGTACTACTCATTAGCCAATGATATCCCAACATGTAAGATAAGGGAGATTTTATTTTATTTTTTGACAGTTAATTAATAGCAAACATGAAATATCTCATTAATTAATTTATTTAATGAATAAATTATAAATATATTAAAAACCTACTAAAATTAACGAAAAATAATATAGATTTGAATAGAAAATAATAACAAAAAGCTCAATAATAAAAAGAGGAAAAAAGATATAAAAAAAGAAAGAGAAAGAAATAACAAAAATAAAAAATAAAAAATAAAAAGGAAAGCGAAAGAAAAAATAGAAAAGAAAAAAAAAAGACATGGAAGTGGTAAAAAAATAGAGAGGAAGAGGAGAGATGAGTGTAGGAAGGAGAGAGAGAGATGGGTACCTGCATGAAAGATGGAAAAAAAAAAAACAAAACATAATTTGGGTAACTATTTTTTTCAGTTTCTCAAATTTTGCCTCTTTTCTAGAAACGTTTCAAGAAATTTATATACAAGAAACATGGATGAATTATCAAACATGTTTGTTTCTTAAAAGATGAGAAACAAGAACAAGAAACAGGAAATATGAACATTATCAAATGAGTCCAATGTTTTATAATTAATTAAAATGTTATTTCCAAAATTTTTGTACTTTTTAAAAAGCATGATTTTTTCAAAGTCATTTAAAAAAAATTCTATGACTAAAATCTAGAAATATTTGAGAGTTTGATCTTCTAGAATTTTTAGATGAGAGATCATAATCTTTAGGAGTTTGAGATTTTAGATCGGAAGAAAAAATGAATTTAATTAAAATTTTTTGTTTTTTTTAAAACTTCTTGAGTTATCCTATGACAAGACCTCTCTAATTTCTTGGTCAAGAATACAATCTTTATGTCAGTTGAATTATGCTCTTGTTGGTCGTCGTTATTGTTTTGAGTTCAACAACTTATTAGTATTATGTTATCGTTATTATTTTGAGTTCAACAACATTTGAGGGTGGAAGAATCAAACCTCTCACCTCTTAGTCGAGTGTACATATTAATTACTATTGAGTTATGCTTACTTTGGCTCATCAATTCAATTATTATGGATTAATTATTGGACTCTTAATTCAAAGTCCTTTTTTTTTTGTTGTTAGGAAAAAGGAGACAAAGATAAGCCTTTTTTTTTTTTTTTAATGCAAGACAAAGATAAGCCTTAATGAGTTACGATCAAACAAAAACAACAATGTCCAAGCTTAGTTGGCACACGTGTCAAGACAGTAGCCAAACAAAAGATCATCGATTGAATAATTTGTGTTGAGTGTTGAATGATTTTTAAAAAGCTTTATATGTAATAGATTTTTTTATAATAAATATAATGTGCTGTTGGGATTCCAGCTTTATATGTAATAGTAACTATTAAATACTCTCTAAAAAAAAAAAAAAAAAAAGTAACTACTAAATAGGTAACATTAAATAAAAAAACTCAATTAAGAAGATGACATTATTTTTGTCAACATGAACATAGTGTAACTGACATAATTTTACTAATAATCAAGTGATTTTGTGGTTCGAATCTCCCTACCCTACATATTATAACAAAAAAAAAATTACATTATTTCTATTGTTTATAAGTTACCAACGACCTTGAATTTCTTTGAACCGAGGGATTAATAATGATAATACTAACACAAAACAAATCCAAAAAAATGTCCAAAAACCATAATGTAAATTTATGCATAAAATTTTGTTATAATAGTAGCAACTAATGTATATTGCCATTTCTTTATTCCATGCTCGGAAACACTATTTTTTGAAGCATAATTATTTCCATCTAAAACAACAATTAAACTATCTTTATTTTTTTTAACCAGCCTTTTTTTTTCCTTTTTGAGTTCAACAACATTTAGGGTGGAGCATTCGAAGTTCTGACCTCTTGGTCGACGATAAATGTCAATTACAACTAAATTATGCTCACTTTAGCAAACTTTTCCTTATGACTTTGAGAGGGTAATTTCACATTAGTGGCCACTGCAATGGCTTGAAGAAACATAATAATATACCAACCTAAGTCAAATTGCCACCATTCAAGGCCCAACCTAGCTGAGTACTCAAAAGCATGGTGGTTATTGTGCCAACCTTCTCCAAATGCAAGTAAACCCACCCACCTATGGAAAAAAAAACCAAAAATTATAATAAATGCATGGCCAAAAAAAATTGTGATATGTACAATATTGATTACTTAATAAATACAAAGTTCAATAATCATTGAATAATATTTTTATATATCTTAAAAAATTCATATTGTTATACTGAATATGAATACTATTCAATAATATTGAATTATAAAAAATAAAAAGTATGGCTACAAAAAAAAAAAAATTTATCACAATATGTGTAGTTGGAGACCTCTTAGTCACACAAGCTTTATGTCAATTGAGCTATGTTCTTGTTGACCAAAACACTTTGTTATACAAATTCTGGATCGATAATCTCATAATTTTATTTTAAGAATCACAAAACGGTCAAAATAGTATTAATTTATATACTTTTATGCTAAAAGTTGCATATACCAATAAGTTGATAAAATAAGTTAGTAATTCCAATACGTACAAAATTGAAAATAATTATCACATTTAATTTATATATTATAAATTATATTCTTTTTTTTTTTTTTAATTTGACCTAGAACTTAAAAGTCATTTAATTATATTTACCAGCTAAAGAATATTATTATGATGAAATAATCTTTTTTAAAAAGAAAGCAAAGGACTAATTTAATTAATCATCATTTTCTTTGACAATAATATACTTACCAATTGTTTCTAGACAAATCGTTTGTTTTCCATGGTTGATTTCCCCACATATGGCATATCGAATTCACCATAAATGTTATGTGTAAGAGCATTACGGTTCTCACACACTGTCCAACAAAAAAAAAAAAATAATAATAATATGTAACATTTTTTTTTTACTTATCTTAATTCTATTTATTTTATTTGTTTCTAAAATATTGTAAAATCATTTCTCAAATAATATAAATCATTCATATTAAGGTTTTTCTTGTAAACTAATAAACAAAATTAATTTGAAAAATTAAAATCACCATAGGATGGAGTCTTAGGAATGAATTTTTTAGGTTAAATTATAAAAAAAAATACCCTTGAATTATGGGGTTGGTTTCAATTATACCTCTAAACTTTCAAAAGTTTCATTTTAGTCCTTGAAGTTTCAAGACTTTTTTTTCGTTAAATTCATGAATGAAAAATGACATGTTTGCATATATATTGGTGCTTAATTATGTGAATAGATTTGAACTAATATGTGAAAAAAAAAAAACATGCAAGCACATCATTTTTTGTCCATAAATTTAACAAAAAATGTCTCTAATGGTCGTTTAGAAACAAACTTCAAAACTAAAATGAAATTTTTGAAAGTTCAAGGGTATAATTGAAACCGACCAGCCCATAGTTTGGGATATTTTTTTTATACAATTTAACCAATTTTTTAAAGTCATATAGTATTAAAATTGTTCTAATATATAGATTCTTAATTGAAAGGAATTAAACAAACAAGAGATTTTTTTTACCATTCCCCATATGAGAAAAGGAGTTCCTCCAATAACATAAAGTATGACTGCAAGAGCAAGTGGGTGAACAAAATATGTTCTGTGAATAAACCTATAGAAAGTTTGCTTCTCCAAATCGCTAACATTATCCAATTTCCGGTGCTTCCTAATGCTTCCATCTTTCTTTTGGAGAAGCCAAATAATATGACTGAACCAAAATCCTTGAATAGGACTATGTGGGTCTCTTTCGGTATCAACAAATTGATGGTGGTATCTATGAGTGCTCACCCAATTGATTGGATCACCCTAAAATTAAAAAAAATAAAATAAAATAAAAGACACCATATATCGTGATATGCTTTAGAATTAATCTGTTAATCTTTAAAATCAATCTTATATTTACTAATTTACACTCCAACAATAAAAGAATAAGGTAAGACATGTCAGACCTGAAGTGCATGGACTCCGCAGTAAGCAAACAAATACTCAAGCCATCTAAGAAGTTTGAAACTCTTATGTGCAAGATTTCTGTGATATGAGATAGTGATGCCAAAGAGACCGGTGATAATAAATAACGCAAAAGAAACCAAAAATGCACCCAAATTGATTTGAAATGGTGCAAAAATACAAAGCAAATGTAGAAGGAAAAAAATACAAGCCAATTTTTTGTTTATCTTCTTGGTCCATTTTCTCTTCTTTAATGATATTGGAGGCTTCACAATTCTCTTGGGCTCTTTTGACGTATCCATTAGAGTGAGCTTGCTCTAGTTGAGAGGCTTCAACCACCTCTTCATCATGTGTATTTATAGTGGAATTTTAAGCCACAATAATTTAAGGCTCTTAAGGCTCTTCCATCTCCAAAAAAAATAAAAATAAAATAAAATAAATAATAATAATAATTTAAGGCTCTTCCACCTAAATGTATTAACTTATTTAAATGCAAAGTAACTAGTTGAAAATTGTCAAAGGATCAATAAATACTAATTTAATGGTCAAAACGAGCATACCTTTGACATGTACCCTCGACCAAGAGGTCAGAGGTTCAAATCCTCCTACCTTCAAATGTTGCTCAACTCAAAAAAAAAAAAAAAAAATTAATGCTCTTCCACCTAAATGTATTAGCATATTTAAGTGTAGAGTACCTAGTTGAAGATTGTCAAATGATCAACAAATGCGCACGTGCACCCACACTATATATATATATATAACAATAAAAATATATAACTGCCAACAAGAGCATAACTCAACTGGTATAAAGTTGTTCTCTAAAAAAAAATGGTATAAAGTTGTACTGATAACCACGAGATCTGTGGTTCGAACCCCCCACTCCACATATTGTCAAATATATATACAACTACAACTAAAAACAATAATATAATACAAAAAAGAAAAACCTAATAACAATAATGAATATAATTTGAATTAAATTACAAGTTTTGTCTTTGAACTTTTAGATTTGTGTTTATTTTGCCTCTGAATTAAAAAAAAAAAAAAACTATCTAATATGTCCTTTAACTTTCAATTTTGTGTCCAATAGGCAACTCTGAACTTTTTAAAAATGTTTAATAAGTTCATTAACCTTCAATTTTGTGTCTGGTAGATTCGTGAATTTTAAAAAAACATCGAATTGGCCAAAGACCCTATTAGACACAAAATTCAAAATTGAGGGACCTATTGAGAACATAAAATTGAAATTAGTTCAAGGACCTATAAGACACTTTTTAAAATTCAAGGACCAAATAGGCAGAAGTCTGAAAATTCAGAGATCTATTAGACACTTTTTAAAGTACAGGGACCAAATCGATGCAGATCTAGAAGTTGAAGGACTAAAGTTGTAATTTAACCTATAATTTATTGTGCATTTGAAACCATCATGGGTTGACCCTATGGTCAATAAGAGTCATAGAAAAAATAAAGGATACTCACAAATATCCAAAAAAAAAAAAAATTATTGTGCATTTGAATAAATATTTTTGTTTGTTTTTTAAATAACTATTATCTCTCAATAGTTTTTTTTTTTTTTTAGTAAAAAAATTGATTTTTGAGACTCAACCCAAGCTATTGTAGGTTGTAGACAAAGTGAGCTTAGTTCAACGGTAATTAACATGTATCAAAAAAATTATTGGGCATTTGAATAACTATTTTTGTTTTTTTTTTAAATAACTATTATCTCTCAATAGTTTTGAGACTCAGCCGTCCTACTACAATGAACCCAAGCTATTGTAGGCTATAGCCAAAGTGAGCGGTAATTAACATATATTATCAATCAAGGGGTCAGAGGTTCGAATCCTCTTACTCCCAAATGTTGATGTACTCAAAAAAAAAAAAAAAGTACGGAGAGATATAGTTATTTTAACGTATTGGTGTGGGGTTAGATGCTTTTATGTGGTCTATCCTCCCATTGAATCTCTTGTGGGAACATAGCCTATGAGTTCATCACTCTCTTCCACAGTATTTTCAAGTTCTTCTGCACACAGTACGATTAAATGTGATTTTGCGTTGTTTCACTTGGTCGTTTGCATGAGTGGCTAGTGATTTTCCCTCCCCAATGGGATGGGACCTTTTATCTTGAGTTCTGTGGTTGGTTTTATTTTTTGGTAGTGTTTTTCATAATTTTCAAAAATAAAAAACTAAAAACAAAAAATCAATGCTCTGACATACATATATATATTGGGTTTTTGAAAATTATGTTTGTTTACGTTTGTTTTCTTCCAATTTTCTTCCAGTGGTTTTCATCTTTGTGAATGACACACATTTGAATTCTTAGTCAAATTTCAAAAACAAAACAAGTTTTTGAAAACTACAGTCCTGTTTGATTACTATTTGGTTTTTGGTTTTTGAAAATTAAGCATGTTTTCTCGCCACTTCCTTACAATAGTTTTCATTTTTGTTAAAGGACACTGTTATAGGTAATTTTGGACCACCACAGCGTACGAGGAGCTGACGGGACGACCGGGAGAAGATAGGACCAGGAAAGGGACCCAGAGGGAGACCATACCGACGGGCCGGGCCAACGTGGCCCGACCCGTACTTCGGCCTTGGGCCGAGGCCGACCACTCGGCCCGTTTGCGCGGGTCGAGTCCGTTTGCCTCCGCTCGGCCCCTACCGCTTCCAGCTGCCTCGGTCTAGCCTGCTTCGTCCCAGAACGCCTCCAAATCTTAGGAGTCCGAGAAGGTATTTATACCCCTCTTCGCCATCGAAGAAGGGGGCCGAAAACTCTATTCTTGACTTATTTCTCTACTCTCTAGCTGCTCAGTTTTCTGACTTAGGCATCGGAGGCGGTGTGGCCTACACCACACCGGTGTCCAGCGATTCTTGCTGGTCTTGCAGGTCACGTCTTCCCCTGCTTCTACAAATTCACTGTTGGTGTCACGTGAAGGCCAGGTGAGTCCCCTGTCCGGATGTTGGCATCAACAGTTGGCGCCGTCTGTGGGGAAGAATGCTTGCCAGTTCGGATCGCACATCGGTGGTGGTCTGCAGGATGGATCGGGTTCAGAAACCAGAGGGAAGCCTCGGGTATGAGCAGAAAGCGCCGAGCCAGACTGGGTTCGACCTCGGTATGGAAAAGGCCGACCCTAACTTCGGAGACTATTGTAAGGATCCGTGTGCCCACGATGCTACGGACCTAACCCAAGAGGACAACCAGCAGAAGGAGAGAGAGAACCGGGAAGCTGCTATATCCGACCAGCATCACGAAGACAAAGGAAAAGGATGTCGGGTAGAAGATGTAGGCCAGATCCGACATGAGCACTCCTCGGCCAATGGCCGAGGCCGAGCAGAAGCCCAATCGCAAAAAAAGCCCGCAGAAGTTCGCCGCAAAAGACAGCGTCGGGTACGTACACAGGAAATAATGCCAGGAAAAAGTTAGAGGCTCGGACAAAGTCTGAGGCCGACCAGAGGCCAAGGAGCCACAGGGCTGTGCGGAACCAAAAAGCCAGTTTCGACAGGTATACACCACTAACAGCTTCGTTTGAACAGGTCTTGGCCGCAATACAGGACACAAATATGTTGAAACGCCCAGAAAAGTTGAGATCAGACCCCGATAGGATGAACAAAAACAAATACTGCATGTTCCGCGGAGACCACGGTCATGCAACCCGGGAATGCATACAGTTGAGGGACGAGATAGAAGCCCTAATCCGAGAAGGTTACCCCAAGGGGTTCGTGGGGAACGACAGAAGCAAGAGGCCACTGCCGGCAGATCAAGGTAAGGGCGGTGCCAACCCGCTATTCGAGATACAAACAATTTTAGGAGGATCATCCGAAGAAGGTGGAGCAGCGCATGGCGAGCAAAAAATGTCGAGGGAATGTTACTTTATGGCGCTCGGGAACATCGACAGGAAGGCTCAAGCAACGTCGGCCTCGGGAGATGGCCGAGGCCGAGCCTTTGAGGGGTCAAGCTATCCCCTTCCAATGAAACATTGATCGACTTTCTTTCATTTCAATAGCATATTACTCAGGAATGTAATTGATTCATTTGAAATAAATTACTCTGAATTTCGTTTCAAAAGTTTTGACAGCGCTTGCAGAGAAACTCGGGAGATTCCCATGCCTCCCAAACCTTTTCCCCAGAGGAGTGTACGCACCCCTGGGAAGACCACAACACTTGACCTGTTATCGTAGCCGAAACGGTTCAAGCCGAAAGGGAGATGCTCTGCGCATAAGTCGAGTCACGGACTGAGTGCGCAGATGACACAGAGGAGTTGGTCGGCCTCATGCCAAGGCCGAGGACGACCACCTAGAGGTTAAGGCCGAACACCACCTTAAAGAGCTCGGTCATGAAATGGCAGTTTGAGAATACTTTGTTCCCCGACTGAGTGTATGCACCCTCGGGAATAACACAACGCTTGAAGAGAGGCTCGGGAAATTCCCAGGCCTCCCCAAGCTTTTTCCCCAGAAGAGTGTACGCACCCCTGGGATGACCATGCAGCTTGAAGAGAGGCTCGGGAAATTCCCAGGCCTCCCCAAGCATTTTCCCCAGAAGAGTGTACGCACCCCTGGGATGACGACGATGCTTGAAGAGAGGCTCGGGAACTTCCCAGGCCTCCCCAAGTTTTTTCCCCAGAAGAGTGTACGCACCCCTGGGATGTCCACGACGCTTGAAGAGAGGCCCTGGGAAATTCCTAGGCCTCCCCAAGCTTTTTCCCCAGAAGAGTGTACGCACCCCTGGATGACCACGACGCTTGAAGAGAGGCCCTGGGAACTTCCTAGGCCTCCCCAAGCTTTTTCCCCAGAAGAGTGTACGCACCCCTGGGATGACCACAACGCTTGAAGAGAGGCCCTGGGAAATTCCTAGGCCTCCCCAAGCTTTTTCCCCAGAAGAGTGTACGCACCCCTGGGATGACCACGACGCTTGAAGAGAGGCCCTGGGAACTTCCCAAGCCTCCCCAAGCTTTTTCCCCAGAAGAGTGTACGCACCCCTGGGATGACCACAACGCTTGAAGAAAGGCCCTGGGAAATTCCTAGGCCTCCCCAAGCTTTTTCCCCAGAAGAGTGTACGCACCCCTGGGATGACCACGACGCTTGAAGAGAGGCCCTGGGAAATCCCAAAGCCTCCCCAAGCTTCCCTCAAACTTCTCAAGCCATGCAGGGAAAGCGCTCGTCCTCATGCCAAGGCTAAGGCCGACCATTAGACAAGGAATGAGGCTCGACTGAGTCCGGTAGTCACTTCGAAGACCAAGTATCCGCACATGAGTCCAACTATGAGGCAAACAAACAAGTGATGGAGAAGCGAGGCTCGACCTCATGCCAAGGTCAGGGCCGGCTGCCTCAGCTTCAAGAATGAACTTTGTCCTCAAAAGACCAGGTATGACATTATATTTTCTTAATAAAAAAAATGCAACTCATTAAATCTGGAATGCGTATTTTGAGTGGGGGCTCAGGAAATTCCTCGACCTCCCCAAGTTTTCCCTAACTGGGTGCACGCACCCTTGGAATGGAAAACATGCAAGTGAACAACACAGAGGAGCTGGTCGTCTTCATGCCAAGGCCGAGGCCGACCATCCAGAGGCCAAGGTCGAGTTCCGCCCCTAGAGACCCAGGTATGAAGTTAGTTTCTCCTTACTCAAAAAATGCATGTCCGAGGTATTGAACGCATATTTTGAGTGGGGGGTTGGGAGTAAGGACAAACCGAGTCCATCATAATCATGGTCATGTTGCGATAATTCTGATTTTCCTTTCTTACTTATTCAAGTTAGGATAACGTTATGAATATCAGTGGAGCTATTGCGGCAATTACTTATTTTCATTTTGTATAACACATTACCACAACTTTTCTCCATGCTACAATGTTGACACATGCAAATTTAATAAAGTTCTTTATACCGTGTTTGTGCAAAGCATTTTTCCATAGGATGTGGTGACTCTTGCAGAGGCCAAACTTCCGTACTTTCCCTTGGAAAGAGATTAAATTCTTGCAGAGAGGTTGACGCATGCCCTCAACCTCCCCGAGCTTTTTCCCCAAAAGAGTGTACGTACCCCTGGGATGAATACAATACAGAAGAAATGCTCAGGCGCACATTCAAAGCAGCATGATTGGTTCGAGTTCTCAATCACTTTACTTTTATAGCACAGCCGAAGCGCTCAAAGCTGCAAGGAGATGCTTAAGGTAGGGTCAGGCAAGTCTACACATAAGCCTAGCTGTCGAGCAAACAAACAATACAGAGAAGCTGGTCAGCCTCATGCCAAGGTCGAGGCCGACCATCCACCTTCAAAAGGCCAGGTATGAAATTAGTCCTTCTTGCTCGAAAAAATGCAACGCTTGAAGTAATAAATGCCCTTCCATTCCTTTGTTGTAATCATCGTGCAACTCTCCCATTACTTTCCAGTAAGGACTGAGATATATGAATGCAGGGGACTAAGTGTTGAGCTGACAGAGGCCAGAGGCCAAGGCCGATCCTAGCCTCCTCTCTCATTTTTTCTTTTGCAGAAATTAACTTTTTAATGCAGGATTGTGAAGGCTTCTGTTTTTTCCTGTTACTATTTATGGATAAGCCCTGGATCTGGAATGAAGCACTCTGAATGACCAAGCACGTGTTGGGTTTTATGCCCTAAAACTCGTGGATAGTAAATGTAAACATTTGACCGAACATTAATAAAATAATATTTCCTATATTATTATTGTTTGTATTGTATCTTGCCTAAATAACCCTAATCCAATAAACAGAACATTCTAGGTTGTTAGTATGAGACTTGAACTAGTATGTGGAGACATACGGGGATCGTTATTCAAGTTACAGCCTAAAGGGTCTATAGTATAGGGATAAGGCTGGGTACCTTATCCTGTTGACACTATGGATATGGCCCACTTTGTATTATGATACAAACGCATTGATCTAACGCGTTCGTGTAGAGGACATGCGAGTGGGGGTATCCTGTGCAATGAGTTTGCATAAGACCGGACCACGAAATAGTTAACCACTAACCGTAATACCGTTGGCTAGATAGGTTTCTATTTCACTAGGATGACCTAGGCAACTTAGTCTCAATCCTGAGTGGATTATGGACTCCTGTTCACGAGGGATTGTCCTTTGATTTGTATGGGTGAGAGTGGCCTACACGCCGACTCAATAAGCCTATCATTTTGGGGACAAGACCGAGTGAGGAGCTGGGAACATAATCACACAAGAAGGAATTCACTCCTTCCCGATATTAGGGTAAGTAGAGGTGTGTTCTCTTAAGTGGTGTCTCCGGGACTTGAACAAAGGGCCCTGCCCTCTCTATGGCACGAGAGGGACTTCTGTTTGTTGGTTGGACCTCAAACAGGTTGTTCATTAGAGGAGCACTGGGACTTAAGGATGTAGAGGTAACTCAGGGGTAAAACGGTAATTTGACCTAGCTGGGGTTACGAACACATGTGAAGGACTGACTTGTTGTTGATGGTCGATATCCGTGGACACAGAAATATATCTGCAGTGAGAAGAGTGCAACTGTGATTCTATAGTGGAGTGAACCACAGTTAACGAATATTGATTCATTTGGTTAATGAGTTTAGCCAATTAATCTCATATCGTTGGAGCTTCTGAATTGCAGGTCCATAAGGTCCCACCGGTAGCTCAGATAAGGTGTTGAGGTAAATTTACTAAGAAAAATTTAATATGAATTGGATTCATATTAAAACTATAGGTTAAATTTAATGCGCATTGGATGTACATTAAAACTATAGTACATGTGTGAGAGAAAAATAATAATAATTGAATATGTGGTATTCAATTTTATGATTAATTAATTTTTGAATTAATTAATTGTAAGTTTTAATTTAGTTTAATTAAATTTGATTTAATTAAATGATAATAAAACTATAGTATAAAGAGGGAAACTCATTTAAATGATTATTTAAATGAATGAATTAATTTACATATGATTTAAATTGGTTAACATTAATTTAATTAATATTGTTAATTAAATTAAAATTAAATTTGATTTTAATTCGTTAAAATCAAAATTATCAGGTAACTGACTGATCAGTTACCTGAACGTGGAGCATGAATTCCTATTTTCTCTCCCTCTCCCTATCGATAAGGGGTTTTAGTTTGTGGCCCTTTTGATTTTTCTCTCAGGCTTGTATTCGTTTTTTTTTGGTGTGTGAAATTTCCAGAGAGAACTCCAGAGACTTTGAGTTCCTTAGTAAAATCCTTCTCCCACAAGAAACCTTAACAAAAGGCCTTGTTAGTCATACCGGTGGCTCTTACGTGGTAGTGTTCATCAAACTTCAGCAAAGAAAGTGCTCTTTTGGTTGCTGTATTTTCATATCAATAAGCAAGATTCGACGATTTCGGTCAAGATCCACAACGGTAGTAAGTACCTTTCATTCCTATGATCACTAGGATCACTCTAAGTTTATTCCATAAAATAGCATGTTTTATGACCTTATTTACAGTTTTTATGAGATTTTATTGCTGTAAATTATTTGCCCTCGTATCGGTATTCTTGTCAAAGATTTAATTGGGTTTGGATCTCTGACCGTTTCCGCTGCGTAAGGGATTTTTAACCCTTCAGCACGGGGGTCAGCGAGTCGGGGTCCAGGGGCGAAGCGCCCGGTGGGGGTTCGGGGGCAACGCCCCCTAAGCAAAATTAGAAAAATGCTCGGCCTCTTCCCGAGGCCAAGGCCGACCAGTACCATTTTTGCAATCCCTCACCTTTTTCATTTCCATTTCATCTAACCCCTAGTCAGGGAGCGTCTACTTCTATCCTATTTTGCAGGATGACAACAAAAGCTACACATAAGCCAATCCAAGGCAAGGGTCATTACTCTTAAATCGGGCTTAAGGAGCTCACCCGATAACGCTAAGCCGCACCTGAATCCCAATTCAAGAGTGGGGGCTTAATGTTATAGGTAATTTTGGACCACCACAGCGTACGAGGAGCTGACGGGACAACCGGGAGGAGATAGGACCAGGAAAGGGACCCAGAGGGAGACCATACCGACGGGCCGGGCCAACGTGGCCCGACCCGTACGGTCGGCCTCGGCCTTGGGCCGAGGTCGAGCATTATGGTCAGCCTCGGCCCAAGGCCGAGGCCGACCACTCGGCCCGTTTGCGCCAGCCGAGTCCGTTTGCCTCCGCTCGGCCCCTACCGCTTCCAGCTGCCTCGGTCCAGCCTGCTTCGTCCCAGAACGCCTCCAAACCCTAGGAGTCCGAGCAGGTATTTATACCCCTCTTCGCCATCGAAGAAGGGGGCCGAAAACTCTATTCTTGACTTCTTTCTCTACTCTCTAGCTGCTCAGTTTTCTGACTTAGGCATCGGAGGCGGTGTGGCCTACACCACACCGGTGTCCAGCGATTCTTGCTGGTCTTGCAGGTCACGTCTTCCCCAGCTTCTACAAATTCACTGTTGGTGTCACGTGAAGGCCAGGTGAGTCCCCTGTCCAGATTTTGGCATCAACAGACACATTTGAATTCCTAGCAAAATTCCAAAAACTGCAACAAGTTTTTGAAAACATTCTTTTTAAAAAGGATACTTTTATTAAGGAAACGTATGTGAGTAACATACGAAGGGAATTTACATAAAGGCTAGCCAGTTCAAGGCAATAGTAGAGGCATCATAGTTGCTAAAAGCTGAGAAGAGGATGCCCAAAAAGCCGCCAAAGTTAAGATGTCATCCCAAATATTAATGCTTGATCGAAGATGGTTCGGAAAGATTCTACTATTTCATTCCTTCCAGATAGTCCAGAGGGAAGCCACCGATAACGCTTGGATGAGGAGGCCCTTTTGAGAACTAACTTTTCCAAGAAAAGTAGCCACACAGAGTTTGTCCGCTTGGAGATGGAGAAAAGTAGCACCAGAAGCTTGATAAATTTTTGACCAAATATTTGAAATCAGAGAGCATTGGACGAAGAGGTGATCTAAAGATTATGAACTTTTCAAACACATGGGACACACATTTGGACTAAGGGTTGAAGACGTGTAGATTCTTTGAAGTCTGTCTGTCGTGAGGAGCTTACGGTGAAGGATCGTCCAAAGAAAGAATTTGCACTTCTTTGGAATGGATGCGCTCCACAAATTGTTGAGAGAATTTTGATGAACCTGGAGATGAGGTGCCGCTGAGTCTTCCCAAAAGCACCGACGAGCCACCTTTACTGAAAAATTGTTGAGAAAACTACTCTTTTTAGTTTTCAAAACTTGACTTGACTTTTAAAAACATGGAAATAATGTAGATAACAAAACTAAGAGACTTGTAGGTTGAAGAGTAGTGTTTTTAAAGCTTCATTTTCAAAAACCAAAAACCAAATAATTATCAAACGGGGCCTACTTTTTGTAGTTTTCAAAATTTGACTTGGTTTTTGAAAACATGAGTAGAAGGTAGAGAACAAAGAAAAAAAAATTATAGGTGGGAATAATAATTATATGCTTAATAGAAACATTTGATGACCCAAATGGTTATCAAAAACCAAATCATCTTATTTTTTTACTTACTTCGTACAAATTAGTCAGTTTAATTTACATTTAAATATTTACCTTTTCTTTTGTTAAAAAGAAACAAAAGAAAACAAACAATAACATATATAGAGCTGACTGCAGGGTGATCAGTTAGGCCAACCAAGACAATGCTCTGGTTAGGGGTCCCTTCCCTGTAGTGCGAAAGCTAGTATCCTGCCTCTGAGTGGAAAGAAAATGGTGAGTATGGAAAATTTGAAAAGAATGCTTGAGAATGGAATAAAATGAAAATGAAATAAATAAGTCTGACACGAAGGTCGGAAATGAGAAGGAAAGATTGAGAGAGGATAGAGTTTGCCCAGGCTTCTGGGTAGCGTGCTAGCATCCTAATTTGTTTCCTTTAGCTCTTAGGCGAGGCCTTTGTTCCAATGTAGGGGGAAGATGGATGGTGGGTGCTTATAAATCTTGCCAGGGCTTTTAGGGCTGCTCTAGGTTGAGGCTTGTCACACACTCACGTGAGAATTCTCTAGATAACTTTGGCTTGCTTCATTTGTGTTGCCAGGTATATTTCGCCTCTTCTGGGTAAGATTTAGCATTCACCATGCAGAGTGTTATCTATGAGGGTTTCCCAATTCCAGAGCCCTTCAGGGCAAATTATGCTGCTTAGGCCTACTTGGTCGGGTTTCCATGTGGGGTGTTTGGTTTGTGTAGTAATGGTCCTAAGTTGTTTGTTTTTCCCTGTCTGAGTTGTTGATGGCTTATTTATGCAATTTGCTTCACTCTCTGGGGTGTTGTTATGCAGGTTTATTTGTGCACGCTTTGTGAGGATGATCTTATGAATGTATGATTGCTTTCGCTAGTATGCCAGCTCCTATGGTTTCTTGCTGGGGAGCTCGAGGTGCTGGAGGTGTGATTTGGTAGATGGACCTGTGGATAAGATGGTCCATAACAATTTGTCACCTTGCCATATCGTGCCATAGTTTGAGGATCCAATACCTATGAGATAGGCGGCGCAGGGATGTGCACGCTTTGCGAATATGGGGCAATGAGTGTATGAATGCTTTCGCTAAAATGTTGGTCGGTATGTTTAAAACGCCAAGTAGGGGAAAGACAGTTTATGCACATACTACCTGTCTATGGTCTTTGCCGAGGAGCTCAAGGCGGTAGACGGAAGGCTGCTTAAAATTCCAGGTAGATGGAACAGTGCCCATGATTCATGGTCATTTTGATAGTGAGTACAAGCCAGTCTGAAAGCCAGTGGCTAGTTTGGGAGGAAGTTGATTGTGTTTTGACGGCTAGCTACATTGGGGGAATCCAATCTGATTGTTTTTGTTTAGCTCTGAATGTATTCTTTGGGTGGTTATACCAATCCCTTGTATCAAAAAAAAAAAAAAAAAAAGGAGGGAATTTCTCTTCTTAGTCAAATTTCTCTTAAAAAGGGGAGTTAGTCAAGGATATATGTCCTAACTATGTCCAATTTTCCGAAAAATAAAACAAATTGATTGTATCATAACTTATAAAAACAAGGGAAAAATGCATTTTTGGTCCCTGAGGTTTGGGTTAAGTTACACTTTGGTCCCTGAGTTTTCAAACTCAACAAAAATACCCCTGAGGTTTGAGATAAGGAGCAATTTGGTCCCTGCCGTCCAATTTGCCGTTAAATACTAACAGAATGCTGTTGTGGCAATATTATTTTAATTAAAAAATTAATTTTAAATTTTTTAAAATAAAAATACATTAAAATAATAAAAATATTATTATTTTAATAATTTTTTAATTCTTTTTTCCCTTCTTTCTTTCCCTTCTTCTTTCTTTCTCCCCTTTCTTCTACAACTTCTTCTTCTCCAACCTCTTCTTCTTCAACTCCGGTGGCCGGCGGCCACTGCCGTTCGCCGGCCGTTGGAATTTTTTTTCTCTTCTTTCTCTCTTTTCTTCTCTCCTCCTCCATTTCTCCACCTTTTCTTTTCTTTTTTTTTTTTTTTTTATAACGAAGAGGGAAAGGGAGGAGGGGTCTCCCTCCTCACGGTTTCAGAACCCACCTCACGGCCTCTATCCCTTGGCTTTGCTTCCATTTGTTCTTAGCTTTTATTTCCCCTAAAAATCCCGACTTTCTTGTGCCCTTGCAACGGCTCAACCCTCCGTTTTTTGTCGTCCATTCCAAAAAAGATTTTTATTCAATTTTTGGTGTCATTTAATCGCAACCCTTTATCGGCTCTGCTATAATCACATATAGAATCTCTGATTTGTGTTCCCTGGTTTCGGCTTTTACCTAAACCTTTTCTTCTCATTTTTTAGTGTAAGAGCCAAAACCACGAAAACCCCTTTTTCTTTTGGAAGGATCATTTTCTTCTCATTTTTTAGTGTAAGAGCCAACTCGAGAAGGCAAAATATTAATTTAAAATTTCTGCTTGATTTTTAAAGAATTTTGTTTATGGCAGATTTGATGGCAATGGTGGGAAGGTTTTGGAGAACATTTCTTGTATAGCTTTTCTTCCTGGGATGATACCGATTTCTAAGTAAATCAGGTACGCAGCCTTCTCGAGCTCCAAAATAGACCAATTCATGGTTTGAAGCGGGTGGAGTTTCTTTATTTGACAAAATCATCCTACCCTTTTGCTATTAAAGAACCAAAACCACGAAAACCCTTTTTTCTTGATCTGTTGGAATAACCCCAAGAAATGTATGGGACTCAAAGCAAAAGAGATATTCCTCTAGAATTGCAAGCTTAGATTCCAATTCTAAGGCCGAGCATCCACACAAGACGGGCTAATATTACGGTTACGTTTCAAGATCTATATGGGTTCACAGTCGAAGGCAATGTGGACGACGTTAACGTGTTGAATGAAGTGAGGGAAAAGGTGAGGCAACAGGGTCGAGTTTGGTGGGCATTAGAGGCCAGCAAAGGCGCTAATTGGTACTTGGAACCCTCTGTTTCTGAAGGCATCGCCAGAAAGGGAGGAGGAGCCTCCTCCTCCCTTTCCCTCTTCGTTATAAAAAAAAAAAAAAAAAAAAGAAAGAAAAGGTGGAGAAATGGAGGAGAAGAGAGATGAAAAGAGAGAAAGAAGAGAAAAAAAATCTGGTGGTCGGCGACGGCGCCGGCGGACGGCCGGTGAACGGCAGTGGCCGCCGGCCACCGGAATTGAAGAAGAAGAGGTTGGAGAAGAAGAAGTTGTAGAAGAAAGGGGAGAAAGAAAGAAGAACGGGAAGAAAGAAGGGAAAAAATAATTAAAAAATTATTAAAATAATAATATTTTTATTATTTTAATGTATTTTTATTTTAAAAAATTTAAAAATAATTTTTTAATTAAAATAATATTGCCATTCAGCATTCTGTTAGTATTTAAGACAAATTGAACGGCAGTGACCAAATTGCTCCTTATCTCAAACCTCAGGAGTATTTTTGTTGAGTTTGAAAACTAAGGACCAAAGTGTAACTTAATCCAAACCTCAGGGACCAAAAGTGCATTTTCCCTAAAAACAACTATATAGCGTGCATGCATACCAATAAAATATTATGAGATTTATTTAAAAAAAAAAATTAATTTGGATATTTTAGACAAAATAATATATCATAATACCTTTATTTTTCATAGAATCAAACACATGGTTAAAATATAGTTTTCCATTACAACAGGTAATAGGTTTGGATTTTGAGTGGAAATAGAATTAATTGTATGTTTCCCACCTAATTTTCTTTTACAACATGATTGTTTTTAATAAATTCACAGTAGGGAATTTGAACTACATACCTCTTAGTCATTATCCATTTCGGACCTAATTGATTTGGCTATAGAATGGTCCTCTTGAATTAACACTTCACCATTTCATACCTAATTAGTTTGGCCACATTAGTTTATAAAGTTAAAACAACTAATCATCTATATAAATGCCAATATCCAAACAAAATTCATTAGATAAAACGTTCATAAACATCTCAAAGCTCAATAGATATAGTTCATGTGGAATAATGAGGCAATTTAGAGTAGATATATATGTTATAAATCACATATATATCTTTTGAATCCTTTGAATGAGGCATTATATAAATTTTCAGAGTTTAAAAAACAAATAATGTATATTGATGTCTAAAATAAGATTATAACCGCGTGCAAACGCGCACACTATAACCAACATATCTTATTTATCCACCAAACTATGCTTGAATTGACACATATAATAATACATTAATATCATATATATTAGGATTACACCTGTTGATGGTCAAATTTGGTCAGAGAAACTCACCTAACCTTCACGTGCCACCAACGGTAAATTTGTAGATGACGGAGGAGACGTGGCCTGCAAAACTGAAAACCTGCACACCGGTGTAGTGCTAGCCACACCGCCTCCGATGCTTAAGTTAGAAAATGGATGGAGGAGAGCTAGAGAGTAAGAGGGGAGAGTATAGAGTTCGGGTCCCCTTCTTCAGTGGCGAAAATGGGTATAAATACATGTTCATGCTCCTAGGGTTTTTAGGAATTCGGAGGCGTTTCGCATGGGCCTCAGCCGTCAGCTCCTTGTACATCGGAGTGGTCCAAAATTACCCATAACAACACCTTTACTTCAAAAAAAGCAATGAATTATGTGGGCATAGTTAATTAATTTTATTTATTTATTATTTTCTTTGTTTGAGTTCCACAACATTTGAAGTGAGATTTGACCTCTTGATTGAGAATTTTATTCCATTTTAAAACATTTATGAAAGCAAAAGTATATATTTATATAAAACATCCTTATCGAGAAAGAATGTATAATCCAAATTGAGGAAGAAAATGATCGTTTCTAGATCAAAAAATCAAACAATCTACCTTCCACCATGTAGATTTCGAGAAGTTACATGAAATAAAAATAATAATAATCTAGTCTTTAACATGACGTGATCATATTTCCAATTTATTCTTATATCAAAAAATATATATTTCCAATTTATTCGATCATACATTAAATTAATGGTGAATTTATCAATTTATACTAAATAATTAAAATTTTAGTAAGAATAATTAAACTAAATAATTCTAAGCATACATAAAATTTTAGAAAGAATTAATCATAAAAATTATAAATTTTCAAATATAAAATAACTTGAAATGTGGGATTCGTAATGTGTTAGAGACTGCTTTCTTGGAGCATATTTGTCTTCCATTTGCATACTATCATGATTATTACTTAATTATATAGTATTTTTTTTAGTACATCAACATTTGGGAGTGAGAGATTCAAACCTCTGACCTCTTGGTTGAGAGTACATGCCAACAAGAGAAATACATAGTCGAGAGTACATGCCAACAAGAAAACAATTAAGTACCATATAACTATGCTCGCTATGACACTTGATTATATAGTTGAACGCTGATAGTGAAATGAAGTTGATTAAATTTATTAAAAAAAACAAGTCCCAAATGTATAAGATATCGATTATTAATTAATATGAAATGTATAAAAAAAGAAAATATAGCATTTACATTAATAACATAAAATAAATGTGTTTCAAATAGAGAAGATAGTTTGAGTCATAACGAGCTTAGCTAAGTGGTAATTGGCATGTAGAGATCGAGAGGTCAAAGGTTTGAACCCCCACCATATACCCTTTTAAAAATTACATTTACTTTTCACACTCTTGTTGAAGATTGCTAAATGACTGGTTTATTGCACCAATTAAGAAACGGACATTTTTTTATTAATATTGTGATTCTTTAAACTTTTTATTAAAATATAGTACATTTGAAACTTATTACATAAATATTGTTGTTTTTTATTTTTTTTTTATCAAATATAAATATTGTTGTTTTAATTCCCCTTATCAGATGACCTTTATTTAATAAATATATTACCAAATGGTCTGAGAAACAATGGATGGCTGCACACTTTATGAACCAGAGGTGCCAGGTTGGAATCCTTCCAAAGTGTTGAGAAAGAAAAGGCATAAAAGGAAGAAAAAGAAGATAAATTTCAAAGTGTTGTTAATATCATTTCGTTTTTTCTTTTCTGTTTTTCTTTTTTCATTTTTAAAAATTAGGATGGTTTGATAACTATTTCTGTTTTTTAAAAACGTTTTTTAAAATTATAAGTAAATTAGAAAAAAACAAAATTATTTTTTAAAAACAGATTTCTGTTTTTCAAAAATTCATTTTTCTTCTAATTCTTGTTTATTTTTTTTTCCTTTTATACCTATTCTTCCCCAACAAATTCCTTTTTTCTCTTTTTTTCTATCTAGATTTTTTTTCTCTCTCAAAACTTTTTTCCTCTATTAACTTACCTATTTCTAAAAATTGATCCATAACTTTTCTCTCCCTAATAAACATACTATAACTTTTCTTTTGAAAAAAAAAAAAAAATCTATCAAAATTTTCTCTCACTACAACTTTTCTTTATTTTTCTAATTTATAGTTATTTTTTTTAACACATCTTTTACTTTTAACATCACTATTTCTCTAAAAGTTCTCTTTTTATTTAAATTTTCCATTTTAAAAAATTATTTTCTATTGGACTGTTTGACTTTTTTTTTTATATTAATCATAAGAAGTAGTACTGTACTACCTCTATATATATATATATATATATATATATTTTTTACCATAAGTCGGATTCAAATCTCCCCCATCCCACATGTTTTCAAAGGATAAAAAAAACAAATTATATTTAAAAGGGAAAGATTTGTGAGGCATGTTATATTTATTTGTATTTAAATATCATATTGATATAAATATGTAATTAATGATAATAACTCAGTTTCTATTCTCTTTTTAGCAACAGAAGATTTAATTAATTGATTTAAAATGATGAAAGTAGTGTACTTTAATGTTTAATCATTGAATTAGTTAATGACAATTAATATATTTTAAAAGTTAATATGAATGACATGATTGTAAATTTAAAAAATAAAGTAAGGGTATAATAGTCCATAACATTTTATTTTAGGTTAAAAATCATTTTTGGTCTCCGAACTTTCGTGAAAGTAACAATTCGATCATTAAACTTTGATTTGTAATGATTAAGTCATTATACTTTTAACTTTGTGACAATTTAGTCCTCAAACTTTAATAAGTAACAATTTAGTCTCTATACTTTTAAATTTTTAACAATTAATCCTTGTTGCAAAAGAATCGATAAAAATTAAATGTCAATTTTTATTATTTAATGATTAGACTTTGTAGCATATAAACATATTGGATCCCAAATTAGTTTATTAATCTATCTATGTAAGAAATTTCATTAAATCTTAATGTTGATGCTAAAATCTGGGTAGGGAGAACTCATATGATCTTCACGTGACATTAATAGTAAATTTGTTTGAGAAGGGGAAGACGTGGCCGGCAAGACAGAAGAAACATGCACACCGGCCGGTGTGGTGCTTGTCACACTGCCTCTGATGCTTAAGTTAGAAAGCATAAAGAATTAGATGAGCAAAGACCAGAGAGTTAGAGGAAGAGGATAGTTCAGAGAGTAGAGTTCGGGATCCCCTCTTCAAGTTGAAGAAGGATTTATATACATTTTCCTGTTTTAGGGTTTCTACACGCTTGGAGACCGATCTGGGCTAAACCAAGTTGAACCGGGGTGTCTAAGGACACACTAGGGACCAAACGGAAGGGGAGAGACTCGACCCACATGAGTGGGCCGAGTGGTCAACCTTGGCCTCAAACCACGTGGGATTAGGCCGGCCCAATCCCTTCGGCTCACCTTCCTTCAGGGTCTGCTTCCTAGTCATGTTTTCGGGTTGGTGTCACGCTGTCCTTCTTAGTCTTTGAATTTCGGAGTGGTCCAAAATCACCTATAACACTTAACATTAATTTTCACAATTATGATTAAATCACTACAAATTTGAAAGTACATAGACTAAATTGTTACGTATGAAAGTATAGGAACTAAATTGTTACAAAATTGAAAGTATAGGGATCAAGTCCTTCCAAATCAAAGCTTAGAGATAAAATTTTTACTTTCATAAAAGTTCATAAACCAAAAATGATTTTTAACCTTTATTTTATTTCATCATATTCTAAATCTTTTTTTTTTCTTAAGTTGAGTGAATGTTAAAATTTTAGATCGTAAAATAATGTGTTTTTTCAGACAACATAACTTGAAAACTCTTACCAAATACTTAACACTCTAGATTTTTTTCTTTTTTTTTTTTTTTTTTTTTTTGTTTGAAATTGTAACACAAGTTTTGTTTTTTTTAAGAATTTTTTTTTAACACTCTAGATTATCGTGCTATAGGGAGAAAAAAAATTAAAATAGAAAGAATAACAAACTAAGAGTATATATGATGCCAATTTCGTTTAGAAAAAGGAATAAAGATAGCTCATTTTTTTTCTTTTTCTTTTTTTTCTGAAGTAATTGTTGAGAGTACATGTCAATTACGACTGAGTTATACTCGCTCTGGTCGAAGCAACTTGTTTTAAGGGTCGAATAACGTTGCAAAAATATTAATTAAAATTTCAAATTTTCATAATTCATTATAATTAAAGATACTGTCATAAATTTCATTGTCAAACTTTAGAAATAAATTAACAGAAGTTTTATTTCTATCTTTTACCTTCTTATCATTTGTTATTTTTATGGATGCATTTAAATGATGTATTTTTATACTTTTATTTTTAAAATGAATTTACTATTAAATTTGTAAACTTTTTAAATTTTCATTACTAATCTTAATCTTAATCTTAATCTTAATCTTAATATATATAAATGGGGCTAAGAGGGGAGAATCTTTGTCTTCCTATTTTGCCCTTAACATTTTAATAAATTTCTGTTTTGTCCCTCCCCTCGAATAGTTGCAACTGTTAGAAGTGTCCTATGAGAGAATTTAATCCATGGGGAGTAGTTACTGTAACACCCCAAATTCTTAAGAGACTATTTAAGATTACCATTAAACTTAGACACATTACTCCTTAAGGTACTACCGAAAATTCGGCAGCATAACAGCGTAGTTTTCCTTAACCCAAAATTTTTCAGCCTGTTAAAGCATCACAAAACAATAACTAATGTTGCACATGATTACGAGTCAGATCTCGTAGCCATTCCCATTCAGATAACACCATTCAGGTTAAGTCTAATTCTAAATGATAAACGAAATAGGTCGACAACCATTATGCTAAACAAAGTCTCATGACTAACACAAAATTTTATCTCCCTAACATTGTTTAAAACAACTAAAACATAATAAAAATGAAATGGACTCTTAAACTCTGCTTTCTCAAGCCTGCTCCTCAACATCACCAGGCTCGTAGTATTCCTCATCACCTGCAAAATCTGGTGGTGGGTCAGTACAAAACCACGGTACTGAGTAAGTGGCTCACACCTGAAGAGCCATCAAACATCATACATCATACATATCAAAGTCATGCTTTACAATCACATTATCATGCCTTATATACAAGGTGAACATCATACATATCGCAACATGCTCAACTATGTAAACGTGCAACTAACCATGCACCAAACACATGAATTCCGCACCATGTCATGCTCACTCAATACCTGTAGCCCTCATAGGCTCTTTGAGACTGATTCCTTCGAGTCACGCCAACCCCTGACCATATTACCCAGGGCCTCGACATTTCTCTACGGCGCTCAGCGTTCGACCCTTGACCATATTACCCAAGGCCTCGAACTGAGCATCGCCCCTTGGCCATGTTACCCAAGGCACCCGATGCCTTCACAATCAAACCGTACATCGCCCCTTGGCCATATTACCCAAGGCACCCGATGACTTCACAAGTAAACCGTGCATCGCCCCTTGGCCATATTACCCAAGGAACCCGATGACTTTCATAACGTATAGACTCATCACATCGCCCCTTGGCCATATTATCCAAGGCACCCGATGCTCCTCTTAACCATTGGTGACATACCACCCGTCGACCATTTTTACCCGAGGCACTTGGTATTCACCTAACTTTCCCTTTCAACACACCCAAGGTCCTCTGACTTCAAATCTCACTATTACACACAAGGTCCTTTGATCATTCTTTCACTAAACAGATTCACAACCTCAATGCACAACCTAAACATGCTCTTCTAGCTCGTGTCATACTTCTAATCCATGCAATAACCAAAATTACAGCATGCACTCACAACATTAAAATCATGTTTTATAACCAATCACAACAAGATAAGAAAATGTCTGTCACAACCAGAACGCATCACATCAATTCAGCGTATATCAATTCAACAATTCAATATATCAGATCAACATGCTCAAACTCGTCATTACATAACATATACATATATCCAACATATCGAAACTAAACAAATAAAACACGCAACAAGCTAGCACACAAGCAAACAGACTCAACAGGTAGAATTCCACTTACATAAAGTCCTAGCGCGCTCCTAACAACTCAAGGAACGGTCAAGTTGGTTCCAATCTTATTGGGCACCTAGGAATTGAATGGAACCTAAAACTACCAAAAACCACCCTTAACCTTATGCAAACTCTCTGGTATGGCCTTGAACCTATAACAAATGTTACCCAAAGGTTAAACACCATTCTATGGCATAAGATCGTGCACAAAACTACTTATAGCACGCTGATCTTATGCCATAGAATGGTGTTTCGTGTTTGAAAGGGCCTAAGAAGAAAGATTGGAATGGTGTTTAACCTTTGGGTAACAACTTCAAATCCTTGCTGTTTCGTGTTTGAAAGGGCCTAAAATCGCATAAACAAGGTCGTCAGTGTTTGGGTAACTCTAAAATTAAGCTAATTATGAGTGGGTGGGTAACCAACTTACCAAGAAGAGGAATAACCAATGCTGCAGTTGGCTGGGAACTCAAGTCGCGTGCAAGGAGAATCGGTGAACCACGTAATTGGTGAGGATCCTTGTCGAAATCGCGTGGGTCAAGTTGTGGACTGAGTAATGGAACGGGGTTAATAGTTAAATCAAGGGAGACACTTCGAAGAGACCAAAACTCACCAGGAAACGCACAAGAGGCTGCGGTTTCGCTCACGCCTGGCCGAATCTGCGTCGGGGAGCTCGTTCACAAGGCGACGACACACGGTGGTGGCGGTCCGTCGAGGTGGTCGTGGCTGCGCGCGAAAGGAAGGGAACAGAAGGTGGCTGGTTGCGCAAAAACGAGGAGGAACGTGAGGGAGCTGGTGGGGTTGTGGCGGCACAAACGAGAGAGCGAGAGAGGGTGTGGCTGCGAAGTTGAAGAACGAGAGGGGGGGCTGAGCGGTTGAAGTACGAAAATGAGAAGGGAAGCTAGTGTTTTCCTTTCTTTCTTCTTTCTTCTTTTTTTTCTTTTTTTTTTCCTATTAAGGATAGTATTCTAATTATTACCCTTAAAGAGTCCCATCAAGCCTTAATTCTTTTTCTCAACTTAGGGGTCTTGGGTAAGTAAATATTTCCACGACTATGGTTTGAAATATGACATTAAAGTCTTAACCACGATAAAAAAAATCAACCAATATAATTCGAGCGACGAAATCTAACGTACCTGATAACGTGGGACGTCACAGTTACATAGTGAAACAAAGCATTCTTTCACCTATGGGTATGACTTCCATTGCAAACAAAGCATTCTTTCACCTATGGGTGTGACTATTCCATTGCTTCAAATAGTTGCAACTGTTAGAAGTATATCCATTGAGAGAATTTAATCCATGGGGAGTGATTACATAGTGAAACAAAGCATTCTTTCACATATGGGTGTGACTATTCCATTGTGTATGGTATTATCTAAACCGTGTTAATTTGAAATAACATGATCTAACAGTGGAGATATGTTTATAGTTCTATAGAAAATGACCTATATTCCTAATTTTGAGTTATACAATGGTGTCTCAAATGATTGAGCGTTTGAAAAAGCTTTATTTTATAAACAATCATTTTGACATCCAATTTTAAAGTACGTGTATGAAGGTAAGATTTGAAAATGCAAAATCTACACTTTCTCTTTCCATTTTTCCTATTTCATTTTTTATTCACTTTTTAATATTGTTTTCCTCAATGGTTATATGCATATTTTAGTTTTTTTTTACATTTAATACTTGTGTTCTTATATGTTAGAAATACATATTATGAATAGCTTATTACAACAATATATAAGACACAACTACGTAAACAATTCTAAATTATATTTTTTTTAAGAATTTTCACGAAAAAGATGATAATATAAAAAACATTAAAATGAAAATTGTTTGATGCATGTGTTTTACTATATCAAAATATTAACATGATCATTTAATAAATTTATTATTTGTACAAAATTTCATTTGTAATATATACAGAAGAATTTCATGAAAAACAATAATATGAAAACATGAAAAAAAATATGTTTGCTTTGTCTACCTTTTAAAATTTTATTAAAATAAAAATTATATAATATTTTTTTTTTAGATAAATTATATAATATTTATTTATTACATATTAGAACACTATTATTTTCTCATATATTAATTAAAAACTATAATATTTCACGTTGCACGTGTTACTCAACTAGTTGTAATTAAAGGTAGGAGTCATGACCTAGAATTTATTTTTATATATAGATATGTGTACCCTACCGAAGTTAAGGAACGATGACATGTATGTTTGGAATAGATTCCATCTTGAGAGAGTTGAAAAAGCACTATCTCGTTGAAATGTTCTATATATATGTCCTTTCTCAAGACATTTCTTCAGATAAAGACTCTGTTTTTTCCTCTTTTCGGATGGTAAATATTTCTCAGAACATGGAGAAATCAAACCCACGTTTGAATAGAAATTGAGATATTGATGCAAGTTCTTCCCCTCTGAATCAGATAGATTCATATCTGAAAGATGTTTTCTTTCCAAATTGATTATTTGTCCCTCTCTTACTAAATTGATTTTTTTTTTTTATATTCAAGTTTTTTCTATTCTAATTTTTCACATTATTTTAATTTTTCAATTTTAATAACACATCTAAAATATTGGTTTTAATTTATTCTAATAATTTTATTGAAATTACATTATTAGTTATATTTAAAAATAAAGTGATAGATTTTAGGGTTATTTTTAGTAATTAATTTAAAAAAACTTTTTATATTCTAAGTTTAATTTTATGAATGCATTTAAATTAATTTCTTATTTTGGTGTTTGAATTATTATATTTATTTTCTTTTTTGTCTATAAAATTTTAAATATTTATTTTTATTATTTGAAACTACAAATATTTTTATTTACTTCTATTTATTATATTCATTCTACTTTTGTACACAAAATTTTAAATGCTTTATTAATATTTCAAAATTTGAAGGTTTTTCTTAATCTATAGATTTAGTATATATAAAAATTTAATTGTCAATATTGATATTTTTAATAATTATTTATTATATATAAGTTTTTTTATAATTTTTTTTAACACTTTGAATTAACTTTGAATGTTTTATCGATTAATATATTAAAATTATATTCGGTTTTTATGATTAATTCCATATAATAAATACAAACATAATTCACGACATTCTCATACACAAACCAAACACTGATCTCTAGCACAAAACATCAATTTATATAAGTATAATTTTATTCCACATTTTTTTACATGTTAAGATGGGGAATGGACCTTTGATCTCTTGCTCAGGGTACAAATTATATGCCAATTGAACATTAAGCCTTACTCTGGTTGACAATTTTATTCCACATTCTTAATATTTATATAAGCTTAAATGATTCCATCTAAACATTATTATTTTAGAAGGCTTTCTTTTGGTTTGTTTATAGTTAGTCTTTGCTTGTGGCTTTGAGAGGGTAGTTTTACATCCGTGGCCATTCCAATGGCTTGAAGGAACAATATAGTATACCAACCCAAGTCTAATTGCCACCATTCAAGTCCATATTTGGCTGAATACTCAAAGGCGTGGTGGTTATTGTGCCAACCTTCTCCGAACGAAAGTAAACTCATCCACCTAAAAACAACATTCAAAACAGAGAAACTTATAGGTGGAAGTAGTATTTATAAGCTTAATTTTCAAAAACCAAAAACAAAAAATCAAATGGTTATCACGGAACTTAAATTATTGAAAATTTGAGAATGTTATATCAAATAAAAGACCTGGAATGTAATTTGAACCTATAGTCTTTGACAGGAGGTAAAAATATTATTTATTCATGAGCTAAGTATATGTTCAATGACAAAAGTTTCGAATAAGAATCAACTATTTTAACCATATTTCGATAAAGGAAGATACAAGTACTCCAAACTTACCCATTATTTCTAGACTAATGGTTAAGTATTCCACCTTTATATGTATGTATGCATTTTGAAAGAACATGGTTGGTTTCCTATGCATGAGGTACTCTAAATTCACTTATAGGTACGAGAGGTACCACTTCTTTTCCTTGGAGTGATTGGAAGTTCGAGTCTCCACCCCACATTATTTATTGGATAATTTTTTTTTTTAATATAGTAATCAATTATTTGAATCAAGAGATAACTACATAGATAGCCTAAAATGGGCCCCCTATTTTCAAATTTGTCCAACTACACTATTTTTTTCAAGAATAGACATTGGGCCTCCATTTTTTAAAGTCATGGTCATTTTACCAAAGAGTCCTTTGCTTCATCTCTTCAATAATTGCTGAATATTTTCTCTCTCCTCCATCAATAATGGTCATTTTCTCTCTCTCCCATCAATAAGGGTCATTTTCTCTCTCTCATCAATAATGGTCAAACATCTCTCTCATCAATAATGGTTGAATATTTCTCTCCCATTAATATTTTCCTTTTTTTTTCGTTTTTGTTAAATTGGGTAATCTTTTTATGCCTTCATGTTATGTATGCATAATATATCCCGGTGTATATGAACTATATATATTAGGTTATGGCTAGAGTAAACAAAATTGCAAACATTTGATATCGGATAAATACAGATGTATAGTTTTATTATACTGATTATATATTGAATGTTGATATATATATATATATATATACATAATTGATGAGATTGTTTCCATGAATATATGTGTATGCATATTATATCCCAGTGTATATGAATTATATATATTAGATTATGGCTAGAGTAAAAAAATTGCAAACATTTGGTATTTGATAAATACGGATGTACAGTCTTATTATACTGATTATATATGGTATGTTGATATATATATATATATATATATATATATGATTGATGAGATTGTTTCCATGAATATTCGCCTTAGGGTTCTGTATGCATATTATATCCCAGGGTATATGAATTATATATATTAGGTTATGACTATAGTAAAAAAAAATTGCAAACATTTGATATCTGATAAATACGGATGTATAGTTTTATTATACTAATTATATATTGTATGGGGATATATATATATGATTGCTGAGATTGTTTCCATGAATATATGTCTGAGAGTTCTGTATGCATATTATATCCCAGGGTATATGAATTATATATATTAGGTTATAGCTAGAGTAAAAAAAAAATTGCAAATATTTGATATCTAATAAATACAGATGTATAGTTTTATTATACTGATTATATATTGTATGTTGATATATATATATATAATTGTTGAGATTGTTTCCATGAATATATGTCTTAGTGTTCTGTATGCAGTGGCGGATCCAGGATTTTATACCACGGGGGGCACAAGTTCATATAAATGCAACTTTAGAAGCATTGATACAATATTTAAATACATAATATCGATTAGGTTAAATTACAAGTTTAGCCTTTGAATTTTTGGATTTGTGTCTATGGTCCCTAAACTTAAAAATGTGTCTAAGAGAATCCTAAACTTTCAATTTTGTGTCCAATAAGTTCTTGAATTTTCAATTTTGTGTCTCATAGGTGTTATTTGACATTTTTCAAAATTCACGGGCTTACCAAACACAAAATTGAAAGTTTAAAGTTTCATTAGACATAAAATTCAATTATGAATGTTTAGGATTTAAATTGATACAATTATTAGTATGGAGTTTTAATTGACCCCAAAGTTTAGGGGTAGAATTGATTTTTTTCCTAATTTTTTAAAAAGAAACTTATAAACTCATTTCATATTCTTTTTAGGTTAAAATATCATTTTGGTCATTGTATTTTGGAACTTATTTTATTTTATTGTCAATAATTCCAATGTTCAAATATAATCCTTGTACTTTTAATAATCTTAAAATTAGTCTATGGTTAACGTTTTCAAAACAAATTTAGTCTTTATTAGCTTTCGCTTTATAAATTTTGAAAACATATTAACAATTGGTGTGTTTTATTTAGGGAAAATTATGATTATTACCATGTTTTAGAGTAACTTCAAATTGATAATGACTAATCTAAAGATTCATTGAAATTACATAGGCTAAATTTGAATGTATGAAAATATATGAACTAAATTAGAATGAGTCACAAAATACAAAGATCAACAATACTATTTTAACATTCGTTCTATTTCACAGGAGGATTTAAATTCATCAAAGAAAATGAAAATTTTATTTATTAGATAATGATAAAAAAAAAAAAAAAAAAAGCTTAAACAAAAATATAAAAATATATTTTTAAAATGTTTAAATTATTCTGTTTGAAAAATCAATATATGTTATTAACGAAAAGCAAAACTGAAAATCACATTTGCCTAAAAAAACCGAACTATTAAAAAAAAAGAAAAAGAAAAAACAGAAAATAACAGAAAAATAAATAAATAAATATGTACTTATCGAACTCAGGAAAAAAACTGAAAAACTGAACCATTAAAAATAAACCAAGAAAAGAAAAATGAAAAGATGAAAGAGGGGTCGGCCTAAAAAAAACTGAACTGAAAAAAGAAAAACTGAAAAAATATATACCTATAATTGGGTGGTACCAACACACAGAGAGGGACAGAAACCAACACGCCAAAGTTATATTTTAAAATGAAATCGGCATATTTAATATATATAATATAAAAAGTTTTAAATTGAGGGGGGCACGTGCCCCCCCTTGCCCCTTCTTAAATCCGCCCCTGTCTGTATGCATATTATATCTCGATGTATATGAATTATATATATTAGGTTATGGCTAGAGAAAAAAAATTGCAAACAATGATAATTAGAAATTTATATATTAGAAGTTCAAATCCCCCACTCTCAAAATTTGTTGTACTAAAAAAAGACAAACAAAAATTTAAAAGTTGGAAGTTAAATATGTAATTTAATGAAAGTTAAAATATAAAAAGAATGGAATGCATAAGAAGTTCAAAAAATGAATCCCAAAAGTTCGAAAAATGGAAGGCAAAAAGGCAAAAACGAATTTATTAAAAATTCCATAAATGCCTCAAAAACAGAAAAATTTGGTGGGATATTATTGAATGAAGAGAGATGATATGAAGCAAATTTATTGAGGAGGTATAACAATGAATGAAGAGAGATAATATGGAGTAAATTTATTGATGAGAGAGGAAGCTAAAAAAGGCAAATTTGTCAAAAAAAAAAAAAATGAAAATTCTAAATCAGCAAAATTTTTCTATCTTAGACATTTTTGTAAAATGTGGTTTGAAGAGGGTCATCCGATTGAATCAATTATTCATTTGATAATGAAGATAAAAGGGAGGCACAACAAACTTTACCAATTGTTTCTGGACAAATCGTTAGTATTCCATTGTTGCTTTCCCCATGTATGACATATTGAATTCACCATAAATATGATGTGATATAGCGTTACAATCCTCACACACTGCATGGAAAATGTGCATTTCAAGTACTTTACTTTTTGGTATTCTAAAAAAAAATAATAATAAATAAAATACTTTACTTTTGGCAAATTAAAAATATAATTTTCGCTCTAAACCTTATTTTTACTTGTCTTTATATTTAAAACACTTTCAGAGATATTCCTTAATTACAATTATTTCAAAATCACTTATGATGCTAACTCAGTTCAATAAAAGAATATTTAGTTCAAAAATAAAATTGAATAACTCAAAATAATAATAATAATAATAATAATAATAATAATAATAATAATAATAATAATAATAATAATAATAATCTAAGGCACGATAACACAGAACTTTTATGCTCTTCTTCTCGACACTTTATATTTTCTTGTACGTGGGTGGCAGATAAGAATTATATAATTGTAAATATAGCACAATGTAAAAAAAATTGCAAATATAGCAAAATCTATCCGAGTATATTACTGATAGACATTGATAGACTCTGATTAATTAAAATCTATCTGATAGACTTCGATTATAAGAGTTTATCAGCGATAGATTCTGATTAATCAGAATCTATCAGTCTACTGATAGACTTCAATTATTCAGAGTCATTCAGTGTCTATTACTGATAGACTCCGATTAATCAAAATCTATCAGTGACTATTACTGATAGAATTTAAATCCTATCAGTAATAGTCACTGATAGATTTTGATTAATCGGAGTCTATCAGCAATAGACACTGATAGACTTTGAATAATCAGAGTCTATCAGTGATAGACACGGATAGAATCTAACGACAACTTTTTGGTCTTAGTACAATTAATTTTGCTATATATGCAATTAATTTGCAACTGTGCTATATTTGCTATTAATTTGATCCAATTTGCCATCTGTGCAACTGCCTTTAGTATGAAAGGGCCTTACGTATTCATTAAAAGAACTAGATTAATTTTATATTAAATATATTTAAAAGTCAAAGAAATTAAATTATAGGTAATCAACTAATACTTCTTGAAAAAAAATTATATAATAAAATACCTATCCACATTTTATTGAATTAATTTTTAAAACTCTTCAATTTATATTTGATGATAAAAATATGAAAAAATTGGAATAGGTTACGTTTTGGTCCTTGAGTTTTCAAACTCAACAATATTACTCTGAAGTTTGATTTTATTATACTTTTGATCCCTCTGTCCAATTTCTCATTAAATACTAATAGATTGTTGATGTGACAATTGTTTTTTATTAAAAAAATATTTTTTAGTTTTTAAAAATAAAATAATATTTTTATTATTTTTCTTTTTTAACTTCTTATTCCTTCTCCTTCATCTTCTTCCTCTAACTCTAATGCCACAGCCAACCGCTAGCCATCGACAACCACCAACGACCGTCGGTTCTGGAATTCTTTTTTTTTTTTTTTTAAATTGTCCTTCTTTCTCTTTCCTTTTCTTCTTCCTCTTTTCTTATCTTTTTTCTTTCTTCTTATTTTTTTTTATTACTTTGAAATGAAAAGAAGAAGAAAGAAGAAAAAAGAAAGAGAAAGAAAAACGAGAAAAAAATTTCGACGGGTGGCCAGAGACTGTCAGAGGTTATTAGTGGCGGTGGTTGGCAGTGACACTAGGGATAGAGGAAGAAGATGATGAAGAAAAAGTAAGAAATAGGAAGAAGAAAGGAAAAAGAAAAAAACATATTTAAAATATTATTTTATTTTAAAAATTTTAAAATATTTTTAATAAAAAATAAATGATACATAACAATCCGTTAGTAATTAATAAAAAAATTAGAGAGGCACCAAGAGTATAACAAAATCTAAATCTCAGTTCCATGAATTTGAAAACCATCTACCAAAATAAAACCTATCTTAAATCTCCCAAAAAGTATAATTTTCCCTAAAAATAAATAACGAATGGAAGATTGGTAATTGAAAACAAATAAAAATGAGAAAGTAGTTTACCATTCCCCATATAACGAATGGCATTCCTCCAATAATATAGAGCACGACTGCCAGAGCAATTGGATGAAGAAAATAAGTTTTATGGATAAACTTATAGAACCTTTGTTTCTCCAAGTCAGCCACATTGTCTGGTCTTCCATACTTCATAGCCATTACGAACAAGTTTCTTTCTACATCTTTAAAATCACTAAAATACTTTGGACAAACCTTCTTAGTTAAACCATATGAATCGAAAGCCCAAGCGATATGACTGAACCAAAAACCTTGAATAGGACTGTGCGGGTCTTTGTTAGTATCAACAAATTGATGATGACATCTGTGCGTACTCACCCAATCGATTGGATCACCCTAAAATATTAAAAAAATATCAAATTGCAACATATATATATAGTGAGACGATTGAGCGTAGTAGTCGCAATTTCAAACCTGAAGTGCGTGAACTCCACAATAAGCAAACAGATATTCAAGCCATTTGGGAAGTTTGAAACTCCTGTGTGAAAGATTTCTGTGATACGATATAGTGATGCCAAAAAGACCCGTGATGATGTACAATGCAAAAGCAACCCAAAATGCGTCCGGACGGAATTGAAATGGTGCGAAAATACACATCACATGCATGAAAAAAAGAAAATATGCAATGTCTTTGTCCATCGTGGTCCATTCTCCCCTCCCAAATGACATTGGAGGGTTCACCATGGACTTTGGTTCTTGTTCTGATGCATCCATTAACCAAGGGGTTCTGCTTTTTACTTGGGCTTCACCTATATTTTTTTGTTCAAGAAATGTCAAATTGAACCTAGTATTTAAAGGCTCCTCCAATTTTATTTTCTTTTTTTGAGGGAAAATATGCATTAAAGGAAATTAGAACAAATACACCTAACTCCCCGATAATATCGAGGCAAACCAACGAGGGAAAGCAACATCCCTACCAATGTCTTCCTCTTGAGAAACAGAGGAAGAAGAAAGGCCAAAACCTCGTCCTCTCCGATTTAACTATAGCTTCGGTGGATAAAAACATCTTTTGATTTTACTTTCACAGTTGTTGGAGTAAAAAATATAAGTGTTAACTAAAAAAATATATATTGATCTTAAGTTGGTCATAAGCTAGCATAGAAATATTATACTTATAATTATTTATTAAGACTTTGATAAACTAATATATTTAAAAGCTATTGGATGAGTATTCTTCATTTTTCTTTTAATCAGACATCTAGTTAGAAGAATATTATTTAATTATTGTTATAGGTAATTTTGGACCACCACAGCGTACGAGGAGCTGACGGGACAATCGGGAGGAGATAGGACCAGGAAAGGGACCCAGAGGGAGACCATACCGACGGGCCGGGCCAACGTGGCCCGACCCGTACGGTCGGCCTCGGCCTTGGGCCGAGGCCGAGCATTATGGTCGGCCCGTTTGCGCGGGCCGAGTCCGTTTGCCTCCACTCGGCCCCTACCGCTTCCAGCTGCCTCGGTCCAGCCTGCTTCGTCCTAGAACGCCTCCAAACCCTAGGAGTCCGAGCAGGTATTTATACCCCTCTTCGCCATCGAAGAAGGGGGCCGAAAACTCTATTCTCAACTTCTTTCTCTACTCTCTAGCTGCTCAGTTTCCTGACTTAGGCATCGGAGGCGGTGTGGCCTACACCACACTGGTGTCCAGCGATTCTTGCTGGTTTTGCAGGTCACGTCTTCCCCAGCTTCTACAAATTCATTGTTGGTGTCACGTGAAGGCCAGGTGAGTCCCCTGTCCGGATTTTGGCATCAACAATTATGTTTAATTGTGTTAATTTCTTCTATTCACTGAATTTGACATTGAAAAATATTATAAAAAAAAAAGAGCAAAATAATCAACCCTCTCTCTCTCTATATATATCTATCTATATATATATATATATATATATATATATACTTTATTAATTTGTATTTGAGAAACATACGAAAAGAGAGATTACATGAAAGTATCGTAATTTTTGAAAAAACGAGAGGAAGACGACCAAAACCCGGATAAAGCAATAATGTCCTCCCTGACCTGGTGGTAAGAACGCGAGATCCCTCTAAAGATGCTTAATTCAACGTATATGAATTGAAGGATTCGAATTCATGACCTCTTGATTATAAGCACAAATTTTATATTAGTTTAAAAAATAAAAAATAGTTAATATCGTTTGAATTAGAAGTAAATACCAACCTTGAGCCAAAATAAGAAATTTAAAGTTTCAACTTATGTCATATATGACCCTGTTTGCTAACCATTTGACTTTTGATTTTTTCTTTTTGAAAATCAAGGTTATAAATACTATTTCCATCTATAAGTTTTTTTGTGTTTTCCATCTACTTTCTTTACATGTTTTCAAAAACCAAGTCAATTTTGAAAAACTAAAAAAAATAGTTTTCAAAAATTTGTTTTTGTTTTTAGAATTTGCTTAGAAATTTTAATGTGTTCTTACCAAACATAAAAACCACATTAAGGAATTTGAGAGAAAACAAGCATAATTTTAAAAAACCAAATGATAATCCAATAGACCATATTATGTATATTAGAGTTGTTGTGAGAAAAATAATAATAATAAAATAAAGTTTCGGTGTAGATATGGGTTATGGTGGTCTTTCAACTAATTATTAATTTCTAACGGTCAGACTTTCCCTTTTTTTTTTCTTTTGTGTTTCTTCTTAAGGAATTCAGGCTTGTTTCATCCATGAGTGGTTAGGGGTAAAAAAAGCGGCTTGCAGTGTGTTCAGTTTAGCCTACAGTGTGAAAGCTAGTGCCCTTTAAAAGAAAAAAAAAAAATAGAGAAAAAGGAAAAGAAAAAGGAAAATAGAAAAAGAAAAGGGTGATCTCCTTATAGTTTTGAGATATCATCTTAATTGGACCATTTAGCCTTTCATCGAGGCCTTAATTCCAGTGTAGGGGGAAGATATGTGGAGGGATTTATAAATCTTTCCTGGGCCAATAGGGACTGCCCTTGTAGAGGCTTGTCACACACACACGTGAGTATACTCTTGAAAAAGTCTTGATTTGTCTCCTTTTTTTGTTAACTTACAGTAGCCTTCTCTTTGGCAAAAGTATTTGAATTTGGCGCGCAGGATCTAAGCATGATAAATCTCGACGTTTGAATCTCTACCAGCTATAATGTATAGGTTTAGACTTGTTTACGAATGTGCAAGTCTTAGGGGGGTGGGTTGTTAGATCTTTTTGTTTATAGTCATCTTCTCCTAATTTGCTCATATGAGGTAAAGTCTATGTGCGAAATGTTTTATTGTGATGGTAACTATTGTTGCAGGCCTACACCATGAGCTTGTGAAGTCTGGACTGGCTTGGAGTCAAGATGTCTGGGAAATTGAGAAGCTAGCTGCATTGGATATATTTGTTTGGCTGTATGCTTTGTATGCTTTGTTTTTGGACTGTTCATTTGTTGGTTGGATTCTATCTTATTTCTTTGTCTAAAAATAAATAAATATGGTGGACACCTTTCTCTCTCTCTTTAATATTAAGAAAAAGATATCTTCAATTTTTGTTTTAAATTTGGTAGGATTGTATTAGTTTACTAGTTATACCTAAACTTTTAATTTCATTAAATTGCATCTTAAATTGAATCTTAAATAACTTTGATAAGTATTGTAATTTTTACTATTTCAAAAAAAAAAAAGTATTGTAAATTTTATCTTGAGATAGATTTTCATTTGAAAAATCATCCATGAAAATATTTTAGGTGCATTTAACAAATATAAATATAGGTCTAATATAAAATTAATAAAAAGCTTCAAATAATATTGACAAGGGAAAAGTACATAGATAGTCCAAATATGGACCCTATATTTCATAAATGTCCAAGTTTTCCATTTTTTACGCAAAAGGCCTAATGACTCAATTTTTTTCATAAAAATCATGGTCCTTTTACGATTCAGCCCTCATATACACTACTGACTATTTAAAAAAAATAATAAATAAAATAAAACCAAAAAATGAAACAAACTGTTTCTTTTCAAATTGCATTTTCCAAACCGTGGGTGAGAGAGGGTGAACGAGGAAGGAAAGGGCGTGCAATCGGGAAAAAATCCATGATTTTTGGTATGAGAGAGAGTGAATGAAAAAAAAACCCACGATTTATTACCTATAAAAAATAATAAGGTTTATATAATATAATTATAAGTATATATTTACGATACAATATACAGTCTGGTATATATTTATCATTTTGGCGTTGTACTTATAAATTGAATACACAAGGATGAATATATAATATATAATAGATTATGTATATTGATTATATATTATAATGCATGATATATATTTATTATTTGGAGAATTATTACATTCAACAATCAATTGAGTGATAGTCCTGTATATTTATATCATTTCTAAGTATATTATATATATATTTAGGGATAATTAATAATGAATAGAAATATATTGTATAATGGACGGTACATATATATATCAGTTCATATATATATATATATATATATATATATATATATACATTATAAACTCTGTACTATATAATTATTCAATATTTTATATATAAAATAATCTCATATGCCTTGTGATTTGCACGATTAGAAGGAGATATGTTTTCCTTTTTTTGAGGTGTGGTTATGAGGGGTGAGGAAGTTTTTTTTTTTTTTTTTTTTTTTTTTTTTTTTTTTTTTTTAAAATATCACGCACGATTTCTTTTTGGGTACAAGTTGGAGAGTTTCCTTTTTTTGAGGTGCGGTTATGAGGAGAGAAAGATTATTTTTTTTAAAAAAAAAATCCATCCTTAAAAATCATATTTGGAAAGAAACGTTTCCTTATTTTCTTTTTCTTTTTTTTTTTAATTATTATATTGACTGAAATGAGATATCCCTTGGAATATATTAAATATTAAAATTGAAAATGTACTATAAAAAAATGTTTATAATGTGTACGAAATATATACGAAACTTACCTTGACTAAAACGATATATCCCTCCTAATATATAAAATATAAAAACGTGTTTATAATGTGTACTGTATACGAAACTTACATTGACTAAAACGAGATGTCTCCTGGAATATATAAAATATAAAAACTGAAAACGTACCCATGTTCAAACGACTGGAAAACGAAACGTAAAAACTGAATACAAATTGCCAGAAACCTACAGAAAAAACATAAATACAACAGGGAAACCACTGGAAAAAATACCACGAATAAGCAAAGTTCCGATGAACAGTATGCAGTCCGCAACCACAGAAACAGAGGAGGGAAAAAAAAATATGAAAGCCATCGATAATGGGCAACCAAAAGTGAGAGAAAATTCTGCCGGAAAAAAGAAGAAAATAAATGGGAAGAGGCTGGAAATAAAACCAAAACGAAGGACATAACGAAGGACATATGGGGAATGAAGGACATACGGGGAATGAAGGACATACGGGAATGAACATTCCTTAATTTAGGGGATTTGGTGAAAACTAACTTTCCTAAAATGAAGCATATTCGGTTGGCTATCTATGGAATATATTATTATCATTTTTAATATTATTTGAGAATACATGATAAGAACAAGGGTATAAAGGTAAGAAAATATGTAACGACCCACCTTCTCATGAAAAATTCCTAGGGCCATTACCACATACATTTCATTTTTTTTTCTAAGAACAACGATGAAATGACATTTAAAGTAAAACATGCTTAGAAAATACGTGAAACTTTTGAGCCTGGGATCCCAGTTAAAACAGAACAAGAAGAAATCTTAGCCATTCAAGCAAAAGACTTTAAGCGGAATAAATCTTAAAAACATCACATAACAAGTTCCAAAAGAAGGAATTTTGAAAACATAAAATGCGGAAGTCTATCCTAAGGAAATCCATGGCTCGTCAGCAGCAGTCCGTCACGCGCTCTGTATGTCATTGCTTGTACCTGAAAGGAAACATTTTGAAAAGAATGAGTATTAAAAATACTCAGTAAGTAACACTACTATCGGAAGGAGATTTACAAGCATTACAAGGATATTTGGAGGTTAGTTGCTATTAAAGGGCCTAATAGTCATTTCATTTCATTTCATCTTATGACGTACGAGTCATTTCATTTCATTTCATTTCATCTATCATGGCGTACGGGTCACGTGGACAATTAACCAACCTGTCACATGCTTACCAACTCACTGGAGGTACACAAGTGGGAATCGCAAGAGATCTCTACTCCTACTGATGGTAGAAGACACCCAGTCAGTGAAGCCAAGTCTCACCCATCAAGGCACCTACGTGTGCATAACACTATAACTACCAACTCACTGGTGGGGCGTCCATGGGTTTGTAGTCGGAACTTTACTCTCACACAGATAGTAGATGGCACCTAGTCTGCGAAGCCGAGTCCCGCCCATTTAGCTCCTCATCTCAGTCTATAAACATTTCAGTCCTAGGTGTTTAATTGCCACGGTACCTACCGGAGTAAATAACTTGTCCTCATTTCGCATTAGGGCCCCTATTAGCAAGTTTAACTTGCAACTTAACCATCAAGTTTCCTTCCCATAAAGGTTTTTGGAGGGCTAATCTAACATGTTCTAGCTACCTCGCCTTTCATCTCATTCAAGCATAATTATCGTAACCAACATCTAAAACACTAAGTTGAAAAGGCACATATTTTAAACAACCAACAACCAATAATAGCACATCGTAATCCAAGCGATATCACGAATCTTAGCCTCATTATTCCCTGTAATGCTACCGAAAATTCGGCAGCACAACGACATACGTATAGCTGTTCCCAAATTTCTTATCACCTGTAACCAAGAGAATACACTTCAATATTCAAAACTGCCCAACTGCAAACTTCCACAACACTTCCAATCAACATAATAGACTCCGAATTTCCAAAAACAAGCGAGTCAGGTCTCGCATCCACAACTCAACCATTTAAAACATCCTATCTTCCCCAACATAAAACATTCAGAGCATTCAGGGTTTACCCAAACAGAACATTTCATATTTACCAACACAAAATATTCAGAGCGTTCAATAGTGACAAACACACGCATAACCAAAAGATTTAGTATCGCCAGAACACACAATATCCAACATTCCATATTCCAACCATACATAATCGTTGTCTCCTGTGTTATACCATTCAAAGCTTGTAACAATTCATAATAAGCAGTCTAGCCTAGCCAAGGCTTTCCAAGTAGTAAGGTTACTCACATAGTGAAGAATATACTTGATTTAAGCACCAACCCACTAATTCAATGCGACACCGCTCACGCCACAAGCAACTCAAATCTAAAAATCACAAGAAAGGTCTAAAAATTAGGGGCATCAAATTCTCATAATTTTCTTTAGATCCAACTTAAAATAAGGAGGCCACGACTCACTAAAAAGAGATCGATGCTTGCTGTCCGGGCTCTAAATTTCGCTCCAAATCAATAATCTGCCTCCAAATACAATGGGTACCTTAAAAACAATAGCTAAGGTCAATGGGTATTCCTCTAAATTACTTTAAACAACCAAAACTAGGCTTAATTCACTTACCCATTGCTGAAGGCGTCAAACAGATCTGAAACGAAAGACGAACAAGGGGTAGCAGTGGCTGCTCGTGGCTGGCGACACTTTGGGAGACGACAAATGGCGGCGGTTCACGGGGACAAGATGGCGGCAGCGTGCGGCGGCTGGCTGTGGGCGGCAAGGAGACGAGCGGCGGCGGACCTACAACCCGAGAGAGAAAGTTGCGAGAGAGAGAAAGGGAAACGAGTTAGAGAGAGAAAGAAACGAGAGAGAGTGAGAGAGAAAAAAAAACCCGAAGCAACACTCACCAGCGACGACTTGTGCGCGGCGGCGTGTGACGGCGATTGAGGCGGCGCGGACGAGGTTGCGGGCGGAGAGAGAGAGGGAGACGAGAGGGAGAGAGCGATTGCCGAGGGAGGGAGAGAGAGTATCGGGTGAGAGAGAGATGTGTTATCTCTCTTTTTTTTTTTTAAACCCCCCCTTTGACCGAAAATGTGGGGGGAAAATTTCCCCCCACTCCCCTCCTGTTTTTTTCTTTTTTTTTTTTTTTAAAAGAAGTTTGTCGTTACAAAATATATCCGAAAATCTAATCTTGTAAATATCGAAAATTTTGGACATATGTGAAAATATGTCTCCAAAACGGTTTATCTACCAAAATTTTTCTATTGACAATAAAACTAGATTTTTGTTTGAATTTGTGAGTTCTGAAAGAGTTATTAATTAGTTATATTAGTGTAGACCTTGTGCATCGAAACTCAATTTTATGTAAAGTTTGACTTTCGTAGAAATTAGGGATTTTTTTTTTTTTTTTTTTTTTTTTTTTTTTTTTGATGTTTTGTTAAACTCAACGGATATTGAACACGGAGTAAAAATTACATTACATGGTTGAGTTTATGGTTCTACTCGATAAAATTAAAAGTTATGAAAATTGTCATAACTTGTTAAGTTCAAATTAGGTAAATTTTATTATTATTATTATTTACTTTGCATTATTTATTCTGTTAACTGTGGTATCTAAAAATAATAATAATAATATTAATAAAACAGTTGGACCATTGGAAGTGAAAGCGTTAGTTGAGAGAACACAACCAATATCTACACGCAAACTTTAACTAACATATTAATATATGGGACTTTGGTGGAAGCTTTAGGCTTAGGTTAGTATATTTATTTCCAATTCAGATAAGGAATAAATGCGTAGATGTAGTTATTTTCAAAAAAAAAAAAAAAATGCGTAGATGTAGTTATTCTCAAAAAAAAAAAAAAAAAAAAAAAAAAAAAAAAAAAGAGTGTGGATGTCTTCTAAAAAAAATGTGTAGATGACCCACCTGGAGAGGTCCAATTGAAAAAAGTCTTACATTTTTAATTTAAGGTTACATGTTGTTGAGGATCCCACATTGAAAAGATTAGTGGAGACCTCACAATATATAAGCTACAAAGGGTCACTCCACCCATTGTCAATTGGTTTTGAGATAGAGAGCGAGATTGAAGATGGGAGATATTAGCTAGAGAGAGCGAGAGATTATGGAAAGAGATTGAGGTTAGAGTGAAGAATAAAATAGTAATTTTACTAGGATGATGACACAAACAAAAAAACATATAACCTTAAATTGAAAATGTAAGACATTTATCATTTCTGCCTATTTAAATTAAATAGGTCATCTGTACAACCAAAAAAAAAAAAAAAACCCTTCAAATAATACTAGTAAGAACTTACCTGGGTTGCATGTATCTTTTCAATGTTTTAAATTTTAAATTACTCTTTAATTTTTATATTTTTTTGACAACGTGTAAGGTAGAGGCTTTAAACCTCTATCCTCTTGGTCGATAGTATAAGCTTTATGCTTGTTTAGTTATGTTTTTATTGGATTAAATTACACTTTAATGATAATATTTAATGTTTAAAATATAAAATAAAAGGTAAATATAGTTGTTGGTCTCCCATGCTTCATAGCCATCTTCAAGACTATGTGCAGTAGTAGATCTAGAGTTAAAAAGAACGTGTGCCAAAAAAGTTTAATAAGTAAATAAATGTTAAAGTATTCGAGTAATTTTCATGTATATAATTTTGTCAACATAGCATAACTCAACTATAGCATAAAACTTATACTAGTGATTAAGAGGTTTGTGATTCAAATCTCTCAATAAATATATATAATACAAGATCGTGCACATTTTTATATATTTAATTATAAACACAAAACTTATAAAAAAAATAAAATAAATAAAATAAAGTTGGTCTGAATTAACATTTAAATATAAATAAAGTACAATATAATATAATCTACACATATGTAACAACACCCATTAACGTCTCTAGTTTTTATGAAAATGTCAATGTTGATGAATATTTCTGAAAAAAATTAGAAACATAAAAAAAATTTCGTGAAAATATGTAAATTAACAAATAAACATTTCACTTTTGTTAAGTAAGTTTAAATATTTTTATTGTTGATATTAGGTTTACACAACTACACAAGTGATATTTTGTTGATATTTTTTTTAAAGATAAAATGAACATGTAAATTCATCCTTCATGTGAAGTTGAATGCATATATATATATATATATATATATATATATATATAAATGTCGCCATGTTGATGAAAATCTAAAACCTTGATCATTAATATTTTTTTTTCTTTTTTTGAGTTCTAGTCATTAATGTTTTCTGTTTGTATAAATGGTAGGTTTGAAATTTGAATCTCTCTCCCTTATTTAATAGTGTGAAATTCAACAAAAAGATGAACAATAATGCACTAAGTTATTAAATAGAAGATGACATCTAAATCATTAATTGTACTTAATTGAATTGACCATTACAACTATTATTACTATCTACTCGTTTTAAAAAAGCGGATACTTTATTTAACCGTACGTGAGAAATATACAAGAGACATGCTATATGAAGGTCTTTCCAATTAAGGACAATATTGAAGACACTATCATTAAAAAAAGACATTAGAGATAGATGACTAAGAGCCGTCGATAGTCAAAATATCCTCCCATAAGAAGCGACCATTACAATTAAATTATAATGGTAAATCTATATGGCATAATCTTGTTCCAACATTTTAAAACATTTATAGAAGCATATGAATTTTTATTTTATAAATTAGCATCATTGTAGAAAGCCTTCTTTTGATTTGTCCAAAGCCATCCTTTGCTTGTGGGTTTGAGAGGGTAATTTTACATCAGTGGCCACACCAACAACTTGAAGAAACATGATAACATACCAACCAAAATCAAGTTGCCACCATTCAAGTCCAAATTTAGCTGAATACTCAAATGCATGGTGATTATTGTGCCAACCTTCTCCAAATGAAAGTAAATTCACCCACCTAAAAACAACAAAAAGAAATATAATATAATTGGTAAATGCAATCCTTTTATAATTTTTTTAAGAAAACTTCCTGCCATTATTATTATTATTATTTTTATAGATTTTAATGTTGTAGTGGTAAGATTCGAATGTGTGACTTTTACAACAGAAGTATATATAATATCTTAACTAGTTGGGTTATGTATAGATTAGCTACTTTGGTTAAAATTTTATTCAATATAATATTAAATCATCGTGATAAAGTGTGATAGAGTATGAATCATTTGTGGAACACTTTGAGTTATTATTATGGTTTAAATAATATAATCTCACTTTTATTTCAAAGAATCGAGGAAATATTAAAAAAAAAAAAACAAAACAAAACAAAATAATGGTATAACATGTTAGTAAATATGTATATATTGATTCCAACAATATTTATTTATTAGTTAAATTTATGGTATAATATGTTACTTTATTTATTATTATTATTATTATTATTATTATTATTATTTTACAAGAGGTGAGGGTGGAGGGATTTTGGAACCACCGACTTTTTTTTTTGTCATTAATGTTGATGATCCCACATTGAAAAGATAAGTGGAGACCTCACAATTTATAAGATAAATGAGTTACTCGACTAATTACAAATTGGTTTTGAGATGAAACCCCATATTATCTAATAATTAATACAAACTTTATGCCAGTTGAGCTCTGCTCATATTTTGTTTTCTTTTTTTTTTTTTTTTTTCTTTTTTTTTGTGAAATCAAAACTATGCTAACTAGTTTATTTATTAATTGAATTTGTAATGTCTTAATCACTTAAGCTATCTTTAGGTCTACAAGAATTGGGCCTTTTGAGGGGCTAGAGATAAATCCCATTCTTATATAAAAAAAAAAACTAGGAAAATTGCAGTGGGTTGCAAGTTGGACCAAATTAATAGCAAGTATAGCACCATGTAAAAAAAATTGCAAATATAGCAAAATCTATCCGAGTCTATCTGATAGACTTCGATTATCATAGTTTATCAACGATAGACTCTGATTAATCAGATGTATCAGTCTACTGATAGACTTCGATTATTCAGAGTTTATCAATGTCTATTGCTGATAAACTTTGGTTAATCAAAATCTATCAGTGACTATCACTGATAGGCTCTGATTAATCAAATCAAAATCTATCAGTGACTATCACTGATAGGCTCTGATTAATCAAAGTCTATCAGTGATAGACACTAATAGATTTTGATTAATCGAAGTCTATTAGCGATAGACATCAGTGATAGACATGGATAGTGAATCTGACAACAACTTTTTGGTCTTGTACAATTAATTTTGCTATATTTGCAATTAGTTTGCAATGGTGCTATATTTGCTATTAATTTGGTCCAATTTGCCATCTATGCAACTGCCCAAAAAACTATGGAAAAAAATATATATTTTTATCCATAAACTTGATCAAGTTGTATCAATTTTTATGATAAACTTCCAATTTCATCAAATTGTATTTCAAACTTAGATAAAAATTGCAATCTTAACTGTAAACTTCAAAAAAGTGTTGCAATTTAAACACTGATGAGCTTTCTTTCCATAAATATTATTAAAAAAATGTATTCTCATATGCCTTTAATGCATTATAAAACATATATATGGTATAAAATTGATAAGAATTTAGAGAATATAATAATATTAGAACTAAATTTTTGTTGGAATTTGTAAATTTTTACAAGGTTATTAAATGATTAATTTGCACATCAATCAAACTTAGTTTAGTGCAAAACTTAATTTTATTGAAATTAGTGAGTTTATGGAAGTTTTTACTTTTTTTTTTGGGTTAAAATTAGAGGGTGAATTTGTGAAAATTGACTAAAGGGTAAATATTGAAACAATTATCCAAGTTGAGGGTAAAATTTGATGAAATTAAAAGTTTAGGATGAAAACTATATACAACTCGACAAGTTTAGAGGTAAAAATTGTTTTTTTTCCCTAAAAACTATAAATTTAAAAAATGTTTATGGATTAAAATAAACCATTTGAAGGTTGATGGATTAAAAGGGAATATAACCCTAAAAATTTAGAGAACAAACTAGATATTTTGAATGTTAGAAGTGAATAATTCAGATTTAAAACTTAAAAAGAAGAGTCGAATAAAAATGAAGTAGAAAAAGTTATTAAAAAAATTAAAAAAAATATATGATTTATGTTTCTTTTTTCCAAAGAAAATGACTAAACTTATATAAAAAAGAATAATAAGAGTTTCTCAATGCAGGCAAAGGTTAAAAGGTGGATGTCAAAGGAAATGTCGAGGTGTCAATTTTATAGAATGTCGATGTTGATGAACATTTCTAATGTTTAAAATAAAAAATTCAATAAAAAATATTTAAAGTAATAAATAAATGTAGCAACCGGTGGGTTTTTTTTTAAAAAAAAAAAAAAAAAAAAATCAGTTTTTTTTTCTCCACTCTCTCCCCGACTCTCTTTCTCTCCCTCGAGTTCTCTCTCTCTCTCTCTCTCGTTCGGTCTCTCCCTCGCACGCCCTCAGTTTCACGCCGCCGCCGCCGCAGCGCCTCCGCCACTCTCAGCCGCCGCTCGTCCGTCGACGCCGCCGCCATACTTCCGTCGCCGGTACTCTCTCTCTCTCTCTCTCTCTCTCTCTCTCTTGCGTTTCTTTCTCTCTCTCTCTTGCGTTTCTCTCTCTCTCTAACCCGTCTTTCGGTCTCTCCCTCGCACGCCCTCAGTCCCACGCCGCCGCACTCCACCGCCGCGAGCCGCCGCCGCCACTAGCGTCTTCGGGCTCGTTCGTTTTTCAGATTTGTTCGCCGCCGCCATTCGAAGCTTCAGCTTTGTTTCTAAAGAACTATTTGAGGTAAGGGAGTTGTAAGTCATAGTTATTGGATTTTTTTATGCCTTAGTGAAATACCCATTAACGTTGGATCTTAATCTAAGGTGCCCGTAGCGTTTGGGGGCCGAGTTGTCAAATCGGAGCGAAACTTGGAAGTTGGACAGCAAGTAGTGTTTCTGTTTTAGGTGAGTTTCCGACTTTGGGTAAGTGAACTAAGTTAAGTTTTGAATGATTTAATTGTGTTAAAAGAGTACCCATTAATATTAGCTATTGATTTCTAGTTACCCACAACGTTTGAAGGCCGAATTGTTGAATTGGAGCGAAGTTGGAAATTGGACAGCAAGCAGTAGCTTCATTTGGGTGAGTTTTCGGCCCTCTCAAGTCTAGTGCTTTAGGAAATTTGTTAAGTTTGGTGTGCCAATGGTGTGTGAATATATATTTATGTATGTTTTATTGTGTTAATAGACGAGTATTTCGCATCACGTGGTTGGTGTTGTATCGAGTCGTTGGGGGATTTTCGATCAAGCGTAGTATCTCAAGTAAGTAGCCGTTGGAATAGATTCTCTGCTTTAAATTCATTTAAATTGAGTATGGTTGCTATAGCGTGAGTTGAATTTAAACCTTAAGTTGTCCCTTGGAATGTAAGTAGCCATTTTGAATTTAAGCTCTAAGTGTCGCCGTTGGGTTAAACCAAGCATGGTTGGTCCTTTATTTCTTGGAAGCATGGAACTAGTTAAGAATGTCTGAGTTAATGGTGGCATATTAACTTTTGTCGTTGTGTAAGTAGTTATTTGGGAATAAGGATTTTGATTATGTTATGTGGCGTGTTAGTGGATTGAGTGAGTAGCTTTTTGGGCATGAAGTTGTTGTTTTGGAATCATTGTATGCTTGTTGGTAGCGAATTGAAGTGTTGGTTAAGTTTCATGCTTTGGTCAAATATCCCTTGGAACGTTGTATGCTTGTTTGAATATGGTTTAAGTGTCGTTTACTTGGACATGCATTAAGTGTTGCTATGCTTGTAGGACTAAGTAAGTATGTTTGGAGTGTTTGATTTATGATTGTTCTGGATTGTGTTCATGTTATGGAGGATGGGTTAAATGTTCGTTGGAGTTGTGATTGGAGTTGGATTGTGATTCTGACTTGATTGTGTTCATAGAAGCGTATATTCTTACTTCCAGGTGCAAGGAAAAATTTTGGGTTCCCTCTGCGTACGTCGTTATGCTGCCGAATTTTCGGTAGCCTCATGACGACTTAGGAATTTTATTTACCTTGAGGGAAAGGATTAGGAAAGTGAAGGGAATAGGCTAGTGCCTTAGACGAGGGACGTGTCAATTAAACACCTAGGATTGAGATGTAATAGACTGAAATGAGGGGCTTAATGGGCGGGACTTGGCTTCGCAGTCTAGGTGCCATTTACTAACTGTGGAAGTAAATTCCTGACTTAAACCCATGAACGCTCCACCAGTGAAATGGTAGCTTAGAGCGCTACGCGCCTATTAGTGCCTTGAGGGATGGGACTTAGCTCCACTGACTGGGTGCCATCTACCATCAGTAGGAGTAGAGACCTCCCAAAACTCCCACTTGTGCACTATCTGTGTGTTGGCAAACTTATATATTTACAGGTGTACTAATTGAACACGAGACCCGAACTGAAATGAAATGAAATGAAATGAAATGAAATGAAATGATATGAAATGAGATGACCTAACCCTGAGGCCTTTAACTCGAATAAGATGTTAAAACTTTTATTGCTACTTACTGAGTATTTTCTTAAATACTCATTCTTTTTCCTTACACACAACTGCAGGTAGAGGTAAAGGTGTACGGAACGCGTGACGGAGAGCTGCTGGGCCATGGATCTCCTTTAGTTTAAGTCTTCCGCATTTTTTTTCGTTTTGAAATTCCCTTTGAACTTGTATTGAATGATTTACGTTTTATTCCGTTTTTAGTTTGTTTGATTTACTAAAGGTTTTGTTGTTCTGTTTTAAACTGGGATCCCAGATTTAAATGTTTCGCAAATTTCTAAGTACGATTTCTTTATATGGAAATTTTCCGCCGTTCTTAGAAGTAGAATGAAATGCATGTAGTAACGGCCTTAGGATCTAGGCATGAAAAGTAGGGTCGTTACAATAAATGTTTTACTTTTTTAAAAAAAGTTAAAACACTTATTATAAATATTATCTCCACACTAATTACATTTTATTGTTGTTTTAATCAATTTTTCTACAGTAAAATGAAAATGTCAATTCAGCTCTTGTGTCGATGTCGAATCCATGGATATGTAGAAATGTCGATATGTCGATGGAAATTCAATACATTGAATGCAGGTACATCCATTGTTGATAATGTATGAAACATGATTTAAAAAAATCCTTTTACATGAATGATTTTTAATATATTATTTACACACAAGAAAAGGAGGAAAAGTCGAAGTGAGTATAGTTTTGACATTTACCCTCCATCAATAGGTTAGAGATTTGAATCCTCCCACCTCTCAATATTGTTGTACTAAAAAAAGACAATTGGATGCCTAATAATATGGGCCAACAAACTTCCGACACGTGGGGTTGAGAATAATTTTTTTTCTTCTTTTTCTAATGAGGAAGGCATATTATTCCAAGATGAGACTAATTTTTTTTTAGGTTAAATTAAGTTTAGTTCCTGAACTTCCAAGTATGTGTTTAAAAGGCTCTAGACTTTAGAAAGCATAGGCATATTCCAAAATCAGACTTGAATTTAGGTTAAATTACAAGTTTAGTTGCTTAACTTTCAAGTATGTATCTAAAAGGTCTCTAAACTTTAGAAAACATCTAAAAGATTTTTAAACTTTCCATTTTGTATCTAATAAGTCATTCAATTTAAAAAATATCTAATATGTCTATGAACTTTAAATTTTGTGTCTAATAAATCTTTGACATGTTTGATCTTTTAAAAACTTAACTGATGTATGAGATATAAATTAAATTTTATGTCTAATAGTATCCCAGTCTTTCAATTTTGTATCTAGTAGGTTTGTAAATTAAAAAAAAAAATGTAATATAAGTCAAAGACTTATTGGACACAAAATTGAAAGTTTAATTATCTATTAGACATTTTTAAAAAAAATTCAAGGACCTTGTATGTTTTTAATAATCTTTTTTTTTTTTTTTTTTTAATCTCCTTGTATGTTTCTCACATACGATTGCCGCTAATAGAGTTATATTTTTCCAAAAAAAAAAAAAAAATTAAGGATCTTTGTGACGCAAAGTTGAAAGTTTAAAGACTAAATTTGTAATTTAATCCATTTTTTGATATGATCTTCAAGGGAGATTTGGAATATATCTTCCTTAATGAATTTGGAATATATCCATGAGGACTAACCTTTTGGTCGAAAGTATACAAATTTTATGTCAATTGAGTTATACTCTTGCTCGTTCTGAACATATCTAAGTTTTCTATATATGTTAGATTCTCAAAATTATTAGATAACATGGGGTTCCATCTCAAAACCAATTGGCAATGAGTGGAGTAGTCCTCATCTATCTTATGAATTGGGAGGTCTCTACCAATCTTACCAATCTTTTCAATGTGAGATACTCAACATGTCCCCCTCAAGATGGTGCCTCTTTGGGTTACCATTCTTGGATCAGATCCCAATTTTTTTTATTGGACCGAATACCCGTTTGGGTTTCATGGGCTCGGATACCATATTAGATAATATGGTGTTCCATCTCAAAACCAATTGACAATGAGTGGAGTAGTCTATCTATCTTATGAATTGGGAGGTCTCCACCAATCATTTCAACGTGGGATCTTCAACCACAATGACCAAAAAAATCATAAATTACTGTATAAAGAATATTGTTGTATTTGAAACAAAGACTGAAATTGCTATCAACTATTTGATTATTTTTCCTTTTTTAAGTACTTGAATCATCTTTCATATGATAATAAAGTTAAAAGGAAAGCACAACAAATTTACCAATTATTTCTTGACAAATCTTTAGTACTCCATTGTCGCTTTCCCCATTTGTGACATACTGAATTCACCGTAAATGTTACATGATATACCGATACAATCCTCACACACTGCACGAATTCGCATGAGTTCATGTCAATAGATATATATCTATGTACATGTATAGATTTACTAAAATATAATGTTGGACTCTAAACCAGGACTGTTTTTAATTATTTATATGTTTTACACCATATCTATCATAATCGTAAACTTTTTTTTTTTTTTGTCTAAAAATTATTGTTTAAAATATTATTCATATATGATTAGACCATCACTTATTCTTTACAAGCATTAGATTAATTTTTATCTTAAGTTGATTTAAAAAGTTAGAAACCATTTGAAAATTAACTATTTTGTAACTCAAAATTCAAATTTAAAATCTTCATGAGATAGGAGTCTCCTTTAATTGAATTGAAATTAATTTATTAAGGCCCGCTTGATAACCCATTTTGTTTTTGGTTTTTGGTTTTTGAAAATTAAGCCTATAAACACTATTTTTAACCACAATTTTTTTTTTTTTTTTTATCTACATCATTTCTCATGTTTTCAAACACCAAACCAAATTTTGAAAACAGAAAAAAAGTAGTTTTCAAAAACTTGTGTTTGTTTTTGGAATTTGGCTAGGAACTCAAATGTCTCCTTAACAAATATAAAAACCATTGTATGAAGATTGAGAGAAAACAAGTACAATTTTCAAAAACCAAAAACAAAAAACGAAATGCTTATCAAACTAGACCTAAAATTTTGTTGTTCAATTGATAATAAAAGTAAAGAAAGTCTACTTTATGCATGATTCAAATGTTGGTAATTAAAAATTAGAAACAAATGAGATAGAAATCTAATTTTACGTACCATTCCCCACAAAACAAAAGGAACTCCTCCAACAACATAGAGCAAAACTGCCAGAGCAATTGGATGAAGAATATATGTTTTGTGAATAAACCTATAAAATCTTTGTTTATCCAAGTCGCCAACATTGTCTGGTCTCCTATGCTTCGCCACCAATACGAACCAGTTTCTTTCTGTCTCTTTGAAATCATTAAAATACTTACGACAAACTTTTTTAGTCAAACTATAGGAATCGAAAAGCCAAGTAATATGACTAAACCAAAACCCTTGAATAGGACTATGCGGATCTTCGTCGGTATCAACAAATTGATGGTGACACCTATGGGTACTTACCCAATCGATTGGATCACCCTAAAATACAACAAACAAATGAAAAAAGTTTCAAAATAGAATAGATATCTCAATTAAGATCTCTTGATTTTCAATCCATCCCATGTTATCATATATGAGCAAGAATAAGATTTTCGTATGCAGAACCTGTAGTGCATGAGCTCCACAGTAAGCAAAAAAATATTCAAGCAGTTTGGGAAGCTTGAAACTCTTATGTGAAAGGTTTCGATGATACGAAATAGTGATGCCGAAAAGATATGTAATGATGTATAAGAAGAGGGCAACCCAAAATGCACTCCAAGTAAATTGAAAAGGTGCAAAAATACAGAGCACATGGAGAAAGAAAAAAAGACATGCAATGGTTTTGTCTATGTTGGTCCATTCTCGCATTAGAGGCTTCACCCTTTCCTTTGCTTCTTGTTTTGGCACATCCATTAGAAAGGCTTTTTTCTTTACTTTTGGCTTCTCATCACTACCTCAAGCATGTGTATATATGGTGCATTTTATGTTTCACAATAATGATTAATTTATGGCTTTTCCAACTACTAATCTCAACACATCTATATCAAATTCAACAACAAGATTTAGCATGAACATGACATAATAATTACTCATTAGTGCTTCCATTCATATATAGATAGTAGGTTTAAATTTTGAGTCTTCTCTCGAATATTTAACAGAAAGATTAACGTTGCATGCTACTATAAAATTGAGAATCCATGACATCAAGGAGAAAGGATAGAGAGTTAAAGGGATAAAAAAAAAGGTCATAAAATGCAACAGGTGCATTTTTTATGGGAAGAAATAGAGTTTTATGTATTTTTAACGGTCAAACCTAATGGACGCCTTTTTTTTCTTTTTTTAATATTAAGAGAAAGATATCTTCAATTTGGTAAGACTGTATTAGTTTTCTAGTTCTACCTAATTTCATCCAATTGCACCTTCAATAACTTTGAATAGTATTGTAATTTTTATATTACGTAGATTTTCATTTGAAAAATCATCAATGAAAAATATTCTCATGTACATTTACAGAATATAAAGTATATGCCTCATACAAACTGTTATAGGCAATTTTGGACCACCCCGATATACAAGGAGCTGACGAAGGCAACCGAGGAGAAATCGGGCTGATAGATGGACCAAGGAGGCAAAACCGGCAAGTGGGACGGGCCAAGACCGAAGGGGTCGGGTTTTTGGCCCGACCCCCTGCTCGGCCTCGGCCATGGGCTGAGGCCGACCCTCGGCCCGCTCTCGCGGGCCAAGCCCGTCTGGCGTCGTTAGGTCCCCACTGCTTCCATCTGCCCCGGTTTTGCCTGGTTTGACCTAAAACGCCTTCGAACCCTAAAAATCCTAGGAGGATGAGCAGGTATTTATACCCTTCTTCACCACTGAAGAAGGGGGCCCGAACTCTATTCTCGACTCCCTACTCTTACTCTCTAGCTCTCCCTCCCGTTTTCTGACTTAAGCATCGGAGGCGGTGTGGCTAGCACCACACTGGTGTGCAGATTTATTGTCTTGCAGGCCACGTCTTTCCCCCTCATCTACAAATTTACCGTTGGTGGCATGTGAAGGTCAGGTGAGTTCCCTCTGACCAAAATCAACCATCAACACAAACTTAATAAAAAGCTACAAATAATATTGACAATAGAATTAGATTTTTGTTCGAATTTGTCAGTTCTCAAAAGTTATTACTTTTTAGTAGATAATCTTGTGCATTTAAACTTTAATTTTATGTAAAGTTTGACTTTTGTTGAAATGAGTTTTTTTTTTTTTTTTTTTTTTTTTTTTTTTTTTTTAAATTATATTTTGTTAAATTCAATGGATATTGAACTTAGAGTAAAAATTACATTATAAGATTGAGTTTATGATTCAATGTGATAAAATTGAAAGTTATGAAAATTGTTATAACTTTTTTTTTTTTTGAATTAAGAAATTGTTATAACTTGTTAAGTTCAAATTAGGTAAAAAAATTATTATTATTATTTCACTTTGCATTATTTATTCTTTTAACTGTAGTATCTAAAAATAAAAATAAAAATAAAAATAATAATAAATAAACAGTTAGACACCGTTTGAAATGAAAGTTAGTTGTGAGAACACAACCCACATCTACATGCAAACTTTAAATAACATATTAATTGTTGATGGTCAAATTTGGTTAGAGGGAACTCACCTGACCTTCACGTGCCACCAACGGTAAATTTGTAGATGAGGGGGAAGACGTGGCCTGCAAAACTGAAAACCTACACACACCGCTAGCCACACCGCCTCCGATGCTTAAGTCAGAAAACGAAAGGAGGAGAGCTAGAGAGTAAGAGGAGAGAATAGAGAGTTCGGGTCCCCTTCTTCAGTGACGAAGAGGGGTATAAATACATGCTCATGCTCCTAGGGTTTTTAGGAATTCGGAGGCGTTTCAGGACAAACCAGGCGGAACTAGGGCGGCTAAAGGCTGCAAGGACCGAACCGAGTCGAAAGGACTCGGCTCGCGGGAGCGAGCCGAGCAAGAGGTTGGGCCAAAAGCCCGACCCCTTCGGTCTTGGCCCGTTCCACTTGCCGGTTTCGCCTCTGGGGTCCATCTCCCAGTCTTATTTTCGCCCGGTTGTCCTCGTTAGCTCTTTGTACATCGGAATGGTCCAAAATCACCTATAACATTAATATATAGGACTTTGGTGGAAACTTTAGGCTCTAGGTTAGTATATTTATTTCCAATTTAAATAATACTAGTAAGAACCTACGTGGGTTGGATTTGTTCGTTGGTCGATTTTGACCATATTTTTTCTATTCATGTGACGTAATAAATTTATTTTCTTCTCACAAAAAAAGAAACTTACGTGGGTTGCACGTTTCTTTATAATGTTTTAAATTACTCTTTAATGATAGGATTTAACGTTTATATCAAGTATTCAAATATGCAGGCAAAAAAAAAAGTTTAATAAGTAAATAAATTTTAAAGTATTCAAGTAATTTTCATATATATAATTTTACCAACATAAAATAACTCAACTAGCATAAAGTTTATATATACTAATGACTAACAGGTTTGTGATTCAAATCTTCGGTATAACACAAGATGGTTCATGTTTATATATATTTAATTATAAGCATAAAACTTATAAAAAAATAAAATATAAAAGTTGGTTTGAATTGGCATTTAAATATAAATCAAGTACAATATAATTTGACCTACACATGTGTAACAACACACATTAATGTTTCTGGTTTTATGAAAACGTCCATATTAATGGATATTTCTGAAAAAATTATAAATATAAAAATTCATGAAAATATTTAAATTAACAAATAATTAGACATTTCACTTTTCTTATATAAGTGTAAATGTTTTTATTATTAATATTTGGTTCACATTTGTGATATTTTGTTGATAGTTTTGTTATATTTTGTTGATGCCAACATCTGGACAGATAGAATTTACCTGACCTTCACGTGACATGAATTTGTTTAAAGGGGGAAGACGTGGCTTCCAAGACAAGGAAACCTGCACACCGGTGTAGTGCTTGTCACACCGCCTCCGATGTTTAAGTCAGCAAGGAGAAATATGGGAAGCAAGGGAGCAAGAGTAAGAGGAGAGTTTAGAAGTAGAGTTTTCGGATCTACCTTCTTTCTGTTTTAGGGTTTCTAAGCATCTCCAGATCGATCGGGGGCTGAACCAGGTTGAATCGGGACGACCAAAGACTCCAGGAATCGAATGGAGGTGGAAGGACTCGGCCCACTAAGTGGGCCGAGAGTCGGCCTCGGTCTTGGCCGATGCCAAGCTATGGGGTTGGGCCTTTTTGTCTGACTCTCCGCTAGGGTTCGCTTCCTGGTCACATCTTCGGGTAATTGGCGCTGTGTTGTCCTGCTTAGTCCTTAAATTTGGTCTAGAATTACGATTACCTATAACATAGTTCATTAATTTTTTAAAATATAAAATCGACACGTGAGTTCATCCTTCATGTGAAGTTGAATGCATATATACCTATGGAAATGTCGAAGTGTTGACGAAAATCTAAAACCTCGGCCATTAGTGGTTTTTTTTTTTTTTTTTTTTTTTTTTGAGTTCTTGTCATTAGTGTTTCTGTTTGTAGATGGCGGGTTTGAAATTTGAGTCTCCCTCCCTTATTTAATGGTGTGAAATTCAACAACAAAAAAAAGGGTACAATGCACTGGATAGGGTAAGTTAGTTATTAACGATGACATCTAAATCATTAATGGTAATTAATTGATTTTTTTTTTTACAATTAATTTTTTTTTACAATTATTATTATTATTATTATTATTTGAAAAGAAGATACTTATTTTATTAAGCCGAATGTGAAAAATACACAGATAAGCTACATGAATGCCTTCCAATTAAGGGTAATATCAGAGGCACTATAATTATAAAAAAAATAGGGAAAAATACACTTTTGGTCCCTGAGGTTTCGGTTAGGTTTCATTTTGGTCCCTGAGTTTTCAAACTAAAAAATTTAGTCCCTGAGGTTTGGTTTTAGTTTCAATTTAGTCTCTCCATCCATTTTTCCTTTAAAAACTAACCGTGGCACCTATTTTTTATTTAAAAAATATGTTTTTGAATTTTTAAAATAAAAACAATATTAAATTAATAAAAAATAATTATTGTATTATATTTGTCATTCATCATCTTTCCCCCTCTTCTTACTTTCTTTCTTCTTCTTCCAGTCCGATCGTCGGCCGCCGTCAGCCGCCGCCGTTGCCGGCGTCATTTTTTTTTTCTTTTCTTCTCTTCCTCCTCCTTATTTTCTTTTCTTCTCCTCCTCTGAAAAATTTAACCTAACCCACACAACCTATCCATGCCAGCAAAAGACCCACCTGAGGCAGCGACGGAAATCTTCCGGCAACCTCGTTTCAGCCTCCCCTCGCCGAAAATCTCCCCCAAACTCACTGTTTTTTTTTAAAAAAAAAAGAGGTCGATCATTTTTTTTTAAAACTTAAGGATCTCGACGAACTGAGTATGGAGGCAGCGGCGAACGTGCAAACCACGAAGAAAAACGGAGATGAGATATAGAGATCAACGACGACTGTACAGATGGCGGTTGAAGAAGAAAAGAAGAAGAAAAAAGGAGAGGAGAGGGAAGAAGAAGAAGAAAAGAGGAGATAAAAGAGAGAAGGAATGGGGGAATCCGCGGCGGCGGTCCGGCGCCGTCACCGTCGCCGGCGCCGGTGGTGGTGGTTGTAGTGAAGAAGAAAGTGATGTTAGTGGTGATTCGGTGAAGAAGGAGAAAGAAGAAGGGGATGAGAGAGAAAGAATAAAAAAGTATAAAAATAATATATTTTAAATTAATTTAGATTATTTTATTTTAAAAAATTAAAAATTAATTTTTTAATTAAAATAATAGTGTCACGTCAGCAACCGGTTAGATTTAACGGTAAAATGAATGACAGGGACCAAATTACTTAAAATCTCAAACCTCAATGAATAAGTTGTTGAGTTTGAAAACTCAGGACCAAAATGAAACGTAACTCAAACCTCATGAACTAAAAGTATATTTTTTTTCCAAAATATATTAGAAATAGATGACCAGAAAGGTTGCCATAACCAAAATACCCTCCCATAAGAGGCGACCATTACAATTAAATTATAATGGTAAATCTACCTGGCATGATCTTGTTTCAACATTCTAAAACATTTATAGAAGCATATGAATTTTTATTTTATAAAGCATCATTGTAGAAGGCCTTCTTTTGATTTGTCCAAAGCCATCCTTTGCTTGTGGGTTTGAGAGGGTAATTTTACATCAGTGGCCACACCAACAACTTGAAGAAACATGATAACATACCAACCAAAATCAAGTTGCCACCATTCAAGTCCAAATTTTGCTGAATACTCAAATGCATGGTGATTATTGTGCCAACCTTCTCCAAATAAAAGTAAACTCACCCACCTAAAAACAACAAAAAGAAATATGATATAATAAATAAATGCAATCCTTTTAATTAAAAGAGAAAAAAAAAACTACTGTGATTATATTTTTTTTGTTATCGAGTTTAACAAGGTAGAGGTAAAATTCAAACATATTCAAAAAAAATAAAAAATAAGAATTAAGATTCGAACGTGTGAAAATGTATAATATCTTAACTAGTTGAGTTAGGTATAAATTGACTACATTTGTTATAATTTTAAAATTTTATTCAATATAATATCAAATCATCATGATATAAGTGTGACAGAGTATAAATCATTCGTGGAACACTTTTGAGTTATTATTATGGTTTAAATCATATAATCTCACTTTTATTTTAAAGAATCGAGGAAATATTCAGAAAAACAAAATAATGGTATAACATGTTTTTTTTGTATGAAGGAAGTATAACATGTTAGTAAATATGTATATATTGATTTCAACCATATTTATTTATTAATTGAAATTATGGTATTACATGACCCATGGATTATTAATACAAGTTTTATGTCAGTTGAGTTATGTTCATATTGACTACTTTATTTATTAGCTGAAGTTATAATATCTTAATTGAGTTATGTTTAGGTTTAGAACATGTTAGGTGGGCACGTCTAAAATTGGACCTTTGGAGGGACTAGTGTGGGGTGGGGACTTGAACCATTGACCTCGAAAGCATACAAGCCAATTGAACTATGCTCTTGTTGGCTCTAAACATACTAGTTGTTGCATTGAGTTTTTGTCAAAGAATATATCTACTGTGTATATGTTAGATTCTCACAATGACCAGAAAATCATTTCATTAAAATTTCATAATCTAGCTATATCAACTATCTGCCAAAGCGAGCATAGCTCGATAGTAATTGGTATGCATCCTTGGTCAAAAGGTTAGAGGTTCGACTCCCCTCACTCCCAAATGTTGACGTATACTAAAAAAAAAAAAAAAACCTATCTGATTTTTTTTTTTTTCGAGTACTTGAATAATCTTTCATATGATAATAAAGTAAAAGGAAAGCACAACAAATTTACCAATTATTTCTTGACAAATCTTTAGTTCTCCATTTTCGTTTTCCCCATTTGTGACATACTGAATTCACCAGAAATGTTACATGATATATCATTACAATCCTCACACACTGCATGAAAACGTGAGTTCATGTCAATAGATATATATCTATGTACATGTATAGATTTGCTAAAATATAATGTTCACTCTAAACTATAGGACTATTTTTAATTATCTATATGTTTTAAAATAAAATATTTTTTATTTCTCTATTATTACAAAATTACTTTGGACACCAATGATGCAGTTGGACGACAAAGATATAATTGAAGAGAATAACAGAATTCTTTATAATATAGTTGAACAAGAAGTTTTGGTAATCTCATACCTAGTTTAAGGTAAAATTCAAACCTTATATATGGAGGACAACAAGAGAAATTTTATTCTCTCTTCTCAGCCTTTATCCTTTTTTACACTATATCTATCATAATCTTAAACTTTTAATGTGTAAAAATTATTGTTTAAAATATTATTCATATATGATTAGACCATCACTTATTCTTTACAAGCATTAGATTAATTTTTATCTTAAGTTGATTTAAAAAGTTAGAAACCATTTTTTTTTAAAGAAGGATACTTTATTGAAGAAACGTATGCGAGACACATACAATTAGAAGAAAGCTTTCCAATTAAGAGCTAACGAAGTCGCACTATAGTTCGCAAAAAGCATTTAAGATAGAGGACCAAAGAGTAGCCAAAGAGATAATTTCTTCTCAAAGAGACGGCTGATTGCGAAGCTTCTCTTGAAAAATACAATTGTTCCTTTCTATCCAAAAAGTTAGAAACCATTTGAAAATTAACTATTTTTTAACTCAAAATTCAAATTTAAAATCTTCATAAGATAGGAGTCTCATTTAATTGAATTGAAATTAATTTATTATGACCCTGTTTCATAACCATTTCGTTTTTTGTTTTTGGTTTTTGAAAATTAAGCCTATAAACACTATTTTTACCCACAAGCTTCTTTGTTTTTTATCTACATCCTTTCTCATGTTTTCAAAAAGCATAAGCCAAATTTTGAAAAAAAATATATATATATATATAGTTTTCAAAAACTTGTTTTTGTTTTTGGAATTTGGCTAGGAACTCCAATGTCTTCTTAACAAATATGAAAACCATGGTATGAAGATGGAGAGAAAACAAACACAATTTTCAAAAACCAAAAACAAAAAACGAAATGGTACGGTTATCAAACGGGGCCTAAAATTTTGTTCTTCAATTGATAATAAAAGTAAAGAAAGTCTAGTTTATGCATGATTCAAATGTTGGTAATTGAAAATTAGAAACGAATGAGATAGAAATCTAATTTTACGTACCATTCCCCACAAAACAAAAGGAACTCCTCCAACAACATAGAGCAAGACTGCCAGAGCAATTGGATGAAGAATATATGTTTTGTGAATAAACCTATAAAATCTTTGTTTATCCAAGTCGCCAACATTGTCTGGTCTCCCATGTTTCATCACCAATACGAACAAGTTTCTTTCTGTCTCTTCGAATTCATTAAAATACTTACGACAAACCTTTTTAGTCAAACTATAAGAATCCAAAGCCCAAGTAATATGACTAAACCAGAACCCTCGAATAGGACTATGTGGATCTTTGTCGGTATCAACAAATTGATGGTGACACCTATGCGTACTCACCCAATCGATTGGATCACCCTAAAACACAAAACAAAAGAAAAAGTTTCAAAACACAACAGATAACTTGATGATTAAGATCCCTTAGTTTTCAATCCATCTCATGTTATCATATAAGAACATCATTTCTAAACAACAGAAGAATAAGATTTTCGTATGCAGAACCTGTAGTGCATGAGCTCCACAGTAAGCAAACAAATATTCAAGCAATTTGGGAAGCTTGAAACTCTTATGTGAAAGGTTTCGATGATACGAAATAGTGATGCCGAAAAGACCTGTAATGATGTATAACAACAAGGCAATCCAAAATGCACACCAAGTAAATTGAAAAGGTGCAAAAATACAGAGCACATGGAGAAAGAAAAAAAGACATGCAATGGTTTTGTCTATGTTGGTCCATTCTCTCCTCCCTGATGGCATTAGAGGATTCACACTTTCCTTAGCTTCTTGTTTTGACACATCCATTAGAAAGGCTTTTTTCTTTACTTTTGGCTTCTCACCACTGCCTCAAGCATGTGTATATATAGTGCATTTTATGTCTCACTATAATCATTCATTTATGGCTTTTCTAATTACTCATTTCAACACATCTATATCAAATTCAACAACATGATTCAGCATGAGCATGACATACTTCCATTCATAGATATAGTAGGTTAAAATTTTGAGTCTTCTCTCAAATATTCAACAAAAAGATTAACATTGCATAAGATAGGTTATTATATAGAAAATTAAAACATCTAAGTCATTAATCGCGCGTACTTAATTGAATGGACCATTATAATTACATTATTATGCGTTTTTTTTAATAGAAAAAAATTAAATTATGCTCTCAAATAATTGATAAATAATCAATTTTTAATTTTTTTTAGTACATCAACATTTGGGGCGGGGGAATCGAACCTCTGACCTCTTGGTCGAAGGTACATGTCAATTACCACTAAACTAAACTTGCATTAGCTTTTAATATTTTTATTACATAGCATAAGAAGATATAGCTAGAAATAGTATATGTACTAAAAAGTGTAGCAATGTTATATTAATAATCTGCATTATGATATCTCAAAATAATAATAATAATAATAATAATAATAATCTACATTATGATAATTATTTTAACGACATTTTAAACCTATTTCTCAAAATTTAGGGACTAAAAAGGTCCATTTTGAAAACTTAGGAACCTTTTAAACCTATTTCTCAAAACTTAGGGACTAAAAAGGTCTATTTTGAAAACTCATGGACCAAACACACATATTCCTTAAAACTCAGGGACCAAAAAGGTAATTTTCCCAATAAATAATAATAATAATAATAATAAATTTTATCCTTCAAATGTTGTTCAAATTTGATTTGTAATGTTATCTCTCACTCCCACCAATTTATGTTTAACGATGTTGGCTTACACGAGTTAGTTCTAGATTAATTGTTGTTATTTGCAAACTTTGTAAATTTTCAACGAACATTAATTTATTGCACAACATGCTATATATATATATATATATATATATTTGTGTTTGTGGTAGTTAGACATTTATTTAATGTTAGACAATCGAACTTATATTTTTGAATTGAGTAATAAATTTTATTTTATTTTTCTTTAAAAATGCATGTATTTCTCATTAGCCAATGATCCTAACATGTAAGATCAGATAAGGAGAAAGAAAGAATATATTTTTTTTACAATTAATGGAAAACGTGAAATATCTTATTAATTAATTAATTCAATAAATAAATTTAAAAACTCTACCAAAATTAACGAAAAATAATAGAGATTTAAATAGAAAATAATAACTAAAAGCTCATTAATGAAAAGAGAAAAAAATTAAAAAAAAATAAAGAGGAAGAAATGGTGGAAAAGAGAAAAAAAGATTAAAATAGGAAATAGAAAAAAATAACATAAAAGAGAAAAAAAAGGAAAAAAAAATAGAGACAGATATGAGAGAGAGAGAGGTAGGAAAAGAGATGAACGTAGGAAGGGGAGAGAGACGAGTCATGCATGAAAGATGGACAAAAGAAGAAAAACACAATTTGAGAAACTACTTTTTGTAGGGCCCGTTTGGTAACGTTCTCGTTTCTTGTTTCCGTTTCTTCATTTTTAATAAAGAAAAATAGAATTTCATGACTCTAACACCTATACATTCAATAATAATAAACCTATATTCTTATTTATGTTTGAAAAAAATTGGAAACAAGAACAAAAAAGGAGAAACTAGTTTTAGTTGTTCCCAAAAGTTCTATACAAATTTTGGGAGTGTTTCTAAAAAATGAGAAACAAGAAACATACATAGTTATTAATGCTTAGATTTCTTAATAAAATTAGAAACAAGAAACAAGAAACGAGAACGTTACCAAACGGGCCCGTAGTTTCTCAAATTTTGACCATTTTTTAGAAACGCAAGAAACAAGATGAGTTATCAAACATGTCTGTTTTTAAAAAAATGAGATCAAGAACAAGAAACTGAAAACGAGAGCGTTATCAAACGAGTCCGTACGAAATCTAAAAATAATTTAGGAACTAAAATGTTATTTAGAAAACTAGTAAAAACTTCCTCAAGAAATAATATTTAATTCAATTTATTATAATAATTTATATAATACATTCAATATCATATATTAGGATAACAAGCTTCTAGAAATAGGAACTAATTTATACATATGCATAGTTTTATTCCATATATTCTAAAGCATTTCATGAAGCATTGCTATTTCCATGTAAATAAAACTTCATCTTGGAATGTCTTCTTTTAGTTTGTCCATAGCCAATCTTTCCTTGTGACTTTGAGAGGGTAATTTTACCTCAGTGGCCACTCCAATGGCTTGAAGGAACATAATGACATACCAACTAAAGTCAAGTTGCCACCATTCAAGTCCATGTCTAGCTGAATACTCAAAGGCATGGTGGTTATTATTCCATCCTTCTCCAAATGAAAGCAAACTTACCCACTTTAAGGAGAGAGAAAAAAAAAGCAAAATATAATACTCTAATTAAAAAACTAGATGTTTTTTTAGCTCAACAATAATATTGAGATGGAGATGTGAACATTTGACCTTCAAGAAAAATGCATAATGTCTTAACCAGAGTTGGGTTGATTACTTCTAAATACAACTTCTAAATAATTGAATTCCATTTATCAAGGGTCCGTTTGATAACCATTTCAGTTTTTGGTTTTTGGTTTTTCTGTTTTTGGTTTTTGGTTTTTGGTTTCCTATTTTTTTAAAACAAAAACCACATGTGTTTGATAACTGTTTTCTGTTTCCAACATTGTTTGATAACTGTTTTTGGTTTTCAGTTTTTTAAAAATTAGAAAGATGAAAAGATATTTTAGAGAGAGAAAAATGTGTAAAGACGTTGAAACAAAAATTTAGAGACACAAATATAAATATTTTCAAGAGATTTTTTTTTTGTTGAAAAGATGAGAGAAAAGTTAAACATAGAAAATTTAGAGAGATGAAAGAAAATGTTTAGAGAAAGAATATTAGTTAGACTCGAGAATAGATATTAGTTAGAGAAAAAACAGAAAACAAGTTAGAGTAAAAGTGATAAATTTTAGATTAAGAAAAATTAAATAAAAAAAGAAAATTTAGAGAGATAGTAAAGTTAAGAGTAAAAGATATGCTAAAAAACTAACGATAAATTAGAAAAATAAAGAAAAGTTGTAGCGATAGAAAATTTTGGTGACTTTTTTTTTTCAAAAGAAAAATTAGAACATGTTTATTGAGAAGAGAAAAGGTATTGACATATTTTTAGAAATAGACAAGTTATAGAGAAAAAAAAAGTTTTGAGAGAGAAAATTTTAGAGAGAGAAAAATAAATTTTAGAGAGAAAAAAAATAGAGAAAGAAATTTGTTGGAGAGAGAGGTAAAAGAGGAGAAAAGTAAGCATTAGAAGAAAAATGAGTTTTTGAAAAACAGAAATCTGTTTTTAAAAACTACTTTTTTTGGTTTTTGAAATTTAGTTATAATTTCAAAAACGTTTTTAAAAAACAGAAACCAGAAAACAGAAATGGTTATCAAACACCCCTATTTTTAAAAAATGAAAAACAAAAACAGAAAACAGAAAACGAAATGGTTATCAAACGGGCCCCAAGTTATTGAATAATGTAGGTCATGTCTCATCATCTTTTTAGTTTCGTTCAAAAATGGAATTATATTTTTCTAAAAAAAAAAAACTTCATGATTGAAGGTATATATCTTAATAAATTGAGTTAGATTCAAGTGGGTAATTATGAAATTTACTTAATAGTATTGAATCATCAAAATAAAAATAGCATTAATGAAGTACACCTCTGAACTAATAGTTAAGGCCCCATTTGATAACCATTTGGTTTTTGGTTTTTGAAAATTAAGCTTATAAATCCTACTTCCACCTTCAAGCTTCTTTGTTTTTCTAATACCTTCCTTTCCTTGTTTTTAAAAACCAAGCAAATTTTGAAGACTAAAAAAAGTAGTTTTCAAAAACTTGTTTTTGTTTTTAGAATTTGACTTGGAATTCAAGTGTGTCATTGACAAATATGAAAACCATAGTAGAAAAATGAGAAGAAAACAAATCTAATTTTGAAAAACCAAAAACCAAAAACCAAATAGTTATCAAACGGGACTTAAATAATTTCATTTTTATACTAATAATCCTAACAACAATTTAAATTGGTTTACTAGAAAAAAAAATTGGTACTTATTTACTTTTTATTTTGGGGTTTAAAAATCATATAATCAAATGTATATATGACATGTTAGTAATTTCTTTGCCACATTTTTTTTTAGGGAAATCCTTAGAAATGACCAAAAATTACGGGGTACTTTTGAAAAATGACCAAACCGTATCTTTTAATGAAAAATGGCCAAACCGGATTTTTCTAACCTATTTTCGTGTGATACCAAATACCATTTTTACCCTCCAGTCATCCCCACACGTCTCTCCTATATTTGTGCAGCCGTATCTTATTATTATTTTTTAAATAAATCTATAACCTCTAATTCCATGAATCAAGCAACTAATAGGTACAAGATCAATTTTCTCCCTCTCCCATCTACAATCTATTTTCTAGAAGATTTTCACTGTCCAATTTCTCCCTCTTCCTCTTTTCTTCGAAAAATATACTTTTTTTGGTTTTCCAGAAGATTTATACAGCATCAATTCTCTCTCTTCATCATCTATCCGAACAAGGTTGATTGAACACTGTTGGGCGACCATAGAAAAATGGTCAGATTTACACTGTATTTCTGAAAAAGGGTTAGATTTACACTGTATTTTTGAAAAATGACCAGATTTACGCTGTATTTTTGAAAAATGGTCAAACAGATTTTTTCAATGAAAAATGGCTAAATCGTTTTTTAACCTATTTTCGTGCTTGAGTCAAGTTTCACGTTCACACTCTTTTTAGAAGTCACTATCTGATTTAATTATATATAAAAAAAAATTATCCTTAAATCAAGGAATTACAATATCTATCTTCTCTCTCCTACCACTCAAAAATCAAAATCAGATTTTATTTTTATTAAAAGTGAAAGATTACATAGAAATTAGGTTTTCATTTTTAATTTTCGATTAGATTCTTAGATTTTAATTATCTAATAAGCTTCTTCATCGTTTTTCCCAACTTTTTGTCATCCATCGATTGTTTGCTCTGTCGTTCATATCACCATTGTAAGGGTTATTGATCTACATCATAGGTATGTTAAATATTGTATTTTGTATTTATCTATCATTATTTTCCTCCTTGTACCTTATTTTTCAACACAAAGTATATTTTTTTTAATTTTTTTTTTCATAGTCTTCAATGGTTTCCAAATGAAATCTTTTGGAGGAAGAATAAAATGGAGAAAAGTGTCCAAAAGAAAATCGAAGGTTTCTCAAGAATTTCTTTGTAATGGTTGAAAGAATATGAGAATGAGAAAGACTGCAAATCGAAGAAAATTGGGAAGAATCTAAGGGTTTCAGATTTTTTTTAAAAATAAGGTGAATACTAAATCCCAATTTTCGAATTAAGTTGAAGGGAAATAGTGAGTAATGATTTATTCTCGTTTTTTAAATGATTTGATTTTTACCATAGTAAATTATTTGCAAGTTGTCTAATATGTTAGTTTATTATATACACTGTATATGCATACTTTTTTTTACTGAATATATTGTATTTGCATAATTTTTCTTTTTATAAACAATGTTTTTTATTGTTCTAGTAACCATTTGTGAGTAATGGTTTCTTTCCGTTGTTCAAGATTGAAATCATTTGCAAGTTTAGTGATACACTTTGAAGTTAGGTTATTGAGGGCTTGGAAAAGAAAATAGGGTTTTTGTGTGTAAGTGAATTTAGTAATTTAAATAGACACTAGTTAACCGATTCAATCATTTTCGTGCACTCCCTATTTTGGTACGAGTTAACAATTTTTTTTTTTAAAAAAATCTACGACTCTCCCCTTAATTTGTGCTAATTGGTTGATGTTTGTTATCTTATTTGTAGGGAAATCCTCAGATATGGCTAGAAATTACAGGGTAGTTTGGGTTGATATTTGTTATCTTATTTGTTATGGAAATCCTCAGATATGCCAGAAATTACAGTGTTTAAATTTAAGTCCTCCTATTTTTTCTCTCTATTTTTTAATTCAAATCTCTTGTTTTAAATTTAGGTTGCCAGATTTATATTCCATTTAGTTTGAATTTCTATTATTGATTTGCTAGATGTAGTAATCTGTAAGTAAGCTAGATTCTCTCCCTTATTATAGTGTATTTGGTTTATTTTATTTTCTGAATTGAGATTTGGATAGGGGTATTTTTGTCCACTTTGTTGCCAAAAGAGTTTACTAAAAATAGCTTTTGGTCATTTATCAAATTGGAAATTCGAATGGTCCTTTTTCAAAACAGCTATTTTTATTTGGCCATTTATCTAGTTGCCCCTTTTTTTTATTTGAGAAAACAATGATCTATGCTCCACTAAATAACAAATATAGCTTAAGGGTAATTGCCATGGATTATTCTCGATCAAGAGGTTGGAGATTCAAATCCCCTATTTCAAACACTGTTCAACTCAAAATAAATAAATAAATAAATCTTATGAATTTTCAAATTGACCCAAAATCATTCCATTAAAATTTCCATCTAAAGAGTATTGCAAGATATCTGCAACAAAGGCTCAAAATAGTAATCCAATATTTTAAATCATCATTTTCCTTTCATTTGATAATGGAGAGTAAAAACAACACTTACCAATTATTTCTGGATAAATCAGTCGTATTCCACTGACGTTTTCCCCATCTATGGCATATTGAATAAAACCATAAACATTACATATGTACGAACATTACCATCCTCACACACTACAACAAGGTTAATACAATTACTTTTTAGTATTTCTCCAAACATGAATTTTTAAAATATTTTAAATGAAACTTTTTTTTTAGTACATCAACATTTGGAGGTAGGGGGATTCGAACATCTAACCTCTTAGTCGAGGGTACATGCCAATTACCGTTGAGCTATGCTCACTTTGGCAAATCCAAGAAACTTATACATATGACTTTAGAGTAAATTGAAAGTTTACATGCATAACTATTCTACAAATAAAAATTAAAAGAAAAAACTTGGGTGCATACCGATATGTATAGGGAGAATTGGTAGGTAGGGACCATTCAAATGTTGATTACCATGAGAGAGAATATTTTTTTTTCTCATTTTCTACCTTTCTCTGTTAGTTGTCAAAAATTTTAATGAGGTATGTAGGGAGCCCTACATACCAGTACGCAGTAAAGTATTGTTCAAAATTAAATGGTAAGATAACACGAGAAATAATTTAATGGCTCTTTTCTTAGTTACCTTTTCATTTTTGAAAATACATACTCTTTTTCATATTTTGTTAAAATTGAAATTAATTTATTAAAGCCTTGTTATTAAAATGATAATAATGTAAATAAGGTGATCTATTTTAAGCATGATATAGTGATCATATCTTACCATTCCCCATATAACAAAAGGGATTCCTCCAATAGAATAGAGCAGCACAGCAAGAGCAATTGGATGAAGAAAATATGTTTGTTTCTCCCAAGTCTCCAACATTAGTTGGTCTCCCATGCTTCATAGCCATCATGAAGATGTTTCTTTCCATCTCTTTAAAATCACTAAAGTATTTTGGACAAACTTTTTTAGTCAAACGGTACGAATCTAAAGTCCAAGCAATATGACTGAACCAAAATCCACGAATAGGACTGTGCGGGTCTTTGTCGGTATCAACAAATTGATGGTGACACCTATACGTACTCACCCAATCGATCGGATCACCCTAAAATATAGAAAACAAATAAAAACTTTCAGAATCTCATAGATTTATTCATATATTCATATGATTCGTCAAATATCAAACCTGAAATGCATGAACTCCACAATAAGTAAACAAATATTCGAGCCATTTGGGAAGTTTGAAACTCTTGTGTGAAAGATTTCTATGATATGAAATAGTGATACCGAAAAGACCTGTGATAACATATAACAGGAAGGCAACACAAAATGCACCCCAATGCACTAATAACATGTTTGGAAGTGACTTTTTTTTTTTTTTTTCTTTGAGTACATCAACATTTGGGGATGAGAGATTTGAACCTCTAACCTCTTGGTCGAGGGTACATGTCAATTACCGCTGAGCTAAACTCGCTTTGACTGTTTGGAAGTGACTTAAAAGATATATATTTATCCTTGATTATAATTACTTTTGCAAAAGTGTTTATTAAAAAAAAATTGTTTTAACGTTTTGGTCCACAGTGTAAAAGTGATTTTTTAAAATCATAGATATTGGAAAATCTTAGAAAGAAAAATAAAATTTAGAGATAAATAAAAATTTTAGAATGGAAAAAAGTTAGTGAGGGAGAAAAATTTGGAGAGAACAAAAAATTAGTTAGAGAAAAATGTACAAAAATTTTAGTAGTAGAAAAGAAGTTAGAAAAGAGAGGGAGAAATTGCAATTAAACAAAAAAAAAAAATGAAGGATAAACATGTTATTTATTTATTTTGAAAAGAAGTAAATTAGTTAAAAAGAAAAAGAATTGAAAAAATTAGAGAGAAGAAATGGAGATAAATAACGTTAGAGAAAAGACAAGATTTGAAAAGGTCAAAACTTCAGGGTAAATATAGAGTAAAATAAAAGTACAATCAAGATCATGGTCATTTTAGAAACTTTCTTAATTAATCATTTGACTAATACTCACCTCCAAATAATTTCTCTTTAAACATGGTGTAACTGTTACCAAACATTACCATTTCAAGATTGAAGTGATTTTAACAATGATAAAAGTAATATTGAACATAAACATGTCTCATATGTAACTTGAAGATTTCAATTATCTTTATCTATTATAAAGATTTTATAGTATTTATTCAACCCAACCCAAAACTTTAAAAAACATATCCTTCAAATATTGTTCAAATTTGAACTGCAATGTTATCTCTCATTGCAACCAATTCACCTTAAACAATGTTGGCTTACACGAGTTAGTTTAATTAGACAAATTTGTAAATTGTCCAACAAACGTTGTAAATTTTCAACAATCATTAATTTATTGCACAACATGCAATTGATACATATTTTTTTGTGTGTTGAGTAATGAGACATTTATTTAAGGTCAGATAATCGAACATACTCACATTTCTTGAATTTAATAGTATAATTTATTTTTATTTTTTTTTTTAAAAGATGCATGTGTTTCTCATTCGCCAATGATATAGACGTAGAAAATGAGATAAAAGAAGAATATTTTTCCTTTGAAAATTAATGGCAAACCTAAAATATCTTATTAATTAATTTATTTAATAAAAAGAAATTGAAACTCTACCAAAATTGACGAAAAATAATACAAATTTAAATATAAAATAATGACTAAATGCTCATTAATGAAAAAAGAGATATAAAAAATGGAAAAGGAAAATGAGAGAGAATAGAAAGAAATAAACTAAAAATGAAAAATAAAAATAAGATAAGGAAGTAGTAAAAAAAAAAATCATAATGTAAGAGAGAGAAATGAGATATAGGTGTTGGAAGGAGAGAGAGAAATTAGGTACATGCATGTAACATGGAAAACAAATAGAAACAGAATTTTGAGAAACTTTTCTCAAATTATTTCCCTTTTTTTTTAATATTTCTTACTTTATGCCAGTTGACTATACTATTGTTGACATATTTATTTTGACTTTTACACTTAATTTTGATTTTAGTTAAAAAATTTCCGTTCACTTTCTATTTTAGTCTATTTAACTCTTAAAATCAAAATTTTAGTTTGGACATTTTTAATTGTTTTCAATATTGTCACTAAAGTCATGTTTGATAACCCTTTTAAGTCTCATTTGATAACTATTTATTTTTTGTTTTTATTTTTAAATTAAACTTGTAAATACTCCTCCCACCTATAAATTTGTTTTCTATGTTATTTATCTCCTTCCCTTATTTTAAAAAACCAAGTCAAGTTTTGAAAACTAATGTAATTTTCAAAAACTTGTTTTTGTTTTTTTAAATTTGGTTAAGAATTCAAATGTATCCTTACAAAAATGAAAACTATTATGAGAAAATTGGAAGAAAACAAACATAATTTTCAAAAACCAAATAGTTATTAAATAGTACCTAAGTGATTAAAAATTTGATGTAATTTTTTCAGGAGTTTTTCGTGCACGTTCTGCCACCGCGCGGATGTAATTTAATATTATAGGTAATATATCCCAACGGAACCAGATGTGAATTATAAAGCCTTATAGTTGTGAAATTAATGAAAGTTAAATTTAAACTTTAAATTAACAGTTAAAATCAAACTAGCTAGTAAATGAATATAAATAACATGAAAATATCTCAATTGGTTAAGTGATTTACCTTTCTTAAAAAATAGTTTTCAGTAAGAGCTGAATTCTTTTTTTTTTTTTTTTTTTTGAAAAAAAACAGTAATGCTTCGTTTGACGAATGAATTTTGCAGGAAATGATTTGAAATTTCAAGATTTTAAAAGATGGAAATGATTTTAAATTCCTATTTGTGTTTGGAGCTAAAATAATTCGAAATCACTATGATTAAAATCTCATGTTTGGATGCTCACGAGAAATGAAAAGAAAGTATAACATTTTCTATTATGCCCCTTATAATTTTGCAGGAAACTTTTTTTTTATTTATTTATTTCTTCTCTAACTAATGTATGAAAACATAAAAAAGAAAAAAAAAAAGTATACATATATATAGATGGAGCAAAAAATATAGAATCAATATATAAAAAGGAAAAAAAAACAAACAAATTGACAGTTGAGTCAACTATAGTAGGAGTCATAAAGTAAGGAAAAAAAAATCTTTAGGGGTAAAATTGGAAAGATAATTTTTTAAGTTTGAAATCCTGCAAAATCCGACCATTTTGGATTGAAAAATTTTGTAAAGAAAACAAGATTTGAAATCGCAACCGATTTCAAATATATCCCTTATGTTTTTTGCTCATCCCAAACACGTGAAAAGATTTCAAATCTTCCCAAATCCAGGGGTTACAAACAAGGGTAAGAGCTAAATTCTTACCGCATATGTTGAATTCCAAAAAAATAATAATAGGTGAATTTAATAAAAGTTTTAAAAAATAGTGAGAATAATCATAGTTGATTTTTTTAGAAGAATAATCATAGTTGAATTATAAATCAAAATTAAACTTCCAAACTTTTATGAAATTGAAAATTAGATATTAGAAAAAAAAAAACATAAACTAAATATTCTATTATTGAGTTTGTTAAAAATGTGAATGAATTAATTTAAAATTTAGGAAAAAAATCATTTTGACCTTGAACTTAGCCGGTTGGATCAATTTTAACCCTAAACTTTCAATTTCATCAAATTGAACCTCAAAATTAGCAAATTGTATCAATTTTAACCCTAAACTTGCATAAGTTGTTGTAATGTAGACCTTCTGTTTGTTTGTTTGTTTTTTTTTTTTTTTGGATAAAGGATACCATTTATTAAAAACCGTATGTAAGGAACATACAAAAAGAGGCTACAAGAAAGCTTTCCAATTCAAAGCTATAGAAGATGCATCATAGCTAGCAAAAAACTTTGAAGAGGAAACCCAAAAGGAGGCAGAAGCAATATTGTAGACATTTTGTTAACTTTCATTTTTTTTTGTTTCGACAACGGTTAACTTTCCATTTGAATTACCATTATTAAGACATGTGATTAACAATTTCCTCATTTTTTTAAAATCACATTGCACCTGAGTTACGTTTGTTTCTTATAAGAAATTTGTTGGAGAAACTCATTATTTGAAGAAATCAAAACACTCCAAACTGATATTTCTCATAGTTATTAACCTCTAAAAAGAATCACAAAGTTATTAGATACAAGAAAAATCCAACAAATATGAAGAGAAAAAACCTAAAATTGCTTTGGTTTCGTTTCCAACACTTCCATGTTCTAATTAGCAGCAAAAAGAAGGTAAGAAAACACAAAACCCTAACAAATTCTTAGCAACAGGAAAAAATTAGAAAATATAAAAAGAAAAAAAACTCCAAAAATTATTTTGCTTTTGTAATCCTTGACAAAAAAAAAAAAAAAAAAAAAAAAAAAAAAAAAAGTTCTCAACAACAAAGAAAAGTCATTTAAATGAAAAAAAAAAAAAACTCCAAAATTGCTTTCCTATCATCCTCTTTGCATGTTCTTCTAAGTAGCTTTAGAAAAGGCAACAAAACTCACAAACACGAGAAGAAGAAAAGGAGAGAAAACTCATGTACAACTTATCAGCATCAAAAGTTTATTCCAATAAAAAGTTTCTCCAATAAATTTTTACAAGAAACCAACTAAGGTGCAATGTGAATTAAAAAACAAAAGTGGAAATATTCAATTATGTTCGTTAACGGTAGTTCAAATAGAAAGTAACTGAAGACCTACATTGCAACACTTATGTAAGTTTAGAGTTAAAGTTGATACAAAATGTTACGTTTGAGATTTTGATTTAATGAAATTGAAGAGTTAAATTTGATGGAACTTATTAAGTTTGAGGTTCCATTTGATGAAATTAAAAGTTTAGGGTTAAAATTGATAAAACCTGCTAAGTTTATGGTAAAAAATGATTTTTTCCCTAAAATTTATTATTTTTAAGTATTTAAAATATATGATTTAAAGGAAAGATTAAGATAGTATTTAATACTATTTATTTTTGAGTTAATACTATTTATATTATTGTAATTACAATGAGAAATTAATAACTATTATTGTAGGGGTAAAAAGAAAAATTCAAAATCTATCTCCTTTTTCTCCTTTTTTTTTTAATATATATATATATATATATATATATGTTGTCAAATTGGTTTTCATATTATATTTGTGTTATATCAAATTTTCTTGTTTATTATAAGATTCCCAATACGTGCAAAATACAAAAGTTTTTATAAAGATTACTACAAATCTTTCGCAGTAAATCTACAGCATTAGATAATATAAGCCAATGGACTTGCTGTGTGAATTATTTTTTGCTTGCTTTAGGGAAAAATAAATCAGTGTACATATGCAGCAACTTTGAAAAAAAAAAAAAGAAATCCTTTAGTTTGTTTTCTAAAATGAAACAAAAAGTTTTTATTCTTAAAATCATTGGATTACGAATAGTGATTTTGGTAATGGTTAATCATAATCTTATGAACAACCAAGAATAATATTTAATTGAAAATGTATTGAAGCGTGAAAATAAACTTCTGCATTATATATTTGAATTACACCATTTTACAAATAGTAACTAATTTATATAGGTGCCAACAAGAGTATATAGTCCAACTGACATAAAACTTATATGATAATTTCTATGTAAAGGATTAGTTTTTAAAGCTTTCTTTAGGTAATTTTTCGAGTGCGAGCTTTTGCTTGTGACTTTGAGAGGGCAGTTTGACGTTAGTGGCTACACCAATGGCTCGAAGAAACATAACAACGTACCATCCAAAGTCGATCTGCCACCACTCAAGTCCATGTCTGGCTGAATATTCAAAGGCATGGTGGTTATTGTGCCAACCTTCTCCAAATGAAAGTATACCCACCCACCTAAACACAAGGGGAAAAAAATGTAACATATAGTAAAATATAATGCAAAAATAAACATATTTTTTGTACTCAAAATAAAATATAATCAAGTTGGCATTTGTCAAATGAATACCTTTTATGTTTACATGTCAAAGCAAAATCTCTATAATTCGTTTGAATTATCGTTTTAAAGAGATTAAACATACGATATGTAGTAATTTATTATACGAGATGTATGCTAAAAAAATGTATCCTACAATATCTATTCTCTCTTTAAGTTGGAAACAATCTCTATACCTACGTTTGTTGTACTAAAAAATAATAAAAATAACTAGTATGCAATTTTTTTCATTTTCAAAATTAACACTAAAATTATTCAGGCTCCGTAGGATAACCATTTGGTTTTTGGTTTTTGAAAATTAAGCTTATACACACGTACTTCCACCTATATAAGTTTCTTAGTTTTAGTATCAATCTTCTACCTTGTTTTCAAAAACCAAGTCCAATTTTGGAAATAAAAAAATAGTTTTCAAAAACTTGTTTTTGTTTTTAAAATTTGGCTAGAAATTCAAATGCAACCTTAACAAGGATGAAAGTCATGGTGGAAAATTTAGGAGAAAACAAACATAATTTTCAATAACCAAATGGTTATCAAACAATGGGTCGGTTACTTCACATTGAGTGTTACTATATTGAAATAAAGGCCCTTAACCATTTAAATCTTTTTTTTTCCTTCATAATGGAAAAAAAAAAAGAAAAAGAAAAAGAAAATTACCAATTGTTTCTTGACAAATCATTTGTTTTCCATTGTTGTTTTCCCCATATATGACATACTGAATTCACCATAAATGTTATATGTAAGACCATTACGATCCTCACACCCTGCAGGACAAAATTTGTTATGTCACATTTCTTTTGTACACATTTTTAATGACTAACTATATCATTAATTTTTTTAAGAGGAGAAAATTATAATATAGATGCTACAAAAAGATATATATATATATATATATATATATATATATATATATATATATATATAAAGTTTGCATATTATGTAATTTCTTTATATAATAGATTTTTTTTAAAATAAAAAATTTATTTGATGCTAATTTTCTTTAGCTGTAGAGAACAAATTCCCAACATGAAAAGCTCTCAACTGAGATATAATATGTGTCATAAATCAAAAGGTTAAAAGATTGGAATCTCTCAACCTCATATATTATTGAACTAAAGAAAAATAAAAGAAAAAATTCTCGAAACCTATATATGTAGAATTGTAAAGATCAATAATAAACATTTTCTAAGTTAGGTAATATCCATCTGAAAATTGGGGTCACATACTTGATACAACTTTTTATTCTAATTTTATTCTTGAAGATGCACGGGGAGAATATATATAGAGAGATATTTTAATTTTTGAACTTAAACATATAGTTGAACTGTTAAGACATGTCCAATATTAGAGAGATGAGAGTGGTTTCATTTTACCATTCCCCATATTAGAAAAGGAGCTCCGCCCAAAGTATAGAGAATGGCTGCAAGAAGAATTGGATGAAGAAAATATGTCCTGTGAATAAATCTATAGAATGCTTGCTTCTCCATGTCCCCAACATTTTCCGGTCTCCCTTGCTTTAGAAACAACATGAAGATGTTTCTATCTATCTTTTGAAAATCATTGAAATATTTTGGACAAACCCTTTTAGTCAAAGCATAGGAATCAAAAACCCAAGTAATGTGGCTAAACCAGAATCCTTGAATAGGGCTATGTGGGTCTTTTTCAGTATCAACAAACCGATGGTGACATCTGTGTGTACTTACCCAATCAATTGGATCACCCTGAAATTCAAAAATCAATGAAAATTTTCAACTTACAATGGATATATATCTATTAACTTTTATTCATCATGTCTTAACTTTATAAAGAGAGCAAACCTGAAGTGCATGAGCTCCACAGTAAGCAAACAAGTATTCGAGCCATTTGGGAAGGCTAAAACTCCGATGGGCTAGATTTCTATGATAGGAAACACTGATACCCAGACCTGTGATAATGTATAATACAAATGCAACCCAAAATGCACTCCAGTTGAAGTGAAATGGTGCAAAAATACAAAGCATGTGCACGAAAAAGAGGGAACGAGCAATGTCTTTGTCAATCTTTGCCCATTTTCTCTTCCCAAATGACCTTAGAGGCTTCACCATTTCTTTTGGTTCTTGTTTTGATGCCTCCATTTGCAAAGCTTGCTTTAGTTTAGGCTTACAACCCTTCCTCTAGCATATGTATTTATAGAACATTTTGAGCTTTGAAGGAAATAACTTAGTGCTCTTCCAACTAAAATTTTTAGCTCATTTATTGAATGACATATCAACAACAAAATTCAGTTGATCCATGGATGTCTTAAAGTCTTATTCTTCGGTCCTTGGAGGAATTAAAGTTTTACACAGATTTGTGTATGGTCTAGATTTTGAAGGTCAAACATATACAATGCAACAACTTAAATTTAATTGGATCACATCATGGGTGGACCATAATGGAAACGAAAAAAAATTCTAGTACTACCGTAATACATACTTCCTTCATTCAGCATTTGACACGTCATTTAATGAGCATTTAATGATATAATATTTTATTCCATGGGTCCCAAATATTTCTTCCATGACAAACAATGAATGGAGGTAGTATGAAAAAATTTTCATATTACTGTAGTATTAGAAATTTCTTAATTTTCCCAATGGAAACTTAGGGACCTGTCCCTCTAAATTTTTCCTTCCCAAAAAATCAATGTAGTTTAATTAATTAACATTAATTGCATAATTATATGTCTATTACAAATAAGGTTAAAAATGTTATTTCGATGGCAATAATTTAGGACTTGTGTTCATGTATTATCTTTTCTTGCCTCAAAATTATTATTATTAACCAATTTCAATAAAAAATAATCAAACTAATAATGACTAGTTTTAAGATTTGTTGAATGTACCTTAACTAAATTTAGATATTTGAAAGTGTAAGAATTAGAATGGAATGAGACTCAAAGTATAGAAACCAAAAATAGTATTTTTAACTTAAAAAAATATATAAAGTGCATAATATTTTGTTTACCCTACTTATTAATATTTATTATCATTATTATTATATAAATTAATTATTAGTAGTGATGATGATTATCTATCAATGTTGTTGATGATCAAATTTCGCTAGGTAAATTACCTTCGCTCCACGTGATAATCGACAATGAATTTGTTTGAGAGCGGGGGAAGACGTGGCCTGCATGACGGAAAACCTGCACACCGGTGTGGTGCTAGCCACACCGACTCCGATGCTTAAGTCAGAAAACGGCAGTAGGAGGGCTAGAGAGTACGAGAAGAGAGTAGAGAGTTCAAGTCCCCTTCCTCTGTGGCGAAGAGGGGTATAAATACATGCTCATCCTCCTAGGGTTTCCAGGAATTCGGAGGCGTTTTGGGACGAACCAGGCGAAACCGGGGCGGCCAGAGGTGGTATGGACCGAGCAAAGTCGGTGGGACTCGCCCTCGACCCATGGCCGAGGCCTCGGCCTTTGGCTGAGGTCGAGCATGGGGTCGGGCTTCCTTCGGTTTTGGCCTGATCCACTGGCCTGTTTCCCCGCCCGGGTCCATCTTCCAGTCCGATTTCTACCCGATTGTCCTTGTCAGCTCCTTGTGCATCGGGGTGGTCCAAAATTACCTACAACAAATATTATTTCTTATATTTTGTAGTTTAATTTTATGTTTCTTTATAACTATATAACTTTACTTTTAGAATTAAATTTTATTCTTTATATTTTAAAAAGTTTTCAATATAGTGTTCATTGAATTTTTAGTTTTTAGTGTGTAATAGATCATGCCACGTAAAATTTTAAAATTTATTAAGGGTCCGTTTGAAATACATTTTAATTTAAATGTTTTCAAGAATGCATTTTTTAAAAAAACATTTTGTATAAAAATTGTTTAGAATTTAAACATTCATATGTTTGGTTGCATTATATTTCTTCAAAATGGTTTATTTGTCAATCTCATTTTCTAATAAGTTATTTTTAGTGGTTGCCAAACACTAGAAATTTTTCAAAATCAAACACTTGAAAAGTTAAACCAAACACATCTTAAGTGTTTTTTTTTGTTTTTTTGTTTTTTTTGTTTTTTTTGTTTTTTTGTTTTTTTTTTTTTTTTGAAAAAACAAATGGACTAGATCAACAGAACATAAAAGTTTTTAAAATACACTTGAATTTGTTAGACAAAACCAAATTTATATATCAAACTTATAATTTAACCTTAAATTCATGAGTAACAGGGATGATATTTTAAGGATTTATAATACACATGACGTTATTAAAATAGAAGATTATTTTAAAATTATTTAACTGTTTATTTTATTTTATTTATTTATTTTGAGTTCAACAACATTTGGAAGTGAGGAATTCAAACCTCTGACCTCATAGTCGAAGGTATATGTCAATTATCGTTGAGCTATGCTCGTTAGTCGTTTTGACTATTTTATTTTAAATTTAAGTTATAATTAGTCATTAAAAATATATTTTGATTCTAAGCACGATAACTTTCGATGAATAATTATAAAATTTGTCTTAATTTTTAATATTTATTTAATAATAAAAATAATTTTTGACCCTAAATCCCCTTAAACATATACAATGATATTATCTTTACGCTTAACTATGTTATTCTATTCCCACTTGTTATTTGAAAAAAATAACTTACATCAAAATATGATTGAGGAAAATAACTTACATAATGATTGAGAAAATTAGGACATTAAAAACCACGCGTAGGTCGTGTCTTCACCTACGTTAACAAATGTTTTTTTTTTTTTTAAAAAAAAAAAACGTTAGTTTAGTGCGTTTTTCTAATTTCAAATTTGTTGTAGGCGGTCTCTCGAGAGACGACCTACTTAAAAACTATTTTTTAAAAAAAAAAATTTTTTTAGATAGCTTGTCACGTAGCAGGTCGCCTCTTAACTTGGATTTTAAATTACAATATTGTAATAATAACTTCCAAACCAATTTTATTTTACTAATAAGTTTTAAAAAAAATATAAATATTAATAAAAAAAAATGTCGTTACCAGACACAAAGTCAACCTCGTCGGCAACAGAATTTTACTGTTCCTATCATCACTACTGAAGAAATACATCTCCTTATTATTGTTAGGGCACAGCACCTTCAATGAAAGAACCAACTAGGCTACATGGTCCAAGCTAAGTGACCCACAACTTGCTTTGAAATCTTAAATAGAAACAAGTTGCATGCTTTCTGAAAATAGTGCACCATAAAGGTGCAAATAGTTTTCTCAATAAACATTAAGGTGCTGTTTGGGTGCTGAGTTGGTTACAATAGCTTAGAGTTGTAATAGTCTGGAGATTATAGTAGTCTAGGGGTTATAATAGTCTGTGTTTGGGGCGCAGATTATTATAGTATGACATAAAATAGTTTGTGTTTGTGATGTAGATTATTTTAGTCTGAGTTAAAATAGTCTGTGTTGGGTGTGTTGATTTGTTTAACATGGGGTTCTGAATCAAATATTCAAACTGACTGTTTTTTTTCCGAACTTTTTGTTTATTTTTCTCATACAACTTTGTACGTCAAATATCATATTTTGCAAATATCAATAAAAAATGTTTGGATTTAGTTGTAAAAAAAAAAAAAAAAAAGTTTTGGGTATAGGAGGTTAAATTATGTGTTTAACTTAAAAGGAAACAAAAATAACCTAAGCTAAGGGTTGATTTTCTTTGTTTTAGAGTCATGATTTTTTTCCAAAATAAGTCATTTTATGACTTCATATAGAAAAACCATATTTGTTTCATTTATGTATTTCCAACATAAAAATGGTAAAATGCTTTTTGAAAACTCATTTTACCTTCATTATCAAAAGAATCAAATCAAATAAAAATCAAATCAAACAAAAACTTGGATAGTATTTTTTTAAATTATTATTATCACACAGTAAACTTGAATAGGATAAATATAATTTGGAATGAAAAATATTGTACGATGAAGGTAAACATTCATATACTTCATTATCAAAAGTAATTATGTAATAAAACTTCATATTTATATATGCACAAAGAAAATCTAGTATCTAAATCCCAAGAAATTTTTCGACTTTTCCAGCGATCACCATTTCTCTTATTTTCTTCTACCTCTTTTTTTTTTCTTTATTTTCGTTTTTATATTTTTCGAAATGAAAATGAGAAGAAAGATTAAAAAAAAAAGTAAAAAATTGGTCCCTGGAAAAGTCGTCGGTGGTCGCCGGAAAAGTCAATGAGTCACATAGAAGAAAAGATGTGAGAGTTATTGAACTGAATGGATAGAATAGTCGGGTGAGTTGAATTGTGGTTACTGTAGCAACATAGGGGTTAAAAATAACTCACTTCACCCCTTATTCTTTTTGTTGCCCCAAACACTGAGTAGACTATAATAGCCCCCACTATTATAACCAACACAGGGGTCGTTTGGCCCCTGAGATTGAAAAATAATGGTTGCTTTTGAATTTTTTGAAGCATTGATGAATCTAAAAATGATAAGTTATTGATTTGGTCTCTCTATGGTTTGAGGTTAGTTTCAATTTGGTTTTTAGGGTTTACTTAGATCTTATAAGTCAACCACAAAGCGTTTTTACTCTCCCCCCAGTCGCACCTCCTTTTTCTCTTTTTTTTTTTTTACTCCCTTTTAGGATTGTTGTAGCTTTTAAAATAATTGCAAGCAACTATGCTTTTAGCAAAATCAACTATCCTATGAAGCATATATACTATTTGGTAAATGTTGTAACATTTTAATATTTAAGAAATTTTTTTAAAAATTAATTTTGGAGGGTTTTCTCTCATTTAAAAGAGAAAAACGTATTTGATGGGAGAGTCTTAGTTTTAACATTTTTTTGGTTACTTTTGTTTTGTATTTTTTTTTTAAAAAAGAAGTTTTCTATCAAATTTATAGATCTAGAAAATCCTATAAATACTTCTCACACCAAATATTTTCAACACACAACAATTACAATCTTCTTTCCTATCTACTTTCTCATATTTCTCTCATTTGCTCTTTTAAGAACAGTAGGTCAAAACAGGGGATGTTATTTGTTGGAGAGCTTTGAGCTCAACCTCTTAGTGCAGAGTGGTTTGAGTTACACAACATTTCAATTGGATTGGTGTATCTTGGAGGAGACAGATAAGAGAAGACCTGTTGCACCAATGATTGATAAAAAAGAGCAAGATACCCGCGCCTCAACCTAATTGTTTAGTTGTTTTATTTCTCAATATTTACTCCATTTTTCTCTGTTATTTGTATTTCTCCCAACAATAAATTTCAATTTTAAATGTAAAAAATCAAGTCACCTTTAAATTAAAATTTATATTTTCTTACTGTTTTAAATTATATGATAAAAGTTTAGGAAAAATAATTGTTATATATATATATATATATATATATATATATATATATATATATATAAATTTTAATTTAAAGGATATTGTACAACTATATTTTGACCCAAAAAAAAAACAATCAAAAAATAAAATTAAAAATATTAGACATGAAAAAAGATCACATAAAACCAAATAGTGTACCAACACCTCTGTATCTAAAACCATTTTGCCTCAATTTTTCATGTGTAAGCAGGGGGTAATTAAAGCACCCATGAACAATTTGGAGAGAAAATGAGATGAAAAAAGGAAAAAGAAAATGGTGATTGAAGAAGATGATGACTGTGACACCCGAGGTTAGGAGGGGTACATGAATGAACCGAGATCACATCCGAATGAGAGGGATCCTGAGGATATGAAAGCATGGCCAAGATAAGCTTAAAAGAATATTGATAGATACTAACTATACCAACAAGCTGCACCTTCCTTTTCGGTGTCTCAATCATAGGAACTTTGAAGTTACGCGTGTTTGGCTTGGAGAAGTTCTATGTTGGGTGACCTCCTGGGAATTTTCCTAGGAAGCATGTGAGCAAGGACAAAACTGTTGGGTTTTATGCCCTAAAACTCGTAAATAGTGAATGTAACCGTTGACCGGATATTAATGAAATAATATTGATATATTTTTCCATTAATTGTTATTAGTTATTTTATATTTGTCTTTGCCTAATAATAACCCTAATCCAATAAACTAGACATCCAAGGCTATAATATGAGTCTTGAACAATATGTAGCGACATATGGGATCATTGTTCAAGAAACAGCCTAAAGGGTCTATAGTATAGGGATAAGACTGGGTGCCTTATCCTGGTGACACTATGGATATGGCCCACTTTGTATTAGATACAAACGCTGCGATCCAACGCGTTCGTGTAGGAGACATGCGAGTGGGGGTATCCTATGCAATGAGTTTGCATAAGACCGGACCGCGAAATAGTAACCACTGGTTATAACACCGTTAACTAGTTGGTTTTCTATTTCACTAGGACGACCTAAACAACTTAGTCTTAATCCTGAGTTGATTATGGACTCTTGCTCATGAGAGATTGTCCTTTGATTTGTATGGGTGAGAGTGGCCAATACGCCGACTCAATAAGCCTACCACTTTGGGGACAAGACCGAATCGGGAGCTAGGAACATAATCGTACAAGATGGAATTCACTTCTTCCCGACTTTAGGGAAGCAGATGAGTGTTCCCTTAAGTGGTTACTCCAAGTCTTGAACAAAGGGCCCTACCCTCTCAATGGAACGAGAGGGTTTTCTATTTGATGGTTGGACCACAAACAGGTTGTTCATTAGAGGAGAATTGGTACTCAAGGAAATAGAGGTAACCCAGGGGTAAAACGGTAATTTGACCCAGCTGGTGTTACGGACACTCGTGAAGGACTAACTAGTTGATATTGGTCTATATCCGTGGACACAGAAAATGGCCTTGAATAAAGTCTTGAACTAGAAGGACTAACTAGTTGATATGAGTGTTCCCTTAAGTGGTTACTCCAAGTCTTGAACAAAGGGCCCTACCCTCTCAATGGAACGAGAAGGTTTTCTATTTGATGGTTGGACCACAAACAGGTTGTTCATTAGAGGAGAATTGGTACTTAAGGAAATAGAGGTAACCCAGGGGTAAAACGGTAATTTGACTCAGCTGGTGTTACAGACACTCGTGAAGGACTAACTAGTTGATATTGGTCTATATCCGTGGACACAGAAAATATGTCTGCAGTGAGAAGAGTGCAACTGTGAGTCTATAGTGGAATGAACACACAGTTAACGAATATTGATTAATGTGGTTAATGAGTTTGACCAATTAATCTCACATCGTTGGAGCTTCTGATCTGCAGGTCCATTAGGTCCCACTGGTAGCTCATAAAGTAATTTAAGGCAACTAAGTAATAAATGTAAATTGAAAATGTTCAATTTACTAAGGGAAACAAATATAATATATATTGATATATTATTATGAGAGAAATTAATATTTGAAGAAATTCAAATATAAATTTATGGAAGTTTGAAAGAGTTCAAATAATGAATTAATTAATTTAAGGCCTAAAATGTGTTTGGGCAAATTAATTAATTCTAGGCCAGAAATTAAATATGTGATATTTAATTGGTGGTTAATTAATTAAAGAATTCGTTAACCGGGAATTAATCAATTATGGAAGTGATTAATCATTTATGGAAATGATCTAATCACTTATGGAAGTAATTAGTCATTTGTGGAAAAGATTAATCAATTATGGAATTGATTGATCATGATTGATTAATTAAGGAATAAAATTGAATCAATTTTGGAAAAGATTGATTTAATTGAATATTTTATTCATGGCCTCTCTTCTATAAATAGAACACTAGACCTAATTGGTCATGACACTTGAAACTTTGTTCTTGCTCTTAGACTCTCAAAGACAAGACCTAGAATTCTCTGTAGCCTCCCTCTTAGAGAAAGACTCCCACAAGTCTTTGTCTCTTAGACTTAGAGTCATACCGGTGTATCAAAGCCCATTAAACCCAAACGGGTATTCGATCCAATAAAAAGAAATTGAGATCCGAGTCAAGAATGGTGAACCCAAAGAGGCACCATCTTGAGGGGGCATGTTGAGGATCCCACATCGAAAAGATTGGTGGAGACCTCACAATATATAAGCTTCAAGGGTCACTCCACTCATTGCCAATTGATTTTGAGATGGAAGCCCATATAATATAATAACATTTGTGGTTATTGTGTCAATCAAGAAGAAAATTCCAGCGATCAAGAGGTGAGGAGGCTGCTGCGTTTTCATTCGTTGGAGCGTCGTTGGCGAAGAACGGTCAAGTCTACAACGAATGTATGTGACGGTTCTTCCCCTTTTCTTTAGAAAAGCATGAAAATAAATTTAGATTTATTTTTAAGCATGTTTAAACTGAATTTCCAGCAACTTTAAAAGGAGTTTAAAGTTTGATTGAGTTTCGTAACGGTATTTTAATGTTAATTAATATACGGCGTAAGATCCAATCGATGCGCTTCCGCTGCGTGGGGACTTTTATTCCCTTCAAAAACATGCTAAAAGGACCCCGTGTTGGTTTGTGGGGACAGTCTTCAATCTTAGAAACAGTTTCAGACAAGTATGGTGACGTGACCAGGTCGCACGGGAATGCCAGGGTCGTTAGGTGCCGAATCCAGATTCCGAATCTTTGGCCTGGGGTGTTACAATGACAGTAAAAAAGAATGGCAAGTTTAAAAAACCCGATTTTGTTGTTGATGCAAAGAAAATCACAAACCTTGATATATTTTCTAGAGAACGAAAATACCTTGATATTTTTTTGGTTGAATTTGCTTCAAGTTTAGTGATTAATTGTTATAAAACTTTGACACGTGACCAGTGTAAATGAATTAAAATATATATACATGGAAGGATATAGTGGCCATTCTGAGAATCTTTAAAAGAGGCATCTATTTTTCAATTAGCTAAAATCAGAAACTACTATTTAGGGGATTTTGGAAATAAAAAAGTTTTAAAAGTAACTTTATATTTAAAAAAATACATTACCTAACACCCAAAACAGTTAGGATTTTTCTCAAAATCACTTTTACGTGTTTCCACCATAATTCCAACTTTTAACCTTAATCTAATAGAAAATAGGAAAATTGCATGGGTGGCAAATTGGACCAAATTAATAGCAAATATAGCACCATGTAAAAAAATTGCAAATGTAGCAAAATCTATCTGAGTCTATCTGATAGACTTCAATTATCAGAGTTTATCAGCAAGAGTCTATCAGTAGATAGACTCCGATTATTCAGAGTCTATCAGTGTCTTTCGCTAATAGACTTTGGTTAATCAAAATCTATCAGTGACTATCACTGATAGGCTATTGTTAATCAAAGTCTATCAGTGATAGTCACTGATAGATTTTGATTACTCGAAGTCTATCAGCGATAAACACTGATATACTTTGAATAATCAGAGTCTATCAGTGATAGACACAGATAAAATCTGACAACAACTTTTTGGTCTTGTACAATTAATTTTGCTATATTTGCAATTAGTTTGCAACTGGACTATATTTGCTATTAATTTGGTCCAATTTGCCATCTATGCAACTGCCCCTAGAAAATATTAGCTTATTGACATTCAAATTGAAATTGTGTCACGATTTCAATATATGATAATAACTTGTAACCTATTATCGAAGGACAATTTGTAAAGTTTGATTGGATTTTATGTCCTAAAACTCGTAGATAATAAATGTAAACATATTTCATTATATTTATCGATAAAGTTTGTTATTGAGGTTATTCAATAAAGTTGTTATTGAATTTTATTTTAGAATTGCATTATTAACCCAAATCCAATAAACTAACATCCAATGTTGTTTAATGAAGCTTGAACATTATGTGGAGACATACAAGGAGATCATGTTATTCAAGTAATAACCTAAAGAGTCTATAGTATAGAGATAAGGTTCGGTACCTTATCTTGTTAAGGTTATGGATATGACTCAGTTTGTAATTGATATACAAACGAATTGATTATCAAGTCGTTTATGTAGTTGACATGTGAGTGAGGATATCCTATTCAATGACTTCGCATAAGACCAGACCGGAAAATAATAATCATTAGATGTAACGTTGTTAACTAATTAGATTGTTATTTCACGTGGTCAAATCTGAGAAGAGATCCAATCCTCTCACGACTTGACAGATTCCTTTTCTCTCCTAGCTAGGCTTCCAAATTTAATGACCACCGTTCTAGAAGACTCAACAGAATTACTTCTGATCATTTTCCCATCCTTCAAGAAAATCAAGATTCTTCATGGGGCCCAAGCCCATTTCGCTTCGACAATTTTCTCCTCCATGAAAAAGCTTTTGTTAGCCTGCTGCCTGGTTGGTGGGAGAACACTGAACAACAGGGTCATCCAGGATATGCCTTTATCCGAAGGCTAAAACAACTCGCTTCAATCATTAAATCCTGGAAATGCCAGAATGCTGGCAACTTTGCTCACCGCAAGAAATCAATCAGTGATGAAATTGCCAATATTGACTCATTAGAATCTTTGGGCCAACTGAATGATGCGACCCACCTGAAAAGATTATCTCTAAAATCTGACTTGTTGTCCGTGGCTCTTCATGAAGCTAGACTTCTGAGTCAGCGCTGTAAAAAAAAGTGGCTTTCTGATGGTGATGAGAACACCTCTTGTAGATACCATATTTGGTCCGGTTCATTTTCTTATTTTTCTTATTATTTTAGTGTTTATGTTTATTTTATTATATAGAATAAGATTGTTGTTATTTTTATTATTTTTGTTATTGTTTATTTATTTATTTTGTTTATTTGTTTATTTTTATTTTTATTATTTATTTATTTATTATTATTATTATTATTTTTATCATAACTACTTTTTCCCTAACGTTTTTTTTATTCCCTTCCTATTCTCTCTCCATATCTTCCATCATCCGTAGTCTTCCTGCTGATTTGGTCTGACCCTTTAGTTTCTCATTCCCTCAACTTCCTCTTAGTTAAACGCTCTCGACAGCTTCTCTGGCCTATTTAAATCGATTGATTTCCTGTGTATGGGGGAAATTTTTTTGGGGGCTAAATTCATTATTTTTTTTCCATCATTCATTTTTGTGTTCATCTGGTGCAAAGAATCCTTGACAACCAGAGTATTTCAACAGCACTACCAAAAAAGGTTGAGAATTTATTTTCAATCTTGTTTTGTGATTTTTTTTAGCATAATATAATTTCATTTGCTTGTTTACTGGGAGTTTAGAATAGGTTTGGTTGGTTTGCAATTTTTTGTATTCTGTGGATTGGGATGGAGTTGATTCATGGAAATAAGATTTAGAATGGGTTTGATTAATATGAAGTTCTGTATTTTGTGAGCATACTGTTTTTATTTTATTTTATTTTTTGTTGCCTTGCTTTCTTTTGTATTATGCATAAAATTTCTTGATTAAATTTAGTTAAATTCAATCGCATATTTGAATTTGTGTTTACTGAGACCTTGATGGGAGCTTATTGTTATCCTGGACCATTCTTCTACAGAAAGATTTAAAGATCTCATCATAACTTTATTTATTTTGTTTTTATTTTATTAGATTTTATTGTATGCATGTATATTTAATTTGAATATTAAGATTGTGTTTTTAAAAAAATTGGTATAGCAGTATGTTTAAGAAGGTATTAGTTATGATTGGATTGGCCATTTTTTTTAGTTCTGTGAAATCCTGCAGTATGAATATTATTATTAGATTTAGTTAAATTCAATCGCATATTTGAATTTGTGTTTACTGGGACCTTGATTAGAACTTATTATTATCATGGACCATTCTTCTGCAGAAAGCTTTAAAGATCTCATCATAACTTTATTTATTTTGTTTTTATATATATTTATCAATCTTTTTTATTTTATTAGATTTGATTGTATGCATGTATATTTAGTTTGAATATTAAGCTTGTTTTTTTTTAAAATTGGTATAGCAGTATGTGTAAGAATGTATTAGTTATGATTGAATTGGCCATTTTTTAGTTATGTGAAATCCTGCAGTATGAATATTATTATTAGATTTAGTTAAGTTCAATTGCATATGTGAATTTGTGTTTGCTGTGACCTTGATTGAGGGCTTATTATTGTTCTAGACCATTCTTCTGCAGAAAGCTTTAAGAGATCTAACCATAATTTTATTTATTTATTTTTTTAGTTGTTTTTTTATATATTTATCAATCTCTTTTTATTTTATTAGATTTGATTGCATGCAGGATGTATATATATTTAGTTTGAATATTAAGATTGTGTTTTTAAAGAAATTGGTATAACTGTATGTTTAAAAAGGTATTGTTTAGTTGTGATATGATTTGCCATTTTTTTTTAGTTCTGTGAAATCCTACAGTATGAATATCATTATTATCATTTGAAAATTGAAGGAATATTTTAATTTTGGCATTAGTTGCATAAAAGATTGTTTTATTTAATTGGTTGCTATGAAAGAATGTTTGTTTCTAATTAAAATAAATTGGCGCACATTGTTGTTATTTATAATCTGCATGTTCCTAATAATATGAATAAGTTAATGTTATTTCAATTTCTTATTATTTTTTATTATTATTTTTTTTTTCCTTTTTCTAAATTTGGTGTTTAGTCTTATAGCATTTAATCTAATTTAATTTCATGTGTCATTACTTTAGATTTTAAAATTTTAAATAGCAAATAGTCTTTTTCCAATTTGAAAACTTGAGACTAAACTTTTATGATTTTTGGGGGTTGAGTAGTGTTTCTTTATGGGCTTTGGTTAAAATTCCATAAATACATGAAATTCCCAGTTTCAACTCTTTTTTAAAAGGGATTATTAAAGTTGTAAATTTGAGATTGAGTAGTGTTTCATTTTTAGAATTTGCTTGAACAAATTCTTTAAAGACATGAAAATTCTTGGCAATTTTTGAGAAAAAGTAGTGTTCTCTTTATGGACCTTCCAATTCCATAAATACATGAAATTTCTCATTAATTGTAAATTTTCAAATTGGGGCATTTTTCATAAATTTACCAAAATGAAATTTCATCAACCCATTTTGAGATTGAGTAGTGTTCTCTTTTTAGAATTTATTGTAATAAATTCTTAAAACACATGAAAAATCTCATCCAAATAAAGTCATTTTGAGGGAAAGTAGTGTTCTCTTTATGGATCTTTCAATTCCATAAATACATGAAATTTCTCATTAATTTCGAATTTTCAAAATTGGGGGGTGTTTTTCATAAATTTCCAAATTCATTTTTTAAAATTTATTATGTTTTTCTAAAAATGAGATTGAGTAGTGTTCTCTTTTTGGAATTTATTTGATTAAATTCCTTAAATACATGAAATTTCTCACAATATCCGAGGATGGAAATTGGAAAATTAAAAATTTGATTTTCTAATATTCTTGAGGTGAGGAAATTTATTTTGGGAACCAAAATAAATTTTCAATATTTTTTTAATGGCTTTTGTGCCACTCATAATGGTTGGTTCATATTTTGTCTCCAAAGTATGGATTAATAAATATGGGACATTTAAAAATAAAAGAAAATAAATTGTTGTGGACCAATATTTACTTATTTTTAATTTGGATAACAAAAGATAAAATTTGGTAACCGTTTCCACGGGTGTTGTAGGGTGCTAATACCTTCCCTACACACAGATGACTCCCGAACTCATATTTGATTTACGCAGACCATCTTTTTTTTTGTTAAATTGGGTGACCAATCACACCCTTAATATGATTGGTGGCGACTCCAAAACTCTTTTCCAAGAAGACCCTTAAAAGAGGATGTCGGCCGCTCCGCGTCGCGATCTTGTTGCGACAGCTTGGCGACTCTGCTGGGGACCGCTTCATGAGAGTCTAAACTGAATTTTTATCTTTTCTTTAATATCCAAATACTTATTTATTTATTTATTTATTTTTTTGGTCCAGTTTGTTTGTTTGTTTTTTTAGTACATTTCTGTTTGTTATTTATTATTTTATTGTGTTGTTTAGTTTTTGTAAATTATCTTCTTATTACTTTTATTCTGTTTATTATGTAAATTTAAGTTACATATTGTCATGCATCTCACACAAATTCACAAGCCTCCTACCCGGGCTATACCCTTTAAGATTAGAATTGAGAATGTAGTAGTGTCGACCTTCGAGGGGTTCCGGCCCCCGCGCAGGCACACGAAAAATTCTCGCTCAGATTAATCCTTTTATTTTTTTTATAATACTAGGATTGATTTGAGGGCCTTATCCATTTAGAATTTAGACATGCCAACACTTCATCATTTTGTATCTGGTTGTTATTTCATGTATTTGTATTGATATTTCATTCATTTATTATTCTATCCAATTAATGTCATTTATGCTTTCATTTATTCTATTATTTTATTGATTCAGAAGAGATATTTTATTATTTTATGAAGATCTAAATGACATGTTATCATGCATCTCACACAAATTCACAAGCCTCCTACCCGGGCTATACCCTTTAAGATTAGAATTGAGGATGTAGTAATGTCGACCTTCGAGGGGTTCCGGCCCCCGTGCAGGCACACGAAATATTCTCACTCAGATTAATCCTTTTATTATTATTTTTTTATAATATCAGGATTGATTTGAGGCCCTTGTCCATTTAGGATTTAGACATGCCAACACTCCATCATTTTTTTTCGGTAGTTGTTATTTCATGTATTTATATTGATATTTCATTGATTTATTATGTTATTCAGTTAATGTTATTTATTCTATGTTTTCATCTATTCTATCAAAAAAGATTTTTTTTTTATTTATTTATTTTTTATGCATGTCATCATGTATCTCACACACATTCACAAGCCTCCTACCCGGGCTATACCCTTTAAGATTAGAATTGAGAATGTAGTAGTGTCGACCTTCGAGGGGTTCCGGCCCCCGTGCAGGCACACGAAAAATTCTCGCTCAGATTAATCCTTTTATTATTTTTATAATACCAGGATTGATTTGAGGGCCTTATCCATTTAGGATTTAGAAATACCCACACAGCATTTTCTATGCGCCAATTATTCCATGTATTTACTATGTCTCATATTTCCATTTTTTTTATTTTATTTTTTTAATTTTTATTTATTTATTTATTTTTTATTTTTATCCAATTAAGGTTCTCATGACTCTTTAGACTAGTTTAAGGATTTGGTAGTGCGATCTCTATGAGATACCTTCTCCATTTTTTTTTTTTTTTTGTTCTCTCCATCTTTCCTTCTTTCCTAAAGCTAATTGGAGAATCTACATTTCTATATTGAAGATCATGCCTTGGTTTTTACATTCCTCCCTTATAAATTTTGAGAGCTTAGCTTTCCTATACCCTTCAAGGTCTCGACTTTTTTTTTTTTTTTTTTTTTTTTCCTCTCTCTCTCCTTTCTTTTTCTTCTTTCAATTATATATATATGTATATTTACATTTATTTATTTATTATTTTTTTCCTTTCTATTATTATTATTATTATTATTTAATTAAATTATTTTTATTCTTATTCTTATTATTTTTATTCTTATTTTTTTTATATTATATATTTATTTATTATGATTATTATTATTATTATTTTGAAAATGAACTCCTTTCATGTATGTGTATGAACTCCTTAAAATCTAAGGTGAGTAGTGTTTACCTTCGAAGAGCTTCGGCTCTCGTGTAGGCACATGAAAGTCTTATAATATTATTAATAATGCTTATTACTATTCTTAAATGTTTTTTTTTTCCCCTTTTTTTCCTCTCTATGTGTGCTATTGTGATTAAAGGGAATAACTGAATTTTTATTGTCATTTTATGCAAAAGGGAAACACAATGAGCGCCAACATGTCCAATGTGTCCATGCATTCATCCTTGGTACCTAAGTATGATGAACCAGGTGTTGTTCTCCAATGGGCCGAGAAAATACAGCAAAAATTTGGTGATAGCTTAACTGATTCTTCTCAGACATCCTTACCAACCAGTTGTCAAATCTCTTTCACACAAAATGATTTGACCAAATTGAAGGCAATATGGGAGGGTTTGTCACCAGAGCGTAGATTTATGTTCTCGAAGAAGTATGGTCATATAGCGGATTTGATGTATATTCCAGTGAACCATTTTACTTTGAGAGCTATAGTTCACTTTTGGGATCCAGCTTACCGTTGTTTCACGTTCGGGACGTTTGACTTATTACCAACAATCGAGGAATATCAAGCTATGCTCAGCATTCCTGAGAAGGAGGATGATATAATTTATTGTTTCAACCCCAAGTTAACAGCAAAAAGGACTTTATCAAAGTTTTTGACAAATGTCCACGCTGCTGATATTCAAAAGCACATGAGGACCAAAGGGGAAGAGGAAAACATATCGATGGATTATTTAATAAAGATCACTCAAGCCCACCTGGATGAGGATAAGGGCCTGACTTTATTTGCATTGTGCATTTATGGAGTAGTCTTATTCCCTAAAGCAAAGGGATATGTTGATGGGAAAGTGACGAAACTGTTCTTTGACATAGAACGAGGAGCCAATCCAGTTATACCGCTATTAGCAGAAACTTTTCGATCTCTCAACTACTGCAGAATAAGGGGTGAAGGAAAGTTGAATTGTTGTGTTCCATTACTCTACATTTGGATTCATAGCCATATCAAATGTCCGTTAGAGTTTAAATGTCCAAAGATAGATTTTAGTAACCCATGGAATTTGACACGAAATACAATAAGTGAGTTTGGTGTAGCAGTTTGGGATCCAACATTCCCAAAGAAGGAAGCATGGATGTCTTTCTTTACAACAATCAAGTCTGAGAATATTATATGGAAAGCTCCATGGATGCCCTTAAAGGCCATGACATACAGATGTGGAGATTTCTATAGTGTGCCTTTGTTAGGGCCATGGGGAGGCATTAATTATGCACCTCTGTTAGTTTTACGGCAAATGTGGTTCAAGCAGTTTATACCGGTTGCTCACAATCTACAAGAATTAGAGTTTTCTTATGATCTCGAGGACTTCAACGAGAAAAAACGTCAGGCGGTCAATGCATGGAAATCTGTGAGGAAGGTGAAAAGTAAAGGGCATTGCGAAGGGGTTACTGGTGAATATGAAGCTTGGCAAATGAATAGAAGGAAGAGCATAACAAAGTTCATCCTAAAGGAGAAAAATGTGAAGCCAGATGAGCCAACACAAGATCAGTTGAGTCAATGGAGTGAAGAATGCAGGAGAATGGAAGAAAGAAATCGGTTATTGGAACAAGAGAATGAGAATCTACGTAAAGAGACAACTCAATGGATGAATCATGCAACCCAAATACAAAAAGAACTTGATAAAACTAAAGGGTTATTGGAGAACCATAATGAGCTAGAAAGTAGTTACAAAGCTTTAGATCAGGAGATGAGACAGATGAATAAAGAAAATCGAAGTTTGAAAAATGAAAGAGCGACATTACGAGAAGTGTTGAAATCCCGAGAGGACTACATCAAAGATTTAGAAAAGGGGAAGAGCTTGCTTGTGGAATTTATCAATGAATTGAATACATCGATTAGTAAACAGAACACACAAATAACAGAATTAGAGGCAAATAATCATTCTTTGCGGGAAGCTGTCGACACTTTACAAGCAAGAATGGCAGAGCACTCAGAAGAATATGGAACACTGAGAAATTATGCTGAGTCTTTACACCACCAGCTCACCGTACACCAAAATTCAAGTGAAATGATATTGCATAAGTATCAGCAGCTGGAGGCAAATTACAAGGAAATGAAGATTGATTATGACCTACAAGGAATAAATTTTCATATGATCTTAGGGCGTGTGGATCAAACCATTGAGATTCTTAGATTCGTTGCTAGAAGGGCTAATGGCTTTGCAGAATGGGCAGCTGAACTAAAAGTCAATATTTCTCCGATGCAACCTAACGCAGATGACTTAGATAGGTTTCTAAGGATGATATGCAAAGAACTTGGACATCTTGGCTGTTTTCATTAATTGTTCATGTTTGTTGAATTTTGCATTTATGACAATAAAAATAATGTACATTGCACTTTCTCTTTGTAGTGTACCCTTTAGTTAAGAATTAGTTTACTTTTATTTTCTCTTTTTTTTTTTTTTTTTTTTTGTTTATTTATATTATTAATTATTACTATTTTTTTTATTCATTATCTTTTCTCCTCTTTCTCTAAAGGAACAAAAATAGCTCACAACATTCCAATTTACCATCCCTACAATACAAGATATAAAAGACGAATCATGGAAGAGCAGGGAAAGGATATGGAGAAAATGAAACAAGATATCAATAATCTTAGTGAACAAGTAGCGAAGATTCTAGAATTACTATCAACTGGCAAAGGGAAAGGGGTTGTAGAAGCAGCGCAGACAAGCAACCCAATCCAGGAAATCGATGATCCTGCTTATCCACCAGGATTTACTCCTCAACATGTACGACAACGCCTGCATTTTCCACAGCCACAAACCCCCCAACAATATGTTGCTACGAATCCACTCTACACTCCTGTTCCAGATATGGAACAATTGGAAGCTCATGCTGGAATTCAAATCAATAATATGACAATGTCTGGTCAACAATCGGAGATGAGACAACATGAGGGCGTTCAAGCTAAGGAAAAGTTGGAGGTTCTAGAAGAAAGATTACGAGCAATTGAAGGGACAGATGTTTATGGAAATATTGATGCCACGCAATTGTGTTTAGTGCCAGGTTTGACGATTCCAGCAAAATTTAAAGTCCCAGAGTTTGATAAGTATGATGGATCATCATGTCCTAGGAGTCATCTCATAATGTACTGCAGAAAAATGGCTGCACACATCAATAATGACAAGTTATTGATCCATTGCTTTCAAGATAGTTTAACTGGGCCAGCCTCTCGATGGTATATACAGTTAGACAATAGTCACATTCATGTTTGGAAGGACCTAGCGGACGCATTTCTAAAGCAGTACAAGCATAATATTGACATGGCGCCAGATCGTCTTGACTTGCAGAGGATGGAGAAAAGAACTTCAGAAAGCTTCAAGGAATACGCCCAGAGGTGGAGGGATATGGCTGCGGAGGTTCAACCACCGCTAACAGATAAGGAAATGACGGCTATGTTTATGCACACTTTGCGATCTCCCTTTTATGAGCACATGATTGGTAACGCAGCAACTAGTTTCTCTGACATCATCGTTATTGGGGAAAGAATTGAATATGGAATTAAGCATGGAAGGATAGCTGGCACTACAGCTGAATCGACTATGGGAAAGAAAGGAACAACATCAAAGAAGAAGGAAGGGGAGGTTCAAGCAATAAGCTTTACAAACTCTTGGAAGAATAAGCCAAAGTTTGGTAAAGGAGAATACGAGCAAAAGTACATGAACAATGTCTCTAATGCTCCCTACAATAATTACGTGTCAAGTCATACATTTTCTGGAGCTACAAAGCCACCAAATGCACATTTTCCACAACAAAATATGCATTCAACTAGACCATTTGTGCAGGGTCAAAATAGTAGGGGCAACCAAAACTCATGGCATTATGATCCAATTCCCATGACTTATACAGAGCTTTTACCTCAGCTAATTGAGAATCGACAGTTGGCTCTCATCCCAATGGATCCCGTACAGCCTCCTTATCCAAAATGGTATGATCCAAATGCTCGCTGTGACTATCATGCTGGAGGAATTGGACACTCAACAGAGAATTGTTTCGCTTTGAAGAAAAAGGTGCAAACCTTAATCAATGCCGGATGGTTAAACTTTAAGAAAGCTGGGGAAAATCCCGATATCAATAATAACCCATTACCTAATCATGAGAACCCAAAAGTGAATGCTGTAGATTATCTCTCTGAAGTGTGTAAAGAAAAGGTTTATGAGATTACAACGCCTATGGAGGTACTTTTCGAGACTCTTTCTGATGCGGGGTATGTCAAACAAGAGCACTTGGACCCTACAGTAAGATATGAAGGGTATGATGAAGAAAAACATTGCATATTCCATCTAGGAATTGCTGGACATACTATTCAATTTTGTGACGAGTTCAGATCCAAAGTACAACAACTTATGGATTCAAAGATACTCATGATATGTAGAAGAGTAAGCGAAATGAGGGAAGATGAAGTCAGCGCATTAACAGGAGAATCTTCTTCCCACGAAAGGAAAGTAATTGAGGCCTTCCCTCCTAAGCCTTTGACTATCATATACCATGAGAATCATAATGTTTCATCTTTTCAGAATCCTCAACCTATCACAATTCAAGTGCCTGGTCCTTTCAAGTTTAAGGACACAAAAGCAGTACCATGGAGATATGAGTGTCAAACTCTTACAAGTCCATCAATTGACAGCATTACAGGAGTTAGTGGGATAACTCGGAGTGGTAGGTGTTACACTCCAGAAAATTTATTGAAACCATCTAGTAGTTTGATACTGGGGCAAACGAGAAAAAATGATAAAAAGATCATGTTTGAGCATGGCAAAGGGCGAGATATAGAAGAGTCTATCATAGCTAAAGATATGGAATACAATAAGCCTGTCACTGAAGAGGAAGCAGAAGAGTTCTTAAAGGTAGTAAAGCAAAGTGAATATAAGATCATAGAGCAACTGCATCATACTCCAGCACGAATTTCTCTACTATCTCTATTTTTGAATTCTAAGCCGCATCGCAAAGTGTTGTTGGATATCTTGAACAAGGCGCACGTTGGTCATGATATTTCTGTGGAAAAATTTAGTGGGATTGTTGGAAACATCACGTCTTCCAATTCCATAGTTTTTACTGATGATGAAATCCCTCCTGAGGGTTTAGGTCACACAAAAGCACTGCATATTCAAGTAAAATGCAGGAACTATGTCATAGCAAGAGTGCTAGTTGATAATGGATCGGCTCTCAATGTGATGCCTAAATCTACATTGTTAAAGCTTCCAGTAGACATGTCACACATAAGATCAAGCAACATGGTTGTAAGAGCATTTGACGGATCGCGTAGAGAAGTTATTGGTGATATTGAATTGCCAATCAAAATTGGCCCGTGTACTTTCAACATAACTTTCCAAGTCATGGAAATTACACCAGCATATAGTTTTCTGCTAGGGCGACCTTGGATCCACTCTGCAGGAGTAGTACCATCCACGTTGCACCAAAAACTGAAATTTGTTGTTGGAAATAAACTGGTTAGTTTATTGGGAGAGGAGGATTTCTTGATAACCAAGCCCGTCTCAACCCCATATGTGGAAGCAGCAGAGGAAGCATTAGAATGCTCTTTTCGTTCTTTTGAAATTGCCCATGCCACTATAGTGGGAGGGTTTGAACTGACAAGATCTCGCAAGTCTAAGGCAAAAGAAATGGCAGCTAAAGTAGTGGTAAATGGAGGATATCGTTTGAATCAAAACTTAGAAAGGTTGTTGAGTATACCAAGCAATGTTGGGACATTTGGGTTGGGCTATAAACCTACCAAATGTGATAAAATTAGACTTCAGGAAGAAAAGAAAGGAAAACGATTGGCCAGGTTAGAAGGAAAGAGATTCACTCCAAGTCTCAAGCATTTACCATCATTGTATGATAACTTCAAAAGTGCTGGTTTGAGTGTTCCAGCATTGGACTCTTACTCAACAGATCACTTATTAATGGAAGTACGAAACTTGTCGATCGCAGCAGTTGTTAATGAGCTACCACACGAAGATGGCATAATCTACGCATGTTCACCTGATTTCGAGCTTAACAATTGGGATGTTGTAGATCTACCTATATTTTCACAAGATTTGCAAGAGTAATGATTAAACATTTATTTGTTAGTTCCCTTTTTTATTTTTTTTATTTTTTATTTTTTATTTTCTAGAGGCTCTACCCAAGGCCGTAGGTTGTTTGTTCTGAACATGGGTGTATTATTCTTGTTATCAATAAAATTTTGGGATTTTCCTTTGACATATTCTAATTTCTCTTTTGCTTTTCTTTTCTCCTTTTCATTCGCAAAATAAAACACAAAAGTCCAAATGGCTTCATGGGCAATGTTCATAAGAATGAAGATGTTAGTCTTACTCTGGAGACTTCGATACACAACATGGAGTCCGATAAGGAAAGTGATATTGAAGAAGAGTTCGAACCATCTTCAGAATTATTAAGGTTGGTGGAGGACGAGGACAAGGTTATGGGACCTCACCAAGAACTAGTTGAAGTAATCAATTTAGGATCTAAAGATGAAGTAAAAGAGATAAAAATTGGCACATCTATGACAAGTGAAGATCGGAAAAAAATAATCAATCTACTTCATGAGTTTCGAGACATATTCGCTTGGAGTTACCAAGATATGCCAGGTTTAGACACTGATATTGTGGTTCACCGTCTTCCGTTGAAACCCGAATGCAACCCAGTAAGGCAAAAACTACGTAAGATGAAGCCTGATGTACTGATTAAAGTCAAAGAAGAAGTTAAAAAGCAAATTGAAGCAGGGTTTCTTACGGTGTCAAAATATCCTGAATGGGTGGCAAATATCGTTCCAGTACCAAAGAAAGATGGGAAAGTAAGGATGTGTGTGGACTATAGAGATCTAAATAGAGCCAGTCCAAAGGATAACTTTCCGTTACCTCACATTGACATGTTAGTGGATAACACAGCAGGATACTCTACATTCTCCTTTATGGATGGCTTCTCAGGATATAATCAAATCAGAATGGCTGAAGAGGATCAAGAGAAAACAACTTTCATCACACTCTGGGGAACATTCTGCTACAAGGTTATGCCTTTTGGTTTGAAAAATGCTGGGGCAACATACCAGCGGGCCATGGTCACACTTTTTCATGACTTGATGCATAAGGAAATAGAAGTATATGTGGATGATATGATTGCAAAATCAAAGATTGGTGAAGACCACACAATCACCCTTCAAAAGTTGTTTGAAAGATTGAGAAAATATCAACTGAAATTAAATCCATCTAAATGCACATTTGGGGCAACCTCAGGGAAGTTGTTGGGGTTTGTTGTTAGTGAAGAAGGAATCAAAGTAGATCCTGATAAAGTAAAGTCCATTATGGAAATGCCACCCCCTCAAACAGAAAAGGAAGTTAGAGGATTTCTGGGAAGATTGAATTACATATCAAGATTTATCTCGCACTTGACGTCTACATGTGAACCAATCTTCAAACTTTTGCGGAAAAATAACACAGGAAAATGGGATGATGATTGCGAGGAGGCATTTAGCAAAATCAAACAATACTTGCAAAACCCACCTGTGTTGGTACCTCCAACTCCAGGGCGTCCACTCATCTTATATCTAACTGTATTAGAGAATTCCATGGGTGGTGTTCTGGGACAACATGACTTATCTGGAAAAAAAGAGCATGCCATATATTATTTAAGCAAAAAGTTCACCAGTTATGAAGCTAAATATTCAATGTTAGAAAGAACCTGTTGTGCATTGGTGTGGACTGCGCATCGCTTGAGACAGTATATGTTGTACCATACCACATGGCTTATTTAAAAAATGGATCCAATAAAATATATTTTTGAAAAGCCTTCTTTATCTGGAAGGATTGCCAAATGGCAGGTGCTGTTGTCAGAATATGATATTGTATATGTCACTAAGAAGGCAATCAAAGGAAGTGCACTTGCTGACTACTTAGCAGCCCAACCAGTCAAAGATTACGAGCCAATGAGGGTGGATTTTCCAGACGAGAATATATTTCAAATAGAAGAGGATACTCTAGATAATGAAGCATGGACTATGCTCTTTGATGGTGCATCAAATGAGTTAGGACATGGGATTGGAGTTGTGCTAATTTCTCCTGAAGGGAAAATTTTTCCTCTAACAGCCAAATTGCATTTTGAATGCACTCACAATACTGCTGAGTATGAGGCTTGTATCATGGGGCTCCAAGCTGCATGTGAAATGAATATTAAAAAATTACGAGTTTTTGGTGATTCAATGTTGGTGATCCATCAAGTCAAGGAAGAATGGGAAACTAAAGACTCCAAATTAGTCCCTTATAGCCAGTACATAACAAAGTTATCCAAAAAATTTGAAGAAATTACATTTGACCATGTGCATAGAGAAGATAATCGAATGGCAGATGCATTAGCAACCTTGGCAGTTATGTTTGATCTTGATCTTACATGTGAAATCTATCCGATCAAGATTACAAAGCGGGATGTACCGGCTTATTGCATGACTATCGAAAAAGAAGTTGATAACAAGCCCTGGTACTTTGACATCCGACAGTACATAAAATCTAGAGAATATCCACTCGGAGCCTCTGAGAATGACAAACGCACACTAAGAAGATTAGCCATGAAATTTTTCTTAAGTGGTGAGGTTCTTTATAAAAGAAATCATGATATGGTACTCCTCAGATGTGTTGATGTGGATGAAGCTAAACAAATCATGACAGAAGTCCATGAAGGAATATGTGGAACACACTCTAATGGACATTTGATGGCTAGACAAATACTTAGAGCTGGGTATTATTGGACGACAATGGAATCAGATTGCATAGGATATGCAAGAGGATGCCAAAAATGTCAAATTTACATGGACAAGATCCATGCGCCATCATCCCCATTGCATGTTTTATCAGCACCTTGGCCTTTCTCTATGTGGGGAATGGATGTTATAGGGCCCATTGAACCTAAAGCTTCAAATGGTCATCGATTTATTCTTGTAGCTATTGATTATTTCACTAAATGGATCGAAGCTATGTCTTATTGCAATGTCACAAAAGGAGTAGTGCTCAAGTTTATCAAGAAAGAGTTGATCTGTCGTTATGGTCTTCCAGAAAGCATCATTACAGATAATGCAAAGAATCTTAACAACAAGATGATGAGTGAGCTTTGTGAGCAGTTCAAGATAAATCATCGAAATTCAACTCCATATCGTCCAAAAATGAATGGTGCAGTAGAGGCGGCCAACAAGAATATTAAAAAAATCATTGAGAAAATGACCACAACATATAAAGATTGGCATGAAATATTGCCATTTGCATTACATGGGTATCGCACGTCAATTCGTACCTCAACTGGGGCAACACCATTTTCTTTGGTTTATGGTATGGAAGCTGTTCTTCCTTTGGAGGTGGAGATACCTTCCTTAAGAGTTCTTATGGAAACTAAATTAGAAGAAGCTGAGTGGATTCGAGGTCGGTATGAACAATTGAATCTTATTGAAGAAAAGCGACTAGCGGCATTAAGTCATGGTCAACTTTACCAAAAGAGAATAATGCGTGCATATGATAAGAAAGTGCACCTTCGATGTTTTCAAGAAGGGGACCTAGTATTGAAAAGGATACTCCCTTTCCATCAAAAGGATTATCGAGGAAAATGGACTCCTAACTACGAAGGACCATTCATAGTAAAGAAAGCTTTCTCGGGGGGAGCTTTGCTTCTGACCCACATGGATGGAGACGAGTTGAGGAGCCCTGTGAATGCAGATCATGTTCGAAAATATTATGCATGAAATCATGAACCTTAGAGGACTCTCTGGTGTTAAAAGATGTCTGTGAAGACTAATATTAAATTCTTTGGTCGCGGTCTCAAGTGTATCCCTCTACTCATTTGTTTCTTTGACATTTCTTATCAAACATTGTTATTATTTCAATGATGTCCCCAATTACATTTTCAAATGTATCCTCTACTTATACCTCTATCTGTTCTTTCTTTTAAAGCGTTGTTAGCAAACCTTGAATTCATCCTTCTATTCTTATGACTTTGTATTTCTATAACTAGCAAGAATAAAGTAACACTTGTTGAGGTCATAACTCAAATAATGTTATAAATTACTCTCGTAAATCTTGTGAAATTAAGCTTGCATAAAGATCCTTGTGCAAAGACAATGGAAATATCCATGGATTGAGATAATGAGCTAACCACGATGGCAAGGTACATCAAAATGAAGTTTTGTATTATGAAAAGGGGACAGTTATGTTCCATCTCCTTGATTAAGGAAGAAAAGGCAAAGGCTAATTAGAAGCTATACGATCAAGAGAGGTCATTTCTCAAAATATAGTGTCTTGTTCTATCCTATGATCAATTTAACCAATTACTAGTTGGGATGGTGAAGTGTGATAGTGACCTTCCTTTCAAAAAGCATATATGCACATTATGCTAAGAAAAGAAATTTTGGTTAAATTGAACCCAGTCCTAGAACTGAGGTCGAAGCCTGTATCCATCAGGTCCAATATATTTCGAACCCAGTCCTAGAGCTGAGGTCGAAGTCTTCTCAAATTTTGGTTAAATCGAACCCGGTCCTGGAACTGAGGTCGAAGCCTGTATCCATCAGGTCCAATATATTTCGAACCCAGTCCTAGAGCTGAGGTCGAAGTCTTCTCAAATTTTGGTTAAATCGAACCCGGTCCTGGAACTGAGGTCGAAGCCTGTACCCATCAGGTCCAATATATTTCGAACCCAACCCTGGAGCTGAGGTCGAAATCTTCTCAAATTTTGGTTAAATCGAACCCAGTCCTGGAACTGAGGTCGAAGCCTGTATCCATCAGGTCCACTATATTTCGAACCCAGCCCTAGAGCTGAGGTCGAAGTCTTCTCAAGTTTTGGTTAAATCGAACCCAGTCCTGGAACTGAGGTCGAAGCCTGTATCCATCAGGTTCAATATATTTCGAACGCAACCCTAGAGCTGAGGTCGAAGTCTTCTCAAATTCTGTTTAAATCGAACCCAGTCCTGGAACTGAGGTCGAAGCATGTATCCATCAGGTTCAATATATTTCGAACCCAACCTTAGAGCTGAGGTCGAAGTCTTCTCAAATTTTGGCTAAATTGAACCCAGTCCTGGAACTGAGGTCGAAGCCTGTATTCATTAGGTAATTATATTTTGAACTCAACCCTAGAGCTAAGATGGCTATTTTTATAAAAATTTCACCGACCAAATACTTTATCTTTTCCTTTGTCCATCCTTAAGTTTCTTCAGGACGAACAAAGGGGGGCAAACTGTAGATACCATATTTGGTCCGGTTCATTTTCTTATTTTTCTTATTATTTTAGTGTTTATGTTTATTTTATTATATAGAATAAGATTGTTGTTATTTTTATTATTTTTGTTATTGTTTATTTATTTATTTTGTTTATTTGTTTATTTTTATTTTTATTATTTATTTATTTATTTATTTATTATTATTATTATTATTTTTATCATAACTACTTTTTCCCTAACGTTTTTTTTATTCCCTTCCTATTCTCTCTCCATATCTTCCATCATCCGTAGTCTTCCTGCTGATTTGGTCTGACCCTTTAGTTTCTCCTTCCCTCAACTTCCTCTTAGTTAAACGCTCTCGACAGCTTCTCTGGCCTATTTAAATCGATTGATTTCCTGTGTATGGGGGAAATTTTTTTGGGGGCTAAATTCATTATTTTTTTTCCATCATTCATTTTTGTGTTCATCTGGTGCAAAGAATCCTTGACAACCAGAGTATTTCAACAGCACTACCAAAAAAGGTTGAGAATTTATTTTCAATCTTGTTTTGTGATTTTTTTTAGCATAATATAATTTCATTTGCTTGTTTACTGGGAGTTTAGAATAGGTTTGGTTGGTTTGCAATTTTTTGTATTCTGTGGATTGGGATGGAGTTGATTCATGGAAATAAGATTTAGAATGGGTTTGATTAATATGAAGTTCTGTATTTTGTGAGCATACTGTTTTTATTTTATTTTATTTTTTGTTGCCTTGCTTTCTTTTGTATTATGCATAAAATTTCTTGATTAAATTTAGTTAAATTCAATCGCATATTTGAATTTGTGTTTACTGAGACCTTGATGGGAGCTTATTGTTATCCTGGACCATTCTTCTACAGAAAGATTTAAAGATCTCATCATAACTTTATTTATTTTGTTTTTATTTTATTAGATTTTATTGTATGCATGTATATTTAATTTGAATATTAAGATTGTGTTTTTAAAAAAATTGGTATAGCAGTATGTTTAAGAAGGTATTAGTTATGATTGGATTGGCCATTTTTTTTAGTTCTGTGAAATCCTGCAGTATGAATATTATTATTAGATTTAGTTAAATTCAATCGCATATTTGAATTTGTGTTTACTGGGACCTTGATTGGAACTTATTATTATCATGGACCATTCTTCTGCAGAAAGCTTTAAAGATCTCATCATAACTTTATTTATTTTGTTTTTATATATATTTATCAATCTTTTTTATTTTATTAGATTTGATTGTATGCATGTATATTTAGTTTGAATATTAAGCTTGTTTTTTTTTAAAATTGGTATAGCAGTATGTGTAAGAATGTATTAGTTATGATTGAATTGGCCATTTTTTAGTTATGTGAAATCCTGCAGTATGAATATTATTATTAGATTTAGTTAAATTCAATTGCATATGTGAATTTGTGTTTGCTGTGACCTTGATTGAGGGCTTATTATTGTTCTAGACCATTCTTCTGCAGAAAGCTTTAAGAGATCTAACCATAATTTTATTTATTTATTTTTTTAGTTGTTTTTTTATATATTTATCAATCTCTTTTTATTTTATTAGATTTGATTGCATGCAGGATGTATATATATTTAGTTTGAATATTAAGATTGTGTTTTTAAAGAAATTGGTATAACTGTATGTTTAAAAAGGTATTGTTTAGTTGTGATATGATTTGCCATTTTTTTTTAGTTCTGTGAAATCCTACAGTATGAATATCATTATTATCATTTGAAAATTGAAGGAATATTTTAATTTTGGCATTAGTTGCATAAAAGATTGTTTTATTTAATTGGTTGCTATGAAAGAATGTTTGTTTCTAATTAAAATAAATTGGCGCACATTGTTGTTATTTATAATCTGCATGTTCCTAATAATATGAATAAGTTAATGTTATTTCAATTTCTTATTATTTTTTATTATTATTTTTTTTTTCCTTTTTCTAAATTTGGTGTTTAGTCTTATAGCATTTAATCTAATTTAATTTCATGTGTCATTACTTTAGATTTTAAAATTTTAAATAGCAAATAGTCTTTTTCCAATTTGAAAACTTGAGACTAAACTTTTATGATTTTTGGGGGTTGAGTAGTGTTTCTTTATGGGCTTTGGTTAAAATTCCATAAATACATGAAATTCCCAGTTTCAACTCTTTTTTAAAAGGGATTATTAAAGTTGTAAATTTGAGATTGAGTAGTGTTTCATTTTTAGAATTTGCTTGAACAAATTCTTTAAAGACATGAAAATTCTTGGCAATTTTTGAGAAAAAGTAGTGTTCTCTTTATGGATCTTCCAATTCCATAAATACATGAAATTTCTCATTAATTGTAAATTTTCAAATTGGGGCATTTTTCATAAATTTACCAAAATGAAATTTCATCAACCCATTTTGAGATTGAGTAGTGTTCTCTTTTTAGAATTTATTGTAATAAATTCTTAAAACACATGAAAAATCTCATCCAAATAAAGTCATTTTGAGGGAAAGTAGTGTTCTCTTTATGGATCTTTCAATTCCATAAATACATGAAATTTCTCATTAATTTCGAATTTTCAAAATTGGGGGGTGTTTTTCATAAATTTCCAAATTCATTTTTTAAAATTTATTATGTTTTTCTAAAAATGAGATTGAGTAGTGTTCTCTTTTTGGAATTTATTTGATTAAATTCCTTAAATACATGAAATTTCTCACAATATCCGAGGATGGAAATTGGAAAATTAAAAATTTGATTTTCTAATATTCTTGAGGTGAGGAAATTTATTTTGGGAACCAAAATAAATTTTCAATATTTTTTTAATGGCTTTTGTGCCACTCATAATGGTTGGTTCATATTTTGTCTCCAAAGTATGGATTAATAAATATGGGACATTTAAAAATAAAAGAAAATAAATTGTTGTGGACCAATATTTACTTATTTTTAATTTGGATAACAAAAGATAAAATTTGGTAACCGTTTCCACGGGTGTTGTAGGGTGCTAATACCTTCCCTACACACAGATGACTCCCGAACTCATATTTGATTTACGCAGACCATCTTTTTTTTTGTTAAATTGGGTGACCAATCACACCCTTAATATGATTGGTGGCGACTCCAAAACTCTTTTCCAAGAAGACCCTTAAAAGAGGATGTCGGCCGCTCCGCGTCGCGATCTCGTTGCGACACCTCTTTCTTCCATAAAATGTGTTCAGCCCGTCGTCGTAGAAACACAATATCAGAACTTATTACTATTAATGGTAACAGCTTGGTTTCTGATTCTCAAAAGGAGGTTGAAATTTTATCTCACTTTACTCAGATTTACGGCTCTGTCGCTGTCCCGGGATGGATTGTTGGCAATCTAAATTGGCAGCCTATTAGTACGGAGGACGGCTCCTCTCTTATTGCCCCTTTCTCCGAGCAGGTCCGATCTAGTTTAAATCTGTTGGGGAACAACAAGGCTCCTAACCCAGATGGTTTCACGATCGAATTCTATAAAAAAAATTTGGAACATTCTCAGTCCTTTCATCATGTCGGTGTTCCATGATTTTTTTGTGAAGGGTATCATCAATAGGAATATGAATCACACCTACATTGCTCTCATTCCAAAGAAAATTAACCCTATGAGAGTATCGGATTCCAGACCTATTAGCCTCACTTCATCTTTGTATAGGCTTCTTGCAAAAGTCTTGGCAGAGAGATTAAAGGGCTCTCTCTCACGTACTATTGCCACTAACCAATCTGCTTTCATCAAAGGTAGACAGATCACTGACGTCATTCTTATTGCAAATGAAGCTGTGGATTTTTGGAGATGCTCTCGTAAAAAAGGATTTATCATCAAGCTCGACATTGAAAAAGCCTTCGACAAAATCAGTTGGGCCTTTATTGATAGCATACTGATTTTTAAAGGCTATCCGGACAAATGGAGAATGTGGATCAAGGCCTATTTATCCTCAGTTTCCTACTCTATCTTTTTAAATGGTAGACCTCGAGGCAAAATTGAGGCTGCTCGTGGTATTAGACAAGGAGACCCCATATCCCCCTTCATCTTTGTTATTGCCATGGACTACCTTAGTAGGCTACTTGAAGGGGCTGAATCCAAAGGTTTTATTGAGAGAGTTCTCTTGAAGCCTTCTCATCCTAGTCTTACTCACTTGATGTTCGCGGATGATGTTCTCCTATTCATTAAGGACGATGATCATATGCTTCAAAACCTTTTTTACGTCATTAAGGCCTTTGAGTTGGCCTCAAGTCTAAAGATCAATCTCCAAAAATCCTCAATCATCGATATCAACGTGCATGCTCATAGGGTATCTCATGTCGCTGATATTTGGGGTTGTTCTCCCCATCCTCTCCTTATTCAATATCTAGGGACTCCCCTTGGTGGAAATCCCTCCTCGGATCTATTCTGGTCCCCTATTGTGGAAAATATTCATCGGAAGCTGGATAAGTGGAGATTTTCTCATATTTCCAAAGGTGGTCATACTACTATATTACAAACAGTGCTTGGCAATATTCCGACTTATATGCTATCTGTGTTTAAGGCCTCTTCCTCAGTGTGCAAAAGAATAGAAAGAATTATGAGGAACTTCCTTTGGTCGGGCACAAAGGATTCCAGTAAAGTTCCCCTTATTCGTTGGGATAAAGTGGCTTCCCCAAAGCTTTCAGGGGACCTTGGCCTTCATAAGATCAAAGAGACCAACAATGCTCTCCAACTCAAATGGATCTGGAGATTCTTTCAAGAAGAAAATTCTTTGTGGCGATCCTTCATTTCAGCAAAATATGAGGCCTCTTCTTTGGAGAATATTCCTCATAAGTCTAGATATACTAGTTCTCGTGCCCCGTGGTTCTCCATCAGCAAGCTAAGTGATGTTTTCAATAGCAATTCTAAATGGGAGCTTCGAAATAGTGGAAAACTTCATTTTTGGCATGATAATTGGTCTGGCTTGGGTCCGCTTAGGGAGTGTCAGCCTCGCTTGTTTGCGCTGGCTTCAAATCAGAATCTTCTTGTCTCTGAAGCTTGGTCCCCTTTAAATTCCAATTGGGATTTTTCAAAGAGAATGCCTCTCTTGGATAGAGAAATTCGTCGTTGGGAGTCTGTTTCTCAGAGTTTCCCCATCCCTTCTACTTCTTTGGGCCAGGATTGTCTTCATTGGCTTCTTGCTTCAAACGGAGTTTTCAGCACCGCATCAGCTCGTTCCCTTTTCAGATCCTCACCATCACACTGCCTTAATGTGGAGTATCATGTCATTAAAAACCTTTGGAGATCTATTATCCCTAGAAAATGCAAATTCTTTGTTGGGTCCATCCTACACAGAAGCATCAACACAGCCCACAAGCTTCAGAAGAAGTTCAAGCATTTAATGATCAGTCCTCAATGGTGCCCTCTTTGTCGCAACAGCTCGGAAAGCATTGACCATATTTTTCTTCATTGCGAGGTAGCTTTTTCAATTTGGGAGCGTCTCTATCGTGCCGCAGGCTTCCATTTCCCGTTGCCCCCCCCTCATTGACGCTTTCCCCATGGACATATTCGATTGTCATCCTTCCTCCCAAAGGCAAGTCCTCGTTCAGGCCTTTGTGGGGGCTGCCATTTGGATTATCTGGAAAAAAAAGGAATAGTCGCATATTTTCAGGCTCTTCGTGCTCGTCCACTGCTGTTAGGGAAGACATTTATGCTCTCACTGGGTTTTGGGCTTCATCATCTAATTTCTTTATCAATTATGAAGCAACTTCAATCTCTCTAAATTGGGAAGCTCTCATGTAGCTCCCCCGTATGTTTCTCACATGCGTTATCAATAAAGTATCTTTTTCTAAAAAAAAAATTAGATTTTTATTTCATAGGTTGACCTTGTAACTCATTCTTAATCTTGATTGTGTTATGAGCTCCAATCTGCTAGGGATTGTCATTTGATTTGTATGTGTGAGAGTGGTCAGCCTACCATTTTGGAGACAAGATCGAGTAGGGAGTTGGGAACATAACAACACAAGATGGAATTCACTCCTTTCCAGCTTTAGGGTAAGTAGATGAGTCCTTTAAGTACTGACTCCAGGATTTAAACAAAGGGCGCCCACCCTCTCACTGGCCTGAGAAGGACTTATGTTTATAATTGGTTGACCATAAACAGGTTGTTCATTAGAGGATCAGTGATACTTAAGAAGACAGGGGTAACTCAGGGGTAAAACGATAATTTGACCTAGCTGCAGTTATGAACACTCGTGAATGATTGACTTACTGTTAATGGTTAATTAAATATATGATATAAATTGATTAAGGAATTAATTAATTGGTGAATTAATTAATTGTTTAATTTAATTTAATTTAATTTAATGTGATTCAATTAAATTAATACCTTAGGTTATATTAATTTGATTAATATAATATATGGTAATTAATTAAATTGCTTAATCAATTAAATGTATTAATTAAATTAATTAATAATAACAATTTATTATTTAATTAATAATAAACTCTCCTGCAAAGTGTGGGATGAGAGAGATGGGGTTAGTGGGGAGTTATCGTAAGTCCCCCTCCCCATCTGATAAAACACACAGAAATCATCTGTGTGAGGTTCCTTCAATTGATTTGTGTCTCCCTCAAATTCTCTCTCAATTTTGTACATAGTCATTCTTTCTGTTAAAACTCGTTCCCTGGATTCAAGAACTGAGATTCCACCATCTCGATCTCAAGAACTCAGAGAATAACAAGGTACTCTTTTGGTGGTGTCCAAGAGACTCATTCGTTTGTGGTGAATTGTTCGTGAGGGAGAAAGACTTGCTTGCCCATTGCTGTGTATCTGTCCTTCAAACGTAAGTTCTCTTTTTCCCTGTAAAAGCATGCTTAGCCTAGAATTTATGTGAATTGTTCTGTAATTCATAGTTCCCTATACTATGTATGTTTGGTTTCTAATATAAAATGAAACACACACGATCACACGCGCTTCTGCTGTGGGATTCAATCCCTTCAGACCAAACCACCTCGAAACTTTTAAAACTACAAGAACCAAACTATAACTAAAATCCAAATTATATGGTTCAATTAAGCTATTAAACCATGTATTTTTTTTTTAAATAAGGACTTGAATTTATTTAAACATAAAAAACATTAAAAAGTAAGGACTTAAATTTCTTAACCATGAGGCAAAAGAGGCATGTATATGCATAGATATTCCATTGTTCTCAAACTCTAGAATGAGACTAATTCACACTTCAAAAAAAAAAAAAAAAAAAACTAATTCACACTTAAAATGCCTTCTTAACAGATTGAGACTCTCACACAGAACACACCATCTCTCTCAACAAAAAAGAAAAGAAAAAAAAAAAAAAAAAAGTCCTTTTCCATCCATTCAAACTCTCAGATCTTTTCTCACACATACAATATTAATAAAGCCTTCTCATTTCTACTTTAATTCTCTCTTTCTTTGAAGCCCTCTCTCTCTCCTTATTTACCATATTCACCATTGCATAGACTTCTTCTATTGGGTATGAGTTTTTTTTTGTTTTTTTTTTCTCTTTGAATTCAATATTTATTGCTCTTGTAAAAAAAAAAAAAAAAAATAGTTATGTTAGTCGAGGATGTCTTATTAAAATGCATTGATTTAAGTGGTCCTTTATACTGTCCCTGCATATTCTATTAAAATGTTTTCATTTTCTATCTTTCTCTTTCTTAATTATCAACAAAAATCTCTACATACTTTTATTAGAGATATGGATTTTGAGTGATTGGTAGTTTTTTAGGCATAATGCGTTTTATAGAAAACCAACCATAGGAATTAATTATTAGCAATAGAAAACGATTTGTTGTGTAAAAATTAGAAAGTTCAATCTATGGATCAAATTAAACTTCTTGTTCTTTTCTGTTTCTTCTAAAAAAGGGTAACAAATTGACAGATCCAAGTCAGTTCTTATTCCCCTATTAATTAACTTCTTTTTCTCTATTACAGTTACCTGAAACCACAGTTCAGAGTTGATGTAATTCAATTTTTATGAAAGAAACTAAACCAAACATTTCTGTTCATTAAGAAACTAAAAACAATCCAAACAAGAGCTCTCACATAGTCTTTTCAAAAAGAAGAAGAAGAAAAAAAAATCTGACATAATCACATGCTTCCTTAATTTTCACATTACTGCTATTGGGCTGGAAAAATATCTAATGAATTTAAATTGTTGCCTATTTAAAAAAGGACAGATAAATGTTACTAGTGGAAGTGGTAGCTAAGCTAAAGGTTGGATTTTTTATTTTTTTTTGGTTAAGTAGATCAACATTTGGAGATGGAGAATTCAAATCTTTGACCTTAGGTCGATGGTACATGCCAATTACCGCAGAGCTATGCTCGCTTTGGTGGTCGGATTTTATAATCTGAACTTTTCAATATTTTTCAATATATTTTTTAGTTCACATTAAGGATAATATTTGGCTGCATACGGTCAGTGTGTTGGTACCTTCCTACATACCACCATTAAAATATTGACAATTAGAAGAGAATAAAAAAAAATTCTAATTTTCTACCCGTCTCTCTTAGTTGTCAGGATTTTAATGGTTATGTGTAAGGAGATACCTACGCACCAATATGCAGTCAAATATCGTTCATTTATTTGAACATGTAATCTAATCCTATCGAGTCGTTATAATAGAAAAATGAGCTATAATTTCTACATATGTTAGAGGAGGAGGTGAAGCCTGATCAAGCAAAGCATAAGCACTTTGCTAATGGATGCATCAAAACAAGAACCAAAGGAAATAATGGCGAAGCCTAGAAGATCATTTTGGAGGAGAAAATGGACGAGGTTGGACAAACGAGTTGCTTGTGTTATTTTATCTATGCATCTGCTTTGTATTTTGGCACCATTTCAGTTCAATTGGGCTGCATTTTGGGTAGCCTGTGCGTTACAGAATATCATAGGTCTTTTTGGAATGACTCTATCCTACCATAGAAATCTTGCACATAGAAGTTTCAAACTTCCCAAATGGCTCGAGTACTCGTTCGCTTACTGTGGAGTTCAAGCACTTCAGGTTTGCTCTTTTTCTTTTTATACTATTAGAAAAGTTATTTGATTGATGTTTAGATGGATTAAAAATTAAGGTTAAAATATCATTTTGGTCTCTGAACTTGTATATCTCAAAATTAGTCTTCATAGTTCATTTATGGTTACATTTTGCAAAAACTATTTAGTCAAACCTTTTGGTTGATTGGTGATTTAACATGGTATAGAGTAGGAGGTCCTATGTTTGAACCTATGTAAAGTCAGTTCCTCCTAAGTAGTATTGATTTAATTTCCACTTGATATAATTAATTAAATTGATAGCACACTCATCAGATTAAATTGATATATTCACATTTTGGGTTTTTCTTGAATGAAAATTTATCATTATTCTTCCATCGCGTTGGGCAAAAATAAATTTGAAAATTTTAAAGCACAAGGATTAAATGGAACAATATTCAAAGTATAGGGACAAAAATGATATTTTAACGAGAAAATTAATGAATAAACTAAGAAAACAAAAATGGATGATATATCTAACTTTGTTTTGAAAATTTTCATTTTCTTAATAAATTTTAGGGTGACCCAATTGATTGGGTGAGTACGCACAGGTGTCACCATCAATTTGTTGATACCGAAAGAGACCCACATAGTCCAATTCAAGGATTCTGGATTAGTCATATTTTGTGGCTTTTTGATTCCTACACTTTGACTAACAAAGTTTGTCCAAAGTATTCTAGCGATTTTCAAAAGATAGAAAGAAACATCTTCGTATTTTTTTCGAAGCACGGGAGACCCGACAACGTTCGCGACTTGGAGAGGCAAGCCTTTTATAGATTTATTCACAAAACATATGTTCTTCATCTAATTGCATTTGCAGTCTTACTCTATACCATTGGAGGAGTTCCTTTTCTTATATGGGGAATGGTACAATGAAAAATCTCATTTGATTTCTTTCAATTACTTATCTATAAATCATGAGTAAAAAAATTAATAATTTTGTTTACATTATCATCAGTGTGTGAGGATCGTAGTGAGTTTACACTTTACACTTATGGTGAATTCGGTATGCCACATTTGGGGAAAGCAACATTGGAGAACTGGCGATTTGTCAAAAAACAATTGGTAATTTTCCATTTCTGTCTCTGCCATTAATTATCAAGTGAATAATGATTTTTGTGAATAATGATTTTTGTATTTAAAAATATACAAGTTTATTAGAAGTTTATTAGAAGTTTAGTATCAAAAGTTATCTAATAACATTCCGTTTGGTTTTTGGTTTTTGGTTTTTAAAAATTATATTTGTTTCCTTCCAATTTTCTTACAATGGTTTTCATTTTTATTAAGGACACATTTGAATTCCTAATCAAATTCTAAAAACAAAAACAAGTTTTTGAAAACTATTTTTTCTAGTTTTCAAAATTAGATTTGGTTTTTGAAAACAGGGGAGGGACATAGATAACATAATGAAGAAACTAGTAGATAAAAGTAGTGTTTATAGGCTTAATTTTCAAAAACCAAAAACTAAAAACGAAATGGTTATCAAATGGGGCCTAAGTATCCAAACTTTCAATTTTGTGTTTTATAGGTTATTGACCTTTAAAAATCTCTAATAAGTCCATGAGTTTTCAACATTATATCTAATAGGTTTCTGACACATTCAAAATTTTTAAAAATTAACTAATCTATCGGATATAAAATTAAATTTTATGTCTAACGGTACTCAAGACTTTCAATTTTTGTGTTTGGTAGGTCGTGAATTTTTCAAAAAATTAAATGTCGAATAGGTCAAGGACCTTGACCTATTAAACACATTTGAAAATTCAATGATCTATTGGACACACAAAATTGAAAGTTTAGGTTCCTTTTGACAACCATTTGGTTTTTGGTTTTTGGTTTTTGAAAATTAGGTTTGTTTTCTCCTAAATTCCCTACCATGACATTCATCTTAGTTAAGATTGCATTTGAATTCCTAGCCAAATTTTAAAAACAAAAATAAGTTTTGAAAACTACTTTTTTTTTTTTTTGTTTTCAAAATTGGACTTGGTTTTTGAAAATAAGGTAGAAGATTGATACTAAAATCAAGAAACTTATAGGTGAAAGTATGTGTGTATAAGCTTAATTTTCAAAAACCAAAAACCAAAGACCAAATGGTTATCAAACGGGGCCTTAAGGATCTTGCTTTTTAAAATTCAAGAACCTATCAGACACAAAAATGAAAAACGAGAAACCAATTAAAGACCTTTAATTTTAAGGTTCAGAGGGACCAAACAGACAAACTTGAAAGTTATGATCGTATATTATATTTGTGCTTGTTATATAATTATACCATAGTAACTTTGTAATTTATTATAAATATTTGGTTGATTATAGGTGGGTGAGTTTGATTACATATGGAGAAGGATGGCACAATAACCATCATGCTTTTATATATTCAGCTAGGCTTGGCCTTAAATGGTGGCAATTTGATCCTGGTTGGTATGTTATTAAGTTTTTACAACTCATTGGATTGGCTACTGATGTAAAATTACCCTCTCCAAACCACAGCCAAAAGCTAGCTATGGACAAACAAGAAGATCTACTTCTAAATTGATTTTTGACATTGAAATAATTATGCTTCTAGAAAATGTTTTGGAATGTTGAGAAAAATGATGTTTTGCTTATAATTTCATTACTTTCTGTTTGTAATACAAAGATATATGATATTATTGTGTCATAGGTATAAATATCTTGTGTTATAGTTTGATTTTCATCTGCATCAGACCTTTACTATATGTTTAAGTTTTTGAAAGTTTCTCCATTAATTTGTTTTTAGAAAATTACACAAACCACTCTTGAACTATCGGATTTGTTACGATCACACTCTTGAACTCTTTATTTGATCAATCAATCCTTGTACTTTGTTAAGTGTTACAATCAGTCCCCTTGTATTAGTTATATATTTTAAATGATAAATCAGGGGTTTATTGCGGCACTTAAAAAAGTATAAAACGTTGATTGATCAATTAAAAATTATGGGTGTGATTGCAACACTTGACCAAGTACAAGGCTGATTGATCAAATTAAAAGTTTAAGGGTGTGATGATAACAAATCCATACAGTTCAGGGATGGGTTTGTGCAATTTTTGCATTTTTTTAATCCTATTTGTAGAAATAATAGTTGATATGCATTTTCTTTCAACAATGTCAGGAGAGAAATGAAACTGATGTTTATGTACATGCTTCTTCACACAAACTGGGATTTGTAGTTAGAAAAAATGTTTATATATATAGAAAAATATACTGGGGTATAAAATATGAGAAAATTTTTGAAGAATAATTAAAAGTAAAAGTAACCTTTAGGGTAGGTTTTTTTTTTTTTTTTTTTTTTCCTTAAAAAAAAGGTTTGGTTTAACTTTTCAAGTGTTTAATTTTGAAAAAAAATCTAGTGTTTGGCAACCACTTATTAAAAAATTGAGATTGAGAAATAACTCATTTTGAGAGAAACGATTGAAAGTAAATTTTTAATTTTTTTTAATATATAATAACTTGTGTATAAAAGCACTTACAAGGAAATGTCATCAAACATATAAGTATTTAAATTCTATACAATTTTATACAAAATGTCTTTTTTTTTTTTTTTTTTTTTTAAGAAATGCATTCTTGAAAAACATTTAAACTAAAAAGTATTCCAAATGGACCCTTAGATAGTTCTAGTCAAACTAAAACTTCAAAATGATCCGATCAAATTAAGAAATAAATACTAAACTTACCTAAAACAATCCTTTCGGAGGATACCTTGGCTATATGATGGTCCCTTTGGTTGTCAACTTTGGAATGTATTTTCCAATTATTGCTCTTCTGTAATTGCTTGAAAGCAGTTTTTTTTTTTTTTTTTTTTTTTTTTTTTTTTTTTTTGTGTATATGCTTCTCACATATGTCTTAATAAAGACAAAATTAACAAAGAGCTAGTGGTACAAGGTATAAATGGCCAAAAATTTGTACTAAGACTTAGTTTCGAGTTGTTGTAGCTTTTGAAACAATTGCTGCTAGCAATGCTTCGAAAAAGATTCATTATCGAATGAAGTAACTTTTTTTGGAAAAGAGAATCGAATGAAGTAACTTAGGCCCCGTTTGATAACCATTTCAGTTTTTGGTTTTTGGTTTTTCTGTTTTTGGTTTTTGGTTTTTGGTTTTCTGTTTTTTAAAAACAAAAATCATATATGTTTGATAACTGTTTTTTGTTTTCAATTTTTTAAAAATTAGAAAGATGAAAAGATGTTTTAGAGAGAGAAAAATGTGTAGAGACGTTGAAACAAAAATTTAGAGACACAAATATAAATGTTTTCAAGATATGTTTTTTTTTTTAAAGACGAGAAACGTTAAACATAGAAAATTTAGAGAGATGAAAGAAAATATTTAGAGAAAGAATATTAGTTAGACTCGAGAAAAGATATTAGCTAGAGAAAAAATAGAAAACAAGTCAGAGTAAAAGCGATAAATTTTATATTAAAAAAATTAAATAAAAAAAAGAAATTTTAGAGAGATAATAAGGTTAAGAGTAAAAGATATGTTAAAAAAATAACGATAAATTAGAAAAATAAAGAAAAGTTGTAGCGATAGAAAATTTTGGTGACTTTTTTTTTTCAAAAGAAAAATTAGAACATGTTTGTTGGAGGAGAAATTTTGGCCAATGACAAATTGCCACGTCATTATTTAAAATTAATGACAAAATTATAATTAATTAAATTTGGGACCAATTATAAATTGACATGTGTCCCAAATTTAATTTAAAGACAAAGTTGGCCAATTATAAATTTTTAGAGCCAAATGTCCATTTGATCAATTAATTAAAAATAAATTATTTTGATCAGATTAATTGATTTGACCAATTAATTAAAGAAAATAATTAATTGGATCAAATTTGGGTCTTTTAAATATTTGGATCATATGGTTTTGGGTCAAATATAAACAAGACTCAAGCCCAATAAAGCCCAAGCCCAAGTTGTTAGGCCCAAAAGTCACCAGGGCCCATCCAGCGAGAACTCTATAAATAGAGGGGTTCTCCTCCATTTCAGGGGTTCAGAAATTCTACACTCTCACAAAGACAAGAGTTCAGAGTTTTCAAAGCTCTCAAGCAGAACCAGAGAATTCAGAGAGACTCCACCAAGTCGGAAGACCGAAGACTCTCTGCAATCCATAAGTCCAAGTGTTGAACACTTCTTGAAGACCAAACACTCCTCAAGACTTCAACACTTCTTGAAGACCCAACACTCTTCAAGACTTCAACACTCCTTGAAGATCAAAGACTCTTCAGGACATCAACACTTCTTGAAGATTGAAGACTCCTTCAAGACTGGAAGACTTCAAGCTCCAAGAATCCATTGAAGCTTCAGACTCGAGATCAAGCGTTCCAGCCCTCGAGTGAAACACACCCACACACATAAGAGAGAGAATCAGAGGATTAAAGTTAGAGATTGTACACCCACACGCATACAACATTAATACAAATTAAAGTTTATTCCACGTGTCTCCATCCCCGAAGTTACGTGTGAACAATGTTAATTAAGGAGAGAAAAGTTATTGATAAGTTTTTAGAAATAGACAAGATATAGAGAAAAAAAAAGTTTTGAGAGAGAAAATTTTAGAGAGAGAAAAATAAATTTTATAGAGTAAAAAACGTTTTAGAAAAAAAAAAATAGAGAAAAGAATTTGTTGGAGAAAGATAGGTAAAAGAGAAGAAAAGTAAGCATTAGAAGAAAAATGAGTTTTTGAAAAACAGAAATATGTTTTTAAAAACTATTTTTTTTGTTTTTGAAATTTACTTATAATTTCAAAAACGTTTTTAAAAAACAGAAAACAAAAAAACAGAAATGGTTATCAAACACTCCTGTTTTTAAAAAATGAAAAACAAAAACAGAAAACAAAAAACGAAATGGTTATCAAACGGCCCCTTAATCTTTGATAAATTTCAGATTAAACATGGAAAGTGTCAAGTTACCGTGTTTAGTAAATTATTATTCAATTGTTGTGAAATAGTTGTAATGACCAACATATAATAGACATATATATCAATTAAATATGAGAATTGTTCAATATTTAACTTCACAATTTTCGTAAGATAATTATATAAATTTTATATTATTTATATTGCAAATTATATTTTGTTTACTTTAAATAAATTAATAAAAAAAATAAAGAGAACAAAAATTGTGTCAAACAAAATCTACTTTTAGTTTAAATTTCTTTGATTTTCTAATACCTTTTTTCCATATTTTAGAAACCAACCCATTTTTTGAAAAATAAAAAAAAAATGTTTTCAAAAACTTGTTTTTCTTTTTGGAATTTGGCTAGGAATTCAAATGTATCACATTGACAAAGATGAAAACCATGGTAGGAAGATTGGGAAAAAAACAAGCATAATTTTCAAAAACCAAAAACAAAAAAAACAAAAAACAGGTCTCGTTTGATAACCATTTGGTTTTTGGTTTTTGGTTTTTGGTTTTTAAGCTTATAAACACTACCTCCAACTCTAAGTTTCGTTGTTTTTCTATCTACATTCTTCACATGTTTTCAAAAACCAAGCCAATGTTTGAAAACTAAAAAAGTAGTTTTCAAAAACTTTTTTTTTTTTTTTAGAATTTGATTAGGAATTCAAGTATGTCTTTAACAAAAATGAAAACCATAATAAGGAATTTTTTTTTTTTAAAAAAAAATAAGTCTAATTATCAAAAACCAAAAATAAAAAACCAAATGGTTATCAAACGAGGCCCTTTTATTTTTTCTTTTAACTTTCCATTTGTTTTTTTTTTTACCATCATCATCTTCTTTCAATTGTCATTTTCTTTTTCCTTTTTTCATCCCATTTGCTCTCCAAATTATTCATTGGTACTTTCCCTCAACACACATGAAAATTGAGTCACAATGTTTTTAGATTCAGATTCAGAGGTGTTTGTGACCGTATTTAGGGTCCATTTAGAATACATTTTAGTTCAAGTGTTTTTCAATAATTTATTTTTTTCTAAATACTTTGTATAAAAATGGTTTAAAAAACACTCATATGTTTGGTTACATTTCCTCAGTGTTTTTATACCCAATTATCATAACTCTTTTTAAAAAATTTGCTTTCAAGTATTTCTCTCAAAATAGATTATTCTTCAATCTCATTTTTTTATAAGTCATTTCTAATGTTTGCCAAACACTAGAATTTTTTTTCCAAAATTAAATACTCGAAAAGTTTAACCAAACACATCCTTAATTTCTATGATTTTTTTTTCATATCTAATTCATTAATTTTGTTTTTCGATTGGTTTTTTTGTTTTGTTTTTTTGTTTTTGTTTTTGGTCAAAACATAGTTGTACTATCCTCTAAGATGAGTTTCGAAATGAAGATAGCGACAATATGGGATACAAGGCTTTGAAATCGTTTTGAAAATTAAAAAAAAAGCTTCATTATAATTTTATATAACAATTATATTCCCTAATCTATTATTGTATAATTTAAAGTAATAAGAAAATATAATTTTTAATTTAAACCATAGAGATTTTAAATAATTAAAACAATATCATTACTTTGGTCATTGTAGTTAAACTACAACCATTTTGTTTGAACTTCCCAACTTGACTTACCTTTTTTATGTTTAAAATTGAAATTTACCAAACAATAATATGCATCTGTTGAAGGAGAAATTTTGGCCAATGACAAATTGCCACGTCATTATTTAAAATTAATGACAAAATTATAATTAATTAAATTTGGGACCAATTATAAATTGACATGTGTCCCAAATTTAATTTGAAGACAAAGTTGGCCAATTATAAATTTTTAGGGCCAAATGTCCATTTGATCAATTAATTAAAAATAAATTATTTTGATCAGATTAATTGATTTGACCAATTAATTAAAGAAAATAATTAATTGGATCAAATTTGGGTCTTTTAAATATTTGGGTCATATGGTTTTGGGTGAAATATAAACCAGACCCAAGACCAATAAAGCCCAAGCAGTTGTTAGGCCCAAAAGTCACCAGGGCCCATCCAGCGAGAACTTTATAAATAGAGGGGTTCTCCATCATTTCAAGGGTTCAGAAATTCTACACTCCCACAAAGACAAGAGTTTAGAGTTTCAAAGCTCTCAAGCAGAACCAGAGAATTCAGAGGGACTCCACCAAGTCGGAAGACCGAAGACTCTCTACACTCCTCAAGACTTCAACACTTCTTGAAGACCCAACACTCTTCAAGACTTCAACACTCCTTGAAAATCAAAGACTCTTCAGGACATCAACACTTCTTGAAGATTGAAGACTCCTTCAAGACTGGAAGACTTCAAGCACCAAGAATCCATTGAAGCTTCAGACTCGAGATCAAGCGTTCCAGCCCTCGAGTGAAACACATTCACACACATAAGAGAGAGAATCAGAGGATTAAAGTTAGAGATTGTACACCCACACGCATACAACATTAATACAAATCAAAGTTTATTCCACGTGTCTCCATCTCCGAAGTTACGTGTGAACAGCATCATATAATAGCTGATTTTGTTAAAAGCATAGCTGTCAGCAACTATTTTAAAAGCTAAAGCAATTCTGAAAAGATGGTATAAATTGTATTGGCTTACTGTTCTATAGTTTAGTGTAAAATAAAGGGAAAAAGAGGTGGGACTTCAAGAAAGTAAAACATTTTTTTTAAGTTTAATTAAACCCTGAAAGCCAAATTGAAACTAAACTTCAAACCATACAAACCAACATTTGATTGATAACTTAACCTTTTTAGATTCATGGATGCCTCAAAATATTCAAAAGCAACCATTATTTTCATCGGAGCAAAAAGGCGAGATTGTTCATCTTCTAACCAATCGTCGCAAGTACAATGTTTTTTTTTTTTTTTTTTTTTTTGAAATCGAAGTACAATGTTTATTAAGAGAACTATTTGCACCTTTTATGGTACAGTATTTTTTGAAAACATGCAACTTGTTTCTATTTAAGGTACATTACTAAGATATTAAAGCAACTAACTTGTGGGTCACTTAGGCCATGTAGCCTAGTTGGTCCTTCCATTGAAGGTTCTGTACCCTAACAATAATAAGGAGAATGTATTTCTTTAGTAGTGATGATAGGAACAGTAAAAATCTGTTGCCGATCGACGAGGTTGACTTTGTACAAGAAAATCTTCTTCTCTCCTGTTTTTGTAATGGCTGTCCTAATTTTCTCTCGCATTTTGATTTAAGTTCTTATATATTTACAAGGGGAATTGCAATGGATAGCAAAAAATATTAGGATATTTGCAAATTTAGCTATGATTTTTTAGGTTTGTAAATATAACAAAATTTTAGGCCCCGTTTGATAATCATTTGGTTTTTGGTTTTTGGTTTTTGATAATTAGACTTGTTTTCTTTAAATTTTCTCACCATAGTTTTCATTTTTGTTAAAGAGACTTGAATTACTAACCAAATTCTAAAAACAAAAACTAGTTTTTGAAAACTAGTTTTTTTAATTTTCAAAAATTGGCTTGGTTTTTATAACACAGGACGAAAGTAAGTGAAAAGCCAAAGAAATTTAGAGTTGGAAGTGATGTTTATAAGCTTAAAAACAAAAAACCAAATGGTTATCAAACGGGGCCTTAAAAATCTGATTTCCATTTGTTTTATTATTCTAATTTTACCCTTGTTGGTATATCAATAGGTATATTAGTAGTATATATATCTGATACACTTTATATTACTGATATACGAAATGTAAAGTATACCAAATTTAATATACTCGAATGAATACACTGATATACCTAATATACTAATGATATATCTAATATATACTTGATTTGATAAACATAAATATTTGATATACCAATGATATACTTGATATGTTACTTTCTTTACTTATATTTGTTATATTTTCTTTTCTCTTTATTGAATTATGTTGTATTATTTACATATTTTAAATGAAATGTTTGTCTTTTATAAAATAAATGTTTGTCTTCTATACATGTTATGAAAGTTGATACACCGTTGATATACCTCTTTTTTTTTTTACTACTCAAATAATTAATAAATATACCTGATTATGAGTAGCTAAATACATCAATAATAGACTTGTTATTAAAAAAAATCACTCATATATACACATTCAACCAAGAGGTTAGAGGTTTAAATCCTCTCCCACACATATTGTCCCAAAATAAAGCTAATATATCTAATTCTTTATTGATAAAGTATATCACAAATATCTAAACTAATGAAAGCTCATGTGTAAAGTATATTATATTCACGAAATATAAATATACATCTGATATACTATATATTTAGTATATCAGTTGATATATACACGAAATATACATCTAATATACTATATATTTAGTATATTCAGTTGATTGATATACCAAATATTACATTTTTAGGGTTTAATATACTAGATATTTGGTATATTAGTGGACGACGAACTGAGGTTATTTTAGTCTTTTTACGTTATTTCTGGGTCGGGCCAAACTTTTTTTTGCTATATCTGCAAGCCCAATAAATGGAAGACACGTTTGCAATTACCATTTTCTTTTTTGCTATTGATGCAAACGCTCCTATTTACAAATATGAAATAATTAAAAATATATATATTTAGTATAATACCTTTTGTTTTAATCTTTTCTTAAATTTATTTATTTTTCTTGACATCAAATAAAAATAACAACTCGCTTTTTGCATATTTCAACGTAAATTTTTGTTGAATATATATTAAAAAAAGTCAAAGTAAGGATAGGTTAAAGGTAATTGGCATGTACTCCTCTTAAGTGGAATGAGACTCAAATTATAGGAACCAAAATGATATTTTATCCAAATTAATATCAATGTATTCACTCTAAATTTGGTCGTTGGGATTTAAGTTAGTTTCTATTTCGTTCCTATGTTTTAGAAACTAACACTTTTGGTCCTTGATCATTGAACTTAGTTTATATTCTCTATCAACAAAATAGTCTATATTTGGTTTGTGAGGTTCCAAAAGTAAAAAACGTTTGGTCACAAAAGTTTGAATTTGATTTTTAATTGGTCTCTAAGGTTTAAAAATAGTTTTTAAAAAGTCTCTAAGTAGAATTGGCTATTATTGATAACAAAATAATAATGTTGTTGACTTCTAAAACTTTATCAAAATTTAGTCTCCAAAAATATATTTTTTTCTAGATCCTAGAACATTGGGGGACGAGGTGTGTGGTGGGTGAGTGTGGGTGGGGGTGTGTGCATGCATGATGATGCATGTGCACAACAATTTCTTGGACAATCCATTTTGCACAAAATGATGTAAAATAGTTGTTTTAGTTGACTTGTTAGGTTGAGTATTTTAATGTTACTATGTTCTTACCTTTCTTTTTATGTATAGAAATTTTATTGAGTTTTAGTTTATTAAAGATGAATTTGTTTATGTCAACAAAGATTTTGATTAATTAATAAAAATTGGATTGAAAAAAAAAATGCATAAAATAGACTATGGTGTATTATTATATACACTATGATGGACATTAGTTGTGGTTTATTATTATAAAGACAACAAGAAATGTAAAAAATGGCTTATTGCTATAGGTCACGGTTGATGTTAGTTGTGGTCTATAGACCATGAGTAAACTCATGAACTATGGTTCGTTAATAAAGATCATCCCTAATGTCAACTATTCTCTATATGATCATAGGTCGTCATGATTGATGTTAGTTGTGTTCTGTAAAATATACCCATGACTAACGTCAACCAAAATCTATATAAACTACTGGTGATGTTAGTCGTGGTCTATAATATAATATAGACCATGACTGACGTTAGTTGTGGTCTATACGATAGACTATATATTGGAGTAGACCATAGTCGTAAAACTATAGTCTAATTGATTAAACCACAGTCATATAACTATGGTCTAAATTAATATTTGTAGTAGTGGTCTCATTCTATTATAGTTCTTTTTGTAGTAGTGGTCTCATTCTATTATAGTTCTTACACTTTCAAATATCAAAATTTATGTTGGGTTTTATGCCCTAAACTCGTGGATTGTAATTGTAAACTTATTTATTTATTCAATAAAGAGATAAATGTTATTTTTATTGAGGTGTATTTTAGAATTGCATTAACTTAAATCCTATAAACTAACATCCTAGGTTACCTAAAGGGTCATGTTCAAGTATATGTAGTTGACATAGGGGGATCATTTTTAAGTAATAACCTAAAGGATCTATAGTGTACATGGATAAGGTTAGATACCTCATCCTGGTGTGACACTATAGATATGACCCACTTTGTATTTGATACAAACAAAGTGATCCAAATCGTTCATGTGGAGACATGCGAGTGGGGGTATCCTTTGCAATGGGTTTGCATAAGATCGAACCGCGAAATAATTAATCATTAGTTGTAACAACGTTAACTAATTAGATTATTATTTCATAGGATAACCATGTAACTCAATTTCAATCCTGAGTGAGTTGTGGACTCCTGTTAGGCGATAAAAGTATAATCAATCTAAATTCAGACAATATATATAATTTATCGCAATTCCCAGATCCGGTTCCGGTTTCAAATATAATGTGAAATAAATAATTTGAAACCAAGAGCTTAGAAAAATAGATAAACCAATCTAAAATTCTAAGCAACAAGAACAATAATAAATAAAAGAGAATGGAGGAGAAATTGACATCGAGTTTTATACTGGTTCACCCAATGTTGGCTACGTCCAGTTCTCTGCTACCGATGCAGGTTCCACTAAAACTCCAGGGAGAAAGTTACAAGAGTTTACAACGCTCAAGAATGATTTCTCTCACTTTTCTCTCAAGAAAAAGGCTCATGAATCACTCTACAACAAGCTCTCAAAATCTTAATGGAAGCAAAACACTCACGACAAAATAACTCAAGAAGAAAAAAAAAAAACTCTCAAGCTTTCTATATTTTTCTTCTCACAAAGACAACCAATGTTTTCTTCTTGGATGATGAAAATGAAGATATCTTCCTCTCCTTTTTATAGGCACATACACCACCCTTTTTGGCCAATCAAATTTTTCCTTCCTGATTAAGCAAAAAAGGTTGCCTTAATTTTTTCTTCCTTTCACACTTGATCTGCCACCATTCTCATGGGCCTTGTTTTGGGCTTCATAAAACTTAACAATCTCTCACTTGGAGACAAAACAAACAACACGTCTCCCCTACAACGGTAGTGGCTCCTCTTTACTTGCCTCAGTAACTGCAACATACTCACCTTTGTAGTAGAAAGGGCCACTATCTTCTGCAATCTAGAAATCCAACTAATAGCAGTATTACCCAAAGTGAAAACATACCCGGTAGTACTTTTCCTACCATCTGTGTCACCTGCCATATCTGCATCTACATAACCCTGCAATTTAAAATTTTCTGACTTCTTAAAATGCAGAGCATAGTCAGTTGTACCTTTCAAATATCTGAGAATCCACTTTACAGCTTCCCAGTGCTGCTTTCCTGGATTATTCATATATCTGCTAACAACTCCCACTGCATGTGCAATGTCTGGTCTTGTGCAAACCATGGCATACATCAGGCTTCCTATAGCTGAAGCATATGGCACTCTAGCCATATGATCTCTTTCCTGCTCAGTAGTGGGTGAGTGCTCCTTTGATAATTTAAAGTGACAAGCTAAAGGAGTACTCATAGGTTTTGCATCTTGCATGTGAAACTTATTTAGTACCTTTTTCACATACTCTTCTTGTGACAAAGTCAATGCACCATCTTTTCTCTCGATCCTCATTCCCAAGATTTGTTTGGCAGCTCCCAAATCTTTCATATCAAATTCTTTAGATAACATAGCCTTTATCTTAAGAATTTCTTGTTCGTTTGTCCCTGCTATCAACATATCATCAACATAGAGTAGCAAAATAATATATAAGTTACCTTGAGATCTTATGTAGCAACAGTGATCTGCCTGACACCTCTGAAATTCATTGTTGCACATAAAACTATCAAACTTTTTATACCATTGTCTGGGAGCCTGTTTGAGACCATACCTGCTTTTCTGAAGTTTGCAAACCATTTTCTCATGTCCCTGTACTGTGAAACCCTGTGGCTGTACCATGTAAATTTCTTCCTCTAAATCACCATGAAGAAATGCGGTCTTTACATCAATCTGTTTCAGAAATAGATCCTCTTCTGCCACTATTGACAATACAGTTCTAATAGTAGTTAATTTAACTACAGGAGAAAATATCTCATTAAAGTCAATACCTTCCTTCTGTTGAAAGCCTTTGACTACAAGCCTTGCTTTGTATCTTTTGCTACCATCGGGGTCTTGCTTGATTCTGTAAACTCATTTGTTCTGCAAAGCTTTCTTACCTCTTGGTAACTCGGTCAGTTGCCATGTCTGATTTTCCATGAGTGAATTCATCTCATCCTTCATGGCTAACTCCCACTTGACAGAATCTTCCAATTGAACCGCTTCGTCATAATATTCAGGTTCACCTCTGTCAGTTAATAATATATAATTCAAAGTAGGGGAATACCTCTGTGGTGGTCTGATAGTTCTAGTGGATCTCCTAACTACTGTAGGTGGCGTTCTCTGAACTTCATCAGGTTCTACAGTAGTTTCCACAACTGGTTCCTCGGAGTCCACAACTGGTTCCTCAGGAGTAGTTGTATTATGATCTTCAATTCTTGTTTTTCTAGTCTCGACCTCTGGAATAGTTATAAACTGAGTCTTCTCCTTTTTGCTTTCATCTGACTCTGACTTTCTGAGTCAACTGTTGTTCTGTTTTTGCACAAAACTTCTTCATTGAAGATCACATCCTTGCTTCTGACTATTTTCCCGTTTTGGTCATCCCAAAATCTGTAGCCAATTTCAGCACCGCCATACCCGAGAAAGTAACACTTCTTGGATTTAGCATCTAACTTACTCCTGTTTGCAACATCAATGTGAAGATAAGACACACAACCGAAAACCTTTAGATGAGAAAAGGTTTACCTTTTTACCGCTCCAGACTTCTTCAGGCAACTTGAAGTCTATAGATGTGGTCGGGCTCCTATTGATCAGATAGATCGCCGTGTTGATTGCCTCTGCCCAGAACATCTTAGGCAATCCTGCATGCAATCTCATGCTCCTGGCACGCTCATTCAGCGTCCTGTTCATTCTCTCAGTCACACCGTTTTGTTGTGGTGTCCCTAGAATGGTCTTTACCATCACAATCCCATTGTCTGCACAATATTTCTTAAATTCCCCATCAACATATTCGCCACCATTGTCCGACCTCAAGCTTTTAACTTTTAGACCTATCTCATTCTTAACCATAGCCTTCCAAGTTTTGAAAACAGAGAATACATCAGACTTATGTTTAAGAAAATAAGTCCATACCTTTCTGCTTGAGTCATCTATGAAGGTCACATAGTATCTGGAACCACCAAGAGAAGATACTTCAGAAGGTCCCCACACATCAGTGTGAACTAACTCCAACTTTGTGGGTTTTGGCTTTGCTCATGTTTTTGAGAAACCGACACGCTTCTGCTTCCCAAATACACAGCCCTCACACAACTTGTGTTCAACTGCCTTCAGTCCCTGTAACTTCCATGCAGAGTGAAGAAGCTTCATACCTTTTTCACTCATATGTCCCAGCCTGTTGTGCCACAAATCTGTCTGACTCAAGTGATCTACAATAGCCACCATATCTTTGCCATCGCTGTTGACATATAAAGTTCCTGACTTGCATCCTCGAGCAATTATCATGGCACCTTTTGTAACCTTCCAGTTTCCTTGACCAAAAGATACTTCACATCCTTCATTGTCTAACTGCCCTACAGAAATCAAGTTCTTCATCATATTTTGAACGTGACGTACCTTGTGAATTTTCCATGTTGAACCATTCACCATTTTCAATTTGACGTCACCGATCCCAATGATGTTCAAAGGCTCTCCATCAGCTAGATACACATTTCCATGATTTCCTGCAACATAGTTTTCAAGAATGTCGCGTTGACCTGTAGTATGAAATGACGCACCTGAATCAACCACCCATGTGTCATGAGCACTTTCCACTGCCAGAGCCAGAGCATCATGCATCTCATTAGCAACAACATTTGCACCGATTTCATTCCCTTCAGTTCGCTTCAGGGTCTTGCAGTTCCTTTTCAGATGTCCAGTTTTACCACAGTTCCAACATTCTAATCTGCCATTCCTAGACTTGCTTCTGTTGTTTTCTTGATTTACCTCGATTTCCCTGACTTATGTTATTACTCCTTCCTCTGTCCACATTTAATGTCGAACCAGAAGTAGAAGCAACACCTGAGTCCTTTCTACGAATTTCTTCTGCTAGAGCGGAATCTCTAACCTGTGAAAACTGAAATTTATCTTTACCACATGAATTAGAAAGTGCAGCATTCATGGTTTCCCAACTATCAGACAAAGATCTCAACAACAAAATCGCATTTACTTCATCAGTAAATTCTAGTTCAACAGCAGCTAATTTGATCATCAACAAATCAAACTCATTTAAATGGGCAGTAACAGATGTACCTTCAGCCATTTTCAAGTTAAAGAATTTAGTTGCGAGATACACCTTGTTATTTACCGAGGGTTTTTCATACATGTTAGACAATGCTGTCATCAGCTATGCTGTAGTCGTTGCCTTCGCCACACTGCTTTGCACGTTTTTCGTCAAAGTCAGGCGAATAGTCCCCAACACCTTTCTGTCCAACTTCCTCCATTCTTTTTCTCCCATGTCATCAGGCCTTCTTTCTAATGGTAAATTCAATTCCTTGGAATGCAAATAATCTAATATCTGACACTTCCAAAAAGAAAAATCTGATCCATTAAATATAACAAATTTCTCATCCCCTCTTGACATTGTTCTACAACCCGGAAGCTCTGATACCAATTGTTAGGCGATAAAAATATAATCAATCTAAATTCAGACAATATATATAATTTATCGCAATTCCCAGCTCCGGTTCCGGTTCCGGTTTCAAATATAATGTGAAATAAATAATTTGAAACCAAGAGCTTAGAAAAATAGATAAACCAATCTAAAATTCTAAGCAACAAGAACAATAATAAATAAAAGAGAATGGAGGAGAAATTGACACCGAGTTTTATACTGGTTCACCCAATGTTGGCTACGTCCAGTTCTTTGCTACCGATGTAGGTTCCACTAAAACTCCAGGGAGAAAGTTACAAGAGTTTACAACGCTCAAGAATGATTTCTCTCACTTTTCTCTCAAGAAAAAGGCTCATGAATCACTCTACAACAAGCTCTAAAAAACTCTTAATGGAAGCAAAACACTCACGGCAAAATAACTCAAGAAGAAAAAAAAACTCTCAAGCTTTCTATATTTTTCTTCTCACAAAGACAACCAATGTTTTCTTCTGTAGAAGGATGAAAATGAAGATATCTTCCTCTCCTTTTTATAGGCACATACACCACCCTTTTTGCCCAATCAAATTTTTCCTTCCTGATTAAGCAAAAAAGGTTGCCTTAATTTTTGGGCTAGTTGCAAATCTATCAAGTTATAGCCTAAATGCCCTCCTAACCAGTGTTTGTTTCTCTTCTTCTCTTCACTCTTTCGTTTCTCTTCTTCTCTTCACTCTCTCCACCTTCGACCTAGCCATTAAAATGAACCTCACTGCTCCACGAAGGCTCCTCTCCCAGAAATTGACGCGGATTGAATTCTGTACGCCGAAATGTGGAAGCAGAAACTGCCCACGGTGAAGAGGACCATCGCCGCCGTTTTGATGGTGACGCTGCAACGAATGGGGACTCTCTACCTGCGAGGTACTCGAGCCATGGCGGGCATCGCGGTCATCCACGTATCGAAAAGACGTCGGAGAAGACGAGTCCACGTACCGAAAAGACGTCGGAGAAGTTCATCTTCCCCTCACCGTTTTCTCGGAGACTGTTTTCTATCAGTGATAGAAAACTTCTATCACTGATAGAAAGTGTTTCTATCACTGATAGATGTCGCCACGTGCCTGCGACGCGGAGCGACCGACGTCCTCGAAAAAGGGTAAAATAACAGGAGTCGCCACCAATCTTTTTTATGGTGTGATTGGACACCAAAATAAGATAAAACTAATATTTTAAGAAAAATAATAAAAAAAAAACGGTCTGCGAAAACCAAATTTGGGTTCGGGAGTTGTTCGTGTATGGGGAAGGTGTTAGCACCCCACAACACCCGTTAAAGAAACGGTGGCCAAAATTTTATCTTGAATTGAAATTAATTTTAGAAGAATATATTATTTAGGAAAAATGATATTTTTAAAAAAACAATGTCTTATTTTACCCCTCATTACTTCAATATTTAAAGTAATGATCCCATAAAATAAGTGAAATTATTCCATTGATTTTGCTCTCTTAGAATTAAAATTCTTCACCTCGAGAATATTAGAGAATTTTACCATTCCCTAATTCCGTCATAGGATAGCATTTCTCAAGGGAAAGATTTTTTTTAAAACATTTTTTTAATTAAATTCATTTTTTTCTTGGGATCAAAATCTCGGACTCCCAAAGATTAATATCCCTCACCTTAGGAATTCTAGAAATATTTCTAGATTCCATCATAGGATTTTTTTTAGGGAAAACGGTCTTAAAAATCAATTTTAAGAAAATATTATAAAAAACCTTTTAAAAATAACACTTTTTTAGTTAAAGCTTTTAATAAGATCAAAGGAACAAAAATTAAGAGATCTGAAAATATTTTTTTGAAATAAAAAAGAGAACTATTTAAAAAAGGAATTTGAAAGCATTTAACAAAAATATATAATATGCATGTTTATAAACAATAAATTACAATTATGATAAAGTAAAATGACATAATAATGAATGCAATAAATATGCAAATACATATATTAAACATGCTAAAAGATTTAATAAAACATATTGGAATTGATCTCGGACTCCCAAAGAATCAACTCCTCACCTCAGGTAAACTAGAAAATCGGACTCCCAAATATTTCTAGATTCCGTCGTCGGATATTTTGAAAAAAATGAAGCATAGATTTAACATTAGAACCATGTATTTATCTTTTTTAAAAAAATAATGTATTTCACAACACAAAATGAACGTACATATATATATAAAGCATGGTCAATAAATAAAAATGTCACTCTAAATTCACACAAACACACTAAAAAAATCTAATTACGAAGTGAGAAATAGTAAAGTTAGGATTTCAAAAATGAATAAGTAAAAGAAATAATAAATAAACCAAAAACTAAAAAAAGCAAGTAATAAAATCTAAATTTACTGGAATAATAATAAAAAAAGCAACAAAATAAAAAAAACATTAATAATACAAATAATAACAAAATGAAAATAAAACAAATTACAAAAAGGAACAACATAAAACCAGCATTAAAATTAAAAAAAAAAATGATGAGAGAATGGGCGGCAATGCTAACGTGATAACAATGTAAAAAAAAAAAAAATCATAGCACTTGGTTTGCAGGCTTAGGTTTATATAATAATAATAATAATAATAATAATAATAATAGAAAGAAACGAAAGTACATAACATATTAAAAAAAAAACTTTTATTCACTCTTCTTTTACAGCAACCTTTTTTTCTCATCTCATTTGTTTTCTCTTCTTTTCTTTCTCTTCTCATACTCACTGTCTTTCTCTTTTCTCAACTCATTTTAGCTTTCTTCTCTTCTTTTTCAATTCTTCTCTCCCACAACCGTTGCATTGTTGCTATTTTTTTTAGAACAAAGTCAAATTAGCTCCTTCGTCCTAGATCTAATGTATGCTCACTGTTTTTTTTTTTACTCTCTTTTCTTTTTTGATACACACACACATCTTTCTTTTCTCCCCTTTACTCAGTAGAACTAGAAAGAAAAACTTTAGAGAGGTAAAGGAAACAAAAATAAAATGTAATAAACAAAATGTAAATCAACAAAAGCTCACATAATAAAATGACAAGTATGAATGAACAAAAATATAAAGAGTAAAGAACAATAATATAACAAAAGTAAGCTTTAAATACCCTTACTCAACTATTGTTTTTCAGGGCGTTCGAAAGGAAGAGAAGAAGAAGAAGCAAGGAGAAAAGAAAAAAAAAAGATTTTAAGGGACGGAATCAAGACCAACAACATTAAACCCACTTTGTTGTCTGAGGTGCGGATCCTTCGACAAAAGCCCTACCACAATGCATCCTCCAACTAAGCTACATGGTTATCATTGTGTGCGTGTGTGGTGTATGAGTGTTGGATGTAGGGTTTTTTTTTTTTTTTTTTTGGCTATGGAATGTGGGTGTAGTGGTTGATGCTCTCTATTTTCTCTCTAGGGTTTTTGGTGGCTGATTCCTTCCTTTTTTTTCTCTTTGGCTAAGGTTTTTTTTTTGAATCTAGGGTTTTTTTGTAGGTTGAAGAACTCTAGGGTTTTCTTTGTAGTTGAAGAACTCTCTCCCTTTTTTTTCCTCCAAGAAGAAGGATTTAAAAAGGCCAATCCATTTCCATTTTTGGTGTATGAAATTTGGGTGTCTTTGAATTTGAATTCCATGCCAAGAAAAGAAGTTACACCAAAAAGCACTAAACATTTGGCCAACACACTCAAGATTTCAAAATTATACCATTTGAGGTTTTTCTAAATTTTATTCCAACTAAACTAGCAAATATGAAAATTTAAAAAAATAAAAACTTAATGGAGATTGAATACAACCAATTAAAAATCAAACCAAATTGGCAAGCATAATTATGCATTTTAATGACTAAATTAACAAATAATTTAATAAGCCGAGCAAAAATAGGTGGCTACAGTATGCCCCCCTTCGTACATCCTTATACAAGTAGATGGTGGACGAAGGTATAGACACTATTTTGTCCGGCTAAAGCTTAGAGGCAATTGAATATCTCAAGCAGATGAGTTGTTTCTTGGGAATCAAGAATACAACCAACACTATGAACGCTAGATGATAAGATAAATGTTAGGGGTCGGGGATAAACAAGCACCACCATAACATGATTAAAAGAAATACGCTGAGGGTCAGGGATAGACAAGCACCACTGCAGCGAAAGAGATAAGCTGGAGGCCAGGGATAAACAAGCGCCATCACAGTAGAGGTGTCAAGGGTCAGGGATAAACAAGCGCCACGTGACATTAATTAAAGAAATTGCTGAGGCCAGGGATAAACAAGTGCCATTGCAGCGAAAGTGTCAAAGGCCAGGGATAAACAAGCGCCACATGACATAATTACAAAAAATGCTGAGGACCAGGGATAAACAAGCCCCATCACAACAAAGGTGTCATGGGTCAGGGATAAACAAGTGCCACATGACAAAATTAAAGAAAATGCTGAGGGCTAGGGATAAACAAGTGCTACTGCAGCAAAGGTGTCATGGGCCAGGGATAAACAAGCACCACATGACAAAATTAAAGAAAATGCTGAGGGCCATGGATAAACAAGCGCCACTACAGCGAAAGAGATAAGCTGGAGGCCATGGATAAACAAGCGCCATCACAGCAAAGGTGTCAAGGGCCAGGGATAAACAAGCGCCTCATGACACAAAGAAAGAAATATAGATAAATGACATATACATGGATGGATGCATGAATGTATATGATATATATGTTTATTTTGGTACTAACTTTATCCTTCTCTTATTCTTTTAAAAAGAAGCAAAAGGTTAAAGTGTACAAAACAACTCATTGATACTCCTCCATATAACTTGGTTAGGTATCATGATCTTTGAACTGTAATCTGACTTTTGTCTTGACTTATAATGGAGATTAGCGACAATACTTCATATGAGAGTCCATAAATATCAAGAACTCGGATGACTTCCAAATAAATGTCGTCTCAAGACTTTGGAGTTGCTGATAAAATTGTGGATGCAGTGAAAGTCAATTGATCCAAAACCTCATAATAACTCCTTGACAAGCTTTGCATTTGCCAAGTTGGATAATTTTGTATCAGTGATAGAAAGTTAATTCTATCAGTGATAGAAAGTGTTTCTGTCACTAGATAGAATGTTGATAGAATTAACTTTCTATCAGTGATAGAAAACTTTTGTATCTTTCTATCACTGATAGAAAGTTAATTCTATCAATGATACTTTCTATTAGTGATAGAAGTTTTCTATCACTGATAGACTTTCTATCAGTGATAGAAAACTTCTATCACTGATAGAAACCTACTAAAATAAAAAAGAGAGGAGAGAAATCCACGTCGACCGGAAAGAAGAAAACGAAGATGCGCGCACAATCCAAGGGCAAAACGGGGATATGAAACATTAATTCAAAAATTTTGCCATATTTGCAAATATTTTAAAAAATTGCTAAATTTGTCATTATTTACCCTAATTTTGCCACCCATCACAATTATCCTTAATTTTTTCTTCCTTTCACACTTTATCTGCCACCATTCTCATGGGCCTTGTTTTGGGCTTCATAAAACTTAACAACTCCTGCATGTGAGAGTTTGTCCTTTTATTTGTAAGAGTGAGAGAGTGGATCGAGACGCTGACTCAATAAGTCTACCATTTTGGAGACAAGATCGAATGGAAAACTGGGGAACATAACTTCACAAGATGGAATTCACTCCTTCTCGACTTTAGGGTAAGTTGATGAGTTGTGTGAAGGGATCTAATCCCACAGCGGAAGCGTTTGAATGTTATGTGTTTCAATTCAATTTAGAACTCATGCACACAGTACATGATAAAACAAAAACATATACAGAACCGTTCTTTATTCTATTTCTACCGGCTAAGCATTTTAGATCTAAAGGAAGAAAAGTTGCTTACTCTTTGAAGACCATCTCCAACGAACAACAAGTGCAAGCTTTTCCCTCAATCGATGATCACGAACACAACACGATCAAATTAGAGCAACCAATTTGGAACACCACCACTAAGGCTTCTCTGTTATCCTCTAGGATTGGGATCTGTTTGTGGGAACCACCTCTTGAAATTGAAGGGAATTCTACATAGATAGAAGAATAGTCTTTGTTGAATTTTGATGAGAGAATTTTTCTTTTGTGTGAGATAGAATCTCCGAGAAGGTGAGGAAAGCAGATGATTGTATGAACTGTTAGGAACTTTTCTAGATGCAATTCCTCCCCATAACAGGGGAGAGAGTAACTTCCCCACCTCACCACTCCCCACGTAGGGAATTATTTTAATTAATTTAATTTAATATCTCATATTTAATTATATGTGCATTTAAATCATATTTAAATGCAACATCCCTCACATAATATATGGTGTAGCCACCTATTTTTGTTTGGCTCAGATTTTTTTTTCAATCAATTGATTGCTAGATTTATCATGTCTAAGCATTATTTTTATTTAAAATTGCTCATTAGCTAATTGGCTTGCTTTTTATGTTTTTCAATTTGTTTGTTTCTTCCCTAGTTTGGTTAGAAGAACCAATTTAATTAATTTAGTTACAAGGGATATCAAAGAAAGCAAGTTTTTGAATTCTTAGTTTGGTTTACAAAAGTTGCAATCTTTTTGGGCATAGCATACATTTGGCATGATTTTTAAATAAAAAAAAAATAGCCAGTAAGTTTTATTATTTCACCAAAGAGGAAATGGTTTTAACTTTTATAAACTCTTCTTGTTGAGCTTGAGATGGAGGAACCAGCCAACGTTCGAAGGATTCAACCAAAAAAAAAAAAAAGAATCATTCAAAAAAAAAAAAAAAAAAAAGCCTATAGAAAGGGATACATGCACACACAAAAAAGCATTCAACCACAAAATCAGCCACAACCAAGAAAAGCCATAGATTCCTCACCACCAAAAAAATAAAAAAAAAGCTATAGGTGATGCACCACCAACAAGCCAAACCCTCCCTTCTACCAAAAAGGAAAAAAAAAAACCATCTTAGAACACAATGAAAATCATATAGCTTAGTTGGAGGTTGCATTTTGGTAGGGTCTTGTCCCAATTAAAGATCCGCACCTCAAACAACAAGATGAGTTTAGTGTTGTTCTTGATTCCATCTCTTAGAATGCTTTGTGTGTGTGTGTTTTTTTTTTTTTTTTTTTTTTTTTCGTTTCTTCTTCTTCCTTTCGAATGCCCTGAAAAACAATAGTAGAGTAAGGGTATTTAAAACTTGCTTTTGTTGTATTGTTGTTCCTTACTTTTTGTTTTTACAATGTGAACTTGCTCATCTTTTTATCCATGTGCTCTAGTTTTTTTTTGTTAACCTTATTTATCTATCTATGTTTATACTCATCTCTCTCTTTTTTCTTACCTATTATGAGTTTTACTTATCGAAAAAATGAAGAGCGAGTGAAAAAAAAAATGTTGTGAGATCAAAAGAAAAGAGTGCGTAACATACCTTAGTTAGATGGTGGAGATGAGTTTTCACTTTCGGTAAAAAAGAAATGGCAACAATAGAGTAGTTGTGTGAGAGGGAATAGTTGAAGAAGAAGAGAGTAACAACAAAAATAGTTGAGAAAAGAGAAAGGCAGTGAGTTTTTTTTTTTTTTTTTTTTTTTTTGACAATGAAAGGCAGTGAGTTTTGAGGGAGAAAGATTGAGGAAATAAGAGAATAAATAAACAGTTAAATATATATATATATAAAAAAAAAAGAAAAAAAAAAGGAAAAGTAAAGTAAAAATAGTGTTAGTTCTAATTTATTATTATTATTTTCTAAGCTTCTTGGGATGAGCGGCTGATTAGCCATCGATCACTTTTCAATTTCTTTTATTTTTATTTTTATTTATGCTCTTTGTGTGCATTGATGCATGATTTTTTTTCCTCTTTCAATTTATTTTCGTTTGGTAAGTTTTTCTCTTCTTCCTTGCTTATTATTTATTTATTTATTTATTCCTTTTGTTCCTTCATTCCTTTGTTAAAGAAAGAAGCAAAAATATTTTTTATTGGAGGCTTATTTAGTTCTTTTTGAGCATTGTATTTAATTATTTTAACCATTTTGTACGTAGTTTATATTTAGTTTAAGTGTGCTATTTTCTTAATTCATCATGTTGTAAATTTATTATATTACTGTTATGTTATGTGAAAAGGTGTTATGGTGTCCGAAATTAGAAAAATATCTGAGTCAAAGCGAGTTTAGTTCAGCAGTAATTGACATATACCCTCAATCAAGAGTTGAGAGGTTTAAATCCCCACCCTCAAATGTTGGTGTATTAAAAAAAATTAGAAAAATATCCGACGACAGAATCTAGAAATAAAAGGGAGTCCGATTTTCTAGTTTTTCTAGGGTGAGGAAAAAAAATACCCCTAAACTATGAGGTTTGTTTAAAAAATGCTCTTGAACTTTAAAAAGTTTCAAAAATACCCTTGAATTTTAAAAAACGTTTCAAATATACTATTGTTGTTAATTTTTGGATGGAAACTGTTTAAAGTTTCAATTTCATTAATACCCTTAAAATTTCCAAAAAAAAAAATCCTTATTGGAAAATGCTTCTTTTTTTTTTCCTTCTCTCATCGTAATTTCTTCCTTCATGAAATTTAAACTGAGAAACTTATTTGTCATGTATTCATAGACTAGGAGCTTTTCTTCTCAATATATTACCCCAAGAGCTTGACTAGATTTTTGTGTTGAAACTTCAAGATGAGTTTTGTTTTGTTCTTCTATGTGTGTTTGACCTTCATTTTGTTGGTAGTCTTTTCAATATATTATTTCCTCACCAACCACTACCTATAAGCTTTCTCTTTATTTATTTATGAAAAATAAATGAAACTATTGTTGTATATATTGGTTCCAACCATTCTTAAATATTAATAAGAATAAAATCATATATAAAACTTTTGATTAATTAATCTTGTAAACTAGACCAAACTTCGACGCTAGCTCTCGGTCTTCCACTTTTGATAAGCCTCCAACTTGATTTCTTTTCGTTCCTATGGCTGGAAAAATAGTTCGCTATGCGAGCTATCAATCAACTATCGAGCAAGGCCTCTAACCACAAGTAGAGTCCTTGATCAACCAATTGGCAATGAGTGGAAAGTAGCTCATGTATCTTATAAATTGTAAGGTCTCCACTTGTCTTTTCATTGTGGCAACATGCCCCCTCAAGATGGTGTCTCTTTTGGGTTCACCATCTTAGATCGAATCTCAATTTTTTTTCTTCGATCGAATACCCGTTTGAGTTTTATGGGCTCTGATACCATATTAGATAACATGGTATTCCATCTTAAAACCAATTGGCAATGAGTAGAGTAATTGTGAGGTCTCCACTCAATGTGGGATCTACCCCATCTAAAAAAGAATATTTGAATTTACTTCTTTCAAAACTTTGGTTAAGATCTCAAAAACAAAACTAACAAAACATCGAAATCAAATCTTGAGAAAAGAAAAAAACTAAAAAGAAAACAATTATCACCGGAAAGAAAACCTTATGAAGTTCCATAAACTTTTTTGAGGTTAGGCTAATCAAGCAAACTAAACTATAGATAATATAGAAAATGTGAAGATTAAACTTAAAGCAGAAGAAAAAAAAAAACCAGAAGAAGAAAAGAAAACTTTTTGCAATTAAAAGCCACTTTTATTGTTTAATAGATTAGAAAATGAATCATATACCTTTGAACCAAGGATATGAGAGTGATGAGAAAAGAAAAAGGCCGTTGGTGAACGTTGTTGGCAGGCTGACGACAGACGACAACAGGCTGAGGGATTGCTAGCCGATAGCAACAGCGACTAGGGCGTCGCTGGCTACTGGATAGACAAGGCAAATGATCGATTGTTGGAGAAGAAACCGTTAAGAGATTAGGGCTAGGAAGTGAAGATGTTTTCATATATTATTTGTTTAAAACAATTTTAAAGATTTTTTTTTATATCTTATTTGTTTAAAACAATTTTAATTTTTAACCCTTTTTTTAACGGTTTAGTTGTTTATTTATTTTTTAAATTTATTTGCCTAAAGCAAATGAGGTAGGCCTTGTCATCATATGCGAAAATGAGAGCGGGGAAGGGCGAAAAGATACCTTTTATGGCGTTTTCTAGCGATTCATGGCACCCACGACACCCACACCCTGTCCAAACCTGAGAGAAAATGTGAAGAACGATAAAAGACAAAATGCGAAATGAAGGTGGAGGCAGGGTTTTAAAAGGTTTTGTGATGAAAACTGCTTTTCGTCGCAAGTTTTCGTCACAAAGATGTGTGACGAAAAGACGATTTCGTCGCAAAACCGTGCGGCGAAAAAGGGTTTCTTGCAAAATCGTGCGGCGAAAAGACGGTTTCGTCGCAAACCCGTGAAGACGATTTCGTTGCAAATCCGTGTGACGAAAAGACAGTTTCGTCACAAAGTCTTTAACATCCCCTTGAATTTTGTTCAATTTTTTTTCGTGCCACGATTTCAGATGTGACGAAATTAAGTTTTCGTCTCATATCTTGCGACGAAATCAATTGTGTGTCGCAAGGTTGCGACTAATTAAATTTTTGTTGCAAACTTTGCGACGTTTATTTTTTTGTCGTTGAGGTTTCATTGCTAAATCACTTCTTCTTGTAGTGACATCAACACATAACTATCCAGTCAACACTCCCATGAAATTCTGCAAAATCTGATAGTTTTAGTTGAAAAAAAAAATTACGTCAAAACACAATTTGAAATCATTTTAGATTTCAAATTCTTATCTTTTTCTTGATATAACAAACCATAGAATTCATTTCAAATTTAGTATGATTTGAAATCTCTCAAAATCAAAAGTTAAAAACAGAGCACAAAAATTTAGCACATCTTGATTTGGCCATTTTTTTTAAAGGGTCGGTTGCAAAAGTAGAAAAATGGCTCAAACTAATTGCATAAGTAGCAGTCCGCAAAAATATTTACAAAAATGGAAAAATCTCACCATCTGAAAAGTAAAATTACTAAAATGCCCATAACTGATAGAAAACTTTCTATCACCGATAGATTCTATCAGTGATAGAAGTTTCTATCAGTAATATTTTCTATCAGTGATAGAAAGTTTTTCTACCACTGATAGAATCTATCCGCGATAGAAAGACTTTCTATCATATAAGATTTCTATCAATATATATATAAAATTTGATGAGGAAGAAGATGTGCGACCAATCAATTTTTCTATCACTGATAGATTTTATCAGGGATAGAAATCTTCTATCACTGATAGAAACTTTATTCTATTAGTGATAGAAACTTTCTATCACTGATAGAAAATGTTTCTACCACTGACTGATAGAAAATTTTTCTACCACTGATAGAATCTATCAGTGATAGAAAGATTTTCTATTAGAGAAGATTTCTATCATTTTTCTACTTTCTATCATAGAAGATTTCTATCATTTTTCTACCACTGATAGAATCTATAAGTGATGGAAAGACTTTCTATCATAGAAGATTTCTATCAATATATATATATATAAAATTGACGAGGAAAAAGATGATGCGCGCTAATCAGTTTTTGTGATAGAAAAAGTTTATATCAGTGATTTTCTATCAGTGATAGAAACTTTCTATCACTGATAGAAAATGTTTCTACCACTGATAGAATCTATCAGTGATAGAAATATCACAGAAACTTTATTCTATCAGTGATTGAAACTTTCTATCACTGATAGAAATTTATTTTCTACCACTGATAGAATCTATCAGTGATAGAAAGACTTTCTATCCGTGAAAAAAGATTTCTAAAAAAAAAAATGGACGAGGAAGAAGAAGATGCGCGCCAATCAGGGGCAGGGGCAATTTAGGAATATAAAAAATTAATCCAAAAATTTTGCCATATTTACAAATATTTTTAAAAATTGCTATATTTGTCATTATTTACTCTCATGTTGCCACCCATTATAATTATCCTTTTTTAAATCTATATTTTATTTCTAGTTCACCCGGGGACAAGGCCATCTTCATTATGGTCCGCCGCCCATGATGTCATCCAATTAAATTTAAGTTGTAAATTGTATATATTATATTTGACCTTCAAAATTTAGACTATAAACAAATCTGTGTGAACCTTAATTCCTCCTAGGACTGAAGAATAACACTTAGGGCGTGTTTGGGCCGCCAATGTTGGAAGCCCGTGTTTGTAAGCCCGTCGAAGTCTGCGTTTGGGCGGCCATTTTCCAAAACCCGCGTTTAGATGTTCAGACTTCCCAAATCAGTCCATCGATTCTCTCTCCGTCTTTCCAAATTGGTCCTTCGATTCTCTCTCCGTCTTTCCAAATCGCTCCCCCGTATCTCTTCGTCTTCTTCGTTGTTTCTCTCTGCCTCTTCATTTCTCTCAGGTGCGTCTTCTCATCTATCTTCCTCTTCGTTTCTCTCAGGTGTGTCTTCTCATCTCTCTGCCTCTTTGATTCTCTCGGACTCTTCGTTTCTCTAAGGTCTCATGCCGCTTCATCCTCCTTGTTTCCGTCGATTGGTTCATGGATCTAACGTTTTTTGTTTTTTTTTTTCTTGTTGTTCATCTAACTCAACACCATCCCCTCTCCTCATCCTCTTGGAAACCCTAGATCTATCTTCCCTTTGTTCATCCTCTTCGAAACCCTAAATCTATTATCAGATCTAATGCTTATCGATTTTTTTTTCAGATCCCCACCCCATGCCGCTTCAACTTGCCGCGTCCGTCGACCTTCCCTTACCGAGAGCTCGTTGGATATGCATGGTAGGTTCTTGGAGCATGGTGAGGGGTGGGAAGAAGAGGTAAGATTTCTTGTCCCTTGCCGGCCGATGATGAGTACTGCATGCTAGTTAAATGTACATCCAAAATTTTCTGCATCTGATTGTATGTTCGATGTAAAGCAAGCATAATTTTTGCCCTCATTGTTCCAATTTTTACGTATTTTGATATGTCTCGATTCTGTGCATTTTTTTACTGGTTCCTTATCATCTCTGTGTTGGCTTCTTTGTTCTGTCAAGTTCTCTTTGTTCTTCGTTCTCATCTCTGTCTCTTGGTTCTATTGTATCCAATTTTTTAAATTTTTTATTTTTTTCATCCCTCTTTTATGGCTGTTTCCTACCTTTTTTCGATCTCTTTGGCTATTTTTCTAATTTGATCTTTTTTTCTATCATTTGGACCCTCTTTTTGGCAATTTTTCTTGTTTCAATGTGTTTATTTTATCTAAGCTATTTTCATACCAACCAAACAGAGGCAACGGTTTATATTTTCCTTTTCAGTGGTTGTTCTTGACGTAGTTTTTTGGCATCTCTGTTCCTATAATTTTCTTAACTTATTCTAAAAATTTGTGCTTGTTTTCCTTTAACTCCCCCTTTGAGCATCCAACTTGCAAAATCTGGACGATTTTTTTTTTTGTCTATTTTGCACTGGTGCACCTGAGGCCGGTTACATTGTAATTTTTTATCTCGTTACTTGTTTATTACCTTTGCATCTGAGAATTAGAATTAGAAGGCTGAAGGTTAGATTTGGAAGAAGATTGAAGAAGCTGAGAAGAGTGCACTAACAAGAATTACCGCTGTCAAGATTGGAGTTTACAAGCAAGTCATTTGTCAGATCAGAAGTTGCAAGTTTTTGTTTGGCAGAAAATAAACCAACTTTGCCAATCTCCCTCCTTTGTTATCATACTGTAATTTCTCAAGAAATTTTATATGCAAGTTCATGAGCTTTGTCATATGAAAGAAATTTTATAAGCAAAGCGGTACATGTTGTAATTTCTGAATATCCATTTAATTTGACGTTGGCCCATCATTGAAATGGCAACTCTAACCATTTTATTCTCTACTAATGTGATTCATTTCAATAGAATTGAAAATATTTATCCAAATTTTTATTTGTTAAATATGGTATAAACGATTTGATAGAGGTGATGATATAAAAAGATAACTTATGTATCATAGAAATTCAAGGTGAAAATAAGAAAGGATAGAAGCTCTCTCTTTTTGGTTCAAAAAATATTAAGAATATATACACAATTGATGGATTCACATGGTGAAATATATATATGGTTTAGATCTAAAAAGAGGTTTCATCTCAAAATTAATTGGCAAGGAGGCGAATAACTCGTATACCTGATCAATTGTGAGCTTTGTTATATGCAAGTTTATGACCCTTAACTTTCATGAAAGTGATGATTTAATCTTTGAACTTTAGTATATACAAATTTTATATTCTGTACTTTCATTTTTTAACAATCTTGGTCGTGGAAAAAAAATTGAAGAATGGAAGATGAATTTTTTATTTTTTTTAATTTTGGATTTTTAATCAAAATTGTGACTTAAAATCTTAATTTTACAATTAATGGAAAAAACATTTTGATTTATTAATTTTAGAAGAATTTTATAACATAAAAAAAATCAGAAACTCAGACTTCAGAACTCAGCACCCCAAACACAGACTTCCTAAATCAGACTTCAAAAACCAGCATCCCAAACACAGACTTCATAAACCCAGACTTCAGAAATCAGCACCCCAAACACAGACTTCCTAAACCCACAGATTTCACAAAACACCCTATTTCCTAAACCCCAACTTCCACAACTCAAACCCTTGCCCCAAACACACCCTTAAAGACATCCATGGATCAACTAAAATTTCTGGCCTATATGTCATTAAATAAATGAGCTAAAAATTTTAGTTGGAAGAGTACTAAGTTATTATTGCCCTCAAAACTTAGAGTGTTCTATAAATACATATGCTAAGAGGAAGTGTTTGTAAGCCTAAACTAAAGCAAGAGCCTTGCAAATGGAGGCATCAAAACAAGAACCAAAAGAAATGGTGAAGCCTCTAAGATCATATTGGGAAAAGAGAAAATGGTTGAAGATTGACAAACACATTGCTCGAACTCTCTTTTTCGTGCTCATGCTTTGTATTTTTGCACCATTTCACTTTAATTAGAGTGCATTTTTTGTTGCATTTGCAATATATATTATCACAGATCTGGGTATCAATGTTTCGCCTATCATAAAAATCTGTCACATCAAAGTTTTAGCCTTCCCAAATGGCTCGAATACTTGTTTGCTAATAGTGTGCTCTTTCTCATTATTATATTGTGGTCTATATATTTATCCTCTTTTGTATTACTTTTTCCAATATTGGCTTGCCCTATTGGTAGTCTTCACGTGCTCTCTTTATTCATATATACACCTTCTTGGCTATCTCTGTAATAGGTAGGTCATTGACAATACTTTCCTCTAATATAACTCTTTGGTTTTTCTCCCCTTTTTATTTGCTTACTGTGGAGCTCATTGCACTTAAAATTTGCTCTCTTTACTATTAGAAATGCTATATTGATAAGCACGTGATGGTTAAAAGTTACCATATATATTCAGTGTTAACTTGAAGATTTTCATTAATTTTTTAATTTCAGGGTGATCCGATTTGTTGGGTGAGAACACACAGGTGCCACCATCAGTTTGTTGATACTAATCAAAAAGACCCACATAGCCCGGCCCTTATTCAAGGATTTTGGTCTAGCCACATCACTTGGGTTCTTGATTCCTATGCTTTGACTAAAAAAGTTTGTCCAAAATATTTGGATGATTTTCAAAAGATAGATAGAAACATCTTCATGTTGCTTATGAATCAAAGGATACCAGAAAATGTTGGGGACTTGGAGAAGCAAGCATTCTATAGATTTATTCACAGGACATATTCTCTTCATCCAATTCTTGTTGAAGTCCTACTCTATATACTGGGCAGAGCTCCTTTTCTAATATGGGGAATGGTAAAATGAAAGCACTCCCATATCTCTAATATTGGAGATGTCTTAATAGTTGAGCTATACTTAGATTCATAAATTAAAATATCTCTAAATATATATATATATATAAAATATTCTCTCCGTGCATCTTCAAGAATTAAATTAGAATAAAAACTTGTATCAAGTATGTGACCCCAATTTTCAGATGGAAATTACCTGACTTAGCAAATGTAATTTGTTATCGATCCCTACAGTCCTAAATATTTCTGGTTTGAGAAATTTTCTCTTTGTTTTAGTTCAATAATATATATAGTGAGATTCCAATCTTTTAACCTTTTGATTGATGACACATATTATATCTTAGTTGAGAGCTTTCATGCTGGCGACTTCGAAAACGTTTGTGCTCTACAAATTATCTAAAGAAAATTAGCATCAAACAAATTATATGTAGCATCTAAATTATAATTTTCTCCTCTTAAAAAATTAATGATCTAGTTAGGTCATTAAAATTGTGTATAAAAGAAATGTGATATATCAAATTCTGTATCCTATAGGGTGTGAGGATAGTAGTGCTTTTACATATAACATTTATGGTGAATTCAGTAAGTCATATATGGGGAAAACGACAATGGAAAACAAACGATTTGTCAAGAAACAATTGGTAATTTTCTTCAAAGGGAAAAAAAAAGATTTAAATGGTTAAGGGCCTTTATTTCAATATAGTAGGTTGTCTGAACAATTTTAGTGTTAATTTTGAAAATGAAAAAATTTGCATACATCCCTCCATTTATAGTAGCTAGTTACTTTTATTATTTTTTAGTACAACAAACGTGGGGTATGGAGTTTTTTTTTTCGATAAAAGGATACTTTATTAATGAGAGCATGTGAGGGACATGCGAAATAGGGCTACAGAAAAGCTTTCCAATTCAAGACAATAGTAGAAACCTGATAATTGGAGAAAGCTATTGTGGAGGATACCCAAATAGAAGCAAGAGAAATGATATCTTCCCAAATATTGATGAAGGTTCGGAAAGTGTTCTGAAAAATGCGCCTAATACGCTCGCTCCAAATAACCCATAATATCGCTGCAAAAAGTGGGGTATGGAGATTTGAACATCTGGTAAGATAGTAGCCAGAGATTTTGCTTTGATGTAAACATAAAACGTATTCATTTGACAAATGCCAACTTATATTTTATTTTGTGTACAAAAAATATGTTCATTTTTGCATTGTATTTTACTATTTGTTTAAATATTTTTTCCCATGTGTTTAGGTGGGTGGGTATACTTTCATTTGGAGAAGGTTGGCACACAATAACCACCATGCCTTTGAATATTCAGCCAGACATGGACTTGAATATAATGGTGGCAGATCCATTTCAGTTGGAACTACGTTGTACTACGTTTCTTCGAGTCATTGGTGTAGCCACAAACGTCAAACTACCCTCACAAAGTCACAAGCAAAAGCTCGCAGTCGACAAATTATCTAAAGAAAGCTTTCAAAATTGATCTTTTACATAGCAGTTGTTTTTTTTTTTAGACAAGCGATTAGGCATAACCAAAACAAAGGCCAACGAAATTTAGGCAAAACAGCCAATAGACAGCATCCTAAATTTCTACCAAGTCTTAACTTTCTCTTGTTGGCACCTATATAAATTAGTTACTATTTGTAAAAAGGTGTAATCCAAATATATAATACAAAAATTTACTTTCATGCTTCAATAAATTTTGGATTAACTTTCTATTGATATTATTCTTCATTCATAAGATTATGATTAACAATTACCAAAATCACTATCCGTAATCCAACGATTTTAGGAATAAAAACTTTTTATTTCATTTTAGAAAACAAACTAAAGGAATTTTTTTCACTGAATTTTTTTTTTTTTTTTGAAAAGGAAAATTCATTAAAAAAAAATACTTTGGTCTCATCCATTCTAGTTCTTACACTTTCAAATATCTAAATTTATTTTTCCCTAGAGCAAGCAAAAAATAATTCACACAGCAAGTCCATTGGCTTATTAATAAGCATGGTAAACAAAATATTCTGCATTTTATATATTTTTGTAAGTTAGAAATACCATTTTGGTTTCTATACTTTGGTCTCATCCCATTCTAGTTACTATACTTTCAAATATCTAAATTTAGTTCATGCACTCTCAATAAATCTTAAAATAGTCCTTAGTGTTAGTTTGAAGTTTTTTTTTTTTTTTTTTTTTAATGTATATAATATCGAAATTGGTTAGTAATAATTTTCATGCAAGAAAAGACACAAAGTAAATGTTTTATCAAAATTTATACATGGAAGAAGGCTTGTAGAGGTTTTTTTTTTGGGGGGGGTAGAAATATAATTATGCAATTAATATTAATTAATTAAGGGTGTGTTTCATTTATTGTTTAAAAAAAAAAAGGTGTGTTTCATTTAACTTTTCAAGTATTTAATTTTGAAAAACTATCTAGTGTTTGGCAACCACTAAAAATGACTTATTAGAAAATGAAATTGAGAAATAAACCATTTTGACAGAAGTACTCGAAACCAACTTTTTCAAAAAGAGTTTTTAAGTATGTTGATGGCCAAATTTGGTAAGAGGAACTCACCTGACCTTCACGTGCCACCAACGGTAAATTTGTAGATGAGGGGGAAGACGTGGCCTGCAAAACGGGAAACCTGCACACCGGTGTGGTGCTAGCCACACCGACTCTGATGCTTAAGTCAGAAAACAGAAGTAGGAGGGCTAGAGAGTAAGAGAATAGAGTAGAGAGTTCGGGTCCCCTTCTTCAGTGGCGAAGAGGGGTATAAATACCTGCTCATCCTCCTAGGATTTTTAGGAGTTCGGAGGCCTTTTGGGGTGAACCAGGCGAAACCAGGACGGCCAAAGGTGGTAGGGACCGAACGGAGCCGGAAGAACTCGGCCTCGGCCCATGGCCGAGGCCGAGCACGGGGTTGGGCCAAAAGCCCGACCCCTTCGGTCTTGGCATGTCCTACTTGTCAGTCTCGCCTCTGGAGTCCATCTCCCAGTCCTATTTTCGTCCGGTTTTCCTCATCAGCTCCTTGTACACCGGCGTGGTCCAAAATCACCTATAACAAAGTATACAATAGCTTATGTATAAAAACACTTATGTAGAAATGTAACCAAACATATGAGTGTAATTTTTATACAAAATATTTTTAAGAAAATGCATTCTTGAATTACATTTAAATTGAAATGTATTCCAAACGGAGCCTAAAATAGAGTTTTTTTTTTTTTTTTTTTTTTTGAGAAGCCTAAAATAGAGTTTTTGAAAAGGAAAAGTTTGGGGGAGGGGACAAAGCCCTTAATCTCCATTATGGTCCACCGCCCATGACGTCATCCAATTAAATTTAAGTTGTTGCATTGTATATATTTGGACCTTAAAAATTTAGACTACACAAATCTGTGTGAACTTAATTCCTCCTAGGACTGAAGAATAACACTTAAAGACATCCATGGATCAACTAAATTATGTGGCCTATATCTCATTCAATAAATAAGCTAAGATGTAGTTGGAAGAACACTAAGTTATTGCCCTCAAGACTTAAAAATGTTCTATAAATACATATGTTAAGAGGAAGTGTTTGTAAGCCTAAACTAAAGCAAGCCTTGCAAATGGAGGCATCAAAACAAGAACCAAAAGAAATGGTGAAGCCTCTAAGGTCATTTGGGAAGAGAAAATGGGAGAAGATTGACAAAGACAATGCTCGTTCTCTCTTTTTCTTACACATGCTTTGTATTTTTGCACCATTTTACTTTAATTGGAGTGCATTTTGGGTTGCATTTGTATTATACATTATCACAGGTCTGGGTATCAGTGTTTCCTATCATAGAAATCTAGCTCATCGGAGTTTTAGCCTTCCCAAATGGCTCGAATACTTGTTTGCTTACTGTGGAGCTCATGCACTTCAGGTTTGCTCTCTTTATAAAGTTAGTACATGATGATTAGATATATATCCAATTGTAAGTTGAAAATTTTCATTGATTTTTGAATTTTTTCAGGGTGATCCAATTGATTGGGTGAGTACGCACAGGTGTCACCATCGGTTTGTTGATACTGAAAATGATCCACATAGCCCTATTCAAGGATTCTGGTTTAGCCACATTACTTGGGTTTTTGATTCCTATGCTTTGACTAAAAAAGTTTGTCCAAAATATTTCAATGATTTTCAAAGGATAGATAGAAACATCTTCATGTTGTTTCTAAAGCAAGTGAGACCAGAAAATGTTGGGGACCTGGAGAAGCAAGCATTCTATAGATTTATTCACAGGACATATTTTCTTCATCCAATTCTTCTTGCAGTCATTCTCTATACTCTGGGTGGAGCTCCTTTTCTAATATGGGGAATGGTAAAATGAAACCACTCTCATCTCTCTAATATTGGAGATGTCTTAACAGTTGAGTTATGCTTAGGTTCATAAATTAAAATATCTCTCTCTATATTCTGTCTGTGCATCTTCAAGAATTAAATTAGAATAAAAAGTCGCATCAAGTATGTGACTCCAATTTTCAGATGGAGATTACCCGACTTAGCAAATGTTTGCTACCCCCACAGTTATATATATATATATATATATATATATAGGTTTTGGGAAATTTTTTCTCTTTTTTTATAGTTCAACAATATATGGGGTTGGAGATTCGGATTTGTAACCTTTTATTAGTTGATGACTGAGAACTATGCATGTTGACAAGTTTGAGAATGTTTGTGCTCTGCAAATCTCATCTAAAGAAAATTAGCATCAAATAAATTTTTTCATTTTAAAAATTATCTGTTATATAAAGAAACTACATAAATATGCAAACTTAATATAGGTAATATATATATTTATTTATTTATTTATTTGTAGCATCGGAATTATAATTTTCTCTTAAAAAACTAATGATCTCTAGTTAGTCATTAAAAATGTGTACAAAAGAAATGTGACATCAAATTTCATGTCCTGCAGGGTGTGAGGATTGTAGTGGTCTTACATATAACATTTATGGTGAATTCAGTATGTCATATATGGGGAAAACGACAGTGGAAAACAAACGATTTGTCAAGAAACAATTGGTAATTTTCTTTTTCTTTCTTGTCCTTTATGAAGAAAAAAAAATATTTAAATAGTTAACGACCTTTATTTCAATATAATAATACTCTTTAGGCTGCGAAGTAACAGAATAATTTTAGTGTTAATTTTGAAAACCAAAAAATTTGCATACAAAATGTGGGGTACAGAGATTTGAATCTCCAAATTAAGAGAGAATAGATATTGTAGGATACATTTTTTAAGCATATATCTCGTATAATAAATTACTACATATCGTATGTTTAATCTTTTTAAAACAATAATTCAAATAAGGAAGAGAGATTTTGCTCTGATGTAAACGTAAAAGGTATTCATTTGACAAATGCCAACTTGATTATATTTTATTTTGAGTACAAAAAATATGTTTATTATTGCATTGTATTTTACTATATGTTACATACATTTTTTTCCCTTGTGTTTAGGTGGGTGGGTATACTTGCATTTGGAGAAGGTTGGCACAATAACCACCATGCCTTTGAATATTCAGCCAGACATGGACTTGAATGGTGGCAGATCGACTTTGGTTGGTACTTTGTTATGTTTCTTCGAGTCATTGGTGTAGCCACTGACGTCAAACTACCCTCTCAAAGTCACAAGCAAAAGCTCGCACTCGAAAAATTACCTAATTAAAGAAAGCTTTCAAAACTGATCCTTTACATAGAAATTATCATACAAGTGTTATGTCAGTTGGACTATACACTTAGTTGGCAACTATATAAATCAGTTACTTTTGGTAAAAATGTGTAATCCAAATATATAATGCATAAGTTTATTTTCTTGCTTCAATAAATTTTCGCTTAACTTTCCATTGATATTATTCTTCATTCATAAGATTTTGATTAACAATTACCAAAATCTATTCGTAATCCAATGATTTTAGGAATAAAAACTTTTTGTTTCATTTTAGAAAACAAACTAAAGGATTTTTTTTTTTTTTTTTTCAAAATTGCTGCATATATACACTGATTTATTTTTCCTTAAAGCAAGCAAAAAGTAATTCTCACACACCAAGTCCATTGGCTTTATATATTAGGGGGCTTTGCACATATAGCAAAAACCGGCAAACATATTGCAAACATAGCAAAAAAATAAAATTATTTGCGGAAATAGCAAAAAATACGTTAAATTACAAAAATACCCTTAGTATCTCCAATAGGCTATCAGCCCCTATTATTGATAGTCACTGATAGACTTCGATTAATCGGAGTCTATCAGTGATAAATACTGATAGGCTTTGATGATAAGGTTCAATTAATCGGAGTCTATTAGTAATAGACACTGATAGACTTTGATTAATCAGAGTCTATTAGTGATAGACATTGATAGACTTTGATTAATCGAAGTCTATCAGTGTGTATCACTGATAGGCTCTGATAATCATAATATATAAGTTTTTATCGTGTTTAATTCAAGTTTATCAGTGATAGCCACTGATAGAAAAATTTAATTCAAGACTATTAGTTCAGTTTAATTCAAGGCTATCAGTTTCTATCCATCAGTTTAATTTAAGTCTATCAGTGATAATCACTAATAGAAAACCGTTTAATTCAAGGTTATCAATTTCTATCACTCATAGAAATAAATTCAATTTTAATTCAAGGTTATTAGTTTCTATCACTGATAGAAATCAATTCAATTCAAGACTATTAATTTCTATCACCGATAGAAACACCAATTTAATTGAAGTTTATCAGTTTCTATCAGAAATCAATTTAATTGAAGTTTATTGACTTGTATCACTGATAGAAATTAGTTTAATTCAAATCTATCATTTTCTATCGATGATAGAAATCAGTTAATTGAAGTCTATAAGTTTCTATCCCTGATAGAAATCAGTTAATTATCAATTAATTGAAGTCTACCAATGATTGTCACTAATAGAAATCAATTTAATTGAAATCTATCAGTAAATTACTTTCCATTGCAATCATCTCGGTAATTAGAAACTCATCCAAAATTATTATACTACAATCATAAATTGAACAACAAATTTAAGTCTCTTGTGGTAATTAGAACATAAAATCCAAAAATAACCATTACGAACAAGTGACTCTTAATCAACAATATAATTTTTAAAGCCTAGCACACAAGCTCCGTGACCACCACCATAAAATTGCTATTCTTGTATTCTTTGTATTTAATTATCTATCAATTATAGTCCGTGATAGACTTCGATCAGTGATAGTTAGTGATAGACTACGATTAAGCGGAGTATATCAGTGATATACTTTGATATACCTATACAAACACTCACCAAAATTGCTATTTTTGTATTCTTGACATTCTTGAATTAAAAAGAAGGCCAACAAGAGCTTAGCTCAATTGGCAAACAGAGGGAAAAAAAAACATATTAATCACACAAGAACTCCAACCTCATAAATGCACAGAAAATAAAAAAATTTAAAAAAAAATTGTGTGGTAGAGGAGGGAAGAAAGAAAGAAAAAAGAAAAAAAAAAAGAGAAATGGTGATGTGAGGGAAGAAATAAAGAAAAAAAAAGAGAAATGGTGCGGCAAATAAAGAAAAAAGAAAAAAAAAAAGAGAAATGGTGCACAAAAATTAAAAAATAATAATAATAATAATAATAATAGTAAAAAGAAATCATAACAACTCATAAATGCACAATAAAAAAAAAAAAGAAAAAAAGCAAAAAATAAAAAAAGAAAAAAGAAGAAGAAGAAATCAGCTCATAAATGCACAAAAAAAAAAGAAAGCAAAAAAAAAAAAAAAGAAAAAAGATGAAGAAAGCGTATGCACAAGAAAAAGAAGAAGAAGAAGAAATCAGGGTAAATGGGAAGGGAGAGAAAGAGAAGGGTAAAATGAGAATATTCTAATTTTTTTTTGCCATATTTGCAATTCTTTTTATTTGGTGCTAAATTTGTTATTATAGATAATTAATTTGCCACCCACTGCAATTACTCTATATATTATCTAATGCTGTAGATTTACTGTGAAAGATTTAATTCGTAGTAATCTTTATAAGAACTTTTGTATTTTGCACGTATAGGGAATCTGATAATAAACAAGAAAATTTGATATAAGACAAATATAAAATGGAAAAATATATATTTTTTTCGAGTACATAAATCTAAAGGGAGAAAGAAGATGGGGAATATTTCTGGTATTGATGATAAAATTCAATGAATGAATACAACAGCAAAAGCCAACATAAATAACGAAAAGAAGGGACACGTGTAAGCCTCTAATATGACCAATACTGACAGATAAGAAATATATAAAACCAGAAGAATAGCCCAACAAATAATAAGGAAAACAGGTATCTTATGATCCCCGCAAACAAAACTGAGTAGTCATGAATGGAGAGCTTGGTGTGCAAACCTTGAAAATGAATAGCAGGCAAAGGCTTGGTCGTAATGTCTGCAAGTTGATCTTCAAAAGCAATGAATCGAACTAAATGTTGTTGGCGCAAAACTCGTTCTCTAATGAAGTGATGGTCTATCTCAATATGCTTAGATCGAGTATGAAGGACTGGATTTGCTGTTAAATATGTAGAACTGACATTGTCACACAAAAGTAGTGGTACAGAAGAAGGAAAGTCAATTTCAGACAAGACAGACTGAAGCCAAATAATCTATGCAGTGGCATTAGACATTCCTCTGTATTCTGATTCGACATTAGAGCGTGAAAAAACTTTTTCTTTGGCGGATGACCAAAGAGATCAAATTACCTACCAAGAAAAACACAATACCCACTAGTACTTCGACGATCATCGGGGCAATTTGCCCAATCAACATCCATATAGAAAACCAAGAATTGATGACTAGAGGAAGAAAAGGAAACACCTAAAGGACAATGTGGCTTTCAAGTATCGAAGGATACACTTGACTGCATTCCAATGGACCGTAATTGGGGCATGGAGAAATTGACATACTTTATTAACTGCAAAACTAAGATCCGGACGCGTAAGAGTAGAATATTGCAAAGCACCTACAATACACCTATATTTCTTAGGATCAGGCAAAGGGTCCCCATCATGAAGTGATAAAACAGATCCAGTAGCCATTGGAGTATCAATGGACTTACAATCTAACATGTCAGCCCTTTGCAAAATATCCAGAAAATATTTGGTCTGACACATGTGTAAAGACTGCAAATCTCGGTGAAATTAAATTCCTAAGAAATATGATAGGTGTCCAAGATCCTTCAGAGTAAACAGACTATTAAAAGATGCAACAAAATTTTGAATAAACATCAAATTATTGTCAGTGACCAGAATTTCATCAACATAAATAAAAAAAATAACCAAAACCGAGTTCTTGCGAAAGATAAACATAAATGTATTAGACTTCAAAGCAGAAAAGCCGCACCGCAAAAGAAAATTGCTGAGCTTAAGAAACCATTCACGAGGACTCTGTTTTAACCCATATAACGCTTTTTGTAGCTTGCACACATAATCTGGTCTATTAGCATCAACGAAGCCTTTCAGTTGAGTCATATACACATCCTCATGAAGATCACCATTAAGAAAGACATTATGCACGTCTAGTTGTTTGACAACCCAATTAAAATGGACCATAAGAGACATAAAACCAAACGATTGTTGCTAGTTTAATCACCAGGCTAAAAGTTTCAAAATAATCTATATCATACGTTTTATCAAAACCACGGGCTACCAAATGAGCTTTACCTCTCAATCTCGCCATTCGGCCGCAGCTTGAGCTTATAGACTCATTTACAGCACATTACTTTGTAACTTGGAGATGATGGGACAAGAGACCAAGTGTGTTTCTTTAACTGAAGCATCAAACTCCTTTTGCATAGCCTCACACCACTCAACACATTTAAACAGCCGCTTTGAAATTAAGTAGGTTCAGAAGGAAGAGAGTGAAGAGGGGAAGAGATGGATAACTAACACTTAGGCTTGTGGATACCAACCTTTGCACGGGTTATTGATGTGGATTTTTCCTACCGCAAGCGCACAGGTCAAGTTTTAATATAGTGATTTTCGTGTTAACGAGTGTCGTCATCTGGATTGAGTTTCTAATCAAATTAATTACCGTGAATACTTATGACAAATTTTATTTAGGGAACAAAACTTAATGAGAGAATGAAGAAATCAAGACACATAGATAAAAAGTGTGGAATTCAATTGATGAAAACTCTTATAGAATTGATTTCACCTATTGGGGTTGTGAATTAATTAATGGATGTATGACATGCAATAACTCATAAATCTAGAATTTTCTATTCTCATATTTATCTCTTTCGAGCATAAATAATTCTCACACATATAACTAACCCGATATCTCTATCTAGATTCATTCACATGCATGGTTTACATTGAATCCTATTAACAATTTCTACAACTATCCTAAATCTCCCGATTCTAGGATTATTATAGTTATACAATTTATTTATCTAAATTAAGTCCCCTCTCCTGAGCAAGAATTAGAGATAGCATCAATTAACTCATGACCAGTGAATTAAAAGCATTAAAGGCATAAATTTCATAAATGAGTTTAAAACAATGAACCTCCATCAAATAATTCAACAATACCCAAAGGGTTACATCAATCCTAAGATAACGCACCTAGCCACTCATACAAGGTGTTACGATGTAAGTTAATAAGTCTGAAACAACCATTAAAAACAACTCAAGGAAGGAGAGAAAAGAGATAAAACACTAGATTGTCGCTTCAACCGCACGTTCCCATCACAATCGCCACGAGCTAAGCCTTGAATCCCGCTCCTCCACTTTACTTCAGCTCCCACAGAAGGTCTCTAGTCGAATTTAGGGCTAAAATTGCATCAAATAGACTCCTCTTGGCCGTAGCAAATCGCTTTCTATTTATAAGAAATCTATCGACAGTATCGAGACGTTATGGACAGCATCGCGACGCTGTTCCATTGCCGCCAATTCTGTTTAAGAAAAAACCGAGAGCATCGAAACGCTATAGTCACAGTGTATCGATGTTGTGCTCTTTGTCGCCTGAATCAAATATGGAAACTACTAGCGTTGAGACGCCTAGAAAGCAACATCTCGACGCTAGCTCTCAGATTTGCCTCATTTATAAGCCTCTAACTTTGATTCATTTCCATTTCCTCGACCTCTTTTAGCGTCCCGAACACCCGATCAACTCCATTTTCTCGATTTAGCTCCAATAATTGATTCCTACAAATAAAACATTAAAATGCAAAATTTTGGCCAATTTAATCTCAAAGACTAACTAAAATAGACAGGGGAAATAACTTTTTATACTCACTATCAGTTATCATAAGATGGATGTTAATAGCCGGAGCAGCGGTTCAACAGGAGCAGTAGGAGTTATCATAGGATGGATTGACTCTGCTGGAATGACAAAAGAAGGAGAATCAAGAAAGGCTGAAGGTTGGGTAGAAAAAGAGAGGGATGCAAGCGTGACAGAGGGAGAGGCGATGAGTGAAGAAATAAAAAAGGCACGAGAGACAGCGGAAGAGGTAGTAGTATCGAGTGAAATAGAGGAGGCAGGAGAAGGAAAGGCTGAAACGAATGAGGCATCAGATGAGGGATGATGATGAACATGGGGCGTTGGAGATGGAGTAAAACGAGGAGAATGAGACAAGGAAGGTGATGGTGAACTCAAGACAGGAGAAGACAGAACAATAGAAGAAATGATTGGAAAAGGAGAGAGGCAGAAAACGCAAACTAATCAAGAGAAGATGACTTAACAATGTCGAACTTAAAATCAACCTTTGAGAAAGGAAACAAGTTCTCATTGAAGACAACATGGCGAGAGACATATAAACGGCAAGAAATTGGATCAAGACACAAATAGCCCTTATGATTAGAGTTATAACCAAGAAAAATACATTTGGTAGATCGAAACATGAGCTTATGTGAGTTGTAAGGGTGAAAGAAGGGAAAACAAGCACAACCGAAACAACGAAAAAGAGTATAATCAGGATACTGCTTAAAAAAAGATTCATAAGGACTCATGGACTTAAGAATAGGGTAGGCAAACGATTTATAAGATAGATAGCTGATTGAAAAGCATAATTCTAGAAATTCAAAGGCAAATGTGAATGAGCAAGTAAAGACAATCCAATCTCAACAACATGTCTATTCTTGCACTCAACCTGACCATTTTGTTGAGGGGTATAAGGACAAGACACTCGATGAAGAATACCATGTGAAGATAAGAAGGATGAAACACGGCGGTACTCACCACCCCAATCTGTTTGTAAGCATTTAATGCGACACTCAAATTGTGTTTCAACCATCTTTTTGAAGTGTATAAAACATGGAAGAGTCTCATCCTTAGATTTGAGCAAGTAGAAGCCAAGAATATCGAGTGAAGTCATCAATAAACAAAAGGAAATAACGATATCCATTAATAGAGACAACCAGAGATGTCCCCATACGTCAGAATGAACCAATTCAAACGGTTTACAAGATTTATTTTCAGCTAAAGTAAAAGGCAAATGATGGCTTTTGGCCATTTGACAAGAAGTACAAAACTCTCTAACATTAGGACAAGAAACATGAAGCTTAAACAAAACTTGACTCAAAGTTGCAGTAGCTTGGATGGCCTAAACGGATACGCCAATTAGGAACAACAACTGATGAAAGAAAAAGCAGCAGCAGAAAGTTGAGGGTTAACGCCAAAAGAAGTGGAAGGCAAAGATGGAACAGCTGACACACGATACATGCCATCTTCAAGAGTTCCCTTGAGAAGTACCTACTTGGTTTGAAGATCCTTAACAAGAAATGGAGAGGAATAAAACTCAACGAACGCTTTATTATCCTTACAAAGACGAGCCACACTTAATAATTTTTTAGTAATGGCATGAGTATAAAGCACAGAGTCAAGAATAAGAAGAAAGAAATTGAGAACCAACACAAGATATAGATATGGTCTTACCATCTCCAACGATCACATGTTCACCACCAAGATAAGGCGTAGAATAAGAGAGAGGTGAAACATCGGGTGTCATATGATGAGTAGCACAGGAGTCAAGTAACCAATTCTCATCGAGGTGATAAGAATCCATTGATACTGTGGAGACCAAATCAGGTGAAGGAAGAGAAGTTGGATGCAGTAGTTAACATAGCTTGGGGAGGTGGTGTTTGATAGGCTAAGTTGATCCGATGATGGCAAATCAGAGCAGTGTGACAAAATTTCCCATAAATTTGACACTGTGGATGATTAGAATTGGATTGGGAGGGCCATTTTTGTAAGGGTTGAGGTTTACCAAGGAGACTAGGAGAAAAAGTGCTCGAGGAAACAGAGGAATTGGAAAGATTTAATGGATTGAAGGGAGGTCTAACAAAAGTAGTAGAGGGAAAGTTTGTAGTAGAGATCCAGGAGAAGAAAAGCAGCGACTGTTATTGTGAATATTAAAACTAGCAAAATTCGCTTGAGCTAAGGTAAGTTGATCGACACTATTTTGCTTTTCTAGTTTAGCCTCATAAGCTAAAAGAAGACTCCAAACATCTTCTAAAGCATGGTTGTTAGAACAATTCTAGATAGAGGTTACAAAAGCATTGTACTCACTTCCAAGATCGTCTAAGATATGAGTCAAGTGATCACAAGAAGAAATAGGTTCTCCTATAACTGAAAATTTATCAGTAATATCCTTAATTTGAGACAAATATTGGCTAACAAAGAGATCGTCTTTCTTAATCCATTGAAGTTGAGTTTTAAGGTCCATTATCCTAGTTGTAGTCTTAGAGTCATAAGATCGTTTCAAAGAATTCCATATCTCAGAGCCAGTTTCTAAATTCACGATTTCACCCATTTTTTCTTCAGAAAGCGGGGAATACATTCAACACACATAATGAAACGATTGTACCTTTCCCAAGTCAGAAATTTAGGATTTGGCTAAGACTGTTGATCATCAAGAAACTTGGAGGGAGGCGAGATGGAACCGTCGAGGAACCCATGAAGTCCGTTAGCCAAGACCACATTCAGTAGCTAGTTCTTCTGATAGCGAGCATAGCTAGCTATTTTTCTCTTATTAATTAAGCTAGTCTTTTACAATTATTTGCCCAAATTTATGCATTTTTATGTTTTATTTGTAGGAAGTATGTGTTTGAAGCTTAATTCAGCAATTGGAGTCAAATGGAGTTCAATCCTAAATAAAAAAAAATAAAAAAATAAAAAAAAAATAGCGTCGCGACGCTGTCCATAGCGTCTCGACGCTGTCCATAGCGTCTCGACGCTATCGCCAGATTTTCTATAAATTCCTCTTTTCAGCTACGGATTTGGGGAGCCCAATTGGTGAGATTTTAGCCCTAATTTCGACTAGAGACCTTTTGTGGGAGCTAAAGGCAAGGCCAAGGAGCGGGAATCAAACGAGAAGACGTGGAGATCGTGACGGGGACGTGCGGTGTCGGCGGATTTGAGTTTTCCTTTCTCTTTCCCTTAACTCATGTAGTTTTTATGGCTTTTCTTTCAATTAGTGTTTGTAGTTTAAAGACTATGAATTGCTAGTTTTTTGTCTTAGGGATTGATGTAGTTGTTTTAGTTTGTTGGATTGATTTGTGGTATGAATATGCATTTATTTTACCTATGCAATTATGGTTAAATGCTTTCAATTACTTGATCACTAGTTGAATGATTTGAGTGTTGAATCTTGCTCGGGAGAGGGGATTTGGACTTACTTTATTTAATTGCATGACTAAAGTAGAAATTCTAAGTTTGTGACGGGATTTGGAATAACTTTAGAAGTTGCTTGAAGAACTAAACTCAAAGCCTTGCATGTTAATGAACTTAGATAGGGATATCAAGTTGGTTGCATGCATGAGAATTAATTATGCTCGGGAGAGATAGTTGTGATAAAAGGTTCCTAGACTTGGTAGAATAATTGCATGTTAAATTCATCCCATTAATTTATCCTCAATCTCAACAATGAAATCAATTCTCTAAGAGTCTTTCCATTTCAGTCTCCACCTTTATTTTATGCTTTTTGTCTTTAGATTTATCTTTCTCATCAAGTTTTGCTCCCTAAATAAAATTGAACAAAAGTATTCACGATACTTAATTTGCTAGAAAACCAATTCAGGGGACGACACTCGTTTAATCACGAAAACACTATATTATTACTTGAGTCGTACACTTGCGATTATCAAATTGCACATCATCTTCCAGAGTAAGAAATTTGTATTCGTGAGCTTGACAGATAGAGGTTGTGGTAAAGTAGGATAGGGATTCAGGGCGAAGGGAGATTGATTTTGAGGTTGAGGAACTTGGGGCGAGAAATACAAGGGAGGTTGAGGACGAGGGAAGGAAGATGGATAAAATGGTTAATAAAACCCTAAAGATGGGTAAAATTGTTGTGATTGATATGGATTGAATGTGGGTTGTGTCTGAGCAACATTAGGTCGATTTTGGGGGAGAAAATGGTGCGGCTGGGATGGTTTCTGTATTGGGGTATGGGCAATCGGAGTAACAACCGGAGTGGTAATGGATGTAGGAGGGGAGATAACAGGTGGGGTAATCTGGGCAGACGAAGAAGAAGCTTCTGTTGTCATGGAAAAAATCTCAGAGCTTTGATACCATCTAAAGGGAGAAAGAAGATAGGGAATATTTCTTGTATTGATGATAAAATTCAGTGAATGAATACAACAACAAGAGGCAACATAAATAACGAAAAGAAGGGACACGTGTAAGCCTCTAATATGACCAATACTAACAAATAAGAAATATATAAAACCAGAAGAATAACCCAAACAAATAATAAGGAAAATAGGTATCTTATGAATCAACATTTGGGTGGGGGGATTCGAACCTTTGACCTCTTGATTGAGAGTACATTTCAATTACCTTTCAGTTAAGCACACAAAAATAATTAATGAAAATAGTTAATAACAATATTCTTTTATATATATATATATATATTTATTTATTTATTTATTTATTTATGTATATATGTATATAATTTTTCTTTTTACCTTACAATAATAGTTATTATTAGTTTCTGATTGTAATTACCATAATATAAATAGTATTAACCCAAAAAATAAATAGCATGAAATACTGTCTTAATCATTCCTTTAAATCATATATTTTAAATACTTAAAAATAATAATAAAGTTTAGGAAAAAAATCATTTTTTTATCATAAAGTTAACCGATTGTATGAATTTTATTCCTGAATTTTTAATTTGATCAAATGGAACCCAAAACTTAACAAGTTGCATCAAATTTAACTTTGAACTTTCCATTACATTAAATTAAATCCCAACCTTAGCATTTTGTATCAATTTTAACCCTAAACTTACATAATTGTTGCAAGGTAGACCTTCGGTTATTTTCTATTTGAACCACCGTTAACGAACATAATCATCAAATATTTCCTCATTTTTCTTTTTTAAATTCACATTGCACCTTAGTTGATTTTTTTGTAAGAAAATTATTCACTACAACAAATTATAGCTTTAATGACGGACAGAAAGATGGGCGCGCAACTTTAATGTCGGACAAAAAAATGCGCGGGACTTTTAATGTCGGACGCGCCATTTTGAAAATTTTGGGCTTTAATGTTGGGCAATGCCCGACATTAAAAGGTATTCTTTTATTTTATTTTTTAAAACGTTAAAAAGAAAAAAAGGTAAAAAGAAAAGTTTTTCTCTCTCCCCAACACGCGACAGACAACCTCCTCTCCCCGAAAAAACCCAACTGAAACCCTCGTCCTTCTTCAACCTTCGGACGGTGCACATCTTCTTCAACCTCGATATCTCTTTCCCTTCAACCATCAACGGCGACTGGGGATCTCATCGACGACGACTGGGTCTCACCGACGGCGAGTCCACGACTACATTTCAGACAAGTTTTCTCTTCTCATCGACGGTGACGATGCCATTTCTTCTCACTGATGGCGACGACAACATTTCTTTTCTCATCTCCAGCAAGTGGGTTTTCGTGGTGGTCGTGGTTCCAGATCTAACTTTGTTCGGGTTCGTTTCTGTTCGTGTGTACGAATTAGTGGTGGTCGTGGTCGTTTGTGCGTAGATTTGAGGTCGTGGGTAGCAAATCCGACACGATTGAGTCTGATCTTTTGATTTCTAAGATTTGAGTGGTAAAATTTTTTGCTTCTTTTCAATTTTATAAAATGTAGAGTTAAATTTAAAAGGAGAAGCTATAAGGTTTAGAGGGCGTGATTTGAGAACATGGTAATTGGTAGTTGTCTTGGTAGAATAAGATTTCCTACAAATTTCCAATTGTTGCAAGGTTAGACAATTATCACCTAAGATTGTCTGCATTGGACATGTGATTTAAAAAATAAAAGAAACAAAAGACTGTGATGTTAGGTGGGAGCTCCATATCACCAGCCACTGCACCAAAGGAAAATAGTTATTTGGTGTTTTGGTTTGTCCCCACCCTGCATCACGATTCTACGTCCTTTATTTTGTTGACTGATCTTTTAAATTGCATGTAGGATGTATTGTAAGAGATGTTAAGAAGGTTGTAGTAATAGACTTTTGAAGACCCATTAATGATTAACCTTTGGTGTTGGGGCTTATAAGTTTGAAATTTGAGATGTTTGGTGAGCGCTCATGGATATTTAAGTCTACAGCAGGAAATTGCTCGTGAATGAAAATATGAAGCCAAGTACTTGGTATTTTAATCTTGTTGCTTTGTACTAATAGATGCTTCATCTAATCTACAATAAGAGAGATGAATAAAAGCTCTTCCCCTAATTTATGAAATTGCAGAAGTAGTGGGAGGGAGGTCAATAAGCTCCTTAACAACTGGAAGATTCACTTGTAGTTTACATGAATCTATCTGCTTGGTATGAAGAAATAACCTTCTTTAAACAAATTCATTCTCTTGATTGTTCTTCCACTGTGGTTTGTGGTTTTCAGTTTCCCCTCTTGCATCCGGGAGGAGAAGAATTTGTCTACATGAGTTGCTCGTCTCTTTATTCCTTTGTGGGCTCCATTGAAGGGTCTTTTACGTTTTTCCCTAGAAGGTACTTCATATATGATATATTCTCCCATTTTGTTCTTATCCATAGCTTTAATTAGGATTTTAAATTTGGTTGCTTTAGTTTATGTTTTTAGTTGAGTTTAAGTAGAAGTTGAGGAATACTTGAATTAAAGTTTAAGTAGAAGTCGAACTCAAGTGGGCATTCACCTTGAACCTCAAATGAATCAAAGTTCTTAGGTATTTTACCTTCGGTTTGATCATTCCAATGTACCCTGTATTTGATGCCCTAGCATGTGCGGCGGCTTCCTCCACTTCTTTGTTTATTTTACAATAACTTTATCTTTGCAAGTGTTGTTCTCCGTGTGACTTTCATGATTCATATTTTCATTCAATTTTTATGTTAGATATAGTAAAAGTACATTTACTACTCATATTTCTTTTGATTTCTTTAGGATCATTTTGTCTCTATTGTGTTCTTGTTTCATCTTCTTTCATGATGTATCTTTAAGATAAATAAACTAATTTGTCAAACTTTTGTCATTAAAGAACTGAAGCAATTTCAATGTTGGTGCTTAAATGCCATGGTTGTGGGAGCAAAGTTTGTGCTCTTCATGATATTATAGGAAAATGAAGGAAAACAAAGATTGGTGTGTAATCTCTTCCACCCCAATATTTTGTGTGTTTATTAGAGTTTATGTCGTTACTTCTTTGATCGAGTTTTAGATGAAGAAATGGTAGAGTGATAAAAGAGGGATAAGAAGAAATCTGAGGGCTCTACAAGGTTAGAAAAAGTGTCATTTACCTTGTTTTCTCTTTTTATAAACAAAAAGGAAATGAGAGATAAATTGTGCTTTTAGTGTTAGAGATATGTAACAATCTGATGAATGTTGTAAGTTTCTTGGTTTAAGTCATTTGGAATATTATTTTAAAAAAAAGTCATTTGGAATATAGAGGCATTTCTTAGATTTTATTTGATTCTCCTTTTTTGTTGGTTAGGAATGGAAAATTAAATGTTGAAAATGGTCTAATTAGTAGTTTTTCTTTTCAAGGAAGGTAACACAAGATGGTGAAGACACCAGTATGTTAAAGGAAGACCACCAACCAAGGTGAGTGCTCAACAGTTGTTGAAACAGAAGGTGGTTCTTGCACTAAACATGCTTGCAAATCGAGACACTTACAAAATTGTTTTGATGAGCTTGAAAAAACAGGTGAGTGCATAGCCACAGATATGATTATTTCCTCTTTTCTTGACCTGTATTTTGGATATAGATTCAGAATAGAAAAACACGATTCGATAGGAATGCATTTGACTAATGGGGACTCTAGCCAAATTCCATGAAGGTCTTTTTTTTTTAATTAGAATATATAGTTTTTATTTCTGAACATTAACCTTAATTAATGAACTTGCAAACTGCTCAAAGCTGACAAAGCTTGATGTGGAGGCAACGAGAAAGAATATTAATTTTAATAATGCCTAGTTAAAAACATGTATGTTTGGCGTAGTAATGGTATCAATCTAATATTTTTGTTTGGCAGGGAAACAAGATAACGATGATATCCAAATTTGTTGTAGTGATTGGAGAAACTTTTTTATTGGGATACACTTTTGTTGTCGACAAGTAGTACATGAGTTTTCTCTCATTTTCTTCTTATTGTGTTTGTGAGTTATGTTGCCTTTTTTAAGCTACGTAGAAGAACATGCAACTGGGATCGTAGGAAAGCAATTTTATAGTTTTTTATTTTCATTATTTAAATGATTTTTTCTTGTTGTTGAGAACTTTTTGTGCGTCTTTGTTGGTGTCAAGGATTACGAAAGCAAAGCAATTTTTGGAGTTTTTTCTTTAAATGTTTGTTAATTTCTTTCCGCGGCTAATTAGAACATACGCAAATGTAGGAAATGAAAGCTGTTAATTTTGATAAGCTAATCAATTATGTTAAGCTCTTTACTTATAGCTAATTAATCCCTGTTAAATCAACTGATTGGAAAATGCTAGAAGGTGCAAGTCACGTGAGTTGTTAGTGGAATAACTAACTCTCAGTTGTCCACTGCTGAAGAGCTGGAGCACAATTGAGAATTTTAGGGATTGTTATATATTCAAAATTCGCCTAAAAGGTGGGTAGAGTTTTGGTGAGTCGTGAGTGAGAGTTAGGGAGAGGAAAAATCGAGAGGATTGGGTGTGTGCATTCTCTGTAAAAGTGTACTGTTGTACACTTGGGTTTTGAATGAGAGTGTATTGCTTGTATCCTGTATTCGAAGAAGAACTTGTGAGGTTGTGTGAAGAACATTGGAGGTCAGCTCGAGCGTTCGGGGATTCTTCATTGTTGATATCTAGTTGATTCAGCTGAGATAAGTTCTTGTACCTCTGTAATTGCTACTCATATTAATATCAGTGACTAAGAGTGGACGTAGACCCATTTGTTTAGTCGAACCACTATAAACTCTGTTGTTATCTTCTTCTCTATTTTTACATTTAGTTTGCTGGTCATAGTTGGTCTAAGGAAGTCTTTGAATAGGTTGGTCGATTACTTTGAGTTTTGTTTGCATCTTAATTTCTTAACAAAAGCAAAGCAATTTTATTTTATTTTTTTCTCATATTTGCTAGATTTTTCTTGTTACTAATAACTTAATGATTCTTTTTAGAGTAATTGCAGTGGGTGACAAATTAATTATCTATAATAGCAAATTTAGCATCAGGTAAAAAGAATTGCAAATATGGCAAAAAAATTAGAATATTCCTATGTTACCCTTCTCTTCCTTCCCCTTTCCCTTTCCATTTACCTTTTCTTGTGTATACCATTTCTTCTTTTTCTTCTTTTTTTTTTTTTTTTCATTTATGAGCTGTTATGATTTCTTGTTTTTTTCTTTTTTTATAATGAGCTATTACGATTTCTTCTTTTTTTTTGTGCATTTATGAGGGTGGAGTTCTTGTGTGATTAATATGCTTTTTTTCCCTCTTCTGTGCAGTTTATTAAGTTGTGCATTTTCATTTTTTTTTTTGATTTGATTTGCTTTTTATTCTTCTTCCCACAAGGTATTGTTATGATTGTTTCTTCTTTTTATTCTTCTTTTTATTTCAAACCACGGACCTTGTGGTTATCAGTACAACTTTATGCCAATTGAGTTAAGCTCTTGTTGGTCTTCTTTTTAATTCAAGAATGCCAAGAATACAAAAATAGCAATTTTGGTGAGTGTTTGTATAGGTATATCAAATTATATCACTGATATACTCCGGTTAATCGTAGTCTATCACTGACTATCACTGGTCGAAGTCTAGCAGGGCTATAATTGATAGATAATGAAAATACAAAGAATACAAGAATAGCAATTTTATGGTGGTGGTCACGGAGCTTGTGTGCTAGGCTTTAAAAATTATATTGTTGATTAAGAGTCGCTTGTTCGTAATGGTTATTTTTGGATTTTATGTTCTAATTACCACAAGAGACTTAAAATTTTTGTTCAATTTATGATTGTAGTATAATAACTTTGGATGAGTTTCTAATTACCGAGATGAATTGCAATGGAAAGTAATTTACTGATAGATTTCAATTAAATTGATTTTTATCAGTAACAATCATTGGTAGACTTCAATTAATTGATAATTAACTGATTTCTATCAGGGATAGAAACTGATAGACTTCAATTAATTGATTTCTATCCTCGATAGAAAATGATAGATTTGAATTAAACTAATTTCTATCAGTGATACAAGTCAATAAACTTCAATTAAATTGATTTCTGATAGAAACTGATAAACTTCAATTAAATTGGTTTCTATCGCTGATAGAAGCTAATAGTCTTGAATTGAATTGATTTCTATCAGTGATAGAAACCGATAACCTTGAATTTAACGGTTTTTTTATTAGTGATTATCACTGATAGACTTAAATTAAACTGATGGATAAAAATTGATAGGCTTGAATCAAACTGAACTAATAGCCTTGAATTAAATTGTTTTCTATCAGTGGCTATCACTGATAGGCTTGAATTAAACACGATAAAAACTTATAGATTATAATTATCATAGTTTATCGGTGATACACACTGATAGACTTCGATTAATCAAAATCTATCAGTGTCTATCACTAATAGACTCCGATTAATTGAACATTATCATCAAAGTCTATCAGTATTTATCACTGATAGACTCCGATTACTCGAAGTCTATCAGTGACTATCAATAATAGGGACTGATAGACTATTGGAGATACTGAGGGTATTTTCGTAATTTAACATATTTTTTGCTATTTCCGCAAATAATTTTATTTTTTTACTAATTTTGCAATATGTTTGCCGATTTTTGCTATCTGTGCAAAGCCCCCTTCTTTTTAGAGGTTAATAACTACATTCTTGAGTGTTTTATTTCTTCAAATAAAGTCTCCAACAAATTTTTAAAGAAAAATTAACAATAAATTCACTATAGGGATTAAATTTAAACTTTATTGAAAGTATATGGACTAAAATGTAACAAACTTTAATATAATGATATTTTAACTATAATAAGAAGTAAGGAGAATCCCACACGTTTTAAACAAAAAAAAAAAAAAAAAAAAAAAAGGAGAATCCCACACGTTAGGAACTCTACAGCAAGTTGCAAATCGGCCTTCTCAAAAAAAAAAAAAAAAATTAAAACATGTTGCATTAAAACAACACCGTCCTAAATCATATATATGAATAAAATCTAGGTTATTGTGATGGGTAGAAATTTATGTTTTTCTATTGGTAAATATAGTAAAATTGCAAAAAAAAAAAAAAAAAAAATGCAAATATGGCAAGTCTGTTAAATGAATTTTTATTATTCTTGTTTTACCTTTTATTCTATTAGTGATAGTCACAGTGACTATCATTCATAGAATTATATATGTGATAGTCACTAATAGACTAATATCATTTTTTGAATTTTATCTATTGACAAAGGCAAATGCAAAAGAAATCCAAATGAAAAGCAATTGAAATGCTCAAATTGAATTAATTTTTTTTTTATTGAAATCTATCAATGACTATCACATATAGAATTTTCTTTGTGTGTATTGAAGTCTATTGGTGACTATCACTCATAGTATTGAAAGTCTATTAGTTGAGTTATTACTTATGACTTTAATCACTGATAATTGCAATTGTGATTAGTCTATCAGTGATAGGTTTCTATCACTAATAGATTTCACTCACAATAATAGTATATTAGCTAAACATTAGTAATGCTCAAACTAAACTATATTTTGTTTATTAAAGTCTATCAATGACTATCATAAATAGAATTCTCTATTTGTATTGAGTCTATCGTTGGTCGTCACTAAAAAACTTCAATACAAATATAATTATATAAGTGATTATCACTTATAGACTTCAAAACATATAGAATTCTATCAATGATAGAAGTCTATCAATGACAAGCACTTCTATTATTTAATAGATCAAATAATTTCATTGGTGATAGTCACTAATAGATTTCAACACATCAATACAAATAGAATTGATAGAATTCTATCAGTGACTATAGACTTCAATACAAATAGAATTCAATTTTTAATATAGTTATTGATATCACTGATTTATAAGTGACTATCAGTGATGCAAAGAGTCTATTTTGTTATTGAAGGATTGGAATTCCCAATTCCGTTACAGCGGAAGCAATTGGACCGTTCGTAAATTAATTTTGTTTTACAAAATACCAATACATTGGCAAAAGGTTAAGCGATGAGAAACATACCTTCGTTGACGACTCTGAATTCTTCAAGAACGCCTTTCTTGATTGCTCCGCAACAACGAAGAACACCACCATTTGATCTTCCCCGCTATAACTCTGAGATTAGGAACGTAGTTGTGGGACTACCTAATCTTGAATGGGAAAAACTCAAGAGAGAAAATTCTCCCTAGAGTTCTTGAGTTGAGAGAATATGAGAGGGCCTTATGGTGGCCATATGTTGTGGTGCCTAAACCCTAGGGTTAATGTTCTATTTATAGGAGAAAGGCCATGAATAAAATATTCATTTAAAATCAATTATTTCCATAACTGATTTAATCTTTTCCATTAATCAATTCCATGACCAATCAATTCCATAATTGATTAATCTTTTCCATAAATGATTGATCACTTCCATAAGTGATTAATCATTTCCATAATTGATTAATTTTCAATTAATTAATTCTTTAATTAATTAATCACCAATTAAATATCATATATTTAATTTCAGACCTTCTATTAGTTAATTAATTAATTACCCAATTAAATATCATATATTTAATTTCAGGCCTTCAATTAATTAATTCTATAATATGAATCAAATTCATATTAAAATTTGAACTCCTTCAAATTCTCTTATATCCTATAAATTTAATATGAATCAAATTCATATTAATATTTGAACTTCTTCAAATATTTATTTCTCTCATAGACTATAGTTTAATTAAATCTCATTTAATTTAAACTAAATTGATTAATTAATTAATTCATAATTAATTAATTCATCTTCTAATTAAATACCCTATATTTAATTAGACATATATTTGAACTCTTTCAAATATATCAATCTCTCAATTTAATAAAGTTTAATCTCAAATTAGACTTTATATTTTAATGCATCATTATACATTATATTAATTTGTATCTCATACAATTAACTTAATTCCCAATATGAATTTGAACTATTCAAATTCTCTCAAGATATATTTGTTCCTAATTACTCTTTACGAGCTAGCAGGGGGACCTAATGGACCTACAGATCAGAAGCTCCAATGATATGAGGTTAATAGATTAAACTCATTAATCAGGTTAACCAATATTCATTAACTGTGGGTCATTCCACTAAAGACCCACAGCTGAACTCTTCTCACTGTAGAACATTTCTGTGTCCATGGATGTAGACCTATACCGGTAAGTCAATCCTTCACGAGTGTTCGTAATCACGGATGGGTCAAATTACCGTTTTACCCCTGTGTTACATCTGTCTCCTTAGGTACCAGCGCTCCTCTAATGAACAACCTGTTTATGGTCCAACCATTAAACAGAAAGTTCCTCTCGGGCCAGTGAGAGGACGGGATCCCTTTGTTCAAGTCCCGGAGTCACCTCTTAAGGGAACACTCATCTACTTCTCCTAGAAGTGGGAAGGAGTGAATTCCTTCTTGTATTGTCATGTCCCCAGCCTCCCACTCGGTCTTGTCCCCAAAAAGGAAGGCATATTGAGTCGGCGTATTGGCCACTCTCACCCATGCTAATCAAAGGACAATCCCTCATGAGAAGGAGTTCATGACACACTCAGGATTAAGACTGAGTTACCTAGGTCATCGTATTGAAACAGTAACCTAACTAGTTAACGGTGTTACATCTAGTGGTTTACTATTTCGTGGTCCGGTCTTATGCAAACTCATTACATAGGATACCCCCGCTTGCATGTCTCCTACATGGACGCCTTGAATTAATACGTCTGTATCGAATACAAAGCGGGCCGTATCACATAGTGTTACCAGGATAAGGTACCCAGCCTTATCCTTGTACTATAGACCTTTTAGGTTGTTACTTGAACACCAATCCCCGTATGTCCCCACATACTAGTTCAAGTCACATGTAAACAACCTTGGATCTTAGTTTATTGGATTTGGGTCAAATTGTGCAATATTTAACAACAACACTTTATTGAAACAAGTATACAATTTGTTCACATTCACTATCTACGAGTTTTAGGGCATAAAACCCAACAGTTATTTGTATAAGCAACGTCAAGATTTATATTAGATGCATAAAAGCTTGTATAATGGATGAATTTGAATAGAATATGATATGGATAAAGTTGATACATGCTACTATACGAGACTATCCTAATTATGTTAATTTTGAGAAGTGAGCTCATGCACATTCTAGAAAAAGAAGATGTAACGACCCGACTTCTTAACAAGCCTTTAAGGGACCGTTACGACAATGCATGCTTTAGAGGTCTTGTTAAATAAAAATTATTTGAAACATAAACACTAATTTAAACAAAAATTTAAAACAAAACTTTTATTTGGGATCACTAAATTTTAAGGGTTTTAAATATGCTTAAATAATTTCTAAAATATAAATGTACATGGCCTCTGGAAAATATCTCAAAACAAATTTACAATTCAATAAAGTAAAACAGAGTTCTTAAAGCGGAAGAAAAATAAAATATGAAACTCAAGTTCTCCCATGGTTGTCTATCAGATTCTCATCAATCGCCTTTCATCTGTCCTTGCCTTTACCTGAAAAAAAATATTTTGAAAAGAATGAGTATTTTAAATACTCAGTAAGTGATCCTACTGTTATAGGCAATTTTGGACCACCCCGATGAAAAAGGAGCTGACGAAGACAACCGGGGAGAAATCGGGCTGGGAGATGGACCCAAGAGGCGAAACCAGCAAGTGGGACGGGCCAAGACCGAAGGGGTCGAGCTTTTGGCCCAACCCCCTGCTCGGCCTCGGCCATGGGCCGAGGCCGACCATCAGCCCGCTCGCGCGGGTCGAGCCCGTCCGACTCCGTTTGGTCCCTACTGCCTCTAGCCGCCCCAGTTTCGTCTGGTTTGTCCTGAAACGCCTCCGAACTCCTAAAAATCCTAGGAGGATGAGCAGGTATTTATACCTCTCTTCGCCACTGAAGAAAAGGACCCGAACTCAATTCTCGACTCTCTCCTCTTACTGTCTAGCTCTCCCTTCTGTTTTCTGACTTAAGCATCGGAGGCGGTGTGGCTAGCACCACACCGGTGTGCAGGTTACTCTTTTGCAGGCCACGTCTTCCCCCGCTCTCAAACAAATTCACTGTTGATTATCACGTGGAGCAAAGGTAATTTACCTAGCGAAATTTGATCATCAACACCTACTATTGAGGTTGGGTCACGCTTTAAAAAGTATTTAAAAATCAACAACAAATATAATTTTGGTGGCTCTAAACTTTATTTTTAAATTTAATAAGGATGTACATCAATTTCATGCATATCCTAGACTAGGGGTGTTCAAAAGAATCTTCAAAACCGACTCGATCGACCGAAACCGACCGAACTAACGTCGGTCGGTCGGTTTAGAAGGTAAATCGGTCGTGTCAGTTTTGCATTTTGCAAAACCGACCAGCGGTCGGTCGGAGAAAAAAATTGAAGATTCCCGACCGACCGACCGAAGGTATGTTAAAATTGAAGGTTTGCCCGCATAAACCATAAAACCAAGAAAAAAATGTCCTTTCACCCCATCATCATTAATGCTGGTCAAAAAGGTTTTGAGAAAACAATGGGTGCCCATGGTTTTCTCAAAACCATTGGTGGTTTTAACATAATAATAATAATCTTTCCCTCTCTCTTCCCTTTCTCACGTACGTTTTCTTCCCATTTTTTTTAACTTTCTCTCTTCCTTTCTCTTTCTTCTCTTCTCTCTCAACTCCTTCTTCCTCATTCTTTCCTTTCTCTTCCCTCTTCTCACCGACTGTTGTATCTGTTCTTTTCTCCATCTTTTCTTTCTTATTTTCTTCTCCTCTTTTCATATTTTTATTTAGTTATTTCTTCTTTATTTCTCCATTTGTCCTCTCTTTTTTTCTTTTCTTTCCCCTTTCTCCATTTTCTGGGTTACTTCACTGGAGCCATGGAACCGGCCATGGATTTTTATTTCTTCCTTATTCTCCTTATTTCTCTCTTTTTTTTTTTTTTTTGTTTCCTCTTTTTTTTGTAATAAGTTCGCCGGAGTAAAACCGACAAAAACCGACCGATCGACTGTGTCTTTGGTCGGTCGGCGTTACAAACCTTTGAAAAACTGATAAAAGCCGACCGACAAAAACCGACATGTCGGTGGTCGGTGTCGGTTTTAGCCCAAAACCGACACCAACCAACCAATGAACACCCCTATCCTAGACACATCAATTTCATGTGTCTTCTATGGAGGCCGTCAATTTCACGAAACCTCGAGGTTGTCAATTTCACGAACCTCGACTTAGGAACATCACTTTCATGTTTCTAAGTCCTATCTCTAAATGTACATCAATTTCATGTACACTTATAAAACTCATAAATAAATTAAACTAATTCCTTTAATGGAATTTCAACAGACCGCCAACTCAATTATTTTAAACATTAACAATTGCAAGCAGTGATAATGAATTTCATGCTTTCAATAACTTTCCATAAACTCATACATAATTAAAATAATGAATTATCATGCTCAATTCTCATGCTTTTTTTAATAATCACAATAAATTTTAAGAACACTCATTAGCACGAGAATTTTAGGAAATCAATTATTTGCACCCAATTAAAAATGGTTCAATAGTAAGTTCACTTACCTCGACTAAATTATCATCAAATCAATCCTCTTCAATCTTCTTGATTCCAAGACTTTGGCAGGCTATAAATTAGAAGGAAAATTCCTTTAAACTAAATAGGACTTAAATCTATGGCTCTTCTAGGAATAAATCGGTTTAAGGAAAGTTTAGCACTCAAAACTTATCCAAAGACAAAATTGCTCACAAACGCTACAACTCTTAGACCAACTACTCCAACTTGCCAAAAACTTGTTGAACGGGTTTCAAATATCAGTGGGTATTCAATTAATCTCATTATTCAACCAAGAAACAACTTCTAAACACTTACCCACTACACGAAACGCCGGAAAAACGGAGGAAATGACCACCCACCACTGCTGTCTGCGCTCCCACACAGTACCGCCACCAGAAAGATGCAAGAACCGCCTTTTTCGAGCTAGAAATCTGTCGGCCACCAACTGAAACCTCCACGCCGCCGCTACTTGTTGTCGCCGGAGGAACCCCGCAGCTTGTTTGTGCAAAACGGAAAGAAAAAAAAAACGTCGTTGAACCGAAGTGCCGCTTGCACCGCGAAGAAGACACTGCTGCTGTTGAACTTGAGGAGATGTTGTCGCCGGATTGCTGAACACCGTAGAAGAAAAAGGGGGGGGGGGGAGAGGGGCTGGTTTTCGGGTAGAGGAAAGAGGGAAAGATGAAGAAGACCCAAAAATTCTAGCTCTGCGTGCTTAGCTTTTAAAAGAGGCTAGGACTTGGCTTAAACTTCAACATATTTACAAGAATGCCCTCATTTCATCCTTTTACTTGAAGGAAACACAAAATAACTCCTATTTCTCCACTAATTTCCAAATTTTTAATTTTTGAAAATATCCTTCTAATTTCCAAGTTAATTCCAACTTAGTAAATTTTGAATCTCAAATTACGGGCGCTACAGAAGATATAACATGAAAACATTAATATGTAATTAGATACTCAAATTGAACTAAATTTTATGTGATAATCATTGATAGACTTCAATACATATAGAATCAATCAGTGATAATCGTCGATATCATTGATAGAATTCTATCGTTGATAGTTGCTGATAGACTTCTATTATTGATAATATGTTTTATGGGCTTTTTGGTCATTTACACAAGCTGGTTATTAGATTTTACTATATTTGCAAATAGTCTTAGATTTTGCTATATTTGCAATTATTTTGACTTATTATTTTGCTATATGTGTAAATGCCCCTTTTTTATATCATTACTAAAACTTGTCTGAAACCAATGTGTTTATATAAAGTACAAAAACTAAGTTAGTACATGATAAAAACTAAGTTATTTCATCAGATTTAATGAAGCTTTTTATATTGTCGATTGATAAACCGATTAGGGACCAAGTAAAAAAACTAAGTTATTCCATCATAAAAATTGACACTTAATTTTGATGGAATTGTCTCCAATAAGAATTATATTTTCTTCTAGTTCAACAATTGTGAAGGTAGGGATCCAACCATTGACCTTTAGGATGGTAATTGGTGTTGTTGATGGAGAAATTTTGACCAATCACGAATTGCCACGTCATTACATAAAATTAATGACGAAATTAAAGTTAATTAAATTTGGGACCAATTATAAATTGACATGTGTCCCAAATTTAATTTGAAAACAAAGTTGGCCAATTATAAATTTATAGAGCCAAATTTCTATTTGATCAATTAATTAAAATTAAATTATTTCAATCAAATTAATTAATTTGACCAATTAATTAAAAATAATAATTATTTGGATCAGATTTGGGTCTTTTAAATGTTTGGGTCATATGGTTTTGGGTCAAATATAAACCAAACCCAAGACTAAATGGTTCAGCCCAAGACCAATAAAACCCAAGCCCAAGTTGTTAGGCCCAAAAGTTACCAGGGCCCATCCTGCGAGAACTCTATAAATAGGGAGATTCAGCCAGAGGCAGAGAGGACAGAGTCCAGAGCATTCTCCCAAGATCCAGAGTCGTTAGAATCCAAAGAGTCCAGAGAATTCAGAGATCCGAGATTCAGAATTCAAAGGATTCAAGACTCAGAAGATTTGAAGACTAGAAGACTCTAAAAAGAGATCAACAAGCCAACCGACCGATCAAGAAGATCAACAAGTCAGCAGGCCGATCATCCAAGAGATCAACAAGCCAACCGACCGATCAAGAAGATCAACAAGTCGGCAGGCCGATCATCCAAGAAGATCAACAAGTCACAACAGGCCGATCCAAGAGATCATCAAGCCAACAGGCCGATCCAAAAGATCATCAAGTCAGCAGACCGATCATCCAAGAAGATCAACAAGCCAACAGGCCGATCATCCAAGAAGATCAACAAGCCAACAAGCCGATCATCCAAGAAGATCAATAAGTCACAACAGGCTGATCCAAGAGATCATTAAGCCAGCAGGCCGATCATCCAAAAAGATCATCAAGCCAACAGGCCGATCCAAGAGATCATCAACCTAGCAAGCCGATCATCCAAGAAGCTCAACAAACCAGCCCAAGAAGATCAAGAAGTTAGAGACCAAAGTTTATATATTTAAGAGAGAGAATCAGAGGATTAAAGTTAGAGATTGTACACCCACACGCATATTACATAAATACAAATATATATTGTTTATTCCACGTGTCTCCATTATCCGAAGTTACTTGTGAACAGGTGTATTATCCACTAAGAAATGCCAAGATTAGCAAGATTAAATTGTTACAAATTTGAAAGTATAGAAACTAAATCTCCTTACAATTTCAAAAAAAAAAAAAAAAAAAAAAAACGTGAAAATGCTGGAAATTAAAATTGACGTGTTTGAAATTCTCAGAGCACAAAATGTATGAATTTGAGTTTCCCATTTAAAATTCTCAGACCCTTTTGTTTTTGCCTAAACTAAAGCAAGCCTTGCAAATGGAGGCATCAAAACAAGAACCAAAAGAAATGGTGAAGCCTCTAAGGTCATTTGGGAAGAGAAAATGGGAGAAGATTGACAAAGACATTGCTCGTTCTCTCTTTTTCATACACATGCTTTGTATTTTTGCACCATTTTACTTTAATTGGAGTGCATTTCGGGTTGCATTTGTATTATACATTATCACAGGTCTGGGTATTAGTGTTTCCTATCATAGAAATCTAGCTCATCGGAGTTTTAGCCTTCCCAAATGGCTCGAATACTTGTTTGCTTACTGTGGAGCTCATGCACTTCAGGTTTGCTCTCTTTATAAAGTTAGTACATGATGATTAGATATATATCCAATTGTAAGTTGAAAATTTTCATTGATTTTTTAACTTTTTCAGGGTGATCCAATTGATTGGGTGAGTACGCACAGGTGTCACCATCAGTTTGTTGATACTGAAAATGATCCACATAACCCTATTCAAGGATTCTGGTTTAGCCACATTACTTGGGTTTTTGATTCCTATGCTTTGACTAAAAAAGTATGTCCAAAATATTTCAATGATTTTCAAATGATAGATAGAAACATCTTCATGTTGTTTCTGAAGCAAGGAAGACCAGAAAATGTTGGGGACCTGGAGAAGCAAGCATTCTATAGATTTATTCACAGGACATATTTTCTTCATCCAATTCTTCTTGCAGTCATTCTCTATACTCTGGGTGGAGCACCTTTTCTAATATGGGGAATGGTAAAATGAAAGCACGCTCTCATCTCTCTAATATTGGAGATGTCTTAACAGTTCAATTATGCTTAGGTTCATAAATTAAAATATCTCTCTCTATATTCTCTCCGTGCATCTTCAAGAATTAAATTCGAATAAAAAGTCGCATCAAGTATGTGACTCCAATTTTCAGATGGAGATTACCCACAACTTAGCAAATGTTTGCTACCCCACAGTTATATATATATATATATATATATATATATATATATATATATATATATATATATATATATATATATATATATAGGGTTGGAGATTCGAATTTTTAACATTATATGGGGTTGGAGATTCGAATTTTTAACCTTTTATTAGTTGATGACCGAGAACTATGCATGTTGACAAGTTTGAGAATGTTTGTGCTCTGCAGATCTCATCTAAAGAAAATTAGCATCAAATAAATTTTTTCTTTTTAAAAAGTATCTGTTATATAAAGAAACTACATAAATATGCAAACTTAATTGTTGGAATTACACGTATCTTGTACACAGCTTGCACGTGGATTACACTATCACTTAGTCACACAACAACATGCAAATCAATCCACAATTCTCAAAGCTCAAACCTAATTCTCCCTTTCTGTTGTATTACTCTCAGGCAAATCAAAGACTCCCAAAGCAGAGATTAAGCGTAAGGAAGAAGAAGAAGAAGAAGAAGAAGAAGAAGAAGAAGAAAACCCACGATGTATAGTGGTTCGGCAACAAGGCCTACATCCACTCTAGGAAGGGAGCTAGAGTTTTATTCAATCAGTATTACAGAGAACAAAGGTACACAAATTCCCTCACTGAACACTCAATCTTTCTTTTTCTCACTTCTATTATCTCAGCTGATCTCTTGAACATATATATACTGCTCAAGTTAGTTATGCTCTGTTTTCAGGTATAGGGGAGGTAATTGATTACAACCTTTATTTACCATTTAGGTAAATTTACAATCTCCACCTTTGTAATCGATGACTCCGCTCAAATTCTCCCTTCCTTTGTTAATTCACTTTATCCATTTTCTGGTAGGAATCCTACCATGTCGAGGCAGTTCTGGAACTTCAACTGGGACAACGGCTTCGTCAAGATATCTGCAGCGTTGTCTGAGGTATGAATCTTAAGTACCTCAGTTTCTCCCTTCTCTATTTCTTCTCGAATGAACTGATATTTGATGTCTATGTGCTTGGTGCGGTTATGAAACTGAGGATTTTTAGTAAGATATATGGTGCTTTGATTATCACAATAGATCTTAACTTTAGGTTGATGAATCCCAAAGTCTTGTAACAATCCCTTCAACCATTTTCCTTCTTTAATTGCTTCGGATAAAGCAATGAACTCAGCTTCGGTTGTTGAAAGAGCCACTACAGATTGTAGGGTAGCTTTCCAACTGAGTAGGTTCTTGCCAAGCAAAAAGAAATAACTTGAGAGTGATCTTCTCTTGTCTAGATCACCTGCGAAGTCTGCATCTACAAAACCATGGACTTCGTTTTCTGTTTGATTATTTCTTTGGTAGAGAAGAGTAGCTCTTTTTGTACCTTTAAGGTATCTTAGAATCCATCTGACTGCCTCCCAATGTCTCTTCCCTGGGTTTGCCATGTATCTGCTTACTAAGCTAGTTGCATATGCTAGGTCAGGCCTTGTTGAAATCATTAGATACATTAAACTTCCCACTGCTTGGGAATAGGGAATTGTCATCATAAAGGCCTTGTGCTCTGATTCATCTTCCTTTGGTGAGTTAGAAGATGAGAGTTTGAAATGGTGTGCAAGGGGAGTTGAAACAGCCTTGGCATCTTCAAACTTGAACCTTTTTAGCACCTTAACACAGTAGCTTGATTGGCTAATAAGGAGTTCTGAATTCTTTCTTCTTCTGACAATTTCAACTCCCAGAATTCTTTGTGATTCTCCCAGGTCTTTCATATTGAATTCCTTCTGTAGAAGTATCTTCACCTTTTGCAAGTCATCTTTGGTCTTTCCAGCTAATAGCATGTCATCTACATATAAGAGTAGATACACACTGTGTTTGAAAGACTGTGTGTTAGTGTAAACACAACTGTCGTACAGACTTCTTTTGAATCCAATTTTGGAAATGAACTCATCAAATCTCTGGTACCAGCATCTTGGAGATTGCTTGAGTCCGTAGATTGATTTATTTAGAAGGCAATACAACTCCTCTTCACCTTTCTTTTCATATCCAGTGGGTTGTCTCATATAGATGGTTTCTGATAGCAGACCGTGTAAGAAGGCTGTTTTTACATCCAGTTGGTCAAGCTCCAAGTCGTTTTGCACCACAAAGGACAGCAACATTCGTATGGAGGTGAGCTTGACCACTGGGGAAAAGACTTCATTGTAGTCTATCCCTTCTTTTTGTGTGAATCCCTTTGCTACTAGGCGTGCTTTGAATCTTGGCTTAAGGACTCCTGAAATCCCTTCCTTCACCTTGTAAATCCACTTGGAAGAGATTGGTTTATAGCCTTTAGGTAGTGGTCTTAAGGTCCATGTTTCATTTTCTTCAAGGGACCTCATCTCATCATTCATTGCTTCAATCCACTTCCTGGCATTAGGTCCATTTACAGCCTCTTCAAAGCTGTTGGGTTCTTCATAATCAAGGGAATCTGCAACATTTAGTGCTAATGATATGCAATCTGCTTCATTGTACCTTGCTGGTGGTACAATATGCCTTCTTTGTCTGTCTCTAGCTAAAGAATAATTCTGCAGATCCGGTTGTTCTTGAGGTTGTTCACTGTCTTCTTCATTTGGAGATTCTTCTCCTTCTTGTATCTCTTCAACATCGGTCCTTGAGGTTGAGGGAAGCAAGACATGCTCCACCTCAACTTCTGTGTCTCGAGTTTCAGGCTTTCCAAGTTCACCTTTTTCTTGGAGCATGAACATATCTTGCTCTCGGAAGGTTACATCTCGGCTGTTAATGCATCTCTTCTCTTCTGGATGCCAAAGCCTGTAGCCTTTAACTCCTTCAGTGAACCCCAAGAACATGCATTTCACAGCTCGTGCCTTTAGCTTGCCCTGACTTTGGTGTACAAAACCTACACAACCAAACACCTTTAGATGCTGTAATTTAGGAATCTTACCTGTCCACTTTTCTTCTGGAGTTTTAAACTCTATAGATGTATGGGGACATCTATTAAGTGTATATACTGTGTATGCAGTAGCCTCAGCCCAATATTTTTCTGGAAGCATCGCATCAGCAAGCTGGCACCTTACCCTTTCCATTATTGTTCTGTTCAGCCTCTCAGCCACCCCATTTTGTTGAGGTGTGTAGCGCACGGTTCTATGTCTCACTATACCATTAGCTTTACAAAAGGCATTAAAAGGTTCATTACAAAACTCTAAACCATTATCAGTTCTGAGACATTTCACACATTTATCTGTTTGCCTTTCAACCATCACTTTCCACTCTTTAAATTTTTCAAAAACTTCATCTTTGGATTTTAGAAAATAAACCCAACTTTTCCTTGAGAAGTCATCAATGAATGATAGGAAATACCTTGATCCACTTAGTGAGTTTGAAGAGGCTGGTCCCCATAAGTCTGAGTGGATGTACTCAAGGATTTCTTTTGAATTCTGTGTTGCTCTTTGGAAGCTTTGTCTCTTTGCCTTCCCTGTCAAACAATGTTCACAAAAGTTTAGATTATCACCCGTACCTTGAGGGAGTATCCCTTGCTTAGCTAGGACTTGAAGGCCTTTGGTACTAATATGTGATAATCTTTTGTGCCACAAATCACTGTCTGTAGGATCACTTTCTGAAACCAGCAAGGCTGTCTGTATGATCTCCACATCCTTTACAACATATAAGCCGTTTATTTTGATTCCAGTCAGCACTGTTCTTGTGTCTTTCTTTATTTCAATTGTTCCTGCACAGCCACCATAGGTACAACCGATTGTGTCCAACATTCCTAAAGAGATAAGGTTTCTCTTTAGATTGGGAACATGTCTCACGTTCCTTAAAAGTACTGTTGAACCATTCTTCAATTTTAAGGACACAGATCCAATCCCAATAACTTTGCACGTGTTATTGTTTCCCATGTACACAATACCACCATCCCATTTCCGGTATGTGCTGAACCATCTTTTATCTGGTGTCATGTGAAAAGAACAGCCGGAGTCGATTACCCAATCTTGATGTTCTGTAGTACTCAGCTGATCATTACATTGGTCTGAAGTGGCTAATGCATTTGAATAGGTAATGGAGTTCTCTCCTACTGAGGCTTCTTGATTTTTGTTCTTCTTAAAACGCTGATTCTGGTTTCTTCTCTTGAGGGAATAACAATCCCTTTTGATGTGACCTTCTTTATGGCAATAATTGCATTTGATCTTAGCTTTTGGCTTGTCTTCTCCTTGATGTTTGCTTTCTTTCCCTTTAGACTTTCCTTTAACAAACAGTCCCTCTGTCACTTCCTTCTTTAGAGATAAAATCTCCAATTCTTTAGTTTTTATCGCTGAAATGACTGCATCAAGAGTGATGTTTTCTCTGCCATATTTGAGGGTTGTTTTGACTTCTTTATATGCTTCTGGAAGAGAATTGAGAAGGACAAAGGTTTCATTTTCATCTCCAATTTTGTCTCCCACATTTTTAAACTCTGAAGTCATCTTCTTGAAGTCATCGAGGTTCTCGGATAAAGTCTTGTTAGGATCCATCTTGAAAGTAAAGAATTTCTCCCTCATGAACATCTTGTTATGTGCATCTTTCTTTTCATACAAATTATTCAATTTGTTCCAGATCTTTAACGGTGTATCTTCATCTATCACTTGTCTGAGCACATTATTACTTAGATTCAAGATGATCGTTCCGTAGGCCAGCATGTTCATATTTTCTTTATCTTCAGCAGACATAGTAGTTGGCAGTTTTTCAGGTTCTGTCAAGGCATGAAGTGCCTTTTGTTGTCCTAAAATCGCCTTGATCTTTGCTTTCCAAAGATCGAAGTCTCCCTTCCCGTCGAACTTTTCGATGTCATATCTTGCCATGGCCATTCTTGACTTCAAGAACTTTGATCTTGATTGATTTCTTGGGCTCTGATACCACTGTTGGAATTACACGTATCTTGTACACAGCTTGCACGTGGATTACACTATCACTTAGTCACACAACAACATGCAAATCAATCCACAATTCTCAAAGCTCAAACCTAATTCTCCCTTTCTGTTGTATTACTCTCAGGCAAATCAAAGACTCCCAAAGCAGAGATTAAGCGTAAGGAGGAGGAGGAAGAAGAAGAAGAAGAAGAAGAAGAAGAAGAAGAAGAAGAAGAAGAAGAAGAAGAAGAAGAAGAAGACCCACGATGTATAGTGGTTCGGCAACAAGGCCTACATCCACTCTAGGAAGGGAGCTAGAGTTTTATTCAATCAGTATTACAGAGAACAAAGGTACACAAATTCCCTCACTGAACACTCAATCTTTCTTTTTCTCACTTCTATTATCTCAGCTGATCTCTTGAACATATATATACTGCTCAAGTTAGTTATGCTCTGTTTTCAGGTATAGGGGAGGTAATTGATTACAACCTTTATTTACCATTTAGGTAAATTTACATTAATATAGGTAATATATATATATATATATATATATATATATATATATATTTGTAGCATCGGAATTATAATTTTCTCTTAAAAAACTAATGATCTCTAGTTAGTCATTAAAAATGTGTACAAAAGAAATGTGACATCAAATTTCATGTCCTGCAGGGTGTGAGGATTGTAGTGGTCTTACATATAACATTTATGGTGAATTCAGTATGTCATATATGGGGAAAACGACAGTGGAAAACAAACGATTTGTCAAGAAACAATTGGCAATTTTCTTTTTCTTTCTTGTCCTTTATAAAGAAAAAAAATATTTAAATAGTTAACGACCTTTATTTCAATATAATAATACTCTTTAGGCTGCGAAGTAATAGAATAATTTTAGTGTTAATTTTGAAAACCAAAAAATTTGCATACAAAATGTGGGTACAGAGATTTGAATCTCCAAATTAAGAGAGAATAGATATTGTAGGATACCTTTTTTAAGCATACATCTCGTATAATAAATTACTAAATATCGTATGTTTAATCTTTTTAAAACGATAATTCAAATAAGGAAGAGAGATTTTGCTCTGATGTAAACGTAAAAGGTATTCATTTGACAAATGCCAACTTGATTATATTTTATTTTGAGTACAAAAAATATGTTTATTATTGCATTGTATTTTACTATATGTTACATACATTTTTTTCCCTTGTGTTTAGGTGGGTGGGTATACTTGCATTTGGAGAAGGTTGGCACAATAACCACCATGCCTTTGAATATTCAGCCAGACATGGACTTGAATGGTGGCAGATCGACTTCGGTTGGTACGTTGTTATGTTTCTTCGAGCCATTGGTGTAGTCACTAACGTCAAACTACCCTCTCAAAATCACAAGCAAAAGCTCGCACTCGACAAATTACCTAATTAAAGAAAGCTTTCAAAACTGATCCTTTACATAGAGATTTTATAGAAACTTTATGCCAATTGAGCTATGTTCTTGTTGGCACCTATATAAATGAGTTACTATCGGTAAAAATGTGTAATCCAAATATATAATGCAGAAGTTCATTTTCATGCTTCAATAAATTTTCGATTAACTTTCTATTATTATTCATTCATAAGATTATGATAAACCATTAGCAAAATCACTATTCATAATCAATGATTTTAGGAATAAAAACTTTTTGTTTCATTTTAGAAAACAAATTAAATGATTTTTTTTTTCAAAATTGCTGTATATGTACACTGATTTATTTTTCCCTAAAGCAAGCAAAAAATAATTCACACAACAAGTTCCATTGGCTTATATTATCTAATGTTGTAGATTTACAGTGAAAGATTTGTAGTAATCTTTATGTTGATGGTCGATTTTGGTCAGAGGAACTCACCTGACCTTCACGTGCCACCAACGGTAAATTTGTAGATGAAGGGGGAAGACGTGGCCCGCAAGACAATAACCTGCACACTGGTGTGGTGCTCGCCACACCGGCTCCGATGCTTAAGTCAGCAAACAGAACGGTAGGGTGTGGAAAAGTAAGAGCAAGAGGAGAAAACAGAGAATAGAGAGTAGAGTTTAGGGATAGAATTCGGGATCCCCTCTTCAGTGGCGAAGAGGGATATAAATACATGTTCATCCTCCTAGCATTTTTAGGGTTTCGGAGGCGTTTTAGGTCAAACCAGGCGAAATCGGGGCATCCAGAGGCGGTGGGGACCGAACGAGCTCGGACCGCGCGAGCGGGCCGAGGCCGACCATGTGCTCGGCCTCGGCCAGGGGCCGAGGCCGAGCAGGGGGTCAAGCCTAAAACCCGACCCCTTCGGTCTTGGCCCGTCTCACTTGCCGGTTTTGCCTCCTTGGTCCATCTTTCAGTCCGATTCCTCCCCGGTTGTCCTCGTCAGCTCCTTGTATATCGGGGTGGTCCAAAATTGCCTATAACACTTTATAAAATCTTTTGTATTTTGCACGTATTGGAAATCTTATAATAAACAAGGAAGTTTGATATAACACAAATATAAAATGAAAAATAATTTGGCAACAATGTGTTATGTTTCTTTTCATGAGTTCGATGAGTACAGAGACGATATCCGGTGCTATAGTTCAATGGTTTTTTTTGAAAAAAAAAAAAAAAAAAAAAAACAGTTTAGAGGTTAAGACGTTAATGAAAATATTCTTATTTTTAAAGTTAAAAGTTTCATTTCATATGAAGCGAATTAAAATCTTCTCTGATTCACTCTCTCTTGTGTCCATTCTTCGAAAGGAGAGGGTGTGTCTTGTTGATATTGCCTCGGTCATATGGGATATTGAGGCAATTAAGAACAGGTTCGAGAATGTTGATTTCGTCTATGTGAGTTGACGTTTTAATGTGATGGTCCATAAACTAGTTCATACAAGTTTGTTTTCTGGATCGATGTTGTGGTTATCCAACTATCCATTGCGGATCTCAAACTTGGTTCGTAGGGAAATTTCACTCAAAGGTATTTATTTCCATTATAATGAAATGATATTCTTCAGTCAAAAAATCAAAAAATAAATAGTATTAAATACTGTCTTAATCATTTTGAATTTTTCTTTCTACCCCTACAATAATAGTTATTAATTTCTCATTGTAATTACAATATTATAAATAGTATTAACTCAAAAAATAAATAGTATTAAATACTGTCTTAATCATTCTTTTAAATGATATATTTTAAATACTTAAAAAATATTAAATGTTGGGGGGAAAATCATTTATTACCACAAAATTAGTAGGTTGTATCAATTTTAACCTTAAACTTTTAATTTCATCATATAGAACTCCAAACTTAGCAAGTTCATCAAATTTAACTCTAAACTTTCAATTTCATTAAATTAAACACCAAACTTAACATTTTGTATCAATTTTAACCCTAAACTTACACAAGTATTGCAAAAAAGTGTAGATCCTTCTATTACTTTCTATTTGAACCACCATTAATGAACATAATTGAATATTTTCTCATTTTTCTCTTTCTTTTTTTTTTAATCCACATTGCACCTTAGTTGGTTTCTTGTAAGAAATTTATTGGAGAAACTTTTTATTTGAATAAACTTCTGGTGCCGATAAGTTGTACCTGAGTTTTCTCTTATTTTCTTCTTATTGTGTTTGTGAGTTTTGCTGCCTTTTTTAAGCTACGTAGAAGAACATGTGACTGGGATGTGATAGGAAAGCAATTTTAGAGTTTTTTATTTTCATTTAAATGATTTTTTCTTCTTGTTGAGAACTTTTTGTGCTTCTTTGTTGCTGTAAAGGATTACAAAAGCAAAGCAATTTTTAGAGTTTTTTTTTTAAAAAAATGTTTGCTAATTTTTTCTTGTTGCTAAGAAATTGGTAGGGTTTTGTTTTCTTGCTTTCTTTATGTTGCTAATTGAACATGCAAGTGTAGGAAACAAAAGCAAAGCAATTTTAGGTTTTTGTTCCTCATATTTGCTAGATTTTTCTTGTTATTAATAACTTAATGATTTTTTTAGAGGTTAATAACTCTGAGAAAAATCAGTTTGGAGTGTTTTATTTCTTCAAATAAAGAGTTTCTTCAACAAATTTATTATAAGAAACGAATGTAACTCAAGTGCAATGTGAATTAAAAAAAGAAAAAAAAAGGAAATTGTCAATCACATGTCTTAATGGTAATTCAAATGGAAAGTTAACCGTTGTCAAAAAAAAAAAAAAAAAAAAAGCGAAAGTCTACATTGCAACACATATGCAAGTTTAAGGTTAAAATTGATACAATTTGCTAAGTTTGGGGTTTAATTTAATGAAATTGAAAGCTCGGGGGTTAAAATTGATACAACCTACTAAATTCACGTCAAAAATAATTTTTTTCCAATAATTTATTATTGGTTAAGAATATAATTTTGGTGGCTTCAAGTAGTTATGCTACTTTCTAGTTAAGGACACTTGGTCCTTGATGTTTTAATAGCTCTCTTTTAGTTGCATTGCACAGAAAAATGTAATAAGTTTTAGATTCAGTCTTTAACTTTAAAATCTTTAATGAAAAAAAGAGATGAGAACTCATTATATTATATAGTGTGATGTCTATGATTATTAAATCCTATTTTACCTAATTTATTTATTCTCTCCCTAGCTATTGGTGCACTTTAACCAAATCTCCTTTCAATTTCTAAGCAAGCAATATATGTCCTACAAATCATCTCCATATCATGAACTATCAATTGTACATGGATTTTCATTTTATAGTTAATAGGAGTATGGGAGAAAGGAGACTATAAAAGTAGGGTCACATGATTTTGTTAGGTTTTTTTCCCATCCGAGTTCAACAACATTTGAGGATAATGAATTTAAACATCTAGCCTCTTGGTCGAAAGTATATACCTTGACTATTTGAGTTATACTTAGGTTAATATATAATAGTGTTAGTTTAGTTACTTGCCTTGACTCTTTGATATTCACTCATGTCTTGTGCATAATGATATGGACCTAAAAGCGACTTATATTCTTACCATAAAATAATTAATGTAACGCCCCGCGTTTCGAAATCGAGTCGTTTTGGTATTTACTGGGCGTTCTTATTCTAATTTGGGGAAATTAGAATTTAACGTTGTCGTTAAACTAAATTTCTAAAATTTAGGGGAAAGAGATTTTTAATTAAATCTTTAAGTTTCCTAAAGTTAGAGGTTTAATATTTGATATTTATTTTAAATATCAAAAGACCCAAATCCTAAATCAATTGGGTTAATTTCTTTCCCAAGTCTTTTAAGGGATTAAGTTGGGGTTTTTAAATAAAAATCCTAGATAAGACCTTATTCCTAATTAAATTGGGATTTCTTCTCTTAGGTCTTTTAAAAGAAAAGAATAAGAAATAAGGGAAAAAGAAACCCTAAAGCAAATATTATCTCCTTCTCCCTCCTCCTTTGCGTGAGTAGCAGCTGCCAGACCCCCCCCCTGCGTGTTCCTCTTCAGCCGCCATCTCCATCGATCTCTCCCTCGCTCTTGTGTGCTCGTCCGACGGCTGCAAGACTCGTGAGGTTCTCGTCTCTCCGTGCGTCGCTTGCTGAAGCCGCAGGTTGGTCGCCGTCTTCGCATCTCTCTCCCCCTCTTCGCGTGCGTCGGCTAGTGAACCTACGGTTGGTGAGTCTTCGTCTCCCTCTTTCTCTCCCATTCATTGTGTGCAAGTAGCAGACTCGACCTCTCTCTCTCTCGTCCTCAGCTAGGACTCGCGGCGCTTGGGGATAGCAGTTTGCGCCTTCGTCGTTCCTGCGTTTTGGCTGATTTAAGGTCTGTTTCAACGTGGTTGGGCTCTTTCGGTAAGTTTCAGCGATGACTCATGCTTGTTTGAGTTCGAATATAGTTTACCCATTCTTGTTTGGAGCCTTTGGTAGAATGCCCATTCATTTTAGGTGCTGAAAGCTAAATTGTGTTCAATATTCTGATCTGCAGCGCCGTCTAGGTGTTCGATTTAGTTCGAAACACTTCAACTTGGGTACCCATTGCTTAAAGAGTGTTCTAGCTCATTGGTAGTGGTTGGTGTAACCCGTCTGGCGCAGAAGCGGGTCCATTTGGGTAAGTTTCCTTGCTGTCCCTTTGCTTTTAGCGTTAAGGGTTGCTGCCCAATAGTTATCCAAGCCTTAAATCATGTTTTAATCGATACCCATTCGTTATCGACCTTATAATTGCAGGATTTAAGTGTGTTCGGTTGCTGTTCATCGAGCGTTTGATCTCAAATATCGTGTTCAGCAAATACCCACAACCCGGTGACTTGGGATCTTGGTTGTTGGGTCGTTTCGAATACAAGTCAGCTTGTTCTCAAGGTTGTTTGAGCACTAAGCGGTAAATTCCAGCATCCCTAGATCCTTTCCTCAAGTTTATTAGGTGCTTTAAGTTGTTTTCTAACCCTTGGTAATCGTTGCTTGTAGTTTGAGCTCTTTAGGCTCTTCCGGTTGTTTCCATTAGTCCTTTAGGGTTGTTTAGGAGCGTTTGAGCTTCCGGTAAGTAGTTCTTATCTGATGTAGTCTGTTTGACTGTGTGATGCATGCTGATTGATTTCCCGCTTTATAACTGTTCTCTTGTTCCTTGTTTCTTTGAATAAAAATGTATATATATATGAAATCCTTGGAAAGCATGAATTGTTGTTGTGTGTTGATTGGTTGTAAAGCATGCTGGTTCTGTTTGGTATTCGTGAGATAAGCATGAGTTGAGAGCCTGTGATTACATGTATATGCTTGGTGGGCATAATACGTGAGTCTAGAAGTGTTGCGGGGCATACACATTCTAGATAGAGGTGAGATAGAGGTCAGGGACCTAAAGTGTGAAAGAAAGGAAAGTTGGGTGAGTGTCAGTGCACCTCGGGTACAAATGGTCGAGGGGTGACATGTCACCATGGGTTTAAAGAGAACTAGCATTGTGATTGAGTTATTAGGGTCTCGGGTATAAATGGTCGAGGACTGATAATGTTTCAGGGAAAGTAAAGTGATTATCAGGGCCTCGGGTATAAAAGGTCGGGGACTGATATATTACTATTGGATGTCGATGCCTCGGGTATAAATGGTCGAGGGTCGATATGCCAATGTTAGATAAAGAGGAGCATCGAGGCCTTGGGTATAAATGGTCAAGGGTCGGTGTGATGAGTCTGGAGGCAAGTATTGAGGCCTTGGGTATAAATGGTCAAGGGTCAGTACGTTGCTTAGTCATCGAGGTCTTGGGTATAAATGGTCAAGGGTCGATGCACAGTTCGAGGCCTTGGGTATAAATGGTCAAGGGTCGAATGCCGAGCTCTGTAGAGAAGTGTCGAGGCCCTGAGTACAAATGGTCAGGGGTCGGTACAACTCGAAGGGTCAGTCTTGGAGAGTTTTTGCGGAGCGTGACGCGGAAATCACGTGTGAAGAGCCATGTGAGGGCTAATTATGAGCGTTGAGTGAGCTCGTGGAGCTTGAGTGGTTAGCGAGTTGCGTAGAGAGATGCATGAGTTATGGCTTAGGAGAGTCATTTGTTACTAGCTTTTAAGCATGATGTTGTGTTTACCGCTTTTAAGAAGCATGATGTTTTGCGCATGATAAGCATGTTGTTTGTTGTCTGCTGTTTGATGGCTTCTCAGGTAGGGGCTGCTTACCAGTACCTTAGTGTACTGACCCCCTCCCCTCTCTCTCCCCCCAACTACCAGATTTTGCAGGACATGAGGACTGCGTGGACCGTGGTGATGCGGAGGAGGCGTATGAGGAAGGACCTTAGCTAGTTGTTCGGGTTTCCTTTATTTCCATGTTGGATAGTTGTTGTTTAGTTGGTTGGACAGCTGTTGTCCTGTTTAGTTTAATCTTTGATTTATTCGTGTTGAATATTAGGTTGAGCTGTGTTGGTTCTAATAAACTCTACCTATTTATTTAGTTAGTATCAGTTAAGTTGTTTCAATAAATTGAAGTTAAAGTTAGTTGTGTTTAATTGAGCTTTTAAGTTATAAATACCCTGTTTAGATGATTAGCGTTATTGCGAGACCCGGCAGGCTGTTGGTTCTGTGGATATTCTGTTGCGTTGTAGAATGGCGGAGTCGTTTAATCTGTTAAATAGGAGTGTTTTATGCATAACAGGTTAAAGAAAAATTTTGGGTTAGTCCAATGTACGCCGTTATGTTGCCGAAATTTTCGGTGCTCACGGTTTGTTTTGGTCTAGGAGTTAGTAATGTCGCTGGGTTAGCTTCTAAAATCCTGGGGCGTTACAGTTGGTATCAGAGCAGAGTTGTTCCTGTAGACTGACCTAGGAAATCTAGGTTGTTTGGTTGTTTAGGGTTATGGTCTTCCTCGTTCTCCTCTCCATCACCAGGTACGTTGGTCTGGTTAAGATATTGTTATGTTGCCATGATTGTTCTGATTTACTCTATTGTTTGCATAATTATTGTGGCTTGCTTGATTCCTATTGCGTGACTTGTTTGCCTTGTCTGAGCATGTTGTTTTCCTTTGTTGCTTGTCATATAGTAGCTAGGTTTAGGATGCTCCCTGTAGGCGGATAGATAGCTTGCCTTGATTTGTGTGACTCTTGTTTGGTAGTAGGAGTAGGATGCTCCCATAGATTGCTAGATAGCTTTTGGTTCCTCTTGTGTTTGTTTTGTGCAATGTTGCTTGTTAGTAGGATCAGGTTGCTGCCTAGGCGTAGGTTAGAGCTCATATCCTAGTTGCTATTTGTCCCTTGACCTTAGTACCACATTCTCAGGCAATGTCTCGCGGTCATGACCCTGAAGTTCCAATTGTCGATCAAGATGATCAAGTAGAGGAAGTTACTACTCAGCAAGGGGTCGATCCTCTGGCTCCCCCTATGCAGGAGGCTAATCCCCTGATTCCTCCCGGTCAGCGCAGGGTTGATCCTCCTCCTCCCCCGCCTCCTCTGGCCCCTCCTGCAGCACCTATGCTGATCACTCCGGAAGCCCTCCAGACCATGTTCGATAACATGGCCCAGAGAAATGCTAGGCCACCGCGAGACCCTAATTGGGTACCTGAGAACGCGGAGGAATCCCAGTTCATTAGGGACTTCAAGCGCTACGGGCCTCCCTCTTTTGATGGGCAATCCGAAAATCCTTTAGCAGCAGAGCGGTGGATCGCTGATTTGGAGGCACTGTTTGACCTCATGAACTGTAATGATTCCTTGAAAATCAGAGGGGCAGTTTTCATGCTCAAGGATGACGCTCGCGCGTGGTGGCAATCGGTGGCAGCAGCCGAAGACCATGCTAATCGACCGATCTCGTGGGAAAGGTTCAAGGATCTATTGTATGATTATTACTTCCTGGAGACAGTCAAGGACGACAAAGAAGCGGAATTTCTTCATTTGGCCCAGGGGAGTATGTCTATAGTGCAGTATGAGAGGAAGTTCACTGCACTATCACGCTTTGCTCCTGACCTGGTCAGCACGCCAGAGCGGAAGATTAAGAGGTTCATTAAAGGTCTTCGTGAGGAAATTCGAGGCTCTGTGGCCCTAAGCAGGCCCGCGACCTTTGCTGAAGCACTCACGGGTGCATTGATCATGGATAAGAATGTTTCTAAGAAGCCACAACCTCATCTCGAGAAGGGATCAACCTCTGGAGATAAAAGAAAGTTGTCTCCCCTGAGGAACCCACCTATTGAGTCTACTCAGCAGCAGGTGAAGGAGTTCATTCCATATCCTCCTTGCCCTTATTGTCACAAGCTTCACAAAGGAGAGTGTTGGCTAAAAAGAAAAGTTTGTTTCAAATGCAATAAGAGAGGTCACTATGCTAAGGATTGTTCATCAGGAGCAGCCCAGACGCCAGGTGCCCAAGGAGGTTAGCCAAGCAAACATCAATGGAGTCCTTAAAGGTGGGAAGTCGGTTTCACCTCTCATTTCCAGGTTAGTGCTTCTTTCTCGAGTCTATCTGTTGCTTTAGAATTCCAGTTCTTCTTGTAATTCCTTGTCGTTGGAATCTTTTTGTGATGCATGCCCCTAGTCTTGCTTGAGTATGTTTGTTGCATCGGCTAGAACTTTCATTTCCTTTGAAGTTAGTGGAAGCTAGTCGGTTGGTTTCTAAGCCCTACTAAACATTGCCTATGTCCTAAGGAATCAAGAGATTTTCTTGTAATAGGTGAAGTTGGGCGAACCTCTTAGTATAGGCTAGTTCCAAGGAAAAGGTTCTTCCTAGGAATAGTTTTGTGATCCAACCTCCTCAAGATTTAGTGTCATGGAATTATCGTTCCAAGGATGCTTCCAAAATCAAGTTGAGGGTTGCAAGCATTCTGTGGCATCTTCGGGTTGAATAGCGTTTTGCAACTGCTATGGGTTTCTAAACCAAGTCTTAAGGTCTTGTTGGACTTGCTCGTGGCATGTTCTTGATGGTGGGTAGGTTTATGCTTAGACCAAGAGTCAAAACATTTCCCTCAAGCAGTGAGATCTTAGTCCGAAACAAGATGCAAAAAAAAAAAAAAAAAAAAAATCAATGATGAGTCGTGAGTTTAGCGCCACTTGTCGTGAGGACGAGTTCCCTTGGTTTGCTCTTAATAAGATAACACTAGGGGCGGTGTTATTGTCATCCCGTAGCCATTCTAGGAAGGGTGGTTGGTTTGATAAGGAAAGTTGGCAGCGGAAGCTGTTTCGATCATCCTGTGACGAAGCCTAGTTGAATCTAGCGGTTGCAACATACCAACAATGTAGGCTTAAAGTTGGTGAAGTTGTTGATGAAGCCTTTCGTAGGACCGGGATGAGCATTCTTGAGGTCATTAAAGGTGGGTTGTGGTTATGTCAAGCTCAAAGGTTTACGCTGACGTTAACAGCAAGTGTTCCTTCAAGTGGCATCGTTGGAATGAGCCTCATGTGTGTTGTGCTGAAGCAGCTAGCTTAGCTCCAACTTTGCTAGTGAAGTTGGCTTTCTCATGCATATGGCTAAGTTCCGGTAGATCGTGCAAGATCCGAGTTCGATCTGGATTTTGTCAGACCTTTAGTGTTCTTAATGCACTTGGTCTAGTTGCCGGTAAGCGAGTTTTGCTTCAAGGGTTGTATGCTCAACACAACTCGTCCCAGGAGTTGTTGTAATGCATACACAACTGTTTCTTTTGTGCCTCAGTTTTGAGCTTTGGAATCCTAGAAGGAAATGGTTTGCGGAGCAAAAGCCTCTGGTGTTAAGTGCCTTGTGGAGTGTGAGTTGGAGTCAAGGCCAGTCCACCAGTGTGGTTAGGCGAGCTCTTTCGAGTTCTGGAGTTCAGTTTTGGGTGATCGTGTGTTCTGGCACGTGGTGTCGTCGAAAGATTCCTTTGCTTGTTGATAAGAAGCTTAGCTTGGGTTCATTGCTCCTTTTGAGGTCTTGGAGCGCATCGGGCTTGTTGCTTACAGGTTGGCGTTATCACCGACCACGTCAACTGTGCATGATGTGTCTATGTGTCCACGTTGTGAAATGCGTGCGTAATCCTTCGCATGTGTGAATTCTGAACCCCTGTCGTCGATCGAGGACTTGACATTTGTGGTGGAGAAGTCTGTCAAGGTCCCGTCCAAGGAAGCGAAGGTTTTGAGAAGTTAGATCGATGTTTTGGTAGAAGAGCTATGGGCGAACCATAGAGCGGAAGGAGCTACCAGGAAGAAGTAGGTGAAGTTTGAGCCTAATTCTCTGAGTTGTTCGAGCTGGAGTCTTTCGAGGACGAAAGTTCTTAAGGTGGGGAGATTGTAACGCCCCGCGTTTCGAAATCGAGTCGTTTTGGTATTTACTGGGCGTTCTTATTCTAATTTGGGGAAATTAGAATTTAACGTTGTCGTTAAACTAAATTTCTAAAATTTAGGGGAAAGAGATTTTTAATTAAATCTTTAAGTTTCCTAAAGTTAGAGGTTTAATATTTGATATTTATTTTAAATATCAAAAGACCCAAATCCTAAATCAATTGGGTTAATTTCTTTCCCAAGTCTTTTAAGGGATTAAGTTGAGGTTTTTAAATAAAAATCCTAGATAAGACCTTATTCCTAATTAAATTGGGATTTCTTCTCTTAGGTCTTTTAAAAGAAAAGAATAAGAAATAAGGGAAAAAGAAACCCTAAAGCAAATATTATCTCCTTCTCCCTCCTCCTTTGCGTGAGTAGCAGCTGCCAGACCCCCCCCCTGCGTGTTCCTCTTCAGCCGCCATCTCCATCGATCTCTCCCTCGCTCTTGTGCGCTCGTCCGACGGCTGCAAGACTCGTGAGGTTCTCGTCTCTCCGTGAGTCGCTTGCTGAAGCCGCAGGTTGGTCGCCGTCTTCGCATCTCTCTCCCCCTCTTCGCGTGCGTCGGCTAGTGAACCTACGGTTGGTGAGTCTTCGTCTCCCTCTTTCTCTCCCATTCATTGTGTGCAAGTAGCAGACTCGACCTCTCTCTCTCTCGTCCTCAGCTAGGACTCGCGGCGCTTGGGGATAGCAGTTTGCGCCTTCGTCGTTCCTGCGTTTTGGCTGATTTAAGGTCTGTTTCAACGTGGTTGGGCTCTTTCGGTAAGTTTCAGCGATGACCCATGCTTGTTTGAGTTCGAATATAGTTTACCCATTCTTGTTTGGAGCCTTTGGTAGAATGCCCATTCATTTTAGGTGCTGAAAGCTAAATTGTGTTCAATATTCTGATCTGCAGCGCCGTCTAGGTGTTCGATTTAGTTCGAAACACTTCAACTTGGGTACCCATTGCTTAAAGAGTGTTCTAGCTCATTGGTAGTGGTTGGTGTAACCCGTCTGGCGCAGAAGCGGGTCCATTTGGGTAAGTTTCCTTGCTGTCCCTTTGCTTTTAGCGTTAAGGGTTGCTGCCCAATAGTTATCCAAGCCTTAAATCATGTTTTAATCGATACCCATTCGTTATCGACCTTATAATTGCAGGATTTAAGTGTGTTCGGTTGCTGTTCATCGAGCGTTTGATCTCAAATATCGTGTTCAGCAAATACCCACAACCCGGTGACTTGGGATCTTGGTTGTTGGGTCGTTTCGAATACAAGTCAGCTTGTTCTCAAGGTTGTTTGAGCACTAAGCGGTAAATTCCAGCATCCCTAGATCCTTTCCTCAAGTTTATTAGGTGCTTTAAGTTGTTTTCTAACCCTTGGTAATCGTTGCTTGTAGTTTGAGCTCTTTAGGCTCTTCCGGTTGTTTCCATTAGTCCTTTAGGGTTGTTTAGGAGCGTTTGAGCTTCCGGTAAGTAGTTCTTATCTGATGTAGTCTGTTTGACTGTGTGATGCATGCTGATTGATTTCCCGCTTTATAACTGTTCTCTTGTTCCTTGTTTCTTTGAATAAAAATGTATATATATATGAAATCCTTGGAAAGCATGAATTGTTGTTGTGTGTTGATTGGTTGTAAAGCATGCTGGTTCTGTTTGGTATTCGTGAGATAAGCATGAGTTGAGAGCCTGTGATTACATGTATATGCTTGGTGGGCATAATACGTGAGTCTAGAAGTGTTGCGGGGCATACACATTCTAGATAGAGGTGAGATAGAGGTCAGGGACCTAAAGTGTGAAAGAAAGGAAAGTTGGGTGAGTGTCAGTGCACCTCGGGTACAAATGGTCGAGGGGTGACATGTCACCATGGGTTTAAAGAGAACTAGCATTGTGATTGAGTTATTAGGGTCTCGGGTATAAATGGTCGAGGACTGATAATGTTTCAGGGAAAGTAAAGTGATTATCAGGGCCTCGGGTATAAAAGGTCGGGGACTGATATATTACTATTGGATGTCGATGCCTCGGGTATAAATGGTCGAGGGTCGATATGCCAATGTTAGATAAAGAGGAGCATCGAGGCCTTGGGTATAAATGGTCAAGGGTCGGTGTGATGAGTCTGGAGGCAAGTATTGAGGCCTTGGGTATAAATGGTCAAGGGTCAGTACGTTGCTTAGTCATCGAGGTCTTGGGTATAAATGGTCAAGGGTCGATGCACAGTTCGAGGCCTTGGGTATAAATGGTCAAGGGTCGAATGCCGAGCTCTGTAGAGAAGTGTCGAGGCCCTGAGTACAAATGGTCAGGGGTCGGTACAACTCGAAGGGTCAGTCTTGGAGAGTTTTTGCGGAGCGTGACGCGGAAATCACGTGTGAAGAGCCATGTGAGGGCTAATTATGAGCGTTGAGTGAGCTCGTGGAGCTTGAGTGGTTAGCGAGTTGCGTAGAGAGATGCATGAGTTATGGCTTAGGAGAGTCATTTGTTACTAGCTTTTAAGCATGATGTTGTGTTTACCGCTTTTAAGAAGCATGATGTTTTGCGCATGATAAGCATGTTGTTTGTTGTCTGCTGTTTGATGGCTTCTCAGGTAGGGGCTGCTTACCAGTACCTTAGTGTACTGACCCCCTCCCCTCTCTCTCCCCCCAACTACCAGATTTTGCAGGACATGAGGACTGCGTGGACCGTGGTGATGCGGAGGAGGCGTATGAGGAAGGACCTTAGCTAGTTGTTCGGGTTTCCTTTATTTCCATGTTGGATAGTTGTTGTTTAGTTGGTTGGACAGCTGTTGTCCTGTTTAGTTTAATCTTTGATTTATTCGTGTTGAATATTAGGTTGAGCTGTGTTGGTTCTAATAAACTCTACCTATTTATTTAGTTAGTATCAGTTAAGTTGTTTCAATAAATTGAAGTTAAAGTTAGTTGTGTTTAATTGAGCTTTTAAGTTATAAATACCCTGTTTAGATGATTAGCGTTATTGCGAGACCCGGCAGGCTGTTGGTTCTGTGGATATTCTGTTGCGTTGTAGAATGGCGGAGTCGTTTAATCTGTTAAATAGGAGTGTTTTATGCATAACAGGTTAAAGAAAAATTTTGGGTTAGTCCAATGTACGCCGTTATGTTGCCGAAATTTTCGGTGCTCACGGTTTGTTTTGGTCTAGGAGTTAGTAATGTCGCTGGGTTAGCTTCTAAAATCCTGGGGCGTTACAATTAATGTGATTATCTAAGTGTAAGAAGCTTTTCCAAAAGCAAGTAATATGAAGACGTCCTTATATGTAAAATTATAGACATGGCTCATGTCGTATATGCGAGGTATCAAAACCTCCATTGCTTACCTCACACAAGTTCTAAATAGAGTACACCAAAAGCAAGCATAGCTCAGCGATAATTGACATGTACTCTCGACCAAAAAGTCAGAGGTTTGAATCTCTCCACCTCCAAATGTTGATGAACTAAAAAGAAAAAAAAAAGGCTCTAAATAGAGTAAATAAACTATGGAGCAAACAATTTTCCGAGAGAAAGGCAATAGATCATAACAATTATGGTTTAAATATAATTTTTGTTCTTGTACTTTATATTTTGTTTCATTCTAGTCTATGTACTTTCAAATGTCTAATTTTAGTCTTTGTACTTTCAATAAAGCTTAAAATTGGTATCTACCAATAAGTTTAAAGTTAATCTTTTATCGAAATTGGTTAATTAATAATACTAATTTTCATACAAAAGAAAACATAATGTGAACATATTTTCGAAATTTATAGAAGAAAAGTTAATAGATACTAATTTTTAAAGAAAAATTAACAATAAACTCACTATGGGAACCAAATTTAAACTTTATTGAAAGTACAAGGACTAAAATTGAAGACATTTGAAATTACATTGGCTTAAATGTAACAAACCCTAACATAGAGGGGCTAACATGAGAAGATCAAGCTCTAGATAAGAAGTAAGAAGAATCCCACACGTTATGAACTCTTACACCAAGTTGCAAAATCGGCCATGCGTCTCAAACATGACAATATTGTACTTTTTTTTAATTCCCCTTAAATTAAAACATGTTGCATTAAAACAACACCGTCCTATCATAGGGTTATTATTATAGGCAATAATTTATGTTTTTCTATTTATAAATATAGCAAAATTGAAAAAAAAAATTGCAAATATGTCAAATCTGTTAAATGAATTTTTATTATTTTCGTTTTACCCTTTATTCTATCAGTGACAGTCACTATCATTGATAGAATTCTATCTGTGATAGTCACTAATAGACTAATATCATTTATTAGAATTTTACCTATCGAAAAATGCAAATATAAGAGGAATCCAAATGAAAAGAAATTGAAATGCTCAAATTGAACTAAATTTTTTACTATCATATATAGAATTCTATTTGTGTATTGAAGTCTATCAGTGACTACCTCGGATAGTATTGAAAGTCTATTTAGTTGAGTTATCACTTATCATTGATAGACTTTAATTACTGATAATTGCAATTGTGATTAAAGTTTATCAGTGATAGGTTTCTATCACTAATAGATTTCACTCACAGGGATAGTCTATCCGCTAAACATTAGTAATGCTCAAACTGAACTAAATTTTATTTATTAAAGTCTATCAATGACTATCACAAATAGAATTCTATTTGTATTGAATCTATTATGGGTGAAAAAACCGAACCGAAAAATCGAATCGAACTGAGTCGGTTCGGTTTGGTTTTTACATAAGTCCAGGTCGAACCGAACCATTCGGTTCGGTTCGGTTCTCGCTTTTAACTTAAATAGAAAATCAAAATGTAGTGTTTTCAGCTTTCTTCTTCGGCCCGCCTCCTCCCCCTCTCTCTCTCTCTCATTCTCTCTTTTCCACGCGTGGTTTCTTGTTCTGGGGCGCTCTGCTTCCCCTCTCTCTCTCTCATTCTCTCTTTCTCACGAAGCCACGAACGTCGCCGTCGTCTCTTCCACCACGAAGCACGAACGACGGCTTCGATATGTTTTTGCATGTGGGGTTTTTTGTTTATCTTAAAAAGTAAAACTTGTATGTTTATCTTCTTCTAGTTTTTTTTGTTTTTTCTTCTTTTGGTTTTGTTTTTTGTTTCTTCTCCGCTGATCTATTTCCCCTCCACCGCCCACTTTGTCGTCGGCTGCCTTGCCGCCGTTCCAAACAAAAAAAAAACGAACGATTTGATTTAAGAACGATTCAATAGGGAAGATTCAATAAAGAAAAAAGTGGCCCGACTCGACCCGTTCGAGTCAAGTCGGATCGGTCTGTTCGTACAACCGACATGTGTCGGGTCGGGTCGGTTTGTCCGTACAACCGACCCGACCCGACTTTTTTACACCCCTAGAATCTATCATTGATAGTCACTAAAAACCTTCAATACAAATATAATTATATAAGTGATTATGACCGATAGACTTCAATACACATAGAATTCTATCAATGACAGTCACTAACAAACTTCTATTATTTAAATAGATCAAATAATTTCATTGGTGATAGTCACTAATAGATTTCAATACCTCAATACATATAGGATTCTATCAAATAATAGGAGTCTATCAGGTGACCAAGTTGTTGATATCAGTGGTTTATAAGTGACTATCAATGATGAAAATAGTCTATTTTGTTATTTGTATAAGCAGCGTAAAGATTTATATTAGTTGCATAAAAGCTTGTATAATGGATGAATTTGAATAGAATATGATATGCATGGATAAAATTGATACATGCTACTATACAAAATTATCCTAGTAATGTTAGTTTTGAGAAGTGAGCTCATGCACATTTTAGGAAAAGAATATATAACATGTGTTATAGGTAATTTTGGACCACACTGACGAACAAGGAGCTGACAAGGACATTCGGGCAAAGGTGGGACTAGAAAACCAACCCATAGGAAGACCGGACCAATGGGTCGGGCCATGGTCGGCCTCGGAAAAAGGCCGAGGCCGACCATTCGGCCCGCGCTCGGTCACCTCCTTTCAACCTGTGATGCCTTGGATCACCCCGGTTCCGTCTGGTTCATCCCGAAACACCTCCGAATTCCTAAAAACCCTAGGGGAAAAAACAGGTATAAAAACCTCTCTTCATCACTGAATAAGGGTTCCGAAAACTTTATGCTCGACCCCTTACTTCCTAGCTTCTTCTCGGTTTTCTGACTTAAGCATCGGAGGCGGTGTGGCCTACACCACACCGGTGTGCAGCGGTTTTTGCTAGTTTTGCAGGTCACATCTTCCCCCGCTTCTACAAATTCACTGTTGGTGTCACGTGAAGGTCAAGTGAGTCTTTCGTCCGGATTTTGGCATCAACAACATGAAAACATATATTAATATGTAATTAGATACTCAAATTGAACTAAATTTTATGTGATGGTTATTGATAGACTTCAATACAGATAGAATCTATCAGTGATGATCGTCGATATCATTGATAGAATTTTATCATGTTGATAGACTTTGCTATATTTTATGGCCTTTTTGGTCATTTACACTAGGGGTGAGCGTAAATCTCCGAAAAACCGACCCGACCGACTGAAACCGGCCGAACCGACGTCGGTCGGTCGGTTTTAGTCAAGCTTCGGTCGGTTTCGGTTTGGCATTAAGCCAAACCGAAATGTCGGTCGGTCGGTCCAGCTTGGAGGTCGAGAACCGACCGAACCGACCGACATATATATAAAAAAAAAATTAATTTAGCCCAGCCCCTCTCTCTCAAAGTCTACTGTCCAGCCCACTTTTATTAATTTTTTTAAAAAAAAAAACGTATTTCATTTCATTTAAAGCCCAGCCCACAGTCACACCCATATGTTTTCTTCTTCTTTAATTTTTTAGTTTAACCCTAGACCTCCTTCTCTTCAACTCACGATTTTTTTTAATTTCAAAGTTTCAAACCTTCAGACTTCAGTCGTCGCGCCGCCCCTCGCCGACCCACGCTGACCCACGCCGACCGTCGCCCCTCACCGCCAGTCGCCGCCCCTCGCCGAGCTTCTTCTTCACCGCCAGTCGCCGCCCTCACTACCGCGCCGCCGTCTTCACCACCGCGCCGCCCTCACCAACTCGCCGCCTGTACTGCAACTCGTCGCCGCCGCCGGCCGCCCCGCCCTTCACCGTTCGTGTTCTTGAGGTGAAAACTTGTCAGTACTTGCTTTCATGTTAATAAATTTAATTCAATCCAAACTTGGCTAACATACAAATGAATGAATTATTAGCAGCTCCCATTCATTTATTTAGTTTTACTTGGTGTTTTCCTATTGCAGTATTGCTACTATTATAGGTTGGCAATTATACTTTTTTATTTAGTAAAAACTATAGCTACCCTTGTGACTGTAAGTAGGGGACTTTTCTAGCTATTTGAATATTTTAGGATAAAAAATATTTTTTATACCGGAACTTTGGTTAAAGTAACAATTTAGTCGTTAAAAGTTTTGTTTGTAACAATTTTGTTCCAGTACTTTCAAACTTGTAACAATTTAGTCCTTGAATTTTAGCATGTAACAACTTCATTTTTTTTAATAACAACTTAGTCCTTATACTTTTAAGTTGGTAACAATTTAATCTCTACCATTAAAAATCTAGAGTCAAAATTAGTCTTATGTATAGTTTATCAACACATTTGATATCTAATCAATTTTACCAATCTATAAATGTAAGAAATTTCATTAAATTTTAATAATATGTTTCACAATAGTAACTAAATCATATTTCAAAAAAAAAAAAAATAGTAACTAAATCGTTACAAATAATTTTGAAGTGCAAAAACTTAAATTAAAAGTATAAATACTAAATCAAAATGAAAGTTAATGTTAGAAACAATTATCTCAGTATATGATAAATAAAGGCCAAAGGGCATTAAAAATTTCACCGACATATATTTGAATCAATAAAGTTTAAAGGGGATTAAAGTTACAAATTAATTTGGCTAAAGGGCATTAAAGTTTCACCTTTAATTTGGCTTATTAACTATGTTGGTGCATATATGATGTGATGTTTTGTTCATAATCACAATTTACCCCATTTTTTTTTCCCAAACTTTCCATTCATCAAATAACTGAATAAGTATTACAATTTCTATTTTCTAGTAATTTTTTTTATTGATAATAATAAAACAAATACCTATTAGAAAATTGATAGGACCTTGAAGAAAATGACATTGTAGTTGTACTAAAAAAGATGACATTGTAGCTATTTTGTTTTGTTGAAATGAGCTGTGAGTGAATTATTTCATAGTTGATATTGTGTATTGGTTAGACTCAATTTTATGCCAAATTTGATTGCAAATTAAATTAATGAATTACTTAATAGTTTTTTTTAGTACAACAAATGAATTATTTAATAGTTGATATAGCATTATTGTGTATTGGTAAATTTTTATTTTATTTTTCTTCAATTAATTCTCTAGTTTTCTTTTTTTAACAATAATTAATTCTCTAGTATTAAAACATCTTTTTAGATCGATCCATTGATTTTTTTGTTTTGTTTCTTCAGATTAAGATCACCATTCGACATTTGTCACTTGGGAATTGAGATTATTGTCCATTTCTCTCCCCACATTGTCGATTCGTCACGCTGGAAAATTCTTACGAGTGAGTAAATATGGTGGATACATATTTGTTTGTACAATGTATTTGAAATTTGAATAATGTAGTCACTACTTTCTCATTTTTACTTTTTATCTTGTAGGGTAAACATGGATACCGTGGGAACAAACAATTCAAAGAATGAAAATGCTACAGAAACGGATACGACTAAGAGCAAAACTAGCAATACCATTGATCTTGATCCAGATCCACATCCAGAAGCAGAACTTGAAGGAGAGAATTCTACCATTCCCAAAAAAAAGGCGCGTACAAAACAATCAATGGTTTGGGATCATTTTGAGAGGTTGAAAGGTGATCCTAATGACCCTTATGCTAAGTGTAAATATTGTGGAGTTGTTTATGCATGCCACTCTAAGCGTAATGGTACTGGAACAATGAAAAATCATTTAGAAAATTGTAAAAAGTATCCCTACCAAAGGAAGAGAGATGCATCCCAAACAACATTAGCTTTCAAACCTAAAGAAGATAATGGTGGAGAATGTAGTCTTGTATGTGAGTCATTTAGTGTGGAGAGATGTCGAACAGCTTTGGCTGAAATGATAATTAGAGATGAATTGCCTTTTAAATTTGTGGAGAATGAAGGTTTTCTGAAATTTGTTGATACATTGACATGTGGGCAAGAACCTAAGTTTATTGTTCCATCTCGATTTACTGTAGCTAGAGATGTTCTTGAGGTCTATGCTAGGTTGAGAGACCGTTTGAAAGAAATGTTTGCAAGTTTGAAATGTAAAGTTTCTCTCACTACTGATTGTTGGACGTCGGGAGCAAACATGAGTTATATGGTACTGACTGCTCATTTCATTAATTCTGAATGGAAATTACATAAACGAATTCTTAGCTTTTGTCAAATTGAGAATCATAGAGGGGATACCATTGGTAAGGCTATTGAGAGTAATTTAAAGAAATGGGGCATTGAAAATGTTATGACCTTGACTGTTGATAATGCCAGTTCCAACGATACTGTTGTTGCTTTTCTTCTCAAAAGATTTAATAAGGGGTTGTTGTTTAAGGGTGAAATTTTGCATGTTCGATGTTGTGCACATATACTAAATCTTATTGTATGTGATGCTTTGAAAGAACATCATGAGTGCATTGAAAGGATTCGCAATGCTGTAAGATTTGTAAGGTCTTCTCCTGCACGTCTCTTGAAATTTAAGAAGTGTGCTGAAATTGAAAAAATTTCTTGCAAGAGTTCTGTATGTCTTGATGTTACTACTAGATGGAACTCAACTTATATGATGCTTGAGGCAGCTAGTAAGTTTGAAAAAGCTTTTGACAGGTTAGAGGATGAAGATCCTATTTATAAGAATGATTCACCACCTACCAAGGATGATTGGACAAATGCTAAGATGTTGGTTAGGTTTTTGAAAGTTTTTTATAATGTCACGTTAAAACTTTCAGGGTCTTTGTACACTACTTCTAATTTGATGTTTCATCAGATTACTACCATTCAGAATTGTATACTCTTGAACTCGAGGGGTTCAAATAGAATGCTTTCTAGTATGGCTAATGCGATGAAGGCCAAGTTTGAAAAGTATTGGGGGTTTGATGAGAGGAAGAACAATATTTTGTTGTATGTTGCTGTTGTTTTGGATCCTCGATTTAAGTTGAAGTTATTATCATATTGTTTTGACAACTTCTTTGGTCCAGAAATTTCTAAAAGAATGACATCTTCAGTAGAGAATGTTTTGAGACGACTTTTTCATGAATATAGTACTGGAGCTGCATCTGTTTGTTTTAGTAGTGGGAGTGGTGGTGGTAGTAGTAGTGCTAGTGCTAGTACTAGTGCTAATGTTGATTTGAGATTTGATGATGAAACAATGGACCTAGATGAGGATGAAAACTACAACTATGATATAATACCTCAGTTCAAAAGTGTTGAGACCACAAGTTTTGATAAGGAGTCAGAGATTGATGTATATTTGTTGGAAACTCTTGCTAAAGATAGTAGTTCCTTTGACATACTTTATTGGTGGAAGCAGAATGGTCATCGGTTTGAGGTTCTCAGTCGTATGAGTAGAGATATATTGGCAATTCCAGTATCTACTGTAGCATCTGAGTCAGCTTTCAGTACTGGAGGACGTGTAGTCAACACATCTCGTTGTTCTTTGACTCCAAAGACGGTGGAGGCTCTTATATGCGCTAAAAATTGGCTAGACTCTAAACCGATATCATTAGATCTTGATGATTTGATAGCCATAGCAGAAGCTTCAATGTTTGAAGATGGTATTGTATTTAATCTGTTGATTTTACTTTTTGTTTTTTTTTTTTAAATTTATTTATACTTTTAAATCTTAATAATGTTGTATTTCGTTTTACTCTCTTTCCAATTTTGTAGGATTCCAACCAATTGTGGATGAAGAAAAGAAACCGGATGAAGTGGAGAAGTTTGCACAGTTGCATATTTCATTTTTGTACTTTTTTAAGAAAAGAATGTTATGTAATATGTATATGTATCTTGATTTTTAGCATTTGCTCTTGTACTTTGATTAATATGTATTTGAATCTGATGTTTAAACTTTTAATTGAGAGACTTTTATATTGTTCTTTTTATCATTTTCAATCAAACTATTATTGTTATTTTGTTGTTTTGTAATTATTGTATGTTTGGTGTTTACATTAATTTAATATGTTCAATAGTAAATAATTTGAAATTGTCATATTAAAAAATGTCTATTAAGAACATATCATTATTTACTTATTTATTAAAAAATTCGTTCAAACTTAATTGACACATTGAAATTAAAATTACAATTTAAATAAAATTTAAAAAGTAAAAAAAAAATCATTAAAAACGCAAATTAAAAAGAAATAAAATCATTCCCGAATTTAATCCCACATTGAAATTAAAATTACAATTTAAAAAGGAATTGGAGAGATCATTTCAATAAAAGACAAAACGAAATAAAACTGAAAATGAAAATAATAAAATTTAAAAAAAAAAAAAAAAAAAAAAAAAAAAAAAAAAAGTCAAACCGACCAAACCGACCAAACCGACCGACCAATTGGTCGGTCGGTCGGCGAAATTAACAAAATAAAAAAAATCGGTTTCCAGTTTTGGAAACCGATTACGGTCGGTTCGGCGTCGGTTTGGGGCCAAAACCGACCCCGACCGACCGATGCTCACCCCTAATTTACACGAGCTGGTTATTAGACTTTGCTACATTTGCAAATAGTCTTAGATTTTGATATATTTGCAATTATTTTCACTTATTTTGCTATATGTGCAACTGTCCCTTTTTTATATCATTACCAATTAAACTCGTCTCAAAACCAATGAAACAAACCAAATAGGGACCAAATGTGTCTATAAAGTATAAAAACTAAGTTTTTACATTGTAGATTGATAAACCAAATAGGGACCAAATGTGTTTATAAAGTATAAAAACTAAGTTATTACATAATAAAAATTGACACTTAATTTTAATGGAATTGTCACCAATAAGAATTATTTTTTTTATAGTTCAACAATTGTGGAGGTAGGATCCAACCATTGACTTTTAGGATGGTAATTGATGTAATATCCATTAAGAAATGTCAAGATTAGCAATATTAAATTGTTACAATTTTGAAAGTATAAAAACTAAATCGTTAAAATTTCAAAAAAAGAAAAAATCGTTACAAACTAAAGTTCATAAAATAGATTATTGTTACTTTCCATGAATGTTCGGAACCCTTTTTTTTTCAGTTTCATAACCAAAAGTGTCGTTTAATTATGAAATATATATGATTTATAGTTCATTAAATTATAAATTTAGTCTCTGAAGTTGTTTGTGTTTGTTTGACTCTTTAACTTTCAAAAGTGTCTGATAGGTCATTCAACTTTCAATTTTGTATCTAATAAATCTAAAATTTTTAAATTCTTAAAAATCAATTATTTTATTAGAATATCAATTTGAATTTTATGCCTAATAAAATTCTTAATTTTTAATTTTGTATGTTGTAGATCCGTAAATTTTTAATTTGTAAAACTGCACAAACTAAGGTCTCGTTTGATGACCATTGGTTTTTGGATTTTTGGTTTTTGAAAATTATGTTTGTTTCCTTCCAATTTTCTTAGTTTTCATCTTTTGTTAAGAACACATCTGAATTCCTAACCAAATTCTAAAAATAAAAACAAGTTTTTAAAAACTACTTTTTTTGTTTTCAAAATTTGATTTGGTTTTCTAAAACAATGGAAAGATGTAAATAACAAAACAAAGAAACTTGTGAGTAAAAATAGTGTTTGTAGGTTTAATTTTCAAAAACTAAAAACCAAAAACGGCTATCAAACAGGACCTAAATTTGTTTGAAAAGTTGGTTTTTTATTCCCAAACTTTCACTCGATCATGTGACCGACCATCATCTCTCTTCGCCGTTTTACAAAGTGAACATCTCTTCGACGGTGCCCAACAAAAGCAACCCACAACCACAACACTTTTTGACTTTGCAAAATTAAATTTGAAAAAAAAAAAACGTGGAAATGCTGGAAATTAGAACTGACGTGTTTGAAATTTTCAGAGCACAAAATGTATGAATTCGAGTTTCCCATTTAGATTACAGATACACAAACGTAAAGAACAAAGTAATTTATCTCAAAAAAGAAATATCTTTCTTTTGTATGTTAATTTTTTAAAAAAAAAAAACCATGGAAGAAAGAGACAAATCAGAAACTGGGTTTGAGTTTATCTTAAAGAAATCAAAATATCTGGTTCAAATTTCTCTCATCAAATTCAAAGATCCCATTATTCAATTTCCACCTTATCTCTTCAATTTTTTTTCTCTTTTTCTTTAACCCTTTTTCTTTTTTCTCTGAAATTGAACACTGGCCACAATTCAATTTCGACGCTAATCGCCTCAAAATCCTTCAGAAAGTGACATCTTTTTCGTTTTTCCCTTCAATTTAATAAATTCCCTCAAAGGGTCGGCCGATTCAGAGTCGCCTGCTCTTTTCCCATGGCGCTTCTCAATTCTCGACCGTCCGATTCCAAATTCCACCGCTTTCCATCCCTCCGCCGCGCCGTCCGCCCTCCACGCCTGCCGACCGTCAGTTTCCCCGCGGTTTCCGTCGACCCATTAGGCTTGAACTTAGTGGGTCGCCGCGATTTCACATCACTGAGGCTGAATTCACCGATTCGGTTCCAGAACAGAGCAATTCCACCGCCGGCAGAGGCGTTTGAGCCGGCGGCGGCGGTGGCGGGGAGGCGGATTTTGTTGTCGGACGTGGTGGTGAGGCGGCGGAGGGAGGTGTTTTGGGGCCGGAAATGGAATTCTTTAGACATCGGCACCGCCGGAGTGGTGGTGGTGACTCATTTACTTTCTCTTTTGGCTCCATTTCACTTCAATTGGGCTGCATTTTGGGTTGCAATTTCTTTGTACATTGTCACTGGTCTTTTTGGCATAACCCTTTCGTTTCATCGGAATCTCTCGCATCGGAGTTTCAAACTTCCCAAATGGCTCGAATATCTGTTCGCTTATTGCGGAGTTCAAGCACTTCAGGTTCTAAAAAAAATCCCCTGTTTTTTTGGCATTCTTTCAAAATTTGCTTTTTTCTGACTCTGTTTTGGTCCCTTAGGGCAATCCGATCGATTGGGTTAGTACGCATAGATATCATCATCAATTCTGCGACTCCGAGAGAGACCCACATAGTCCAATTGAAGGGTTTTGGTTTAGCCACATGAGTTGGTTGTTTGACACCAATTCAGTGGTTGAGAGGGTGAGAATTCAATTCCATGGATGAAATTTGACCACTAATTAATAGGTTTTAAATGCTGAATTGGGTTTTTTCTTTTTTAGTGTGGAGAGCCAAACAATGTTGGGGATTTGCAAAAGCAGCCATTTTACAGGTTCATTCAGAGTACTTATCTTCTTCATCCTATTGCTCTTGGTGCTTTGCTCTATGCAATGGGTGGATTTCCTTTCATTGTTTGGGGAATGGTAAGATGGATTCTTCTTTCTCTTTCTTTGAATTTCTCTATAAGTTTACTTATTTTCCTTTTTCATGTGCTGATTTTGGTTTAGTGGGTTGTTTTTTTGCTGTGGGTTTCTTTTGTTTTTTTCAAATTTGTGTGTATTTTAAAGGATTGAGGCAAAATAGTCCAAATATAGGAGTAAATAAATAATTGATTTGATCATTTGGATGATAGAGATTTAGACCATACTTAGCTATACACCCGTGTTTCACACTCTTTACACGCCATTATTAAAATGTCGAAAGTAGGAGAGATATAGAAATTTTCTCATTTTTAACCTTTTTTTTTTTAATTGTCAAGATTTTAATAGTGTCTGGGAAGATTTCTACCTCCCATGCAACCAAATATAGTTCGAGACTTAATTAATGTTAGCTAGGTTTAAATTGTCTTTTTCAAAGAAAATAGAGAGTTGACTTGATTTTGGAAGTGGGCTATGGATTGGGCCAACCCAATGGGCTCTTGTGGGCTTTTGTGAACTCTTTGATCCATGGAAAGATTAAACAAGAGTAGTTATAGCTAATGGGTATGAATTATATAAATAGATTTTTTTTTTAATTTTGAGTTCAACAACATTTGGAGGCGGAGGATTCAAACATCTAACCTTTTGGTCAGGAGTACATGTCAATTACTACTAAATCATGCTTACTACTAAATCATGCTTACTTTGACGAATTATATAAATAGATTGAAGAACAAAAATTTGAGTAAGGAAGGTTTATAAAACTTGTATTTGATTCTTGATTACAGGGTGTAAGAATAGCTTGGGTTTACCACATCACCTGGCTAGTGAATTCAGCCTGCCATGTATGGGGAAAACAAGCTTGGAAAACAGGGGATTTGTCTAGAAACAACTGGTAATTTCTTAACTTCCCTTCCTCTCCTTTTACGGGCTAATTTCACCCTTCGAAAAATCGATGAAAAATAGGTTTTATGTTCTACGCTTTTACTGATGTCATAAAAATTTCTTTTGGATTATTGTTAATTTGACATGCTACATCATCCTAGACTTTATCGAATGACAAAAACATGATTTATAGTAAAGTAGAGGGACCAAAATATGATGTGTATTTGCTGGTGAAGGTGGGTGGCGTTGCTTGCATTTGGAGAGGGGTGGCACAACAACCACCACGCATTCGAATTCTCGGCCCGACACGGCCTGGAATGGTGGCAGCTCGACATGACGTGGTACGTCGTCCGGCTTCTTCAAGCTCTTGGTTTGGCCACAGATGTGAAGATACCAACACAACTTCAGAAAGAAAAATTGGCCATTGGCAACACCACATGATTTTATACTAACTTTTCTCTGCCAAATCTCAGAACCAAAAAAACTGTATGTTTTCTCATTTTGAAGGCTAAAATATATAGAAAGAGGAGATAGCTTTTCATTTGGGAGATGTTGAAAATTTTCTCCTGTGGTTAACTTTACATACAGCATATTAATCATCATGTATTCACTAATTTAATTAGCAAAAGTTTTTTTTCCTTTTTCTTTTTTTTTCTTAATTTCGATTCGGTATGGTTTCGTTTGATCTGAATGAAAACTTGTAAGCCATACGTTCTAAATGGATTGCAGTGTTTGAATTCAAAAGAAATAAACTTTTGAATTCAAAATATTTGAATATAATGAATTTTATATGGTTATAACAGTAGACTAAAATCAACAAAACAAGAATGAAAAAGAGAAGAAACAACAAAGAATTTACGTTGTTCACTAACGGTGTGTTAGCTATGATGGGCAGAGGGAGAAAACGATCGTATTAGTGAAGAGAATACGTATGCAGATTATAAAGAATAGGCCCACCTTCACCAAAATAAAAGCTCAAAACGTAAATAACATATCCCAATTGGTCATTCTCGGAACGTTTCATAAAAGATTCAAAGCATATCAACAACTATTCTGAGGATGAATGTAATAGGTACCTAATGAGTTTTGCTATTCTAAAGTGAAGTTTTTTTACTAGGTTCTCTTTGAATGGGACAAAGAGTTTTCACGTAAGCGAGGTGGGGATAAAAGAGAGAATTTTTATCAAATTTATACAAAATGAAGTCATTGAAATAGACTAACAAAATGATTGAAATTGTATGTTTAAAATTTATTATTTTATATGAGTGGACTTTTTATAAAGGTTGATATGATATGACAACATTAAGAAATTGACACCGACAACCTTTTGATTATGGATCTTCCAAACATTAAACCTTAACACCTTCGCATGAATCCAAGTCAATCTAAAGAAAGGTCGGGATCAGAATGAATTACTTTATATATATGGTCTATATTGACTAAGAGATAAAAGAATTCATTATCATCTAGACAATTTTCAAGAATAGAAACAATTTCATTAATCTTCAATGTCTTAAAAAATAAGGTGATTCTTGCGTTTTCAAGGGTAGAAGACAAAAAAGAATCTAAGACCCCATTTGATAAGTATTAGATTTTTGGTTTTTAGTTTTTGATTTTTGTAAATTAAATAAGCTTATACACACATATTTTCACCTATAAGTTTCTTGGTTTTAGTATCAATCTTCTACCTTGTTTTCAAAAACCAAGTCCAATTTTGAAAAAAAAAAATAGTTTTCAAAAACTTATTTTTGTTTATAAAATTTGGCTAGGAATTCAAATGCAACCTTAACTAGGATGAAAGCCATGATAGGAAATTTAGGAGAAAACAAGCATAATTTTCAAAAACCAAATGGTTATCAAACGAGGACTAAAATTCTTGATTTTAAAAATCGAAAAATTGCAAGATAATAAAATTCTAACCAATAAAATTGATTTGTCTAACATCCACTCTTAACCATCTTACTTAAAATTAAAATTACAGAAGTTTATAAGTTCTCATTTGATAACGATTACTTTTTGGTTTTTTTTTTTCTTTTTTTATTTTTAAAAATTAGTTTTATAAACACTACTTCCTCTCATAAGTTTATATATATATATATATATATATATATATATATATATATATATCTTCTTCCCATATTTTCAAAAACCAAATCAAATTTTGAAAACTAAAAAAAAAAAAAAATTAAAAGTAGTTTTAAAAAACATATGACCCGTTTGGAATACCTTTTAGTTTTAATGTTGTTCAATTAGAATTTAAAGCTCATATGTTTGATTACTTTCCTCATAAGTGTTTTTATACCTAAGTTATTATATACTTAAAAACTCTTTTTTAAAAATTTGCTTTCAAGTGTTTTCTCTAAACATTGTTTATGAGATTTCTCAATCTCATTTTTCAATATAAGTCATTTTTTACTAATCGTCAAACATAAAATTCTTTTCAAAATTAAATACTTGAAACGTTAAACCAATTACATCTTTAATTTCATTTTTAGATTTGGCTAAAAATTCGAATGTGTCCTTAACAAAGAGGTGTGTGTGAGATTGGTGAACAATAGATGGTATAGGTGGCCAAGTCCATAAAGGTGAACATCTACATTAATACTATTTGATTTGTAAACTTGTAAGTGTTGGGAATTTTAAGTTGATCAGCCCATAATCTTAAAAAAAAATTTTAGTTCAATTTTTTTTTCTTTAATTAATTGAATGTCTTATTTGTGCAAGTTAGTTGCTTAATGTTTTTAATCTCTTGATCATGGATTAATTATTTTTTTTTAATCTTATGCTTAGGAAAAGTAATTTAGATTAGAACTTAATTGCATGGTTATAATAGTTCTAAGACCGAAAAATTTATGAGTGCTCTAGAAATTGTTAAAAGAAGTAGACTTAGGGTCACGCTTGTTAATGAAACTAGATAAGAATATCGGTTTCTTATTTTGCATTGTTGGGAATGCAAACAAAGTTCCACATTGACTAGATAAAGCGAAGATGTGAAATCAACTATCTCCATTGGTATAAGACCTTTTAAGTCGAACCAAAAGTAAGTCATGAGAGCTATATCTAAAGTGGACAATATCCATAGTTTTTAATTTCATCATTCGCCCTGATAGTATGACATTCGTGTCCACTTATATTCTATATTAAAACTTCACTTGTACATTAGTTAGATGTACCTTTTTCCACGCATTAGGTAAACAATAGCAAATTCACACTATCTTCTTCAATAATGTCTCACTTTCGTTGATTATATAAAGCAAGTTTCCCTTTATTTTCTCTCTTCTCAAAGTCTTAAAACTCTTGCAATATTGCTTAAAACTTCCCTTAACTCAAAATGCACTTTGATTCTCTACCAGCATACACAATGATAAAAATATCGATATCGATAACTCAGATTTACGGATATATCAATGGATATTTGAAGATCTACGATATTTCGAAAAAAATTCATAGATATTCAGTACAGAAACTCATAAAAATATTAGAATTCTCTCATTCATCAAACTGGTTAATCTTCAATGGAGTTAATTTGTTATAGGATCTCAAACTCCAATAATCTTAATACCAAAGTATTGTTGTAAGACACTACTTCAAATGCACATCATAATTCTTTGATTCTATTTCAACGAGGCATGTACCTTATAGGACCAAATGATATGTATAGTAGTTTTTTATATATAATGTTGATAGAAAAATCTGGACAGGAGGAACTCACTTGACAACGGTAAATTTGTGTGAGAGGGGAAGAAGACGTGGTCTGCAAAACAGTAAACTTGCACAACGGTGTGGTGCTTGCCACACCGCCTTTGATGCTTAAGTCAGAAAGTTGAAGGAGGAGAGCAAAAGAGAAAAGTAAGAGGAAAAAGTTCAAGAAATGAGTTTCAGGATCCCCTTCTTCAGTAACAAAGAAGGGTTTAAGTATTTGTTCCTCCTCTAGGGTTTTTAGGCATTCGAAGGCGATTCGGGCTGAACCAGGTGGAACCGGGGCGGCCAGAGACACCAGGGACCGAACGGAGGGAAGGGAACTCAGCCCACTAGTGGTCGGCCTTGGCCTTGAGCCAAGGCCGAGCATGGGATTGGGCCAAGACGACCCAGTCCCTTCGGCTCGCTCTCCTCCTGAGTCCGCTTCCTGGTCAAGCTTTCATGTTGGTGTTGTGTTGTCCTGCTTAGTCCTTGGATTTTGGAATGGTTCAGAATCACTCACAACATATAAAAACTTTAAAAGATAAGGATTAAATTTGGGACAAATAAGGATATATATTTATAAAAATGTGGCAAAATTTCTAGTAGTAAATACTCATTCCATTGAGCATTTAACAACTTGATTTAATGATATAATATTTTATTTCATGGGCTCAAATCATTCTTAAATTTTTCTTTCATGACAAACAATAAACGAATGTATTACTAAAAACTTTTCGAATGCTGAAATACGTTAGAGAAAAACATAAGGTAGGGACAGCCTCGAGCAATGAGTCATGAAGAAGGGGATTTAGGAATGTGTGTGAGAGACAAAGGCAGGCCATAAATGAGCTTAGCCAATGGCTTTTGAAAACGAAAAGAAGAAGCCAATTAAAAGCAAAACAAAAAGATTAAAAAAAAAAAAAAAAAAAAAAAACCACGAAATTCAACCAACTTTAAAGCCTTGTTTTGTTTTGTTTTTGTTGGGAATTTTGGAAAAGAAAAAACTCGTACCCCCGACATTTGGAATTTCGAAGCTAATTAATAAGGAAAGAAGATTAATAATAATAATAATAATATGCCTTTAAAAGGACAATAAAAAGAATGCTTTGTTTGATAAGGAATTACGGACACTACATGAGTATACAAGCTTAAAGTGATTCTGAAATGGGATGCTTTGAAACCAAAGCCATAGGCTCCTTTTATAGTACTTGGAGCCCATCACTTCCTTGAGCCTTTCCGATGTGGGACAAAGGCGCTTCTAATATTTTGCCAAAAACCCAACATTGTTTTGTGTAATAGTTTCTATTGTACATGTGCACACGGGAGCACAGAAAGCATGGTTTAAAGAAAGTGTTTTCTTTCTTTTCCCCTTCTCTTTTTTGCCATCTTTCTTATCTAACTTGTTTTGAGAGGATGTTTCCCAAAAAAACAAAAAAAACAAAAACTTTCTTAAGACCCATTTGATAAACCAAATTTTGGAAACTAAAAAAAGTAGGCTCGTTTGCGATAACCATTTTGTTTTTTGTCTAATGTTTTTTGGGTTTAGGGTTTAGGGTTTACTGACACCCATAAATTTAAGAAACTTGTTTTTTCTTTTTCAGATTTTGGTTAAGAATTCAAATGTCTCCCATATGAAAATGAATTGGAAGAAAACAAGCATAATCTTCATTGTAATTCATGTCATCTTAGTTGATAAATATCATTAACTAAATGATGGTAGCACGTGATTATTGAACAACATCAGTTGATTTGATATAATATTTTATACAAATATATTTTTTAAAATATATATATATATATCCTACATTGTAATATCAGTTGATTTGATATAATGTCTTATACAAATATATTGTCACTAGGTATGTTTGGATTGAGTTTTTCAAATGCTCGTTGGTTTTATTGGTTTTAAGATAAACATCAAAATATCTTTGTTTGATTCATAGATTTTTCATTTTTTTTTTAAAAAAGAAGAGATTATTATCAAACAATGAAATGGGAGAAAGTATTGCTTGCCATGGTAAATAACAAAATTATTATGCATGGAAACTAAAAACTTCTCCAAGGTGAATTTTTTAATACCCTCGTGTGTATAGGTGAAACTTTCTAGGGAAGATGAATAGTAAAAACATTATATAATTAATTAATATTAATTAATGATTGCTGATTGTTTTTAATTAATTATTGATATATATACATGGCATTTATCGCTGAGTTTGCAAAGCTCAGCTTGGCATAGAGTATATTATTTAGAGTTAATAAGTTCTAACTAATACATTTATAGTTAATATTTTATATTATCTTAACTATTTAATATATATTATATTATAAATTTAATTGAACATTTTGATTATTTGATAATTAATTTAATTATTTTTTATTAATTAAATTAACTTTTTTTTTAGTACATCAACATTCGGTCGAGAGTACATGCCAATTACTGCTGAGTTAAGCTCGCTTTGGTAATCAAATTAACTATTTACTCTTAGTATTACTTTTAATTAATGCTTTAATGCAAAAATATTTACTTATTTTAATTTTAATTGATAAATTAATTAACTAATATAACAAAAACGTTCATGACTTTGGTTTTGGTTACACCTCAAAGATCTCATACCAATAGAAATAGTCAGTCCTTCACTTATTTCATGATCTTCCCTTTATTTAACCAATGTGAGACTTTGGTTGCATATTCTCAAAAAAGTATCCCCTCGAACAAAGTAACGTTTTGAGTTTCCCCTCAGATAGTCATATGTTTTTCTTCTTCTTCTTCTTTTTTTTTTTTTTTTTTTTTTGACAGTATTGGAGGTGGGGGACTCAAACCACAAACCTCATGGTTATCAATACATCTTTATGCCAGTTGAGCTATGTTGTTGGCTAGTCATATGTTTTTCTAGCTCTTATCTAAAGTTAACTCATTTTCTAATTTGGAGCATATAACCAAACTAATAGAGTTCAACCACGGATCATAGGGTGAGATCAACCACTTCTTATCACACCCTTAGTGCCCCTCCCCTCAAACTAACAATTGTTCTACTTTCTAAAAATGTTTTCAAAATTTCCACCATGTTTTGAATACTAAAAATGCCAGCTTCTTGAAACTTGTTTTTGTTTATTGATTTGAATAAAAGTTTACATTTTTCTTAAACGCAACAAAAAAAATGATGAGGAAGCAAATATAAAATTTAAAAACATAAAACTGAAAATAAATGCAATTAAGCTATTTGTTTTCCGTTGAAGATTCCACATTAAGAAGGTGAATGGAGACCTCACAATTTATAAAATGCATGAGCTACTTCTTTCATTGTCAATTAGTTTTGAGATGAAACCTCATGTTTATCTAATATGGTATCAAAACTCATAAAGTCCAAACAGGTATTCAGTCTAGGAAAAAAAAAGGAAATCTGATATAAGAATGGTGAACCCAAAAAGACATCATCTTGAGGGGACATATTGGGGACCCTCACATTAAAAAGATGAATGGAGACCTCATACATGGACTACTCCTCTCATTGTTCAATTGGTTTTGAGATGGAACCATGTTATTTATCTAATACTTTCTTGTAAAGATTAAGAGAGAGGGAAAAAAAATTCGAGAGAATGATAAAAGTGGAGACCTCCCAATTTATAAGATGTATGGGTTACTCCACTCATTGCCAATTGGTTTTGAGTTGGAACCTCATGTTATCTAATATGGTATGAGAGTCCATTAAACTCAAACGGGTATTCGGTCCAAGAAAGAAAAAACATGGACTAAAAATGTATTTTTCCCTATATATATATATATATTACACGTTAAATATTTCTCCAATGATAATGGGTCTTTGATCAAAACGTTGCAAGTACAAAATTCTAAGGGGGTGTTTGGGCCACCAACTTAGAAAGCCCGAGTTGTCTTGTCCCCCCAAATCAGTGTTTGGGCCTCCAACTTGCCAAACATGACTTATGAAACCCGGACTTCAACAGTAAATACGGTTGAGGTCGCCTCGTATACCGTGTTTCTCTCTCCTTTATCACAGATATGCCTTTTCCCTTCTTCCCTTTCTCTTTCTCTTTCTCTCGTCAGCTTGTTCCCCATCTTCATCTTGCGTTTTTTTTTCCTGCTCAAATTTGAAAATTTTTGTGAAGAGTGGGTTTTTTTTTTTTTTGCTCAGATTGAAGCGGAGAGAGGAGTTCGGGGAAGATGGAGAGGTTCTTTCTAGATTGAAAAAGATGAAAAGGTGGGGTGGGGTGGGTTTTTTAGTTTGAAGAGAAAAGGTTCGGTTGTAAAGATTGAACAAGATGGGGGAGGGGGGTGTTGAGGAAGAAGAAGAAGGGGTTGGGGTGGGTTTTTGTTTTGAAGAAAAATGAGGGTCAGTAGCATTTTTGTTTGAAGAAGAAGAAGGCAAAGGCAGTGACGGCGATGGCAAGGGCGGCGGCGACGACCATGACGACGGCAAGGGCGGCGGGCAGCGACGATGATAGCAAGGGCACGGCGGCGGAAAGGGAAAAGAGAGGGAAAGGAAGGGAAAGAAGAAGGGTTTCATGGGTGTTCGGGGCAGAGGAGAGAGAATCATTTTTAATTTTTAATTTTTTTTTATAAAGAAAACCAAATTACAAAAGGTCAATCCTAAAACCAAATCCCATCTAAACTTAAAATATTTTTTATTAAGATTTTTTTTAAGAGATATTTTTTTATCAAAAATTGAAATGAGTGTAACCAATTTTGAGTTGTATTGAGAAGAAACATGTGTGATTTTATGTGTCAATGGACAAAGTTACAATGATCAATTTGCAAACTAATATATGTGTAAAACTTTTTTTTTAATGTAAATACAACTATAATTTCAATTTTAAAAAATTATCAGTTGGAAAAACAACTTTTCGATTTTTTTTAATATAACAATATTTTTTTTCCTTTAAATACAGTAAGAATTTCAATCTTGGAGACTCCCACTTATGGCATCAAATGTTATGATTTTTTTATTTTAAATCAAAATTGTGACTTAAAATCTCAATTTTACAATTAATGGAAAGGACATTTTGTTTCATTAAATTTGAAAAAAATGTATAAAATTAAAAAAAAAAAAAAAAAAAAAACAATTATTAGAAACTCAGACTTCAGAACTCAGCACCCCAAACACAGACTTCCTAACTCAGACTTCTGAACTCAACACTCCAAACACAGACTTCACAACTCCACATATTTCACAACTCCCCACTTCCAAAACCCACATCCTTGCCCCAAACACCCCCTTAACTGTTTTTTAACATAAAATTGACAAGTTCTTTCAAAGCAACCAAAGGATAAAAAATACTTCTAATTAAACAAAATGAACAAAAAATATTTTTATTTACATGTGTTAAATAAATAAAAAAAAGGGTAAAATGCTTTTTAGGTCTCTACTATTTCAGGTCAGTTTTCAATAGGTCCCTAGATTTCAAAATTGAACAATCAAGGCCCTACTATTCTGAAAATAGTTCAATTTAGTCCCTCCACCATTATTTTTTTAACTGTTTTTTAACGTAAAATTGACAAGTTCTTTCAAACCAATCAAAGGATAAAAATATACTTCTAATTAAAAAAAAAAATGAACACAAACAATATTTTTATTTACATGTGTTAAATAAAAAAATGGTAAAATACATTTTTGGTCCGTACTGTTTTAGGTCAGTTTCCAATAGGTCCCTAGGTTTCAAAATTGAACAATCAAGTCCCTACTATTCTTAAAATAGTTCAATTTAGTCCCTCCACCGTTAATTTTTTTTAACAGTGCTGACGTGACAGTGTAAAATAATAACATATTAATCCAAGGACACGACCAGGAAGTGGACCCTTGGAGGAGAGAAGTCAAAGGGATAGGCCCAATCCCATGGCCTTGGCCTCGACCAAGGCCAAGGCCGACCCTCGACCCACTTGCATGGGTCGAGTCTCTTCCCCTCCACTTGGTCCCTAGAGTCTTTGACCAGTCCGGTTCATCTTAGTTGAACCCGAATCTGTCTTCAGGTGCCTGAAAACCCTAAACGCAGGATAAAGTATATAAACCCTCCTTCAACCTTGAAGAAGAGATCCGAAACTCTATTTTCTAAACTCTCTCCTCTGTTACTCTTGCTCTTTGTTTTGCCTCTCATCTTTCTCCTTGGTGACTTAAGCAAACCACACTGGTGTGCAGATTTTTTTTTGTCTTGCAAACCACATTTTCCCCCTCTAAAAAAATTTAACGTTGGTGTCACGTGAAAGTCAAATGGGTTCTCCTTGTTCAGATTTTGGCATCAACAACAACAACATTAATAATAATTATTATTATTATTATTATAAGGCCAATAAAATGATGAAAAATATACTTTTTAAGAAAATATATTAGATAAAAAGGATGAAAATGGTCTTTTTTAAGAACATGACAAAGGGTCATGATTTTTTTATTTTTTTAATCTTTTGAATTCAACCACGTGTAAAAGTAAGAATTTGACATTTCTAAAATTGAAACAATGTTTAAAAGAAAGAAAAATCTATATATATATATATATATATATATATATATATATATATACATTAAACATTTTTAGTTAAAAAATCTCATACCCAAAAAGAAAAAATCCATTTCAAACCATAAAGAGCATATGAATCTTTTCAAATCAATAAAATGATAACAATGTGCGATAAAATTGAAACAACACAAGGATAAATTTAACCTATCTTTTCTTTTTTGAGTTCAACAAATCAGAATAAGAATTCAAACTTATAAATTTTTTTTATTTAAAATATATCAACTTAACTAGTTGGGCTATTATTTCAAAAAAAAAATGATTGAACTATATTTAGGGTGTGTTTGGTTTAACTTTTGAAGTGTTTAATTTTGAAAAAATTTCTAATGTTTGGCAACCACTAAAAATGACTTATTAAAAAATGAGATTGATAAATAAACCATTTTGAGAGAAACACTTGAAACCAACTTTTTAAAAAAGACTTCTTAAGTAAATAATAACTTGTCTATAAAAACGTTTGTGAGGAAATACAACCAAACATATGAGTGTTTAAATTCTAAACAATTTTTATACAAAATGTTTTTTAAAAAATGCATTCTTGAAAAACATTTAAATTAAAATGTATTCCAAACGGACCCTTAGACTGGCAATTTAAACTCAGTTTTTTTTTTTAAGTTCAACAATATGAAAGAATTCAAGTCCAATATAGGTTTTCTATGTTCAGATTGACAGTTTCAATTAATTAATAATTTTTTTAAAAAAATAACAACTCAACAATTAAATACGATAAAAATATAGTTTTGAATAATATAAAAGATATTTGATTAAGCCTTTCCAAAGATAAAAACCACAATCATTTTTTTTAGTTCAACCATTCTCAAGGATGGACAATTCGAACTTCTAATCTCTTGATCGAGGATATATGTCAATTATCGTTGAACTATGCTCACTTTAATAGAAATCGAAAGAAATTTTAAAACATAAAATGGATGAATTAGGGTTAATTAAATTTAAAAAAATAGCATAAGAATGGGAAAGGTTGCTGACGATTTCATATGTAAGAAGCATGCATTTAGTAGCGAGGAAGTCGAGGTAATTATTAAGAAATGAAACATGCTTCACGAACAAGGGTTAATTAATTATTTCTTAACCCATAATCCGAGTTATGCTCTCCTGCACATCTTTTCAATATTCAATTTCATTTTAAATAATGCATTCCTAAAAGTGCTGTTTTTTATAACTTTAATATTTTTTGGCTACATTATTTAAACCATCATTTGCTTAATTCTTAGATTCATTATTCAAACATATATGTTAATTCTTTTAATATTTTGATTGAATCATTATCACCTTTCTTATAATAATAATTATTCATGCTCTTTGACAGACCTTGTCCTCTCTCTCTAGACAAAAACAAAACATCTTTCTTATCTTCAGTACAATGTACATTATGATTTTAATTTATTTTAAACTAATTTTTATGTTTTTTTTAATGAAATCCGTGGAAATAATTATGTTTTAATTGATAAGTTTCAAATTTAGCCTTTATTATTAAAATTTTAGTTAGGAATTGTTGATGCCAAAATCTAGAAAAGCAACTCATCTGACCTTCACGTGACACCAGCAATGAATTTGGTGAGGACAGGGAAGACATGACCTGCAAAACCAGTAAGAATTGCTGCACACCGGTGTGGTGTAGGCCACATGTACTTCAATGCCGGAGTCAGATCAACAGTAAAAAGTATCTCTGTAGTGAATTTTTCGAACTCTTTTTCGGATGTGGGAGACCCCATTTATACCTGTGTCTTCAACTAGGGTTTACTTGGCGTTCGGAGGCGATTTAGGTCTGAACCGTGTGGAACCGGGACGAACCGGGGCAGCAGGGACTGAACGAGGTCGTAAGGACTCGGCCCACGCAAGTGGGCTGACTATATGGGTTGGGCCAAGGCCCAATCCCTCCGACCTTGGCTCGACCCTCTAGCATGTTCCTCCCCTGGGATCCGTCTGGTTGTCTCATTGGACTGATATTGCATTGTCCTTCTCAGCTCCTTGAATATCGGGGTGATCCAAAATTGCCCACAACAGGAATTAACAAAAAATGATATGGCCTATTTCATCGTTGATTAACAATATTTACGTATAATAATTCGCTATAGACATATATACCTCACTTTAGTCGAACGTTCAATTGTGGTTAGAAAAAATTGAAATTGAAGAAGTTAAAGAAAATTGGCATTATTTAATGGTAGATGTCAAGTAACAATAAAGCAAGTCATGTCATGTCACCTTTTTGTTAAGAACTTAATTTAAAACTTATTAAAATTTGAAAGACTTAAAAGATAGATTTTCAAAGTATAGCTCAATCAATGATGAACTTAAAGAAATTAAAATAATATTACCAAACTAAAATGGAGTAAATTTTTATCAAACTAAATATTTTGACCTTTAAAAAGGTGTCATTCCATGATTAAGTTGGAAGAAAAAACTATAATTAAAAAAAAAAATAGAAACATATGTGAACAAAGCAACTAGTTGTTACAAGTTATATTTACACTGATTAGTATCGCAAACTATCCTACTTAGAATATTTCAAAGTATTGTTTTGTCTAATACGTTATAAAAAAAAAAAAAAAAAAGTTAATTCTTGTTAGTTTGAGTTGATTTGAGTATAATTGAACTAATTAAGACATTATCTTTTCAATCAAAAATTCAAAAGTTCAAAATTTTCACCCTTACACCTTGGTTATACTAATAATAATAAATTAATTAATAAACAAACACTTTTTTTTCAAAATCCAGTTGAGAATATGTGATCACTTTTAAAATTAATTAAAATAAACCAATTATACTTATATTTGGAAGCCAAAGTGAGTTTAGTTTAGCGGTAATTGACATATACATTTAATCAAGAGATCAGAGGTTCGAATCTCATACCCACAATCGTGGTTGAACTAAAAAAAATACACTTGAAGTCCATTAAAATAAATTTGTGATCCAACAAATTAAAGAAAATATAAAATGAGTTACATAACCAACTTGGAAGAAAGGAAATGAATGGTCTTATTATTATTCTAGGAACCTGTAATTCAGTGATTCTTCATTTGGCACTGAAGAGAGTGAAAAATGAAATGCCCATCATCACCACTTGAAAACTCAAAAACCCCTTTCATCATCATCTTTTTTTTTTTTTTAATCCCACCACTTACAGTCTCAAACTCCATGCCCAAACAAAATGACAAAATTATTTGACATTTTAAATTCCTATAAGCAAGTCCACAATTTTCTCTCCTAATAAAAAGAAATTGAATGTTTGAAAAGTAGATCATCTTTTTTATGAAAAAAAAAATGAAAGGTAACAAAATACAATGGCTTTTAATTCTATTTAAAATTTAATATTTTTTATTTTAATCCTTGAACTTAATAGAAAAAAAAAAAAACATGAAGTACATTGATTTCTTACATTGTTAAAAAGAATTTGATGAATAGATTATATATATATATAACATGGGGTGGGTGATTCGAACCACAAACCTCTTGATCGTTAATACAAGTTGTGTGTCAATTGAGCTATGCTCATATTGGCATTTCATGGATAAGATTGGTATGGCTAGATTAGATGTCTAGGTCTTGAATTAGATTCAAATTTTTATTAAAGGGTTGATAAAATAAAAATTAATAGGAAGTTAAGATAGTTTTTTTTTTTTTTTTTTTTTTTGACAATATGTGTAGGGTGGGGATTTAACCCACATACCTCTTGGTCATTAGTATATGCTTTATGTGAATTGAGTTGTGCTCTCCTATGGAGTTTAGAGACACATGTTCAAGAAGAAGAAGAAACTTAAACCTAATTCTTTAATGACATATGAGTTAGTTAGGAATTGTCTTCAAAAATAGGTTTTAAAAAAAATTAAAATCAAGCATTAAAATGACCCAAATAAAACATCTGAAAGTTGTAAGAATTAAAACAAATTAAAGGAAAAAGATGGTTTGAAATTTGAATTATTCTTAAAAATATTCACATGACTTTTATTCTTAAAAATGGAAACCTATTTAAAAGAAGAAAAAAAAAACTTACAAACAAATCCTAATTATTTTCACTCTTTAAAAAGTCTATTAGTCCAAGAAATTACTTGTAGTACATAAAACATCCATTATTTTTTCTATTATTTGAAAGTTCAATCAGTTTAATAGATCATCGTTCACTCCCTCAGTTTAACACCTACATCATGACATGATTGAATATATCTATCCTAAATTACAAGTCTCTACGGAATAACTTTTCAAGTATTTAAAATACACTCCAAACACATCCTACACAAACCCATTAGAAAAACAGCGTACGTAGTCTAGATACACGACGTAGTCTTAAAAGTTCATAAACAGCTTATTAAAAACTTTCGAGACTAAACACACAACATAAACGAACACTACTCTTGTCTGTCCCTAATAACCGTTGGATACAAAATTGAGATACTTTTACAATTTCTCTCTTTTACATCCAACGATGCAAAACTATCTGTCTCATTGCACCGAAATCACCTAATAATTTCTCCTTGGACAAATTATGAGGTGATCTCGGTGCAATGAGGTTCCCTCTTTAAAACCGTCGGATATACATCTCCAAATTTGTCTACCATTAATAATCGTTGGATACAAAACCGAGGTATATTTTTACAATTTTTCTCTCTTACATCCAACGGTGTGCAAAACTATCCGTCTCATTGCACCGGAAATTCGTAGTAATTTCTCCCATTTTTGTCATTTAGTATCTTAGAAAACAAACCCTACTTTTGTGTTTAGAAAAAGAAAAAGTCTTTTGAATAGTAAAAACCCCCAGAAAAAGGCCATCTGTCCAAAGGGAAGGCTGATTTCATTACACATCTGTCACACACAGCCTTGTTTATCGGGCGCTCCAAAACCCTAAAATCCCCAAACTCCTAGGCCCCTCTAGCTCCCACAAACAACCAAATTATACCATTTTCCCAATACACACAATAAAAAAAGAACCCTTTCCTCACCAAAAAGTTTTCGCCTTTAACAAGATAACCCCTTGAGAGCATCAGTTTTGCAGCTCCATCCATTTCCAACCCCCATCTTCCTTTTCTTTTCAAATTGGCGACTGTCAACCTGACAGGCAACCGGCTGCAGTTGCCTGTCGGCTCGGACTCCCTCTGTTAATTCCCCCCCGCCGCTTCCCTCTGACAGCACGCGAGCTTACTGGCTACTGGCGGAGCAGGTCACCCCCCCACCTCCATTCCCCACCACCTTCTTCTCTTACATTTTGTCTACTTGATACCCCACATTTTCACCTCGAACGAGTCCCAGACCAGCACGCTTTGACTCGGCTCGTGGTTTTTCTGGTTTGGGACGTGAGCTCCACTCGCTACACGTGGAGGAAGGGGATTGGCTCGTGCAGTCCACGCTGGGGATTGGTGTGTGGGAGATGGGTTTGGTTTTGTTTGGGCCATTGCCTTTAAATACGAGGGTGTGATGCCATTTTGTTCAAGGGTAACCCCAAAAGGCAAGGGTCTGTCGAAGGTTTAGGGAATTTTGAGTGTTGTGTTTGGGACAGTGATTGGTTGGTTTGTTGTGTTGAGGTTTTTGGATTTGTCGATCAGCCAAAACGGGTCTGCCTCTGTGGATGCTTGGCTTCGGGGCCGACAGGTTGCGGGCCGACATGAACCGTTTACTCGCCTTACTCTTCCACCAAGTAAATTTTATGAACTGATTCTCTTTGGTTTTTACTTCTCTTTTATATGAAAAAGATGTGTTCTTTTTGTTCTTTTTCACTTTGTTATTTGGTGGTTTTTGTCTTTTTCTTTTCTCTCTTGCACAAGCAATTGTTCTTCTAGATGGGGTTCGAGGGTTTTGCTTGAATTACTCATAAGAATGAAAAATTTTGTTTAATAATGGTTTGTGTTACAAGAGTTTTAATGTTTTTTTTTCAAATTTGAACTATACTTTCCTTCTGTTGACCACTAAGTTTTTAACTTTTGAAAGAAAAATAATGAAGTCTTTCTTCCCTCTCAATCTCCTCTCTAATTGTTTGTCAAAAACTTAGTGATGAGCAACCAATCATAAATTTTTTACTTTTCAAAAACTTAGTGATGAGTAACCAATCAGAAATTTTTTACTTTTCAATCAATAATGTTGAGAATCTCATATTGTAAAGGTGAGGAGACTTCATCATCTTTACAAGACACATGGATTACTTCTCTTGTTACCAATTGATTTTGAGATGAAACCATGTTTATCTAATAAATAAGAAAGTTTTTTTTTCCAAATTTTAGGATTTAAACTAACATTGAACCCCAGAAGTTTGAGCTCAAATTGGAGAAATGGGAGGAAAAATGAAATTTGAATGATTCAAATTCATGACTTCTTGCTTTGATATCATATCAAACTAACCACTGATAAACTCAAAAACACTTTTCGTTATAATCACTATTCAATTCAAACACTTAATAAGTTTAATAAGCTATCATATATTTAATCTTTTTTTCATATTCTTAACGCAGGGAGTATTAGACGAGCAATTCTTGCAGCTACAACAACTCCAAGACGAGAGCTCTCCAAATTTTGTATCAGAAGTCGTCAACATTTACTTTCAAGAGTCAGAGAGACTCTTGAAAAACCTAAGAGCATTATTGTAAGTCTCTCAATTCTAAGAATGAACCCTTTTTTTCTATATGTTGATGATCGCACACATTGAAGAAATGAGGAAACCTCATCATCTTTATAAGATACATTAGTTACAACTCATCTCATTATCAAATGAAACCTCATATTTATCTAATATTCTAGTTCTCATGCATACACAGATAAAAGAATGAGAATAAGAAGGCTTGTTGTTGATGGAGTTAATTAGGTTTTTGTTTGGATTGGACAGAATTGACAGAGAGTTGACAGATTACAAGAAAATGGGAAACCATTTGAATCAGCTGATGGGGAGCAGCTCAAGCATAGGAGCCAACAGAGTCAGAAATGTTTGCATTGCATTTCGAGCCAATTCTGAGCAAAACAACCGTGCTGGGTAAATTAAATAAATACCCAATTTTTATCTTCTTTTTTTTAGAAAAAAAATCTTATTCTTATTATTTCTCATCATCCAAACACTACCTTTTTTTTCTTTGCTTTTTAAAGAAACAAACAAACAAAAAAAACATCTGGGTCACACCCCTTTTTGAGATTCTGAAACACTCGACAAGACAGAAGCGTACAAAGCCTAGATTTTGACCTAAAATTGTGGGTTTTGTGTTTGCGAGATTTTGCTCTTAAATCACTATTCAACCTGAAAACTTAAGCGATTCTTTAACACTCATACCCTCCCTCGTAGGAGAGAAAATGACATTACAGAGTTTGAATACATGATCTGTTATACCATGTTAAATTAGGCTCAAAAGTCTGAGTTACTTTTTTTTTTTTTTTTTTCAGGTGCTTGAGAGCATTGGAAGTTCTTGAACACGAGTATTGTTATTTAAAGAGCAAACTTCACGAGCTGTTTCAGGTGAATTAAAGATAGGGAGATTGATGAAAGTTTAATTGAAATTATTCTTACACAAAGGCAGCTTTTTTATTCATAAAGTTTGCTTTTTTAAATTTGCATGTGATGCAGATAGAGCAGCAAAGAGTTTTGGCCGCAGGAGTTAGGTACCCAATGCAGCAAAATTAAAGGGAAAAACAAAGAAGAAAAAGAAGAAGTTTTTGTAATGAGAGAAAAAAAAAAAAAGAGATAATTTGGAAGAAGCAAAAAAAAGTTATTGTCTGTTTCCAAAAAAGAACAATGGGATGACCCATTGGAAAACCCTACTTTTTTTTTTCTCTCTTGAACTGAAACATCTTTTCTTTTCTTTTGTAGAGTTATAATTCTTTTTTTTTTTCTTTGTTTGCTTTTTGTTTTGTTTTTTATTTCTTGGTTTTGGGTCGAGTTTTATCTGGCAAAAACTGGCTGTGGTTGTAACGTTAGATTGAAACTAATGATATCCTCATCAAGTTTGACAGTTTCCTTCCCCTTTTTTCTTCTCTTAAAAGTAGATTGAAAAGGTTAAATTCTTAGCTGTGAATTCAAAAAGTTAAAAGTTCGGTTTGATAAGGGTTGTATTGGTAACCACGAGGTCTGTGATTCAAATTCCCACCTCCATATTGTCAAGAAAAAAAAAAAAAGTTCGGTTTGATAACAATTACATTTTCAAAAATTTAAAAAAAAAATTAATTTTTAAAACTTAGTTTGGATTTTGAAAACATTGGTAAACCGTAAAAAAATAATAATAATAATAACTCAAAGATGAAAGTAGTGTGTTTTTTTTTTTTTTTTTGAAAGAGATGGGAGTAGTGTTTATAAGCTTAATTTTCAAAAATCAAATTTGTTATTGGATGAGATCTATTTAATAAGTTGGGAAGATTTATTATTTCTCAATATATTCTTATAACACTAGATTTTTAAAAAAAAATCGAACATATCTATAATATATTAAAAAGCAAGGATCCGTGAAAAACATTTTTAGACTAAAATACCTCTGTAAATCTAAGATAATTACATAATTAGTTTTAAAATTCCAGAATCAAATTTCGTAATTTGATAAAAATCAAAATATAATATATTAAAATTCAAAATAAGGCATATTTGAATCAAAAAAGTTAAAAACCAATTTGAAATTTAATATGAAATTTTGAAAACAAAAATCTTAAGATAATTATTTTAGTTAAATATAATTATTTTAATTAAAAAGAAAAAGAAAAAGAAAAAATCACTATGTGATGATATAAAAAATACTTTCACGAATTTAATAGGAAACACAATCATGAAAATTTGAAAAAAGAACAAATCTTAAGATAAATATTTTAATTAAATATAATCATTTTAATTAAAAAGTATAAAATAAAAATAAAAAAAAAATAAAAAGAAGAAGGAGAAGAAACTCATTACGTGAGAATAACAAAAAAAAAAATTTGAAAAAAAAAAATCTTAAAATAATTATTTTAGTTAAACCTAATTACTATAATTAAAAAGTAAAAGATAAAAAATAATATACACTCTATCCAAAATCTAATCAAATTAGAATTTGAATCTAAATTCCCTCCATCAATTATCTTAAGATTATTATTTTAGTTAATTAAAATTTGAAAAAAACAAATCTTAAGATAAGTATTTTAATTAAAAAAATTTTTTAAAAAAAAAGAAAAAAAAAACGTGAGAATAACAAAAAAAATTAAAATTTGAAAAAAACAAATCTTAAGATAATTAATTTAGTTAAATCTATTTATTATAATTAAAAAGTAAAAGATAAAAAACAATATACACTCTACCCAAAATCTAATCAGATGATCTATATACACTCCATCCTAACTCTAATCAAATTAGAATTTGAATCTAAATTCCCTCTATAAATTGTTCACTTCTCCTATTAGTTTTCACATCAAAACTATTCATCCTCTCCATTGTTGGTTTCAGGTACATCCCTTGAATTATAATTATAATATTTTTGTTTAATTTTATCAATTTAATTAGGAGAAAGTCATTCTCAAATATTTTATGTTATGACTGACTGATTTTAATTTTTTTTTCCTCCAACTTTTTTTTTTCAGGTTTATAATTACTTATCTCTTCAAATTTCTTCCAATTGTTCGTTTATATTTAAGGTATTTTTTAATTTCTTCCAATTGTTCGGTTTATATTTCAAGTGTTTTTTTAGTTTGGCTTTTTAATTGATGTGTTTTGAATTAGAAAGGTTAAGGTTTAGGTTTATAATTATTTTTGTTTGAATTATTTATTTTCAAGTTTTTTCTAGGTATCAAAATTCTGTCTATACGTATTGATATTTTTTATTTTAAAATTATTCTATTCAATTTTTTTTTGTCCATACGTATTGATATTTTTTTTAAAAAAATTATTCTATTCAATTTTATTTGTTATTTTCAAGATATTTTTAGTTTTTTTTTTTTCGAAAGAGGATACTTACCATACTTTTGTGTTTTTCTTTTCAATGTTGTTTCTTTAAAATTTAAATTTAAATTATTTTAATTTAAAACATTTTGCATGTTTTAATTTGATTTTGGTAATCCAATGACTTTTAAATTTAATTTCTATTAGAAATTGAACATGTTTATTAAATTATTTTTGCTTATTTATAATAGCAATAATTAAAGTGTATTATCATAATTATTCTCTCGCCCCCGCCAAATATATATATATATATATATATATAGCTCAAAAGAAAACACTCAATCCTTTATTTCATAGTGAGTTGATTAAATTTTGTTTTATTTTTTATTTAAAAAAAACTACAATAGAATTTATAATTTTCAATATAAAAAATTTTATTTTAATGAAAAGTTGTAAAAATTGTCTGTCTCTAAAATATAATTATAGATTTTTACTTATAAAAAAGTAAATTATGTGAGGGAAAATTTAGATAAATTAGTTTTAATTATTAATAAATATATATATTGTATGTTTAAATATATATATATATATATTTTGTATGATATTATATTAATATTTAATATATTTTTTATTTTTATTTTATAAATTGTTTTATTAATCATAAGAAAAATACACAATTAAATATATAAACGTGCAAGGCACGTGGTTAAAAACTAGTCTTAGGAAGGGATTAGAGAATAGTATCTTCAAGTTGTAAATTTGAATAATTTATCTTTTATTTGATATTTAATATTTCCAAAAAGGTAAAAAAAAAAAAAAATATTATTGCAAAGGGTTAGACTAATCAACTCACCAAAAATAAAATAAAAAATAAAAATAAGAACTTCATCATTGTAAGTAAATTTAATCTATTGTAAAAAAAAAAAAAAAAAAAAAAAAAAAAAAAAAAAAAAAAAAAAAAAAAAACTTAAATTTAATCTATTTTCTTTCCAAAAAAAAAAAAAATTAATTGATTTGAATAACTCAACAATGCCAATTACGAGTTAAGCTTGCTTTGGCCATTGAATTAGATCAACTCTATCAAAATCCACTCTAAATATTGAAATTTGAGAGTTACAAATGTACTAAAGTTGTCAAAAAAAAAAAAAAATCCTCCACGATTTCTAATATTGACTTTTCATTTTTTTTTTTCTTTTTCTTTTTAGATGAATATTAATTTTATATTTTGTTTTTGGGAAGTTCATTTCCCAAAATTGCTATGTACATGAACATAAGATTGAAATTGAAGGCTTTGGAGAAAGAAAAGTATAATAAATAAGCATTAATTTGAAGAAAAACAAGTGGTGGAAAAAAAAAACCCTCGAAAATGGCATCAGATCAAATAGTCAACTCATCAAAATTAAATTTTAATATTTCTCTCACGGATTGAAGTTTTTCGAAAACAGGGTTTGAAAATATGATTTTTTGGCATATTTTTCATAGACAATCTCGTAATTAATGAGGTTTTTTTTTTCGTGCAAGATTGAACTAAACGTCCATTGATAAGTTTTATGTCAATTGAACTATGTTGATGATGACGTCTCGTAATCAATGAGTTGACATTTATTCTTATGATAATACTTACTATTTTGTCATAAATATATAAATATATATATATATATATATATATGTTAGGGGTAATTTTGGCTTAGCAGGTACACTGGAGAAAAAGGACTTTAGGTCCAGCCGAGATCGGCCCGAGGAGAAAAAGGCCCACAAGAGGTGGGATGTCCACCTCGGCCTCGGCCCAAAGCCGAGGCCGAGGGTCTGGTCGGCCTCGGCCCAATTTAGAGGCCGACTAGGCCGATAGGTCCATTGGCCATCGGGGCCGCCCGGATCAGTCCCCTTGGGCCCAGTAGCGGGAGGTTACGTGCGATGGACGACGTGGAGAGGGAAAAACCCTAGCAAGAGGAGGAGTATAAAAGGCTTAGAGATGATCCAGGGAAGAGGTGATTAACATCTGAACTCATAACTCCATTAGGCTACGGCTTTACTATAATACTTGTCGGAGGTTTTCCGATCACTGATTTAGGCATCGGAGCGTGTGTGACAAGCACCACACCGGTGTGCAGTACTCACTTTCCTTCTTTGCAGGTCACGTCTTCCCCGTATCCAAACAAATTTATTGTTGGTGTCACGTGAAGGACAGGTGAGCGCTTGGCCGGATTTTGGCATTAACAATATATATTTTCTTTTATCCAATTATTAGGCATACAAGTTACAAGTTCTTAAAAAAAAAATCATTAATTATTGATAGACCATTTAGTATTTTTAGTCGCAATAACATATCTTTCGTTCATTATTTTCTTGTTGGTTAAAAATTACTATGGTCGTTTGTTCAAAAAAAAAAAAAAAAAAAAATACAATGGTCGTTTGTTAACCTTTTTTTATTTTTTTTATTGGGTAAAATACCTTTTTGGTCCCTCATGTTTCTGGTCCGTTTCCAATAGGTCCCTAGGTTTCAAAATTGAACAATCAAGTCCCCACTGTTTAAAAAATGCTTCTATTGAGTCCTTGGACCGTTAACTTTTTTAACGGTGTTGACGTGGCAGTTACGGTGCTGACGTGGCATTATTAAAAATATTAAAATATTAATTTTTAAATTAAAATAATAATAAATTAAAATTAAAAAATTAAAAAATTAAAAAGAAAAATAAATCTCTCTCTCCCCTCTTTCTCCCCCTCTCTCTCCTTCCCCTCCATTTTCGAAACCCATCCCCTCCCTTCCTTCCCCTTCTCGCCGGCAGTAGCCCACCGCCGCCGCCCTCCACCTTTCTTCTTCTTCTTACCCTTTTAAAAAATCTCTCTCTCTCCTCTCCCCCACCCCACGATACCCCTTCTCCTTTCCCTTTCTTTCCCCATTCGTTCTGTTCTACCGAGCTCAAGCTTTGAGGAAAAATTGAGACTACGGATTGCATCTACATAAACCTAGCGCACCCACCGAAGCTAGGATCAAAGATCTCTCGAAGATGACTTTGAGGGAAAAAATCGGCCAGATGACAAATTGAGCGCACCCTTGATTCCCCTTCCCTTTCCTTCTCTTTCCCCTTCCCCTCCTCGCCGCCGATGACCGTCGCCGCCGCCTTCTTCATCTGCTCACCGGCGGCTTCTTACTCATTTTTCTTCTTCCAAACCGAGCCCACCCCCTCCCCTTTCTATTTCTTCAAAACCAAACCCACCCTCTTCCTTTGGGCAATCTCCACTGTTTCGGGCTAAATCCTAGCAGAAAAACTATAAAGATAAAATCATGGAAATTCAAGGATCCTCAAATTTCAAGCCAGCCAAGACCAAAAAAAGAAAAAATAACAAAAAAGAAACAAGACAGAAACCAAAAGAACATATATCAAACACCAAACTGAAACCCAAAATTATAATAAATTTCTAAAGAACCAAGCCAAAAGGAGGAGAATCCAAGTCCAAATCTATTTCTCTCTGTAATTTTGAAACTCTACAAATCAATCCCAATGGCCCCGAAGAACCAGAGACCCTAATCGAAATTCGGATTCGAAGACTGGCGGTGATAGCCTGCAACCTCGACGAAGAGGGGCTTATCGGAGAGCTCTGCAACGGTTTCAATTTGCTGATGGACAGAGAGAAATGAGTGATAAGTTTCGAGAGCTTGAAGAGGAATGCGACGGCGCTAGGGCTCGGGGATCTCACCGATGACGAGTTTAGAGGGATGTTGAGGGAAGGGGATTCCGATGACGTGTTGATGAGAATCTGACGAAGGCAGCGGCGGCGGCGGCTGCAGTGATCCTCAACGGCAAGGAGGTGAAGTGGAAGGGGAAAGAGAAGGAAGGGGAAGGGGAAAGGGAATCGAGGGTGGGGAAGGAGAGAGAGAGGAAAAGACTTTTTTTTTTGTTTAAATTTTTTATTAATTTATTATTTTAATTAAAATTTAATATTTTTAAAATAATATTTTCTTATATTAAACGGCCACGTCATCACCGTTAAAAAAATTAACGGTGGAGGGACTCAATAGAAACATTTCCCAAACAGTGGGGACTTGATTGTTCAATTTTGAAACCTAGGGACCTATTGGAAACGGACCAGAAACATGAGGGACCAAAAAGGTATTTTACCCTTTTTTATTTTATGTTTTATCATTGTTCTTTATTTATTTGTTTGTTAAGAAGCTTTTTCAAAATCATGTACAAATATTAGAAAAGAAAATTATTCTTATTTCGTGTTTATAGTTTTTCAAAAACATATAAATAAAATATGATTCTATCATGTTTTTACTTAAAAAGTAAATAATAAATATGAAATATTAGAGATGTTTTGTACTAGATAGATAAATAGATATTAGTCTAAATTATAAAAAATACATGTGAACTTTGTACTTTGTTTTAATAATATGCTTGAACTTTGAAAAGTTTCAGAAATATCTCTAACCTTCTAAAAACATTAAAAAAATATCGTTAAAAATTAATGAGAAGTTTTGCTTATTAGTCATGTATTCATATAGATTATAAGGTTTTCTTCTCCATCAACACAACATCCCAAAAGCTAGCCTCACTAGATTCTTATGTTAAAGCTTAAGATGACTTTATGTTCTTGACTTGATTTTGTTGATAAACCTTTTATGCTAGTTTGGAATTGTTGTAGCTTTAATTGTTGACAATTATGTTTTTACAAAACTTATTTGTCACCTGAAGTAAAAATAGTATTTGATAAATTTCAATTTTATACCTGAAAAAACATATTATGATGTTTGATAAATTAATATTAATTAACTTGTTGTGATTTAGATATAATGACCTAAGTAAATTGATTGTTTCAATTATTCTTGTATTGATATTAATATCAATTTATTTTAAGATAATTGTTTGAAAAGCTATATTATTTAAATTGTTGTAAAAAAAATTGAATCAATCTAAATTTCGTTCATATAAGAAAACAGATTGAACCTATTTTTTTTTTAAAGAAAAAAAAAAACTCTCCCTTGTAACTCTCCAAAGAATAAAAAAAAAAATTATACCTCTCTTCCTTCACCATCCATTCATTGTAGTTAAAACCACATTAATCTCTTGTTTATCACTTATACAAAAAAAGCAAATAGAATAATATATATATATATATATATATATATATATATATATATATTGTTATAGGCAATTTTGGACCACCCCGATACACAAGGAGCTGACGAGGACAACCGGGGAGAAATCGGGCTGAAAGATGGACCAAGGAGGCAAAACCGGCAAATGGGACGGGCCAAGACCGAAGGGGTCGGGTTTTCGGCCCGACCCCCTGCTCGGCCTCGGCCCATGGCCGAGGCCGAGCATATGGTCGGCCTCGGCCATGGGCCGAGGCCGACCCTCGGCCCGCTCGTGCGGGCCGAGTCCGTTTGGTCCCGTCTGGTCCCCACCGCCTCTGGATGCCCCGGTTTCGCCTGGTTTGACCTAAAACGCCTCCGAAACCCTAAAAAGACTAGGAGGATGAACAGGTATTTATATCCCTCTTCGCCACTGAAGAGGGGATCCCGAATTCTATCCCTAAACTCTACTATCAATTTTCTCTTTTCTGCTCTTGCTCTTACTTTTCCACGCCCCTCCGTTCTGCTTTCTGACTTAAGCATCGGAGCCGGTGTGGCGAGCACCACACCGGTGTGCAGGTTTACTATCTTGCAGGCCACGTCTTCCCCCCTCAACTACAAATTTACCGTTGGTGGCACGTGAAGGTCAGGTGAGATCCTCTGGCCAAAATCGACCATCAACAGTTGGCGCCGTCTGTGGGGAAGAAAGCCTGTTAATCTGCACATCGGTTATTCTATGAGTAAGGGTATGGAAAAGAAAGACCAAGACGTAAACATAGAGAATTCGGATGGTGACCGCCACCAGCGGAGGTCACGTGACGAGGACAGCATCCGGGGGTCACCGAGACAAGCAGGCCGAGGCCGAGGCCGAGGCCGAGCAGAGGATGCCGACACCAAGATTGCCGCCCTTGAGGATGAGGTGAAGGGAATGAATCGGAGTTTATCCAAAATACTCCAAATCCTGGATAAACCCGGCCCTAGCACCAAAGTCCATGAGGGGAGCTTGATTAGAGACCCGAGGAAGGGGAAGGAGCCTATGGAGCACACTGCAGAGTCAGGGACGAGGTCAAGAGGAAAGAAGACTGACAGCATGACCAGCAAGGTCAGGGGGCTCAAACCCACTGATCGCACGATTTTGAGGAGCCCAGAGTCAAGCACACTTAAGGGGCGTCACTACACAGTTTCTACCCCAAGCTTCGGTCATACTAAGACAGACCTGAGGAATCTGATCGTTGAGAAGCGCAGAAGTGCCAAAACTGCCGAGTCCGAGGCCAAAGCCGCCGAAGCTGAAGCCCGGGCTGCCGAGGCCGAGGTCAGAGCAGCCGAGGCCGAGGCTAGGTTGGCCGAGGCCGAGGCCAAGAAAGACGACCTCCCTTGGAAGACCGAGCTTCTTAATGCACTAAAGGAGCTCGGAAATCCTCAGGGAGACCAGCAGAGGTCAAAGAACTTTGGAGATCAAAACTTGGAGGAACTAGCCGACCAAGTCGATCCGCCCTTCACAGAAGAAGTCATGAAAGCCGAGGTGCCTCAAAAGTTTAAGGTACCCACATTCAAACAGTACGATGGCAAGAAAGACCCCGTGCAACATCTAAATGCATACAGAAGTTGGATGGACTTCCACGGCGTCTCAGATGCAATCAGGTGCCGTGCATTCTTTTTCACCCTGACAGGATCAGCTAGGCACTGGTTTGAGAGGCTGAAAAGGAGATCCATCAGCTGTTTCAAAGAGTTAGCCCAAGCATTCCTTGCACAGTTCATGGGAGCCAGAGAGCAGCGCAAGCCTCACATCAACCTCTTGACGGTCAAACAACAACCAGGTGAGAGCTTGCGTGATTACATAACTCGTTTTAATGATGAGGCACTACAGGTTGAGGGGTACAGCGAGGGAGCAGCCCTGGTAGCAATAACAGCCGGTCTGGAAGACGAAAGACTGCTCAATTCAATAGGTAAGAGCCAGCCTCGAACCTATGCGGAGTTCGTCTCCCGGGCACAGAAGTATATGAGCGCAGAGGAGTTACTGAAGTCAAAAAGGTCAGAACGAGAATACAAGAGGTTTTCTTCATCTAGCTATGACAGTAAAAAGGACAAAAGGCAGCGGACCGACGAAGGAGGCCGGGGCCGAGCAGACCATGGCCGAGGCCGACCAGACAATGGCCGAGGCCGACCAGACCAAGGAGCACCTCCTTTCGGTAAGTTTGAGAAATACACCCCAACTGCTGTTCCGCAGGAGCAAGTACTGATGGAGATCCGAAATACGGGCCTCCTGAAATTCCCAGGGAGGATGAAGTCGAGTGCCGATAGAAGAGACAAGAGCCAGTATTGTCTTTTCCACCAGGACCACGGGCATTCAACCAGGAATTGTATTCAGTTGAAGGATGAAATTGAAGCACTGATCCAGAATGGGTATTTGAAAGAGTTCGTCGGTGAGCCAAAGGCCGAGGCCGACCACGGATGGCCGAGGCCGAGCCTTACCAAAGATGGCCGAGACAAAGAAGAACCCCTACGGGAGATCAGAACCATCTTTGGAGGACCAGCAGGAGGAGGTTCGAGCAGGAAGAGGAAAGCTATGGTCAGGGAAGCAAGGTCCGAACCAGAATATCGAGGTATGTACTCTGTCCATCTATCAAAGGCACACCCCCCTTTGGAGTTCACTGAGGCTGAGGCAGCGAGCATTCATCAGCCACATAATGATGCTCTGGTGGTCACTCTAATTGTAGCCAATGTGAAAATCCATCGGATCCTAATTGATGGGGGAAGCTCGGCTGATGTCCTTTCTCTAATGGCCTTTAAAGCAATGCGGTTAGGGAGGGAACTCTTAAAGCCAAGCCTTACCCCACTTGTAGGATTTGGAGGAGAGAGAGTGACCCCAGAAGGTAGCATAGAACTTCCTGTGACCTTTGGGGATGGACAGAATGCAGTGACAAAGATGATAAACTTCCTAGTTGTGGATTGCATGTCAGCCTACAATGCAATCCTAGGAAGACCAACCTTGCATGAGATGAAGGCCATAGCTTCAACTTACCATCAGTTACTGAAGTTTCCAACTCCGAACGGTGTGGGAGTCGTCAGGGGAGAGCAGAAGGAATCAAGGGAGTGTTACTGGACCGCACTAAAAGCTGTCAAGCCACAGAGGGCCGAGGCCGACCAGGCCGAGGCCGACCAGAGAATGAGCCGAGGCCGAGCAGCACACACTTCCACCAATACTGAATATGAACTTATGGAGTTTTAGGGTTTTTTGTTTATTGCATTCTATCATGTAATTAGACATTGTTTACTTTGTTGCTGCCCCTAGTATAGGTTCAATGTTTTTTCTTCATTCAAAGTGTGAAAGTTTAATTAACAGCCTTACAGTTTCGCCATTAAAGTTCAGTATTCAGGAGTGTGCACAAGGCAACCGACTCAAACATCTTTACACCGGGCGAGCCTGGACTGCCGAAGTCTACCTCGCCTCATCCAGAGTGAGACCATGTGAGCCTGGACCGACGAGTCTACCTCACATCCTCTGGCTTGAGCATCTTTACACCGGGCGAGCCTGGACTGCCGAAGTCTACCTCGCCTCATCCAGAGTGAGACCATGTGAGCCTGGACCGACGAGTCTACCTCACATCCTCTGGCTTGAGCATCTTTACACCGGGCGAGCCTGGACTGCTGAAGTCTACCTCGCCTCATCCAGAGTGAGACCATGTGAGCCTGGACCGACGAGTCTACCTCACATCCTCTGGCTTGAGCATCTTTACACCGGGCGAGCCTGGACTGTCGAAGTCTACCTCGCTTCATCCAGAGTGAGACCATGTGAGCCTGGACCAACGAGTCTACCTCACCTCCTCTGGACTGAGCATCTTTACATCGGGCGAGCCTGGACTGTCGAAGTCTACCTCGCCTCATCCAGAGTGAGACCATGTGAGCCTGGACCAACGAGTCTACCTCACCTCCTCTGGCTTGAGCATCCTTACACTGGGCGAGCCTGGACTGCCGAAGTCTACCTCGCCTCATCCAAAGTGAGACCATGTGAGCCTGGACCAACGAGTCTACCTCACCTCACCTGACATGAGTCCATACACTTCATTTAAGTCAAGCTCACCCTGCAGAAGCCAGGACCGAGCACCTCTTGCCAAGGCCGAGCACCTCTTGCCGAGGCCGAGCACAAACTTTAAAGGTATTCTCCTATTTACTCAACTATACTTTGTGTTTTAATAAAGTTTTTCTTGAGATTGGGGGTTGTAAAGGGGATATGCACTCCCTATTAAACAAAAAGCAAGTAATAGGGGATATGCACTCCCTATTAAACAAAAAGCACCCAAGTTGAAGCTAACATATGGATACATGTTCAAACCTACTCTCTTGTTATTTCCCTACAAGGACTAACATGTGGATGCAGGGAGCCAAATCTTAGGCTAACAGGGGGCTTGAGGTCGAGGCCGACCCTAGCCTTTCCCCTAACTTTTCTATTGCAGACAAGAACCTGAAATGAAGCACTCCGAATGACCCAGTACGGGGGTCTCGCTGAAAGCGCCCGGTGGGGGTTCGGGGGCAACGCCCCCTAAGCAAAATTACAAAATATGATGCTCGGCCTCTTCCCGAGGCCGAGGCCGACCAGCACCACTTTTGTAATCTCTCACCCTTTTTCATTTTCATTTAATCTAACCCCTATTCAGGGAGTGTCTACTTCTATCCTACTTTGCAGGATGACAACAAAGCTACACGTAAGCCAGCCCAAGGCAAGGGTCATTACTCTTAAATCGGGCTTAAGGAGCTCAACTTATAGCAATAAGTCACCCCGAATCCCAATTCAAGAGTGGGGGCTTAATGTTATAGGCAATTTTGGACCACCCCGATACACAAGGAGCTGACGAGGACAACCGGGGAGAAATCGGGCTGAAAGATGGACCAAGGAGGCAAAACCGGCAAATGGGACGGGCCAAGACCGAAGGGGTCGGGTTTTCGGCCCGACCCCCTGCTCGGCCTCGGCCCATGGCCGAGGCCGAGCATATGGTCGGCCGCGGCCGGGGGCCGTGGCCGCCCCTCGGCCCGCTCGTGCGGGCCGAGTCCGTTTGGTCCCGTCTGGTCCCCACCGCCTCTGGATGCCCCGGTTTCGCCTGGTTTGACCTAAAACGCCTCCGAAACCCTAAAAAGACTAGGAGGATGAACAGGTATTTATATCCCTCTTCGCCACTGAAGAGGGGATCCCGAATTCTATCCCTAAACTCTACTATCAATTTTCTCTTTTCTGCTCTTGCTCTTACTTTTCCACGCCCCTCCGTTCTGCTTTCTGACTTAAGCATCGGAGCCGGTGTGGCGAGCACCACACCGGTGTGCAGGTTTACTATCTTGCAGGCCACGTCTTCCCCCCTCAACTACAAATTTACCGTTGGTGGCACGTGAAGGTCAGGTGAGATCCTCTGGCCAAAATCGACCATCAACATATATATATTTTATTCACTTATCTTCTTTATACTATTGAAACGTAAAAACTCATTTCAAACTTTGTTTTCGTCTCATGTTCTATTGCATATAGTTTATATAAGCAAAGTTTTTCATTAATTTTTATATATGGAGAAAGAATTTGCAAAGAGAGAAAGAAAAAAAATTTCCTCTTTGTTTTTTTTTTTTAATAATGTTTTCTCTTGTAGGGGTATTTTTTTTATTTTTTTTTACGGGTCAAGAATATTAATGAATTGAAATTTTAACATTTTTCATCCAAAAACTACAATTTAGCCTAGATATTAAAATGACATAATAGTTCTAAAAGTTTCATTTTAAAATAGTATTTTTAAGTAAAACCTTTCATTCATAAATTAAAACTTCATATTTAAAGAACAAAAATATAACAGTAGATTTTTTTTTTAAGTTTAATAACATTTGGGATAGAGAGATTCAAAGTTTTGACTTTTTGATCGAGGGCATATGCCAATTACTATGCTCATTTTGACGAGCTATACTCATTTTAGCATGAACTATTTAGTTGTTAATCAAACATATTTTTAGGTTTCTTTTTCTAATAAAGTAAGTAAAAAACATAATTAATAATAATTACCAAATATATTTTTATTAGAAAATAGAGAACAAGAAACAAGAATATTGAGCCAAAACGAGCATAGCTCAGCGGTAATTGACACGTGCCCTCGACCATGAGGTCAAAGGTTTGAATCCTCTCACTCCTAAATGTTGATGTACTGATCAAGAAAAAAGAAAAAAAGAAAAAAAAACAAGAATATTGTGTTTAATAAGTTTTAGAATTGTGTCCTACAAATCTGAACTTAAAAATGTATATAACAAGTTTCTAAACTTTCAATTTTGTGTCTAATTGATCTATAGACTTTAAAAAGTGTTCAACAATTTTCCTAAACCTTCAATATTAGATTTAATAAGTTTATGAACTTTCGATTTTTTGTCTTATGGGACATTGACCTAATTGACATTTGAAAAAAATTATGAATTTATTGAACACAAAATTGAAAGTTTTATGTCCTATTAGATTATATAATTCAATTTTATGTCTTATGGGTTTGTTAATTTTGAAAAATGTTGAACATATGTAAAGACCTATTATATATATACACAAAATTAAAAGTTCAAGGATTTATTTGACATTTTTTTTTTCAAGTTTATGAATTTATTGAGCACAAAATTAAAAGTTCAATCACCTATTAGTTACTTTTTAAATAAGAAATTTATTAGAAAAAATGTGAAAGTTTTATAATTTAACCCATTTTTAAATGTATTATTTAGAGTAAATTCAAATATTCACAAATAGGGCCTGTTGGGCTTTTCAGCAGTGTTTGGCCCATTTAGAGGGATTTTATTCTAAATTAATATAAGCTTCCTCGATTTGGTCCCTAAACTTTAAAAAGTTTTAAATAGGTTCTCAAACTCTTAATTTTATATCTAATAGGTCCCTAAACGTTAAAAAGTATTTGGTGGGTCTTTAAACCTTCACTTTTGTGTCTAATATGTACCTCAACACTTAATTTTGTGTTTAATAATAAGTTTTGACATATTGAACATTTTAAAAAAAAAAAGTAAAATAGGCATATATTTAAAATTTGGAGCACAAAATTGGGAGAAAAGTGTCTCCATTTAGCCACTTTTATATATAGTATAAATATAAATAGATATATAAGAATAGGAAAAATTTTGTTTATTCACAAATATTAATGATGTAAAAACATACCTATTATCCATCACAATGATCTTCAATCTGCAAAAACTTTGGTTGATTGCGATTGTATGATTTATGAAGTAGATTTTACTGAAATAACCATATCGATCAAGTCTGTAGATGATAAAAAAAAAAAAACATTCACAAATAATTAAGGATAAGAAAAGTGATGAAGTTTCAAACAAAAAGGATAAGATAGAAGTGATGATAAAACAAAAAATAATATTAATGAATAATTAAGGATAAAAAAAAGTAATATTAATTCTTGTCATCTACCCATACCAAAAAAAAAAGGTAAGAAATGTTACTTAACATTTTTCTTTTCTTCAAATTCACTCAAATTATGAATCATTGACACAATAGAAATTGATTCTTCAATTTCACTAACTTCAGTAGGATAATGTTAGTTCCAATTTATCATTGGTCATTCTCTCTAACAAAAAAAGATGGTTGATTGGAATCACCTCAAAAGATAGGGTTTCAAGAGATGTTGATGGAAGTATCGAAATAAGTTTTTACATTTATAAATAAATCAGGATATGTATGCATTAATTTATTATTATTTTTTAATAAATTTTGATATTAATTTCAAAATTATGAGATATGGATATAGATTTTAGAAAATTTATTCTTGTTTAATATAATATTTGTTCAAATATTTTATAGATTTTATCATTTTATTATTTTGTCAATCAGAATCTATACGAAGAGATTTTATAACATTTATTTAAATTTTGTTCAAAATAATAAATAAAAAAGGTACAAGAGAAATTTTCAAATTAAGAAGGGGCAAAAGAGGAAATCAAAAGTTTCTCCCCTTAAACCCCTCTTAGATAGTACGAGTAATTATGCACGTGAAATTTATAGTTTAATTTAAAATATAAATAAATATAAACATTAATAAAATAGTAAAAAGAAAAAATATATATATTGTTTAATTTAATAATTAAAATAAATAAATTAAAAATTAATTTTATGTTATACAAAAAAATAATAATTGAAATTTAGATTAAAAGAAAGAAGATGGTGGTAACGTGGGAGAGGGGGAGAGAAAGAGAGAGATGGGAGAATAGTTATTTTTTATCAAAGAAAGTCTTTAAAACCAAATATATATATATATATATATATCCTCCCAACTCAAAATTTCACCATTTTTGGGTGAATCTACATGTTGTGATAAATTAATCTTTTCAAATCAGACATTTTGAAATTTAAAAATATAAAAAAAAATTGATTTGAATTTTAGTTTTTCAAATTTAATTTCATAACTTGATATGATAAAATTCAATTATCTTTTTAGTTTTGAAAAATCCAAACAAAGGGTCTAAATTTAGATTTCACAAAAATTAATTTAAAATTTTTGATTTAATTCTAACAAAAAATCTAAAATCAATTATCATGTTATTTTTCAATTAAAAACCAATTAATCAACTTTTAAAAATCCTAATTTTTAGAAATTGAAAAATCAAATTTGAGACTTGTTATGTCGAACTAACCCTATCTTTTTTTTTAAAAAAAAAAATCAACTTTGAAAAACAATATCAAATCAATGAGATAGTATAGACAAAAAAGAATAATAAAAACATTTTCAAGATCAATTAGATCAATTCTAATATTGTAATGATTTAAAGTTCGATATCTCTACCTGAAAATCGTCAACTCGCGAATCAGATCCCAAAAAATTTCAATCTTTAACGAAATCTCAAATTAATTAATATAATTAATAATTTAATAATTTAATTAAAAAAAAAAAGAGAAAGGAGGAATTTAAATATTAAAAAATGGGCAAAAGAGGAAATCAGTCTCCCATCTCAAACTCCTTTGGATAGTATATATATATATATATATATATATAGTTTTGAAAATTTAGAATGGAATAAATTAGGGAGAAAACAGTAAAATCTTGACTTCTTAAAAGTGTTTAGAAGAAAAAGATCCAAAGTGTTCTTAACAAAAAAAATAATAATAATAAAATGTTCCTGTTAAAACTATAATATATAAATAATTAATTAATTAGAAATCTAAACATATGATTCAAATGTTGTATAAAATAAAATAAAGAAAGATAAAAGAACACATCACTTATTTATTTCAAAAAAAAAAAAAAAAAAAGAACACATCACTTAAAAACATTATACATAAACGAAAGTGTAGGTCCAAAAAAGAAATTTAATTATAAGATACCAATTGAACATTATATAAATTCTAATAAATATTTGGGCCCATTGTGTTGGCTTTTGACTATTGCTAGTTGAAATATTAAAATTGTGTGTGCACTTAGTTAGACTTGTAATTGTATGATAATTTGGCATTAAAAATTTGAGTCTATAAGTTAATTTATAGCAAAATTATAAAGACTACTATTAGTTATAATTTTAATTTAATTCATATGATTTTTAGTCAAACTTTATAAAAGTTCGTCTACTATTATCATATTGACACAAAATAATGAAATGATATTTTCTATTTGACTAATTATATCAGTGTCTAGCGTTGACTATATTAAAGATTAGGTTTGAATTCTAAAACTCAAGTTATATATAATATCTATCTTTTAAACATATTAATTTTTACGAACTATATATAAACCATTGTATGCCAAATGAAAGTTATACAAATCTAGGTTTTTATAAAATATTATCTCACTTATACAATATAAACATAGAGCACACAAAATCTTAGGTTTCTATCTCAAGTTTACCAAACTTAGGCTTCAATATTATAATAGTAATCAAACCAATCAAGATCTTGTCCTTACTTATATACATTTGAATTCTTTCTCAATTTTTTTTCGTAGAAAAGAGGATGCTTTATCGAGGAAAGTATGTGAAGCATACTGGCAAGATAAAGGTCTTCCAATTTAGAGCTATATCAGAATTGTTATAATTAGAGAATGCAAGAGTAACGGAAGACTGAAGAGCAGAAAAGATAAAATATTCTCCCATAAAGAGTGAGGAGAGCAGGCCTTATCTTGAAAAACATAGTTGTTCCTCTCAGAAAACACCAGATGATGACAGAGAATTCTTTCTTGATCTCAACTTCTAACAATTGGTAGAACTGTATTCACATCTCTAAAGAAATTTTAGCTAAGGTAGAATGACATGACTAATCGTTAGAAACACTAATAAATATAGTACTACGCAACGACATCGAGGTGATGATACCAAATTAAGAATAAGTAGAAGCATAATTAAAAAAATCACAAACCATTGCTTTTCTTGGTGGTCTTATTTAGACTTTTTGACCAAAATACAGTAGGAGGGAATAAACTTTCAAAGGGCATAAGATGGTCAACTTAGGGTTAGCAAATAAAAGAAATGAAGATAAGGGTTTTGTGGCTCAAAATTTGCAAACAAAAAAGTTGATTCAAAATTAAATAGGAATTGCTTTGTCTCCAAAATTCCACCATAATTAAAGTCATTGCCTTTGAAGCTTGTACCTGCTCTCTTCTGTCCTCCATTCATACCATAGCCCCTAAACTATCCTAACATGGAACATTGAACATTAAATAAAACTATCGGTTGGAATATTTTTTTTTTTTACTACTTTCAAATATATATATGTTTCAATTTAATAGGGATTGTTGATGTAAATATTGGTAAAATATCAACTTTGGTAAATCCATAATAATTAAGAAACTTTGTGGATATTATTTAGTTAAATTACACGTTTAAATAGCCCCTAAATTTTTAAGTGTATGCCTAAAATCTTCTTAAACTTTGAAAAGTGTACAATAGGTCTCCGAACTTTTAACTTTGTGTCTAATAACTTATTGAATTTCAAAAATATGTTTGATAGGTCCATAAACTTTCAATTTTGTATCTAATAGGTTCTGACATATATTCGAAATTTTCAAAAATTAAAAGATCTATTAGAAATATATAAAATTGAATTTTATGTCTAATAAGACTTATAAATGAATTTTAAAAAACTTTGAATAGGTAAAGTTTCGTTTGATTTGTGGTCAGAAAATTTGTTGAAAATAAATAATTCAATAGAAAATGGGCAAAAAATCTTTATTTTCACTGTCATAAAACTTTTTTAGTTCCAATTTAAAAACTTTAAATTTGAATTAAAATTTTGGAAACTCGGTTTGGTTGTGAATTTGAAAATGATTAATATGTGTGTGATAAGATCTAAAAAGGAAGGGAAAAAAAACTCAACCTAATAATTAATCTAACACAATTTACATCATTATTTTGACCTTTTTGCACACAAAACACATGTAGTGCAATGTAAGTTTTTTAGCGTGCAAGAGGTTTTTTAGGCCCTGATTGATAACCATTTTGTTTTTTATTTTTTGTTTTTGAAAATTAAGCTTATAAACACTATTTTTACCCACAAGTTTCTTTGTTTGTTATCTACATTCTTTCCCATGTTTTCAAAAACCAAACCAAATTTTGAAAAAAAAAAAAAAAAAAAAAAGTAGTTTTCAATTTTTTTTTTTTTTTTTTTTTGGAATTTGACTGGGAACTCAAATGTCTCCTTAACAAAAATGAAAACAGTGGTAAGAAGATTAAAAAAAAAAAAACAAGCACAATTTTCAAAAACCAAAAACAAAAAATGAAATGGTTATCAAACGGGACCTAAGAGTCTACAATTCGATTTTAGAACAAAATAATAAATTGAAGTGAAGGAAAAAAAATCTTCAGAATCATGTACCCTTCCTATCCTTGGGCGTCACATGCCCACCAGTTTCTGCCTTCGTTCGTCCCCGAACCACATCCTATTGGGAGAAGTTTTCTAATACCTCTCCTGCGACCTGACCACATCACCATACTTGTCCCAAATTGCTTCCAAGAGTAAAGACAATCCCCACAAACCAACACGAGGTCTTTTAGTATGTTTTGTCCTCACTCACATGCTTCACGCTTAACTTCAAAGTTCAATCCACTGGAAGGAAGGGTGCACCTTGTTGGTATAGGTAGTATCTATCTTTTAAGTTTATCTTGACCATACTTTCATTTCCTCAGGATCCCTCTAATCCGGCTGTGATCTCGGTTCGTACCCCTTTTATCCTCGGGCGTCACAAGTAAGCAACCCAATTAAAACAAATCTCATATTCAAATCTAACAACCTAAATTTTGAATTAAAACAAAATCAAAACCGGACAACCTCGAATTCAAATTTAAAAACCTAAATCTCGTAAAACTAAAAAAAAAATTAACTAATAGAATCAAAACATAAATTCCATACAACACAAAATCTTTCCGACTAACAAAATCAAAACCTAAATCTCATAAACCAAAAAAAAAATATTTCCAACGAATAAAATAAGAATAAAAATTAAAAATTAAAAGCAACTTGGACAACAAAAAAAAATATAAAATCAAAATTAACAAGAACACTAAAATCATGTAATTCAATATATAGAAATATCTTGTATTTGAAAACAACGAAAATACTTACTGATAGTCTGAGACATGTAAATACGGTGTAATCCCATAAAAACATAAATACTGTGTAATCTCATAAAAATTACTCTTCTAGATGCATAAGACGATGAACAAAATCCCAAAATTAATTCTCTTAACATTTTATATTTCAAGGTTTCTTTTAAAAAAAATATTTGGTTATATTTGACAACCAGAGGGTAAATAATTTATACAAATACTTGAATTTAAACCAACATGGAGGGACAATACAGTCTTTGCAGCTTGAGAACAACAAAATAGGTGAGCGTCAAATAAGTGTCTTTGCAGCTCGAGAACAACAAATCAACCTTGCAACACAAAAAAAAGTAGTAAAAAAGAAAATAAAACTATTGACTACATGTTGATCCCCTGACATCTTCTGTACCACTTGGATAAGATTCGTACCTATATTGAGAGCTTTCAAGATCAGAAGTTTTGTGACAGGGAGAATTAGCAGCCCTACTCCAAAGTTGGAAACCAAAGTATAGCCTCAAGTGTCGGTGAGGAATTAGTGGGAACTCAATTCATGCTTGGAGGAGAAGACAAGTTATCGGAAGAAGAAAATGATAGAAACAGGGAGAGAAGTTGGAGAGATTTGAATCTTATCAATAAATATAAATTATAAAATATTTTTATAATCTAAAATTTGAAAAGATTTAGTTTTGTTGGGATACACCACGTAAGTTTAGGATTTTTGTAAAGATTCGGTTTGTTGGTGTCCAAATACATAATTTTAGGAGCTGGTTGGTTTACAGGCTGGGTAGAGGTAAATATGGAATATTAGGAAAAGTTCAGTCATTGACCTTTTTAAAGTGTTTTTATCTTTTGGCCATCTTTAGATTTTGGCCATACGCCCAAATTTCTCTTTCTTAAATCCATTTATGAAAATAAGGATATCGAACATATTTTCATCATCCTTGTTATATTAATTATTTGCAAATATATAAAAAATAAAAAATGGATCACGAACCAGATGAGACTTAAATTACCTATTAGACACAAAGTTGAAAATTCAAAAATTTATTGGACACAAAATTAAAACTTTAAACATCTGTTAAACACTTTTTAAGGTTCATGAACAAAATAGACACAAACCTTTAAGTTTTGAGACTAAACTTGTAATTTAACCATATTATTTTAATGGCCAAAATACATTTTTAGTTCCCGAGTTTTGAGAAATAAGTGTGTTTGGTCCTTGAGTTTTCAAAACTAACCTTTTAAGTCCTTGAGTCTTGAGAAGTAGGTTTAAAATGTTCCCAAATTTTCAAAATCGATCTTTTTAGTCTCTTAGTTTTGAGAAATAGGCTTAAAAGGTCTCTCATATTATTATTTTTTTATTTTTAAATTAATTTTTCAATTTAAAAAAATAATTTAATATTAAAAATAATAAAAATATTAATTTAAAAAAGTTGAAAAAAATAATACGAGCGACCTTTTAAACCTATTTTTCCAAACTCAATTACTAAAAAAATTCATTTTGAAAACTTAAGGACTTTTTAAACTCATTTCTCAAAACACAAGAATTAAAAATGTCTATTTCAAAAACTCGAGGATCAAAAACACCTGTTCTTCAAAATTCAGAGACCAAAAAGATATTTTTTCCTATTTTAATTATAAGTTCTAAGACTATACTTGTAATTTAACTATATTACTTTAATTAATAAATAAGCATTTAGGTTAAATGATCGAATTTGTTCCTATAGAAGTAAAATTTTCTTAAAAAAAAAAAAAAAAAGTAAATATCTTACAAATCGTTGTTTATCCATATAAAAATGTCCAATATTTGAATTGCATAAGCATAACAAAGTAATAAAGTTATATTAAATGTTTGGCAAAAAAAAAAAAAGTTATATTAAATGAATTTAGATTATATTGTGAAAAAAAGACAAATTGAAACTTTATTCGGTTTCCTTTGGTGGAAAATGAATTAAAGTGGTTCACCCAATTAGAAAAACGGAAAGTTCTTGTTGGTGTAACTTTTTCATTAACCGACAAAAAGTATAAAATTAAAAAGATAAATATATATATTTGAAATGTAAGATTATAATAATAATAAAATATGACCTTTTTTTTTTTTTTTTGAGAAGAATAAAATATGACTTACTTGCGATTTTTTTTTTTTTTGAATAGTTCTTGCGATTTATTTTAATAAAACTTTTTAACATAATTCTAAGTTTAATGCACCCGGCAAAGAGAAACCGTCGCTTTAGAGATTACGTTAACAAAATTAGATTCCTCATGTCATTGTCAACTTTTTTTATTATTATTATTGGAAGATTAATTTCATTATTATTTTCAGAAAATTCATGCTTTTTACTTTTTTTTTTATTATAAGAAAATAAATAAATAAAACTAAGGTTGGGTTTTTGGTAAAATATTAGAAGTGAGTTTTTCCTATATCGGAAAGATTCAAGTGATGGACTCCAAGTACTTCAAAAGGAGCCTATGACTTTAGTTTCAAAGCATCCCATTTAGAATCACTTTAAGCTTGATATACTTCTGTAGTGTGAGTGATATAAAGCTTTGAGGGAGTGTTCCTTGTAATTGGGGTCGGGGAGACAATTCTTTGTGATTGTAAAATTTTTTCACATAAGTGGATTTCTTTTTGTGGGTCATGGTTTTTTCTCCGCTTTGAAGTTTTCACGTAAATTCTTGTGTTTCTTATTTTTGTTGTTTTATTTTAATTTCTTTGTTTTTTTTTTCTTATTTTAGAATTGAGGGGTTTTTCGCAACAACTAATAATATAGTTGAAAAACTAGGGGCTTACATTTTCTTGTTTTTTTTTAAATTTTTTTATTGGAGCTCTTTTTAGTGAGGAGAAATAGTGTGGAAGAAAGCGAGATTGAAATATATCTGATTTTCTTTTTTAAATAAAAAAAATTGATACATTTAGCTTTGCTTTTATAAATCAAAAGCACGGTTATAAAAATAAGAGGAAAAAAAATCAAAATAAACAACATATCAACAACTCTTTTCAAAAAAAAAAAAAAAACAACATATCAACAACTAGTATGTATGTATGAAAAAGAATAAATATTATATTAAAAATGTTCCTATATTTTATCATAAAATACTCTTTGACTTAATAGTTTGCTCTTGGATTCAAATGCTATTTAATGCAGAAAAAAATAAATTAAATTTGTATATATATATTTTTAGTTTAGACATATTTCAACCTAAAACTCTATTTTTGCCTAAAAATTTAAAATTTTCTTAAAAAATCATATGATAAATAATTTAAATCTAATTAGAATATATTTACAAATATGATATACAATACCAAATATTTTGTATTGACATGTATTCATAAATGAGACTCGCCAAAGCGAGCTTAGTTCAACGATAATTGGCATGTACCCTCGACCAAAATTACAAAGACCAAAATGAATTTTAACCAAATTAATATTAACATTCAAAACTTTATCAAAATAGTAGGTGGGAACCGAGATTTGTAATGGAGAAAAAGCCACTAGAGAAAAGAAACTGGACCTGTTAGACATTTGATACAAGAATTATGGATGGAAGAAAGATTGTCGAGTATATATATATATATATATATATATATATATTTTGACAACGGGAGGATTCGAACAACTAACCTTTTAATCATTAGTACAAACTTTAGGTTAGTTGAATTATATTCATGCTGACATTGATATTTCATAATTATTCTAATAGAAGTTAGTTAAAACGTTTAAAAGTTTTATTTACTTTTCATAAATAAAAAAGAAAATTATAATTTTCATATTATACATTTTCACATTTCCCACGTTCACTTTTCTGTTCGTTCGATAACCTTAATTCGATGGCCAAGTTGAAAGAATTGAATTATGTATTAATTAAAATGGTCATTAAAATTTAAAACTAAATATATAGATATTACTTTTCTTTTCCTTTTTCTTTTTTCTTTTTTCTTTTCTTTTTTTTCTTTTTAGGAGATTCTATTGATTGGTCAATTGTTTTGGGAGTCCCATTACCAAGAAAGTGTCATGTCCCCATGTGCCCTTTTCTTTTCTAAATTCCTTTAAAGATTTAACGTGTTAAATGCATTTCTTTTTATTTAAAAAAAAAACATTTCTTTTTAATATTTTCTTCAAATTTGGAAAAAGAAAAATTAAAATTATTTTTGTCTTCTTTTTCAAAAATAAAAATGATTCTCACTTAGAAAGCGGATAATTGAAAAGAAAAATAATAGTATATATATATATATATATATATATATATATATATATATATTTTGGTAACGATGTTTCTTTAAATGAATAGATTTGATTTTAATATAGAATTCAATTAGTTTCTCATCCGAATTAATCTTATATAAGATAAACATTTTTGTTCTTTTATGGATGGTTATAAGTGCAAATAATTTGGAATAATATTTAAAGTTCTCTTTTCTCAAAAAAAAAAAAAAAAAAAGTAACGAACTCAACTAAATTACAATATAAAAGGAATCAAATTAATGTAAAAAATGTGAGAAAAATACATAGGACTAAAGTCACATTTAAGAATTATTTTTAAGAAAAAAGAAAAACTCGATTTTTAAAATAATTCTAATGTTTTATTTGATTTTTTAAAATGGTTATAATAGAGATAAAAAAATGCAATATATATTTGTTTACTAAAAATTTATCAATTAAAAAAAAAAAACATAGAAACCGCGGCTACTAGATGTTCAAACATATTCTCAAACTTTCTACACGAGCCAATGTTCCATAAACGTGTTAAATTGTTACCATCAAATTTTTGTATTGAAACATTGTTAATTCTTAAATATAATTTAGTTTTGTCATTTAAAAAAAAATATTTACATCTCTATTAATTAGTGATGTCCATGGGGTGAGTCATTCCTGTACTCGTCTCTACCTCCCATTTCAATCTGCATCTCTACAAAATTCTCCATTAAATTTTGCCTATCGAGATTATTTTCCACTTAGATTTTTTTTTTCCTTTTTTTTATCTCAATTGAATAAAATAATTAGTTTTTGATAAATTTTAAAAATAGTTAATCATTTACCTGGAACCTACATTTAAATAATTAATTTCTTAAAATAGAATATTTATTGAAAGATAAAATTCTTAAATCTTCTAATAGAAACAAAATGATTTTTCATATCAAATTATTTATATAATTCAAATGTTTAAACCATATAATTCAAACGTATCCAATTTTCTAAACCATTAATAATAAAACTTTAAATTTAAAGATAGAGAGAAATAATAATAATAAAAGAAATGGGACGAGGAATACATTCTCCATCCTCATCCTCGTTTAGCTCGTGCGGAAGTTTTTTTTGCCACCCCCTTCTCCATTTCCAGTCTAAACGGAGATTCTCCATCTTTTGGGATTCATCCCCACGGAACAAATAGACATCTCAATTTTAACCAATGAATTATATTCAAGGTTCGATCATTTCATTTAAAACAAGTTTGAAGTGATTTTGCTTTGATTGATTATGACAAATAAAATTAATAATATAAGAATTAAGCTAAAGAAAAGAATACATTATTATTATGTAGTAATAGAACTTTCACAACTTTATACTATTTAAAAAAGATTATTATAAAGTGATAAGGCCCAAAATCAGTCTCAAAATAACAGCAGCAAGGATCACCTCAGTGGGCAAAACGCTACCGTTTTGTAGCTCTGTCATTCTGTTATTTTATTCCTTTTTTATGTATACGTGGCCCCTTTGTAATGGCTGAGAATCTTTCTCTGTTGCTCATTCCTTCTATTTATTCATTGTTGTGTATGCTTGTAATAATTAAGCTGAGGAAATTTAATCTATACAAAATTTCTCTCTATCTCTGCTCTCTGTGTTTTCGTAACTTGGTATCAGAGCAATCTTAGGCAAACGCCATGGGAGGTGAAGGATCGTTGTCGTCCTCATCCACAGCTGGTTCCGCCGCTGCTGCTGTTATTAGCTCTTCGTTTGGTCATCCTTTGAGCACAGTGCTAACGGTGAAGCTCGATGACAAAAACTACTTGTTATGGAGAGGAATGGTATTGGCCATCCTCCGTGGGCAAAAAGTAGATGGTTACGTTCTTGGAACGAAAGCTCAACCAGCGGAAGTTGTTGAAGTTACGACTGAAACGGGTAAGAAAACTGAACCTAATCCTCAGTATGAAGAGTGGGTCACCGACGATCAGGCGTTGTGCGGCTGGCTATTTGGGTCCATGACGCCGACAATTGCTGCTGATGTAGTAAGTTTCAGTACCTCTCGAGAAGTCTGGAAGGCGCTTGAGAAGGTATATGGGTCTACGAGTAAGGCAAGGATAAATCAGCTCAGAGGAGTTCTTCAGAACACCAAGAAAGGGTCGACTAAAATGGTAGAGTACCTGGCTACCATGAAACAAGCCTCAGAAAATCTTCAATTGGCTGGTAACCCTATTTCCTTGAGTGACCTAATCTCTTACGTACTGGCTGGGCTCGATTCGGATTATGTTCCCATTGTGTGTTCTATTGAAGACAAGGATATTACAACCTGGCAGGAATTTGCTTCAATTTTGATTCAATTCGAAGGCACTCTTGCGCGATATACAGTGCCTACTAACACAAAGGATCTGCCAGACCTAGCTGCTCATTTAGCGTACAATCAGTTCAATCAACAACCTGGGCAAAAGTCGTTTAGTTCTTCCTTCAGCCCTAATCGTGGAGGTTTTTCACAAGGGAATTCTCAGCAACAATACTCGAACAACAGAGGCTCCAACAGAGGTCGCGGGCGTGGCCGTAACAATTTTCAGAGGAATAACAGTAAACCCACCTGTCAATTATGTGGCAAATACGGTCATTCGACGCCCTATTGCTATATGCGTTTCGAAGAACAGTTCAACAACCCTCACGCAGCTAATAACTCAAGTTCTCAGGGCAATCATGGTTCAACATCCTCGGCTTATATTGCGACTCCGGAGATTCTGACTGACCCCAAGTGGCTTGCTGACAGTGGCGCCACAAATCACGTCACCTCTGATGCGGGTAATATTACAGAGAAGAACGCCTATAACGGTAAAGAATCTCTGGTTGTAGGGAATGGTAGTCGATTGAATGTTCATCATGTTGGTAACAGCTTAGTACCATGTGATCCAAAGGCTATCAAACTAAATAATATACTTCATGTGCCTCAAATTAGAAGAAATCTTGTTAGTATTGCTCGATTAACAGCTGACAATGACGTTTTTGTTGAATTTCACTCTTGTTTTTGTCTTGTGAAGGACAAGGTTTCAAAGAGGGTGATGCTGCACGGAACTCTTAGGAATGGTCTTTATCAACTTGAGCTGCCTTCAACTCCAAATCATCTGCGTCTGCTTGGGTCCCAGTCATTTTGTGTTAGTCCTCTTCATGTTTCTGAGTCGAATAAACCTTATGTTACTCCTGCAAAATCCGCTGGATCTAGTCTTGCTTTGAATTCTGGTTCTGTTTTCCATGTTGTTGGCCCTAAATCTAAGTCTTCTGTTGTTTCCAAACTTTTGTTGCATCGTCGGTTAGGTCATGCCTCTGAGAAGGTGGTCAATAGTGTGATTAAATCTTGTAATCTTCATGTTTCTAGTAATGAAAAACTTTGTTTCTGTGATGCATGTCAATTGGGTAAATCTCATTTACTGCCTTTTGCTTCATCTTCCTTTCATACTCAACAGCCACTTGAACTAATTTACTGTGATCTTTGGGGACCCTCTCCGGTTGAATCATCCCTAGGCTATCGTTATTACATTAGCTTCGTAGATAACTTCACTCGGTTAACATATATCTATCCTTTAAAAGCAAAAAGTGAGGCATTGGGGATATTTAAACAGTTCAAGGCTCTTGTAGAAAACCGTTTTGACAAGAAAATCAAAATTCTCCAAACAGACTGGGGTGGTGAGTTTAGATCTTTTGTTCCTCTTCTTCAAGCCTTAGGCATTGAGTTTCGTCACTCTTGCCCCCATACCAGTCAACAAAATGGAATAGTAGAAAGGAAGCATAGGCACATAGTTGAAATGGGGCTATCAATGCTTGCTCAATCCTCTTTGCCCTTAAGATATTGGTGGGATGCCTTCTCCTCAGCCACATATATTATTAACCGCTTACCTACACCCATCCTAAACAACTTGTCCCCTTGGCAAAAGGCCTTTAATCGTTCTCCTGACTATGATTTTCTGAAGGTCTTTGGTTGCGCGTGTTTCCCGTGCCTCCGTCCATACCAATCCCACAAGTTTCAGTTTCATAGCACCAAGTGTGTTTTTCTTGGCTATAGCTTTTCTCACAAAGGTTACAAGTGCCTTAGTTCAAGTGGCAGAATATACATATCCCGTCATGTCGTGTTTAATGAAGCTGAGTTCCCATTTAAGTCCTGTTTTCTTCATTCTCAGCCTGACTCCTTGTCTAGTGAAGTCATTGTTCATTGGTTGCCTTTTCCAAATTCGTTGAGCTCTTCTGCTCCTTCTTCTACATCACTTGAGTCTTGCCCTGTGTCTACTCTTCCAGCCACTTCAGACCATGCTTCGGAGTTCCCTGCTAGCACATCTTCTTTGTCTCCTCGAGTTCCTACTACAAGTACATCTCTGAATGATATTCAACTACCTACCTCATCTGCTGGTCCTTTGTCACCTGCATCTCAGCCGCCTACAACTGTTTGTTCACCTACTGAGGCTGCAACTCCTGTAGTAAGTATCAGTCCAAGCCTTCCACACGACTGTGGTGTATTAGCTTCAGCGGATGTTGCTCCAATTGTAAATCCTCTTGCTCAGAACACCCATCATATGCAGACTCGTGCCAAGAGTGGCATTTTTCGACCAAAGACATGGGATTCCTTCCTGGCCTCTTCCTCCACAGAATCTGATACGGTGTCTGAGCCTTTATCTGTAAAAGAAGCCCTGCTGTCTCCTCGTTGGCAGAAGGCGATGGAAGATGAAATGGATGCCTTAAACCGGAATAAAACTTGGCATTTAGTTCCACCCCCACCTAATGTGAACCTTGTTAGATGCAAGTGGGTTTTCAAAGTTAAACGCCACTCTGATGGTTCTGTTGAACGATGCAAGGCTCGCCTGGTTGCAAAGGGCTTTCATCAGGTACCCGGCGTTGATTTTCATGAGACATTTAGTCCGGTTGTCAAAGCTCCCACTATTCGGATTATTCTTGCTCTCGCCGTAGCAAAAGGTTGGTCTGTTAGACAATTGGACGTAAATAACGCCTTTCTCAATGGTCGTCTCACGGAGGATGTGTTCATGAAGCAACCTGAGGGTTTTATTGATCCCTCTCAACCGTCTTCTGTGTGTAAGCTTGATAAGGCACTCTATGGTTTACGTCAAGCTCCTCGAGCATGGTATGATCGTCTTCGGACTACATTACTTGATTGGGGTTTCTCTAACTCAAGAGCGGATAATTCTGTTTTTTTCTTCTCAAATTCCAGCATGGTGGTTCTGATCCTCATCTATGTCGATGACATCCTCGTGACTGGTGATTGTCCTCATTTCATCAACACCTTTGTTGCTCGTCTGCATACTGTATTTGCTCTAAAGGACATTGGTCCGTTGAGCTATTATCTCGGAGTAGAGATTCTTCGCACAAATGAGGGCATGTTCTTGCTTCAATCCAAGTATATATGTGATCTTCTCACTAGAGTTGGAATGTTTCATCTAAAGCCATGTCCAACACCTGCTATTACAAGTAAAAAATTCTCAGCCTCTGATGGCTCTCCTATGACTGATCCAACTCTGTATCGAAGTGTCCTTGGTGCTCTACAATACCTTACTCATACACGTCCCGACATATCCTTCATAGTGAACAAGCTAAGTCAGTTTTTGCAACAGCCAACTATGGCTCATTGGCAAGGTATCAAGCGGGTTTTACGCTACTTAAAAGGTACTATAAACTATGGTTTGTTTCTTCCTAAGTCCTCTTCACCTCTATCTCTTGTTGCATACACGGATGCTGACTGGGCTTGCTGCGTCGATGATCGCCGATCTATTGCTGCTCATTGCATTTTCTTGGGTAACTCTCTTATCTCTTGGTCTTCTAAGAAACAAAGTGTGGTCGCCCGATCAAGTGCCGAGTCCGAATATCGCTCTCTTGCCCAAACTACCGCTGAACTGTCTTGGATTCAATCTTTCCTTAAGGAAATTTGTCTTTCTCCAAAGTCTACTCCCATTATCTGGTGTGATAATACCAGTGCCATTTCTCTTGCTCAGAACCCGGTCTTTCATTCTAGGAGCAAGCATGTAGAACTTGACGTTCACTTTGTTCGTGAAAAGGTTCTTTCCAAGACTATTGATGTTCGATATATCCCCTCTGCTGAGCAGCTTGCAGATGCCCTCACAAAACCGTTGTCGGAGGCTACTTTCACCAATCTTCGTGCCAAACTCGGTGTGACACTGCCACCCTCTCGTTTGAGGGGGGATGATAAGGCCCAAAATCAGTCTCAAAATAACAGCAGCAAGGATCACCTCAGTGGGCAAAACGCTACCGTTTTGTAGCTCTGTCATTCTGTTATTTTATTCCTTTTTTATGTATACGTGGCCCCTTTGTAATGGCTGAGAATCTTTCTCTGTTGCTCATTCCTTCTATTTATTCATTGTTGTGTATGCTTGTAATAATTAAGCTGAGGAAATTTAATCTATACAAAATTTCTCTCTATCTCTGCTCTCTGTGTTTTCGTAACTTAAAGTGATGTGGCCCCATAAAACCCCAAAATGCCAAAAAAGCATATAATAATTTGTTCATGTGTCTACGCATGGAGTGACTTAATAAATATCTCTCCTTTTCATATTCATCACGTTTCCATCGTTATCTTATCAACTCCACCAATTAATTTTTCAAGTACTATGTTCTAAATCAATAGCATCATTTATATTTTCTAGCCTAAATTATGCAACAATATTTCTAAAATTATGTTTGTTTTAAATATATCCCTATTTTTTTAAAACTGCAATTACCCACGATCTTTTATAAACGTTTCAAAACTACTCTTGGAATAGAAATTCGTTTGAATGTTTGATGGAAAGCTTACGTGACAGTGACTTAGAATGACATGACGTGTGGTGATTGAGACAGTTGGCTGAATTAAGTTTGAAAAAATGATGTTCCAACATTATTTTAATAGCTAAACCTTATTTATTTATTCATTAGAAACATTTTAAGAATTTTTTTTAAATATGACAATCATATCATGTCACTTACGTTTGACAAAAGAAACAAATTAACTTTGGATATCTACAACATATTTATTATATGTAATAGAATTTTAATAAAATTTCTTTATGCAATTATTCTTTAGATTTATTTTGAATCATTAAATGAATGTACCTATACACAAATATTGGATAAATGATTCAATGTTTAACCACTTCCATCCAAATAGTCACGTTCCATCAACTTATCTAATGATATAATATTACTTTAAAATTCAACTTTTCATATATACAATAATCTGAATAGTCATGTCTGAAAGACTACCTTCATTGTACAATCTGACTCAAAGAATCACACCCCATCAACAGAAAATGAAGGTTAAAATAGAAATTTATTAAATTTATAAGGACAAAAGAGAAAAGTAAAGATTCTCTCCTGATAGCTCCTTTTATATATAGTATTTTTTTTTTTCTTGAAAAATATGGTATAGATTTATACTTCAAAAAGTAGTTTTCAAATGTTGATGAGGTTAAAATAGAAATTTATTAAATTTATAAGGACAACAGAGAAAAGTAAAGATTCTCTCCTCATAGCTCCTTTTATATATAGTATAATTTTTTTTTTTTTTTGAAAAATATGGTATAGATTTATACTCCAAAGAGTAGTTTTCAAATGTTGATGAAGTTTAAAGGATAATATTGCAACTTCTAAAAAAAAGTATTTTTTTAAAGAAATAGAAAATTTTATATTTTTATAATTAGCCGATCTTCTAAATCTTCATATTTTGTATTTAAAATTTATTCATATTTTTATACAATAATTTTTTTTTTCTAATTAATATTTTTTCGTGTAGTGTACTTTTCTGATGTCATATTTTGGTATCAAATTTCAAGATAAATTACTTGAATTTGAAACTTCTATTATATATATATATATATATATATATATATATGTATATATGTATATATATATATGTATGTTTAAATAATGACAGCTATACAAAGATCAAAACAAATATTCATGAGATTTGAAGAATCAAAACAAAATATTAGAAAAGTATGAAAAACAAAGCATAAATTTAAAGATTAGGTTAACATTTTCAGTTTGTATACTTTGATCCTTTTGTAACATTGTTTGTCCTTAATCCTTCTTTTTATAATACTTCTAATCTAATGTTTTAAATGTGTTTATAGTTTCTAATATTTTAGTAATTTTTTAAATTTAATTTTTTATATTAAAATTAGTTGATGATAAACTTACCGAATATGATACTTAAGTTATATCAACATCAAACACTAAAACATACATTTAACTTGTTTTAGTAAATATATATAATGATCGAGCCTTTAATGTTAAAAGAATGATGGCTAAAACGCAAAAAAAGTACTAGAACTAATAATACGAGAACAATTTTATTTAAATTTTCACTATAGTATAATATGGTCATTATAAAAACACTAGACTATACTAACATCCTCCCCTTGTTTTGAAAAAAAAAAAAAAAAAAAATCGTCCCCTTGTACAAAAGATCATCAATCATCCTTCCAAATACCCATGCATCCTTCATATCAGCAAAGAATCTATTGAATGCAGTCGCCACAATATAGTTGCTCTAATATACATTGGATATAGTTTAAAAAATCATACTCCTTAATAATAGTTGGATACATATTTTAAAAAAAAAATTATGTGATTACTCTCACATATATCTAATTAACGTTATAAAATTGTCTGTCATACTGTGGAGACCTTAATTTATTCTTCTCGGATACAAAGGATGAAGGGCTATTTGGAGGGAGGACATATGATCTTTTGTTTGAGGAAAGGAATGTGTGAGTTCACTGCGAGTAAGACTTCATCCAATAAGTTCAATTGTGAGCTTACACTTTAACCTTATCCAAGTCAACTTTTCATCACCAAAGCACGTGATATTTATATGGAATAATCAAGGTAGACCAACTCAAGAATTTTATCGTACACTCTCAGGTTACATCGACACAACTAAATTTATGACACGATACTAATACTATTGTCGACTTTAGAGACACAACGAGATCTCGAACATCATTCTCAATTCTAGCCAATATGTAATGAAAAAAGAAAAAAGGATTTTTTTTTTTTTTTTTTTTTACAACTAACGAAAAAGAAATATATATGAACACTTCCAACACGTCAACTTTAACCTCCGCGTTCATTTTTCAAACCAGACCCACCACTATCACTCTCCATATCTTCTCTTTCTGAGCCGTCCCGCCGACCCTTTAATCTCTGTCTCCTTCTCATTCTCCTCCACATCTACTCACTCCCTTTCTATCTTCTTTATAAACCCAACAGACCCTTCCCATTTCTCTGCATCTCCAAAAACCCACTAAAATGAAGGTTTCTTCCATTGATGACTCTGAGTTTTTCTCTAATGGAGTCGGCACCGCCGCCACCACCACCACCTCCACCCATTTAACTGTCATGAAAACCTCTCTCTTCTTCGCCGGCGACGGCTTCACCGTCTACGATTGCAAAGGCAAGCTCGTCTTTCGAGTGGATTCCTACGGCCCTGATTCTCGTTACAAAGATGAACTCGTTCTAATGGACCCTCATGGTCGTTGCCTCTTCACAGTCCGCCGCAAGGTAATGGCTAATTTCTGTTTTTTCTTCGTTTAATTGAAGTGGGTTTTGGCTAATTTTGGATTTGGGTTCTTGTTTGTTCGAGTTTTGGGTTTTTGACTCTGTTTTTCTGCTCTGTTAACAGAGGCCGAGTTTGCATCAACGGTGGGAAGGGTATCTCCGCGAGAGGATCAACGGTCAGAAACCGATTTTTGGAGTGCGGCGGTCATCGATCATCGGACGGTCGAGTTTGACGGTGGAGATGTACGGAAAGTCCGGCGAGGAGTATCAGATCGATGGGTCATTTGGGCAACGTTTTTGCACAGTTTTGGATGTTAGGAAAGAGCCAGTGGCTGAGATTAGGAGGAAAGTTGATGCTTCGACCAATGTTTTGCTGGGAAAAGATGTTTTTTCTCTTTCTTTGAAGCCTGGTTTTGATGGGGCTTTCGCTATGGCTTTGGTGCTTGTTCTTGATCGGATCAATTGTGATGATGGGGTTGATTGTGGTGGTGAACCAGATCGGACCCTTGATTGATTTTGAGGGCTTTTTGTTTCAAGGGGGCTGTTTGTTTGCTTTGCTTTGCTTTGGGGCATTGGCTCTTGTTTCCCATCTGTTTGCTGGGAATTTTATGTTTTGTTTATAGTTTTGATGTTGACAAATGTGTATACTTAACCATTTACGGCCTGAAATGAAAATGGAATTTGAATATCACCAAACAGAGCTTAATTGTGGAATAATAGAGATACAGTGTTGGAGAATGGAAGAATTTGTTGCATTGCGGAAATGTTGTGTTGAAAAGAATAAGTATAATTCTGTTCTTGCTATCTGTTTGATCTTGAGCTGGTTTTGATCATGTCTTGTTTATGTTTTTTTCAGATTTATTGTGATCAAATGTGTGTTTTACCGTTTACAGTCTGAAATGGAAAAAAATGGAACTTGAATATCACCAAACAAAGCCTTAATTGGAACACCAGAGACAGTATTAGAGAGTGGAATTTGTTACATTGCTGAAATGTTGTGTTGAAAAAAAAGAAAAATCAATCAGTTGGTCTTTTAAAAATTCATATAATCATAGTTAACTCAAAGAATTGAAGATGAATTGTAATTGTATGTTTTTGCAAACTGCTGGATCTTGAGCTGGTTTTTAATGTCTTTGGATCTTTTCTCTATGATGCAAGAATCAGCATCAGAACAGCAGCACAGGCTGTGAGAACCATTGAATATGAGCAGCCAAACCAGCCTCCAAATCCAAGTTTCTGCCATTTTTTGATTTCCAAAAGAAGAAGAAACTCAAATTAGCTTAGCTTAAATGACAGAAATCAGTTGAAAAATCTAACAGTTTATGGAAAATCTTACCTTGAAAGAGAGAAGAGATGAGGGTCCTGCAGAGGAAGGTTTGAGTCCCGTGAAGCCGATATCATATGAAATGCTGCCATCCGCCTTAAACAGCCCGAAGTTCCTCTCAGACGTCGGCCCCGGTTTCGAGTTCTCGTTGAACAGGGCGAAAATGTAAGCCTTCACCACGGTTTTCGGCCGGTAAGGAGTTCCCTTCTTCTTCATCAACTTCTTGCGTAGATTTTTATTGTATGTCCTTGCATTTTTCAATGTAGCGCCTGCTTCGTTCTCGTCCCCATGAGAAGCCCAGCCAGTCTCCGAGACAATGACTGGCATCTTTGGGAATCCGGCCTTTTCGAGTGCAGCGTAAGCCGCGTCAACTTGAGCCTCGAACATGTTATCGTAATGCAGATTGGTTTTCGCATCGAAGATCCCCTTGTTCTTCTTGAAGAGTGCATAATTGATGTCAATATGTTCAGGGTCATTCTTGTAAGCAAGGAATGGATATGCATTAATGAAGAAAGGAGAGCCAATGAGGGAGAAGAATTGCAAAAGAGGCTTCATGAATGGCACAACATCTTCCCTGAAAGTGCAGGCTGAAGGTGGAAATGAATTCGCAAAAACAGCTTCTGAATGTGGACTTGAAACTTGTACAATGGCTGTCAATTGAAGCCTATAAAGAGCATTGTAAACATTTTTAACAGCAGGCACAAGAACCTCCCACAGTTCAACATCACCATTCCCCAACACCTCGTTCCCAACCGCGATCCCTCGTATATGAGTGTCGGGGAGAAACGGCTGAACGTTCTCTTTAATCCAGTTCATGGCGCGATCCTCTCCGACGCTTATGTCTTTGAGAAATTCGTTCCCGAGACCGACCACAATCTCGATACCGGAACCTTTGAACGCGGTTAGGACTCCATGATCAGCATCATAGATTCTGATGTTCTTTATCTTTGCAGCTTTCAAAAGGGTCACCACACTTTCAGGTGGAGGTAAATTATCAGCTATTCTTCCATAATTCACTCCATATGTCCAAGTTGCATCCACTGCTGTAAAAATGTAAAAAAAGGAAAAGCCATAGTTAGCCAAAATCCAAACCTAAAGCTTTAAAAAACAATACCCCCTGCTTCCAAAGTTCAATGGAGGAATCAAGACCCATAAAGCTGTTGAAGTTTAAAGCACTTTGGGAGAAAGTAGAGAGAGAGGAACAGACCATTTAGGAAGATGGCACAGAAGAGAAAAAAGAAGCAGAAGAAAGAGGAACAAGTGGTCATTTGTGAGGAGGGCAAAAGGAGATAGAAAAGAGAGTTCCTTTTGTAGAAAAGATGTGGGGTTGTGGCCTATTGGGTAGTGAAATATTTTGTAGGCCAAAAATAGGAGCAGGAAGTCATTTGAATGATGCAATGCTTTCCTTCCTGAGGCCTTGGCATTACAAAGTTAGTTTGAGATTCTTAGCCTTTGTCCAAAGATGATTCAAATTTTGATCAGAAGGAAGAAGATTCTTTATTCTTAGTTCCATGATGAAAAAGACTTGAGAGTTGTTTTATGGGGGCATAGAATAGATTCTTCCCTTTCTTCTCACTTTTATCTCTCTCTCCTCTCTCTCTCTCTCTCTAGTATTTCCTTTCTATTCACTTTTTATTCATCTGTTACTTTTCCTGGAAAATCTCCATTTTCTTTGTCATTTTAAGGTTTTTTTTCTTCTTTCCTTTTTGCAGATGTTTGATGGGGTTTGGAATATCCATTTTGTTTTGGGGACACTTTCCATTTTCATGTTAAAAGAAAGATTGAGCAAAAGGCTGATCTTTGAAAAGGTTTCATTTCAGTGTGATGTTGAAGTTTGAGAGTAAAAAAATGCAGCAAAACAATGATTTCCATTGCAGAATCTTCAACTCAGAATGAGGATTTCTTATTGGATCCATTGAGAAAGAAGATAGCCTGTGAAGGAGAAAACACAGCAGCAGCATGAAACAGAAAAACATCTTACACCCAATGTTAAATTAGAAGGTTGATTGACATTAACATTCTACAGTCAAAAGAAGTCTACTAAGCAAAAACAACAAAAGCTACTGATTCTAAAATCTAAATCTGACTACTACAAGTTCTCTTTTTGGTAAATACATTCGTAAAACTAAAACTACAGTCACCGTGGAAGAGCGAAACAAAGATCGGGTGTCGAGACCGCCAAAAGGTGATTGGGAAGTAGGCATAATACAGCAGTCAGCAAGACAGTTGTTATATGCACTGCGTCGATCCATCGGTCCGTCCTAGTTAAAGCTTACCGTTTTCTTTCACCAAGTTATTGTGTTCAATGGTTCTTTCCTCAGCCTGAACATTACATTTTGCACCATTAGTTGAAACATCTTGATTACCTTTAGCCTCATTGTCTGGTGCAGCTGCTGCTTCATTCTGATCGTCCTGTTTCTCTTCCTCCACGACTCCGTTCGCTTGTTGAATGACAACATTGCCAGGGTCATTTTCTTTCTCAGTCTCAGTTTGCATCATTTCTTTTTCGGATTGGCTAACCTCACTAGCAACAGTGTGTTCAGTAGGTGTGACTGTTTCTGCTACATCATTTCCTTGTTTATCAACTTCTTCCAAACCCTCAGTTTTCTCTTGAATGGCATCTTGACCATTGGTTTCACCACCATTCTTATTCATTTCGTCCTTACCGACAAGTTCCGAGTTAACATCTACATCTGAACTTCCCTTGAGATCTTGCTTTTCACCCTCTTTCACCTCGGGAATGTTCTCCTCAGTAGCTGCCTGGCCTTCTGTTTGACCATTTTCAGTTTCACCAGCATCTCTACCCGGATCTTTGCTGCTAATATCTGGATCAACATCCACCTTTTCGATTTCCTTGGGTTCGTCTTTCGAATTATCTCCATTTTCAGCTTGATGATTACCAGAACCATCTTTGTCTTCCTCAACAACAGGAATCTCCTCATTCTCCTCTGCATCTTTCATTTCTACTTCTTCAGGAACTTTGGGAACTGCATCAGTTTCCTCCTTATTGTCTTTCTTAGAACCAGAAGATTTTCGGCTCCGTTTCTTTGGAGGCTCCTCTTTGGGCGGAGTTGCCTTGACCTTCTCACTGATTCTTGCTGATCTTCTAGGTGCCTCACCCGTGCTCCAATCGAACTCCGATATCGCAGGACTACCCGGATGCAATTTTAAGTACTGCTCCAGCAGTTTTCTGTTACCAATTTCTTCACCAGTTGGAGCAATGAATACAATCTCATTCTTTCTTGGTGTACCTGCCTTCTTGGGTATGAACTGAAGAAGAAAAAGAACCAACAATTCATTTTATCAGTAGATAGGACATCCATATACGTCGAACCTCGAGAGTTCGCCACGAAGATTTCGCAATACATAACCCGCAAGCCACCCGAAAATGTTTAAAAAAGGCCTCAAATAACTAAGCTAATGCACTTCACTCAAAAATTCAGAAAAAGAAAAACATGGAAGAGATGGGGCGAGTGGATGGAGGCAAGTTGCAGAGACATTAGCCTTCACCTCATCACCTCGACACAGCGAAAAAAAACCTTGGTAGATTTTACTGTTTTGAAGAATCAGAGGCTATTTCTCGATCTCGAACAGCGAATCGAATTACAAAAGGAGGACTTTTCATAAAACATAAAGAACTGACAAGCTTCATAGTTCATACAATCATTTAATCACCATAGCTTATGCAATAAAAGCCACAAAACTCCTCAGTATGACACATACAAACACGTCAAAAATAGCCCGAACTTCGGTTAAAAACACATACACCTCGGCCCCGGGTCATATAGTTGCAGATCAAAAGCAATCAATTCAGTTATTTGTTGCAGCCCTAAAGGACAGACTACAGAGACTGCCTTAGACACCAACAGTAAATAGATCAAAACTGCTCCCAATATCAGGCTCTCTCTAATCTTTCTACAGCACACAACAAAGATCCTAAAGCAAGAACATCAGACATCTTTCACACAAAACAACACGGGCCGCCTTTCGGAACTCCGAAAACTTGACACTCTTAAGTTTTAACATTCCTTCTGCAGGTCTTATGTACATGAAGTTCCTATTTTCAATCAGAAAGGAGCTCTTTCATAGATATCCATTTCTTACATTCATAAGAATCTCCTAAAACTTCATAGCAACTAATTTTACCCTTCAAAATCCAACAGATTCCCCACAAGCTGACATTTGATATCCCATCTTCAAAACAAATCAACAACTCAGAGAAAAGAAGTACCAAAGAACTGCCTCAAGTTTCAACAATTCCACCAAAAAAATCAATTGAATATGCAACAAATAGGGAAAAAAAGACAGCTTTGAAAAGAATTCAACCTTCCTCTAAAGAAAAAGGAATTAAGGTTGCCAAAGAACCCTAACCATTCAAACAAGCCCTAAAACTAAAACAGAGTTCTAAACCCAAAATACCACAAACTGTTACACAAAAACAGAACATTGAGATGAAATTCACAAGACCCAGAAACAAAAACTGCAATATCAAGAGGAAAAAAGTTCCTTTCTTGCAAAAAAAAGGGCCTAAATTTAGTAAAATTTTCAAACTTTTAGAGAGAGAGAGAGAGAGAGACCAGTTTCTTCCAAGTAGGTGGTGCAGGAAGCTCCACAGAAATAACTTCATCCATGGCTCCTCCTCCTTCAGTTTGAGCTTCATTTTCAACCATCACCATAAGTTCCTCTTTGTTCTCCATTTCTTTTCACTTTCTCTCTCTAAAACTCTGTGTATGTGTGAGAGTTTTTCTCTCTTCTCTCCAGTTTTTATTCTTGTGTGGCCAAAAAAGAAGACATAAACCGTTGAGAGAGAGTCTGTGAGGTGTGCTTTTTTGGTGGTTAGTCCTAAAATCCCACAAGGGCTCTGCTAAAATTACCTTCACAGCAAAGCCACAATTCAAATCCAAACCCCATCTGACACTCTGTCCAATCCAAAGAAGGATCATCTTCAAATCTTTCCAAGACTTGCCACGTGTCGAGATCACAGAGGCGAGTTCAGGGATTGGGGACTGTACTCGCCAACAGAGTAACTTCTTTTCGGGAAGCTTAAAAATCCAATCTTTTTTTTTTTCTTTTTTTCTCTGCCCTCAACGCGGGTGAATTGGAAAAAGAAAAAAAAAAAATCCAAAGATTCCGAAATTCCAAAATTCCAATTTTCTTTTTTGGCTTTTTTTTTGGTTAAATTATAAAAAATACATATGAACTATGGAGTTTGTTTAAAAAATATTCCTAGAACTTTGAAAAGTTTCGAAAGTATCCTTGAACTTTGAAAAATGTTTTAAAAATACATTTGTTGTTAATTTTTTTGAAGGAAACCGTTAGAATTTACGGTAAGAGGAGGAAAAAAGAAGAAACATTTTTCAATAAAGAATATTTTTTATTATTTTTTTAAAATTCAAGGTTATTTTTTAAATTAAAACTTTAATGGTGTCCATCCAAAAATTAACAACAAGAATATTTTTTAAACATATTTCAAAGTTCAGCAATATTTTTGAAATTTTTGAAAGTTTAAGAACATAAATTTTTTTTAAAATGGAAAGGAATATTTGTTTTCCCGCACTTTATTTTGAGGAGCGTGGGGTGGTCGTGGTGACGGTCGTGGAGCCACCTGTCAATCCGGACGTGAACGCCTTTGGATAATGTTGCTTTTAAGGGAATTGAAATGTGGGTTTCACGTCCGAATCTGACGGTGTTGTGATGAAACATGTAATATAGTGTAAATTGTGTTGTTGGCTTAGGTTTCAAGTTTCTTTCTTGGTCAAAAAAATTAAAAATATATATATATATATGAAAATGAAAATAAAAATAAAAATAAGCTATTTTTATTGAAGTAACAATTTATTCCTTAGTATTTCACGATTATTTCGAGTATGTTTGACTTTTGGGATTGCTTTTGTAATGATAAAAGTAATTTTGAGAGAATTTTAATCGTTCGGGATGTTTGGTAAAATTGATTATCTGTTGATTTATGTAAAGTTACTTTCTAATTTACTCTTGCCTACAAATCCAGATAGACAACTACTTTTGGAATAACTTTATTAAAAAATTGTTGTCTCACGACTCCTTTCTTTTCTACTTTTTTTGTTTTTTTATATTCTTTTGTATTTGAATGGTAATAAAATATTGATCGGACGATTCAATTTCTTTATAACAATTGTTTTTTCTTGATATTTTATCAAATAATTTAGAATAAAAAAAATAAATCGTAATATTAATCATATAAAATTTTAAATAATTATTTTATAATAAATTTAGATATTCAAAATTGATATAAAAATAAGTGAAATAATACGTCAATCTTGTTCATTATGGTTAATTTGAAACAATTTGGTATTGATTTTCATTATATATATATATATATATATATGGTCGTTTATCTATCTTCATAAGTAAAAGTCAACTTGAGTAAACACACACATATATATTGGAAAGGAGTAAACATATGGTTAAACTAAAAATATACAAAAATTTTAAAAAACAACATATGTAAAAGAACTCATTAAATCGTAACAACATTGATGTACTCAAAAAAAAAAAAAATTGTAACAACATTCTTTTAGTTAAAAAAAAAAATTAACAACATTCTACACGACAGGAATTACATTTACAACTTAATCGTCACGTATCAAAGTTTAGTGATGAATGATGATACCATTAGAAATTTGAAAATACATAGATTAAATCATTATATATTTATTGAGAGATCAAATAAAGGGTTATTTTGGTGTAAAACATAGGGATCAAAAGCCTTTTTTAACATTCTCTCTTGTCTTTTTTCAGCTCAAGGTATGGTTGAGATTTTTTTTCTTGTCTTTTTCCATAGAGGTTGAGTTTTTTTTTTTTTTTTTTGAATTAATATTTTATTATTTCAGTTAGTTTGTTTCATTGGGTTTCTCCATGACTTTTGGATTAGAGATATTATACCTATGATATATAACCTATTGAGTATTGCCTATGTCTGTTGTTGTCTGAGAATAACTTTTAACTTAACAAAAAAAAAATAAAAAAACTTCAAATTCAATATTTTTCATTTTTCAATTTGCCTATGCATAGGCCTATATTCACAATCCCCGTCCCATTTCATTCTCCATCCTTGTAAAAAATCATTAAATTTTGTGAGAATCAAAGTAGGGTTCTCCACGAAGAATTTACATTAATCAGGTTCTCTACAGAGAAATATTTTTCGTTTAGATTTTTCAATTTAAATTAAATGAATTATTTTGGAAAAAAAAATCAATTAAGTAGTTAAAAATTTTCTTACAAAATTTTCATTTAAATGATTAATTTCAAATAAAAAAAACCAATTTAAAGAGAAATTTCTTAAACCCCTCATAGAAATAAAATAATATTACATACAAAAATTATCTAATTATTCATCTACAAATTTTTAACCATATAACTCAAACATAATTAACTAAGTCATTAATTAAAGAATAAATTTTGTATATTATAATAGTAGTAGTAATAATAACAAAGTAATTACGAACTCAAAAAAAAAAAAAAAAAAAAAAAAAAAAAAAAAAAAAAAACCAATGTAGTCACAAAATAATAATAAAAAAAATAGAAGGTAGACAAGGTGGGAATGGGGTGGTCCCCATTTAGCTTGCAGGGGATTTTTTTTTTCTCTCCCTCCCTTCCGTGTCTAAAACGAGATTCCTCATCCCATTAGAGTTTTGGACTTTAGATTTTCAATTTTATGTATACTAAGTCTATAGATTTTAAAAAACATTGAATAGGTCAATAACCCATTAGATACAAAATTGAAAATTCAATTACCTATTTGACATATAATTGAAAGTTCAAGAACCTATTAAACATATATTTTTTAAAGTTTTACCTGGATCGATTACACCCACACAAAGCATGATCAACACTTTCCACTTCAACTCTATAGACACAACAAGTAGGAGAAATTTGCATCCCCCTCTTCCATAAACAATAATTAGATGAAATACATTCATGATAAGCTCTCCAAATAAAATGTTTCACCTTTTGTGGTATGTTAGCCTTCCACAACAAAACCCACCATTTTCGCAAATCATCAGTACTAGTCGACGTCATACTCATTCTAATATTTTGGGCAAGTTTATACCCACTACGCACTGAATACATCCCATTAGAGGAATAATGCCATATTCATTCATCTGCACCATTATTAACACTAATTGGAATAGTTTCTGTTGATGGTCGATTTTGGTCAGAAGGAACTCACCTGACCTTCACGTGCCACCAACGGTAAATTTATAGATGAGGGGGGAAGACGTGGCCTGCAAGACAGTAAACCTGCACACCGGTGTGGTGCTCGCCACACTGGCTCCGATGCTTAAGTCAGCAAGCAGAACGGTAGGGAGTGGAAAAGTAAGAGCAAGAGGAGAGAGTAGAGAATATAGAATAGTGTTTAGGGATAGAATTCGGGTCCCCTCTTCAGTGGCGAAGAGGGATATAAATACCTGCTCATCCTCCTAGGGTTTTTAGGGATTCGGAGGCGTTTTAGGTCAAACCAGGCGAAACCGAGGCGGCCAAAGGCGGTGGGGACCAAACGGCATCGAACGGGCTCGGCCTCGGCCCTGGGCCGAGTAGGGGGTCGGGCCAAAAACCCAACCCCTTCGGTCTTGGCCCGTCCCATTTGCCGGTTTTGCCTCCTTGGTCCATCTTTCAGCCTGATTTCTCCCCGGTTGTCCTCGTCGGCTCCTTGTATATCGGGGTGGTCCAAAATTGCCTATAACAGTTTCAATGATGCTCACATCTTCTTGAGTGACCACGTTCCTCAACCTACTCAAATCCCAACCGAACGAAGGAGTTATAAATTCATCAACAGTGATATCATCCCTGATCGATGACCCTACAATTGGAATTGGTCTAAATGTATTTTCCTTAGGAATCCAAGGGTCTTTGAAAAACCTTGTATCGTTCACATTCCCTATACGTGTGTGCAAGCCACATTGTAAAAGCTCCCTAGTCCATACAAATCCCCTCCAAAAAATGGAGCAATTCGATTTTATTGGAGCAGAAAGCAAAGATACCTGGTGCGCATATCTACCCTTAATTACTTGGGAAACCAGTAAATTCGGATTAGTAAAAAACCGCCATACCTGCTTAGCCAAAAAGAGCTTTATTGAATGATTCCAGCTCACGAAAATTCAGGCTCCCACTCTCCTTAGGTCATGAGTTAACATCTAATATAAAATGTTGAATAATCTAAGTATAGCTCAATTAGTTTAGGTATATATTTTAGTTTAAGAGGTAATTCTATTAATCTAAGATAGATTAGAAAATATGTTTTATATATATATATATATATAGTATAAAGTATTTGTAAAAGTTAAGCATTTGACCTAGTTGCATTAATTAAGGTTTGAGTTCTCGAATATAAATCATACGTCGTTTTTTAGTCAAGGGATAAAACAAAGGATAATTGTAATGGGTGGCAACATGAAGGTAAATAATTACAAATATAGCAATTTTTAAAAATATTTGCAAATATGGCAAAATTTTTTAATTAATTTTTTATATTCCTAAATTGTCCCTGTGTGCCCATATTCTTCTTCCTCGTCAGTTTTTTTTTTTTTTTTTTTATTACTGATAGAAATTCTTTTTATTACTGATAGATTCTATCAGTGGTAGAAAAATTTTCTATCGGCGATAGAAAGTTTCTATCACTAATATTTCTATGACTGATAGATTCTATCAGTGGTAGAAAAATTTTCTATCAGTGATAGAAACTTTCTATCACTGATAGAATAGAAGATTTCTATCACTAATAGAAACTTTTTCTATCAGTGATAAAAAAACTTTTTATAGAAAATCATAGAAAAACTTTTGATAAAAAATCTTTCAATCCCTGATCACCCATAAAAATCTTTCTATCTCCGATAGAAATCTTTCTATCACCGATATAATCTATAAGTGATAGAAAAAACTTTCTATCATCGATAGAAAAGCTTTCTATCAGTGATAAAAGATTTCTATCAATGATAGAAAACTCTTGATAGAAAATCTTTCAATCCCTGATAGAACCTATCAATGATAGAAATCTTCTATCACTTATAGAATTTTTTTCTATGAGTGATAGAAAAAAATTCTATCATTCATAGAAAATTTTTTTATGAGTGATAGAAAAACTTTCTATCTCTATCACTGAGACCGATAGAAAAACTTTTCGTGAGTTATAGAAAATCTTTCTATCACTGATACTTTTCTATCAGTGATAGAAGATCTTTTGTTTCTATTAGCGATGGTGATACATGGTGAAATCGAGCATTGAAAAATAAAGCAAAAACGAACGATTATAGAAATCAAACACTGAAAAGCAAAAACCAAACGCTGATAGAAAGCCAAATAACAACAACCAAACACTGATAGAACACCGAACAAGTGATAGAAAAATATCTATCGCCGATAGAATCTATCAGTAGTAGAAAAATTTTCTATCATATGATAGAATCTATCAGTGAAAGAACATTTCTATCACTGATAGAAATTTTCTATATAGATTCTATCAGTGATAGAAAAAATTTCTATCAGTGAAAGAAAATCTGGAGGGGTATTTTAGTAAATGCAACACACAAACTATTAGATTTTGCCATTTTTGCAATTTTTTTTGTGGGTTGCTAGATTTGCAATTATTTTGGCCCATATTGCTATCCTTGCAACCGGCCCTAAAACAAATGCGAGTTTTGTTTTGGGGGCATATCTTCAAAACTCACACCTTTTCTCTCTTTACACCCCATCTAAATAAATCATCACATAAGAAAAATGCTATATATAAGAAAAATGACAAAACATGATTTGAAAAACATAGGTTGGCATAGAAATTTTTCAACCAATTAGAAATTGTCACGTCATTATTTAATTTTGGGGTGTCGCAAATTAATACATATCTCAAAATTAATTATCACAAAATAAGAAAAGTCACGTGTCCTTCTTGTGGTCGTCTAATTGCGTTAATGGTCTTGATCGAATCCAACGATGATTAAACTCAAGATCGAATGATCATTTAGCCTAAAAATTCAATTTAGCCTAAAGTTCATTAAATTAAATTAAAGTATGATTAAGTTCATAAAGTTAGATTAAATTGGGTTCAATTTAAACTCAATGTTATTAAGATAATTGAGCTTGAAGCCCAAAATTCATCAAAGCCCATGGATGGGCCCAAACCCAATTTAAGCCCAAGACCATGAAAGCCTTTGGGAAACTTTATAAATTGGAGGCATTGACTCATTTGAAGGGGGGCAACAGAATGAAAGCCTTTGCGTAGGTTTTTCGGTGAGTTCAGGTCGTTTTCTGGTTGTTGGTGTTGTTCGCGAGTAGGTGGTTGTCGACAAAGGTGGGCAGCAGCTGCCAACTGGTTTTCGCGAGTTGTGCGTGGTATAACAGCAGACACGCGTGGGCATCGTCGTTTTTGGGCATTTTCAGCATGGGTCTTTGATTTTCAGCAAGCTTTGTGAGGGTAAGTGAGTTTTAGAGTGGTTTTTGGCTTATTTAATACTAAATCATGAATACCCATTGAAACCTTGATACGCAAATTGCTAACCGCAAGTGTACAGACCCAAATTATAATATAGAGATCAAAAATCGAATGTCGTCCCTCTGGATTGGTTTTCTAGTTCACCTAATTACTAAAGGTATATTTGTCCAATTTTATTTAGAGAAAATAATCGAGAAAGATGCAAATTATTCAAAAACTACTCAAAGCAATAAAAAGGGTGGAAACTTAATGGAGAAAAACCTTAGGGAATTGATTTCACCTATTAGATGCATGAATTAATTCAGAGATTAAATATGAACGAACACATAACGATTTCATAAACCAAGGATTTTTTATTATTAAAGCCTCTCCCGAGTACAATTAATTCTTTATGCAAAATTAAGAAATTGATATCTCTATCTAATTTCTACAACAAGCATAAGCATTAAGAAACAATCCTTAAAACGGTTTCTCAAGCAATCCTAAATCTCCCGATTATAGAACCACCTAAGTCATGCAATTGATAATCTAATCTAAACTACCCTCTCCCGAGCAATTAGTTCAAATAAAGCAACATACAATATGTGATCAAGAGATTATAAGCACTAAGCATTCAAATTGCATAAATGAAAGGCGTTACGAACCGTCCTAAAAATCCCTAAATTAATCCATACAATCTAATGGCTACATCAAGCCCCTAAGAAACGGAAATTAGCTACTCATAGTCTCAAAATCACAAGCAAAATTCGTCCAATACATCGCAAAATCAGTACAAGAAATAAAGTGAGAAAGAGTAAACTCACTAGTCGTGATTCCCGCACGTTCCCGTCACGATCCACACGATCTAAGCTCCGAAAATCAACTCCCCTTGGTGCTCTCAGTATTCTGGCCGAATTTCCCTCTCAATAGTCATATTTTTCTCTCCAAAGAATCTCCCCCAAAAAGATTGCATCGTTTTCCTTTTATAAACAACATTCTGTCGCGACGTTGTCACGTTGCGTGCCCTAATAGACCTGGAAAGCCCGCAACGTCGAGACGCTGTGGAGGTAGCGTCTCAACGCTACCTCGAATATTCGTCTGTTGCTTGATTTGCCAGCGTTGAGACGCTCAAGGGATAGAGAGCGTCTCAACGCTGCCCTTACAGATGGGGGCCTTGAACCTTGCCTTCTTTTGCTCATTTCCTCACTTGGATTAATTCTTTTTCTCCAAAATCACCGGTATTCTTCAAAAACATCAATCTCCAACGAAATGTTTGATTCCTACAAAATTAAACCAAATAGACATAAAATTGGCCAAATAATCCTCAAGACTAACACTAAATTAACATAAAATATAGCTCAATAAATTGCGCTATCAAGTCTTTGATTCAAGGTTTTTCCAAGTTGTTAGAGTCGAACTAACAGAATTGGACTGACTTTGTTACCCGACCAACAACTGTAGGTGACGTTTAAGCAGGATTTTGAGTGATTTCGGCATTGGGTAAGTTAGATTGAAGGTTGTTTTGTTTGATTTTAGTTTTTAGTTTAATACCCATCCATCGTTTAGTTCGTTCGTCAAGTTCTCTGCTTAAATTCCGGCAAAATCTTGAGTGGGTAATTGAGATTCAAGTTTATTATGATGGATTTTAAGGTTTAATTAAATACCCATTGTTTTTGCCTCATGGTTTCAAGGTCGATAGCATGTTGGTGATTCAATTGGTAGATTTGAGACCCCGACCAGCAAGCATCTTTCTGTTTTGTGTGGTTAAAAGCCTTGGAGTTAAAGAATTAATTTAGTTCTGTTCAGAATATTTAAGCCGAGGTAAGTGGCTTTACTGTTGAGCCTTTTAGTTGGAAGCGTGTGTTTGATTTTCCAAAAATTCTTGTACTTTATGAGTTGTTTGAATATGTTTAAGTTTATGAAAATTGTTGAAAGCATGAAATTTATTATTATTGCTTGCAATTGTTGATGTTTGAAATATTTGAGTTGGTGGTCTCTCAAAATTTCATTATATGTATGAGTTTAAATGCTTAATGAGTTTTTCTTAAACTTCGAAAGTGTACATGAAATTGATGTACTCAAAGAGATGCCTACACAGGACTTAGGGACATGAAATTGATGTTCCTAAGTCGAGGTTCGTGAAATTGATGACCTCTGTAGAAGACACATGAAATTGATGTGTCTAGGATATGCATGAAATTGATGTATATCCTTTGATTAATAAGTTTAAAATAAAGTTTAAGAAGTCGGGTCGTTACAAAAATTCCATGGGACATCAGATCTAAAGTCGTCGAGCACGAAAACACCATTGTTTTGTCGAGCCTGCACTGGACTGGAAAATGTTGTCATTCATTTTGTCGTTCGTTTCAAATCCGTTCTATCGAGCATGAAAACTTCGTCTTCGAGGGTATCTCTGTAGGAAATGATTTCACTAAGGGCGGCCAGTGCATGAAAAAGAGGGAGAAAAGAACAATGGTTTTTTTTTCCAGCTTATGAGGGTGTTGCTTCGCCGGATTCACGCCGTTGTTCGTTCGATTGCGTTGTTTGTCCCTCATCTCTCCCCTCTTTTCTATTTTAAAAAAGGAAGAGAATGAGGGAGAAAAAAAGAAAAAAAGAAAGAAAAAAATTTACCAACGACAATAGGTTTGGTAGTGGTTGGATGGAGGAAGAAGAGGGAAATAAAAATATTTAAAAAAATAATAATATTTTAATTATTTTAATATATTTTTATTTTGAAAAATTAAAAAAAAAATATATTTTTTAATAAAAAATAGATTTCATGCCAGCATTCTTTTAAAAATATATTTTTTAATAAAAAATAGATGGACCAAAATGGAATGAAATCCAAATCTCATGGGCTAAAATGTCGAGTTTTAAAACTCAGCATCAAAATGAAACCTAATCCAAACTTCATAACTAAAAATGTATTTTTCCTTTTATTCTAATACTAATTTTTTTACTCTTTAATATATCTCTCCAACAATTTTTTTTTTCTTTCTTTTCTTTCTAAAACTCTTTTCTCTCCAAATTTCTCTCTACAAAATTTATCTTTTTTCTCTAAAAAATATATATTTTTACTTTCTAAAAAATCCCTCTCTCTACCGTTTTGATCCCAATATAATTATTAATTTCTCTTTTTCTCTCTAAATTTTTATCTCTACCTAACTTTTTTTTTCTCACTCAAATGTTTGTCTTTATTTAAATTTCATTTATATTTCTCTCCTAACATATCTCTCCAATTTCTCTCTCTAAAAAATTAAATATTTCCATTTTCCCTCAGGTTATCTCTCTCTAGTCTTTTCTTTTCTCACTAACTCATCTATTTCTAATATGTCTCCATAACTTTTCTTTCTCATAAATATATCTCTAATTTTTCTTTTAAAAAATCCCTAAATTTTATTTTGCAACTAATTTTATTTATTTTTCTAATTTATCATTATTTTCCTAACATATTGTTTACTCTTAATCTTGCTATATCTCTAAAATGTCTTTTTTTATTTAACTTTTTTCTCTCTAAAATTTATCTCTTCCTCCCTATTTTTTTTTATTTTTTTCTTGAACTAATATTTCATTTGGAGTCTAACTAATATTCTCTCTGTAGCATAATTTACTCTCTAAATATTTTCATTCATGTCTCTAAATTTACTATGTTTAAACTATTCTCTACAAAATATTTATACCTATTTTTCTAAATTTTTATTTCAATGCTCAATACATTTTTATCTCTCTATCTCTAAATCTCTCTAATTTTTTTGTTTAAAAAAAAAAATCTCTCTATTTTTTAAATAAATGGAAAACAAAAAACAGTTATGAAACAACTTTGGTTTTTAGTATTTAAAAACATTAAAAAAGAGGAAAAATACACTTTTGGTCCCTGAGGTTTGGTTTAGGTTTCGTTTTGGTCCATGAGTTTTCAAACTCGACATTTTAGTCCCTGAGGTTCGCATTTAGTAGCACTTTGGTCCCTCTATCCAATTTGTGGCAAACATTTTTATTAAAAAAATATTTTTTTTTGAAAATTTTAAATAAAAGAATATAATAAATATTTTTTTATTATTTTTCTTTTTTCTTTTTTATTCATCTTCTTCCCCACTATCCTTCAACTTCATCTTCTTCCTTACCATCCTTCAGATCTTCTTCAACCTCATTCCAGCCTTCACCTCCGACGACCGTCATCTACCGTCGATCGACCTTTTTTTTTCTTCCCTTTTTTCCCTCCTTCTTCTTCTTTTCTTCTTCTCCTTCTCCTTCTCTCTTCGTTTACTTTTTTGGGATACGACCAGATCTGGAAAAAAAAAAAAAAAAAAAGATCTGGAAAACGACGGTGCGAGACTGGGCGGCGCAGATCTGGGCAGCGCGGGTCTGGGCGACGCGGATCTGGGCAGCGTGGGTGTGGGATTAAGCAACGATGAGCTGGAATCGCGCATCAAATTTGACGGTGGCCGACGATTCCTTCTTTCTTCTCCAACGACCAATCGGTGACAACCTCAAATCCGGTGAAGACCCACCACCTCGCGAAGACCCCATATCTGGAATGTTGTTCCCTTAAATTAAAAAAACAAACAAACAAAAAGAAAAGAATGAAGGAAAAGAAAAGAAGATGAAGAAAGGAAAAAAAAAAGTTTGCAGTTGGCGGCAGGTGGCGCCGGTAGCTGAAGAAAAAAAGAGGCTGAAGAATGAAGAAGAATGAGGAGAAAAACATGGAAGAACAAGAAATAAAAGAAAAAGAATAAAAAAATAAATTTTAAATAATTTAATATTATTTTTAGGGAAAAATACACTTTTGGTCCCTGAGGTTTGGGTTAAGTTACACTTTGGTCCATGAGTTTTCAAACTCAACAAAAATACCATTCAGGTTTGAGATAAGGACCAATTTGGTCTCTGTCATCTATTTTTCCGTTAAATATTAACAGCAAGCTGACATGGCATATTATTTTAATAAAACAAATAAATTTTTTATTTTTTAAAATATAAATATATAAAATATTAAAAATAATATTATTTGATTAATTTTTAATTCTTTTTTCCTTTCTCTCTTATTCTCTCTCCTTCTTCTTCTTCCTTTTTTCTCTTTTCTTTCTCTTTTTCCTTTTCTTCTTCTTTAGACAACCGTGACATTCATAGGAGTTGCTGCCGTTCACTGTCGTCGGAGCCGCCGCCCACCTGGAATACCGTCGGAGCCGCCGCTCGCCTACAACGCACGCCGTCGGAGTCGCCGCTCGCCTGCAACATACGCAAATCCGCCGTTGCTCGCTTGCAACGCACGCGAATCCGTCCTCGTCAAGCTGCAACGCGCGCGAATCAGCCAGATCTGCCGCTGCCCGCCTGCAATGCACGTGAATCCGCCGCCGGATCTGCAATACCCACGCTAATGCGAATCCCTTGTTGGATCTGCAACACCTAGATCTGCAACGTCGGATCTCCTTTTCGTTCATGTTGCCGCCGTTCGTCTTCGTGTTCATGTCGTCGTTCAAGCCGCCGCCGTTTCGCGTCGGTAACAGAGGAGGAGGGAACTCCTCCCTCCTCCCGTCACCGGCGCCGAAAAGGGAGGAGAAGTCTCCTCCCCCCTTTCCCTCTTCTTTATAAAAAAAAGGTTGAGAAAGAAAAGGTGGAGAAATGGAGGAGAAAGAGAAGACAAAAGAGAAAGAAGAAAAAAAAAATCTTGCCACCGGCTGGCCGGCGAATGGCGGTGGTGGCCGGCCACCGGAGTTGGAGAAGAAGAAGAAAGGGGAAGAGAAAGAAGGAGAAGAAAGAGGGGGAAAAAGAATTTAAAAAATTAATAAAATAATATTTATTTTTATTATTTTAATATATTTTTATTTAAAAATTTTAAAAATTAATTTTTTAATTAAAATAATAGTGTCACGACAGCATTCCATTAGTATTTAACGGCAAAATGGATGGTAGGGACCAAATTGCTCCTTATCTCAAACCTCAGGGGCATTTTTGTTGAGTTTGAAAACTCAGGGACCAAAGTGTAACTTAACCCAAACCTCAGGGACAAAAAATGTATTTTTCCCTTATTTTTATTTTAAAAATTAAAAAATATTTTTTAAAATAAAAGTTAAGTGTCACGTCAACAATCCGTTAGTTTTTAACGGAAAAATGGATGAAGGGACCTAAAATGAAACTAAAGTCTAAAACCAAACCTCATGGACTAAATAATGAAACCTAATCCAAACTTTAGGGGCTAAAAGTGTATTTTTCTCAAAAAAAAAATAAATAATTGTTATCAAATGGGGTTGTTTAATGAAAAAAATTTGATCAGTTACAAGTTGACACACTATTATTTTTAAGTAGTTAGAAATTATAAATTGCTAAATTTGGAGCCAATTACAAATTAACAATGTTCCAATTTAAATTTGAAGACAAAAAATGGAAAATTCCAAATAAAGTCATGTGTTTCCATCATGGCCATTTGATCAAATAAACCAATTGAGTCATATAGAAATGTGGCAACAAGAAAAATGACTAGAATTAATAGGAGCATTTGAAAAATTGTTAAACATGTTTAGAAATTAAATAAATGGCTAAACGTGATTTTAAACACTCATATGTTTGATTTATTTCTCAATCTCATTTTTAATAAATGGCTAACCCAATTGTTTGGTTTAGTTTTTCAAGTGTTTAATTTTGAAAAAAAAAAATCATTTTGAAAGAAATTCTAGTGTTTGGTAACCACTAAAAATGACTTATTAAAAATGAGATTGAAAAATAAACCATTTGAGAGAAACACTTAAAAGCCAATTTTCTTTTAAATAGTTTTTAGTATATAATAACTTGTGTATAAAAACACTTATGAAATGTAACCAAACATATGAATGTTTGAGAATCCGTTTGGAATACCTTTTAGTTTAATTGCTTCTCAAGAATGCATTTTCTTTTAAACATTTTGTATAAAAGTTGTTTAGAATTTAAACACTCATATGTTTGGTTACATTTCCTCTTATACACAAGTTATTATATACTTAAAAACTCTTTTTTTAAAATTTTGCTTTCAATTGTTTCTCTCAAAGCTGTTTATTTCTCAATCTCATTTTTTAATAAGTCATTTTTAGTGGTTGTCAAACACTAGAATTTTTTTCAAAATGATTTTTTTTTTCAAAATTAAACATTTGAAAAGTTAAACCAAACAAACCCTTAGGACCCATTTGGAATACCTTTTAATTCAAATGTTTTTCAAGAATGCATTTTTTTTAGCATTTTGTATAAAAATTGTTTAGAATTTAAACACTCAAATGTCCGATTATATTTTCTCATAAGTGTTTTTATACACAGTTATTGTATACTTAAAAACTCTTTTTTAAAAAAAAAAATTCAAGTGTTTCTCTCAAAATAATTTATTTCTCAATCTCATTTTTTAATAAGTCATTGTTAGTGGTTGCCGAACACTAGAATTTTTTTCAAAATTAAACACTCGAAAAGTTAAACCAAACATACCCTAATACTTCTAAAGTTTCTTCTTTCATCTTATTTAAGAAAAAAAAAAATCTCATATCATGGTCTCAACAAAGAAGTTCAAAAAAAATTCTGATAATTGAGCATGCTCACAAAATTATAACAACTATCATTCAATTTGAATATAAAATTAAAAAATTTATAAGTTTCTTTTCTTTCTTTCTTTCTTTTTTTTTTTTTTTTTTTGTTCAACATGTGGGAAATTCTTTTTGTGAATTTTCCATTCTTATTTTATTTGTAGGGAAAAATATGAATCACTTTAAAGTTTAAAATATATATTAGCTAATCATATGTCTATGGAATCATGAGGATATAAATTCCACTTATACATTACTTGGAGAGGAAGTGAAATATATTCTTGTAGAATTTTAATATCTATAATGATATCATGGAATCATGAGTTATTGTTAGACATGAGAAAAGCATAACAAAAGGTAACTCTTTCATCAAATCCAAATTGCACAAATAAAAGAAAAACGAACTCGATTACAATGGTGGGTGAGATAAGGTAGAGTCGGAACACGATTTCGAAAGTTAAAAGGAAGGCAAATGTATTAAACTTCGGTTGACATGTCAACATTTTTGTTGACATTTTCACATCTCCATCATTGATACGAAGGTTGAATGGACATTTCCATTATATCATAAAAAAATCGATAAAATATCAATAAAATAGCAACAAAAAACTATTAATGTGAAGACAATATTAATAATATATAGGTTAAATTATCAAAAATACCCCTAAACTTTAGGGTTTGTTTCAATTATGCCCCTAGACTTTCAAAAGTTTCAATTATGCCCTTGAAGTTTCAAAATTGTTTCAAAACTACCCTTGAAGGCTTTTTTTTGTTAAATTCATGGATGTAAAATGACGTGTTTGCATATATATTGTTGCTTATGTGAATAGATTTGAACACATACGTGAAAAAAACGATAAAAACACATGCAAACGCATCAATTTTTGTCGATAAATTTAACGGAAAATGTCTCCAAGGGTAGTTTTGAAACAAATTTGAAACTTCAAGGGCATAATTGAAACTTTTGAAAGTCCAGGGGTATAATTGAAACAAACCCTAAAGTCGAGGGGTATTTTTGATAATTTAACCTAATATATATTTTAACTTTTTTAAACGTTAAATATTTTTTGTGTTTTCTTTGTTTTAAATATACTTTTTAAAAAAAATATCTACTGACATCGACATTTTATCAATATTTCCATCAGCATCTTCATAAAATTGAGACATCGACATTTCCTTCGACATCAATACTCTAACTCTTAGAAGAAGTGAGAATATATATGGATTAGGAGGGATTAAGAAAATTAGGCGACATGTATACTCAAAAGTAGTGTAGTAATTCTATTAATAATGGTTGATAGTTTTCAATTCAAATTTTCGTTATAAAAAAAAATCAAATTCTCTATTAATATCATTAATTAAGTTAAATAATAAAATTTAAATAATATCTCTAAAATTTAAGATAACAAGTACAACTTAAACATTTTGTTGTCTAATTAGGATTAATTCGAATACAAAGAAATAAGATTCACTTTTTTTTTTTTTTTTTTTTTTTGACAATATGTGGGGAGTGAGCTCCGAATCACAAATAAGATCCACTTAAAACTTAGAAATATTGGTTACAAGGTTTTTTTTTTTTTTTCCCTTTTGGATATATGTCTTTATATAGTTTGAATTATTTTCACATTTCATTATTTCTTTTGTGGAAGCATTTCATTTCATTATTTCTTGTTTCTTACCATAGGTGATATTTATTATTATCATTTTTATTATTATAATTAAAGGGAAAAAAAACTTAGGAAATGTTTGCCACGTGTATCTATATATATATTTTCCAACTTTGGCGTTATCTATTGGGATTTGGAAATTAGATTCTTTCATATCTATGTACCAAAATATCAAATTTAATTGTAGTTTCTTTATTCATAAATTTGATCAAATTTAGTCTATTTTATAAGTTAGAGTTATGATTGTTTGATTTAAGATGAGTGATGAGATAACAAACACCCTTATTTGATAAATATTTGTTGACTTTGTTATAAAGTAGACAATTGAACACGATATAGTAGCTTGTATATAGAATAGATTCGATAACATGCTTAAAGCACGAATGTATGTTGTAGATGTTACTTTATTATTTTATCGAGTTGTCCACCCCCTTTCCTTCAACCATCTTCTACTATATGAAAAATTATACAAATTTTTCTTCATAATATCTTCATATATTCATATTTTAAATCAAGGAGGGTGTTGATGGTCGATTTTGGTTAGAGGGAACTCACCTGACCTTCACGTGCCACCAACGATAAATTTGTAGATGAGGGGGGAAGACGTGGCCTACAAGACGGAAAACTTGCACACCGATGTTGTTGATGGTGAATTACATCTACTGCTCCTAATTTGACCATTTACTGCAGTAATTTTTCTAAAGTAAATATTTGTATCATTGGGGGCATTTATGTAAATTGAGCTGGCTGTATTTTGGCTATATAAGCCTCATTTTCACGATTGCTTCAGCATCAGTGATTTAGGGTTTTGTGGGCTTGTATTTGAGAGCTTGTAATCGGCGACTTCTCCCTCGATTTGTTCTTCGCATGGTAATGAAAAGATCTCTCCTCTCTGATTCCTACAGTGGATGTACACCTAACGGTGGAACCACTATAATCCGGTGTGTTTGATTTCTCTCTTCCCTTTCTCTTTATTTTGTTCCGCTTTGTTTCGAGTTTGCGGTTTGGCTTTGCGATTCTGGATTTTTGTTACAACAATTGGTATCAGAGCTGTTTTGAATGGAAGGATTCTAGTTTTGAGCTTGTTTTGAGGTGAATCGGTCTTATTAGTGCGTTTCACTAATTGATTTTTCTGCTCTCTTTGTTTTTTGCATTATTCTCCGATCGGTTGAGGGATTTCTGATATACGGCCCGATTTCGGACCAATTTATCAATGGCTGCCCGTTTTGAGTTGGAACGCTTCGACGGAAAGGGGGACTTCAGTTTATGGAAGAAGAAGATGAAAGCTCTTCTCATTCAGCAGAAGGTCGCTAAGGCCTTAGATCCAAGTAAGTACCCCGCAACCATGACTGGTGATGAAAAAGCTGAGATGTCTGAGATAGCTTTTAGTACGGTGATATTGTATCTGTCTGATGTTGTGTTGAGACGTCTGAATGATGTTGATAATGTGGCTGATCTGTGGAAGAAATTAGATGAGTTTTATATGTCGAAATCACTCACTAATAAAATCTATCTCAAAGAAAGACTGTTCAGTTTTAAGACGGATCCGTCTAAGAACCTAGAGGAGAATATAGATGATTTTAATCGAATTTGTGCTGATTTAGTAAATTCTGGAGAGAAATTAGACACTGAAAGTCAAGCTGTAATCCTTCTAAACTCTTTGCCTGAAAGATATAAAGAGATTAAGTGTGCTATTAGATATGGAAGAGACACTTTAACACTGGATATTGTTTTGAACTCACTTCGATCCAAAGAATTGGAATTAAAATCAGAGAAGAAAGACACTGAAGCCTTGTTTGTTAAGAATAAACAGCATAAGAATCATAACAGTAAGCCTAGTTCGAGTAAGCAAAATAAACCTTCTCAGAAAACTAATCAAAATCAGAATGATAAGCCCACTTGTAACTACTGCCGAAAGGAAGGACACATAAAATATGATTGCCCAATTTTGAGAAAGAAAGGAAAATTACCCATAAGAAAGAATAATCAGAATAAAATGGCTGTTAATGTGGGTGAAGGGTATGAGTCTGCAGAGGTTTTAATGGTAGGTAATACTAATCATACCGATGAGTGGATATTAGACTCTGGTTGCACCTTCCATATGTCTCCCTACAAACATCATTTTGTTGAATTGGAAGATATGGAAGGAGGCAAAGTTGTGATGGGTAATAACCAACAATGTGAAATAAAAGGTATTGGATCTGTAAAACTTACCATGATTGATGGGTCAGTCAAATTGTTAACCTCTGTTAGATATGTTCCTGGCCTTAGAAGAAATTTGATATCACTAGGAACCTTGGATAAGGCTGGATTTAGTTATGTGTCTAAAAATGGCAGTTTAACAGTATATAAAGATTCTTCAGTTAAGCTTCAGGGTATTCTTCAAGATGGTTTGTATGTCCTTCAAGGGAATATACCTACTGGGGAGTCTAATATTGTTTTGAATATGGAAGAGAAACTTGCTCAACTATGGCATAATAGGCTGGGTCATATGAGTCAACGCGGTGTTGATTATTTGTTTAAACAAGGTTTGATTGGAAAACAGAAACCTCAGCAAATAAAATTTTGTGAACATTGTGTCATGGAAAAGTCGACTAGACAGAGTTTTGGAAAATCAGTTTTTAAAACCGAAGGGAAACTGGATTACATACATTCTGATTTGTGGGGACCCTCTAGAGTGAGAACTCATGGAGGGGCTAAATACTTCCTCTCATTAATTGATGACTATTCAAGAAAATTGTGGGTGTATATGTTAAAGACCAAAGATGAAACCTATGCAAAATTTGTTGAATGGAAGGTCATGATTGAAAATCAAACTGGTAGGAAGATTAAAAAGCTTAGAACCGATAATGGTTTGGAATATTTGAATGTTGATTTTGATAAATTGTGTAAAGATAACGGGATAACTAGACATCTTACCGTTCCTGGAACCCCACAGCAAAATGGGTTAGCTGAAAGGTTCAATAGAACCATTCTTGAAAAGGTTAGATGTTTGCTATCCAATGCTAATCTTCCTAAAGTTTTTTGGGGTGAGGCAGTAAGTACAGCTGTGTATTTGATTAATAGAAGTCCGTCTACTGCTTTAAAATTTAAAACACCTCAAGAAGCTTGGTCTGGACACCCACCAAAACTTGAACACTTGAGAATTTTTGGATGTGCAGCCTATGCACATGTAAAACAAGGAAAATTAGAGTCAAGAGCCAAACGTTGTATGTTTATAGGATATCCTCAAGGGGTTAAGGGATATAAACTTTGGTCTCTTGAATCTGGAGATAGTAAAGTTTTTATTAGCAGAGATGTTACTTTTAATGAAGAAAAAATGGTCTGGAATGAATCTCAAACAGCTAATAAAATTGAAGAAAAAGACAGCAAGCCTTTTGAAATTGAATTACAATCTCCAGAATCTGTTTTGGGTAATAATCAGCCTCAACATTCAGTAATTGAACCCCCAAATATTGCTCCTGATTTGTCTTTAAGTTCTCAAGAATTAGAGGAAGATCCAGTTTTAGAGGGCGACCAAATTGTGAACACTAATGAACAAAATCAACTTCAAAATTACCAACTTACAAGAGATAGATCAAGAAGAGTTATAAGACCTCCTTCTAGATTTGATGAAGCTGAATTTGTTGGTTATGCCCTAAATTGTTTTGAAGATACTATGTTTTGTGAACCAAATACTTATAAGCAAGCTGTGAGTTCTAAAGAATCAAAAAATTGGATAACAGCCATGAATCAAGAGATGGATTCTCTTCACAAAAATAAGACTTGGACACTTGTTAAAAAGCCAACTAATAAGAAGATTGTTGATTGTAAATGGATCTTCAAAATAAAACCAGGAATTGCCATTAATCATAAGCCTCGGTTTAAGGCTAGATTGGTAGCCAAAGGTTTCACACAAGAGGAGGGGATTGATTACAACGAGGTTTTTTCACCTGTTGTTCGCCACTCATCCATTCGCATCCTCTTATCTATGGTAACTCAATTTGATTTAGAATTAAAGCAAATGGATGTTACTACTGCATTCTTGTATGGAACTTTGGATGAGGATATTTACATGAAACAGCCCCCTGGTTTTGAAATTGTTGGTAAACAGGATTTTGTTTGTCATTTAAAGAAATCCATATATGGTTTGAAGCAATCATCTAGACAATGGAATAAGTGTTTTGATGCTTTCATTGTTTCTAATGGGTTTGTGAAAAGCAATTTTGATTCTTGTGTTTATAAGAGAACAGTGAATGAAAAAGTGTTTGTACTGCTACTCTTATATGTGGATGATATACTGATTGCCTCAAATAGTGTTCAAGAAATTTGTCTTTTGAAATCTCAATTAAGTACAAAATTTGAAATGAAGGATTTGGGATTTGCCAAGAAAATACTTGGAATGGAAATTCATAGAGATAGATCTATGGGTCAGTTGTTTGTTTGTCAAACTGATTATTTGAATAAAGTTGTGAAAAGATTTCATATGGAGAGTTGTAAACCGGTTAAAACTCCTTTGGCACAACACTTCAAACTTTCTGCTTCACAGTCTCCTACTACTAATGAAGAAATTGAGGAAATGAGTACTATTCCATATGCTAACTTAGTAGGGAGCCTTATGTATGATATGATTTGTTGTCGTCCTGATTTGGCTTATTCTTTGAGCATGATTAGTCGATATATGAGTAAACCGGGGAAAACTCATTGGGAAGCATCTAAATGGGTGCTTAGATATGTTAAAGGATCGGTTGGTAAAGGTTTGTTATACACGAAACTTGAGAATTTTGATGATTATATTGTTGGTTATGTGGATTCTGACTATGCTGCAGACTTAGATAAGAGGCGTTCACTTTCGGGTTATGTTTTTACCTTGTTTGGAAATATTATAAGCTGGAGATCGACGCTTCAATCGGTGGTTGCATTATCATCTACCGAAGCAGAGTATATTGCTCTAGCTGATTCGGTAAAAGAATCTATGTGGTTGAAAGGTTTGATTAATGAAATGTGTTCTTCCTCTTATTCTGTTAAGATATTCTGTGATAGTCAGAGCGCACTTGCTTTATCGAAAAAATCCGAGCTTCCATGATAGAACTAAGCACATTGATGTGCGTTTTCATTATGTTCGGGAAGCACTTGAATGAAGAAAGCTTGTTTTGTGTAAAATAAACACATCTCACAACCCAGCTGATTTATTAACTAAAGTTCTTTCTGGAGACAGGTTTGAATATCTTTGTGAGCTTCTTAAGCTCGAGTATGGCTGATGGCATTATGAATTTTGGTAACTTGTGAATCAGGGATGGTGGTCTTTTCTTTGTTGCAGAAGATGTTCTTCAAGAGGGCGATTTGTTGATGGTGAATTACATCTACTGCTCCTAATTTGACCATTTACTGCAGTAATTTTTCTGAAGTAAATATTTGTATCATTGGGGGCATTTATGTAAATTGAGCTGGTTGTATTTTGGCTATATAAGCCTCATTTTCACGATTGCTTCAGCATCAGTGATTTAGGGTTTTGTGGGCTTGTATTTGAGAGCTTGTAATCGGTGACTTCTCCCTCGATTTGTTCTTCGCATGGTAATGAAAAGATCTCTCCTCTCTGATTCCTACAGTGGATGTACACCTAACGGTGGAACCACTATAATCCGGTGTGTTTGATTTCTCTCTTCCCTTTCTCTTTATTTTGTTCCGCTTTGTTTCGAGTTTGCGGTTTGGCTTTGCGATTCTGGATTTTTGTTACAACAGATGTGGTGCTAGCCAAACCGACTCCGATGCTTAAGTCAGAAAACGGAAGTAGGAGGGCTAGAGAGTAAGAGAAGAGAGTAGAGAGTTCGGGTCCCCTTCTTCAGTAGCGAAGAGGGGTATAAATACCTGCTCATGCTCCTAGGGTTTTTAGGAATTCGGAGGCGTTTCGGGACAAACCAGGCGGAACCGGGGCGGCCAAAGGCAGTAAGGACCAAGCGGAGTCAGACGGGCTCGGCCCGCGCGAGCGGGCCGAGGCCGACCATGAGCTCAGGGGTCGGGCCAAAAACCCGACCCCTTCGGTCTTGGCCCGTCCCACTTGCCGGTTTCGCCTCTTGGGTCCATCTCCCAGCCCGATTTCTTCCCAGTTGTCCTCGTCAGCTCCTTGTACATCGGGGTGGTCCAAAATTGCCTATAACAGAGGGTATAGTTTAAAAAAATAATAATTAAATTGTAGAGGTTTAAAAGAGACCAACTTTTTTTTTTTTGGGTTAAATTACAATATTAGTCTTTGGACTTTTAAGTTTGTGCCTATTTGGTCTATAAGATTTTAAATATGTCTAGAGTAAAGGTTTTTAACTTTCAACTTTGTGTCGTTCTTGAATTTTCAATTTTGTATCAAATAGGTCATTGACATTTTTAAAATTCACAGACTTACTAGATACAATAAAGTTGAAAGTTTAAAGTCCTATTAAAAATAAAAAATAAAGTTCAATTTTATATCTAATAGATCAAACAATCTTTCATAAAAAAGTTTGAATACGTCATAGATTTTAGACACAAAATTGAAAATTCATATCATAAATCTAGATAATGTTAAAGCTCATAAACCTATTAAACATAAAATTGCAAGTTCAAAGACATATTAGACTCTTTATAAAATTTAAGGAAACTTTTTGTACACAAACCTAAAAGATGGGGAGTCGGACTAAATTTGTAATTTAACTTTTTTTTTTTTTCTTTTAACAAAACAAAGGAGAAGTTCAATCATTAAATTTGTAGTCTAATTTTTAAAAACTCTTCATTTATTTTAAAGGGATGTTTGTTTAGATATAATTTGAAAAGATTGTGGAGTCCACGCCCACATTTCATTAATTATTATTTTCTATATCATTACTTGGTATAACATTTTAAAATTAGTATGTCATGCACATCGTGGCATGTCATTAGCAACATTAATTATTAACTAATAAACAATTAATGAAACATTAAAATTCATTAAAGTGAGACATCATAATTACTCACACTATTGATTGATACCTTGGGATTTATTTATTTAGAACAAAACCTTGGGATGAGAACTTTCAATTATAAGAAAAAAAATATATTTAACAAAATATTTGAAATTGAATGGGTAAGTTATAGGGATAAATTATATTTGAAAAATTAATTATGAAGTGATTAAGCAAGTCAAATATAATTATTTACCCTGTTAAACTCTTAAATTTGTGGAATCAGTTGACATACATCACATTATTTCAACATATAAATCATGCATCTAGATTTTATTACAAGCATAATTTAAAATTTTTTAGATTTAAAAATTAAGAAGATACAATATTTAAACTACGTGACCAAATATAAAAAAAGCTGAATTTTTCCAGGATCTAAAGTCAAACTATTTTTGTCAATTATAAAGTCAAACTAAGAATTAACGAAATTTACCATATTTAAATAATATATTTCCAAACTATCATCTTTTTTTAATAAAATTTTAAAACGGCTAAAACGAGCATAGCTCATCAGTAATTAATTAAATTTTAACCTTCCATCAAGAGATCGGATGTTCGAATCTCTCCACTCTTAAATGTTGTTGAACTCAAAATTAATTAATTAATTAAACTACTCTATATTTATTTTTTATTTTATTTTTTACTTCGTTTCTAATACATTGTTACCTTTTGGTTGGATATGTTTTGACATTTTTCAATTATACCCTTTATGATATTTCTATTTCTATATTAATTTATATGACATTAAACTTAATTTATAGAACAAATTGTGTGATCCAAAAAAAAAAAGTGAAAATCTTTGCAACTTTTAAAAAAATTTGGAGAAGGAATTAGAAACTTTACTCTCTCAATTTTTCTTTATTGGTATAATTGAAAAATATTAAGGTTTGTTGTATAACATTTGATTTTTTTATTTTTTGTTTTTGAAAACTAAATTAAACGCTACTTCCACCTATCAACTTTATTTATTATCTATCTTCTTTCCATGTTTTCAAAATCAAGTCAAATTTTAAAAATTAAAAGTAGTTTTCAATAACTTTTTTATTTTGAAATTTGGTTAAGAATTGAAATGTTCCAAACATTATTAATGTTTTACTTTATTTTTTCTTTATTTCATAGAGAAATAAACGACGTGCAGTCTCACTACCCATCAAATAAACGAAGTTTTCAAATTAGAACTTCAATTTCTGTTTCTTCTCATCATCTTCAACTTTCTCCGATCGAATCCATGAAATTTCAAGCTAATTCTTGATGGGTTTTCTCAAAATCCTCTTCTCCTTCTTCTTCCTGATCCAATCCCACATCGCCATTGTCAAATCCCAAACGATCGACAAGATCAATCCAGGCTTCAAAGCTTCACCATCGGAATTCAACCACACAAATGGATTTTTCCTCTTGTCGAAAAGCTCCGTTTTCGGTCTCGGCTTCTACGCCGGCGCCGCCGACGACAACACCTTCTCACTCGGAATCACTCACATTCTCAGTTCAAGAGTAATCTGGACGGCGAACAGAGATTTCCAGGTCAACGTCTCTGCCCTTTTCGTGTTTGATAAAACAGGGGATGTTTATTTGGATCAATTCGGCCCAAATTCGGCTCCGATTTGGTCGACCGAGACGGCGGGAGACGGCGTCGTTTCAATGCAGCTGTTGGATTCTGGGAATTTGCTGTTGAAGAGCAAAAATGGAAGCTTTGTTTGGCAGAGCTTCCATTTTCCGACCGACACTCTTTTGCCCGGTCAGGTCTTTTGGGAAGGAATGCAGCTCAAAAGTTATCCAAATGACAACAATCTCTCGAATGTTTTGGAATTCAAACAAGGAGATTTGGTTCTTTCCGCTGGTTATCAGAATCCCCAAATCTATTGGGCTCTGTCGAATGATAGCCGGAATTTACAGAGTGCCGGCAGCGGCGACGGCAGAGGTGGGTATGTTCTGTTTGCAATTTTGGAGTCGAATTCTTGGAATTTCTACGGCAAGAAAGGGGAATTGTTATGGGGCTTCAAATTTTTCTCGCAATCGAATTGGAAAGACAGATGGGTTTCTGTTTTAAACACCGATGGATCGATTTCTTTTCACAATTTGGAGAGCGAAAAATCAGCTCTGCCGGAGCCGATTCGAATTCCGGCGGAGAATTGCGGCGTTCCGGAGCCTTGTGATCCTCTGTTCATCTGCTACTTCGACAACCGATGCCAATGCCCTTCGACGATTCTCGACGAGAAATTCAATTGTAAATTACCTTCAATCCCCTGCAATGGCAGTTCCAATTCCTCCGAGCTTCTGTATTTGGGGAAAAATCTCGACTATTTCGCTCTTCGTTTCTCAATTCCTTCATTGAACTCCGATTTGAACTCCTGCAAAACGGCCTGCTCCAGTAATTGCTCTTGCAACGTGATTTTCTTCGAACCGAATTCAGGGAACTGCTTCTTCTTCGACGAAATCGGAAGCTTACAGCGATCGAAAGGGAGCTCCGACGGGTACATTTCGTATATGAAAACGAACCTCCCCATCAATGGCGACGACGGCGAAACGATGCCGATTCCAAACAGAAGGAAGCACATTGTGCTCATGAGTATTCTCATGGCTGCAATGGCTCTGGGCTTCCTGGGGTTGCTCTGTTTTATGCTTTACCGCCGGAAAATGAAGGAATTGTTAAGCTCCATTGAAGATGCAACAGAGGAAGACAAGTTTCTGGAGGAGATCTCCGGCGGGCCAATGCGGTTCAGCTACCGGCAGCTGCGGCGGGCGACGAGGAATTTCTCGACGAAAATCGGGAACGGAGGATTCGGGTCGGTTTATTTGGGGGAGATCGGAGACGGGACGAGATTGGCAGTGAAGAAACTGGAGAGAATTGGACAAGGAGGGAGGGAGTTCAGAGCAGAGGTGAGTTTGATCGGTGGGATCCACCATGTGAATCTGGTGAAGCTCAAAGGGTTCTGTTCTGAAAGTCTTCACAGGCTTTTGGTTTATGAGTATATGAGCAATGGATCATTGGATAAGTGGATTTTCAATGCTAAAGAAGATGATTCCTTTCTGGATTGGGACACAAGATTCAACATTGCATTGGGTAATCGCTAGAAAAAAGAAAGCTTTGATTTTGATTTTGTTGAATTTAGAACAAAATTTTCATTGTGGCATTTGATCGAACAGGTACAGCGAGGGCTTTGGCGTACCTGCACCAAGAATGCGAATCGAAGATAATCCACTGCGACATAAAGCCTGAAAACGTTCTTCTCGACGAGAATTTCACACCGAAACTCTCCGATTTCGGAATGGCGAAGCTAATGGACAGAGAACAGAGCTCCATCTTCACTCAGCTTCGAGGAACCAGAGGCTACGTGGCGCCGGAGTGGATCACGAGCCTCGCCATCTCCGATAAGAGCGACGTCTACAGCTACGGCGTGGTTCTTCTCGAGATCATCGCCGGCAGGAAGAGCTACGACGCCGACCAGCCGCCGGAGATGGCGCATCTGCCGTCGTACGCTGCGAGGATGGTGGCGCAGCAGAAGGGAAGGCGGGTGTTGGACCCGAGAGTGGCGGGGGCGGTGGCGGAGGAGGACTGGCGAGTGGAGGCGGCGGTGGAGGTGGGGGTGTGGTGCGTTCAGGAGGAGGCGAGTGTGCGGCCGCCGATGAGGAAGGTGGTGCAGATGCTGGAGGGGGTTAGTCCAGTGCCGAAGCCGCCGTGTGCGACGGAGATAGGGTGGAGTTTTAGTTGGAGTAGTGGTGGTGGTGGAGTGGGGGCGGTGGCGTTGTTGGGGTTGAATGGATGTTTTAGTGAAGTGAGATTGTCCGATGTTCGATTGTCTGGACCTAGATGAATCATGGATGGAAATTTTTTATCTTATTATTATTTTTTTTACAATGGATGGAAATGTTTTATTTTGTTAGTGAAAATTTTGGAGAAATTATTTGAGGAAACCCAACACTAACACTTATTTTTTTTTTAATGAAATGCATTAAAACTATGTGGAAGAAGTTACAACCTTAATAATTATCCCCATATTATACAATCCATACAACCCTATCTTAACTAGTAAATAAAATCATCAACAACAGATCAAGTTTCAAAATAATTATACTTAATTACTTTACACATACAAATTTTGGAAAAACCCAGCAAGCCAGACAAAAATGAATTAGAGAAGAACAAGAAGAAATTCAAAGAACAGAGAGAAAAACAGAGCAACCTAAAACATGTTCAATTCTGTACATAAAAACCACCATCCCATGAACAATCATTCAACACCATTAATGGCAAAAAAAAAAAAAAAAACATAAAATCATATATTTTCATGGCTGATAAAGCTTATTCCCACATTTACATTTCCAATGCAAAAGATAATAGCTATCATCTTCTTCTCTACGGTGCAAATCAGCTTCAAATCCCTTCCTCTCACGGTGCTCCGGCACCACCAGCGCCGCCGTACACGGCCGGCAATTCAAGCACTTTCCGATGCATTGCGGCGGCTTCGACCCCAACACCGTCTTCTTCCACAAACTCTCGCCGCCGCCCGCTGCCGGAGCTGAGATACACAGATTATTGCAGGTGCATCATTTTTCCAGCTGCTTAATTTTTTTGAGCTGAAGAAAAAAATTGTTAAAAAGAGTTTTTTTTTCTTTACCTGATGATATGGGAAGAGGAAGCAAGAGGGAGAAGATGACGGCGACGGCGATGGCGACGACGGGTTTGGGAAGATTGCTTGGGGAAGCCATTGGAGCTCAGTGAGAGAAGCTTTGTGCCTTTATGAGAGGAAGAGATAGATTTCAATGGAGTTGTGAGATGTGTTCATCCTTTAACAGAGACCAAGGAGTTGTTAATAGTTTTATTTGCTTTGCTTTTTATTTAGATGCTTTATAGAATAAAATTTACTATAAGTTTGGAAAATCACTATTCATGATTTTATAAACACTTTGATATGATATGACATGTCTATTAATATGTTCAAGCCATATCATGTCAACTCAATTGAAATTTACAAATCTAAACATAGTTAAGTGGTTGAGGTACGGATATATATATCTTTCTTTCTAGTTTGTAGATTTTTAAACTATCATTTGTTTAGTTCACCAACGTTTGGAGTGAGAGGATTTAAACTTTTTATGATCGATGATATAAACTTTTAATCAGTTAAGTTATCTTCTACGGGGATTAAATTTAGAAATTTGGGCAAAGAAATGAATAAATATAAAGGAGCTGATTTTTTGGGTTGTTGACCAATGGAAGTGCTTTTCAAGAGTAGATGGGGAAAGCCAAAGAAACAATTGTGTTTGGCAACTCTTGGGAAATTGGTGTTTTGACTCTTATCTCTTGCAAATGGCAATTGATTAAGAGGCTGATTTTGATGGTATTTAGGTGACGATTCTTTTGGGATTGTGAAGAATCATCAAAATTTTGACCTTTTTTTTTTCCAAGTTCAATTACTACTGGATGGAAGATCAAACCTCGATCTTTGAGATAGTAATAAGTGTTTTATCTACTGAATGATGTTCAAATTGAGATAGTTGTCATCTCTTATAAACTTATGATCATCCCCTTATCTAACCAATATGGGACTCGCATTCCCAACACAACAACATTCGGAGGTGGGGGATTCGAACTTCTTACCTCAAAGTTCATGTCAATTACCGCTGAGCTATTCTATTTTAGTCGAATCTAAAAAGTATCTTTTTAAGAAAGATTTGAATTATAGATATAGAAAGGAGGAAAATTGAAAAGCACCCAAGAAGAAGAACCAATTGCAGAGCATTGTAGAAAGGCTGACAAAATAAAAGAAAAGCTTCTCCAAAACAGTGGTAGAAGTAGTTTAGAAAAAAGCAGATTTTGTTAACCTTCCATACATAATACAAGATATAATTAAAAACATGAAGAATTGATCAGTTAAAAGAATCAAATAAAGAATTTTCAAAAAAAAAAAAAAAAAAAGAATCAAATAAAGTGGGGGCATTAATGACAAATAGTTCTAGATTTTTCAGTCTCTGCAAAGCAAACAGTGAAAAAAAGAACCAACAAACAAAACAAAAAGACAAACCAACCAACAAACTTTTTCTTTTATTGGACTTGAAAAGGTTAAATCTTTTATCTCTTTTTTTTTCTTTTTAATTCTTTTCTTTCTTTAGTCCATCAATCAAATATCTATTAATTAAGGGTATGTAATTTGATTCATGTTAAAATATTCAATTTTTCTTTTTAGTTGTAAGTTTAGATCTGACCGTCACTTTTTACTTCAATTCAGGAATCAAAAAGATCGAGGTTAAGAAGGTTGAATAATCTCTAAAACCTATTCATTTTCTCTTTCAACCATATCCAAAAAAAATGTGTAAACTAAAAACGATGGTTTTATGAGATTTAAATAATCATAGTTTAATTTAAGATGGATTGAAGATTGATATTATATGTCAATTTACATCAACCTATTCAGAAGCTCAATGTGTATGTGTGTATGTGTGAATGTGTGCATGAAAATGTGTTTTAGTTTTATCTACGCTATATTTTTAGATTCGAAAATATAACACGATACATTATAAAGTCTATGCACTATATACATCTTATGGTAGGAATATGTGTATTTGAGTTTTTTTTTAATCAATAAATACAAGGTAGAAAACCAAACATTCAACATAAAGAAAGATAACATGTATCTTATCTCTTAAATATTAAGTTATACTTAAATTGACATTTAAAAAATAAAAATAAAATAAAATAAAACCACACACAAGCAAGTAGAACAATAACATAACACTAAGTTGAGTACAATTCAACTAGTCAAGATAATGTTATTCTCAACCTAAAAGTTAGAGGTTTTGAAACCTTATCCCCAAATGTATAGTGTTGAACTCACGAAAAAAAGTAACAAATATATAGAACACACATCAATCATTTATTATTATATTCGTAGACAAATATGTAAAACATCGAGCATAACTTAATTGGTTAATATATAAATCTCCAACAAAAAATAGAAAGGTTAAATCTCCACATTTCACGTATCATTGAACTAAAAAACATAAATAATTGTTATAGTCAAATTCATTTTCTACTTTTTTAAAGAGACTTTTGTACAGATGACCCTCTAAAATAGGCGGAAATGATAAATGTCCACCTTTTCAAAACAAGGATATATGTCATTTTGTTTGTGTCAGCATCCTAGTTAAAATTAGGGAAAAATACACTTTTGGTCCCTGAGGTTTAGGTTAAGTGACACTTTGGTCCTTAAGTTTTCAAACTCAACAAAAATACTCCTTAGGTTTGAGATAAGGAGCACTTTGGTCACTGCTGTCCAATTTTCCGTTAAATGCTAATAGATTGCTGACGTGGCCAAATTTTTTTAATTAAAAAATTATTTTTTTAATTTTAAAATAAAAAACAATAAAAAACAATAAAAATATTATTATTTTAATTATTTTTAAAACTTAACCCTCCACCCTCTTCTTCATCTTCTTCCTTCAACACCTCCATCTTCTTCTTCACTTCTCCGGAAGCCGACGCCGACGGCCGCCGGCGACTATTTTTTTTTTCTTTTCTTTTCTTCTCCTTTCTTCTTCCCTTTTACCCAATTTTTCTTCTTTTCTTAAAAAAAAAAAAATCAAGAGGGAGGAGGGACCTCCGTCCTCTTCTGTTTCCGGTCGGAAATGGAGAGATCTGAACGGGGAGGAGGTCCCTCTTGATTTTTTTTTTTTAAGAAAAGAAGAAAAATGGGGTAAAATGGAAGAATAAAAGAGAAGAAAAGAAAAAAAAATTACAGTCGCAGGCGGCGAGCGGTGGCCGGCCGGCGGAGATGTAAAGAAGAAGATGGAGGGGTTGAGGGAAGAAGATAAAGAAGAGGGTGGAGGTTTAAGTTTTAAAAATAATTAAAATAATAATATTTTTATTGTTTTTTATTTTAAAATTAAAAAAATAATTTTTTTAATTAAAAAAAATTGGCCACGTCAGCAATCTGTTAGCATTTAACCGAAAATTGGAAGACTGGGACCAAAGTGCTCCTTATCTCAAACCTCAGGGGTATTTTTGTTGAGTTTGAAAACTCAGGGACCAAAATGTCACTTAACCCAAACCTCAGGGACCAAAAGTGTATTTTTCCCTTAAAATTATCATTTTACTCTCTACTCTAACCTCTCTCTAGCTTCTCACTCTCTCTCCAATCTCTCATTCTCTCCAATCTCGCTTTCGCTTCACGCTCTCACTCTCTCTCTCTCTCCAATCTCTTACTCTCTCTCTCATTTCTTTCTCCGATCTCTCGCTCTTAAATGTCTTAAATGGATGTTTTCATATAGAGAGTAAAATGATATATCTTTATTACATTCTTCATTTTGACCTCTCAAAATGGGTTATTCACGCAATTATTTTTTCTTTTTTTTTGAAATTAGACAAGGTTTGGTTTTACATGTAAAAATTGAAGAGAGAGAAAAAAAAATTGAAAAGAAAAATGACCATTAAAAGCAAAAGAAAGAAGGTTAAGTAAGAAAGCAAAACCGTAGATCCTCCGTCTGCATCATCACATCAAGATTTGCAATGGTTGACGAAGAGAACACTGACACCACCTGATTTCCATCAACGGTCCTCATTCAAAGTCAACGCCATCTGGTCCTCTGATCAGACGGCATCGAACGGTCCTCTGTACTCTGAATAATGAGCTCTACATGTACGGTAACAAAAAAAAAAAAAAAAAAAAAAAAAATAGGGTTTTGAGGTTTGACAAGACTATTGAGTAGCACGCTTTGTTGGTGCTGTGTACTTACTTACCAAATCCCAATAGTAACATGGCTCTTACATTTTTCTTCTTACACGTGGCTTCTATTTACTGGTCTGTTCTCCAAATTGTTTTTGTCACCTACCATTTTCAACAAAATTTAACTCTCCTTTCTTTGTTTTTTTTTTTCTCTAAAATAGTTTCGGATGTATTTGGTTTAATTTTTCAAGTGTTTAATTTAAAAAAAAAAAATTATAATATTTGATAACCACTAAAAATAACTTATTAAAAATTGAGATTAAGAAATAGACAAAACACTTGAAAGCAAATTTTTTAAAAAGAATTTTTAAGTATCTAATAACTTGAAGCAATCAAACATATGAGTGTTTAAATTCTAAATAATTTTTTATACAAATTGTTTATTAAAACAATTCATTCTTGAAAAATATTTAAATTAAAAGGTATTCCAAACCGACTCTTCCAATAGGTTTTTTTTAGTTTCATTCAAAAGTTGTTTGCTTGTTTATAAAATTTTGAAAACTACAATTACACTCTTTAATTTCCATTCTAATTAATCAGATTTCTAAATTTATAAAATTATTATCGATTACCTATTATTTCTTAAAATTCGTTCAACCTCTTTTTTACCATCGTCAATCAAAGTCAATATGAAATTAGTTCAACTAACATAAAATTTATACTAATGACCTACAGATGTATGGTTTGAATCTTTCAAACCACGTCCATACAAAAGTCTATTGCTCTAACTCATATGAAATTAGATGAGTTTAAATGGGAGACAATTACATATTCTCATTCATCAATTGCAGGAGTACATGGAGTTTTTTTAAAAAAAATTAGGGAAAAATCATTTTTTAACCCTAAACTTTGAGTGTTTATCAATTTTAACCTTGAACTTTCAATTTTATCAAATTGAATCCTAAACTTAGTAAGTTATATCAATTTCAACCCTAAACTTTTAATTTAATCAAATTGAACCTCAAACTTATCAAATTATATCAATTTTAACTCCAAACTTGCATAAGTGTTACAATGTTGGGCTTAGTTGATCTTTTATTTCTGTTTTGTTTTCCCTTTAGTTTAGTTGATGTGTGAGAAGTATTTTTTGTTTCTCTTCTTCTACATACAACTAGTTGCATTCAATTGTTGTTTATAAAGGTTTATTCTTTTTGGTTTTTCTTGTTTTATAGGATTTCATGTTCGAGGACACAATCTTTTGGGGTGTGTTTGATGGCCAGGGACCTTATAGTCCTCTCATTGCTCGAAAAGTGAGGGATACATTGCCTATAAAGTTGTTGTGTCCTCCTTCTAGTCTCCTCCGTTTTGTACTTATTTTGTTTATTAATTTTACTTTTTCTTTGTAAATTGAACCATGGACGTGATTTGGGATGGATGGAAAGTTTCATGTATTATATACATTATTATATTTTATTAATGGAATTCATGTTCGTTGAGTTAGTTGTGTAAAAATACATTCGAGATTTTATTTTGTGTATATGTTGAAATTCTATTTTGTTTATAGATTTTTACAAAAGGAATAAATAGTATTGCTGGTTAGTTATATGTGCAACCAACTTTTTTTTTTTATTTAATATCGCACATTTAATGTCGGACACTTTTAATGTCACATTTAATGTCACAGTTTTTAATGTTGGGCAATGACCATATAAAAAACTGACCGACATTTTTTTAATGTCGGACAAAGAGTGGTTGACCGACATTAAAAAGGTACTTTTAATGTCAGACATTGCCCGACATTAAAAGTACATTTTTAATGTCGGACATTGCTCGACATTAAAATTAACTTTTAATGTCGGTGGCTTTAATGTCGGGCATTGTCCGACATTAAAACTCAAATTTCTTGTAGTGCACCATACGTAATTGACTATTTCTACATTTTTTTTTTAATTCACATTGTCCCTGAATTGGTTTCTTATAAATACAAAAATTGGACAAGCTTTATTTGAGATGATTTTTTGTTGTTGTTGAGATTTTTTTTTTTTTTTTTTTTTTGAGAAGTTGGTGAGAACTTTGTGAGGGCTTTATTGCTACTATCTAAAATTACAAAAGCAAAGCAACTTTGGAGGTTTTTTATCTTCAAATATTTGCTGGTTTTTTCTTGCTACTAAGAACTTTGCGGGCTTTTTTTCCTTCTTTTAATGTTTCTTTTTTCTTGCTAATTAGAAGAATGGAAAAATATAGGAAATGAAAACAAAGAAATTTTGAGTTTTTTTTATTTCTCATATTTGCTGGATTTTTATTGTTGCCAATAACTTTGTATTTTTTTTTTTTTTTTAATAACAATGGGAAGAATAGTTTGAAATATTTGATTTCTTTAGATAAAGAGTTTCTCCAACATTTTTTTTACAAAACACCAACTCAGGTGCAATATGAATTAAAAAAAAATGTTCAATTACATGTTTTAATGGCAATTCAAATGAAAAGTTGACCAAAGGTCTACATTACAACATTTATTCAAGTTTTCGGTTCAAATTGATACAATTTGTTAAGTCTAGGATTCAATTTGATAAAATTGAAAGTTTAAGGTTAAAATTGATATAACATGCTAAGTTGGGTAAAAAAAAATTCCAAAAAATTATTAAAGAAAACTGAATTCATATCTTTGTTTAGTGAATATTTATAAAGGTGAAACATCAAATATTAACCTTTAAAATTGTAATTGATGTCTAATCTAATTGGTAATATATATTTTGCATTCTAACAGGAAAGAAAGTAGTGTCTTAATTATTGGCACATTTTCTTGGCATTTGTTAATGATGTAAATTATACCTAATTAATAATGTAATTTATATGTCAAAAAGTCTAGCTCAACCATTTTTCAAAAAAAAAAAAAAAAAAAAAAAAACCTAGTTGTATCCCCAACGAAAATGTCAAAGGTTCAAATCTCCAGCTCTAATATGATTGAACTAAAAAATAATAATAATAAATAAAATAAAATAATGCAATTTTTATACTCATTCGTTATTATCAATACTACTAAGTTGATCGTTACATCCATTTTCTAAAGTTTCATAACATTACAACAATTTCCAGATTAAATGACTACAAATTTGTTGGAAGCTTTCAACATTCACACAGAACTCAGCAACACTTCAAAGAACAGTGATCTCTTTAACATCCTTTGGATCCTTCTCAGTCCTCGGAATAGTAATCATCAAAACCCCATCTTTCAACTCCGCCTTGATCTCCTCCGCCACTGCATCTTCCGGCAGCATCACGGCGGTGTCATAGTAACCATAACTTGCCGCCGTCCAGCCGCCATCCCCATCGTCGCTTTCTTCTTCTTTTTCCTCCCTGTGCTCTCCTCTGATGCTCAGAATCCGACCCTCCATCGTCACCTTCACGTCTTCCTTGGCAAGTCCCGGCATCTCCAGCCGCAGCTTGTAGCACTCTTCTTGCTCTTTCACATGGCCGCCGGAGACCCACCATGGACGGCTCAAGTTCAAGCTCTTCAACACCCTGCTTATGTCCTCAGCCGCCTGCATCAGCGAATTCCCCAGATGGAATTCTCCCCCATTGTTCCTCCATACCCACTTCTTGCCTTGACTCTTGGGGATGATTTTGGAGCTTTTACATTCGTCGCCTTCTGAGCTCTGATCAGAGACATCAATGGCAGAGAACCTTCTGATCAGAGCTTCAGTTCGCCTGTGCAGCAGAGCATCAGCAGGGGAAGAAACAAGAGCCCTTTGCTGCAAATTTTTCAGAGCCAAACGGGTTATGGCCATGTGGAAATGAGAGATGAGAGAAGTGAAGTGGGGCTCTGTTTCTTATGTTGTGTTTGGTTTGTGGTGAGTGAAGATGGAGGAGGAAGAAGATATAAAGAGATGGGCGGTGGGTGGGAGAATTTGGAAGATGAGTCCAGAAAGGTCGTTGGAGTTTCTGTTAAAATTAATCTAGACATAATTCAAGGTACATGAATCACATTTAGTTACATACATGAATAGTTGAGATTCAAAGAATGGTTGAATACATGAATTACAAGATACATGATGAATGTTCATGTATTGGTGAAAGGTCACATGTATTTCCATTTATTGTTGATGTCTTTTGATGTAGTTTCCTACTAGTATATATATGTGTAGGATTTGTCATTTGTAAGCAAGCAAGCCAAAGCAAATAAGAAACAAAAGTTATATTCAAGTTCTAGTTTCTCCAATCTTGTGTGAGTGAGAGAACAATCTTCTTCTCTTATCTCTTGAGTTGTATTGTGAGGGCCTACTTCGTTTCCAACAAGTGGTATCAGAGCTAAGTTCATAGATGGCTTCCAGTGGTAACATGTTGCAACCCCAACTTCCAAGATTCAGTGGGAAGAATTTTAATCAGTGGAGTATTCAAATGAGAGTGCTATATGGCTCACAAGAATTGTGGGATATTGTTGAAAGAGGATACACCGAAGTTGAGAATCAGAACGAGCTCACTAATCAACAACTTGCCGAGTTGAGAGAAAATCGTAAGAAAGACAAGAAGGTTTTGTTCTTCATTTATCAAGCTGTTGATGAACATGTCTTCGAAAGAATTTCAACAGCTACTTCTGCAAAGGCGGCTTGGGATATTTTACAATCCACCTATCAAGGAGAAGATAAGGTAAAGATGGTAAGACTACAAGCTCTCAGATCTGAATTTGATTGCATTAAGATGAAAGAGACTGAAACTGTTGAAGAGTTTTTCAATCGTATTCTTGCGATTGTCAATAGTTTGAGAACAAATGGAGAAGAATTGGGTGATCAAAGAGTTGTTGAAAAGATTCTTAGAAGTATGCCAAGAAAGTTTGAGCATATTGTCGTTGCAATTGAAGAATCAAAAGATTTATCTACACTATCAGTAAATAGCTTGATGGGTTCTCTTCAATCCCATGAGCTTAGATTGAAGCAATTTGATGTTAATCCCGAGGAAGCATTTCAAATGCAAACTTCATTCAGAGGCGATTCTCGTGGAAGACGTGGTGGTCGTGGCAGACGAGGAGGTGGAAGAAGTTATGATAATAGAAATGGTATGAATTCTGAAAATCAACAAGAAAGTTCTTCTTCATCTCGAGGAAGAGGAGGCAGAAGAGGAAAAGGCTTTGGCAGAAATCAAGGAAGTGGTCGTGGTAATTTTTCTCACATTCAATGTTTTAATTGCAAAAAGTATGGTCATTTTCAAGCAGATTGTTGGGCACCGAGAAATGGAGATGGAAATTCTACCATGATCCATAAAGAGGAGAACAGTGATGAAGGTGTTCTATTTCTTGCATGTAGTGCTCAAGATGATGTTGTGGAGTCTACATGGTATCTTGATAGTGGTTGTAGTAACCACATGACAGGAAACAGAAGTGTATTTGTTACTTTGGATGAATCTCTCCAAAGTGAAGTGAAAACTGGTGATAATACAAGATTGCAAGTCAAAGGTCGAGGTGATATTCTCGTTAAGACGAAGAAAGGCACAAAACGAGTTGTGGATGTGTTTTATGTTCCAGGTTTGAAGCATAATCTTTTGAGTATTGGTCAACTACTTCAACGAGGTCTAAAAGTTTCATTTGAAGGTGGTGTGTGTACAATCAAACACCAGACTGGTGTTCTTATTGCCAAGGTAAAAATGACTGCTAATAAGATGTTTCCTCTTAAATTCACATATGGTCAAATCTCCTGTTTTAGCAGCATATTGAAGGATCCATCCTGGCTTTGGCATTTTCGATATGGTCACTTGAATTTTGGATCACTATCGTATTTGTGCAAAAATCATATGGTGAGAGGCATTCAAAATATCAACCATGAGACAGATATTTGTGAAGTGTGTATACTTGCAAAACATCACCGAGATCCGTTTCCAACTGGTAAAGCTTGGAGAGCCTCCAAACCTCTTGAGTTGATTCATACAGATTTGTGCGGTCCCATGCGTACAATATCAAATGGAGGTAATCGATATTTCATAACCTTCATAGATGATTTCAGCAGAAAGTTGTGGATTTTTCTTTTGAAAGAAAAGAGTGAAGCATTTGAATGTTTTAAATCTTTCAAAGCTTTAGCCGAGAATCAAAGTGGCCATAAGATAAAATCTTTGAGATCTGACCGTGGTGGAGAATATATAGCTTTTGATAAATTTTTCAAGGAACAAGGTATTCATCATCAACAGACAGCTCGAATGACTCCACAGCAGAATGGAGTTGCAGAGAGAAAGAATAGAACAATCATGGAGATGGCGAGAAGTATGCTAAAAGCAAAAAAGATGCCAGATGAGTTTTGGGGAGATGCTGTTGCATGTACTGCTTACATTTTGAATCGAGCTCCAACAAAAAGTGTTCCAGGTATGACTCCTTATGAAGCATGGTATGGTGAGAAACCATGTGTTAGTCACTTGAGAGTTTTTGGGAGTATAGCTTATTCTCATATACCAGATAAGCTAAGGGGCAAGTTAGATGATAAATCAGAAAAATGCATTATGGTAGGCTATAGTGAAAATTCTAAAGCTTATCGGTTGTATAATCCTTTGTCGAAAAAGATTATTATCAGTCGAGATGTTATTTTCAATGAAGATGAATCTTGGAACTGGGATGTCGTTGGAGAAGCTGAAAGTCCATTTCATGTTAGCATGGACGGGAATGGAGATGCTCACGACTCAGAGCAAGTAGATATTCAGGCAGTGACATCATCTTCATCTGCATCGCCATCTTCCACAAGTGATGATGATATGTCACCAAGGAGAATGAGAAATATTCAAGAAATTTATAATGCTACTAACAGAATTGACGAAGATGTTGCTGATTTTGCATTATTTTCCGATGTTGATCCTATAAATTTTGATGAGGCGATCCAAAATGAAAAATGGAAGATTGCAATGGATCAAGAAATTGATGCAATAAAAAGAAATGAAACATGGGAGTTGATGGATCTTCCAGTAAACAAACAAGTTCTTGGAGTAAAATGGGTATACAGAACAAAGCTGAAGTCAAATGGTGAAGTTGAAAAATACAAGGCAAGACTTGTTGTAAAAGGCTACAAGCAGGAATATGGTGTGAACTATGAAGAGATCTTTGCTCCTGTGACAAGAATTGAGACAGTTCGATTGATTTTGTCATTGGCTGCTCAAAATGAGTGGAAAGTTTATCAAATGGATGTAAAATCCGCTTTTTTGAATGGACACTTGAAGGAAGAGATATTCGTTGAACAACCTTTGGGTTATGTGAAAAAAGGAGAAGAAGACAAAGTGTACAAGTTGAAAAAGGCCTTATATGGATTGAAGCAAGCTCCGCGAGCTTGGTACAGTCGCATAGACAGTTTCTTTATAAAGACAGGATTTCGAAGGTGTCCATATGAGCATGCACTCTATGTCAAAGAAGATAAGTATGACAAATTTCTTATTGTTTCACTCTATGTTGATGATTTGCTTTTTACTGGAAATGATAATATGTTGTGTGATGACTTTAAGAATTCCATGAAAAGGGAATTTGAGATGAGTGATATGGGTCTCATCCATTATTTTTTGGGAATTGAAGTGTGCTCAAAGAAGTGAGACTGTTTTATTTTGCGATAATGGTTCTACTATTGCATTATCAAAAAATCCAGTCTTCCATGGAAGAAGCAAGCATATTAGAATCAAGTATCATTTTATCAGAGACTTGGTTAAAGATGGAGAAGTGATGGTGAAGCATTGCAAGACTCAAGATCAGGTGGCTGATATTTTTACGAAGGCGCTGAAGTTTGACTTATTTGTCAAGTTTAGAGAAAAACTTGGAGTTGCTCAAGTCTAGATTAAGGGGGGATGTTAAAATTAATCTAGACATAATTCAAGGTACATGAATCACATTTAGTTACATACATGAATAGTTGAGATTCAAAGAATGGTTGAATACATGAATTACAAGATACATGATGAATGTTCATGTATTGGTGAAAGGTCACATGTATTTCCATTTATTGTTGATGTCTTTTGATGTAGTTTCCTACTAGTATATATATGTGTAGGATTTGTCATTTGTAAGCAAGCAAGCCAAAGCAAATAAGAAACAAAAGTTATATTCAAGTTCTAGTTTCTCCAATCTTGTGTGAGTGAGAGAACAATCTTCTTCTCTTATCTCTTGAGTTGTATTGTGAGGGCCTACTTCGTTTCCAACAGTTTCTGGGAGGTCCGTCCATGGCGGAAACAAGTGTCAGTCTTGTGAGCTGCGCATGTTTCAGAGAGAAAAGAGAGAGCCTTCCAGTTGTTTCTCAAATAAACCAGAGAACAAAAGGGTTTGATCCAATCAAACACAGTTTTTTGTTTTCTAAATTCCTTTTTCATTTGAGGATTTGAACTTCCGACCTATCAAGATGGTTACAAAAACTAACTTCTAAATTACAAGGACCGTATCAAATTCACTTACAGGTTCGAATCTCCATCTCCACGTAGAACAAAAATATCTTCAAACTTACCAAGGTGTTGCAATTGAACCAGTCACTAATAAAACTTTAAAAATTGATAGAATAAAAACCAAATAAGACTACTAATCAATATGAGATTAATATTTTTCATAGATAGGATCAGGCAAAAGAGAACAAAATTTTATATTTATATGAAACAAGTTATGGATAAAAAATGAGAACAATCAACTCGCAACCCAAGTTTCAGACAAGAACTCGACAAAAACTACCCAAGGGAAGAACCCGTGCCTAGTACAACAAACTGAACACTAAAATGGATTAATGTTCTGTAGTTCTCTTTTTCTCCCTCCCCCACACTTCTTTTTGGGTATTGGCTCAAGTTGCCTACTTAGCAATTGAACCTATTGATGTAATAGTTCAAATTCAGCAGTTCAGAGAGTTTCCAAAGTCTAACTTAACCTTCAAATATCTTCCATTCCATGAATGATGTTCAATCGTATAGCCCCTCTTGCTCCCATATGTCCACAAGAAAATCAACCATTTCCTGTAGATTTCAGACTGACTCAGTTAGAGAAAAAGGCAATGAAAATGAGAAAATTCGATCAGAAATGAAGCGTATTGGCTCGATATGGCATATGGCAGACACTTACACTAAGAGGTACAGGCTGTGGGAATGGCTTGTTACTTCCCAACAAACTGTCGTATGTTGCATTCCAACTGCAAAGCCAGAAGGATTTAGGCATGCAGAGACAATGATTGCTGACAAAGATGCAACAAACAAAATTCAAGAATAATTAACTCCCAATTCAGAGAAACCAGAGGGTTATAACAGACTTTTCTTTCTGGTTTCTTATCATTCTTAGCAAGCTTGCAGAGGATCATAATAGACTTTTTTTGTCAATGCTTGAAACTAAACTAGTTTGGAACTGCTTTTAAGACAATTTCCTTTTTTCAAAACAAATGAAGTTGCTCTTTTGAGAAAGGTGATTTAAATGTGTATGATACCATTAACCTTTTATCTTTCATACAATCATAGCTGTTAAAAATACTTTTGAAAACAAAACACAAGGGAAAAAAAATCTTGAAAAAAATTATCCAAACATGTGCCACAGCTTGTAGCACAATGGTCTTGCTCTAAACTTCTGCAGGAAAACATTTAAGATTGCATCCTTTTTTTTAGAAGATTACAAATTTCATGGATAAGTGAAATGACGGAGTAAAAACTTCTAACAACTAAAGATGAATTACAATAGAGCTCTCCAATTTAAGATTGCGTCATGCTACAATGTTCTGGAAATCATGACCAGATTGGAAGAAAACCATCATAGAAACTTGTAACAATGTTTTGGAAAAAAATACATAAAATCTACCGAATAAAGATCTTCTAGAAGTCGCATAATGTTTCTCAAAAAAGGAGATGCAATTTAAAAGTTGTCAATGACAGAATCTAATTAAAGAACTTCTAGAAGTAGCACAAACGTTTCTCAAAAAAGGGGATGTAATTTAAAAGATGCCAATGAGGGAATCTAGAAGCAACTAATAAATGGTTTTCCAAATGGACTGGAATAAATGGTTTGCCAAGAATCTAATCACAGCTTTATAAGTAGCACTTTACTGATGGACTAATGAATATATACAAATAATATTGGTTATAGAAAAGAACAGTGCCCAACTTACCTTAATTTGGGATCTCGAATCGATTGTTCTTTGCGGTTGGGCTTTTTGTTCTTCACCCAATCCTGCCTAGTTTGATTCCAGAGAAGAAGACCTACAACTAAAACTGTCAAACCACCACCTAATATAATAACATGACAATGTTGTGGAACATAGAAACTCTCCCAAACTGTAAACTTTTGTAAACAAAAGAGATAGAATAATGATGCTAGAGTATTAATAGGGTGATATTGAGAATTTGGGTAGTGACATAATTGTAATTGTTTGATAGTCTGTTAGGGTGGGGTTGGTAAGAGGTTATAAATAGTGAAAGAGGGTGTGGAGGTTGGATACAGTTTTAAGGAATCAGCCATGATCCGGCAAGGCTATTGATATTGTAATTTCTCTTTAAGATTGCAATATACTTTATCGCTTTCTTGTAATTGGGGTCCATACAAATGACAGACTATGTATTGGTTGTTGTATTGCATCAACTCAGACATGGATTGAGACTTGAAATTTAAGAAAATGAAGTTGGAGCCCTTGCTCTGGGTTGTAATGCTATAACAACAAGTTAATCAAGTGAAATTGCAAAAAGTCATAGAAGCAATATGAGCTTACCATTATTTACAAATGCAGTAGGAACATTAGCTTCACTAGAGTCTCCCTGTAATTGGTTGGTTTTAATTGATGAATCGCCTCCCTGTGACTGGTTAGCACTGTTGTCCATATCTGGTGTGCTCGCAATTTCCAAAATACGTTACAAGAAGCCTCCAATCAATAGACGACTGCAGTCGTACGTTTAGAATTGATACGGTTTTCGAAGGCAACCAATGCTCTAATACAAACTACAGTTCATCAAGGAACTCATTAGAACACAAGCCACATCATGGTTCAAAACTATAGTGAACAATAAAAGAAATCAAAAGGAGGAAAAGGAAAAGGAAAAGAGGCTTTCATTCTAGCATGAAAGGGATATCTCTGATTCTCTATGATGCTCATTCAATAGCTATTCACATTTTCCCATACGTACATTACAGATGAGAGAATCCATGAAACCATAGGATCTTTGGATTTCCATGCTACGATTAACACATCATCAGTTCAATCATTGAGATGAAATCAACGAGGTAACCAATCTAAATCCCTCCTTCCATTTTGCCACATTTTCTAAGCAAGCAACCAAACACAGAGCTGATAACCCATTTCGTACACAGAACAATGCCACTCCCATCAAATCAATCAAACAACTCACGCATTCAAAATCCAAAACAGCAAAAAAGAACGTACCCCATGTATAGGGCAGCGTATTTAAAGCAAACCCAGAAGGCCAAAACGGATCCACGAAGGACCAAATCCGATTCCAGGAAGAAAAGATCAGAGAGCCGCTTCTGAAAGCCAAAAAGATTCACGGGTGTAAGGATAAAAAGGCAGAAACAAAAGCAAAATTTGAGAAATCGATAGATCAACATTAAAAATTGAGGGAAAAAGAGATTGAAAGTTTCGAGGAAAAAAGTGGGTCGAACTTGAATGAACAACAACATCACGGGTCGCCTCTCTCGTGCATCCTGAAATCGAAAATGCCCTGTTCGAGGATTCACAGGCTCGGCTTTTCCTCTTCCTTTCTTCTTCTACCTTGGTTTCTTCTTCTCTGGTTTTTATTATTAATGGCAACAGCCATTAAAGGAAGGGGGAGGAAATGGTGGAAACATAGAATATTATTATTTATAGGAAATGGGTTGTAATTATCTTCTAAAATAATTAGGGAAAGGAACATAATTGTATGATAAAATATGAATTGAGGGAATGTTTGGTTTTTGGATTTGTATATTTGCAAGTTGAAAAGTTTTGATCTTGTGTAGCTTATGTTTGAATTTTATGAAGAGATAGCTTCTAAGATTTGTCTATTTTTAACTTACAAATAATTTTTTTCTTCAAAAAAAAAAAAAAAGGTGAATTTCAAATTTTGGGTTTTATGTAGTTTTTGTTAGATAATTGTAATGGATGGCAACATGAGGGTAAATAATGGTAAATATAGCAATTTTGAAAAATATTTTCAAATATGGCAAAAAATTTTAATTAATTTTTATATTTCTGAATTACCCCTTCCCTGATTGGCATCTTCTTCTTCCTCGTCAGTTTTTTTTTTTTATTGATAGAAATCTTCTATCCTGATAGATTCTATCAATGATAGAAATATTTTCTATCAATGATAGAAAGTTTTTATATAGAATAAAGTTTCTATCACTGATATATTCTATCAGTGATAGAAAGTTTCTATCACGGATAGAATAAAGTTTCTATCACTGATAGAAAAGTTTTCTATCAGGGATAGAAGATTTCTATCCGTAATAGAAATTTTTTCTATCATCTATCAGTGATAGAAAAACTGATTGACGCGTGCATCTTCTTCTTCCTCGTCAAGTTTATATATATATATATATATATATATATATATATATATATATATATTGATAGAAATCTTCTATGATAGAAAGTCTTTCTATTCTATCAGTGATAGAAAGTTTTCTATCAGTGATAGGCATTTTAGTAATTTTACTTTTCAGATGGTGAGATTTTGTCATTTTTGCAAATATTTATGCGGACGATTACTTTTGCAATTACTTTGAGCCATTTTGCTACTTTTGCAACCAACCCGTTTTTGTTTATCTCTATCAAGTAAATTTGAAGAAAAGCAAACTTCTCTAAGTTTGACTTTCTAAATCTAGACTATATAAACTAATGAGTCAAATGCACTTTAAAGATTCGAGTTCACGATATGTTATATGTTGTAACCTTAATCTTAATTATCCTTGTTTTTTTTTTTTTAATTATTATCTTTATTATTTGATTAAGGTTTATCAAATATTCTTATAATAAAACTTGGTTGCATACCTGTATATAGAAATCTCTCTACATACCCCAATCTTGACAACTAAGAAAGAGGAAGGGGGAAAATGAAAAAAAAATAAAAATATATCTCTCTTAGTTGTCAACATTTTAATGGTGGTATGCAGGAGATCCCTACTAGTATGTAGCCAAGTTTTTTTCCATATTCTTTTAGCCATGGGTAGGAAAATCTAAATTTCGATTATATTTGAAAATGAGATTAGTTCCAACATTTTTCTGCTTTTTAATGAAAATAACGATTTAATTAAACTTAATACGAATTGATGTTTTTCTTTTAAAATAACTTGTTAGACCCACATTGTTAAAAAGAAAAAAAAAAGGTCATGTTATGAAATTCATTTACTATATGGAGAAATATAACTCGTTGTAATCTCATGTTATATGTGGGAGGAACTATACTTATATCTCTTCAAATTGGCTATGAGAATTTCAGTTGCACCTCTTCTCTATTAATCTTGACTATCTTAGTATGAATGAATATAGTCTTTGAAACTCAACTCTACAATCATACTCGTAACGTAGAAAGATAGTACAAGAAGGGAACTTGTAGAAAATTTCTAAAGTTATTATGATTATTGGTCAAGCCAATCTCATAAATTGAGGTTATATGTTTTAATTCTTATCTATCTTTTAGTGGACGTTTGGTGCGCTGGAATTGAATAGGTTTGGAATGGAATGTGATTCCCATGAGAATATTTTGCTGGTATCTAGATTCCTGGGAATCATGATGCTTGTGTTTGGTGCGCTGAATTTGAGTTGAAATTAATGGAGAGAAAAATGGTGGGTCTCATCAAAATTATGAAGAAAAATGGAAAGAGAAATAGTGGGACCCACCAAAATGTGGGAAAATAGAAAAAGAAATGGTCAGTCCCATCAAAATTATGAATGAATAAAAATGAGGAGAGAAATAGTGGGACTCACCAAAATGTGGGAAATGGCACGTTCCCACACTTCCATATTCCAACTCCACCCGAATCTTGGCCCACCAAACAAGGGTATCTCTTTCCAATCCAAACCAATTCAAGGCGACCCCTTGGGCCAAACAGCTCGTTAGATATATTTGTGAGCCTAATTTAAGAGGTTTAAGTAGTTTGTGCATAGAAGCAAAGTAGTTGCTTGAAAATGTTCGGTGCATATGTGAAACATGTCTTGTTGTTTGTGGACCATGATTGAGTAAGAATTGTACCATCCTCGAGAGGAGCTAGCAAAAATAAAGTCATAGTCTATTACGGGAAGCAAATGTGTCACTACAATTCGTGGTCCAAATTCCAAAAGAAATCTAGATAGATTTTACTTGTTAGTTTGCAAACAAATTGAAAGACATTACTTAATAAGTTAGAAAAGTTTCCAAAAATTCTTACGTAAACTTAAACATAACTCAAATGATCAAGAGGTTAAAGGTTCGAATCTCTCCACTCTTGTTTGGTCATAGGACAAGTATATATAAATTACAACTCCAAATAATATATTTTGCATATGTAAATGTAATGTAGCTTCTTTTTGGATATTACATCCTCTCATCTCCACTCTTGTTTGACAATTTTTTAGTTGACTTTTGATTAATTGACAGATAAAATTAATTAATTCAATTGATATGTAAGAATCTCCTCAATTTGCAGCTTGGCAATAAATTAATACAAACATCACTTTAATTCTATTCATATCAAAAAATACAATTTAATTAATTAAAATATTACCCTTTATTTGGTCTAAAGGAATTCTTTCTTCTTCTTTTTTTCTTTTTTCTTTTTTCTTTTGTCTCTTTTCTTTTTTTAATATTCTAAAGTGGCATATGTGTGTAAATACATATATAAAGTAGTACTTTGGAAGATTTTTGGAATGGAATAGCTTTTGGACTAAAAAATTAAAGTGATGGAATTTTTCACCCTGGTCAATCATAATTTTATAACTTCATTATTATATACGGTAAAAGTCGGTATGGAACCACATTTCCACAGAGCTCTATCTATGTCGAAATGAGAGAAAAGACAAAAGGTTTCTTAGATTAGAGATAAAGAATCATTCTTTACCCCTACTTAATTCTAAATACGACAAAGCAAAAATGAATATTTTAAATGTCTAGTTTTTTTTTTATAGAATTTTAAATGTCTAGTTCATCCAATTGAAATTTATACTATAATTATACTTCTTACTTTCTTTTATTTAAAAAATAAAAAAAAAAACATAAAAATTTCTTTCAAATCTAGTGATTTCTCCATTCGTTCTTTCTGGTAGTACCAATAATTGTAGTCCATTAAACTATACAAATGAGAATATATATAATGTCTCTCCAATGTTATACCTCTTGGAGATATAAAATTAAGTATGGGATTTTTTTTGTTTTAATCGACAAATTAAGCGAACTATTCTCTTGGAGAGAAGGTATAACCCTACCATTATTATATTATATGGGCTTTCATCTCAAAACCAATTGGCAATGAGTGGAGTAACCCTTGTAGCTTATATATATTGTGAGGTCTCCACCAATCTTTTTAATGTGGAATCCTCAACAACCATTACAAAACTATCAAGAAAAACTATAACATTATTTTAGGTATTTTTATTATTTATTTTTTATTGTTTAGAGTTCAAAGAACATACGAAAGTAAAAGGATTCAAACCTCTAACTTTGAGTAAAGGTATACGTGCCCTAACCATTTTTTTTTTTATTTTTTTTTTTTTAGTTCAACAACATTTGGGGTGAGAGATTCGAACCTCTGACCTCTTGGTCAAGGGTACATGTCAATTACCGCTGAGCTCGTTTTGACATACGTGCTCTAACCAATTGATCTATGTTCTGCCAGCATTTTATGTAATAGTTGCTGCTATAAAATATGAACTCTTTCCCTCCAAAATCTCATTGTCACTAGGTCAACCGATGAATTAGAACTATTTAGCTACGCTCATATTGACAACCCAGTAGACTACACGAGTGGAGGAGGTCGATTTCGCAACGCATTCAATACACATCAAAACCTATCCTATGTTTCAAAAAGAAAAAATAAATTCAAACTTCTATATACATCATAAATTTCATTTTCTTTTTTTTTTACTAAAATGAAAAGAAGTGAAAGTGGGACCTAAATCTCCACCATGCATTTACAGCCACAGAAAACCTAGATTTTTCTCATTCTTCCCTCAAACAAAGAAGAAAGATGAAGAAGAAGAAGAACAAAAAAAAAAAAAAAAAAAACAAAGAGTTGTGGATTAAAATGAACATTCGATCCTCTGCGATCGCTGTTTAAGAATTCCATTGTACAAAACAACTCGATTTGCAGGAATTTCATTTCTACAGCTTCTTCTTCTTCTTCTTCTTTCCGCCATAGCCAACTTCTCTTCGTGCTCCTTTCTGTATTCTTCTCCGTTTCCTCTTGGTTCCTTCACATCTTCTGCAAATCTCACCTTCTTCTTTTTGTTCTTCTTCTTGTTCTTCTCCCTCTTTTTATCATCTAAACACATTAACATCAAAATCCCACCAAAGTTTCAGCCTCTAATGTTCAAATATGATTAAAAAAAAAAGTCAAATTTATAGCGACCCATTGAGTTTGAGCTTCTAAATTTGGTGTTAATTTAACACGGTATTAAAACAGGAGTATATACATAAGGTCAAAAACCCACCGAAGTTTCTGTCCCCAAATGTTCAAAATATGATTAAAGATATCAGATTTATTTCGTGAAGTGTTAGTTTAACTTGGTATCAAAACATGAGGCGGGTCGTATTTTTTGTTTTCTCCCTCTTTCTATCATCTAAACACAATAAAGTCAAAAACCCATCGAAGTTTCCGTCCCAAAAGTTCGAAATGTGATTGAAAAAAATTAAATTTACAACAATCTATTAAGTTTAAGCTTTTAGATTTAGTGATATTTTGAAATAGTATTATCACAAGACATTTACAACACATGAAATTAAGTTTTTGAGTTTAGTGATGATTTAACTCGATATTAAAGTAAGATCCAAAACCCACTATGCAATTTGGGTTGGTGTGAATTTAAAATACCATTAAAACAGGGTTCTTATTTTCACTTATATATTTTTTTTTCTTCTCCCTCCTTTAATCATCTAAACACAAAAACATCAAAAACCCACCAAACCTACAGCCCCAAATGTTCAAAATATGATTAAAAAAATCAAATTGACAACAACCCACTAAGGTTTTACAACAACCCACCAAATTTAAGTTTCTAGATTTGTGGTAATTTTAACACATAATCAAAGTGAAAAAAAAAAAAATACTATTCTTATTCTTATTCTTCTCCCTCTTTTTTTCATCTAAACACAATAAGATAAAAAACCCACCAAAGTTTCACCCCAAACATTCAAAACATGATAAAAAAAAAATCAACTTTTACAACAACCCATCAAGTTTAAACTTCGAAATTGAGTAGCAATTTAACACGGTATCAAAGCAAGAGACGAATCATGATTGGAAGTGGATAAAGAAATGAAAATTACCAGAAGAGAAGCAAGAAGGGAGAAGGGATTTGGAGGGAGTTGGATTATTATTGTTGATGTTGTGGTGCTTGGAGAAGGCGAGAAAGAGAGCAGTGGAGGAGACGACCATGGCAGTGGCAATGACCAGACCTTGAGAGCTCAGAATGGAAGACATGGCACCAACACCAACAGCAACACAACACAAGAACAAAGAGGAAAGTTGTTTTCTTTTGAATTTTGACGAACCAAAGAAAGAAAGAAAATGGATGGTTTTTTTTTGGGGTGGGAAAGCAAAGTTTAGTTGGCAAGTGGGGGAGGGAGATGGAGAGATTTTAATTATATGGGTGGCAATTTGGAGAGAGAGAAGATAGACTTTTTTTTTTTTTTTTTCTTTAGAGAAATTAATTGAGAGGACTGGAATAATGTGGCTGACGATGTGGAAAGTTGACCGTGTATTTAAAGGAGAGTTTGGTGGGATATTTTCTAGTACTACTGGAGTATGAAATTGAATAATGTTTCTTATGATTGTCGTACGCATCAGTATGAGTTAAAAATGATGTGGAGTGTAGTTGTATTGAAGAATTATTTGTAAATAATTTCCTTGGTGTTTAGAGTGCAAGCTCGACATCAACTTAGACTTTGATTTAAGAAGTCTAGGGTTTGAAAAAAAAAGGAGATATATTTTTGCTTTTTTTTTAAAAAGAAAATAAATGTTGATTTTGAGTAAGGGCCGGTTTGGAATAACTTTTAGTTTAAATGTTTTGGAAGAATGCATTTTTTTTTAACATTTGGTATAAAAATTGTTTAGAATTTAAACACCTGTATGTTTGGTGACATTTCCTCATAAATGTTTTTATAACCAAGTTATTATATATTTAAAAAATTTGTTTTTAAGTGTTTCTATTAAAATGGTTTTTTTTTTCCAAAATTAAACACTGAAAATTTTCTAGGGAAGTATCCTCCTTCTTCTTCTTTTTGGTTGGAAATTGGTGTTAAGGTATGGAGTAGGAGTAGTATTGGAATTTGTTTGAATACCATAAATTTATTAGCAAATATAGGTTCAAAATCTTAATCCAAATTCATCTATATAAATTCAATTTCTCATCCTTTCGTAGTTAGCATGAAACGATCAAATAATGACAATTCATATTGAATAATTTTATTTTATTTAACTTCAACATATTATGCATGAAAATCCGAACCATCAACCTTTAGATAGAATTGAACGATATTCACGTCAACTATAAAATCACTTTTCTTTAGTGGTAGAAACAAAAAAAAGATAGGATATTCAAATATGGTCGAAAATATAATGGCTTAACCAGGTGACTAACCAAAATGAATAAAATTTAGTAATAACTGACTTGTAGTATCGATTAGAAAGTTAGAAGTTGGAATCTCTAACCTTTAAATATTTAAAAATTAGTCGAACTATGTTTATGTTATAATCATTGAATCATTTATTTTTTTTAAGTAATAGAGGGAGAGAGAGAAAATATAAGTAATTAAATGTTGGTGGGGGCAAAGCGTGGCAGAGGAAGGGCGGTGGGGAGCTGAGGTAAGCAGTCAACTTTCATTCAAACCTCCAAAGAAGAGCTCTCAGAATCCGAGTGGACGAACGGTCAACTTCAGGTGGGACCCACTCTGGATAAGCCTACTGCCAATTCAATTCCAACTTATTTTAAACACTGCCAACCAACTCTACTCTGACACGTGGACTCGACACCTGTATCTTTAGTCTTTTCCTTAACCCACCTTTTTTTTTAAAAAAAAATTGATATCTTTTTCTTTTTCTTAACCCCTCCATTTATTTATACTTAAATCTTTTAAATTATTGAAAAAAGAAATAATAATGATAATTAAAAAAAAAAATAAATTGAATTATTACCTTTTGCAATTATGTCTCATCAATCATATTCTTGAACAAGCTCTTAAATAGAAAAGAAAAAAAAGACAAAGTGTTGGAAAAAAAAATATAATGCATAATTTAGAAGTTAGACTAAACTCATATATTTGAAGAATATATTAATTTGAAATGGAATAGATGGAAAATGTATAATTCATTGTAATTCATTTTGGGAGGGGAACTTCATCCGATAATGAAAGTAACTATTTTATTATTGTTTTTTTTTTAATGTCAAGTAACTATTTTACTTGTATAAAATGGTTTTGGATTTCGAAGGAAGGGAGTTTTATTGGGGAGAGAAATTAAATTAAAGACTTCTCTCTCGGGAACTGGTATAATAATTTTATTTGAAGCTCTCTTGATACAAAAATAGATCTTATTGGTAGTAGTAGCTTCAAGTATAGTTTTTACTTTGAAGGGTTAACCTTTTTTTTTTCTTTATTCTTATCAATTTAGTTTTTAAAGCATAAAAGGTTTTATTTCTATTGATGGTCGATTTTGATCAGAGGAAACTCATCTGACCTTCACGTGCCACCAACGGTAAATTTGTAGATGAGGGAGGAAGACGTGGCCTGCAAGACGGAAAACCTGCACACCGGTGTGGTGCTAGCCACACCGACTCCGATGCTTAAGTCAAAAAACGGAAGTACGAGGGCTAGAGAGTAAGAGAAGAGAGTAGAGAGTTCGGCTCCCCTTCTTCAGGGGTATAAATACCTGCTCCTCCCCCTAGGGTTTTTAGGGATTCGGAGGCGTTTTAGGTCAAACCATGCAAAACTGGGGCAAACGGAGGTAGTAGGGACTGATAGGAGGCTAACGAGCTCGACCTCGGTCCAAGGCCGAGGCCGAGCATGTGGGTCGGGCCCAATTGGCCTGACCCATTTGGTCCGGTCTTCCTCTGAGTCGATCCCTGGTCCTGCCTCCGCCCGGTTGTCCTCGTCAGCTCCTTGTACGTCATGGTGGTCCAAAATTACCTATAACAATTTCAATATTTCAAATTTAATAAGTTATAAATTTAGTCCTTTTTTTAGTTAATATCTAACTGAGTTAGAAATTATTGAAAAATAACTCGAGATGTTTTATCATTATTTGCTATCCATATATAATTATTTGAAAGATAGCATCAAGACTTCTTAAGTACTTGAGAAGAAGAAGGAGGAAAAATCTTTGGAATATCTTGAAGGTAATCTAGAGAAAATCTTAAGTGGATAATTTATTTATATTATTTTACCATAAATACACAAGTACCTCAATAAATTCTCATTATAATATTTTCGACCACTTCTCTTATAATTTCCAGTTTCACTTTTGTGTCTTTTTTTTTGTTCAACAACATATGAGGTGGGAGGTTTCGAACCTCCAACCTCTTTGTCAGAGATATATGTCATAACTAGTTGAGCTATATTTCAAATTGACAAACTCAAACTACCTAATTATAGTTCTAACCAGCCACGTTTATCCATTAATTTATATGTATATATAGTTGGTCGTTAGATAGTATAAAAACAAAATGATATCATATTCTCTTTTGAATAAAAATTTTTAAACATTAGGGACCAAATTAAAAGCGGAAATGCATTGTGGTTTTAAGTCAAAGAGGGACAATAGGAGTGATGCATGATTGACAGTTGGAGAGGCCAACTACCACAGATGTCGGCAAGCAGTATTGGACAACATGTCGTAACAATAGTGGGCCAATTGGACAGTGTAAGTATCTCAATTTTCCACTTCTTTCCCACGTGTCGTCTCCCATGCTCCGCCACGTGTTATTGCCAACTTTTGACCGTTCTCATTGGGCCACGTGTAAAATCCAATTATTTCAATTAATTGAATCAAATCAGAGCTACTTGCAAGCCAATTAGATCAAGCCACTTGATTTAGTAACACTTGACCACCTAATCGCTACTTTGTGTGTGTGGTCGCTTCTTCGTTCTTCCATTTTTTAAAGATTAAATATATCAAATAGTCTGTAATCTTTGTCGATTTGGTGCTTAATCTTTTGAAATTCTCAAATTTACTTTGAATGTATTAAAAAAAAAAATCCCAAATTGAGTAGATAGGTAGTCATGTCATAGGCCAAAGCGAGCATAGTTCAGCGGTTATTGACCTGTACTCTCGACTCAGAGGTCAGCGGTTCGACTCCTCCCTCCTTCAAATGTTGATGTACTCAAAAAAAAAAAAAAAAAAACATGTCACAAGTGAGGTCCACATGTTTTCAAGTATATTATTGAAATAATCATGTAATGACATGTCAGCTTTTTGTTTATAGTTTTGTTTTTGAACCACCTAATTGAAAAGTTTTTATACATTAAAAGTAAATTATGAAATTTCAAAAGATTAGAAACTAAATTTAGAATTAGCTAAAAGATTAATTATCATTTGATATATATATATATATATATTTTTTCTTTTAATATTAAGATCATGAATTCGGTTTGTATTTAATTAGAGGAAAAAAAAATATTTCTAACTAACTTTTCTTTTCATAATATCACACCACAAATGGATACCTTGACCACTTAGATTGACATTAGAAAAAATAAAACAATAATTAAAGAAAATTTTGTTTGCGCCATTTGAATTTTTATGTCAATTTTTAGTACTTACTACTTAGCTTTAGATTTAGAATTTCAATGAAATATAAATAAAGATTTTGAAGATACTGAGATCTCCATTAAAAGATAAAAAAGATAATATTATCAATAACATAGGTCAAGTGATTAAGACATTAATAAACTCTTTTATAAGTTTTTTTTTTTTTTTTTTTTAAAAAAACTCTCTTATAAGTTTCAGATTCAAATCTCCACTTTTGCACTTATAATGTTATATTTAACAGCCAAAATACTATCATTAGAGTCTAAACACGATTGTTGTAGGTTTCTAGGTGTCACGACCTAATTTTGAGATAAAAAGGTGCTGTAACTATAAATTTTATGCCTAACAAAATATTAATTAATGTTTATAATTGTTTGATGGGAAATTGTCAGTTTTAACCCTTTTAAGTTTTTGGGTTTAAAAAATAACCTCATTTTTTAAAACATGTTTTTTTTAACGTACTTGATAAAACTCAATAATGTGAATTTACAGAAATAACCCTGAAGGTAAAAGGTCAAAATTGAAACAGAAAACACAAACCATCTTCGTCTTCTCCTCCTTCCCTTCGTCTTCTCCTCTCGTGTCCTGCAGCTCCGACGACCCCAACGGCTCCAGCGGTTCCTTCTCTCTCGTTCGACTCCGACGACTCCAACGACTCCGGCGTGTCAACTCCGCAGCGTCTTCATCCCCGTTCTAGCAGCTCCGACTCAACGACGTCTTCATCCCGTGGATTTTTCAGGTCGTTTCTAGCAGCTCCGACAACTCCACCAATCAAGGTACATTTCTCTTGTATCTTATTTCTGCACTTTCTGGTGTTTTTTTTTTGGCGTGGGGGCGGATAATGAATTGAATCACCATGGAAATGTGTTTGTTAAACCCTAACATTTTTTTTTTTGAGATTTTTCGAAGAGGGGAGAGGGTTTTTTGGAGAGTTCTCGAAGATGGAGAGGGTTTTACTGGTTGGTGTATTCGCCGGCGTCGGAGAAGACGAGTTTTCCTGGTAGATTTCCGGTCGGGATCGAAAACCGGGAAATACGGTTCCGTAAGCTTTGAACCGATTTCCTACGGGAAAACCGGTTCAAACCTTACGGGATTCCCAGTTTTTTCCTGGGTTGATTCTCGACCAGGAATTCTACCCGAGAAAAAAAAAAACAGAACTTTTTTTTTTTTTGCCTTCTTCTTCCTTCTTTGTTTGTTTTTTTTTTTCTCACAACCTGCCTTCCTTCTTCCTTTTTATTCCCTGTATTTAGAGTTATATATATACAGAACTTGGCACGTATTTGCATCAAATTGAAGGTTGCTTCGTTGTTCCTTTTTATTCCCTTGTGAAAGTGTTCTGTTGTTTAGAGAATTTAAATTGATTCCAGCTATGAAGGTTGCTTCTTCAGATTGTGGATATCTTAGAACATTTAGATAGAGACGTTTGTTCTCAAGTATTTGCATCACAATGCTTTTTAAATCTGGGTTTCATTGGGGTGATTGTTTTAATTAATTTTTTAGTTCCTAGTATGAGAACTTATTTGAAGGGCTGAAATAAAATGACTAAATTCAAAATACAGATGAATGTGTGAGAGATTTAGAAAATTATATTTTGACCGTACTTTAATAAAACAATAAAAAGAAGTCTTTGAAAACTTATTCATAAATCAAGTTAAATTAGTTTATTAGTGATTCTTAAATAGTCATTTACTCTAGAGGATGTTTGGGAGTGATTTCAAAATAGCTAAAATTACTTTTATTATGCTTGAAGTCATTCCAAAACTTGTTTTTAGTCATTTAAAATCAATTTAATGTTTGATTCTAGAAACTCAAACTCAAACTTGTTGTGTGTGTAGGTGTTGTTTTTGTTTTAATTTCAAACTAAATGATCTTCCATATGTTTGATATTTCAACTATTTAGGTATTAAAATGGAGATGGTAGCAAAGATTAGGCCTGAAGGTTACTTTCGTGCACAGTTGACTTGTTGTTCACACTTAACGAAAACAATTGAAACTTTGCAGAAGAGATTGACTGAAACCCAATTAGATATGTTTAGACAAACCATATTTGACCCTATATTAGACAGCAACATATTATTTAATGGTCAGTTAATCCACCATCTACTACTTAGGGAGGTTGAGGATCCCAGGAAGGATGTAATTAGTTTCGATATATTTGGAAATAAGGTGTCGTTTGGCAAGGAAGAATTCGATCTAATCACCGGATTTAGACACAATAGGAGGATAGCTGATAGACATGAGTCGGGGGTTAGATTGAGGCGTCTGTACTTTAATGACAGTGTCAAAGATTCCGTAATGGATGCTGAAAAAAGATTCTTAGAAATACAGTTTGAGTCAGATGAAGATGCGGTGAAGGTAGCGCTCGCATATTTTATCGAGCTAGCAATGTTTGGGCGGGAGAGGAAACAAAAATTCAATTGGTCTTTATTGGGTATCGTGGACGATTGGGAGATATTCTGCAATTATGACTGGAGCAAAGTAATTTTTGAGATGACAATAAGGAGTTTGAAGAAAGCACTCAAGCATACCACCCAAAGAGACGTTGTGGCCGGAGAGGCTAGTCGATTGGAAAGATATAGTCTTTACGGCTTTCCACATGCTTTTCAGGTTAGTTATTTTTACTCAGAACTTGGAATACTTTAAAAACCTGAAATAGACTAACTTGTTTGATATTCTTCTTGTAGGTATGGGCGTATGAGACTATTTCATCTCTAACGAACCGTGTTGCGAACCGGATGAACCAGGATGCGATCCCACGATTTTCTCGGTGGTCATGCTCCCATTCTCCTACGTACACCCAACTTAGCAGAGAGATATTTGGCTTGACGGAGGTAGTAAGTAATTAATATATTATTCGTTGAGTTTTATTTAGTAATTCATGGGAGCATGTATGTACATTATAATATTTCGAAATCTTGAATACGTCATAACCTTTCGGTTTTATAGCTCTAACTTTCCATTTGCAAGATTCGATTATACATTTCACCACGAACAAAGACTTCGTGGATTTCTTAACCCTAAACTCGAAATTTTTCTTCATGGCCATTACAGACAACCTCGTTTTCAATTCTTCCTTACAATCATATAGTTGTCCAAGTTCAACATCACCAGTAGAATACGAACACTGACCTGATGTGATCAATTGTTGGCTAGAAGCACCTTCCATTCTAGAAGCAAGAGGAGCAACATCTTCCTCAACTTCGTTGCCTCCATCTGTCCCACCATCTGCCTCAAGTTCATCTCCAGCAACGTCGTCATCATAATCATCTACTTCTTCAAATTCATCTGCTTCAGATTCTTCGTATGAATTATCCAATTCTTCATCCTCCTCGTTGTATTCCCAGTTTTCATCTTCCTCTTCATCATACTTTTCTTCCTCGTAATTAAGTGCATCGTCACCAGTTTACAAATTCTCTTCAATCCCAAAATTTGGTGTATTGTCATCAGCTAAGTCTAGTGGGACAAAAGTATTACATATAGGTGTTGGTGATGATACATTATCATATGTCGGATGATACGAGGGAATGGATGATGGTATGTTTTCGGCGAAATTGTAGGGTCCAGTCTGTGCAAATGATGGTGGCGGTTGTGGAAAAGGTTGTGAGATCGTGGGTGGTATATGACTATGACTACCTAAGTTACTGCCACTACCATGGACAGCTTTTGGAATCATTGATAAGTATAATGGCAATTGTGATGCATCCTCTCCGCTTAGAAAGAATCTTAATTCTCTGTCATTTCTAATCAAATAAGTAGGAACTCTTGATCCAAAATTGTATAGACATCTTATTATAAGGTCAAACTGATCGGGGTTAATGCCACTCAGGTTATACATCTCTCTTAAAAACTCCTCATACCTTGTGTTAATATCCACATCCAATCCTGCTAAATAGCCACCTTCATAATCTCTTTCATTCTCCTTCCATAGACCACCGTAACACACAAAGATTCGAGGCATTCTGCAAAATATATATATATATATATATATATATATATATATATACAAGATTCATTAGAAAAAAACAACTTTTGTAAAAGAAGGAAAGAAAAATCAAAGGAAGAAATGAAAAAACAAAATCTGGAAAATTTCCTGGTTGATTTCCCGACCAAGAAATCCCGGTCGTTTGACCAAGAAATCCCGGTCGGGATTCATCATTTCCCGGTCAAAATTAAAAAAAAAAAAAAATCTAGATTTTCGAATAAAACTCTTAAAAAACCTACTTATGATTTAAAACATGTAATCTACATACCTTCCTTAAAAAAACGTTGACAATACCCGCACGTGTTTGACTTCTTTCTTTTCTCTAAAGTATGTTGTTGGTCAAATGGTAAATTATGTTTTCATGTTTGAATTTTGTTTTAATTGTTGGAATTAGTTGGTTGAGAGGTTAGTTGACAATTTAATGACCATCATTAATCAAAATTGAAGAAGGGTAATAAAGACTTTTTACCTAGTGGGTCCCACCAAAAAGTATCCAAATTTTTATAAAATGGGTTAAAAAAACAAGTTTTTAGGAAGTGGATCAATTTTGAAAACCCAAAACTTAAAAGGGTCAATTTTGACAATTTCCCTTGTTTGATCAACTCTTATATAATTTGAAATCTAATCTAGACCGTATAACGAATATCAAATTAATTGTTTGATATGTAACCATGGACTTGATTTACGAGATCAAGATATTCAAGAATGCTTATGTAACAAATTTTATTTTTCAAACCTTCCATAGTTATAAACTTGTCATGTGATTACTTACAAAATATCAATAGTACAAGTTAGATAAATTGATCGACTTACTCAAAAAATTTAGGCTCCGTTTGATAATCATTTGGTTTTTGAAAATTATGCTTGTTTTCTCCTAAATTCTCTACCATGACTTTCATCTTAGTTAAGGTTGCATTTGAATTCCTAGCCAAATTTTAAAAACAAAAACATGTTTTTGAAAACTATTTTTTTTTTTTGTTTCCAAAATTGGACTTGATTTTTTAAAACAAGGTAGAAGATTAATACTAAAATCAAGAAACTTATAAGTGAAAGTATGTGTGTATAAGCTTAATTTTCAAAAACCAAAAACCAAAAACCAAATCGTTATTAAACGAAACCTTTTGATTCTATTTTCATATTTTTATAATTCTCTTTTTTAGTAATAAATTTTATAATATCTTATCTCTGTTGGTCTACATGAATTACCTCTTTTTCTTCCAACAGAAAAGCAAAATGAAGGTCCACACTAATGAACCACTCAATTCCAAAGAGTATAAACTAATTAAAAATGATACAAACAAAGCCAACTTTTTTATTAGAAACACAACTTCAATCACATTCATAACATCAAACCATTTCACAAAACACATGATGAATTCTTGCCTTCCCATCACAACAGAGTATGGAAACCAACTTGAAGGAAGTTTTTTACAACAGTTAGTAAAAGTGCTTTTCTCTTCAAGTAGTGAGGATTGGAGGGAGATAGTTAGATTTGTTACCTAGAACTCGAGCCTTAGTATCGGGGAAGTACTCGAACCCCGGAAGCTCGGTAACTTCACCGTCACCGGTGATGCCGATGGGGTAGCGAAGCAAGTGGCCGGGAAGGTCATGTTCAAAGCTCTCACTTGAGTATAGATCCCAATACTTTTCAGCAAGTTGGTTTACTCTTTTAACACACTCAATACTTTCTGGCATGAGGAAGGATTCATGAAGCAATCCTAAATGTTCATACCATAATGCCAAACGGAAGCCATGGACTTGGCCTCTTGCTGGCTCTCGAGTTGACAAATGATATGGCTGGTAAGCTCCCATGGCTATCTCTGAGTCCCTTGCACCATCCATTGATCTTTGGTTGATGTTGGCTGATCCCACGATTATGTATTCGTCGTCAACTGTTCAAAAGTTACCCAAGATTAGCTTTGTCGACCGAAATTTACAATAATACGAGGCACCGCCTCTAAGATAGGAGAAACTATTCGAAGAGGCCTGGTAGGTTTGTACTGTTAGATGTATAAGAGAGCAACTGAATCCACATCCAACCGTTACTAAGAGGCAACCATATTGCGGTGGCCTCATTGAAAGTCAACGAGTTAAAAGTTAAACCGAAAAAAGTAAAACGAGAAAGTCGACGCTTACCAATCATCATCTTGGCATGAACATAAATCATGAAGCGCCTGGCTTGCTGGGCTCTAAGGTAATCAGAATTTTCTTCAGGTGATTCTGATGGCTCATATTCTCCAGGCTTTTTAACTTCGCGATTACCTACACAAAAGAATGTCAGATAGTTTCTAGGATCCTCTTCTATTCCATTAGCTCTAAGAGCTAAAACTATATCTTTATACATCATTTCCATTGTTCTTCTTTGCCAATCTAATATTGCTTGAACTGTTCCCCCTTCTGGAAATCCTTCCGGCCACATCGGGACGACAATGTACACGGTGAACCGCTCTCGAGCTTCAATCTTACTCACAATCTTAAGTGAAAGTTCCTTTGGGATCAGGTGCAGGGCATTGATCATCTCAGGCTTCACATCATCACCTCTCCATTCGAACGAGCTTCCAAGGAAATACTGGTTTTCAATGTAAATGAAATTCTTTGCTCGTCGAATGGCATTGATGTAAGCATCTTGAATACTTCGATCAATAGTGTTGTCCTTTCCACTTATGAGCCCTGCTTTGGCTGCTTCTTCCGGTGAGTCGGGGAAGCCGAAAGCCGCCCCGCCATCGATCGACCTGAAAACTTGAACATTCCAACTATCAAAGTCATCTGGGAACGTCACAGGTGATGGAGTGATAAAGATGTCATCTAGATCCCTCAGTTTCAAAAGCAAATCTTTCCCACCTTGCTTCTTCCATCTCTGCTCAAAGTTGTACAAAACATCCCACGCAACCGGTCCTTCGAGCCGGGAATGGATATCGTGCCACGGCTCTCTCGGACCGCCTTTGTTTATGGAAGTACCAGCAAAGTTTGGCTGATGGAAATCATCATGATGAGCAGAATCCAAAGTCCTGAAAAGGGAATGAAATGGAGTATCATACCTACCATCACAAAGGTCAATCCCACCAACAAAACTCACAATTCTCCTCCTGTTTGGATCCCCACTAGGCAAAGCACTGTCCACCACAACAATCTTCTGGTGATGAGTGAACATTGTCCCAACAGCAATGTCCTGAATAACATTAGCCCCATCATCAGGATTGCGAGGACACAACACACAATGCACATCAGTATTAGCAAAGTACTTAGCAGTGTCTTCATCATGAGTTGCCATCAGCCCTTCTTCCTTCAATATCGGCACAGAAGTTGTATCATTCCAAACAAGCAAAAGAACTCTAACTCCCTCACTCGCCTTTCTCTTAAGCAATTCACCGAGCATTATGTCTCCACCAGGCTTTGGCCTTCTTCTATCCCTCACCAAAGAAATCTCAGTGTAAACAGACCAACCAGTAATGTAAATCAAGTGTTTAGCATTAGTAATTGCATCAAAAACATCTTCCCAACATCTATGTGGCTCATAAAACTTGCCCCCAGCAAGAGGGATTTTGGGAACAAAGTTGTCAGGAACATGAGCATCTTGGTACAGAGTTACCTTACAGCCTCGTCTCTGAGAGAAATAAGTGTAGGGAACTCCAGGAAACTTGGGGCTTTTGATGCCACGACCCCAGTTTTGATCCTTTGTGACATCGAAATATTGTAATTTGACATGGATTTTGGGCTCCCCACGAATGGGATTCTTGCGTTCGTCTAAGATAGGAACCCATTGGTCAACTTCTTCACCGTGGATGATCTCTCGGACAGACAAATATGCTCTGCCGATTAAGGTTGCTCCAATGGGGTTGTCGTCTTTGACAGTGAAGATGATGTTGGAAGCCATGTGAGCACAGTAGATGTGGAAAGTTTCGTACCATTTTGGGTTTGAATGTTCTTTCTCAAGTCTTCTTGTTCTTCCAACTCTGGCCTTTTCTAAATCAATGGTTGCATATAGCCTCGTTACTCCTCTGCCAAATCCTACTGCTTCCTCTACGTTTTCAACCAACTACACACCAAAAATTGAGGTGAAATTGTTTAGGATGGAATCCATTTTGGACTTTTCTAAATCCAAGTCCGTCGTCCAAAGATTTAAATATTTGACCTCTTGATCAATTGTACAAGTTTTATGCCAATTGAGTTATACTTTTGTCGAGTCTATTAGACAAATATTGACTAATTGATGTGATAGAGATATGACTCAATAGTGGAAATAAAAAACAGTTAACACTTTCAAACATAGAGCTAACATAAACTTAGACTCATTTCATAATCATTTGGTTTTTAGTTTTTGAAATTTTAAGGTTATACACATCTATTTTCACCTATAAGTTTTTTTTTTTTTTGGTTTTAGTATCTACCTTTTTCCTTATTTTCAATAACCAAGTCAAATTTTGAAGGAAAAAAAAAAAGTTTTTTTGATTTTGGAATTTGACTATGAATTCAAATAGATCCTTAACATAGATGAAAACCATTATAAGAAATTTGGGAGAAAATAAACATAATTTTCAAAAACCAAAAACCAAATGGTTATCAAATGGAATTGGATAATTCAAATTAATTTTTTTTGAAAAAAATTCAAATTAAATTTATGAAAGCAATAACTAAACAAGAATGTCATATGTCTATTTGAAAAATATCAATTAATTTAAAACGTGAAAAACAAATGGCTAAAGTGATAAAAACAAAAATTGTTTTAGGGATTAGAAATAGAAGGAAAGGTTGTCTTTCTCAAGATATGACGACTAAAATAATGTAAACTAAATTGAATTTCCATGTATAAATCCAATTAACTAAATAATAATGTGACATGTCTATTCGATAAACATCGACTAATTTAAAACATGACAGACAAACAGAGAAGTAAAAAACGATAAATCATTTGAGAAATTGAGATAAGATGAAAGGTTACCGATTTTAAGAAATTGCGAGCACCGGTATGAAGCTTATCCACCTCATAAATGGTGACATGAAGGGTGCCATGAAGCAAAATATGCGCCATTTCTCAACTGCACCAAAAAATCATATTAGATCACATGGGTTTCATCTCAACACCAAATGATAATGAGAGGAGTAGCTCATGTATCTTATAAATTGTGAGGTCTTCACTTATCTTTTCAACGTGGATCCTCAACAATCAAGACAAAAAAAATTAACGTAATCCACTTGGATTAGACCCCATAAACAAATTTCCTAACCTCAAAATCAACAACAAAAGTACTATTGTCCATTCATGATAAATATGAAAATTAATCCGAGTGAAAGATCAAGAAAGCAAAGGATGAGGATCCCTATGTAAAGTATTATTCCTATTTTGTGCTCCTTTTAAGTTATATTGCTTTTCCAATGTCTGAATTTAAAGAAGAAAGATAATAAGATTTTTTTTAAAAAAAAAAAAAATCAATTTTGACCTAGACTCGTTAGGTTCTATCAATTTAGATTTTAAACTTTTGAGTTCATTAAATTGGACCTTAAACTTAAATAAGTATTACAATTTTTACCTTCGATTTAATTTCCGCTAATTCACCTACTAATTTTGATTGAAAAAACAATGTAAAAATCTTCCTAAACTCATTATTTTCAATAAAATAAAGTTATGCACAAATATAAGTTTATAATCAATGCAAAAATTAACTATGAAATAACTTTGTCAACATTCCTAAATTCAATAAAAAAAAAAAATCTAACTTTAATATCATTTTCTTTAAAATTTTATCAATTTCATATCCTACGTATAGTTTATAATTCATTGAAAATATAAGAGAAAACCTTTTATAAAGATATTTGGGGAAAGAACTTAGTAGAGGGCTAAAATTGCAATAATTTTTAAAGTGTAAAGTTAAGATTGCAATACTTATATAAGTTTGAAGTGCAATTTGATGAAATTGAAAGTTTATGATCTAAATTGATACAACTTGACAAGTTTAGGGTCAAAATTGATTTTTTTTTTCTCTAAGATTTATAATTGAAAGTATGCATTTCTAAATATTAGAACATGTGAAATGTTGAAACTAAATAAATAGCAGTTTTATTATCTATAAGAAATTGATAATTTTTTTTCCTATGTGGGAGTAAGGATTCAAATTTCTAATCTTTTTGTCGAGAGTATAATGTTTTAACCAATTATACTTAGATTTTTTTTTTTTGAGTACATCAACATTTGGGGTGGGGGATTCGATACATGCCAATTACCGCTGAGCTAAGCTGGCTTTGACAATTATACTTAGGTTGGCAATAACATGTTAACGATAGTTTTAATCATTTTTTATTAGTACAAGATATTGTAATTAGCCATGATTGGAAAGGTAATCTATGATTTATTTCCACTCAAACCAAAAGATTATCAATTCTTTAAAATAAAAAGTGATTAACAATTCCATTATAGTCCTCCACTTTCATCCAAAAACTTTGATGTATTACAGTAAATTTAATTATTTATTCATATTTTAACATAATTATTGATTTTTAAAAAAGAAAACTATTTAAGAAAATCGGAAGACATTGTTAAAAGAATGTACAAATAAACATCTAAAAATTGATTTTTTCTTTTTTTCTTTTTTTTTTTTTTTTTGAGAAATTGAACTTTTCAAATGTATTTTTTTTTTTTTATATAACATGTGGAGTGGAAGTTCCAACCACATATGTTTCGGTCATTAATACAAATTTTATGTCAATTATACTGCTGAAATGTAAACTTTTTTTTTTCTTTAAAGGATCTGAAATGTAAACTTTATCTTCCAATTAATTTGTCTGTTATTTAATCTTTAGATTCGAAAATTTATAAAACTAAAATGAAATAATATAAATTCTGTCCCCAAAATATCTTTTATCCTTGGATAGATACGTGTCGCTGGACTAAAAAGATGACACATATTACTAAAAATATAAATTAAATATATATACATTGGGCAATTAATCTTTTTCACCATAAACTTTTATAGAAAATTCTTTTTTTCTTTTTTTTTTTAAGCATAGAGATGTTAATTAAGTTAAAATAGGTTCAAATATTAAAAATACCCCTAAAACCATGGAGATAGTTTCAGTTATACTCTAACTTTCAAAAGTTTCATTTTAGCCCTTAAAGTTTGAAGTTTGTTTCAAAACAATTCTTGAAGTTTTTTTTTTTTTTTTTTTTTTCCATTAAATTTATGATTGAAAAATGACATATTTGCATATGTAGTGTTACTTATGTGAACAAAAATGAACCCATTTCACATATATGGAAAACATAATAAAAATACATGTAAACACATCATTTTTCGTATATAAATTTAGCAAAAAAAAAAAATATATGTCTTTAAGAGTCGTTTTGAAACAAATTTCAAACTTCAAAAGTTAAAATGAAACATTTAAAAGTTCAGAGGTGTAATTGAAACCAACCTCATATTTCATGGATATTTTTAATAATTTAATTTAAAAAATACTTTTATCAAAAAAATTTAAGAAAAATACAAACAATGAAACTTTTTAAAAGATAATTAAACTTAAATTAAAGTTAAAGGTAAGAATCTTACCGTAAGATAGTTTATTAGGGCCCGTTTGGTAACGTTCTCGTTTCTTGTTTCTTGTTTCTAATTTTATTAAGAAATCTAAACATTTAATAACTATGTATATTTCTTGTTTCTTAATTTTTAGAAACACTCCCAAAATTTATATAGAACTTTTGGGAACAATTAAAACTAGTTTCTCTTTTTTTGTTCTTGTTTCCAATTTTTTCCAAACATAAATAAGAATATAAGTTTATTATTATTGAATGTATAGGTGTTAGGATCGTGAAATTCTATTTTTCTTTATTAAAAATGAAGAAACAGAAATAAGAAACGAGAACGTTACCAAACGGACCCTTAGAAACCAAGTCGAACATTTCGAAAGTACAAAATTAGGAGCAAAAATTTAAAGTTAGTAGACGATTTTGAAAAGGCAGACATAAAAGATGAAAGTACCTGAATTAAAATGTGATTCAAAAGAATATTAATTTTTTAAAAAGTCGTAATTATTAAGAAAGGCGAAAAATTATTATTAAAAAAAATAAATGTTAAAATATAAAAAATACTCTTAAAAACTATGGGATTGATTTCAATCATACTCTTCAACTTTCAAATGTTTTATTTTAGCCTTCGAAGTTAGAATTTTGTTTCAAAACAACCAATAAAGACATTTTTTTATTAAATTTATAGACAAAAAATAATGTGTTTGATATGTATTGTTGCTTATGTGAATATATTTGAACATAAATATGGAAAAAAACAATTAAAACACATCGATTTTTGTATATAAATTTATCGAAAAATGTCTCGATTCGAGGATAAAAATGAAACTTTTGAAAGTTTAGAAATATAATTGAAACGATACTCGTTCAAAAATATTTTTGATAATTTAACTAAAAATAAATAAAAATAAAAGCCAAAGCATTATCTTTCCGGTTGGACCTTGCGGAGCCCGCAGCGAACGCGATAACACCAAGTGGCGCCTCAACTACAAAACAATTATAATATCCAAATTTGGCTATGAGTATGTACGGATCCCACTCCCTCACGGCGGTTCTCCGCCGTCGACGGTCGGAAACGCTCCGTCCACCGGAGGTCGGAGATCCGATCTCCTACTTCCAGAGCCTCACCGGATCTCACGGCGACTAACGAGCGCGGAGCCGGAGATCGGTCGCATTCGGCTCCTCCGACGGAGACGGCGGCAGAACGCCGGCGATTAGTAAGATCCTCTAAATCGATCCTCTTCGACTATCGATTCAAAGAGAAAACTAAAGGAAATCCGAGAAGTAATCGCAGAGCACAGATTTGACAGAACAGAAACGCGATCGAAAATTGAAATAGTTGAGTGAACTCACAGGCGCAATAGAGCGAGTAAAAAACGTCGCAGAGAAGGATGAACAAAACATAGAAACGAAGTTGAAGAGAAGAATAAGAATCTAAATACCTTTTCGAAGCTTTCTGTTCTGTTTGGTGGATTTTTGTTCTTGAGCTTCAGCGAAGAAGATAAGACGAAGACGAAGAGGGAAAATGAAAATGGAAGAAAATGGAGAAATTGAAATGTTTTCCCCTTTGGCTTTGGATGCCAATATCTACTCCAAATGAAGTAATTGCAATCTTTTTATTCTTTCCTCAAACATATTGGCTTAATTATTATTATTATTGACTAAATTAAAGTATAATTTTGACAATATTCATTTTTCAAACGCTTTCTATGATTGTATTTTTCTAATCAAGCAAGGTATAACTAATTGGCATGTACCTTCGACCAAGAAGTCGTTCGAATCCTTCACCCCAAATGTTGTTGAACTAAAAAAAAAAAATAATAATAAAAAATAAATAAATAAAATAAAAAAATCAACATTTGAATGTTTTTAGTCCCCTAACATTCATGGAAATAACCCATTTAATCTCTAAACTTCGATTTGCAATAATTTAGTCCTTGTACACTCAATTTTGTAACAACGTGAAAATATTGTCATGATTTAATGAGATTTCTTATATATGTGGATTTTTTTTTTTTTTTTTTTTGGGAGAAAACAAATAGATATCATATTAACTCGAAAGACTTCCCCTAAGGGTTACAAAATACTGAAGCTCACATTGAGCTTGTTGAACAATCCAACCAGGAAAGTTCGACGACCACAAACGTGTAGAAAGCGACAAACCCACTTGGGCTAATTCATGTGCTAATGAATTATAATTACGATTGACATGACAAAAAATAATTTGATCGAATGAACCGCACAAAAGATTTATATCCCAACAGACCGTTGCACAATCCGACTCAGGCCGCTTATGCTGCAGAAGAACTGATATCAAGGCTAAGGAGTCAGAAAACAGAGTCAAACTTTTGACATCATTCTAACGCGCAAGCTTAAGACCCTCAAGCACTGCAACAACCTCAGCACACAAAGGAGACGAAAAAATACGAAATTCTTTATGCATTGCTTGTTTCAACTGGCCCTTATGGTCACGAAGCACCACACCAATAGCACTTTTCTTACTCACCACGTCCCATGCCGCATCCACATGCATTATGTAATCTTGGCCTTGAGCAATCAACCTGTTAATATCTTGGATCGACTGGGCCTTCCGACCAATACGCGGATTGGCCGTCTTAAAATCATACAAATAATCATCAATCCATTCACAACGAGCATTAACAGGGGGAACAGGATGATTATGAATGGTGTTATTACGATCATTCCAGATAGCCCAACACCCAACACAAAGTCGCTCTAAAACTGTATCCGTAACAGAGTCCGCTAAATGGATCCATTTATCTTTAATGTCCATGTCCCTATCCCAACCAATTCGACCTCCCACATCCAACCTTGTCCATACATCCTTTGCTCTATGACACTGAAAAAGTGCGTGGTCTGATGTTTCAGGTACCTCAAAGCACAACGAGCATACCCCATCAACTGGGACATGATGCCTTCCCAAGTTGACAGCACACGGAATGCAACCTTGGAAAGATCTCCAAACAAAAAGTTTAATTTTTGTTGGTAGTTGTAGTTTCCACAGCCGAGTCCACCATTTACGTTCTTTATCCCTACAAGATGGTGAAGCCTCACATTTCAAGAGCATACCCAATTTATACCCGCTCTTAACAGAATATACCACATGCTTGTCATAATGTCAGATCCATGAATCAGGTGATTGTCGGCTAATTGGAATACGAAGGATCTCCTATACATCAACCTCCCATAAATTCAAACGAAGCTTATCCACATCCCAACTTCCCGTTGGGGTGATATAATCAGAAACCAACATATCTACCTGAACCCCTTTCTGTCCTAATACCTTAAATGTGTGAGGCCGAGGAATCCACGGGTCAAGGACCAGCTTGATAGATCGCCCATCACCAATATTCTTCCGAAGACCCACCTTTAAAAGTTCCACCCCCCACATAAACCCTTTCCAAAAATAGGAAGAGTTAGATCGTACCTCGGCGTCTAAGAGGGTTGACGATGGAAAATATCGTCCCTTTAGAATTCTAGCAACAGTAGAATTTGGATTGTGGAAGACTCTCCAAGCCTGCTTAGCCAACAAAGCTTGATTAAAGACTTCCAAATCCCTAAAATTCAACCCACCAATCTCCTTGGGTTTACACAACTCTCCCCACTTACACCAGTGGATACGATGTTTCTGTTCCGTTGTACCCCACCAAAACTTTGCACATAATGCAAAAATTTTGGACAAGATCCCCTTAGGAAGTCGAAAACATCCCATAGCATATGTGGGAATAGTTTGGACGACACTCTTAATAAGAACCTCCTTTCCCCCAGTTGAGAAGAAGCTTTGTTTCCACCCTTGTAATTTTGACCAAACTCTGTCCAGCACACATTTGAACTCCTTGCATTTACCTCTGTGGAATGCTGATGGCATACCCAAGTAAGAGCCCAGACACGTCACCACTTTCATCTGAAGGATAGAACCAAGGTAAGCTCCAGTATCAACATGCACATTTTTAGAGAAACAAACCATTGATTTGTCCAGGTTAATGCATTGACCTGAAGCACGCTCATAATCTAACATAATGGACCGAAAAATGCCCAAATTCAGAAGCCTTGGCCTTCAGAAAAATGAGGCTATCGTCTCATTTATATATGTGGATTGATAAATAAATAGTGACCAAACATGTTTATAAACTACAAAGACTAAATCGTTACATAATTCATAACAATTAACACTTAATTTTGATGAGATTTTTCAAGGTAGGGGAAAATGTTACAAATTTTAGAATATAGTGACTAAATTATTACATAGTAAAATTCATGGATTAAATCGTTACAAATTTGAAAGTATGGAGATTAAATCGTTACAAATTTAAAGTTCAATTACTAAAATTATTATATACAAAAATTCAAATAGTGACTTCTCATCACCAAAATGTTGGCTCTATTTTTCTTTTACATGTCAATTACCACCGGGTTATGTTCACTTTTGACGAGAGGGTCTAAATTTTACCATTATTAGTTTGAGCGTTAAATTTTAGGTTAAATTATCAAAAATACCCCTCGACTTTAGGGTTTGTTTCAATTATACCCCTGGACTTTCAAAAGTTTCAATTATGCCCTTGAAGTTTCAAATTTGTTTCAAAACTACCCTTGGAGACATTTTCCGTTAAATTTATCGACAAAAATTGATGCGTTTGCATGTGTTTTTATCGTTTTTTCCACGTATGTGTTCAAATCTATTCACATAAGCAACAATATATATGCAAACACGTCATTTTACATTCATGAATTTAACAAAAAAAAAACCTTCAAGGGTAGTTTTGAAACAATTTTGAAACTTCAATGGCATAATTGAAACTTTTGAAAGTCTAGGGGCATAATTGAAACAAACCCTAAAGTTTAGGGGTATTTTTGATAATTTAACCTAAATTTTATATATATATTGAAAGTTTAATTTCTATGGGGAGGGTTAAAGTGGGAATAAAAATATACCTTTCATTCTTGTGATTATAATAGCCGAAAGAAACATAAAACATTGATTAGAATTAGACAAGTGCCAAGGCTCAACTGAGGGAGTAGGGTCCAAGCAAATACAGCCTAACAATTTTCCAACTATATCTTAATTTCCCTTTTGACTTAGTTTAATGACATTTAATGACTTTTTAGACATATATTTACTACATATGGGGTTGAAATTAAAAAAAAAAAAAAATGGCGTTCTTTGCATACCATTTTATTTTTATTTTTAGTTAATTATTTGGTCAAATTCTAAGTTTAGTCGTTAAAATTTCAAGTTTGTATCTATTTGATTCCTAAACTTTAAAAAGTATCAAATAAGTCTCCAAACTTTAAATTTCACGTCCAATAAATCTCTCGACTATAAAATATGTCTAATAAGTTCTTAAACTTTCAATTTTGTGTCTAATAGGTTGAACCCTTCAATTCCTTCATGTATTCAACATTTTTTTTTTTAAATTCATGGACCCAATAGACACAAAATAAAAAATTTATGATTGAATTAGACATAAAATTTAATTTTATATCCAAAGGATATATTCCTCAATTTTTTAAAAACTTTTCAATATATTGGGGACCTATTAAATATAAAATTGAAAGTTATAGACCAATTAGACATTTTTAAAGTTCAACTACCTATTAGATACAGAATTAAAATTTTACGAACTTATTTGACGCTTTTTAAAGTTCAGAGACTAAATAGATACAAATCTAAAAGTTTAGTGCCTAAACTTGTAATTTAACCTGATGAAACAAATCATCCGACTCTATAAATTATAAATTTTAAAGTATTTTGATGAGTTCAATTTTAGCCAATTTCAATCTATTTGAATATTTACTAAATTTGAAAGAAATAGTGGAGAGTTGCTATGGCAGCTTTGATTTCCACTAAATTGTCTATTTGATGTTTTTTAATCGAAGAATCATGACTAGTCAAGTTTATACACTTTCATATTATTATGTGATGTTATAGGTAATTTTGGACCACTCCGACGTACAAGAAGCTGACGAGGACAACCGGACAGAAATAGGACTGGAAGATGGACTCCGGAGGTGAGACGTGCCAGTGGGTCGGACCAAGATCGAAGGGGTCGGGTTTTTGGCCCGACCCCCTGCTCGGCCTCGGCCTTGGGCCGAGGCCGAGGCCCATGGTCGGCCTCAACCCGTTTGCGCGGGTCGAGCTCCTCCGGCTCCTTTTGGTCCCCACTGCCTCTGGCCGTCCCGGTTTCGCCTGGTTTGTCCCAAAATGCCTCCGAATTCCTAAAAACCCTAGGAGCATGAGCATGTATTTATACATCTCTTCGCCACTGAAGAGAGGACCCGAATTCTATCCCCAAACTCTACTCTATATTCTCTAACTCTCCTCTTGCTCTTACTTTCTTGCTTCCCATCGTTATGTTTGCTGACTTAAGCATCGGAGTCGGTGTGGCAAGCACCACACCGATGTGCAGGTTTTCAACTTTGCATGCCACGTCTTCCCCCATCTACAAACTTACCGTTGGTGGCACGTAAAGGTCAGGTGAGATCCCTCTAACCAAATTTGACCATCAACGTGTGATGAAGTAAAATTTATTTATTTATTTATTTTGAAAATTCTTGAGTTAGATTTCAACATTAATATATTGATGAGAAGATTTTCTCAATACGGAGTATCAACAAATATTAAAAATATCAATGATACAGATACAAACACCAATGAGGATGATTTCAAACAATTTTTGTAGGTATTTTAAATAACTTCAATTAAATATTAATAATTCTGTAAACTTAAAGAATTTGATATTTTTGTCTATTATATTGAGATTTAACTTCTCCAATAATTTTCTAAAAAAAAAAAAAACTTCTCAATTAATTAATTAGTAAAATTATTGTTTCAATCTTGTTAATTGTGTTGGGTGAATTTAGGAAGATGCTATACTTTGGAAAATTTTAAGTTGTTTGGTTAAACCTCTCAAATATATTTGTATTTATCATCCTTGTTGGCCTCCAATTCTACCATAGAAATAAGCAAAAAAATCACAAAGAAATTAAAATAAAGCAACAAAATAAGGAACACAAAAATTTACGTATGTTGATGGTCAAATTTTGCTCAGGAATCGATCCCTCGCTCCACGTGACAGACAGCAGTGAATTTGTAGATGTGCGGGAGAAACGTGACCTGCAAAACAGACAAACGCTATACACCGGTGTGGTGTTGACCACACAAGCTCCGATGCTTAAGTTAGCTTTGATCTGGAAGCATGCAGAATGTACTTTTTGGGTGAAGTTTTCGGCGTACCTGAGTATGTGCATCGTCTCCTCCTTTATAAGCTCCCGTTAGGGTTTGCACAGCTGCCAGCCTTCTGGCCATCTTGGGCCTTTGGCCCTGGTCGGCCTCGGCTGTGGGCGCGTGACCGAGGTGTTCCATCCTCGGTCATGTCACGTCAGGCTTCTGCCTGGCGTGACTGTGCGCCTGCTGCAGTCGCAGCAGGCGCGCTCGGCCTCGGCCATTGGCCGAGGCCGAGCAGGCTAGGCCTGCCATGGCAGGCCTAGCTCTGGTTTGTCCCATCATCTTTTCCATTTTTTTTTATTTTTTTATTTTTTTTATTTTTTTCGAGATTTCCCTCCATTTCGTCCTATAAATAGCCCCCTTTCTCACCTTGTTTGGACCACCATCCCTTGCCTCCATCCTTTCTTTTATAGCTCTCATTTTCAAGGTAGTTTTTCCTTTCTCCCTCATTCTTACATTATGGACAGCGATGGTACTACATCCTCCCTCGGTGAATTTTACCCCGAGGAGGCGTCTCACAGTTCTGGTTACGACGATGATTCTTCCTTCTCAGAGGATAGTGACTTTGGGCCCTCCGCTCATCCTTCGGCTTTGTCATCCTCAGTAACCGCTGCTCAACTTGAGCGTATGCGGTGTGAGTATGACATCCCCGAAGATGTGCACCTAAGGGTTCCCGGTCCTCAAGAGAGTTTCGCTCATCCTCCTGAGGGTGAAGTTGCTTTTTATCCTGCTATGTTCAAATTTGGCGTTCGCCTCCCGCTTCCTCTCCTTCTTCAACACTTTCTTGTTCTTACGGGTCTGGCTCCTGCCCAAATAGTACCTAACGGGTGGAGCCACCTAATCGGTTGTATTGTTTTATGGGCTTGGTGCAAACAAGGGGCTTCCATGTCCACCGATATTTTCTTTTCTCTTCATTCTATTAATCGTAATCCTAACATAGGACACTTGTTTTACTACATAAGCGCTAGGAAAGGGGTCATAGTACATAACCCGACTTCTGTTAAAGATTGGCTAAAAAATTGGTTTTTTGTGAGTGGAAATTGGCGGGAGAGCGGGCCGAATTATAATCCTTTTGATGTTCCGACAGTTTTTGGAGAGTATGGTACGTTGAATTGTTTGTCTTTGGGTTTTTGCCGATTCTTCTAACTCACTGTTTTTGTTGTCCCTTGTACAGTTCAGAGAAGGGTGCGGCGCTCAACTGAAGCACGAGAGTTTGGCGAAATCATCCAGGAGATCGATCTCGTCCATCGTTTTGGTCCCGACCTTGTCAAACAGGAAAACTTACTGTCAGTCGGCCTTGCTCGTCCTCGATCAGGCAAACCTTTCAATCTCTAGAGGCTCTTGCTTTTACTCAATTTCTTGACTGTTTTAATATACCGACTCTCTCCTTCGTTGTAGCAGCCATGGCGTCCCGCTCCATTTTTGGGGAACGCAAGAAGGGGAAGATGGTTGTTAATGAAGCTGGTTCATCCCGTCCTGATGTCACCATAGTCACTGAGGATGAGTCGGATGTCCCTCCACGGTCTTCTGCCGCAGGGCTGCGCAGATCCAACCGCAATCGTCGCCCCCCGGTTCCCCCCGCCTCTGGCAGTAGGGAGTTGGGAGTTCCAGTGTTCGATCTACCGGGAGGGTATTCTGCGGCAGGGAGTGAGGCTGATGCTTTGGCTCAAGACTTCGTCTGCTGGCAAGGATTACACTCTCACCAGCCGGATGGCGAATCTGGCTTCAATGACCCCGCCCGTGGATTCCAAGTAGCTCAGCGCCAGCTTCGTGAGGTTGGCTTACTAACGTGCTGTCTTGCTTTCCTCTGAAGTGGTTACTAACTTTTGAGGTTCTTTCTTCTCTACAGGTTTTCTCTTTGGTTACTGCTTCATCTATTAGCATGGCCAACAGGATTAATGACCTGCAAAGGCATTGTGTGCCCCGTTCCGAGCTTGCTCAAGCCCAGGAGAGCCTAGACCGCGCGAATAGGCTCCTGGCGGACGTGAAGGTGGACTTGGAGCTCAACATGGCAGAACTCAGCAGGACCAAGGTCCAGCTTGCCGAGGCAAAGGCCCACCTCGCCGATGCGGAGTACTTGGCCGAGGCATACAAAAAGACTGATGAGTTTGTCCTCCTGCAGAATGAGATCTGGGCCGATGGAGCCAAGTGGGCATTAAAGCGCGTTAAGAAACACGACACCTCTTTCAATCCTTCTACCGTCCGTGGCGAGATATCTGGCATGCGTGCCAACCCTGATGCCTACCCGGTATCTGATAGCTCCTCGAGCGGAAGGGAGGATATGGATATTCCCTCCGAGGATGACACCCGCTGAACGGACCCTTAGAGCGCCTCTGACTTTCTGCAAATCTGACTTCTTGTATTTCTGGCTTTCGGTTTCTACTTACGTACTGCTTTCCCGTTATGAGTTTGTATTTTTTTATGTTTTTCTATTAATGGCAAATCGGATTTCCCCGCTTTTTAGCAACTTATTCGCCATATCAGTTACCATCTCAAATGATCTCAGAATTATTAAACAAGCCATTCATTGGAATAGGAAAAGGCCATATACATAAGAAAATTCACCATAAATTTACAACAAGAAACTGAAATCATGGCAGCAAGATGACGACGATTGATAGGCCTTCCTATTCTCACATACTTATGTCATGGAATGAAAAGCCAAAATCAGCAGGATGATGACAATTGATAAGCCTTATATCATGGAATGAAAGAATGAAAAGCAAAAATCAGCAAGATGATGACAATTGATAAGCCTTCCTATTCTCACATATTTATGTCACGGAATGAAAAGCAAGAATCAGCAAGTTGATGACGATTATTAAGCTTTCCTATTCTCAGCCCCCACTCAAAATGTGCATCTATTATTCCTAAAACTGCATCTTTTGAGTAAATAGAATGGTGGCATACCTGGCATTTCGAGGAAGAAGTCCATGATTGACGTGTCTCGGTCTCGGCACTAGGATGCTCGGCCTCGGCACTAGGATGCTCGGCCTCGGCTGGGGCATGAGGCCGAGCATTTCTTCCATGTACCTCCAGCTACTGTATTTTTCCAGCTACTATATTTTATCTTCGAGGGAAAAACTTGGGGAGGCCTAGGGAGCCCCCAGGCCTCTCTTCAAGTCCATCCGTTCATCCTAGGGGTGCGTACACTCTGCTGGGGAAGCGAGCTTGGGGAGGCCTCGGGCGTCCCCGGGCCTCTCTTCAAGCGGCTCTGTTCATCCCAATGGTGCGTACACTCTTTTGGGGCAAAAGCTTGGGGAGGCCTAGGGTGTCCCCGGGCCTCTCTTCAAGCGGCTTCGTCCATCCCAGGGGTGCGTACACTCTTCTGGGGCAAATGCTTGGGGAGGCCTAGGGTGTCCCCGGGCCTCTCTTCAAGCGGCTTTAAACTTTTTAAAACAAAATTCAAATTGTTTTATTTCAAATGAATCAACTGAGTACATTTTGAATTATCATAAAAGAAACCGGTCGTGGTCCGATGGACTGGGAAAAAAAACATCATGAAAAGGATTCAATGATCCATTGGGTGGGGATAGCTTGCTCCCTCAAATGCTCGGCCTTGGCTATCCCCCTGTGCTGACTTGGTTTGAATTCTTCTGTCTACGTTCTTGAGTGCCATAAAATAGCATTCCCTTGACATCTTCTGTTCACCATATACTGCTCCTATCCCTTCTTCAGTTGGGAATTTTAGGACCTGGTGGTAGGTTGAGGGGACAGCTCTGAGTCCATGTAGGGTGGGCCGTCCCAGGATGGCATTATATGCTGGGATACAATCGACCACCAGGAAGTTGATCATTCGCGTTACCGTCTGCAACCCTTCTCCAAATGTCACCGGCAGTTCTACGCTTCCTCTTGGGCTAATTTTCTCTCCGCCGAAACCTACTAACGGTGTAAGGCTCGGCTTTAAGCGATCATTCCCCAGCTTCATGGCGTCGAACGCTGTTGTTGAGAGCACATCAGCGGAACTTCCTCCATCAATGAGGATTCGGTGAACTTTCGCGTTCGCTATTGTTAGGGTGACCACTAGTGCATCGTTGTGCAGGTGGTGTATTCCTCCAGCCTCCTTCTCTGTAAACTCCAGTTTTGGTGAGTTTTCAGCAAGTAGGAGCGAGTACATACCTTGCTCTCCGTGCTCTTGCCATGTTTCTCGGATTGCAGCCTTTCGTTTTCTGCTTGATTCTCCTCCGGATGGTCCTCCTAGGATTGTCCTTATTTCGAGTGGTGGGTTATTGCCTCCCTTGCCTGGCTCTGTCTGTACCGGCCTTTTTCCCCTGTCATGTCCTACGAACTCTTTCAAGTATCCTTCTCGGATTAGGGTTTCTATCTCGTCTCGTAACTGGATGCATTCTCGAGTCGTGTGACCGTGATCTCCGTGGAACATGCAATATTTATTTTTGTTCCTCCTGTCTGGATCTGATCTCAACCTTTCTGGGCGTTTGAGCATATTCGTATCCTGTATTGCGGCTAGGACCTGTTCAAGCGGAGCTGTTAGTGGAGTATACCTTTCAAATCTGGCTTTTGGTTCTGCTCGGCCTTGCGGTTCCTTAGAAGGTCGGCCTCGGCCATTGGCTGAGGAGGGCTCAGATCGGCTCCGGTCTCTTCCTTCGAGTTGATGTCTCTTTCCTTTGTCTTCTCGGTGTCGGTTTGATACTGGTATCCCTCGACTTTCTCTTTCTTCCTGCTTAGATCTCAACAGCTCTTCTGCGCTTATGTACCTTTGTGCTCGGGTCATAAATTCCACGTACGTTCGTGGCTGGCTCTCTCCGATTGAATTGAGTAACCTTTCATCCTGCAAACCTGAGATCACAGCGGTCAGGGCAACTCCGTCATCGTATCCTTCTACCTGCAAAACTTCGTTACTGAATCTGTTAATGTAATCTTTCAAGCTTTCCCGGGGTCCTTGCTTTACTGTCAGCAAGTTGATCTGCGGTTTCTGTCGGCTGCGAGCTCCAAGGAATTGCGTAACAAATGCCCGTGCCAGCTCTCTGAATGAGCCGATCGACCGTCGTGGGATCTTACCAAACCACTGCCTTGCTAGACCTGTGAGTGTTAGTGCAAAGGCTCGGCACCTTGTCGCTTCGTTCGCCCCATGAAAATCCATCCAAGTCTGGTATGCATCTAGGTGTTGTTTCGGATCCTTCTTCCCGTCATACTGTGGAAAGTTCGGTATCCTGAATTTGTGGGGCACCTCCCCTCTCATTATCTCGTTGGTGAAAACTGGCCCCTCCTGCCCGATCAATCCTTCGATGTCCTCGTTCTCTACCTTCTTTTGGGAGATCGGGTGGCTATTTTCTCCTTTTGACCATCCGGAGATCTCCTGTCCCCTTCGCCCTTGCGCAGCCTCGGATTTTGCCCTGCCATTATTTCCTGTATACATACCTGATGCTTTTTTGTGCGGAGAATTCTCGTGGGCCTTTTTTCGACTTAATCCTGCTTCCTTCTGGGTCTGGTCATCTCCAAGAGGAGGCATTCGGCTGGTTACACTCTCTGAATCTCCTACTTCTTCGTCGGCTATTCTCTTACCCCTTTTTGGGTCTCTGTGCGAATGCTCTTCCTCGTGCCTGGCAGACTCGGGTCTTTTCAATAAGGTCAGGATTTCACTCAGATTTTGCCCCATCTCATTCATCCTTCCCTTAATCTCTGCGATCTCGTTTTCTTGGGTCTGGATCCGAGTTAATGGATTCGCCTCGCCAATCACCGGTTCATTCTCGTGTTCCATCGCGGCGGTACTTTATCCAACAGAATAGCGTTTTCTGGTCAGCCTCTCCCCACAGACGGCGCCAACTGTTGATGGTCAAATTTTGCTCAGGAATCGATCCCTCGCTCCACGTGACAGACAGCAGTGAATTTGTAGATGTGCGGGAGAAACGTGACCTGCAAAACAGACAAACGCTATACACCGGTGTGGTGTTGACCACACAAGCTCCGATGCTTAAGTTAGCTTTGATCTGGAAGCATGCAGAATGTACTTTTTGGGTGAAGTTTTCGGCGTACCTGAGTATGTGCATCGTCTCCTCCTTTATAAGCTCCCGTTAGGGTTTGCACAGCTGCCAGCCTCCTGGCCATCTTGGGCCTTTGGCCCTGGTCGGCCTCGGCTGGGGGCCGAGGCCGACCTCCTCCTCGGCCTCTCCCTTGGGCCGAGGCCGAGGGGAGCTGTTGTGGGTCGGAGGGAGTCTTGACCCTCCGCTTTGTCGGTTCAACCTCTTCTGGTTACGGGTCAGGCCAGTTTGGGCCTTATTCTGTATAAAACTCGATTGGACAATTTTCCCTATAACAACGTAGAAACTCGAAAAAAGAGAAAAAACCACGATCCACAAAAAGAAATCCACGGGTACATTCTCCTTAGATGTCAATTCATCAACTCTTTGTGTCATATAACTAAAAAAACATGTCGCATAAAATAAATGGTCGTTGACTTTTTAGGGATAAAATAGTTTTCTTCGAAGATTTGTTTTTCCGAGTACATCAACATTTGGAGGTGAGGAGATTTGAGTCTTGATCGAAGGTACATGTCAATTATCGTTGAACTATGTTCCCTTCATTAGTTTTTCTAGGAAGATTTAATAAAACTATTGAAATCAAATTAGAACATAAATCAATAAGAATTAAGTTGATAAATATATATATATCCATTACATTTTCTAAATAAAAAGTTGGATTCCTACTTCTAGGTAGAGTCAATTTTTTAGAGACAAAGTTTTACCTTTTAACCTTTTATAAATAGAATATTTCTATTCTAAAAATTTAGTGGTAAAAATTATTTTTACCCCTAAACTTTCACGAAAATAACAATTTAGTCTCTGAACTTTAATATATAACAATTGAGTCTCTATACTTTCAATTTTGTAACAATTTAATCTTTGTACTTTAAAATTTGTAACGATTTAGTCTCTATTGTAAAAAGTAACGCTAAAATTTAATGAAATTTCTTACATAGATAAATTAATAAACTAATTTGGGACATAATAGGTTCATAAGCTACACAATCTAATCATAAATAAAAATTGACATTTTATTTTGATGAAATTTTTGCAACAAAGATTAAATCGTTAAAAATTTGAAAATAAAGGGACTAAATTGTTGCTTATTAAAGTTGAGGAACTAAATCGTTACAAAATTGATAGTACAAAGACTTAATCGTTATAAATCAAAGCTCAAAGACTAAATTGTTACTTTTATAAGAGTTTAATAGAGTAAATTAGTGAAAAAAAAAATGTAACAATGTAAAAATTGGAAAATTAAAAATCATAAGTTATAAAACCATGTGTATGTGTGTTTTTTTTAGATCATAAATAATGGAATGATTAACGATTTTTTTTTTTCCATCAAAATATCTCATCTGGCATGATTGGCGAGCCAACAACAACGTGGCACGAAGATCGAGGATGCCGACAGTCCAGTGGAACATCCAACGGTCAAAATTAAAAGGTGGGAGTCAATCATGTGTCTGATCTTGTCAATGATAAGGATAGGGATGGCCCACCACACGTCCATATTCAAAACTCTTTTTCTTTTATCAAATCATTTCCCACCACGTGTTAGTTTCTGTACAATCACCAAAGGTGAATTATATACTTTTTTGTTTTCACACTATTTTTTATTTATTTATAAGTAATTACGATTAAAAAACACTTTTCATCCCTAAACTTTCATGAAACTATCAATTTAGACCATACATTCATTTTGTAACAATTTGGTCAATGTATTCTGTTGTGGAATCAATTTGGGGCTTGCTTCACCTCTTCTCAGATATTAATTTTACTTTTATTCCCCAGATGTGTAACAATCTAGTTGATGTTATAGCTAAAAGGGTTAGAAGGTTAGAGCTCAATGAGATTTGGGTTCATAACATCCCAAATTGGTTATGTAATCGGATCATTGATGACCATTTCGTTTCAGCCCAAGGGGCTTATCTTTAATAATATTTTCTTTTTCAAAAAAAATAATAAAATAAATAAGTTTTGTTTGATAATCATTTCGTTTTTTATTTTTGAAAATTAAGCTTATAAACACTATTTTTACCCACAAGTTTCATTTGTTTGTTATCTACATCATTTCTCATGTTTTCAAAAACCAAGTCAAGATCTTGAAAGAAAAAAAAAATATTTTTCAAAAGTTTGTTTGTTTGTTTGTTTTTTTTTTTTTTTTTTTTTTTTTTTGGAATTTGGCTAGGAACTCAAATGTCTCCTTAACAAAAATGAAAAACGTTGTAAGAAGATTGAGAGAAAACAAGTACAATTTTCAAAAATCAAAAACAAAAAAAAAATGGTTATCAAATAGGGCTTTTGTTTATGTACTTTCAAATTTGTAGCGATTTAGTTTTTCTACTCTCAAATCTGTAACAATTTAGTTCTTACCATAAAAATTTCATTAAAATTAAAGGTTGTTTTTAATTATTTAACAATTTAGATTTTGTAACTTATAAACACATTGGATCTCTAACTAGTTTATTGATCTGCTCATGTTAGAATCTCATTAAGTTTTAACAATAATTTTCATGACAGAGACTAAATCGTTATAAATTGTACAATACATTGACTAAATTGTTACATATTAAATTGAGGACTAAATTGTTTCAAGAATGAAAGTATAGGGACTCATAGCAAAATATATATATATATATATATATAGAGAGAGACTAAATCGTTACCAATCAAAGTTCAATTACTAAATTGCTTATTGCATGAAAGTTCTGGGACCAAAAGTGATTTTTAACCAAATATTATTTAATGACTAAGGATAAATTACAAGTTTAGTCTACAAACTTTAAAAAGTATTTAGCGCGTCTTTCCATTTTTAAGTTTCTATTATTTGTCCTTTAAAATTTAAAAATTGTCTAATAGGTCCTTAAACTTTTGATTTTCTATTCGATAGATTATTGAATTTTCACTTTTGTGTCTAATAGGTGCATAACCTATTCGACGTTTTTTAAAATTCACAAACGTACTAGGCACAAATTTAAAAGTTTAAGGTCTTAATAAAACATAAAATTCAATTTTATATCTAATAGATTTGTTAATTTTTACCGATTATGAATATGTGTCAAGGACTTATTAGACATAAAATTGAAAATTCAAGACCAATTAGAAACTTTTAAAGTTGGAACCAAAAATAGACACAATAATCCAAAATTCAGTGACTAGATTTATAATTTAGTTGTGATTTAAAGTCGTTATTTCACTTCATTTTTAAATGAAGTACGATCAAAATAAACATATTTGATATTTCACCTCTGTTTTTCTTTTGCTTGTAATTCAAAATTTATGCATTTTTTAATTTAACAACATCTGGAGGTAGAGATCTATCTATCTATCTATATATATATATTGACAATGTATGGGAAGAGGGATTCGAACCACAAAACTTGTGGTTATTAGTACAACTTTATGTCAGTTAAGCTAAACTCTTGTTGGCAAAGATCTAGATCTAGATCTCTTGCTAACCTTTTAATCGATGATATAATATTTCAATTAGTTTAACTCTAATGGTGTCAATTATGGAAGTTATAACTTAATATTTTCAATTAAAAGCTTGTGGTCGTAATTATGATAATCACAATATTTAATAGCTTATTGGTACAAATTTTTTCTATATTTTTTAAACAATTTTTATTTTCCTTTTGCCATCATTTATTTAAAAATTTAAAATAAAGAATTCTTAAAACACAAAAATGTGACTCTAGTTCATACTATTTTTTATTATTATTATTTTTTTTGATAAAGAACATACTGATTTTTTGATTTGCTGTAAATACCTAATCATATTAGGCTAGACATGTTTAATTACACTTCCTTTTCTTCCTTTTTAATGAAAAAGAGAGAGATGGGTTTCAAAAAGTATGGCCTAAAAATTTTTGGGCCTATTGAAGTCTTTACAGTCCAATATCAAGGGGATAATGGCATAAATGATCAAATTTAAATGATTAATTTTGAATTTAAAAAAAAAAAAAACAGAATGTTTTGAAATTTGAACTATGACCATAAACGTTTTTATTGAATAAATGATTAATTTTTTTTCTTTCCAAAATTTTAAATGAGATTTATCAAATGATAAAAAGGTCTCTAACAAACTAGCTAATCGAAATAATGAAATTATAGAGTAATTATAAACAATTTCAAGTTCAAATCAAAACAAATGAAATTCCATAAATATTAAAGTGAGCCTAGCTTAGTGCTAATTGACATATGCCCTCCACCAGGTTAGACGTTTGAATAAAAAAAATCTCATAAATCCCTTAAATCAATGAATGGTTAGAGAGCAAAAAATAAAATTACTTAATATTTTTTTTTTAAAAAAAAAAAACTTATCGTCGCAAGCTATTCATGATCATTAATGTGCTGTTTCTTCGAAAGAGAACAAGATAAATCAACGATTATTGATACAAAAAGATGAAAAGATTGAATCGATACATAGATATATATTTCAACATATGGGGAGTGAAGATTTTAATATTGGGAAAAATATACTTTTAGTCCCTAAGGTTTGATTTAGGTTTCATTTTGGTCCCTAATCCCAAAAGTTTGGTTTTAGTTTTATTTTAGTCCCTCCATCCATTTTTCCGTTAAAAACCAACGGTTTGCTAGCATTGTTTTTTAATTAAAAAAATATTTTTGATTTTTTTAAAAATAAATATATTAAAAAATAAAATATTATTATTTTAATTTTTTTTATTATTTCTTTCTTTCTCTCTCATTTTTCTTCTCATTCTCCTTCTTCTCCTTTTTCTTCAACTCCGGTCCCTGGACGTCGGCGACAAAGTTTTTTTTCCGTCCTTTCTTTATCTCTTTTCTTCCCCTTTTCTACATTTTCTCTCTCTTTTTTTATTTTAATAAAAAAGAGGGAGAGGGAGGCTTCCTCCTCCCTTTCCGGCGCCGACAACGGAAGAAACCGTGAGGGAGGAGGGCCCTCCCTCCTCCCGTCACCGACGCCAGAAAGAAAATGTAGAGAAAGGGAAGAAAAAAGAGGAAAAAAAAAACTTCGTTGGAGGCGGCTGGCGACTGGAGTTGAAGAAGAAGGAGAAGAAGAATAAGAAGAAAAAGAGGAAGGAGAGAGAGAAATAATAAAAATTTAAAAAATAATATTATTTTATTATTTTTAATATATTAATATTTAAAAAAATCAACAATAATTTTTTAATATAAAACAGTGTCACGCCAGCAAACCGTTAGTTTTTAATGGAAAAATGGATGGAGGGACTAAAATGAAATTAAAACCAAACCTCAAGGGCTAAATTGTTGAGTTTGAAAACTCAGGGACCAAAATGAAACCTAACCCATGTTGGAGATATGCTCAAATAAGAACTGAGTTACACTAGCAAACTGATTACACCTTAACTGGATACTAACAATTACAGTGGAAATAAACAATACAGACACTGTATATATGAAAAATGTTGCGAATATATTGACAATAAATAGTCGAGGCACGCTTACAAAGTGTTGTCCTGAAGACAATTATTCGCTCTGCACAGGTTGCAAGCAGGCTACAGCGATCGTCTCAGGATACAACGACTAATTCTGGTAGAACAGCAACCTCGAACTACTCGAATCTGGCAGAACTCTTGGATACTTACTCTCAACTTGACTCAAGATCAAAAGAAACAAAAAAAAAGAAGGAATAATGCTCCAAATGGAATGAGATGATTCAAATGAAGAAACAAGTTGCTATTTATAGGCTAGCAACTTAGTAACTCCAAAGAACAAAATTAAATAAAGTTGAAACATATGAAAAATATAACTCAATTGAGTTATAACACCAAATTTAACTTTCATATGTTAAATTTGTAATTGAAACTTCAAATTGAATTTGATGTTTCAATCCATCTTGAAACTCTTGAAAAATTGAATTTAAACACTTTCTTTCACATTTATTTGTATAAATAACCAACACTATTTGTATAAATATCCAACAACCCAAACTTCAGGGACTAAAAGTGTATTTTTCCTTTTAATATTTAACCTCTCTAGTTGAGTAGATTATACCTTAACCGTTGAACTATGCTCGAGTTAGCAAAGTTGACGACTCTAAAATTTATATAAGTACCTTTCATGAAAATATTAAATCTTGACAAATAGATACAAAATGAATTGTGTTGTTTCATTTGCAAATGGTAAAATTACTTGTTTAATCTAAGAATCAAATTTATAACTTTGACATATATATATATATATATATATATATATATATATATATATATATATATATATATATATATATATATATATATATATTTGAGAAGGACATATATATATTTTTTACACATGTTCCAATAATTTATCGATATATTATATGATTTAAAATTAAACCATATATATATTTTTTTTTTTGAAACACCATATTCTTTTATTTTTAAAAATCTCATTTTCTTCCAAAAATGAAATCTAGAACATATTAAAAAGAGAGGAAGAAAAAAAGTTATATGTAGAAGACTGAAAATGGCATAGAGAGTAGCTGTAAGACATAAATATGACTTAGCTTTCAAATTTGATGAAGGGCTTTAAAATCCATTTCCAAACAATACAATACAAAGAGTTTGGCCAACACTATGAAAAAATAACCACTTTCCCTTTATTAATTTCTCACTCATAATTCTTTTTTTTAAAATAACAATAAAAAAGAAGCTAAGTTTTCAAACATACAACATTCTGAAACTCAATGTTTAGGTTGGCTCCAACCTGGCTAATTAAACGTGCATAAAAATTTCCTAAAACGAAACCGGTTAAAATATCATTTTAGTTCAAAATATATATAATTTTGATCTCTATATTTTGGGTTTTGTTTTATCTTAGTCCATATACTTTTAAATATCCAAACTTATTTTCAATACAAGTTTAAAATTGATCACGGTCATTAGTTTAAAGTTATTTTTTATCAAAATTGGTTAAATAATAATAATAATTTTTATTCAATAAAAGATAGAATATATTTCTAGAATTATGGAAATAAGGCTAATAGAGATTAAATTTTTTTAAAGAAAAATTAACAGTAAACTCACTCAGACCAATTTTAAGCTTTATTAAAAGTACAATGACTAAAATTAGACATTTAAAAGTATAGTTACTAAAATGAAACAAAATTCAAAGTAGAACCAAAATGGTCTTTTAATTAAAAAAAAAACATGCATGAAAGTCCCTTTTCTCTCAACCCTGTTTGGTTCTTGAGGAAATGCAAGAAAAAGAGTGGTAGCTATTAATGGAGAATTAAGGGTCTGTTTGATAGGTAATCCTTATTCTGTTTTAGGTTTTCGAATTCACTCAATTAAGTAAATATGTGTTTGACATATGTGATTATGAAATTTGTTTTTTGGATTCTGTAATCCAAATAATGAAAATTATGAAGAAAAAAAAAACTTGTTTTTATGTTTTTAGTGTATCCAGATTTTGAATTTTGAATTTTTAAACGCATAATTGAATTAATAAATATAGTATTTCACGTTATAAATTCAATTCATTTTTGGGAAATTAAAATTTGTATGATATATCGTATTATAAAGTATATGATATCGTAGAATAATAATTATAAAAAAATTATAACATATAACATGTTTATAAATTAATTAATAATAGTTTATATTTAACTTAATATTTAGTTGATAACTACAAATAGTTTATGGTTTATAAATATATTATCGCAAACACATTTTGAACAAATTTTTTAAATTGGAATCCAAATTCTGAATCTGCTCCCAAATATACATATATAAAAACATGAAATACAACTTTGTTTTCATTGGATCCCTTGTTTTCAAATGTTTATTTTCATATCACCAACCAAACACATCCTAGTTGCCAAGAGTAGAAAAAGTTCATAATTGCAAATAATTACCGTATGAGCATGTAAACATTTTATTTGTAGAGTTCTCAATATTTCTACTTTACTCTAATTTTCAAAAATAAATAAATAAATGAATACCTCTACTTTACTGTTCAATAATAATTAGTATAAAATTTAATAAAGTTACTACTACTTTTGTTCTTGGTTGTAACACTTAGGTCAAGAAAGATTGTTGCATCAGTGCAACACTTTTGTCAAACACCCTCCGACATTTAAATTAGTATCAAGTTAAGGTAATCGTATATGTATTATTGATTGAAGTAATTTTTGTGTACCTTTCATTAGCATTATGAATTGTGGTTATTTATATTGGCCTCATTTAGTGATCGGACTTAAGATATTTACATAATCTCAGACATTACTCGCATGATTACAAGTAAAGACGAATCATGTGATCTATGATAAGTGCTATTATTTAGCTTTTGATCATGTTGAGTCGAACTTTCCTCCACCTCGACTCATGGATTGGCTAGTATCCTTGATGTCTGGTGCTCAACCTCTCCTATAGAGCCACATACATCAATACCTACAACAATATATATTAATATATATCTAAAAAAATAATATTACCCAACCTTCAATAGAAATAAACTAACTATTATTGTAAACACAAGTATCTTTTTTTTTGTTGGCCTATGGATGCATGCAAATATAAACAAGGCAAAGTGATTCACTCTAAAAAAAAATAAAAAAAAAAGCCAAAGTGATTTTTTAAAATTAAAATCATGTTTGTGTCCTTTAAAAATCTTTCTTACTTTTTTTTTTTTTTTTAATGTTATTTTTGTGCTGTGATTCTCTCAATATATATATCTCTCCCAATAATTATTAAAGTTGAGATTTTTTTTTTTTTAAACAAAAAAAGTGAATAATTATCACTCTCTAGATAGTGGTATGTAAATATAATTTTTTTATGGGTATATAAATAGAATTGATATTATATGAGCTACTAAATATTATCTTTTTCTTCCAAATGTTGCAAACTCTAGGTTTTCTTTCATGTCCCCCTAACCTTACATAATTTCTTGCAGCTGGGTAAACAAAATTCAATAATTCTAACCCTTTTAACCTAATATTTTTTTTTTTAAAAAAAAATACACTATACTTTCTCCTTGTCCCTTTTCATATATATTATCAACCAATCAGTGACTTCAAATTTCAAGCCCTTCCAATAAAGTTAGGCATTGAAATATTGAAATTTTAATTTATTTAGAGAAAAAATAACTACACACATGAAAAAAAAAAAAAAAAAAAACTTGAAACAACAAAATATATTATATTATATGGGCTTCCATCTCAAAACCAATTGGCAATTGTGAGATCTCCACCCATCTTTCCGATGTGGGATCCTCAACATGCCCCCTCAAGATGGTGCCTCTTTGGGTTCACCATTCTTGGATCGGATCCCAATTTCTTTTTGGCAATGAGTGGAGTGACCCTTGAAGCTTATATATTGTGAGGTCTCTCCACCAATCTTTTCGATGTGAGATCCTCAACAAAATAGGAAAAATAGAAGAAAAAAAAAACAGTAAAAATATCACTAAATATTTCTTCTCTCTTTTGCAAAACAAAGTAAACCTAAATATTATATAGTATATTCTACTACTATATATATATTATATAGAATCAAATGTTGAATTATTATATAGTTTTGAAATAAAATGGCGAAAGAAAAGAAATTGAGAGGAGTGAGGCAACGCAGTTGGGGCTCATGGGTCTCTGAAATTCGCCACCCTCTTCTGTATTTTCTTCATCCCTCTCTTCTTCCTTTTCTTCATCTGATCTTTCACATTTTCTCTCACTAAACCCTAATCTTTTGTACTTGTAGAAAGAGAAGAGTTTGGTTGGGGACGTTCGAAACGGCCGACGACGCAGCCCGAGCCTACGACGAGGCCGCCGTTCTCATGAGTGGTCGAACTGCCAAAACCAACTTTCCAGTCTCCGCTACCGTCAGGAGCGAACTCAGAAATTTTCGTAAGCATCAGCTAAATTCTGTATAGTTTAAATTATTAAAAATACTCTTGAACTATGAAGTTGGTTTCATTTTAACTATTAAAGTTTGTTTCAAAACGACTCAAAGATTTTTTTCTATTAAATTCATGGATGGAAAATGTTTGCATGTGTCTTTATTTATTTTTGTATGTGTTAAAATCTGTTCACACATGAGCAGCAATATATATATATATATCTTTAAATCGAGATAAATTCATGGACGAAAAATGACGTATTTATTGCTCCCTCCTTTCTTCTTAGCTCCATCTCTGAACTCTACCATCTCAAGCATGGTGTCGTCACCGTTATCGGAGACTCTTAACGCCAAACTTCGCAAGTGTTGCAATTCTCTACCTCGTTCCTTAACTTGCCTCCGTCTCGACACGGAGAGTTGTCGCATCGGCGTCTGGCAAAGGCGTGCAGGACATCGTCGAGTGGCCGACTCGAACTGGGTGATGATGGTGAAGCTTGAGAAGAAGAACGACGACGAATTCCAAGCGACAGAGTCACCGGAAAAGGGCATGGAAGAGGTAAAATTATCAAGTACTGAAGAAAGTTTAGATGATGAGGAAAAGGCTGCTTTACAAATGATTGAAGAACTCTTGAACAAGATATGAGTTACAGAGTTCTTTCAAGAATTACATGTGCTCTGTATTGTTCTGAATTATTATAGATTTATTCCATGTATATATCATAAATATAAAATAAATGCATGCATGGACTTTTTTTCCTTTTTTGAACATATATAAATGCAAGGTAACCAATGAAGTATAAAATTTTGGAAACGTTATATAGTTTAGTGGTAATTAAGATTTACCATCGATTAAGAGATTTGACGAGAGTTTCAAACCTATAGTAATTTTTAATGTCGAAATTTACTTTGTTTAAAATAATATTTTAGAGTTTATTTGAGAAACAATTATCAAATATCCAAAATTATTTATAAAACCTTTGTGATTGGAGAATTTGTAAACATAAACTTAAATCAAATTTTTATTTTTCCCTTTTAAGTTACAACCCTTTATTCAAAACAAAATGTTAATAACATAGTTTTAGTGTGAAAAGAAATATTTATAAATACTTGAAAATGATTTTTTTTTAAAAAAAAACACCTAATTTAGATGCTATAAGAAAAATAATTCAAAAGTAGTATATATATTTATGAGTTTTCACCCATTATATATATTTATATGCATAAGAACTCAATGCAACTGTGAAAAGTAGCTTATACATGTAGCTCAAAAATGCCTCACAAAATGTAAAATTTAATTTCCATTAATTTAGGAACTTTCAATCAATGCTAGAAATTTCATCATGGCATATTCAAGATATTCTTGGTTTAAGTTGTGTATAAAAAAAGAAGAAGCCATGTGCTAAAGAATACATTACAATAAAATTTTCTCTTCTAAAAAAAAAAAGATAACCTTCTATCATACATATGCATGTGAGAGTAAGCAATTTGGAAAATTAGGACAATGTTGATTTTGTACACTTTAATTGAGAGTGAGTTGTGCTTACTAATATTTTCTTTGTTCATTTATTATAAAGTAAAAGAAGTGGTTTTAGAAAACATACCAAAAAAATTTAAAATAGAAAAATTTTAGAAATGGTTTATAAAATGAGATTGTCAATTATCAAAAGAAATTTTATCATATATTCTGTGATGTTATGTGTTGATTACACTTAAAAGTGTGACTATTACAAAAGGAAGGTCACATTTTGTATCAAGTTGAGTATATATATTATGTGTGTGTGTAGGTCAATAGTTGAGGCATTTTCAATCTTTTAAATTGTAAACCATATAATGGTAAGTTTGAATAATTCTCACCCATATGTACTATGATGTAATATTCTTAATAAAGGTTACCATGGTCTAAATTATTCCAACTTATACAACGAGTTGTCTTTCAACTTAAAAAAAAGAGGTACAATGACTGTTCAAGGATTAGTTATAGTTTATCGAACAACAAAAACGGTAGAAAAGGAAGGACTGTTGATATGTCTTGAATCTGATATGAAACGCTCCGAGTTTGATATCTAATCTCTAAATTATGTATAAAGATTAGATATGTTTTTTCCGTTTTGGGCTTTTATTTTGGGTCTATTATGTTAGGGTTAAGAGTGGTGCCATATATAAACATTTTTAACCTAATCTGCTCTAGTCTCTGTAATTTGCATACGTTTTACTTCTCACTAATAAGATCATTCTCTCCCTATGTCCGTGAACGTAGCTAACACACTGTTAGTGAACCATGTAAATTTGTATGTTGTTTCTTGCCCTTTCGTTCTTGATTCATTGATTTACCTTTTCGTTCTTGAGGATGATCTTTCTGACTGAGGGAACATCCACAGCAGAACCGATTCGACAAGAGGTTTTGAATCCTACTTACTTCTTGTGGAAGAAACAAGACCGAATCATCTCCTCCTAGTGAGTTGGTTTCATGTCTAAGGACATTTTACACCAATTGATACATTGTACCTTAGCCAAGGAAATTTGGGTAAGTCTTCATCAGATTTTTACTACTCGTAATCTAGCCCAGATGATGAAAATCAAAACCAAACTTCAAACTATACAAAATGGAGGTGTGTCGTTAAAAGAATACTTCTATAAAATTCAACAATATATTGATGCTCTTGCTGTTGTGGGAAAACCTGTGGATGTCGAAAATCATATTCTATTTATTCTATCTAGTCTAGACTCTGAGTATGAATCAATGGTCTCTGTCATTTCGGCTAAGGTTGGCCCTCAATCGGTTCACAAAGTTATGTCCTTATTATTAACCCAAGAGAATCATATTGAGAGCATGTTGTCATCCTCTAATGACTCTCTCCCCTCTGCTAATCTTATGGTTCAGTCCAGACCTCCTGAGTGTGATGTTCCAAAGCTTGTTTCTATCATTTTTTATTCCAATCCTGATAGTGGAAATAAAGGAAGAGGTGGAGGACGAGGAGGCTTCATGTAACGCCCCAAGCCTATAACTCAGAATCCAGAGATGTTTGTCGGCGGTGATGGAGTCGAAGGGGAAGAGCAAAATAAAAAAAAAATGTTAGAGATGGATGCTTGGGCGACTGTTGTCGTGAAAGAGAGGAGAGGAAGATGAAGGAGATCCAAAACTTGCTCAATTAAATTTATAATCAACACTTACTGGAAATAATAAGAAAATTAGACATAAACTGCAGCTGCAATCCCATAGCCAACGAAGTCACAACCCTCGTCAAGCGCCAGACATCCTCACACTTCCGGTACACCAAACCTTTACAACCAAAGCGAGTCAGATCTCGCATCCATCCACAACTCAACTAGAACTCAATAGACATTCAGAGCAAACCAAGTTATCCAATCCAACATGCTTTCAAACAACTAAAAGATGTTAACCCAATCAAAAGCAGTCTCAACATTCTACAGTTAACAAACAACTTCTCATGCCATCACTATGCTTCACAGTGAAACTCGTCATGCGCATTTAAATCCAAAAGCAAAACATAAGGCTTTAGGAGACTGTCGGGGTCGTCAGGTGCCAAATCTGGATTTTGAATCCTGGGCTTGGGTTGTTACAGATGATATCAGAGCGGAACCTCTCCCAGTAGAATGTGTTTTGAGGACGAACCGAGGCGGAAGCTGGTGGGCATGTGACGCCCAAAGATGGGAGGGGTACATGAATGAACCGAGATCACATTCGAATGAGAGGGATCCTGAGGACATGGAAGTATGGTCTAGATAAGCTTAAAAGAATTGATAGATACTATACCAACAAGGTGCACCTTCCTTTTTGGTGGCTCAATCATAGGAACTTTGAAGTCAAACATGCTTGGCTTGGAGAAGTTCTATGTTGGGTGACCTTCTGAGAATTTCCTTAGGAAGCATGTGAGTGAGGAAAAAGCAGACTAAAAGGACCTCGTGTTGGTTTGTGGGGACAATCTTCACTCTTATAAGCAGTTTCAGACAAGTATGGTGACGTCGCAAGGTCGTAGGGAATGTAGGGGAATGTCGGGATCGTCAGGTGCCAAATCCAGATTCTGAATCCTGGACCTGGGTTGTTACACTTCAACTTGAATAGGGGGCTGTTCATGGAACAATGGAAATAGACCACTGTGCCAACTTTGTGGCAAGTTCAATCACACTGCACCGAAATGCTTCTTTCGCTATGCCCCTTTTGTCCCGCCAAATACTCCAAGATCGTTTTCTCCTAATTTCAACCATTTTAATCGTTCTACTTCCTTTCCCCAGATTGCTTCTATGGTGACTACCCCTGACCTAATTCAGGATACCAACTGGTATCCAGACTCCGGTGCTACCAACCATCTTACACACTCCTTCAACAATCTCTCGGTTGAAACTAAATATGGTGGTGGCAATCAAGTACACGTGGGAAATGGAGCAGGTTTGCCTATTCTTAATTTTGGCTTTACTTCTTTCTCATCTCCTATTTGTTCCACTAGAGTGTTTCGTTTGAACAATTTACTTCATGTCATTTCCATAACTACAAACCTTATTAGTGTGAGTCAGTTTGCCAAAGATAATGGTGTTTATTTTGAATTTCACCCACACGTTTCTATGTGAAGGATCGAGTATTTGGTCACGTTCTACTGCAAGGGACTCTCCATGATGGTCCCTATCATTTCAACTTATCCGATTCTACATTGGAACAACCTCGAGATAAACTGACAGTGCAAGCTCTTACATTTAAATCCGTACCTTTGTTTTCGTCTGTTGGCTTTTTGGCCCTTAATCTCAAATTAATTAATTTTAATTAATTAATTAATCAATGTTTTGATGATAACAAACCCAATTTTTAATTACTAAAATTTTAAGTTTTTTAATGTGCCCATAGCGTAGAGCTCAGAACAACGATTCCAACGCCTCTTGAATCACTCAAATCGGAGCTAAAACGAAGAAGTTATAGCCGAAACAAGCTTCAACGAAAAATACTAGTGACGATGACGTGGCGGCCAAGTCAGCATCAATGGATCAATCCGAAGCTGACATGTGGACCAATGGGAGAGCAACACATGGACATCTTTGGTTATTTAAATAAAGGATAATTGTAATGGGTGGCAACATGAAGGTAAATAATTACAAATATAGCAATTTTTAAAAATATTTGCAAATATGGCAAAATTTTTGAATTAATTTTTTATATTCCTAAATTGTCCCTGTGTACCCATCTTCTTCTTTCTCGTCAGTTTTTTTTTTTTTTTTTTTTTTTTTTACTGATAGAAAGTCTTTTTAATACTGATAGATTCTATCAGTGGTAGAAAAATTTTCTATCAGTGATAGAAAGTTTCTATCACTGATAGAATAAAGTTTCTATCAGTGATATTTCTATCACTGATAGATTCTATCAGTGGTAGAAAAATTTTCCATCGGCGATAGAAAGTTTCTATCACTAATATTTCTATGACTGATAGATTCTATCAGTGGTAGAAAAATTTTCTATCAGTGATAGAAAGTTTCTATCATTGATAGAATAGAAGATTTCTATCACTAATAGAAACTTTTTCTATCAGTGATAAAAGATTTCTATCACTGATAGGTTCTATCAATGATAAAAAAAACTTTTTATAGAAAATCATAGAAAAACTTTTGATAAAAAAATCTTTCAATCCCTGATCACCCATAAAAATCTTTCTATCTCCGATAGAAATCTTTCTATCACCGATATAATCTATAACCCTCCGTTTGGAATCAAGAAAGTTCAAGAAATGATTTTAAATTTTGTGATTTGAAATTCAAGAAATGATTTTAAATTTTTTGTCTTATTTGGAACGAGAAAGATTTAAAATGAATGTATTTAAATTTTTGTGTTTGGATGGTAGTTGAAAAAGGAAAGAAAGTAAAAGAAATTACTAATATAGGCTTTTAATTTGAGTTATTAATAGAAAATTTAAATAAGATGAGGATAAATAAGTAATTTAACTCTCACTTTCTAGAAATCCTGCAAAATCCGATGGTTTTAGTTAGGAAATTTTTTTACGTCAAAACATGATTTGAAATCATTTTGGATTTGAAATCATTATCTTTCCTGAGGTACCAAACAAAAAAAATCATTTCAAATCCATTATGATTTGAAATCTCCCAAAATCAGAAGGTTCCAAACAGAGCATAAGTGATAGAAAAACTTTCTATCACCGATAGAAAAGCTTTCTATCAGTGATAAAAGATTTCTATCACTTATAGAAATTTTTACTATTCTATCAGTGATAGAAAGATATTCTATCAATGATAGAAAACTCTTGATAGAAAATCTTTCAATCCCTGATAGAACCTATCAGTGATAGAAATCTTCTATCACTTATAGAAATTTTTTCTATGAGTGATATAAAAAATTTCTATCATTCATAGAAAATCTTTCTATGAGTGATAGAAAAACTTTCTATCTTTATCACTGAGACGATAGAAAAACTTTTCGTGAGTTATAGAAAATCTTTCTATCACTGATACTTTTCTATCAGTGATAGAAGATCTTTTGTTTCTATCAGCGATGGTGATACATGGTGAAATCGAGCATTGAAAAATAAAGCAAAAACGAACGATTATAGAAATCAAACACTGAAAAGCAAAAACCAAACACTGATAGAAAACCAAATAGCAACAACCAAACACTGATAGAACACCGAACAAGTGATAGAAAAATATCTATCGCCGATAGAATCTATCAGTAGTAGAAAAATTTTTTATCATATGATAGAATCTATCAGTGAAAGAAAATTTCTATCACTGATAGAAAATCTTTCTATCACTGATAGATTCTATCAGTGATAGAAAGATTTTCTATCAGTGAAAGAAAATCTGGAGGGGTATTTTAGTAAATGCAACACACAAACTATTAGATTTTGCCATTTTTGCAATTTTTTTTGTGGGTTGCTAGATTTGCAATTATTTTGGCCCATATTGCTATCCTTGCAACTGGCCCTTAAATATATATATTATATATATATAATTCTTTTTTTTTAAAAAAAAATATGTGTAACGGTAATTAAAAAAAAAAATCAAAATCAGAATTGCATTTAATGCATGCAGATGACCGTTGAAAAGAAAAAAAAAATTAACATATATATATATATATATATATATATATATATATATATATTTCTTTCAAATTTTTTTTACCGTTACTTACTTTTATTTATATATATATATATATAATTATAATTATATATTATTTACTATTTTAAATTTCTAATTTACTTTAAATTTCTTTTAATCTCCCCCTTTATTTTTCTTTATCACAAATCCAATGGTCCAAATTAAATTTAATCTTTTACCCCATTTCCCTCTCTTTTTAAACTCATCTTCCTCCCCAAATTTTAACTTACAATTTTACATTTTTACAATCCTCCAAGCTCAAAAGTTTCCATTGTTGCTCTCTCCAAGCTCCCAAAATTTTTCTTTTCATCTTATTCTTGAGAGAGTGTTATTGTATTGTGAGGATACATTTATTGAGTGCTCAAATTTGTAAATCTACTCTATTGAGAGTTGTATTGTGTTATCCAAAAATTCCATCACTTGTAACGGTTTGATCCTAACCCGTGGAAAGGATCGGGTTTGCTCTTGAACCCGTAAAAGGAGCGGAGGTGTAATGATTGAGCTCTAATCCGTGGAAAGAGTCAAAAGATTTTTATTCAAATTCACAAGAGGCGCTTGTGGAGTGGAGTAGGTCGAGTTTGACCGAACCACTATAAAAATTACGGTGTCTTCTTCTCTAACTCTTTCCTTTTTTATTTTTGCAATTAATTTAAGCAATTTATTGCATGCTTTAGTTTGTCCTTATTTGTTGCATATATTGAAATTTCTCTTATTGTCTATAAAAAGTGTGTTAATTAGTTTAATTGAGTCATTTTAGGAAAAAGTTTTATTAAACCCTATTCACCCCCCCCTCTAGGGTTGCCATACCGATCCAACATCGTCTACCTTATCTTTTGTTAAAAGTTCTGTTTTAGACCTATGGCATAGGCGTCTAGGTCATTCCTCTTTATCCACTGTTAAAGCTAGTTTTGAACCATGTCATTCATTGTGAGAACGTTGGGTTATAAAGTTGCTTCATTTCTCCATTCAATCCAACCTTATAAGACCATAAATTTGATGTCAAATTAGTTGTGACTCTTTCATCTCCAATTAGATAAATTGGACCTCCATCAATTCTCATTGGTACCTTTTTTTTTAAAAAATAATACCTCATATTATTACGCCACATGGACTAAAAATGAACGGTCATACTCGACCCACATACACAACCAGTTTGGAAAATTTGATACCCAAACATCATTATTATTTACAAATTTCTCATATCTAGCAATTTCATGGGCAGTCCTATTGCAAGATCTAGGAGAAAAATTAAAAGATATGTCTCTAAAAAAAATGCAAGAGGCTCCAGATAGACAAAACTAAGGCCTCTGAATCTGACCAAACAGGAGAAACCTTATTGATGAAATTGATAGCAATTTGACAAATTGACTCCACAACCAACATAGAGCAGCCCAACGAAATAGCCAGCCTTATACCTTCAAGGATGACCCATAATTCAACAATATGGGCCTCCAACTTCACATCCAAAGCTTTGACGCAACAGCCATCACTTTGCCCTCGTAATTTCTGCAAATCATCCCAATACTTGTCATCGCGACTTCTTTCGAACATGCAACATCAGAGTTAAGCTTCCAGAAATCACAATTCGGGGGAGACCACCGTTTGATTCCGTTCAAAGAAGAGGAATCTTCATTGCTTCTGATCCGCATACCAGACGAGGACTGATCATTTAAACGTCGGAAGGATTCAAGGTAATCCCCATTGTCATAAAATGCATCGTAATTATTTAATCCAACTGTGGCACTCAAAATAATGACCATGGTGTTGGTTTCTGATTTTAATAGAATAGGTTTCTTGAATATAAAACTCTGAGTATTGCTCTCCTATTGCGATCTAATATACCTTTTATTTATGATAGCCGGAAGAACATGAACTTTTATATTCACTTGGAGAGTCACATTTTGAAAAGAAGACATTGTGTCGGTCTCTTCGACACAAACTTTCTTTCTTTTTAATAACTTTTACAACCATTGTTATCTTTGAAAAAATAAAAAAAAAATTAAAAAAAAAAAAACAATTACGACCGATTTGGATGACCAATATTAAATATTTGAAAGTTAAAAGTCTTGGATTTAATCTAGGATAATAAATATATGTGTTTGTATATGTAGGATAATTAATATCGGGAAGTTCAATATATATATTTTTTTATTAGTTTTATATATGAAAAAAAAAATCAATTATTAGATTTAATTAAAATATATATATGGGATATTTAATTAATTAATAAATAATAACTTAAAACATTTAAAACTAATTCAATGATAGGAAGTAATGATTAATTTTCTCCCTTATCTCTCCTTCTCATCCACACTCTCCAAGGAAAAAAGTCCCTGAAAAAAAGTCTCATTCCCAAAAAGATAATAAAATTTCATGGTTCATGAGATATTTTCATCCGTGGATAATAATTTCCTCAGTTTTAAAAAGTAAACATCATTCAACAAACCTAAGTTTTTTTTATATCATTACCAAAACTCAACTCGAAACCAATGAAACAAACATGGTCTCGGACACAAACTTAAAAATTCAAAGACTAAACTGGTAATTTAACTATATCTTAACGACTAAGTTATTATTGTACAAGCCTCTACTCATCTTTTTCTAGAATTAATTATCAACGAAAAAAACTGTTCATAATGTTACCATCCTCTTCCTTAATGGTTAAGCCTCTATATATAGATTTGGCCAATCTTCCAAAAACCTTGTAAAAATTGTCTTTTCTCCACCACAAATTCAATTTTTTAAAGAGAAAAGGGAGAAGGACGAGATCTACTAGAAAGAAGTCTCTCGCCCGTGTGATTCACATGGCGTTTAATATTTAAAGATCATTTCAACAATCTCAGTTCAGTGCAGAAAAGCCATGGAAACCTTGAAGAAAGCGACGATTTCCCTCTATTTCCTCTTCGCCCTCTTCAGCTTTTCAGAATCTTCTCGATCCATCCTTCGCCAGCCTCAGCCTCAGCCTCAGCCTCTTGAATCCTTCAAAATCAACAACACCCAGGTGAGCAATTGCGATTTATTTTGCCCTTATTGTGCATATGATAGAAAAAGACAGTGGCATTTTTTATTACGATCGCCCATTTGTTTGTTTCGTGGAAATCTTCAGTTTGTGGTCTGATTTTATGCTCTTTTGATGAAAAATCGATGTGGGTTTTTAAGGATTTGGAGTAATTTTAGACCTAACCTCGTAAAACCCTTTATTCTTCTTGTTTTTGTTGTTGCTTTGTGTTTTTTTTACAGAATGCTAGGAGCTGTTCGTACACGGTGACGATAAAAACAAGCTGTTCATCGCCTGTTTATACTCGAGACCAGATCAGTATTGCATTTGGGGATGCTTATGGCAATCAGGTACTTTCTGATTTTGGAACAAAGTTTCATTCCCAATGTAAAATCAGTAGTGTTCTTATGTTATTTTTTTGTGATTCCTGTTGAACATTGTGTGTATATGGTTGGAGTATGAGCTCTAGAAACAGGGGATTGTTTGATGAACAGTGAGCCAATTTCAACTTCAAACTTTTAATTTCATCTAACTGAATCCCATACTTTTTGCAACAATGTTAAAATTAGGCTCGTATGATAGCAATTTGGTTTTTTAAAGTAAAACTTATAAACACTACTTTGTTTTGTTATCTACTTTCTAAAAAATGTTTTCAAATCCAAGAAGTTTTGTGAAGTAAAACAAGTAGTTTTAAGAACTTGTTTTGTTTTTGGATTTGGACAAAACATTCAAACATTTCTTTAAGGAGGGTGAAAATCATGGGAAAGAAATTGTGAGGAGAAAAACATAAATTTCAAAAACAGAAAGCTAGAAATGAAATCGTTATCGAATGAGTATTAAGTACTCTCAATTAAGTTTCTGCTTCTCTTAAAGATTTGTGGTTGGTTGTAGTTAATGGTTGGTGATGCTACTTTTGTAGTGTTGTGTTGTATGCTTTTTAGTTGGATTTGGAGGATTTTGTTATTGAGTTGAGACCCTTCTATGGATGCAATTTATAGACTAAAAAGGAACAAAATAGAAATTTCATTTACATTTTGGAAGAAGAGAGATGAACAAATCTTTATGTTATCAATATTCTTCAACAGTTGACTTAATTCCTTTTAAGGTATTTGCTTCTTGGTTAAGTTCTTTCCCATCACCATTGTTCTCAAAATGCAACTACTTTCCAAAACAACCTTACTTTCAAATGTTCTTTCTTAGAATGAGCAATCACTTGAAGAAGAAGTAACTTCTCACTCCCCATTCTTCTTTCTCAAAACAAACACAATCTATCATTCTTTATTGATTTGTACATCAAACATGATGTGAATGCTTAGGTATATGTACCAAGGATCGATGATCCGTCTGCAAGGGCATTCGAGCGCTGCTCTACAGACAGATACGATTTAAAGGGACCGTGCACGTACCCTATATGCTACGTGTACGTCTACAGGAGCGGATACGATGGATGGAAAGTGGACAAAGTAACCATCTATAGCTATTCTTCAGGAAGATCGATTACGTTTAATTACAATGCGAAGATTCCGAATGCTGTTTGGTATGGTTTTAATTTCTGCTCTGGGTATCAAGCTGTGGAATCTACTGCAGCAATGTAGAAGGGACTGAGTTGAAAATCTTAGGCTTTCAGTGAGAGCTATAAATAAAGTAATGCAATGTTATGAGTTGTGTACTTGAACTGTTGCTAAGAGTTGTCTGAGTTTAATAAAGTAATGGCATGTTTTGCTTTGGAGCAAACTGGGAAATGGGATTTCTTGTGGATCTAATATTTCCCCCTTTCTTGTATGGTGTAGCTATTGCTGGTGTTAATTTTGAAATTCTAGTATGTTGAAAGGATAATGAACTAGAGTTATGAGGAGTTCGGTTAGGTATTTGTTCCGTGAGAGTAGTCGAGCTTCACAGCAACGTTGACATGTTACTATGGACAAATGTAGGAATGACAATAGAGAAAGACAAGACAAGAAAGACGATGTCGGATCGGATATATGTTTCGGATGTCTTTTTCGAAGAGTTTGAATTTCATGTATATATCTTATTCTCTTCTCTCGATGAATCAAACTAGGTTTAAGAGATCACTTTTTAAGTATTAACGTTTCTCTTGATGATTACTATGTTGTTTGGGTGTGTATAGTAAAATATTTAACCATGGTTTCATGAATGGATTTTTTAAGTTTTTTTTTTTTTTTTTTTTTGAAAAAGAATGGTTTTTTTTTTAAGATTTAACTAGGGTTTTAAACTATATATATTTTGGACTAAATATATATTGGGAAAATTACCTTTTTGGTCCCTGAGTTTTGAGGGATAGGTGCGTTTGGTCCCTGAGTTTTCAAAATAGACATTTTTAGTCCCTAAGTTTTGAGAAATAGGTTTAAAAGGTCCCTAAGTTTTCAAAATAGACCTTTTTAGTCCCTAAGTTTTGAGAAATAGGTTTTAAAAGTCCCTAGTTTTATTTTTTCAACTTTTTTAAACTAATAATTTTTATTATATTTTAATATTGAATGATTTTTTAAATTAACAAAATTAAAAAGTATTAATTTATAAAAATTTAAAAAATAATATAAGGGACTTTTTAAACATATTTTTCAAAACTCAAGGACTAAAAATGTCTATTTTGAAAACTTAGGGACCTTTTAAACCTATTTCTCAAAACTCAGGGACTAAGAAGGTCTATTTTGAAAACTCAGGGACCAAACGCACCTATCCTTCAAAATTGAGGGACCAAAAAGGTAACTTTCCCATATATATTTTAATCTAGATTAAGTTACAAGTTTAGTCTTTGGATTTTTTGGGTTGTATCAATTCGGTCCCTAATCTTTAATAAATGTCTAATATTAATAGGTGCAAATTTATACAATCCTAAAAGTCCATGAACTAAACTTATAATTTAACATTTAATCTAAGTGAAATTACATGTTTAGTCCTTGAACTTTCAGAAAAGTTTCAAATAGGTTCTCGAACTTTCAATTTTATTTTCAAGAGATCCCTAAACTTTAAAAGTATCAAATGGATCCTTAAACTTTCACCTTCGGGTCCAATAGGTCTCTCAACTTTTAATTTTGTGTCTAATAAGTCTTTGATTTTTTGTCAAAGTGAGCTTAGCTCAGCGGTAATTGACATGTACCCTCGACCATGAGGCCCCACCCCCAATGTTGATGTACTAAAAAAAAAAAGTCTTTGACCTATTCAACATTTTGTAAAATTCACAAGCCTATTAGATACACAATTGAAAGTTTTGAGTCTCAATAGGCATAAAAGCCAATTTTATATATAGTAGATTGGTTAATCTTTAAAAATATCAAATATATCAAGGACCTATTAGACATTTTAAAAGTTCAATGACGTATTAGAAACAAAATTGAAAGTTCATGGACCTATTAGAAACTTTTAAAGTTCAGGGACCTAATTGATACAAACCTTATAGTTCAGAAACTAAACTTATAATAAAACTTTTAATCTATAATTTTCAACAATCTTATTTTAGTTTTTTAACTTCTTAAAAATTTATGATTGAGAATGATTTTGAAATGGTTAAAAGCACTTTTGTCATATTAAAAATCACTTCCAAACATGTTTTTAAGAATTCAAAATCAATTTTGATGATATGAAAATCATCTTTAAAAGTGTAAAATCAAACATGAATCGATTTTGAATAATTAAAGGTATATTTCAGGATGATTTTGAAGTGGACAAAAGTGATTTTAGTCATTTCAAAATCACTCTCAAACATGCATTTTAATACATGCCAATGTTAGAAAGTTAATAAATAATACACATCCAAAATCATGTGATACATTTATCAAATATTTGAAGGTAGAATTTGACTACATTGACTTCAATACATTTCAATGTTAGAAAGTTAGTACACATTCGTTTCAAAAAAAAAAAAAAAAAAAAAAAAAAAAAAAAAAAAAAAAGTTAGTACACATTCAAAATCATGTCATCGAGTTGTTAAACATTTGAAAGTAGAATAAGGATTAAGACTAGTTTGAATATTTGAAAATTATGTTTATCTACTTTCTTCATTTATTTTAAAAAACCAAGTCAAATTTTGAAAACTAAAAAAAAAAGTCATTTTTAATTTTTATTTTTTTTGAAATTTGGCTAAGAATTCAAATGTATCATTAACAAAGTTGAAAATCATTGGAAGAGAATTGAGAAAAAACAAGTCTAACTTTTAAAAACAAAAAATAAAAGACTACAAGACCTTAATTATTCTTTTTGGAAGTTCACGAAAAAAAAAACATACATTTTTAAAGTTTGGACGAGAATGAAATAAATTTAGAAGTTCATGGAAAAAAATGGTATCTAACCATTTTAAAAATGCTAATTAAATTTCTAAACTTTATAGTCAGTTTTGGAAAAATATCAAATTTTTCCCTTAACTTGGGCAAGTTATATTAATCTTTACCATAGATTTTTACTTTCATCAAATTACACCTTAAACTTTTATATTTGTAGCAACCTTTATCTTTTAAATAGACTTTCATTTCAAAAACCATCAATGAAAATATGCCCAAAGGTCGGTAGTTCGAATCCCCCCACCCCCACATGTTGTCAAAAAAAAAAAAAAAACCATCAATGAAAATATTCTTAGGTGCATTAGATGAAATTTTATTGAAATTGATGGATCTTGTGCATTAATCAAATTTATTTTTGCATTAAGAATTGATTTATGATGAAATTAGTGAGTTTTAAGAGATTTATACCCCAAGTTTTGTTAAAATTAGTGAGTAAATTTAGCAAAACTTTAAGGCTAAATTATAAAAAATACCCTTGAACTATGGGGTTTGTTTCAAAAATGCCCCTGAACTTTAAAAAGTTTCAAAAATACCCCTGAACTTTACAAGACGTTTCAAATATATACCCTTGTAGTTAATTTTTGGATGAGAACCGTTAAAACCGTCGAAAATATGATTGCCGAACATCTAGTCAAGCTCTTGGGATGATGTGTTGAAAGAGAAGAAAAACTCGAGTGTATGAATACATGAAAAATAGGCAAAACTTCTCATTAATTTTCATGGAAAAAGAATTTACGATGGGATAAGGAAAAAAAAAACATTTTCTAATAAGGTTATTTTTAATAAATCAGAGTGGCGCAGCGGAAGCGTGGTGGGCCATAACCCACAGGTCCCAGGATCGAAACTGACTTTAATAGAAAAAATTATTTAAAAAAGCCTTTAAAAAAATAAGGTTATTTTTAAAAATATTTTGAAAGTTAAAGGGTATTAATGAAACTGAAATTTTTAATAGTTTCCCTCCAAAAATAAAGGGTTGATTGCAAAAGTAGCAAAATGGCTCAAACTAATTGCAAAAGTAGCACCCCACAGAAATATTTGCAAAAATGGTAAAATCTCACCATCTGAAAAGTAAAATTACTAAAATGTCCATCACTAATAGAAAACTTTCTATCCGTGATAGAAAGCTTTTCTACACTAATAGAAAATTTTTCTACCATTGATAGAATCTATCAGTGATAGAAAGACTTTCTATCATAGAAGATTTCTATCAAGACATGTATAAAAATTGACGAGGAAGAAGAAGATGTGCACGTCAATAAGTTTTTCTATCACTGATAGATTCTATCAGTGATAGAAATCTTCTATCACTGATAGATTCTATCAGTGATAGAAATCTTCTATCACTGATAGAAACTTTATTCTATCAGTTTCTATCAGTGATAGAAACTTTCTATCGCTGATAGAAAATGTTTCTACCACTGATATAATCTATCAGTGATAGAAACTTGGGAAAAATACACTTTTGGTCCCTGAGGTTTGGGTTAAGTTACAGTTTGGTCCCTGAGTTTTCAAACTCAACAAAAATACCCCTGAGGTTTGTATTTAGATTCATTTAAGTCCTTTCGTCAGTTCTTCCGTTAACTATTAACGAAAAGTTGACGTGTCATTTATTTTTTTTATTAAAAAGTAATTTATTTTGTTATTTATTGTTATTATTTCTTATTTTTAATTAAAAACATTTTTTAAATTTATTTTTCTTTTTTTTTTTTCTCTATCCCTTCTCTCCTTTCCCTCTTCTTTCTCCCTCTTTCCCCTGTGTTTTTCTTTCTTATTTTCCATGAACCAGCCGACGACAGCTTCATATCATTCTCCGCCAACAAGCGTCAACGGCGAGAACCCATGGCGTCAGATCTTGAACCCACGACGATTTTCGACTATTCTCTCTCCCATTTTCTCTTTCGATCTAAAACCCTCTTTCTCTCTCCCCTGCGTTTTTTTTTCTTCTTTTCCACGAACCAGCCGATGGTAGCTTCACTCTCCTTCTTCACCGGCAAGCATTAGCGGCGAGAATCCATGGCGGCAGATCTGGAACCCACGATGGTTTTCGACTCTTCTCTCTTTCCCTTTCTCTCTCGATCTGGAACCCTCTTCTTCTCTCCCGTGCATTTTTCTTTCTTCTTTTCCACGAACCAACCAAAGACAGTTTCACTCTCCTTCTCCGTCGACAAGCGTCAGCGGCGAGAATCCATGGCGGCAGATCTGGAACCCACGACAGTTTTTGCCTCTTCTCTCCTCGATTTGAAACCCACCAATCTGGACTTCGTTTCGCGCTCTCTCTATCTTCTCTCTCTCGATTTGGAACCCACAGATCTGAACTTCGCTTCTCTTTTCTTCTTCGATTTTCGATTTCGACTGCAAATTGACGTTGTTTTGCTTCATGTTTTCAAGGATTCGAGGTTTGGATGTTCTATTTACAAGGATTCACAGTTTTAGATTTGGAGAAAATGAAGGAGAAGGGAGAGGAAAAGAGAGAAAGAAGAAAAAAAAAGAAAGAAAAAAAAATCTTACTGGGGTTGGGCGGCGAACGACGGTGGCCGCCGACCACCGGAGTTGGAGGAGATGAAGGGTGAGAAGAAGAAGTTGGAGAAGAAAGGGGGAAGGGAAAGAAGGAGAAGGAAGAGGAGGAATTTTTTAAAAAAAAAATTAATAAAATAATATTTTTTTATTATTTTAATATATTTTTATTTAAAAAATTTTAAAATTAATTTTTTAATTAAAATAATAGTAAAATTGACGGCAGGGACCAAAGTGCTACTTATCTCAAAACTCAGCGGTATTTTTGTTGAGTTTGAAACTCAGGGACCTAAGTGTCACTTAACACAAACCTCAGGGACCAAAAGTGTATTTTTCCCTAGAAACTTTATTCTACCAGTGATAGAAACTTTCTATCACTGATAGAAAATTTTTCTACCACTGATAGAATCTATCAGTGATAGAAAGACTTTCTATCATAGAAGATTTCTATCATTTTTCTATCAGTGATAGAAAAACTTTCTATCATAGAAGATTTCTATCAAAATATATATAAAAAAAATTGACGAGGAAGAAGAAGATGTGCGCGCCAATCAATTTTTCTATCAGTGATAGAAACTAAACTTTTTATCACTGATAGAAAATGTTTCTACCACTGATAGAATCTATCAGTGTAGAAATGTCAGTGATAGAAACTTTATTCTATCAGTGATAGAAAATTTTACCACTGATAGAAAGACTTTCTATCAATGATAGAAGATTTCTATCAATAAAAAAAAAAAAAAAAAAAAAAAAAAAAAAAACAACTCAAACTAACGAGGAAGAAGAAGAAACGCACGCCAAATAGGGGCAGGGGCAGGGTCAATTCAGGAATATAAAAAAATTAATTAAAAAATTTTGCCATATTTGCAAATATTTTTAAAAATTGCTATGTTTGTCATTATTTACCCTCATGTTGCCACCCATTACAATTATCCAAAAATTAATGACAAAGGGTATTTTTGAAACATTTTCTAAAGTTTAGATATATTTTTTAAACTTCTTAAAGTTCAGGGACATTTTTTAAACAAACCCCATAGTTCGAGGACATTTTTTATAATTTAGCCAAACTTTAATATAGGATAAAAATTACTTCAAGTTTAGGATTCAATTCGATAAAATTGAAAGTTAAGAGTGAACGACACTTTGTCAATATGATAAGCAACAGATGACATGTAGTTTAAAGGCAGCAAATTCTTCCCATAACAATTCGATTTTAGCTCAGCCATATTTTACATTAATTACCCAGATTCCCAAATTTATTTTCTTCATAGAGTATTTATTATTCAATATGATATGAATTTCTTGTTTTCCTTGTGTTCTATATTCCAACCAAAGGAGAAATTTTCAGGCATTAAGGCAAAGATATTACCTAAAAAATGTGGTTCCATTTGCAATCAAACATTAATCTAAATTATGGTAATTTTCAATTTACCAAACACGCGTGAAAGGGAAAAAAGATTACCATAATTCTCAAGCTGCCACTGAAAAAATATATAAATATTCTCATTGAATACACAACTACTAATAAATCATAGGAGAAAATCCAATTAATATGCATGATTTATCAGACCATCAGCCACTAATCTGCTATAAAATGAAGAATGGATTCACTGTCTATATCAAAGTTCAAATTTTGAGGATTTTCGCTTGCATTTTGCTAAAATGGAGAATAACAAGAAATTGCTGGTACTTTTCTCATTTTTCACTCATTTTACGGTTCTTTTTCTCAAAATCTAAACATAACTCAACCGGTCAAGACATATACCTTTAAAACCAAGAGGTCAAAGGTTCAAGTTCCTCACTTCTACATGTTGAACTCGAAAATCTAACTGCTTCATGTATTTTGGTCTTCTTTTTGTTAACCTGCAAAACAAATACTAAGTTTTGGAGGCTGAGTTCTTTCCTCACCAAGTTCACAGTTCTTGATAGCTTTTGATGCAATATATTCATGTCACTGTTTCAATTTTTATAAACAAGGCTTGTTTGTTTGTATTGTTAACAACTTGGAACTAATTTTTCTACTTGCAGATAGTTTTTGTAGTAGCTTTGCTAATAGTGTTTGGTGTGATATTTGGAATTAAACAACATCATCAACCAAAAAGCAATGATGATCATCGACCAAAAGGCAATGATGATCCAATAGACTTCAATAATATCATTGATGTGGTTCAATATGGGGCAGCTGGGGATGGGAAGACAGATGATTCACAAGTAATATCCACACCCCCAGACTTTTGAGTTCTGTATCTAATGCAATTATTTCTGATATAATTTATCATTCAAAGGCATTTCTAAAGGCTTGGATGGCTGTTTGTAAAGCTACAACTCCCTCAGCTATGCTAGTACCATCTCTCAGAACATTCTTGCTGAACCCAGTGAAGTTCCAAGGCCCATGTGTGTCCGCCAGCGTCGGTGTTAGAGTAATTAGGCTTTTCTTTTCTCTTCTTAATTGTTACATTATGCTCAGAGTCCACCCCACTAATCCTCGGGAAGGCTTCACACACCCAAAACCAGCTAAAGATCAAGAAATCAAACAACTATGGTTTTGAGTTATTCAGTTTTCATCCTATGAACCTAGGACTTTTCGAATCTTAAATGAGTTCTGACATTTACTAATAAGTAAAATGGATAAGGTTCTTGTAACTTACTTGGGAACTGCAGATCCTTGGGAAGATTGTGGCTCCAAGTGACATTGATGCTTGGAAAAAATTTGACGTGGAAAATTGGTTGCACTTCTCTAATGTGAGAGGGCTTGTCATACAAGGTAATGGCCAAATTGATGGGCAAGGAGCTGCTTGGTGGGGCAGGAAATCAGATGGAAGACCCACGGTCTGTTACCATCACCATCCCAATTCTCGCATGTTTGTGCCTGTGTTTATGCAAGAATGTTTCTATATGCTTGTCTTATCGTTGTTTCAATCATATTCACATGGTGATTGCTAGGCATTGGCATTTTATGATTGCGACAACCTTCAGCTTTCTGGACTAACACACATTAACAGTCAACAAGGCCACATCCACATAGTTCGCTGCAATCATGCATCCATCTCTCAACTGAACATATTGGCACCTGAAGATAGTCCCAATACCGATGGTATCGACCTCGCCTATTCATCCAATGTTCAGATTCAGAACTGCAAAATTGCAACAGGTAGTTAGTACAATCCCAGTAAAGATTAACTATAAACTTCAGTTTTGTGAAAGAACTAATTCTTCAATTGCGTCTACTATAACAGGTGACGATTGCATTGCCATTAGTGAGGGCTGTTCCGATATCCACATAGCAAACATCGACTGTGGACCTGGTCATGGCATAAGGTTTAGTTACTTAAAAACTGTTAAATGTTACTTGAATCACATTCTCCTTGACGAATGAGAAGCTTCCTTTCATTTTAGCTTCTAGCATTTGAAATGTCATGCTAAGAAGGCCACTGGTTTCAGTATTGGTAGCTTGGGAAAAGATGGGGTGACATCCGCTGTAGAAGAAGTGAGAGTTCAAGATTGTCACCTGCAAGGAACCATGTATGGAGCAAGGATCAAAACTTGGCAGGTTTCTCTACATTTTAATACTTGATGTCCTGATCTGATGCCTTCAAACAAGAAGAATTTTGTTGATTCTTCTTTGATTTCCTTCAATTTAGGGGGGTTCTGGATATGCAAGGAAGATATCTTTTCAAAGAATCACACTGGATCAAGTTAACAATCCAATCCTGATCGACCAGTATTACTGTAACGGTAAAAAAGGCTGCAAAAACCAGGTAAAATCAGGAAACATTACCTTCAACAAGGTTACATGCAAATATTATAGTCTAAATCCAGATCCAAAAAAAATGAGAGAGTAAACAGAACTCTAAATAGTAAAAACAGAACATTCTCTTTTTTAGCTATAGGATTCTTTAATATGGTATGTAAAAGGAATTTTAACATACCATGAAAATCTAACAGACATCAAGTGTCCAAGTGAGCGATGTTTTGTACCAAGGATTTCGTGGAACATCTGCAACAGAGGTGGCAATACAATTACGTTGCAGTGAGAGTACAAGCTGCAGCAATCTTGCATTTGAAGATATCGAGATAAGATCTGGAAATTCTGATAGAATCACTCTGGCCTCATGTTCAAATGCCCATGGAAGATCAACAGATACAGTTCCTCCCATAGATTGTTTGTGACCATAGATGAATTCTTGAAGGGACATCTGTGAATGCATCTAGTGAATGAAGCAACTGGCAGCCTCCTACCAGGAGACGATCTCACAACAGTAGCATACTTCTCCTGATTTCCTAGTTTTGGCCCACCATTTGTTTCTAGTTTTGTAATATTTCTTCCCATACAACATAGCATATAGAACAATCTCTATTACAATATGATGTCTACTGAAAAAGCCACACCAATAATGCTAACGCTAACCTCTTTAAAAGATCTACTTCAGCAGTAGACATTATAATGTTGGTCAATTTCCTTAGATTTATGTTATAGTAGTAATAATTGAAATACAGACAATACATTTATTTCTGCATGGGAAGATAATTCTTCCCACATAAATGAAGGAAGACATATTTCCACTGCAACGAGATATTAGAAAACAACGTGTTCTTTTTTCTTTTCTGAAGAAAGAAGTTGGATGAGGATACATAAAAGAAATATACTATAGAGATAAATATAAGCAGAGCAACAGGTGTGTATAAATTTCCAGATAGCTCATGTAAGTTACAACAACAAAGGTTGGCACTGCAGTTAATTATGCTCGCCATGATATCAGCTCTGATTCCCGATAGTATAAATTACCAAACAGAAATCTTAACTTCTAATTCCCAAGTATTACATACAAATCCTACAAGAACACGAGTAAATTCTATATTTCACATGACTCTGAGCGTCCAAATAGCCTATAGCGATTATCTGCAACATTGTCATACACAAAATTTCGAACAAACCTGCAATGCAGTTAGTAATCAAAATTAGAAAGATAATGCTCCCATCTTGATTTTTAAGAGGTGTGCTGTAGGAAAAACTTGACAGGATAGTAAGGAAGGACTTACAGAGGCACAAACTGGAGAAAAAGGGCAAGCTGGGGAAAGGGTAACTCTAAATATTCCATTATTCTCAGAACAGCTTCAGACTTGATATAAGATCTGCAGTCCAGTGTTTAAAATTTATCATCAAAAACTTCAACAGAAATTATAGCAGTAATGTCTCGTGGAAGTCTCAAATCTTATTTCTCAGTAAAACAGGGGGACCTTCTCATCATTTCAAGGTAATCGATACATTAGGGAAATATGTAGTCTTGTAATTATAATTTTTGTATCTTAAATAAAAATAGTAAACGCCATAGACCATGAATAAGATAAGCAAATACCTGTCCTTTTCAACAAGTACAACACTCGAAATATCATCCGGTGCTCTTCCTGACCTTCTTAACAGCTTCTTGCCAGCGTCACTTTGGAGAGCCTCTAATCGTATTCTTCTGTAAACGTCAATGGGAAACAAGTTAATTTCAACTCCTCCATAGAGTAGAGAAAAACGATGACCCATTTACAGAAACACATGAACTTAAATTCATGGGAGCTGCAGTTCAATCATGGAAACAAGACTATGAAGGTACCAAAGCATATAAACCACTCATCCTGAAGAGTGAAGATACAATTTCATTCACCATGCCTAAGGGGCCTATACAGCGCCTCAAAAATCAGCTCCAAATTTCAGCTATCATTTTTCCATGACAACTCCATGAAAAAAGAAATCAAAATAAAAAGCAGACATACCTGTTTCGATCATTAGCACGAACAAATCTCACACCTCCATTGCACAAATTGCACACACCTGAGAGATTAATAAAATCATCTATGATCGATACTTTAATTTCAAGTTTCACCACAAATTCGAAAAACATAGAAAAACCATACACTACCATCTCGCTTCAGTTCAACTCTATCAGTAGAGAAGAATCAGAGATTTTCAAATTCAGAAAGAACAGCAATCAAAACACTAAAAGAAACCCGTACCGTCGAATAGCATAATCGGTCTCGTATCTCTCTCGAAGAAGTCGGAAGTTGCTTCGACCCAATCTATCGTTTCGCCTTTCGTGGCCGGAGATAAAGAAGCGAAAACAATTGAATGTCGTGGTTGAGCTCGCGCCTTTGACGGCGGGACAAAACTTGCCGGAATTCTGCCGGAAAGTGGAAGCGCCATTGGAGATGGTGGCAGTTATCGATTGGCTTCCCCTTCACTGATTTTTGCAGAAAAAAAATTAAAATTAATAAATTGAAAAGAGATGATATTTAGCCTTATTGTTGGTCATAATTACGGGAGAGTCCTGAGTATAAAGAGTAACGTTGGGGGTATTATGGTAATTTCCGAGTGTTTTGATTCTGTTTGTGCCGCGTGGGATTTCGTAGTCCACCTGAGTTTGTGGAACGAGAACTGTTGATTTATGCTCATTTTTTAGAAATAGTAATTTATTTAATACATGAAAATAAGGGACATTTTTTTTTATTATTATTATGATTTTAAAACTTTTTATTAAAATACATCCTTTTAAAATTTATTATATTAATATTGTTGTTTAAATTCTGGACAGTAGATTGTCTCTCCACCATGCGACATAAGTTCGTCACTTAAGAGACGACCATAATGTGACAAAGTTATTTAATTTGTTAAATAAATTTTCAAACGCAATGCATGTATATGACATTAATCTTTTTTTTTTAATCTCATTTTCCCCTTTTTTTTCTATTTTATTTCTTGCTTACAGTTTTTTTTTCTTCTCCAGACGAGTAGAATATAAAATTGCATTCTTCTTCTTTTTAGAATTTACGGTGAGATGAAAAAAAAGCATTTTTTAATAGGGATATTTTTAATTTTTTATTTTGTAAAGTTCAAGAATATTTTGAAACTAAAACTTTAGCGGTTTTTATTCAAAAATTAACAGCAAGCCTATTTTTGAAAATTTTCAAAATTTAGAGGCATTTTTGAAACAAACTAGTTCAAGATTATTTTTTAGGCTAAATTATAAGAAATACCCCTGAACTTTGGGGTTTGTTTCAAAAATACCCCTGAACTTTGAAAAACGTTTCAAAAATGCCCTTGCCGTTAATTTTGGATGAAAACCGTTAAAGTTTTAGTTTTAAAAATACCCTTGAACTTAAAAAAAAATATTAAAAAATACCCTTATTGAAAAAAAAATTCTTTTTTTTTCCTCTTTTCACCGTAAATTCTTTCTCCATGAAAATTAATGCAAAACTTTGCTTATAAAAGTTGTGTACAACACAACACTAGATAAAAACAGATTTTGAAATCGAATTTTCTCTTTTAAAAAGCATAAAAAAGATAAGTGTAAGAAAACAACATATATATATATATATATATATATATATATATGTATGTGTATGTATATTATTTCCTTTTTGTTTCCTAAAAAAAATTATTTTTTTTCCTCTTTTTGTTTGTGTATGTTGGTGATAAGAATAAATTTATGAGACTGTGGATTTTGTCAAATTTATAAGATTAATTCATCAAAAGTTTTATATATGATTTTGTTATTATTGGTATTTAAAAATTGTTAGAACTCGCATACAATAGTTTCATTTATTTTTCATAATATAAATATAAAGAAAGTTAATGGGTAATAGTTGGTGAGAAAATAATATTGAAAAGTTCACACATGTAGAATTTTAAGAACAAAACAAAAGTCATCTTGAAGTTTCGATACGAAAATCTTTCCTTCTTCCAACCCTCAATTAATCTTTTCATGAAAAAAAAGATTAATTTACGGTGGGAGAAGGAAGAAAAAAAAAGAAAATTTTTTCAATACGGGTATTTTTGAAACTAAAACTTTAACGGTTTCCATTCAAAATTAACGGCAATGGTATTTTTGAAACATTTTTCAAAGTTCAGGGATATTTTTAAAACTTTTTAAAGTTCAGGGCCATTTTTGAAACAAACCCCAAAGTGGGGATATTTCTTATAATTTAGCCTATATTAAATTAATACATATTTAAGACATTTGACTCTGCAAGAAAACGAGTCTCCTTCATTGGGGTTTGTCTATTCGAAGATCGGCGGAGAGATTCTGAAGTAAAAAGCTAAACGGGGAGGAGAAATTTCGAGCAAACAGAGGAAAAGGGCAATGGGGTGGATCGGAGAAACTATGGATTCCATCAAATCCATTCAAATTCGTCAGGTCCTCTCCCAGGGCGTCAGTCTCGGTCAGCTCTCTCTCTCTATCTCTCTCTTATACGAGCTTTTCGCAGTTGTTCTGCGGATCTCGGTCCTTCTGGGGAGAAATGATATTGTGGGTTGTGATTGAAAAATGAAATGTTGGTTTCCTTTTCGTGCTTTGGATCTTTAGATAACAACAGCTTCGCACCCAGCTGGTTTCTCTGCAATTCGCGAGCATAATTTAGAATTGGGTCAATGAGGATTTTAGTTTTCCCGCTAATTTGTGATATCAATGAACAGAGTTTTAGTGGTTTAGTCCAATTTGCTTTTCCAATTCTGTTTTTCCTAATAGCGAGTAGAAAAGGGGAGATTGAGAATGGAAAGTTCACAGGAGAGCGAATTATTGTCATTTTCATGATAATGTGTTCGATTCATTTTCGATGGTATGATCAAATATCTTGTTTAAGGAGTTCTTAGGTCTTGGGAGATTAAATAGTTGAAAAGAAAGTTGATTTTTTTATACTGGTTTCTTCGATTACAAATACGATGTTACCTCTTCTCTTTTTACAGATAACAAGTTTAGCACGTGAAGGATATTATTGAAACAATGGGGTTACTGATACCAAATAACCCCCTGCTTTAACCAGTCTTGATAGAGTTTAACTGACTTTTTATATGGAAGAAGTCTTTGTTAACATTATCATCGATGTTATGGTCTTGTGAGGGTTGAAAATGAGTAGTTTTATTGTTATTGTTTTCAGGCATGATTGTAACATCTGCTCTCATAATATGGAAGGCATTGATGTGCATTACTGGCAGTGAGTCTCCTGTTGTTGTCGTTCTCTCTGGGAGCATGGAACCTGGATTTAAGAGGGTAAGAGCATGTTATCTGTGATGGATTTTATAAGTTTGCTCATGGAACATATATTGTTTGATCATTGAAATTGATTTCTGAACCCGTTTGGCCATTGAGACTTGTTCTTCTTATAAATTTATTTGTTTTTTTTTTTTTTTAATTATGGTGAATTACACATTTTATTCTCTTATTTCCAATATTAAATCATAAGGATTTGCTTCTTGGGGGTATTAAACAATTTTGAAGATCACGCTGGAATTTTTATTTTAAAATGGCTATATTTGCATGTCTGCTTATAATTTTTGCAGTGTAATTTTGTTTCTAATATGGTTATGTTTGCATGTCTACTTATCATTTTTTTGTGGTTCTATAACACTGTTAAAAATCCGTGACATTCTTGAGTTTATGAAGTGTTTTATTATTGATTTGTAGTTTGTATGCATCACTTGGTGAAATGAAAAGACTAATTGGTTAGTTAAAATGGCAGTATTTTAACTTTATCAGTTTAAGTTTAATTGCATGATCTAATTGTAATCATTCATATCAAATGCAGGGGGACATCTTATTCTTACACATGAGTAAGGATCCTATTCGTACAGGAGAGATTGTTGTTTTTAATGTTGATGTAAGTGCTGTGCTCTGAAGTGGTTTAATGCTTGCAATCTTCTTTAAAATATGCTTATATTTTATTTTCTTATTGTTCCGTTTTTTTTTTCTCTATTTGGGGGATAAGAAACCAGACTTTCTTATTGTTTCACTTTTGTTGCTAACATTTTTCTAAAAAGATCACGTTCTTGGTTATCCTTTGTAGGGTCGTGAAATTCCAATTGTTCATCGTGTAATTAAGGTAAGCATCTTTTAAAGACGATCTTCTCACCTAAATACTATTTGGAACTGGTTGCATCATTTCAAGTGTCCTCTGTCTTCACATTTAATCGATCTATGATTGCTTTGCACATATACTTGGGTATTTCATGTTAGTTATTTGGGTTGGCATTATGTTTTATTTATAATTAACTATTTTGGTGTTTGGCAGTTGGAAATGAGATGAACAACATTGCTGTTGTATAGTGTAGAAGTTAATAACATACAAATATCTGGCACTTTACAGATAAAGAAACTGAACTTCCTAATGAGTAATATATGCTATTGTTATTAAACTTTTGTTTGGAGTAACTGCATGTTCTTTTATTTGGTGAAACCCAATTAATCAGTCATCTAGATTTTGGTTCTGTTTATCCATAATCTAATTTCTTTCTCAGGTTCACGAGCGGCCAGATACAGGAGAAGTTGACGTTCTTACGAAAGGTGCCTGCTTCTAATATAGAATAAAATATAATAGTTTATAGTACGTTTTATTGTGCAGTCTTTTGAACATATATGCATTGTCCTTTTTATAAGGTATAAGTATCTAGGTGACCTATTATCTAATGTGCACGATCAAAGTTTCATTAATCTAATTATCTCCTGTTACCTTAAAGTACTCACCCTTTCTCATATTTATTTTAGGGGATAATAACTATGGGGATGATAGGCTTTTATATGCTCAAGGTCAGCTTTGGCTTCAGAGGCATCATATCATGGGAAGAGCTGTTGGGTAAGAACTATGAACTTATTGTCTCATTTGGTTCATTTTCTTTTCGCCATCGAAGTATATAAATAGATACATATATGTTGATGCTTGTGTGGTCTTCTCCAGGTTTTTACCATATGTTGGTTGGGTGACTATCGTTATGACCGAGAAGCCGATAATTAAGGTTTGTAAATCATGTACTTGACTGCTTCTCTCCCCCCAATGGCAACTTTGAGTTCACCTAACCAAATTATAATAGGGATAAATACTTTTGTGGTTTTACATGAAGTCATGAACACATGCATTTCCATGATTGAAAAGAAATTTGAAACCCAACATCTTTAGAGTTACCCTCCAAGCATCCTGGGTTGAAAATGACACCCTTACATAATTCCCTACAAATTGCATACACGACACCCCACTTTGGATCAAAATCTCTCTACACACACATATACATGATGTATTTGCATTTGCATTTGCTTGAAATCACTGTAGTTTACATTGGATTCGAACCTTCGCCTTTCATCCGATGGCCGCTTGTATATGATGAATCGATGATGCATATATTCGGCGTGAGATAATAGTAGGAAATAATCTTTATGGTGTTTCTTTTTGCAGTATATTCTCATTGGAGCTTTGGGGCTTCTTGTCATAACTTCAAAGGACTAAGACCAAACTGAAGTAGCAAAGTTTAGGTATACAAACAGATCTCCACAAGTATGTTCCTTTGTATATTGGACACCCAACTTTTCTTATGTTAGCCCTTTAACCTCTTTTAGTCCTGTTTTTGTTTACTACTGCTTTTGAATGTTGAGCATTTGTCATGGAAAACTAGAACTAGAATTGTATCAGAACGGAGTTCGGATTTTACACTTACTATTGATTTGATGAGCTTATGTCTTGCAACCATGAACACATGGATTTTGGGTTTTATTATGTGATGTTTGGCTGGTGGAATTGAAACTAGAACTATGATTTTCTTTACCAAGCAACTACCATGGAATTGACCTAGTGGTTAACAAGGGTTTGGTACATAACAAAGAATGGTTCAAGTCGTGATAGCTACCTACTTGCAATTTAATATCTTGTGAGTTACTTTCGCAATCGAATGTAGCAGGGTCAAGCGATTTCTTGTGAGAATAGTCAAGGTATGAATAAACTGGTATGAACATTCATGGATAAAATGTTAACTTTTCCCTATATCTAGGATTAAAAAGAAAAAAATAATTTTGTATATGTTGATTTTTCTTCTATTATTTTTATAAAGATTTGGCAGTTACACGTGTGTTGTTTTTGTAAAATAAAGAGATTTATGAGAATATAGTATCAGATTATATGCTATTCACTAAAATTTTGGTAAAAGTAAATCTCTTTTTCTTCTAATATAACGTTTAACATATTTTAAAAAATAAATATCCAAACAAAGATTGTTTTTTAATTAACTTGTTCAAATATTAAAAAAAAAAATTGTCCAAAAATAATTCAATGGTTTTTTTTTTTTAAAAAAAAAAAATCAGTGGTTAAGACTTGTATTTCTCACACGTTGGATCCTATCCTAAAAACTATAATTGCAATGTTGTATATGTTTAAATAAAAAAAATCATGTTAATTAAAAATTTGAAACTAAGCATGATTCATATAACTAGTCACATAGGTAAAGAAACATTGTATTACATTATCTCAATAACTTTTAATAAATTGAAATAAATAATGGTTCAAAAAACATTGACATAAATAAAATTGAAAGAATATTAAAAAAAAAAACTATATAGAATTGGAAGAATATTTTTTAAAAAATGGTATAATACTGTTTTGGTCTCTCTAATTTCAGTTCATTTAGTATTTGGTACTCTCAAGTCTCAACAAATTTTGGTCTAATCTTAAAATTTGTTCATATTATTTCATGTAATTTCTAGCAACTTTTATCCCTATTTACAACAAAGAATGTTTTGATAAAAAAGTTACATGTAAAATTTATTAAGTGTCGTGTTGGGCTAAAATTGTGTTTGAAAAAATGAGATACAAAGGAAAATGATAGAATAAAAATGATTGATTCCTTAAAGTATAAGGACTATAAGATGTTTTGATAGCACAAAAATATAACGAAAGAAAAGTACATGGACTAAAATGAACATTTTAAGAGTATTAAGGTTCGTAATGAACAAAAGTCGAAAGTATATGAAACAAAATAAAATTTAAATAAAAAAAACAAGTGGGAACCATATTTAAAAGAAATTTGGTTAAAAATCACTTTTGGTCTCCAAACTTTTATGGAAGTAACAATTTAATCTCTGCACTTCCAAATTTGTAACAAGTTGGAGGGACCATATACTATTTATTTTTTTTTTGAGTACATCAACATCGGAGGTTGAGAGATTTGTACCTTTGATCTCTTAGTCGGGAGTATATGTCAATTACTGCTTGGCGTTGGAGGGACCATATTGGTACTTCGAAAAGTGATTTTAAATGGAGAAATTATTTTGAGACCCATAGCCAAGCCAATCACCTCCGCCTATTTCAGCAGTGCACAGAGCTTATGATGGACCTTCATCTCTACAATTGCGAGTTCAAAAACAATGGCAATTTGCATAACAAAACCTAAACCCCCAAAACCCCACCAGGAAAATTGAAAAGAAAGCCCATAACAAATATCCAACCCTGTAAAATTTCAGACCTTTCCTCCTCTCGGATCCCATTCAGCAGTTCTTCGATTCTCCAAACACCAATCTCAATTCTTTCCACGGCAGTTCTTTCTCTGAATCGCCCCCTTTTGTCTTCTTTTTGAACAAATCTTATTGTTTCTGTTAATTTTTGGCTGGTTCAATCTGTTATTGCATCACTTTTTATGCACGGATTAGTTCTGAAGTGTTCTCCGAGTTTATTTCATTGGATTTGGCTTCTGGGTGTGTTTCAATTTGTGTAAATCACTGCCTCATTAGTGAATTAGCAGCCGCTTCTCGGTTTTTCCAGTTTGTTATTGGGGGGCAGTGGCTATTTTCTCAAGAATATGACTTAGATCTTGATTTTGATGGATGGGTATGTTTCTTCTTCCTGAGGAGACGCCTAGAACATGCTCTCTCTGCGACCCATTCGCAGATTCTGCCACGCTGCTACCGTCATTGTATCTACAGAGACTCCTGCGGCTGTATTGAATCAAGTTCAGAGCTCGAAACCTGTGGAGGAACCTGCCCTTGTAAAGCTTAAAGCAGAACGGGACCCCGAAAAGCTGTTCCATCTGTTTAAAGCCAATGCGCACAATCGGCTTGTGATTGAGAATCGATTTGCGTTTGAAGACACTGTGTCTCGACTGGCTGGAGCTCGTCGCTTCGATTACATTGAGCATTTGCTTGAGCATCAGAAGACGCTTCCACAGGGACGCCGTGAAGGATTCATTATAAGAATCATAATGTTATATGGTAAGGCTGAGATGATCAAGCATGCTGTTGATACTTTTTATGATATGCACTTATATGGGTGCCGTAGGACTGTTAAGTCTTTTAATGCTGTGCTTAAGGTTTTGATGAAGACCCGTGATTTAGGAGCCCTCGAGACATTTTTAAGAGAAGTTCCTGAAAAGTTCAATATTGAGTTGGATATTATTTCTGTTAACATTGTTGTTAAGGCCTTTTGTGATATGGGCATTTTAGATAGAGCTTATCTTCTCATGTTAGAGATGGAGAAGTTGGGAATAAGACCAGATGTGGTTACATATACAACATTGATTTCGGCACTTTACAAGGATAATCGATGTGAAATTAGTAATGGTTTGTGGAATCTAATGGTTTTGAGGGGTTGCTTGCCTAATCTTGCTTCTTTCAATGTGAGAATTCAATATTTGGTTAACAGGAGACGAGCTTGGGAGGCTAATAAATTGATGAATGTGATGAGGAACATTGGGATTGTACCAGATGAAGTTACTTACAATCTGGTAATAAAAGGTTTTTGCCAAGCTGGGTTTCTTGAAATGGCCAAAAGGGTTTATTCTGCTTTGCATGGGAGTGGATATAAACCAAATGTCAAAATTTATCAAACCATGATTCATTACCTGTGCAGAAGTGGGGACTTCAACCTGGCATATACAATGTGCAAAGATGCCATGAACAAGAATTGGTTTCCAAACATTGATACAATTCATTCATTACTTAAAGGCCTCAAGAAGATGGGGCAGCCTGGTAAGGCTCAATTGATCCTAACATTGGCTAGGAAAAGGGTACCTCCTTTCTCTACAGCTCAGTTGGAAGCTTTGAATACCACACTACTGGCCAATAGCTGAAAAGAGATTTGTAGACTGGTGCTAGATTAAATATAACAGAAAGCTCAAAAGGAGCTCATATTCTTTCTTTACTTCCATTTGTAAATTACAAAGTTAATTGGACACTGATTTTTGATGGGGTTACATCTTCAAAAGGTTTCTCTTTTTCTCAGTAATTTATTCTACCACCTCAATAAAGTCTGTCACAAGATGAGAGTTCTGAATGGAACAGCCGACATTTACCATGTTCTCTGTGAGTTACTGTGCAAGTCTCTCTCTCTATCATATACACACATACTTAGGCAACACAAATGCATTCCTAAATCCACAAAATTCTGTCCTCAATGCAATTTCCATTGTTGCTAATTGTTTGTACAAGTAATCTTACACGTTCTCATTTTCTTTTCAATCTTGTCTCTTGGAAACCAATTTGAATTTAATATTTTCTCCAAGAGGCATTTATTGAGCTTCTGTTATGCATGAACTACAGCCAAAGAAACTCATACAAGTCACATCTGATGTCGTGGTTTCGAAGATGAAGTGCATATCTTCTGTGTGTGTTATTTGTTATCGCTTTATTCTTTTGTTAGGAGGACTCTTTGTTTTTATCCTGTTTACGATACCATAGAGATGTCGCAATTGTGTTATAAATCATGCATACATCACTTTTTATTTGGTGATGAAGACTTTCTAAGTTTTAATCATATTTGGTCATTCCAGCATCGGTGCTTTCGAATGCAACAGCAATAAGAATAAGGGCAAAATCTTTCCTGTTGGATATCTTTTATTGCTGCATAGGTAATTTCAATTTTTCTTTATCATCATTCCTGAATATTTTTTCCAAGCATATATGTTTATGATTAACCATTCCTCTTTTAGAATTAAAATACTTCTAAGAAAGCTAGATCATATCTTGTACTGGCCTGTTCAGTTATTACTGCTAACTTCTCTTAGTATAAAGTATTTGTGCTTATTTTTCTCCTACCCTTGCTTGAATTCATATTCTATTGGAAAAGGAGGAAAACTTAACATACACATAAGAATTTTATTATGACACTTCTATCTGGTACATAGACATGAAACTTATCTGGAAAGAGACATGGATAAAAGTAGATGGTTTAAGTTTATGATAATGTGGAATACATGTTGCACTGTCTCTCTGCTGTTATCTTGATTATAAATTTGCTTCCCTTATGCCTCTAGAGAAAGCCAATGCCAGATTTATGATTTCTGAAGCCTCCTCTGTGTCCAAATCTATCATCTTGTTGTTTGCCTTTTAGATTACGTTGAGAGTATAAAACAATAACCACTTGACACAACTTACAGATGGTAGCATGTCGGTGCGTTTTCCTGTTCGATGAGCAATCTATCATTAATGTCTGTACTATGGGGAAAGTTCATTCTGTCTGCTCTGCTTGTCTGACAACGTTTCTTAAGGTGAGAGGCTGTATATGAGTTTTCGAACAAGGAACTCGATACCACCTCTCATTCTTCTCTGATCCAATTTATGTTACTTGCAGCTGTTCATGGGCTGATCATTTTTGTAAAACTTGGCAAAAGCTTTCTGTTGCCATGTGTCTCGATCGGTCGTTGGTTGATCTCTTGAGTCTCAACCATATCTCCAAGGCATTAGACACTAGACAGACACCAAGGAGAGAGAGAGAGATCATATCAAGTTAAATGGAGCTGAAGAACATACAGGAGCAGTGGCTGTCTGATCTTTGACTTGAATGCTTGTTAGATCCTTTATTTTTGACCTGGGATCTCTTGTTCTTGTTCTTGCTATGGATACTGTTCTTGTCTGAGCATTTTCCTGTGTATTTGAATGTCATTGGGTAAAGGGGAAATGTAGATTAAAGCAAGAGTCTGCCATCTCTTGTAATGAAAAAAGGCAACTGTTTTACCAGTATAAAACCAAGTTGGATGTAAATATTTAAGGGTTTTTTTTTTTTTTTTTTTTTTTTTTTTTTTTTTTTTTTTTTTTTTAAATTGAATCTTTTCTTACTGTTCATATTTGATAATAATTTTGATGACAATAAAAATTAGTCAATAAAGATATTGGTAAATACCTCAAAGTTATTGTTCATATCTAATTTATAATTTTCTATATATATTTTACCATTAACTATTTGTATGAGTACCTTTTTTTTTTCCAAACAAAGAGTTTTGCTCAGCGGTAATTGTCATGTACTCTCGGTTAGAGCTTCGAATCGCTTCACTCCAAATGTTGATGTGCTAAAAAAACAAAACAAAAAACAAATCAAATATGTCGATAAGTGGTGTGAATAAGGTAGTAAGGGTCAATTTACTTTTACCAAAAATGACATTATATCAACCAATAATTATTGAAGACAAACATTAGAAAATCCCAACTTAAGAAGAAACCAAATTGACCTTGATCCAAATCTATATCTTAATAATTTATAATTTTTTTTTGAAAATGTCATACGTGTTTCAATATATATGTTTTTTTCTTTAAGTATTAAGAGAAACAACTGTATTTTTTTTTTTTAAAAAAAAAAAAACCATCCTGGTTATTTTTTTAATGACTACATTAAATTAATCAATTTGGAAAATTATAAAATAGACTTGATTATGTAAAAAAGATACTAAATATATAAAATCAATCTTGAAAAATGAAAATTTGTTAGGACAAGACATCTGATTCTAGGAAAATCTACTTTCAAAAGCGGATGAAAAACAACTTTTGCAGATGAACATATTTTCAAAAATAAATTTAAATGAATTCATCCACGACCACAATTAGTATTACCAAACACAAAAAGCCATTACAATTCTTCCACAATCACTTTTAACACTCCCAAAATCAATCAGGGAGATTCAATTGAGTTTTTTTTTTCTTTCAAAATTTTCAATTTGGTTTGAACTAATCAACAATTTTATCCACTCTTGGAATCGAGAAAGTCCAAAAATGATATTAAATTTTGTAAATTGAGGTCCCGTTTGATGACCATTTGGTTTTTTGTTTTTGAAAATTAGACTTGTTTAAGGTTCATTTGAATTCCTAGCCAAATTTTAAAAACAAAAACAAGTTTTTGAAAACTATATATATATATTTTTTTCCAAAATTGGACTTGGTTTTTTAAAACAAAGTAGAAGATTGATACTAAAACCAATAAACTTATAAGTGGAAATATGTGTGTATTGACAACTTTGAGAGAAATATCAGAGAATATTGATTGATTTCACTTGATGATGAAAGAATACAGAGTCTTGCTATTTAAAGAGAAGCAAAGGCTAAAGGCTGTAACAAACCTTAACAAATTGTAACAACAAACCTTAACAAATTGTAACAATTTTACAAAGAAATAATAAAATACAAAAATAAATAACAATCATTCCTAAATACAAGAGAATAACAACAGAAGTATTCTATTACTTAATATGTATAAGCTTAATTTTCAAAAACGAAAAACCAAAAATCAAGGGGACGTTTGATAACCATTTCGTTTTCTGTTTTTGTTTTTCATTTTTAAAAAATTTGATAACCATTTTTGTTTTCTATTTTCTGTTTTTTAAAAACGTTTTTGAAATTATAAGTAAATTTCAAAAACAAAAAAAAAAAAGTAGTTTTTAAAAACAGATTTCTGTTTTTGAAAAACTCATTTTTCTTCTAATGCTTACTTTTCTCCTGTTTTACCTATCCCTCTCCAACAAATTCCTTTCTCTATTTTTTTTCTCTCTATAAAATTTATTTTTGTCTCTCTAAAATTTTCTCTCTGAAAACTTTTTTTTTTCTTTATAACTTGTCTATTTCTAAAAACTTATCACTAACTTTTCTCTCCTTAATGAACATGTTCTAATTTTTCTTTTGAAAAAAAAAGTCACCAAAATTTTCTATCGCTACAACTTTTCTTTATTTTTCTAATTTATCGTTATTTTTTTAGCATATCTTTTACTCTTAACCTTACTATATCTCTCTAAATTTTCTTTTTTTATTTAATTTTTTTGATCTAAAATTTATCACCTTGACTATAACTTGTTTTCTATTTTTTTCTCTAACTAATATCTTTTCTCGGGTCTAACTGATATTCTTTCTCTAAACATTTTCTTTCATCTCTTTAAATTTTCTATGTTTAATTTTTCTCTCGTCTTTTCAAAAAAAAAAAAAAAAAAAATCTCTTGAAAACATTTATATTTGTGTCTCTAAATTTTTATTTCAACATCTTTACACATTTTTCTCTCTCTAAAACATCTTTTTGATCATTCTAATTTTTAAAAAACTGAAAACCAAAAACAGTTATCAAACAAGATTGTTTTTCTGTTTTTTAAAAACAGAAAACAAAAAACAGTTATCAAACATATATAGTTTTTGTTTTTAAAAAACAGGAAACCAAAAATCAAAAACCAAAAAACAGAAAAACCAAAAATAAAAAACTGAAATGGTTATCAAACGGGTCCCAAATGATTATCAAACGGTTTTTTTTTTTTTTTTTTTTTTTTTTTTTTTTTTCATTTTAATTGAAATGATTCTATTAATTTGAATTCCACAGATCCATTGTGATTTTGAAATCACTCAAAATCCTTGGCAGCCAATCAAACCATTCAAGACCCACTATATAAATACAAATAGAAGGCATCTTCAATCTTCCCGCTCAGAGCTTTGTTGCCTTTCTTCTTCTGCATCAACACGAACAGAAAACTCCATTTCTGTGCAGAGCGATCACCTTCACACCCACAAATCGCATCCTTCGAATCATCCACTCCTCTTACATGTCTAAAACCCTTCTCTCTCGCATCAAGCCCTTTTGCAACCACAAACCAACACCATCTTCCTCTTTCTCCTTTCCTCTCAAATGCGACATCAACAGGCTTGTCAATGACACCATTGAAATTCTCAAGTCCCACGACAAATGGGAGCAATCCCTTGAAACCCAGTTCAATGAATCCGACATACCCGTCGTCGACATCAGTCATTTCGTTTTAGACCGAATCGATGATGTTGAACTGGGTTTGAAGTTCTTCGATTGGGCGTCGAAGAATTCGGCCTCCAGTTCTTTAAATGGACGTGCCTACTCTTCGCTGTTGAAGCTTCTATCGAGGTTTAGAGTGTTTCCGGAGATTGAATTGACACTAGAAGATATGAAAACTCAAGAAATCATCCCGACCCGTGAAGCACTGAGTGATGTACTTTGTGCGTATGCGGATTTTGGGTCGGTTGATAAAGCTCTCGAGCTCTATCGTGGCGTCGTCAAGTTGCATGACAGTCTTCCAAGTACGTATGCTTGCAATTCCTTGCTTAATTTGCTCGTTAAACATCGTAGGTTTGAAACTGCACACCAACTGTATGATGAAATGGTTGATAGAGATAACGGCGATGGTATATGTATAGATAACTATACTACTTGTATTATGGTGAGGGGTTTATGTTTGGAAGGTAGAATTGAGGATGGTAGGAAGCTGATTGAATCCAGATGGGGGAAAGGCTGTGTACCCAACGTTGTGTTTTACAATACTCTCATTGATGGATACTGCAAGAAAGGTGAGGTTGAAAGTGCTTATGAACTTTTTAAGGAATTGAAGCTGAAAGGATTTATGCCTACATTAGAAACTTTTGGTTCTATGGTAAATGGTTTTTGCAAAGTGGGAAACTTTGAAGCCATTGATCTTCTTTTATTGGAAATGAAAGATAGGGGCTTGAGTATTACTGTTCAAGTGTATAATACCATTATTGATGCTCAATATAAGCTTGGTTGTGACATTAAAGCAAAGGATACTCTTAAAGAGATGGCTGAGAATTGCTGTGAACCAGATCTTGTGACTTATAATACTCTAATTAACTATTTATGTAGAGGTGGGGAAGTTAAGGAAGCTGAGAAGATGTTGGAGCAAGCAATAAGGAGAGGATTGGCACCGAATAAGTATACTTATACTCCTCTTGTTCATGGTTACTGTAAACAAGGCGATTATATTAGGGCCTCAAACTTGTTCATTGAGATGTCAACAAGAGGGCATCAAATTGATATGGTTTCATATGGAGCTTTAATCCATGGACTTGTTATTGCAGGGGAGGTCGATATTGCATTGACAATCCGGGACAGAATGATGGAAAGGGGGGTCTTACCTGATGCCAATATCTACAATGTTTTAATGAATGGGCTTTTCAAGAAAGGGAAACTTTCCATGGCCAAGGTGATGCTTACCGAGATGCTTGACCAAAATATAGCACCCGATGCATTTATTTATGCTACTTTAGTGGATGGGTTCATTAGGCATGGAAACCTTGATGAGGCCAAGAAACTCTTTCAGCTCACTATTCAAAAGGGCGTAGACCCTGGTGTTGTGGGATATAATGCCATGATCAAAGGTTTCTGTAAATTTGGGATGATGGAAGATGCAGTTTTGTGCATTGATAGAATGAGTACTGCACATCATGTTCCTGATGTGTTTACTTTCTCCACCATAATTGATGGATATGTGAAACAATGCGACTTGTATTCTGCTCTGAAGATCTTTGGACTGATGTTGAAGCAGGATTGCAACCCAAACGTTGTCACTTACACATCTTTGATAAATGGATATTGCCACAAGGGAGAAATTAAGATGGCTGAAAAACTTTTTAGCATGATGCAATCTCATGGGTTGGAGCCTAGTGTCATCACGTACAGTATACTTATACGAAGCCTTTGCAAAGAAGCTAAGCTTGCAAAAGCTGCATCATATTTCGAGCTAATGTTGGTTAACAGGTGCACACCTAATGATGTTGTATTTCATTATCTAGTCAATGGGTTTACCAATACAAATGCTGCTGCAGTTTTGACAGGGCAAAATAATTTTCGTGAGAATGCCAATTCTATGTTTGAGGACTTCTTTTTGAGAATGATAGGTGATGGATGGACGCGAAAGGCTGCAGCTTACAATTGTATTCTCATTTGCCTTTGTCAGCATGGAATGGTTAAAACTGCCTTACAGTTGCGCGATAAGATGCTGTCTTTGGGACTTTGTCCTGATGCTGTTTCTTTTGTTGCATTGATCCATGGCATTTGCTTGGAAGGAAACTCAAAAGATTGGAGGAACATTATTTCCTGTGATTTGAATGAAGGAGAGCTTCAAATTGCCTTGAAATACTCACTTGAATTAGATAAATCCACAACTCAGGGAGGAATTTCCGAGGCTTCAGGCATTTTGCAGGCTATGGTTGAGGGTTACGAGTCTCCTAATCAAGATTTGAACAATTTGAAGATGTCACAAAGATAGAGAATGGCTAGAAAACTGAGATAACTAAATATGGACAAGAGAGAGAGAGAAATCAGAACTGCATGGGGCTGGCCATATCCGTGAGTTGGGTTTCAGCAGTGGAGCAGCTCAGATGGTTAGATGGCGGCAGTGACAGAGCTCATTCCACATCCTGGCTGTTAGGTATTGGCAACATAAGAGGCTAGATTCAAAAGCTCAAGGATTCCTGGGTTCTACATTGCTAGACCAGACGTGGAGTTTTTCTTAAGCTGGGCTTACTTTGGCGGGTAATATGAGTTGCATTTTGGAAGAAATTTGGTTGGAAGGTTCTTGGCTGCAATCCAAGTTCTCTAGTCTACCGTTCTTAATTCGTTATACAAGGCTGTTTCTAACGTCTTGAATTCAGATTATAGGGATTCAACTTTCATTTTCGACAGATTTTTGAATGACTGGGAGATATCCGATTGATTCTCTTTCCTGCTTTGCTGGAAGTTTCCCATCTGAATCAAAGTCCAGGTTATAAAGTTCGGGAAGCTGGAAACAGTTGAAAATACTTTTTTAAGCCGTTATTATATTACACTTCTGGCTTTCAAGGAAAAATATAGACTTGTTAGTCTCCCCCTCTCTCCAAATTGGCGCATTTAAAAAACAAGTATATTCGCTGTATTTTAAAAGAAGAATTTGGTGTAGAGCTTTAGATCTCTTCAAGCTCTGTTGTGGTGTTTCCCAGACAGTGTTAAGCATTCATCTGCTAGCTGAACGCTTTTTATAAGAACGGAAAATATATTAGCATAAACTTGTTGCAAGTCGAAAACACAAGAAGTTGCTCTGCCCTTCCAAGAAATTGAATCGTAGATAAATTACACGAAGACCATGAAGAACATTTCTAGAAGATTGATGCAACTTCGTCCTTTGTATGCAACATGCCTCTGTACGGCACTCTTTTCTTCAGTCACTTTCAAGCTCTGTCTCTTCATTTCTTGACATGCTGTGAACCTCACGGCATTTGCCGCCACTCATCACGTTTGCTAGCTCTTGTATGGAGCAAGAAGTGCTTCGTTTCATCTTGTCACCAAGTATCTCTACGTGATCCTTGAATCCTATTCCCAGAAGCCGGTTCCTCAACAACTCAACAGTAGAAACATATGGAGGTATTCCTTCATCAACCATCATCTCGAAGTACTTGCATGCTTCTTCTAACTTCCATTTTTTCTTGCAGAAACCATGAATCATGACAGCATAAGTTGAAACAGAAGGGTAAAATCCTCTCTCTCCCATACTCTCCCAGACTTCATTGGCTCTGTCAAATCTTCCCACCCTTATCAGCAATTTCAGAACCATATTGTAAGTATGTCTATCCGGAACGCAGTTGTCTCTGTCCATTCTCTTGATTAAGTTAAGAGCACTATTGACCTCGCTATGATCACAATGATAAGCTTGGATTGCATTGTAGGACCATGTATCTGGACTTACTCCTCTCTCAATCATTTCATCCAAAAGTTGGTAGGCTTCATCCACCTTTTGATCTTTACAAAGCTTCTTGATAACACAGTTATAAGTAAACACATTAGGCAAAAGGTTGCGTTTCTTCATTCTTTCAAGCACCCTATAAGCCGTATGCAAATCATTCTCTTGACAACTTGAGCGGATAAAAATCGAATATGTACCGGCATCTGGGTCGATGCCATATGAACCCATCTCCTGAAACATCTTATACGCCTCATCCCTTTTCCCTCCTTTGCACAGAGCTTCCAACAGACTATTGTAAGCAAGCACATCAATCAAACAACCTCGTTCCCGCATTTCATCAAACACCTTCTGGGCATTATTTGAGTCACCTACATCACCCCACCCCCTCGTCAAAATGCTATACGTTTTCACACTCGGATTAAACCCACTCTTAACTTTATCAAAAAACTGCTGGGCATGAGCCACATGTTTCCTCTTGCAGAGAATATATAAAAGCTGATCAAGATCATCAATACCAGGCCTTATCCCAAACTCCACCATTCGATTGAAAGCCCGAATAGCATCTTGAGGCAAATCAGCTCTACTGTAAGCTCTGAAAACAAGCCAGAAAAATTCCTGGGTGATCAAAGAGCTCCGAGTCTCCCTGATTTCTATAAGAAAATCCCACAAAATAGCGAATTGCTTGCTGTTTCCAAGTAGGTCAATGAGAATGCGATAGCTATCGGCGCTGGGTTCAAAACCCGGAATTCTTTTAGCCCAGAGGAAGAACCTGTGAGCAGAGAATCCAATGTTCTTGCACCTTTTGAGAACCTGCTCGACGAGATCGGTGGATACATTGGAGGAGAAAGAGGAGAGACCGAGGTCCAAATCATGGTGGGGACTTCTGCGATCGCTGAGGATGCGAGATATCTCACTGACGAGAAATGGAAGTGGTGGGTTTGATCCTTCGTTTGCTGCTGTAGCGAGAGAATTGAATGGGCGTTGGCGAGTGAAAGGGTTGGTTCTTAAGAGAGAGTAAGAGAGTGAAATGGAGATTTGAAATTTGGAGGAGAAGGTTCTGATGGCCATTACAGAGCTTGGTTGCAGAGGATTGTCGTCGGCATTTTAGAGGCGGAGCTGCACTGGGAATTCTTTCTTGAAATTATGGTGTTTTTTTCTCTTCCTAAGGATTTTTTTTTTAAATGTACGTTTTTTTTAGAAATCTTTAAAAAAAAGGGTCGGTTGCAAGGATAGCAATATGGGCCAAAATAATTGCAAATCTAGCAACCCACAAAAAAAATTGCAAAAATGACAAAATCTAATAGTTTGTGTGTTGCATTTACTAAAATACCCCTCCAGATTATAGAAATTTTCTATCACTGATAGATTCTATTGGTGATAGAAATTTTCTTTCACGATAGAAAATTTTTCTACTACTGATAGATTCTATCGGCGATAGATATTTTTCTATCACTGTGTTCTATCAATGTTTGGTTGTTGTTATTTGGTTTTCGTGTTTGGTTTTTGCTTTTCAGTGTTTGATTTCTATAATCGTTCGTTTTTGCTTTATTTTTCAATGGCTCGATTTCACCATGTATCACCATTGCTGATAGAAACAAAAGATCTTCTATCACTGATAGAAAAGTATCAGTGATAAAAAGATTTTCTATAACTCACGAAAAGTTTTTCTATCAGTCTCAGTGTAGAGATAGAAAGTTTTTCTATCACTCATAGAAAGATTGTCTATGAATGATAGAAATTTTTTCTATCACTCATAGAAAAAATTTCTATAAGTGATAGAAGATTTCTATCACTGATAGGTTCTATCAGAGATTGAAAGATTTTCTATCAAGAGTTTTCTATCATTGATAGAATATCTTTTTATCACTGATAGAATAGTAAAAATTTCTATCAGTGATAGAAATCTTTTATCACTGATAGAAAGCTTTTCTATCGGTGATAGAAAGTTTTTCTATCCCTTATAGATTATATCGGTGATAGAAAGATTTCTATCGGAGATAGAAAGATTTTTATGGGTGATCAGGGATTGAAAGATTTTTTATCAAAAGTTTTTCTATAAAAAGTTTTTTTATTACTGATAGAACCTATCAGTGATAGAAATCTTTTATCACTGATAGAAAAAGTTTCTATTAGTGATAGAAATCTTCTATTCTATCAGTGATAGAAACTTTCTATCACTGATAGAAAATTTTTCTACCACTGATAGAATCTATCAGTCATAGAAATATTAGTGATAGAAACTTTCTATCGCCGATAGAAAATTTTTCTACCACTGATAGAATCTATCAGTGATAGATAGAAACTTTCTATCACTAATAGAAACTTTATTCTATCAGTGATAGAAATTTTATATCACTAATAGAAAATTTTTCTACCACTGATAGAATCTATCAGTAATAAAAAGACTTTCTATAAGTAGTAAAAAAAAAAAAAAAAAAAAACTGACGAGGAAGAAGAAGATGGGCACACAGGGGCAATTTAGGAATATAAAAAATTAATTCAAAAATTTTGCCATATTTGCAAATATTTTTAAAAATTGCTATATTTGTAATTATTTACCTTCATGTTGCCACCCATTACAATTATCCTAAAAAAAATGTATATTTTACAAAGATGATTTGGATTTTAAATCCTATTTTGATATTAAAATCTCATATTTATCTCGTTTTCATCTTAAATGTATTTTATTTTAGTTCGATGTAGTTGGTTTTAAAAATTGTAAATCAAAGTTTTACTTACTTTGATCCTCTGATATTGGAGTTAACCGATATGAATGTAGTTCAATTGACGTAAACATTGTACTAATGATTAAGAAGTTTCTGATTTGAATCCTACATCCCAGGTGTTGTAAAAAAAAGGAAAAAAAAAATACAATATTGGTCTCCTAGGTTTCATTTTGTTAGCCCCTGAAGTTGAATTTTGTTACACTCTTGGTCTCTCAGTCAATTTTTTCGTTAAACACAAATAGATAACAGATTGCTAACGTCTTTTTTATTATTTTTTTTCTTTTTTCTTCTTCATCTTCTTCCTTAATCTCAAGTCATTTGCAACCACCACCACCTACAGTCGTTGGTCGTCGTCGCCGTCGTTGAAGTTTTTTTTTTTTAATCTTTTTCTTACTCTTCCTTTCTTCTTATCCTTTCACTTGTTTTCTTTTTCTTCATCTTCCTTTCTCCCTCTTTCCCTTCTTCTCTCTCCCTCGTGTGCCTCCCTGTCCTTGCGTCATGCATCAACTCCTCGCGCTGCCCGTTCTCCCAGTCCTCGCATCCTAATGTACCGTCAACTCCTCGCGCCACTTGTTCTCCTAGTTTTGCCCAGTCCTCGCTGCCTGGAATCGTTCTGTCCAGTCCTCGTGCCACCGTCAACTCCTCGTGCCGCCTGGAATCGGTATGAAACGAAACCTAGATCTGGGTTTCGTTCAAGATCTAAAACGAAGGGGATTTTCTCTTCGTTTCAAACCAAATCAAAGGGAATTTCACCTCCGTTTCTGGTGGGCTCCTGTTGAATACAAAGGGGGAAACCCCTTCGTTTTTCTTTTTTCTTTTTTTTTTTTTTAAAAAAACCGTGAAAGAAGAAAAGGGAGGGAGGAAGAGTGGAGAAGAAGAAGAAAATCCTAATGATTAATGCAAGAGGTAAATGATCAAAGGAGAAAGCTGCCAAAAAAAAAAAAAGTTTAGGATTAGTGTTGGGGAAGTAAGGTATAATGAAGTAAGTTAAACATCATATTGAATACGCAATGAACATGTAGTCTACATCCAAGCAAAAAAAAAAAAAATGAACATGTAGTCCTTGTAGTGTTGTTATAGTGAATATGCAATAAGTTTCAAAAAAAAGAAAAAAAAAAGAATATGCAATATATTCTATATTTTTCTGTGTGACCATGAGACCATGAGTTGATGTTTTTTTTTTTTCCTATGAATATTTTAATAGAGTTAAGTTCAGGTTGGTAATTTGTTTTTGTTTTTTTGTTTTTTTGTTTTTGAGAAGAGGAACAAAAGTGTTTGTGGTAATAAAGTTTTAGAATTAAGTAAACAATGGATAAAAGTAAGTGAACTCTCAAGGAGATTAAAAAATGAGAGGAGCATTGTGATTTTATTTTATTTTTTAAGTACAACAAATGTTGTTTGTTGTTATGAGTAGAATCTGGCACTTATAGGCCCGTAGTCCACGTAGACCCTTTGGTGAACTAGGATCACATAGTCAACTAATCCTAAAGAGGCCTCTAAAGGAGGATTGAGTCGAGGAGGTGAAGTAAAGACAAGACAAGCAACCTATCGAACTCTGTCTTAACTATCTCTCCTTAGGATCTCCTTGTCATGCATATGATCCTAACCATAGGACGATGAGGAAAAGTAAAAATATTACGAATTTGTTCCATTAGAGAGGTACCAAATAATCCTAGTGCAGCCTGATTACTTCGGTCTGGTGTGAGTATCTTCCTTACACGTCTACTCAACTATATGACTAGTGATCTCAGTTTAGAGCTGGCTGGGTCAAACTAGATTCTCGCATCAACACTTTTTTTTCTTTTTCTTTTTTTTGAATGAGTTCTCGCATCAACCCTTTTTCTTTTAATGAGTTCTCGCATCAACACTTATGCTCAATGTTGGGTGAAATTTGATTACTTTTTCTAGAGATGAAATATAATCACATTATAGTTCTTTTTTTTTTTTTTTTTTGACATGTAATCACATTATAGTATAGTAGCTTGGAATTGAGCTCTAACTACTATAAGGACCTTAACTCAACATAATGTTATTGTTACATTACTTCCAAGTGGTGAAGCCCAATCCAACATCACATTTCGACCCATCTCAAGCCTTCAACCCTTTGAAACTCGGAAGCATACTCCCTTCGCCGGAGGTGGAGCACTGTGAAATCGAAATGGAGACCGTTCACCGATTCTCCTTTCGTCTCTTCCCAATCTCTCTCGCCGAAAGGTGTCTCAAGCCTTCTCCAGCTACACCCAAATTTCGAAATCTCATTTACAGAGCCACTTCTTCATCGAACCACATTCCAAATTTCATTCCGCCCAGAAAGACGTACAGCTCGTCTTCAACTTCAATTGCGAAGGCCGGTTGGTTTCTGGGTCTCGGAGAGCAAAAGAAAACGAGCATGCCGACGATTGTGAAGGCCGGAGACCCAGTTCTGCACGAACCTGCTCGTGAAGTTGATCCTAAGGAAATAGGGTCCGAGAAGATTCAGAAGATAATCGACGATATGGTTCTGGCCATGAGGAAGGCTCCTGGAGTGGGGCTTGCAGCTCCCCAGATTGGAATTCCTTTAAGGGTCAGTGAAATTTTCTTGTGGGTCTAATCGTCACTCTGTTTTTTGATTATCTATTTGCTCTGTGAATTGAAAGTGTGAGATTTGGTAGCTGAAATGGTGCTTGATTTCTTCATTTTCTTGTTTTTGGGTTCTTGAGTTTGCTAAATGTGTAATGTTATTGAAAAACCATGGGAGTTGGATTCTATATGAAGTGTTTCGTTTTGCATTTGTTGTAGATAATTGTTTTGGAAGACACTAAAGAATATATCAGTTATGCACCCAAGGAGGAGATCAAAGCACAAGATAGGCGCCCTTTTGATCTTCTGGTATGGTTATATATTAATGAGAAAGCAAATTTAATTTGTACGTGTGTTCTTTATGTTCACCAATTTTCACTTCACAATTTGTTAGTTCTATTGAGCCAGGTGATCATAAACCCAAAGCTAAAAAGTAAAAGCAACAAGACTGCACTGTTTTTTGAAGGGTGCCTGAGGTGAGATGCAGATTTGTAATCCATTTTTTTCTTTTTTCTCAGAAGTGATTTGCAACCAATTCATTGTTTCTCTCCCATTCCCCCTTTCTTCTGGTATGCTTTCAGTCTCAAGTCCCATCTTGCTGATTTGTGAAATGGTAATGAACTTCCAGAGTAAAAGCTTGATCATTTAAGGTTGTCTTTTCTTAAAGATTAATGTTCTTTCTTTTTATCCTAGAAAATATATGAAGCGAGTGGAATCCATATGCTTCTGAATACATGCTCCATCCTACAGTAAAAATGATGCCATATTAGTGTTGTTTCTCTGGACTTTGGAATTATAGTTGGTTAGAAGTGAGAATTTTCTAGCCCCTTCTTCTAATATGGTCGATGTGATAGTATAAAATCTAAAATCCTGAAGCTTTCTTGCTCTATTCGAATTCTCTTTTTTACAGATTGTTTCTAGTCGAGGATGTATCTGAAGTGTATTTTTTACTGTCATTGGTGAAACGGCTGCTGTTTGCTTAAAGATTTCTTCATCTGCTTGTGTGTTCTCCCTTGTCATCCATGATTTATTCCTTTATTCTTTTTCCTTGTAGCGTTGATGGATTTAGAGCAGTGGTGGAGCGCCATCTTGATGTTGAGGTAGTCGGTCTCGATCGATATGGGAGCCCTATCAAGGTGGATGCCTCAGGTTGGCAGGCCCGGATTTTACAGCATGAATGTGACCATTTGGATGGAACTCTTTATGTTGACAGGATGGTACCTCGAACATTCAGAACAGCTGAAAATTTGACCTTGCCTCTTGCTGAGGGTTGCCCCAAGCTCGGAGCCCGCTAGCTCCAGCCTGCACTGATGTTGGCCCCGAGTTCGTTAACGTTTGAAGTGAAGATTTTCTGGATCCAAGCGATAAATTCTAAAATGGCGAAGAGGGAAAGAAGGAGATTCAGAGCATTGGAGTTTAACTGGATTTTTCATTTCACTGCTTACACTGCATTCAAGTAAGTGTTTGTTTTGTTCAATTGAAATATACTCTCTGATTGATCTATGTCTCTGCATTTTGTTGGAAATGAAGACAAGAGTTTTTCAATAGGTTCTTTAGGATCTTATATTTATTCCAAAAATTTTGTACATGAAAAGTTTGTTCATTTTAAAGATAGATCCTTCACCATGCTGATACTAACACATGGAATCAGGCTGTGTGAAACTTCCATTAGATTGGAATTCATCCCTTTTCAAATGGTTGAGTCTTCCTTGTTTGATTGACCCTATACTTTTAATGTTCCATTTTTCGACCTTGAACCTTGTATAAAAATTTATTTTTGGTCATCGGCGCTTAGGCTATCTGATTCACGTGGTTTAAAACAAAGTTTGATGCCGTGTGAGATTTTACACAAAATACAAGGGCAATCTAAGCATATACCCTTGACCAAGAGAGGTTCAAATCCTTCACTCCCACTTGTCGTTGAACTCAAAAAGCAAAAAAACACACGCACACAATACAAGAAGTATATGATAAAGTTGAAAACATATTCTTCATAGGATTTCATGACGAAAATAAAACATTTAGAAGTAAGGATATCAAAACACAATAAGATCTTGCATGACTGTTTGAGGAAAGGAAAAATATTTCCTAAACGTATACACTACCAACTACCCAAATCAAAATCAAGTTAAACAAAAACTGAAAAAACGAACCCATTTCAAACAACCTGAAAACCGAAAGTAGAAATCAAAATGTCATCAAACGAAACGAAACCTAGAACACCAAAACGGTTCCAGATTCTTAGAACACAACCCAAAACATACCAAAACAAGCAAGCACAGAGCGGAATTGAACACTAGAACAAGACATGGGTGCCAAAACAGGCAGAGGCTCAAGGTTTCTTCTTGAAGGGATTACATTTTGCAGCACACATTTCATTTTAGAGCTTTTGGAACCGCCAAGACTGCCCCCAGAAAAAAACTTCCTGCACCTCACAATTTTTATGGTATCATTACATAAAAATATTTTTTTGTAATGATACCATTTACACAGCAACCAACCTATAAGGCTTTTTATTTTTTATTTTTTTGTTTTTTTTTTAAAAGAAAAACCTATAGGTGTGACTTTTTACAATTTGACCTCTCACATCTCAATATACAGAACTATATATATATATATTAATCGAGCATCTCTCTTTTTCAATTGTGAGGTGTTAAGATAAATAAAATTGTCTTTTGAAAATTTTAATTTGATATTATAGAGATTTCATTGATTTTTTTTATATCTATTTTTAATTTTAAATTGAAGGGAAAGCTTTGATAAGAACAAGGAAAAAATCAATTTTTGATCCCTGAGGTTTGGGTTAGGTTGCACTTTGGTCCCTGAGTTTTAAAATTCAACAAAATTATCCCTGAGGTTTGGATTTCATTACACTTTTGGTCCCTCCGTCCAATTTTCTATTAAACCCTAACAGTTTGCTGATGTGACATTATTATTTTAATAAAAAATTATTTTTTATTTTTTCTAAATAAAAATAATAAATATATTATTATTTTATAACTTTCTTTTTTTATTTCTTTCTCCCCTCTCTCTTTCTTCTTCTTCTTTCTTCCACCCAACTCTTTCTTCTTCTTTGGCCATTTCAACCTGTCTCCGACGGCTGCTCAACACCGGCCGGCGGCTGCCGACGTTTTTTTATTAAAATAATAATGTCACGTCAGCAAACTATTAGGGTTAAACAGAAAATTGGACGGAGGGACCTAAAGTGTAAGGAAATCCAAAACTCATAGGTAATTTTGTTGAGTTTTAAAACTTAGGGACCAAAGTGCAACCTAACTCAAACTTCATGGATCAAAAGTGTATTTTTTCCTTAGAACAAATTGGGTTTTTTTGAGGGGTGGTTTGGATTTAATTTAGTGGTTTTTTTTTTTTTTTTTTTTTTTTTTTTTTTTTTTTTTTTTTTTTTTTTTTTTTTTATACAAGGAATGTGATGCTATATATTTGGTATGGCCAACTCATATATGAGACGAAAGCACTTAGTTATAATTGGTTAATTTTCGGAAACAACAAAATAAGATATAAAGTTAATTAATTTCACAAGCCTTACGTATATTTTAAATGAGTTCTTCCACATTAATTAGTGCCCAACGATAAAGTTTTGATTTCACTCTTCGACGTTAAAAAGAGATATGATGTATGCATTTTTTTTTTCCTAATATATGAAGAGATGAAGTCTTCCAAATTTTGTAATGAGATTTCTAATTTCTATATGTTTCTTTTTCTCTATCTATTTATGTTTTTTTTTTTTCGTAACAATTTGTTCCGATGGTGAAAAATATTGTTAACATTTAATGAGATTTCTTAATAAACAGATTATACATCGAATGAGGTTATAAATTATTACATAGACAAAGTCTTTATATCAATTGACATTTAATTTTGATGTGATTTTCATGGTAATGATTAAACTCCTAAAAATTTTAAAGGAAGAGACTAAATTGTTATCGACTAAAGTTAAAAGATTAAATTGATACTATCATGAAAGTTTAGAGACCAAAAGTATTTTTAACTCCTTTAATCACATACTTTTTATTTTGACAATGGTGGGAATGGGGGAATTCGAACCACAAACTTTCAGTCATCAGTACATGTTTTATGCCAATTGAGTTATGTTATTGTTGACTTTTATTCACATACTTAATCGATAGGGTGAAAAGTAACCTTATGGTGAAGTGATGAGGTCTTCTACTTTAATGAGTAGTGAGATATAACGTATTGATGTCACTCCTCGACAATCTGATGTGTGTCTATGTATTTTTCTAATTTATGAAGAGATGGGATCTTCTTAGTAGTGAGATATGAAGTTGTGTATGTTTTCTTCTACCTTTTTATGTCACACTTTAATGTTAAAAAGAGATGATGTGAGCTTTTCAAAAAAAAAAAAAAACATTATTATCACATCATCATCTAACATGTCATGTCAATTTTTTTAGGAAAAAATACACTTTTGGTCCCTGAGGTTTGGGTTAAGTGACAGTTTGGTCCTTGAGTTTTCAAACTCAACAAAAATATCCCTGAGGTTTGAGATAAGGAGCATTTTAGTCCCTGCCGTCAATTTTTCTGTTAAATCTTAACAGTTGCTGATGTGGCACTATTATTTTAATAAAAAATATTTATTTATTTTTATTTTTTTAAATAAAATAGTAAAATAATAAAATATTAATATTTTATTCTTTCTTCCCCCACGCTCTTTCTTCTCTTTCTTTTTCTCCATCTTCTCCATCTCCTTCATCTTCCTTCTTCTTCTTCCTAACTCCGACGACCGACGACCACCGCCGCCACCAGTCGTCGGTGACTTTTTTTTTCTTCTCTTTTCTTCTCTTTTCTTCTTCTCTCTTACCCCATTTTTCTTCTCTAATTTTTTTTTTTTTAAATAAAGAGGAGGAGGGACCTCCCTCCCTCCTCCCTCTTCCTCTTGTTTATTTAAAAAAAAATTAGAGAAGAAAAATGGGGTAAGAGAGAAGAAGAAAAGAGAAGAAAAAAAAAAAAAAAAAAGTCATCGGCGATCGACGGCGGGGGCGGGCGGGGGCCGCCGGTCGCCGGAGTTAGGAAGAAGAAGAAGGAAGATGAAGGAGATGGAGAAGATAGAGAAAAAGAAAGAGAAGAAAGAGGGTGAGAGAAAAAAAGAATAAAATATTAATATTTTATTATTTTACTATTTTTATTTAAAAAAATAAAAATAAATAATTTTTTTATTAAAATAATAGTGTCACTCCAGCAACTGTTAAGATTTAACAGAAAAATTGACGACTGGGACTAAAATGCTCCTTATCTCAAACCTCAGGGATATTTTTGTTGAGTTTGAAAACTCAGGGACCAAACTGTCACTTAACCCAAATTTCAGGGACCAAAAGTGTATTTTTCCCATTTTTTTATAATGCACTCACAAACGTGACTATTTAAAACTATTTCTTAAACATTGGGCACTAAAGCGTTGTTTTTTTAAAAAATTATAGTGACTAAATAGAAAGTCAGAATTTTAAGGGAAAAGTATAATTTATCTTAAAAATAAAAATGAATGTCAAAGGAAACAATATAAAACTAACACTTTTATTTTTAGTTTTTTTCCTCTTATTCCCTCAAGGAATGAAAATGTATTGATATTATTTATTTATATTTAAAATGAGAACAGATTCACGACAGAAGTACAAGGATTCCATGCCCTGTCTTTAATAAGAATGTTATTTGTCCTTCTTTTCAACCCCCAAAAAAGAAGTACAAAATTATAAATAAATAAAATTTTACAAGTACTGGTTTGGTAATTTTATAATCTTAACTAAAGTTTGTTTTAGATTTTTTTTTTAAAAAAAATTTCTAAGTTCAATTAAATCATCTACCTTTGAGTTGGTAGTTAATGTCTTTGCCAATAAACTATATTTGGATTGACAAAATATATTTTTATTTATTTATTTCTAAGTGGAAATGATTGAAATAGTGCTTTTAATAAATTTAAAAGCTAAACTAAGACAAAGGGTTAAAACGTAATGTCAACGAAAATTTCATGGAAATATCGATAAGATGACATCAATAGATATTTCTAGAAAAGCATTTAAAACAAAAAATTCAAAAAATTATTTAAATCAATAAATAAATATGTTACATTTTAAAATACATATTATTAATATTATCTTCATATTAGTTATACTTCGCTAGTTTTTTTCTTTATATTTTATCAATTTCTCTACGATATATTGGAAATGTCGATTCATGTCTCATATCAATGCCGAACCCTTAGATATGTGGGAATATCGATGAAAATATTGACATGTTGATGAAAATTTAATACATTAACTAAGATAGACTAAAATAAGCTTAACTACTAAAAAAAACAATTAAAACATGTTTCCACACCATATATTCAAATATATTCATAAACACTAAAATTCATTTTATCCCTCTTTTCCAATACTCTTTTTCTTTTTCCAAAATAATTACACACGCATATATGGAAAACTTGGGAGGTGAGAATTCAACCTTTAGAGAAACATAGTTTTTTTTAAGGTTAAATTACTAGTTTAGTCCCTAAACTTTTAGGGTTGTGTCAAATTGGTCCTGAACTTTAAAAAGTATCAAATAGGTCTTCGAACTTTCAATTTTGTGTCTAATAAGTTCCTGAACTTTAAAAATATCCAATAGGTCCTTAAACTTTCATTTTAATTTTGTTTTCGATAAGTCTTTAACTTTCAATTTTGTGTCTAATAAGTCATTGACCTATTCGACATTTTTTATAATTGTCAAGCGTACTAGATAGAAAATTGGAAGTTTATGAATCCCAATAGGCATAAAATTCAATTTTATACCTAATAAATTGGTTAATTTATAAAAATCTTGAATGTGTCACTGACCAATAGACATAAAATTGAAAGTTCAGGAATATGTTAGACATTTTTAAAGTTTAGATATCTATTAGATAAAAAATTCAAAATTTAAGGACCTATTGGACACTTTTGAAAGTTCAAGGTCCCAATTGATACAATCCTGAAAGTTCAGGGACCAAACTTCTAATAAAACCTTCTTTTTAATTCAATGTGTATAGTTGCATATTTGAACTTTTAACATCTCAATCGAATTGAAGGCTCATATACCCCAGAGAAAAATGGTTAGAAATTGAATATGTCCATATTGGGCAATGGGGAAAGTATTTAATTGGGTTGAATTTTGGATGTGGGCTGTAATGAATACCAAAACAAGTGACATTGCACCAACATTTATTTCATAATTGTGGGTTAAATGACAAGCTCTATGGTGGTCCCTAATTTTGGAATGCTAATTCCCAATATCCACATATCAATTTATTTATTTATTTTATTATTATTATTATTATTATTTTTTTGGAAAACCACATATCAAAATTGGACCACTAACCTCAAATAAATCAATTCCCCTTCATCTCTTCCCCCAAGCTTTTTCCTATTCAATTCAATTTGTTTAAAAAACCAATACTATCAAAAGCCAAATTGATCTCCTCTATAAATGGGTGAAAATTTTTCCATGTGTATCAAAGATCTCTTCACAATATACTTTTTAATTTTAGTTTTGTAAAAATTCCAATCTTATTTGTTGTTTGAACCCTATCGTATTGCGTTTCTTTTTTTGAGTTTCAGTTCTATTTTAATCATTGAGTTTTTTCATGTATTTTGTTTTGGTCTTCATGTGTTGAGATAAAATTTCTGATCATTTTGTCTAAAAAAGATTAGTTTAGTGTCCTTGGTTAAATTTATTCATACGAACTATGTATCATGTTTTGTATCAAATTTAAAGAAGATTTTTATTTTGGGTTTAATACAAAATGAAAATAAGAAGGATCAAATAAATTTTTATGAAAGATTATGAAACAAGCAAAACATTTAAAAAGGATAATGACTAAATATAATAAATGGGAAAGAAATCACACTTCTAGTTAGCTAGTAATTAAATTGACACTCTTAGAAATGAAGCTATTGTCAAAGTCAACTAATAAAGCACTCAAAATTAAAGCTACCAAACCACTCTAAATTCAACCACAATCACAAGAGCAACCAAGTCAAGGGACAAGAAAATTTGACATTTTCTATGATACGTATTAATTTACGCAATTCAGTGAAATTTCTCAAAAAAATAAAAATATCAACCTAATCATAATTGAGGACTTGAGATTAGACATATGTAACATGTGTTTAACAAAGAACTTCTTCAAGCTAAACATGCTTAACTTTGAAGTTCCTATGATTGAACCACTGAAAATGGAGGTGCATCTTATTTATGGGTGTCCATTTACCCTACGACCATCTCGAACGGGGAATCCCCATTTGTACGGGAAATGGAGGAGAGAGTGGGAAGAAAATTTTTCCCATTCTCTAAATGGGGACAGGGACAGGGATTATATTCCCCGACCCCGACCCCGCCCCACATATATATATATGGGATTTTATATATATATATATATATAATTTAATTTAATTTAATTTATATTATTATAATATTATCGTATAAATTGTAAGTATAAATAGCTTTGTTGTTGTTGTAATTTTTAATTGTAGACTTGTTATTTTATTATTTTTATTATTTTAAGATTTCTTATGATGACCCTCTAAAATAGGCAGAAATGATAAATGTCACACCTTCCGAAAACAATGATATATGTCATTTTGCTTGCGTCAGCATCCTAGTAAAATTATCATTTTACTCTCTACTCTAACATCGCTCTCTCTCTCTAGCTTCTTGCTTTCTCTCCAATTTCTCACTATCTTCTCTCTCTCTAGCTTCTTGCTTTCTCTCCAATTTCTCACTATCTCTCAAATTTCTCTCTCCAATCTTTTGCTCTTTCTCCAATCTCGCTCTCGCTCTCTCCCTCCCATTTCTCTTTCCAATTTCTCCCTCCAATCTCTTACTTTCTCTCTAATTTCTCTCTCCAATCTCTTGCTCCCTCCTCAATCTCGTTCTCGCTCCAACCTCTCGCTCTTAAATGCCTTAAATGTGTGTTTTCTTATAGAGAGTAAAATGGTAATTTTTCTAGGATGATGACTTAAGCAAAAAGACATATATTCTTATTCTGAAAATGTAGGGGAATTTTCATTTTGGCCTCTCAAAATGGGTCATTGTTTCTTGTTATATTTGAGACTATGTTGTAATTGTGTAATATTTAGGTTGAAAATCATATTTAATATTGAAATTTAAACTTTTAAAATGATGTTGGAAGATTTTAAACTCTATCATGAAATATTATTGTTCTTTTGATTATGATATTTCATAGATCTTTTAAAAAAATTGCAATTGATTGACATTTAATGATTTTTTTTTAAAAAAAAAACAAGGAATAATTTCCCATGGAGAACCTGATCCCCGCAAATTCCCCTCGAGGAATTCCCGCCCTGATCCCCGCAAAATTAAATGGGGAATTTTGTAGGGACGAGTAATGATTTAGGGGGCGGGGATTGGGACCTCCGTTCCCGTCCCGCCCCCGTGAACATCCCTAATCTTATCAGTATAAGTAGTTACTATCAATTCTTAACCATACTTTCATGTCTTCAAGATCCCTCTCGTTTGGATGTGGTATCTAATCATTCATATACCCCTCTTGTACTCGGACAATGCAACATATACCCTTGACAAGGTTAGAAATTTGATTTTTCACTCCCACATGTTTGAACTCAAAAGTAAAAAGGAAACAAAAAAAAGCTCAAAGATTAAGATATTAACAACATTCTTTATAGATCAAAAGTTTAAATCTTTTCATTCTCTCAAGTATATCATGTTGTATTCTAAAAAGATCAAACCCAATATTAAATGCTCAAACACAATAGTTAATATGAACATGGTTGAAAACACTACTTTTTTAAAAAAAAATAAAAAATAATAAAGTTGAAAACATTACTTACTTCCAAAAAAGTAAAGGTTCAAATCTTCCATTCCCAGTTGAACCAAAGAAACAACCAAAGCAAATGTAAAACACAAACACGGAGATATAGAAAATGACTATGGGAGTGGAAAATTGTACTGTAACAGAAAAACAAGGATTTGGGAATTGCTCAGCTAAGGAATACTGAGCACTGTAGCTGAATTATATAGCCAATAGAGTGGACACATGTCCTATTACAAGAGGAGAAAGGTAAAAGAAAGGAAATATACACAGTAAATATAACAGAAAATGGTAAAGCTGGAAAGGTAAAATACTATATGTAATATCCCCCCGCAAGCTAAATCGGTTTTGGAACCACAGTTAGCTTGGTTCGAAGATTAACAAAACGAGGAGAAGGTAATCCCTTTGTCATGATGTCTGCGAGCTGGTCCTCGGATGGAACGAATCTGACAATGAGTTGCTTCTGTGCAATCTTCTCCCTTATGAAATGATGATCAACCTCAATGTGTTTGGTACGTTGATGTAAAACAGGGTTGGCAGCAATGTAAGTAGCACTGAGGTTATCACAAAGTAATAAGGGAGGAGAAGTGGAGATACCAAGCTCGCGAAGAATGGACTACACCCAAGAGATTTCTGTTGCTGCGTTGAACATCCCTCGATATTCAGATTCTGCACTTGAGCGTGATACAACCTTCTGCTTAGAGGAGTTCCATGACACCAGATTATTACCAAAGAAGGTGCAATATCCGCTGGTACTTCTCCTGTCATCGGGACAGCTTGTCCAATCGGCATCCGTGTAACATGTAATGGAAGGAGCTGCCGAAGGAGAGAGGATGATGCCCATGTGAGATGTCCCTTTCAAATAACGAATCAGTCTCTTAACAGCCTGCAAATGGGTAGAAGTCGGAGCATGGAGGAACTGACATAGTTTATTTACTGCAAAACTAATATCAGGGCGAGTAATCGTGCAATATTGTAATGCCCCCACAAGACTTCGATACTCAGTAGCAGAGTCCAACAAAGTGCCATCAGATAGAGACAAAGGAGTACCAGAAACCATAGGGGATGACGCGGGCTTACATGATGAAAGATTAGCGCGCGAGACAAGGTCTGAGATGTATTTCTGCTGAGATAGATGAAGATTTCTCCCAGACCTCACAATTTCAATGCCCAGAAAAAAGGATAACTCCCTCATGTCTTTAAGAGCAAACAAATTATGCAAGATTGAAATAAAGTGCTGAATAAGAGACATAGCATTATCGGTAACCAGAATGTCATCAACATAGATTAAAAAAATAACGATACTAGAGCCAGCTTTGTAAACCAACATGGATGTGTCTGCCTTCGAAGCTTCGAAACCCCAAGCAATAAGACTGTTGCTCAATTTAGAAAACCAGGCCGTGGACTTTACTTAAGGCCATATAGGGATTTGTGAAGCCTAAGGACATGATTAGGATGAGACATATCCTCAAAACTGGCCGGCTGACGCATGAATACCTCTTCTTGTAAATCACCATGCAAGAAAGCATTGTGGACATCTGATTGGCGAATAGACCAACCATTCGTGATTGCCAAGGAGAGGACAATGCGGATAGTGGCTGGTTTGACTACGAGGTTGAACGTCTCAAAATAATCCACACCAAAAGCTTGATTATAGCCTTGGGCAACCAAGCGAGCCTTGTATCGCTCAATTTCACCATTTTGCTTGAGTTTAATGCGAAATACCCACTTACATCCTATTACTTTCCGATCAGCTGGTAGAGGAACCAAGGACCAAGTATTATTCCTTAACAAAGCCTCATATTCAGCATCCATCGCTGCATTCCAATTAGGATCCTATAATGCTTGTTTATAATTAGTTGGTTCAGAGGTCAACTGTGAAGCAATGGAAGAAGCTAACCAGGCTTTGGGTTTAAAAATACCATCCTTGGATCAGGTTATCATATGGTGAGTGTTTAGAGGTTGAGTAACAGTGGGAACAGAGGGCACAGAAGGCACAGAAGGTGAAGATGGTGTAGAGCTAGCAGAAGAGGCGTTGGACAATGAAGCGGATGATGGGGATGAAGGTGAGGCCGGAGAGTTGGTAGCAGATGGAATTGACGGGGAAGAGGAATGAGGAGAGGGATTAACATTAGTAAGGATATGAGAAGGGGAAGACATCTGAGCAGTAGTAATCGGTAAGGCATTGGGTAAGGGAGTAGGTGAACATGGAGTAGAATGAAGAGATAGGAGAGTGCCTAAGGGATAAAAATAATCTGGAGCAGTTTGTTTGATGAAGGGCTGGGATGGAGATGACTGAAAAGGGAAGGCAGACTCATTAAACACTACATGACGCGAAACAAATAATCGACCAGAGATATGATCAAGACATAGATACCCCTTGTGAGAAGAACTATATCCGAGAAAAACACATTCCTTAGATCTAAATTGAAGTTTATGATCATTATATGGACCTAAAAACGGAAAACAGGAACACCCGAAAGACTTCAAAAGATTATACACAGGAGACTTGCCATGTAACAGAGAGTAGGGAGACTTGTAATCTAGGACAGGCATTGGTAATCTGTTAATGAGAAACACAGCTGTTTGGAACGCATAGGACCAATAAACATGGGGTACGGAGGAATGTGCAAAAAGAGCCAATCCTACCTCAACTATGTGTCAATTTTTGCGCTCAACACTACCATTTTGCTGAGGCGTGTAGGGACATGAGAACCTATGAATAATACCACAAGATGACAGAATTAGGGACAAGGGTTTGAATTCAGTACCACCATCAGTTTGAAGAGATTTAATGCGGGTGTTAAACTGAGTTTCAACCATGTTTTTTAAAGAAATAAAGATGGAGAGAACATCACTCTTAGATTTCAATAAATATAGCCATGTATATCTAGTGTAGTCATCGACAAACAAAAGGAAGTATCGAGCTCCATTTATAGATTGTAAAGGGGATGGCCCCCATATGTCTGAATACACTAAGGCAAAAGGTTCATTTGACCTAGATTGAGAAGATAAAAACGGTAGTCTATGACTCTTTGCTATCTGACAGGAGTTACAAAATTTACTACTCTTTTTTGGAAAAGGCAAATTACAATTGAGGAGAACACGTTGAACTATGGGAAAAGTTGGATGTCCTAAACGGCGATGCCACAGGTTGACATCCTGAAAATAAGACATATGAGCTGCAGGAGACATGGATGATGAAACAACAGGTTGACGGGTTGGAATGATCAGCTTGTAAAGACCTCCTTCAAGATGACCCCGGAGCAGAACTATCTTGGATGTTAGGTCCTTCACAAGAAAATGATCATGATAGAACTCAACAAAAGCTCGATTGTCAAAGCATAATCTTGCAATACTAATCAGATTATGAGATAATTTAGGAGTATGCAAAATGGAATTCAATTTAACATGCCTAGAAGAGGAAACGGGAACAAGAGTAGAACCAATACTATGGACAGAAATGGACTTACCACTACCGATTACAACCTGCTCATTGCCGTAATAGGAAGAGGACTGCTGAAGATTAGCCATGTTTGGAGTCATGTGATGAGTGGCACCACTATCCATGAACCAAGACTCATGCGGATGAGAAGCAGTGGAGATAACCGGAGGAGAGTCTTGAGAAGAAGATGGAATAGGACCAATGGATGAAGGTGTTTGAAATTGATTAAGAAAAGCCTGAGGAGATGACACAGATGGGGCTTGGTAGAGTGGGTTATGTCTGTTGTAGCAAGATAAGGCCGTATGACCGAATTTTCCACATATTTGACATTGTGGACGGGATTGAGGTTGAGATGGCCATTTCTGAAAAGTAGGAGGGCATAGAGAAGTTTGTGGGCGGCCCAAAACACCAGGACCTGGTGTAGGAAACTGTTGAGGAAATGGAAATGGTGAAAAAGATGGGCGAAGAGAGGAATTATAGGACTGTCTTTGGTTACCAGAGGGTCTATTAGAGCATTTTTTATTGGAAGAAGTCGAGAGGTTAGCAAGGTTGGCCTGGATAGCGTTCAAATTGTCCACAGTAGACTGCTTCTCCAAACGAGCATCATAAGCAAGCAACAGGCTCCTAACGTCAGAAAGTGATGGACGATCAGTTCTGTTTTGGATTGAGGTGACAAACGGATTGTAATCAGAACCCAATCCTTCTAGAATGTAGGCAAGATGATTTCGGTAGGAGAGAGGGTCCCCAATTGTCGCAAACTGATCTGTGATATCTTTGATTTTGGCTAAATATTGAGACACATAGAGGTTATCTTTTCTAACTTTCTGAAGCTGAGAACGCAGAGCCATTAAACGAGCAGTAGAGGATGATTCATACACAATACGAAGATGCTCCCAAATATCAACCAATAATCTCACCAATTTTATCCTCAGTTAATGAAGAATAGATCCAGCTCATTAATATTCGATTATACTTTTGCCAGACTAAGTAGTTCGGGTTTACCTGCGTTTGCGCCATATCCAGAAATTGTACCGGAGCTGGAGTACCGTTGATGAGGCATTCCATGTCGAAAGCAATAATATGGTTGAGAAGTTGGTTCTTCCACAACAAATAATTTGAATCAGACAACTTGATATTGAGAGGAGGAGTAAGGGTGGGAAAATGCGAAGATGGTTGAGGTGAGAGATAAAATGGTTGAGCACTATTGAAATTTGAGAAAAAAGGCAAAGGGGACTGAGGGGGAGGTGGATACTGAAACCCCGCAGGCGTCGAGGCTACATTCGAAAATTGGGGCTGAGTAGGGTTGGGAAAAGAGGGAACAGTCGGATTTAAAGGGCGAGATGGGGTATTCAGTTGAAAACGTTGAGGAAGGGGAGTATTTACTTGATTGAGGCGCGGTGGAACAGAGGGAGTAGCCACAGAGGAAGAGGCCACCGGAGTCGGTATGAGAGGAGAAGACACCACCGAGGAAATGACCGGAGGAGCAAGTGTGCTATCAATGGAGGATGAACTGGAGCCAAACGCCATGGAAAAAATTTTAACGAAGAACACCTAGTGCTCTGATACCATATACTGTAACAGAAAAGCAAGAATTTGGGAATTACTCAGCTAAGCTGAGCACTGTAGTTGAATTATATGGCCAATAGAGTGGACACATGCCCTATTACAAGAGGAGAACGGTAAAAGAAAGGAAATATACACCGTAAATATAACAAAGAATGGTAAAGCTGGAAAGGTAAAATACTCTATGTAATAAAAATGATTGAATTTCAAGTTTAAATTTGATACCTTACTCAATCTTAATAGGAAGGATAAAAAAGAAAATTTTCTTAAGATTTCAAAATTAAATTGTAAAAGTTCATTTTTATTTCCACTACACAACAACACACACATTAGAAAAAAAAAGCATAGAGAATAATAATATTACATCAAGCTATGAGACTTAGTATGTGACAGCTGAGCTGACATCTATACCTCCATATCTCTTTGGGATCACCAAAATTACTATATCAAGATCCAACATTTAATACACTCTTTTTTTTTTCCCTCAACATAAACTAAAAAAAATCACAATATCTCATCCTTTTATATCCATGAATTAAAATTTTAAAATTTTGTTGCCAATTCATATTCATTGTTCCCAATTTTTTCCTTTTAGAATTACAATTCAAATACATGGTCTCAAGTTATTCCATAAGAAACGTGTTCTAAGAGTTCAAAATTTATTCAACATTAAGAGATCAAAACGAAAAATTTTAAGAAAAATTTTCCAAAATTTATTCTGAAATTCGATTAAGATCTAGAGATCGAGTGATGGAAAGCGAATTTAGAAAAGTTTAGTATGATAATTTATACATCAGATTTGAACAAACACAAAATACATATTTATATAATTTATACACAAATTACAATTCTAAGATCTAAAAGAAAAAAAAAAAAAAAAGTAAGGAAAGCACAAGAACATGATTTTTAAAATTAAAAATATATTACCCCACAAAACCTAATTTCATTTCTAATTTCTATTTCCAACAAAACTCTCACTCTCCTTTCTCTCACAGACCACCGGCAAAATCGCCGCCGCCGATCGCCGGAGAAAATCCCGAACCTACCGCGATCTACGCTTACCGGTTTTCGTCCGGCGACTCTTCTTCGCCGGTTTCCCAAAGGCGCTGCAGAATCCACAGGCAGAGACCTTCGGCGACGGCGGCTCGATCGCCGGCGACACCTTCCCGGTCCGGTACCCACGGCCGCCGTTGGATCGGCTCCTCTCGATCGTCGTATTGATCGGCTCCACCGCCACCGCCGCCGCAGTCGATTTGGCCTCCGGATTCGCCTCCGATTCTTTCTCCGACGCGGCAGCGGTTTGCTTCAACTCGCCGGATAGAAACCGGTCGTCCCAGACCAGTCCCGATGAGCCTTGGCGCCGGAAAGAAACAGCAGATCTCTGCAAACCCTCCATGGCCAAAACCAAAAGCTTTTTTTTTTCTCTCTCTCGAAAATTAACAGAGAAATTTGCTCTGCTTTTTTTTTTTTTCTTTTTTCTTTTTTCTTTTTTGCCGTGTGTGAGGTTTCTCTATCATATATAGGAAGAGAGAGAGAGATGAAGAAAAAATAATATAGTTAATAGGGAAAAAATGTGTCACATAATGTGACAACTTAGTCAACATCCATGTCTATTATCTTCTACTTTTATTTTCCGTTACAAATTAGTATCTTAATCAATGTGGATTTGGCAATACAAAATTCGATTTAGTTTCTAATTGGGAAAAGGTTAAAATACCAACTTGTTTTCTGCCATTTGGGTTTTGTTCTTATAGCTTAATTTCAATTTAGTTTTTAAAGGTTTCAAGTTTTGTTTTATAATTTCATTAGACTTGTCAAAACGAGCATAGTTTAGTACTGATTTTCATGTATCTTCCACTAAGAGGTCGAATGTTTAAATCTCTTTCTGCTCTGTACCGAAGGTTTAGCGTCGTTGTTAGCTACATCAATGAATCGCGACTTGGCAGGGATTTCTATTGCTCGTTCGGCTCCGAAAGTGTCTCATTTATTTTTTGCAGACGATAGCCTCATTTTTCTGAAGGCCAAGGCTTATGAATTTGGGCATTTTCGGTCCATTATGTTAGATTATGAGCGTGCTTCAGGTCAATGTATTAACCTGGACAAATCAATGGTTTGTTTCTCTAAAAATGTGCCTGTTGATACTGGAGCTTACCTTGGTTCTATCCTTCAGATGAAAGTGGTGACGTGTCTGGGCTCTTACTTAGGTATGCCATCAGCATTCCACAGAGGTAAATGCAAGGAGTTCAAATGTGTGCTGGACAGAGTTTGGTCAAAATTACAAGGGTGGAAACAAAGCTTCTTCTCAACTGGGGGAAAGGAGGTTCTTATTAAGAGTGTCGTCCAAGCTATTCCCACATATGCTATGGGATGTTTTCGACTTCCTAAGGGGATCTTGTCCAAAATTTCTGCATTATGTGCAAAGTTTTGGTGGGGTACAACGGAACAGAAACGTCGTATCCACTGGTGTAAGTGGGGAGAGTTGTGTAAACCCAAGGAGATTGGTGGGTTGAATTTTAGGGATTTGGAAGTCTTTAACCAAGCTTTGTTGGCTAAGCAGGCTTGGAGAGTCTTCCACAATCCAAATTCTACTGTTGCTAGAATTCTAAAGGGACGATATTTTCCATCGTCAACCCTCTTAGACGCCGAGGTACGATCTAACTCTTCTTATTTTTGGAAAGGGTTCATGTGGGGGGTGGAACTTTTAAAGGTGGGTCTTCGGAAGAATATTGGTGATGGGCGATCTATCAAGCTAGTCCTTGACCCTTGGCTTCCTCGGCCTCACACATTTAGGGTTTTAGGACAGAAAGGGGATCAGGTAGATATGATGGTTTCTGATTATATCACCCCAACGGGAAGTTGGGATGTGGATAAGCTTCGTTTGGATTTATGGGAGGTTGATGTACAGGAGATCCTTCGTATTCCAATTAGCCGACAAGCACCTGATTCATGGATCTGGCATTATGACAAGCATGGGGTATATTCTGTTAAGAGTGGGTATAAATTGGGTATGCTCTTGAAATGTGAGGCTTCGCCATCTTGTAGGGATAAAGAACGCAAATGGTGGACTCGGCTGTGGAAACTACAACTACCAACAAAAATTAAATTGTTTGTCTGGAGATCTTTCCAAGGTTGCATCCCATGTGCTGTCAACTTGGGAAGGCATCATGTCCCAGGTGATGGGGTATGCTCGTTGTGCTTGGAGGTACCTGAAACATCAGACCACGCACTTTTTCAGTGTCATAGAGCAAAGGATGTATGGACAAGGTTGGATGTGGGAGGCCAAATTGGTTGGGATAGGGACATGGACATTAAAGATAAATGGATCCATTTAGCGGACTCTGTTACGGATACAGTTTTAGAGCGACTTTGTGTTGGGTGTTGGGCTATCTGGAATGATCGTAATAACACCATTCATAATCATCCTGTTCCCCCTGTTAATGCTCGTTGTGAATGGATTGATGATTATTTGTATGATTTTAAGACGGCCAATCCGCGTATTGGTCGGAAGGCTCAGTCGATCCAAGATATTAACAGGTTGATTGCTCAAGGCCAAGAATACATAATGCATGTGGATGCGGCATGGGACGTGGTGAATAAGAAAAGTGCTATTAGTGTGGTGCTTCGTGACCATAAGGGCCAGTTGAAACAAGTAATGCATAAAGGATTTCCTATTTTTTCATCTCCTTTGTGTGCTGAGGCTGTTGCAGTGCTTGAGGGTCTTAAGCTTGCTCGTCAGAATGATGTCAAAAGTTTGACACTGTTTTCTGACTCTTTAGCCTTGATATCAGTTCTTCTGCAGCAGAAGCAGCCTGAGTCGGATTGTGCAACGGTCTGTTGGGATATAAATCTTTTGGGCGGTTCATTCGAGCAAATTATTTATTGTCATGTCAATCGTAATTATAATTCATTAGCACATGAATTAGCCCAAGTGGGTTTGTCGCTTTCTACACGTTTGTGGTCGTCGAACTTTCCTGGTTGGATTGTTCAACAAGCTCAATGTGAGCTTCAGTATTTTGTAACCCTTAGGGGAAGTCTTTCGAGTTAATATGATGTCTATTTGTTTTCAAAAAAAAAAAAAAAAAAAAAAAAAATCTCATCCTATATTGTTGAACTAAAAAAGAGAAATGTTGTCTATAAATTATTTTTTTATCTGAAAAAAAAATACATTTATACATTTTCTTTTATTTTTTTTAATTTCATCTTAAACCCCGGTATAACTATTGATAGTTAGTCAAATAAGAAATATATATATATATATATATATATATATATATATATGTATATTTGTTTTTTGAGTTCAACAAAATGGGTTAGAAATTTTAACCTCTGACTTTTAGTAAAAAATACATGTTTTAACATGTTGAAATATGTTGAGAATGACAGAAAAATAACCAACAAAAGCATAGCTCAATTGACATAAAGTTATACTGATGACCACGAGATAATCCTCACCCTCATATGTGAGAATTTGCCGTGGGTGGCAAATAAGAGCAACTGTGCTATATTTGCTATTAATTTGGTCAAATTTGTCATTCCAACTGCCCGTAAAAACTAATCAAAATATCAATGGTAATTGTCATAAAAGGTAAATCAAAATTTTACTAGCAATAGGGACTCAAAACTTAAATATTTTATTCGTGTGAATTATTTTGAAGCCAGAAATTAATTTTTATTTATCTAAAATCATAGATTCAAAAAGATATATTCTTTATGTTTTTTCTTTGTAAAAAGGAAATTTTCTTACTTTCTACTATTAAAATCCTATTTTTCTCAGAATATCTAGAACAATCGGTACAATTTTCTTTTCCTAATCAATAAACTAATGTCAGCCTGAGAATAATTTCTTCAACAAAGAAAATTAAAATCAATTACTTTGACCAGCATAAAATAATACTTTGTGGTTGGTATCGAAGTTTAAAAAAAAAAATTATAATAAAAATCGATAAACGGTGGGTTTAATTAAACAAAGCTTATGGTTAAACTTTCATGTGATGTATACAATAAGGTTTAATTAATTTAAAATAATTTAGATTTGATTTATTGTTAGGTTTTATCGTCCACCAGTGCTGACCCATGCGTTTTGACCATTTTACCCTTGACGCCAAGCCGGCCAGCCACATTGTTTTAATCCCTACGTCATTAATGAGACCAATTGGATGGAGTTTCTTAGAACATTCGAGATTCCATTCTTTTATTAATTTTCAATAATACATTCAAGGCAAAAAAAAAACTTATTTTTTTTTTAAATATGGAATATATAATATGGTATTTAAATCTTTTGGTCTATTCTCAATTTGGTCCTCATTATTTTAAAACTCTCAAATTTAAGCCATTCAACAAAATGTGAGCAAAAAGTTGATAAATCGTTAAATTATTGTTTAACTACACTTGTTCTTAGCACGTGTCGTTAAGATGCTCGTGACACATGAAACCCAACCTATTCATTAGAAAAATATGACTCGCTGATTGATAAAATTCTTTTTATTTCCTAAGTAACATGTCTATGTTGTATTTACACGTAGTCTACATATGTTAATAGAACAATAATTTAAAATCATATTAGTTTATATTAACAGTTTTTTTTTTTTTAAAAAAAAGAACGTTATTGATAAATTTTAATACAATGAGCGTAAACTTGAGAATTTTAAATGATTAAGAATCATATGGAGAAAACCTTAAGTTTAGATACCATTGAGTATATTTGGCTCTTTCTTCCCCTTCTTCTTATGGGTTAAAAAGAATTTTTAGTCCCTAAAATTTTTGTTTGTAATGATTTAGTCCATATATTTTCGATATTGTAACAATTTAGCCTTTGAATTTTTGTGTGTAATAATTTGGTTCTTGTACTCTAAAATTTTCAACAATTTAAGTTCCTATTTAAAAAATATTGTTAAGATTTTGATGAGAATTTTTTTACCCATGTAGATTGATAAACTAATTATAGATCAAATGGATTTATTAATGACAAAAACTAAGTTGGTGAGATTTTTCGGGTTAAAGATTTAAATCGTTACAAATTTTGAAATACAAATGTTAAATCATTACATTTTATAGTTCATAGACTAAAGTATCACAAATTTGACAATATACTGCTGAAATTCATGGACTAAATTGATACTTTCATGAAAGTTTGGAGACCAGAAGTATTATTTAACCTTTTTCATATAGAGATGATAAATGAGATGATGACTCATTGGGAGAGCTCTAAAAAGAGTTCTAGACGCTCAAATACAATCTAGTTTTTCTTTTTCTTTTTCTTTTTGACAATATGTAAGAGGTGAAGGGATTCAAATCACAAACCTCTTGACCATTAATGCAGTCTTATGTTAGTTGAGCTATGCTCATATTGGCTACCATCTAGTATGTATATATGTATAATACTGAGGGAGTTTGAAGTGAGGGATTTCTTTTTCGGATCCACTTTAAATTTTACTAATTTGAATTTTTTAACCGGAATAAAGGGTAGAATTGATCTTTATTTATTTTTAAATCTTTTCTTTAAAGTAATGATTAGGTATTGGGAGATTAGATTGATGATAATATGTATTTTATCTACTGAGCTATGTTTGGATAGACAAAGACTTGTAACTAGTTGTATATATTATAGTATGCCTAAATAAAACTATTTTTTAAACCTCATTTTTACCATAATGATGATGCCTACCTTTAATAAAGATTAAATATTATTTGACATTGTTCTAATTTTTAATTTTTTTTTTTTGGAATTTATAAGTCTATAAACAATAACTCAAAAGAGATACTTAGTAAAATATTTAATTGTATTACAAAATAATTCTATATTAAAATGGATAAGATTACTCCTAATACTTTTTATAGCAATAAACAAAAACCTACTAAAGTTGTTTTAAAAAAATCTTTATATTTTTAAAAACATTTTGAAAATTTGTGAACCTCATTTAATTTAGAAATTCCTTCAAATTGAGGGTGGGGAAATTAAAGTCATAAAGGGTAATAATAACCAATAATTGGAAGAGTGGAGTGGTTATTTAAGGTGGGGAACTTATTACATAAACACCCACTATACTTGGTCCCCCAATACATGTGCACCAATATATTTTTGTCTTAATTTTTGCATTGTCTCATCATTAAAATAATTTCATTTAAAAAATTAATGATCCAAAAAAAAAAATCAAATTTTTTTTGTTATAAAAAACAACAAGAAATAATTAAGTAATTTATGTTGGTTAACTAACCATTAAATAAAGATATCAAAATATGCTAGAGAATTTAAAACTTAATCACATGTTTGTATTTAGGGTAAACTCTAACATGATTTTCTTTATTTTATTTTTAATGTATTATTTATTTAGAGATAAGATTATTAGTTAAAAAAAATGAGCATTATTTTCTTAAATAAATACCATGGAAGTGGTATGATTTAGACTCTTGATTTGAATATTTTGAAAAAGATATAAAATATTGTGTTAGTCCATATTATGAAACATGCATTTATTCAATTTAAATTAGCCCCAAAAAGAAATCTAATAATTAAGCCCATGCATGTTTTATACCATTTCACTTGTTTGTTGTCTATTTGTTGATTTTATCTTTCACTATTTTAGATATCCTTTTGAAATTTTAGTCAAAATTTACAATAAAAAAAGAGATGATTTTTAAAATAGAAATAAAAAATTAACAATATCAAATTCCTTTTTAAAAAATCAAAAATAAAAAATCAAATATCAAATGTGCTTTCTATAAAATAAATAAATAAACAAAATGCACATTTTTTCAGCATTGAGATGACTAAAATATATAAAGAAAGCACTTAAAAAGAAAATTTAACCACCATATAACAAATTTAATGTTATAAAACAAAAAAAATAAGTAAGAACAAATATTATTTGTTGATTAACCTCAACTAGCATTTTTTCAAAAAAAAAAAAAAAAAAAAAAAAAGAAACCCTCAACTTTAGTAAGAGGACTTGGTTCGAATCTATCCGTCTAAGAAAAAAAAATCTTTATTTGTTCAAATTTATATGGTTGAACTTTAAAACAAACAAAATCTTTTTATTGATTTATTTTGTTAGAATATTAAATCACAAATCTATCGAGATTTCATAAATGTCAAGAACAAAATCTTTATTGAATGAATTCAAGTTAACTTGTTTTAAAAAAAAAAAAAAAAAAAAAATCAAGTTAACTAAAATGGACTACCATCCACTACTCATTTGATAAAGTTTAATTTTAAATTTTCGTCAATTTCAGCATAGTTGAGTGATATAGCATCTATAACCTTTTTAAGGTTGAAGGTTCAATCTTTCACCGTTGCATTTGTTAAATTAAAAAAAAATAATAATAAGTTTCATTTTCAAAGATTGCAACTCATCTTGTGAGTTGTGTACAGATGAAAGTCAAAGGGGAAGAAATTTATGAAAATTATAGAATTCAATGGGTTTGAACACAGAATTTTCATTCCCCACCTAAAGAAGCAATTAGCAAAGTGGGGACAAAAATGTCAAAATATTAATTATTTTTTGGTCCACATTTCTTAAAGAAAAAAAAAAAGGAAATTCATAATTATTAGGGGTTGGAAATTTTGGTTAAGCTACCATTCATTATACAATTTGACAAAATATTATTTGGTTGGTTAAGGTCTAAAGCACCATCATCAATTTGCAATTTATATATATGTATGTTGATGGTCAAATTTCGTTTAGGGAATTGCCCCTCGCCCCACGCAACGATCAACAGTGAATTTGTAAGGATGCGGGAAGAGCGTGACCTGCAAGACAACGCTGCACACCGGTGTGGTGTAGACCACACGCGCTCCGATGCTTAAGTTAGCTCTTGGCCGAAGAACAAGTAGAGTATATTTAGGGTTGAATTTTGCATACCTGTGTGCGTTGGTGGTTCCTCCTTTTGTAAGTCCCCTTAGGGTTTCGGCTGCTCGCCACCGGAGCATCAATGGGCCTTTGGCCCTGGTCGGCCTCGGCATTGGGCATAATAAAATAACAACACAACAAATTAAAAACAATTAAAGATTTAGATTCAATAATATGTGATTTTTTAAAAAAAAAAATATGTGAAATTTTATGAGAAGGATTTAAAACTTTATCTTTTTATCTTTTTATTTTTTCTAAATATTACATAATAAATGATGAAGACTTTTTTAACTTTTTTTTTCCTTTTTTTAACTTACTACCTAGAAGGGAAACATAAATGTTGACTATTTTTAATTTAATTAAGTCTCTCATGATTTTTAATACTAATTTTCTTTTGTTGTTGTTTCAGAGCGAATATAGTTTAGCAATAATTGATATGTACCTTCGATTAAGAGGTCAGAAGTTCGAACCCCTCACTCCAAATGACGTTCAACTCAATATATATATTCTTTTATTGCAAAATAATATAATTTTTTCCATGTGATATTTATTCAAGAGATTATCCCATATATAATTTACCACAGTCACAAAATACTCCATCCTAATTTGTCAGGCATTACATCAATAAGATAAGAAGAATATGTTTCACAAATTATTATTCCACATGGTTGTGTATATGATTATTTTTAGACTATAAAAATATACTTGCTTGCAATGACGTTAAACTAAAAGGGTCAAATTTCATTATTTTTCTTAAAATATATTTTTTTGTCATCCTTCCCCTTTTAACTTTGTAGCTTTTATCATTTTATATATATGTATTGTTATAGGCAATTTTGGACCACCCCGATATACAAGGAGCTGACGAGGACAACCGAGGAGAAATCGGGCTGAAAGATGGACCAAGGAGGCAAAACCGGCAAGTGGGACGGGCCAAGACCGAAGGGGTCGGGTTTTTGGCCCGACCCCCCTGCTCGGCCTCGGCCATGGGCCGAGGCCGAGTCCGTCCGATGCCGTTAGGCCCCTACCGCCTCCGTCAGCTCCGATTTTGCTTGGTTTGACCTAAAACGCCTCCGAAACCCTAAAAACGCTAGGAGGATGAACATGTATTTATACCCCTCTTCACCACTGAAGAAGGGACTCTGAATTCTATCCCTAAACACTATTCTATATTTTCTATTCTCTCCTCTTGCTCTTACTTTTCCATTCCCTACCGTTCTGCTTGCTAACTTAAGCATCGGAGCCGGTGTGGCGAGCACCACACCGGTGTGCAGGTTTACTGTCTTCCAGGCCACGTCTTCCCCTCCTCATCTACAAATTTACCGTTGGTGGCATGTGAAGGTCAGGTGAGTTCCCTCTGACCAAAATCGACCATCAACATGTATATTATATCCCTAAATTTTGGTTTAATTACAGGTTCGCTATTTTCAAGGTTATACCTATTTGGTTCTTGAACTTTAAAATATGTTAAATAGATTTCTACATGTTGATTTTGTATCTAATAGACTATTGAGTTTTTAAAACTGTCTGGTAAGTACTTTGTATTTTTTTTTTTTTTTTTTTTGATGTTTTAATAGATCTTTGAATTTCCAAATTTGTGTTTGATAAGTTATTGACCTATTCAATATTTTTAAAAATTTACAAACCAATTAGATATAAAATTGAAAATTTAGAGCCTAATCCGGTATAAAGTTTAAATTTATGTTTAATAGATTGTACATAAAATTCAGTTTTATGTTTAATGTAGATCAATTAATTTTTAAAAACTTTTAATATGTGATGGACCTATTATCCACAAAATTGAAAATCTAGAGACATATTAGACACTTTTAAATCTGAAAAACTAATTAGACATGATAATGATTTATTATATACTTTTTAAAATTTAAGGACGGTCTATTATATTATATGGATATTTAAAAGTTTCGAGACTAAACCTAAACTTCTATTAAAACAATTACCATCCCTCAACTTTAGATTGTACTTCTCTTTAGTTTATATCATTAACATCATTAATGGAAAAATCTTCTCAATTCAACCCTTTCAAGAATATTGCTAATAATGTCTTAGCACAAGTTAGCGCAAAAACAAATTAACCTCATATTATCATCATCCATCCAATTATTTGTCACAATATCACACTAATTTAGTAAAGATTTAATTATAAATAGGTTAAATTACAATTTAGTTAGTGAATTTTTCAGGTTTGTGTCTAAACTTTAAATTTTGTATCTAATTAGGTCTTTGAACTTTCAATTTTGTATCTAATAAGTTTTCTATCTACTCAAACTTTTCTAAAAGTGAGGAATCTATTAGACACAAAAATTGAAAGTTTATGGTCCCATTAGACACAAAACTCAAATTTGTGCCTAATATACATCCATTAGTTTTAAAAAATGTTGAGTGTGTTTGGGGCCTGCTTGATACACAATTGAAAGTTTAGATTGTACATATTAAGGGTGTGCTTGGTTTAACTTTTCAAGTGTTTAATTTTGAAAATAAATCATTTTGCAAAAATTTCTAGTGTTTGGCAGCCACTAAAAATGACTTATTAGAAAATGAGATTGATAAATAAACCATTTTGAGAAACACTTAAACCCACTTTTTACAAAAAAGACTTCTTTAAGTAAACAATAACTTGTGTATAAAAACATTTGTGAGGAAATGCAACAAAACACATGAGTGTTTAAATTATAAACAATATGTATACAAAATGTTTTTAAAAAAATACATTCTTGAAAAACATTTAAATTAAAATGTATTCCAAACGGACCCTAAATGCTTCAGTTCAAAGACCCCTATTAGATACAAACCTAAAAATTCAAGGATTAAACTTAAAATATAACCTAATAAATATACCATATTAGCTTGCTAATGGCATAATAGAAATATAATCTAATATTCAAATACATAATCAATTTTTTTAAGTTGGAGATTAAATATGCATAATGTTCAAATAAGCTGAGTAACTAAAAACTTACCATTTTACTACCTAAACATAGTTCAACTAGTTAAAAGTTTTAGTATTTATTTAAAAAAAAAAAAAAGGAAAAACTGATTACGACTAAGTATCTTCGACTAAAAGGTCAAATATTCAAAACATCACCCGACATGTTGAACTAAAAAAAGTCTTAATAATTTAAGGCGAAGATGACGATCATGAAGACGAAGAAGGGTACTAAAATGGTGGGGGGCCAATGGTACATTAAGTTTGGTGAGAAAAGTATAAGAAAGGACAAAGAATTGTGGTTGTGGATGTGGTTTATTGATTATGTACTTTTAGTTTTAGGAGAGGGTGATGGGTCAACTTGCTTGGTTAAACTTAAATTAACATGAAAATTTAGGGAAAAAGGAAAAAAGTTTTGGGACTTTTTGGCCAATATTTGAATCTTGAAAACTATGACTCTTGAGGAGTTTGGTGGATGAAGCTTTCAATTGAATTCAATTGGACTATGCAAATGGATTAAATATTTACAATTGAGGCTAAATTAAAAATTTAAAAAAAAAAAAAAAACTCTGAATTATCGAGTTTGTTTCAAAAATATTCTTGCTGTTAATTTTTGGATGGAAGCGATTAAAGTGATCAACTTGTTTCTTACCTGTCGTTTTCTATTTTTTTTTTAATAAAGAAAAATCTAACTGTAATTAACAACCGTTTCTCTTTTTCATTATTTTTTATAAGAAACAAAAGTATGTTATGTGTTTTATATGAAAATTAATTTTGAACATTTAATACTCTAACCTTTTGTGTTATGTTTATTTTTAAATATTTATTATGAATTCTATAAATCAAGAATAATGAAATAATGAATTTATTTATGTTTTGAAAAAAATGGAAACAGGAATTAGAAACCAGAAGTTTGATTCTGTGATTTCCAAAAATTTCTACACGGTTTTGGAAACATTTAAGAAAAAAAATGAGAAACAAGAACCGTTACCAAATGCTTATATTTGTCAAAACTTGAAAACAATCATTAAAAAACTAAGGCCCCGTTTGATAACCATTTGATTTTTAGTTTTTGGTTTTTGAAATATGTTCTTGTTTCCTCTTAATTTCATTACATGGTTTTCATTTTTATCAAGGACACATTTGAATTCCTAACCAAATTCTAAAAACAAAAACAAGTTTTTGAAAACTATTTTTTTTTAGTTTTCAAAATTTGACTTGGTTTTTGAAAACAAGGGAAAGATGTAGACAACAAAACAAAGAAACTTGAGAGTAAAAGTGGTGTTTGTAGGCTTAATTTTCAAAAACCAAAAACAAAAAACGAAATGGTTATCAAACGGGGCCTAAGAAACCAAAATGTTATGGTTAGTTCATTCATCAGTTCTTCTATTTAGATTTTAGACCTTTTATTGGCTAACTTTTAGGTGATTTATCAAAAGACAATTTTTATAACTTAAATTATCAAATGTATTATATAAATACTTTTTTTTTTTAAAAAAAAGCAAATCCATTAAAGGGAGCAAAAACAGAAACAACTACCCCTCTAAAAAAGGGGAGAGAAAGTCGGGTAGAAACCAACCCAAGAACAAAAAACAACCGTCTTCTGAAGAGGAAGAGGCATCCAAAAAATCTACAGAAAAATGGAGATTCTAAACGCAGCGGAACGAGCCAAATTGTGCGCCTCTTCATTTTGCGAACGAGGGCAGTGCGTGAAGGATATGTTGTCGAGCTCGGAAGACAGGCGCTCGATCTCAGCAACTAAGAAAGAAATCTCTGAAAGGTCTGCTTCTTTATGGTTCAGCAGATTAATCACCCCGACGGCGTCATAGGCGACCTCAATTGCCGGAATGGAGAGGTCCGGGCGAGAGGCTCTAAGCGTCGGTAAGCTTCTAAGGCCTTCTAAGAAAACTCTCATTTCAAGACTCTTGATCGACCAATTGCCTTTGATTCTTTTCATTCCCACGCAGATTGAAGAACCTGAAGAGTCACGCAAGTACCAACCCACCCCTCCTATGTTGTTGGAAACATTTCGAGAGGCGTCGACGTTTAACTTCCAAGCGCCGGGAGGAGGGGGTCCACTGAGCATCACTCGTCTGGGTCTTCAAACTCTTTGTCGGATTGCGATTAGCTGAATTCAGGTACTTTGGGATTTCTGGGCATTTTGAAATTACTGCTCTGATAATGAGGTCCATATTTGGCTTCCCTGGGTTGTGAAGGATGTGATTCCTGTGGTTCCATAGCTCCCAGAGAATTAAGATAGCTTCCTCCAATTCTTTATCGTTAAGATTCTCGTTCACCCAGGTCCAATGATCCATCGAGCTCCACGATTTCCTATCCAAACGAAACAGAGAGCTAGTAAGGGGAATGAAAAAATTCCAGACTCTTTTTGAGATTTTGCAGTTCCACAGTAGGTGAGAAGCTGTTTCCACGTTTTTCCTGCAAAATAAACACAAAGGATTAGCCTCAATGCCCTTTTTCCTAATATTGTACCGAGTGGGAATAGAGTCATGAATAATTTTCCAGGATCCTATCTTCACTTTAGGGATAGCTTTTGAATTCCAAAACCTTCTCCACATTTTGCCCTGGCTTCCTTCCGAGGATGGGGAAGCCTTGGAGAGATTATGAAAATCAACGGCAAGATGATATGCACTCTTTACTGAAAAAATACCCTTAGCTTCATGGTTCCAAATGATCTCGTCTTGATGGTTCTTGCCTCCGGCAATGGAGTTTTCAATATCTACTTGGTCGACATGGCTAAAGTTTTCCTGTATTTCGTTTGATCTCCAAGATCCATCATCATTTAGGATGGAAGACACAAAGTGGCCTTTCAAATGATCGTTGACCCACAAAGGAACACAATTTCCTTTCCTATCAATCCAAGGGTCTTGGTCAATACTGCTATGGCGGCCATTACCAATTTTCCATCTATATCCCTTCTTGAAAAGCTCTCTGCCCCACACTATGCTCCTCCAAGTAAGGGAGGGGTTAGATCCCAAAGGGGCTTGAAGAAAAGAGCCTCCTTTAAAATATCGGCCTCTCAGAATCTGAACAAGCAAAGAGTTTGGGTTCTTTAAAATTCTCCAACTCGATTTAGCCAGCATTGCTTGGTTAAATAAGCTTAAGTCTCTGAAACCGAGTCCTCCCCTGTCCTTGCTGGTGCATAACTTGCTCCATCCTAGCCAATGAACTTTCCTCTTGGAGTTTGATTCTCCCCACCAGAATCTAGCGCAAACTCTATTAATTTGGTCACAAATGGAGTTTGGGAGTTTGAAGCAGCTCATAGTGTAGTTTGGAATGGCCTGCGCAACTGCTTTGATGAGTATTTCCTTGCCTCCCGCTGAAAACAGCTTTTCCTTCCAACTTTGCAAGGTCTTCCAGATTCTTTCTTTTAATCTCCTGAATACAATATTCTTGTTCTTGCCATTTTGAGATGGCATCCCCAAGTAGTAGCCCAGCTCTTTTGTAGCTTCCATTCCTAACACTTTGCTCAATTTGACGATTGAATCAGCCTTAACATTCTTGCTGGCCATAAAAGATGATTTGCTTTGGTTTATAGATTGGCCCGAGGCTTCCTCGTAAACTTTGAGGATTCTTCTAATCGACTCGCAATCTCCTTCGGTTGCTCGGCAGAAAATGAGACTGTCATCTGCAAAAAATAAATGAGAGAGTGAGGGATAACGTTTGTTAACCTTTAAACCCCTAAAATGATCAAGACCTTCCTCTTTGTTAAGGAGAGAGGTAAGGCCTTCAGCACACAGAATAAAAATATAGGGGGAAAGAGGGTCTCCCTGTCTTAGCCCGCGCTTCGGAGTGAAAGTTTCCTGAGGAGAGCCATTTATTAGAACTGAATATTTGACCGTTTCAACACAAGCCATAACTTTATCAATCCAAGCCTCAGCGAAGCCTAGTTTGCTCATGATCTTACGGATAAAGATCAATTCTACTCGATCGTAGGCTTTGCTCATGTCGATCTTCATGGCAATGTGGCCTTCTTTACCTTTCCTCCTATTATTTAAAGCGTGAATACACTCGAACCCCATAATAACGTTGTCTGAGATAAGCCTTTTTGGGACGAAAGCAGCCTGAGTCTGACTGATCACATCTTCCATAGACTTTTTCATTCTGATTGCAATCGATTTTGCAATAATCTTATATATGGCGTTACAAAGGCTTATGGGCCTGAAGTTTTCCATCCTCTTGGGATCTTGAACTTTTGGAATGAGGGCTATGTTAGTCATGTTAATCTCATTCATGCTCTCCCCGCTGTTCAAGATCTTAAGGCAAATATCAATAGTGTCTTTACCAACTATGTCCCAGCATTTTTGATAGAATAATGCATGAACTCCATCAGGGCCTGGAGCTTTCGTTGAACTAATGCTCTTCATAGCCGAGACAATTTCCTCACTAGTGAAAGGCTTCACGAGATCTCTGTTATGCTCTTCAGACACTTTTTTGTTAACCCCATCCAGGATCTCATTCATACTTTCCTCGTTTGGGTTGGATGAGTCAAAGAGGCTTTTGAAAAAAGTAGTAGCAATGATGCCAATCCCGGATTCTTCCTCGATCCACTCTCCCGAATCATCTAATATGCCTTTAATCTCGTTCCTCTTTTTCCTAAGAGAAGCCTTAGTGTGGAACCATTTGGTGTTCTTGTCCCCCCACCGCAGCCACTCCTCTCTCGACCTAATTTTCCAGTACATTTCCTCCTCCTCTAGCAAGCTTTCTAAATCTTTTTCAGCTTTTAGAAGTCTCGGATCTGGCTGCCCTCCCAGCTCTTGCTCAAGCTTTTGAATTTCCTTCTTTTTTCTGTCCACTGCACTTTTGATGGATCCCTGAAGTCTGTCCTTGTTCCATTTCTCTAGCCTTTGAAGACATCTTTTGAGCTTGATGTTGAAAGAGATGATGTCATTTCCTTGAATGCTTTTCCAATTTTCTTCAATAACTTGCAAACTATCGGGATGCTTCAACCAGTTCTCTTCAAGCTTAAGCCATTTCCTCTTTCTCTTAATCAAAGAATTGTCTTCGAAGCTGCTGTCTGTTGTGATGATTCTATGGTCTGATTGGTAATAACCATGATGCTGGACCTTAATATTTTTGCAAAAGTTGAGCATATCGGGGTTTGCAAAGAAGCGATCAAGCCTTTCCCTTATCCAATTGTCCTTTTTGTTTCCCCTCCTCCAAGTAAATTTGTTCCCCGACCATCCTAGATCTCTCAAATGGCAACCATCTATAGTCTCAGCGAAAAAGTCAATCTGATTATGACTTCTTTGCCTACCCCCCTCTTTTTCCTCATTCTTTAGGATCTCGTTGAAGTCTCCCCTGATAATCCAAGGGCACGAATATGAGTCGTTCAATCTGTTTAATAACTTCCAAGAATCTTTCCTTTTGGAAGTTTCGGGGTTGCCATAAAAATCAGTTAGTCTCCACCAACCTTTACTAGTCTTAACCATGGAATCTATATGTCCAGACGAAAAGCTTTTGACACATAGATTTATCTCTTTCTTCCAAAAGAACGCTAGCCCTCCACTTTGCCTATTGCTACTCACGGCAAAACAGAAGTCATAACCCAGAACTCTCTTGATAATCTCTACTCTGTTATCGTTACATTTAGTCTCAGCTAAAAACATTATTTGAGGGGATTTTTGCTGCACTTCGTGCTTTAGGTTGCGGACCGTTCGGGGGTTCCCCAACCCCCGGACGTTCCAAAATAACATCCTCATGACGTTCGGCGGGGCTGCTCCACAGCCTCCGCCGATATCCCAACGGCTTTGCCGAAGTAGTTTGATCGGATCTTTTTAGCTTGTTCTTCCTCCCTCTGGTCTTCCCTTTCATGTTTTCCAGAGACCTTTTGTATCTGTTTTCCTTTCTCAACTTCTTTTTCCATCCTTCCTTCCCGAGCTCTTCTTTTCCACGATTTCCCCTAATTTTTCCTGACTTCCTTTGAGTCTAATGAGCTTTCGCTAATTATCTTGGCTTCCCAGGATTCAGTGTTAATTTTTTGATTCAAGTCCTTGCCTCTTTTCGATTCATTGAGGCCTTTTTCCATGTCTCTGTAACTTATTTTTTGGAGCTGGATCGTTGTTGGATGGCCCATTTCCATGGATTGTGGGCCACTTTCAAGGGCTTTTTTTCCTCTGTCGGTGCCCGTTTTCTCTCCTTTGTCCTTTTGATTTGACCCCTCAGCCTGATTCTCTTTTCTTTTTTCGATCTTCTTGTCGTTTTCTTCTGTCACCTTGTCAGTAGCCGTTTGCACTTTTGTACTCTGTCTGGGGGATTGATCCATCGGAAAATTGCTGCCGTTGCCGGTGTTCCAGCCCTTCGGATTGTTCCCGATGTTCGCCCCTTTCCTATCTTTCTGTCGTCTTTTCCGGTGGGTTGTTCGGCATTTGGTTGACCGCTGTACTCTGGGCCATTTTCTCGCCACCTTTCGCGATCTGGACCCCTCTGGTTGTGGCTGTTACTGTTTCTCCAATTGTTATTCCGATGATCCGTTTCTTGATCTTCTTCTTCCCTACCATATCTGTTAAAATGATTACCTCCTTTTTCTCTAAGTCCTCTTCCCCATCTACCTCGTCCCCTGCCTCTGAACCCATTGTTCTGTTCTCTAAAATCTAGCTTCCAATTTCTATAAATCCATTTGCTTCCCTTTGTTTCTCGGAGCTCCACTCCAAAGAGTTTTTCCTTGCTGTGATTTGCCCCTTCTTCTTCACAATCCTGGAATACATGTCCCAATTTGCCACAGTAATAGCAAAAATCCGGGAGTTTCTCGTAAGTAATAGGTATCCATTTTTTTCTGCCATTGACCCTGTTTTGATGTATGTTCCTCTCTTGATGGGCTCGTCTGTGTTGATTTTAACTTTGACTCTGAGAGTCTCCCCTTCCATCTTCCCATACTCGTCGAATTCAGCTGTTTCAAAAGATCCAATGACACTGCTCAACGCTTCGGCATATTTCCTGCAATAGCAAACTCGAGGTAATTTGTGAAAATGGATCCAAAAGGAAACGAATTTAAAATCCAATTCTTCTACACTACTACTCCCTTTTGGCTCTTCAAAGATCAGGATAGCATCGTCGTAGAACCACGGGCCTCCTCTAGTGACTCTTGTTTTATCTCTGCTCCTTCTGAATGTGCATAAATACACGTTTGTTCCTGCTTTCTTGACTTTAACTAAGCCCTCCAGACCCCATATTATTGGCATCATTACTGAGAAAACTTCTGGATTTATATATTTGACTGTAAGGATCTTGCAAGCTATTGAATTCTCGAAATCTTTGTCCATGTCTTCGATGTCGTCATCTTCTATTTCCACCAGTCTGCTTTCTTCTGCTAGCTTAAGTTTCTCTAAGTGATTTAGAATCTCTTCCTCTGTCGCCAACTCCATGAAATCCTGCGTATTTTCTCCTTCCTTTTGGTCGTTCTTTTCGTTTTCTTCCTGGTTTTTCCATTGTCTGTCTTTCAGCTGCATCAAACTGTGATCTTGGTCTTCCCTCCTCACGCTTGGACGTGCTGCCTCCAAATCTCCAAAGGATTTCGTTCGCTCAGAAAACGATTTCCTGTCGAAGTTTGTTTCCCTGTCGAATTCCATCTTCTCCGACTCTGTTTCCTTTTCGCAAACCGGCTGGTTGCCCTCGCTGTCCATAGTCGTTTCCATCCCAGGGAGAGAAACGACTAGGACCCTGATCGAAAACCTTTTTGTTGAAGATGTATTATATAAATACTTATTTATGTTCAAATTTTAAAATTGATTCAAGGAACTGTAAAAAGACAATGAAATTTATTTCCATATTTTTTTTACAACATGTGAGGGTGGGGATTGAACCTTTGACCTCTTGGTTGGAATAGAAATTTATTTCCATAACTCTCTATTTAATTGTAACGCTCTAGGCCCAGGATTACATTCCCCTACATTCCCTTACTTTCTCATACATTCTCCTACGACCTGGTCACGTTACCATACTCGTCTTAAACTGCTTCCAAGGATTACATTCCCCTACATTCCCTTACTTTCTCATACATTCTCCTGCGATCTAGCCACGTTACCATACTCGTCTTAAATTGCTTCCAAGAGTAAAGACTGTCCCCACAAACCTAGGAGGTCACCCAACATAGAACTTCTCCAAGCTAAGCACGGTTAACTTTAAAATTCCTATGATTGAGCCACCGAAAAGGAAGGTGCACCTTGTTGGTATAGGTAGTATCTATCAATTCTTTTAAGCTTATTTTGACTATGCTTTCATGTCCTCAAGATCTCTCTCATTTGGATGTGATCTCGTTTCATTCATGTACCCCTCCTAACCTCGGGCGTTACATTAATTGTCCTAAATTCATGATCCGTATATATGTATGTTATATATATATATATATATTTGTTAAATAGGTAAGATTTAATAGGATTTTAAATTCAAATAAACCCAAATCCAATTTTATTCTTTGTAGAATAAGAAACTAAGAATCATTTTTTCAAATTTACCCATACAACTCTCAATTTTACTGCTACCATAATTAAATATTTGTTTGTTGTCTAGTTTTGAAGGAGCTCGATTTTACTTCTTTTCAATTCAAATTTTAAATGTAGCATAGGTTTTAATTTATCACGCTCATATTATATATATCACTAATCATGCCAAAGCGAGCTTAGCTCAACGGTAATTGGCATGTACCCTCGACCACGAAGTCAGAGGTTCGAATCCCCCCACCCCAAAATGTTGATGTACTCAAAAAAAAAAAAAATATAATCACATGTTGGCATGATTAGTGATTACGGCGATGTTATTATTATTATTATTTTAGTTTAATAACCATATTATTATTGATACAATATCCTACAACAACTATGTTAATATATTGGATATTTGTAATGGGTGGCAATATCAACCTAAATAATGGCAAATATAGTTTTTTTAAAAAATATTTGCAAATATGGCAAAAGTTTTTAATTAGTTTTTTATATTCCCGTTTTGCCCCTGAATTGCACGCGCTCTTTCTTCTTCCCCGTTTTGCTTGCTTCCCTGTCGTGATCAAGGAAATTTTTGAATTAGTTTTTTATATCTCCATTCTTTCTTTCCGTTTTCTTCTTTCTTCTTTGTGATCGATTGTTTTTTATTTCACGAATTTGATATTGAGGGATTTCACGAGAAATCTTCATATCGAAAATCTCAAAACAAAACCTCAATCCGCTCACTCGACTTGGTCGCCTCTTCCGGTCGCCAGATTTCAGGGATCTCGCCGGAAAGAAAATTCGAAAGTTACAGTCGGTTTGGATTTTATCGAAAGGATCTTTCTTAGATTTCACAGTTTGGATCTCATATTTTACCGATTAATTGTAGGTCTGGATTCATGGGTTTGAGATTTCAATATATCAGAAAGGATTTTTTTCAATAGGTTTCTATCAGAAGATATCACTGATAGAACTATTTGTGATAGAAAGTTTTTCTATCACAGATAGATTCTATCAGTGATAGAAGTTTTCTATAGTGGATAGAAAGGTTTCAGTGATAGAAATCTTCTATCTGATAGAATCTATAACAGATAGATTCTATCAGTGATAGAAAGTTTCTATCAGTGTTAGAAGATTTCTATCAGTATCACTGATAGAATCTATCTGTGATAGAAAGTTTTCTATTCTATCAGTGATAGAAGATTTCTATAACTATCATAGATAGATTCTATCAGTGATAGAAAGCTTCTATTAGTGATAGAAAATCTTTCTATCATGATAGAAAGTGATATAATGTTTTTTCTATCAATGATAGAAAGACTTTCTATCACTGATAGAATCTATCTATGATAGAAAGTCTTTCTATCATCGATAGATGTCCTCTATCACAGATAGAAAAACCGATAGAATTCTATTTGATAGAATTCTGTTACTCTAGTGATAGAATCTATCTATCAGTGAAAAGAGTTCTATAAAGGATGTTTCTTCTTGGAGCCCTCTCCTTTATAATTTAATTTCATTTTTGTCTTTTTCTCCTCCTCCACATGTTCATAATCTACTTTTTCTACTTTTTCGTTCTTCATCTAAACAACAAGATAAAAAAAATAATAATAAGTGATAACATTAAAACTAGGTTTTTTCTATCACAGAGAGATTCTATCAGTGATTTCTATCACTGACAGAAGATTACTCATAGAAACAGACCACCAAATAGACCAACACTAACCAATAGCCAACGAACAACCATAAAAAAAACCAATAAATAGAGTAAATAGAAACTTGACTGATAGAAAATTTCTCTATCACTGATAGAATCTATCAATGATAGAAACTTTTCTATCACAAATAGAAAGTTTTTCTAAAATGATAGAAAAACTTTCTATCACTCATAGAAAGTTTTTCTAAAATGATAGAAACTATTTGTGATAGAAAGTTTTCTATCACTCATAGAAAGATAGAAAAACTTTATATATCATTGATAGAAAAATGCACCGATAGAAATAGAAAACCAACATTTATAGAAACTTTCTATCAGTGATAGAAAAGCTTTCAATCACTGATAGAAAGCTTTCTATAAAAAATTTTCTATATCATTGATAGAAATAGAAAACCAACATTTATAGTGATAGAAAGTTAATTCTATCAGTGATAGAAGATTTCTATCACTGATAGAATCTATTTCTATCACTGATAGAATCTATCGGTGATAGAAAGTATCACTGATAGAATTAACTTTCTATCAGCTTCTATCATTGATAGAAAGTTTTTCTATCACTGATAGAATCTATCAGTGATAGAAAAACAACTTTCTATTTCTATCAGTGATAGAAGATGATAGAAAATTTTTTCTATCGGTGATAGAAATCTTCTATCACTGATAGAATTAATTTTCTATCACTGACAGAAGTTATCACTGACAGAAAGTGTTTCTATCACTGATAGAATCTATCAGTGATAGAAACACTTTTTATCAGTGATAGAAATCTTCTATCACTGAAAGAATTAACTTTCTATCACTGATAGAAAATTTTTTCTATCACTGATAGAATTAACTTTCTATCACTGATAGAAATTTTTTTCTATCACTGATAGAATCTATCAGTGATAGAAACACTTTCTATCAGTGATAGAAAGTTAATTCTATCAGTGATAGAACTGATAGAAAGTGTTTCTATCACTGATAGATTCTATCAGTGATAGAAAAATTGACAACATTGCTTCTTGACTTATCATGTTCTTTGTTTTGTGGTAAGTTAACGAATGACAAAGAAATGAACTGATAGAAATCAAGAAAAAAAAAAGGATGAGCGAAAACAAACCGAAGACGAACGTGTCGAACGAACAAATCGGGGAAGACGAAAGAATCGGAGAAGACGAAAGAAGACTGATAGAAAAAATGAGAAGCCTGATAGAAGAGATGGAGAAGCTGATAGAAGAGATCGACGGTTCAAGGTTAAAAAAAGGACATTTTAATAAATTCACATTTCAAAACTTAAAATTTTGCCATTTTTGCAAAAAATTTTACCGGCCCGCTAAATGCGCAAATATTTTGGGCCAGTTTGCTATATTTGCAACCGGCCCTAATATATATATATATATATGATAATTTAGAATCATTTTTCATCTAACAATAAAATTTATTTCTATTGATTTGAAATTCATCAAAATCCGAACTAAAAAAATCATCAAAATCCATTTAGTTTCAAACAAAATTAAAAATTTCAAATTATTTTCATTTTTTAAAATTTTAGAATTTAAAATCATTTCTTTCCATTCCAAATGTCAAAAGAAAAAATCATACAAATAACGCATATGTCAAATCTCTCTAAAAAAAAAAACGTATATGTCAAAAAAAAAAAAAAAATTGAGACACTCTTAAATTTTGTCATGCTCACCATTATTTTATTGGGAAAATTACCTTTTTGGTCCCTGAGTTTTGAAGGATAGGTGCGTTTGGTCCCTGAGTTTTCAAAATAGACCTTTTTAGTCCCTGAGTTTTGGGAAATAGGTTTAAAAGGTCCCTAAGTTTTCAAAATGGACCTTTTTAGTCCTTGAGTTTTGAGAATTATGTTTAAAAAGTCCCTTATATTATTTTTTTAATTTTTATAAATTAATACTTTTTAATTTTGTTAATTTAAAAAATCATTCAATATTAAAATATAATAAAAATTATTAGTTTAAAAAAGTTGAAAAAAATAAAATGAGGGACTTTTAAAACCTATTTCTCAAAACTCAGGGACTAAAAAGGTCCATTTTGAAAACTTAGGGACCTTTTAAACCTATTTCTCAAAATTCAGGGACTAAAAAGATCTATTTTGAAAACTCAGGGACCAAACGCACCTATCCCTCAAAACTCAGGGACCAAAATGGTAATTTTCCCTATTTTATTTCTTTAACATACTCCATTGGATGATCATATTGTCACATCAATATCTAAGTAATAAGTAATAGTGTTATTTATTAGAACTAAAAAATAATAAATAAAAACACACACTTGTCAAAGCCAATTTAGCTCAACGGTAATTAACATATACCTTCAACCAGGAAGTCTAAAGTTTAAATCTCCAAAAAAAAACACAGACTTATTAAAATTAAAATTAAAAATTCATTGAATTTCGTTTTTGGCCAAATTTTAGATTTTAAAAAAAAAAAAATCACGAGAAAGAGGAGGAGGAAAAAAACAAAACAAAAGGCGCCATGAAAGTAGGCTGACGAGAAGGGCAATGGATTCATTTCAACTCACAGCGATTGGATCTTGTAAATTGTAGCTATTCAGTTTGTCATTTTTCAGACTAATTGCATCTTTCTTCTGTTAAATCTGTGAATTCTCTCTCTCGTTGGCATTTTTTTAAAGTTCCCTTGATTTCATTTTTTAATTCTCGCCGAAATTTCTTAATCTGCGGCGATCTGTACTCTTAGAATCTGTTGGGTTTCGATTTTATTGGAAATAATCGATCATTCTTTAATGGGTTCTTGCAATTTCTTTTATTCTGTTCGCCATTGTGGTTGTTTGAATGATTTGTGCATATTTCGAACTTTGAAGTACAATAATCCACCAATCAATGGGGGTTGCAATGCAACTTGAATCAATTTCCTGTTTGGATTTGGTGAACCCATTTGAAAATTGAACTTAATTTCACTACATTCTTTCAAATCTGTGCTGTTCCCCCACCTCTCAGTTGCAGTTAAAATAATGCTTCCTTTGACATTTTTCCCACTAGATCACATGCCTTAGCTCTAAGAATGCAGACAAAGCCACCTTCAGATTTGGTTTTAAATATTAAGTCATTATAATAAGCCCTGTTGCTGGTTTTTACTGTTTGGTTTGGACCTGAGATTGAACACTTTGTTCTTTTTTTGGCACTTTGTCTATGGTGAAATGGTCTTGTGAATTATGAGGATATGGTTTCATTCATAGATTCATAAGCCAGGTGACAGTTCTAGATGTTGTTGGTGAGAGTTTTTGTTCTATGTTAGGATGAATATGCTAATTCAATCAGCAATCTGATGGATTAAATTGTTCTCTTGATTGGAGTTGCTGATTAAACACTTTGTTCTTTTTTGGTTCGTCTTTTGTTATTTCAGGATGGAAGTTGAGAGCAAATTCTAATCCCTTGAGGTGGCTTTGAAGTGTTTTGAACAAATTATTGCTTGGATGGTTCTGAAGTCCTTCACTATTATGCCTAACTATTGAAATTACTCTGATGTATGATACCAAACAAAGTTGTTTTTGGTCTTTTGAAAATTTTACTTTTATGGCTCTTCATAAGCCAATCCAGTTCGAGGGATTGGCTGAATAGAGACCTAATTTGAATAAAAATGTATGTACAGACTGACGTGACATTGTGTAATAAAATAGGTTGATTGGTTATCTAACCATTTTTAGAAGATCACTTTGTCAAAGTATTTTTTTTTTCTTTGTAAATTCTGATTTCTCCCTATTGACCATTTCTGATGATATCGGTTTCATTTAACGTCGTTAGTTTTGGTGAAACAATATAAACTCCGAATTGTACTCTGATTCTAGCATCATGCTTTCAAATTAGATATACGTCCTTTCATGAATTTTTACTTCTATGATAAAGATCTGTACTTAACCTTATACTTTTCCTTCATTATAATCTGAGAAAGCAAGTTGGACATGGGCATGGCCAATACACCAGAATGTAGACTTTCAGAGATCAATGGGCACTGCAAAATGGTAAGTGACAAATATAATGGAGGTATTCTATCATTGCACAAAAAGTGAAGAGAATAGTTATGTTATTGTTATTGATAGGATTGAAGAACTTACATGCATTAAACTGTGTGATTTGAGTAGGATGCAAAAGGAGCAAGGCTTGGTTGAAGAAGCAGTCCTTTTATGGGCAAGTTATGTACGTTTTTGCCTCTAATCGACGAACATCCATCGATCCGAACCCATTCCCATTTATTCTCCTCTTTTCTTTCTCTCCAAACTACCATTCCACTTCTGAGCTCTTTGTACAAACACAAAACCTCATTGTTGCCTACACACTTGGTGTTTATCCAGCTTCTATTCCTTCCTCCTAGAAGTTGCATCCCCAAGTCATTTGGCACCTTCCCGACCAATGCCCACATATCTCCATCTCCATACTCCCAAACACACGCGTCTTCACTGCACACACCACCAACTAATACTAGCCTTCCATTTCGGCATGTGAGTGCAGCAAATTCAAGCCTGTCTGCCATTGGTACCTGCAATTCCCTGCAAATGTTTGAGTCAATCTCAAAGCCCATCACACTGAATGCCCTTGCAGAGGTTATCCAATATAAAACCCCATTAGAGTAGACACTCTCATTTTGAGTCCAAACTGTTAACCTCACAGAAAACTCCACTGGCAGGGATCCTACAATTTTCCATGAGTCATTTCTCGAGTCATACATTTCCAACCTCGATTCGTTTATGCTGCCACCTTGTGGCGCCTCTAACATCCCGCCCGCCACATAGACCTTGAAGTCTGGAAACTGAGAATCTTGGCTTGTGTTTTGTATCACAACGCCCACAGCTGGATTAGTCCTAGTGATGTTTGGCTTTGGAAGATACCGAAATTGGCTTGTGAATGGATTGCATATGATCAATTGTAGAACAGAACTTGTGGATCTTACAAGCAGAAGACTACCAACTGGCGCAATTGGCTTAACTAAAACAGGAAGAAACTCCAGTGAGAGCTTATGCCAATTGTCAAGAATTGGATTATGAGCAAAACATAGCTTGTGCGCACGTAAAGGCAAGGCGATGAACCATGAAGGACGATACTGCGATGAAATCAGCTCGGTGCTCAAGGGGCGAGTATCAACGCACTCGTGCCAATGCCTGCAGGCTGATCTAGCTCGCGCCAAAGAGTCCGGGGAGAGGAAGGAGAAGATGTTGGCAAGGAGATCAAGAGGAAGGCTACTCCACATGGTCGATGGAAAGAGTGAAGTTTTTGCATCAAAAGGTAACTAAATTGTATATATGCAACCACAAGTCCAGAGGTGATGATTCAAGTGCAATCATTCAAGGTGAATTATTGAAATAATATATGTGCATTGGAATGTGTGGCCACATGAACTATGATCTGTATGGCCTGACCCACATGGGAATCTCATTTATTTACTTGTTACTTTTCTGAATCAAGTATTTGTATTTGGTTGCTTTTTGATCCATACAATAGAGAACTTTGGTCCTTAGCAGAGCCCAAAGGGCAAATGGATGTCTTTGATAGGAACATCCTCAAAATATCTCTGCCATCTTCTAATTCAAAACCAACCCCACCTCATACCTTTTTATGTGCTAAACGCTAACTAATCTTTATCGGATGGACTTTTTGCAAATGATAGGTTTCTTTATCATGACAAATTTAGATGTGGATGTTGTGATTACCCTTGATTATTTTCTCTTGTTAATGTTTCCTTCTTACCATGTTTCGTACCAAATTAGCACGTAACTGCAACAAGTTTAGATGTTGATGTTGTGATTATCTTCTCTTGTTAATGTTTCTTTCTTACTATGTTTCATCAATTATTTGGTGTGGTTGGCTGAATTGAAGGTAGATAACAACTCTTGTGTACAAAACAACTAGTATTCTATAGTCCACATTTAATAAACTTAAAGTCTTGTTTGACTGAATTAACTTTTATACTTTTTTATTATTATCCTTTTGTATTCTTATCTCCTAATGAAAAATAAAATAATATATATCTATTTTATGAATTTGCATAGGATTCTTTTGCATGTTGGTTACAAAGGTTTTGTCCTTATGTTCTAGTAGTGATTTATAATTTTCCCTAAAATTCAAAAACTTATATCCTCTAAAATTTAGGGCACAGAGCAGAATTTTATTTGTTATTATGCAAATTTGTCTTCTTTGAGCTGCAAAATGCAATGAAGGCCTGAGGGCTGCAGCCTCTCTCCTTGCATGCTTTGCTTGTTTCATTGTCTGAGATTTAAGAATGGCTAAATCCATTTCAATTATTTAAAATTTTTTAATTTCTATTGTAAAAAAAAATAATTTAGCCTCCTACCTTTTAATATTACTCAAACTATAGATTAATGTTAAAACTCGTTGACAAGAAACTTAATTGGATAATGGTTAGTGAGTTGATAGAAATTTAGAAAAGAAATTAGATCATGTTTTTTTCTTTTTCGTGCATTTTCCCTTTCTTCTTTCATTTTTTCGTTTTTTTTTTCTTTTTTCTAATAGAGTTCTATCAGCGATAGATTTTCTATCGTTGATATAACTCTATCAGTGATAGACTTCCATCTCCGATAGAATCCAAATATTTTAAATGATTTTTTTAGATTTCCGTTTGACTTCTCATTTGATTTTAGCATGCATTTTTTCTTTCTTCTTCGGGTTTTTTTCTCCTTTTCTCTGATAGACTTCTATCAGCAATAGAATTTCATCGTCGATATAACTTTATCCGCTATAGGATTCTATCGCTGATGTAATTTATATTTGAGTGGTTTTTTTTTTTTAAATTCTATCGCTGATAGAAGTCTATCAGAGGGAAAAAAAACAGAATAGGAAAAAAGGAAGGATGGGAAAATGCGCGCTAAAATCAAATGATTAAAACAGGAATTAAAAAAATCATTAAAAATAGGGAAAAATACACTTTTGGTCCCTGAAGTTTGGGTTAAGTGACACTTTGGTCCCTGAGTTTTCAAACTCAACAAAAATACCCCTGCGCACTTTGGTCCCTGCCGTCAAATTTTCTGTTAACTTTTAACGGTTGCTGACGTGGCACTATTATTTTAATATAAAAAATTATTTTTTTATTTTTTAAATAAAAATAAATAAAAACAATAAAATATTATTATTTTTATTATTCTATTATTATTTTAATTATTATTCAAAAATCTCTTTCTTCTCTCCCTCTTCTTCCCCTCTTCTTCATCTCTTCCCACCTCCTCTTCTTCTTCTTCAAGTCTCCGGTGACCGGCGACCGGCGGCCGACCACCGCTCGTCACCGTCGGCCGGCTGCCGACGATTTTTTTTTTTCCTTTTTTTTTTTCTCTTCTTCATCTGAAGCAAAAACCAGAGAAAATGAACGACTTATTCTCGAATTCGTTCAAAAAGTACACGGATCTGAAACAACAGCCGTATCTGGACAACATGGAGGCTGGGAATGAAAGTGTGAATTTGGACAGATTCTTCGAGGATCCAAAAAAACTGTGAGCGGTCGGCGGAGGAGCCAGGGCCAAAAAAACTGTAACCAGGTGATCAACTCTCACAGTAATTTTATCAAACACCCAGCATGCAAACCTCAAAGAAGTCAAAAGGTGAAATAAAGTAAATTAAAGAACCCATAGCAGCAAGCACCAAGACTAAAAGGCCCACATAACATTCAAATGACTCAACTGCAGATTTGGAATGACAAATCCCAAACCATTGCTCATATCTGAGATTCAAAGCACTCATTCTTACCAAAAGACTTCATACTTTACAATCTAATGTACCCCACCACAGTTCAAAGAGATGATCACCAATATCAAACAAAGAACAAAAACCCAACAAGAAGATGTTCAAAACAGCCATGCAAAACTAACAAAAAGAAAAAAAAAAAAAAAAAAAAAAAAAGCAAAACAAAGACCAAAAATGGATTGGAGAAAAGGGTTTTTTTACCAGGGTCGGATCTAACAGTGGTAGTGACAGAGTAGCCATTTTCGAGAAGCTTCTTGATCAGCCAAGACCCTATGAATACAGTGCCTCCAGTTACACAAACTTTCCCCTTCGACCCATCTTCCATTTCTCTCTATCTCCGCTTTCTGAAGATGCGTTTTTGTAAATGGTGAAATCCCACAGCAATTGTTTGTTTATATTGAAAAAGAAACACACACCCATTTCGATTTGGAAGCCAACTCTTTGCTGAGAAAGATTGTTTTTTTGGATGCTTGTTTGTTTTTTTTGGAAATTTTGGAGGTTCGTATTGGACATTAGATATAATCTTGAAGCGTCGGCGGAGGAACCAGGGCCGCAGCCGGGGAGGCTCCAGTGAGCGGCGTTGGAACGGTCCAGAGCCTCGAGCTTCCCTTTGATCATCTTGACTGCTTCAGAACCTGTGCGACGTCGGTCTCCATTCTGGCCCTCAGCTCCTTCATTGTCTTGGCATTGTGCACGATCTTGCACTCCTCGTTGTCCTGCTGCAATTTCTTGTACAGACTCTCCACCTGTTTCATGTCGTCTTTAACATTCTCAACATCCTCGAAGAATCTGTCCAAATTCACACTCATTCCCAGCCTCCATGCTGTCCAGATATGCATGTTGCTTCAGATCCGTGTACTTTTTGAACAAATTCGAGAATAAGTCGTTCATTTTCTTTGGTTTTTGTTTCCATCTTCTTCATCTCCCTCCTCCTCTGTTTCCAGCGTGAAACGTAGGAGGAGGATCTGTTTCCGGCCGGAAACGAAGAAGGAGGGGTCCCTCCTCCTAATTTTTTTTTTTTTAAAAAAGAGGAAGAAAAATGGGGTAAGAGAAGAAGAAAGGGGAAGAGAAGAGAAAAGAAAGAAAAAAAAGCCACCGGCGGCCCCCCGGCGGCGACGAACGGTAGCCGGCCGCCGGTCGCCGGTCGTCGGAGACTTGAAGAAGAAGAGGAGGTGGGAAGAGATGAAGAAGAGGGGAAGAAGAGGGGGAGAAGAAATAGATTTTTTAATAATAATTAAAATAATAATAGAATAATAAAATATAATAATAATTTATTGTTTTTATTTATTTTTATTAAAAAAATAATAATAATAATTTTTTTATTAAAATAATAGTGCCACGTCATCAACCGTTAGTATTTAACAGAAAAATAGACGGCAAGGACCAAAGTGCTCTTTATCTCAAACCTCAGGGGTATTTTTGTTGAGTTTGAAAACTCAGGGACCAAACTATTACTTAACCCAAACCTCAGGGACCAAAAATGTATTTTTCCCTTAAAAATATTTGAATTTATATCGCGATAGAAATCTATCAGTGATAGAATTCTTCACGGATAGATTTCTATCCGCGATAGAATTCTATCGTCGATAAAAGGGTATTTTGGTCATTTAGATGGTCTGAAGGTAATTTTTTTGCCATATTTGCAATTATTTTTCTAGGTTACTATATTTGCTAATATTTTGACCCACTTTGTTATCTATGCAACCAGCCCAAAAAGAAACGAAAAAAGATTTGTCGGAATTTATTTCATCCTTCATTGATTAGATAACAGTACTTGGTTGCACATCGGTGGGTAGGAATTTCTCACACACCCCATTAAAATCTTAACAATTAAGAGAGAGAAAATTAGAAAATGAGAAATTTATTGGAAAAAAAATATAATTGAGTTTTCAAAATAGACATTTTTAGTCCTTGAGTTTTGAGGAATAGGTTTAAAAGATTTAAGTTTTCAAAATGGATCTTATTAGTCCATGAGTTCTGAGAAATAGGCTTAAAAGTCCCTCTTATTATTTTTTTAAAAATTTTAAATTAATACTTTTTAATTTTAAAAACCAATTAATATTAAAAAATAATAAATATATATTAATTAAAAAAAGTTGAAAACATAACATGAGGGACCCATAATTTAAACAAATTAATCTCACTTTGAAAAAACAAATTTTTAAAAACGATTTTTTAAAATTTACTTATAATTTCAACCACGTTTTTAAGAAACAAAAACAAAAAAACAGATTCGAACCACATAGCCAATTGAGTTATGCTCTTGTTGGCAACCAAAAAAACATAATTGATTACAACCACCTACTCTTTCCTTTTCATTTCCTCGGACGGACCTCTGCGTATTTCAAATATCTCTTTAATAAATATGAAAAACATTATAAGAAAATTGAAAGAAAAGAAACCTAACTAAAGGGAAATTACAATGGGTAGCAAAATTTTTTTGAGATATTTGCAAATCTAAGCAATGGTGTTTAAGATTTACAAATATATTTTTTCAAAAAAAAAAAAAAGATTTACAAATATAGCAAAAAAAATTAATTTAAATTGTTTTTTTATTATTCCAGTTTTACCCTTTATTGGTGTATTAACTTATATATCAATATTATATCTCATATACGAAATATAAAGTATATCAGTTAACTGATATACCAAATTTGAGCCAAAGCGAGCATAGCTCAGTGGTAATTGACATGTACCCTCGTGAAGGGATGAAAGCCCTTGCGCAGCGGAAAATCATACAGAACCTTTAAACCAGGATTAATTTAAGAACAAAAATACCAATACGTTGGGAAAAATAATAATTTTTACAGCAACAATAATTGATAAAATATGCTGTAAAACCAGATACAAGCATGCATAAAATCAGAGGGAAAAATTCTAGATCTAATCTAGAATTGGGTCCTATTGACCCTAGTTCAAGAAGAACCTTACCTTTGAAGAAATCCTTGAACTTTTTCGCCTAATTCTCTGATTTGCTCCCAAAAACAGCAACTTGAAGTTCCTTTTTCGCTGGAAAAGTTTGCCACGAACACCACCACGAGGTTTCACCAGTATTCTCAGCAGGATACACGTTGGGAGCTTGTGGGAACTCAACCAAACTCTAAGGCAATTTCTCTGGATTTTTTTTCTGAGAGTTCTCTGCAGATTGAGAGAGAGCAATCGAGAGGGAGGGATGAGCGTGAGAAGCGTGAGTGTGAGAGAGATCTCAGCAACTGCACTGACCACGTATATTTAAAATTGAAATATCAGATAACTGATAAATCAGTTATCTGATATTTTAATTAATTATAATTTTAAAAACATAATTTTAAATTATAATTAATTATATTTTAATTAATCTAAATTAATTAAAATAATATTAATTTAAATCCAATTTAAATTAATATCCCTCTTATATTATAGTTTAATTAAATCAAATTTAATTAAACTAAATTAATTAATTAATTCGAAATTAATTAATAAAATAAAATAAAATTGAACATCACATATTCAATTACTATTTTCTCTCTCAAAAACTATAGTATTAATATACATCCAATGCATATTAATTATAACCTATAGTTTTAATATGAACCACTTCATATTTTAGTATAATATTCAAACACCTTTGAATATTCAATCCATCCTTAGAATTTTACCTCAACGCCCTAAATGAGCTACCGGTGGGACCTAATGGACCTACAGATCAGAAGCTCCAACGATATGAGATTAGTTGGTTAAACTCATTAACCAAGTTAATCAATATTCGTTAACTGTGGTTCACTCCACTAAAGAACCACAGCTGCACTCTTCTCACTGCAGATATATTTCTGTGTCCACGGATATTGACCGTCAGCAGCAAGTTAGCCTTTCACGTGTGTTCGTACCCCAGCTAGGTCAAATTACCGTTTTACCCCTGGGCTACCTCTTGGTCCTTAAGTACCAGTGCTCCTCTAATGAACAACCTGTTTGTGGTCCAACCATCAAACAGAAAACTCTCTCGTGCCATAAAGAGGGTAGGGCCCTTTGTTCAAGACCCGGAGACACCACTTAAGGGAACACACCTCTACTTACCCTCATATCAGGAAGGAGTGAATTCCATCTTGTAAGACTACGTTCCCAGCTCCCCATTCGGTCTTGTCCCCAAAATGGTAGGCTTATTGAGTCGGCGAACTGGCCACTCTCACCCGTACAAATCAAAGGACAATCCCTCATGGACAGGAGTCCATAATCTACTCAGGATTAAGGCCAAGTTGCCTAGGTCATCCTAGTGAAATAGAAACCGAGCTAACCAACGGTGTTATAGTTAGTGGTTAACTATTTCGCGGTCCGGTCTTTGTGCAAACTCATTGCACAGGATACCCCCACTCGCATGTCAACCACATGAACGTGTTGGATCACTACGTTTGTATCCATATACAAAGCGGGCCGTATCCATAGTGTCACCAGGATAAGGTACCCAGCCTTATCCCTATACTACAGACCCTTTAGGCTAAAACTTGAACATTGATCCCCGCATGTCCCTACATACTAGTTCAAGTCTCATTCTATTAGCCATGGATGTTTAGTTTATTGGATTAGGGTTAGCAAGACAAGATATAATACAAACATTGAATAATACATCACTTTATTAATGTTCGGTCAAATGTACATTTACTATCTACGAGTTTTAGGGCATAAAACCCAACACCTCGACCATGAGGTTAGAGGTTCGAATCCACCACCCCCAAATCTTGATGTACTAAAAAAAATATATCAAATTTGATATATTTGAAATTACTCTTTACTTTTCTTTGCTTATATTTTGTATCTGTTATTAATGTTGATATACTATTGATATGTCACATTTGTTTTATTACTTAAAGAATTAATAACATGATATAGCTTATTATGAGTAGTCGGTAGGTACATCAATGATAACTTATTATATATATATATATTTTTTAAAAGTTCATTGATATATATTTTTAGTTGTTGGTGTATTAGGAAGGTCGTTGAATGCAGAATTTGTTATAAATATATCAATAAGATGTAATTTCAATTATAATATTGGTTTATTGGTAGTATATTAGTACTCACTAAAAATGTAATTTCGAGTATATCACTAAAATGATATATAATATATTAATGTTATATTTTCCAACATGAGAATAGTTTAACTAGCATAAGACATACACATTCGACTAAAATATTAGAGGTTTTTGAATACCTCACCATACCTATGGTCCAAAAAAAAAACCAAATATACATCTGATATATTATATATTTAGTATATTAGTTAATTGATATACCAAATTTAAAGTAGATCAGTTGACCTATATATCAAATATTGAATCTATCAGTCACACTAAACAAATGAATGATGTACCTGATATACGGTATATCAATAACATCATTGATATACTTCTTAAATTTTTGACTTTTAGCGTGTTTTTAGAGGATGTTTGGACTTTTCAACTTGAATGTTTGAGGTTTTTTTTTTTTTTTTTTTTTTGCAAATTCTATTTTCATTTTTGTTATTCTTGCAACTAGCCCAAAACCAAATGGTTATCAAACGAGGTCTATATGTTTACTTTTCAAATTTTTACTTGGTTTTTAAAACATAAAACAAGGTAGATAACAATATAAAGAAACTTATAGGTGAGAATAGTTTTTTTTATAAATTTAATTTTTAAAAACACAAAACTAAATGGTTATCAAATGGAAACGAAACGATTATCAAACTGATCCCTTAAGAATTAAATTGGAAACGAAAAAGAAAATGTTTTAAGTCATAACTATTGTTGTGGGTAAGCCCAATCAGCCACGGTCCACAGGACCGCATTAGGAGGAGGAAATGGCCCACTAGGCCTCATTTCTTGGTTGGGTAATCTCGTCTCCTTAGGGTCTAGCTGCCAAGCCAAGCACCCGACTACTTAGAGAGGGAAGACATCCAACCACCCTTGTCGAGGAAGGTACTACCGTAAAAATGAGGAATCACTCCATTCCAAAAGGCATGCAATCTTACCTTATGCTCGTCCTAAACTTCTTTATGATTTGTTGACTTATACTTCGGAGTGGACACGATAAACACCACGTTGATGCAAGGAACCAACTCAAATATGATCCTATGTGATCAAGAATCAGTGATCAATCTGATTACACACTTTTTGGGTATGATCAAATTCACATATCAATAGCTATGAAGACACTATTTACTCTCGAGCCAAACGTTGAAATCCTCATTCTGCCCCTTGCTCTAAAAACATGAAATAAAGGTAAGATTTTTTTTTTTTTTGGATAACTTGTGGGATGAAGGATTCGAACCACAAACTTCTTAGTCAGTAGTACTAGCTTTATGTCAATTGAGCAATGTTTTTGTTTGGAAGAAATTAGATTATAAGAGACAAATTTTAAGAAAAGTCCAAAACTAAATGAGTATTTAAGTCGAGTAACAAACAACTAACAAAAGATCGTAGATTGAAGTTGATCTAACGACAAGTAGCATTAACAAACACATCAAATTGCATCAATATCGAATTAACCAAGCGTTTTATGATTTCGATTCTCTTCATTTGTAAGCATGTAAAATGATCCACATTTCTTTTATCATCCTTTTTCCAGTGAAAAAATGGACGATCTACATGGATCTTCACCAAATTTCGGATAAATGCTGTCTTGAAGCACGAGACTCTGCAGAAATGGACAAGCGACTGTGAAATATGAAATGGAGACTGTTGTTAGGAACAAAGATTCCTCCCACTTGCATTTGCTTCAACTGCTACTTCTCCATCCATTTCTGAATGATTCCTTCATCCAAATATCCTCAAATCCTGGAGATTGTTCGTAGAAAGGTGTTCTTGATCTTTCGTTTTTTCCTGCTTGGATTGTAGAGAGAGAAAGATAAAGGGGTTTTGATTTAGGGATTGATTTTGAGTTTCCTTTTCATTTTAATTGCCAGATAGGGGTTTTCCCTATGTTTTCTTTGCTGATATTGCAGGTAATCTCACTTACAAGGGGCTTTAAATTGATTTATTCAATCGACCCAATAATAAATTCGTCGTTCTTGTGATGGGAAATTGTTGACTGGGTTTCTTATTCTTAAAACCCAGATGATTTTGAGGCTTGACAATGTCTTTCCAGCTTTTAAGTAGTCAATCTTGTATATCTGCTTATGGAAATACACGTAGAATTCAGTTTCGATGGAGGTTGAATCCTGTTCAGGTTGTGCCACCATCGTCAACTCTTTTGCACACTGATGAAAGTGAACATTTCCCAGAATCCAAAAAGGGTTCTGGCTTCAACTCAGTATTGAAAATGGGTAAAGATTCAACTGGTGTTTTGCTCAGTCAAGCAAATACAGTGGGGATATTGGGAGGGTCTTCTGTGAATTCTACTGTAAACTTCTTGGGAAAGTTAGTTAAATGGAGTACTAAAGATGGAGAATCTGGTCTTCCTTTTGTTCTCTGCTCTGACCCAACTCTTAGTAAGGAGCTCCAAGTGTTTGATAGAAGTTCTCACCCAGTTCTCAACTGCAAGAGTGAGGATATGAGCTTGGACTCTGGACCTGTAGTGGAGAGTTTGAAGAGTAAGAGGATTTTTCTCGAGAAGTCGGGCGCTCGTTGCATTGTTATGCCTTGTCACATCTCACATTTATGGTATGAAGATGTTTCAAAAGGATGCCCTGTTACCTTCCTTCACATGGCCGAGTGTGTTGCTAGAGAGCTCAAGGAAGCTAAGTTGAAGCCACTGGAAGCTGGGAGTCCCTTACGGATTGGAGTTCTCGCAACTAATGCAATTTTAAGTGCTGGATATTATCAGGAGAAACTGCAGAATGAAGTAGGCATCTCTTCATTGTTTTTGAACTTCATAGATCTTGAAGATCTTGTTCCTGAAAGATTATTATCAAGTGATTTTATCATAACGAAACCATCCTTGTATATATGCAGGGATTTGAGGTAGTGCTTCCAGACAAGGCAACCATGGAACATACTGTAATTCCTGCTATTGAGGCTTTAAACAGGAAGGACATAGAAGGGGCAAGGAACTTACTAAGAATTGCACTTCAAGTTCTTCTGGTGAGGGCTGTCAACTCTGTCATCCTTGCCTCTGATGATATGCGGGATCTTTTGCCCCGGGATGATCCCCTTCTTAAGAAATGCATCGACCCGATGGACGCGTTAGCAAGGTTCACTATCAATTGGGCACAATCTGCTGAATAAGGTATTTGGTCATAATTTTCCTCCTGTATACACTTTTGAAGATCTCAATTTGTTGTAAACTTTTTTTTCCTCATAACTTTGTACAAAGTATCAGGAAATATGTTGAAGTCCACTGCATTGTTGTAAATTGTTGAGTTAAAAATCTCGCATGAGATTGCCCGCAAGGGGTGGCCCCGGGGTCTCTGAGTAACATCTAACCAGAGTCGCTTGTTCGAACCTTCTGATGAGTTTAATAAGAAAAAACTCTTGATGTCTCCTAGGACTCGCCTTTGGCGCTGGCATAGGTGCCCACAAATTAGTAGGTGGGGCCCCAATACCGGGTTATCAAAAAGAATCTCACACAAGATTAATGCTAGTAGAATTGCTTGATCATCCAACATGACCTCTCTCATTTCATGGTAAAAGGAAGATCATTAATCCCTTAATAGAGTTAGAAATATGGAAGTTACTTGAATACTGATGTCCTTCCCCTTGTTTTAGTTTCAGCCTGCAATTTACTTCTCATTTAGGTGAATATTATTCATTTATGAACCTTGTCAAGCACCCATATTTGTCACAAAATATATGACCCTATCTATAGTTAAAAGATAGCTCCTCCATTCTTCGCAATCTTATTGGTTTTCCTCTTAAAGAATCTGTTGAGATTTGAGGTTTTTCTAATTAAATTTTCAGCTGTGTGCTTTTTAAGTTCCTTATTTAGGGTCAGATTTAATTGTTCAGTTTTAAGTTTTCACTCTAAACATTCCCACTAATGTTGTATTTTATTGTTTGTTAAGTTTTAAGTTGTTAGGTCTTGAATAGGTTTAATTCCTCTTTCGATATAAGTATATCTTATTGGCTTTTGGAAATTTGTTTCAACTGATGGTGATCCTCAACCATTATGAGAAAATCCTACATTGAATCAGATTATACTACATGAAGAGGAGAAATTAAAGAAGCCTGGGGCTAGGATTATTGATTGTAAAACGGCAAAAGAAGCTTGAGATATATTGCAAGAGGAATTTGAAAGAAGTGCAAGGGTGAAAACCGTCAAATTATTGACTCAAGAGAGAGTTTTAGATGTTGAAAATGAAGGACTCAGATTCTGTGAGGGACTACACAACAAAAGTGATGACCATTGTAAACCAGATAAGACTTGCTAGTGAAAATTTTTCATATCAAAGAGTTGTGGAAAAAATCATGGTTAATGTCCCAACAAATTTGAGTCAAAGATCTTAGCCATAAAGGAGTCTTATGATCTAACAACTCTATTTATAGCTGAGTTAATTTGCAAATTACAAGTCCAAGAACAAGGGATACAATGCGTAATGATTAGCATGTTGAGGGTGTCTTTCATGCCAAGACTAAAGACAATAAACTTGCCGTAGAAGATGATAGACAAGCAACCAAAGATTAGGGGAGCAAGGAGGAGCATCAGGAAAACCTATAAAAAAAGGTTTTGTGATAACAAATTTGTTAGTGTCTTCAATCCAGTACAACATGGTACAACAAAGCACATCAAAGTCAATTTTATTTATTGAAGGAATTAGAGAAAGAGAGAGAAAGAAAGGGAAATCAAGCTCATTTATTGTAGTTTTGAACAACTCGTCAACGTTCTCACAAAAGCTCTGCCACATGGACAGTTTGCCTTGTGTTTATGCACGACACAGTTAGGTGTGACAAAGAAAAACCTCAAGGAGTGTTGAGATTTGAGGTTTTTCTTAATTAAATTTTCAGTTTTTTGTTTTTCTAGTTTCTTATTTTTTTGTCAGATTTAATTGTTAAGTTTTAAGCTCAGTTTTCACGTTAAACATCCTCCATTAATGTTGTATTTCATTGTTTGTTAAGTTTTGAGTGATTAGATCTTGAATAGGTTTATTCTTCTTCCGATATAAGTAGGAACTTCAATGTACCACATTTTTCGTACCACATTTTTTGTATCACTAATTTTTCTACTTCAATTAGAAGTTTATTCATCTATTTGTATTCCACTCTCTCATTTTTCATTTTCTCTCTTTGTTTAGCAAATACTGAGATTTTGATTATTGTTTCCTCAATATCTTTTTGATCTTTCATTCTTTTTTTCTCAACAGAATCCCTCTCCTCACCCTCAGATTTAGGTAATTGACTCTTTATCTTTTGTAGCACTTGAAAATAAGGAGTTAGGGCTCATGATTATGCATTTTCTATTTAGACATCATGAGTTGGAAAAAGATAGGAACCAAACTCATCAAGTGATGTAAATAGATAGTCTTAGTAAATGCACATTATTTGTCTCTCTTCCAGTTCCATCCCATTATGAACTGATAGGGGGTGTTTGGGGCAAAGAGTTGTGATTTGTGAAGGAGTTGACTCCACCCAACTCCTTGTTTGACCCAAGGACATACAACATCCAATTGTGGGGCCAAAAATTTATTAACCAATTACAACATTCTATTGTGGGCCCCCACAAACTTATTAACTTCTATTCCAACACTTTATCGTAAGTCCCACAAACTCATTAACTCCTACCCCAACTCCTAGGACAAAACAACTCCAGATTTCATAACTCCAACTCCTTGTCCCAAACACCTCCTTAGTTTTAATTTATATCGAAGTTTGTTCTGACATTGTACCTTGGAGAAATGCACAGTTGGTTCACTTCATGCTCTTGGCCCTCACTAGAACCACTTGGAATAATATAGGCTGAGATTGACTAATGCCATTACAAACAGTTTGTTGATTATTATTTCAAGTCTAAAGTTGAAAGTATTCACTATTCAGTTGGGGTTTGGGATGTGTTCTGGTAAGGTGAATATAGGATGTAACAATGACTATACTAGAACTGCAAAATTGTGGTCATCTCTGATTTTGTTCTTAGTTCTTTCTTGAGTAAGCATCATGGACACTATGTTGTTTTATCACATGATCAACATTTTGTTAGATGATGGGTTGGCCTCAGGTTAATGCCATGAGGAGAAAAAAGGGTTTAGGTTTACATGCTGGTTGGTTCTTTAGAGGATGTTTGGCTTGTGTTTCTAACTAATCTAGGTTTATAAAGCTTGAGGTTGGAAAGTAAGTTTGTGTAACTTGTGTTTGAATTGTGCAAAGAAATAGGTTACCAAAGTTGAAGTTTGTATAAATTTGGTTCTTGTGTTTTTTTATCAGTAAAATTTAGCATAGTTTTTAAACCTTGGATTTATGTAGCATGTGAGATTAGCAAACTTATATCTTGAGATAAACAAATCTACGTACTAAACATAAGCTTTACTTCTAAACTTCGAGTTGCGCAGATGTTTTTGGCCTCTTCTGAAAAGTTGCTTCCAATTAAAAGGAATCTTGCAGCAAAGGGAGTATTAGTTTCTTTTTTGTTCAACATTCAAACATTATTCACATGGCTTGTACCTTCTTTTCTTTAAATTATTTACCTACCTGCCATTAGTGTTCAAGTACACTCCACTTCACAATTTGGGCAAAATATTCAATCCAGTACTTTTTTTGGATGTTATGGAGACTTTAGATTTCTTTTACCAAGATTTATATGCATTTCATCTATCATGATCTTAAATCATTCATGTGACATCCATGTGTTGCTACATTCTCTCTAGTACATGAATCCTTGCTCTCGAATAGCGGTTGTGTCTATTTAGTCTCTTATTTGTCTCTTTATTGTGACCTTGTTGAATCATTGAACAGGTTTAGTCCATTCAGTTCGCTCTCAAGTCCTTACGCACGGCTTAGCTTGACGTGTTGTGCTCGGAGTGTTATGATCTTGCTTTTATGAGGGCCTAACACTCGGAGGAGAAGTTCGAAGACGTCGTAAAATGACTATTGAGTTTCTTCAGTCAGATAATACTTGAATTTAGGGCCTCCTATTTCGTTACCATGTCAAATCATACCACTAGGCTAAAAAGTTCAAGTTAATAGGTTGGATCAAACACTTAAATTTATTAAAAGTTTGTTTTAATTGTATATCTAAGGTAGAAGTTGATATTATTTATTTTAATGATAAAAAAATTATCTGGCTATTGTTTCAATAAAAAAAATATATTGGATATTTTATTATTCATTCAGTTCGTTTCTCGTGTACAAAATCTTTCTTGTTAAAACTTGATTAGTAGAATAGAATTTCAATATTATTCCACACAAATTCAAGATTAGTAAAATGAATGTATCAAATGGCAACTAAAAGTGAACTCAACATTCTAACTCTGGTTTTAGAGATGTCGGGAACGGTAGAACGGAACTATGACCCATCTTAAATTTCAAAATGATTTATCAATATTTTCTCCATGAAGAAGCCTACATTGCCACATTATTTGAATACCCATTTTTCTAAAGTCATTTTTTTTTTTTTTTAATTTCACCAATAATGGTTGATTGCTTGAAACATGCATTCCCATGATTAGTTTGTGCTTAGAATAATTAATCAAAATTGAACTAACTTTAATCTTTTTTTTTTTTTTTTTTTTTTTTTTTGCTTTCCACCCTAACTGCCCACAAAGTAACAAACTAAAGATTCAAAAATTTTAATTTTTTGCATGGTAAAGGCACTTTGGTAAATAAAATTATGCTTAATTGGGACCCCTCCCCCACAAATTAAAAAGCCTAACTTTATATAAAGTAGTTAGCTTAATTAGTTGGAGAAATTATTACAAAATCAGATCTATGACAACTTCGAAGCTGTTTTCGTAGGGTTTCTTTTTTCGGATATATATTTTTTTAAATGTTATATATGGACATTTTGTTTTTGAGCTTGGGTACCTTTTTTAGTATCTATTTAATTTTGTGGTTATGTTTGATTATGGAGTGTTTTGTTGGTCTAATTTTGTGTAATTTATTATTTTTTTAATTTAGTTTTGAGGAAATATTAGCTTTGCAATTTACTCAAATTTAAAAGTTCAAAATATGGACATAGCTTAACTAGTTAAATATATATTTTTTACTAAGAGATCAAAGATTTGAATTACTTCGTTTCTAGTTATTGAATTGGGAAAAAAAAGTTCAAAATGGTGGAATTGAAAATGAATTTATTAGACCCCGTTTGATAACCATTTCAGTTTTTTGTTTTTGCTTTTTTGTTTTTTAAAAACAAATACCATATATGTTACGTTTGATAACTTTTTTTTGTTTTTAATTTAGTTTTGAGGAAATATTAACTTTACAATCTACTCAAGTTTAAAGTTCAAAGTGATGTCCAATCTGAATATATCATTGAACAAGAAGTCAAAGATTTGAAACTCTTCGTCGTTGGGTGAAAATGAGTTTTTCTAACGATACTAATTTTACCAACTCCATAAATTATTTGTTGGAGAGAGAAAGGATCTTTAACCCTAAAAAAATAGTTTTTTTTTTAAGGAAATTAACCGTAAAACTAGTTAGAATGTAACTAGAAAAATCCAAAATTAGTAAATAATTATGAAAAAAGATGATAAAATTTGTCTTCTTTTTTAAAACTAGTGGTGCAGTCATTCCACAGTATATATTTAATTTTTGGTGACTCCAAGAAAGTTAAAACTTTTTTTCTTTCTTTTTTCTTCTCTTTTCTTTCTCTCTCTCCTTTTTCTTTTCTTTTTCTCCCTCCTTTTCAGAATAGAAGAAAGCAAACAAACATTTCCTCCCTACTTTATATGTATTTGGATAATTATCATGGGAAATTCAAAAGGAAAAAGCAAATAACTTTCTTTTTTTGTTTTTTTTTTCTTTAGTTTCATTATACTTAGAAAAAGTTAATTAGCCAATAAAAACTTAACTCAACTGACACAAAATTGTACTGATAACCACAAAGGTTGTGGTTCGAATCCTCCATATTGTAAAAAAAAAAAAAAAAGTTAATTAATTAAGAGATATTACAGCAACAGAGAATGAACATTGATTTTTGGACAATATCTCAATTTTTCATCACAGAAATAACAGCACCCAGAAAAGAAAAGAAAAAAAAATTACAAAAACAAAAACCAAAAGAAAGCTAGTGCAGGTTATGAAGTCTCTTTGAAGTTTGCTCAGTTGGAAGCATACCTGAAAATAAAAATAAAAAATAAAAAATTAGAAATGATTTAACATTAATGTGACTCTTTTATAATTTTTAATAAAATAGAAAATCATTTAAAACTATGTTTGTTATGGCTAGGCATATATAACAGTTACGAGTGTGACAGTTATATTGTAATGGTAATTATTTTTAAACAATACGCACACACTCAAAACTTGATGATGAAGGAGGATTGTGGCTTGGCTAGCTTTGTTAGTATGAGTCTTTTGGCGCACTGCATCTGAAGCATTCCATCCTACTTGCGAAGTTATGTTCGTTGCATCCCGACCTACATTCTCACATATAGTCATTCAAGTGAGAATCTAAGAGATAGAGATTTTTTTTTTCTAAAAATAAATCGAGTTACTAAAACTTTTAAATACGTAAATTTGGTAAATTGGAGCATGCAAAAAGACGACCACGTGATTCAAATTGTTTTAAACGTTTACTTTTTCTTACGAGTTTAATTTTTAATAAATGAAAAATCAAGAGATGTTACTACTCATTTATTACATATAGTAGCCCAAGTCAAGTAAGTATTATATAGTTGGCTACTTGGCTACTTTGGTTAATTGGCTATTATATATACTTACGTGACTTGGCTACTTGGTTATCATGGTACCGGTTTTTCTTTTTCTTTTTCTTTTTAATAAATAGTTAAAATTTTCACAACTATGTTTAGTTTCATAACAACTATATACTAACTTTCATAAATGATCTCATTAACTATTTTCTTCTACTCGTTAAAAATTTAATAATTATTTATTAAAAAGAAAAAAAAATTCTCTTCCTCCTTTACTCATTAGAATTTTTTTTTTTTCGTGTTGTGGGTAAAAGCCAACACGAACATAGTTCAACTGACATAAAGTTTATATTCATGACCAAGAGATATGTGATTCAAATGTGGTCGGTAAAAAGTTAAATATTATACATAATACATAATTAGGCGAAAATGGTAACTATTGAGATGAAAATTAAAGAAAAGAAATAAATATAAATGGTTAATTTATTTAAGAGTGTACCTGGCACAAATCCAGTCACCAGATTTCCAAGCGGAGGCACCAGTAGTACGGGCGGGATTTGCAAAACCAAAAGGGGACATTCCTCGAGAGCGCGACATGTCGAAGTCGAACCCTCCTGCTGCAGCCGACATGTCGTCTTTGAAAGCCCCACATTTGAAGCAGCTCGACCGGCTTGCGAAATTGTGGGCTCCACAGTTTCCTATGCTGCAGTACCAGTCGCCGGGCCTCACATCGGACCCGCCGTACCCGAACCCAGACCCGCCCCTTCCTCCTCCGCCGTTCATCAGACCGCCGAAGTCGCCGCCGCCGCCGCCGGACTTGGGGTCGCCGCAGCGCTGGCACATGTCCCTCCTCTGGAAGTTCAGGTGCTGGCACGACCTGCAGTTCCAGTCTCCCGGTCGGCTCATCTTCTCTTTCTCTTCTCTCTGCAAAATTAATTTCGTCTAATTGTCAACAATAATTTTATTAATTCAAAAATTATATATTTTTTTAATATTAAAATGTGAAGGGAAGGAGAAAAGGTTATTTATTATACACTCCCTGCAAAAAAAAAAAAAATAAATAAAATGTTGAATTACAAAGTTTAATCATAAAACTTTTAAAATTCTCTAAATAATTGTAGAGGCTCGGCTGGTTTGAAATGACTTTAAAAGTGTTGTTAAGTGCAAACAAAAATATTTTTAAACACTTAGAAAGTCATTTCAAACCGGCACTAAAAAGTGTATAATAATTGACTATAGGTCTCGAAAATTATATCTAATGTTTTCTTGAAGTTTAAAAAATGTCTCATAATTTTTTGAATTTTCAATTTTATATCTAATAAATCTTTGATTTAAGAGAGACACTTTAAAGCTCAAAATCTATTAAACACTTTTTAAAATTAAGAAACTAGTAAACTCAACCTTAAAAGTTTAGAAACAGACCAAACATTTTTAAAGCTTAGGAACTTAATGAAACACAACTTTAAAAATTAAAAGACCAAACTTATAACATAACTTAAATAAAATAAAAGGCACTAATTCCGTTCCTTGTTTTTTGAAAGATCTGAAATAAGGAACACTGGTAATGAGAAATAACAGGAGAGAAAAAACGAAACGTCGTGACACTAAACGGGTCCTAAAATTTGAATACAAAGAAGAAAAATGGTGTAAAAAAAAGGGAAGAAGATGGAGAAAACAAACCTTAATGGAAGAAAAAAAAGTGAAAGAAGGGAAGAAGAAAGAATGGCGATGGAATAGGTAAAGAAGGGAAGGGGCATATTTATATACAAGCAAATCCCACTGAAAAAGTTCATAGTGGAGTACATACAAGCTTTTTTCTTTCAATTTCTTATATAATATATTACATTTATATTTTTATATTATTCTCAAAAATCAGTGGTTTTGATTGGAAAGAAAGAAAGAAAGAAAGGGGGATATTTTGAATTTTGAACAAAAAGAAAAGAGAAACCCTTTTTCACTTCCCCCACTTTTTTTTTTTTTTAAAAAAAAATATATATATATATATTTTTTATTAATATATATATTTTAAGAGTTTCTAAAGGTGAGGAGGGTAGTAATGTTGTGTAGTACACAAATGCATGCAAGTATCTATGGACAGGACACCATAGTTTACAACATGGACATATGACACTTTCAAAAAAAAAAAAGGGTCATATGACTTTCTTTTCTATTTATTAATTATTATATTTTAATATGAATTTTTTCAAAAAAAAAAAAAATATCCTTCTTTTTTCCTTTAGGGGACATAGAAGCAAAAGATGGGATAGAGATATTCAACTATTCCATCTATCAAATCTTTTAGGGTTTAGGATTTCGAGTTTTGGAAGGCAAATATCTTTAGTTTTCTAGAGTTATTTTTCTTAATCTAGTAGTCGTACTTTGTTCGTGATTCTCTTTGAAATTTTTAAACATTAGAATGTTCTGATTGAAATAAGGTTTATGTTTATTGTCTTCTTAAATAATGGAGTTTACTGTCAAACAACTTGGAACATATATACTATTCTTTAGGATTTTTTCAGATCCATTAGATAAAATGAGATGCTAAAAAGAGTATTATGCTAATCCAATTGAGATCTCTCTCTTTGTGTTTGAACCCCACATTGAATTTTGTAAACCAATAGATCTTGGGTTAAATAAACTAGAATTTAGTAGCTAATAAATAGAAAAATAAATTATCAGCAAAACCGTAGCTCATTTGTACTCTTAACCAAAAGTTCAAAGGTCCAAATCTCCTACTCCACTTGTCAAAATAAATCTCTCTCATCTTTCGGACAAGTAAAAAATATTATAATATGGACTTCCTTCTCAAAACCAATTGGCAATGAGTGGAGTGACCCTTGTAGATAATATATTGTGAGGTCTCCACTAATCTTTTCAATGTGGGATCCTCAACAAAAAAAGTAGAAATTTTGTGGAAAAACAATACTTGGGTTGCATGTCGTTATGTAGAGATCTCTTTGCATATCACTATTAAAATCTTGACAAATAGGATGGGTAAAAAACAATTCTCATTTTCTACCATTTTCTTTAGTTGTTGTCAAGATTTTAATGGAGTATGTAATTAAGGAGATCCCTTGTGGAAAGGAAAAAACTTGGTTGCATACCGACATGTGTACCCTACATACAACCATGAAAATCTCGACAACTAGAAGAAATAAAAAAAAAAAGTTTTCTCATTTTCTATCTTTCTCTTTCTTAGTTGTCAAGATTTTAATGGAATAGGTAGGGAGATCATTATATATCGGTATGCAATCAAGTATTGTTGTTGTGGAAATAGATACAAACTAAATAATTCATAATAGTCATGTAAATTAAAGCTAGTCTCCGGATGTTTAAACAGAAAAGAAGATTATGAATAAATATCAAGTAATAATTCAACATTTTTCCAATGTCAAAAAAGAAAGAAAGGGGAAAAAAAAAGAATAATAGAGCTCCAATTTTGTAATAAAGTAGAAAAATAAAGCTGTGGTGAAAATTAGGCCCACAAGCAAAGCAAAGAAAAAATGCGAAGAAACTAATAATATTCCAATGTAATGAATATTCTAAACACACAAAAAATAAAATAAAATTAAAAATTAAAAACAAAAAACAAAAAATAAAAAATAAAACCTTTGGTACGACAATGTCTTATCTCAATCATAGCCATTTTCTTATATCCCCAAAATCACATCACTTAAAAAATAAAAAATAAAAATAAAATCACTCCTGTCACTTTTTTTTTTCTTTTATAAAAAGAAACCATAATTTTGTTTTTCCTTAAAAACTTTAGAAAAATTTGAATATTCCCCTTATTTACATGTATTTACCTAATTTGTCTATATATGTATAAAAGGTGTGAATAATGTTCAAACTTTTTTAATATTCAAAATTCATTCCTAAATTATTACAAGATTCCCATATGTGCCTCTCTTTTTCTTTTTCAGAAAAATTCCATAAAAAGGCACAAAAAGGATCATTTTTCTAGTTGAATATTGATAAATACGTCGATATCAATTTGAGATAAAATGAGAGTGATTTGAATCTAATTTATTTTTTTCTTCGTGGGTTTGAAAGGAAATGTCATTTTCATCTAGCATGCAAATAATATATTATAATATTATCGAGAAATAGTCCAACTTTTGTATAAAGCATATGAACATTACAAGACTACGAAATTAACGCTAGAACCCTTAGAGTGTTGAGTTAATATATGAGGATAAATCTAATGATCTTAACCATACTTGACTGCATGACGGGGTGTTGATATGCCTTGAATCTGATATGGAGCGCTCCGAACGACCAAGTACGGGGGTCATTATTGTATGGAGATTAGATATGATTTTCGTTTTGGACTTTTATTTTGGGTCTATTATGTTAGGGTTAAGAGTGGTGTCATATATAAACCCTCTTAACCTATTTTTGCCTTAATCTCTGTATTCTGAATACTTCTCTCATAATAAGATCGTTCTCTCCTTCTGCCTGTGGATGTAGCTAACACACCGTTAGTGAACCACGTATATCTGTGTGTTGTTTCTCTTCGCCCTTTCATTCTTGTTACGTTGTTACTGTTTCTCGTTATAACACGGGGTATAGCTATCTCCCTACACACAATCATTAAAATGTTGACAACTAAGAGAGAAAATGTTAGAAAACGAGATTTTTTTTTCCTTCTAGTTGTCAACATTTTAACAGTGATATGTAAGAAGATACCTACACATTGATATGCAACTAAGTATTGTCTTATAACTATATTATGCTTCCCCTTATATGACCTTAAATATTACAAAATTCAAGACTTTTATTCTAGTAAAATGTAAAATCATTTTAATTCTAAAAATCGAAACATCGAAGCTGATTGGTTGAGGTAAATTTAATATCTTTTGAGAAACTTTATTTTACTATATGGAAGCATCAAAAGAATCTTTTGGTTGGATTTTGTTGTTTGATAATTTTTTTTTTCTTTTGGATTTCTTAATCAACAAGGATTAATGAGAAATAGAGAAAAAAGTTATTCAAAAGAAGAAAAAAAGTGGAAGGAATTTAATTAAAATTCAAAAAGGAAAAATGAAAAGATGGGAAAAAAAAAAAAAAAGAAAGGCAAAAATGTGAGTTTCAATAAAGGTTGAGTTGGAGTGATGATATGTTGGAATAACCAAGTCTTCGAGGTTTCATTTTGACCATCTTTTCTCTTTTTTTTTTTTTTCTTTTCTTTTTTCTCATCTTTCCACTTTTCTTTTTCTTTTCTCTCTTCACCCACACACCCATCCAAATCTCTATATCTTTATCTCTCTCCTTCCTTACACCCACATACATCAAATGCTCCCTTTGTCTCTTTTTTTCTCTCATGAATCAAATCTCTCTCGAGAAATTATTCGATGAGATCAGTACAATAGGATTGGTAGTTTTATCTCGTTGGATATAAGAAAAAAAAAATTATAAAATAACCCCGTTTTTTTATCGAACAAAACAAATAAATTTGAAGATTACATCTAACAGTTTTAAAGAGACAGTCACATTATGGTGGTCTCATTGATTAATTTATCGTCTCTCTTCAACTAAAAAAAAAAACTATCTTTCTCTCTCTTTCTCTCTTCTCACCCACACCCACACCCATCAAATCTCTCTCTCTCTATTTCTCTCTACACCCACCTCAATCAAATGGTTCTCTCTCTCTTTTCACCTACACCCATCAAATCTCTCTCTATTAATTTCTCTCTACACCCACATACATCAAATGGCTCTCTTTCTCTCTTTTCACCCACATCCACCAAATTTCTCTCTCTCTCTCCAAAAGAAGAAATGAGAGAGAGAGAGAGTGGCATCCATTCTCTTGGGGAAGGGTAAAGGGAAGAGGGAGAGAGAGAGGGCAAACTGTAAAGAAGAGAAAGAGAAAAAGGAAAGTGGGACTGATTCGATTCTCCTTGTGAATCACTTCCATGCATCACCACGACCAACTCATTATATATCCTCCATAATTTGTCTCTCTCTCTTTCTTTCTTTTTTCCTTTTTCTGTCTCTAAACCGGTCCCTAAAATTATTCAACGTGACTGTTACTTTTATATATCGGTTAAACATAATACATTAGAGATATTTCCTTTTAAAACTTTGTATGTACCAACAACGAGCTACGAGAGTGATAGTCACTTTGAATAATTATAACTTCAGCTAGCTTCTCTCTTTCTCTACGTTAAACTTTCGTCTTTTGGAATCTCACCACTTTTCCAAACAACGTATGACAGTAAAATTTTCATCTTTTCTTTCCCCTTTAGTTTTGTTAAAGTTTTTCCTTATTTCTTTTACTTTACAGTTGTGTTGATTTTTTATTTTTTATTTTTCTTAAATTTTCTTTGTGTTTCTCTCACATGGGTAATCATGGAAAAACACTTCCTTCTTTTCTAACATTCATGTTCAGAAAAGTATGTGTTGATTGTGATGGATATTAATCCCTATTCTTTACAATATAGGGAAAAAAAAGAGACTACTTTAGTCTGATATTACATCCAACCATCCAGAAGATTTTTACTTGAAAATAATTGCACATGCATGTAAAAAAGAGTAATAATAAAGGGTGTACAATTTTAGAGAAAAAAAAAAAAAAAGGCTTAATTTTAACTGTAAGATAAAAGAATAATAATTTTAATGTTAAAACTATGATGGAAATATTGAATTCATTCAACATAAATAAAGTTTGAGAATCTTGAAGTGCATCATTTACTTCTACATTACTCAATGTTGAATTTTTTATTTCATTGTGATAGAGATGTTAATGTAACATATCTATTATTGTTAACTTTTCAAGTTCAACAATATGTGAAAATAGACATTAGAAACATCTAACCTTTTAAGTTTAGAGTAAGAACTACGCTCATATATTTTTTTTTTTACCATACGTAAAAGTGGAAGGATTCAAACCATAGACCTTTTAGACATTTGTACAAACGTAATGTCAGTTGAACTATGCTTATGTTGGCAAATGTCGAAAGAAACCATCAGAATAACAATATTGGCCAATATTCCAAAATAACGAAAAAAAATCATATAAAGTGGGAAGCTCATAAGAATCCTCTCTTTCAACATCATGATGCATATTGGACTTCACAAAAGTTTGAAATTTGCTTAAGACAGAGAGATCTTGGAGCTTGCTAATGGAATCTGTTAACAGATTGAACTAGAAATGATAGCAAACAGAGACAAACTAATACTCGATCTTTAACAAAATGAGAACAAATATTGCTTAAACTCATTACATTCTTGCATTTTGTGCTGAAAATTCATGTTGGTCATCAGAAGCATACAGATCTAGACTGATCTTAGTTTGCAACTTCTCCAAACCGATATAAGTGGATTCAACTGCATGCCACTTGATCAAAAGCCATTTTTAGACAGTATCTAACATCAAGAAGGTGAAATTTTGGTAGCTAATAATGAATGCCATTAGATCCCTCTTCTATACGTTGGATCGTTTTTATGCACAAGAAACCCCGAACGCTATAATACAGGCTTTCGGGAATTGGGAAAACAAGTTATCGGCACAAGATTCATCACAACCCCTTTCTACTCCGGTGCATAGAGCTTCCTGCAGTTCGTGCACCAACAGATGCAGTTGAAGGATACAAGTCCCTGTGTGTTGGCGAAGCACTTGCTCGAGACCCATGAGAAACTTGGTGAGGTGATCCCGGAACTGACTCGTTCGCTTTCGCAGCCTCAACTTCCAGATTCCTGGCTTCTTCAGCCAGCAAAGCTAACTGTTTTACAGAGAAGTCATCAACCTCTAAAATCATATTGGAACTATCTAACACTCTTTCGCCAATTAATGAAGTAATGATTTGAATTCATCAGAGCAAAGGGATCAACAAATTATGTGCAGAAAATGTCCTTTCAAGTCCAATTAGAAAATCAGTGGGATCAATCTATGCAAATGGGAGTGTTTGGAATCAATTCGTACCCGAATTTCATTTTCTTTTACGCGGTCCTGAAGCGCACTTATGGCAGGACTAAGACTGCAAACAATCAAAAGGGAAATGAGAACAATTACAATCAAATGTGAATTTAGGCACATGGAGAACAAAATACCACAAATAAATGGTTGATAGAAGGCACATGTGAGCCTCACCAATATTCAATTAACTTGCACATTGAAGCCTGATATGTTGATGTGTGATGTATGAACGTCATTGGATGCACTTTCCCATCCCTACGAGAAACAAAAGTGATGATCAGAATCAATAACAAATGGATTATGAAACCATTTGTAAATGAGGAAAATGTGCTCGAATGATTCATGGAAGAGATGATCATTTTATTACTTCATATTATTCAAGATGGCTAGATTATAAGCTGATCTCTCCTCTTCGAACAGAACATGCTGTAAATCTGTAAAAGACATCAACGGTGAATCAAGCTTTATGAGGGATGCAGTCGGCATAACATGAAGAGGAATCTCTTTCCTCGAGAATTCAGCAGCACTGGCAGCAAAAGAAAACGAATTCACAATCAGGAGTAGAAAAGCCAAAGTCTGCCAGCTTGAGAAAAAAAATTACGATAATGAACTATTTTTCAGCAAAGAATAAAATAACAAGACACTACCACATCTGACTCCCTAGTCCCTATTAATGCAGCTATACAAGTTAACTGAGGGTGTGTTTGGTTTACCATCTAGTTCTTTAGGCACTTTTTCTTAAAATATTTTTATATCTTACATTTTTAAAGTACTTCAAATAACACATTTTTTTTGGTTGTACTACATTCAAAAAGAGTTTTTAAATTAATCCAATTTTTCTAAAATGCTTTTTATAAAGATTTTTTTAGAACACATTTGGTTATCTAAAATCACTCCAAAAGCTATATTAAACACACTTTAAATTACTAATTTTAACAAAGGTGCTCATAGAAAAAGTAAGTTTATTTATTTATTTTTTTTTTTTGATAAGAAACAATTTCATTGATGTATGAAATTTACAAAAAGGATGATATATCCATGGAGATTACAAAAGGCTTTCCCAATTGGTTAAAAGGGAAGCATATGAGTAAGAAGCCAAAATACTAGAAGATTTACACCAAGAAATAGCATTGAAAATGATGATATCGAAAAGCTCGGTAAAGGGTAGCTCTTTGTCTGAAAAAATCCTATAATTTCTTGGAGCGCAGTTTAGGGTTCTAAGCAGTGCAGTTTTTTTCAAAAGTAATTCAAAGCACACTCTAAGCAGCGCAGTTTAAACCAATTACAAGATAAAGCCATTCTTTAGATAACTGTATGACAATTGAGGAAACACCAAGAAATCTGCATTTCATACGCACCTCATTTCAATATTTGAACGGTGCATTGCTTCTTGCATACTTTCAGTCAAGTCCATTGGATCAATATCAGTAATCCCACTGTTTGAATTGTTAGTAAGATAGCTCCCCCCCATTTTCTCTTTTCCTTGATAGTTGGTGTCAGCATTAGCAAAGAAATAGCCCAACTCTGAAGATCGTCCAGAAACCTGCAAACAATGTCAAACAAGTTAGACACACCAACAAGGGTGAGATTCCAATGCACCGCAATTTGAAATTTTAACAAAAATGAGCTCCCTAAACTGGATTATTAAATAAAATCCACGGAGCACTTGGTCAGATATCTCCTTTGATAACAAACAGTAACCAACAGATTATCCTGAGCTAAGTGACTTCAATTAACCAATAGACAACTAATTCATGTGATGGCACAGAAACATTAGGCTTAAAATTTTCAAATTAGATGGTTATATCATCCCACTTTTTACATAGATATAAACCAATTGGGTATGCTGAAGCTCAAACCTTGGATCAAATTGTTGCCAGACACAACTGCATGATACTTGGAAGTTTGTATACTATCATGAAGGAGTTAAATATTATTCAGAGAACTTCATAGGCTATATACTATTACCAACAGCATCTCATCGGAGAGAGTAAAATAGAAGTTTTTGCAAAACAAGTTTGCAACAATCATTTTCCTAATTGACCTGAAAATGAATGGTAGAGATTGATACAAAGCGTAAGACTACAGAGGGCCACAAAAAATATTAGGATATGCAGCTTTACCCACTGGTCAGAGCAAAAGAAAAGATAGAAAGGGAGAAGTCGACCTAGTAAAGTACCTGAATATGATCCTCAAAAGTGTTGTAAGCTATTGTTTTTCTGCATAAGTTTTCCTAACTTAAACCAATGCAGAACTCATCAAGTATCAATCAATTAAGAATTTTCAGAATAACTTAATGGTCAACATGTTTCCCCATTAAAAACAATGCTATCTTAAACATCATGCACGTCTGAAAATTGACACTTCGGCAAAACCTTCTGCTCATCATTCAACTTAAGCTGGTCATATGAATGTCAACATCCACATTTAGGTGTCTTTGTAATGCACATATGCCATACTTGTACCTTCATCGCTCCAGCAACCACTGAATCACCAGTGTCTTGTTCAGGACTCTCCCCTGGTCCATAGCCCGCTTTTGCTGATAAATTATCAGAGGAACTCAAAGAAGATTCAACATCAATCACTGAATTTCGATATACAGGAGATAAGGAAATAGGTCTTGAAAGGTGATTCTGTTTCCCATCCGAGGACTGGAAAGCAATAACTTGAATTCTTCCAACCTGACATTATCCAACTATGTTTAGCAAACAAGCAAAGAGATAATGCTCCAAAGCAAATACAACTATTCAAACCTTGTTTGCATCTTCACTAAAGCAGGAAACTATGTTTAGCAAACAAGCAAAGAGATAATGCTCCAAAGCAAATACAATTATTCAAACCTTGTTTGCATCTTCACTAAAGCAGGAAAATATCAGCCCAATAAACCCAGAATCAAGGAGCTGATATGTCCCTTGCGTTCGCACATCTGCAGAAGGTAAAATTACATGATTGAAGTGTTCTTTTCTTTAATTGAGAAATGCAAAGAAAAATTATTAAAAAAAACATTCGAATATATAAATCAAAGAAACTCCATAGCTAAAATTGTAGCATAGACATAATGTGCAAGACTGGGGTGATGGACCTGCACTTTGAAGTTTGAAATGAAAGGTCAGTTATCACCCCATATTATATAAGGATATTTATTACAATATTTCTTTTGCAGAATAATATTTAACTAAATCAGCCCAACTCTTAGAGATCTTAGTCTTCACAAGGAATGTGAAGAGGAAAAAGAGCTGCCTTAATTTTTTTTTTCTTCTTTTTTGAGATAAAAAAGGGCTGCACTGATGAAATTTCCTGAGATCTGGAATTTTCAGATTCTTTTTATTATTATAAAATCATTAGAACGAACGTTTTTCAAAAGAAAATTTTCAGCTTTATATACAAAACACCCTGACACCAAAAGAAAGCCCAGTGTAAAGGTTTTTTGTTAGAAACAAATTATAAGAAACAAAGGCCTTCCATTGGAAAAAAAAAATGGCTAGAAATCTAAAAAATCCAAGGATGACTTGACCCTGATCACCATTAGAACATTTTCACTCCAAGGATGATATAAGATGATGTATTTTGGTGGAACGGATACTTGGTTCCTGACTGAAACATAAGAAAGGAGAACAAAATGGAAGACCAATTCACTGATGTGCAAAGCCTTTAACATCATTGGTGTTATTACACTTCAAGAGCAAGATGGGTCACAATTGGACATCATAGACAAGTCGATACTAACCAACATGCGAAGGAAGCACTGTAATATGAGGATGTGAATGGTACCATCCAATAACTCTTGTTGTTCTCCCAGTCATTGTTGTCATTCTGTTCTATAATATTAAGTATATAACAATATAAAATAAAAGAAAATGCTTTCATATAGATTTAATCACGAGTGAAAAAATAAATAACCAAAAGATTTCTTCAGTATTTGAATAGTTAACCTCTTTACGTTAAACTACTTCACAAAGCTGGCACCTATACTTAAAATCAGTTTAACTCTTCAACTTTCACTCTTGAGATAAATCCTTTCATTTGTCAAAGATTGTCGACCAGTTTCACAATAATTGATTTAAATGATAAAGTAGAAAAAGATGCACTACAGAGGATGAATCAGCATGAATGAGATGAATAGGACAATGTCTACAAGAATTTCATAATGATAAAAGAAGCAAAGGATATCTCAGCCTGGGCAGATGCAGCAGCCAGTTGTTCAGGATGAGTCTCCACACGGTCCTTCCTTCTGTCAGACCGTGTCTGAGGCGATGCTCCCCAAATTAGTGCAGTTACACTACCATTTTTTGAATGCTGCAAAATTTCATTGTGAGAACAGAACACATAACTGCACCCAATAGAAAGGGCATGAGAGAGCTTAAAGCTTAGAGAATCAGCCATGAAAACAACTACTCAAAACTGTAGAGATAAATTTTAAAATTAACATCCTCTATTCTATGCCATGAACCAATTGACCACAATTCTGATAGACCATCTAACAAGAGCTATAACAGAGGATCAGAACAGTGCTTAATGTAACAAACTCAGACGAACTCTTGTGGAAAAACAAACCAAGTCCATTTCTAAATTCTAACAGACATCATTTGGAGTCAAAGATTCTACAGAGTACCATAAACACCACTCCTCCCTGTAGATTTTACAAAATGACCAAGGAACCAACTAACCAAGCCAAGGGAGCACAAAACTCATACCTCTAGAATAAAGAGAATCCAAACCAAAAACAACCCCATTTCCCAAAACAACCGAAAACAACCAAATTGACCCTTCTTCCAAACAGACGTCCAATACAAGCAACCAAGCCAACGAATACACCCCCAATAACCAAAATTAAAGCAAAACCCACAGCAGATTACGCAAAATGGGCGAGAATGAGCTGAAACAAACTCGAAAAAAAAAAACCCTTAAAAGAGGAGGGGTAGCAAATTGCAGAGTGGGAATCTAGAGAGTGACCTCGATATCGCCAAGAAGAAGCCCCATGATTTCCTCAGTCTCGGTGGACAATGCATGAGTGAGACAAGTAAACCAAACGTCTTCGGACATCTTCACGCCCGTCAGAGACATCTTTGGATCGCCGTTTTTTTTCTCCGAAATCGGAAACTTCGATTCTCTGTGCAGAAAAGGAATGAAGGAAAAGGGAGAAAGAAAGAGAGAGATTCGAAAGGATCTTCGAGCTTTCAACTCTGAAGCGAGACTCACTGGCCGGTGTTTCGAAGGACCTTGTGCAGAGCAGGGGATCGCAAGGCTTCTCGAGCAGCAATACAGTACGGTTCAGCGTACCGTTGATACCGATCCATGACCATCTGATTTGGACACGTCGTTTTTTTAAAATCTTCTTTTGTTTGAAATTAAATAAATTGTTGCATTTTGGGACAGATTTTTTTTTTTTTTAGTACACATTTTGGGACAGAATTGTTGGTTGAAAACTTGAATGAGTTAAAAAACTATTTTTTTTGTCCTTTGAACGTCAATTTATAATGATTTAGTTTTCAAATTTATACCAATTTAATCTTAGAAATTTAATCTTTTTCAAAAAAAAAATCTTGAGATTTAACTACATAGTAATTTAGTCAATATATATTAAAATTTATAACAATTTAATCCCAATTATGAAAATTTTAATCTAAACTAAGTGTCTATTTTTATTGTGTAATGACTATATCTTTGAAATTTATAAACGCATTTGATCCTTACTTAGTTTATCAATTTACATATGTAATAATATTGTCAAAAAAAAAAATCTTAACAAAATTTTTCATGATAGTTACAAATTTTAAAGTACACAAACTAAGTCTATGAACTAAGGTTGTGTGTTTACCTCCCTATAAACATGATCAAACAATCATAATAAAATTGTGATTGCTCCAAAATTTGTAATCTCATCCTCATTTCTAAAATGTAATCAATTTCATTCTCATTCCTTATTACACGGAACTTACACCATCTTTTTGGTTTATTTTTTACCATATACTTTTTTCTCTCTCACTCACCATTTTTTTAACGTTTTTTTTTTCATGGGTAGTCTGATTTAGGTCGTAGATTGATAGTCAAGAACCAATGAGAGCCATAAATTACTGCTATCGTTAACTTTAAAAAAAAAAAAAAATTATGCTTTTAAAAAGGAAACTTTAGCAATCAAGATCACAAGTGTACATCAAGGGCGAGATTCAAGACACCATCGAGAGTGAAAGTGAGGACATTTTGTTAATCCTCGTGTTTCTCCATTTCCAATTCCCAATGGACATTGATGGTTTTAATGGGACTGTGATTACAATTGTAGTCCATTCCAAGTAAACAACACCATAAAAATCTGATTACAATTATCGTAGAGTTCATTCTCATCGATTTTCATGACAATTACAACCAATTTTTATTACAGGTAAGTAAACGAAACCTAAATTGTTAGGTAATTGGAAGTACAAGGATTGATATTTGAGGGATAAAATTGAAAAATAACCGAATTGAGAAAAGAAACAATAATAATAATAATAATAAAAACCCCTCAAACATTATGGGTAGATGGTCATCATGAATGGAATATTTGGAACCTTTTCTACTAAACAATAATTTAGAGTCAATTGTGAAGCTAGGGTAGTTTTAAAAAAAAATTATAAAATAATTTTTTTTTTTACTTATTTATTACTAAAAGGTTTTATTACAAGTTTAGACCTCGAACTTTCAAGATTGTATCAATTAGGTCCTTGAACTTTAAAAAGTATCTATTAGGTCCTTGACATATTCAAGATTTTTAAAAATTAACCGATATACTATATATAAAATTGAAATTTATGCCTATTGAGACTCTAAGTCTTCCAATTTTGTATCTAGTAAGCTTGTGAATTTTAAAAAATGTCGAATAGGTCAATGACTTATTAGATACAAAATTGAAAGTTGAGAGACCTATTGGACACAAAAGTGAAAATTTAAATACCTACTGGATATTTTTTAAAGTACAAAAACCTATTGGAAATAAAATTGAAAGGTCGATGACTTATTTGAAACTTTTTAAAGTTTAGAGATTAAATTGACACAATCCTAAAAGTTCAAGGACCAAACATGTAATTTATCCTTAATATATGCACTTTTGTTTACACGTTGTGTTACAAAGAATACGCCTTTTTGAAACACATTTTTACTTTTATATTATTTTATGAATTGAGAGGTAAGTATTGAGAAATTAACCATTGCAAGAGTGAGAAATTCAAGCATCCGCATTTGAGTGGATCATGGAGATGTGTTTATTAACAAATGTGAAAGTCGAGATTTCAACCTTCAATCTAAAGGAAAATGAAATGGTGTTTTAAATCTTAGTTATGAAAAAATAGGGAAAAAAATCATTTTGTTTACGTCTAAAGCCAAATTGCTCCTCAAACTTGTATTGAAATTGTAATCTCTACTTTAAACTCGGAAATTGTTACAATTTTCACTCGGATTAATTTTTGTTTAAAACATAATTAAAAATGTATTTTTATTTGCGTTCAATGAATTATAAAACATGTATCTAATACAAAATTGATAGGATTTGAGGGGAAAATGTTATAAAATATATTAAAACTAACTTTTGCTTTTAGAAAATAAATCCAAAAAATTACGAAATAAACCTAACTACCTTTTTTCAGATAAATTTGACCTAATTATCAAATAGATTTTATTTGTTTTTAAATTTATCAAAATAGAATACCTTAAATTTTTCTATAAAAAAAAGTCTGGCCAAAAGGTAATTAAATGTCCTTATCTGATTGGTTGAACCAAAGCGGCGTACAGTAATTTGGTAGGCCGAGATGCACACGATCGTAAAAGTGAAAAAGGGCAAAATAAGGAATTAAAACCCTTTTTCCTAAGCCCCAACTGTCCGTCGAGCACTGGTATTTCTTATTCTTCTTCTCTGTTTCCGGCGAAAATCTTCATCGACGGTGAGTATTTTTTTCTTCCTGTAGCGATTCACAGTGACCTTTCCGTCTATTTACATCTTTTTTCTTCTAATCACAACTTCCTATGTCGATCTCTTTCATTTCTCGAGCATCGGCGATGTGTTGATTCAGCTGTATCTGATTTCTGGTAGTGTTTTGTTACAGTATTATAGCTTTCTATGGTTTTTTGGGACGATTTGCGACATCCCATTATGTGGGATTAATTCGTGTCCATTTCTGTTACTTGGGTATTCGAAAAATTGTAGTCTCTAAACTTGTCTTCCTTAGTGGGGTGACTGTAATTCTTCTTTCTGATGATGTGGAAGTCTAAGAATTTTTGCTGTCTCAAGGAATTTGTTTCTGATTTTTCAATTTGTTATTATTTGTTTGCGTATGTTCAAAACTGAACTCCAATTTGCTGACTCTTGAATTTGTTGTTTACAGCAGATAATCTACTCGGGATTTTCTTGTACAATAGTGTATTGCAATTGTAACCATGGCGAAGGCATTATCAAACTTGCTCTTCAAGGGCATAGCTGGTCTACCGGCTACTCGCACTAGCAGAATTGTATGGTTTGAAGAAATCACACTATCATAAATTAGTTTCTAATTTCTATTGTGTTGTTTCGTTGATTTTAGCTTTTGTCTTGTTCAGTTGATTATAGGTGTGACTTTGTGGAGATTTTTAGTTTTATGCCATTTGAAAATCATGGAACCGAGTTCAAGTTTCCCTTTCTTCCTTTTATCTCACACAACTCTTGAGGATTAAAACTTTGAAGTTAGAGTCTGTGGGATATCTATTTATCTTTTTGGGTTTTGAGATGAATGCTTAAATTAAATATAATGCCTGTTTCGTCTTAGTAGTTTGATATTGTAAACTTTCTATTCTATTACTCTTGATCCCAACATTCATTTAATCTCATTTGACCGAATTAAAAATGTTGTTGTTTTCTGGCTGCATCAGTTATTAGTTATGTTGTCTTTCAAGTTAAGCTTCATAATATCCCTTGTGAGATGTTTTCTTCATCCGAGTAATGGTTTCATTTGCTTAAATTTGAAGTATAATAAATTTGTTATAAATTTTGATGAGTGCTACCTAGTGTAATTTACATGGTAGCGATTGACATACAAATTATCAAAGTTGACTAGCAAGTCTTGTACTATGGAATAATATAATGCGGTGACTCATTTTGAACTGTCGATAGGTGCCGGGGTTTTATTATCAGCATGGAATGAGATACTCGACAACTGTACCGAATGATCCTGATACCCATGAAGATTTCAAACCTACCAATAAACATGAGGGTTCTGGCCTTTCTTTGGGAGATGTTGTTGAACAGGTATGTATGCTTTTGTGAAAGAACTGGTAACATTTGTCTAGGAAGCATACCTTGATATATCTAACCTTTGTGCAAGTAGAAGAACTATGTACATTTTTTCTTTCCTTTGATTAGAGAAAATTTCTTTGATTAAATGAAATACACAGAAGGGGAAAGATACAAAAAAGTAGAAAAGTTATATGCTTTCTGGTGTGAGTAGAATGTGAGGAGTTTAAGAACCAGCACTATTTGTTTAAAAATACTGACATATTACTTCAGCTTTGACTTTAATTTTCAAATGGCTAGCAAGTTTCAGAAGTCACTGTAAGGTCTCTATTTCTTTAATGTATTGATTTGCTAATATCAATACTTCCATGAGTTTATATGTTATATATCGGCGTCTTCCATTTTGTCTTGTTATTAGGATGTCCAGCAAAATCCTGTGATGATTTACATGAAAGGGGTGCCGGATGTTCCTCAATGTGGATTTAGCGCTCTTGCAGTTAGAGTCTTGAAATTATATAGTAAGTCTCATTATGTGTGTGTGTTTTATAAGTCTATTCTCTCTTGGTTAGGCTTATCTAGGAAAGTACCTCTTTGTTCCCCTGGAACATATTGTGTCTTATAATTCTATCATTCTATGCATAGAAGAGCCAATATTGTGTCTATTTTGTTTGTTTATTGTGTGTGTAAAGAGTTTATTATAACTTTATGGTCTCTATAATTCAAGTTACAGGCACGATGATCTCTAATGTCTACCATTGTCTTGCTTCTATCTAATCCTATCGTTTGCGCAAGTTTGTTTTTATGGTCCTCAGTTATCTAATCATTCTTGCGATAAGAATCTATATTGAATTTTCATATCATACCCTTTACATGTTTGTACTGTGTTCATTGCTGGATATAAATCCTTGCAGCACCTTTCTATTGCTTGTCTTCCTTTCCGATTCTCATGTGTTTAAGCTTGCAGATGTACCTTTGAGTGCTAGAAATATCTTGGAAGATGCCGAGCTAAAAAGTGCTGTGAAATCCTTCAGGTATATGCATACTAGCCCTTGGATTACCGACTTTCCCTCTACAGGGTTGAAAATTTTCTAATATTTGATTCGAAAATGACAATATTACGGCGAATATAAACTCATGATATTGTTGACTGAAGAAGTAAAATCCTCATAGATACATTATGATATGAGAAATTCTTGCATGCAGCAACTGGCCAACATTTCCCCAGATTTTCATAAAAGGAGAGTTCATTGGAGGATCTGATATCATACTTAACCTGCATCAGGTATTTGACTTACATCCTACTCGGTTCAGTTCTTGTAAGATCGTATGCATATATCTCGGTTTATTAACCATCATGGGTTGGTCCTAATGGTCAATAAGGACCATAGAAAAAATAAAGGGCTTAGAGGGAATGGGTTCTATCCATGGTGGCCACCTACCTAGGATTTAATATCCTACTAGTTTCCTTGGCAACCAAATGTAGTAGGGTCAGACGGTTGTCCCGTAAGATTTGTCGAAGTGCACGTAAATTAGAAGACATGACCCAAAATTATTTTCAAGCCCTGTTGTCTTTGACATTGTTCTTTGTCATGTGTAGTCTGGAGAATTGAAGGAAAAGCTCAAAGATATTGCAGCCAATCAGAAGAGTGAATAAGTTATCAGTCACCAAGTATGAAGAAAGGAGACATGGTTTAACAGATTTTGTTTTGACTTTTGAGATGATGAGGCTGAACATTCTTTATGTAATTCGCCAAGCCTCTTTCCTGCGCCAATGTATTTCTTTTTCCATAGAGGATGTGTGGTCAATCATTTAAACTTTTTTTTTTTTTTTTTTTAAATTTGGTTATCTTACCACAATTATTCCCTAATAAATGTGACCTACCACTGTTATATATATATATTTTTTTGGTAGAATATTACCAAAGTGGAGCGACTATACGAAACTACAAGAAAATTTCTAGTATTACAATAGTATGTATTCGTTCCATTCATTATTTAACATGTTATTAAATAATATGTTAATTTATTCCATGGGACCCATACAGTTCCTAAATATTATTATTGTAGCAATCAACGAAGGAGGTTGTATGAAAAATTTTGCATTCTAAAGTAGTAGATGTTTTTTTTTTTTTTTTTTTTTTCTTCTTCTTCTTCATGAAGGTACCACCTCGTAAAGGGAATAAAGGTGTCTTGAACGTTGAGCTAAACTTATATTGGTGATTCTAAAAAATTTAATATTAGTGGTGCAGTTTCATAATCGTATGATGAGTTGAAATATTATTTTATGAACTTTTATTTATAAAACTAAAAATGATTAAATTATAAGTTTAGTCCTTGAATTTTAAAATTGTTTAATTGATCTTCAAGATTTTCAAATTTGTCTACTTTCTTGCTCTACTGATCTCATTCCATTGGTGTTGCAGTACTCTTTACATTTCTCATGGATTGAAGCTTTTATTGGGTCAATGTCTTCACTATTATTTTCATTTTATTATAAATAAAAAGGTTGGACAAGATTTCAAAAGATAGGTTATTAAAAATACTATTATGAATCATATATTTTAGGTTTTATTCTATTTTAGTCTCTATACTTGCAATAAAACTTATATTTAGTCCCTATAAAGTTAATATTTACGAAATTAACAATAAATCTCGCTGTAAGGACGAATTTAAACTAAAACCACAATGATATTTTAACCAAAATATTAAAAGATAGTACTTATATTCTTGAATTTCAAGCTGTAATTCTACATAATTTCGATAAATTAGTTGATTTGATATGACAATAAATTAGTGATAAAAGAACAGAACTAATTCAAATACAATTTCAAAACTAATGGAAAACCAGAACTAGTTCAAATACAATTGCAAAATCGATGAGAGAATTTGATCCCATTACTTCCAAAAAAACTTAACGATTTTTTTCAACACAAGTCCTATAAACTTCTATAGCCTAATAAATTTGGCAATACATTTAGACGAGAAATTGAGGTTCTTTTTAGTTTGACAACGTTGACAAGATTTAGATCTCTAATCTCTTGATGTGAACCGAGTACCCTTAAGAAAGATGCAGGTTTCAATAAGCCTGCTATTAAGCCTGCTATTGCTGTGTTTAAAATGGCGAAAGTAGAAACTCAAACGTTCATTAAATTTGGGATTCTTTCTTAATTTACTCACTTTCATCATCCTCAAACAAGGCAATAATACAAATGCAAGAACTAAGAACCTAAAAGAAAATTTAAAAAACAAAAAGAAAAAGAAGAGAGATGTTTTCCTGTCTAACTTGCAATAAAACCATCCCAAAAAGAAGCATCTGACTGATAAGTGCTGCTCCCAGCAACACATCAGAAAGATCTTAACAAAATTGTAGGTGTTAAATAAGGATTCATTACCTGAAAATTTTTCCAGTGAATCACTCTTGTATCGAACTCAAGCATAACCTGGAAGGTTCTTCCTCGCCTCAATCATTCAAGGGCTTTAACTGAGGGTTATCTCTGCAACACAGTTTTCGCTTGGTTGGTGCCATGCTGGGAAAGACAAGAATCCTCCGTGTCATTAACTTATTCCTTTCTTGGTACTCGTCGAGCAAAGATACCTAAGTAAATACTCGTTTGAAGAACACATATCAGCCAAATCCTGATGTGTTCTGGTGATAGCCATCTGCAAGGATTTTAAGGCAGGAAGTAGGTTTCTAGAGTGTTGTTGAATGTAGTTACCATGAACTTTGCAAAGTTCCTGAGACAAAAAAATGGTGAGTTTGGAATCATTTCCACAACAACTACAGCTCAAAGACAATAGCTCCATCTAAATTGGAAACTTAAGAAACTACCTGACACCACCGTAGAACGAACTCCAAATGCGGGCAACGTTCCAGAAGTTCTGCCAACGCCTCAACTAACCTCTGCAAATATCTATGTGGGATGGATTGGATTAGTTTTGCTATATCCACGGGATTCACAGAGAAAATGCATTTCTTTATTAAATCATCCTCATTTAGTCGTAAGCTAAGAATCAAGGCCCTGCTCGGTTGATCTTCATCAAGTGCAGCATTGATCGCCTGCAAAAATATTAACCAGATATTTTTTTAAAAAAAGATAGAAAATTGAAAAAGATAAATGATTCGAGACAATATTCTTAAATTCAAAGTTTTAGTTAGAAACACGCCAGATATATCCATTTTCTTTTCGTAGTTCTACGTTGTTTTATTGCAAGATAATTTTTTCCTTGGAGGCAATAACTTATGTTGTGTATGCTATACAATAACTATATTCATTACCTCAGGAGTGACATCAATGTCGAGATCAGTTGGATCGAAGATAAAGGATTCATCGATTGAATAAATAAGAACTCCCTCGGTGGTTGATGCTGCAAAATTTCGACCAGTAGGTGCAATTCTCAAGCATTTTGTTCGTACAACTGGTCGTCCACGATTGAGCATGGATCCTGGTAAATCATGGCCTAACTTCTCCCGAGTTTGTTGGTCAACTCCTTCTTCTACATCACTGTCATCATCATCAATCAAATCTAAGGGCCCAGCCTCTGTCATATTCTTTGAATTTAGAACGTCAAGAACTCCATCTAGAGAGAGATTATGGGTTATTTGAAACCTGCGCAGCAATACCTGAGCAAGAAAAACACGATATATAATTCTTAATACATGACGCAACGAGAAAAAAGGCAAAGACTAATAAGAGAAGCATAAACTGTAGCAGTAGTAGCACCACGTTTCCAAGAAACTTTATTTATGGCTCCATGTGTAAAGCAATAGAATCCAGGAGAAGAAATGTTCTTCTCAGGTCTTATAATATATAGAAAGAAAATTTTTTTTTGATAAGAAACATCAAGGAACTATGCAAATCACAAAAAAGAGCATAACAACCTAAGGGCCAAGGGCTGAGAGCGCCCTCGCCCAGAACCTAATACAAAATAGCTTGCCAATCCTTAATAATCGACAGCAAACTGTAATTACAAAAAGAATGCTTGTGAAGTGAAATCCACCAAGAGGCTGTGTTTTGTACATTCTCACAAAAGAAGTCTAGGCTAACGGACTTATCTTCAAAGATTCTATAATTTCTTTCCTTCCACAAAAGTCAAAGAGTGGCCCGAAACGCACAATTCGCCATAATATATAGAAAGAAAATTACAAAATAACTAGAAGTAACAAAATCCAATCTAAATCCTTTCAATATTAACAAGCCAACCTACTATATTTTCAATACAACACTAAGTTGAGTGCCCAAACCTAATCAAGGGAATTGAAATTTCATATGATCTTGTGCATCAGAAGCAACATGTAAGTTTTACTTTATATAACTTTTGTGGTGTCATGACAATGTCCAATTAAACAAACAAATGATATATGATGTTTATGTTTGCAGTAGAGCCTTGAGCTAGTTAAATGATTGTAAACTTGATATCCAAAATCCAGTGATTTAATATAATGAAAGACATGTAGTTAGAGGCCGAAAATATAAAAATAAAAGCATATAAACTGACCTGATCAGCAACATCGTACATACAAAGGTATTTACTACATCCTCCAGCTAGTATATAACTCCCATCAGCAGAATAACATAATGTTGTGAAGCATTTTCCTGAACTTGAAGTAGCGGCAGATCTTCTATCAGTCATTAAACGTCCTCCAGCAATGTCCCTCCGCCCCTCAATTGTATACATTAATATGCCATCAATTGGATCCCAAAAATGGATCTGACCATCTAATGTACTGCTTGCCAACTGCCTTCCATCTGGTCGATAAACCACTGTAAGAACATCATGCATATGATTGAATGTTTCAACAGCCCCTTTGCCTTCAAAAACATCCCACAAGCGGACAGTTTTATCCCATGATGAGGAAGCTAAGACTGCCTACATGATAATCAGACAGAGTGATTAGTATTAGGAAAAAGAATAGTAATAAGTCTCTCATCTTTATGGTTATTAATGACATAAAAAGATGGGGGAGAAGATGAACACAATCGAAGCAAATCAAGGGGGGAAAAATCCAGCATGAAAAAGACATCAAAGTAAAATATTATTTTAGAATCCGAAATTCAAAATGTAAATGGATGCATCCGAACTCACATTTGTAGGAGAAAACATCAATCCATGAACAGGACCTTCATGCCCACTAAGTATATCCAACAAACGGCCAGTCTTCATCGACCAAACAAAAATCTACAAAGTACACAAACTTTCAGACAAGACTTCAAAATAAAACTAGAAGGGAGTACTCATATTCCAAGAATGATCACGAGGGTACCTCAAATGAATCTAATGTTCCAGCACAAACAACTTCACCACTTTGATCTACTGCCAACGAAACAAACTGCCGGGAAGTAGGGGAGGTAAAAGTTCTAAAATTTCGATAGCGGAACAAATCCCATGCACGAACAGTGCCATCAAGAGATGCACTCAAAAGACAATGGTTATTTGCCAGGAAGTGGAGAGCAGTAACGGCATTTGAATGCTCAGAAAATGTAACAAAGCAGAAACCCGATTGAACCGTCCACACCTACACCAAACAAGTAACATTAGCATGTTCATCTGTCAACTCAAATAACTAAAAGAAGCTCAAACAAATTTGGTACCATACAGCCTAACCAATGATGGGAAACTTAGTATGTCACTAGACTACATAGCCGATAAGCACAAGTAACACAATCACTTTGCTATGGGAACTAAAGATAGTTCAAGATTTAAACTTTCGGATTGTTAAAAATCAACTATATTCATTTTGGAAGGTTAGAGTAAAACCTGTTTTTAGTTATTCATCATAATTGAATCCAACAATCTGTTGCATCATGCTAATTAAGTTTGAAAGAAAGAGTACATTTTTAACATATTAAGTTACCTTGACTTTGTTATCATCAGCTCCAGTTGCCAATAGTTGTGAATCCGGTGAATAGGCAAGACAGTTGACATCAAAGTAATGTCCCTGCTGTTTCAATATGTAGCTCTCTGACCGCCATTCCCACACTAGTAACTGACCAAGTTTTGCACACCCAAATGACAACCAGTTGCCATGCTGATTGAAAATGGCTGTGGTAATTTTCTCTCTCGATATTGACAACATATGCAAGCACACAAAATCCGGCATCTGATACAGCCCAAATGCACCATTTGAGAACCCCACAACAACCATGTCAAGGTACCTATGATAATCACACGCAGTCACCTTAGCCGGAGCCTGAGAAAAACTATCCTTCCTCATTAACTCCCATTTTGCTCTAAGCAAGTATCCAACTTCATCATCCACATTACTATCACCAACATTCTTCCTCTTCTTTACACTAACATCCCCACCACTCTCCATATTCCCTTCACTATCCCTCCTAGGAGTCCCTGGTGAGGCCGGTTCTGAATTATCCACTTCCATTTCATCCAAATTATTCTTTGTAACACCCCAACTAAAGATATAACAATCACGCGTAATTGTGTAAACCTTAACTACCTTATTGATTTTCTTATTAGTCCCAAAAAACGAACCCACAATTGAGTCTCTATGACCCAAAAACAAATGTGGTTTGTATTTAATCCCACTTAATTTCTTCACAAAAAGCAACCTAACAGTCAAATCCTTCGACCCGGCAAGCAGGTAATTGCCATCGGGACTCCAGTCCAATGCCGTAACTTTATCATTACAATCAGCAAAAGTCCTTACCAGTTCAAAGGGAAAGAATTCTTTCTTGAACCCCGGTGACCGCCAAATTTGGACCAACTTTCCAGTGGCAACAACGATAAATGCACCATCGGGGCTGAACTTGACGACACTGACGGGCTTCTTGAACGAAATACGGTGAAGCACAACTTGGCGTCGGAGATTGATGAAGAGGCAACGATTCTTCTCGTCGACGGTGAACAAGAATGCCCCATCGGGAGAGACGGCGATTCGGCAAATATTGGACGACGATTGAACGGGAAGAGTCGAGGTTTGGGACTTCACAAGGTCGGTAACGGAGATTCGGTTACCGACGGGTGAGATTAACAGGGTGTCCTCTGAAATTAGAACATTCCCTCCTCTGTAAGGCGCCCCTAACAGGTTTGAAAATCTGTAATTCATCGCCGGCGACGACAACGCTGCTGAAACTGAAAGAGAACAATGACGAGAGAGTGAGATAACAGTAGGGGTTTGATTCCCAAAAAATATATTTCAAAAAAGAAAATAACGAATAAGTTTAAGGGAAAAAAAAAATACTTGCTGGTTTTGGATTGTGGTTGCTGCCTCTCGAAAATGGAATGGCTGACGGACAGCTCCTTCAGCTGGAACTGCCGGCGGCTTCTGGAGCCAGTGACGGCGCCTACGAAGATGGCCAGTGACGGCGCCGGCGAAGATGACTGAGCGGGTCGGTGACAAGGTGCGATGAAGGAGGGAAGGAAAATCGAATGAGAAGAAGAAGAAGAAGGTGGTTGTTTTCGAAAATGTAGGGTTGGTTTGTTTTTTCTTTTTTTCTTTTTTTCAAATTAAACTAAAGCCCAGACTTTTGGGCTTTAAACTTGGGCCGGCCCAGATGTTCAATTCTCTCTTAAAAAAAGGAAATTATATTAAATGTCCATATTTTGATGGAAGTTTTGAAAAATAACTAAACCATCTATGAATTAATCTTCTTTTATTTACAAAATCTTTTTCAAATCTTATAATTTTAAAACATTTTCAAATCCCACAACATTTTTTAAATTTAAACGTTAATAAAAAATGTTACCATTTATAATCTCCTCCCATTTGTTGTTCCTTAGATTGTCCTCGTTTATCTCCAATCTTCAGTTTTAGGTTTCCATTAGTTCATCCTTCATAGGTATAGGTATAGGTATGTGTAAGTTTTTTTTTTAATGATTTTCCTTACTCTTTGTTTTAACTTTTAAAAAAATAATTATCTATACTTGTTCAAAAAAAAATAATTATCTATACTTTTCTCGATTTATATCCATACAAAAAACTTCAATTTCAGAAGCTTTTTCAGAAAGTTAGGCTCCGTTTGGTTAATGACTCGTTTTCGTTTTTATGTTTTCAAAAATAAAAAATACAACGGAAACATGAAAACGTGTTTGGTATACATATTTTCAAAAACAATTTTTGAAAACAATTCAATAAATGGTATGTTTTCAAAAACGATAAAATGTTATTTTCATCGTTTTCCAATTTTGTTTTCAAAATAATGGAAACACGAGATACAAATTTAAAAACACAGGATATGATGTTTTGGTTTTTATTTTTACTTTTTATATAATTCTATCTATTTTGATATACTCCTCCACTTTACCAATAAAAAGTTACCTATAATCCAACTATATGGTATATATATATATATATATATATATATATTTTGTCCTTATAACTTCAGTTCCAACAATTTTTTTACTTATCCCTTTGTTTTATTTTAAGGGTGGGTTAAAATTAAAAAACGTGGGCCGAGCTTTTTTAAAAATAAAAAGAAAAAAGGAAAAACAGAGGGGAAATTTATTGGGGATGGGATAGATTTTTCATTTTTGTTCCTTTAACCTTTGTCAATAATATATTTAAAAAAAAACTTTTTTCAATAATATGTACACATTTACCCTTCGTTCGGAACCAAAAAAGTTCAAGAAATGATTTTAAATCTTGTGATTTGAAAATATAGATTTTTAATTTGAGTTTTTAATAGAAAATTTAAATATGATGAGGATAAATAAGTAATTTAACTCTCACTTTCTAGAAATCCTGCAAAATCCTATGGTTTTAGAAATTCATTTCAAATCCATTATGATTTGAAATCTCCCAAAATCAGGAGGTTCCAAACAGAGCATTGATCAGCTTTGAAAATTTAATTTCGTTATTAGAAAAAAATTCAGCCTATTTTGTCCAGCTTCTTTTTTTTTTTTTTTTATTCATTTGAAATTGTGTTTATTTTTTATTTTTTATTTTTTTTTCTAAAGTTAAATATAATTTTTATATTTTCATTTTATACCTCAACTTAATTTAATATATTTTTTTCTTAAAAAAAAACACAACCTTTTTCTTATTAAAAAAAACACAATAAAGAGAAACTTTTTGTGTAACGTTATTCATTGTAAATTGTGTATCATTTTGTCTTAATTTCTTAAGTTTAATTTTCCATTGAATAAAAACAATCTACATTATTCATAAAACATAGTGATTGGTTTTATCTTAATTGGTTATCATTAGTCTATTCAAAACCTAAATCTAATTAATTATTTTTGGGCAACAAGAAAAGTGGCTAAAAATAAATAGATGGCTTGAAAAATTTAAATAGATGGCTAAACGATTTACTGATTAATAAATCTCTATTTGTAGAAGACTAAAATGCCCCAAACAAACTGCCTGACGTGTTCTTAAAGTTTAAAACTAAAATCAAAGTTTAAGAGAGCACCCCTAAAAATAAGTTGGAGACATTTTAGGAAGTTTGAAATTCAAAAATTCAAAAAACTAATTTGAAAATCTAGATGGATCATATTATTTCTATTTTGAAGTTTGAAATTCAGAAATCCAAAAAACAATCGTTTTCTACTGTAAAAATTTGTTTCTCAGAAAAAGGAGTCAATACCTTTATGGGGGAAGGAGTACAAAGTTCAACCTCCCTCAGTAGAGAGAAATACCTTCGGAATGCGTTAATTGGAAAAAACAGTTCTCTCAATCAGAAGATATACTACCTGCAACAAAGGAAATCTGAACTTAAACTAAAAAGATAATACCTTAAATGTTGCAATTATGACATGTCATATCACCGCCCACCAGAACCGCCCTCATGAAGGGAATAAAAGTCCCCACGCAGCGGAAGCGCATCGATTGGACCTTACGCCGTATATTAATTAACATTAAAAACCGTTACGAAAACTCAAACAAAACTTTAAACTAACTTTAAAGCCGCTGTAAAATTGGTTTAAACATGCTAAAATAAATCTAAATTTATTTTTAAAACTTTTCTAAAGAAAAGAGGAAGAACCGTTACAAACCTCCGTTGTAGACTTGACCGTTCTTCGCCAACGAAGCTCCACGAACGAAAACGCAGCAGCCGCTTCAAGGTATTCTTCGCTGGAAATTCTTCTTTGATTGACACAATAATCACAGAGGTTACACCGGTATGTCTCTAAGTCTAGGAGGCCAAAGACTTGTGGGAGTCTTTCTCTAAGAGGGAGGCTAGAGAGAATTCTAGGTCTTGTCTTTCAAGAGTGTCAAGTGTCATGACCAATTAGGTCTAGTGTTCTATTTATAGAAGAGATGCCATGAATAAAATATTCAATTAAATCAATCTTTTCCAAAATTGATTCAATCTTTATTCCTTAATTAATCAATCATGATCAATCAATTCCCAATTGATTAATCTTTTCCATAAATGACTAATTTCTTCCATAAGTAATTAGATCATTCCCATAAATGATTAATCACTTCCTTAAGTGATTAATTATTTACATAATTGATTAATTCATGGTTAATGAATTCTTTAATTAATTAACCACCAAATTAAATATCACATATTTAATTTCCGGCCTTGAATTAATTAATTTTGCCCAAACACTTTTAGGACTTAAATTAGTTAATTCTTTTCAATCTTCCATAAATTTATATTTGAACTTTTCAAATATTAATTTCTCTCATAATAATATATCAATATATATTATATTTATTTCCCTTAGTAAATTGAACATTTTCAATTTACATTTAATTACTTAGTTGCCTCAAATTACTTTACGAGCTACCAGTGGGACCTTATGGACCTGCAGATCAGAAGCTCCAACGATGTGAGATTAATTGGTTAAACTCATTAACCACAATAATCAATATTCGTTAACTGTGTGTACATTCCACTATAGACTCACAGTTGCACTCTTCTCACTGCAGACATATTTTCTGTGTCCACGGAACTTAGACCAATATCGACTAGTTAGTCCTTCACGAGTGTCCGTAACCCCAGCTGGGTCAAATTACCGTTTTACCCCTGGGTCACCTCTATTTCCTTAAGTACCAATTCTCCTCTAATGAACAATCTGTTTATGGTCCAACCATCAAACAGAAAACCCTCTCGTGCCATTGAGAGGGTAGGGCCCTTTGTTCAAGACTCGGAGTAACCACTTAAGGGAACACTCATCTGCTTCCCTAAAGTCGGGAAGGAGTGAATTCCATCTTGTACGATTATGTTCCCAGCTCCCCATTCGATCTTGTCCCCAAAGTGGTAGGCTTATTGAGTCGGCGTATTGGCCACTCTCACCCATGCAAATCAAAGGACAGTCTCTCATGAGCAGGAGTCCATAATCAACTCAGGATTAAGACTAAGTTGTCTCGGTCGTCCTAGTGAAATAGAAAACCAACTAGTTAACGGTGTTATAACTAGTGGTTACTATTTCGCGGTCCGGTCTTATGCAAACTCATTGCATAGGATACCCCCACTCGCATGTCTCCTACACGAACGCGTTGGATCGCAGCGTTTGTATCAAATACAAAGTGGGCCGTATCCATAGTGTCACCAGGATAAGGCACCCAGTCTTATCCCTATACTATAGACCCTTTAGGCTGTTTCTTGAACAATGATCCCATATGTCGCTACATATAGTTCAAGACTCATATTACAGCCTTGGATGTCTAGTTTATTGGATTAGGGTTATTATTAGGCAAAGACAAATATAAAATAACTAATAACAATTAATGGAAAAATATATCAATATTATTTCATTAATATCCGGTCAACGGTTACATTCACTATCTACGAGTTTTAGGGCATAAAACCCAACACCTCATGCATTCGCTCCATCCCGTCAGTCCATCTTCGTCTTCCACACCTCGAAACCCTTGACAGCCAAAAACCTCCATTCCCCACCATTTTTCACCGCCAAACAGAGTGTATATCGCTACCTACCTCTCACATCACGCCGGCGACCCACCTCCGCCGTGCCGACGACCTTCCCCGCCACGCCTACGACCATCTCTTGCATGCTCAATCGATTCTTCTTCTACGCGAGGACTGTACCAAAAAATTTTGAACTAAGGTAACGACTTCATTTCTCTTCCCTTATATTTGCAACGACCTCCCCTACTTTCTAGACAATCCCTTGAATTTAGGGATTTGTTTTTTTTTTTTTGCAATATTTCGTGATTTATGTGAATAAGGCCAACTAAATCCAACCCTTGTGACATGTTATTATAATTTGATTGTTTTTTATTGTAAAAATCGTCCAGGATGTTGTTAAGAAGGACCTTGCAAGGAAAAAAAACAAACAGATTAAAAAAGATGTAGTTGAAGAAGTTGACCCCGTCAGAGCGGTATGTACTGATATATACATATATTATTTACACCGTTTTATGACCTGCTTGCTAAAATTGAGATGTATGTATGTGGATATAACTCTGTCCTGTGTATTGAATGGTGAAAGTGTGCTGGAATGCCTATTGAATGACACTTTGTTGTGTGTCTGTACTCTTATATACATGCATATTAGTCATGTCAGTATATAAGTTGTGTGTCTTCCCTACTTTATAGATAATCCCTTGATTTTAGGGACTTTTTTTTTTTTTTGCAATATTTCGTGATTTATGTGAAAAATGCCAACTACATCCACCCCTTGTGACATCTTATAATTTGATTAAGAAAGATTTAGTTGAAGAAGTTGGCCCCGTCAGAGTGGTATGTACTGATATATACCTATATTATTTACACCGTTTATGACCTGCTTATGTGTACTAGAGCCTAAAATTGAGATGTATGTATCTGGATATAACTTTGTCTTGTGTATTGAAGGGTGAGATTGAGAAAAACTTTTAATTACAAACTTACAACCACTATTTTGATAAAACAAATAAACTAAGCTATGATATTTAAATGAGGGAAAAATATAGGAAGATTAATTGAACTTAACAAACAAAATCTTTTCTTACCGTTGGAGAGATAGAAAAACCTGAAATCCCTGTAAATCATGGTACATCCACCCGAAAAATGGGAGAAAATCTGTATGCAGTTGTTAAGGGCGTTTGTGTATAAACGTTACCAGGGGTAAAAATGAAAAAAAAAATCCAAAAAGAAGTTCATAAAAAGGTGGAAGCCATGTCTGCAATTATTGAACTTCCTTAGCCAAAAAACAAGAGGGTGTATTTTTTCTAGCCATTTACCACAATTCCTCGTTATTTTTTCTAGTTTTTTTTTAAAGAAAATCCATTTTTCTTTTAAATGATGTCAACTTAGTGATTGGTTTTGCATAATTGACTATCATTCTTCTATTCAAAATCAAAATCTAATTAATTATTTTTTCTATTTTTTAAAAGAAGATCAATTTTTCTTTACCGTGGGGTTGATTTCAATTATGCCCCTAAACTTTCAAATGTTCCATTTTAACCCTTGAAATTTAAAGTTTGTTTCAAAATGATTCTTGAAAGTTTTTTTTTTTCGTTAAATTTATTGACAGAAAATGACGTGTTTGTATATGTATTGTTGCTTGTGTAATAGATTTGAACACATACGTGGAAAAAAACAATAAAAACACATCCAAACACATTGTTGTTTGTCAACAAATTTAACGGAAAATGTCTCCAATGGTAGTTTTGAAACAAACTTTAAACTTCCAGAGTTAAAATGAAACTTTTAAAAGTCAGGAGTATAATTGAAACCAACCTCATAGTTCAAGGGTATTTTTGATAATTTAACCTATAAAAAATATCTAAAATTTTAGATATCAGTATATTATCTTATACTTTTAAATAATAATAATAATAATAATAATAAATATGGGTTTATTAACTTTATTTGCAGGTATTTAACCAAACATATAAAATGATGCAAGTTAGTCGATGTGTAGAAAAAACTATTGTGAATGCTTTCATTTTTCAAAGCATTGTTTTATTTATTAATTTACTTTTTATGACTAAAATCTTGTTTTTAAGAAAAACAATATATATTTTTTTTTAATTTCAATCTCTTCTCTTTGAGTGTGTTTGACTAATGTCTAATATTTTTTTTCTCTAATGTTAGGCAAAAGTTGGTTGTACATAATACTTTCGACATCTGAGGAGGTTAAGTTTAAATTTGTTTATCAATTAAAGTTAAATTACAAATTTGGTTTCTAAACTTTTAAATTTTTGTCTAATAAGTCACTAAACATTAAAAAATGTCTAATCCTTACTTCAACTTTAAAAACGTCTAATAAATCTTTGAACTTTTAATTTTTTGTTTATTACGTCTTTGATTATTGTGACATTTTTTTTTTAAATTTTGTATACAAATTAAAGTTTAGCAATTTTATGTCTAACAAATAATAAAAAAAAAAATGTCGAATAGTCGTGGACTAAACTTGTAACTTAATATGATACTAATTTATGTCTTATTATGATGGTTGGTTTTCAGAGGCAGGATCCAACAATATACCTCAAGGAAGAAACATTACTTATGAAATTAAATCACAATAACTTTTCAATTTTAACAAATGGAAATAGTCATACTCAAGCTCATGCTCCATCTAATAATGTTTATCAACTTCTTTTATGGGAAGTATGACTCTTTTGAGATTCCTTCACTTCAACAAGTGATGTCGGAGAATGGAATGTTTCACAATAACAAGTACTCCAATACAATACAAGTCTTGAAGCTACTTTGGCACCCTATTGTTATAACAATCTTCTCTATCAACCATCGGCATCGGCGTCGGTGTTGACGTCGTATGTTGGAGAAGGATCAAGTTCGAATCCAAGGTTAAATTTCAAAGGCATCAGTCAAATTGTATATGATTTCACATTGGGGTTTTCATTCATTTTTTTGTGGCAGTTCTTCTCAAAATGGAGATGATCGTGGGAACTTTACTAGTTGATGCAGTTAAAGAGAAAAATAAAGAAAAAGAAAAATCACAGTGGAAATTACCTTCATATTTCAAGAAAGCTTGTAATTAGAAGTTAATTTTGTTTAGTGTTGTTTTTAGCTTGCTTGTGTTATTGAACTTAGTAGAGAATTCACCAAGTTTCAATTCGGTCACAATGTTTTTTGTTACATGGGAATTGACTGCATCTCTTGGACAACACTATTTTTTTTTAAACTAAATTACATTTAAGCCATTTGTTTTATATACTTGTAATTTAATAATGGCTTCAATAATTGTTTCGAATTAAAAAGATTAAAGAAAAGTATTAGTTAAGAAGATATGAAGATATCAATTTTTCTTACAACATTCACTACTTTTTTAACTCAAAGTTTTATATATGTACATATGTTGGTATAGATTATATAAAGATCATGAAATTGTAGGAATTTGAGTACATATAACATTTATAAATTTACTTATTAATACATCCCTTTTAAATTCAATATTTAAATCAAAGTTCAGAACTTTAACCAGTTGACTTAAACTTAGGTTATCAATTAGACATTATCATAAATTAAAATGAGAAAAGAAAAAAGATAATCATAATAAGACTAAAAATAAAATGAGCTCAACTATTGGGCACTACTACAAATTTTATAAAAAGAAAAACTAATCCAAAACTTTATTGGTAACAGAGAAGTTAAAAAAAGGGAATTAGGGAAGTTTCTTTCTCTATACCAAAAGCCCCATGCCCCATCCTACCATAGCCTAACTCAAAGCAAAAGCAAAAGCATAAGCTTTTTCTTCTTTTTGTTCTTCTAAAACACTTTTATTGTCCTCTTTCTTTCTTCTCAGCTACTGTTGAAAATGGTGTATTTCAATAATGCTCAGCGATAGCCCTCAAGCCCCAGCCTTGAGTTCAGCCAACTGCAGACTTCATTCATCTCTTTTGGGACTGTGTAATGTCCAAGCCTGCAAACAAGTAATCAATCAACACCCTTTTAAGCTTTTTGATTTTGATTTGATTTTGCTCCATTTTGATTGTTCAATTTTGTGCATTTGATAAGAATTGAGTATTACCCTTCTTGGCTTTTGAAAACAAGGGTTCTAAACCCAGCTGAGGTCAAGGACTGAGCTGATTTCTCTCCATACTTCATAGGGACTACCTCATCAGCTGCATTTTGGGTTTAAATGGTTAAGAATGTTTCACCAAACAAATCCAAAAAGAAAAAAAAAATTGAAGAATCTTGTAGGTTGTTTCAGAGTTCTGAAAAATAGCCATGACATGGTTTTTCTCTTTTTCCCTTGTTTTCTCAAATGATAACTTTAAAATGTTGAGAATCAATATCTTTTAAACAAGTTGTGAAAGTTGGAGTTCTGAGAGAGAATGGCTGTGGAATATATTCAAGCTTTCTCAGAAATGTTGAGTTATTGAAGTCATGAAGTTTGTCAGAAGAAACTGTATTCTGATGGTTGAAATCTTCAATTTGAAGTCAGCTTTGTATACAAGAAAGCTAAGTGAGTTATTCTTCAGGTCATGAGAGAACAAAAACATAAACATTAGCTTAAGGTCTTAGACAACTACCTGTTCCATGAAATTGTAAGATAGGAATTGATGCCGCTCGCCTCGTAGCCTCGTTTGATGCTTCAAATTTGTTCCTTAAGCTCCTGTATGACATATTTGATATATTATTTATTTCTATATGAGCACTTATCAACCATGGAGATCTTTCCCTAGAAAACATACCTTGACCCAGGAAGCCAGCCACTAAGTCCAACAACTGCCCTTAGGTAGATGGGGTATGGGACTCCATTTCCATATTTGCCAAGAGCACAGCAAGTTGCAGAGTAAAGTGCCATTGCAGCTCCCATACTGAAGCCTCCAATCCCAACTTTTACTGTCACAAATAATTGAAGTAAAGAAATTTATTCTCTATCAAGTTGGGGAGTAAATATTTTGATATAATAAAGATTCACATATTGTTAAAAGTTTTTGTTGTATTGAAGTTTCTGTTATTTTGGCTTCAGTATGCACTTAAGATTTTTGGCAGCTTAAGATGCAAATAACTCTCAGCATACCATCAGATGGCTCTGCAGACAGCAAGTTTGCAATATGGGCAGCTGAGGCATCAAGACCTTCCCAATCATCTGGGCCTTCTTCAGAAAACTCTCCCACATCAAACCCTGATAAGAATGGTAATATTTATTAGTAAAAAACCACTTGAAGGAATGAAAAAACTGAGAAAAGTAGAATGTTGTTGATCTGACATGCAGTGCAAGGAAAGCCTCCAAGTAGAGATACCGGTCGAGTCGGAGCAGTTGGACAAATCCATTTGATCTGTGTGATTGAAATAAATGATGATTAGTATGAGAAGAAAGCCTGGAGAGTAAGCTAAATATGAAGGCATAGCCATTTTATGGAATAAAATTATATTGCTTACGTTTGGAAGAGGAAGGGTTTCCAGGAGCTGAGAAGAGCTGCAGTTAAACAGAGAACAAAATCAAGAAAGCAGAACTTATTAGATTGGTTACTAGCAAAAATAAATCTACAAACTAAAGCATAGTACCACTAAGACAACATCCTTGGAAAAGTTTAAAACTCTAATCAATCTCGAACCGGGATGCATGATGTCTGATTGATCATAATTCATGTAAAAGCAAAACCTTATATGTCTTTTCAATTCTACAAGGTTTAGCAAGTGAATTTCTGGTATTTAAAGATGAAGTTGGTAGAAAAGGGAAAAGAAAGTACTATAGAGGGCCCTATCTTGTCCGGAGAACCAAGTAAAAATGTAAGTTAGTCTTATTTACACCTTTTCCAAACCATGGTTCCCAAACAAACTTCAGCATAAGATCAGACAAGTTGAAAGGGAAAGTTCAACCTTTATTCATACAATTTCTACGGTGCCGTTTCGTTTTCACATATCATTCAAGTGAGAAACTCAAGGAAAGAATATGAAGATGTTGACATTCTGAAACCACCTTTTCCCTTTTTCGTTTTGGCTTAGGAAACAAAGGTCGGCAAGAAACGCTTCTTAAAGAAGGTAAAAAGTACTTTATGCAAAAGGGAAAAGAATATAACCGTCCACTGTTGATGGCAAGCTAGTAAAATAAACATCCAACGTAAGACAGTCACAGGTTTCTCTGCTTTTCATGCGCAAAAAAGAAATCTTAGTGCTATTCTAGCTTCAATGAAGCTCATTCAGACAATTATCAAACATGCTGGATTCTTTGAGTATGTACTGTACAGTTTAAGGTAACTTGGATTTTTATAAGAACAGAGGAACTTGAAAGGTTTTAACTTTAAGCACCATTACAAATGATTTAATATGGAGTTGAGCATTTAGGGAACAAAAAGAGGCATTTACCTTGAGCCATTATCACCAAGGCCATGTAGCCAAACAATAGTGGCCTGGTGTTTTCCTTTGGGCCTCACAACATGTGTCCTTCCAAACTCCAATGGCCTTCTTGCTGATGATCTACTGCCTGCAGTTTGGCCACCAGAATGTGTAACTTCTCTAAATCATGAACAGTTAGAGAAAACAAAAAGGACTAATCCATTCATTAAAGGGAGCTGTGGGGGCACAAAGATAGAGATTTTGTTGGTTAACAAAAAAAATCAGACTTCTAGCAAATTTAATCGTGGATGGAAAAAGAAATGAGAAGGAATGTGAAAGTAAACAAACCAGAGCTGATATTAGAATGTGAGTAACTCATATTGAAAGTTGTAAGAGCTGCAGTTAAGAGGCACTTGTGAGTATATGCAATGGCCCAGAAGTGTAATATGCTGCGATGTAGAAAAACAACAATGAAAATGTCTATTTATAGCCAAATTTGGTGATGTGAAAGTGGAATAAAATGTGGGAGAATATGAATCACTATGCTAGTGTGGTGTGTACACCAGCTGCACATTACACCAAATGGCCAAGAAATTCAGAAAGGGAGAGGCATCTATGAAAAGGAGAAGTAGAGACAAGGACAAAAGCAGGAAATCTTTTTATGAACACAAAGAATCCCAGCAGGCAGAGCACCTTCATCCATCCGCAAGCCTCCCAGCTAGGAGAGAGAGCTCTGGATATGCAAAATAGAGAGAATCTATGCTTGTGGGCACTGGGCAGCGGCCAGAAAATAAAGCAAATCCAATAACAAACTTCAAGAATATTACTAGAAATAACAAAGAATAACCCCTCAGTTTGTCCAAGGAAATATCTATTATCAATCATTTTTAATGAATTTCTGATTGATACCATTAACCAGAAAGTGAAGTTGGTTCGAGTGTCCAATCTATCTAATTTAAGCAGGAAGAAATATCTAAAATTGCAGTGCTAAGTAATTTTATCTTATATTCTGCATTTATAATTTTATACTATTATTGTCCATATGTGGTTACCAACCTGGATGTCTTAAGTGGAATCATGCACAATAAAAAAGCATTTCAACTTTTTCTCTGCTCTTTCTTCTCTTCTGCTTGCCAGTTCATTGTATTTTGATTGCTCTGAGACCCACTACAAAGACTACTTTTGTTTGTATCTATGCACACACGGCCACCATATTGACAACAAGCTCAGCTGAATCAAATCATTATTTCATCTTTCAGGGGATTAGAGTTGTTGTAGCTTGTAGTTTTGATTGATTGACATGATTATGTAGCTGAAAAACACAACTTAAATGATCCATTCAAATCTGAGGCTCATGGAGGGAGACATAAGTATTTGTTCTACAGCTTGTAGATTTGCTAAATCTTTAGCAAAACTTAACAAGATACAAAGCTCTTCAACATGGTTCTCCCCCATTATAGGCTACAAAATCTAAGTTTTTCCCTGAACTTTGTGTACATAACAATAGATTGGACTTCAATCATTATATTTGATTAGTTTCTTTTCCATGTTATCTAATCTTTATAATCACTCAATCTACTTATTTACTTCCCCAAGAACCTCATTGACTTGGAAAATCCCACTTGGGTTGAGAAATATGCTCATCTACTACTTCTACCTAACTTGAAAATCTTGAGAACAACCTTCTTCTTTTTCTTCTTTCTTTTCTCTGGTTGAATATATGAGATAATGAAAGAGAAACTTTTCATTTATTTTGCCCTTAAGAATGATACTGAGACAATATTAACAGTCTAAATTCTACACTTTCATGGCCATTACATTGCAATGTTCCCACTGCCATGTTGAAACTTTTCAGGATCATTTTGGATGATTTTCTTATGGAGGTGGTTCTGATAGCAGCAATAAAGATTAGAAATATTTGGCTCTGAGGAATAGATTCTACAGCTCAACAAGATCAGTTTGACAACACGCTCACCACTTAGTGGCTACACAGAGGTTAGGTAAAAGGTCTCAGTCAATTTTACACCACTAACTTTTAGTCAGACCCAATATGATGCAACTTCAACTCTACAGTGTAGGCATTTTGGGATGAGATATCTCTGTTAATATTATCTTCATTCCTATTCCTCTCCCCCCTCTTTTGTGGCTTTACTGATTAAAGAATAGTGGTAGGGTTGGAGCCTTGATTGTAGTTGAACTCAACATTTTCTTTTCTTTTCTTTCTCGAGATTTAAGACCCGTTTGGAATGACTTTCCAAGTGTTTAAAAAAGTAACACTTAAAAAGTTATTCCAAACAGGGACTTATTCTTATGTTTTATCTTTTAAGCTATGAAATAGGGAAAATTTTCTCAGAAAATTCTGACTCTTGGCTATAAGAAAATGCTGAGATTGAAAAGCTTTAACTTCAACTACCTCTTGCAAAATAAAAGCCAACTTGTGAGTGCATGGCAAAGAAGAATCTACATCTATTTTCTGGTTGACCAAACAAGAATGATCAAAAGAAAGAAAGAAAAAAACTAATAAAAGGCTGATGTGGCTTACTGTGACTGGTTTTATTTTCATACAATTTGAAGCATCTACTTTTCTCTCTTGGTCAATGTTTGGGCACTTTTCCTTCCTTTATGGAAAGAACAACTTTTCTGTTTGTCAACTCCTCCTCCACCCCACCCTTTAAAATGGAGAGATAATCCAACTTGATTATAGAATTGGTTTGTGCTTAATTGTGGGCTTATTTTTTTAACAAGAGACAACATATGCTGTTGGCACTATTCTTTGTTGGACATTAAAATACTTCAATATGAAGTTTTACTTCCTTCCTTGCCCCTATTTTCCTTTTTCTTTTTCTTGTTCTTGTTCTGTTTGCCTCATTGGGTATGGGAATTTGAGCTTAGTAAGAAAAGTTCTATGCATTTAGAACCAAAAGATGGAACCTTTACTGATATTTGTAACTAATGCAGCAGCTCAAATGATCTTCTTTTCCCCTTTCAATCTTTAATTAGAGTGAAAGCATGCAACAAACTCTAACCCCATCCCTCCTATGAGGTGGGGGTCTCCAAGCCAACTAAAGGATACTTTTTGTTCTAACTTCACCTTGTCTAGACTAGATAAAGTGAAAGCATAATATCACTAGGCAAGAAGCTGGTGCAAATCCATTGACTAGACATTTGTGAACCACAGCTGAGTACTTTGATAATGTTTTTCTGCTTTCCACTAAACTTATTTTCTACCCTACTATATTTAGCTCGGGATAATCTTAAAGATTTTAGTTTCATCGGGTTGAACCCAAAACTTGAATTGATATATTCTTGGAGATTTATGACGAGACGTAAGTGTTCTTCTGGTTCTGGCTAGACTAGACTACTTTTGTTGTTTGGGTCGAGCATTTTGGCGTTGAGGTTTAAAGGTGACTCGTAAATTTTTTAATCTAGTTTTAAGGATGAAAAATATTTCGTCTTTTTTTGTCCAACTGGAGACAAATTAAGTGGAGAATTCTGATTGAAAGAAGAAAAACAAGCATGTATACTGCTAGGGAAAGGCTAGGAAAAGGAAGTATAAATCACTTTCACATTTGCTTAAAGTAATAATAAGGTTTAAGTAAATGAGAAGTTAATCAAGCAATGGGCAGCTCCAATGGTTTTGAGAATAGTAGAATAAAAATATTGTAAGAGAAAGATTGAGCATAAGATAAAGAAGCACTTTTAGTCTTATCAATGAACTAAACTAATTAAATTTTCTAATGGTTGTGTTATATTTAATCAATCCAATGAATAAGACACTTTCCAAAGAGGAATAGATATATTAAGAAATTGATTAGCAATAATTAACTTCTTTTTGTCTTGTCAAATTGATATGGGTTGGGTTTTGTCCCTTAAATTAAACTAACCTAATTGCTTTAAGAATAAAAGTTATTAATGTAATAATGTGCTAATTGCAACAAAATTTTAAAGGCTCTTTTAAGGGAGGAAAAAAAATAAATAAATTATATTCTAGTTGAAGATAGTTATTCACTTATTTTCTTAATAATTAGTGCTTGAAAGTTGTTCCAAATATTAAATATTTGGAGAAAAAAGGGAAAGGAATAAAAAGTTCCCACTTAGAAATAAAAACAAGGAAAGAGTTAAATCACTTTAGTATAAACTTTTTCTTTTAGAGTCTGAAATTTTCCTTTTTTTTTTTAAATATTTTTATGGGAAAATGATTCTGGTGGAATCAAGTATTTTCTTCAAAAGTTTCATATTTTCTAAAGTTTCCATTTTAGTTTCTAGGAGTTTCTTTATTAGATGGGTATCTCTTCTATGTTCTCCACCATGATGCCAAAATTGATAGTAATGTGTAGGGTACTATTTTTTATTTTTTTAAAAACAGTTTTCTACTTTAGAATAAAAATTAAATAAAAAAATATATGTTATGGATATAAATTTTGATTATATTTTTTACTTTTAGATTATTGTATTTTGGTCCTTAAACTTTCAAAATATCTATTTTTCATTTTCTGAATTTTTAATTTTATTCTATTTTGATACTTAAAACGGTCAAAATGCCAATTTTAGTCTTTGAACTTTAAAAATTTTAAAAAAATGTATATCATTTTGGTCCTTATCTTTATTATTTTGTTTTTAATAAATTGATGATATGGTTTCAAGTATGTGTACTAGTATGTTAACCTGAGCATGTATTCAAACCAAAGGTTAGAGGTGAATATTAGGTGGTAAAATGATCTATTAGAAATAACATAACAATAACCAAAATTGTAATTTTTTTTAAAAAAAATTTATGACCTAAACCAAAATACCATGAAAGTTGAGAGACAAAAGTAATCATTTTGAAAATATTTGAAAACTAAAATTGATATTTTAAAGGTTTAAATGTTATTTTGCTCACTGTTATTTTGGTTTTGGTTTATTTTGGTCCTTGTACTTTTAAAATGTTCATTTTGGTCCCTTTACTTTTGGTTTTGGTTCATTTTGGTTTATGTACTTTCAAAATGTTCATTTGGTTCTTATACTTTTAAAAAATGACCAATTTGGTCCCTTCATTTTCAATTTTATTCTCATTTTTTTAATCATACTTTTGGCATGAGATTTCACTTACTAAATTATTCATAAGTTTTCTTCAAGGGTTTCCATTGTGTATAAAATTTACATTTAAAATTTGTAAATATTGACTAAATTGGTTATTGTTAAAAGTATAAGAACAAAAAACGAACATTTTGAAAGTACGTAGACCGAAATGAACCAAAATCCAAAGTATTGGGACCAAAATAAACGTTTTAAAAGTACGGGGACAAAAATGAACCAAAACCAAAAGTACAAGGACCAAAATAATATTTAAACCTATTTTGAAAGTTTTGAAACCAAGAAAAAAAGACTTGAAAGTTCATAAATCAAAATGAAATTTATACTTTATCTTTTAGTGTCTTCTAGGGTGAACTTCTAGAATAAATGAAATTATTCTTTCCAAAATCACAAGTTTATGTGTATCCTTTTTTAGAAAAATATTTCTTTTACTACAATAAAAGATACTTCTAGGATGACAATCAATGTAATAAGGAACATCATTAACATTTATAAGTCATTTAATCATCATTATTAAAAACAATTTTGAAAACATAAACAATCAGTCAAATCAATTTTGTTTTCTTCTTTTGAGAGTTTTGATGTTCAAGATTTAGAGTAATTTTAACCATAAAACAGTTAAATGAACCTTTTTTTTTTTTTTTTTTTTAAATTCAACAACGTTTTGGATGAAGGATTCAAACCTCTAATATTTTTTTTAACAATATATGGGGTGGGGATTCGAACCACGAACCTTGTGGTTATCAGTACAACTTTATGCCAGTTGAACTATGCTCTTGTTGGCTGATAGTACATATTTAAACTATATTCACTTTGACAATAGGCCATATCGTTTCGTGCGAAATTAAGAACCATATTAATTCTCTTTGATTTGATGTTCATAAAATTGAAAGCTGAATTTGGTTCCTAAAACATTTGTTCAAAAGACCATTTAAGCTTACTTAACTAACCCTTTGTAGATAACTACATATGCAATTAACTGAAGCTCCCAAATACTTTTACTTTTTAGGTATCCTCATACTTCAAAAGCTTGAAGATTTCCTTTTCCAATCTTGTGATAATGCTTGATTTCTTTAAGCAATATGTTATTGTGTGGTCTGTCAATTTCTAATTCCAGAAGAAACAAGTATGAAAGAGTATATTGCAACATTCGGACTTCAAACATTTTTTAGTTACAAATATGTATAATTAGCATTCATGTCCACATCAAATAATTATTTATTGTTCGAAAAGATAGCGCAATACTCAAAAACCAACGGTAATTACTTTAAAAGTTAAGACATATACCATTGATCAAAGAGATTAGAGGTTAAAAGTTTGAATCTCCACCTTGACATGTTGAAATAAAAAAACGAACCAATTTGTTTTTAAAGTTAAATTTTGGCTTGAGAATTTGAATTGGATATAAATAACTTATTTTGAGAAGCGAAATTCTAACATGCACTTTTTTTTGTTCAACAATATGTGAGGTAGAAGATTTACATCTTTAACCTTTTGGTGGAGGGTATATGTCATATCGTACACTTATGACTTAGTTAATAATTCAATTTTAACCTTAAAATTTTAATTTCACCCATGTATACTCTTCTATTGAATAAGTGATACAATTTAGGCTTTAAACTCAATTTTTTACTTTTCATTTAACATGTGAAGGTTTGAATTTGAACATTTGACTTTTTAGTTGAGCATCTATAGTTGCAATTGTGTTGATACTTTTAAATAGTTTGATTTAGCCATTTTATTGCTTGAACTTAAAACATCTTTTATCAAGCTGATTAATGTTTTCAACAACATGCAAGAGTGGATCAGGATTGAACCTCTGACCTTATTGGTCAAGACACAAGCTTTATGCCTTTTTTTTTTTTGGGAAATTGTCAAATTTAACCCAAATGAGTTTTGGGTTTTCAAAATTGACCCACCCTCTAAAAACTTGTTTTCTTTAACCTGCTGATGTCACTTCACTATGTGCAATTACAAACACACCCTTGAAGGTAAAAGGTAAAAAAAAACTGCCCAGCTGTGTATCCCTTCGTTTCTCTTTCTCTCCGTTTTGTTTCTTCTCTCCGACGACTGTAATCTCCAGCGATGCGTGGATTTTTTGTGTGTTATAACTTCCCTCCGACGACTGTAATAACTTTGCCTAGTTTATTTTTTGTGTTGTTAAACGTTCAATGAGTTTGTTTTCGAATATGCGCGGATTTTCGGAATGGGTAGCATTTTTCTGTTGATAAATTTTGTTCCAACCGTTTTTTGTGTTGTTTTCGAAGATGAGAGGGGGTTTTGGAGTTTAAGTTTCAGAGAGGGAAACAAGTTTTGAGAGAGGGAGGTATTTTCTGGGATGAAGAGTGGTTTCCTGTGGCGTTTGATTGAAAAAAAAATGGGGAAAAACTCTATAGTTGTCGGTGTTGGAGAAGACAATTGTTCCCGGTTGATTTTCCGGTCAGGATCATGACCTGGAAAAATTGTGGTTTTCTCGTAAAAGAAGAAAGGAAGAAAGGACCTGGAAAATTTCTTGGTCGGGATTCGTATCTTTTCCAGATTTTCATAAAAAAAAAAATCTTCTTTAGTTGAGTTTTTTGTGGGTCAAATTGAGTGATTACTGGTTATGTTAGGTCTGCCTTTGCACTTTCGTTTCCTTCAGTTTCTTATTTACACCTTTATATTCATTTTTTTTTTCCACATCCGGTGGGTAATAGTACAATTTTCGTAAAAAAAAATCTTGTTTCGTTGAGATTTTTGTGGGTTTGTTTTGATGTTTGAAATTAGTTAGTTGGGTTAGTTTGTTGAGATTTTTTTTTAAAAAAATATGGTTGGTTAGGAGATTTAAAATTGAAGAAGGATAAATGACTTTTCACCTTGTAGGTCCCATAAAAAAGTAGCCAACTTTATATAAAATAGGTAAAAAAAAAAACAAATTTTTAGAGTGGTCAATTTTGAAAACCCAAAACTCATTTGGGTTAAATTTGACAATTTTTTTTGACAACATGTAGGGGTGGAAGAGAGCTTTATGCTTTTTTTTTTTTACATGTAGAAGTGGAAGATTACCTCTGACCTCTTGATCAGGATACAAGCTTTATGTCAATTGAACTATACTCTTGTTGACAACTTTATACTAATTAAACTATACTCTTGTTGACTATCAAGTTTATTATGTGGCTAGATTTTAATAAATTTTAGGGTAAAATACCTTTTTGGTCCCTCATGTTTCGAGTCCGTTTCTAATAGGTCCCTAGGTTTCAAAATTGAACAATCAAGTCCCCATTGTTTAAAAAATACTTCTATTGAGTCCCTGGACCGTTAGTTTTTTTAACGGTACTGACGTGGCATTATTAAAAATATTAAAATTTTAAATTTTAAATTTTAAATTAAAATAATAATAAATAATTAAAAAGAAAAAAAAAGGAAAAAGAAATCTCTAGCTTCTCTTTCTCCCCCACGAAACCACCCTTTCTCTCCCTTCCTTTCCTTTCCCTTCTTTCTCTTTCTCCTTCCTCTCTCTTTTTTTCCTTACCTTCTCCGGTTGCCGTCGCCGCTACCGTCGCCGCCACGCAACCCACAGCCTCCGTCCCCAAACCCTCATTCTCTCTCCCCCTCACTCACCTCTCTCCTCGAACCCAAACCCTCATTCTTTCTCCTTCTTTAGCCGCCGCTTTTCTTGCCGTTGCCTCCGCCATCTCTTGCCGTCGCCGTTATCGTTGATCGCCGCTGGGTGGGTGGGTTTTGAAGCTTAATAAGAAGAAGAAGAAATGGGGGTGGATTTGAGGAGGATAAGAAGAATAAAAGAAAAATGGGTATTTTCTGTGTGGATTTGAGGTTTTGTTTGAGAAGAAAGAAAATTGGTATTTAGGGTGGGTTTGAAGTTTTGTTTAAGAAGAAGAGGTGGGTGAGGGTGGGTTTGGTTTTGAAGAAGAAGAGGAGGGAGGGGAGGGGAGGTGGGGTATAGTTTTGAAACAGATGAAAAAGAGAAGGAGAAGGGGAAGAAGGATGCGGCGATGACGAGCTATCAACGACGGGCGACTGTGAGCATTCAACAACGACGGCATGGTGGGCTACTGCCAACGAGAAGGGGAAGGAAGGGAGGAGGGGAAGGAGAGAGAGAGGGAGAAAGAGGAGAGAGAGATTTATTTTTCTTTTTAATTATTTTTTAATTTTAATTTCTTATTATTTTAATTTAAAAATTAATATTTTAATATTTTTAATAATGCCACGTTAGCACCGTAACTACCACGTCAGCACCGTTAAAAAAGTTAACGGACCAAGAACTCAATAGAAACATTTTTTAAACAGTGAGGACTTGATTGTTTCAAAACCTAAGGACCTATTGGAAACGGACCCGAAACATAAGGGACCAAAAAGGTATTTTACCCTAAATTTTATGATCAAACTTTATTCCATTCTAGATTATGACTTCAAACGTGAAATTTGTATGAATCATCAATTAGTTCATATGCAATTTTCTAATTCAGTTTGAGATAATACTAATTCTATCGCTTATTCAAGTTCAATATAACAAACAATTTGAAGGTAAAAAACAAACCAAAAAAAACCGAAAAAAATCCGCTTATTCGTGAAATTTGGGTGAAATTTGCCATGCATAAGCCAAGATTTCAGCTGGCCCAACCCTAAAAAAATTCACTAAAAGCTCAAATCCATGAACACCTGCTCAGAGAGCAAATTATATAGCAGTGTCCAATAATTTCTTCCTAGATTATCAACGGCTGAAACAGATGATCATAATGCAAATAGACCTTTCAAGTTTGGCTAAAAACCATATCCTTTCAACAAATTAACGTTTTCCACGACAAATAATCAGCATAACCGAGTTTCTTTCACAAGAAAAGACTTACAAAACTACAATGACACTAGGAAAAGCTACCTTTTTCGTGTCCAGGAGATGTCGAGGCCGAAGTGAACTACAAGAAAGAAGAATATATTGCAGATTGCAATGACAGTGGAAACAAGATTTGTAATAGAAGTTGACTATAGTACAGCAACTGCACACTTCCTAAATGGATTGATTTCAGAAAGTTCTCAAATTATCTTTTAAGATCAAAGTGTATTGTGTGTTATTGTACTGCCACCTGGTCATGGTAAAGAATTAAGAAGCCTCCAATTATTTGGAAATACATAAAAGAAAGCCTAAAAAGATGTGTATCTTCCAACAGAAGACTTGCCTGTGTCTCTAATTGACACACGGAAAAAACTCAGATCCCCATCGTTGCTGAAGCAACAACTGCAAATAAGACAGCTTTAAATGAAAACTGCAGCATTTTTTTGAAATTTCTCACTTTAAAAGCAGCCATGGTTTATTCTGGAAAAGGAGATGGTTGCAATCAATGATGGTGATCATCATCTCCATAACCATCCGGCGATCCTCCAGGTCCCACCACTTCCAGCTGCGAACATAATTTACATAATTATAAACATTCGGCACTTCTAAGTAATTGCTAATTAAGACACCAATGCCTTTATCCCATTCAAGGAGTGAGATAATTAGGACCCGTTTGGTAACGTTCTCGTTTCTTGTTTCTAATTTTATTAAGAAATCTAAGCATTTAATAACTATGCATGTTTCTTGTTTCTCATTTTTTAGAAACACTCCCAAAATTTGTATAGAACTTTTGGGAACAACTAAAACTAATTTCTCCTTTTTTGTTCTTGTTTCCAATTTTTTCCAAACATCAACAAGAATATAGGTTTATTATTATTGAATGTATAGGTGTTAGGATCATGAAATTCTATTTTTCTTTAATAAAAATGAAGAAACGGAAACAAGAAACAAGAGCGTTACCAAACGGACCCTGAGAGAGAGAACTAACAGTAAAACTCACTGGGACTCCATAGAATCATGCATTCAAATAATAACCAGAACGCAATTGACCCACCATGAACCTCACATTTGCAAGGAGGAACAGAAGTAATTCTTTTTGTAATTAAATATACGTATATATAATTTATCAAGCATAAAGAACTTTTTTTTTTCTCATTCAACATATGAGATAAAAATTCGAACCTCCAACATTATGGTCGAAGTATAATGTCCTAACTAATTTGAACTATGCTCGAGTTGGGCATGCATAAACACCCATAATAACAGCTTGTAATCTTTGGTAAGGTTTTGGGGTTTGTTCCTCTTTTATGATATTTTATTCTATCGTTGAAATTTAGTTTTTTTCTTTTAAGTTCATTTCCAGCATACTATATCAAGGCAACATAACGTAATAATTTACAATAAATTCTCACCATAAAGTACTGTGTGCACACAGGGCATTCATGTGGCTCGCCTTTCTTCAGCCGAAACCAGACAACATCATGTTCATCCTCTACAAGTTGAAAGGAAGCAACAGCAGTAAGTTGGAATTCCTCATGTGTAAAGGAAGAACGCAAGATTTACTGATGTAAAATTTTGACAGACTTGCATAAAAATGATGAGCATGGATAAAAAAAGAGAGATTGCAAGTACCCACCGCCTTCACCTCCAGGGCACCCAACTAATCTTTCATCATAATATGACTTAATAACAGCAGGAGCTTCCTAAAGAAATAAGAAAGTACTTAGATTTCATCCAAGGAAATAATTCATGCAACTAAACTTATTCCTTCATGCAAATCCTCTCACAGTATATCGCTAAGAAAGTTACCGGCTTTATTGGAGCAAAGTAAACCCTCAATAGAAGTATTAACATTCAAGGTCACAGAATGCAAAATAAACACCCAGCTACAAACAAAACAGAAATGACATAATTTCAAAATAAATAAATAAAATGGAAACTACTGCAGTAAAAATTCTTGCTTAGGTGGCAGCAAGAGGATATACTCTAATCAAGAAAATGAGAATTTTTTTCCAACTTCCCCTTACACTTCCTTTCTTTAATTTTTCACCTTGTTAGATGCAATATGGTCTGTGGTCTCTCTCCCACTTGAGAACAGAGATCTAAGCATTTGGAATACCAAACATGGAATATGGTTTGTTCTTCTTTGCAAATGGTTATGGAGACTTCCTAAGGACTAGGAGCCTAGTTCTCTTCGGCATTATAGTAATTGCTAACAAACATGGAAAGAACTTCACCAGGCAATTCACAAAGGAATATTACTAGGGGCCTAGGGCACATAGTTTTCTTTCAGGCTAAGGTGGTTGCTCGCAAATATGGTAGTGACTTCACTGGTCAATTCACAAAGGAAGTTCCTATACTTTCAGTGAGAAGTTTAGATGGCCATATGAGGTTGCTGACTGGAAAGGAGCACTGGCAAAACTTGTGGGGTAAGGGTGACCTTGGTCTGAAGTTTCTGTTCAAATAAGAATGACAGGTAGAGAAATTGAAGAGCGAGCTATCCTTGGTAGTGGGTTAGATGCAATTCACGTCTCCTTAACCAGGCTTCAAGAGCTTGAAATCTCACTTCTTCCGGTTCCTTTTCAGTTACCTTCCCAACTCATTTTGGTTTTTGAAGAACCTCCATTCTCCTGGATTTATACAAAATATTTCGTACAGCAAGCTATCTAAAAAGTGCAAGGTGTTCCCTTGGTCAATTTTCCAAAAAGGATCAACACAAATGGTGTTGCTCAAAGAACTCTCCCCTATATTTTTCCCGAAACACCTATTTTACATAAAAAGAATGAAGATCCTGCTGAACAAGTTTTATTGAACAGCCATTTCTCTAAGAGGCTTTGGGTAATTAAGGATTTTATTCCTCAAATGTCAACAGGTCAAAGATCCTAGATAAGGAAAGAAACCTACAGAATAATGGTATTTTCCCATTTCTTTTGGAAGGTGTGGTTGGAAAGAAGCAGTACAGTTTCCAAAATTGGAGTCTTGTAGAAAAAGAATCGGACCTTGAGATATTTGCGGCTTCTTCTTGAGCCTCTTATGATAAAAGTTTTTTCTTTGTAACTACCCCTTATCTTCAATCATAGCAAAACCGGGGAACCTTTTGGAAACTCCTGTATATTTTTTTTATCAATGAAATTTGTTTCTAATAAAAATAAAAAAAGATAGACCATCTATAGTAAAAAAGAGCTAAACATAGTTCTAGTTCCTCCCCAACTAGTGAGACCACACATTAGTATATATATATATATGTATGTATATTTTACAACATGTGTGGGATGAGGGATTTGAACCACAAACCTCTTGGTCATTTAGTACCAGCTTTTATGTAAGTTGCACTATGCTCAAGTCGGCCAAATTAGTATATTCTTAGACAAACATAAAGTGAAAAATAAGACTAATACCCAAAAACTCAAGCAATAAATTTGTCTTAGAAAATAACGCTATTTCTTTCTTACCAAATTGCCAAACAAATAGTTGGAACTGAATACATCCAAAAGTTCAATCTTTTATCAGTCAATCTTCTTCCAGATATAATCCAAACTAAAGAGAGCATGCTTACCTTTTTGAGTAACCCAAAAGCCCTCAGACTCTAACAATAATTTGGCACATAAATTATGGGTAAACACACGCATACACAACATGAAAAGTATAATTCACCATCTCATGTTGCTTTATTTATAACAAATAACACATCAATATGGAGTATGGAGAGAGGAAGCAAAAGGGCCTACTTGAGCGGCATAAGACACAACCCAAAGTGTGCGAAAATAAAATTAACTGCAAACTATACCAACCTTAGTGCCAAAAGGGCCAACAGGGTTGTTTATATCAAGGATGTCTCTTCCCTGCAAACATAAAACCAATTGAAATGAGACTTGCCTCCAGAATGAGAAATACATCAGATGCAAACCAACGAAAATATTTACATAAACCAGACTTGGTCTAACATGAGAAATGTGTCAAGAAATTCAAGTAGCCCACAAAATACGACATCTTGACTGGACAATGTTGTGTCGTTTGGCACCTATCATTCCAGAACCTTTAGCCAAACAGACCCAGAAGGTTGTTGGCTCAGCTTGTGCATTGTAATGATTGCTCAATCATTCTGTTGTACCTTTCAGCACACGTGTACATTGGTTGTAGGCTGCTTCTTTTATTCGTTGATTATTACACCTATACCTCTCTAAAATCTATCTACATATTTGAAATAGAAATGAGCTCACATCATCGGGCCTCATACATAAAATTCTTTTCGTCACGAAATGTCCTAGATCGTTTCTTCAACCAATTCAAGGAACAGCAGAAATTAATTTGTTCGATAAATCGACCGTCGACTAATATAAATAACAAGATATACGTAGAAGTTCGACATTGACATTTCCATGAAATTGATGGAAACCATCTTTTACTTGCCTCTTTTCAGCTTCTATTCCGCTGTTTTTTTTTTTTTTTTCAACATCAAAATCGAAAAACGAAAGCACGCAACAAAAAACAATAAATATAACCTCAAGCGCGGCTTCAAGCTCTTCACGCTCGTGTCCGGTTGCAATCGGCATTACATCCTCAACCTTCTTCAAGCCAGCATCAACTAATTTACAACAAAAACCAAATCAATAATCACACGAGACCAAATCCACGTCCGCACTCATACTACAGATTCATTTTGAAACAAACAGTACAAAAAGTAATAATCCATGAGTTATGAGTATGAAAATGGAAAGCGGAGAGTAGGATCTACCGGCCTCGGCGCCGTAATGGCGAGGGAAGAGCGAAACGGGAGGCGAGGGAGAAACGTGAGATGAAGAAGGAAGGGCAAGTCGTGAGGCTCCGGAAATGGATCGCGAGGGAGCAGATGCTGCGGTGGATGAAGAAGGAAGAGGTTTTAGGGATTTGAGCTGCGAAGAGAGCAATCTCCTCCACATGGTTGGTGATCCTCCGGCTATGATCTCAGGTCACACCCCCTTCGACGGCGAACTGATTAGCTTCTTTCTCTCTCGCTCTCTCTCTCTCTTCTTCGGCGTTTTCGTTTTGGGAAATGGAGAAATGTGGAATAAGTCAAGTGGAGCTCCGGCTGAGGGTGGTTTAGTATCTGACGATTTGGCACGATGGTATTACGTGACACGTGCTGGGAGTTTCTTTTCGTTAAATTACATTCGTTTTTTTTTACAACAATCTGAATGGCGAGATTCGAACCACGAACCTTTAGGTCATTTCATCAAGTTTTATGTAAAATAATTGTAATGAAGAGTAATATATGTTTTGCTATTTGCAAATATGACAAATATGTAAAATGAAATTTTATTATTCTCGTTTTGCCCTTTTATTCCATTAGTGTCTATCACCGATAGAATCTATCAGTGATAGGTCACTGATCGATTCGATCAGTGATGGTCAAAACTAGAATTCTATTAGTGTCACAGATAGACTAGTCTTATTTATTATAATTTTATCTGTTTTTTTGTTATGGCTACCGATGAAAAATGCAAATGGAGGAATCCACATGAAAAGAAATTGAAATGCTCAAATTGAACTAATTTTATGTAATAAAATCTATCAATGACTATCACTAATAGACATCAGAAGTACCGTTTAAAAAAAATAGACATCAGAAGTAGTGACAACATGCACAAAATGATAGACATCTAGTAAATTAAGCATCGATGTAGAACTATCACTAAGTATCGATAAAACTTGAGATGATATAAATCTATCAGCGATAGAATCTATAAGTGATAGGGACCTAATTGATTTCTATCAATAATACAAATAAATCATTGATAGAATATTAATTTGATCAATTTTGATAGAATGATATTCCTCACTTCGATATGTAACTAAATTTATAAAATTATCACTAAGCATCAATAGGAATTGAGATGATAGAAATCTATCAATGATAGGTTTCTATTAGTGATAGTGATAGAAACCTATCACTGATAGATTTCTATCAATAATACAAATAAATCATTGATAGAATAGTAATTTGATACATTTTGGTAAAAGAAATATTCCTCACTTCAATATGTAACTGAATTTATAAACAAAAGATCATTAGAATATAAGATAAACTATTACCGATAGAATTATATCGTCAATAGAGTTCTATCAGCGATATAAATAGAAGTCATACGAAATGTAGTCATTGTCATTGTGTTGGTCAATCATCTATCACTATAGTAATAAAAACAATGTGAATATTAACAATCACCCAAAAAGATGTATCAATATATAACATTGAAATGATAGAATTCTATCAGCGATAAATTCTATCGGTGATAGACTTCAATCATTTGATAGTAACGAAAAGAGGGAAAAACAGGATTGGGATGAAAATCCGGACGGAATGGAATGGGTAATTGAATGGACTAGGTAATCAAGTGGGATGGATTTTTTAGTAGTTTAGATGGGTTGAGTGTTAAAATTTGCTATTTTTGAAAATATTTTAATATGTTGCTAATTTTGTTATTATTTTAATTGAGTTTGCTATTTGTGCAAGCAACCCTTTTATGTAAGTAGAGCTATACTCAGTTTCTTTGAGCCCATTTACAAACATTTTTATTTTATTTTATTTTGATTGTTGTAAATTAGGTTTGTTTTGGCTCAATTTTCTTATAATGATTTCCATGACACATTTGAATTCCTAGTCAAAATTAAAAAAAAAAAACAAGAAATTTTTTAAGACTATTACAATTAGTTTTCAAAATTTTGACTTGATTAGCGAAAACATGAAAAGAATATAGATTAACAAAACAAATAAACTTATAAGTGGGAGTAGTATTTATAAGTTTTTTTTTTTTTTTGTTCTGTTATCTACGTTCTTCCCATATTTTCAAAAACCAACTCAAGTTTTGAAAACTAAAAAAAATAGATTTCAAAAATTTATATTTTGTTTTTTGAATTTGGCTATAAGTTTAAATGTGTCCTCAACAAAAATGGAGATCAATGCCAAGGAAATTAAGAGAAAACTCATCATTTTTAAAAACCAATTAGTTATCTAACAGAGTCTAAATGGTAATCAAACAGGTCCTTAATATTCAAGTTTCTTTCTTTTTTGCCTCTAAAAATTTAAAAAGTGTGATAGGTCCCTTGACTATCAACTAAGGTTACTCAACTTTAAATTTTGTATTTAACAAGTTTTTAAACTTTCAATTTTGTGTCTAATAGATTCTTGACATATTCAATTTTTTTTTTTTTTAGAAAAAATTGAATTTTATGTCTAATTGAACCATAAAGCTTTCAATTTTATGTCGAGTAATAAAAAAAAATTCAAATAGATCAACAATTGTTAGACACAAATTGAAAACTCATAGACCAATTAGACATAAAATTGAAAGTTTACAAACTTGCTCTTCTTTGAAGTTCATGGACCTAAGAAAACAAAATTGATATTTCAGCACTTTTGAGATCAAATAAATACAAACCTAAAAGTTTGTGGATTAAACTTATAATTTTTTTTTCCTTTTTGGTGAGATTAAATCTCAATTTGAAAAAGTATTTCATTTTTTATTATTCAACTTTTGATCATTTTATCTTGGTCCCCAAAATTTAATATTTTTGTGTTAATTAAAATAGTACTGTGTGAGCAAATTTAGATGATAAAATAATAACAAAAATCATAATAATTATTTTCTTTAATCTCTCTTACCCGAGAGTTCGTCTAATTTAGTAAGTTATGTCTACATTTGATAGTGAGAAGATTCGAACCTTTGACCTCTTGGTTGAGGATACATGTCAATTACCGCTAAGCTATACTCATTTTGGTTGATAAATGACTCTTTGAAGGGAGGCTCGATGGTACTTTGATCGAGGGGAGGATTGTTGGAAGTGTGACCAAAGTCCCACATTAGCTAGATAAATGGATGATCATAGGTATATAAGAGAGGACAAGTATCTCCATTGATATATGAGGCCTTTTGGGCGAGAACCAAGAGTAAAGCCATGAAGACTTATGTCCAAGGTGGACAATATCATACCATTGTGGAGATATGTGAATGTCTGATTGTCCTTAACACAAGTGGTATCAGTATTTGAATTTTTATTACGTTGATTTTATAATAATTTTTCTTCAATCTCTCTCATCCTCAGAGCTCGTCTTATTTAGTAAGCTATATCCAAATGGACTTTTTTTTTTTTTTTTTAAAACTAAATGGACCTTTTTCTTTGATCTATGTTATTATAATATATTTTTTTTTTTTGTAAAGATGTTATTATAATTTTTCAAATTTATATTTGGCATGATTTAAAATATTCTGTAATACCCTTCTCAAATTCAGCCTTAATACTTCCCCATTCTCATTATAACAGGAACATTAAGACCTTTCTTTTTTTTTAAAACATTCTCATTATAACAGGAACATTAAGACCTTTCTTTTTTTTTTTTTAAAAAAAAAAAGACATTAAGACCTCCGCAAATCATGCTAATTTTCCTATTATTGGTCCCTTTCTCCCCTTACCTCTCTCTTCATTTATAACCAAGATTCCCCATTAAAAAAATAGTAAATAATAATATAATAATAATAATAATAAAAAAGTCACCAAACAAGCAGTAAACAAAGAAAGCCCACAGAAAGATACTAAACAAAGAAGAAGAAGAAATTGGAAATGGTCCACATCCTAAGTATTAAGATACAAATTCAACAAGTGCACAAACCCAGAGAATTGACATAAAATTTATACTATTAATCAAGTAACATGTGAAGATAGAGATATTCGAACTCATAACTTCTTGGTCAATAGTACACACATGATCAAATCCTACATCTTACATGTAAAAACAAACAAAAAAAACAAAAAAGGCTATCGATTGTCAAACTCATACATATGATAATTCAATAAATGGTCAACAGTTAAAAAATGATTTAAAAAATTAGCTGATTAACTAAAATGACCCATGTGATATAGCTACTATAATCCTGGTTTACAATTTGTTCCATATAATTCAATAAAAAAATCATTATATGGAGAAAAAAAGTTGGTCTCTTGTATTAGCAATCCAACACTTCAGAAGAAAGTTCTTATCAGCTGTTATAAATCCTTCCAACTTTACATTTATTTTCCAGTGCCATCACAAGGAGATAGATACATAAGCACATGAATTTTGTATCACTTTTAAGTCAATCTCAACTTTTAGTATTTGCCATTGCCTTGGTCAGGATAGACCTGCAAAAAGAAAGCATACACGATTGACATCATCCAATTTCATGGCTTCGTCAATTTTGTGGCTGCTTTTTCATCGATTTTTAACAATTTTGGTCTTTGAAATGAAAAATTATTTGAGGAGTTGTTACAGTGTAGCTGACAGTTTTATATCGTTAGATGTATGAATGAAAAACTACAAAAGTAGCTTGAATTTGTATTTAATAGTTATTAGAGGCAAATAGATTTTCTAATCTACATCTAACGATTGAGATAGTCACATGCGGCCCCAGTTTCATTGAATAATTTTTTGTTTAAAAGAGTAGGAAATTACTATATTTTATACCTGACCGTGCCGATCGTCGTTGAAGCTTCTGGTTCTGACCTTCAACTCCCCTCTATGGGTTGTCAACGCATCTAGTATTTCAGCATCACATATTTCAACTTCATCTTCATTATTAACTATTTGATGAGTGGTATCCTTTTCCTATAAAAAAAAGGTGGCGAGCGTTTTAGGTAGAAAATGGAAGCTTTATGGACTAACTATGATATAGAGGATGGATCTTAAGTACCTTGATAGAAAGGCCAAGCGAGAGAACCGGGGTACCGGTTAGTTCTTCGTACTCAGCTGCATCGAGCTCCTGCAAATAATGAGGTTGGAGTAGCTTGGGAAGGATGCGATGTCTTATGCCAATGAGAAGGAAGAAAGGCAAAGGAAACAAGACTCCGGCTATAGGGATCCATGTCACTCCAAAACAAATGAGGAGATATACAAATTGAAATAGAGTGAATGCGGCTATGTATTTGAATGGCACAGACTCCACAAAGGAAGCATGAAAGCCTTCTAGAACCCTGGCAAAAGAGAAAGATATAGACAACCACAACAGAAACCACAACAGAAATAATTAGTTGTTGAAGAAAATTTAATAGCTCATGATAAGAAAAATCAATACCTCTGAGAAAGATAAGACTAAGTAACAATAGGTGAATCAATTAAGAAACCATCATGGAAGTTGAAAGAGTAATTGACCAGCAACTCATAAGTCAGAAACTATATGTGTCAATTGCCTCTCATAATTCTTAATTGGGTGCAAAAGGCTTACTTGTAACGTCGACTAGGCATTACGAAGAGCAGTAAAAGTCTTTCCCAGAATTGGTTTCCAGGTAGACTGTCAATGGCCATGTAGGCAAAGTATCCCCAAAGAACTGATGTTGGTATCTTCTTTATTGCTGGTAAAGCAAAAACTGATGCTGCCACCAGAAGTGATTGCAGCAGATTGCTCAATCGTTGCTCGTTCACTCGGACAGGAAGATAAGCATCAATATGCCTCTCCGGGTCAAATGTATCCTTTGAATTTTCATCCTTACTTTCACCTTTCATGACTGCCTCCTTCAAATCTTCCAGCTCTTTGACTACTGATGTTGTCTGCTCAACACCATAAAGAATCAAAATGTTATTTGCTAAATTTTATTTTTCCAGCAACTCAAGTTCAGTTTTGAGATGCAATAAGGATCAATCGACAAGTGTCACAGTGAGTTATAAGAAGCTATAGAGCAATTTCATTTTTGACAAGCAGAGGACATACAATTGGGCTACTCTCCATTTCTAAGAACACAGCTTGCATGTGGCCATAGATTTCAGAATCACTAGCTTTCCTTTTTATGCTTTCCTTTGCACTTTCTACCATCTTCCTTCGCATCAACTACAATCCATGATACGTAAAACTAAGCATTTGATATAGTTAAATATCTTCATAAGTACTTGCTACATTTCAATTCTTGGTACTTAAAGACTTACACGCCTCCTGAGAGTTGCAAGACACTTGGTGTGCATGGGGGACTGTGGTAAAACCCCATTTGAAGGAGGAAGCCCGATCAACCCGCAAAGCAATGTCTGAGATTAATTTTCCATCACATTGAGTTAGTCTTTCTTGGAACTGGATCAGAGTCACTTACTAGCAGCATCATGTAGACTTTACCATAAATCCCAGCAACAGGATGTCATAGTGATAGGCAGAAGGGTTCTTGAGATTAAACTCCTTTTGCTGTGCCATTTGAGAAGCAACACTATGATCAAAAAAATAAAGTCCTGCAATCATCACAGCGGGAATAATGGCCGCAAAGATGTATGCAGGAGGTATCTTCCCCATGTCCTGCAATAGAAATGTATCATCAGCTTTCACTAAGGAACAAGATAAGTCCAAATAATAATACCTTTTACGACGTACTTTGAAGATAAACCATACTACAAGCCTCAGACTCCAATGCTGAGGGGAAGATGATTTACCTTGATGACGGTCCAATGGAGCAGAGAAGTAGATTGCCATGCGAGAGGACTTTGAAGTCTTCTAGGAACTCCAAAGGGGACTTTGCTTGGTACACTAAATGATAGTGCAGTCCATACTAGAACCATCAGAGGAACTCCATAGTCTGCAATAAAACTCCTTAGCCAGCCTATGGGAACAATGAGAAAGTTTATAAATCCATGGTTTCGCCATTCTCGTGAGTAATTGCACAAGACAATAAATATCTGCTCATTGACAAACCTGTGCCATACAACCATGACCTTGCCTTTCTGCTTTTCAAAGCAGTATAGAGAAGGCCAAAAGTAAATACAATTCCCAGTAATCCATTCGTGTAAAGCCAATGAAATTGATACTTCTCTAAACTTGGATCCTCAGCCTTGGGAACTACAAATTCGCTCACCACTCCCTGAACGGTTCATAATCGAGCCATCAGTTAAAAGAAATAAGCAACACTATTCATTCAAGTTTCAACTCAGAAACTGTTGTCTTCTTGGAATATTCTAGACATAAGAACTCATCTGAAATTTGCACCAACAAAAAGAATTGATAATTAACGAATAAATCTTGACCATACATATTTTGATATACTTCGACTTTTGAACTACCTACCAGTATATCTTACTACAACTTGAGTCATCAAAAAATAAATTTTTTTCCTACCTAAACATACCTTAATAGCTTCTTGAATGAACAAAACAGAGATTAACATGCCAAAAAGTTCCCCAGCAATCCTTGTAAATCTGTTGATTAGCCTGGAAGCATTGAATATAGCAAGAAGGAAGAGCAAGAGGGCTGTCCAGACACAAACCCTGTAAAACAGAAGTCAATATTGTGCCATACTGAAGCCTCTTACATCTGTATAGTTAAGAGATTGATAGCTCACCATCCTGCCCAACCTAAGAAGAGCTCTTTCCCTATATCTTTCCTTTCTTTGGAAAAATTGTACAGATAGGTATACATAATAATTGTAGGTTCTGCAACCCCTACAACTAGGAGAGGTTGCCCACCAAGAATTGAATGAAGGATGCCACAAATGGCTGTGGAAGCCAAAGTTTCTACCGTGCTCAAGCTTCCATCTGTGGAATAAAAATAAATGCACTGAAGTATGGGGTAGTAGTCCACAGTCCACATGGAAGATGGTAAATAGAAGATTTAGATAGAGTACAAAATACTCTCTGATTCTCATAAAAAAACAAAAAACAAAAAAAAAACAAAAAAAAAAAGTCAATGAGAATCTATATTTTATTTCACTTTATTTGTTACAGAAAAACGGGAACATTTTTTTTTAAGTTGTGCAAATGATCAAATTTATGTTTTTTTTTTTCAATAATATGTAGGTGGGGCATTCCAACATCTAATTTCTTGTGTCAAGATTATAATATCTTATTAATTGAGCTATAAATTATAATTAGATTGATAGTTAATATTATTGATACAATGGAGATATATGATTAACAATTTTAAAGCTGAAAATCGTAATACCATCGATGGTTTAAAATGCTTTCATATCCAACTGCCTTTTCCAAATATTACTTCTTTCTTTTCCTTCACGCAATAAATATACATATATAGGCGAATGTAACAAATTCAATAAACCTTTTTCGAATGTACTTTTTTATTCTAACAAAATTGTACAAGAGAAAAGAAACTGAAAAATATATATTTTTTGAATTATAAACCGACAAGAATCTTTTGTTTTTTTTCACCAATACCATCTAGAAATAAATAAAATGTTTATTTGATATAGCTTAAAATTAGGATCCCCTGTGATTGGTTTTTCCATCAAGAATACGCGATGTTTAGAAAGTAAGAGGTTCAAGATAAGCAACTCCTTTTCTCAATTCTAACTTCTGATTTTACACAAAAGAAACGGATTCAACAAGCTTTACATAGTGTAAAAAATTGACCAACCTGTATCTCGGCTCAGTTGCTCACCGAAAGCAATGACAGGAAGTGCAGAAGCGAAAAAAATGTATGCAGTTGGGGCCAAAATTCTGTCAACTCATAATAAGAAAACTAGAAATTAATCAAAAGTAGCATCAAACTTAAAGTTTAACAGAGCCCAATAATTTAAAATAATAATAATAATAATAAATAAAAGCCTACACAAAAATTACCCAATTCCTGAAAGTCGACCATCAACCCAATCTTGCTTATAACAGGCTGCTCTTCCTCTGATATCATCCACAATACCCCTAAATGGAGCCCTGAGATTCTCCATTTCTGTATCGAAGAACCAAACATGCCTTAAAAACTATATATATATATATATAAGAAGCTTGAATAGCATTCAGTACGAAGTCCATAATTAATGGAGCGAAATACGAAACACTTCTTACACGTTGAGAGCAATCCGCCAGGAAAAAGAACTTCTACTTTATGCAGAAAAGACAAAACAAAACAAAAAAGAATAAAAAGCATCCGCGATCATGAGATTCTTCCATTTTGATGGAAAAACACCACAACAGAAAGCCGTGAACGTAGACACAAATCTCGAATACTCAAATTCCAATTCACTTTTCAATTTTTCTCGGCAATTTTTCCTCAGAAGCCGAACACATTCATGCAAAGCGACTCTTCGACCAAAACAGGGCAAAAACCATCCGATTAAACACCATTTCACAGTTTCATGACAAACAGATTCATAACGAAGAGAATCACAAACATAACTTGCATGTACAACATTCATCCGCTTTAATGAAGAAAAACAAACATGATTCATGAATACTAGTAGTACACAATCATAATAACAAGAATAACATGAAACAGAATGGTGATAAAGGAAAAGAGAGGGCGGTTCATCGGAGAAGATGACCGGAAAACAATGCCGGAAAACTTGCCGGAGATTGTGGAGTATTACAGCGGGAGGAATTGCAGTGGTCGTAATTCACTTGGCGGATCCTTGAGAATTCTGTGAAGGAAGGAACTATGGAGGCAAATTTCGACGTCTTTAAAAAGACCCGCGAGAGCTTGTGTGGGGCCGGAATCATGAGTTTTGATTCTCTGCGGCGTAACAAATATTGTAACCGTACACTCGCACCGCTGGTCAATTAATTACTTCGTTGGTTGCTTCTTCTCCATAAGAATGAGAGAGCATTAAAAATTGTGAATTATAATTTATGATGTTTTTCTTTTTTCTAGAATATTAAGAAAAATTTAAGCCAAACAAATATATGGAGTGAAAATTTGAATATGAATAAGGATGATCGCATAGCGGTGTGGGTTGATTGGTTGAGAACCTTATCTCAACACTTGTCGTGAAGGATTTTAATCTTTTAATCTTCATCCCTGATTCATTGTTAGTGTAAGGATTCCCTTAAAATAAATTTCACTACTTTTTTTAAAAAAAAAGTTGAGAAAATAATTTTTACTTTCACTAATTAATTTTATACAGATATTTAATAGAGTTTGTTAAAAAAAAATTGAAACATATATAAATAGTGTATTTTAATTTAGGAACATAAAAGTTAATGTTTGTAATTAATAAATTATTCATGGCCGGGTCGACATTCCGTGTCTCCATCCTTGAAATTAAATTCCAAAAAAAAAAAAAAAAAATTCATCCATAGAATAGATAAAAATTGATATCCACCTGTTTTTTTTTAATTTTATTTTAAATAAAATTCTAAAGATGATTATTAAGTTTTCGTTTAATAACTATTTGGTTTTTAGTTTTTAATTTTTAAAAAATAAGCTTATCAACGTTATTTCTACCTATACATTTTAGGAGTGTGCAGTGGTCGGTCGGAATCGGTTTTTGGCCAAAATTGACGTCGAAAACCGACCATTCGGTTTAAATCAGTCGATGGTCGTCGGTTCTTGATGGGTGGGTGACGCCGACCGACCGACTACACCAACGGTTGGTCGGATTTTTGTCGGTTTTGTGCTCCGGCGAACTTGAGAATGAAAAAAATGTGGGTTTTTTTCACTCCGGCGAGCTAGAGAACGATAAAAATGGAAATGAAATAGAAGGAAGAAGTTTGTTCGCAACCAATTCAGAAAAAGAAAAGAAAAAAGAGAAGAAAAACAGAGAAATGGAGGGTTTTGTTACTCCAGCTATTTAGAGAACGAAAAAAATAGAAATCCTTTCCTCGCAACCCATTCAAAAAATGAAAAGAGAAAAGAGAAGAAGAGAGAAGAGAAATGAAAAGGAAGTTCAGAAGAAAAAAAAAAAAAAAAAAAAGAAAAAAAAAAAGATGAAGATGAAAAAAAAGAGGAAGGGAGAAGAAACTTGGAGAAGAAGTAGAAAAACGTGGAAGAAAGTAAAAAAAAAATAATAATTTAAGAATAATATATATTTTTTTTCATATTCATTGGGTCTTCATGTACAACAGTCATTAATTCTCTACACAATCCAACGTTTCAAATTTCTTTCAATTTTTTTTTTATATACCATACGAGTAAATGTCGGTCAGTCTGGTCGGTTTGAGCCTTTATTGGGCTCGTCGATCCACCGACGAATCAGTTTTTCTAAGAGAAAAATCGATTCCGACTAAATTCTTGCAAAAACCGACCGACCGACGTCGGTTCGATCGGATCGGTTTATCGGAATATTTTGCTCACCCCTAATACATTTCTTTGGTTTTTTTTTTATCTATTTTCTTCTCATAAAAATCAAGCTAATTTTTGAAAACTAAAAAAAATAATTCTAAAAAACTTGTTTTGTTTTTTTGGAATTTAACTAGAAATTCAAATATGTCATTGACAAAGATGGACAACATGGTAAGGAAGTTGAGAGAAAACAAGTATAATTTTCAAAAACAAAAAACGAAAAACCAAATGGTTATCTAAAGGGACCTAAAGTTTTTTTCTTTAGTTCAACAATATATAGTGTGAGGATTCGAAAATCTGGCCTGTGGGGTAAGACGATAATTTAAACTATATTCAAGTTAAAGCTAGGACTTTTTTTTTTTTTTTTTAATTATGACTTTATACTTTAATACCATGTTAAATTGTTGTGAAATCCACAAGCTTAAGTGAGTAGATTATGATATATACTCACTCTTTTGTTTACATCCTTATCTTCATTCTTTTATATATGTCCTTATTAGACTATTAGAGTATGAATAGCAAAAGGAAATATATAAACAAAACACAAACCAAACACTATTATAAGAACTTTAAACCTTTTTTTTTTTTTAATTTGTTACCTACCCTATTTTATTAGGAATAAAACTATTTGAACTTATATATCTTCCCCACAAACTCTAATCACTTGCCCTAAAAGGATTTAGCCAAAAAGTATGAGTTATGCTTTAGGACCTTCTCTTAGGCTGACGAGCACCTAATATTAGCATCTTACAAATCTTAGGCTAAATTATATGTATAAAAAAAAAAAAGAAATACCCTCGAACTATGGTTTTGTTAAAAAATACTCATGAACTTTTAAAAGTTTAAAAAAATACCCCTAAACTTAAAAAAATGTTCAAAAATATCTTTGCCGTTAAGTTTTGGATGGAAAACGTTAAGAGCCCCATTTGATAACCATTTGGTTTTTTGTTTTTGGTTTTTGAAAATTATGCTTGTTTTCTCCTAAATTCCCTAGCATAGCTTTCATCCTAGTTTAAGGTTGCATTTGAATTCCTAGCCAAATTTTAAAAACAAAAACAAGTTTTTTAAAACTATTTTTTTTTTCTAAAATTGGACTTGGATTTTGAAAACAGGGTAGAAGATCGATATTAAAACCAAGAAACTTATAGGTGGAAGTATGTGTGTATAGACTTAATTTTCAAAAATAAAAAACAAAAAAACCAAATGGTTATCAAACGGGCCTAAAGTTTCAGATTTAATAATACCCTGAAACTTTCAAAAAGTTTCAAAAATACCCTTAATGGAAAATGCTTATTCTTTTTTCTTTATATCCTTGAAAGTTTTTCCTCTATGAAACTAATACAAAATTTTGCTTATAAAAGCAATGCACAACACAACACGAGATGAAAACAGAATTTGAAATAAAGTTTTCTCTTTTTAAAAGTGTAAATAAGATAAGTGGGGAAAAACATATATATATATATTTTTCTTTTTACTCTATTTGTTTGTGTATGTTAGTGATAAGTAGTAGAAGTGTTAGACGATTGCGATTTAGTTCAGTTTACAAGATTAATTAATCAAAAGTTTTACATATGATTTTGATTTTATTAATATTGAAGAATTGTTATAACCATTAATTATATGACAACATTTTTGTTTATTTTTCCTAAAATAAATATAGGGAAAGTTAATGGACAATGGTTGTGAAGAAAACTATATGACAACATTTTCATTTATTTTTCCTAAAATAAATATAGGGAAAGCTCAACTGTGATTTGTGAGGAAATAACATCAAAAAGGATATAAACAAAATTAAGTCAAGGATAAGGATATGAACAAAATTAAGTCAATGACAACAAGAATTCAAGAACCAAACAAAAGTCGTCTTAAAGCTTCAATGCGAGAATCTAGTCAAGCTCTTGGGATGATGTGTTAGAAATAGAAGAAAATGAATTCATGACAAATAAGTAAAGTTTCCCAATAATTTTCATGGAGGAAAAATTTGGAGTGGGGGGAAGAAAACAAGAAAGAAATGTTTTTTATTAAGGGTATTTTTTAATTTATTTATTTTTTAAGTTCAAGGGTATCATTGAAACTGAAACTTTAACATTTTTTTTTATCAAGAACTAAATAGTTAGAGTGTTTTTTAACATTTTGTAAAGTTGAAGAGTATTTTTAAACTTTTGAAAGTTCAACGGTACTTTTGAAACAAACTCCCGTTTAGAGTTTTTTTTTTTTTTTTTTTTTTTTTTTTTTTTTAATTTAACCAAAATCTTATTTTTAAAAAGGGGTTAATGAGGAGAATTATTCTTGGACTATTTTGACAATTTTCCAAATCTTAAATTTGCAAAGCATGTCATTAAGAATTATAAAATTTATATATATTCAATTTAATTTTAACTCATAAATAGCATTTACTAAGCTATAATATGAGACATTTTTCTTTTATTTATATAATTACTAATTTTAATTAAAAATATATTAAAAATGTTAAAATGTCGATAGTTTTACAAGTTCAATCAATTATATTTTTAATTGAAATCATAAAATATCATTTATAACTCAAATAACAAAGTCTCTCTCTCGAAATGCAACTCTCACGTCTCCAAAATTTTACTTTTGTTTCTCCTTATTTCCTCTCTAATTAATCCGAACAAATTTCTAGTACGATAGTAGTACATACTTCTTCCATTCTGTATTTGACACGTCATTTAATGATATAATATTTTACTTCATGAGTCCCACACCATTTGGAAAAATTTCTAGTACTACGATAATACCTACTCCTTCCATTGAGTATGAAATAAAAAAATACAAGTTCAAATGCTACCGTACCAATCCTCTCATTATTTATCTCTCATTAACTCCCCTCCCTCTCTTGACTTTCTCAATTCCACCTATTCACGTTTCTCATTCTCTCTCTCATTAACTATTCATCTTCTCTTTCCCAACCCATCAAAATTCCTACATTTTTTTTTTTTTACACAAAAAGTATTTCCTTCATTAGATATTACAGGAGCAAGATAAAATACATTTGCAATGAACATTATGTCCCATCGATTGAAGCCAAGAAGGAAAATCAGATAACCATAACATGGATTGAGATTTTATAAGTGCTTTTTTGGCCAAAGCATCCGCTCTTGCGTTTCTAATCTTTTTGTCTTATAATTATCATATTTATGTTTTTAATTTAGTAAATTTATTACAAAAGTATAAATAAGTTCAATACCAATGAAATTGAAGAGTTACAATACAAATATAAGACTCCACTATCGTCAAAATTTTAGACTCAACGAAACGTTTTTTTTTTTTTTTTTTTTTTTTTTTCATGTATATTTATCTTAATTTAGTATTTTATATTACAATTTTGAACATAGTTATTTAAATTTTGAAATTAAAATTAAACTATTCAACATATTATCCTTAAATTTCTTTTTCCCATTTTCTTTCTTTTTCAAACTTATGATCACAGTCTGCGTAGAATTGAGAAGTTTTTTTTATTTTTTATTTTTTTTTATTCTTCTTCTCACAACATAGGAACCTCGGGATTAAACTTTTGACCTCTGAGTCAAAATACAAATTTTATGTTAGTTGAGTCATGCTCTAGAATTGAGGAGTTAAAAGAGCTTAAATATATTAAAAATATGTTAAATTGTCAAAAATACTCTTGAACTATGTGGTTGGTTTCAATTATACCCCTAGATTTTTAAAAGTTTTATTTTAGCTTTTGAAGTTTGAAGTTTGTTTCAAAACGACCATTGAGACATTTTATGTTAAAGTTATGGACGAAAAATGACGTGTTTGCATGTGTTTTTATTGTTTTTTTCACGTATATGTTCAAATATATTCACATAATCAACAATACAGATACAAATACATCATTTTTCGTCCATAAATTTTACAAAAAAAAAAAAAATACATTCAAAGGTTGTTTTGAAACAAACTTCAAACTTCAAGGACTAAAATAAAACTTTTGAACTTTTGAAAGTTTATGGGTACACAATCGAAACAAATCCCATAGTTTAGAGGTATTTTTGATAATTTAACCTTAAAAATATTATCCTTTATCTATATAAATTAATTCAAATATAATCATGAGGTATTTTTAATCATCGTTTATAATGAGAATTTTTCAAAAGTTTTCTTACCTTTTCTTTTTCTTTTTTGAAAATAAGTTTTGTTACCCTTTTATCTTCTACATTTTGTTCTGTTTTCTTAATAATGAGTGATATTTTGTTTGCTCATTTATTGGTGTTGTTATAAAATAAAAATAAATAAGAAAACTACTACATGCAATGACATGTGGTGAAAAACTAGACATGTCACTACTAATTAATTGGGAAAATTAATAGGACTAAGACTAACCAATAAATTATTTTAATCTTAAATTATTTTCTCTCTCTTTATTTAATTAACAATTAATAATTTTTTAGGAAAACTAAGCAGCTTACTTTAACGATAAAATAATTAACAAGGGAAAGACAACAATCTATACTATATTAAAAAGCTACAATCTTTGAAAAACTTTTTTGGACAATTATGTCCCTTATTTAATTGATATATTTACAAACATGTCATTTTCATTAGTTATTAATTATTAATAGTGAAGGAATTATTTATTTATTATTTTTTATATGCAAAAAGTGTAATTATTTTCTAATTAATTACAAATTTATTAAAATTAATATAAGAATTTTAATTTTAATTTTTATTATTTAGTGTATGGTGCATCAAAATTAGTATTTTTTTTACGGAAATATGAAATATTTGAAAAGTTCTTCTTTAATTTCTTTATTTATATAATATGTTTTTGAAAACTAAATTTTAAATAGTAAATTCTTTAATTAGTTTTTTTTTTATAACGTAAATTCTTTAATTAGTTATCAATAATAAATTATTGACTAATTATTAATAATAATAACCGCATGTTAATATAATATGAGAGGTTGAATACCAAAGGTTAGTTTTTCATTAATTAAAATTTTAATTATAATTAATATTAGAATTTAAAATGTTTTGGAATTCTAAAAGTTTTGCAACTTTTAATTCTCTACCACCTATAAAATGAGATATTCTTCTACCATTTTTTTCATCAAGATCTCTCAATTCCTTACTCTCAAGGGTCTTTTCAAATCTTGAAATCGACTCTATTTTTTACTTGGTAGATTCAAGTTGCAAATGTGACGAACATATATATCAGATGCTAGAATTTGCTTAGAATGCTAAAGTTCCACTTTGATGAAGTCAAATAATGATGTTGCAATTGCCAAGTGAGTATATCTATTTTAAAGCATGTGTATATGGATACCGTATGAGATATTTTACTACTTTTGTTTTATTGTCATTTGATAATCCATGCATTGTTTGTTGTGAAAAATGTTGTGCAGCATATCTTTGGATTTGTTAATTCAATTTCACGTAGGTTCATATTTCATAAGAAATTTAGCATGTTAGGAAATTATATACTCTATTCTTTTTGTCAATTTATTATTTATTAATTTAAACTATAACACAAAAATAAAATATTCTTTTGAGTCTATGGTAAAATAAAATGTTATTTGATAGTTTGAAACATTATTTTTTATAACATAATAAAAAGAGTAAATTTTAATTAGCAAGTAAATATAATAAAAGGTCAAAACTAACAAAATAATCTTTAGAAAATGAAAGCATGATGACTTATATATTTTTAGAGTAAGAGATTAAAATTAATTTTCCTTTTAATAAATTTCAAATTAGTTTAAAGTTTATAAATATTTACAATAAACAATTTATACCGGTAGAAATATTAATTTAGATAAATAAAAATAATGTACATCAAGGTGATAAATGAACAGATATGAAAAAATTAGCCTTCAATATTAGAAATTAATTCTAAAATTGAGGTTATTAATTACTAAAACTGTATTAAAAAAATAATTACTAAAATTTTGCATGCTAAGACCTATGCATTTTATAGTTCCAATTTTAATTGAAGTTAGAAAAAAAAATAATAATACTACATGATTTTTTAATATAAAAATATATTTTTTTTTTTGAGAAATATATAAAAATATATAATTCTATTAAAAAGTTGGTATGAATCAATGGAATTTAAATGCTCTCACAAAATTGATGAATGCATGGAATGTAAAAGGATAGAGTATCAAAAATTTTGTGGTTATTCCTCTTAATTAATTCTTAATTATAGTTTTGTAACTCCTTCATTCCCTAATAATTACAAAATGATATCCTTATTCATAATCTATAACAATTCGAATTTTTTTCCTCTCTCTTTACATTTTATTTTATTTTTTTCTTTTGAGAGAAATCTTTACATTTTATCTTTGAGACTTTTAAAGTTAAATTTATACTATAATACTAGCATTTGTCGAAGTTTTATAGAGTAATATTGTTTAGTGATTAGTTTATAATTAATCTTAAGACTATTATGTTTGATATTTTAAATGTTTATACATGCTTAAAATTTGTATATTTTATTTTTAATTTTTCTTAGTTAAACTTTTGAATTTTTCGTTAGATTATGTTTTTTTTTCTTCCATGTTTATACACATATAAACTTTATTTCAAATTAATTATTCAAATATTGAAATTTTATTTTAAAGTAAAAATACATCTATTAGTTGTTTAAAAAAAATACATCCATTAGTAATAACTTAAAATAAAATATAAATTATATCACATTAATCAATAACTAATGTGATCCATATTTTATATTTAGAAATCATTTAAATTGTGGTAAAAATTGTTTAACATGAAATAAAATTTTCATTTTATCATACATAAAAAAAATGACCTAAAATATATATACCAAATTTGTCACTTACTTTTTCTTTTTAATGAATATAATAAAATTTATTTATTTTTAAATTGTACAAATTGAAAAACATAAACATGCCCATATCATTTTTATTTAATCATCCTACACTTTTATTATCTTTTATTCTTAAATTATCTATAAAATACATTAAATTTCATTAAAAAAATAAAAAAAATAAAAAAATTATTTATAATTGAAAAACTAATTGCAACATCACAAACCATTAGACTAAATAATGGTGGTTACAAATTCACTACTAACTATCACTATTATTAAAATAATAATATATGACCTTTAAAATTCTTACTAAAAAACCTTTAAATTTCCCCAAAAAAATTATACAAAAACGTCATCTTGGAAACAATTTTTTTTTTCTTTAGTCATTACTCACTTTTTTTAAATTTCACCGCTCACACCTCTCAACTAAAGAACATCAATCTTTATCCTATTGAATGATATGTACAAGGTCAATATTGTTATTTTAGACCAAATCACCAATAAAGAGGAAATCAAATTGATTAATTTTGGTTTGTCAGATTAGTTGTACTCGATAAAGTTCTAGAAAGAATGAAACTGACGAAATAAGGTAATTTCAAGTGGCATGTGTGGGAGAAAGGTGTAAACAAAAAGAACAAATAGTGGAAACAAGATAGAAATTGCAAGAAAGGAAGTGAATCAAATTGAGTTGTGATACATTGAAATGAAAAACTTACACGAATTTATAGGAAAGTAAAATGGACACCCACTAACCCACTAACCTTGAAAATCTCTTCAATTAAGCCACTATCCTAAATAAATGCCACTAGCCATTACTTTCTACACAAGTAAATTAGCTAAATCAAACTACTTGCCTACCAAGTTTGCACTAATTTTTAACACTCCCCCTTAGTGCAAACATACGATCAACAACACCGAGTGCACTCCTGAGTTCTTCAAACTTGGATTTACCAAGAGCCTTGGTAAATATATCAGCAACTTGCTCCTTGGAATGTATCTTCTGTAATTTGATGTCTTGCGTCAAAACTTTCTCTCGAACAAAATGAAAATGAGTTTCAATGTGCTTTGTACGAGCATGAAACACTGGATTCCCTGCAAGCTTGATTGCACTTTCGTTGTCACAAAAAATACAAACTGGATAGTCCAAATTGGAAAAAATTTCTGCCATGAGTCTTTTTAGCCAAATGCATTCTTGAGTAGCCATAGTAGCTGCTACATATTCTGCTTCACAACTTGAAAGAGCAACGGATGCTTGCTTCTTACTGCACCATGAAATAGCCCCTGAGCCTGTATTAAAGCTGTATCCAGTTGTGGAACGTCTGTCATTTACATCACCAGCCCAGTCAGCATCAACAAAACCGCTTAACACGAAAGATTTAGCTTGTTTGTACAACAAGCCAAAACATAAGGTACTCTTAACATATCGAAGAATTCTCTTTGCAGCAACTAAATGAGCTTCACATGGCTTATCCATAAATTGAGCAACAACACCTACAGAGTAAGATATGTCAGGTCTTGTGATAGTTAAATAAATTAGACTACCAACAAGTTGTCGAAAAAGTGTTGCATTTGCCAATCGTTTTCCTTCTTCCTTAGTCAACTTCAAAGATGGCTCCATAGGAGTAGTCATTGGTTTTGACTCATTCATGTCAAAACGATCCAATAAACTTGCTGCATATCCTTTCTGTGAGACAAAGTATCCATCTGACCTTTCAACCTCCAAGCCAAGAAAACATCTTGCTTCACCCAAACTCTTCATTTCAAAACGAATTGACAAAGCATCTCGAAGACTATTAATTTCAACTTCATCATCACCTGTTATGATCATGTCATCAACATATAGTAAAAGCATTGTACATACTGAAGTTGTCTTTTTAACAAACAGACTCGAATCTGCACTTGAGGACCTGAACCCACAGAACTCAAGATATTGAGCAATTTTACCATACCAAGCACGGGGAGCTTGCTTAAGACCATATAAAGCCTTCTTGAGTCGACACACATAATTTGGAGACTCCTTGGAAACAAAACCTTGAGGTTGTTCCATAAAAATGTCTCGATCTAACTCTCCATAAAGGAAAGCATTCTTCACATCTAACTGCCATAATTTCCAATCTTTGTAAGCAGCTAATGAAATAATTGTTCGAATAGTTACCATTTTAGCAACAGGACTGAATGTCTCTTCATAATCTAGACCATATTGTTGTGAAAAACCACGAGCAACAAGACGAGCTTTATACCTGTCAATAGTACCATCGGGCTTTTTCTTTAACTTGTAAACCCATTTACAAGTAACTAACTCAACATTCTTCGGCTTTGGAACAAGTTCCCAAGTGTCATTCTTATTTAGAGCCAAGATTTCCTCCTTCATTGCTTCTTCCCATTCAAGAACATCTCTAGCTTCATTATAAGACTTGGGTTCACCTTCACAAATATCACCCATCAAAAAACAAGATACAATTGAACAGTTATTTAACTGTACCTCATAATCAGATAAATAACTGGGTCGTGTTCTTTGCCTAGAAGATCTTCGAACAACAGTCTGATCTGCATCTTCATCTGTTTGATCATATCCTCCAATACTGGTATTGGTCTCCTTTTCATCTGAGGCATCATCAGTAAAGAAAGGCGATAAATCAACAACACCTTTCTTTGAACTTGTATCCATTTGATGTGACGAAACTTCATCAAATACCACATCTCGAGAAACAAAAACTTCTCTTGTGCTTTGATCCATACATTTCCATCCTTTCCTGTGAGTATCATATCCAACAAAAATACAACGTCTTGCCTTTGGGTCAAGTTTAGTACGCTTATTTTTTGAAACATGAACATAACAAACTGACCCAAAAACTCGAAGATAACTCACATTAGGTTTACGACGATATAATACCTCAAAAGGAGACATATTCGATCCCGTCCATGGAGGTAGACGGTTTATGACGTGACAAGCTGACTGAATAGCTGCAGCCCAAAGCTCCCTTGGAAGGTTCTTTGCATGCAACCAACACAAGCACATAGATGTAAGATGTGCTAATTTACGTTCAGCAACTCCATTCTGTTGTGGAGTGTCAGGACATGTCATTTGACGTTGAATTCCATGCTCTTTGCAATAATTCTGAAATTGATCAGACATGTATTCTCCCCCATTATCTGTGCGAAGACACTTTATTGACAACATAAATTCATTTTCCACTTGCTCCTTGAACTGGACAAACTTGGAGAAAGTCTCACTTTTAGCTTTCAAGAAATACACCCACGTGAATCGAGAAAAATCGTCCACAAAAACCATCACATAACGACAACCAGAATAACTGAGTGTTCTAGTTGGCCCCATCAAATCTGAATGAACCAAATGCAATGCAACAGCAGCCTTGTTATCTGAATTTGGGAAAGGAAGACGATGTGATTTCCCAAATTGACAACCGGGACAAACTACATCATGATGAATTTCCTTAAAAAGAGGAACACCATCAAGAAGCTTTTTCATAGAAATTCTCTGTAGTAACTGATAACCAACATGGCCTAATCGAGCATGCCAAAGTGTTGCACTATCATTCTGACCTGTCTTTTCAACATAAGCATCACTTGCAGACAAAATGTAGAGAGAATCTTTTCTCTTTCCAGTTAATAAAACATCAGCTTCAAATTGTTTAATATTAGAAACAATTTTCACATCATTTGGACCAAAGATAACATACCTCCCAGAATCAACAATCTGAGAGACTGAAACCAAATTCTTCTTTAGGCCTGGAACATGATAAACATCTTCAAGAGAAACACCAACAACATTTGGTGCATCATCCTTAACATTAACACGCCCTTCTTCAACAACAGGATGTAAGGAATTATCGGCCGTTGCAATAACTCTTTTTCCCTGATGGGTATGGACATCAGAGAGAAGAGAAACATTTCCAGTAGCATGATGAGAACAACCAGAATCAATAATCCAATCCTCATCATAATCTATAGAAGCATTAGCATGCAGATTAATGGGTTGATAAAAAGTTTCAATTGACAAGCATTGTTCCCAAGTAAGTTGTTCAGGTTTGTTACTTTCCTGTACAACATTTGCTTCTGCTTCTTTGAGATTCACCCGGCAATTTGGTCTAATATGACCCGACTTCCCACAACGATGACACACCACCTTTGCCCGACAATCACGTTTGATGTGTCCTGGCTTGCCGCACCTAAAACATCCTTTGAAATTGCCCTTGGACTGCCCTTCAATCTTGGAATTCTTGCTATCATTTGAAGAACGCTTGGCAAAAGAATTAACTTTTCCTTTATCTTTTGCATAAACAGCAGCTTCCACCTCATAGTGAATTTGCTTGTCGTTGCCAAGCATTTGTTTCATCAACGCTTCCTAATTTGAGAGCAAGTTTTCCAGATCAATGATAGAAGGTTGATTTACCCAACCTTGTATCGAAGAAATAAACGGCATAAACTCCTTTCGCAGTCCACGAATAAGATACCGACGCAACCGAGCATTACTAATAGGCTCCGTCTTGTCCAATTCTGTAATTTCAGAACACAAAGTCTTAACTTTCAGAAAATATTCTGAAACTGACAAGTTACCTTGAATAGTTCCGGCAAGTTCATTCTCCAAATACTGCAACCTTGTCGTGTTCTTTTGAGCAAACAATCTTTCAAGTGTTTCCCACACTTGCTTTGGAGAATTCACATCACGAACATGCTCAATATACTCCTTGCCAATAGAAGTTCGCAAAGCAAATAAAGCTTTGCCACATTTGACCTTCCACTTCCTCCGTGCCTCAACATTTTCCAAAGTATCTCTTGGAATTTCAGTATCATCACCGGAAACAAGATCCCACAAATCTTGTCCTTGTAGAAAAGCTTCCATACATAGCTTCCAATAGCTATAATTATCACTGGTAAGCTTGTCCACACAAATATTGTTTCCACCATTCATTTTCACTGAGTATAAGACTCAAACACGAAATAAAGAACCTGGAAGCTCTGATACCATGTAAACAAAAAGAACAAATAGTGGAAACAAGATAGAAATTGCAAGAAAGGAAGTGAATCAAATTGAGTTGTGATACATTGAAATGAAAAACTTACACGAATTTATAGGAAAGTAAAATGGACACCCACTAACCCACTAACCTTGAAAATCTCTTCAATTAAGCCACTATCCTAAATAAATGCCACTAGCCATTACTTTCTACACAAGTAAATTAGCTAAATCAAACTACTTGCCTACCAAGTTTGCACTAATTTTTAACAAAAGGAGTAGATTAACATGATGCATTATAGAGAGATTGAGGATTGAGTGTTAGTAAGCGACTTAAATGGAGAGAGAGCATGTGTAGTATGACGACTAACAAATAAAGAAAATGAAAGAAGTTTAGTATCAATCAACGATGAATGGTGACGACAGACAATGGACATGAAAGATTGAAGTAGCAAGATGAGAGAGACGCCGATGGGGGAGAGTTGGGCATTTGTCAACACTTACGGTAGAGAGAGAATGTAAAGGTGAAATAAGACTTGAGAAGCAAAGTAGGAAGTGATTATAAGAATGTATATTATCTAAATTTTACAAAATACCGTTAAGACGTAGTTTTATCTTTTTTACACTAGCGCGCACACACGCACGTACACAAAAAAAAAAAAAACATTATTTGGAAAAATATACACGTGCAATGCACGTGGGTAAAATACTAGTTAAACAAAAAGATGGGTTTTTTTGAAACTTTCTTTTTTGAGGTAAAATATATTTACATCTTACTTTATAATTGTTTAGACAAATATCATTATACAACTTCAAAATGGAATTGTAATATCTCATACCTATAATTCAAAATATGGACTGACGTCTCCATGAATTTCATGCTTTTTGAATATGTCACACAATAATTGACTTGTTTTAATTTCGAGATTATTAAAGAGACTTTAAAAACAAATGAAATGGCAGATAAACAAAAAGTCGAGAAAACAATGGAGTTCAAACTTCGCAAAGAAAATGGTGAAAAAATATCTTTTTATAATTGTATTGTAGAGTTAAAAAGTTAGAAAACTTTGGAAATTATAACTCATTTAAAAATGAATTATAATTAAAGATAAATAGTTAAAGTGTTTAGATAATTTAACAAAACTTTTCATATTCTAACCCACAATAAATTTCATAGTCTTATCAACTTAATGGTACATTTAATTTTTCATTCATTAAAAGCTAAATTTAAAAAGTAGAAGATATATATTGTTGATGCCAAAATCCGGACAGGGAGAACTCACCTGACCCTCACGTGCCACCAAAATAGTGAATTTATTTCAAGGGGAAGACGTGACCTGCAAAACAAGGGAAACCTGCACACTGGTGTGGTGCTTGCCACACCGCCTCCGATGCTTAAGTCAGTAATCGGAGGGAATATGAGCAAAACTAGAGAGCAAAAGGAAGAGAAGAGAGAGTTTTTTGATCCCTTCCTCAGTGACGAAGAGGGGTTTAAATACCTACTCATGCTCCTAGGGTTTTAGACATTCGGAGGCGATTTGGGCTGAACCGAGTGGAACCGAGGCAGCTGGGGGCACTAGGGACCGAACAGATGCGAAAAAACTCAGCCCGCACAAGCGAGGCTAACAGGGGGTTGGGCCAAAAGCCCGATCCCTTCGGCTTTGGCCCGACCCTCTAGTTTGTTCTTCCTCTGGATCCCATTTCCTGGCTGTCTCCTTGGACTGGTATCGCGCTGTCCTCGTCAGTTCCTTACATATCGGAGTGGTCCAAAATTACCTATAACATATATCTTGATATTTTGTAGGAGATGGATAAGTCGCAAAACTTTTGTATTCCATATCTTTCACATTCCATTATTAAGTCTAATTAAATGTAAAATCCTAATTTTTTTACAAATATCGTCTAGCATCTAATTAAAGAATGTTAAATGGAAAAAGCTAAGACCCTCTTTGATAACCATTTTGGTTTTAGTTTTTTATTTTTGAAAATTAAGCTTATAAATACTACTTCCACCCACAACTTTCTTTGTTTTATTATCTACAACATTCCCATGTTTTCAAAAACCAAGTCAAAATTTGAAAACAAAACAAAATATATATATATATATATATATATATATATATATATATATATATTTAAAAAACTTATTTTTGTTTTTGGAATTTGGCTAAGATCTCAAATGTCTACCTAACAAAAATGAAAATCATGACAAGGAAATTAAGAGAAAACAAAACATAATTTTCAAAAACCAAAAATCAAATAGTTATCAAACGGGCATAAATTTATCAAATATAGTCCATTTATCAAAATAAAATTTAAATGGGAAAAAATCATTTTTAACCCTAAACTTTGGGGTTATCAATTTTAACCCTAAACTTTTAATTTCATTAAATTGAACCCTAAACTTAGTAAATTATATCAATTTCAACCATAAACTTTTAATTTCATCAAATTAAACCCCATACTTATCAGATTGTATCAATTTTAACATCAAACTTGCATAAGCTTTACAATGTATACCTTTGGTTAACTTTTCGTTTGAAGCACCGTACGTAATTGACTATTTCTTCATTTTTTTTTAATTCACATTGCCTCTAAATTGGTTTCTTATAAACAAAATATTAGACAAACTTTATTTTAGATGTCTTTTTCTTGTTGTTGAAAACTTTGTGAGGGCTTTATTGCTAATATCTAAAATTACGAAAGCAAAGCAAACTTTGGAGGTTTTTTTATCTTCTAATATTTGTTGGTTTTTCTTACTGCTAAGAACTTTGCAGGCTTTTTTTTTTCTATTCTTTTATTGTTTTTTTTTCTTGCTAATTAGAAGAATGTACAAATGTAGGAAATGAAAACAAAGAAATTCCGAGTTTTTTTATTTCTCATATTTGCTAGATTTTTCTCGTTGCCAATAACTTTGTAATTTTTTTTTCTTTGGATAACAATAATGAGAAGAATAATCTGAGATATTTTGATTTCTTTTGATAAAGAATTTCTCCAACAATTTTTTTACAAAACAACTCATTTGTAATGTGAATTTTTTAAAAAAATGTTCAACTACATGCTTTAATGGCAATTTAAATGAAAAGTTGACCAAAGGTCTACATTGCAACACTTATGCAAGTTTGATGTTTAAATTGATACAATTAGTTAAGTTTGAGGTTCAATTTGATAAAATTGAAAGTTTAGGGTTAAAATTGATACAACTTGCGAAGTCCAAGTCAAAATAGTTTTTTTCCCCTTTCTTTTTTACTATTAATAATATTGCTTTTCTTTTTTCCTTTTACTAGCATTATTATAAACTTTAATTATATGTTAAAATTACAATGTGCATTTGCACGTGGTAATAGACTAGCTTTCTAATATGTGAGGTTGTTATTGTTGTTTTTTAGGTAATATTGATCCATTAAATTACTTTAATTCTTTTGCAAATGCAAATTATGTAAAATTTATCTCTTCCCCTTCTCCATTGTAGAATAGGAAAAATCACATTTTTAAGGTTATATACTTTAAAAAGTAATAGGAAAAACCTAATTTAAATCTTAAATTTTGAAGGTTATATCACTTAATTAAGATCCTAAACCAATAATTGTATCAATTAAAACCTTAAAATTTCATAAGTGAATTAATTTAGACCTTCGGTTAGAATTTTGTTCTAAAATGGTTAATAATGCATAATTTTCACATGTGCATGTATAAGACTTCTCTTTAAAGGTAGATTAACATGATATTGAGATATAAAGGTGTGGAATCAAATATGGGGATAGTGGTAGCTTTTTATTAATACGAGTGGTTTTTAATCTTCTTGTCTTTATCTATTTTTCTCCACTTATTTATGAAGAAACACGTCTTTTCTTTTTTGTTGCTACTTTGGTAGAATTTTGGGAGTAGAATAAATATATTTACATGATTTTGAGTTGATTTTAAATGGAATCAAGTGAAAATAGTTAATTATAAATCATTAACAAATAGTCAAATTTGATTTACCTATGAAAGTTCAGGTCTACATCGATACAATTATTAATTTAGGGTTTTAATTTACACATCAACCTCAAAGTTTAGGGATATAAATTGATTTACGTCTTCTCATATTTTAATTATGTTTTTTAAATTATGAACCACGTTACTTTATTGTTTACACTAATTGATATAATGTTGACGTGACATTCTAAACGAAATTTAGATAATGTGATGTAATCGAACCTATATAATTGGATGAATTATTACAATTTTGTAACTTATATAGAAATCTTCAAATCAATCCAAACTTGATACTTAACCCATTACCATCCACTCAACACACATCTTGATGGTTACCTCATAACTAAGAGTTTTATTATACGAGATACACTATTACTTAATGAAAATTAAAAAATAAAAAATAAAAAACTATGAAGTAAAATTAAATTTAGAAACTAAAATGGAATGTCATTAAAGGAAAGTAATTATTTTAGTTGCCAACTGGATGACAGCTCAAAAGAGCATTATTACTTCCTTTTGAGACTAGGAAATGAGGAGTTAGAGAATAATGTCATTAGGGTTTGAAAATTTCTATACTAAGGTACTATTTTTATTTTTTATTTTTAAGTTCAATAATATTTGGAGTGATGGGACGATTCGAACATTTTTTTTTTATCTCTTGGTTGAGGGAACATGCTAATTACTATTAAGTTATGTTCATTTTGACTGCTATGGAAGTTTTTTTTAGTCACCTAATTATATAGCTGTAATATTCTTCCCACATGCGTGGATAGCTTATAGCTAGCTGTTGTTCGCTATTTTTTTCAAAGATAGTGATTCGAGAAACATTATTTTTCCATGTGCATAACTAACTACGAAGTTAGAGTTTTCTATTTATTCAAAGATAGTGATTTGGGTGACGTGATTCCATGCTGTGATATTCCTATAGAGAGAGAGAGGGAGGAAGACTTTGTGTATAGTATTCAAGAGAGAGAAACTGAGCCATATGTTTGGAAAAAAGGAGAGAAAGTGAGTAAAGGTTGAACTGACCAATTTCGAAACGTCTTTGAGGAGATTGAAAAGTTAGGTCTTTTGGGGTTGTTAACATTTTTTTTTTTTTTGAAAGATACAAAGAAACATTATATTTTAGAAGTTTGATGCAATTTTAAATATAATTCCGTAGATCTCAAATCGTGTTGGAAAACTGTTGTAAAGAAAATTTGGGAAATTGTGATAAATGACTACAAAAAAAAAGCATTTTTGGATTTTGCAGGCATGGCTACCGACATTTTAGGGAACTGTTTACTGGATTATTTTGGACGTTTTTACCCCTTGTATTTACGGTTATTTACAGACGTCGTTTACATCATTTCCGAGGACAGAGATGTGTTTTGGATGGTCAACGAATTTCAAAACGGTACATACAGGGGGTGCTGTGTAGTCGTTGACATCCCGAGTGTCAATACTAGTATACACCCCATGGGGACAGTTTCAAAGGGAGTAAACTAAATCCCTAAAATTTTGGGATTTTAGTATCTGTTTGTTGCAAATATAAGGGGAGGGAAACGAAACCGTTACCTATTTCAATTTTTTTGGTACAATCGTCGAGTAGGGGGAGAAACGACCGAGCATGCAAGAGATGGTTGTCGACACGGCGGATGAAGGTCCTTGGCACGGCGGAGATGGTTCGTCGGCGTGGTATGAGAGGTAGGTAGTGATATTCACTCTGTTTGGCGGTGGGAAATGGTGTGGAATGGAGGGTTCGGGGGTGTGGAATGCTCTCAAATGGTGTGGAATGCTCTCAAGGGTTTCTACTTTTGGAGGAAGAAGATGGACGGGTGGGCTGCTGCATGAAGGCTATTCTGGTGGTGTGGGTGGGCCACGTGACGTTTTTACCCCTTGTATCTACGGTTATTTACAGACGTCGTTTACATCATTTCCGAGGACAGAGATGTGTTTTGAATGGTGAACGAATTTCAAAACGGTACATACAGGGGGTGTTGTGTAGTCGTTGACATCCCGAGTGTCAATACTGGTATACACCCCGTGGGGACAGTTTCAAAGGGAGTAAACTAAATCCCTAAAATCTCGGGATTTTAGTATCTGTTTGTTGCAAATATAAGGGGAGGGAAACGAAACCATTACCTATTTCAATTTTTTTGGTACAGTCGTCGCGTAGGGGGAGAAACGACCGAGCATGCAAGAGATGGTTGTCGACGCGGCGGATGAAGGTCGTTGGCACGGTGGAGATGGTTCGTCGGCGTGGTGTGAGAGGTAGGTAGTGATATTCACTCTGTTTGACGGTGGGAAATGGTGTGGAATGGAGAGTTCGAGGGTGTGGAATGCTCTCAAGGGGTGTGGAATGCTCTCAAGGGTTTCTACTTTTGAAGGAAGATGATGGACGGGTGGGCTGCTGCATGAAGGCTATTCTGGTGGTGAGGGTGGGCGGTGACATGACGTTTTTACCCCTTGTATTTACGGTTATTTACAGACGCCGTTTACGTCATTTCCGAGGAGAGAGATGTGTTTTGCAGTATTTAATTGCAATTATTCATTCTGGTGGTGAGGGTGGGCGGTATCTTCTTTTTAGCTTATTCATTTTTGGGGGAAAATTAGTATGTCTTCGGGTTGCTGGTGTTCTTATTTTTTTGGGTTTTTTTTTAGCTTATTCATTTTTGGGGGAAAATTAGTATGTCTTCGGGTTTCTGGTGTTCTTATTTTTTTGGGTTTTTAATTGCTGATGTTCTTGGGTGCAGGTAGTATGTCTTCGGATTGAGAGGACATTTTTTTTCCAATTAATGCATTCTGAAGGTATTTCTCTCTACCGAGGGAGGTTGAACTTTGTTATCCTTCCCCAATAAAGGTATTGACTCCTTTCTTCCGGGTAGCAACTTTTTCTGGGGTGCAAATTTTTTCAGTAGTAACACCTACTACTAGTTTTGTTTTTCAAACTAGTTTTGTTTCTTGGATTTTTTATTTTTCAAACTTCCTAAAATGTCTCCAACTTTTTTAAGGGTATATTTTCTCTCTCCTAAACTCTGATTTTGATTTTAAACGTTAAGAATACGTTAGGCAGTTTGTTGGGGGCATATTTGTCTTTTACAAATATAGATTTATTAATCATTAAATCGTTTAGCCATCTATTTAATTTTCAAACGTTTGTAGCTATATTTCAAGTCACCTATTTATTTTTAGCCATATTTCTTGTTGCCCCAAGAAATTTCTGCTAAGCCTCTCGAATTCCTTTTCGTTTGAGTTGACATTTTGAAACAACGATCAGATTTCTAGAAAGTCGTGAGAATTTTTTTGCATCATTTCAATAAACTGACGTCTAGTGAATATGGAGATGGAAATTTCATAACTTATTTATTTTAGGGAAAAAACATTTTTAACCCTAAACTTGTTGTATCAATTTTAACGCTAAACTTTCAATTTCATCAAATTGAATTCCAAATTTGACCAACTGTATCAATTTAAACCTCAAACTTGCATAAATGTTGCAATTTAGACATTTGATCAACTTTTTATTTGAATTGCTATTAAAGCATGTAATTGACTCCTATTCAAACAAAAAAAAACATGTAATTAACAATTTCTTTTTTTTTTTTTTCAATTCACATTGCACATGAGTTGATATTTTGTAAGAAATTTGTTGGAAAAACTCTTTATTAGAAGAAATCAAATATCTCAGACTATTCTTCTCATTGTTATAAAAAACTCACAAAGTTATTGACAACAAGAAAAATTCAACAAATATGAAAAATAAAAAAATCCGAAATTTCTTTGGTTTCGTTTCCTACATTTACCCATCCTTCTAATTAGCAAGAAAAAAAAACAGTAAAAGAAAGAAAAAACAATCCACAAAGTTCTTAGCAACAGGAAAAAAAACCCACCAAATATTTGAAGATAAAAAAACCTCCAAAGTTGCTTTACTTTCGTAATCTTAGATAGCGATAAAAAAGGCTCTCACAAAGTCATCTAAAAGAACTCCAAATTTGCTTTTCCATTATCTTACCGTTGCATGTTTTTCAAAGTAGCTAAAAAAAGTAACAAAAGGCATTGGAAAAAAGAATGAGAGAACTCATATAAAACTTTTCAGTAGCAAATTCTTTTTTGAGTAATGCATAACTAAAGTCATCCTAATATTCTTCTCAAAAAGGAAAAAAAAAAAGTGATCCTAATATGTTCACACATCATTACCTAGATTGTATTTTCGAATATTCTCTCCTAAAAAAAGAAATCATCTTCAAACAGATGACTGAGGATTTCTCTTGCTCGTTATGGAGCACATAAGAATCGCATGTTCCAATGGTTTCTTCCTCGTTACCACAAACTGAACAAGACATGAGTATAAGTCAGATTGAACATATTCTAAATACCTTTCAAATTTGCCAAAATCTGTCTCCTTCAAACATAGATCAACTTTCAGCTACATCTCACAAACTGAGTAGAACAGCATCAAACTTTTCTAAAAGAATCATGAGAAAAGACTTGTAGCACCAAAGAGAGGTTTGAAGGCCAAAATGGGTAACAAAAAAAATATTACAAAATGCAATGGCCAGTATGCAAAAATTTAGATTTGCAATAGAAGTTGGCGAGGAATTGTACCTAAAACCACTTCCGTACAGCCATTCCACACTTCCTAAATGGATTCATTGTCGCAAGTTCTTGAAATTATTTTCTAAGATCCATGGATTTTTGTACTGGAAGGTAATGGAAAAGAATTGAGAAGCCTCCAATTATTTGGAAATGCATAGAAGAAAAGCTTAAAAAATCCGTACTTCTAGCAGATGACTAGCCAGTGTCTATTAACTGACTCGGAAAAAACTCAGATTCCCTTTGCTGGCTGAAGGAACAACTGCAAAACAAGGACCAGTAGAAAACAAACAAAACACAGCTTTAAATAAGAACTGCAGCATATTGTGAAATACACTCTTCTAAAATCCAAGGTTTATTCTCGAAAAGGTCATGGTTGCAATCAATGGTGATGATCGTCGTCTCCATAACCATCTGGCGATCCTCCAGGTCCCACAACCTCCAGCTGCAAACACAAATTACAATTAGGAAAATTCTGCAACTCAATAAATAGTTTGACACCAATGCCTCCATCCTTTCAAAGTAGAAAGTAGGATAACATGGAAGAGAGAGAGAGAGAGTCTAATCCCTATGTTGCAAATTTTGTTATACGCAGTGAAAGTTTTTCACAGTTATGGTATTATCCTTCTCTTCAAATGGAGCTACATTCTGGGCATGCTGGTTGGAGAATGCCAATTTTTAACAATTGTGAAAATTTTGTGAAGGAATAGTATACAATACGTGGTTTATGATGGAAGGTTTTGTTGGAACGAAACATAAGAGTTTTCAAGGTTAAGCTAAAACGTGGCAAGAAATTTGGGATATGAAAGTGTTGGTTTCCTCCTTGCGAAGCTCTTTATGGTAAGGTTCCAGAGTTTGTTCTCCCCTCACCCCACAACCAAATTTCTAGCATCCCATATCCTGCCAACATAACATAGTAATTTAAAATAAAATTCTCACCACAAAGTACTGTGAGCACACAGGACATTCATGTGGCACGTCTTTCCTCAGCCGGAACCAGACAACATCATGCTCATCCTCTACAATTTGAAAGGATGCAAGAGAAATAAGATGTAAATTCTCGTGTGTAATTGAAAAACACCAAATTTGTCTATGTAAAATTTTGTCAGACTTGACAAATTATCAAAAAGCGTGGAAAAGGAGAGATTGCAAGTACCCACCCCCTTCGCCTCCGGGGCATCCAACTAATCTTTCATCATAATATGACTGGATAACAGCAGGTGCTTCCTAAAGAAATAAAAAAATATAAGATTTCTCCAAGAAATAAGTCATGCAAGAAAACTCCTTTCATTCACATACTCTAACACAGTATTTCTATGTGCAAGGCACAGACACTATAAAGAGCAAAGAAAGTTACAGCCTTCATTGAAGAAAAGTGAAGCCTTGGATAATAACTCAACTGATCAAAAAATCAACAACCACATAAGAGTGAATGGTTTTTGGATAAGAACATAAAAGTGAATAGTCAAAGTCATAGATACAAAATAAACACTAAGGTACAAACTAAACGGAAATTTAGGATGTGTTTGGTTTAACTTTTCAAGTGTTTAATTTTGAAAATAAATCATTTTAAAAAAAAATTTAGTGTTTGGCAACCACTAAAAATGACTTATTAGAAAATGAGATTGATAAATAAATCATTTTGAGAGAAACACTTGAAACTAACTTTTTAAAAAAGACTTCCTAAGTAAACAATAACTTGAGAAAATGTTACCAAACATATGAGTGTTTAAATTATAAACAACTTTTATACAAAATGTTTTTTAAAAAATGCATTCTTGAAAAACATTTAAATTAAAATGTATTCCAAACGGACCCTTAATAGAAGGGGAGGAACCTCAGTAGAAATTCCCACTTAGGTGGCAGCAATGCACCATAGATCTGCTTAGCATATTGTATCTTGGATGCCCTTAGACAACACTATTGTTAAATGAGGATCAAAATAATAAAATATTGGAAAGGAAGAAGATTTCTCATCCTACAATTCTCTCTCCCAAGTTGGTGTACTGTCATGGGGATGGTGAAAATCAAGGCATTGATATTCACAGTATTTTTTTTTTTTTTTTGAAAAAGATATTCACAGTAATTTTGCAAAGAAAACCTAGAGTAGGGTTCTCAGTCTCCTCAACTTTCAGGGGTGTTTGACCCAAGGAGTTGTTAGTTATGAAATTTGGAGTTGCTTTGTCCAAGGAGTTAGAATAGGAGTTAATAAGTTTAAGGGACCCACAATAGAATGTTGGAATAGGAGTTAATAAGTTTGTGGGACCCACACTAGAGTGTTGTAATTGGTTAATAAGTTTGTGGGCCCACAATTGGGTGTTGTATGTCCTTGGGCCAAACAAGAAGTTGAGTGGAGTTATTAACTCCACCTAAATCCAACTTCACCCAACTCCTTGGGCCAAACACCCCGTGGTGAGTTAACCAGATATAATCAATGGCCTTTTCACTCATATGATTTTTCAATTATATTAATTAAGAAAAATACTTTTTGGGAGAGACAATGAGACATCTTTTGATAAAGAAAAAGATTTTCTTTTTTTGGTAATAAATTGAACTTTCATTGAACAAATTTTCATCATGACAATCTCACTCGAATTATGGGCTCAAGTGATTCACTGATGCGACGAGACCTCACCAATCTCCCTTATACTTTCTTTTGGAGAAAGACATATTAGGAATTACTTTTAGGAAGAACAAAGGTTAAGATGGCAAAAGGAGTAATCACCTCGTTAGGTTGATGTGGTCTCTAGTCTCTCTTTCTCTTATGAATGAAGATTTAAACATAGCAAATATAAAAATGAAAAACATTGATCTTCTTCGCAAGTGGTTATGGAGATCTCCCAAGGAACATAATTATCTTTGGCATATATAGTGATTGTCAACAGATTTAGGAAGTAGTCCAACAGGAGGACAATCAAGTAGTCCACCAGGGGACATTCACAAAGGGACGTTCCTATTCTTCCAATAAAAGCCCATGGTTTGACGACATTGATAAGCTTATTCTAGTGTTAAACAATTATAATTTACTTGTTCCAATTGGGTAATGGTGCTTCAGTCATATTGTGATAGCGTATTTGGTAGAATAACTTATAACACTCCCTTTAGTGACGATGTTAGCTGGTTGTATGAGGTTACCAGCTCAAGAGGACCTCTCGTTCAAGACTTTTGGAATGAAGCTGATCTTTATCCGAAGTTAATTTCAAGAAAACAGAAAGAAATCGAAGAGAGGGTCATCCTTAGTAGCAATTTGAACTCTTTTGTGTCTCCTTAAAACAGGATCCTAAGAGTTTAAAATTCCACTTCTATTGCCTTTTCAGTTTGCTCTATTTATTATATTGTGGTTACAAAAAACCCTCTCTTCTCTTGGATTTATAAAAAAGGTTTTGCAGACCCAAGCTTCCTAAAAAGTGCAAGGTGTTTCTTTGGTCAGCTTTCTTTCAAGGGATTAATACAAATGATTGTGTTCAAAGAAGGATCTCTCCTCTATGTTTTACCCAACACACCCATGATCCATTCCGTTCAGAAAAAAGATGAAGAATCCACTAAGCACCCCTTCTTGAACTGCCAATTCTCTAAGTGGCTATAGGTAGAGTTTTCCAAACTCTCCAACTTCAGTTTTGTTTGCCCTTATAATGTTAGGGATTCTATTCTTCAGGTGTTGGTGGGTCAAAGATTAAGGGCACGGGGAGAAACCTTATTTCATGCACCTTATATTCCAACTTTGAAAGACATTAAGGAGTTTAAGTCTTCCAACCAAAGGACTGAGCAAAGGTTCCTGAGTGAGATGAGGGCATGGAGAGAAACCTTATTTCATGCACCTTATATTCCAACTTTGAAAGACATTAAGGAGTTTAAGTCTTCCAACCAAAGGACTGAGCAAAGGTTCAACACTCAAGCCCTCAACCGACATGTCCATCCCTTGCTACATTCTTAGACCAACAGATATAATAAGATTATTTCCTCAAACAACTTTCCAATTTACAAAATTATCTTCCAAAATGAGGTGAAAAATTTCTAACCAAATCGTGCAACAAAGAGTTGAAACTGACATCTCCAGAAGGTCCATCTTTTACTAGTTATTTTCCAATCAAATCCAAACTAAAGAGAGAATGCAAATCTCTTGGAGCCCAGAATAACATCAAAGAGAAAGAGGAAATAGCCCAAAAATTATGAAAAGATCCCAACGCTGAAAAGTATAATCATCAATTCAAGTGCTTTGTAACAAGTAAACAACAGTTTAGAGTTTAGAGAGAGAACAAAAGAATCACTGTTTTTGCAGCCAATCAGGGCAATCACAAGCATTTAATTTTCCAGAACGAAAAATCTTTTAAACCAGAGAAAATAAAAATGGTTTAAAAGGAACAATGGGACTTGATTCAAGATGCAAAAGGTAGGGTTTAGAAGAGGAGCCTAAGATTGTCGATTACAGCTTTAAAAGGAAGCCTAAGATTCTCTGAATGACCTTATTTTCCAGACTTGATTTAGGTTGGTAGGCTGGTGTAGAACATTAGAATCTTTAGAGAGTATGCTAGAAGTGAGACAGAACAATAGAATCTTGCTTCTAAATGAAGCAGAAGGTAGCAGAATTCAGCATTCTCACTTCTTTTCTAATGCAAACCAATTGAGAGGTTTTCTGTCATCTCCTTGGTTGATAAAGAGGAAAGAATGCCTACCGAAATCAAAATTATGATACACTATGGAGCATGAAAGAAAGATAAATAGCATGGATAATCAGGAGAAGGAAGGGAAAAAGAACTAGAAACCAAAATTCAGAACAATCAGTTCGCATATATTTTGAGTTTGAGACCTCAATGAAATAGTTTAACCAGAGAAGAGATATCATGATAGCAAAACAAAACTGCAGCTTAAACACAAGTGAAAGTAAGCTCAACAAATATTGCTATCTTGTCATGCCTTGAAATCTACATGGAATGAACCTTGAATAAAAGTTGAAGCATCTGAGTTACTTCCAACGACCAAAAACAAGCGAAGATAAAATTAATCAAAAACTACACCAACCTTAGTTCCAAAGGGACCAACAGGATGGTTTATATCAAGGATGTCTCTTCCCTGCAAACATTAAACCAATTTTAACCCGCCTTTCCGAAACCGAATTACCATACCAGACTCAGTTTGAAAATGAAAACAAATCGATCAATTAAGGCATAAATTTTAACCTGGCTTACCTTCACTATTTAGTCCGGTGATTTTCACAACATCAAGAAAAAGAAAAACGAAAGCACGCAACAAAAGGAGATCCAGGCAAGCAAGAAATACGAGAAATATCACCTCAAGTGAAGCTTCAAGCTCTTCACGCTCGTGTCCAGTTGCGATTGGCATTACATCCTCAACCTTCTTCTTCAGACCAGTATCAGCTACATCAAAAAATAAATTCCAGTTCAACTACCACACGAGATCAAAACCACATCCGCGCTCATATCATAGATTCACACACACAGTGACAGACTGTACAATACATCAGAATCCACGCGTATACATTCTAATCGATTAATAACCAAACACATTCGCGCTCATATCACAGATTCACAAATATACAGTGACACAGACTGCACAATACATAACACTCCACGCGTGTACGTTCTAATCGATTAACAACCACGCGAGACCAATTCCACATTCGCGCTCATATCATAGATTCATACATACAGTAAAACAGACAACAAAATCGAAATAAAACAGCAAGATCTACCAGAATCAGAGGCGTAATGGCGAGCGAAGAGCGAGATGGACGGGGAAGGAGAAACATGAGAAGAAGCAGCGAGTCGAGTGGCTGTGGAAACGCATCCCAACGGAGCGGATGCGGGGGGCGATGATGAAGGAAGAGATTTTAGGGATTTGAGCTGCGAAGAGAGCAATCTCCTCCACATCGTAGATTGAAATCGGTGAATTCTCCGGCTATGATCTCAGGTCGCGCCCCTTCGACGGCGAATTTTGGCTCTCTTTTTCTTCACTCTCTCGCCCTTTTGCTTCTCTACGCTTTTGGAAATGGAAGAAAGGCGGAAGGAACTGGTCAGACGGCTCGGGGTACACCAAAATGATTTCGCACGGGTGGAATTACGTGCCACGTGCTGCAGCTAATTTCAAATTTTGTTTCTTTTTTTTTCTTTTGAATTATTAAAAATATTGGTTTCTTTTTTTTTAGTACATCAACAATTACCGCTGAGCTCAGCTCGCTTTGGCTTATAAATAATGGTTTCAATTATACCTTTAAACTTTCAAATGCTTCATTTTAGTGGCTGAAGTTTAAATTTGTTTCGAAACAACTTCTGAAGACTTTTTTTTTCGTTAAATTCATGGACGGAAAATGAAGTGTTTGCATATGTATTGTTGCTTGTATGAATATATTTGAACACATACGTTTGAAAAAAAAATGTGCAAACACATTATTTTTTATCAATAAATTTAACGAAAAATGTAAGGTTGTTTTGAAACAAACTTCAAACCTCAAGGATTAAAATGAAATTTTAAAAGTTTAGAGTTATAATTGAAATCAATCCCATAATTCATAGGTATTTTTTTTATAATTTAACCATTTATTTCTAGTATACTTCATAGTTCTTCTTCTTACTTACGGTTTTTTTAGTACATCAACATTTGGAGGTGGGGGATTTAAACCTCTTACCTTATAGTCGAAGGTACATGTCCATTACCGCTAAGCTAAGCTCGTTTTGACATCTTCTTACATACGGTTACTTATTCCTTCTTGTAAATTGTAAGTTTTTAATGTAATAAATTTGATACTGTAAAGAAAAAAAATGGGAAAAATACACTTTTGGTCCCTGAGGTTTGGGTTAAGCGACACTTAGGTCCCTGAGTTTTCAAACTCAACAAAAATACCCCTGAGGTTTGAGATAAGGAGCACTTTGGTCCCTGCCGTCAAATTTTCTGTTAACTTTTAACGGTTGCTGACGTGGCACTATTATTTTAATATAAAAAATTATTTTTGTTTTATTTTTTAAATAAAAAATATTAAAAAAATAAAATATTAATATTTAATTTTTTTTTTATTCTTTCTCTCTTTCTTCTCATCTTCTTCTTCTCCATCTTCCTTCTTCTCCATCTTCTCCCTCCTCCTTCTTCTTCTTCCTAAGTCCGGCGACCGGCGGCCACCACACGCCGCCGCCGCCGCCGGCGACTGATTTTTTTTTTTTTTCTTCTTTCTCCTTTCTTCTTCTTCCCTTCTTTCTTCTTCTTCCCTTCTTTCTTTTTCTCTTTTTTTTCTTCAATGTTTTTTTTTAAAAAAAAAATAGAAAAGGGAGGGAGGAGGGACCTCCCTCCTCCGTCTCCGGCGGGGTCCCAGATCTGGAACGGGGGAGGGAGGAGGGACCTCCCTCCTCCGTTTTCGGCGCCGGAAACGGAGGAGGGAGGTCCCTCCTCCCTCCTCCGTCTCCGGCGGGGTCCCAGATCTGGAACGGGGGAGGGAGGAGGGACCTCCCTCCTCCGTCTCCGGCGCCGGAAACGGAGGAGGGAGGTCCCTCCTCCCTCCCTCGTTCCAGATCTGGGACGGGGGAGGGAGGAGGGACCTCCCTCCTCCGTTTCCGGCGCCGGAGACGGAGGGAGGAGCCTCCCTTTTCTATTTTTTTTTTTTAAAAAAAACATTGAAGAAAAAAAAGAGAAAAAGAAAGAAGGGAAGAAGGAGAAAGAAGGGAAGAAGGAGAAAGAAGAGAAGAAGAAGAAAGGAGAAAGAAGAAAAAAAAAAAAAAAATCAGTCGCCGGCGGCCGGCGGCGGCGGCGGCATGTGGTGGCCGCCGGTCGCCGGACTTAGGAAGAAGAAGAAGGAGGAGGGAGAAGATGGAGAAGAAGGAAGATGGAGAAGAAGAAGATGAGAAGAAAGAGAGAAAGAATAAAAAAAAAATTAAATATTAATATTTTATTTTTTTAATATTTTTTATTTAAAAAATAAAACAAAAATAATTTTTTATATTAAAATAATAGTGCCACGTCAGCAACCGTTAAAAGTTAACAGAAAATTTGACGGCAGGGACCAAAGTGCTCCTTATCTCAAACCTCAGGGGTATTTTTGTTGAGTTTGAAAACTCAGGGACCCAAGTGTCGCTTAACCCAAACCTCATGGACCAAAAGTGTATTTTTCCCAAAAAAAATATATGAATTATTGATTTGTCATGTTACAACAATTTTCACTCTTAAATTTCAATTTTACCAAATTGTACCTATGAGCATGGTCATTTTAACCTTAAACTTAAAAAAAAAAAAATACATACAATTTTAACTCTTTGACAAGTATTCATTCTAAATATCTTTAGAAAAAGTTTTCTCTTATATGTTCAATAAATTATAAATCATATGTATGATATGAAATTGATAAAAGTTTAAAGAAAAAAAACATTAGAACTATATATTTTTTTTTTAATTTATGAATTTTAACAAAGTTATTCAATGGTTAATTTGTGCATTGGTTATGTATCTCTGTACAAAACTTTATTGTATTGAAATTAACGAGTTTATGAGGATTTTTACTCTATTTTTTATTGTTAAAATTAGTGGGTGAATTAGCAAATTGTTTTTGTTTTTGTTTTTGTTTTTTTTTTTATTATTTTTTTTTTTGTGTTTTTTGTGTTTTTTTTTTGGAAAAAAGAGGGAGGTATTGTTAATCATTCATAAAATTTTAGAAGATATGACAAACCCGTTTTAGGGTTAAACTAGAGCATCTTGAAATCTTCGTTCAAAAAAAAAAATGTATCTTGAAATCTCATTTAAACTTCAAAAAAAAAAAAAAAAAATCTAAATTAAAATCAAGAATTTAGAGTTATTTATTCAAGATTGGCTAATTTTAACTAGGTTGCTGAAAAAATTGTTAATAAATAATAACTCATGGTAGGGATGAAAAGTATAGTATTTCAAAAGCTTTATATTTCTTTATATATGTTTATAAAAACTTTGTATTTACCCTTTTAAAAAAGCTTTATGTTCCTCAAAAAAATTTAAAAATAAATGTTTAAAATACCATTTTGGTCCTACATTTTAATTTCATTCATTTTTAGTATGGACTTTCAAAGGTTCAATTTTAATCTCTATAGTTTCAATAAATCTTAAAATTAGTTCTGTTGATGATCAAATTTCGTATCAACGATAAATTTGTATGAGAGTAGGGAAGACGTGACCTACAAGACAAGCAAACGCTGCACACCGGTGTGGTGTAGACCACACGTACTCTGATGCTTAAGTCAGTACCAAAATAGGAGACGACTGGATATAGCTAGCTCTCGAAGTTACCTATGTTCTCTCTGTATATTTTTGTATATCTCCCTTCTGGACGACTTCGACGGAATATATAGATTTTTCCCATTGGGTTCCTCATGGAGCAGGGCTTCGAAAAAAGTTTCTTGGGCCTGAAGCTCGACCTCTTTCCCAGGCCGAGGCCGAGGAGAGTCATATGGGGTCGGGGTGGACCCAACTCTTTTTCCTGTTTGCTCTGGGTTGCTTCATGTTCATCTGGGCCTGTTAATTTTGGCCCATTTGACCCGTGGTGATGGTAAATATTTTTTGGGGCAACAAGAAATATGGCTAAAAATAAATAGGTGGCTTGAAATGTAGCTACAAACGTTTAAAAATTAAATAGATGGCTAAACGATTTAATGATTAATAAATCCATATTTGTAAAAGACAAATATGCCCCCAACAAACTGCCTAACGTATTCTTAACGTTTAAAATCAAAATCAGAGTTTAGGAGAGATAAAATATACCCCTACAAAAAGTTGGAGACATTTTAGGAAGTTTGAAAAATAAAAAATCCAAGAAACAAAACTAGTAGTAGGTGTTACTACTGAAAAAATTTGCACCCCAGAAAAAGTTGCTACCCGGAAAAAATGAGTCAATACCTTTATTGGGGAAGGATAACAAAGTTCAACCTCCCTCAGTAGAGAGAAATACCTTCAGAATGCATTAATTGGAAAAAATGTTCTCTCAATCCGAAGACATGCTACCTGCACCCAAGAACATCAGCAATTAAAAACCCAAAAAAATAAGAACACCAGCAACCCGAAGACATACTAATTTTCCCCCAAAAATGAATAAGCTAAAAAGAAGATACCACCCACCCTCACCACCAGAATGAATAATTGCAATTACTTACTGCAAAACACATCTCTGTCCTCGGAAATGACGTAAACAACGTCTGTAAATAATCGTAAATACAAGGGGTAAAAAACGTCATGTCACCGCCCACCCGTCCATCTTCTTCCACACCATTTCCCACCGCCAAACAGAGTGAATATCACTACCTACCTCTCACACCACGCCGACGAACCATCTCCGCCGTGCCAACGACCTTCATCCGCCGCGTCGACAACCATCTCTTACATGCTCGGTCGTTTCTCCCCCTACGCGACGACTGTACCAAAAAAATTTAAATAGGTAACGGTTTCGTTTCCCTCCCCTTATATTTGCAACAAACAGATACTAAAATCCCGAGATTTTAGGGATTTAGTTTACTCCCTTTGAAACTGTCCCCACGGGGTGTATACCAGTATTGACACTCGGGATGTCAACGACTACACAACACCCGTTGTATGTACCGTTTTGAAATTCGTTCACCATCCAAAACACATCTCTGTCCTCGGAAATGACGTAAACGACGTCTGTAAATAACCGCAAATACAAGGGGTAAAAACGTCCAAAATAATCCAGTAAACAGTTCCCTAAAATGTCGGTAGACATGCCTGCAAAATCCAAACTTCCGTAGCCAAAAATTAAGAGTGCTATTTTTTTGTAGTCATTTATCACAATTTCCCATATTTTTTTTGGAGTAACCACACAAATGGACTAATAGTAGTCCATTTATTCTAAAAGTGTTTATTTTGTTATGATTTTACATTTTTGTCAGTTCACAACCGAATGTTGAAGGAGTTTAAGGAGCACATTTACGTTTTTTGCCCTTACCGATTGATAGAAAAAAAATAATACTAAAATAAATTAATAAAATAAGAGTTACCAAATTAAATAAGGACATTTAGGAAAGAATAAAAATTGAATTAATGCATGAAATCTTAACATTGATAAATTTAGAAGATTTAGACAAATTTGAAATTAATGGATTAAAGTAGTCCATCCACCATAATTTCTATATTTTTTACTCATAACAATTTCTTTGATTTTTTTTAAACAAAAATTCATTAAAAGCGGAGGAAACGTTCAACAACCCTTGTAAAGAAACCATGTACACATATTTCAAAATTTATAAACGAAAAACTAAAAGAAACAGATTTTTATTTTTTTTAAGAAAAAGAAACAGAATAGTTTTAGAATATATATATTTTAATTTAATAATTAACTTTTTGTAGGCACTAATTTTAAGCTTTATCAAAAGTATATAGACTAAAGTTAGACATTCGAAACTAAGATGAAATGAAATCAACATACGAACGTCAGTGGTTTCAAAAAAAAAAAAAACATACGAAGGTCAGAATAATATTTTAATAAAAAAATTAAAAAACATTAAAGGATCGTTTTACAAGTAAAATTCAATACCAAAACCCAAAGCAGCAAATTCATAATTCATCAAAAAAAAAAAAAAAAAAATCTCCCTTCATAAAATATAGATTCAATAGCTACCTCTATTTGAACTCAAAACAAAGAAAAAAACTCAATATCAAATGAAAAATGATAAACATATATATACATGGAAATAGTTATATCTATATGTGGAGGGATATATGTGTATACCAAAATACCAAAATGTAACAAAAATCAAACATTAGGAACCAAACGTGTAATTTTCTTTTTTTTTTTTTTTTTATTTTTTTTTTTAATAAAAGACCATAATTATGTTAAGAGTACTATCTAATGACACCAATTTACCAGAATGAGAGATGTTTTTATCTAAAAAAAAGTCTTCAATTATTTTTTGTAAAGAAAATCTAAATTTAATACATGACTAAAGGTATTTAAAAAAATATGAAATAATTACCTCACTAAGAAAATCACTCCCACCAGCTTGTGTATTTAAGATTTGAATCCTTATATTCTCCAAAAAAAAAAAAAAAAAAAAAAAAAGTACTCCAAAATCATCATAAGCTCACTCTAAAACCATCAAATATGTTGTATTGGAAGATGGAGGGGATGGATAAATTCTTCCTAAAGGCTTGTATAACTTTCTGATTAAAATTGACTGTGAGCCAAAGGTTTCTATGGAAGTCACAAGGGGTTAGTTGTGAACATCTTTGAGCAAAACTTGGAGGTTCTAATCTAATGCCTACAAAAACAGACATAAAAAATTGAACCCCTTCTTCTGTCAACTTCCATCTGTGCAACTTTGTAAAACAAAATGCATATGAATACATTGTTCTTTGTCATTATCATCAACCTTTGACTGCTCTGTTTTCACTACATATAAAAACCTGCAGAAGAAATATATAACTCATGAATGGATAATACTAAATTTTGATTGCAAAAGATCAGACAGAGTAGCTTTGTAAAATATTTGCAGCTGCTGCAGCCCCACACATGAGGAACTCAACAAAATGTAGTCATAAAACAATTTAACGATAGTTCTCAAACTTGAAATATTGGACCTCCAAGGGTTACAGATTTCCTTCGCAGTTTCTATGGGAGGAAACACTAAACTTTATTTCAACAAGGTTCCTTCCCTGTAACAAGCTCCTAACCGAGCTAGAAACCATCAAATTTCACAGTATAATTCAGAAGAGTTAGAGAAAACCAACTAAAATTGCATACATAGAGGTGTGTGTAAGTTAGTTTGAACACTTGCCGATATCGGAAAAAAAAGAAATGCATGCTCACCAGGAGAGAATCAAAGAAACCTTTGAATTCTTTTTACAACGATGAGACTGTACATGGAACCAAAATATCCACATTGGGTTCGGAAAGAGAACATCTGCAAATTACAAACAACTCCATCATTAGTTATCTGCAAAACGTCGTCTTTCAGAAGAGAATTTGGAAGGGCCATGACTCATGTTCTTCGTGTGCTTACCATGTCTAGATCAAGCTATCAGAACTCTTTTTCTTTGATTTTAGCTCTCTCTTAAGCTTGAGTATCTCCTCCTTTTGACTCTATGAGTATAGATAGGCCAAATCATATCAAAATGTGATTTTAGCGAGATTGATTCATGGATTTGAAAACGTGGGTTTGTGTAGTCATGAGTTTCAGAATCCTGAGTTTATGTTCAATGTGTTTGGTTTATAGGTTTATGAGTAATAAAAGCCCTAGAATAAAATCAGGAGCAGTAAGTTTCAACCATTGGGGTTTCTATAGTCAAAGACTATATAACTTGTGAGATTACAAGTTCATGGCTTAAGACAAGTAGACCATGTTGAGGATCCCACATTGAAAAGATTGGTGGAGACCTCACAATATATAAGCTACAAGGGTCACATCACTCATTGTCAATTGGTTTTGAGATGGAAGCCATGTTATCTAATATGGTATCAGAGCCCATTAAACCCAAACGGGTATTTGGTCCAATAAAAGAAATTGAACCCAAAGAGGCACCATCTTAGATTGGTGGAGACCTCACAATATATAAGCTACAAGGGTCACTCCACTCATTGTCAATTGGTTTTGAGATGGAAGCCCATGTTATCTAATAGACCATATATCAAATAAAAACTAGGCTTCCCAGCTTTGGAATATAGATAAACTTAACCCGTGAATCGAAGGTCCTTCATCGTCTTACAATCACAATCATAATCTACAAACATTTCCCAAATACAAATGCCCATATAACCAGTATGTAATGTGAAACACCGAGTTTAAAGTTAAAAAACATTGAAACAAATGTGACACATTATTAACACCAAATAACAGATCATAGTACCTCATGCAACTTTTTCCAGCACAAATCTGACCACTCTTGCAATAGTCGCCACTCCATTGCCATATCATACTCGATAGCATTGGCCTGAGCGCAATGTGATGTGGATATTGCATTTTCCTAAGAGATGTTCAAAACATTAAAAAAAAAATTAGAATTGTACTTTAAAATTACCAAGGATATTCTAATAAGCATGTACTATCATAATTAGGACATGATTTTTTTCACTTCCAAACATGGCCTCAGTATATTCAAGTGAGTTACCATCTCCTTAGTATGCTTGTTATGCAATGATTTTGGGAGAGTCAGATGGCCAACAAATTTGACCCGTTTGCTAGGATTGGCTAAGTATCCTCTACTACCAACGACGGGTCTGTAACCACTGCAATAAAATATGGCAATGAAACCTTTATTTCTTCAACGCTAAATTAGTTTGCTTTGAGTATGAAAAAGAAGCCGGTAATTGCTTTCTTAAGTGGAGAAATCAATATATTACCTCCCATCAGAAAGCATTAGACATCTCTTATCCAAATCAGATAATGCCCTTTCGGCTGCTGCGTTTGACTCGAAGATAACCAAAGCCTTGCCTGCAAAGACATGAAAAACTTAGTTGCTCTGTTCTGCTCTAGGGATGTTCCAAAAACTCGGTGACTCAAAAGAATCAGTCAATCCAACCCAAAGTACACTGATTGGGTAGGGTTATAAGTTTGTCATGGTTGGTTTAAATAAAGTAAAATCTTATGGATCAGTTTGGTTTATGGTTCTCCCATAATTGTTTCAGTTGAACCAACCCAACACAACCCATAAATACCCACCCTTATTTGCAACTTGAGTGCTGTCATCACGTGAGTGGTGAAAGATGATAAGATAATGAAAGATCTGTCTCATTTTACCGCAGTATGGATCACAAATAGAAGTACATTGCAACATCTTCACATCAACCTTTTGCTTGAGAGCTTTTTGAACTAACTCCTGAAAAGAAAACATAATGAGAATCAATACAAATGATTATAACGGTTTTGCACAGTTGATCCCTCAACTTTCATTTACCAAGGTGTCCTACAATTTCTGGCCAGTGGCCACCTCTTGTTTACTTTGTGTGGGCATGTTTAATAGCCTATGTCTCACTCAGAATGGTTGTTCATATTCATGCATTGATAAGGATGAATTTGTATATACATCCATGACGTATTAAAAACTAAGATTTAACTAATGCTTTCATCATTCTAATGATTAACAACTCCTCAACTTTGTTAAACAAATTTACCTCTACTTCTGATGATGAAAATGTTGAATCCAGATTTTCCAATAATATAAGTGTAGCCGCTTCTTGAGCTCGTCGCAATCTTTGCTCCCAAGGCTATAATTGTTTTTTTTTTTTAAAAAAAAAGAAATATTGATTATAACTTGAGGTGTAAGAAACAAATTGTTTTTATATCCACATGTGTCCAACCAAACTTAAATCTCATATAGGTCATCTAAGATTATTAAATCCTTGGTCAAAGAAATAAAAGTTACATAATTAATAATTAATCAAGTTTTTTATTTTAGTTCAACACATGAGAGTGAGAATTCGAACCTCTGATCTTTTGGTCAAGGATTTATGCCTTAATCAGTTGAGCTATGCTTAGATTGGGATCAAGTTGCTTGTTTTGATTTGATTATTTGTGTTTTAGGATTTATTAGTCATTTTCATTTTCTAGAAACTATAAATAGCCAACACCTAGACTTTTGGAACATCAGGAGTATAGGAGTTTTAAGGGGAGGTTTGTCTATTCTAATAAATTGGATTTTTTAAGTTTTCATGAATGCATTTACATCTTACCAAATCCGTTATATCAACTTATATTTTTTTCAAGAAGTATCTCCATTTGATACCTTCAGATCCTTCTCTTCTTTTTTTCCTTTAACCAATAGGTGATAGTAGGACGAAATTAACAATACCATGGAGGATTATGAGGCATTTGAGGGAAACAATTTTGCAGCAAATCAAATGGTCCCCAATAACCTCCTCCATATGAATCTTGAAGAGATTGAATTCTTTTACAACAATTAGAATGGTGATTCAGTAGAGTTGCAATGATGATGCAGAGTTTATTGGAAAAATAGCAGAACTGGTTCTGGTAACCAAATCCTATATTAGCCAAAGTGATCCAACGGAAAATAAATAGAGGACAGAGAATTACTTATTTATGATGGAAAAACAAGCCAGTGTTCATCCCAAATGAACCATAACCACGAGTAATCCAACTTCAAACATGAGTATGGGCATGGGAACTCACCTGTTGCTTGAACCATTTATTTTTGTCCTGCAAACATCAACATGGAGAAATTAAGAATCAGTAGTTGTTTAAAACTCGGCTGAATTGATTCGATAAGATTGAAGTATTGCTTCCTGCCACTGAACTCAAACCCTTGACCTAATACTTACAATTATAGGCTTCTCAGTGACCTCCAAAAGTTGAGTGCTTTTACTGCTTCTCGTATCTTCAATAGGTTTGAGGTGAGGTGGTGCTCTTTTAGAAGTCTCACTTGCCTTCACATTGTAGGCTCCTTTCACAGGTCCACTATTCTCACCATTACCATCCAAAAGAACTTTCACCTTCTTACAAGGTGAAATCTCCAAATGAGTTGCAGATAAATTTTTTTTGAAAACGCTCAATCTGGAATTGTTTTTATCCTGAGAAAATTCTTCCTGGTCTCAGTTCACTTCTATATTAACTTGCTTTGTGCTGCAAGATCTTATAACCATTAAAATAGCGCCAACTCTTGTATCTCTAGAAACGCTTTTATTTGATTCTGAACATGTCAGAAATGAGAAAACTATGAATTAAATGGTATTAAGAAAGTAAAACACATGCATACATTGTCTGAACTGTCCCTTTGACCTTTGCTTCCGTAATTTATTTCTTGTCGGGGAAGAAGACTAGAATTTCCACCAAACTCCCCCAAATCTTTTTGGTGATCAGAGTTAGTACGCCTGCATCCTGTCCCGTGTTAAAAAAGAACTTCACTGCAACAAATAGACGATAATGTAAAAGTAAGTCTAAGGGCAAAGGCTGTGTTGGAGAGTGGCATGGCTAAATCACTTCCCACTAGACATTATCACATTTGAAAATAATATAAAAATGCTTTTGAAACAAGTCAAAAGTTAAACTGCTTTGAAAGTAACACTCAAAAACACTTTTAAGAGCATATAGAACCAAACATCATCATGATCTATTTATTGATCCCTTTTCATTAAGATGAGAAAGGGTACATATTTTACAAGCACCGTCAAACTATAAGGAAAAGTCTAATAATGAGAGGCAATTTCTAATTTTCTGAATTTCTAGCAATTTATAAAGTAAGAGTTTTTTCCTTCAGAATATAATTACACAACTGTTCAAGTTGAAGTTCAACGAAAAAGTGGCTGACCTGGAATCTGATGAATTTTATCTGGAAAGTCCTTTAGGATCATGCATTTTTTAACATCATAAGTACGGTAGAAAATATAATCGGCCAACCCCAACTTTGCCTGGGATGGCTGAGGATTCCTTTCATCATTGAGGGTGCAAACGACATTGCATTTTTTAATAACTTCTTCCTGATTGGCGAAAGTAAAAAATGGGTGAGTTGGGAAAAAGGTCATCTTGGATACTTTGAAAACTTCGAAGAGTACAATTTACACATTTGCCAAGGATTAGTCATAGTCCAAGACAATGTAATTTACTTTCCACTTTTATATAATATAAATAACTACAATGATACTTAAAATTGCTAATCAGTAGTGTAGCTCAATAAAGAACACCACAATTTGCTAACATGTCTAACTATCAATGGAGCACCGAGCTAGTTCGTTACATCTTCTGGTTAAAGCATTCTTATCCTAAGTAACATCTATACATGTTAAAGATTAAAAGCTTTTAAACAAAGATTCCATAGACTGGTAAATATCACATGAATTCTAACCTCCAACCACATAGAAAGCAGACAAAAAGAAAAGTCTTACGAGATGGCTGATGCATATTTCATGCTTAAAAGAAGAGTACAAACTTCAAATAAAACCATATATCAAGCAAAGATCACAAAGCAATAATAAAAACTTGAATAGTTAGAAATCCCCTTTATAAATTAGACAAGGAAAAACCAAATTACAAATTACATGTGGGTGAAAAATTCAATTTACCAGAAAGTAACATTTGGAAACACCGGCACCTTTGCCAGAAGCCAAGAATATCTCATTCCAACGTGGCTCATCACCTCTGAAAAAATTGCTTAGTTCACTTGGACGGAAAAAACGCACAACCTTCACTTTCCTTTCATGAGATACCGTTTCAAACATTTCCACAAGGTTTCCAATGGTGGTTTCGCTGTCACCTCTGTGGTAAATATATACACAATCATAAAGAAAGTATTCCAACCCATTGCAGAAAAATGACGTGTAGAATTGATATCCCTTCTCATTCTGAATTTCAGTCTTCAAACCCCAATTGAAGCTAAAATCATTTTTCACATTCCTTTCCCCAATCCGCAACATCATCTGGACAAGAATGGTAATAAAGAGAAGAATCATATATATAAATAAATAAATAAAACGGGGTAGGGAGTTCAAGATATCAACAAAGCTAGAGATAAAAAGTAACAAGGAAAACTAGTATTGAGTAATAAAGCTCAAACAGTCCCAACAAGTACAAGAAAAACTAACGAAATTCATAAACCCGGAAGTGGAGTAAAAATTTGTATATCCCATGTTAAAGTAAACACCATTACCGGCCTCTTAACAAGATTGATGACCCAAAACTCTGTTCGAAATCTTCTTATTAATCACAGATGAAGAAAAATGAAGTAAGTTTCAATCACATCAACGTTTTATTTGAAGTTAATCAATAAATGTTGCCTTAGTCCGTGTGACAACATCAAAGCCTACAAAAAGCAAACCATAAGAAACAATCAAAAGAGCAAAATGCAAATGCCGGAGAGAAATGAAGAACACAAGAACTAAGAATACATTCGGTAATCGATAGAAGGAACTCACGAACCCCCCATTTCATTTCAAAGAGGAGAAAATTTCTCAAAAGACAACATCGAACCCTACAAAAATCAGGTAATGTCAAGAAATTGCCTACAGAAAGAAAACCACGGAGAAACAGAGCATCGTCATCGTTGATCAAGAGCCAGAGCGTGGTCGGAATGTTTACCTCTGAGGTAGAGACGACGGGCTGATTATCCATGGAAGCTCGCCTGAACGATCGAAGAAACAAAACGGCGACGGTAGAGGAATTTGAATGTTAAGAGTGCTGATTAAGAAGTATTTTGAGTTAGTTTGAAAAGCAGATTTATTTTCTCTTTTTCTGTTTGTAACCACTACCAGATTTTCTTCTTATGGTTATTCTGTTTTGTAACCACTGCTCATATTTTCTTATGGTTGTTGTGTTAGTTTTCCAATGTAACCATGTGTAGAATTTCAGGAGTTTTTTCACCTCTTTCCTCAGCTTATAAATACAGCTGTCTTTTATGTATTTGATCAAGCAATTGGAAATTCATAATATAAGAAAGAGGTTTTTCTCCTGGTGTTTAATTTCCTGTGCAACTTTGTGATGGTATCAGAGCCGTAGTCCAACGACACTGCTCGACTCTTCATGGATTCATCAGAAAGTAACTCGGATGTTTCAAATGACAGTCAAAGTACTCAGTTCATCAATTCGGGGAACAAAATTTCCACCGTGAAGCTGACTGATGAAAATTTCCTGCTATGGAAATTTCAAATCCTCATAGCTCTTGAAGGGCATGAGTTAGAAGAGCATATCAATCAAGATTCAGAGCCTCCTCCGAAAACTATCCAAGTAAGTGAAGGTTCCTCTACTGTTAGTAAAACAAATCCAACTTATAAACAGTGGAAAAGACAAGATAAACTAGTTTCTTCTTGGTTAGTTGGATCGATGTCAGAAGCTATCTTAGAGCAAGTTATTCATTGTAAAAGTGCAAAAGAAATTTGGCATTGCTTGTCAGAGATTTTTAGTTCCAGACATTTAGCTCACATGATGAAGATAAAATCAAAATTACAAAATATTCAAAAATGAGGTTCTAGTCTAAATGAGTATTTCTCTAAAATTAAGAAGTACATAGATGCCCTAGCTGCTATAGGGAAGCAAGTCCCAGTGGAGGATCACATACTGTATATACTATCTGGACTTGGAACTGAGTATGATACCATGATGTCTGTGATAACTGCTAAGACAGGAACTCAAACAGTCCAAGAAGTCATAGCTCTTCTTCTGACTCATGAAAGTCGCATTAAAAGCAAAGCTGCTGTTAATCCTGATGGAATACTACCAACGGCAAATCTTTCAGTTCAAAATCCCGCTCCTAAGGAAAACGATAATCAAAGAGGTTTGAATCAACAACAAAATTATTCTCAAAATTTTGGTGCAGGCAGAGGACGGGGGAGGTTTAATTTTGGACAAAACAGAGGAGGGAGGTCTTGGAATAATCGAAATAGGCCTCAATGTCAACTGTGCAATAAGTTTGGGCATACAGCTATCAAGTGTTACTCTCGTGTTCAAATGCCAGGGGTCTTCTCTACTCAATGTGTGCCTCCCAATCAGTCATTCATTGCTGGTCAGAATTATGGTAATTCATCCAATCAATATGGTCAAATTCCCCCCAGATGGCTGCAATGATGGCAGCACATAACTTCAACCAAGACTGCAATTGGTATCCCGACTCAGGTGCCACAAATCATCTCACAAATAATCTGGGTAATCTGTCTGTAAGCTTTGAGTATCTTGGAAATAATCAAGTTCACGTCGGGAACGGTACAGGTTTGCCTATTACTCGGATTGGATATGCTTCTATTACTTCTCCATCTAGTCATGTGTTTCATCTTCATAATCTTTTACATGTTCCTACTATTACTAAAAATTTGATTGGTGTCAGCCAGTTTGCTAAAGATAACTCAGCATTCTTTGAATTTCACCCCAATTTTTGTTTTGTGAAGGATCTAGCAACTGGGCAAGTTCTTCTCCAAGGGACTCTTCATGAAGGACTCTACAAATTCAATCTGTCACAACGTCAAACGCCTAGTACCTTAGTTTCTTCTGCTTCTGATAACATGCTTTCTGGTTCACAACATTCTTCTGTTCAATCTACTGCCTTAAATACTTCTTTTTCTTCTCAAAATAATGTGTCTCTTGATATTTGGCATCAAAGACTTGGGCATCCTGCTCTTTCCATTGTTAAGCAAGTTGTTAAACAATGTAAACCGCAAATTCCTAGTAATTCTACCGTTTCTTTTTGTAATGCATGTGCAATTGGAAAACATCATGCTTTACCGTTTTCTCCATCTGTCACTTCATATTCAGCACCTTTTCAACTTATTGTTACTGATATTTGGGGGCCTTCGTACAAATTATCTAGGAATGGATTTCGATATTATATTAGTTTTGTTGATGCCTTTTCTAGATATACCTGGATCTACTTTCTTCAAACTAAATCAGAGGCATTTCAAGCTTTTCTAAATTTCAAAACCTTTGTTGAAAAGCAATTTAACATACCTATTTTAAGTATTCAAACTGATGGAGGTGCTGAATATAAACCATTTGTTCCATTTTTAAAAGCTCAAGGCATTAATCATAGGATTACTTGCCCCTACACCTCCCAACAAAATGGTATAGTTGAAAGAAAGCATAGACATATAGTTGATGTTGGCTTAACCTTGTTATCTCAATCATCTATGCCTTTATCTTTTTGGGATGATGCTTTTGCTACAGGTGTGTATCTTATAAACAGATTGCCTTCTAAGGTACTTCATGGATTGAGTCCTTTGGAGAAACTTTTCAGCGGCAACCCGACTACATGTTTCTAAAGGTATTTGGTTGTAAGTGTTTCCCTTGCCTTCGTTCTTATAATTCTCATAAATTGGATTTTCGATCTCAGCCTTGTACTTTTCTCGGGTATAGTCATTCTCACAAAGGATATAAATGTTTAGATGCAAATGGTAGAATTTATGTATCTCGGCACGTCATATTTGATGAACAAAGTTTTCCATTTGCTACTTCTCCCTTGCCTAAGTCTAAGTCACCGTTGTCATCCGTGTCTTTACATTTACCTATTGTTTCCTCAAACAATCAGCAAGACAGTTCATCACCAATTTTATCACCTACTGAGGTTCAACCACCTTCCCCTTCTTCATCTACTATTCAGCCTGTTTTTCCTGATAATCTATCAAATACTCCTGATGTCCATCCAAATACTATTTCTCCTGATCATCCACCGAATAATCCTCCTCCTACTTCATCTGTTCTAAATCCTCCAGGCACACATCACATGATAACTAGGAGTAAGCGAGGCATATTCAAACCGAAAGTTTTCTTGGCGACCTATACTGATGTTGAGCCTCCTAATGTTCATGAAGCCCTTAGATGTCCCCATTGGAAGAAAGCTATGCAATCCGAATATGATGCTCTTATTAAAAACAAAACTTGGGAACTTGTTTCAATACCTTCTGATCACAAGATTGTTGGCTGCAAATGGGTATTTAAAATAAAAAGAAATTCAGATGGGTCTATATCTAGGTATAAAGCACGATTAGTAGCGAAGGGGTTTCATCAGTCGGCTGATATTGATTATTTTGAGACCTATAGTCCTGTGGTGAAGCCTATTACTATCCGTGTACTATTGTCTCTTGCTATTACTTACAATTGGCCTGTTAGACAAATTGACATTAATAATGCATTCTTACATGGTTTGCTAACTGAGAAAGTCTATATGGAACAGCCTGCGGGTTTTCAAGTTCAGGGTACTTCTCCTCTTGTTTGTCGGTTACATAAGGCAATTTATGGACTTAAGCAAGCCCCACGAGCATGGTTTGATAGGTTAAGTATATTTCTTCAGTCTCTTGGTTTTCATAGCTCAAAGGCTGATCCATCTCTTCTGTTTAGACGTGCTGGTAATCAGTGTTGCTACATTTTGGTGTATGTCGATGATATTATAATTACTGGTAACTCTACTACTGTTATTTCCAGTTTAATTGCTGAACTTCACAGAAGATTTTCTTTAAAAGATTTGGGGCCTTTACATTATTTTTTAGGGATTGAGGTATCCTATCCCTCTTCAGGTGGTTTATTCTTGTCTCAGACCAAGTATGTCCAGGATTTACTCTCTAAAACTAAGATGGCAGAAGCCAAGTCTATTAGTACACCTATGGTTAGTGGTCCGTTAATTTCTGCACATCAAGGGGAGACATTTGCTGATGTTCGTTTATATAGAAGTGTTGTGGGTGCACTACAATATGCTACTTTAACCCGACCTGAAATCTCTTATAGTGTCAACAAAGCGTGTCAGTTTATGCATGCCCCGACTTTGGAACATTGGAAGTTAGTTAAACGTATCTTGAGATATCTTAAGGGCACTTATAATTATGGTTTATTACTTAATAAGGCTGCTAATTTCTCTCTTCATGGCTTTGCTGATGCTGATTGGGCTTCTGACCCAGATGATCGTAAGTCTACATCAGGTTTTTGTATTTTCTTTGGTGGTAATCTGATTACTTGGGGCTCAAAGAAGCAAACTGTTATTTCGAGATCCAGCACTGAAGCCGAATACAGATGTCTTGCTTTAGCAGCTGCTGAATTAGTGTGGTTGAGGTCTTTGTTTGCTGATTTATGTATTCCTGTGACTAATTTACCTGTTTTGTGGTGTGATAATCTCAGCGCCGTTCATCTTAGTGCTAATCCTGTTCTTCATTCTAAAACCAAACATGTTGAATTGGATATTTACTTCGTTCGTGACTTGGTTCTTGCTAAAAAGTTGTCTGTGCAGCACTTACCAGCCAATGATCAGATTGCTGATGTCTTAACAAAGCCTCTATCGGCTGCTAGTTTTATTCGTTTAAGGTCCAAGCTCAATGTTCGAGATCCCTCTACCATTGGCTTGCGGGGGGTGTTAAGAGTGCTCATTAAGAAGTATTCTGAGTTAGTTTGAAAAGCAGATTTATTTTCTCTTTTTCTGCTTAGTAACCACTACCCAAATTTTCTTCTTATGGTTATTCTGTTTTGTAACCACTGCCCATATTTTCTTATGGTTGTTGTGTTAGTTTTCCAATGTAACCATGTGTAGAATTTCAGGAGTTTTTTCACCTCTTTCCTCAGCTTATAAATACAGCTGCCTTTTATGTATTTGATCAAGCAATTGGAAATTCATAATATAAGAAAGAGGTTTTTCTCCTGGTGTTTAATTTCCTGTGCAACTTTGTGATTGAAAACATCGATCAAAGCTTCCAATAATCCATAACAGTGAGAGAAGGGATTTCGCGGTCTGGTGATAGTTGTTGGGACTGGAAATTTGCTTGCAAAGATGAAGAGTGAAGAAGAAGTTTGCTAGAACATTCTCGCGGGAAATTTGATCCTTGTAACGCTCGTCTCACAAAAATAATCTTGTTTCTTTTTTGAAAAAAAATCATTTTTAACCCTAAACTTTCGATTGTATCATTTCAACTTTCAATTTCATCAAATTGAACCTTAAATTTAACACGTTGTATCAATTTTAACGTGAGCTTTCAATTTCAGCAAATTGAACCTCAAACTTATCAGGTCGTATCGATTTTAGCCTCAAACTTGCATAAGTATTACAATGTATACATCTGGTTAACTTTCCGTTTGAACCATCGTACGTAATTGATTATTATTGATTATTTTTTTTTCTTAATTCACATTGCACCTGAATTGGTTTCTTATAAATAAAATATGGAAGAAACTTTATTTTATATGACTTTTTCTTGTTGATAACTTTGTGAGAGTTTTTTTTTTTTGGGTAAAATACCCTTTTGGTCCCTCATGTTTTAGGATCGTTTCCAATAGGTCCCTAGGTTTGAAAATTGAACAATCAAGTCCCCACTGTTTAAAAAATACTTATATTGAGTCCTTGGACCGTTCATTTTTTTAACGGTGATGACGTGACATATTTTTTAAAATTAAAATATTAATTTTTGAATTAAAATAATAATATATTAATATATTAAATAATAATAATAAGTTTTTTTTTAAAGAAAATAATCTTTCTCTCTCCCCCACCCACCCACCCGAACCCCTTCTTCCCCTTTCCCTTTCTTTCTCTCTCCTTTCCCCTCCCTTCCTTTGCCGGCGACCCACCCGAACCCCTTCTTCCCCTTTCCCTTTCTTTCTCTCTCCTTTCCCCTCCCTTCCCTTGCCAGCGATCAATGCGACGGCGGCGACGCTTCTCCATCTATTTCTTTCTCTCTCCCCCTCCTCTACTCTCCCTCTCCTCATTCTTATCGCTGGCGACACCTTCACCCTTCCCCTCTACTCTCCCTCACCTTCTTTCCCTCTTCTCTCTCCCTCACCCTTCCCGTCGCCGGCGATAGCCCCTGCCGCCAATAAAATCAGCCCCCAAACCCATTTTTCTTCTTTCTTAAAGAAACCCACCTCAAACCCATTTTTCTTTTTTCTCAAATCAGCCCCCAAGTTCCGTTTTCATCTTCAAGAAACAAAGCACCCGCCGAAGCTGAACGAGAAGAAAACAGAGTTTTGAGGGTTGAGAGAGAAAAGAGATGACGAAGGAGAGGGAAAGAAGAGAAGATGAAGGAGAGGAAGGCAGCGGCAGCGGGAATCCGGTTGGTCTGTAGCATCTGGGTAAGAGGAAATCGGCGGCGGTGGCGGTGGAGAAGAAACAGCCTGAAATCGAAACAAACAAACAATCCAGAATCAATTCGTGCCCTAATTTCCGAATTCAACGAAAACCGATCCCTAGGTTTCGAAATACCTTGAGGAAACGAAGCGAGTGATTTTCCACAAGCGCCTTTGAGGAGTCCAGCATCATCGGCGAACGCGACGTATCCATCCGCGGTGATTCCCCAATACAGAGGCACTTTCCCGAACTGATCCTGCAAAATCCAAGATCAACAGAAAGGGTGATCAAAAATCGATGCTGTGTAAGTCCGATTTCGGAAAGTAGAAGTGGAAAGTAACTAATAGAGGCGACGAAGAGAGTGGAGGTGGAGGTGTCGAAGAGGATGAAGGCAAAGCTGCCGCTCAAATGGGCGACGACATGGGAGGGGGAAAGGAGAGAGAAAGAAAGGGAAAGGGGAAGAAGGGGTTCGGGTGGGTGGGTGGGGGAGAGAGAGATTATTTTCTTTAAAAAAAAACTTATTATTATTATTTAATATATTAATATATTATTATTTTAATTCAAAAATTAATATTTTAATTTTAAAAAATATGCCACGTCAGCACCGTAACTGCCACGTCATCACCGTTAAAAAAATTAACGATCCAAGGACTCAATAGAAGTATTTTTTAAACAGTGGGGACTTGATTGTTCAATTTTCAAACCTAGGGACCTATTGGAAACGATCCTAAAACATGAGGGACCAAAATGGTATTTTACCTTTTTTTTTCTGTTATCTAAGATAATGAAAACAAAGAAACTTTGGAGATTTTTTTTATTTATTTGCTGGTTTTTTTATTGCTACCAAGAACTTTGTAGGATTTTTTCTTTTCTTTTACTCCTTCTTTTCTTGCTAATTAGAAGAATGTACAAATGTAGGAAATGGAAATAAAGAAATTTCAAGTTTTTTATTTCTCATATTTTTTAGATTTCTCTTGTTGTTAATTGCTTTGTGATTTTTTTTTTTTTTTTTTTTTTTTTTTTTTTATAATAATGAGAAGAATAGTTTGGGATATTTGATTTCTTAAATAATTTTTCCAACAAATTTCTTACAAAATACTAACTCAAGTGCAATGTGATTTTTTTTTTTTTAAAAAAGGAAATTGTCAATTACATGTTTTAATAGCAATTCTAATGAAAAGTTGACCAAATGTCTACATTGCAACATTTATACAAGTTCGAGGTTCAAATTGATACAGTTTGTTAAGTTTGGGGTTCAATTTGATAAAATTGAAAGTTTATGGTTAAAATTGATATGATCCGCTAAGTTCAGGGGTCAAAATTGATTTTTTCCCTTTTTTTTGGTTAAAAAATAATATTCTTGTTATTCTTTATACTTTGTTTGGCCTTTTAAAAAAAATACTTTTTTTTTGTTCGACTTTAGAAATATTTAATGAGTCTTTATCTTGTTTCTTGAAATGCAGTCATAAATTTTATTAGAGAGTTTCCATTGGATTAATTTGACTTTGAGATACCAGGGAGGCATTCACGTGACTAGAAATTCAAATGAAAGGAACCTCTAACCATTTTTTTTTTGAACGAGATATGACATTCCAACCGAGAAATTACAACGAAATAGAGTCTAAAAACAAAAGGCTCTCAGCACAAACAGGAATTTCCTCAAGCCAAACGTAATCCCTACGATCACTCATCTTCAACTTGGCCAAATGGTGAGCCAAACGGTTCCCTTCACGATAGGTTAAAGCACACTTCAAAGCCCATGACAAAGGCCAGACATCGAGTGCATCAGAAATCAGAAATTAAGAAAAGATTAGATAGCTCTTCTTTCTCCCTTCACATAGACTCATAGGCCCTCTTGGAATCAGTTTCAATCAAGACGGGTAGAAACCTATCTCAGAGGCGAGCTTAATACCGTCAACCATCGCCCACACTTCAACCATATCCGAGCTTCCAACAAAACCATGGGTTCTTGTCGCTGCTGCCATAACCTCGCCTTTGTGATTGCGAACAACCAGCCCAACTCCAGAAAACATTCTCTCACCGTCGAAAGCCGCATCAACATTAAGCTTGTACCAACTGATTGGCAGTGCTACCCACCTCGCCCCTTCACGCCCAATACCATTAGAAATCTCAGCCACCCGTCGCGAGTTAGCTCGCCTGAACGTTTTCAAAAAACCAGTAGACCACGTCGGAAGTTCCAACGACAGCCCCTCCCCCCTTCATTTTCACTCAATTTCTACAGTCCCACAAAGCCCAAAGCAATACCACAAAGTATTCAAAATGAGCCCAATCCAACCTGTCCCTAATATCTCTCAGCAGCAGGAACATACAATCCGATCGAAACTGATTCAAAAGGGGACCAAAACCAGCATTGCTAATGACATTTTTAGAAAATTTACCAAGCCAGAAAACGTGCAGAGCAGACTCCCCTTGACAGCCACAAAGGGAACAAACATTCATTACATCAACCCCCCGCTTTATTAAATTGTCTATAGTTGGGAGTCTATCTAAGCATAAACACCAAAAGAAAATTTTAACCTTACTTGGGATTGCCATTTTCCAGCACCCTCTCCACCAATTTTGCAAAGAAACTGAAGAGGATGATGACGGGCTTTACGCCAATATGTGCATCCGGCCTACACGATAGCCACTTTTAACAGAGTATATGCCAGATTTCTCAAAATGCCAGATAACGGAATCTTCCAAATTTAACCGTCTAATGGGAATAGATAATATAAGATTTACCTCATGGGGGCTAAAGTGTTGCTGCAACAGTTCTACATTCCACTGCCTCGTATCTGTGCGTGAATCAGCTATACGAGCATCAGGACCCAAAGAGGGGGGAGATGCTATCCTCATAGACACATCACATGGTAACCAGTTGGAGCCATAGATCCTAACTCGATCCCCTTTACCAATCTGCCACCTAATTCCCTTGTATAGCAGCTCCCTACCCCACATCAGGCTCCTCCAGACGAAAGATGGTCTGGACCCAACTAAGGCATCCATGAAACCTGACGAAGGAAAATACCTACCTTTTAACATATGGGCAAGCATGGAATCTGGGTCTCGCAAGATCCTCCAACACTATTTAGCCAACAATGCTTGGTTGAAAGATTCCAAGTCTCTAAAACACATTCCACCCAACCATTTCGGCTTACATAACTCCTTCCACCCTACTCAGTGAATTCTCCTATCTTCCTCAACCCCACTTCACCAAAAACGAGAGATCAACCGATTAATTTCACACACAACCTTCTTCGGGATTCTAAAGCAGTTCATTGTGTAGCACAGAATAGCCTGAACTACCGACTTAAGAATAATTTCTCTTCCACCCACCAAAAAAAGCTTCCCCTTCCACCCTTGTATCCTCCTCCACATTCTATCTTTAATGAACTTCAAGGAGCTCACCCTACTACAAGGCATGAAGGCTGGGAGCCCCAAATAATGTTGATGGCAGGGTGTAACATTCACATGGAGAACCTCACTCACAACTACTTGCGACTGCTCATCAGTATTAGAGCTGAAAGCTATAGTGGACTTATCAAAATTCACCACTTGACCAGAAGCCTTCTCATAGCACTGGAGGATATTCTGAATGACCTGTGCTTCCCCCACACTAGCTCGAAAGAACAAAAGGTTGTCATCAGCGAAGAATAGATGTGACATCGCAGGTCCTTGTCTTGAAATCCTCAGACCCGAGATGGACCTGGAAGACTCTGTCTCGTGCAACATGGCCGATAATCCCTCAGCACAGAGTAAGAAAAGATACGGCGACACGGGGTCCCCTTGCCGAAGGCCCTTACTCGGTTTCACATCACCACTGTTGGGTTTTATGCCCTAAAACTCGTAGATAGTGAATGTAACCGTTGACCGGATATTAATGAAATAATATTGATATATTTTTCCATTTAATTGTTATTAGTTATTTTATATTTGTCTTTGCCTAATAATAACCCTAATCCAATAAACTAGACATCCAAGGTTGTAATATGAGTCTTGAACAATATGTAGCGACATATGGGATCATTGTTCAAGAAACAGCCTAAAGGGTCTATAGTATAGGGATAAGACTGGGTGCCTTATCCTGGTGACACTATGGATACGGCCCACTTTGTATTTGATACAAACGCTGCGATCCAACGCGTTCGTGTAGGAGACATGCGAGTGGGGGTATCCTATGCAATGAGTTTACATAAGACCGGACCGCGAAATAGTAACCACTGGTTATAACACCGTTAACTAGTTGGTTTTCTATTTCACTAGGACGATCTAGACAACTTAGTCTTAATCCTGAGTTGATTATGGACTCCTGCTCATGAGAGATTGTCCTTTGATTTATATGGGTGAGAGTGGCCAATACGCCGACTCAATAAGCCTACCACTTTGGGGACAAGACCGAATGGGGAGCTGGGAACATAATCGTACAAGATGGAATTCACTCCTTCCCGAATTTAGGAAACCAGATGAGTGTTCCCTTAAGTGGTTACTCCAAGTCTTGAACAAAGGGCCCTACCCTCTCAATGGCACGAGAGGGTTTTCTGTTTGATGGTTGGACCACAAACACGCTGTTCATTAGAGGAGAATTGGTACTTAAGGAAATAGAGGTAACCCAGGGGTAAAACGGTAATTTGACCCAACTGGTGTTACGGACACTCGTGAAGGACTAACTAGTCGATATTGGTCTATATCCGTGGACACAGAAAATATGTATGCAGTGAGAAGAGTGCAACTGTGAGTCTATAGTGGAATGTACACACAGTTAACGAATATTGATTAATGTGGTTAATGAGTTTGACCAATTAATCTCACATCGTTGGAGCTTCTGATCTGCAGGTCCATTAGGTCCCACTGGTAGCTCATAAAGTAATTTGAGGCAACTAAGTAATAAATGTAAATTGAAAATGTTCAATTTACTAAGGGAAACAAATATAATATATATTGATATATTATTATGAGAGAAATTAATATTTGAAGAAGTTCAAATATAAATTTATGGAAGTTTGAAAGAGTTCAAATAATGAATTAATTTAAGGCCTAAAATGTGTTTGGGCAAATTAATTAATTCTAGGCCGGGAATTAAATATGTGATATTTAATTTGTGGTTAATTAATTAAAGAATTCATTAACCGGGAATTAATCAATTATGAAAATAATTAATCACTTAAGGAAGTGATTAATCATTTATGGAAATGATCTAATCACTTATGGAAGTAATTAGTCATTTGTGGAAAAGATTAATCAATTATGGAATTGATTGATCATGATTGATTAATTAAGGAATAAGATTGAATCAATTTTGGAAAAGATTGATTTAATTGAATATTTTATACATGGCCTCTCTTCTATAAATAGAACACTAGACCTAATTGGTTATGACACTTGACACTCTTGAAAGACAAGACCTAGAATTCTCTCTAGCCTCCCTCTTAGAGAAAGACTCCCACAAGTCTTTTGCCTCCTAGACTTAGAGACATACCGGTGTAACCTCTGTGGTTATTGTGTCAATCAAGAAGGAATTTCCAGCGAAGAAAAATAAAGGCGACTGCTGCGTTTTCGTTCGTAGAGCGTCGTTGGCGAAGAACGGTCAAGTCTTCAACGAAGGTATGTGACGGTTCTTTCCCTTTTCCTTAGAAAAGCATGAAAATAAATTTAGATTTATTTCTAAGCATGTTTAAACCAATTTTACAGCAGCTTTAAAGTTTGTTTAAAGTTTGTTTGAATTTTCGTAACGGTATTTTAATGTTAATTAATATACGGCGTAAGGTCCAATCGATGCGCTTCGGCTGCGTGGGGATTTTTATTCCCTTCAACCACAACAAGCTCCATTAAGACTGAAAGAGAACCTGGCGGTCGAAATGCATCTGCCAATCAGATCCACCCAATCAGGAGCAAAGCCCATTCTCAACATAATCTGTTCTAGGAAAACCCACTCCACTCGATCATATGCCTTGCTCATATCTAACTTAAGCGAGACCCATCCTACTCTCCCCTTCCTCTTTGTCCTTAGAGCATGAATACACTAGTACCCCACAATGGCATTATCAACCACACACCATCCTGGGATGAAGGCACTCTAATTCTGGGCTATCAGCTTATTCAACAATCCCTTCATTCTGTTCACTAATACTTTAGAGATTAGCTTGTAGGCCACATTACACAAGGATATAGGGTGGAACTCAGACACCCACCTAGGATTCCTCACCTTGGGTATCAACACTATCATCGTCTCGTTTAACACCTCAGGTGACTCCTTGTTATTCAGGACCCCCAGACAAGACCTTATCACATCCTCCCCAACTATCTCCCATGACTGTCGGTAGAAAACACCTGACATTCCGTCTGGGCCAGGGGCCTTATTCGGATGAATCTGAGCCAGAGCCCCAACGATATCCTCTCGTGTGAAAGGTTTGAGCAAGAGCCTATTCATATCTTCTGTCACTGACGACTGAACGTTACCAATGACCTTATTTACTTCCTCCATCGAAGGCCTACTAGAAGAATAAATGTGTGTAAAGTAGTCAGAGATCAATCTAAGAACATCTCTCGGGTCCTGATGCCACATACCTGAATCATCCTCAAGACCACAGACGGTATTCCTTTTCCTTATCTGGGAAGCACGATTATGGAACCAACAAGTGTTCCTATCTCCCCAACTCAACCAGTTTTCCCTGGATCTCTGCTTCCAGTAAACTTCTTCCTCCAGTAAGTCCACCCTTGAACTCAATCTACTCAAATCACGCAAAGCAGACTGAACCTCGACTGACGCTTCCTTAATACAATCATTATACCTTCTCACCTTATCCCTGCCCCACTTAACCAATGAGGTTAATGTTGGGTTTTATGCCCTAAAACTCGTAGATAGTGAATGTAACCGTTGACCGGATATTAATGAAATAATATTGATATATTTTTCCATTAATTGTTATTAGTTATTTTATATTTGTCTTTGCCTAATAATAACCCTAATCCAATAAACTAGACATCCAAGGCTGTAATATGAGTCTTGAACTATATGTAGCGACATATGGGATCATTGTTCAAGAAACAGCCTAAAGGGTCTATAGTATAGGGATAAGACTGGGTGCCTTATCCTGGTGACACTATGGATACGACCCACTTTGTATTATGATACAAACGCTGCGATCCAACGCGTTCGTGTAGGAGACATGCGAGTGGGGGTATCCTATGCAATGAGTTTGCATAAGACCGAACCGCGAAATAGTAACCACTAGTTATAACACCGTTAACTAGTTGGTTTTCTATTTCACTAGGACGACCGAGACAACTTAGTCTTAATCCTGAGTTGATTATGGACTCCTGCTCATGAGAGACTGTCCTTTGATTTGTATGGGTGAGAGTGGCCAATACGCCGACTCAATAAGCCTACCACTTTGGGGACAAGATCGAATGGGGAGCTGGGAACATAATCGTACAAGATGGAATTCACTCCTTCCCGACTTTAGGGAAGCAGATGAGTGTTCCCTTAAGTGGTTACTCCGAGTCTTGAACAAAGGGCCCTACCCTCTCAATGGCACGAGAGGGTTTTCTGTTTAATGGTTGGACCATAAACAGATTGTTCATTAGAGGAGAATTGGTACTTAAGGAAATAGAGGTGACCCAGGGGTAAAACGGTAATTTTGACTCAGCTGGTGTTACGGACACTCGTGAAGGACTAACTAGTCGATATTGGTCTAAGTTCCGTGGACACAGAAAATATGTCTGCAGTGAGAAGAGTGCAACTGTGAGTCTATAGTGGAATGTACACACAGTTAACGAATATTGATTATTGTGGTTAATGAGTTTAACCAATTAATCTCACATCGTTGGAGCTTCTGATCTGCAGGTCCATAAGGTCCCACTGGTAGCTCGTAAAGTAATTTGAGGCAACTAAGTAATTAAATTGAAAATGTTCAATTTACTGAGGGAAATAAATATAATATATATTGATATATTATTATGAGAGAAATTAATATTTGAAGAAGTTCAAATATAAATTTATGGAAGATGAAAGAATTAATTAATTTAAGTCCTAAAAGTGTTTGGGCAAAATTAATTAATTCAAGGCCGGAAATTAAATATGTGATATTTAATTGGTGGTTAATTAATTAAAGAATTCATTAACCATGAATTAATCAATTATGTAAATAATTAATCACTTAAGGAAGTGATTAATCATTTATGGGAATGATCTAATTACTTATGGAAGAAATTAGTCATTTATGGAAAAGATTAATCAATTGGGGAATTGATTGATCATGATTGATTAATTAAGGAATAAAGATTGAATCAATTTTGGAAAAGATTGATTTTATTGAATATTTTATTCATGGCCTCTCTTCTATAAATAGAACACTAGACCTAATTGGTCATGACACTTGACATTCTTGAAAGACAAGACCTAGAATTCTCTCTAGCCTCCCTCTTAGAGAAAGACTCCCACAAGTCTTTGGCCTCCTAGACTTAGAGACATACCGGTGTAACCTCTGTGGTTATTGTGTCAATCAAAGAAGAATTTCCAGCGAAGAATACCTTGAAGCGGCTGCTGCGTTTTCGTTCGTGGAGCTTCGTTGGCGAAGAACGGTCAAGTCTACAACGGAGGTTTGTAACGGTTCTTCCTCTTTTCTTTAGAAAAGTTTTAAAAATAAATTTAGATTTATTTTAGCATGTTTAAACCGATTTTACAGCGGCTTTAAAGTTAGTTTAAAGTTTTTGTTTGAGTTTTCGTAACGGTTTTTAATGTTAATTAATATACGGCGTAAGGTCCAATCGATGCGCTTCCGCTGCGTTGGGACTTTTATTCCCTTCAATTGGTATCAGAGCCATCGCTGTCCCTATTAATTAATTTTAAAAGTTGCGATAGGCTCTAATAGGTGGGATTTATGCATATTGTATGTTCGGTTTGCATTGAACTGTTTGGGTTAATTTTATGGCCATAGATTTTATTTTTATGTGATTTTGATCATGTAAGGCCCGGTGTTTCGGGTATTTTATGTAAAATCGAGTCCTATGTAAGTCCGGGTCTAGAATAGGTTTTTATGAGATGAAAATCGGAGCAATCGTCGCTGAAATCGAGGCCGAAATCGGAAAAATCGTTGCTGTTTTGCCCAGAATTTGCCTCCAGACGCAACAGCGTCGGGACGCTCCTTCAACAGCGTCTCGACGCTGTCTCGATACCGAAGGCGCTCGGTAAGGAAAGCACACAGCGTCGGGACGCTACCTCAACAGCGTCTCGACGCTGTCTCGATTACGCAGGCGCCAGATATGGAAAACGCACAGCGTCGGGACGCTAATCTACACAGCGTCTCGACGCTGTCACGATGGAGGCGCGACCTAGGGTTTCAACAGGCGCGGTTCAAGCGAGGCTGGTCCGGTTCGGACCGGTTCGGCTGGGCTGGGACCTATTTGGTCCGGTTCAGCCAATTTTTGGCATGGTTCGTGATTTTGGAGGCCGGTTCGAGGTGGTTCGGGGCGGTTCGTGCTGTCTAGGCCAATTCCGGAGCTGTACATGGATTTTTTAGGATAGAATTTAGCTAAATTAATGTAATTTAATGCTTTATTTTATCCTAGGGGCCAAAATTAACCGGTTCAATTGCTATTTATATGCTTTATGGATGTCATATAGATTATTTAATCCCACCTTAGGTTATAAACATGCTCATGCATTTTTTATATATTATAAATTGTTATAATGTATGTTTAAATGCATGGATTTGTTTTCATATTTTTAATATAAGTGTATATTAATTATATGAAAAATTGGAAAACATGAAGCATGTCATTACTTAAATTAAATATAAATAGTTATGTTTAATGTGATGAATGAAGCATGCTTGGTTGATTTTCTTGATTGGCTTATAATTGTTATAATAAAAGAAAATCAAAATTGCATGAAGCATGAAACATCCATAGTTATTAATATAATTGTTATATTATTCATGCAATTGATGTGGCTTAATTATTCAATTTGAATGAGATTGTTGAATGAATTAAACCCTAGATTCTTGATTATAGGATTAATCATTAAAATTTGAAATAGTTCTTTAATATTAATGATTAGAAACCGTCAATCTATAATCAAGATTTGCATGCAAACATAAGATCATAGGATAAATTGGATTAATTTTAAATTGTTTAAAATTAATTAGACCTAGATCGATTTCTAATAGGATTAGAATCTTTTCTTACTTAGAATTAAAAATAGTTTTAATTTACTAAGTAGGAAAAACATTACTATGATTATAAGGGAACTCCACCGGTAATGTTCTGTCTAAGGCTGGAGGTATTTAAGTTGACGGTTTACGGAACACCTCCTACCTGGGAACTGACCTGGAATACCGGAGTTGAATTAATCATAGTTAAATGTTAGCATGCAATGTCACTAGGTTTATTAAAAGTGTTTAATGCACCTAGATCTTTAGAGTAAAGACCTTACATTACTGAGGTTATAAGGGAACTCTCTCGGTAAAGTTCTGTCTAAGGCTGGGGGTATTTAAGTTGACGGTTTACGGAACACCTCCTACCTGGGAACTAACCGGATTGAGTTGAATTAACCATAGTAATGTTGACTTGCAATGTTGGGTTTATTAAAAGAAGTTTAATTCACCCAAAAGATTGCAGTTGAATCTTTTCCATAATTGTTATAATAGGATCAGACTTAGATAGATTGACTTAGCCGAATACTATCTAAGTTAAACAACCCTATATTAACCTTAGGACATTTTCAGTGGGAGGAAAATTACAAAACGAGATTTAAATCAAGTTTTGCTCCTACGTCCCTATATTCACAACGTGAGATTCATGCTCGGCTTCGAGTCGCCCTAGGAGCGGCCTCCTTTCGGAAAGTGTTTGCATGGATCAATATCAAGGTGAATGGGAAAAATGTCTAGAGTAAGTGGGAGCGGGACACGTGTCAACGTATCCCTCGGTCTCCGCCCATAGTTCACACCGTGAGAGTCCTATGATCCGCCTGCAGGTTGCCCTGGCGCATCCATCCCTTCGGAGGGCCTGGTCATAGGATTCGGAACATCGTGAACTCCTGAAAAGGATAGGAGCTCTTAGGCTAATCACCAACAGTTGTCTTTCCCTTCGGTAGCCTGTTGGTGCGTGCCTCTGAGATCTGAAAGTGGGAGGGTTACACTTACGAGGATGAGTTAAAAGTGTTAACAAATCCTTGACCGAACAACGGTGGCTAATGTCTATAGGAATATGAGTTATTCTGGAATTAGAATTAGCTGAGAGGTGTCTCATTTCAAAGGAGGAGTACCTGATCACCCTTCGGTGGCTGATATTCTAAACCTCTGAAACGTCGTTGCAAAACTAAATCAATAGTTTTAGGGTTCTGTGATTGTCTGTTTTGCTAAATTGATTGGACTGTGTGCAATTGTTTGCTTGTATGATGGGTTAAGGCAAAGATAACTAATACGGTTATTGTTTGTTTAAATTTCAGCAATGTCTTCCTCAATTGTCTCTCTGCTTAAAAATGAGAAATTAACCGGCGAAAATTATGCTACGTGGAAGTCGAACTTGAATACGATTCTTGTTGTCGATGATCTGCGGTTCGTCTTAACGGAGGATTGTCCTCCAGCCCCTGCTCGTAATGCATCCCAGGCAGTTAAGGATGCTTATGACCGCTGGACAAAGGCCAATGATAAGACTCGCGTCTATATCTTAGCCAGCTTATCTGAAGTTTTGGCTAAAAGGCATGAGGGCATGGTAACAGCGAGGGATATTATGAACTCTCTCCAGGAGATGTTTGGACAACCGTCCTACCAACTCCACCATGACGCTCTCAAATACGTTTATAGCTGTCGCATGAAAGAGGGCACGTCTGTTCGGGAGCATGTCCTGGATATGATGGTCCAATTCAACGTGGCAGAGGCAAACGGGGCGGTCATAGATGAGCGTAGTCAGGTTGCATTCATCTTAGAATCTCTTCCGAAGAGTTTTCTGCAGTTTAGAAGCAATGCAATGATGAATAAAATAACATTCAACCTGACTAGCCTCCTTAATGAGCTACAGCTCTATCAGTCTCTTCTTAAGAACAAGGGACAGATAGAAGGAGAGGCAAACGTTGTTCACTCCAAAAGAAAGTTCGAGAAGGGTTCATCCTCTGGAACTAAATCTGTAGCCACTTCTTCAAAGAAAACTCAGAAGAAGAAAGGAAACAAGGGGAAAGCTCCCAGTACTGCTGCCAAAAGCAAGGGAAAAGCCAAAGCTGTGGCAGACAAGGGCAAATGTTTTCACTGCAATGTAGATGGACATTGGAAGAGAAACTGCCCAAAGTACCTTGCTGAGAAAAAGAAGGAAAAGGAAGGTAAATTTGATTTACTTGTTTTAGAAACATGCCTGGTAGAACATGATGAGTTTACCTGGATACTTGATTCAGGAGCAACTAATCATGTTTGCTCTTCTTTTCAGGAAAATAGTTCCTTTCGGCAGTTGAACGATGGAGAAATGACACTCAGGGTCGGAACTGGAGAAGTCATTTCAGCTAAAGCAGTGGGAGCTGCGAAGTTATTTTTTAGAAATAGATTCTTACTTTTAGAAAGTTTGTTAATCGTTCCCAAGATTAAGAGGAACTTAATTTCTATTTCATGTTTGATTGAACAATCGTATACAGTTACTTTTGATATGAATGAAGCGTTCATTTATAAAAATGGTATACTCATTTGTTCAGCAAAATTGGAAAATAACTTGTATGTTTTAAGACCAACCGAAAACAAAGCACTTTTAAATCACGAATTATTTAAAACTGCTGAAACTCAAAGTAAAAGGCGAAACATTTCTCCATCAAGTAACAATACTCATCTTTGGCATCTTAGACTTGGTCATATAAACATCGATAGGATCGGTCGTTTGGTAAAGAATGGACTTCTAAGCAAGTTAGAAGATGATTCACTACCACCTTGTGAATCTTGTCTCGAGGGAAAAATGACCAAAAGACCCTTTACTGGAAAAGGTTACAGAGCCAAAGAACCCTTAGAGTTAATACATTCGGATCTATGTGGTCCAATGAATGTAAAAGCTCGAGGAGGGTACGAATATTTCATCTCATTTATAGATGATTATTCAAGATATGGTTACTTATACCTAATGGGACATAAGTCTGAAGCCCTTGAAAAGTTTAAGGAGTTTAAGGCTGAAGTTGAAAAACTATTAGGTAAATCTATTAAAATACTTCGATCTGATCGAGGAGGGGAGTATATGGATCAAAGATTCCAGGATTATATGATAGAACATGGAATCCAATCTCAACTCTCAGCCCCTGGTACACCTCAGCAGAATGGTGTATCAGAAAGGAGAAATAGAACCTTGTTAGACATGGTTCGATCAATGATGAGCTATGCTCAATTGCCTAACTCGTTTTGGGGATATGCAGTAGAGACTGCAGTATACATCTTGAACAATGTTCCTTCGAAAAGTGTTTCTGAAACACCTTTCGAGTTATGGAAGGGGCGTAAACCTAGTTTGCATCACTTTCGCATCTGGGGTTGTCCAGCACACGTGCTTGTGACGAATCCTAAGAAACTGGAACCTCGTTCAAAACTGTGCCAATTTGTTGGTTACATTAAAGAAACGAGAGGTGGTTATTTCTACGACCCACAAGAAAATAAGGTGATTGTATCGACAAACGCCACTTTCTTAGAGGAAGACCACATGAGAGATCATAAACCACGAAGCAAAATAATATTAGGAGAAGCTACTGAAGAATCATCAAGAGTTGTTGATGAAGTTGGACCTTCAACAAGGGTTGATGAAGGAACTAGTTCTTCAGATCCATCCCGTCCATCTCAAACGTTGGGAATGCCTCGACGCAGTGGGAGGGTTGTGTTACAACCTGATCGCTACTTGGGTTTAACTGAAACTCAGGTTGTCATACCTAATGATGGCATTGAGGATCCATTGTCCTATCGACAGGCAATGAATGACGAAGATAAGGATGAATGGGTCAAAGCCATGAACCTGGAAATGGAGTCAATGTACTCCAATTCTGTATGGGAACTTGCAGATCTACCAAATGGGGTAAAACCCATAGGGTGCAAATGGATCTATAAGAGAAAAAGAGATGCAGCTGGAAAGGTACAGACCTTCAAAGCTAGACTAGTGGCAAAGGGTTATACCCAAAAGGAGGGGGTTGACTATGAGGAAACCTTTTCTCCTGTAGCCATGTTAAAGTCCATAAGAATTCTTTTATCCATTGCCACATATTATGACTATGAAATATGGCAAATGGACGTCAAGACTGCCTTTCTGAATGGTAATCTTGAAGAGAATATCTTTATGTCTCAACCCGAAGGGTTCATAGCCCAAGGTCAGGAACAAAAGGTTTGTAAGCTAAATCGATCCATTTATGGATTGAAACAAGCATCCAGATCATGGAACATTAGATTTGATACTGCAATCAAATCTTTTGGCTTTGACCAAAACGTTGATGAGCCTTGTGTATACAAGAAAGTCAACAAAAGGAAAGTAGCTTTTCTAATACTTTATGTAGACGATATCCTACTCATTGGGAATGATGTAGGATACCTCACTGACATTAAGAAATGGCTAGCTGCCCAATTCCAAATGAAAGATCTGGGAGAGGCTCAATATGTTCTGGGAATCCAAATCATTAGGGATCGTAAGAACAAAACGCTAGCTCTGTCTCAAGCAACGTATATTGACAAAATGTTGTCTCGATATTCGATGCAAAACTCCAAGAAGGGACTCCTACCCTTCAGACATGGGGTACACCTGTCTAAGGAACAATCTCCTAAGACACCTCAAGAAGTTGAGAACATGAGACACATTCCCTACGCCTCAGCTGTGGGCAGCTTAATGTATGCCATGCTCTGCACTAGGCCTGACATATGTTATGCAGTGGGAGTAGTCAGTAGGTATCAGTCTAATCCAGGGTTGGACCACTGGGGAGCGGTTAAGAATATCCTCAAGTATCTTCGGAGAACGAGGGACTACATGCTTGTGTATGGAGCTAAGGATTTGATTCTTACTGGATACACTGATTCTGACTTTCAAGCTGATAAGGATTCTAGGAAATCCACATCAGGGTCAGTATTCACCCTCAATGGAGAAGCAGTAGTGTGGAGAAGCATCAAACAAGGATGCATAGCAGACTCAACCATGGAGGCTGAGTATGTAGCAGCTTGCGAAGCAGCTAAGGAGGCAGTATGGCTCAGAAAGTTCTTGACTGATTTGGAAGCAGTTCCGAATATGAACGTGCCCATAACACTATACTGTGACAACAGTGGGGCTGTAGCCAACTCAAAAGAACCTCGTAGCCACAAACGGGGTAAACACATCGAGAGGAAGTATCACCTGATACGGGAGATTGTGCAAAGAGGAGATGTGATCGTCACTAAGATCGCCTCGGAGCACAACATCGCTGATCCATTTACAAAGGCTCTCACGGCTAAAGTGTTTGAGGGTCATCTAGAAGGTCTAGGTCTACGAGATATGTATGCCATCTAATCTAGGGCAAGTGGGAGAAATGTATAATGGGTATAAGGATGCCCTAGTTCATTGTATTTCCAGCTTTAGATTATTGCATTTACATCCCACTAACTAGTGTTTTAGTTCAAGTGGGAGTTTGTTGGGTTTTATGCCCTAAAACTCGTAGATAGTGAATGTAACCGTTGACCGGATATTAATGAAATAATATTGATATATTTTTCCATTAATTGTTATTAGTTATTTTATATTTGTCTTTGCCTAATAATAACCCTAATCCAATAAACTAGACATCCAAGGCTGTAATATGAGTCTTGAACTATATGTAGCGACATATGGGATCATTGTTCAAGAAACAGCCTAAAGGGTCTATAGTATAGGGATAAGACTGGGTGCCTTATCCTGGTGACACTATGGATACGGCCCACTTTGTATTATGATACAAACGCTGCGATCCAACGCGTTCGTGTAGGAGACATGCGAGTGGGGGTATCCTATGCAATGAGTTTGCATAAGACCGAACCGCGAAATAGTAACCACTAGTTATAACACCGTTAACTAGTTGGTTTTCTATTTCACTAGGACGACCGAGACAACTTAGTCTTAATCCTGAGTTGATTATGGACTCCTGCTCATGAGAGACTGTCCTTTGATTTGTATGGGTGAGAGTGGCCAATACGCCGACTCAATAAGCCTACCACTTTGGGGACAAGATCGAATGGGGAGCTGGGAACATAATCGTACAAGATGGAATTCACTCCTTCCCGACTTTAGGGAAGCAGATGAGTGTTCCCTTAAGTGGTTACTCCGAGTCTTGAACAAAGGGCCCTACCCTCTCAATGGCACGAGAGGGTTTTCTGTTTAATGGTTGGACCATAAACAGATTGTTCATTAGAGGAGAATTGGTACTTAAGGAAATAGAGGTGACCCAGGGGTAAAACGGTAATTTTGACCCAGCTGGTGTTACGGACACTCGTGAAGGACTAACTAGTCGATATTGGTCTAAGTTCCGTGGACACAGAAAATATGTCTGCAGTGAGAAGAGTGCAACTGTGAGTCTATAGTGGAATGTACACACAGTTAACGAATATTGATTATTGTGGTTAATGAGTTTAACCAATTAATCTCACATCGTTGGAGCTTCTGATCTGCAGGTCCATAAGGTCCCACTGGTAGCTCGTAAAGTAATTTGAGGCAACTAAGTAATTAAATTGAAAATGTTCAATTTACTGAGGGAAATAAATATAATATATATTGATATATTATTATGAGAGAAATTAATATTTGAAGAAGTTCAAATATAAATTTATGGAAGATGAAAGAATTAATTAATTTAAGTCCTAAAAGTGTTTGGGCAAAATTAATTAATTCAAGGCCGGAAATTAAATATGTGATATTTAATTGGTGGTTAATTAATTAAAGAATTCATTAACCATGAATTAATCAATTATGTAAATAATTAATCACTTAAGGAAGTGATTAATCATTTATGGGAATGATCTAATTACTTATGGAAGAAATTAGTCATTTATGGAAAAGATTAATCAATTGGGGAATTGATTGATCATGATTGATTAATTAAGGAATAAAGATTGAATCAATTTTGGAAAAGATTGATTTTATTGAATATTTTATTCATGGCCTCTCTTCTATAAATAGAACACTAGACCTAATTGGTCATGACACTTGACATTCTTGAAAGACAAGACCTAGAATTCTCTCTAGCCTCCCTCTTAGAGAAAGACTCCCACAAGTCTTTGGCCTCCTAGACTTAGAGACATACCGGTGTAACCTCTGTGGTTATTGTGTCAATCAAAGAAGAATTTCCAGCGAAGAATACCTTGAAGCGGCTGCTGCGTTTTCGTTCGTGGAGCTTCGTTGGCGAAGAACGGTCAAGTCTACAACGGAGGTTTGTAACGGTTCTTCCTCTTTTCTTTAGAAAAGTTTTAAAAATAAATTTAGATTTATTTTAGCATGTTTAAACCGATTTTACAGCGGCTTTAAAGTTAGTTTAAAGTTTTTGTTTGAGTTTTCGTAACGGTTTTTAATGTTAATTAATATACGGCGTAAGGTCCAATCGATGCGCTTCCGCTGCGTTGGGACTTTTATTCCCTTCAGTTAAACAATGTTCAGTAGCTGCCTTCAAACCCATTGATGAGGCATCAACTCCACCTGACTGCCATGAGTTTGACACCACATTCTTAAAATCAGGATACATTAGCCATGCATCCTCAAAACGACGAATTCTATGGCCCTGAACATGTCTCATCTGTGACGGAGGAAGAAGTGACAACAGAACCGGCCTATGGTCTGATCTGCTGAAATCTAGATGAGATACCTCCTGTTGAGGAAACAGGCCTTGCCAGGCCGTATTACTGAAACATTTGTCAATCCGCTCCCACACTGTTGCGCTCCCCGGGCGCCTGTTACACCAGGTGAACTTATCCCCCTTGAAGCCCAAATCAGCCATACAACATGAGTCTACTGCCTCACGAAAACCATTAAGCTCTGACTCAGGTTTATCTCCCCTCTTCCTTCTCATGATGGAACAAGATACCGTTAAAATCCCCTCTCATAAGCCATGAAGTAGACGAATCCCCACGGAGGTGCTTCAAGAGGGACCATGTTCTCTTTTTTAACTCCGTTTGGGGGTGCCCATAAATACCTGTCAGATGCCACTGGATCAGATTCCAATCCACCCAGCCATCGACATAGTTCGGAGAGAAAGAGATAAGGCTGAAACTGATCGAAGAATCCCATAATAAAGCAAATCCACCACTCCTCCCTGAACTGTCAACACTGAAGCACCCATCAAAACCTAGTTTGGTTCTAATAACATCAAATCATGAAGAGTGAACCTTCGTTTCTGAAAGGAACACCATAAGAGGTCGATGTTGTTGCACTAATTTGTGCAACCTACGAAATGCACGATCCGACCCCAAACCTCGTGCATTCCAAATAAGCATATGCATGATGATAGGCGGGGCTGATCCCTAGCCACCACCACCTTTTTAGCAACCATCAACTCGGACCCGCCAACTATCCCCTCTCCCACAACACCCTCAATAGAGATCTCACCCCTCGCCTTCTTAGCACCATAAAGCTCAGATACACTAGTAGAGGTCTTTCCTTTAGGTCCCACCCTCTCAGAACCACTAACTGTGTTCGTGACATCAGCTAGTACACTCCAGGCTCTCCTCTTCCAACCCTTCCCTTTTTGGGACTTCAAAGTTTCAACCAACCCCTCAGCCCGATCTCCCTCTATACCATCCACCTCCATCCCCCCGACCTCTCCCTCCCCGTCCCCTGACTCCCCAAGCCTTAGTATCCCTTTCCCTTTATCGTTTTCCTTTCCCGCTTCTACCCCAATCCCAAGCTGCCCCCCTTCTACCGACTCCTCCCTCCGAGGAAGATCCTCGCCCTTCTCACTCTCCCCCGCCCCCTACCCAGTTGGGATTTGACCGTCTCTTTTCTCCTCACCCCATCTCCTACCCACTTCCCCCAACATCACCTCCGCCTTCATCCACTCCCCATATTGCTCCCTACGCCCATCACCCCCCTCCGAAACCTCGTGCACACACTCCCTCTTCAAATGCCCTAACCGCCCACAATTGTAGCAGAAATCAGGGAGCCTCTCATATACAACAGGGCACCAAACCTCCTCCTCATTGCTGACTTGGAGTTTGAAGCCCTGCCGCAATGGTCGACCCAAATTAAAACACACTCTGAGTCTCATGATCGGGCCGTTCCACTCATTTTCTTCCAACTACCTATTTTATTTCCTAGAAATCCAACCATCTTTCTAGTCTGCCAATGCATAGGTACGTTGTGAATTTGCACCCAGAACAAACACTTATTAAACTCAACTGAGATTGTTGGGCCTGTTGAGGTCGATTCCCTCATGATTAGCAGAGACCTATCAAAAGCTCACGATTTTGTGCCCATTACCCGAAGCTTCTCACTTTGGAATGGAACTGGATTGCAAAAACATTATCACCGGCTGATTCAACCCGCGTCGACCCATGAACCCTCCAAGCAGCCTTCATGAACCGATCGAAAAGCATCTGGATTGATCTTCTTTGGCGTCAACACTTTGCCAAATACACACAGATCGATAGATTCAACAAACAAGACCGCCAGAACCACGTCAACCCTTATTACCTCTGCTTCTTCTTCCGTTAGGGTCAGCGTCGTCCATAACCGAACCAATTCATCCATCGTACCTCGTTGCCTCACCGTTCGCAGCACCCACTGAGACCGCACTACCTCACCAGGACACGCAGACACCTCTCCCTCAGACGCTTTCCCTGGGACAATCTTCACACGTCGACGATCAGGACCCCGCCGACTCCTCGAAAACACTCACACACTCACTCGTTTGGAGATCTGTAACCCAATAGCTCCCAGACACTCTGGCCTGAAACACTGGTATAGACCACAAACCCTGCAAACTCCTCACAAACCCTAGGAAACCCTACGACCTTAAGAGAAAGCGACAAAACCCTGACGAAACCCTAGAAAAACCCTAATCCCCATGACGAGGAAAAACTCTCATGACGAGAGAATCAACCCTCTAACCATTTTCTTAAAACATAGTACTATAAATTTGTCATTTTTGTAAGAGCTTTTTTTTTTCCTTTTTTTTTTTTTTTTGAGAAAACATTTTTGTAAGAGTTCGAATGAAAGTTACCTTTAGAATAAATACTATATTTTAGTAAATTTTGCGGAATATTCTATTTGATGTTACATTCCAACCTTAAAAGATTTGACTATAATCTCTCAACTTATTTTTTAAAAAAAAAGAAGACAAAAAAATAATAATAATAATAAAAACCAACACCTTACAGAAGACTATCATAGCCCTTGTCATTAAATTTTTATTAATACTCCTAAAAAAACATATAAAATAATTACAAAACTACTCTAAGACCACTTGTTTGTCAAATAAATAAATAAATAGCGTGTTTACTAAATCCTTTTGGAGTCGTTTGGTTTAAGGTTTTTCAGATGCGAATAAGATAGTTGTTAATTAAAGATAAATGTGTTTGGTTGTGCATGAGAATATCATCAGGATTTTATGAGAATCAATTATGTTTGAATTTATTTTATGGAAAATCTTATCTAATTTTAATAGAATAATCAATAAAAAAAATCAAAATTAATTCAAAATATTAACAAAAAATTAATGAATTGTTCATCAAGGAATAATTGTAATTGAATAGACTAAGTTAATTTGACTAAATAAAATTATTTATTTAATATTTTTTATAAATATTATTAATTACATTAATTTTAAGTTTTATTAATCCACAAATTAGCTAATGAATAATCTTACGAACTCACAAATTTTAATAAAATGTAGCTCTAATGTTGTTCTTCTTTGAAATTGCATACCAAAATTTTTTTTAATGATTTTTTTTTAAAAAAATCTTAATTAGTTAGATTAATTTATTACAATTGAATAATTAATTAGGTTAATTCAACACATTATTATAAAATAAGTTTTATATAATCGAGTTGATTATAAAAATCAATTTAAATAATATAATTAATTTTAATAGATTGAATAATTAAGTAGATTAATATAATTAATTAGGTTAATTCAACACATTATTACAAAATAAGTTTTATATAATCTAAAAATTAATTTTAATAAAACAAATTAATGTATCAAAAGAAATATTGATATTAATAAAATTAAGAGAGAAAAAGAGCCGAGCATGAAGAAAACTCATGCTTTTACAATAGTATCAAATATTCTCATCCATGGGTATATAAAATCTATGAGAATATAGTTCAAAACTTTGTACCAAACATGAGATTTTGTATCCCTTCTTCATTCTCACTCTTATTTTCATTCACATGCCTCAAACCAAACGATCTTTCGAAGTTTTGTTAAACAAGATTTGAAAACAGTAGTTTTCATTATATTTGATCTAAATTTTAGAAATTTCATTTGATCCATATAGTTTTATTGAATCTCATGAATTTTCAATTTCAATAGAAGTAATCCTCTATTAAAATGTGATGCATATTTTTTTATAAGTTAGCATTTCTACTTATCTGATACCAGCTAACATTACCACAAGCCAATAAAATTTCCAACTAATAAATAGAAAAACGCTAGCTCATACCACATAGATAGAAACACGTCTATAGATGGACAACATCTATGACAATGACATTTGTGAAGTTTAACCAAATTATAGAGATTAAATCAAAATGTTTCAAACTATATGGCTGATTTGAAACTAATATGGAGTAAAGCTTAAATCCTTTCATTTAACCATAAAAATATTTAATGATTTATAGAGCATCAAAATTAACCTATAAATAATTTTATTATTTTAGAATGTAGCAACACAAATATTAAATGAGAAACCCATGATATTTGAGCCAATAAAATGCTATAAGAGAAACCTATACACCCATAGCATGAATTAACATAACTTAAATATGAATAAAAACAATTGTTTGAAAAAAATTGATTAAATTAGATCAACTTTGAAAGTTGTGTCAATTTGGTTCATGAAATTAAAAAAAATGTTAAATAGGTCATCGAACTTTCAATTTTGGTTTCAATAGGTCTCTGAACTTTAAAAAGTATCCAGTTGGCCCTTAAACTTTCATTTTTGTATCCGATAGACCTTTTAACTTTCAACTTTGTGTCTAATAAGTTCTCGGCCTATTCGACAATTTTTAAAATTTACACGCCTACTAGATACAAAATTGAAAATTAGGTCACAATAGGCATAAAATTCAATTTTACATCTAATAAATTGGTTAATTTTTAAAAATCTTGAATGTACTAGAGACTTATTAAACACAAAATTGAAAGTTCAGATACCTGTTAGACACGTTTGAAAGTTCAGACACCTATTAGACACGTTTGAAAGTTTAAGAACTTAATTGATACAACCCTAAGGGGTCATTTGGTTCGTAGGTTTGGGAGGTTTTTTAAGACTGGGTTTATTAAGTCTAGGGTTGTTAAACCTGGATTTGTCAAGTATGGGTTTGTTAAACAAGTGTTTGGATTGTGTTGAATTTGGGTTTGTTAAGCTTGTGTTTGAATTTTAATTTGTTAAATGCGATAACATAATTTTTACATTTTCAAACGAAAAGAAGTTTGACAATGTTATAGGTGATTTTGGACCACCCTGATGTACAAGGAGTTGACAAGGACAACCGGGCAGAAATCAGACAGGAAGATGGACCCAAGAGGCGAAACTGGCAAGTGGGACGGGCCAAGACCGAAGGGGTCGGGCTCCGCTTGGTCTCCACCGCCTCTGGTCGTCCCGGTTCAGCCTGATTTGTCCCGAAGCGCCTCTGAATCACTTTTTACTCTCTTCTCTTACTCTCTAGCCCTCCTATTTCCGTTTTCTGACTTAAGCATCGGAGTCGGTGTGGCTAGCACCACACCGATGTGCAGGTTTTTCGTCTTGCAGGCCACGTCTTCCCCCGCTCTCAAACAAATTCACTGTCGATTATCACGTGGAGCGAATGTAATTTACCTAGCGAAATTTGATCATCAACAAACAATATTAATTAACCCATACATCCAGTTTCACAAAATAATAATAATAATAATAATAACCCATATACCCCACTTTCAAAGGACAATTTTTATTAATATTGTAATTTTAAAAACTTACTATTAAAATATAGTAGTTTTGAAACTTATTATTTAAATATTGTTCTTTTAAATTTGCAGGTGTAAGTCATCTCTTGAAGAGATGACCATGACCATGTGACATAATTAAAAAAAAAAAAATCGTGGAGGTCGTCTCCATGAGTGCATAACACAAATTGGACGGTTGGTCCAGTAAGGGAATTAATCTTCCTCCTTGTGTTCTAGTCTTTGATCTTCGACGAGTGCATCTTTGTTAATTTTTTTTTTTTCTTTTTTGCATTTTGAAAAATGCTAGCATTTTTTTTTTTCACTTTTCTTTTAAAATCCAAATTTATATACCAGAAATTTAATTTAAGGTAGAGATTGCACATTTTTTTTTGTATATTTTATTTTGAATTATAAAATTTTTATAATCAACTTTTTAATTCAGTACATATGTTTTTTTGAAAAAATGTGGTTCCTTCTTCTTTTTCTCTTTTAATTTTTTATTTTTTAAAATAAAGATATTGACTTTTTGATTTATTTTCCTTAATCCAAAACCCACATCTCTTTCCACATCAACTTTTTTTTTTTTTTTTTTTTTTTTTTTAAGAAAGTTTCCACATCAATCTCATTTGTCATATTTCTTGTTTTTATTTCTCTTTTCTCTCAATTAACTAAATATTTTCCTTTTATATGGTAGTCTTTAAAACTCTTAGAACTTTTTATTAAAATATATCACTTTTGAAATTTATTGTATAAATATTGTAGTTTTAAATTTCCAAGTGAAGATCGACTATCCAATTACATTGACAAGCTAGAGAAAAAAAAAAAAAAAAACTGCTTATGTTACTTATCTAAATTTTAATCCAATCGTCAATATCTTTATTTAAAAGAAATTAAAAAAAATATTTTTTTCAAGAAAAATGTTGACTTAATTAAAAGGTTTTAATTATAAAATTTTATAATTCAAAATTTAAAAAAATACAAAAAAAAAATGTGCAATTTCTACATTAAATTAAATTTCTGGTATATAAATTTTGATTTTAAAAGAAAAGTGAAAAAAATGCTAGCATTTTTCAAAATGCAAAAAAGAAAAAATAATTAACAAAGGTGCGCTCGCTGGGATCAAACGTTGGAACACAAGGAAGAATTTGATTCCCTCACGATTTTTTTTTTTAAATTATGTCACATATGCATGTCGTCTCTCGAAGAGATGACATGCAGACAGGCAGGTCATGGTCGTCTCTTCAAGAGACGATTGTTCACACAAGATTTCGACAGAGAAATTTGATTCGTGGAAATGAACTTGATTTTATTGAATTTGTATGTAGAAGTGTTACAGACTCTAATATTTATAGTCTGATTTGAGGGCTAGCGAGCTTAATCTCAGATGGATGAATGTTGAATCTTCAACTTGTATCTTGATGAAGATACGATTGATTCTTTGGAGTTTTCTATTCGTTGGATCTTCGAAGTCTTGAGTTGGCCGAATTTTGAATCTTGGATCTTCTGAATTCTGACTTTCAGACTTCTGAAGACTCTGAACTTTGGGATAATGCTCTGGACTTTGCATTCTCTAACTCTTCTGCCCAAAATGAATGGTGGTCTCATCTATTTATAGAGTTTGATGGATCTCATTTGGGCTATATTCAGGCTTTAATCCAACCCATGTTTAATAAGGTTGGATTATTTTAATTTAGCCCAATTTCTTCAATGATCTCGGGTTACATTAGTCTCGGTCCAATTGTCACGTGGCATAATTTGATTGGTCTCGACTTATGTCATCTGATGGATCAATAATAGACCAGTGACATTGTTTGATTTGCCGGATTTTAATGTCTATTAATTTAATTTAGGGACACATGTAAATTTGTAATTGATCCCAAATTTATTTATCATTAATTTAAATTATTGACATTGCAATTTGTGATTGACCGAAATTTCTCACTCAACAACGACCTACACCTGCAAATTTAAAAGAACAATATTCAAATAATAAGTTTGAAGACTACTATATATTAATAATAAGTTTTAAAAATTACAATATTAATAAAAATTGTCTCACTTTCAAAACTAGTCATAGTTTAATATTTAAAAATATGTATAATGGAAGTTTAACATACTACCGTTTAAAAAAAATCTTGAAAAAGTAATTCGAATCAACAATTAAAAAAAAAATTATGTATTCTTCAAAAAAAAAAAAAAAAAAAAAAATTATGAAAATGGAAAGAGATAGGCTAAAGAAAGAGAAGAAGATTTGAGAAAATAAAAAGAAAGAGAAGAGAGAAATAAATAGGAGTAAACCGAGAGTGAACGGAGATTTATTTACTTGGGTACATGAGTTCGTATAAATAGGAGTAAACCGAGAGAGAACGAAGATTTACTTACTTGGGTACATGAGTTCATAAAACTGAGAACCAAACATGGGTTAAGGATAAATAACCCTAAATACTTCTTTTGCTTCTTGAAAAAGAAACGTTCTAAAAGTTTGAAGACTAAACTTGCAATAAAAAAAAATGAGGAATCAAAATCAAAAGAAACATTTACCAACCAAAACTTAGCGGGTTTTTTAGAAAAGTAGGGAAAAAAAAGAAAAAAATTAGAGAATAAGGGTAGTTTCAAAACTATTTTTAGATTTGAGGTGTCGCGTCTCTACAAGATACGCGACACGCTACAAGACAAAATATATTTTATTTTTTTTTCTTTTTCTTTTTAATTTTAATTTTAATTATTAAATTATTATTATTATTATAATATATTATATTATATATATTCTGTTTATTAATATTTTTATATAAATATTAATTTTCATTTACTTTTCCAAATAATCCTATACTTTTCTTCTATGATTTTCTTTTTTTTAAAAAAAAAAATTAAGTTTTCATTTTTTATATAGGTTTTTAATTTACATGATTTGAAGTTTGATTTTTTTTATTCTACATTATTATTTTTTAAATACAAAACACTACCTTTTTAAATTCAACTAATATTACGAATAGATTTTTCGAAAACTATTGTACATTAGTTTTAGAAATTTTTCGATAAAACTTTATATAGTTACAACATAATTAAATTTATGTATACATGAAAAACACAATTACATTTTAAAAACTAACCATCCTTAAACATCTTCAATTCAATTTCAAGTATAATTAATTTAAATATATTATAGATAGATTATAGATTATAGATTATAATCTCCACTCGTAGATATATATGGATTTATAATACAATGCAAAGATTCTCCACTCGTAGACTCATTTATATATATTATAGATCGATTATAGATTATAGATTAAAAATTATAGATAGATTATAGATTATAGATTATAGATTATAAATTATAAATTATAGATATATATGGATTTATAATACAATGCAATCACTAATCTAAATTAATTATCTAGTTTACTAAAATTGCTTGTCAATAATGGTTCTTCTTAACAGAAAAAAAAATGAATCGTTATCAATTTTTAAATTAATTATACTTGAAATTGAATTGAAGATGTTTAAGGATGGTTGGTTTTTAAAATGTAATTGTGTTTTTCATGTATACATAAATTTAATTATGTTGTGACTATATAAAGTTTTATCGAAAAATTTCTAAAACTAATGTACAATAGTTTTCGAAAAATCTATTTGTAATATTAGTTTAATTTAAAAAGGTAGTGTTTTGTATTTAAAAAAAATAATGTAGAAAAAAAAATCAAACTTCAAATCATGTAAATTAAAAACCTATATAAAAAATGAAAACTTAATATTTTTTTTAAAAAAAAGAAAATCATAGAAAAGTATAGGATTATTTGGAAAAGTAAATGAAAATTAATATTTATATAAAAATATTATTAAACAGAATATATATAATATAATATATTATAATAATAATAATAATAATTTAATAATTAAAATAAAAATAAAAAAAAAAAATAAAATAAAATATATTTTGTCGTGTAGCATGTCGCGTATCTTGTAGAGACGCGACACCTCAAATCTAAAAATAGTTTTGAAACCACTCTTATTCTCTAATTTTTTTCTTTTTTTTTCCTACTTTTCTAAAAAAAACCCAAAACTTAGCACCTTACCTTATCTTCTTAATGGTGGACCCCACCCCAACAAATTCTTGGTCCCAATTTTCTTCCAAATTCCGTCAACCTACCACGTCTTTCACCAAACACACCAACAAAATAATAACACAACCCAAAAAAAAAAAAAAAGAAAACGCGAACCAATAAATAAATCTCATACCGTACACAAATTTTCATTGTTTTTCCATTTTTTTTTCAAATTTTCTTTTTTAAGAACAAACAGTTATGACATGACAATTGATATTTTATATACGAAGGATAACGACTCATAAACCTACCCAACACTCCACCTAATACTCATCTTACCGAAAGTGGAAAGATATAAGGAATGAAGGATAGTTGTTACTTGCTACATTTTCTTTATGTCAGTTGAACTATGCTCTTGTTGACAAAGAATATAAGTATAAAAATTAAATTGTAAAAGTTTCTCTCTCTATGATTTTTTTTTTACTCCACCTCTAATCTCGAACAAGTACACATTCATATTAACATATTTGTACACCCACTTGAAGATATGCCTTTTTTAACAACAATGTTTAGGTAGAAATCGAAAGCTCTAACTTCGAAAAGAAAATAATAAATAAAAGTTTCCACCAATAGAGTATTACTCTAAATATATTACCGGCCAAAGACTAAAATTTTACAAAACAAAAATGAAAAAAACACAAAAATAAAAAATATTTTTAATAAAAAAATTAATCGTCGTTATTAACGAAAATTGGATGGATAAAAATGAAACGAAATCCAAATTTGATGGTTAAATTGTCGAGATTCAAGACTAAAGATAAAAATGAAACCTAACTCAAACCTCGCATTTTAATTAAAAAAACGAGTTAAATTAATATTGGAAATTACAAAATTGTCCTCCCTCACCTACCCCGACCTTCCACCACTTTACATTATATTACACCTACCTCCCTTATCCCTCATCCCTCGCCACGAACAAATCCAGACAGCGAAAATGCCGCAAGAATCTCCGGCGCCGGAGCCACCGCCGAATTTCTGGGGCGACCAACCGGAGGAGGAATTCTACGCCGCACAAGGCGTTCGAAACACCAAATCCTTCTTCGAAACCCCACACGGCAAGCTCTTCACACAGAGCTTCATCCCTCTCGACTCGCCGGAGCCCAAAGGCACCGTCTACATGACTCACGGCTACGGCTCCGACACCGGCTGGAAGTTCCAAACGATCTGCCTCTCCTACGCCTCCTGGGGCTACACCGTCTTCGCCGCCGACCTCCTCGGCCACGGCCGCTCCGACGGTCTCCGCTGCTACCTCGGCGACATGGAGAAAATCGCCGCCGCCTCCCTCTCCTTCTTCCTCCACACCCGCCGCAGCGAGCCCTACCGCCACCTCCCGGCCTTCCTCTTCGGCGAGTCGATGGGCGGCGCCGCCACCATGCTCATGTACTTCCAGTCCGATCCGGACGACTGGACCGGCCTGATCTTCTCGGCGCCGCTCTTCGTCATACCGGAGAACATGAAGCCGAGCAAACTCCGACTCTTCCTCTACGGCCTCCTGTTCGGCGTCGCCGACACCTGGGCCGCCATGCCGGACAATAAAATGGTCGGAAAGGCGATTAAGGATCCGGAGAAGTTGAAGATCATAGCGGCGAATCCTAGACGGTACACAGGACCGCCTAGGGTTGGGACGATGAGGGAATTGGTTAGGGTTACGCAGTACATTAGGGATAATTTTTCTAGGGTAACGGCGCCGTTTCTGACGGTGCACGGGACGGCGGACGGAGTGACGTGTCCGTCGTCGTCGGAATTGCTGTATGAGAAGGCGGCGAGCGTGGATAAGAGCTTGAAGCTTTACGATGGGATGTACCACTCGTTGATTCAAGGGGAGCCCGATGAGAATGTGGAGATTGTTCTGAGGGATATGAGGGAGTGGATCGATGAGAGAGTTCAGAGATACGGATCAAAGAAATAGAAACCCTTAAAATGGATGAAGGTCGGTGTTAATGGCGGTCGTCGGAAATGCAGGTCCGTGTGTGTTTGTTTTACTGGATAATGAAAATGGCACAATTGGTAAATTTGATGTGCTTTTTGGGCTAAATGTTTCCGTAATTGCTAATTGCTTTGTTGACTTTCTTTTTTCTTATTATATTAAAAAATAAACTTGATTCCTTTTCCTAATATAAGTCACGTATTAGCACGCCCGCTCTCTCTCTCTCGATAATTTTTTATTTTTTGCCAGTGTTTATTTATTTATTATTATTGATTGGTACAATGCCTCCAACATTATTCTTTTTTTAAAAAAAAAAAAAAAAAAAACTCCAACATTCTATTTTTTTTTTTTTTTTAATTTAGGTTAAAAATCACCTTTTACTCCCTGAACTTTCATGAATATAACAATTTGGTTGGTCCCTAAACATTAATTTATACTGATTTAGTCTCTATACTTCCAATTTTGTAACAATTTAGTCTCTGAACTTTAATAAGTAACAATTTTTGTCTCTATATTTTCAAATTTGTAACAATTTAGTCCTTATACTTTCAAATTTGTAACAATTTAATCTTTGTCGTAAAAAAATCATCAAAATTAAATGTCGATTTTTATTATTTAGGGCTCGTTTGATAACCATTTCAGTTTTTGGTTTTTGGTTTTTCTATTTTTGGTTTTTGGTTTCCTGTTTTTTAAAAACAAAAACCACATATGTTTTATAACGGTTTTTTTTTCTGTTTTTAAAAAATAGAAAATCAACCTTGTTTGATAACTGTTTTTTGTTTTCAGTTTTTTAAAAATTAGAAAGATGAAAAGATATTTTAGAGAGAGAAAAATTGGTAAAGACGTTGAAACAAAAATTTAGAGACACAAATATAAATGTTTTCAAGAGATTTTTTTTTTTTTAAAAAAAGACGAGAGAAAAGTTAAACATAGAAAATTTAGAGAGATGAAAGAAAATGTTTAGAGAAAGAATATTAGTTAGACTCGAGAAAAGACATTAGTTAGAGAAAAAATAGAAAACAAGTTAGAGTAAAAGCGATAAATTTTAGATTAAAAAATTAAATAAAAAAAGAAAATTTAGAGAGATAGTAAAGTTAAGAGTAAAAGATATGCTAAAGAACTAACGATAAATTAGAAAAATAAAGAAAAGTTGTAGCGATAGAAAATTTTGGTGACTTTTTTTTCGAAAGAAAAATTAGATGTTTATTGAGGAGAGAAAATGTATTCACACGTTTTTAGAAATAGACAAGTTATAGAGAAAAAAAAAAGTTTTGAGAGAATTTTAGAAAGAGAAAAATAAATTTTAGAGAGAGAAAAAAAATAGAGAAAGAAATTTGTTGGAGAGAGAGGTAAAAGAGGAGAAAAGCAAGCATTAGAAGAAAAATGAGTTTTTGAAAAACAGGAATCTGTTTTTAAAAACTATTTTTTTTTTAATTTACTTATAATTTCAAAAACGTTTTAAAAAAACAGAAAACAGAAAAAAAAAATGGTTATCAAACACCCATGTTTTTTAAAAATGAAAAACAAAAACAGAAAACAGAAAACGAAATGGTTATCAAACGGGCCCTTAATGATTAAACTTTATAGTTTATTAACATATTGGATCCCAAATTAGATGATTAATCTATCTAGGTAAGAAATTTCACGATAGAGACTAAGTCGTTACAATTTTTTTTTTTTTTAAACAGAGAGATTCGAGGAGAGAAGGAGCTCTCTGTTTAGGGTTCAGAAAAAAAAAAACAGAAGAAAGAAAAGAAAGGAGAAGAAGATAAGAAGGGAAGAAGAAGAAAGAAGAAAAAAAATTCTGGCGACCGTCGTTACCGTTCGCCGGGAGTCGACGGTAACCGGCGGCCGACCACCGGAGTGGAAGAAGAAAGAGATGGGGAAGGAAGAAGGGTGGGAAAGGAAGAAGAAGATGGAGAAGTAAGAGAGAGAATTAAAAAAAAAGTAATAAAATAATAATATTTTAATATTTTAATATATTTTTATTTAAAAAAATTTAAAAATGATTTTTTTTATTAAAATAATGGTGCCACGTCAGCAAACGGTTAGGGTTGAACGGAAAAATGGACGGCAAAGACCAAATTGCTTCTTATCTCAAACCTCAGGAGTATTTTTGTTGAGTTTGAAAACTCAAGGACTAAAGTGTTACTTAACCCATACTTCAGAGACCAAAAGTGTGTTTTCTCCAAAAATTTATTAATCTGACAATAATTTTTAAAATCTTGATTAGTTAAGAATTATATATATTTCATCAAGAGAGAAAAGTTTAACCTCCTATCATGTTTGTTGAACTTAAAAAAGAGGAGGAAAAAAACCTCCATTTTTTTTTCTTTTTTTTTTTAAATAGAAAATGAAGTTCAATATTTAATAATAACAATTACAAGAGGAAATACATTTGCAATGGGTATTAGGTTCCATTGAACTTAACCACTTAGAAAAATTCGACAACCAAAGTGTTCGACATGTCTTTGTTTAAAGCTTTCCTAGCCAATTTGTCAGTGCGTTTAATTTATTCTTATTTCTAGAAATATGAATAAACTGATCACGTGAAAACCTCTGACTTAATTTTTGGATTTGTCTTATCCAATGGTGCACATCAAATATAGTTTGATCCTCTCCATTGATCATTCTCACCGCATTAAACGAATTCGAACACAATGTCACTTCTGTAATATCCATACGGATCAATAGTTTAATACCTTGCAAAAAAAAAAAAAAAAAAAAAAAAACCTCCATTCTTTTTTTTTTTTTTAGCTTCCCTTTGAGCACAACAACATCATTATAAACTATAATCAATTAGGGGCAATATTTTAAATGAAGGGGAATTAATTTATAATCATATAATATTCAGATATAAGACTATGTTTTAAAATAAATTAAAATCAGATTAATTGGCTGTCTATCTCTCTTGAACGCCATTGGTTGACCTTGACAAATATATATGTATATATGCGGATTGCCAACTAATTTTTTAGGTCCTGTTTCCATTTGGTTTTTGGTTTTTGGTTTTTGAAAATTAGGACTTGTTTTCTCTCAATTTTCCTACCATGGTTTTCATCTTCGTCAAGGGCACATTTGAATTCCTAGCCAAATTCCAAAAACAAAAACAAGTTTTTGAAAACTACTTTTTTTAGTTTTCAAATTTTGGCTTGGTTTTTGAAAACATGGAAAGAATATATTAGGAAAACAAAGAAATTTGTAGGTGGAAGTAGTGTTATAGGCTTAATTTTCAAAAACCAAAAACAAAAAACCAAATGGTTATCAAACGGGACCTTAGTTTTTGATAATCACGGAGTTGGGATTAGAAGTTGCCTATCAATCGAAGAAATAAATCAAAAGGCTGGTAGATTTTGGTATGAGGTTTGAGTTAGATTTCACATTGGTCCCGACATTCGATTTCGTTTAATTTTGATCCCTCCAGCAATTTTTTCAAAATTTTTTAGGAGGGAGATTGAATTTTTTTTTGGGTGAGAGTTTTGTCCTACTTAGAATTTATTTTTCTTTTGTTTATTTTTTTCTCTTTTTAAAATGGTTTTTTAAGATTTAAAAGCCTACCTAAAGAATGAAAATAAATTATTTTTCATTAATGATATTGAAAAAATGTCATAACTTTATGACATTTAAAAAACGTCATAAATTTTCGAAAATACGTAAAACTCATTTTTTCTGCAAAAAAACACACTTATCACATTTTATGACAGTGTTTTTTTTTCTTCCTTAACTTAGTTTCCTTTTCTCTAGGTGTCATGAATTCCCTATTTTGTAGTAGTGACTCTAAAAAGTATCTACCAAGCCTTTAAATTTGGGTTGGTTGCAACGATAGCAAAATGGAACAAAGTAATTGCAAATCTAGCAACCCATAAAAAAAGTTGCAAAAATGGCAAAATCTGATGGTCTTTGTGTCGCATTTAGTAAAATACCCCTCCCTAAGATTTTCTATCACTAATAGAAAGTTTTTCTAGATAGAAAATTTTTATAGGGAAAAGTACACTTTTAGTCCCTGAGGTTTGAGTTAGGTTTCATTTTGGTCCTTGAGTTTTCAAATTCAACAATTTAGACCCAGAGGTTTGGATTTTGATACATTTTTAATCCCTCCGTCTAATTTTCTGTTAAACTCTAACAGTTTGCTGACGTGACTGTTGGCATAGAAATTTTGCTTCAAGTAAGTTTCTAAGTTCATGAAATTAAAATATGTTAATTTCATGAAATAGATTGAATAGAGTTCAATTTAAACCCGAATTCAATAATGTAATTGGGTAAGAAGTCCAAAATTGCAAGCCCGAGCCCATGGATAGGCCCAAATGCATTTCCAGGCCCAAGCCCATGGATGGGCCCAAATGAAATCAAGCCCAAGCCCAAGCCCACGAAGGCCTTTGGAAAAACTCTATAAATAGGAGGCATGACCTCTCATTTGAGGACGGAGGGAAGAAGGAAAGGAATAAGAGAAAGCTCTTAGAAGAAACCGAAGATTGAAGCTCATTCTGCAGAACCGAAGATCGAAGCTCAGATCCTCATCAAATCCAGCTGCAGAACTGAAGAACAAGGCTCCGATCATCTTCAAATCCCGACGCAGAACTGAAGAACGAAGTCCAGATCCTCTTCAAATCCCGCTACAGAATTGAAGATTAAAGCTCAGATCCTCTCCAAATCCTGTTGCAGAATTGAAGAACGAGGCTCCGATCATCTTCAAATCCCACTGCAGAACTGAAGATCGTAGTTCAGATCCTCTTCAACTTCTCCTACCAAACCGAAGACTGAAGCTCAGAACCTCTCGCAAACCTGAAGACTGAAGTCTACCTCAATTCATCTAGAAGAATCCAAATCCTTCTGAAGAACAAACCTCCAAGACTAAAGCCTCTTGAAGACTTTGGAAGATCAACAAACTCCTTGAAGATCACGAAGCCCTTGGTACAACTTCAATCTCAAGAACAAGCTGCAAAGCCCTTGAGACAACTCCAACCTCAAGAACAAGCTGCAAAGCCCTTGAGACAACTCCAACCTCAAGAACAAGCTGCAAAGCCTTTGAGACAACTGAGGACAACTTCAATCTCAAGAACAAGCTGCAAAGCCCTTGAGACAACTCCAACCTCAAGAACAAGCTACGAAGCCCTTGAGACAACTCCAATCTCAAGAACAAGCTGTAAAGCCCTTGAGACAACTTCAAATTCGAGAACAAGCGCTCCAGTCCTCGAGTGAAACACATTCACACACAAGAGGGAGAATCAGAGGATTATGTATTAGAGATTGTACACTCACACGCATACAACATCAATACAAATCAAAGTTTATTCCACGTGTCGCTCATTCATTTGAAATCTCGTGTGAACAGATTGGCACGCCCAGTGGGACCTCTCTACCTTTCATCTCTTTCTCTCATTCAAGATCTACGAAAAAGTTCTAAAGAAACAATGGCATCCAAGAAAGCTGCTTCCAAGACTTCAAGCGGCTCCTACGTGGGACCAATTACTCGCGGACGCTCCAAGGAAATTCAGAAATCAAAAGAAGAACAAGCCTCTGTCATTGCGAATACGATATGGACTCAAATGGCAGAGCAAAACCAAGGCGAAATGGTAATGCAAGAAAATCCTTTATTTGACTATTCTACTTCGTCTTCTGAGCAGGCAAATAAGGCATCAGATCCGGACGTGATGTTTGTAATGATGGCTGACGTAGGTACAGGCGAAGAAAGAATGGCTGAACTGGAAAGAAAGATGAACATGCTGATGAAGGCGGTTGAAGAGAGAGATTATGAAATTGCATCTCTGAAGAATCACATAGAAAGTCATGATGCCGCTGAGTCAAGCCAAACACCCGCTGCAAAGAATAATGACAAAGGGAATGCTGTCATATAAGAAAACCAGCCTCAACATTCCACTTCGATCGCTTCACTGACCATCCAACAACTCCAAGATATGATCACAAACTGTATCAGAGCTCAGTACGGTGGACCTACTCAAGATTCCCTCTTGTATTCCAAACCTTATACTAAGAGGATTGATAACTTGAGAACGCCAATCGGGTATCAGCCACTGAAATTTCAGCAGTTTGATGGAAAGGGCAATCCTAAACAACATATTGCCCACTTCGTTGAGACATGCGAGAACGCTGGTACTCGAGGGGACCTACTAGTCAAACAGTTCGTTCGAACACTTAAAGGAAATGCTTTTGACTGGTACACTGATCTAGAACATGAGTCAATAGACAGTTGGGAGGAACTCGAAAGAGAGTTTTTGAATCGCTTCTACAGCACTAGACGGATCGTTAACATGTTCGAGCTCACAAACACTAAACAACGAAAATGTGAACTCGTTGTTAACTATATAAATCGCTGGAGAGCTATGAGTCTAGATTGCAAAGATCGCCTCACTGAACTCTCTTCAGTTGAGATGTGCATTCAAGGCATGCACTGGGAACTCCTCTACATCCTTAAAGGTATAAAGCCTCGCACCTTTGAGGAACTAGCAACTCGTGCCCACGATATGGAGCTAAGTATTGCTAGTCGAGAAAACCAAGACCTTCTCCCCCCTAACATGAGAAAAGAAGGAAGGAACAACGAAGAGACTAGAAGAATCTATGGTTGTCAACACAACCCTTCCCAAGTCGTCTTTGAAAGAAAAACAACAAACAAATGGAGCGCATCACTTAACTTTAAAGGAAAGACAGAAGAAAATCTATCATTTCCCTGATGTTGACATCCCTGATATGTTGGAACAACTACTGGAAGCGCAACTGATAGAGTTTCCTAAGTGTAAGCGACCGAAAGAGATTGAGAAAGTCGATGATCCTAAGTATTGCAAGTATCATCGAGTTATTGGTCATCCAGTGGAAAGATGCTTCGTCCTAAAGGACTTAATTCTTAAGCTAGCTATGGAAGGAAAAATCGAGCTCGACCTTGATGAAGTAGCTCAATCAAATCTTGCTACAATCAAAGAAAAGAGCAACCATCAACAAAAGAAGAATCCTAAGAAACCTCAACCTAAGAGGAAGAAAATTAAAGGGTTTTCTCAACCTCGACAGCCGGTTACTTTAAATGAATTCTTCCCCAAAACTTTCCACAAAAAGGAAAAAGAGAACTTTGCAACTTCCTACTGCATCGACGTAGAAGAAGTTGACAATTCCGAGAATGGTGAACAAAGGACTTCCGTCTTCGATCGCATCAAGCCTTCAACTACTCGTCCTTCGGTATTCCAAAGAATGAGTATGGCCACATCAAAAGAAGAAAATCAATGTTCGGCGTCCACCTCCACTCGACATTCAGCTTTCCAAAGGCTAAGTGTCTCCACATTGAGGAAAAGTCAGTCTTCAACATCTGTCTTTGATCGCCTCAAAGTAGCAGACGATCAACCTCAAAGAAAGATGGATAACTTAAAGGTGAAATTGTTCGATGAAGTAAGCTGTGACAAGAAGCTTTAAAGTATTGTCCCGTCACAAATGAAAAGAAAGTTCTCTGTTCTCATAAATACAGAAGCTGGTTCCTTGAAGGTGAAGCCAAATTTCATTATCTTGACCAATCCTGCAAATGAAGGATCTGATCAAGACCATGATAAAGATAAGGGCTTTTAAAATGTAAAAACTCCTTATCGTAAGAGTCTAAACTGCATGATGCTCCTAGCCCACACGAGATTAAAAGGTGAGTGCAAAAAAAAATTTGAACTACGTTATGACTTGATCCCTTTTCTTCAAAGGGTACGTAGGCAACTTAAAGAAAACTTTAAATTCAGTCTCTGCAAACAAAAAAAAAAGGGGAAGTGCAACAAATATTGAAGCACGACAATATAAATTGAGGAAATTCATCACTAGTGGGGGCAACACAGCAAATGGAAGTTGTGCACCATTATGAATGTGAGACTATGAGTTGGATGAATAACAGAAGACTTCATTCCTCCAAATTTGATGTCTCGCTCGCCTCAAGTTCGGTGTTCCACTCACCCCAAGTTCGAAGGTTCTCTCACGCGCTTTGCTGCAGTTGCCTTCCTCCAAGTTCGAAGGTTCTCACACGCTTTGCTGCACCTCCAAGTTCGAGGGTTCTCACGCGCTTTGCTGCACCTCCAAGTTCGAAGGTTCTCTCACGCGCTTTGCTGCAGTTGCCTTCCTCCAAGTTCGAAGGTTCTCACGCGCTTTGCTGCACCTCCAAGTTCGAGGGTTCTCACGTCGCTTCGCTGCAGTTGCCTTCCTCCAAGTTCGAGGGTTCTCACGCCGCTCCGCTGCAGTTGCCTTCCTCCAAGTTCGAAGGTTTTCACGTCGCTTCGCTGCAGTTTCTTCCTCCCAAATTCGAAGGTTCTCACATGCTCCGCTGCAGTTCCTTCTCTCCAAGTTCGAAGGAGGTTCTCACGTCGCTTCGCTGCAGTTCCTTTTCTCCAAATTCGAAGGTTCTCACGTCCTTCTCTCCAAGCTCGAAGGTTCTCCCATGCGTCGCTGCAACTCCTTCTCTCCAAGTTCGAAGGAGGTTTTCACGTTGCTTCGTTGCAGTACCTTCTCTTCAAGCTCGAAGGTTCTCCTACGCTTCGTTGTTGTTCCCTCCTCAAAGTTCAAAGGTTCTCCACTGCTGTCGTTTCTTCTTCAAGTTGAGAGTTTCTATCGTTCTTTCATCAAGCTCGAAGGTTCTATAGATCCATTTAAAAGTTGGGAGGCTTTGCCATTATTTTGTCTCTAAGAGTTGTTGCTCTAACTTTGCTTCATCTTCAAGGTTGACGGTTGACGACTTCGGCCTCGCTTGATCCTCAAAGTTGGCGGTTGACGGCTTCGGCCTCGCTTCATCTTCAAATGTTGGCGGTTGACGGCTTTAATCATGTTTCATCTTCAAGGTTGGTGGTTGACAGCTTCGACCTCGCTTCATCTTCAAAGGTTGACGGTTGACAGCTTTGGCTTCGCTTCATCTTCAAAGGTTGGCGGCGGTTGAAGGCCTCGCTCAAAGGTTGGTGGCAGTTGTGAAGGGAATAAAAGTCTCCACGCAGCAGAAGCGCATCGATTGGACCTTACGCCGTATATTAATTAACATTAAAATAACGTTACGATAACTCAAACAAAACTTTAAACAAACTTTAAAGTCGCTGTAAAATCGGTTTAAACATGCTAAAATAAATCTAAAGAAAAGAGGAAGAACCGTTACAAACCTCCGTTGTAGACTTGACCGTTCTTCGCCAACGACGCTCCACGAACGAAAACGCAGCAGCTGCTTTAAGGTTTTCTTCGCTGGAAATTCTTCTTTGATTGACACAGAGGTTACACCGGTATGTCTCTGAGTCTAGGAGGCAAAAGACTTGTGGGAGTCTTTCTCTAAGAGGGAGACTAGAGAGAATTCTAGGTCTCGTCTTTCAAGAGTGTCAAGTGTCATGACCAATTAGGTCTAGTGTTCTATTTATAGAAGAGAGGCCATGAATAAAATATTCAATTAAATCAATCTTTTCCATAATTGATTCAATCTTTATTCCTTAATTAATCAATCATGATCAATCAATTCCCTAATTGATTAATCTTTTCCACAAATGACTAATTACTTCCATAAGTGATTAGATCATTTCCATAAATGATTAATCACTTCCTTAAGTGATTAATTATTTCCATAATTGATTAATTGCCGGTTAATGAATTCTTTAATTAATTAACAACTAATTAAATATCACATATTTAATCCCCGGCCTAGAATTAATTAATTTGCCCAAACACATTTTAGGCCTTAAATTAATTAATTCATTATTTTGAACTCTTTCAAACTTCCATAAATTTATATTTGAACTTTTCAAATATTAATTTCTCTCATAATAATAATATATCAATATATATTATATTTGTTTCCCTTAATAAATTGAACATTTTCAATTTACTTTTATTACTTAGTTGCCTCAAATTTCTTTACGAGCTACCAGTGGGACCTAATGGACCTGCAGATCAGAAGCTCCAACGATGTGAGATTAATTGGTCAAACTCATTAACCACATTAATCAATATTCGTTAACTGTGTGTACATTCCACTATAGACTCACAGTTGCACTCTTCTCACTGCAGACATATTTTCTGTGTCCACGGATCTAGACCAATATCGACTAGTTAGTCCTTCACGAGTGTCCGTAACACCAGCTGGGTCAAATTACCGTTTTACCCTTGGGTTACCTCTATTTCCTTAAGTACCAATTCTCCTCTAATGAACAACCTGTTTGTGGTCCAACCATCAAACGGAAAACCCTCTCGTGCCATTGAGAGGGTAGGGCCCTTTGTTCAAGACTCGGAGTAACCACTTAAGGGAACACTCATCTGCTTCCCTAAAGTCGGGAAGGAGTGAATTCCATCTTATACGATTATGTTCCCAGCTCCCCATTCGGTCTTGTCCCCAAAGTGGTAGGCTTATTGAGTCGGCGTATTGGCCACTCTCACCCATACAAATCAAAGGACAATCTCTCATGAGCAGGAGTCCATAATCAACTCAGGATTAAGACTAAGTTGTCTAGGTCGCCCTAGTGAAATAGAAAACCAACTAGTTAACGGTGTTATAACCAGTGGTTACTATTTCGCGGTCCGGTCTTATGCAAACTCATTGCATAGGATACCCCCACTCGCATGTCTCCTACACGAACGCGTTGGATCGCAGCGTTTGTATCAAATATAAAGTGGGTCGTATCCATAGTGTCACCAGGATAAGGCACCCAGTCTTATCCCTATACTATAGACCCTTTAGGCTGTTTCTTGAACAATGATCCCATATGTCACTACATATAGTTCAAGACTCATATTACAGCCTTGGATGTCTAGTTTATTGGATTAGGGTTATTATTAGGCAAAGACAAATATAAAATAACTAATAACAATTAATGGAAAAAATATATCAATATTATTTCATTAATATCCGGTCAACGGTTACATTCACTATCTACGAGTTTTAGGGCATAAAACCCAACAAGTTGAAGGTCTTGCTTCATCTTCAAAGGTTGGCGGCGGTTGGAGGCCTCGCTCAAAAGTTGACGATTGACAGCTTTGCTTGATCACCATCAAATTGATTGATCAAGTACATGAAGTTGGTGGTCGTAAAACATGACTATCAAATTTGAGCATGAGTTGCATCATTAAACAGATGCATCAAAGTAATAAATCAAGAGCAATATTGACGAGATATACACGTATCCAAGCCAGTAGAGAGCAATATTGGCAAACAAAAAAAATCTATTTCGCATGTGAAAAAGTTTATAAATGCATATACAACAAGAAGGTTGTAAATATCACTTTTGTAATGAAGCAATTGTCACAACGGAAGAAAGTATAATTAGCAAATGAGCAATTGGAAAAAGAAAAAAAAAAAGAAAAAAAAAGTGGCAGTATTAAGGTTTAAAAAAAGAATAGAGAGGCATGCAAAAAAAAAAGATAAAAAATATATATATATAAAAAAAAAGTGAAAAAAAAGGAGAAAAGTTTAGATTAAAAAAAAAAGAAGAAGAAGAAAAAAAAGGTAACACATAAAAAGAAGATGTTATTAGAGCATGAGGTGAGGGTTTTTTTATAAAAAAAAAAGAAGAAAAAAAAGAAAAAAAACATGGCCACGAATTTACCACGTATGGATTCCAAAGGAGAGGAGTGAAATTTTCAATAAAAAGAAATCTTCTCTCCCTCCCCAATACATACGAGTATATTTTACCACTTTTCTTGGCAATGTACGATAACTTAAACCACGACACTCATATATTGGTTGCAACCTTCCAACCCATCATGCCGACAACTTCTTTCTTCAACCAAATATACCCACGATCCGAAGCGGCGGCCAGACGACGTTCAACTCCAACAAGGCAATGCTCTTAGCTCCAACACCCATAGCAGTAGAGCTCCAACCTATCAACTGTGAAGCTTTTTGCTTGAGAAGGACCCATGTCTTAGTTATATATAGGGAGAAAGGGTGTGATTGGAGTATAAAAATAGCCAAAATTCAAGATTTAACATCATTTTGGGGTGAAATCTCAACCCACACAGTAGAATCTTAACCACTTGGAGATAAAGTCTTCCATTTTAGCTTGAAGCAACCTCAAAAAAGAGATTATTTAGGAAGCTTCATCTAAAAAAAACAAGCCAATAGATTAGATCCCAGAAGTTAATTTTATGCCAAAACCAATTTTAGTTTATTCCACATCAAGATTTGAGTAAATTTAAATCAAAATTCTATCTTGAATCTAAGTCAAAATTTAAATGGATTTTGGCTCAAATCAAATTTTGGCATAATCTAAAATTTACCTCCAAATTCTATTCCAAATGAAAATTGGGAAGAATTTCACTCCAAATTAAAATTTGGGCATACTCCAAATTTCATCCCAAATCAAAATTTGACCAAAATTCAAACTTCGAATTCTATTCCAAATTCAAAAAAAAAAAAAAAAAAAAAAAAATCAAGCCCAAATCCAAATTTTCTCCGGCTCCAAATCTTACCCAAAGCAAGATTGAACTAGAATTCAAATTTAACTCCAAGTTCAAACTAAGCCTGAAAATAAGCTCAAATCTTGTTCCAAGTTCAAATAAAAATTGGGGTAGTCAAAATTGTGAAGGAAAGAATTATTGTCAAGTCATAATTTTCGAGATTCACCCACACCTTTTTGTGCATAAATCTCGAAAAGGGGCATTTGTTGGCATAGAAATTTTGCTTCAAGTAAGTTTCTAAGTTCATGAAATTAAAATATGTTAATTTCATGAAATAGATTGAATAGAGTTCAATTTAAACCCGAATTCAATAATGTAATTGGGTAAGAAGTCCAAAATTGCAAGCCCGAGCCCATGGATAGGCCCAAATGCATTTCCAGGCCCAAGCCCATGGATGGACCCAAATGAAATCAAGCCCAAGCCCAAGCCCACGAAGGCCTTTGGAAAAACTCTATAAATAGGAGGCATGACCTCTCATTTGAGGACGGAGGGCAAAAGGAAAGGAAGAAGAGAAAGCTCTTAGAAGAAACCGAAGATTGAAGCTCATTCTGCAGAACCGAAGATCGAAGCTCAGATCCTCATCAAATCCAGCTGCAGAACTGAAGAACAAGGCTCCGATCATCTTCAAATCCCGACGCATAACTGAAGAACGAAGTCCAGATCCTCTTCAAATCCTGCTACAGAATTGAAGATTAAAGCTCAAATCCTCTCCAAATCCTGTTGCAGAATTGAAGAACGAGGCTCCGATCATCTTCAAATCTCACTGCAGAACTGAAGATCGTAGTTCAGATCCTCTTCAACTTCTCCTGCCAAACCGAAGACTGAAGCTCAGAACCTCTCGCAGACCTGAAGACTGAAGTCTACCTCAATTCATCTAGAAGAATTCAAATCCTTCTGAAGAACAAACCTCCAAGACTAAAGCCTCTTGAAGACTTCTGGAAGATCAACAAACTCCTTGAAGATCACGAAGCCCTTGGTACAACTTCAATCTCAAGAACAAGCTACAAAGCCCTTGAGACAACTCCAACCTCAAGAATAAGCTGCAAAGCCCTTGAGACAACTCCAACCTCAAGAACAAGCTGCAAAGCCTTTGAGACAACTGATGACAACTTCAATCTCAAGAACAAGCTGCAAAGCCCTTGAGACAACTCCAACCTCAAGAACAAGCTACGAAGCCCTTGAGACAACTTCAAATTCGAGGACAAGCGCTCCAGTCCTCGAGTGAAACACGTTCACACACAAGAGAGAGAATCAGAGGATTATGTATTAGAGATTGTACACTCACACGCATACAACATCAATACAAATCAAAGTTTATTCCACGTGTCTCATTCATTTGAAATCTCGTGTGAACAGTGACACTATTATTTTAATAAAAAATATTTTTTTTTTAATTTTTTAAATAAAATAATAATCAATCAATTAAAAAAATAATTTTATTATTATTATTTGTTTCTCCCTTTTCCCTTCTTCTTCTTCAACCATCATGTCCTTATTCTTCAATCACCAAACCAGCCACAACCACCACCAACCCAGTTTCCAGACCGACGACATTTTTTTTTCTCTTTTTTTTCCTTCTTTTCTTCCTCTTTCTCTACAACTTCTTCTTCTTCTTCTTTTTTTATTATTTTTTTCTAAACAGAAAAAGAAACGGGAAAGAGAAAGGGTAAGGGAAAAAAACCCTTAAACTCTCTCATTCTTGCCGTTGCGCCGCCTCCCCATTCCCGTTTGCTTTTTCTCTTCGTCGGCCACCAACCCCGTTCTCGTTTGCCTTTTCTCTTCGCCGCCCGCCAACACCCATCACCGGTCGTTCTTGTTTGCCTTTTCTCTTGCTCTGTTTCGCTGTTAAAAATAAAAAAATTAAAAAAAAATTAAAAAAAAAAAAAAAAAAAAAAAAAAAAAAAAAAAAAACTTTCGTTGATATATATATAATTTCTTAATTTTTTTTTAGAGTAGTGCTCTATGAAAATTTCATCGTAGTCCCTTTTTATAGTTCAATAATGGTGAAGTTAGAGAATCAAAACATGACGTTTGAGATGGTAATTAATGTCTTATCCATGTTCATCATCACACTCTATTTCTTTCTTATTAAGTAACGTTAAATTAATATATCATCATACCTTTTTTTTCTTACTAAATATAAATATATTATCATAGTCTAATTGTCTTTTTCTAAAAAAAATAATAAATATCATTAAATTAATAAATCATCACATCCTATTGTTTTTTTTTTTTTAAATTTTTTTTAAGTCTTTAATATACTTGGAAAATTATAATGAATGGCTAAATTAGCAAATATAGAAATTTTAAAAGAAATTGCAAATATGACAAATATTTTAAATGATTTTTTAAAATTCCTGTTGTACTCCTCGTTTGCGTGCATCCCTTCTTCTTTTGTTTTTCCTTTTGCCCTTTTTTTTTCCTCTAATAGACTTCTATCAGCGATAGATTCTATCATTGATAATAGAAATCTATCATAGAGTTCTTTCATTGATAGACTTCTATCATTGATAGAATTCAAATATTTTTAATGATTTTTTTTTTAGATTTTTGTTTTACCCTTCATTTGATTTTAGCGTGCATTTTCCCTTCTTTTTCATTTTTTTTTTTCATTTTATCTGATAGACTTCTATCAACGATAGAATTCCATCACTAATATAACTCTATTAGCGATAGAATTCAAATATTTTTAATGATTTTTAATTCCTGTTTTACCCTTCATTTGTGTGCATTTTCCCATTCTTCTTTCGTTTTTTTCTTTTCTCTGATAGACTTCTATCCGCGATAGAATTCTATCAATGATATTTCTCTCGCCAATAGAATCTAATACTTTAAATGATTTTTTTAGATTTTCGTTTTACCCCCCATTTGATTTTAGCGTGCATTTCTTCCTTTTTCATTTTTTCCTCTTTTGTTTTTTCCTTATCTCTAATAGGCTTCTATTAGCGATAAAATTCCATTGTTGATATAACTCTATCAGCTAAAGTAAAGATAGAATTCTATCACCGATAGAATTCAAATATTTTTTATGAATTTTTAAAAATTCTATTGCGGATAGAAGTCTATTAGAGAAAAGGAAGAAAACAAAGAAAAGAGGAAAATGCACGCTAATATCAAATGAGGGGTAAAACGATTTTTTTTTAAAAAAAAATCATTAAAAATATTTGTATTCTATTGGCGATAGAAGTCCATCAGTGATAGAATTCTTCACTGATAGATTTCTATCAGTGATAAAATTATATCGTTATTGTCGATAGATTCTATCAACGATATATTTCTATCGTCGATAGAAGGGTATTTTGGTCATTTAGACGATCTGAAGGTAAATTTTTTTTCCATTTTTTCAATTATTTTTGGAGGTTGCTATATTTGCTAATATTTTGGTTCATTTTGTTATCTTTGCAACTAGCCCTTAATACATGTAGTCCAAAATATGTCATCTTCTTAGCCCAAAAACTTGCCTGCTATTATTGGGCTTGCTTTTGTAAGCCCATTTTGAGCTCCATCCAACCAACGTGAGTCCACTATTCAAAATAGGACAATTTCCCAACTATAAAAATAATTTTCTAAAATCCATTTTTAAAATCCGAAAAATAAACATTAGAAGATAGAACCTTTTTTTTTTAAAAAAAAAAAAAAGAAAAAAAAAAAAAAAGTTAGAACTAAAATTTAAACACCCAAAAGTCAAAAGAATAAAAGATAAAATTTACCTCAAGTTCATCCCTTGAGACAGGACATACAAAGTTTCAAGATAGAAATTCTATATTCCTTGTGATTTATTTTTTTTTAAAAAGAAATTTTTTATGGTTAGTCATAACTTGACTATTAGAAAATTAAATCAAGTCCGGTTTGAAGAATATTTGAAGAAAAAAAAGTTATTGATAATAAGTTTGTTTGAAAATATTACAAAAAGATGCCTATTTTATAGAAAGTGGCTGTCTATGTGTTTGTTAGACAAAGACAACTTTGTAATTTCCATAATTTGAATTTATTAAACAATTATAATTATTTAAATCAACTAATTCATATTAAATTAATTTTAGTGCAGAGATGGTCTAGGGTTTTAATTTCCATGTGATAAATATGTCTACACCAAAAGTAGTACTTCTGACAGAAACTAAACAATAAACATGGAGAATAATTTTAAATGTAAATTAAAAAAGAAAATCCCTACAAACAAATAACTTATAAATAATTTGAGCATGTGCATCTTTTATCTTTTTTTTTTTTTTTTTTAAAACACCCATATGGTAAAAAAAAAAAAAAATGGTAAGAATTGTCTTTGTACTTTTGGTTGAATGACCCTTCAAACCCCACACATAAAAACAAATGGGAAAAAATTTATTCTTCAATTAGTATCATCAATGTCATTTGTCATTTGTATTTACTTAGTTAGATTTCTTTTAAAGTATCAATATTTTCTTTCTAAAAAATTTACTGCTGCAAAGATATTGATATCAATATGGTATTTTGTTTATTCATCCAATAAATAATATGTCTCTTTGGATAGATATTTAAATTCACATGCATTAATTTCAAGGTAGATTTGAATCCTTGTTTAATTAATTTTAATGGAATTCATTCAGTTTTAAATATCATTTTGATATTTTAGATTTAGATTAAAAAAATTTCTATTTGGGTTCATAAACTTTTGAAATATCTATTTTAGTTTTTAAACTTTCAATGAACAATCATTTTGGTCCACAAATTTTTAAAATGTCTATTTTAATCCACGAATTAACCATTTTGATCTTGGCTATATTTTTCATCACCTAATATATATTTTTTTTTTCAGTACTCTTTTTTAACTATGAAATTTAAATTCATAGTCGATTTTGACACAATAATATACATACTCAAAAGATAAGAAATATAAACGTTTTGAAACGACACAATAATATACATACTCAAAAGATAAGAAAATATAAACGTTTTGAAACTTCAACACCAAAATAAAACATTTACAAAAATGAAAAAAAAAAAAGGATAATCTAAAAAGTTGAAAGAATAAAATAAAATTTAGGGAAAAAAACATTTTTAACCCTTAAACTTTGGGGGTTGTATCAATTTTAACTCTGAACTTTCAATTTCATCAAATTGAACCATAAACTTAACAAGTTGTATCAATTTTAACCCTAAACTTTAAATTTCATCAAATTGAACCTCAAACTTATAAGATTGTATCGATTTTAACCTCAAACTTGCGTAAGTGTTACAATATATATCATTGGTTAACTTTCCATTTGAACCACAATACGTAATTGATTATTTCTTTTTTTTTCTTCTTAATTCACACTGCACTTGAATTGGTTTCTTATAAATAAAATATCGGATAAACTTTATTTTATATGATTTTTTCTTATTGTTGAGAACTTTAATTGTGGGGCTTTTTCGCTGCTATTTAAGATTACGAAAGCAAGGAAACTTTTGAGGGTTTTTATCTTCAAATATTTGCTGGTTTTTTTATTATTGCTAAGAACTTTGTGGGATTTTTGTCTTCTTTTATGGTTTTTTTTTTATTGCTAATTAGAAGAATGTACAAATGTAGGAAACAAAAATAAGGAAATTTCGACTTTTTTATTTCTCATATTTGTTAGATTTTTCTTGTTGCAAATAACTTTGTGATTTTTTTTTTTGGATAATAATGAGAATAATAGTCTAGGATATCTGATTTCTTCTGATTTTTCCAAAAAAAATCTTACAAAACACTAACTCAGGTGCAATGTGAACTAACAAAAGAAGAAGAAATTGTAAATTACATGTTTTAATAGCAATTCAAATGAAAAGTTGACCAAAGGTCTACATTGTAACATTTATGCAAGTTTGAGGTTCAAATTGATACAATTTGTTAAGTTTAGGGTTCAATTTGATGAAATTAAAAGTTTAGGGTTAAAATTGATAGAAGCTGCTAAGTTCAGGGGTAAAAACTGATTTTTTTTCCTAAAATTTAAATGGGAAAAATACACTTTTAGTCCCTGAGGTTTGGGTTAAGTGACAGTTTGGTCCCTGAGTTTTCAAACTCAACAAAAATACCCCTGAGTTTTGAGATAAGGAGCATTTTGGTCCCTGCCGTCAACTTTTCTGTTAAATTTTAACAGTTGCTGACGTGGCACTATTATTTTAATAAAGAAAATTATTTTTAAAATTTTTTAAAATAAAAAAATAAAAAAATATTAAAATATTATTATTTTTTTAATTATTTTATTTTTTCTCCATTTCTTTACTTCCCTTCTTCTTCTCCATCTTCTTCCTCTTCATCCTTTCATTCTTCTTCTTCATATCTCCGGTGGCCGGCGACCGGCGGCCCCCGCTCGCCGGCGCCGGCACTCTTTTTTTTTTTTTCCTCCCTCTCCTTTTCTTTTTCTTCCTCCCTCATTCACTGTTAAAAAAAAAAAAAAAACAAAACGAAACGAAGGGGGAAAACCCCCTTCGATTCCGGCGCCGGAGAGGGAGGAGGGCCCTCCCTGGAACGAGGAGGGAGGAGGGTCCTCCCTCCTCTGTCTCGCCGCCGGAGACGGAGGAGGGAGCTCCCTCCTCCCTCCTCGTTCCAGATCTGGAACAGGGAGGGAGGAGGGCTCCCTCCTCCCTCTCCTGCGCCGGAATCGAAGGGGGTTTTCCCCTTTCGTTTCGTTTTGTTTTTTTTTTTTTTTAACAGTGAATGAGGGAGGAAGAAAAAGAAAAGGAGATGGAGGAAAAAAAAAAAAAAAAAAGAGTGCCGGGGCCGGCGCCGGCGCCGGCGAGCGGTGGCCGCCGGTCGCCGGCCACCGGAGATATGAAGAAGAAGAATGAAAGGATGAAGAGGAAGAAGATGGAGAAGAAGAAGAGAAGTAAAGAAATGGAGAAAAAATAAAATAATTAAAAAAAATAATAATATTTTTTTATTTTTTTATTTTAAAAAATTTTAAAAATAATTTTCTTTATTAAAATAATAGTGCCACGTCAGCAACTGTTAAAATTTAACAGAAAAGTTGACGGCAGGGACCAAAATGCTCCTTATCTCAAAACTCAGGGGTATTTTTGTTGAGTTTGAAAACTCAGGGACCAAACTGTCACTTAACCCAAACCTCAGGGACTAAAAGTGTATTTTTCCCAATTTAAATCTAATTATCAAAATAATTATTATTTAAATTGGCATGGGAAAATTTTCACGTGTGTGGAGCGATTCTGAACCATCGATTTGCTCTGATTGATTTTGAGATGAAACATTATTTTCCGCCACGTGGATTAATAACAACCGTTCGTACTGGGCCCCACTCTGCTACCTTTTAGAGACAAGAGCCAGAAGGCGTTAATCCCATGAAAGGAAATTGATCAGAGCCGTTAAAGGGAAATCTGCATCCATCCAAAAATGGGATAATAATAAATAAATATCGATATGTAGAAACTCGAAAATTGAATTAATAAATTAAATAAACAATTAAGAGGCGTTTTAAATAAAATTCTAAATATTAATTCGAGAAAAATTATTGAACGGCTGAAAGTTAATCATTGTGTTGGCTTGTATTATAAATTTGAATATTATTAATAATTCCTTTGCCCTTGGACACTTGTGTTAAAGTTGAAGACAACTTATGATTAAAATAATATTATTAATAATAATAAAAGATAAAAACAATTTAATAATTAAATTAGTTGTGGTGTGTGTGACAAAAAGGTATTTGAGTTGATGAACTTATCTTTTTAATTGTAGTGTTGATTATTATTAAATAAAAAATTGTAGCGTTGATCATGTTTGTTTAAGAAATTGTGAGTAGTAATTCAAGTAAGAGGTGGAAAAAGGAAAAAGGGAGAAAAAAAGTGAAATTGGCATGGAAATTTATTTATTTATCCATCAACGTGTTATTATTTTTTTTTTTAGAAGAAAAGAGAAAGGGGCATTCCGAGAATTGAACTCGGGACCTCTCGCACCCTAAGCGAGAATCATACCACTAGACCAAATGCCCATTTTATGAGTTCATCAATGTGTTATATGTTAGGTGACTAAACAAAACTAATATGTGACAATAGTGTTTTGCTAGTAGTACTAATGATGTATATTAAGTGAAAAATATAATTTAAAGTTTATTAGTGGGTAATCCTCTAAGTTTAAAGGTCGAATTTATAATTATACTTTTTTTATAAAAAAAAATGGCATCATAATTATTAGGTAAGGTTTTGAATGATGAACTCTTAGGAAAAAAAAAAGATATCTTAATTACTTTAGTTGATAATTGTTTAGTTTTTAAAAACTATGTTTATTTTCTCACCATTTATTTATAAATTTTTTTATATTTCTTAGTCTTTTTGAAGTCAACATTTTGGGTTCTCAACCAATTTTGAAAATAAAAACAAGTTTTTAAAAGCCTTTTTTTTCTTTTTTTTTTTTTAGCTTTTTAAATTTGACTTTGATTTTAGAAACATTTTGTTATAGGTAATTTTGGACAGACATACAAGGAGCTGATGAGGACAATCGGGCAGAGGTAGGATCAAAAGACCGACCCAGAGGAAGACCGGACCAAAGGGTCGGGCCAACATGATGCTTCGGATCGCCACGATTCTGCCTGGTTCCTCCCGAAACACATCCGAATTCCTAAAAACCCTAGAAGTAAAACACAGGTATTTAAACCCCACTTCATGACTGAAGAAGGGTTCGAAAAACTCTATTCTCGACTTCTCCTCTTACTATCTATAGCTTTTCCTCGGTTTTCTGACTTAAGCATTGGAGGCGGTGTGCCCTACACCACACCGGTGTGCATCGATTTTTGTTGGTCTTGCAGGTCACGTCTATTAGATTACATGGGCTTCCATCTCAAAACCAATTGACAATGAGTGGAGTGACTTTTGTAGCTTATATGTCCACCAATCTTTCTGATGTGGGATCCTCAACATGCCCCCTCAAGATGGTGCCTCTTTGGGTTCACCATTCTTGGATCGGATCTCAATTTCTTTTTATTGGACCGAATACCCGTTTGGGTTTAATGGGCTCTGATACCATATTAGATTACATGGGCTTCCATCTCAAAACCAATTGGCAATGAGTGGAGTGACCCTTGTAGCTTATATGTCCACCAATCTTTCTGACGTGGGATCCTCAACATTTCTCCAGCTTCTACAAATTCACTGTTGGTGTCACGTGAAGGTCAGGTGAGTCCACTGTCCGGATTTTGGCATCAACACATTTATAAAAAGGAGATAACAAAACAAAGAAACCTATAGGTAGAAGTAGAGTTTGTAAGCTTAATTTAAAAAACAAAAAACCAAAAATCAAATGGTTATTTTGGACCTAATTTTATAGTGTTCAAAATTTAAAGCATATTTTGAAAACATTTGAGAAAATAGATTAAAAAAAATAATAATAAATATATAGGTGGAAGGTAGTATTTATAAGATAAATTAAAAAAACCAAATGATTATCAATAACGTCTAAATTATACTCATATCAGTATTTTTTTTAGTTCAACAATTGTGGAACGAAAAATCAAATTATTGTCCAATGGCTGACTTAAAGTGAAATTGACTCTCACATCTCAGCAAATGTTTATTTTGCTTGAAAGGAATATACATTGGAAAAAAAAAAAGAAAAAGAAAAAAATCAGCATCATTTTCTTTTTTCCATTTTAGTTTAAGTTGTCACGTGATCATGGAATGTCTATAAAAAGTACTGACATTCAAAATTTTCCAAACATATCTTTTATCTTTAAACGTTTTTTTTTTCGATTTCAAAAAAAAAAAAAAAAAAAAAATCTCTTTATTTATTTATTTTGTTAAGAATAATAAAGCCCAAACATCTGTAGATCTGCAATTTTCTTTTTTCAACAAAATTGTATCACATGGTTTTTTTTGGTCATTATTGCAATCTTTATGTTAGTTGAACTATGCTTGAATTGATATTCATATATGGAATTAATACCACCAATTACCTGACTTATATATATAATAATAATAATAATAATTATTATTATTAGTAGTTGTAGCTTTTAGGTGTTATTCTAGTTGAATGATATAATAGTTTTTTAATTACTAATTACTAATCATTATATGATATTTAAATTTTAAAATTTATTTATTTTAGTTCAACAAATGAGATAAATATTCAAACATTGAACTTTAAAAAAAAAAAATCAAACATGAAACATTTTGATGGAGGATATATGTAATTTAACTAATAAATTTAAGTTTAGCTATTTGATTTTATAGTTATTGGTTGCATTTGGACATTTTAATAATTCAAAAGTAACTATATCGTTTGTTGGGAGTGCGACCAAAGTCCCACATTGACTAGATAAGGGGATGATCATGAGTATATAAGGGAGGACAAGTATCTCCATTGGTATGAGGGCTTTTGGAGTGATCCAAAAACAAAGTCATGAGGGCTTATGTCCAAAGTGGACAATATCATACCATTGTAGAGATCTGTGTCGTGATTAACAAAACAATCCATTTGAAAGTTGAATACAAAAGTAGAGGGAAGAGGAAGACAATTGTATGTATGGGGGTTTTAGGATGGTGGCGTTTCTCTGGGTAAAAGGGTCCAAAACGAGCCGTATTTGACAATTTAATATTCAAATTTGATTAGAAATTCAATTCTCAACTCAACCTCCCACGAAACTTCAAAACACACCTCTAGGCTCTAGCTGTTAATTGTTAGCTTTCAATTTGGACCGACCGACCTTGGAATCTAATTCTTATCCAATCTAAATTCCCAATTGGGAATTGCCTTACGGATTCCTAAATTTCAATCAAGTCACCAACACAAACAAACACCAAATTAATACTAACACAACTACTCTGATGCTCAAGTCAGCCAAATAAGAAGTTAAGAGTGATAAGAATTAAGGTTATTAAGGTTTTGAACCACTCTAGGGACCGAGTAGATGGGAGGAGACTCGGCCTGCACAAGCCGACCGACCTTGAGCCGAGGCCCAATCCCCAATCCCTTCGGCCTTGGCTTAACCCTATGGCTTATTTCCCCTCCGGGGTCCATTTCCTGGTCGTGTCTTCAGTTTCGTGTTGCGTTGTCCTCGTCTGCTCCTTAAATTCTAAAATGGTCCAAAATTACCTATAACACAAAGGATTATTAGATGAACCTTGATTATTAGCATACATCTACACTACCTACTACTTTTTCTTTTTTAGAATATAAGTGATCTTCAACGAAGGCTTTATCTTATTTTTGTATAGTTTATTTTTACCAGTAATATATATTTTAAATTCAGAATCACTAAAAATATGATTGATTATGATTATCATTTATTATTTACAAATTCAAAGTCATTAGTTGATGTCAAAGGAAAATTTTATATTTAAACCCTTTTAATTATTTTTTCTATTCTAGAAGTCTATCTTACAAACTAGAAATAGAAATAAAAGTTCAAAAATGAAAAGTATTATAATAGTACAAAAGTACTTTTTAGAATTATCAACGTTTTATACTATTAAAAGACATCGTGAGACTATTTTGTCGACGAGAACTATTCTTCTAATAAAACTCGAGCTCAATATTCCCGAAACAAATGAATCGTCGTGAGATAGGAACCAATGAAGAAAAAAGAAGTAGTTGGGGATTAGGAGATAGGAAGCAATGAGATTGCGTTCAAATGTGGTGAGCCGTGTGGGGTTGCTTTAGCTTGCAAGCACGAGAAACAAGTTTCCTAAAAGCAATTTCTATTTCAATTTTTATTTCTTTTCTTTCTATATTTTATCGACTTGTTATTAACCAAAAAAAAAAAAAAAAAAAAGATGGACTTTTTATCAATAAATAAATAAAATGATGGTTTTTTTTTTATTCCCCTTTTTTGGGAACTTGTTTTCTTGCACAGATTCGGTGGCTTTCTACACTGCTAGATCAAATCTCTCCCTTTCAGGACCAGTCTCGCTTTTCAATGAAAATTATTTGTTATTTTCATTTGGATTTTTTTTTTCTTTAAAATAAAATGTGGAAATCGATCTTTCTGTTTTTTATTTTTCTTTTTTAGGATGGAATGTCTCGAGATAAATAGTGTTATAGAATAATAATGTGATAGATTAATATCACTTTTTTTTTAAAAAATAAAAATTGTGGATAGTATTAGCTGGTTCGTTTTTATAATTGAATCAATCGTAAATATAAGGTATATTATTAAGTGTTGTAATTTTTTTTTTTTTTTTAAATATAATTTTGTAGTTCCACTTACCAGTTGTTTAGAGTTTATTTGCCAAAATTTACCCGTGTTAAAGAGACTATTTTTCTCTGCGATGGAAAAATGACATGTCATAAACCACTCTTGAATTATGAGATTTGTTGTAATCACACTCTTAAACTTTTAATTTGATGAATCGAATTTTTGTATTTTGTTAAAGTTTTGTTGCAATTAACCCTTTGTAATTTGTTTAAAGTGTTGCAATAAACTTATAGTTTAATTTTTAAAATATATAACTAATAAAATGAACTGATTGCAACATTTAACAAAATACTAGAGACTAATTGCAACACTTAACGAAGTACATGAGACTTGTTATAGGTAATTCTAGACCACTCCAAGATGTAAGGAGCCAATGAGGACAACACAACACCAACCCAAGGACGAAGTAGACCCCAGAGGAGAGGTAGGCCAAAAGGAATTGGGCCAAGGCCTAATACCTCGGCGTGGTCGGCCTCAGTCCAGGCCGACCTTCGGCCCACTTCGGTGGGTCAAGTCCTCTCCCCTTTCGCTCGGTCCCTAGTGTTCTGGTCCAGTCCGGTTCAACTTGGTTTAGCCTGAATCTGTCTTTAGACGCCTGGAAAGTATAAACCCTAAGGTAGAAAAAAAAGTATATAAACTTTTCTTCATCATTGAAGAAGGGATCCCGAAACTATTCTCGAACTCTCTTCTCTTTCTCTAATTGTTTCCCATATAGCTCCTTGCTGACATAAGCATCGAAGGCGGTGTGGCAAGCACCACACCGGTGTGCAAAATTACCTTGTCTTGCAGGCCACCTCTTCTCCCCTTCAAACAAATTAACCGTTGGTGTCGGGTGAAGGTCAAGTGAGTTTTGCATGTCTAGATTTTGGCATCAACAAGACTAATTGATCAAATTAAAAATTAATAGATGTAATTGCAACACTTAACAGGGTACAGAAATAGATTGATCAAATTAAAAGTTTAAGGGTGTGATTGCAATGGGATAACAATGTATAGTAAGCATCTTAGTTTCTTTTTAATTAAAATGGGTCCCTAAAGTTAAGTATTTTTGTGTTTATATAACCAATAATGGGAGAACAATTTCAATTATTTTCAAAACAAAGAATTCTTTTAATAAGTTTTATTATTTAAAAAATGAACTCCAAAAGCAGTTCGAGAATGATGATAAGAGTATAGAGATAAGATCTTAAAATATGGATTTTTTTTTTCATACGTCACCTGATGAAAATTTTAAAATATTCTATGTCTATCCACTGATCATTACATTATTTTTATCCTAAGTAGCTATCGAATACTGAAAAATATTAGTTGTCAAAAAAAAAGAAAAAAAAGAATACTGAAAAATATTAAATTTAATTCGTCAGTGGAAAAAAAAAAGTGAAATGATTAATTAGTGGACGAAAGGGAGAATAAAAAGGTGAGCCCAGACACTTGTCTTGACTTTCAATGTGACTGTGTGCTGACGTGTACTCTCCTAACCCATTGTTAAGTTTCATTAATTAATTAATTAATTGTGTTTAATTTATTAATTGCTGCCTGTTCATAACCATGGCCGGGTGCAACGTAAGCACTCTGTGGGTCCCACTGCTGACTTGGATCCAAAGTCGTGGAATTAGTCGTCCTACCCAATAGCGGGGTGGGTGGGCTTTTTCTTTTATCTTTTTAATATTTATTGTATGGCAGCAATAATAATAATTCCTTAAATTCCTATTCCATCCCTAAAAAATATAGAAAATCGTGTAATTTTAAGAAAAATATTTATGAATTTTTCTCTTTTAATTGGCATTTGAAAATTACCATTCATGGTAAGGGAGTTTTGATTTTCAATTTAAATCAGTCTAGTGTTTTAAGAATTATTTCCTAATCAAGAACAATATTAACTATACTTAAAAAAAAACATATACAATTAGGTAAAAATAAAAAGCTAGGTAGGTTTTCTAAAAAAAAAAAAGAAAAAAAAAAGCTAGGTAGAAATTTTGATTCTCCTATTGTTTTGTTAAGTTAATCTCAACAATTTTTAAAATAATCTTTTTCCCCCCTTTTCTTTTTGGGGCTGAGTTAAAATCAAAGACATCATGAAAAAGAAAAGAAAAAAAAAACTATTTCAAAATCAAACAAGGAAAAGAAATCAAAATGTTTATTCTTTCACATCTTGGATTTTTTTTTTTTTTTTTTTTTTACAATATAGGAGGGGGGATTCGAACCACATACCTTGTGATTATCAGTACATTTTTATGTCAGTTGAGCTATGCTCTTGATGACTTTCACATCTTGAATTACGTCTTGGGTCATTGGAAAGTAATAAGAAAATAAAGAGAGAAATAAAGAATATTACTATGGTATAAACAAATAGTTTGAGATTGACCATTATACTCTCTCCAAGATCATTAAAAAAAAATTTCTTGATTTTAACCTATTTTGATACCAAAAAAAGACAGTGAAGTGATTTCTAGAAATAGATTTTTTTTTTTTTTTTTCTAAGAGGTGAGTCTTTTATTATATTACTAAAAATTGGATTTCATACTCACAATCATATATTGTGGGGACTTTAATAGGGTTGTTGAAAGGAACAAAGTAAGAATACGAAAATGAGAGTGATCCTGATTTATCACAACTATAGAAGAATTTCAATATCGAACTTCACTCAAAGGTTCAGATGGTTTGTACGACTTATCTATATTCTAATGGTTAACACGAAGGAATTTAGAAGACAAACATTTAATATTTGATGTTAAATTTATAATAATTTTACATACACCAAAAATTATATATAAGAATGAAAAAAAATGTAAATAATTAGTTTTAGTCATTTCTTTGGTTTCTCATAGTTTATAAGAGGAAAAGACGTGTGAATATAAAATACATTGAGGGGTCGTTTGTTTGACGGTAATCCAAGATTCCCATGAAATGGGCATCTGGATTACCACGTTTGTTTTGTGGTAATATTGGATACCTAGGAATTTCGGGATGCCCGGGCATCTTAGGATGCCCATACGAGAGGCATCCAAGGAGCTTTTGATGCCCTCATGAGAGATGGGTTTCAAAGATTTCCATGTTGAGGGCATCTTCGGATGACATTTTTACCCCTTCATTTTATTATCTGTATTTTTATTTAAAAATAAATTAATTTATTCATACACTAAGAAATAACCATTTATTTATTCAATTTTACATTTATATATAAAATAAAGGATAGTTACATTGAATAATATTTTAATTTATTTTTGATTTATTCTCTTAATAATAATGTTAATTGTACATTTCAAAAAACACACAGATAAATTCATTACAAGTACATCGTAAATTATAATAATTGTCATGTTTTTTTTTAAAAAAAATTAAAGTTGAAACTAATTTTTAAAATTAAACTAATATAAATGAATTTGTTCTAAAAAAAAATAACCAATTAAATTAGTATAAATTAAATTGATATAAAAATAAAACATTAGATTAACAAAGACCAAAACGTTATATAAATTTAAATTATATTAAACTAATAGGCAAATTAGCTAAAAATTAGTAAGGGCATTATTGGTATTATGCATAATTTAAGAACTTCCCCGTACAAAAATCCTGCAAAACAAACATAGTTATCTGAATATTCTCATATATTCTTAAAAATTATTCCTTCAAAACAAACACGGTTATCTAAAATACCCGGCATTTATATTTCCGGGTATCTATAATTCCAGACATCTTAATATTCCGATTATCTAGATTCCCAAAAAACAAACGGCCCCTGAGAAAGATGTTCAATATTTTTTTAACACGATATAAATTTGTCCATTAAATCATAATACTTAGTTGTTATCATATGATCATGTTTGTCACTATAAACTATCAAGTACAATTTTAATCTCTGTAACTATTATTTTTGAGGTTGTTTTGAAATGTATTATTTTAGAATTTTGATCATTACAAAAACAAGCGATCAACCATAGCAATATTCAACATTCGAAATAATCTAAGTATAATTTAGTTAGTTAAGACTTGTAATTACTTCAAAATGTCAATAAAATAAGGATAAAAAAAAGAATGGTTAAATTACGAGTTTAGTATCTGAACTCTCAATTTGATCCTTGGATTTTAAAAAATGTCAAATAGGTCAACGAACTTTCAAATTTGTATCGAATAGATCCCTAAACTTTAAAAAGTATCAAATAGGTCCTTAAACTTTCACTTTATGTCTAGTAGATCCCTCAACTTTCAATTTTGTGTCTAATAACTATTTGACCTATTCGAAATTTTTTAAAATTCACAAGTTTATTAGACATTAAATTGAAACTTCAAGGTTCCCATAGACATAAAATTCAATTTTATATCTAATAGATTGAATAATTTTTTAAAATTTCGAATATGTTAGAAACTTATTAGATATAAAATTGAAAATTCAAGGACTTATTAGACATTTTTAAAGTTCAGAGACCTATTAGACATAATATTGCAAGTTTAAGAACTAAATTGACAAAACCTGAAAGTTCAGAGACTAAACTTGTAATTTAATAAAAAAAATTATGATTGAACCAATAAAAATAAATATCAACAAAAAGATCAAGAAAAGAACATAGAAATAAATATGGGATGCACTTTTTTTTGTTTTTTGGTGGACAAAAAACATTACATCGTTTTCTAGCTATCTCATGCGAAATTTTCATTGGAAAAAAGAAAAAAAAAAAAGAAAGAAGGGAAAAAAAAGGAGCGTGGCACTTTAATGACCAACTGGCAAAAAGCTCAAAAAATATCTTAAAATGAAGGGTATTTTGGACATTTCATAACAGTGACAATTCAATTTCGTCCCATGATCCTTCCCCCTTTTCACAGAGGCAATTTGCTTTTTGTGAACTGTGACTTTGTCTTTATTATTTTATTTGGGAAAATGACCCATTTTTACCCTAAATTTTAAAAGTGTTGCAATTTTAACTTTATAATAAGTTTTTGCTCTAAATATCTTTTTAAAAAGTTCTCTTATGCATTCAATGAATTATGCACCATGTTGTGACATGAAATTGAGAAAATTTTAGAGAAAAATGGCATTTGAGCAATATATATTTTTAAATTTATGATTTTTAGCAAAGTCATTCAGTGTTTAAAATTGTAACGTTTGAGATTTATGCGACTGTATAAGGTTTAAAATCCATGTCGGTGCACACGCATGAGGTTAGAATTGAGATGGATGCTTTGCACGTTGTCAACCTGCTCAACGAAGAAGATGAAGATGCTACGGAATTGGTGGGTTTCATCGAAGAAGCACGACTCCTAATGGATGAGAGGAACATTCAAGGAGTGGTTCATATTCCTAGGTTGAAAAATGAAATGGTCCATGTCTTGGCCCAAAAAGCTGTTAAATTTAATCTATTTGAGTGTTGGGTTAATGAATTCTCTAATTGGCTGTTAGATTTAAATGCAGCAGATATTGGTAGTGGTAGTCACACTGGTGGGGGATTCTGTCCCACAAATGGTATCCTTATTGGGACCTGATGTTCTTTTCTTTTAATGAAATGTATTTCTTCTAAAAAAAAATGTTTAAAATTGCAACACTTATTTAGTTTATGGTCTAAATTGATACAACCAGATAAGTTTAGACTCAAAATTAATTTTTCATTTTTGGGAGTTGTACCACAAGTAGTATCCCTATTGGGAGTTGATGCTCTTTTCTTTTAATGACATATATATATATATATATATATATATATATATATATATATATATATATATATATATTATATTTTTTATTTTTTAAAATGTTTAAAATTGCAACACTTATTTAGTTTAGGGTCTAAATTGATACAACCAAATAAGTTTAGAGTCAATTAATTTTTTCGTTTTTTTTTATCGTTAATTATATTTATATATTAAATTTTTAAAATTTCCATCCCCTTCCTCAACTTAAATAGAAGTTTTGAACAAATACAATTATATAAAGTCTATTGTTTGAGAGAATGAAAATTGAAAAACATCATTTTAGTATTTTAATTAACTCTTGACAATCATGTCTACAAAAGTAAATTCCGTGAAATTTTGTTAGCTTTATTTTAATTATTTTTAGTAGACTTTTTTCTTACAACATTTCCTACATTATGGTTGATAGTGTCTTTTCTACACACTATCATTAAAATGCGGGCAGTGGATAAGAAGATTCATATACAAATACTATTTTTTTAGTTCAACAATTTGAGATAGAAGATCGAACCCTATCTTTAGGATGATAACCACTATTTTATCCAATACACTATGTTTAAATTGACTTTTAAACTTTATTCATAAACTAAATGATAACGATATTAATTATTCTTTTTAAAATTCAACAATCATTTTTTTTTATAGAAAAACTCAACAATCGAGTCAAACCATTTGAATTCAAATTTCTAATTTTTTGGTCTAGAATGTACATCCTAATTGTGCTCGATTCAGATTGACAATTTTACATCGGTAAAAGAACACAACACACACGTGTTAACAACGGTTACACTTTGGTCGTAATTTCAACCTTTCAGACCCGAAAACACAGGCAAAATACTCCAAATTCATAGACTGAGTTTATAACCAAACCTTTTAAGAACTCATTTGAGTAAAAGAAAATTCTGTTTTTTGTTTGGTGTTTTTTTCTTCTTCCGTGGGACATAAAATCTCACCAGCTGCTTCCACTGTAAATTCACCCACTTGTGAAAAATCTTCTTTTAAAATTATTCCTTCCGTCCTTTTTTGATTTTTTTTTAGTGATTTTGGCTGTTTGTTCTCTGAAACAATTCGCGAGGGTTTTTGATTTCTGTTCTTTGTATAAAGAGAAAGATATTTGTATGTTCACCCATCCTCTCGAGAAGGAAATTGCAATTCCTTGCTATCTTCTTATCTTCCTTCTCTGCTTCTATTCTCCATCTTTTATCTCTTTCCTTATCTCTGTCTCTCTTATGCTCTCTTTTTGAAAGGCTAATCCATTTGGGTTTTCCACTGAAGGGATCAAAGAGAGACATGGAGGCTGTTTTGCAGAGCAAAGGGCTTCTTTCTCTTCCCCCAAATCCCAAAACCAGAAGCTTATTGCCTTCTCATGGCCTCAGACAAAGGATTTTATCCACCAAGCCTCGAAATCTTCCTGGGTTTTCTCTTTCCTCAAATGGGTTTCAAAGATTTCAGGGATTTGTAGCCAAAAATCCATCGTTCTCTCCCAAAGAGCGAGTTTCTCTAATCTGCAGGGCTGAGGCTGCGGCGGCTCCGGCGGCGGATTCCGATGGGAAACCAGTGTTTGGGGAGACTGAGAGCCCTAAATTTTTGGGGATCGAGGTTGAAACCCTCAAGAAGATCATCCCTCTTGGGCTTATGTTCTTTTGCATCCTTTTCAATTACACAATTCTTAGGGATACGAAGGATGTTTTGGTTGTGACGGCTAAAGGAAGCAGTGCTGAGATTATTCCATTTTTGAAGACTTGGGTTAATTTGCCCATGGCTGTTGGATTCATGCTGTTGTACACCAAGTTGGCCAATGTTTTGCCTAGACAGGCTCTGTTCTACACTGTCATCGTTCCATTCATTGCCTTTTTTGGGGCTTTTGGGTTTCTTTTGTATCCTCTTAGCAGTTTTATCCACCCTCAAGCTTTTGCTGATAAGCTTCTCAACGCGCTTGGCCCGAGGTTCCTTGGCCCTCTGGCTATCATGAGGATTTGGAGCTTTTGTTTGTTTTATGTGATGGCTGAGTTGTGGGGAAGTGTGGTGGTTTCTGTTTTGTTCTGGGGATTTGCCAATCAGGTAAATTTCATAAGCTTTATTCATTTGACTCTGACTCTTGAATCTGAATTTTGTGATTTGTGATGTGGCTTTGGTGTTGTTGACTGCTGCTGACGATTTTTCGAGTTCGGATTGGATGTTGATATCCTTGAATGATAGTTCTAGTTTGTTTTATCTGGATGATAGTTTTTGCTCCTGCAGGTTTCATGGCTTCACATGGTTTGTTTTGTAAAATATGGTTTGAGTTCATGATTTGGATCTGTGAAATGGAAGGGAATTGAAAAGAACTGATTCTTTTGAATTTGTGTTTTGTGAAACAGAATGGTTTTCTCCCCTGAAGTTGCATATATTATGCTAATCATTGAATTGCTTTGAGTCTGATGAGCTGATATTCATTTAGTTTTTGGGCTTATGTTCTGATAAATGTATGGTTAGGTTGAATTGAATCTATCTGTGGCCAAAATAGCCATGACCAATGTCTAGCAAGTGGAGTTTGAAAGGATTAGCTCATTAATTTTCTCTTCTTTGGTTGTCATTTTTTCTGCAGATTACCACTGTTGATGAAGCCAAAAAGTTCTATCCCCTATTCGGACTTGGTGCAAATATTGCCCTCATTTTCTCGGGTAGGACCGTGAAGTATTTCTCGAACTTGAGGAAACACTTGGGTCCTGGAGTTGATGGTTGGGCAATATCTTTGAAAGCAATGATGAGTATTGTGGTCGGTATGGGGCTTGCAATCTGTTTCCTCTATTGGTGGGTGAATAAATTTGCTTCTCTTCCAACTCGCAGCAGGAAGAAGAAGGTAACCACTTAAGAAACTAATGCTATATTTATAAGCTCGAAAAGTGTCATTGATATCGATATTAACCCCGGCATCCCCATACGGTTGCTCGCATAAGTCTTACTTTGGCTAACGATCCTCTTGTCAACTCATGAATGCAAAGCCATATTATTATCTTTCTTCGACAAATGATTCTGAATATTAACGATAATTGCATTCATTTACAGGAGAAGGTTAACATGGGGACAATGGAGAGCTTGAAATTCTTGGCATCTTCAAGATACATCAGGGATCTTGCCACTCTGGTGGTTGCGTACGGCATCAGTATCAACCTCGTTGAGGTTACGTGGAAATCGAAGCTCAAAGCACAGGTTTGTTGCATTTGACATTGGAATGTCTGTCTATCAATCAGCTTGTTGCTCTATAAATAATACCCTTTTCCAACTGTGCAGTTTCCGAGCCCGAATGAATACTCTTCTTTCATGGGTGATTTCTCAACTGCTACCGGAATAGTAACATTCACAATGATGTTGCTAAGTCAATATATTTTCAACAAATACGGATGGGGAGTTGCAGCCAATATTACGCCCACAGTGCTCCTCGTGACCGGAGTTGCTTTCTTTTCGTTGATCTTGTTTGGAGGTCCGATAGCGCCTATGCTTACCCAGTTCGGGTTAACTCCTCTTCTTGCTGCTGTTTATGTGGGTGCAATGCAAAACATCTTCAGCAAGAGTGCCAAATACAGTTTGTTTGATCCTTGCAAAGAAATGGCCTACATTCCTTTGGATGAGGATACCAAGGTATAATTTGACGACACGTTTACACGTCGGCTACTAATTTGTCATTGGAGAATTCATTTTCCAATGTCTTTGCATGACAAATGCTTGTGTTTCAGGTCAAAGGGAAGGCTGCGATCGACGTCGTCTGCAACCCATTGGGGAAGTCAGGAGGTGCTCTCATTCAACAATTCATGATCTTGACCTTCGGATCTCTCGCAAACTCGACTCCATACCTCGGAGGTATCCTGTTGGTTATCGTCCTGGCATGGTTGGGAGCAGCCAGATCGTTGGATAGCCAATTCACGGCGCTGCGTCAGGAAGAAGAGCTCGAGAAGGAGTTGGAAAGATCAGCGGTGAAAATCCCAGTCGTGTCCCAGAACGACGGTGAGAACGGATCCTTATCACCTCGCATGCCTTTGAACCCCACGACGGGCGATCCTACGAGCAGTTCATCTGAAACCTCAGCACCATTCTGAAACCTCAGCACCATCGAATGCCTAGATTTGTTCTTCCGTCGCTAATTCAAACAAAACACGGAGAAGTTGGTTAGTTTGGCTTAGAATTTTGTGTTAGTTTATAGAAATAAAACTAGCCAAAGACAGTATGATCTGACTTTTTCCAAGAATCTCTTTTTCTTTCTCAATATAATTTAATCGCTTCTCGTATCGTATTTGTAATCGCATTTATATAAAATGGTGGTGAACCCCCCAATTTTATTTGTAATTCCATTTATGATCTCATGATGAATTTTTTATTCTTTTGAAATTTGGCCAAAAGATTGCTGCTTTATAGGAATTGGAATTCTTCTGAATCTTTGATTTCATTTTAGGACAACTAGATTGTTTTATTTAATATTTAATCTTTTCTTCTTTGTGGAAAAGCTGTCTGGATTGACTGACTGATTCAGATTTGTCAGATTTGGCTGCTTTTTTCCAACCAAGAAATACATGTGAATTTGATATGCAACCATTGAAATTTCTGGTTTAAGAATGTTAAAATAAATAAATAAATAAAATTTGGAGTATTTTTACCACACCAAAAAGCCTTGTATATTACAAACACAAGCAAGAAAAGAAATGCACTAAATCTTTTACATGGAATGCCTAATTGCACAAACTTATTGGCTTTCAAGAAAATAAACCAACACTCTGAAAAGAAAAAGAAAAAGAAAAAAGAAACTATATGGACAAGCATAACACACAAGGCACAGTTGAAACAGGCAAGTTTCATATCCTTACTGCCTTCTTGAGTGTCCTGATAGAAGACTTGATGAAGCTGTTTCTCGCAGCATGATCTTCGCCATCGACATCGTCGTCCCCGCTTACCGTTGGTTTCTTTCCCATACAGTCCACTCCCTTTTTCATCCCCAAGATCAGAGATGGTGAAGATGGGATTCTCCTGAAGATCCTTGCACTGTTTGATCTTGTGAACTTTATTTCCTTCCCACTCTGTTCATTCTTTTCACATTCTTCATTGCTCACTTCTTCTGCTTTGCTGGCTTCAGTTCCAACAATTCTTTCTTCTTTGCCTTTCTCTTCTGTGATTGTCGAGACCTCGACCTCCTTCTGTGGGGAATTTGCATTTGGTTTTGTGCTTATTTCTCGAGTCTTGCTCGTGCCACTTTCATCTTCGTTTTGGAGATCTGCATCTTCTTGGTTTTCATCCTCCAACAGGATTTGAAGCCATTTCTCAACGTTTCCTTTGCCACGTTGTTTTCTACTCTCTTCGTCTTCTTCTTCTTCGACATCCGACTCATGCATGAAAGGGAATAGCTTGTCATGTCTCTTTGCCTCTCCTATTTCTAAATTCTCAAGCCTTTGAGTAATCAAGCTTCCTTCCTCCAGTGGAACAATTGCTTTGTCATCATGTTCACCAGGCTTCTCCATGGCCATGTCCACATCAATTTCCTTTTGTTTCTGCTCTCCATTTGGGGACAAAGCAGATTCAGAAGCTCTTTGTTCTTCCTCTAGAAACAATCTCAGCTCTTTGTGTGTTGGTGTCTTTGGCTTGATTCCTGGCAAAAATAAAGTTGGAGTTTTGTTGTCTGTTTCTTCCAATAACATATTGTCCATTCTTGATCTTTTCCGAGCCTGTTCGTGTTCAGGCCTCAGCTGTTTCTCTAGCTCATCTCTCTGTCTGTACTTCTGGTAGAGATCCTTCTCGGCAGCGTCACAAATCGCCTTCTGTGCTTCAAGCCTGGCCATTAGTGCATTACTCGCTGCTTGGTTTAGCCTCAACTGCTCCTTGTAAATCACACTCCTACAAGAAAACAATCACAATGCCAAGTTTAGTCTATTTAGACAACAGTCCACTTTCCACGTTGATTTTCGTAACGAAGGCTGTTAATTTATCTTACTGGTGCATGGTATCTCGGATCATCTTCTCCAGCATCGTCTTATGCGACGATTGCGCCTCAGCTAATCGCCTGCACTTTTCTGCCCTTCTTTTATGTTTAATTAGTTTCAGTTCCAATTCCTGAATTGTGAGCTTCTCTTCTTCATTATTTAGCTTCATATCATTCACTTCATCATCTACTTTCTCTATTTCTGCCTTCAGCTTTGCCCTTTCATCTCTTTGTCTTAGTGAATCTCTAGCCATGACAATGGCTTGGTATGGGTTCGTAACGAAGTCTGGGTTTTCATTCTCTTTAAGAAGTTCAGGTTTCACTTTTCTTGCAGCTAACAAAATCAAATTCAAAAGTTTTCAAAATTAACAGATTCAAATTAAAACTGTTGGTATGAAATCAAAATTTAACTTTCCAATAGCAAGAGAGCAAGAACTAGAAGAGTTTCATAGAGCTAACCAACTATAGGGATACTTGGTCTCGGTTGCCTATTGTAGTCCAATGATCTCAAAGGTGATGAAGAATCATAACATTCTCTTCGAGATAAAACGATGGCAGCTGGAGCAAAGCCGAGTCGCTCTTTGGATTCCACAAAATGTTGTGGAAAAGAATGAGATTCAACTGTCTGTGAAGCATTGAGTTCTTCGTTTTCGCCTTCGAAGAACAAAAAAGAAAATGCTCTGCGTCTGCCATCATTACATTATGAAAAAACTTACATATTAACATCATCACCTAATTCATGAACTCAAATGAACGTCAATCAAGAAATTAAAGCAAACCCACCTGAAATCTGAGTTGGAAGAAGCAAAGATGGACAAAAACTGGTTTACAGAGATACCCAATTGAAAATCCCACCACGGAACCAAGAACTCTAACTTGTGATGTTTCCTCTTGCAGGCTTGCCATTGTAGTATTCGCAAATTGCTCGGAACAGTCAGTCCTCCTCCTGTGTTTCACCATAAAACTATGAGACAGAGAGAAAGAGAGAGAGAGAGATTAACAAATTTAGAACAATTTTAGAAGTATACTTGAGCAAGGGAACCAATGATCAATATCCCAAGCAAGTGGTGAAGCAGAATCAGCATGATAATAAAGAACATTGCCGTAATGGTCGACTCGAATTACCGCAGGATCGAAGCCAGCATTCCTGATATAGCAGAAGCCAGTTGATTTAAAACAGGCATACACAAAAGCTTATAGAAAGTTTAGAAATGGAACTTCAGCTATTTACCCAAGATGGTTGAGTTGCTTCCATAAGAGGCTGACAAAAAGCTTAGGCTTCGCAGTAGGTTTTGCCTTTGGATTTATTATTGGAAACAACTGATCTAGTTCCCTTGCTACAGCAGTCTGAAACATTATAAAATATCCCATTCGATAAATTTAATGAAGATTCAACCATTGTTTACTAACACTGCTATTTCAGCACAATTTAGGACACAAGAAGCACGGATACGTACATGAGACACGAATACAATACGATACGGACATGATGATACGTCATTTTTTTTTAAATCTAGGATACAAACACGGCACGGACACATTTAGTAAAATATACCTTTTTTAAAAACATATATCATTTTTATACAAGAAGGGAGTTCAAAATCAATAAATTCATGTATTTGTATGCTTAAAAAAATGGGTTTTTAATGTATTTCATTCTCAAAATTAATTATTTTTGTCATTTAGTATTGTGTATATTTAGTCTATTTTACAAGTGTTCGATATGAACCATATTGACTTTGTACAACTACTGTTTGCCACATATCAAGTGTGCTAGCAAGTGTCTAATACGTGTCCAACAATTGTCCGAGGGTCCAAGTGTCGGACACATGTCGAACACAGACATGCTAGTCAAACTGAAGTGTTTGTTCTTCTAGTTTAGGGCAAAAATGGAATGCAAAACGACAAGTTTAAAGGTCGTTTGGTCGCGTTCATGTTTCTCATTTTCTGTTTTTTTTTTTTTTTTTTTTTATAGAAAGAGAAGATTTGATAATTGTTTCTTGTTTCTCATTTTTAAGAAACCTTTCTAAGGTTGTGTAGAAGTTTTAGACAGAACAATTTGTTCCAGTTCTTTCCAAAACATAAATAATAGCCTTATTTAAAATGAATACTTAAAGATCTAAAAATAGATATAACATACAACTTTTCTATATTTAGTTTTAAAAACTATTTTTCATATAGATTTTTTACATTGTTAATTTAAAATTACAGAGAATGAAAAACAACACACATTTACTAACAGAGTTTTCTTTATTAAGAAAAGGAAACGAGAAACAGAAATATTATTAAAAGGACCTTCCAGTTTCTAATGCTCAATTACTCATAAACTTGAAATTCTTCAAGATCAGAAAATTCTACTTTCTTGCAGAATTCACATCATCTTAAAAAATTCCCTCCGGAAATGGAAATTCTGAAGAGTAATTATCCTGAAATCCACAAAAATTAACAAATAGAAAGGAACAAGGACTAATCGCGATCAATTTCCCCCAAAATAACAGAAAGGGCTCAAAATCCCTAAAATTCCCAATCGAACAATTCAGTTCTCTCAAATTAGGGGAATTCAGATCAACAAAACACCAAATTGTCAATTCAGTCCATTCCTCCTCAAAATTCCCGTCAAATCAAGCAAAAAATTCGAAAAGATTCGTATCTACCTCTCGTTTCTTCAAACTATACGGCGTGAAAGTGAAAGGAGGACCATGGCAGTACAATCCAGCTTGTCGATCGCGGCAGAGCTTGGCGTAAGCTTGCGGGTGGCCGACAGCCTCATCGATCGCCATTTCTTCATCACTAAACAAGCAATTGTCGGCCATTATCGTCGATCGTCTTCTTCTTCTCCTTCGACTCGACGAACAAAATCCCAAAATTTCAACTCAGATGAAGAAGAAACTGACAGAGGAGCGTAAAGAGATATGGAGATACTGTTTTTCTTTTAGCTATCGGAAAAGGACCCAACGGTCGATTTTGGATTTAATATTGGATTTTAAAAATTAAAATTATTTTTAAAATTTTCTGCCACGTAGGCAAAACGGTGCGTAGTGGGTAAATGGTAACGGCTACTGGATTTAGGCTGGCCCACAATAATCAATTGGCCCATTTAATTTGAAACGACAAACTGAAATTTAACTTTATTTGAATCATTAGGAGGAGCCTTTGATTTAATTTGAATGTTAATTGCATAATCTTTTATTTTACTCCTTATAAATATGTAGTGAAGTAGAAACATTATTATTGAGTTTTTTATTTGAGATATATATATATATTTTAAATATTTTGTATTATAATGTATTTGGAATAACTTTTTGAGGAAATGTTTTTTAAACAAAATCATTTTTTTAAGCACCTTTTGAGAAATTAATAATTTAAAAAGAGTAGCTTCTTGAATGATTTTGGATGATCAAATGTGTTTTTAGTACTGCTACAACTTCTAGAATGATTTTAGATGTTGAAAAGTTTTTCTTTAATCTTAATCAATAAAAAAATTTAAAAATTTATAAAAAAAAAATATAATGGGATTAATTTAAAAGCTATTTTAAAAGAAATTAAAAAAAAAAAAAAAAACTTCTACATGCTTAACCGAAAACCTTATAACAAAATTTAGTAAGGAAAATAAACATATATTTGTAATTAATATAATCATTATGAAAATAGAGCAACACAAACTTTTGTTATTTAAAGCATTTTATTTATACAAAATAGATACAATAACATTTTTATTAAAAATAGTTTAAAAAAAGTGCTTAATTCCAAACATATCCTTATTGTTGAGCTTCTCTAGATCTTTTAGTGAAATGCACGAAAAATTAAGATGATTTGGATTACTTTATCTTTTTTTTCTTTTGCAAAGCTATTTCCTTTCCTTTTTGGATGTCTTAAACTCTTAGTTGGTTAAAAAATATAACTATTTGACTGGTATTTATTTACCCTCGACATAGTAGATACCTAAAGGTTGAAGGTTTGAAAACCTAACTTAAGTTTCTTAAGATTTGTTTGGTAGACTTACTTTAGATATCTAATTTGTAAAATATATTTGGAAGACATTTTGACATTGTTAAAAGTGGTTGTTTTAATGGCTCAAAATACTTCTCTCAAAATTATCGTGAATAAAAAAAAGGTGTTTTTAGAAAATAGTTGAAAACAACAAAATTGTACTTCAAAAGTACTTTTAAGAGTGTAGAACCAAACATGAAAGTGATTTGTTATTAAGTATTATGATTATTATAATTTTTACTTAAAATACTCATAAAGATATAATTTAATTTAAAGTAATCATCCAAGAAGCACTTTCGAAATCGCTTTGCCTTTTATATTTTTCTTTATTTTTATTTTTGTTTTATATAAGTTGAATATGAGACGCATAGATAATAAACACGATGGGCCCTAGCATATTTGTATGTGGGCTTTTGATTCAGGATTCTCCAATATGGACTGGGCCCATTTATCTGTTCAAGACCAATTCTATTGGGCCAATGTGTATTGGACATGGACAGAGAAGACAACCTAGTCTTACGCATCTTTTTAATTAGGAAAAAAAAATACACTTTTGGTGTCTGAGTTTTTAAACTCGACAATTTAGTCTTTGAGGTTTGGATTTTGTTTCAATTTGGTCCCTCCATCTACTTTTCCGTTAACTAACGGTTTGCTGACGTGGCAGTTATTATTATTTTTTAATTAAAAATTTATTATTATTATTTCTTTTTAAATTTTAAAAATAAAATAATAATAAAATTATATATATATATATATATATATATATATATATATATATATATATATTTTCCTTCTCTTTTCTTCTTCTTCTCAACCATCATCACCATCACTTGCCGCCGACGGCAATTTTTTTTTCTTCTTCTTCCTTCTTTCTTCTTCACTTGATTTTGTTTTTTTTTTAAAGAAAAGAGGGTCCCGTTTCCGGCATTGGAACGAGAAAGACGAACCTCCTTGTTTCAGATATGAATTTCTTTTCGAAACGAAACCCACGATGCCCTGAATTTCCTTCCGAAACAAAGGCTAAGACCCACGATGTTGCTGTTCGGATTTCATTCCAAATCTGGCTTCGTTTTGGTCTGAAAACGCCGCTGCTTGTGGATTTTAGCCCGTGGACGACACTGCTTTCTGAGCTTGTGGGTGCATGGAGACGCGTCGTCGGAGGAAAATGCCGCTGCTCGAGTTTGTGGCTGTTGCGTTGTCTTCAAAAAATTATTTTATATCTTTCAGATCTGGGTTTTGTTTCAGATCTGAAACAAAAGGTGAATGCCCGGGGGTTTACTCTCCAATGCAAAGGAGAACAAAGAAAAGGGAGTTGCGTGTGGGTTTCGTGGTTGACGGAAAGAGAGACGAGGGAGAGAGAGGACACCAGAGAGGAAGGGAGAGAAGAAAAGAAAATGAAGAGAATAGAAGAAAATGAAGATAGAAAGGAAGGGAGAAAAAAAGAAGAAAGGAGGGGAAGAAGAGAAAAAAAAACCGGATCGCCATCGGTGAGCGGCCGATGGTTGTAGTAGGAGGGTGGTAGTGGTGGTGAAGAAGAAGAAGAAAAGAGAGGGGGGAAGGAATAAAAATATTAAAAAAAAACAATATTTTTTTATTATTTTATTATATTTATATTTCAAAAAATTAAAAAAATATATTTTTTAATAAAAAATTCGTGTCACGACAGCAATCCATTAATTATTAACGGAAAATTGGATGAAGAGACCAAAATGAAACGGAAATCAAGGACTAAAATGTCGAGTTTGAAAACTCAGGAACCAAAATGAAACCTAACCCCAAATCTCAGGGGCCAAAAGTGTATTTTTCCCTTTTAATAATTTAATTTTTTAGAAATAAATTTGTGAATATGACACATAAATAAATTAAGTGCACGTGAGTGATTTTGAAATTGTTAAAATTCCTTTTTTCATGTTCAAAATCACCGCGAAACATGACCTCAATCATTCAAAATCAATTTGATGTTTAATTTTGCACTTTTAAACACGATTTTCATATTACTATAATTAATTTTGAATTATTAAAGACATGTTTTTGAGTGATTTTAATTATGACAAAAATTTATTTTAACTGTTTCAGAATCACTCTCAAACATTTTTATGAGGATGAGTTTAATGGATGCAGAGAATTTAATAATTGATGAAAAAAATGTCCGTTTAAAAAAAAAATTGTTAATTTATTGTTAGTTCAATAAATTTAGGGTGGAGATGGAGAATAATATTCAAGGTGACAAATGTGGATTGCAATTTGAATAAAAAATTTCCTTACATGAGTTGAGATTTTGTAAGTAATCTTTTAAATAATAAATTTATAAATGACGTCATCATACAAACTTTCTTCCATAGTTCGTCATATTATATGAACTTTAAAGATGATTTATTTAATTTTTGAACATCTTTTGTCCTCAAAATAGTTTTTGAAGAATTGTAATAGACTAGTGTTAGATCTCTAAGTCTCGAACCACACGACTTGACGAGGTGGGCCAAGATGAGTAGGCAGATGACACACTCGTGGCAGATGGAAGGCTAGCACGACACATTGAGCACAACTTGTGTAGGAGGTCTTTGGCAGGTCTTTTCATGAGGCCTTTGGTAGGTCTTGATTATGGATTCCATAGGAGAATTCCATAAATTCTAGATTCAAGGGTGAGTCTTGGTGGGAGAGAGAGTTCTTGGGGAGAACTCTTGCCTTGGGTGTTTTACTTTGGAGAGAAGTCTAGATTAACCTTAGATATCTTTGTCGGCTGAGATTTCCGTAGTCTCTAGAGGTCCATTGAATGAATTTCCCATAGTCTTGCCTAAGTACTTGGAGTACTTTGGTGGGGAGAATTGATAAGATCTTGGTGAGTGTGATTCACTAGAGGATTTATCAACCATGGCCCTCCATAGCCTTTGTGAGAGAGTGGAGTGGTCCACATTGGAGTCAAGTGTAATTCATCAAGGTTGTGTCTTGATGGATGTCTTCGATGGTGATTTTGTAGAGTTATTTAGGTATGTCATTTACGCTAGTAGGTTGTAACATGTATTCCTTATTCATATGTGTAAGCGAAGAAGGTTGGGAGTGAGTTTTCCTATGTGTTGGCTTTGTAAACCTAGTACATAGCTTATATGTGTATATGGGCACACTAAGCGTGTGACACCTATAAAAGCAAGTGTTGTGATCTTGTGAGTGACTCAATGTGTGAGTCATGATCAAAGTGGAAGTGGTGAAGAGTGTTCATTTCCGCAACTAACCTAAGAAAAGAGCTACTAGGATAATGTGAGAGGCTGTACTAAGGTAACACCTTAGGTCCCACATGGGCAAAAATTTTGAGATCGAAATTTACCCTGTGACAATTAGTTTATTAATACTAATGTTACTTTAAATTCACTATTTACCTTTTATTATTATTATTTTTTAAAATTTTAGAAGGGAAAAAGATTTATTTATTCTTAAAAAATAAGTTATATTTGCAGGAACACAATAGACAATTTAATTATTAAGGTTGAAATATAACATGGGAAATGATAATTATATTCTTCTTCATTTTCATTATTATTGATTGAATGTATTGTTAACTAATAGATCTTGCAGCAAACATGAATATAGTTCAACTAACATAACGACTGTACTAATGATTAAAAGGTTTGTAGTTCGATTCTCCCACCCTCACATGTTGTAAAAAAAAAAAAAAAGGTGATTGCACCAAATTAAGCATAGCTCAACTATTAAGTCCTTGACTCCACATGTCGATGAACTCACAAAAAAAAAAAAAAAAAAAAAAAACAAACAAACTAACTAATGCCCGTTTGATATATATATTTTACTTTATAGGTCTTTAAAATTAAACTTAAAAAACTACATACACCTACGCTTTCTTTGTTTGGATTTAAAAAAAAAAAACCATTATTTGATATATATATATATATATATATATATATATTGGTTATTTCATTTCAAAATTCAAACTAGAAAAACTACATATATATTTTTTTTTGAAAATAAAGGCAGACATTTCATTAGGAGGAAAAATCACAACTAAGTGCTTTATATATATATATATATATATATATATATATATATATATTTTTTGGTTATTTCATTTCAAAATTCAAACTAGAAAAACTACATATATATTTTTTTTTGAAAATAAAGGCAGACATTTCATTAGGAGGAAAAATCACAACTAAGTACATCAGAAGCCTCAATGGGCCAATCCTCAAGCCAAATAAATTTAGCATATAGAAAAGCTAAGAAGCCATGGTATGAGCTACCAAATTGCCTTGCTTGGACGTGAACAACACCCTACATGAAGAATCTTGGCGGAGCAAGCTACGAATGACATCCATAATTGCTCCTACTTCCGAAATATCATCCACACCGTCAATCAAAACTCTTGATAGTCTTAGCGAGTCGGTCTCAACATGGAACCTGAAAAAAACCCATTTGGTGAGCTATTTGTTTGTTGAGAAAAACTATATAGCTCGTAAAAAATTTTAAAAACACTCGTAAAAAATTTAGCCAAATTTAAAAAACAAAAAGCATATTTCTGAAACTTAGCTAGCCATTTTAAAATCAATTTAGAAAATGAATTATAACAATAAAACAAATAAAAAAATTAGTGTATAAAATAACTTCTAGCTAAAAGGGAAAAACAGAAGAAGAAGAAAGACAACCAGTTAAGAGGGATAATTCCATGTCAAAATTTTAAAATTTGTGGACCACATCCAATAAATTTAAATAGATCCCTCCCTCTATCTCATCCAAGTATTATATGGTTGCAATTAAAAAAAAAAGTATATATTATATGGTTGCAAATCTTTTCACATGAAAAAGAAAAAAAATTGGTTTACTCTTCTCTCATTGAGTGGTGGAGAATAGAGGAGAGCAAGTCCAATTTTGAAATTGGTAAGGTTCTTGAAGAGCAATTATTTTTCATATGGAAAAGATGGGCTATTTTATATATTGATTTTGATTTTCTAACTGAAAAGTTAGATTCACAAGGGATGGTCCTTGGGAGAGTTTCTCCCTATAAATTCATGAATTTAAATACATTAAATACAAGATGTTTATGTATTCATGAATTGGTCAAGAAGTGGAATAAATGCATATCTCCTTGGAGGATTTTTTTTTTCTTTTATATTTTAAATTTTATATTATTTTTGGGTTTTAACCATGCACATGTAGGGGTTAAAAATTACACATGTCTTTCAATTTGATCATAGTGCAATGATTAATGATCACCTCACCTATGTGTTGAAAGTTCAAATCTTGACTCCATATTTTGTAATGTACTGCAGTTTCAAAAAGAAAAAAAGAAAAAAAAATCAATTTTGACCCCAAATTTAGCAGGTTGTATTAATTTTGACACTGACAACTTTCAATTTCATCAATTGGATTCCAAACTCATTAAATTGTATCAATTTTAACTCCAAACATGCATAAGTGTTACTATATAGACATTCGGTTAATTTTCCATTTTAATTCACTTTGCACACATAAGTTGGTTTCTTGTGAGAAATTTGTTGGAGAAATTCTTTATTTGAAAAAATCAAATAAGCTAAACTCATTCTTTTCACCCCTAAAAAAAACTATCCAGAAAATGTGAGAAAAATAACTCGAAATTTTCTTTCCTTTCATTTTCTACATTTGCATATTCTTCTAAATAGCAAGGGAAAAAACAACAAAAAAGAAGGAAAAAACCCATAAAGTTCTTAACAACAAGAAAATGCTAGCAAACATTTGAAAAAAAAAAAACTCTAAAACTGCTTTGCTTTCATAATCATAGATATATAAAAAAAAACAAAGTTCTCAATAATAAGAAAAAATGATCTAAAATGAAAAGATTGCTTTTCTATTATTCTACAATTGCATGTTCTTCTAAGTAACTAAAAAAAACAATAAAACTCGAAGAAAATGAGAGAAAACTCATGTACAACTTCTCTTTCTTCAGATAAAAAGTTCTCCAATATTTTTTTAGAAGAAACCAATTAAGTGAAATGTGAACTAAAAAAAAAGGAAGAAATAGTTAATTACATGCTTTAATGGTGGTTCAAACCACTTATACAAGTTAGAGGTTAAAATTGATACAATCCATTAAATTTGAGATTCAATTTGATGAAATTAAAAGTTCATGATTAAAATTGGGGTAAAGTTCACGAATAATGTAGCTTTTTTTTTTTTTAAAAAAAAGACAAAAGCAGAGTAGTTTTGAAAAAAATAACTTTAATAATGTAAATAAAAAAAAAAAACAAATTATAAATTTGGGATAGGAGAGAAAAGTATTTTACAAATCTAGAGTAGTTTTTGCCAACACCAAACTCGTGTACATGGTATGCAATTTAGAGTATGACGATGAGGTGGTCTGAACTTGGGTACATGATACGTGATTTCCATGGAAATCACGTACAACGTACACAAATTTAAATGGAAATCGTGTACGTCGTACATAAGTTCCATACTTGGAAATTGCGTGCAACGTACACGAGTTTATTTCCTTATATATCTATTTGTTATATATGTAAATTTATGTATAGTTTTGTAACCTTTGTCGTCGACTAAGGAAACATCCACTTTCTTTAGATCTCTTCCCATTTAAGAATGATAGAGTCAATGAATCAATGACCAAAATCCCATTGATTTAGTTAGATCCTTATTTAGATAAGCTTGCATGTTGGGCATGTTTGGTTGGTGATTTGAGAACAAAAATTCGAAAGAAAGGAATTCAATGAAAACAAGATTGTATTTCATGTTTTCAAATATGTGTTTGGTAGCAGTGTGATGCTCGAGGTTAGGAGGGGTACATGAATGAACCGAGATCACATCCGAATGAGAGGGATCTTGAGGACATGAAAGCATGGTCAAGATAAGCTTAAAAGAATTGATAGATACTACCTATACCAACAAGGTGCACCTTCCTTTTCGGTGGCTAAATCATAGGAACTTTGAAGTTAAGCGTACTTGGCTTGGAGAAGTTCTATGTTGGGTGACCTCCTAGGGATTTAAGTGCTGAATTTGGATTCCGAATCCTGGGCATGAGACGTTACAAGCAGATTTAGAAATTGGACCTCAATTTAAAGAATTGTTCAAAATGTGCTCGGTAATATATTGATAAACCATAAACTAGTTGTAGTTATCAACCAAATATGGTTTTTTTTTCCTAATTTAGTTCCGTATTTTAAAAATTCAAATACAAAATTTGAATACACCAAAAACATAAAAACTTGTTTTTTAGAATTTCTACTATTTGGATCACAGAATTCAAAAACAGTTTTAAAAAACATATCTGCCAAACACATAGTTCCTGAATTCAGTAAATCTGAAAACATAAAAAAAATCTGGATTGCCTATCAAGCTGCAAATTCTTTCAAAATAATAAAAAAAAAATTCTTTCTCAGATAATCAAACTATTATGCAAGTATAGTCTAAATAATTTTTTAAAATTCAACGACATAATATTTATTACTTATTAAGCACAAAATTTAAAATTAAGAAACCAAACTTGTAATTTTAATCTTCATATAAATATAATAATTTTAAATATAATTGATATACAATACTTTGATTAAAGTATATTAATTACAAGATCATAAGAAACCATGGTAAAATTACCTTTATACAATCAAACTTGAAATATTTAAGGCTTTTTGAAATAAAATAGAATTAAGTTCTTTTTAATACAATTATAATTTTTTCTAAAATATATGTTTTTTTTGTGTGTGTATATTTATGTATTTTTTTGTGTAATTTTTTTTAAATAACTAAATTATTTTTTTGGGAAAAAACACTTTAAACCCTAAACTTTGGGGTTGTATCAATTTTAACCCCAAACTTTCAATTTCATCAAATTGAACCCTAAACTTGATAAGTTGTATCAATTTTAACCCTGAGCTTTTAATTGCACCAAATTGAACCTCAAACTTATCAAATCGTATCGATTTTAACCTCAAACTTGCATAAGTATTACAATGTATATCTTTGGTTAACTTTCCATTTGAACCACGTACATAATTGATTATTTCTTCCTTTTTTTTCTTATAAATAAAATATTGGAGAAACTCTATTTTAGATGACTTTGTCTTGTTGTTAAGAACTTTAATTATGAGGGCTTTTTCACTGCTATTTAAGATTACGAAAGCAAAGAAACTTTGAAGGTTTTTTATCTTCAAATATTTTGCTGGTTTTATTTATTTATTTATTTATTTATTTTTTATTATTTTTTTTTGCTAAGAACTTTGTGAGATTTTTTTTCTTCTTTATACGATTTTTTTCTTGCTAATTAGAAGAATGTACACAGGTAGGAAACGAAAATAAAAAAAAATTCGAGTTTTTTATTTCCCATATTTGCTAGATTTTTCTCGTTGCAAATAACTTTTTGATTCTTTTTTGAATAATAATGAGAAGAATAATCTGCGATATTTGATTTCTTCTGGTTTTTTCAAAAAAATTCTTACAAACACTAACTCAGGTGTAATGTGGATGAGAAAAGGGAAAAGAAAATTGTCAATTACATGTTTTAATATCATTTCAAATGAAAAGTTGACCAAAGGTCTACATTGCAACATTTATGCAAGTTTGAGGTTCAAATTGATACAATTTGTTAAGTTTAGGGTTCAATTTGATGAAATTGAAAGTTTAGGATTAAAATTGATACAACCTGCTAAGTTTAGGGGTCAAAATTGATTTTTTCCCTTATTTTTTTAAAGAGCAAAAATTAACTAAATTATAACCCTATCCAACTTACCAAGCATTTAAATAATATATAGATCATATAGTATACATATATTGTAAAATTTAAATAATATATAAAAATGAAAAAAAAGCACATAACAAGTTTTGATCCTTGACACTCAAACCACTAAACCAATGAAATGATTTGAAAATTACATTGAAAATAGGTCGTTTAAATATAACATCAACGAACTCGCATACCACATACACAATTTAGCTTGGGATCATGACCAAAGATCAAGTTTCCTCGACGAAATCATGTACATGGATCATAAGATAATTTGGAATTAGTTTGAAAACTACCATATATTTGTTTTGTTTTGTTTTGTTTTTTTTTTTTTTAAATTACATTATTTTTTTTAAAAAAATCGTTAAAATTGACATAACCTGTCAAGTTTAAGGTAAAAAATGATTTTTTCCTTAAAAAAAAAAACAAAGAAAAAGAAAAACAAAGCATGTCATAGTTTGATTATCTAATTATTCTAAATAAGTTCATCAATTTTGAATGCACGTTAATTTTGAGGTGTGTAAAAATGAAAAAACATCAAATTGAAGATTTTCAAATCTAGCCAAACGCCGTTAATTTTTATATCAGAAAAGGAAAACTTTGTTTTTCAGACTCCCTAAATGCAGTAAGAATGATCAACGGGGAAATTGACAAGTCGCCTGAAGTTTCTCACTGGATAACAACAATCCAAGACCTAAGCCAGAGCTTGCAAACGGTTTCTTTTTCCTACATTTCTAGGGATAAAAATAGGCGAGCAGACGCTCTAGCAAAGGATGCTCTAATGCATCAAAATTCAATGTTGTGGTTAGACAATGTTCCACAGTGGCTCTCATGTATGGGCAATCAAGGCCACTACAAATGTACTGTAAGGTGTTGTTGTTCTAATTAAGTAATGAATGTCCTTGTTTCAAAAAAAAAAAAAAAAGGAAGAGGGAAAAAAAAAAGAAAAAAAACAGCAAACATGTGTTTATTACATGGGTATGTATAAATACATACATAGACTTTTAAGTTCAATGAACATGGGTAACTTTTTTTTTTTTTTTTTTTTTTTTTTTTTTTTTTTTTTTTTGTTGGTTGAATACAACAATATTTGAGGGTGGAGAGATTCGAATCTCTGAACCTCTTGGTTGGTGAGAGTACATGCCAATTACGGTTGAAAATGGAAAACATTTGAAACTCCATTCTTTAAAATATGGGAAAAATACACTTTTGGTCCCTGAGGTTTGGGTTAAGTGACACTTTGGTCCCCGAGTTTTCAAACTCAACAAAAATACCCCCGAGGTTTGAGATAAGGAGCAATTTGGTCCCTGCCGTCAATTTTTCTGTTAAACCCTAACGGTAAGCTGACGTGGCACTATTATTTTAATTAAAAAAATTAATTTTTAATTTTTTTAAATAAAAAATATAAAAATATTAAATATATTATTATTTTATTATTATTTTTAAAATTCTCTCTCTATCTTCTCCATCTTCTTTCTTCTCCACCTTCTTTCTCCCTCCATCTTCTTCCTTCCCCCTCCCATCTTCTTCAGCTCCGGTGGCCGGAAGCCGCCGGCAGCTCCTCCTCCCCGAAACTCCCTTCTTTTTTTTTTTTAAAAAAAAACAGAAGAAAGGAAGAGAAAGAAGAAGAAGGGAAGAAGAGAAGAAGAGAAGAAGAAGAAAGAAGGAAAAAAAAAAAAATTCCGGCGACCGCCGCCCGCGCCGCCGTTCGCCGGCGGCCGGCGGCGGCCGGCCACTGGAGCTGAAGAAAATGGGAGGGGGAAGGAAGAAGATGGAGGGAGAAAGAAGGTGGAGAAGAAAGAAGATGGAGAAGATAGAGAGAAAATTTTAAAAATAATAATAAAATAATAATATATTTAATATTTTTATATTTTTTATTTAAAAAATTAAAAATTAATTTTTTTTAATTAAAATAATAGTGCCACGTCAGCTTACCGTTAAGGTTTAACAGAAAAATTGACGGCAGGGACCAAATTGCTCCTTATCTCAAACCTCGGGGATATTTTTGTTGAGTTTGAAAACTCGGGGACCAAAGTGTCACTTAACCAAAACCTCAGGGACCAAAAGTGTATTTTTCCCATAAAATATATATGTCTTAATCGAAAAATATAGATCAAGAAAACAAAACAAAAATGATAACATAACAATAACATAAACAAAATCATGACATGCGTTTTAAAATTAACTCTTTCTCAAAGATTTTTTTTTTTTTTTTTTAATTATTTCTCAAAACAAGCATAACTCAATGGTAATTGACATGTACCTACTTTCGACCAAGAGATTAAATGTTCAAATCCCCCATCCTAAAGGTAGATGAACTAAAAAAAGATTTTCTAATTATTTTATTTGTTTAGTACAACACTCTTCCTCATTTGTTAAGTAGCTAATTATTTGTCAAGTAGCTAATTATTTGCCCTTTCTTTATTACACCTTGAATCAAATTTTAGGGGTTTTTTTTTTTTTTGAAGAATCAAATTTTAGGTTATAGTTCATAAAAATTGTCTTTTTAGATTCTGAGGGTACTTCGAATAAATCATAACAATAACTTAAACAAAACCACCCCTTAAAGATTAATAAACAAGTTTGATTCACGAATTTTTTTAGAGTTGTGTGTCTAATAATTTTTCGGTATTTTAATAAAACATTAAATTTTTAATATTGTGTCTAATAAGTCACTAAATTTTAAAAATGATCTAATAAATTTCTAAACTTTTAAATTTGTGCATAATAAATCTCTAAACTTTAAAAAGTATCTTATAAATTAGGGATCAATTAGATATTAAAATAAAAGTTCAAAGACTTATTAGTTACTTTCTAGTATATATATACATAAAGTTAAGATAGTGAAAATTTAAGATATTGAAAATTTAAGAACTTAATAAATGTTTTAGAAAGTACATGTACCTCTAAAATCAAGGGATCAAACTTATAATTTAATCAAAATTTAACTCATCCATTAACAATTAGCTAGCAATTGCATCTAGAAATTTAAAATTATAATAATAAATATCTTGGAGAGATAGAAAAAAAAAAAAAAAAACAAAACTATCATCAGATAGTTCAAAAGCTAATATAGAGAAAATCACGAAAAGAGAGAATGAAATATATCTGTGATGTATTATTTCCTTAGTGATTCATTACAGAGAGCAAGAATGGTTAAATAGACAGATTGAGGAAGGAGAGAAAGATTCTCTACCATTCATAAGCATACACGTATACAATTAAATAACAGAATGTAGCAGAGGGAATATACAAGGAAAAGGACAACCAAAGGAGGACGACGCCGTTTCAAAGAGGGAAACCTTTAGCCAGACGACGTCGTATGGACCATTGTTCTCACATCCCCCCTCAAACGAGAGGGTGACTGCAACACACCGAGTTTGGCACGAAGAGATGTAAATTGCAACTCAGGAAGAGGTTTTGTTAAAGCATCAACGAGTTGTTCTGTTGAGGGCACAAAACGAATATCCAACGATTTAGCCAATACCTTGTCCCTGACAAAATGAACATCAAGTTCAATGTGTTTACTCCGAGAATGGAATACAGGATTCTGAGCAAGGGAAATGGCGCTGATTAGGGGTGATCAAAAACCGAGCCGAACCGACAAACCGAACCGAACCGAACCAAAAAATACGGTTTGGTTCGGTTTTTTCACTAAAATTCGGTTTATCGGTTCATGAAAATGAAAAATCGAGTATTTCGGTTCGGTTTTCGGTTCATAACCTTAAAAAACCGAAAAAAACCGAACCGAACCGTATTAACAAATACTAAATATTTTTAATATATTTAAACTAAGTTCAGCCCAATTATAAGCCCAATATTTTCAAGCCCATGCACTGCCCATGTCCATTTGCCTTTAGTTTTTAGGGTTTCACGTAAAAAGAGGCTGATTGTATATTTAAAAAATATATTTTACAAACCCTAATCACTTTCTTTTATTTTCATCTTCAATTTTCAGCCGCCTCTTCCATCTCCATTCCCTCTCTTCTTCCATCTTCCATCTTCCATCAACTTCCATCCTCTTATCATCTTCCATCTTTCGTCAATAATCGCCGTCATGCAAACACGTACATTCCACTTGACGCCGGCGCCGCCACGCAAATGCCATCCACCCGACACCAATCGCCACCACGAAGAGCCGCCGCTGTGTTGCTGCCGGCTGCCACCATTTTTCTCTCTCATTTTGCTTTAATTTTCTAAACTTTTAACATTAAGGTTAGTCATTTTCATTTGTGATTTGTGGGTTCTCATTTTATTTTTCTCATTAGTAAGTTTTTATTTTGGGTTTTTGAAAGCTAAAGTTGTTGAAATTTTGATCAAAGAAAAGGAAAAGTTGAACTGAGAATAAGACATTGGGTTAAACTTTCATCTAAAAGAAATCGATTTTAACCGAACCGAACCGATCTAAACCGAACCAGGACGGTTCGGTTCATAAACCGAAACCGATGTAGCTTCGGTTTTTTTCGGTTTAGCACGCTTAAAAACCGACCAGTTCGGTTCAGTCCATGGTTCTGTCCAAAACCGGACCGAACCGAACCGTGACCACCCCTAGCGCTGATGTTGTCGCACCAGATGAGAGGAGTAGTAGAAGAAGCTAAGCGAAGTTCCTGAAGCAAGGATTGTACCCACGAAACCTCGGCAGCTGTTTGAGCGAGAGCTCTATACTCGGATTCGGCACTTGAGCGAGCGACTACATTTTGTTTCTTAGAGGACCAAGATACTAAGGAATGCCCAAGGAACAAACAGTGAGCTGCAACAGATCGACGATCATCCACATTACATGCCCAGTCAGCATCTGTAAAAGCAACTATGGATTGAGTAGTAGAAATAGGAAGAAACAAACCAAACTCATCAGTTCCTTTTAAGTAACGCAAGACTCTCTTAGCAGCTTGCCAATGAACCATCGTGGGGTGTTGAAGAAACTGGCTCAGGTTGTTAACAACAAAAGAAATATCAGGCCTAGTGTGAGTTAGATATTGCAGGGCCCCAAGGACACTCCTATATAATGTAGGATTACTCATAGGAACACCTTCATAAGCAGAAAACTTCTTACTTGAGGCAGCAGGGGTTGAACAAGGTTTGAGATTGCTTAGGCCAGTCCTGTCAAGAAGCTCCCGAATATACTTTGTTTGTAATAAGTGCATACCTTGTTCTGTCCGACAAACTTCAACTCCTAAATAATAGCTGAGCGAACCAATATCTTTAAGAGCAAATACAGAATTCAAGCGCTGAACAAACTGAGGAATAAAATCAGTACAATCCCCTGTTACCAATATATCATCCACATATATAAGGACAAGTAAGACCATAGATGATGATGTGAAGAAAAATAAGGAGTTATCTGCTTTTGAACAATGAAAACCCCAACCAAGTAAGGTTGATTTAAACCTGTCAAACCAGGCTCTCGGTGCTTGACGCAGGCCATAGAGTGCCTTCTCCAACTTACAAACATGATTCGGAAAGGACTTGCTGACATATCCCTCAGGTTGTTTCATATATACAGCTTCCTCTAGCTTTCCATTGAGAAAAGCATTGTTAACGTCAAGTTGACGTATAGGCCACCCCCTTGCAACAGCCACAACCAAGATAATACGAATGGTCGGAGCTTTAACCACTGGACTGAAAGTCTCATGAAAATCTATACCGGGTACTTGATTGAATCCCTTAGCAACAAGCCTCGCTTTGCAACGCTCAAACGAGCCATCGGACTGGCACTTGACCTTGAACACCCACTTACTACCAATGAGATTAAGGTTTGGAGGGGGTGGTACTAGTGTCCAAGTATGATTTCGAACCAGGGCATCCATCTCACTGTCCATAGCAGTCTTCCATGAAGTAGATCCAAGTGCCTCAGTGACAGACTTTGGTTCAATCTCAGAAGAGGATACTGAAGAAGAGGCTAGAAAAGCATCCCAATTTTTTTGTTTTAAAAATGCCACTCTTGGCACGAGTTTGCATAGGATGAGATGTCAAAATTGGAAGCTGAGAGGGTTGAGCACATAGCTCATTATCCACAAGTAAACCAGAAGAACTAGAAGCAGCAACTTCAGTCGAAGTGAGAGGAAGATTTTCAGGCTCAGCACTGTCCATAGCAACTTCACCCATAACTTGTTGATATTGAGAGGGAGAAGGCTCAGAAAGAGATGTTGCACGTGGAATAGATGAGGAGCTGGAAGGACCGGATGACATGCTAAGATGAGGACTGTGGGGAACCATAGTACAAACAGGAGAAGACTGAACAGAATTGGACACGTTAGGAAAGGCTATGTAATGAGGGACAGAAGTAGACAAGGTATTGCTAGTGTTGGAAACAGAGAAACCATGTTGAAATGGGAATTCATTTTCATTAAAAACAACATGTCTCGAGATGTATAGGCGACCACTTGAGCTTAAACATTTATACCCTTTGTGAGAGAAACTATACCCGAGGAACACACACTTGGAACTTCTAAAATTAAACTTGTTTGGTTGATAAGGTCTAAGGTAAGGAAAACAAGCACACCCGAAAGTTTTTAGAAAGAGGAGATCAGGAGGGTAGTGAAAGGCTTGTTCCCAAGGAGAAATATGACCTAAGAGAGGGGTTGGAAGTCAGTTGATGATATAGACAGCAGAGGAAAAAGCATCCCACCAATAAGACAAGGGTAAGGAGGCTTGGGCAAGAAGAGTTAACCCCATCTCTACAATGTGCCTATGTTTCCTCTCAACCACCCCATTTTGTTGACTTGTATGAGGACAGGGGTGACGGAAAGCAATACCATTATCACGAAGAAAAGGAACAAAGGATCTAAACTCACCACCCCAATCGGTTTGAAGGGTTTTAATTCGAAGGTCAAATTGGTTTTCAACTAAGGCCTTGTATTGACAAAAGGAACTAAATGCTTCCCCTTTGGTTTTTAATGGATAAATGTGTGTGAGTCTAGTGAAATCATCCACAAAGCTTATGTAATATTTATAACCATGAGTAGAAACTATAGGGGAAGGGCCCCAAAGGTCACAATGAATTAGCTCAAGTGGTTGCCAAGTATGAGTAATAGAACGAGAGAAAGGTAGTTTGTGAGATTTTCCTTTTTGACAAGCATCACAAAAGACAGATTTCTCATTAGATGCAATAGAAACATTACAAGATTTTAAGACAGTTTGGATAACTTTAGCTGAAGCATGACCTAACCTATTATGCCAGCAGCTGAGTGACACATTACAAGGACCAGATTTTTCAACACTAAAAGCAGAAGACAGACTCGAAGAAGACACTTTATTAAAGGAAGAAACAACACCAGCAGCAGTAGGATCTTTGGGACTTTGTATTGAAGGAAGCTTTATCTGATAAAGGCCATTTCTAAGGATTCCGTGCAACATCACCTTCTTTGAAACCTTGTCCTTCACAAGACAATAGTTAGAGTGAAATTCAACAACCACATTGTTATTTGAGGTCAAGCTAGCAATGCTAATTAAATTTCGTTTTATGCCAGGAACATGGAGTATATTTTTGAGTAGCAATGATGAATCATGAGATGGTATAGGTACACTACTAGATCCAGTATGAGAGATAAGCATTTTATTTCCATTACCAACAGTGAGAGAATCCATACCATTGTAGTCCATTTTCACTGCAAGGTTTCCAGCTTCAGACGTGACATGGTTTGTTGCCCCAAAATCTGCCAACCACTTAGGATCAGTAACAATATCAGGAGTAGCTATGTAAGCAGAGGTGCTGGCAGCAGTACCCCCTTGAGAATTATTTCCAGCAGCGTGAGGGTTATTGAAATCTTCTTCAAATCGAAGGAAACACGCAGGAGCACCATGTCCGTATTTACCACAGAGTTGACAAGTAGGTTTGTTTCCTCTCTGAAAGTTGTTACTACGACCTCTGCCTCGACCTCCTCTGTAGCTGTTATTGTTGTTCCTTGAGTAATTTGAGTAATTTTGCTGACTGTTGACAGAACCATTACCATTGTTTCGATTTCCAAAGTTAGGGCTAGGACTAAATTGTCTCTGACCACTAAACCTGCCTTGCCTATTTAGGGCCAAATGAGCTGCTAAATCTGGAAGATCACTACCGTTTACATTAGCAGGAGTTGTGTATCTGGCTAGAGTTCCTTCGAAAGTTACTAAAATAGAGCTTAGTTCCTGCCAAGTTCTTATATCTTTATCATCAATCGAGCAGACTATAGGGACATACTCAGAATCAAGACCGGCAAGCACATAAGACACTAAATCATCAAGCGAAACAGGATTACCCGCGAGTTTTAAGTTGTCTGATGCTTGCTTCATCACAGCTAAGTAGTCTATCATCTTCATAGAACCCTTCTTGGTGTTTTGAAGAACGCCTCGCAACTGATTTATACGAGCTTTGCTGGTTGCACCGTATACTCTTTCTAAGCCTACCCACACCTCTCTTGAGGTTTTGAAGCTAACAACATCCGCAGCAATGGATGGTGACATGGAACCGAACAACCAACCCGATAAAGCTTGATCGACTGTAACCCATTCTTCATATAATGGATTGGGTTCCGTTTTCTTCCCTGATTCAGTATCAATTTCAACATACTCAGAAGGTTGGGCTTTTGTCCCTAAGACATACCCGTCGACTTTTTGTCCTCTCAGGATTGCTAGAACCATACCTCTCCACAGGAGGTAGTTTTTCTCATCGAGCTTGACGGTAAGAACAGTACTCAAAGGATGACCGAATGAAGAGCTAATGATGTTAGCAGCTGGACCTGTAATCACAGCTGTAGCAGCGGAAGAAGACAATGATGAGCTACTGTCTCCCATGGCGTTTGCCTTGATGCGCTCTGATACCAAGAGAAAATCACGAAAAGAGAGAATGAAATATATTTGTGATGTATTATTTCCTTAGTGATTCATTACAGAGAGCAAGAATGGTTAAATAGACAGATTGAGGAAGGAGAGAAAGATTCTCTACCATTCATAAGCATACACGTATACAATTAAATAATAAAATGTAGCAGAGGGAATATACAAGGAAAAGGACAACCAAAGGAGGACGACGCCGTTTCAAAGAGGGAAAGCTTTAGCCAGACGACGTCGTATGGACCATTGTTCTCACAAATATTTACACAAAAGAAAAACATTCGAGAAATTTAATATAAAGATGCTAGAGTCAATAAAAAAATGCAAAATCACTATTACCACAAAGTCTTGAAATTAGAATTTACAGCACTATGATTAATTAACTAGATAAAGATATTAGGGAACTTGAAATTATATTATCACAAAGTCTCAAACAACAAAAACTAGGGACTAAAAACACTCACCCACACTAACTAGCATCAAGAAATTTAAGGTAATTAAGCATGCCACAGCCAATAAAAAAAGATCGTATTACAATTTCTAAACAGAACTCAGTAGATAAGACACCAGTTATCTTCTTAAGACTAATGGTTCGAAAAAAATTTTGTATTATGTTTACTCCTTAGAGGTAGGATTTAAGACACAAATAATGAACTAGCGTCGAAAAATTTAAGGTAAGGATGTAAAGAGATGAATGGTAGGAAGTTTAGTAACTCTTGAAAACGATATTTATGATTAGGATTTTGGCCTAAGGACTTTTTTTTTTTTTTTTTTTTTTTTTTTGTTTTTTTTGTTTTTTTTAGTACATCAACATTTGGGGGGAAGGAATTCGAACCTCTGACCTCATAGTCGAAGATACTTACCAATTACCGTTGAGCTATGCTTGTTTTGGAGTTTTGAACTAATGACTTGGACAAAGTACTAATTTGAGTGGCCATGTAGAATTTAACCTATTTCTGAATTTTGATAAAGGTTTTGCCAATTCATTAAAAAAAAGTGTCGGTACAAAAATTTTAGGGTCTGTTTGGTAACGTTCTCGTTTCTTGTTTCCGTTTCTTTATTTTTAATAAAGAAAAATAGAATTTCATGACCCCAACACCTATACATTCAATAATAATAAACCTATATTCTTATTTATGTTTGGAAAAAATTGGAAACAAGAACAAAAAAGGAGAAACTAGTTTTAGTTGTTCCCAAAAGTTCTATACAAATTTTGGGAGTGTTTCTAAAAAATGAGAAACAAGAAACATACATAGTTATTAAATGCTTAGATTTCTTAATAAAATTAGAAACAAGAAACAAGAAACGAGAACGTTTACGTTACCAAACAGGTCCTTAGTGGCCAAGAAGATAGTTGTGAATTTGTCAAGTCACTTCCACCTAGGTTTCATGCTGTACGATTCAAAGGATTTACTTTTTTGTGGACAAAAAATTCAAAATTCTTTGACAAAATGTACATGCAGTAAATGATATTCAAAACAAAAGTTATTTAGAAAGTTTAACATAGCGGAATTTCTTATTTAAAAAAAAAACATGGTAGAATTTCTCGCTTTCACACGAAGTTAGACTAAAATTACAAGTTTAGTTCTTAAATTTTTAGATTTATATCTATCTAATTCTCAAAGTTATTTGATAATAGGTTCTTGAATTTTTAATTTTATGTGTCTCATAGATCTTCGAACTTTTCAATTAATGTAACTAATAGATCTCAAATATATTTATAAAAATTAAAATTAATTGATTATTAGGTATAAGATCGAATTTAATGTCTAAGAAAACTCTAAACTTTCAATTTTGTGTCCAGTAAATTTATGAATTTTAAAACATGTCATGTAGGTGAATGACATGTTAGACACATAATTGAAAATTAAAAAAATCTATTGTAGACAAAATTGAAAGTTTAAGAACTTATTAGACATTTCTTAGAGTCAATGGAGTAACCTGTAATTTAACCTAATTATTATTATTATTTTTTTTTCTACCCATCTTAAACTCTCAACTTAGTTATTTAACACACAACTGATATAATGTGATTGTTATTTTATGCTGATAAAAGATAAATTTAAAAACTTTTCTTTAATTTTCAAAAAAAAAAAAAAAACTTTTCTTTAATTGTATATACAAATAAATATTATATATGAGAGTTAGCCACATATTGTATAATTTATTCTCCCAACCATTTGTCAATATTAACGGCTCTTTCTCAATTGTTTGTTAGTACTAGTGGCTTATTTTGAAACTAATTTTTAAATATATATTTTTTTTAAGAAAAAGTGTCATAAAAAAACGAAAAAAAAACTTTTTGATCCCTAAGTTTCGAGGAATAAGTGCATTTGGTCTCTGATTTTTCAAAATGGACATTTTAGTCTCTGAGATTTAAGAAATAGTTTTAGAAGGTCTCCGAGTTTTCAAAATGAATCTTTTTAGTCTATGGTATTGAGAAATAGACTTAAAATGTTTCTCATATTATTTTTTAAAATTAGTACTTTTTAATTTTTTTTAATTTAAAAAATAATTTAAATATTTAAAAAATAATAAAAATAATAATTTAAAAAAGTTGAAAAATAATATGAAGAATCTTTTAAACCTATTTTTCAAAATTCAAGAACTAAAAATGTTCATTTTAAAAATTTAAAGACGTTTTAAACTTATTTCTCAAAATTGAGATACTAAAAATATCTATTTTAAAAACGGGTGATTTCAATAAACTTTACAAATCACTAAATTATAATCCTCGAACATAGCTAGTTTCGAACATAAAAACAAATAACAACTTTTAAAACCCTTTTCCAAATAAAGGTTCCTTTAAATTCCTAGTGAGGTGTACGTGTTGAAAGTTCTTTATGTTTGGTTTTAGCTTTTGGCCAAAAAAAATACACACCTATGATCTATCATGTTTGAGTTAGGTCGCCTTTAGATTGATGAATTTTCAAAAAACAATAATTTTATCTATGAGTTTTGGATTTGGTTTCCCTCTACTTTTTTTTTTTTTTGTTTTTTTTTTTAATTACTAACGAAAAGTTGACGTGACATTTGTTTTTTTATTAAATAAAATGCTTTTTATTATTTAGTATTTTTAATTAAAAACATTTCTTAACCAAATTAAGTTTGTTTTATCTCAATTTTCTTACAATAATTTTCATCTTTGTCAGTGAGACATTAGAGTTTTTAGCCAAATTCCAAATTCCAAAAACAAGTTTTTGAAAACTACTTTTTTTTTTTTTTTTTTTTTTTTAAATTGACTTTGTTGAGGATCCCACATTGAAAAGATTAGTGGAGACCTCCCAATATATAAGATGTATGGATTACTCCTCTCATTGTCAATTGGTTTTGAGATGGAAGCCCATATAATATAATATGGTATCAGACCCCATTAAACCCAAACGGGTATTCGGTCCAAGAAAAAAAAAAGGATCCCATCCAATAATGGTGAACCCAAAGAGGCACCATGTTGAGGATCCCACATTGAAAAGATTAGTGGAGACCTCATAATATATAAGATGTACACTAAATGATTATCGAACCAGAATGAATTTTTATGTTTTGCAATACACCTTTGAAACCAATCCATCCCTATATTTTAAAATTAACTTAAAAAGGGAATTAAACAAAAATACAAGAAAAAAGAAGCATCCCTAAAAAGTTTATAAATAATAAAGAAAATAGTTTTAGTGATGCATATTACATGCATGCTATATTTTCCAAAAATGTCAAACTAATTTTCATATACTTTGGAGAAATTAAACCTATTCTTGTCAAGAAATTTGTGGCTTTAGGCTAAGGCTTCCACAAGTATTTGAGTGGCCAAGGAAGGAGTTTGTATGATTGCCAATCACTTTCACTTCATGTTTCATGCACCAAAGATTATTAGTATTGTTCAAATTAGGACACTTTTGGTCTACAAAATGAAGTAAATGTGGTGTGTGCAACTGTACCTTCTGTTGATATATACATTTTCTAGAGGAGAGTAAATTGTGAAAAACTTGGGACTCACATTTCATTTCTAGTTAGGTATGTACAAATAGACCTTTTTTTTTTTTTTTTAAATTCAATGTACAAATAGACCCTACAACAATATTGATGTGAGATGAGTTACCACATATAACCCTAACTTTTGAGAATCGAATCATTTAAAACCCCAAGGCAATATTTGTATTAGTTAAAATCCTAAACTTTCATAAGTAAATCAATTCAGACTCTCCGTTAAAAATTGTCTATACATATAATTTATAGTTTTTTTAGTACATCAACATTTGGATGTGGAGGGATTCGAACCTCTGATCTCTTGGTCAAGAGTACATGCTAATTACCGCTGAACTAAACTTACTTTGACACGACCATACATATAATTTTTACATGTGTATAAAACTTTTCTTTAAATATTGAGATTAACGTAATAGTAAAGGGACATGTTGGAATCAAATGGATATTAGCTGTTTCATTAGCATGAGAGGTTTTTCTCACCTTCTATTTTTCCTCATTTCCTCTATTTATTTAGGAAAAGTTACGTGATAATTTTTTTTTTTTGTTATTTTGGTTGGATTTTGAGAGAAACAATTTTATTTGGATAATTTTAAGTTGATTTTAAATGGAGTCAAATAAAAATAGTTATGAGTTAATAGATTAGGGTCTAATTGATTCACTTGTAAAAATTTGAGATTTTAATTCACTCAACTTGCAATATTAGGGGCACAAGTTATCTTTTTTCTTTATTTTATTTTCAAAAGAGGAGTAGTTTTTGTAATATGTTTTTTTTTTTTTTTTTTTTTTTTTTTTTTTTTCTGTTACGAAAAATGATCGAACCTTTGTCAAAAAATTTTATGACAAGGACAATTTTCCAATTTTTTTGTTTTATAGGTTTGATTTGATAATAATTTTGTTTTTAAAAATTAAGCTGATGAAAATAGTTAAAGTTGTTTAGTTTGTTTTTTGAAAATACTTTTGAAATCTTAGCCAAAATTAAAAAGGAAAAAAAAAATCTTGATTGTTTAAACAAGGGTAGATTTCAAACCTGTTTTAGAAAGAGATTATAAAAAAAGGAAAAATGCTTGTAAATAAATATATAAGAATTTAGAAAGTAGAAAACAAAAGATAAACCTAAATTTAAATTAGGTTAAATTACCTTTATTCCTGTATTTAGATTTAGGTTAAATTACCTTTATTCTTGTATTTTACCACTCGAGTAAAACTGAAAAGTAAAAATACAACAAATCACCGATCCCTTTTCATAGGAGAGAAAGAAAGATTCAAACTTTTGATCTCTTGACCAATGATATATGCCTTTATAGATCAGTTGATCAACTATGCTTAGGTTGGATGCACATAAATTTATTTTGTCATTTTAGTCTCTATGTTTTTTTACACATTTATTTAGCATGTGGTGTAACGACCCGACTTCTTAATAAGTCTTAAAGGGACCGTTACGACAATGCATGCTTTGGAGGCATTTTTAAATGAAAATAATTTGGATCAAACACACTAATTTAAACAAATCTTTAAAGCAAAACTTTTATTCGGGATCCCTTATTTCAAAGATTTTAAATGAGCTTAGATAATTTCTAAAACATAAATGTACAAGGCCTCTAAAAATCTTCTTAAAACAATTTACAAAAGTAAAACATGGTTCTTAACGCGGAATAAAATAAATAATGAACTCGAGTCCTCCCATGACCATCTATCGATTTCTCATCAATCGCCTTTCATCTGCCCTTGTCCTTACCTGAAAAAAATATTTTTGAAAAGAATGAGTATTTTAAATACTCAGTAAGTGACCCTACTACTGAGGTTGGGTCACGCTTTAAAAACATTTTAAATATAACAACAAATATAATTTTGGTGGCTTTAAACTTTAATTTCAAACTTAGGATATACATCAATTTCATGCGTATCCTAAAACACATCAATTTCATGTGTACTTCTAATGAGAGAGAATATGCATCACTTTCATACATATTCTAGACACATCAATTTCATATGTCTCCTACAGAGGCCGTCAATTTCACGAAACCTCGAGGGCGTCAATTTCACAACCCTCGACTTAGGTACATCAATTTCATGTCCCTAAGCCCTGCGTAGGCATCTCTGAACGTACATCAATTTCATGTACGCTGAACTACACTTATAAATAATTTAACTAATTCCTTTGATGGAATTTAAACTCGTAAATAATTTTAAAGTCAATCCATTTGATGGAATGTTAAAAGACCGCCAACACAATTATTTTCATATAAACGATTAAAAACAATGATATTAAAATCACATGCTTTCGATAATTTTCATAAACGCATGCTCAATAAAAATAATAAATTTTCATACATAATTTCTCATGCTTTTAAATAATAATACTAATTTCAAGAGCAACCCATAAGCACGGGAATTTTAGAAAGAAAATCAAACACGCGCACCCAATTAAATGGTTCAATAGTAAGTTCACTTACCTCGACTTGGTTATCACCAAAGACGAAATCGCTTGCAAACGCTAAAAACTCTTAGACCCACTACTCAAACTCGTCGGAAACGCCAAAAACTAGTTGAACGAGTTTCAAATATTAGTGGGCATTCAATTAAAAGCTCAACCAGCCAAAAAGAACTCTTAAATCAACTTACCCAATAACCAGATCAAACCCACGCTGCTGCAATCTGCAATAACGTCGTCAATCGCGAACGAAGCTCACAAATTAACACTCACGGTCTGCTGTACTACAAACAACCAAAGAAACAAGACCGCAATCGGCTGGAAAAGATGAAGTCCTAACGCCACTCTTGCTGAACCGAAACTGCCCTCGATGTGCTCGCCGAACCTTGCTGCTATTGAACGCACGCTAGAGAGACGGAGAGAGAGCGAGCTGGTCGGAGAGAGTTGCCGCCGTCGAGGTTCTTAGGACTGTTTCCGTCGGGTACCAAGAACAGAAGGAAGGAACTGCTGTCGTGGGTTGCTACACGCCGCCGTGGATCGAGACGAGCCGCCGCAACACACCCTTGTGAACGTCAGAGCCGCCGGAAGAGACGGTCGGAGCTCCACCCACTGGAGGCTCGCTGTCGGAGACGTGCTGAACTGCTGGCGTCGGAGAGGTTGCGCCGCCGGAGCAAGAAGAAGAAGAAGAAATTCGCAGGGGCTGCTGGTCGGCTGGTGTTGTGGAGAAGGAGAAGGGAGGCTGAAAATTATTCACCTAGGGCTACGCGACTGATTTAAAGAAAAGGCTTAGGGTTTTTTGTTGGCTCCAAAGACAACAAAATTACAATTCTGCCATCCCAGCCTTATTTTAAAAACTACACCCAAATTTCAAAATTTTGAATTCCCTCTTAACTCCAAATTAACTCCAACTTAGGAAATTTGAAATCGATCTCAAATTACGGGCGTTACATGTGGCATCAAGTGAAGGCTCATATATTACTACCATTGCTATAGCCTCTCTACATTACCTTCAATTTTATATGACACTATGTTAGTAACTACGTGTAGTTGAGCAAAAGTGAGTATAATACACTGATAATTGGTATGTATTCTTAATCAAGAGGTCAGAAAATTGAATTCTGATCCACTCCCAAATGTCATTGAACCTAAAAAAAAGAAAAACTATGTGTAGTTGAGTAATAATGTCTTCATAAAAGTACAAAGGTATTAAGATGAAACAGATGAGATATAAAAGGTATGATAAAATGAGAGTACAAAAGTTAGAACATACAGCAAATATGAACATAGTTTAACTTATTAAAATATTATACCTTTGACCAAAAGGTTAGAGGTTCAAATTTCTACTCTTCCATGTTGAACTTTTAAAAAATATATTTAGCACATAGAACCCTACCCATGCAGAGGGGAGAAATTATGCGGTGAGGCCGGTACGATAAGGCTGGAGCAGTTGGTCGATGGAGTCTGGATCGAGGATGTGCCGACGCAGCTGCTCGATGAGTACTGGAAGGAGCTTTTGGACAGGCACTCTGTTGTTTCGAGGAGTCGGTCCTTTTAGTTTTTGTTTGCTGATGTTATTCCAGTTCAAAAAAAAAAAAAGATGTAAGAGAGAGAAACTGTAAAAGCATCTTAATTTTATATTTGACAGTTATTAGAGATAGACAAATTTGAAGATTTATATACGACAGTTTTAAAGAAGCAACCATATTGTGACAGATTCGTAGAATATTTGTTCGTAGAAGGAGGGTCTGCCTTATTAAATTGAAAGATTGTTGCTGACATATGTGATGATGTATATATCACAAGCACCCAAAAGAAAAAAAAAGGACAAACTTTCAAAGATTATTCCTAATAATTATAAGCTTTATGGAATTTAGAAAGTGTTTGACAGGTAACAAAACTTTCTTCTCTGTCTAATAACTAATAAGATCCTAAAGTTTAAAAATGCCCTATTGATCTATGAACTCTGGGTCTAATATGTTTCTACCATATTCAACACTTTTTAAAATTCAAATCTATTATATATATATATATATATATATATATATATATATAATGTTAAATTAAATTGAAGATCAGAAATTTATGACATTTTTAGACTTTAAAATTTGTTATAGGCAATTTTGGACCACCATGACGTACAAGGAGCTGACGAGGACAACTGAGCGGAGGCAGGACCAGGGATCGACTCAGACGAAGACCAGACCAAATGGGTAGGGCCAATTGGGCTCGACCCACATGGTCGGCCTCGGCCCAAGGCCAAGGCCGACCACTCGCCCCGCGTGCACGGGTCGAGTGCGTTAGCCTCCTATCGGTCCTTACTGCCTCCGTCAGTCCCGATTTTACCTGGTTTGACCTAAAACGCCTCCGAATCCCTAAAAACCCTAGGAGGATGAGCAGGTATTTATACCCCTCTTCGCCACTGAAGAAGGAGACCCGAACTCTCTACTCTCTTCACTTACTCTCTAGCCCTCGTACCTCCATTTTCTGACTTAAGCATCGGAGTCGGTGTGGCTAGCACCACACCGGTGTGCAGGTTTTCCATCTTGCAGGCTACGTCTTCCCCCCTCATCTACAAATTTACCGTTGGTGGCACGTGAAGGTCAGGTGAGTTCCCTCTGACCAAAATCGACCATCAACAAAATCTATTAGATACAAAATTGAGATTCAAAGTCCTTTATTGATAAAATTTTAAAGTTTAGAGACCTATTAGATATATACACAACTTCTTTTTTTCTTTTTTGGAGAAAGAGAGTGCATTAATTAAAACCGACCGACCGATACCTACCTCTCTACAAGCTCTTTCAAAAGAAGCTTGATTAACACTTCTCAAACTCTCGAATGTCTAAAATAACCGAAATCATTTTAAAGAGGTTCTCCTTTTTATTAGATAACATGGGGTTCCATCTCAAAACCAAAGCTACGGTGCCTCTTTGAGGTCACCATTCTTGGATGGGATCCTTTTTTTTTCTTGGACCGAATACCCATTTGGGTTTAATGAGCTCTGATACCATATTAGATAACATGAGGTTCCATATGAGAGGAGTAACCCATCTATCTTATAAATTGTGAGGTCTCCACTTATCTTTTCAATATTGGACCCTCAACACTTTTCACGGTTGATGATCAAAATATATTCGCAATATTGAAAGTATATGAAATAAATTTGTAACTTAACTAAAAATAGAGACAAGAAAAGAAAGCGTATATACAAACTAGAAGGAAATTTTAATGGGTCAGTTGCAAGGATAGCAATATGGACCAAAATAATTGCAAATCTAGCAATCCATAAAAAAAATTGCAAAAATGGCAAAATCTGATGTTCTGCATGTTGCATTTACTAAAATACCCCTCCAGATTTTCTATCTGATAGAAAGTTTTTCTATCACCGATAGATTCTATCAGTGATACAAATTTTCTATCACCGATAGATTCTATCAGTGATAGAAAAGATTTCTATCAATGATATGTATTTTTCTATCAATGATAGAAAAATTTTCTACACTGATAGAAGATTTCTATCAATGATAGAAAGATTTTCTATCACTTCTATCAGTGATAGAAATCTTCTATCAATGATAGAAAAGTTTCTATCAATAATAGAATGTTCTATCAGTTTCTAGAAGTTATAGAAAGTTTCTATCACTGATAGAAAAACTTTCTATTAGTAATAGAAAGAGAAGTGATAGAAAGTTTCTATCACTGATAGAAAAACTTTCTATAAGTGATAGAAAGAAAAGTGATAGAAAATCTTTCTATCACTAATAGAATGTTCTATCATAGAAGATTTCTGTCAATATATATATAAAAAATGATGAGGAAGAAGAAGATGCACGCGCCAATCAGTTTTTCAATCAGATTCTATCAGTGATAGAAATCTTCTATCACTGATAGAAACTTTATTCTTGATAGAAACTTTCTATCATTGATAGAAAATGTTTCTACCACTGATATAATCTATCAGTGATAGAAATACCAGTGATAGAAACTTTATTCTATTGGTGATAGAAATTTTCTATCACTGATAGAAAATTTTTTTGCCACTGATAGAATCTATCAGTGACAGAAAGACTTTCTATCATAGAAGATTTCTATCAATATATATATATATATATATAATTGACGAGGAAGAATAAGATGCGCGCACCAATCAGTTTTTCTATCACTGATAGAAAGTAGTTATAGAAACTTTATTCTATTAGTGATAGAAATTTTCTATCGCTGATAGAAAATGTTTCTACCACTGATAGAATCTATCAGTGATAGAAACTTTATTCTATCAGTGATAGAAAATTTTTCTACCACTGATAGAATCTATCAGTAGTAGAAAAACTTTCTATCAATAAAAAAAAAAAAACTGACGAGGAGGAAGAAGATGCACGCCAAGGGCAATTCGGGAATATAAAAAATTAATTAAAAAATTTTGCCATATTTGCAAATATTTTTAAAAATGGCTATATTTGCTATTATTTACCTTCATGTTGCCACCCATAACAATTATCCCATTTTAATAATATCGGTGGAAATCTTGCTTGGTTTGGTGCTTTTGGGGTACTTTCTTGTTTTCTTACCATTTAATGCAAAACCTTTTGTGGATGTTGGCTATTTATTCGTCACTTTCTAAACCTGTGTATGTATCACATGACATGTATACTCCATATATGTAATGCTCGTATTAAATTTGAAAGTTTTATTTTTATTATTATTAATTTTTAATTTTCCTAATAGATATACTAAATTTGATTTTTTTTTTTTTGAGTTCAACAATATTTGAGGGTGGGAGATTTGAACCTCTAACCTTTTAGTTAGGAGTGCATGCTAATTACTGCTGAGCTATGTTCGTTTTGATAAAGATCGAGAGATTTGAACTTAGGACTTAGAAAAGAGTACATATGTTCAAGTTGATTGAAATTGAAAGCTTTTAATATATACTAGGTCTATTACCAATGCACGTAGTGTATTTTTTTTTTAATCTTATTTTATATTAATACCTATGAAAGATAAAAAAAAAAAAATACAACTGATTATTTAAAAAAATAATAGCAAAGAAGAAAATTAAGAATTGTTCAAAAAAAAAAAAAAAACTCAAGTTTTTTGATACTTTACTGTTTAAATTAAATATATTATTTATTAATTATTCTTAATAATTTAATTTAGCTTTAAAAACTTTGTTTACTTAGAAGAAAATATTTATATACATATCGAAAATTATATAAAAAAGACTCAAAAAATAAAGATAAAAATATGATTTTTTTTAAAAAAAAAAAATGTTAGAACATGAGAAATCTGATAAATAAATCATATAAATTCGATAAATTAAAAGTAAAACAACCATGATTTAGTTTTAAACATATAATCATGCACAAACTTTTAGATTAAAAATATAAACATAACTAATTGTAACATACCTAGAATGCATTTGATACCTATATATTTGCAAATATGCTAGGCCATCTAAAAAGTTTTATTAAATAGAATGAAGAGATGAAAAAGGAAAAATAAAAAAAATAAAAAGAGATTTTTTTTAAACATAGAGAAAATGCTAAGAAAAACTAAAAAAAAAAAAGACAAAAAAAAAAAAAAAAAGCAAGTGGGGGCAAGATTCCCATCTTCCAAATAGCCTCTCCCCCTAACAACTTCCTCCATTTTCATTAATAGACTATCTAAACATCATTTATAATTGGACCTTCATTCCCTCGAAATGTTTGTTTCTTTGCTCCCTTCATAGGTATCCTTCACAATTTGAAGCTCAGTTGGATCCTGATTGATATAATTCCAACACCTTTTGAATTCCATTATTAATTTCACTAAGACATAAAATCATAAATGGTTAGAAATAACTCCCCTATTCGTAACTTTACTTTTATTATTATTTTTTTGAGTTCAACAACATTTGGAGGTGGAGGAATTCAAATCTCTGACCATTTGGTCGAGGGTATATGCTAAATACTATTAAGTTATGCTTACTTTGGCTCCTAACTCCACATTGTAATTAATTAAAGTAAATAAAAATTAGTTGATCATGGATAAAATAGCTCTGAGTGGTATGTCTAGTAAATTAGCAATTAAAAAAGGGATATAATAGTCCAAAAAAGTTTTTTTAGGATTGTCCCTTTTTAATTTTTAATATTTTAGAATTAAATTAGACTTTTAGATTTATATAGATTATAGATAGCTTGATTTAAAATATTTTGATGGTTTTATAAATCAATTTGATATTGTTATTCATAAAATTAAAATGTTCCAATTTATAGAAAAATGATTTCTCATTTAAGTTTAGAAACCATGTTTATTTAACATATATGATTTTGTAGTTTTTTGGGAAAAAAGTTTAAGATGATTATAATATATGTTGTGTTGATGGTCGATTTTGGCCAGAGGATCTCACCTGACCTTCACGTGCCACCAACGGTAAATTTGTAGTTGAGGGGGGAAGACGTGGCCTGCAAGACAGTAAACCTGCACACCGGTGTGGTGCTCGCCACACCAGCTCCGATGCTTAAGTCAGCAAGCAGAACGGTAGGGCGTGGAAAAGTAAGAGCAAGAGGAGAAAGCAGAGAATAGAGAGTAGAGTTTAGGGATAGAATTCGGGATCCCCTCTTCAGTGGCGAAGAGGGATATAAATACCTGTTCATCCTCCTAACCTTTTTAGGGTTTCGGAGGCGTTTTAGGTCAAACCAGGCGAAACCGGGGCATCCAGAGGCGGTGGGGACCAGACGAGACCGAACGGGCTCGGCCTCGGCCCATGGGCGAGGCCGACCATGTGCTCGGCCGCGGCCATGGGCCGAGGCCGAGCAGGGGGTCGGGCCTAAAACCCGACCCCTTCGGTCTTGGCCCGTCTCACTTGCCGGTTTTGCTCCCTTGGTCCATCTTTCAGCCCGATTCCTCCCCGGTTGTCCTCGTCAGCTCCTTGTATATCGGGGTGGTCCAAAATTGCCTATAACATTAAGCCCCCACTCTTGAATTGGGATTCGGGGTGACTTATTGCTATAAGTTAAGCTCCTTAAGCCCGATTTAAGAGTAATCACCCTTGCCTTGGGCTGGCTTATGTGTAGCTTTGTTGTCATCCTGCAAAGTAGGATAGAAGTAGACACTCCCTGAATAGGGGTTAGATGTAATGGAAATGAAAAAGGGTGAGAGATTACAAAAGTGGTGCTGGTCGGCCTCGGCCTCGGGAAGAGGCCGAGCACAGCTATCTCCCTTTCTGCTTGCCTGGTCGGCCTCGTACCGGGTCATTCGGAGTGCTTCATTTCAGGTTCATGTCTGCAAGAGAAATGTTAGGGAAAAGGCTAGGGTCGGCCTCGGCCTCAAGCCCCCGTTAGCCTAAAATTTGGCTCCCTGCATCCATATGTTAGTCCTTGTAGGAAAATAACAAGAGAATAGGTTCGAACATGTAAATTTTTGTAGAACATGCTAAACCTGGGTGCTTTTTGTTTAATAGGGAGTGCATATCCCCTGTTACTTGCTTTTTGTTTAATAGGGAGTGCATATCCCCTTTACAGCCCCCAATCTCAAGAAAAACTTTATTAAAACACAAAGTATAGTTGAGTAAATAGGAGAATACCTTTAGAGTTTGTGCTCGGCCTCGGCAAGAGGTGCTCGGCCTTGGCAAGAGGTGCTCGGTCTCGGCTCCTGCAGGGTGAGCTTGACTTAGATGAAGTGTATGGACTCATGCCAGGTGAGGCGAGGTAGACTCGTTGGTCCAGGCTCACATGGTCTCACTCTGGATGAGGCGAGGTAGACTTCGACAGTCCAGGCTCGCATGCAGGCGTGGGCGCTAAGCTGAAGAGCTTAGGCTCGCAAGGTAGGCGTGGGCACCATAGGCTCGCTGAAGCGTGGGCTCTATGGGCTCGCATGTAGGCGTGGGCACTATAGGCTCGCGTGAAGTGTGGGCACTATAGGCTCGCATGTAGGCGTGGGCACTATAGGCTCGCTGAAGCGTGGGCACTATAGGCTCGCATGTAGGCGTGGGCACTATAGGCTCGCTTGAAGCGTGGGCACTATAGGCTCGCATGTAGGCGTGGGCACTATAGGCTCGCGTGAAGCGTGGGCACTATAGGCTCGCATGTAGGCGTGGGCACTATAGGCTCGCTGAAGCGTGGGCACTATAGGCTCGCATGTAGGCGTGGGCACTATAGGCTCGCTTGAAGCGTGGGCACTATAGGCTCGCATGTGGGCGTGGGCACCATAGGCTCGCTGAAGCGTGGGCTCTATGGGCTCGCATGTAGGCGTGGGCACTATAGGCTCGCATGAAGCGTGGGCACTATAGGCTCGCATGAAGCGTGGGCACTATAGGCTCGCATGTGGGCGTGGGCACCATAGGCTCGCTGAAGTGTGGGCTCTATGGGCTCGCATGTAGGGGTGGGCACTATAGGCTCGCATGAAGCGTGGCACTATAGGCTCGCATGTGGGCGTGGGCACTATAGGCTCGCTTGAAGCGTGGGCACTATAGGCTCGCATGTGGGCGTGGGCACCATAGGCTCGCTGAAGCGTGGGCTCTATGGGCTCGCATGACGTCTTATTACGTTCCTGGAAACACACTCTAAGCCTTGACAAGGGAACATCTAGGTCCTATCATTAATGCTAGCGCTTGCTTTGAATGGTAAAACAAAAGGGAAAGTCTACTCCTACCTACCAACAGTAAAATGAGCGATAGTGCTCTGATTACATGATAAATGTGCAAATAAAGAAAACTAGAATTCCCTAAACTAAGGCTTAGTGTGCTCTCCAGAATGCTGTCCTTGACCCTGGCAAGAGGTGTGGTAGGGCTCGGCCTCGGCCTCGGCCATGGCCATAGGAGAGTCTGTTTTGGTCCTCAACGGATTTCCAGAAGTGGTCCACCACCATCTTTGCCCGGGTCATCTCTGGTCGGCCTCGGCCTTTGCGGTGAATTCCTTCAGGTATCCGTTTCGGATCAACGCTTCGATCTCGTCTTTTAGCTGAATGCAGTTCCTGGTTGAATGTCCATGATCTCGATGGAAGAGACAATACTGGCTTTTGTCTCTGTGGTCAGGATTTGACTTCAGCTTCCGGGGTGCACTGAGGAGGTTTGTATTCCTTATCTCCATCAAGATCTGCTCCTGTGGGATTGAAGTAGAGGTGTACTTTTCAAACTTCTTCAAGTAGTCCCCTTGGTCTGGTCGGCCTCGACCATTGTCTGGTCGGCCTCGGCCATGGTCTGCTCGGCCTCGGCTTCCCTCGTCGGTCCGCTGCCTTTTGTCCTTTTTACTGTCGTAGCTAGATGAAGAAAACCTCTTGTATTCTCGTTCTGATCTCTTTGACTTCAGCAACTCCTCTGCGCTCATATACTTCTGTGCCCGGGAGACGAACTCCGCATAGGTTCGAGGCTGGCTCTTACCTATTGAATTGAGCAGTCTTTCGTCTTCTAGTCCAGCTGTTATGGCCACCAGGGCTGCTCCCTCACTGTACCCATCAACCTGTAGTGCCTCATCATTAAAACGAGTTATGTAATCACGCAAGCTCTCACCTGGCTGTTGTTTGACCGTCAAGAGGTTGATGTGAGGCTTGCGCTGCTCTCTGGCTCCCATGAACTGTGCAAGGAATGCTTGGGCCAACTCTTTGAAACAGCTGATGGATCTCTTTTTCAGCCTCTCAAACCAGTGCCTGGCTGATCCTGTCAGAGTGAAAAAGAATGCACGACACCTGATTGCATATGAGACGCCGTGGAAGTCCATCCAGCTTCTGTATGCGTTTAGATGTTGCACGGGGTCTTTCTTGCCATCGTACTGTTTGAACGTGGGTACCTTAAACTTCTGAGGCACCTCGGCTTTCATGACTTCTTCTGTGAAGGGCGGATCGACTCGGTCGGCTAGTTCTTCCAAGTTTTGATCTCCAAGGTTCTTTGACTTCTACTGGTCTCCCTGAGGATTTCCGAGCTCCTTTAGTGCATTTAGAAGCTCGGTCTTCCAAGGGAGGTCGTCTTTCTTGGCCTCGGCCTCGGCCAACCTAGCCTCGGCCTCGGCTGCTCTGGCCTCGGCCTCGGCAGTTTTGGCACTTCTGCGCTTCTCAACGATCAGATTCCTCAGGTCTGTCTTAGTATGACCGTAGCTTGCAGTAGAAACTGTGTAGTGACGCCCCTTAAGTGTGCTTGACTCTGGGCTCCTCAAAATCGTGCGATCAGTGGGTTTGAGCCCCCTGACCTTGCTGGTCATGCTGTCAGTCTTCTTTCCTTTTGACCTCGTCCCTGACTCTGCAGTGTGCTCCATAGGCTCCTTCCCCTTCCTCGGGTCTCTAATCAAGCTCCCCTCATGGACTTTGGTGCTAGGGCCGGGTTTATCCAGGATTTGGAGTATTCTGGATAAACTCCGATTCATTCCCTTCACCTCATCCTCAAGGGCGGCAATCTTGGTGTCGGCATCCTCTGCTCGGCCTCGGCCTCGGCCTCGGCCTGCTTGTCTCAGTGACCCCCGGATGCTGTCATCGTCACGTGACCTCCGCTGGTGGCGGTCACCATCCGAATTCTCTATGTTTACGTCTTGGTCTTTCTTCTCCATACCCTTACTCATGGAATAACCGATGTGCAGATTAACAGGCTTTCTTCCCCACAGACGGCGCCAACTGTTGATGGTCGATTTTGGCCAGAGGATCTCACCTGACCTTCACGTGCCACCAACGGTAAATTTGTAGTTGAGGGGGGAAGACGTGGCCTGCAAGACAGTAAACCTGCACACCGGTGTGGTGCTCGCCACACCGGCTCCGATGCTTAAGTCAGCAAGCAGAACGGTAGGGCGTGGAAAAGTAAGAGCAAGAGGAGAAAGCAGAGAATAGAGAGTAGAGTTTAGGGATAGAATTCGGGATCCCCTCTTCAGTGGCGAAGAGGGATATAAATACCTGTTCATCCTCCTAACCTTTTTAGGGTTTCGGAGGCGTTTTAGGTCAAACCAGGCGAAACCGAGGCATCTAGAGGCGGTGGGGACCAGACGAGACCGAACGGCCTGCATGTGCTCGGCCTCGGCCATGGGCCGAGGCCGAGCAGGGGGTCGGGCCTAAAACCCGACCCCTTCGGTCTTGGCCCGTCTCACTTGCCGGTTTTGCCCCCTTGGTCCATCTTTCAGCCCGATTCCTCCCCGGTTGCCCTCGTCAGCTCCTTGTATATCAGGGTGGTCCAAAATTGCCTATAACATGTTGTCTTTCCAATTTGAAATAGAAAATAAAAGGAAAATTATTGGATTCAATTGCATATTAAATAATGTTAATCACTTGCAAATAACGTATCGTGGAGGAAGAATATTCATTTTTTTTATTTCATATAGGTAAACAAAATGATTATACTTTTTTTTTTAGAAAAAAAAAATGATTAGACTTTTTTTCCCTTCTTGAGAGGGTATGATTAGATTTTTTTTTTTTTTTTGAGAGGATATGATTAGACTATTTTAATTTACACAAGAAAGAGACACTAATTAAAAAGATTGCTTATTAATCAAGAGGACACAAAAAATTAAAACGTGTTTGTATGATTAAATAATTTCATCATTTAGAAGCTAAATTAAGAATAAGCTTAGTGGTAATTTGCCTATAGTTTTAATTAAGAAGTTAGAGGTTGGACTTTTTCGAAAACCTTTTTTTATTTTAAAAAAATTATTTTGATTTTTTTTTAATTTTTTAAAATTAAATGAGATTCACTAATCTAAATATCACATATTGGATAATAATTTATTGGAAATTGTATTGGATAATAATTTATTGGAAATTGTAATGGGTGGCTAAATTCTAATGGTTAATTGCAGACATAACAATTATTATAAAAAAATGCAAATATATAGCAAAAATTTTAAATCGTTTTTTTAATTTCCGTGTTGCCTCTGTTTTGATTTCTATGAGTGATAGATTTCTATCAGAATCTATCACTGATAGAAATCTATTGATAGAATCACAATGATAGAAATTCGGTGATAGATTTCGATCACTAATAGAAATCAATAGTGTATTTAATAAAAACCAATAGTGTATTTGATTACGTGATAATTTTGTACATATCTTTTGTTTTTGTTTTTGTTTTTGTTTTGTTATTGCAGGGATAATAGCCCTAGAGCAGCAGAAACGTACAGAGACCTTATCGCTTTTAAATATCGATTGAGAAACCAATACGACGGCAAAACCATAAACATTTTACAGCAAGAAATATAAAAAAGATACATGCTGTAAAACTGATATAAAACATGCTAAATCAACATAAAACTTATAGATCTAATCTATAAAAATGGATCCTATTGATCCTAGTTCAAGAAAAACTTACCCTTGAAGAAATTCTTGAACGTTTCGCCAAAAAAACTCTTGATTCTCCCCAAAATATAGCAACAAGAACGCCTCTTCTTTGCTGGAAAATGGTCACGAACACCTCCACTTGATTGTACCGGTATTCTCAAAGGGAGTACACGTTGGGAGCTTGTGGGAGCAAAAAATTCTAAGGCTTCTCTGGAGGATTTCACTTTTCTGTCGATTACAAAGAGGGAAAAACGAGAGAGTAAGAGAGAGGGAGAGTTTGCGTGAGCCTCTGAGAGATCCAACTGCCCAAAATCACATGACCCCTTTTCCTATCGTTCAACAGATTAAAAATAGGGCAACTGCACGCATAACTTCAGGTAACTGTTACCTGATATAATTAATTATATTAATTTAAAATTCAAAATTTTAAATTATAATTAATTAACTTTCAATTAATCAATATTAATTAAAATATCATTAATTTAAATCTTATTTAAATTAATATCCCTCTTTTACCTATAGTTTAATTAAATCAAATTTAATCAAATTTAATCAATTAATTAATTCAAAATTAATTAATTAAAAATTAATAAAATTGAACATCACATATTCAATTATTATTCTCTCTCTCAAAACTATAGTATTAATATACATCCAATGCACATTAATTATAACCTATAGTTTTAATATGAATCAAATTCATATTTTAGTTTAATATTCGAACCCCTTCGAATACTTAATCCTTCCTTAGAATTTCACCTCAACACCCTAAATGAGCTACCGGTGGGACCTAATGGACCTACAGATCAGAAGCTCCAACGATATGAGATTAGTTGGTTAAACTCATTAACCAAGTTAATCAATATTCGTTAACTGTGGTTCACTCCACTAAAGAACCACAGCTGCACTCTTCTCATTGCAGATATATTTCTGTGTCCACGGATATCGACCGTCAACAGCAAGTTTGCCCTTCACGTGTGTTCGTACCCCAGCTAGGTCAAATTACCGTTTTACCCCTGGGCTACCTCTTGGTCCTTAAGTACCAGTGCTCCTCTAATGAACAACCTGTTTGTGGTCCAACCAGCAAACAGAAATCCCTCTCGTGCCATAAAGAGGGCCCATTGTTCAAGACCCGAAGACACCACTTAAGGGAACACACCTCTACTTACCCTAATATGGGGAAGGAGTGAATTCCATCTTGTAAGACTACGTTCCCAGCTCCCCATTCGGTCTTGTCCCCAAAATGGTAGGCTTATTGAGTCGGCGAACAGGCCACTCTCACCCGTACAAATCAAAGGACAATCCCTCATGGACAGGAGTCCATAATCCACTCAGGATTAAGGCCAAGTTGCCTAGGTCATCCTAGTGAAATAGAAACCAAGCTAACTAACGGTGTTACAGTTAGCGGTTAACTATTTCGCGGTTCGGTCTTTGTGCAAACTCATTGCACAGGATACCCCCACTCGCATGTCAACCACATGAACGCGTTGGATCAATACGTTTGTATCAATATACAAAGCGGGTCGTATCCATAGTGTCACCAGGATAAGGTACCCAGCCTTATCCCTATACTACAAACCCTTTAGGCTAAAACATGAACATTGATCCCTGTATGTCCCTACATACTAGTTCAAGCCTCATTCTATTAGCCTTGGATGTTTAGTTTATTGGATTAGGGTTAATAAGACAAGATATAATACAAACACTGAATAATACATCACTTTATTAATGTTCGGTCAAATGTACATTTACTATCTACGAGTTTTAGGGCATAAAACCCAACAGAGGTCTCCCCTTCTTTAAATTTCAACTTCCGCTTTGTGTTTTTCTTTTCTTCCGGTTCAATTTCCATGTTGTTTTGCTTCGACATCTATAAAAACAAAATCAAAACAAAATCAATGACATAGGTTTTAGAAACAAAAATGATAGTTTTCAATTAGTGATATAAATAACTTTCTATCAGTGATATAATATTTATATCTCTGATAGTTCCATCAATGATATAAAGATAGATTTCTATTAGTGATAGAAAAATAGTAGAAGGTTTTATATCATTGATAGAAATCTTCTATCACCTAATTTGAACAACTACAACCAACCACCTTACTAAATCTACCAGTGACGGAAAACAATAGCAAATTTCAAACAAAACACAGAAATAACTGATAGAATTCTATCACTGATAAAATCTATCAATGATAAACTTGATAAAAACGGGAAAAAGGAAAAAAAGGGCTGAACAACTACAACCAATCACCTTACTAAATCTATCAGTGACAGAAAACACAAATTCCAAACAAAACGTAGAAACAACTGATAGAATTCTATCACTGATAGACCTGATAGAAATGGGAAGAAGGAAAAAAAACTGGTTGGATGGGCTGGGTAATCATGTCAGATGAGTTTTTTAGTAATTTAGATGTGTTGAATGTTAAATTTTGCTATTTTTGCAAATACGTTAATATGTTGCTAATTTTGCTATTATTTTAGTTGGGTTTGCTATATGGGCAAGCAACCCTAATTTATTTTCTAAAGTTGAAGTTTTGAACTCCTCCAACTCTGACATTTGTTTTTTTTTTTGAAAAGAAAACTTCATTAAAGAGAGATAAAAGATACATTACAGGAACCATTTAAACGCCCCAACGACCCAAGATGGGGGGCAACCCAACAACCATGATCTTCTTCCGAATTTGAAGAGATCTCAAAACCAGAAAAAGAATGAGATAAAGGGTGGGCAGAGGACGCGATACACGCCAAACGATGAGCGACAACATTACAGTCTCTTGGGCAATAAACAAAAGACACCTCCTCCACAGACTCCTTGAGAAGAAGAATCTCTTCCACCAAAAAAGATATTTCTGAAAGATCTTCTTCCCCATTTAACAGGCGAACGACTCCAATAGCATCAAATTTAATAACTATCGGGGGGACGATCAGTCCGCTATAACGCTCGACCAAAGAAGGTATGCATCTCAGCCCTTCTTCAACTGCTTTCAACTCAAGCATTTTAATTGACCAGCTTTTTCTGATCGATTTGAAGCCCATGCAAATCGAAGATCCCACGGAGTCACGGAGGATCCAACCCACACCACCTTTGCCCAAAGACTCATTCCATGAAGCGTCTACATTGATTTTCCAGCAGGGGTTTGGCGGGGGAATCCATATCGAGTGACTCAACTGGTTCTTCGCACCATGGCCGAACTGACTTCTTTGCCGCGAACAGTGAGGTTGCTCTGTTTCTCCTTCCACTTGAAAGTTACTTTCTATGATTTTTGATAACATGAAATGATCTGCCCTGTCCAATTTGTGGAAGACCTCGTTTCTGTGTTGCCAAATACTCCAAAGGATAATCATAGACTTTTCCAGCTCCTCTTCGCTCGCCTTTTCCATGATCCACTCCCAATAATCTCCCGGATTCCAAAGCTCCTTGCAAAGGTCGAACAAACCTTTTGTCATAGGCAGATATTTTAACCATAATTTTTTTGTTACCTTGCAATCCCAAAAGAGATGCGAGCTTGTTTCCCTTTGATTTCTGCAGAAAAAACAGAGAGGGTTAGTATCAATTCCTCTCTTGATAATGTTCGATTTTGTGGGAAGGGAATCTTTGATTATCCTCCAAATGCAAATCTTAGCTTTAGGGAGAGTTTTCACTCTCCAAAATCTTTTCCACGACTGCTCCATCTTAGTCCCGCTGGAAGAAGAAGCTGCAGCAACAGAGGCCAAGTTGTATGCCAAATGATATGCACTTTTGATAGTGAAACTCCCTTTCTCTTCCTTATTCCAGATGATTTCGTATGGGGAGTCTTTTCAACCTCGAGGGATAGTGAGAATGGCTCTTGCATCAGAATCCTCAAAATTTCCCTTGATCTCCTTTTCCTTCCATTCTCCATGCTCATTGATAATCTCAGAAACGAGCTTGCCCCTTAGGTTAGCTTTGGAAAGGATTGGGATTTCGTTCCCCGGGTTAGGGATCCACGGGTCTTGATCAATGATAGCGCGTCTGCCGTTCCCAATCTTCCACCTGAAGCCTTTTCTGAAAAGGTCACGACCCCAAACAATGCTTCTCCATGTTAGGGAAGGGTTGTTGCCAAGCGGGGCTGAGAGAAAATCTCCATTCTTGAAGTATTTTCCTCTTAGGACTTGACTTAGCAAGCTTTTAGGGAATCTGAGGAGCCTCCAGCTAGATTTAGCGAGCATGGCTTGGTTGAATAAAGAAAGATCTTTAAATCCCAACCCACCTCTCTCTTTACTAGTGCATAACTTTTTCCAACCTATCCAGTGAGCTTTGCTTTTGCCTTTGTACTCTCCCCACCAAAACTTAGCGCAAATTTTGTTTATACCTTCGCACATGCTTGTGCGGATTTTGAAGCAACTCATGGTATAGGTTGGAATAGCCTGAATAACAACTTTGATGAGAATTTCTTTCCCTCCTGCAGAGAACAACTTTTCTTTCCATTGTTGCAAGGCCTTCCACACTTTCTCTTTGATTTTTTTTGAAAACTTTTTGTTTGTTTCGGTCGGTTTGAGAAGGCATCCCCAAATATTCTCCCAAGTCGTTAGCAGCTTCAATGCCTAGGATAGAGCTTAGCATTATAGCTTTGTCCCTGACTACATTCCTACTGAACATAATGGAAGGCTTCTGGAGGTTGACAGTCTGTCCTGAAGCCTCTGTATAAAGGTTCAACACCTTTTTGATTGCATAACAGTCTTCTTCAGCAGCTCTGCACATGATTATGCTATCATCTGCAAAAAAAATAAATGAGTGAGAGATGGGCAATAATTGTTAATTTTTAAACCTTGAAAAGAGTTTAGCGATTCTTCCCTGAAGAGCATAGCCGAGAGGCCTTCTGCACATAACAGGAACAGGTAAGGAAAAAGGGGGTGTCCTTGTCTAAGACCTCTAGATGGATGGAATTCTTCCTTTGGACTGCCGTTGATAAAAACTCTATAAGAGACTGAGTTTACACAATTAAGAATCTTGGATATCCAAGCTTCAGTAAACCCCATTCTTTCCATCACTTTTTTAATGAAGCTCCATTCTACACGGTCATAAGCTTTGTTCATATCCATTTTCATTGCCATGAAACCCTTATTTCCTTTTCTTTTGTTGTTAAGATGATGTATGCACTCAAACCCCACAATGACGTTGTCTGATATGAGTCTGTTTGGTACGAAAGCCGTCTGCCAACTTTGACATTTGTTGATCTCAAAAAGAAGAGAAAAGAGATAGTGAGATTTGAACATGCATATTTTTTTTTTTTTTTTTTTACAACATGTGGGGGATGGGGTGTGAGTGTGACTGTGTGGGAATTTTGGTTTCCTTTACTTATATACAAAAATGGGAGTGTTTTATACAGGTGGGAATGTTTTATACAGGATGTCATTAAAATGATTTACTTTAATTTTACCTAAATTTAAGTTGACAAATTAGGAAATAATATTGTATAGTAATGATAAAGCAATATTGGTTACAATTATAATTCTTAAAGAAATTCGCCATTTTTTGCAAAGTTATTTCTATAATTGTTACGTGTTAGTTAGGTAAAAAGCTCTACTTTTAGAGAATAAATTGAGAAATTGTTTTAGAAACTTTTGAAAAATAAAAGGGAAATTACCTTTTTGGTCTCTGAGTTTTCAAAATAGATCTTTTTAGTCCCTGAGTTTTGAGAAATAGGTTTAAAAGATTCTTAAGTTTTCAAAATGGACCTTTTTTGTCCATGAGTTTTGAGAAATAGGTTTAAAAGGTCCCTAATATTATTTTTTCAACTTTTTTAAATTAATATTTTTGTATTATTTTTTAATATTGAATGGTTTTTAAAATTAAAAAAATTAAAAAGTATTTATTTAAAATTTTGAAAAATTAATATTAGGGACCTTTTAAACTTATTTTTCAAAACTTAGGGACTAAAAAGGTCTATTTTGGAAATTTAGGGACCTTTTAAACCCATTTCTCAAAACTCAAGGACTAAAAAAGTCTATTTTAAAAACCCAGGGACCAAACGCACATATTTCTCAAAACTCAAGGACCAAAAAGGTAATTTTCCCAAGCACGAGCACCTACGTTATGGGCTATAAATTCTACTGTGCAAGCATGTGCACCTAAGTTATGGGCTCCTTTAATTAGCTCATTGGATACTATCTATGGGATGAGAAATAATGTTAAAAAAAAAACCTAACTTTGGGGCAAAGTATTGAATGAGGCCGCCACAAAATCTGGTCACCTCTTTAAAACTATGATGTAGGTTTTACAATTTGTTTGTCCATAATAACTATTGGATACAAAATTGAAGTATTTTTACAATTATCTCTCATATATCCAACGAAACAAAACTATCAGCCTCATCGAATAATTTCTCTTCATCAGGACATGTAGGTTCCTAAAACATAAAAACTTAAACGAGATATATAAAAGATAAAAGTCTATCTCTTAAAATAAAATTTTAATATTATTAAATTTAAATCTTATTTTGATCCTTCAAAATTCATTCTATTGTATTTTTTAGGATCATTAAACTTTCTACGGCCCCGTTTGATAACCATTTGGTTTTTAGTTTTTTAAAATTAAGCTTATACACACATATTTCCAACTCTTGGTTTTAGTATCAATCTTTTACCTTGTTTTAAAAAAACCAAGTCCAATTTTGGAACACAAAAAACAATAGTTTTTAAAAGCTTGTTTTTGTTTTTAAAAATTGGCTAGGAGTTCAAATGCAACCTTAACTAGGGATGAAAGTCATATGGTAGGGAATTTAGGAGAAAACAAGAATAATTTTCAAAAACCAAAAACAAAAAACCAAATGGTTATCAAACGGGGCCTAAATTCTCTCTTTTAGTTTTTGAAATTTTCATAATTTTTTTTGAGTAATTGCAGTGGGTGGCAAATTAAGTATCTATAATAGCAAATTTAGCACCAAGTAAAAAGAATTGCAAACATGGCAAAAAAATTAGAATACATTTTTAAATTCCCATTATACCCTTATTGTTTTCTCTTCATCTACCAAGCCTCCAGGTTTTCATATTTGGCATTTGCATTGTATTTGTGTGTGTATAATGGGAGTATGAAATTAGAGGTGAGTGTTTGCGTGTTTGGGAGTTCACTCTCTGGCATTTTTTTTTCGCACCATTTTTTTTTCTTTCTTTCTTCCCTCACATTTCTTCTACCACACAATTTTTTTTTAAAAAATTTTGTATACAACTTTATGTCAATTGAGCTAAGTTCTTGTTGGCATTCTTTTTAATTCAAGAATGCCAAGAATACAAAAATAGCAATTTTGGTGAGTGTTGGTATAGGTATATAAAAGTATATCACTGATATACTCCGGTTAATCGTAGTCTATCACTGACTATCATTGATCGAAGTCTATCACGAACTATAATTGATAGATAATGAAATACAAAGAATACAAGAATAGCAATTTTATGGTGGTGGTCACGGAGCTTGTGTGCTAGGCTTTAAAAATTATATTGTTGATTAAGAGTCGCCTGTTCGTAATGGTTATTTTTGGATTTTATGTTCTGATTACCACAAGAGACTTAAAGTTTTTCTTCAATTTATCATTTTAGTATAATAATTTTGGATGAGTTTCTAATTACCGAGATGAATTGTAATGGAAATAACTTTACTGATAGATTTCAATTAAATTGATTTCTATCAGTAACAATCATTGGTAGACTTCAATTAATTGATAATTAACTGATTTCTATCAGGGATAGAAAATGATAGACTTCAATTAACTGATTTCTATCCTCGATAGAAAATGATAGATTTGAATTAAACTAATTTCTATCAGTGATACAAGTCAATAAACTTCAATTAAATTGGTTTCTATCGGTGATAGAAACTAATAGTCTTGAATTGAATTGATTTATATCAGTGATATAAACCGATAACCTCGAATAAATGGTTTTCTATTAGTGATTATCATCGATAGACTTAAACTAAACTGATGGATAGAAATTGATAGCCTTGAATTAAACTGAACTAATAGCCTTGAATTAAACTGTTTTCTATCAGTGGCTATCACTGATAGGCTTGAATTAAACACGATATAAATTTATAGATTATGATTATCATTGTCTATCAGTGATACACACTGGTAGACTTCGATTAATCAAAGTCTATAAGTGTCTATCACTAATAGACTCTGATTAATTGAAGCTTATCATCAAAGTCTATCAGTATTTATCACTGATAGACTCCGATTAATCAAAGTCTATCAGTGTCTATCACTAATAGACTCTGATTAATTGAAGCTTATCATCAAAGTCTATCAGTATTTATCACTGATAGACTCTGATTAATCAAAGTCTATCAGTGTCTATCACTAATAGGCTCTATTTAATTGAAGCTTATCATAAAAGTCTATCGGTATTTATCACTGATACACTCCGAATGATCGAAGTCTATCCGTGACTATCAATAATAGGGACTGATAGACTATTGGAGATACTAAGGGTATTTTCGCAATTTAACATATTTTTTGTTATTTTCGCAAATAATTTTATTTTTTTTGCTATTTTTGCAATATTTTTGCCGGTTTTTGCTATCTGTGCAAAACCCCCCATTTTTTTTAATCATTGCCGTAATTTTTTTAAATAACATTCTAGGTAAGTGGATCAAGAATTATGAATTAAATCTCCCGAAATCCCCTTTCCTTTACTTTTTCTTTCCTTGTTCGAATGATCGTGTGGTTAATAAAATATTTAAAAGTTCTCAATGAATAAATTTGAATATTAGATATCAAAATAAAATAGATATGCAAGTTTTGACTCTAAAATAAAATTTAAATTGGTATAGTGTTTTGTCCAAAAAAAAAAAGTATAGTATTATTTGTTTCATATTGTAAGAATAATTAGTGGTTTCATTATAATTTTAATCAAATAAACTTTTAAAATTGTGTTTATTTATTCTCTAATACTTTCAAAAGTTTCTATTAGATTTTTTTTGACGATACGTGAGATGAGGGACTTGATGATTAATAAAGTTTCATGCTAGTTGAGCTATATTCATGTTGACTTTCTATTAGATAACTATTTAGGACTATGTCTATTTATTCCTTATACTAAAAGAAAAATCTAATAGGTCAATAAACTTTCATTTTGTATGTAAGAGATCTTTATAAACTCGTTAAACTAACACGATTATAACATACATTTTTTAGATACAAAATTGAAATTTCATAAACTTATTAGAAATTTAAAGCATAAAAACAAAAGGAATACAACTTTTTAAAATTTAGCAATACAGATCATAAGCTTCCCAAAAAAATATAAAGACACCAAACAGAGACAAAATCCATAATTAAAAACACATAAAAATAGAAGGAACAGAAAACGAAAAGATTGAAGACAAAAACAAGAATAATAAATTATTGGAGGGGTCGCGGCAAAGATGTAGCCAACAATAATTTTGTATCATTAGATGTATGAGAGAAAAATTACGACATAGTATTTTAAACTTATATCTAGTAGTTAACAGGAACATACAAAATTTTAAATCCACGTCCGATTCAACAACCATTAGTATTGAGGTCAATCACCACACCACCTCTATCATAACATACGACATTCCATTCCACGAGAGTGTATGGTCAACACACAATTAAAGCGCCTACGTTCTGCTAGCTCTAACTAATCCGTTTTCTCTCGATTTTCAAGCAGGGTCTGCGAGAGAGCCGATGTTGGTATTCGAGCTAAAGCTCCTAGAAGAACTCTCGATAAAAGGCACTTAGATGAAACTTCCAAGGAAATCCCAAATTTCTAAAGATAACTTGTGATTTTGTCCTCTTTTCTAGTCTTAAGGTCTTGTCCACCTCAACATTATTGTTATTAATAGACAGCCACATCATTGCGGTCTCATTAAATAATTTTTGAGTTCCCTTTCACACTTGGGATATATTAGAAAGTTGCCCCAAAATTTAACGTGTAAAATACAGATCACAAGACTTGCCACGTTTTTCTTCTTTGGTAACAAATTAAAATTTTGATTAATGCCCATTCTGCCATTCATTTTGCTACATAAATCTTCGTCTGAATCAGTGCAGCCCACACAAATCCCCAAAAATTGAAACAACCTCCCATTTCTTTTGACCTTTTTGTTTTCTGGGTTTCTTTAGTTTCTGAGTAAAAAGTGATTTTAATGTGAGATTTTGCAGAAAGCAGAGATTCAGATAATGGATTTGGGCATTATTGGCAGTTCGTTTAGGAGCAATGGGAGTTTGAATTTGAATGGTTTTTCAAGATCATCAGTGCATGAAGAAGACGAGGAGGCTCTGAAATGGGCAGCCATTGAAAAGCTTCCAACTTTCAGACGTTTGAGGAAAGGGTTGATGATTAATTTGGATGGTAAAGCCAATGAAGTGGATGTTCTAAACCTTGGCTTTCAAGACAGGAAGAATTTGATTGAGATGTTGGTTAAAGTTGCTGAAGAGGACAACGAGAAGTTCTTGTTGAAGCTGCAAAATCGCCTCGATAGGTAAATTCCTCGTTTTCGTTAAAGAAAAATTACAAATTTAGACCCTGTTTGATAATCATTTGGGTCCCGTTTGATAACCATTTGGTTTTTGGTTTTTGGTTTTTGAAAATTAAGCTTATACACACCTACTTTCACCCATAAGTTTCTTTGTTTTATAACCAATCTTTTTCCTTGTTTTTAAAAATCAAGTCCAACTTTGAAAACAAAAAAAAAAAAAGTAGTTTTCAAAAACTTGTTTTTGTTTTTAGAATTTGACTAGGAATTCAAATGGATCTTTAACAAGGATCAAAGCCATGGTAGGAAATTTAGGAGAAAACAAGCATAATTTTCAAAAACAAAAAACAAAAAACAAAATGGTTATCAAACGGGGCCTTGGTTTTTGGTTTTTGAAAATTAGGCTTGTTTCCTTTTAAATTTCTTCATGATGGTTTTCATTTTTGTTAAAGACACACTTGAATTCCTAACCAAATTCTAAAAACAAAAACAAGTTTTTGAAAACTACTTTTTTTAGTTTTAAAAAATTGGTGGTTTTTGAAAACATGGGAAGAAAGTTGGTGAAAAACCAAAGAAACTTAGAGTTGGAAATAGTGTTTATAAGCTTAAAAACCAAAAACCAAAAACCAAAAACAAAAAACCAAATGGTTATCAAACAGGGCCTTAGTTCACCAACTTTTAAGACCTGTGTTTTATACAATTCATACTTCTCAAGTTTTTTTTTCTTTGATTTGCACCTCTTTACCTTGAAAAATTTTTAGGTGTTCCTGGGATAGTTTTTGCACCGTTGGATGTAAGAGAGAAATGATAAAAGTACCTCGATTTTGTATCCAACGGTTATTAGGGGTTAGACAAATTTGAAGATTTACCTCCAATGATTTTAAAGAGTGAGCTTGATTGCATCGAAAATGTCTAATCGTTTGTCCTCCACCTCTTGGTTGAGAAACAAAGCATATTACTGCTATGAACTATACTCACTTTAGCTATACTCTCCAACTTATTTGATTGAGTTGTTGTAAAATGTTTAATTAAAAAAAAAAAAATCTCTACAAAAGTTATTAGGATATTTTTTTCTATGTTAAGATTTAATGAATGTTGATAGGGTCATTGAATTTTTTATTGAGTATTTAATAATAAGTTGAAATTTAAAGAATGTCTAATAAGTGAGAGAACTATCATATACATAAAGTTTAAAGTTCATAAATTTACGGGACGTCCATTGAAAGTTTAAGAATAATTAGACATTTCTTAAAGATTAAACATTTATTAGCTATAATTATTCTCTAAATGCGTTTATGGACTAAATTTATAATTTAACATTTTTGCCTGAAATGTTGTTTATTTGATCGCGATCTTTTTCATGTATGTTTCTTAAAACTTTCAGAGTCGGAATCGAACTTCCAACGATCGAGGTTCGTTTCGAGCATTTGAACGTCGAAGCATATGCTTATGTGGGAAGTAGAGCTTTGCCAACCATTCTCAATTTTACACTCAATATGTTGGAGGTAACATTTTGATTGATGAATTGATAACTTTCTTCTTCATTCCATGTGATTGTTTTTTGTTTTTCTGATGTTTTTTTTTTTTTTTTTTTTTTTTTTTGCTTTACAAAAGGGTTTCTTGGGTTACTTTCATATGTTTTCCAGTCGAAAGAAGCAGTTAAAAATCCTTCATAATGTCAGTGGAATCGTCAAGCCTGGAAGGTAACAAGAGAAAAATAAAAAAAAATAAAAAAAAGAGAAAAATAAAAAGTTCCATTTTTTTTTAATAATTATTTAGGTTCATTCCATGATAATTCTAGTTTATTTTTCTGTTATTTTTTTAAAGTTAAAAATCTTTTTTCTTTTTTAAAACATCAATAATTGGGGGTGGAGATTTGAACCTATGACTTCATGGTCAAGGGTACATGCCAATTCCACCAAACTATGCTCGCTTTGTCAAAAATTAAAAAGCTTAAAATATCTTCTCATACCGTCAAGTTTTTTACTTTTTTAAAAAAATATTTTTGAAACTCTGACCAAATTTAAAAAGAAGTAAAAAAAAAAAAAAAACGTTTTTGAAAGTTAGCTATGATTTTAAAAATGTTTTTGAAATTAAATTGCTAGAATATTAAACAAAGAAAGAAGTTGGTAAATAAGTGCTATCTTTAAAAACCAAAAACCAAAATATTAGGCTCCACTTCCTAGCTATTTTAGGTCCCGTTTGATAACCATTTTGTTTTTGGTTTTTGGTTTTTAAAAATTAAGCCTATAAGCACTACTTCCACTACTAAGTTTCTTTGTTTTGTTCTCTACAATCTTCCCATGTTTTAAAAAACCAACTCAAGTTTTGAAAACTAAAAAAAGTAGTTTCCAAAAACTTGTTTTTGTTTTTGGAATTTAACTAGTAATTCAAATGTGTCATTATCAATGATGAAAACAATGGTAAGAAATTTGGGGTGAAATTGTCAGAAATAACCTATTTAAGTTTTGGGTTTTCAAAAATGACCTCTTTGTAAAAAACTTGTTTTTTTAACCTAGCTAATAAAACCCATGAATGTAAATTTACAGCCATGCCCTTGAATCTAAAAGGTCAAAAAAACAACGAGCCATTTGTTCTTCTTCTTCGTAAAAGTAAAACCCATTCCTTCGTATTTTTTTTTTTAAAAAAAACCCATTCTCTCCGCACTCCTTCTTCTCTTCTAAATCTTCCCATCCGTTCTTCTTCTCCCCTAAAAACCTCAACCCTCCTCCTTCTTCTCCTTAGCAACGCTCGAACGACGCCTTCGTGGGTTTCATTGTGCATCTGACGGCTACTTGCATTTCAAACAACGCTTCCGGCAGCTTCTTCGTTTCGTCTTCTTGCGACAGTTGCCCATTATTAATTGAAGCTTTTCCATCCATCAAAATTGCTCTAAAATACAAGAGTATTGATTTCTATAAAAAGTTAAAAAAAGGGAGTAAACAAGAAGAAAAAGAAGGAATGAAGAGCAAAGGAAGGAAGAGGAAGAAGAAAGAAGAAATGAAGAAAAAAAATCAAAAAATCAAAAAATAAAAAAAAATCGTGGCAGCTTGCTGCCTTTTGTCCCGGTCACGTTCCTGGCAGGGACCATAGGCAGTTTACTGCTTTTTCTTTTTTTTTCTTTTTTAATTTTATTTTAATTTAAATGTTAATATTTATAATATTTAATATTTAATATTTAATATTAACATTTTTTCTTTATTTCTTATTATTATTGTTCTTTCTTACTTAATTCCTTCTTCTATATATATCCAACATTAATATAATTTTTAAAAAATGTGGAATTGGTAAAAAAATTGTTTTCGACATTTTTGAAAAATTTATTGGTCGATTTTCGACCAATAAATCTCGATCGAGAACCGATCTTATGTTTTGTGTCCAATATTAATATAATTTTAAAAAATGATCGAAATTGGTCATAAAAAAAATTTCAAAAAAAATGTTTTCAAAATTTCTTGGTTAAATTCAAAATTTTTGAAAAAATTCTTGGTCGATTTCCTGACCTAGATTTCTTGGTTGTCCTGACCAAGAAATCCCGGTCGGAAAATGATGAATCCCGACCGGAAAATTATGAATCCATGGGATTCATATATATATTTCAAGATTTTCATAAAAGTTTGTTATACAAACTCCTTGCTATCTAAACCATGTAATACATACATATTTAAAAAATGTTGACAATATGAAAATTTTGATGTGGATCCACCCGTGTTTTGACGATTTCCTTTAGAATATTGTGGATAAAAAACTATGTTAAGATTTTTGGAATTAGTTTTAAATGGTTCTGAGGTGAAATTAGTTGGTTGAAATTTAATTCATCAATGAAGATTGAAGAAGGACAAAAAAGACTTTTCACGCCGTGGGTCCCAAAAAAAAGTAGCAAACTTTCTAGAGAATGGGTAAAAAAAAAACAAGTTTTTTAAAAAGTAGGTTAATTTTGAAAATCCAAAACCTATTTAGGTCAAAATTGACAATTTCCCAAATTTGGGAGAAAACAAGCTTAGGGGGAAATTGTCAAATTTAACCCAAATGAGTTTTGGGTTTTCAAAATTGACCTACTCTCTAAAAATTTGTTTTTTTTAACCTATTTTATATAAAGTTGCTATTTTTTTATGGGACCCACAAGGTGAAAAGTCATCCTTACCCTTCTTCAATTTTAAATTTCTCAACCAACCATATTAAAAAAAAATCTCAACAAACTAACTCAACTATCTAATTTCAAATATCAAAACAAACCCACAAAAATCTCAACCGTACTATTATCCAACTAGGGAAAAAAATGAATATAATGATTTAAATAAGGAACTGAAGGAAACAAAAGTGCAAAGGTAGACCTAACATAACCATAACCACTCAATTTGACCCACAAAAATCTCAACTAAACAATATTTTTTTTTTGAAAATCTGGAAAATATATGAATCCCGACCGGGAAATTATGAATCTCGACCGGGAAATTATGAATCCCGACCGGGAATTTATGAATCCCGACCGGGAATTTATGAATCCCGACCGGGAAATTATGCATCCTGACCAAGAAATTTTCCAGATCCTTTTTTTCCTTCTTCTTTCACGAGAAAACCACACATTTCCCGGTCACGATCTTGACCGGGAAATCAACCGAGAATAATTGTCTTCTCCGACGCCGGCAACTAGAGAGTTTTTTTTCATTTTTTTTTTCAATCAAACGCCATAGGAAACCACTCTTCACCCCAAAAATACCTTCCTTTCTCAAAACCCCTTTCCCTCTCTTTAAACTTAAACTCCAAAACCCCATCTCGTCTTCGAAAACAACACATAAACGGTTGGAACAAAATTTACCAACCGAAAAATGCTACCCAATCCACGCATAGTTGGAGATTACAGAGAAGAACGAAACAGAGAGCAAGAGAGAGAAACGAAGGGATACAAGACTTTTTTTTTTTTTTTTTTTTTTTACCTTTTAGCTTCAAGGGTGTGTTTGTAATTGTACATAGTGAAGTGACATCAGCAGGTTAAAAAAAACAAATTTTTAGGGGTGGGTCAATTTTGAAAACCCAAAACTCATTTGGGTTAAATTTGACAATTTCCCAAGCTTAGGGTCCGTTTGGTTGGTGATCTGAAAACAAGAATTTGAAAACAAGGGATTCAATGAAAACAGGGTTGTATTTCATGTTTTCAGATTTGTGTTTGGTAGCAGATTCAGAAATTAAATCTGAATTTTAATAATGGTTCAAAATGTGTTTGATAATATATTTATAAGCGATAAGTTATTTGTAGTTATCAACTAAATACTAAGTTGAATATAAAATATTATGAATTAATTTATAAAAGTGTTATGTATTATAAATTTATTATTATTATTATTATTTTAGAATATCATATAATTTATAATACATTATATTATACAAATTTTAATTTCGCAAAAATAATTTGAGTTTATAACATGAAATACTATATTTATTAAAGTTTTTATTTTTTTAAAATTAATTCTGCATTTAAAATTTTGAAATTCAAAATCTGGATACAACGAAAACATTAAAAAGTTGTTTTCAGAATTTCCATTATTTGGATCACAGAATCTGGAAACAATTTTCAGAAACACGTCTGCCAAACACATATTCACTAAATTCAGTGAATCTGAAAACATAAAACAGAATCCGGATGGCTTACGGAACAGACCCTTAATTTTCAAAAACCAAAAACCAAAAACCAAATGGTTATCAAACGTGGCCTTAGTTTTTGATTTTTTGTTTTTGAAAATTAGGGTTGTTTTCTTCTAATTTCCTTATCATGAGTTTTCTTTATTAAAGACATATTTGAATTCCTAGTCAAATTCCAAAAACAAAAACAAGTTTTTGAAAACAATTTTTTTTTAGTTTTCAAAATCTGTCTAGTTTTTGAAAATAGGGGAAGAATGTAGGTAAAAAAAAAAAAAAAAACCTTATAAGTTAAAGGATAATTGTAATGGGTGGCAACATGAGGGTAAATAATGGCAAATATAGCAATTTTTAAAAATATTTGCAAATATGACAAAATTTTTGAATTAATTTTTTATATTCCTGAATTGCCCATGCCTCTGATTGGAGTGCACATCTTCTTCTTTCTCGTCATTTTTTTTAATTTATTGATAGAAATCTTCTATCACTGATAGATTCTATCAGTGGTAGAAAACGTTTCTATCACTGATAGATTCTATCAGTGGTAGAAACATTTTCTATCAGTGATAGAAAGTTTCTTTCTATCAGTGATAGAAAAGCTTTCTATCAGTGATAGAAGATTTCTATCAGTGATAGAAGATTTCTATCACTGATAGAATCTATTAGTGATAGAAATTTCTGTGATAGAAACTTTATTCTATCACTGATAGAATATATCAGTGATAGAAAAACTTATTGGTGCGCGCATCTTCTTCTTCTTCGTCAATTTTTATATATATATTGATAGAACTCTTCTATAATAGAAAGTTTTTCTATCACTGATAGATTCTATCAGTGGTAGAAAATCTTCTATCAGTGTAGAAAAGCTTTCTATCAGTTCTATCAGTGATAGAAAAGCTTTCTATCAGTGATAGAAAATATCAGTGATAGAAACTCACTGATAGAAAATTTTTCTATCACTGATATCAGTGATAGAAAAATTTTCTATCAGTGATAGAAAGTTTTCTATCAGTGATAAGCATTTTAGTAATTTTACTTTTCAGATGGTGAGATTTTTTTATTTTTGCAAATATTTCTACGGGTTGCTACTTTTGCAATTAGTTTGGGTCATTTTGCTACTTTTGCAATCGGCCCTAAGTTAAAATAGTATTTTTAAGCTTAAATTTCAAAATCATGGTAAAAAAAAACTAGCAGTTAGAGAATTTTGTGCAGTATTCGTTTTCTGATTGCAAGAAATTGTACTAAAAAGAAATAGACTTGGGGAAATTTTCAATTGATGAATCTTATCTAAAATAAAAATAAAAGTATTTATTTTAAAATAATTTAATGATATATATTTGTATTGATTCTCTTTAATTCTTTTGGCAGGATGACATTGCTATTGGGCCCTCCTAGCTCTGGAAAAACAACTCTTTTATTAGCACTGGCAGGAAAGCTTGATCCTCAAATAAAAGTTTACACCTACCTCTCACTTTCCAATTATTACATTAGAGAATTACATCTTATCTATTTTTCTAAACTTTCAAAAATTGTCTTCTAATTTCTTTATTGACAGCCACTGTCTTCTAATTCTAAAGTAGTTATAAAAAAAAAAAAAAAAAATTGGTCATTATAATTAATAGATGTCTACAAAAATAAGTGCTTTAAAAAATGGGTAACTACATAAATGGACCAATAGTAGTCCATTTATTTCAAAAGTGTCTATTTTGTTAAATTTTACATTTTTGTCGGCTCACAACCGGATATTAAAGGAGTTTAAGAAGTCCATTTACGTATTTTCCCTTACCGGTTGATAGAAAAAAAATATAATACTAAAATAAATTAATAAAATAAGAGTTACCAAATTAAATAAGGGCATTTAGGGAAGAATAAAAATTGAATTAATGAATGAAATCTTAACACTGATAAATTTAGAAGATTTAGACAAATTTGAAATTAATGGGTTAAAGAAGCCCATCCACCATAATTTTGTTAAAAAAAAATCACCAAACAACTTTAGATTCTTATCAAATGTTTAATTGAAAAGTAAGGATAAGAGCTAAAATGAATTTGGATAATATATGTTTCAGCCTCCATTATTTGAAGAATTTTAAAATTAGCTGATATTAAACTTACCTGTGAATTGAAAGAACTTTAGATGAGAAAAAACATCATTTATACTTGAAGAAACTTTGAGTTTCTATTCTTTCTAGTAGAGATTCTTGTCAAATGATTAATAGAATATTAATGAAAAGGGCTAAAATAATAAAACTCTATGCAACATTTAAAGACAAACAATTGAGAGAGTAGAGAGAAAATTTAAAAGTTTAGAAATCAAAATTTAAAACAGTTGATAGAACTAAAATAAGATTTTAACCTTTGTATCAACCTTTATTCTTAATTTTTACTCTCTGATCTCAAAAACATTTTGCATTTAGGCAAGTGGAACAGTGACCTACAATGGCCATGAAATGAATGAATTTGTACCCCAGAGGACTGCAGCCTACATCAGTCAATATGATCTTCATATTGGAGAAATGACTGTTAGGGAAACCTTGGCTTTTGCTGCACGGTGCCAGGGCGTCGGTTCACGCTATGGTTCGTTTAAAAATGGATGAATTCCAACCTTGTTTGATAATTATTTTAGTCTCGTTTAATAACCATTTCGTTTTTAGTTTTGAATATTTGAAAATTATGCTTCTTTTCTCCAAATTTCCTTACAAAGGCATTAATCTTTGTTGATGAAACATTTTCATTGTTAGCCAAACTCCAAAAACAAAACAAGTTTTTTAAAACTACTTTTTTTAGTTTACAAATCTTGACTTGATTTTTTTGAAAACATGAAAAGAAAGTAGACAACAAAACAAAAAAATTTAGAGGGGTAAGTAGTGTTTATAAGCTTAATTTTCAAAAAACAAATAGTTATCAAACAAACCTTTGTTTTCCGTTTCTTTGTTTTTAAAGTAATGCTCATTTACAACCATTTCTTTGACAACATTTTCATTTTTTTTAAACACATTTGAATTCTTAGTTGAATTTATAAAATTTAAAATAAAAATTTTAAAATCATGTTATTTTTCCCAAAATATGGCTCAAATCATTTTTTAAAAGTGTGGATAGCATAACGAAAAACACACGGGTGGAAGTAGTGTTTACAATTTTTTTTTCATTATATATATAAAAAAAAAAAAGAGAAAGCAAGAAAACAAAATAGTTATCAACTGGGATTCACGTATTAGTTTTTGGTTCATATTATCTTTACTCAAAGTTTTAGTTTCTAAAATGGAGTATTTTTTCAGACATGCTAGAAGAACTTTCAAGGAGAGAGTTTGCAGCAAATATAAAGCCTGATCCTAATATTGATACATTCATGAAGGTAATATTAATAATACATGATTAATTTGTATATTAATTTGTTCATATAACTTGTGAACTTGACTTCATTAACAACAGAGCTACTATGGCAAAACAGAGGAACATAAAATTTTTTGATTAATTTGAACTATGAGAAAACTAAGTTAGATTCACAAAAGAAAATTGAAGATGATGTTAGTGACACTAATTTATATATGTGTCTTGTTTTCAGGCAGCTGCAGCAGAAGGTCAAGAAGAAAGTATGGTGACAGATTATATCCTCAAGGTAATATAATATACATCATGATAAATATACCTGTCATAATGTTTAGTGAGTTGACGGAAATATTAATTAGAAGAAGAATTTCTATTTTTTTTTTTTTTGACTTAGGTGGCTTGATTTTTCTAAATTTCTATCAACTAAATATTATGACACATAAGTTCATCAGTAACATTCACCTATAGGGAAAAAGTATGATTGAAAAATCTTAAAAAATATGACTAAATGGAAACTTTTTAACCGATTAAAATATATGGTTGTTTAAAATAAGATTACTCATATTGAAATATTTTAGACCATGTTAGATAATCCGCTTTTGGTTTTTGAAAACCATGCATACTTGTTTTAACTTATATTTTCTTTACAATGTTTTTTTTTTAAAAAAATCTTTTTTAAGGAAACATTTGAATTCTTATCCAAATTTTAAACACAAAAATAAGTTTTCAAAAACTTTTTTTTCTTTTTCAAAGCTTGACTTGGTTTATGAAAACATTAGTACAAAGTAGATAACACAAAACAAATAAACTTATAGGTGGAAGTAGTGTTTCTAAGCTTACTTTTCAAAAAAAAAAAAAAAAAATCAGATGGTTATCAAACGAAGTCTTGGATTTCATAATGCTTCCGATTACTCACATTGAAATCTCTTTAGATTTTGGGATTGGAAGGATGTGCTGATGTAATGGTTGGTGATGAAATGATAAGGGGCATATCCGGAGGACAAAAGAAGAGAGTCACTACAGGTAAATTAGTTCATACACACCAGCTACGATCTGATGGATAATTATTTCACTTTTAAAAATTAGGCTTATTTTCTCACCATTTCTTTAGTGTGTTTTTCACACTTTGTTAACTACACACTTGAATTTTTATCCAAATTTCAAAACAAAAACAAATTTAAAAACTACTCGTTTTTAGTTTTTAAAAATTGCCCATATAGATAAAACTCGAGAGTAGTATCTATAAACTTAATTTAAAAAAAAAAAACAAAATGATTATCAGACGAGTAATCCTTTTCGCTTTCACTTTATCACACATTAGTTACATATATATAAAATAAAGTTATCATATAGGTGAGATGTTAGTTGGACCAGCAGGAGCTCTATTCATGGATGAAATATCGACGGGTTTGGATAGCTCGACGACGTTTCAGATAGTGAACTCATTGAAGCAATGTGTTCACATTCTTAAAGCAACTGCAGTTATTTCACTTCTGCAGCCAGCACCAGAGACGTATGATCTTTTTGATGATATAATTCTCTTGTCCGATGGCCGAATTGTTTATCAAGGTCCTCGTGATCAGGTGCTTCAATTTTTTGAATCTATGGGCTTCGTTTGTCCCGAGAGGAAGGGAGTTGCTGATTTTCTTCAAGAGGTAACGAAATGGTTATCAAACGAGTCCTAAATGAATACATTAAAAGTTAGGGACTAAAAACAAAACTTTTTTACAGGTGACATCAAAGAAAGATCAAGAGCAGTACTGGAAAAACAAAGACGATCCTTACAGTTTCGTTACAGCCCATGAATTTTCTGAAGCATTTCAATCATTTCATGTGGGTCGAAAGCTTGGAGATGAACTTGCTATTCCTTTTGATAAGTCTAATAGCCACAGAGCAGCTCTGACAACCCAGAAATATGGTGTTGGAAAGAGACAGCTTTTAAAAGCTTGTTTCTCTAGAGAGATCCTCCTCATGAAGAGAAACTCATTTGTCTACATCTTCAAGCTCTTTCAGGTAGGTTTCAAATATCCATTTCTTTTATTCTCAAGTTTAACTTAATGGCGGTTTAATACGTGTTTTAGTCGTTAATGTTTCGAGCGTTTTTTCAATTTAGTCCCTGTTGTTTAAAATGTGTCAGTTTAACTATCTCCTATGCGTTAACAATCTTTCATTTAGTCTCTCTCACGGTTGGTAAATGTTAAAATTGATTGATGACATAATACTGAGTGAATTTGCAGAAGTTTTAGATGAGAAAAAAAAGGGGACTTTGCACAGATAGCAAAAACCGGCAAACATATTGCAAAATTAGCAAAAAAATAAAATTATTTGCAGAAATAGCAAAAAATACGTTAAATTACGAAATTTCCCTTGGTATCTCCAATAGTCTATCAGTCCCTATTATTGATAGTCACTGATAGACTTCGAGTAATCGGAGTCTATCAGTGATAAATACTGATAGACTTTGATGATAAGGTTCAATTAATCGGAGTCTATTAGTGATAGACACTGATAGACTTTGATTAATCGAAGTCTATCAGTGTGTATCACCGATAGACTCTGATAATTATAATCTATAAGTGTTTATCGTGTTTAATTCAAGTCTATCAGTGATAGTCACTGATAGAAAACAATTTAATTCAAGGCTATTAGTTCAGTCTAATTCAAGGCTATCAATTTTTATCTATATCGAGTTTAATTTAAGTCTATCAGAGATAATCACTAATAGAAAACCATTAAATTCGAGGTTATCAGTTTCTATCACTGATAGAAATCAATTCAATTCAAGACTATTAGTTTCTATCACCGATAAAAACCAATTTAATTGAAGTTTATCAGTTTCTATCAGAAATCAATTTAATTGAAGTTTATTGACTTGTATCACTGATAGAAATTAGTTTAATTCAAATCTATCATTTTCTATCGAGGATAGAAATCAATTAATTGAAGTCTATCAGTTTCTATCCCTGATAGAAATCAGTTAATTATCAATTAATTGAAGTCTACCAATGATTGTTACTGATAGAAATCAATTTAATTGAAATCTATCAGTAAATTACTTTCCATTACAATTCATCTCGGTAATTAGAAACTCATCCAAAATTATTATACTACAATCATAAATTGAACAAAAAAATTTAAGTCTCTTGTGGTAATTAGAACATAAAATCCAAAAATAACCATTATGAACAAGCGATTTTTAATCAACAATATAATTTTTAAAGCCTAACACACAAGCTCCGTGACCACCACCATAAAATTGTTATTCTTGTATTCTTTGTATTTCATTATCTATCAAATATAGTCCGTGATAGACTTCGATCAGTGATAGTTAGTGATAGACTACGATTAACCAAAGTATATATTAGTGATATACTTTGATATACCTATACAAACACTCACCAAAATTGCTATTTTTGTATTCTTGGCATTCTTGAATTAAAAAGAAGGCCAACAAGAGCTTAGCTCAATTGACATATAAAGTTGTACTGATAACAACAAGGTTTGTGGTTCGAATCCCCCTCCACACATATCATATTATCAAAAAAAAAATAATAATAAATAAATAAAAGAAGAAACAATCATAACAATACCTCAACAACAAAACAGAGGGAAAAAAAAGCATATTAATCACACAAGAACTCCAACCTCATAAATGCATAGAAAATAAAAAATTAAAAAAAAAAATTGTGCGGTAGAAGAAATGATGCGAGGGAAGAAAGAAAGAGAAATGATGGTGTGAGGGAAGAGGGAAGTAAGGAAATCAGAAAAATGATGAAGGGTAAAAAGGGAATTATTAGAATGTATTCTAATTTTTTGCCATATTTGCAATTCTTTTTATCTTGTGCTAAATTTGCTATTATATATAATTAAATTGTCACCTATTGCAATTACTCAAAAAAAAAAAAAAAAAGTCATCTAAGAGGGAAGTTTCTAAGATCCTATTTGATAACTATATTTTTTTAAAAGATATTTGATAACTATTTGGTTTTTGAAAATTAAGTTTATAAATACTACTCCTATATATGAGTTTCTTTGTTGTTTTATCTAAAATCCAAGTAAGTTTTGCAAATTATAAAAAGTAGTTTTTGAAAGTTTGGTTTTGTTTTTGGAATTTGACTAAGACTCCAGATGTTTCTTTGAGACAGGTGAAAATCATATTAAAAAAATTGTGATGAAGCACATAAATTTCAAAAATAGAAAATTAAAAACGAAATTGTTATCAAACGAGACCTAAGAAATTGGTAAAAAATTTCAAAATTTCTTCTCTTAGATGACATATATTCTCTTCTAAAATTTGCCAGCTCCCTAAATATTATGCAACATAAGTTTATCATCAAGTAATTTTAACATTCACCCACATATAAATTTCATCCAACTTCTTAAACGACTGAGACCCAATTGAAAAAAAGTACGTACCTACTCTTTAGGGACTAAAAGTATGTTCTTTAACTAAATTTTAATTTACTCTCTAATCGTCTATCAACTTTTAAAGTAGCGATTTAACATATTAGATGATCCTGTGTTTGAATCCTTGTAATTATCTTTCTAAAGCGATTACTTTTTGGACTTTTCAGCTATTGGTAATGGCTCTAATTACAATGAGTGTGTTCCTAAGAACTGAGATGCACCATGATAGTATTGTGGATGGAGGAATCTATACTGGTGCTTTGTTCTTCACAGTTATTATGGTTATGTTTAATGGGTTATCAGAGCTCTCATTAATCACAATTAAGCTTCCTAATTTCTACAAGCAAAGGGATCTCTTATTCTATCCTTCATGGGCATATTCTCTTCCCAATTGGATCCTCAAGATTCCTATTACTTTTATTGAAGTGGCTTTGTGGGTTGCCATTACATACTATGGCATTGGCTTTGATCCAAATATTGAAAGGCAAGCAACATTTATGATAACGGTTTCGTTTTTAGTTTTCTATTTTTGAAATTTATGCTTGTTTTTCTTTTTCATTTGAATTATTGATCAAATTCTACAAATGAAAACAAGTTTTGAAAAACTAGTACTTTTTTTAGTTTTCAAAACTTGATTTGGTGTTTTGAAAACATTTTTAAGGGTAGATAGCAAAACAAAGAAACTCATTGATAGAAATAATATTTATAAACTTAATTTTCAAAAACAAAAAAATCAAGGTCCCGTTTAATAACCATTTGGTTTTTTAAAATTAAGCTTATAAACACTATTTCCACCTATAAATTTCTTTGTTTTGTTATCTACCTTCTTCCCATGTTTTCAAAAACTAAGTGAAGTTTTGAAAACTAGAGAAATAGTTTTCAAAAATTTGTTTTTATTTTTGGAAATTTGGTTAATAATTCAAATATTTTCTTAACAAAGACGAAAATCATGATAAGGAAATTGAGAGAAAACAAACATAATTTTCAAAATCCAAAAACCAAATAGTTATCAAACATGATCTTAGATATTTTCTTTAAAAAGGTGAAAATCATTGTACAGAAATTGTGAGAAAATAAAAACAACTTTCAAAAACCAAAAATAAAAAATCATTTGGTTACCAAACAATGTCTAAAAGATTATCAAATGGGGCCTAACTATACTGTTTAATTAGGTTAATTTTGTTCGTATTATTTGATGATGAGCTTGTGAAGATTTTCTCTCCTTTTTGATGTGAATATGAATGTGGGAATAAAAATGCTGCAGGTTTTTCAAACAATTTTTGGTGCTTTTACTAGTAAACCAGATGGCTTCTGCACTATTCCGATTCATTGCTGTGTTGTGTCGTAATATGGTCGTCGCGAACACGGTCGGTTCTTTTGCACTTCTGACCCTCTACACACTCGGCGGTTTTGTCCTGTCTCGAGGTACAACACCGCTGTACGTTTTAAATGAAATGGTTCAATTATAAGTTTGATCTCTGAACTTTAGGAACCATTTAATAAGTTCATAAACTTTCAATTTCGTGTTTAATAGGTTCTTGAACTTGATTGATGTTTAATAGATTCTTCTGCTAGTTAGGTACTAAAGTCTACTAAGATCCTATTTAAAGTTTATAACCTTATCAGACACAACTTTGAAAATTCAGGAACCGAGCTTGTAATTTAACCAAATGAAATAAAGCCCTTTCGCCTGCTACTAATACGACTAATGGTTTTGATCTTATTTGCATGTTTTTTTTTGTAGAGGACATTAAGAAATGGTGGACATGGGGCTATTGGATTTCACCAATAATGTATGCTCAAAATGCTGTAGTTGTAAATGAGTTCCTTGGAAAGAGTTGGGCTCATGTAAGTTCTTAAGAATTCTCTTCTTGAATGATTTATGTTGCATATGAAAATTCATTGTGATTTTTATAATGTTCTTGAATTCTTTCTTTTTGTTTAGGAAACTTTAGGAGTTGTGGTTTTGAAGTCCCGTGGCTTCTTCCCAAATGCATATTGGTATTGGATTGGTGCAGGAGCTTTGCTTGGTTATGTGTTCTTGTTCAACTTCTTTTTCACTTTGGCGTTGTCGTGGCTCGACCGTAAATTTCTCGACCTTAATACGACTTTATAACGTATGATATATGTCTCATTAAGAAAGAGCTTCGGATTAAGATGTTAGTTTTGATATTGTGTAGCATTTGGGAAGGGTCAAGCTGTTAAATCAGGGGAACCAGAAAGCATTGACAATGGTGACAAAAGAGGTATAACAAAGTTGTAACCTAAACTCCAGAATATGAATAAATAATTAAATATACCGCAATCTATTAGCTTATTAAATTTTTGGATTTGGTTATATAATTTAACATGATATCAAAGCCGGAGGTATTATGTTAGAGTCCTTATAATGTTTTTTCCTTCTGTTTAAATTTCAGGGACTTCTGTTCTAAGTACAGAAATGAATTTTCAAGGCAATGCAAAAAAGAGAACAGGAATGATTCTTCCATTTGAGCAACATTCAATTGCATTTGAAGATATCACATACTGTGTTGACATGCCACAGGTAATTTGGATCAAAATGAGACTAATTAAACATCTATTTCAAATTTGAACTATATAGTATTTTCAAGACCAAACATATGTTTCTGTCTCTAATGTTCGGGTATTTTTCAATTCAATCCCTTTCATTTGAAAATTTTCAATCATACCCTTTTTGTTAGTCGAAGTCAAATGTGATGGACAAAAAACTTGATTTGGTAACTTGGGTAGAAATGTCTTCCAACTTCTTAGATAACCTAATTTCTCATTTAAATTTTTTCAAAAGCTTAATTACCATCTATCATATACAAAACTGAAAAGATGATAAAAATTTACATAAAAAAAACTAAAGCAAATATTTAGGTTAATTTTTATACTAATAATGTGAGATGGGCTTTCCTAGGAAATGAAAAAGCAAGGTATTCTAGAAGACAAGTTGGTGCTGCTTAAGGGAATAAGTGGAGTGTTCAGGCCAGGTGTTTTAACAGCTCTTATGGGAGTGAGTGGTGCTGGTAAAACAACATTAATGGATGTGTTGGCTGGTAGAAAAACAGGTGGTTACATTGAAGGAAACATCAAAATATCTGGTTATCCAAAGAAGCAAGAAACATTTGCTAGAATCTCTGGTTATTGTGAACAAAATGACATTCATTCTCCTCATGTTACTGTCTATGAGTCCTTGCTCTACTCGGCATGGCTCCGTTTGTCTCGTGAAGTCGATCCCAAAACTAGAAAGGTAAACTAAAGCCGATCTGTCAGGGTTCCTTTTACTTTTATTGCGTTCATCAGAATGTTTTTAAGCACTTGAAAAGTCATTCCAAATAAATTCTTCTGCAATTGATGACGACAGATGTTCATTGAAGAAGTGATGGAACTTGTGGAATTGAAGACATTGAGGCATGCTCTAGTTGGGTTGCCAGGCGAAAATGGTCTCTCGACCGAGCAGCGCAAGCGACTCACGATAGCAGTGGAGCTCGTAGCAAATCCATCCATAATATTCATGGACGAGCCAACCTCAGGGCTTGATGCTAGAGCTGCAGCAATTGTCATGCGAACCGTTCGAAACACAGTCGATACTGGAAGAACTGTCGTGTGCACAATTCATCAACCGAGCATCGACATCTTCGAAGCTTTCGACGAGGTGAGAAAACCAAAAAAATGGACACTTATAGCTAAATGAAATATGATGATTAAAACTTTGGGCTATTTCTTGCAGCTGTTCTCGATGAAACCAGGAGGCCAAGAAATATATGTTGGTCCATTGGGTTCCCATTCTTTTCATCTAATAAAGTACTTTGAGGTAATATTATCAAATCTCAATGCTCTAAAAATACTCTTATTTTTTTTCCCAATAATTATTATTTAATCTTCTATACAATTGCTTTTTCATTCTCAAGGAAATCAAAGGAGTTGCTAAAATAAAGGATAGGTACAACCCAGCCACATGGATGTTAGAAGTAACTTCCCCAGCACAAGAATTAGCTTTAGGGGTTGACTTCACTGATTTGTACAAAAATTCTGAACTTTATAGGTAATTCAGCATTATAATATAGTACCAGGTATGCATGTTCAAGAAATCGTTGAAAATTTATTAACTTCGTATCGATGTTATTGAAAATGTTGAACAGGAGAAACAAGATGCTAATCAAAGAATTGAGTAGCCCGACTCCAGACTCAAAAGATCTACATTTTCCTACTCAATACTCGCAATCACTTTACACACAATGTATAGCTTCTTTGTGGAAGCAACATTGGTCTAATTGGCGCAACCCGTCATACTCTGCTGTGAGATTACTCTTCACGATCGTCATCGCGCTGATGTTCGGCACAATGTTTTGGGATCTTGGCTCCAAAAGGTAAGTTTTTTGTCACCCTTACATGCTAAGATAGATGCCTTTTCTGCTTATAATTTTCTTAGATTAAATTATAAGTTTAGTTCGTGAACTTCATGGTCTTGTCCATAAAAGTTACTTTTAACCGTTACGAAGCGAAAACTGAACGTTGGCTTTGTGTAATGAAGAAGAAGGCAACAAGATCTATTCAATGCTATGGGTTCAATGTACACAGCAACTCTCTTCTTGGGAGTCCAAAATGCTTTTGCTGTTCAACCCGTGGTCGCCGTAGAACGAACCGTATTTTATCGCGAAAGAGCGGCGGGAATGTACTCGGCCTTATCGTACGCATTTGCAACGGTAATAACGGTCGTCCCATTTCAAACTCTTTATCCATGTCAAACCTAAGAATTTTTTGTAGCCATTGAAAAATAATAACCCCATCTCATCTTTCAGGTGCTGATTGAACTCCCATATGTTTTGGTCCAAGCAGTGGTTTACACTGTCATAGTGTATTCAATGATTGGATTTGAATGGATTGTTGCTAAATTCCTTTGGTATCTTTTCATCATGTACTTCACTTTGCTCTACTTCACTTTTTATGGGATGATGACTGTGGCAATGACACCAAATCATCACATTGCTTCAATTCTCTCCTTTGCATTCTTTGCATTGTGGAATCTCTTTTCCGGATTTGTAGTCCCGAAACCCGTAAGTTTCAGCCTATTTGAAATGACTTTTCAAGTGCTTAAAAACATTTTTTTCAACTTAAAAAACACTTTTTTAAGCACTCAGAAAGTCATCCAAACAAGCCTTCGGTTTTTTAGTTTGAGTTTTGTTTTGGTGTAAAATGATTATCATTTGGATGACAACTTTTTTTTTGGGGGTTAAAATAACTTTTAATCTCGATAGAAAAGTAACGATTTGGTCTCTAAACTTTTTTCTATAACGATTTAGTCTCTAATTTTGAAACAATTTAGTTCCTAAACTTTATTATGTAATAATCTAGTCCTTCTACTTTAAAATTTGTAACCATTTTAGCCCATGTCGTGAAAAATTGAACATTGACAATTGAAAAATTTGTAAGTTTTAGACCGGTTTGAAATGACTTTCCAACAAACACTTTTTTTCCACTTAAGAACACTTTTTTAAGTACTAAAAAGTAATTCCAAACACATTCCATTTGGGTGTAAAATGATTATCATTTTGATGTCTAAACTTTTTTTTTTTTTTTCATTCAAACTGACAGAGGATTCCAGTCTGGTGGATTTGGTACTACTGGGTTTGCCCTGTGGGTTGGACATTGTATGGATTAGTTGCCTCTCAATTTGGAGATGTGAAAGATGTTCTTGAAACAGGTCAAACTGTGGAAGAATTTGTGAGACAATACTTTGGTTTCAGACATGATTTTCTGGGGATTTCTGCTTCTGTAGTTGTTGGATTTGCTGTTCTTTTTGCTTTCATATTTGCCATATCTATTAGCATTTTTAATTTCCAAAGAAGATGATAAAGTTCTTTTCTTTGGGGATGAGGGAATTGTATTGTGTTTTATAAGTAAAAGAATTTAGAGATCATTGTAAAAGTTATCTATTTATATAGTTGGTTTGTTTTGTAATATGTTATGCATGTAGAGGGTAAAGGAAAATGGAAAAAGAGAATAAATAGAAATAATAATCTTTGTATTTGAATGTTCATCAAGTAGGATTTTAATTTGTATTTATTACAAATTTACTTGTAAAATTTCTAGTTGTTTAAAGATTAAAATATGTCAAAATGACATTCTTATCCCTTTTTCCTCACATTTTTTGCCAGTTTTTTTTTTTTTTTTGAAGTCAGAAAATCAACCATAATTGACCAACTGGAAGTGTGTGGTCGGTAACCAACGTGTCCCTAGTTGCTGTCAGTTTGTATTTTTTTTTTTTTTGAATACATCAACATTTGGAGGTGGGAGATTCGAACCTCTGATTTTTTGGTCGAGGGTACATGTCAATATTACTACTAAGTTAAGCTCACAATTTGTATCTAAAATCAACTCTAACTTACTAGTGATGCCCAAAAAGAATTATAATAAGTTCAACCAAAAACATTTCTAAAATTTATTCTAAGTTGGTTTGATTATTATATAATCAAATTTGAAAATAGAAGAAGGCATTTATTTTTTTTTTAATGTATGTATATATTATTGTAGTTCACCTACTTCCTTACTACTCTTGTCATTTTAGCATATTAAATTTATTAAAATAAAATCAACTTGGCTGTCTTTTCAATTGATTTCTTTGATTAATATTTAGATAAAGAAGATTATGAGCTATTGCTCTCCATTTCATTAATTGTTCCACCTATCAATTTCTCCTAGTTAGATTATCGTTTTTTTTTTTAAAGTTATTTATTTAAATTTGTTAGGTTTCTTATATTATTATCATTATTTTTTAATTAAACAAAAGAGAGTGGAAAAGACTTTAGGATAGGGGTGTTAAGGATAGGACAAATTATTCAACGAGGTCGTCTCAATGAGTCTGCCTCGCCCAGATGGATGATAGATACTTTTACAATTTCTCTCTCTTACATCTAATGGTGTAAAACTATCAATCTCATTGTGGTGGCCTCATCAAATAATTTATTTGAGGATAAATTCCCAACCCTGACCTATCCCATTCGTGGTTCCCTACTTACATATACATAAATTTTAAAAACCTTAAGTATATATTTTTACTTGGGCTGCTTGCACAGATAGCAAACCCAACTAAAATAATAGCAAACCCAACTAAAATAATAGCAAAATTAGCAACATATTAAAGTATTTGCAAAAATAGCAAAATTTAACATCCAACTCATCTAAATTACTAAAAAGTCCATCTTACATGATTACCCAGCCCATCCAGCCCGTTTTTTTCCCTCTTCCTGTTTCTATCAAGTCTATCAGTGATAGAATTCTCTATCAGTCAATTCTGCATTTTTGTTTGGAATTTGCTATTGTTTTCTGTCACTGATAAATTTACTAAGGTGATTGGTTGTAGTTGTTCAACCCGTTTTTTTCCCTTCTTCCCGTTTCTATCAAGTCTACCATTGATAGATTCTATCCGTGATAGAATTCTATCAGTTATTTCTGCATTTTGTTTGGAATTTGCTATTGTTTTTTGTCACTGATAGATTTAGTAAGGTGATTGGTTGTAGTTGTTCAAATTAGGTGATAGAAGATTTCTATCACTAATAGAAATCTATCTTTCTATCACTTTTTTTAAAGTGATAAAAAACTTTCTTTCTATCACTGATAGAACTATCAGATAAATCTTCTATCACTGATAGAAAATTATCATTTTTGTTTCTAAAACTTATGTCATTGATTTTGTTTTTATAGATGTCGAAACAAAACAACATGGAAATTGAATTGGAAGAAAAGAAAAACACAAAGCGGAAGTTTAAATTTAAAGAAGAGGAGACCTCATCAAAACAAAAAAAGAAAAAAAAAACAAAAGATATGTACAAAATTATCACATAATCAAATAAGCGATAAATTTCTATCCGTGATAGAAATTAAATCTATCTCTGGATCTCTATCACTGTGATTCTATCAGCGATAAATTTCTACCCGTGATAGAAATCTAAATAAGGGCAAAACGAGAATTAAAAAAATGGTTTAAAAATTTTGCTATATTTACAATATTTTACAAAACTGGCTATATCTGCAATTAACCATTAGAATTAAACCACCCATTACAATTTTCCTTTTTTACTTTCTCTCGCTCCTTCCACCCTTTTCTTCCTTGTTTCTTTCCCCCAGTGAAATTGTATATTTTAACTTTCCGTCACTTATTTTTTTTTTTTTTGTAAATTTAAATGTAAATGGAGAAAAATTTTCCATGATGGACCTTCTCTATTAAACATTTCGCAAGGACGAGAATCACACATTTTTTTTTATTCAACAATTGCGTGAGTTTAAAGATCGGAATCATTGTCCTTTGAGATGGTAATTGAATGTGTTATCTACCTAACTATATTCAGATTGACTTTGACACTTCTACCTTAGAAAAGAGATATATTTTCTGAAATATGTTTGAATTGCCATTAAATATAGGTTATATTACATGTTTAGTCTCTAAACCGTTTGTGTCTATTTGGTTCATGAACTTTAAAAAGTGTCTAATAGGTCCTGAAACTTTGATTTTTGTGTCTGATAGGTTTCTAAACTTTAAAGATGTCTAATAGGTCCCTTAACATTCAATTTTTTGTATGATAGGTCTTTGACATATTCGAGATTTTTAAAAGCTAACCAATCTATTAGATATAAAATTGAATTTGTTGTCTAATAAATATCCTAAACTTTCAATTTTGTGTTTAGTAGGCTTGTAAATTTAAAAAAATGTCAAATAACTCACGGACCTATTGGACACAAAATTAAAAGAGAAATTTTGGTAGATAGACTGTTTTGGGGACATATTTTCACATATGTCCAAAATTTTCAATATTTACAAGATTAGATTTTCGGATATATTTTCTCACTTTTATACCCTTGTTCTTATCCTTTATTCTCAAATAATATCAAAAATGATAATAATATATTCCATAAATAGCCAACCGAATATGCTCCATTTTAGGAAGGTTAGTTTTCACCAAATCCCCTAAATTAAGGAATGTTTCGTATAATCGTGGTTTACTCTTCTCCATCCTCCGTCTCTGCTTCGTTTTGGTTTTTATTTTCGGCCTCTTCCCATTTATTTTCTTCTTTTTCCGACAGCATTTTCTCTGACTTTCTGTTGCCCATCGTCGGTGGTTTTTATATTTTTTTCCCTCCTCTGTTTCTGTGGTTTCAGACTGCATATAACAGTTCATTGGAACTTTGCTTGTTCGTGGTATTTTTTCCAGTGGTTTCTCTGCTGTATTTAGGTTTTTTCTGTATGTTTTCGGCAATATGTGTTCAGTTTTACGTTTCGTTTTCCAGTCGTTTGAACATGGGTACGTTTTCAGTTTTTATATTTTATATATTCTAAGAGACATATCGTTTTAGTCAATGTAAGTTTCATATACCGTACACATTATGAACACGTTTTTATATGGCTACGTTTTAAGTTTTTATATTTTATATATTAAGAGGATATATCGTTTTAGTCTAGGTAAGTTTCGTATATATTTCGTACACATTATAAACATTTTTTTATGGTTACATTTTCAATTTTAATATTTAATATATTCCAAGGAATATCTCATTTCAGTCAATATAATGATTAAAAAAAAAAGTAAATAAGGAAAAGTTTTCTTCCAAATATGATTTTCAAGGATGAATTTTGTTTTTTAAAAAATTCTCTCTCTCCTCATAACCGCACCTCAAAAAAGGAAACTCTATAACTTTTATCCAAAAAGAAATCATGCGTGATGATTTTTTTTTTCTTTAAATACTTCCTCACCTCTCATAACCGCACCTAAAAAAGGGAAAACATATCTCCTTTTAATCGTGCAAATCACAACGATTACATGAACGAGATTATTTTCTATATAAAATATAGAATAATTATATAGTACAGGGTTTATATATATATATATATATATATATATATATATATGAACTGGTATATATATGTACCGGCCGTTATACAGTATATTTCTATCATTATTAACTATCCCTAAATATATATATATAATATATTTAGAAATGATATAAATTGTAGAACTATCACTCAATTGATTGTAGAATGTAATAATTCTCCAAATAATAAATATATATCATGCATTATAATATATAATCAATATACATAATCTATTATATATTATATATTCATCATTGTGTATTCAATTCATAAGTAAAACGCGAAAATGATAAATATATACCAGACTGTATATTGTATCATAAATATATACTTATAATTATATTATATAAACCTTATTATTTTTTTATAGGTAATAAATCGTGGGTTTTTTTCGTAGACTCTCTATCACGCCAAAAATCATGGATTTTTTCTCCCGATTGCACGCCCTTTCCTTTTTCGTTCACTCTCTCTCCCACCCACGGTCTGAAAAATGCAATTTGAAAGGAAACAATTTGTTTCCTTTTTTAGTTTTATTTTATTTATTTATTTATTTTAAATAGTCAGCAGTGTATATGAGGGCTGAATCGTAAAAGGACCATGATTTTTATGAAAAAAATTGGAGTCATTATGCCTTTTATGTAAAAAATGGGAAACTTGGACATTTATGAAATATATGGTCCATATTTGGACTATCTATGTACTTTTCCCAAATTAAAAGTTGAAGGTTCTATTGGACACAAAAGTAAAAGTTAAATGATCTATTAGATACTTTTTAAAGTTGACATAACAGTACGAGCATCTATTTGACACACTAACTAGATACAAACTGCAAAGTTTGGCTAAATTTCTTAAATCTATTAGTTTAAATTTTATATTTTAGGAAAAATTATATTTATTGCATTCGTCATCTTTCATTTATCGTTTAGTATACGATAGTAGGATACACGTGTACATGAAAATGAAACATGAATGCAACTAATAATATTTATTATCTTCTTAAAAAGGGATTGATTTTAACAAGAAACTACAAAGATCTTATATCATTTCTTTTTATCAAAACACCCATCAAAGGAGAAATTATATTTGACTTTCATATCTTCTAGGGTTTTTGCCCATATAACATAACAATTTGATTTTTTTTAATATTGACGGGGTTCTAACGCTTCATGAATTAAATATAATAGTTCATCTTTTAAAGTCATTATTGGTATTGCAATAATAAATAATTATGAAACTAAATTTGCACAATTTCAGGGTATCAAGTCCACTATAATTACTCAAAAAAAAAAAAAAAAAAAAAGAAGTCCACTATAATTGCCGAAAATAAAAGATTTATATGAACTCCAAGGAGACTTAACCACCTATTTTTAAAACGAGAGAGAGAGAAAAAAAAAAAAAAAGCCTAACCACCCAATAAAAAAAAAGCCTAATTTTTTTTAACTATTTTATTTTTTGTTTTTGGTTTTTGAAATTATGGGTATTCTTTTTCCATCTCCCTTAAAAACATATTTGAATTTTAAACCAAATTTCAAAAAATAAAATCAAGATTTAAAAAAAAAAAATTCCCCTAAAATTAGACTTGATTTTTTTAATTTTTTCTTTAAAAGGTAGATAATGAAACCAGAAAACTATAGGTGAAAATAGTATTTATAAGCTTAATTTTTAAAAAATAGAAAATTAAAAATAAAATGATTATTAAATGGGATTTTTGTTTTGTTTTTTCTTTTTGATAATATTCCTCTTCATAAATAAAACACCCTCCAATTTAAAACTATAGTAGTTAATTAATAGAGAAAAATAATTTATGAAGCACCGCTACTAATTAAATTTACAATAAAATAACAGATTTTGTTTTTTTTTTTAGAATACATATCTTTTTTTTTTCTTTGAGTTCACATGTCAATTGGTTTGGAATATAATATATTCTAAGAAATTTTAATAATTCCAAAATTTTCATCTCCTAATTGGTGCTGACTCAAATATATAAATTGTATTTAAAAGACATAAACTATATTGATATAAAATGGGACAACATAATCATTTTAGGGAGTTGAATTTAGGGCTATTTTAGCCTTTGAGTTCAAGGCTCTTTTAGCTTCAAATCGCTACTAAATAATATTATATTTAATTATTTATTGAGGTGTCATACACAACTCAAGTTCACTAAAGTTATGATTTTGCTAATATATATATTTTACTCCAATGTGAAGATGAAGATTTAAACTTTCGTCTCAAAGAAATAAGTAGATGTCTTAATGGTTGAGCCTGTTAGTACAATTTTTTTTAAATCATTACCAACATATATAATTTGAATATATTCTTCTCAACTCTAAATTTAGGGGTGGATTTAGGAGCGTGCTAGCGAGGCCATGACTCCCCTAATTATAAATATATATATATATATATATATATATGAATTTTTGAAAAAATAATAGGTATTATAGTAAAAATGTTCAATTTTTTTCCTATAAAATACTCTTTGTCCAGTGGCTTTGCTCTTCCTCTTAAATAAAATAAATAAATTGAAAGATTGGAAGACTAGTTATTGGCCCAAGTTCAAATCCTACTCAATGCAAATAATTAGAATTTATATTTATATATATATTTTTTTATTTTATACATATTTCAACCTAAAAACTCTATTTTTGCATAAAAAATTAAAATTATCTTTAAAAAATCCTTATAAACAATATTTGTGGTAAATATTTAGTATTAGCATGTACTCATTCTCTTAAATGAGATGAGACTCAAATTACAAGGATCAAATGATATATATATATATTTTTTTAACTAAATTAATATCAATAAGTTCAAACTAAATTTGGTATCTAGGATTTAAATTAGTTTCTATTTGGTTCTTAGATTTTATAAATTAAACTAACCATTTTTGTGGTTTTGATATTTGACTTAGTTTATATTTAGTTTGTGAGGTTGCAAAAGTGACATGTCTAATCATCAAAGTTTGAATTTGATTTTTCATTGATCCCTAAAGTTCAAATTTGATTTTTTTAAAAAAGTCTCCAGTAGAATTGACCATGGGTAACGGAAAAATGTTGTCTTCAAAAACTTTATCAAAATTTGGCCTCCTAACTATATTTTAAGAATCGGCTCCGATCTAAATTGCACAAACTTCAAACTTACACTAGAGCTACAATTGTTTAGAAATATTCTATTAACCCAAATGATTTCACTTAGGATATATTCCTTTGACAAAACTCCAAATCCTATAACAAAATGTGTAGAGCCAAAAATGCCCCAAATGCATGGGATTCATCGAAAATTTATAAACCTCATTTTCATTTGTCACTTTCCAAACAAAAACTTAAACTCATATAAATAAAAAAAAAATATTTAAGTACATACTGATGTGTAGGAATCTCTTTAACACATCCCATTAAAATCTTGACAACTAACGAAGAGAAAGGTTGAAAATGAGAAAACTTTTTTTTTAATCTCTTTTAGTTGTCAACATTTTTATAAGGCCCCCAGACCCATGATTCGTTACCATACTAGGAAAATTCGTAGGAGGTCACCCAAGATAGAACTTCTCCAAGCCAAGCACGCTTAACTTCAAAGTTCCCTATGATTGAGCCACCGAAAAGGAATGTGCAACCTTGTTGGTATAGGTAATATCTATCAATTCTTTTAAGCTTATCTTGACCATATTTTCATGTCCTCAGGATCCCTCTCATTCGGATGTAGTCTCGGTTCATTCATGTACCCCTCCTAACTTAGGTGTTACAATTTTAATGGAGGTACGTAGAAAGATCTCTACATACTGATATGTAGCCAAATATTTTCCTATAAATAAACGACGAGAGCCTAAAGAACTCACAAAGCAAAGAACTATTTGCCAAAGCCAAGGCCATGGGGTTTCAATCTTTGGCAGAGCCACAGGTTCCTGTTATCAACTTCTCAACTGAGAATCTTCATCCTCAAAGCACCAAATGGATGGAAACTTGCAGCCATGTGAGGGCAGCTCTTGAAGAATATGGCTGTTTTTTGGCTGAGTATGAGAGTTTCTCACAAGAGCTTGATGCTGCCATTTTCAAGGGTTTGGAAGTGCTTTTTGATTTGCCCTTAGAAACAAAAATGAAGAATGTCTCTGATAAGCCTTACCATGGATTTTTGGACCATAGGGCTCCATTTGTTCTTCCTCTACATGAAAGCCTTGGCATTGAAAATGCAGCAAGCTTTGAAGCTGTTGAATCTTTTGTCAACCTCTTGTGGCCTTCTGGAAATGGTCTTTTCTGGTATATATTTATATATATATGTATATGTATTTTGTTTGATTGATTGGTTTTTCTTTTTCTAATCTTTTGTTTTTGAATGTTCTTCATCTCATTGAATCATTGATCTCATATCTAAGTTATGCTTGATATAACAACTTTTGTATTTACTTTTCTTTACAATTTTGGTTGTTTTACTCATAATTTTTTTTTTTTTTAAAAAATTAAATTATGTTGGACAGTGAAAATGTATTTTCATACTCAAAGATGGTATCAGAGATGGAGCAATTAGTAAAGAGGATGGTGTTTGAAAGCTATGGAGTAGAAAAATACTATGATTCTCACATTGCTTCCACCACTTACCTCCTAAGAACCATGAAATATAGAATCCCTCAAATGGGTGAAGAGAATATTGGAGCTGCAGCTCACACAGACAAGAGTTTCTTCACCATTCTTCATCAAAATGGAGTGAAGGGCTTGGAAATCAAAGCAAAAAATAGTGATCATTGGCTTGGAGTTCAATTCTCTCCAAATTCCTTCTTGGTCATGGCTGGAGATGCTTGTTTGGTATTACCTCTTATATGTTTTATATATATTGTTTACCTAGACATGAAATCCTATTATTTATGATCTCCATAAATCAATCATGTTTTGAATGTTAAAATTTGAGGATTTCTTTTTATAGAAACATGAAGCGTGTTTGATAACTATTTAGGTCTCGTTTGACAACCATTTGATTTTTGGTTTTTGAAAATTATGCTTGTTTTCTCCCAATTTCTTTAGAATGATTTTCATCTTTGTGAAAGAGACATTTGAATTTTTAGCCAAATTCTAAAAACAAAAACAAGTTTTTGAAAACTACTTTTTTTAGTTTTCATAAATTTGTTTGGGTTTTGAAAATATGGGAAGAAGGTGTGAGTAACATAACATAAAGAAACCTATAGGTAAAAGTTGTGTTTAATAAGCTTAATTTTAAAAAACCAAAAATAAAAAACCTAATGGTTATCAAACGGGACCTTAGTTTTTGGTTTTTTTGGTTTTTGAAAATTAAGCTTGTGAACACTATACTTCCACTCATAAATTTCTTTGTTTTGTTATCTAACTTCTTCCCATGTTTTCAAAAACCAAATCAAGTTTTGAAAACTAGAAAAAGTCGTAGTTTTCAAAAACTTGTTTCTGTTTTGGAATTTGGCTACGAAATCAAGTGTGTCCTAAACTAAGATGAAAACCATTGTGAGAAAACTGGAAGTAAACAATAATTTTCAAATAAAAAAGCAAATGGTTATCGAACAGGGTCCAAGATTCTTGTTTCTGAACTAGTTTTAGACATAAAACTAAGATGGGGAAAAATCATTGCCAAACAATTGTATAGTTTTTCTTTAACATTGTAACTTCTTTCTTTCTTAACAAGATTTAATTCTATAAATATTTTCTCAATTGTCTTATCCATATCATGCACAATTAATCAACAGTCTTTATCATGTTATTTAGATTTTAATGGTAAGGATTAATCAAATATGGCACTCATCCAAATTTGACAATGGGAGTATTATATTCTTTTATGGATAGGCATGGAGCAATGGGAGAATCCACTCAGCCACCCATAGAGTTATCATAGAGGGAACCAATGAAAGATATTCAACTGGCCTATTTTCATACCACAAAGGAATTATTGAGATTCCACATGAGTTGGTGGATGAACAACATCCCTTGAGATTTAACCCATTTAACCATTATGGATTACTTGGTTACTTTTCCACAGATGAGTGTGAGAAAATGGCTTCCACTGCCAAAGCTTATTGTGGAGTTTGAGAGAACTTTATATATGTTTATTGTAAAGAGTATGGTTGTTGGTGGAATAATAATGAAAATTTATCTTTAAACTTATATAACATATATGTTTATATTGTGCCAAATTTATTCTCAAGTTGAGTTGTAATGATTTATTTTTTTTTTTCATGTGTTGGATTTGTTGATTGGCCACCTTTGATCATTATATTGACATCTAAAAACTAGCTAATTTAATGAATTCTATTACCATTGTTTATAAAACATGAAGAGAAACACAAAGCAAACGAATTAATAATTCTCACGTTGATGCCAAAATCCCAAGCAGGGAGAACTCACCTTAACCTTCACGTGACACCAAGGTAAATTTGTTTGAAGAGGGAGAAAACGTGGTCTGCAAGACAAGAAAATTTGTACACTGGTGTGGTGCTTGCCACACCGCCTCCGATACTTAAGTCAACAAGGAGATAGATGAGAAGCAAGTAAAAGAGCAAAGGAAGAGGAGGGAATTCAGAGAATGAGTTTCGGGATCCGGTTTATATACCTTTTTTCGCCCTCTTTTTAGGGTTCCTAAAGCGTCTGAAGACAGAAGCGACCTAAACCAGATCGAACTGGGTTCTCCAAGGACACTAGAAGCAAAACAGAGGGGAAAGGGACTCAACCCATCGAAGTGGCCCGAGACCGAGGAGCCCAATCCCTTTGATCCTCGGCTCTTTCGAGGTCTTTCCTTGGATTCGTGTCGTGCTATCCTCGTCTCTACTCCTTAGAATCTTGGAATGATCTAGAATTACCTATAACATCTCATATAAGGTGTTAAAGGTGTAACAAAAATCTTACACCATGCGATATAGAAGTACACGAGTTCTTAAATTTATTGATCGAAAAAATTTATGAAGTAAATTCGTACAAATTTAAGTACAAAATAAATAATATCATATCAATATGAATAAAGAAAATCGAGGGATACATATTATATGGGTAATTTTTCCGGTCTCAACCCAAGAAGAAAATGATGGCCTACGGTTTTGTATGAATATTCTATAGTACATGATATCATATTCAATTGATGAAATACCATAAGCATGATTAAACAAACATGACGAAGCTTAGGCTCAATTCTCACAGTGATCGAACCTTACTGACCATATTATATTAGTTGGAACCAAGTTGATGGCCTACAAATTCAAACAAAGGATGGAAAATGAAAAGGCAAATCCATGTTAGGAAATTAAAAACAAAAATTTGTTAATTATGTAAAGTATTTTTAATTGGAAAGCAAGTTATTTACCGATAAGACTGAATACTGTTTTCAAAATTTAGCAAAAGGAACTGGTGTAGATAAAGTTTTACGGTCAGAATTCATTAAGACTTTTTCCATGTTTTGAATCCATCAACAACTTGTCTACAAATATAGATAGGAAAAACTCCCAACTTATCGCCATGTTTCCCTATATAAACAAATCGATGAAAACGAATGAAGTAAGCCAAACATATTATTTGTAGATAGTAAAATATGTTTAAGCTTCAATGGCTCATTTTCCCTCTTCTTCTTCTTGCATCTCTAGTTGGCTTACCTTTTTGTGCCGGAGCAAATGTTTCCTATGATTCAAACGCCATAATTATCAATGGCAAACGTCGTATTATCATGTCAGGTTCAATTCACTATCCACGCAGCACCGAAGCCATGTGGCCTGATTTGATTCAAAAGGCCAAAGATGGAGGACTTGATGCAATCGAGACATACATTTTTTGGGATCGTCATGAGCCTCAAAGACGAAAATATGATTTCTCTGGAAATCTAGATTTTATCAAATTCTTCCAGCTTGTCCAAGATGCTGGACTTTACGTTGTCATGAGGATTGGTCCCTACGTGTGTGCCGAGTGGAACTACGGAGGCTTTCCACTGTGGTTGCACAATTTGCCGGGAATCCAACTACGAACTAACAATCAAGTCTACAAGAATGAAATGCAAACTTTCACGACAAAAATAGTGAACATGTGTAAACAAGCCAACCTCTTCGCATCACAAGGAGGACCAATAATCATAGCTCAAATCGAGAATGAGTATGGAAACGTGATGACACCTTATGGAGATGCAGGAAAAGCATATATCAATTGGTGCGCTCAAATGGCTGAATCCCTCAATAATGGCGTTCCATGGATCATGTGCCAGCAAAGCGATGCCCCACAACCTATGATCAATACATGCAATGGATACTACTGCGATAACTTTACTCCTAACAATCCTAAGAGCCCAAAAATGTTTACTGAAAATTGGGTGGGATGGTTCAAGAAGTGGGGCGACAAAGACCCTCACAGAACTGCAGAAGACGTAGCATATTCTGTGGCAAGATTTTTTCAGTCTGGTGGCGTGTTCAACAATTATTATATGTACCATGGAGGCACCAACTTTGGAAGAACAGCGGGAGGTCCATTCATCAGTACGTCTTATGATTACGATGCCCCACTTGATGAATATGGGAACTTGAATCAACCCAAATGGGGGCATCTCAAACAACTCCATGCATCCATCAAATTGGGAGAGAAGATTCTCACTAACAGCACTCGCTCAAACCAAGACTTTGGTAACCTCGTGACTTTAACGAAATTCTCCAATCCAGCAACAGGGGAAAGGTTCTGCTTTTTGAGCAACGCAGATGGAAGCAATGATGCCACCATAGATTTGCAGGCAGATGGAAAATATGTTGTGCCGGCTTGGTCTGTGAGCATTCTTGATGGCTGCAACAAGGAGGTTTACAACACTGCAAAGGTTAATTCTCAAACATCTGTGTTCGTGAAGGAGCAAAATGAGAAGGGAAATGCACAACTCTCGTGGACCTGGGCTCCGGAGCCCATGAGAGACACTCTACAAGGAAGGGGTACATTTAAGGCAAACCTTCTTTTGGAACAAAAAGGAACCACAGTGGATTTCAGCGACTACTTGTGGTACATGACGAATGTTGATACCAATAACGCAACATCTTCTCTTCAAAATGTGACTCTCCAAGTGAATACAAAGGGTCATGTTCTTCATGCTTACGTAAATAAAAGGTACATTGGATCCCAATGGGCAAACAATGGGCAAAGTTTTGTGTTTGCGAAACCCGTTCTACTAAAATCGGGAACCAACACCATAACCCTTTTGAGTGCAACAGTTGGATTGGCGAATTACGGTGCATTTTATGACACGGTGCCGACGGGAATTGACGGAGGTCCCGTTTCTCTAATTGGAGACGGAAATGTCACAACTGATTTGTCGTCAAATTTATGGACCTATAAGGTTGGATTAAATGGAGAAATGAAGAAACTTTACAACCCGATGTTCTCACAGAGAGCAAAATGGAATGCATTCAATCAAAAATCTGTTGGAAGGCGAATGACATGGTACAAAACTAGCTTTAAAACCCCTTCAGGAATTGACCCAGTAGTATTGGACTTGCAAGGAATGGGAAAAGGCCAAGCTTGGGTAAATGGGAGAAGCATAGGTCGATTTTGGCCTTCTTTCATTGCTGGCAATGATGGTTGCAGTGCAACCTGTGACTACAGAGGTTCATATAAGCCTGAAAAATGTGTTGGGAATTGTGGGAATTCTTCTCAAAGATGGTATCACGTTCCAAGATCGTTTCTTTCAGATGACACAAACACGTTGATTTTATTTGAAGAAATTGGTGGAAATCCTCAACAAGTGTCGGTTCAAACCATCACCATAGGAACGATATGTGGAGACGCTAATGAAGGAAGCACCTTAGAGTTGTCTTGTCAAGGAGGACATGTCATCTCTGAAATCCAATTTGCTAGCTATGGAACTCCAGAGGGAAAATGTGGTTCATTTAAGCAAGGCTCGTGGGATGTTACAAATAGCGCTCTTTTGGTGCAAAAGGCTTGCATTGGCATGGAAAGTTGTTCGATTGATGTATCTGCACAATCGTTTGGATTGGGCAATAATGTTACAAATCTAACTGCAAGACTGGCCGTTCAAGCACTTTGCTCACAAAAATGAGTGTTGTAACATCTCTATATATAAATATAAATTTCGAACCAACCATTTTCATGGTATCATTTACTTGTCACAAACATGGCAGAAATTAGAAACTTAGTATGGTCCATGAATTCTCATATCTATTACATTTAAACTTCTAAACATTATGTTTTGTACCTTAAAAATTTTGGAAAAACAAAATAGTTTTCCAGCCACATATAGTCCGTTAGTTGGTAAATTACATTTACTTAACACTGAATAAATAATTACAAAAAAGCTAATTACTATAACATTATTCTTTCGACAAACCTCAGTTAATAAAATTAAATATTTTAAAAATTTAGTGCGATTAAAACACAAATTTATAAATTTATGGACCAATAATTATTAAAGTAGGATAATATATTTTTTTTAAATAAGAAAAAAATTATTATTGCGCCTCTAGGGTAGAAACTGAAAGGTCATCCTTGACCAATGAAACAATCAAACTTGGAAAACACCACACCGAAGTCTCACTAAGTTTTGTTTTACTAGCTCGTTTAGCCAAAACATTCACCACATTATTACACTTCCTTGTACAAAAAGAATAGAATTTCAGCAAAACAGGGGACAAGAGAGCCCATATGTGTCTTCCACAACTCCCTCAACTTCACCCCAGTATTCTGCTTTCTTCGTGACTAGGTACGGTTGACAACTAGCAAACAATCCATTTCCACCATAATTCTCTCACAATTCAGAGACAACCAAAAGAATCCCTTAAAACATTGCCTTAAGCTCTGCAATTAGGCCTAACAGCTCAACATCCAAATAAAGAGAAGATACACTCCTTATGCTTCCCTCTGAAACTCTAATTACCATCCCCATTCCAGTCGAAGAACTATTTGGACCCCAGGTTGCAAATTCCTTGGAGAGGGATGCTGTTAAGTTTCTGAAATCAACAACTGTTGCTATCTGAAGCATGCCTTGCACGTGACAGGTAGTTAGTCTATCTGTGATCCGTGTTGTATAAATTCGTGTCATTGCTCTGTAGAAAGAGAGGAGAAAAACAGAGTCATCTTGAACACTTTCTTTGCTCCTGTTTTGTAACCTTTGTCCTCAGTTCCTTTTGTTTGTCAATCTTGAACAAAGCAAATCCCTGGTGTTTGAAGAGTGGATGTACACCCATTGGGTGGAACCACTATAATCACTTGTGTTCTTCCTTTTCCCTTTATTCTTTCTGTTTTAATCCGTAACCTTAGAAACTCTTGTTATTGTTACTTTGTTAAACGCTCTCAATCTCCACCAACATTTGGTATCAGAGCTCGAAAATAGGGTTCAAGAATTGGCTGGTCTATTTCTTCAAGAAGCTTCAAAGATCTGCTCCAATCTACCCGCAAGATCCTGAAACCCTCTTCTTGAAATATTAAAAAGGTTTCTTTGTGCAATCTTCGCGCCATGTCTGCGAAGTTCGAACTTGAGCGATTCGATGGGAGGAGCGATTTTGGGCTCTGGAAACAGAAGATGACAGCTTTGTTGATCCAACAAAAGGTAGCCAAAGCACTTCTCGATCCTGGTAAGCTCCCTCAAACTATGTCTGAAGATGATAAACAAGAAATGCGTGAGATTGCTCACAGCTCGATTATTCTGCATCTTTCTGATAATGTCCTTAGAATGGTAGGTAAAATTGCAAAAGTAGATGAACTTTGGGCAAAATTGGAAGAATTATATATGCCTAAATCGCTATCTAGTAAAATTTTTCTAAAGGAACGTTTCTTTGGCTTCAAGATGGACCCTTAAAAAAATCTTGATGAAAACCTGGATAGTTTCAATACTGTGTGTACAGAACTTGCTAACTCAGGGGAAGAAGTAAAAGGGGTGGACCAAGCCGTAATCCTATTAAATTCCCTGCCTGAATCATATAATGAAATTAAAGCCGCTCTTAAGTATGGTAGAGATAATCTCACTGTTGATATGGTTCTTGATGCCCTAAGGACTAAAGAACTTGAATTTAAACTTGAAAAAAAGGATGGTGATGTTTTGTTTGGAAAAGGGAAACAAACAAATACTCATAGCTCTAGAGGTAGAGGTTTTAGAGGTAGAGGTCGTGGATATCAGTCTAGAGGTCAAAACTCTCAGAATTCACAATCTAAGGATCACAAACAAATAGGTAAACCTGGAACTAGTAGTAATGGGCACTCTAATGACAAAAGTACCATTTCTTGTAACTATTGTCATAAAGAGGGCCATTACAAATGGGATTGCCCTCAGCTAAAGAGGAAGAATAATAAAACTAACTTTAGGGATAATAGAAACTCTGCAAATATTCATGAGGGATACGAATCTGCAGAAGTATTGGTAGCCTCAATTGGTGACTGTAATGAAGAATGGATTCTAGATTCGGGTTGTTCATTCCACATGACCCCTTTTAAAGAATACTTTACAGAATTAATTGAGTTTGATGGTGGAAAGGTTGTTATGGGAAACAAACAACATTGTCTTGTAGGAGGCATTGGAACTATAAAACTAAAATTGGAAGATGAATCCATTAAAATTTTGAAATCTGTTAGATATGTGCCAAATTTAAAGAGGAATCTGATATCATTAGGCACTCTTGACAGAGATGGTTATAGATATGAATCAGATCGAGGTATGTTGAAAGTTTTTAAAGAAGATTGTCTGAAATTAACTGGTAGGTTGTGTAGTGGCCTTTATGTTTTGCAAGGGAAGGCTTTGACTGGCGAAGTAAATGTTGCTGATAAACAATTTGATTCCTAATCTCACCTTTGGCACAAGCGGCTGGGACACATCAGTAGAAAATGTTTGGACTGTCTCTTCAAACAGGGACTAATTGGTAAGCAAAAACCTACTGACATTTCATTTTGTGAACACTGTGTATTAGGAAAATCAGCTAGACATAGTTTTAAACCTGCCACTTATATAACCAAAGATAAACTGGAATATGTGCATTCAGATTTGTGGGGGCCTGCTAGAATAGCTACCCATGGTGGTGCTAGGTATTTTTTATCTATCATTGATGACTTCTCGAGAAAATTATGGGTGTTCGTGTTAAAAACTAAAAATGAAGCTTTTGATTATTTTCAAGAATGGAAGAATCTAGTAGAAAACCAAAGTGGAAAAAAGGTTAAATGTCTTAGAACTGATAACGGGTTAGAGTTCTTAAATGAAAAATTTGCTAGTCTTTGTAAGTCAGCAGGCATTAGCAGACATTTGACCACAACAAGCACTCCTCAGCAAAACGGGCTAGCAGAGAGATATAACAGAACTATTCTCGAGAGAGTGCGCTGTATGTTGTCCAATGCTCAATTGCCAAGAGCATTTTGGGGAGAAGCAGTCAACACAGCCACATATATAATCAATCGCAGTCCATCCACGACCCTTAACTTCAAAACACCTCAAGAGGTCTGGACGGGTCAAGCTCCAAGCCTAAAACATATGGGGGTCTTTGGATGTGTCGCATTTGCTCACACTAAGCCGGACAAGCTACAACCTAGAGCTAAGAGGTGCTTATTTTTGGGGTATCCAGAGGGTGTCAAGGCCTACAAGCTATGGTGCTTGGAACCAGGGGAATTGAAGTGCATCATCGGCAGAGATGTCATTTTTAATGAACATGATATGCCTTGGAAAAATTCTATTGCCAGTGATAAAAGGGATCAACCAGAAGCATCCTTTGAGATCAAGTTACTATCCTCAAGTGAAGAACACAGACCTCGTAACCATGAAGAAGTGCGACCTGACTTACAAGATGATCAAAGAACTGGTCTTGAACCTTCCGATAGTGTCAGCAGTTCTCAAGGTGAAGCTTCTGAATCAAGAGAATTACACAATTACCAATTGACAAGGGACAGGACAAGGAGAACAATAAGGCCTCCTTCAAGGTATGATGGTGATTTCGTAGGATATGCTTTCAATTGTTATACTGATAGCTTTGATTTTGAGCCTAGCACATATAAGCAAGCAGTAAATTCTGAAGCTAAAAGGTAGTGGCTAGATGCTATGAAGTCAGAAATAGAGTCTTTACATTATAACAATACATGGAAGCTTGTTCGGAAGCCAGAAAACAAAAAGGTAGTAGACTGTAAGTGGATCTTCAAATTGAAACCAAGTGTAAACGTCAAGGATCCTCCACGGTATAAGGCGAGGCTGGTAGCAAAAGGCTTCTCCCAAGAAGAAGGCATCGATTATAATGAGGTTTTTTCTCCAGTAGTGAGACACACGTCCATACGGATTCTGCTTTCTTTGGTTGTACAGTTTGATTTGGAGCTGGAGCAGATGGACGTCACCACTGCATTTCTTTATGGATACCTTGAAGAAGATATTTACATGTCACAACCACCCGGTTTCATTGAAGATGGAGGGGAAGACCTTGTTTGCCATCTTCAACGATCCATTTACGGTTTAAAGCAGTCTCCTAGACAATGGAATAAGAGATTCGACATGTTCATCACAGGTGAAGGATTTGCAAAAAATTCGTTTGATTGTTGTGTTTACAAAAAATGTGTATCCTCTACTGTTTATGTGTTAGTGCTTCTGTATGTCGATGATATATTGATAGCTTCTTCTAGCAAGTTCGAAATTTTGAAACTTAAGGAAGCCTTGTCCAAAGAATTTCGAATGAAGGATTTGGGGGCTGCAAAACGTATCCTAGGGATGGAGTTATCCAGAGATAGATCTAGGAACACCTTGTTCATTTCACAGTCTGACTACTTTAGAAAAATTATTAGAAAATTTCACTTGGAAGAAGCAAAAACTGTAAAGACACCATTTGCTGCTCACTTTAAACTCTCAGCAACTCAGTCACCTGCCACTGATCAAGAGAAAGAAGAGATGAAGTCTGTCCCATAGGCAAACATGGTTGGGAGTTTAATGTATGCTATGGTCTGTTGTAGGCCTGATTTAGCTCACTGCCTAAGTGTTGTTAGCAGATACATGCACAATCCTGGTAGAGAACACTGGGAAGCAACGAAGTGGATAGTTCGTTATTTAAAGGGAACAATAGGCAGAGGTCTTATCTACACCAAGTCTGATTCAATGACAAATGCAATCACATGTTTTGTGGACTCGGATTATGCAGCTGACTTGGACAAACGGAGATCCTTGACGGGTTATATTTTCACCTTGTTTGGAAATGTCATCAGCTGGAGGTCCATTCTTCAATCCGTCGTAGCCTTATCCTCAACAGAAGCAGAGTACATTGCATTATCAGAATCAGTAAAAGAAGCACTGTGGCTTAAGGGAATTATATCAAAAATAATATCTCAAGATTATGAAGTTCAAATCCGTTGCAACAACCAAAGTGCTCTTTCTCTTTCGAAGAATCCCACCTTTCACGATAGGACCAAACATATAGATGTGAAAGTTCATTTTGTAAGAGATATTATTCAAGAGGGTGCTGTTACATTGACTAAGATTAACACCACCCATAACCCTGCTGATATGATGACCAAGTCCCTTCCAGCAAGCAGATTAAATTATCTTTGCGATCTACTGAAACTTGACTTTGGTTAAAATGGCCACTGCTTGCAAATCCAAACACCAGGGAACTCAAATTTTTCTTTGATAAGCTTTTGATTTCAGGAGGGTGATTGTTAAGTTTCTGAAATCAACAACTGTTGCTATCTGAAGCATGCCTTGCACGTGACATGTAGTTAGTCTATCTGTGATCCGTATTGTATAAATTCGTGTCATTGCTCTGTAGAAAGAGAGGAGAAAAACAGAGTCATCTTGAACACTTTCTTTGCTTCTGTTTTGTAACCTTTGTCCTCAGTTCCTTTTGTTTGTCAATCTTGAATAAAGCAAATCCCTGGTGTTTGAAGAGTGGATGTACACCCATTGGGTGGAACCACTATAATCACTTGTGTTCTTCCTTTTCCCTTTATTCTTTCTGTTTTAATCCGTAACCTTAGAAACTCTTGTTATTGTTACTTTGTTAAACGCTCTCAATCTCCACCAACAGATGCCAACGGGACGAGACTGAAGTATGATAATATTTAACTTAGTCTATTTTGAGGCTAAGCATGTATGGTTTTATTTTTTGTTTTATTTAGAGGTGTCATGCATGTTGGGGTTTATGCCCTAAAGTCTCATAATTAGTATTTTATTATTTAATAATTTTTTTTACAATTTTAATTGTTTTATTTGTAATATTATATTATTTATTACATGAAAAATTCAAGGTTGTTAGTATAATATTGAGCAATATGTGGTTGACATATGAGAAAATTATGTTCAAGGAATAACCTAAAGTGTTTATAGTGTTATAGGTAATTCTGGACCATTCATAAATTCAAGGAGTAGACGAGGACCACACAACATGAAACCGAAGACACGACCAAAAAATGGGCCTCGAAGGGGAAATAGGCCATAGGGTTAGGCCAAGGCCGAAGGGATTGGGCCTTGGCCACACCCCACGCTCGCCCTCGGCCTCGACCTCGACTCGCTTGTGCAGGTCAAGTCTCCTCCACTCTGCTCGGTCCCTGAAGTCTTTTGGTTGTCCTGGTTCAACCTGGTTCAACTCAAATTGTAACTACCCCACCCCACTTCTCATTACTACTTCCTAGGGCCGTTACCACATACATGCCGAATTACTTTTAGAAGAAAGCTTATTTTGAAATAAGCATTAATACAAAACATTTGAGATTTTAAAGTAAAGGGAGCCCTTTCGGCCTGGGATCCCAAGTAAGACAAAAAAACTTGCAAAAACCTCATTAAAACAAGTTTTCCTAAGGACAACACAAAGACATATTTAAAACCTTAAGAAACACCATTTACATAACTGAAATAAAGGAAACAAAATAAATAGGAAAAACTGGACTATGCGGAAGTCATAATCATATGTTTTCCATGGCTCATCAGCAACAATCCACCACGCTCTCTGTATGTCCTTGCTCGTACCTGAAAGGAAACATTTTGAAAAGAATGAGTATTAAAAATACTCAGTAAGTAACGCTACTATTGGGAGGGGATTTACATGCATTACATGGATAACTTGTGGTTAGTTGCTGGTAAGGGCCGAATGGTCATCTCATTTCTTTTCATTTCATTTATTATGTCGTATGGGTCACGTGGACAATTAACCAACCTGTCGCATGCTTACCAACTCACTGGAGGTGCACAAGTGGGAATCATGGGAGATCTCTACTCCTACTGATGGTAGAAGACACTCAGTTAGTGGAGCCAAGTCTCACCCATCAAGGCACCTATGTGTGCATAGCACTCTAACTACCAACTCACTGGTGGGGCGTCCATGGGTTTTTAGTTGGGACTTTACTTCCACAGATAGTAGATGGCACCTAGTTTGTGAAGCCGAGTCCCGCCCATTTAGCTCCTCATCTCAGTCTATGAACATTTCAATCCTAGGTGTTTAATTGCCACGGTTCCTACTAGGATAAGTAACCTATCCTCATTTCTATTAGTTCCCCTAGTAGCAAGTTTAACTTGCAACTTAACCATCAAGTTTCTTTCCCATAAAGATTTCTGAAGGGCTAATCCAACATGTTCTAACTACCTCGCCTTTCATCTCATTCAAGCATAGATATCATAACCAACATCCAAAACACTAAGTAAAAAAGGCATATGCATATTTTAAACAACCAACAGCCAATATTAGCACAACGTAATCCAAGTGATATCACGACACTTAGCCTCGTTATTCCCTGCAATGCTATCGAAAATTCGATAGCATAACGACATACGTATAGTTGTCCCCAAATTTCTTATCTCCAATAAACAAGAGAATACGCTTCTATATTCAAAACTGGCCAACTACAACTTCCACAACACTTCCGATCAATAGAATAGACTCCGAACTTCCACAAAACAAAACGAGTCAGGTCTTGCATCCACAACCCAACCATATAGAACATCCTATCTTACCCAACATAGAGCATTCAGGGCATTCAAGGTTTACCCAAGCAGAATATTCTATACATACCAACACAAAACATCCAGAGCATTCAACATAGACGAACACACAAATAACCAGGAGATTTAGTATCGCCAGAACACACAATATCCAACATTCCATATTCCAACCATACATAATTGATGTCTCCTGTTCTATACTATTCAAAGCATGTAACAATTCAAAATAAATAGTCTAGCCTAGTCAAGGCTTTCCAAGTAGTAAGGTTACTTACATTACTGAAGAAGATACTTGATTTAAGCACCAACCAACTAATTCAATGCGACACTGCTCACGCCACAAGCAACTCAAATCTAAAATCACAAGAGAGGTCTTAAAATTAGAGGCATCCACAATTCTCATCACTTTCTATCGATCCAACATAAAATAAGGAGGTTGAAACTCACCAAAAAGAGATCGATGCTTGCTGTCCGGGCTTCCAATTTAACTTTAATTTGAAAATTCAACCTCCTATCACTATGGGTACCTCGAAATCATTAACCAAACTCAATCAGTATTTCTCTAAATTACTTTAAACAACCAAAGCTAGGCTTAATTCACTTACCCACTGCTGAAGATCACCGAAAAATGCCAAAAATAGCCCAAAAAGGTTGCTATAGATCGCTGGAATTTGAGGAAGAAAGTTGTTGTATGTCGTGCCAATCATCAAAAATTCAAAGTTGAAGAACCCATACTGCCAGAACTCGAAGAACCTGCTGGACGAAGATCGAAGAGAGTCAGGTCGCTCGATTACGTCCAAAAAGAAGCCCTTACCACATTGGTTAAAAAAAACGTGTAGAGGAAGAAAGAGACAAGAGAGAGGGAAAAACTCACCGGTCGCGACGCAGACGACGGCGACGTGCAGCGAGCGTGAACGGAGGAGGGCGGCGAAAGCTTATCGTTGCGGCGACGACGGCAGAGCAGACGACGACGATGTGCGAACGAGGAGGGCAGTGCAACTGTCGACGGTGGAAAGGTGTCCTTGCAGTGATGGCTCGTCATGCTGCAGTCAAGAGAGAGATGAGAGTGGGAGCGTGAGAGGGAGATGAAATTGGGGAGAGAGCGAGATTTGCCTTTCTTCTTTTTTTTTAAGTCTTTACCGAAAATTTGGGGGGAAAAAGTCCCCCCATTTTCCCCTCTTGATCTGGTAAAACAAACAATCCATCTTTCCCTTTTTTTTTTTTTTTTTTTTTTTAAATTTTAAATTTGGGCTGTTACACGAATCGTCTTCCAATGCCTAGAAACCCTAAAAGGAAAATGTGTATATAATCCCTTCTTCAACCCTAAAGAAGAGGGGAGAACTCTATTCTTTGAACTCTCTTTTCTTACTCTTGCTCTCTAATTAGCTTCACATCTATCTCGTTGTTGACTTAAGCATCGGAGGCGGTGTGGCAAACACCACATCGGTGTGCAGGTTTCTCTTGTCTTGTAGGCCACGTCTTCCCCATCTTCAACAAATTCACTGTTGGTGGCACGTGAAAGTCGAGTGAGTCTTCTATCCGGATTTTGGCATCAACATATAGTATATGGATAAAGTTGAGTGTTTTATTCAAGTAACACAATTGATACGACCCACTTGGTAATAGTTACAAATGATTTGTTCCAAACTATTTATGTGGAGACATATGGGTGGGAGTATAATATACAACAAGTTTGTATAAGAATGTGTTGTAACATTTTAATATTTAATTGTAATTTAAATATGATTTTTATTCTTAGAAATTAATTTTGGAGAGTTTTCTCTCATTTTAAAAAAGAAAATTGTATTTGGTGGGAGAGTTTTATTTTTAATTTTTTTTTACCTTTGTTTTTTATTAAATTTCTAGATCTAGAAAATCTTATAAATACCTCTCACACCAAACACTTTAAAAACACAACAATTTCTATATTTTCTTCCTTTCTACTTTCTCATATTTGTCTCACTTTGCTCTTTTGAGAGCAATAAGGCCAAAAGAGGGGTGTTCTTTGTTGTGGAGTTTTGAGCTCAAGCTCTTAGTGCAGAGTGGTTTGAGCTATACAATGTTTCACTGGTGGTTTATAAAGAATTATACATTGTAGAGAGCTTGAATCTCCTTCAAGAGAGCGAGATATCCGCGTTTCAACCTAGATAATTGTTTACGTGTTTGTTTTCTTAATATTTTCTCCATTTTCCTCTGGTATTTGTAATTTCCCCCAACAGACTGTATTGCGAAGTATTTAATCACTCTTTATGAATCCCTTAATAATTGAGAAAACCAATTTTTCAAATGATGATCACACTACAAAAAAGAAGAGATTTAGCGACGAAACACTAGCAACGAAAACTGTAAAGTCGCAAGTCTGCGACGAGAAATAGAAAGGAGTCGCAAGTGAGCGACGACTCAATCTTAATCTTGAGCAAGTTATGAACTCCTCTTGCATGTGAGAGCTTGTCCATTGATTTGCATGGGTGAGAATGACTTTTGTAGCTGATAACTCTCCAAAAGGGAGTCATTATTAGGCTTGAATAAAATAAAATGAGTTATACCAATTGCTAAATAAACACAATTGTTATTGCATTCCTATCCGTTTTAAGATATTTTGGGAAACTAATGTCTTGTACTTATTTTGCAGGAAAAACACAAATGCTGACAAGTTGTGGTAGCAAAACAACTCATCCAGCAATATATGCACAAAGTTATCCACATGGGCAAGACGTTATCACTAATTAAGGTGGCAGTCAGATAGTAAATTTAGTAGAAATCAGAGAGAGAAAGTCGTCCATGTACACAAATTTGACCTAAATTGGCAAGAGTCTCCCATTATAAATAGGAGTAGCAGCAAGAAATGATGGGAACAATAGAATTGGGAATTAAGAAGACCATTTATGATTGTACTCCAAGGAGATCAATTCTTCCTTGTTCGTGGTGGTTAGGAGCAGTGGCAACATTGAGTTTCGACCTTGATTCTCTTTGGAAACCAGTTTAATTGTTGTATTTTTGTGATGGATGTTTGTATTGAGATTTTCACTTGTGGTTCTTGCTGAGTGCTTCTCCATTTTCCTCCTCTGCACTTGTCTGGAATATTCCCTACAGGGTTTGTTATGGTATCAGAGACTTAAGGTTCATTTCAAAGTATAGCAATGGCTTCTCCTTCTAGCTCCGGCCAGACCATCATTTCCTCTTCTCCAGAAACTCCGGTGGTATCTCCGGTAAGTACGCCGATTCCTCCTGTGCGGCAACCTTTTGGTCAAACAAATAGACCTCCTATTATCCCTCAAAATTTTTCAACACCGAGTTCTCAGCAACCACAACCACCAATCTTTTTTCCTCAAAATTTCCAGCAACCCCAACAACCTTTTCCTCATAATTTTCAACAACCCCAAATATTTTCACAACCTCCCCCATTTTTCCCTAACCCATTTTCCCAATCTCAGCAAAATCCATATCCTGCCTTATCTCAACCCTTGGCTATCAAACTTTCTGATTCCAACTATTTATTATGGAAAAATCAATTGCTTAACGTTGCTATTGCCTTTGGTCTTGAATATTTTCTTGATGGATCTATTTCTTGCCCTCCAAAATTTCTTGACCCTAATCAGACACAAATTAATCCCCAATATTATGTTTGGCAACGGTGTGATCGCACAGTTATGAGTTGGATTTATTCATCTTTGAATGAAGACAAGATGGGTGAAATTGTGGGATGCTCAACTTCTCGAGAAATTTGGGAATCGCTCCAACGTGTTTACGAGTCATCCTCTACCGCTCGCATAATGGGTCTTAGGGCTCAACTCCAGAAGATTCGCAAAGATGGCCTCTCTGTTTCTCAACATCTCTCTCAAATCAAAGATGTCGCTGACAAATTTGCAGCCATTGGAGAGCCTCTGTCCTACCGGGATCATCTTGGTTATATCCTTGAAGGTTTGAGTTCTGACTATAATCCGTTTGTTACCTCTATTCAAAACAGGACAGACGAGCCGTCTCTTGAAGATGTGAGGAGTATGCTTCTTAGCTATGAAGCTCGTATTGAACGGCAGAATACAGTAGAGTAGCTCAACTTTGTGCAAGCAAATTTTGCTAATATGGGTTTCTCAAATGCCAATAGGCCATTTCAATCTGCTACATCTTCTTCTGGAGGTAAGGGATCTCAGTCTAACTCCTTTCCTTTTCCCATTTCAACACCTGGACTCTTGGGAAAACCCCACCACCGCAACCCCTTTCAACAACAAAAGTGGCCTAAAGGCCAAGGGTCCTCTGCTAAGCCCATATGTAAAATATGTGGGAAGACAGGGCACACTGCCTTAGTTTTTTATCAACGTGCCAACCTCTCCTTTCAACCTTCTCCAAATCCACAACCACAAGCTCATTTTACCCAAATCCAAAATTCCAACCCTCCCATTCTACCTTCACCGCCTATATCAACCAACCCATCGACCTCAACCAGTACACACCCCGACGATTCATGGTTCATGGATTCAGGGGCTACTCATCATATGACTCCCAATGTTACAAACATTCAACACTCTACTCCATATTATGGTGGTGAACAGGTAATTATTGGTGATGGTAAGTGTCTCCCTATTTCTTCAGTCGGTACTTCTCTAATTCCCTCAGTTTTGCCTAACTCTAATGTGTGTTTACATTCTGTTTTACACATTCCAAGTTTAACAAAGAAGTTAATTAGTATTGCTCGTCTTTGTTCTGATAATCATGCTCTCGTTGAATTTTATCCCACTCATTTTTTTGTGAAGGACATCCAAACCAAGAGAATACTCCTTCGGGGTCAACTTGAGAATGGTTTGTATAAGCTCTTGCCAAGTCATTTTCAGTCAAAAAGAAAATCAATCGACGGCAACACGGCAGCTTCTTTTCTCTCAATCGTCCAAGACACTTCTGTTTGGCATCATCGCCTTGGTCATCCGGCTTCAAATATTACAAAGCAAGTTTTGCAATCTTGTAATCTTAGTCTTAGGAACAATAGTTTTGTTGAGCCATAGATTACCTTTTGCTTTGTCGGAATCAAAAACAACTTCTCCTTTTCAGTTAATACATTCAGATTTATGGGGACCTTCCCCCGTTTCTTCTTTCAATGGCACCAAATATTTTATCCTTTTTGTCGACGATTATAGTCGTTTTACATGGCTTTATCTTCTCACAAACAAAAATGATACCATCAATGCCTTCAATCATTTTCATACTATGGTCAAAAACCAATTTCATACAACGATTAAAGCTCTTCAAACTGATTGGGGAGGGGAATTTCGTTCTTTATCTACCTTATTGGCATCTCATGGAATTCTTCATCGTGTTTCATGCCCCCATACACCGGAACAAAATGGAAAGGTTGAGAGAAAGAATCGTCATGTTGTCGAGGTTGGTCTTTCTCTTCTTGCTAATTCGCATATGCCCCTTCGTTTTTGGACTTATGCTTTCCAATCCGCTGTGCATATTATCAATCGTTTACCTATGCTTGCTTTAAATCATGTCAGTCCGTATGAGAAACTATATCATCATGTCCCTGATTATACATTGCTAAAATCTTTTGGTTGTGCTTGTTTTCCGTTTCTTCGTCCATTTAATGCTCATAAATTACAATTTCGCTCTACTGAATGTGTCTTTCTTGGCTATAATGCACATTACAAAGGTTATTTATGCTTGGATCCCTCTAATGGTCGGGTATATGTTTCTCGTCATGTTATTTTTAATGAGTCTCTCTTCCCTTTTAAATTAAATCCATCTTTGTCTATCCCTCAGATTAAACAATATCATCTTGATCATTCTATCATTCAACCATCATTTTTATTTCCTTTTCCTCCAGATTCTGTGTCTCCTTCGTCCTCCGCTACCCCCATTATTCCTTTAGTTTCTCTACCCAACACTACCATCACCACTAATTCTTCTAGCCACCCTTCCCTTTCGGCTCAATCCACCAATTCCTCATCAATTTCTTCATCCCCACTTTCTTCCCATTCCCTCTCCCTTCCAGTATCATCACCCACCACCTATACAAGCCCCATACCAACTTCATCCATTGATATAGTAGCCTCACCCATACTCTCATTAACCCCAGTCTCTTCCCCACTTCCAACCAACCCCCCTCCCATCGAACCTTTACCTTTAAATGTTCATCCTATGATTACAAGAGCAAATGACGGTATTTTTAAACCCAAACTTTGGCTTTCACAGTGCACTGCTTCTTCCATCTCTGAACCTCGCAATTATAAAATGGCCTTGGGAGATCCGAACTGGAAGCAAGCAATGTTAGCTGAATATGAGGCACTTATTCACAATAATACTTGGTCTCTTGTACCACCTCCTCATTGTAAGGTTGTTGGCTGCCGATGGGTTTTTCGTGTTAAATTAAAATCGTCCGGTGAAATTGAGCGTTATAAGGCTCGTCTAGTAGCTCAAGGCTTCACACAAGCTTATGGAATAGATTATTTTGAGACTTTCAGCCCAGTTATCAAGCCAACTACTATCCGTATTGTGTTGTCTTTGGCTGTAAATTTAATTGGCGTGTGCGACAACTTGACGTTCAGAATGCCTTTTTGAATGGTGATTTGAAGGAGAAGGTATTTATGAAACAACCACCAGGTTTTATTAATCATGCCCATCCGAATCATGTCTTGAAATTGCACAAAGCTCTGATACCATATTAAATTACATGGGGTTCCATCTCAAAACCAATTGGCAATGAGTGGAGTGACCCTTGTAGCTTATATATTGTGAGGTCTCTGATACGCAAATTGCTAACCGCAAGTGTACGAGCCCAAGTTATAATATAGTGATTTAAAATCGAATGTCGTCCTCTGGATTGGTTTTCTAATTTCCCTAATTATTAAAGGTATATTTGCCCAATTTTATTTAGAGAAAATAAACGAGAGATATGCAAAACAATTGAAAACTAATAAAAGCAATAAAATGTGGAAACTCAATGGAGAAAGGCCTTAGGGAATTGATTTCACCTATTAGATGCATGAATTAACTAAACGAATAATTAAGAACAGATTCGTAACAAGTTTATAAACCGAGGATTTTGAATAATTAAAAGCCTCTCCCGAGTGCAATTATTCCTTTAAGCAAATTAAGAAATTGATATCCCTATCTAATTTCAATAATAAGCCTAAGCAATAAGAACAACCCTCATGACGGTTTCTCAAGCAATTCTTAATCTCCCGATTTACGAATTACCTAAGTCATGCAATTGAAAGTCTAATCTAAACTACCCTCTCCCGAGCGATTAGTTCAGAAACAACAACATACAATCCGTGATCAAGAGATTATAAGCATTAATCATACAATTGCATAAATAAACCGCGTTACGAAACGTCCTAAAAAGCCGTAAATTAATCCATACAAACTAATGGCTACATCAAGCCCCTAAGAAACGAAATCTAGCTACACATGGTCTCTAAAATACAATCGAAATATGTCCCAAACATGCTACAAATCAATACAAGAAATAAGGGAGAAAGATTAAACTCGTTTGCCGTGATTCCCGTGCGTTCCCGTCACGAACCTCTCGATCCAAGCTCCTCGAATCAAGCCCCCTCGCTCTCTGCCTTGTTCTGGTCGTTTTTCTCTCTCTAGAAGTCGTTTTTCTCTCTCCAAAACAGCCCCCTCGTTCTGAAAGCATCGCAAAATATATATACTGCTGATTCTGCGTGACAGCGTCGAGACGCTGTGGAGGTAGCGTCTCGACGCTGCCCCGAATGCGCGCCTCTCCTGACTTGCGCCCAGCGTTGAGACGCTCCAAGGGCTAGCGTCTCAACACTAGGCCTTTAATTGCCTTTTCTTGATTTCTTTTCTTGGCCCGAATTAATTCTTTCGCTCCTAAATTATCGGTAAAGCTCAGAAATGTCGATTTCCATTGAAATACTTGATTCCTACAAAACAAAACCAAATGGAGATAAAAATGCCCAATTAATACTCAAGACTAACGATAAAATTATCTAAAATATAGCCCAATAAATTGCGCTATCAAATACCCCCAAACTTAAGCATTTGCTAGTCCCGAGCAAAGTAAGAATCAAGCAAAGTAAGAATAACAAAATAATCTGCCAACAAAAATACTTGAGTAAGTGCTGCTAATGACTCTTGCCTCAGGAATCCCAAATTACAGATAAATCACACTGAAACATTAATGATTAAACACATTCATCATGATAAGCCTCATTTATTTCATTCATCTCTCACGTGTGTGTGTGACTAGTCCTCCCTATCTCAGTCCTTTAAGCCCGGAATAGTTTTATGCAGCCCTTCGCTCGTTTTCCCCCTACTCTGGTCCTAAGTCCCAATCATCAAGCCTCTCCACACTCAAGATGGTAATATGCCACTAGGGTGCCTAAACGGGGTATACAACCCCCAAACTTTGAGTTTTTTTTTTTTTTTTTTTATAATCAAAAGTAGTGGTCACTAGCTTTCACACGCCTATTGCAGGGACCCTTAACCTGAGTTTTCTCTGGTTGGCCTAACTGATCACAACAGGGGTAGCTCTTTTTTACCTTAATTCATTTTTTTTTCTTTATTCAATTCATTATTATTCTCTTTTCTTCCATTCATTCATTTTTTTTTTTCATTAACATGCAAGATATGACATCATTTTCTCCTAAGTGTAACATTACTAACTATCATGCAGATTAACTATCAAATCAGTTCCTAAACCTTTCGAGGTGACAACAAGATCTAGATCACATAACTCTATTCTAAGCTCGTCAAACTAAGACAGGAGACTATGTGCTCAAATGGTGCAAAAGATTCATAAAATAAAATCAACCTGTCTCGAATCCTGTTTTTAATTATTGATGCACAGAATAACTTACCTGTTTTCTGAAATTAGGTATCCTCATCGGCTGTCATAATCAAAACAACACACTCAAAGAAAATATATCTCAGACAGATAACACACTCAACTCAGATCTCAATGAAAAAAAAAATAATAATAATAATTCAAAGTGATAACCTGAATAATCACAAACATTACACCTGATAATCCAACAAAGAGAATGGTCAAAGGAAAAATATCAAATAATAATTACAGACCAAAATTAAAAGTAATTACTTTCCACCCCCAAACTTAGAAATTACATTGTCCTCAATGTAAAATAATAAGATATACAGACCAATATGAGAACAAAAACAATGAAAAATAAGAAAGAGGGGGAAAGAAAACAACCGTGTGCAGAGGGAAGGCGACAGAGCATCACGCGTCCTCATCCTCGTCCTCAAGCGACTCGTACGGTGGTAAAGGTGGCGGTAAAGGCTGACCCGTACTCATAACTACCTGACACTGATAGGTGTGGGCATGCATACTCGTGGAGTAGAGGAAATGATGACGATCTCTACGCCTCTCTCTCTGGTGCTCTCGCTGCTGGCTCTGGATGCCCTGCTGGAGAGTCTGAAACTCTAGGCGATGGCTCTGAAACTCCATACGCAGCTGCTGCAGCTGCTCCTCGATGGAAGGATGTGGAATCTCCTGCTCGTGCTGCTCAGGCTCTGCAGGCTGCTCGTGCTGCTCATGATGCTGTGGCGGTGCATGGATAGGGAGCGGTGGCTGCGCGCCCTGTGGTCCAGGTCCTCTGTAGCGACTGATGAAGTTCTTGTCGATTAGCGCTCCAGGATGAACCAACTCCTCTTGGGCGTCCCACACGACACCAGCAGCTCGGCAAAGGGCTGTGATCAGTGAAGGATGCCCGAGCCCTACTGTCGTGTAACGTCGGCGAATGTGGTTCATAGACTGATGGATGACCTGGCCGACATTGACGGAGCGACCTGTGGCGATAGCGAAAAGCAGGATGGCACGACTCTTGGTAACGTCGCTAAGATGCGCCACAGGCATCAACTTGGCACAGAGGAAGGTATGCCACGCTCTGTAATCTACGAACAAATCAGTGGTCTTGAATCTCACCACCTCTGCGCCAGTCATAATCCATTCGGCCCCTGGCCTACAAATAGTCTGAATGACTTCGTTTACGTCCAAGTGGCCATGAAGATAGGTACTATATTCATCCCTGTCAAAGTTGGGCAAACTATAAAACCTATTTATGGTGAGGGGGTCGTAGGGGACACGGTGTCCTCGAACAAAGGATGATGAAGAGGAGGTTTCCATGTTGGCATAGAATTCCCTCACTATAGTTGCTACCCCAGGTGCAGGATGATGAACAAAGTCGCCCCAACCCCGCGCAACAATGTTATTAACTAGGTTTGGTTGCATCTCGGGGTCAGGGCTAAAACCACGCTCAGGAATAAAATTTCTATCCTCCACATATTTGTCAAACCTCGATGAGGCTTCAGCACTAATGAACCTATCTCTGTCAAAAGGTGGTGGAGGGGAGGAGGAAGAAGAGGCAGCATGTCTCCTAGATCTTTTATGCATTGTAACTAATGGAAAGATACTAAAATCTAGGAGGAAAATTTTCTATCACAGTCCCACGCCACCAAACACTCCACAAACTACAAATATAGCCCGTCCGCCTCAGAAATAAAGTCACAACAGCAGCTACAGAGCTCAACAACAACAGCAGTAGAGTCCAAAAAACACTAAACAATGAAAATAGCCCAATAAAACTTCACCAAGAAGGCACACAATGATGCTTGAATGATACCCAATACTCAAAAACTCGCAAAACATCAATATTTCAGCATAAATGTATAGAATATGGGTGCAAATACATAACAACCAGCAGCTAATCCTTTCTAAAGCACCCAAAAACAGCAGCAACAACTTCAATATTCAGCCAAAATACCCCACAGCGACCAAAAATGCAATTTTCAGCCCAAAAGTCATATATTTCAACCTCTAAGCCAACTTAAGCATGAATCTAAAGCAGGAATAGGGCTAAAATTCGAAGATCAATACCAACAATGCACTACCCACGGCCAAATCGGGCATAAACAAGAAAGTAGACGGCGCAACCCACTGCAAAATCAACCCGAACAAGCTGAAAACGCCACAAACACCAAGACCCACGGTGAAGTTAGGCTGAAAACGCTGCAAATCTCCTAAGAACACCCCAAACCGCGACGAAATCAGTCTTCAAACGCTAGAAAATCACTGAAAAATACCAAGAAATTAAAACCCATGGTGAGATCGACCCACAACGCTAAAATCCAACAAACCCACGAACTTAAACTTGTAAAAATCGGTAAAACGAGGACCAAATCGAAGAGTGTGAGCACGAAATCGAAGAAAAACGATGAAGATTGGAGTATTTTCAGTGAAAAGAAGAGAGGGGGGGGGCGGCTAGGGTTAAATCAAAATACACAAAACCCACGAAATTTGCGATTCTGGAAATTTTAGGCCCAGAATCGCGACAGCGTCGCAACGCTAAGGGCTAAAGCGTCGCGATTTTAGCCCAAAACGCGCGTTTTTGCGCTGTTTTTTTTTTCAAAATAAATTAAAATTTCACCTGCATCAAAAAAAGAAAAAAGTGAGAAAAATAAAAATAAGAATAAGAAAAAAAAACGAATTTAAAGAAATCAACTCAAATAAACAATAACATAAAATAAAAATAAAAATGAGATAAAAACACTTGGGTTGCCTCCCAAAAGCGCTTTTTTTAACGTCGTTAGCTCGACGTCCTGTTATAAGGCTACTGTGGCTCGGTGAGTTCGATATTGTCAATGTGTCGCTCTTCTGAACCAAAGTAGAGTTTAACGCGCTGCCCATTTACTTTAAAGGAACGCCCATCACTGGTCTGCAACTCAACTGCTCCATGTGAAAACACCTCTTTGATAGTAAAAGGACCTGACCAACGGGATTTTAATTTACCTGGAAACAAACGCAAACGAGAGTTAAATAAAAGAACTTGTTGTCCAGGCTTTAATGGTCTATTATGAATTCGTTGATCGTGCCATCGAGTGGTTCACTCCTTGTAGATTTTTGCATTCTCATACGCTTGAGTCCGAAATTCCTCCATCTCATTGAGTTGAAGTAACCTTTGTTCCCCTGCTTTGGCCAAGTTTAAATTCAATTTTTTTATGGCCCAATATGCTCTATGCTCTAATTCCACAGGTAAATGACACGCCTTACCAAAGACCAAGCGATATGGTGACATACCAATTGGAGTTTTAAAAGCACTGCGATAGGCCCAAAGAGCATCATCTAACTTAAGAGCCCAATCCTTCCTATTAATGTCTTTTCCAAAATTTGTTTGATTTCTCGATTAGAGACCTCAGCTAAACCATTTGTCTGTGGATGATAGGCTAAAGAAATTTTATGTTTAACACCATACTTAGCAAGCAAAGAATTAAACAATTTATTACAGAAATGTGAGCCCTCATCACCAATGATCGCTCGTGGTGTGCCAAATCGTGTAAAGATATTCTTCTGTAGAAAATTCAAGACTACCCGAGCATCATTAGTTTTCGTAGCCACAGCCTCTACCCACTTAGATACATAATCTACAACCAACAAGATATATAGATAATCGTGCGAAGAAGGAAAAGGTCCCATAAAGTCTATCCCCCAAACATCAAATAATTCAATTTCCACAATAGGGGTCAGAGGTAATTCATGATGTCTAGAAATGTTACCTGTACGTTGGCACCGATCACAAGACTTAACAAAAGTATAACAATCCTTGAAAACAGTAGGCCAATATAAACCAGATTGTAATACCTTAGCAGCGGTACGTGTGGGACCAAAATGCCCACCATATGGTGAGGAATGACAATCATGCAGAATCTTAACTACATCCTCTGTGGGAACACACCTGCGAATCATCTGATCTGAACAAATTTTAAACAAACAAGGATCATCCCACAAATAAAATCTCACATCATGAAGAAATTTCCTCTTTTGATGGGAATTAAGATCTGGAGGGAGCACACCACCTGCAAGGAAATTCACAAAGTCAGCGAACCAAGGTAAAGTAGACTCTACCTTATAAAGCCTTTCATCTGGAAATTCTTCAGCAATAGGAAGAGCTTTCAAAGTAGTGTCCTGTTCAATCCTAGAAAGATGGTCGGCTACCACATTCTCACAACCTCGCCTGTCTTTTACATCAAAATCAAATTCCTGTAACAATAAAATCCATCGAATCAAACGAGGTTTGGCATCCTTTTTATCAAACAAATACCTGAGAGCTGCATGGTCAGTATGCACAATAACTTTAGTTCCTAACAGATAGGGCCTAAATTTATCAAAAGCAAATACTACAGCCAGCATTTCTTTTTCAGTGGTAGTGTAGTTCTGCTGTGCATTATCCAAAGTCCTACTTGCATAATAAATGGCCCTGAAAAATTTATCACGTCTCTGCCCCAATACTGCTCCTACAGCATAATCACTAGCATCACACATAATTTCAAAAGGTTGACTCCAGTCAGGTACAACAATTATAGGGGCAGTAGTCAACCTATCTTTCAACAAATTAAATGCTAGCAGACATTCATCAGAGAAAACAAAAGCAGAGTCATTTTCAAGCAAATTACATAAGGGTTTAACAATTTTCGAAAAGTCTCTAATAAAGCGCCTGTAAAACCCTGCATGTCCTAGAAAGCTCATGACTCCCTTGACATTCGTAGGAGGAAGTAGTTGTTCAATGGCCGCTATCTTGGCTCTGTCCACCTCTAAACCCTTTTCAGATACTTTATGCCCTAAAACTATACCTTCAGTTACCATAAAATGGCACTTTTCCCAGTTTAACACAAGGTTAGTTTCTTGACAACGCTGCAAAACAAGAGAGAGATTATGTAAACAAGCATCAAAAGAGGAACCAAACACAGAGAAATCATCCATGAAAACCTCCATAATCTCCTCGACCATATCAGCAAAGATGGCCATCATACAACGCTGAAATGTAGCAGGAGCATTACACAACCCAAATGGCATTCGCCTAAAGGCAAAGGTACCATAAGGACATGTGAATTTCGTTTTCTCTTGGTCCTCAGGAGCAATAGCAATTTGATTGTAACCTGAATAACCATCAAGAAAACAATAGTAAGGATAACCTGTAAGTCTATCAAGCATCTGATCAATAAAAGGAAGAGGAAAATGATCTTTTCTAGTAGCATTATTCAGCTTCCTGTAGTCAATACACACTCTCCACCCAGTCACAGTCCTAGTGGAGATGAATTCATTCTTTTCATTCTTAACTACAGTCATCCCTCCCTTTTTTGGTACAACCTGCACATGACTCACCCACGAACTATCAGATATGGCATAAATAATCCCTGCATTCAAAAGTTTCAATACCTCAGCTTTTACCACATCTTTCATGGCTGGGTTCAAACGTCTTTGAGGTTGAACTGATGGGGTAAAGGTATCCTCCATTAAAATTTTATGCATGACTATGGATGGACTAATACCTTTTATATCAGCAATGGACCAACCTAAAGCAGATTTATGATCACGCAGTACTCTCAACAGTTTTTCTTCCTCTACTTTAGTCAGAGACGCAGATATAATAACAGGAAATGTGGATGACTCACCTAAGAAAGCATATCTAAGATGTGCGGGTAATTGTTTCAACTCAGGTGCAGAAACTTTAGTAGGAACATCATCTTTAACAGTTAATTCCATGACCTTGCATTTCATTTTGTGCTCAACAGGTAAATGATTCAAAGCATCACAGAAGAAAGCAATATCCTGGTCTAAATCACCTAAATGCTCAACAGTCAGATCTAACATGCTTATTTTCAGAGGATCAGCAGGCATAACAACATCCCTAATCTCAGCAACTGTAGCATCAATAATATCTATCCTATGACATGTACTAACCTCAACTGGATATTTCATGGATCGATAAATGTTGAAAACTACCTCTTCCTCGTTGACTCTCAAAGTTAGCTTACCCTGCTGCACATCAATCAAGGCACGTCCCGTGGCAAGGAATGGTCTACCCAAAATAATGGGGATTTCAGCATCCTCCTCCATGTCTAAAACCACGAAATCTGCAGGAAAGATAAATTTGTCAACTTTAATTAAAACATCTTCAATCACACCTCTAGGATATGTCATCGATCTATCAGCCAACTGCAAAGAAATAGTAGTAGGCTGTACCTCTCCAAGACCTAATTTTCTAAACACAGACAGAGGCATCAGATTAATACTAGCACCAAAGTCACATAATGCTTTATTAAAAGAAGAACTACCAATAGTGCAAGGAATAGTAAAACTCCCTGGATCTTTCAGTTTCTGGGGTAACTTTCTCTGTAATATGGCACTGCACTCCTCAGTGAGATTCACAGTTTCATAAGCCTCTAACTTCCTCTTTTTGGTCATTATCTCCTTCATGAATTTAACATAGTTAGGCATCTGTTCTAAAGCATCTGCAAAAGGAATGTTAATATGGAGTTTCTTAAAAATATCCAGAAACTTAGCAAACTGAGCATCAATCTTTTTCTTTTGAAAACGTTGAGGATAAGGAATAGAAGTAGAATGAGTAGGGAGAATAGAACTAGTAGACTTTTCAATCTTCGAAGTTGATGCTGCTTCCTTTTCAGTCTGTGCTTCAATCTCCTTTTTCTCACAGATAATAGGATCCTCAGTGGGCTGCTTTTCTGGAACCTCAAGTTGCTTCCCACTCCTCAAAGTAATAGCTTTACAGTGCTCTCGTGGATTTACCTCAGTGTCACTAGGAAACTTACCTTTTTGCATGGCATTCAAGGAAGATGCAATTTGACTAATCTGAACCTCCATGTTTTTAATGGCAGTCCCATGACTATTAACAGTGCTACTAACAGTGTCTAGCATGTTCTCAATCTTATTAGTCCTAGACCTAGATTCATTAATAAATTGACCAACTAAGTCCTCTAAGGAAGATTTCTTTTCTTGTGGTGCAGGTGCAGATATAAACCCAAGAGGTGGTTGCAAGACATTTTTATTATTGGCATAGGAAAAATTTTCATGATTTCTAAGCCCTGGATGATAATGAGTGGGTAAAGAGTTTTGGTTACCTCTAAAGCCAGAATTTCTGTTGTTCACATACTGTGCCTGTTCTATGTTTGAACCATCATAAACTTGGGATGCCTCAGCTGCTGCAACTGACTCAATGGATTGTGAATTCCCTGTAGCAGAGAATTTCATAAAAGCATTAGCCAAAGAGTGCATTTGAGCTTGTAAAGCTGAGACATTATCTATCTCATAAATCCCAGCTACAGTTCTAGAGGATGAACTTTCTGATGGCCACTGATAACTGTTCGTGGCCATGTCTTCTAGCAAAGTTCGAGCACTTTCCACAGTTTTAGAAAGTAAAGTGCCTCCTGCAGCTGCATCCAAAATAGTTTTAGTAGTACCATTCAGACCATTATAAAACAATTGAATTTGTAACCAGTCAGGATAGCCATGCTGTGGGCACTTCCTCAGTAATTCCTTGTAGCGCTCCCAAGCTTCAAACAGTTGTTCATCATCTTTTTGCTTAAAAGTTCCAATTTTAGTCCTCAACTTAGCTGTCTTTGCAGGTGGGAAATATTTGGCAAGAAAAGCCTGAACCAACGCATCCCACGTAGTAATGCTCCCAGGTGGAAGTGATTGAAGCCAGTCCCTAGCTTTGTCCTGTAAAGAAAAAGGAAACAATCGTAAGCGTATGGCATCTTCAGTAACACCATTCAACTTCACAGTACCACAAATATCAAGAAAAGATTTCAGATGAGAATTAGGATCCTCAGAAGGGAATCCTCTAAATGCACTATCTCTAGCCATCTGGATAAGGCCAGTTTTAAGCTCGAAATTATTTGCATTGATCGGCGCGTAGACTATCCCAGATTGTTGATCAGGAAAAGTAGGCTGGAAATAGTCCCGTATCGGCTTCTGCTCATCTTGTGGATTTGGATTGGCCATTGATGCAAGTCTTTCCCTTTTCTCATTCCTATTCTTTTTGCAAGTCTTTTCAATTTCAAAATCAAAGGGCACTAGCAGAGCGTCCTTGTCTTTTCGCATACACAATTACAACCTAAAATAAATAAGAAAAACAAAACAAAAAATAAAACAAAAACAACAGAAATAAAGAATAAAAGAAAAAAAATAAGACAAACAAAATAAAATACACTCTAAAGTAAGACCAAGCAAATTCCCCAAAATATTAAGCGAACTAAATAATTGCCAATCCCCGGCAACGGCGCCAAAAACTTGATACGCAAATTGCTAACTGCAAGTGTACGGGCCCAAGTTATAATATAGTGATTTAAAATCGAATGTCGTCCTCTGGATTGGTTTTCTAATTTCCCTAATTATTAAAGGTATATTTGCCCAATTTTATTTAGAGAAAATAAACGAGAGATATGCAAAACAATTAAAAACTAATAAAAGCAATAAAATGTGGAAACTCAATGGAGAAAGGCCTTAGGGAATTGATTTCACCTATTAGATGCATGAATTAACTAAACAAATAATTAAGAACATATTCGTAACAAGTTTATAAACCGAGGATTTTGAATAATTAAAAGCCTCTCCCGAGTGCAATTAATCCTTTAAGCAAATTAAGAAATTGATATCCCTATCTAATTTCAATAATAAGCCTAAGCAATAAGAACAACCCTCATGACGGTTTCTCAAGAAAATTCTTAATCTCCCGATTTACGAATTACCTAAGTCATGCAATTGAAAGTCTAATCTAAACTACCCTCTCCCGAGCGATTAGTTCAGAAACAACAACATACAATCCGTGATCAAGAGATTATAAGCATTAATCATACAATTGCATAAATAAACTGCGTTACGAAACGTCCTAAAAAGCCGTAAATTAATCCATACAAACTAATGGCTACATCAAGCCCCTAAGAAACGAAATCTAGCTACACATGGTCTCTAAAATACAATCGAAATATGTCCCAAACATGCTACAAATCAATACAAGAAATAAGGGAGAAAGATTAAACTCGTTGGCCGTGATTCCCGTGTGTTCCCGTCACGAACCTCTCGATCCAAGCTCCTCGAATCAAGCCCCCTCGCTCTCTGCCTTGTTCTGGTCGTTTTTCTCTCTCAGAAGTCGTTTTTCTCTCTCCAAAACAGCCCCTCGTTCTGAAAGCATCGCAAAATATATATACTGTTGATTCTGCGTGACAGCGTCGGGACGCTGTGGACATAGCGTCGCGACGCTGTCGCGCGTACGCCCTAATTAAATCTGGAAAGTTTGCAGCGTCGAGACGCTGTGGAGGTAGCGTCTCGACGCTGCCCCGAATGCGCGCCTCTCCTGACTTGCGCCCAGCGTTGAGACGCTCCAAGGGCTAGCGTCTCAACGCTAGGCCTTTAATTGCCTTTTCTTGATTTCTTTTCTTGGCCCGAATTAATTCTTTCGCTCCTAAATTATCGGTAAAGCTCAGAAATGTCGATTTCCATTGAAATACTTGATTCCTACAAAACAAAACCAAATGGAGATAAAAATGCCCAAATAATACTCAAGACTAACGATAAAATTATCTAAAATATAGCCCAATAAATTGCGCTATCAGTCTCCACCAATCTTTCTGATGTGGGATCCTCAACATAGACCGAGCCATGAACTAATCACATTTACCCATGAACTAATCCATTTAATTTTCTTAAAATTAATTGATCTTCTTGAATTAAATTGATCTGTCCAACCGGTATGTATAACTCTTTCTAGTTCAAGGATGACTTAGAGGGTGTGTGACATTAATTCACATTAGATTTATGATAAATTAGTGGCTAGTTGCTAGTAATTAGGTTATGGATAACCAATTACCTAATACACGAACAATAGAGATTAATTAGAGTTGAAACATATTCCTACAAATTCGGAGTTTTGGGAAGATCCCACAGATAAGATTGTGTGAGAATGATGGATTAAAAGAATTACCAGAGCATCTTTAATTCCATAAACAATGACGTGTCTTAACATATGCCTACTATCCATTCTATCTTCACTTTGATATTTTCTTGCTTTACTATTCTATTTGTTTCAACATTCTTCAATTAAAATATTTGATCGAACAATTTAAAATCATCATAAGACTAATTTAATTAATTGGATAAGAATTACTAATTCTTGTGGATATGATAATTTACTTACTACTTACTGCGAGATTGTGTATACTTGCATATCCTTAGAGGTGAAAATTGCGTAATAATTTAACCCATCTTGAAAGACAACAATAGCCAATTCAATAAGTCTACATTTTTATAGAGTTGATCAAATACGGACCTAGAGACAAAGGTTTCACAAGATGAAATTCATTCATTCCCATCTAAGGTTAGTAGATGAGTAGTTCCCTCGAGTACTGATTTCGAGACTTGAACAATGGGGTATCACCTTCTCACTGGCCTGATAAAAAATTAGTCTATGATTAGATCATAAATAGACTGTTCATTAAAAAAAATCAAGTTATCAATGATACTTAAGGTGTAAGATGCAATTACAGAAGTAAAACATACTTTTGACCAAACTGTAATTACGAACAATTTGTGAAAGATCAACTTGCATGTAATGGTGATGTCCATGTGCCCAACTTGTTTTATAGTGGATAAGAGTACAACCCTAAGTCTATTGTGGAGGGACCTAGAGTTACAATGAATGAAAAATTAATTTACTAAAAATGGTAAATAATTAGTTTTGCATCATTAGAGTTATAATCCGTAGGTTCTATGGTCCATTTCGCAAGCTCAAAAGAACGTAATAAGTAATCAATTTCGTTCATAGGAAATTTGAAATGTTCAAATTAAAATTTAATATATTAAATAATAAAAAATAGATTTTTTTTTGGTATTTGTGATACATTTTTATATGGGGGCTTTGCACAGATAGCAAACACCGGAAAAAAGATTGCAAAAATAGCAAAAAAAAAAAAATTATTTGTGGAAATAGCAAAAAAAAAGTTGAATTACGAAAATACCCTTAGTATCTTCAATGGTCTATCAGTCCCTATTATTGATAGTCACTGATAGACTTCGATTATCGAAGTCTATCAGTAATAAATATTGATAGACTTTGATGATAAGCTTAAATTAATCAGAGTCTATTAGTGATAGACACTGATAGACTTTGATTAATCGAAGTCTATCAGTGTGTATCACTGATAGACTCTGATAATCATAATCTATAAGTTTTTATCGTGTTTAATTCAAGCCTATTAGTGATAGCCACTGATAGAAAACAATTTAATTCAAGGCTATTAGTTCAGTTTAATTCAAGGCTATCAATTTCTATCCATCAGTTTAATTTAAGTCTATCAGTGATAATCACTAATAGAAAACCGTTTAATTCGAGGTTATCAGTTTCTATCACTGATAGAAATCAATTCAATTCAAGACTATTAGTTTCTATCACCGATAGAAACCAATTTAATTGAAGTTTATTAGTTTCTATTAGAAATCAATTTAATTGAAGTTTATTGACTTGTATCACTGATAAAAATTAGTTTAATTCAAATCTATCATTTTCTATCGAGGATAGAAATCAGTTAATTGAAGTTTATTAGTTTCTATCCCTGATAGAAATCAGTTAATTATAAATTAATTGAAGTCTACCAATGATTGTTACTGATAGAAATCAATTTAATTGAAATCTATCAGTAAAGTACTTTCCACTACAATCATCTCGGTAATTAGAAACTCATCAAAAATTATTATACTACAATCATAAATTGAACAAATAAATTTAAGTCTCTTGTGGTAATTAGAACATAAAATCCAAAAATAACCATTACGAACAAACGACTCTTAATCAACAATATAATTTTTAAAGCCTAGCACACAAGCTCCGTGACCACCACCATAAAATTGCTATTCTTGTATTCTTTGTATTTCATTATCTATCAATTATAGTCCGTGATAGACTTCGATCAGTGATAGTTAGTGATCGACTACGATTAACTAGAGTATATCAATGATATACTTTGATATACCTATACAAACACTCACCAAAATTGCTATTTTTGTATTCTTGGCATTCTTGAATTAAAAAGAAGGCCAACAAGAGCTTAGCTCAATTGACATAAAGTTGTACTAATAACCACAAGGTTTGTGGTTCGAATCCCCCTCCACACATATCATATTATCAAAAAAATAAATATAAATAAATAAAAAGAAGAAGAAACAATCACAACAATACCTCAACAACGAAAAAAAAAAATGGTGGTGCGAGGGAAGAGAAAAAGAAAAGAAAAAAAAAAGAAGAGAAATAGTGCGACAGAAGCAATGATGTTGAGGGAAGTAAGGAAATCAAAAAGTTGTTTAAGGGTAAAATGGGAATTATTAAAATGTATTCTAATTTTTTTGACATATTTGCAATTCTTTTTACCTTGTGCTAAGTTTGCTATTATATATATATAATTAATTTGTCACCCACTGTAATACTCTTTTTACATTATGGAGCATAATATATTAATGTATTAGATATACATTAAAAGAAACAATATATATGAAGTTTGAATAAGATTCAAATGGGTAAATATATATCGTAGGAGATTTGAATAAGATTCAAATATGTTATATATATATATATATATATCACAAATTATTCTATCTTTAAGTCCTTATAAATAGGATCCTTGGGTTGAGTTAAGAGGAGACATCTCATTCATACATTATAATTCTCAACGATTTGTACTCCCTATCTCCAAGAGGTTCCCACTATTAGGCGATGAAACAGTCCCAATCTAAAATAGATCAACCAAATTCAGACAATATATATTTTTCGCAATTCCCAGATCAGGTTATGGTTTCAAATATAATGCGGAATAAATAATTTGAAACCAAGAGCTTAGAAGAATAGATAAACCAATCTAAGTTTTAAGCAACAATAACAATAATGAATAAACGAGAAGAGAAGAGAAATTAACACCGAGTTTTATACTGGTTCACCCAATGTGGGCTACGTCCAGTTCTCTGCTATCAATGCAGGTTCCACTAAAACTCTAGGGAGATTACAAGAAGCCTTCAAGAACAACACCTCAACCTATCCCTTAATAGCCCAACAATGACTATTGACTACCAAGTATCACAATCCGATAGCTTGGGATAAACAACAAGAAAAGACCCTCAACCCGAGAAGAAAAACACTCTTATCTCTCTCTCTCTCCCACACTACAAAGGAAGAAAAGATCACTCTCTTTTTCTTGTTCTCTTCAAAAGACAAACACACATATATATAGGCAATGAGAGCCTTAATGCCCAAGGCTCCATCTTCATTCTTCCTTCTACACCAAGGTGGTGAGTTTCTTCCTTGCACACACAAAGTTTGGTGAGTTTCTTCCTTGCACACAAAGTACTTTTTACTTGTGCTCCAAGAGGTTTGAGTGAAGTTTTCAAATTTTGTCTCCACATAAGACACATTTCTTTTTTTTTTTTTTTTTTTGAAAAACACAAGACACATTTCTTAACACCCAAAAGTCTTGATTCTGTACTTGAGTGATAGCAAGGACGATCTTGTGGTGGAGAATTGACCTTGTTGGAATTAAGAAGCCTAATAAAGACACAATAGAACATTTTTCATATTGTTCAAGGTATTTGTATGTTTAACCTGTATTTTTGTTTAATTCTAAATGAAATCAAAGTCGATCCCAAATTTATTTATAAACTGTTTAGAAATTACAGTCTTATGTTGTGGAGTGAAGTGTTCATTTCTTTTAATATCAATATCAGAGTTGTCTCTTTTGTTTATATTCCACAAATCTTTTCCTCTTTTGGCCAATATGAGACCATGTTTGCATCTCCAATAGTTTATTAAATTACCTTTTTAAATTTAAAAATTTTAATGTGTTTTCATTAAAAAAAAGTGAGGAACAAGAACTAGAAAGCAAGAAAGAAAATGTAAGTTTGAATTTTGAGGAGAAAATATAAAAATGTTTGCGTTTCTAAAAGATCACACCTTCTCTTTAGCAATATTTTTCTTTTGTTAATTTTCTTAAAAAATAAAGTTAACTCTCTTGGATAGTGTAGATGTGTTTTCATACTCAAAGATGATAAGATGGAGTAATTATTAGTAGAAAGGATGATGTTTGAAAGCTTTGGGGTAAAAAATAGTATGATTTTCACATTGCTTCAACCACTGAGTTAAATTAAATACTATAGTTGGACCAATGTGTTGACTATGATAATGTGAAATTGAAGTTCATATTATTGGAATATAATTTATTAATTTTGTCAGTCTCAATCCAAGAAGAAAATGATGCAAACATCAACATTTTTACCATGGTTTTGTTTTGTTTTTTTGTTTTTTTTTGAAAATTACCATGGTTTTGTTTGTATATTATATATTTTTTAATAGAAAAAAAAATTCCAAGATATAAAACCCATTTTAAGTCCAATGAGAAATTTGTGGGATGCCTCTTTACTCTCTAAAACCCTCTAAAAAAAATATGTCGATTTTGTTCTCTATGAATTCTAACTTTATGAAGAAATAAACTCAAATAAAGAATATAAAATGGGTTTTTTAATCATCTTTTAAGCAACCCAACATTGATTTCTCTAATTTAGAGTAAGACAATTGTTTCATTGTTTCAAGTGGAACATAGTGAAATTACAAGTAATTAAAACAAGCTCTCAAAAGTTTTGGTTGCTTTCATTTAATGTTCCTTTTGAGGTTAGAAATGTTTTAATAATGGATGTAATTGAAGAGCTTTTGGACCTTTCTTTTCCTAGTAACTTGAAATGTGTGTCCAATAGACAAGTTCAACGTTACATTGGACAACGTCTGATGCTTAGCTTCCACTTTATGAAAGCATTGGGAATAGAAGATCAACCATTCCGAAAAAATTGAAAACTTCAAGAAATAAATTTATGCTTGGAAGGTAACCCAATATAATGCTCGGGTACATAGTTTCAAAGTTTAATTCTTGCTTAATTGTACTCAAAAAAAAAAAAAAAAAAAAAAAAATTCTTGCTTAATTTTTGTGCTTATTTTATTTTGATCTCTAAATCTTTAAACATTTTGTTTTAATTCTTGTAATTTGTATTAAAGAATCATTTTAGTTTTTTGCCATTTTTTTTTCTTATAGATAATCAAATTGAAACATTAGGTAGGGCAAACTTCTTTATCAATTCATTACACATGTGGTTGTCTATGTGAGAAGAGTTTCAAAGTCCACACAAATGATTAACGAAATGTTAATGATAATGATTTTAAAATAATATTTTATGAAACATTAGGAATTAAAATGACCATCTGACAGAGTTAAAAATTATAAATGTTCAAAGACCAACACTTGAAATATTAATATCAATTGAGGAGAAAAATAACGTTACAGAGATTTAACTTATACTTGGTAATAAAAGAATAATTTAACCTATTAGTCTAAGTTTGTTTTTGGTTAAGTTGCGATTCAAATTGATATTAGAATAAGAAATCATAAGTTCAAACTCGACTATCCTATAATGTAAACGTTCTTATGTTGTTTTTTTAAGCAATACCTTACCATCATGAACCAGACAAGTTTCTAAATTAGACAAGATAGTTCGGAGGATTATTTTGGAGAGCTTGTGCCATGAGTGTTGTGTTGGGAACTATTTGGATGAGCACTTAAAATAAATCAACTATCATATTCCATTGATGAAATACCATTAGCATCAAACTAAGCCTGGGCTCAATTCTCTCGGTGGTGATCGAAGCTTATTGACTATATTATATTCGTTGGAACCAAGTTGATGGCCTACAAATTCAAACCAAAGATGGAAAATGAAAAGACAAATCCATGTTGGGAAATTAAAAACAAAAATTTGTTAATTATGCAGAGTATTTTTAATTTGACAGCAAGTTATTTACCGATAAGACTGAATACTGTTTTCCAAATTTAGCAAAAGGAACTGGTGTAGATAAAGTTTTAGGTTAAAATTCATTAAGACTTTTTCCATGTTTTGAATCCATCAACAACTTGTCTACAAATATAGATAGGAAAAACTCCCAACTTATCGCCATGTTTCCCTATATAAACAAATCGATGAAAACGAATGAAGTAAGCCAAACATATTATTTGTAGATAGTAAAATATGTTTAAGCTTCAATGGCTCATTTTCCCTCTTCTTCTTGCATCTCTAATTGGCTTACCTTTTTGTGCCGGAGCAAATGTTACCTATGATTCAAACGCCATAATTATCAATGGCGAACGTCGTATTATCTTGTCAGGTTCAATTCACTATCCACGTAGCACCGAAGCCATGTGGCCTGATTTGATTCAAAAGGCCAAAGATGGAGGACTTGATGCAATCGAGACATACATTTTTTGGGATCGTCATGAGCCTCAACGACGAAAATATGATTTCTCTGGAAATCTAGATTTTATCAAATTCTTCCAGCTTGTTCAAGATGCTGGACTTTACGTTGTCATGAGGATTGGTCCCTACGTGTGTGCCGAGTGGAACTACGGAGGCTTTCCACTATGGTTGCACAATTTGCCAGGAATCCAACTACGAACTAACAATCAAGTCTACAAGAATGAAATGCAAACTTTCACGACAAAAATAGTGAACATGTGTAAACAAGCCAACCTCTTCGCATCACAAGGAGGACCAATAATCATAGCTCAAATCGAGAATGAGTATGGAAACGTGATGACACCTTATGGAGATGCAGGAAAAGCATATATCAATTGGTGCGCTCAAATGGCTGAATCCCTGAATATCGGCGTTCCATGGATCATGTGCCAACAAAGCGATGCCCCACAACCTATGATCAATACATGCAATGGATACTACTGCGATAACTTTACTCCTAACAATCCCAAGAGTCCAAAAATGTTTACTGAAAATTGGGTGGGATGGTTCAAGAAGTGGGGCGACAAAGACCCTCACAGAACTGCAGAAGACGTAGCATATTCTGTGGCAAGATTTTTTCAGTCCGGCGGCGTGTTCAACAATTATTATATGTACCATGGAGGCACCAACTTTGGAAGAACAGCGGGAGGTCCATTCATCAGTACGTCTTATGATTACGATGCCCCACTTGATGAATATGGGAACTTGAATCAACCCAAATGGGGGCATCTCAAACAACTCCATGCATCCATCAAATTGGGAGAGAAGATTCTCACTAACAGCACTCGCTCAAACCAAGACTTTGGTAACCTCGTGACTTTAACGAAATTCTCCAATCCTGTAACAGGGGAAAGGTTCTGCTTTTTGAGCAACGCAGATGGAAGCAATGATGCCACCATAGATTTGCAGGCAGATGGAAAATATGTTGTGCCGGCTTGGTCTGTGAGCATTCTTGATGGCTGCAGCAAGGAGGTTTACAACACTGCAAAGGTTAATTCTCAAACATCTGTGTTTGTGAAGGAGCAAAATGAGAAGGAAAATGCACAACTCTCGTGGACCTGGGCTCCAGAGCCCATGAGAGACACTCTACAAGGAAAGGGTACATTTAAGGCAAACCTTCTTTTGGAACAAAAAGGAACCACAGTGGATTTCAGTGACTACTTGTGGTACATGACGAATGTTGATACCAATAATGCAACATCTTCTCTTCAAAATGTGACTCTCCAAGTGAATACAAAGGGTCATGTTCTTCATGCTTACGTAAATAAAAGGTACATTGGATCCCAATGGGCGAACAATGGGCAGAGTTTTGTGTTTGCGAAACCCGTTCTACTAAAATCGGGAACCAACACCATAACCCTTTTGAGTGCAACGGTTGGATTGGCGAATTACGGTGCATTTTATGACACGGTGCCGACGGGAATTGACGGAGGTCCCGTTTCTCTAATTGGAGACGGAAATGTCACAACTGATTTGTCGTCAAATTTATGGACCTATAAGGTTGGATTAAATGGAGAAATGAAGAAACTTTACAACCCGATGTTCTCACAGAGAGCAAAATGGAATGCATTCAATCAAAAATCTGTTGGAAGGCGAATGACATGGTATAAAACTAGCTTTAAAACCCCTTCAGGAATTGACCCAGTAGTATTGGACTTGCAAGGAATGGGAAAAGGCCAAGCTTGGGTAAATGGGAGAAGCATAGGTCGATTTTGGCCTTCTTTCATTGCTGGCAATGATGGTTGCAGTGCAACCTGTGACTACAGAGGTTCATATAAGCCTGAAAAATGTGTTGGGAATTGTGGGAATTCTTCTCAAAGATGGTATCACGTTCCAAGATCGTTTCTTTCAGATGACACAAACACGTTGATTTTATTTGAAGAAATTGGTGGAAATCCTCAACAAGTGTCGGTTCAAACCATCACCATAGGAACGATATGTGGAGACGCTAATGAAGGAAGCACCTTAGAGTTGTCTTGTCAAGGAGGACATGTCATCTCTGAAATCCAATTTGCTAGCTATGGAACTCCAGAGGGAAAATGTGGTTCATTTAAGCAAGGCTCGTGGGATGTTACAAATAGCGCTCTTTTGGTGCAAAAGGCTTGCATTGGCATGGAAAGTTGTTCAATTGATGTGTCTGCAAAATCGTTTGGATTGGGCAATAATGTTACAAATCTAACTGCAAGACTGGTCGTTCAAGCACTTTGCTCACAAAAATGAGTGTTGTAATATCTCTATTTATAAATATGAATTTCGAGCCAACCATATATTTTTATTTCTCACCTTTTCATGGTATCATTTACTTGTCACAAACATGGCAGAAATTAGAAACTTATTATGATGCATGAATTCTCATATCTATTACATTTAAACTTCTAAAAATTATGTTTTGTACCTTAAAATTTTGGAAAAAATATAGTTTTCCAGCCACATATAGTCCGTTAGTTGGTAAATTAGATTTACTTAACATTGAATAAGCTGATTACTATAACATTATTCTTTCGACAAAGCTCATTTAATAAAATTAAATATTTTAAAAGTTTAGCGCGATTAAAACACAAATTTATAAATTTATGGACCAATAATTATTAAAGTATGATAATATATTTTGTTTAAATAAGAAAAACATTAGGGAAAAATACACTTTTAGTCCCTGAGGTTTGAGTTAGGTTTCATTTTAGTTCCTGAGTTTTCAAACTCAACATTTTTACCCTTGAGGTTTGCATTTATATTCATTTTAGTCTTTCTGTCAACATTTCCGTTAATTACTCACAGAAAATTGACGTGTCCTTTATTTTTTATTAAAAAATATTTTTTTGTTATTTTTTATTATCATTTCTTATTTTTAATTAAAAAAATCTTTTTTTTATTTCTTTTCTTTTTCTCCTCTCTCCTCTCTCTCTCCTCCCTCTTCTTTCTTTCTCTCCCCTTTTCTCGTGAACGAGCTTCCCCTTCTCTCTCTCGATTTCTTCTCCCCTTTCCCTTCGTTCTCTCCTCCTGCGGCACGATGATACTACGCGAACCCACGAAGACACTTCTTCTCCCCTTCCCTTCATTCTCTTTGCTGCTCAGACCTTCTTCTCCGCCGCTATCCTCGCCGACCACCACGCCGATCGATTCCTTCGCGATTTACGATGGCGACTGTTGTGATTGTTCCAGTCGTTTCCTCGCTGACTCTCTTTCTCTCTCTCTCTATTTCCCCTCTCCCTTCTCTTCCCTCTTTGAACGCGAGACCCACGAACTCGCTCACGAATCTCTCCCTCTTGCACGAATAGCCCTCTAGAACAGATCTTGAAACCCACAGCGACACGAACAGATCTGGAACAAAACCCACGTTGATTGGAGAAAAGAGGAGAATGAGAGAATCGACGGAGAACGAGCTGTTTCAGATCTGCGGAAGGAGAGAATCGAAGGAGTCGTTTCAGATCTGCACCTGCACGCGCCGAAGAAACTGCCGGAGAACACCCTTGACACCACAGCTTGTCGGAGGACGCGAAGGAGATCCCTATTCTGCTACGTCGTGCGTGCTCGCGTAAAGGACTGCCGGAATTGTTGCGTTGTGCGTTTGAAAATTGTGGTTTCGACCAGGAAGAAGAAGAATCGAAGGTTGGAGATGAAGAAAGAGTAGATGAATTGAAGGAGGGAGATGGTGGTTGTTGTTTCAGCGAAGAAGAAGAAGAATCGAGGTGGGAGATGGAGAAAGGAAAAAACGAAGAGAGGAAGACGAAGAGAGAAAAAAAATAATGTTTTTATTAATTTAATTGAGAAGAAAGAGAATAAGAAAATAGAAAAAGGGGGAAAAAAGAAATAAATAATAAAATATTATTTTAAATATTTTTATTTAAAAAATTCAAAAAAATATTTTTTTTAATAAAAAAAATGCATGCCACATCACCAATCTGTTAAGGATAACAGAAAATTTGACGGAGGGACTAAAACTATAACGAAATCCAAACCTTAGGAGTAAAAATGTTGAGTTTGAAAACTCAGGGACCAAAATGAAACCTAATCCAAACCTCAGGGACCAAAAGTGTATTTTTCCCAAAAAATTATTATTGCATCTCTAGGGCAGAAACTGAAAGGTCATCTTTGACCAATGAAACAATCAAACTTGGAAAAGACCACATTGAAGTCTCACTAAGTTTTGTTTTACTAGCTCGTTTAGCCAAAACATCAACCACATTATTACACTTCCTTGTACAAAAGAGAATAGAATTCCAGCAAAACATGGGACAAGAGCCCACCACTTCACCCCAATATTCTGCTTTCTTCGGTCCCGTTTGATAACCATTTGGTTTTTGGTTTTTGGTTTTTGAAACATAAGCTTATACACACCTATTTCCCTCTATAAGTTTGTTTGTCTTAGTATATACCTTCTTACTTGTTTTCAAAAACCAAATCAAAATTTGAAAAAAAAAAAAAAAAAAGTCGTTTCCAAAAACTTGTTTTTGTTTTTAGAATTTGGCTAGGAATTCAAATAGATCATTAACAAAGATGAAAACCATTGTAGGAAATTTGGAAGAAAACAAACATAAATTTCAAAAACCAAAAACAAAAAACGAAATAGTTATCAAACGGGGCCTTCGTGACTAGGTTGACGGCTAGCCAAAAATCCGTTCCACCATAATTCTCTCACAATTCAGAGACAGTCAAAAGAATCCCTTCAAATATCGCCTTAAGCTCTGCAATTAGGCCTGAAAGCTCAACATCCAAATAAAGAAAAGATACACTACTTATGCCTCCCTCTGAATCCCTAATTACCATCTCCATTCCAGTTGAAGAAGTATTTGGACCCTGTTGATGTTAAACACCAATATCCAGAGAGTTTCGCAAGGATTCAACAACTAAAGATTAACACAGAATAGTAAAGATTTGCAGAGAGAAAGAAGAAAGACAAAAGGGATTATAGTGGTTCCACCATTAGAGGTGTACATCCACTTTCTAAAGCACCTGGAGATCTTTTCTTATTTAAGTAGTTTTAAGAGTAACAAGGGAAAAGCAATACTGAGGACTTCCTTTGCAAAAGCTACAGAGTCCTTTTTATACCCTGCTAATACAGAGTAAAATATCAGAAAGTAAATTGATTACTTTAGTAACAACGTGATCTTCGCCACGTGTCCACCCTTGTATATGACTGTAGTGTTGAATGTTTGTTATCAGCCTCAACAATCACCCTCTTGATAGCAAATAATTCCACACAAATATAAGATCTTCTGTAAAGGGTGCTTAGACAAAGAATCAGCTTTAACCATAGTCAAGTTTTAAGATTTCAGAGAGGTACTCCAGTCTTTTTGCTGGTAAGGCATTTGTCATCATGTCAGCTGGATTCTCAGCAGTATGAATTTTTAGTAGTTTTACAACACCCTCTTGGACCATATCTCTTACATAATGGTACCTCACATCAATGTGCTTGGTCCTATCATGAAATGTGGGGTTTTTAGATAATGCCAAAGCTCCTTGATTATCACAAAAAATATTCACCTCACATTCTTCATTTGTCATAGCTGAGATGCTGCCTTTTAACCATATGGCTTTCTTAACTGATTCTGCCAATGCTATATACTCTGCTTCTGTCGAAGATAATGCCACTACATGCTGTAAAGTAGACCTCCAACTGATCACATTTCCATACAGAGTAAACACATAACCTGTGAGAGATCTTCTTTTATCTAAGTCTGCGGCATAATCGGAATCAACATACCCTATCAAAGCAGCCTCGGTTTTAACAGATTTAGAATAGACTAATCCTTTACCTAGTGTTCCTTTGACAAATCTCATTATCCACTTAGAAGCTTCCCAATGAGATCTTCCCGGATTACTCATAAACCTACTGACTACACTCATAGCATAAGTAAGATCGGGCCTACTACAAACCATTCCATACATCAAGCTCCCAACCATATTTGCATACGGTACCGCCTTCATCTCAGACAATTCAGATTCATTAATGGGAGATTGGGAAGAGGACAATTTAAAGTGTTGGGCAAAAGGTGTTCTGACAGATTTTAGAGAGTCCAGATGAAATTTTTTCAGAATTCTTTCAAAATATTCAGCCTGAGAAATCAGCATAGTATTTCTACACTTATCTCTCATCAACTCCATTCCTAAAATCTTCTTAGCTTCACCAAGGTCTTTCATTCGAAATTCTCCACTTAAAGCAGTTTTTATCCTTTTAATCTCAAGAGAATCACATGAAGCTATTAAAATGTCATCTACATACAATAAAACTAGCACAAAGACAGTGGAATTAACTGTTTTTCTATAAACACAATTATCATATGTGCTTCTAGAAAAACCTTCAGATTTAATGAAAGAATCAAACCTTAAGTTCCACTGCCTTGGTGACTGCTTTAAACCGTATATGGATTTTTTAAGATGACAGACCAATTCCTCCCCTCCAGCTTTAACAAATCCAGGGGGCTGCTTCATGTATATATTCTCCTCCAAGTTGCCATACAGAAAGGCAGTTGTCACATCCATTTGTTGGAGTTCAAGGTTGAATTGTATAACCAAAGAAAGGAGGATGCGAATCGAGGTATGCCTTACGACCGGTGAAAATACCTCATTGTAATCAACTCCTTCTTCTTGTGTGAAGCCCTTGGCAACTAATCTAGCTTTGTATCTAGGAGGATCAAAGGAGATAAGACTCGGTTTCAACTTATACACCCACTTGCAGTCAACAAGTTTCTGCCCAGCTGGTTTTCCAACAAGTCTCCAAGTATTATTTAAATTTAACGAGTCCATCTCTTGTTTCATAGCTTCAATCCATAGACCAGACTGTGGTGACTTAAGAGCCTGATTGTAGGTGTTAGGTTCCTCCCCAAAGTTTTCAGTGAGGCTATTGAAGGCATAACCTACAAAATCAGTATCACTGTACTTTGAGGAAGGTCTTACTGTCCTTCTTTGCCTATCTCTTGTTAGCTGATAGGTTTGTAAGTTGTCGGCTTGGTTTGCAGTAGAAGTTGATGGTTGTTCTGTATATACACCATCAACATTTTCAGGTTCATTTTCAGGTTCTTGAACTGGTGTATCCGTCACTTGGGACTCAACAACAGGTGAGGATGAATTTGAATCATTGGCTGACAGTAGTTCAATTTCAAACACATCCTCTGTTCTATGATTAGTAGCAATTGCAGTGTCCTTCCAAGGCATAATATCCTCATTGAATAATACATCCCTGCTAATTAAACACTTACCTTCACCTGGTTCTAAACACCATAAACGGTAAGCTTTTACACCTTTTGGATATCCCAAAAAGATACACCTCTTGGCTCTAGGTTCAAGCTTATCTTGTCTTATATGTGCATAAGCTGCACAACCAAAGACTCTTAGGTGTTTCAAGCTAGGTGGATGTCCTGTCCATATTTCTTGGGGGGTAATAAAATTCAAAGCTGATGATGGGCTTCTGTTAATGATGTATACGGCTGTGTTAACAGCCTCCCCCCAAAAAGTTCTTGGTAATTGGGCATTAGATAACATACATCTCACCTTCTCTAAAATGGTTCTATTAAACCTCTCTGCTAGACCATTTTGTTGTGGTGTCCTAGCTGTTGTTAGGTGTCTACAAATACCGGAGGTTTTACACAGGTGAATAAATTTCTCATTAAGGAATTCTAGCCCGTTACCGGTTCTAAGGTATTTCACTTTCTTGCCAGTTTGATTCTCAAGTTGTATTTTCCATTCTAAGAAGCGTTCAAAGACTTCATTCTTGGTTTTTAAAAGAAAAACCCAAAGCTTCCTAGAAAAATCGTCAACAAGGGTTAAGAAATACCTGGCTCCTCCATGTGTAGACACCCTCGCAGGTCCCCAGAGATCATAATGAATGTAATCTAATGACCCTTTAGTGTTGTGAATGGCTGATTGAAAACTGGACCTTGTTGCCTTACCAAGAGCACAAAACTCACAGAAAGTTAATTTTTCAAGCCTTTTCTTGCCAATCAGCCCCTGTTTATACAAACATTCCAGACCTTTTTCTCCAATATGCCCAAGCCTCTGGTGCCAAATAAAGGTTTCCTTTGATGCAGATTTATTGGTAACATGTACCTCACCAGTCACTGTCTTGCCTTGTAAAACATAAAGGCCATCACAAAGTCTCCCAACAAGTTTGACAACATTATCTTTTGATACCTTTAACAAACCATTCTCAGAGGTATAACTAAAGCCTGCTTTGTCAAGGGTACCCAAAGAAATCAGGTTTCGTTTCAAATCTGGTACATATCTGACATCTTTCAAGATTTTAAGCGATCCATTTGCTAATCTCAAGCTGACTGTCCCAATACCTTTCACTGTACATTGCTGGTTATTACCCATAATCACTCTTCCACCCTCAAATTCACTGATTTCAGTGAAAAACTGCTTGCAAGGTGTCATGTGGAAGGTGCAGCCCGAGTCCAAGATCCATTCATCTGTACTGTCTTTATCAGAAATCATTAGAACCTCAGCTGATTCGTAACCTTCATGGAAGTTTGCTGAGTTCTTATTTTCTTTGGAGGCTTGATTGTTGTTTTTCCTTTTAAGTTGTCTGCAATCCCACTTAGTGTGCCCAATCTTGTGACAGTAGTTACATCTAATACTACTCTTATCATTATGTCTGGACTGCCCCTGATTTTTTCCTGACTGCCTGTTGTCTCTTTGAGACCCTTGTCCCTTGTACTGAGAATTCTGGCCACGGTACTGAGGGGTTTTCCCTTTGTTCTGCTGCTTCTGGTTGTCTTTCACAAAGAAGGCCTCTGGTTCCTTCTTTTCAGACTTCAATTCCAAATCTCTAAGTCTCAAAGAATTGGGGATCTTGTCCACAGTCATATTATCCCTACCATATTTAATTGCTGATCTGACTTCTTTGAAGGATTCGGGCAAGGAATTTAAGAGGATCACCGCTTGATCCTGATCACTGACTTTCTCACCGGTATTTTGAAGTTCTGTACAAATTACATTGAAATCATCCAAATTTTCCTCAAGGTTCTTTGACGGATCCATTTTGAAACAAAAGAATCGCTCCTTGAGAAAAATTATGTTTGAAAGAGACTTCGACACATACAATTCTTCCAATTTCGCCCACAGTTCCCTCACCTTCTGAATTTTGCTCACTCTTCTAATTACATTATCAGATAGGTGAAGTATAATCGAGCTGTACGCTATTTCATCCATCTCTTCCTTTTCTAATTCAGTCATAGTCGTAGGTAACTTACCCGGATCAAGCAAGGCTTTGGCTACTTTCTGCTGTACAAGAAGCGCCATCATCTTCGTCTTCCATATTCCGAAGTCTCCTTTGCCATCATACTTCTCCAATTCAACTTTGGCAGACATTGTAGTTCGCAAGTTGCCCTAGAAAGATTCAGGATCTTTATCTCACGATCGAGGGCCCAAAGACTGCAGATTGAATTCCGACACAATCTTGAACTACACGACGACTTCGGAAAGATACAAAAGGAAGAAAAAGAATTACAGAAAAGCCTTATGCTTTTTTTCGGTTGAGAGGCTCTGATACCAATTGTTGATGTTAAACACCAATATCCAGAGAGTTTCGCAAGGATTTAGCAACTAAAGATTAACACAGAATAGTAAAGATTTGCAGAGAGAGAGAAGAAAGACAAAATGGATTATAGTGGTTCCACCATTAGAGGTGTACATCCACTTTCTAAAGCACCTGGAGATATTTTCTTATTTCAGTAGTTTTAAGAGTAATACAAGGGAAAAGCAATACTGAGGACTTCCTTTGCAAAAGCTACAGAGTCCTTTTTATACACTGCTAATACAGAGTAAAATATCAGAAAGTAAACTGATTACTTTAGTAACCACATGATCTTCGCCACGTGTCCACCTTTGTATATGACTGTAGTGTTGAATGTTTGTTATCAGCCTCAACAGACCCCAAGCTGCAAATTCCTTGGAGGGGGATGCCAACGGGACGGGACTAAAGTATGATAATATTTAAGATAGTCTATGTTGATCCTAAGCATGTATCATTTTATTTTTTGTTTTACTTAGAGGTGTCATACATGTTGGGATTTATGCCCTAAAGTCTTATAATTAGTGTTTTATTATTTAATAATTTTTTTATAATTTTAATTGTTTTATTTGTAACATTATATTATTCATTACATGAAAATTAAATTCAAGGTTGTTAGTATAATATTGAGCAATATGTGGTTGACATATAAGAAAATTATGTTCAAGGAATAACGTAAAGTGTTTATCATATATGGATATATAAAGTTGAGTGTTTTATTTTGGTAACACAATTAAGACGATTCACTTGGTAATAGTTACAAATGATTTGTTCCAAACTATTTATGTGGAGACATATGAGTGGGGGTATCATATACAACAAATTTGTATAAGACTGTGTTGTAATGTTTTAATATTTAATTGTAATTTAAATATGATTTTTGTTCTTAAAAATTAATTTTGGAGAGTTTTCTCTCATTTTAAAAGAGGAATGTATTTGGTGGGAGAGTTTTATTTTTAACATTTTTTATTACCTTTGTTTTGTATTAAATTTCTAGATCTTGAAAATCTTTTAAATACCTCTCACACCAAACACTTTCAAAACACAACAAATTTCTATATTCTCTTCCTTTCTACTTTCTCATATTTGTCTCATTTGCTCTTTTGAGAGCAATAAGCCAAAAGAGGGGTGTTCTTTGTTGTGGAGCTTTGAGCTCAACCTCCCAGTGTAGAGTGGTTTGAGCTATACAATGTTTTAGTTGGGTTGTTGTATCCTGGAGGGGAAAGGCCAGAGGAAACCTGTTGCACCAGTGGTTTATAAAGAATTATGCACCGTAGAGGGCTTGAATATCCTTAAAGAGAGTGAGATACCTGCATCTGAACCTAGCTAATTCACTACTACAAAAAACACTTTTAACGATGGGCAATGCCTGTCATTAAAAACTTTTATTGTCAGGCAGTGTACGTCATCTATGCGAGTGACATCGTATATTTTAATGTCGGGCGACTTTTAATGACGAGATACCCGCATCTATGCGAGTGACATTAAAGGGTACGATAACAAAAAACTTTTAATGCTGGTCATTGCCCGTCATTAAAAGTCATCCGTCATCAAATGTCAATCATCGAAAGGCTATTTTCCAACCAAATGTCCATCATTGAAGGTGTCTGTCATCAAAAGTCCGTCATTAAAAGTTTGTCATTAAATGTCCGTCATTAAATATCTTTTTTAATAACAGGCAATGTTCGTCATCATTTTGTTTATAATTTAATAAAAAAAAAATCTTTCGTTGCCCGGTGGCATACCAACAATATTTTCTTCATTTGTCAACCTGTAAAGAATGTAAACTTAATTGTCTTCAAATCACTCAAATATGCTTCAAATCACACTGTGAACACACAATTGACTTAGAATCACAATCTAAGAACATGCAATAGGCTCAAAAACACATTTTCACGCAACAAACTCCAAGTCAAAGTTTAACTACATAAAAAACCTTCAAATCATATAAATATGTTTGGAATGCACGCTTTGAACACACACGTAATAGAATTGGAATCACACTTTGAAAATTTCGGCATGACCTCTACTAAACAATCCAAAACTAACATGAAATAATGAAACATATAATTACTTCTATATCATATACATAATGCATATGGGACCACCCATCCCTCCACAAACAATATCCAGTAGAAGTTTATGCAACAATAGACTCGTAATCACAATATAAGAACACGAATATGCTTAAAATCACACAAGTAAGCTCCAAAACACACATTGAACATGCAATAGGCTCAAAAGCACATTTTCATGCCAAAAACTCTAAGTCGAAGTTTAACTACATAAAAAACCTTCAAATCATATAAATGTGCTTGAAATGCACGCTTTGAACACACACGTAATATAATTGGAATGACACATTGAAAATTTTGGCATGACCTCTACTAAACAATCCAAAACTAACCTGAAATAATGCAACATATAATCACTTCTATATCATATACATCATGCATATGAGACCACTCATCCCTCCACAAACAATATCCAGCAGAAGTTTACACAATATATAATGAGACCACCAGTCCCTCCACAAACTAGATTATAAACCTTCAAATTTCAGTAATCTTCTAATAATTCTACACAATAGACAGAAAATCTAGTACTTACCCATCAAATTCAGTATTTTTGTTCTACATACATGTCATCCAAAAAGAACACTACACAAATCTACAACTGATAGAAAATCTAGTATTTACACATCATATTTACAAAATTCACATCATCCAAAAAGAACTTGTTGGGTTCCTAGAGTGAGTAATAATACGATATAAAAAGACTCTAGAACTCTGTGCAAGTATACACAGTCTGCAACAAGTAATAAGTATTTATCGAATCCAAGGTCTGAATTAGCTTTCACTTTATCTATTTCGCTTAGTTTTTCAATGGTTTCAAAAGTGGTAAAAATGATTGGTTTTTGATAAAATGCTGAAGCAAAAGAAATGACAGAACAGAAAGTAAACAAATAGGCAGACATATTAGAAACAGACGCTGGTCAGGATTTAGTAATTGTTTTAGAAGATGCTCTAGCAATATTATTGATCATACAATACTCTCGCAGTCTTATTAGCAGATTCCTCCCAGAACTCCGGATTTTTAGAATATGTTTCAACTCCAATGAAGCTCTACTGATCAAGCACTAGGCAACTGGCTATCCCTAGCTCAGTCACTAGCGTTCACCAATACACAACGATCTAGTGTGATTAACCGCCACACACTCCCTAAATCATTCCTGAAACTAGAGAGAGGTATTCATACCGGCTGGCCAGGCAGACATAAAATATAAATGAGCACAACAGTTTACCAAGATGCATTAAATCAATATTTATTACTAGAAATTAAGCACGTCAATCACATGTTCCCTAACCAACGCCTAAAGCTACTTAGTTTATAAGATGCATAGAGACACACGTTACAATCTGAGTAAGCATAACCATATTTACAAAATAATGCAAGAAAGTATTAGTTCCCTTGATCAGCTTGCAAATGATGGTCTTCTTGATGGTCTCCAATCTTTCTCCTCTATTTGGCTCCCAAAATGGAAATGAGAATGATCTCTTCTTGAAAATGGAATGTTTCTCCCAAGGATGGAATGAATTTGACTTGGGCGGCCATCTCCTTTTATAGAGTGATAGGAGGCTTGAATTAGGTTGACCTAGACACGTGGATGGCTCTCTTTGCTCCTTTATCTCAAGAATAACTTAACAGAATTTAGTTCATTAAATTGGCTAACGAGCTGTGACGTGGCAGTTTTGCTCCCAGCTTTGCTGCAGCATAGAATTTGCTCCCTCAAGTCGCTTAGCAATACATTCTGCACAAAATAACTTCCAAAGCATCCATTCTTCCAAATGGGTTAAAACATATATTATATATCTAAAAGCAACCCTATTGAGCACAAAAGATACAAAAATCACTATAGAAATAAGGCCTAAATAACTCCCTTTTGGAGAGTTATCATACCCCCAAACTTAAACTATTGCGCGTCCCGAGCAATACTAACCAACCTTCCCTTAAGAATTCAAAACGTTAGGCAAAGAATAGCTTAATCAAAATAGATAATCCAACACTACCTTCAACGTCTACCTGAGCATTCAGCAAAATCAAGCTCTGCTGCAACAAAATAATTCTATCAGCATGGACAAATAATCACCACTTTTAACTCAATTCTAAGAACTTGTCACAACCTAGCACTATTATTTAAACACACATTTTTAAGGGGTTTATATTTTTGTTTTTCAGACTTAAAACAGCCCTACAGTCATAAGCTCTTAAGCATGGGATGACCCACTTTATGGTGCAGTATACCCTTGCCTCAAACTCATCACCAACTAGGCTAAATACTCATTGAAAAGCTAAAAAATCCTTAGTTATTCCATCTCTTGCCCCTCAAAATGGCGGCATTTTATGATGAAGCTCACCTAAGTTCTGGGAAACAGAAAAACTGCTGGATTATCATTCATCCTTCAAAACTTTTGCTCCATGAATTTTCTCTGCAAAATTTTCAACAATAAACTTTTTCAGCAAATATTTTTTTTTCATTTTTTTCATATTTCCTAGGTCATCTTTTGACGCAAAGACAAACTGTGGGTGTCACAAATGTCCCTGGTTACTCAACAACCTAGCAAATTTCATGAAGGAGAGGAATGCTCGAGCAAAACACTTGGAGTAGCAAAAAGTCTCTCAAACTTGAATTATTCATTGTCCCCAATGAATCATTAATAGTTTAAAGTATACCCCCAAACTTAAATTTTTCCATCTGAATTTTAAACCGAGCGTGGGACTATAACTAAGCTTAAAGTGGATCATATAAGTCAACACTACCTCAGAATCTTCTCGCCGCAGCAACGACCAAACCAGAAGAAATGCTCAAGCAAAAGGTTTCTGGAGATTAGAATACATTTATCTAATTAAGCTTAACCAGTCCAAGCTTCAAAAATTCAGAAGAAAATTAGTTAAGTTAGGAGTGCAGAGTGCCTATAGAACAAAAACAACTTTGGAAATTTCATTAAAAACATGGAAAGAAATTACATAAGCAGATATTTTGATGGCCTAAAAAAAACATAGAAATAGAAAATTAAAACATTCAAAGAAAATGAGATTAGAAAATGCGCGGGCAAACAAAAATAACAGAACAAAAATCATGCTCGCTCAGGGCCACTTCATCCGTCAATCCTCTTGACCCTGCTCATTTTCATCATCCTCTTCTTCTCTTTCAATCGGTGGGGCGGAATCCAGAGGTTCAATAAATCCTCAGGGAATGCTGGAAGGGCTGGATATGGTTTGGAAATATTCTCCTGTAGCGCCTTCTTCAGATTGACATCACGACTTCTAACATAGTTCCAGAAGGTTAAAGCTTGCCTCTCGGTAAACTCTTGCCTGCTAGCTGACAGTAGATATATTTCTATCCACCCGATATAACTATGATCAGTAAGTCGATCATTCACAGGTTGTTCGTTACTATAGCTAGGTCAAAAGTCTGTCTTACCCTTATAGCACTTCTTGTTCCTTAAACCCCCATTGAGTCCCTAATGAACAATTGGTTTGTGATCCCACCACTAAACCTAAAACCTCTCGGGCTAATGAGAGGGCGTGACACACCTTTGTTCACGTTCTGGAGTCAACACTTAAGGAGGCAACCTCTCTACTATCCCTAAAATCGGGTAGAAGTGAATTTCATCTTGCATAACTATGTCCCCAACTATCTACCCGGTCTTATCCCCAAAATGGTAGGAACTTATTGGGTCGGCGATGTTGAGTCACTCTCACCCATGCAAATCAAAGGATAATCCTGAATAAATAGGAGTTCATAGTTAGCTCAGGATTAAGATCGAGTTACCTAGGTGAAGCTTGAAATAATCAGTTTCACAGTAAAAAAACGTTATAAAGTGAAAGTGACTTATTTCGCGGTTCCTGTCTTATGCAAACTCTTTTGCATAGGATGCCCCCACTCGCATGTCTCTACATGAACAATTTAGGATCACATCGTTTGTACTAAAACAAAGTGGGCCGGGTCACATAGTTTTTTCAGGGATAAGACTAGGTACCCAGTCTTATCCCTATACTATAGACCATTTAGGCTATTACTTGAACTTGATCCACTCTTATGTCACTACATAAAGTTCAAGTGTTCATATCATAGCCAATGATTCTAGTTTATTAGATTTGGGTTAATTAATACATAATTAAAACAACTATTCGACAACCAGAAACTGAATAACCTCAATAACGCTTTATTGATTATATTTAACTTTCTTACATTTACTATCCACGAGTATTAGGACATAAAACCCAACATAATAACCTTCAGGCACTTTAATTTCTGATAGTGTCTTACACAAATTCAATTTCTCAATCTTCGATAGTGTGTAACACGCTGGAGGTATGAATGTCCTCTTCTCTCCCAATTTAGGGACCAACTCTACTTTAATGTTCAATTCAACCAAATCTAAATGAGTTTTCAACCCATCTTTTGTTTTACCGAAAATATCAAGTAACGTGCCAATAAGATTTGCACAAACATTCTTTTCAATGTGCATAACATCTAAACAATGTCACACGTAAAAATATTTCTAGTAGTCTAACTAAAAGAAAATAGACTTATTCCAAGAAGCGCTTGAAAGATCTCCATTATTCTTTTCCTTACTGACTTTCTTACCAAATGAACATCGATTTCTACTTGTTTTTGCAAGAATCTCCTCTCCATTTAATGGTTTAGGAGCGATTTCAAATTCTTGTTCACCATTAAAAGTTTTTTTCTGCTTTCTATATGGATGATCATGAGGTAGAAATTTTCGATGCCCAAGATACACCATCTTTTTTCCTCTTGGTAAATAAGTAGATGACGTCTTCTCTCCACAAATTGGACATGCACGATATCTTTTTGTTGTACAACGACACAAATTGCCATACGCAGGAAAGTCATTAATAGTCCACAATAAAATAACTCTAAGTGTGAAACATCGTCCTTCATTTACATCATAACATTCAACTCCATCATTCCAAAGTTTTTTCAAGTTGTTGGGTTCCTAGAGTAAGTAAAATTATGATCTAAAAAGTACTCTTGAACTCTGTGCAAGTATACAGTAATAAGTATTATCAATCCAAGGCCTGAACTAGCTTCCACATTATCTATTTTGTATAATTCTGTAATGGTTTCAAAGAAGGTAAAAATGATTGGTTTTTATAAGAATAATGCTGAAGCAAAGTAAATGACAGAACAAAGAATAATCAAATAGGCAGACAGATTAGAGACAAACGCTGGTCAGGTTTTAGTAATTGTTTTAAAAGATGCTCTAGCAATATTATTGATCATGCAAACTCTCGTAGTATTATTAGCGGATTCCTCCCGGAACTCTAGATTTTTTGGAATGTGTTTCAACCCCAATGAAGTACGACCGATCAAGCACTAGGCAACTGGCTATCCCTAGCTTAGTCACTGGCGTTCACCAATACACAATGATCGTAGTGTGATTAATCGCCACGCACTCTCTAAATCATCCCTGAAACTAGAGAGAGGTATTCATACCGGCTGGCCATGCGGACATAAAATAGAAACAAGCACAACAATTAACCAAGATGCAATAATCAATATATATTACTAAAGTTAAGCACGACAATCACATTGTTCCTAACCAACGCCTAAGCTACTTAGTTCATAATATGCATGGAGATGCGTGCTACAATCTGAGTAGGCATGCCCATAATTACAAGATAATAAAAGGAAATGTTAATCTCCTTGATCAACTTGCAATGATGGTCTTCTAGGTGGTCTCCAATCTCGCTTCACTATTCGGCTCCCAAAGATGGAAGGAATTTTCCAAGAATGGAATGTTTTCTCCCAAAAGTGGAATCAATTTGACTTGGGCGACTGTTCCCTTTTATAGAAGGATAGAATGCTTGACTTAGGTCAACCTGGACACGTGTAGGGCTCTCCTTGCTCCTTTATCACGAGAATAACTCAACAGAATTCGGTTTGTCAACTTGGCTAACGAGCTGTGACGTGGCAGTTTTTGCTCTCAGTTTTGCTGCAGCACAGAATTTGCTCCCTCTAGTCGCCCAGCAACATAATCTGCACAAAATAATTTCCAAGGCTTCCATTCTTCCAAATGGGTTAAAAAATATAATATCCATCTAAAACCAACCCTCTTAAGCACAAAGAACACACAAATCCCTATATAAATGAGGCCTAAATAACTACTTTTTGGACAGTTATCACAAGTCATTAACTAATGGAGCCAAATAAACATCTATGTCATTTCCCGGTTGTTTAGGGCCAGATATTAATGCAATTAACATCAAATATTTTCGTTTCATGCACAATTGATAACTCTCCAAAAGGGAGTTATTTAGGCCTTATTTCTATAGGGATTTGTGTGTCTTTTATGCTAAATAGGGTTGCTTTTAGATAGATATTATATGTTTTAATCCATTTGGAGGAATGGATGCTTTGGAAGTTATTTTGTGCAGAATGTATTGTTGAGCGACTTGAGGGAGCAAATTCTGTGTTGTAGCAAAGCTGGGAGCAAAACTACCACGTCACAGCTCGTTAGCCAATTTAATGAACTAAATTATATTAAGCTATTCTCGGGATAAAGGAGCAAGGAGAGCCATCCACGTGTCTAGGTCAACCTAATTCAAGCTTCCTATCACTCTATAAAAGGAGAAGCCGTCTCAAGTCAAATTCATTCCATCCTTGGGAGGAACATTACACTCTTGGAAAGTTTACTTCCACATTGGGAGCCGAATAGAGGAGAAAAATTGGAGACCTACAAGAAGACCATCAATTGCAAGTTGATCAAGGGAATTAATAATTTCTTGCAATGTTTTGTAATTATGGATATGATTACTCAGATTGTAACGTTTGTTGCTATGCATTTTATGAACTAAGTAACCTTAGGTGTTGGTTAGGGAACATGTATTTGTCGTGCTTAACTTCTATGCAATAAAATATTGATTTGATGCATCTTGATTATTTGTTGTGCTCATTTCTATTTTATGCCCTCTCGGCCAACCCGTATGAATACCACTCTCTAGTTTCAGGGATGATTTAGGGAGTGTGACATTTAATCACACTAGATCATTGTGTATTGGTGAACGCCAGTGACTGAGCTAGGGATAGCCAGTTGCCTAGTGCTTGATCGGTTGTGCTTCATTGGAGTTGAAACACATTCTAAAAAACCCGAAATTTCGGGAGGAATCTGCTAATAAGACTGCGAGAGTTTTGCATATCAATAATATTGCTGAGCATCTTTTAAAACAATTACTAAATCCTGACCAGCGCCTGTTTCTAATCTGTCTGTCTATTTGTTTACTTTCTATTCTATCATTTCTTTTGCTTCAGCATTCTATAAAAACCAATCATTTTAACCACTTTTGAAACCATTGAAAAACTAAACAAAATAGATAAAGTGAAAGCTAGTCTAGACCTTGAATGCGATAAATACTTATTACTTGCTGCGGGTTGTGTATACTTGCACATAGTTCTAGAGTCTTTTTATATCTTATTTCTACTCACTCTAGGAGCCCAACAACAACCAAGGGGACAAGTTGTATGTCACCAACATAACTGGCCAACAACTGTATCGATTATTAAGATGACCGTGCGGGATTGACTCCATCTGTTGAAAGAGCAAGACGAAGATTTCTAGGTTCTGACCCAAATTCTGACCACCGATCATCTACTTGTTTCCACGATAGTGTGTCTCCAGGGTGTCGTAAGTATCCATCATTTTGTCATTTTTTTGGCATGCCAAGTCAACAAACTCGATGTTTCTTTACTTTGGAACATTTGTTGAAATTTTGGTATAGGAGAGAGGTACCACATTCATCACATCCTTTGAATTTTTACGAAGTTTTCATCTTGATGTTCCACAAATCGGAAATACTTCTACATTTGAGAGGTATTTTCTAAACAAACAACAATCGTTGCTACATGCATGAATCTTTTCTACAGACATTTCAAGAGGACACAAAATCTTTTTTGCTTGATACGTAGATGTCAGAATTTCATTTGGACTTGGTAAGATATTTTTTACTAATGTCAACAATTAAGTAAAACTTACATCGCTCCATCCAAATTTTGCTTTCAAATTATATAACTTTACCAATGCATATATTTTGGAAAAGTTCTTACAATTTGAGTGCAATGGTTTCTTGACATCATCCAGTACTTCCTAAAAAACGTGGGATTCATCTTTAACGTAATCATTTGTAGCGTTAAACATTCCTATTACGTCATCAAGATCTTCATCTTCATCCTCAATTTCTTCTTCTCCACTAGAAGAGATGTTTGCATTATTTCTCTTAACCGGTAGTGATTCACCATGTCAAATCCATGTTTTATAGCTCTCATCAATACCATAAATGAATAAGTGATCTCTTACTATATTTGCATCTTGAGACTTTGCATTCACACCTCAAACATGGACAACAAATGACATTTGACCTACTTGAATGTTTTAGTGCATTTTCAATGAACATCTTAACCCCTAGACCATATTCTGATGACATTCGATTCTTTGTCATCCACGACTTATCCATAACTATAAATTTTTTTGCTTGAAATTTCAATCTACAAAGAAAAATAATTATTACATAAAAATCTGTGCTTATTAGATCCTTAAGGAAAAGTTAGAACAATTAAATACTCAATTGTTCATTCAAGTTCACTCAAGTTCATGATGTTGAAAAAGTCAACATCGTGAAATTTTGACATGTAAATTCATGTCCGACCACATCTAAACCAAAGACATGTAAATTCATGTCCAACCACATTTTGACATGTAAGTTCACTCAAGTTAATATCAAATGAAATTATAACGAAAGACAACAAATAAACATTATCAAACTAACAACAAAAGAAATCTAACAACTCCCCACAAAAATAAACTCAAACAAATCATTTCAAAACATGACTAAAAACATAAACTCATAAGTACATTTCCCAACCCCCCTCCAAACTCAACTAAATTCATAAACCAACACAAACAAACAATTTCAAAATATAACTAAGTATTTCTTAACCCCCAACTCAACTAAACTTATAAACTAACACCAACAATTTCAAAAATTAATTCAAGTATTTCTTCCACTTTCACCTAAACTCAACTAAAAACATAAACTAAAATAACCAAATTTAAAATCATAATTAAAGCATTCCTCAAACCCTCTCCCACTAAAATCAAGTAGAATAACGAACTATAACAAATAATTTCAAGAGATAACTTAAATATCCATCAACTTCCCACAAAAATAAACTCAAACAAACCATTTCAAAACTTGACTTGATTATTTGTTAACATCCCTATAAATCCAAACTAAAAACATAAAGTCGCAAGTATATGTCAAAATAGATACTTAAGTTAGCTACATGGAAACAAAACCCATATATGTCACAATTAAATACACATGGTCAGCTACATGGAACTACAATAATAATAGAGAGACACGCACACCATGCTCTCATTTTATTATTCTTAAATTTTAATGGCGCAATATTGAATCCATATTTGTCAAAATGAGACAGAGTCTCAAAGTTCTCCAACTTCTCACAATAATCTATTTTCAAGGGGAAAAATCTCTAAAAAAAATCTCAAAATAATGCAATCAAACCATAAATTTGTAACTAGGAGAACTGATGTTGTATCTTGTATTGGCAACCATATAGTAAACATATAAAAGTTATAGGTTAAATTACAAATTCGATCCATATAGTTTTGAAAAAGTTAGAATTTAGTTCATATGACTTTCAAATTAGATTTTTTGTCTTTATGGTTGGATAAAAACGTTAAATATTCTCCATTGCGTATTCAATTTGTTGAATTTTGTCCATCTCAATTAATTTGTTAGTGACTTTTAATGGCCAATGATAAGACTATTTAATGAAGTGTTATCAAACTGTAGGGATAAAATTCTAATTTTAAAACTAACTACTAAGGTCCCGTTTGATAACCATTTGGTTTTTTGAAAATTAGGCTTTTTTCTTCAAATTTCCTCACCATAGTTTTCATTTTTGTTAAAGACACACTTGAATTCCTAACCAAATTCTAAAAACAAAAACAAATTCTTGAAAACTATTTTTTTTAGTTTTCAAAATTTGCTTGGTTTTTTAAAACGTGAGAAGAAGGTAGGTGAAAAGTCAAAAAAAATTAGAGTTGGAAGTGGTGTTATGAGCTTAAAAACCAAAAAACAAGGTTATCAAAAGGGGCCTAAATTTTCCAACCCATAGGAATAAAATTTGTAATTTAACAATGCATGATATTATCCAATATTGACAGCAAAATCATTGATTTATTTGGTAGGATACTTCAACACCAAATATTAAATAATTATATTTCTTAACTTTTAAAAAGAAAAAGAAAAAGCCAAAGCGAGCTTAGTTCAGTAGTAATTGACATGTACTCTTGACCATGAGGTCAGATGTTCGAATCCTCCCACTCCAAATGTTGATGTACTCAAAAAAAAAAAAAAGGTCGAAATCGTCGCCCAGTCGCCAGGCTTGTCCATTGATTTGCATGGGTGAAAGTGGCTTTTGTAGCTGAAAACTCTCCAATAGACCTTTTAAGATATTTTATTATTAGATTTAAATAAAATAAATTGAGTTCTACCAATGGTTAAATAAACACAATTGTCATTGCATTCATATCCGTTTTAAGAATGCTCGACTACGTAGTTTTAAAGTTTAATTCATGTTTAACCTTTAGTCTTATTTTATTTTGATCTCTAAATCTTTAAACATTTTGTTTTAATTCTTGTGCTTTGTATTAATCATTTTAGTTTTTTTCCATTTATTTCTTATAGATAATCAAATTGAAACTTTAGGTAGGCAAACTTCTTTTTCATTTATTTCATATGTGGTTGTCAGTGTTAGAAGAGTTTCAAAGTCCACATAAATGATTAACGAAATGTTAATCATAATGACTTTAAAATAATATTTTATGAAAAAATAAGAATTAAAATAACTATTTGACAAAATTAAAAATTATGAAAGTTCAACGACCAACACATGAAATATTAATATCCATTGAGAAGAAAATAACATGACAAAGACTTAACCTATACTTCCTATTAAAAGAATACTCTAACCTATTATTATTCTAAGGTTTTTTTTTTTTACTAAGTTGTATTCAGATTGATATTAGAATAAGAAATCATACGTTCAAATTCCACTATCATATAATGTAAACGTTCTTTCCGTTCCTTGTTTCTTGTAGCAATACCTTACATATGTAAACGTTCTTTCCGTTCCTTGTTTCTTGTAGCAATACCTTACATTCATTTTCAAGAGGTGTCTAAATTAGACAAGATAGTTAGAAGGATTATTTTGGAGAGCTTGGGCCATGAGTGTTGTGTTGGGAACTACTAGGATGAACACTTAAAATAAATGAACTGTCATATATTCAATTGATGAAATACCATTAGCATCACAATAAGCTTGGGTTCAATTCTCACGGTGGTGATCGAACCTTATTGACCATATTATATTAGTTGGAACCATAACCAAAGATGGAAAATGAAAAAGGCAAATCCATGTTCCGAAATTAAAAACATAAATTTTTTAATTATGTATAGTATTTTTAATTGGGTAACAAGTTATTTAAGGATAAGACAGAATAACTGTTCCCCATATTTAGCAAAAGGAACTCGTGTAGATGAAGTTTTACGGTTAAAATTCATTAAGACTTTTTCCATATTTTGAATCCATCAACAACTAGTGTACAAATATAGATAGGAAAAAACTCCCAACTTATCCCATGTTTCCCTATATAAACAAATCAATGGAAACGAATGAAGTAAGCCAAACATATTATTTGTAGATAGTAAAATATGTTTCAGCTTCAATGGCTCATTTTCCCTCTTCTTCTTCTTGCATCTCTAGTTGGCTTACCTTTTTGTGTCGGAGCAAATGTTACCTATGATTCAAACGCCATAATTATCAATGGCGAACGTCGTATTATCTTGTCAGGTTCAATTCACTATCCACGCAGCACCGAAGCCATGTGGCCTGATTTGATTCAAAAGGCCAAAGACGGAGGACTTGATGCAATCGAGACATACATTTTTTGGGATCGTCATGAGCCTCAACGACAAAAATATGATTTCTCTGGAAATCTAGATTTTATCAAATTCTTCCAGCTTGTTCAAGATGCTGGACTTTACGTTGTCATGAGGATTGGTCCCTACGTGTGTGCCGAGTGGAACTACGGAGGCTTTCCACTGTGGTTGCACAATTTGCCGGGAATCCAACTACGAACTAACAATCAAGTCTACAAGAATGAAATGCAAACTTTCACGACAAAAATCGTGAACATGTGTAAACAAGCCAACCTCTTCGCATCACAAGGAGGACCAATAATCATAGCTCAAATCGAGAATGAGTATGGAAACGTGATGACACCTTATGGAGATGCAGGAAAAGCATATATCAATTGGTGCGCTCAAATGGCTGAATCCCTCAATATTGGCGTTCCATGGATCATGTGCCAACAAAGCGATGCCCCACAACCTATGATCAATACATGCAATGGATACTACTGCGATAACTTTACTCCTAACAATCCTAAGAGTCCAAAAATGTTTACTGAAAATTGGGTGGGATGGTTCAAGAAGTGGGGTGACAAAGACCCTCACAGAACTGCAGAAGACGTAGCATTTTCTGTGGCAAGATTTTTTCAGTCTGGCGGCGTGTTCAACAATTATTATATGTACCATGGAGGCACCAACTTTGGTAGAACAGCGGGAGGTCCATTCATCAGTACGTCTTATGATTACGACGCTCCACTTGATGAATATGGGAACTTGAATCAACCCAAATGGGGGCATCTCAAACAACTCCATGCATCCATCAAATTGGGAGAGAAGATTCTCACTAACAGCACTCGCTCAAACCAAGACTTTGGTAACCTCGTGACTTTAACGAAATTCTCCAATCCAACAACAGGAGAAAGGTTTTGCTTTTTGAGCAACGCAGATGGAAGCAATGATGCCACCATAGATTTGCAGGCAGATGGAAAATATGTTGTGCCGGCTTGGTCTGTGAGCATTCTTGATGGCTGCAACAAAGAGGTTTACAACACTGCAAAAGTTAATTCTCAAACATCTGTATTTGTGAAGGAGCAAAATGAGAAGGAAAATGCACAACTCTCGTGGACCTGGGCTCCAGAGCCCATGAGAGACACTCTACAAGGAAGGGGTACATTCAAGGCAAACCTTCTTTTGGAACAAAAAGGAACCACAGTGGATTTCAGTGACTACTTGTGGTACATGACGAATGTTGATACCAATAATGCAACATCTTCTCTTCAAAATGTGACTCTCCAAGTGAATACAAAGAGTCATGTTCTTCATGCTTACGTAAATAAAAGGTACATTGGATCCCAATGGGCAAACAATGGGCAAAGTTTTGTGTTTGCGAAACCCGTTCTACTAAAATCGGGAACCAACACCATAACCCTTTTGAGTGCAACAGTTGGATTGGCGAATTACGGTGCATTTTATGACACGGTGCCGACGGGAATTGACGGAGGTCCCGTTTCTCTAATTGGAGACGGAAATGTCACAACTGATTTGTCGTCAAATTTATGGACCTATAAGGTTGGATTAAATGGAGAAATGAAGAAACTTTACAACCCGATGTTCTCACAGAGAGCAAAATGGAATGCATTCAATCAAAAATCTGTTGGAAGGCGAATGACATGGTACAAAACTAGCTTTAAAACCCCTTCAGGAATTGACCCAGTAGTATTGGACTTGCAAGGAATGGGAAAAGGCCAAGCTTGGGTAAATGGGAGAAGCATAGGTCGATTTTGGCCTTCTTTCATTGCTGGCAATGATGGTTGCAGTGCAACCTGTGACTACAGAGGTTCATATAAGCCTGAAAAATGTGTTGGGAATTGTGGGAATTCTTCTCAAAGATGGTATCACGTTCCAAGATCGTTTCTTTCAGATGACACAAACACGTTGATTTTATTTGAAGAAATTGGTGGAAATCCTCAACAAGTGTCGGTTCAAACCATCACCATAGGAACGATATGTGGAGACGCTAATGAAGGAAGCACCTTAGAGTTGTCTTGTCAAGGAGGACATGTCATCTCTGAAATCCAATTTGCTAGCTATGGAACTCCAGAGGGAAAATGCGGTTCATTTAAGCAAGGCTCGTGGGATGTTACAAATAGCGCTCTTTTGGTGCAAAAGGCTTGCATTGGCATGGAAAGTTGTTCAATTGATGTGTCTGCAAAATCGTTTGGATTGGGCAATAATGTTACAAATCTAACTGCAAGACTGGTCGTTCAAGCACTTTGCTCACAAAAATGAGTATTGTAATATCTTTCTATATATAAATATGAATTTCGAGCCAACCATATATTTTTATTTCTCACCTTTTCATGATATGATTTACTTGTCACAAACATGGCAAAAATTAGAAACTTATTATGGTCATACGTATTACATTTAAACTTCTAAACATTATGTTTTGTAACCTAAACATTTTGGAAAAAAAAAAAAAAAAAACAAAGTTTTCCAGCTACATAAAGTGTTCATTAGTTGGTAAATTAGATTTAGACAAATGATAAAAGGTAAGCCACCCCTAAAGTATGATGGTTTGTAACAATTGCACCTCTAAACTTTCAAGTGTTAAAATTAAACCCTCACACTTTGAAAAGTGAAAAAGTTGGATCCTTGAACTTTGAATGGTAAAATTAAATACTCGTACAACTAAAACACTCAAATTAGGTCCACTGTACTCTAATTCTCCCTCATATTTCGTCTTCTCTACTTTCTCCGTCCACCTGTTTTCAATCACTCACTAACTCTCTCTTCTCTACTTTCTCTCTCACCTTGTTCCACTCTCTGTATTTTCTCTCTCTCCCTTTTTCTCCCTTCGATCACCCATTCCATCTCTACTTTTTCTCCATCTCCCTCGGCAAATTATTAGGTGCTTTGCCCGGTGTAATGAAGTTCCCTCTCTAAAATCATCGGAGGTATACATCTTCAAATTTTTCTGTCCATAATAACGGTTGGATACAAAATCGAGGTAATTTTACAATCTCTTTTACATCCAACGGTGCAAAACTATCTGTCTCATCGCATCGGGGACACCTAATAATTTCTCCTCTTCCTCCCTCTCTACCCAATTCCCTTCCTCTTGAAAAAGAACTCACCCGGCCCTCAAGTTTTTGAGATCTTGGAGTTGGAAATGTTGTTTCAATATCAAAACTCCAATGCAATGTACTGTTTTTCCAGCATATCAAAACTCCAATGTAACAACGTATCAGACTTTCAATTAATTATGATGAATCTATAAATTTAATCCAGAGGATGAAGGGTTCTTGAAAATACACGATCTTCATCATCCAATAACACCTCCAAATTTTTGTTCTTTCCTTAATATTCTCAGCAAAATTGGATCGGATAGTAATAGGATAAAGCCCACTTTAATAAATCACTTGACTGCTTGTTCGTAACCATGGCCGCACAACATTTTGGCCCATAGTTGCTGTTGATGGGAGAAATTCCATAATATCAGCAAAAGTATACTTGGGTAAAAAAAAGTTTCGTCTTCTTAGAAAGTCTCTCTCTTCAACGTTATCTAAGTACGCTATCATCAACATAATTTCTAAACTAAATTCACAAAAATTTAGGGCTCCCTTGGTTCCTACCTTAAAAAATTGTTTTAAAAAATAAAGAATTCACTTCAAAACGAAAAAGAATTTCTTATTTCCATTATTATATCTAAAAACAAGTTTTGTTCCAATTTAAAAAAAATTAATTGGAATTCAAAATTTAAAACTGTGTTTGATAATGAATTTGAAAATGCATTAATATGCATTTGGTAAAAGGGAAAAATACACTTTTAGTCCATGAAGTTTGAGTTATGTTTCATTTTGGTCCCTGAGGTTTCAAACTCAACAATTTAGTCTCAGAGGTTTGGTTTTAGTTTCATTTTAGTCCCTCCATCCACTTTTCCGTTAAAAACTAACGGATTTCTGACATAGGAACCTATTTTTTATTTTTATAATTTTTTTTTAATTTTATAAATAAAAATAATATTAAATTAATAAAAAAATATTTTTTATTCTTTTTATTTTTCTTATTCTTCCTCCTTGTTCTTCACCTGGCTCCATCTTCTTCAGGCTTCTTCTTCAGCTACCGGTGCCGCCTGCAGCCATCCGCCGTCGCCGGCCGCTAGCCGGGGGCAAACTTACTTTTTTTTTTCTTCTTCTTTTCTTCTCCTTCCTTCTTCCTTCTTTTCTTTTTTTTTTTTTTTAAAAAAATTAAGATCTGAAACAAAGGGCAACATTCCAGATCTAGGGTCTTGAGGTAGCAGACTTGTCGTCAGAGAAGAAAGAAGGAATCACTCAGAGTTTTCGAATCTGATGCGCGATTCCAACTTACCGCCTGTGCTTAAGCTCAAGTTGGAGAAGGATTTGAACAGATATGAAGGATCTGAATAGCTCGCCGCCCGAACAGGTTTGAAGCATGGGTTAGGTTCTTGAGCTCGTCGATGGAGAAGAATCTGAACAACTCGCCGCCCGAACAAATCTGAAGCTCGCAGTCCGTGCTTGAGCTCTAGTTGACTGTGGCGTGGCGTTCTCGTGCGAAAACGGTGTGGTCCAACTCTTGGGTGAAGACGAGCTCGTGGGTATTGATTTTTCAGATCCACGCACGATCTCGCTGGAACCCCACACCCACGCCGCTCAAATCTGTACATGAACTCGAAGAACACCATGAACGCACGAGAAAGATAAGAAGGAGAAACGAAGGAGAAGAAGGAAAAAAAGGGGAAAAAGAAAGCAAGAAAGTTGGTCGACGGTCGGTGACAGAGGCCGGCGATGATGGGCGGCGACGGTGAGCAGGCACAATGGAAGATGAAGAAGGAGGATGAAGAAGGAGGGGAGAAGAAAAGGAAAAAGAAAACAAGGAGAAAAGAAAAATAAAAAGAATAAAAAATTATTTATTATATTAATAATTTAAAAAATTCAAAAAAAAATTATTTTTTTAATAAAAAAATTATGTCACGTTAGCAATCTGTTAAGTATTAACGGAAAATTGGATGGAGGGACCAAAATGAAACTAAAATCAAACCTGAGAGACTAAATTGTTGGTTTTGAAAACTTAGGGACCAAAATGAAACCTAACCCAAACCTCAGGGACCAAAAGTGTATTTTTCCCTTGGTAAAATTTATTTTTTTTAAAACAAAAGCTAATTTAATATAATTATTTTCTACCTGATTTTTATTCATTTTTAGAGAGATATTAGAAATCAATGTTGTTGGAATTGATTCTTCAAAAAAACAATTATTGGAATTGAAATTATAAGGAAAAATATATATATACCAGATAGGTGTATTGTATGAAACTTTTGATTTGTAAAGTGGAGGAATATATCAAAATAGATAGGATTATGTAAAAAATAAACATAACAATCAAAACATCAGTATCAATCATCATACACACTATTTACACACAACAGTAATTTTGTATTTTTTTCTTTAGAGTTGGAGAGAATTTGGATATCAAAAACAAAAAATGTTGTTTGTAGATAATTATGCAACATTGTTTAATGCACAGAATGATGTATCCAATGTTTTTAAAGTTTGTATCATGTTTTTCCATTATTTGGAAAACAAAATTTGAAACACAATGAAAACAACATTTTATCGTTTTGAAAACATGCCATTTTTTGAGTTGTTTTCGAAAATTGTTTTTGAAAATAGGTATACTAAACACGTTTTCATTGTTTCCCTTGTATTTTTTATTTTAAAAAACATAAAAACGTAAACGAATCATGAACCAAACGAGGCCTTACTTCTTCGTTTTCTTCCCTATCTATAAGCCTGTCGGAATTTTCTGATAGAGTGAGATGAGTTGGAAGAGAAAGTAGAGAGAGGCAGGTAGCTGTGGAGACAAGTCAGACAAGAAGAATGCAAAATCAACCATGTTTGAATACACTGAACATGAAATCCATGCTTGCAAATCGCCAATACTCAAATTTCTTCCCCTTCCGAGAACTCCGAACAAAAAAAAAAAGAAAAAAAACAGGGTTCAGGAGCTTACCGACGACGATTATAGCAGACCGACGACGGCAGCGATTTAGCAGACCAGCGGCGGCGTAAGAAAAAAAATCAGGGGGGCTGAGAGAGAAATCACAATTTAGGGAAGAAGAATGCAGATTTCAATCTTCCTAGGGCTAACAGTGTCGGCAAAAAGGATTTTTTTAGCTTTGTGTCAACCTCGTTACCAACAGCGTCATCATAAAACGTCTCTCCCGACATGATTTTTTTCTGAATCGACGGAAATTTTTAAAAATTGTTTCTTCCCACGCACCTGCTCATGTGTCGAGAGAGATGGCTTCTCTCTACACGTTTTTTGGAGTCGAGAGAAGTTTGCATCGGCAAAAAATGGTTTTTATTGTAGGTAAAATTGATCATATGCAACTCGATCCTAATCTCGAGTGAGCTATGAACTTCACCTGCTGATGGCGAGCATATCTAGCAAGTTTTCCCTAATTAATTTAGCTAGTCTTTTATGATTTATTGATCATTTTATTGCACTTAAATGTTTATTTTGTAGGAAATTTTTTATTGGAGCCAAAGCGTGATATTGGAGTTAATCGAGTGTTCGGGACGTGAAAAGATGCAAAAGAACCGAAGAGAATCAAAGAAGAAGAAGTCAAATTAAAGTCAACTGTAGACCAGCGTCTCGACGCTGCTCCTTGAGCGTCTCAACGCTGCCTTTCCTTATATGATTAGGCGCGAACAGGTCACTGTTGGGTTTTATGCCCTAAAACTCGTAGATAGTGAATGTAAACAAATTTTATACTTGTATTTAATAAAGTGTCATTTAGTTTTCTTCAATAAAATGTTATTGTTAAAAATTGCACTATTTGACCCTAATCCAATAAACTAGACATCCTAGGCTGTAATATGAGTCTTGAACTATATGTAGTGACATATGGGATCATTGTTCAAGAAACAGCCTAAAGGGTCTATAGTATAGGGATAAGACTGGGTGCCTTATCCTGGTGACACTATGGATACGACCCACTTTGTATTTGATACAAACGCTGTGATCCAACGCGTTCGTGTAGGAGACATGCGAGTGGGGGTATGCTATGCAATGAGTTTGCATAAGACCGGACCGCGAAATAGTAACCACTGGTTATAACACCGTTAACTAGTTGGTTTTCTATTTCACTAGGACGACCTAGACAACGTAGTCTTAATCCTGAGTTGATTATGGACTCCTGCTCATGAGAGATTGTCCTTTGATTTGTATGGGTGAGAGTGGCCAATACGCCGACTAAATAAGCCTACCATTTTGGGGACAATATCGAATGGGGAGCTGGGAACATAATCGTACAAGATGGAATTCACTCCTTCTCGACTTTAGGGAAGCAGATGAGTGTTCCCTTAAGTGGTTACTCCGAGTCTTGAACAAAGGGACCTACCCTCTCAATGGCACGAGAGGGTTTTCTGTTTGATGGTTGGACCACAAACAAGTTGTTCATTAGAGGAGAACTGGTACTTAAGGAAATAGAACTAACCCAGGGGTAAAACGATAATTTGACCCAGCTGATGTTACGGACACTCGTGAAAGACTAACTAGTCGATATTGGTCTATATCCGTGGACAGAGAAAATATGTCTGCAGTGAGAAGAGTGCAACTGTGAGTCTATAGTGGAATGAACACACAGTTAACGAATATTGATTAATGTGGTTAATGAGTTTGACCAATTAATTTCACATTGTTGGAGCTTCTGATCTGCAGGTCCATTAGGTCCCACTGGTAGCTCATAAAGTAATTTGAGGCAACTACGTAATAAATGTAAATTGAAAATGTTCAATTTACTAAGGGAAACAAACATAATATATATTGATATATTATTGTGAGAGAAATTAGTATTTGAAGAAATTCCAATATAAATTTATGGAAGTTTGAAAGAGTTCAAATAATGAATTAATTAATTTAAGGCCTAAAACCTATTTGGGCGAATTAATTAATTCAAGGCCGGAAATTAAATATGTGATATTTAATTGGTGGTTAATTAATTTAAGAATTCATTAACCGGGAATTAATCAATTATGGAAATAATTAATCACTTAAGGAAGTGATTAATCATTTATGGAAATGATCTAATCACTTATGGAAGTAATTAGTCATTTGTGGAAAAGATTAATCAATTATGGAATTGATTGATCATGATTGATTAAATAAGGAATAAGATTGAATCAATTTTGGAAAAGATTGATTTAATTGAATATTTTATTCATGACCTCTCTTCTATAAATAGAACACTAGACCTAATTGGTCCATGACACTCTGCTCTTGCTCTTAGACTCTCAAGACAAGACCTAGAATTCTCTCTAGCCTCCCTTTTAGAGAAATACTCCCACAAGTCTTTTGCCTCCTAGACTTAGAGACATACCGGTGTAACCTCTGTGGTTATTGTGTCATTCAAGAAGGATTTTCCAGCGAAGAAACTCAAAGGAGGTTGCTGCGTTTTGTTCGTTGGAGCGTCGTTAGCGAAGAACGGTCAAGTCTACAATGAAGGTTTGTAATGGTTCTTTCCCTTTTCTTTAGAAAAGCATGAAAATAAATTTAGATTTATTTTTCAACATGTTTAAACTGATTTTCTAGCAACTTTAAAGTGTGTTTAAAATTTGTTTGAGTTTTCGTAATGGTATTTTAATGTTAATTAATATACAGCGTAAGGTCCAATCGATGCGCTTCCGATGCGTGGGGACTTTTATTCCCTTCAGTCATAGCGTCTAGCGTCTTGACGCTGTGTTTTTCCATTCCAGATTCTGCGATAAGGCGACAGCGTCGAGACACTGTCTCCTCAGCGTCTCGACGCTACGACAAAAAATCAGCCTATTTATAATTTTTTATTAGGACTGATTGGGCTTCTTTTTGGACATCTTGGGGCCGTAAAACATAGTAAAAACAGAGTCATTGGAGCTGAATAAAGGGAAGCAAAGTGAAAATCAACCCATTGTTCGTGGGGATCGTGACGTGGACGTTCGGTCTTGGCCTACATAGAGTTTAATTCTTCTTTCCCTTACTTTAGTTAGTGTTTATGGTTGTTTTAGATCGTAGCTATATTGTAACGTGTTGTATGATTAACTAGGTCTTTACTCTTAGGGATTGATGTAGCCATTGGGGCAATTATGGATTGCTGTTATTGATTCATTTATGCATAATGTTTGTTTAATGCTTTCGATTCACTGGCCATGAGTTGAATGTTGTTCATGCTTAAATCTAACTCGGGAGAGAGGATTTAGCTAAGAAATCATTATGCATAACTAGGATTTAGCTAGAAATCAGGAGATAATAGTTAATTCTAGAAATTGCTAAAAAGGGTATCCTTAATGCCTTGCATGTTTAATGAATTTAGATAGGGATATCGGGTTCATTGCATGTGGGAGAATCATGTATGCTCAGGAGAGATATGTGTGATTTTAGTTTCCCAAGATTTATGAATCATAGCATGTTGATAATCCATTAATTAATTCATAGTCCAAATTGGTGAAATCACATCCCTAAGACCATTGTTCCCATTAGTTTGTCACATCTTTTTGCTTTATTTTGTGTTTGATTTAACTTCTTTCTCACTTAATTCGGATCCCTAAATAAAATTGGGCAAGACTATTTCCGGTAATTAAAATTTATTAGAAACCAATCTAGAGGACGACATTCGAATTTCACATTCACTATATTATTACTTGACTCGTACACTTGCGGTAAGCAATTTTCACATCACCTGCCAGTGAGGATTTCTCCGTTGATTTGTGTGGGTGAGAGTGGTCTTTGTAGCCAGTTCAATAAGTCTACCTTTTTATAGACATGACCAAATAGGGAGTTGGAAACATAAGGTTTCACAAGATGAAAATTCACTCAATCTCATATAAGGTTAGTAGATGAGTACCTTAAGTACTGATTTCGAGACTTGAAGAATGAGGTATCACCTTCTCACTGTCCCAAGAGGGCCTTAGTCTATGATTAGATAATAAACAAAATTTTCATTAAGGAATCTGTTGGGTTTTATGCCCTAAAACTCGTAGGTAGTGAATGGTGACAAATTGTTCACTTGTATCAATACGTTGCTATTGAGGTTTGTACAATAAAGAGTTATTGTTACTAAAATCGCACAAGTTAACCCAAATCCAATAAACTAAGATCCTAGGTTGTTTAGATGAAACTTGAACTAGTATGTGGGGACATATGGGGATCAGTGTTCAAGTAACAACTTAAATGGTCTATAGTATAGGGATAAGGCTGGGTACCTTATCCTGGTAACACTATGTGATACGGCCCACTTTGTATTCGATACAGATGCAATGATCCAAAGCATCCATGTAGGAGACATGCGAGTGGGGGTATCCTGTGCAATGAGTTTGCATAAGACCGGACCGCGAAATAGTAACCACTAGATGTAACACCGTTAACTAGTTTAGGTTTCTATTTCAATAGGATGACCTAGGTAACTCATTCTCAATCCTGAGTCTGTTATGAACTCCTTTTCAGGAGGGATTGTCCTTAGATCTGTATGGGTGAGAGTGGCCAGTTCGCCGACTCAATAATCCTACCATTTCAGGGGCAAGACCGAATGGGGGCTGGGAACATAACAGTACAAGATGGAATTCACTCCTTCCCCTATTGGGGCAAGTAGATGTGTGTTCCCTTAAGGGCTGATTCCGGGTCTTGAACAAGGGCGCCCATCCTCTCCTGGCCCGAGAGGAACTGTTGTTTATTGATTGGATCATAAACAGATTGTTCATTAGAGGAATCAGTGGTACTTAAGGATCCAGAGGTAACCCAGGGGTAAAACGGTAATTTGACCCAGCTGGCGTTACGAACACTCGTGAAAGATTGACTTACTGTTATTGGTCAATATCCGTGGACACAGAAATATTCTACAGTGAGAAGAGTGCAGCTGTGGGTCTTTAGTGGAGTGACTCACAGTTAACGAATGTTGACTAACTTGGTTAATGAGTTTAGCCAATTAGTCTCGTATCGTTGGAGCTTCTGATCTGTAGGTCCATTAGGTCCACCTGCTAGCTCGTAAAGGGTTTTGAGGTTAAATAGTCTTGAATAGAATTTGAAGTGTGTTCAAATTCATTGAGGGAATTTTATTGTATTTGATACAATTAAAATAATGTATAAAGATACATTATAATATAAGTTTAATTGGTGAATTAAACTTTATATTATAAATTAATTTTGGATATGATTTAAAATTAATTAACGAGAGAATTAAATATTTGAAGGAGTTCAAATATTAAATATGAATTAGATTCATATTGAAACTATAGGTTAAATTTAATGTGAATGAGATTCATATTAAAACTATAGTATATGAGAGAATTATTTGAATAATGATTCAAATAGTAAATTAATTAAATATATGATATTTAATTAATGAATTAATTAATTGGAGAATTAATTAATTTAATTTAATTAAATATGATTTGATTAAATTAATTCTATAGTTAATATTAATGTACATTTGATGCACATTAAAACTATAGGTTAAATGAGAGAGATATAATTGAATATGATTCAATTTCAAAATTAATTAAATATTGGATATTTAATTAATGTGGATTCAATTAATGAGATTAATTGAATGGCCAATTTAATTCAATTTAATATGATTCAAATTGAATTAAATACCTTATGTTATAATTGATTTAATTAATATTGTTTTAATTAAATTAATTATAATTAATTAATTAATTAAATGATTATTATTATTTAATTAATAGACGGCCAAGATCGTTTGGATTAGATCCAACGATCTAGATCTAGTAGGGTAATAACTCCCTCCCCACTTATCGTACAGGGGAGAGGGAGTTGCCCAGATCATCGATCATTTCTCTCATTTCTCATACAGAAGAAGATCTCTCTCTCAGAATTTCTCTCATCCCAAAAGAAAAACACAGCAACTTGTTTGCTGCAATTTTTTCCCTTCCAAGACTAGTTTTGGGTTCCCACAAGCCGGATCTCGATTCCCAAGAGTCATAGTAGGTGATCCGACATGGTGGTGTTCTTGGAGCATTGTGCAGTATTCTTCAAGTTCATGTAAGTACTTCGTTCTAAAATTGTTTTAGATCTAAAAATGCATGCTTAATCTAGTTTAGAAAATAAGTTTCTAATTTTGCCCAACGTACCAGTTTTCTCTAATTGAAATTAAATCACGATCGGTGAAAACCGCTTCCGCTAGAGGATTCAATTCCTTCAGAATCAATAGTACTTAAGGTAAAATATGCAATTACAAGGGTAAAACAGACTTTTGACCCAACTGTAATTACGAACAATTCGTGAAAGATCGATTTGCATGTAATGGTTATACCCATATACCCAACTTGTTTTTTAGAGCATAACAGTGCAACTCTAAGTCTATTGTGGAGTGACCTAGAGTTATAATGAATGAAAATTAATTGACTAAAAAATGTAATTAATTAGTTTTGTATCATTGGAGAGCTTATAATCTGTAGGTTCCTAAGGTCTACTTTGCTAGCTCAAAAGAACCTTAAATAATTAATTTCATTGATAGAAAACTTATAATTTGTAGGTTCCTAAGGTCTACTTTGGGCCTCCACCTTCCGAAGCCCAATTTTGGGAATCAGACTTCAATAGTCTAGCACTATTGAAGTCGCCTTGTGGAATGTGTTTTCTCTCTCCGTGTTTCCAGATCGTTCCCCTCGTTTGTCTTTATTTCTCTCAAGTGTGTCTTCTCATCTCTTTGGCTCTTCATTTCTCTCGGGTTCTTCGTTTCTCTAAGGTTTGTGTTCTCACCTCTCCTTTTTCCCACCCCATGTCGCTTCAACTTGCCCCATCTTCATCCTCTTCGTTTGTCTTAGTAGGTTCGTGGATCTAACGTTTTTGGTTTTTTTCTTCTTGTTGATCTAACTGAAAACCCTTTCCCTCTCTTCATCCTCTTCGAAACCCTAGATCTATCTTCTCTCTCTTCATCCTCTCCGAAACCCTATATATATCATCCCTCTATTCATCCTCTTCGAAACCCTAGATCTATCTTCTCTATCTTCATCCTCTTCAAAACCCTACATCTATTATCAAATCTAAACGCTTATCGGATTCTTGGTTTCAGATCCCTACCCCATGTCGCTTCAACTTGCCACGTCTGTCGACCTTCCCTTGACCGAGAGCTCGCTGGATCTGCATGGTAGGTTTTTGGAGCATGGTGAAGGGTGGGAACAACAGGTAAGATTTCTTGTCCCTTGGTCGGCCGATGATGAGTAACGCATGTTATATAAATATAAATCCAAAATTTTTTTGCCTCTGATTTGGATGTTCAAACAATGCAAAGCAAGCCTTTTTGTTTTTCTCCAATTTTTACGTGTTTTGATCTATATCTCTTGGTTCTGTGTATAAGTTTTTTTTTTGTTCCTTATCATCTTTGTGTAAATGTTATGTTCTCTGTCCATTTTTCTTTGTTGTTCGTTTCAATCTCTGTCTCTTGTTCTATTCTATCCAATTTTTTAATTTCTTTATTTTTTTATGGTCTCTCCTTATGGTTATCTCGTGGTTCTGTTCTATCCAATTTTTAATTTTTTTTTTTATTTATGGTTCATCCTTATCGGTATGTGTTGGTTTTGTTCTATCCAATTTTTTATTTTTTTATTTTTTTTACGATTCCTTCTCATTGTTGTCTCTTGGTTCTGTTCTGTCCATTATTTTTATATGGTTCTTCTGACTTGTGTTGTTTAAATTTGGTTGTTCAAGTGTTCTATCCTCTCTACTTTTTGTTGTTTAATCTGGACTTAATTTTCTTCCTATTCTTTGCACAATGTTTGAAAGTCATGCACCCGAGGTCGGTCCCTATTAGGAATGTTACTATGTACTGTTGTGTTATATTCTGAATATTCAGATGTTCTTGTAACTAGTTTAGTTGTCATCAATTTCATTTGTAACTGACTTAGTTGTGATAAATGATGCATTGTGTGGGTAGGTTGCATTTATTTAGTTGTGATAAATGAAGCATAATGGGTAGGTTGCACTTATGAAGTAGATGATTAATGCAATCTACCGTGTCATTTTTTATAAATAGGTAAGTGATAGCGAGCATAGCTAGCTACTTTTACTTATTTAATTTAGCTAGTCTTTTATGATGTTTGGGCCATTTTATTGTGCTTTATTGTTTATTTTGTAGGAAATGGTTGATTGGAGCTATAATGCCATATTAGAGTTAATCGGGTGCTCGGGGCGTGAAAAGATGCAAAGGAATGAAAAGAGTAAAAGTGGAAAAAAAGTCAAATCTCGGTCAACAGCAAGCTAGCGTCGAGACGCTAGCTCTTGAGCGTCTCGACGCTCACATTCCATATCAGATTAGGCGCGTAAAGCTCACAGCGTCGAGACGCTACGATAGGAAGCGTCCCGACGCTACCGTTTTTCCTTATTCAGAACGCGCGTATAAGAGGCAGCGTCGCGACGCTGTCTTGACAGCGTCTCGACGCTAAGACGAAAAATCAGAATAAAAGCTTATTTTCGGCTAGGTTTGGAGGGGAGATCGATTTGGGACCTTAGAGAGCCGTAAAGAGGACAGAATAGAGCATTGGGAGGCTGAAACCAAAGGGGGAGACTTGGAAATCAACCCATTGTTCGTGGGGATCGTGACGGGGACGTCGGGACTCGGCCTACATTGAGTTTTCTTTTCCCTTCTCTTTCTTTAGTTAGATTTATGGCTTTCACATGCTTAGTTGATATTGTATTTACATTCATGAGTAGCTAATTTTGTAACTTAGGGATTGATGTAGTTGATTAAGTTTATGGATTGATTTATGGTTTAAGTTGCGCAATGTTATTGTGTTTGTAATCTTGATTTAATGCTTTCAATTAATTGGCCATTAGTTGGATGATTTAAGTTTCGAATCTAGCTCGGGAGAGGGGATTTGATCTAGACTTGCTCAAGATTGCATGAATAAAGTTTAATTTCTAATTCATGACGGTTTTAGATTAACTTTAGAATTGGTTAAAAGATCTCATTGCCTTGCATGTTAATAAACTTAGATAGGGATATCAAGTTGGTTAATTTGCTTGAGAATCAATTATACTCGGGAGAGGTAGTTGTGATTAAAGGGTCTTTGGCTCATAATTTCATTGTGCATAATAACTTATTCTTTAAAATCAATCCTAAACGATATCGGCGAAATCAATTCCCTAAGTAGTTTTCCAACCTGAAATTCCATTCTTTTTACGTGCTTTGATTTGTTTTTATCATCACCTATTCATCACTTTTTGATCTCTAAATAAAATTGGGCAAGATTATTCACAATACTTGATTTGCTTAAAAATCCAATCCAGAGGACGACATTCGAATTTACTATTCACTATATTATTACTTGACCTGTGCGCTTGCGGTAGGAAAAGTCCACATCAAGTTTTTTGGCGCCGTTGCCGGGGATTGGCACATTTAGCTAGATTGATATTGTGAAAAAATTGCTTGATCTTAATTTAGGGTGTATTTTTTTTGTTTTGGTTGATTGCATTTTTTTCCTTATTTGTTTTTCTTTCCATATTTGATTTTCTAGGTTAGTTTTCTTTTAGTTGAGTAATCTTTTCTTTAATTGTTCTTGTTTTTCCTTTTCTAGATTAGTTCCTTATTTGTGTTTGCCATATCTATTTTTGCATTCCATATTAGGTTACTTTGTTTCCTTTTCTAGATTATATTTTCCATATTTAGATTAGTGTTTCCTTTTCTTTATTTCATTCCATAATTGTTTTCTTTCTTTTTTTGGGTAGTTTTGTCTGTTTATGCGTAGGGATAAAGATTTAATTTTAGCACCATTTGATCCCGAGATAGAAAGAACAATTCTTAGGCTTCGAAGGGAAAATAGAGAAATTATTCAAATGGTAGATCAAAATCCACCTGAGGAGCCTAAGCCTATTAGAGATTATTTTCAGCCTGTGTTTCAAGGACAGCAATCGAGAATTGTCTATGCCCCGATTAATGCCAACAACTTTGAGCTGAAGACCGGCCTCATTCAGATGGCTCGAGACTGTGCATACAGAGGATCGCCCACTAAGGATCCAAATTCTCATCTTAAATCGTTTTTGGATATTTGTGGGACGGTAAAGATTAATGGTGTCTCTGAGGATGCTATTCGCTTACGTTTATTTCCCTTTTCTTTGCAAGATAAAGCACGAGATTGGTTGCAGTCTATTACTCATGGGAGCATCACCACTTGGGATGCTTTGGTCCAGGCCTTTTTAAAGAAATTTTTCCCTCCTGCAAAGACGGTCAAGCTGAGGACCGAGATTGGGACATTCCAACAGCAATATGATGAGCAGCTGTTCGAAGCTTGGGAGCGATTCAAAGAGCTACTGAGGAAGTGTCCTCAGCATGGTTACCCCGATTGGCTTCAGGTACAGTTGTTTTATAATGGTTTAACTCCCAGTACAAAAACGATTGTTGATGCAGCTGCAGGTGGGACTCTGTTGTCCAAGACCGTGGAAAACGCTCGCACACTTTTAGAAGATATGGCCACCAACAGCTATCAGTGACCATCTGAGAGATCTACACCTAAAAAGATTGCTGCTGGAGTGTTTGAGGTTGATAAAGTAAGTGCACTCCAGGCCCAGATGACTTCTCTCGCTAATGCTTTTATGAAATTTTCAGGTACAGGGAGTGCACAGTCAATTGAATCAGCTGCTGCTTTAGCATCTAGACCTCAGGAGGAGACCATCGAGCAGGTTCAGTATGTATCAAATTTTAATTCTAGGGGATATAATAATAGTTCTACACCTACACATTATCACCCTAACAATAGGAACCATGAAAATTTCTCTTATGCTAATACTAAGAATGTTCTTAACCCCCTTGGTTTTGCCCCTCGAACTCAAGATAATAAAAAGTTAGAAGATCTTGTTGGAGTTTTCATTGCAGAGTCAAGTAACAGGACAACCAAACTAGAGGAGGCAGTCATTGCTATCAATTCAACAGTGAATGGCCACAGTACAGCCATCAAGAACATTGAGACTCAGCTGGGACAGTTGGTGAATGTTGTAAGCACCATGAATAAAGGTAAGACCCCAGCTGAACAAGAAAAACCTCAGATGGAGTACTGTAAGGCAATCACTGTGCACCAGGAAGAATCTGAAGAGGAACCTGAATCTGAGGACTATGAAACGCCTACAGGGGAAGCTGAGGAGGACACATCATCTGATGAGGCTGAACAGCCTAACCTTGAGCCTCTTATTCCTTCTCCCACACTGTTGGTTCCTAAAGAAAAGAAAAAGAAAAAGAAGAAAAAGAACAATCAGGTTCAATTTGATAAATTTATGAATGCTTTTATGAATCTGAATATTAATATTCCTTTTGCAGAGGCATTAGAGATGCCCCAATACAACAGGTTCATGAAGGAGTGGTTAGCAAAGAAGCGAAAAGAAAAGAAGGTTGACACTGTTTATCTTGCTTCCACATGCAGCACCAGAGTACAACAGAAAGTACCTGAAAAAGTAGCAGATCCAGGGAGTTTTTCTGTTCCTTGTAGTTTTGGTACTTATTCTTTCAGAGCATTATGTGATTTAGGTGCTAGCATTAATATCATTCCTCTATCGTTGTGTAAAAAGTTAGATATAGGTGAGATTAAGTCTACTCCTGTAAAGCTCCAATTGGCTGATCAATCTGTGGTGAGACCAGTTGGTATTGTAGAGAATGTGTTAATCAGAGTAGGTAGATTTTTCCTCCCTATTGACTTGTATGTTATGGACATGATAGAAAATCCTTCAATGCCTGTCATATTAGGACGACCATTCCTCGCTACTGGGCGAGCGATTATAGATATTGAGCGCAGGGAGCTCACTATTAGAGTCAAGAACGAAAAAGAAATCTTTAAAGCAGTTGAAGACTCTAAAGATGAAGTGCTTTACATGGGCTATAAGAAAGGTGCAAGAAAGAGCACCTCTGTTGGATTCACAGAACAAAAGCCTCCTTGAAGCACGTGCAACACGTCGAGCTAATGACGTTAAACAAGCGCTTATGGGAGGCAACCCAAGTAAGTTTAGTGTGTTTTCCCTTTTGTTTTTGATTTATTGTTTGTTTTTGTTTTGTAGGTCTTGTTTTCTTCCTCTCCTTTGCTTTCAAGCTTTCAAGATTCCAAGCTTTCAAGCAAGAAGTCATCATCATTCCAGGCCAGTATTGTCACTCCTGTCATTCTTTTATTGTTCTCATGCTTGTTTATGTTTTATTTTCTTTATACATTGAGGACAATGCATATTTTAAGTTTGGGGGTGGATTAGCATGTTTGTGGAGCCCTTGAGCATCTGAGTTCGGGCTATAGTTTTGAGCTTTCTTTGAATTATGCATATGGTTGTTTTCTGGATGCTACTTTTACATGATTATGATGTCCTAGGATAGGCTTTCTTGTCAATTTTCAAGCTTGTGATGAGATGTAAGCATAAGTTCCCAAAAAGGGAGACTTTTTAAAATTTTTCTAGGAGATGGCTTGCATGAGTAGAATATTTATCTTGGCTAGATTTGGATTTGAATGCTTAGGAGCGAATTATTAGGTTCATATGCTTGTTGTCACCTCGATAGGTGTAGGGTAGAGCTAAAAAGTTAATGTTTTGCAAATTAGCATGTTTGATCTTGCTTAGGAGGAAAGAAAAGAATATATGCTATTTATGCTCATAAAGAAAAAAATCATTCTTGTAGTTACTGTTGAAGAGAAAAATTATTATGCCATGGCCTGTGCACAGTTTGCAATGTTTAATAAAGTTTAGGCAAAAAGAGCTACCCCTGTTGTGATCAGTTAGGCCAACCAGAGAAAACTCAGGTTAAGGGTCCCTGCAATGGGTGTGTGAAAGCTAGTGCCACATATACATGCTTAATTTAATTGTTAATTGTAAGCACCTATGTTTGGAGGAAAACAAACTAATTTGTTGCATTAACTCATTAGTGAAGCCTTAGTGCCAGTGTAGAGGGAAGATGAGCTGAGAGTTTAATAATCCAATCCCGAGCTAGTAGAGTCTGATCTTGTTGAGTTAGATCTCGCTTGTGCAAGTTAATTTTGGAAAAATTTTAATTTGTCTCCCTCATTGGTCCCTTGTGTGCATGTCTCTTGCTTGCTTGGTTATTGACTTTTGAGCCTTGAGGATTGAGTTATGATTGTTGCATCCATTCTTCCATTGTATGCTGATTTAGAGTTTGCTCGAGGACTAGCAAAAGCTTAAGTTTGGGGGTATTTGATAGCGAGCATAGCTAGCTACTTTAACTTATTTAATTTAGCTAGTGTTTTATGATGTTTGGGCCATTTTATTGTGCTTTATTGTTTATTTTGTAGGAAATGGTTGATTGGAGCTATAATGTCATATTAGAGTTAATCGGGTGCTCGGGGCGTGAAAAGATGCAAAGGAATGAAAAGAGTAAAAGTGGAAAAAAAGTCAAATCTCGGTCAACAGCAGGCTAGCGTCGAGACGCTAGCTCTTGAGCGTCTCGACGCTCACATTCCATATCAGATTAGGCGCGTAAAGCTCACAGCGTCGAGACGCTACGATAGGAAGCGTCCCGATGCTACCGTTTTTCCTTATTCAGAACGCGCGTATAAGAGGCAGCGTCTCGACGCTAAGACGAAAAATCAGAATAAAAGCTTATTTTCGGCTAGGTTTGGAGGGGAGATTGATTTGGGACCTTAGAGAGCCGTAAAGAGGACAGAATAGAGCATTGGGAGGCTGAAACCAAAGGAGGAGACTTGGAAATCAACCCATTGTTCGTGGGGATCGTGAAGGGGACGTCGGGACTCGGCCTACATTGAGTTTTCTTTTCCCTTCTCTTTCTTTAATTAGATTTATGGCTTTCACATGTTTAGTTGAGATTTTATTTACATTCATGAGTAGCTAATTTTGTAACTTAGGGATTGATGTAGTTGATTAAGTTTATGGATTGATTTATGGTTTAAGTTGTGCAATGTTATTGTGTTTGTAATCTTGATTTAATGCTTTAAATTAATTGGCCATTAGTTGGATAATTTAAGTTTCGAATCTAGCTCAGGAGAGGGGATTTGATCTAGACTTGCTCAAGATTGCATGAATAAAGTTTAATTTCTAATTCATGACGGTTTTAGATTAACTTTAGAATTGGTTAAAAGATCTCATTGCCTTGCATGTTAATAAACTTAGATAGGGATATCAAGTTGGTTAATTTGCTTGAGAATCAATTATACTCGGGAGAGGTAGTTGTGATTAAAGGGTCTTTGGCTCATAATTTCATTGTGCATAATAACTTATTCTTTAAAATCAATCCTAAACGATATCGGCGAAATCAATTCCCTAAGTAGTTTTCCCAATTGAAATTCCATTCTTTTTACGTGCTTTGATTTGTTTTTATCATCACCTATTCATCACTTTTTTATCTCTAAATAAAATTGGGCAAGATTATTCACAATACTTGATTTGCTTAAAAATCCAATCCAGAGGACGACATTCGAATTTACTATTCACTATATTATTACTTGACCCGTGCGCTTGCGGTAGGAAAAGTCCACATCAAGTTTTTTGGCGACCGCCGGCTCAAAAAAAAAAAAACAACAGTCGCTGGCGACCGGCGGCAGCGGTGGGCGGCGGCCGGTCGTCGGAGTTAGGAAGAAGAAGAAGGAAGATGAAGGATATGGAGAAAGAGAAGAAGAAGAAAGAGAAATGGAGAAAAAATAATAAAAAAATAAAAAATATTAATATTTTATTATTTTATTATTTTTATTTTAAAAAAATTAAAAAAAATAATTTTTTTATTAAAATAATAGTGCCACGTCAGCAACTGTTAAGATTTAACTGAAAAATTAACGGCAGGGACTAAAATGCTCCTTATCTCAAACCTCAGGGGTATTTTTGTTGAGTTTGAAAACTCAAGGACCTAAGTGTCACTTAACCCAAACCTCAGGGACCAAAAGTGTATTTTTCCCAATTATTATTGTACCCCCTAGAATTAAAATTAGAGACATACTGAACCTGCTCGAGATTTTCCTCCTGAGTCTGGGATGCAAAGGCAGCTGCAGACTCGATCGATTGAGCACCCCCTGTACCTGAAAACTTTAAAAACGCATTAGCAAAGGAAGACATCTGGGCCTGCAGTGCACTTACGTTATAGATCTCAAACACTCCGGCAGCAATCTTTTTGGGTCCCGGCCGCTCAGATGGCCACTGATAGCTATTGGTGGCCATATCCTCTAACAAAGTCCTAGCACTCTCAACAGTTTTGGACAACAGAGTCTCACCTGCAGCTGCATCAACGATAGTTTTTGTGCTAGGAGTTAAGCCATTATAAAATAATTGAACCTGGAGCCAGTCGGGGTATCCATGCTGAGGGCACTTCCTTAGCAGCTCTTTAAATCTCTCTCAAGCCTCGAACAGCTGCTCATCGAATTGTTGCTGGAATGTCTCAATTTCGGTCCTCAGCTTGACCGTCTTGGCAGGAGGAAAGAACTTCTTTAAGAATGCCTGGACCAAAGCATCCCAAGTGGTAATGCTCCCAGGTGGAATAGATTGTAACCAGTCCCTCGCTTTGTCCTGCAACGAAAAAGGAAGCAAACGTAAGCGAATGACATCTTCAGAAACACCATTTAATTTTACCGTCCCGCAGATGTCTAGGAAGGATTTAAGGTGAGAGTTTGGATCCTCCATGGGTGATCCTCTGTAAGCACAATCTCGAGCCATCTGAATGAGACCTGTTTTCAGCTCAAAATTGTTAGCATTAATCGGGGCATAGACAATCCCTGATTGTTGCTCCTGAAAGATCGGCTTAAAGTAGTCCCTAATGGGCTTAGGCTCCTCAGGATTAGGATTTGCCATCTGGATATGCTTTTCTTTACTTTCCCTTCGAATTCTACTTAAAGTTCTCTCAATCTCTGGATCAGAGTGAACTAAGGCCAACTCCCTAACCTTACGCATACACCGTCACAACTAACTTAAAAAGGAAAACAAAAGAAAAGGAAAGGAAATTAATTAGGAAAGAAACAAGAAAAGGAAAATAACTAAATCTAAATAAGGAAAATATAATCTACAAAAGGAAAAAATAGACTAATATGGAATGCAAAAACAAATATGGCAAAAACAATTAAGGAAACTAACAAATAAGGAAAATTCTAATCTAACAAGGAAAAACTAAAAAAAAAAATCTATCTATGGAAAATTCAAACAAATATGGAAGAATCTAAATATGGAAAAGAATCAACAAAGGGAAAAAAATGCAATCTACCTAATAACAAAAATAACAAAAAATAAAATACACACTAAACTAAGACAGGACAATTTTTCTACGATATTAAAATTGACTAAATATGCCAATCCCTGGCAACGGCGCAAAAAACTTGATGTGCAAATTGCTAACCGCAAGTGTACGGGTCAAGTTATAATATAGTGAATGCAAAATTCGAATGTCGTCCTCTGGATTGGTGTCTAGCCAATTTTAATTACCGGAAATACTTTTGACCAATTTTATTTAGGGAATCGAATTGAGTGAGAATTTAATTAAATCAAACACAAAACTAATGCAAAAAGTGACAATCTAATGGGAAGTAATGGTCTTAGGGATTTGATGTCACCAATTGGAATTATGGATTAACAAACGGATTAACACATGCTATGACTCATAAATCTTGGTAAACTAAAATCACACATATCTCTCCCGAGCATACATGATTCTCCCATATGCAATTGAACCCGATATCCCTATCTAAATCCAATAAACATACAAGGCAATAAGGGTAACCTTTTTAACAATTTCTAGAATTAACCTTAATCTCTCGATTTTTAGCTAAATTCTAGTTATGCATATTGATTTCTAGTTTAAATCCTCTCTCCCGAGTTAGATTCAAGCATAAACATCAATCAATTTATGGCCGGTAAATTGAAAGCATTAAGGAAACAAAATATGCATAAATGACACCAATAGCATAAAAACCGTAAATCAATCCATAACATGCCCAACGACTACATCAATCCCTAAGAATTAACGCCTAGCTACTCGTGTTTACGATATAGCAATAGTCTAAAACAACCATAAACACTAACTAAGTTGAGGGAAAGAAGAAGTAAACTCAATGTAGACCGAGACCGAGCGTCCCCGTCACGGTCCCCACGAACAATGGGTTGATTTCCAACTTGCTCCCTTTGCTTCAGCCCCAAAAGCCTCTGTTTCTGCCCTGTTTACGGCTCCAAGACGTCCCAAAATGATCCCCCCAAAAAACCTAGCCGCAACTAATATATATTCTGATTTTTTCGTCGTAGCGTCGAGACGCTGCCTTTAAAACGCGCGTTTCTGGAATGGAAAATACACAGCGTCGAGACGCTAAGGTCACAGCGTCGAGACGCTGTGACCTTTTAGCGCCTGATCAGATATGGAATGCTAGCGTCGAGATGCTCAAGAGCTATCGTCTCGACGCTAGCCTGCGGCTGACCCTACTTTTGACTTTTCCTTCTTTGATTCTTTTTTCATTCCTTGATCTCTTTTCGCCCTCGAAAATCCAATTGGCTCCAATATTAATTTCCTACAAATATCACATGAAAATACATAAAATATGACCGATAAATCATAAAAGACTAGCTAAATAGATTAGGGAAAACTAGCTAGCTCTACTCGCTATCACCCTTGCTACCGGGACTCTATTTCTTTTGGAAAGATGGCTTTGGATCGTTGTTGACCATTCAATTATGTTTTTGAATGATGCATCTAACCCTTTTTTAGTTATCACATATTTTGTTCATGTAATATGTCTATTGTGCAGCACGTAAAATTTTTTGTTATTATGAATGGAATCTTACTTTTTCTATCTAAAATAATATTGATAAGTACAAAAGTTGTGATATATCCATCAAGTTAACACAACTTAACATATCAACTTCAACAATGGACAATTTCAAATGCTTTGAAAGAATAATCATATTATTATGGACAATTTAAAATGGGAGGAATACAAATATAACTTAAAATATCAATTCTAGAATTGATGGATACAAATATTTATCACTTATTTTCTTACCATGTGTTGAATGTTATGAATCTATTTTTTTTTTTTTTTTTGGATTTTTAATCAAAATTGTGACTTAAAAGAAAAATGGTAAAGCATACTTAAAATCTCAATTTTGCAAATGATGGAAATAACATTTTTATTTAATAAATTTGGAAAAATGTATAATTTTTTTTTTAAAAAATAACAGCTAACATAAATTCAGACTTCACAATTTTGCTCCTCAAACACAAACTTCAAAATTCCAGACTTAACAACTTTGCACTCCAAACACTGTTGGGTTTTATGCCCTAAAACTCATAGATAATAAATGAAACAAATTAATTGATCTCAATAAAGCGTTATTTGAGTAATTCAGTAATTTGGTTATTGAATAATCGAGTTTGCATTAATAACCCTAAATCCAATAAACTAAGATCCAAGGTTGTTTAAATGAAACTTGGACTAGTATGTGGGGACTAGTATGTGGGGACATACGGGGATCGGTGTCCAAGTAACACCCTAAAAGGTCTATAGTATTAGGGATAAGGTTGGGTACCTTATCCTGGTGACACTATGTGATACGACCCACCATGTATTCGATACAGATGCAATGATCCAAAGCATCCATGTAGGAGACATGCGGGTGGGGGTATCCTATGCAATGAGTTTGTATAAGACCGAACTGCGAAATAGTAACCACTAGATGTAACGTCGTTAACTAGTCTAGGTTTCTATTTCAATAGGATGACCTAGGTAGCTCAATCTCAATCCTGAGTCTATTATGAACCCCTTTCAGGAGGGATTGTCCTTAGATTTGTATGGGTGAGAGTGGTCCATTCGCCGACTTAATAAGCCTACCATTTCAGGGGCAACACTGAATGGGGGCTCGGAACATAACAATATAAGATGGAATTCACTCATTCCCCTATTGGGATAAGTAGATGTGTGTTCCCTTAAGGGATGATTCTGGGGCTTGAACAAAGACGCGTTGTCCTCTCCTAGCCCGAGAGGAACTCCTGTTTAGTGGTTGGACCCTAAACAACTTGTTCATTAGAGGAATTAGTAGTACTTAAGGAACCAGAGGTAACCCAGGGGTAAAACGGTAATTTGACCCAGCTGGTGTTACGAACACACGTGAAGGATTGACTTACTGCTTGGTCGATATCCGTAGACACAGAAATATTCTACAGTGAAAAGAGTGCAGTTGTGGGTCTTTAGTGGAGTGACCCACAGTTAACAAATGTTGACTAAACTTGGTCAATGAGTTTGGCCAATTAGTCTCGTATCGTTGGAGCTTCTGATCTGTAGGTCCATTAGGTCTCATTGGTAGCTCGTAAAGAGACTTGAGGCAATTAAGTATAAATTGTACATTGAAAGTGTTCAATTTATTTAGGGAATCGTATAATATATATTGATGCATTATAATATAAAGTTTATGAAACTTTATAATATAATTTTTGAATTAATTTCAAAAATTAATTCTTGAGAGAAAATATTTGAAAGAGTTCAAATAAATTTAATATGAATTGGGTTCATATTAATTTTAATTTTAATAAAATCCCTAAGATTAAATATTAGATATTTAATTGGGTAAATTAATTAATTATTTATTAAAATTAGAGACCTTTTCCTATTAGGAAAGAAAATATTTGAAAGAGTTCAAATAAATTTAATATGAATTGGATTCATATTAATTTTAATTTTAATAAAATCCCTAAGATTAAATATATGATATTTAATTAGGGAAATTAATTAATTATGGTCTTTACCTATAAATAGGACCCTGTGGTGGGGTGAAAGGCATCCCATTCATTCTCCTACTCTCAGAGAATTCCCCTCAAGGCTTCCTCTAGACTCTCACCAGTCTTCTGCCTCTAGAAGTCTCAGAGTCATACCGGTGTAGCCATAATGGTGGTGTTCGCACTAGTTCGTGATTAATTCACAAGTAGTTGGTGAATTTAATCTGAGTCGTCAACGAGAGTAAGTAATTTGTTACTTTATAAATTAGATTTAGATCTAATATTTTTGTATGCTTAGCCTTAATATATATTTAGAATAGTTCTAATATTTTTGCCAATGTATTGGTATTTTAGATTAAACAAAATTAATTACGAATCAGTCCCAATCATGTTTCCGCTTTACGGAATTACGAAATTTCAATCCTTCAATCAGACTTCCTAACTCCAAACTTAACAATTTTGCATTCCAAACACAAATTTCACAACTACTCAGACTTCATAACTCATCGGACTTCACAACTCCAGACTTCATAACTCTATCTCGTTGCCCCAAACACCCCCTAAGTGTGTTGACTATGACAATGTGAAATTGATGTTCATATTATTGGAATATAATTTTGTCAGTCTCATCCTGGAAAGAAAATGATGAGAAGACCAACATTTTTACCATTGTTTTGTATGAATATTATGTATTTTTTTTAATAGAAAAATTACATGATTAAAATGTCTTTTGTCTACCTTCAAATGGAACAACTACGTATCACTCTTAAGAAAATGATGAATTAAAGATACATAATAGTTTCTCCAAATTTTGCTTTTTTTTTTTTTTTGTCTCTTTTCTTTTTCTTTATCAATTTTTAAGACTTTTTTGTTGCACTGTTCACCGGAAGTGTACGGGTCAAGTTTTAATATAGTGAAAAAAATCAGGCATCGTCCTCTGAATTGGCTTTCTAGTTCACTTAACTACCATAGGTGTATTTGCCCAATTTTATTTAGAGAAAAGAATCGATCAAAGTTGAATTAATCCAAAATTACTTAAAACAAATAAAGGTGTGTAGGGGTGTGCAACGGTCGGTCGAGTTGGTTTTTGGCCAAAACCGACGCCGAAAACCGACAATTTAGTTTTAATCGGTTGGTGGTCGTCTGTTTTTATGGGTTCGTGACGTCAACCGACCGACTGCACAAACGGATAGTCGGATTTGGTCGGTTTTGTGACTCCGACGAACTCGATAGTGAAGGGATAAAAGCCCTATTGCGCAGCGGAAAAAACACAGAGACCTTTTGAATAATAAAACGCCGATTGGGATACCAATACGACGGCAAAACTAATAAATTTACAGCAACAATAAAGGACAATAATCTGCTGTAAATTAGATACAAGCATGCATAAAAATAAGATGGAAATATTCTAGATCTAATCTAGAATTGGATCCTATTGACCCTAGTTCAAGATAATCTTACCCTTGAAGAAAACCTTGATCGTTTCGCCAAATTCCTTGATTTTTCTCCCAAAAAACAGTAGCAATAAACCTTGGTATTGCTGGAAAATTGTGTAAACACCACCACAGGGATTCACCGGTATTCTCCAATTGGGATACTACGTTGAGTGCTGGTGGGAGCAAAAAAATTCTCTGGATTTTCTCTGGATTCTCTTTCTCTCTTCACTTTCTGCCACAGATCGATTGAGAGCCAAGGAGAGAGCGATAGATGGGGATGGTCAAGCGTGAGACTAGGGAGTTAAGTTAGCAACTCCCCTGACCACGTCTGGTTATTTAAAATATCAGATAACTGATATTTCAGTTATCTGATATTTTAATTAATTATAATTTGAAAAACATAAATTCAAATTACAATTAATTATCTTTTAATTAATCTAAATTAATTAAAATAACTTTAATTTAAATCCTATTTAAATCAACATCCCTCTTATCTTATAGTTTAATTAAATCAAATTTAATTAAACTAAATCAATTAATTAATAAGAAATTAATTAATTAATAAAATAAAATTGAACATCACATATTCAATTACTATTTTCTCTCTCAAAACTATAGTATTAATATACATCCAATGCATATTAATTATAACCTATAGTTTTAATATGAACCAAATTCATATTTTAGTATAATATTCGAACACCTTCGAATATTCAATCCATCCTTAGAATTTTACCTCAACGCCCCAAATGAGCTACCGGTGGGACCTAATGGACCTACAGATCAGAAGCTCCAACGATATGAGATTAGTTGGTTAAACTCATTAACCAAGTTAATCAATATTCGTTAACTGTGGTTCACTCCACTAAAGAACCACAGCTGCACTCTTCTCACTGCAGATATATTTCTGTGTCCACGGATATTGATCGTCAGCAGCAAGTTAGCCCTTCACGTGTGTTCGTACCCCAGCTAGGTCAAATTACCGTTTTACCCCTGGGCTACCTCTTGGTCCTTAAGTACCAGTGCTCCTCTAATGAACAACCTGTTTGTGGTCCAACCATCAAACAGAAAACCCTCTCGTGCCATAAAGAGGGTAGGGCCCTTTGTTCAAGACCCGGAGACACCACTTAAGGGAACACACCTCTACTTACCCTCATATCAGGAAGGAGTGAATTCCATCTTGTAAGACTACGTTCCCAGCTCCCCATTCGGTCTTGTCCCCAAAATGGTAGGCTTATTGAGTCGGCGAACTGGCCACTCTCACCCGTACAAATCAAAGGACAATCCCTCATGGACAGGAGTCCATAATCCACTCAGGATTAAGGCCAAGTTGCCTAGGTCATCCTAGTGAAATAGAAACCGAGCCAACCAACGGTGTTATAGTTAGTGGTTAACTATTTCGCGGTCCGGTCTTTGTGCAAACTCATTGCACAGGATACCCCCACTCGCATGTCAACCACATGAACGTGTTGGATCACTACGTTTGTATCAATATACAAAGCGGGCCGTATCCATAGTGTCACCAGGATAAGGTACCCAGCCTTATCCCTATACTACAGACCCTTTAGGCTAAAACTTGAACATTGATCCCCGCATGTCCCTACATACTAGTTCAAGTCTCATTCTATTAGCCATGGATGTTTAGTTTATTGGATTAGGGTTAGCAAGACAAGATATAATACAAACATTGAATAATACATCACTTTATTAATGTTCGGTCAAATGTACATTTACTATCTACGAGTTTTAGGGCATAAAACCCAACAGATAGTTGGTTTTGTGACTCCGGTGAACTAAACAACAAAAAAAGTGAAATAAAATAGAGAAGAAAAGGGATGGAGGAACTTCCGGCAAGGAAAGAAGAATCGGGGAGAGAGAAGAGCATATAAGAAAGAGAGAAGAGGAAGGAGAAAAAAAGTTCAACGTTTTCTGTTGTCATTAGCCACTGCATTCCGACGAGGTAAATCTGACAAGCAAATCCGGCAAAAGCTTGTTGAGAGAGAGAGAGAGTGAGAAGAAAGAATAAAGAAGGAGAAAGAAAAATGAAAATTAAGGAGAGATGAAGAAAGAAATCCGTTGAAGAGGAATGAAGGATTAAAAAAATATTTTTTAATAAAAAAAGTATTTAAAAAAAAATTAAATAGTAGGTAATCATTACTTACCCTTGTTAATCTTTTTCCATCTTTAGCACGTTTCTCAGCAGCTCTCACATTCCACTTACATTTTTTTAATACATTTAACATAAAATCGGTTGGTTTGGTCGTTTCTCACCATTTTAGGCGAGCCGACTGACCGACCCCGACCAACCCCATCATAAAACCGACCGACCGACGTCGGTTTGATCGGTCGGCTCGGTTTTTCGGCTTGTTGTACTTACCCCTAAGGCGTGAAAACTTAATGGAGAAAATTCTTAGAGAATTGATTTTACCAATTAGATGTATGAATTAATTTATTGATTGATTACGATTGAACATGCAAACATTCCATAAATCAAGAATTTCTAATTATCAATTGTCTCTCCTGATCAGAATTAATTCTTTATGCTAAGTTAAGAAATTCATATCCCTATCTAATTTCAATAACAAGCATAAACATGAAAATTCAATTCTTTAAACGATTTCTCAAGCAATCCTAAATCTACTGATCTTAGAACAACCTATGTCATGCAATTGATAAATCTAGTCTAAATTACCCTCCCTCGAGCATCTAATTCATACAATACAACGTTCAATTCGTGATCAAGAGATTAAAAGCATTAAGTTCTAAATTGCATAAATGAAATAGTTACAAACAATCACAATAATTCGTAAATCAATCCATACAAACTAATGGCTACATCAAGTCCTAAGATATGGAATTAGCTACTCATGGTCTCTAAATTACGGGCAAAGCATATCTCAAATCTCATCATGATAGAACAAAAATAAAGGAGTAGAAGAGTAAAATAGTTTTGTCGTGAATACCGCATGTCCCCGTTAAGATGTCCACGATCCTTGCTCCAAAAATCGGCTCCCCAACGTCTCCTCAGCTACTTCAGTCAAGTTCTCTCAAGAACAGGCGATTTTTCTTTCCAAAAAGCTCCCCCCCCCCCACTAAATCATGTTCAATTTATATCTTCCAAATCTCTAGTCGTAGCGTCTCGATGTTGCCTCGCGTACGCCCTAATTTAATAAGGTAAATATAGTGTAGCATCGAGACGTTGAGGAAGTAGCATCTTGACGTTACTTGTCTGGCGCTAAAAAATGTAGAGATAATTTTCGAAGCGTCGAGACGCTTGGGCATAGTGTTGTGCAAAATTACACCATACCGCAAGTGCACGGATCAAGTTTTAATATAGTGTTTGTTACAAACGGGTGTCGTCCTCTGAATTGGTTTTCTAGTCAATTAACTACCGTGATTAATCTTGTTCAATTTTATTTAGAGAAAGAAGCTTAATGATAATGATAAATCAAACAACAAAACTAAAGTAGATGGAAATTCAATTGGAGAAAACTCTTAGGGAATTGATTTCACCTATTGGGGTTGTGAATAAATTGCTTGAATGATTTAACAGCAAAAATTCATAAATCTAGGATAAACTATTATCATGGTTATCTTTCCCGAGCATAAACAATTCTCATACATGCAATAAACCCAATATCTCTATCTAGATTCATTCACATGCATGACCTTAAGTCTAATCCTTTTAACGATTTCTAAAACTATTCTAAATCTCTCGATCTTAGAGCTATTTTAGTTATGCAATTTAAAATCCAAAATAAATCCCTCTCTCCCAAGCAAGAATTAGAGAAAACAACATTCAACTCATGGCCAGTGAATTAAAATCATTAAGAACATAAATTGCATAAATGAAATTCAAAGCACAAAACATACCAGAATTAATTCATCAACGCTCAAAGACTACATCAATACCTAAGAAATAATGTCTAGCTACGCATGATCTCCTCATTACAATGTAAGCTAGAAAAGAAAAGCCATAAAAACTAATTCTAAAGATAAGGAAAGAAAGGAAAACCTCGAATGTCGTCGAAGTCGCACGTGTCTGTCACGATCTCCACGAGCTCTAGCCTTGAATCTCGCTCTTGTCCTTGCTCAAGCTCCCACAAGAGGTCTCTAATCATGATTAGGGCTAAAATCTCCAAAATCAACTCCCTTGGCCGGCCAAAATCGCTAAGTATTTATAGAAAAAATCTGGAGAGCGTCGAGACGCTAGGGACAATGTTTCGACGTTGTTCTGGTGCCGCACGAAATAATAAAGGAAATCTACCCAGCGTCGAGATGCTAAGGCCTCGGGTCTTCGACTGGGGCAAGGTCTACAACAGCGTCGAGACGTTGAGCTCTCAAGAACATAGGCTGCTGCTGACTTTTATATCTTCCTTCTTCACTTTATTTGCTTCTTTTTATGCTCTAAACATTCAATACACTTCCAAATGTTCCAATCTATCCCAATACTTGATTTCTACAAAAGAAACATAAATTTGTATGATTTTGACCAAAATAATCTCAAGGAATTAATAGCAAATAAATATCGGGAAAATAGCTCATTTTGTGAGTTATCACATAGCATCTCTACGCTATGCTCTCTAAAATCGGCTTCTTTTCTTCTTCTCTTCACTTCAATTGCTTTCATTGCTTCCAAAACATCAATTTATCTTCCATTTTACTCCATTTCATCCAAAATCTTGATTCCTACAAAATTATAACCAAATGTACGTAAAATTGGTCAAATAATCGCCGAGACTAACCTTCAAATAATAGAACATATAGCTCATGAAGTAAGCTATCACTTATCATTTTCATTTGTTAAGAAATTTAATACCCCATCAAGTGAAGAAAAATTTGAGGGATATCTCTTTACTCGTTATAACCCTCTACAAAATATGCCCATTTTGTTCTCTATGAATTCTAACTTTATGAAAGAAATAAACTCAAATCAAGAAAAATGGGTCCTTAATCATCTCTTAATTTTGGGTTAGACAAATTGTCCCAAGTAGAACTTGGTAAAAGTACAAGTGAAACAAGCTCTCGAAAATTTTGCTTTAAGGCTTCATTTAATGTTCCTTTTGAACTTAGAAATTGTGTCCAATAGAAAAGTTTAGGAGTAAATTGGACAACACCAAATGCTTCCACTTTATGAAAGCATGGGAATGGAAGATCCAAACATTCTTGAAAAAGTGAAAAGTTTGACAAATAAAATTATGCTCGGAGGGTAATCCAATATAATGCTCGAGTACATAGTTTCAAAGTTTAATTCTTGCTTAACCTTGTGTGCTTATCTTATTTGTATCTCTAGATCTTTAAGCATTCTGTTTTAATTCTTGTACTTTGTATTAAAAGAATCATTTTAGTTATTTATCATTTTTGTTTTTTTTTTTTATAGATAATCAAATAGAAACTTTACATAGGCAAACTTTTTTCCATTCATTTCATATGTGGTTGTCTATGTGAGAAGAGTTTCAAAGTCCACATAAATCATTAATAAAACATTAATGATAATGATTTTAAAATAATAATTTATGAAAAAATAATTAAATTGACCATTTGACAGGTTAGAGTTAAAATTTATCAAAGTTATTCAAGGAACAACACGTGAAATATTAATATACATTGAGGAAGTTTCGATAAATATATATAGATATACACATTGAGGAAAAAATAACATTACAGAGATTTTTAACTTATACTTCCTATTGAAAGAATACTCTAGCCTATTAGTCTAAGGTTTTTTGATTAAGTTGCCATTCAAATTGATAATAGAATAAGAATATAATGTAAATGTTCTTTTGTTCCTTGTTTTTTGTAGCAATACCGCTTACAATCATTTTCAAGAGAAGTGTCTAAATTAAACAAGATAGTTAGGAGAATTGTTCTGGAAAGCTTGGTTCATGAGTGTTGGGAAATTAAAAACACAAATTTATTGGGTAACAAGTAATTTAAGGATAAGACAGAAAATAACTGTTTCCCAAATTTAGCAAAAGGAACTAGTGTAGATAAAGTTTTACGGTTAAAATTCATTAAGACCTTTTCCATGTTTTGAATCCATCAACAACTAGTGTACAAATATAGATAGGAAAAAACTCCCAACTTATCCCATGTTTCCCTATATAAACAAATCAATGGAAACGAATGAAGTAAGCCAAACATATTATTTGTAGATAGTAAAATATGTTTAAGCTTCAATGGCTCATTTTCCCTCTTCTTCTTCTTGCATCTCTAGTTGGCTTACCTTTTTGTGCCGGAGCAAATGTTTCCTATGATTCAAACGCCATAATTATCAATGGTGAACGTCGTATTATCTTGTCAGGTTCAATTCACTATCCACGCAGCACCGAAGCCATGTGGCCTGATTTGATTCAAAAGGCCAAAGATGGAGGACTTGATGCAATCGAGACATACATTTTTTGGGATCGTCATGAGCCTCAACGACGAAAATATGATTTCTCTGGAAATCTAGATTTTATCAAATTCTTCCAGCTTGTCCAAGATGCTGGACTTTACGTTGTCATGAGGATTGGTCCCTACGTGTGTGCCGAGTGGAACTATGGAGGCTTTCCACTGTGGTTGCACAATTTGCCAGGAATCCAACTACGAACTAACAATCAAGTCTACAAGAATGAAATGCAAACTTTCACAACAAAAATAGTGAACATGTGTAAACAAGCCAACCTCTTCGCATCACAAGGAGGACCAATAATCATAGCTCAAATCGAGAATGAGTATGGAAACGTGATGACACCTTATGGAGATGCAGGAAAAACATATATCAATTGGTGCGCTCAAATGGCTGAATCCCTCAATATTGGCGTTCCATGGATCATGTGCCAACAAAGCGATGCCCCACAACCTATGATCAATACATGCAATGGATACTACTGCGATAACTTTACTCCTAACAATCCTAAGAGCCCAAAAATGTTTACTGAAAATTGGGTGGGATGGTTCAAGAAGTGGGGCGACAAAGACCCTCACAGAACTGCAGAAGACGTAGCATATTCTGTGGCAAGATTTTTTCAGTCTGGTGGCGTGTTCAACAATTATTATATGTACCATGGAGGCACCAACTTTGGAAGAACAGCGGGAGGTCCATTCATCAGTACGTCTTATGATTACGACGCCCCACTTGATGAATATGGGAACTTGAATCAACCCAAATGGGGGCATCTCAAACAACTCCATGCATCCATCAAATTGGGAGAGAAGATTCTCACTAACAGCACTCGCTCAAACCAAGACTTTGGTAACCAGGTGACATTAACGAAATTCTCTAATCCAACAACAGGGGAAATGTTCTGCTTTTTGAGCAACGCAGATGGAAGTAATGATGCCACCATAGATTTGCAGGCAGATGGAAAATATGTTGTGCCGGCTTGGTCTGTGAGCATTCTTGATGGTTGCAACAAGGAGGTTTACAACACTGCAAAGGTTAATTCTCAAACATCTGTGTTTGTGAAGGAGGAAAATGAGAAGGGAAATGCACAACTCTCGTGGACCTGGGCTCCAGAGCCCATGAGAGACACTCTACAAGGAAAGGGTACATTTAAGGCAAACCTTCTTTTGGAACAAAAAGGAACCACAGTGGATTTCAGTGACTACTTGTGGTACATGACGAATGTTGATACCAATAATGCAACATCTTCTCTTCAAAATGTGACTCTCCAAGTGAATACAAAGGGTCATGTTCTTCATGCTTACGTAAATAAAAGGTACATTGGATCCCAATGGGCGAACAATGGGCAGAGTTTTGTGTTTGCGAAACCCGTTCTACTAAAATCGGGAACCAACACCATAACCCTTTTGAGTGCAACGGTTGGATTGGCGAATTACGGTGCATTTTATGACACGGTGCCGACGGGAATCGATGGAGGTCCTGTTTCTCTAATTGGAGACGGAAATGTCACAACTGATTTGTCGTCAAATTTATGGTCCTATAAGGTTGGATTAAATGGAGAAATGAAGAAACTTTACAACCCGATGTTCTCACAGAGAGCAAAATGGAATGCATTAAATCAAAAATCTGCTGGAAGGCGAATGACGTGGTACAAAACTAGCTTTAAAACCCCTTCAGGAACTGACCCAGTAGTATTGGACTTGCAAGGAATGGGAAAAGGCCAAGCTTGGGTAAATGGGCGAAGCATAGGTCGATTTTGGCCTTCTTTCATTGCTGGCAATGATGGTTGCAGTGCAACCTGTGACTACAGAGGTTCATATAAGCCTGAAAAATGTGTTGGGAATTGTGGGAATCCTTCTCAAAGATGGTATCACGTTCCAAGATCGTTTCTTTCAGATGACACAAACACGTTGATTTTATTTGAAGAAATTGGTGGAAATCCTCAACAAGTGTCAGTTCAAACCATCACCATAGGAACGATATGTGGAGACGCTAATGAAGGTAGCACCTTAGAGTTGTCTTGTCAAGGAGGACATGTCATCTCTGAAATTCAATTTGCTAGCTATGGAACTCCAGAGGGAAAATGTGGCTCATTTAAGCAAGGCTCGTGGGATGTTACAAATAGCGCTCTTTTGGTGCAAAAGGCTTGCATTGGCATGGAAAGTTGTTCGATTGATGTATCTGCAAAATCGTTTGGATTAGGTAATAATGTTACAAATCTATCTGCAAGATTGGCCGTTCAAGCACTTTGCTCACAAAATTGAGTGTTGTAATATCTCTCTATATATAAATATGAATTTCGAGCCAACTTCTTACCTTTTCATGATATCATTTACCTGTCACAATAAACATGGCTGAAATTAGAAACTTATTATATGGTCCATGAATTCTCATACCTATTACATTTAAACTTCTAAACATTATGTTTTGTACCTTAAACACATTTTGGGAAGAAAAAAATAGTTTTCCAGCCACATATAGTTCATTATTAGTTGGTAAATTAGATTTAAATTTACGTTGAATAATTAAATAAAATTCAACTAGCGACTATAGATTTATTTTGACATTAAACGATCAGAACAACCGATGACCTTTCTTGGTGGTGAAAGCTCACATCAAAAGTTCCTTGAATAACAAAACACTCACAACTCTTAGGAAAAGAAAAACATTCAACTTTAGGTCACAGCACTAAAGATGAGAAGACATTCAGTCTTTTTTAAACTTCCAGCAACAACTTGAATTTCTAAAACAAGTCGAAAAACTCCAACACAGGAGCCAATTCCAACTTAACATCAAACTGTTCACTCAATAACGAACGTCCAAGGAGAAACATAATGAGATGGCAATAACAAGAACACAATCGAAAGTCAAACTAGTAAGAAGAATAAAGCACCAACTATCAGATGGTCAGACTACTCAGGAACAAGTTCAAGAGATTGAACAACTCTCAGATGGTCAAGTAGCTGAATCTTCAACTCATGATCAGTTTGATGGAGAGAAGAATTTCAAGGCTTCCAAGTCGTTATGATCAAGCTGGAAATGTATTAGAACAAAATCCTTTTACAGCATATGCATTGACATGTGATGAAACAAATTTGTGTAGTGAACCAAATAAATTCTCAGAGGCTGTGGAATCTGAAGACAGTGCATTATGGCTTACAGCTATGGAAGAGGAAATGGCTTCCTTGTATAAGAATGGAACATGGGAATTAACTTCAATTACCATGTGATCACAAGTTAGTGGATTGTAAATGGATAATACAAGCCTAAACCAAGTATCTTAGGGCAATCAAAGCCTAGGTACAAGGCTAGACTTGTTGCAATGGGATTCACTCAAGAATATGGGGTTTATTCTAATGAAGTGTTTTCTCCTGTGGTGAGGCATTTCTCAATACGTATTCTTCTCTCTTTGGTTACTATTGGGTTCCTAGAGTGAGTAAAATATGATATAAAATACTCTAGAATTCCTGTGCAAGTATATACAGTCTGCAGCAAGTAATATTATCAATCTGAGCCCTGAATTAGTTTCCACTCTACCTATTCTTGTGTAACTTTCCAATGGTTTCAAGAATAGTAAAATGATTTGGTTTTATCGGAATTATGCTGAAGCAAAATAAATGACAGAACAATAAGTAAACAAATAGATGGACAGATTAAAGACAGGCGATGGTTAGGTTTTAGTGATTGTTCTAAGATATGCTCTAGCAATATTATTGATCATGCATTTCTCGCAGTATTATTAGCGGATTCCTCCCGGAACTCCGGATCTTTTGGGATATGTTTCAAACCCAATGAAGAGCGACCGATCAAGCACTAGGCAACTGACTATCCCTAGCTCAGTCACTGGCGTTCACCAATACACAATGATCGTAGTGTGGATAATTGCCACACACTCTCTAAATAATCCCTGAAACTAGAGAGAACTATTCACATCGGCTGGCCAGGCGGGCATAAAATGGAAATAAGCACAACAATTAACCAAAATGCGACAGTCAATTTATTACTAGAGATGAAGCACAGTAATCACATTATTCCTAACCAACACCTTAAGCTACTTAGTTCATAATAGGCATAGGAATACGAATTACAATCTGAGTATGCATGTTCATAACCACAAGTTAATAAAGAAAATAAACTCCCTAATCAGCTTGCGGAAGATGGTGTTCTTGATGATCTTCAATCTCTCTAAAATATTCGACTTCCAAGGGAAGACATCGAATGCCTTTGACTTTGACGGCTACTTCCTTTTATAGAAGGATAGGAGACTTGAATTAGGTCAACTTGGACACGTGTAGGGCTCTCATTGCTCCTTTATCCCGAGAATAACTCAACAGAAGTCGGTTTATGATGTTGGCTAACGAGCTGTGATGTGGCAGTTCTGTTCCCAGTTTTGCTGTAGCACAGAATTTGCTCCCTCCAGTCGCTCAGCAGCATAATCTACACAAAATAATTTTCAATGCTTCCATTCTTCCAAATGGGTTAAAACATGTAATATCCATCTAAAACCAACCCTATTAAGCATAAAGGACACACAAATCCCTATATAATTGAGGCCTAACTAACTACCTTTTGGGCAATTATCAGTTACACAATTCAATCTTGAATTGGAACAAATTGATGTAACAACGGTTTTTCTTCATGGTGAGTTAGAAGAAAACATATATATGAAACAACCTGCGGGTTTTTGTTAAGAATGATCAAGAACACTTAGTTTGTCATTTGAAGAAGTCACTTTATGGCCTAAAACTAAGCAGTCTCCAAGACAATGGTAAAAGCGCTTTGAAAGTTTCATGGTGATATGTGGCTTTAAGAGTGAGTATGACAGTTGCGTATATGTTGTTTTCTTGTTGCTCTCTGTGGATGATAGGTTGATATCATCACAAGAAATGGTTGAAATTGAGAATTTGAAGAGAAGGCTGAGTATGGAATTTGAAATGAAAGATCTTGGACAGCAAGCAAGATCTTAGGTATGGAAATTCAAGATAGAGTGGCTGGGAAGTTGTTTGTTTCTCAAAAGAATTATCTTGACAAAATAGTCAGCTTTCAAATTGATATGGCTAAAGCTGTGAAGATTCCATTGGCACAACATTTCAAATTATCAAAAGAGCATGCTCCTAAAACAGAAGCTAATTTGATAGCACCATGGAAAATGTCCCTCACTCGAGTGTTATTGGGAGTCTGATGTATGGGATGAGTACTCATCCTGATATTGCTTATGCAATGAGTGTGGTGAGTAGGTTCGCATGAGCTATCCTGACAAGCCTCATTGGGAGGCAACAAAAGTGGATATTGAGATACAACAAAGGAAGTACAAATTGTGGGTTGATTTACACAGTAAATAAAACCGATACACCATGCTTAGTAGGCTTTGTAGATGCTGATTTTGCTGCGGATCTTGACAGAAGAAGATCAACTACGGGGTATGTATTTAAATGTTTTGGTAACACTGTTAGCTGGAGGTCATCTCTTCAATCAAATGTAGCTTTATCAACTACCATTTCTTTCATGTTGATTGTTCTGTCGATTGCTTAGTTAGTTTTTGGTATTTTGGCTGATATATATATATATATATATATATATATATATTTCAAACCAATTAAACTTCCTCACATGTCTATTGCAGCGGTTTCACATTAGTTGCAAGGCTTTATAAATTTTGCAATAGTTTCTAACAACACATCAACAAGATGTTGCAATTGATATGTATGGTAGCACTTTATTTATGCAACTGTTGCAATATATACAATTCCAATAGTTGTCTAAATGAGGATTTTTTTAATTAATAATGTACTTTAATAAAAAAAAAACAAATTTAGGGACGTTCTAAAAGTAATTCCAAAAATAGGGTAGCTAACTCGTGTACGTCGGTCGCGATTTCAATAAGTCGTGGACCGTGGTCACGATTCCGAGGGTAACTCGCGTACCTGGTACGCGACTTTTGTGTTGGCACGCTGACGAGGCATACATCACCAGGTTGGCGCTGACGTCGCGCCAGCTAACTCGTGTACCTGGTACGCGATTTACTTAACAAAATCGTGTACCAGGTACACGATTTTGTGGTCCATGAAACCCTACCCCACTCGTGAACGCGCCGCAGACCCCCCCCCCCCGGCTTTTTCTCCCTTCTTCTGCTTTCTGCATCTTACGCCGCCGTTCCAAGTGCCGTCGCCGCCGCTCCAAGTTGCCATCGCCGCCGTTCCGCCGTCCCGCCGAGCTGTGAGCTCGCCGCCACCGCCGCTTCAATTTTGTCAATACTTTCAAACTTCACCCTAAGTTTGTAATTTGTTATTTTAAGTACATTATTAATATTTTTATTTTGAAAACTACATTAGTTTGTCTTTTTTTTTTTTAAAGTACATTATTCGAGAAATTACCTCTCTAAATGATATGTTTACAAACTGCTTCAAAATGTCTATTTACACGCTTAACATTTTTAGTAACTGTTGTAATAAAGTATATATTGCAACAATTATGTTTACAAATAAAACAAAATCTGTTTACAAATAAAGGGTTGTTATTTATATCAAAGAATTCGAAAGTATAAAATATTTTTGAAAAAATATCTAATTGGTTGCTAGAGAAACTTTTTCATATCCATGAGTTAAGAATTGAGAGAAACAAAATCTTGACCACAAAAGTATTATGATTTTATTCGTAATGTGATCAAACTCAATAGCCTTAATATAGGCAATCTGAGAAGAAGATAATAAACAGAATACAACTGAAATATAACAATCTGAAACTGATACAGTTGAGAGGATATTAATCTAAGTAACAGACAAACACTTTAACTTCAATGTCTACTGCAGAAACAACATTGAGCTTGTTCTTTAAAGGTAAAAACCGACAGTAGAGAGAGGTTTAATGAAGATGTCAGCAATTTGAGCAAAAGCAGGTAAATGAAAAATATTCAGCTTCTTCTGTAAAACTAGATCTCGAATGAAATAGATGTCAATCTCCACATGTTTGGTCCTTGAATGAAGAATCGGGTTTGCACTTAGATGCACAGCACTTAAATTTGAAGGAATAAAAGTACCCACACAGCGGAAGCGCATCGATTGGACCTTACGCCGTATATTAATTAACATTAAAATATCGTTACGAAAACTCAATTAAACTTTAAAACCCTTTTAAAGCTGCTGGAAAATTGGTTTAAACATGCTTAAAAATAAATCTAAATTTATTTTCATGCTTTTCTAAAGAAAAGGGAAAGAACCGTCACATACCTTCGTTGAAGACTTGACCGTTCTTCGCCAACGACGCTCCACGAACAAAAACGCAGCAGCCGTCTTTGTTTTTCTTCGCTGGAAATTCCTTCTTGATTGACACAATAACCACAGAGGTTACACCGGTATGTCTCTAAGTCTAGGAAACAAAAGACTTGTGGGAGTCTTTCTCTAAGAGAGAGGCTAGAGAGAATTCTAGGTCTTGTCTTTCAAGAGTGTCAAGTGTCATGACCAATTAGGTCTAGTGTTCTATTTATAGAAGAGAGGTCATGAATAAAATATTCAATTAAATCAATCTTTTCCAAAATTGATTCAATCTTATTCCTTAATTAATCAATCATGATCAATCAATTCCATAATTAATTAATCTTTTCCACAAATGACTAATTACTTTCATAAGTGATTAGATCATTTCCATAAATGATTAATCACTTCCTTAAGTGATTAATTATTACCATAATTGATTAATTCTCGATTAATGAATTCTTTAATTAATTAACCACCAATTAAATATCACATATTTAATTCCCGACATAGAATTAATTAATTTGCCCAAACACTTTTTAGGCCTTAAATTAATTAATTCATTATTTGAACTCTTTCAAACTTCCATAAATTTATATTTGAACTTTTCAAATATTAATTTCTCTCATAATAATATATCAATATATATTATATTTGTTTCCCTTAATAAATTGAACATTTTCAATTTACTTTTATTACTTAGTTGCCTCAAATTACTTTACGAGCTACCAGTGGGACCTAATGGACCTGCAGATCAGAAGCTCCAACGATGTGAGATTAATTGGTCAAACTCATTAACCACATTAATCAATATTCGTTAACTGTGTGTACATTCCACTATAGACTCACAGTTGCACTCTTCTCACCGCAGACATATTTTCTGTGTCCACGGATCTAGACCAATATCGACTAGTTAGTCCTTCACGAGTGTCTGTAACACCAAATGGGTCAAATTACCGTTTTACCCCTAGGTTACCTCTATTTCCTTAAGTACCAATTCTCCTCTAATGAACAACCTGTTTGTGGTCCAACCATCAAACAGAAAACCCTCTCGTGCCATTGAGAGGGTAGGGCCCTTTGTTCAAGACTCGGAGTAACCACTTAAGGGAACACTCATCTGCTTCCCTAAGGTCGGGAAGGAGTGAATTCCATCTTGTACGATTATGTTCCCAGCTCCCCATTCGGTCTTGTCCCCAAAGTGGTAGGTTTATTGAGTCGGCGTATTGGCCACTCTCACCCATACAAATCAAAGGACAATCTCTCATGAGCAGGAGTCCATAATCAACTCAGGATTAAGACTAAGTTGTTTAGGTCGTCCTAGTGAAATAGAAAACCAACTAGCTAACGGTGTTATAACCAGTGGTTACTATTTCGCAGTCCGGTCTTATGCAAACTCATTGCATAGGATACCCCCACTCGCATGTCTCCTACACGAACGCGTTGAATCGCAGCGTTTGTATCAAATATAAAGTGGGTCGTATCCATAGTGTCACCAGGATAAGGCACCTAGTCTTATCCCTATACTATAGACCCTTTAGGCTGTTTCTTGAACAATGATCTCATATGTCGCTACATATAGTTCAAGACTCATATTACAACCTTGGATGTCTAGTTTATTGGATTAGGGTTATCATTAGGCAAAGACAAATATAAAATAACTAATAACAATTAATGGAAAAATATATCAATATTATTTCATTAATATCCGGTCAACGGTTACATTCACTATCTACGAGTTTTAGGGCATAAAACCCAACAAAATTATCACACCATATAGTTGGTAGTTGCGGTAGCTGAAATTTCAAATCTGTAAAAAGAGAATGCAACCAGACTAATTCAGCTGAAACATGTGCTGAACTCCGGTATTAGGCTTCTGTACTGGACCGTGAGATAATGTGTTGTTTCTTAGACGCCCATTGTATTAAATTTCCTCCCAAGTAAACACAGTATCCAGATGTAGACTTCCTGTCATCCGGATCACTAGCCCAATCTGCATCTGCAAATCCTAGTAAAGACAAGTCTTTTGGCACTTTAAACAGAAAACCATGATCAAGGGTACCAACAAGATAACGTAAGATCCGCTTAACAGCTTGCCAATGGCAACTAGTAGGCTTATGCATAAACTGACAGACTTTATTCACACTATATGCAATTTCAGGTCGTGTAATCGTAACATACTGTAGAGCACCAACTATGCTACGATATAGACGTAAATCAGAAAATTTATCTCCATTAAAAGCAGACAGAAAAACCCCACTGATCATAGGAGTGACTGGTGCATTTTAGCCTTGTACGACAACTCAGAGATATATTTTGATTGTGACAAAAACAGACCACCAGTTGAAAGATAGAACACTTCTACTCCCAAGAAAAAAACTTAAAGCACCAAGATCTTTAAGTGAAAAATGCTTATTCAGCTTACTCACAAGATGGTCAATGGCTAGACTAGAACTCCCAGTAATTATTATGTCATCCACATAAACTAGGACATAACATTGGTGGCCATTTTTATGACAAACCAGTAAAGAGGAGTCGGCTTTGGAGCTCACAAAACCAATAGAGTGTAGAAAAACAGTCAATCTTTCAAACCAAGCCCTAGGCGCCTGTTTTAATCCATATAGGGCCTTCTTTAAACGACAAACAAGGTTGGAAGATGAAGACTGAGTCATACCTGGTGGTTGAGACATAAAAACTTCTTCTTTTAATAAGCCATGTAGGAAGGCATTGTTGATATCCACTTGCCTCAACGTCCATCCATGTGCAAGAGCCAGAGTAAACAATACAAGGATTGTTGTAGGTTTTACCACAGGGCTGAATGTCTCAGTATAATCCATATCAGCTTCTTGGTGAAAGCCTTGCGCCACAAGTCGTGCCTTATATCTAGCTATGGAGCCATCAGAGTTTCTTTTCACCTTAAAGACCCACTTACAGCCGATTACCTTCTTGTCTTTAGGAGGAGAGACTAAGGACCATGTATCATTTTTTATCAAGGCACCATACTCTTCTTCCATAGCCTTCACCCAATGTTTGCACTTCAAGGCCTCTTTGACACTCGGCGGCTCAGTATCAACATATTCAGTGAGAAATGCCTTTGGTTTGTATATCCCAGCTTTACCTCGAGTAACCATAGAATGTTGATTTGTTACTCTCGGTCGAGTTGGTTCTGATGCAGGCAAAGAAGCATTTGAAATATTGGAGCTGGTTTGAGCAGGTAGAGTAGTAGTAGCTGGATGGGAGACTTCACGTGAAGCAGTGGAAATGGGACAGTGTGAAACACTGTTTTCAGGTACCAAGGAGGGTGCTTTTGGGTCAGAATCACGTGAAGTGGTATGAGCTGAAGGTGTACTTTCTGAGGCTGAAAGGGGAGATATGATAGGTGTATGGGTTGAGGAAGGAACGGTCTTTTCTTGTGAGGATGAAATAGTAGTATTGGAAATAGGGGGCAATAGGTAGCAGACTAGTGACAGAGGGAATAGTAATATCTTTTGGAGCAGTAAGTAACCGAGAGGTAGGGAATTTTTGTTTCATCAAAAAGTACATTCATTGAGATGTACAAACGGCCAGAAGATGAAAGCCATTTATAACCTTTATGTAAGGAGTTGTATCCCAGAAAAAGGCAAGGTTCAGACCGTGGTTCAATCTTATGGTGATTATATGGTCGAAGGGAAGGGTAACATAGACAACCAAAGGTCTTTAAGGAAGAATAGTTAGGCTTGCTGCCAAAGGGTTTTTTTAGGGAGATAATGTTGGATTTTATGCCCTAAAACTCGTAGATAGTGAATGTAACCGTTGACCGGATATTAATGAAATAATATTGATATATTTTTCATTAATTGTTATTAGTTATTTTATATTTGTCTTTGCCTAATAATAACCCTAATCAAATAAACTAGACATCCTAGGTTGTAATATGAGTCTTGAACTATATGTAGCGACATATGGGATCATTGTTCGAGAAACAGCCTAAAGGGTCTATAGTATAGGGATAAGACTGGGTGCCTTATCCTGGTGACACTATGGATACGGCCCACTTTGTATTTGATACAAACGCTGCGATCCAACGCGTTCGTGTAGGAGACATGCGAGTGGGGGTATCCTATGCAATGAGTTTGCATAAGACCGTACCGCGAAATAGTAACCACTGGTTATAACACCGTTAACTAGTTGGTTTTCTATTTCACTAGGTCGACCTAGACAATTTAGTCTTAACCCTGAATTGATTATGGACTCCTGCTCATGAGAGGTTGTCCTTTGATTTGCATGGGTGAGAGTGGCCAATACGCCGACTCAATAAGCCTACCATTTTGGGGACAAGACCGAATGGGGAGCTGGGAACATAATCATGCAAGATGGAATTCACTCATTCCCGACTTTAGGGAAGCAGATGAGTGTTCCCTTAAGCGGTTACTCCATGTCTTGAACAAAGGGCCCTACCCTCTCAATGGCACGAGAGGGTTTTCTGTTTGATGGTTGGACCACAAACAGGTTGTTCATTAGAGGAGGACTGGAACTTAAAGAGATAGAGGTAACCAAGGGGTAAAACGGTAATTTGACCCAGCTGGTGTTACGGACACTCGTGAAGGACTAACTAGTCGATATTGGTCTATATCCGTGGACACAGAAAATATGTCTGCAGTGAGAAGAGTGCAATTGTGAGTCTATAGTGGAATGAACACACAGTTAACGAATATTGATTAATGTGGTTAATGAGTTTGACCAATTAATCTCACATCGTTGGAGCTTCTGATCTGCAGGTCCATTAGGTCCCACTGGTAGCTCATAAAGTAATTTGAGGCAACTAAGTAATAAATGTAAATTGAAAAGGTTCAATTTACTAAGGGAAACAAATATAATATATATTGATATATTATTATGAGAAAAATTAATATTTGAAGAAATTCAAATATAAATTTATGGAAGTTTGAAAGAGTTCAAATAATGAATTAATTAATTTAAGGCCTAAAATGTGTTTGGGCAAATTAATTAATTCTAGGCGGGGAGGTGGTTAATTAATTAGAGAATTAATTAACCGGGAATTAATCAATTATGGAAATAATTAATCACTTAAGGAAGTGATTAATCATTTATGGAAATGATCTAATCACTTATGGAAGTAATTAGTCATTTGTGGAAAAGATTAATCAATTATGGAATTGATTGATCATGATTAATTAAATAAGGAATAAGATTGAATCAATTTTGGAAAAGATTGATTTAATTGAATATTTTATTCATGGTCTCTCTTCTATAAATAGAACACTAGACCTAATTGGTTTGGGACACTTGACACTTTTTGCTCATGCTCTTAGACTCTCAAGACAAGACCTAGAATTCTCTCTAGCCTCCCTCTTAGAGAAAGGCTCCCACAAGTCTTTTGCCTCCTAGACCTAGAGTCATACCGGTGTTACCTCTGTGGTTATTGTGTCATTAAAGAAGAATTTTCCAGCGATCACGAGACAAAGGAGGTTGCTGCGTTTTGTTCGTTGGAGCATCGTTGGCGAAGAACGGTCAAGTCTACAACAGAGTTATGTAACGATTCTTCCTCTTTTCTTTAGAAAAGTATGAAAATAAATTTGGATTTATTTTTCAGCATGTTTAAACTGATTTTCCAGCAACTTTAAAGTATGTTTAAAGTTTGATTGAGTTTTCGTAACGGTATTTTAATGTTAATTAATATACGGTATAAGGTCCAATCGATGCGCTTCCGCTGCGTGGGGACTTTTATTCCCTTCAGATAATTGGTGGACAACTGTAGGTAATCGGTTTATTAAAAAGACTGTAGTGGATAATGCATCATCCCAAAATTCTAGAGCTAAGGAAGAGTGGGACAGAAGGGTTAATCCCATATCAAAAATTTGACGGTGTTTCCTCTCAACAATTCCATTTTGTTTAGAGGTATAGGGGCAAGAAAAACGGTGTTCAATTCCATTATTTTTCAGAAAGGGAGTGAATGAACGAAATTCACCACCATTGTCTGTTTGAATACGAAGAATAGATTTTTCGGTGAGTTTTTCAACATAAGTTTTGAATAACAGAAATGTTTGGAAAGCCTCAGATTTAGAAATGAGAAAATAGATCCATGTAAAACGGGAATAAACATCAACAAAACTGAGATAAAAATGATAATCATTTCAAGAGGATTTAAATGTTGGCCCCCACAGATCAGCAACAACTAACTCAAGTGAAGAATGATATTCAGTAGTGGACAAGGAAAATGGTAAACTATGAGACTTCCCAACAGCACAGGCATGGCACTGTTAGCGCAATTTATTGTGCTATATTTTATATGATTTTATTGTTAGTCTTGGGTACTTTTTGGCCAATTTTATGTTTATTTGGTTTTGCTTTATAGGAATCAAGCATTTCAATGGAAATCGACGCTTTTGAAGATTACCGGTGATTTAAGAGCTGAATAATGAGTGCGAGCCAAGAAAAGAAGCGAGGAAGCAAGCTTCAAGGCTTAGCGTTGAGATGCTACCCCTTGGAGTGTCTCAACGCTAGGCATAACTCAGGAGACGAGCGAATGGTGAGGCAGCGTCGAGACGCTACCTCCACAGCATCTCGACGCTGCAACACTTTTAGGATGAATTAGGGCACGCATGACACAGCGTCGAGACGTTGTGTCCTTAGCGTCTCGACGCTGTCGTGCAGAATGACCAGTATTTAATGTTTGCGATGCCATCTGATTTGGGGAGCTGTTTTGGAGAGAAAAATACGACTTTTGAGAGCACAATCTGGACAGAACAGGGTAGAAACTAAGAGGAGCTTAATTTCGGAGCTTAGATCGGGAGGATTGTGACGGGAACGCACAGGAATCACGGCTAGCGAGTTTTAATCTTTCTCCCTTATTTCTTGTACTGATTTTTATGATGTTTGGGACCCGCGGCGGATTTATGTTGGGCCTAGGGGGGGCTCGAGCCCCCCCTCAACTTAAGAATGCTTTACTTGTTATATTAAATGCGGCAGTACTTTATTAATCCATTCATTCAACTTCAGTGGAGTTAGCCCCCCATGTAACGCCCTCCACCCTAGTTTGAGCCTGTTGTTCCTCGTTTGGAAGTGGTTTTTTATCCTTCTCAGTTTTCTTTGACGTGTTTTTTTGTTTTTTTTTTCGTGCTTTTTTCGCGTTTTTTTTTTCTTTTTCCTCTTTGAATTTTTTTCGTACACGCAATTTCGTTCTTTTTCCTTTTCAGATTTTCTTCACGAACATTTTAGCATTTCTCTTTTATCTTTTCTTTTTTACTTTTCAGTCTCTTCTTAGGTTAAATTATCAAAAATACTTCTAAATTATGGAGTTTGTTTTAATTATAGAAACTTTCAAAAGTTTCATTTTAGCCTTTAAAGTTTGAAATTTGTTTCAAAGTGGCCCTTGAAGGCTTTTTTCATTAAATTTATGGAACGAAAATGACGTGTATGCATATGTATGGTTGCTATGTGAATAAATTTGAATACATACGTGGAAAATCAATAAAAATGCATATAAACACATCATTTTTTGTCAATAAATTTAACAAAAAATATCTCTATGGTTGTTTTGAAACAAACTTTGAACTACAAGGGCTGAAATGAAACTTTTGAAAGTTTTATAATTGAAATCAACCTCATAGTTCAGGAGTATTTTTTATAATTTAACCTTTTTTTTTTACTTTTTTTTACAACTCTTTTGAATTTTTATTAACCTGCATCCTTAACTTTTTTTTCTTTATTATTTTGTTTTAGTCAAACACTAATTAATTTTTTTTTTCAATTTCAACCCTGCATTTTTTTTTTTTTGATAAAAATACATGAAAATGAATAAGATTATTTTTAAATTTCAATAAATTATTTTTAAAAAAAAATTGAATAGCATGAAACAAATGTATAATTCTGGTAATCGGAAAAAGAGAAGAAAAATCTAACTCTTTTTTTTTTTTTACAAAGAGAAAAAAATCTAACATTATTTCATTATCATTCATTTTCTTTTATATTTATATTTATATTAAATTATTTGACAACACTTTTTAAAGGTAAGATGAAAATTGCAACACTAATTCTAGTTCAATGTGCAACTAGATAGCATAGAAAGTTTAAGATAAAAATTGAACACCTTACCAATTTTAGGGTTAAAATTGATATTTTTCTTAATTTCTATGTAGCCCCCCCTAAAATGAAGTTCTGGATCCGCCACTGTTTGGGACTGATTTTGCTTGTATTTTTTGAGACCATGTGTAGCTAAATTTCGTTTCTTAGGGGCTTGATGTAGCCCATTAGTTTGCATGGATTAATTTACGGATTTTTAGGACGTTTCGTAACGCGGTTTATTTATGCAATTCTATGCTTAGTGCTTTTAATCTCTTGATCACGGATTGTATGATTATTGTTTCTGAACTAATTGCTCGGGAGAGGGTAGTTTAGATTAGACCATCAATTGCATGACTTAGGTTATTCTTTAATCGGGAGATTTGGGATCGCTTGAGAAACCTTCATGAGGATTGTTCTTTAATGTTTATGCTTGTTGTTGAAATTAGATAGGGACATCAATTTCTTAATTTGCATAAAGAATTAATTGTACTCGGGAGAGGCTTTTAATTATCGATAATCCTTGGTTTATGAACTTGTTACGAGTTTGTTCCTAATTATTCTTTGAATTAATTCATGCATCTAATAGGTGAAATCAATTCCCTAAGGCCTTTCTCCATTGAGTTTCCATATTTTATTGCTTTGATTAGTTTTTCATTGATTTGCATATTTCTCGATTATTTTCTCTAAATAAAATTGGGCGAATATACCTTTAATAATTAGGGGAACTAGAAAACCAATCCAGAGGACGACATTCGATTTTAAATCACTATATTATAACTTGGGTCCATACACTTGCTGTTAGCAATTTGCGTATCAGACATAAAGATTGAGTTTTATTATGTGAGTATGAAACATTACAAGAATAAAGAATTGAACATACAGTTTTAACAGTAGGATGTCCTAACCTATTGTGCCATACATAAAAAACAGGCAGAGTAGGTTCAACAGACATAGTATTTTTACACAAAGATTTAGGAACATGAGTAACAGCAGTAGTGAGCACCTGTGAAGTAGGTTCAACAGGTGAAGAGTATACTCCTTTTGAATTATTGGGATGAGCTTTGTCCAAAGCAAAGGTGTAGAGTCCATCAACTAGCTTCCCTTGAAGAAGAGTTTGGCCATTGGCTTGATCCTTCACACAACAAAAGGAATGGTGAAATTCAAAATAAACATTATTGTAAAGGGCAAATTGGCTTACACTGATTAGATTTTTTTTTTTTTTGGCACATGAAGTAGGTTATTAAGGTGAAAAATACAGTTGGAAGATGAAGAAGAGGATTTAAGAAAGGAAGAGCCAATATTCAAAACTTCCAAACCTGCACAATTACCAACATAGACTCTGTTTTCTCCCTGATATTCGGCTCCAATGGATAAATTGCTAAGCTCATTTGTCACATGATTTGAAGCTCCTGAGTCTGGATACCAGTGGTTATCTTTGTTCAAATCGTGTTGGAGTACAAACGCATTCATGGATGGTTGATGAGGCTGTTGTCCTCCATATGAAAATGTATGAGATGCCCCAGCCTGCTCAGGCTGTCCAGAAGTAGGCATGTTAGGTCCTTGAAACCATCATTCAAAACGATAGTAGCATCGTTGCACCGTGTGCCCAAACCGTCGACATAGCTGGCACTGTGGCTTGTTATTATTATTCCATTTCCGCTGAGGTCTTCCATTGGAATTTCTTCGGTTTGAAGGCTCATTCGGAATCGGTGCAGGAGCTTGTTTAGAAGGATTGTGTGTGGTCAAGTTCACAGAAGGCACTGACCCATCAAGATTGTTTGCAAGATTTCTCGCAATTCTGTTCTCTTGAGTCAATAACAAAGAATAAACCTTCTGCAAGGGTGGAGACTCATCTTTTTCAGTAATGACCGATACTGTGGGATCATATTCTGGTCCAAGTCCCGCAAGAATGTGAAGAATGTGGTCGGTGTGGGAAATTTTTCTACCAGATGCCGACATTGAGTCTACAAGATTTTTAACCTTCACGAAGTAGTCTTCAAGCTTGAGATTTCTTTTCTTGAGTGTCTCCAATTTGGATTTTAAATCCATAATTCTAGCTAGATTTCGAGATGAAAAACGATTGTTCAAGATCCTCCATACCTCACGGGTTGTATCGCATTCAAGCATCTTCGAAAGCAACAAATTGGACATCGACCCTAACAGCCAGGTCGTGATCAAGCTATCTTGTCGAATCCAGTGATCGTACGTTGGATTGGGAATTTTCGACGTGGATGACGACTCATCGAATTTGGGAGGGATTGGTGAATCTTCTTCAATGTACTGCTTGAGACCATGCCCTCGTAACGCCGTAAGAACTTGTAATTTCCAGAGAAGAAAATTTTCTTCATCTAATTTGACCGTCGTAATTTTGTTTCCAGGGTTGATTACTTTCTGATCTTGAGAGGTATGAAGAACATCAGTTGCGCTTCGATCGGTAGACACATAATCCATTGAGGATCGAAAAAAATCGCTAGATTTTGAGACTTTGATACCAAGTTAAGAATTGAGAGAAACAGAATCTTGACCACAAAAGTATTATGATTTTATTCGTAATGTGATCAAACTCAGTAGCCTTAATATAGACAATCTAAGAAGAAGATAATAAACAGAATACAACTAAAATATAACAATCTGAAACTGATACAGTTGAGAGGATATTAATCTAAGTAACAGACAAACACTTTAACTTCAACGGGCTCTCTTAACACCATGTAATTGTAAAATAATGGAGAAAAATGTTTCAAATGAAATATTTCGTAAAATATGAGCTACTTGATGATAATCGAAATGGACTCAGTGGCAGAGTTTGATGTTGATGGAAAGTTGAGCTCAATTGGAAGAGAGGAGGTGTGACTGGTTTAATCGAAAAATCGTAAGTTGGTAAATCTTTTTAAGGTTTTCGATAAAACAGATTAAATTGAAACAAATTAAAAACAAAATCATTTATTTTTATTCAATATTTAATCCCTAAATTTTAGATTTCAGATTTGTGAATTAATCGATTTGGACGGAGGGAGTTCGTTGAAGAGAGGAAGTTGTTTAGGAGAAATTTTTAGATGCTCACGGTACAATGAGACGGATAGTTTTGCATCATTAGATGTAAGAGAGAGGAATTGTAAAAGCGTCTCGATTTTGTATCCATCAATTAATAGGAATAGACAAATTTGAAGATGTACACCAGGAGCACCTAATCATTTGTCGTTGTTGGCACAATTCAGTGCACATGAGATGCCCGTGTGGCCATTTTTCCACCTTTAATTAGGAGACACTAGTATCCACAATCCACAAGTAGAATGACACTAATGTTTGACCACTTAAGTTATATTCTAAGTTGACGACATGAATATATTATTTTAAGATTTTTTTTCAATAATAATTTTCTCTTTTCTCAATGAGATTTTCTTTGGAGCCAAACAACATTATATTATCCATGTCATAGGGTAATGGTGGCTGGCTGGAAATGAAGCATGGTACTGAGTTTGGATTGTTCTCTGTGTCAAAACCAGGCTATGCAATTGAAGCACCAAAGGAACTTGTGGATGATGAACATCCTTATTATTCAAGCCATTTGATCCTGCTGAATTTATGAGCTTCTTCTTCTCACAGGCTGATAAGTTCAGTACTGATACTGAATCTCTTTTCAAAAGTTACTTTTGGTTTCATTCCATTTTTAGTCTCTATACTTTCAAAATGTCCAATTTTAGTCCATGTACTTTAAAAAAAAAAACTTAAAATTAGTCCTTTAAAGTGATTTTTTATCAAAATTAATTAGTTAAGTAATAATAATAATTTTCATGGCAATAGAAGGCACCATGTGAATATGTTTCCAACATATATAAAGGAAAAACTAATAGAAACTAAATATATCTTTTAGAAAATTTAACAATAAACTAATAAGTATAGTGACTAAAATGGACATTTGAAAGACATGAACTAGAATAGAAAGAAACTCAAAGTATAGGGACCAAAATGATATTTTGACTTATTTTAAGTCAAATCAACAATCATGTTCGACCAAATGGCTATAAATGTATAGGGTCATTATGAAAAATGGCAAAGGGTTTTTTTTAATGGAAAACGGCCACCGCGTTTTCAAGGGCTCTCCGACAAGCTCGATCTTGTGTTACAAGAACGCTCGGCTCAAACGACCCAAAACCTTCAAACAATTAACACTCCCAAAGTTCAATATATTTTTAACTCACTTTGGACATATATATATGACGAGAAAAATATATAAATTCATTGATGATCATCATCACAAGCTCTAATGGAATAAACATACAAAATATAGATGGCCAATTCAAGTTAAGAACTTATTTTTAGGGATATTTGATCAGTTTCCATGCATGAGAGTTCAATTACTTTGGTGAAGTGATTGAAGCAAAACCCTAAAAAATACATATGAGAAGCCATAACAATTGGTTTGAAGTGAGCTCCATTACTGAGGGCCAACAGTTCTGCAGGCAAACCTAAGATCAGCAGCAGCAACATACTCCATCCACACAACACTCACAAGTCTCGTAGCAGCAACAACAGCAACACAATGTAAACAAACTATGGGAATCAAAGAAGAAGAAGAAAAAAAAAAGTAAATAATTAGAAAAGCCAAATTGAATTCAACCAAAGGAATTTGAATTTTTGATCTTTTGATCGAGGGTATAAAGTCTTAACTAGTTGAGTTATGTTCAAGGTGAGCAAATGTTTGCTAGTATTAATAACATGATTTATGAGACTAATCCATGATTCAAATGTATTTTCATTTTAAGCTAGGACGTTAGTTTTTTCGTTGTTTAATACAAAATGGCAAAAACAATAACACATTATTACATAAACAAGGGGAGAGGATAGATAAGAAGATGCACCAAATGTCTGTTGAGGATCCCACATTGAAAAGATAAGTGGAGAACTCACAATTTATAAAATGTATGGGTTACTTCTCTTATTGCCAATTGGTTTTTGAGATGGAAACCTCATGTTATCTAATATGATATCAGAGTCCATTAAACCCAAAATGGGTATTCGGTCTATAAAAAAAGCACCATCTTAAGGGGGCATGGTGAGGATCTGGTCTTTGAGATGATAGTTTTTTTTTAGTTCAACATGTAAAATGGGAAGATTCAAACCTATAACTTTTTAAACAAGGATATATGTCTTTGACACATGATAATAGAGATGTTTTATAATAAATAAATAAATAAATTTATTTATTTGTCTCTAATCAAACCTTTTTTTTTTTTATGAGCTAGTGCTTTCTAAAAGTAAATTATTCTCATCACTAGTACCTAATTTAAAGATCAAAGTAGCTCAGTGTGAACTAACCCACCTAACCCAATTACCAAACTTTTTCTTCCTCCTTTGTTTTCAACAATGCAAAGGTTGGGAATTCGAAAATAAAAAGTTAATTGAGCTATACTCAAGTTCAATTTTTTATGGTAAAATGTGGCAACGTTCAAGTCATTATTTAAAGGTATAACGATTTTTAGAACATGACAAGTAGATCAGTTCTGATCGAAAATCTTATAATGTCACGTCACCATGTTGAAGATCCCACATTGAAAAGATAAGTGGAGACTTCAAAATTTATAAGATGTATGGGTTACTGAACTCATTGTCAATTAGTTTTGAGATGAAACTCATGATATCTAAACATTCAGCCCCGTTTGATAACCATTTGGTTTTTGGTTTTTTGTTTTTGAAAATTAAGCTTGTTTTCTCCTAAATTTCTTGCTTCATTTTTGTCAATGGTATATTTGAATTTCTAGCCAAATTCCAAATTCCAAAAACAAGTTTTTGGAAACTACTTTTTTTAGTTTTCAAAATTTGAGTTGGTTTTTGAAAACATGGGAAGAAGTTAGGGAACAAAACAAAGAAACTTATTAGGAGAAATAGTGTTTATAGGCTAAATTTTCAAAAACCAAAAACCAAAAACAAAATGGTTATCAAACAGGGCCTCAATTATTAATTTCAACAACATAGTTAAGGAGAGATTTATTTCGAAAACAAAATCCAAACTTTTTTAAACCATGAGGGATGAGGGGAGATGAAACTACAAATCAAATATACATCAAGAAACCAAATAAATATACACAAGTCATGAAACCAAATTAACAAAAACTTTTTAGTAGGTTAGACAAATGTCATTAGATCAATTAATCCTAATTAGTAAGGGGGAAAAATCATAAAACTAAACTAAACATACCAAGCATAGAGACAGCCTTTGTCTTCCCTGCGCTTTTGAACATGATCATAGTACGACATCATCTGTTCTTGAGGTGCTGCTCTTTCCGCCATTGCAGCAATTCTCTTTCACTTCTGATCTATTGATGTCGTCTTTTACAGGCAAAAATGGCTTTTATTATCCACAGCTATGGCTCATGGGCTATCCAGCTTGATTTCTGGTAAGGCTCTTTAATGTTCAACTACTAGCTAGTTCAATTAAATGTTCATCTCTTTTCTCTCCCTCTCATAAATGTTTGCACCAAAAAGAGAGAGGTTTTATAGTTCGTTTTTAAGTTTTAAACGAACCAAATAGTAAAATCATTATTGTTTTTCGTATCCTTTGTAAAAGAAAAATTATTTGAAGAGATTGGAACTGTTGAAGAAATTAGCACAAAAGGGGAGATACAAACACTTGGAAGAAAGAAACTTTTATTAGGAAAGTACAAAGATGGACACTCTTATGAGAGACTCTCTCACTTTCTCACACTCACTTGTGATGCTCTCTCCAACTTGTTGATTCTTATGGGGGACACACTTCTATTTATAGGCCTAAGATCCTTGGAGCCCAAGCAACAAGATTTTTCTAGGCTTGGATCTAAAATCATCCTAGATATTTCTATACTTATCCTTATCTAAAGGAATTCTCCTTGGAGCCTAAATAAAGGATAAGATGATTCTAGAGATTCTTTTAGGTATTTATTTACAATACTCAAGAAAAATCTAGAAAGAACTAATCTATACAAATGAGCCATTTATGAAGATACTTCAAGAACTTTCTAGATAGTTACTGTTGCTTTATTTAACCGGAACAACTTGAACTTGACTGACAATTTTATGTTGTTGAATGATAAATCTGACATCAAAAAGATTTAGATCAGATAAGCAACTAAACTCTGGTGGCTACTTTAAATTATTTTCCTTTTTAACATGCTCTCATAAATGATCATTTTTTTTAGAAAATATGGAATATGGGGTAATAAAATAATTTAATAATGAATAAATAAATAAATTAAAGGAACTATGTTTCTATGACAATTTTTCAAAGAAATAAATGTGGAAGAGAAGTACATCTTTCATTCTCATCCTGGGGGTATATATACAAGAGTTCTCCTTAAACTCAGGAGAAGTTACAACCGAAAGCATGGAAATAGAACAAATTTACCTTATTGAAGCATGAAACTAGAACAAATCTACCTAATTGAACTACCTAGGTACAAAGTGATATTCTATATTTACAATATATACATTCAAGCTTCCTATAATTTCCACACTCCCCCTCAAGCTTAACTGTAAATGTTCAACAGATTAAGCTTGCTAGTCATCTCCTTGAAGCTTGTTTGTGGTAATGGCTTGGTGAAAATGTCAGCTGCTTGTTGTTTGGAAGGAACGTAGTTTAGGACGATGAGTTTCTGCTCGATACTATCATTGATGAAATGTCGATCGATTTCGATATGTTTCGTCCTATCATGTTGTACGGGATCCTTTGCCATGCAAAGTGTAGACTGATTATCACAGTTGAACTTCATTGGATGCTTACTGTCCATGTGTAACTCCATTAACAGTCTCCGTAACCACATTCCTTCACATATTCCACTAGCAAGAGATCGAAGTTCAGCCTCTGTACTACTCCTGGCGACTACAGTTTGCTTTTTGCATCGCTAAGTGACAAGGTTTCCCCACACGAATGTACACATACCTGAAGTTGACTTCCGATCCGTAATAGACCCTGCCCAGTCGGCATCAGTATATACTTCAACCTCTCGATTAGTTGTCTTCTTAAAAAACAATCCTGAACCAGGAGTAGATTTTAAGTACCTGAGAATCTTCATGACTGCATCCATATGAATTATTGATGGGTTACTCATGAACCGACTAACCATGCTCACGAAGAAGGCAATATCTGGCCGAGTGTGTGCCAAATAGATCAATTTCCCGACTAGTTTCTGATATCGGTCTTTGTTGGCTGCTGGTTCTGTTGTCCTCACTTGTAGCTTGATGTTCGGGTCCATTGGAATATCTGAAGGTTTGCAGCCCAGCATTCCGGTTTCTTTGAGCAAGTCGAGGGTGTATTTCCGTTGCGAGACGGAGATTCCCATCTTGGACCTTGCCACTTCCATACCGAGGAAATATCGTAGCTTGCCGAGATCTTTTACTTCGAATTCCGTAGCGAGTAACTTTTTCAGCCTCGTTATGTTTTCCATATCATCCCCGGTGATCACTATATCATCAACATATACGCTCAAGATCGTGCACTTCCCTGTTGTCGTATATTTTGTGAACAAAGTGTGATCGGCAAGGCTCTGCTGATAATCATGCTTCTTGAGGACTCGAGTGAACCTTTCGAACCATGCTCGTGGTGACTGTTTGAGTCCATATAGTGACTTCTTGAGCTTGCAAACTTTATCAGCATTGTGTTCATTTATGAAACCTGGGGGAATGCACATGTATACCTCTTCTTCGAGGTCTCCATTTAGGAAGGCATTTTTTATGTCGAGCTGTTGAAGTGGCCAATCTAAATTGACTGCGAGTGAAAGAAGGACTCGTATGGTGTTTAGTTTCGCAATTGGGGCGAATGTCTCGCTGTAATCCAACCCATGCGATTGTGTGTACCCTTTTGCCACTAACCTTGCCTTTAATCTTTCGACTGTACCATCTGCCTTGTGCTTGATAGTGAATAACCATTTGCACCCAACTGTCCTCTTCCCTGCTGGTAAGCTCGTCAACTCCCAAGTTCTATTTTTTTGTAGTGCTGACATTTCGTCTAACGTTGCTTTTCTCCATTCAGGAACTTGGAGTGCTTCTTCTACACTCTCTGGAATCTTTATTGAGTCAAGGGTAGTCACAAAGGCTCTATGCCTTTCAGAGAGATTTCCATAATAGACAAAGTCTTGAAGTCTATATGGTCCACAAGATCTTGTAGACTTCCGCACGGCTATCGGTAGATGAAGGTCTGATTGCTCAACTCCGAGTTCTGTCCCATCAGAGCTGAGTTCTGCCCTATCAGCGCCTAATACCTGCACAGGACTTTGAGACTGATTCAATGGTGAGTCGGTACCTGATTCTTGATGGTCCAAGGCAGGAGACGAAGATAACTCATGCATGGTGAGCTCAGGAGAGACTACCTTCGACTCAGGGATCGGTTCATTTTCAGTCAAAACACGCGTTTGGACAGGTGGCTGATGAGATGAATAAGGCTCGTATGTCGGGGTTAACCAGTTCAGGGATTCGCAATGTAATTGTAATTGTTCCCCCTGAAGGAGTGAACTGGTATAGTAGGGCTCGGATTCGTGGAAGGTGACATCTCGGGTTGTGAAGTATTTTTTATGGACTGGAGAGTAACATTTGTAACCAGGTTTTGTAGGGTGATAGCCGAAAAAGACACATTTAAGGGATCGGGGAGAAAGTTTATTGGAATGATACACGTGGACATAAGCGGAGCAACCAAAAACTTTGGGAGGTAGGTTTGTGTTGGCTCGAAAATTGGGAAAAAAACTCATGGAAGATCTGATGTGGTGACCGAAACTTTAAGACACGAGAGGGCATTCGGTTGATAAGGTAAGCAGCTGTGAGCACTGCATCACCCCAATATGATGAAGGAACATTGGATGTGAACATAAGGGCTCTCGCTACATCCAACAAATGTCGATTTTTCCTTTCGGCAATGCCGTTTTGTTGTGGGGTGTATACACAAGAGGTGGTGTGCAAGATTCCATGTAAAGAGAAATAGTTTTGTAGGTCATGGTTGAGGAACTTTTTCCCATTATCTGAGTGAAATTGTTTGATGGGTGCTTGGAATTGAGTTTGGATGAACCTGTGAAATTTCTTAATCAATGGAACAGCATCAGATTTTGTCTGCATTAGATAAACCCAACAAATGCGTGTATGGTCATCAACAAAAAGTAAGAACCAACGAAAATGACCAATGTGTGTCACTTTAGAGGGACCCCAAATGTCACAATGAATAATTGAAAAAGGTGATGATGCTTTGTATTGGTGAGGTGAATACGATGCCCGTGTATGTTTGGAGTATTGACAAATATCGCAAAAATAATCACTCACATTTATATTATTGAGCAAAGAGGGAAATAATTGTTTAAGGTACACAAAGTTTGGGTGACCTAACTGATAATGGAGTAACATGATATCTTTGCGTTGGTTTGACCTGAAACAAAAGGACGTGGTTGACAGGGCGTGATGGAACGTGGGAGTTGTTATGTGTTTGGTTGAGAGTCGATATAGTCCCTCTTGAAGCTCAGCACATCCAATCATCTTCTTCGATTCCTGATCCTGAAAACAACAAAAATTGGCATCAAATATGGAGAGGCAGTTTAAATCTCGATTAAGTCTTCGGACAGATAATAGGTTGCAATTGAGACTAGGTATATAGAAGACTTGATGTAGCAGTAATGTCTCTGTGAGCTTTACGGTTCCAATTCCCTCAACTTTGGACTTGGTACCATCAGCTATGGTGACTGAGATTTGTTGGGGAACCAAACTTAGAGTTGAAAACACAGATTTATTACCGGTCATATGGTCGGAAGCACCCGAATCTACAATCCACGTTGTGTTTTCAGTTTTTACGTGGAAAGCATGAGGTGAAGTCGACGTACCTAGGTGAGCAACGTTGGTGGACAGTGTTTGAGAGTGTTGCTCAGGGCCAGTAGACGACATTTTGGCTTGACTGAGTAGAGCTTGGAGAGCCTCCAATTGTTCTTTGCTGAAGGGAGGAGTTGATGTAGTCTTTGCATGAGAATCGTGGTCACTGGTGGTTCGTTGATATTTGAGATCAGCGGGTTTCCCATGGATCTTCCAGCATGTGTCTCGTGTATGTCCAGGACGGCGACAATGGTCGCAATATGGTCTGCCCCTCTGTGGCTTCTGATCTGAGTAACTGCGGGCAACATATGCTGGTGTAGTATCACTGGAGATGAGTGCTGATGTATCGGTTTGAGGCACTACAAGTGATGACTGGTCTCCCATCATAAGTTTGCGTCTACTCTCTTCGTGGCGGACGGTAGAAAATGCTTCTCTAATGGATGGCAGAGGTTTTTTGCCTATAATGTGGCCTCGTACCTCGTCAAGGTCTTTATTGAGACCGGATAGGAATTTGAAGACTCGTTTCGTCTCCACAATTCGAGTGTATAGAGATTTATCGTCTGGGCATTTCCATTTATGAGAATCGTGGATGTCAATCTTTTGCCAGAGACGAGTTAATGTGCTAAAGTATTGAGTGACATTCGACTCGCCTTGTCGCAGATCGTGAAGAATGCTTTCTGTTTCGTAAAGCTCTGACGTGTTGTCCACAAATGAATATGTCAGCTTGGCGGCTTCCCAAATTTCGGCCGCGGTTGCGAACAAGAGGAAGTTTTCTCCAATCTCAGGGGCCATGGAGTTGATGAGCCAAGATTGGACCATAGAATTGTTGGTCTTCCACGTTTTATAGGTGGGGTCTTTTTCTTCTGGCGGGTCTGTCTCATCGAACAGAAGATCGTCCTTCCCTTTTCCACGAATGAACATTAGGACTGAGTGAGACCAGGCCAAATAATTCTGACCATTTAATTTATGGTTAGTGATTGGCTGGGAGAATGAATCAGCACCATGTGCAGAGACTGCAGACGAAGTCTGATTTGGATTTTGAGTCGAAGATGTCATGGTTTTGGAACCTTGCTCTGATACCACAAAGAAATAAATGTGGAAGAGAAGTACATCTTTCATTCTCATCCTGGGGGTATATATACAAGAGTTCTCCTTAAACTCAGGAGAAGTTACAACCGAAAGCATGGAAATAGAACAAATTTACCTTATTGAAGCATGAAACTAGAACAAATCTACCTAATTGAACTACCTAGGTACAAAGTGATATTATATATTTACAATATATACATTCAAGCTTCCTATAATTTCCACATGGAGACAACTCGTTTATAACTTCCGAAATATATATATATATATATATATATATACTGTCAAAGCATAATTTAGGGGTAATTGACATGTACTCCTTTTAGATCTGAGGTTTGGATCTCATTGGCATTTACTCCTTTCCTTTAGATTTGAGATTCATTAAATTCTCCTGTTCTACATTTATTGTACTCAACGCACATGCACACGCTCGCACACACAAGTTTAGAAACGTTTCTAAAAAATATTAAACTAAGAATAAGAACACTACTTAATATATCTTTATTTCTACATAATTTGAAATAAGAAACTAAATACAAGAAATGAAAATATTATCAAATTGGTCCGTTATATTTGCTAGAAAAGGGTTAATGTTTCAAATATATATATATATATATATATATATATATATATAAAATAGGGTTAATAATTAGTTTATCTTTAGTAATAAAAAGTAAATTAAAAAATAAAACGCTATAATCAATCAAGGAGTTAGAGGTTTGAATCTCTCATCTCAAAATATTGTTGAACTAAAAAAAAACAAACATATCATTTACTAGTTAATCTATAGGTCTTCATTTTCAATACCACTACTTATGTTAATATGATTTCCTCCTATAATTCTCGATGAATTATATGATCAAAAATTTTTTTCGTTCAACAATATTTAGAGGTGAGAGATTTGAACTTTTGACCTTGGTCAAGATCAGTACATATCGATTACTGCTCAGCTAGCAATAATTTATATATGTATTATATGTGTAACAATGATTTCTATTTCCGTGGAATCAAAGAAGTCAATGTGGTGTATCATATTAGATATTAAGGCCTCTACAATAGTCTAAATGATATTGATGTGTTTTTTTTTTTTTTTTTGACGATATGGGGTGGGGAGATTTCGAACCACAGACCTCTTAGTCAATAGTACAACTTTATGCCAGTTGAGCTATGTTCTTTGTTGGTTATTGGTGTGCCCTTTACAAAAAGGATTTTGAAACTACTAATAATATTTTTCTTCATTGCAACTTTAGCAAAGTTCATTTGGAACTTTTTTTTTCTCTCTCTTCTTCTTCTTTTTCTCTATGACATTTTCTCCAAAAAAAAATTAAAAAAAGTTGTGCTCTGGTTCAACATTTTCTCTGCTCTTTGGACTCTTGGTTGGAAAGGAACGGTCGTACGCTTTTAACAACATCAGTAGATTTGAATCACAAATATGGTAAGACCTCATCTCTCTAGCGACTTTTATGTCGAAATCTAAGTTTTTCTCTAATTATGATGTAGTTAGTATTGCTTTAAATTAAATTTATTAGATAATATTGGATTCCATTTCAAAATCAATTGACAATAAGTAGAGTAAAACTCATACATCTTATAAATTGTAAGGTCTCCATTTATCTTTTTAATGCGGGACGATTCTCCCAACGAAATTGACATGTGGTTATGTTCCTCGTAAGCTTAATAAATTGAAGTATCCTCTTTCAAAAGAAAAAACTTTGATCCAATATTTGATCATTAACTACAAGGTTGAAACTTGATTAGAGACAAATCGATCACCTTCTTTAGTTCTTTTCTTTCCTTTTTCATTTTCTTTTTTTCTTTTTATTTTTCTTTTGATGTTTTATACTTAGTTTAACGATTTAAATGTTAGAGTTTTTTTTAGTTCAACATGTTGGGATGGGAATCCAAACCTTTGACCTTTGATTTTTCGATCAATGATATATGTCTTAACCAATTAAGTTCTGTTCAAGTTCCCATTAAAATCTCATTTATGCTACATAACAAGTTATAGTTCATCAACTTATTTTGTAATTATGAAGCCTCTTTGATCTCCCTCAATTGGGAAGCTTTTATGTAGTTCTCCGTATGTTTCTCACATACGTCTTCAATAAAGTATCATCTTTCTAAAAAAAAAAAAAAAGTTATGGTTGATCAACTACCTATATCTGTGAAAAAGTATGGTGGCAACAATGATGCTCTCAATGAAAACTTGAAAAAGGAAATTAAACTTGAAATAACAACCCTATATTTCATCACAATAATATTCATCAATTTTGCTAATATTATCTCCTATATTGGATTGGAAATTGAACCATACAATTGCTAAAAGCTAATAAGTACACATTTAAAAGGAGAGAGGTTGACTAACTAGAGAGATACAACACTTCTACACATAACCTTTAGCTAGTTTAAGGTATCAACAATCAATCAGCTGAAATGTCTGAAATATTTCTGGCAAAGGAACCAAAAAAAAAAAAATCAAATTAAAACAAGAAAAAAGAAAAAGGGAAGATTTTTGGATTTAAAGAAATCTGGCTAAGTGCTCCACCCATGAGACTTTGTTATTCTATATGTTTTGAAAGCTCCCCTTGAAGAAGCTCTCTATTGGCTCAATGAGTTCATCTCTGATCTCTTGGCTTCTGTTTTCTTCATTATCCTCAATCTCTTGCATGATTCAGTGAACATACTGCAAATTAAAGGTGAAAATTGATTTACATTAGATCCCAAATCATCATTATATGAAACAAAGTCCAAATATAATTCTACAAGAACATAGCCTTCTCATTTAGTAATTGATAAAGTTTCTATATATTCTAATTTTTTCCCCATTTTCTTTTGCACTCTTAAGTTTAGCATTCATTCATTTAATATTGGAGCAGGAGTAAAAAAAACATTGAAATTTTAGGTCTATTTGTTAATGTGGTCTTAGAACCCATTTAATAACCATTTAGTTTTTAAAAATCAACTTATAAAGACTACTTTCATCTACAAGTTTAATTTTTTCGTTTTGTTATCTACCTTCTTTCTATGATTTCAAAAACAAGTTTTTTATTTTGGAATTTGACTAAGAATTCAAATATTTTTCTAACAAAATGAAAACATAGTAAGTAAATTAGAAGAAAACAAGCATAATTTTCAAAAATCAAATTGTTGAGCCTTAACCTGCCACTTTTACATTACTGTTTTAAGATCACCGATCAAACACTCCCTTAGTCTCGTGCTCGTTTAATTCGGGTTTCCAAAACCAAATCATTTGAATACAAATTTGTATTCATCTTTTCACTTTTAAAACTATGTTTTTGTATCTAACTATTTATTTCCTTCTCTCATCTACCAAATCTATAATGAAACCATTGAAATGAAAGAGATATAGCTAGGGTTTTGAAAAGGACTTACTTCCAAGGCACATCCCCAACCAGCATCCAATCTCCATCTCTATCTTCATAAGTGACAGTATATTCAGAGCATCCAATTGGGCTCCCAAAAAGCTTCTCCATTGCACCAACAAGATCCCCATATCCCTTCACCATTCCCAAATCAACTTTCCTTAGAAATGGTGCTCCTTCAAAGCTCACTTTCACATACATCTTCTTCTTCTCCATTATTATTCCTTCATTTTCACATTCTTCTTTCTCCCTAAAGCTGTTCCGTCGCCGGTACGAGCACACCGGCGGCCACCCCACCACCTGCTTCCGCCGCCCGCGGTGACTGATCTCATCTTCTACTTCCACCTCTGAGAAAACCCTTTTCTTCTCACTGTTTTTACTCGCCGGAATTGGGCCACCGCCGGGGAGTCCTAGCCGGAGCTCGGTGATTTCGAGGCCTAGTCCCTCAGTTGCCATCTGGGTTTTTGTTGGATTTGGGATTTTTGCTGTGAATTATGAAATTTGATGATGATGATGATGTTTTGGAGAAAAATGAGAGGTGGTGTTATTTATTTATATAAGGAGAGAAAAAAGAAAATGGGGAATTTGGAGAGGACATGGAGGGAACAATGGCAGGTCTTGTAGGGTTTAGATGCTTTGAGAGATGTGGGACAGATCGGAGGGCTGATAATGGTTTGAGATTTTGGTGGGATTTGATCACTGCCGTCTGATAGATTGTCTTGCTTTTTGAACAAACACCATGTGATTTTGCCTTATTGTGTTGGTGGGGTTAAGTGTTTGTGTTGGTACTGTCACACGGTTTACTGTTTTTATTTCAATTATAAAAACATTTTTGTGTATGTTTCTCTCTCTTGTTGTGTTCGTGTTTGTGTTTTGTGTTTGGTTTTTGAATAATGATGGACCATATTGACAGAGAGGATGAGCTCCTCTTGATCTGTCAAGAACAGAAACCCCTATCACATCAAGATTTTCTCTATTCACTTGATTTCTTTGGAGAATTAAACTTGCACCTACATTGAGGGAAAACTAGATTACTTTCGATTTGGTTTCAAAGTATGTGCTTAGTTTCAATTTGTCTCCAATAATTTGGATTTAGTTTCAAATTTAGACGTACTGGTTTCAAAAGTTTCAATTTGATGTCAAGGTCAAACTTTACAAATGTTTATATCATATTAACAATTAGTATTAAGATTTAGGGGTGGGTAAGAAATTTATTTTTAAGAAAGGAAAAACAAACAAAACATTGTTTTTCAAGTGGGTAGACCACAATTTAGAGACAACTTGTGAGATTTAATTAAAGACCAAGTTGAAACTAAACTCAATGAACCCAAATAAAAACTTTTAAAATCATAGATTCAAATTGAAATTTTGTTTCAACCATTTAGGACAAAATTTGTAGTTCAGCCTAATTTTCATTTGATCAAATCCACTTTATTTATTTACCTTCCGGAGCTGCTAGATATTTGAGAGGGAGTATTTTGTTTTCCTTGGAATTATATGAGCTTTAAAATTTGGTTATCGAAATTGATTGTATGGTGACCAAAAAAAAAAAAAAAAAATCATCTATGAAGGGTGATTTTAAACTCTATATAGCACTTTCCAATAAACTAGACATATTATTAAATTTTCATCAACATGTCAACATTTTCATGTTAGTAATAGAGACTAGTGGTAATAAGGTCGAGAGATATTATTGGACCCTAGTTTCTTTTCCTTGGTGGTTGAATTTTGTGTTTTAACTTAACTCTTTTTATTAAGGTTATTTGGCTTAGGTTTGTTAATGATATTTTGCATTTTTTCTTTTTTTTACAATATGTGGGGTGGGGGATTCGAATCACAAACTTTGTAGTCATCGATACAACTTTGTGCCAGTTGAGCTATATAGGAAATTTTGAAGAACAACTTTGTGCCAGTTGAACCAAATATATGTTCTTGTTGGGATAAGAAAATCAATTAAATAGAATGATCACATAACTAGATAAATAGGAAATTTTGCTCCTTAAAGTAAGAGAACCGGTCGTTCTAACAATTTATTCCCAAAAAGGAGGAGGAGAAGACCATCGTCCTAACAATTCTTTCACCGAGGAAAAAAAAATTAAAATGATTTTTTCTTTACAACATGGTAGGAGATTTGAACATCTGACTTCTTGGTCGGGATACAAACTTTATGTCAGTTAAATTATACTCTTGGCATTAAAATACAATTTGGTCCTAAGAACTTTTAAATTTTCGAATCCAATTTTGTCCTCAACTTTAACTTTTAAGAGATTCAGTTGTTAACCCTTCGACTTTCAATTTAATTCTATTTTAAGTCTTTATTAAGAAAGTATGATAATTTAAATATCACATGACATTAGTAGTAAATAATGCAACATTATTTAGTGAAGAATTTACATCATATCACCAAGGTATTATCATACGAGAAATACTTAATTATAATATATAATATATTATAAAGTTTAAACAGTGGCAGGTATCAAAATCCTTTAAAATATTGGGTCAAGTTCCCAGAACTGAAGAATCTAAATATGCCATTTTATATATAATTAGGGTTTTTAATATCAATGAAAATATTCCACAAGCACATGCTAACAGATTATAATTTATATCTTGAAAATTACAAATACGGATGAAATATTATATAATTACAAAAAAGATTCTCATGTTTCAGAAAGTGATCAGTTATTTTATGAATTAGACTTTGTATATCTCTATTGATCCACCAAAATTTCAATCTAGTTGTAGCATATCTATTAGAATGAGTGGTTTGAATTCTTATTTTATTATAATTATTTAATTCTTTTGTTCTAGCTCTTACTTTGGGTAGGAGGAGTTTTTTAAGTAAAATTTGTATGTTTTATCACCTATATAAAATATAATTTGCTCAAATCTTAACGGATAGACTTAAACAAGTTCACACATATACAATTTTATAGTACTGATCGACACGATACAGCTAGTCGATTGCAATTGAGAAAATTGTCTTCGTTGTTAAAAACATTCGATGATGTGTATGGAGAGATAAAGAAATAGGCCGAACCAATCGTCTGTGCGTCAGGAAATTACATTAGTTATATGGTAGACAAATAATTATATGTTTAATCTTTGTTAAGAGAAATGAAATGGTGGAATACTCGTTGCATAAGAAGGCAAAAGGAGTAGTAATTGAGCTAGACATTATAATATGGCTTTTGACAAAAATAAGCTATAGTTTCATTGTCTAAGTCTTTCGTTTTAAAGGTTTCAATTCGTAGATCTGAAAGATAGAAACAATTAGATTGTGTGGAGAGTTTAATCATGAAGATATGAACAAGTTTTACTGTCTTATCGATCATTAATCATTTTCTTATGAGTAAATTTGTTTAGCTTTATTCTTCAAGATAATTTATCATCTTGCGGAAATTCACCAAAAATAAGGGAATTCTCGTACATAATCAAGGTAGTTCATTTATCATATATGCTCTCTTATGTTTATATTCAGTAACATACTCTATTTTGATTATTGAAAAGCGTCGGGATATATAATATGCCCAGTTGAAAAAGGAATTAGACAAAAAGATCTATTTTATGCAAATTTCAAACAAAAATATATTGTGAGATAGCTAATTAATTCAACCCTTTGTACTGATTATTGTCAAGCTAAATATTGTACTTGAAAAATCTCAAGATCTCTATATATGTATAAAGTATGGAAGAATTGGATATATGCAAACAGAGAATTTTTGTCATTAATATTAGTGAATTGTCAAATTAGACAAGAACATTAATTTCCTTTTTCAAGTTAGGGTGTGATCAATATATATTATATGTGTATACATTTTCAATCAAAGAAAAGAAAAAGAAAATTGTGTAAAATCGATCCAATTGAGACCTTCTTCCAGCCCATCTCTTACAGTTCCTTTGAAGAACTACTGCTTAGGGTTTCAGGAACATGAATCTCGAATCCTTTAGCTTCTGATCTCTTCATTATTCTCAATCTCTTGCACGATTCAGTAAACATCCTCCATGGGACATCGCCGACAAGCATCCAATCGCCATCCCGATCTTCATAGATCGGAACATAGTCCGAGCATCCGATTGCACAGCCGAATAGATTCTCCATCGCCACCCCGAGATCCGAATATCCCTTATGCATTCCAAGATCAACTTTTCTAAGGTAAGGCGCGCCGTCCATGCTCACTTTTACATACATCTTCGGGGTTTCCGATAGATCTTTGTCGTTACCGCTACTCCGTCTTCGGTGGGAGCAAACCGGCGGCCACCCCACAACTTGGTTTCTCTTTGGGCATCTCCAGTCACCGCCATCACCGCCGTCGTTGGTGCTACTCTTGTCTTCTCCTTGATCATTACCACTCATCTCAGAGAAAACCCTTTTCTTCTCATTCTTTGAGCTTGAGCTGTGGCCACTCCCCGGAAGCCCTAATCTGAGCTCAGTGATTTCAAGTTCAACAAGTCCATTGCTTGCCATTTCTTCAGTTGATTAAGTTTCTTCTTCTCTTTCTCTGTGTGTTTTGTGAGTTTTCTTAATGGTTTAAGCACGAAAAATGAGAGCTTTATAAATAGAAGGAAATGGAGCAATAATGGAATAATGGGGGAACAATCAAAGTGAAGGCATTGTGGTCGGAGGCCGGTCGGAGACAAGACAAACTTTGTGGGACTTGATGTTTCATTGGAACAGTTCAAAGATGAAAAAGAGAGATCAAAATAAGGCTGTTTGGTTGGGTTCTGATTTGGTGGGATTCTCTCAAACCCATGTGAATGGCCATTTTCCTGTCGAGTATTGGATAGTACTCTTTCAGACCAACTCAAGAACAGTGTAATATGTTTAGTGTTTAAGTTCTTCTTCTTGATCTTGTGTTTTTTTTAGATATATTTTGGTGCTTGTAAAATTAATTTAATATATGTATGTGTATATATATATATTTTTTTTTTAAGTCAATGTGTATATGTGTAGGGTTTCAATTGGATATTATGGTATATACTTTGAACTTCTACACTTATTTTGTGCCCTAATATTATAAGATTTGTTTTGGTTGGTTACAAAGCCTAGGTATAAGAGATTAAGTGTATCTTTTTTATATGTTTTTTTTTAAGCTCAATTATAATATGTGGGATGGAGTAGAGATTATTCAAACCTTCGAATTTTAGGTCGAGAATATGATATTTTAATCCAATGAACTATGTTTAGGTTGACGTTTTTTTAAAGTATTTAGAGATGATTTAATTATAAGTGGTTTTTTTTTTAATGAGTGGGTGTTTGGTAACGTTTTAGGGAATGAGAAAAGGCGTTTTACCAATATGAAGTGCTTTTATAGAAAATATTTTACTTGTGTTTTTTTAAAAGTGCTTATATAGTAAGTGATACACTTAGAATCACCTGCATGTTAAATACATGATGTGCAATTTGCTTACCGCAAGTGTACGGGTCAAGTAATAATATAGTGTTTTCGTGTAAAACGAGTGTCATCCTCTGGATTGGTTTTCTAGCAAATTAAGTATCACGGATACTTTTGTTCAATTTTATTTAGGGAGCAAAACTCAATGATAAAGATAAATCTAAAGACAAAAAGCGTAAAATAAAGGTGGAGACTCAAATGGATAGATTCTTAGAGAATTGATTTCATTGATTAAGATTGAGGATTAATTAATGGGATGAATTTAGCATGCAATTATTCTACCAAGTCTAGGAACCTTTTATTACAACTATCTCTCCCGAACATAATTGATTCTCATATATGCAACCAACTTGATATCTCCCTATCTAAGTTCATTAACATGCAAGGCTTTGAGTTTAGTTCTTCAAGCAACTTCTAAAGTTATTCCAAATCCCGTCACAAACTTAGAATTTCTACTTTAGTCATGCAACTAAATAAAGTAAGTCTTAGGCCAAATCCCCTTTCCCGAGCAAGATTCAACACTCAAATCATTCAACTAGTGATCAAGTAATTGAAAGCATTTAACCATAATTGCATAGGTAAAATAAATGCATATTCATATCACAAATTAATCCAACAAACTAAAAACAACTACATCAAACCCTAAGACAAACAACTAGAAATTCATTAGTCTTAAAACCACAAACACTAATTGAAAGAAAAGCCATAAAAACTACAAAAGTTAAGGGAAAGAGAAAGGAAAACTCAAATCCGTCGAAACCGACACGTCCCCATCACGATCTCCACGTCTTCTCGCTTGATTCCCACTCCTTGGCCTTGCCTTTAGCTCCCACCAAAGGTCTCTAGTCGAAATTAGGGCTAAAATCTCACCAATTGGGCTCCCCAAATCCGTAGCTGAAAAGAGGAATTTATAGAAAATCTGGCGAGACGCTGTCGCGATACCGCGTTTTTGGAAAATTTGTCGATAGTGTCGCGACGTTTTTTTTTTTTTTTTTTTTTTTTTTTTTTTTTTTTTTTTTTTTTTAAGGATTGAACTTCATTTGACTCCAATTGCTGAATTAAGCTTCAAACACATACTTCCTACAAATAAAACATAAAAATGCATAAATTTAGGCAAATAATTGTAAAAGACTAACTTAATTAATAAGAGAAAAATAGCTAGCTATGCTCGCTATCAATACACACTAAACATTCCATAGCCTATATATGTTTACCTCTTTTGTGTGTGTGGTAGTTCAAAATATGCTATCAAAGAATTATAAGAATAGTTCAAATGTTAGGTTTCAATGAATGTGACTTAGGAGGAACATTTGAGAATATATGTATATACAATATAATCAAATAAGTGTGAAAAATATAAAGAACAAAACAAAGCGTGAAATTTTACAAAACTAGGAACACAATTTAACTTAAATCAACATTTCTATTGGTATGAGGTCTTTTTTTGATGAAATCAAAAATCAAAATTTATGTCTAAGTAGACAACATCATACTATTACAAATAGATATATGAATGGTTTGTTATCCTTAACATCGTCTCGATATACTTGAATATAGTTAACACTCTTTTCCATCCCCACTCAAAATTTCACTACTCTCTATAATCAAAATCATATCATATAATATATATATCCAATATATACAATGTGTATAAAAAGAAGTGCCTTAGTTATACCGTATATATATATACTTTGGGTTATACCACATTGTTCACACGAGATTTTCGAAGGGAAAATTTAATTCGTGAAACGACTTCTTGTATATTGATTTCTATGTATAAGTAATTGTGGAATACAGTCTCTAGTTACACTCCTTTGATGCTTTCTCTCAAGGTAGCTTTGATCTACAAAGTCTTCAAGAAACTTTAATCTTTGGAGTCTTGAAGGTTTGTTCACCTTTGAAGGATTCTCCTGGATGATTGAAGTAGACTTCAGGCTTCAAGTCTTCAGTCTTTAGATGACTTCACTTCAATCTTCAAGCTTGCAGGAAAATCTGGATTTTGGTCTTCAAAGTCTTGTGGGAGGATTGGAGCTTCAATCTTCAGGATCTTGTAGAGAGCTTCAATCTTCTAAATCTTCAAGATCTTGTATAGAGTTTTGATCTTCTGAAGCTTGCAGAGGCTTCAGTCTTCAGAGTCTTGGAGGAAGCTTCAAGCTTTTGAACTTTGCAGAAGCTTCGATCTTCAGAGTCTTGCAGCAGGATCTGGACTTCAATCTTCAAGATTCTTGCAGGAGGAATGGAGCTTCCATCTTCAAATCTTGTAGAAGGGATGGAGCTTCAGTCTTCAAATCTTGTAGGAGGATCAGAGCTTCAGTCTTCAGAGTCTTCTGAGAGCTTCAATCTTCTGCCGCCCCTTCCAAATGAGCCAATGACTCCTATTTATAGAGTTCCCAACGGCTTTAATGGGCTTGGGCTTAAATTGGGCTTGGACCCATTTATGGGCCTGGATGAATTTTTGGGTTTCAGGCCCAATTATTTTAATGACATTGGGTTTAAATCGAACCAAATTTACCTTAAACTTAATCATACTTTAATTTAATTTTATAAACTTTAGGATAAATTAAATAAATGATCATTTGATCTTAAGTTTAATCATCGTTGGATTCGATCAAGACCGTTAACACAATTAGACGACCACAAAAGGACACGTGGCCTTTCTTATTTTGCCATAATTAATTTTGAGATATGTATTAAACCCAAAATTAAATAATGACGTGGCAATTTCCAATTGGTTGGAAAATTTCTATGCCAACAAATGCCCCCTTTTCGAGATTTATGCACAAATAGGCGTGGGTGAATCTCGAAAAAGATGATTTGGCATGAAATGCATGAGAATTTTTTTTCTCTTCATGATTTTGACTATCCCAATTTTTATTTGAACTGGAAATATGATTTGAGACTTTTTTCAGGTTTAGTTTGAACCTAGAATAAAATTTGAATTCTAGTTCACTCCTGTTTTAAGCCAAAATTTGGATTTGAGGTAAAAATTTGAGATTTACCCCAAATTGGTTTAGGGAGAAACTTTGAATTCTACTATTTTTTTTTTTTTTTTTTAGTAGAATTCGAGGTTATACCAACTCAGCCTTAACCTAATCATGCTTTGGGTAGAATTTGGAGCATGAGTAAATTTGGCTTTGAGATAAAATTCTACCAAATTTTGGTTTGGGTAGAACTTGAATTTGATAAAATCACCATTTGGAATAAAATTCTGGATTATTCCCAAATTTTGATTTGAGGTAAAAATTCTACTCGATTTTAACTTGGTAGAATTTGAGCTCTGAATTTGGTCAAATTTAATTTGGGATAAAATTTGGATTATGCCCAAATTGTGATTTGAGGTAAAAATTCTACTCAATTTTAATTTGATAGAATTTGAGTTTGGGACAAAATTTGGATTATGCCCAATTTTGATTTGATATAGAATTCCAAATTATGAGCTTGAATTTGAAATTTAATTTGAACAAGGATTTAAGTCCAACCTTGATTTTGGGATAAATTTTGGATTATCCCCAAAATTTAATTTGAGATGAAATTCCAAACTATGACTTGAGTTTGGAATATAATTTGAATTGGTACTCTGATCAAATAAAATTTGGGTTATGTCCCAATTTTGATTTGATATAAAATTCCAAACTGAGTTTGAATTTGGAATATACTTTGAATTTTTATTCTGATCAAACCTAATTTTGAATAAAATTTGGGTTATATCCAAATTTTGATTTGATATAAAATTCCAAACTATATGCTTGAGTTTGGAATATACTTTGAACTAGGATTTAAGTCTAGCCTTGATTTGGGTTAAACTTTTGGATTATACCCAAATATTATCTTAAATTCTACCAAAACCAAAATTTTGACTTTGAAATTGTAATCCATCCGAATCTTGACTTGTATTTTAGCCTCATCTTGATATGCTACGAACTTTGAAAAATGGATCCAAATTTGGATTTGAGACACAAAAACTTTGTTATGAATTTAACTTCAAATAAAACTTGATCCAAATCAAATTTGGAATTGGACTTGAACACCTATCCAACTTTGATTTGGATTAAAATTTGGGATGCTTCTTGAATAATCTACTGGCCTTGAAAATTTTTATCCCTAGTTGATTTGGCCTAAAATTTAGGCTCTCAACCACAAATGGAGTTTAAAATTCACCAAGAATTAGGAATTGTTCAGTTTTTTTTTTTTTTTTTTTTTTTTTTTTTTTAAAGAATTCCAACGAAATTTTGATTCAATTTGCCATCCATTTGGAAAATTTGAAGTGGAAAATCTTGCTTAAACTTAAATTACGCACATGATATGAGGAGATCTTGTTGGATTTCAAAGAAACATTCTATATATGGGGTAAAATGTGAGTATTTCTCAGTCTTGAATCTCTCAGAACCGGCAATTTCAAAAGTCCTCGCTGATCAGTTAACTTATTGCCGAGGAAAACAAATGCGTGAGTCCAAAGAGAAAGAGATGGAGATTATGAGGGACCGTTGTTGCGCTTGTGGGTACCGCCTTGTCGAGGCCGCTTACGGCGTGCGGTTCGTGCTGCTGCGCTTATGACTGGAGAGTGGCCGTCGATGGTGGTTCGCCGGAAGAGCAAAATTGAAAGGGACGATACGACTTCAGAGAGAAAGAGAAAGAGTTTTTTTTTTTGCGTGGCATCGTTGCTGGAAGAAACACGACGGCGGCGAGTTTATCTTAAGGCTGTGGCGGCGCTGTGAGACGAGGGAGACATACGAAGTTTTTTTTTTTTCGCTTCGGTCCGCTGCTGGAAGAAACTTGGCGTGCAACAGCTTGCGGTGGCTGGGCAAAATTAGCAACGACGCTGCGGTGATTCGCACGCGCGGCCTATTGTTTCCGGGGATAAGACACCGGCGACTATTGGAAAGAAATTGCAGGGGATTGAGATGTTTTTTTTTTTTTAATATACGGCGAGAGAAAGAATAGAGAGGGAAAGAGAGTTAGAGAGAGAAAGAGACGTTGAGAAAGAGAAAGGGGCGTTGAGAAAATGGTGAGAGTCTGTGAGAGAGAGAAAAAAAAAAAAAGTGGGGAAAAGAAAACTACCCGTGAGACTGTGAGAGGGAGAAAGAAAGACTCTTTTTTAGTATTTTTTTTTTTAATTTCATTTTCTCATACGTGTACTTTTTTTTTCTTTTAGTTTTCTTTATTTTGTTTTCTTTTTAATTGTTATCCTTTTATTTTTTTTTCTTTAAGTTTCTAGACTTTTTTTTTTAACTTTTTTTTTTCGATTTTTTTGTTTTATTTTTTTCTAACTTCTTTTTCTTTTTATTTATTTTTATTTATTTCATTTGTTTGAATTTAACCAATTTTTTTTTTTTATGTTGCAACTTTTTTTCTTGATTTTCAACTTTTCAACTTTTCTTTTCTAAAATGATTCTTAACTCTGTCAATCGCCAATTTTAGCGAGGTCGTCAACCGCAGACTTTGAAGATGAAGCGAGCCCGTAACCTGCCACAAACTTTGAAGATCAAACAAAACCTTCAACTGTCGCCCACTTTGAAGATGAAGACACCTTGAAGATGAAGACAGGATGAAGTTGTCCACCGTCAATCTTGAAGATGAAGCGAAGTCGAAACTGTCAACTACGAAGATGGAGCAAAGTCGAAGCTGTCAACTATGAAGATGAAGATGACAAGCAAGTATAAGGATGACACTTATGAGGTAGGGCTATGACCCTCAGTGTTCATCCTTAGCTTAGCTTAGCTTCCAAACTTGAAATCGAAACCAAGCGAAAGTTGGGGGTGACACTTATAAGGTAGGGCTTTGACCCTCAGTGTTCATCCTCAGCTTAGCTTCCAGCCTTGAAACTGAAACCAAGCGAAAGTTGGGGGTGACACTTATAAGGTAGGGCTTTGACCCTCAGTGTTCATCCTCAGCTTAGCTTCCAGCCTTGAAACTGAAACCAAGCGAAAGTTGGGGGTGACACTTATAAGGTAGGGCTTTGACCCTCAGTGTTCATCCTCAGCTTAGCTTCCAGCCTTGAAACTGAAACCAAGCGAAAGTTGGGGGTGACACTTATAAGGTAGGGCTTTGACCCTCAGTGTTCATCCTTGGCTTAGCTTCCAAACTTGAAATCGAAACCAAGCGAAAGTTGATGGTGACACTTATAAGGTAGGGCTTTGACCCTCAGTGTTCATCCTCAGCTTAGCTTCCCTAAAACCAAGCGAAAGTTGGGGGTGACACTTATAAGGTAGGGCTTTGACCCTCAGTGTTCATCCTTAGCTTAGCGTCCAAACTTGAAATCGAAACCAAGCGAAAGTTGGGGGTGACACTTATAAGGTAGGGCTTTGACCCTCAGTGTTCATCCTCAGCTTAGCTTCCCTAAAACCAAGCGAAAGTTGGGGGTGACACTTATAAGGTAGGGCTTTGACCCTCAGTGTTCATCCTTAGCTTAACTTCCAGCCTTGAAACTGAAACCAAGCGAAAGTTGGGGGTGACACTTATGAGGTAGGGCTTTGACCCTCAGTGTTCATCCTCAACTTAGCTTCCAGCCTTGAAACTGAAACCAAGCGAAAGTTGGGGTGACACTTATGAGGTAGGGCTTTGACCCTCAGTGTTCATCCTCAACTTAGCTTCCAGCCTTGAAACTGAAACCAAGCGAAAGTTGGGGGTGACACTTATGAGGTAGGGCTTTGACCGTCAGTGTTCATCCCACTGGGCGTGCCAAACTGTTCACACGAGATTTTCGAAGGGAAAATTTAATTCGTGAAACGACTTCTTGTATATTGATTTCTATGTATAAGTAATTGTGGAATACAGTCTCTAGTTACACTCCTTTGATGCTTTCTCTCAAGGTAGCTTTGATCTACAAAGTCTTCAAGAAACTTTAATCTTTGGAGTCTTGAAGGTTTGTTCACCTTTGAAGGATTCTCCTGGATGATTGAAGTAGACTTCAGGCTTCAAGTCTTCAGTCTTTAGATGACTTCACTTCAATCTTCAAGCTTGCAGGAAAATCTGGATTTTGGTCTTCAAAGTCTTGTGGGAGGATTGGAGCTTCAATCTTCAGGATCTTGTAGAGAGCTTCAATCTTCTAAATCTTCAAGATCTTGTATAGAGTTTTGATCTTCTGAAGCTTGCAGAGGCTTCAGTCTTCAGAGTCTTGGAGGAAGCTTCAAGCTTTTGAACTTTGCAGAAGCTTCGATCTTCAGAGTCTTGCAGCAGGATCTGGACTTCAATCTTCAAGATTCTTGCAGGAGGAATGGAGCTTCCATCTTCAAATCTTGTAGAAGGGCCGGAGCTTCAGTCTTCAAATCTTGTAGGAGGATCAGAGCTTCAGTCTTCAGAGTCTTCTGAGAGCTTCAATCTTCTGCCGCCCCTTCCAAATGAGCCAATGACTCCTATTTATAGAGTTCCCAACGGCTTTAATGGGCTTGGGCTTAAATTGGGCTTGGGCCCATTTATGGGCCTGGATGAATTTTTGGGTTTCAGGCCCAATTATTTTAATGACATTGGGTTTAAATCGAACCAAATTTACCCTAAACTTAATCATACTTTAATTTAATTTTATAAACTTTAGGATAAATTAAATAAATGATCATTTGATCTTAAGTTTAATCATCGTTGGATTCGATCAAGACCGTTAACACAATTAGACGACCACAAAAGGACACGTGGCCTTTCTTATTTTGCCATAATTAATTTTGAGATATGTATTAAACCCAAAATTAAATAATGACGTGGCAATTTCCAATTGGTTGGAAAATTTCTATGCCAACACACATATTAAACATTAAATACAAATAATTGCAATACCCTAATCACATGCAAACTGATTGATCATAATTTGATAAGTTCTATTAACTGTTTAATATCAAACTTTGGAACAAAATCAAATTAATGATGATCATCTACTTCAGAATAAGATTACAAAAGTGGATCTTTTGAAAGATTTTGCAAGATGATATGATTGATCATCATTTGAGTTTATGCATCTCTTTCAAATATTGATATCAATTGGGCAGATCAAATGGAGTCAATGGAGACCATCAAATAGACTACTCACTAACTATGTCTAATAAAATATATATTATCATTGAAATGAACTGTATAATGTATGATTAGATTATAATTATGGATTCAAATAATAATTACTTGTCAAAATCTTAAAAGGGTACCTAAAATATATGATGATTTTGACTTATAGTTTCTTGGGAGACAGATATCCATTATTAAGTAAGCATTTTGTACTATTGCCAATAATTTTTTGTCGACCAAATGCATTATTCAAAGTAGTTTGATATTTGATTGATATTTTTATTATTTTCTTAGATAAAATAAATATTTAACATATGGTTTGATCCAAAAAAATATATTCCATTCTGAACTTTGCACTTAATATTTTAAGATTTTTATTTTGTCCCCTTGTTGAAATTGGATAACAAATTGTAAAGTCACATTTAAATTTTGATTTTTATGTTAAATTTTCATCCTTTCACTCCAACTTGATTTTAATTTAAAAGCTAGCTACTTGATCCTATCTGAATTAGAAACTATAACCCAATAAAATATTTTCCCAATACAATTCAAATATCATATTGCATGACTATTTTATCATTCAATTTCAATAGTAATGAACAGGATTCAACATGTGAAAATTTAAAAATATTGAAAAAAAAAACAAAATATGAAATGCTCAAACGTCAAATATACTCGTCAACTTGAACATAGTTTAACTGGCATTAGACTGTACTGACAATCGAATTCAGTGACAAGTCAAATATCTCTCTTCTATCGTGTGGAATGATATTTTATTGTTAATGCAGCCTTCCAATACACTCTAAATCCAAGTTTTTTTTTTTTTTTTAACTATGATACTTCTACAACAGTCCTTAATTGAAAGGCTTTCCTGTAGCCTCTCATTTTGTACTTGTTATAGGTGATTTTGGACCACTCTGATGCACAAGTAACTGGCAAGGACAACCGGGCAGAAGTTGGACTGGGAGATGGACCTAAGAGGCGAAACCGGCAAGTGGGACGGGCCAAGACCGAAGGGGACGGGCGTTTGGCCCGACCCCCTGCTCGGCCTCGGCCATGGGTCGAGGCTGACCCTCGGCCCGCTCGCGCGGGCCGAGCCCATCCGGCTCCGTTTGGTCCCCACCGCCTCTGGTTGCCCCGGTTCGGCCTGGTTTGTCCCGAAACGCCTCCGAATTCCTAAAAACCCTAGGAGCATGAGCAGGTATTTATACCCATTTTCGCTACTGAAGAGGGGGACCCGAACTCTCTACTCTCTTCTCTTACTCTCTAGCCCTCCTACTGTCGTTTTCTGACTTAAGCATCGGAGTCGGTGTGGCTAGCACCACACCGGTGTGCAAGTTTTCCGTCTTGCAGGCCACGTCTTCCCCCGCTCTCAAACAAATTTACTGTTGATTATCACGTGGAGCGAAGGTAATTTACCTAGCGAAATTGATCATCAACAGTACTCATTTTCTCTCCCTTCATCTTTTTTCAAAATATATATGCCTCTCAAATGTTCAAACACCCTCGAGTAGGGTTTTGACTGAAAATTTTGAGACATTGAAAACAAAATACAAATATTTGGAATATTAACACTTGGAGAGTAAATAAAATCTTGCATATCATCTTATTGAAAGCAAGGGTGTAATAAATAGTTAAAATGTACAACGGTCACAATAACAGAAATAACAAGAGAAGAAACTGATTAACTACTTATCTTACTACATACATACATATACACGTGGACGTATGTATCGATGTATAGATACGATCAAGCGATTTCGGTGATTGATTTTAAAATAATAAAAAAATAAAAAACAATAATGTTTGTTCCCAACCCAACACATGGTTTGATTAGTTTGAAAAAAGTGTGCAATAAAATTGGAGACGATGGAGATGTCAAACTCCAAAGACTCACGTGGTAGATTTTAGTCTGAGAAGAGAGGATGGGGTCATTCCTTGTCTTTTGGATTCTGATGAGACACAGACAAAATTCTAACTAATTTCAACACATTATATTCACAGAGCCATCCGCCATTAAAGCTTTCAGTCGGTGGACCTCTCTTCCTCTATGTGTTATGAAATTCAACGGACCATTTACTTCTTCAATATTATTATTCAATTTTTATCATTGGCTGTGTCAGTCAGATTCTTTTTTTCTTTTTTTTTTTAAAAAAAATTAGGGAAAAATACACTTTTGGTTCCTGAGATTTGAATTAAATTACACTTTGGTCCCTAAGTTTTAAAACTCAATAAAAATACCCCTGAGGTTTGAGATAATGAGCAATTTAGTCGTTAAATACTAACGAAATGCTGACGTGGCACTATTATTTTAATTAAAAAAATTATTTTTAATATTTTTAAATAAAAATATATTAAAATAATAAAAATATTATTATTTTATTAATTTTTTAATTCTTTTTCCCCCTCTTTCTTCTCCTTCTTTCTCTTCTCCTCTTTCTTCTTCAACTTCTTCTTCTTTCCCAACTTCTTCTTCAACTCAGGTGGCCGACCGACCGCTGTCGGCTAATTTTTTTTTTTAAAAAAAAAACTTCTTTCACTCTTTTCTTCTTTCTTCTCCTCCATTTCTCCACATTATCTTTTTTTATATATATAACGGAGAGGGAAAGGGAGGAGGAGCCTCCTCCTCCCGTCGCCAGTTTGAAGAGGGAGCGGACGTCCCGGTAGATGTCGATCTGAGTGTCGTCTAATTCTAGGGATTTGAAGCCCTTCTTGTTCCAGAAGTGTCAGGGCTTGACGTCGATCTTGTAATTGTAGTGGAAATCGTCGTTGAGGCTCTGAATGGTGATGCTTAGGGTGTGGTTCATCAAGTTCTTGCACTAGAGGACGGTGACGTTGCGCCAAGGCCGGCGATGCTGGCCTGGTAGAAGCAGGTGACGGTGCTCTGGGCGGTCTTGTTGGTGAAGGGCTCCTCGGTGATTTTCTCGACTAAGGGAGGGGGATTGGCGAGGGATTGGGAGCGCATGGAGCGCGACTAAAGGCCATGGAGGTTGGATAAGGAAGAAGGTTGCTTGGGGGAGAAGGGGATGGAAGGGAGATTCATTTGATTTGATTGGTTTTGGGGGAGAAGGGAAGGGAATGTGATAGAGGGGAAGGGTAGGGTTTTGTGGAGAAATTGTTGGGTTTTATGCCCTAAAACTCGTAGATAGTGAATGTAAACAAATTTTATACTTGTGTTCAATAAAGTGTTATTTAGTTTCTGCAATAAAATGTTATTGTTTAATATTGCACTATTTGACCCAAATCCAATAAACTAAGATCCAAGGTTGTTTGTATGTAACTTGAAATAGTATGTAGGGACATACGGGGATCGATGTTCAAGTAACAACCTAAAGGGTCTATAGTATAGGGATAAGGTTGGGTACCTTATCCTGGTGACACTATAGATGATGCCCACTTTGTATTATGATACAAACGCTATGATCCAACGCGTTCATGTAGTTGACATACGAGTGGGGGTATCCTATGCAATGAGTTTGCAAAAGACCAGACCGCGAAATAGTTAACCACTGACTGTAACACCGTTAGTTGGCTTGGTTTCTATTTCACTAGGATGACCTAGACAACTCAGTCTCAACCCTGAGTGGATTATGGACTCCTGTTCACGAGGGGTTGTCCTTTGATTTGTATGGGTGAGAGTGGCCAGCACGCCGACTCAACAAGCCTACCATTTTGGGGACAATATCGAGTGGTGAGCTGGGAACATAATCACACAAGATGGAATTCACTTCTTCCCGACTTTAGGGTAAGTAGAGGTGTGTTCTCTTAAGTGGTGTCTCCGGGACTTGAACAATGGGCCCAACCCTCTCTATGGCACGAGAGGGACTTCTGTTTGTTGGTTGGACCTCAAACAGGTTGTTCATTAGAGGAGCACTGGGAACTTAAGGACAAAGATGTAAACTAGGGGTAAAACGGTAATTTGACCCAGCTAGGATACGAACACACGTGAAGGACTGACTTGTAGTATTGGTCGATATCCGTGGACACAGAAATATTCTGCAGTGAGAAGAGTGCAGTTGTGGGTCTTTAGTGGAGTGACCCACAGTTAACGAATGGAGACTAACTTGGTTAATGAGTTTAAGCCGATTAGTCTCGTATCGTTGGAGCTTTTGATCTGTAGGTCCATTAGGTCCCACTGGTAGCTCGTAAAAAGACTTGAAGCAAACAAATATAAATTGTAAATTGAAAGTGTTCAATTTATCTAGGGAATCGTATAATGTATATTGATGCATTATAATATAAAGTTTATGGAACTTTATAATATAATTTTTGAAATTAATTTCAAAAATTAATTCTTGAGAGAAAATATTTGAAAGAGTTCAAATAAATTTAATATGAATTGGATTCATATTAATTTTAATAAAATCCCTAAGATTAAATATGTTATATTTAATTGGGTAATTAATTAATTATTTATTAATTAGAGACCTTTTCCTATTAGGAAAGAAAATATTTGAAAGAGTTCAAATAAATTTAATATGAAATAAAATCCCTAAGATTAAATATGTGATATTTAATTGGGTAATTAATTAATTATTGAATTAATTAATTATTTATTAAAATTAGATATTGTTCAGATAATAGATTTGAACTTATTCCTAGACCTTTTAGGAAAAGGTCTTGGCCTTTACCTATATATATAGGACCCCTAGGGTGGGGTGAAAGGCATCTCATTGTCTCTAATTCTCTCAGAGATCTCTCCCAAAAGACACCCACAAGTCTCCTGCTTCAAGAAGTCTTAGAGATATACCGGTGTAGCCGATTGGTGGTGTTCGCACTAGAGGGTTGCTGCGTTTTCATTCTTATTAGCAAGAAAAGGCGAATTGATCAAGGCTTTCTACAAAAGTAAGTTTTCTATGAAATCCTTGATCACTAGGATCAATCTAGTTGATTTTTTAGCATGTTTATAACCTATGTACTGCCCATTAAATATAGATTTACTGCGGTAATATTTTGCAAATTGTATTGGTATTTCAATTAGAATCTAAGACTCTAAGTAGGTTCGGTAATACTTTCCGCTGTGTGGGGCTTTTATCCCTTAAGAAATTTTGTTGAGGGTTTGAGGTCTAAAACAAAGAGGTTAGCGAGACCAAGGGGATGGACGGTCCAAGAAGAAACGGGATTGAACAAAAACGGAATTGAGAAAAGAAAAGGAGAAGAAAGGGAAGAGAGAAGAGAGAACAAGAGAGAGAGAAAGGAAAAAAAAAATTTTGGCCGGCGACCGGCAAACGGCGGTGGCTGTCGGCCACCGGAGTTGGAGAAGAAGATGGTTGAGAAGAAGATTGGGGAAGATGATGAATAAGAGGGAGAGGGGAATAAAGAATTAAAAAAAAAATAAAAGATAAAATAATAATATTTTTTTATTTTTATTTAAAAAATAATTTTTTTATTAAAATAATAGTGTCACGTCAGCAACCGTTAAGATTTAATAGAAAAATAGACGGCAGGGACCAAAGTGTCACTTATCTCAAACTTCAGGGGTATTTTTATTGAGTTTGAAAACTCAGGCACCAAAGTGTAACTTAACCCAAACCTCAGGGACCAAAAGTGTATTTTTCCCCAAAAATTAAATCTTTCAAAGTAATCGTGAAATAATTTGAAACAGAGACTTCAATTATTGGATACCCTTTTTAAAAAATTACCTATATAATTGATTGTGATTATAATGAGGTATCTAATACATGTCAAAAAAAAAAAAAAAAAATCTTCCCCACTTACATTGTCAAAAATAATCCTACTTAAATTAAAGATTAGACTGAAGAAGATTCAACTTTTGACCATTTCTTCTTCTAAGGGTGTGTTTGGTTTAACTTTTCAAGTGTTTAATTTTGAAAATAAATCATTTTGAAAAAATTTCTAGTGTTTGGCAATCACTAAAAGTGACTTATTGAAAAATGAGATTGATAAATAAACCATTTTGAGAGAAACACTTGAAACCAACTTTTTAAAAAAAAACTTCTTAAGTAAACAATAACTTGTGTATAAAAACATTTGTGAGGAAATGCAACCAAACATTTGAGTGTTTAAATTCTAAACAATTTTTATACAAAAATGTTTTTTAAAAAATGCTTATTCCAAACGGACCCTAAATCTTCTCAACATTATTATTGATCTCTTTGAGAAGTATTGTGCATTTGATCTTGTACTAATGCATAGTTCAATATAAAATGATTAAAATCATCATAAGTTTAAATGTTTGGCTCTTAGTGATGTCAAAATCAAAAGTGGTCTTAAGTTTTTAGGAGATGTTTAGCTCACAATTTTAATAAGTCTAGAGGTAAAAAAAAGTTTGAATTTGGTAATTTGTGTTTGGATTGTATAAAGAAATATAGAATGTCGAAATCTTGCACAGCATGTATTATTTTTTTTTTTTTTTTTTTTTTTTTTGGAGGTTTATGGTTCTTTAGAAAGTTAATATGAAACATAAAAAGTAATTGTCCCATAAATCTTTGTTGAATCATTGATGAGCGCATGATAAAATTCATTTTAAATCTTACAATCTTAAAGAGAAGAAACTTGTTCTCTTGGAAAACTCAAGAACACACGAGAGAAAAATTATTCTCTTTGAATTTCTTTGTTTGAACTTGAATTATTGCTCGATTACAAATGATCAAGGAAATAATCTATTCATAGAAAAATTATTCTCTTTGAATTTCTTTGTTTGAACTTGAACTTGAAACATCATATTCATGTACTTAATATATATATCAACTTTCCATGTACCTACAAATTCATGTATCTTGAAATTCAACAAACAAATGTGCTAAAGAATGCATTTGAAAATATGTATTCATCCATCCATGCATCTAGTTTAACCCTAACACATTCATTTAAATTATAACATAGAACTTATGTAACTCATAAGATCAACACACAAAAACTTATAATCTAGGATAGACAAATTCACATTCTAAACATAAATTGAACTTCTTAATCACAAATCACTCAAATCTAATCCGTGAACCAAACATGTCCACTCTTGTACTCTCAAACGATAATCTACCATGCATCGACAAACAAAACCAAACAAAAAAATAATAATCAATAATCAAACTCGAGATATATATCTACTAATATCTTAATCGAAAACAATCTTAAGATTTGATATAAGAATTTAATTATCTCACTTTCTTAAGCTTTTTTCCCCATCATTTCAATCTAATTGTTTCAATAATTTGAGTTGAATGAGTCACATGTGGGATGTGTCAAATCATAGGTTGATTAAGACATAAGATACCAAAAATCAGAGGCAAAGGCATTAGGGGCCATACCATCACGTGAACAAAACATGGAATCCCATTGAGACAATAAGCCATGATTTTGCAGTTTTGTTCAAGAAGTTGCCCTTTGAGAGAGAGAGAGAGAGAAAGAGAGAGAGGCTAAGGCTTTCAATTCCCTTCAACCATATAAAGAAATGATTGATTATAGACAATATCCCTCCATGAACAAGACTATGAACAGAGCTATATGGTCCTCTCCACATGGGCCTATTTATTTGTTGTGAAAGAAGTTGGTGGTAAATAATGGAATCAAACCCAAGACTTAACATCTGAATTTTATGTTGAAAATTAATTCTTACTAAAAGAAGAACTATGGAGGATGGAGAAGAAGAAATCTTACGATGAGTATCGATTCGTAGTTTTAAAACAAACCCTCAGCTATCAACGTAGATTTAAGTTTTTTCTAATCTTGAACATCGGTCTCCATGAATTTTTACATTTTTCTCATTTTGGGTGTCACATCACAAGCTTTTATTTGAAGTTATACATTTCAGGATCATCCATATTTAACCTTATTCGAGTGCAAAATCTTATTAATTAGTTTCATAAGTTTCCTATTTTGATCAACAACTTTTATACCTTTTCACTTTAGTTCTTAAATTTCTAAGGTCCCGTTTGATAACCATTTGGTTTTTGGTTTTTGGTTTTTGGTTTTTAGTTTTTGAAAATTAAGCTTATAAATCATACTCTCACCCCTTCAAGTTTCTTTGTTTTTCTAATACCTTTCTTTCCTTGTTTTTAAAAACCAAGAAAATTTTGGAAACTAAAAAAAGTAGTTTTCAAAAACCTGTTTTTGTTTTTAGAATTTGACTAGGAATTCAAATGTGTCATTGACAAAGATGAAAACCATGGTAGGAAAATTGGAAGAAAACAAGCCTAATTTTGAAAAACAAAAAACCAAATGATTATCAAACGGGGCCTAATTATTTTGTTTGTATCTCAACTTTCTCATCTTTCAAATGTTATGCTTTAGTCCCTCGACCCCGCCAAATAGAAACTTAGACTTTCCTAAAACTCTAATCTACAAGATGTGATTTAAAAAGTTGAACCTAACTGATATCTATTGATCTAGCTTTCCCCTATTTAAAAAAGTTGAACCTAACATGCCTTCTATTTAGGGTACTCTATTGAAGCTCACTACCTAAGCAGATTGTCACAAAGTAAATGACAGTAAGACACATCAATGAGAAAATCTGTAAAGAAACAGTGAAAAGAAACCAACTGAAAATGTAATACAGCCTCCCAGCTTGTTATCCAAAATTCCAAAGAGAAACTAATAATAATGATCTTGAGAGGAATCAAAGAGATTATGCTATTTATTCTTCAAAGTAAATTCAACAGTAGCCAATCCGTTGCTCAAATTCTTCCATTTTACAAGCAATAAAAGAATGAGAAAACTTCAAATGCTACATGGATGTTACTTTGTTCTCATACACTTGACAATGACCTCTACGAATTTTTTGTACATGTGCCGCTTTAAGTACATTTTCTTTACCTTCTTTCTTCCTTCAGCTCCCATTTGCTCCCTCACCTGTGGGTTTTTTAGTAGAAACTGCAAGTTTTGTGCAAGAACCTGAGTGCCTAGTCGTCCCAAAGGATGAAGAAGACCTGTCACATTGTGCTCAACAATCTCCTTTGTTCCTCCAGCATCGGTTCCAAGGACCTGTCCCATTGAGTGACCGTGTCGTTAAACTGGGAGTTTTGTTCATAATCTCTGATGATAGGTAATGGAAGGAGAATAGGAAAAAAAAAATATTTGATACAAGAACTCTAAAGGCAAGGCTGCAAATTCAACATTTATCCCAAACCTTTGAATCAAAATTAAACTCCGTGAAATTTTCTACTTCTCCAACAGATAAATTTAGACTTCCTTTCTGATAAGAAATCACACAATGAAATGTGGAGAAAGTCGGACAATGCTAGGGGAAACAAACTGAATATGAAACAAGTCAAAGAGCTTTCGTCAAATTTATTCAGTGAATGGGTGCATTCGTAAATAGGTGGGGTGGACAGCATCCTCAGAGTATATTAAACTAAAATGCTGAACATGATTTTACTGACTAGTGATCTTCATCATCATTATTATTATGTTTTGTTTTTTAATTTTGGTTTCGGGACAGGGGTTGTACTAGACATGAATCGATGCGAGCACAGTTGGAATGCAACAGAAAAAACAGCAGAGAATCATTACTCTCTATGAGGACCAGCATAAATAGAAAAGACTAGTAAAGTTGACTGTCATACCGGAAGACCAAATGCCATTGCTTCAATAGTTACTCTTCCAAATGTTTCACCTAGTCCCTGTAACATTTTCAAGATCAGTATACAAAAGAGAAGATACTAGCAACGTTCTTGAATTTGCATATGTGATACTCCAAAGATTTCTACATCAAGGAAAGATTCATTTTAATTTGCTATTATTTTATCCACAGTCGATTTTTGCCTGAATTACCATACCATATAATTAGATTAAAAAATTATTTACATGCACTATCTTTCATAGAGTGATAATTTCCAAACATTCTAAGACGTCACAATTTGAGTTCACTGAACTATATAGATAATGGAACTACTACTGCTTTTACATGAGCGGTTCTTCAAAAATAGATCACCTGGGAATTTATAACATAAATGTCTGCAGCAGAGTAGAGTGATGCAACACGAGTAGTTGCTGGAGTCCACAGCACGGACTGTGACAAGTTCGAATGTTGTGACAAGAACTTAAGAAGTCTTTTGACATAAACCACCTTGTTGCTCTTGGATCCAACAGACCCGATAAAAAGTTTGAAAGGCATTTCCAGCCTTCCTCCACTATCAACCAGTAGTCTTCTTCCTGTTACACTGGCCATATCATTCACGGGGCCATGTAGATAAAGGTTTTGAAGGGTATGTTTTCTTGACTCATTCAAGCTATTAAATGTCTCGTTCAAGATAGGTGGTTCTTTCAAGGATAATCCATTATCATTCAACTTTTGAAGCAAAGCTCTCAAGTAACGCCTTCTGACCAATTTGGGTCGCGATGAACTTGTATCATTTGAATTTCTAATCTTAGAATCATCTCCCTTTAGTCCTCGGTCTATCAACAAGTTGGTTGATTCAAGAAGCAAGAAATGGCCCTTTCCAGGGTTTATACTGCTCAGGGTCATTACTACTACATCATTATCAGCCACTCCCATCTCCTTTCGAATCGTATTACGCAATAACTGTTTCTTTTCCACCATCTTCTCAGGGCTGGAAGACTCAGTATTAAGAGAACATGGAATGCCAGCTACAAAAGCTAGTTCATCATTAACAGAGAGTGGTACAATTGCAGGTTGAGATCTCAATTTTATATTTTCTTCTTGACACCAAGTCAGCCACTGCTTTGATTGTAACTCTGATATAAAAATTAGCATTTTCACTCTGTCAAGGACAATTTTAGACCGATTAAAGTACTCTCTGCGGTTTTCCATGATCCACCAAGCAACTTGACTTGCACCAGCCGGAAAATGTTCAATATAGCCATCTGAAGGGGAAAAAAATTGAACGACTTATGTATGCTCATCTTGAAAGATAGAAGCAAAAGCCATCAACAGATGTCGAAAAAAAAATCAATATTTAGAGTAACTTTGTTCTTTATACTAATCTTCAGAGGAAGTTTGACAAACCTTTAATGAATTATGATTCAAAAGAAGCAAGAAAGTGAATAATGCAAAAACTCATGGCAAAGATGAATTAGTACCAAAATAATTTGAGACAGACAATGAGAACCAAAAATGAAGATGTAATAAGAACACTATCTCATTAGGTAGTAATCACTATAAATTGATGACCTTGGACATTAAACACTATCAGTTAATCTTTACAGTCATTTTGGTTAATAAGAAATTAATCCAGCTAGCTATTCATTTCGAGGAACAGGCCTTCTAACTATATACATGTGTCTCCAATCAACTTTGATCAATCCTTGAAAAAATTTACTTGATGTTGAATACTCAGGGTAGCTAGACCTTTATCATTCAAGTTAACATAAGGTTTTAAAATATAGGAATTCTTGGGTTGCCCATAGGCCAGAGTAAATGCACAAAAATCCATATTGAAACAAATTTGCCACCCACTCAGAATCAATAGGACAAGAACAAACATATTATATCTACATGTATTATAGACAAATATATGTTGGGAGTGCGACCAAAGTCCCACATCGGCTAGATTAGGGGATGACCATGGGTTTATAAGGGAGGACAACTATCTCCACTAGTATGAGGCCTTTTGGAGTGAACCAAAAGCAAAGCCATGAGGGTTATGCCCAAAATGGACAATATCATACAATTGTGGAGATATGTGTAGTATATTGACGGACTTTGAAGAGTCTGACGGATAGATGACTAGTTGAGGGGGGGCTCGGGTGGTAGTTTGTTCGAGGGGAGGATTGTTGGGAGTGCGACCAAAGTCCCACATCGGCTAGATTAGGGTATGAGGCCTTTTGGAGTGAACCAAAAGCAAAGCCAAGCAAAGTTCCCGTAATTCCTTATCAATATAGACTGTTTAACATAATTGGGAAAATAGAAAATATAATGCAAGGAATACAGTCAAGGCATAATCTTTCTGTAAGGTACAGTTCCATTAATCAGGAATAGGAATATAACACAATCAAAATGAAATATATGGGAATAAGAATAATATCTTTAATTTGATGTTTCTAAAATTATCTTGGAACGGGAACTAGAATCGAGTGTGTTATCATCATTTTGTATACAGACATTAAGAAAATAAAATATTAAAATTTGGTACTGAACCCACCACAAAAATAAAGATGAAAAGAATGTTGAGGATCCACATTGGAAAGATTGGTGGAGACCTCATAATATATAAGCTTCAAGGGTCACTCCACTCATCGCCAATTGGTTTTGAGATGGAAGCCCATATAATCTAATATGGTATCAGAGCCCATTAAACCCAAACGGGTATTCGGTCCAATAAAAAAAAGAAATTGGGATCCGATCCAAGAATGGTGAACCCAAAGAGGTACCATCTTGAGGGGGTATGTTGAGGATCCCACATTGGAAAGATTGGTGTGGTGGAGACCTCATAATATATAAGCTTCAAGGGTCACTCCACTCATCGCCAATTGATTTTGAGATGGAAGCCCATATAATCTAATAAAGAAAAGGTTAAAAGGGAAAATAATGAGGTAAAAAGGGCAATGAAAATCCCTGTTCCTTCATCACTACTCCAGAATTAAGAATCATTTTTTATTGTAGGTCAGATCCACCTCTGAACAATGATCTCCATATTTTGATAAGGCATTACGAAAGCAGATAAAGGTGGATTTTTATAGTCTCATTCTCATTTCTGACTAGTAAATGGGGCCTAGTCCACCCAAATTTCATATACAATGCACTGAAAATTGTGAAAAGGCTCTTACCAATCCATGATGCACACACTGCAGATCCAGCAATTACAAGATCTGACTTCATGGCTGTTTTAAAGCTGAGGTCAGCTTTGTCATCAAGCACCTTGATACGCCTTCTTGAGAGCTCTGACATTAAGCCACCCTTCTTGCTAAGAGCTACAGCAGAAACTGAGGCCCCACAGCTCAAGAGCTCCGTTGCCAACTCCATCATTGAAATAGGAGCTCCAGTCATTGACAGCTCATGAAATATCAACACAAATCTTCTAGACCAGACAAGACGTGCAAAATCCCCTTTCCTCTCACAAGTGCCAGAACGCTTCTCGGGACTCCACTCTAAAATTCTATCCTCTGTTGAACCAAATGGACCAACGAGCATTCCATAAGAAGAATTTTTCAAAGGAATTTCTGGCTCCTGCTCTTCTATGTCATGATTTGTGACCTCTGCAGGGATTTTCCCCCTCGTACGCACTTTACCACGCTTTGATTTCTTATTTCTCTTCCTTTGTTTTGTTTTCTTAGAAGCAGAAACATCATTCCCCTTTCTAGCCAAAACCACATTTACCACTCCTCCATCACTCCCATTGTTCTCACCGGGTCTATTTTCAACAACTAGATGATTGTTAGTTGGAATCAGATTGCGGGGCTGATTCTGTTCAGAGTCTAACTTCTGATTACTTTGTTGACCCCCAAATCCCAAAAATTCGTCCTTATTTTCACCATGAGCCCACCTTGATTGAACATAAAACCCAAGATAAGCCCATAGAGTAATCAACAATAGCCAAAACAAGACTTTATTACTTCGAATCCAATGTAAACCATATCCAGTACCCCTACTAGCTTCTCTTCTGGGTGTTCGGCTTGAATGTAATCTCCTAAATGAAGGGGAACCTCTAGGCGTTGATTTTCCTGACAATGCAGGCTTAAAACTGCCACTAGGCCTTAAAGAAGACGGTTTGACTACATTTCCTAGAAAATCTCCTCTGTTGTTCCCTTCCATCTGTTCCATCAGTTTTCTACATCACCAAGGATCACTGTCCTTGTAGTTTGAATAGCACCAAGAACTTATACGCGCAGTCAAATACTATAAGCAAGACCGGTTGCAGCAGTTTAATATAGAATTCTACACAAAAACAACAAGATGATTAATCTCACTTAAATGTATTTTACAAATAACTAAACTAAACTTTACGTCCCTGAAGTTAACTCAAAAAAAAAAATGAAAGGGAAAAATCATTCTCAAGTTCTCAACCAAGTGACAGTAGACAGAAAATGGCTAAATTTTCAAGTTCCACTTTTCTTGCCTAATAAGAAATGCTATTTCGGACTCCATTTAAAGGTTCCTCCTCAACAATCAACATAAGTAGTAAGTACATTAAGTAAACAAAAATGATATTTCGAACGCAATTATTGGTTTTCTCAAGTAATCAGTGACCAAGAACAGGAATACAACATTTCCTTGTCTCTGGTGTCATTTCTTTGCCTAAGATAACCAAGAAACATGCAATAAACAGGAAGGTAACAGTTCCAAATTAATCTACTTCACCAACTAAAAGCCCATTTCTCTACATAAATCCATAAAACAAATTAGCTAGCTAAACTTCCCCGATCAACCCCAATCACATTCTTACATAACACCGCAAAGCCTCCATAATCTTTATCTATCCACACATACGCCATCTCCTCCAAGAATCAACAATGCAAACTCATTCAAGCTACTTCCCCACACTTGGAAGCCAAATTTTCCACATCAAGCATTAAATCAACCAACAAAAGAACCAAGACTACCGAAACAAAAAGCGATTATCTCATTTCAGTAAGAATTGTAGTTGATAGACAATGAGCTTAAGAATTGGTACATGGATCTTCTTGAGAGCGGAAGTGGAATCAAGATCTGAGCTCCGAGTTTCTTGAATGAGCGATTCGAAGCTCAAGGACAGTAGAGGAAGTCCGTGGAAGCGCTGTGAGAGAGAGATTGGATGAGAGAGAAGGAGAGGTTTAGAGAGAGAGAGTGATGGAGGAAATTTGCAGAGTAGAACAGTAGCAGAGAATTGGGGAAGGAAGAAAGAGGAAGAAGGTCTGAAAGTGAATGAAGTGACTGAAAATTCAACGGAAACGATCGCACGTGCAGCAATTGGCGCGTGAAACTACTTAACATTTATTATTAGGGAAAAAATCAATTTTGACCCTGAACTTTGCAGGTTGTAGCAATTTTAACTCTAAACTTTCAATTTTAATAAATTGAACCCCAAACTTAACAAATTGTATTAATTTGAACCTCCAACTTGCATAAATGTTGCAATGTAGACTTTTTGTCAAATGTCAACTTTTCATTTGAATTGCTATTAAAATATGTAATTGACAATTTCCTTTTATCTTTTTTAATTCACATTGCACCTGAGTTAGTGCTTTGTAAGAAATTTGTTGGAAAAACTCTCTAAGAAATCAAATATCTCATACAATTATTCTCATTATTATTAAAAAAAAATCACAGAGTTATTGGCAACAAGAAAAATCTAGAAAATATGAGAAATAAAAAACTCGAAAATTCTTTATTTCTGTTTCCTAGATTTGTACATTCTTCTAATTAGCAAGAAAAAAAACATTAAAAGAAGGAAAAAAAATCCCACAAAGTTCTTGGCAACAAGAAAAGACCCGCGAATATTTGAAGATAAAAAAAACCTCCAAAATTTCTATGCTTTCGTAATCTTAAATAGCAGCAAAAAAAACTCTCATAAAATCCTCAACAACGAGAAAAGTCATCTAAAATAAAGTTTCTTCAATATCTTATTTATAAGAAACCAATTCAGATGCAATGTGAATTAAGAAAAAAAAAAAAGAAATAATCAATTACGATGGTTAAAAAAAAGTTAACCAAAGGTATACATTGCAACACTTATGCAAGTTTAGGGTTAAAATTGATACGATTTGATAAGTTTGAGATTCAATTTGATGAAATTGAAAGTTCAGGGTTAAAATTGATACAACTTGTTAAGTTTAGGGTTCAATTTGATGAAATTGATACAACCCTTAAAGTTTAGGGTTAAAAATGAAATTTTCCCATATTATTATTATTATTATTATTATTATTTTGAATTCACAACATTTATTATTGGGTTATTTGGTATTGGACTTTGGTGTACAAAAATGATAGGGGCAACCAGCTAAATGGCCATTTTATTTTAAAATAGTTGATTTGAAAAGAGTCATTCGTGTTTTCATTTTAGCTAAATTTAGTAAATTTTTTTTGGCAACAAAGTGGACGTAAATACCCCACCCAAATCTTAATTCAGAAATAAATTAAATTAAAATACAGGAGAAAATCTAGGATTGTTACATATTAATTCTAACAACCAAATCAATAACAACCCTACAAATTAAACAAATAAATCTGGAAAATTAAAATTGAAACAACAGATTCAAATTCAAACGGGAGAAAAAATCTTGGATGGCCAAAAACATAAAAGCAGTAACCAAAAACGCTGTGGAAACATATGATAGGAATAATCTTTACATAACAAAATGTATAAGAATGACCCTAACCGAAATCTAAATCCATATTATTTAAATTAAATATACTATAAAAAAAGGAGAGAATCTAGGATTTAGAGGTTAATTTAATGTGAAATTCAATAAAATAATTTCAAAATAAAAAGGATAAGTCTAATATTAATTTATCTTAACAGTATAATTTGAAAACAACAATTTTAATTAAGAAATTTGTTAAATCACGGTTTATGGAGAAAAAATAGGAGAACATAACAAAATACAGTATATCGATAAAAAAAAAATCATACATGTTACCGCTAGAATTCATCATGCAAATTAAATATACTATAAAAAAAAAAAAAAAAAAAAAAAAAAAGAATCTAGGATTTACAGGTTAATTTAATGTTAGATTCAATAAAATAATTTCAAAATAAAAAAAAATAAGTCTAATACTAATTTATCTTTTTTTTTTTTTAGTACATCAACATTTAGGGGTGGGGGGATTCGAACCTCTGACCTCATGGTCGAGGGTACATGCCAATTACCGCTGAGCTAAGCTCGCTTTGGCTAATACTAATTTATCTTAACAGTATAATTTGAAAACAACAATTTTAATTAAGAAATTTGTTACGGTTTATGGAGAAAAAATAGAACATAACAAAATACAATATATCGAGAAAAAAAAAAATCATACATGTTACAGCGAGAATTCATCATGCAAATTGAAGAAATTGAAGAAAAATTACTGTAGTTGTGATTTTTGTTTAATCACAATTAAAGTGTGTATGAAAACGGATAAGGGTTTCTTCTAAAAATTATTTACTTTTGTAGGAGACGGAAGATTCAAAGGTGATTGAGACTGATTCAGAAGAAAGTTCAAATGAGCTTTCAACAAATGAAAAGAATAACTCAAGTGAACGAAAACATGAAAGCAATAATCAATCTGAACGCTTACTTTTACTTTTGGAGTAACAGAAAACATGAAAGCAGTAAAAAAAATGCTGAAATATACCTATGATCAATAGCTTTACCGAAGGAACGACGAAGACCAATAATCAATTAGAATAGTTGGAAAAGATGAAGCAATCTAGTTTGTTGATTACAAAATAAAAGTCTACTGGAAAAGACCATGAAACAATCTGGATTTGAATTTCAAATGATAAGAGATAATATATATGTTGTAACTAACCATTGCTTGATTCATGGGATAATTGGTTTTTTTAAAAAAAAAAAAATTAAATGGCTTCCTCAAATATAGGGTGGGGCGTGAAAATTAACTTAGGGGTATAATTGGAAGAATAAAACAAGTGAAATTATGTTAAAAATACGATTTGGCCATTTTTCATTAAAAAATACGGTTTGGCCATTTTTCGAAATTACCCTGTAATTTCTGGCCATTTCTGAGGATTTCCCAAAATGATATGATTTAGTGAGTTGATCCTATTCTTCATCTCGTAGATCCTCTATTTTTACTCTGCCAAATATATATTTTAGATTTTTTTTAGTTCAACCATGACAGGTGAGGATGGCAACAAAAGCGTTATACTAATGACCGAGAGGTCCGTGGTTTGAATCTCTCACCCCCTATATTGTCAAAAAAAAAAAAAAAAAAATGATGACGGGTGAGGATTAAACGTTCCAATTTTGAAATGATAATTTTAGTGTCTTATCTTTTTTTATAAAAAATAATTAGTATCTTATCTACCAACTTGGCTTGAATTGATAAATATTTATTTTAGATCAAATTATAAAAAAAAACACTCGTGAATTTTGTAGGTAGGTTGAAATAATTATAATGTTGAATTTTAAATGTTTCATTTCAATCTTTGAAATTTAAATTGTTTCAAAAAAAAAAAAATGAAAATGATTGTGATAACTAAGGCCCCGTTTGATAACCATTTCAGTTTTTGGTTTTTGGTTTTTCTGTTTTTGGTTTTTGGTTTTTTAAAAACAAAAACTATATATGTTTGATAACTGCTTTTTGTTTTCTGTTTTATAAAAACAGAAAACCAAACTTGTTTGATAACTCTTTTTGGTTTTCAGATTTTAAAAAATTAGAGAGATGAAAATATGTTTTTAGAGAGAGAGATGTGTAGAGACATTGAAAAAAAAATAGAGAAAGGAATTTGTTGGAAAAAGATAGGTAAAAGAGAAGAAAAGTAAGCATTAAAAGAAAAATGAGTTTTTGAAAAACAGAAATCTGTTTTTAAAAACTACTTTTTTTGGTTTTTGAAATTTACTTATAATTTCAAAAACGTTTTTAAAAAACAGAAAACAAAAAACAGAAATGGTTATCAAACACCCCTGTTTTTAAAAAATGAAAAACAAAAACAGAAAACAGAAAACGAAATGGTTATCAAACGGCCCCTAAGTTCTCCTTTGATAATCCATTCAGTTTGAAAGATATAAGCATTAAAAGAAAATTGAGTTTTTGAAAAATAGAAATATGTTTTTGAAAACTACTTTAAAAAAAATGCTAATAATTTCAAAATGTTTTTAAAAAAATAGAAAATTGAAATGGTTATTAAACAACTTTGTGTTTTTAAAAATGAAAAACAAAAACAAAAAAAAAATAGAAAATGAAATTGTTATCAAACGGCCTCTAATGTGTAAAACTTGGAATGCATTTATATGTGGCATCACTTACAACGTCATTCACGTATTTTGACATGATAACTAATATGTAAAAATTGATGTCAAAGTGAGTACAATTCAGTAGTAATTTGCATATGTCATCGACCAAGAGGTCGGAGATTCAAAGTCCCCACTCACAAATGTTGTTGAACTAAAATAATAATAATATGTAAAAATTGATTATATGAATGATGTTAATGACATAAGTTAAGTTGAAATTAATAGCAACAACGGTCTCTTAGTTGAAGTTGAGTTGTAAATTTCATGCACCCCATCCAATGTTTACACATTTATTGTCACATCGATTCTTTGTCATTCATTTTAACCAAATAGAGAGAGGGGGAAAAGCTCTTCAAGTGTATTTTTTTTAAAAAAATATTTTCAAAGTTCAAAAGGAAAAAGAAAATTCTCGGAAGATGATCATCAATGCTTCATGGAACAATCAACTTGGTATTGGAGGCGTTGGATGAGTTGTTCGTGACTCTGTAGGATCCCGCATCAGGATGAAGCAAATCAAGAGAAGATAGCCTATAAACGCATTAGAAGCTCTAGCTATTTTGAAAGGGTTGAAGAGCATTACCGATAATTTTAAGACCTCTCGAATCTCGTTGTTAGTCGAATCTGATGCATTAGGGATCATCAACACACTGATGGGGGAGTCAGAAGACCTCTCGGAAATCAGCAATTTCATTGATGCCATCATCGATCTCTGTTCGAATAGGGGAGAGGTGGTTTTTAGCCATTGCCCCAGATCTTCCAACACAGTTGTGCACTACGTAGCTAGAAAAGTTGTTGTCGATTTTATGGAGCTTCAGAGGAATTCTCCCTCACGGAAAGAAGACCCCCTTTTTGGTCCTCTGAATTTCCTGTATGGTTTATTTCCCTCGTAAATTTCTTCTTTTAATGAAATTCCTTTTTCGGGGGAGGGGGGGGGAGTTTTTCAAAACCTAGAAGGCATAATTAAAACACGTCTCATAGTTTAGGGTTATTTTGTATAATATAACATATATTTTTAGGTGTTTTTCCAGTTTAAAAAAAATGTAAAAATTTCATGTTTTATTCTCTTAGATTTTTTTTTCTTTTAAATTTCCGTCAATTCATTAAGTATTATGTCACATTAGTTTATAATCAATCTATTTTAACATCAATGAATGGTGAGAAACTAAATCAAAAAATGTTAACCTATTACGGACGGATCAATTAAAATTAATGATATAAACTCATTTTTTTAAAGAAAAGTACGTAATACCAGAACTGAAATATATATTTACTCATAGATCAAGAGATTTGAATCTCTTCCTCTCGAATGTAACTAAAAGAACATATATTTATCTTTTTACTTTTTTTTCTTGGAAAATGTTTTGTTTATTATATTAGACATGGTTTTCTTGATTAAATAGTATAAATTTCTCAAACTTTGGAAAGATGGAATCCATGATTATGTTAACAGTTAAGTATATTTTTAGTGCACGAAGTTTCATAAAAGATGTTTCTTTAATCTTCAAGTTTCGAATTTTTATGTCAAATGTTCAAATGACAGAAAGAAAAACCCTTTTTTCAAAAAAATAATAATAATAAAAAAATAATAAAACAAACCAGGTTGCTGGATTGAAAATGTAAATCGGAAGTTTAAAAAATTGACAAAATATTTGGTGAATTATGGTTTTAATATTAAAGAACGATTTATTGATTTTAAAAAAAATAAATAAATAAAAAATAAAAAATAAAAAAAATAAAAAATAAAAAAGAAAAACAAGAGAGGTCCTACCGGGAGTCGAACCCAGGTCGCTGGATTCAAAGTCCAGAGTGCTAACCACTACACCATAGAACCAATTGTTGATAAAAGTTTTTTATAAATTATTTGTTATTTAATTTGTTTTAATAAAAACTAAACGAAAAAAGAAAAGACAACATTACTTTTCTTCTTCTTTTTTTTTTTTTTTTTTGAATAGACAACGTCTACTTTATTATTGATAAAATCTGTTAAAATATTATTTTGATCTATATACTTAGGCCTCAATTCATTTTTTTTTTTTTTTGAGGAAGGTCGAATCTAATTAGTTCTTATGGTTAATTTGAAGTTAATTTTATCAAATTTTTGTTAAATAATAATAATAATTTTCATGCAAGAAAAGATACCATGTGTATATGTTTTCAAAATTTGTAGTGAAAAGGCGAAATAGAAACTAAATTTTTATTTGAAAAAGTTAGCAATAAACTAAGAGTAGGGACTAATTTTAATATTTATATAAAGAATGACTAAATTTTGAACATTCGAAAGTGTCATAACTAAAATTAAATGAGACCTAAAGTACAAAGACCAAAGTAGTATTTTTAACCTAAAAACTATTATAGTTCATGACATTAAGATGACATTATAAATCTATTGCATACATCAAAAATAAATTGAAAAATTATAGAGTTAAAATATGTTTAATAATATCAAAGAAGAATAAGGAAAATGTAAAACATTAAAGAGAGTCGAGTAAAAATTATAAGAAACTAGAGAAATAATCATTGATACTATTTTCTAAAGTTACAACACACGAGAAGTGAGAATTCAAACCTACCACCTATTAAAGATCACTGAATGTCTTAATTATTATTATTCTTTTTTTTTTTTTTTTTTGAAGAATGTCTTAATTAATTAAGTTAGGTTCAAATTGACAACATGTCATATTTTAAAGAAACAACGAGAATTTGTTCGTTTGTCAATTATACCTATAAAGCATCTATATAAATAGACTCAGCTAAATAAAATTAACTAATGGTAGACATAAGTTGCAGCAATAATAGAATAGTAGCCCTAAAAGATACTATTTTGTTACAACAATAATAGAATTAAGATAAATATTATTTTGTTTTCTTTAGATTATGTTTCAAATTTGATTTTAATATTCAAATATAAATACTTTTGAATTTTTTAATAAATTATTAGAATTTCAAGTTTAATTCCCTTTCTAATACGTTTTTATAGGAAAATTAGTCAGATTTCTAATTGAATAAATTAATATCAATATATTAATATGTTTAAAATTATCATTATATGAATTTGTGTCCTCTTACATAAATTTCTAGAATCCCCAATAATGACAATTGTGATGTATTAAATTAATAATTCAATTTTATTTATAATTTCTTTGGAATACTTAAACCATTGTTATGAAATTTTAAATGAAACCTCTTCGAACGAAAATTTTGTATCCGTTGTTGATCAAAACTATTTAAATTCGTAAAAGAATATATATTTTAACAATGCATTTAGCAGTTATATGAGTAGCAACTATGTAGAACCTAACTTCTCATATTAAAAAAAGAGTAAAATACAATTTTTGTCCATGAGACTTGAGTTTAACGTCTATATAATCTCAGATTTCATCTCTGAGATTAAGGGACATTTTAATCTCTGAAATTTTAGTTTTAAATAGTCAAGCTCATATGATAGTTGACTAACAAAATGGTTAAGTTGTTAATCGGATTTGTTGACTTGGTAAATTATATTAATTTTATATTTCAAAGGTATGTAAGCTGAAATGAAATTGTTTTGGAGAATTATTCTAGAAGATAATTTCATTTCAACTTGGCTATAAACTTTGCATCCATCTGAAGAATTATTTACACATCTAGATGCTTTAAGTGTGGGAGAGGAGAAAGATGAGTTTTCTATTCTAATTTACTTTTTTTAATTATTATTTGATTTTATAATTTTTCACATTAGCATTAAAAATGATTATATAAAAAAAACTAACTCCAAAATATATATATATATATATATATATATATATATATATATATATATATATATATATATATATATATATATATATGTGGTTAAATGATTAAAAATACCTTCAAACTACGAGTTGGTTTAATCATATCCTTGAACTTACAAAAGTTTCATTTTAACCTTTAAAGTTTAAAATTTGTTTCAAAACGATAAAGACATTTTCCATGAAATTTATGGACGAAAAATGATATGTTTGCATGTGTATTTATTGTTTTTTCCATGTATATGTTCACATAAGCAACAATATACGTGTCTTTTTCTAAAAACAAGAACCAAAACTTTTATACAATTTTTAAAATAGTATCTGAAAAAATGAAGAGAGACACGTGCAAAATAACATAACCCTATTTCAAAGAATAAAACAAGAAAAAAAAAACAAAATCAAAAACAAAAAACACAACAAAACACCGCAAAAATAATCATCAAAATTACACATTTTGACCGACCTGTGCATTGCTGTAGGTAGAACAAGTATCCTAGATTAAAGGTTCGAGTCTCCTTACCCAACATATTTTAACTCTAAAAAAAAATTATACATTTTGGAGTCAAATTAACAAACCCCTGACAATAAAACCATAAAATCTAAAGATAGAAACTCATCAAACCGAGTAACCTTTCCTGGGTGGAGAAAATTGCATCAGGAAAATTCTCATTTCGACATTGTCCGGAGCAAAATGTTTACAAAACTTCACAGAGAGGTAAAAAACTTCAGTGCCGATGATGCACAAGACAATCCCTAAAGAACAAGACCAGAGGATGATAATGAAGGTAAACTAACGTAATTAAACAACATGATTTAAGGGCACATCTAAATCACAATAATATATGTAGTAGTTCGCAAAGAATGTCAAGGGCTTTTGGGACGCTGTTTCCCGACACTGAAAGAAACTTCTGTGTCCTACATATGCCGTTTATCATGGCGCCAAAGCTCCCCTCCTCATGCCAAATATTTATATTCCCTCACCTCAAGTTGGGTGTGTTCCAATGCAGCAGCCAGGAACCAATCATCTTGCACGACCTAGTTATGTGCCGTAATCACTGCAACGAAAAGAAATGACCAACCGAAGTTATAAACCGAATCAAATACGATAATTCTTCTGCATATATTCAGTAAGTTTCAAGATTTCAACAAACATTTCACAAGAATGAAGAGAAACATATTAGCTCTCCCTCATCTCCCTTCAAGATCAGATATATTAAAGCATGGTTGCCAATCATTGCACTTGTAGGTAGTAGGAACAGTAGTCAACCAGTTTCACGCGTGGTAAAACATACAAGTCATGGAAATGAAGTTCTAAAATGGCATTTTGGAATCAACTAATCACCAGAGACAAAATTGGATTTTGCATTCGCCCAACCAATTGCTTTTAGGCTGACGGGGCATTCGTACCCCACTCTTCATCAGCCTCGCTACCATTAACGAGAACTGCACCATCAGAAGAATCAGCATCAACCACAATACCCTCACCCTCCTCTTGGCTCTCATCTCCGTTGTGTTCTGCAATATGCTTGTCTTGTTCATCTCCATTCTGCTCAGTACCCTGTCATAGAACAATCGAAACGATAAAGAAAACGGAGAGAGTGATCACAACAGCATAGTGAAGAATACCAAATTTCATAACTTGAACAAAACTATGGATGAAAGGTGACTGAGGATTAAATCAAACAAGGAACTCAATATTTCGAAACAGAAATGCTTGCTTCTATACACATTCATTGGTATAGATTAAAGTCTCCTACCACTTGGAATAGATTATGCTCTTAGTATCAACTAGTGCGCGAATAACATTCAAAGTTTCAAACTCAAAAACAACAGAACCAAAAATAGCATTTAAAACTGTCATGTTAATTCAGTAATCAATTCCACTCAAGCAAGGCCCATACCTCGTGATCGATGTCTCCATTTTCAAGATGCCCTTCTATTTGCATACTCCTAAATGCCTCCACAAGCGTTGTGTATGGCTTATCAGCAACATTAGCATATTCCTCTGCCGGAGAAAAAACTCCCCTAGAACACATTCCAAAAGAAAAGTACTTAGTATGGTAGAAGTCGGGTATCAGCTACCTACATAGCATAGGGAAACCAAAAAATAAAAAATAAAACTTGTAATGTAAACTTCCATTCGTGATTGATGAAGAAAGACCATGAGTACAACAGAATTTTAAAGAACAGTTTATCGCAAGAATGAAAGCCCACATAGATATACAATAAATTATAAGTTTGCTGTTCTTCACATGCATTTGTGCACTTCCTTTGACACATGCACCAAACTTTTACCTGTCCTGTGCAGCTCTAGATTCAACGGATAGTGCAACTTGCCAGTCATCAAACAAATTAGGATACTCCTCGGGATCAGCCAATGACTCGGCAGCTTTTGGGTTAACCTGAGTTAAAGCCAAATTTTATCAAGATGTCCTAGATGGTAAAAGAAAAGGTTCATATAGCCATTAAATGCAGTTTTCTTTCTACATATTATAGCTTCATGGGCAAATATGATACGAAAATTTTCGACATGCACTAATCTATCTATATGTTCCACAATTTAGAAAAATTCTACCATGCACAAATTAACTTCATAAACTATGTTCACTCTAAATAATATATCTTTATGTTCCACAATGTTAATACGAGGGATTGTCAAAGATTTTTCTTTCACCTCTTCATTTAAATAGCTAGAACACCAACACAAAGGTAACCATTTAGTTTACCTTATTCAGGTCTTTCCTCCAAATTGCGACTATCTCTGATACCTTGCTTGGAAGATAAGATCGAGCCATCAAAGCAGCTTCAGGAATCCGATTACTGTAAAAAAAAGTATAATTTTTTTTATATAAATAATATAAGATCAATAATTATTCAGCATCAGAAGGGTGTGCGAGAAGATTATTTTTTTTACCTTTCTACCAGCAACTGAAGGCAGTCTTCCAATCTACCCAACATAAATAAACAAAGGAATGCAACGTTGTTCTTTCCTTGCTCCTTGGCGAGGGTTGCAAGTTGTGTTATTCCTTGAGCATCCCCTAGGGAAGAATACAGCAATAGCAAACCACTAAAATCCACAGCATACTTCAAGCACTCCTCGGCCATGTCTAGCTGCAACGATACAGGGGAACAAATGTTAATCAACGTACACAAGAGATGAAAGCTTGCAACAGTTCAAAATGAGGGGAGCAACCTTTCCGATGGACATAGCCAATTCACCAAGTTGCTTCCACTTGGACTCGCTCTGTACTTCTACCGCAATTTCCTGCAAGTACGCCATTGAAATTTTTAATGGGCATGAGAGAGAGAGAGGACAATTGTAATAGATTTTTACACTAAGGTTTTTCCATACCGTAAAATTCAAAAACACACACACACACACAGAGTTAATAATACCTTTGCAATCTCTAATCTACCAAGCTGTATTGCAAGATCAAATCTATAATCCAAATCAGTAGCTACTTCGAGAGCTTCCTCTATCATACCTCGTGATTCCAAGAAACGAGCCACACTGGTAGAGAACAGGGTCTAATATCATACACAAAACTTTACTAGAAAGATAATATTAAAAAGTTGAAATCCTTTATGCACACCAAGGAATAAACAAAGTGCGGCTTCTGGACAATAGGATATGCATAACATGTGAACGATTACCTTATGCCCAAGTGAAATAAGTATCAAAAAAGACATTCGGAAAGAACAAAAACTTAAACTCCATCTTCTAAGAGACAACACAAAAAAATGAGGTGGAACCCCCAAGAAATTTGGGTATGACAATAAGAGCCCTTGGATTTAAAATATTTGATTAGGTACAGAAATCCCAAGCATCCCATAAGTTTCCATATGATTAAATACAGTAAGATTTGGCAGCTCAATTTCAAACATGATGAAAGATTGTCAAATGTCGGGTGTTGAAGTAAAATTTAAGGAAAAAGAGCTGAAGAAACAAAGAAGTTGAATCTCAGATCAATTGGAAGTTGTAGGAAAGGAATCATCCACAAATCATGGAAACGAATAACATTGCGTAGCCTTTATACAAACAAACCTAGCTGATTAGGTACAAGCTAGGCTAGAAATCAAATATAATTGGACTTCAAAAATTCTTCACACATCGATGAAAATCTTTAATAACATTTATTCAACTATTACCTGTTACGGTGCTCCTTAGGAATTGAAGGTAATACTTCATTGGCTCTTTCATAGTCCCCACGCATTACAAGGGTCTTGTACTCAATCAAGCTAAGAAGCAATGTGTATCCAACAACACTGCACCACAATAAATAGCATCAAAATTCTTAGTGCAGTTTATTTATAATTGACATTCCATGTTTCAGAGGAAAAGGACTAAAAGTTGTCATACTTGAACTCTTTGTCTATCAAATAAACCCGACTTTGGTTGGCAAGATATCCAAGCAAATACATGGGTCGATCCAAATGAAACATTGTGGTTACCTGAAATTACAAGGTTATATATCAAGTTAGCCTCATTGTAGGAATTAGATGTGGATATCTGCATGGTGACAGATTTCAAAAACCAAGGATGCCGATCATTTACAGTACCTCACCACCAACACAGTAGTTCAATCTCCAGGAAGAGTTATTGTAAATGAAGCAATCCCCAACCCAAAGGCCAGTCCTCACACGTTCATTCACTTCATGCAGGAGATCGAACGCGTCTTCAACCCCTTGTTCATCAACAGGCCTTCCACTATCTAAATAGGAAGACACAGCATCACGCTGCAATATTTGCTTTTGTTAGATGAGAAACAACTTTCTCAGCAAAGCAACAAACTAACTATGCATGGACAAAAACATTCCAAAACAATGACACAGTGAGAATCACATTCAGATTCATATTGTTAAAGCTATGACTATCAACTTCATGAGGGCCCAACAAGGATTCTTACATTGTACTTTAGGATATAAAATGACGTATCACTGGCTATTGCCACCAAATCACCACTATCAGCCCAATACAGGTTCTGGAAATAAACAAATAATCGTAAAAAGGAATTAGAATCATATCACAAAAGAAATAGAAAAACAACTAGCAAACGCAAGTCTGTACTCACCTTCACATTTACATCAATTCGGCGAATCAATCTACACTCTGCCCAATCATAGAAGCAAATAAAATCATTGGAACACATGGCTAATAGAGTTCCTCCATAGATGTGCTCGGCTGAAAAGGTGGGTCTGATACTCTTCTTTTCCTGAAAAGTTAGTTTGTGTTAACTACACTTTCTAACAATGGGACAACATAGAATGATAATAATTTTTAAACTTGGAGAGAACATGAATTGCAATTTTTTTTTTTTTTTTTGATAAAGGACCATGCTTTCATTGAGAAAAAATGAAAGAATACAAGGGCATACAAAAAAACAAGCCCGAGAAAGAGGAATCCCTCTAAATGAAGGGACTCCAATCCAAAAAGATGAGACCTAAGGAGTAATTACAAAATAAACGCGTCACCGACGCCCAAAGAGAAACATTATATTTAACTAGGGACCAAACCTCAAAAGGATCCCTCTCCAACCCTCTAAAAGTTCTATTGTTTCTCTCACCCCACAACCCCCAAATAATAGCACAAATCCCTGCTTGCCACAAAAACTTTCCTTGCTCCCTAAAGGGAGGATGGGGAAGGAACTCTTTGATCATCTCTCTGAGGCCTCTTTGTCTGGCAAACTGCAACCCGAACGAACCAAAGAACTCATCCCACACTGTCCTAGCAAAAGCGCAGTTCCATAACATATGATCGAGGTCTTCCTCCGCCATCCGACAAAGAATGCAACAAAAAGGCCCAAACAAACTAGGAATCTTTCTGGACAACCGATCAAGAGTATTAACTCTTCCATGAATCACCTGCCAAATAAAAAACTGCACCTTCTTTGGAACTTTCACCTTCCACAATAAAGAGAAAATGGACGGCTCAGAGGAAACAGGGTCCAAAAGGCATCGGAAGAAGGAATGACAAGAAAACCTGAGGGAAGGGTCGGGACTCCAGACTCGAATGTCTTTCCTAGTGGTACTAAAAGCGATTTCCCCAATCAGAGAAAGGAGAGTCACGAGGTCCGTTGTTTCACGATCAGACAACGGACGCGCAAAGCCAAAGCAATAAGAAAGAGAGTTCCCTGAATGAATCAGAACCTCGGCCACGGAATGATTTTTCATAGAAGAAAGATGATAGAGCCGAGGAAAGGTAACACAAAAGGGTCTATCCCCCACCCATCTGTCCTCCCAAAAATAAGTGTCCTCCCCATTCCCCACCGAGCAATGAATAAAAGAGGCCAAAGAAGGGAGCTCACGAGAAATTTCTCTCCAAGGGTTTCTAGAAGTGCCTTTGAACCCCCCCGTTACCCATTCAGAAGGGTGGGGTCCGTGTTTACTAACAATAATCCTATGCCATAGGGTGTTGGAATCAGAGTAGAACCTCCAAAGCCATTTTGCCAGTAAAGCCCTGTTACGAATCCTTAAGTTACCTATCTCTAGCCCCCCTGCCTTAAGGATTGCCCCACAAGATCCCAGCGCATCAGATGCGTGCCCTTACCCTCATCCACCCCTTCCCATAAAAAGTCCCTCATCAACTTCTCAATAACTTTACAAACCGAACAAGGGGGTCTAAAGAGGGAAAAGAAATAAATAGGGATGCCATTTAAAACAGAACGAATAAGGGTCAGCCTACCTCCTTTGGAAAAAAAGCTTTTCTTCCAACTTGCAAGTCTTTTCCTCACCTTATCCACGACAGGGTCCCAAAACGAGACCAACCTCGAGTTGTGACCCAATGGCAAACCTAAGTAAGACGAAGGAAGCGAACTCATTTCACAACCAACAATCTCTGCCCATCTCCTCGCCTTACTATCATCGCAATTCAGACCCAGGATTTGGCACTTGCCCCGATTTATTTTCAAACCTGACATGGATTCAAAGAAGGCTAATATATGGTTCAAAATTAAAAAGGATTCCTCTTTTTCGGAACAAAAGAAGATCGTGTCATCTGCAAACTGAAGATGGGATAGGGGAATCCTATTCTGACCCACTTCGAAGCCTTCGATGATTTTACCCTCCACCCCTCTAAAAATAACTCTACTGAGAGAATCCACAATCAGAAGAAAAAGAAAAGGGGAGAGGGGGTTTCCTTGATGAAGGCCACGGGTAGCCCGAATCCTCCCCTTGGGTCTACCATTAACAAGGATTGAATAGGTCACAGAACGTGTGCAACTCCAAATCCAAGATCTCCATTTGTAACCAAACCCTTTATTCTCCAGAGTCTTATCCAAGAAGTTCCAATCCACGTGATCGTACGCTTTCTCAAAATCAATCTTAAAAACCACTCCCTCCCGACCACTTCCTCGATAATCCTCAATAGCCTCATTAGCAATGAGGGCTTGATCTAGAATTTGTCTACCTTCAATAAAAGCCCCCGGGCCTCCGTAATTGTTGAGGGAAGAACTTTTTTCAACCTCTTAGTGAGCACCTTAGCGATGATCTTGTAAACGCTTGTAATCAGGCTAATAGGTCGAAAATCCTTCACCCTATTAGCTCTCTCTTTCTTAGGGATAAGGCACACGTAGGTCTCATTTAAGGAACTGTCCAAGATGCCACGTTCATAGAATTCTTTAAACACTCGTTCCAAATCCCCCTTAATTTCTTTCCAATTGTCTTGAAAAAAGGCCATGGAAAAACCGTCCGGACCTGGGGATTTATCTCTATCACAATCGAAGACCGCTCTCTTGATTTCCTCCAACGAAAAAGGGAAGTCCAAGTCATTTTTCTCCCTATCTGAGATCGGGCACCAACCAATTCCTTCGACGAAGGGTTTGGGGGTCACCTGAGGGGCATAGAGATTGGAAAAGAAAGATACGATTTCATCCTCGATCTCTTTTTCCCCATGAATTTGAATCCCCTGACTATTTTCCAACGGGCCAATCATGTTTTTACTTCTTCTGCCGCTAGCCATTCTATGAAAAAAGGCTGAATTACAATCACCATCCTTGGCCCATTTGACTTTGGCCTTTTGCCTCCAACTAATCGTCTCTTTCTCAACCAACTTAGCGAACTCAGATTTGAGGGAAATACGTTCCTCCTTGAGGGTATCATCCAAGGGCCCATTCTCTTCCTGGGAATCAATCTCATTGATCCTGCTCACCACTTCCTGTTTCTTCACCTTTATATCACCGAAGACCTCTTTGTTCCACAACCTAAGTGTTCCCCTAAGGGCTCTTAATTTACCCATAAACCTATACCCTTCCCACTTCCCAGGGGCCTCCACATTCCACCACGAAGGGAAGGAAGATTTGAAAGACGGATGATCCAGCCACATATTCTCAAAACGAAAAGGGCAAGGGCCCCATTTCTGAGGTCCCGACATAAGGATTAAAGGCCAATGATCAGAAGTAACTCGAGGACCTAAGGATTGTCTGACACCATGGAAGGTATCCATCCAACCCTTAGAGCAAAGAGCTCTATCGATCCTACTGCGCGCCCTACTATTAGCCCAGGTGAATCTCCCATTAGAAAGAGGGGGGTCAAAAAAGTTGCAGTCCTCAATCCACTCATTAAAAGACTTCATCGACTTCGAAGCTCTCCCTCCTGAGGCCTTTTTGAAAGGGGAACGAACAACATTAAAGTCACCCAAAATGCACCAATGATGCCCACATAACCCATATAAGGCCCCAAGCTCATTCCAAAACTCCTGCCTACCTTTGGGCCTGGGCGGGCCATACGTACCTGTGACCCAACCTAAGTCCTTATCCTTCCATTTAATCTTGATAGAAACAGAGAAGACACCTAGCATCACCTCCGAGCAGTTAACAGAATTACCATCCCACATAACAAGCACCCCTCCTGAAGCTCCCACCGACTCAATGCCTGTCCATTCCACCTTTCTGATCCCCCAAATGCTACGAATAAACTCCCGATTGTACTTATAACGCTTAGTCTCCTGAAGAACCACAATATCCGGATTTTCCTGAGAGATAATCTCTTTAACCAAGCGACGCTTATCCCTCCCCCCTAAACCTCTAATATTCCAAGAGAGTGTCTTCATTTAGAACTCGAAGATTCCCCAACCTCCCTAGAGGCCTTTCTCCTATCGTAATTCACAGATGATTCCAATTTTCTTAACTCCATGTCCACTCTTTTAGAGTCCCCTCCCTTTTTACTATAGGTTTTGCCTTTCTCCTCATCCACCGAGTCATTCTTGGGTTCTTGGTTAATGGGAACCTCTTTTATACCAACAGAAGCCAAAGCAGCCCACCCCGGTTGCCAGAATCCGAAATTCCTTTCTTGGGCTGGGAATCCTTCAAAGTTCGAGGGACTATAAATAGGTAAAGGAAGGCTGCTAACAAGGCCATTTGGGAAAGGATGAAAGTTCCCCCCGATTCCATCACCTGAGTCACAAGATAATGAAGCAAAGGTCGGAATTCCTTCTCCCACTGAATAGATGGTCGGTTGAGTCAAGGCACTTCCAGAGGCTTGGTAAGAATTTAGAAAGATAGGTTGCACAAAATTATGGTTGAGGCCCACCAACTCCCCCCTCCCCTCCCCCGAAGGATAAGCAAAGGAATAAGGATGTTGATAGGCTAACCCCCCCCCCCCCACACACATCCACCCATCCCTCATAGAAGAATTAGAAGGTGAAAGAACCAAAGGAGGAGAGCGTACCTGGGCTGGGATATTGTCCGAGTTTACCTTGATCAACTGTTGAGGCGAATCCCCCGTAGCCGAGCCGTCTTGAGACACTCTTGCTGGAGTAGCTAGAGAATCCCTCTCCGTGGGAATATCAGGAGCCGTAGAAATATTCTGCTGACTATCCTTCTGAGGATGGTTGAGTTGCTGGACCAATTCATTCTCCTCCGAGAAAATCACGTTCAAGTTCATAATTTCCATATCTTTGGCTGTCGGAGTCGATAGGAAGGATTCATCTTCCAAATAACTAACCACTGAGGGGTCGGAGTCATTATCCTCGTCGGCCCTCGTATCCTTCTCATGATTAATTTCAACCTCCCAATCGAAATCGAATTCGTTGTCGGCCTTAGCAACTGACGGAATAGTCTTCAAAAATTGTTCAGATTTGGGCCCATTAGCTAGTCCAGTCAGCCCATTGCTATCTCCCTTGCACTCACTTATAAGTTTTCCTTTTCCGTAGAGGGTTGGGTCCATTAGATTGTTAGTCACATTTTGCCCTGAAGGCCCACCAGCCTGAAGCCCAATATTAAGCCCAATTTCATCTTCCTTTTTACCAATCTTCACGTGACTTTTCAGACCCTGAACCTGCTGACCTGCAACTTCTGCTGCATCTGGCACTTGAAGTACGATTTTTCCGGATTTTCTTAAGCACGCCACCCTCTCATCGGAGCTCTCGAAGGACATCCCTTTTCCGACCACGAATCTCACCGGAAAAAATGTGTTTCCGTGGTTTAGATAACACGAAGAAGGTAAAAGGCCATTGTCGTTCCCTTTAACTCTAAAGCACACTTCGTCTGTCCAGCAAGCTTCACCCAGAATTTCTTCTTCCTCTGTCAATCCCCCACACATGTCAGCTAATAAAGAAATCATTTGAATGGATCTCAAAAATGGTGGGACATCTAAAACCATGACCCATCCTCCCTCGAAAATTTGGCATTTTCTTTCTGCGATTATCTTGAAATCCCACGCATGAATGGAGAATTTGTCGTTTTGCTTCAGCAAACCAGCCCTAACCAGAGTTAGGGCATCCTTCGCAGTTCCACACAGTCCCACTGCCAAGTTAACACAGAAGGGTTTTAGAGAAAGACCAACCTTTGCTAAGCTCAAGCAAGAGTCCTTGATTCCGGCCCAATCCGAACCAACAGCCATCCGTTCAATGATCACCGCTGTCGAACAATCAAAGGCGAAATCGACTTCTTCTGAGGGGTTCTCCTCCTTTTTTTCCGTCTCCTTCTTCACTCTTTCTGGCTCCAAGCCTTCTTTCACAGCCTCGACAAAGGTCCTCGATTTAATAACCCTACCCTCGGTTTCAGTCGTAATCCTTTCCTGCTTTCGAATCAAAGACACCGGAACCACGGGAGGGAGAAGGCTCGTCATAGCAGCTTCCAAGGCACCCCACCCATTCAACTTAGTGCCTTCTGGGATGAAAATCGAAGTTTTCCTCCCTCGGTTAGGTTCAATAGATAAAAGACCAAATCTTCCTTTTATGTTCTTCAGAACCTGAAAGAAAATAATTGTTGCATTCAACCTTCTCCTTCTCCAAAAGCCGAGAGGGTTCTTCGACTTCGCTATCGCCATAAGGCAATCCCTGACCCACGCAAAAGTTCCCAAATCTAATTCCATTCGCCTCACTTTCGCTCCTCTTCTCTCTTCTAGCACCGCTTTCCTCCCATCCTTCTTTCGAAGGTGAAACACCTTCCAATCAATGTTCACCTTCTTTGAATGATCCATACTCGGTTACATTTTAGATGAGAGAGAGAGAGAGAGAGAAAATCGAAGCAATATTTCGAATATCTTGTTTAGGGTTTAGGGTTGATGGCAGGCCGAGTTCAAAGTTCAAACAAATGAAAATATAAAAATTATTTATTTATTTTTACTGAGTAATCTAGTATCTTGTACTTAAATACAATCAACTCAGTTGTTGCAGTCAAACTCTATAATGGATTTCTAACCACGCTCTCTAGGGATTCTCTTATCTATTCCTTCTTCAACCTCAAGTTATGAACTTATAGGAGAAGGAGCAAGTATCAGTGTCAACAAGTTTTATTAACCCAACAGCTCATGATGTTCACATTCATCTATTACATTCTTCTACATCCGCACCAGTTAGGCCTCATATAATTAACTATCCTAGGTGTACATGTCCACACATGAGGCCACTGTAAACATCAGAGTTCCAACAAATCCCTCAAAGCACTTAGTGGAGTAAAACACTAACTATGATTCTACACTGTAACCATGCTCTTCATTACTTAAAATGGATGCATATCCATTACAGCAAAAAATCAGGAAATCTGTGGTCCAAAAATGAACTCACATTTTAACTTCAATTCAACAACATGTTGGGTGGAGATTTGAACCTCTAACCTATTACTTGATGGAGGGTATATGCCTTAATCAGTTGAGTTATGCTTAGGATAAAGCAAAAAATACAAAGTCATATAATAAGAAGAGTAAATATAAACCTGGAAATTTTTACTGAAAATCTTGATCTTTGATGTACTTTCTCTCACAGCGTATTCTCCATCCGCCGACCAAACGAACTCCAAAGCTGAACCAAATGACCTGTTTCTCCATGCAAGAGCAGTATATATAATATACTCACCATCTCCACAGACAACAACAAACCTCCCGTTGGGATTGTGCTTCAAGCTCTGTAAGATATGAGGCAGAGAGAGTTTTAAAAATCAAAAAACCAGACTCTAACAACAACGTAAGTGAAAAGAGTTGTTGCATTTCTCTAAACAATATTTGAACAGACCCTTACACCTGAAAACAAATAGGATAGGATACAAACTATTCTTTACGTGATTTTTGTTTAAATTAGGATGCTTCTATCTTTCCTTTGTATTGTTATTTTCTTTCTTTATTTAATTCATGTGTGGAGTTTGTTTCTTTTGAGCATGAGTCTCTTTTCATTTCTTCAATGAAAAGTTTTGTTTCTTGTCCAAATATATATATATTCCAGCATGCAAGGAAGAATTTTTTTTTTTTTCTTTTTGAATCAACCATGCAAGGAACAATATTACTTATAAATGGCTCTGCAATACTGCAATCAAAATGCCCCACCAGCATGCAAAACAAACTTTACATAAATATTCTACTTGGAATGTAAATTACTATCAACTATCAAGTAACTACAACTCTACAAGTAACTAGAATTTGGATTTGAACTGGGAATCAACAACCTTATTAACTTACAATAAAACATAACAGCAGCACAAACAGGTATAATTTATAAAGATCCTAAGAAAAATTCTTGAGAAGTTCTGAACTAAAACTCAGCAAACATGCAGGCCAAATCGACCAATGCCTTACTCAGAAGACTACACTTGCAAAGACAAATTAACAGATATCTATATTAAAAATATAGAAATGCATATCTCTAGCTATAAACAGCACGGCAGTATATTACTAGAATAAGTGCGCAAAAGCGCAAACATAACTGGAAGCTACAATCAAAGGTTTATCGTAAGAAAAAAACAGCTCCAGCTCCATACCATGCATGACAAGATACACAGAGAATTTAAAGGCAGATGCAAAGATAACTTACTTGAGGGTACAAATCACAAGTTCCCATCTCCTTAACAGCTAAAGGCAATCTCTCTCCATCAGTAACCTAAGAAGCAAGAAAAGAACAAGACTAAGGCCACACCAGAAAAAAGTTAATAATCAATAAGAAGTTACAAATAAAGCCATTCCAAACCTCAAAGTCTGCTCCCACACTCTTGATGTTTACTGTTTGAATTTCATTATGCTTAGCCCATATTATCTTTCCACTGTTGTCCATACTAGCAATAGGTTCTTCCCGGCCAAGTTTTACCATAATGGTTCCTTCATCATAACCGATCACAACCCTGTAGGGAGTAGCATTTCAAACGGTTCAAGTTATGGAAAGAATAAAGATTAAGGAAAATTTTGGTTGAAACCCCAATGCAATTCTTCTTGATCATAAGATCACGACTAATTTAACCATCTCCATTGGGGGATGGTATGGATCTCAAGTAAATGTTTTGAAATGATACAAACTAGAAGTATAGCGTTCAAACATCCTACATCAGAATAAGAAAGTAATCTAACTAAGACTTTAGAGTGAGTGAGGACGTTGAAAATTGATCAACTTACCGCCGCGAGCTCTTCATGTATCCAATAGCCCAAACTCGTTCAAGGCCATAATTTAATGTATTTTCAAGCCTGCAAATCATAAATAATTACAACTTGTGGAAATGGCAATGAAGTAGATACAATTCCAGAAAATATAGAATACAAAAAGTGACAAAATATGTTAATGAAAAAACAACCAATAATCTATTTATTAAAAAAAAAAAAAAAGTTGCCATAATTCATCACATTCACTCCTTTTTGACTTTTTCAAGAAACTCTTACATCCAATACATGAAATAAACAAAAGCGAAGGGGGGAAAGCCTTAATCCAAGATGAGAAAGTTACAGGAAAGCCTTTAAATTAGTACAGCTAGAAGAAAAAACCATAATTACAAAAAAAAAAAAAAAAAAAAAAAAAAAAAAAAAAGAGGTACAGTAGTTTCATTAAAAAAAAAGGAAAAATGAAAAACAAAAACAAAGAGAAGAACGGTATGATCCCAATGAGAAATTCTATGGTTTCTAATCAACCCAAGAAGTCAAAAGAAAAGCTCTAATAAAATTCACCCATTTCAAATCGTGTTGGCCTTAATCAACATTGAAACAATGATCAATCAAAACAGACATGCAGCAGGCTCATAATCTTAGTGAGATGAACAAAGCCCCAGTCAGAAAAATCAAAAAGGACATTTCAAAGTTCAAGTAGAAGTTAGATGAGAGGATATCCAAATTCCAATATGTGGCTCAAAAAGGAAGATATTGGGTCAGGGAGAAGAGTGGCAGATGACACTTAAATAACCAAAATTTGAAACTAGATCTAAAACTTTTTACATGACTAGATATTTGATGCTCGGATTAAAAAACAAAAGGTTTGTTATTTTAGAATTCATGTGTGTGATGAATGTTATGTAACAGAGTAAAAGAAGATTCTTTGAGGGTCTAAACAGAGACTCTCCTTAACGATGCATAAGTAATGTGTTCTCTAAATCTGCTCCACTATTAAAAATAATGCATCGTATAAGCATTGATCCAAGTAATGTCCAACACATATTACGCTATAAGTACAATATTTCAGTGGCAAAAGCTACCTATAAGTAGTCGAATGCCATATGCGAACTGTTCCATCTTCAGAACCTGTAATTATAATAGGAAGGTCCGGATGAAAACAGACTGCAGAGACATTGTGTGTGTGACCTTCAAGTGTCTGGACACAGCTCTTGGTTTGGTAGTCCCATACCTGTGTTAACGAGATTACACTCATAAGCTATTCCATACTATCAGCCCATTACAATACAACTACACTTGAAAAACTGGTTAACTAAAAAAGACCTTAGCAGTGTGATCGTCAGAACCAGTAATGAGGTAAGGTTTGTCACCTCCTGTAAAGTAATCGACACAATTTACTCCTTTCTGATGGGCATCTAACGTAAAATTAGGATCAGGGGATCCAAGATTCCAGATCTGCAAAGAGGAGGCCAAAGAATTACGAGACGATAATTAGAATCATTCATAGAAAATTGGACAATATGCTCCCAGACAATGATTATTGTACCTTTATTGTCCGATCAAGGGATGCACTCGCAAAGGTGTTAGTGTCTTTGGGATTAAACGATACTTGCATCACATAATGAGAATGCCCTTCAAAAATCTGAGTACACACCCAACCCTTATCCCAATCCCAAAGCTTTATAAGCATATCATCGGATGAAGATAATACGTATGGAAGGGTAGGGTGAACAGCCACACATCTAATGTAGTCTGTGTGTGCCTCAAAAACTTTTATCTTGTCCATTGTATTATAGTTGTATACACGAATAAACATGTCATCAGCTCCAGCAACAACCCACTGCTTCCGTGCAATAAATTTGGCCGACCTGACTGCAAACATAGCATTAACATTGTAGAGTAAAATAAGGCCCGATCAGAAACGAGTGAGAGAAAAGTACTGTTAGCCTTTCAGTCTCATTAAGGAAAAGGGATGGAAAATGAACTCAGGCAGACCATAGAGAAGGCATATCTATTACCTGGTAACTCAGTGACCTCAAAAGATTTAACCATGGTCTGAAACATCATCAAAAGGCTAGAGTTAACTTCAAATGTCTAAAGGGGCAAAATCAAAATAAATAGAATGTCCATGATATTATTAGCCTTTTCCAATCCACAGATTTTCGTACCTGAGACTGGTAGTTCCAGATACAAACGGTTCCTGAATACAGACTTGCCAGTATCCTGCAGTAATGATAAAATGTAAGTAATTCATCTTCCTTTTCATTGTCTTCATTCTCAATAACAAACTACATTTTAACTTGGTAATTTCAGCTCAGGAGAACAAAACTCATATATCCAAACACCTTGCATTTCTATAATCCAACACAATTACTAACTTCAATTAAACTACCAAAACTTTTGTACCCAATCCAACTGTAGCAGTTTCCTTCCCATAACATGTTTAACTAGCCCTTTCAAGAAGTTCCTAAAATATCAGACTCCTTGAAGTGTATAAGCACACACACAAACGGAACTGATTAGGCTCCAAATATCCAGAAAGTAAAACTTACCATGGCTCTGTTGGGTGCAAGTCCACAGATTTTACTCTTTCCGACCGTTGAGCAAGTTTCCTCTAACAAAAAGGAAAAATAAAAGAATTGAATCATAAAAGCATATAAACCCAGTAAGAAATGTGATTAACTAAAATGGTTGGTAAACGTACCTTGATTGCGAGTCTGAGAGGCTGTGAACACGTAAGAAAATAAAACAAAACCAATTAATCTCCATAGTAGATCCCGTGTTAGTATACGAAATTTTCAATTTAATCGTCTAAAACCCCCAAAAAAAAGAAAAAAAAAAAAGGAACAAGAATAAGCACTAGTAAAGAAAATCATAAACAGTGAATGATGATCATGTATCTCAAACAAAAAATCTCAGTTCCTACTAATCCACTTCCTCTCTATCCCCACTCCCAGCCCCAAAGAAGATAGAGGAGATATATTTGAACTAGTATTCCACCTAATCCACGATAAGCCACTCCTCAACTGTAACGACTCAAGCATCAGATCACAGGCAATTCAAGTCACGATTTCACGACAATACAACAGAACAAAATCCTAAACCAATTAACCATACCGTAAATAAAACAAATGGGACTAATTGGATTCCAAATTACGAATAGACAGCAAAGCAAGTTTCGGGAATTGAAATTCAGCAGAGGAAACTACAAAGAACGCAGACATTAGAACAAGAAATGGGAAAGCGAAGCAGATTCCGGTCAGATCTAAGCTTCACTAGGAAGGTAAAGCGAATTGGAAATGAAAGAAGATCGTAGACTCACCATTTTCCGGTGACTGGAAGCTGTGTAAGAGATTCGAATACCGCAACCGTAACGATCCAGACGATTCGTACACGAAGAGAGAGAGAGAGAGATGAAATGGGATGGGATTCGAACCTTGAGTATTTTGTCTGGGAGGAGATCCCCTCTGCGGAAATATGAAAACCAAGGAGATCGATAGTTTGCAGTTGACAGAGAATTACAAAACTGCCACTGCCTAAAGTACGATATGTCGGTATACGAAGGACGTCTAGGCTCAAGACTATTAACATAACTTAAATTTTTGTTCAAAAAGAAAAAAAAAACAACATAACTCAAAATTGATAACAAAATGAGGAAAGATAGGTAAAAGAAGGAGCAGTGGGTGGCAAATTAAACCAAAATAATAGCAAATATAGCACAGTGTAAAAAAAATGCAAATGTAGCAAAATCTATCCGAATATATTACTGATAGACACTGTTAATTAAAATCTATTTGATAGACTTTTATCAGCGATAGACTCTGATTAATTAGAATCTATCAATCTACTGATAGACTCTAATTATTGAGAGTCTATTTGTGTCTATCGCTAATAAACTCTGGTTAATCAAATTCTATCAGTGACTATCACTGATTGACTTAGTCACTGAAAAGATTTTGATTAATCGAAGTTTATCTACAATACACACTGATATACTTTGAATAATCAGAGCCTATCAGTGATAGATACGGATAGAATCTGACAACACTTTTTTTAGTTTGTAACTGTGTTATATTTGCTATTAATTTGGTCCAATTTGTCATCTATGCAACTGTCCCTAAAAAAAATGATTTGAAAAAAAAATCTTCATTTGTTTTTTGAAAAAAAAAAACTTTGTATTTCATTTATAAGTTATTACGTTATGAAGAATAATTTTTTTTTTAAAAAAAAAAGGAGGAGAAATTCCATATTACAAAGTTATGAGATGAGGTCTTACTCTCACAATTACTCTAAACACCGGTTCAGTACTTGTCCAATAATATACAGTCTAATGATCGAGTGAGTCCACGAGTGAAGAGAGTTAAGTTAGAGTGGAATTTGCTTACTTTTAACAAGTCTTTTTTCCCTCTCTTTTATGAATTAGAAAATAATGATTGTCTTCGCATTTCCTAAGACGCTTGAGCTTTTACATTGTGTAAAAGTTGTCGAACACACTGATCAAGTTAGTCAATGAGTGTTATCGAGCTAAGTTAGAGTTCAAATTGATTGTCTTCAACAATGTCTTTTTCTCTCCCTTTTTATGAATTAGGAGATAATGGTTGTCTTCATCTTTTCGAGATAGTGATGGAATTTTGCATCAAATGTCTTATCATGTATGATTTTGACTTGCATGGTCGCAACGACGAAAGTTCAAAACCAATACGAAAAATGACTTAGTTTGTCTTCCCCTTCATTGAGAATTCGTGAGCATCATATTTATGCAAACGTCAAGGTTATTTAGCCTTTTAGGTGCTACATATATATTTTCAATTGAAATCAATTCAACTGAGATTCTCTCTATTGCTTTATCAGAACAAAACTACTCATTCAATAGCAACTTTGGCATCCTCTTGAAGTTGTGTCTTTGATCTTGAAATAGAGCTTTTCCAATAGTATTCTCTCCCTTATTAAGGACAGGTTGTTTGTGTGGTGGGTTTTTTTTTTTTTTTTTCACAACATTTATGTGGTGGGGTTGTTGTTCAGTTTGCCTAAAAATAAATAAATAAATAACTTTGTTCCAAATCGTTAATGGTTATGGAACCTTTTAGTCACTTACTTGATATTGAAAAGCCAACAAGAGCATAACTCAACTATGACCACAAGATCTGTGATTATAAATGAATTGCTTCTATCCTTTTTTTTTTGTCTCTTTCAGTTTTTTTAAGTAGTTTGTTATATTTATATTTCGTCATTTCTTAATTTATTTCTTATATTTTTTTCAACTGTTTATATCCATTTTACTTTTTTTTTTCTCTTGACTTCATTAATTAGTTGATTAAGGGATGACTTGTTCCGAACCATTTTAACTTTTTAAAAATTTTTTCCCCTATTTTTTTAAAAATTACAGTATATTGTTTTACATTTACTTATAATAATATTTCTTCAAAAAAAAAGACCATTTAAAAAACATAATAACATATATATTATTTTCAAAATTAATTGCTAATATTATCACTGTTTTTATTTTTAAACTTTGCATCGCACGCACATGCTAACTAGTGAACGATAAATAACATTTGGTTGAATAAATAAAAAATCACAGAGACTTATTTTATTGAAATATTATTGAATGTGGCACCAAAAGGACCGCATAGCGCAGTGGATTAGTGCGTTTGACTTCGGATCAAAAGGTCGTGGGTTCGACTCCCACTGTGGTCGAATCAAATTTTTATTTTTTATTCTTTTTTTTTTTGAAGAATGATGTCTAAAAATATATTTATAGTTATTATTGTTTATTCTGTAAATTAAGGGATCTCATTCAACACCATCTGACTGCATAGCGCGGTGGATTAGTGCGTTTGACTTCGTATCAAAAGGTTGTGGGTTCGACTCCCACTGTGGTTGAATCAAATTTATTTATTTATTTTTTTTTTTGAAGAATGATGTCTAAAAATATATTTATAGTTATTGTGGTTGAATCAAATTTATTTTTTATTCTTTTTTTTTTTTTTTAAGAATGATGTCTAAAAATATATTTATAGTTATTATTGTTTATTCTGTAAGTTAAGGGATCTTGTCTAACACCATCCGACCGCATAGCGTAGTGGATTAGCGCGTTTGACTTCGGATCAAAAGGTCGTGGGTTCGACTCCCACTATGGTCGAATGTATTGTTTTTCTTTTTTTGAAAAAAATATATATATTTTTTTAATTTATAGTTATTGTTGTTTACTCTATAAATTAAGGAGCTTGTAGAACATTTTCCAACAGCATAGCACAGTGGATTAGCGCGTTTGATTTCGGATCAAAAGGTTGTGGGTTCGACTCCTCCCACTGTGGTCGAATTTGAATTTTTTTTTTTATTTTTTTAATTTTTGAAGAATGATGTCTAAAAATATATTTATAGTTATTATTGTTTATTCTGTAAATTAAGGGATCTCATTTAACACCATCCGACTGCATAGCGTAGTGGATTAGCGCGTTTGACTTCGGATCAAAAGGTCGTGGGTTCGACTCCCACTGTAGTCAAATTTATTGTTTTTCTCTTTTTGAAAAAATATACATTTTTTTTATTTATAGTTATTGTTGTTTACTTTATAAATTAAGGAGCTTATAAAACATCTTCTGACCGCATAGCGCAGTGGATTAGCGCGTTTGACTTCGGATCAAAAGGTCATGGGTTCGACTCACACTGTGGTCAAATTTGAAATTAATTTTAATGATGTCTAAAAATATATTTATAGTTATTATTGTTTATTCGGTAAATTAAGGGAGCTCATATAACATCATTCATAGCTGGATTAGCGCGTTTGACTTCGGATCAAAAGGAAGGTCGTGGGTTTGACTTCTATTGTGGTCAACTTTTTTTTTTTTTTTTGAAACAACTTCTATTGTGGTCAACTTTTTATTTAGCTTATTTGTATGTACTTTTTCTTATTGTTGTTTCTAGAAGAATTATGTAGGACACTTTTTATTAATAATATACTTTTAAAAACTTATTAGGAAAATGAGGTAGTCTTGAAACTTAATATTACAATATTGTGGTTTAAAATCCACGTTTGTAGGTCGTCTCTCCTAATGACGTGGCAAAAAATTCAAACTTGAAAAACGCGCTTTTTAAGTGAAGAAAACGTCTGTTAACGTAGGTCGTCTCTAACGCACAATTTTAACCAAAACTTCTTCCCCGCAAACGGCGCCAGAAGACGTGGCCTGCAAAACAAGGGAAACCTGCACACTGGTGTGGTGCTTGCCACACCGCCTTCAATGCTTAAGTCAGTAATCGGAGGGAATATGAGCAAAACCAGAGAGCTAGAGGAAGAGAAGAGAGAGTTTTCGGATCCCTTCTCCAAGGTTGAAGAAGGGTTTATATACCTTTGCCATTTTTAAGGTTCCTTGACATTCGAAGATGATTCGGGCTAAACCAGGTTGAACTGGGGCAACCAAAGGACTCCAGGGACCGAGCTGAGAGGAGGGGACTCGGCCTGCACAAGCGGGCTGAGGGTCGGCCTGGGTAGAGGCCGAGCGGGGTTGGGCCAAGGCCCATTCCGTTCGACCTTGGCCCAACCCTATGGCCCGATTTCCCTCCAGGGTCCATCTCCGGGTTGTGTTGTCCTTGTTTGCTCCTTGGATTCCGAGATGGTCCAGAATTACCTATAACAAGTTTTATGTTCCAAATTAATACAAATTCTACTTTTCTTTTTATGATGACTTGTCTCGAATTATTTATTAAATAAAGTCAAGAATATAATGTTTTAGTTAATTGAGTTCTGCTCAAATTCACTTATCCTATATGACGTGTCTTAAATAGTCTCTGTCACACATTTGAGTCCTATACAATCTAAAAAATGTTTGCTTTAGTGAGACACCATTTAGAGTCGTGTTGAAATTGTTTACTTCGTTTTTCTCTTTTCTATCAGGTGAACAAAGTTTGATTGTGGTGATTTGGACATCACAACTTAAAATATACAAATCAAATGATGTAACACGCCTATTCTATGAAGTTTTCAAATGACATATTCAAACTAGATTTGTCTATGCAACAATTGGGCTCGAATCTTAATAAATAAATGCTAGATATCGAACCCAAGTTGACTTAATAGCGATTGGATCAAACCCAAATAAGTCCAAATCTAAATGATTTGGCTCAATGTCAATTGAGTCCCAGCTCATCTATGGCCCATAAAAAAAAGGGAAATCCTCAGAAATAGCCAGAAATTACAGCGTAGTTTCGAAAAATGGCCAAACCGTATTTTTTAATGAAAAATGGCCAAACCAGTTTTCCCAGCCTATTTTCGTGCTATATAAACTTACTTTTTTGCCCTTCAACCACCCCCACGTCTATCCTATATTTGTGCAGCCGTATCTTTTATTTTTTTTTTAAAAAAATAATCTCTCATTCCATGAATCAATGGATTTTTAGTTACATAATCATCTCTCTCCATCTTCATTTTATTATTCAACGGTGGGTCCTAATGTTCCATATCTACATAAACAGAAAAAGGGTCCATACTTTATCGTTTTTCATTTTATTTATTCAACGGTGGGTCCTAGTTGTAAGTAAAAAATGTTCCATATCTATATAAACAGAAAAAATTTAGCAGAAATTGAAGCATCCTGGATGTCGACAAAACTCAATCCTAGATGTCGACAAAACTCACTCGAGCTTCTCTGAATGTTCTTCGACTGTCCATGTAGATACAGTGTAATCTTGTCAAGAATCTTGGTTATGAGACGAAGCTTGAAAGCGTCTGTAAAGAAGATGACTGATGGTAGAACGATGGAAGGGTTTGTCTCAGAGGTTCGAATGATGGAGGAAGGGGAAGGGGTTCTCTCGCGAATGGTAAGTTGGAAGGGTTTGAAATGAGGGAGGGGAAAGGGTTTTTTTTGGAACGTGAGTGTGTTCCCAAGGGAGTAATTATGCCTTAGGGTTTTTTCCAAGAAGCTATCAATCCAGAGGTTTGTTTGAAATTGTGTATCAATTTTTTCATTTTTTTTTCTGATTATACTTTAATTATGATATTTTTGGTGTTCATCCCATATTTTAGGTGAATCTAGATTTTTTTTCTGATTATACTTTAATTCTGATTATACTCTAATTCTTCTTTGAATCTGGAATTTTTTTTAATTGAAGTTGTTCTTCATTGTTATTGAATTTGGTAAGTTCTTCCATTTTTTCTTTTGATATACACTTTTAAATTTAAGTCCTCCTATTTTTTCTATCTTTTTTATTTCAAATCTCTTTGTTTTAAATTTAGGTTGTCAGATTTATATTCAATTTCATTTGAATTTCGATTAGTTTTGATTTGCTAGATGAATCCATGGGTAAGGAAGCTAGATTTGATTGTTTGAAATTGTGTATAATTTTTTCATATTTTTTTCTATTATACTTTCATTCTGATATTTTAGGTTTTCATCCCATATTTTAGGTGAATCTAGATTTTTTTTTCTGATTATACTGTAATTCTGATTATACTTTAATTCTTCTTTGAATCTCGAATTTTTTTTAATTGAAGTTGTTCTTTCATTTTTTCTTTTGATATACACCGATTAAATTTAAGTCCACCTATTTTTTCTCTCTTTCTTTTAATTCAAATCTCTTGTTTTAAATTTAGGTTGTCAAATTTATATTCCATTTCATTTGAATTTCTGTTAGTTTTGATTTGCTAGATGAATCAATGGGTAAGGAAGCTAGATTTTCTCCCTTATTTATAGTGTATTTGTTTTGTTTTATTTCCAGATTTCAGATTTGTTAAAGGGTATTTTCGTCCAATTTCATGCCAAAATAGTTTACTAAAAATAGGATTTGGCCATTTATCAAATTGGAAATACAATTGGTCATTTTTCAAATCAGCTATTTTTTTTTGGCCATTTATCTGGTTGCCCCTAAGAGGTCAATAATCATTGGAATAGGTTAGAGGATTCTAAGAAGCTCCTCAAGAATAAAATGTTATTGAAGATCAAAGATTCTCAGACTCATATCTCTTTTAAAATTAGGATTCCAAAATTTGAAAGACAAATTGATATGTTTGAAGCATACAAGATTTTAAGATTTCGATCAATTCTTTAAGAAGATCAATAAGTCAAAGACCAATTCAAGAAGATCAACAAGCGTGAAGCTAAAGATTCAACCTCGAGAACATACGTTTAGTCCTCAAGTCAAGTATACGTTCAAGAGAAAGAATCAAATGATCATATATTACATATTATATTATCACTACACAAAATTAATACAATTTCAAGTTTATTTATGCGAAATTTTTTTTTTTTACAAGAATCTTGTGTGAACAGGTAGTATATTATCTGTTGATGTTCAAATTTGGTCAGGGTGAACTCACCTGACCTTCACGTGCCACCAACGGTAAATTTGTAGATGAGGGGGGAAGACGTGACCTGCAAGACGGTAAACCTGCACACCAGTGTGGTGCTTGCCACACTGGCTCAAATGCTTAAGTCAGCAAGCAGAACGATGAGAAGCAAAAAAGTAAGAGCAAGAGGAGAGTTTGAGAATAGAGAGTAGAGTTTGGGGATAGAATTCTGATCCTCTCTTCAGTGGCCAAGAGAGGTATAAATATCTGCTCATCCTCTTAGGGTTTTTAGGTATTCAGAGGCGTTTTGGGACAAACCAGACGGAACCGGGACGGCCAGAGGCGGTAGGGACCATTCGGAGCAAACATTTTTTTTTGCTGGAAGGGTTTTCTTAATATATATATAATTTTATAATTGTGAGATAGGGATTCAAACAATCAACCTACAAAGTTACGTATTAATGATCGAGTTACGTTCATATTATGATCTCCACAAGATTTAACAAAGGAAGTGGTTATGTCTAGTATGTCCTCCCTTATTCCTGACATGCAATGGTGCCCCGGGGTGGGTAGGAGCGGGTTGAGTATGTATCGCCGTAGAGCAACAGTTGCGGCTGAATCTGATCTATCTACTCGACAATTCATCTGGTTCATAGTGGCCAAAAGAAGCCCAAGAAGCATCAAACATTTTCGATGAGATCCATGGAACAAGTCTTAGGTAGCAAGCACTAGCACTCGGTGACTTCATAAAAAGCAAGAAAAGATAAGATCGAAGAGAATGAAATGCACGTATTGGTGATTATAGCGATTCTTTCTTATCCTAGAAAACATCTGAAAAAATTTGCCATGGAACTATCGAGCAGGGTCAAAAATACGATAAGTAGATACATAATGCAAGTATTGGTGATTATAGCGGTTCCTTCTTATCCTATAAAACATCTGAAAAAATCTGTCATGGAACTATCGAGCAGGGGCAAAAATATGATAAGTAGATACATAATTTCGAGTGTGATATCAGACAACTGCATAGCAACCTGTGATAGATAATGATTGACGTTCGAAGAACGCTCGACCGAAGGAATGAGTCACAAGGTGAATTGTAAGCGTCGAAGACCAAGACTCTAACCGTGTGTCTGTTGAGTGTTGATGAATGAGCTGGCAACTCGTGGGCAGTGGTTTGGTTGAGGGAACCCATCAGAGCCGTAGCGAAAACGAGTCTTCATGGGGTAATTGTCACTGTTTATGGACCCAAACCTGGGTGGTCTATCCATGACCAGAATGAAGCTTGGGTGAAACTAAGTGGAGGTCTGAACCGACTGTTGTTGAAGAATCAATGGATGAGTTGTGGTCAGTGGCGGATCCAGAAATTTCACATAGGGGGGGCACAATATACATAAAAATGTAATAGTTTTTTTTTATCACTGATAAATTCTATCAATGATAAAAAAAAATTATCATTGATAGATTCTAAATGATATAAAACCTTCTATCACTAATAGAAATCTATCTTTCTATCACTGATTGTAAGATTGATTTCTATCCGTGATAGAAAACTATCCTTCTATCATTGATAGAACTAGCAAAGATATAAATCTTCTATTACTGATAGAAAACTATCATTTTTGTTTTAAAACGTATTTGTTTTTGTAGATGTCAAAGCAAAACAACATGAAAATTGAACCCGAAGAAAAGAAAAGCACAAAGCGAAAGTTGAAATTTAAACAATGGGAGCCCTCAAAAAAAAAAAAAAAAAAGATATGTACAAAATTATCATGTAATCAAATACAATGTTGAAACAAAAAATATATACAAAATTATGACCTATTACAATTTTCCTATAATTTTTTAACTTATTGGCTGGTTTTGAACTTTAAATTAAGCCATCAATCAAGTAGATATTTGAATTTTGTTTGAAGGCCAGGGAAATTCAGAAAATTCGGAAGAAAAAAAAGAACCAAGCATCCCGTGTGATTTGATCCTTGGCCTGTTAGGAACGCAGAGTGCCCCCGCTACCATTGAGCCAAAAACCAATTCTGATGTAAAATATGATTTTTATTTATTAATATTATAAACGTTCTTTTATATTATATTAAAAATATAAAGACGGGATAATTTGAGGGGGGGCACGTGCCCCCCTGGCCCCTTCATGGATCCGCCCCTGGTTGTGGTTAGGGTGAAATACCACTTGAACCCAGAACTAGCTATATCTATAATCTATAACATGACATATATAAACGTATGAATGTTTATATACCATGTACAGGTAATCTACTTCTATATCTAAAATCTATAATCTATAACATATATATATATATATATAAACGTATGAATGTTGGAGAAACTTTTTTTAAAAAACAATTTTAACCTTGCTTTGTAGCCAATTTTTTTATATATAATTTTTAATTAGACTTAAAATATTTTCACTCCCCTACCCTTGAACACAAATTCACATAACAAGCTTAAATAACATAGAAGAAAACGAATCAAATCATTTTTAAAATGCTTTTCCCAACAATGGATAGGTTTTTTTTTTTAATAACATATGGGGATGGGAGATTTGAACCACATATCTTTTAGTCATTAGTATAAGTTTTATGTCAGTTGAGCTATGTTCATATTGACTATGGATAGGTTTGATCACTCTTTATGATTTAATGTCATTTCGGAGTTGGTATGTTTTTTTATATGTGCATTAACTCTTTGGTAGTACAAGGTGATTTGGGATGGATAAATAAAACTAAAGATGAAATTTCAAAATATAAAAATGTTTAGGATATAAATAATACAAAAATGTTGTTTTTCAAAATTTTCAATTTGGATCACGAAATCTAAAAATAGTTTTAAAAAATACATATGTCAAATAGATATTCGTTAAAATCATTTGACTCAACATACTAAACATGTCCTATCCTTCTAATCGATCATATATGTCTTATCCGATTGAATTATGTTTAGGTTGAAATTTTTTTTAGGTTCTATCCACATAATCTTTTATCCTTTAAAAAATTCATAATAAATCCCTAATTCTAAAGATTGTGTTTATTAAAAATTTTATAATAAATCCTTAAACTTTGTGATTTTTCATTTAATAAGCTTTTGTCATTACCTTAGATAGTTTAACATCTACAATAAGATATTAAAAAAAAAAAAAATTACGCTTGAAAGAAGGAAAGGAATGGAATGAAAAAAAATGTAGAAGTAAAATAAATTTATGAATCCAGTGAACATATTGACCGCATAGCGCAGTGGATTAGCGCGTTTGACTTCGGATCAAAAGGTCGTGGGTTCGACTCCCACTGTGGTCGTTTAATTTTAATTTTTCTGTTTTGTTTCTTTTCTAGATGATTCCACGAATTAGTTGGCATTTTTTTACATTCTACAAAAATCTAATATATTTATTTCCAAAAAAAAATAATAATAATAAATATTCTAATATATTATTAATGGTGTTAAAGCCTGTGAAACAATGATGAGATAAAAATTTTGTTCAAAAAAAAAAAAAAGATAAAAATAAAAAATAATAATAATAATAAATAAATAAAAGCTAAAATATAAAAGATATCTATGAACTATGGGGTTTGTTTAAAAAAGGGCCGGTTGCAAAAGTAGCAAACTGGCCCAAAATAATTGCAAACTTAGCAACGGTTGAAACTATTTGCGAAAATGGCAAAATTTTAACTTTTGGAATGTGAATTTACCAAAATGCCCTTTTTAAACCCTGGGCGCTGAAAATCTTTTCTATCAGTTCTCCGTTTTTTCTATCACTCGATTCTTGCCTATCGTTTCTATCAGTCGCCTTCGTCTTCTCCGATTTCTATCAGTCTTCTCTTCTCCGATTTCTATCATTCTTCTCGCCTTCGTCTTCTCCGACTTGTTCGCACATTCATCTTCTCCGATTTGTTCGCACATTCGTCTTCTCCACATTCTTCTTCAGGTTTGTTTTCTATCGTTTCTATCCGTCTTTTTCTTCTTTTTTTTTTTCTTCGATTTCTATCTGTTAGGTTTTCTATCAGTTTCTAGCTTTCTAAAGCTTTCTATAAGCTTTCTATACTGATAGAAAGCTGAAATATCAGTGATACAAGTTCTATAAGTTTTTATAAATGTTCTTGTTTTTTATTTACTGGATTTTCTATGGTTGTTTATTTGATTTTTGTTTTGTATATGTCACTTTCGGTTCTCTATAAGTTTTGGGGTCTTTTTGGTCTGTTTCTATCAGTGTTATTGGTGTTTCTATCAGCATTTAGCTTCCTATTAGTAGAAAAGCCTTTCTATAGTGATAGAAAGGCTTTCTATCACTGATAGAAAGTGATAGAAAGGCTTTCTATCACTGATAGAATCTATCAGTGATAGAAAGCCTTTCTGATAGAAAAGCTTTCTATCACTGATAGATTCTATCAGTGATAGAAAGCCTTTCTATCATATATCCAAACAGCTTTTTATGATGATTGACAGTACCTTAGAATCATCTAACATGTTATCTTAAAGCTCTAAGTTTGAGGTCCCAAGAAAAAAAAAAGTTAAAAGAGAGTGAGAGACTTAAAAAATAAACTTTGATTTTCTACATGAAGATCATTAGAGCTAGCTTAGGGATATATATTTTGGTTGAATTTAATTACCTAGAATTCTTTTATTTCTAATTAGTCAAAGGAATTGACATTATTAGAAGTGTGAATTGAAGAGAGGGTAAGGAAATGAAGTACATGAATTAAAGGGGACATATATTGATAGAAATTTTCAGTCTATTTCTTTTGATGTTTGACCATTAACTTTGTGATAAGAATCAAGATGGTGATGTTTGATTGAGATTGATGGTTTGGCTCCTTAATTTCACATTTTTTCCTCAAAAAAAAAAAAAAATTAATATGTAAGTTGCATTGCCATTACTTCAAACCATAAAAAATATCATATCAAATTCAAGACATTTTACATCACATAGTCAATGTTAGATAATAATGTATGATAGTACTAATATACATTCGATGATAGAAGTTCTATCAGTTTTTATAAATGTTCTTGTTTTTTATTTACTGGATTTTCTATGGTTGTTTATTTGATTTTTGTTTTGTATATGTCACTTTCAATTCTCTATAAGTTTTGGGGTCTTTTTGGTCTGTTTCTATAGTGCTATTGGTGTTTCTATCAGCATTTAGCTTCCTATCAGTAGAAAAGCCTTTCTATCAGTGATAGAAAGTGATAGAAAGCCTTTCTGATAGAAAAGCTTTCTATCAATGATAGAAAAGCTTTCTATCACTGATAGATTCTATCAGTGATAGAAAACTTTTCTATCAATGATAGAAAGCCTTTCTATCACTGATAGAAAACATTTCTATCAGAAGGCTTTCTATCAGTGATAGAAAGCTTTTCTATCAGTGATAGAAAGGCTTTCTATCACTGATAGAAAGCCTTTCTATCACTGGTGATAGAAAACTTTGGTTTGATTTTTGTTTTGAATTTGTCACTTTCGGTTGTATAAGTGTTTGAGTTTTTTTTTTTTTTTATCTTGTTTTTTAGATGAAGAACGAAAAAGCAGAAAAAGTAGATTATGAAGAAGAGAAAAAAACAAAAAGGAAATTAAAAAATAAAGGAGAGGGCTCCAAGAAGAGACAGAAGGTTAGCTATTAGATTTTATACATTCATTACTATAGATTCTATTCTATCATTCATAGATTCTATACAATTATTAGCTTTTAACTTTTTTTTGACTTTGTTTTTTGTTTTTATTTAACAGGTTAATAGTTTAATTATACCAAAAAAGGATTGGGTCCCAATCCATAAGATTAGTCTCTATATACAACTTCCTGTTATTGACCATATAAAATGTTTAAGGGAGTCATGTGTTCAGATGTTCAAAAGTGGCCCTTTTGGACAATTTTTAGATTTAAAAATGAAAAAAATTCCTTTACAACTCATCACACACCTCATTAGGAGGTTTTGTGTTTCCCCTAATGATAATACCATTGCCTTCAATCTTGAGGGCAATGTAATACAATTTGGATTAAAAGAATTTTCAATCATTACTGGATTAAATTGCAACCCATTTCCAGTTGAAAATATTGATGATGGGGATGAGTTGGACTCAGAAATTAAACAATCCTTCTTCAAACATAAAGACACAATTGATAGGAATGATTTAGGTACTGCATTCAGTATTTGTCAAAGCCCTTTGTTAGATGAGGATGATGATCCTTTAATTGTTAAATTTTCATCCTTATATCTATTGGAATGTCTTATAGTACCCAAACAACATCACAATAGGGTTAGCTGGAGGCATGTAAAAATCTTTGACAATGAAGAGTCAATCCTAAATTATCCATGGGGGAGGTTGTCATATGATTTAACCATAGAATATATAAAAAAAGTCTCCACAAATACCTCAGGAGCCATATATCTCCAAGGATTTCCAATAGTCCTAATATATTGGGCATTGGAAATCATTCCAAAATTATCTGAGGAAACCTTAGGATTTGCTAGAAAAATCCAAAGCCCCACCTCTACCCCAAGGATGGCTCATTGGGAGATATTGGACACGCCAGATTGGAGCCAATTCGATGAAAAGGTCTTCTCCGCTGAAGATGTAAGTGTAACTCTATAACTCTTATTCTTTGTTCTATCTTATTAGTGCTAGCTTTCTATCTTATCAGGGCTAGCTTTCTATCAGTGGTAGAAAAGTTCTCTATCACTGATAGAAGGCTTTCTATCAGTGATAGAAAAGTTGTTATCACTGATAGAAAACATTTTATCTTTGATAGAAAAGTTTTCTATCACAGATAGAATTCTATCAGTGATAGATTCTATCAGTAATAAAATTCTACCACTGATAGAATGTATGAAGTGATAGAATTGTATCACTGACTGATAGAATCTATCAGTGTGATAGAATTCTATCACTTGATAGAACCTATCAGTGATAGTATTCTGTCACTCATAAAATCTATCACTGTCATTGATAGAATCTATCAGTGATAGATTTTATGAGTGATAGATTCTATCACTGCTTAGTAACATTCTAATTTTTTTTATATTTTTTTTCATTTCAGTTCTCTGTTGTTCCATTAGTGCCAACTGATGAAGAAATGACATCAAAAAATATGGAACATTTCATCAAAGAAATGGAGAAGGAGGAAAGGATGGAAAGAGAAAAGAATGAAATGGAAAAGAAAAGACACGAGGAAGAAGAAGAAAAAAGAAAAAGAGAAGAAAATGAAGAAAAAGAAAAAAGAAAAAAGAGAAGAAAAGGAAGAAGAAGAAAAAAGAGAACAAGGAAAGAATGAAAAAGAAAAAGAAAGGATATCATTGTTGGAACATGATATCAAAAAATTGAAGGAAGGACAAAAAGAATTAAAAAATGGACAAAAAGAGATTTTAAGATTGCTAAAAAATTTGGTGGAAATTGTCACAGACAAATTTCCACCAAAAGATTTTTCTGAAAAACAATCTCAAGAATCTCTTCACAAAAATTGTCCTCCAACTTCTAGTCTTGAAAAACTAGAATTTATGCATGCTACTGATCAATTTATACAAGTTGCTGAAGCTGCTGAACAAGTTGCCAATAAAGACCCAATTGACAACATTGACAAGATTGTTCATTATGCAACCTCATATGCTGCTCCTGAGGTAAATTACCATGTTTTAAAAACCAGTTTTTTTCCTATCAAATTCTCATTAATTTTTGTTCTCATTTCAGATAGAAGATGTGATAGAAGATGAGGAGGATGATGAACAAGAAGAAGAAGAAAGAGAAAAGGAAGAAGAGAAGGAAAATGAAAATGAAGAAGATATGGATGAAGAAGAAAAAGAAGAAGAAGAGGAACAGGTAAAATAATAATAAGAAAAAAAGTAAATTCTATGACTGATAGAAAAAGTTTCTATCAGTGATAGAATCTATCACTAGTGATAGATTCTATCACTCATAGATATTTATCTTCACTTTTTTTTTTAAATTTTATTTTGTGTTTATTCTTTGTGTTTATCATCAATATTGGAGCAGAGAAAGAATAACGAGGACGGAGCAGAAAAAAGATCCAAGAAAATTCATGATAAGAAGGTGAATTTCATTCTTTTTTCCTTTCTATCGGTTCCTTTTTTCTGATAGAAAGCTTTCTATCAGTGATAGAAAGGCTTTCTATCAGTGATCCTTTCTTTCACTGATAGAAAGCCTTCCTATCACTGATAGAAATCCTTTCTATTGTGATAGAAAGCCTTTTCTATCAATGATAGAAAGGTTTTCTATCAGTTGATAGAAAGGCTTCCTATCATTGATAGAAGGCAGCAACTGATAGAAAGACTTTCTATCAGTGAATTTGGTTTTTTTTTTTTTGGAGTCTGATATTAATATATTTGGTTTTTTTTTTTGGAGTCTGATATTAATATATTTTATTTTATTTGTTATCTAGGCTGTTGGTCCAAAAAAATATAGGCCTAAAGTTGATTTTGGAAAACAACCACAAGAACCAGAAGAAGGCCGACCAAAACGAAAGTCAAAGCCCACAAAAAAAATTCACTCCCGAAGAAGAACAAAAAAGGAAAGGCAAGAAAAAGGGATCTCCAGGCAAAGCGAAGAGAAACTGCTCAAAGATTGATGCACCTAGTTTTGATTTAAAAATTTCTCAATGAATGTAAATACAATTTAATTGTAGTCTATTATGAATGTACAAAGATACAATTTAATAGTAGTCCATTTTGATTTAATTATAGTGTTTTCTGATATTTGGTTGGTTTTTTGTTGACAAGTTAATTATAGTGCTTTATGATACAATTGAATGTCTAATGTCTGTACTACCATTTAATGGCAAGTTATTCTTGTGTATTGAGTTGTGTCTTGATGTTACATATAATGAAATTGTTACATTTAATTGATCGAAGCTGTTTGTTGTTGTTGCTGAAATTGTTACAGTGATAGAAAGTTCTATTTTTCTACCACTGATAGATTCTATCAGGATAGAAAAATTTATATCAGCGATAGAAACTTTCTATCTGATAGAAAATATCCTACACTGATAGATTCTATCAGTGATAAAATTCTAGCACTGATAGATTCTATCAGTGATAGAATTCGTAATAAATTCTATCTACCACTAATAGAATTCTATTATCAGGATAGATTTTATCAATTCCTTTTCCTTGTCATAAAAATTGTGCAGTGTTCATCTGAATTGTCTTGGGATCCTTTCCTTGATAGATAAACTTTTTTGGTGATAGAAAAAACTTTCTATCTATGAATTTGGTTCTTTCTTTGCGGACTTAATAATATGATAGAAAGTCTTCTATCACTGATAGATTCTATCAGTGATAGAATTCTATCACTTGAATTTGGTTCTTTCTTTGCGGACAGAAAGTCTTAACAAAACAATCTACGATAGACAAACTAAGTGATAGAAAGTTCTATTGCTGATAGAATGTTCTTCTACCACTGATAGATTCTATCAGTGATAGAAAAACTTTCTATCAGCGATAGAAACTTTCTATCACTGATAGAAAATTTTTTCTACACTGATAGATTCTATCAGTGATACAATTCTACCACTTTCTACCACTGGTAAAAATCTATCAGTGATAGAATTTTAGAGATAATCTAAAGTATAGAAAGTTCTATTTTTCTACCACTGATAGATTCTATCAGTGATAAAATTCTAGCACTGATAGATTCTATCAGTGATAGAATTCGTGATAAATTCTATCTACCACTAATAGAAATCTATCGGTGATAGAATCCTATCACTGATAGAATTCTATCAGGATAGATTTTATCAATACCTTTTCCTTGCCATAAAAATTGTGCAGTGTTCATCTGAATTGTCTTGGGATCCTTTGGTGATAGAAAAACTTTTTTGGTGATAGAAAAAAACTTTCTATCTATGAATTTGGTTCTTTCTTTGTGGACTTAATAATATGATAGAAAGTCTTCTATCAGTGATAGATTCTATCAGTGATAGAATTCTACCATTGATAGATTCTATCACTCGAATTTGGTTCTTTCTTTGCGGATAGAAAGTCTTAAAAAAACAATCTACGATAGACAATCTAAGTGATAGAAAGTTCTATTGCTGATAGAATGTTCTTCTACCACTGATAGATTCTATCAGTGATAGAAAAACTTTCTATCAGCGATAGAAACTTTCTATCACTAATAGAAAATTTTTCCTACACTGATAGATTCTATCAGTGATAAAATTGTACCACTGATAGATTCTATCAGATAGAATTCTACCACTTTCTACCACTGATAAAAATCTATAAGTGATAGAATTTTATCACTTCTATCAGTGATAGATTCTATCAGTGATAGAATTCTACCACTGATAGATTCTATCAGTGATGAAATTCATGATAAATTCTATCAATGTATCACTGATAGGATCAGTGATATAATCTATCACTCATAGATTTTTATCTTCACTGATAGCCTTAGTCTCCGAGTTTGGCTCTCCTACTTTTTAATTTTTTTTATTTATTTTCTATCAATTTGGTTCTTTCTTTGGGAACTTAATAATATGATAGAAAGTTTTCAATCACTGATAGAAAAACTTTTTATTAGTGATAGAATTTTTTTCTACCACTGATAGAATCTATCGGTTTTCTACCACTGATAGTGATACAAGATATCTATCACTTATATAAATATATCGGTACAAGGATTCCCAAGCAAAAAACAAGAAAAAAAAAGAAAACAGTAAAGGAAATAGATAAAGAAAGAATTAACATTGAGCAACTCAAATCAAATGTAAAAGTCAAGTACATCATTGTATGAATGGTGGAAATTTACATGTCCTACAATTGTGACCAACACGATGACAACGACTACATTTTGTATGATTTCTTACTTCACCAATTGATAGCATCCTCTGTTTTCTTGGTCTTCCTGCCTGACGTTTAACAACTGGAGGCAACGCATTCATGTTTCCACCTATAGAGCTCCATTCAGAATGATTACCGGCGGGATGAACAAAACCTTTATAAGTTGATGACAACGTTCTTGAAAAGTAATAATTTGATACAAAAGAATAAGTTCTCAAATTCCGCCCACGAAGAACAGCAAGTGCATGAGCGCATGGAATTTCATCAAGATCCCAAACACGACAACTACATGATCCCAATTCCAAGTTCACAATGAAATAGTTATCTCCATCAATTACTTTGGATTGTTCATTACTAATAGGATCAACCTGAAAAACATTTAAAAAAAGTTATTTGAAAAATATCAGAGTAAGGTTTAATATATAGAATTTCAAACATTATGCTGGCTGATAGATTCTATCAGTGATAGAAAGTTTTTATATCACTGATAGAATCTATCAGTAATATAAACTCTTTCTATCAGTGATAGAAATGTGATAGATTCTATCATCTTTTATGATAGAGAGTGAAGTCTTACCACAAAACTTCTGGACTTATCATGTTCTTTTCGTAACTCACTCTCTGCCCAAGTGGTCAAAGTAGACTTCATACAAAATGCTACATTACCTCGCTCGTAAAACCATCTTTGCAATAAACCTCTGATAGTATCAAGTAGTGTTGCAACAGGAAAATCTCTAGACTCTAATAAAATTGAATTTAAAGATTCTAAAACATTGGTTGTCATCATCCAATATCTCCTTTTCCTAGAATATGCACGAGCCCACTTTTCAAACCCGACATTATTGAGATATTCTCGAATAGTAGGATGTATCGACTCCATCCACCTCATATTTAACTCAAAATCATCCACTGTATAAGCTTTTGCACAGAGGAAAAAAATCTTATCTAACAAAGGATCTTTATATGATGACTTCATATTTCTCAATAAATGTTGAATGCAAACACAATACTCAACAGTTGGAAAAACAGTCAAAGCACCATTGGGAATACTCAAATGTCTATCAGAGACAATAACTAAACCTTCTCGATCTCCTAAACTATTCTTTATATTCTCAAAAAATCATTTCCATGATGCATCATTTTCAGAATCTACAATACCGAAAGCAAGAGGGAAAATTTGATTGTTACCATCAAGAGTTGAGGCTGTCAAAAGAGTTCCAACAAATTTACCCTTCAAGAATGTACCATCCACAGATATGTTAGGCCTACAATACTTCCAACCCTCAATAGATGAACCAACAACCATAAAACAGTACTTAAAATGTCCATCTCCATCAGTTTCAAATGATGTGTATGTACCTGAAAAATTGACATATATAAGACAGTGATAGAATAGTTTATATCATTGATAGAATCTATCAATAATAACACCTAAAATTGATAGAAAGCAAACCTGGATTTGTCTCTTTTAACTTTGCAAAAAAGTTTGGAATCAAGTTGTACGATTCAGCTGCATCACCTTTCAACGACTTTATAATTTGTTCTTTTGCTCTCCAAGCTTTGTAATAACTAACATTGACTCCAAGTTCTGAACGCATCTTATGCACAATATCTTTCGGAGTCGAATGGTCCAAAGAACTAAATCTAAATTCTTCTTTCAAACAATCACTAATAAGAGATGAAGAGGCTTGCCTATGACAAGTTTGGATACTATTCATAGAGCAATCGTGATTAGATACATACTTCCTAAGCATCCACAATTCACTCTCTTTATATCGAGATGCCCTAACAAACCATTGGCAACCATCTTGAACACACTGAAACTCAAGTGATTTTGAATTTGATCTTAAAGTCTTAAATTCAAAATTTTTCTTGACAGCCATAAAGTAAAAACACTTTGACACAACTTCCTTACTCCCAAAAACATCATTCTCCTTTAAATCCCCATCAAAATGCACATCGGTAATAACTTGAAAATCAACATTACTGGAGGAAGAATCAACAGACGACAAATTCTCATATCCAACAATAGCACTAGATGACCCTCCCAAAAACATATCAACATGAGCAACCAAAGGGTGTTTTGTACTTTGATCCTTCACTAAAGTAAAAAACCAAGCTACATCTTTATCTTCATGAATCTGAATTACATTTTGACTCTCATTCATACCAAAATTAAGTAATATTGAAAATTTTACAGAAGAAATAGATGCATCCAATTTGATTTCTTTCAAAATTAAATTCACAAAAGTCTCAAACACCATCACTTCATCAACTAAAACTCCTGTAATCTTATAATTCTCATAAGAACGTTTATCATTCCATTGTCCACTATGAAAAACAACTATTGGAAGCTTTCCCATAATTTTGAATTAATGCAAAACAAAAAGACAAAAGAAAATAAATGAATCTATCACTACATTAGAACATTGACAATACATACTAGATAGATTCTATCACAAATAGAAAAGCTTCTATCAGTGATAGAAAAGTGATAGAAAGCTTCTATCAGTGATAGAAGCTTTTCTATCACTGATAGAAGCTTCCTATCAGTGATAGAAAAGCTTCTATCACTGATAGAAGTTTTCTATCAGTGATAGAAATCGCTTCTATTAGTGATAGAAAAGTTTCTATAAGTGATAGAAGCGATTTCTATAAGTGATAGAAGCTTTCTATCAGTGATAGAAATCGCTTCTATCAGTGATAGAAACTTTTCTATCACTGATAGAAGCTTCCTATCAGTGATTTCTATCAGTGATAGAAAAGTTTCTATCAGTGATAGAAAAACTTCTATCACTGATAGAAGCTTTCTATCAGTGATAGAAATCGCTTCTATCAGTGATAGAAACTTTTCTATCACTGATAGAAGCGATTTCTAGAAGCATGACTGATAGAAAGCTTCTATCAGTGATAGAAGCTTCTATCAGTGATAGAAAATTTCTATCACTGATAGAAAGCTTCTATCAGTTATAGAAATCCTATCACTGATAGAAGATTTCTATAAGTGATAGAAGCTTTTTATCACGGATTTTCGAGATGTTAAATATGAGAACCAGACTTGCAAATTTACTTTCTATTTATCTGCAAATAATCGGTGAAATCTGAGATGCGTTATTTTTCAAAAACCAAACCGAAAGAGGCGACCGGAAGAGATCCCTGAAATCCGGCGACCGGAAGAGGCGTCGACGATCGGAAGAGGCGACCGATTTCGGAACGGAAGAGGCGTCGATGGGGGAGAAGTGAAATCCGTGCAATCCGTCGATACCAAGTGAAAACCGTAAAACCAAAAACAATCGATCACGAAGAAAGAAGAAAGAAGAAGAAGCTCGAAGAAAGAAGAAAGAAGAAGAAGTTGCGCGCGTAATTGAAGGGCAGAATCGGGAATATAAAAAACTAATTCAAAAATTTTGCCATATTTGCAAACATTTTTTAAAAATGCTATATTTGCTATTATTTAGGGTGATATTGCCACCCATTACAAATATCCTTTAAAAAATGCTCATGAACTTTTAAAAGTTTAAAAAACACCCCTGAACTTTGAAAAATGTTTCAAAAATACTATTGTCGGTAATTTTGGATGGAAACCGTTAAAGTTTGAGTTTCAAAAACACCCTTGAACTTTCAAAAAAAAAAATTCAAAAATACCCTTATTAAAAAAAAAAATTTTTTCCTTCTTCCACCGTAAATTAACTCTTCTTCCAAAAATTAATGAGAAACTTTACTTATTTTGCATGTATTCATAATCTAGGAGCTTTCTTTCTCTTTCAACGCATCCAAAGCACTTGACTAGCTAGATTTTCGTATCGAATCTTCAAGATGACTTTTGTTTTGTTCTTGAACTACATGTGTTGGTAGTCTTTTCAATATTTTTTCATAGCTTTCTCTATATACATTTTACGAAAAATAAATGAAACTATTGTTGTATAATGACTCTAACAATTCTTAAATATCAATAAGAACAAAATCATATATAAAACTTTTGATCGACTAATCTTATAAATTGGATCAAACTCACAATCTTATAAACATTTCTTTTCTTATCATTAAGATACACAAATAAAGAGAGAGCAAAAAATGAAATAATATATATACATATATATGTTGTTTTCTCACACTTATCTTCTTTATGTTTTTTAAAAGAGAAAACTTGATTTCAAAGTCTTTTTTTATTTGGTATTGAGTTGCACACATCCTTTATAAGCAAAGTTTTGCATTAATTTTCATGGAGAAAGAATTTACGGTGAGAGAGGAGGAAAAAAGAAGAATCATACAGACGAATTCCATTTGAGAAAAGTTAGAACGAAATGACACAAAAATAAAATTTCATTTAAGCCAAATATGGATAGTGATGTATTATTATTTTGGAAAAAATACACACTTGATCCCTAAACTTTGTGTTAGATTGCATTTTAGTCTATGAATTTTGAAACTCAAAATTTTAACCAGGTTTGAGTTTGGTAGCATTTTGCTCTCTCCAACCATTTTTAACTACGTGACATTTTTTATATTAATTTTTTTAAAAAATATATATATATTAAACTAGTAAAAAAACCATAAAATTAATTAATAAATAAAACACATCATACTCCTCTTGTTCTTTTCTTCTTCACCACCACCGCCGTCAATAGGATTAGGATCGGTGGGAGGGAAGAAGATGAAGGAGAAAAATAAAATAGAAAAAGAATAAAAGGAAAAAAAAAATAACTAAAAAGTGTTTTTTTAATTTTAAAATTAAAAAATATATAATTTAGGGTGTGTTTGTTGCACGAATCCTAATCAACCAATGGGAGTCCAAAATGGTTAGACTCACTTCATTTCAATTGATTGTGTTTATCATATTATATGTTTCTCATAATCTCATTACACCCAAAAGGATGCTCAATCCCATTTTCATTGTAACACTTACCTTGTACATGGTGGTTTAGTAAACATGACCTCAATAGTTTAATGCTTAATGTTTTTCTTCCCTTATTTTTTTATGAATGGTTTTAAGGCAATTTCTTTTTGATGATGCACTTCTTAAAAGGAATATACTTTAAATATGATAACACCAAACATAGTTTGTAAACTAAATTCATAATTTTTTTTCCTTCTTCTTTTTAGTCCAATAACATGTAAAAGTAGAGATTAGAAATTCTAACCTTTTGGTCAAAGATATAAGGGTCGGTTGCAAGAATAGCAATATGGACAAAAGTAATTGCAAATCTAGCAACCAGCAAAAAAAATTGTAAAAATGGTAAAATCTGATGGTCTGCATGTCACATTTACTAAAGTACCCCTCCCTAAGATTTTTTAGATTTCTATCCTTGATAGAAAGTTTTTCTATGATAAAAATCTTCTATCACCATTAAAAATTATAAGTGATAGAATATTTTTATCGGTGATAGATATTTTTCTATCAATGATAGAAAGATTTTCTATCACTTCTATCAGTGTTCGGTGTTCTATCAGTGTTTGGTTGTTGTTGTTTGGTTTTCTAGCAGTGTTTGGTTTTTACTTTTTAGCGTTTGATTTCTATAACGGTTCGTTTTTGCTTTATTTTTCAATGCTCGATTTCACCATGTATCATCATCACTAATAAAAACAAAAGATCTTCAAGATTTATGATAGAAAACTATCACTGATAGAAGATTTCTATCACTAATTAGAAATCTTCTATCAACAATAGATTTCTATAACTATGTCTTTATATATATATAAAAAAAATGAATCTATCACTACATTAGAACACCGAACACAATTTAATTCCAGCTATCAGTTTCTATCATCGATAGAAATCAGTTTAAGTCCAACTTGAATGAGCTTTTAAGTTCTGTTATTGATAGAATTTTATCGATGGTAAATTTCTATTATTTGAAGTTTAATAGAATTTTATGAATAAAAAAACAAAACATACTTTCCTACAAATTGAACAGAAATGCTTACTACTTATGGTTAATTTGAAACATAGAAACACATGACAATATATAATCAAATACAAGCCAAAAATACAAATCAATTTGAATAAACAACAAATTCAGAGGCAAAATTAATTGAAGAAGAAAGCTTTCCTTGGAGTTTCTAAACAGGAGACGACACCACCAAGCTTGAATTAATCTTCAAATTTCCAAACTTTGGAACTCTTCTAAACCCCTTCATCACTTCCATTTCCTTCAGTTTGGTGAGGAAGTTGCCGATCCCGGTGAAGATGAGAACTGCGACGGAGCCTTGGATGACCGAAACAAAAACATGCGCGCGATCGAAGGAAGAAAAACGAAGAAGATGAAGGAGAAAAACAGAATAAAGAAAAATGAAGGAAAATAGAGAAGAAGAAAGGAAACACATGGCAAGTTGAAATAGGGGTAAAAACGGAATTAAAAAAATTCATTTAGAAAATTTGCTATATTTGCAAATTTTTTTTTCTAAAAATGCTAAATCTGCTATTTTCCTAGTTACAATTATCCAAGATATAAATACTTTAACTAGTCAAGCTATTTGAACCATAAAAAAATAATAAATAAAAAAGGAACTGAGCAAATACTCTAATTGACTCATATCCTAATGTCATAAAAACAATTAAAAAAAAAATCTTCCTTTACTTTAGAGTGATATAAATAATTGCTTTTATAATTTAGGGAAAAATACACTTTTGGTCCCTGAGGTTTGGATTAAGTTACAGTTTGGTCATTGAGTTTTCAAACTCAACCAAAATACCCCTGAGGTTTGAGAAAATGAACACTTTGGTCCGAGAAAAGGAACACTTTGGTCCCTCCCTCAGTCTGAAAACCGAGATGGAGGAGGGCTCCCTCCTCCCATCGTCGGCGCCAGAAAGGGAGGGAGGAGTTCTCCTCTCTCTCCCTCTTCTTTATTTAAAAAAAAAAGGAAAAATGGAAGAAGTGGAAGAGAAGAGAGAAAGAGAGAGAGAAAAAAAAAATCTCGTTCTGTCGACTGGAGAAGAGGAGGAAGAAGAAGGGAGAGGGATAAAGAATTAAAAAAAAAAAAAAAAAAGAAGAAGAGATAAAATAATAATATATTTTTTTTGAGTAATTTAATATTTTAATATTTTTTATTTAAAAATAATTTTTTTTATTAAAATAATAGTGCCACGTCAGGGACCAAAGTGCTCCTTATCTCAAACCTCATGAGTATTTTTGTTGAGTTTGAAAACTCAGAGACCAAAAATGTATTTTTTTCTATAATTTATAAAGTTTAATATGAATTTAGGGGGTTGTTCAAAAAAATATATATATGAATTTAGGGGGAAAATGAATACTTAAAGAGAGACACTTGTTTTATAAGCATGATAACTAAATATTAAGACAACTTTACAATTTTGGAAAGAGTTTATTTTTTCCTTTCCATGACCATAGCTGAGAAAATAATACCTAACTAGTTGAGCTCTGAGAAAATAATACCTAACTAGTTGAGCTCTATTCATATTTTGAAAGTGTATCAAACTACTAGCTCATATACACACTAAAAAGAAGATGGAATCTCATTCCCCATCTACAAGCTCATATAGCATTGAGAATAAAGCAAAAATCCTCCAACATATTTCCAATCAAGAGACATGTCTTACCACCATTCAAAGTGAGATCTTTGAACTTCCAAAGTCATTCAAAAGAAAAGAATAGGAAAATACAACAATATATTTCCATCTCAAATGCCAAAACTTTCCAGTACTTGTTCAAAAACTGTTCTCAAAACAAATTTTTATTCAAGTCAGTCAACAAAGCCTTTGAGATACAACAACAAAATGATCTCCAGGATTAACAAAGTTGGATCAAAATCTTCAATAAACGAGCAAAACCTCTCATCTTTCTACTCAAGACTCACCAACACCATGAAAGCACAAAATGGAAAAAACTGTAAACTCTGCGATCATCCATGGCTGCAGACTGATTTACACAGACAGCTCTTAGTAAACAGATGATCCTCCTCTTCCTTCGTGTCGTCTCACCGAACACGGCTGTGGGAGGTGTGAAAAGAAACTATAACTCATTGTCATAAAGCAAAAGGGAGACCCATGATGAACAGATCTTCACGGTAGCTCGACGCTGCAGAGCTTTCACTATCATCTTTCGAAGCCTTCTCGACTTTATCTTCTGCAAAAATCTCCTGAGAGCTGCACTGAGAACTGCAAAAAGCTTTGCCATCCCTGATAGAGTAAGAGAAAAATCACACAATCAAGATAAAGTTTGGGGTTGGAGTTCATGAGTTATAGAAATGCTGACAATCAAACAAACCTGCATAAATAAACATCATGCTCTTCTTTCAAAACTTTCTTGCAAGAGTGACAGATTTGTGAATTCGCATCCACAGCTCCATGGTCCAAACCTTCTGAGCAACTTCCCGGAAGAGATGATTCGATCCCGGGTTCTTCAACCTTACTGGAATCAAAATTTTCATCTGTGTGACATTCCAAAATACAGTCACCAAAAATGCGTGTTGTCTTCGGGTTTGGACCATGAGAAATTATGCAGGTATAGTCCTCAGAGAGTTCTATTTCTCTAGCAGTAAGAGAGCCTACATATGCACTGGAGCCAATGGTTATTGGCAAGGAACAGGATTTGATAGGCAATGAATTTTCCCTTTGAGGGCTATTGTTAATCACTGGAAAGATGGTGTTGCTACTTTCCAATGGAAAAATTTCAGCACTTGGATCAGAATTTTGAGTCAAGTCAATACCAGAGGAGGAAAAGCTGCCAGCATTTGACAAAAATGATGCATTATTTTCAAAGGGTTCAGATTCCAAAGCAGAAAATTCTCCATTGCCAGAGACACTATTTATGGCTCCAGAGTTGGAGCTTGGAATTTTGGTTTTGGAAAGCGACGAGATTGTATAATTGCTTGGCAAAGAATATGATTTCAAAGAAGAACCCAAAGATTTGATATAATGGTTCGACGATTTAGAGATCTTAGTTTTGATTTGTGGTCCAAAAATAACATTCTTCCTCCGGTTTGAATCGAGAGCTTCATCGGTCGGTCCACTGTCATCAACAACAATAGAATTTATGATGCCAAGACCTACCTCACTAGAAACAAACTTAGTCTGACGACCACTTTCAGTTTCAGCTGATGATATGGATTTAAAACCAAATGGGTTGCTTAGATTGGAAAAAAGCCTGAAATCCAAAGGCGAAGTAGGACTTCTAAGCGAATCACCCTCTACTGAACCTTTCGACCCAAACCCGGAAAAGAATCCGGGGATACTGAAAAGTGAACTGCTTATATGTTTGCCCAATGAGCCAGCTTGTAAGTAGGAGTCTGAAGCAGAATTAGCCATCAAACAACCATCAAATGCTCTCTCACTCTCTCTACAAGAACTACTACTCTTCCTTAGCCTTATCCAGGACCATTATTTTTTTTTTTTTCTAAAACATCAACCAGGGTTTGCTCACTGCATCAAGTAACTGCCAAAAAGCAATAGAAATTACAATCTTCTCTGAGTAATGCAGCAAATGTGTCTTAGTAGCAACAGGGATTAAAACCATAAGAATGAGAAATATCTAGAATGAAAATGAAGGGAAGTTGAGTACATAATCCAAACAATTAAAAAGTAAGTTTTTTTAGGGGCATCCGTCCTACCCTACTACATAATACATTTGGTTGCTAGAAAACAATGAAACATATAGGATATTAAATCCTAGTTAGGTGGTCATCATGGATTGAACCCATTCCTTGACCACTAGGCCAACCCCGTTTATAACGTCCGAACATCGAAATTTCATCCTTGAACTTTACATAAAAGTCTATTTTGTTCCTTGCCCAATATATCCCAATTATACATTCAACAAAAAATCTTATGTGGTATCACATAAACTCATATTTTAAATCATATATAACATAACTGGTAGCAGTAAGTTGGGAAATGGAGTCCTAAAAATTTAACAAAAATAGATTTTTATGGAAGTCAAGGAACAAAGTAACATAATCAAAACAAAAGTTTTAGTCAGAACTTTGATCAAACTTAAAAGAAGTATTTAATACTTTAAAGAGTTTCAAGTTTCAACCAATAAAAGTTCGCAGCATAAAACGGCGAGTTCTGTTAATTCAATAGAAGATTCAAATTTCTGCAGAAATCCCTAATTACCCGGGCGGCTTAGTCTTTCCAAAAACGAACCACAGATTATTCGCAAGTAAAGAAAAAAAAATCAAACAGTCAAAGATTACCCAAAATGATCAGTAATCCGAAAATCAAAGTAAGATAGCACAAGATTCGAAAGCACATATAGAAACCAATACAAAAAAGCTTCAAATCAACATTCGTAGTTCCCAACTCCAGATTAACAACAGAATTTAAAAAATAGGTCACAATCCAAATGGGGAAAAACAAAAGGAAAAAGGCGAAAAGAAAACCTACGAACATTTTCCTTCATCGGAACAATCCCCAGAACCGAGACGAACTTCAAAACGAAAAGGGCATAAAAAAAATGAACAAAACAAAAAGGATCAAGAGATCGGCAATGCAGATTGGACGAAAAGGGAGAAGAACAGAGCACCTGGTTTCGATTGAAAACCGTCGAAGAAGAACTCAACACTGAAAATGCATCAAAGTTATCTCATAAGAAACAGTGGCGATTTTTGCAAAAAACCCAGTTGAAATTGAAGTTAAAGCTTGAGTGGGAAGATTTTATCCTCCATTTTAGGCCATCTCGAACGTATCAAAATCAGAGGAAAGCAATAAAAACCATCACTCAGGCTTCTGAAATACCACTTTCTCTCTCTTCTTTCTCTCTCTAGAGAATAACTCTGTGTATTGTACGCCAGTTTGTATAGAGGTACGTATATTCCTCGACGTGAGAGAAAAAATAAATATATATAAAATTTAAATAGATAAAAAGAAAAAGAAAAAGAAAAAGAAAGGGTTTTGTTTACGTGTGGACACTCGCACCGAAGATAAGATGCGCACTAGAAATCTAAGTCATTTTGTGTATGTGTTACTAGGTAAAACATCAACATCAGTGATTATCCAAATTCGCGAATAAACAAAAATAAACCGAAATAATTATTTGCCAAAACGAGCTTAGCGTAATTAGCATGTACCCTCGATGATGAGGTTAGAGGTTCGAATCCCCTACCCAAATGTTGATGTACTCGAAAAAAACCGAAATAATTCATTTAAAAAAAAACTAGATTATAAAAAATACCCCTGAACTATGAAGTTTATTTCAAAAATGCCACTGAACTTTGAAAAGTTTCAAAAATACGTCTGAGCATTGAAAAATGTTTCAAAGATATCCTTGTCGTAAATTTTTGGATAGAAACCGTTAAAATTTACGGTGGGATGAAGGAAAAAAGGAACATTTTTCAATAAGGGTATTTTTTATTTTTATTTTTAAGTTCAAGGGTATTTTTTAAACTAAAACTTTAACGGCTTCCATAAAAAAATTAACGACAATGTAATTTTTTAAACATTTTTCAAAGTTAAGAAGTATTTTTTTAACTTTTCAAAGTTCGGGGTCATTTTTTAAACATAGTTTAGAGGTATTTTTTATAATTTAGCCCAAAAAAAAAATGAAATGATTGTTATACGAATTCATTCTATAAGGATTTTATATTCAAATTCACACTGTTGTATTTGTTATTTGTCATGTGATATAAATTTGTGGCTAACTATATGTTATACGTTTTTTTTTATAAAAAAATAGTCTATATTATTTAGAATATATGGATTTAATTTATCATTGCTAGTGAATGTCAAGATTAATCTCGATAAACTCATGTGAAATAAATTTGTACAAAAAAAATTTAAATAACATTAAAATTGATTATACAAAAAGTGATTATGAAGTTATTGATTGGGAATCACTTTAAAATCATCTTGGGACAATTTAGCATTTGTAGGATTTTTTTTTTTAGATATGCTACCACCAATTCAGGTGTGATTAAATAATTTTTAAGCAAATGTAACCAAACACATTGTTGTAGGTAAATTACATTGAAGTATACTCAACTTCTGAGCCATGTTTTTTTTAAACGCTAGGTTAAGACATTATAAATAAGTAATTGTAATCATCACCGAGGTAAGTCTCATTCAACTCTAAAAACTCTCGCTTAATACAAAATTCTCTTATCTAACTTAGCTCCTTGTGTTTAGCACGTACGTCTCTCCTAAAATATCGTGCAAAGCTTGTGGAAGTACTCGACCAGATTTTGGTATTAACACACATGATTTTAATTAAAACAATTTTTATATTAAAAAAATGTTTTCTTAAAAAGTATTTAAAGTGGAAGGTATATCAAATTCATGTTGAGAGACTAAATTGAAAAATCTCAATATATAAGGGATTAAATTGAAACTCTAAAACAATATGGAATAAATTTAAGAAATACCAAAACATTAGGGACTATAACATATATTAATTAATTTTTTTACCCCAATAACTTTAAACATTATATCTATTTGGTTTAGAAAGTTTAACACTTCCAATTACATGTCTATATTTATCAACCCAAGCATAACTCAATTAGAACATTATAAATTCGACTTTCAACCAAAACGTTAGTGGTCTGAATTCTCACTTTCACATATTACTGAAATGTCGGAGTGAGCATTACTTAGCAGTAATTAGCATGTACTGTCAACCAAGAGGTCAAAGGTTCGAATCATTAACCTCAATTGTTGTTGAACTAAAAAAAAAGTACATATTCATGTTTTCATTTGAACAGTTGTGATAAAAAGAATGAATGTTAAAATCAACATTGGTATAATAGTTTATCGGTCTAGACTAAATTGAAATATAGATCAAGTGAATGTTTGGAATGATGTTTAAATTAAAAATGTGTTTTTAAAGAGTAAAAAAAATGTGTTTTTAAACACTTAAAAAGCTATTTCGAACCTACACTAAATTTCTAACTGAAATTTAGACTTTTTGACGAAAATTTGAATCTTTTCAACCTTACCCAAGTTTAAGGACCAAAATTATAATTTTTTCAAAAAAAAGAAAAGAAAAAAAAGGACCAAAATTATAATTAACATATAATTCACCCCATTCTTAAAAATCAGTGGTTCCTAGGAAAGCATCAAAATCAAATTATTACTAAAAAGCAACATCCTATTGGATTTGGATGAAGTCATTTCATTGTTTTTTTTACCATAATTTTTTATAAACAATAATGTACAAATAATAAACTTGGTAGATCTTAGATGAATTTTTAATTATATGAATTATTATTTACTCCATATCATCCTATCAAAAAGTATATTGATTATCTTGACCTTATCTATTGGAATAAATAAAGATATCAGCCATTAGTTTTCATCTTGGACAAAACAACATGGCACAGTTGAGATTTATTGCCATAATATATTATATGAACTCTTGATCAATGATTGATTTGGTTGGTTTATTAATTTATACAAAGTGCGGACCAAACCATACATGATTTTTTTAATTATAATAAGATGGAATGATCAAAGTGTAATTGATTTGGTTGGGTTGTTTAAACTTTCTCTTTTTTGACCACGTAAGTTTTATGTCCGTTGAACTATGTTCGTGTTGTCAGGTTTGGTTGAAATGTATTATTTATATGGTATTTTAAGTCGAAATTTATCTTTAATTATTGTTTTAATAATAATTCATTCTTTACTTTTGTTACGATATTTTATTTTGTATCCTTCATGTTATAGGTAATTTTGGACCACTCTGATGCACGAGGAGCAAACGAGGACAACCGGGTAGAGATAGGACCAAGAAACCGACCCAGAGGAAGACCAGACCAAATTGGCCCGACCATTCGTTCGCCTCCGCTACCTCTGGCCGCCCCAGTTCCGCCTGGTTCGTCCCGAAACGCCTCTGAATTCCTAAAAACCCTAGGAGCATGAGCAGGTATATAAATCCCTCTTCGTCATTGAAGAAATGGACCCGAACTCTATTCTCTACTCTCTCCTCTTGCTCTCTTGTTATCCTCCTTCCGTTTTCTGACTTAAGCATTGGAGGCGGTGTGGTAAGCACCACACCGGTGTGCAGTTTTACTGTCTTGCAGGCCACGTCTTCCTCCCATCAAACAAATTTACAGCTGGTGACACGTGAAGGTCAGGTGAGTTCCTCCCGACCAAATTTGGCCATCAACGCTTCACATTAAAGATCAATGACAAATGATGTAAATATCTGATTTAATTTGTCCATCATCTAAACATTGATGTACAAGATATTTAGTATATACCTTAAAATTGAAACTTCAATCTATACTTTACCTATGTTGAATTTAAGAAAAAAGAACAAAAAGTATACTTGATTTAATATTTTTATTGTTACATATGTTTTTTTCTTTAATGTGTAATCAACATTCATTAATCTTTTTAACTTTGCATCAAAGTCCTACGTCTTAGAATTAGAGAATATTATATCGTAGGGTTTGGAAGGTGGGACATGCGATTATTTATCTTTGAAGGAGCGTAATCTACATGTTCATGGTTCCCTTCTCGTTCGTCTCCAACTTTGATTCAGGTGGAGAGATTTGACATCTTCTTTTTATGTTCACTTTGGCTAGGTGTGCTTAATGTTAGTGTGGCAATAGTGTTTCCTCCCTCGTAGGACCTTTTCTATTGAGTCCTTCTGTTGTTTTGTATTGGTGTGTATAATGATCCTTGTTTGTGCTCTGACTTTAGATTGTAAGATCATCCTTGTTTGTAATATATTATCTTTGTAAAAAAAAAAAATCAGAAAATAGTATTAATTTCAAGAAAAGACAAGATTTTAACCATTGTCTTTGAAATTAATAATAATATCTTTTTTTCTGTTTATAAAAAAAGATAGAGTCAAAGTGAAGTTATCCAATGTTTTAATGAATAAGACTGACTTAAATTAAGTAGAAGAAATAGTTGGAAGAACGCTCAAGTAAAATAAACAAGCAAGATACATAGAAACGTAATTGTAAAAAAAATAAATTAATATTCTTCTTTTTAATGGAGTAACAAGTCATAACAAAACAAATATATATATATATATATATATATATATATTACTTTGACTTTAGGGTTTAGAGCATCTTTCTTTTTCTTTTTCTTTTTATTTTTTTAAATAATAATTGTGTATTCTTTTTTTAATTGAAAATTTGATTGGTTCACAATTGAGTTAAAGGGAGTTGGGACCTTATCACCATAAGTCTCACATAGACCTAAGATTTTCCTTTATTAAAAAGATAAAGACACTTTTCAAAGAGTTTATTAATTAATTTATTTTTTATTTAAATTATGGTTTTTTTTTCTCTCTCTCTTTTGAATTGGTCAGCAGAAAAAGACAAAGCTGACTGGTAGTGGTGGGACAGGGCATTTGAAAATTAATTGACCATTATCTACAAATCTAACCACAGAATTAATTCCCTTCCAAAAAAAAAAAAAAAACCACACATTTAGGTTTCGTTTGATAACATTTAGTTTTTTTGTTTTTTGTTTTTGAAAATTAAACTTATACTCACTTGCTTCCATCTATAAGTTTCTTTGTTTTAGTATAAACCTTCTTTTTTGTTTTCAAAAATCAAATTCAATTTTGAAAACAAAAAAAAAAATAGTTTTCAAAAACTTGTTTTTGTTTTTAAAATTTGAATAAAAATTCAAATGAATCCTTAACCAGGATAAAAGCCATAGTAGGAAATTTAAAAAAAGAAATAAGCATAATTTTCAAAAACCAAAAACAAAAAACCAAATGGTTATCAAACAGAGCTAATTTTTATTGGTTCTCTAGGGGTTTGGGAATTTTAAGGATGTGTTTGGCAATTTCTTTAGTTGCAGAAATATGTCTGTTTTGAAATGCTAATTTCAGTCTAACAAGTAAAATGGAATAAAGAATTATTGTTTTATAACTTTCTCACTTCTTTTATTAATGTTTTATTATTATACTCGACATAATTCAATCAAAATAGTCGAAAATTTGGTCACGTAAATACATTCAACCCTTCTCAAAATTAAATAATTATAATTTTTTTAGTTCAACAATATTTAGGAGAAATTCGAACCTCTGACCTCTTGGTCAAAAGTATGTACCAATTACTGTTGAGTTAAACTCTTTTTAGCAAATTTAATAACTATACTAAATTTGAATGTTGCACACAAACTTGTAAATATAGTGCGCTAGACACCAAATTACCATTTCAAAGGTCGAAAGCTTGATCCCTATCGTAGCAGGATTGGACTAAAAAATAAAAGCTATTCACGAATTTATTGGAGAAAACATTTATATTTATAGACTCTATTGATTTTTTTATTATTACTTTTTGGAAATTAATTCTATTATTTATTGATGTAATTGATATAATTAAAAATCTAAAATTTGATTTGAGTTAAACACCAACAATATGTATTAGTGATCTCAAAATATGTTCGGATTTTTTTTTAATTAAATCGGTTACATAATAATTCAAATAAAATATCATTTTGTATTATTTTTTGTTCAACTCTAAGGAATTTGAAATATTTGAATTTCTAACCTCTTAATCAATGATATTAATATATACTTTAATTAATTGAACTATGTTTTTTTTTTTTTTGAAAATAATTAATTGAACTATGTTTGGACTATAAATAATAAATATAACTTATAATTTGAATCAAATAAAATGTTAAAAAATTATCTAAAAAAATATTTGAAATCGATTATATTATAGAACATAATTGAAATATTGTGTCTAATTTAGTCCTGCTATCCCTTGAGAATTAATTTTTCAAACAATATAACCTGCTTTATCATGTTTTTTTTTTTTAAGAAAAACCTGCTTTATCATGTTTAAAACTAAAATTTACTAAATTTTAATTTACTTTTTGTTACACAATTTTTTAAAGCATAAATGATAAAAATAAAACAAAACCAGGTCAATTGATTAACATGTACGTTCCCAAATAGGATCTAAAATAACTATTATCTTATCTCAAAAAAATTTAAAAAAATCTAAAATAATTAAATTGACAGTGGAGCAGATCGGCGCCGTGAAGTAACGGCGTTATGGGACCGTTTGGATTAATGATAAAACGGGTCCCACATCGGAATTGCAGGGGGCCGCCTGCGTAATCATTTCTCCTTCTGCCGCTTATTCCTATTTTTTATTTTTTTATTTTTTATTTTATTTTTTATTATTTTTATTGAAAGCTTCCTTTTCGTCGCTTTTCGCAAACCCCAACTTATTATTTTATTTTTAACATTACAATTTACGTTTGCACCCAAAATTTCTTTTATTCGGATTTATTTTCATTTTTTTTTTAATTCAACAACGTTTGAAGCGAGGGATTCGAACCTCTGACTTTTTGGTCGAGAGTACATACCAATTACGCTGAGCTATGCTCGTTTTGGCTATTACAGTATTATCTTTAACATGTTTAGCCAAAATGAGTATAGCTCAGCGATAATTGACATGTACCTCGATTAAGAAATCATATCTTCAAAAACTCTCACTTCAAATGTTGTTAAACTCAAATAATAATAATAATATATTTAAATATGCATTCATCCACTAAATTTCAAAACATTTATTATATAAGCACTTTTAGCTTATGAACTAATAGAAAAATCATTCCCATTATTATCATTATTTCATTCTAATTATCTTTTAGTACTTCCTCAAAAAAAAAAAAAAAATTATTTTTTAGTAGGATGAGATAAATATATATTTAGAGCATAGTTTAACTGATATAAAGTTTATACTAATGATCAAGAGGTTTGTGGTTCTAATCCTGTATTCTGTATATATTGGTGGAGAGTATGACACAAATATTGAATTAGTAAGTGTTATACAATAAAAAAAACCGATCAGGCAAAAATTATGATTTTTTGAAGTTCTACATCCAAATTAAAGATTTTGATGTATGTATGGTTTTACATCATTTTTTAAAATTAGAATCTTTTGCAATAATTTGAAGCTTTACTAGAACTATATATTTATTATTGCTATTTATTATTTTTTTTTTTTGAAGAGATTGTTATTTAAATTAGATATTAAATATATTTTTTAGACATTTAAACTTTAATGCTTGCAAATTTTATACATTATAGCTTTGATTGAGCCAAAAGAAACCTACCTAATGATTATGTTTTTCTTCCTTTCATATTCCTACTCATTCATTATTGGTTCTATTACTTTAGATCTAAAATTTTCTTTTATATATAATCTCAATTTTATAATTCACCAAAAATAATTCTTAATTTCTTTTTTTAATTTTCCTAAATTTTTTATGTTATAATACTTTTTTAGTATAATAAATGTAGGGTATGAGGATTTGTAACTCCAATTCCAATCTCAAACAAAGGAGTAGATACTAATTAACCATGAGTTATGATCCTGACATACTTTGTTGTTTCTTTATAAAACGTGTTACTTTTAATATTTTAATCTATTATTTCAAAATCATTTTTTAAGTCCTACTTTCTTTAGAGCATATTTAAACATTTGATTTTACTTTTGAAATTTAGCTAAAAGTTTAAAACTATGATCTAATTGTCAATTTGAGTAACCGTCATAGATTGGGTAGTCAATAAGGATCACGGAAAAAATAAACAACATAGAGGGAATGAGTTAAATCCATATATAATTGCCACCTGTTTAGGATTTAATATATGTGTTATATATCAACTAGTTGAGACATTATAATTTTGACTAAAATATCATAGTTCAAATTTCTAACCTATTATATTATATTTTGACTAAAATATTTTCAGTTTTTAAATCTACATTATTCCTACCCAAGATAACTAATATAAAGCTAGAATTGATGAATAACACCTATAACTCAATAATAATCAACATTAATTTTCAGCCCATTTACTTGTTTTTGTTAGTAATTAATCTTATCTCTTCAGTAAAGACAAAGCTTCAAGTGAAGATAAAAATATATTTTATAAAGCTGTTGGAATATTGTTGCTATATCACTTGTTCTCCAATTAAAAAAATTGCTTCCTTTTGTAATAAAAAATCAAGGAAAATGTTAATTAAAGCTCATATGAATAGATTTAATTTCACTTTACCTTTTTTCTTAATTTAAGAATAATTCTAAGCTAATCTTTTTATTGAATCAGGCAAACAAACAGAAAAAGCCAAGCTCTTTCTATGTGCTAAATAGCTAAAGTATTCTATAAATTATTTATGATAAATTAAAATTTTGTCTAGTGATGCATGTGAAAGGCCACTCCCAATTGTCTAATATAGACAGGTTCTAGGACCTTTTCTTTTTCTTTTTAGAAAGATAATTTGTAAAATAAGATATGTTGTTATTATTATTATTATTTGTTTAAATCGAGTTATTATATGGTTTTGGATCTTATGTTTTCGAATATACCCGTCTTGATTCCTCGTCTTTGAAATTTGATGTTATATTTAACAAATTTTAGGCTTTTTATTTTCAAATTTGATATCAAACTACTTACAATGAAAGTCTCCATGGTAGACCACATGATTTTGTTCAATGGCATCCCAAAGTTGAGCAACAAGTATTAAAGTATATTTTTATGTATATTTTAAGAGTTAAAATGGAATACTTGAAAATAGAAAGATTATTAAAAAAATTATAGAAGTTTCTTAAAAGTATGATGTATATTGTAGTTTTCTTTTTAATTAAGAAGGTTTTTTTTTTTTTTTTTTTTTTTTTTTTTTTTTTTTTGGTAGGTTTCCCTCTACTTGATCTTGGAATCAAACCCCTACGCATGCTAAATATCAAAGCTTTCATAGCTCAGTTGGTTAGAGCACCCGTTTAGTAAGCGGGAGGTCTTGAGTTCGACTCTCAATGAAAGCATGATTTTTTTTTATTTATCAAAAAAAAAAAAGAGGAAGAGATTTTTTTTCCAACTCAATTCAAGTGGGATGGAAGAACTATCTTAGGTTGCCCTAGTGGTCAATAAAGATCATGGAAAAAAAATAATAAATGACTTAAAAGAAATGGATTAAATCCATGATGACCTCCCATAAGATTTATCTTTGAACTAAGTTTGTTTTATTGTGCCAAAGTTTTCTCACATTCAATTAAAACTTCAACCACATTGTGCTTAGTACTCAAAAAAAAAAAAAAAAAAAAAAAAAAAAAACCACATTGTGCTAGCCCAATAGATTGGGCATCATGAATTGCCCATAAATTTAGGATCCATTAAGTCATTCAACAAATGTCGATAAGTAGTCAAAAAAGTACTCAATTTAAACATAGCTCTTAAGACATATATTCTCGATTAAGAGGTCATATGTTAAAATCCGTACCTCTACATGTTTTATCGAAAGAAAAAAAGAAAAAAAAAAACTAGTGCCAATAAATAAAATTATAATTTGAGATCCATGGTGAATGTCCTTCATTAACTTATCTTATGTTTTAGCAAAATTATCCTACGAATGTTCTTCACATCAACTGATAAAATTCTCTAATTTGCCTTTCTCAACTGGTTAAGACAACCCTAAACCCTCCACACCACCATTAAAATGTTGACAATCGGGAGAGTATTTTTTTTCTCCATTTCTACTTTTCTCTTTCTTAGCTGTCAAGATTTTAATGGACTATGTAAAGAGATTCCTACGTATTGGTATGTAACAAAATATTGTTGTTCTCAAACCTTCAAGGCCAGCCACCATGACAAGTAATAGAAATCATATAATGAACTCCATAGATTACAATAATAATAATTCTATAGATTTTTAACTCCAAAGAGTAACATTTGTTGAAAGCCTCCAAGGCACTTGTAACTTTTTTTGAATGGTTAAACCAAATAATACAATCTTCTCCCAGCATCTAACCTTCATCTAGTTCGCTGCTAGCTATGGTAAATCATAACCTCTGTGATAGCATTACTCAAATAAGAACACTTTTGTATCGGTAGGATGCTTTTCGATGTTGATTAGCGAATAGCTGATAAGAAGTTAATCTATAAAGCCTAAAAGAAACTAGCAAAACATCTCTACAATGAACTAACCGGATTGCGATCTTCATCAACTTTACCAACTGCTTCGAGGATCGACGAGTAAGTGATAGGATCGTACTCGAATCCCTTTGACTTCATCTCTCTCATTAACTTTGCAGCCTCCTCAAACATACCAGCTCGACTGAAACAACTAAGTACAGTATTATAAGAAACTGCATCTGGCAAGATTTTTGAATGGTTCATCTTTGTAAACATTTCGATTGCTCGCTTTGGGCCACCGGTCCTAGCTAAGCCATTCAATATAATGTTGTGTGAGTTTATGTCGGGTATGCAACCGTTTTCTCCCATAGTTCTCAGCAAGGAATGAGCCTCATCGATCATTCCAGCCCTTACCATCCCTGACATGAGTGCATTATAAGCATATACATCAGGGCTGCATCCAAGTTTCTTCATTTCATTAAAAAGATCAACAGCATCACCGAGGCGTCCACATTTACCAAAGTGTTTTATCATCACAGCATATACTCGAGCACTAGAGCGTCCACAATTCTCTTTTAATTCTTGAAACAGCTCATTTGCAGCTTCGTATCGTTTCGCCTGTCCAAGGCTATTGATCAGGCTGCAATAAGCAGCTGGACATGGAGGAAACCCCTTTTCATCCATTTCTTCAAGAAGCAATAAGGCCTTCTCAACTCTATTTGTCTTGCAGAAACCATCAATAAGAATTGCATACGTGAACGAGCTGGGAGCAACGCCGTTTGCCTTCATTTTCTCAAACCACAAAGCAGCCTCAGAAGCTGGAGCTTTTGATTCAAACATAGCTTTTATTACAGTGTTGTAAGTAACCACATTGGGTGCACAATGTAAAGAATCCATTTTATCAAAAAGCTTTATAGCATCTTCCAAACGCCCCGCCCTGCCTAATATATTGATCAAATTGTTTATAAGTACAACATCGGGCTTGCAACCGTCCTTCGACATATTCAGAAACAAACTATAGGCATCGTCAACCCTTCCAACTTTCCCAAGCCCCCTAATTAATTCAGTGTAAGTGAACACAGTTGGAGCACATCCCTTTCCTTTCATCTCCTCAACCAAACCCAAAGCTGCCTCAACCTTATTCAACTTAAAATACATACCCAATATGGTAGTATAAATCTTTGCAGTTGGTTGTAAACCATTCTCCTTCATCTCGTCGAACAACTGAAACGCGAAGTCATAACGCTCTAGTTTCCCAAACGCCGAGATAAGTGCACTATAGGTGATTGTATCAGGGGAGCAGTTACCCTCACTGCATATCTCATTGTAGAGCTCATGGATCTTTTCATGGTGGCCTTCTTGCATAAGCATCAGGATCAAGGTATTGTAAGTGGTCGCTGTTGGCTTACATTTGCGACCTTTAATCTGATAAAACACAGATAACGCCTTATTCACCATTTTTGCCTTCCCCAAGATTTTGAGAATTTCAGACAATTCAGCTGGACTAATAGAACATGGACTACGAACCATGTCTTGGACTGTCCTCCACATTTCACCAACATGTCCAGATTCTTCTAAGCATCGAATTAAAGCCATATATGTAGTGGAATCATGCTCGAAGTTCTTTCTCTTTCCAGCCCATTTGAAGAACTGGATTTTAACCCTAATTTCTACATCAATTTGCAAAACTTGACGAACTAACCTGTGATCAACTTTGAGCTTCAGCACTTCTATGGCCTTCTCTGCATCTGATCCCCACTTGAAAATTTTCAAAATCCTTATGAACCTCTCGTCTAGAGTCCGAACAGATGGATCCCTCCGCGGCATCTTCCGATTGATAGGGAAGCTCGAAGCTTCGTTCCTCGGACTGGGCACTTGAAACATTTGGACAATTTCATTTTCTACATAAGAAGAAGAACATGAACACTAATCGAGTCAAAATTGGCATTTGTGAATGTGAAACAGAGGAATTTTGGAAGCTATTACGGATTTTTCTGAGTCGCCATTGAAGCAGATGAAAATGAAGCTTACCTGTTTGCTTTATTCTCGCAGAGAGACAGGGCAAAGAAGAGATCGACCGCTTCGAAGCGAGTGATACAAAATTCATTTTTGGTACAGTGCCATTGGAGAAAATCAATCAACACTGAATCAAACCAGGAATTACAGCGATTGAAGAGAAGAGAAGTAGGGGAAAACTGGCCAAAGTATTTCTTCTCGATGTTCAATTGCGCGAATATGCATAATCGAATTTGGACCGCCGGAGGGATAAAATGGAGCTTCGGTCGGTTCGGTTTTTAATCAGAATCGAACCCACCCAATATTTATAATATTTAATTGTTAGTATTATTATTTAGAATAAATATTTAATTATAATGTGAAATTTACTAGAAAAATTTTAATGGTTAACAATTCACATCCCTATATTTTTCAAATATAGCAAAAAAAAATATGATTTTGTAAATATCAATTGGGCTGGTTGCAAATATAGCAAACTGGCCCAAAATATTTACATATTTAGTAGCCCGCATAAAATTTTACAAAAATGGCAAAATTTTAAGTTTTGAAATGTGTATTTACTAAAATGACCTTTCTACCTGATAGAAAAACTTTCCATCACTGATAGAGTTTTTCTATCACTCGTAGAATCTATCAGTGATAGAAAGATTTCTATCTGATAGAAAGTTTTTCTATCATGATAGAAGCTTTCTATCACTAATAGAGATAGATTCTATCAGATAGAAAGACTTTCTATAAGTGTATTCTTTTTTATAAAGTGTTTGGTAGGTGTTGTTTCGTTTCTCATATTTTCTATCATTGATAGAATCTATTAGTGATAGAAAGAGATTCTATCTGATAGAATGACTTTCTATCGGATAGAAATAGAAGCTTTCTATCATAGATTCTATCATTCTATCCTATTTCTATCAATGTTTGGTCGTTATATCCTATTTCTATCACAAATAGAAAGTTTTTCTATCACCGATAGAAAACTTCTATCAGTGATAGAAATCTTCTATCACTGAATTGGTATCCGTTTTGCGCACGCCTCTCGTTTGATTTTGAATTGATTTCTCGTTTCCGTGGTAGAAAAATTTCTATCACTGATAGATTCTATCAATGGTAGAAAAATTTTCTATCAGTGATAGAAAGTTTCTATCACTTTTCTATCATTGATAGATTTTATCAGTGATAGAAAAATTTTCTATCACTGATAGTAGAAAAAAATTCTATCAGTGATAGAGAGTTTCTATCACTGATAGAAACTTTTTCTATCACAGATAGAATCTATCAGTGATAAAAAAAACTTATTGACGTGCATCTTCTTCTTCCTCGTCAATTATATATATATATATGTATATATTGATAAAAATATTTTATGATAGAAAGTTTCTATCACTGATAGAATAAAGTTTCTATCACTGATAGAATCTATCAGTGGTAGAAAATTTTTCTATAAGTGATAGAAAGTTTCTATCACTGATAGAATCTATCAGTGATCGGTGATAGAAATAGATATAATTTTTTTTCTATCAGTGATAGAAAGTTTTTCTATCACCGATAGAAAATCAACATTTCTATCAGTGATAGAAAATCTTTCTCACTGATGGAATCTAACACCGATAGAAATAGAAAATTTTCTATCACGGTAAGAAATCTTTCTAAATAAAAGTTTAAAAAAAAAAATCCAGAGCACCTAATAATTAAGGGGCAAAACAGCCAATGGAGTTGGGGAGAGTGGTGATTCTGTTGTAGTTGATATCGAGTTCGGCGAGAGAGAGCAAGAGGCCGATGGAATAAGGCAAGGTCTGAAGGTGGTGGAAGTTTTGGCTGACGTTCAACACTTCGAGCTTGATGAGGTTCTCGAGGTCGTTGGGAAGAGAGGTGAGGCAGTTCAGGCGGGAGATCGAGTGGGCCATAATTCAGGGGCAAAACGGGAATATAAAAAACTAATTCAAAATCTTTGCCATATTTGCAAATATTTTTTAAAAATGCTATATTTGCCATTATTTAGGCTGATATTGTCACCCATTATAAATATTCCATATCAATTTGTTTAAAAAAATTTCGAATGCCTATTTAGGATTTTTTTAACATAATTCTCTGTCTTTCTTGTAATATATTGATACACCACTTTTATGTCATATATCACCTATATAACACTTTTGCATCGATATAACATTTTTACAGTATATTACTATTAAATATGCTTTAGAAATATTTGCACGAGTAAAAAATGAATTAAATAAACCTCTAAGGGGGTGTTTGGGGTGCCAATTTTGGAAGTGGGGGTTTTGGAAAACACCCCATTTTTCCAAGTTGGTGTTTGGGCTCCCATTTTCCAAAACCCCTATTTCCTAAACCCCCACTTCACAAATCACTCCACTTTTCTCTCCATATTTTCCAAGACCACTCCCCATTTCTCTCTCCATTTTCCAAAATCACTCCTTTTTTCTTTTTTCTTTTCTTTTCTTTTTTTTTTTTTTGAAAAACCCTATTTCCCAAACCCCCACTAACCCTTATTATTTTTATTATTTTATTTAATTATTAAGTTTATTATTATTTTAATCTAAAAATATTATTTTATTATTTTTAACCGTCACGTCAACACCGTTCTTCTCACATTTGGCACACTAACTATTCTTTAATATGATATTATTTCCATGATTTAATATTTGTTTGCTTTCTTTGTTATTACTTCCTTAGTTGAATAATAAAGTTTTGTTGTTTAAAAATATTTTCCAACTATCCTAGTTAATTTCAAATGATTAAAGTCATAGAATGGTCATGTTCATTACCCAATCTTAGAACAATTGTGTAGCATTGAAAAGTACAAACAGAAAAAAGAAAAAAAGAAGAAGAAAAAATCAATCAAAATCATAAAAACGGAGTTTGAAACTAAGTTCAGAAGAAATGTAGGAAATGCAACATGTGTGCAAAGAAATTTGATAGATAATATTTTTTTCCCCAATTTTAAATGTTTGATCAGGATTGTGTATTAAATTCCCATATTCACAATTAATGGAAAAAAACATTCTAAATTGTTGATTTTAGAACAATTGTTTAATATTAAACAAGAATAAGAAACAATAAAAAAATTATTCTTGTTCAAAACAGGGTCTCAACCTCCAAAACTACGTTCAGAACAAATATAGGAAATGGAACAAGTGTGCAAAAAATTGGAAGAAGGGAAATTGATTATAATTTTCTTCTTTAATAATCAATTTCGTGATGAAAATTGAGTTTTACAATCCCATATTTACAATTAATGGAAACAAAGTTATAAATTTTTAATTGCATAAGTATTGTGTAACATGAATTAAAAAAATGAAAAAAAAAAAAAACAAAAACTCAGACTTCAGAAATCAGCACCCCAAACACAGACTTCCTAAACTCAGACTTCTGAAATCAACACCCCAAACACAGACTTCCCAAACTCATACTTCAGAAACCAGCACCCCAAACACAGACTTCCCAACTCAGACTTCTGAAATCATCACCCCAAACACAGACTTCCAAAACCCACAGATTTCCAAAACCACCCTATTTCCTAAACCCCCACTTCCAAAACCCAAACCCTTGCCCCAAACACGCCCTAAGTTCATTGTGGAAGAGATGCAAAAACAAAATCAATTGTTATTAGTACTTATAATGTCAATGTGTATCAAAATTTAACTAAGTACGAAGAAGAAAAAATAAATATTTTCAAAAAAATGAAGAAAAAAGAAAATAAAAGAAAGGGAAAAATTCATTTTTAACCCTAAATTTTAGGAGTTGTATCAATTTTAACCATGAACTTTCAATTTCATCAAATTGAACCCTAAACTTAATAAGTTGTATCAATTTTAACCCTGAACTTTCAATTTCATCAAATTAAACCTCAAACTTATCAAATCGTATCGCTTTTAACCCTAAACTTGCATAAGTGTTACAATATATACAATTGGTTAACTTTTTTTTTGAACCATCGTACGTAATTGATTATTTTTTTCTTTCTTAATTCACATTGCATCTGAATTGGTTTCTTAAAAATAAAATATTGAACAAACTTTATTTTAGATGACTTTTTCTCATTGTTGAGGATTTTATGAGAGTTTTTTTTTTTGTTGCTATTTAAGATTACGAAGACAAAGAAATTATGGAGGTTTTTTATTTTCAAATATTCGCGGATCTTTTCTTGCTAAGAACTTTGTGGGATTTTTTCCCTTCTTTTAATGTTTTTGTTTTCTTGCTAATTAGAAGAATGTACAAATCTAGGAAACGGAAATAAAGAAATTTCGAGTTTTTTATTTCTCATATTTGCTAGATTTTTTTTGTTGTCAATAACTCTGTGACTTTTTTTTATAATAATGAGAAGAATTGTCTGAGATATTTGATTTCTTAAAGAGTTTTTCCAACAAATTTCTTACAAAACACTGACTCAGGTGCAATGTGAATTAAAAAAAATAAAAGAAAATTGTCAATTACATATTTTAATAGCAATTCAAATGAAAAGTTGACAAAAAGTCTACATTGCAACATTTTTGCAAATTGGAGGTTCAAATTGATACAATTTGTTAAGTTTGAGGTTCAGTTTGCTAAAATTGAAAGTTTAGGATTAAAATTGCTACAACCTGCAAAGTTCAAGGGTCAAAATTGATTTTTTCCCTATAAGAAAATCAGTCGAATATAAAAGCCCTTAAGAAAAGGGAAAGAAAAAGGGTACAAGTTGTATATGTTCCTTCATCTTATTCTTGAAAAAATGTGAAAACAATAAAAAATATACCAATCCATTTGTGTTAATTTAAATATAACTGAAATTTCAAAGAAAATATATATATCCATATAAAATCAATACATTTTCTAAAATACAATAAAAAAATGATCAAATTCAAGTTTGGACTCGTGGAGAATAGTTTTGGTGTCATGTTAGAATTTTGGCATCAACTTTTTTTTCCCTTCTTTTTAATATTATTTTTTTATGCATTTTATGGAGTGACAACAAGAAATTTGAGTAAAAATAAATAGGTGGCTTGAAATATAGCTACATACGTTTATAAATTAAATAGATAGCTAAACGATTTAATGATTAATAAATACCTATTTGTAAAAGACAAATATGCCCCCAACAAACTGCCAACGTAAATGAGAGTTTAAGAGAGATAAAATATACCCCTAAAAATAAGTTGGAGACATTTTAGGAGGTTTGAAATTCAAAAATCTAAGAAACAAAACTAGTTTGAAAATCTAGGTGTATCATATTGTTTGAACTGGAAAAATTTGCTTACCGAAAAAATGAGTCAATACCTTTATTGGGGAAGAAGTACAAAGTTCAACCTCCCTCAGTAGAGAGAAACACCTTCGGAATGCATTAATTGGAAAAAAGGTCTTCTCAATCCGAAGACATACTACATGCAACTAAGAAGATCAGAAATTAAAAAACAAAAAATAAGAACAAGTTGCTAATTTCCCCAGAAAATTGAATAACGTAAAAAGACTATACCTTTAAATGCTGCAATTATGGAATGTCATGTCGCCGCCCAACCTCCCACCATAATAGCCTTCATGCAGCAGTCGTCCGTCCATCTTCTTCTTCTAAAACTCGAAACCTTTGGGAGCATTCCACACCATTGAGAGCATTCCACACCCTCGAAACCCCCATTCCACACCATTCCCCTCCGCCACCACAGAGTGTATATTGCTACCTACCTCTCATATCACGCCGACGAACCACCTCCGTCGTGCCAACGACCTTCATCTGCCGCATTGACGACCATCTCTTACATGCTCAATTGATTCTCCCCCTACGACTGTACCAAAAAATTTGAACTAGGTAACAGTTTCATTTCCCTTCCCTTATATTTGCAACAAACAGATACATTATCCCAAGATTTTAGGGGGTGTTTGGGGCACTGAATAGGTTATAATAACCCCCCTTATTATAACCTATTCAATGTTTGGGGCACCAACAAAAATAATTGGTGAGTGGGTTATTTTAACCCCCGATTATTTTATCCATTTTCTACAGTAACCATTATTCAACCCACTACAGTAACCATCTCCTCACTTCTTCCATGCGACTCCTTGACTTTTCGACGACTGCCGGCCGCCGTCAGCCGACGAAGTTTCCGACGAATTTTCCGGCGACCGCCGACGAATTTTCTGGCGACCGCCGACGACTTTTCCGGCGATCGCCGATGACTTTTCCGACCACCAATTTTTTTTCCCATATTTCTTCTCAATTTCATTTTGAAAAATATAAAAAATAAAAATAAAGAAAAAAACATCAAAGGTTGCCGGAAAAGTCGTTGACAACATCGAAGGTTAATCAACTTACAAAAAAAACATTCAAACGAAATTATATTTACCACACTCAAGTTTATTTCAAATGATTTTATTGACTTAAAAAAAAAAAAAACTAATATGATTTTTGAACTAAACATTTACAATTTTTATTTTGGCAAAACTTGATTTTTCTATACCAAAACCTAAACTTTTTTGCTTTGTAACAAAAAAAAAAAAAAAAAAAAAAAACATAACCCTACATCAAATCAAAGTGTTGTATATCATAAAAAAAAAAAAAAAAACTAGAAAAAGAAAACAGTCAGTTTGAACCTTTGATTCAGAACCTCATGTTAAGACAGATCAACACTCCAAACACAGATTATTTTATCCCAGATTAAAATAATCTGCACCCCAAACACATATTATTTTATCTCAGACTATAATAATCTGCACCTCAAACATAGATTATTATAACCTCCAGATTATTATAATTGTCAGATTATTATAACCATCGGATATTATAACCAATTCAGCGCCCCAAACAGCCCCTTAGGGATTTAGTTTATTCCCTTTGAAATCGTATATTTTCGGGATTCATTTTTTCCTTCAAATCTGCGATTATACCGCTCTATTGTAAGACGAAAAGCACGGGCGTGGGGAGGAAATGCATGGAGGCGGTTTTGGTGGAGGATTTGTGTTGATTTGACTTAAATGTTGAACCCGCCAGAGTGGTATGTACTGATAAATACCATTTCATCGTTATTGCAACTTCTCTGAAAAAAGTGTGCTTGTGGTATACTCATATGTATGTGTGCATACACATTGGCATGTCTAATAGAAAAAATGCTTTGATTTGTCTGTACTATTATATACATCCATGGAATGGTCTGATGTGTCTACTTGTGTGTATACACTTAATCCCCCTTGTATTTGAGTTAATCACCCCCTGTATCGTGTATGTCTGGAATGCCCAATAAAAATACAATTTGTCTTTGTCTGTGTTGCTATATGCAACCATAATAACCCCCGTACCATGTTCACCTGAATGCAAATACCTGATGAATGCCATAACTGATATCTGTCTATAGTATTACATACATATGTGTTCTGCATGCATCATGTGTGTATGCATACTTACCACAGTCCCACCCCCATATGAGTTATATATACGTTGTAGTTTATATGCACTGTCATCTGTCTGTGTGTACTGCTACTTACGACTTTACTGCTACTTACGACTTTTATTGTTGTCCTTTTGTAACATGGAAAATGAGGGGCAAAATGTGAGGGATAAAATCTTTTTTTACCGTTGGAAACGCTGAAACTTAAGCCTAAAAAATATGTAGATATTTTTATACACTTGAACACAAACCGCCAACTGAGCTCCATATAAATCGGGATTAATTCATCCCGAAAAAAGGGGGAGAAACTGAATGAAAACAAAAAAAAAAAATTGTTACGGCGTTTATAGTCGTATATACAAGGGGTAAAAATGTAAAAAAAAAATCTAGAAAACAGTTCCTGAAAATGCGGTAGCCACCCCTGCGAATTTTGAACATCTGTAGGCAAAAAACAAGAAGGTTTTTTTTTTTTTTTTTTTTTTTCTAGCTATTTAGCACAATTCCCCTTCTATAAATGTGTGTGTGTGTTTTTTTTTTTTTAAGAAAAATACATTTTTGGTCTATATTAGGTTTCATTTTGATTCATATGTTTGAAAACTTGACATTTTAGTCCCTCAGTTTTAGATTTGGTTTCACTTTGGTTCTTCCGTCCAATTTTCGGTTAATTACCCTTTGATTAACGTGACACCTTTTTTCTTTTTGTTGACAATATATGGGGATGGTGTATTATAACAACATACCTCTTGGAGTCTTGGTCATTAGTACAACATTATACCAGTTGGACCGTAACTTAAGAAAGGTTATATTCATTACTTTCACCTAACATAGCTTTTAGCCATGGCAAAAATGCCAAACCCCCGTCAATGCTTGAGTTGTAATCTAACATTGATATTTTTAATTCTATAATTTATTATTATTATATATATATTTTGTTTATATACAATGTTGATATTTTTTTTTTTTTTTTTTTTTGAGAATATACAATGTTGATATTGTGTTGGTGTATAGTTAAACGATAATTGATATGTCTTTTCAACCAAGAGTTTAGGGTTTGAATCATCTACTTCAAATGGTGTCAAACTCACGAAATAAATAAATATATATAGTCTTTTATGATTTTTTTTACAACCATAATTTTTTTAAAAAAATCAACCGTATGAGTTTGGGGATACAAAATTCATGACCTCTTAGTCATTAGCATATACTTTATGTCCGTTGAACTATACTCTGGTTGACAATTTATACCGTCTTTTAATAAATAAATAAATAAATAAATTCATACATCTAAATTGTAAGCTATATTTCCTTCCACACATAATTTATGTTTCACAATTATAGAATAATAACAAAATAGAGTATTATATTTTTTTGTTTTAATTTATTCTTTAACTTTGTTTTCTTCTCTACCGTAAAAAAAAAAGTTCTCTTCTCTTTATCAATTTTGAGTATTTAATTTTTTTTTGGGTTAAATTACAAGCTTAGTCCATAAATTTGTAAACATTTAAATTTGTATATACTTCGTCTCTAAATTTTAAAAAATGCTTAATAAACCTGTGAACTTTCATGTTTGTAACTATTTGGTATCTAAATTTTTAAAATATCTAATAGGTCTTTGACTTTCAAATTTTGTCTAATACGATATTGACATATTTGACATTTTTAAAAATGAATTAATCTACCAGATACAAAGTTGAAAGATTGTGATTTATTTTTAGTTCAATCTTAAGATCTTATTAGGTGTACAATTCAGATTTATGTATAACAAATTTGTTAATTTTTGAAAATATTGAATATGTCAAAGATCTATTAGAAACAAAATTATAACTTCAAGAATCTCTTTTTAGTTTAGAGAGACGTAATAAAATTTCATAAATCTATTAGATATTTTATAAGTTTAAATTTCATTTTAGTCTCTGAACTTTTGAGCTTGTTCTATTTTAGTCCTTAAACTTTCAAAACGTTTATTTTGGTCATTACATTTTCAAATTTATTATATTCTAATTCCCAAACTTTCAAAATGTCTATTTTAGCTCCTAAACTTTTAAAAATAATCATTTTAGTCATCGATTTACCTAATTTTTGTCTCTAACTTAGAGTCCGTTTGGAATACATTTTAATTTAAATGTTTTTCAAAAATGCATTTTTTAAAAAACATTTTGTATAAAAAATTGTTTAGAATTTAAACATTCATATGTTTGGTTGCATTTTCTCATAGGTGTTTTTATACACGAGTTATTGTATATTAAAGACTCTTTTTTAAAAAGTTGGTTTCAAGTATTTCTCTTAAAATGATTTATTTACCAATCTCATTTTCTAATAAGTCATTTTTAGTGGTGGCCAAACACTAGAAATTTTTTCAAAATGATTTATTTTTAAAATTAAACACTTGAAAATTAATCCAAACACTCTTATTTGACTTGAAATCATGCCCATATTAAAAAATCTAATACACATACTCAAAACTATGTCATTAATTTGTAAAAAGTTAAATAAAAGTAAGGACCAAAATAGTCATTTTTTTGAAAATTTAGAGACAGAATATATATTTTAAAAGTTTAGGGACTATAATTGAATCATACTAAAACAAACCTTTTAAAATTTTAAAATTAAAATAGAATAAGTTTAGGGACTAATAGGATGTAAACCTATTTGATATATAATTTTGTTTTGTTTTGTTTTGTTTTTTTTTTTTTGAAAAATGCCTTTTTTTATATTTCATTTAACTGTATCTTCATCACTGCTATCGGAGACGACGAAGATGACTTCCATGGACGACGGAATCTCAGAGGAGTTGGTGATGAGTGAGGTTCACCTTGGCTGCCCACCTGGTTATTCCGGGTCGTATGTTTCCAATTTCACCATTTCCATTCCTTCAGGTTCGTAATTTCATGCTTTCTCTAATTCCTTTCTTCCATTTTCCTTACAGAAATTCAAAGCTGTTCCATTACCTAGGAACCGCCAAACACCGAATCAATGCCATCGCCACTGGCGATTGTTTTTATGATTTCAGTTTTGAAATCAATGACGGATAAGAATAAGACCACTGACCGAATTATAGGTTTTTATGATTTAGATATTGAAACCAGAAGATACGTCAGTGATTCTGAAGGCGATACACTGTCCAGAAAGCAACTCATCAGCTTCGACGAAGATGGAGATCTTGTCTTACCCAGGCGCATTAGTCAGTACCAAATTTATTGTTATTTTTACTTTTACAGGCTTTTACAGTACCAACATAGAGTACCCAAATTCCTTGTGCTATTTGAATTCTTGTATATAGTAATTATGATTGAATTTTAACGGGGACTCAGAAATTAACTTGAGTTTTGTAGGCATATTTTCATCACAATTTCGTTGAAAATTGTGTATGTTTCCACCCAATTTCTTTACCATGATTTTCCTCCTTGCCAAAGAGACATTTGAATTCTTGGCCAAATTCCAAAAACAAAAACAAGTTTGAGTTACTAGCCAAATTCCAAAAACAAAAACAAGTTTTTGAAAACTATATATTTTTTTTCTTCTTCAAAATTTGGCTTGGTTTTTGAAAACATGGGAAAGGATGTAGATAAAAAAACAAAAAATCTTGTGGGTAAAAATAGCGTTTACAGGCTTAATTTTCAAAAACCAAAAACAAAAAACGAAATGGTTATCAAATGGGGCCTACTATTTTTAGTTTTCAAGTAGATAAGGAACCAAAAAAATTGATGGGTAAAAGTAGTGTTTTTAAGCTAAACTTTTTAAAATGAAAACTAAAACATCAAATGGCTATGAAACGGGCTTTAATGATCGCATAATTTATTTTTTTCCTTTTGAGACAAAGTGTTTACAATTACTGGCAGACAGTCTCCCTGCTGCTGATTAATAGTTATGTAACGCATTTCATCAAATGTCTGAACTGACCAAGAAACAACACGAGTCACAATTACTTTCTGTGCTTGTAATTTGATCTGTTATCAATGCGAACTTTACATCTATAATTTCTTATTCATGCCATTTTTTTCTTAAGAGATTCTTATGCAGTCTTGCATCGTTCCCAACCTTAAAAATTTCTAAATTTTAATTGCTGAGATGCTGAGACATTTCTATTTTCTATATCAAAAACAGATGCGGAAGTGGAACCTTCAGTTCGTAGTTATAATGTGTCAATCCAGCATGATATCATGTCGACGATCCCAAGTGTTGGTTTGCAGGTAATTGTTTCCTATGGATTGTGATTTTATCTATATTTTTTTGCATTACATTCATAGTATGAATCCGTATCTTTTCCTCTTTCAGGTGTGGAAAGCAGAACTAGTATTGTCTGATTTTGTTTTGCATAAGATGCTTACTTCATCTGACTTTCATGGAACTGTTGCTTTAGAACTTGGAGCTGGAACAGGTGTGTGACCGAAATACATTTCTTTTTTCTTTTCTGACCTTTTAGTCCTATTAGTCCTAGGTTACCTTAAAGGTTTAACCAGATGAGCCATGCTCTGCTCAGGTTGGCACCAAAATGCATTCTTGATATTTATTTTCACACTTTTGTTATTGTTCTGATTCTTAGCATATTTTTGTATTATTGTACCCTCTGCTGTTAACATACAAAAAATCACTGTTGACTATATTATTATTTCAAATGACAGGGTCTTATCTTATTGCTCTTGCCAGGACTGGTGGGAATATTGCTTGCACGGGTTGCTAAGACAGTATTTCTAACAGGTATAGCAATCATCGTGCATTTTGATTTTTTATGATTCCTTGTGTTCCCACTTTGGAATTATCAGAATTGATCATCAAGGACTTGATGGATTCTCTTATTAGTTTGATATAGTTCTGTTCTGATGGGTTGATGATTGCGCAAGTGTGCACACTTTTTCTTAAAATAAACACAAGTAACTCACTGAATAGTTAAACAGGATCTGTATCTTGGAAAATCTGGCCTATAAACCTTTAAGTGCCTCTTACAGTTCATTTATGTTTTAATTGGATTAGTACTGAGTAACAATTGGCTTAGAGGCTTATCCAACTTGTCTTTCATATATATCCCTGTTGGGCCCTTGCAAACATTTTTGAAGCAAAGAATGTGTTCTTAATGATCGACAGATAAAGGTGATCATGTCCTTGACAACTGTGCCAAAAACATTTGTCTTAATTCTGGAGGGTTTGGTGCTGGAGCTGCAGTTTATGTAAGAGAAATTGATTGGACAGAACCTTGGCCTCCTAAGCAAACCCAGGGTGAATGTCCCCCAAATAACAGGTGACTAAAGTTTTGACTATTTAAAACACTATTTAAAACTTTTTCGATAATAAAAAATGGTTAAAAAAGAAACTTCAGATGAAGCATTTAACTCATTTTCTTCAAGGGGTGTGTCACCGAAAAATATGTTTTCAAAAGGTTGCCAAACACACACTAAGCAATCCGGATTTGTGCCTATGAGCATGGGGTGGGTGGAGGCTAGAGAATAGGACCATTTATGATATTTGGACTCGTAAAACATGAAGCAAATGACGTTTGTTTTGTGGTGCTGTTAGGAACCTGAACACTGAAAACACACTTAGATATATATTGCAATATCAAGAGAAACTACAATATACTAATAGCCTTTCGAGAGGACTAATTCTCTCTCAAGAGTTCCACAATGAACACTAGTCAGTACTACTAAAATTCTCCACACCCTTCTAAGACCCTCTAGCTTCCCTATTTATAACCAAGACTCCTTAACTAATTACTAATATGCCCTTACTCTTAATCTAATACTATTTCCCCATTTATACCATACTAGTATCCTCACAGTTGCCTTAATTGTCATCCAGGTATTCTTGGGCCTTATCAGAGGTTGAAGAAGCACGGGGAGCCTCCTTGCTTGTAGCTGCTGATGTTATCTATAGCGACGACTTGACAGATGCATTTTTTAATATGTTGGAGAAGTTTATGTCTCAAGGTTCAGAGAAGGTATGCATTCACATATTAGATTATTTTATTTTGTTTTAGGTTTCCAGTTGATGGGTTAGGTTTAAGCAGATAATGAAATGTGCCTCACATTTCATTTTTATATGGAAAAGATGCTAATCATTGACCATATGTAAAACGACAAATGATAAGAACAAACAATTTGCTTGAAATAATGCATTATTAGCCAAGGGACATGAAACATGTATATGTATGTGAGCCTTATATTCTACCATATTTCCTCGTCGATCCTCGTTCGAGGTGACGGAGAGGAGACCCTTGGGGTTGACATGAAAACACTTATTGATCCTTGGAGCAAAGTTAGGCATCATGGAGTTATAAGGTAATTCACTGCCTATTTTTTTCATTGATCTTTTTTCAACGAGACCATTTACTCCCTTTTTTTTTTGGTAAGAAACCCAACTTTTATTTGAAAAAAATAAAAAATATACAAGAGCATACAAAAAAACAAACCTACAAAAAAAGGAGTCCACCCACTAACTATAATCAAACCAAGTTCATAATACTTGTTGGAATTAAGTTGCAACCTCCTTGATATCAATATTTAATCCTATTTTTCTCTTACTCATGATCATAGTTGACAAATGGATCAGGGTAATTGATTCTGCAAGGGGAAATAATAATTATAAATCAACCTATTCAAATTCCTATGAGATTCCTTGTTACTAAGATCTAAATAAAAAGAGGAGTTAAACTAAGGTGTCTAGTCTAAAAACACTTGTTGACAAGAAGTTCAAATTGAGGTAAAAGAAACATATAATTAGTCATGTATTGACTTTTCATTCTTTAAAACAAAAAACAATTGTCATTTTTCATTTTGCTATCAATTCTGTCTTTCTGTGAACTTTCTAAATGCTTTTGGCTGAACTTCAAATGTATGTAATGTTAGAGGAATTAATTATCACTTGACCAAACCTTTCAGGTATTGTACTTGGCTCTGGAAAAGCGCTATAACTTCACATTGAATGACTTTGACATTGTAGCAAATGGCTATTCTCATTTCCTAAGTTACCTGAAACATGAACAGGGTAAGTAAGTTGACAGTAACATTCAGCACGTATCTCCGTCTTTGACGTTTCTATCTCGACCTCATAATTTTGCTTTTGGTTCTCGACAGATGATGTCGAAAACAGTAGCTTGGGACACAAACCCAAACCGTACTTTGTAGGCAACCGCATTGATCTCGCAAACATCCCACAATATGTTGTCAACTACGAAAGAGGAAAAGATGTCGAAATCTGGCAGATTAAGTATTGTAGGAAAGAGTCTTGAGATCAGAGAAGGGTGGTGAATATCAGCTGTAGCAGTCAGAGTTGATTGAGCATTCAGAACTCTGGTGAGTTTTCCATTCAAACTACAGTGCAATGTTTAAACTTTACCAAGAAAGTGTTTGGTATAACAGCACAGGGATTGGGAATTTCTATTTTTGTAGCTAAATATCCAGAAACAGTCCCAATCTCAGTCCTAATTTTATATGTTTTATGATTTTTCTTTCCAAAATCTTGTATCTTTTTTTCGTCTTCTTCCTCCTTCTCATATCCGTGAGTGTTCAAGTCAGTTTATACGCACATCGAGTATTCTCATGAGACAACCACCTGACTTCACTACATTTGATTGCCAAGGTAATAACTGAAGATGTTAAATCCTCTATAGGTGACCATCATAACCTAAACCCATTCTCGTCCAATCCTTCGTTATTTATATGATCCTTAGTAACTATCGGAGTGATTCAAACCTTCACCTATCTTGCCTTCAAATAAAACTCAGAGGATAGTAGGTTTGGAAGTACTTGTAAAGTTCTGAAGAATAATTGATTTCAAATATATAAAATGACTGTTTATATATCTCAATCCATGAGCTAGGTACCAGATATGGAAAATCTCAAGGTTGTGATGTTGTAACATAAGTAGCATTTGACATTTTAAATTGAATAAAATAAGTCCCATGCACTTTGCTTCTGTTTAATGGTTTTGAAATTTTCTAACTTTGACTGTTGACACCAAAATTATTATTAAAAATTGCAATCAATTTGGTAAAATTAATTCTCTCTTAAAATAACAGTTTTCGTGTTCTTTTGGGCGTTTAAACCGAATTATTTTTTAAATGGTACAGTACAACAAAAATTAACTATTATAAATATAATAGGCTAAAATAAATTTCAAAACAGTATGTAAGAAGATCACACGAATCCTGCTGACTGAAAATGAGAAATGGCTTGAAGGCGTTGTTTTTATTATTTTGGAAAAGTAGAACTTGCAAATAAAGCATGAAAAGGATACTTTTTTTTGGGGTCAAATTCCACATGTAGAAAAATATATTCATCTAATGTATTTTTTTTTTTATATATAAATATGACATAAAAATAATATGTTATTTTCTCTTCCCAAAATAACTAGGAGATTATAATGATTAATATGATTTTTCAAGTTAAACTATTAAAAATACTCTCAAACTATATGATTGGTTTCGATCAGACCTTCAAAATTTGAAGAGTTTCATTTTAGTCCTTAGTTTGAAGTTTGCTTTATTAAAGACTTTTATCATTAAATTCATGGACAAAAAATGATGTGTTTATGTGAGCAAATTTGAACTTGTACGTCCCAAAAAAAAAAAAAAAAAAACAAAACATGAATTTAAAAACGAGAAGAATTTAGGGATTGTTAAGGAAAAAGTCATAGGGAAAAGTCATAGGGTTTAAGATGTATAACTCAACACGTCATTTTTCGTTCATATAATGGAATCAGTTTTTTTTTTTTTTCTTTTTTAGGCAAATATATTGGAATACATTTAAATACTATGTTACTATTTTTTTATTTTTGATTTTCGAAGATTCACTATATGATTCACGATGGATTTGATTCTATATTTTCTTACGTATTTTGTTCATTTTAATTTTGAAAAGTCAATTTTAGCCTTTATACTTTTAAAATAATGTTGGAAATGGAATAGAAAAATTTTCTTGTAGAACAAAAGAAAAAGAAAAAGAAAAATTTCCTTTTTTTATTGTTTGAAAAATAAAACGATGTTGAAATTGAAAAGGAGGGCCCATGTATTTATAAGGCAAATCCTTTGAAAGTGAAATTGAAAAACAGGCGCTGTTGTTGTTGTAACGTTCGAGCACGGGTCCTCGAACGAGCAGAATTTTCACGTCTGTCCTAAAATCACTTCAAAAAAAAAAATTTCAAATCACTGCGGAAATCGAAACCCTTTTCCATTTCCAAAAACCCATTTCTCTTTTCCCTAAAATCCAGCTCCTTTTCTGTTTAGAATCTCAAATCCTTCACTGATTCCGCCATAGCCGCCGATTAGCAGAGCTTCATGGGTTGTTCGCAGTCGAAGATCGAGAATGAAGAAGCGATCGCCCGCTGTAAAGGACGGAAGATTCATATGAAGGAGGCCGTGACCGCTCGAAACGCTTTCGCCGCCGCTCACTCCGCCTATTCTATGTCGCTCAAGAACACTGGAGCTGCTTTGAGCGATTATGCCCATTGTGAGGTTCAAAATCCCCAATTTGGTTCTGTATCTACTCTACCCATCTCCGCCATTCCTTCCGCCGCCCCCGCCGCCCCTTTCGAACCCTTTCCGCCGCCGCCGCCGCCTTTGCCCCCAACTAATTTTCCTAGTCCTCTTCAAAGGGCGGCCACCATGCCTGAGATGAATATGTACAAACCTGATCTCAAGCCAGGGTCGCCGATTATTGAGGAAGAGGACGAGAATGAAAATGAAGGCTCTGTTGGTGCGTTGAGGAGGAGGAGGAGCAATAAAGGTAAAGGGGATGAAGGGAGTAGCCGAACTAGAAATTCAGAGCCCAATGAAGATTTGGCCGCTGCATCGCCGCCACCACCGTCTAGTACACCGCCGATTAATGAGAACCGGCACATTCCATTACCACCGCAACAAAATTCAACTTATGACTATTTCTTCAATATGGATAACATACCCGTATTGACTGAAGTCGATGAAGTACACATTAACAAAGAGGAGATTGAGCGCAAGTCGTTCGATAAACAGTCCAAGGGAGTGGAGAATGATGACATTGAGGAGCGGAGAACAAGTGTAAAGGCTGAAACAGTGGAGCTATTGCCGGAGGAGCGGGTGGAGCCGCCTCCGGCCCCACCTACAGTGGCAGAACCCGCCCCTGCAGCGAAGAACTCGAAGAAGATGAAACAGGCTAGTTCTATGGGGTCCATAGAGGGCAAGAGGATGGTCAAGGCAAATTTTAATTTGTTGCAGATATTTATTGAAATTGATGATCATTTTCTCAAATCTTCAGAAAGTGCCCATGAAGTGTCCAAGATGCTTGAGGCAACACGATTACACTATCATTCAAACTTTGCTGATAATCGAGGTATAGACCTTGCTTTGAAGTTAAGCTTTTGATTCTGGGTTCAAGTATTACCTTGGCTGACATGAAAGAATACTCGTTGCTGATTTATTTAATACTGATACATACTAGAGCAGCTTGCTGAAGTTTGTTAATTGCTTTTGGTTGGGAATATTTTCTTAGTCCTTGAGATATTTTAGAGCTTTGCTTGTATATATGTACCTTTTCTTTAAAAGAATTTGATGTACTTTTCTTTAGGTCACATCGATCACTCTGCCAGAGTGATGCGTGTTATTACATGGAACCGATCATTTAGGGGATTGCCTAATATGGATGATGGAAAAGATGATTTTTATGCAGAAGAGCAAGAAACTCATGCCACCGTGTTAGATAAACTACTGGCATGGGAAAAAAAGCTGTATGATGAAGTGAAGGTATATTGAACAATTTCTTTCGATCTTAATCTTTAAGCATCTCTTTTGGCTCCTCATTTTCACAAACATGCTTTTACTTGATATAATTTCAATACTCAATTGGCTAACTCCTTTCAACTCCTGACAACAATGGAAGTTCATACCATGAGAAATGGTATGACGTCTCAACCATTTTGAGTTGGATGTTGATCTGCAATTCTGCTCTATGATTTATCTGAATCTGTTCTAGATTCATGAGATCAAATCTCTCACTGCCATATGGTTTTGACCCTAATCATGTGCAAATTTAGGGTTTTTTTTTATCATAAATTAAATGAGCATCATTGCAATTAGCTACCTCGTTACTGCCTTTCTAAAGAGTTTTTGCACATTTGATTTATATGGGATTGGTTGTAACTTTCTCCTCAAAAAAATCACTCACCTTTCATCTCTCATCTCTGGAGTCAGGATATTTCTTTCCTGCCACTTGCTCTCTGTCTCTTGTTATTATCATTGCCTGCTAGACACCAAGTTTATGGAAAGCTTCTCGACTGATCTTAAGATATCAGACTCCATTTTTGGTCATAGTGTATAATGATACAAGCAGATATGGGTATGACATAATGATACAAGAAGATATGAGTACGACATTGAGTATTTGGCTTTTTAGTCTCTATGTTTCTTGTAAATTGCTGCTTCTTGAGGGCTTTCAACATTGTCCTTCTACCTTTGGAGCCTTGAGGCCACAATGTATGCCATGCTTGTTCCTATTTGTAACCCTGTTTTCTATGTAGTAATAGGCTAGGCAGGCACTATATATGTTGGGGTTTTCATTTATTTTGTTTTACACTTGATCTTGCTGAAAGAAATTTGTCTTTCTATGATGGAGCAGATCGACAACATGATGTGAAGAAGGAACTTTCTTTTAACTGAATTTTATTTGTGATAATTACGATTGACAGGCAGGTGAACTTATGAAATTCGAGTACCAAAAGAAGGTTGCTACATTGAATAGGCTGAAGAAACGAGATTCTAATGCAGAAGCATTGGAGAAAGCAAAAGCAGCAGTAAGTCATCTGCACACTAGATATATTGTTGACATGCAATCCTTGGATTCAACTGTCTCAGAGATTAGTCGTCTACGAGACGAACAGTTATACCCAAAACTTGTTCAGCTTGTTAATGGGTGAGTTGCATGAGATAGTAATATGCACATGCATATGGTTATTGTTTCTTATACATTGTAGTCACCTTGATATGATGACTCATGGATATTAAGTTTAAAAAGATCTCTTTGTATGCCCTTGTATATTAAAAAAAGTATAAAAACATCTGTTGTGCTTAAGATTAGTTGATTGTGTGATGTTACTCTTCTAGTCTCTCACTTTCCTACAGCAGCATGTGTTGGCTTTAAGTTTGAAAACTGTATGTCTCCTATGAAATTTACCCGATTCCAAATCCCAAGTCTACCTCCAAATCTCATGTTATTTGATGTAAAGTATCCTAATATTGCGGAGTGGTTGCCATCTAATTCTTTTCTTTAAATATAATTAAAAATGGTAGTACATAATTTTATTGGTGTATCTATTGCTTCTTTAGTTGCACGGACTCACGGTATGGTAGAGTATTGCTGACATGATCTATTTGTATGATTGAGGTCTAAATTAACAAAGTAATATGAGTTATTAATCCATGAATAATGTGGTAAACAATGCTCGTTAAACTTGACATTGGCGATTGCCTATCATGGTCGTTCTCTAGGTGGGTATGCGAGTTTTTTTTTTGTTAACTTGGAACATGATATAGCATTCCTCCAATATTATGAGATCCTGGATCATATTATGCTCAGTTTTTAAGGTTGTCACTTCCATGTTTTAGCAAACCAGAAATAATGTTTGTTGTTCCACAGGATGGCAATGATGTGGGATACAATGCGAGCTCACCATGAAGCGCAATTGAAGATTGTAAGTGCACTGAGATCGATGGATCTCTCTCAATCCCCAAAAGAAACTAGTACCCATCACTATGAGCGCACGGTTCAACTCTGCGGTGTTGTGAGAGAGTGGCATTCACAGTTTGAGAAGCTTGTGCGCTGTCAAAAAGACTACATTAAAGCCTTAAACAGTTGGTTGAAACTAAATCTAGTTCCTATAGAGAGTAGCTTGAAAGAGAAGGTTTCTTCTCCACCTAGAGTTCAAACTCCCCCGATCCACAGACTCCTCCTCGCTTGGCACGATCAACTTGAGAGACTCCCAGATGAGCATCTCAGAACTGCCATACACACTTTTGGTGCTGTGATAAATACTATTATGCTGCAGCAGGACGAGGAGAGGAAATTGAAGTTAAAGTGGGAGGAGACAGAGAAAGAGCTCGATCGCAAGCAGCGACATTTTAACGAATGGCATTATAAATACCAGCAACGAAGAATGCCTGATGAGGTGGACCCTGAAAAGTCTGAAGAAAACGCGCAGGATGCCGCAGTTACAGAGAAGTTAATTGTAGTAGAGTCGTTGAAAAAGAGATTGGAGGAGGAAAAGGAAACTCATGCAAAGCAATGCCTTCATGTGAGGGAGAAATCGTTGGTAAGCCTTAAGAATCAGCTGCCAGAACTCTTCAGGGCTTTGTCAGAGTTCTCTTTTGCTAGTTCAGAGATGTACAAGATCTTGAGGTCTATTTGTCAAGTCTAGATTTGAAGCAAGAAAATTTCCTTGTAAGTTATTGTATAATTTCCTTTTCTTTTTTTCTTTTTTTTCACTTCAAACCAAATACTATGGAATTTTCATGTTTTTCCTTGAAACTATTTTCATTCATTATTAGGCTGGGTTTCTTTCTTTTTTAGTTCTTTTATGGTCTCAAATCTCTCTCCTTTTATGGTTAGACAACTGTGTCCTTAGAGACAGGCACCTAACTGCCTCGGGACTAGAGTGTCAATAACTGCTTAACGGACCCTTGGTCCTGCAGCTACAGAGGATCGTTCTTGGTAGGTTTCGTCTTGCTGGGATGGTCGTAGGACAGTCTTATTCTTCATTTAGGGGTCGTTTGGTGTGCTGGAATTGAATAGGTTTGGAATGGAATGTGATTCCCATGAAAATATTTTGCTGGCATCTAAATTCCTGGGAATCATGATGCTTGTGTTTGGTGCGCTGGATTTGAGCTGGATTTGAGTTGGAATTAATGAAGAGAGAAATGATGGGTCCCATCAAAATTATGAAGAAAAATTGAGAGAGAAATAGTGAGACCCACCAAAATGTGGGAAATAGGTTGGAATCCACATTCCCACACTTCCATTCCAACCCCACTCAAATCCCGGCCCACCAAACAAGGGTATCTCTTTCCAATCCAAGCCAATCCTTTGGGCCAACAGCCCCTTAGTTCAACCAATGTGTGGGTGGGGATCGTCAGATCGAACCATCATCAACTTTTGGAAAGCTAATTGGTGTCTTATTCACTAACTATTCTTGGATTAGTGTCACTAGGCAGTTCGAAAAGCTCAGAAAACATAAGATTCTTTAGCCAAAGAAAAGAAAACCAAAACTTCTGCCTCGTTATCATCATATCATATGCTGACATATGTCCATCCTTACTTTTGTCATTTCAAAACTTCTGTCATTATCAGACATTAATATCTTCAATCTTTATCACTGCAGAACTTTGTTTAGGATTTCTGATGTGTTCAAAAGAAAGTCAGAGAGAGAGAGGGTGGGTGCTTTTGTCTATTAACTCTATATATTGTGACAATGGCAATGTTGCCACTTCGACATTTCCCAAGATATTACCTAGTCTCCTTGGTTTCTCAGTCCAAAGCTTTGCACCTGGTTTCTCTGTTGTAATATTTCAACAATAGTTGGCATTCCCCATCAAGCTCTGCTCCTGTTCTTTTGTTTTTGCAGCAGTTCGATGTTCCGGTCACTGCTGTGGCTAGTTATGGCAATGGTGACGCAACCGCTCGCCACCTTCACGACGTTGCTGCATTACGGCGGCCTCCTCCCTCGGAGCTTGAGCTTGAACTTGCTGAGATTAGTTAGACCTGATTTTCTTGACAGGGAGAACCATCTCTTCCATTTTCTTGTCAATGTGATTCGGTGCTTTTGGTAAACTATTGCACTATTTAATGTTTGGTTACTTTTATATGCGTCAGAAAATGGGAAGAAAATGTGTTCTTGATGAGCTGAGAATGTTTTCCTCTTTTCCATTTTTCTATTTGGTTCAATTTATTTATGGTCAAATTAGAAATTTCTGATATTGGTTTAAATTACAAATTTCCTCCCTCTAATTTGAGCATTGTATCTAATTACTTTCTGTTTCTAAATTTTTAAACGGTTTAATTATATCTCTTTGTTCTTGAGTATGTTGATCGTTGGTCTTTTAGTTACAATGACGTCAACGTTTAGACATATTTTTTATCAAGAGGTTGGGGAGGTTTGAATACCCCACTCTCTCATATGTTGAAATGAAAAATCAAATCATTTCATGTAATGTAGACACAACACTCATACGAACTAAACTTTTAACTTTTCTAAAATAAAAAATCTTTATACTTAAGAAGGTGATATTATCTGATATTTATAACTTGTCATGATCCATTTGACCATCTCGAACATGATTTAAGCCCTAATCACAATTGTCGTTGAAAAGTACAAACAAAGTTAGGATTAATCTTTTCATCTCATGCAACTCAGTTGTCCTAAATTTCTACTCCTTTATTAAAGCTCATGACTAAATATAAAAAAGAATATATATTAAGGGAACTTTTTCACGACTAAAATCATTTTTATTTTGACATTGTGATTGTTTGGTGGAAATGATTTTTAGAAAAATCTATTGAAAACAAAATTAAAAATTCGAAGGCTATTTGAAACTTTTTAAAGTTTAGAGATTAAATTAATACAATTCTGAAAGTTCAGAGACTTAATATGTAATTTGATCTAAATTCTACCTATATTCTTCTATTTCTCTCTGTTTGTTGGGTTTTTCTACAAAAATATTTTTCACTTCCTAGAATTTTTCTTTTATTTATCTTTTAACTTTTTCTGTCTAAAACTCCTGTAATATCTCTCTAAATTTTTTTGTCTCTTTTTTATTTGATTTCTTTTTCCAAAATTTTTGTCTTTCACTATCTAACATTTTCTCCCTCCAAAATTTATTTCAAAGATTTTTTTCTCTAACTTTTTCTTTGTCCATCTCTCTAACTTTTTTTTCTCACTATGAAGTTCTTTTCTCTCCTACTATTCTTTTCTAAAAATGTTATTCATAATTTATCACATATATTAGCTATTGTTGTAATATTCTGTTAATTGTAACATTCTGTTATACCAGAATTATAGTTTCTATTAAATGAGTTTAACTCATTATCTATTTTTTTTTTTTTTTTCGCCCCGAACTTCTCCACTTGGCTTCCTTGTTTCTTGGCTTCGTTTCTTCAATGGCAAACCCAACCAACTCAAGCGATGAATCTCTCTCGGTAGGTGAGCAATTAAACCCATATCATCTCCACCATTCCTATAGTTCTTCCTGCGTTCTTGTTACTCAACCGTTGGTTGGTGCTAGCGACTACAGTTCTTGGGGCAAGGCTATGATTATCACTCTCTCTAGCAAGAACAAAGAAGGATTCATTGACGGAACCCTCAAGAAACCAGAAGGAAGAAAGTCAGCCGCCTGGAAATGCAACAACGACATCATCACCTCCTGGATCTTGAACTCTGTTTCTAAGGAAATAGCAACTAGTATCAACTATATCGGATCAGTGAAGGACGTTTGGGACGAATTGCATACTCGATTCAAGCAGAGCAATGACCCTCATGTTTACCAATTACGCAAAGAATTGGTGACCACAAGTCAAGGCTCATTGTCTGTTGAATCCTATTATACCAAGCTGAAGACCATCTGGCAAGACTTGATCGATTACCGCCCAACTATTGATTGTTCGTGCGAAGGAATCAAGCCTTTCATTCAGCACTTGGATTTCGAATTTGTGATGATCTTCTTGATGGGACTCAGCGACTCCTTTGCTGCAGTTAGGGCACAAATTCTTCTCATGAATCCTATACCATCAATCGAGTCGGTCTTCTCTCTAATCATCCAAGAAGAGCATCAGAGGTCAGTTGGTAATTCATCCCCTTCCAACTCCTCTGAATCCATTGCCTTATTGGCTGCTGAGGCTTCGAAAAGACAGAACGCTGATCGTTCTTGTAAGAGAGAGAGCCAAAGACCTTCCTGCACACATTGCAATATTAAGGGCCACATAGTCGACAAATGCTACAAGCTTCACGAGTACCCTCCGGACTACAAATTTAGAAATTCAAGTTCTCAAAACTTGGATGCCACCCCTAAGGTTGAAGCCAATGCAGTTTCGCAGTCTGACTTCTTCTCCAGCCTCAATCCAACTCAGTACACTCAACTAATGGATATGTTCCACTCCCATATCCAAGCCGCCAAAATTGAGCCCATTGTTGCGGCCTTAGCCGTTGCTCATACTGCAGGTATCTATTCGACTTCCTCAACTATTTCTAAATTCGACAGATGGATTTTAGATTCTGGTGCGTCTAGACATATATGCCATACTCATAGTTTATTCCATAATTGGCGTCGTGTACATGGTGTCTCTGTGGTGCTTCCTACTTCTTTTCGGGTTATTGTTGAATATATTGGAGATGTTCAAATTTCTGCTTCTTTGTTGCTGAGGGATGTGCTTTTTGTGCCAAGATTCTCATTTAATCTCATATTTGTAAGCTGTTTGATGAGGGATAAGATTTTTTTGATTAACTTCTCTGGCGATTCTTGCGAAATACAGGACCGGGTTCATTCGATGATGATTGGCAGGGCTAAATGCTCTAATGGCCTTTATTTGCTTGCTCCTCCAGATAAGTCCTCACCTACATATCAGTCTAATGTTCATGTGCATGTTGTTAGTCTTGATACTTGGCATAATCGTTTAGGGCACCTCTCCCATATGCGTTTGAATTCTATGAAGGAAGCTTTACATATCAGTAACAATATGTCTGCTCATAGCATTTGTCATATATGTCCCCTTGCCAAACAACGTCGTATATCTTTTCCATTCAATAATAAAGTTGTTGCTGCCGTTTTTGATCTTGTCCATTGTGACATTTGGGCCCCCTTTAAGACCCCTACATATGCTGGTTATAGATATTTTTTAACACTTGTAGATGACTGCTCCCGATACACCTGGACATATCTCATGCGAAATAAATCTGATGCTATAACTATTGTTCCTTGCTTCTTCCAATTGGTGCAAACCCAATTCTCAAAGACCATTAAAACCTTTAGGTTTGATAATGCCCCAGAACTTCAGTTCAAAGATTTTTTTGCATTTAAATGAACACTCCATCAGTTTTCGTGTGTAGAGAGGCCACGACAAAATTCCATAGCAGAACGAAAACCTCAACACCTCCTTAATGTTGCTAGAGCCTTGTTTTTCCAGTATAGAGTTCCCATCCAGTTTTGGGGTGATTGCATACTCACTGCCTCTTACTTAATTAACAGAACTCCAGGTCCCCTATTATAAAGCAAGTCTCCTTTCAACATATTGTTTGATCAAGCAGTCGATTATTCTTGTTTAAGGGTGTTCGGTTGTCTCTGCTATGTGTCCTCTCTTACTGTGAATCGGTCAAAGTTTGATCCCTAAGCATCATCCTGTGTCTTTCTTGGCTATCCGTCTGGCGTTAAAGGGTACAAGGTATACTACATTGTCAAGAGGAAGATTCTAATATCTAGAGATGTTGTGTTTCATGAGGGATCTTTTCCCTTTCATAGTCAAGCTGTTGTTTCTGATAATGAAATATCGAGTTTGCTGTCTGAACATGACCATGTCCGATTGTTAGTCCCTCAGTTACTCCAGCTAGCCCTACTGATATATCTGTTGAGTTTCCTATTGCTCAACCAACCTCTTCAGCCACATTTGGTTATGAAAGATGTGGTATTCATCATGAACCTATTACTGATGGTCATGATCTGCCAACACTGCCAGCCACTAACATTCCTTTGAGGCAATCCACCCGCAGTCATAAGCCACCGTCCTTTTTACAGGACTATCACTGTCATCTGCTAGATGATTCAAAGGAAATTCATGATTCTCCTTATTCCATTAGCAACTACTTAACATACGATAACCTTACTGCTCCTCACAGGAATTTCATCCTGAATATTTCCACTATATATGAGCCCACATTTTTCCATCAAGCTGTCAAACTAAAGCCATGGAGGAAGGCCATGGATGCTAAAATAGAGGCTATGGAACGTACTCTTACTTGGAGTATAGTTCCTTTACCCCTGGGAAGCACACGGTGGGATGCAAATGGATTTACTGTGTCAAATACAAGTCTGATGGATCAGTGGATCGATATAAGACAAGGCTGGTTGCAAAAGGTTATAGTCAACATGAGGGAATTGATTTCGTTGACACATTCTCTCCGGTTGCCAAAATAACCACAGTAAAATTACTAGTCTCCTTCACGACCTCCTTTAAATGACCACTTGCTCAAATGGACGTGAATAATGCGTTCTTAAACGGGGACTTATTCGAAGAAGTGTACATGAGCCTACCTTTGGGCTATTACACTGATCTTAAGGCTACATCCAACAGTCCCATTGCATGCAAACTCCACAAATCCATATATGGCCTTAAACAAGCATCTCGACAGTGGTTCTTCAAGTTTTCCTCCTATTGAAAACAAATGGCTTTTCCCAGTCAAAATCCGACTATTCCTTATTCACAAAAGGGAAAGGATCATCTTTTGTGGCCTTACTAGTGTACGTGGATGATACATTAATCACAAGACCTTCTTCAAACGAGATCAATGCTGTCAAACTTTTGCTCCGGTCTAATTTCATGTTGAAAGACCTTGGAAATGCAAAGTATTTTTCTTGGCCTTAAATTATCTCGTTCCTCCAACGTCACCTACTTGTCTCAGCGCAAATATTGCCTACAGATCCCATGACTCCAAATCTGAAACTTTCTGCTACATCTGGAGTTCCCCTCAAACCTGATGATGCTGCCCATTGTCGAAGACTAATTGGAAGCTTACTTTACCTTCAAATCTCCAGGCCTGATATATGCTTCTCGGTCCACAAACTCAACCAATATATTTCCAAGCCATTTAGTCACCACATGGTTGCTGCCAACCATCTCCTTCAATATTTGAAGGGCATTGTAGGTCAAGGAATTCTTCTTCGGCCATCTACTTCTTTCCAGCTCAAGGCCTTTGTGGATGCCGATTGGGGAGCTTGCCTTGATACCAGAAAATCCGTCACTAGTTTTTGTGTTTTCCTGTGTTTTCCTAGGCGATTCTCTCATAGCATGGAAGACCAAAAAGCAGGCCACTGTCTCTCGTTCTTCAGCAGAGGCAGAATATCGAGCTCTTGCTATGGTAACCAGTGAACTCACTTGGTTAACTCAAGTATTAACTGATCTTCATATCAATATTTCTACTCCAGCTTTGGTGTATTGTGACAACCAAGCAGCAATTGCCATTGCCTCCAATCCAATCTTCCATGAACGCACAAAACATATTAAAATTGACTGCCACTTCATACGGGAGAAGATTGACAAAGGAGACATAAAGTTGTTTCCGATCAGATCACAATTGCAACTGGCTGATATGTTCACTAAGGCGTTAGGCACTTCCCTCCAACCCTTTATCATCAAGATGGGTCTTTCCAACATCCATGCTCCATCTTGAAGGGAAGGGGTATCACATATATTAGCTATTGTTGTAATATTCTGTTAATTGTAATATTCTGTTATACCAAAATTATAGTTTCTGTTAAATGAGTTTAACTCATTATCTTGTATTTAAAGATAGGTTTATTATTGAATTAAATGAATGGAAATATCTTTCCTTTCCAAACTGTGAAATAATTCTTGTTCTTATCTAATTTTCTTTTTCTCTCTATTAAATTTTTGTCGCTCTCTCTTTCTGACTTTTTTTTCTTCTCTTAAATTTTTGACTTTCTCATCTCTCTTTTTATCTTCCTCTAACAATAATTTTTTTCTCCCCAAGTTTTTATCGCTTCCTCTTTAGCTTCTCTCTTAACTTTTTCCTAAAAATATTTTTGATAACAAACATCAATCATTAAAAAAATACTTTTAACCGAACAGTGTGAAACTTTGGTTAAAAACATAGATATAGAATTACTTCTAAACATGTCTCAAGACTATGTGTTAAAAGTGCTTTTGGCATAAAATGCTTTTTGGTAAAAGTAAAAAATACTTGCACACGGTTTTTAATCCAAGTTGTTTGATTGAAAAATATTTTAAAAGCACTTTTAAGAGTATATTGATTTGTTATTCAAAAAAGAAAAAAAAAAAAAGAGTATATTGATTTGGTACTAAGTATATTTTAAAAATTTTGATACTGAAGTTCATCATGTTTGGAGAACACATAAAATTATTTTTAAAAAGTCAAAAACACATTTTACCCCTTTTTTTTTTTTTTTTGTTGTTGTTGTTGTAAAGTACTTTTCGGCCAAAATTGATGGACATGTCAAATGATTTATTATTCTAGCATTGCTTATTATAATCAAAGTAATATTTGCTAAGAATACTTGATCTGAAAAGAATCAAACACAATTTTCTTTGGTTTCCAATCACGAGATGATCTTGAAAAGTAAAGCTTTTTAATGGCGATGGAAGTGATAGCCACTAACAGAGCATAAAAATTATTCTAAAAAACACACGATTACAGATGCAATTTAAAATTTAGTTATCCGAAAAGAAATCAAATTTACAGCAAAAATCCTTCGAAAAGCTGCATGGAACGTTGAAAAGCGGGGCCACCAATGGACAATCGCGTCAATTTAGCGATATGTTATCACTGCACAGTCCCAAAGCCACTTTTTTTCCACCGCAGAAAGCTCCCTCCGCCATTTCCACCGGCGAGAAAGCATCTTCCCTTTTCCCCCTTTTGGCAAAATCGTAGCAAGATCTCTTCTTCTTCTTCTTCTGTGATGCTCGTCCGGAGGAGTGGGCGGCTTTGTTCTCTTAGATTCTTTCGGTTTCTCTAGCAAGAAGTTGTGGGTTTCATGCCCCATTTCTGATTAATTGGCCGGGTGGCGTTGTTTCTTGCGGTGGAGCTCCGATGGGTTGCTCCCAGTCGAAGATCGAGAACGAAGAAGCGATTGCGCGGTGTAAAGATCGGAAGATTCACATGAAAGATGCGGTTGCGGCGCGTAATGCTTTTGCGGCTGGTCATTCCGCTTATGTGATGTCCTTGAAGAACACTGGAGCTTCTTTGAGCGATTACGCTCATGGGGAAGTTCAGAATCCTCAATTGGTCAATGGGACTGCTCAATCGAACCCGAAAATGGATTCTGTTGCAGCGTCTTATGAGCCTCTTGTGCCGCCGCCGCCGCCGCTTCCGAATTTCCCTTCTCCTCTTCATAGAGCTGCTAGTATGCCGGAGATGAGCATTCTCAAGTCAGATCTGAAGCCGGTTGGCCCCATTATCGAGGAGGAGGATGAAAATGAAACCGACAATGAAGGTTCTGTTGGTTCGTTGAGGAGGAGAAGAAGCAAAAAAGGTAGCGGTGGTGGTGGGAGTAGCCGAATTGGGAATACAGAGCTTGATGAAGAATTGGAGGGTCCACCGCCGCCAATGCCGCCGCCGCCGTCTAGCACGCGATTGAATGTGAACCGGCCATTGCCACCAGCACAGCAACAAAATTCGACTTACGATTTCTTCTTTGCTGTCGACAGTATGCCTGGGCCGTCTTTGAGTGAGGCTGAGGAGGTCAATATAAATGAAGGGGAGATTGAGCGCGACCCGTTTGATAAAAGTCCTGAAAGAGGGAACAATGATGAAATGGAGGATCGAGGAGGAGGGAGCAAAGAAGCTGAACCCATGGAGCCGCCGCCGCCGCCTGCGGTGGCAGAGCCATCAGCCATAACATCGAAGAGCTTGAAGAAGGTGGGGGGTGTAGGTTCCATGGATGGCAGAAGGATGAATGAAGCTAAATTTAATCTGTTGCAGATATTTGTGAAACTTGATGATCATTTTCTGAAGGCTTCTGAGAGTGCCCATGAAGTATCCAAGATGCTTGAGGCTACAAGATTGCATTATCACTCAAATTTTGCTGATGGCCGAGGTATCAAGATCTCTTTCCTTTTAGTTATCTTTCAAGCATGTTGAAGTTGAAGGTCTAGTAGAATAGTTTGGCGACAGGATGTTAATTGCACGAAAGATATTTGGTCTTTTTCCCTGTTTAAATCTTTGCATAGCTTGGGTGCCTCAATATTGGTTTCGGTTCTAGGAATGCTTTACCTTTGATCCACTTTATGTATGCTAGGAGGAAGGCAAGCTAAGCTTGTGGGGTAAAATTGCTTATGTTTAGTAGTGAGGGAAGTGTTTTTTCGTGGAGCAGGGTCGGTATTATGTCTCTTTGTAGGGGAGGAGAATATTTTGAAGGCTAACGTGTGAGTAAAGAGTCGTTCGGTTTGGCCCGATGTGAGCGCTAGAAATGGAAAGACTAGGCCTCTCAAAGAGCTTGAGTAGTTTGTATTCTGCTTTACCAAGATCTATCATTCTCCATCCACATATTTGTTCCCTTTAAGATATTATTAGGGCTTTGTTTGTATTTATTGTTCATATTACTGATGAACTCAACATCTTTTTCTGTTTTCTTATCAGGGCACATCGATCACTCGGCTAGAGTGATGCGTGTTATTACATGGAACCGGTCATTTAAAGGACTTTCTAACATGGATAATGGAAAAGATGATTTTTATGCAGAAGATCAAGAAACTCATGCCACTGTGCTAGATAAACTCCTGGCTTGGGAAAAGAAGTTATATGATGAAGTGAAGGTACATTCAAGTGTGGTCTTTCTTATTATTGTTCCTACGTTTATGTCAATCCTCCTTGAAAAGAAATGGAGTATAGCCATGAAGAATTGTATATTGCTCACAACTAATGAGACTTTTGTTGTCAACGGAGATTATTTTCATTTGTGTCTATGATGGAACTCATCTTCATTGTGATGCTAAATAGGAAATATCTTTTTTTAGTAACTGAACTTTATTTGTGATAATTATTATTCAATAGGCAGGTGAAATTATGAAATTTGAGTACCAAAGAAAGGTTGCCGCACTGAACAGGCTAAAGAAACGAGGTTCTAATTCAGAAGCGTTGGAGAAAGCAAAAGCAGCCGTGAGTCACTTGCACACAAGATACATTGTTGACATGCAATCCTTGGATTCAACTGTCTCCGAGATTAATCGTTTGCGAGACGAACAGTTATACCCAAAACTCGTTCAGCTTGTTCATGGGTAAGTTGTATGAGATAGTAGCATATCTAAATCCCCATACCTTACTTGTAGCATTTGCATTTTAGCATTGGATGCCAATAACTCTAAGTGACAACTATCCAGAGGTTGCATGTTTAAATCTTCGAGTGGCTTAATATGGAAACCCTTGATGTCTCAAGAACTTGGGCTTTGGAGTAGGCGTGGACCTTTTAATAATAGACCTAACATATACAACGAAAAAACTTCTTGATCTCAATTTTACTTGCCTTCTTATGAGGATGCTACTACTTGTCAACAATTAAGTCAAAATTTTTTCTAATGGTTCAGCTAATTTTTTTGCTAATGATGTCGATAGAGACACGACAAATATAGTGGTTTTTCGACGGTGCTAGATTCTGTTTTTATTGAATAGATACGTGGACCTTTTAGTCAGCAATTTTCATAAATTTACTAATTTCTGACAAAGCACTGACACAAGGCAGTTCTCGGGAAAAGTATGGAATTTGGCTCTATCTGTGAGAGACCTATTGCCGAATCCTAGGCATGCCTGCCAATACTGATTGTTTTAAGTATTACCATTGCTGCTAAGGAATGGTGCCCATCTCATTTTTCTCGTCAGTTGAACTTATTGGATGCACAATATGTCGATACTACTTTGAATGATTGTGATATCAAATATGGTAGAGTCTTGCTGATATATTGGAGCATTGATGAAGATTGAAGACTATTAATGGTATACTCGAGAGGTTTTGATTCATAAACAATGTGGTAAACCTGTGTTTGTTATAGTTAGAGGTTGACTTTAGCCTCGAGGTGGGTTGTAGGTAAATTTTTGGTTAGCCTGATATATCCAATTATCCAAGATCGTATCTAGCTACATTCTTCCTTTGTGATGCTTCTGCAATGGTGTGCCCTTTATAGATGTCATGAGGAGATCTCAATCACCCCCTTGTGGGGCTTCCAGTTTGCCCATTCCCTTTGGAGTCGTTGCTTTGGTTTGTTTGTGGTTGCTTGGGTGTGTAACAGGGATTGTCGGTCTATGGTTGAGGAGATCTTGATGAACTCTCCCCTTCGTGATAAGGGAAGAGTGTTGTGGCGGGCTCGGATTTTTAGGGGGCTGGGGAGGTCTTTGGAGGAGGTGTGGGAGGTGGTGAAGTTTAATGTCTCTTGATGGGCGATTGGGCGTCTGTGTATTAGACCTTTTTCGTAATTCTCAGTTAAGTCTTATTCTTTTGGATTGGAGTCCATTCCTTGTAGGTTGTTGAGTACTCCTTTGGCGGACTTGTTCTTTTTTGTATGCTCTTATACATCTATCATTTCTCTCGATGAAAGCTTGGTTTCTTATTTAAAAAAAAATCTAGTTTTCCAATTTTATTCCGAATCTTATTATACTTTCTTTATCTAAGCTGCTACCATATATTTTCCATTGCAAATGTTAATATGTTAACACCACAAATAATTGTTATGTACTGCAGGATGACATTGATGTGGGTCACGATGCGAATTCACCATGAAGAGCAATTAAAGATTGTAAATGCATTGAGATACCTGGATCTCTCTCAATCCCCAAAAGAAACTAGTCTGCATCACCACGAGCGCACGGTACAGCTCTGCAATATCGTGAGAGAGTGGCATTCACAGTTCGAGAAGCTCGTGCTCCGTCAGAAAGACTACATTAAAGCATTGAGCAGCTGGTTGAAACTAAATCTAGTTCCTATAGAGAGTAGCTTGAGAGAGAAGGTTTCTTCTCCACCAAGAGCCCAAAATCCTCCCATTCAGAGACTCCTCATTGCTTGGGACGACCAACTCGAAAAACTCCCAGATGAACACCTTAGAACTGCGATATCCAGTTTCAGTGCTGTGATAAGTACTATTATGCTGCAGCAGGAAGAAGAGATGAAGCTCAAGTTAAGATGCGAAGAGACCGAGAAGGAGCTCGTGCGCAAGCAGAGGCAATTTGACGACTGGCATTACAAGTACCAGCAACGAAGAATGCCCGACGAGTTGGACCCTGAGAAGTCGGAAGAAAACACGCAGGACGCTGCAGTTACGGAGAAGTTAGTCGTGGTGGAGTCGTTGAAGAAGAGATTGGAGGAGGAACAAGAAACTCATGCAAAGCAATGCCTTCATGTGAGGGAGAAATCACTGGTGAGTCTTAAGAATCAGTTGCCAGAACTCTTCAGGGCATTGTCAGAATTTTCTTACGCAGGTTCGGAGATGTACAAGAACTTGAGGTTGATTTGTCAAGTCTAAGAGATTTGAAGCATTAGCATTAGCCCAGCAAGAGGCTTTCCTTGTAAGTTCTGTATAATTTCCTCTGCATTATTTATTTGACTTTAAACCAAATCTTATGAAATTTTCATATGAAAAGCCTTAGAACTATTGTATGAGCCTTGTTTGTTGTTATAGGTTTATACTGACCACCGCAGAAATTCTGACATCTGTTTACTTTTTTTAGATAAAAAAAAGAAGATTTTTTTATTTATTTTTATTTTGTTTTTTTTTATATCTTTTCATTTCTGAATTTTCTCTTGAACTTAAGGGTGGTCGTTGGAGATGCGAGCAGTATTATTTGACATCTTTGCCAAATCTGGATGGAGATTTGAATCTCTAAAGGTACTAGCTTTATGTTAGTTGAGTTAGGTTCACGTTGGCATTAGTTGGATTGGATTATATTAGTTGGAATTAATATGTGTATTTTTTTAATAAAAGATTTATTACTTTTTAGATTAAATTGTAGTACTTTGAACTTTTAATTTTGTATCCAATAGCTCATTAAATTTTAAGTGTTTAGTGGTTGAATTTTCAATTTTCAAGAGAATAAAAGTAAAAACCTTTTATTTTATTTTATTATTGTTTTTTTTTGTTTTTTTTTTTTTTGAAGAAATAAATGCCATTGAGAATTCAACCAATAACCATTTCTACATTTACAACCTTGCGAAACCAACCAGGGATACAAGCATCCCTATTCATCGTCTCTTGATAAGATTTCAACCCCTTGACTATAGCCTTTCCTTGTAGATTTTTAATGGACCATTTCCTAATCACTTGCTTGCAACCTACACCAATTAGAGATCCCAAAGAGTCACGAATGACCTAGTCAATCCCGCCTTCGTCGAGATTCAGGGCAACTTTGATTCTTTGGAAACGAGAAACAATTGCAATCACAAGGGGCAGAGGGCAAATCCAGAACAAACCAGCAGATCAATCCAAAACTACATTGATGAAATAATCCAAGGAAAGAGGAATTACCTAATCAAGCCCACGTTGGAGACTTATCCATTGTGTTGAGTTATATTCACCTTGGCCTATCCATTGAGCTATCCGTGTTATTAATTTGAATAATATCAAAATGTGCAATTTTTTTTTTTTTTTAAAAAAATAAAAAGTTCATTACTTTTCTTTTTTAAGGAAAAAAACCAACGTGGAGTCCATCCCCAAAAAAACGGGAATGAGACTAAAGAAACTGCAGCATTTATAATAGGATTGAATGATTTCGGTTAATATTACGAAACAATTGCCTCGATGACCTATTTTGAGAGGCTAAAATGAAAATGCCCTACTTTTTCAAAATAAGGATATATACCCTTTTTCTTACGTCATTATCCTAGCAAAATTATCATTTTACTCTTTATATGAAAACACGCATTTAAGGTATTTAAGAGCGAGTGAGATTGGAGAGAGAAATTAGAGAGAGTAGAAGATTGGAGAGAGAAATTAGAGAGAGAGAGTGAGAGCGAGAAGCGAGAGGCAAGAGCGAGATTGGAGAGAGAAATTGGAGAGAGAGCGAGAATAGCGAGAGGAAGCGAGAACGAGATTAGAGTTGAGAGTAAAATGATAATTTTACTAGGATGCTAATGCAAGCAAATTAAAAGGGCATATATCTTTGTTTTGAAAAGGTGAGACATTTATCATTTCGCCTAATTCAAAGGATCATCCGTACAAAAATCCCTAATATTATGTGGTTATTTGAAAAAAAATAATGAAATAAATAAAATAGTAGTAAGGAGGAATAAACCTGTTTTATTTTTAACTGCCTAATTCGTTTAACCTATTTTATTTTTGATTGCCTAATTCGTTTTGAATGCATTATTAAAATCTCTCATTTGTATTATATATATTTTTTTAGGTTAAATTATTAAAAAATATCCTTCGAACTATGAATTTGGTTTCAATTATATTTTTGAAAGTTCATTTTAACCCTTGAAATTTAAAGTATATTTCAAAACGACCCTTGGAGACATTTTTCGTTCAATTTATGGACGAAAAATGATGTCTTTGCACGTGTTTTCATTGTTTTTTTTTTCCATGTATATGTTCAAATATGTTCATATAAGCAATCATATTATGTAGACACATCGTTTTCCATCCATGAATTTAACGAAAAAAATACATTCAAAAATTGTTTTGAAACAAATTCCAAATTTCAAAGGCTAAAATAAATTTTTTGAAAGTTGTTGGATATAATTGAAGTAAATCCCATAGTTTAGAGATATTTTTAATAATCTAACCTATTTTTTAATTTCTCATAAGAATTTATTCCAAGTACAAGTCCCTTTACCCCTTTTTGGGGCATTACCTTTTACTTTTGTGAAAGAAAAAAAAAATCATGTCATAAACTTTTTTTTTCTTCTTCTCCATTCTCTCTCTTCATCTTTTTAAAATGGTTATAGTTTTTATTATTTTTTTTTTTTTGAAAAGAGGTGTTGTTGCTTTATGGTCATGCAGAGAACAAACTTCATTGCAAAAGAACATAGCAAAGAAAAAAAAATCCAAATGTACCAAATGTAACTAATCCATTGAATATTACAAATGTGAAAAAGTGACTTTGAACTTATCTATACTATATATAAAAGGGGCTAAGAGGGGAGAATTTTTTATTTCCTCTTATGCCCTTACTTTTTAAGTAAATTCCTATTTTGTCCTTTGCTATGAGACACTACCCTTCAAGTATAAGTGTCCATTCAATCCAATAGGTGCAATTAATGTCGAGATGATGCGACTGTTCGTGTAAAGATGGTTAAATGTCAAACTATATGAAATTTTATCCAATAGGTACAATTGAAGTCGACGGGATGCGACTGTTCATATGGAGATGGTTACACATTGAATTGTTGTATCTATTCATGTATAGGTGCGATCCATGTATAAGAAGAAAATATATAATTGAAAAAAATGTCAAACTATTGGAAAGTTTCTTATTTTATAAGAGAACTCAAGATTTTCAAAAAAAAAAATAAAAAGAAAAATTACACATTTGTGTTATTCGTGAGGGAAACACTATTGAACAGTGTCACAACAAGGTGTTATTTTGGTTGTGTCCAATAGGTACAATTGATGTCGAAGTGCAACTGTTTCATATGAAAATGGTTATTCGTGCAACTGTTCATATATTTATTTGTGTATAAGTGTGATCCATGTATAAAAAGAAAATATAAAATTGACAAAACCTTGAAATATATAATTGATGTATTTTGGTCGTGAACCGTGTCACAATAAAACCTTGAGAATTCATATATTTTGATCGTGAACCGTGTCACAATAAAACCTTGAGAATTCAAAATTTTATTTTTGTCGATAAATAAGTATTATTATCTATCATTTTTTATATTTATAATGTAATCAAATGTTACTTACATCCACATCAATTCTTCGAAGTAAATACAATTTTGGATAAATCATAAATTCTTTTAAGTAAATATAATTTTTTAAAGATTGCAATACACATTTTAAGATCTTAACATTTTAAATTTTGTATTTAATAAAATTTAATTATATTCCCAACAAAATTAGTTGTTTAAAATTATAGTATCAAATTTCAATGTGCCTTAGAGATTACTTTTGTTTGTTGTATTTTGAATTTAGAATGCTTAATTCTAGCATAAATGATTTTCCAAGAGTTTTAAACATTGGAGTTTATGCTTTCTTTAGTACTAGAACCCGAGTTGTTTATTTTGGGAAAAAATACATTTTTGGTCCTTGAGGTTTGGGTTAGGTTTCATTTTGGTCCATGAGTTTTCAAACTCAACAATTTAGCCCCTGAGGTTTGATTTTCGTTACGTTTTTAGTCCCTCCGTCAAATTTTCTACAGATGGTTGACGTGACATTAGTTTTTATTAAATAAATAAATAAATAAATAAATATATATATATATATATATATATATATATATTATTTTTTAAAATAAAATAATATATTAAATATTTTTTATTATTTTATTATTTTTCTTTTATTTTCTTCATTCATCTTCTTCTTCCCCAAACATCAAACCCTAATAAAAAAATTGCAAAACCGACGAGACCAAAATGAAACTAAAACCAAACCTATGGGGCTAAATGGTTGAGTTTGAAAACTCAGGGACCAAAATGAAACCTAACCCAAACCCTAGGGACTAAAAGTGCATTTTTCCCTTTTATTTTTATTTTTTATAAGATAATTATTAAACTTTGAAATTTTTATAAGATAACTATTAAACTTATTGTCAAAGTTTACATTTAAAAAAAATGTGTTATGTACGTGTGTGCTACTATTATGTCTGTATACGTACTATATAATAAGAAATCTTTTATTTTTATCTCTAACTTTCAAAAGTTTATGGTAATTAAAACAAAGTTATATGATATTTTTTTGTTACATTACATATACTAAAAAAAACTACTATTTTCTCTTATTTTAATTTAAGACTCTAAGATTCCACGTGCATTGCATGTGTTTACTTGACTAGTAATCCATAAAGAGAGACACTAGTATTTGACAATTTGAACTATACACTTGTCATATACATTTAATAACCATAAAAGTTAGTTTATTGTCAACATAAGCATAGCAATATCCTTTCAAACAAAATATCATTGGTTTGTTCGAATCTCTCCACCCTCACACGACGTTGAACTAAAAAAAATGAAAAATACATTTTTGGCCCCCAGGTTTATGATAGGTAGCATTTTGGTCACTGAGTTTTTTAACTCAACAATTTTACTTAGGTTTGGATTTCATTACACCTTTGGTCTCTCCATCTAATTTTGCGATAATTACTAACAAATTGCTGACGTGACATTAATTTTTTTATTAAAAAATAAAAATTTAAATTTCTTAACATAAAATAATATATAGAAAATTCTAATTTCAGCCTCCACCACTAGTTGCCGCCATTTTGGTGCATATCAAAATTTTCCTTCTTTCTTCTTCCCTTTTTCTCTTTTTCCTTATTTCTTCTTCTTTTTTCTTTATTATTATTATTTTATTTTATCGAAACTTGAAAGGGCTTCTCCTTTTCAAGTTTCATTAAAGAAAAAATAGAGGAAAAAGATGAAGGAAAAAAAATGGAGAAAGGAGGAGGGAGAGGGAAGAAGAGGAAACGAGAGAAAAAAGAAAAAAAAAAAAAAAAAGAGAATGGCAATGGTGGCGGCTCTTGGTGGTGGTGTGAGGAAGAAGAAGAAGGGAGAGAAATGAAAAAAAAAATATTTTTATTAATTTAATATTATTTTATTTTAAAAAATTAAAATAAAAATTTTTAATAAAAAAAATAGTGCAATAAACTTTTTTTTTTTAAAAAAAAATTTAAAAACTTTCCTTTTTGTTAATATAAATATAACGATGATACCATAAATGGTCTCACTCACATACTCCCCCACATGCCGCCTCTTGACTTTTCTCACTTCACATTGAAGGAATCTACATAACAAAAAAAAAAAAAAAAAAAAAATCCCCAACTCCAAGTTTCAAGTGTCTCTGTTTTCTCTTCAGAGCCACAATGGATTTGAGTTCCTTCAGGTGCTCCGGCGGGCATGGGTACGTGAAAAGAGGGTACTATCCGGCGGTGGCGGTGGCGGTGGTTCTTGGGTGCAGGTCGGCGGAGAAGACGACGGCGAGATGGAGAGTTCTGTGGCGGAGGCTGAAGAAGGAGAAGAGGAGAATGTTCAGCTGCGGCGGTTCTTCGAGTGGGGCACGCGAGGTGCACGTGGCGTATGATCCAGAGAGTTATTTGCAGAACTTCGATCAAGGATCGGTGATGATGGTGAGCGACGATCCTGACGCCATTTCTCGATCTTTCTCTGCTCGTTTCGCCATTTTAAGAAGGCGCGAATTTCTGGTACAGAAAGTTTAGGGTTCTTCTTCCGAAAGTCTGTGTTCATTGTTACAGACTCTGTTTATAATGTCAGAATCCTCTTTTTCTCTCTCCCTCTCTAATTTTCAAGTTTTTTTTTTTTTTTTGAGAGTCTCTAATTTTTCAAGTTAAACCATAAACCTTGGTTACAATGAATTGTAAAATTTTATATGTGGAATTTAAGTTTCGATTTTAATCTAAGTGTGACTCATTGATAAAATATCAATTTTCGTTTCAAACTTAGATAGTTCAATCTTCTACTTCATAGCCAACTAGAGTTTAGCTCAACCGACATAATCTTGTAATAACCACAAAATTTGTAGTTCGAATCTTCCTTACCACATATTTCATACCACATATTTCAGAAAAAAAAAAATCTTCTATCTCGTAACTATATAACTATATTGAAAAGAGAGCGAAGAAATGGAAGAGAAAGCATGTTAAAGTAGGGAGTAAAATGGTAATTTTACTAGGATACTAGCACAAGCAAAATGACATATAACCTTAAATTGTAAAAGTAACACATTTATCATTTTCGTCTATTTAAATGGATTCTTCATTAAAAAAAAATGTAATTTTTTATGTCTAAAAATCTGTTGGTTGAAGATAGTTAAGCTATGCTCGTTTTGACCTTGTCTAACCAAATTTTTTAAGATTTAAAGTGATTTACCATTCTATAATATTTGAACTAAAAGAAATAAAAAAAATTAATTGCTTGAGTTAAATAAAACTTTTACAATGCTTAGGGAATTGTTTCAAAAAGTACTTTTTTTTTTTTTTTTTAGAATAATCTTGTGGATAAAATGCTACCAAATAATAATTAAATTATATATATGGAACAAAGCTTACATTCTTATTCTGTAATTTGGGGGGAAGGTCCTTTTCATACTCCTCATTTGGCCATTACATTTTGGGAAAAGTGCATAGATAGCTCAAATATGGGTCTTATATTTCATATATGTCAAAGTTTCCAATTTTTTAAAGAAAAAGGCTTAATGACCCAAATTTTTTTTTATAAAAATCATGACCCAAATTCTTTTAGGATTTAGCCCTCATATACTCTACTAACCATTTAAAAAAAAAACCAAAAAAGGAAAGAACCGTTTCATTCATTTTTTACACCGTGGGTGAGAGAGAGAACGAAAAAGGAAAGAGCGTGCAATTGGGGGAAAACCACGATTTTTGCTTCCGTTCAATCCAAGATTTTTGCTTCGTTTTTCCGACGATTTTGCGAAGAAGAAGACATAGAAAGTTCGAGAAGAAGACGGACCGCTGTTTGTAGAAATCCTTTGGTATATTTTGAACTTCGGAGGTATATTTTTTAGGTTTAGAAATCGGAAAAGGAAGAAAACTCACGATTTGAAGCTTGCTTTTGAACCCACGATTTGTGCCGGTATAGGCTTCATTTTTTCCGGCGATTTTGCGAAGAAGAAGACACAGAAAGCGCGCAAAGAAGACGAACCGCTGGTAGTAGAAAACGTTTGGTATATTTTGAACTTCCGAGGTATATTTCACATAATCTGGTATATTGCTTCGAAATACCTAGTTCATGTGTTGTATTCCCACGGGTTTTAGGGTTTTTTCTCTCCCACCGTCCCTAAGGCGTCAACACTCTGTTTTTTCATAATCCCTTTACTTCTTCACTGGTGGTATATATGAACCACAAAATATGAATCAGACACACATGGTTTATATATTCATCTGTATATATCATATTTTATATACCATATTCCATAGTATACAAAAATATATACCACATGGTATATATGAAATATAAGTATACTGACATATGATATACTGACATTGATTGGAATGAAATATCTCTCTAAATATATTAAATATTAAAACTGAACATGTACCCATCTAAAAACATGTTTATAATGTGTATATATGAAACTGACATTAACTAAAACAATATATCCATTTGAATATATAAAATATAAAAACTTAAAACGTACCCATCTTCAAAACACTGGAAACCGAAAACAGAAAAGTTGAACAAAGTTTGCCAGAAACCTCCATAAACAACCTAAATACAACAGAGAAACCACTGGAAAAACTACAGGAAACAAACAAACTTTCGATGAACTGTAAACAATCGAAAATCACCGAAACAGAGCAGGTAAAAAAACTTGAAAAACACCAACAATCTTGGAAGAGAAAAAATGAAAAAAATGCTACCGGAAAATGAAGAAAAATAAATGGGAAGCAGCCGGAAATAGAACCAAAACGAATAGCAGCCGAAAAAGGAAGGAAGTTAAACCACAATTTGGGAACATTCCTAAATTTAAGGAATTTGGTGAAAATCGATTGAGAATAACCTTCCTAAAATGGAGCATAGCTAATATGACATATAATATTATCATTTATAATATTATTTGAAGAGAGATGATATATACAAGGGTAAAAAGGTAAAAAATATAGCTGAAATCTAATCTTGAAAATATACAAATTTTTAGACATATATGAAAATATGAATCTCAAACGTCCGATCTATCAAAATTTCTATTACATTTTTTAATTATATAATATTATCATTTATACTATTATTTGAAGAGAGATGATATATACAAGGGTAAAAAGGTAAGAAAATATATATAGCTGGAAATCTAATCTTGAAAATATACAAATTTTTAGACATATATGAAAATATGAATCTCAAACGTCCGATCTATCAAAATTTCTATTACATTTTTTAATTACTATTCTCTATTCCAAGTCACATTTTGTGCCACAGATTGGAATTGGGCAACTTGTATTTAAAACTTTACAACCACCCAAAATCATTAATATAATTATTTGAAAAATCTATTAGTCAATTACCATTTAACTGATGAAATAATATGAAACTAAGTAAAGAAAAGGAAGGTTAAAATACCATTTCGGTCCTTCTATTTTTCATACATCTTAAAATTAATCTTCAATGTTAGTTTGAAATTATTTTTTTTAAAAAGAATTGATAAAATAATAATAATAATAATTTTCATTTAAGAAAAGGCAAAAATGTAAATATGTTTCTAAAATTTATAGAGGAAAAACTACTGTAAACTAATTTGTTTTTGAAAAACTTAATTATAAAAGTAAGGTTTATTGAAATTTTGAGGACAAAAATTAAACATTTGAAAATATACCGACTAAAATGAAACAACAAAAGAAAGAGAACTTTATTTAGATTTTCTTTTATTAAAAATTCAGTTTGATTTTCTTAAAATTTGAAAGTAAAATATAAAAAATATCTTGAAGACTAAAAAATACTTAAGTGAGTACCTTTCCAAAAAAAAAAAAAAAAAAAAAAAAAGCTGAAATGAGAATTTTCAAGTCTATCCCATGTGTTGCCATCCCTAATTCTTATCAGTGGAATTATGTAGGAAAGAACACAGATTTTGACTATTATTAGTTAGGTCAAAATACTAGCTTCAATTTTAGTCCATGTATTTTATATAAAGCTTAAAATTGATCCCTACCATTTAAAGTTATTTTTTTATAAAAAAAATTGTCAAGAAAAGACAACATATTTCCAAAATTTATAGAGGAAAGATTAATAGAAACTATTTTTTTTAAAAAAAAGTTAACAATAAATCAATAGTATGGACCAATTTTAAACTTTTATTCAAAATACGAAAACTAAAATGAAATGGAACCCAAAGTATAAAGACCAAAATGATATTTTTGATCTATTAGATGTTATCATCATAAATTGTTTCTCATAAACACACATGTTAAATTACAAGTTTAGTCTTTAAACTTTCAATTTTGTTTCATATCCAACATTTTTTTTTGAAAACTAACAAATATACTAGATATAAAATTAAATTATGTGTCTAATATGACATTAAACTTTCAATTTTATATTCAATAGGTTATGAATTTTAAAAAATATAGAATAGATCAAGAACCTATTAAACACAAAATCGAGACACATTTTGTAAAGTTTATGAACTTATTAGATACAAAATTAAAAATTAAAAAAAATATATTAAACGTATACTTTTTAAAGTTCAATTTCCTATTTGACACAAACTTAAAAGTTATCATAAATAATGGGTGGTCAGCAATTAAAAAAATAATAATAATTGGGATGCCATTTTGACAAAGGAAGAAGGCTTGCAGTTGCAGGGTTTGATTTTGCCTTTGGACCCATCCACCATTACTACTCTGAAAAGGACAGTCTACACTAAAAAACAGATGTTAGGTTTCAAATACAATAAAACAAATGGAAAAAAAAAAAAAAAAAAAAAAAAGCCCTCATTTTCAAAATTAATGTCAAATTTATATATCATCTTCAAAATTAAGCTCACATCTAATTAATGAAATCCTAACCTCCAACTACAAAATCAGATAGCCAAAACACATTGAGAGAAAATTACAAAAATCACCCACAATCATACTTTCAAACTTTTAATTTGATAACGACTTATTCAAAAAAACAAAAAAGTTCAAGCCTGCATGATATTTTTAGTTTTTTATTTTTGAAAATTATGTTTGTTTTCTCTCAAATTTCCTAAGACGGTCTTCGTCTTTATTAATGATTCATTTGAATTCCTAATAAAATTTTAAAAACAAAAAAAGTTTTTGAAAACCATTTTTTTCTGTGATTTTGAAAACAAGGAAGAAGGTACGTACTAAAACAAAGAAACAACGAACGTAGGTGTGTATAAGATTAATTTTCAATAACAAAAAATGAAACGATTATCAAACACGACTTAAATTACAAGGAATCAATACTCTAATTGTATCGATTCCTATAATTTATGATTGATTTTCTCAATTTTTCTGAAAATCAAAATTCAAGAGCAAAATGTTTAAATCTAATAAAAAAAACCCAAAAAAAAAGGATAAATTCAATCGATGCAATGGTTTTGTTCGAATTTGGTCTTTTTTGGTTGGATAGTAGTTTGATTGGGTTGTTAAAAAATTAATTAATTTATGTTGTAAGTACAACATCAACAGATTCTATTTGTTTTTATTAAGCACAGCAACCAGGTTTCTGTTTTATTTATTTGTAAGTAATGAAATATTGCATGCACCATGGCTTCTGACCTCATTCATTATCATAAAACTAAAAGTGTATATTTAAAATTAATTATTAATTATTCTGTTTAAATTAATGATTTGTCTAGACTTTGAAATTAATACTTTATGTTTTTTAATTGCTGAATGTCATAAACCATGAATATCATATGACTATAGAATTAATTAGTTACATTAGATTTGATTAATTTAATTAATTAGAACATTCTTCACGTTTTTGAGTGAATATACACTGATTAAGACACCCTTTCAAAAGACGAGGAGCCAAAAGCTCATGAGAAAGTCATTTTTGAGAGCTCTTTCTTCTTGTGTTTAGCCAATTTCTATTTATACATAAATTTCATATTTGGCTTTCATCACTAGACAGCATTCCATGTAGTGAGTTCAAATTAAAAAAGATCTAAGTAAGCTACAGAATTTTCCTACCTATTAACATAGTAAATAAATAAATATGAAAAAAAAAGAAAATCAATAGGAAAGAGGAATAACGGTAAAGAATAAAAATTTTAAAAATTGAGATAATTGCGTGGATGACCCATTTTGAGATGTCAAAATGAAAAATGTCACACATTTCAGAATAAGGATATATGTCATTTTGCTTACGTCATCATCCTAGCAAAATTACCATTTTACTCTCTATTTGAAAACACACATTTAAGACATTTAAGAGGTTGGAGAGAGAGTAAGAGATTGGAGGGAGAAATTGGAGAGCAAGAGCGAGAGTGAGATCGGAGAGAGAAATTGGAGAGAGAGTGAGAGATTGGAGAGATAAATTGGAGAGAGAGCGAGAGTAGCAAGAAAGAGCAGTAATTTTACTAGGATGCTGACGAAAACAAAATGACATATATCTTTGTTTTGAAAAGGCGGGGCATTTACCATTTCCGCGAGGGTCATCCGTACAAAAATCCCTTAAAATTTGCACTTATTTCAAAATAATTTTCATTGATATTGTTTACTCATATTTTGAATAGAAATCAAATTTAAATGGATGGAAAACCTTTAAGATAAGATTGAACGCAATGAAAAAATGAGAATGACATTGGAATTTTTTTTTTGCTCTTTTTGTTCACACTATAGTTTTGCTTTCATAAGTATATGGAAAATACAATAGTTGCATACCAGTGTATGGATCTTCCTACACACCATCAATAAAACGTTGACAATTAGGAGAGATAAAATAATTAAGTGAACAATATTAAACTGCATACCAGTATGTAGAGATTTTCCTACACACCTCATTAATATCTTGACAACTGAGAGAAGAGAAAGGTAGAAAATGAGAAATATATTTTATCTCTATATATCGGTATGCAGTGAAGTATTTTTCTAATTAATTTTCTCTTGTTCTACATTTTCCTCTCTTAATGATCAAGATTTTAATGGATTATGTAGGGAGATCCCTATATACGGTTATCCAACCTAGTATTTTTCTAAATATATCTTTAATGTGGGTAGACATGATGATGTGACAAATAATAAATTGGAGGAGTATCCATACTACGACAGTATGGAAATTTTACCAATGACATTGTCTACTCTTTCTGAGGAAAACAATTGATGTGAATGATTCCTAACTTTTATAAGTGTAGGCTCACAAATGGGAGAATCATTCTCTAATAACACACAAAGAAGAATTCATATATTAGAATCTAGAGAGATGTATGGCAATGATAGAGAGTTGATATTGAAAAGGAAAAAGAAAAAGAAGAATTTTAATATAAAAGTTGTAAACATTTCAAATAATTAACAACTAGGATTGGCCATAGACAGCCACACCAAAATATGGTGCTCTTCAAATATGAATATGTACCTTTTGAAAGAAAGAAACACAATCAAAACAAAAATCTTTCAAAATGTGATCCATCTGCTAAGCTCCAAAGAACTGATCAAGATGGTTCACTAGATCAAACCAAAAGACATTATTATAAAGCTACAGCAAAGAGATGCCACAAATAACAACCACAGCATAAACACTAAAATCAATGAAAATGGCACGAAAAGCTTGGTAAAACACCAAACCTCTCTCCAAAACTTTCACAGCTGAGTCCCAGTTTTGTCCATCTTCCTTCATTTTCTCACATTCCTGATCCTCTGCCTCCCCCCCCTTGTCTTTCTGTCTTTCAGCCAACATTTTCGCCACCACGATCGTCGCGTTGGTGAGCAGTAGAATGTAGAGAGGCTTCGAGGCCGCCGCCGCACTCTCCGACCTCACGGCGTGCGATAGAACGGCCAAAGACGCGATGATCAGCGAACAGAGACCTCGTGTGGTTTGAGAAGCTATAATGCTGGCATTTAGTCGTTTTGAAGTGAAGAGTTCAGGCTTTGAGGGGTGTGTTGTTTTGGACAGTGGTGGTTTGCTATCAAAGGAGGCCTTCTGAACCATTGTTGAGGCAGTTGGAGATAACATTGTTTCAGCGCTTACTTCTCCAATGGGGTCGAGTTTTTTAATACTGATTGGGCGTCCTACGGCAGCAGCATTGTTTTCTTCTGGCCCTGGGACTTCATTGCTGGAAATATACTTCAGTGGAGGGGCAGTCTTTTCATCGTTAGGGTTGGGAATAGCTGCAACATTACAAGCCAAAGTAAAATGACTTCTTTCTTGTAAAACTACAAATCAAATTTAACTCGAATTCATCGATTGTAGAAACAAAATCTTAAACAGACACATTGTTTGATAAGATTTAAACGAGAACAACTAATAACCAAAGACAGAGCTATGATATATTGTTATTGATTTTTTTAATCATTATGCATTGAAAAGTGCATAATGATCAAACAGAAGAAAAGGAACTAATGGATCATATTGATGTTTGCTGTTAAAATTTCATAATTATCAAAATGTCTCTCTTATTGTTCTTCCCAACTTCACAGATGCTCAAATATACGATGATTATCAGCAGATCAAAATCTGGCAGTATTACCTCAATTGTAATATAAGCTGCTCAACCCTTCTCCTCTAGCGAGTCTGTTTTGAGGGTGAAAATTCCGAAGAGGATTAGGTTCTTCATTTGATAAGTTATCCACCAAAGAGTTAATACGATTGATAAGCTTTCGAGGAAGATGACTTCGTTGATAGGTCCGTTTTGTTGCATTTTATGTCGAAAGGTGCAAGAAGATATGGACCATATTTTGTGGAGTTGTGAATTTGCTCGCTCGATGTGGGGCTCGTTCTACAATGCATTCGAGATTCAGGATAGGAGCTTTAGAGATTACAAGGAGAGAATCTCATTGTGAGAAGAGGAAATTTTTATGGCTAACTGAGTGTGTGCTTTATTGTGGGGCTGGCTTATGGGGTGAGAGAAATAATAGTGTTTCGTGGTCTTGAAAGGGTCCCCCTCGGTATCCAAATCTTTTTGTAATTACTTTCTAGGTATTCTTATTCGTCATTGGCATCTCTTCCTTTAAAGGGATCTTTTTTTTTTTTTTGGCTTGTATTCTTCATTTTTTCTCCATGAAAGTTGGTTTTATCATTAAAAAAAAAAAAACAATTGTAATATAATGTAGTAACCTATTTCTAACTACATTGAGATAAAAAGTATTTTCTTCCATGTAAATCAAAGGTAATTCACTCAATATGAAATATATGGTTATAGACTCACAAAATTTTGGTCATCTTCAATGTCAAAGTTAATGTCCGTGTCAGAATAATGATCTTATACATGCGATGAATAATTTCAAAAGGAAATGCAAATTTCAACCTGATATTTAAGCAATGATCATGATTAGCAAATATAAATCTCTCAATACCTCAAAAATGAATGTTCTAAATCAATTCATCCAATTGTTATAACAAACCCTAACGTTTCCTACAATTAGGATGTATACAATGTAGGGAAAAAAGAATCGATCTCTAATACGTCTATGGATGTTCAAGTATAACTAAGCAATAACAAAAGAAAAACAAATTAATTAATAAAAATAGGCTTCTAAATCAGAATAAAATGGGTACAGGGGAAAAAGAAGATGAAGAGTCGAATAATCGCAAAAGAAGAAGAATATACCGTGGATGCGAGAAATAGGAACGGAATCAGGATTCTTGTGGAGGTCCCTGGTGAAGAAGGAGGGGGAGATTCCTGTGTGCGAATGGCCGCGTTGGTGAGTTTGATGGTAAAGAAATGGCGATGGCGAAGATGGAGAAGGCGGTGGCGAGGGAGGCAGATTTCTTATGCGCCCGGTGATCACCGCCATTCGATCCATTTCTCTGCTCATAATTCTTCTCCTTCGATCCGCTCTGTTATCGGTCTTCGTTGCCATTTCCATTTTTCTTTTTCGATTTCTGTGATCTCTCTCGCTCGTGATCTCTCTCTGTTTGAGATAGAAATGATATTGAAGACAAAATTTCAATTCTTCATTACTCTTTCCCTTAACGAACTTTTCTCTCTCCCTCTCTCTCTCTTGGGAGTGTTCGTTCTGGTATTTCTGTTATGAAACAAAGCCGTGACCGTGTCGTTTTTATATCGTGGGCTCAATGGGGAAATGGATCTTTGGGCCCATGTTCGAATCTTTAAGGCCCACTTCTAACACCCTTCTCATTCCATTTCCACTTGTTTTTTCTACGCTAATTATAAAAGATAACTTTTCAAAAAAAAAAAAAAATCCATGAGAAGGAAAGGAAATTTCGGAACTAGTCGATTATTCCAAAGGTAATGGAACTGCGATCTCAACCAAAAACTAGGCAGCGTCTTGTCGCCATCCCTGATCCGAGCCTTGTTGTTTTATTTATCGGTCTTGTCTCGTTTCAAAATCACTCTCTAGCATGCATTCAGTCATCAATGTACATTGAGTTGATTGACATTTGAGCTGGTTTAAGAGGCTTGAGTTAGTTTCCATTTCTTGTCTACACTAAATTCGTCATTAAATTTTGCAGGGCCAAGATAGAGATTCTCAATGAAAAACTCACAAGGATATGGTTCACATTGGGAGATTCTTCCCCGTTAAATGGATAGTTAAATGGATAATTTCTCACAGAAAACCCCATTTAAAGTATTAAATCTCCTAGGAGAATTCCATTTGAACTAAAAATTTATATACTCCATAATAAAAATAAATATAATATTTCATTTTAGTTTAGAATATATACATATAGAATTTTTAAAAAAAAAATTAAATGTGTCGATGTTGAAGGACCTTTTTTGGTATCACGTTGGTTAGATCTTTAGACAAGAGAAAGAAATGAGAGGGAGAGATTGTCACACTGAGGTGCCAATTTGAGGGGTCTTCACTCCTAATTGGACATTCCAATTTAATTTAATTCAAACCGAATCAAATTTGAAATATACCCAAATTATATATCTTTTGCTTTAAATTGGACTAATTTGAATTTATATTTATTTTAAATTGATTTGAATCAAATTTCAAACTTGCATTAAGATTTGAATCTCTAATTGAAGATAAGATTCAATTTAAAATCAAATAAGATACTATCTTTACCTTATTCGAATCCGAAATCCTTCTTCTATAAATAGTCATGACACATCCTCACTTTTTTCCTTCCATTCACGCACGCATAGTATGCCTTTTTTTTCCTTCTTCGCTGATGAGTATTTTTTTTCTTTAATCACAGCACAATTGTTCCTTGTTCCTCCCTGTGTAAGTCCTTTTTTTTTTCTATCTTTTCTTTCTTGGCTTTGCCGCTCTTTTCTGAAAGAAAAAAAAAATCACCATATCTCCATTGCAGGAACAATACATTCATCTACTCAAAAAAAAAAAAAGTAAATTAGGAAAATGTTTTTATTAAATGTAGTGTTGTTTTTTTTTTTTTTAATTTGCAGGTAAAATGTCTTTCGACATTAATTCAAGGGCACATGATGTCTTTGATTTGAACTTCTGTCGTCATGACGTTTCACAGTCCAAGGACACAGAATGTCGTTCAAACTTGGGCTCCTTTACTGTTATAATGTCTTTCAGCATCATTACAGTGACACATGATGTCTTTGACTCTCGTTACTATGACGTTCCCCAACCCAACGACACAGGATGTCGTTCAAACTTGGGCTTCTTTACTGCTGCAACGTCTTTCAATATTAGTACAAGGACACATGTGAAGTAGTGTAGAACACTCTAGCGGAAGCAATTTGGATCGTTTTTCACTTCAATTTCGTTAATTTTACAAATAAAGCATGCTATATATAATGACCGAAAAACAGAGCATCGTATTTTTACCAACCTTTTGGACAAATTCGAGCACTCCATGGGGAATTTTTTTACACGAATCAACTGTGGACGACCACGAACATCTACCACGAACGTCTTCTCCGCTGTTGATGCCAAAATCCGGACAGAAGACTCACCCGACCTTCACGTGACACCAACAGTGAATTTGTAGGAACTGGGGAAGACGTGACCTGCAAGACCAGCAAAAACCGCTGCACACCGGCGTGGTGTAGGCCACACCGCCTCCGATGCCTAAGTCAGAAAACTGAGGAGAAGCTTCAGATAGTAAAGGGGAGAGTCAAGAATCGAGTTTTCGAACCCTTCTTCCGTGGTGAAGAGGGGGTTTTATACCTGTTTGTCCTCCTAGGGTTTTTCAGGAATTCGGTGGCGTTTCGGGGCGAACCAGGCGAAACCGGGGCGATTCGGGGCATTAGGGACCGAAGAGAGGTGACCGAGCTCGGCCCGTGCAAACGGGCCGAATGGTCGGCCTCGGCCTTTTGCCGAGGCCGACCATATGGGTCGGGCCATTTTGGCCCGACCCTTTGGTCCGGTCTTCCTCTGGGTCGGTCTCTTGATCCTACCTCTGCCCGATTGTCCTCGTCAGCTCCTCGTCCATCTGTGTGGTCCAAAATCACCTATAACATCCGCTATCCTCCGGCCTTAGAATGGATTGTGGGAGCCAAGAACGTGATGAACACTAAGAGATGAAGTGAGGGAGTGATATTTTGTTCTTGAGAGTTATATTTTCCAATAAGAAGAAGAAGAAATCAAGTTGAGTTTCTTCTTATATATACCACTGATTTGCATGCCAATTCATCTTGTAATTAAGACAGCAAGCTCTTGTTTTATTACTCAACAATTAGAGAAGAAGACAACAATTCCATGTAAACATTAGTCATCTTCTAGATGTCAAAAAGTGGGATTTAACCTCTTCGGTTTTAATTAAATCAAAACCAAAATTGAATTTGATTTTTAATTCATTTTAAATAAACTAATTCAATTAATTAATTTAAATAATTAATTAAACATTTTAATTAATTATAACAATTCAATTTAATATCAAATATTAAATTAAATAGTTCCGATATTTTTTTTTTTTTTTTGAAAAGAAAAGTACTATATTAAGTATGAGCAATTGCTCCCAAAAGGAAATCACTGGTGGGTCAGGTTCCCCCACTATCATGATCCCCAATACATGTATCACTCTCATTAAAAGCAACTAACCACTCAGGAAAATCAATAGTCCAAATTTCAGAAGTTTGAAGGTCACAAGCTTTAGAAGCCAACAGATGTGCCATCCTATTGCGTTCTCTAGGGACATATCTCACTGCTTCAATATGATGTACCTTTATCAGGGCTTGGGCATCGGCAATAAAGTTTGAAATCTCAGTCAGATCTTGGCCCTCATCTAATAGAAGACGAACGACATTTGCTGCATCAATCTCCACTTGTATTTTTGGAGTTTCATTCAGAATGGATCGAAGACCTTCACAGACCGCTTGAGTTTCAAGCCACGCGATCTTCCATTCCCGCCGAATACACCGGATACCAGCAATCAGAGGCTTTCCGGACCAATCCCGAAGAATCCATCCGATTCCTCCCCTCTTTCGAGTTTCAGACCACGATGCATCACAGCTCAATTTCCAAATGCCTTCAGGCGGCGGGATCCAAGTCGTGTTCGTCGTTGGAGCTGGAAACGATGTTGCTATCACTTGAGCTAGGTTCGATTCTTCCTCTTGAATGTTGAACTCTGCCAAGTATTTCTGAATTGTGGTCTTCATCTTCATTGAGTCTGGTGTAATTTGGTGATGAAAAACGTCATTCCTATGCTTCCATATCTGCCAGCACATAACCATACTAGCGTATATTCTTCTCTTCTCGAACTGGTTTGTCCTGCTATCCTTCCAAATGCTTTCTAAATAATCTGAAGGGCTCCAGTTTTTCCTGTCATTAAAACACATTCCATTAGGAAGGAGACCAAAATATGACCATAAGCCCTTAGTCAATTTGCATTCCCAGAACAAATGTGTTGTTGTCTCATATTTGTTCCTGCAAAAATAACACATGGGGTTAGTGTCGAGCCCTCGTTTGTTTAGATTAGAAAGAGTTGGGAGGATATCATTGTGGATTCGCCAACCACAAATTTTTAGTTTGGAAAGGATTGATGCTTTCCAAAAGCTCTTCCATAAGGATTCCTTGTACTTATAGTTTGAGGATGAAGCTTCAGCGTTATTTTGGATTTGAACTCCCAGCCTATATGCACTTTTTACAGAGAATGTTCCCTTTGCATCTAAATCCCATATGACCTCATCATTCATGATCCTTGGATTAATGGGAATGTTCAGAATTGCTTTAGCATCACATTCTATAAAGGAAGTATTCACTAAAGATTCATTCCACAATCCATGGGGATTTAGAAGTTGAGCCACTGTGTAGTTTTGGATCGCATGGTGGGTCATAATTGGTTTACAGGATCCATCCTTTGGAATCCAAGGCTCTGTGCTAACATTCACCTTAATTCCGTTACCAATTCGCCATCTGTAGCTCTTCTTAAAGAGTTCTCGACCCCAAACTATACTTCTCCACGTGTAAGAGGGGTTATGGCCTAGAGGGGCATTAAGAAAGTGTCCTGTCTTGAAGTATCTTCCACGTAAAACTTTGGAAAGAAGGCTTTCAGGATTACGAATAATTCTCCAGCTTTGCTTTGATAACATTGCCTGATTGAAAACATTCAAATCTCGGAATCCCATCCCTCCTTGGCTTTTATGGATGCACATTCTCTTCCAACTGCGCCAGTGTATTTTCCTTCCCTCATTCGTTGAGCCCCACCAGAACCTAGCACAGATAGAGTTAAGATCATTACACAGAGAAGTAGGAAATTTAAAACAACTCATCGCATAATTTGGTATAGCTTGAGCTATAGATTTAATCAGAATTTCTCTGCCAGCGGCTGAGAATAACTTCCATTTCCATCCTTGCAAAACTCTCCAAACACGATCTTTTATGGTGTTAAAAACTTCCTTTTTGCTTCTACCCACTTGGGAAGGAAGGCCTAGGTACTGCCCCAAGCTTTCCATGTGTTTGACTCCCAAAATCTCCTTGATCTCGTTCACTTGATCTCTGCTTGTGTTCGGACTGACCATAAAAGATGATTTCTCAAAATTGATGGTTTGACCCGATGCCCTCTCATAGTTATGAAGAATCCTTTGTATAGACCTGCAATCTTTCTCCCTAGCTTTAAAAAACAAAAGACTATCATCAGCGTAAAAAATGGCAATAATTATTGATACGCAAACCTGTTAGATCCCCCATACGTTCGGATTGATTTAGACTACTCGATAATCCTTCGGCACAAATCAAGACCAGGTAAGGGGACAGTGGGTCCCCTTGTCTTAGCCCGCGATTTGGTCTGAATTCTTCTCGAGGAATCCCATTAAGAAGTACTTGGAAGCTCACTGATTCAACACAGCTCATAATTTTACCAATCCATCGTCTGCTGAAGCCCATCTTTTCCATGATCTTATGAATATATATCCACTCCACTCGATCATACGCTTTACTCATGTCCAGTTTGAGAGCAACAACTCCCTCTTTTCCTTTCCTCTTGTTCTTGATAGCATGGAGGCATTCAAACCCGATCACAGTATTATCTGATATAAGTCTCCCTGGAACGAAAGCCGATTGGCTTGGAGAAATAATCTTGTCTAACACCGTTTTTATTCTGTTAGCTAGAGCTTTGGCAATGATTTTATAAATTACTGAACATAGACTTATGGGTCGAAAGTCTTTCATGGTACTTGGGTCTTTAACCTTCGGAATCAAAGTGATATAAGTATTATTGATCCGGTTTAGAGATCCTTCGCCATTTAGGAAATCTAAACAAAAATCACACACATCCTTCCCAACTATATCCCAATACTTTTGATAAAAAATTGCCTGAATTCCGTCTGGCCCTGGAGCTTTTGATGGTTGCATGTTCTTGACAACCATATGAATTTCTTCACAAGAGAAAGCTTTCAAAAGAGCAATGTTCTGTTCCTCAGTGATACTTGATGGGATTGTGTCCAAAATCCACCCAATAGAATCCAAGTCTGGATTAGATGATTGGAAAAGCATTTGAAAATATTGGGTAGCAATGCTTTCCATACCAATATCATCCTTTGTCCAATTTCCCCACTCATCCATCAAACCATGAACTTTATTCACTTTCCGTCTATTGGACGCCTTCATATGAAACCACTTGGTATTCCTATCACCCCATTGAAGCCACTCCTCCCTAGCCCTTTGCCTCCAGTAAATCTCATCATCTTCAAGTAAATTTTCTAACTCTTTTTCTTTTTGAATCAACTCATTCAGATTCCTGTTGTCATCATGGGTTGATAAATTCTGAATATCCTTTTCCACTTTAGCTATGGCTCCTTTAATAGACCCATCATACTTGATTCGACTCCATGTTGATAACCGGCGCAGGCACTCCTTAGCCTTGTCGTGAATCGATCTCTGATCAGGCTGTCTCACATCTCTCCAAGTATGTTCTATTATCTCCCGACATTCCTCATATTTGATCCAACCGATCTCAAATCTTCTTGGACGATCCTTATCATTTCTCATGTAACTCCTCTGCTCTATTGACCATTCTGCTAGCAGTGGCCTGTGATCCGGTGCTATAAGGGGGAGATGATAGACCTTAAATGTGCTACTCCATATTCTCATCTCAACATTGAGAAGGAATCTGTCCAAACGCTCCCAAATAGGCTCTGTAGTGAAGTGTTTATTGCACCAAGTATACTCCGGTCCAATAAAGCCCGGATCGCTAAGGTTACAAATATCAATGCTTTCTCTAAAGTCTTGCATCGCCCTTTCATTCCGCTGCACACCTCCCATTTTCTCATTGTTGCTAGTGATTTCGTTGAAATCTCCCCCCAGAACCCATGGTAATCCAGAGTTGTCTTTTAATCGATTCATCAAAGCCCACGTCTCATAGTGTGCATCTCGATGTGGGTTTCCATAAATTCCAGAGAACCTCCAAGAGCCCTGTTTATCCTTGACAATTGCATCAATATGTCCCTTAGAAAAAGATCTAATAGTAACATCAGTCTCCCTGTTCCATAGTAGCATTAGACCACCACTTAAACCCGAACTAGGAACTATCAAACCACAATCAAACTGAAGTTGAATTCGCACCCAATCACTTTTCCTATTCTGAATTTTGGTTTCCATTAAGAAAACCAAATAGTTCCGATATTTCCGACTTCTCTAAATCTGATATGAATCCCTATTCATACGTAAAATTCAAACCAAGATATGTATCATATACATATTAACGATATTTAAATCATATTTAATATCACCAACTCTCTCTAACTATAGTCTAATTCATAATTAAACTAGAACACATTAAGTATATCGCATATAACTAACGTAAACTACCTAAATCGAATTTGAACGTTTCAAATTCTTTTATCACTTTGTTCTAAGGTTTATTTTGTATGAGCTATCAGGGGGACCTAATGGAGCTACAGATCATGGGCTCAACCGATCCGAGATTAACCGACTAAATTCATTAACCTTGTAAACCAATATTTTCCACTATAGCCCGATAGTTGCACTCCCCTCACTGTAGATATATTTTTGTCCACCCGATACAACTATAAGCAGTAAGTCAATCCTTCACAGGTTGTTCGTAACTACAACTAGGTCAAATCATCTCGTTCCTTAAGTCCCACTAATCCTTTTTGGGTCGTTTGGGTTAAGGTTTTATAGATGACTGGAAATACTATGCATAGGAATAAAATTGTTGGGAATCAAAGATAATTGTGTTTGGTAGTGCATGGGAATGTCATCAGGATTTTATGAGAACGAATTATGTCTGTATTTATTTTTTAGAATTAATCAGGTAAACTTTATGTAATTTTAATAAATTAATGAATAAAATAATCAAAATTAATTCAAACTATTAATAAAAGTTAATGAGTTAATAATCATGAAATAATTTTAATGAGATAAACTATGTTAATTTATCTAATTAAAATTATATAATTAATTTTTTTAATAAATATCTTTAACTACAATAATTTAATATATTTGTATCCATAAAAATTAATTAGAATAATTAAATATATTTTCGATAATGTTAACTAATTAATTATAATTTTAGTAAATATATAATTACATCCCTTTAATAAACTTGGACTAAGTATTAGTTTAAAAAAATTGAAATTCTTGACAAGTTATTATTTAATCTAATTAAATAATTTATTATATTATTTTTAATTTAGTATCCATTAGTTAATTAATTAACTATATTCAAAATAAAATTGCATATAAAAATAAAAAAGAAGAGATGAGAAGAGAGAAAACTCATGTTTTTGCAAGGACATAGAAAATCCTTTCTTATGGGCATAAATGATGCCTAGGAATGCGTTATTTCATGGGTCCACCACAGGAACCTTGAAACAAACAAGGGTATCAGAAACCCTATCTCATTCTCATCTCCAAAACCCTTGCACCAAACGACTCCCTAATGAACAATTGGTTCATGGTCCGACCACCAAACCGAGTCCCTCTCGGGCCAATGATAGGGTGGGGCCCCATGTTCAAGACTTGGAGTCAGTACTTAAGGGAACAACCTCTCTACTATCTCTATAACGGGTAGAAGAGAATTCCATCTTGCAGGACCATGTCCCCAGCTATCTACCCGTTCCTATCCCTGAAATGGGGGGTTTATTGAGTCGACGATGTTGAGTCACTCTCACCCATGCAGATCTAAGGATAAGCCCGAATAAATAGGAATTCATAGTTAGCTCAGGATTGCGATCGAGTTACCTAGGTCATCGCATTAAATAGTCAGTCTCAATAGTAAACGACGTTATAAAGCAAGAGTGACTTATTTCCCGATCCTGGACTTGTGCAATTTAATTGCATAGGACGTCCCCACCCGCATGTCCCTACATGAACGTTTTAGGATCACATCGTTTGTATTAACTACAAAGAGGGCCACGTCTCATAGTGTCCTCAGGATTAGATGCCCAATCTTATCCCTATACTATAAACCGTTTTGGCTATTTACTCGAGCCTGGTCCAATTTTTATGTCTCCACATAGAGCTCTAGTATACATACAATAAACAGGGATTATAGCTTATTGGATTTGGGTTATTTAACGTGCAATTCACTTATTTAATGACTTCAGTAAAGAAACCTCAATAACGACTTTATTGAACAAACATATATAATTTGTTAACATTCACTATCTACGAATTTTAGGGCGCCAACTCCAACAACATGATGTCTTTGGACTCTTGTTGTTATGACATTCCCCAGCCCAAGGACATAGGATGCCATTCACACTAGGACTCCTTGCTGTAACGTCTTTCAGCATTAGTGCAAGAACGCATGATGTCTTTGAACTTTTGTTGTTATGCCATTCACTCTTGTCATTTATGTATTAATTTGTAAAGCAAAGCATGTTAATAGGTGATTAACCATAATTTACCTCAACCAATCCGAGGATATATGACCAAGAAGCATACCCCGAAGGGAAAACAGGCCGAAGGAATTGGGCCAAGCCTGGCCCAATCCCATGACTTGGCTGAGGGCGAGGCTCATGGTCAGCCACCAAGGCTAAGGTCGACTCTCAACCCACTTGTGTAAGTCAAGTCTTTCCCCCTTTGCTCGGTCCTTGGGGTCTTTGGCCAGCCCGGTTCAACCTGGTTCAGCCCGATTAGTTCTAAGGCAAAGGAAAACCCTAAAAACAGGAGAAGATATATAAACCTGAATACGAAACACTCTCTGAACTCTCTCCTCTATTTTTAAAAAAAATGTGTGTTTATAAATGTTTTAACAATTGAGGTAACCTAACCAAAATTGTCCTAAATGTTTGATACATTGAATTTAAATACATTTAGAGTATGGATTGTCTTGTGGAGCTTCGTGTATTCTATGAGGATGGAGTCGTTTTAGATGGTTTGATTTCTATCTTTTATATATATGTATATAACATTTTCACCTAAAAAAAAAAGATCCCTCCAACATGAAGGGAGTGCCTCTAACCATACTAAAGACTCAGTGTTTTATATATATATATATTAAGAAAAATAAAAATAAAAAAATAAAAAAAAAACATTTATGGATACGTTTGATATATACTTTTTTTTCACATATGTGAGTCCATTTAAACAAGTGAATGCCTTTTTTTTAGTACATCTAGCACCACTTACACCATAGAAAAGTCTTCTTTTAGGATTAAAAAGAAAAAAAGGCTTTTAGGATAAAAGGATTAGTGCTTGAAATGATTTCACTAAATTTCTTTTATAATAAAGTTTGATGATACTGATCCTGAACATAGTTTTTCAACCATCCTATTCAATATCTTCAATCTCCCATTACTAATACCTTTACCAATCAAAAAAAAAAAAAAAAAAAAAAAAAAATCTAGCTTGATATGATTTTACAAAATCCCATACAAATAAAGTTCTATCATATTCAGTCCTCAAAATAAGATGACTTTTCATCAATCCTATTCAAAGTTCATTTTTTTCAAAGTTCATAAACTAATAATAAAATAATTATCATTACTTATGAAAAAATAAAAAGAAAAAGAAATGGTATATCTTCATATCTAATCCATTATGATTTCAAAGGCATAGGAATTAAGGAATGTCTTGTAGAACTTCACACATTCTACAAAGAAGTACTTTCATACCATTTGGTTTCTGGTTTGGAAAATATATCATTTTGTTCGTTTTATCTTTAGTACTTTTTGTAAAAAAATAATAATAATAAATAAAATAATAAAATAATAAAATAAAAATCCATTTCCATTTGTTTTACACATTCTTCTTGGCTTAATTATTCTTGACCAAACATTAAAGAATAAATAATAAATAAGTAAATAGAAAAAGACCACAACCTCGATTGTAAATTGAATACACTTGTTAAATTTTAGGCTAAATTACAAGTTTAGTCCCTGAACTTTTAGAATTATATCAATTTAGTCTCTGAACTTTAAAAATTGTCAAATAGATCCTCATACTTTCAATTTTGTTTCAAATAGATCCTTTTAACTTTAAAAAGTATTCAATAAGTCCTTAAACTTTCACTTTTATGTTCAATAGGTTTTAAATTATAAGAAATATGGTTTTAAATTATTTAATATATTTTTCTAAAAAAAAATCATTGTAATATAAAGTATAATATAAATTATACTTTACATTAAAATTGTGGTTTTACCCTAATCTGAGAATATGGTTTTACATTCAAATCATATTTAAAATTATAACAAATGTGGTTTTGCAATATTTAAAATGATGAAAGAGAGAAGAGGGAAAGAAAAAAAATAATAAAAAAAATGTAAAATATCATATTTGAACTCATGCATTGAAGGATCCTAGATGTGCTAGCAAGCCAATGGAGCAAAATTTCTCATGTTATTTAAGAGATCCTATTAAATAATAATCTTCAATTCTCGGTCGAAATATCTGCGATTTTATACCGATATATCCGCCAATCTCCGTGTTTTTCATTGGTTCTATCCAATATATCGACGATATTCCCGATATATCCACGATATTTTGGTAAAAACGATCTTACCCCCCATATCCATATCGCACCCTCGAGAAATTGGATATATCGGCGATATATCGCGATTTTTTCATCCTTGCTAATAAGTCATTGACATATTCAATATTTTTTAAAATTCACAAACTTACTAGATACAAAATTAGAAGTTTAGGGTTCCAATAGACCTAAAATTGTCTGAGACCTATTAGATACAAACTTAAAAGTTCAAAAACCTCGTAGACATTTCTAATGGTCAGGAACATAGTAGACATTTCTAAAGTATTTCTTTGCGATAAAAAAGGCCTAAAATGATTTCACTAAAATCCTTTTTTAACAAAACTCAATAATACTTGAAACTTAATCCTAATCTTGTTTAATATTCTCAGTCTGCTACTACTAATGAATTTACAAGAAAAACAAAAAAACAAAAAAAACAAAACGGAAAATAAAAAAGTGTAACTTGGTCATAATTTACAAAATCCTTATCAAATAAAAACCCCATCTTATTAGTCTTCGAAATTAACATAACTTTTCAACCATCCTATTCAAAGTTCCAAGTTTTCCACTATTTAATATATTTTCCATAGAAGAAACCTCACCTCTTAGTATTTTATAGCAAAGACAAACTAGCAAAAAGTTAGTGGACCAAATAGAATTCATTGTCCATATACCTTTCATTTTCAATGTGCAAAAGGATTTAATCCTCTCACCATGTATTCCTGTTGTAGAAGATTGATACAAAATCGAAAGAATATTCAAATTAGATGGAATCCTAAATAGATTTTCCTTTTCCTTCTTTTTCTTCATTAATCATTCTAAGAGTAAAAATTTTAAAATATATACATCTTCAATTTAAAAATAAAGAAGATTTATCTTTTAATTAATCATTACCTTACGTTATCACTTTGTTAAAATATATTTGTACTTTTCATTAAAATATAAAATCCAAAACCTTTATATCAATAAAATAATTATCATAAACCATGAAAAAGGGAAAAGAAAAAAATAATAATAATCATGTCTCCATCTCTAGATCCATTATGATTCCAAAGGAAGATTCTTTGTCCCACACCCACTAGTGATGTCCCACTAAAAATTATGCAGAACTTGAAAGAGGCTATTTTCTATTAATACCAATAAAATTAAATTGTCAAGGAATATTGAAAAATAAACTAAAAAAATAAAATCAAGGAACTTGCCAAAACCATTAATGTAGTGGTTCTCCTATTTACATGCCTCAAAAGCATAGAGATGAGCAACTATCTTCAAACACCAAACCAACCACCGTTAAATTTTCTATAAAAGAGGATGCATTCAAAAATGTTTATCTCTGTCAATTTTCTTTTTCGATCTTTGATTTGACCTTATTACATTTGAGACCCTACTAAATTTGGCTGTCAAGAAATGTCATAGGATATTGAATCCCGCAAGAAACCACCAATCTATAAATATATAGAAACACTCTCAATCCCCAAATCTTAGGAGTTGACCCAAACAACAAACATCACACAAGCCAACCTAGTGAGGTGTGCTTTTACTGCCACCTTGCTGTTTTTTTTATCTTATACAAAAAGTGCCTATAAGAAATATATAATTAAAAGGTCCTCGAAATATATATATAGACACACATATACACATATTATTAAAAAGCACTTTTTGGTTACTTCCTGGCGCCAAAGTTTTAAGAAAAGGAAATCATCAAAAGTGACTCTTATTATAATAATATATAGCCTATTCTCCACTACACTTACATATACTTAATTAAAAGTGCTTTCTAGTTTCTCATTAACATGTCTAATGAATCATTCAAACGATATTCACCAAAATAATATATAAAATAACAGGTTATGAATGCACGTACCCTTGGAGCCAGTCAGATTTTTTGGCTGTAAATTATTGGCTCTATGTGCCTGCAGTCCTATGCAATTTACACATGCAAGGTTGAAGCCATCGCTGTCTGTGCTGGCAGTGCTGCTACTGTTATTAAAGCGGTAGGCGGCCCACTAACAAGAAATTTTCAGCAACATTTGGATCTATATTCCATACTGCAGAATTTTGGTGGCCTTCATTGGAGAGAGATGCCACTCACTATGTCACGATAGCCTATCTTTGTATCTTCTACTGTCGTTTTCTTATTAAAACAATTGAATTTTCTCCTTCTACTCACTCCTCAGCCTTGGGATAATTGAAACAGCTCCTTATCAGAATCTCTTTCTCTCTCTCCCTGCTGCTTAAATTACTCAGCCTTGGGATAATCCATTTAGCTCCTAATCAGAATCTCTGTCTACCTCTGTCTCTGCTGCTTAAAGTTACTCCTCAGCCGTGGGATGGTTCAAATGGCTTTTTATCGGTATCTTAGAAAAGTTCTAACACTACGGGAGTACTACTCCCCTTGTTCATACTATAGTTTTTCTTTATAAACAATTCTTTGATGCAACTAGACTTCACATCATTTAAGAATGAGGCTGACATGACTGACAATAAAGTAATATCTATGCTCACGTAGTACTGCAAATTTCCCCCTCGCTCCTCTCTCTCTTCAATAATTCAAGTGGCATCTTACTAGAGTCTTCTCCATCTCTCTCTCGCTAGAATAATCCAAGCAGCATGTTACCAGAATCCTCTCTCTCTCTCTCATGTGCATTCTCGACAACTTGACAGTCTTGATCTGGTCCACAGCAACATCAATTCTTGAACAATCTGCCCCCACCTCCATCTTCACTTTTTCTCTCACGTAGATTCGCCATTATTGCATCCTTACAATGACTCCAGAGCCATAGGAAAACTTGGAGTGAGATCCCACCTGGGTTTTCATCACATGGATAACTAGATCACTAAACAGACGTTTAGGCCCATGGAAGTCCAGAAGTTTCTCTAACTAGACTAGGCACAAATGATTGAGAAGAAACAAGTCTCATTTCATTCCAAAAAGTTAGTGGTTTTACCAGTACGGGGGAACTACCTTTAAATGTTGATGAACTACAGAGATTTCTTTTCACACTACTCTTCACTTGCTACTGCTTTTCAGCCCTGTCTGATTCTTCATTGTCAGGATCTTGTCCTTGCCTTGTTCGGAAGGATCAGCTGGAAATGGAGGGGGCAAAGGTGTTTTCATGGGGCTAAATTGAGGGAATTATATCTGCTCTCCACCCCGGTTTCAGCCATTACCATTCCTGTATAATAAGAATTTGATTTCTAGAGTTAGCAATTAGCAAGAAATTAGCAACAACAACAACAACAATTAGCAACCATACATTGATCATACACAAGAAATTAGCCAAAACATCTCATTCTCTACCTGAACATTGCTGATAAATGATGAGACAAGAACAAATTGAAATTGTACAGCATTACTCTTGCATCAATGTATCAGAACCAATCATTTTCTTTAGAAAAATGGACAAAGCTCAATGTGCCCATACAGCAAAACCAACCAAACAAATCCCACAAATAATTAAATAAAATGTTGTTTTTTTTCTTAATCACTCCCAAATTTCTAAGATAATTGAATCGAGATCCCCAGATAAACATGAAAAATCGATGTAAGGTAACATAAGTCTTCAGAACGATTCTAGTGGGAAATTATAAGAGAAATTATTGGAAGAAGCTACCCACAATGTTGCCAGTAGTCTTACACCATTGGATATATAATATAATAGACAAATTATAAGACATATTTCAAGTCTGTATCTACTAGTAATTAGGTCTATACTATATAGATTTCGAGTTTACATCAAACAGCAAGGGCAGCCACATTCTAGTCGCCGAATTCTTCATCACAAATATAGCAGATAAATATAGCAATTAGAACATACAAAAACAAATGCAAACAAAATTAAAGAAAATACTCAGAGAGAGACAGAGAGCTTACAATCGGAAAATCAAGAGAACGGCGAGTCATTTTTTTTCCTCTTCCGGAGCCATACGAACAATCAGCCTCTATCCGAGCAGTGAATTCGAGCGCTAACTGGTGTTGAGCCGAAACGAGAGCCCTAAATATGGCGATTCGATTCGGAAAACTGCAACAAACAAAACCGGTATACGGTGGCGACGCGGAGGCCGACGAGCGGCTTAAGGAGAGAAAGGAAATTGAGGACATATAATTCACAGAGCCTTGTAACGCCATTAGGATCCCAAATCTCAGGTCTCGTTCGCCACAGAGAGCAACGGCGGCGGAGGAGAAAGAAAATAGCCTCGTCGGAACCCAGCGCCGATGAATAAATGGGCCGAACAGTTGCAACATTGGGCCTCCGAGGCCCATCGGATAGGCTGCGATGACGACAAATCGGAATCAAGATCCGACGGTGGTAATTTAAAACGCGGATGCTTTTGGATTCCTTGGACGATCACGATTCCCTTTCGCGCAGATCCAAAAAGGTACAAATAAGATTCTTTTTTTTCTTTGTGTTTTTCAAGATTGTCGTTCTATCTTTATTTATTTATTATAATTTTTGTTTAGTACAACAACAGTTGGATTGGAGATGAAGGGTTTCGAATCTCTAACTTTTTCATTGAGAGTTGTTGAGTTATGTTCTTTTCAAATAAATAATAATAATGGTTGAATTGAATAACCGTATTTTTTTGTTTCGAAAAGTAGGATAAAATTTTATTTTTTTTAGAAAGAACAAAAAATTTGGTGTTGACTATATTAAGAAATTATGTAAAGGCAAATCTTTTTTTTCTTTTTTGAGAAAGATGTAAAGGCAAATCTAAAAACAATATTTAGGTGTACATATACCCAAATATATATTTCAAATATATATATTTATATAGAAGTTGGACAAATAACTAAAATGTCAATATTTGGGTATTCTTTTCTATATTTGTAAAATTATTAAAAATTTGTTATTTTTATGTAATTATAGTATTTATTTAAATGCATTTAATCTCATAAAACAAATCTAAAATTAGTTACACAAACAAAAAGGGAAAATAATGAATTGCAATACTTAAATTAAAATTTATAAATAAATAATTTTCAAACTAGTCATCATAATAATGCTGGAAATTTAATATTTATTTACGACAAAAAGAAATTTAGGCCACATTCCTAGAAATATTAAAAGTAATCGGATACATAGAATATTGGTGGGGTGGGGGATTATCAAAAAAAAAAAAAAAAAAAAAAAGTGGGGACCACGCGAATTTAAGGAAATTAGGTTTTTTTTTTTTTAAATCCAAAGTTTTGGGGAAAGTAAAAGTTTTGGTGGAAATTTATTTAAACAAACCACCGGCCGTACCAGTCTGACAAACGTCAAGCAAGTGGACGGAAAAGTGACGTGGTCCTGTTATACAAAGCGGGACCCACACAGCCGGGTTAACGGATACCGACACCGATCCGTCACGGGCTCAGCCAATTGGGTTGGTGGGTCAAGTGAAATTCCACGTGCCGGTTTTCTGTTGGACCTTGCAGTTATAACTGAGTAAAACATGCACAGTAATTCTTAATTTTTTACTTTTTTCAAAAAAAATAAAAAAAATTACTCATACAATTTGATATTTAGGACCTACATTTTAATTTAAATATTTTTTAAGAATGCATTTTTTAAAAATCATTTTGTATAAAAATTGTTTATAATTTAAACACTCACGTGTTTGGTTACATTTCCTCATAAATGTTTTTATACACAAGTTATTGTATACTTACAAACTCTTTTTTAAAAAGTTGGTTTCATATGTTTATCTCAAAATGGTTTATTTATCTATCTCATTTTCTAATAAATCATTTTTAATGGTTACCAAACACTATAATTTTTTTCAAAATGATTTATTTTCAAAATTAAACACTTGAAAAGTTAAACCAAACACACTCTTAATCTTTTAATATTATAGTTTAACTCTTTTTTTTAAAACAATATTATAGTTTAACTCTAATGTTTTATAAATTCGCTCAACAGTTTTATTTACGACGTTCTAAAAATTCTCAATTAAGTCTGTTTCAAAAAAGAAAATCTCTATTAAGGCTTAGTTTGGGATTGCAGTAGCTTTCAAAATAATTGCTGGTAACTTTGCTTTTAGAAAAATCAGCTTTGAAATGAAGTAAAATAGTGTTTGGTAAATTTTAATTTTAAATTAGAAAAAACTAGTTCCAGTGTTTGGTAAATTAATACTAAATTATTGGGATTTAATTATAAGGATCATAGTAGACTTATTATTTCAAATATTTTTTTATTAATACTTAATTTATCATTTATTATAAGATAATTATTTAAAAGTTTGTATAATTTAAATTACATCTAATTATGTTTAATTAATAAAAAAAAATTGATAAAAATGTAAGAAAAATAATTATTATAAAAATTGAATTAATCAAATTTTTATTCATATGAGAGTGAGCATATGTAAAATATATATAAGAAGATAAATTTGAAATTTAAAAATCGTTAGAAAATGTGATAGATTTTTAGAAAAGCTAAATCTAAAAACTGGTATTTAAGAGCTTTTGCACGGTAGAGTAAACTAAAAAGTGATTCTCGATAGATTAATTAATAATTTGTTTTACCAAACAGTTTAGGCGGTTAAGATTCTCCCATAATAGCTTTTTACGCTAGCAAACGCAACCCCAAACGGGGCCTAAGTCATCAACTTGAATATAGATACATCCCACATTTCTAATTTTTAATTAAAAATTATAGATTAAATATTACTTAATTTGATTTGGACATATGTTATCGAACAAGAGATCTCCATCTCTACGTTCAAGCTGAGAATATTGATATGTACGATCAACTAAGAGATCAAATATTTGAATCCTCTTATCTAAATGTTGTTTTATTTTTAAAAAATAAAAATAAATTAGGTTGTATTTAACAAAATAATAATTTAATGCATTTTTGTTACAAGTCTTAACAAAAACAATCTAATGCCAACAACAGTTTAGTTTAACTGGCATAAAGTTGTTGGTAGAAAAAAACTATTTTCCTCGTAGTTATCATATAATTTTGTTATAGTTGAGCTAAGCTTTTGTTTGCTTTGGTTTTCATTTGAAGAAAAAAAAAAATGTCGGTTTTTACTGTGATGCACTGTAAATTTTACAACTACAGTGAGGGTGAGATTATCAAAGACGCAGCCGGTGGCTTTTCAATCTTTTGCCTCTGAATTAACACAAACAGAGAACGGAAAACGTGGTTCATTATTTGTCACTTCGTGGCATTTGCCGTTTTTTCTTTTTCAAAAAAGTATAATTTTTTATCTCTCTCTCTTTTGATTCTCTTTTCTAAAAAAAATAATTTTAATTTGTCAGATTCCAATTTGCACGAGGATATAGACGGATGGCTGTCGAGTGAAATCGGCGGAGAGAAATTGTGAAGTCTTTCTGTGGCTTCAACTTTTCCGGGAAACAAAATTTTTCTTCGCACATTCCCGGAAAAGGATAACCACCGAAACCTCCCTTGTTTGGATAAAACTATCAATTTCTTCAACAATTTCTTCCGTGCAAGCAAAATCCATACCCAAAACTATCGAAATTTCTCACCCATTTGGCTCAATTCCAACAAAACCCACAAGGGAAAGAACAGAAATCTCGTCGGATTTTCCAAAATGGATTTCTGGCCGGAATTTCTCGCCAGCAGCTGGGGAAAAGAGTTCGTCGCCGGCGGAATCGGCGGCGTCGCCGGCGTCGTCTCCGGCTACCCACTCGACACCCTCCGCATTCGACAACAACACTCCACCTCCGGCTCCGCCATCAGCGTCCTCCGCAACATCATGTCCAACGGCGGCCCCGCCGCCCTCTACAGAGGAATGGGCGCTCCACTCGCTTCCGTCACTTTTCAGGTTTGTCGGTTTTTTTCTAATCAATTCATCCAAGATTCCCGAATATACCCAAAACCCATTTGTTATTTTTGTTAATCTGTCTTTAATATTTTGCTTTTGCACGTGAATCCTGCAGAACGCCATCGTTTTCCAGACGAACGCCGTGCTGTGCAGGGCATTTGATCCGGCGGCGAGTGAGACCCGTCCGCCGTCGTACAAGGCGGTGGCATTAGGCGGATTCGGCACCGGAGCATTACAGAGCCTGATTCTAACGCCGGTGGAGCTGGTGAAGATCCGTCTTCAATTACAGGACTTGGGAAATTCAAGCCACTCAGATCTGAGCTCGTCTCGGCCCGGGCCGATGCAGGTTGCGAAGAACATTTTCAAAACCGAAGGCTACAGAGGGCTATACAGAGGCTTAACAATCACGATGCTCAGAGACGCTCCTTCTCACTGTTTTTACTTTGGGACTTACGAATTCATGAGAGAGAAGCTTCATCCCGGCTGCAGAAACTCCGGCCAAGAGACGTTGAGAACGATGCTCGTCGCCGGCGGCCTGGCCGGCGTCGCCAGCTGGGTTTGCTGCTACCCACTCGACGTGGTGAAAACCAGACTTCAAGCTCAGTCCAAATTCTCCTTTCAAAAGTACAGTGGAATCATGGATTGTTTCTACAAGAGCGTCAAGGAAGAAGGCTACAGTGTTCTTTGGCGCGGATTGGGAACCGCCATTGCCAGAGCTTTCGTGGTCAATGGCGCCATTTTCTCTGCTTATGAACTCAGCTTGAGATGTCTGTTCAGCAATGGCGGATTTCATGCTGAAAACACGATTTGAGACGAAAATGAACGAAAAGAGAACAACCCCAGATTGGCAGATTCTCTTTTCGTCCATTTTTTGCTCTGTTTTCGATTCCATCTACTGATTTATGACTGTAAATAAGTGGATGAAGAACTTTGTTGGGGGAATTGTTCGAAATCTTCTCGACATTGTTGGAGTTGCAGAAGAAGAAAAAAATGATGATGATGATGATGAAAAATTTGTGTCTGTATAGGATTTTAGTGTTCTTAGTTGCAGGGGCAGAGCGAGGAGGAATTAATGGTGGAGGTGGATCATCGTTTCGTTTTCTGAAAACTTTTCTGGAAAAATTCCGTCTCTGTTTGTTTGTTTTTTTGTTGAATAAGTTTGAATTTGTGTAATAAGACTCATCAGAAAAACTTGACTCTAGAATTGAAAAGCTTGGATTTAAGAATTCAGTAGTGTATGTATATTATTTGGATTAACATAGTTTATGTTTGGTTTATTGATTTTGTAATTGCCTGTGAATCACTGATGTTTAGATATTTGAAGTGTTTTCTTCTTCTTTTTTTTTTTTTTTTTTTTAGTTCCTGTGTTTGGTTGGTTTCTGATTTATAACGATGGTAAATTTATGACAGGTTTGATTTTTTTAGTTTTTGAAAACTGATAGGAGATAGTTTTCAAAAACTTGAAACTTAGCCAAGAATTGAGGGAAAAAAAACTAGCATGGTTTTAAAAAATTAATTACTAAAAATCAAATGGTTATCAAACGGGATCTTAATTGTTCAAATATGATCACAGGAATGTCTATCACAGTACCTATCAGCCAAAAAGTACTTATCAGTCAACAAGGAATTCTTCCAGTAGCTTCGAGGGAGCAAAGATTGAACTATGCTATCATTTTTTTTAGAACTATGCTATGATTTTTTTTAGAGTTGACTAATATTTCCATTTGGTTTCTCTAGCTTAGATTATTTAATTGGATGAAGTTGATAAATTTGTAGTTTTTTTTTTTTTTTGACAACATGTGTGGTGTACGATACATGTAGGGAGATTTAAACATCTAACATCTTAATCGAGCAAATTTTATGTTAATTAACCTATGTTCTTGTTGGTGATAAATTTGTAATATATAGATAACAGAAGTGGTTAACTTACAAATTTGGTTGGTTCTTATGAGAGGGTTATAATTTCAATTTGGTCTTCTAATATTATAAATAAGTTTCAATCTAATCGTATGGTTTGGATTTGATTTAATTTGATATTTAGGTAAAAGTTTTCCTTTTTATTTATTTTTTTTTTCTTTTTGAATTTAACAATATGTGAGAGTGGAAATTCAAACATTAAACCTTTTGGTAGAGGATATAGTGTATTAACCACTTAAGTTAGGTTGATATTTTTAGATCTGTAGTTTAAATTTGATTTATAGGCTAGTTAAACTTCACAAATGGTTCATAAATTGTTTTCTACCCATTTGAAAATCTTGTCTATTTATTTCTATTTTTTATTTATTTATTTTTGAAAAGTGATATATCATTAAGAGAGCAAAAGTTAGGTACAAGCATTAAAATCCTCCAAAAAGGGGATAAACCAGGGGATCTATCGAAAGTCACCCCAAGAGACTCATCCTTTTTCAAGCAAAGGGAAGGATCAAAATAGAAAACCACAAAATCGTTGTTTTTGGCTAAGCGTGCGCAAGAGAGTGCGCCAAAAAATTGGACGTTCTGGTTTGAAGATGACCTCCGCAACGTTAGTCGACTTCGCCAAAGCCCAAATTTCTTCGATTATACCAAGATATCCGATAGATATTCCTAATCACGGTTAATCAGCTTGACGACTTCAGCTGCGTCCGACTCAATCACCACCTCATGGTTGAACTGCTCCGGGTAAGTGAGACGCTTAGAGGCATTTGATTTAGCCCCACTATAATCGCCTAGAGATTCTAGCAAATTGATTTCCATTCTTCGGGTGTTTTTTTCCCAGCTCCAATCAGAGAACCTTCCAAGTTGCGGATTATCCAACCCACACCTCCGACATTAGAGCAAACTCATCTTCCACTGCTTGCTTTCCGACGACTTCCAGCACCCGATAACGACCTATTTCTATTTTTTTATTCAACCTTAAATCTTGATATAATTAATTGACACGTGTCAATCAATACAATTTGCTAACTGTCAGGTAAGCAACCTATTAATGATTTGTGTGTCAAAAACTAAATTGAAACCTTTAAAACCATAAGAAATTAATATATCAAATATATGTTTCCTTTAAGGAGCTTTTATCGTATGGATGGGGGGAAATTGAATTCTTAAGCCAATTCTCCTTATTGTTTTGTTTTGATATTATTATATAAATTGGGGATTCGATAAATTTGAACCATTGCGTATAATTTTGGAAGTGTTCCAATTAAATTATAATATTGGAAAAAGTTGAGTATTTTGAACGGCATGAGATGTTCAACAACGATGTACTTTATGTTCCAATGAATCAACTTGTTCATTTGGGATATTGAATACTTCAGGAATTTAATATTTCAAGAACAAGGAGATGTTGAGATTTGGTTGATTAAAAAGAACCAATTGATTTTTAAATCAGACCTTAACAATCTAATATGGTAGATTTATGCTATCTTTTCAGAAATAATCATTTTGAGAGAAATACTCGAAACCAACTTCTTTATAAAGAGTTTTTCAAGCGTTTCTAAGCATACAATAACTTGTGTATAAAAAAGAAAATGTAACCAAATATATTAATGCCAAAATCATCAATAGTGAATTTTTTTAGAAGGGAAAGACGTGGTAGAAAAACCTGCACACTGTGGTGTTTGCCACACAACCTTAAGCCAGCAAGATGGAAAACAAGAGAGCAAGAGTAAGAGGAGAGTCTAGAGAATGAGTTTCAGGATCACTTCTTCAATGGCGAAGAAGGGTTTATATACTTGTTCATGCCTTAAGATTTCTATGCGTTCAAAGGCGATCCAGGGCTAAACCAAGTCAAACCGGACTGACCCATGACATCAGGGACCGGGCAAGGGGGAAAGGACTTGGCCCGCACAAGCGGACCGAGGCCAAGCACGGGGTTGGGCTTGGCCCAATCTTTCAGCCTATTTTCCTCCGAGGTCCATTTTCTGGTTATCTCCTTGAACTGGTATTGTGTTGTCCTCGTCAACTCTTTGCATATCGGAGTAGTCCAAAATGACCTATAACAAAACATATGAGTGTTTAAATTTTAAACAATTTTTATATAAAATGTTTTTTTAAAAAAACATTTAAATTAAAATGTATTCCAAACATATTCTAAGATAGTTTAAGCAAGCTACAGAGTCTTTTAGCGATATGTCTTTTAATAAAATGTTTTTATAAACTATTTTGTAGATTTTTCTTCTTAGTTCAAGAATATGATAAGTGGGTAGATTTGAACATTTAACCTCTTAATCGAAAAATATAGGCTTACTTAGGCTATACTCGAGTTGTTAACTGTTTTGTAAATTAAATATGTATTTGACATGCAACAAGTATTTTGCTAAAGAAAAAAAAAAACATTTTTTCCCTTCAAAATGCATATATTAATAAACACACAAAAGATTGACAAGTGTTTTTCTTAATTAATTTTTTTATAAATATATAAATAATTGTTATTACTATTATTATTATTAGAGCCTAAAATATTGCAAAGAGATCAGATCTTCCACTTTAAAGAAAATAATAGATAACAGATTATTATGTGATAAATTTTATTCGAATTCTTTGTTATTGGTTTATTATTTTTATATGGATGAAAATTAAAATTTACATAATATATGAAACAGAATGCATGAAAGTAGGTGAACATTAAATTACTCATACTTTATTAAGAATCACAGTTCAAATCAACTTCTTATTCTCATAAAGTTTGGATAAAGTAGAGAATCCTATTGGAAAGAGTCATATTCAACGAATTCATTATCCGAGAGAGTCAAGCATGCCTTCAATTAAATACAATTTCTCAATCCATTTTTTTTAGTCCCTATATTTTTAAACATTCTAATTTAATTTTTTTTAATTTTTAAATCAGTCCAGTGAGTCGGGCACAAAAACACGTGCAACAAAGCCGGTCACAATCTTCATTTGCACGGGTCGGGTTCAGTCCTTACATCAATGTAGTGCTAAACCTTGTCCACTTCGAAGCTTAAGTCAGCAAGATGATTGAATGGTTAGGGATTGAGCATGGGTCAAATTAGGGGTGTAAAATTTTCGGGTCGGGTCGGGTCGGTTGTACGGACAAACCGACCCGACCCGACTTGGGCTCGGTTGTACGGACAACCGACCCGACTGGGCCCGAACCGATCGGGTCGGGTCGGGTCGGGTGCTTCTTTCCGGGGGTTTTTTTTTTTTTAAATATAAAATAACACCTCTGTTTTTCCCAACACTAAATCTCAGAAGGTGAAAGTTATTGAATCTATTCCAAAGAAAAATTTGTTAAATTCAAAACACCATACTAACTTCATTTAAAAAAAAAAAAAAATCACAGACCAAGATGAGAAATATTATCCCCAAAGAAAGAAGTTCAACCTTCACTAAATCCTTTGAGAGCACCACAGAAAATTGAAAAAAATCACATGAATCAATGGAGGATTCTCAACAAAAAAAAAAAAAGAAACCCACATCACAGGAATCAACCCAGTTGAAGAAGAAAGGGAAGAAAATGCCAAATCCCATTTGAAAAATCACACCGGCGAGGAGAGATTGAGCATGCATGAGCATAAATGGCGCCGGTGAGGAGAAATCGAGTCACTGTCGACGAGACCACGAGCACGAGATTTGTTTGTTTCCATGTAAATCCAAACTCAGACTTTGTTTCTTCAAGTATACAACTTCTCACACAAAAAATATAAACACCGGAAAAACAAGATTTTCAAAACTCAAACACCCCCCCAAAAAAAGTATACATAAATCGATCAATTTCTCAATTCCCCTATACCTCTAACTCAGACTGATGCTTTGAAAACCCCAATTGATTGGAATCTCTTCGCAGGCGATTGTATTTATCGACATCAAAATTGTGAAGCTTCATGAACTGCTTCTGCTTCGCAATGAAACGGTTGTGGTAAATCCCTTCGAACAGAAAGGCGAACCAAAAATACGAAAGACGAACAGAAATCTAAGAAAAAAAATGGAGAGTGCAAGCACGAGCAAACAGAAAGTAGAGAGAGGGAGAGAGGAAGACGTCAAACCGAAAGAGAGAGTAGAGAGAGAGAAGCGAACAGAGAAGAGTAGAGAGAGGGAGACGGCGCTGAGAGTGAGATTGAGAATTAGGGCAACACAAAAATTGTGTATTTATACCAGTGAACCGAAACCGAACCGAACCGTTCGGTTCAGTTCGGTCTTTACTGTAATAACCTTTTAAACCGAACCGAACCGAACCAAACCGACCGGGTCGGTTCGGTTCTTCGGTTTGGTTCGGTTTCTTACACCCCTAGGTCAAATTACATACCTTATTTCATACTTGGAATGGTTTCTCATTTTATAGTAGTGGTTGCCAGGAGGTCCTCCCTCTTCGGATAATTAGGAGTGCTCAGCTGGACTACAAGATTATCCAATCGGAGAATGTGGCCTGATGGGTAGAGATATGCACGAAGTTACATAATTGGTTGATAATACGTGAAGTTTTTATTTTTTTTATAGTAGAGATATGCATGAAGTTACATAATTGTCAATTGATATATAATTGTCAATTGATATAGATTTTCATATTTTTTTTTTCTTTTCGAAACCTCAATTAATATAGATTTGGATAGAGATTATCATGACAATCAATTATTGACATGCTTTATCTTTTTAGCGTATTTATTTATTTATTTTGTATAAATTATCCACAAGATTAGACTATTAGGGGCTGTTTGGGGCGCTGGGTTGGTTATAATAGCTGGGGGATTATAATAGTCTGTGGGTTATAATAGTCTGTGTTTGGGGTGCAGATTATTATAGTCTGAGATAAAATAGTCTGTGTTTGGGGTGCAGATTATTATAGTCTGGGATAAAATAACCTGTGTTTGGGGTGCAGATTATTATAATCTGGGATAAAATAGTCTGTGTTTGGGGTGCAGAGTTTTGGGATGCAAATTATTTTAGTATGGGTTCAAATAATCTATGTTTCAAGCTGACTGTTTTTTTTTTGCTTGACTTTTTTTTTTTTTTTTTGTTTATTTTCCTCATACAACTTTGTATTTCAAATATTAATAATAAAAAAGGGTTTAGTTGTAAAAAAAAATAAAAGTTTTGGGTAAGGGGTTAAATTATGTGTTTAGCTTAAAATGAAACAAAAATAACCTAAAGTAAAGGTTGATTTTCTTTGTGTTTAGAGTCATGGTTTTTTCACAAAATAAGTCATTTTATGATTTCATATAGAAAAACCATATTTGTTTCATTTATGTATTTCCAACATAAAAATGGTAAATGTTTATTAAAAACTCATTTTACCTTTATTATCAAAAGAATCAAATAAAATAGAAATCACATAAAATAAAAACTTGAGTAGTATTTTTTTAAAATTATTATTATCACGGTAAACTTAAATACGATAAGTATAATTTGGAATGAAAAATATGGTACGATGAAGGTAAACATTCATATACTTCATTATCAAAAGTAATTATGTAATAAAACTTCATATTTATATATATGTACAAAGACAACCTAGTATCTAACTCTCCCTAGAAATTTTATGATTTTTCCGACGACCACCAACAAATTTTTCGGCGATCGAAATTCTTTTCCTCTTTTTTCCTTTCATTTTCTTCTACCTCTTTTTTTTTTTCTTTATTTTCGTTTTTTATATTTTTCGAAATGAAAATGAGAAGAAGATTTTCTTTTTCTTTTTTTTTTTTTTTAAAAAAAAAAAGTCGCCGGAAAAGTTGTCGGTGATTGCCGGAAAAGTGGCCGGAAAGTCGACCGCGGTCATCGGAAAAGTTGTCGGTGGTCGTCGGAAAAGTCGTTGGTCGGTCGTCGGTAGAAAAGTCAATGAGTCACATGGAAGAAGAGAGTAGAGAGTTACTGTAGAGAATGGATAAAATAATTGGGGTGAGTTGAATAGTGGTTACTGTAGCAAAACGGGGGGAAAAATAACCAACTCCGCCCCTTATTTTTGTTGGTGCCCCAAACACTGGGTTGGTTATAATAGCGGGGGCTATTATAACCAACACAGTGGGCCAAACGGCCCCTTATTATTCTATATTTTTAGCCATTCGTTTAATTAGATTTTATTTTTTCTATTCTAATCGTGAATTAATTAAAATAATATAAAATAATAAGCTAAAATGAACCACGTTTTGCAGTTTTTGTGTCGTTGGTTTTTGGTCACGTCCATTATAAAAGATGCCCGACCCAGGTCCACCAACTCCTCCAACTACGGCCCATCAATTATTGGCCGTTTGATCTTCACTGTCAGTTCCATCATTTAAACAGATTCATTCTAACCGTTGGATGTCACCTCTCGCTATCACAATATCCAGCTCAAAAATAAAATAAAATAAAATAGTGGGACCCAATTTAAAGACAGGTGGCTCGTGAATTGGGGGTTTTGAGGCACAGGCGGTCCCCACAGTTTCCACGTCCATCCGACGTCAGTTACGTTTCGGCCACATACACTGCACCTGCACCAAAATCACGGTGGTCGGCGGGCACGTGATTCAGACCTATGCCACGTGTCCATAAATGTCTTTTTCGGTGTCTTTTATTCCCTCCTATTTCTTTGGGATTTTTTTTTTTCCAAATATTACATATTATTATGTTTAATTGCAAAATTTGTCATTTTTTTGTTCTTTTTTTCTGAGTTTCAAGTTTCAACAACATTGTTGACTTATTGGAAAAAAAAGAGGAAAATCAATCTGATTTATTGTTTCAAAGAAATAATTAAGTCGCATATGAGGTCCTAAAAAGATATTATACCTGATCTCGAAGTCCTCATATAACAAATCTTTCCGTCTTGGATAAGGGATCGCTTGTAGGAATGATATAATGTCAATTCATGTTTTTTTTTTTTTTTAGGAAGAACTCCTAAGGAGATACAAAAGGTGAGTGCTCTTAGAATGATATAATGTCAATTCATATTCTACACGACTATGGAAACATTGTTTTTAATCTATTGTGTAAGGGTGTGCAAAAACCGATCCAAATCTACAAACCAAATCGAATCGAACTAAACAGGTAGATTCGGTTTGGTTTTATATGACACATCCGATTTTCACTGTTTATTTCTTTAAAAAACAAATATTTGATCAATATTATTTGAATTAGTATAGGAAATTTTAAATAAGTCATAATTGGAATTTTAATCAATAAAAGTCTAAAAATACAAACTAATATTTTGACGAAAAGTGTTAATTCGATATAAGTTTTGGAAAGAATCAATGGAGGGCATGAAAATCATTTGAAACTAAACTATTTATTGAATTGTTTAGTACTCGGAGGGACATGCCAATTACCGCTAAATCGTTATCGAAGCCACTTTTTAATGACGGGTTCAACCCGTCATCTAACATGCAACTATCTATCGGCCCATAACCGACATTGAAGTCCATTCTTTAATGACGGGCCATAACCGACATTGAAGACTATCTTTAATGACGGTTAATAACCGACATTGTTTATAATATTTTCTGAACAAAGTTCTATCAAACTCCGAATTTTACGCCGCTTTTTTTTAAATTACTTTTTAATGACGGTTTTGACCCGTCATTGAAAGTTATCTTTAATGTCAGTTTCGAACCGTGATCTTTGTTAAATATATTCGTGCCATTTTTGAAACACTTATAATGACGGTTTTAAACCGACATGGAAGGGTTTGTACTCGCAGATTTTTTTTCTCAACTTTACACGACGACATAAACCGTCATTGTACGGTGGTCTTTAATAACGGGCATAAACCGTTATCGTAGCCCAAATTTCCGAAATTTCCTGTTTTTTTTTTTTAAGTGGCATCTTTTTAGTAATTTGTTATCTTTGAGTCAATCTGTCATTGTTTAAAAAATACAATCTGACATCGTAGCCCCAAATTGTTGTAGTGATATATATATATTCCCCGTGGAGGCAGGGCTCTGTGGGGTCTACTCCTAATGGAGTGAGGAATCCCTGTTTAAGCGGATAATGAGGGAGGGAGTGAGGAAAAAATTCCACACAAGCTAAGCGGGGATAGGGACATGGAATGTATTCCTGTTTCCCGTTTCTCGGTTTACTTATCATTATCATTATCATTATCATTTATTATTATTATTATTATTATTATTATTATTTATATATATATAAAAATTCAAAGTTTTATTTGTTAATGATTTAGATAATTGGATATCTTTGAATTATATGGTTTAAACATATGAATTATATGCATAAATAATTAGATAGTTTGATATAAAATATTATTTTGTTTCTAATAGGAGATTTAAGTTTTTTTTTTTCTCTAAAAATATATTTTTTTAAAAAAATTAACTATTTAAATGAAGGTTTCATGTGAATAATTAACTATCTAATCGAAAATTATAAATATTTCTCATGAAAAGTTAACTATTTGAAAATTTATTAAAAAAATTATTTGATTCAATGAAGAAAAAAAAATAAATAAATGGAGAATAATTCCTGGCAGAGAATCTAATCCCTGCAAATTGCTCACGAAAAATCCCTACCTCATTCTTAGCGAAATTTAACGAGAAATTTCGCAAATATGGGAGGCAGGGACCAGAGACGGAAAAGCTATTTCATCCCTATCCCACCCTGTGAACATCCCTATCTGTAACAACGTCTCAAAAATTAAACTTAATGAAACTTTTTTTTTTTTTTTTTTTTTTTTTTTTTTTTTTTTTTGGAAAAAGTAATGAAACAAATTAAAGAACAATGAAATCGCTCTAAAGAGGAGGAGCCCATGATGAAAGGGTCGACTAGGGACTGGCACGGCTCATCAAGTTATGGGTTGACCAGGACCTGTGGGTGGTTAGCCCGAACGTGACTGGAGCCAGTGGATGACCAAGGCTTTGTGGTTGATTGGGCTTAGGTTAATTAGTTCATGGACAAAAGTAGCGGCAGATCCATAATTTTATGTTTGAGGGGTACAATTTCATATAAATGTAATTTTTTATGCATTGATGTAATATTCAAATTAAGTAATATCGATTAGGTAAAATTATAATTTTAGTTTCTAAATTTTTAGGTTTGTGTCTATTTGATCCCTAAACTTAAAAACATATCTAATAGAATCTTAAACGTTCAATTTTGCCAAAGGTTTTTGAATTTTCATTCTCGCCCTATTTGACAAAATTAAAATTAGATTTGTTATTAGGTAAGAAAATTAGAAAATGTAATGCAGAAGATGTAAGCGGGCAAGATTCGAACACAAGACAGCAAGAGGGACACTAATGCGAGGATTGAAGAAGAAACCAACAAGCTAAGATTATTTTTGGCTTAGCAAAAGCCATATTTTATATAACTTATAAATTTTTTGAAGTTGAGGGGGACACTAAAGCCCGTTTGGTAACGTTCTCGTTTTTTTGTTTCCGTTTCTTCATTTTTAATAAAGAAAAATAGAATTTCATGACCCTAACACCTATACATTCAATAATAATAAACCTATATTCTTATTTGTGTTTGGAAAAAAATGGAAACAAGAACAAAAAAGGAGAACTAGTTTTAGTTGTTCCCAAAAGTTCTATACAAATTTTGGGAGTGTTTTTAAAAATTGAAAAACAAGAAACATACATAGTTATTAAATGTTTAGATTTCTTAATAAAATTAGAAACAATAAACAAGAAACGAGAACGTTATAAAACGGACCCTAATGGATCTGCCCCTGGGCAAAAGAGGTCCAGGATTGACCACCCTTTGGTCGGCTAGGTGTAGGTACTCCATTAGCCTAGAAACACACCTATTTAAGTCTCGCGTGGTCCACTTCTTCCCAAGTACCACATTCATGTGCAAGCCAATATCTTACCAATCAAACCAATTTACCTTTGCCAGATTACAACAATGAAATGAAACTATTTGACAGTGATTATAAATAATTTATTTGACATATGATTTTAATACTTTTTTTTATAGTATAATTATAATACTATTATTCGCATCTGTTATGGATAATTTTGGACCACTTCGATATACAAGATGAGGACAACTCGCATGAGCTAAAAAATAGGACCAAAAAACGAACTCCAAAGGAAAAACAGGTTAGATGGTCGGCCCAAGGACGGAGGAATCGGGCCTTGGCCTGACCTCTGCTCGGCCTCGGCCGAGTTCTTCCACCTCTGTTTGGTCCCTGGACGCCCTGGTCCACCCGATTCAACCCGAATCGTCTCCGAAAGTCTAGAAACCCTAAAACAGGAAAAAATATTTAAATTCTTCTCCGTTACCGAAAAATGGATCTCGAACTCTATTCTCTGGACTTTCCTCTTACTCTTGCTCTCTTGCTTCCCATCGTTATGCTTGATGACTTAAGCATCGGAGGCAATGTGGCAAGCACCTCACCGGTGTGCAGGTTTTTTCTGTCTTGCATGCAACGTCTTCCCCTCTCAAACTAATTTACCGTTGGTGACACGTGAAGGTCAGTTGAGTTATCCTTGTCCAAGTTTCACCATCTAACACCACCTATTAAATTTATCACATTTGTCAAAATATTGTGAATTATTTTATATTTCAATTCATTTATCAAAACTTTAATAAACTTGCATGAACAACATTGTCGGTCTTTGCAGGGAAAAAAGGAAATTGTTGGGCCTATTCCTCGTGCAGAGGAAGGCCCACTCCCGGGCCCAAAAAGGCATAAATCTCTATTTTCCAAATAATACCCGACCCGATCCAGTTGAAAAGTTTCGGGTTAGGTCAAAGTTATTCGGGTCGGGGTTTCTCTCACCCAATTACTTCAAACCCTTCAAACCCTAAACCCTCGCAATATAAAGGCTGCCGCTTACTTCTCAGCCCTCTTTGGACGGAAGAAGAATCCAAAGGCTTCAACGTCGAATTCGTCTAAATGGTAGTGGCGAACTTGCTTTGATTTCTTTAATCTCTTCTCTTTCTATATGGATGTTACTGAATTCGAAATTGAAGTGCGTTAATCGATTTGTTTGTTGATCGGTAAATTAGGGTAAGGGAACGGGAAGTTTCGGTAAGAGGAGGAACAAGACCCACACTCTCTGTGTTAGGTGTGGCCGCCGTAGCTTCCACTTGCAGAAGAGTCGATGCGCCGCCTGTGCATTTCCGGCCGCCCGTAAGCGAAAATGTAAGTTCGCCTAATCAGTAGGTAATTTCTTTTCAGTTTTTTTTTTTTTTTTTTTTTTTTTTGCAATTGAATCTGTTTTATTTGTTGGGTTTAATTTGCTTCATCGATTGGAAGTCATCATCATAGATCCTCCATTATCGATCTAGATAGCAGTAGATTCGTTATGGGTCTTCAATTTTGGTTTAGTTGCTCGTTTGTCTTATGGGGGTTTTGGATTTAGATAACTGGAGTGTTAAGGCGATCAGGAGGAAGACCACTGGAACTGGCCGGATGAGATACTTGCGCCATGTTCCTCGCAGATTTAAGAGTGGTTTCAGAGAAGGTACTAATTTGCGTTGTATATTACTTGTATTTTCTTCTTATCAATATGATTATTGCGGCATTTTGTGATTTTAATTATATTTGGATCCTGTGATTAGGTACTCAAGCAGCGCCAAGGAGCAAAGGAGCAGCAGCATCAGCCTAAAACATTGAAGGTTAATTGTGGCACAACTTTGGTACCGTATTGTAGCTTCTAGGAGGATTTTGTCATTTTTGGACCAGAATCTATATGAGTTTTGTTTGATGATGTTATTGCCTTCAATACTGAAGCTCATTTTTATTCCTTACTATTTTGTTTATGGAATTTTTTATGATTGGATTCAGACCACTTTCACCTTTGGTTAATCTATGACTTGAGTTATATACTTCTAACCATTTTACGAGTTTTTACTGGTAGATATTATCACCCTGAAGGCTGGGGTAGAATCTATTAGTAAGAAATTTGGATGTGAAGATCATGTGTTTATGTTTGAATTATTCCCTAATCTGGACCTCAATGTTGGATGTTTGTCAATTTGTATCTTTTATGTATATTTTGCCTTGACCATGATTTGGGTAGACAATCCAGAAAAAAATAGAGTGAAATTTTTCTTGACATACCAGTATTAAGTTCGATGAGAATAGATGGGCTTGACAATAACATAGCGAGTTTGTATTCCTTTTGTGGATTGTTAGGGAGATGTGGTTATATGTTAAAGCTAGATAGACAAAAACAGAGGCCGACTCAAGGAAAGGGGCCACTGTAAAACATTCATCCAAACGACAATAAAGGATTTCCTTCATTTGGGATCATAGTAACAGAAAATTACAGAAGAAATGCTTAAGAAACAAGGAACTAAAGAGAGATTAAAATGCATCAAATTCCAAACATTCTTCCTTAGACCCTTCTAAGTCTCGATTAAATCCTCCTGTCATACCAGAGGCATGTAAGCCTGTCGAAAGAATACAACATCTATCCAAGAAAAGATGATGTCAAACCAATTCCTTTATTGGATGTTAAACCACTTCATGAATAATACAACGAATTACAAGTGTGTTGAAGCCACTTTTGGAAGTCTACAAAATCTTCCATCAGATCTTGGGCGTAAAGATAAGTTGATTCAAATTCTCTCCTACGAACAAGAAAGAAGCTTCAATCCTGTTATGTTTAAGGGTATTGAGTCTGTTGACCCTCTCACGAGCTATATGCCAACCAAAAAACCTTGTTTCATAGGGATGCAGAAACTTCAAAGCTTTGAGAACAAAGATGAAGTATAAGAAAAATTAAAGGTTAATAAACTAAAGAAGGGGTTTACGGAGTGTAAATGCTGAAGGATGTTTAAGGATTGAAGGTGCTCTCTTAAGAACTAGATATGGCCTTTTTTATTTCATCTTTGTTGGGTTGATTGGTTGTTATCCTTTGCATCACTTGTCTTATCACCTGTAAACAGCAGAGAGGCTTCCGATACACTTCTAGAGGACAAGTGGCACAACTTAGAATGACGATGTCAGGCATTTTATTGGATTGAACAATCTTCTGGTCTATTCCCAAGACCACAAACACTCCAATTAATGATCTTCATCTTGCCTAATATGATGCTCGTGAAGTTTACATATAGAGAGACAGGTCAATATTGTGTTCTTGTTTATTGATTGTCTTCAAAATAGTTTATTTATTTATAATTGTTTTATATACAAAATTTCATTCTGGAACTAATAATCTCTTTAGATAAGATTGGTGGTCATCTGAGTATAGTTCAACTAATTAAAGTATATCTTTGATGTGGAGGTTTAAGGATTGAGGTGTGGTTGTGGTGATAATATATGTATGGTTGTTTATTTGATCAAGTCAAAACACTGTAGTCGTTGGTTTAAAAATAAATAAAGGTTCGATGCTTAATTGAAGGATTTGAAAAGTTTCATTTGATTAAAATCCAAACGCTTCTTTACTTCAAAATTAAGAACATGGCTGTATAGTTTTTTATTTTATTTTATTTTTATTCTTCTGATGAGAACGAACCTTTCATGATTTTAAAGATCATGTAGGATAACTATATGATTTTTCAAAATTATGATTGTTTTTTTTTTTTTTGACAATATGGTGGGGTGGGGGATTCGAACCACAGACCTCGTGGTTATCAGTAATCTTTATGCCAGTTGAGCTATGCTCTTGTGGCTTCAAAATTATGATTGTTTTCTGGCATATTTGTTAAGGGCACATTTGAATTTATAGGCAAATTTTAAAAACAAAAACAAGATTTTTAATTTTTTTCCCCCCTAAAATTGACTTGGTTTTTGAGTATACATAGAAAGAAGATAAATGAAAAACGAATAACTTATAGCAAGTAGTGTTTATAAGTGTAATTAAAAACAAAAAAAATCAAATGGTTATTAAATAACTCTAAATTTTAAGAATACGTATGACTTTGATCATTTGTTTTGAACAGTATTTAAGTTAGTAGAGATTTTAACCATTTATAAAATTGGTTCAAATATATTTTTTTTTTTGAAAAGGATAAAAGTGTTGAATTTTAATTTTCATTAGTTAATATATAAATATGCATCAACTTCTTTCCTTTTTCCCTCTAAAAAATGACTTCATTATATCATATATTCGCTGAAGTTCCTATCTCAAGCATTCGAGTTCCTGTTCTCTTATTGATAATCATGTGATGTTTTTAGGATGTAACTAAGCCATTGTATTTTATTGCACCGAAAAGAAAGTCCTTATCCTTTTTTACCACATGTAGGGGTGGGGATTAGACCTCTAACCTCATGGTCAGATTACAAGTTTTATGTCTTAAGTCAAGCTCTCGTTGGCAGAAAGTCTTTATCCTTTATGATAATGATTATCGTCATCAAAATAATAATAATAGAAAATGCGTTCATATATGAAAAAAACTATGAAATTGTTATCATTGAACTCCTTTTTTTTTTTAATGAATTTTTTTTTTTTTAATTTTGAAAACGGTAATATTGACACTTTTTTTTTTTTTCTTTTTTGGTTTTCAGACTATATTATTGCAATTTGCAAATTTTAAGCCTTTAATGGAAAGAAACTTGTAAATTTAGAGGTTAGTTGATCCAATTAAAATTTTAAAAGTGTGATTGTAACAACTTATAAAACTAATGGTAGTATTTATAATTTTCTATAAAAGAAAAACCATATTAAACACAATGAAAGCAGTAGCTAATCTGGATAACTTTAATTTTATTTTTGTCATTCTTAATTAATGATTTAAAGTGTTTCAAAAAAAATTAATGATTTAAATATAAAAATCATGTTAGAAAGGGACCTAATAGAATAGGGTTTTTTTTACTTTTGTTATCTGTTTAGGTGGAAGGAGAGACATGGAAACAGGATGCCTATGGATCTCCCTAATCCTAGGGTGGGAGTGCCAACATTTTCGCTTCCGCTTCATCCACCATTGCTCACACGAGTGCTCTCCACGAGTTGCTATTCGACCTTAGATAGGTTCTAAGTTTTTCCCTCGAACTCTCCAAGTGGTATTTCGTCATGTTAGTATAAAGTCACTGGGAGGAAGGCACTATACTATTGAGCAAGTAGCAGTTGTAGTCTCGTCTTTCTTGTAGTTGTGGTGATTTTTTAATGCTACAAAATTATTTAAATATTTATATTGAAATCTTAATTTTAGTGATATATCCAAATATATATGTCAATAAAATATCAATATAATTATATATATTTTTCTGAATTCAACAAAATTTGATGGTGGGAATTTGTATCATTTCTTAGTCGATGATAAATGACAATTATCGTTCCTCTATGTTCGTGTGTATGTATGTATATCTATATACATATGCCAACAAGAACGTAATTCAACTGGCACAAAGTTGTACTAATGACCACAAGGTCTGTGATTTGAATCCTTGAGTTTCCAAACTCAACAATTTAGCCCATGAGGTTTGGATTTCTATGCTTTTAGTTCCTTTGTCAATTTTTCTGTCAAATACTAACATATTGCTGACGTGACATTAGTTTTTATTTAAAAAATATTTGTTTTATTAATTTTTAAGATAAAATAATATATTAAATATTTTTTATTATTTTATTATTTTTCTTTTCTTTTATTCATACATCTTCTTCCAATCTTATTTTCTCCACCAATCAAACCCTAATCTAACTTTACCGTCAGCGACCGCTCGCCAGCCGTCGATCGTCGTAAATTTTTTTTTCCCTATTCCTTTCTTCTCCTTTCCCTTCTTTCTTTCTTCTTCTTCTCTTCTTTTCACTGGTTTTTTTATAAAAAAAAAATCGAAGGGATCTGGAACGGGAGTCCCTCTTCCCTCTCCGGCGTCGGATTCGAAGGGGGTTTTCCCCTTCGGGGTTTTTATTTTCTAATTTTTAACCAATGAAAAGAGGAGAAGAAGAACAAAGAAAGAATGGAAAGGAGAAGAAAGCAAGAGAAAAAAAAAGAAAAAAAATTATGATGAGACGACGACGACGGTCGACGGGAGGTGGTGACTGAAAGAAGGAGGAGGATGAGGATAAAGAAAGAAATAAAAATTAATAATATTTTATTATTTTTATTTTTAAAAGTTAAAAAAACAATTATTTTTAATAAAAATACTGTCAGGTCGGTAAACTGTTAATTATTAACGAAAAAATGGATGAAGGATTGAAACTAAAACTAAACCTCACAAACTAAATTATTGAATTTGAAAACGGATCAAAATAAAACTTAACTCAAAACTCAGGGACTAAAAGTGTTTTTTTTTTGGTATATATATATATGTGTGTGGTACAGGGATAACATGAATTGGTATTTTGATTTCTGTTTTTAACTCAAACTCAGTCACACGTGTTTAAAGCGCGAATTCTCGCGGCGGATCTGCGCCACGTGCCTCCGTGTTCCTCTTCCTTTTCTTCACTGTTTATTAAACGAATCCCACCAGCTAAATTCCAAATCTCCCATCTTCCAAATTTTAGGGTTTCTGATTCTCGTTCCCATTCTCATGGACGCTGCAGAAAATCACAATTCCAAACCAGCTCTCTTCGATCAAGTCCTCCCTCCCCGTCTCGAAGACGCCGGCCTCGAGGACTGCGCCCTTCCTCCCGATTCCATTCGCGAAGCCTTCTTCAAGGCCGCCTCCGCCGTCAAATCCAGGGCCACCGCCCTTCTTCACTCCGACGACGACGGCGATTCCGACGGCTACTGCGTCGAGGATTCATGGTCGCCTACTGCCGTTCTACCAACCGACGTCGTCACCGGAATCTTGCCGGAGCGGGATCCTCCGGCGGCTTGCGCGACGGAGAAGGGATCGAAACTGCCCGAGTTTGGTCGAGATGAGGTCGTTGTTGGGGGAATGGAGGAGAAGAGAGGAAAGGGTTGTGCAGTGGATGGATTTGAAGGGTTGGAGATTGGAGATGAAGCGAAGAAGAAGAAGAAGAAGAAGAAGAAGAGCGGTGAAGAGGAGAAACCTATTTTAGCAGAAGGTTTTGCTTGATATTATGTAGTTGGATTGAGCTCTGTGAAATTTTAGGTTGCGAATTTTGATGGAGTTGTTGTTGTTGATTGTGCATAACTTGGAATTAGAGAAATTTTCTGGTCGAATTTCGTTGGTTCTTCTTTGTGAATATATATATGAGAGAGGTAAGTTCTTTATTTCTTTTGATGAACGATGAAGATCATTACAAATTTAGGCGTTCAAACTTTTAAAATTAAAAATTTAGTTTTTTTTTAATTAATTAATCTATAAATATAAATTTGAATTTTATAGGGAAAAATAAATTTATAATTTAACCTTTATTTATTTATTATTATCTTTTAGTTCAAGTTTGAACAGGTTACCCTTTTTCAAAAAAAAAAAAAAAAAAAAAAAAAGTTTGAACAGGTTACCCGTGAAACCATTTTGGCATTTAATTATTATTTTTAATCAATTTTGTTTATAATTTTTTTCTGTTCTTATAGAAATAATCATATTTTATACAGTTTCCTCAAAAACAAAAATCATATTTTATACATTAAATAAACAAAACTCATCCAATTCTAGCTAAGTTTTAGGAATATGTTTTTATTTATTGAATATCGTCGGATTTAGAATTTTTTTACATTCTAAAATTGAACTTCAAATTTTAAATGAGATATTAACTGTTTAAAGAGTCAATGGTGGACGTGATTACTTATTCAATCCATAAAAGTAAATATAATTCGATTTAAATGACTAAAATCATTTTATCATTTAGGTTTGATTTTATACTTTTAAATATGATTTGAAATATTTATGGTAAGTAATGAACATCATGATTAAGATTTAAGAAAGATGGTGTTTTACATGAATAGTGAGGACAACGTAAATTAGAATATAGTAAAACAAAATATGAAATACAACTATAAAGTCCAAGAAGTGTGTATGACTCTGCCTCTGTATTAGTTGTGTGTCAAATTTAAAAAAAAAAAAAACTTGTTCTATAGTTCGTCTTTGGTGGGGGCTTGCTCTTCAGACTTCAACAGTTTGGAAATGTTTTTGGCCAAATCCTTCAAGCTCCCCTTGCTCGAAATCTTCATCTGCAAACATATATCAATGCACATTACAAATTAATACAAAAATAACATTAAATTACCTATTAATCTCGCTTTTGAATATCCCACATTTTAAAGATGGTTTGAATCTACTTTGTCTAACTAGAGAGATTTTATTACTTACTGGATTTGATTTATCAGCTGCAGGGTAAAACAGGAGGGTTGGATAATCATCAACCTGCAATCCAAACAAACACCAAGTTGTTAGAATTTGATATATCAGCTGAAATGCTGGATTAATAATAATACAAGTGAGTTAAGTAACTGACTTGTAGTTTAGGATGTTCATTTGCAGAAGCATCAATTTTGGCAAAAACAATGTTATCAAAATCTTTGAAATGCTTAGCCAACTTCTCCACATTCTTGCTAGTTGTCTCGCAGGTAATGCACCATGGTGTATGCACCTGTTTCATTACAAATTTTAACATTTTAGCTATAAGAAGCCAAATCAAAGACTAAACTAAGATTAGATGAACATCAATTTTGAGATTATTTATAGGACAGAGGGAGCTGAAAAGCTATGAAACAATTCATTACCTCCAAGAAAACATTGTTTCGATTCTTCAAAACCAACTCATCAAATGTCCTTCCAACAACTACTTGAATGCTTGCTCCCTCCTTTAAATCAGAACAATAACCGAATTATCGAAACGGTAATCATTTCAATTTTCAATTATCGAAACGATCTTATTTATGATTTGAAATAAATTCATATGGAACTAACGTTATTTGGTATTGGCTGTGATCTGTAGTAAGGAGACAGGGTACCATAATGAAGACCTTTGCCGAACGCCTACAAAAATGGTGATTCACAAAGCCATATGAACTGCTGATTACATGGTTTCGGAAGAAGTAAAAGGAATATAGGACAGGAGGGTTACTTACTTCTATGTTGCTCGGGGTCGGATCTGACTCTAACAAAAACTTCGAGCTCATTCCGTTATCAAAAGCAGCAACCTAACAGATGCATAGCAAATAAAAAGTGCATCAGGAGGTATAGATTTGGCTAGAAATATGATTCTCTCAACATTTTTTTTTGTTGGGAAAGGGATTGCTGAAATGAAGTACGAACCACGGTTTTGTCTGATTCTTCAAGACCGAATAATGACAAGAAGGGCTTTGCGAGATTTTCATTTGCAATGTCTATGGAGATGAACATTACCTGCATTCAGAAGAAGATAGTATTGACATTACGTCTAGACAATGTGATGACTGATGAGTAACTTTGATAACCAACGATTAGATAATTTGCTTACCTTTGACTTGAACTTTCTTGCAACATTCTGAAGGGGCTCAAGAAGATTCTTGAATTCGTCGTCATCGGCAAAAATGAGAACCTGCAAAGTGATGAAAATTAGACAATTTGTCTTGAGCAGATTCCAACATTATATACATATTCTTTTCCTTCTATGAGCACCAAGAACGGCGCATGTAGATGGTCGTTGAATTTTTTAAAATCATAAAATACTTGATATCAATCTCAGCTCTGCTACTGTTTACTCCATAAGGGACAGGATTTTCATTAAGTTTCATCTGGAGGCTTGAACCCAAGACTTTGAGAAACTTTCCTCGAAAATCTAAACCCAAACCACTAAAGCCACGCCCCCATTTAGAAGTCAATGATACATACATACAACCTATGAAACAGATCCTGTCCAAGTAAGATCATTTCTTAGAACTCAAGGACATAGTTGTACAACCTATAGAACAGATTTTGTTCAAGTAAGGTCGTAAAAATTCTACTCATGTTCTTCAAACTATAGGTTCGAGTTAAACTTGAACCTTCAAGACTAAGTTAAGTGGACAACATTGGAAAGAAATCCTAAGAATCCTACTCAAAATGGAAAAGATATATTAAGTGAATTTTAGTAGAGGCAGAACGAGGCAATTTCTTAGATTTCTTGATGCAAGCGCCTACACGGAATGAAAGGAAAAAAAAAAAAAGAAAAAGAAACATGAGGTATCTCTTCCTTTCTGTTTTTACTAGCTTTTTGATACATACATCAAGTTTCTTGAATGTATTCCATGGTGATCGTTAATCTTCTGAGCTCTGAATGAAACATTTCTCTTTTGCCTGACTTTGTATAGAACCAAGACTTAACAATCTCATTCTCCATTCCTAAACAAATCTTTATGTGGTAACAAGTGTCGTCTGATTACAGGACCAGAAAAAGATAGAAACTTACATAATTTTAGGTGGTTACAAGTAATTTTTTCTTTATCAACTTATGAAACTCACATGGGAAACCCAAAAAGGAAAAAAAAAAACGAATTCAGAATGTAAAGAATTTAGAGATCTACATGAAGGGATGTAATTCAAATAGAGAGTGAATATATGATAGATGAGAAATATGGGTAACCTGGCGTTTAACAGGGCTGGAGTAAACTCGGATAGAATTCATTTCCGTCAGTTTGGTGACTAATGGAAACTTGTTTTGCTCCAAAAAATGCAATATCTTTTCCCTTTCAAAAGGTCCTTCTGCAAAATACAAAAAGTAAGCCCAGATAGCCTGCAGAAAACTACTGAAATTAACATTCTTTTTACTATCAGTGCACCAGGTGCACGCAAGTTGGCTCAGACAGTCATATTTATGTAACAAAAAGAAAAAAAATAAAAACTACCAGTCTAGCTCACCGTATGTTGTATATCTTTCCTCCTCATCTTTAACAAGTCCAAGGAAATTGTTTGAGGGTTTAATATCTGGGAAGAGAATCTTTGCAGCTTCAATGTTGCTCACTCCAACAAACTGGAACTCATTGTCATCTGAGGCTGCTTTAAAAAATTCTTCATATGAAGGTCCCTTGAGAAAAAAAAAAAAACACATTTCTTGACCACATCCTCCATGATCAATATATAGAATAAAGGAAAGGAGAACGTTCTAAGTAATATACAGTTTTCCAAGGGCATCTATGCAACTAGAAACTTCTAAAACTATAATTTGATGTCAAGAAGACAAGAACAGTGCGTATTCTTATCAAACAACCAAGTTGTTAGGATTTGAGAACCCAAATTTTATTTTAACTCAGACCACAATAACTCACAATGTGACATTTAAACGTCATTTTCTGGGGTCAGTAGAAAGATCAAATCGATAGGCTCTAGATCGTCGCCTATAACGGCTCCATTCAGAATATGGGAGTGAAACTCCTGCAACATGATTTCCGATTTTTGTTCAAAGTAGATTTGTCTATGATATGTAAAAGTAAAACTACGTGTTCTTTGTGTTTTGTCCTGTTCAAATTTCCTGAACAAAGTATATATACACACTAGATGCACAGAAATAAACAAACCTCAAATTTCTCAAAACGACCAACAACAAACATGTGGTGCTTCTTAAGAAATTCTTCAGCTTCGTTCAAAGTGCTTATATTAATAACAGGAACACCAGTCTTCTTCTGGACCCAGATCACAATCTCTTCCCTGAATAGATAGAAAAACAACGCCGATTCAAACAAATGAAGAGAGATTCCAATTAAAAAGTAGCTAATATCATCAATTTCCATTTGCAATCTACCATTCCATGCTATCAATTTAGTATGAACAGAGCAAAAAGCTACTCACGCAGAGAATCCGCCAGTGTAAGCTTGAGAAGACCCATTGACAAACAGAAGCAGTGTAGGGAACCCCTTAATTTGTAGGACAGAGGCCGCTTTCGGGTAGCGATCGGCATCAAGCTTCGCCAACAAAATGGGGCTTCCCAATTCCTTGAGTGAATTGGCTGCCTCAGCAAATTGGGGCATAAGCTCCGCACTCCTAGCACACCAAGGGGCATAACCCAGAAGCAAAACATACTCATTTTGTTCGATTACTCTCTCACTGTTATCATTGCTAAGCTCAAGAACAATCCTCTGTGCTTTACTCAGTACCTTTGCCTCTGAGGTCCTCAAATCAGCTCCATCCTGCTGCTGATTTTCCTCTTCTTCATCCAATGCCAACAATTCCTCGAGACCCTCGAAATCTTCATCGTCATTTTGAACTGGGTTGGTTTCAGATGAGCTAACAATGGCGAAGAATCCGAACAACAGGAGAAGGGTGAAGGCGAGGAGGATGAATCTGGAGGTGGGTTTTCTCAGAATCATTGTGATGGGTTTTAGGAATTGAAGGAAGAGTTGAAATTGGATCTGGGGAAGAGCACAATGGGGTTTTTGAGGGTTTTTTCTCTTCTCAGTTTGCTGTAAAAAGGGCGCTAATTGAGGTTGAGTTAATGGTGATTAGTGATGAAGAGGAAGAGGGAAGGCGATCTGGTTGATTGGCTGAAGGTGTGAAAATGTGAGAGTCAGCCATCAAAATTAAAACTGTCGGTTCTATGGTCAATCAAACTAGAACGTGAGTGGGACAACCATTGCACCCTTTTCATTAATTAGAAAACATTAAGGTGCGTTTGCAAAAATTATATTGTAGTTTTATTTTTAAAAACTATTTTTAGAAATATATTTTTTTAGGTTAAATTATCAAAAATACCCCTCGACTTTAGGGTTTGTTTCAATTATACCCTGGACTTTCAAAAGTTTCAATTATGCCCTTGAAGTTTCAAATTTGTTTCAAAACTACCCTTGGAGACATTTTCCGTTAAATTTATGGACAAAAATTGATGCGTTTGCATGTGTTTTTATCGTTTTTTCCACGTATGTGTTCAAATCTATTCACATAAGCAACAATATATATGCAAACACGTCATTTTACATCCATGAATTTAACAAAAAAAAAGCCTTCAAGGGTAGTTTTGAAACAATTTTGAAACTTCAAGGACATAATTGAAACTTTTGAAAGTCTAGGGGCATAATTGAAACAAACCCTAAAGTTTAGGGGTATTTTTGATAATTTAACCTATTTTTTTAATAAGAAAGCTTAAATATAGTTCAACCGGTCAAAACATTATAATCTCAATCAAAAGGTAAGAGGTTTGAATCTTAACTCTCATATATAACATATTTCTTTTATAAAATTATTTTGCAAATGTTGTTGTATTAATTAGGGAGATGGAATTGTGTTTTCATGCAAAATAAAAGAGGATTGGGTAAAATACCCTTTTGGTCCCTCATGTTTCAGATTCGTTTCCAATAGGTCCCTAGGTTTCAAAATCAAACAATCAAGTCCCCCAAATTAAGGAAATACTTCAATTTAATCCCTGTGCCGTTAGCTTTTAACGGAGTGATGACGTGGCAGTTTATTATAAATAAAATAACTATTATTTTTAATTAAAATAACAATAAAATAATAATAAATAATAAATAATAAATAATAAATAAAAATCTTTTCACCTCTCTCCTCCCCCTTTCCCTTTCCACCTCCATGACTGTCCCCTCTCCTCCTTTCCAGCCATTTCCACCGCCGATGACCTTCTTCTTCTTGTCGCCGCCGCCGCCGCCACCGCCTCCTCCTTTTTTTCTTCTTCAAAACCACCGTTCCCACTCCCTTCCTTTTCTTCTTCTTCAAAAACAAACCCACAACCCACCCCTTCCTTTTATTCTTCTTCAAAAACAAACCCACAAACACACCCATCCCTTCCTTTTCTTCTTTTTCAAAAACAAACCCACAAACCCACATAACCCACCCCTTCCTTTTATTCTTCTTCAAAAACAAACCCACAGAACCCACTTCTTCCTTTTCTTCTTCTTCAAACACAAACTCACCTCCCTTCTTTCAAAGAAGCACACGACGACAAAAAGCGAACAAAGAAACCCACAACCACAAATGACCGACCATCACAACCCACAGAACCCACCCCGTGAGCTTCGTCAGCGCCACGATCTCTGCCTACGCCGCCTCCGTCAGATCGCCGACGATGCTGATTATCTCCGGCGTGGGCTATTATCTTCGGCGTGAAGCCCTCTTGAATCAAGGAGGAAATTAGCGGCACAATTTTTTGGGAGGGGAGAGGAGAGAGATTTTTTGGGTGGATAAGAAGAAGAGAGGTGGAGGGCGGCGGCGGGGCCATTGCCGGTCACCGACGAGAAAGGGAAGGGTGGGGGAGAGAGAGGGGAAGAAAAGAGAGAGACTTCGTGGATGGGGAGAGAGAAAAGAGGGAGCAAGTTTTTTATTTTTTAATTATTTGTTATTTAATTATTATTTTAATTTAAAAATCAATATTTTAATATTTTTTAACTGCCACGTCATCACCGTTAAAAAAATTAACGGTGGAGGGACTCAATAGAAACATTTTCAAAACAGTAGGGACTTGATTGTTTGATTTTGAAACCTAGGGACCTATTGAAAACGAACCTGAAACATGAGGGACCAAAAAGGTATTTTACCCAAGAGGATTTCATTACTTTTATTTCTCCTTCTCTTTTATTAAAGTCCTTTTAAAGTTATTGTTTTTCTCCCTCTCGATTCATATTCTTCCCACTTTCACTCTCACACTCATTATATTCAATACCCTCCTATCATTTTAGATATATTTATCTTTGTTTCCATACCTTCTCTCACATAACTTTCTATTGTTTAAAAATAAAATTTAATTAGATAGGATAGTAGCCCAACACAATTTTAGAAATATTTAGTAAATCTTTGTTTTAAGTTTTTATTTAAACAAACTATATAAAAAAAACGCTGACATTTTCTTATTTCACTTTTAGTCGTTGTTCCTCCTTAGTTGTTGTATTGTTCTTAGTGTATCACTCGTCTCACTCTCTCACCAAGTGGTCTTTTTCTCTTTGAATCTCTTCCCACCTCACTCTCCGATTTGGTTAGTTTTAAGAATTTATTATTTATTATAAAATAAGAACACTTAAAGCTCTTAAAGCTCTTCATACATGACAATAAGTTTTAATACTCCTTAAAGCTCTCTTTTTTTAGTTTGATATTTCTCAATAATACCTTTACGAAGAACACTTGCTTTCAAATTCCAATTAGTCTTGAAAGATTCCAAATCTCGTACTAACATATTTTCCATGACACCTGCAATTATTAAATTTTTAAGATTAAAGTTATAATCTTGCAAATATAACAGAATGACAACAAATAAAAAAAATTGCACAATTTAAAAACTTCAAAGACACATACCTCTAAGATATATAAATCAATTCTAAATTTGTAACAATTAGAACCAATAATCTTTGTTTATCAATTGCACCCCAAATGATGCAACTATTTATAGGGAATGAAATAGGTATGTTAGAATGGAGAATTTACTTTTTGGTTATGGAATTTGAAAAGTTTAATAAACATTTATAATTATAATTAACTATTTATAATTTAATTGGGTTAACCTTTCACATTCTAGTGGAGGGGTAAACATATAAATATAATTTTGTTATTTATATGACTTTTTTTAGTTTATTAAACATAAATATAATTATGTCAAAAAGAAAGAAAAACGTGAATAAGAAACTTAGTGGGAGAGAGAGAGAAAAAAAAGGAAAACGTGAATAAGAAAATTAGTGGGAGAGAGAAAAGGAATTTGAAGAGATCTTATGTATGTACACTGTTTAGTTTAATAAACATAAATAAGAAACTTAGTGAGTGAGAAAAGAGGAATTTGGAGGGGTGTGTTAAAAATAGGATTGTTTTTAGTCTTTTTTGTTGCTAGTCTTTAGGTTCTCCTATTCTTTAGGCTAGTCTTATGGTTTTGTTTGGGTGGCTATTTTTGATGTATCTTGAGCCTATATAAGGCCTATTTGTAATGGAATTCAAAACACAGAGTTTTTACATCACTCTCACTTTTCACTAGTTCTCTCTATTTTTATCTACAAGTGGTATCAGAGCCAAGTTGTGGCATCTTCTTCTTAGCCATTAAACCAATTCCCATTCCTTTATCTTCTACAAAAGCTAGCAAGCATAAACAATGACCTCAGACAACTATGTGCAACCAGCAATTCCCCGCTTTGATGGTCATTATGATCATTGGAGCATGTTGATGGAGAATTTCTTGCGGTCCAAAGAGTACTGGACCATTGTTGAAGCAGGAGTGAATGAACCAGCTGCTGGAGTTGTCTTGTCAGAAGCTGACCAAAAGAAGCTAGAGGAACGAAAATTGAAGGATCTCAAGGCAAAGAATTATTTATTCCAAGCCATTGATCGTGCCATCTTGGAGACCATTTTGCAAAAAGATACATGCAAGCAAATTTGGGACTCCATGAAGAAAAAGTATCAAGGCACAACGAGGGTGAAAAGACAGCAACTCCAAGCTCTTCGCAAAGAGTTCGAGATTCTTCAAATGAAGCAAGGTGAGTCCGTGGATGGGTATTTCTCACGGACCTTGGCTATAGTAAACAAGATGCGGATCCATGGAGAGAAGATTGAAGATGTAGCTGTGGTTGAGAAGATTCTTCGGTCGATGGATTCTAAATTTGCATATGTGGTTTGTTCAATTGAGGAATCAAAAGATATTGATACATTATCAATTGATGAATTACAAAGTTCTTTACTTGTGCATGAGCAGAGAATGACGACAAATACAGGTCCAACCGAAGAACAAGCCCTGAAAACTTCAACTCAGGGTGAAAACTCTGCAGGGAGAGGATCAAATGGAGGACGTGGTCGAGGTCGTGGAAGGTGGCAAGGAAGAGGACGAGGTGGTGGTGGACATGATCAACACAAGCAAACATACAACAACAACTCGAGATTTGATAAGTCCAACATTCAATGTTATCGTTGCCATAGGTTTGGTCATTACAAGACTGAATGCACAACCAACTTCAACCATGAAAAAGGAGAGCAGTCCAATTTTATAGAGAAAAAGGAGCAAGAAACACTATTGATGACGTGTCACCATAACGAGGAGCTTGGACCTAACATATGGTATATAGACACTGGTTGCAGCAATCATATGTGTGGTAACAAGTCTCTTTTTTCTCATTTGGATGAAAGTTATTATTCTACCGTGACATTTGGTGATAATTCTAAAGTAAATGTGGTGGGTAAAGGAAATATTCAAATCAAGACCAAAAAAGGCAATGTTGAAACCATATCAAATGTCTTTTATATTCCTGATTTGAAAAGCAATTTATTGAGTGTTGGACAGCTACAAGAGAAGGGTTATGTCACAACTATCAAAGAAGGCGCATGTGAGATATATGATCCAAGAAGAGGATTGATAGCTCGTGTTGAAATGGCCTCGAACAGGTTGTTCCCACTCAAACTAGAAGGTTTGGAGTTATGTTTCAAGACCAATGTAGATGAAGACCCCACATGGCTTTGGCATTTGTGATATGCCCACTTGAATTTTAAAGGTTTGCAAGTCCTTTTTCAAAAGCAGATGGTGGTTGGTCTTCCCTAAATCTCTCATCCCACAAAAGTATGTGAAGATTGTGTTGTTGGCAAACAACATCGTGAGAGCTTTCCAAAAGGCAAAGCATGGAGAGCACGTAAATCCCTGGAGTTGATTCATTCTGACATATGTGGCCCATTAAACCCAGTATCAAATGGAAAGAAAAAATATTTTATTTCTTTCATTGACGATTTTTCCAGAAAAACTTGGGTTTATTTCTTGCAGGAAAAGTCTGAAGCATTCTCAATTTTCAAGAGCTTTAAAGCAGTTGTTGAAAATGAAATTGGGAGAAAAATCAAAACCCTTCGAACGGATCGTGGAGGAGAATATATGTCACATGAATTTGTAAATTTTTGTGCTCAGCATGGAATTTGACATCAGTTGACAGCAGCCTACACACCTCAACAAAATGGTGTTGCCGAAAGGAAAAACCGAACTATCCTCAACATGGTTCGAAGTATGATTGCAAATGGGAGAGTTCCAAAAGAATTTTGGCCAGAAGCAGTAAATTGGGGTGTTCATGTTTTGAATCGAAGTCCCACTTTTTCGGTGAAAAACATGACTCCTCAAGAAGCTTGGGATGGGCGTAAACCATCAGTTGATCACTTTAAAGTGTTCGGGTGCATTGCATATGCACACATTCCTGACGAGAAGAGAAGGAAGCTAGATGACAAAGGTCAAAAATGTGTTTTTCTTGGCATTAGTGAGCAATCAAAGGCTTACAAACTGTTCAATCCAATCACAGGTAAAATTGTAATTAGCCGAGATGTTATATTTGATGAACTAAACACTTGGAATTGGACAGAAGATACTCTAGAGCAACAAACAGTACCTGTGAACCTTGAAGATAGTGATGAAGCTTTGACACCTCAACTTGAAGATCCAGTACAGCAATCAGTTGAGCTTGAGGCTACCGAGTCTCAAACAGGAGGTGCAAGTTCTTCAAGATCACAACGAGTTAGAAGGAGACCAGCATGGATGGAAGATTATGAGGTTGGTGGTGATCTTTCTGATGAGGCATTTGTCCATTATGCTTTATTATCAGAATGTGATCCATTAACTTTTGAAGAAGCTGTCATAGATATAAAATGGAAGCAGGCCATGGATGAAGAAATTAAGTCGATTGAGAAAAACAACACTTGGGAGCTATTAGAACTTCCTAGAGGGCAAAAACCCATTGGTGTTAAATGGGTTTACAAAACGAAGCTGAATAAAGATGGCCAAGTAGACAAATACAAGGCTCGTCTTGTCGCAAAGGGGTACAAGCAACAAATTGGCATTGACTACAATGAAGTTTTCGCTCCGGTTGCAAGACATGATACGATTCGAATGGTGGTTGCATTGGCAGCACAAAGCAATTGGAAAATTCTTCAAATGGACGTGAAATCAGCATTTTTGCATGGCAACTTGAATGAAGAAGTTTACATAGATCAACCCCCTGGATATGTTCAACAGAGTAATGCAAGAAAGGTATATCGCTTAAAGAAGGCTTTGTATGGATTGAAGCAAGCTCCTAGGGTTTGGTACAGTCGAATTGAGGCCTACTTTATTAAAGTTGGATTTGAAAAATGTCCATATGAACATACTCTCTTTATTAAATTCCAACATCCAAACAAGATTTTGATAGTATGTTTGTATGTAGATGATTTGATTTACACAGGAAATGACTCGATTATGTTTGAAGAATTCAAGCAGTCCATGATGGCAGAGTTTGAAATGACAGATCTAGGGATGATGCATTACTTTCTCGGCATTGAGGTAATACAATCAGTAGCGGGAATTTTCATCAATCAGAAGAAGTATGCACTGGAGATCTTGGACAGGTTTCAAATGGAGAATTGCAACTCAACCACAACTCCAGTTGAACCCAATTTGAAGCTCACAAGGGACCATGAAGGAAAGGAGGTCAACGGTACTCTCTATAAGCAAATGGTTGGAAGTTTGATGTACTTAACAGCTACAAGGCCTGATATTATGTATGCTGTAAGTTTAATTAGCAGGTTTATGGAATCTCCAACTGAGCTTCATCTCCTTGCTGCCAAAAGAATCTTACGTTACTTAAAAGGGACTCCTGATCTTGGCATACTTTATCAAAGAAGAGGAAAATTAAACCTTGTTGGTTTTAGTGATAGTGATTATGCAGGAGATTTAAATGATAGAAAGAGTACTTCAGGGTATGTTTTCATGCTTGGTTCAGGAGCCATCTCCTGGTCTTCAAAAAAACAGCCAATTGTCACATTATCTACCACTGAGGCTGAACTTGTAGCAGCAACATCATGTGCATGTCAAGCCATTTGGTTGAGGAACATTCTTGAAGATTTGCATTATAAGCAAGAAGAAGCATCCGTCATTCACTGTGATAACACATCAACAATCAAGCTCTCAAGGAATCCTGTCTTGCATGGACGAAGCAAACACATTGATGTAAGATACCATTACTTGAGGGATCTTACAAATGATGGAATTATCAACCTAAGCTACTGTAAAAGTGAAGATCAAGTGGCAGACATTTTAACCAAGCCTCTCAAATTAGCAACATTTGTGAAGCTTCGAAGCTTACTTGGGGTGGTTTCCTCTACTACTTTAAACTAAATACTAAATTGCATAGTTTTAGTTTAAGGGAGGGTGTTAAAAATAGGATTGTTTTTAGTCTTTTTTGTTGCTAGTCTTTAGGTTCTCCTATTCTTTAGGCTAGTCTTATGGTTTTGTTTGGGTGGCTATTTTTTATGTATCTTGAGCCTATATAAGGCCTATTTGTAATGGAATTCAAAACACAGAGTTTTTACATCACTCTCACTTTTCACTAGTTCTCTCTATTTTTATCTACAGGGTGAAGAAACTTGGAGGAATTTAGGGCCCGTTTGGTTTAAGGTTTTATAGATGCATGGGAATACATGATGCCTGGGAATACTATGCCTGGGAATAAGATTGGTGGGAATCAAAGATAACTGTGTTTGGTTGTGCATGGGAATGTCATCCGGATTTTATGAGAACAAGTTATGTCTGTATTTATTTTTTAGAATTAATCTGGTAAACTTTATGTAATTTTAATAAATTAATCAATAAAATAATCAGAATTAGTTCAAACTATTAATAAAAATTAATGAAATAATAATCATGAAATAATTTTAATGGGATAAACTATGTTAATTTAACAACTTAAAATTATTTAATTAATTTTTTAATAAATATTTTTAACTACAATAATTTAATATATTGTATCCATAAAAATTAATTAGATAACTTTTGAAAAAAAAAAAAAATTAGATAAATATTTAATAATAATATAATTATATATTTATTATAAGGAAATCCAAAAAAAGTAATTAATGGATTATAAATAATCGATAAGTAATTAATTATAATTATTGAAAAATTAATTTTTATACTAAATTAATTTAAATGATTTTAATTCAATAATTAAATATATTTTTGATAATATTAACTAATTAATTATAATTTTAGTAATATGTAATTACCATCCCTACAATAAAATTGGACTAAGTATTTGTTTAAAACTCCTAAAAAAAGTATTTACTTAAAAAAATTGAAATTATTGACAAACTATTATTTAATCTAATTAAATAATATATTATATTATTTTTAATTTAGTATCCATTAGTTAATTAATTAACTATATTCAAAATAAAATTGCATATAAAAATAACAAAGAAGAGATGGGAAAAGAGAAAACTCATGCTTTTGCAAGGGCATAGAAAACCCTTGCTTATGGGCATAAATGATGCCTGAGAATGAGTTATTTCCTGGGCCCACCACAGAAATCTTGAAACAAACAAGGATATTATAAACCCTTGCCCATTCCCATCTTCAGAAACCTTGTACCAAACGGACCCTTAAAGAGAATGGATGGGACAAGAGGGACAAAATTGAGAATTATAGCGTAAGTGTTTGGACAAAATTGTCCAAAAATGATTCTTTTGATAAGCCACTTTTAAAGAAGTAAGATAAGATAAGATAAGATAAGATAAGATAAGATAAGATAAATCGTTTTTTCATTTTAAATTACATTCTCTCACTATATATATATATATATATATATATATATATATATATATATATATATATATATATATATATATATATATATATATATATATTATTATTATTATTGAGTCCAACCATTGGGAGGATACAATGGTTTTAACCTTTGACTTGATCGAAGATAATCCTAATTAATTGAGCTATACTAAAGTTTGCAAGGTAGATTATTGCTTGAACCTTGAATTAGTAAGTAATATCTTTATTGTTATGAGTCATTTTGCACTGTTTGAAGAATTGAAGAACAGAACGCAGTCACACGAATCAAATATGGAAAAGACCACGAAAGATCGGAGCTTAGAAGAAAGAAAGCCCAAGAGGCTTAACCTTAGCCTCGACCTCTGACCAGGCCCAAAAGCTTGGGTCTATCCCCACTTCATCCAAGCTTGATTCCTAGAGTCTTCTGCCAGCCCGATTCAATCTAATTGGATCTCGAATCGTACTAAAACTGGAAAACCCTAAAAAGGGATTGAGGTATATAAATATTTCTTCAACTTTGGAGAAAGGATTATGAACCCTAACTTTCTGAGCATTTTTTCTTCTCCCTTTAGCTCTCTATTTGCCATATTTCATATACCTCCTTGTTGATTTAGGCATCGGAGTTGGTGTGGCAAACACTACACCAATGTGTAGTTTTCACTTGTTTCGCATGTCACATCTTCCCCTACAAATAAATTCATGGTTGTTGTCACGTGAAGGTCAGGTGAGTTCCCCTACTCGAATTTTGAAATCAACATTTATCAATTGAGTTATATTTATGTTGATACAAATTATTTGTATTTCATTTTCCTCTTTCATAATATGTAGCTTGAAATATTATGATTTACATTTTATGTCGGACCATTCTTACTGTTTTGATTCTTAAAATTTTATAGGTTAAACAACCCTTTTGGTCTTAACTTTTATGGGACAAACATCTCAGTCTTTGAACTTTTGTTTGTAACAATTTAGTCCTTGAATATTAGTTCATGTACATTAAAATTTGTAATAATTTAATTTTTATTGTGAAAAATGTTGTTAGGATTTAATAGGATTTTTTTTTTTTTTTTTTTTTTCTGAACTAAGTAAAGACCAAATGTATTTATAAATTAGCCTGCCAAAATGCTTGAAGCTAAGGCGATGTTGGAAGGGCTAAAAAACATTGTTCATTCCTGCAATCGAGATCAAATTCTGTTGGTTGTGGAATTGGATGCGCTAGGTGTAATCAGAGCGATTAACGACGATGAGGAAGACTTGTCGGACCTAAAAACCATCACGGATTCCATCTCCGCCATTGCCTCGTCAACTCACAATATTAAATTTCATCATTGTAGTAGGCTTTTGAACACATTAGTGCACTATGTTGCCAAATCGGCTTGTAACCCCTTGGTCGTCGATGAGCTTGAGAAGTCGATCGATTCTTAGCAAGAAAAGGGCATATTTTTTGGGCCTCAAACTTCCCCCTGGTTTTCCCCCTCCTCGTGAGGGTAGTTGTACTTCTATTCCGGTTGTTTAATGAATTTCCTTCTTTTAAAAAAAATGTATTTATAAATTACAAAGTCTTTTTTTCTTTTAAATTACTAAGTCATTACATATGAAAGTTGACACTTTAGTTTTGTTGAAAATTTAAATTGTTACAATTTTTAAAGTATAAGAGCTAAATTGTTTGTGCCTTAAGTTGACTTTCTTCAACACTCATCTTGGTATGTTAGATGATGCATCATCCTTTCCTTGGTCACATCATGACACTTTTCTTTCTCAGCCGTTGACATGGTCTGATGAGCGACAATCACGTGTCGCCACTAGTCTGTCTGCAGCGTGGGAGTCACAACCTACTCTTTTCTAATATGGTTGTGACATTTTCCCTCACTTAAACTGTCATCATCCTCGATGACACACATGGGGATACAATCTACCTCATCACACGGTAGATTGTGACACTCTCCCCACTTAAACTCGATATTGTCCTAATGATGATCCAAACTTGGGTTGACTAGTAACTGATCCACTGAAAATACTTGTGTGTCGAAACGAATACAAAAACTGCGCACTACCTATAACTATCCTACTCATGGGCCTTCTCACATCCAGCTTTAGGACTTGGTCTTGAGACTTGTAACATAGGCATGAAAAATCACACTGTTAGGCTATCTCACACTAAGGCATACTCATAAAGCATGAGACTCAGTCTCAGATTTACCTCACTGGACACAACAATTAGCTCTAACATACTCTCTCCTCAACTATGGGGAACATGCCCCAACCCTCACAAATCCAACTTTGACCACTCTAGCCAATTTTTCCAACAATACATATTCTCTAAGTAGCAGATACAGGTACACCCCTCGAGGTGAGGCTCACAAGCTTATCATGAAATGGATTCATTGCAACACATAATCTAATTGGTGCGAATTAATCTGAAAGCTTCTGACACAACCCTCTCTTTATTAGCACCCCCCCTTCAACCAACTCTCATTTGGCCACCTCTTGTGCGCAACAAAATGCTTCACTCTGATCTTACTACGACTTCTTTATAATGTCTCCAGTCTAGTGCTTCTTCTTGAGCAATTGTTTGTCTTAACAACTTCTCTGTGAAGTCATCTACTTAGGCATATGGAATGACTTAAAGGACACACGTGCTTCATTCTTGAGCACTCTCATGAGACAAACAACTCATTCTCTCACGTTACTTTCCACCCAACTCAATTGGATCTTGATTCAGCTAAATCATCCACTCATATAAACTTGTTTGGTGCTCAACTTAGCACTGATCGGTGCATGTTGCACTAACCCTCAGCTTCTCTGTGTGTAACCATTAGCACTATCTCTCTGATGGTAATAATTCTTTTAAAGGCACCCTACTTAGTACACCTTATGATTTCTTCTTACCCACAAACAGGTCCTTCAAGCCCTTGACAAATGAGATTTGATTCTTTCTCTCTTACGAGTAATATTCCCCTCAACGATGTGCCTAAAGATGACACTCTTGAGTTCTAAAGAGTTTGGCTTCAACCCATTTTACTGTCTCTAATATTTGTTGAGAGAAAAATGTTGAATACACAGACAATAATATAATATTATGACAATAATCAATAATATTATAGTTATCTCCCCTTCCACAGGTTAAGTCAAGCAAGTCGATAATAATAGTCACAAAAACGATAAAAGAGATAGGGAAAAGAAAACGACATCAAATGTTATATTGGTTTGCCCCAAGCTCGAGACTACGTCCGATCTTCTGCAACTGTAGATTCTACTAGAGATTGGGAGATTAGAAGAAGCCTTCAAAATAGCGTCACAAACTAACCCTCAATAGCCCAACAATAGCTATTGACTACCAAGTATCAAAATCCGATAGCTTGGGATAAACAACAAAGAAAAGACCCTCAACCTGAGAAGAGAAACACTTTTTTCTCTCTCTCCCACACTACAAGGAAGAAATGGCCACAACTTTTTTCTTGCTCTCAAGTCACAAACTGACCCCCAATAGCCCAACAATAGCTATTAATTTCCAAGTACCACAATCCGGTAGTTTGGGATAAACAAAAAAGAAAAACCACACGCCTTCTTTCATTCAAGTCACAAACTGACCCTCAATAGCCCAACAATAGCTATTGACTTCCAAGTACCACAATCTGATATCTTGAGATAAACAACGAAGAAAGACTACATGTTTTCTCTTAGATTTGGTTTGAAAGACAAACACACACATATATATGCAATGAGCCTTAATGCCCAAGACTCAATCTTCCTTCTTCCTTCTGTTCCAAGGTGGTTAGGGTCCTCCTTGCACACCAAGTGGACTTCTTCCTTACACATTGAGTGAGCTTCATCCTTGCACACCAAGTAGGGTCTTCAATTTTGTCTCCACATAAGATAAAAACTTAACAATCTCCCATTTGGAGACAAAATGCGACTTTGTCTCCCACTACAACAAAACTCTGGTCATCTTGGAAAACTCCAAGGTTCTACTCCCACTACAATTGTTATATCTGATCTTCTTGGTAAACTCCAAGGCTCAAAATACCTGAAAAGCAACAAACTCACAAAAACAGGCAACCATCAGAATATAATTGTAGTTCATATGTGCCTGTCCCGAGGTATGAGCTAGCTACGTGGACCTGTCTCCCAGACGAAAAAAGATAGAAGACAAACACTCCCACTTCAGCTAAGTGGTGACATGTGTCATCTTCTTCCAACTCGAACAACTGTTTCCGAAGAAGATACACTCTAATCATCTTGGCAAACTCTAAGGATCTACTACCACTACAACAATCATATCTAATCTTCTTGGTAAACTCCAAGGCTAAAAATACCTGAAAAGTAGGGGTGTTCATCGGTCGGTCGGTTTTCCAGAAATTTGGAAACCGACAAATTTCGATGGGTGTTGCCAGCCGAACGACCGAACGGTCGGTTCGGTCGGTTTTTTTAAAGATCATGAGAATTGAGATGAAGAACGACGGTCCGTCGGTTATGTGTAAAATCGGTCGGTCGGTCGGTAAATTATGTGTTTTTTTTTAAAAAAAATGGTTTTTTTATATATAAATATATTGGGCGGTCGGTCGATTATGTGTAAAGTCGGTCGGTCGGTCGGTCGGTTATGTGTTTTTTAAAAAAATTGGTTTTTTTATATATATAAATATATCGGTCGGTCGGTCGATTATGTGTAAAATTTTTTTGGTCGACCGACCGACCGACCGACCTCCTCAATCTAAGAACCGACACCGACCGACTTGGTCGGCTAACCGACCGATCGACGTCGGTTCGGTCGGTTTCGGTCGGTCGTGTCGGTTTTCGGTCTGAAGATGAACACCCCTACTGAAAAGCAACAAACTTACAAAAAACAGACAACCATCAAAATATAACTGTAGTTTATCTATGCTCGTCCCGAGGTATGGGCTAGCTACGTGGACCTGTCTCCCAGACGAAAGAGACAGACACGAACACCCACTTCAGCTAAGTGGTGACACCTATCTTCTTCCAACCCGAACAACTGTTCCTGAAGAAGATACACTTTGAAAAAGGCTTGAATTCTCTATTCAAGCTTGCTGCCAAGCTAGAGACCTGACCTTTGACCTTAGCAACTGTTCTGTCCTTCCACTTCGATGCCTCAACTCGCCTAAACGACTCCTTCAATTCATTCGAGCGTCTGACAACTAGGGATTCACGATAGCATCAACTTTCTCTTCTTAACTTCCCAATTTTTTCTGAACTGAAGGATCTTGACCGGATTGATCGAAATTGGCTATCATTGTTGTTGGCTCAACTTTACCTTTACAACTAGTATCTGCAACTTTAACTGGCATCCACTGTCTCTTTGATCCATTGACAACATTCAACTAACGATTTTCCCATTGAACTTCATGACTCCATCAACATTTCTTGGCTTTACAAAACCCATGACTCCTGAACCAAAAGGCTCTGATACCACTTGTTGGGAGAAAAAATGCGGAATACACAAACAATAATATAATATTATGACAACAATTAATAATATTATAGTTATCTCCCATTCCATAGGTTAAGCCAAGCAAGTTCATAATAATAGTCACGAAAATGATAAAAGAGACAGGGAAAAGAAAACGACACCGAAAGTTATACTGGTTCGTGTCCCAAGCCCGAGACTACGTCCAGTCTTCTGCAACTGCAGGTTCTACTATAGAGATTAGGAGATTACAAGAAGCTTTCAAAATAGCATCACAAACTGACCTCAATAGCCCAACAATAGCTATTGACTTCCAAGTATCACAATTCGATAGTTTGGGATAAACAACAAAAAAAATACCCTCAACCTAAGAAGAAAAACATTATTTTCTCTCTCTTTCCCACACTGCAAGGAAGAAAAGGCCACCACATTTTTCTTGCTCTCAAGTCACAAACCGTCCCTCAATAGCCCAACAATAGCTATTAATTTCCAAGTACCACAATCCGGTAGCTTGGGATAAACACCAAAGAAAAACCACACGTTTTCTTTCACTCAAGTCACAAACTAACCTTCAATAGCCCAAACAATAGATATTGATTTCCAAATACCACAATCTGGTAGCTTGGAATAAACAGCGAAGAAAGACTACATGTTTTCTCTTACATTTAGTTTGAGAGACACACACACACGCAATGAGCCTTAATGTCCAAGACTCCATCGTCCTTCTTTCTTGTGTTCCAAGGTGGTTAGGGTCCTCCTTGCACACCCAGTGGGCTTCTTCCTTGCACACCAAGTGAGCCTTAATGCCCAAGACTCCATCTTCCTTCCTTGTGTTCTAAGGTAGTCAGGGTCCTCCTTGCACACCAAGTGGGCTTCTTCCTTGCACACCAAGTGGGGTCTTCAATTTTGTCTCCACACAAGACAAAAACTTAACAATATTGACAACACACAACTGTCTTGCCCAAACTGACACTCTTGACACGTTTATGGAGTCTTCGTAAACTCTCACATTAGAGACCAAATTGTTACCTTTACTAAAGCCTAAGTGCTTTCCAGGCAAAGAAAAGTTTGACAAAGATTATCCTTTTCTATCTACCTTCTTTACGACATTTTGTGTTTTCACAAGTATCTCTATCATCATCATTATTATTATTTTAGAATTTAATGAAATGTGAGGATGGAAAATTCAAACATTCGACATTTTACTTGATATATGTTTATACGTTAACCAATTGAACTTTATTTAGATCGACAACTATATCTCTATCCATCGAGGTTTAAATGGAATTTCTAAAAGAAAAAAGAAATCCTTATACTACAATTTTAAGATAATAAAAAAGAATTAATTAATCAATTATATACATTATATTATTTTTTTAGATTAGAGATGGGATTTTGACACGAATAACGACATTTTTTAAGGATGGTCTCGTCGAAATCATTTCCACGATACAATTTGACACCTTGGCATATGTTGATGGTCAAATTTTGCTTAGGAATTTGCCCTTCGCTCCACGTGACGATCAACAGTGAATTTATAAGATAGCGGGAAAGACGTGACCTATAAGACGAGCAAACGGTGCACACCGGTGTGGTGTAGACCACACACACTCCGATGCTTAAGTTAGCCTTGGCCGAAAAGAACGTAGAATGTATTTAGGGATTGATGTTTGCATACCTGTGAGCGTGTGCGGCCTCCCTTTTTATAGACTTCCCCTTAGGGTTTTCGTCGGCACCAGACTTCACGTGATCTCCGGGCCTTTGGCCGTGGTCGGCCTCGACAATGGGCAGAGGCCGACCTCATCCTCCTAGGGTCTTTTAAGAATTCGGAGGTGTTTCGGGACAAACCAGGCGGACCCGGGGCGATCCGGGGCGTCACAGGCCGAAAGGAGGTGACCGAGCTAGGCCCGCGCAAGCGGGCGACCATCATGGCCCGACTCTTTGGTCCGATCTTCCTATGGGTCGGATTTCTGGTCCTACCTTTGCTCGATTGTCCTTGTCAGCTCCTTGTTCGTCAGTGTGGTCTAAAATTACCCATAACAGCATACATTCCAATTATTTTTTGTAATAATTAATTTTGTTATTAAATTCTATTAAGGAACAAGTCAAATAAAATACTTTCATTCTTTCTATACCTAACACCACTATTCCAACAAAAGTGGGAGATAAAAGAACTAAAAAAAAGTTAAATAAAAAGTTGTCAACTCCTTTAAAATTATTAAAAATTTAAAATTAATTATTCTATCAGAAATAAAATTTTAATTTTATATTTAGTATATCCGTGAATCTGAAAAAACATTCAATAAATCAACGATTTTTTTTTTTTGAACATAATATTGAATAGAGAGTGCAAAAATCCATTAAATATAAAATCGAAAATTTAGAAAATTTATTACACAATATCTAGAGATTTACTTGACACAAGTCAACATGAGCATAACTCTGGTATCAAACTTGTATTAATGACCAAAAGGTCTGTTACTCGAGTCTCTCACTCCCACATATTGTGTTAAAAAAATGATTTACTTGACACAATAGGGATGTCTATGAGGGTGGGTTGGAGATAGGGATGGCTTTCTCGCATCTCTGTCCCTACGAAATTTCTCGTTAAATTTCACGGGGAGTGGAGCGAGGATTCTCTGCATGAAATTTGCAAACGGAGAATGGAGATGGATAATACATTTCCTGTCTCCGTCTTCGTATAGCTCGTGAGAAATTTCTTTTCTCCCAGTTCCTCCTCCATTCCCTACTTAAACAGGGATTTTGTGTGAAACAAAGGGACATCTCTAGACTTCACGGATTGAAGTTGTAATTTAAGAGGGAAAAGAACAAGAAAACGTGAGAGAAAGAAAGTGGATCAAGACATTAATTAAGAATGGGGATTTGTAGAGAAGTTGAAATTGTGCATTAAAATAAGAAAAGGACAAGAGAAAAAAGAACATGAAAGAGAGAGAAAGACAAGGCAACGTGCCAGGTCGAGGCAGCGTCAGACAAAGCTCCTTTACATTTGGAAGTGACCAACTTCTGACATTTGTTGTCTCTAAAACTTTGCCCATCATCGTCTCTGCCACAATTTTGGATATTTTGGATAAGTTTCCTTTTCTTGTTGCTCTTCGATCAAGATCAAACCTTTTTAAAGAACATTCAACCTCAGCTAAGACCTTAGAGAGAGAGAATAATAATAATAATAATAATAATGCTGGAAGGGAAGGCTTTGATTGATGATACAGACATGCCTGTCCAATTGCAGATCCAAGCCATGAAAGCTGCTTCTGAAGCTCTCGATCTCTATGATGTTTTTGACTGTAAATCCATTGCTGCCCACATCAAGAAGGTTCTCTCTCCACTTTCTTCTAAAGTTTAAGTTGATAGATTACGATAGAATTTAGTCTTTTATTTGATATTTACATATAAAAATATTGAACTAATATGAATTCGAGTAAATTTTACTAGGTTTACTTCCCAAATTTTTTAAATTTGGGGTTTACCAATCTTTTAACTTCTAGAAAATAACTAATAGGTTTTTAAATTCCGTTCGATAACTATTTAGGTTTTGAAAATTAATATCATAAACATTGCTATTATTTACAAGTTTTTTTTTTTATTTTTATTTTTTTTTTTTTTTATCTACTTTTGACAAATGTTTTGAAAATTCAAGTCCAATCTTAAAAATTAATTTATTTTTTTTTAAAAAATAGTTATAAAAAACTTATTTTGTGCTTTTATTAAAGAATTCAAATCTATTCTAAAAAAAAAAAAATGAAAACCATGGTAAAAGAAGGATGGAAAACAAACACAATTTTCAAAAAGTTGAAAATTAAAAGCGATATCCTTACCAAACATGAACTAAACTTTTAATTCCGTGTCTAATAAATTTCTAAACTTTGAAAGTGTCAAATAATATCGATGTATTAGAAACCGATCTTTAAAGTTTTGCACTTTATTGTTTGAGATTTATTTCAAATTTTCAATCACATGGTTAATTTTTTGTGCAGAAATTTGATGATGGGCATGGGATGGGATGGCAATGTGTGGTGGGTTCAAATTTTGGGAGCTTTTTCACTCATTCTAAAGGGACTTTCATCTACTTCACTTTGGAGACTCTCAACTTTCTTGTCTTCAAAGGGGCTTCTTCAAATTCTCTCTCAAACTAAGGCCTTCTTTTTTGGTCTATAAGTTTTTCAAATCTCATTTTTCTTATAAATGTTTCTGCCATGGAAATGGATGGTAAAGTTTTTTTTTTTTTTTTTCTTTTCTTTTTTTAGGGGTAGTGTCCTTTCTTTGAATATAGAGTTGTAAACTTGTTTGGGGCTTCATGAGTTCTAATGAGTCCTATAATATAATATAGTTGGCATATGTATGCTTTGATTTTTTTTTTTTCTAATTTTGGTTACTAAATACCATGTCAAGAGTGAAAAAGTGACTTTTTTTTTTTTGGGTGAAGTTAGAATTATGGCTAAAGCTCAAGTAAATCCAATAATGAGATATTTGTTATATTGGCCTTTTCCTCCTATCAATTTAGTAGAGTTTTGTAAAACAAATATATAGAAGTAATGAAGGTTGTTTAAGAATCATGCTTAGAAATTAGATAAGTTTTCTTAATCTCCATCTTAAAATGAGATTAGAATTGTAGAGTTAAATAATCATGAAGGAAAAAAAATAATCTTGATTCAAGTTGACTAGATTGAAACGCCAAAGTGAACATAACTTAACAGTAATTGACATGTATCTTCGATCAAAAAGTCAAAAGTTCGAATCCTCCATCTCCAAATAGTAAGAGACTTTAAGTTGTCTCCGTTGTCTATCTTGATTCATTGCTCTCCAAATGGTAGCTTTTACGGTGGTGTAAATGCAACCATCCCTTTTGTGAAGTATATCCTTCACAAACATTTTTTTTTTTTTTTGCATTTCTTAAAAGAAAATGTGCTCCATTAAAAAAAGAATTAATTGTGAGTATTTTATTAGGACTTTGAATTTGAAACTTGAACAAAAGAAAATAAACAAAGAAATAAACCGTTCAAATATGATCTTGATAAAAATGAAACATTTCTATATATATATATATATAATAATCTTCATTTTTATAGAAAAATAGAATGTAACTCAGTTGTATTTGGTCAAAATTTGAAAACATTTTTGTCAATTACCATCCAACCCAAATCCCAAACCAAACCAATAATCAGTTGCAACAGAAAAAATATTTATATATAGCAAAACCAGATCCAGAAAAACCAGGAAACTAATACACAATTGTACAATGTTGTCAAAATAGAACACAAGACAAGAAGATTACCATTGGTTCCTCAGATCTGAGCTGTGACTTTCAGAGGAAAAAAAAGAAAAAAAATGGTGGTTAGCCATGCAAGCATGTCTGTGTCTTCCCCTGCTTTTGAGAACCTTTGACCTTCCTATGACAAACCACAGCCATCCATCCCTCAATCTCTCACATCCCAACAAAAAAAATTATAAAAAAAAAAAAGTCTCAAAAAAACAAACACCAATCACCAAACATTCCCTTTCTTTCTTTCTGTCTGACCTCTCATTTATCTTATCAAGCCCTGCATGTAACCCACTTTCTATGAGCCAATTCCCATTTGAAAGACAGGAAGAAACACAAAGAAAGAAACCCCACAAAACCAGAAGCCAAAAAGCAAACAACTTTGGTTGAATTTTGAATAAGGTTTTTGGATTGTGTTTCCAACACTTGTGTCCTTTTCTCTTTTCTATGAACTTTGTTTTTTCAGGTCTGTCAAGATTGCTGGTTTGTTCTCTCTCGTTTATTCTATCAAAAGATTCATCAAAAAGCTGAAGATGGTACGAGAAATGGAGCAAGATGAAGAGAATTACAGGTCCAAATTGTTCCATTTCAAAGCAATGCAGGACAATAATCATTTGTTTTCCAAAAGCTTGAGCATGGAGAGTTCAACTCTACTGTTTTCTTCAGATAATAATAATCATTTGTTTTCCAACAGAAATCTGGGATCTACTCCTTTAAACGACACCGTTTCGGACAAACCTCCCACGAATCGACAGGACAAAGGCCCTAAGCCCAAGCCCTGCCATGATGCTGCTGCAGTCAAACAGCCTAAAGACCAGCCACCAACAGGTTTGTTTATGTTTTCTGTTTTTGAAAAGTTTGATGATGTTGGGAATGGAGATTCTGAATCCTGATGCAATGTTTTGAGAAAAGAATAATCGAGATCACAGAGTTATTTGGATTGATAAAGTTTATGACTTTTCAAATGAGTTGTTAACATCATTGTTGATATTTATATTCATATAGTTGACCTTCTCATGTTTGTGACATTTTCATGACATCTTGGAAAGAAAGAAATTTTCCCCACATATCGATGTCGAATCCTATTGATGAAGTTTTAATTGAAACAGAATTGATCCATTTGATTGCATCAGAAGAATTAGTCTATATTGCTTGCAGTACTTATGTTTTCCCCTTTGTTGGTATGAATTTGTCTGGTTTCAACATTGCATCATTGTTAATATTTATATTCATATGGTTGGCATTATGATATTTGTGACATTTGATCCAAAGAGATTTTCCCTTGTACCGATGTCGAATCGTACGTATCAAAATTTTACTTGAAATGGTTTCGAGCCATTTGGTTGCATACGAAAAGTCAACCTGTGTTGTTTGAATCTCTTGTTTTGTATGATTTCAAAGGCCATTCTTGAGATTGGTTTGAAGTTTTTGTGTTCTTATTGGACATGTTCAGAAGTAGATCAGATGAAGGAGAGGTTTGCCAAATTGCTTTTGGGTGAAGACATGTCTGGTGGAGGAAAGGGTGTTTCGTCGGCTTTAGCATTGTCGAATGCAATTACAAATCTTGCTGGTACGTCGTCGTTGTATCGGTCTCCGGTTTTCTGTCGAGAACTACCTCGACATTGGTTGAATTGCGCTTTCATTTAGTTGTGGTTAAAGAAAGCAAGTCTGTTATCAGAAATCTTGAGAAGTTTTCTAGTTCAATGTAGGGAGAATGTCAAGTGATGATCTTTTTTTTTTTTCTTTATCTTTCTCCAATCATTTTGCAGCTTCGGTTTTCGGGGAACAATGGCGTCTAGAGCCGATGTCGGTGGAGCGAAAAGCAAGGTGGAGAAAAGAGATTGACTTGCTTTTATCAGTCACTGATTACATAGTTGAATTTGTTCCTTCCCAACAGAAATCTAAGGATGGAACAAACATGGAGGCAATAATTTCTCTCTTTCTCACTCTGATCTTGAAAACAAAAACAAACAGAAAGTGCAATAAAATGCAATTACAGATCATAACTTAAAACACTTCACATTCTTTGATTTAACAGATCATGGTTACTCGCCAACGCAATGATCTTCACATGAACATCCCGGCACTCCGCAAGCTTGATGCCATGCTTATTGTAGGAAAAGATTGCTAATCTTGCTCTACTTTTTTGTTTCTTTAATAAGATTGCATAATTTTCATTGAAGGTAATATATGAATCTCTCTAATGGTTTCACATGATGCATAGGATTGTTTGGATAATTTTAAGGACCAATCCGAGTTCTACTACGTATCGAGAGATTCCAGTGATTCAAATAAAGATAATGCTTCGAAGAGAAATGACAAATGGTGGCTGCCTACTCCTAAAGTTCCTACAAATGGTTTATCTGAAAACTCAAGGAAATTCATGCAGTATCAAAAGGATTGTGTAAACCAAGTCCTTAAAGCAGCCATGGCCATAAATGCACAAGTTCTATCAGAAATGGAGATCCCAGAAAACTACATTGAGTCATTGCCTAAGGTGAACAAAATCTACCCGAACAAGTGATCGATATCGGGAATGCTCTACCTTTCATTGATTTCGTAATTGAATATTCATTTGCAGAATGGGAGGGAAAGCCTTGGAGACTCTGTCTACAGAAACATAACAGTTGAATTCTTCGACCCGGATCAATTTCTGTCTACTATGGACTTATCTTCAGAGCACAAGATCCTAGATCTCAAGGATAGAATTGAGGCTTCCATTGTGATATGGAAGAGGAAGATGAACCAGAAAGATGGAAAATCTGCTTGGGGCTCGGCTGTGAGCTTGGAGAAGCGAGAGCTTTTCGAGGAGAGAGCAGAAACAATTTTACTCATCCTCAAACATCGTTTCCCAGGCACTCCTCAGTCAGCATTAGACATTAGCAAAATCCAATACAATAGGGTACAAAACATATTTTTTGGAAAGTACTTTGTTTCAAATCTTGAAAAGGCTGGAATCCTAGAAAAGTTCTGTTTGCACCACTCTCTGATGCTATATTACTTTGTAGATTTGGACTAATGCAAGACTGCTTTGGATTTACAGGATGTTGGACAGGCTGTTCTAGAGAGTTACTCCAGAATCCTTGAAAGCTTGGCCTTCACAGTGATGTCAAGGATTGAGGATGTACTATATGCGGATTATCAAACTCAAAATCCGACACAAACGTCGAGTAAGAAGAACCCTTCACGGGAAACCCCGGTATCGTCGGGGGCGGATAAGTTTTCACCAGGAGAAGAGCCACAAAATGCTGCAGAGACTCCTACTTCAATGACACTATTGGATTTCATGAACTGGGGTCCTGATATTTCTGATAATGAGGTAAAGAAGGAATCACCAACAGGGAATTCAGAGACCTTACCTCCAGAAAATGAAGTGAAGCATGTGCACAAGCTTCAAAACATAGTGACTAACAATAAGTTGGTCTCGTACCTCGAGAACATAGGCGGCATGAAAAGCCCCACGGCACGACATTAACTCAAGTTCAGATGGGAAGAAGAATAAAAAGAACAAAGAGCAAGCATAAGATTTTAGATAAGGGGGAGAGGGCATAACAGAAGAACACAGTCAAAAGCTCAACCTCCTTTTGACTGAGTTTTTCTTTAGAGCTGTAATTACCAAATCCATTCAATTCATTCCTGTTGTAAATATGAAGGATGAGAACAACTAAATGGGTTTTGGAGTATTTTGAATATGTTTCTTTTGCAGGGCAAAGTTTTAGTCAATTTTGTTAGAAAGGGCAAGTCTTTTTAACCCATATCTTTATCAGTCTTTCAAAGAAACTGGCAAGACCACATTGTAAAAGTACATTCATTACATAATAACAATTGCTCAAATAACACTCCCAAATGGTATCTTTGAAACATGCTGGTAGGAGAGTTAAGAGAGAAAATTTACATACAACAAAAACCCGAGAAAATGAGAAGGATTCAAAAGCGAATTAGATCTTGCCACGTGGCCCGAGTTTTGGTGGAAGTTGAGGTCCTTTCTTGATTGGAAGAACATCATCTGGTGCAGTGGCACTATAATAAGCTAGAGTGGCACCACCTCCTAGTAGCAAGAACTTGAGCAACAATCCTCTCTTGGTGAATGGAGCAGCAAAGGTCTCAAAGAATTTGCTCTATAAAATGTACCAAAATAAGTCAATGGGAAGTTCAATCCAACTAAGCAGCAACAGAGATATCACAGAAATCTAAAAGTTGTTAGAAATGGTTATGTTCTGATTACTTCTAACCTTGCCAAAAACACTTTCGTCATACTCAAAAGTACTTCCCCTCAAAATTATTATATTTAAAATGAAAAGGCACCCTAGAGTATAAAATTCTTTATGAGAAAGCACCCCAAAGTATACTCAAAAGTGTTTTATAAGCACTGGTGGAAAAAGTAAAGAAGACTTGAATCCTTTTATGAGAAAGCATCCTAGAATATAAGATCGAACATCAAAGTAATTTGTCATGAAGCACCTAGAAGTGCTTATAATCAAAGGACATTAGCGAAAATTACTTAATTTTAAACCTTCACAACTTTTCCCATGCCAAAATCACTCTTTCCATACTCAAAATACTTCCCCTCAAAACCATTATATTTGAACTGAAGTGTTCTATAAGTGTTAATGGAAAAAGTAAAAAACACTTAAGTCCATTTTGCAAAAGCAGTCATAGAGTACTCTTTTGACCTGATTGTTAGGAAAACACTCTTGACACTGCAAAAATAAACATCTAAGTAATTTGTCATCAAGCACTCAAGAGTGCTTATAATCAAACCACTTTGCTAAAATTACTCAATCTTAAAAGCACTCCGCCACACACCTAGTTTGAAGAAAGTGATTGAAGTTCAAAAGCAAACAAAGAAGGCTTCTTTCATCTTCATTCCCACCACAAAGAACTAACCAATTACTCTGTTCTGTTCAGACCCATTTTTCCAATTCATTAAAGCAAGACAATGAATCACAAACCTGAAGAGAATTGTAAGGTGAAGGAGCATCAGATCCATACAAATCCCACTGTCCAGTAGTGTTACCCAAATCCTCCAAATCAAAGTAAACACTTTTGTCACCATACTTAGCCACCACAGCACCAGCCCTGAAAACAGAGTAAACAAAAAAGAAAACCCACAAGATTCATAAGATTTCAAACCAATATGTACCAGAAAAAACAAAGCAATCAGAGAAGATTTTTGGTGATAGATTATGGTACTTGAAGTTTTTGGGTCTGAAGCTCTGGCGAGAGGGCCTGAGAGGGAGCTTGGTTCCGGCAAGGGAGCTTCCACCAAGGCCCTTTACGGTGACCGGCTGAACGGCGGCGAGCGTTGCCAAGGAAGCCATTGTAGCCTGTTGGTTTGAAAAGGAAGAGATTTGGAGTTGCAGGCTGAGAGTGGAGGTGAGGCTTCAAATGGGGTTTGGATTCTGTGATTGGATCTTGTTTTGACACGTGGCGAAATGGGATCTTGGAGGACAATTTGGAGTATCACTTAGGAGGTGCCACGTAGGATGGAGCTGGATAAGCCTATCCTTGATGATATGGGGAGGATTTTGGACCTTGCTCATCTTTTTTATTTGGGAGTACCTAAGTAAAGTTATGAAATTTGATGCAATTGGATAGGTTCATGTTAATTCAAGAGCATGTTTCGAAGCGATTTTGAAATGACTAATATCATTTTTGTTAAGTTTGACATCACAATGAAAACATACCTTTAATTATTCAAAAACAATTTTATATTTGATTTTCCACCTTTAAACATGATTTTCATATCATCAAATTTGATTTTGAATGATTTAAGGCATGCCTCAGAGTGATTTTAAATATACAAAGTGATTTTAACAATTTCAAAATCGCTCTCAACACATGCACTAAGAACGTTTGAAAATTTTATGAGACCTATTTGGATTAACTTTGTAAGTGATTGTGAAAGATAAAAACTTTTTTTAAAAAAAAAAAAAAAGATTTAAGGTGTTTGGCAAGGAAAAAAAAACAATCACTGTTGAAATAATTAAGACTTAGTTTGGAATTAGTATAGGTTAAAAATAGTGGTTGATAATTATGTTTTTAGAAAATAAAGTAAAAACAGTGTTCGGTGAATTTCAATTTTAAACATGTAAAAACATATTATTGTGTTTGGTAAACTAATGCTAAATTGTTGTGTTTTAGCTATGATGACAAGTAGACATGTAATTTGCCAAAGTGAGCATAGCTCAGCAGCAGTAATTGACATGTCCTCCCGACCAAGAGGTCGGAGGTTCAAATTCTCCCACCCCAAATGTTGATGTACTAGCCAACAAGAGCATAGCTCAACTGACATAAAGTTGTACTGATGACCACAAGGTCTGTGGTTCGAATCCCCCATCCCACATATTGTCAAAAAAAAAAAAAATGTTGATGTACTAAAAAAACATGTAATTTCAATTATTTTTATATTGATATTTTATATCAAATTCATTATCAGATAATTATTTCAAAATCTATATAATTTAGATTGCACCAAATTTTCTTTGTTCTAAACTATATTATAAAAGCTTAAGAAAAACAATTGTTATAAAAAATTGAAGATATAAGAGAATAGACCGATAAAAAAGAAAAATGTTAGCCGTGTTTGATAACTATTTGAGTTTTTGTTTTTGGTTTTTTGAAGATTAAGCCTAAAAACACTACTTCCACCTTTTAAGTTTCTTGGTTTTGCTATCTACCTTCTTCCATGTTTTAAAAACAAGTCAAATTTTGAAACTAAAAAAAAAATAGTTTTTGTTTTTAGAATTTGGCTAGTAATTCAAATGTGTCATTGACAAAGATGCAAACCATGGTAATTAGGAAATTGGGAGAAAACAAAACTTAATTTTCAAAAATAAAAAATCAAATGGTTATCAAATGGGGTCTTAGATTTAGAATTTTTAAAAGGGTTATTGTAATGGGCAACAATTTAAGGGTTGTTATTTGCAAATATAGCAACTTAAAAAAAAATTGTAAATAGGGCAAATCTATTAATGATAGACATCTATCACTAATAGACTTCAATGATAATGTATGTAGTCTCTATCGGTGATAGACTACTATCACTGGTATAATAGTTTATTAACAATAATTGCAATTGTAATTAAAATATATATCATTGATAGACATCACTGATAAACTTTAATTTTGTTATATTCGCAAATATTTTTGACAACTTCATCTTTCACTGATAGACTTCAATCACAATGATGTAGTCTACTGTCTATCAATGATAGACTACTATCACTGATAGCCTAACATCAATAACTACACTTGTGATTGAAGTCTATTGTTTTTTTTTTTTTTTTTTTCCGAAAAAAACGATACTTCATTAAACTAAGGAGAGTTTGTTGCAACAAGATCCTCTTCAATTAAAGAGGCTAGCCAAGGGGGGATGGCATCATCCCTACAAAAGAAAGCTTCTTCCAGCATGGAAGGGAAAGAAAGCTCAAAAAATCCATCAGCACCAACGGTCGACGGCGAAAGCACCAGAGGGATCCCCGCCGCTGCACGCGCAAGGTAATGCGCCACTTGATTGCCCGCTCTTGGGCATTTCACAAAGGAGACCGATCCCACTCTAGCCGCCAGATCTTCAATATCGATCAGAAATGCCTTGGCTTCAGAGATGTCGTAACATTCGTAATTCAGAGCTTTGATAACTTCTTGGGCATCAACTTCCAAAATCAGAGCAGCATTTTTAGTGTGCTCATTCGACAGGTAAGAGGCTAAGCCTTCCTTAATCGCAACCAATTCTAGTAACTTAATGTTCCATTTTCGGTTAACCCTTTTGTATCCCCCTTGAACCAGAGATCCTGAGGAATCGCGGATGATCCAACCGACTCCTCCAACGCCAGTGGCTTCATTCCAGGAGGCATCCGAATTTATTTTCAACAAATTCATTCTAGGAGGCATCCGAATTTATAAAACGTTTTTTTTCTCTAAAACGTTTTTTACTCTATAAAATTTATTTTTCTCTCTCTAAAATTTTCTCTCTCAAAACTTTTTTTTCTCTATATCTTGTCTATTTCTAAAAATTTATAAATAATTTTTCTCTTCTTAATTAACACGTTCTAATTTTTCTTTTGAAAAAAAAATCACCAAAATTTTCTATCGCTACAACTTTTCTTTAATTTTCTAATTTATCGTTATTTCTTTAGCATATCTTTTACTCTTAACCTTATTATCTCTCAAATTTTTTTTATTTAATTTTTTTAATATAAAATTTATCGCTTTTACTCTTGTTTTCTATTTTTCCTCTAACTAATATCTTTTCTCGAGTCTAACTAATATTCTTTCTCTAAATATTTTCTTTCATCTCTCTAAATTTTCTATGTTTAACTTTTCTCGTATTTCAAAAAAAAAAAAAAAACTTATCTCGAAAACATTTATATTTGTGTCTCTAAATTTTTGTTTCAACGTCTCCCACATTTTTCTCTCTCTAAAACATCTTTTCATCTTTCTAATTTTTAAAAAACTGAAAACCAAAAACAGTTATCAAACAAGGTTGGTTTTCTGTTTTTTAAAAACAGAAAACAAAAAACAGTTATCAAACATATATGGTTTTTGTTTTTAAAAAACAGAAAACCAAAAACCAAAAACCAAAAACTGAAATGGTTATCAAACGGGGCCTTAACAATCATTTTCTCAATAATCAGTTTAAAAGTGATTATCAAAAAGTGTGATTCTAAAATGATTCTTGATCCATCACTTAAAGAGGAAAAAAAAAACTTCATATTTAAAAAAAAAAATCCAAAATCTACCTTAAAAACGCATGCTAAAATTACAAAATTGCCCCCAAATTTAAAGCTTCTCATTTTCTCTTTATGATAATTTCACATTTACACAATAACCAAATAAAGTCACGATTAACCAAACACACGAGTTTTTGAATTAAAATCAGTTTAATGAAAAGAGTTTTAAGAAAAAAAAAAACATTTTTAGAAATTATTATAGACATGTGAAATATTTCACTACTCTTAATTGAATATGTAAATTTGAAATTTTCTTTTAGAAAATTTAATTATAAATCATAAACTTTTAATCTAATCGAATTCAACTTTAAACTTGAATAACAATAAAATTCTCCCTTCTTTCTTTCTTTTCACTCTTTACATTTTTCTATCTTATTTGTTCAAAATTGTGATGTTCTTAGAGATTAGGGGAGTATTTTCATCACTTTAGAACCAACCGAAAAACCCAAGTAAAGAACAAAAGTATATTATTTCAAAAAAAAAAAAAAAAAAAAAAAGAACAAAAGTATACACTATGATGTACCAAATTCTGTGTTTAAACTATAATTTATTATTAACAAATCTCAACAAATGATAAAATCTCCTCAATCTATTCTGAGGGCTGAGATAAGATATATATATACTTACAGAGGAGAAATATCAACAAGTCAGTAACAGATACAAACTGACTTATAACAAGTAAATAACAGATTACAAATAACTACCATATCAGTAGATACATCATTATCCCCCCTCAAACGAATGCTGAAGGAGGCATGAGTTTGCACCGTAGGAAAGACAACCGATCAGCAGATAGTCCTTTGGTAAACAAGTCCGCAGGTTGCTGTACAGAGGGTACAAACTGAAGCTGGAGATCTTTAGTTGCAACTTTCTCTCGAACAAAATGAAAATCAATTTCCACATGCTTTGTTCGACCATGAAACACCGGATTCTTGGCTAATTGGAGAGCAGATTGATTATCACAGTGCAAAACAGGAGCTCGAGAAACATAGACATATAAGTCTTTTAAAAGCTGACGTATCCATGACAACTCAGCAGTGGCAATGGCTAAAGCCCTGTACTCTGCTTCAGTGGAGCTCCTTGAAACAGTAGACTGCTTCTTTGAGATCCAAGAGACTGGATTGCTACCAAGGAATATAACAAACCCTGTTGTTGAACGTCTATCAAGACGACTGCCAGCCCAGTCAGAATCCGAGAAGGCCAATAGATCAAACGTACACTTCTTAAACAGTAAACCAGCAGAAACAGTTCCTCGAATATAACGAAAAACACGTTTAACAGCAGCAAGTTGAATATATGAAGGAGAGTGCATATATTGTGATACACGGCTGACAGCAAAAGATATATCGGGGCGAGTAAAAGTAAGATAATGAAGAGCCCCAACCATACTTCTATAGGCTTTAGCATCTTCAACATTACACAAAGGGGATTCAACATCCAATGAAGAGGCAGAACATGGAGTGGAACACGGTTTGGAAGCATCCATACCAAACTTCTTTAAAATATCAGTAGCATATTTGTTCTGAGAAACCATTATTCCAGCATCTTGGTATTTAACTTCCAAGCCCAGAAAATAAGTAAGAAATCCCAAATCAGTCATGTCAAAGGTATTCTTTAATCTAGAAACAAGCGAGTCAACAAATGTAGGATCATTTCCCGTAAGAATTATGTCATCAACATAGAGAAGTAAGTAAGTGAGAGATCCTTGAATGTTACGCACAAACAGGGAAGGGTCAGCGTGAGAAGCAACAAACCCATGTGTAAGAAGATGTGTGGTGAAGCAGTGAAACCAGGCACGAGGGGCTTGCTTCAAGCCATAAAGTGACTTGTGAAGTTTACACACAAATGAAGGAAATTCTTTACTAACAAAGCCCTGAGGCTGTTGCATATAGACTTCTTCCTCTAAATCACCATGTAAAAACGCGTTTTTGACATCTAACTGTCGAAGGGTCCACCCGAAGGTTGCTGCCAAAGATAACACTATGCGAACGGTGGGTTTCTTAACAACTGGGCTAAATGTCTCAAAGTAATCAATACCCTCTTCCTGATGAAAGCCTTTGGCAACAAGACGTGCCTTATAGCGAGCAATGCTCCCATCTGGATTGCGTTTGATCCTATAGACCCATTTACAACCAATAGCTCGTTTGTGGGGAGGCAAAGAAGTGAGAGACCATGTGCCCTGTTTTACCAATGCATTATACTCATCTTGCATAGCAAGTTGCCATTGAGACAGCTTAGACGCTTGGGTGAAGGAAGTAGGCTCCACAGAGAAGGGAGAAATGTTAGCAACAAAGACCTTCTTCTTTGAAATACCGGACTTTGATCTAGTTTGCATTGGATGAGAGTTGTGCACACCAGACTGAGTAGTTAAAGGAGCAGAGTCAACCACGGCAGAATGGTCAGTCTCTTGGGGAAGATGTTGGTCCGAAGCAACAGGTAAAGAGGGAGACGGGTTAGGAGATGAAGGAGTAGGTGATGGGTTAGGAGTAGGTAATGGGCTGGCACTGGATGGCATAGAGGACAGAATAGGTGATTGTGTGGCAGGTACAATAGGTGTAGCAGAAGTAGGTAAGGAAAAGGAGAGGTCAGAAATGGAGGAATCAGAACAAGGACTAGAGGAGTTAGAACATGAGACATTATTGGGATTAGAACACTGTTTTGAGGGTAAAGCAAAAGGGAATACAGACTCATCAAATAAAACATGTCGTGAAATATAAAACTTGTCAAGGGAGATATTGTAGCACAAGTAACCTTTATAGCTCAGTGGATAACCAAGGAAAACACACTGTGCAGTACGAGGTTGGAGTTTATGATGATTATAGGGTCGAAGCAATGGGTAACAAGCACAACCAAAGGTCCGAAGGAAAGAATAGTCAGGAGAAGTGTGGAAGAGGATTTCGAAGGGAGATTTATTTTGAAGAATAGGTGATGGGAGTCTATTGATGAGGAAAACAGCAGTGGCTACAGCAAAATACCAAAATTTTAAAGGGACAGAAGACTTGGAGAGTAAAGACCGAGCCATATCAATGATATGACGGTGTTTCCGTTCAGCAACCCCATTTTGCTCGGGTGTATAAGGGCAAGATTTTTGATGGAGAATACCCTTTGTGGTAAGAAAGGTTTGAAAATCATGGCCAATAAACTCACCCCCACCATCACTACGAAAAACTTTAAGTTTGGAGGCTAGTACGTTTTCAGCAAATGGTAAGAATTTAGAGAAAGCAGAGAATACATCAGATTTGTAGCATAATGGATAAGCCCAAGTATAGCGAGAAAAGTCATCAACAAACGAAACATAGTACCTATGACCATTTATTGATTTATCAGGGGCAGGGCCCCATACATCGCTATGTAAAAGTGCAAGGGGTACAGTAGAAGCAGAGGAGGACATAGGGAAAGGTAATTTTGACATCTTTCCATCCAGACAGAAAGTACAAGTATTAACATGAGAGCTAGAAACATCAAGACAAGAGGAATTTAAAACAATGCGAAGAATGGAGGAACAGGGATGGCCTAACCGGTCATGCCACACAAAGGAAGAGACCTTGGTTCCAACTTGAGCAGTAAACGTTACTTGTGCAGGCGAAACAGATTGGGCAGAGATGGGGTAGAGGCCGTTAACACTAGGGCCGTGGAACAGAACCTTGCCCGATACCTTGTCCTGAATAGTGAACGAAGATGAGTCAAATATGAAGCGACAATTGTTATTGATGCAAAACTGATGGACTGAAAGAAGATTGGTTGTAATATTTGGAACACGAAAAAGATTAGTTAGAGTGAATGAAGAATCAGAAACAGAGAGAGAGCCAGAGCCAGAATGTGAGATGGGAAGAGACTGACCATTTCCAACCGTGATGTTCTCCTCACCATTATACGCAGTAGAAACGCTGAGATTAGCCAAATCGTTGGTTAAGTGTGCGTTGCAGCCAGTATCAGATAGCAAAACGTGAGGTTCCTGTGAAAACGAGCCAGATGATGAGTTATTAGAACCAGATGCAGAGGCGGCCATGGCAGCAAGTTTGGCCGGAGGATGTCGGCCTTGATAAGAGTAATTCATTCTGTTGTAGCAGTCCAGGGCATTATGTCCATACCGGTGGCAGATCTGACAATGAACATGACTCGAATACTGACTAGAAGTATTAGTGGTAGGGACAGACTGACCTTGGCCTTGATGAGAGGTAGGTGGAAAAAAATTACCGCGACCACGGCCACCGCCTCGATTATTGTCAAATCTTCCTCGACCGCGACCAGGACTTCGCCAATTACCTCTTCCTTGAGAGTCAAAAGTAGCAGTCATGGCAAGATGAGCAGCAGAGTTATTTTCCTCAATCTTGGACTGTTTTTCAATGGCACTTTCTTCCGTCTTCATAAGTACATGTAACTCATCAAATGTCAATTTGTCAGATCGTGTTCGCAGTGAAGTCTTGAAAATGTTGTACGCAGACGGTAATCCGTTAACAGTGTAGATGATTAGATCCTCCGAATCAATAATCACGGAGACAGCGGCAAGACGATTAACAATGTCCTTGACACGTTGCACATACTGATCGACAGACTCACCGGATTTCTTCACAACACTTTGTAATTCAGTCTTCAGGCCAACAATGTTTGTACGCGTTGAAGAAGAGAAGTGTTTCTCTAACTTGTCCCAAACTTCTTTAGCTGTCTTGCATCCGATGACATACGAAAGGGCTGTTTGCGTAAGAGTTGCGTTGATCAAAGTGATGAGTGCCTGATCTCTCTCATACCACTGTTCATAGGCTGGATTTACCTTTGGAGGTTGGCCTTCAGTACGAAGAATCGCTTCAGGAACTTCAATGGAACCATCAACATACTTGTATAATTTGTGCGATTTGAGGAGAGGTGAGATTTGAAAACGCCACAAGACATAATTTGTGGAATCCAAACGAACAGAGACCAGATTACAAATATTGTTGAGAAGAGAGACTGAGGGATTCAAATTCGAACTTGAGTTAGGAACTAGGGCTTGTTCGTTGGTAGTCGTCATTCGCAGAGAGAGAAGAATGATCGAAAAAAAAAAACGAAAAGCAGACGCGTGGATGAGAAGCAGACGCGTGGAGATCTCAGACGCTAGTCAACAATGCTCTGATACCATAACAAATCTCAACAAATGATAAAATCTCCTCAATCTATTCTGAGGGCTGAGATAAGATATATATATACTTACAGAGGAGAAATATCAACAAGTCAGTAACAGATACAAACTGACTTATAACAAGTAAATAACAGATTACAAATAACTACCATATCAGTAGATACATCATTAATTATTATATAAATAAATAATTCTTTAATATAGTTGAACTCCACATCATTTTGTGATTGATAATCCATAAAAACATCAATATAAAAATGTCAATGCCTCTTAAAAATTATAAAAATGAAAAATTCATAAAAATATTAAATTAAATTTAACAAATAATCATTCCACTCATTTTAAATAAGTTAAAATTTTATATCATTAATATGTTGTCTAAATTAATAATATGATATTTTTGTTATATTTCATCCATTTTTTTCTACGATATAATAGATAAATATTGATTCACCACTTATATTAATGTCGAATCTATGTATATATATATGAAAATGTATACATAAAAAGTAACTCCAAAGCAATCAAAAGTAAGATTTTACACAAAAGGATTATATCTACCCAAATAAGGAAAAAAAAAAGTCATATTTCACATTTCATATTTTAGACATCATAATTAAATTGTCAAGATAAATATGATATCTCTCTTCAACCCACAATCCTTCTCCACTCAAACAAAGAAACCCACATGCAAAAAATAAAATAAAAATATAAATGAAAAGCTTTACTTACAATTATAGGCTATGGATTAATTATAGCTTTTTGAGAATAAGATTAATATGATGAATCAATCATCCTCACAGCACATGCTGCTTCTGATATTTTTGATCGTACATGAAACGATGCTTTTCACGTACTCGACGGACTCCACCGTGGGTTTTGCAGAGGGAGACGCGTCGGTCAGGATTTGGACGGCGGCGGTCACCAGAGCACCGCCGTGGGTGTCGGCGGATTTGTGGTCTTTCCGGCGAGTGATGAGTAGGGGTCTTGACTCAGCGCCGTCGGGGAGAATTGAAAAGCCTGAGGGGAGGATTGCGAGGCTGCCGGAATCACAGCCTGTCATCACCGACTGCATGCCGGAAACGTCTACTCCGGAGTAGACCACCATGGATTCCGACGAGTTTGTGGAGCTGTCTTGAAGGATCCACATGCTGCTGCTGCTCTCTTTTGATCCTATTGTCTGCAACAATTCTTCGGGTTTATAAGATATTTTTATTTTTCAAAATAAACCTTCACTTAAATTACAAGTTTAGTTTCAAATTTTGTAGTTTACGCAATCTTTATGTCCGATACATTCTTGTCATATTTGACATTTATTAAAATTCACAAATCTATTTATTGAATTTTAGTTTTTGAATTTGATGTTTAATGTATTCATAAATATTAAGAAAAAAAAAAATAAATATGATAGAGAAATTAGATACCAATTTGAGATTCATTCACTTATTAAAAAAAACCTTTTTTAAAAAAAATTGGAGACCTGTTAGAAATTAGAAATAAATTTAAATTTTTTTTGTATTTTTTTTAATGCTTTTTGCATGTGTAAGGTAATGAGAAGGGTTTCTTTAAAAGTTTTGATTTTATGGAATTGAATTTTCACTTATAATAGTTGTCAAAATTAATATACTTTGAATACCATTTTGAGTATTAAAAAAAATAAAAAATATTAGGAGAGATAAAAAAAAGTTTTTTTATTTTCTATCTTTCTCTTTCTTATAGTCGTTAAGATTTTAATAGGATACATTCAGTCTAAAAAAAATCTCATTTGGCGTCCGGACCGGAAGATATATTATATTTTAATTCTTAAATTTTCAAAAAGTATATTTTAGTTTCTAAATTGTTTTAAAAATAATTATTTTAATCCTCAAAATAAATATCTTAATCCTCAGTATTATATTTTGATTAAAATAGATATTAACCAAAGGTTTCAAAAACCAAAAGTAAATCTAAGAATTCGTAAACTGACCTAATATTTTCAAAATTTAGATATCAAATGGACATTATTTTCAATGTTTAGAATCCATAATTAAATAATCTTTTATGAGTTGATTCAAATAATAAAATTTCCTCCTCATAAAAATAATAATGATAATACTCATTCAAGTAGAATATAAGAATATAAGAGAGATAGAGAAAAAAAAAAGGATTTAATTTACTTGAATGGTAACCGAGTTGCCTCGATCCTGTCCTTTAGCCAAATTTGCAATCGTCTGAGCTTTATCTCCACCAAACATAGCATCCCACTAAAACATTCATCACAAGAAAAATTTCCCAAAATCTCATTAGATCATACTCTTTAATTCTCAAGAAAGTTGCAAGAAAATTATATAAACCGAGGTTTCGTTAAATCACCACAGAACTCAAAAGTTTAAGTAATGTAGCTCGATTCGAAAAAAGAACCTCCTGACTCAAAAGTTAAGTTGATGGATATCGTCACGATAAATTTAGTCTTATATCGATATTTTAATATTTACCTCGTGTCTGCGAGCTTCGTCTCTCAAGAAATCGAAGAGAAGATGAGGAGAGACAGGCAGCCATAGGGAAGAAACTGCACATAAAATAACTCCAATGGGTTCTCCAGGGTCACTTAGATTCTTCCTTGAACAAACCCTAATGTCTTCCCCTGTTTTGCCCACAACTTTGGTCCATGTTTGGTAACTTGACGCTGCAACTGCTTGGGAGAAGCTTGAAGTCATTCTCTGTGCCAATTTTAATGTGCTTTTTCTTCCTGCCAATGTTGCAACTCCTGAAATAACGTTCGAGTTTTAGTCGGGGATAGAGCTAGAAATTTTTGTAACACTCATAAATAAACTATTACATAACTTTTTTAGAGGTTAAATTATAAGTTTTTGGGCATTTGAAATTTGAGGATTATGTTTTATAAGTATTTGAACTCAAATTGTTTAATAAGTTTTAAAATTTTTAATTCCTTTTAATAAGTCGTGAAATTTGTAATTTTGTATCGTCTAACATATATTTGATTTATTAGACATTCTTTTTAAGTTTAGGAACTTAATTCCAGAGAAAGACTTATGACCCACCTTTTAATCTTATCTTTCAAAATTTAAGAACCAACTTTTATTTTAACCTTTTTTTAAACATATATAATATAATCTATCATATTTGAGTAACAAAAATTAGAAGCAAAAACTTACAATTTAAAGTTTTCATACAAATGACAAACTTTTACTATATAGGGTCATGTAACCAATAATGTGATCCACTCTCGATCGAGAAAGAACATGAATGATTACTTTAGAAGAGATTCTACACACTACTTTCTTTTAGGGGATAAATATATATTGAAAATGTAATCAAAGTCATATCGAAAATTGACAATACTTTAGATTATGAAAATATGGAGAAGTCTGGTTGTCCTAACATATAACGTTTCTAGAAAACTTTAAAATTTCAATTTGTTTAAAGAAAATCAAAATCTAAGACATTAAACTAAGAGGTAATTTGCCCTTCTATTTTTTTTTTCAGCTAGCTCCACCACTAGTTTTTCTTTTTTCCATGTGAAGTTTTTTTTTTTTTTTTTTTTTACAAGAAATTATTCGAGAGGAGGAGGAGGCCACCATGAAATATGGCTGACATTCATTTATGTACTATTTGATATACGAGAGAGAAATTATGAAAGCATTTTAAATTTGTATCTAGTGATCATTTGAAGACATGTTAAGGATCCCACATTGAAAATATTGGTAGAGACCTCACAATACATAAGCTACAAGGGTCACTCCACTCATTGCCAATTGGTTTTGAGATGGGAAGTCCATATAATCTAATAAGATATACAGATTTTCGAATCCACATCCAACGGATCGTTAAGAGACAACCACATTATGACAATAATTTTTTCGTTTGGTGTAAGGTTGAGTTATATATAGACTAGAGAGTAAGAAAGAAGAGGGGGCTAACCAGTTGAGTCTTTCATGGGGATGTTGGTGGCCATGAAGAAAGCAAGGCGTTCGCATTGGAGTTGGAGTGTGGCCATCCAATGTCTTGCTCCGAAGGCAGTGCCATTGTTGACAATGCTGCGGTACAAGTTGTGAACTTTCTTTCTTTCACATTCCAAATGCTCCACCATTGTTACCTGATCAAAAACACCCCCCTTTTATATTATATTATTTCAAATTATAATTATATATATGCTTTCAAATTGCCATTGAAGAAAGATATATCCCTTGTATAATTGATGAATCAAGTCTAGTTAATTTGTTCAAAACTTTTAAAGGTTCATTCAAATAGAATAGAATTTACTACTTTTTTATTTTTTTTTTCATGCCATATATGGATAATATCGACATCAGATGTAACACGAAAAAGGTTACCATTTCTGCTTCATGTACTTTGATCTCATTTTATTTTACTCTTTCTGTGTTTTTAAATGTCCAAATTTAATTTCGATATTTTCAATAAATCTCTTCAAATTAGTCATTGTTGTTAGGTTGAAGTTATTTTATTTTTTTGTCTGAATACGCTTTCAAAATTTATAAAGAGAAGACTAATAGTGATTTTTTAAAAAAAAAAAAAAGTTAACCATAAACTAACATATATTAGGAACTATTTTAAGTATAAAATATTAAATTTGAATATTTGAAAGTACACGAGAATTAAAATAGAACAAGTCTCAAAGTATAGAGACCAAATTTATCAGAGCTCTAATTGACATTTTTTTATTTGTTTTTTTGTTCAAAAACATTAGTGGAATTTAATTATCTATATTAAATGCATTAAAAAAAATAAGGCAACTAGTGTATTAACAAGTTTTTTTTTTAAGGTTCATTAACAAGTATTGTTTTGAATGAAATGGAAGGAAATAGCAATTCAACTTAACCATATTATTCTGAACAAGGCTCTTGTGCTAGATGTGGAATCTACTGGTTCTAAAAAGTTTAAATTTTGATAGTGTGATATGTTAGAGCAAATTTATTATATTTTCAACAATTTCAATTAAAAAAAAGTAACATTGATTGAGATCTGAATCGTGTGTTGACGGATCCCATATTGAAAATGTGAGAAATGTATTTTTATTACCAATTAATTTTGAGATGAAACCTCATGTTTAATTTAATCTAATATCATGATGTATCATCTTACTTTCTATTTTATAATATGTTAACAAAAACCACCCGCTCTTTATAATAGGTTAAAATCACATGTAGTTTTTAACGTTAGAGAGGTTGACAAGTTAAATCTCTTGTTATGATATTATCAAGTTGAGTTGTATTAGTTGATAGGTTAAGATATATAAATTTAACTTCTTCAAAACATTTATAACAAAAAATTGAACTTCTTCACAACATTTTCATACCTTGCAATGACCATTAGATTCATCCTTAATTATGCAACCAGAAGGACGTTTTCTGTATTTCACCAACGATGCGTCGATACTATTATCTTCAACGTTCTCGATCGAAACATCGACGATCGCCCACTGTTCAGCGTCGAGCTGCTTACAATGGCGTATGAAATACATTTCTCTAGTGGGCACCAATGGTGTGAGCATTTGCACCTCTGCAAACATCTACATAGACAATGAAAAAAAATCCCTTTGATTCTTTCTAGGTCACTTCGAATAAAATTAATTTAGTCCCCATACTTCAAAATTTGTAAACATTTAATCTCTACCAAGAAAATCGCTTAGTCTTTGTAGTTTATAAACACAGTTGGTCTATGATCAATTCATTTTTTTTTTTTTTAAGTACATCAACATTTGGGGGTGGGGGGATTCGAACCTCTGACCTCATGATCGAGAGTACATGCCAATTACCGTTAAGCTAAGCTCACTTTGGTGTCTATGATCAATTCATTAATCTATGTATGTTAAGAAAGTTCATTAAATCTTAATAGTATCTTTCACAAAAAAAAAAACTACAACGTTACAAAATTTAAGATACAAGAACTAAAGTTTAAGGACTAAATTGTTACAAAATGGAAAATATAAGGATAAAGTCGGCCTAATCAAAACGTCACGACAACAAAAAAATTACTCTGATGAATCAAATGGATTCTTAAATTAAAGTATGTGACTAAATTGTTACTTTTATCCAACTTCAACTATCAAAAAGATTTTTAATCATACATTTATTCAACAATAACTCTCAATTAGCATTTTAATTCATGGATCTCAAACAAAAAGTTTAATTTTCATGGACTCACCAATTGCACTGCGCCATTCCAATTGGCAACTTCTCCATTACAAATAACATCAACTGTGGCTGCCTTCGAGATCATGAAAGGAAACATCTCCTTCCATTGATTCTATGGACAAAACAACAGAGAATTAAATAACATTTTATCGGGAACAAAGCTTAAGTTAATAGGTTACAGTAAAAGGGAATACATAAAATACAATACTGCAAAAAATGATACTCTACTATCATTGAACCTAAAAACTTGCTTGTTTAGGTTATATATTAAATTTCATCTTTTATTCCTACTCATGGTTTTGCTTTTGGTTCCACCAAAAAGACCTCATACCAATGGAGATACTAATTGTCATCCCTTATAAACTCATGATCATCCGTATAAAAAGATTGAGTATACCCTAATTTTATTACCTCGTCCATGAAGCTTTGAACCAACCTCGAGGGCTCCATGAAGACGACGGCCGTCTCTCGAGAGGCCTCGATGTGTCTCTTGAGCCAACAATTGTTGGAATTCTTGAGATGGAATGTCTTCAAGTACTCGTCGTAGTTTAAAATCTCTCGACCGGTCTCGACGCTACGGACCCAGAGGGGCTCGGCGGCGGCGGCCATTGTTTTGAGCTCTTCAAGAGCTTGATGAACCTTCTCCATGATCCTTGACTTCTCAAGCCCAAAAATTCCAGTGTAAAAATCTAAGCAGCTTCGGTTTGTCTCTTGGTCGTTTCCGGATGAGTATGAAGGCGAGGCTGCAGCTTGAGGGTGTTTTCCTAGCGCCGCTCTCAGTTTTTCAACCTGTATGAATTAGATCGTTAGAACAAGGATGATGAAGAGAATGGCCATTGATGCTTTTTGTAAGCTCGATCTCCTCTAACGGGAAAAATTATTGAATGTGACCACCACTCTTAATAATCGAGGGATAAAATTTAAACTTTGTACATCAAAAGTATTGTAGTTTCTTGTTGAGTGGAGAGTAAGATTTCGTGTATGTTTGGGAGTGAATTTTTGAAAGGGTTAAAATCAAAATCAATTTTGATAACAGTAAAATCATTTTTAAAAGTGTAAAATCAAACAAGAAAATTGATTTTGAAATAAGTAAATGTATCTTTCAGAGTGATTTTGAAACATGACTAAAGTGATTTTAGTCATTTCAAAATCATTCCTAAACATGTCGTTCAGGTTGTACATCCACCCTAAGATTTCATGTTCTTCCAATTTGCATTCCTCGTGTTTGTCAAAAAAACTCAAGAGTGGGTGACAGAAATTTCATAAGTCGTTACTAGGATAAAGTGTTGTTTGGTTCGAAATACTTTTGTAATTTCATTCTTATACATTCAGTAATTGTCGTCCTAAACTTTCTTAAACAGTGATATTAAATTTGCTACTAAATTTAATCTTATTTTATCTATATTCTTAACACTATTAGGACAATGACTAATACTAAGAAAATGACATGATAACTTTCTATTTTGGTACATGTTTTATAAACTACCACTAAATTTAAAAATTGATATATATTATATTATATGGGCTTCCATCTCAAAACCAATTGGCTATGAGTGGAGTGACCCTTGAAACTTATATGTTGTGAGGTCTCCACCAATCTTTCCGATGTGGGATCCTCAACAATATATAGGTTACGATAAATTTAATCTTACCTCAGCTTTAAGCTTGGCATTCTTAATACGCAATTGCTCCGTGGTTGTCAATGTGGCGTGGTCTTCCCCCGCATCGACAGTGCCACAGTTTGAACAACCAGCTTTATTCTTGGTAATCTCTCTCATGGCTTTATTTTCTTCTCTAAGTTTCTCCATTTCAGCTTTTAGCAATGTATTTTCATGGCGCTCTTGAATAGCCTATACAAAAACACAAGCAACCCATGCTAAAATGAGTTACTAAGAACCACAAATCTTCATATAATTTTCACACAATAAGTTCAATATTGTCAACTTTGAACAGAAACTCGCATAATTTTAACTTATCGGACAACTATCGTCCTTGTTTATACATGATTACTCTTCACTTGTTACTAACAGATACGAGACATTATTTGCATTCCCAACAATTATACGGGAACTAACGTTAGGATTTTATACATACTTTGATTTGGGTTCGACGATTTTGGAACCAAAACTTGACCTGCCTTGGTGATAGTCCCAATCGCTTACTGAGCTGCTGCCTTTGCTTCTCATCCGGGTGTGGTGACTCTTTAAATAGCCTAAAAATTTGAGAAAAAGAAAATTCAAAACATTCCAATGGCCAAAAAAAGAAAAAAAATCAAAACTTTGATGAATTACGCCTCCATTTCTCTGATCTGCTCGGCAGTATGCCGATGATATTTCTTCCTTCTCTTTACATGACATCCATGATCCCCATGATCTTCATTTTCCTCATGCACTCCTCCGCCGTCGAAATCGTCGTCCGATCTCGACCTCACCGGCCCCGAGTTCTCGCTACTAACCTCCGCCGCATCATCCCGCCGCGCTCCTCCGCTGCCGTCGTCCACCTCCTCCATCTCGACATCCCCCTTCTCCGCCACCTCACCCCGACGGAAAATCCCCGCCTCGAAAACGAAAAAAACAAACGATTCATCAGAGACAGAGCTAGAAATTTTAAAAAACGAAACTCAAAATGAAAACCCCAATTGCCCCGTCTCTCGTTCCTTCCTTCTTCGCTCCGCCCCGAACCCGAACAAAAGAAAGATAGATCGAGGATATATACATACGAGGGTGAGAGAGAGAGCGGGAGAGGAGAAGAAGTCTTTGGTGAAAGCGAGCTGGCGATTGTTGGACATGTCGGCGCCCATGGAAGGGGTGAGGTTTATGGTGAAAAGGGATTGATTTTAAGGGAAGAAATTGAGATGGAGACAAGTGAAGAAGAGGACTGAGAGATTTAAAGGACATGAGAACAAAATGGCTGAGCTCACAGACTGTTCTTTTGAAACTTTTATGTTTTTTTTTTTTTTTTTAATTTTTTGTTTAGAGAGAGAGAGACTGGTAGGGGTTGACTGTTAGATATTTGATGTAAGAGAGAAGACGACTCAACTAACTTTTAACTCGTTTCAATCAAAGATCCAACGGTATTTCGTAGTGTTTTTTTTTTTTTTTTTTTTTCCACAACGGCTGGTTGGCTCAAGCTACCTCTCAATTTTACTGTTATTGTTTTTTTGTTTCTTTTTTTTTTTAATGAAACCCAAATTTAATTTTGCTCTTTATATATTAAATTTTTATTTTGTCATTTTTCATTTTATTATCAATAAATATATATATATTTTTTAAATACGAAGTTTTAGAATCAAATAATGGTTGGTTTGGTGATATAGGGGCAACTTTGTAAGGCTAAATAGTAAATTTATAGCCAATGGTGACTAATCAATTAAATAAAAGGGCAGTTGCATATATGACAACGTGGACTAAATTAATAGCAAATATAACACAGTTGCAAACTAATTGAATATATAGCAAAATTAATTGTATAAGACCAAAAAACTATCGTCAGATTCTATCCGTGCCTATCATTGATGGACTTTGATTATCCAAAGTTTATTAGTGTCAATCACTTATAGTCTCCGATTAATCAAAATCTATCAGTGACTATCACTGATAGACTTTGATTAATCACACTGATAGATTTTGATTAATCAAAGTCTATCAATGATAGTCACTGATAAATTTCGATTAACTGAAGTCTATCAGCGATAGACACTGATAGGCTCTGAATAATCGGAGTCTATCAGTAGACTGATAGATTCTGATTAATCAGAGTCTATCGCTGATAAACTCTGATAATCGAAGTCTATCAAATAGATTCTAATTAACCAAAGTCTATCAGTGTCTATCAGTAATATACTCCGATAGATTTTGCTATATTTGCAATTTTTTTTACATTGTGCTATAATTGCAATTATATAATTCTTATTTGTCACCCACTACAAATTCTCTTAAATAAATCTCAGTCTGACCCTTAATGTTTTTAAAATTCTTAATTACATTATATTGTAGAAAAAGTATTAAATTTTGTTAATAAAAGGTTGTTGTATCATTAAATTTTTTTACATTGTGCTATATTTGCAATTATATAATTCTTATTTGTCACCCACTACAAATTCTCTTAAATAAATCTCAGTCTGGTCCTTAATGTTTTTAAAATTCTTAATTACATTATATTGTAGAAAAAGTATTAAATTTTGTTAATAAAAGGTTGTTGTATCATTAAATTATTGCTTTGTTGACATATTTGGATATATATATTGTGTTTTAAAGTATTGATATGATTAAATTATGAGTTTTTTAGATTGATCGGTGTTTTGACATATTATCAGTAGGGAGGAAGAAATGTTGAAATTCTAGTAATGTCATTTTCTTCTCTCACTTAGGGGCCGTTTGACCCACTGTGTTGGTTCAACCCAGTGTTTGGGGCACCAACAAAAATAAGGGGCGGAGTTGGTTATTTTTCCCCTCCGTGTTGCTACAGTAACCACTATTCAACTCACTCCAATTATTGTATCCATTCTCTACAGTAACTCTTTTCTTTCTTCTTCCATGTGACTCATTGACTTTTCTACCGACAACTTTTCCAATGACCGCCGTCGACTTTCCGACCACTTTTCCGGCAATCACCGACGACTTTTTCGGCGACTTTTTTTTTTTTAAAAAAAAATCTTCTTCTCATTCTCATTTCGAAAAATATAAAAACGAAAATAAAGGAAAAAAAAGAAGTAGAAGAAAATGAAAGGAAAAAAGAGGGAAAAATTTTCGATCGCCAAAAAAATTGTTGGTGGTCGTCGGAAAAATCATAAAATTTCTAGAGAGAGTTAGATACTAGGTTGTCTTTGTACATATATATAAATATGGAGTTTTATTACATAATTACTTTTGATAATTAAGTATATGAATGTTTATCTTCATCGTACCATATTTTTCATTCCAAATTATACTTATCGTATTTAAGTTTACCGTGATAATAATAATTTTTTAAAAAAATACTACTCAAGTTTTTATTTTATGTGATTTCTATTTTATTTGATTCTTTTGATAATAAAGGTAAAATGAGTTTTGAATAAACATTTACCATTTTTATGTTGGAAATACATAAATGAAACAAATATGGTTTTTCTATATGAAATCATAAAATGACTTATTTTGTGAAAAAAACCATGACTCTAAAACAAAGAAAATCAACCCTTTAGGTTATTTTTGTTTCTTTTTAAGCTAAACACATGATTTAACCCCTGTACCCAAAACTTTTATTTTTTTTACAACTAAATCCTTTTTTTATTATTATTAATATTTGAAGTACAAAGTTGTGTGAGGAAAATAAACAAAAAAAAAGTCAATAAAAAAAAACAGTCAGCTTGAAACATAGATTATTTGAACTCAGACTAAAATAATTTGCATCCCAAAACACTGCACACCCCAAACACAGACTATTTTATCCCAGACTATAATAATCTGCACCCCAAACACAGATTATTTTATCACAGACTATAATAATCTGCACCCCAAACACAGACTATTATAACCCCCAGACTATTATAATCCCCCAGCTATTATAACCCCCAGTTATTATAACCAACTCAGCGCCCCAAACAGCCTCTTATTGGAGAAATTATTAGGTGTTTTCGGTGCAATGAGATAGGTGGTTTTGCATCGTTTGATGTAAAAGAGAGAAACTGTGTAAAAGTATCTCGATTTTGTATCTAGCAGTTATTAAAGCACAGGCAAATTTGAAGATGTACATATATACAACGATTTTAAAGAGATAGTCTCAATGCATCGAGAGCACCTAATAATTTGTCCACTTATTGGGATTTCTACAAATTTTCAAGGTCAAAAGTGGGAAGATGGGTCGATCAGTGAAAATTTAACACGTGGACTTTCACTCAAATTCTACATGATATATAAAATCCAACTCACTCACACTTATAATCATAATTCAACCACTCTTCAATAAAGTTTATATTTTTATAAATGGTAAGTTCAAGATGGCATGCACATGTGTCCATATGTTAACATAACAACAACTTAATGAAGAATTTTTTCAAAAAAAAAAAAAAAAAACAACAACTTAATGAAGAATAAGAATACTACTAACAAATTTTAATGGGTTGGTTTTATAATATTAAGAGTAAAATTGAAATTTTAACAAAATACAAATAATTAAGAAAATGGCACAAATATTAAGAATTTATATATATTTTTTTCTTCTAAAAAAAATTATATATATTTTTTGTAAAGAACAAAAAAAATACTGCATAGATATGCGTGTGTGTTGAGTTCAGTGATACTGCATACAGCATATTTAGTATTTTAATTAATATGGTTCATTAAAATATAATAATTAACTAATTAATTAAGCAAAATTAAAACAGACGTTAATAGTTAATGTTGAAATAATATGAATTAAAGGTAGTAGTTAAAATCAATCAAGCATTACAGATTTTATTGATGTTAATTGTTAATTAATTAACTCAGATTAAATAAATATAATCAATAATTAATTTGGAGAACTTACAGTCAAACCAAAAGGTCAACACCAAACCCATGACGTGGCAAATATATTTTCAGCTGTTCGGATTTGTGCATGATTTATGTCTTTGTGTAATTAATGGGATTGCGTCCAATTTTCTCTTTTCTCTCTTCTTTTCTTAATTTGCTCAAAAGTGTGGACTGCCAAACTGAATATTTTAATTTTGAAAAATATAATGATTTGTTTGAGGTTATTTTTTAAAAAACTTATTAAATATCGTTGTAATTAATAAAAAGTAACGAAAATTGAACCTAACAAAACTACTTGCGGCCATACTTGAAAATGAAGCATTAAATCTAATCAACATTGTTTTGGGACGAATCGAGACCTACCACGTGACCTAATTATTGAATGAATACACTATTAAAAATTTGGAAATCTATGACACCAAGAAAAAAAAAATGAAATAAAGTTAAGGGAGGGAAAAAAATGTCATAAAATATAAAAGGCGCGTTTTTTTTTCCTTCATAGCATCATGTATACATTTTTCTTGATGGACAATTCTATGACGCAAAATAAAATGTAATTTTAGAGAGAAGGTACTGAATATTGATGATGAAAGAAAATACTGTATTGTTCTATATACAAAGACAACCAAAACAAAGAATATAAAGCAACACTAATGGCCACGTGTAGGCTTATAACAAGCCACTCTATAACAGAAAACTCTAGAACAAAAGCTGGAAAATAAACCACAACATGATAGAAAGAATTAACACACTAATACTGAGAATAACATTCTATTACAAAAAAAATGTCATTAAATATTTTTGTGACAATTTTTCAATGTCATAAAAACTCAAATTTGTAGTAGTGATAATGTTGGAGACTTCAGCTTGGATATGCCGAAGTAAGGTCTCAGACGGTCCCTTGTTGACTAGGTGGGAACTATGTCAGACGACCGATCTTGATGCATAGATGTTACTAACGAAGAATTGTTAGGTATGGATCGTTAAAAAATGACAGAGACATTTGTCGTTCTCTTCTCGAAAAGGAGGAGACCATCCTTTACACCTAGGATACATAGTCCTAATCAACTCAGCTCCATAGCAATATATTTTCTTACCTTTGAGTAAAAATAATAATAATCAAGTTGAAATTCATGTTTTTCATTTAATATAATTTGTCACATCCTAGGATATTCAAACTAAAGGTTGCATCATTAGATCTCATTTTAAGTACCTATAAATCAAATTTCATGCATTACTATATATATATATATATTTATATTTAATTTATATATTAATTTTAGTTATCCTTCACTAATGAGAGAGACTGTCTATAAATTTAAAGGGGTTAAGAGCGATCAAGAAAATTATAAAAGAATAATAACTAAATTCAAACTTGAGTTAAAACGTCGAAATTAAAAATGCATTTTTTTTAATCAGGCAAAAAAGTGAAACTTAACATTTCCATTGAGATTAATACAATAACAAAATTGTAAATGAATTGAGGAAAAAGAAACAATAATGATAAAGACGATTTCGATTAAATAATCTAAAATTTATAAAAACGCTAATAATTGGGACCATGAATTCATGGTCCCAATTATTAGTTTTTATAAGTTTTGTAATTTTACATATTTGTTTTGTACTATAATTTTTGTAATTTTACAATATTGATAATATGGTAAATTGTATTCAGTAGTTTTTTTTAAAATTTTCATTTCTTTTTCAACTATAATTTATTAACTTCATGGTCCATAAAATTAATTACTAATATTTTGTGCCAATTAAAGCATATAATTTTTCTTAGTTGTAAACTTGCTATTTCTTTGGTTAAATTACTAATTTAGTCCCTACACTTTCATTTTCATGTCTGGTAGGTTTTTAAACTTTAAAAAGTATCTTTAATAGGTTTTTGAACTTTTGATTTTCTATCTAATAAGTTCCTAAACTTTAAGAATATCAAATAATGAAGGGTTTGTTTGGAATACATTTTAATTTAATGTTTTTTAATAATGCATTTTTAAAAAACATTTTGTATAGAAACGGTTTAGAATTTAAACATTTATATGTTTGGTTAGCTTTTTTCATTAGTGTTTTTATACCCACCTTGAAAATTATTTTTAAAAAATTTGATTTCAAGTGTTTCTCTCAAGATGATTTATTTCTCAATCTTATTTTTTAATAAGTCATTTTTGTGGTTGCCAAAACACTACAATTTTTTTCAAAATGATTTTTTTTTTCAAAATTAAACACTTGAAAAGTTAAACCAGTCATTTAACTTTTAATTTTGTATCTAATAGGTTCTTAATTAATATATTTAACATTCTTTAAAATTGAATTTTGTGTCTAATAGGACATTGAACTTTCCATTTTGTGTTCATTAGGTTCATGAATTTTTTTCTTAAAAAAAATGTCAAATAGGTCGATTATATATTAAACACAAAATTAAAAACTTATTAGACAAAATTGAAAGTACTGCCATGAACTTATTAGACATTTTTTAAAGTTCAAGAACCTATAAACGGAATTTGTAATTAACTTATTTTCTTAAAAAACAAAAAGTTGATATGAAATATACCAAGAATTTGAGAAATTGAGCTCATGATATGATTAATATGAAGTTTTTTTTTTTTTTTAGTTCAACAACATTTGGAGACGGGGGACTCAAATCTCTGACTTCTTGGTCGAGAGTACATGTCAATTACGGTCGAACTATGTTCGCTTTGACATGATTAATATGAAGTTGTAAATAAGATAAAGGTTGTTTTTATCTCATCTGCATTTCAACCAACATTACTCAAAATTTTGTTCTTTAGTTCCCATTTTTCTCATCTGATATAATTCTTCAGTTGAAGGTAGTTGAGAATGGTAGATAATATGAAAAAAAAGGACATTTTTTCCCTTAGAAATGAAATCCAAATGAAGAAACAAAAAAGAGCTAATGTTTTTGTTTTTTATTTTTTCCTCTTCTCTCTCTTTTACTTTATGTCTCTTTTTATTTGCTTTTAAAGCTGTAATGTCTAATCATTTCCTCAGCTAATGAGAGGAAAGACAAAATGAGAGAAAGACAAGCCAATGGAAACCAAGAAAAATCAAACAAAGCTTTTTGAAATCAGAAAAATCAAACTAGCTTGAAACAATAAAAGGACAAAATGTCAGAGGGAAAAATTTAATTTGGAGAGAAAATTATGGAGAGAGGGAAAGTAGCTAGACAAACACACATGAAAAAAAAAGATGAAAATATGTCCTCAAAGGCAATAAAGACAAAACAAAAGGCATAGATTGATCATAAATGAGGAGCTTTGATGTGGGTTTTTGTTGTCATGTTTGCCATACACCATTTGTAATGATAATGAATTCAAGGTAAATTTGCTATTTTGTAATCGTATTGTAATAATGTACATCCAATTAGGCTGATATGAAGTTTGACTTTCTACTTAAAAATAGTATGTGTCATTGATGGCACGATATCATCATCATAAATGAGAAAATTGTGTGTTTGGCTTGGCTTAACTCAAAACAATGAAGACATATACCTCTACTTTGAAGTTAAGACACGTCCTAGCTCAAGATTTCCTCAACTTAAAATATGGTAACAACCACCTTTTTCGATCTGTGAATGCTCCTCCAATATCGACTAGTCACCATAGCTAATCTCAAGATTTCACCCTTTCCATGACACAATATCATCATCTAAGTGATCGTCCATAATTCAACTCACGTTCTCTTATTGTCATTCTTATGGTTTTTCACTCTTGCTATTCGAACCTTGTTAAATTCTTCTTCTCTTACTTTAATGAAACAAGTCCCATTGGACTTCAATGGTAAACTTTTGACCTCTATATTAGATTATTGATTCTTTTTAAATCTCCTAATATACAATCTAGTTTAAAAGTAGGAGTTGCATTTGGTTTGAATCTCATTTTGATATATGAACTTAAGTTTCTTCTCGAAATTGTATGTATGTGTGTGTAACTATTTTAGTCATTCCTATTATTTTTGGGAAAAATATACTTTTGGTCCCTGAGGTTTGAGTTAGGTTTCATTTTGGTCCTTGAGTTTTCAAACTCGACAATTTAGCCTCCGAGGTCTGGATTTCGTTACACTCTTGGTCCTCCGTCCAAATTTCCGTTAATTACTAACGGATGGTTGACGTGGCACTATTTTTTTAATTTAAAAATTGTTTTTTAGTTTTTAAAAATAAAATAATAAAAATATCTTATTTTTTCTTTTTTTCATTTCTCTCTCCTCTTTCTTCTTCATCTTCTTCTTCAGAACATGACTGCTGGAGCCATCACTCGCCGTCACTGGAGCCGCTGGAGCCACCGCCTATACTTTATTTTCCTTTTTTCGTTTTCTTCCCTCTTTCATTCCTCTTCTTCTCCTCCTCTTTTCATCTTTTCTTCTCATTCCCTTTCGCCCTTCCCTTCTTCTCCTAGATCTCATATTTAAAAATGAAAGGAAAGTGTTTCAGATCTGAGTTGTGCTGTCGTGGGTTTTCCAGATCCAAGTTCATGCGTCATCGTGGGTTTGCGCCTGCCAACGTAGTTTGTGGGTTTTCCAGATTCGAGATTCGTGTGCGGCTCCAGCGCCAAGGTTTCGTGTTGTTCGTGCTACCGTGGGTTTCATGTTGTTCGTGTTGTCGTTGAAGGATTGGAATTCCATAGTTCCGTAAAGCGGAAGCGTGATTGGGACCGATTCATAATTAATTTTGTTTAATATAAAATACCAATACATTGGCAATAATATTAGAACTATTCTAAATATATATTAAGGCTAAGCATACAAAAATATTAAATCTAAATCTAATTTATAAAGTAACAAATTACTTACTCTCGTTAACGACTCATATTAAATTCACCAACTGCATGTGAATTAATCACAAACTAGTGTGAACACCACAACTATGGTTACACCGGTATGACTTTGAGACTTCTAGAGGCAAGAGACTGGTGGGAGTCTAGAGGAAGCCTTGAGGGAAATTCTCTAAGAGAAAGAGAATGAATGAGATGCTTTTCACCCCACCTCAGGGGTCCTATTTATAGGTAAAAGCTAAGACCTTTTTCCTAATAGGAAAAGGAATACCTTTTTCCTAATAGAAAAATGTCTTTCATTTTAATAAATAATTAATTAATTCCATAATTAATTAATTTCTCTAATTAAATATCATATATTTAATATTAGGGATTTTATTAAAATTTAAATTAATATGAATCCAATTCATATGAAATTTATTTGAACTCTTTCAAATATTTTCTTTCCTAATAGGAAAAGGTCTTTAATTTTAATAAATAATTAATTAATTCCATAATTAATTAATTTATCCAATTAAATATCATATATTTAATCTTAGGGATTTTATTAAAATTAAAATTAATATGAATCCAATTCATATTAAATTTATTTGAACTCTTTCAAATATTTTCACTCAAGAATTAATTTTTGAAATTAATTCAAAAATTATATTATAAAGTTTCATAAACTTTATATTATAATGCATCAATATACATTATACGATTCCTCAAATAAATTGAACACTTTCAATTTACAATTTATACTTAATTGCCTCAAGTCTCTTTACGAGCTACTAGTGGGACCTAATGGACCTACAGATCAGAAGCTCCAATGATACGAGACTAATTGGCCAAACTCATTGACCAAGTTTAGTCAACATTCGTTAGCTGTGGGTCACTCCACTAAAGACCCACAGCTACACTCTTCTCACTGTAGAATATTTATGTGTCCATGGATATCGACCAAGCAGTAAGTCAATCATTCACGTGTATTCGTAACACCAGTTGGGTCAAATTACCGTATTACCACTGGGTTACCTCTGGTTCCTTAAGTACTATTGATTCTTCTAATGAACAAGTTGTTTAGGGTCCAACCACTAAACAGGAGTTCCTCTCGGGCTAGGAGAAGACGGCGCGCCTTTGCTCAAGCCCTGAAATCATCCCTTAAGGGAATACACATCTACTTACCCCAATAGGGGAAGGAGTGAATTTCATCTTGTACTGTTATGTTCCCAGCCCCCATTCGGTCTTGCCCCTGAAATGGTAGGATTATTGAGTCGGCGAACTGACCACTCTCACCCATACAAATCTAAGGACAATCCCTCCTAAAATGGGTTCATAACAGACTCAGGATTGAGATTGAGTTACCTAGGTCATCCTATTGAAATAGAAACCTAAACTAGTTAACGACGTTACATCTAGTGGTTACTATTTCGCGGTTCGGTCTTATGCAAACTCATTGCATAGGATACCCTCACCCGCATGTCTCCTACATGGATGCTTTGGATCATTGCATCTGTATCGAATACAAGGTGAGTCGTATCACATAGTGTCACTAGGATAAGGTACCCAACCTTATCCCTATACTATAGACCTTTTAAGTTGTTACTTGGACACTGATCTCCGTATGCCCCCACATACTAGTCCAAGTTTCATTTAAACAACCTTGGATCTTAGTTTATTGGATTTAGGGTTTATTAATGCAAACTCGATTATTCAATAACCAAATTACTGAATTACTCAAATAACACTTTATTGAGATCGATTAATTTGTTTCATTTACTATTTACGAGTTTTAGGGCATAAAACCCAACAGTCGTGGGTTTCGTGCTGATCGTTTCAGATCTGGCTTGTGTTGTTCGCTAGATATCCCTCTTTCTGCAATTTTATTCTTAATTTTCTGCACCAGATATCCCTCTCTCTTCCTTTCTTCCTTCCCTTTTTTTTTTCCTGTTTTTGACTTTTTCTCTCTCACTCTCTCGCACGCATTTTTGCAAAATGAGTTGCATCCCTCCACGATTTCTTTCCTTCATTATTTCTATATAACATTTCTTAGTAAAGTCGCAAGTAACGGTGATTTTCTCTTCGGTTTTCTTCATCTTCTTTTTGGTATCTGCCTTTATCTTTTTTTTATATCCGTGAGTATCCGGGCCAGCTTACGCGCACCTCGACTAATCTCACGGGACAACCGTCTGACCCTACTACATTTGGTTGCCAAGAAAACTCGTAGGATATTAAATCCTAGGTAGGTGGCCACCATGGGGTATCTGCCTTTATCTTACAGGGTTTGTATCATCTCTTCCAGTGTTTTCAATTTGTTTTTGCTGCGTTTTCAGATTTTTATACTTATACATCATCTCTCTATATACCTTTTGTTCGTCTTCTTTTATTGCGCTCCTTGTCCTCCCTTTCCTTTGTCATATAGAAACACATTAGCTCCTCCCTTACATGATTGCAAATCAGGAAAATGCGAGTAACTTTTTGCTTATCACGACCATGACTTTTCATTTTAATAATAAATTCATTAAGGTTTTTTTTGAAGCATTGTATTTGCACTCGATTTTGCTATTTGGAAAATGAACTATTTTATCTTTATTATTTAATTATATTCAATTTTAGAACTTCACAAGTTTTAGAATCTGAAAGGTTTTATAACCCCTTTATTTCTTATAATATAAAGTTCTCTTTTACTATTTTTCCAGCAACAATGAGGACATCTTTTTTCTTTTCTTATCATTATAAGATTGACTTTTTGTAGACAGTCTACGCTGACGCAAGCAAAGAGGTTGCGTCGGCGTAGACATCTATCCCGACGTGTCTATGCCAACACACATGCCGACGAAATTGTTACGTGGAGATCGTGACGGGGATGTGCGGTGTCGGCGGATTTGAGTTTTCCTTTCTCTTTCCCTTAACTCTTGTAGTTTTTATGGCTTTTCTTGCGATTAGTGTTTGTGGTTTAAAGACTATGCATTGCTAATTGTTTGTCGTATGGATTGATGTAGTTGTTTTAGGTTGTTGGATTGATTTGCGGTATGAATATGCATTTATTTTACCTATGCAATTATGGTTAAATGGCTTTCAATTACTTGATCACTAGTTGAATGATTTGAGTGTTGAATCTTGCTCGGGAGAGGAGATTTGGCCTAAGACTTACTTTATTTAATTGCATGATCACTAAAGTAGAAATTCTAAGTTTGTGACGGGATTTGGAATAACTTTAGAAGTTGCTTGAAGAACTAAACTCAAAGCCTTGCATGTTAATGAACTTAGATAGGGATATCAAGTTGGTTGCATGCATGAGAATCAATTATGCTCGGGAGAGATAGTTGTGATAAAAGGTTCCTAGACTTGGTAGAATAATTGCATGCTAAATTCATCCCATTAATTTATCCTCAATCTCAACAATGAAATCAATTCTCTAAGGGGCTGTTTGGGGCGCTGAATTGGTTATAATATCTGGTGGTTATAATAATCTGGCAATTATAATAATCTGGGGGTTATAATAATCTGTGTTTGGGGTGCAGATTATTTTAATCTGGGATAAAATAATCTGTGTTTGGAGTGTTGGTCTGTTTTAACATGAGGTTCTGAATCAAAGGTTCAAACTGACTGTTTTCTTTTTCTAGTTTTTTTAATGATATACAACACTTTGATTTGATTTAGGGTTATGCTTTTTTTTTTTTTTTTTGTAACAAAGCAAAAAAGTTTAGGTTTTGGTATAGAAAAATCATATTAGTTAACTTTTAGTATTGCCAACATAAAAATTGTAAATGTTTAGTTCAAAAATCATATTAGTTTTTTTTTATCAATAAAATCATTTGAAATAAACTTGAGTGTGGTAAATATAATTTCGTTTGAATTTTTTTTTTAAGTTGATTAACCTTCGATGTTGTCAACGACTTTTCCGGCAACCTTTGATGTTTTTTTTCTTTATTTTTATTTTTTATATTTTTCAAAATGAAATTGAGAAGAAATATGGAAAAAAAAATTGGTGGCCGGAAAAGTCATCGGCGATCGCCGGAAAAGTCGTCGGTGGTCGTCGGAAACTTCGCCGGCTGACGGCGGCCGGCAGTCGTCGGAAAAGTCAAGGAGTCGCATGGAAGAAGTGAGGAGATAGTTACTGTAGTGGGTTGAATAATGGTTACTGTAGAAAATGGATAAAATAACCGGGGGTTAAAATAACCCACCTCACCAATTATTTTTGTTGGTGCCCCAAACATTGAATAGGTTATAATAAGGGGGGTTATTATAACCTATTCAGTGCCCCAAACACCCCCTAAGAGTCTTTCCATTTGAGTCTCCACCTTTATTTTATGCTTTTTTTCTTTATATTTATCTTTTATCATTGAGTTTTTCTCCTTAAATAAAATTGGACAAGATTATTCACGGTACTTAATTTGCTAGAAAACCAATCCAGAGGACGACACTCGTTTAATCACGAAAACACTATATTATTACTTGACCCGTACACTTGCGGTAAGCAAATTGCGCATCACAACCCTAGTTAACTAACGTGAGTTATTAATATGTATTAACATGTTGGGATCAATTTTCTAACATTCATTATATATAATACTTATATTAGTTAAGTTATGTGGCTTCGATAATATACATTTTCACGTTAATATATTAAGATAAATATTTAGAGTTGTTTTTTTTAAATATATTTAGAGTTGTTATTGTCAAATATATATATATATATAGAGAGAGAGAGAGAGAGAGTTGTAAGACTTGTGGCATAGCTCAACTAACATAGCTCTTGTATTAACGACCAATAGGTCTGTGGTTCAAGTCCTCCCAGTACCCCACATGTTGTCAAAATAATAATAATCGAAAGGCTAAATGTATGTTTTAGTCTTATAAGCATTTTTTTCCAATTTATTCTCCATTGTTTAAAAAGTTACAATTTAGCCTTCTGTTTTAATATTTTTCAATTATACTCGTTCTTTAACATTAAAATTAGTTAATGATAAGCTTACCTAACATAAATACTTAGGTGAGTTGATACAAATTTGGAGAAATAATAATAGGACACTTAAAATAAAAGAAGTTCAAATTTCTACCTAGTTTTTCTTAGAAATTTTGAAACTTTCTTCCATGGTGATCTACTTTCTGATCATCTAAAATTCTACCACAAATCTCATTAAATATCATGTCATGTTAACTTATCATCGAACCAACTTTAACATTTAATAACAAAAATAATATAATTGAAAAATGTCAAAATACAAATGATTAAATTGAAAATTTGTAAATGAGAGGAAGTACATTGAAAAAACATCGAAACAAATTAGCCTAATCAAAACTCAAAAGGATTATCTTTTAATACAATTTTTTTTTTGAAAACATAATATCTTTTAATACTTAATAGTATACAATCTTTTTTTTTTGTTTGAATAAACAGCCCGACAATAGCATTACAGACAAAGCCCTTGCCCAACCCTCGAACTGTCTCGCCGCTCAGCTTGAAGATCTACACGCAGAATCGCCGGCACCTCTTCAATCCACACGTCATTCAGCTCATTCATCAGCACCGCTCTCACAACCTTATGGGTCATTACATTTCTCGACCTGGAGCACCACGAAAAGGAACACGACTGGAAGTCCTTGGAGATTTGGCGAATTTCATCCACAATCATACCCACCTCAGATCTGTCGCAACCATTCGATTTGAGCAACCACACCACACGGGCCGAGTCAGATTCCACCTCCAACTGCCGGAAACCACCATCTTTCACCACCAACAAGCTATTTCGAACAACCATTGCCTCTAAAACATCAACGTCTTGCACAAAGGGAACTTTCTTCATCCAAGTAAGCATCACCTCCCCACCTTCGTCTCTGATAATAGCTCCTAGGCTACTTAATTTCAATTCTTTATCTGTGGCTGCATCTGTATTGAGTTTATAATTTGGGGCAATGGGAGGAGACCACTTCACGGCTTCCCTCTGAACACTCCCCCCGCCCACCCCCCTTCTAGCATTGAGCTCTCTGAACTGATCCAAATAGACCGCAACCCAATTCCAACCTTCCCCCTCCATCTCTCCAATGCACATAGGACCAAAAACATCCTTATTCCTCCTATTCCAGGCCCACCAGCACATCCCCACAAACCCTTCAAAATCCTTTGCGGACATGTTCGATTTGCACCACCACAGTAAATCGACTGCATTATGAACAGACTGAGGCCCTGGAATCGGGTAAAAAGGTGAATTTTGCCACTGCTTCCTCACCCTTTTGCATTCCATATAGCGTGAAAGGTCATTTCTAAAGATTTGTGGCATCTAGGACACCCTCCTCTGATATCAACTCCCCTTTTACGCAACTTTACCTCTGTTGGCAGAAAATCATGATTCAATCTCCAACAGAATATCTTCACCTTACTTGGGATTTGTCTAGCCCATAGAAACTTCCACCACTGATTAACTTGATCAAAATTTGAGTTGCTGCCATTTTCCTTAATTGAACAAGCCAACCTGTAAAGTAATAGCGTTAGCAATAATTTAAGTGATAATTGACAGAAGCCTAACTTAGCAAAGTAATATAACTCAAAAAAAAAAAAGAAAAAAAAAAACTTAGCAAAGTAATAGCGTTAGTGTTGAAGGAGAAATTTTGGCCAATGACAAATTGCCACGTCATTATTTAAAATTAATGACAAAATTATAATTAATTAAATTTGGGACCAATTATAAATCGACATGTGTCCCAAATTTAATTTGAAGACAAAGTTGGCCAATTATAAATTTTTAGGACCAAATGTCCATTTGATCAATTAATTAAAAATAAATTATTTTGACCAATTAATTAAAGAAAATAATTAATTGGATCAAATTTTGGTCTTTCAAATATTTGGGTCATATGGTTTTGGGTCAAATATAAACCAGACCCAAGACCAAAAAGTCCACGTCCAAGTTGTTAGGCCCAAAAGTCTCTAGGGCCCATCCAGCGAGAACTCTATAAATAGGGGGTTCTCCTCCATTTCAAGGGTTCAGAAATTCTACACTCTCACAAAGACAAGAGTTCAGAGTTTTCAAAGCTCTCAAGCAGAACCAGAGAATTCAGAGAGACTCCACCAAGTCTGAAGACCGAAGACTCTCTGCAATCCACAAGTCCAAGTGTTGAACACTTCTTGAAGACCAAACACTCTTCAAGACTTCAACACTCTTTGAAGACCAAACACCCTTCAAGACTTCAACACTCCTTAAAGATCAAATACTCTTCAGGACATCAACACTTCTTGAAGGCCAAACGCTCTTCAAGACCTCAACACTCCTTGAAGATCAAAAACTCTTCAGGACATCAACATTTCTTGAAGACCAAACACTCTTCAAGACTTCAACACTCCTTGAAGATCAAAGACTCTTCAGGACATCAACACTTCTTGAAGACTGAAGACTCCTTCAAGACTAGAAGACTTCAAGCTCCAAGAATCCATTGAAGCTTCAGACTCGGGATCAAGCGTTCCAGCCCTCGAGTGAAACACATTCACACACAAGAGAGAGAAACAGAGGATTAAAGTTAGAGATTGTACACCCACACGCATATTACATTAATACAAATATATTATTTATTCCACGTGTCTCCATCCCCGAAGTTACGTGTGAACAAATTGGCACGCCTAGTGGGACCATCTCTACCTCTCATCTCTCTCTTATCTCAAAACATAAAAGTAAATATGTCATTCAAGACTTCTTCAATGGCCGCTGTCGAGATCAAGTCTTACATGGGTTCAACTGCCCATTGTTGCTTCAATGAACTGAGGTTGCAAGAAGATAAAGCTTCTATCATTGCAAGCGAAGAAACAACCTTGTAGGGGGCATATACCAATGACAAGTTTCTTGTTAAGTATAACCCTCTGTTTGAACCTGATTCTGACATAGTGACTGTCATGATAACTGAGACAAGAACTATGGAAGAAAGAATGACTCAGATGCAAAAGCACATCAACAACTTGATGAAGGCGATTGAAGAAAAAGATTCTCAAATCGCGCAACTAAAGTGCCAAATTGAGAACCAACATATCTCCGAATCAAGTCAAACACAAGTCATAAAAAATCATGACAAAGGAAAGACTATAGTGCAAGATGATCAGCCACAGTGTTCTGCTTCGGTTGCTTCACTATCCATCCAACAGCTCCAAGATATGATCACAAACTGTATCAGAGCTCAGTATGGTGGACCTACTCGAGATTCCCTCTTGTATTCCAAACCTTATACTAAGAGGATTGATAACTTGAGAACGCCAATCAGGTATCAACCACCAAAATTTCAACAGTTTGATGGAAAGAGCAATCATAAACAACATATTGCCCACTTCGTTGAGACATGCGAGAACGCTGGTACTCGAGGGGACCTACTAGTCAAGCAGTTCGTTCGAACACTTAAAGGAAATGCTTTTGACTGGTACACTGATCTAGAACCTGAGTCAGTACACAGTTGGGAGGAACTCGAAAGAGAGTTTTTGAATCGCTTCTACAGCACTAGAAGAACCGTTAGCATGTTCGAGCTCACCAACACTAAACAACAAAAAGGTGAACTCGTAGTTAACTATATAAATCGCTGGAGAGCCATGAGTCTAGATTGCAAAGATCGTCTCACTGAACTCTCTTCCGTCGAGATGTGCATTCAAGGCATGCACTGGGAACTCCTCTACATCCTTAAAGGTATAAAGCCTCGCACCTTCGAAGAACTAGCAACTCGCGCCCACGATATGGAGCTAAGTATTGCTAGTCGAGAAAACCAAGACCTTCTCCTCCCTAACATGAGAAAAGAAGGAAGGAACGACGAAGAGACTATAGAAAAATCTATGGTTGTAAACACAACTCTTCCTAAGTCGTCTTCAAAAGAAAAGCGACAAACAAATGGAACGCATCACTTAACTTTAAAGGAAAGACAGAAGAAAATCTATCCTTTCCCTGATGCCGACATCCCTGATATGTTGGAACAAGTACTAGAAGCGCACCTGATAGAGCTTCCTAAGTGTAAACGACCAGAAGAGATGGAGAAAGTCGATGATCCCAAGTATTGCAAGTATCATCGAGTTATTGGTCATCCAGTGGAAAGATGTTTCGTCCTTAAGGACTTAATTTTAAAGCTGGCTAAGGAAGGCAAAATTGAGCTCGACCTTGATGAAGTAGCTCAATCAAATCTTGCTATAGTCAAAGGAAAGAGCAAACATCAAAGAAAGAAGGATCTTAAGAAACTTCAACCCAAGAGGAAGAGAAGTAAAAAGTTTTCTCAACCTCAACAACAGGTGATGCTGAATAAATCATTCTCCAAAACTTTTCACAAAAAGGAAAAAGTGAACTTTGCAACTTTCTACTGCATCGACGTAGAAGAAGTTAACAATTCCAAGAAGAGTGAACAAAGGACTTCTGTCTTCGATCGCATCAAGCCTCCAACTACTCGTCCTTCGGCATTCCAAAGAATGAGTATGGCCGCGACAGAGGAAGAAAATCAATGTTCGATGTCCACCTTCATTCGACCTTCAGCTTTCCAAAGGCTAAGTGTCTCCACATCGAAGAAAAGTCGACCTTCAACATCTGTTTTTTATCGCCTCAAAGTAACAAGCGGTTAACCTAAAAGAAAGATGGCTAACTTGGAGGTGGAACTTTTTGATGAAGTAAACAACGACAAGAAGCTTCAAAGTAGCATCCCGTCACGTATGAAGAGAAAGTTCTATGTTCTCATAAATACAGATGGTTCCTTGAAGGTGAAACCAAATCTCATTATCTTGACCAATCCTACAAGTCAAGGATCTGATCAAGACCATGATGAAGATAAGGGCTTTTAAAATGTAAAAGCTCCTTGTCGCAAGAGCCTAAACTGCATGATGCTCCTAGCCCACACGAGCTTAAAAGGTGAGTGCAAAAAAAAATCTTGAACTACGTTATGATTTGATCCCTATTCCATAAGGGTACGTAGGTAGCTTAAAGAAAACTTTAAGTTCAGTCTCTATAAACAAAAAAAAGGTTCTTCGCTGCAGTTCCTTGTCTCCAAGTTCGAGGGTCCTTACACTGTACGCTATTGTGTTGTTCCTTCTCCAAGTTCGAAGGTTCTCCGTTGTATCCTGTTGCGTTGTTCCTTCTCCAAGTTCGAGGGTTCTCAGTTGTACGACTGCTACGTTGTTCCTCCTCCAAGTGCGAAGGATCTTATGTGGTGCGCTGTTGCATTGTTCCCTTTTCTCTCAAGTTCGATGGTTCTCACGCAGCTTCGCTGGAGTTCATTCTCCCCAAGTTCGAAGGTTCTCACGCGCTTCATTGCAATTCCTTCTCTCCAAGGTCGAAGGTTCTCACGCGCTGCGTAGCAATTCTTTCTCCCCAAGTTCGAAGGTTCACTCACTTCGCTGCAGTTCCTTCTCCCAAATTCGAAGGTTCTCACGCGCTTCGTTAAAGTTCCTTCCTCCAAGTTTGAAGGTCCTCATGCTACGCTCGGCTGCACTGCTGCGCTACTTCCTAAAGTCCAAAGATGTCAATTGTCCTCACGTTGCGCTGCTTCCTTCTCCAAGTTCGAAGGTCCTCATGCTACGCTCGGCTACACTGTTGCGCTACTTCCTAAAGTCCAAAGACGTCAATTGTCCTTGTACTTATGCTGAAAGGCGTGGCAGCGACACAAGTCCAAGGACACGCCCCAAAATAAGGAACATGTCCCTACACTCATGTTGAAAGGGCGTGACGGCGACACAAGTCTAAGGAACATGTCCCATAGCGAGGAACATGTCCCTATAATCGTGCTGAAAGGGCGTGACGGCGACACAAGTCCAAGGAACATGTCCCATAGCGAGGAACATGTCCCTGTACTCGTGCTGAAAGGGCGTGACGGCGACACATGTCCAAGGAACATGTCCCAAAGCGAGGAACATGTCCCTGCACTCGTGCTGAAAGGGCGTGACGACGACACAAGTCCAAGGAACATGTCCCAAAGCGAGGAACATGTCCCTGTACTCGTGCTGAAAGGGTGTGACGGCGACACAAGTCCAAGGAACATGTCCCTGCACTTGTGCCAAAAGGCATGGCGACAACACAAGTCCAAGGAACATGTCCCAAAGCCAGGAACATGTCCCTACACTCGTGCTGAAAGGGCGTAGCGGCAACACAAGTCCAAGGAACATGTCCCAAAGTATGGAACATGTCCTTGTACTTATGCTAAAAGGCGTGGTGGCGACACAAGTCCAAGGAACATGTCCCAAAGCTAGGAACATGTCCTTGCACTCGTGCTGAAAGACGTGACGGCAACACAAGTCCAAGGAACATGTCCCAACGCCAGGAACAAGTCCCTGCACTCGTGCTGAAAGGCGTGGCGGCGACACAAGTCCAAGGAACATGTCTCAACTCCAGGAACAAGTCCCTGCACTCGTGCTGAAAGGCGTGGCGGCGACACAAGTCCAAGGAACATGTCCCAACGCCAGGAACAAGTCCCTGCACTCGTGCTGAAAGGCGTGGCGGCGACACAAGTCCAAGGAACATGTCCCAACGCCAGGAACAAGTTCCTGCACTCGTGCTGAAAGGCGTGGCGACTACACAAGTCCAAGGAACATGTCCCAACGCCAGGAACAAGTCCCTACACTCGTGTTGAAAGGTGTGGCGGCGACACAAGTCCAAGGAACATGTCCCAACGCCAGGAACAAGTCCCTGCACTCGTGCTGAAAGGCGTGGCGGCGACACAAGTCCAAGGAACATGTCCCTGTACTAATGCTGAAAGACATTGTACCTGCAAATTGAAGACAACAAGGATATGTATGCCTAAAAAAAAAATCACTTACCTACGTACTTACCTTTTGGATGGTGGATGAAGGCACTATGCTTGTAATTGAAATATAGGCAAGGTGTAAAAAAAAAAAGAAAAAAATCGAAATTTAAAAAAAACGAAAAAAGGAAAAAAAAAAGGAAAAAAAACGAAAATTCAAAAAAAAATTCAAAAAAAAAGAAGGAGAAGAATGTTTCCTACTTGAATCCTTTCTTGAATGCTCCCTGCAATTGATGTGTGCTCTCCGCTGCTGAGGTTCAACCTTATTTATAGAATGGAAAGTTGGATTCAAATAGATAAATCTTATCTCCAACGGCAATCTTCATCAATTTTGGGATAAGTTCAAATACAAATCTTATCTCCAACGACAATCTTCATCAATTTTGAGATGGGTTCAAACATAAATCTTATCTCCAACGACAGTCTTCATAAACTCTGAGATGGGTTCAAAGTTTAACCCAAAGATATGAGATTTGATTTAAATCAAATTGAAAGATAAAAATTTGGAGATTTTGTTTCAAATTTTAATACAAAGTATGAGATTTGATTTAAATCAAATTGGAGATAAATTCAAATTGATTTGATAAACTCCTATATAGATTTGGATTGAATTCAACTGAATTTGAGTATAATTAAACTCTTATCCCAAATCAAATTTTCTAAGTTCCATATGAAAATTTTATTCCAAATTCCCACCAAATTTTGGATGCAGCCTTAAATTTACTTAAATTAAATTTTGGGCATAATCCAAATTTTATCCCAAATGAACCAAAGTCAAAACCTCAAATTCTATTCCAAATGCGAGTTAAAATTGGGTAGGATTTTACCTCAAATCAAAATTTGGGTATAAACCAAAATTTGCTCAAACTTCAAATCAAAGTTTGCTGCCAAATAAGAAAAAAAATCAAAAATTTGACCAAACTTCAAATTTTGATTAATTGGCGATAAAAGTGTGTCAAATAAAAAAAATCAAAATTTTGACCAAAATTCATATTTTGATTAAATTGGCACACCAAAGGGAGTCAAAATCAAGAACAAATATCTTGCATTTTGATCCCAAAATATCTTTTTCGAGATTCACTCACACATAACTTGTGACTAACTCTAGAAAAGGGGGCATTTGTTGAAGGAGAAATTTTGGCCAATGACAAATTGCCACGTCATTATTTAAAATTAATGACAAAATTATAATTAATTAAATTTGGGACCAATTATAAATCGACATGTGTCCCAAATTTAATTTGAAGACAAAGTTGGCCCATTATAAATTTTTAGGACCAAATGTCCATTTGATCAATTAATTAAAAATAAATTATTTTGATCAGATTAATTGATTTGACCAATTAATTAAAGAAAATAATTAATTGGATCAAATTTGGGTCTTTTAAATATTTGGGTCATATGGTTTTGGGTCAAATATAAACCAGACCCAAGACCAAAAAGCCCACGTCTAAGTTGTTAGGCCCAAAAGTCTCTAGGGCCCATCCAGCGAGAACTCTATAAATAGGGGGTTCTCCTCCATTTCAAGGGTTCAAAAATTCTACACTCTCACAAAGACAAGAGTTCAGAGTTTTCAAAGCTCTCAAGCAGAACCAGAGAATTCAGAGAGACTCCACCAAGTCTGAAGACCGAAGACTCTCTGCAATCCACAAGTCCAAGTGTTGAACACTTCTTGAAGACCAAACACTCTTCAAGACTTCAACACTCCTTGAAGACCAAACACCCTTCAAGACTTCAACACTCCTTGAAGATCAAATACTCTTCAGGACATCAACACTTCTTGAAGGCCAAACGCTCTTCAAGACCTCAACACTCCTTGAAGATCAAAAACTCTTCAGGACATCAACATTTCTTGAAGACCAAACACTCTTCAAGACTTCAACATTCCTTGAAGATCAAAGACTCTTCAGGACATCAACACTTCTTGAAGACTGAAGATTCCTTCAAGACTAGAAGACTTCAAGCTCCAAGAATCCATTGAAGCTTCAGACTCGGGATCAAGCGTTCCAGCCCTCGAGTGAAACACATTCACACACAAGAGAGAGAATCAGAGGATTAAAGTTAGAGATTGTACACCCACACGCATATTACATTAATACAAATATATTATTTATTCCACGTGTCTCCATCCCCGAAGTTACGTGTGAACAGTTAGCAATTATTTTTAAGGAAAAAAAATACCATTTTGGTCCTTGAGGTTTGAGTTAGGTTTCATTTTGGTCCCTGAGTTTTCAAACTCAACAATTTAGCCCCTGAAGTTTGGATTTCGTTACGTTCTTAGTTCCTCCATCCAATTTTCCATTAATTACTAATGGAGTGCTGACGTGGCAACATTTTTTTAATAAAAAATTATTTTTTAATTTTCTAAAATAAAAATAATATTAAATTAATAAAAAATTATTATTTTCTATTATTTTTATTTATTTCCCATTCTTTCTTCTTCTTAACCAACCACCATCACCACCATTATTCTAATGTTGTCGTCGACAACCACCAGCCGTCGGCGACAACTTTTTTTTTTCCTTTTTTTTCCTTCTTTCCTTCTCTTCTTCAACTTCTTTTCGTTTTCGGTCATTTCCATTGATGGGGTTTCAGATCTAGGCTCCTTCTTCGACGGGGTTTTCAGATCTGGCCGAAAACGACGCGCGTGGGTCTTTTGATTTCAACAGCTGTAGTTCTTGTGTGTTGCAGCCGAAAATGAGGAATAGAGGGAGAGAGGGATTCAATCGGAGTCTTGGGTCTTCCGATCGAGCTGGGCCAGATCTGAATGCTTGTCGTGCTCGCTCAGATCTCGTGAAGGTTCCAGCCGCAGCTCGCAAAGATTCTCTTGTCGTCGCTCGCGAAGATCCTCTTAGATCTTCGTTAGATTTTAACAGATCTGCGGAGCTTCGTTCAATTGCAAACTCCTTTTTTTTCAATCGCAACCCAACTCGCTCTTCGTTCCAGCCACCGTCGTTCCAGTCGGAAGATCCGCTCAAATCTCGCAAAGGGCTCCGTTCCAGTCTTCGTCGTCGAAGGGGTTTCCCCTTTGTTTTTTTTTTTTTTTAAAAAAAAAACAGTGAAAGAATAGGAAAGAAGATGGAGAAAAATAGAATATATATATATATATATATATATATATATATATTGTCGGCGAGTGGCGGTTGCCGACAGTTGGTTGGTGGTGTGAGGATGGTTGAGGAAGAAGAAGGAAGGTGGTGGTGAAAGGGTTCAAGAAGGAAGAAAGAAAAAAAATTAAAAAATAATAATATTAATTAATAATAGTTGGTGAGTTTAAAAACTCATAACCAAATTGAAACTTAACTCAAATCTGAAGGACTAAAAGTGTATTTTTTCAATTTTTAATTTACGATTTTTTAATCTCTCCATCCTAAATTTTGTTAAACTAAAAAAAAAACAAAAAAAAGAAAAAATTGTATGACTTGATGGCGGGAATAATGATAACCGAATAGCTTTTCTTCTTTGACGTGTCGCAATGGGATTGGAAAGTATAAAGATGGTTAATATGAGCAGAAGAACAGGTGAATAATGGGAGCTCCGACAAAGATGCACAGGTGTTGGCCTGAGAGACGAGCTCTCACAAGCTTCCCGAAGATCACCACATGGTTCAGGAAGCACTTCCTTCGTCCTCCTCACCGCTTTGCTTCTTAACCTCCGGCGCACGCTACCACTCACCTTTCCCGATTTCCAATGCCGAAATCACTCCGTCTTCAATCGCTGCCCTCATCGCCATTGCTCAGACCATTCTCGCCCTCTTCCGGCGCATTTTAGTTACTCGCCTTCTCGCTTTCTACGCTTGCGAGTTCAGAGGTACGCTTACTTCTCACGTCTCTCTGATTCAATCTCTTGATCGTTTAGTCTCTAGATCATTTGAATTTGATCGCTCATTTCCTCTGATGTATGTTATATTGTGTTTTAGTTGTCCTTGCATCGATCGGATAGATTGTTACGAAATGTCGACATGTATGTCTTCTTGTTCGCGCTTTATAATCAATCAACGGTCCATATAGAAATGTGTTGAGCTGCGGCGGAGAAATTAATTTGAGAAGTATTTGGAGATATAAATAATCGATAGCTATATAGATACTCTGCATCACGTGAGGTTCCTATTATCTTTCCTAATTGTTATTGTCTTTTGGACATTTGCGATCCTTTTTGGATCTTGAGATCGACGAGACGATAGACATTTTATTGACACTCAGGATCTTTTATCGTTTCTCTTTGTGTCTTTTTGGTCTTTTTCCTATGTTGTATATTCATTTCCAGGTGCTACTGGTCACCGCATTCCTAATTGGTGGTTGTTCATTGTTCTACAGCTGGCTTTGTGGAGAGCTTGTTTATAATAATTCGAATTACTCCATGAGGGGGCGCCATGTTGTGGAAATGTCCTCGATGTACAAACGTGCAGCATTGAGGGACCAGATAAATGCTAACGATAAACAGGAGAGTTTAGGTGTGGTAGCAATGGCTTTATCAAGATTCTCATGATTTCTTTGTTGTCTGAAATGATACTAACTGCTTAACTAAACATGTTTTAGTGCGTCATACGGGATACCCTTCATGGAAACGCTCATTGCGGCATGTAGTTGTAGCGACTCTTGCTTCGTTTTTGTTTGGCTACCATCTCGGGTATGTTCTCAATCATCAGCACTCCATAACCCATATATCATTTTAATGTTTCCTTATCCATTGTATTTTTCAAATTGATTTAATCAATAGTTATTTATCTTTGATGATGCAGTGTAGTTAATGAAACCTTAGAGAGTATTTCTTTAGATCTTGCCTTTAGTGGAAGTACATTGGCCGAAGGTGATTACAGAAACATATATTTTAGTATTTTTATTTGTGCTTCTGAAAATAAAGGTAATCTAATCTTTTCTTTAAATAAAGGTCTCGTAGTAAGTACATGTTTAGGTGGTGCCTTTCTTGGATCTCTTTTCAGTGGCTGGATTGCAGATGGGGTAGGGCGTCGAAGAGCATTGCAGCTCTGTGCATTACCAATGATAATTGGTGCATCCATGAGGTAAGCATTATGTGAAGCATCTTCCTGAGTGACTCACTCCTGGTACTGGATAGATCCACATGTGTTCTTGATATTTGGTAAATATTCAAATGCTGTTTGTTTACCATATTGATTCTTGTACATTGTTTGCTAACTTTTCAATTAATACATTTTTAACGTCACAAATCTCTACCACGGATCACCTCCTTCAGTTCATTTCAATAATATCTCCCAATTTCAATTTTTAAACATGTCTTATCAATTATCACATTACTGTCAATCTGTCTCAAATTAATTCAGTTTCAGTAGTAATTTTCTTTTTATGGACAAATATGTTTGCAGTGCAACCACAAAAAATCTCTGGGGAATGCTTCTTGGGAGGTTATTTGTTGGAACTGGGATGGGTCTTGGCCCAGCTGTTGCAGCACTTTATGTTTCTGAGGTACATGATATCTTGATAAATTTGTACAGCTAGCCACACTCTGGAATTAAAATTAAGATCTCACCTTCAGTTTGCCTTGTTTTTAGATATTCCTTATTTATTTTGAGCAGGTATCACCAGCTTATGTAAGAGGAACTTTTGGGAGTTTTACTCAGATTTCATCATGTCTCGGTCTTCTGGGATCCCTATTTATGGGGCTGCAAGCCAAGGGAATAGTGGGTTGGTAAGTAATGTCCGACAGAGTGCATGGTTGAAGACTACATCAAAATTTTCGTTTCAATCTATCCAAAGTCGGCAGTTCATCAATTTTTCTATGAACATCAGCAGATAACACAGGTCACAGCTTTAACTGACAAGAAGGTTTTCTCAGGTGGCGGGCTTGTTTTTGGGTATCAGTCATTCCTGCTGCTTTACTTGCCCTTTTGATGGAATTTTCTGCAGAAAGTCCTCATTGGCTTTTCAAGGTCATAATCCCATGTATAATTTCAATTGCCTCTTGGGAAGTTTATCTATTAGTGTTTGAGAGTTGACTTTTTTCATGTGCTAGATTGTAAATTGGTTGAGTTCAAAGCAAGTTTAGGGAATTACAGGTCCTTTCTTTCCCCCCAAGCATGATATAATTAATTCCACATGGGTATATCATGTTTAAGATATGGCTAAGTGACATATCTTGTATTTTAGTTATTTACATATTGGTGCCAGGAATTCTGGATTAGTAAACCTTTTTTTATTTCTCTGTTTTCTTCCATCTTGTTTATCTTGGTAAACATCTCAAGGCTTTGATATCTTCCTATCCTACTTCATTTCATTGTTATTTTCTCTGTTTTTCCACTGGCATGCTTCAATCAGTCAATCAGTTCCATGTGACACCGCAGGATACAAAACTACACCATTAACCGCCTTTGTCATAATTATTCAAAGTGCTCAAAAGAATAAAATTTCAGAATATCTGCAGTGTTTTCTTAAGGATAAATTCAAGTAATATAACCAAATTCAAACAATAATCTGTTTCTACAATTCTGGATTGGTCTCCCATGAGTTCTATTGGAAGAGTAACTAAATTGATGACCAAGCATCTCAGACTCATATGCCACTATATATAGTTTTACAACGTGCTTTCTAACCATCTTTTCTGGGTTTGTTTCAGAGTGGAAGAACAGGTGAAGCTGAGGCCGAATTTGAGAAGCTTCTGGGAGGGGCACATGTTAAATATGCATATGCTGAATTGTTGAAGTCTGATAGAGGAGAAGATGCAGGTGCAGTGAAGTTATCAGAGTTACTCTATGGCCGCCATTTCAGAGGTAATGTACAATGCAATCACTGATCAGTTAATAATTTCTCACATACTTTGAGCTCTTTATGAAACTTTTTTTTTTCTCTAAATTATTACATTTACATGTCAAATTTTGCAGTGGTTTTCATTGGTTCAACCCTTTTTGCTTTACAGCAGCTCTCTGGCATAAATGCTGTTTTCTATTTCTCTTCTACTGTCTTCAAAAGCTTTGGTGTACCTTCAGATCGTGCAAATATTTGTATAGGAGTAGCAAACTTTTTAGGTACGTTGGCTCTGACTGGATCAGCTTCCAGTTCAGCTATGAGATTATGCTGGTATATGCCTTATTTTTTTTCATCCTTCAGGGTCAATTGTTGCAATGATACTGATGGATAAACTTGGAAGGAGGGTGCTGCTTCTTGGGAGTTTTTCGGGCATGGTAATTGTTCTAGTGTGCTTTTTTGGGAAAAAAATCTCTTTGGTTTAGAAGGATGTCTTGGTAGAAACTGTGAGGCTAAGTTCCAAAACTAAAGTATTATATTATATATTTCCAGTTTTATTTATATTATATTGTATGTGAAATTTTCATGATAGAAAGTTTCTATAGGACCTCTTTTAGGTTTTTTTTTTTTTTTTTTTTTTTTTTATAGTACATCAACATTTGGGGGTGAGGGGATTTACCCTCTGACCTCTTGGTCGAAGGTACATGTCAATTACTGCTGAGCTAAGTTCACTTTGGCAACCTCTTTAAGGGTATTGTGGAATTAAAAAATAGATGTATGGTTATGCCCTTGATAGGCTAGTTTAGTCCCAACTAAAGTCGTGAACTACTTATGTAACATATATGAGACTGTTATAACTAAATTAGGTAAAATTATAAATCCTATATAATTTTCTTTTAGGTGAGCCCTTGATTAAGTTTTACTTTCTACTTGCATTTGGTATTTTTTTTTTTTACATTACTGTGTTTCATTCTAGGTAGTGTCAATGGGCCTCCAAGTGGTCGGAGCAAGCTCATTTCTATCCAGCACGCAAGCGTTCTATCTGTCTGCTGGTGGCATGTTACTGTGAGCAATTAACGTCTTAATAGTCAAATAAACTCAGAATGATTAGCTGACAAATGAATGTAGAATGTTCCAAAGAGATGATTATTACCGGATATATTTTGACAAGTGCAAAATGGATAATTTAGGTTTGTTCTGACGTTTTCTCTTGGTGCGGGTCCTGTTCCTGGTCTTCTCCTATCAGAAATATTTCCTGGCCGGATTCGAGCAAAAGCAATGGCATTTTGCATGTCAGTTCATTGGGTACTATGTTTCTCAGCTCAACCTGATATGACTTTGTTAGGAGTTTCCATTTCTTTATTTATCTGTTGTGCTGCTTTTGGTCTCTGCTTCCATATCTGATTTTCATTTTTACAATCTTGCAATTGGAAGAATAAGTGAAAGGGGAAAAACCAGACATCCATAAAAGAAGAAGCTGTTGTATGAATAAACTCGATCAACATGTTACACTATTTATTAGATTAACAAAATCTTCTTATGTGATATCAGAATTCATGGGAACAGCTAAACATCTTCACTAGTTTACTTTTTGTCCACGTAACAAAACTACATTGGATGTTTTGTTTTGGTTTGATTGTGGTTGCTTCACTGCTTACTATTTTCTCCTCTGTCTTCCCTTCTAATGCAAACGTGAAAAAGTAATGGCAATTAAGGAAAAATAAACCTTGTAGATGTGTCTCACATTCTTGGTGCTTGGGACATGAACAGGTGATAAACTTTTTTGTCGGTTTACTCTTCCTTCCATTACTGGAGCAAATAGGAGCCCAGATCCTGTATACAGTTTTCGGCGCATTTTGCTTGATAGCAGTGATTTTTGTGAAGAGAAATGTAGTGGAAACAAAAGGAAAATCACTTCAGGAAATTGAAATGGCACTTCTTCCAGTAGAGTAGAGGTACTTGATACTTGGATCAAATCATCATCTTTGTTTCTCTCTGAAGTATGACAAAAGACAATAGTTTCACAATCAGTTAAACTCTTAATATTCTACTCATGATTTTCAGAATTTTTCCTTTAGAAACATTATGCAATATCCCGATATAGATTTCTGTTGATCTTCCTCATTCTTCTTTTCAGGGAGAAAACAATTACATATAAATATTCATTAAATATTCCTATCATCATCTTGCATATATTTTGAACAAGCCCTTGTTCAAGGTGAGAAATTACAAGAGCATACAACAACTTCGGAATTTACAGCTTCAAGACCAGGAGACCTTCGCCCAGTCGCTTGCTAGAATGGTATCTATTCTCTTCAGGGCTGTCTTATCTTTTTGACCTCTATTCAGGTCATTGATTCTTTATCTATTTTCACTTTTTTTCTTTTTTAATCTTTTCCTCAATATAATGAAAAGTTAGTGCAGAAAATGCCATGGATCACAGTTCAAAATTCTCTATTCATTGATTATTTATGTAATTTGACCTCTCTTAGCTAAGCTGATGATGTCTATGAGTACTCACAAGGCTGCATGTTTATATAATACATATTTTTATAACATACATCTTTTTGGTTTGTTTTGGTCTGACTGAGAAATTAAAGGGTTCACATATCTTATCCAAAGATTTGAGCTTTGGCTGAGATATGAGAAATTATTAAAAGTAACTGTCAAGGTGTAACTTCAGTCTCATGACCATCAATGATGTAAAAAATATATATATTGTTTTTTATTTCTTTCTTGGGAGAGTTAGAGTTACTATGTGTCATATGACTTTGCTGATTGGGCCTGGTTTGAAGGGACATCTATTGGGTGGTTGCAGTGTAGCTTATTTTTTTGTCATTACCTATTGTGCTGTTGTTGAGCCATCATTGTCCAGAGGTGTAGCCCTGTAAAAATAATGTGGCCAGGATTTTGATTGAGATTGTGCTCTTTTTCAGATTCATTTATTGGAATCAGTTTGAAATTGAATGGCTTTGATTTGAAGATTGAAATATTCCAGTTTTTTTTTTTTTCTTTGGGTTGAAATGTCAAAATCAAAATGATTTAGAAGGAATTAAATGTCAATATTGTGAATCTCTCAACTCTTTATAACTGTTGGCAGGAATATGGACAAAATATCAACATTTCAATAAAAGAAAATTAGGACAATTCATAAGAGTTACTCCTAAGTTATATATTATTCATTTTTTATTTTGTTGATAATTCTAGGTTTTCTTTTTTATGTTTTTACCATGTTTGGGAAAAAGAAAAGACATTATCTCCTTATATATCTATTGTGGGCAAGTTGATGTAAATATTACTGTGAAATTGAAGGGCTTAAATGAACTAAAATTCTATGAACCATTTATGAAACGAGTGAAATACGTCACCTGGATGCTTTAGTTCCAAGACAAGTTTAATTATGAATTTAAAAGAATGAAGAGGATATTTGTGATATGATCTTACACCTAAAACATTCTATTGGGTATTGTGCTGGGGAAAATAAACCTCATGTCAATTGAAAAAATATTCATTTACATGCTCAACCGTAATTGGCATGTACCCTCGACCATGAGATCAGAGGTTTGAATCCATTCATCCCAAATGTTGATGTACTAAAAAAAATAATAATAATAAGTGTGCGACAAATGTATACAAATAAACACATGGTCTTAACATCAATTCGAAGAGAGAAAATTGTACAAGAAGTTTTGAAGTAGAGTGTAAAAATAAAATTATGAGACATTGTTGTCCCGGCTATTGAATATTATCGTCGAATAAAGAGAAAATCAAAACTAAAGTTCATTTTGATTCAGCATGTTACACTTTTATCATAAAAATAGGGAAGATATTGAAGAACTTAAACATATGTTTATTGAAAAGAAAAGGAAAAAGTTAGCATTGATTCCTAATTAATATATAGAGAATGGATATAGCAGCAATTAGCATAGTTGTTTGTTTGGATGTGATTTAGAAGCTGCCATTATAAGCTTGAGCCCAATAATCAGCTCCATTAATGTCACTTTGAACATGTTGTGTACAAGATACTGGTACCAAACAAAGCCCTCTACTCCTTAGGTCCTTTGCTTCTTCTTCATTCTCCTGTCCATCAAAAATGTGATCTTAAACAATTTAGAAAAAACTGTCAACTCGAATATACCTCAACTAACATAAAACTTATACTAATGACCAAAAAGTTTATGGTTCAAATTCGCTCTATCTTGTCGAAGAAGAAGAAAAAAAAAAAAAAAACTTAGAAAGAGCCTATTGATATACTAATTTTGTGTTTAAAAAGTTTCGGAACTTTATAAATGTCAACTACGTAGTTGAAGTTTTAATTTTGTATCTAATAGATTCTTGATATATTCAATACTTTTAAAATTAATGAGTTTATTAGGCATAAAATTAGATTTCGTGTATAATAGAATATTGAACTTATTAGACTTTTTTTTTTAAAATTCTAGAGAACTATTAGACACGAAATTTGAAGTTGAAAAGTCTATTAGACACTTTTGAATCGTTAAGGTATTTACTTCTAAAATTCCATATATTCAAACCTCCCTCTCATATTTAAAGTAGTATTGTTTGAAAAAAAAAATGTTTGATTTTTTAAAATAACTTTCTAATGGACTCTTAGATAAATTTTTTAATCTCTTATTTGATATTTTAAATTGTTATTCGTGCCGACATACAATACATATATGGATGGAAAACAATAAACAAAGTCTTGATTATGATTTTTATCTTCTATACATTATCATCCTATCTTCTTTCTTCATGCATGTTTTTATAATTTATTTATATTTTTTTTTTCATTTTCTCTTTCAGATTCTAGTCTAAATGAATTTCCAAACTCATCATTAATCTTTTGGAAAACAGAATTAAAAGTATCACATATATATGACGCACTGAAGACATTGTAACAGGCAAAAGTTAAAAGGGCACTCAATATTTGAAAGACTAATTTTTTACACTAAATACTTCAAGGGTCAAATTTCAATTGACTCTTTTTATTCAATAAAAAAAAATAATATCATAATTTGAAAATGACCAAATAAAGTTAATTTTTTCCTAAATATAAATAAAGTTTATTTCTAGCTATTTTATGCCCTAGAATCTAGATCAACTACATAGTATCATATGCCTAGAATCCTAAATATGTTTATGAGAATGATGGGTTTGTAATTGCTAATAAACATACAGAGAGAGATTGTTGAACTCAAAAATAAAAATAATAAAAAAAAAAATTATAGAGAGAGAGAGAGAGAGAGAGAAAAGAAGCACACCTGGGAAGGATGTAGTTTTCTTTTCAGGCTATGGTCATTCAAGAGCTAAAAACATTTTTTTTTTAAAAAAAAAAAAAACATAATTAAATTCTTTTCCCAAAAAAAAAAAAAATACAATTTTTAGCTAACCCTTTAATGATTCCAAAACAATTAGGAAGTCACAAATAATGCTTTTGGGTAACTTTTAAATAATGTTAAAGTTGTATAAAAAGCTGAGAACCTTGTTCTTTCACTTCTTTCCTTTATGAATAAAATAGGGTTTTTCTTTTTCTGTTCTTTTTATTTTTTTTATTTTTTTCTTTTTTATATTTTAATCTTTTTAGATGCTTTCATTTGAAGTCCTTCTCTCTTTCTCTCTCTCTTTTTTCTTTACTTAGAGTGATGGATCCAATAAAGCATAATACCTGACCAGGGTCTTCAGGAAATACACAATTTCTTCCATTTTCACCTTCAACTTGTCTCAAATTTCTCCCATCATTTAATGTTCTCTTCACAAAGAAACATATTCAAAAAATATTTGTAAAGTTCATGTCTTTTCAATTACTCATATAAAAAGAGAAATTGGGTCAAAGTTTTCAATTTTTTCTTATTTTGGGGGACTTATATGGAGAAATTTCAAGTGGGTTTTGGGATTAAAGAAAAACTTACAAGTTGCTCCTTCTTTGTGGGTTTTGCTGAATTATTATTATTGCCCAAATATGGAGAGATGAGAGCCTGAAATATAAATTCAACAATACCTTTTCAAAAATGAAACAAAAATCAAAGCTTTGAAGAAGCATTATATATATTGACAAAATTATAGGTTTAATTTTCAGAGTATATATATATATTAAAAAATTAAGAATTGAAGAAGTTAGGTTTATAGAAACTTGACCTCAATTTGACTCTGAAGGAATCTGACATACCCAATAGCCTCTGACAAGACAGAAGCAGTGTCAGTCTGCAAAAAAACACAAAAAAAGGAACAAAAAAAACACCACCAACATGGAGAGGTATTCTTTTAAGGTCATAAACAAGAAGAAAAATTCCAATATGAACTGAAAAAAAGGTAAAAAAGAAGTGTTCTTTTTTTTTTTTTTTTTTTTTTTGGTTCTATTGAATTGATCAAGAAGAGAGAGTTCAGAAAACCTAAGATCTTAAAACTATGGCATTTCTTTTAATTACCTTTCCAAATGGAGAAACCAGCTGGTGGAGAGCTGTGATTCTGTCCCCTACCTTCTCCTTTCTCACCTGATTCTTAACACACAAATAACAAAAAAGAAAACACTGAATTCTAAAACTAATTTGAAAAAGACAAGTTAAAGGGTTTAATGTTTTGATCCATTATCGATACAAAGACTTTGTTTTTCCGCCGTGCGTACCTTTATCGGAGGCTGGCCGGAGACGGGCTGAACCCTAGGCTTCTTGCACACTCCACCAGTGGCGGCTGTGCTAGCACACTTGATCATAGAACACAAAAATTTCACTTTTTAAAGAGGGAAAAAAAAAAAAAAAAGAACCCAATTGGCCAAAAAGAAAAAGGAACAAAAGAAAAGGGTTGAACTTTGAAGCTAGAGTGTTAAAAATACATTCTTTTTCTTACCTCAGATGAATAAATTTGATTTTTGGAATCAACTTTGTTGAAAGAGAAATCCAATATGCCATTGCTATTGACAGAAGACTTGGGAGAAGAAGAACAAGTAGCTGGCCTTGTTTGAGAGCAAGCTTTAGCTGCTGAAGAAGATGATGAAGATTCCTTTTCATTCCATAAAAATGACAAACTCTTACTACTTTCTTGCTTCAACACTTGATGATGATCATCATCATTATGATCATCATCATCATCACCAACTCCAAATCTTGGAAATGGAATCAATATTCTCCCCTCCAAATTTTCCATCTTTTTTGGTTGAAAATTATTATTATTAATACTATTCAAACCCAACCTATCTTGATCATCTCCTTCTTGCAATCCACCTCTGAAAGAAAATTCACAAAGTGGGCACAATTAAAAACTCCATGAAGAGGTATAGAAATTAAAGAAAATTAAAATAGAGAGAAAAATAATAATTTACAAAAGTAATTGGCTCCATGATTGTGAATTGGGTTGTTCTTGATTGTGATGATCAGCCATGGAAGAACTCAAAGGAAGTGAAGAAGATCCAAGAACAAACTGAGGAGGAGAAAGCTGAGAAGGTGGAAACATGTTCCACCAATTACTAGGGTTTCCAGCCATCATTTGCCACACAAAAAAAAAAATCTCTCTAAAAATTTCAGCTTTCTTGAGTTTATGCTTTCAAAGAGAATCAAACCCACCTGAAATTTTTTAAAAAAAAAAAAGAAAAAAAAAACTTAGAAAGAAAAGAAAAGGAAAGGAAAGGAAAGGAAAGAAGAAAGGGAACAACTTTACTTTGTGAGTTGCTTTCTATCCACACTTTGTCATGTATTTCCTTGTACATGCATCCAAACAAAAACCTTAACCAAAAATTGTAAAGATTTCTGTTTGAGTTTTCAAAGAGGTGGAAAGATTTTTGAAGGAAGCTTTGTTAAATCTATATGCTCTAGCAAACAGTGAACTTTACAGAAGTGGGTGCTAATTTATAATCTTCTTCTCTTCATTAATTTCTATATATTTTGCCTTTGCTTTTCTTTAAAGTTATATGCTCAAAAAGCTGGTGGGCTGTTTTTCCAGGTCATTAAACTTGATGGGTTTTTTTTTTTTTTTTTAAAAAAAAAAAGGAGCTAAAATGACAAACTTGAAGAATATTGGGATTTTTTTGGATTTAGGGTTTAAGATAATAGTATATGGGTTAAATATGTATTTCAGACTTTAATGATTGGATTTTTTTAAATATTTAGACCTTATTGATTAAAAAGTTTCAATTTAGTCCTTTATGTTTTAATATTTTTCAATTTAGTCCTCCACCATGGGTGAATGTTAAAATTGACTAATGATAAATATACTATTTAGTAAATTAAAAAAAAAATAAATGAAGAAAAATGATCCTCTAAGATATAAAAGTTTCAAATTTTTGTTTTAAATTTCTAAGAAAAATTAGTACAACTTTGAGTTTTCTTAATTCATTCTAAGTTTCTACCTAATTTACTCAGTATCATGTCACGTAAATTGTTTGATTTTAACATCTATCAACCGAAAATGGGATTTTCACAAATTAAAATAATACGAATTTTTAAAATTTTCATAGCATTTTGGAGCTTAAAAGAGACGTATTTTCCACTCACTATAAGTAGGTTAATAATGACAACTCAACTAAAAAAAATCAATCAACTTTGGAATAATACCCATTATAAGTGCAAATCATGTTACCCATTATTTTCACTAAGAAAAAAAAAACACTATATATGTTAGGGTTTGGTATATAACCATATACTTTATGTACTAGAAATATATTTTTGTAATAATTCACATATTAATTTAGAATATATAATTTGTGTGGTGCAAAGATCTAAGTGGGTTAATAAAATAATGAGGGAAGACAAATAGAAGACAATCGCTTGGGAATGTCCTTGAAATTAGTGAACTGTAACCCTACATTTCGCACCTACTATATGCTTTGTTACATATATTTTGGATCTATAGGAGTTTTTAATTTAAATTATTACAGACGTGATAATTTTTTAAAAAATAGGTTAAAAATATGTTTGTGTAACTTTTTCAGTTTAGTAGCTATTGTTTAATAGTTTTAATTTAGTTCCTTTGGTATGACATTTTTCACTTTATTCCTTCATCATTGGTGAATATGTGTAAAAATTTAGAAAAGAAAAAGGGTCATTTAAAAGGAGAATATTCATTTCTACCGATTTTTTAAACAATGAAGACTAAATTAAAAAAAAAAAAAAAAAAACAAAACAAAACATTAGAGACTAAAACGTATATTTAGCCTAAAAAGTAATTATAAATCTAACAAAAGACATTCAATCATCTTAATCAATATCTGAGTCAATCATTCAATTTAGAATTCGATTAGAAGCTCTACACCAGGAAAAACATTTTCTATTATGTAAGTGTTACATCATTCATAATTCTCCAAAAAGAAAAAAAAAAAAAAAAAGTTTATGGTAAAATTAAATAATGAGTGCAGATTCTACATTTGTGTACTAATAGAACTTGTATATGTTATCCCTGAAATGGAAAAAAGAAAAATAGTACAAAAATCTTTCTTTTTCTTTAAAATAAGGAATATTTTTTGAGTTATAACTTTCTTTTAATTTTTTTTTTTTTTTTGACAACATGTGGGTAGAAAAAATCGAACCACAAACCACTTGATCATTAGTACAATGTTTATGTCAGTTGAACTATGTTCATGTTAACGAGTTATAACTCTTGAAAATTAATAGAGATTCTCTTTTTTAAAATGATCTGTCAACCACTATTTATTATTTCATCGTACGACTTGAATTTAGGTTTTTTTATTAATAGGCTTAGAAATTCGAAAAAGAATTATTGTTTTCCATATTAATGAATAAGGAAATCATAGTTATGAGATATAAACTCTCAGAAATTATGATGAATTTGATTGATTAAGTCCACTAAACATTTCTATTTACTATTATATTAAAAAGGTGATTAATTCAAAGAAATAATGTGTTCTCTTTCTACTTTTTAATGATAGAAATCGTCATAGATTGAAGTGCAAAAGAACATTTTTTTCAAAAGTGCGTGCTCTGTTCATATCACGAAGTTTAAGAAATTAATTGTTTTTTTAAAAAAAAAAAAAAATAATTAAAGTATTGACAAATTTGATTTTTCTAGAAAAAGAAAATAGTGAAGTAGGCTCGTAGCCAAATCACCAATCTATATGACTTTTATTCGAAAATAAAGAGCGGGCCATTAGATAAAACCCCCGCACCCGCTTCCTTCAACTTAAATAAAAACAACAATAATAATCAACAAATAAACAATAAATTATATTCCTAATTTATAAGTAACTTTTAAAGGGTATTTAGTTGGGAGTGATTTTGAAATTGCTAAAATCAATTTTGTCGCATTTGAAATCACCTCGAAACATGGCCTTAATCATTCAAAATCAATTTGATGTTTGATTTTACATTTTTAAATGTGATTTTCATATCATCAAAATTAATCTTGAATTATTAAAGACGTGTTTTTTTTATGATTTTGAATATGAAAAAAAATGATTTTAATTGTTTCAAAATCACTCCAAAATATGTCATTAGTTCATGGCATTCTTTTTTTTTTACACAAAGGAGAAAGATTTCATTAATTAGAAGAGATCCCCTCACATGGTACAAACGAAGACTTTTGTGATCCCTTGGGGAATGCATAAACTCCACATTACTAAAATGGGAACCAAGATCTCGAATATCCCATACGGTAGCCTGGACCTCCGAATCAACCTCGACCTCCCCCCTAACCATAGAGATAAGACCGAGGCAATCAGAGAGAAGAAGAACAGTCTTATATCCTATTCTATCCGCTAAACAGAGACCCTCAAGCATGGCATAAGCTTCTGCTTGTAAAGGAGATAGAAGGGATAACCATTGACCCTACATAGCCGGACCCCCCACTGTTGCGAACCACCACCCCAACTCCGCACATACGGCTATTGTCATTACACGATGCATCCACATGAACAACCATCTGAGAAACCAAAGGACGGATGTAGAACCTATCCCTCTTAGGAGGAATAGAGTTGCATACATTAGCCGCATAAAAATCTTGGATATAGCTTTGTATCCAGTTACATTTGTCTTCTAAATTAGGTATAGATTTACCATCTTTATATAACATTAAAAAAATAATAATAAATTATATAAGAATTGTATTTTATAGATCTAAATTATACTTGAAATACGCCCAACTTCCTAACATTATATTAAATTTTGTGGCAAAACCCACAAGTACCATTAGTGGAGGTAAAAAAAAATTATAACCTCAAACTTCTTGATCGATGATACATGCATGTGAATATGCCTTGACAAAAGTTTCCGTGAGAAATATAGAAAGTAGTAAATTGAAATAGAAGAGTTGAAGTTGATGGATATGTAAGAAGTACAAAGTTTATAAATAACAAAAAAAAAATAAAAATAAAAAAAAAATAAAATAAAAAAAAAAATAAAAAATAAAAGAACATGGGAATGTTGAGATATTGAGGGGATAAAGTAATTTAACTCAAAAACAGTGAGAAAAATAGCCGACTCTTCCATTGGAAAGTGACGGCCTAATCCTGAGAAAAAGAATTATACAAGCGTGGAAAGTGCAAAGCTGCCATTATTACATGTTTTGAAAGTGCAACCACTGTCACCACAATTTCAAACATCATCAATCCAATGTAGTAAAATTCTTGATGATTAGACTCATTTCAAGATTTATCCATCTCTTTGTGGAAATGGAAAATACCAAAGTCAGAAAGTATTGATTTTCAATCTAGACCATTTAAATTGGTCCAATTCCCCTGTTATACAGACTGTAGAAACAGGACTAGAGGAGAGGATCAATAATTTTCTCAAGGTAAAACTTATAAAAATAGAATTAAAGGCCACAGAAACTTTCCACAGTAATTTTCTCAAGGTAAGACTTACAATATGATAGTTAAACTTGCTAATGTTGTCCATCATCAGCATACACAGGCGAGATTGCTTTCATACCAAGTGAATAAGATAAGATTCATCTACTAGTGATAGCACAAATCGAAAATACTCATTGATATACAATTTCTACCTTGAGTTTGAATACTTTTTAGAACTCAAGGAAACAATAGTACAATCTATCAAACAGATACTACGAGTAAGAACATTACCTTGAGGTTGAATACTCTCCCAACCCTCTTCGTCGTACCTTTATCCAAAAGAAAGGACGCATATTATTTCCTCTTGTAACTTGTGCGGGGAAATTAATCACAAAGTAATCAGCGAGTACCTGAACTACAGATGTACTAGGAAAGTAAAAAAGAATGAGCCCCCTACTAGGCTACTACACAATACAAGATATGCTTTTCCAGTGAATTTGCTTCAAGCAAAACAAAAATTAAATGCAACATTGAAGCAATTCTCCTTTTTCTTATTATAATCACTGTACTTGGAATTGTATTTGCTCCCTCTGCCCAGGGATCACCGTTTGGGAATTGTAGTAGTGCCTTCAACATGCCGCTGCATGGCCACCACAGGCTCGCTGCATCTTGAACATCTAAATGATTGAGCTGCCATGCATCGCGTTCGGAGGCAATAGTAACAGTATCTGGCAGAGAAAAAGATAGACGTAAGTAATACTCTTTCCTCCCTCTATGAGTGTTGATCCAAAGGTAAAATTAGAATCTCAAATCTTCTATTTTCCTTCCATAACTGGTCTCATGGAGACTCGCCCTTAATGACAGAAATCCCCATTTAGGTAGGGAATAGGGGAGGGATTGGAGAAAAAAATTCCCCATGAGCTAAACGGGGACGGGGATGGGGATGGAGATTCCGCACCCCGTTCCCAAATTATTATTTATTATTATTTTATTGTTAACAATTTATATATTTAATATGTTTGAATTAAATGGCTAAACTTTTAAACTATATGTATGGATAATTAGATAATTTGATATGGAATATTATTTTGTTTCTATTAGGAGGCTTAAGTATTTTATCAATTTTTTTTTTACGAAATTAACTATTTAAATGAAGATTTCTCATAAATAATCAACTGTTTAATGGATATTTTCCATAAAAAGTTGACTATTTGGAAATTTATCAAAAAAAAAGTTATTTGATTCAATTGAGATTTTAAAAAAATAAAGAATAAAGAATAAACGAAAAACTCGATCCCCACGAATTCCCCATGAGGAACCTTCGTTCCATTCCCCACAAAATTTAATAGGGAATATCTACAACTCAACCATTGAAGAACGATATCAAATGCAAACTAGACTTGTTTGTCATACTTTTACGGGGGATTTGAGCAGATAGCAAAAGACGGTAAAAGTATTGCAAAAATAACAAAAAAAAAAGTTAAATTATGAAAATACCCTTTATATCAACGGCTATAACTGGTAGACTACAATAATTGGAGTCTATTAGTGCCTCTCTGATTATCGGAGTTGACACTAATAGACTCTGATTATTGGGGTCTATCAGTGTCTATCCCTGATAGACTTTGATAATCGAAGTCTATCAGTGACTCTGAGACACTGATTAAATCGAAGTCTATCGCTAATAGACTTCGCTAATAATCAAAGTCTATCAACGTCTGTGTTTAAAAAAATGCAAACACAGATTCATGTTGGTTTTGGTCCCAAACCTAGTTCTTGTTTCAGCTTAATCGAAGTCTATCAGTGTCTATCACTGATTAATCAGAATCTGTCAGTGTTTATCACCGATAGTTCTTTCCCAAACCTAGAAACCAATTAATTGAAGTCTATTAGTTTGATAGAAATCAGTTAATTGAAGTCTATCAATGATAGTTACTGATAAAAATTAGTTTAGTGGAAGTCTATCAGTTTCTATCACGAATAGAAAACAACTAATTGTGATAGAAATCGATTTAATTGAAGTGTATCAGTTCCTATCACTAATCGAAAACATTTAAATTTTGTTTTTATCTCTACAAAACTTAGCGTTAGACATTGATTTGTTAAATTTTTTTTATTTAGCATATATATATATATAGGTAAGAAACCGATCTTTCATTTATATATATATAGAGGTAAGAAACCGAACTTTCATTGAACAAATGAAAGAATACAAGGGCATACAAAAAAAAAAAAAACAAGCCCTAACGAAGACGGAGTCCGACAAAATTACAAAAAGGGACTCCAATCCAAAAGCATCATGCCAAGATCATAATTACAAAAGGGTCTCATGACTGACGCCCACAAGGAAGTATTAAACCTAACAACTCCCAAACTTCCTCGTCAAATCTCTCCTTCTCCCTAAAAATTCTATTATTTCTCTCAAGTCAAACGCCCCACAAAACAGCAAAAAAAACAAGCTTGCCACAACACATTTTCTTCCTCCCTAAAGGGAGGATGCAAGAGCACCTCCTCCAACCGCCCTCACCCATCTCTGTTACGCAGACCACTAATACCGAACGAGCTCGTCCAACAATCCCAAAGGTGGTAGCAAACTGACACTCCCACAACAAATGAAACAAATCCTCATGTCTTTTGCAAAGTGTGCACCATTACGGGGACAAAACTAAAGAAGAATGCCTTTGAACACGATCCAAAGTGTTAACCCTCCCAAGTAAGACTTGCCAAGCAAAAAATTTGACCTTAGGAATTTGAATCTTCCAGATACTGGCAAAAATAGAAGTCTCGGGAGCTACATGGGAAGCAGAAGGGAGGGACAAAGATTGAAAATACAAATGACTAGGGAAAACCCGGGACCAAACTCTGACATCCCTCCTCCTAGAATAAATAACCTGATCTTGGAGAATATAAAGGAGGTTTGCCACATCGATCACCTCCCTATCAGCGAGAGGACGGCGAAAACCAAGGGAAAATCGAGGAAGTCAGGTCAAAGGAGGGCAACACTGAGACCATCAAATGCAACCTCTTCTCTGACTGGAAATTTAAGACGGGGGAATAAAATGCACAAAGGTTTATCGCGCACCCAAGTGTCTTCCAAAAAATAAACATCTGAGCCATCCCCCACAACACATCTAACAAACTGAGTGAAGGAAGGGAAGCAACAAGAAATAGTTTTCCAGAGGTTTTTGGTCAGCCCCCTCACTCCCTACCCGAAACCCACCCAAAAGGGTGAGGGTCATACCTACTCACAATAAATCTATACCACAGAGAGTCAGTAATTTCACGTTACGAAATTTTATCATCTAGACCTAACTACATCAATCAACAATGTTATGTAATGTTTACAACATTTATTTTATTACCAATAAATTTGAGTATGTGACTGAAAACTGTAATATTTACGTCTGAACTTTTATTTATTAGACATAATTTTATCATCCTGTGTCCTCCTTGTTCTGTCTGTCCCGGGAACAAACACATCTAATTTTGTTGTTTCCTTTGTGCCTTTCTTTATATGACAAATAGTAGTTTTTTGGTTTAAAAGATAGAGTGATGTGATAAAAAGGCCTGACCTGTGTTGACAAGGCAAAGCCAGAAATGGAATCGTAGGACTTGCCAGGCAAATTGGACAAGCACTGTCATCCTCGGCTGAGCTTGAGGACTTCTCCTTCGAAAATGGACGAAGAAAGTTTCTTACAGAGGAAGAATTTAGAAGAGGAAGAAGCAGCAGCAACATCTCCTGTCATTAGCCACGAAAAATAAACTGTTGAGGACAAATGTTCCCTACTATGTATGATAAAGTTATAATTAGCTTAGCATTGGGCAAAGAAAATCGAAACCCTTCTTTCCATATTCATGCACGCATGAGTATAGCAGACGATATTAAACCACTGAAAACCAGATGAAAATCCTATATGAACTACTTGAATCTTGAAGTTCATTTTAATTCTATCTAGATGATAACTTTCATCAAATATACAGTTTTTCCATGCGAGACTTAAACAGGACACGATCTAGGAATATGTATCACGCTAGACTTCAAAGTTACGTAATATGTTCCGAGAATATATTTTGTTGAAATGAAGCAAGCAAGTATGACAATCAGTTCTAACTTCTAAGCCAAAAAAAATCCAATACTTCTGCAACTAACAATAAAGGAGAAATTACCGAGAATTCATTCCACACTAACTGGCGATTCATATACTCAAAGCTTACAGCCCTGTTCATATTAGGACTCCCATAAACAAGCCTGGCTCTGAGAACCCTTTCAACAAGATTTCTATACCTGCATCACACAAGAAATATCATGCTGCAGGATGAGTTGGCCAAGAAAGTAAACTACTCATGATAATCGACAAACTACCACTTTTTCATCTGAGTTCTACACCACAAATACTTGAACAATTTGAACCAATAAACTGAGTGAAAAGCACGTGACAACCAACAATGACACAAGATTCAATAACATGGTTGCAGATGCAAAAATATTTAAATCGTCTCAGCCAATGTTGTCAATAGAGTGAAACGTCATGCAGTTTGCAGTCAAACGTATCCGCAAAATACTAAGTCAGACTCTAATGACAAAATAACTCAAAGCTCCCAATTCATTAGAAGAGACATTTAAAAAGAAACCCAACATGTCTTTTGACTGAAAAAAAAAATGAAGCATTCATTCTCTAGGCTCTAAGAGATCATTTGACCTGGTACGTATGCTTTTTATTTGGACAGAATCTTTCCAAAGTGCCTTTTAGCATCAATATTGAACAAATAATTACTTCAAGCTGCTCAGAGTCTAAGATTCTATTGAAAAGCTAATTTATCAGATGCAGAAAACAGAAAACCTACCTTCCTGTGTATAGAAATATGAGCAAGTTGCCAAATGCAGCAGCTTTATATATTCCTTCAATGCGCTGTATCAAAAGCCATGCTCGCCTAGCCAATGACCTCTGGAAAAAATACAGGGTTATATAAATGCCTATATTACTTGACAACCATACACAGCATAACTAGAAGGTTGTCCCCATGGAAGGGGTGGTGAGTTTCTCAAAACCAGTACCTGCTCTGAATCTCCCCATCTACGGAAAGCAGAAAATGATTGTAATCGAGTCCAAATGTATTGACCACCCACAGTGGCCACACAATACCAAATCTTTTGAGCAACTGTGAGGCCAGGTCCTTCCAATCCAGTTCTGACTGTATTGCACAAGAAGTCCAGAGCCAAGAGTAGATCAAGTGGGTTAGCAAAATATGATTGCAGCTCTCAAGATAGGAACTAGTAAGTGTCTACCATATATTGCTACAAAGATTCGATGATAGCAGTTCCATGGTCGCTTGAATTGAAACTTCAAACTGAATTTATAATTATTTATTTTACATATCAACTTCGGATAAATGTAATTTTATTCCTACACCATCCTGACCATAACAATCAGATAAACAAGCAGCATAGCAGAAGCTGTTTAGACCACCTTACCTTTTCCTGGAATTTCCATTGCACGTTCATCTCTGTAACGCAAATTCATGAGAGCAATTCCCGGAGTGGGCTTGTCTACCCAAATTGAAAAGCGCCAAATAAGGAACTCCAGAAAAGCATCAAGCTCCGCTTCATATTGAAACAACATTCCTGGCTAATCCAACAAAGTAGAAGAAAATACTGAATGACGCCTAAATAACTTTACTAGCCAAGAATCTACATTTCAATTCCAGAATAACAAGCAACCGTCAACTGATACCTTCATCAAAGCAAAGACCTTAACCAGCTGTTCTTTCAACATGGCTGACATTTCAATATCTAGCCGCGCAGCATCTACTTGGTTAACTTTCGATATCGAAATTGGAATTGGCGACTGGAAAGAAAAGAACATACGAGATATCGTAAATTAGTACAGAAATATGAAACCAATAACAAATTACAAAACAAATACAGTTCAAGTTGCACCTACAAGAAAATCCGACTTTCGCATGACTTCGTTAATGAAACAAACAGTAGGCGAAGCTCAATTTACACGAATGGAATATTTCCCAACCATATCTCAGAAATGATCTTCGGTAAGGCTATTAATTAGAAAGAAACTCAAATACACACACATAAACGAACGGATAAAAGACCTACACCACAGAGTCAAAAGACAGCTATGAACAAATAAAACAGCAGACATCCAAGAAGTGGATAAAATTAGGTTTAGTGCGAGAGAAAGGTGGAGTTACCAGGTGGGAGTGGGAGAGAGATTTCCAGCGAGGAAGTAGTCGCTGACAAGCAAGATTCCATGCATCTTCAGGAGGAGGTGGAAGATTGGAGTTGCTGGTGGAAGGCGGCGAAGAAGAGGAGGAGGAGCTGGCGGAAGCTGGAACTAGGGCTTCTAAGACCATGACAAATCGATGGGTTGCAGAGAGAGAGAGCTTTGGCTGTGGTGTTAATGGCGGAAGAGGAAGTGGAGAAGAAGAAGAAGAAGAGTGATTGACGAAGAGCGACGCGCTGTGCTCTTACAGAACGCCAAACGCGGAGCAACCGCTACCTCATCAATCAGCTCCGTTTGGGTCTGTGTGCCCTTTTTTTTTCGGATCCTCTGCTCCCAAACACGATCCAATTATTTTTTTCAAAATTAAATAAATGTCGCAAATTACTTTTCTCTTCTTTTTTTTTTTTTTTTTTTTTTACAAACTTATTCATAATATACTTACAATTAAATAAATTATTCCCAAAAAAATTAAATAAATTATTTTTTCCAATTGTTTTGCATAAAATATTTAATGCCTCACAATATACTTACGGTTGAAGGAAAAATCTGGAAAGAAGGAGACATTTACGTGCCATCGGTAAATTTGTATGAGAGGGAGAAAGACGGTGACCTACAAAACAGTAAACCTACACAGCGGTGTGATGTTTGTCACACCGCCTCCGATGCTTAAGTCAGAAAGCTGAAGGAGGAGAGCAAAATAGCAAAGTAAGAAGAAATAGTTCAGGAAATGAGTTTCGGGATCCCTAGATGAAGAATGGTTTAAATAACTACTCTTGTTCTAGGTTTTCAAGTGTTCGGAGGCGTCTAGGGCTGAATCACGGGGCACCTCGGACCAAACGGAGACGAAAGACCTCGGCCCATGGCCGAGGTTGAATAGGGTTCGGCCCAAGGCTCGGTCCCTCCGACCTTGGCCCGACCATTTGGCCTGTTTCGCCTTCCGAGTTCATTTTTCGATCTTATTTTTAGACTCGTGTCGGATTGTCCTCATCAGCTCCTTGTACATCAGAGTGGTCCAAAATCACCTATAACACTTACAAAAATATATATATTTTTTCATGATTGTTTGATTGATTCTATTATTAAAATAAATGGCAGAGGAGAGGCCATTTTGAAAAATACTTTCTTGTTTCTTCTTGTTTGGTAGCTTTCGTTCATTCTTGGAAAATTCTCGAAGTCATTTTATAATAATTATTTTGGATTTTTTTTTTTTTTTTCTTGCGAAGGATTTTTTAAAATATTTGGGATGAACCTTCTTTGCATTTTCATTGTAATGTTCTTTTGGTTACTTGCATTGACTAGTTTTTAACCACGTGCGTTGCACGTTTATATATATATATATATATATATATATATATATATATATATATATATATTTAAACATACAATATATATATATATTTATTAATAATTAAAATTAATTTATCTAAATTTTCACATCATTTACTTTTTTTATAATTAAAAATCTATAATTATATTTTAGAGACACTATGGAAATTGTCTCTGTCTCTAAAATATAATCAACTCACTATGAAAGGATTGAGTGTTTTCTTATATATATATATATGTGTGTTTGGCGGGGGCTCAGGAATAATTATGATAATACACTTTAATTATTACTATTATAAATAAGTAAAAATAATTTAATAAACATGTTTAATTTCTAATAGAAATTAAATTTAAAAGTCATTGGATTACCAAAATCAAATTAAAACATGCAAAATGTTTTAAATTAAAATAATTTAAATTTAAATTTTAAAGAAAAAACATTGAAAAAAAAAACACAATAGTATAGTAAGTATCCTCTTTCAAAAAAAAAAAACTAAAAATATCTTGAAAATAACAAATAAAATTGAATAAAATAATTTTAAAATAAAAAAATATCAATACGTAAAGACAAAAAAAAAGTGAATAGAATAATTTTAAAATAAAAAATATCAATACGTATAGACAAAATTTTGATACCTAGAAAAAACTTGAAAATAAATAATTCAAACAAAAATAATTATAAACTTAAACCTTAACCTTTCTAATTCAAACACATCAATTAAAAAGCCAACCTAAAAAAAACTTGAAATATGAACGAACGACGAAATTGAAAAATACCTTAAATATAAACAAACAATTGGAATAAATTGGAAGAGAGATAAGTAATTATAAACCTGAAAAAAAAAAGTTGGAGGGAAAAAAAGAAATTAAAGTCACTCAGTCATAACATAAAATATTTGAGAATGAATTTCTTCTAATTAAATTGATAAAATTAAAAAATATATATATATTATAATTATAATTCAAGGGATGTACCTGAAACCAATGGAGCGGATGAATAATTTTGATGTGAAAACTAATGGGAGAAGTGAACAATTTATAGAGGGAATTTAGATTCAAATTCTAATTTGGTTAGGGTTTAGATGGAGTGTATATAGACCATCTCATAATTTGATTAGATTTTGGATAGAGTGTATATTGTTTTTTTATCTTTTACTTTTTAATTATAATAAATAGATTTAACTAAAATAATTATCTTAAGATTTGTTTTTTTCAAATTTTTATTTTTTTTGTTATTCTCACGTTTTTTTCCTTTTTAAAAATTTTTTTATTAAAATAATTATCTTAAGATTAGTTTTTTTTTAAATTAATTTGTTTTTTTTGTTATTCTAACGTTTTTTTTTTCGTTTTCTTTATAATTTTTAATTAATATAATTATCTTAAGATTTGTTTTTTTTTTCAAATTTTAATTTTCTTGTTATTCTCACATAATGAGTTTTTTTCTTTTTTCTTTTTTTTTTTTTTTTACTTTTTAATTGAAATAATTATTTTTAAGATTTTTTTTTTTTCAAATTTTCATGATTGGTTTTCATATTAAATTTGTGAAAGTATTTTTTTTACTCACGTAGTGGGTTTTTTTTTTTTTTTAAATTAAAGTAATTATATTTAACTAAAATAATTATCTTAAGATAATTCATGGAGGGAATTTAGATTCAAATTCTAATTTGATTAGATTTTGGATAGATTGTATATGGATCATATAATTTGATTAGATTTTGGATAGGGTCTATATTATTTTATATTTTTTACTTTTTAATTATAGTAAATAAATTTAACTAAAATAATTATCTTAAGATTTGTTATTTCAAATTTTATTATTTTTTATTATTCTCACGTTTTTTTCTTTTCTTTTTTTTAATTTTTTAATTAAAATATTTATCTTAAGATTTGCTTTTTTCAAATTTTAATTTTTTTTGTTATACTCACGTGGGGTTTTTTTTTTTTTTTCTTTTTTATGTTTTAGTTAAAATAATTATCTTTAAGATTTGTTTTTTTTTTTCAAATTTTCATGATTGGTTTCGATATTAAATTTGTGAAAGTATTTTTTTTTTTTTTTATCTTCACGTAGTGGTTTTTTTTTTCTTTTTAATTAAAATAATTATATTTAACTAAAATAATTATCTTAAGATAATTCATGGAGGAAATTTAGATTCAAATTCTAATTTGATTAGATTTTGGATAGAGTGTATATAGATCATGTGATAATTTGATTAGATTTTGGATAGGGTCATATTATTTTTTATCTTTTACTTTTTAATTATAGTAAATAGATTTAACTAAAATAATTATCTTAAGATTTGTTTTTTTCAAATTTTAATTTTTTTATTATTCTCACGTTTTTTTTTAATTTTTTAATTAAAATAATTATCTTAAGATTTGCCTTTTTCAAATTTTAATTTTTTTGTTATTCTCACGTGGGTTTTTTTTTCTTTTTTTTTTTTACTTTTAATTAAAATAATTATCTTTAAGATTTTTTTTTTTTTTCAAATTTTCTTGGTTTTCATATTAAATTTGTGAAAGTAATTATTTTTTATCTTCACGTAGTGGTTTTTTTTTTTAATTAAAATAACTATATTTAACTAAAATAATTATTAGATTCAAATTCTAATTTGATTAGATTTTGGATAGAGTGTATATAGATCATATGATAATTTGATTAGATTTTGGATAGAGTGTATATTATTTTTTATCTTTTACTTTTTAATTATAGTAATTAGATTTAACTAAAATAATTATTTTAAGATTTGTTTTTTTCAAATTTTAATTTTTTTGTTATTCTCGTTTAATGGGTTTCTTCTTCTTCTTTTTTTATTTTTATTTTATACTTTTTAATTAAAATGATTATATTTAATTAAAATAATTATCTTAAGATTTGTTTTTTTTTTTTTTAACTTTCATGTTTGGTTTTCCTATTAAATTCGTGAAAGTAATTTTATTTTTATCATCATAGTGTTTTTTTCTTTTTTTTTCTTTTTAATTAAAATAATTATCTTAAGAGTTTTGTTTATAAATTTTCATATTAAATTTCAAATTGGTTTTTAACTTTTCTGATGCAAATATGCCTTATTTTGAATTTTAATATATTATATTTTGATTTTTATCAAATTATGAAATTTGATTCTAGAATTTGAAAACTAATTATGTAATTATCTTAAATTTACAGGGGTATTTTAGTCTAAAAATGTTTTTCACGGATCCTTGCTTTTTAATATATTATAGATATAGATATAGATAAGTAGAACTATCGTCATAAAGTCATTCTTTAACTGTTTCATGTCAAAAGACAATTTAGGTGTTTATTTTTTATTTTTTATTTTAAGTTAAAGTTAGGTGTTCATTTAAGTCATTCATTACATGTTGATCAATTCAGCCATGCTTTAATTGCTTAATGTTAAAAGACCACTTATGTGGTCAAAGTCAAATACCACATCTATTTATAGTTAAATTCATATAAATAATCTTAATTTAAAGATAAAGATAGAATGTCTCACAAAACTTCTCATGGCTCATATTTCATCATCAATGATTTTTTTTTTCCTACAAGTTTAAAATTTAAGTTCAACAATCTTGTTAGGTGAAGTATAAATTTAAATTGTTATTACAAGTTTAGTCTATGAATTTTTAGAATTGTGTCTAGTACATCTACGAAATTTTAAATTATATCTAATAGATCTATGAACTTTAAAAATTATATAATAGATGTTTAAACTTTTCATTTTGTGTTAGTAGATTTCTAACTTATTCAATTTTTTTTTTATTTTATTTACGGACAAATTTTATTCTCATCATAATATTTTAGTGCCAAGAAAACTGGTAAGATATTCAAATATTAGGTAAATGATTATCTGACTTGAATTCATTATCTATTATTATTTATATTGACCAAAGGGAATTCATTCTCTATTATTTTTTATATTGACCAAAGGAAGGTTGACTTAGATTGACAAGTTGATTTAGACCGTTTAAACCATATTTGTAATTTTTACGAGAAAATTTTTAGTACTATAATAGTAAGAAAAGATTTCCATGCTACATTCATTCATTGTTTGCCAGAGAGAATTATGTGGAACTCATAAAATAAAATATTACATCATATGGAAGGAGTATGTACTACTAGAAATTTTTCCAACATACAACACACAATTGTGGGACCCACAAACCTATCAACCAGTTACAACACACTATTGTAAACACCAGAAACTTATTAACTTCTAAATCTATTCTAACATTCTACTCTGAACCCCACGAACTTATTAACTCATCCTCCTTCACCTTCATATTTCATAACTCCAACTCCAAATTTTAGAAATCATCATGCTTACACCTCAAAAACTTTAACTCAAACTAAGATCTTAGTCTTCGTTTAATGATCATTTGGATTTTAAAAATTAAACTTATAAACATTACTTTTAGCTATGAGCTTCTTTGTTTTGTTATATACTCTTTAAAAATATTTTCAAAATCCAAGTCAAAATTTTGGAAAATTTATTTTGCAGATCATGGGTGGAAAATCTTCAATGGACTACCAGCATAATCCTGATATATTTCCAACTCCTCAGCTTTGTTGTATACCTGATCAACTAGAACCTTTTTCCTGCTAGCTCAATAAGGTAAGTAAGAGAGAAATCTGATTTGTATGCCTGATTTATAGTTCTCATCCTAACATCTTCTGAATCAGATCAACTTTTTTTTGCTGGGCAGAGCTCTCTTAGCTTATTCAGCAGGAGTTTTCATAATCAATCATCAGGTTGAGAGCAATAGTCTAATTTGCAAATTAATTCCCTTAAAGGCTCTAAAGATTGCTCACAGGTCTTATTCTCTTATTTACAGAAGCCGGGCAGCGAATACGAAAACAGTTTGCTAAATTCAATTTAGGTGCGCTATGCTACAACAGTACAAGATAGAACAAACAAGGGAGATCTCAGTATGGCCAATATATAAAAAACTGCCATCAACAAAACCACTAGGCATATGTTTGAGAAGAAAGCATCTGTCCCTAAATTGACTTAAAATTTGAAAAACACAAGTGGTGAGGAAAAAAGATGGCACCTTCAGAACTACGGGACGACTACAAGATGAACGCAGGCATGACTTTTAACTATTGACAAGTAGAGTAAAATGCCTAATCTCTGCCAGACTCTGCCAACTATTGTTTAGATATCTGAATATAGACCATTTGTGTGTATCCGTTAAATACAGAAGTCTCAAGTCGAGTTAAACCAAGCCGCTGGAACAAACCGTACCTGCCATCTTCTACAATAGGGCTGGAAACACGAGCGGGATCATATCTTGTCTGATGTGTTAAGGAAGGGCCAGCAACTGGAGGGACCTCCCAATAAACATCAAGAATTGACTCCAGATACCTACTATTCTGGAAGTGCTCTGCGTGGGAAATAGCCCTATTACTGTGGTTAAAATCATCACGCATGTAGCCTCGGACACCCCACCAAGACTCGTACGGTCCACAAAGTTCTTCTATATCCACTGCCTTCTCCCAGAACAACTTCCTTTTTGCTCTGATTCTAGCTTCATCACTGTCCTTGAAGCAACTGTGCCCACCTCCTAAATCAGAAATACAAAGCATTAAAATAAACTTCAATTTCATTTTTCACAGACTCAAAGAATCACTTTCAAATTAGCTGAAGTAACATTGGAAGATAATATTGATTTCATTATGTCCTAGAAATATTACAAGGAACACATAAATCAGTTCTAAATTCCTGATTAGATGTCAGTTTCGTTGTATTAAGGAAGGCACCTTATGAGAAAATCCTTATCTGATTACCTAAAGGATGATGTGAAAGAGAAATTGTATTGTCTTTTCTAACCTAGGCATATTCATATGCAGCATAAAAAAAAACCAAAGTGGAATGAGACACAAGTGGTAGAGCAGGCACCTCTAATATAGAACTGATCGCACATCTGCCTTAGAGAATAGTGGTCTCCTGTACCAGTATCATAGTTGTCCTCAAAAACAAGATGTTGAAAGCCAGCTTTCAGAGCCTGCTTTATTCTGCCCTCAAATAACAAGACAAAATTTCAGCGTAACAACACGTATAGATAGACGGACAACAAAAATAATCGATCACAACGAAACTCTGGCTACCTCTTTAATTCATTCTGATGGTCATCAAAAAATATAAGGACTCGACTAAGATCATTGATTCCATGTTCTTTCATTACGTTTTTCCAAGAAACGCTTCCAAAATCTACAAAGTCCTTTCCAGCAAAGTACGTACAGTTAGCATCAACGTAAGCAGGCCCTTTCTTCAAGTATTTTTCGGGGTGACGGGGTGACAGTGAAATAATTGGTGTGTCTGGCATTGCTTGCCGCAACACCCAAGTTGAATGTCCCTTGAATGCGCCACTCTCAATCATCAAATCTGGCTTTAGCCAACGAGCAATGAACCAAAGGCCAAAGCTGTGATCAAAGCCCATCCCATACATGTTGTTCTTTATAGGACGAGTCTCATAAATTGGTACAAAATCTTCCAAGCCCTTTAGTAAATCTTTTGCAGTCCATTCCACTGTCATTCCATGTTTCGATCTGCCTTTTGCCAAGGATGGGATTATAAGGATTCAAACAAGCAAAAATTTTAGGAATTTCATAACATTTAATCAGACTAAAACCTAAGACTGTGAAGTCAATGAGAACAGGACTTATAGAAGTTCATCTATAAGAAGTCTTAATCGCAGACATAAAATTCGACATTATTAAATATTGTCAAGAATGTTTGACTCTTCAATGTTGTCACATAACTTAAAATAACCTAGCTATTACTCGATGAATATATCATCGCTGAGGTCACAATAGACAGTCCAAAATTGAGTAAAGAGGAAATTTGATTTTCCGAGTTGCAACAAATCGACGATGAGAAATTGCTAACAGCGGAACACAGATTCAATTCGACAAACAACGCCGCTGTTTTTTTATTTTTTTATTTTTATGTTTCCTTTTCATCATACCAAAAACAAATTAGTTACAGTTCTACTCCTATTTCCCATTACATCAAGATTCAAGACAGCCATAAGCCCCGAACACGGATCTAAAACTCAACATTTCCAGAAAACCACAAAGGATTAGATCCAAAAGGGACAAACAAGAAAACTTACACCAGGGCACACCGAGCGAACCGAAATCCGAATCGAGCCCGTCCATGCCGAAGAATCCAGAGCGCGAAACAGGATCATAAGACGAAACGCAGACAAATCTGCGGGAGTGGAAGAATATCAAGGATGAAATGGAGAGCAGGATTAAGGCAAGGAGCGCGAGGCAGGCCCAAATGGGTCCGATTCGAGCGATGTAATTGGAAACGCGGTGAGTGAAGAAGGAGAGATTGTTCTTCTTGGTCTTGGAAACGTCATCGTCGTCGTCGTCGTCGACATCGCCAGAGTGATGAGGGCCTCTGCGAGAAGAGAGAGCGCGCTCGAGCCTCCGATTGGAAGTGGGGCTTTGAGGGCTGGAGGATTGAACTCTGACGGAGTCGAAGCTCATGCTGGTGTTGCTATGGTCGAGTTCTAAACGAAGAGTCTGTTTTGGGCTTGGAATCTTGAATTGCCATGGCTTCATTTCCTTTCCTTTTTGATCGACTGGAACAAGATGAGTAACTAAACTCTCTTTTACTTTTCGTTTAAAAAGAAAACCATTTTTTTTTTGGATTTTCCATTATTATTATTCTTTTTGTTTCTTTGAGAATTGATTAATTCAATGTCATCTTCATTTATTTAAGTTTTTTAAACTTTCTGATTCATGATGGTAATAGTTTTTCAAATTAATGACATTCTTAATTTATAATTGTTGTTTAAAAATCAATTCATTCCTTTAAATTTTACCGGTTGAATCAATTCATTCTAAACTAATAGTTGTCATAACTATTACGCTTTCATCGATTTAGACCAATCGAAGACAACACGAACATATCTTAGTAAACATGTACTTATTCTCTCGAAGTTAGAGATTCAAATCTTCTTACCATATATATTATTATTATTTTGACAATATATGGAGTGGGACATTCGAACCACAAATCTCGTGGTCAGTCATCAATACAACTTTATGCTAGTTAGTTGTGCTCTTGTTGGTCTTCTTACAATATATTTGTTATACTTAATAAAATAATAATAAATTAAACTAATTGATGATTTATTATTATTTTCACCTAACTCTATAAATTTAGCAAAATAGCATTGTTCTTCTCTCGAAATCTTATAAGAAAAAAAAAATCAAGAAAACTAGGGGTAGGAGAGGAGATGAAAAAAAAACCCACATATATTAATGAAAATTGTTGTTATCCACTTTATTCTAACATTTTTTTTTTAAATGTTACATTAATCCTTGCATTTATAAAGAAGTATTGTGCATGTGTGTTAGAATTATCCATTAATGATTTTGAAATGTAGTTCTACCAATGGTTTAAATTGATTCACATAATTTTCAAAAAAAAAAAAAAAATTGATTCACATATGAAAGTCTAGAGTTTAAATTGATTTAATTATTAGTTCAAGGTTTTAAGTGATTGAATATGGAAAGTTTTAAGAATATAAATAGATTGTTTTTTCCTAAAAATTGTTTTGTCTAGTAGGTATTTATTAAATATTGTCTTCTTGCGGTGAGCGTGAATGACTAGTACAGAACTTACTTTAAAAAAGGTTGGAGATTAATTTGAATCATTTTAAGTTTGGGTCAGATTTCATTTTGCTTCCTAAGTTTTCAAACTCGATAATTTAGTTCATAAGAGTTAATTTCATTTCATTTTGGTCATTTCATCCAATTTTCCATTAATAAGGTTGATGTGACACTAACTTTTATTAAAAAAAAATATTTTTAAAATTTTAAAATAAAATATATTAGAATAATAAAAACAAATTATTTTTAATATTTTTATTTCTTTTCTCTCTTCTCAACACCACCAAACTAGTCATCGGTGCAACAATTTTTTTTCCTTCTCATTTTGTTCTTCTCCCTTTTTCTTCATTTCCTTTTTTTTTTAAATAAAAAAGAGGGGAGGAAGGAGCTGCTTCTTGAAACGGGAATTCAAAACACTTCTGGTTTATTAATTAGTACAAGCTTTGTTATGGGTAATTTTGGACCACACTGACGAACAAGGAGTTGACAAGGACAATCGGGCAAAGGTAGGACCAGAAATTCGACCCATAGGAAGACCGGACCAAAGGGTCGGGCCATATGGTCGGCTTCGGCAAAAAGGTCGAGGCCGACCATTCGGCCCGCTTGCGCGGGCCGAGCTTGGTCACCTCCTTTCGACCCGTGATGTCCCGGATCGCCCCGATTCCGTCTGGTTTTCATCCCGAAACACCTCCGAATTCTTAAAGACCCTAGGAGGATGAGCCGACCAGGGCCAAAGGCCCGGAGATCATTTGAAGTCTGGCGCTGACGAAAACCCTAAGGGGAAGTCTATAAAAAGGGAGACCGCACACGCATTCAGGTATGCAAACATCAATCCCTAAATACATTCTACGTGCTTCTCGGCCAAGGCTAACTTAAGCATCGGAGTGTGTGTGGTCTACACCACACCGGTATGCAGCGTTTGCTCGTCTTGCAGGTCACGTCTTTCCTGCTATCTTATAAATTCACGGTTGGTCGTCACGTGGAGCGAAGGGGCAAATTCCTAAGCAAAATTTGACCATCAACAAGTTTTATGCCAGTTAAGCCATGTGCATGTTGACGTTACCATGTACTCATCTCATTATCCCACTTTCAACCATTTTTATATATAGATTCCCATTGAATATGTTTTAACTTCTAACTTTCGAAAAGTACCAATTTTTCCATTTGTTGATCAGCCGTAGGCATTGTGTTTAAAAAACTTGTATCTAGCAAAAGAAGGGAACCATAGAGGTGATTAAGGAATTTATTTGCCGTAGCTAATTAGGTATGTGTCTTATCTAAGAAATAATTTGCAACCATTAATTGGATTGAATCTCACTTTCAACCTTTAAACTAATTATATTTTTCATCGTATGCTACATAAATTAAATTAATCAGAGGAACATTGAACTCAAATATATGAAATATTAAGTTTCTTTCACAAATATGATCGAAACTTAAATGGTTACTACATGGCTCTAGCTAGTTATTTTCTCTCATGAAGTGTAGATCGAATTATTTTATATATGGCAGCTGGTTTTTGTAATGTAACATTTTTAAAAATATCCTAACTTTTGCCAACCCTTGATGACTTTTCCTATTACAATTATAATTAAAATTAATAAACAACAATAATCTCGTTGATGTTTAAAAAAAAGAAAAAACAAAAAGATTATAGGTGTGTTTGGACATGATTTGGAAATATTATTTGAGAAAGCAACCTCAATCTCGTTGGTAGTTTAAGTTTAATTAGAGAGATCGAGGGTATGTTTGGTTTAACTTTTCCATGGTTTAATTTGAAAAAAAATATAGTGTGTTTGGCAACCACTAAAAATGATTATTAAAAAATGAGATTGAGAACTAAACCATATTTTGAGAGAATTACTTGAAAGCAAATTTTAATAAAAGGAGTTTTTAAGTATATAATAACTTGTGTATAAAAACATTTACGAAAAAATGTAACAAAACATACAAATGTTTAAATTCTAAACAATTTTATACAAAATGTTAAAAAAAAAATTCTTAGAAAAACATTTCATACTAAAAGGTATTCCAAGTGGGTCTTAATTGGTATGATTTTTCAAGTCTTCCACACCTAGCTACCATAACTTTATTAAATTCAAGCTTCTAAAATGCAAACAACTCATTCGAAATACCTTTTAGTTTAAGTATTTTACAAGAACGTATTTTTTAAAAAAAAAATATGTATAAAAATTGTTTATAATTTAAAGGGTAAAATACCTTTTTGGTCCCTCATGTTTCGGACTAGTTTCTAATAGGTCCCTAGGTTTCAAAATCGAACAATCAAGTCCCTACTGTTTATGAAATAGTTCTATTGAGTCCCTACTCCGTTAATTTTTTAACTGAGGGCTGACGTGACACCGTTTAGGAATAAATTAATAATTTTTCAAATTAAAATAATAATAAAATAAATTTAATTAATAAAAAGAAAAATTGTTTAAAAAAAAAAGAAAAAATATCTTTCTCTCTCCCCTTTCCTTCCCCTCCCCCTTTTCTCACCCGTGGCCCCTCCCCGGAAAAACCATTTTCTTCTCCGGCGAGCTCATCCCTCCCTCACCCCCCGAAAATAGTTCAATTTCTTCTTCTTTTCTTTACCACCGTCGCCCCACCACCGGAGCTGCTTCTTCTTCTTCGTCTTCTTCTTCAAATGAACCCACCCCCACCCCACCTAAATCTAACCCAGCCGCCGCCGTTGCAGTCCTTGTCGTCGCCGCCGCCCTCCACCACCACATTCTCCTCCTCCTCCTCTCCCCTACCTCTAATCTCAACCACCTTCTTTGAACCCCCCCCCCCAATTCTTCTTCTTCAAAATCAAGAAAAACCCCCTGCTAAATCAGCCGACATGCAAGTACAAACCCGTCAAGCTCCTAAGTCCGACGACGGCGAAATGTAGCCGGAAAGTCCCATCCCTTGCAGAGAAATAGTGGGTCTGTTTTGAGAAATAGTGGTTGTGATTGTGAAGGAGAAAGTGAAGGAAATGGAGGAAAATGGAAATAGGAATTATCAGTTTGAAAAAAAAAATGGTGGCGGTGGTCGTTGCCGGAAACGACGAGTGATGGTGGCGGTGGTCGTCGCCGGTAACGGTGAGAGATAGTGACGGGTCGCCGGTAACGGTGAGAGATAGTGACGGGTCGCCGGAGGAGGATTGAAGGAGGGGAAGACGAAGGAGAGGGAGGGAAGAGGAGGGAGAGAGAAGCAGAAGAAGGGAAAAGGGAATCGGGGAGAGAAGGTATTTTTTTTCTTTTTCTTTTTCTTTTTTAACTATTTTTCTTTTTATTAATTAAATTTATTTTATTATTATTTTAATTGAAAAATTATTATTTTATTCCTAAACGGTGCCACGTCAGCCCTCAGTTAAAAAATTAACGGAGTAGGGACTTAATAGAACTATTTCATAAACAGTAGGGACTTGATTGTTCGATTTTGAAACCTAGGGACCTATTAGAAACTAGTCCGAAACATGAGGGACCAAAAATGTATTTTACCCTAATTTAAACACTCGTATGTTTGGTTACATTTACTTATAAGTGTGCTTTTATACCCAAGTTATTATATACTTAAAAACTCTTTCTGAAAAATTTGCTTTTAAATGTTTCTCTCAAAATTGTTTATTTCTCAATCTCAATTTTTATTAAGTCATTTTTTAGTGGTTATCAAACACTGGAATTTTTTTCAAAACGATTTTTTTTTCAAAATTAAACATGACCAAACATACCCTAAATCAACCCTTTTCGTCTCAACCATAACTTATTTAAACCCAAATTTTATAAATCTAACTCCTTCTACCCTTCCCCTAAATCTCAATTAAGAGTGTGATTGGTTTAACCTTTCAATTGTTTAATTTTGAAAAAAACTACCGTGTTTGGCAACTTACTAAAAATGATTTATTAAAAAATAATGAGTTTGAGAAATAAGCCAAGAAAAACATTTGAAAGTCAATTTTTTAAAAAGAGTTTTGAAGTATCTGATAACTTGTGTATAAAAACACTTATGAAAAAATGTAATCAAACATATGAGTGTTTAAATTCCAAACAATTTTTATACAAAATATTTAAAAGAAAATGCATTCTTCAAAAGCACTTAAACTAAAATAATGTATTCCAAACGGACCTTAAGATGTGAAACTCATGCACCAAACGAGTGAATCAAACACCCCCACATATCTTCATTTTTGAGAAGGGAAAGTTTTAGGTGTTTCTGGGTGCAATAATAAGGTTCTTTCTCTTAAAACCATCAGATGTAAATCTTATTTGTCTGTCTCCTAATAACCGTTGGATACAACATCGAAGTACTTTTACCATTTCTCTCTTACATCCAACGGTGCAAAACTACCGACCTCATTGCATCGAAAGCACCTAAAAATTTATCTTTGAGAAGATGGAGAGGACAAATTTGCAATGGGCAAATTTAAGTCAATGCAAACACATGACAACAAAGAAAAACTAAACCCTACATTAAATACTCCTCTCCCATTTCCCAACTTTTTCAAGAAAAAAATTCCCACAAAAATGGCTTCTCTAAACTCCCCGGATTCCTCCCCTCCAAACCTCTCCTTCTCCATCAGAGAAACCACAAAAACCACCACCTCCGCCGCCACCGGCAGCCGCCGCTTTTACCGGAGTGTTTCCACCAAAGAACCTTCCTTTTCTCAATTCCCCTTCACCCCTCCTCGCCTCAACAACTGCCCTTCTCTCCCTCAAAGCTTCCACAACTCCCCAGCCTCCTCCCCTCTCCACCCGGCCGCCGCCGCCGCCCCAACCGCTGCGGCGGCCAAGCTCTCCGACCTCCTGATTTCTCATCGCTGCGTGTCGTCCGTTCTAAAAAAAGACGGGCAGATCTTATCCGTCGCGATGTTCAATGATATCATCTATACCGGCTCTGATAGCAACTTAGTGAGGATTTGGAAGCTGCCGGACTTCACGGAGTGCGGCGAGCTTAAAACAAAGGCTTGCATGGCTGTGGCGTTGGAGGTTTCTCATGATAAAGTTTATGCGGCGTATAGTGACTGTAAGATTCGTGTTTGGCGGCGGAGTTGGGACCGAGGGCTCAAACATTTCCGGCTGGCGACTATTCCGACCACCGGAAGTTATGTCAGAAGTTACATATCCGGGAAGGAGAAAATGGTAATTTAATATTTAATTTTAATTTTTTTACATTCTTGGTTTTTTTTTTTGGATGCTAAATACTAAATCATGGTAAATAAAAACTAAGAAAGAAGATCCAAACTGTAACTAGGTTGAAGTTTTGTGTGTTTTTAAATTTTTATTTTTGTGAATTAAACTTGCTTACTCATTATTTTTTAGTATTTCAATTTTTTTAATATATTGTTAGAAAAATTTATTAAGCCTTGGAATTACTTGACCATTTTTATAGTTAAAAAAAAAGTCGATTTTTTTTTTTTTTTTTTTTTTTTTTTTTTTTTTTGTGGTTTTAGAAGGTTGGCTAGGTTTATCAGAGTATATTAGAAAAGTTAGAATGTTATTTAATCATCATAATTTTTAAACTTACAAAATGAAAATAAAATATATTATCAAATGATCCCTTTAGTTTGATTATTTTTAAACTATTATCTTAAAAAAATAGACTGCAAAGACAATGGTTCATTGAGAGTCATGAATTTCTTTTTTAGTTCAACAACATTCGGAGGGGGGGATTCAAACTTATGATCTTTTGGTCGACGACACATGTTAATTATCACTGAGTTATACTCGTTTGGGTGATAGTCATGAAATTTAAGAATAAAAGAAGTATATATATTATTTAACTTATCATTAAAAGGAAAAAAAAAAAAAAAATCGCCCACTCCTACTCTTAAAAATACAATAGAAAGGTGAGATTTTTTTTCCTCTCTCTTGGGCGTGTGTGTATGGAGACTATCAAATTCATACACTAATTTATTGAATCCAATAAATATTGGTGATGCATTCTTTATGACCATTATTGCATTGGACATAGTTTTGGTCGAGTTACTTAATATATGCCATTTCTTTTAAGTATATTAAATCAATACATTTAATAATATCGTTTTTTAAATTTACCTATTACATTATTTTATTTTCATGGTTTACATTTTAAAATTGTAATCAATTTCTGAAAACACGCACACAAAAAAAAAAAAAAATCATTAATTTGGTTAAAATTTAATGAATACTTTGTATATGAGGAGACAACGAAACAAACTAAAAAAAGTATTAATTGATCAGACTACTTTATTTGAAAGAAAATGGGCAAGCTTGCCTGAAAAAAAAAATATCCAAATTTAGATTTTAAAGTTTTGCTATAATAATACCCAAAAAAAAAAAAAAAAAAAGAGGTGAATTGTTTCCTTGGTTTTGAGATGAGTTTTAGTAATGATATAAAAAAAAAAAAAATCATATTTGTTTAATTGATGGTTTTTTGCGACAATAATTAAATTATTACAAGATTGAAAGTACAATGACTAAATTATTACTCATTAAAGTTTAGAAACTAAATTGTTACAAATTTGAAAGTACATGGACTAAATCGTCACAAATTTGGTTCAATAACTAAATTGTTACTTTTATAAAAGTTTAGGGACCAAAAGTGATTTTTAAACTAATTTAAATCTTTTTTTAGTGATTTATATCTATTCACCTTATTCCATTTAAAATTAACTCAAAAACCATTTAAATAAAAATATTCTTCTCCTAAAGTAGCAACAAAAATTATAAGAATCATTTTTCCTACATAAGTAGACAAAAGCAGATCGAGATGACAAAGAATTGGAAAAAAACCACTGATATTAATAAAAAAAATCGCTATTATATTCATTTGACTTTAATGTTTTTATCTGATATTACATTAATCCTTGCATTTAAAACAGTTTTATATGCATGTGAAAGTTGTGCATTCAAGGTTTTGAAACAAAATTCTAACAGAGGATATCTAGTTTGATTCAAAGGTTTAAGATTTTAATGGGTGCAATTTTTAAGTTTGAAAATTTAAGCGATACAACTTTCCAAGTTTAGAGGTATCTATAAATTGATTTTTTTTCCTTCTTATATTTATAATTACTTTTTAGTTAAATTAAAAGTTTAGTTATTTGTCAAAGCGAGCTTAACTTGGCGGTAATTGCATGTATCCTCGACCATGAGATTAGAGGTTCGAATCCCTCCACCCCCAAAGATTGATGTACTAAAAAAAGTTGGTGACATATTAAACACCTTTTATAATATATTTATTTTAGAAACAAGACATAAAGTTTAGACTAAAATTGTAATTTAATTAACTTTACTCTAAATCGAAGATCTAAAGATATAAACCTTGACCTAGTTGAGTTATACATGGGTTGACATTTAATCTTTTAAGTTTTTTTCTAAGTTCTTTTTTCGAATCAATAAGTTCCAATCTTAAATCTTAATCACTTTCAGTCACTTTTTTTTTTCCTCTCTCAATGTATAATCATTATTATTTATGGTCGTCATCTTTTTGGTTACATGAGTTTCAATTCGTTACCTTTCAGATGAAGCACATGGGGCCAATAACCTCGCTGGCGGTCAACATTTCCGACGACGTTTTATACTCATCATCACTCGACAAATCCGTCAAAATTTGGCGAATTTCCGATTTCAAATGCGTAGAAACAATCCAAGCCCATTCCGAGCCAATCAACGCCATCATCGCCGCCGACGACGGCCTCCTCTACACCGCCTCCGACGACGCCACCGTCAGGGTCTGGCGCCGCAACTTCTCCCGGAGCGACCGCCCGCCGCACTCTCTCGTCGTCACCCTCCCGGCCAAGTTCTCTCCGGTCAAAACCCTCAGCCTCGCCGCCGACTCCGGCCTCCTCTACGGCGGCTGCAGCGACGGTTACCTCCACTTCTGGCTCAAGGGCTGGTTCTCCGGCCAGCTCCAGTACGGCGGCGCGCTGCAAGGCCACACCCACGCTATCATGTGTTTGGCTACCGTTGGGAAGTACGTGGTCAGTGGGTCCGCCGATGCCACGTGTAGGGTCTGGGCAAGGGATGAGGTGGATTGTCAGGTGCACACGTGTCTGGCGGTGCTGGTAGGCCACCGGGGCCCGGTGAGGTGCGTGGCGGCGTTTGCCGGTACCGGCTGTGAGGAGGCGGCGGAGGAGGTCGACGACGGCTGTACCATTTGCAGTGGAAGCCTCGATGGTGTTATCAAAGTTTGGCGCGTGACGTGCACGAAAAACGGAACGCGTAACCGGTCTTTGCAGAATGGGACTGACTATTTTGATTTGTAAGACTTAAGAGCTAACTTTATTTAATTAATTATTAATTACAAGGAATGTTGCTGTACGATAACAAGTAAATTATATGGAAAATTTTATTAACTTTTAGTTTAGCTATGATTTTGTAACTTTTTTTAAAAGTCAAACTAAAGTTTTATTCACAAACTTTTAAGATTGTATTTAATAAGTTTCTGTTTAATAGGTCTTTAATATTTTAATTTTGTGTCATCTTTTAAACTTTAAAATTGTAATATGGTAGCTGATTCTATTGTTAAGCAGACTAAGTTCATGCAATTATGTGAGATTTGGGTCCATTCTTTTATGAGATGAATTTATTCGTTGGTCGATTCTGACAGTTGTTCTTCTGTCCTAATGGTGTAATAAAGTTTTTCCTAAAAAAAAAAAAGTATAATAGATATTTGAACTTTCAATTTTGTAATAAACATAGATACTCGAACTATTTGAATTTATTAAAAATCAATTGATATATTAGATATAAATATCTAGTTTCAATGGTCAAATAAGAACTCAAACTTCAATTTTGTGTTTTATATAAAATTATTCGTGAGTTTTAAAATATATTGAATAGTGAGAGGACTTATCAAGCACAAAATTAAAAATTTAAATACTTATTGAACCTAAAATTAAAACTGTAAGGACCAATTAAATAAAAAATTGAAAGTTCAAAGACATAAACATGTATAATTTAACATTTTTATTTAAAAATTATACTTTATTTGTGTATATCTGTTAATTTAATATATCATATATTCCATTTTCGAAAATAACTTGAATTTTTAGCTAAATTTTGAAATATAAAATAGGTATTTAAAACTACTTTTCTGTAGTTGTTGTTCAGTTTTAAAACATTGGCAAATAACTTTTAAGAGTGGATAAAAAGGAAAACAAGTTTTGCAAAGAGACATACCATTTTTCTATATACAAACTATATATTTTTTTTTCTTTTTTCAATAAGCCGAATAGTTAATTTCTTCTAATTTACTCCAACTTTAATATGAGTGAGTCTAAAAGATTTTTTTTTTTTTTTTTTTTTTTTTTTTTTTTTTTTTTTCACTTCAACACTACCTAGAAAGAAAGAGGGGTGATTTGAACGGCTAACCTAAAGTGATATATATGTTTTAACTGATTGAATTATGTCCAAATTAGTGTCTAGAACCTAATTAGCGAATCATATAGGATAGAAAATGTTAATATCCATTAATTAAGATCAAACTATAAGAATTAAATTGGAACTTAGTTGTGGTTTTTTTTGGGAAAATACACTTTTGGTCCATGAGGTTTGGGTTAAGTTACACTTTGGTTCCTGAGTTTTCAAACTCAACAATTTAGTCCCTGAGGTTTGAGATAAGGAGCAATTTGGTCCCTGCCATCCATTTTGCCGTTAAATCTAACGGGCTGCTGACGTGACACTATTATTTTAATTAAATTTTTTTTTAAAATAAAAATTAATAAATAAAAATATTAAATTTTATTCCTTTTTATTTCTCCTTCTTCTTCGACCCCTTCACCACCACCTCCCTTCTTCTTCTTCAACAATCCTCACCCCCATCAACCAGCCATCAGCGACTGACCGTCAGCAACCGCCGCTCGCTGGCGGCCATCAGTCGCCGACGACAACCTTGTTTTTTCAATTTTTTTTCCTTCTTCATTAATTTCCTTCTTCTTCTTCTTCATATTTATTTTCGTTGTGTTTTAAAAAAAAAACAACAGAAAACGAAGGTCCAACGCCGGCGATCTAGATGCTCGTCGCTGCCGCTCTTGGATGTTTGTCCGTAACTCGCTGGAATCGCAGATCTGGATGCTCGTCGCCGCCGCTAGTGGATGCTCGTCCGGAACTCGCTGGAATCGCAGATCTGGATGCTCGTCGCTGCCGCTCGTGGATGCTCGTCCGTAACTCATTGGAATTGCAAATCTGGAAGCTTGTCGCCGCCGCTCGTGGATGCTCGTCCGAAACTCGAGGTTCGATTTCAAGCGTCGAAGTTGCAGGTTCGTTCGCCGTGAAGCTGCTGGTCCGTCGCAGGTCGTTCGATTTCAAACCCACCATGTCGCTGCTCGAATTTCGTTCTAGATCTGGCCTCGTTTCAGCATAAAAACGCCGCTGCTCGTGGGTTTTAGTCCGTAACCATGTTTCTTGCTGAGTTCGTGGGTGGAAAGGAGAAGAAAAAAGAAAAAAAGCAAAACAAAAAAAGTCGTCGGTGGCCGGCCGGCGACGATGACTGCTTACCGTCGCCGGCCGCCGGAAACTTGAAGAAGAAGAAGGAGGAAGGGTGAGGGAAGGAGGGAAGAGGGGAAGAGAAAGAGATGGAATAATAATTAAAATAATAAAAAATAATAATATTTTATTATTTTTATTTTAAATAAAAAAATTTTAATTAAAAAAAATGTGGCCACGTCAGCATTTAACGACAAAATAGATGGCAGTGACCAAATTGCTCATTATCTCAAACCTTAGGGGTAATTTTGTTGAGTTTTAAAACTGAGGGACCAAAGTGCAACTTAACCCAAACCTCAGGGACCAAAAGTGTATTTTTCCCTTTTTTTTTTAGTGCATCAACATTCGGAGGTGGGAGATTCGAAACTCTGACCTCTAGATCGAGATACATGTCAATTACCGCTGAGCTAGACTCGCTTTGGCTTGAAACTTAGTTGTTTACTTATATACAAATGAGAATTCAACATTTTTTAAAAAAAGATAAAAGGACCAATACCCTTAAAACAAAACAATAAACTACTTTTGGATACCAAAGCGAGTTTAGTTCAACGTTAATTGACAATGTACCCTCGACCATGAGGTCTGAGATCCAAATCCTTCACCCTACATGTTGTATAAAAAAAACTAACTTTTGGATAAATTTTATTAATATAGAGGATCTTAGGTTTGAGCTAATTACTAAAATTAACAAATTAAAAACCATCAACTTTGATTTTGAAAACGAACATTTTGTTTTTAGAGGCAACGTCCAAAAATCAACACACTTCTCATCGTCTCTGCTGCTAATAGTGGTATGATTTTGACTTGTCAATAACTATATCAATAAATTGAAGTGTCAAATTGTACTAAAAAGAATTTGAAGTGTCAAATCAAAAATTGCTCAAAAGAAATAAAAAGTATTTCTGAATGGCATTCAGTACGTATGCAATTATATTAGGAAATGCACTGTTGAGGGAATGCTGAATTATATAACGAAGGACACAATTTTCTGTATCATGTTTCTCACCTTATTAGTGATGTTATAAAGTTGTAGATTTGAATTTACGTTTTTATAATACTCTCTTAAAAGAATATCTTTTACCATAGTTAGTTTGTGTTTACATGTGAATTACACTACTTATGTTTAAATTTTATTATAGGTTTTAGGTTAAAATACACCTTTAGTTCCTTAACTTTCACGGTTTTGTCAAATAGGTTCCTGAACTTTCAATTTTATGTCAAATTGGTCCATATCGATAACTTTGTCCAGTTTTGTTAGTTAAAAGCTTAAGTGGCATTGCTGACATTGCAAATGTACCGATTATGTGACCAATAAAAATTGCTACATTGGATAAATTCGGGGCGGGTCTAAAATTGGGCGGGTTTTAGATTTTTTTTCTTCTTTCTATGAGTTAAGGAATCTGTGGCTGTATTGCAACAAAATCTCAGAATTTATCCAATGTGGCAATTTTTATTTGCCACATAATTATATATTGCAGTGTCAGTAATGCCACATTAGCATTTAACTAACGGAGTTGGAGAAAGTTAACAATAGGGGAACAATTTGACACAAAATCGAAAGTTTAGGAACCTATTTGACACTTTTTAAAGTTCAGAGACCTATTTGACACAACTATGAAAGTTCGAGGACCAAATGTGTATCTTAACCTAGGTTTTATTATAAGTTTAGTCTTTGAACTTATAGAGTTGCATTAATTAGGTCCATGGAGAACTTTAAAAAGTTTATAATAGGTTTCTGAACTTTCAATTTTGTGTCTACTAGGTTACTGATATATTTGATATTTTTTAAAATTAACCAATCTACTATATATAAAATTGAATTTTATGTCTAGTTATTGAAGTTCTAAACTTTCAATTTTGTACCTAGTAGGTTTGTGAATTTAAAAAAATGTTGAATGGGTCAAGGATTTATTAGACACAAAATTAAAAGTCGAGGGATCTATTGGACATAAAAGTGAAAGTGGATCTATTTGATATTTTTTAATTTTAAAGTTAAGGAGTTTATTGGAAACAAAATTGAAAGTTTGAGAACCTACTTGAAACTTTTTAAAGTTCGGGACTAAATTCACACAACTTCGAAAGTTTAGAGACTAAACATGTAATTTAACCATTTTTATATATGTGAAAATTTTGAAATTTTTATTTATGGGTAATTTTTTGTTCTCATTTCATTACTGATCATCTTTCTTTCTTTGCTTTATCTAACCTGAGCATATATTTCTTCTAAAAAAAAAAAACCTGAGCATATATTAGATTAGAATTTTTTCAATCTCACATATTCAAATTATCATTCTCACATGTTGAATTAAAAAAAAAAAAACAACAACAACAACAAGTGTACTTTTATATTATATTATTGATTTTGATTGATTTGCATTTTTTTTAATAATTGGAAATAGTATTTTGATCTTTCTACTCTAGAGCTCGATTCTATTTTAGTTTATGTACTCTCGAATGTTTAAATTTAGTCATTCTATTTTCAATAAATCTTAAAATCAACCCTTGTGTTCATTTTTTCTGAAAATGCTAATTAGTCTCAATCAACCTTCCCTCTATAACTTTTAAAAACATATATATTTATATTGTGTCTTTTTTCTTCAATTGAAATCATTGTTATTATTTTGTAAAGTTAATAAAAATATTAACTTCAAACTAACGCTGAAGACTATAGTTTTGATATTTTATTGAAATTACATAGGCTAAATTTGAACATTTAAAAGTATAACGATCTAAAATGAAATGAATCTAAAAGTATTGAGACAAAAATGATTTTTTTTTCCGAGTTCTTTTTCGTCATTCATGTTCTCATTAAGAGTAATTAAAATGGGCCTATGTCTTAACTTCTACCTTAGCCATGGGCATTATAGCTTGTAATTACTAAGAAAACATGGACACTTGGAGAGGGCGTACACACAAGGTATTAACTTTTCTGTTGCTATGTCTTTTCAAAAGTAATGAAGGGAAAGATATTATTATTGAAGCCATTGAATCTTAGCTTTAATGTTTAAAACTACCTCTTCATTCACTAGGACAAACCAGCTGTGTATCTTAAGTCTCATCAACCTTTCAAATTTTACATGCGAGTTAGTAGTTTAACCAAACTTGGTTAAGGAACTTTAGGGTTTGATGCTTTGGAGAGGCGAAAATTCTCGACATTCTCATTATCCCATTATACCATCGGTCCGATGGAGTGGAGACATCACAACTTATTTTTCTTAAAATTTAGATGAAGTGATGTGATTTAGCTTAAATAGATTAGAAAATTGATCAAATGTAATGATAATTCATTAGTTGGGTGGGTCAGGTTATAGGTTTAATTTCAAACTTTTTACTTTTATGTCTATTTTGATTATTAAGCAGGGCAGAGCAAAGAAGGAAGGTTATCTCTCTCTCAATTTGTTTTAGACTCAAGAAAATTAATATAAAAGTAAATGTTGATCATATTTTTGTTTTCACCATGATTTTAAGTTTTTTTTTTTTGTTGACATGACTATATTTTATTTTAATATGTTTGTTGGTTTGACATCCATATTGTTCACACGTAACTTCGGGGATGGAGACACGTGGAATAAATAATATATTGTATTAATGTTGTATGCGTGTGGGTGTACAATCTCTAACTTTAATCCTCTGATTCTCTCTCTTAAATATATAAACTTTGGCCTCTAGCTTGTTGCTCTTCTTGGGCCGGTTTGTTGGGCTTCTTAGATGATCAACTTGCTAGGTTGATGATCTCTTGGATCGGCCTGTTGGCTTGATGATCTCTTGGATCGGCTTATTGGCTTGTTGATCTTCTTGGATGATCGGTCTGTTAGGTTGATGATCTCCTGGATCGACCTATTGGACTTGTTGATCTTCTTGGATGATCGGCCTGTTAGGTTGATGATCTCCTGGATCGACCTATTGGGCTTGTTGATCTTCTTGGATGATCGGCCTGTTGGCGTGATGATCTCTTGGATCGGCTTGTTGGCTTGTTGATCTTCCTGGATGATCGGCCTGCTGACTTGTTGATCTTCTTGATCGGTCGGTTGGCTTGTTGATCTCTTGGATGATCGGCCTGCTGACTTGTTGATCTTCTTGATCGGTCGGTTGGCTTGTTGATCTCTTGGATCGGCCTGTTGGCTTGACGATCTGTTGGATCGGCTTGTTAGCTTGTTGATCCTCTTGGATGATCGGCCTGCTGACTTGTTGATCTTCTTGATCGGTCGGTTGGCTTGTTGATCTCTTGGATGATCGGCCTGTTAGGTTGATGATCTCCTGGATCGACCTATTGGACTTGTTGATCTTCTTGGATGATCGGCCTGTTGGCGTGATGATCTCTTGGATCGGCTTGTTGGCTTGTTGATCTTCCTGGATGATCGGCCTGCTGACTTGTTGATCTTCTTGATCGGTCGGTTGGCTTGTTGATCTCTTGGATGATCGGTCTGCTGACTTGTTGATCTTCTTGATCGGTCGGTTGGCTTGTTGATCTCTTGGATCAGCCTGTTGGCTTGACGATCTGTTGGATCGGCTTGTTAGCTTGTTGATCCTCTTGGATGATCGGCCTGCTGACTTGTTGATCTTCTTGATCGGTCGGTTGGCTTGTTGATCTCTTGGATGATCGGCCTGCTGACTTGTTGATCTTCTTGATCGGTCGGTTGGCTTGTTGATCTCTTGGATCGGCCTGTTGACTTGTTGATCTTCTTGATCGGTCGGTTGGCTTGTTGATCTCTTGGATCGGCCTGTTGGCTTGATGATCTGTTGGATCGGCTTGTTAGCTTGTTGATCCTCTTGGATGATCGGCCTGTCGACTCTGGACTCTTGGCAGAATGCTCTGGACTCTGAGTTCTCTGACTCTGTCTCCAAATCTGAATCCCCCCTAAAATGAATGGTGGCCTCCTCTATTTATAGAGTTTGATGGACCTCATATGGGCTTGGGCTTGGGTCCAATTGCCACGTGGCATAATCTGATTGAACTTGGCTGATGTTATCTGATGGATCACTAATAGACAAGTGGCATTCTTTGATTTGCCGAATTTTAATGTCTATTAATTTAATCTAGGGACACGTGTAAATATGTAACTGGTCCCAAATTTATTTTATCATTAATTTATATTAATGACGTGGCAATTTGTGATTGGCCAAAATTTCTCCTTCAACAAATGCCCCCTTTTCGAGATTTAGGCACAAGTTATGTGTGAGTGAATCTCGAAAAATATATTTTGGAATTAAAATGAAAGGTATTTGTTCTTGACTTTGACTCCATTTGGTGCGTCAATTTAATCAAAATATGAATTTTGGTCAAAATTTTGATTTTTTTTATTTGACACACTTTTATCGCCAATTAATCAAAATTTGAAGTTTGGTCAAAATTTTGATGATTTTTTTTTTCTTATTTGGCAGCAAACTTTGATTTGAAGTTTGGGCAAATTTTGGTTTATACCCAAATTTTGATTTGAGGTAAAATCCTACCCAATTTTAACTCGCATTTGGAATAGAATTTGAGGTTTTGACTTTGGATCATTTGGGATAAAATTTGGATTATGCCAAACTTTTGGCTTGAGGTAAAATTCTATCCAATTTTAACTTGCATTTGGAATAGAATTTGAGTTTTTGACTTTGGTTCATTTGGGATAAAATTTGGATTATGCCCAAAATTTAATTTAAGTAAATTTAAGGCTGCATCCCAAAATTTGGTGGGAATTTGGAATAAAATTTATTTCCCAATTTGATTTAAATCAAATCTCATATCTTTGGGTTAAAATTTGAACCAAAGACTCTCGTTGGAGATAAGATTTATATTCGAACCCTTCAAAAATTGATGAAGATTTCCGTTGGAGATAAGATTTATATTTGAACCCATCCCAAAATTGATGAAGATTTCCGTTGGAGATAAGATTTATATTTGAACTTATCCCAAAATTGATGAAGATTGTCGTTGGAGATAAGATATATATTTGAACTCATCCCAAAATTGATAAAGATTATCGTTGGAGATAAGATTTATCTATTTGAATCCAACCTTCCATTCTATAAATAAGGTTGAACCTGAGTAGGGAGAACACACCTCAATTGCAGAGAGCATTCAAGAAGGGATCCAAGTAGGAAACTTTCTTTTCTTTTCTTTTTTTTTTTTTTTTTTTTTTTTTTATACTTTTCGTTTTTTTTTTTTATTTTTTTTTAATTTTCGTTTTTTTATTATTATTTTTTTTAATTTTGGTTTTTTTTTGGTTTTTTTTTTTTTTTTTTGCAATTTGTTTCTTTCTTCCTTGGATGTGTAAGCTTCGTGCAACAGTCGTCACCAAATTCGCTTGCAGTGATATCACTCCTGCTAGACCAGTCCCCTATTTCATTGGGTGATCTGAGTAACCTGCAGGGGTAGTCACCAGATTCGCCTTCATGCACTTCTGCTAGACCCAGTCCCCATTTTATTGGGTGATCTGAGTAACCTGCAGGGGTAGTCACCAGATTCGCCTTCATGCACTCCTGCTAGACCCAGTCCCCATTTTATTGGGTGATCTGAGTAACCTGCAGGGGTAGTCACCAGATTTGCCTACAGCGATGCACTCCTGCTAGACCCAGTCCCCATTTTATTGGGTGGTCTGAGTAACCTGCAGGGGTAGTCACCAGATTCACCTACAGCGATGCACTCCTGCTAGACCCAGTCCCCATTTTATTGGGTGATCTGAGTAACCTACAGGGGTAGTCACTAGATTCACCTACAGCGATGCACTCCTGCTAGACCCAGTCCCCATTTTATTGGGTGATCTGAGTAACCTGCAGGGGTAGTCACCAGATTCGCCTCATGCACTCCTGCTAGACCCAGTCCCCATTTTATTGGGTGATCTGAGTAACCTGCAGGGGTGGTCACCAGACCCGATTCGCCTTCAACGATCGTCGTCAGATTCAATTGCAGTGACTTCACCACCTGTCTAGACCAGTCACTTTGATGACTGTAGTTTCCTGCAGGGGTGGTCACCGTTTTTTTAACAACACTTTTATTGTCTTTCTTTCTTTTTTTTTTGTGGTTTGATATCAAGCATTTTTTTAACTTGCAGCTAAGATGCATCTTCCAGTCTGGACACTTTCAAGATAAAGGCAACACTAAAGTTGTTCATCTTTGCAGATGTAGCGAAGACTTCAACCGTCAACTTTTGAATATGAAGTGAAGTTATCAACAGTCAATTTTTGAAGATGAAGCGAAGCGGACGCCGTCAACTGCCAACATTTGAAGATGAAGCGCAACAGACGCCGTCAACTACCAACATTTGAAGATGAAGCGGAACGAGGACGTCAACCGCTGCCAAACATTTGAAAAGGAGCAACGGTGAACCTTCGAACTTGGAGAAGGAGAACCTCAGTGGCGAACCTTCAAAAGAGGGGTGGAGAGAAGCACCTTCGAACTTGGAGAAGGAGCAGTAGAGAAAAGCGCCTTCGAACTTGGAGAAGGAGCAGTGGAGAGAAGCGCCTTCGAACTTGGAGAAGGAGTAGTGGAGAGAAGCGCCTTCGAACTTGGAGAAGGAGCAGTGGAGAGAAGCGCCTTCGAACTTGGAGAAGTAGCAACGGAGAGAAGCGCCTTCGAACTTGGAGAAGGAGCAGTGGAGAGAAGCGCCTTCGAACTTGGAGAAGGAGCAGTGGAGAGAAGCGCCTTCGAACTTGGAGAAGGAGCGAGCGAAGCGCGTGAGGGAACCTTCAAATTTGGAGGAAGGAACTGCAGCAACGCGTGAGAGAACCTTCGAACTTGGAGGAAGGTAGCAACGGAGGGAAGCGCCTTCGAACTTGGAGAAGGAGCGAGCGAAGCGCGTGAGGGAACCTTCGAACTTGGAGGAAGGAACTGCAGCAGCGCGTGAGAGAATCTTCGAACTTGGAGGAAGGTAGCAACGGAGAGAAGCGCCTTCGATCTTGGAGAAGGAGCGAGTGAAGCGCGTGAGGGAACCTTCAAACTTGGAGGAAGGAACTGCAGCAGCGCGTGAGAGAACCTTCGAACTTGGAGGAAGGAACTGCAGCAGCGCGTGAGAGAACCTTCGAACTTGGAGGAAGGTAGCAACGGAGAGAAGCGCCTTCGAACTTGGAGAAGGAGCAGTGGAGAGAAGCGCCTTCGAACTTGGAGTAGGAGTGAGCGAAGCGCGTGAGGGAACCTTCGAACTTGGAGGAAGGAACTGCAGCAGCGCATGAGAGAACCTTCGAACTTGGAGGAAGGTAGCAACAGAGAGAAGCGCCTTCGAACTTGGAGAAGAAGCAGTGGAGAGAAGCGCCTTCGAACTTGGAGAAGGAGCGAACGAAGCGCGTGAGGGAACCTTCGAACTTGGAGGAAGGAGCTGCAGCAGCACGTGAGAGAACCTTCGAACTTGGAGGAAGGTAGCAACGAAGCGCATGAGAACCTTCGAACTTGGAGGAAGGAACTGTGCAGCGAGAACCTTCGAACTCGGAGGAAGGAACTGCAACGAATCACAGCGCGTGAGAACCTTCGAAACCTTCAAATTTGGAGGAAGGAACTGCAGCGAAGCGAGTGAGAACCTTCGAACTTCGGGAGGAAGGAACTGCATCGAAGCGCGTGAGAACCTTCAAATTTGGAGGAAGGAACTGCAGCGAAGCGACGTGAGAACCTTCGAACTTGGGGGGAAGGAACTGCAGCGAAGCACGTGAGAACCTTCGAACTGTGAGGAAGGAACTGCAGCGAAGCGCGTGAGAACCTTCGAACTTGGGGGGAAGGAACTGTAGCGAAGTGCGTGAAAACCTTCAGACTTGGAGGAAGGAACTTCACCGAAGCGCGTGAGAACCTTCGAATTGGAGGAAGGAACTGCACGAAGCGCGTGAGAACCTTCGAACTTGGGGGAAGGAATTGCAGAGCGAAGCGCGTGAGAACCTTCGAACTTGGAGGAAGGAACGCAGCGAAGCGCATGACCGAAGCGAAGCGATGTGAGAACCTTCAAACTTGGAGGAAGGAACTACAACGAAGCGACGTGAGAACCTTCGAACTTAGGGGGAAGGAACTGCAGCGAAGCGCGTGAGAACCTTCGAACTGTGAGGAAGGAACTGCAGTGAAACGCGTGAGAACCTTCGAACTTGGAGGAAGGAACTGCAGCGAAGCGACGTGAGAGCCTTCGAACTTGGGGGGAAGGAACTGCAACGGAGCGCGTGAGAACCTTCGAACTGTGAGGAAGGAACTGCAGCGAAGCGCGTGAGAACCTTCGAATTTGGGGGGAAGGAACTGCAGCGAAGCGCGTGGGAACCTTCGAACTTGGAGGAAGCACCTTCCATTCGCTGTGTTGCCCCCACTAGTGATGAATTTCCTCAATTTATATCGTCGTGCTTCAATATTTGTTGCACTTTTTTTTTTGTTTGCAGAGACTGAACTTAAAGTTTTCTTTAAGCTGCCTACGTACCCTTTGAAGAAAAAGGATCAAGTCATAACGTAGTTCAAAATTTTTTTGCACTCACCTTTTAAGCTCGTGTGGGCTAGGAGCATCATGCAGTTTAGGCTCTTGCGATAAGGAGCTTTTACATTTAAAAGCTCTTATCTTTGTCATGGTCTTGATCAGATCCTTCATTTGCAGGATTGGTCAAGATAATGAGATTTGGTTTCACCTTCAAGGAACCTTCCGTATTTATGAGAACAGAAAACTTCCTCTTCATACGTGACGGGATGCTACTATGAAGCTTCTTGTCACTGTTTACTTCATCGAAAAGTTTCAACTCCAAGTTGTTCATCTTTCTTTTAGGTTGATCGTTTGTTACTTTGAGGCGATCAAAGACAGATGTTGAAGATCGACTTTTCTTCGATGTGGAGACACTTAGCCTTTGGAAAGCTGAAGGTCAAGTGGAGGTGGACACTGAACATTGATTTTCTTCTTCTGTCGCGGCCATACTCATTCTTTGGAATACTGAAGGACGAGTAGTGGGAGGCTTGATGCGATCGAAGACGGAGGTCCTTTGTTCACCCCTCTCAGAATTGTCAACTTCTTCTACGTCGATGCAGTAGGAAGTCGCAAGGTTCTCTTTTTCCTTTTTGTGGAAAGTTTTGGAGAAGGATTTATTCAACATCACCAGTTGTTGAGGTTGAGAAAACTTTTTACTTTTCTTCCTCTTGGGTTGAAGTTTCTTAGGATCCTTCTTTCTTTGATGTTTGCTCTTTCCTTTGATTGTAGCAAGATTTGATCGGGCTACTTCATCAAGGTCGAGCTCAATTTTGCCTTCCTTAGCCAGCTTTAAAATTAAGTCCTTTAGGACGAAACATCTTTCCACTGGATGACCAATAACTCGATGATACTTGCAATACTTGGGATCATCGACTTTTTCCATCTCTTCTGGTCGTTTACACTTAGGAAACTCTATCAGTTGCGCTTCCAATAGTTGTTCCAACATATCAGGGATGTCGGCATCAGGGAAAGGATAGATTTTCTTCTGTCTTTCCTTTAAAGTTAAGTGATGCGCTCCATTTGTTTGTCGCTTTCCTTTCGAAGACGACTTGGGAAGGGTTGTGTTGACAACCATAGATTCTTCTATAGTCTCTTCGTTGTTCCTTCCTTCTTTTCTCATGTTAGGGAGGAGAAGGTCTTGGTTTTCTCGACTAGCAATACTTAGCTCCATATCGTGGGCGCGAGTTGCTAGCTCCTCAAAGGTGCGAGGCTTTATACCTTTAAGGATGTAAAGGAGTTCCCAGTGCATGCCTTGAATGCACATCTCAACGGAAGAGAGTTCAGTGAGACGATCTTTGCAATCTAGACTCATGGCTCTCCAGCGATTTATATAGTTAACAACGAGTTCACCTTTTCGTTGTTTAGTGTTGGTGAGCTCGAACATGCTAACAGTTCGTCTAGTGCTGTAGAAGCGATTCAAAAACTCTCTTTCGAGTTCCTCCCAACTGTCTACTGACTCAGGTTCTAGATCAGTGTACCAGTCAAAAACATTTCCTTTAAGTGTTCGAACGAACTGTTTGGCTAGCAGGTCCCCTCGAGTACCAGCGTTCTCGCATGTCTCAACGAAGTGGGCAATATGTTGTTTAGGATTGCCCCTTCCATCGAACTGCTGAAATTTTGGTGGCTGATACCCGATTGGCATTCTCAAATTATCAATCCTCTTAGTATAAGGTTTGGAATACAAGAGGGAATCTTGAGTAAGTCCACCGTACTGAGCTCTGATACAGTTTGTGATCATATCTTGGAGCTGTTGGATGGATAGTGAAGCGATCGAAGCAGAACACTGTGGTTGATCATCTTGCACTATAGTCTTTCCTTTGTCGTGATTTTTTACGACTTGGGTTTGACTTGATTCGGCGATATGTTGGTTCTCAATTTGGCTCTTTAGTTGCTCGATTTGAGAATCTTTTTCTTCAATCGCCTTCATCAAGGTGTCGATATGCTCCTGCATCTCAGCCATTCTTTCTTCCATAGTTCTAGTCTCAGTCATCATGACAGTCACTACGTCAGAATCAGGTTCAAACAAAGGGTTATACTTAACAATAAACTTGTCATTAGTATATGCCCCCTGCAAGGTTGTTTCTTGGCCTCCAGCGATAGAAGCTTTATCTTCTTGCAACGTCAGTTCACTGAGGCAACAATGGGCAGTAGAACCCATGTAAGACTTGTTCATGACAACGACCATTGAAGAAGTCTTGAACGACATGTTTACACTTGTGTTTTGAGATAAGAGAGAGAGATGAGAGGTAGAGATTGTCCCACTGGGCGTGCCAATTTGTTCACACGTAACTTCGGGGATGGAGACACGTGGAATAAATAATATATTGTATTAATGTTGTATGCGTGTGGGTGTACAATCTCTAACTTTAATCCTCTGATTCTCTCTCTTAAATATATAAACTTTGGCCTCTAGCTTGTTGCTCTTCTTGGGCCGGTTTGTTGGGCTTCTTAGATGATCAACTTGCTAGGTTGATGATCTCTTGGATCGGCCTGTTGGCTTGATGATCTCTTGGATCGGCTTATTGGCTTGTTGATCTTCTTGGATGATCGGTCTGTTAGGTTGATGATCTCCTGGATCGACCTATTGGACTTGTTGATCTTCTTGGATGATCGGCCTGTTAGGTTGATGATCTCCTGGATCGACCTATTGGGCTTGTTGATCTTCTTGGATGATCGGCCTGTTGGCGTGATGATCTCTTGGATCGGCTTGTTGGCTTGTTGATCTTCCTGGATGATCGGCCTGCTGACTTGTTGATCTTCTTGATCGGTCGGTTGGCTTGTTGATCTCTTGGATGATCGGCCTGCTGACTTGTTGATCTTCTTGATCGGTCGGTTGGCTTGTTGATCTCTTGGATCAGCCTGTTGGCTTGACGATCTGTTGGATCGGCTTGTTAGCTTGTTGATCCTCTTGGATGATCGGCCTGCTGACTTGTTGATCTTCTTGATCGGTCGGTTGGCTTGTTGATCTCTTGGATGATCGGCCTGTTAGGTTGATGATCTCCTGGATCGACCTATTGGGCTTGTTGATCTTCTTGGATGATCGGCCTGTTGGCGTGATGATCTCTTGGATCGGCTTGTTGGCTTGTTGATCTTCCTGGATGATCGGCCTGCTGACTTGTTGATCTTCTTGATCGGTCGGTTGGCTTGTTGATCTCTTGGATGATCGGCCTGCTGACTTGTTGATCTTCTTGATCGGTCGGTTGGCTTGTTGATCTCTTGGATCAGCCTGTTGGCTTGACGATCTGTTGGATCGGCTTGTTAGCTTGTTGATCCTCTTGGATGATCGGCCTGCTGACTTGTTGATCTTCTTGATCGGTCGGTTGGCTTGTTGATCTCTTGGATGATCGGCCTGTTAGGTTGATGATCTCCTGGATCGACCTATTGGGCTTGTTGATCTTCTTGGATGATCGGCCTGTTGGCGTGATGATCTCTTGGATCGGCTTGTTGGCTTGTTGATCTTCCTGGATGATCGGCCTGCTGACTTGTTGATCTTCTTGATCGGTCGGTTGGCTTGTTGATCTCTTGGATGATCGGCCTGCTGACTTGTTGATCTTCTTGATCGGTCGGTTGGCTTGTTGATCTCTTGGATCAGCCTGTTGGCTTGACGATCTGTTGGATCGGCTTGTTAGCTTGTTGATCCTCTTGGATGATCGGCCTGCTGACTTGTTGATCTTCTTGATCGGTCGGTTGGCTTGTTGATCTCTTGGATGATCGGCCTGTTAGGTTGATGATCTCCTGGATCGACCTATTGGGCTTGTTGATCTTCTTGGATGATCGGCCTGTTGGCGTGATGATCTCTTGGATCGGCTTGTTGGCTTGTTGATCTTCCTGGATGATCGGCCTGCTGACTTGTTGATCTTCTTGATCGGTCGGTTGGCTTGTTGATCTCTTGGATGATCGGCCTGCTGACTTGTTGATCTTCTTGATCGGTCGGTTGGCTTGTTGATCTCTTGGATCAGCCTGTTGGCTTGACGATCTGTTGGATCGGCTTGTTAGCTTGTTGATCCTCTTGGATGATCGGCCTGCTGACTTGTTGATCTTCTTGATCGGTCGGTTGGCTTGTTGATCTCTTGGATGATCGGCCTGTTAGGTTGATGATCTCCTGGATCGACCTATTGGGCTTGTTGATCTTCTTGGATGATCGGCCTGTTGGCGTGATGATCTCTTGGATCGGCTTGTTGGCTTGTTGATCTTCCTGGATGATCGGCCTTCTGACTTGTTGATCTTCTTGATCGGTCGGTTGGCTTGTTGATCTCTTGGATGATCGGCCTGCTGACTTGTTGATCTTCTTGATCGGTCGGTTGGCTTGTTGATCTCTTGGATCAGCCTGTTGGCTTGACGATCTGTTGGATCGGCTTGTTAGCTTGTTGATCCTCTTGGATGATCGGCCTGCTGACTTGTTGATCTTCTTGATCGGTCGGTTGGCTTGTTGATCTCTTGGATGATCGGCCTGCTGACTTGTTGATCTTCTTGATCGGTCGGTTGGCTTGTTGATCTCTTGGATCGGCCTGTTGACTTGTTGATCTTCTTGATCGGTCGGTTGGCTTGTTGATCTCTTGGATCGGCCTGTTGGCTTGATGATCTGTTGGATCGGCTTGTTAGCTTATTGATCCTCTTGGATGATCGGCCTGTCGACTCTGGACTCTTGGCAGAATGCTCTGGACTCTGAGTTCTCTGACTCTGTCTCCAAATCTGAATCCCCCCTAAAATGAATGGTGGCCTCCTCTATTTATAGAGTTTGATGGACCTCATATGGGCTTGGGCTTGGGTCCAATTGCCACGTGGCATAATCTGATTGAACTTGGCTGATGTTATCTGATGGATCACTAATAGACAAGTGGCATTCTTTGATTTGCCGAATTTTAATGTCTATTAATTTAATCTAGGGACACGTGTAAATGTGTAACTGGTCCCAAATTTATTTTATCATTAATTTATATTAATGACGTGGCAATTTGTGATTGGCCAAAATTTCTCCTTCAACACATATATGATGGTATTTCTATTATATGGTAGAAAAAATAGATGATATATAACACAAATATCAATAAAATATCACTAGTGTTGATCTAATAAATATATTAATGGTAAGAAATTAAAACTTTTTTTTTCTTTGCAAATAAAAGATTGAAAAAACTTGCATTAAAAAAAAGTGTGAAGAAGCTTATTTGTTCATTTAATTTTTTTTTATATTTATAATATAATTTTTCTAGAAATATCCATCCACGTCGATACGTAAAACCTCAGTTCTCACACTAATCCCCGCCCCACCTCCTCTCTCGAATCCTCATAATTGAAAATCATATATTTAAAAAATTAAAATAAAATATAATATTTTGCCAATCCGTATAAAAATTTCCAGCTCTATCCCCGTTCTTAAGTTTTCAAAATTTTACCTAATAATTTTCTCCCGAGGAACACTAATTAGATAGGATAGATTGTGTGTTTAGTTTAAGCACTAAAAATGAATTATTAGAAAATGAGATTGATAAATAAACAATTTTGAGAGAAACCCTTGAAACCAACTTTTTTTTAAAAGAATCTTACTATACAATAACTCGTGTATAAAAACACCTATGAGAAAATGCAACCAAACATATGAGTGTTTAAATTCTAAACAATTTTTATACAAAATGTTTTTTAAAAAAATGCATTCTTAAAAAATATTTAAATTAAAATGTATTTCAAACAAACATTCAAAAGATTGACTGGACACGTAAACAAACAATGTCAAGATAATCGTTCTCATATCCAACTAATTATGATCGTCAAATCACATCATCCCATCTAAACTTACAAGAAACAAATCTGAATCTAACCATAGCAAAACCTCAAAACACAAAAAGATAATGCAATTGTGATCATTTAGTACATAGAACAATAATTGATCTAAAAGGGATTATTAGACACATAAAATTCCCCACCTTGAAGCTTCCTCTTGATCTCCACCCAAGAAGGAGAAAGAACAGGATTCATTTCACATCCAACAATCTCCTTCAACTGTTCGATCACCTCCGAGCTGTTCATCATCGGCGGCGGAGAAACCTTAACTCTCCAAACCTTAAAACTCTGGTCCAAACTGGCACTGCAAACCAACATGTTTCCGATGTTGTCTGTTTCCATGGCCGCCGCCAAGCATCTTACAGGTCCATGGTGGCCTTCGATCACTGAAAGGCACGAATGAAGAAACCCATTTCCTAATTCTTCTCTTCTCCAAACCCTAATGGCTGTGTCTTCCGAGCCGCTGAGGATCAGATCTTTTACTGTTACTAAGCAGAGAACTGCGAAGTGATGCCCTTGTAAGAACCCTCCATGGTTGTACCTGTCAACAATATGGATAAACGGTTGAGTTCAAGCTTTTGAATTCCGTGGTAATTCAACAAACTTCCATTTCCATAAAGTGTTAGAATATGACTAAAAGAAAAGGTTAGATTATAAGTTTAGCATACTTTTAAAAAATGTAATAGATCTCAACACTTTTAATTTATGCTTTAATTTATGTTCTTGAATTTTAGAAGTGTTTAATAAACCTCGTGAACTTTTAATTTTGTGTTTTTTGTAGCACCGCAGAAATTTATCCTTTTTCCGACACGCCCTGACATCGGCAGAGGTACGAAAACGGGTCGGCAAAAGATCTTCCATTGCGTTTCTATGTGTCGACAAAAACGTCGAAATAAAACAGTCGGCAGAACTTCTGCCGACTTAGTTTTCTACTGCGTTGGCAGTTTCTATTTTTCTCTCGACGTCATTGACGTCGCATTACGTTGGCAGAAATAGGGTTAGGGACTAACCATTTTATGGGTCGACAAATTTAGCTTCTATTGACACCAGTCAAATTGCGTCAGCAGAAATCGAAGAAATCCTTGTACGCAATAGGTCCCTAAACTTTAGAGGTGTCTAAATAGTCTTTAAACCTTCAATTGTGCGTTTAATAGGGTTGATAACTTATTTCGTATTTTTAAAAATTCACAAACCTAATCACATAAAATTGAAAGATTATTTAATGGTTCAAGACTTAATATTGGACACAAATTTATAAGTTTAAGGAACTAATTACACATTTAATTAAAAATTAAAGTTCAATGATCTATTCAAGTGACTAAATTTATGATATAGCAAATTTACTAGAAATTATAAACTTGGGGATATAATCAATATTGGATAACCATTTTGCTTCTACGTTTCTATTTTTTTAAAATTTATGCTTTTTTTTTTTTTTTTTTTTTGATGCAAAAATTTATGCTTGCTTACTACCATTTTTTTGCGCTGGTTTCCTTATCTTTACCATGCTTTTCACATTTCTTTGAGAGGGTTTGAAATCTTAGCCAAATTCTAAGGAAAAAAAAATCTATTTTAAAACAACTATTTTTAGTATATTTATAGGTTTAATTTTTAAAAAACTAAAAGCTAGAAATTAAGGGACCGTTTGATAACCATTTCGTTTTCTGTTTTCTGTTTTTGTTTTTCATTTTTTAAAAACAGGGGTGTTTGATAATCATTTCTGTTTTTTAAAAACATTTTTGAAATTATAAGTAAATTTCAAAAACAAAAAAAAAAAAAAAGTAGTTTTTAAAAACAGATTTCTATTTTTCAAAAACTCATTTTTCTTCTAATACTTATTTTTCTTCTCTTTTACCTATCTTTCTCCAACAAATTCCTTTCTCTATTTTTTTTTTCTCTAAAACGTTTTTTACTCTATAAAATTTATTTTTCTCTCTCAAAACTTTTTTTTTTCTCTAGATGATCTTGTCTATTTCTAAAAACTTATCAATAATTTTTCTCTCCTTAATTAACATGTTCTAATTTTTCTTTTGAAAAAAAAAGTCACCAAAATTTTCTATCGCTACAACTTTTCTTTTTTCTTCTCATTTTTGTTATTTCTTTAGCATATCTTTTACTCTTAACCTTATTATCTCTCTAAATTTTCTTTTTTTATTTAATTTTTTTAATATAAAATTTATCGCTTTTACTCTTACTTGTTTTCTATTTTTCCTCTAACTAATATCTTTTCTCGAGTCTGATAACTAATATTTTTTCTCTAAATATTTTCTTTCATCTCTCTAAATTTTCTATGTTTAACTTTTCTCGTCTTTCAAAAAAAAAAAATATCTTGAAAACATTTATATTTGTGTCTCTAAATTTTTGTTTCAATGTCTCTACACATTTTTCCCTCTCTAAAACATCTTTTCATCTTTCTAATTTTTAAAAAACTGAAAACCAAAAACAGTTATCAAACAATGTTGATTTTCTGTTTTTTAAAAATAGAAAACAAAAAACAGTTATCAAACATATATGGTTTTTTTTTTTTAAAAAACGGAAAACCAAAAACCAAAAACAGAAAACAGAAAAACCAAAAACCAAAAACTGAAATGGTTATCAAACGAGGCCTAAATTTCCCTTTGATAAGTATTTGTGATATTTGGTCTTTTGTTTTTAAAAATTAAGCACATAAACTTCCACATATATATGAATTTCTTTGTTTTGTTATCTATATTTTTTAGAAAACCATATCAAGTTTTTTTTTTTTTCAAAAAAAAGAAAAATACCTTTGAACTATATGAGGTTGATTTCAATTACACCCTTGGACTTTCAAAAGTTTCATTTTAACCTTTGAAATTTGAAGTTTGCTTCAAAATGACCATTTGAGACATTTTCTGTTAAATTTATGGAAAAAAAAATGATGCGTTTACATTTGTTTGTATTGTATATTTTCCACGTGTGTGTTCAAATCTGTTCACATACTACGCAACAATAGATATACAAACACGTCATTTTAATTTTTGTCCATGAATTTAATGAAAAAAACTTTCAAGAGTTGTTTTGAAACAAACTTCAAACTTCAAGGGCTAAAATGAAACTTTTAAAAGTTAAGAGACATAAATTGAAACTAACTCTAAAACCAAATAAAAAAAATAGGTATTGCTTGATAATCATTTGGGTCCCATTTTATAACCATTTGAGTTTTGAGTTTTTTAGTTTTTGAATATTATGCTTGTTTTTCTCTCAATTTCCTTACAATACAATGATTTTAACATTTGAATTCTTAGCCAAATTCTCAAAACAAAAACAATATATATATTTTTTTTTTAGTTTTCAAAACTTGACTTGGTTTTTTAAAATATGGAAAGAACGTTGTAGATAACAAAACAAGAAAACTTACGAGTAGGAGTAGTATTTAATTATAAGCTTAATTTTAGAAAACCAAATGGTTATCAAAAGAGTCCAAATGATTATGAATGAAAGTTTTAGTTTTCAAATTTGTTGACTTATATTTGAAAGATGTAACTCAAAGTAAACGAAACAAAAAATAAAGAAACACTAATCGCTATAGGATTTTAGGTTGAATGGTGATTTAACAGTACCTACTCGAGGAGCTCTCTTTCTCCCAAAAGTTGATAAGGCCGTCCGACGAGCCAGAGTAGAGAAAGTTGCAGGGCTTCGACGACAACAACGGCGACGACGACGACGAGAGGCTTAGGGCCAGGGCATTGACAGGGGAGAGTTGGAACTTGAGAATCATGGTTAAAATATGGGAGCTTTCTCCAAAAACTCTTCTCCAGATCTTGACTGAGCCATCAGAAGAACAAGTGAAGACACAGCCATCTTCTTGGTTTATCACGATTGCATTTACATGGCCTTCGTGTGCAGCAAATGAATCTACACATCGGTTTTCTGAAATGTTCCAAGCTTTCACTGTACTATCCCATGAACCTACATCAACAAATAAAACCCTAAAATTCTCTTTAATCAATGCTTTTAAAGATGGTTCGATTTACGAGTTAAATTTATATAATTCAATGAGTTACGTTAGGCTAATATTTACGAGTATAGCTCAATTGATTGATGCAAGTTGGAGATACGAAAAATCTCTAATTCGAACTATTTTTCTTTTCAAGGTTACATAAATTTAATTTATTTATGATTTGATAATCTCACAGAGAAAATATTAACCTAAATTTATTTGGACAAATGAAACTCAATGCATGTTACACAAAACCAAAATTTTATAATGTATTTCTAAATTTCAAAAATAAAAATAAGTTTTTAATTTTTTTAAAAAATTTCGATTTAAATTTTTAATAACAAAACAAAGAAACTTATAAATGGAATAATGTTTATAAACTCAAACGGTTATCAAATGACCTTAATTTTGAAGATCTATGATAAATGATTTAACAAAATTATTATGTACCCTTTAAAGAAAAAAAAAATCACTAGATTTAGTTGGAAAAGTATACTAATTTTTAAAAACAACTCTCTGTAATAACCTTGGTTAACTCTTTTGCTTCTAAAAATGTTTTCTTAGTTTAAGAATAGGTAAGGGGTGGAAATTCGAAACTATGATATTTCTGTTGAGTTTATAATATCCTAACTATTTTTTTTTACACTAATGCTTTAACTATACTCAAGTTGGCTAAATTAAAAAATGCTATTTGTTAATCGATCATTTTCTTTGCCACTTTTTTCATTACTTTAAAATTTTAGCTAAATTTCAAATTCAAAATGTTTTTTAAACTATATATAAATTATTTTCTAAATCTTAGTTGAGATTTTTAGAAGTAAATTTTAAAGCAAAGAAACTATATTAAGTACATCAATTTAACTTTTCAAAACATACTTCAATAGATTAGAAAACATTGTATATATCATTCTCTTAAAAGTTAGATGTTCAAATTACTATCCACCTAAGAAAAAAAATTTATATTATGACCCTTCAACTTAAAAAAACTAACTATTTTAATTTAGTTTGGTGACTTTTATATGGTCTATTATTTTAGTTATGAACTTCTAAACAATAATTTTTTTTTTTTTTTTTTTTTTTTTTTTTTTTTTTTATTGTTGTTAATTAATATACTATATAAAATTCATGCTTGCAGTTTGCATACATGTTCTCTCGTTAACACATTAATAGACATACTCAAAGTGATGTTATCAAATTTTGTTAAAATCAAAATAAGAGTGAAAGCCAAAATGATTAGTTAAAAACCAAAAGGCAATTTAAAGACTAAAATAAGAAAAATTATTCAACATGTGGTTGCTTCTTAGTAACCTGTTGGATATATATATTCAAAAAATTTTCTGTCTTCCAATAACCATTAGATACAAATTCAAAATACTTTTGTAATTTCTCTCCCATATATATCGAACGGTACAATAATATCTGACACATTGTGGTGGTCTTTCCTTGAATAATTTCTAGGAATAAACATTTTGAAAGTTTAAAAATTAAAATAGAATAATTTAAAGTTTAGAGACCAAAATAAAATAAATTTGAAAATTCATAGACAAATATGAAATATATATATATATATATATATATATATATTTTAAAAAAAATCAACAATTGCAGCGAGCGATTGAACTATGGATATTTATAATGGTAATTAGTGCATTATTCACTAAGCTATGTTTTGATTGACCTAAATGAAATGAGATTTTTCAAAAAAGGACTTTAATGATGAATTTTTGTTTCAAATAGAGAGGAACAATACTTGTTGCATATCGGTACATATCGGAGGGTTAAAATGAGAATTAAAAATGTCTCTCTCTTATTGTCGATATTTTAATGGTGGTGTATACGGAGGTGTCTCACACGGAAAATTATTAGGTGTTCCGATGCAATGAGACCCCATTTTTTAAACCGTCGAATGTAAATCTTTAAATTTGTCCTCTCTAATAACCGGCGAATACAAAATCGGGGTACTTTTGCTATTTCTCTATCTTACATCCAACGGTACAAAACTACGTGTCTCATTGCACCGGAAGCACCTAAAATTTTTTCGTCAAAGAAGGTTATTTAGCTTAGTATTTTCGAATAAAGAGTGGAAAAAAAAAGTCTAAGAAGTATAAACCACCAAGTAATTTACCTGTATAGAGAAGCTTATCAGCATCGTTGTAAGCCAAACAAGAAATGAAATCCTTATGCTGCTGATGCTGCCGCCCGCTCTTCCCCACCGCCAAAAACGAGCGCTTTTGCGGCAAACTCGAAATCTTTTTCGCTTTCAATCTCTTTCCCACTTTCACATCCCAAATCCGAACTCTGTGATCCCCATGCGAACTAAACAGCACTCTCCCGCAGGCGAACATCGCCCCAACTTGGCCGGAGCTCGCCTTCATGAACCCAACTCCGGGGCACTCCGGCAGCTTCCACGACTGAATCCGCCCGCTCTCCGACCCCACGAATATAAACTCCTTCGTCATCGCAATCGACATTATGTTGCCGTCCGGCCGGTGGAGCGAAGCTATGCAGTGGTAAACAGCAGGTTGCTGGTTTGGCGGCGGCGGCGGGGACATGGCCCAGGGAGTTGGGACGGACGCGGCGGAGGGTCTGGCCGGAGAATTGGTGAAGTGGATGGGGTCGGGTAATACGGCGGCGTTTTGGGGTAAGTCGATGCTTTTTGTTTGTTCTTCGATGGAAGTCCAGAGGTCGGTCTGTTGGAGGTGGAATTCCATGGCGGATTGGGAAGGAAGATGAAAAGTGAAGCTCTTTGAGAATTTGAATTCGATGAATTTTTATTTTTTCGAATTTATGTTTGTGGGTTTTTTTAATTTTTTTTTAGAGGTACATATAATTCAGACAGCCACCATGACTTTCTGTCTAGAGGTGAATGATCGAAATTGGTGGGAGTTTTTTAATGAGGGCTGTAACTAATTTATTAAATGCTAGCAAGAATGGACGGATGAGATTGAATTGATTTTCATGTAATATAAAACTTGCACGTTGTATTTTTAATCTCGTTTGATAATAATTTCATTTTTTGGAAATTGTGATTGTTTTCTTGTAATTCTCTCTAAGTTTAGATCTTATTTTGATCTCTAAACTTTTAGAATTATTCTATTTTGGTCATTGAATTTTCAAAAGGTTAAGTAAGGATCAAAATAGTTATTTTTTAAAAGTTCAAGGACTAAAATAGACACTGTAAAAGTTTATGGACCAAAATAGAACAAACTTAAAAGTTTAGAGGCTAAAATAAACATTTTGAAAGTTCAGGGACTAGAATAGAAAAAAATTGAAAGTTTAAGAACTAAAATGAACATTTTAAAAGTTTAAGGATTAGAATAGAACCAACTTAAAAGTTGAGAGACCTCAAATATGAGATTTAAACCTTCTTTTTATAATGGTTTTTATATTTCCTTAAGAAAACATTTGAATTGTTAACTAAATTCAAAAAGCCAAAAACAAGATTTTAAAAACTATACATAATTTTCAAAATTTAGTTTTAATTTTGAAAATATTTGTAAGGAATAGATGACAAAACAAATATATAGATAGATGGAAGTAAATAGTAACGTTGACAAGCTTGATATTTTAAAACGCAAAAACCAAATGGTAATTATCTTAACAACATTTCTGGCATTCGCATTAATAATCATTGTCATACTCTTACACATCTTTTTTTCGCAGATGACAACCTGATTTTTTGCAAGACATCGAAGGAAGAAGCTTTGAGTATAAAGGAGATTCTTAATGTGTACGAGAGGGCTACGGGCCAACAAATCAACCTGGACAAATCGGTTTGTATGATGAGCAAGAATGTGGAAGTTGGCAAAGCCAGAGAGATTAGTGACATTCTAGGAGTCAATCAATCATCCACCCTAGGTCACTATCTTGGCCTCCCCGCGCAATCAGGAAGAAACAAATCTCGCCTTTTCAATAGAATTAAGGAGAGAGTTTGGAAAGCCTTGCAAGGGTGGAAATGGAGGTTTTTTTCTATGGACGGGAAAGAAATTCTCATTAAATCCATAACTTCAGGCCATTCCAACTTACACGATGAGCTGTTTCAAGCTTCCCAAGGCGATTTCCGATGAGATCAACAGGTTGTGTAGCAGGTTTTGTTGGGGTTCCTCCGATCATAAAAGGAAAGCTCACTGGATTGGCTGGAAAAAAATGTGCACAAGTAAGGATTATGGGGGATTGGGCTTCAGAGACATACACCTTTTTAATCAAGCCATGCTGGCTAAGCATAGTTGGAGACTCATTGAGAACCCACAAAGCCTTATAGCCAAAGTTTTGAGAGGCAAATATTTCCATGATGGGAACTTCCTCAAGGCCAAAGAGGGGAATAACCCTTCTTTAACTTGGAGAAGCATCCTGTGGGGCAGAGACTTATTCGTGGAAGGCTACATATGGCGTGTGGGTGATGGGGAAAGAATCTATATTAGCCAAGATTCTTGGATAGGTAGTGGAGGGCGCAACAAACCGCTCTAGGTACATCCTGACTGACATCTTAAGAGAGTCAAAGATCTCTTAAATTCGAATGGTTCTTGGAATAAGGACCTTTTGGATAAGGAGCCGAGCTAAAGATGTGATCATTTGGAAGCTCGAGGATAAAGGTAGTTTCTCTGTAAAGAGTGCCTATCACCTGGCTAAAAAGTTGAGCGTCAAAGGAGAAGCCTCCGGGTCTAACGATGCTATCTCTAAGGCGCTTTGGAAGTCTATCTGGAAGGCAACATGTATCCCCAGAGCGAAAATCATTGTTTGGAAAATCCTAAATGATGCCATCCCTTCCAAACTTAATATTGCTAAAAGAGGGATTAATTCTAACTTAAGTTGTTGCCTGTGCAGGAAGAGCAAGGAGTTCACAACCCATATTTTCTGGAAGTGTAAGTTTTCTAAAAATCTCTGGGTGGAATTCATTCCTAACTCTTGTTCTCTTTGGCCTCGGTGCAGGGATTGGGAAGACCCTATCAGATTTTGGAGCTTCCTGATGAAGGTGTTTTCTAAGGAAGAGATCAGAATGACAATTTTGATGCTATGGAGCTTATGGAATACAAGGAATATCAGCAACAACAACAACCAATTGCCCGATATAAATAAAGCAAGAAGAAAAATTGCTATAAGTTTCGAAAATAGGCCTAATGATCAAGACAAGAACAATTTTCAAGCTAAATTAGAGAGTCTTTCGAGTCACTCACAATGGGAGCCTCTGGAGGCCGACGTCTGGAGGCTAAACGCAGATGCCTCTTGGTCAGAAAATGAGGAGTGTGGTGGTCTCGGTTGGACCATTCGTGACTCGAACGGATCTCTAATCGGGGCGGGCTGCAAGAAAATTTCATAGATGTGGAATATAAAATATCTTGAAGCGAAAGCGATGATTGAAGGTTTAAAAGCTTACGAGGATAGCGGTGATTTCGTTGGAAGCAGACGTAAGCCATCGCTGGTTGTTGAGTCGGACTCCGTCAAAATTGTGGCTGCTGTTAATCGAGCCTCCGAGGACGCCTCAGAGCTTGGCTTATTCATGGAGGAAATTGACAGATTCAGAGGCTCGGATCGAGTGAAATCCTTTTCCAAATGCTCCAGACAGAGAAACTCCCTTGCGCACGAACTAACGCGAGCTGCGTCAAAGAACGACGACTGTTTTACTTTTGTTAATTTCTCTCCCCCTTGTGGAGAAGATGAACGGTTTTGGTGGGAAGTTTCTTTCCTCGATTGGTGTTGTTCAGTTATTAATGCCCTGGTGGGTGTAACTGTTCCTTAGTTTAATGAAGTCTTTTTCAAAAAAAATAAATAAATTATCAAACGAGGTCTCAAATTTAAATTTCATTTTGATTTATGTAATCTCTTGACCTTTGTCTATCTTAAACTTTAAAAAAGAATAATAAATACTTTTCCAGGAAAAAAAATAATAAATTAATAACTTATGTCTACCACGGTGATTAGTTTCAAAATGCCTATTTTAATGATCAACTTTTTCACTTTTTTCCATTTAGTATCCTTATGTACTCTCCTTTAGGTAATTGCTCCTTTCATTTGAGATTTCAATTTCTCTGATAACAGACTTGTGATCTGGGATAGAATTTTTAGACTTGACTACATTTCTAAGCTTCCATATATGCCAGATTACGCTTATAGCTAGGTCCCTTTCTTCCTCATCCAACTGGTTCCTCATCTCCCTCCATTTGTCTATCTCGATCCCTGCCTCCCTGCAATCAGAGCCAAAAGAACCTCGATTAGGGAAGAAGAAATCCCAAACCTTTCGAGAAACCTTGCAGTCCCAAAATACGTGAAGCCCTGTTTCCTTTTTGCTCCTACATAGAAAACAAGTAAGATTAGTATCAATTCCTCTAGTTGCTATGTTAGAAAGGGTAGGGCAAATATTTCGGATTGCCCTCCAGGCACAATTTTTTTTCTCTTGGCTTAGCTTTAGATTTCCACAAGTCCCTCCATGTACCAACCCAAATTAAAAAAATAATAATAAAAAAAAGAGGGAAAATGGGGGGACTTTTTTCCCCCAAAATTTCGGTAAAAACAAAAAAAGGAAGCAATCTCTCTCCCTCTCACGTTCTCTCTCTCGTGCTTTCAGTCCCTCTCACGCTCTCTCTCACTCGGCTCCCTCTCATCTCCCTCTCAGCTTCCTCTCTGCCGCACGCCACTCGCCGCCACCGCCTCCGCCGTCGACCTCCACTCACTCCGCCCGCCAGCGTCGCCCGTCGTTCCCCGCCGTGAGTTCCCCTTCTCTTGATTGTAGCACGCGAGCTCCGCACCTCCGCACCTCCGCCGTCGCCCTCAACCTTCTCTTGCCGCCATGAACCGCCGACCATTTATTCACGCTCGTCTGTGTGCCGCCGTCTACCATTCCACCGTCGCCCCGAATTGCCGCCGCAACCATGAGCAGCCACTACCACCCTCAGTTTCGTCCTTCGTTTCAGATCTGTTCGACGCCTTCAGCTAGTGAGTAAGGAATTTGTAAGTAAGATTTAAGGGGGTTTTGGTCGATTTAATGTTTAATCATGGATACCCACTAATTTTAGCTTCCAATTTCAAGGTGCCCGTAGCGTTTGGAGGTTGAATTGTCGAAGTTGAGCGATTTTAGAATCCGGACAACAAGCTTAAGGTTCTATTTTGGTGAGTTTTGGGTGTGAAATTTATCTACATGATTATTTGGCTCCTAGTTGTATGCTTGCAATAATCTCATTTTGGTTTAAGAATTCTTTTCACCTTGTGTAGATTGATTAAAGGCCTTAGGAGCTAAGAAGCTAAATTAGCATTTGGCAAACACTATTTGACTAGGTAAGTAACCTTACTACTTGGAAAGCCTTGGCTAGGCTAAGCTATTTATTATGATTTGTTACATGCTTTGAATAACACAGAGCGGGAGACATCGATCATGTATGGTTTGAGTTATGAGATGTTGGATTATGTGTGTTTTCTGGTGTTACTGAACATCCCGATTATGTGCATTTGTTTGAATGGTATACTCTGAATATAGTGGTGGTTCAAAAGTATCAAACGCTTAGATTATGAGGAATGTTCTAGTTGTGTTGAACACTTTGTCTGCTTTATGTTTAGAATGCTCTGGTTGGATAAGTTTTATATGCTCTAAATGCTCTGAATGCTCTGGATGCTCTATGTTGGGGACGATAGGATGTTCTATATGGTTAAGTTGTGGATGCGAGACCTGACTCGCTTTGTTTTGGAAGTTCGGAGTCTACTCTATTAATCCGAAGTGTTGTGGAAATTTGTAGTTGGGCAGTTTGAATATAGAAGTGTATTCTCTTGTTCGCAGGTGATAAGAAAATTTGGGGTCAGCTACACGTATGTCGTTATGCTGCCGAATTTTCGGTAGCATTACAGTTAATAACGAGGCTAAGTTTAGTAATGACACTTGGATTGTGGTATGCTGAATTTGGTCGTTGGCTGTTTAAACTATACATATGTCTTTTCCATTTAATGTTTGGATGTTATGATATATGTGCTTGAACGAGGTGAAAGGCGAGGTAGTTAGTACATGTGAAATTAGCCCTTCAGAGACCTTTATGGGAAAGAAACTTGATGGTTAGGTTGCAAGTTAAATCAGACTCTGTTAACAGGGGCCCTAATACGAAATGAGGATATGTTACTTATTCCAGTAGGGACCATGACAATTAAACACCTAGGACTGAAATGTTATAGACTGAGATGAGGAGCTAAATGGGCGGGACTTGGCTTCGCAGACTAGGTGTCATCTACTATCTGTGGGAGTAAAGTTCCGACTACAAACCCATGGACGCCCCACCAGTGAGTTGGTAGTTACAGTGCTATGCACACATAGGTGCCTTGATGGGTGAGACTTGGCTTCACTGACTGGGTGCCTTCTACCATCAGTAGGAGTAGAGATCTCTCGTGATTCCCACTTGTGTACCTCCAGTGAGTTGGTAAGCATGTGACAGGCTGGTTAATTGTCCATGTGACCCGTACGTCATGATAAATGAAATGAGATGAAATGAAATGAAATTAAATGAAATGACTATTAGGCCCTTTAATAGCAACTAACCCCCAAATATCCATGTAATGCTTGTAAATCTCCTCCCAATAGTAGCGTTACTTACTGAATTATTTTTAATACTCATTCTTTTTAAAACGTTTCCTTTCAGGTACAAGCAATGACATACGGAGCACGAGGCAGACAGCTGCTGACGAGCCATGGATTTCCTTAGGATAGACTTCTGCATTTTATGTTTTCAAAATTCTTTCTTTTGGAACCTGTTATGTGATGTTTTTAAGATTTATTCCGCTTAAAGTCTTTTGCTTGAATGGCTAAAATTTCTTCTTGTTCTGTTTTAATTGGGATCCCAGGCTGAAAGGTTTCACGTATTTTCTAAGCATGTTTTACTTTAAATGTCATTTCATCGTTGTTCTTAGAAGAAAAAAAAGAAATGTATGTGGTAATGGCCCTAGGAATTTGTCATGAGAAGGTGAGTCGTTACACTCCACATGGCCTTAGCTTCTGAATTGTCCGAGGGGGCTTCCTTCCCAGCCGCATCAATAATCTGAGCCAAGCAATAGGCATTCTTCATAGTGAATATGTAACAACCAAATAAAAAAAAAAGGGAAATGGGGGGACTTTTTCCCCCCAAAATTCCGTTAAAGGACAAAAAAAGGGGGGGGGGGGGGGCAATCTCTCTCCCTCTCACATTCAATCTCTCCCTCACAGCCCCTCTCCCTCTCTGCAACCTCTCTGCTGCACGCCCACGCTGACGCCGCCTCTCCGACCGCCGCAGCACGCCACGACGCCAGCGCCGCCCTCCTCTGGTGACGCGCGATACCCACGGCGGCAGCCTCGTTGTTGTTCGAATTAGGTGAGCGTTCATGGTTGCATCTTGCGAAAATCTCTCCTTCTTCGTCGATCTCTCACTCCCAATCTCTCCCTTCTCTGTTTTTTTTTATTTAGCAGCGTGAGGGTGGTTGTGAGTAGCCTCGTTTTCCGGCAGCAGCACTGCAGACGCAAACAGCAACGAGGAGGGACTGTTTTCTACATTTTTCGAGTGTTTTAGGTGAGTTCTCGCAGTGGGTAAGTTTGTTTGAGGCTTATGTGGGTTATTTCTTGCTTTTAAACGATTACCCATTCACTTTTTCTCCCGTTCAACAAGCGTACCCATTCAATTTCGGCGATTCGAGCAATGGGTCTTTGAGTTTGAGCATGTTTGTACAATTCTAGCTTTGGGTATGAGCAATTAAATCAATCTTTGGTTGATTAAAGTGTTTTAGAGAAGTACCCATTAATATTAGCCATTGATTTCAAGGTACCCACAATGTTTGAAGGTCCAATCGTCGAGTTGGAGCGATTTTAGAAGTTGGACAGCAAGCTTCGACTTGGTTTGTGTAAGTTTTCGCCTCCTTAAATCAAGTTGTTCATGAAAATAATTATGAGAATTAGATGTCCCTAATTCTAAGGCCACTCTTGTGATTTTAGATGGAGTTGCTTGTGTCATGAGCGACGTCACATTGAGTTAGTTGGTTTGTGCATAAATCAAGTATCTTCTTGCACTAAAGTAAGTAACCTTACTACTTGGAAAGCCTTGGCTAGGCTAAGCTATTTATTATGATTTGTTACATGCTTTGAATAACACAGAGTGGGAGACATTGATCATGTATGGTTTGAGTTATGAGATGTTGGATTATGTGTGTTCTGGTGTTATTGAACATCCCGATTATGTGCATTTGTCTGAATGGTATACTCTGAATATAGTGTTGGTTCAAAAGTATCAAATGCTTAGATTATGAGAAATGTTCTAGTTGTGTTGAACACTTTGTCTGCTTTATGTTTAGAATGCTCTGGTTGGATAAGTTTTATATGCTCTAAATGCTCTGAATGCTCTGGATGCTCTATGTTGGGGACGATAGGATGTTTTATATGTTGGGTTTTATGCCCTAAAACTCGTAGATAGTGAATGTAACCATTGACCGGATATTAATGAAATAATATTGATATATTTTTCCATTAATTGTTATTAGTTATTTTATATTTGTCTTTGCCAAATAATAACCCTAATCCAATAAACTAGACATCCAAGGTTGTAATATGAGTCTTGAACTATATGTAGTGACATATGGGATCATTGTTCAAGAAACAACCTAAAGGGTCTATAGTATAGGGATAAGACTGGGTGCCTTATCCTGGTGACACTATGGATACGACCCACTTTGTATTTGATACAAACGCTGCGATCCAACGCGTTCGTGTAGGAGACATGCGAGTGGGGGTATCCTATGCAATGAGTTTGCATAAGACCGGACCGCGAAATAGTAACCACTGGTTATAACACCGTTAACTAGTTGGTTTTCTATTTCACTAGGACGACCTAGACAACTTAGTCTTAATCCTGAGTTGATTATGGACTCCTGCTCATGAGAGATTGTCCTTTGATTTGTATGGGTGAGAGTGGCCAATACGCCGACTCAATAAGCCTACCACTTTGGGGACGAGACCGAATGGGGAGCTGGGAACATAATCGTACAAGATGGAATTCACTCCTTCCCGACTTTAGGGAAGCAGATGAGTGTTCCCTTAAGTGGTTACTCCGAGTCTTGAACAAAGGGCCCTACCCTCTCAATGGCACGAGAGGGTTTTCTGTTTGATGGTTGGACCACAAACAAGTTGTTCATTAGAGGAGAATTGGTACTTAAGGAAATAGAGGTAACCCAGGGGTAAAACGGTAATTTGACCCAGCTGGTGTTACGGACACTCGTGAAGGACTAACTAGTCGATATTGGTCTAGATCCGTGGACACAGAAAATATGTCTGCAGTGAGAAGAATGCAACTGTGAGTCTATAGTGGAATGTACACACAGTTAACGAATATTGATTAATGTGGTTAATGAGTTTGACCAATTAATCTCACATCGTTGGAGCTTCTGATCTGCAGGTCCATTAGGTCCCACTGGTAGCTCGTAAAGTAATTTGAGGCAACTAAGTAATAAAAGTAAATTGAAAATTTTCAATTTACTAAGGGAAACAAATATAATATATATTGATATATTATTATGAGAGAAATTAATATTTGAAAAGTTCAAATATAAATTTATGGAAGTTTGAAAGAGTTCAAAATAATGAATTAATTAATTTAAGGCCTAAAATGTGTTTGGGCAAATTAATTAATTCTAGGCCGGGAATTAAATATGTGATATTTAATTGGTGGTTAATTAATTAAAGAATTCATTAACCGGGAATTAATCAATTATGGAAATAATTAATCACTTAAGGAAGTGATTAATCATTTATGGAAATGATCTAATCACTTATGGAAGTAATTAGTCATTTGTGGAAAAGATTAATCAATTATGGAATTGATTGATCATGATTGATTAATTAAGGAATAAGATTGAATCAATTATGGAAAAGATTGATTTAATTGAATATTTTATTCATGGCCTATCTTCTATAAATAGAACACTAGACCTAATTGGTCATGACACTTGACACTCTTGAAAGACAAGACCTAGAATTCTCTCTAGCCTCCCTCTTAGAGCAAGTCTTTTGCCTCATAGACTTAGAGACATACCGGTGTAACCTCTGTGGTGATTGTGTCAATCAAAGAAGAAATTTCCAGCGAAGAAAAACAAAGGCGGCTGCTGCGTTTTCGTTCGTGGAGCGTCGTTGGCGAAGAACGGTCAAGTCTTCAACGAAGGTTTGTAACGGTTCTTCCTCTTTTCTTTAGAAAAGTATTAAAACTAAATTTAGATTTATTTTAGCATGTTTAAACCAATTTTACAGCGGCTTTAAAGTTTGTTTAAAGTTTTGTTTGAGTTATCGTAACGGTATTTTAATGTTAATTAATATACGGCGTAAGGTCCAATCGATGCGCTTCCGCTGCGTGGGGACTTTTATTCCCTTCATTATATGGTTGAGTCGTGGATGCGAGACCTAACTCGCTTTGTTTTGGAAGTTCGGGGTCTATTCTATTAATCCGAAGTGTTTGTGGAAATTTGTAGTTGGGCAGTTTGAATATAGAAGTGTATTCTCTTGTTCGCAGGTGATAAGAAAATTTGGGGTCAGTTATACGTATGTCGTTATGCTGCCGAATTTTCGGTAGCATTACAGTTAATAACGAGGCTAAGTTTAGTAATGACACTTGGATTATGGTATGTTGAATTTGGTCGTGGCTGTTTAGACTATACATATGTCTTTTCTATTTAGTGTTTGGACGTTATGATATATGTGCTTGAACGAGATGAAAGGTGAGGTAGTTAGTACATGTGAAATTAGCCCTTCAGAGATCTTTATGGGAAAGAAACTTGATGGCTAGGTTGCAAATTAAATCAGACTTTGTTAACAGGGGCCCTAATACGAAATGAGGATATGTTACTTATTCCAGTAGGGACCGTGGCAATTAAACACCTAGGACTGAAATGTTTATAAACTGAGACGAGGAGCTAAATGGGCGGGACTCGGCTTCGCAGGCTAGGTGCCATCTATTATCTGTGGGAGTAAAGTTTCGACTAAAACCCATGGACGCCCCACCAGTGAGTTGGTAGTTAGAGTGCTATGCACACATAGGTGCCTCGATGGGTGAGACTTGGCTCCACTGACTGGGTTCCTTCTACTATCAGTAGGAGTAGAGATCTCCCACGATTCCCACTTGTGCACCTTCAGTGAGTTGGTAAGCACGCGACAGGTTGGTTAATTGTCCACGTGACCCATACGACATGATAAATGAAATGAAATGAAATGAGATGAGATGGAATGAAATGAAAGGACTATTAGGCCCTGTAATAGCAACTAACCTCCAAATATCCATGTAATGCTTATAAATCTCCTCCAAATAGTAGTGTTACTTACTGAGTATTTTTAACACTCATTCTTTTCAAATGTTTCCTTTCAGGTACAAGCAATGACATACAGGGCACGTGGCGGACTGCTGCTGACAAGCCATGGATTTCCCTTAGGATAGACTTCCGCATTTTATGCTTCCAAATTCCTTCTTTTGGAACTTGTCTTGTGATGTTTTAAGATTTATTCCGCTTAAAGTCTTTTGCTGGAATGGCTAAAATATCTTCTTGTTTTTTTTTAACTGGGATCCCAGGCTGAAAAGTTTCACGTATTTTCTAACCATGTTTTACTTTGAATGTCATTTCATCGTTGATCTTAGAAAAAAAAAATGAAATGTATATGATAATGGCCCTAGGAATTTGTCATGAGAAGGTGGGTCATTATAGTTGGTATCAGAGCTCTAGTTTATAGGTTCTGTAGACTGGTTTACATCGTAAACCTTAAGTATATCCATGGCTTATCAGCAAGCATTCGGTCACCGCTAGGTATGTCAATGTTTATGTTATGTGAAGAAAGGAAAAAAAAAAAGGGGATTCATGAATGGATTTATGAATGTGATGTTTTTTTTAAATGCTTGTTGTTATGTATTGACGTGGGAATGAAAGTGTTTAGGGCTTAAAGGAAGCTTTACCAGCATGAAGTATATGCTTAAGTGTGAGATTAAAGTAGTCCGTATGGACAAGGGAAGAAAAGAAAATCTTAAGAGAGTAATGTTTTTCAAAGGTCACGAAATATCAAAGATGGTGTCTCTTGAGTAAAACCTTGAAAGGAGCAATGCATCATGACTACTCTTGTGGGGTTCAATGTTTGGGCGAACTTGTAAGGTATTTTTGGATTTTTATGAGCCACTCCTAAAAGAATGAAAAGTGAAGAGATGCAGTATAAATGATAATATGAGGAATTCTCTTAGGTTTCCTAACTTTGTTGGTCGACAAAGAAAGTTAGATAGCTTGAAAAATAAAAAGGGACATGAGTTTCAAAACGGAGAGAATGTGTTGTGTGTTTGAATTGAAAGGTTACTTCTCCAAATATTTCGAGCTACTTTGATTTGATTCATCCCTTTGTTATAATGAAGAGGCCCCAGTTCAATCAGACCAAGAGAAAAATTTTGAAGTTTAAAAGCAAGGCCACGTAACTAAGCAAAATCTCCCCATAGGTTCATTTTGGAACTCCAAATGAAAGATCTATGAGAATATTATAAGTGGAGACATGTTTTTTGGTGTTGAAGGTATTTCTCACTCGAAAAGTGAAGGACGACATCTTAAGTTTGATGAAAAGTTTTGCTGTCTGAGAAGACAAAAGAAATTAAAATGTTTAGACTCCAAGATCATGAGTATGGCTCGATTTCTATTATGTGGTTTGTGTTTAGAAGTCCTTAAAATTGGTGCAAGGAATCTTGTTACTATTAGAAAGTTGGAACCCTTGTATGCATAGATTGAAAACAATTGTATAAGGGATGTTGGCTATGAAACTCAACTTTAGTTTGAGAATTTTTCCTTAAAAAAAATAGCAAGGGATTAAGTCAGAACAAACTAGATAATGGAAGAGTTCTTTGACAAGATCCATCTTAATTTGGAGTTGAAGGAAACTTCTAGTTGGTGCAGACTGTTAGCAATGGTTGCCAAAGAACTATTGAAAGAGAACTTTGAGGCTTTATTAATGAACAGGTAGATTTTCGGGCTTGCTGTCGAAGTGTGAGAGAGTTCGAATTTGGAATCAAATAAGTGCAAGAAACTAATGAAGTCATCCATGTGATTGGGATGAGAAATTAAGTCGGCTTGAAATAAATGAAACAGATGTGCTAGTATTAGATAAAGTGGGTTGGACCTTCCAAGTTACCATCGATATGAGAGGTAGACCTCATTAAAAAGCCTGAGTTGGGAACAACTCTCATTCCTAAAACTTCATACTAGGTGGCCTCAACTCAACGGAGTCGAGGAAGTCCATAGATATAAGAATGATAAGAGTTTTGTTTGATAAGAAGAAAGATAGATCTATTGTGGCTATGTTTCGATTGTCAAGAGTTGAATAAAGGACAATAAAGAGCAAGTTTTCTCTTCTCGCATGAATAATTTATGACCAACTTCAAGGAGTAAAAGGGTATTCTAAAAGGGGCAAGTTTATACTCGGGATACCATCAGTTGTGGATGGGGGAGGTTAATATCTCCAAAGGCCATCCCTAGAACCAAGTATGATCATTACGAGTATTTTAGGCAAGTTTAGACGACCTTGAGAAGTAGTGAGCTATATGCCACAATTTCTAAGTATGAGTTGTGATTGGGAAAATTTTCCTTCTCAAGCACGTGGCTATCAACGGTAATATTGTGATGGATAAATTCCCATGAAAAAGGGACAATGTTCGAATGAATCTTTCTCTTAATAGATTTATTCTTGTTTCTCAATTTTTGGAGAATGCACGTTGTATTATTGTAAGTTCTCTATTCCGAACGCAGTGGACCTGTTAGAAGTGAAGGTAGCTGTAGTTGGTCTAAACTCAATATCGTGGTAGAGATTTGCAACTTCTTGAGCCTAGCAAGTTACTATGTGAAGTTTTGTTCAGAACATTTCCAGCTCAGAACCTAGTTGCCTCACAAAAATCACCAAGTTAAAACGCAAAAAGAGCTTCAGGCACTCACCATTCATAGGAATATGAAGCACTCCCTCGCATAGGAAGGGCTCAACATAAGACAAAGAAGATGGTTGGAATTGGTAAAGACTTGTGATTGTGAGACCAACTAGCACCCTAACAAGGAGAATGCGGTGAGATGCACTAGTAGGAGAACAGAAAGTATGATGTTCTGGGTGTCATCTCATGGTTCATTACTAAGAGAGCTTGATCGTCCAGAAATCGAGTTGTCAGCGGGGGGGCGTGCTAACATGATTGACTCTCAACTTTCAATGGTGTCTAGCTTGAGAAGAAGCAATTTGTTTATGTTCAACAAGAGGGTTTAGAATGGTTACTACCTTAGGAAGATAGGTTAAGAAGGTTTTACTCGCACTCATGTTTTAGTCTCGTTGCACCAAGGGAGACTATGTGTTCCAATAGATTATCCTTTCAAGAAAGAGTTGTTAGAAAACTCACAAGGTGCCTTTCTTAGAAATTTTTGGTAGTACCAAGATGCATAAGAGTTTAAAATGAAAATGTTGTTGTGAATTTCACTAAAGGGCTACCAAGGTCAATGAAATGTTATATAACAATTTGGATAATTGTTTACCGTCTAACAAAGATTGCACATTTTGCCCTTTGTAAGGCCACCCATCATGTGGAAGTGAGAGTAGCTTTGCAGTAATTGAAAAGTATCTTTGGCTAAAAGGATAGGGGTTTGAGTCCCTCCCAAACGTCAATGTTGTAAGTGAATTAAGTTTTTCCTAATGTTTGGTGGTGAGGAAAAACGGGCCTCAGGAGGAGATCATAAGCTAGTAGTTGTATTTACTATTTATTTATTATTATTAAATAGTTGAGTTAATGTGGTCTTTGGCGGGCTAAAACATTCCATTATGTGATTCTACTGTTTGATGTTGGGCAGAAATTTGTGGTAGTTTTGGCGACTATGTTACGATCGAGTCTTTGCATTGAGGTTTGGTCTTGTCACGTACCTTGAGATGCTCTTGAATGTGTAATAAGTACAATGCCTTTCTCTTAGGTGTTGTGGCCTTATTGACTTAATCAGGTTATGCTTGATGCGAGGTCTGACTCGTTCTTGTTATTTGTAAGTTTGGGTATATGATGTTGCTCTCAAGTGATGTGGAAAATTGTTGCATGGATTGTTCTGGTTATAGAAGTGTGTTAATCTTGTGTATCAGGTGCAAAATAAAATTTCGTAGTTGTTGAAGTTACGTCGTTGTGCTGCCAAATTTTTTTCAACACGTTGCATGGTTCACGTGTCATTGTTAAGAAAGTGTAGTGAGAACCCTTCCAATGTGTAAAGGAATCAAATACTCGGTTTGGTAAAAGTATTATAACGGAATTAAAGGACTAAAGAAGTGGCTTGAGAAAGAGAAGGTGAAATGGGGGCTAGTACCAAAACATGTTTCAGGACTAGCAACTTTCGAGGACGAAAGTTCTTATAAGGTTAGTATGATGTAACAACCCAATAAAAAAAAAAAAAAAGGGAAATGGGGGGACTTTTTCCCCCCAAAATTTCGTTAAAGGACAATTAAATATCACATATTTAATTCCCGGCCTAGAATTAATTAATTTGCCCAAACACATTTTAGGCCTTAAATTAATTAATTCCTTATTTTGAACTCTTTCAAAACTTCCATAAATTTATATTTGAACTTTTCAAATATTAATTTCTCTCATAATAATATATCAATATATATTATATTTGTTTCCCTTAATAAATTGAACATTTTCAATTTACTTTTATTACTTAGTTGCCTCAAATTACTTTACGAGCTACCAGTGGGACTTAATGGACCTGCAGATCAGAAACTCCAACGATGTGAGATTAATTGGCCAAACTCATTAACCACATTAATCAATATTCGTTAACTGTGTGTACATTCCACTATAGACTCACAGTTGCACTCTTCTCACTGCAGACATATTTTCTGTGTCCACGGATCTAGACCAATATCGACTAGTTCGTCCTTCACGAGTGTCCGTAACACGAGCTGGGTCAAATTACCGTTTTACCCCTGGGTTACCTCTATTTCCTTAAGTACCAATTCTCCTCTAATGAACAACCTGTTTGTGGTCCAACCATCAAACAGAAAACCCTCTCGTGCCATTGAGAGGGTAGGGCCCTTTGTTCAAGACTCGGAGTAACCACTTAAGGGAACACTCATGAGCAGTGAATTCCATCTTGTACGATTATGTTCCCAGCTCCCCATTCGGTCTTGTCCCCAAAGTGGTAGGCTTATTGAGTCGGCGTATTGGCCACTCTCACCCATACAAATCAAAGGACAATCTCTCATGAGCAGGAGTCCATAATCAACTCAGGATTAAGACTAAGTTGTCTAGGTCGTCCTAGTGAAATAGAAAACCAACTAGTTAACGGTGTTATAACCAGTGGTTACTATTTCGCGGTCCGGGCTTATGAAAACTCATTGCATAAGATACCCCCACTCGCATGTCTCCTACACGAACGCGTTGGATAGCAGTGTTTGTATCAAATACAAAGTGGGTCGTATCCATAGTGTCACCAGGATAAGGCACCCAGTCTTATCCCTATACTATAGACCCTTTAGGCTGTTTCTTGAACAATGATCCCATATGTCGCTACATATTGTTCAAGACTCATATTACAACCTTGGATGTCTAGTTTATTGGATTATGGTTATTATTAGGCAAAGACAAATATAAAATAACTAATAACAATTAATGGAAAATATATCAATATTATTTCATTAATATCCGGTCAACGGTTACATTCACTATCTACGAGTTTTAGGGCATAAAACCCAACAAAACCATCATACACCCAGACTAGCAACCAGCTCAGCTCCCTCCTGCACTATTTCACCTCAAGTCAGCTGATAGCTCTTAGAAATAAGAGCTATTGGTTCTCTTTTAGGCTTAAAAACTCTACTCTTTGATGTGTTTGAGCTTTGGTTTGTGCTTGAAAATGAGTATTCTTTGATGATCAATTTTTACATATCAGTAGGCCAAGCTTGAGTTTAATTTAGTGCATATTTCTTATGTTTTAAGCTGATTTTTCTGGTGTAGGGGCACTCAGGTTTTGCTGCAGCAACTGATTTCAAAGCAGAAGGCAGAAAGTCTGGGAAGAAAAATTCTGCACGTGCCAAATCCGTGAAAGCCTTCATTAATTGAGCTGTCAGCCATGTGAGCTGAGTTGTCCCATCTCAGCCAATTAGGGAAGGTCCATGTGGAGTTAGGTGTCTAATCAACCCTGAAATCAATGAAAAGAGAGGGTATAAATGCTTCTTTTGCCCAAAGAATGAGAAGAAAAGGTGGAGAATTAACCTAGAAGTTGCTGCTGTCATTTGAGAGGAGAAAAAGACAAGGAGGCTGCTGCTAAAGGAGGATCTCCAACTTGGGAAAGCTGGAATCTACCTTGGAAGCTTATTTTCTTCATCCTTTTTCTCTTATTCTTCCTTCTTCTAGTGTTTAGTTTGTATTTAAGGTTGTAATTATGAATGGTATGGTAGTTCACTGCTGTATTTTCATTATTTTCACCTTGAACATGAGCTAAATCCTCTTAGGTGAGGATTAGGGTGCTTAAACTTGAACTTGTTGTTTGTTTTAGTGGAACTTGTTGGGTTTTATGCCCTAAAACTCGTAGGTAATGAATGGTGACAAATTGTTCACTTGTATCAATACGTTGCTATTGAGGTTTGTACAATAAAGAGTTATTGTTACTAAAATTGCACAATTTTGACACAAATCCAATAAACTAAGATCCTAGGTTGTTTAGATGAAACTTGAACTAGTATGTGGGGACATACGGGGATCAGTGTTCAAGTAACAACTTAAATGGTCTATAGTATAGGGATAAGGCTGGGTACCTTATCCTGGTAACACTATGTGATACGGTCCACTTTGTATTCGATACAGATGCAATGATCCAAAGCATCCATGTAGGAGACATGCGAGTGGGGGTATCCTGTGCAATGAGTTTGCATAAGACCGGACCGCGAAATAGTAACCACTAGATGTAACACCGTTGACTAGTTTAGGTTCCTATTTCAATAGGATGACCTAGGTAACTCAATCTCAATCCTGAGTCTGTTATGAACTCCTTTTCAGGAGGGATTGTCCTTAGATCTGTATGGGTGAGAGTGGCCAGTTCGCCGACTCAATAATCCTACCATTTCAGGGGCAAGACCGAATGGGGGCTGGGAACATAACAGTACAAGATGGAATTCACTCCTTCCCCTATTGGGGCAAGTAGATGTGTGTTCCCTTAAGGGCTGATTCCGGGTCTTGAACAAGGGCGCCCATCCTCTCCTGGCCCGAGAGGAACTGCTGTTTATTGATTGGATCATAAACAGATTGTTCATTAGAGGAATCAGTGGTACTTAAGGATCCAGAGGTAATCCAGGGGTAAAACGGTAATTTGACCCAGCTGGCGTTACGAACACTCGTGAAGGATTGACTTACTGTTATTGGTCGATATCCGTGGACACAGAAATATTCTACAGTGAGAAGAGTGCAGCTGTGGGTCTTTAGTGGAGTGACTCACAGTTAACGAATGTTGATTAATTTGGTTAATGAGTTTAGCCAATTAGTCTCGCATCGTTGGAGCTTCTGATCTGTAGGTCCATTAGGTCCACCTGCTAGCTCGTAAAGGGTTCTGAGGTTAAATAGTCTTGAATAGAATTTAAAGTGTCTTCAAATTCGTTAAGGGAATTTTATTGTATTTGATACAATTAAAATAATGTATAAAGATACATTATAATATAAGTTTAATTGGTGAATTAAACTTTATATTATAAATTAATTCTGGATATGATTCAAAATTAATTAACGGGAGAATTAAATATTTGAAGGAGTTCAAATATTAAATATGAATTAGATTCATATTGAAACTATAGGTTAAATTTAATGTGAATGAGATTCATATTAAAACTATAGTATATGAGAGAATTATTTGAATAATGATTCAAATAGTTAATTAATTAAATATATGATATTTAATTAATGAATGAATTAATTGGAGAATTAATTAATTTAATTTAATTAAATGTGATTTGATTAAATTAATTCTATAGTTAATATTAATGTACATTTGATGCACATTAAAACTATAGGTTAAATGAGAGAGATATAATTGAATATGATTCAATTACAAAATTAATTAAATATTTGATATTTAATTAATGTGGATTCAATTAATAGGATTAATTGAATGGCCAGTTTAATTCAATTGAATATGACTCAAATTGAATTAAATACTTTATATTATAATTGATTTAATTAATATTGTTTTAATTAAATTAATTGTAATTAATTAATTAATTAAATGATTATTATTATTTAATTAATAGACGGCCAAGATCGTTTGGATTAGATCCAACGATCAAGATCTAGTAGGGTAATAACTCCCTCCCCACTTATCGTACAGGGGAGAGGGAGTTGCCCAACTAATGGTTCATTCTCTCATTCTCACGCAGAATGACAGAGGTGTGAAATTTTCTCTCAACTCTCTCACTCTCTCAACCAAAATCACAGCAAGGTGATTCCCTTTCAAGGCAAAGTTTGGATCCCACAATCCAAGTCTCAGTAATCCAAGAGACATAGCGGGTGTTCGCTATTGGTGGTGTTGATTGGAAAATCAAGAACGTGGATAGGAGCATTGTGCTGTTTTTCGCCTTCTATCACGTAAGTTTCTTGCATCTAAAATTGTTTTAGATCTGTAAATGCATGCTTAATCTAGTGTAGAAATTGTTTCTTATTTTGCCCAACGTACCGGTATTCGTTTAATTGAAATTAAATCACGATCGGTGAAAATCGCTTCCGCTAGAGGATTCAATTCCTTCACTTTATATATTGCAACTTAAAGTAAAGTGTTCTTCATGCTTAAAGCTAGAATTTCGTTTGGCCAACCATTTTCTAGCATTGTTATTTAGTGTTTGGGAAAACAATAGATAACCGACTACTTTGCTTTACCTTAGTCTTTAATGATCATGAAAATGAGTGGGTATTTAGGGATAAATAACCACCTAAGGCACTAAATCAGTTAGGCTAAAAAGAAGGGGTTAAATGGGAGTTTAATCACCCTACCTATAGGAGAATTGGAAAATTCCCGTAGAAAATACTGGGTGAGTTGTAAATTTAGAGTTCTGCTGCAGCAAACAACCTGTGAGAGTGGACAACCCCTAATCTGAACCTTGCCTTCTCTGTGCTAATTCGCTGTTTTTATTGAATTTTACTTAAGTCCTTATCATTTTCAGCTTGTTTACCATTTTAATCTCTTGCACTTAGTTAAGAAAAAATATTTGGTTCTTGGTTACTTTGAATTTCATTAAAAATAGGCTTAGAAATAGTGATTTTCGTGCATCAATCCCTGTGGAGAACGATATAAAAATACTTATCACTTGCTGCTGATCGTGTGCACTTACACGTGTGTTTGTGAGTTTTTCTTGCATATTTAGAATTACTTTGCACAAGGCAACATCAGCCCCCATCCTCGTTCGCTAGACCTGAAAGATCAAAACTCAAATACACAACACATTAGCACAGGAAAAAAACACACATTAACTCACTCCACACACCGGAGAAAACCTGTCTAGACACCCCAACCTGCAACCTGTTAAATCTCAATCAATCATAGAGCTATATTTAATAAAATGACAAGAATTCAGAAGCTGAAATTTATCACATAAGTATGTACGCTCCGAATGCTAAAACTTATGCCTGAGAGAATAGCTAAAGCATGATAACAAATTCAGAAACAAATCAAGTTAACTCGAAACCTCACGCGCATGCAAGTGCAAAGCCTCACCTAAAGCAACCCCTACAAGTCCAAGAAAGGCTTATAAACTCCTCCACCCATCTTCCCCCTACACTGGCACAAAGGTCTCGCAAAGAAGCTAAAAGGCGCAAAAAGGGGTGTTCTCAAAACCTAGGGCCTGCAAGAGAAACAACTCATTTACTACTTTTACCACTCTAAAGATGGGGTACTAGCTTTCACGCTACAATATAGGGACCCATAACCCGGGTTTTACCCTTGGTTGGCCTAACTGAACACACTGCAGGCAGCTCTTACCCCTCTTTGGCTGGCGCTTTCAACATGCTTTTATTGAGGAGACAGGAACATGTTTTAAGAGTCTCTATGCATGCCCACGCCTCGTTTCTTTTCTTTCCCTATGACCTCTTTGTTGATGGTACATACTTTATCTCAATTAAATTATAATCTACCTAGCTTACTTTGGTTCGAGACACATTAAACATTTTATAACATTATAAAAAGAACACAATAATTAACTTACATAGGTAAGTGCAGAAGGATTATTTACCTTTGAAGCAAAGGTCATGGGATTTTTGTATTTCATTTGCTGTTTTATTTGGTGAATTGTGTCCTCATAAATCTCTTGGTTAATGCAATGTGTACAACCACATTCTTTCTCACAATAAAGTCCAGCTGAAAGGCATTCACAATATCTGCATAAATAAATAATAAGTTAAATGTAATATAAATATAATGATTAATTAGAATTTTTAATGTGAATATTTAGATAAAATTATAGAATAATATCTAGACTCAAATTTTTGTATTAAATCATTTTATCATATGTTACTTACAGTTGTACGCACTCTGATTTCTAGCCGTTGTAACGTTTGCTTGCTTTATTTTCACTCTCCAGTTTTGATTCCTTGCTATATTGCAACACAACCAACATTCAAAGAAAATTTGTTTCAAGAAAAAAAAAACATTCAAAGATAATTCAAATACTTAAAAAAAAAAAAAAAAAAAAAAAACTCTTTTTACTTCTAAAACTTATCCATTTGATTTCATTTAATTTAATTGAACTCTAATTTCAACAAATATCAAGTTTTGCATAAGATTAAGTATAAGATTCTATTTGTGGACGACAGTCTAGTATTTTGCAGAGCTAATGAACAGGAGCTCATCCATCTAAAAGGCTTGCTGAACCTTTATGAAGCTGCCTCAGGTGAGAGTATCAATTTCTCGAAGTCTGCCATTCTTTTTCCTAAAGGCACCAACCAAGATAGAGGGAACTACCTTAGTAGCTTACTGGGAGTTAATTGCGTGGAAGACCTTGGCAACTATTTGGGCATTCCTTCTGTCCTTACAAGAAACAAGACAAAAGACTTCAGTTTTATCATTGACAAGCTGTGGAAGACCTTAAGTGGTTGGAAACAATTTTTTTTTCTCAGCTGCGGGCAAAGAAGTCTTAATCAAAAGTGTGGGGCAAGCAATACCATCATATTTGATGAGTATTTTCAAACTTCGAAAGCGTCTACATGAAGAAATCACCAGAACATTTGCACGGTTTTGGTGGGGTTCCTCGGAAAATAAAAGGAAGATGCATTGGTGTACCTGGAAGAAGATTTGCTTCCCTAAAAGTCTTGGCGGTCTAAATTTCAGAGATGTGGAAGGCTTTAATGCCAAACAAATTTGGAGGCTTTTAACAAATCCTAATTCTCTGGTTGCAAGGTTTCTCAAGAGCATATACCACAAGGATGGAGATATCTTGAAGGCTGAAATGGGGCGAAATCCTTCCCATCTTTGGAGGAGCTTACTGTGGGGTCGAGAATTAATCGTCCAAGGAGTGTGTTTCAGTGTAGGAAATGGCGAGCAAATCTCCTTTTTTAACAATCCCTGGATACCAAAGGAGTTCACGTTCAAGCCCACCTGCACAAATGGAAGTTATGCCCAATGGAAAGTAGCAAACTTCATTACTCTTTCAGGGAGTTAGAACTATGATCTACTTAAGGAATGTGTGAATTCATATGATTTTGAAACAATTCGAAGAATCCCTATCAACCTCAACAACAAAGACATATATGTGTGGCATTTCGACAAATGTGGAAATTACTCAGTTAAAAGCGGCTACAAATCTTTTATTCAGAGAAAAATCAATGCTGAGTCCAGCAACAATAAGAATTCTTGAATGACATATTTACTTTTATGTTTTGAGATAAGAGAGAGAGATGAGAGGTAGAGATGGTCCCACTGGGCGTGCCAATTTGTTCACACGTAACTTCGGGGATGGAGACACGTGGAATAAATAATATATTGTATTAATGTTGTATGCGTGTGGGTGTACAATCTCTAACTTTAATCCTCTGATTCTCTCTCTTAAATATATAAACTTTGGCCTCTAGCTTGTTGCTCTTCTTGGGTCGGTTTGTTGGGCTTCTTAGATGATCAACTTGCTAGGTTGATGATCTCTTGGATCGGCCTGTTGGCTTGATGATCTCTTGGATCGGCTTATTGGCTTGTTGATCTTCTTGGATGATCGGTCTGTTAGGTTGATGATCTCCTGGATCGACCTATTGGACTTGTTGATCTTCTTGGATGATCGGCCTGTTAGGTTGATGATCTCCTGGATCGACCTATTGGGCTTGTTGATCTTCTTGGATGATCGGCCTGTTGGCGTGATGATCTCTTGGATCGGCTTGTTGACTTGTTGATCTTCCTGGATGATCGGTCTGCTGACTTGTTGATCTTCTTGATCGGTCGGTTGGCTTGTTGATCTCTTGGATCAGCCTGTTGGCTTGATGATCTGTTGGATCGGCTTGTTAGCTTGTTGATCCTCTTGGATGATCGGCCTGCTGACTTGTTGATCTTCTTGATCGGTCGGTTGGCTTGTTGATCTCTTGGATCAGCCTGTTGGCTTGATGATCTGTTGGATCGGCTTGTTAGCTTGTTGATCCTCTTGGATGATCGGCCTGCCGACTCTGGACTCTTGGCAGAATGCTCTGGACTCTGAGTTCTCTGACTCTGTCTCCCAATCTGAATCTGAATCCCCCCAAAATGAATGGTGGCCTCCTCTATTTATAGAGTTTGATGGACCTCATATGGGCTTGGGCTTGGGTCCAATTGCCACGTGGCATAATCTGATTGAACTTGACTGATGTTATCTGATGGATCACTAATAGACAAGTGGCATTCTTTGATTTGTCGAATTTTAATGTCTATTAATTTAATTTAGGCACACGTGTAAATGTGTAACTGGTCCCAAATTTATTTTATCATTAATTTATATTAATGACGTGGCAACTTGTGATTGGCCGAAATTTCTCCTTCAACAAACACATAGGAGGAAGTGCAACCAAACATATGGGTGTTTAAATTCTAAACAATTTTTATACAAAATGTTTTTCAAAAAATACATTCTTGAAAAAAATTTAAATTAAAATGTATTCCAAACGGACCCTTAGATATTGAACATCGAAAACGTTAGTATTCTCCAACATAAAAAGCTAAGCAACCAAAATATGAAGCCGTTGTTGAATAGTAAAATTTAGGTTAAAAATCATTATGGTGCCTAAGAAGTAACAATTCAATCTCTAAATTTTGGTTTGAAACAATTTAGCTTTTTTTTAAACAAAAAAATAAAAATAAAAATTAGGGATTCAACTTAGCCTTTGTGTAACACCCGAGTTAGGAGGGGTACATGAATGAACCGAGGCCACATCCGAATGAGAGGGATCTTGAGGACATGAAAGTATGTTAAAGATAAGCTTAAAAGAATTGATAGATACTACCTATACCAATAAGGTGCACCTTCCTTTTCGGTGGCTCAATCATAGAAACTTTGAAGTTAAGCGTGCTTGGCTTGGAGAAGTTCTATATTGGGTGACCTCCTGGAAATTTTCCTGAGAAGCATGTGAGTGAGGACAGAGCATGCTAAAAGGACCCCGTGTTGGTTTGTGGGGATAATCTTCACTCTTGAAAGCAGTTTAAGACGAGTATGGTGGCATGGCCAGGTCGTAGGGGAATGTCGGGGGCCTTAGGTGCCGAAGCCGAATTCCAAATCCTAGGCCTGGGGCGTTACACTTTGTGTTTTAAATTTTATAACAATTTAATCTCTGAACTTGAACTTGAGTAGATAACAATTTTGTTCCTATACCTTAAATTTTGTAACGATTTAATAAGGTTAGAGATTCAATATATTTATAATTTATAAACTACAAAGTGTAAATTATTAAGTAATAAAAATCAACATTCAACTATGATGAAATTTGTTACCGTAAAGAATAAATTGTTATAAATTTAAAATACAGAGACTAAGGCCCCGTTTGATAACCATTTGGTTTTTGAAAATTATGCTTGTTTTCTCTCAATTTTTCTACCATGGTTTTCATCTTTGTCAATGGCACATTTGAATTCCTAGCTAGCCAAATTTCAAAAATAAAAATAAGTTTTTGAAAATTACTTTTTTTAGTTTTCAAAATTTGACTTGGTTTTTGAAAGCATGAAAAGAATGTATTAGGAAAACAAAGAAATTTGTAGGTGAAAGTAGTGTTTATAGGCTTAATTTTCAAAAACCCAAAACCAAAAACCAAAAACCAAAAACAACCCTACATAATAAAACTAATAAACATTATATATTTCAAAAGAAAAACTAATAAACATTATGATTTATTTATATTTATTTTATATTGCTAAATACTTTATTGGTGAATTTATCATCAAAGAAAATATATTTTACAATTTACTTTTGAAATTACGAGAGATAAGAATCTAAAATATTTAGTTTCAATGAAGATATAGTTTTTTTTTTAAAAAAAACAAAAAGCGTAGTTAGTAAAAAAAATCATCCATTAATATGGACATTCAAGAAATTAAAAAACTAATAAGGTGTAGGCAGTAGACACGTGCCCCTTACCCTTATCTTATCTAGGACGAAATTAACAAAGTTATCCTTGGAAAATAAAAAAGAAAAAAAATATATTTCAAAGAAATTATGGGGTAGAAGAAGTAGAAGTGCACTTGCATAAATGAGAAAGAAGTCTAAAAGAAAGAATAGAATAGTAGTATTCCGTTAAACTCTTTTATTTCAAAGTTACTCTTTTATATTTATAGTTGATCTGGTGTTCGTGTTTATTTTTAGGATAGGGAATGGTAAGAGAGTTCATTTCCTTTCTAAGAATTAGATGTGAAAGAGAATGATCTGGGCCAAAGGTGTCTCCTTGGACCTATTTGCACTATGGACTCTTATCATTATGTCTTTTTTAACATTAGGTTCAAATTCACTCATAACAATAAATAGGGAAAAAATCAATTTTGACCCCTGAACTTAGCATGTTGTAGCAATTTTAACCCTAAACTTTCAATTTCATCAATTTGAACCCTAAACTTAACAAATTGTATCAATTTGAACCTCAAACTTGCATAAATGTTGAAATGTAGACCTTTTAGTCAACTTTTCATTTGAATTGCTATTAAAACTTGTAATTGACAATTTTCTTTTCTTTTTTTTTTATTCGCATTGCACTTGAGTTAGTGTTTTGTAAAAAAATTATTGAAAAAAACTCTTTATCAAAAGAAATCAAATATCTCATACAATTCTTCTCATTATTATCCAAAAAAAAGTCACTAAATTATTGGCAACAAGAAAAGTCCAGCAAATATGAGAAATAAAAAACTCGAAATTTCTTTATTTTTGTTTCCTACATTTGTACATTATTATTCTAATTAGCACGAAAAAAAATAGTAAAAGAATAAAAGTAATCACACAAAGTTCTTAGCAACAAGAAAAACCTAGCAAATATTTAAAGATAAAAAACCTCCAAAGTTTCTTTGCTTTCATAATCTTAGATAGCAGCAAAAAGTTCTCACAAAGTTCTCAACAAGAAAAAGTCATCCAAAATAAAGTTTCGTCGGTAGTTTAGTTACCAGAAACTAATTCAGATGCAATGTAAATTAAGAAAAAAAAAAGAAGAAATAATCAATTACGTACAGCGGTTCAAACGGAAAATTAATCAAAGGTATACATTGTAACACTTATCCAAGTTTGGGGTTAAAATCGATATGATCTGATAAGTTTGAGGTTCAATTTGATGAAATTAAAAGTTCCGGGTTAAAATTGATACAACTTGGCAAGTTTAGGGTTCAATTTGATGAAATTGAAAGTTCAGGGTTAAAATTGATACAACCTCTAAAGTTTAGGGTTAAAAATGATTTTTCCCCAATAAATATTTATATTTTTTAGCTCATAGCAATAAATATTCTTAAAATATATATATATATATACATATATAGATGAAAGTAAAAAGGTAAACCAAAAACTCAATTTAGGAATAAATGTTCATGAAAAATACGAAGAAGATAACATTTTTTTTAAAAAAATCTTTTGGATTTTTTTTTTTTTGTTGACCTGTTAAATTCATTTGCATCTTTGTACAAATCGTTAATGTATGTGTTAATTATATATATATATATATATATAATAAATAACAGATATTATACTTGTATTTTTAGTTGTCATAAAAGATTAATCTATGAAATACCATTGTATTAATTTTACATAAGATAGTCATTATATGGACACATTTTGGTTTCTTTATAGAATCGATATTGACTTCTAACGCACAACTTTTGTGTAAGTGAGTCTCTTAATAATCTATTGAACACAAAACCTTGAGAATCAAAAAGTAATGTTTGGAAGTGTTGTATTCTCAATATTGAGAATAAGAAAGTTGTATTTGGAGTGTAGTATTTAGCTCACGGTTGAGCTTTTTTGTTTTTTTACTTTCACTATTTTTTTTCGACCTTTCTCATGAATAGTGAAATCCCTTATGTAACATGGATCAATTTTTAAAAGAATTTTGAATTAAGCATTTAGTTTAAGTTATAGTTTAAGAATAAGAAAATTGTTTTCAACAATCAAAACATGTATTACCATTAACCACATGAAAAACATTACATGATAATTTTAAGTTTTGTCGTTTTTTTTTTTTTCCATGGATCGACATGCAAATTTTAAATTTAAAACAATAATGATATCAATATGTTCATGAAAATCTAGTGAGTCTCTCACTAACTATATTTATCCTCTCACCAACATGGACATAGCTCAACAGACATAAATTGTACCAAGGACCAAAAGGTCTATGGTTCGAATCTCTTACACCTTCCTATGTTGTAAAAAAAAAATATTTATCATCTCATACCTTACATCGTTGTTGAGACATGATTCACCATTCATCCGTCATTTTTTATTTTACATTTAATTTGTTGCTTCAATTATTACATTACAATTTACAATTTCATCGAATTTAATTTTTTTTAACTTTTTTTTTTTTATTTAAATTTAGATTGAAATAACACTTTTTTCTCTGTTCCCAAAGTTTTGGACTAATTTTTCTTTTTAATAAAATTTGTGATAGTGCCCAATAGTTGAGCTAATTTTCACTCCAATTTTCTCTTGTTTATTTTTGGTCTTATTGTGAATATGATTTTTTTCTTCTTTTTCCCATTTTAAATATTTATGGATAATTTCTAAATATATTATTACCTGTTAAGTTTAGTTCATCTGGTTAAAATTCTAACTTTAATTCAGATATTAAATTTAAAAAATATTAATAAGTAAATTTATAAATGTATATACAGGTCCTACAATTTCATGATTTTTTTGTTTACAACATAATTTGATGATCTTTAATTATATACTCTTTACCAACATATTATATAAAAACTTTGAGTTTGAAATATTGTAAGAAAGTTTGATATCTTCGGATTCCTTTAACTAATACTTTTCTATAATCTTTTTAATTTGAAACAAGATTAAATTACAAGCATCTAAAACAAATGATACAATTTTTCAAAAAAAAAAAAACAAATGATACAAATGTAATTAAATTCAACATAAAAATAAATAGCGTTATGCAAGGAAAAGCAGTAAATTATGTAACAGAATTAAAAGTAAGAAAGAAAGAAGAAGAAGGGAAGGAAGGAAGAAAAAAAAAAGAAAAAAAGAAAGAAAAATGAAGGGAAAAAAAAAGAAAAAAGAAGACCAATTTGAAACTTGGTGAACTCTGTACTAAGTTCAATAAGACAAGCAAGCCAAAAACAACATTGAACAAATTAAACTTCTAATTAAGCCTTCTTGAAATATGAAGGTAATTTTCACTATGATTTGTGATTTTTCTTTTTCTTTTTTCTTCTTTTCACTCCATCAACCAGTAAAGTTCTCACAGTCACCTCCATTTTTGAGAAGAATTGCCACCGAAAGTGAAGGGAAACTCAGGTATGGAATTAGATACAATTTGACCGATGCCTTCGTAATTTAACCTTGGATTCGAGCTTGATCCTTCTCCAACATACGACGTTGACACCGGCACCGACGTCGATGGTTGATAGAGACGATTGTTATACCAGTAAGGTGCCAAAGAAGCTTCAAGACTTGTATTTGTATTGGAGTAATTGTTAGTGTGAAGCATCCCATTTTCAGGCATCGTCACTTGTTGAAGTGAAGGAATCTCAAAAGAGTCATTGTTCACATAAAGAAGTTGATAAACATTATTAGATGGAGCACGAGCTTGAGAATGACCACTTCCATTTGTCAAAACTGAAGTGAGACGACTATCAGGAGTATGATTATTATTTAACAGTGATAAATTATCTGTTGATGAAAAATTGTTACGAGATACAGGTGATTTCATTTCATCCGTAATGGTTCTTCCTTGAATTATATTGTTGGATCCTGCCTCTGAAAACCAGCCATCATAATATAAGACATAAATTAGTATCGGATTTAGGTTACAAGTTTAGTCTCTGACCTTTCGACATTTTTTTTTTGGATTTACTAGACATAAATTTTTTAAAAAAAAATGTCACAATAGTCAAAGACCTAGCTATTAAACACAAAATTAAACAATTCAAGGATTTATTATACGATTTTAAAGTTTAAAGACATATTAGACAGTTTTTAATATTTAGTGACTTATTAGATACAAATTTGAAAGTTCAGAGACTAAACTTGAAATTTTCCTTTAGTATTATCATAATGATAAAAAATAAATTTAAACTTAGTCGATAAAGTTAGAGTTACAAACCTGTTCGGATGCCGAAAGTATTATGACACATTACACAATGACATGCTATAGTACAACCAACTTTTGCCTAAGAATAGAGAAAAAAAAATCAATTTAGAAAGTATTACAAATAATATCAGTTTTTTTTCTAAAGAAAAATATTGTGATTGCTTTGAAAATAAACCTGATAGCATTCACAATAGTTTTTTCGACACATCGACTGCTTGCAGTTGCATCCTTTTGTATGTTTGGGTGAAGAGGAACTTGGCCCATCCTGTCCCTGTACATGCAAATAAACTCATATTTATTTACTATTACTATTTTTTAAGTATAAAATAGTATACTAAAATTAAAAAAAAAAATAGATGTTTTTTTTTTTCCAATATATGTGAGTTTATATATTTTTTAAAAAAAGATAAAAAAGTATATTAATATTTAAAATTTTATTTAACCTTTTATTATTTGGGTGATCTTTGTTGACGGTTATTATTATTTTTTTTTTTTTTGGTTTAAATCATATTTTGGTGTCTATACTCTGATTATTCTATTTTGGTTCTTAAACTTTCGACCTCTGAAGTTTCAGGCGTATTCCATTTTTGTCTCTAAACTTTTAAAATGTCTTATTTTAAGCCTTAAATTTTAAAAAAAGATAACTATTTTGGTCATAACTTTTATTTCAATTTTAATAAATTAATGACATAGCTTTGAGAATGTGTACTAGATTGTTAATATTATCATGATTTCAAGTTAAATAAGTTAGAGACGAATATTAGGCAAAACGGATTTGAATTATAAAAGTAACATAACAAAGATCAAAATGATTAATTTTTAAAAGTTTAGAGACTAAAATAGACATTTTGAAAGTTCAAAGACTAGAATAGAATAAAATTGAAAGTTTAGGGACCAAAATGAACGTTTTAAAAATTTAAGGATTAAAATAGAATAAATTTGAAAGTTAAGGGACTAAAATGAAATTTAAAACAAAAAACAATAATTAACTTACGTAGGTAAGTGGATTATTTACCTTTGAAGCAAAAGCCATGGGATTTTTGTATTTCATTTGCTCTATTATTTGGTGAATTGTGTCCTCATAAATCTCTTGGTTAATGCAATCTGTACAACCACATTCTTTCTCACAATAAAGCCCAGCTGTAAGGCATTCACAATATCTGCATAAATAAATAAATAATAAGTTAAATGTAATATAAATATAATGATTCATCAGTATTTTTAATATGAAGTTGGATAAAATTATAGAATAATATGGACTCAAATTTTTGTATATAAGGATCATTTTATCTTAGTTACTTACAGTTGTATGCACCCTGATTTCTGGCAGTTGCAATGTTTGCTCGATTTATTTCCACTCCACAGTTTTGATTTCTTCCTATATTGCAACACAACCAACATTCAAAGATAATACAAATACTAAATCTTAAAAAAGAAAAAGAAAATCTATTTTTAAATCTAAAACTTATCCATTTGATTTCATTTAATTGAACTCTAATTTAAACAAATATAAAGTTTGCACAAGAATAAGTATAAGAATCTAAACTATATGCATTGATTTTTTCAAGAACTTCATTGACTTTACACTATATTTGTTAAATTCACATGAAAACATTTTTATGGACAATAAAAACTGTCATAAGTACAATTTAATGAAATTGAAAGTTGGGATAAAAATTAATACACCTTTTTAAAAAAAAAAATTAATACACCTGACTAAATTTTGAGTGGAAATCGACATTTAACCTAAAAAAAACAAAAAAAGAACTATGTACCAAGAGAAGAAAATTAAACCTCTTTTTAGTTTTGTTCATCTCTTCTGGATCTGGCTTCTCACATAGGGATGTGGGCTGTATAAAAATACATGTAAAGAATTCACGTTTTCATTAAATAAATTAAAAAAAAAAACTGACAAACACAATTATTAACAGACACAAAGCTAACAATAACATAACTTAATTTACATAAATTTTGTACTAATGATCTATAGGTCTATGGTTCGAATCTTCCTATCCAACATGTTGCAAAAAAAATTATTGAGACACAAATATATATAATTGATAACACAATTATTTCTTCTTAAAAGATTATTTTTTACTGTAATTTTCATTTTCATTGCTCAAGGTTTAGATATGGAACATCAAAAACGTTAGTATTCTGTAACATAAAAAGTATTTGAGAGACTAAATTGTTACTTTAGTAAAAGTTTGGAGACCTAAGTATTTTCGATTTATTATATAATCATCTACATTCAGAAAATAAAGCAAGTGTATATTCACCTCAAGAAGCTGCTCTAACACAATTTCCTTTGTTACTTCGATTTCATGAGATTCCATTTGAACAGAGTGATTAGGCAAAGTCGTGTTATCTTCTTTAAAAACGTCTTCACTCTCTTCCAACGGAGGCATTTCATCCGAATTTGACCGCAGGAATTCATTAGAGTTTGAGTTATTTCCGCTATCATTCAAACAATTGCTGCATTGAAGGGAAAAAAATAATGATAAAGTTTAACATCGATAATAAAAATCAGGTTAAATTTAAAAAAATATCTAATAGACTTTTGAACTTTCAATTTTGTGTTTGATGAATCATTTGACTTATTCGACATATTTTAAAAATTATGAACCTACTAGACACGAAATTGAAAATTTAGGATCCTGTGGAATATAAAATTCAATTTTATATCTAATAAACTATCGTACATTTTATATTTAATAGATCAATTACTTTTAAAAAAATTGAATGTATCAAGACCTATAAGACACAAAATTAAAAATACGAAGACCTTAACATTTTTGAAGTCCAAAAACCTATTAGAAATAAAATTTTTAGAAATCTACCCGACATTTTTTAAAGTTTAACCTTTTTTATGGATTAAATTTATAATTTATCTAAAAAATAATTAAATGTGGACTATTTTTTCCCCTTAAAATTAATACTAGTTTGGCACTTTAGATATTAGGAAAATAATTTTAATACCTTTTGCAGTGATTTAATTACCTTACAAAAGCATTGATGTCTTCTGGACGTGGAGTGGGCGAAGCACTCTCGTGGAGCTTATCGATGTTCAGCTCCATCTTACTAAAATCCAAGTAGTCCTACAATTCAAGCAAAAAATTGTAAAAAAAAAACACAAATAATAATAAAATACAAAATATTAAAATTTATATTGCAGAAAAATTACTAATTTAATTAATAAAAGATTTTTATGTCACAAACTCTAAAACAAGAATTGGAATTGAAACGATTCTACATGAACACTAGAAAATATCTATATCGTTTCTTGATTTTAAAAAAAGATTTAATATGCATGAATTATTTAGAATTTTTGAAATTTAACTGAGATCTAAACTTAGGACGAAGATAATTCTAAATTTTTTGAATTCTTTAATTCACTCCTATTCAAAAAAAAATTGTTCTCACCAACTTAAAATTCATGGACAGGATAAAAATTATAAAACTTGAATGATGTATAAAAAAATATTATAATAATTAAACTAAAAACGAATTCATACCTCGAAATCTAAAGGCTCCCCAGTAGAAGATTCAATAACTCGTGACATTATGTTTGAGAGTGAAATCTTGATCACATGAACAAAGATAATAATTAATTAATTAATTAAAGAAAAAAATTTATTCTAAAAAAAGAGGAAATTACAAAATCATTCATTATATGTGGAATTTATTCTAAAAAAAGAGGAAATTACAAAATCATTCATTATCTGTAAAGTTTTTTTTAGTACATCAATAATTGGGGGTGAGGGATTTGAACCTCTGATAATTACCGCCGAGCTAAGCTCGCTTTGGCAACCAAAAATAAAATTACAATTAATTAATTCTTTAAATGTTGTAAATGCACACTAAACTATAGGATGGTTAAAAATAAAACTTTTAAATTATAGAATTTCTACCAAATTAACCAAAAAAAAATTTGACTGTATAGTATTTAGAAAATAAAATATTAACCATCAACAAAAAAAAAAAAAAAGTTTACATATTGATGTGAATTGGTTATAACCATGATCTATAAACACAGTAAAATCAATGAAACTTTAGTAATAGAATCCATATAAACTTGGATTATTTTTTAAAATGCTAAAATGCTAAAATATTTAATTAAATTTTTTTTTTAACAATAGGTAAAGAAAGAGATTTGAACCCCAAATCTTATAGTTATCAATACAAGATTATGTCAGTTGAACTAAGCTCACATCTATAAAGTACAAATTTGTAAATTTAGGACCGTTTGACAACATTCTTTTTTGTTTCAACCAAGAAGGAGAAACGAGTTTTGGTTATTTCCAAAAGTTATATACAAATTTTTCTAAAAAAATAAGAGACAGAAAACCTACATAGTTATTAAATGGTCAGATTTTTTAATAAAATAAAAAATGCCAAATAAGAAAGGAGAATGTTTACCCAACGGACCCTTAATAAGGCTACCTTGAAAATTAGGATGATTAATCCTTACCTCAAGTCAATCTTCTGGAAATCAAGTTGGAAATTGAGTAACGGCGACGACTAGATACAAAGCGACGGCGGCAGATTGGAGCGGCAGTGGCTGAGATACAGAGGGAGGTTTGAGCAAAAGGAAACAAAGAGTTAGAGAGAGGGAGATTGAACCGAGAGATATTGAGAGAGGAGAGAAAGTGATGGAGAGAGAAATCTTTACCGAGAGACAAGCGAGACCGGCGGCGAGTACAGTGACGCAACGGCGGCGAGATGAGCGGTGGAGGCGGTGCTACGGTAGGGAGGAGCCGAGCTTTAGAGAGAGAAACCGGCGGAGAGGAGAGAGAAAGAAAGAGAAGAAAAGAAAAAACAGATCGAAAGGGAGGGAGGAAGAACTGACCGGAGGCCGCGGCTCGCAGCGGCACTGCGACGATCTCTGATAAACGGCGGCGGGTCTACGATCTGGGTGGTGGCGGACTGTAACGGAGTTAGAGAGGGAGAACCAGAGAAACGGGTGAGACGTGAGAGTGAGTGAGATAACGGGGAGAGAGAGGGGGTTTGCTAAAATAGAAAATCATATATTATTTTTATTTTTTATTTTAAGTACTCCTCTTTTCCTCCTTCTTTAACCGACTAAAATAGGGAAAACAATTATTATTTATTTATTTTTTTAATATCTTTGGATATTGCTCATCTATCTACATCTATATCTATATCTATCTATACTTATACTTACCCTAGATAAATAAAAAAAATTTAATTTATCTATACTTATACTTACCCTAGATAAATAAAAAAAATTTAAAAAAATTAAAATTAATTTTTTAATTAAAGTAATAGTGTCACGTCAGCTGCCGTTAGGATTCAACGGTTAAATGGATGGCAGAGACCAAATTGCTCTTTAGGATATTTTTGTTAAGTTTGAAAACTTAGGGACTAAAGTGTAACTTAATTCGAACATTAGGGACCAAAAGTATATATTTTTTTTAAATGTTTAAAAACATAACCTTCTATTATTTGGGTGATCTTTGTTGTCTCTTATCATTATTATTATTTTGTTTAAATCGTCATATTATGTCAATTAAATTATAATCTACCTAGCTTACTTTGGTTCGAGATACATTAAACATTTTATAACATTATAAAAAGAAAACAATAATCAACTTACATATATAACTGCAAAAAGAGTTATTTATCTTTGAAGCAAAAGCCATAAGATTTTTGTATTTCATTTGCTGTTTTATTTCATGAATTGTGTTCTCATAAATCTTTTGGTTAATGCAATACAGCCACATTCTTTCTCACAATAAAACCCAATGAAAGGCATTCATAATATCTGCATAAATTAATAATAAGTTAAATGTAATACAAATATAATGATTAATTAGTATTTTTAATGTCAACTTAGATAAAATTATAGAATAATATCTGGACTCAAATTTTTGTATTAAATCATTTTATCATATGTTACTTCTAGTTGTATGCACTCTGATTTCTGACCGTTGCAACGTTTGCTTGCTTTATTTTCACTCTCCCGTTTTGATTTCTTGCTATATTTCAACACAACCAACCTTCAAAGAAATTATTGGGTAGAAGAAGTAGAAGTGCACTTGCATGAATGAGAAATAAGTCTAAAAGAAAGAATAACAGTATTCAGTTGAACTCTTTTATTTCAAAGTTACTCTTTTATATTTATAGTTGATCTAGTGTTCCTGTTTATTTTTAGGATAGAGAATGGTAAGAGAGTTCATTTTCTCTCTGAGAATTGGACATGAAAAAGAATGATATGCGCCAAAAGGGGTCTCTTTGGACCTATTTGCACTATGGACTCTTATCATTAGGTCTTTTTTAACATTAGGTTCAAATTCACTCACAACAAAATAAATATATATATTTTTTAGTTCATAACAATAAATATTCTTAAAATATATATATATATATGAAAGTAAAAGGTAAACCGAACACCCTTAGGGGCTGTTTGGGGCACTGAATTGGTTATAATATCTGGTGGTTATAATAATCTGGCGATTATAATAATCTGGGGTTATAATAATCTGTGTTTGGGGTGCAGATTATTATAGTCTGGGATAAAATAATCTGTGTTTGGGGCGCAAATTATTTTAATCTGGGATAAAATAATCTGTGTTTGGAGTGTTGATCTGTTTTAACATGAGGTTATGAATCAAAGGTTCAAACTGACTATTTTCTTTTTCTGATTATTTTTTTTTTTATGATATACAACACTTTGATTTAGGGTTATGCTTTTTTTTTTTTTTGTTGTTACAAAGCAAAAAAGTTTAGGTTTTGGTATAGAAAAATTATATTAGTTAACTTTTAGTATTGCCAAAATAAAAATTGTAAATGTTTAGTTCAAAAATCATATTAGTTTTTTATTTTTTTTATTTTTTTTATTATTATTATTTTTTTATTTTATCAATAAAATCATTTGAAATAAACTTGAGTGTGGTAAATATAATTTCGTTTGATTTTTTTTTTTAAAGTTGATTAACCTTCGATGTTGTCAACGACTTTTCCGGCAACCTTTGATGTTTTTTTTTTCTTTATTTTTATTTTTTATATTTTTCAAAATGAAATTGAGAAGAAATATGGGAAAAAAATTGGTGGTCGGAAAAGTCATCGGTGATCGCCGGAAAAATCGTCGGCGGTCGTCGGAAACTTCGCCGGCTGACGGCTGCCGGCGGTCGTCGGAAAAGTCAAGGAGTCGCATGGAAGAAGAGAAGAGATAGTTACTGTAGTGGGTTGAATAATGGTTACTGTAGAAAATGGATAAAATAATTGGGGTTAAAATAACCCACCTCACCAATTATTTTTGTTGGTGCCCCAAACATTGAATAGGTTATAATAAGGGGGTTATTATAACCTATTCAGTGCCCCAAACACCCCCTTATAGTTCAAAAATTCAATTTAGGAATAAATGTTCATGAAAAATACGAAGAAGATAACATTTTTTTTAAAGAAATCTTTTGGATTTTTTTTTTTGTTGACCTGTTAAATTCATTTGCGTCTTTGTACAAATCGTTAATGTATGTGTTAATTATATATATATATATATATATATATATATATATATATATATAACATATAAAATAAATAATAGATATTATACTTGTATTTTTAGTTGTTGTTGAATGAGAAATTTCGGCCAATCACAAATTGCCACGTCATTAATTTAAATTAATGATAAAATAAATTTGGGACCAATTACAAATTTACAGGTGTCCCTAAATTAAATTAATAGACATTAAAATTCGGCAAATCAAACAATGCCACTTGTCTATTATTTATACATAAGTCGAGTCCAATCAAATTATGCCACGTGGCAATTGGACTCGAGACTAATGTGACCCGAGATCATCGAAGAAATTGGGCTAAATTAAAATAATCCAATTTTATTAAAAATGAATTGGATTAAAGCCCAAAAGAGCCAAAGCCCAAAGATTGGGCCCAGGCCCAAGCCCATATGAGGTCCACCAAACTCTATAAATAGAGGAGGTCACCATTCATTTTGGGCATTCAGACAGAGTCAGAGAAGCCATAGCCCAGAGCATTCTCCCAAGGTCCAGAGTCTTCAAAAGTCAGAGAGTCCAAAGAATTCAGAAGATCCAAGATTCAGAATTCGGCCATCTCCAGACTCAGAAGATCCAACGACTAAAAGACTCCAAAGAATCAACCGTTTCTTCATCAAGATACAAGTTGAAGATTCAACCTTCCTCCGTCTGAGATCAAGCTTGTCGGCCCTCAGATCAAACCCCATATTTTGAGAGAAAGCATCAGAGGATAAATATTAGAGATTGTAACGCTTCTACATACAAGATCAATAAAATCAAGTTCATTTCCACGAATTAAATTTCTTTGTTGAAATCTCGTGTGAACAAATTGGCACGCCCAGTGGGACCATCTCTACCTCTCATCTCTTTTTCTCGCAAAGAAATCATGACTTCCGAAGAAGCTTCTTCAAAGATCGCTGCTTCAAGCAACTCCTATGTGGGGCCAATTACTCGTAGTCGCTCCAAGGAAACCCAACACGAAGACAGCCAAACTCCTGTCATTGCAAACAAGATGCTGAGACGCATGACAGAATCTGCTCAACTTGAAATCGCCGCTGCAGAAAATCTGATGCTCGGCAAATCCATCTCTTCTTCTCAGCAACCAAACGAAACATCCAGTCCTGATGTGATGTCGGTTATGATGACTGATGCTGGAACTAGTGAAGAACGGATGGCTGAAGTTGAGAAGAAAATCAGCATGTTACTGAAGATAGTCGAAGAGAAAGACCAAGAAATCGCCTCTCTCAGGAGCCAGATGGAAAGTCGGGATGTTGCTGAATCGAGTCAGACCCCTGCCATCAAAGACAAGGGAAAAATCATTGCACAAGATCAGTCACAACATTCCGCTTCTATTGCTTCACTGTCTGTTCAGCAGCTCCAGGATATGATCATGAATTCCATCAGAGCTCAATATGGTGGACCGACCCAGAACTCTCTCTTGTATTCCAAGCCGTATACCAAGAGAATCGACAATCTGAGAATGCCTCATGGATACCAGCCACCAAAGTTTCAACAATTCGACGGGAAGGGTAATCCCAAGCAGCACGTTGCTCATTTCGTCGAGACATGTGAAAACGCTGGTACTAGAGGAGACCAACTAGTCAGGCAGTTTGTACGAACACTGAAGGGGAATGCTTTCGACTGGTATACCAATCTTGAGCCTGAGACTATCGATAGTTGGGAACAACTTGAGAAGGAGTTCCTCAACCGCTTCTACAGCACAAGACGGACCGTTAGTATGACAGAGCTCACTAGCACTAAACAACGGAAAGGTGAACCGGTTCTTGACTACATCAACCGTTGGAGAGCTTTGAGTTTAGATTGCAAGGACAAGCTTACCGAATTGTCTGCTGTTGAAATGTGCACCCAAGGCATGCATTGGGGACTCCTCTATATCCTGCAAGGAATAAAACCCCGCACTTTCGAGGAGTTGGCAACTCGCGCTCATGACATGGAATTGAGCATTGCTACTAGAGGGAACAAAGATTCTGTTGTCCCCGAAGGCAGGAAAGAAAAGAAAGAAGTTAAAAATACTGAGAAAGCTACCAAAAGCACTACGAAAGAGTCAATGGTAGTCAATGCAGCTCCTTTCAAGTTTTCGTCGAAAGGAAAAGAAAAGAAGATAGAGAAACAACAAGAGGGAGGTGAAAGACGTCGTCTGACCTTGAAAGAAAGGCAAGAGAAAGTTTACCCTTTTCCAGATTCTGACATTTCAGATATGTTAGAACAACTCCTGGAGAAACAACTTATTGAGCTACCAGAATGCAAGCGACCAGAAGAGATGGGGAGAGTTAATGATCCCAACTACTGCAAATATCACCGAGTAATCAGTCACCCGGTGGAAAAGTGCTTCGTCCTAAAGGAGCTAATCTTGAAATTAGCTAAAGAAAAGAAGATTGAGTTAGATCTTGATGAGGTAGCTCAATCAAATCATGCGACGATAGCAACGAATCTGAACAACCAAGTAGCTCCAAGCCCGGTTCATGATTCAGTAGCAAGTTTGATCCAGTTCGGGACATTAGAGCCGATTGTTATTTGGCTTCAGCAAAAATCTGCAAGAGACATCTGCCAAGACCAACTTGAGTCTGTTGAAAATGAAGACGAAGAATGGACTTTGGTAGCTCGTCGAAAGAAGCAAAAGAAACATTCCGCTCAAAGAGAGCCTCATATGTTCCGAAACTACAGGAGAAAGAACATGTCACAAAAACAGAAAAGAAAGATAAAAGTTTTGAGAAAGCCTAAACTAGTTGTCGAAGAGAATCAAGATTTTGTTATGTCTCGACAACCAGTGACCCTTAAAGATTTCTTCCCGAAGAACTTTCTTAATGACGATCATGAGAAAGTCCCTGAGATAGTCACATGTCATGCTGTCAATGCATTCGAAGAGGGTGATTCTTCCTCAAGTCCATCTCAAGTGATGACAATGCCAGAAGATTCACCTTCATTTACAATAGATGATTTGTTGTCACTTCCTCAAGCAACCAAAGATGCTATTGTTGAAACATTGATAAGTTCTAACGTTTCAGACGTCCCAGGCCTGCAAGAACACAAACGTGCCTCGTGTTATATGTCCATTAGCTTCGCAGAGGAAGACTTGATGTTGGGATCGAAGCCTCATAATAGGCCCTTATTCGTCTCCGGATATATTCGAGAGCAAAAAGTTGGCCGAATTCTTATCGACGATGGATCTGCGGTGAATATAATGCCTAAGTCAACCATGACACAGATAGGAATTTCAATGGACGAACTATCAAATAGTAGGTTGGTTATTCAAGGCTTCAACCAAGGCGGCCAACGAGCAATCGGTATGATCCGTTTGGAGCTTGTTATTGGAGATTTGAAGGCCAACACTTTATTCCATATCATAGATTCCAAGACCACTTACAAATTATTGTTAGGTCGTCCTTGGATTCATGGAAATGGAGTAATATCTTCTACACTTCATCAGTGTTTCAAGTTCTATCAAGACGGTGTCAAGAAAGTTGAAGCCGATACTAATCCATTCTCAGAGGCAGAATCCCACTTTGCAGATGCAAAGTTTTATATGCAGAATGATAAAGCAGGAGAGATCATCCCAGGTGAGATTCCTCTGATTGAAAGTCAGAAAATAGAGCATCCAAAGAATGCGAAGAAGGAGTCGATCAAAGAAGTAGATGCTTGTGAAATTCAATCAAAGGAAACATCCACTCACCCTGCAAAATCAAAAGCTCCAAAGGAGGAGGCATCGTCAAACGTCCCTATATTGCGCTACGTTCCTTTATCTCGACGCAAGAAAGGGGAATCACCATTCACAGAATGTTCAGGAATTTTGAAGGTTGGTGATGTGGAGATTCTAAAAGAAAATTTCACCACGCCTCTGACAGCAATCACCAAGCAAGAGATTCAGGAATCAAAGACGGATCGTACCAAAGTGACTTTGCCGGAAAGACGAACGAAGGCTGGATTTGATCCAAATGCATACAAACTCCTAGAAAAGGCAGGATACGACTTTTCAACTCATACTGAGTTTAAAAGTCCAAAAATCTTCGATGGGAGATCTGAACCTTCTCCGACACAGAAGAAGCTCCAAAAAGAGGGTTATGCCATACCATCCTCGAGAGCCGGACTAGGGTACAATCCCCCAGAGCCAGTTCGTATAACCAGAAAATGGAAAGTTGTAGATGCACATCACATAACGATAGAAGAGATGGGCGATCCAGAAGATAAAAAGAATGATGATAGCCAGAAAATCTCTGTCTTCGATCGCATTAAAGCACCGACTACTCGTCTTTCAGTTCATCAGCGGCTGAAATATTCATCTTCGGAAAGGGAAGGTCAGAACAAAACTTCTACTCCTACCCGACGTTCAGTGTTTCAGCGTTTGAGTGTGTCTACATCGAAGAAAGTAGATGAACCGCCGAGATCCGTGTTCGATCGCCTTCAAGCAACCTATGGCCAATGCAAGGGAAAGTTGAAAAGTCTTGAAACAGATGAATCCGACGAGATGAATGACAACAACGGATTTTCCAGTACTGTTCCTTCACGGATGAAGAGAAAACCTTTTATTCTCATAAATACAGAAGGTTCTTTAAAAGTAAAGCGACAGTTAGTCATTCTAACTAACCCTTCGAAGGTGAACCAAGAGCTTGAAGAAGAACATGTCAATTGCTGCCATATTTCTTTCGAAGAAATGCCAGATACTGAAATTTCTGAAGATGATGCTGAAGAAGCACCCGCATCGTTAGAAGATGGCAGTCAATCAACGATTGATGAACTCAAAGAGGTAAACTTGGGTACGACAGAAGAACCGCGCCCGACATTCATCAGTGCGTCACTTAGTGCTGAAGAGGAACGTGAATACTTGAATTTGCTCGTTACATATAAAGATGTCTTCGCTTGGTCGTACAAAGAGATGCCAGGACTCGATCCAAAAATAGCAGTCCACCATCTTGCGATTAAACAAGGATATCGACCTATTAAGCAGGCCCAAAGGCGTTTCCGACCGGAGCTCGTTCCTCAAATTGAAATTGAAGTCAATAAGTTGATAGAGGCGGGATTCATTCGAGAAGTGAAATATCCAACATGGATCGCAAACATTGTGCCAGTCAAAAAGAAGAACGGACAACTGCGTGTATGTGTGGATTTCCGTGACTTGAATAATGCATGTCCCAAAGATGATTTTCCGTTGCCCATCACTGAACTTATGGTCGACGCCACTACAGGACATGAAGCCTTATCTTTCATGGACGGATCATCAGGGTATAATCAAATTCGAATGGCCCTTGAAGATGAAGAGATGACAGCATTTCGAACTCCAAAAGGAATATACTGTTACAAGGTGATGCCTTTTGGATTAAAGAACGCTGGGGCAACTTACCAACGAGCCATGCAGAAGATCTTTGATGATATTCTCCACAAACGTGTTGAGTGCTATGTTGATGATCTAGTGGTCAAATCCAAGAAACGAGAGGACCACTTGCAAGATTTGAAGATGGTTTTTGACCGTTTGAGAAAGTACCAGTTGAAAATGAATCCTCTTAAATGCGCCTTCGGTGTGACATCAGGAAAGTTTCTTGGTTTCGTAGTAAGGCATCGAGGAATTGAAATCGACCAATCAAAGATTGACGCCATTCAGAAAATGCCGGAACCACGAAACTTGCGAGAATTAAGAAGTCTCCAAGGACGCCTGGCCTATATCAGAAGGTTCATCTCCAATCTAGCAGGTCGATGTCAGCCATTTCAAAGACTGATGAGAAAAGACACAACCTTTGAATGGGATAAAGCTTGTCAAAATGCTTTTGATAGCATTAAAAAGTATTTGCTTAATCCTCCCGTCTTAAGCGCTCCAATTGCAGGAAAACCGTTGATATTGTACATTGCTGCACAAGAAAGATCACTTGGGGCATTGCTCGCTCAAGAGAGAGAGAAAGGCAAAGAAGGTGCTTTGTATTATCTAAGTAGAACTTTGAATGGGGCAGAGCTAAATTATTCACCCATCGAGAAGATGTGCCTTTCACTTTTCTTTGCCATTGACAAACTGAGACATTACATGCAAGCCTTCACGGTGCACTTGGTGGCAAGGGCTGATCCAATCAAGTATGTCTTGTCTAGACCAATTATCTCAGGGAGGTTGGCTAAGTGGGCAATCTTACTTCAGCAATACGACATTGTCTATGTTCCGCAAAAGGCGGTGAAGGGGCAAGCCTTGGCTGACTTCTTAGCCGACCACCCGGTACCGTCAGACTGGAAATTATCTGAAGCCTTGCCTGACGAGGAGATATTCTACATTGAATTGGCCGAGCCTTGGACTATGTATTTTGACGGAGCAGCTCGAAGGAATGGCGCAGGGGCAGGAGTAATATTCATTTCGCCTGAAAAACACATGCTGCCATATAGCTTCACATTTGGAGAAGCGTGCTCGAACAACGTCGCTGAATATCAAGCGCTCATCATTGGTCTTCAAATAGCCAAAGAGATCGGGGTGACGTACATTGAAATTTTTGGAGATTCAAAATTGATAGTCAATCAATTGTTGCTCCAATATGAGGCAAAACATGAAGATTTGATACCTTACTTCAATTACGCCAGACAATTATTGGAAAACTTCGAGAGTGTGACGATAGAACATGTTCCAAGATCTGAAAATACAAAGGCTGATGCATTGGCAAATTTAGCCACTGCTCTGACGATTTCAGAAGGTGAAGTTCTAATCATTCCACTCTGCCAAAGATGGGTCGTGCCTCCAACTGAAAAGGATAGTCAAGAAACGAATGCAATATCTGTCTATGTGATTGAAGAAGAAGATTGGCGACAACCGATTATAGATTACCTACAGCATGGAAAGCTTCCTGTCAAGACGCGTCATAAGACTGAGATACGAAGAAGAGCATCTCGATTTATCTACTACAAAGATACCCTATATCGTCGCTCATATGAAGGCCTTTATCTTCGATGTTTGGGAAAAGATGAATCAATGCAGGCTTTAGAGGAAGCACATTCAGGTGTTTGTGGAGCTCATCAATCCGGGACAAAGCTTCATTTTCAACTAAAGAGAATGGGCGACTATTGGCCTACGATGGTTCAGGATTTGATGCAATATGCAAAGAGGTGTGAAGCTTGTCAATTTCACGCCAACTTCATACATCAGTCACCAGAGCCGCTCCACCCAACTGTAGCTTCATGGCCATTTGAAGCTTGGGGGCTTGACCTTGTTGGTCCTATAACACCAAAATCATCGGCAGGACACTCTTATATCCTTGCAGGAACTGATTATTTCAAAAGATGGGCTGAAGCTGTTGCATTAAAAGAAGCAAAGAAAGAGAATATAGCAGATTTCGTTCGTAATCATCTCATTTATCGATATGGCATTCCTCATCGCATCGTGACAGATAATGGAAGACAATTCTCTAACAGTTTGATGGACAAGTTATGTGAAAAGTTTGGCTTCAAACAATATAATTCGTCTATGTACAATGCTGCTGCGAATGGGTTGGCCGAAGCATTCAACAAGACATTATGCAACTTGTTGAAGAAAGTAGTCTCCAAGACGAAGAGAGACTGGCAAGAAAGAATTGGTGAAGCGTTATGGGCGTACCGGACCACTTATCGTACTCCAACAGGAGCCACACCCTACTCTCTTGTCTATGGAGTAGAAGCTGTCCTCCCTCTGGAAAGAGAGATCCCATCGTTGCGAATGGCGGTGCAAGAAGGTTTGACTGTGGAAGACAATGCTAAGTTACGTCTTCAAGAGTTAGAAGCATTAGATGAGAAAAGACTGGATGCTCAACAAGCTTTGGAATGCTATCAAGCGCGCATGTCTAAAGCTTTCAACAAAAAGGTACGACCTCGTTCATTTCAAGTTGGTGAGCTCGTACTCGCGATTCGAAGACCTATCATCACGACTCGACATACAGGACACAAGTTTACACCTAAATGGGACGGACCCTACGCTGTGAAAGAAGTCTACACAAATGGAGCATACAAGATAGTTGACAAAGACGGACTAAAAATTGGCCCAATCAACGGCAAGTTTCTCAAGAAATATTATGCTTAAAATGTAATACTCATTATCGTAAGAGTATAAACTACATGATACTCCTGGCCCGCATGAGTTAAAAAGGTGAACGGCCCAAAAAAAATTGTACCTTGAACTACGTTATGACTTGATCCCTTTTCTTCAAGGGTACGTAGGCAGCTTAAAGAAAACTTTAAGTTCAGTCCCTGCAAACAAAAAAGCAAAGTGCCATAAATATTGGAGCATGATAAAACAAATAGAAGAAGTTCATCCCTACTGGGGGCAACACAACGGGTTGAAGACGTACATTGTTGTGAATGAAATGTTATGAATTGAGTGCATAAAAGAGGGCTTCGTTCTTCAAGTTTGGCAATTCACTCACTTCAAGTTTGGCATCTCGTCTCAAGTTCGGTGTTTCGCTTCTTCAAAGTTTGGCGTCTCACCCCTTCAAGTATGGCGCCTTGTTTCCTCAAGTTTGCATTCTCCATGGTGGTAGCTGACGGCTTCGCTTCGTCTTCAAAAGAAACTACAATCATCAAAGTGACTGGTCTAGACAGGCGGTGAAGTCACTGCATGTGAAGCTGATGACAACCGTGGTGACCACCCCTGCAGGAAACTAAATTCATCAAAGTGACTGGTCTAGCAGGAGTGCATCACTGAAGGCGAATCTAGTGAGTACCCCTGCAGGTTACTCAGATCACCCAATAAAATGGGGACTGGTCTAGCAGGAGTGCATCACTGTAGGCGAATCTGGTGACTACCCCTGCAGGTTACTCAGTTCACCCAATAAAATGGGGACTGGTCTAGCAGGAGTGCATCACTGAAGGCAAGTCCGATGACTACCCCTGCAGGTTACTCAGATCACCCAATAAAATGGGGACTGGTCTAGCAGGAGTGCATCACTGAAGGCAAGTCCGATGACTACCCCTGCAGGTTACTCAGATCACCCAATAAAATGGGGACTGGTCTAGCAGGAGTGCATCACTGTAGGCGAATCTGGTGACTACCCCTGCAGGTTACTCAGTTCACCCAATAAAATGGGGACTGGTCTAGCAGGAGTGCATCACTGAAGGCAAGTCCGATGACTACCCCTGCAGGTTACTCAGTTCACCCAATAAAATGGGGACTGGTCTAGCAGGAGTGCATCACTGAAGGCAAGTCCGATGACTACCCCTGCAGGTTACTCAGATCACCCAATAAAATGGGGACTGGTCTAGCAGGAGTGCATCACTGAAGGCGAATCTGGTGACCACCCCTGCAGGTTACTCAGATCACCCAATAAAATAGGGACTGGTCTAGCAGGAGTGCATCACTGAAGGCGAATCTGGTGACCACCCCTGCAGGTTACTCAGATCACCCAATAAAATGGGGACTGGTCTAGCAGAAGTGCATCACTGAAGGCGAATCTGGTGACCACCCCTGCAGGTTACTCAGTTCACCCAATAAAATGGGGACTGGTCTAGCAGGAGTGCATCACTGAAGGCGAATCTGGTGACCACCCCTGCAGGTTACTCAGTTCACCCAATAAAATGGGGACTGGTCTAGCAGGAGTGCATCACTGAAGGCGAATCTGGTGACTACCCCTGCAGGTTACTTAGATCACCCAATAAAATGGGGACTGGTCTAGCAGGAGTGCATCACTGAAGGCGAATCTGGTGACCACCCCTGCAGGTTACCCAGTTCACCCAATAAAATGGGGACTGGTCTAGCAGGAGTGCATCACTGAAGACGAATCTGGTGACTACCCCTGCAAGTTACTCAGATCACCCAATAAAATGGGGGTTGGTCTAGCAGAAGTGAAATCACTGCAAGTGAATTTGGTGACGACTGTTGCACGATGTTTTCACTCTCAAGCAATAAAGAAACAAATTGCAATAATATATGTGCAAAAAACAAAAAGAAAAAGAAAAAGAAAAAGAAAATCTATGGCACAATCAAAGTGGTTCATATGTGCAATATTCAATAAGACACCGATGAAATATATGCATATTAAAAAAAAAAAAAGTTTGAATATGTATATACCTTTCAAATGGTGGACAAAGGTTGATGTTGTGTTCAAGGAGATTGTCGAAGTATTTTTTGAAGTTTCTTTTTACTTAACGGTGGCATGGAAAAAGAAGCACAAAAGGAGATTATTGCTCGAAGTCAAAACCTAAACAAAGACGAAAATATAAGAGCATTCGAAGTCAAACCAAGCAAGTAAAAAAAAAAATGTTGCAGAAATGCCAAAACCGACCCCTGCAAACCAAGCATATTTTCTTTAAATATAAGGTTGCCAAGCAAACATGTTACATACATACCCAGGAATGATCCTTTCAGAAGTTATGTACGTGAGGGATAGTGAAGAACCACCTATAACAAAAACCAAAGTTTTCCTTCCGTTGCCTCGCCTAACAAATAACTGGAAAAAGAAAAGGTTTAGGCTACTGTGTACATATGCAGAAGGTAAAAAAAAAAAACGAAGGTGTTTGAGGAAATATTTTATCATGTCTGGATTAGTGAATGAAACAAAATGCTTCAATAGAGATATATAAGAGTAACTTGATACGAATAAAGCTGCTGGTCTCGAATAGAGGTTTTGCGTCCTATTATAAAACATCTTTTTTTTAAAGGAAACAAGCAAGGTATCAAAGGTTATCATTGAACGAAACCTTCTAGCTAAATACCACTGGTCCATTAGTAAGAGAGTGCACAAGAATGTCAATGTTAACAAAATCTTGCTTCACAGACTCAGCAACTTCCTGAAAGATGGTTTAAAAGCATCATGTGCATTAAAATGGGAGCATGCAAATACATTAGAAAGGTTCAATGGGGCAATGACTCGAAGATTTAATCAAACTTCGGCACAATTCATTCAAGCAAAATCAACACATGCTCATGCATATAAACCAACAAAGAGATACCAGCTACTTTGACTTTGGCTCTGTGAGATCAAAACCTTGAAGCTGTAAAGAATGCATATGTTGTGCATGTATGCAACAGTGTGGCAAAAAAAAAAGGCTGATAAAAAAAAAAAAAAAGAACATGCAAAAAAAAAAAAAAAAAAAAAAACTGACGGGTGAAAAGAAAAAAAAAAAAAGGTGTGAATTGAGGGGCTGAAGAAGAGAAAATGAAAGAATATATATATATATATTTCTTCACCGCATCATCTCCTTCCTCATTTACAAATTTCAGAATGGGAGAGAAATTGAAGATCTGACCGACGGCAATTCACGTCAACACATTCGACGGCGCAACAAAACTTGACGATTCCCACCTTCGGCGAACTCTTGCTCCAACACTCGCAAACGACGACTCTATAAACTCCTTGATGTTACAAGACCCGCGAGTAATGGTTTAGATCGGAGAGCAGCAGCCCGACGATGTCCAACTCCGGCGAGACTCTGCTCGTTGTTCCAACGACGCATCAAGCATGATGTTGCAGTAGCAAGACTCCAATGACCTTGTTTCGGCAGAAGCAGACCCCACTGACAAAGCAACGATGGAATCTCTCTCTTCAATATAAACCCATGCCGGCTTTCTTCCTTGACAACCGACTGCTTAACCAGCAAGCTCAAGATGATGGAAATTGTTAATTATATAGCCAAAACCCTAAATAAAATTCGAATCTGGTACTATTTTAGGTGAAATATCTAAATTAAATATGAGAATCTTTTGGCAATTTTAATTTCCATCCGTTCAGCTCTTACATACCATGAAGGATGAAATCTCATTCTTTATATTTGGTAAGATTCAAATTTGAATTTAAATTTAAATTCACCCTAAAGTTTGGGTGAAATTTCTTCAAATCGGTTTATTCCATGAAAATTTGTTCACAAATCAAAAGTCCGTGAAATTTTTTATTCATATCTAAATTTGGGCATTCTCCAAATTTACCCTAAATCCAAAGCGGGTACACTCAAACCCTTCCCAAATCAAAATTTGGTTACGATTCAAATTCAAATTTCATTCCAAATTCGAGCCAAGATCCAGATAGAGTCCAAGTTCTATTCAAAGTCAAAATTTTGGCAAATTCTCTAAAATCAACATTGTGGCATACTCCAAATTTGATTCAAATTCAAATTTCATTCCAAATTTAAGTCAAAATTTGGTAAAATTCCACCTCAAATTAAATTTTGGGCATAGTCCAAATTTGATTCCAAATCAAAATTTGAAGAAAATTCTACTTCAAATTAAAATTGAGTGGACTCTAAATTCTTCTCCAAATTGGGCAGAACATCGACCCTACTCAAAATGCAATTTGGAATATAAAGTCTATTGAGATCCAACTGAAAGTTCGTTGCCAAACAAGAAAATCAAAATTATGATCCAAATTCATATTCTGATTAATTGGCGTAAAAAAAAAATGTGTCAAATAAAAATGAAATCAAAATTTTGATATTTTGATTAATTTGACACACATTTAAGGAAGTCAAAATTAAGGACAAATATCTTACATTTTGATTTCAAATTATATTTTTTCGAGATTCACTCACACATACTTGTGCATAAATCTCGAAAAGGGGCATTTGTTGAATGAGAAATTTCGGCCAATCACAAATTGCCACGTCATTAATTTAAATTAATGATAAAATAAATTTGGGACCAATTACAAATTTACAGGTGTCCCTAAATTAAATTAATAGACATTAAAATTCGGCAAATCAAACAATGCCACTTGTCTATTATTTATACATAAGTCGAGTCCAATCAAATTATGCCACGTGGCAATTGGACTCGAGACTAATGTGACCCGAGATCATCGAAGAAATTGGGCTAAATTAAAATAATCCAATTTTATTAAAAATGAATTGGATTAAAGCCCAAAAGAGCCAAAGCCCAAAGATTGGGCCCAGGCCCAAGCCCATATGAGGTCCACCAAACTCTATAAATAGAGGAGGTCACCATTCATTTTGGGCATTCAGACAGAGTCAGAGAAGCCATAGCCCAGAGCATTCTCCCAAGGTCCAGAGTCTTCAAAAGTCAGAGAGTCCAAAGAATTCAGAAGATCCAAGATTCAGAATTCGGCCATCTCCAGACTCAGAAGATCCAACGACTAAAAGACTCCAAAGAATCAACCGTTTCTTCATCAAGATACAAGTTGAAGATTCAACCTTCCTCCGTCTGAGATCAAGCTTGTCGGCCCTCAGATCAAACCCCATATTTTGAGAGAAAGCATCAGAGGATAAATATTAGAGATTGTAACGCTTCTACATACAAGATCAATAAAATCAAGTTCATTTCCACGAATTAAATTTCTTTGTTGAAATCTCGTGTGAACAGTTGTCATAAAAGATTAATCTATGAAATACCATTGTATTAATTTTACATAAGATAGTCATATGGACACATTTTGGTTTTCTTATAAAAACCGATATTGACTTCTAACGCACAACTTTTGTGTAAGTGAGTCTGTCTATTGAACACAAAACCTTGAGAATAAAAAAGTAATGTTTGGAAGTGTTGTATTATGAATATTGAGAATAAGTTGTATTAATTGGAGTATAGTATTTAGAACTCCAGGGTTGAGCGTTTTTTTTTTACTTTCACTATTTTTTTTTCTTCTTCTTCTTTTTCTTTTTTATGGAATGTCTTATGAATAGTGAAATCCCTAATGTAACATGGATCAATTTTTAAAAGAATTTTCAATTAAGCATTTAGTTTAAGTTATAGTCTAAGAATAAGAAAATTTGTTTTCAACAATCAAAACATAGATTACCATTAACAACATGAAAAACATTACATGATAATTTTAAGTTTTGTCGTTTTTTTTCCATGGATCGACATGCAAATTTTAAATTTAAAACAATAATGATATCAATATAGTGTTCACATGAAAATCTATTGGATTCTCTCACTAACTATTTATCCTCTCACCAACATGAGCATAGTTCAACTGGCATAAGTTGTACAAAGGACTAAAAGGTTTATGGTTCGAATCCCCCACCCTCATATGTTGTCAAAAAAAAAAAAAACTATTTATCCTACGTTGTTGAGACACGATTCACCATCAATCGTCATTTTTTATTTTACATTTAATTTGTTGCTTTTAACAACATATCAACAAAAGAGAAAAACTCGTTTACAGGAGAAAACCCTTTCTCATTTATTCATCACTTCAATTCTAAACTAAAGAATACATTAGAGAAGATTTATATAAGAAAGGGGGAAAAAACTCATGTACATATGAATATTCTGAATATACAAAAAACAGAGGATCACAACTCAAAACAACCAACTACCATTTAACTGAAAATAAACACGTGCACCTCACATGATCAGTGTGCTATCTTAACACCCCCCCCCCCCCCCGCGCAAGCCAATGGTCAGAGGGTCTCGAACATTGAGCTTGGATGTCAAATGAAGAAACCCATTGGCTGAGAGGGGCTTGGTTAATACATCTGCAATCTGATCTGAGGCAGGAAGATGAAGAACTCGAATCCGCTTTTGTAGAACTAAGTCTCGAACGAAGTAAATATCAATCTCTACATGTTTCGTCTTCGAGTGTAATATAGGATTGGCACTCAAATGTACGGCACTCAGGTTGTCACACCATAGTATAGGTTGCTGCAACAAAGACACACGTAAATCACAGAATAAAGCATGTAACCATACCAATTCAGAGGCAGCAGTGGCAAGGCATCTATTCTCAGCTTCAGTGCTAGACCTGGAGATGATAGCTTGCTTCTTAGAACTCCATGAGATGAGATTACCTCCAAAAAAGATACAAAAACCGGAGGTGGATTTACGGTCATCTGGGTCTGATGCCCAGTCTGCATCAGCATATCCTTGAAGTGTTAATGACGTTGGAACTTTAAGAAGAAGACCGTGTGACATAGTTCCCTTTAAGTACCGCAATATCCTCTTAACAAGCTGCCAATGAATAATCGAGGGAGCATGCATGAACTGACATGCTTTATTTACACTGAAGGAAATTTCTAGATGAGTTAAAGTTGCATACTGAAGTGCTCCGACCACACTTCGATAAGTCTGTACATCAGATAAAATTTCTCCTTGTCTAGCAGAAGGAAGAGGACCACTCATCATTGGAGTGGAAATGGCTTTAGCCTCAAGCATATTAGTTTTGGTGAGAAGATCATGAATGTACTTAGATTGTGAAAGAAACAACCCACCTTCAGGAGGATAGGAAACTTCAATGCCAAGGAAATAGTTTAATGGTCCTAAATCCTTCAGAGCAAATTGCTTGTTCAAAGTAGAAATCAAATCAGATATAAGTAGTTGTGAACTCCCAGTGATGATAATATCATCAACATACACAAGTATATAACAAGTGCCAGAGCTATTCTGTCGAATCAACAAGGAAGAGTCAGCTCGAGAGGTGACAAAGCCCAGTGAGTGCAGAAACCGGCTAAGACGATCGAACCAGGCTCGTGGGGCCTGTTTAAGGCCATACAAAGCTTTACGAAGCTTACAAATTAGAGGAGCAGGGCCATGTTGCTCAAAACCAAAGGGTTGTTCCATGAAGACAGTCTCATCTAAGACACCATGAAGAAAAGCATTGTTAATGTCTATCTGTCTGATTGACCAACCACGAGCTAAGGCTAAGGTTAAAAGCACCCGAATGGTGACTGGTTTAACTACAGGACTAAAAGTCTCTGTGTAATCAATATCGGCAGATTGGTGGAAACCCTTTGCAACCAACCAGACTTTATATCTCGAACTAGTTCCATCAGAATTCCGCTTGATCTTAAAGACCCACTTACATCCAACTATCTTTTGATTAGATGAGAATGGAACAAGGTCCCAAGTGTGATTACACATGAGAGCATCAAACTCAGCCTGCATAGCCTTTCTCCAATGAGCATGTTTAATAGCCTCTTGGGTATTGGGAGGTTCTGTTTCTTCATAGGTAGCTACAAGAACCTTTGGTTTAAAAATTCCACGTTTCCCTCTAGTGATCATGGAATGAGAATTTTTAACATGCGTTTGCACAGTAGACGTTGTAGGCTGAGATGCTGATGGAACTGAGAAATTGTTCTCAGGGACAGTGTGGGATTGAGCAGTATCACTGTTCTCTGGACAGGGCTGAGCTGCAGGGGAGCTGGGAGAATCAGATGCTATTGGAGTTGGTACAGGATCTTGAGTAGTATGTGATGGAGTAGTATTAGTAGGAGCAATATGTGAAGGATGAGACATATCAGTGGAAGAGATAACAGGTAGGGATTGGGATATTTGAAGTTGTTCGATAGGTTGGGAGACAGAAACAGAGGAGGTAAAAGGGAAGGTATGTTCATCAAATATGACATGCCTCGAGACAAAGAGACGACCATCAGGAGAAAGACATTTGTACCATTTATGTTTGTTACTGTATCCTAAAAAGGTACAAGGAGTGGATCGAAAATCTAGTTTATGAGAATTGTAAGGACGAAGACATGGGTAGCAACAGCAGCCAAACACTTTTAGAAAGGAGAAGTTGGGAGGGGTTTTAAACAATTTGAGCAGAGGACTGTCACCATTCAGGGCTGTCGACGGTAACCTATTGATGAGATAGGTAGCAATGGCAAACGCATCGTCCCAAAATTCAAGTGGCATGGAGGCTTGAGAAAGAAGAGTGAGGCCAATGTCTACAATATGCCTATGCTTGCGCTCTACAATGTCGTTTTGTTGAGAGGTGTAAGGGCAAGAGATCCTATGATCAATGCCATGCTTTTGAAGAAAGGGTGTAAGGGATTTAAATTCACCCCCCCCCCCCCATCGGACTGAAATCTAATGATAGGGCAACCTAGAAGTTTTTCAACAGATGCTTTAAAAGACACAAAAGTTTGAAGAGTTTCAGACTTTGTTTGTAAGAAGTATATCCACGTATAACGAGAAAACACATCAACAAAACTTAGATAATATCGAAAACCATTTCGAGATGGTTTATATGCTGGACCCCAAATATCAGCAACAATCAATTGTAAAGGGGCAGTATAGCAAGTAAAAGAAGGAGTAAAGGGAAGGGCATGACTTTTACCAATTGCGCAAGCATTACAAAAGCTAAAGTTTGTATTAGGTGGTAAAACAGAAGTACATGATTTTGCAATATTTCTAACAATAGGAAGTGCAAGGTGACCAAGTCGCCTATGCCAAGTATCTAAAATGGACTGCTTAGCAGAGATATTATTGCATTTATTTGAACAATCAGAAGAGTAAGATAACAAACACGATGAAGGAGTCGAGCCACTTGATAGAGAAGAAGTAGAGTGATGCGGAGAGAGGTTAAACCGGTACAGCCCTTCATGGAGCGGTCCTTGAAGAAGAATTTGGCCAGTATTGGTATCCTTCACATAGCAAAGATCAGAGTGAAACTCAAAGAAAACTGAATTATCTCTAGCAAATTGACTGACACTAATCAAATTTTTGGTTATTTGAGGGACATGAAGAAGATTTTTAAGGTGGAAGACACGACTATTCGAGGGAGACAAAAAAGAAGAATAGCCACAATGAGAGATAGATAAACCTGTACCATTACCAACTTGCATCTGATTTCCACCAGTATATTCGGTCCCAACAGCTAAGTTCCCAAAATTATTGGTCAGGTGGTTGGTGGCACCAGAATCAGGGTACCATCCATTGTCTTGATTTAGATCAGATGCTGTCAACATGGCTGTCATTTGTGCAAGGTTATGAGGAAAAGAACCTGCACCAAACTGAGGATGAAAATTATTAGAGTTAGCTGTATTTTGTTGAGGTATCCGATTCTGATCAAACCTTCCATTAAGAGAATAACATTTCATGGCTGTGTGTCCAAATTTGAAGCAAATTTGACACTTGGCTTATTCCGATTGTTCCATGACCTTCCACCACGGTTGTTTGACCGACCTCTACCTCTGGATCCAAAGTTCTGATTATGACCTTGACCTCCTTCGAACTCATTTGATATTTTCAGTCCATCATTCTCAGGATTAGCATGGCCTTGAGTCATCAGGTTAGCCGAGGGAGGGGTCCCATCAGTATTCACTGTTTTCAACTTGCTTTCTATTCGATTTTCATGCGTCAACAACATTGCCATAACTTCTTGAACACTCTTGATCTTCGGTTGAAGTGGTTAAAGCTGAGACCATAGATTCATATTCGGGTCCTAGACCAGTTAGAATATACATAATATGGTCTTCTGTATCAACTTCTTTTCCTACAGCAGAGAGAGCATCAATACATTTCTTTATTTGAGAGAAATATTCATTTAGAGACATGGAACCTTTCTGCAAGGTTTGAAGTTTAGTCTTCATCCTCATTATTTGGGCTCTATTTCTGGAATTAAAGATTTGGAGGAGACATTTCCAGATTTCTTTAGCAGATTTACAGTGAATTACTTGTTCAAGAATGTTATCAGACATCGATCCTAACAACCATGAAGAAATTAAACTATCGTGCCTTTTCCACTTAGCATTTTCTGGATTTACTTTCATAACAATAGATCCTTTAGTTATAGGAATTTGTTTGGGAGGTGGAATTGAATCTTTATTAATAAAATTTCCAAGATCGTGACCAATTAGGGCAAATTCAATTTGTACTTTCCAGACAAGAAAGTTATCATTACTGAGTTTAACTGTAGAGATCTTGTTACCCGGATTGATGACTTGATTCGTCAAACTTCCAGAGGGATCAACTGATTCTATTTCTGAATTTGAATGCTCCATTACTACAGTTGGTCTAAATGAGCAGCAACTCGCAGCAAATCTTGAAAGATTCTAGTCGAACAACAACTTCTCAGCAAATCGCAGCAAGATCGAGCACAGTCGTTGGACTAATGGCTCTGATACCATAACAACATATCAACAAAAGAGAAAAACTCGTTTACAGGAGAAAACCCTTTCTCATTTATTCATCACTTCAATTCTAAACTAAAGAATACATTAGAGAAGATTTATATAAGAAAGGGGAAAAAACTCCTGTACATATGAATATTCTGAATATACAAAAAAACGGAGGATCACAACTCAAAACAACCAACTACCATTTAACTGAAAATAAACACGTGCACCTCACATGATCAATGTGCTATCTTAACGGCTTTAATTATTGCATTACAATTTCATCGAATTTCATTTTTTCTAACTTTTTTTTTATTTAGATTTGGATTGAAAACAATTTTTTTTCTCTGTTCCCAAAATTTTGGATTAATTTTTCTTCTTATAAAATTTGTGATAGAGCCCAATAGTTGAGCTCATTTTCACTCCAATTTTCTCTTGTTTATTTTTGGTCTTATGGTGAATATGATCTTTTTTTTTCTTCTTTTTCCCATTTAAATATTTATGAATAATGTCTAAATATATTACCTCTTAAAGTTTAGTTCATCGGGTTAAAACTCTAACTTTAATTCAGATATTAAATTTAAAAAAATATTAATAAGTAAATTTATAAATGTATATACGAGTCCTACAATTTCATGATTTTTTGTTTACAACATAATTTGATGATCTTTATATCCTCTTTACCAACATATTATATAAAAACTTTGAGTTTAAAATATTGTAAGAAAATTTGATATCTTCGGATCCCCTTAACTAATACTTTTCTATAATCTTTTTAATTTGAAACAAGATTAAATTACAACCACCTAAAACAAAGGATACAAATGTAATTAAGTTCAACATAAAAACAAATAGTGTTGCGCAAGGAAAAGCAGTGAATTATGTAAATAAAAAATATTAAAAAAAAAAACACCAATTTGAAACTTGGTGAACGTACTAAGTTCAATAACACAACCAAGCCAAAAACAACATTAAACAAAATTAACTTCTAATTACAATCCTTCTTGAAATATGAAGGTAATTTTCACTATAATTTGTGATTTTTCTTTTTTTTTTTTCTTTCTTTTCACTACATCAGCCAGTAAAGTTCTCATGGTCACCTCCATTTTGAGAAGAATTGCCACCGAAAGTGAACGGAAACTCCGATGTGAAATTAGATGCATTTTGTCCGATGCCTCCGAAATTTAACCTTGGATATGAGCTTGATCCTTCTCCAACATACGATGTCGACACCGACACCGACGCCGATGGTTGATAGAGAAGATTGTTATGCCGATAAGGTGCCAAAGGAGGTTCAAGACTTGTATTTGTATTGGAGTAATTGTTAGTGTGAAGCGTCCCATTTTCAGGCATCACTCGTTGAAGTGAAGGAATCTCAAAAGAGCCATTATTCACAAAAAGAAGTTGATAAACATTATTAGATGGAGCACGAGCTTGAGAATGACCACTTCCATTTGTCAAAACTGAAGTGAGACCATCAGGAGTATGATTATTATTTAACAGTGATAAATTACATGTTGATGAAAAATTGTTACGAGATACAGGTGATTTCATTTCATCAGTAATGGTTCTTTCTTGAATTATATTGTTGGATCCCGCCTCTGAAAACCAACCATCAGAATAAGACATAAATTAGTATCGAATTGGGTTAATTATAATTTTAGTCTCGGTCTTTCGACATTTTTTCTTTTGGATTTACTAGACCTAAAATTAAAAAGAAAATGTTACAACAGTCAAAGACCTATCTATTAAACACAAAATTAAATAGTTCAAGGATTTATTAGACGTTTTTAAAGTTTAAAGACATATTAGACACTTTTTAATATTTAGTGACTTATTAGACACAAATTTGAAAGTTCAAAGACTAAACTTGAAATTTTACTTTAATATTATCATAATGATAAAAAAAAAACAAATTTAAACTTAATCGATAAAGTTAGAGTTACAAACCTGCTCGGATGCCGAAAGTATTATGACACATTACACAATGACATGCTATAGTACAACCAACCTTTGCCTAACAATAGATTAAAAAAAAAAAAAAAACAATTTACAAAATAGATAATATCAGTTTTTTTTTCTAAAGAAAAATATTGTCACAAAAATATGAAATTAGACACATCCCATGCTTTGAAAATAAACCTGATAGCATTCACAATAGTTTTTTCGACACATCGACTGCTTGCACTTGCATCCTTTTATATGTTTGGCTAAGGAGGAACTTGGCCCATCCTGTACCTGTACCTGCAAATAAACTCATTTATTTACTATTATTATTTTTTAAGTATAAAGTAGTATACTAATATTTTTAAAATAAAAAAAAAAAAAGAAACTAGATATTTTTTTCCAATATAAGTGAGTTTATATCTTTTTAAAAAAAAAAATTAAAAAGTATATTAATATTTGAAATTTTACTTACCCTTTTATTATTTGGGTGATCTTTGTTGACTTTTTTTTTTTTTTTTAGTTTAAATCATATTTTGGTGTCTATACTCTATTTTTCTATTTTGGTTCTTAAACTTTTAAAATATTCATTTTAACCTCTGAATTTTCTAGTGTGTTTCATTTTGGTCTCCAAACTTTTAAAATATCTATTTTAGTCTTTAAATTTTCAAAAAAAGATAACTATTTTGGTCATTACTTTTATTCCAATTTTAATAAATTAATGACTAAGCTTTGAGAATGTGTACTAAATTGTTAATATTATCATGATTTCAAGTTAAATAAGTTAGAGACGAATATTAGGCAAAACAGATTTGGAGTATAAAAGTAACATAACAAAGATCAGAATGATTAATTTTTAAAAGTTTAGGGACTAAAATAGATATTTTGAAAGTTCAGGGACTAGAATAGAATAAAATTGAAAGTTTAATGACCAAAATGAACGTTTTAAAATTTTAAGGACTAAAATAGAACAAATTTGAAAGTCAAGGGACTAAAATGAAATTTAAAACAAAAAACAATAATTAACTTAGGTAGGGCAAAAGGATTATTTACCTTTGAAGCAAAAGCCATAGGATTTTTGTATTTCATTTGCTCTATTATTTGGTGAATTGTGTCCTCATAAATCTCTTGGTTAATGCAATCTGTACAACCACATTCTTTCTCACAATAAAGCCCAGCTGTAAGGCATTCACAATATCTGCATAAATAAATAAATAATAAATTAAATGTGATATAAATATATAATGATTGATCAGTATTTTTAATATGAAGTTGGATAAAATTATAAAATAATATCTCAACTTAATAAATTTTTGTATAAAATGATCATTTTATCGTGTAACTTACAGTTGTATGCACTCTGATTTCTGACAGTTGCAACGTTTGCTCGATTTATTTTCACTTTCTAGTTTTGATTTCCTATATTGCAACACAACCAACACTCAAAGATAATTCAAATACTAAATCTTAAAAAAAGAAAAAGAAAATCTATTTTTTGGTCTAAAACTTATTCATTTGATTTCATTTAATTGCACTCTAATTTCAACAAATATCAAGTTTTGCACAAGATTAAATATAAGATTCTAAACTGTATGTGTCGATTTTTTTCAAGAACTTCATTGACTTTACACTATATTTGTTAATTTCACATAAAAACATTTTTATGGACAGTAAAAATTGCAATAAGTACAATTTAATGAAATTGAAAGTCAAGGATAAAAATTAATATACCTTTTTTATAAAAAAAATAAAAATAAAAATTAATACACCTTACTAAATTTTGAGTGGAAATCGACATTTTAGCCAAAAAAACAAAAAAAAAAAACAAAAAAATAAAAAAATAAAAAACAAAACAAAAAAACAAAACAAAAACAAAAACAAAAAAAAGAAATGTAGCCAGAGAAGAAAACTAAACCTCTTTCTGTTAGTTTTGTTCATCCCTGTATCTGGCTTCTCACATAAGGACGTGTGCTGTATAAAAATACATGTAAAGAAGAATTCACGTTTCATTAAAAAAAAAAAAAACTGACAAACACAATTATTAACGGACGCAAAGCTAACAATAACATAGCTCAATTGACATAAATTTTGTACTAATGACCAATAGGTCTATGATTCGAATCTTCCCATCCAACATGTTGCAAAAAAAAATTATCAGACACAAATATATATAATTATTAACAGAATTATTTCTTACTGTAATTTTCATTTTCATTGCTCGAGGTTTAGATATGGAACATCGAAAACATTAGTATTTTGTAACATATGAAGCGGCTGTTGAATAATAGAATTTAGGTTAAAAATCATTGAGGTCCCTAAAAAGTAACAATTTGGTTACTAAATTTTGATTTAGAACAATTTAGCAATTTTTTTTTTGTTAAAAAAATTAAAAAATTAGGGATTCAATTTAGCTTCAATTTAATCCTTACTTTGGTAGGTAACAGATTAGTTTATACTCTAAATTTTGTAACCATTTAACAGGATTAGGATTTGATATATTTATAAATTTATAAATTACAAATTTTAAATTATTAATAAAAATCAACATTTAAGTTTGATGAAATTTGTTAGAGTAGATATTAAATTGTTACAAAGTTGAAAGTACAAAGTCTAAATTATTAAATATCATGGAATATTTTTTTTTATTTGAGAGAATAAATTGCTACTTTAGTAAAAGTTTGGAGACCCTAAGTAATTTTGATTTATAATATAGTCATCTGCATTCAGAAAATAAAGCGTATATTCACCTGAAGAAGCTGCTCATACACGATTTCCTTTGTTTCTTCGATTTCATGAGATTCCATTTGAACCGAGTGATTTGGAAAAGTCGTGTTATCTTCTTTAAGAACGTCTTCACTCTCTTCCAACGGAGGCATTTCATCCGAATTTGACCGCATGAATTCATTAGAGTTTGAGTGATTTTCGCTATCATTCAAACAATTGCTGCATTGAAGGGAAAAAAAAATAATGATAAAGTTTAGCATTGATAATAAAAATTAGGTTAAATTTCAAAAAATATCTAATAGACTTTTGAACTTTCAATTTTGTGTCTAATGAATCCTTTGACCTATTCGACATATTTTAAAAATTCATGAACCTACTAGACATGAAATTGAAAATTTAGGATCCTATGGAATAAAAAATTCAATTTTATATTTAATAAACTATCATACATGAAATTGATTTTATATTTAATAGATCAATTACTTTTAAAAAAAAAAAATGAATGTATCAAGACCTATAAGACACAAAATTAAAAATACGAGGACCTTACCATTTTTTAAGTCCAAAAACCTATTAGAAATAAAATTTTTAGAAATCTACCCGACATTTTTTAAAGTTTAACCTTTTTTATGGATAAAATTTATAATTTAACTAAAAATAATTAAATGTGGACTATTTTTTCCCCTTAAAATTAATACTAGTTTGGCACTTTAGATATTAGGAAAATAATTTTAATACCTTTTGCAGTGATTTAATTACCTTGCAAAATGTCTTCTGGACGTGGAGTGGGCGAAGCACTTTCCTGGAGCTTATCGATGTTCAGCTCCATCTTACTAAAATCCAAGTAGTCCTACAATTCAAGTAAAAAAATTGTAAAAAAAAAAAAAAGATTTTTATGTCACAAACTCTAAAACAATATATATATATATATTTTTTTTTTGAAGGCAACTCGAAAACAAGAATTGGAATTGAAACAATTCTACATGAAAAATCCTTCTATATAAATGCAGAATAAATATCTCAAATTGTGACTAGAAAATATCTATATCTTTTCTTGATTTTAAAAAAAATTAATATACATGAATTATTTAGAATTTTTTAAATTTAACTAGAATCTATTCCGAATCTTATATTAGAATGAAGATAATTCTAAATTCTTTGAATTCTTTAATTCACTCCTATTCAGAAAAAAAAAAAAGAAAAAGAAAAATTGTTCTCACCAACTTAAAATTCATGGACAAGATAAAATTATAAAACTTGAATGATTTATAAAAAAAATTATAATAATTAAACTAAAAACAAATTCATACCTCGAAATCTGAAGGTTCCACGGTAGAAGATGCAATATTTCCAAGAGGCATTATGTTTGAGAGTGAAATCTTAATCACATGAGCAAAGATAATAATTAATTAAACGATAATGTGCCTATAAATTAAAGAAAAGGAATTTATTCTAAAAAAGGGAGAAAATTACAAAACCACTCATTATCTATAAAGGTTGTTACAATCAATCACCACAACCAAAATTACAATTAATTAATTTCTTAAATGTTGTAAAATTCACAAACTACAACTATTTTTTTTAAAAGGATAATTATCCCTATGGTTAAAAATAAAACTTTTAAATTATAGAATTCTAACAAATTAACCCAAAAAAAATATAAAAATTGACTCTATAATATTTGGAAAATATAATATTAACCATTAATAAAAATAGTTTCCATAGAGTGGTTATAAACCTGATCTATGAAGTATGAACACAATAAAATTGATGAAACTTTAATAATACAATCAAAATAAATCCAGATTATTTTTAAAATGCTAAAACAATAAAATAAACGTCAAATAAAATACTTAATTTAAATTTAATATAATGAATTAAGAAACTTACAAGAAAATATTTGCTTAGGTCCCTTGTCTCTTTGAGACGCCCTAATAAATATAGATATCAACACTTTTAAATTCACTCTATGAAATGCAAATTTGTAAATTTAATGACCTATTATACATCTTTTACACTGTAAAGGCTTATTAAAATTTCATGTATCCAAAGTTTAAAATTTTAAATTTGAAAATAGAACAAAACTCAAATTATATAACCAATGTGATATTTTAAACCTAGTAATAATAATTATAATCATTTAATCTTTTTCTTATTGATACGAGTAAAAATTAATTTTAAATTAAAATTATATTACTAAATGATAATTTTTCTTTTTTTTGAAAAGGCTAAATGATAAATTTTTTGTAACAGGTATTTATCTTTTTATTATGTAGATAACATATGACTTATCTTTTATTTATTTTGACTTAGAAGATTTTAGGTTTTCATATATTCAATTTAAATTTAAGATAATTCATTCTCAAAATTGAGTTAAAATTTAAATGCATTATTATTAGGTTTTTGACATAATTTTTCCATCCATGACTATAACAAAAGCAAGAGCAGCTCAATACAACTCTATGCCTTAACGAATATTTTACTGGGCTTTTTAATTTTAAAAACACACTATATAAATAATACAGGTGTAATTTAATTTTAAATATGGTTATGAGTATTTTTTTTTAGAAAATTTTGAGGTTATTTATTTTATAACATGTGGGATTGGGGGATTCGAATCACAAAGTCATTAGTACAAGTCTTATGTCAGTTATCTAAATCTATGAATTAAAAGAACAGAAGTACTTACTTGTTGAAGACTTTCTTCAACGAACTCCCACCAAGAATAATATGATCACAGAAGGGACGCTACCACCAAGATCTTCTACTGCTATATCTATGAGAGTAGGAACTAAGTTGTGGGACTTGTGTTCTTGAACTTTGGAAAAAGAATTTCACTAGAATGTTGTAAAAATTCTTAGAGAGAAATTTTGCTTGATAGCAAAATGTTGTGTGTTCAACTAGAAAGACATTATGTGTTTTATATAGAATGTCATACTCCTTTTCCTATCTTTTTTCCGAGTTGTAATGAGATAGAGATTTAATTAATTAATAATTAATTTCTTTTGTCAGCCTAATAGAATAAGGATTAACAATCAAATTAAGTTAATCAATAAATCTATGCTCAAGTTGGCTAGGTTATTTAATTTAGAATATAATTGCAATTTAATTTAATTATTTTTTTTCTACAATTATAGATTCTATCAGTTGACATAAAATATATATTTCTACCTAAATGTCAGAAGTTTGAATTTCCTACCTACATATTGCTTAAAAAATAATAATAATAAATTACATGATTTGAGAGGATTACTTTATTTGCAATATCTACCTCAAAAAAAAAAAAAAAAAAACTCTTAAAATAATAAAACACAAGCACGAAAATTTTGAAGAAAAAAAAATCTCAGAACTCTAATAGTCAACGAGGCAATGAATTTGATGTTAAAATGCACTTACAAAGCAAATAAAATATAAATCAATCTAAATTACCAAAATCAAAACAATATTAGATTATAGTAAATTTCAAATTAGGTTCTAATTTCAAAATATAATGTAAAATAAATAATTTAAAACTAAGAGTTTAGAATAATCGATAAATTAACCTAAAATTCCAAGTAACAAAAACAATAATAAATCAATAAGATGAAGAAAGAGAAATTGATACCAAATTATTCACCTAATGTAAGTTTTCTGCTATCATTCCGCTAACATAAGGCTCACAAATCATTCTAAAACGAAATTAAAAAAAAAAAAAAACTCATTCTCCCATTTTACAAACAACACTATCCATGAGTTTTTTTTTTCTTTTCGATTAAAGATCCCAAAACTAATAAACATTAGGACTTATTTATATTTATTTTATATTGTTGGTGAATTTATCATCAAAGAAAATATATTTTACAATTTACTTTTTAAATTACAAGAGATAAGAATCTAAATATTTAGTTTCAATGAAGATATAGTTTTTTTTTTAAATAAAAAAAACGAAGTTAATAAAAACCCAGGAAGAATTAATATGACATTGAAGAAATTAAAAAAAAAATAATAAGGTGTAGGCACGTGCCTTTTAAGTCTTACCCTTATGCCTTATCTTATCTAGGAAATTTGAATAAAGTTATCCTTGGAAAAAAGAAAAGAAAGAAAAAAAAAGGCAATATTTCAAAGAAATTATGGGATAGAACTTAGAAGTTGGAGTGCACTTGCATGAAAGTTTGTTAATTTTTAAGATGATTTTTATCCCCATTAAACTTTAAAGTGATTAAGCAAAAATCTTTCAAATATACAAGAAGAATACAAAAGATATTTATATTTAATAGAATCATTCTTGAATTGAATAGAGGAAGACCAAACAAATATGATATTTAAAGTACGACTAAAAGTATAATAAACCTTATACCAAAATTTAGATAGTAGAAAACTCACCTGACCTTCACGTGTCAGCAGAGTTTATGAGTGTAACAAGTGATTGAAGTCTAAGAGAAAGAATACTAGTATTGAACTCTGTATTATTTTGGAGTTACTCCCTTATATTTATAATGATCCGTTACTTGTTTCCATTGAGGATAAGGAATAGAAAGAGATTTTCCTTTTCTCAATGGGATTATTTATTTATTTTTTTTTTAGAAATATTTCTCTCTAGTAATTAGTAATTAAACCTTAAAAAAATCTGATCCACGACTCCAAATTCCATCACTTATAAACAATTGCATCAGGACAAAGGAAAGAGAGAAAAAGAAAAAGAAGAAGAAGAAAAAAAAAAAAAACAGAAAAAATTAATTTTTATTTCGGAAAGAGAAATCTAGAAGAAGGTAAAACAAAACTTAATCGCAATTCGCAGGTGGCATTGTAAACGTGAATTTCAGCAGTGGGCCGACGTGTGGTCGTCACCTGCGCAGACCGGGTGAAGCCAAAATTCCTCCAATTCTCGCCATTTTTCCCCTCTTCAGACTGCAACAACCTCAATTCCAATACCCAATTTCGCTTCACATCAACCCCTTCACGACTTGAAGACGAAGATCGCCTCAATTGGGAGCTCTAATTTTTAATTTCCGACGAATCTGATCAGGTTTACGTGGAGGATAAGGCAAGCATTGACTGAACCAAAGGGTTTTTTTTTTTAATTTTTAATTTTTATTTTTGTGGGTATCTGGGATTTGGATCAGGGGTGGGATTGATTTAGGGTGGATCGAGTCTGAAGCGATTGTTCTTTGTGAAGGATTTGGTGATTTTAATTGGTCAATATGGATTCGAGTCGGAGAGCTGTAGAGTCGTACTGGAGGTCGCGAATGATTGATGCGGCGACTTCGGACGAGGACAAGGTCACGCCGGTGTACAAACTGGAAGAGATTTGTGAAGTGTTGAGATCTTCGCATGTCAGTATTGTCAAGGAGTTTTCGGAATTTATCTTGAAGAGGCTTGAACATAAGAGCCCAATTGTCAAACAGAAGGTGTTTTTAACTTTTCTTTTTTGCTTGTTCCGATTTCTCTCGTTTTAATTTTGAACTTAATTTGGTGGATGTGTTATCAGAGTGTTGTATTTTTTATCCGTACAATTAGGATTTTGTGTTCTCTGATTCTTTTGGTGGTTTTAGAAAGTGCGGCAGAGTCGAGTAATTCGTTTTTGGGTTATGTTGCGAGCTTCCTGAGTCGAAGAAATGTCTGGTTTCATGTTGGCTTGGCGATCGCTTGGGTTTTTGAGTTTTGATATTGTTCAAATGTTGATGGAATAATGAACACAAGAATTCACGGATAGCCCTTATAGTTTTCTTTTGCCTGTGTTCTTTCAGAGCTGCAAATTTTAGAGCTTATAATCTTTAGTTTTTTTTCGATAATTGATATTCGCTTGGCCTGTTTTGTTTTCATTCTTGTCCCTTCTATGATATTTATCATTGTAGACACTAGACAGGCAACATGAATATGAAATTGAAATTGTTTCAGTTGAGTGATTGCTATCATATACATTTCTTTTTGCATTATGCTGATGGTTTATTTGATACCTGACTTGTGCTGTAGTTTCAAAAAAATTTCCATGAGTTGCAGTTCTCCCCATAGAAAGTTTCCATGTGTGTTTTTCTTTTTTTTATCTGTGAAAGTATGGACATGTGCTTGATTTTACTACAGGCTCTTAGGTTGATAAAGTATGCAGTTGGGAAGTCTGGTGTGGAATTCAGAAGGGAAATGCAGAGACACTCTGTGGCTGTTCGCCAGTTATTTCACTACAAAGGACAATCGGACCCCCTTAAAGGTGATGCACTCAATAAAGCTGTGAGGGATACTGCTCATGATGCCATTTCTGCTATCTTTGCTGAAGAGGACAACAAGCCTGCACCATCTGAGAATCTTAACAGTCGAATTCAAGGTTTTGGGAATTCAAATTATGAACCGCCACCAGAAGATAAAAAATCATTTCTTAGCGAGGTAGTTGGTCTAGGAAGTGCCTCAATCAAGCAAGGACTAAGTAATTTTACACAAGGTCATTCATCAAGAAAGAATGGCACTAGTAGCCACAGGGGTCCCAACCTTCAGAGGTCGTTGACTACTGAAATAGAGTATGATAATAGATATGAACCAGTTGAATATGGCCGTGAGACTCTGGGAACATCAAAGAGTACAACTAGTACAACTTGGAACCAGGATTCTAGGGTAAATAAGGTGGAGGCTACTAATGGTAACCTGAGTTCTGGCTCTTCAGAGAGCAAAACTCGAGAGGAGAGGTTACTGGATACCATTGCAACAGCAGGTGGTGTGCGCTTACAACCAACTCGAGATGCTATTCAAGCATTTCTTGTGGAAGCTGCAAAATTAGATGCATTGGCACTGAGTAATGCTCTTGAATCAAAGCTTAAATCCCCATCATGGCAGGCATGTTCTTGTTGTTAAGATTCTTTTCTATGATATTGTATGAGCAAAGGCTGGCTTTCTGTTTTGGATTGAAATAATGATAGTTGATACTTATATATCAATTTGTCACTCAATCTTTTTGATGAGAATTTCATTCTTCAGGTTCGTTTCAAAGCTCTCTGCGTCCTTGAGTCTATTGTCAGGAAAAATGACGACGATCATTTTTCAATTGTGGCATCTTATTTCAGTGAAAATCAAGATGCAGTGATTGGATGCTCTGAATCTCCCCAAGCATCTCTTAGAGACAAAGCTAGCAAGGTACGTGCATAGTATAATGGTTATGTTTTTTTCCCCCTTTTTTTTATGACTTTCTTCATAAAAGGGTATAGGAAGGTTCTTTTCTTTTCCTTTTTGTCCCTCAAAGAGGAAGATCATATCAGAGTTAACTCTTCCTTCTTACGTAATCCTGTGGAGATGTAAAAGTTATTATAATATCATAATTAATGATCTATAAACCTTATTGTATTATTTTTCTGTTACGAATTTACGATGTTGTGTTACTTTGCTTCTATAGATTTGAATAAGGAAGCAAATGTTTGATGCAGCTGCTGTGTGGCATTGGATATTTTCCTTGAATACAATAGAATCTGTTATGATGCTATTTACTTTGCTTCACTTTCGAAATGAATATTTCTTCTTTAAGATTCGAAGGGAGCCACCACTTGATAGTTGATGAAATTGCTGAATAAATCCATCATTAGATTTTTGTCCTTGGAATACAGCATAGTTTTGTTACAATTTCTTGAATAACATATGATGGAGGAGAAAATAATGTATGTTCAACTTTGGGGTCTTATCCTGAAAAACAGATTTAATTTAATCCCTCAACTCTTTGGGCAGGTCATGCCTCTTTTAGATGGAGGAAAAGGAGTCCCCTCCATGAATGATTCTGAGAAGTCTCTTCCAAGCAACATCAATTCCGCTATTCAGATGCCGGACTTAATAGATACTAGTGATGCAGGTGACTATGGCGGAGCAAACAAATCCCTAGGGGTGGAAAACCTGTCAAGTACTCCTTTAGTAGACGACTTATTTGGAGATGGCCCAACTGTCACAAGCACCAGTGAACTAAAGAATGATGATGACCCCTTTTCAGATGTTTCGTTTCATACTACTGAAACTAGAGAAAATCCAGATGATCTATTTTCTGGGATGAATGTTGACAATAATCAAATTACTAATGAAAACAAAAAGCCTGCCTCGGAACAGAAAAATGAACCTGGAGTTTTTGATATTTTTGGATCAAGTTCTGAACCTGCATTACAAGAACATGCAGGAAAAGATGTTAATGACCTAATGAGTGGTTTGTCCATCCATGGAGATGCCTTGAAGAGTAATGATAAGGGAGATTCTAAGGATTCACTGTCTGAATCTTTATTCTCAGTTTCTAGTCAACCGAACCATCAATATCAGATTCCTCAAGATTCTTTAAACATGTACAGTTCACCAATGGTTGGGACAAATATGAATGCTGCCTTTTTCCCTGGAATGACTTATCTTCCTTCAGGCATGATGCTCAATCCAGCCTTTTCTTCTCAGCCAATGGGTTATGCTCCCACGGGAAACTTCTTTGCTCAACAACAATTACTATCAGCCATGTCCAATTACCAACAGTTTGGAAACCCTAATCTCCAATCTAGTGGTGGTGGTGCGGGTAATGGAGGGTATTCTTCACCCCTTCCGGACATATTCCAGCCAAATCTTGCAACACAGGCACCTAGTTCCATGATGAATACTTCAAAGAAAGAAGATACCAGAGCTTTTGATTTTATCTCAGTAAGTTTAATTTCTTCTAACTCTCTGTTAATTTCTTAACTGTATGCCCTGCATTGTGATACTGAATTATAATTTTTTATGATTAAGACAGAGGTTAGAGAATTATGGTGGTGATAAGTTTAGTGGGAAAATTTTGAGAGTTAGTGGCCATTGGAACTGAAATCTGTTTACCGGATGGTTAACCAAGAAACAAAAATATGGAAGGGTAACTAGAAAAGAAAAGGAAAGAAAGAGATAAATAGAAAAGGAAAAGAAAGAATCCACTATCAGTTAACCATTAGACTTGATTGACCCAAATCCACAAGCCTTGACACCCAACCCTGCTTGACGACTAATGAAAACTTCTTTAAGCATGCTCGCTAGAAACAAGTCACGTCCAACCAATCCTATCTATAAAAAGAATTTTGACAAGGACGTCTTATGGAAATAGGACCATTAGTTTTCAAATCTTTTTCTAAAATAAGAAATAATCTGAATTTTACTGTCAATGAACATATATAGAAGGAACGAATGTGAAAATTTTAACAAAACATTAAAAATATGAATCCTGGGGCAAATTGCACCCTCCCCTAAAGTGAAGTGATTGTTAGAAACTTAGAACTGCATCCTAATTGAAGTGATTGCCCAATACCCATGAACTTTCAACTGTAAAAATTAAATCCTAACTTTCAAAGGTGAAAAAATTGCACCCTAAACTTTCAAAAGGGGAAACTAAACCCTCAAACTTTCATTCATATAAAAAAAAGAACACCCTCAAACTTTCATTCTTAATGCTCTTCGATCAGTCTATTTAGTTGACTTCTCATGCCTCAGCCTCAATGTAGAGTTTCTTCTCCTTTTTCCTTGAAAATGCCATGTTGATGGATACGGTTGATTGTGATAGCCTCTGTTTCATGTAGAAAACCCTCAGATCTTCTGGACAAAATGAGGAAACATGTATCCCCCCGCTTTACACTTCATGCCACACAAAGCCCATCAACAGGAATCGATTATTTATTTTGGGAGGGGGGGGGGGGGTGAAGAGTGAGAGAAATTGGAGAGAGGAGGAATGTGGGGGAGAGAGAGAGAGTAAAATGGATTCAATTAGTTCACTAGGGTTTAATTTTTACAACGGAAAGTTTACAGATGCATTCTCTTTTATGGAAGTTTGAAGGTTAAAAAATATTCACTGTCGAAATTTTAGGGATGCAATTTTTCCACTTTTGGAAGTTTGAGGAAATTCACCGTCAAAATTTTTGGGATCCAATTTTTTCACTTTTCACTTTTGAAAGTTTGAGGGTTTAATTTTTATAGGTTAAATTATATAAACATTGACGTAGTTTTCAATTATGCCTCGAGACTTTGAAAAGTTTCATTTTTACCCTTAGAACTTTGAAATTTGTTCCACAAAATACCTTTGAACTTCAAAATTGGTCCAAACATTATCATTAAATCCTAAAACTTTATCCAATCCTTAAAAATGAAAATTGTAAGAGAAGGATTTAGAAAAAAAGAATATAATAGGTCATTCTAGTTCATCCTCGTTTTAATTTTGCAAGATTATCCTTCAATTGCAAAATGGTTTATTTTTCCTATCTATAAAAAAAAAAGATTATCCTTCAATTGCAAAATGAAAAGAGATGAGAAAAACAAAACTGCAAAGTTTTTGGTCGAGCTCAGTGAAAAGGGGTAGTTTGAATGCATGAGACCTTTTCAATTGTGCTCAAATCGATTTTTGGTAGTTAGTTCTTGAAGATTAATTTTTTCAACTGTTAACTCATATGCTAGGAGAGAGAAGCAAGGTAAAAGAGCTCCAATTTTCAGGGATCAAAATTAGAGTCACAGAGAATCATATTTGCGTGAATCGAAAGGAAGACATTGACCATACAGTACTCAAAATCTTCTCTTAAGGTTATACATTGAACTGGACATTGAATTATGCCTAACCTATACAGTATTTATAGATACTATGAATTTTGTGCTTTTTAAGAGTAGTTGGAGATCTCACATATTAAATAAAAAGTCCTCCCATTTTTCTCAAGCCAAAAACTCCATAGAATCCAAAAAGAACTTGGCTTGCGACTAAAGTTTCCCTTTCTCATGATTGGTGGTGGTATGACCTCCTCCATCATAGACTGACAATATCGATTAAGAACCAACCATCAGGGGTTGGCCTAGTGGTCAATAAGGACCATGGAAAAAATAAAGTTTTTAAAGGAAATGAGTTCAGCCCATGATGACCACCTACCTAGGATTTAATATCTTATGTGTTTCTTGGCAACCAAATGTAATAAGGTTAGGCGGTTGTCCCGTGAGATTAGTTGAGGTGCTGGCTCAGACACTCTTGGATATATAAAAAAAAAAAAAAAATTGATCAGGAACCTACGATATCCCCAAAAAACCAAAATATGTGGAACAAGAAGTTAATGGCAAATTTCAGAAATATGGACGAATGACCCCCTCTCCCCTCTCCCCTATCGGACCCTGAACAAGTAGCTCCGACCACCATGAAAACCACCGGCAATCACCCATCTCAACCTTGGAATCACTCCACCCGATCCATCTCCATAGATAGAAAGACTTTTACAATATCATTTGATGAACATTTTCGAGGAAGTAGAGCTAAGATCACCGAACACGGCAGATATTCGTCTCATTCGATTTCCATCTCTTGGAAATCGCTAGCATGGCTTGCCTCCTCCTTCAAAACACTTGCTCACTCACCATGTTCACACAAATTCTTCTCGGACTTTCGTAGCGAAGAATATACTCTATGGCTGGAAAAGCTACATAACAAGAATGGTTTTTTTGTGGAGATCAATCAAGTGCAAAATTCTGGAAGCCAACATAGGATTCTTATCCCATCGGAAACTAACAAACAAGGTTGGTTTTCATTTTTTTCGCTCATCTCAGAATACCCCGCTGAAGCTCATCGACCGCATCCACCATCCTTCAAAGACATCCTCCAGACAAGAAAACCCCCCGTGCCTATCACCCCTCCCTTGGAAGAACCTACGGAAAATGTACTGGCCTCCACGGTTGAAGACGAATGGAAAGAGATTATTGTTCTCCAACGAAGCAATCAACATGATGACTGGCCCAGCATCCAGCAATCACTTGTCACTGGACTATCTCTTCGATGTAGCATTAATCCATTTCAAGCAAATAAGGCTATGCTACACATCTACGACCAGCACATTGCTTCTAATTTGTGTTCTCGAACAGAATGGCGTCTTATCGGTAAACATAGACTGAAATTTTATCCATTAACCACTGCTAATGCTCAGCAGGACATCCAGACATCATCTTATGGAGGCTGGATTGAAATTTCCCATCTTCCCCCTACATTATGGACGGAGCAAATATTCCGCTTCATTGGAGATTCATGTGGTGGTTTTCTGGATATATCAAACACTACCAAACGGATGATTATAGCCACTGAAGCAAGGATCAAAGTTCGCACCAACAGGACTGGTTTCATTCCCTATACCATCAGCCTCCCTCCAAATCTTGCCGGCGGTGAGATCATGGTACAGCTTCGAGGACTTTCCGGCAGCATACAGAAGAGCGGCCGCATTAATGATGATTTACCCAATATGGAATCTCAGGATATTGCATTGAAGACGAGGGAGGAACCTGAGAAAGGAAATTCGAATTCTATTTCGAAATTAGTTACCTTGCCCGAAAATATCCCTCAAATTACGGAACCAGATCATTCGAATTCTAATTCGAAATTAGTTGCCTTGCCTGAAGATCCCCCTAAAATCCCGGTACTGGACAAAACTTCACCTAAATCACCGATCGAATCTTTTAAAACCGATAAAGGGAAGCATCTGGCGGTTACTTCTTTTGATCCAACGATCATACCAAGTCACAGTGGACCCACAAACCTCCGAATTGGCCATATTGGATCCACATCAACGCCGAATATGCAAGTGGGATCAGATACTGAAGCATATCTCTCCAGCCCATCTACCAACCACTCGGCCCACAACTCCATCCATGACCCAAATTCCCCACGCAATTTGGACCTTACCATTTTCAATGACCCACACACCGAAGGCCCAATCCCACAGCCGAATTATCCGTCTCCTCCATCCCCGATTGAGATTTTACCTCCTTTACTGCAGATGCCGAATACTCCCTCCACCAAACCACAAACCGAAGGCCCGACCCCACAGCTAAATTACCCATCCCCGATTGAGACTTTACCCCCCTTACAGCAGTCACTGAATAATCCTACCACCAAACCTTCAGAAAATCTTACACCCCAACCTTCCCTATGGCTATCTCCCCCAACCACAAAATCCCCATTTAACTCCCTTCCCACTTGTCTGCAACACTTGGCCCCTCTCTTAATTAAGCATGGTCTATGTATCATGGCTTTACCAACAGCTCCAAAGTCAAATAAAAAGAAAAAATTGGCTACTACAGGGAAGAAACAAAAATTACCAAGGGAGCTACAGAATCTTCAAACAAATGTCCACTATGACAAAACAACCACTTTGGCTTTAATGGAGGGAAACGAGTATGTTAAATGAAGTTTCTGACATGGAATGTTCGTGGATTGGGCTCTTGGAAGAAGAGGGCATTAATAAAAAAAACCATTCAGCAGCAAAACCCGGGCATCGTTCTTATTCAGGAGACTAAAAAATCCTCGATTTGTAGTAGAATTATTAAATCTCTATGGAGCTCTTCTCATATTGGTTGGTCCTCCCTGGATTCTGTGGGCGCCTCTGGTGGCATTCTTATTATGTGGAGTGAACCTGATTTTAGAGTAAAGGAGACTATTCAAGGTCTTTTCTCTCTCTCTGTTCATGTTTTTATGGCTGACAATTTCTCTTTTTGGCTATCGGCCATATATGGTCCTTCTAGACATGCAGATCGTGCGGAATTCTGGAATGAGCTTCATGATTTGGCTGGTTTGGGTGGTGACAGTTGGATTCTTGGAGGAGATTTTAATGTTACTCGATGGTCGTGGGAAAAATCACATGGCCGCCCCGTGACTAGAAGTATGCGCACATTTAACCGATGGATTGCTGATTATCACCTTCTAGACACTCCTTTACAGAATGGATGCTACACGTGGTCCAGTCTTGGTGAAAATCATTATTGTTCGTTGATTGATCGGTTTTTAATGACGGATTCTTGTCTCAATAAATTTGGTACAGCTCAATTTCAGCGCCTTGAAAGGATCACATCGGACCATTACCCTTGTACTCTATCATTTGGGGATCTCTCTTGGGGCCCCTGCCCCTTTAGGTTTGAAAACTCTTGGCTGAAAATTGATTCTTTTCGTGGAGTTTTGGACAATTGGTGGTCTCAAAACACAATTCAAGGGTGGCCAGGTCATGGTTTTATGATGAAACTCAAAGGTTTGAAATTTGAACTTAGAAAATGGAACTTATCTCAGCGTTCACATGCTACACAACTTCCATCTCTTGTTACACAGTTGAACATGTTGGATGATATTGAAGATAGGATCCCTTTATCCACCGAACAAATATCTTCTAGACGTTTGTTGCAAGAACAAATTGAGGATTTAACGGCTCAAGAGCATATATATTGGCACCAAAGATGTAAATTGAATTGGTTAAAAGAAGGGGATGAAAATACAAAATTCTTCCATAGAATTATGGCTGCCCGAAAACGAAAGAATTTCATCTCTGAGATTTTGGCTAGAGGGGGAAATAGGCTCTTTACAGACAATGATATTGAAGCAGAATTCCTCGGTTTTTATCAAACATTATTTACCAAGGATCGTGGAACTAGATTCCTTCCAAATAATGTTGATTGGTGTCCAATTAGTGTAGCACAATCGATGAGTTTGGAGGCTGTTTTTTCAGAAGATGAGGTTTATCAAGCAGTTAAATCGTTAGGCTCGAGTAAATCTCCAGGTCCAGATGGCTTTACAGCTGAATTCTTCAAATTCTCATGGAATACAATCAAGCGTGATATTATGACCATGATTGAAGACTTTTATAAAACAGGTATTATCAATGTATCATTGAATGAAACTTATATCTGCCTTATTCCAAAGAAACTGGACTCTAAATCCGTCTCAGACTTTCGGCCCATTAGTTTGATTCCTTGTGCATACAAGATTATAGCTCGTGTGTTATCCAATCGATTGAAATTGGTATTGCCCTCCACTATTGCGGAAAATCAAATGGCCTTTGTATCTAACAGGCAAATTCTAGATGCTTCTCTTATTGCAAATGAGTTGATTGATGACTGGAATTTCTCTTGTAAGAAAGGTGTGGTGATTAAATTAGATCTCGAAAAGGCTTTTGATAAAGTTGATTGGGATTTTCTAGATGCTGTTCTTCAGGCCAAAGGTTTTGGTACAGTTTGGCGAAAGTGGATTTATGGATGTCTCTCTAGTGTTAACTACTCCATCATTATCAATGGTAGACCCAGAGGTAAAATCATTCCTTCTCGAGGTATTCGTCAAGGTGATCCCCTTTCACCTTTCCTTTTCATTTTGGTGTCTGACTGCCTTAGTCGATTATTATCTCACAGTGCTAATTTGGGTCGAATTGTTTCTCATCCGATCGGTAACTCACAACTCCATGTGAATCATTTATAATTCGTTGATGATACATTATTATTCTCCATTTTTTGTAAGGATGCTTTGGTTAACATGTTTGATATTATTAAAATTTTCGAGCTGGCCTCTGGTTTGAATATTAATTATTCCAAGAGCGAGGTTTTGGGAATTCATTTAGAGGATTCAGAATTGGATTGGCTGACAACGACTTTTGGCTGCAAACAAGGGTCTTGGCCTTCCACTTATCTTGGTTTACCTCTGGGAGGCAATGCAAAATCTATCCTTTTTTGGCAGCCAGTGATTGAAAGAATCCAACATAAGCTTCATAGTTGGAAATATAATTATATTTCGAAAGGTGGTCGTCATACTCTATCTCAAGCAGTGCTCTCTAGTATGCCAATATATTATTTATCCTTATTTAAATTGCCAGGAAAGGTTGCAAGATCTCTTGATAAGTTGCTCCGTGATTTTTTTTGGGAAGGATCTAGAGGTGAAGGTGGTATGCACAATGTTAATTGGTCAATAGTGCAACTTCCACATATGTTGGGAGGTATTGGTATTGGTAATTTCCAGAATCGCAATCTAGCTCTTTTGGCAAAGTGGATTTGGAGATTTTTACATGAGGACAGTGCTCTTTGGCACAAATTGATCGTAGCTAAGTATTATAATTCTGATTTGATTGGTCCTTGGCCTAGCATCATTCAGAGGAGTTTTCACAAATCGCCGTGGCGGTTTATTTCTTCTACCATTGATCTTGTATCTGCTCGTGCTAAGCGATGTTTGGGTAATGGTCTTGCTACATCTTTCTGGCATGATTCGTGGTTAAATTGTGGTATTTTAGCTACTACTTTTCCTCGTCTTTATCGATTAACTAATTGTCCGAAGAATATGGTTGGTGAAACATGGATTGCTTCACAGGAAGCATGGGACCTGAATCTTCGGTGTCACCTTAATGATTTAGAGACAGAAGAATGGACTGAATTATCACTTATTCTTTCCTCCATCAGATTTCAGAACCGCAATGATTCTTGGTTATGGCCTCTGGATTCGTCCAATATTTTTTCTGTTAAATCTCTTATGAAGGACCTTACAGACTATCCGGTTGTGGAAAATGATCTCTATAAGGTTATTTGGACTGATTCATATCCCAAGAAGATCAAGATTTTTTTATGGGAGCTGAGTCATGGAGCAGTTAATACAGCGGATCGTCTGCAACGGCGGATGCCTCATTTCCATTTGTCTCCATCTTGTTGCATCATGTGTGTAGCTAGTTCAGAACATGCTGGGCATCTTTTTGTTCATTGTTCCTTCGCTGCCAGCTATTGGTTAGAGATTCTTGATGCTTTTGGATGGTCCGCTGTTTTTCCAAATTGCATTAGGGATATCCTTTCACTCATTTTTGTGGGACATCCGTTTCATGGAGCAAAGAAGATCTTGTGGCTTGCTTTAAACAGAGTCTTTCTTTGGTTTTTATGGGGCGAGCGTAATTCAAGGCTTTTCAGGGATTCTTTCTCTTCCTTTGATAAATTTATGGATCTTATTCTCTTTCATGCCTTATATTGGTGTAAATGTCAACGCCCTTTTTCTAATTACAGTTTATCTTTTTTGATTTCCAATTGGAAAGCTTTCATGTAATTCACCCTTTGGTGATCGGAGATTTTCTCCTCATTTCATTCATCAATGAAATTCGTTTCTCTTCTAAAAAAAAAGAAGTTAATGGCATGAGAGGATCTCCATAGGTAGTATGAATTCTTGGCGTTTTAAGAGTGGTTGGGTTATCTTATATATTAAAAAGAAGTTAAACTGAAGAAAACTAGAGCATTAAAAACACCCAACGTCTAAAGACAATTACAATAAAGATCTCCAGCTAGTAATCAAAGTAGAGAGACTGTATGCATTAAAAGGGTGTTTATTTTTACACCAATACATAGCATGAAAGATAATTAAATCCCAAAAAGAGTCAAAAGTTGAGGAGACGTCCTTGAAAAGTCGACCATTTCGCTCACACCAAAGGTACCAGAAGAATACTCTCTTAATAGATAACCATAAGATTTTTTTCACACCATGAAATGGGTGTGCCGTAAACACATAGTCGAGAATTCCATAAATATTGTTGGGCAAGATCAAGGACCAACCAAAGGCATTCTTCATGATTAACCAGTATTTAGAGGCATAAAGGCAGTGAACAAAAAGATGACAAGGATTTTCTGGGGCAGAATAACACATCACACAACAAGATGGAGAGAGAGTCAGATGAGGCATTCTCCTTTGCAATCGATCTGCCGTATTAATACCTCCATGGCTAAGCTCCCATAGAAAAATTTTGATTTTCTTAGGATAGACATCTTTCCAAAGCTCCAAGTAAAAATTGGATGGTGTGGAATCACAATCAGTAAGCATATCAGACATAAGAGATTTGACAGTAAAACTATTAGAATGATCAAGAGGCCAACACCATGAGTCATTCACTGATCGAATCGTAACAGATGAAAGAATATGAGAGAGACTAGTCCATTCAATTACCTCCAAATCATTTAGATTACGTCTCAGACCCAAATCCCAAGCCGCATTGGAACTATTCCATTAAGAAGGATGAAAGTACAAAATATAGCTGCTTGGCTGCTAAAAGGCAAATATCAAGAGGACTCATCCAAGAAGAGAAGGAAAATAGACTCATCCCTCAAATAGCGATACAATATTGCAAATGGAGGGGAGGAAAAAACCTTTACAAGTGAACCTTCCAACTGTTAGTTATATAAAAACTGGAATAATTACAAAATCAGGATAAGAGAGGCTCGGCAGGTTATTATTGAAACCCACTACTACCCTGCAGACCTCTGATCCCCAATGATTTCAATTCCTATGATGCAGAGAGACTCATCTAGGTTATTATTGAAACCCACTGCTAGCCGGCAGAGGAATAATAGGATTTGAGAGAGAAAAATCGGGTGAGGAAGTTTAGGAGGTTGTTAGATTTAATACTTCCTTGTGGGTGTTTGTCACTAGACCTTTTTGTAATTATGATCTTGATCTTGGTTTTGTTCTTCTGGATTGGAAACCCTTTTTGTAGTTAGTTTCGGATTCCCATTTCCCTTAGAATTGTTTTTCTTTTGTATGCCCTTGTATTCTTTCATATTTTGAATGAAAGTTTGGTTTCCTAAAAATAAAAAATTCTTGTGATGCAAAAATTTTCTTGCTACAGTCCCACTTTCGACCAAATGTAAAATGTAGGGGAGAGTAGCCAAAATTCTATCTAGCTATGACTTTGGTGAATCCTTCCTTTTATAGCATGTGTCTGTGGTATTCAAGTCCTATTGAGATCAAATGATGCTATTTTCGTTTATAAAGAATTTTTACTCTAGCTGCATCGCCTTTATCCATTATCCTTTCACCACCACTTAGTGGGAGAGATTATATAGTCGGAAGTTAGGGGAGGTTGCTGTGAGGAGATCCTTGTGCTAGTGAAGATTGCTTCCAATGATCGGAATATCCAAAATAAAAAAAAACCATTGATTTATTTCCATCACTCCAAATAGGCAGAAGGATCTATGTCTATCCCTAACTTTCTATCAACCCACATCGACAAATGGAGGCTCTCTAGGAGTCATCAAAGGAGGAATGAGCAGACCTTGGTTCGATAAGCCAAGGTAAAATAAGCATCACTTGTTTTTGACACTTAAGAGACCCACCACACCAAATATCGATGCAAAGGTTAAATTTCACCACCTCTAACCCAACTAGTCTTATTTTATTTTTCAAATCCAACCTGGAAACTGTATCTCCCCAAGAAAACCCTCGATCTCCAAGCCCCTTGTCTAGGTTAGGCAAGCTTGGATGCCCCTACTCCCAACAAGTTGCTGGTTGGGATCGTGGAACTATCACTCAAGAAGTAAGGTAATGGTTCTTATTAGGTTATTAGGTTAGGAGCGGCTAATGGCATGGCCAGAAGAGGGGTAGGAGAAACAAGGTTATGCATCTTTTTTGAGAGCATGCCTTACTAATTAATTATTAATTAATAGGGTAGGATGGTGCCTTGGCATTCAATAATTCTAAAGTGCTAAAGTGCTCAATAATGCGTTGTTTTTCTCTTTTTCCTGATAATTTGAGGCTGAGTCCTTATCCAATCCTCTTTTACTGTCTGAAAAGCAAATGGTTGTGAAAAGTCAAGTTTTCGTTCAGTATCTGTTTACTGCATTTTAATAAATCTTATCCATACCAAGTTTGAGGTTCCACTGGCTAATGTTAGATGGTAAGTACGATTTGGAAACAGGGGCTGAGGAAGTTGATTTTCATGTTTCTATATGCTTCCGTAGTATATAAATTTTTTTCCCCTTTTCTTTTCTTTGTCGAAAAAGGACAAACCAATTGTAGGTTTTAAATGCTTGTACTAGATTAATGAATGTTATTTTACTGGTGAATTTTCAACTGTATCTTGTAGGACCATATTGCAGCTGCTCGGGATCCAAAGCGGGTAGTCTAAATTTAGGAAGCCATACTCTCACTACCAAGGTTCTTACTAGCCATTGCCGGGCATCTTAGGTGGGGTGATAAATGAAAACCACTGTTCTGTCCCGTTAGAGACGGATGGCTATCGCAATGTAGACGTTGTCGAGAAACAACAATTTGTTGCCCATATGATAAATGGGTAGGTCTCAAGAACTAGGAAAGATGAGAAAATGGAAACATCGGACAATTAAGTTGAAGAAGATTGACTTGCTTTTACATAATCAGCTCTATATTTGTGGTAATTCCTGAACTGGTTGTGTTTCTTGCTCATGTTCCAATCTGTAGAATCTCATTTTGCCAAAAAAGAAAAAAGAGAAAAAAAGATGTAGAGTCTCTCCCCATTTTGTTTGTTTTTGTTCACATGAAAAACTTGCAATTGTAGTGGTTATGGTAATAATGCAGCTTGTTCTTTGAATCTTTTAATGCAACTTTTTCTTGTATATGGCTATGGTTAGTAAACAATACCATTCTTCTGATGCATGTGAGCTGAACTGTAGCTGTAGCTGTCTATAACTTTTCTCTCTTTAAGTGAATATGTATAAATTTTACTATGATTTCTCTTCTTTCTTACTTTTTTTTTTCTTTTACAATTTATCCTTCATTTTGCTGTTCTAAAAGAGAATTTGGGAATCACTCACAAGCTGAGTTAATAGTGTATATATATATATGCGTACACTTGCATATATCAAGAACTTTTCCCACACAAAAATTTGATTTTACACAGGGAATCCTCAAACATGTTGAATTCTTTAGGGTTGTGAAGAAAAAAAAAAAAAAAATACGTGGATGGGCTTCTTTAACCCATTAATTTCAAATTTGTCTAAATCTTTTAAATTTATCAACGGTAAGATTTCATGTATTAATTCAATTTTTGGTCTTCCCTAAATGTTCTTATTTAATTTTGATATTCTAATAAATATTGATTTGTTTTTTCATGAACTAACCGGTTATCAAATTTGGTAACTCTTATTTTATCCATTTATTTTAGTATTATTATTATTTTTTTATATTAAACATTCAATTTCTGTTTTTTATTTCCTTACCTTTGGCGATTTCATTTTTTTTTTTCAATTTTAGTCCGTCATTTTTTTCAAGCTCATTTCTTTTTTGTCGACGGTAAGATCAAATATGTAAATGAACTTCTTAAACTCCTTTAATATCTAATTGTGAACTGACAGAAATGTAAAATTATAATAAAATGGACATTTTTGGAATAAATGGACTACTATGAGTTCATTTGTGTAGTTGCCCCTAAAAATTATATTTTATATCTAAGTGACCATCTTAAAATTTCATATTTCATCAAAATAAATAAATAAATAAAACAAAAGAATTTAGTCGGATTCCTTCAACAAATCGTCCAATTCTGAGGAAGCAACTTCAAAGAATTAACATATCCAAAAAAAAAAAAAAAAAAAGAAGAATAAAGAAAAGAAGAAGAAAATCAAGGAGAAAATGAATTTGGGTAAATGTTTGAAACTAAAATCTCTTCTTAGAAAAATCCCATCAAGGAGATTGAAAACCTACATTATTGATCTAGCTACAAGCTAATACACTTTGATTCTTTTTTTTTTTTTGGAAATAATATACTCTTTGATTCCAAGTTAATGAAAAAGGAAAAAGAAATGGAAAGTATAAAAGAATTGCACTTTTTCCATCTGTGCTTTGCTTTAGGTATCATTGATTGACACAAAGATTCTTGGCTAGACTCATTGATACCAATGTGAGTGATCTGATCCAATCAAGGAAAAGACTATAAGATTTATAAAGTCTTATCCATTATCCAAATCTTTGTACATGTTATGTTAATTATGAATTAACAAATTAGACTAATTACTTATTCCTCTTTTCTTTATCACATATCTTGGAATATTTCTATATCAAACCCATTGCTCACAAGCATTATCCTTTAAGGTTTTGTTTTTCTTTCTCCACATATATAAGGTGGTTTTTGGGGCAAAAAATAATTAGAATAAGGATTTGATTTTTAAAAGAAAGTTTCAAATTTACTAAGTTCTAAATTTAGTAACTTACCCTTTAATGATAGCTTTGGAAAAGTTTCAAATATTAGGTGGAATCATCGTTATCATCAAACTAGATCTAAATTTTCATTACTTTAGTTTTTGTTTTAGGTTTAAATTTTGGAGAGATTTTATGTCTTCTTTTAAGTTTCCACCCAGAAAATGAAAGCTACCTTAAAAGGAATTTAATTCATAAATTAGGTTTATGTAATACATAAGAGTTCAACTAAACTTGGGCACAATGTAGATCAAATTATTACGTATTTGAATCTTTAACTCTCCACACTATTTTGTTAAACTAAAAAGAAAAAAAAATTAATAATAGAGAGTTCAATATGTGAATTTGCTTATCTTAGATGACCTAAGCTCTACACTAATTAGATATTAAGTGGGACTTACAAAAATGTACCTTGACACATAAACTGAATGTACATGTTACAACTCAAATTTCTATAACTCATTTAATTTCTTTTAGAAATTTTGAACATAAATTAACCAACATTACCCTTCAATTCAACTTTGTATTAAAAAACTTAAAGTTTATTATTTTATAAAAAAAAAATAAAAAGAAAAACTTAAAGTTTATTAAAATGGAGAGGTAGACCACTGTAATATATGGGTGCACAAGGTTTCACTCCAATATTGAGCACCAATAATTTATTTTAGCTTTTGAATATTAATATAAAAACAAAAGACAAGCACTACTGACCAATAAAAAGAATGAAAAGCACCTTTAATTTACACTATATATTGCTTTATAAACAAAAACAAAAAATAATAATAGATTAAAGAACAGCAAAGGAAAAAAACATAAAAAAATAAAAACTTTATATGATTTAGACAATTTATTTACTACCAAACAAAGTCTTGCCAACCCTTTTTTCTAGAAAAACCAAAGCAAAAAAGAGCCTTCTTTTGGCAGAAAAAAATAAACACATATTTAATTATACATTAAATATATTTAAAGCTTTATTAATTTAATTTCCCTCCAATAATTTGTTGCGTAAATGAAATGGTATAAGTAATTGATGGTACTCGTCTTTGAATTATTGATTTTTTATTAATTTAATTTAAAACTTAATATCTAATTAATTATTTGTTTTTGGTCCTACATGTTAACATGTGTTCAAAAATTATCAACACACCAAAAACTCCATTCAAAGGAAGTTTCTTTCTTTGAATTAATTTAATTAACTTAAGATTATAGTTTATGATTAAATTTATAAAAAATTATAAAAAACAAAAAAGTCACACTATCTCACATGATGTGTGTTTAAAAAATCATATATAAGTTTTGTCATTGAATAGAAACTCTTGTATATATAAATATATTTTCTATCTAAATTGACTCTCCCCAAAATCAGAATTTCCCAATAAAGGTCATATAGTTTGATTTTTAGTTTGTTTCTAATTTCCAATTTTCATGACGAAAAATTAATTCAGTCACAATAATTAAAGCTTGTACATGAGCCAAACTCAACTGACATAAAACTTGTACTAATGATTAATAGGTTGAAACCCCGTTTCCACTTGGTGTCAAAAAATAATTCAAAACAATAAGGTGACAAACAATATTTCTTTAATGTGTGTATTAATCACGTTATTTATTTCTAAATAATCTGTCAAATAACAACAAATTATATCAGCCAACAAGAGCATAGCTCAACTGACATAAAGATGTATTGATAACCACGAGGTCTGTGGTTCGAATCTTCACCCCATATTGTCAAAAAAAACAAACAAAAAATTACATCTAATTACTATTATTCCAAACTTTATTTGATGAAATAATTTAATTAGAACCCAACAAAATGACATAAAAAAGCTTAGGCATTTTTGAAGGACTTTGAAAGCATACTTTTAAAATAAAAAATAAAGAAAGACTTTTCTTTTGAATTATTAGGCCATTTTCTTCTTCTTCTTCTTCTTATTTTTTTTTTAAAAAAAAGTTTTTTTTTTCCTCTTCTTTTTGCCTTCTTCCTCCACTGTTTCCTAAAGGAGCTGCCAGTTAATATCAATGGCTTTTGGGGAATAAAACCCTACAACCACACACAAGGAACCTTTTGTTCTGTTTGGGAATTGCTTTAAACCCCACTTACTTTCAAACCCTTTTATTTATTTATTTATGTTGCTTTTCTTATTTTCTTTATGATAAACCAATTGAATTCTATGGATTAATGAGTTGGTGCTTTTATTTTTATTTTTTTTAAATTTTTATTTTTATGATACAATGAAGTTTTGTAGGTTTAAAACACGTCTCTGATATCTGTATTTTTTACTCTCTCCTAAAATTTGGTCTTTATATTACTTTTTCGCAACAATTTCGCCTAAAATGTGTTCTCACTTCCCCACATAATTCTTTCTCCTTGAACTTGGGAAATCGATTTTGACTAGTTCGGGTAGGAATTTAAAAAGCGAGCGCCTTTTGCGTGCATTGTTCTCCATATATTTTGATTCTGGTTGTATTTCCATAAAAATTTAGGGTTTAGAGATTTTTCATCTACTAAAATAGAATTTTGCAAGGTAGTTTTTTCTTTTTACTTCACAATATATTTTTCTTTTGGTATTTTTTCGATCATAAAATAGGTGAAAAATATTTAAAAACATGAAATATTATGGAATCTCAAATTATATTGGGTAAAATGCTCTTGAGCTTTTGCATCAAAGAAAAACAAAAAAAGAGACAAAGAAAGAAAGAGCCCTTTTTATAGCAAGATTTTGCTTTTACAATAATGTGTGGTTTGTGATTTTGACTAGAAAACTACTTCCCATTATGAAAAATTATAGGACCTTTTTCAATAATGATTATGAACCAAACAAACTTATACACCCAATGTCAAAGTTTTTTCAAGTACATCTCAATCAGCTGAAATAAACGCCAACATGAGTATAACTCAACTCCAATATGTTAGTAAAAGAAAAAAAAAAAGACCAGTTGAACTAAACTTAGATGGTGATCTAACAATTATTTAATAAATATAAAACATACTAAAATAATCTATACTTTTTAAGTTTTCGTTAAAAAATTACATTTCTTTATTACTTATTTTTGATAAAATATTTCTACATAATTTTAATCAAATTCTTTAAAAAAGATCATTAATAAATGAGTTCTTATTGATCTATATTTATTTCCTTGAAGACAGGTAAAACCAACTAGTGAGCCAGCTAGCCATGAAGAAAGAAAGATAACTTTGGTAATCCACCTTAAGAAAGGCAAGTGAATTTAGCTTAGAAAATAAGTCAAATTGCAACAAACTAAACACATTAAAAAAAGTAGAACCAAACCCCAATAGGCTTTATGTTGAGTTGGAAATTTTGATGGATTCATATCTTAGTGGGTAAGTCTCTTCCTTTATACCAAAATTTAGAGGAACTTATTTTATTTATATTCTTACAATTTTAATAATTTTAATTTAGTTATTAGATAAATATGTGCCTATATTAGGCTTTTGACTATAAATAATTTATACATATATATTGAAATTTGTCATTATCATTAATCTTTTATAAAATATTTCGAAAAAATCTAACACAGGCACCTGTTTCTTATAACGATTGAATTAAATTATTTTGAAATTCAAAATTTCGAACTTGTATTGCCAACTGTGTTTCCCTTCCTTCAATAGTCAAAAAAATAAAACGTTTCTTTCAACAAAAAAAAAAAATATATATATATATACTTTTTAACTCTTTAAACTAAAATTGGGGAATGATAGATGTTTATGTTCCCTCACACTTTTGAAAGCAGGAAAATTAAATCTTAGTCATTATATATGTTAGGTGTTGATGGTCAAATTTGGTCAGGGTGAACTCACCTGACCTTTACGTGCCACCAACAGTAAATTTGTAGATGAGGAGAAGACGTGGCCTACAAGACGGTAAACCTGCACATCGGTGTGGTGCTTGTCACACCGGTTCCGATGCTTAAGTCAGCAAGCAGAACGATGGGAAGTAAGAAAGTAAGAGCAAGAGGAGAGTTAGAGAATAGAGAGTAGAGTTTGGGGATAGAATTCGGGTCCCCTTCTTCAGTGGCGAAGAGGGGTATAAATACCTGCTCATCCTCCTAGGGTTTCCAGGAATTCGGAGGCGTTTTGGGACGAACCAGGCGAAACCGAGGTGGCCAGAGGCGGTACGGACCAAACAGAGTCAGTGGGACTCGGCTTGCGCAAACGAGCCAAGGGTCGGACCAAAATCCCAACCCCTTCGGTCTTGGCCTGGTCCACTGACCCGTTTCCCCGCCCGAGTCCATCTTCCAGTCCGATTTCTGTCTGGTTGTCATCGTCAGCTCCTTGTGCATCGGGGTGGTCCAAAATTACCTATAACATTGTATTTTTTTATTTTTTTTTTGACAACTATATGTTATGTGTATTTAGATGGTGCAAAGTAATAACTTGCTGATTTGTATTAATATATGGTATAATAATGGGTAAGTTTTTATAAATTTGAAGACATAGTCTACATATAATTAAGTAATTAAAACATATAAGAAAAATTAACTTATCTACCAAAATATAAGCTCGACTTGTCAAATTTTTTTTATTTTTTTTAAGTTTAACAACATGCAGGAATAACTATGATATTTTGATTGAGAATACATAAACCAGTTAGATTGTGCTTAAGTTGAACCTTTTAACTTCATCTTACACAAATCCAATATGTGAATATTAATATCTCTAAACATTTGTTAAATTACAAGTCTAGTCATCCATAAACTTTAATAATGTTTGTATTTACTTGGTCCCTAAACTTTTAAGAAGTGTCTAATAGATCTCTAAACTTTCAAATTTTGTGTCTAATAGATTTTTTATTTTTCAATTTTATGTGTTTAATAGGTTATTGACACATTCAAAATTATTTTTTTTTGTTATTTTTTTTTTGTTTTTGATTAATAAATTCAAAATTCTTAAAAATTAATTGATCTATTATTGAAATTTATGTCTAATGGGAACCTTAACATTTCAATTTTGTATCAGTAGACCTATGAATTTTAAAAAATTAAAAAATTATAGATGTTATAGGAAATTTTGGACCACCCCGATATACAAGGAGCTGACGAGGACAACCGGGGAGAAATCGGGCTGAAAGATGGACCAAGGAGGCAAAACCGGCAAGTGGGACGGGCCAAGACCGAAGGGGTCAGGTTTTTGGCCCGACCCACTCCTCGGCCCGCTCGCGCGGGCCGAGTCTGTTCGATGCCGTTTGGTCCCCACCGCCTTTGGCCGCCTCGGTTTCGCCTGGTTTGACCTAAAACGCCTCCGAATCCCTAAAAACCCTAGGAGGATGAGCAAGTATTTATATCCCTCTTCGCCACTGAAGAAGGAGACTCGGAATTCTATCCCTAAACACTATTCTATATTCTCTACTCTCTCCTCTTGCTCTTACTTTTCCACTCCCTACCGTTCTGTTTGCTGACTTAAGCATCGGAGCCGGTGTGGCGAGCACCACACCGGTGTGCAGGTTAGGCCACGTCTTCCCCCTCTTCTACAAATTTTACCGTTGGTGGCACGTGAAGGTCAGGTGAGTTCCTCTGACCAAAATCGACCATCAACAACAGAGACTAAATTTATAATTTTGAATGTTTAGGGACCAAATAGACACAAACCTCAAAATTCATGGACTATATTTATAATTTAACCCTAACAATTCCTAAAGGAGCAAAAATGGAAAATTAAAGTAGTTAAAAGATGGATCATTTTGTCCCACAAATTTGCACTAATTTCTTGCCCCCACCTAACACTTTACCTAAACTTTTTGGCCTTTATGGGAGGTCTTTGCTTTTTGCCCATTTCCCACCTTCCTTTTGTTTATGGTAATGTTAAATTACATGGAAATGTATATTCATAATTCATAAAACATGCAGATGGAGAGAGAGAAAGAAAACATTTAGAGAGAGAGAGAGAAAGACAATCTTTCACTACAAGGCATTAAGTCCACTTTAATTTAGCCCTAAAGTTGACATTTTTGTCTTTACTTCAACCATATAAATTAATAATAAGACATGTAATCTATACTTTGATTATATTCAATTATTATAATCAAACACCAAAAAATCATAACAAGGTCCTAAAAAAAAAAAAAAATCATAACAAGTTCCTATCTTCATATATTGATGTTATCTATGTGAATCTTTCTCTCTTTATTTAATAAATACAATATTGATAAATTTCACATCATTTAAATTTATTTGATATTGCAACTTTAATTAGATGGATGGTTGAATTAATAAAATATTGAAAGTTAAACATATATGTTTTCTTAAAATAAAACCAGATAATCATAAAATTAAAATTATAATTTGAGAAGTGCTTTTTTTATATGATCATCTTAAAATCAAAATGAATGTTTGAGAAAGGTTGGGAGGGTGCCTTCAAAAGAAAATAGGACATATAACAAATTTGTATCTTAATTGATTACAACATATTAAAATGAATTTGTTTTAGATCACATACAACTTTAGTAAAATGTGAGAAATAATAATATTAATAAAGATGTATGAAAAGAGGAAAAATAAGTCATATTTTTAAAGGTGGTGGCCAGGCTTTATGGATTCACTTTAACAAAGTGAAACCAATATTACAAAAGAAAATTAAAAAAAAAAAAAAAATTATAAATAGGAGAGAGATTTGATCCAATAATAAATATTTTATATTTTATACAAATATAATTTTACCCCACAAAAAGTCACTAACAAACATTGTAAGATCATTTTTAATTATAAGGAACTAAGCAAGTTGGTAATATCTTTTTGGGAAAATCTCAATTTCGAAACATGTTTTTATTAAATCTGAATTTCAAAAAATTGATATTGTTTTAGATTAAAATAAGTTCTGATATGTCGGAAAAAACTTGTGATTTCAACGACTGAAAATCACCATTATCGTTATTTAATTTGGTGGATTTATAAGATATTATTTCTCTATATATAATAATAGTATTTTAACATGTCATTAATTTGTTTTTGTTATCATTATATTTTAAAGAGGTCATGAGTTTATTTTTTCAATCTTTTTTCCCATTCATAGGGTTAAAAACTCATGTATAAAAGATTTATATTAATTTTTCCTTAACCATCAAACAATTTAGTGAAGTACAATAATTAAAATTACATGTACAATAATTACTGAAATCCAGTTGTATTATAATCAAACATGTTACTAACATGAACTTCACAAGCAAAAAAAGGTTTTTTAAAATAATAATAATAATTAGGGTTTAAGATGATGACTATTTTAAGATCTCGCGATGAAGAAGATGAAGACAAATACCAGCGTTCACTCTTATAGTGGAGTTATATATTGTCAATGATTTTAATACATTTCCTTCACAAATTATATTAAAATATTCAACTTTTTATTAATTTGATGATTTTGACTCATAATTTTTTTTAAGCTTAGAAAATTTACCCTGAAGTTAATGAATTTTTTGACCATTGATTTAAAAATTTTGTTTTTATATAAATTAAGTGAAAGTCCCTTGACTCCTATCAACACATATTTGAATGAAAGGTTTTGGGGAAAAATACACTTTTGGTCCCTAAAGTTTGGGTTAAGTGACACTTTGGTCCCTGAGTTTTCAAACTCAACAAAAATACCCCTGAGGTTTGAGATAAGGAGCACTTTGGTCCCTCCCGTCAACTTTTCTATTAAATTTTAACGGTTGCTGACGTGACACTATTATTTTAATAAAAAAAATATTTTTTAAATTTTTTAAAATCAAAAATATTAAAATAATAAAATAATATTATTTTTTAATAAATTTATTTTTCTCTCTTTCTTCTTCTTTCACCACCCACCACCTCTCCCTTCTTCTTCTTCACTACCCACTACCCACCACCCACAACCACCTGTTACAGCGGTCGGCGCCGACGACCGCTGCTCGCCAGCGGCAGTCAGTCGTCGGCGGTCCTTTTTTTTTTTTTTTTTGGTCTTTCTTTCTCTTTCTCTTCTCTCCCTTTCGGCCTCCCTCTCTCTCATCCCTCTCTTCTCATCCCACAGAGCAAATCCCCGCCGTTAACACACACTCCTCTCCGTTGCGGCGGCGCCAGTATAATCTCAACCAAAGCCCCAACCCCGCCTCGACTGCTTTCACTCTGTTCCTCCCCCACGGACCGCGAGATCTGGAAACTCGCGAGCATCACCAATCTGGAAACTTAGACCGTCTCCGAACATCTTGCAACGGCCGGATCTGCGACCTTCTCCGACCATCCTGCAACTCCGCCTTTCTCTCACCGTCTCTGACCAACAACTCACCATTGCAACGACTGGATCTGCGTCTGAGACATTACAAAGCTTCAGGAAACGGCAGCCGTACCAGATCTACTCAAGTGGAACGAATGAAAAGAATAAAAACGAAGGGGAAAGTGGAACAAGCCAGATCTGCGGCGTCGAGGGCGAAATCCGGTGGTTTTTTTGCGCGAGTTCTTCGATTTCCAGTCCTATCATCTTCTGTGTTTTCCGGCGGCTTCAACGCTTCCCGGCGAGGAGAAAGAAAACGAAGAGAAAGAACGAAGGAGAAAAGGAGAAAGTAGAAGAAAAAATCCGGCCGACGACGGCGGCGAGCAGCGAACGGCAGGCGGCGGGGCGGCGGACGGCGACTGAAGCTTCTGGTAATGGAGGGTTAAACTAAGTTGAAGAAGATGGATAGGAACAAGATGGAGGAGGGTGGAGATGAAGAAATAATAAATAATAAAAATAATAAAAATTATATTTAATATATTATTTTTATTTTAAAAATTAAAAAAATTGTTTTTTAGATTAAAAAATAAATTTCACCTCACCTTTCCGTTAGTAACTAACGAAAAAATGGATGGAAGGACCAAAATGAAACTAAACTCAAAACTCAGGGACTAAAATGTTGAGTTTGAAAACTCAGGGACCAAAGTGTCACTTAACCCAAACCTCAGGGACCAAAAGTGTATTTTTCCCAAGGTTTTTTATTTTTATTTTTTATTAACTTCTTAATTAAATATTTTAGTGTATTTTCACATATCCTCCATTAATTAGAACAAATGAAGCCGTTCTTATTTTTAAAACCACAAAATTATAAATGATGTTTTCATTATTAAACATTAAAATACTAATTTTAACAAATCATTCTATCAAACTTAAAAAAAAAAAAAAAAATCATGAATTTTAGTTTACTTTAGTCCCTATGATCACTCATTCACACACATTCTTCATGTCGCTACCTATCAAATAGATGACATGTTTTCTATTTATGTGATAATATGGTGCTTTCAATATTTAAATATATATATATTAGATAATTGTATTAAATTTAGAGAGGAGGAAAAAAAAATAAAAAAATAAAAAGTTTATAAATCATTAATTGATTCTAAGAATTAAATTGAAAATCTTAAAATCGTAGAGACATTATTTGAAATTAAACTCAAACTATAAAAACATTAAATTGGTTTTAATATATATATATATATATATATTAAATTGAAAATTTTAAAAATATATAGAGACTAAATTAAAATTATGCATAAACTATTGAAATCAAATACATAAATTAACGTTTTAAAAGCATATATACAAAAACTTTTTATCTCAAAAGTAAAAAAAGCTTCTTTTCATTAAATCCAACATAGAGATATAAACATTTTTTCGTATTTGGATTAATTAGATACAAAATAGAAGAAAAGAAAAATAGCTTCCTGAGGAAAAAAAAAAAAAAAAAAGAAGAAAAAAGAAAAAGTCTATGCACGAAGCACAATACGTACAGAAAATTCAGGCAAATCTGTTTTATTATGTTTATATTAACACCACGAACGACAACAATATTAATTATCACAAATATTAGACAAAACTTAAGATCTGTCAATTTTCAACCTGTCGGAGGCCACGTGGCCACCGGCCGGCCGACAATCGATCTTCGAAATTTCCCTTTTAATCCGCCGTCTTCTGCAACCGAAGCTCTTTATAAAACCGATTTATAAATTCCTCCGCCGCTTTATCCACGTGGCAGTCCTCATCGCCGGTTCCGGCGACCGGAAACGGCGAGTCAGTAACTCTCAGCTGCCTGACCACCATCGGGCTCCGGCCAAACCCAGGTAGAGCCGGAGACGCCACATCAACCGCCACGTCATTGTTCAGAACCTCCAAAACAGCCTTGAAAGCGTTCATGGCGGCCACGTCATCGTCCAGCGTGTTGGGCGCGTGAGCACACGCGAAGAAATGGCGGCGTTTGTTGAAGTAGTAATGCAAACCGGGAAAAGCAGGGCTGTTGCTGCAGCTAAATTCGTAGTCAGCGGCGGCCCCGTGGTGGGGGTGGTGGCTCCGGCGAAAAGGGGCGAGGGAGAAGCCAGCGGGGGCGCCGTCATGGTGGTGGAACATGAGATTTTTTAAGGCTTTTCCGGTGAGTTTGCGGCGTTTTGACATGAGATTTGTGAGGTCGGCCATAAGCTTGCTTTTGGAAATGCCTTTCCTGAGCATGTAATAAGCTATACGGACCATATTCAATATTCTCTTCGAAATCACTTGTAGATTTTGGTCCATTTTTTTTGGTACAAGGAAAAAGGAGAGATTTTTAGAGAAAGAGAGAGAAGGGATTTGAATTTGGTTTGATAATTGAGAATTGGGAAGAGAATTTGAAGGGTATTTAAAGGGGTTTTTAGAAAGAAAGAATTTTTTTTTTTTTTTTTTTTTTTTGAATAAAGAAAGAAAGAAATTTAAAAAAGGGTTGATTGGAAATTTTATATTGGAATATCCATTGGGGGTCTTGCTGCAAATTATTGGGGTGTATCTCTTAGAATTAGGCCACGTGTATGCGTGTAGAAATAAAAAAAAAAAAAAAAAAACTTAAATATGTTAAGAGTTTGTGAAGTATAATTAAAGACCTTTTGTTTTCATGCCACCTAGCCCTAGATCTACCACGTATTTAATGAGATAAAAATGGAAAAATTTCTTTGGCAGAAAATGGAAAATTTTCTACTACTATATTAGAATATTTTTCTTTTTTTTTTTCATTTTTTGATTTGTGGAGTGAGAGATTATCTTTGGTTGAAAGCTTATGTTTTAGGGGAATTGTGTTAAATGGCTACAAAAAAAAAAGCAGTCTTGATTTTTGGCTACGGAAGTTTGGTCTTTGCAGGCGTGGCTACCGGAATAGTAGGAACTGTTTTCTAGATTTTTTTTTGACATTTTTACCCCTAGTATATACGACTATAGACAAACGCCGTTAACAGATTTTTTTTGTTTTCATTCAGTTTCTCTCCCCTTTTTTCGGGATGGATGAATCCCGATTTATAGGGAGTTCAGTTGGCGGTTTGTGTTCAAGTGTATAAAAAGATCTACCTATTTTTTAGGCTTAGGTTCAGCGTTTCCAACGATAAAAAAAAGATTTTATCCCTCACATTTTGCCTCTCATTATCCATGTTACAAAAGAACAACAATAAAAGTCGTAAGTAGCAGTACATACAGACAGATGACAGTACATATAAACTACAGCGTATATATAACTCATATGGGGGTGGGACTAGGGTAAGTATGCATACACACAGGATGCATGCGGAACACGTATGTATGTAATACTATATACAGATATCAGTTATGGCATTTCATCAGGTATTTGCATTCAGGTGAACATGGTACGGGGGTTACTATGGTTGCATATAGCAACACAGACAAAGACAAAGTGTATTTTTATTGGGCATTTCAGACATACACGATACAGGGGGTGATTAACTCAAATACAGGGGGGATTAAGTGTATACACACACAAGTAGACACATTAGACCATTCCATGGATGTATATAATAGTACAGACAAATCAAAGCATTTTTTCTATTAGACATGTCAATGTGTACGCACACATACATATGAGTATACCACAAGCACACTTTTTCCAGAGAAGTTGTAATAACGATGAAATGGTATTTATCAGTACATACCACTCGGGGGAATGTAATAACGAAATCCTAAAATCTCGGGGGAACGTATCAGCTTGTTGCTAATATAAGGGAATCAGAATGAAGTTGTTCATGTCTAATAGAAATGGTATTTATCAGTACATACCACTCGGGGGAATGTAATAACGAAATCCCTAAAATCTTGGGGGAATGTATCAGTTTGTTGCTAATATAAGGGAATGAGAATGAAGCTGTTACCTTGGTTTGAATTTCTGAGAAATTGTACAGTCCTCGTGCAGAAGGAGAATCGATGGAGGATGTGGGGCAAGCAAGGGTCTCGACGGCACGGCGGAAGAAGGTCGTCAGCACGGCGGATGTGGGTCGCCGGCGCGATGCGAGAGGTAGGGATTGGGATACACTCTGTGTTGGGGGGTGGAAAATGGTGGGAAATGGAGGATTAAGTCTTTCAAGGGGGGGCAATGGTGGGAAGGGAGGGTTGTGGAAGATGAAGATGGACGGACGGGCTGGTGCATGAAGGCGGTTCTGGTGGGAGGGTGGGCGGTGTTATGACAACTCATAATTGCAGCAGCTAAGGTATCATAATTACTGTGTTCTTATTTGTTTTTAAAAATTTTCAGGTATTCTTAGTTGCAGGTAGTAAATCTTCCTATTGACAGGACTGTTGTTTCCGATTAATGGAGTTCGAAGGTGTTTCTCTCTACTGAAGGGGGTTGAACTTTGACAAGAAAAATGGCTATAAATAAATAAAGGAGTAAATACCTTTATTGGGGAAGGAGTACAAAGTTCAAGGTTCTTAGGTGCAGGTAGTAAATAAGCAGATGGACAGTTTTTAGGTGCAGGTAGTAAATATGCAGATGGACAGGGATGTTGTTCCTGATCAATGGAGTTCAGAGGTGTTTCTCTCTACTGACGGGGTGGTTGAACTTTGTACTCATTGTCCGACAAGGTATTTACTCCTATTCCCGGGGAACAACTAGGGTCTTTGTACTCATTGGTGTGTCATAATTCCGGTTTCTTAATTTTTCAGCAGATGTGTCATAATTTCGGTTTCTTAATTTTTCAGAGGTTCTCAATGGAGTTCAGAGGTGTTTCTCTCTACTGACGGGGTGGTTGAACTTTGTACTCATTGTCCGACAAGGTATTTACTCCTATTCCCGGGGAACAACTAGGGTCTGGTACATTTGGGTTTCAAAATAGTTGTGTGTCTTTTTTATTTTCGTATTTTTAAACACGTTAGGAAGTTTGTTGAGGGGCATTTTTGTCTTGTATAATTAGGGAATTATTAATTAATAAATGGTTTAGCCATCTATTTAATTTACAAACGTTTGTAGTCATTTTTCAAGCCACCTTTTTATTTGTAGCCATTTTTCTTGTTGCCCCTATGTTTTAATAAGTAGTTGACCTATATGTGTTTTAGTTGTCAATTTTCTATACTATCTTTATGGGAAAACTACACTTTTGTGTCGCTGCCTTCAATCGAACGCCAGCTGCCGCACCTTGCGATGCTGTCTTCAGTCGCCGCCTAGCCACGACACTGCTACCGTCTTCCGAGAGAAATCCACACCTTCTTTTTCCCTTCGTTCTGGTTTGAAATGAAGGGGAGTTTTAGATTTGGAATGAAACGCCTAAATCTGGATTTCCTTTCTGCCTGGAATCAAAGGAGAAATTCCCTTCCATACACTTGTTTAAAAAAAAAAAATAAAAAAGAGAAGAGAAAAGGAAGAAAAAGGAGGAGGAGAAAGAGGAGAATAAGAAAATAAAAGGGGAGATAGAGGGAGGAAGAAAAGAGCAAAAAAGGAATTAAAAAAAAAACAAAGGAATGAGAGGGAAGAAAAACGTCGATGACGGTGTTGGTTCGACTGCAGGTGGTGGTGATGGTGAAGAAGTAGAAGAAAGAGAAACAATAAAAAAAAAAAGGAAAATTGTAATGGGTGGCTAAATTCTAATGGTTAATTGCAGATATAACAAGTTTTATAAAAAATTGCAAATATAACAAAATTTTTAAATAGTTTTTTTAATTCCCGCTTTGCCTCTGTTTTGATTTCTATCAGTGATAGTTTCTATCACTGATAGAAATTTATCGCTAATAGAAATCAATAGTGTTATTTGATAGAAATCAATAGTGTATTTGATTACATGATAATTTTGTACATATATATATATATTTTTTTTGTTGAGGTGTCTCCTTTAAATTTCAACTTCCGTTTTGTGTTTTTCTTTACTTCCGGTTCAATTTCCATGTTGTTTTGCTTCGACATCTATAAAAACAAAATCAGTGACATAAGTTTTAGAAACAAAAATGATAGTTTTCTATCAGTGATAGAAAGATAGTTTTCTATCACGGATAGAAATCAACCTTTCTATCAGCGATAAAAAGATAGATTTCTATTAGAAGGTTTTATATCATTGATAAAAATCTTCTATCACCGAATTTGAACAACTACAACTAATCACCTTACTAAATCAGAAAACAATAGAAAATTTCAAACAAAACGCAGAAATAACTGATAGAATTCTATCACTGATAGAATTTATCAATGATAGACTTGATAGAAACGGGAAGAAGGAAAAAAAAACGAGCTGAACAACTACAACCAATCACCTCACTAAATCTATCAGTGACAAACAATAGCAAATTCCAAACAAAACGCAAAAATAACTTACAGAATTCTATCACTGATAGAATCAATCAATGATAGATAGACATGGGAATAAGGAAAAAAACGGACTGGATAGACTGAGTAATCATGTCAGATGAGCTTTTTAGTAATTTAGATGAGTTGGAGGTTAAATTTTGTTATTTTTTAAAATACTTTAATATGTTGCTAATTTTGCTATTATTTTAGTTGGGTTTGCTATATGTACAAACCACCCTAAAAAAATAATTTTTTTATTATTTAATATTATTTTTAATTTAAAATTAAAGAAATTATTGTTTAAATAAAAAATAGGTACCACGTCAACATTCCGTTAATATCTAGCGAAAATTTGATGGAGGGAACAAAATGAAACGAAATCCAAACCTCAGGAGCTAAAATGTCGTGTTTGAAAATTCAGGGACCAAAAAGAAACCTAACCCAAACCTGATGGACAAAAAATGTTTTTTTTTCTTATCTTTATTTATTGTTTGCTGTAATAGAAGTGCTTGAAAATAGTGTAACTCAATAAATACAATAAAATAAAATAATCAATCATTTAATTATGTGTAAAATTGTGAATTAAAGGAGTATATATACTTTTTTTTTTTTTTTTGACAATATATGGGGTGTGGATTCGAACACTTTGTAGTTATCAGTAACTTTATGCCAGTTGAGCTAGAAGTATATATACTGTTGTAGTATTAGTTAGATTTTTTTAAAAAAAAATAAAAAACACATGAGAAGTTGATAGAATGTCATTTATCCATATCAGTTTATGAGGCTATTTATCTATTTCTGTATTAAGAAAGTTTGTTATTCATTCAGCCTCTTGGATGCTTACATGTGTCCTTTATATTGCCTTTATATTGTAGGTTTTGGCCACTGTTCTTCTTCAGACAATCAATACAAAATCTACTGAAGTTTCTCTCCTTTCTCTGATTTCGTTATATGGTATCAGAGCCACGGCTCTCTTTTTTTTTTTTTTTGAAGAATGGCAATTGAAGACGGATCTTCATCCTCCTCTTCCACACCTCAGGTTACACCAGTGATAAATCCCAGTACTCCATTAACAACCCCTGTTGTTACTCCAATTCATAATCCTCCTATAACTCAAAATGCTGCCGGTCCGTCTCACCCAAATGCAGCTTCGATTACCCCTCAACCAAACCATTTTCCAAATAATCCTGTTCGACCTACTACCTATAATTATCAATATCCTCAACCTTATCAATTCCCCCCACATCAATCAAATTTTTATGCTCAACCCTTTTATCCTAGGCCTCTGTTTCCTGCACAACAGCCTTATCCCCAAATTCCAAATGTTTACCCACCCCCAAATCCATATCCAACCCTACCTCAACCATTAGCTGTAAAACTTACAGATAACAATTTCCTTCTCTGGAAGAACCAGCTCCTTAATGCAGTTATCGCGAATGGTTTATCGGGTTATCTTGATGGTTCGATTCCTTCTCCTCCACAATTTCTCGATCAGCAACGAACTCAACCAAATCCGGATTATGCAAGCTGGGAACGCTACAACCGGTTCATCATGTGTTGGATATACTCATCCCTATCAGAGGAGAAAATGGGTGAGATCGTAAATTTAACCTCTGCTTATGATATCTGGAATTCTCTTTCCCGTTCTTATGATTCAAAAACTACTGCACGTATTATGGGTTTAAAGACGCAACTGCAAAAGATTAGAAAAGATGGTTTAACTGTCAGTCAATATTTGGCCCAAATAAAAGATATTACTGATAAATTTTCTACGATTGGTGAGCCTATGTCCTACCGAGATCATCTTGCGCATATCTTAGATGGTTTAGGTAGTGAATACAACACATTTGTAACTACAATTCAGAATAGGGCTGATAATCCATCTTTAGAGGATGTTAGAAGTCTGTTATTGGCATATGAGGCTAGACTCGAGAAGCAAACTGCAGTTGATCAACTAAATATTGCCCAAGCTAATTTAAGCAGTCTCAATCTTCAGCATTCTAATCGTAGGATTTTTAACAAGCCTCAGTTCAACTTGTCTAATGCTTTTCCCAAACCTAATGTTTCCTCTACTTCAAACCAAAATCACAACCAGCAGTCCAATTTTTCCTCTCCTAGTCTGTTAGGAAAACCAAATTTCCCTTCTCAAAATCGATGGCCTTCTAGATCTCCAAATTCTTCCACCTATAACAACAAGCCTCAATGTCAGATTTGTGGCAAGTTTGGCCACACATCCCTTATATGCCACCATCGTACAAACTTAGCTTATCAAACACCCCCTCCACAAGCCTTAATTCATTCAGTACAGTCATCCCCAACATCCTTTTCTGATACATCTTCCCAGGTACCTACTGATTATACTCATCCTGACGAGGCATGGTTCCTTGTGAAGGATTTGGAATTCCCAATTCCGTTACAGCGGAAGCAATTGGACCGTTCGTAAATTAATTTTGTTCTACAAAAATACCAATACATTGGCAAAAGGTTAAGCGATGAGAAACATACCTCCGTTGACGACTCTGAATACTTCAACGAATGATTCTTGATTGCTCTGCAACAACGAAGAACACCACCATTTGATCTTCCCCGCTATAACTCTGAGATTAGGAACGTAGTTGTGGGACTACCTAATCTTGAATGGGAAAAACTCTAGAGAGAAAATTCTCCCTAGAGTTCTTGAGTTGAGAGAATATGAGAAGGTCTTATGGTGGCCATATGTTGTGGTACCTAAACCCTAGGGTTAGTGTTCTATTTATAGGAGAAAGGCCATGAATAAAATATTCATTTAAAATCAATTATTTCCATAACTGATTTAATATTTTCCATTAATCAATTCCATGACCAATCAATTCCATAATTGATTAATCTTTTCCATAAATGATTGATCACTTCCATAAGTGATTAATCATTTCCATAATTGATTAATTTCCAATTAATTAATTTTTAATTAATTAATCACCAATTAAATATCATATATTTAATTTCAGACCTTCTATTAGTTAATTAATTAATTACCCAATTAAATATCATATATTTAATTTCAGGCCTTCAATTAATTAATTCTATAATATGAATCAAATTCATATTAAAATTTGAACTCCTTCAAATTCTCTTATATCCTATAAATTTAATATGAATCAAATTCATATTAATATTTGAACTTCTTCAAATATTTATTTCTCTCATAGACTATAGTTTAATTAAATCTCATTTAATTTAAACTAAATTGAATAATTAATTAATTCATAATTAATTAATTCATCTTCTAATTAAATACCCTATATTTAATTAGACATATATTTGAACTCTTTCAAATATATCAATCTCTCATATTAATAAAGTTTAATCTCAAATTAGACTTTATATTTTAATGCATCATTATACATTATATTAATTTGTATCTCATACAATTAACTTAATTCCCAATATGAATTTGAACTATTCAAATTCTCTCAAGATATATTTGTTCCTAATTACTCTTTACGAGCTAGCAGGGGGACCTAATGGACCTACAGATCAGAAGCTCCAATGATATGAGGTTAATAGATTAAACTCATTAATCAGGTTAACCAATATTCATTAACTGTGGGTCATTCCACTAAAGACCCACGGCTGAACTCTTCTCACTGTAGAACATTTTGTGTCCATGGATGTAGACCTATGCTGGTAAGTCAATCCTTCACGAGTGTTCGTAATCACGGATGGGTCAAATTACCGTCTTACCCCTGTGTTACATCTGCCTCCTTAAGTACCAGTGCTCCTCTAATGAACAACCTGTTTATGGTCCAACCATTAAACAAAAAGTTCCTCTCGGGCCAGTGAGAGGACGGGATCCCTTTGTTCAAGTCCCGGAGTCACCACTTAAGGGAACACTCATCTACTTCTCCTAGAAGTGGGAAGGAGTGAATTCCTTCTTGTGTTGTCATGTCCCCAGCCTCCCACTCGGTCTTGTCCCCAAAAAGGAAGGCATATTGAGTCGGCGTATTGGCCACTCTCACCCATGCTAATCAAAGGGCAATCCCTCATGAGAAGGAGTTCATGACACACTCAGGATTAAGACTGAGTTACCTAGGTCATCGTATTGAAACAGTAACCTAACTAGTTAACGGTGTTACATCTAGTGGTTTACTATTTCGTGGTCCGGTCTTATGCAAACTCATTGCATAGGATACCCCCACTTGCATGTCTGCTACATGGACGTTTTGGATCAATACGTCTGTATCGAATACAAAGCGGGCCGTATCACATAGTGTTACCAGGATAAGGTACCCAGCCTTATCCCTATACTATAGACCTTTTAGGTTGTTACTTGAACACCGATCCCCGTATGTCCCCACATACTAGTTCAAGTTACATACAAACAACCTTGGATCTTAGTTTATTGGATTTGGGTCAAATTGTGCAATGTTTAACAATAACACTTTATTGTAGAAACTCAATTACAGTTTATTGAAACAAGTATACAATTTGTTTACATTCACTATCTACGAGTTTTAGGGCATAAAACCCAACAAACTCCCACTTGAACTAAAACTCTAGTTTGGTGGGATGTACAATAATCTATACAGCACTGGGTGTATAGATACATGTATAAAACATATACAATGTACAAATACAATAAACTAGGGCATCACTATACCCATTACATAATGGTATCACTATACCCATTACATCTCTCTCACTTGTCCTAGATTACACCTTTGTACATATCTCGTAGATCTAGACCTTCTAGATGACCCTCAAACACTTTAGCCGCGAGAGTCTTTGTAAATGAATCAACAATATTTCATTCAATGTAATGTGTCTACTTGTCTTAGGTTGCAATGTTCTTTTGAATTTGCCACAACACCACTATATCACTATAAAGTGTGATGGGCAAGTTCACATTTGGAACACATTCCAAATCAATCAAGAACTTTCTAAGACATACAGTCTTCATCGCTGCTTCACAAACAGCTAATTTTTCGGCCTATACGGTCAAGACTGTAACTATGTCATACTATAGCTCCATCGTAAAGAGTGATCACAAATACTGATGTAGATTTCCTCAAATCCTTATCAGTCTTAAAATCTGTGTCAGTGTATCCTGTAAGGATCAAATCCTTAGTCCCATACACGAGCATATAGTTCCTCGTTCTCCTCGAATACTTGAGGATATTCTTAACGGTTTTCCAATGATTAAATCTTGGATTAGATTGATACTTACTGACAATCCCTACTGCATAGGGCATTCGTCTCATGCCCTCAACCTCTTGAGGTGTCTTAGGAAACATTTTCTTAGACAAAAGAATTCCATGTCTGAAAGGTAGTGAACCCTTATTGGAATTCTGCATCTTATATCTAACTAACATCTTGTAGATATAAGACACCTGAGACAAGGCTAGCCTTTTGTTCTTACGGTTCCTAAACAATTTGGATCCCAAGAACAAACTCAGCTTCTCCCAAATTTCCACTTGGAAATGAGCTGCTAGCTCCTTTAATGTCAGTAAGATAACCTACATCATTCCCAATGATTAGGATATCAATCATATACAATACTGAGTAAGCTACTGAACTATTGATGATTACTTGTAAACACAAGACTCATTAATGTTCTGATTAAAGTCAAAAGATTTGGTCTCTTTATCAAATCTTATATTTCAAGATCGAAATGCTTAGGTTAATCCATGAATGGATCACTTAAGCTTGCAAAACCTTTTGCTTTCGATTTTGCTGTATGAACCCTTCTGGTTAAGACCTTTAATGTCTCGTTTTCTCTTGTAAATCCACTTGTAACTAATAGGTGTTACCCATCAAGCAGATCTACAAGATCCCAGATGGAAGTGAAATACAAAAGACTTCATTTCCAGGTCCATGACTTTAATCCATTGGTCCTTGTCAACATCATTCATTTTCTTTCTAAAAGATAATGAACCCACTATGTCATCATCAGGTATGATGACCTAGGCTTCAAACAAGCCCATGTAATGTTCAGGTTATCAAACAACCCTCCCACTACATTGAGGCAATCTCAACTATTGAGATGGATGTGACTGACTAGATGCACTGATCCATCAACGACTTTTGTTGAACAGCCAACCTCATCAACAACTCTTGTGGATGTTACTGTAGCTTCATTAGTTAACTTACTTAAACCGACTTTACTCTTGTGGTTTATGATTTTTGATGTGAACTTCTTCTGAGAATTTAGCATTTGTCGATACAAATTCTTTATTCTCTTGTGAATTGAAGAAGTATCCACTTCTTGTTTCCTTTGGGGTTGCCTACTACAGTATGCAATGCAGTCAACATTGCATGACCCCAAAATGAGCCAGACAATTGAGCATAGCTCAAGATGGAATGAACCATATCCAATAGGGTTCTATTTCTCCTAAATGAGATTTAGGGTGTGATCCCATGCACTATCAAATAGTTCTGGAATCTCAAATCCCTATACTCAACACTTTGATCAGATCGAAGTGTTTTTATCATCTCACCTAACAAGTTTCCAACTTCAGTCCTAAGCCCCTTCGAATATCTCAAGAGCTATAGACTTAAGTTGCATTAGGTAAAGATACTCATACCTTTGAATAATCATCCAAAAGTGATGAATTATTCATGCCCTCCCACTGCTTTAACATATTGAACCACAAGGATCCAAATGTACAAGCTCCAAGGGCTCTTTGGCTCTTAGATCTTTTCCAGTAAAAGATCTATCAGTCATTTTGCCCACAAGGCATGACTTACAAGGTAGTAGAGAGTCATTTTCTAACTCGCTTAGAAGTTCACTCTTGACCAATCTCCCAATCAAATTGAGATTAATATGGTCTACCTTAGAACCAAAGAAAGGTATTTTCCTTTAGGAGAAATCCTTTGCCTCTTTTCACATTGAGTAGTAGCAGTCTTAAACAACCCAGTGTTCATGACTGCTTTACTCTTGATTAGTCTTAAAACATTTAGGTTACTTCCCAGTAAAGCTAAACAAATGTCAACTCCCTTTCTTGAAACAAATCTGCGTTAGCAGAGAAAGGTAAAGAGTAACATTGTTCCAGCAAATAAGACACAGAAATCAAATTTCTTTTGATCTTAGGAATTACATACACATTATCTAATAATATGTATTTTCTCCCACTGAGAAAAATAACTTAATGTCCCCCACTGATATAGCCAAAATAATCTCTCTAATTCTAACTTTGAGAGTTATTACACAAGCAGCAAACTCTTGCCAGGAACTTATTCCTTTAAAAGAAGAACACACGTGATTTGTGGCCCCTGAATCAAGTATTCAGGGAGAATCACTATTCTTCACTAATCACATTTTCAAGACAGGTAAATGAAAATTACGGTCTTGAACAAGTTCTCTTTTTGCTAAGCAGATTTCTATGTCATATTCACCAAGAACAATTCTTAATGAATTAAACATATGGGGCATGAGGACATTCCTCAGTTAAGAATAATCCTAGACTTATTTACCACAATTTGTCGTTTAAGCTTGTTGTATTACCGTTATTTATAAAATGACGTAAGACAACACACATAAAATTATTATATAATTGCTGAAGTAACAAATTACTTGTATTATTAATTGCACCAACCCATTACAAATAATCCAATCATATTCTGCAAAAACAAATAAGCAATCAAAGAAACCCTATGAAACTATTGATTTAGTTTTTGCAACGATACTTCAAAGGTTTAGAACAACAACCACCGAAGGGTGGTCAGCTACTCCTCCTCTGAATTGAGACAATCTCAACCAAACTCTAACACCAGAATAACTCATATTCAGTTAGCGTTTAGTTACCGTTGTTCGGTCAAAGGTTAGTTAACACATTTAACTCATCCCCGTAAGTGTAACCCTCCCACTTTCAGATCTCAGAGGCACGCACCAACAGGCTACCGAAGGGAAAGACAACTGTTGGTGATTAGCCTAAGTGACCCTATCCTATTCAGGAGTTCACGGTGTTCCGAATCCTATGATCAGGCCCTCCGAAGGGATGGTTGCGCCAGGACAACCTGCAGGCGGATCATAGGACTCTCACGGTGTGAACTAGGGGTGGAGACCGAGGGATACGTTGACACGTGTCCCGCTCCCACTTACTCTAGACATTTTTCCCATTCACCTTGTTATTGATCCATGCAAACACTTTCCGAAGGGAGGCCGCTCCTAGGGCGACTCGAAGCCGAGCATGAACCTCACGTTGTGAATATAGGGACGTAGGAGCAAAACTTGATTTAAATCTCGTTTTGTAATTTTCCTCCCACTGAAAATGTCCTAAGGTTAATTTAGGGTTGTTTAACTTAGATAAAATTCGGCTAAGTCAATCTATCTAAGTCTGATCCTATTATAACAATTATGGAAAGGATTCAACCACAATGTTTTAGGTGAATTAAACTTCTTTTAATAAACCCAACATTGCAAGTCAACATTACTGTGGTTAATTCAACTCAAGTTTCGGGTCAGTTCCCAGGTAGGAGGTGTTCCGTAAACCGTCAACTTAAATACCCCCAACCTTAGACAGAACTTCACCAAGAGAGTTCCCTTATAACCAAAGTAATGTAAGGTCTTTACTCTAAAGATCTAGGTGCATTAAACACTTTTAACAAACCTAGTGACATTGCATGCTAACATTTAACTATGATTAATTCAACTCCGGTATTCCGGGTCAGTTCCCAGGTAGGAGGTGTTCCGTAAACCGTCAGCTTAAATACCCCCAACCTTAGACAGAACTTAACCGGTGGAGTTCCCTTATAATCATAGTAATGTTTTTCCTACTTAGTCAATTAAAACTAATTTTAATTCTAAGTAAGAATAATTCTAATCCTATTAGAAATGTGATCTTAGATCTAATTAATTTTAAACATTTTAAAATTAATTCATTTATCCTAAGATCCTATGTTTGCATGCAATTCTTTGTTAAGGTTAACGGTTTCTATTCATTAATATTATAACTATTATAAATTTTAATGAATTAAACCTATAACATGCTACTATGGTGAATAAATTAACAATCAAATTCTAATTAATATATAAACCATATACTAGCATGCATGACATACCAAATATAACAATTATAGTAATCTAAGGTAATGTCATGCTCAATGCAATTTAATTTCCTTTTAATTAACCTAACTCTTAAATTAATTACCCAAAAAAATTAAAATAAGCATTCACATTTTCATACATTAACATAACACTTTATATTAATAGCTCATGAAAATAAATAAGCAAATAAATTACTTTAAAAAATATAACTTTTTATATTTTTACTAAAGTAATTTCATGCTTAATGCTTCCCAATTTTCATCCATTTAATCATAACAATTTATATTAAATACCCATGAAAATTAAATTCATGCATAATACTTATATTATAACAATTATAATTAAAAATGCATGAATATGCTTAACCTATGGTGGGATTAGAAACTATATGACATTCATAAAGCAATTTAAATAGCTAAGTAGATAGGTTTTGGCATCCTAGGACAAAAAATTAGAAAAATTACAATAATTAATCTAAAAATGCCCTATCTAGCCGTGAACCAGTCCGAACCAGCTTCAGACCGCATGAACCAGCTCCAAAATTGCTTGAACCGGCTGGAAAGTCGCTGAACCGCAACTTAGTCTCTCAAACCGAACCACACCTCGTGCACGTAAGCAAACTATTTATAAAATAAAAAACGCTGATTGAGTTCATTTGTTGCCTTTCACGCTTAGTTGGTCAATGTGCGCTTCTACAATCTTCACGGCCTGAGTTCGAATCCCAGTGGATGCGAAATTTTTACTTCCTTCTTTTTATTTTCCATCACGCAAAAATAATTGGGCTCAAATCTGCAGAGGTAAGTTTCGAACTTGTAACCTCGAAGGAAATAACAAAACACGGCAGCCACACAGACAAACCCTTGTTTAATAACAAAGATTACACAGTTAATATCTTTCCTTTCTCAGCGTGATGCGATTCAGCCTTCGTTTTCCAGAAAATCGAAAATTCTAGTGGTATCTTTTTCGATTTTCAGCGCAAATTTACTTCGATTTTGGCCCCGATATCTTCAATCTCCATGATATTTCACCAAAAACCATTGACACGGACTTACAAACTCGATTGCAATTAAAATACCCAAAACAAAGGGCCCTTACATTGATCAAATCAATTAAAAATTGCAAATCTATATGCCAAAACCTTAAAACATCTACTAGCAAAATTTCATACATCAAATGCATAAATTAATCCCACCAATCAACCAATGCAAATTTTGTTAAACAAAATTGAAATTACGATCGGCTCTGATACCAATTGAAGGATTTGGAATTCCCAATTCCGTTACAGCGGAAGCAATTGGACCGTTCGTAAATTAATTTTGTTCTACAAAAATACCAATACATTGGCAAAAGGTTAAGCGATGAGAAACATACCTCCGTTGACGACTCTGAATACTTCAACGAATGATTCTTGATTGCTCTGCAACAACGAAGAACACCACCATTTGATCTTCCCCGCTATAACTCTGAGATTAGGAACGTAGTTGTGGGACTACCTAATCTTGAATGGGAAAAACTCTAGAGAGAAAATTCTCCCTAGAGTTCTTGAGTTGAGAGAATATGAGAAGGTCTTATGGTGGCCATATGTTGTGGTACCTAAACCCTAGGGTTAGTGTTCTATTTATAGGAGAAAGGCCATGAATAAAATATTCATTTAAAATCAATTATTTCCATAACTGATTTAATCTTTTCCATTAATCAATTCCATGACCAATCAATTCCATAATTGATTAATCTTTTCCATAAATGATTGATCACTTCCATAAGTGATTAATCATTTCCATAATTGATTAATTTCCAATTAATTAATTTTTAATTAATTAATCACCAATTAAATATCATATATTTAATTTCAGACCTTCTATTAGTTAATTAATTAATTACCCAATTAAATATCATATATTTAATTTCAGGCCTTCAATTAATTAATTCTATAATATGAATCAAATTCATATTAAAATTTGAACTCCTTCAAATTCTCTTATATCCTATAAATTTAATATGAATCAAATTCATATTAATATTTGAACTTCTTCAAATATTTATTTCTCTCATAGACTATAGTTTAATTAAATCTCATTTAATTTAAACTAGATTGAATAATTAATTAATTCATAATTAATTAATTCATCTTCTAATTAAATACCCTATATTTAATTAGACATATATTTGAACTCTTTCAAATATATCAATCTCTCATATTAATAAAGTTTAATCTCAAATTAGACTTTATATTTTAATGCATCATTATACATTATATTAATTTGTATCTCATACAATTAACTTAATTCCCAATATGAATTTGAACTATTCAAATTCTCTCAAGATATATTTGTTCCTAATTACTCTTTACGAGCTAGCAGGGGGACCTAATGGACCTACAGATCAGAAGCTCCAATGATATGAGGTTAATAGATTAAACTCATTAATCAGGTTAACCAATATTCATTAACTGTGGGTCATTCCACTAAAGACCCACGGCTGAACTCTTCTCACTGTAGAACATTTTGTGTCCATGGATGTAGACCTATGCTGGTAAGTCAATCCTTCACGAGTGTTCGTAATCACGGATGGGTCAAATTACCGTCTTACCCCTGTGTTACATCTGCCTCCTTAAGTACCAGTGCTCCTCTAATGAACAACCTGTTTATGGTCCAACCATTAAACAAAAAGTTCCTCTCGGGCCAGTGAGAGGACGGGATCCCTTTGTTCAAGTCCCGGAGTCACCACTTAAGGGAACACTCATCTACTTCTCCTAGAAGTGGGAAGGAGTGAATTCCTTCTTGTGTTGTCATGTCCCCAGCCTCCCACTCGGTCTTGTCCCCAAAAAGGAAGGCATATTGAGTCGGCGTATTGGCCACTCTCACCCATGCTAATCAAAGGGCAATCCCTCATGAGAAGGAGTTCATGACACACTCAGGATTAAGACTGAGTTACCTAGGTCATCGTATTGAAACAGTAACCTAACTAGTTAACGGTGTTACATCTAGTGGTTTACTATTTCGTGGTCCGGTCTTATGCAAACTCATTGCATAGGATACCCCCACTTGCATGTCTGCTACATGGACGTTTTGGATCAATACGTCTGTATCGAATACAAAGCGGGCCGTATCACATAGTGTTACCAGGATAAGGTACCCAGCCTTATCCCTATACTATAGACCTTTTAGGTTGTTACTTGAACACCGATCCCCGTATGTCCCCACATACTAGTTCAAGTTACATACAAACAACCTTGGATCTTAGTTTATTGGATTTGGGTCAAATTGTGCAATGTTTAACAATAACACTTTATTGTAGAAACTCAATTACAGTTTATTGAAACAAGTATACAATTTGTTTACATTCACTATCTACGAGTTTTAGGGCATAAAACCCAACACCTTGATTCTGGGGCAACCCACCATATGACTCCTGATGTGTCTTCCCTGTGCAACCCTATCCCTTACACTGGTGGTGAACAGATTACTATTGGCAATGGTAAGAAAATTCCTATCTCCCATATTGGCTCTTTTTCGTTTTTCGCAACTAAACCAATCACTTTACAAACTGTTTTACACACTCCTTCTATATCTAAGAAACTCATCAGTGTTGCTCGTCTATGCAATGATAATATGGCTTATGTTGAATTTTATTCTTCATTTTTCCTTGTCAAGGATCTCAAGTCCAAGAACATCCTCCTTCAGGGCAGACTTGAAGATGGGCTCTATAAATTGTCTTCTCCAAAGTCTCGGTCCTCATTCAGTTTGTCATCTCCTCCTGCTGCTTACTTGGCGTCTACTTCTGTCTCTTCCACTTGGCACTTGCGTTTAGGCCACCCTGCTGTTGCAACTTTAAAACAAGTTTTGTCACTTTGTAATCTTTCTTCTAGTTTAGCTAATGAGTTTTGTAATGACTGTCAATTAGCTAAAAGTCATCGCTTACCCTTTTCGTTGGTTGAGACTCGAACTTGTGAGCCTTTCCAAATAGTTCATTCGGATGTATGGGGACCTTCCCCTCAAACTTCTGTTAATGGAGCACGTTATTTCTTGCTTTTTGTTGATGATTACACTCGGTTTACTTGGCTTTATTTGCTTCGTTCTAAAGATGAAGTTCTTCCTTGCTTTCTTAATTTCAAAAAGCTTATTGAAACCCAATTTGATAAACATATCAAGTGTCTACAAACCGATTGGGGTGGGGAGTTTCGTTCTTTGTCTACTTTTCTTTCTACACATGGGATCTTGCATCATGTCTCTTGTCCATACACTCCTCAGCAGAATGGTCGTGTAGAACGTAAAAACAGACATGTAGTTGAGATAAGTTTATCTTTGCTTGCTCACTCAGGTCTCTCCCTTTCCTTTTGGAGTTTTGCTTTCCAGACAGCTGTATATATCATTAATCGTCTTCCTTCTGCTGTTCTTGAGTCTAAATCTCCGTATTTTATGCTTCACAATCGTCAACCAGATTACTCTCTCCTTAGAGTTTTTGGTTGTGCTTGCTTCCCGTTTTTGCGTCCCTTCAATGCTCATAAGCTGCTTTTTCGATCTACTGAGTGTTTATTTGTTGGATACAGCACAAATCATAAAGGTTATCTCTGCTTAGATCCTCTATCTGGCCGCCTTTATGTTTCTCGCCATGTTGTTTTTAATGAATCTTCCTTTCCTTGTAAACATACCTCTTTTCGATTTGGTCCTGTAAAATCTGTTCAACCGGATCACTCTCTCTATAACTCCTCCCCATTTGCTTTGCCTATTAAGTCTCAGTCTTTACCTTCTCCTTCTACGACTCCATCACCTATCTATTCATCTACTCCTTCGATTCCCCCTGGGTTTTCTTCTGTTCCAGCAGGTTCGGTTCACCATCAGTCCCCACCTTCCTTGCCTATAACTTCTTCTGATTTTTCCCCTGTTTCAAGCTCCCTTCAATCCACACATTCCCCATCTGTTTTGCCCACATCTACATCACCTCGTCATGCCTCCCCTGTCCAGCCTCCCCCTGTTGTTTCCACTAACGTCCACCCGATGGTCACTCGGGCAAAGGCAGGCATTTTTAAACCAAAGGCATGGCTTGCCTCATCCTCTTTAGACTTAGTTGAACCAACTTGTTTTAAGACTGCGGTTAAGAGTGCTGAATGGAGGGATGCTATGGAGAAAGAGTTTAATGCGTTGGTACAAAACAAGACATGGATCCTTGTCCAAACTCCCCGGACTACAAGCTCATTAGTTGCAAGTGGGTGTATAAGATCAAACTAAAGCCGGATGGATCCATTGAAAGGTATAAAGCAAGACTAGTGGCTCGAGGCTTTGATCAAATTGAGGGCATTGATTATTTTGAGACTTTTAGCCCTGTCATTAAGCCTACAACCATCAGGATAGTCTTGTCTCTTGCTGTGAGGTTTAATTGGGAAATTAGGCAATTAGATGTGCACAATGCTTTTCTAAATGGCGACCTTCATGAAGATGTTTACATGATTCAACCTAAGGGTTTTGAGGATAAAGATAAACCTCATCATGTTTGCAAGCTTCAAAAGGCTTTATATGGTCTCAAACAAAGTCCAAGGGAATGGTTTTTAAAGCTCAGCTCTTGTCTGCAAAATTGGGGGTTTTCAGCTTCTAAGTCCGACACTTCTTTATTCATATACAGTCAGGATTCTGTTTTTGTTGTGGTTCTTGTTTATGTGGATGACATTTTAGTTGCTGGGAATAATTCTCTGTTTATTCAGCAGTTTGTATCATCGTTGAATACTTTATTTGCTCTCAAGGACCTTGGCAACTTGTCTTATTTTTTGGGAATTGAAGTTTCTCGTGATGCTCATTCTTTACATCTATGCCAGCAAAAATACTTCACAGATCTGCTTCGTCGGGCTGAAATGTTCAACTCTAAACCTATGGCAACACCTATGGCAGCTGGTACTTCAATTTCTGCTCAGGATGGTGAGTTGTTAGCTGATCCAAAATCTTACCGCAGCATAGTAGGAGCACTTCAGTACTGCACAATTACTAGACCTGATCTCAGCTTTGCCATGAACAAGGTCTGTCAATTTCTTCACTCTCCTACGACAACTCATTGGCTTTTGGTTAAGAGAATTCTAAGGTATTTGAAAACGACAAGTGAGTTTGGCCTATCTTTTACTGATTCTGGACCTTATTCTTTATCTTGTTATACGGATGCCGATTGGGCAAATTGTCCTGACGATCGTCGGAGCACTAGCGGATATTGTGTGTTCTTAGGAAATAATTTGATATCTTGGTCATCTGCTAAGCAAAAGGTAGTCTCTCGGTCTAGTGCTGAATCCGAATACCGTGGACTCTCCAATGCAGCAGCTGAAGTGGTGTGGATTCAATCCGTTTTGACCGAACTTGGCCTCTCTCCTACTGCTCCTCCTCTTTTGTTATGTGATAACATCAGCGCCACTTACTTGGCTGCAAATCCGGTCCTCCACGGTCGATCAAAACACATTGAAATCGATCACCACTTCATCCGAGAGAAAGTTTTGCGGAAACAGCTCCTTGTTCGATTTGTTCCTTCGGAAGACCAACTTGCTGATATTTTAACCAAGCCGTTGCCTACTGCTCGATTCCAGAATTTGCGTACCAAGCTCTCAGTCCTACCTAGGCCAGTTTCGCTTGAGGGGGGATGATAGAATGTCATTTATCCATATCAGTTTATGAGGCTATTTATCTATTTCTGTATTAAGAAAGTTTGTTATTCATTCAGCCTCTTGGATGCTTACATGTGTCCTTTATATTGCCTTTATATTGTAGGTTTTGGTCACTGTTCTTCTTCAGACAATCAATACAAAATCTACTGAAGTTTCTCTCCTTTCTCTGATTTCGTTATAGAAGTTCATGTTTATGTCTTATTTTGATCTAACACTACAAGGTTTATTTTATTTCATTTCTGAACTTTTCAAATGTGTAACTTTTTTTTTAAAAAAATATTTTAGTCATTGTTGTTTTCTTTTTGTTAATTGTTTAATAGATAGATAATAGAATTTGGAACATGTGTATCAATGTATTTATATGGGCATGTATCAAGGAAACATAGGTTTAGTGAGAAAGGAATTAGGAGAAAAAAAAACCACCAACATCAAAATGGTTAATTTTTTATTCTAAAAAAAAGGGTTAATTTTTAGAAGGATAGACTAAGGGTGTGTTTGGATTAACTTTTCAAGTGTTTAATTTTGAAAAAAATTCTAGTGTTTGGCAACCACTAAAAATGACTTATTAGAAAATGAGGTCGATAAATAAACCATTTTGAGAGAAACACTTGAAACCAACTTTTTAAAAAAGACTTCTTAAGTAAACAATAACCTGTGTATAAAAACATTTGTGAGGAAATGTAACCAAACTTTAAATTCTAAACAATTTTTATACCAAATGTTTTTTAAAAAATGCATTCTTAAAAAACATTTAAATTAAAATGTATTCCCAACCGATCCTAAAATAATTGAATAAATTTTTTAATAGCATAGGGATAAAAATAGTTAATTATTTTAAATTTTAGAAAATAAAGTCAACCAGAACTCCCAAAAAAAAAAAAAAAAAAAAAAAACCGTTTTGGAAGAAATACCCTCGAAAATTCATGATCTAAAATTCTGGGCCTCAATGGATACAATGGGCTTTGTAACTGAGACCAATCTGTTCGAGTCAAAACCCATATAGTCAAGCCCATTACTCAATCTTCAACGCTAAGTTAAGCAAATTTATGTACTATCGTATCAGAAATCAGAAGCGCCATTGAAGACTAGCGGGAGCTTGGAACTGAATTTCTGTACCTTCTTCTTCCATTCTTCGCATCGTACAAGTAGATAACGATCCAATTGGCTCTAGAATCCGCGTGATCGAAGGTTGCCTTCATTTCCCATCTTTATTGCAGGCATTCACATTATTAATCAACATTTTCTTTTGATTCGTTTTTATTGGTTGAATTCATGTCTGTTTGTGGTGTAACTTTCTGCAAATTATGGCTTTCCCGTGATCGAATTGTTTTTTTTCTTGGATGTCTTACTGATTTTAACTGGTCTAATTGGCTGATTTGTCCCCATTCGTTTGTATGATCATAAAACTTTAAATTAGGGCTTAGGGTTATAATTGGATCTGATCTAGTTATGATGATAGTGAATGTTACGTTCCTGAACTTTTCTTTTGGTTTGGTATGGAGTTTTTCCACCCGTGAGGAGGTTGTTGATTAAATTCACTATAACTTAAGCTTGTGATTTAACATCGTTTGATTATAGTTTTGTCAATGAATTGCAACAAAAAGTGAGGAGACCCTAGTTTAGTATCAGAGTAGTGACTTTTTATGTTGGCTTGTTCACAATTAGTTCGTCCTAACCGTTAATTAGTCAACCCTATTTAAAGGGAACATGATAACAACTATTCCGAAGTATTCTTTAGTGGAACTTTGCCTTCCTAAGAAACCAAGTACTATATTTTGTCCCTGGACTTTCAAATAGAAAAGCCTTTGGTACCTTGGTTTTGAAAAGCTGAACTCTTGGCACAAAATTCAGAATAGTTCAGAAGAGATACCTGAACGCCCTCATTGGTGTTTTTGTGTATGTGGAGTAGGGGAAGACTCAGAACACCTTTTCCTTTATTGTCATTTTTCTAGCAGAATATAGTGGTAGATGTTTTGAAGTTTTTATGTTAGGTGGTTTAACACTCAAAACATCCAAGATTTTCTTTTGCAGCTTTTGATCAGTCTCTGTTTAGTTGGTATAGCTTAAATTTTGTTGCTAAAGGTAATCTGGACAACTTGTTAGGAAATCTGGTTAGGGTGGGCTTGCAAAGTTTATTTGTGGAAAACAGAGATGGCTAAGATATTATAAATATGGGTTAATCTAGGTTTCTAGGAGTTCTTTGTTTTATGCTAAGAAGCACAGACCCTTTAGTTTGGCTAGCATGTCCGTATCCAACACGTGTCGGACACTCTGACACTTGTTGGACATGTATCGTACACTTGTAGCACAATTGATATGTGGCAAACAGTAGTTGTTGGTTCATATCGAACACGTGTTAAGTATACTAAATAGACACAATACTTAAATGACAAAAATAATAAATTTTAAGAGTGAAATACATTAAACTTATTTTTTCAAGCATACAAATGCATCAACTTATTGATTTTGAATTTCTTTCTGGTGTAAAAAACGATATATATTTTAAAAAATGTATATTTTTCTAAATGTGTCCGTGCCGTATCCGTGTCCTAGATTTTATCCGTGCTTCTTAGGTTTAATGTCGATTGTAAATGTTCCTATTTTTCTCAGTATCAATATCACTTGGGAGAATTCTTTAGCTATCTTATCTGGCTCTTGGATGGGCAGATTGTTTTGTCTTCCATTTTTGATTATTTTCTATTTCTAACATGTTATTTCCCATCCAAAAAAAGAAGAGTTTTGTTGAATTGTGCATGGTCTGTTTTCCTTCTTGATTAATATACATTTTGTATATCTAATATGTTATGACCTATCTCAAAAAAAAAGTTTGGTGGAATTATGCTTGCTCTATTTCCTTCTTTTTAATATGTTTTCTATTTCTAATATTGTTATTTCGTTTCCAAAAAAAGAAGAGTTTTGTGGAATTGTGCTTGCTCTATTTTGTGTTTTAGTATGCTATTTATTATGACTTCTTTTTGGGCCGTTCAACATTTTAGTGAGGAATATTGCAGTTTTGTATAGCAGTCAGCATCGCATACTGTCATTTTTGGGTTTCTGATCACATTTTTCTTTGAAGCTCTGTTTACAAAGCTGCATTATTGCGAGACCTTTCTTCATAAGTTCTTTTCTATTATACCATTTACGTTGTTCTATTCCTGGCTAAAATTATGAGATGTGAAAATCAAACCGTAGGAAGGATGAAAATGTACCACAATTATAGGTCATATGGGAGGACTATTCTTACTGACATAGAATTGCCATAGCTTAAGACTAAATTGATTTATGCTTTGAGATATCCAAGTTTAGAAGTTCCCCTATAATATTTATGAGTTTTAATTTGCGAATTTTCCACAGGGATCAACTACAAGGAAAACCAAGTACGAATTCCAGTTCCTATTATTGTTTAATTAGTAGCCATTAGCCAAAGAAAATGCCTGCTCAAAAGATTGAAACTGGTCACCAAGACACCATCCATGATGTCTCAATGGATTATTACGGTAAGCGCATTGCATCGGCATCATCTGACCAGACGATCAAGATCACTGGTGTAAGCAACTCAGCCACTCAGCTTCTTGCAACGCTGACTGGTCACCAAGGACCGGTATGGCAGGTTGCCTGGGCACACCCAAAATTTGGTTCGTTACTTGCTTCATGTTCTTACGATGGTCGTGTCATAATATGGAAGGAAGGCAATCAAAATGAGTGGTCACAAGCCCGTATCTTCGACGATCATAAATCATCTGTTAACTCAATTGCTTGGGCCCCTCATGAAGTGGGTCTTTGTTTGGCATGTGGTTCATCTGATGGCAATATCTCTGTATTCACTGCAAGAGCAGACGGTGGTTGGGACACCTCTAGGATCGATCAAGCTCATCCAGTGGGAGTCATGTCTGTTTCATGGGCTCCATCTACTGCACCAGGTGCCGTTGTCGGGTCCGCTTTACTCGATCCCGTTCAGAAGCTCTGCTCAGGCGGTTGCGACAATACCGTAAAGGTGTGGAAGCTCTATAATGGGGTTTGGAAGATGGATTGCTTTCCAGCTCTTCAAATGCACACTGACTGGGTTAGAGATGTTTCATGGGCTCCTAACCTTGGTCTGCCGAAATCGACAATCGCAAGCGCCTCTCAGGACGGGAAAGTCGTTATATGGACTGTAGTCAGAGAAGGAGATCAATGGGAAGGTAAGGTACTAAAGGACTTCAAAACCCCTGTTTGGAGGGTATCATGGTCGTTAACAGGCAATATCCTTGCTGTGGCTGATGGAAATAACAATGTAACTTTATGGAAGGAAGCAGTGGATGGTGATTGGCAGCAGGTTTCAACAGTTGAGCCTTAGTGTCCTCTGTTTTACTTCTTTTCTTACTTAACAACACTCACATCAGGACCTTTGTGTTTAAAATGTCACAGATTTTGGTATATTTGACACAATTTAACTCTGTTAGAGATCAATTTACCAACAAATAGCGAGAACTTGGAGAGCATTTAACTTGTTATTTCTTTCAGGTTCTTGGATCTTTTGCATTTATTAAGTTTGATGAATCCTTTATTTACCCCACCCTATAAACTGCGGTGGTAGTAGAGATCATAAATTCAACACTATATTTGTTTACCCAAAATTCACATCATTATGATAAATGTATGGCTAAATATATTTACTAGTTCTTTTCTAATGTAGTCTTGTTGTTGAAAAAGTTTTAATGTGGTTTCTTATTAATTTTTCTTTAACATTGATCTATTTTACTCTTTTTGGCAAGTTGGTAGAAATTTGGAGGAGGAAATAAGCCACCTGATCTACTTAAAAGAGAAGAAAAATGGAGAACTCTCTCTTAGTGATCTAATTCACCATCTAAAATTTTGGCAATTGATTGATTATCATGTCATATACACTTATTATTACCCGTTTTAACATTCACCAGTAATTAGGGACTAGAACATATGTTTTGCCAATTAAAATCTTACTTTTATTGAAAGAAATTGTTGTGAATAGTTTATTCTATATATGTATGTTTAATTTTGTTAACAAACAAAATTTTAGCCTATTTACTCGTTAGATGTAGGATTTGTTTCACTAATGTTTGTATGAATATTTAATTAATGATATTTAAAACAAGTTGAGGGTTCATATCTTCACCTCCACGTAATAGTAAAGATATAAATTCCAAAATAAACAAATTACTAAGACAAAGCAATAGAGAATAGTTTAGATTGTTTTTTGTTTGGTAAAGAATTTTTTTTTTTTTTACAAAAAGAGAGAATTTATATGATTAAAATGAGGAAAATAAAGAAGGTGCTTTAGTAGAGTGGAATTCATTTGATGGATTGTGCACGTGCGTGGACATGGCATAGACAATGCACGTGTGAAGGGGCATCAAAGAAAGTTAATTCGAAATTGGCCCCTACGATAGATTCCTGAGCTCACCCCTTCAAAGTTGACAATGACCCAAACAAAATGCAAAAATATTTAAACAAAATTTATTAATTATTATTTAAAAAAAAAAAAGAAAAAAGAAAAAGAAACCGAACCTGGAAGAGTGTCACATGATCCCTGACACATTCCCACCTTTGTCACGTGCTTCTCAAACCCTACTACTCCCCCCTTCATAAAGTCTACAATTTTATAAAGTCTAACCTAAATATAGATTTTCTTTTAATCTAATCAAAGTTAACATAATATTCTTTTGGTTTAATTATAAATTTGGTATCCAACACTTTTAGTATTGTATCTATTTAGTCCGTTTAGGCGTTTACTTTATAACAATACTTGACTGTATAACAATGTGTAGCTAATTATTGTCCTTTACCCGTAAATAGTTTTTAACAAGTTTCATGAAGTTCAGATACCCTAAATTATTATTTTAAATAGGCATTGAAATTACTTTCCAATGTAAATTTATTATGTCGGTAGAAAGTCCCACCATTAATACTTCTTTTTAACATATATCTTCTCTCTAATTTTTCTCTATCTCTCTAACTTGCACTTTCTCTTTCTCTATCAATTTTTTTTATAATTCTTCTCTCTCTAACTTATTTTTATCTTCACCAACTTGAGTATATGGTTGTTTAGGCATGTGTTCTCGACCAGAAGTCAGATGTTTAAATTCTCACTTGTACGTTTTGTTGAAGTAAAAAAAAAAAAACTTTTTTTTATAATCTCTAAAAAAGTATCAAAGGGTGCCCAAACTTTTATTCCAAGTGTTCTAACTTTTAAAATTTCAACATCAATCTTACATGTTTGGTCTCTACTTTAAAAGTATCAATGTATACTCTAGATATGATGCATGAATGTGAATAACATTAGGTCATAGTTCAATTTCTATGCTAGTGCAATAAAAATTAAATGGCTATAATTGAGATTCTATTCAAAACGTTAAAAAGGACTAGCATGGGGAGTAAATACAAGTTAACAAGATCATTTCATTCAAACAAAAAACCTACACACTCAAGTTTTATAATTTTGGGTTCATTACCCTAAACATATTGTTCTTACTTCCAAAGAGGTAATGAATTCTGTTGATGATCAAATTTTGCTTAGGAATTTGCCCTTCGCTCCACGTGACGATCAACAGTGAATTTATAAGATAACGGGAAAGACGTAACCTGCAAGACGAGCAAACGCTATACACCGGTGTGGTGTAGACCACACACACTCTGATGCTTAAGTTAGCCTTGGCCGGAAAGCACGTAGAATGTATTTAGGGTTTAATGTTTGCATACCTGAATGCGTGTGCGGTCTCCCTTTTTATAGACTTCACCTTAGGGTTTTTGTCGACACTAGACTTCAAATGATCTCTGGGCCTTTGGCCCTAGTCGGCCTCGGCAGTGGGCTGAGGTCGACCTCATCCTCCTAGAGTCTTTAAGAATTCGGAGGTGTTTCTGGATGAACCAGGTGAAACCGGGGCGGTTGGGGACATCAGGGACCGAAGGGAGGTGGCCAAACTTAGCCCGCGCCCGTGAGCCGAATGGTTGGGCCAAATTGGCCCGACCCTTTGGTCCGGTCTTCCTCTGAGTCGGCTTTCTGGTCTCACCTCTATCCAATTGTCCTCGTCAGTTCCATGTGCGTCAGTGTGATCCAAAATTACCTATAACAAATTCATTTAATTTTTTTAGAGGATCGTAGGCAAAAAGTGATTCAAATCGTTACATAGTATATTGTGATTCAATGTCAGACTTACCAACAAACTATCTCAATGTTTTTCCTTAGAGAGATCCGCACACCATTTGCATAATATTTTGTCTACCATTTTATTGATATTAAAGCATATTTTAAAATTTTACCAAAATCCAAAATAGTCATTGTAAAAAAGTAAATCCGCACAACTTGTAAAAGTGATTTTATACGTTGTTTTTTTTTTGAAAGAGAGTAAGTTGCAGATGTCACTATATTTTGTCAAATTGTACGACCATTTTCTTTTGTCATATATCTATTCACCACATTGTACGAAATCAATTACATCTGTCTTATAAGTATTTCTTAATTCATAGTATCAATAGCTAAAAAACAAAACTAAAAAAGACTACAAAAATTCACCATTCCAAGTTGATAGACCTAATTGAAAACTTTAACAATTTAAAAATTAAATACATATATAATAACTAAATTGGTAAGTTGAACTTTTAAGAACTACTCAAGTGAACTATTACCTTTTGGTATTAAAAAAAAAATTACCCAAGTTACAAAATATGTAAACTATGAGCAACTCGACTTATTTTTTTCTTTTCAACAAAAAATTAAAAAGAAAAATAAAATAATTATTAAACTGAGTATTTGATATTTACTATAATCTATTTACATAACTTTAAAATGAAGTACTAATTAATTTAGCATTATCCTTAATCTTTAAAGTTTAAACCAATCCAAGGCGTTAAAATTGAAAAGGTTGAGCTGTAACCATCGTGCTTAAACGTGGGTTTAGGAATATAAATACAGGTTAAAGATAGTCATGATTGGCCAACACCCAAACAATAATATAATTAATATAATCACATTAATTTAAATTAGAATCAGAAAAAAAAAATATTAAAAATATTAAAAATCACTTATCCCAAGAAAAAAAATTATTAGGTGCAGAGGAATCGTCTGTAAAAATTTGGACATTATTGGAGTTAAGTCACTCTTCGACATAATCTGCAAGGTTGATTCTTTATGGTTTTCATATTTCAATTTCAATATCTTAACTTAATTAAAACTTTTCTTTTCTTATATTAATTTATCAAATTAGGTAAATAATTTGAGATTAAATTATTATTTTAGTCTTTTGGTTTCGACCAAGGGTCGAGCAAAGAAGAAAGAACTGGTGTAGTTTCCTTTTAATTTGTGTTATTTGAGCAAATATATATAACGATATTTTTTTTTTCCTAATTTTGTTTCATCCTCTTAATTTCAATTTGGTTCTTTTAATTTAATCTTTATGGTTTAGTTAAAAGTATCGTTTTATTTAGGTTGAATTACAAGTTTAGTTTGTGACATTTTAGATTTGCATTGAATAGATTCTTGATTTTTTTTTAGAAGAGATTTTTTAATTTTTTAAATTGTCTCGTAAATTTATGAATTTTTAATTTTGTATCTAATTATAGGTTCTTAGTTTTAAAAAGTGTCTAATAAATTCCTAAGGCCCTGTTTGATAACCATTTGGTTTTTGAAAATTTTGCTTGTTTTCTCTCAATTTGCTTATAATGGTTTTCATCTTTATTAAAGACACATTTGAATTTCTAGTCAAATTCTAAAAACAAAAACAATTTTTCTAAAACATTTTTTTTTAAGTTTTCAAAATTAGATTTGGTTTTTGAAAACAAGGTAAAGTTATAAATAACCTAATGAAGAAACTTGTAGATAAAAGTAGTGTTTTTATAGGCTTAATTTTCAAGAACTAAAAACTAAAAACGAAATGGTTATCAAACATGGCCTAAACTATTGGTTTTGTGTTTAATAAACCATGAGCAATTTTAGGTCAAATAGATTATTGACATATTTGACAATTTTTATTCAAATTTTTAAGACAAAAAATTGAAAGTTTAATATCCTATTAGATACATAATTCAATTTTATGTTTAATAGATTTGTCAATTTCGAAAATTTATTATATACGAAATTGAAAGTTCAAGAATCTATTTCACATTTTTAAAATTCAGAAATTTATTAGACATAAAATTGAAAATTCAGGAACATATTTCACATTTTTAAAAGATACTTTAACAATTTCAAGAATCCATTTTTTTTTACCTAACTCATTTATTTAGATACAATCTTGAAAAATGGATGAATTTCAAATAATTCATTGTTTTTTTTTTATTATTATCAACAACATTTAGAGATGGAGGATTTGAACATCTGATTTCTTAATCGAGAGTACATGTCAATTACAATGGAACGATGCTTAGTTAAACAATTAATTCATGATTTTAAACATTAAGGTATGTGCATAAACTTTTAAAATAGAAAAACAAAACCTTTATCAAATGAACCTAAAATATATGACAATAAGATAGATACCTTAAATTAGACACATTATTTGGGGACCTCCTCATTCATGTATTAGTTTTTAAAAAAGGACTACTTATTCATATTCCATTAAATTATTACTTAAAGTAAATATATGAAAATATATATATTATAAAAAAAATTAAACAAACACAGAGACAGAAGACACCTCAGTTGTGTTGAATTAAAACAGCCCCTAGCCTTAGTTGCCAGAAAAGGAAAAATAAGGAAAATAATAATAATAAAGAAAAATAATAAAAATTAAAATTAAAAACAACTTTACAGAACTTGCATGTCACTTGCCCTTTATTAAATTCATATTTATCTGCATGCATAAAAGATGCCCCAAAGTTTTCATATTTGCACTTACGTCCCTCCTCTGCCTTCTCAAAAACCCCCCATTCCACTCCGCTCTCCGGCAACTCAAATTACTCTCCAGTAACTGTGCTCTGTTCCAATGGAGGTGCCGGAGTATCTCGTCGGTGGCTACTACGGCGCCGGAGCCTGTCAATTTTCGCCCGAGAATCAGAAATCCACCGCCGAGCATTTCGCCGTCGATGAATATCTATTGGACTTCTCCAATGAAGATGTGGCAATCACCAGCGGGTTCTTCGATAATGTTGCCGGAAATTGCAGTGATTCGTCGACGGTCACTGCGATTGAGAGCTGCAATTCGTCGGTCTCCGGCGGCGATAATCAGTTATTAGGGAACTTTGGCTCCGGAAGCTTCTGTGAAGCTCAATTCTCGAGCGAACTCTGTATTCCGGTACTTGAATCTTTTAATTGAAGAAAAAATTGGAGTTCATTCGTTTGATTGTTCGAGAAATTTTGGATTATGATTTTGTTTTTTTTTTTCAGTGCGATGATTTGGCGGAACTCGAATGGCTGTCGAATTTCGTCGAAGATTCATTTTCGACGGAGGAGATTGATAAGGATTTTCCGGCTATTGCATTCCTCTCCGGTACGGCGGCGACTCCAGAAACGCCATCATCCTCCGGCACCACGGCGTTTGGTTATGGAAGTGCAAAAACGACGTCATTTTTCCAGCACGAAGCTCTCCCAGGCAAAGCCCGTAGCAAACGGTCGCGCGGTTCTCCTTGCGACTGGTCCACGCGCCTCCTCCAGGCGACGGCGACGGCGCCGGCTAAGTCGGAAACGACGTCGGCGTCGGGTCGGAAATGCCTGCATTGCGCGGCGGAGAAGACGCCGCAGTGGCGGACTGGGCCAATGGGCCCGAAAACGCTGTGTAACGCTTGTGGGGTCCGGTACAAGTCGGGTCGTCTGGTACCCGAATACCGACCCGCCGCGAGCCCGACATTTGTGTCGACGAAGCACTCGAATTCTCACCGGAAAGTAATGGAGCTCCGACGGCAAAAGGAGCTGCAACACCAAGAGCAGTACTTAAGTCAAAGTTCGATATTCGGCAGATCCAACGGCTGTGATGAGTACTTGATCCACCGTCCCAACGGCGGTGATTTCAGGCACATGATGTAGAATTTTGCAGTAAAAAAAAAAAAAAAAAAGGGAATAGAAAGACAGCGGAAAAAGCTATAAAAAAAGAATTAATAGATTCTGTACTTTTTCTTTTTTAACCTTTCCATCAGTAAAAACCTTTGGAATTGAGAGAGGATAATGATTATGGTGGGACTGAGTGGATGTACGGACTGTTTTTTTCAGGCATCTTTTTATGATAAAATTAAATTGGATGAAAAATCTTCTTTTCTTTTGTTCTTTTTTTTTTTTTTTTTACTTTTATTTCATAAGAGAACAAGAAAGGTGGGGGACTTCAATTGCCATTTCTTCAACACTTTATTGGTTAAATTATAAATACTTGTTATTGAAATTTGAGCATACAAAGGATATAATAGGTTCACATTGAGTATAACAACATAGAGTATTTATAATATATGGTTGGAATGATGTTTAACTTGGCCTTATCGTTTAACCTTATGTCCTATTAGGTTTCTCAAACTTGATTTCAAGTACTTGAAATATACAACTAGTTCGGATCGAATTGGTTGGACTAATGTACTATATATATTTGGTTTCAATTAGATTATGATAACATTAAGATGGGACTCAGTTAAGATTAAACATCTAGATAGCTCATTTTTGTCGATCTATGGCTCATTTGGGCTAGATAGTTTTTGGTCTCTCGTTGATCAAACTACAACCTACTTGGGCTAAGTGATTCTGTAGGCCAATCTGACCTTGGTCAAGCTACAACTTAAGGTAAGTTTAACATGATTGACAGGTTTTGCTTAATAAGATTTCATGGTTCTCACATTCACTTAAACTATAAAGTACATGAACTCCCTCACGCTTTCACACTTATATAACTACTTAGATAATTGCACTTTGCCAATGAATTACTTATAGAAAATGAGTGTTTACGCAAAATAACTTTCTATTTTAAAATCTCACTCATTATAGAGGCAATTAGGTATAGAAATTTGAAATTGAGTGAAAATTCTCTCTCTAAACCAATAAATCAATATCAAGTGTCAAGCGGCGGGTGTAGGTGTGGTATGCCGCGATTCCTTGGGTCAGGTGAGTTTCTCAGCTTCTGTTTTCCAGGAGAACATTAGAGATGCAGATTTTGCAGAAGGGATAGCGGCCTCAGTCGGCTTGAGGCTTGCGGTGGGGACGGCTACCAGACCTTTTGTGGTGGAGACAGACTCTTTGAGGGTGTCCAAGCTGCTGCGGCGCGATGAGGAGGACGTGTCGGAGTTGGGGATGCTGTTGGAGGATGCGGTGAGGGGTGCTCCAGCGGGGTGGTTTGTTGGGGGCAGTTTTACGTTCAGGGAAGGTAACCGTGTTGCCCATCGTTTGGCGAGGTTGGCGATGGAGGACAGATGTGACCGAGTGTGGATGGAAGAGGGCCCGACGTGTGTTTCGAGCTTGTTGGCTGAAGAGGTAGTGCATGAGTTTCCTCAGGCAAGGAGGGGAGCGTGATCAAGCTATGCAATTTCCAGGCGCCGCCTAATCAGGAGGCCTAGGCACAGGGAAGGTTTTCTGTTTCCCTTTCTTTTCCTTATGTTTTGCATGCTTAGGTTTTCTGGAAGATCTTTATGCTTTAGGGTGGGGTTTGGTGATGTGGTAGGCTAGGGGGCTTTGTTTTCAGTCTGGATGCAACGGAGCGCCAGACTAATCTATTGCTTTATAATTGTTACGATGCTTTTGTTTTGCTCTGCTGGGTTGGTTTGAGGCCATGCATCTGAGCATGGAATCTGCTGTTTTATTCCTTTTGTCTGTGAACTGTTGAGCGCAAGTAGTTGGGGTCTTGGTGGAAGTTATCAGGTTGATGTTTGCGTGCTCTCTGCTTTTCTTATGCTTTTGTTGATAGTGGAGTATGATATCTTATTTGGTGAGCTTCTTGAGTTTCTCCTGCGACCTCCGTCTTGTTTGAGTGTTTGAGGCCTTTTTCCCAGATAGTCTTGAAGGCTCTGGTTTGTATTATGGGCTCTGTAGATCTGTTGTCACCCCGATAGGTGTAAGGCAGAGCGGGAGGTCTAATTGTTGCAATCTTGTGTGTGTGCTTGACCTAGGTAAAAATGAAAGAAAAGATTTTGACAGGGAAAATAGAATCTGAGAAGGAAAGAATTGATTAAAAAGAAGTGTTTGAAAAGAAAAGAAAGAAAGAAAGAGGGAAAATGAGTGGTAAGACCTGCTTGAATTCGAGAGGTAAAACAAGACGTGGGCATGCATTGAGACTTTTAAACAGGTGTCTGTTTCTCTATGAAAGCATGTTGAAAGCGTCAGGCAAAGAGGGGTAAAAAAAGGTGTCTGCAGTGTGTTCAGTTAGGCCATCCAAGGGTAAAACCCGGGTTATGGGTCCCTACACTGTAGAGCGAAAGCTAGTACCCCGCCCTTTGAGTGGTAAAAGTAGTAACTGTGTTGTCTTCACTTGCAGGCCCTGGGTTCTGAGAACACTCCTTTTTTGCGCCTTTTAGGTTTCTCTGCGAAGCTTTAGTGCCAGTGTAGGGGGAAGATGGGTGGAGGGGTTTATAAGCCTTTCTTGGGCTGGTAGAGGCTGCTGGAGGTGAGGCCTTGCATTTGCATGCGCGTGAGGTTTCGTGGAGTTAACTTGTTTTGCTTTATAATTTGTCTATCATGCTTTAGCTCTTCTCTCAGGCATAAGGTTTAGCATCCGGTGCGTGCAGACTTGATGTGATAAATTTCAGTGTTTGATTCCTAGTCAGTTTTAAATATAGCTCTATGGTTGACTGAGGTTTATCAGGTTGCAGGGTGGGGTGTCCAGTCAGGTTTCTCCTGGTGTGTGGAGTGAGTTAATGGGTGTTTTCCTGTGCTGATGAGCGGTATTTGGCTTTGTGATCTTTCAGGCATAATGACCAATGATGGGGGCTGACTTGGTGCTAAGTGGTGTTGAAGGGAGCAGAGCTGGTTGCTAGTCTGGTTGTATGATGGCGAGTGTGTAATGGGTTATGTTTAGCAGTGTAATAGTTTTAGTCCTTCTGGTTACCTGCTTAGTGTGTTGTTCCTCTTTTTTAATGGTTGGAATGTATCAAAAAAAAAAAAAAAAGTGTCAATCTACGCATAACTCAACTATTTAAGGTATATACCTTTGACCATAAGATCAAAAGTTTGAATCTCCTTCCCCATATATTGTTGAACTAAAATAAATATCAATTAAATTGAGCTATGACTTATGAGTACAATATTTATGAATATTAGGCCAACATCAACACAAAAATTGACATTACTCCTCTTGAGATTAGAGATTCAAATCCTCATACCCTACATTTGTTGTATGAATATTATACAAATAAATAACGTTGCTATAATTCATCAATTCGCAATAATTTGACCTCTCCTTCTTTATAAAATTTTATAGTCAAATCACAGTCATACCAATTAATTACCTCCTCAAAGTTAATTAATAGACTATATTGTCCCCTTTCAAGTCCCATTCACATGGAAGCTTATTTAAAAACCATATAAACTCAAGGAAGGACATTTCTTTTTAAAAAAGGAAAAAGAAGATTTTTTTTTTTATTATTTTTTGAAAATAAGATTGAGGTTGTAAAATAAATTAGGCCATATCACATGACACATGTGAGGGATGATAATCAATTAATTAATTAATTATAGAAAAGAATTGGAGGTACGCTCACATTGAGGAATGTTACTCTTGTCCACCCAATCCTCGACAATGCCCTATCCTTGGGTCCCCTCTCTTTTTATATTATGCATTTTTTATTTTTATTTTTTAAAGAATTTAAATTGTATAGATGAGGCCGACATGAGTATGGTTCAACTGGTTAAGATATTATTTACTTCTTTAAAAGTTAGAATATGAAATCCTCCACTTTTGATGAAATAATGATCACGTTTGGGTTTAGATTCTCGAGATATGAACCTCTGACCTCTTGGTTGAGAGTATATGTCAATTATTGCTGAGCTACTTTGGCTACTTAAATTATATGTCAAAAGGTCAAAAAAAAAAAAATTGTAAAATTGAATTTATTTAATCAAATGAAATGAAAATTGCAATCATTTCTCCATTAAAAACAGCACAAATGCTAAACAAAAATTAAAACTAAAATGTCAAATTATATAATTCTTAGCTTTCATCTTATAATTAACCGACATTTATAAAGTTTTTGGAAAAGAATTGCGTATGATATGAAGACCCACATGAATATGTATGTATGTGTTAGGAAAAAGGAAAAAAGTAGCATTCATAAGATGGTCCAATGTCCATTATGCAGTACATTAAAATAGGTCAGAAATTAAATATCAACTTGTAAATATGCCTATATCTAAAAAAAAAAAAAAAAAAAGAGGTGTGCCCCTAAGTACAGAATATAAGTACCAAAATATAAATAAATAAAAAAATATATGTGTGTGTGATGAATTTGCATGCATGCACATGATATGCCTATTTGTGATTCTTATCTCAATATATATTTAAGTTTAAATTAGGTTAGATATATCTTTTAGTGCATAGTGTTTAAAGAATTTTGTGAATTTCAATTTAGTTATTTATATTTTAATATTTTTTCATATATTATTTTCGTTGGTCAATTTAAGTAGCTGAAAGTGTATGGGACCTTGAGAAACTTAAGAGAGCAGTGATGAGGGATGATTATGAAATCATTAGAAAGATTCCTATTAATGAAGATCTTAATGATAGATTAGTTATTTGACATTATGAAAAGATGGGGAAATACTTTGTGAAGAGTGATTACAAGTTATATATGAATTATGAAATACAAAATTGATGGGTTGTCTTCTATAATACCTATATATGCATGCTATGGGTTGGGTTTGGAAGAATTTGTGGAAACTTAGAATCCCCTCTAAAATAAAACATTTGTGTTGGAATGCCTTAAATGAAACTCTTTCCTAACAGAATTAATTTGCACAGCAGAGGTATTATGGATACTAGTATAATTTTTTGTCCTATTTGCTCTAATAATGCTGAAAATACTGATTATAGTTATTTTGGTTGCTATCGAGAGCAAGGAAAATCTGGAGGAATAACACTAATCAAGTCTTTCTAGACGTGGATTTCAATGGTGGATGAAGATTGATTTGAACTCTTCATAGGCATACCTGGGACTTGTGTGACTGTTACATGCTGTGTTGAAAAATAAAGGGAAATCCTCAGAAATGGCCAGAAATTACAGGGTAATTTCAAAAAATGGCCAAACCGTATTTTTTAATGAAAAATGGCCAAACCGTATTTTTAACCTAATTTCACTTGTTTTATTCTTCCAATTATACCCTTAAGTTAATTTTCACGCCCCACCCTATATTTGAGGAAGCCATTTATTTTTTTTTTTTTAAAAAAAAACCAATTATCCCATGAATCAAGCAATGGTTAGTTACAACATATATATTATCTCTTATCATTTGAAATTCAAATCCAGATTGCTTTATCGATTGCTTCATCTTTTCCAACCATTCTGATTGATTATTGGTCTTCGTCGTTCCTTCGATAAAGGATAAAGCTATTGATCATAGGTATATTTCAACATTTTTTTACTGCTTTCATGTTTTCTGTTACTCCAAAAGTAAGCGTTCAGATTGATTATTGCTTTCATGTTTTCGTTCACCTTAGTTATTCTTTTCATTTGTTGAAAGCTCATTTGAACTTTCTTTTGAATCAGTCTCAATCACCTTTGAATCTTCCGTCTCCTACAAAAGTAAATAATTTTTAGAAGAAACCCTTACCCGTTTTCATACACACTGTAATTGTGATTAAACAAAGATCACAACTACAACGATTTTTCTTCAATTTCTTCAATTTGCATGATGAATTCTAGCTGTAACATGTATGTTTTTTTTTTTTAATCGTATTTTGTTATGTTCTCCCATTTTTTCTCCATAAATCGTGATTTGAATTTAGTAACAAATTTCTTAATTAAAATTGTTGTTTTCAAATTATACGGTTAAGATAAATTAATATTAGACTTATCTTTTTTATTTTGAAATTATTTTATTGAATTTAACATTAAATTAACCTGTAAATCCTAGATTCTCTCCTTTTTTTTATAGTATATTTAATTTGCATGATGAATTCTAGCTGTAACATGTATGATTTTTTTTTTTATCGATATATTGTATTTTGTTATGTTCTCCTATTTTTTCTCCATAAATCGTGATTTGAATTTAGTAACAAATTTCTTAATTAAAATTTTTGTTTTCAAATTATACTGTTAAGATAAATTAATATTAGACTTATCCTTTTTATTTTGAAATTATTTTATTGAATTTCACATTAAATTAACTAATAATATGGATTTAGATTTGTTTCAATTTTAATTTTCCAGATTTATTTGTTTAATTTGTAGGGTTGTTATTGATTTGGTTGTTGAATTAATCGGTAACAATCCTAGATTTTCTCCCTTCTTTATAGTGTATTTTAATTTAATTTATTTATGAATTAAGATTTGGGTGGGATATTTACGTCAACTTTGTTGCCAAAAAAATTTACTAAATTTAGCTTTTGGCCATATCTCAAAATGAAAACACGAATGGCTCTTTTTCAAATCAACTATTTTAAAATGGCCATTTAGCTAGTTGCCCCAAAAATAAATTTGATTTTGGATAATTAGTATTTGGGCCTAGCCCAAATAAAAGCCCAAATTCTAGAAATGTCTTGAGAAGAGGATAATTAGTATTTGGGCCTGCATTAGAAACATTTAATTCAACAAATAATTGTTCACCAATGTCGGGTAAATCAATAGCATTTAAAGATGGAAGAGTTGGAGTATTCTCCTGTTCTATTGACTCCCTTTGAGCTATTGGTGTGGGCTCATGTTTTCCTTCTGAGTGAGGAGAAGCATTTCCATTTACTGATGTTGTAGTGTCACTTTGAGGTAAATTGACATCAGTTGGAGAACACTGTTGTACTTGTTCATTTGGCACTGTGATAATGCTTTGAGTAGGAAGTTGAATATTTGTATCAAGTGGTTGATGTATGTCCACTGGATTTTGATTTTCTTGACATGGTGATTGCTGATTGGCTGTTGTTGTGTGACAGTTTGGAAAATGCTCAAGTTGTATATTGACATTGTCTTTCTCCTTGCATTTCTTAGTTGAGTTGGTAGATATCTTTCATTCATCAAATAAATCCACCAAGGTTCCTTTAAATGTACTGGAGCAATCCTTTGAGCTGATCTTGTCACTTTGTTCTCGTTGTGTGGGTGCATTTTTTTCTCTAGTGGTGATACTCCACTCTTCCAAACCTGCAAAATCAGTATCTACAAGGGGCTGCATAGTACTAATAAGTGTTGTGTTATTGGGTGAATATGGAAAACAATTCTCATAAAAAATAACATGCCTTGAAATGTAAACTCGATTGGTACTTTCATCCAAGCATCTATATCCTTTGTGTGATGGACTATAACCAAGAAACACACAAGGATATGTTCGTTTTTCAAATTTTTTTTAGTGTAATTTCGCAAGGAAAACATCGACAACCAAAAACTTTAATCCCACTATAGTTAGGTGTTCTTTTAAAGAGCTTTTTAAAGGGACTTTGGTTGTCTAAGACTTTACTAGGCATTCGATTAATAAGAAATACAACAGTCATAAATAATGCATCTACCCAAAATTTCATTGGAACATTAGATTGAAAAATAAGAGTCAAACCTGTTTCAACTATATGGCGATGCTTTCTTTTCACCACTCCATTTTGTTGGGGTGTATGGGGACAAGAAAATTGATGGATTATGTCATTTTCTTCCAAGAATTGTTTGAAATAAAGGGATGTGAACTCACCTCCTCCGTCACTTCGAAATACTTTGATCTTTCTATCTAGTTGGTTTTCTACCATGAGCTTGAACTTTTTTAAGCAAGAGAAAAACTCCGACTTTCGTTTGAGTGGATATATCCAAGTAAACCTAGAGAAATCATCTACAAAGCTCGCATAATATTTATAGTTTTGAAACGAAAGAATGGGAGCTGGACCTCATAGATCACAATGAACTTTTTCTAGAGGAACAATATACTTAAGATATCATTAGAATGAAATTTTAGTCTACAACTTTTTCCCATTTGACAAAAGGAACAAACATGAGTAATTTTATTCCAACTAGAAATGTCAATTAAGCTTTGATCATACAAGGATTTTAGGCCATTTTCATTTAGGTGGCCCATTATTTTATGCCAAAGTGAATAGGAAGCTCTATTAGCAGATGTGATAGCTAAACAAGCTTTATGATGCTGCTGGTTTTGTTCTTCCAGGGCATAGAGTCCTGCTGTCTTCACTCCTTTAGCAAGAATTTGTCCCTGTTTGTTCTTTATAAAGAAATCATCAACATAAAAAACAATAGAGCAATTATTATCTTTAGGTAATTTACTGACAGACAATAGATTTTTGGTTATTTTAGGGGCTATCAACACGTTTTTGAGTTTTAAATCCATATGTTTAGTAGTTATTTTTCCTTGACCAATGTGAAATATACTTAACTTTTCTCCATTTCCAACATATATTGTGTCAAGTCCATGATAAGGTTGTAGTTGAGAGACTTTACTAGGATCATTGATGATGTGAGATGAAGCGCCTGAGTCAACATAGAGCAATGGATCTACTCCATTGATGTTCATGACAGCAAGAGCCTTAGGTATATCCTCAGCTTAGTATGAGTGATCAAAGCGATTCCAACACTCCAAGGCTGTATGATTACCTTTTCCACATACTTGGCAAGTGATTTGATTAGTTTTAAAAGGTGTGTTGTTGGACAAACCTGAGTTTTGACTTGTTCCATGTGTATGGTTGCTCTGTTGGGAGGAGTTGTGATTTCCAGCAGAGTAATTGTGATTTCTTCCTTGAAGAAATCCTCTTCCTCTTGAAGAAAATATTCTGCCCTTTCCTTGAGCTCTTCCCCTTTGTGAGTAGAAAACGTGCTCATGATTTGGAAGGGTAGATTTTTCTTCCTCTATTTCAGAATTCATCCTAACTTAGTTTATAGGTAGGATATGGTGCTTTAGTGAGCATAGCAGTCTTGAAGTCTTTATATTTACTTCCAAGACCTCTAGCCACATGGAATACTTTTGTCAAATCATCAACCGGCTTCTTCATTGCTGCAAGTTGATCACACGTTCTCTTAATTTTCATCAAATAATCATCAATAGATAAGTTACGCCTTTCTTTATGCCTAGAAGAGTTTCATTCAAGTGAATCTCATTCTCCTTTGTCATTGTCAAGAGTTGTTCCTCAAGGGAATTCCACACTTGATGTGTTGTCTCGGTCCCTTCAATCATCCCAAGCACTTCTTCAGTTATGATTCCCAAAAGCCAAGAAGTTAGCAAACCATCATTATTCACCCAATTGATGTATTGAGGATTGGTAGTGGAGTTGCTATCTTTATTTTCTACTTCTTTTCCAGGTGCTTCTCCAGTTTGGAGATGATGATCTATGCCCATGCTTCTCAACAAGGGTAGAACTTGTGACTTCCATAATAGAAAGTTGTTTGAATTTAACTTGATTGAGATCAAGCTGGCGAGCATTGATGAAAGGACTAAATGGTAAGCAATGGTTCTGTTTTTGCCATAATACTAAGATGAAGATTGAACCAGGATGTTGAGTTTTCTGTTCTTCTGAGTCACAACTCTGATACCAAAAGAAATTCAAGTAATGAAGCTGCAAAAATTATTTAGAGTACAAAGAGATCTCAACTCTTATTGTTTTTCCTCACTAAGACAAGAAGGGTTGCAGCCATATAAAAGGACTGACCCGAAGAACCTAATAAGGAAAGTGTTAATTAAAATTATGGCTTTCCTTATATCAAATGTAATGGTAAAATAAAAGGAAGATTTCCTTAATTACAAGGAGTAATTTCCTGACAAATTCTCTTCAAAAGGAATGTAATATTGTCTTGATTTCCAGCTGGGTGTATATTTGGAAAGAGTTATTTTAGGACCACATTTAATCTGAGTTGCTATTGATCTGAGGGGGTTGATTTGCTGATCTGTTCATGACTGATATGAGGCTATTTGTTGTTGTTTTTGTTTATCTATTTGTGGCTGATTTGATGCAATTTTGCTCATCTGGTGGTGGTTTATCAGGCCCAACCCAAATGGTCGACCTCGTCTCAAGGTCGAGGCCGGCCACTCGGTCCACTTGCTCGGGCAGAGTCCTTCCGCCTCTGTTCATTCTCTGGTGTCCTCGGCCGCCCCGATTCCACTTGGTTTAGCCCGAATCGCCTCCGAATGCCTAAAAACCCTAGAGCCAAAACAGGTATTTAAGCTCTTCTTCATCACTGAAGAAGGGATCTCGAACTTTAATCTCTGAACTCTCCTCTTACTCTTGCTCTCTTGCTTCCCATCGTTCTGCTTGCTGACTTAAGCATCGGAGGCGGTGTGGCAAACACCACACCGGTGTGTAGGTTTTATTGTCTTGCAGGTCACGTCTTCTCCCTCTCATACAAATTTACCGTAGATGGCACGTGAAGGTCAGATGAGTTCCTCATGTCCAGATTTTTCCAGGTATGCTGGACAATATTAATTTGATTCTTATGTTTAATATAACAGTTGGTAGAATCTTTGATCCACAAAGTAAGAATACCGATAAATTTTCAGAACAACGAAAGGCTGACAGCAACCCTTGACATGCTCGACCAACTCGCCATTAACAGCACCGATAAGGAATTCGAAGTTCTCGAGGACATGTTGAAAAATGGCAGCGACAAGAGAAGAAGGATTAGAATCGGCCATTCCAAATATTCAAACTGCAAGGAATGGAAATCGACTCATTTCTTGCAAACGGAACTTAGATCGTGATAAGGAGAAGAACAAAGGAGTGAAAATGAAATTGAAAATAAAAATGGCAACAGTAGTATCAACCAAGTTGATCAAGAAAACACATTCGTTGGCTGAAATTATAATTGGTGTTTTGTTTTCTCGCTTTTTTCCTGTTAGGTTTACGCAGGAGGTGATATATGGTTGGTCTTTAGAATTTAGGATGTTGTGGCATTAGAAATGTTGGGAATTGGGAGTGTAACCAAAGTACCACATTGGCTAGATAAAGGGATGATCATGGGTTTATAAGGGAGGACAAGTATCTCCATTGCCAGAGTCTTCTAGTTCAGAAACAGCACGTCAGCCAAGTATAACTCTTGATAGAGCTAGGAGAGTTGGCATTCGACCCCCACAGAGGTATGGTTTTGAGGATATGATTGCTTATGCACTACAGGTTGCTGAAGAGGTGGATCCCCATGAGCCGTCCACCTATAGAGAAGTTGTTTCGAGTAGTGAGTCTGCTCAATGGCTTGCTGCAATGGGAGATGAGATTAAGTCACTTGATAAAAATCAGACTTGGGAGCTAGTCAGACGACCTAAGGAAAGAAAGATTGTTACTTGCAAATGGGTCTTTAAGAAAAAGGAAGGAATCTCACCTACAGAGGGTATTAAGTTTAAAGCTTGAGTTGTTGCAAGAGGGTTTACACAGAGAGAAGGAGTTGACTACAATGAAATATTTTCACCAGTGGTCAGACATACTTCCATTAGGGTGCTTCTAGCCATGGTTGCACATCAGAATTTAGAACTTGAGCAACTAGATGTGAAGACAGCTTTCTTACATGGAGAGTTGGAAGAGGAGATTTATATGACCCAACCAGAGGGGTTTCAGTGTCCTGGTAAGGAAGACTATGTTTGCAAGTTGAAGAAGTCTTTATATGGGCTCAAGCAGTCTCCACGACAGTGGTATAAAAGGTTTGACAGTTATATGATTGAGTTAGGCTACAACAGAAGTCCGTATGATTGTTGTGTGTATCACAACGAGCTTGGTGATGGATTGAAGATTTATCTGGTTTTGTATGTAGATGACATGTTGATAGCTGCTAAGTCCAAGTCTGATATTCTGAAGTTGAAAGACCTTCTCATTGCTGAATTTGAGATGAAAGATTTGGGTGCTGCTCAGAAAATTTTGGGTATGGAGATTTATAGGGAAAGAGATAAAAAGAAGCTTTTCTTGTCACAGAAAGGATATATTCAGAAGATATTGTCCAGGTTTGGGATGTCTTCAGCTAAGCCTATAGATACTCCTAGTGCTGCAAGTGTTCGTTTGTCTTCTGTACTTGCATCACAATCTGAAGCTGAGAAGGAATACATGTCTCGAGTCCCATATGCTAGTGCAGTAGGAAGTTTGATGTATGCTATGGTATGCACTAGGCCTGATCTTGCACATGCTGTGAGTGTTGTCAGTAGGTTCATGGGGCAACCTAGAAAGGAACATTGGCAAGCTGTGAAGAGGATTTTTCGCTACCTTAGAGGTACATCTGATATAGGTCTCGTTTATGGAAGTGATATAGAATGTTTAGTGACTGGTTATTCTGATTCTGACTATGCTGGAGATGTTGACAGTAGAAGGTCCATGACTGGTTATGTGTTTACCCTTGGTGGTTCTGTTGTTAGTTGGAAGGCAACCCTACAGCCTACAGTTACTTTGTCTACTACTGAGGCTGAGTATATGGCACTAACAGAAGCTGCTAAAGAAGCAATATGGTTGAAAGGACTAGTTGGTGACCTTGGTCTTCATCATGATCAGGCTATTGTATATTGTGATAGTTTGAGTGCAATATGCTTAGCCAAGGATCAAGTTCATCATGAGAGGACTAAACATATAGATGTTAGATATCATTTCCTGAGAAATGAGAAGAGGATTAAGGTGATGAAAGTTGGGACAGTTGATAACCCCGCTGATATGTTCACCAAGCCAGTCCCAAGTGGCAAGTTCCAACATTGTTTGGACTTGCTAAATGTTCTGAATTGCTAAGTGGTCCCTATGGGACCTTATGAAGCAAAGGGAAAATCTGGTGGTTTTTAAGTTGCATCTGGTACTTTTCTTTGGGTACATCTGGTTCATCTGTTATGTGTGAGAGAGTTCAAGTCAAGGTGGAGATTTGTTGATATGCCTTGAATTTGATATGAAGCGCTCCGAACGACCCAGTACGGGGGTCTCGTTGACCGGTCAGCGAGTCGGGGTCCAGGGGCGAAGCGCCCGGTGGGGGTTCAGGGGCAACGCCCCCTAAGCTAAATTATGTATAGGGATTAGATATGATATTTCCGTTTTGGGCTTTTATTTGGGCCTATTATGTTAGGGTTAAGAGTGGTGCCATATATAAACCCTCTTAACCTATTTTTTGCCCTAATCTCTATATTCTGAATACTTCTCACATAATAAGATCGTTCTCTCTCTCTGCCCGTGGACGTAGCTAACACACCGTTAGTGAACCACGTATATCTGTGTGTTGTTTCTCTTCGCCCTTTCTTTTTTGTTACGTTGTTACTGTTTTCGTCATAACAAATGGTATCAGAGCCATGCTCCTAACGTAGCCGTTTCGTAAATTCCTCGGGTGCCAAACAAAGGATTTGTGAGCCTTGAAGAAATAGTCATGGGGGAGATCCGTAATCTGGCTCTAAGAGCAAAAACTCCCCCGTATGAAAGGAGATCTGGACGGATTATCCGTAATCTGGCTCTAAGAGCAACTCCTCCGTATGAAAGGAGATCTAAACGGATACAATCCGTAATTTGGCTCGGCTCTAAGAGCAAACTCCGAATCCGTAATCTGGCTCTAAGGGCAAACACCTCCGTATCAACGGAGATCTGTACGGATAGAATCCGTAATCTGGCTCTAAGAGCAAACTCCTCCGTAAGAAAGGAGATATGGACGGATAGATGACTATTTGAGGGGAGGCTCGTCTGTGGTACTTTGTTCGAGGGGAGGATTGTTGGGAATTGGGAGTGCAACCAAAGTCCCACATTGGCTAGATAAGGGGATGATCATGGGTTTATAAGGGAGGACAAGTATCTCCATTGGTATGAGGCCTTTTGGGTGGAACCAAAAGCAAAGCCATGAGGGCTTATGCCCAAAGTGGACAATATCATACCATTGTGGAGATCTGTGTTGTGTCCTCGTCTTTAACAAGAAAATTGTTTTAGGTGTCATAAGTGAAGGGTCACCAAGAATTTGGGATTTTGCCAACGCCAAAAATGCGTCGGAAGAAACAACGCACAAACAAGTGTCGGTAAAGGCATCAAAAGAAACTTATCGAAAGAGGTTTTGTCGATGTCAAAATAAGTTTGCATCAGCAAAAAATACTTCTACCGATGCTACCTCCACTGACGTGGGCAGAAGTTGCCCATGCAGTGAAGGTGCCTGAGGTAGAACTTTGGAACTATTTTTTTAAAAAAAAAAAAATTGTTCCTTTTGAACATTATTATCGTTGAATATTCTTTGTACCTCAAACAAATGGTATACAAACTCAAATATTTTTCAAATTTCATTAGAATAAGGTGAAAACTAAATTTTTTTATATAAGTTTGAGATTAAAATATAACTACAGAACGCACATCTGCACTTAAAAGCCTACACCCTATACTTCTAGTATATGCGATCTTTTTATTCTCATCCGCATAATCTTGTTTCAACATATCGACTTTGAAGAATCTAAGAATTTTTTTAATTAGATTCAATTTTTCAAACTAATGAATTTTTAACACAAAAACAACATAAAAAAGTGCAAACATGAATTAAAAAGAATCTTTAAGTGACTAAAACCATCAAATCAAGTGCAACAATAGAATGAGAAATGATTGAATCTCAACCTCTTAATAGCAACAATTACATTCTTAATTAGTAGCTCCCATCCAAATATCTTAAAACAAAAATAGGCTCAAAAATCACATTAGCCTCCAAATCTAACACACATATAGCCTCCAAATTTAACTCACATATCAAGACTAAAGAATATTAAGAACTAAATTTTATTTTAAAGAGAGAATCCTAAATTTTTCATAGGAAAAAGAAGATATGTATATATATATACACCCACATGAAATTTCAATACTATAATTTAATAAGGATGGCCACCAAGTAATTGAGAACTAGCAACATCAGAGTTAGTAGAAATTGAGCTCGGCCTCTTTACATGTTCAACGTCCGAGTAAACTGCACCTGATACATCATCCTCAGTAGATTCTACGCCATTATTGTCAATCGGAGCAACAATGCTCTTCTTTCTAGCTCTCTCTCTTCTCCACTTCAACTTCCTCATCCAATGTCTTACCAAAACCAACCCCAAACAAATAAACGAAGTTCCCATAATCCCTCCCACAACCACTGCCACAATCACTTTCAGAAGCCCCTCTACTCTATAATCTTCCGGCAGAGTAAGCCATGTCGCCGCCGTGAAAGCCGTCGCCATGAACGCCAGAGACACCCACATAACTTTGTGGGTGATCGTCAAAAGCCGCAGCAGTAATCTTCTTTTGAAAGGGATGATGCTCACCAAAACCACCATAATACACACAGATGTCGCGAGTGCCATGCTGTTGCTTATCACAAACACCATGTAGCCTTTTGTTTTCCCCACCATTGATTTCCCTATCTGTGGTCCGTCTTGGTGGACGCCGCCGGGAGGGCTGATCCCGGCGGAAAATGTAACGGTGGCGATCAGAGCTGCCACTAGAGTCACCGTGTTCCTCGCGTTTTGTAGTGCCTCTTTGTACATGTCGTGTTGCTTTTGCCGCCGTGTACGGTGCCGATCCATTTTGCTCATTAGTAGATTTCGCCGCTCTTTGCTCAGAAGCTTTTGTCTTCTCAAGGTTTTGGAGATTGACCCTTTTTTGTTCTCTTCGTCTGTGGCTTGATCTTGATCGTTCAATGTATTTTGATTTTCTTCATTAGCTTGGACATCGATCCTGATATTTTCCTTCTCTGGTTCTTTCTTATGATCATCTGAATCGATCCGATGGTCGGAGTTTTGATTGAAAGAATGAATCTTTTCCTCTTCCTCGTTAGTTGGGCTAGTCGAATTCCTTAGTTCTCTCCTTCTCTTGCCGCCGGCTTTTGTCAACATGTCTTCAAGAACTTGGAACTCATCAGTGTCCCGAACGACGAGCTGGTCGAGCAAGTCTAGGGCTGTCAGCCCTTCATTGTTTTGAGAATTAATCGGCATTCTTAAATTGTTGATCAAGTACTCTACAAACTGAAACGTTTATTGGAAATCAAGCAAAAGATATATAAGACAACAACATCCCCATAATATATGCAAAAACCATAAATGAGAGTTCTATTACTTATTATATTCTAGTTCTTCAGAAGCACAAGCATTTTGGGAATGGTTCGAACAATACCCATTAAAATTTTGACAACTAAAAAAGACAAAGTTGGAAGATTTAAAAATATTTTTTATCTCTTAATTGTGAACATTTTAATGGTGGTATGTAGAGAGATTCCTATCGGCCTGCAAATAATTTTTGATGAATAAGATGGGTTTGAGAAAGAAAATGTATCACCTTAAGTCGTCCTCTGAGAACTGCAACGTGCAAGAGAGAGTTGCCAAGATGATCAACAGAAAGGAAAATTTCAGTGTGGTGGAAGGTTTGGACCAAGTACACAAAAGCATCGAACTGGTTGTATTGGATAGTGAGATAAATGATGGGGTCACCCTGTCTGGTGCGATAAAGAAAAGACAATGGAGCAAGCTGCAGAAACTGTTCAAATACCGCAGTTTTGCCGTTCATGGCGGTGAAGTGCACTGGCAAATACCCGAACTCGTTGAATTGAAGAGCCAGTTGAGGATGATGACTCAACAGAAGTCTTGCCACGTCAGCATGTCCACCTAAGCAAGCCTTGTGCAATGCAGAAAATCCATTCGCGTCAACTTTGTTGGCCACTTCTGGGAAGGTGCCCAATAGTTCTTCAACCACGCCTGCACCAACCGTGTCAAAGACCATTACTTTATTTGACTTTAATGACAACCATTATATATACTTTTTTTTTTTTTTTAAGAAACAACCAAAATATATATATATATATATTAGGAAGAAACAACCACTATATTAAAATTGGTAAAATTGTGAAGTTAATTTATTATAGTTTAATTGATGAAGACATATACTTTCTAGTCTCGATTAAGAGGTTAATTAGAAATTCATTTGCATTTCCACGTGTTGTAGAATTAAATAAAAATTACGATCAAATCACATGTAAAATAATCTTAAATAAAAAAAATATCAAAATTGGGATTAAAGGAATGATTAAAGAGAAAAATACACTTTTAGTTTGTGAGGTTTGGGTTAGATTTCATTTTGATCCCTGAGTTTTCAAACTCAACAATTTAGTCCTTGAGTTTTGGTTTTAGTTTCATTTTGGTCATTCAATCCAATTTTCTGTTAATAATTAACGGAATGCTGATGTGGCAATTTTTTTTATTAAAAAAATGTATTTTAAGTTTTTTAAAATATAAATATAATTAAATAATAAAAATATTATTATTTTATATATTTTTTTTATTTCTTTCCCGTTCCCTCCTTTTTTCTTCCTTTCTTCTTCTTCACCACCTTCTTCTTCATCCTCAACATCACCACCATCTTGTCGCTGGCCGCCACCGACCGGCCCACGACGAACTTTTTTTTTTTTTTTCCTTTTCTCTTGCTTACTTTTTTTCTTCCATTTTCTCTTCACTTTTTTTTATCAAAAAAAAAAAAGAAAGAAAGAAAATCTAAGTGGCTGGTTCAGTTCGTCGCATCGGAGAAGAAGATTTGAGCGGCATGGGTCGGTTCGCGTCGGAGAAGAAGATCTGAGCTGAGCGACATGGGTCACGAAATGGTGTGGGTCAGTTTGCGCCGGAGAAGAAGATCTAAGCTGAGCGGCGTGGGTCACGAAACGGCGTGGGTCAGTTCACGTCGAAGAAGAAGATCTTAGGTGCGCGGCGTGGGTCAGTTCACACTGGAGAAGAAGATCTAAGCGGTGTGGGTCTGACGTTCAAGGTTGCCTCGTCTTTCTCTCAAACGCTCGATCCATCTCTAACGCCCCGTCGTTCAAGGTTGTCACGTCTGGCGTGGGTATGACGTTTAGCAGCAGTCGATCGTCGACCAGATTGAGGTGGGTTCGACGAGCTTATTTGTGCGAGAAAGAAGACCCATGAGATGACCAGATCTGCGGTTCGTGAAGAAGATCTGTCGTCCGGAGGTTTCTTTGTGCGAGAAAAAAGGAAGAGAAGAAAACGAAAAAAAATAAAAGAAGAAGAAGAAAGGAAGGAGAAAGTATGAAAAGAAAAAAAAAAAAGAAAGGAAGAAAGAAAATCGAAGAATTTTTTTTTTAGAAAAAAAATATCCTTGCCGGCGATCGGGGTTTCCGGCATCCAGTGGCCGCTAGTAAGGTTGGTGGTGGGGATGGTTGAAGAAGAAGAAAGAGGTTGGTGGTGTGGTGTTAAAGAAGAAGAAAGAATAAAAAAATAAAAATATATTTAAAAAATTAATATTTTATTATTTTTATTTTAAAAAATGAAAAAAAAAAGATAATTTTTAAGGGAAAAATACACTTTTAGTCCCTGAGGTTTGGGTTAGGTTTCATTTTGGTCCATGAGTTTTCAAACTCAACAATTTAGTCCCTGAGGTTTGGTTTTAGTTTCATTTTGGTCCCTCCATCCAATTTTCCGTTAATAATTAATGGAGTGCTTACGTGTGACTAATTTTTTTATTAAAAAATGATAGCGCAATTTATTGTACTATATTTTTATATGATTTTATCGTTAGTCTTGGGTACTTTTTGGCCAATTTTATGTCTACTTGGTTTTGTTTTGTAAGAATCAAACATTTCAATGGAAATCGACGTTTTTGAACATCACCGGTGATTTAGGAGCTAAAGAATTAGTTCGAGCCAAGAAAACAGCAAAGGAAGCAAAATTTTGGGCCTAGCGTCTCAACGCTAGCCCTTGGAGCGTCTCAACGCTAGCCAATAATCAGGAGAGGCGCGTGAATGGAGGCAGCGTCGAGACGCTACCTCCACAGCGTCTCAACGCTGCGAATTTCCCTGAATTAATTATGGCACGCGTGCGACAGCGTCGCGACGCTGTGTCCTTAGCGTCTCGATGCTATCGCGTAGATTGGACAGTATATATTGTTTGTGATGCCATCTGATTAGGGAGCTGTTTTGGAGAGAAAAATACGACTTTTGAGAGCATAATCTGGACAGAAGAGGGCAGAAACATAGAGGAGCTTAATTTCAAAGCTTAGATCGGGAGGATCGTGACGGAAACGCGCGAGAATCACGGCTAGTGAGTTTTAATCTTTCTCCCTTATTTCTTGTACTGATTTATATGATGTTTGGGACTGATTTCGCTTGTATTTTAGAGACCATGTGTAGCTAAATTTCGTTTCTTAGGGACTTGATGTAGTCATTAGCTTGTATGGATTAATTTTTCGGATTTTTTAGGACGTTTCGTAACGTAGTTTATTTATACAATTGTATGTTTAGTGCTTATAATCCCTTGATCACGGATTGTATGATTTTCGTTTCTGAACTAATTGCTCGGGAGAGGGTAGTTTAGATTAGACCATCAATTGCATAACTTAGGTAATTCTTTAATCGGGAGATTTGGGATTGCTTGAGAAACTGTTATAAGGATTGTTCTTATTGCTTATGCTTGTAGTTGAAATTAGATAGGGATATCAATTTCTTAATTTGCATAAAGAATTAATTGTACTTGGGAGAGGCTTTTAAGTATCAATAATCCTTGGTTTATGAACTTGTTACGAATTTGTTTCTAATTATTCTTTAAATTAATTCATGCGTCTAATAGGTGAAATCAATTCCCTAAGGTCTTTCTCCATTGAGTTTCCATATTTTATTGCTTTTATTTTTCATTGATTTGCATATTTCTCGATTATTTTCTCTAGATAAAATTGGGATAATATACCTTTAATAATTAGGGGAACTAGAAAACCAATCCAGAGGACGACATTCGATTTTCAATCACTATATTATAACTTGGGCCCACTTGCGGTTAGCAATTTGCGTATCAAAAAATTACTTTTAAATTTTTTAAAATATAAATATATTAAAATATTAATACTTTTTCATTTTTATTTCCTTTATTTATTTTTCTCTCCCCTCCTCCTCCTCCTCATTCTTCTTCTTGCCACCGGCGTCGGTGTTGTCGCCAGCGAACGCCGACGGTCGACCGGTAGCTGCAGGTGAGAATTTTTTTTTCTCTTTTTCTCTCACTCTACCTTTCTTTCTCTGTCCCTCACTGCCACCGTTCGCCTCCGATCTGGAACACCCGTTTACAGCCCCACAACTTCTGTCGCATCGTTCGCCCAGCTTGCCGATCAGACCTCTCAGACCAAACCCATTTTCTTCTCCTTCGATTATCGCGTGTCGTCCGATGCCCAACTCCAGTCGAGATCTGAAACCGACGCCCAACTCCCGATTATCGCGTGCCGTCCGTCGACGCCCAACTCCTCTGCGTGACAACAACTCTCATCCACGAGACCCACAACCATGTGACAACCACGCGATTCCGGCACGACAACAGCCTTCACCCACACGATTTTCTTCTCTTCGTTTCTCCAGATCTATTGACACCCACAACAACCCTCACCTTCGTTTCTCAAGATCTCGGCGTGCGGGAAACGATGCGTTTTGACGGCGAATCCAACGGTGATGGTGGAGCCATGTCTGAAGGAGCTACTGGAAGTGGATGTGATGTTGGTGACTGCGACGACCTTTGTTTTTTTTTTAATCGGTAAGAAGAAGAAAGAAAGAAGGGAAAGGAGAAGAAAGAATTTCGACGACGACGGCGACAGTCGGCTGCAAGAGGTAAGGGGGAGGATGAAGGTCTCCCTCCTCCTCCCTTTCCCTCTTCTTTATAAAAAAATGTGGAGAAATGGAGGAGAAAAAAGAAGAAAATAGAGAAAGAAGTTTCAAAAAAAAAAAAAAAATTAGTCGGTGGCTGCTGGCCACTGGAGTTGAAGAAGAAGTTGGGGATGAAGAAGAAGTTGAAGAAGAAAGGGGAGGAGAGAAAGGAGAAGAAATGGAGGAAAATGAATTAAAAAATTAATAAAATAATAATATTTTTATTATTTTAATATATTTTTATTTAAAAATATTAAAAATAATTTTTTTAATTAAAATAATAGTGTCACGTCAACCTTCCGTTAGTATTTAACAGCAAATTGGACGGCAGAGACTAAATTGCTCATTATCTTAAAGGTAGGGGTATTTTTGTTGAGTTTGAAAACTCGGACCAAAGTATAACTTAACCCAAACCTCACCCAAAATGTATTTTTCCCAAAATGAAATGTATAGGTGGGATTTTCAAGTGGGATAAAAAAAACATGAAATATATTCGTTTAGAATTTTAAAGCTTCACTTTCACACTTGTTGAACTAAAAAGAAATACCTTGGTGTCCTCTCGAGGCAGCTTCAAAAAAGCAAGCGGGATCCAAGTTGTCGCCGCCGTCGTCATCTAAATCGTGAAACCACTGCTGATTGGAAAGGATCTTGACGACGTCGACGTGGCCTCGACTGCAGGCGACGAACATCGGACTCTGATTTTGATGATTGAGTTTGAAACTGGCCCAAGGATCTGTCTCCAGAAGCAGCAGCAGGATTCCGGCAAATCCTTGTCTACAAGCTTCATGAAAAGGAGTCTCCATCTTCAGATTCTCCGCCGCCGCAGATTCCGGCCACAGCTTCAAGATCTCCTTCGCCAACTCCAAGTAGCCGTGCCTCGCCGCCACGTGCAGCGCCGTGTTCCCCGTCGGTTTCGATCTCTGCTTTAGAATTCCGGCGTTTTCGAAGACGAGATTCATGAAACTCTCTGTGTCGTTCCATCTCACTGCTAGGAAAAGCCTTCGATCCATTATTTCTCAGTTTCTGGCTGATACTAAATAAATAAAACCGTCAATTTTATTTTATACTGAACAAAAATGTCTTAAATAAGCTCATAACTTCCTATCCTGTTCTAAATTTTTTAAAATTTACAAAAATATGACAAATTTTTCAAATTTTGTATCTAATAAAACCTAACTTATTAGCCATAAAATTGAAAGTTTAAAAATAAACTTACATATTTGGTTTAACTTTTCAAGTGTTTAGCTTGGTAAAAAAATCATTTTGAAAAAAAATTCTAATATTTGGCCACCATTAAAAATGACTCATAACAAAATGAGATTGAAAAATAAACTATTTTGAGAGAAAACACTAGAAAACAACTTTTCTTAAAAAAAAAAAGTATATAATAATTTGTTATAAAAACTTAACCAAACATACAACTCTTTAAATTCTAAACAATTGTTACACAAAATGTTTTAAAAATAATGTATTCTTGAAATACACTCAAATTAAAAGGTATTTCAAACTGGTCCTAAAATTTATTATCTAATATACAAAATTAAATATTTAAACATTTATTAAAGTTTTTTTTTAAGCTTAGAGACTTAGATATGGTTCTCAAATTTTTTTTTTTTTTAAGAAAAAACTATTATAATTTAATCCTATTATTGTTTCAAATAAAAAAAACAATATTATTAATATTTCTATTTATGATTATGATTAGATTATTGTGCGTGGATAATGGTTTTCCAAATAAATTAAATAATTATAGTGCTTAATGTTTGTTCAATTTCCACATCATTCTCTTAGGACTAGAAACACGTTGAAGGTTATTTTGGTTGAAAGAGATAGGACTAATAATTTGGAGTACCACTGGTAATTATTATTTTTATTATTTTCCTAGCATGTGGGAGTGGGGGATTGAACCTCTAACCCCCACTAACATTTTGGTCACGATAAAGTTTTATGTCAATTGAGTCATGCTCTTATTGCCAGTAATTATTAGTTTTTATCGCTTATTTTTACCATAAATTATTTGTATTGGTGTGATATTCTCGATTATTGTAAGAGGCATTTGGTAAGTTTGGAAAAAGAATAGAGATTATAATGATATAACTTTTGAAGGGATTCAAATAAAAATGTAAATTATTTTTTAAAATTTAAAAAAGTTGTACTTTTTAAATGTTATTGTTCACACGTAACTTTGAAGATAAAACACGTAGAATAAATATATAGTTGTATTTATGTTGTATGCATGTGGGTGTACACAATCTCTAATGTTAATCCTTTGATTCTCTCTCTTGTGTGTGAATATGTTTCACTGGATGGTTGGAATGCTTGATCTCAAGTCTGAAGCTTCAATGGATTCTTGGAGCTTGAAGTCTTCCACTCTTAAGTCTTCAGTCTTCAAGAAGTGTTCAACATTTTGAAACTTATGGACTTCAAGGAGTTTTCAGTTTTCAGTTTTGATGGAGTTTCTCTGAATTCTCTAACTCCAGCTTGGAGTTTCAAAATTCTACCCACTTAAAATGAAGGAGAACCTCTCTATTTATAGAGTTCTCGTTAGATGGGCTCCGGTGACTTTTGGACCTAACAACTTAGACTTGGGCTTTATTGGTATTGGTCAGTCTCAACTTTACTCTTGGATTTAGTTTATATTTGACCCAAAACCATATGACTCAAATTTGATCCAATTAATTATTATTTTTTAATTAATTTTTCAAATTAATTAATTTGATCAAAATAATTTATTTTTAATTAATTGATCAAATAGAAATTTGGCTCTATAAATTTATTATTGACCAACTTTGTCTTCAAATTAAATTTGGGACATATGTCAATTTATAATTAGTCCCAAATTTAATTAATTATAGTTTCGTCATTAATTTCATGTGATGACGTGACAATTTGTGATTGGTCAAAATTTCTCTTTCAATAGTTATCTAACAAGTAAAACAACGAACAACTTATTTATGTTAGGATTAAAAAATATAGGACTTGACTTTTTTAAATTTAACATGTGGAAATAGGGAGGTGTAAACTTAGAATTTTTATTAGTGATGTAGAAGCATTAACCAATTAAGTTATGCGCCACACGGTGATTTAAAGTTGACTTGTTTTAGTCACACAAAGGAGAAAAGCTTTTACTTGATTAATAATATTGGGTTAATTTCATTTATTTCCCTATATTTTGTTACATTATTTTATTTTCGTTTCATACTTTCAAAATGTTTTTTCTCATGTTCAATAGATTTTAAAAATAACCATAAATGAATAGAATAAGGTGAACGGGATATAAGAAAAAATCATCACTGATTGGCAAAAACTACTTCTTAAACTAGTTTATTTTTAATAGATTTAATCGCCTCTTCTTGACTTCTTACACATTTTTCTTTTTTTAGTTTGACAATTGTGGAGACGAAAATTGAACTTTCGATGTTTGAGATGATAATTAATGTCTTATTTATTGAACTATACTTGGATTGACTTGTTGGCTTACACATGCCATTTACGTACTCTTACATCATGTCAAAGGTTGCCTTCCTAGAAATGATGGAGCAAATTCCTTTAAAGTATAGAAAGACTTGAGTTCTCCTAAAAAAAAATTTAAAAAAAAGACTTAAGTTGACTTGTTTCTTTTGAAGAAGAAAAAAACAAAAAGACTTTATTAATAATATAAGGTGAATGTGATATAAGAAAAAATCATCCATGGTTGGCAAAAACTACCTCTTAAACTAGTTTATTTTTAATAGATTTAATCCCCTCTTCTTAACTTCTTATACATTTTTCTTTTTTTAGTTTGACAATTGTGGAGGCAAAAATTGAACTATCGATATTTGAGATGATAATTAATGTCTTATTTATTGAACTATACTTAGATTGATTTGTTGGCTTACACATGCCACTTACGTATTGTTACATCATGTCAAAGGTTACCTTCCCAGAAATGATGGAGCAAATTCCTTTAAAGTATAGAAAGACTTGAGTTCTCCTCAAAAAAATTTAAAAAAAAAAAAAAACTTAAGTTGACTTGTTTCTTTTGAAGAAGAAAAAAACAAAAAGACTTTATTAATAATATAAGGTGAACGGGATATAAGAAAAAATCATCAATGGTTGGCAAAAACTACCTCTTAAACTAGTTTATTTTTAATAGATTTAATCGCCTCTTCTTGATTTCTTACACATTTTTCTTTTTTTAGTTTGACAATTGTGGAGGCGAAAATTGAACTGTCGATGTTTGAGATGATAATTAATGTCTTATTTATTGAACTATACTTAGAATGACTTGTTGGCTTACACATGCCACCTACATACCGTTACATCATGTTAAAAGTTACCTTCCCAGAAATGATGGAGCAAATTCCTTTAAAGTATATATTTGAAAAAACCTTTAAAGTATAGAAAGACTTGAGTTCTCCAATATATATATATATATATATATATAATAAAATTAAAAAAAGAAAAAAAAGACTTAAGTTGACTTGTTTCTTTTGAAGAAGAAAAAAACAAAAAGACTTGATTAAAAATATTAGGTTTAAGTTTAACTTCGTTTACGTCCCAATTTTTTTCTTTTTTTTACATTATCCTCCCTTTTTGGTTTTTGTTTTAGTATTTATATATGTGTGTATATATCCTTCAATAATTATTATTAAAAAAAAAAAAAAAAAAAAAAAAAAAAAAAAAAAAAACTAGATTTGAGTAAAATAGAGACATGCGAGATTTAAATTATATTTTTTTAAAAAAATAAAAAACAATACAAGATGACTACATCTTAAATTAAGTTTTTTTTCCTCTAATTAATCACCTTTATTTCTTAAACCAATTGCTGCATCATGTCAAATCATTCTCTTTAGTCTAATCATCTCGTCACATTCACACTTTTGTAGAAGTTTATTAGAATCAAAATACAAAAAAATTAAAGAGACCTAATTAAAAGTTTATTTTATAATGGGATGGCCACTATGGTTTTTCCTATCGGAATTAGTGGAAAGGAAAATGAGTTGTTGATGAGTGACCTCCACTAGATGGATCTTTGGTTTAGGCTTATTCTATTTGATGAACATGAATTCTAAAGGAAATTTCCTTTTACTTATTTTTGTTACTCTATTACCAATTATTCTTCCTCAAACAATACTATCATACATTATTTTTTGGATAATTGTAATGGGTGGCAACATCAGGATAAATAATAGCAAATATAACAATTTTTAAAAATATTTACAAATATGGCAAAAAAATTTAATTAATTTTTTATATTCCTAAATTGTCCCTGCACGCGCATCTCTTTTTTCTCGTCATTTTTTATTATTATTATTGATAGAAATCTTCTATCACTGATAGAAAATTTTTCTATCACTGATAGAATCTATCAGTGATAGAAAGACTTTCTATCACTCTATCAGTGGTAGAAAAATTTTCTATCACGGATATAAAGTTTCTATCACTGATAGAAGATTTCTATCACTGATAGAATCTATCAGTGATAAGATTGGCGCGTGCATCTTCTTCTTCCTCGTCATTTATATATTTTGATAGAAATCTTCTATGATAGAAAGTCTTTCTATCACCGATAGATTCTATCAGTGGTAGAAAATTTTCTATCAATGATAGAAAATTTCTATCACTGATAGAAAAGCTTTCTATTAGTGATAAAAAAACATTTGATAGAAAATCATAGAAAAACTTTTGATAGAAAATCTTTCAATCCCTGATAGCTATCAGTGATAGGAAATCTTTCTCACTGATAGAATCTATCACCGATAGAAAAACTTTCTATCACCCATAAAAATCTTTCTAGCTCCGATAGAAATCTTTCTATCACTGATAGAAAAACTTTGTATCCGTGATAAAAAGATTTCTATCATTGATAGAAACTTTTACTATATCAGTGATATAAAGATATTCTATCAATGATTAAAAAACTGATAGAAGTGATAGAAAAATATCTATTGCTGATAGAATCTATCCGTAGTAGAAAAAATTTTAATCTAGAAAATTTCTATCACTCATAGAAAATCTTTCCATCACTGATAGAACCTATCAGTGATAGAAAATCTTTTTATTAGTGAAAAGAAATCTGGAGGGCTGTTTTTGTAAATGCAACACACAAACCATCAGATTTTGCCATTTTTGCAAATTTTTTTGGTGGGCTACTAGATTTGCAATTACTTTGGCCCATATTGCTGTCCTTGCAACCGGCCCATATTTTTTCCATCCATAATTTGACACGTATTTTAATCGAAACAGCGCTTCATATGATATGGGCCTGTAAGAAGGTAAAAAAGCATTGGGTCCGCTGGAGCCCAGTGCAATCTCTCCAAAGCACTCTTCCCTTTTAGGATTAATTGCAAGAATAGACAAAAAGAAAAGTCCATTTTGAAAAATAGCAACGGACCCTATTATTTAGATAAATGGCCAAATCAATTTTATAAATTAATAAATATGAAATATTAAGTTACGAAAATACCCTCACCTAGAAATATAACCGAAAATTTTTGAATTAGTTAAATCAAATCTAAAATTCAAATTAAATCAATTCAATTCACCTATAAATTCCTTAAATCAAGGAACTGTTAAACAACCAAAAAATTGAAAATGCAAAATAATTAAAAATTGGTTAATAATTTAATACAAATACATAATAAATAAAAAATCAAGAAACCAAGAACATGTAAAAGGTATATAAAAAAACATACCATTTTAATGACGGTAAATTTATGCATTCAAGATTCAATAAGTAGTGTTTAAATTTAAGAAACAAAATCTAATTAGATTTTAGGCATTAAGATACACAAATATCTTGTATTTAAAAACTATGAAAAAAAATCAATCAATTCCTCTTGAATATGACAATTTCTCATCTCTTTGTAAATAAAAAATTTAACATTGATTCAAACAAATATTCTGTAATTCCATTGATAAGTATGCAATGACAGTGTCTTATCTCTTTGTAAATAAAAAATTTAACATCGATTCACACAAATACCATTACTCAACCTGTATTTATATTTCTGTTTTATATTTTATATAGTTCTATTATATCTACTTAAATGAAGTATATTAAATTTACTAAAAATAAAGTGTAACCTACCCAACTCAAAAAGATTAAATTCACCCAAAAATTAAATTGAAATCCTCCTTGCCACCATCACACTTGACGGGAGACTTTTCCGTATCAGTTCAAACCTGCAAATTTAATTTGTGGGTGAATTTGTGATAAACTTTCTTCAAATGAAAATACACGAACATATTTGTTGCGTTGCCACTTCCCTAGTGGAGGAGAAAATCTAAAATCATAAATAGTTTATTTAACAAAAGCATATTGTATACAACATCACACCCAATAAAGCTGAGCATCACAAAAGGGAAAGAGAATGTCAGATGCAAAGAAAAATTACTTAATTTTTTGTAACGGAGAAAAATTACTTAAGATACAAGGTCGAGATCTTTCTGAAGCTTTCACCCTTTCCATGGTTTCGAGCAAATCCAAAGTAAACTAGCAGCTAGAGAACATGAAGGTTCGAAAAAATCTTTATAGCATTTAAAAAAAAAAAAAACGCACCAACTTTAACAGACGCATTGGCTTAGGCAACATTCGATAGCAAAAATTTTGATGGGTTGAAAATTTTGGCTCTATAAATGGAAGAATGAGGAGAAGGGGATTTTAATTGTGGCCCATTTACGAAAATAACCCTCTGATATTAAAAAAAAAGAAAAGAAAGTACAGAAAAGGAAACCACTGCTTTCGTCTCTTCCTTCCCTAAAAATCTATTCGTCTTCTTCCTTCCCTAAAAATCTATTCGTCTTCTTCCATTTGACCCCCACGCTGCAACCATGGCTGGCACGCGAACGAGAGCTATTGACTGCTGAAGAACGCCGAAAATATGATGGGTACAGAGGAGAAAGACGTTAAAGAGAGAAATCGAGCGCTAGAAGTACAAAAACCAAACGAAAACCCATCCAAAACACAACTCACCGGAAATAACCCTTCGCGCGCGCGTCTTAGACGTTGTACCGCCCGTTGCCGTAGTCGCACGCTCACTGGAGAAAGACTGACGTCGACGTCGAAGAGAAGGAAAGGAGATGATGTTGGTCGACCGAAACATAACACACATAGAGAGATGAGAATGGGTTGCTATGCGTGTGGCTCAAAGACAAGGAAAAGGAAAGCTTAGGGCTAACTCTAAACTTGGGTTATTTACAAAAATGCCCTCTCATCACAAACCTACAACAAAACTATAAAAGAAAATCTCTATTAAATACCCCGTATGAATTTCTAAATATCGGGTATGAATTTTTAAATACCCGGTATGGATTTTGAAACTTCTCCGTAATTAGTTTTGTCTGCCTCAAATTTTAGTTTTTTAGATAAATTTTCACTGGCATTCCATATGAGGTATTTTTATTTAGCTAACTAGCATAGTTATTTCATATGGGGTACGAAAAATCGTTTATTCATAATTCTAACACATACATGATAATTATGTACCGATATATACCACTTACAAGCACGTATAAAATTCGTTTATTCATAATTCTAATACATACATGATGATTCTGTACCAATATATACCACTTACAAACAGGTATGAAATTCGTTTTTTCATAAGTCGTTTATATATACTATTTACAAACATGTATATAAAAATGGAAATAAATCCCGAAAATCGAATTTGCTTATTAGCAAATCCATAAGCAGGCTGCAATGGGAAAATAAGGAATTTCATAATTCCAAAAACAGGTGGGTTTTACCATTCAAAAATGGGATTTATTTAAAAAAATATGCAGGCGGCAATGGGAAAAAATAACATTCCATATACGAATTTTAAAAAATAAAAAATATTATAAGAATAAACATGAAACCAATTTTAGTTATTACCTTCCTTATTTAAGCAGGTGTATTTAAAATATATATATATATATATATAGAGAAGCATGCGACAAATCTACCAAATCTGCATAAAAAAGAATTCCAAAATGGACGTGGAAATACATTTGAAATTATATATATTTGTTACCTAAAAGGAATTAATTGAGAATATATATAATTATATTTAAAAAAAAACATTCCATCTTGGCTGTCGACTGCAATTTGAAAGAAAAAAACAATATTTATTATAATTATATAATTAAATAATGAAATCCTATGAGAAAATCAAAAGATTATGACAACCATGTAATTAATAGGTTAATTGAACCCACTCGCTATAATTTCTGAATCCAATTTCAGAGTTTTTATGGAAAATCTTTATAAATGGCATATACACACATTATTTCTGAAAAATGGCCCAATACTCAATTGGGCCTCCTTTGATGATGTGGCAGTTGGATGACGGCCCAATTCCGAGTTCTCAATACAATATTAACATATTTTTTTTTCTTGAATCAACAATATTAACCATTTTATGCATGATATGATATTTCACTCTCAACCTTAAATTTCTTCAAAATAAAATTATATTCTCTCATTGGTATTATCAAATTATATACATATTATGGTACATTATTGACAAACATGTATCAAAATTTGATAAATTATTATAAAACATCTGTTAGCTAATATTTATTAGATTAAAATTACATGAATGTCTATGAGATGGGGTGGTAATAGAGACCATGAAATTTCCCGTTAAATTTAGGAAATAAGGAGAGAATTTCCCATGAGAAAATCATAGAGAATTATTCTTTATTTAGTTTTTTCTTATTATTTTTTTAATCTCAATTGAATCAAATAATACTTCTGATAAATTTTGAAATAGTTAACTTTTCATGGAAAATATTCATTAATTTTCAATTAAATAGTTTATTGTTCACATGAATTCTTCATTTAAATAGTTAGTTATCTTTTTTTAAGAAAAAAAAATCTCTATTTGAAGATAAATTTTTTAAATGTTGTAATACAAAACGAAATAATATTTCATATCGAATAATCTAATTATCTATACACATAATTCAAATGTTTAAACCATATATTCCAAACACGTTCAATTTTCTAAATCATTAACAATTAAACTTTAAATTTATATATAGAGATGATGATAATAATAATAATAATAAATAAATAAATAAGTGGAATAGGGCACGGGGCACGGGATGGAGAATATATTCCCATCCCGGTCCCCATATAGTTAGGAGAAATTTTTTCTCCACTCTCCCTCTTCATTCCCCTCCTAAACGAAGATTATTTGTCCCATTAGAGACAATTCTCCATGGAATCCATCCACGCATGACAAATGAACATCTCTACTTCTAAACCACTTTTTAGATTTTACATTACTTTGGTCCTTTTTTTAACAAAATTTTACAATAACGTTTGCATGGGGTCTTTTTCATTTCACCAAGCAATCATGTGGGTTCTTTTTCCCCTCTCAAGGCAAAATCATATGATTAGGGTTCTACATTTGCTATCCTAATAGATTTTTTTTTAAAAAAAAAATAAAAAATAAAAAGATTGCTAATAGATTTGAAGAAAACAGACTCCCATTTATATAATCATTATTCCATTACCAAACCAGACTAGACGTAAGGAGATTCTTTATTTTCAGAAAAATTAATCCAATTGTGATCAATTTGTCTCCATTTAAGTTTTTTTTTTTTCGTTGAGTAATTAACCATTTTGGGTGCTAATTAAATTAGAATGAGATTATTATATTTATTTGATATCAATTATATATTAAACCCAAATTGTTTGATGAAGTTAGGTTTGTTATATACGTAAGCAAAATTGGAATATGAAAGTATATTACACATAATTACCGAATATAATTGGAAATTAAGTATAGACTGTTGTAACATTTTAATATTTAATTGTATTTTAAATATGGGATGTTAAATTTTGGAGAGTTTTCTCTCATTTCAAAAGTGAGAAAACGTATTTGGAGAGGTTTTATCTATTTAATTTTTGGGTTACTTTTGTTTTGTCTTAAATTTCTAGATCTACAATTCTCCTATAAATACCTCTCTCACAAACACTTTCATCATAAGAAAAACACAACAAGAAATACAACAATTTCTATGTTTTTTTATTTACTTTCTCATATTTCTCTCATTTGCTTTTTTAAGAGCAATTGACCAAAAGAGGGGTGTTCTTTGTTGTGGAGCTTTGAGCTCAACCTTTTTGTGCAGAGTGGTTTGAGCTACACAACGTTTCAATTGGGTTGTTGTATCCTGGAGGGGACAGGCTTGAGAATACGTGCTGCACCGGTGGTTGATAAATAATTATACACCGTAGAGGGCTAGAATCTCCTTAAAGAGAGCGAGATATCTGTGCCTCAACCTAATTGTTTACTTGTTTGTTTTTCTCAATATTTTCTCCATTTCCTCTGTTATTTGTAATTTCCCCCAACAATTTTAAGGAGATTCAATCATGGAGTCTACTATTGAGAAACCAAACGAGAATGTTGGAGATCTCAACAAGCCCTTTCGATTTAAGGGAGCACACTTTAAGAGATGGAAAGGAAAAGTGTTGTTCTACCTTAATCTTCTCAAGGTAGCCTATGTCCTCACAGAAAAGAACCCGAAGAAGATCGATACTGAAAACATGAGAGTTGAAGAGTTCACGGAACACCATGAGAAACTTGATAAGTATGAGAAAGATGAGTACAATTACCTATACTCTCTTTTAAGTTTTCCTGCTGAGTATTTTTATGATTATTATCATACTATTCTTACCACTGCCAAGAAAATATTGAAAGTTTTACAGAGTAAACTTGATGGTAAAGTGGCAAGAGGGCAGGATGCATTGATTCAAGAAGACAATGAAATTCCCACCAAGGTAGATCTTATCTCTTTGAATGATAATATACCTAATGGTCAAATTCCAAAAAATAGTCACTTAAAGCCAAAGAAGAATTATATGAAAAAGAATAACAAACCTCATTTTTCTAATAAGAAAAATCCAAGCCAAGTGAATAAGAACTAAGTACATCCTAAACACTCAAGATCAGTATGTTTTGTTTGTGGCAAAAGTGGACATATTGCTCGAATTTGCAGATTCCGGAAACAAGAACCTGTACCTCAGGCCAATGTTACCGAAGAGCCATTTGTGGCTATGATTACTGATATTTATATGGTTCAAAGTGTTGAAGGATGGTGGGCTGATTCTGGAGCCAATAGACATGTCTCTTATGACAAAGATTGGTTCAAGGTTTATACTCCTTTTAAGGAGCCTAAAACAATAATGCTTGGTGATTCCCATACTACCCAAATTATGGGAACTGGTGAGGTTGAATTAAAATTCACCTCTGGAAGGGTTTTAATGCTGAAAGATGTGCTTCATACACCCTCCATGAGGAAGAATTTAATGTCGAGTTATCTTCTTAATAAAGCTGGCTTTAAGCAAACTATGGAATCTGATCAATATGTGATAACTAAAAAGGGAATTTTTGTTGGAAAAAGGTTATGCTTGTGATGGAATGTTCAAATTGAACATTGAAAATATTTATAAAGCATCTACCAGTTCAATTTACATGCTTTCTTCTTTAAATCTTTGGCATGCTCGTTTGTGTCATATAAATAGTAAATATGTGGGGGTTATGAGTAGTCTTGGATTAATTCCTAGTCTAAAAAATAATTTTGAGAAATGTGAAATTTGCAGTAAAGCAAAAATTACAAAAGGACCTCATAAAAGTGTGGAAAGAAATACTGAATTATTAGAGTTAATTCATACATACTTGCGTGAATTTGAAGGAATTTTAACCAGAGGAGGAAATAGATATTTCATCACTTTTATCGATGATTTTTCTAAATATACTCATTTTTATTTATTGAAAAATAAAAGTGATGCTTTTGAGGATTTTAAAAAATTCCTCCTCGAAGTTGAAAATCAATTCGGTAGAAAAATTAAAAGAATTAGAAGTGATAGAGGTCGAGAATATGAATCATTTGAATTCAATTCATATGTTGAATCATTGGGAATAATTCATGAGACTACTCCACCATATTCACCTGCTTCTAATGGAGTAGCTGAGAGGAAGAATAGAACCTTAATTGGTCTAACTAATGCTATGCTATTAGAATCATGTGCATCTTTTAATCTTTGGGGTGAAGCAGTTTTGACTGCTTGTCATGTGTTAAATAGAGTGCCACATAAAAAGACAAAGATCACACTTTTCAATTGTGGAAAGGGTATAAGCCAAATTTGGGATATTTAAGGGTTTGGGGTTGTTTAGCTTTTGTAAGGCTAACAGATCCAAAAAAGGCCTAAGTTAGGGTCTAAAGCTACCACTTGTGTTTTTCTTGGATATGCAATTAATAGTACTACAACCTATCGATTTCTTGATATTGAACATAACGTGATTTTTGAATCAAGTGATGCAATTTTTCATGAAGAAAAATTTCCTTTCAAGTCAAGAAATAGTGGGGGACAAAATTTTGAACAAACTTCTACTAAGTTTCGTTCTTCTACTCCTAGCGATAATAATCTAAATAATTCTCAAGTAGAATTAAAAAGGAGTAAAAGAGCTAGAATTGTGAAAGATTTTGGTCCTGATTTTTATGTTTATAATATTCAGGAAACACCAATTTCTTTGCAAAAAGCTTTATCATCTTCAGATGCAATTTTCTGGAAAGAGGCGGTTAATGATGAAATGGAATCACTAATTTCTAACAAAACTTGGAAACTAGTTGATCTACCACCAGGATGTAAAACTATAGGGTGTAAATGGGTCCTGAGAAAAAAGTTGAAACCGGATGGTAGTATAGACAAGTATAAAGCTAGACTTGTTGCAAAAGGTTTTAAACAAAAGGAATATTTAGACTTCTTTGATACCTTTTCTCCGGTTACGAGAATCACATCTATTAGATTGCTAATTGCAATTGCTGCAATTTTTGATATGTGCATTCATCAAATGGATGTGAAAACAGCTTTTCTCAATGGTGATTTAGAAGAAGAAATATATATGGACCAAACTGAAGGTTTTATAGAACCTAGGCAAGAGAACAAAGTGTGTAAGCTTACCAAATCCCTATATGGCTTAAAACAAGCCCCAAAGCAGTGGCATGAGAAATTTGATTCTTGCATGCTAAATAATGGTTATAAGCCAAATGAATGTGATAAATTCATCTATTATAAATCATGGGATGATTTGCATGTTATTATTAGCCTATATGTTGATGATTTATTGATCTTTGGCTCAAATATTTTTGTTATAAATGAAACAAAAAATTTATTGAGGAGTCATTTTGACATGAAAGATCTTGATGAGACTAATTATATTCTGGGTATGAAAATAACTAAAACCTCAAATGAGTTTTTTCTTGACCAATCACATTATATTGAGAAAATACTCAGAAAATACAATTATTTTGATTGTAAACATGTATCTACTCCATTTGATTCAAGTGTTCACATGTTTCCTGTTGAAAATGAATGTGATATAATTAATCAAAAGAAGTATGCTAGCGTGATTGGTAGCCTACGATATGCAACTGATTGTACTAAACCTGACATTGCATATGCAGTAGGAGTTCTTAGCAGGTTTACAAGTAAGCCAGGTAAAGAACAATGGCATGCCATTGATCGTGTTATGAAATATTTATTGGGAACGAAAGACTATGGCTTACTTTATAAAAAATATTCTGCTGTAGTTGAAGGATTTTCTGATGCTGACTGGAATACATTGTCAGGTGATTCTCTATCTACTACATGGTATATTTTTACCTTTGGAGGTGGTGCTATTTGTTGGAATCTAAAAAACAAACAATTATTGTCAACTCTACTATGGAAGCAGAGCTTATTGCTTTAGCTTCAGCTAGTGAAGAAGCTAGTTGGCTAAGAGATTTATTATATGAGATTCCAATGTGGGAGAAACCAATACCTCCTATTTTAATAAATTGTGATAGCACTGCTACAATTGATAGAGTAAAAAACCGTTTTTATAACGGAAAGTCCAGCCCTATTAGAAGAAAACACAGTAATGTGAGATCTTATTTGAGTAATGAGATTATTAATGTGAATTACATTAAATCTTGTGATAATCTTGCAGATCCATTAACAAAGGCCTTGACTAGAGAAGGGGTCTGGAACACATCGAAGGGGATGGGGTTGAAGCCCTTATAATTATTCATGAGCCATATATAAGGATAACCACCTAGTGATCAGAGATCCTGAGAACTAGGTTCAAAGGGAAAAACGAATTATAAAGTGGCCATAAAAAATGCACTATCTTTATATTTAATCCATCCCTATGGTGTGAGTGCATTTATCCTATAACGTTATGGAGGGTTGAGTTTTTCAATAAACTCTTAATAAGATCTGTAGCTCTTATGAGTGGGGTGTCATAGTTATAGGAGCACCCTTAACAGATTTTACCTATATGAGTGTGAGAGTGGGGTCGCTCTCTATGAGGATATGGTGCTTATTCTCAAATACACTCATGAAATACTGGGATCAGCACAAGGTCGTAACGTTCTAACCAATAAAGCTCATGTCAACACCTAGATAATTATGTGTGGATAATAATCCTCTATTTCCCCTTAAGTGTTAGAGTTCAAGTCATAGACCACTACTAACGCTGGAGTAGAGATTATTATTTCACTAGTAAAGGTTCAATGCAGAGTCACACCTTTATGATGCATAATTATCTTTCTTATGGCCAATTGATTTTAATTATTTTAAATATTAAAATGAGTGGGGGAATGTTGTAACATTTTAATATTTAATTGTATTTTAAATATGGGATGTTAAATTTTGGAGAGTTTTCTCTCATTTCAAAAGTGAGAAAACGTATTTGGAGAGGTTTTATCTATTTAATTTTTGGGTTACTTTTGTTTTGTCTTGAATTTCTAGATCTACAATTCTCCTATAAATACCTCTCTCACAAACACTTTCATCATAAGAAAAACACAACAAGAAATACAACAATTTCTATCTTCTTTTCTTTACTTTCTCATATTTCTCTCATTTGCTCTTTTAAGAGCAATTGGCCAAAAGAAGGGTGTTCTTTGTCGTGGAGCTTTGAGCTTAACCTCTTTGTGCATAGTGGTTTGAGCTACACAACGTTTCAGTTGGATTGTTGTATCCTGGAGGGGACAGGCTTGAGAATACATGTTGCACCAGTGGTTGATAAATAATTATACACCGCAGAGGGCTTGAATCTCCTTAAAGAGAGCGAGATATCCGTGCCTCAACCTAATTGTTTACGTGTTTGTTTTTCTCACTATTTTCTCTATTTCCACTATTATTTGTAATTTCCCAAAACATAGACTAACTAATAATTTTGAAGCTTCTAAATAAACCAAACTCAGTTGTCTTCTTGTGATTGTGATATAGCCATCTCAACTCAAACAAGTTTCAATCACACAATGATTAAAAAATTTGGTCATTTTCTTCATTAATTGAAGCATTTCTCTTTAGCCACGTTTATAATTTTTTCCAAAAGCAGCCCCCAAGTTCAAAACACTTTTGTTCTCTCTCTCTCTTTTAGTCTCAATTTCATGGAAATGTGATGAAAATATCAATAAAATGTCGATGTCAATAAATATTCTTAGAAAAATATTTAAAACAAAAATATTTAAATTAATAAATAAAAATTTTACATTTAATTTTTTTTAAATACTTATTATTAATATTATTTCCATATTGATTACATTTCGTTACTTTTTTCTTTATATTTTATCGATTTCTCTACCGTATAATGAAAATGTGAATTCACCTCGTATGTCGATGTCGAATTCATGCACATATAGAAATAATGTCGACGAAAATATCAATAAGTCGACGAAAATTGAATATATTGTTATTGTTAGGTATGTGTACAAAAACTACGGAGAGAAAGTTTTGTTGGGTCCTTGATTTTTTTTTAAATGTGTTACTTAGTGTATGTTTGGGAGTGATCTTGAAATTGCTAAAATTACTTTTGTAATGTTCGAAATCACCTCGAAACATTCATTTAATTATTCAAAATAATCAATTTCATTTTTGATTTTACATTTTTAAACATGATTTTCATATCATCAAAATTGATTTTAAATTATTAAAGACATGTTTTGGAGTGATTTTGAATATGACAAAAGTGAATTTCACCATTTCAAAATCACTCGGAAAGATGGGATAAACGTGATTCTCACTGTTTAATAGAAAATTGGAGATCACCAGAGAAACATAGTATATTAGAGCTTATAACTCTGACTATGTAGATTTTAGGGTTTTTCAATATTTATATAAGATCAATGAGATGATAATTCGTGTTCAGAGGACCCTCTTTTGAATAAGAAGTTTATGAGCTCATAATTACACTAATTTGTTGTTTTTTTTTTTGGAGTCCTACCAAATGTGGGTGGAGAATTTTGAATCTTTGAAGCTCTTGATAAAAAAATTATATATGTTTTAACTAGTTAAATTATGTTCGGGTTGACCATTAATATACTCATTAAGAGGTCGTTTGACCCACTGTGTTGGTTATAATAGTGGGGCTATTATAACCCACCCAGGTTTGGAGCATCAACAAAGATATTTTATTGATATAGTAACCACCATTCATCCCACTCGATTATTTTATTCATTCTCTACAGTAACTCTCCCCTTTCTTCTTCCATGCGACTTCTTGACTTTTCCGGTGACGACCGTCCGACGACTTTCCGACCACTTTTCCGACAATCGCCGACAACTTTTCCGTCGACTGATTTTTTTTTAAAATCTTTCTTCTATTTTCATTTCAAAAAATATAAAAAACGAAAAATAAAGAAAAAAACAAAGAAAGATATAGAAGAAAAGAAAGGAAAAAAGAGGAAAAAAAATACGATCGCCGGAAAATTTGTTGGTGGTGGCCAAAAAAGTCGAAAAATTTCTCGGGAGTTAGATACTAGGTTGTCTTTGTACATATATAAATATAAAGTTTTATTACATAATTACTTTTGATAATGAAGTATATGAATGTTTACCTTCATCGTACCATATTTTTCGTTCCAAATTATACTTATCGTATTCAAGTTTAAAGTGATAATAATAATTTAAAAAAAAAAAATACTACTCAAATTTTTATTTTATTTGATTCTTTTGATAATGAAGGTAAAATTAGTTTTCAATAAGCATTTACCATTTTTATGTTGGAAATACAAAAATGAAACAAATATGGTTTTTCTATATGAAATCATAAAATGACTTATTTTGTGAAAAAACCACGACTCCATAACAAAGAAAATCAACCCTTACCTTAGGTTATTTTTGTTTCATTTTAAATCAAACACATAATTTAACCCCTATACCCAAAACTTTTTTTTTTTTTACAACTAAACCCAAACATTTTTTTTATATATATTTGCAAAATATGATATTTGACGTACAAAGTTGTATGAGGAAAATAAACAAAAAATCATGAAAAAAAAAACAGTCAACTTCAACCTTTTGATTCAGAACCCCATGTTAAACAGATCAACACTCCAAACACAGATAATTTTAACCCAGACTAAAATAATCTGCATCCCAAACAGTAAACACAAACTATATTATACCAGACTAAAATAATCTACACCACGAACAAGACTATTTTATCACAGAGTATAATAATCTGCACTCCAAACACATACTATTATAACCCTCAAACTATTATAATCTCTAGACTATTATAACCCCCAACTATTATAACCAACTCAGCGCCCAAACAGTCCCTAAATAACTTATTTAATTTATTGTCCATTTAAAAATTAATTAATTAAACTAATTCTAACTATTTATGGGAATCTATCAACTTAAGTTATATATATATATATATATATATATATATATACTTTTTTTTATATCATGAGTGTTCGAGCCAGTTTGTGTGCAACTTGACTAATCTCAAGGGACAATCGCTTGACTCTACTACATTTGGTTGTCAAGAAACACGTAAGATATATTAATAATCTACATGTTGACCCTTGTGCTTAAACCAACCGGCTTTTTATTTTATCAATTTGAGTTTTCAAGTTTAGCAAATATTTAATTTAGGCAAAAAGCAAAGAGAGGCCATGCATGTAGTGATGTAGAGAATGTCATTTGTTCAAAAGTGTTATATATGAAACAGTAAACACAACTAGGAAATAAATTAGCAGCCAAATTATTTGCTAAATTGGATTAATTTATTCTTGTGGGATATTACATTATCAAGTAAAAGGAAACCCTAATCATATGCAAAGTAAACAAAGATTAGAGAAAAAGGAAATAGGAAAAAAAAAAAAAAAACTTGATTCCAGCTGTGTGTTTAATTGATTGATTGATTGACCAATCTACAAGCTTAATAGACTTTATTGAATTTCAAATGTTTTGATTGGCTCATCTCAACCACCATATAAGACAACCATGAAGATGTAGTCTAGTACCATTTTTTAATTAAATGATTAAATTGACTAAAATTAAAATAGAATGTGATAAAAATAAATAAATAAATAAAATAAAACCTAAATTATTGAATTGAAAAAAAATGAAGTAAAAAGCCAAAAAGAAATAATAATAATAATACACATGCATGCAAATACAAATGCAATCTTCTAAAGAAAATGGTACACTTGCCAGCTATTTGAGGATGAACATAAATATATTGATTCAAAATGAAAGAATTTTTTTTCTTTAATTTCTGAACTAAGATAAAATTAAGGAGCAACATCATTACGTTATTGACTTCTAATTATTAAGTTATGTTGTGTTCATAGTAGAGAAATATACGAAGAAAAAAAAATGTCATATAGTAACAAAGACGAATAATTATACTAAGAAGCTATAAACCTACTTAAAAGATTAGTTGCATTTAATTCTTTTAGTGATTTAAATATATTCATTTTAATACATTTTAGAGAGATATTGCAAGAACGTCTTCATATGAATAGATTAGAAAAATACAACAAATTTTAAAATATGGTTAATATCTCGACATCATTATTAAGATAAATTATAGTCTATTCATAGACTATATATTGACTATTATGATCATATATATCAAGTTTAAGTATATAAATTTAGTTTAAGACTAGGAGTAAACATGAATTTAGTTTAGATTATGAGTAAAATTTATTATTATTGGTTTTTATTTGATAAAGTATACGTATTTGATGTCTTTTTTAGAAGACGTATTTGATGTCTATATCTATCCATTTTCAGTTTTAAGTCATACAAAACCTTATCAACTAAAGATAATTGAAAAAAAAAATCCTTACTAATAAATTCATCTTTCTAAGTTTTTCTTACTCCTCATCTCTCATTTTTTTATGGTATTTTATTTTCTTAATGATAGATAAAATCAATAATTCTAGGATTATTAGGACATAATGTTTGACTTTTTTCTGACTTTTTTTTTTTCTTTTCTTTTGACAACAACCCTTTTTCTGACTCGTTAAACCAATTTTTAAATCTGACATGTTTTAATAAAGTTAATTAATGGTGAATAAAGTAATCGAACACCTTAATTGTGGCCATGCAAAGTTAAATTATTATTGGTCATCTTTAAAAAGTTGTCGGTAAAAGTTGGTCGGTTTTTTCACCTTGGTTTATTTTAATATTTAGGCTAAATTATAAAAGATACACCTAAACTAGGGGTTTATTTCATAATTTTCTTTGATTCTTAAAAATTTTCAAAAATACTTCTTAACGTTAAAAAATGTTCAAATATATCCCTACCATTAAGTTTTAGATGGAACCGTTAAAGTTTCAGTTTCATTAATATCTTTGAACTTTCAAAAAAATACAAAAATATCGTTGTTGAAAAACATTTCTTTTCTTTTTCGTTCTCCATCTACAAATTCTTTTTCTATGAAAATTAGTTAGAAACTTTACTTAGCTCATGGACCGATAGTTTTTCTATACATCGTCCCAAAATTTTGACTAGATTCTTGTGTCGAAACTTCTTTTGGTTCGTACTTGAATTCTTCGTGTCCTTGATTTAATTTTGTTAATAGTCTTTCTAATGTTATTTTTCTCACCAGCCACTACTCATTAGCTTTTCCTATATTTATTTTAGGAAAACAAAATGAAAATATTATCATATAGATAGTGGTTCTCACACTTCTTAAATATTAATACAAAAAATCATATATAAAGCTTTTGATTAATTATCCTGTAAATTGATACAAACCCGCAGTCTTCTAACACTTTTTCTACTTATCACCAACCTACACACAAAGAGAGTAAAAAGAAGAAAAAAAAATTATGTTTTTGTCTTCCACTTATGATCTTCTTTATACTTTTAAAAAAAGAAAACTTGATTTCAAACCCTCTGTTTTCATATAGTGTTATGTTGCACATAGTTTTTATAAGCAAAATTTTTGCATTAATTTTCATAGAGGAAAGAATTTAGAGAGAGAGAAAAAAACATTTTCCAATAATGGTATTTTTTTTATTTATTTTTTTAAAATCAAGGATATTAATGAAACTGGAAGTGTAATAGTTTCATTTCCATTCAAAATTTAACGGTAAGAGTATTTTTTAACATTTTTTAAAGTTCAGATATATTTTTAAAACTTTTTAAAGTTTAGGTGTATTTTTCAAACAAACCCCATAGCTAAGGGGTATTTTTCATAGTTTAGTCTCATCTTGCTAAAAGTAAAATCTCTCCCCCAAAAAAAAAAAAATCCATCTCTCATAGATATATTAAAAACAATTCAGTCAAACTCATAGAAATGGAGTAAATATATATATATATATATATATATATATATATTTTGTTGTAACATTTTAATATTTAATTGTAATTTAAATATGAGTTTCAATCTTGATGTTAAATTTTGGATAGTTTTCTCTCATTTCAAAAGTGAGAAAACGTATTTGGAGAGGTTTTATCTTATTTAATTTTTGGGTTACTTTTGTTTTGTCATAAATTTCTAGATCTACAATTCTCCTATAAATACCTCTCTCACAAACAAGAAATACAACAATTTCAATCTTATATTCTTTCTACTTTCTCATATTTATCTCATTTGCTCTTTCAAGAGCAATTGGCCAAAAAAGGGGTGTTCTTTGTTGTGGAGCTTTGAGCTCAACCTCTTAGTGCAGAGTGGTTTGAGCTACACAACGTTTCAGTTGGGTTGTTGTATCCTAGAGGGGACAGGCTTGAGAATACCTGCTGCACCGGTGGTTGATAAAGAATTATACACCGCATAGGGCTTGAATCTCCTTAAAGAGAGCGAGATACCCGCGCCTCAACCTAATTGTTTACGTGTCTGTTTTCTCAATATTTTCTCCATTTCCTCTGTTATTTGTAATTTCCCCCAACAATTTTAAGGAGATTTCAAACATGGAGTCTACTATTGAGAAACAAAATGAGAATGTTGGTGATATCAACAAGCCCTTTCGATTTAAGAGAGCACACTTTAAGAGATGGAAAGGAAAAGTGTTGTTCTACCTTAATCTTCTCAAGGTGGCCTATGTCCTCACAGAAAAGAATCCGAAGAAGATCTATACTGAAAACATGAGCGTTGAAGAGTTCATGGAACACCATGAGAAACTTGATAAGTATGAGAAAGATGAGTACAGTTACCTATACTCTCTTTTAAGTTTTTCTTGCTGAGTACTTTTATGATTATTATCATACTATTCTTACAACTGCCAAGAAAATATTGAAAGTTTTACAGAGTAAACTTTATGGTAAAGTGGCTAGAGGGCAAGATGCATTGATTCAAGAAGGCAATGAAATTCCCACCAAGGTAAATCTAATCTCTTCGAATGATAATTTACCTAATGGTCAAATTCCAAAAAATAGTCACTTAAAGCCAAAGAAGAATTATATGAAAAAGAATAACAAACCTCACTTTTCTAATAAGAAAAATCCAAGCCAAGTGAATAAGAATCAAGTACAACCTCAACACTCAAGATCAGTATGTTTTGTTTGTGGCAAAAGTGGACATATTGCTCGAATTTGCAGATTCTGGAAACAAGAACCTGTACCTCAGGCCAATGTTACCGAAGAGCCATTTGTGGCTATGATTACTGATATTTATATGGTTCAAAGTGTTGAAGGATGGTGGGGTTGATTCTGGAGCCAATAGACATGTTTGTTATGACAAAGATTGGTTCAAAGTTTATACTCCTTTTAAGGAGCCTAAAACAATAATGCTTGGTGATTCCCATACTACCCAAAGTATGGGAACTGGTGAGGTTGAATTAAAATTCACCTCTGGAAGGGTTTTAATGTTGAAAGATGTGCTTCCTACACCCTCAACGAGGAAGAATTTAATGTCGAGTTATCTTCTTAACAAAGCTGGCTATAAGCAAACTATGGAATCTGATCAATATGTGATAACTAAAAAGGCAATTTTTGTTGGAAAAGGTTATGTGATGGAATGTTCAAATTGAACATCGAAAATATTAATAAAGCATCTACCAGTTCAATTTACATGTTTTCTTCTTTAAATTTTTGGCATGCTCGTTTGTGTCATATAAATAGTAAATATGTGGGAGTTATGAGTAGTCTTGGATTAATTCCTAGTCTAAAAAATAATTTTGAGAAATGTGAAATTTGCAGTAAAGCAAAATTTACGAAAGGACCTCATAAAAGTGTGGAAAGAAATACCGAATTATTAGAGTTAATTCATACAGACTTGTGTGAATTCGAAGGAATTTTAACCAGGGGAGGAAATAGACATTTCATCACTTTTATCGATGATTTTTCTAAATATACTCATGTTTATTTATTGAAAAATAAAAGTGATGCTTTTGAGAATTTTAAAAAATTCCTCCTTGAAATTGAAAATCAATTCGGTAGAAAAATTAAGAGAATTAGAAGTGATAGAGGTCGAGAATATGAATCATTTGAATTCAATTCATATGTTGAATCATTGGGAATTACTCATGAGACTACTCCACCATATTCACCTGCTTCTAATGGAGTAGCTGAGAGGAAGAATAGAACCTTAATTGGTCTAACTAATGTTATGCTATTAGAATCAGGTGCATCTTTTAATCTTTGGGGTGAAACTGTTTTAACTGCTTGTCATGTGTTAAATAGAGTGCCACATAAAAAGACAAAGATTACACCTTTTCAATTGTGGAAAGGGTATAAGCCAAATTTGAGATATTTAAGGGTTTGGGGATGTTTAGCTTTTGTAAGGCTAACAGACCCAAAAAGGCCTAAGTTAGGGTCTAGAGCTACCACTTGTGTTTTTCTTGGATATGCAATTAATAGTACAACCTATCAATTTCTTGATATTGAACATAACGTGATTTTTGAGTCAAGTGATGCAATTTTTCATGAAGAAAATTTTCCTTTCAAGTCAAGAAATAGTGGGGGACAAAATTCTGAACAAACTCCTACTAAGTTTGGTTCTTCTACTCCTAGTGATAATAATGAAAATAGTTCTCAAGTAGAATTAAGGAGGAGTAAAAGAGCTAGAGTTGTGAAAGATTTTGGTCCTGATTTTTATGTTTATAATATTCAGGAAACACCAATTTCTTTGCAAGAAGCTTTGTCATCTCCAGATGCAATTTTCTGGAAAGAGGCTGTAAATGATGAAATGGAATCACTAATTTCTAACAAAACTTGGAAATTGGTTGATCTACCACCAGGGTGTAAAACTATAGGGTGTAAATGAGTCCTGAGAAAAAAACTGAAACCGGATGGTAGTATAGACAAGTATAAAGCTAGACTTGTTGCAAAAGGTTTTAAACAAAAGGAAGATTTAGACTTCTTTGATACCTTTTCTCTGGTAACGCGAATCACATCCATTAGATTGTTAATTGCAATTGCTGCAATTTTTGATATGAGGATTCATCAAATGGATGTGAAAACGGCTTTTCTCAATGGTGATTTAGAAGAAGAAATATATATGGACCAACCTGAAGGTTTTATAGAACCTGGGCAAGAGAACAAAGTGTGTAAGCTTACTAAATCCCTATATGGCTTAAAATAAGCCCCAAAGCAGTGGCATGAGAAATTTGATTCTTGCATGCTAAATAATGGTTATAAACCAAATGAATGTGATAAATGCATCTATTATAAATCATGGGATGATTTGCATGTTATTATTAGCCTATATGTTGATGATTTATTGATCTTTGGCTCAAATATTTTTGTTATAAATGAAACAAAAAATTTATTGAGGAGCCATTTTGACATGAAAGATCTTGGTGAAGGCTAATTATATTCTGGGTATGAAAATAACTAAAACCTCTGATGAGTTTTTTCTTGACCAATCACATTATATTGAGAAAATACTCAGAAAATACAATTATTTTGATTGTAAACATGTATCTACTCCATTTGATTCAAGTGTTCACTTGTTTCCTATTGAAAATGAATGTGATATAATTAATCAAAAGAAGTATGCTAGCGTGATTGGTAGCCTACGATATGCAACTGATTGTACTAGACCTGACATTGCATATGCAGTAGGAGCTTTTAACAGGTTTACAAGTAAGCCAGGTAAAGAACATTGGCATGTCATTGATCGTGTTATGAAATATTTATTGGGAACGAAAGGCTATGGCTTACTTTATAAAAAATATCCTGCTGTTGTTGAAGGATTTTCTGATGCTGACTGGAATACATTGTCAGGTGATTCTCTATCTACTACAGGGTATATTTTTACCTTGGGACGTGGTGCTATTTGTTGGAAATCTAAAAAACAAACAATTATTGTCAACTCTACTATGGAAGCAGAGCTTATTGCTTTAGCTTCAGCTAGTGAAGAAGCTAGTTGGTTAAGAGATTTATTATATGAGATTCCAATGGGGGAGAAACCAATACCTCCTATTTTAATAAATTGTGATAGCACTGTTACAATTGGTAGAGTAAAAAACCGTTTTTATAACGGAAAGTCCAGACCTATTAGAAGAAAACACAGTACTGTGAGATCTTATTTGAGTAATGAGATTATTAATGTGAATTACATTAAATCTTGTGATAATCTTGCAGATCCATTAACAAAGGCCTTGACTAGAGAAAGGGTCTGGAACACATCGAGGGGGATGGGATTGGAGCCCTTATAATTATTCATGAGCCATATATAAGGATACCCACCTAGTGATCAGAGATCCTGAGAACTAGATTCAAAGGGAAAAACGAATTATAAGGTGGCCATAAAAATGCACTATCTTTATATTTAATCCATCCCTATGGTGTGAGTGCATTTATCCTATAACGTTATGGAGGGTTGAGTTTTTCAATAAACTCTTAATAAGATCTGTAGCTCTTATGAGTGGGGTGTCATAGTTATAGGTGAAGGGATAATAGCCCTTTTCGCAGCGGAAAACAACAAAGACCTTTTCGAATAAAACGCCGATTGGGATACCAATACGACGACAAAAGAAAATAAATTTTTACAGCGAACATTATAGACAAATTAAGTGCTGTAAACAGATATATGCATGCTAAATAACAAGGGAAAAATTCTAGATCCTAATCTAGAATTGGATCCTAATGATCCTAGAATTCAAGAACGACTTACCCTTGAAGATTTCTTGAATTGCTTCGCCAAAAACCCTTTGATGTAGATGAAAAACAGCAGCAAAATCACCTTGTCTTTGCTGGAAATTGAGACTCGAACACCACCAAAAGAGTTTCACCGGTATTCTCAAAGCGAGTATTCGTTGGGAGCTTGTGGGAACCCAAAAAATTCTAAGGATTGGGAGAGGAAAAAGATAGAGATTACTGGAGAGTAGTATTTTTGAGAGAACAAGCGTGATAATCTTTTTCTGCAGAGAACAACCAAATGCCAATCTCACAATGAATGGTGAGGGAGAACACTGACTTAATCGAGAAACTCCCTCCTAAAAAGCCTCATTATCACGCAATTCTCTAGGTTAGTGGGCTGACCATCTCTTATCAGTTATACTGATAAGTTAATCAAATTATTAATTAATTAAATTAACAATTAATTTAATCAATATTCATATAAATCACAATTTATACAAATATTACCACTTAACCTATAGTTTTAATAAAATTCAATTAAATCAAATTTAATTAAAGTTATTAAAACTATTTATCAATTAATATAATAACAAATTAATATATTAAATAATATTATAATTAAATATCTCATATTTAATTATAATTCTCTCCAAATAAACTATAGTATTAATGTACATCTAATGTGCATTAATTATAACCTATAGTTTTAAAATTGAATCACATTCATATTTAAATTTAATATTCGAACACCTTCAAATATTCAATTCTCCCTTAGAATTTTACCTCAACGCCCCTAGTGAGCTACCGGTGGGACCTAATGGACCTACAGATCAGAAGCTCCAACGATATGAGATTAGTTGGCTAAACTTATTAACCAAGTTAATCAATATTCGTTAACTGTGGTTCACTCCACTAAAGAACCACAGTTGCACTCTTCTCACTGCAGATATATTTCTGTGTCCACGGATATCGACCGTCAACAGCGAGTTAGCCATTCACGTGTGTTCGTACCCCAACTAGGTCAAATTACCGTTTTACCTCTGGGCTACCTCTTGATCCTTAAGTACCAGTGCTCCTCTAATGAACAATCTGTTTGTGGTCCAACCAACAAACAGAAATCCCTCTCGTGCCATAAAGAGGGTAGGGCCCATTGTTCAAGACCCGGAGACACCACTTAAGGGAACACACCTCTACTTACCCTCATATCAGGAAGGAGTGAATTCCATCTTGTAAGACTACGTTCCCAGCTCCCCACTCGGTTTTGTCCCCAAAATGGTAGGCTTATTGAGTCGGCGAACAGGCCACTCTCACCCGTACAAATCAAAGGACAATCCCTCATGGACAGGAGTCCATAATCCACTCAGGATTAAGGCCAAGTTGCCTAGGTCATCCTAGTGAAATAGAAACCAAACTAACTAACGGTGTTATAGTTAGTGGTTAACTATTTCGCGGTCCGGTCTTTGTGCAAACTCATTGCACAGGATACCCCCACTCGCATGTCAACCACATGAACGCGTTGGATCACTACGTTTGTATCAATATACAAAGCGGGTCGTATCCATAGTGTCACCAGGATAAGGTACCCAGCCTTATCCCTATACTACAGACCCTTTAGGCTAAATCTTGAACATTGATCCCCGTATGTCCCTACATACTAGTTCAAGCCTCATTCTATTAGCCATGGATGTTTAGTTTATTGGATTAGGGTTAACAAAACAAGATATAATACAAACATTGAATAATACATCACTTTATTAATGTTCGGTCAAATGTACATTTACTATCTACGAGTTTTAGGGCATAAAACCCAACAATAGGATCACCCTTGACAGATTTTACCTATATGAGTGTGAGAGTGGGGCCGCTCTCTATGAGGATATGGGGCTTATTCTCAAATACACTCATGAAATACTGGGATCAGCACAAGGCCGTAACGTGCTAACCAATAAAGCACATGTCAACACCTGGATAATTATGTGTGGATAATAATCCTCTATTTCCCCTTAAGTGTTAGAGTTCAAGTCAGAGACCACTACTAACGCTGGAGTAGAGATTATTATTTCACTAGTAAAGGTTCAATGCAGAGTCACACTTTTATGATGCATAATTATCTTTCTTATGGCCAATTGATTTTGATTATTTTAAATATTAAAATGAGTGGGGGAATGTTGTAACATTTTAATATTTAATTGTAATTTAAATATGAGCTTCAATCTTGGATGTTAAATTTTGGAGAGTTTTCTCTCATTTCAAAAGTGAGAAAACGTATTTGGAGAGGTTTTATCTTATTTAATTTTTGGGTTACTTTTGTTTTGTCATAAATTTCTAGATCTACAATTGTCCTATAAATACCTCTCTCACAAACAAGAAATACAACAATTTCAATCTTATCTTCTTTCTACTTTCTCATATTTCTCTCATTTGCTCTTTCAAGAGCAATTGGCCAAAAGAGGGGTGTTCTTTGTTGTGGAGCTTTGAGCTCAACCTTTTAGTACAGAGTGGTTTGAGCTACACAATGTTTCAGTTGGGTTGTTGTATCCTGGAGGGGACAGGCTTGAGAATACTGAAGGCAATAAAAGTCCCCACGCAGAGGAAGCGCATCGATTGGACCTCCGTTGTAGACTTGACCGTTCTTCGCCAACGACGCTCCAACGAACAAAACGCAACAGCCTCCTTTTGCTTTGTGATCGCTGGAAAATTCTTCTTGAGTGACACAATAACCACAGAGGTTACACCAGTATGACTCTAAAGACTTGTGGGAGTCTTTTTCTAAGAGGGAGGCTACAGAGAATTTTAGGTCTTGTCTTTGAGAGTCTAAGAGCAAGAGCAAAATTTCAAGTGTCATGACCAATTAGGTCTAGTGTTCTATTTATAGAAGAGAGACCATGAATAAAATATTCAATTAAATCAATCTTTTCAAAAATTGATTCAATCTTATTCTTTAATTAATCAATCATGATCAATCAATTCCATAATTGATTAATCTTTTCCACAAATGACTAATTACTTTCATAAGTGATTAGATCATTTCCATAAATGATTAATCACTTCCTTAAGTGATTAATTATTTCCATAATTGATTAATTCCCGGTTAGTTAATTTTTAATTAATTAACCACCAATTAAATATCACATATTTAATTTCCGGCCTAGAATTAATTAATTTGCCCAAACACATTTTAGGCCTTAAATTAATTCATTATTTGAACTCTTTCAAACTTCCATAAAATTTAGGGGAAAAAATCATTTTTAGCCCTAAACTTTGGGGGTTGTATCAATTTTAACCCTGAACTTTCAATTTCATCAAATTGAACCCTAAACTTAACAAGTTGTATCAATATTAACCTTGAACTTTTAATTTCATCAAATTGAACCTCAAACTTATCAAATCGTATCGATTTTAACCCCAAACTTGCATAAGTGTTACAATGTGTACCTTTGGTTAACTTTTCGTTTGAACCACTATACGCAATTGATTATTATTATTATTTTTTTAATTCACATTGCACCTAAATTGGTTTCTTATAAATAAAATATTGAAGAAACTTTATTTTAGACTTTTTCTTGTTGTTGAGAACTCTGTGAGGGCTTTTTTTTTGCTGCTATTTAAGATTACAAAAGCAAAAAAAAATTGGAGGTTTTCTTTTTAATCTTCAAATATTCGCTAGTTTTTTCTTGTTGCTAAGAACTTCGTGAGATTTTTTTTCCTTATTTAAATGTTTTTTTCTTGCTAATTAGAAGAATGTACACATCTAGGAAACGAAAATAAAGAAATTTCGAGTTTTTTATTTCGCATTTTTGCTAGATTTTTCTTGTTGCCAATAACTCTAGAATTTTTTTTTTTCTACTAATGAGAAGAATAGTGTGGGATATTTGATTTCTTAAAGAGTTTTTCCAACAAATTCTTACAAAACACTAACTTAAATGCAATGTGAATTAAAAAAAAAAAAAGAAATTTTCAATTACATGTTTTAATAGCAATTCAAATGAAAAGTTGACAAAAGGTCTACATTGCAACATTTATGAAAATTGGAGGTTCAAATTGATACAATTTGTTAAGTTTGGGGTTCAATTTGATAAAATTGAAAGTTTAGGGTTAAAATTGATACAACCTGCAAAGTTGAAGGGTCAAAATTGTTTTTTTCCCTAAAATTTATATTTGAACTTCTTCAAATATTAATATCTCTCATAATAATATATCAATATTTATTATATTTGTTTCCCTTAGTAAATTGAACATTTTCAATTTACATTTATTACTTAGTTGTCTCAAATTACTTTATGAGCTACCAGTGGGACCTAATGGACCTGCAGATCAGAAGCTCCAACGATGTGAGATTAATTGGTCAAACTCATTAACCACATTAATCAATATTCGTTAACTGTGTGTTCACTCCACTATAGACTCACAGTTGCACTCTTCTCACTGCAGACATATTTTCTGTGTCCACGGATATAGACCAATATCGATTAGTTAGTCCTTCACGAGTGTCCGTAACACGAGCTGGGTCAAATTACCGTTTTACCCCTGGGTTACCTCTATTTCCTTAAGTACCAGTTCTCTTCTAATGAACAACCTGTTTGTGGTCCAACCATCAAACAGAAAATCCTCTCGTGCCATTGAGAGGGTAGGGCCCTATGTTCAAGACTCGGAGTAACCACTTAAGGGAACACTCATCTGCTCCCTAAAGTCGGGAAGGAGTGAATTCCATCTTGTACGATTATGTTCCCAGCTCCTCATTCGGTCTTGTCCCCAAAATGGTAGGCTTATTGAGTTGGCGTATTGGCCACTCTCACCCATACAAATCAAAGGACAATCTCTCATGAGCAGGAGTCCATAATCAACTCAGGATTAAGACTAAGTTGTCTAGGTCGTCCTAGTGAAATAGAAAACCAACTAGTTAACGGTGTTATAACCAGTGGTTACTATTTCGCGGTCTGGTCTTATGCAAACTCATTGCATAGGATACCCCCACTCGCATGTCTCCTACACGAACGCGTTGGATCGCAGCGTTTGTATCAAATACAAAGTGGGTCGTATCCATAGTGTCACCAGGATAAGGCACCCAGTCTTATCCCTATACTATAGACCCTTTAGGCTGTTTCTTGAACAATGATCCCATATGTCACTACATATAGTTTAAGACTCATATTACAGCCTAGGATGTCTAGTTTATTGGATTAGGGTTATTATTAGGCAAAGACAAATATAAAATATAAAATAACTAATAACAATTAATGGAAAAATATATCAATATTATTTCATTAATATCCGGTCAACAGTTACATTCACTATCTACGAGTTTTAGGGCATAAAACCCAACAAATACCTGCTGCACCGGTGGTTGATAAAGAATTATACACCGCAGAGGGCTTGAATCTCCTTAAAGAGAGCGAGATACCCGCGCCTCAACCTAATTGTTTACGTGTCTGTTTTCTCAATATTTTCTCCATTTCCTCTATTATTTGTAATTTCCCCCAACACACATATATATATATATATAAGAACAATGTTATTAGATTTCTTTTTTTTTTTTTTTTTTTTGACAAAGGGATTGATACACCCAACCAAAAAAGTGGACCAAAACTAAGCAGACAGCCAGAACTTAAAACTGATATATATACAGCTAGCTTTCCAATTCCTCAACATCCTAAAACCAAACTAGCTAGTAGTTTTGCTCCAGTTTGGCTCCTTTTTCACCTCAAGTCGGCCCCCAACTCGTGATTTAGGCCTGCAAGATTACCGTCAAAATACAACAATTAGCACACGAAAACACAGAAAAACTCCAACCCAACACATAAAACCAAACCCACTCCATCAAAAAACACCCCAACCTACGAACTGTTAGCCCTCAAGCAAGCCTAGACCTACCTAATATGGATGGAAGAGACTCAAAAGCTGAAATTTTATCACAATTGATTCCCTACGCTCCAAATGCTAAGACTTATGCCTAAGAGGAACTAAAGCATGCTAACAAATTATGAGACAAAACAAGATTTCTCCAAGAAACCTCACACGTGTGAGTGTGCTTAGTCTCCCCTAAAGCAGCCCCTACTAGCTCGGGACTGACTTATAAGCTCTTCCACCTATCTTCCCCCTACACTGGCACTAAGGCCTCGCCTAAAAGGCTAAATGGAAACAAAATAACTGCAAACTCATATCTGGCCTGCATACGGAAAACTCTTTTACTTAGCTTTTCCATACTCTCAAAACGGGGTACTAGCTTTCACACTACAATGCATGGACCCATAGCCCGAGTTTAACTCTTGGTTGGTCTAACTGATCACACTACAAGCAGCTCTTTTTACTCCATATTGTTCAAGGCTTTTGCAAGCATGTTTTCTTTAATCCGATAATTTTTCTAAAATTTATTCGTGAATAGAAAATAAGTATTATATAAACCTAACCTAAAATAAGGCAAACCTTTGAATATTTGATTCCTAAAATAACAAAGGCAATTATCTTGTCTCTTCATATTCTTTAAATTCGGAAGTAATAGACATTATTTAATGCAACTACATATCAATTACACCATTAATCCATTTTTATCACATTCCTAATGCCCACACGCATTATTCTTCTATACAAATTCACCAACCTTCCTCTCACCAAATTAAGCTAGCCTTATTACAAAACCCTCTACCATAGGCTAAATACTAATCAACTCAAAAAATTAAATATACTATAATGTGTCGATTTAAGTGTCCGAGTCTATCCATAATTTCATATGGTATCAAAGCAAAAAGTTATAAGTTAAAAAAGTCTTTGCAATGTTGTCATTTTCTGTAAAATTTAATATTACTATTATTTCATATATTGGCTTCATATATCAAAATAATATTTGAATCTCTACGTGAGAAAAAAAGTGTAAGGATATCATTTAAAGTTATACCAAAACATTTTTTTTTTCTTGGATAAGACAAATATACAATAAACTAAAGCTTAAACTTTTGAGTCATGATCTAACATAGTTTGAAACTCCTACTTTATCTAGTAAAGATCTTTCTAGTGATATTTAATCTATAGCAAAAAACTTTCACTTTTATCTTGTAAAACGATCTTTAGTTTAATTTCTTTGGTGATTGGTCAATTATTTAACAAGCTTCCCTTTTCCTTTTGTGAGAGATTTTTTGTTGCTATGATTGAATTTTGCCTCTTCAAGATGATGATTAAATTATCACTAAAAGAAAATTTATGAGGGATTTACATTTATTACTTAATTTATGTCATAACCCATTGAGTGATTGGTCTATAGAGTTTTGGTAATGCAACTAAGAGTTAAAAGAAAGATACAAGGAAAGTTTTAGGTAGGAATAACTTTATACCCATGTTTGGTTTTCATGTTTGAGATTGTACATATATTTATTAAAAATTGAATCTTTTTCAACAAGATCAATATGACAAATTCATAGAATGAAGATAAACAAGAAAATCATAAGAACATGTTAGGCTGAAATTTTGGACTTTCTAAAAACTTGAAATTGAAAAAGAAAAGAGAAATCTTCTCATTATTGGAATGACGCGCATTTAATTATTTTACGAGAGGACAAAAAAGAAAAACAATACTCGTTGTGCAGAGTGGTGGGTTGGTACATTGACAGCGAGGAGAGACGAAAAGATGGAAAATTGTAATGTGTGGCTAAATTCTAATGGTTAATTGCAGATATAGCAAGTTTTGTAAAATATTGCAAATATAGCAAAATTTTTAAATTGTTTTTTAATTTCTGTTTTGTCCCTATTTTGATATCTATCAGTGATAGATTTCTATCGCTGGTAGAAATTTATCGCTAATAGAATCACAGTGATAGAAATCCAGTGATAGAAATCCAGTGATAGATTTCTATTACTGTTAGAATTTTATTGCTAATAATAGAAATCAATAGTGTATTTTGTACATGTCTTTTGTTTTTTTTTTCTCTTCTTTAAATTTCAACTTCCGCTTTGTGTTTTTCTTTTCTTCGGATTCAATTTTCATGTTGTTTTGCTTCGACATCTATAAAAACAAAATCAAAACAAAATCAGTGACATAGGTTTTAGAAACAAAAATGATAGTTTTCTATCAGTGATAGAAATAACTTTCTATCAAGATTTATCAGTGATAGAAAGATAGATTTCTATCAGCTATCAGTGATGGAAGGTTTTATATCACTAATAGAAATCTTCTATCACCTAATTTGAACAACTACAACCAACCACTTTACTAAATTTATTAGTGACAAAACAATAGAAAATTCCAAACAAAACGTAGAAATAACTGATAGAATTTTATCATTGATAGAATCTATCAATGATAGACTTGATAGAAACAGGAAGATGGAAAAAAACGGGCTGAACAACTACAACCAATCACCTTACTAAATATATCCGTGACAAAAAATCTATCAATGATAGATTGGATAGAAACGGGAAGAAGGAAAAAAAATGGACTGGATGGGCTGGGTAATCATGTAAGATGAGCTAAATGTTAAATTTTGCTATTTTTGCAAATACTTTAATATATTGTTAATTTTGCTATTATTTTAGTTGGGTTTGCTATCTGTGCAAGCCGCCCAAAGAAAAATGTTTCAATTTCTTATTTTCTACATTTCTCTTTCTTAATTGTAAAAAGTTTAAGGGTAATGGCCAACCAGAGCATAGCTCAACTGACATAAAATTGTATTGATAACCACGAGATCCTTAGTTCAAATCTCCTCATCCCCATATTGTAAAAAAAAAAAACAAAAAAAAAGTTTAATGGTAATGTGTAGGAAGATACTATCCACAAGTATGGTTCCAAAAAAGAAAAGTTTGTATAAGTCATTTTTTTCTGCCTATATTGTTAAGTAATCTTGTTTTGATATTTTCTTTTTAAAAATTAATTTGGTTTAATTTATTGATAATTATTTTGATTTCTTTTTAATTCTTAGAAATACATCTACAATTTTATGAGATTCATTTTCAAAAAGTAAAAAAGAAAAATAAAATAAAAATTATAGGTTACAAAAGAATTAGTTATTAAATAAAATAAATTGTCTCCTTTAAGAAGAAAGAACAAATTATTGACAAGCAACTATAATACTAAAATTATCATTAAAATGAAACTTCAATTTTCATAAATGAAAAACTAAGTACAGTGTACAGCAACAATCAAATACAGTCTTAATTCTTATGATTTGGTTAATATTTTAAAAACATTTTTAAAAAGCATAAAGTATTACCAATAATTTCTTCACTTTTAAAAGCAAAATCATAATAAAACTGTTATCCTAATATTTTCTAAAATAACAACCAATAAACTCAATCAATTTTACCTTTCCAAAAAAAAAAAAAAAAAAAAAAAAAAAAAAAAAAAATCTTGATCGATTTTAAAAAGAAAATGCTCATTATTATTAATGATTACTTCAAAGTTCAGGAAATACATTCACATTATAAATCATTTTACCACAAATTAAATTTGCGTTACGTGTCGTGGATAATGTTAGTGTAAGATACAAAGTTAAATCAAGAAAAAAAAATCAAACCCATCACTTAACTTCATTGGGTATATAAACAATATCTTAAGAGAACTATGGATAAAATTTAAACCAAATAAAGTAAAAGAAAAAAAGAAAAAAAAAGTAAACTAGGATATAATACATTTGATATTGACTTGAGAGGCTCCAAGTTCATTTAATTTCAAATTTGAAATGTTACTTAATCTAGATTTAGACGCAACCTAATTAGTTGAAAATCAAATAACTTTCTCTTATATCAATTACACAACACATGGAGGGTTCCTTTTCTTTTTCTTTTACATTGTAAATTGACAAAGTATTTTGAAATATTAAATATGTATATTTAGAAAATATTTTAACAACGTATGGATGAGTGAGAGGTTTGAATTTCTCACCTCTGGATCGAGAATATCTGTTTTTGCCGATTGATTTATGTTCAGATCGATGGTTTACTTACCTAATTAAACAATTTGTTCACTGTTAATCTTTCTCTTTAATAAATAACAAAAAGTCGTACATAGGACTCAAAATCATTTTCTCCATCCATGTAGTTGGTATTTATGGTATAAATCAAAAATGATTTCTAACTTGTGGGTCCTATGCGAAAAATAAAGTTCTCTCGCATTGGATCAAGACATCAGGTTCGAGTGGTCGACAACTTTTAATTTATCATTAATTAGACCTATTTTTTTTATTCCAATTCCAAAATAACTTGAATAAATAGTTAAATACAATATTAAAAATTCGATTTCAATTCTAGTGTTATTCTATTTCAAATATTAAGCATCTTCATTTCCAAAATGAGACAAAAAAAGACCCTAATTTTAAATTTTAATTTTCAAATATTACATTTTTTTTTTTTCCAAAATCGCCATAATCTCACATGGAGTGGAATAGAATTGACTAAAAAAAATTTCTCCAATAATAATCGTGTTAACCTTGAAAAAATATACAACCAAAACCAAAACAAAAAACAAACACCAAAAACTATTGGGCTCTGTTTTATTTATTTTACGTTTTTTTGTTTTTTTTTTTTTCATTCTCAATCGCCGCCGTCAAAGGTGACCGGAATCGTACTCTGATCGGAAAACCCCGGAAAGAAATCCATTTCCGCCGCCGCAAACGGCGGATTCCCCCACCAATCAACCGAGTCAATCATCTCGAACTCATTCCACGACTCAGCTCTGATTTCCTCTTCAATATTGGGCAATTCCACAATCTCCCCCAATTCATCAGACCCTTCTTCATCATTGGACGACGAGAACGACGCCGTCATGGAATTGAACTCCACCATCGCCGCCGCCTTGGCCGCCGCCGCCTGAATGTCCCTCGGCATTAGCGACACCGGGCGGGGAAGCAAACCGGCGAGTTGAGGGAAGTTGAGAATCGCTTTAGCCGAATCGCCTTTGATGCTGAGTGCCGCCACGTCGTGGGCACGCGCCGCCATCTCCGCCGTCGTGAAAGTCCCAAGCCAAATCCGAGTTTTCTTCCGCGGCTGCCGGATCTCCGATACCCATTTGCCCCAACTCCTCTTCCGTACGCCTCTGTAAATCGGGTGTTTCTGATTTACCCTTTTGAGTTCTGTACTTTCAGATTCTGAATTCGAATTGCTGGGTTCCGCCATTGATGATGCTCATATGAGAAGAAAGAAACAGAGAGAGACAGAGAGAAAAAAAAAACGTTCAAAGAGTGACATGTGAGAGTTTCGTATGGAACATTATATTATATAAATAAAATTTTTTGTAGGCTCCTAACAAAGCGACTTATAACCAACCAAACCTTCTATAATTTGACATTAAATTCCTAATGAAAAACCCAGAAGAAGACTTTAGAGGATTTTTAGTTTTTAATAATTTTAACAGGTGGATATTTTTATGTAAATGTATATCTTTTCAGAAGATTAATCGATTGCTTGACTTTTTGAACTCTTACTACTATTATTTCATCTAATGCTTAGCTTGTTTAATTAAGGTAGGTTTTATTACAAGTTTAGTATTTGAACTTTTAGAGTTGTATCAATTTGGTCCCTAAACTTTCAATTTTGTTTCTAATAGGTCATTGAATTTTAAAAATGTCTTATAGGTTTCTGATATATATTTATTGTTGATGGTCAAATTTGGATAGACAGAACTCATCTAACATTCATGTGCCACCAATGGTAAATTTGTTTGAAATGGGGGAAGACGTGGCCTGCAAGACAGTAAAACCTACACCGGTGTGGTGCTTGCCACACCCCCTCCGATACTTAAGTCAGAAAGATGAAGGAGGAGAGTAAAAGAGTAAAGTAAGAGGAAGGAGTTCAGAGAATGAGTTTTGGGATCCCTTCTTCTCTCAGGATTAAATACTTGCTTCTGATCTAGGGTTTTTCGGCATTCGGAGGTGATTCGGGCTTAATCAAGTGGAATCAGGGTGACCCAGGGCATCAGGGACCAAACGAAGGTGGAAGAGCTCGACCCGCACAAGAGGTCGGCCCAAGGCCTGGTCCCTCCGGCCTTGGCCCGACCCTCTGGCCTGTTTCACCTCTGGAGTCCGTTTTCTTGTCCTATTTTCGAGCTCATGTCAGGTTGTCCTCGTCAGCTCCTTGTGCATCGAAATGGTCTGAAATCACCTATAACATTTATGTTTTTGAAAAATTAACCAATCTACTATATATAAAATTGAATTTTATGCCTATTAAGACTCTAAACTTCCAATATTTTGTATCTAGTAAACTTGTGAATTAAAACAAAAATGTTAAATAGGTCAAGGACTTATTACAAAATTAAAAATTGAAGGACCTATTGGATACAAAAGTGAAAGTTTAAGAACCTATTAGATACTTTTTAAAGTTCAGAAACCTATTGAAAACAAAATTGAAAGTTTGAAAACCTATTTGAAACTTTTTAAACATCAGGGACTAAATTAACATAATTCTAAAAGTTTAGGGAGTGTAATTTAACCATTGATGTATTAGTAGTTAATAACACTTTTTAGTTTTAATTTTTAACTCTTATGTTTTATTTGAATTGTAATACCCTATAAAATATTTATGACCTTCTGCGTTTGGTTTTGTAATTTTTTTTAAATTTAGATGATACATGCAGTTTTATTTTTTATTTCTTTTTGATGTTTAGTTGGTTTACAGCGACTAAAGCTGATATTTGCGTATATATATCTTTGTCATTATTGGAAATCACTATTTTGCTTATTTTTGTATATTACTAAGCCAATTTCATTTTTTTAAAAAAAGTATTTTCCACGTTAGTCAAATTTCAATGTTTTATTATTCTTTTCATTAGAAGGTTCTATAAGCTTTTGAAATTTTCCTTTTCTAAAAAAGAAGATTTATTTTCAAAATATATGATTCTTCTATTATTAGAGAATGTTATTTATACATGGTTGAATTGCTCGAGTTAATTATATAAATTGATTTAACCTAATTTGTCGTTGTAATTAATCTAAAACAACACGTTGAGTTAATTGTATACTTCTTGTAATTCAATTTTAGATTATTAGTTTTCTTTCTCATTAAATTTAAGATATTAAGTTCTTACCCATGATACAATGTAATTAACTAATCCATATTATATGTTGATTTAATTCATTGGAATATTTAATTAGTTTAAATAACTTTATTGTCCTCATTGTTTGGAAAAGTATTTTCTTCGTTCTGCCAATGGTATATTAGAATCTTAATTTGATAGACAAAACTATTCTGGATTACACTTAATTGATTTCCATTTTATACCATGTGTTAAGTTATTAAAACATTATCAATATGAGCATAGCTCAATAGTTAAGGTATTGACTTTTGTACTATATTAAATAATAATGTGATGTAATATATAAATTAAATCAAGATATTAAATATTTAATATGCTATTTGGTCCTAAATAAATATATTAAGCCAAAAAAATTAATTAACGTTAATATCATGCAAAAAAAAAAAAAAATCTAAGAAAGTAATGGAAGGAGTAATATTAGATGCCATGACATTTTTAGATGTGAGAGACATGTATAACACCTCATAAAAGTTATATAAATTTGGTTGTCCACCCAAAAGAGCATTTAAAAATGTACACGAAAAAAACACACCAAAAACAAAAGGTCCCTAATGTCTAAAATTAGGTGGATTATAAATTCTAAAATAGCTTCAATAACATGTATCAATAAATGCCTACAAAATTGTTTACTCCCAATAATTAATATTTGACATGACCTAGTTTCAAAATATATACATACAACTACATTTTTGTTTTTCTACATCTCTTGTTTTATAGTATTTATCTATGGAAAAAAAAATTATATACTTCAACTATTGTAATGTGAGATATCTAACCCTCGACCTTTGAGATAGTAATTAGTGTCTTATCTACTGATTTATTCTTGGATTGACATATGTTAGATTATAAATTTGAAAATATTTCAACTGATTAGGACATATACGCTCAACCAAAAGGTTAGAAAGTTTGAATATTCATCTTTATATGGAAAAACTTAGGTCCCGTTCGATAATCATTTGGTTTTTGATTTTTTAAAATTATGCTTGTTTTTTAAAATTATCCTACCATGGCTTTCATCCTAGTTAAAGTTGCATTTGAATTCCTAGCCAAACTTTAAAAACAACTTGAAAACTACTGTTTTTTTTTTTTCCAAAATTGGACTTGGTTTTTGAAAACAAGGTAGAAGATTGAGGTTTATTTCAAAAAAAAAAAAAAAAAAGTAGAAGATTGAGGGTGTGTTTGATTTAACTTTTCAAATGTTTAATTTTGAAAAAAAAAAAAAAAACCATTTTGAAAAATTTTCTAGTGTTTGGCAACCACTAAAAATGATTTATTAGAAAATGAGATTCATAAATAAACCATTTTGAGATAAACACTTGAAACCAACTTTTTAAAAAAGAGTCGAACTCAAAAAAAAACTTTTTAAAAAAGAGTCTTTTAGTATACAATAACTTGCGTATAAAAACACCTATGAAGAAATGCAACCAAACATATGAGTGTTTAAATTCTAACCATTTTTATACAAAATTGTTTTTAAAAAATGCATCATTGAAAAACATTTAAATTAAAATGTATTCCAAACGAATCCTAATACTAAAACCAAGAAACTTATAGGTAAAATTTTTTGTATATAAGCTTAATTTTAAAAAATCAAATGGTTATGAAACGAAGTCTTATTCAAAAGAAAACAAACATAGTCAAGTAATTTTTTTTACTTTTACATTATTAATTAAAGTTTAATATAGAATAGTTTATGAAAAAGAATACAGGCAGAAAATTTAGTTTGACCTCATAAAGTTAACTAATTTTATTATATATGGATAGATTTTGAATAGGTAAAAATGACATTTCTACAAATTTAATTTCTACTCTAAATATGAAATATAATTTGAAAATGATTGTACTAATACGATGATAATCAAATGTCAAAGTTTGACTAGATCACTTAGATATTAAGTAAAAGATAATTATGTATTTTATTTACAATAGTTTACATTCATTTGGTACCAAAATAAAAAAATATATATTTTAAAATTAATAAAGAAAATCTTATTAAATTGAAAATTATGCAATATATTTATTTATTTATTTTTACAGAAAAAAATATGCAAAATTAGCATGATAAAAATGAGGTCACTTAAAAGTGGAAAGAAAATGGGGCCCACATGAAATAAAAAATGAAGTCAATGCGCATTTATTTTGCACTAAACAACGTTCAATTGATCTTTTTTTTTTTTTGAAAGAAAAACATTTAATTAAATTAGATCCGTTGCCTCGGCACTCAGCTCCATTATGTTGTTGTTGGTTTTTTTCTTTTTTTACAATGAGATTTTTGATTGGATAGCAAAATATATATATATATGGAAAAATTCATTTTTAACCCTAAACTTTAGGGGTTGTATCAATTTTAACCCTGAACTTTCAATTTCATCAAATTGAACCCTAAACTTAACAAGTTGTATCAATTTTAACCCTGAACTTTCTATTTCATCAAATTGAACCTCAAACTCATCAAATTGTATCGATTTTAACCCTAAACTTGCATAAGTGTTACAATGTATACCTTTGGTTAACTTTTATTTTGAACAATTGTACGTAATTGATTATTTTTTTTTTCTTAATTCATATTGCATCTGAATTGGTTTCTTATAAATAAAATATTGAAGAAACTTTATTTTAGAAGACTTTTTCTCGTTGTTGAGGATTTTATGAGAGGTTTTTTTTGCTGCTATTTAAGATTACGAAAACAAAGAAATTTTGGAGGTTTTTTATCTTCAAATATTCGCTGGTTTTTTCTTGTTTCTAAGAACTTTGTGGGATTTTTTCCTTCTTTTAATGTTTTTTTTTCTTGCTAATTAGAAGAATGTACAAATCTAGGAAACGAAAATAAAGAAATTTTGAGTTTTTTATTTCTAATATTTGCTAGATTTTTCTTGTTGCCAATAACTCTGTGACTTTTTTTTTTATGATAATGAGAAGAATTGTCTGAGATATTTGATTTCTTAAAGAGTTTTTCCAACAAATTTCTTACAAAACACTAACTCTGATGCAATGTGAATTAAAAAAATAAAAGGAAATTGTCAATTACATATTTTAATAGCAATTCAAATGAAAGGTTGACAAAAGGGCTACATTGCAACATTTATGCAAGTTGAAAGTTCAAATTGATATAATTTATTAAGTTTGGGGTTCAATTTGCTAAAATTGAAAGTTTAGGGTTAAAATTGCTACAACCTTAAAAGTTTAGGGGTCAAAATTGATTTTTTCCCATATATATATATATATATATATATGTCTTTTTTTAATAGAATATGGTTACATGTAACACATTTTATTACAATTACAAATATAACTTTTTTTTTTTAACATCACGTGTTGATTAGTTACTTTTATCTTTTTACCATAATAATTAATTTTCATTTTTGAGTTAATCAACTCAGATTTAAAGTTTAAACATTTCACCTTTGAAAATAGATAGGTAAATGTAACATGCTGATCAAATGGTTGAGAATCGTTGTCAGTTACTACTAAATTTTGTTGATGAAGACATCATAATTATTAGTTTACTCAAGGTTGATATAAATTTTATTTTTTTTTTTTTTTTGATAGAATATAAATTTTAATTGAAATAATAATAACTAATTGATATGTGTTATTAATCTATTTGATAATTGATCAAAATATTCCATTAAGGTAAATCATGATAATCAAATTATCTTTTTATAACATCACATCATAGGTAGTTGATGAGGATTTTTATCAATCTAGATTTATAATTACTTTTTTGATATTTCAAAAAAAAAAAAAATAATTACTTTTTTGAAATATTGTTTTTATAAGGGAAAAATACACTTTTGGTCCCTGAGGTTTGGGTTAAGTAACATTTTAGTCCATGAGTTTTCAAACTCAACAAAAATAGCCCTGAGGTAGGTTTTAGATAAGGAGCAATTTGGTCCCTACCGTCAATTTTGTCGAACATTAACAGTTTGCTAACGTGGCACCATTATTTTAATAAAAAAAAAATCATTTGTAAAATTTTTTAAATAAAAATATATTAAAATAATAAAATATTATTATTTTATTTTATTTTTTATTCTTTCTTCTTCCTTCCCCACCCTTCTTTCTTCCCCATCACTTTCTTCTTCCACTCCGGTGGCCAGCCGCTGCCCAGCCGGCGAACGGCGGCGGCGGTCGCCATAATTTTTTTTTCTTTCTTCTTCTTCCCTTCTTCTCTTCTTCTCCTATCTTTACTTCCTTCTATTTTTTTCCTTCTTCCTCCACAGGTTACACCCATTCTCTTGCTTTAGAAATCCAAAGCCCTCTGTTACGATTTCAAATGTCCCCATTTCCCCATCTCCGATGATTCTCAACCCAACCAAAATTTCGATAAGAATAATGTTATTCCAGAACCAAATTCATCCAACCAAGACACATTGACATCCCACAAATGCCGCCTCAAACCCCCCCACAAAACCCCACAAGCTATACTTCTACTACGACCACCGCCACCACAACCCCAAGCAGCACCGCCCTGGTCTACGACGACCTCTTCTCCAACCGCCAATCCATCTCTCCGCCCAACCCCCACAAACCCATTTCCCCAAAACCCCAACCCTTCAATCTTCGCAGTTGGGATCCTGATCGCCCATCTAAACACTCCAACTCGCTGTTGTCCACCTCCGAGGCCTTCTTCTCCAGCTCCGTCCGCATTTCCCTTGCCCACTTCATCGTCGACGCCTTTCGGAAAAATCAAAACCAGTGGGGCGCGCCAGTGATCTCTGAACTCAACAAACTCTGTCGTGTTACACCGGAACTTGTGAAGGAATCCCCGATTCAGCGTCGAAATCGGGGAGGAGGCCCCTCCCGTTTCAGATCTGAAATGGGAAGGGGAGGAGGAGTCCCCGAATCTCTCTGTTTTTTTTTTAAAAAAAAACAGAAGAAAGAAAAGAAAGGAGAAGAAGAGAAGAAGAAGAAAGAAAAAAAAAATTTGGCGACCGTCGCCGGCTGCCGACGGCGGTCGGCCACTGGAGTGGAAGAAGAAAGTGATGGGGAAGAAAGAAGGTGGGGAAGGAAGAAGAAAGAATTAAAAAAATTAATAAAATAATAATATTTTATTATTTTAATATATTTTTATTTTAAAAAATTTTAAAAATGATTTATTTATTAAAATAATGGTGCCACGTCAGCAAACTGTTAGGGTTTAACGGCAAAATTGACGGCAGGGACCAAATTGCTCCTTATCTCTAACCTCAGGGGTATTTTTGTTGAGTTTGAAAACTCAAGGACTAAAGTGTTACTTAACCCAAACCTCAGGGACCAAAAGTGTATTTTTCCCTTTTTATAATATTTGATTTTCGCTAAATTTGTTTCAAACAATTATATTTTTTGAGGAAAAAAAATCAATTTTGACCTTAAACTTGTAAGTAATTGTATCAATAATTTAGATCTTAAACTTTCAATTTCATCAAATCGAACCCTAAACTTAAATAACTGTTTCAATTTTTCCATAAGTTTATAACCCATTCACAAATTAACCATTAAATAACTTTATCAAAATTCATAAATTCAACAAAAAAAAAAAAAAAAAAAGAAATCTAACTCTAAAACTGTTTTTCTCTAAAAAAAACTTATCAACTCCATATGGTTTATGATTCATTGATAAGAGAAAACTTTTTATCAAAACATTTGGAGCGAGAGCTTATTAGAGAGTTAAAATTGAACATTTATTAAAGTTTAAGGTTAGTATTGCAATGTACTAAAAAAAAAAGGTTAGTATTGCAACACTTATCAAAGTTTGAAGTATAATTTAATGAAATAGAAAGTTGGTAAAAATTGATACAACACTGTTTAGGGTTGAAATTGATTTTTTTTTTCCTTCCCTTTTTATAATTTGGTTCAATCTTACCAATGGTTCCTAATTGTTTTTTACTATTCCATGTTCCGATCCGATCCTTTTTTTTCTATTTAATCTCAACCTTAATTCAGTAAAGCTAATACAATCAACTAAAATTATCTGATTGCCACATATATAGAGAATGTGTCACATTCACCATTCTAACAACTAGTAAATAACATGAATGGCTTGTGAGACCAAAATTAAAATTAAGTTCAAATCATAGCAAAACCAAATTAAAAGTTTTCACATTATATATGGGATTAAATTCAACAACACGTGCCATAAAGACTCAATGATATATGGTATTTGTCAACTTTTTTTTTTTTTTAAGTATTTGTCAATCTGAATATAGTTCAATTGATTAAGACATATATAATCAACTAAAAGATCAGAGATTCAAATCTCCATCCCATACGTGGAGTGTTGAACTTGCAAAAGAAAACGGTAATATTATTGTTTTATATTTTATTTGTGGTTAATTACCCCGGACTATTCTTGGGCGAATTACATATTTGCAAAAGTTTCAACCCATATATATATATATATATATATATATATATATATATATATATATATATATATATATTTGCATTAACCAATTAAATTAAATGTCTTTTTTTTTTTCTTTTCAAATCACATGGGCATTATTTCAATATTTAGGTAAAATTTACGCTTGAAGTCATTACAAGAGAGTAAGGGAAAAAAAAAAGAAAGTCATTAAAACAGTGGCAAGTGTTTGTTGATTAATATTGATATGATTTGGTCTTTGTGGAAAAGTAAAATGTTGCAAATTTTAAATTAGATAAATGACAGGTTTGGCTCAACCATTACCTAATTCTTCCTTTTAAAAATACTTAGTTATTGTGGTAAAAAAAAAAAAAAAAAAAAAAAAGTCAATTTTTAGTCCCCAAACAATGTATTAAGAAGGAACAGTTAATTTATATTATAGGCACATTATTTGGTTTAATTAGGATGAGCCTGACACAATATTAAGTATAAATTACAACCCAATGGGTTAAAAAAAGAAAAAGAAAAAAAGCATTTGTTCATGTGATATGAAAACACAAGTGGTTTAAAAAAAAATCTTGAAATTTTACAAATTCTTCATATATATAAATTGATTTTCTCTAGTCATATCCAAGTCAAGTGAATACTATTTTTAATTTAGCTCTTATTATTTATTTTTAGAATGACGTAACTTTAGAGTATACTGTGATGACTTTTGGGACTATTGAGTCATTTCAAAGAGATCTAAACAATAGTTTTGTATTCTTTTTAGAATGAAAAAGAAAAAAAAGTTAGAATAATTAGTTTATTGCAAATTGTTTTCTTTTATTTTCTCATAGTTGATTCTTTACAAATGTCTTTAAGAGTAATTTGGATTTTTTTTAATCTAAAACTATACGTGATTATTAAAAAAAAAAAAGTTAAAAAAAACTAATTTGTTACATTTAAAAAATATTCAATAATTTTAAAAAATACTACTATTATAACAATTTCCTAGGACCTACCAACTGTTAATATGCTAGTATTTTGACGTGAAACACATTTTTATAAATACTTTTAAAAAACGCAAATTAATTAAGTTCTAGTTTTAAAATGTTTTCAAGTCTTCATGATGCAGCCTCCATTTGTACAAGTACTTCATCAAAAATTAATTACTATGTTATAGTTGACCATTGATTATATTTATAACTACATGAATATAGTATTTTGAAGCATTCATTCATTTGTATTGTTTTTTTAAAAAAAAAAGACCTCAAAAACTCTTCTAAAACATTACATATCTACTAACAGATGCAAATTAATTTGCAATTAATAAAAATAATAAATTGTTGGATCCAAAATGTATCTTAAACTTAGTCAAACCTAACTCATAATTTTTATTTATTTATTTATTATTATTTTTTTGAAAAAGCCTAACTCATAATTAAAACCGCTAGCTGAATTTTAAAAAAAAAAATTAAAATTAAAACCACTAGCTTGTCTTAGATCAATTCCAAAACCCTAACACATAGGTAATTGTGTTGGAAAATGGTTGTGTGTTGATGATATAATTGTATTAAAAAGGAAAATGAAGTTAGCACTTGCCTTGGTTACTCCATGGTGGGGGTTTGATCTTGCATTTACATAGTTTACTGTTTATTTAGTCAAAGCGAGTATAGCTTAGCGGTAATTGACATTACCCTTGACCAAGAGGTTAGATGTTCGAATCTCCTTACCCCAAATGTTGATGTACTAAAAAAAAAATAAAAAAAAAGGAAATTGAAGTTGTAATAAACACACTTTAAACTTTCAATGGTAAAACTCGATTGCCTTTTTCATTAATCAACAGTAGGTCATATATACACTTTAGGGATGAACGAATTAATCAATAAAGAATAATGAAAATAGAAAAGGAAGGACACCTGTACACTTGCAATTGAATAGCAGATAACAGAAAATATTCTTAGAACATTCTGGAGATGGATTGGCTCATTCCTTTATGGAAACGGACTGGCCCAATTCCTTCATTTCATTTAATTCTTGGCCCAACTTCTCATTATCCTCAATATTCCCCCTCAAATGAGAGGGTAGTTCGACAACCCCGAGTTTGCCTCTTAGATATTGAAACTGAGAATGAGTTAGAGACTTGGTAAGACAGTCCGCAGGTTGTTCTGTGGAAGGAATATATCGAACCTCAATCTGACCTCGAAGAACTAAGTCTCTAACAAAATGCACATCAATCTCTATGTGCTTAGTGCGTGCATGAAATATGGGGTTTGCTGCTAATGCTCCAGCACTCAAGTTATCACACCACAATATTGGCTTTGACACACAATTCATACCAATTTCGCTCATCAGCTGACGCAACCAAACGACTTCAGTGGCTGCAATTGCGAGAGCCCTGTATTCAGATTCTGTGCTGGACCTTGCCATAACATTCTGCTTTTTTGAAGCCCATGACACCAAGTTATTTCCAACAAACGTGTAGTAGGCCGCAACATATTTTCTGTCATCAAGGCTTGAAGCCCAATCAACATCCGAGTAAGCTGAAATGGAGAGATCATCACTCTGTTGAATATGCAGTCCATAATCCTGTGTGTCGCTGATGTACCTAAGTAATCGTTTGACCGCCTGCCAATGACTATCTGTCAGAGACTTTAAGAATTGACTAAGTTTATTAACCATGTATGCAATATCGGGTCGGGTGTGAGTTAAGTATTGTAATGCGCCAATGGTGCTTTTGTACAAAAACTGATCTTCCATAGGATTACCAGACATGGCAGACAACTTATTTCCAACAACACTTGGAGAAGGAGCAGGTTTCATCTCAGGTAGTTTCAATTTATGCAGAAGGTTATCAACATATTTCCTTTGGTTTAATATGATTCCATGAGGCAAATAATGAACTTGTATGCCAAAGAAATAACTCAACTGGCCCAAATCTTTTAAGGCAAAACATGCATCAAGAGTGTGAATCAATCTAGCAATCATGGTATCATTGTTTCCCGTTATAACATAATGTCATCCACATATACCAACAGTAGCATAATATCAGCAGCGGTACGAAAAATAAAAAAAAATGTATCTGACCTTGAGTTCACAAATCCCCACGACAGAAGTGTATCACGTAAGGTGTTGTTCCACGCCCTCGGAGCTTGCTTCAAGCAATATATGGCCTTGTCAAGCTTGCACACATAGTCAGGAAAGTCATTGTCAACATAATCGGGCGGCTGACTCATATACACGGCCTCTTCAAGTCTACCATTGAAAAAGGCATTGTTGAAGTCAAGATGACAAAGTTTCCATCCCTTGGTAATAGCAATACTTAGTACAACTCTTATGGTGGAGGCCTTGACTACGGGGCTGAACGTTTCAAAGAAATCAACTCCGGGGCTTTGATGAAGACCTTTTGCAACCAATCTCGCCTTGTAACGCTGAATTGAACCATCCGGATGCCTCTTGATTCGAAATATCCACTTGTTGCCAACAACATTATAGGTGGATGAGGGAGGAACAAGGTGCCACATTTTTTTTTCATCAGGGAAGCATATTCCTGATCCATAGCCTCATGCCACTGAGGTGTGGCAAGGGCCTCTGTCACCCGTGTAGGTTCTGTTTGTGTTCAGTCTGTCTTGGATTGAGTTAGCCATAATTTTGGTTTAAATATTCCTGTTTTCCCCTAGTAACCATGGGGTGATTGGATTGGACAGTAGAAGGTTGAGGTTCTTGTAAAGGCTGGGAAGATTGGGAAGGTTGAGAAGGCTGAGATGGTTGGTTAGGAGGTTGAGGTTCTGTTGTTGGTGTGATAAGTGAGTTTGGAGAAGGTGTTGGTGAATTAGCTGGGGAGGTTTGGTGCAAAGGGCTAGACAAAGCGCAATCAGAGTGAGATGCCACGGTTGGTAAATTATGGGAAGGACTAGTGTTTGAGGCTGTAGGTATGGTAGCAGGTGCGGGTGTAACAAGTGAAGGATTGACAACTGATGGTTGACTGACTTGTTCATTTGGAAAAGGAAACCACATGGTCAAGTTTGGTGAAGATGCAGAAGCTGTAGGACTGGTAGGAGTGACTCCAAAGCCTTCACGAAATGGAAAATCAACTTCATTGAACCTTACATGTCTGGACACAAAAATTCTCCCATTGGAGTTGATGCATCTGTGGCATTTTTGGATGGGACTGGGACCCAAATACACACATTTCTCTATGTGAAATTGAAACTTTTGATTCTGATATGGTCTGAGACATGGAAAGCATGCACATCCAAACGTCTTCAAGGCCTTAAAGTCAGCCTTCTTTCCAAATAACAGCTCCACTGGGGATTTACCTGCTAGGACCTGCGAAGGAAGCATATTGATTAGCATACATGCAACTAGAAACGAGTCCCACCAAAACCGCAACGACATTGATGCCTAGGCTAAGAGAGTGAGTCCGGTTTCAACAATATGTCGATGTTTTCTCTCTGCCCTACCATTTTGTTCGGACGTGTACAGACATGTTAACCTTATCCTTACCCCAAACTAATCACACAGCTTGTGTACTCCTGCATATTCCTTCCCATTGTCTGACTGTAATGCCTTAACTGTGGTATTGAACTGATTCTTAACCATGTTTAGAAAATGATTGAATGTAGTTGTAGTGTCACTCTTTTGCTTAAGTGGATATAACCACACATGCCTACTAAAGTCATCAACAAACAACACATAGTATCTAAAGCCTTGAGTTGAAAGCATATGGGCAGGACCCCATAAATCAGTGTGAACAAGCTCAAATTTAGTGGTAGCTGTTGGATTTTATGCCCTAAAACTCGTAGATAGTGAATGTAACCGTTGATCGGATATTAATGAAATAATATTGACATATTTTTCCATTAATTGTTATTAGTTATTTTATATTTGTCTTTGCCTAATAATAACCCTAATCCAATAAACTAGACATCCAAGGTTGTAATATGAGTCTTGAACTATATGTAGCGACATATGGGATCATTGTTCAAGAAACAGCCTAAAGGGTCTATAGTATAGGGATAAGACTGGGTGCCTTATCCTGGTGACACTATGGATACGGCCCACTTTGTATTTGATACAAACGCTGCGATCCAATGCGTTCGTGTAGGAGACATGTGAGTGGGAGTATCCTATGCAATGAGTTTGCATAAGACCGGACCGCGAAATAGTAACCACTGGTTATAACACCGTTAACTAGTTGGTTTTCTATTTCACTAGGACGACCTAAACAACTTAGTCTTAATCTTGAGTTGATTATGGACTCCTGCTCATGAGAGATTGTCCTTTGATTTGTATGGGTGAGAATGGCCAATACGCCGACTCAATAAGCCTACCACTTTGGGGACAAGACCGAATGGGGAGCTGGGAACATAATCGTACAAGATGGAATTCACTCCTTCCCGACTTTAGGGAAGCAGACGAGTGTTCCCTTAAGTGGTTACTCCGAGTCTTGAACAAATGGCCCTACCCTCTCAATGGCACGAGAGGGTTTTCTGTTTGATGGTTGGACCACAAACATGTTGTTCATTAGAGGAGAATTGGTACTTAAGGAAATAGAGGTAACCCAGGGGTAAAACGGTAATTTAACCCAGCTGGTGTTACGGACACTCGTGAAGGACTAACTAGTCGATATTGGTCTATATCCGTAGACACAGAAAATATGTCTGCAGTGAGAAGAGTGCAACTGTGGGTCTATAGTGGAATGAACACACAGTTAACGAATATTGATTAATGTGGTTAATGAGTTTGACCAATTAATCTCTCATAGTTGGAGCTTCTGATCTGCAGGTCCATTAGGTCTCACTGGTAGCTCATAAAGTAATTTGAGGCAACTAAGTAATAAATGTAAATTGAAAATGTTCAATTTACTAAGGGAAACAAATATAATATATATTGATATATTATTATGAGAGAAATTAATATTTGAAGAAATTCAAATATAAATTTATGGAAGTTTGAAAAGGTTCAAATAATGAATTAATTAATTTAAGGCCTAAAATGTGTTTGGGCAAATTAATTAATTCTAGGCCGGGAATTAAATATGTGATATTTAATTGGTGGTTAATTTCTAATTCATTAACCGAGAATTAATCAATTATGGAAATTATTAATCACTTAAGGAAGTGATTAATCATTTATGGAAATGATCTAATCACTTATGGAAGTAATTAGTCATTTATGGAAAAGATTAATCAATTGTGGAATTGGTTGATCATGATTGATTAATTAAGGAATAAGATTGAATCAATTTTGGAAAAGATTGATTTAATTGAATATTTTATTCATGGCCTTACTTCTATAAATAGAACACTAGACCTAATTGGTTCAAGACACTTGACATTCTTGCTCTTGCTCTTAGACTCTCAAAGACAAGACCTAGAATTCTCTCTAGCCTCCCTCTTAGAGAAAGACTCCCACAAGTCTTTTGCCTCCTAGACTTAGAGACATACCGGTGTAACCTCTGTGGTTATTATGTCATTCAAAGAAGGAATTTCCAGCGAAGAAAATCAAAGGCGGCTGCTACGTTTTCGTTCGTGGAGCGTCGTTGGCGAAGAACGGTCAAGTCTACAACGAAGGTTTGTAACAATTCTTCTTTCTTTCTTTAGAAAAGCATGAAAATAAATTTAGATTTATTTTTAGCATGTTTAAACCAAATTTTCTAGCAGCTTTAAAGTGTGTTTAAAGTTAGTTTGAGTTTTCGTAACGATATTTTAATGTTAATTAATATACGGCGTAAGGTCCAATCGATGCGCTTCCGCTGCGTGGGGACTTTTATTCCCTTCAGTAGCATGAGATGTGGAGGAGGGGAATGGTAATGCATGTGATTTTCCATATTGACAAGCATCACAAAATTCAAACATTTCATTTCTCTTGACTGGTAAATTACAACTTCTTAAAACTGATTCAAACACTTTAGTGGGCAGATGTCCTAGACGCCTATGCCAAAAAAACTTTGGACACAACCATGTTAACATTACTCAAACCAACAAAACCAGAGGAGACAGCTTTATTGACTCCAGAACCTTCTTGGTTGGCTGTTTGTGTAGCATCAAATGAGGTAGCTTTCACAAGTTCAAACTTGTATAGCCCTTCATTAAGTGTTCCTCTCAGTAGTATTTTGCCCGTATGTTTGGCCTTAACAAGACAGAAACCATCGTGAAATTCAACATAAACATTATTGTCACGAGCTAATTTGGAGACACTAACTAAATTTTTCGCAATTGCAGGTACACACATCACATTTTCCAAACTTAAACTATTAGAACCATAAGTCAAACAAGAGTTCCCTACACAGGATATCTGCATTTATGACCATCACCTATAGTGACACGTTCATTACCTTTATAGTCTGTGGGATTGGCTAGGCAACTGAAGTCACTGGTCACATGATTTGAAGCTCCACTGTCTGCATACCAATTAGGATCGATGACAGACTCGGGTGTGGCAAACTGATTTGAACCTTGATTAGCTATAAAGGCAGTAAGTTGTGTCTGTGCATTTGGACAGTTGGTATTTCCATCATTCCTGTTTTGAACTTGGGAGGGACCAGAAAATTCCTTATTAAAACGCTGATAGCACATGAGAGCAGTATGGTCTACCTTCCCACATACCTGACAGATTGGTTTGTTATTGTTGGTGTAGGATCCGTAGCTCCGACCTCTTCCACGACCACGATTACCTCCTCCTCCTTTTTTATTTCCTCTACCAGAATAGTTTTGACGATTATTTGAGTAGTTTTGTTGTCCCCTTTGATTTCCAGCATCTTTGTTGTTCACCATGTTCACAGAGATACTGTTGCTGAATGACGAATTATTTTTCAGACTTGTCTACATCTCTAATCGTTTTTAAAAAACAAGTAGTTCCGTTTGTAACTCAGACCAGGTTATGCTCATTTTACCATGCACCATTGCAACCACAGGGTTATATTCTTCATCTAAGCCCAATAGAACTTGCGATACCAAGGATCGAGTGGACACCGGACTTCCTGCTAGTCCCAAACTATCGGCATGGCTTTTCATGACCCGTAAGTAACCAGTCATCTTCAAGTTTCCTTTCCTTCATTGTTGGAACACCTAACGGAGGTAGTCCTCCTCTACACGCGACTGAACTCCAAACAGCTCTTGCACAGCTGCCCAAAGGTCTTGAGTGTTCTCATATCCCATGACCTGAGTTGCTACTTCGGGTGACATCGAATTATACAACCACCCAAGTAACAATTGATCTACTGCAACCTAGGATTCGAAGTGTAACGCCCCAAGCCCAGGACTCGGAATCCGGATTCGGCACTTAAGGCTCTGACATTTCCCTGCGACCTGGCCACGTTGCCATACTTGTATGAAACTACTTTCAAGAGTGAAGACTATCCCCACAAACCAACACGAGGTCCTTTTAGCATGCTTTGTCCTCACTCACATGCTTTGTCCTCACTCACATACTTCATTCTTTGAAGTAGTTTCAGAAAAGTATGGTGGCGTGGCCAGGTCGCAGGGGAATGCAGGGACTGTTAAGGGTTGAATTCGGATTCCGAATCCTGGGCCTGGGGCGTTACAGATGGTATGAGAGCTGAACCTCTCCCAGTAGGATGTGGTTCGGGGACGAATCTAGGCGGAAGCTGGTGGGCATGTGACACCCGAAGTTAGGAGGGGTACATGAATGAACCGAGATCACATCCGAATGAGAGGGATCTTGAGGACATGAAAATATGGCCTAGATAAGCTTAAAAGAATTGATAGATACTATCTATACCAACAAGGTGCACCTTCCTTTTCGGTGGCTCAATCATAGGAACTTTGAAGTTAAGCGTGCTTGGCTTGGAGAAGTTCTATGTTGGGTGACCTCCTGGGAATTCTCCTAGGGAGCATGTGAGTGAGGACAAAGCATGCTAAAAGGACTCCGTGTTGGTTTGTGGGGACCGTCTTCACTCTTGGAAGCAGTTTAAGATGAGTATGGTAACGTAGCCAGGTCGCAGGGGAATGTCGGGGCCTTAAGTGCCGAATCCGGATTCCGAATCCTGGGCCTGGGTCGTTACACGAAGAGTGGGTTCACCACTTTAGTGGCCAAACCTGACTATACGCTCGTTGCTCCTTCCTCTATCGGCACATCGCTTGGGGACGAATCAGCACCAGTCGACTGAACATATTGAGGAGGGCAAGGATTCTGACCTGATAAATGACCTTCCAGCTTATAGCTTCGAAGGATGGGCAGGGCTAAGTTCTTCCATAGAAGAAAATTGCTTCAATCCAACTTGATCGACGTAATCTGGTTTAATAGCTGATTAATCGGCGAATTGTTGAAACTGGTGGTTCCGGTGGACAAGGCTGAAGATCCGGTGGAATTGACGCTGGCCATTGATGTGGCTCTGATACCAAAACAAGCTCTAACGGTAAAGAGAAATTTGAGGTAAAACTCGATTGCCTTTTTCATTAATCAACAGTAGGCCATATATACACTTTAGGGATGAACGAATTAATCAATAAAGAATAATGAAAATAGAAAAGGAAGGACACCTGTACACTTGCAATTGAATAGCAGATAACAGAAAATATTCTTAGAACATTCTGAGGATGGATTGACTCATTCCTTTTTGGAAACGGACTGGCCCAATTCCTTCCTTTCATTTAATTCTTGGCCCAACTTCTCATCATCCTCAATAACCCTTAAAAGGTTAAACTATGAATTTATTTTTTTAGTGGTTTGATTCGAACCTCTGACTTCTAGGTCAATGACATATGTCTTAACCGTGCTCTATTAAAGTGGTGCCTCTTTGGGTTCACTATTCTTAGATCGGATTTTTTTTTTCTTGAACTTAATACTCGTTTGAGCTTTATGGGCTCTGATACCATATAAGATAAACATGAGCTTTCATCTCAAAATATCAATTGGCAATGAGAAAATTGGTAACTCATATATCTTATAAAGATTGTGAAGTATTCTCATCTTTTTCAATGTGAGATCTTCAACATTAACAATAACAAAACTTTACGAGGATGATTACTCAACTAAAACTTCATTATGATTGAAACAACGCTTAAAGCTCACTCTCTTTCACACACTCAATATATGAAGATGTTTGTATTATATATAGCAAATGGAAGAAGGTACATATATAAATGAAAGAAACAATAGAAACAAAGCAAACTATATGTTGGGGGAAGGTTTTGAGAGTGAATATATAACCAAAAAAAATGTTATCAAAGTTTTATTTGAGAATGTAAAACAAAAAATTGTAAAGAAGAGTTAAAAAGAGAGCAAGAAGAGCCTGATGGGCTAATGAGAGAGTCTTAATTTCATTGGAGGCATTTGATGAAGAAGAAGAGGAGGTTGGAGAAAAGAGAAAAGCCATTGAGATGCCATTGTTATTATTATTCCCAATTTCTTCTTTGTTATGATCTCTGTAAATTGGCCTACCAATCACATGTTTGTACTGCCCACCACTCCATGCCTGTGCTTTAATTATTTTGATTCAAAAAGTGAAAAGAAAGGGAACATTAGTACAAATTAACACAATTTTGTTTCATTCATTAAATATTGAACTCCTTTCTTCACTTTAATTAATTAATAATTAGTGAAAGTTTTGATTTGTGACTCTTTCTACTCGTTAAAATTAAATTATAAAGTTTTTTTTCCCATCTACTAACACAAGTATAGCTCAACAGTTAACATATCTTACTTTCTTTAAAAGATTATAGGTTTGAATCCTTCGTCCCACATGTGATGCAATATTCTCAAAAAAAAAATATATCTTTTTTTCCTCCTTATAAAAATTTATTACACAACCTTGAGTTTTACAAAAGTATATATACTTATGATGTAATGATTATGTTTGAGTCATATATGATCCTCGAAAAGTAACTAGCTTTTCTTCATTAAATATATGGGGTTTTAGATTCGATCAATCTCCAATCTAAAGATAGAAACAGACGTTTTTATCAATTAAACTAAGGTTATTTTGAGAGGAACCTAGCTTATATGGTAGCTAAATTTCATTTTTTATATAGTTTCTATGTTCTTAATCTTAATTTCAATATAATTCCTATACTTAAAAACAATTATTATTGTAGTTATTGGCTATGAGTTGATTAAGGCTTACTAAATGTTAGTTATTATTAATAAAAGAATAAGGTATAAGTATATATAGATTAAAAATGTACTTGACTAGATTTTTCCTTTTCTTTCACCTGATTGCTTTTAAAAATATCGGAAATGAACTTATAATTCAAAACAAAATGATTGTCAAACAAGACTAGGCAACGTACCTGAATTTGATCTCCAACAGTGACGACAACAGCGGATTGGTCGGGTACAAAAGAAACCCAACCTCTCTTGGAGTAAACATGGAATAGAGAAGAAGATCCATGGCAGAAATGGAAGCAAAAAGCATGAGAGAAATCAGTTCCCCTTATAAGCATTCTGATCACATCATGTTTCAAACAATTTTCCAATTCATCATTCCAACGTCCAACTCTCTGCTTCTGCTTCTGCTTGTACACACACCACACTGATCCATGCCCCAAAAGCACTTCCTTTTCTGCAACTACTTTCCCAAGATTTTCCCGGAAAATTTCAAAGATTTTCTCGCCCACTTTCTCTGTTAGTTCTGTGAGTGCTTCTATTTTCTTGCTGCATGTGGAAATGCAAGACAAGAAAGAGATGAGAGAATTAATAATAATGTTGGGATAGAATTTATAGTGTTTTTGAAGTTTTTTTTGGTTTTTTTTTATTTTTTTTTTTTTTGACTTCAACAAGTTGGGGATTCAGATCCCTTATCTCTCAATTGAGGATATATGAATTTTCAATCTCGTTATCAATATTGGAAATTTTGAATTCTTTTAATCTTTTTAAAATGTTAATTACAATCAAATTTCTTCTCAAATAATCTTGGGTTTTTAGTTCGACCAATAAATAGTGTTAGGTCATTTAAATATCTTGAGAATAATATCTTACTATGTTAATTTTCTTTTCGTTTAATATAGTGAGACATGCATTTCTATGATAATGCCTTTTCCAATTGAATTTTATTTGGACTTAAGTTGGTTGAATATTTAAACCGCTAAATTGTACTCATATTAGTAATATTTAAAAGCTATTACATAACGTTTTTTAAATGTCACATTCTATTTAATTATCCAATTTCAATTACATTACAATTAGAATTTGATTGAAACTCTTGAAATTATTGAAGCCAGACGAAATTGAAAAATATGATCAAAGTTTTTTTTTTCTTTTGTTGCACCATGCAATTAGGACAAAAGAATATATATATCAAATTTGAAATGAGATCAGTAGTATGAAAATTAAAATTGATGATAAATATTAGAATAATAACAAAATAAAATTACCTGAAATTAGAATATTCAAATGGCGAAATGGCCTCCATTTCCACCTTCAAACCTTCATCTCTGCTCCACACAAACTCTTCACTCAGTTCACTCTCATCCTCTCCATGCCAATACTCCTCAAACCCATACGCCTTCTCCGGCGACCTCGCCACCGCCACCTTCTTCTCCGCCGACAACCCAAAAACCCCCGCCGCCGCCGCCGCCGCAACCGCGCCAATCAGCTCCACCGGAATCCCATGGTTCACCAATTGGAAACACCCAATGCTGCCCACCGAATCCAAAATCTTCAACACAGAATCAAAATCCGAAGATTCAATGGACCGAAAATCAATCCTCGGTGGGTTCTCAATAAACCTCTGCCTCGGGAAAATATTTTCAGGCAAAACGAGATCGGGGACGCGGAGAGAGTGCTCGAGGAACTCGGTGAGAACGTCGTCGTTTGTGACGGAGGAGCGGCGGCTGGTGGCGATGGGGGAGGGAGGCGGCGCCCGGAAGTCGAAGGGGGTCGCCGCCGTTGGCTCAGGCGACATCATGACCATCGTTGAAAAACAGGGGAAATTGGCGATTTGGACGAGGAGGGATTTTCCGATGAGGATCGATTTTGTTGGAATGAAGAAATTAAAAGGGGAAAAAGGAAAGACGAAGAAGCAATGATGGGTGTCATGAAACTGAGGGACATGGCGGGAATCATCTCTGGATTGGACGCCTTTTTGATGGGTCTACTCTGTTTCTCTGTTTCTTTCTTTTCTTTATTACAAGCTTCTTTCTTTCTTTCTAACTGTGCGATTCATCGTTTTCTTCTTTCTTTTTGCTTTATTGAAAGATATTGTTGTTGATGTGGTTCACAGCTGAGACTCTGATGTAATTATGGTGTGGTGGCCATTGGAAAGCACAGAGCTTTTTTCGGTTTATAAGAATGGGGTTTTGTGGGGGCAGACCAGGGCTACCTTATGCAATTTTTTCTAATAATTCTGTGCTTTCTTTTTATCTATTTTCTTCCTTTAAATGATGTTGTTGCTGTTTCTTTTTTTAATTTGTAAAAATTAATTTATGTAAAATGAATAGTATAACTCATTATTTTAATAAGTTTGAATTTGTGGGAGTTTTTTTTTTTTTTAATAAATTTTTCTAAGTTATACTTGAGAAAGTAAAAATAGCCCGGGTTTGTTTTTATTATACCGATCAACTTTCAAAAGTTTCATTTTAATCCTTGAGGTTTGAAGTTTGTTTCAACACGATCCTTAGACATTTTTTTTGTTAAATTTATGAATGAAAAATGATATGTCTCCTTGTGTTTTTATTATTTTTTCCCACGAATATATTCACATAAATAACCATATATATATGCAAACATGTCATTTTCCTTTTTAAGGGTTGTTTTGAAACAAACTTCAAACTTCAAGAGCTAAAATGAAACTTTTGAAAGTTCACTAGTATAATTGAAACCAACTCTATAGTTTAGGGATATTTTTAATAATTTAACCAAATTTTAATACATGGATGTGTGAAAAGAGCGGGTGGAGAGCTAAACTTTATAAAGCCAGTTTGGTTCGAAAATTGTTTTCGAAAATAAAGAATTCAGTAGAAAATGAAAACATACTTCTTATTTTCACTATATATATGAAAACATGTTTGGTTCAATTTAAAAACTTTAAATTCGATTTCAAAAATTGAAAATTGTGTTTTGTTATGAATTTGAAAATGCAGGAAAAGATTAATATGTGTTTGGTAAAATTCTTCTTCTTCTTTTTTTTTTTTGTAAGAAAAAGTTATTTTATGATTATTTCAACTTGATTTTTATTCAATTTTAGAGAGATATTATAAATCAATGTTGTTGGAATTGATTCTAAAAAAAAATGTTGGAATTGAAATTATAAGGACGGAAAAAAACAGAAGATATTGGATAGTTGTATGTTGTATGAAGTTTTTGATTTGTAGAGCGGATGAGTATGCATAAAAAAAAAATATATGATTATTTTAAAAAATAAGGATATCAACCAAAGCATCATTATTAACCATACACAATCATCGGTAATTTTGTATTTTTTTTTTCTTTAAGGTTAGAGACAATTTGAATATCAAAAATAGAAAATGTTATTTGTAGATAATGAAATATGGTTTAATGGAAAGAAAATATATCTTGTGCTTTTTAAAGTTACCCAGTGTCTCTATTATTTTGAAAAGAAAATTGGAAAACAATAAAAATAACATCTTATTGTTTTTGAAAACAAATCGTGTTTTGAGTTGTTTTAAAAAATTGTTTTTGAAAATAGGTATACTTAACATGTTTTCATTGTTTCCCTTGTATTTTTTATTTTCTAAAACATAAAATTAAAAAAAAAAAATCATAAACCAAACAGGACTCAGGCTTTTGTCTGACTTTATGTTTCTTTTTTTTTTTTTCTCTAGAATATGCATTAATCATTTAAACTATATTTAAGTTAATGTAAACTCATATACTATTAAGAATATAGATTGATCAAGAGGTGACAAGTAATTAGCATGCACCTAAATTGATCAAGAGGTTAGAGGTTCGAATCTCCCAATTTATATATGGTTGAATGAAAAAATACTATTAAAAATGTGTATAAATAAATAAAAGAAAATGAATATATAATTTAACTAAACTTAAGCTTTTGAATTTAATAATGATTTAAGTAAAAAGTTTGATATTCAAACTTATGCAATCTCATGCTTCCTCTAATTAATTCATGAGTTGAGATTATTATTATCTTAAATTATTTTAAATTGTTGATCCTCTTACTAAATAAGGTAATTACCATCTCAAAATTTGATGATTTAATCCTTCACCCCAAAAATGTTGAACTAAAAAAAGCATCAATTTAATTATAATTTGATTTATGATCTTAAATCTAAATCGGTAATATTTATGTTATTTTTAAGAATTCCAAATAGTTTTTAAAAACTATTTTTCTCTCTTCTCAAAACAAAAAAACAAAAAAAAAAAAAAAAAAAAAAAAAAAAAAAAACTATTTTTCTCTTAAAATTTTTACCCATTAACGAAAAAGAAAAAAAAAATAAAAAAGATAAAATCATTCCATTTCAACAAAAGACTCAATAGCTTTGGGTCCGCAAATAAAAAAAGAAAAAAGAAAATTTTTACTTTAATTCTGATTTTGTGAAAAAAAAAATAATTATTGAACAAACAGATTAGTAATAACTCGAGGAATGTTATAACTCGGTAACGGTATTTGAGAGACAACACTAACTTTGTATTGCTTTAATTGGAAATTAGTTGATCTAATAATAATAAAAAGAATAATCGAAATTGATATAAAGAAATCAGTATAATAATAATAATAATAAAGCTGCAAATTAAAAGCCGAAGCTTGGATAGTTGGACTAAAAGGAATAAAGTTGCAGAATGGTGTTAAAGTTGATAAAAGTAATTTCTTTCAATTTGTTGGAATATTGAAAGAAAAGGCTTCATTTGATTTGAGTTCGAATAAATTAATTTATGATTCTTCTTTTTTTTAGAAGTAATTTATGATTCTTCTTAAAAAATAGTTTGGATTCATTAAATAATTAAAGTATTTTAAATGTAATCAAATTTTAAAATATTTATTTACTTATCTAAAGAAGTATATAAATTTATATTCTTAAACTACTATTCATTCATTCTTTTAAATAAAAATAAAATTAAATGATCTGAAGAATTTGATTCAAATATCATAGGATATGATAAAATGCAAAAAAAAATACTAATAATTTAGTCTCGTTTGATGACCATTTTGTTTTTTGGTTTTTGAAAATTAAGCCTACAAACATCACTTTTACTCACAAGTTTCTTTGTTTTGTTATCTACATTTTTTCCTTGTTTTCAAAAACCAAGTCAAATTTTGAAAACTAAAAAAAAATAGTTTTCAAAAACTTTTTTTTTGTTGTTTTTTTTGGCAAAATTATAAGAAATACCCCTGAACTTTGGGGTTTGTTTCAAAAATACCCCTGAACTTTAAAAAGTTTCAAAAATACCCCTGGATTTTGAAAAACGTTTCAAAAATGCCCTTGCCGTTAATTTTGGATGGAAACCGTTAAAGTTTTAGTTTCAAAAATATCCTTGAACTTTCAAAAAAAATTTCAAAAATACCCTTATTGAAAAATTTTTCTTCTTTTTTCCTCTTCTCTCTGTAATTATTTCTCATTGAAAATTAATGCAAAACTTTGCTTATAAAGGTTGTGTACAACACAATACCAGATAAAAACAAACTTTGAAATCGAATTTTCTCTTTTAAAAAGCGTAAAGAAGATAAGTGTGAGAAAACAATATATATATATATTATTTCATTTTTGTTTCCTATAAAAAAATATTTCCTTTTTCCTTTCATTGTTTGTGTATGTTAGTGATAAGAAGAAGTTTATAAGAATGTGGATTTGGTCCAATTTATAAGATTAATTAATCAAAAGTTTTATATATGATTTTGTTATTATTGATATTTAAAAATTGTTAAAACTCGTATACAACAATAGTTTCATTTATTTTTCATAATATTTTTCATAATATGAATATAAAGAAAGTTAATGGGTAATAGTTGGTGAGAAAATAATATTGAAAAGTTCAAATTTCAAGAACAAAACAAAAGTCATCTTGAAATTTCGATACGGAAATCTTTCATTCTCCCACCGTAAATTAATCTTTTAAAAAGATCAATTTACGGTGGGAGAAGGAAAAAAAACATTTTTCAATAAGGGTATTTTTGAATTTTTTTTTTAAAGTTCAAGGGTATTTTTTAAACTAAAACTTTAACGGTTTCCATCCAAAATTAACGGCAAGGGCATTTTTGAAACATTTTTCAAAGTTCAGGGGTATTTTTGAAACTTTTTAAAGTTCAGGGGCATTTTTGAAACAAACCCCAAAGTTCAGGGGTATTTCTTATAATTTAGCCTTGTTTTTTTTAGAAGATCGAAAACTTGTTTTTAATTTGTTTTTAGAATTTGGCTAGGAATTCAAATGTTTGCTTGAGAAAGATGAAAACCATCCGAAGAAATTACAAAAATCAAATGGTTATGAAATGAGGTTTTAATTATTTATGTTTACCTTTTATTAATAAATTATGTCTGAATTTTTGAATTTGTTTATAAATTAATATATTATGTGATTAGGTTGAAGAAATAGATAAAGAATTCAAATCACAATTTCAAAAGAAAAATTAAGCTTAACAAAATCCAGAAACATTTTTTCAATGAAATGGAGAAACAATTTGGAGACACTCTTGATCAAGATCAACAAGTATGAAAAAAAGAAATGTATGTTTCCTCAATTGATTTGACATATAGATAATTCTTTTTAAAATAGGAATTTTCAATTAATTAGGATTTTTTTTATTAATTAGAGATAATTTCTTCCTAAGAGATGATACAAAAATTATCTAGGAGCCCTCTAGAGACATTCGATTATTCCATATATTTTTTTCTTTAGTTTTGTTTTGGTTCTTTAAGAATTGTGAGATCTAAATACATATGATTTATTCTTTATTTTTCATATTTTCATATTTTATGTGATTAATTAAATTATTGTTTCTTGAAAAATCTTGATTGGTCTCATATTTTGTTAGCTAGCAGTAGTTTTTCTTAGACAAAAGACTTAGCATATGTAGCACAGGGATTTGAACATGATTATTTTCAACATTTGAGCCTCTGCCATTCATATTATATAGTTTTAGGCTTGCTGGAGGACTAGCAAGATTTAAGTTGGGGTGTAATAGATTGTAATTTCCTTTATTGTTTTTGGGCTGCTTTCTCTTCTGTATTTGGGCCTTGGTTATGTTTCTCTCCTCTCCTTTTAATGCTTTCCACGTGGCTATGTATTGGTTATTTATGCTGTTGCCTCATTCTCTGTAAGACAACAGATTTATTCTCATCACAGAATATAGTGAATTATTCTCTCTCTCTGTATTTCTCCTTTTGATGGTATCAGAGCTTTGAGCTTTTCAGCAATGGCAACTGAGGTATCTTCATCTTCCACCTTCTCTGATTCTCTTACTAACCCTCCCATTACCATCCCTACCCTACCGATTACCTCTTCTGAACTTCCTACTCATGTTGTTTCACCGGCTACTCAACGGGGTAAAGCTCCAATTACTCCGATTGCTCCACGGCCAAATATTTCTTCTTCACCTACTCGACCCAATCCCCAGAATCAATCCCAAGCGTTTAACCCTTATCAATCTCAGTCGTTTTATCCGCCCACCCAAAATTTCTTCCAACCTTATTATCCTTCAAATTTCCCGAGACCATCCACTCCCTTTCCTTCTTATTTTCCTCCGCAGCCTTTCCCTAACTCGGCACCACAAACCCAATCTCCTCTACCTCTTCCTTATACTCCAAACCCTTATCCCACTTTGCCTCAGCCCCTTGCTGTCAAGCTGAATGACAACAATTTTCTTCTCTGGAAAAATCAATTGTTGAATGCGGTCCTAGCAAATGGCCTCCAAGGTTTTCTTGATGGTTCTGTACCAGCTCCCCCTCGCTTTCTTGATGATCAACAGCAGCAGCCGAATCCGGATTTTCTCACTTGGGAAAGGTATAACCGTTTTATTATGTGTTGGATTTACTCGTCTCTTTCTGAGGACAAGATGGGAGAAATTGTAAGTTTAGATACAGCTGCTGAGATTTGGACTTCTTTAAAAAAAGCATATGATTCTAAAACCACTGCTAGGATTATGAGCCTTAAGTCACAACTACAAAAAATTAGAAAAGATGGCTTATCGGTTAGCCAATATCTTTCTCAAATCAAAGAAGTTGCTGATAAGTTTGCTGCCATAGGTGAACCGATTTCTTACCGAGATCACTTAGCTCACATTCTCGATGGGTTGGGAAGTGAGTATAATGCCTTTGTTACCTCCATCCAAAATCGCTCGGATAATCCAGCTCTTGAGGATGTCCGTAGTCTCTTGCTTGCTTACGAAGCTCGGTTAGAAAAACAGAGCACTGCTGAACAACTAAATCTTGCCCAAGCCAATCTGAACACCTTTCAGCTGCAGTCTAATAGTCGTCGTTCTCCTTTTTCCTCTAGACCTTCCAGTGCTTTCACATCTAGAACTCCCTTCAATCCACCAAACTTTTCATCTCCTATGCCTCAATCATTTGCTCCTGGTTTGCTCGGCAAACCCCATTCCCAATCTCAGTCTACTCCTAGATGGCCTTCCCGTACCAATGTTAATCGCCCCCAATGTCAAATTTGTGGCAAATTTGGGCACACCGCCCTCATTTGTCACCATCGCACAAACTTAGCATACCAAACTCCTTCTCCTCAAGCCTTAGTTACTCAAACCTCCCTCCCTCAATCTTTGGTTGATAATGTTTCTCCTATTTCTACTGAGACTTACCATCCTGACGAAAACTGGTTTTTGGATTCCGGAGCTACACATCACATGACTTCGGATGTATCCAATTTATCCAGCTCTACTCCATACCTTGGTGGTGAACAGATTACTATAGGAAACGGTAAGAAAATTTCTATCTCTCACATTGGTTCTAGTTTTCTTCCGTCTTGTTATAAACCTATCTATCTTGATTCTATGTTACATGCTCCTTCTATTTCAAAAAAATTGATTAGTGTTGCTCGTCTTTGTCAAGATAATCAAGTGTTTGTTGAATTTTATTCTACTTTTTTTCTTGTCAAGGACCTTCATTCCAAGGAAGTCCTTCTTCGGGGAACACTTGAGCGTGGTCTGTATAAGCTTTCTTCAGCTCCCAAGCTACTGCCCCCTGTTTCTACTTCAAGCTCTTCCTCACAATCCCTTGTTGCGGCCTTTTCTGCTTCAGTCAGTCCTCCAAATTGGCACTATCGACTTGGTCACCCTGCCACTTCGACTCTTCAACAAGTTTTGTCTCATCTTCGGGTGTCTTGTCCTAGTGTAAAGTCATTTTGTAATTCATGTCAAGTTGCAAAAAGTCATAGATTACCTTTTGGTTTAGTTGAAACAAAATCTTGTAAGCCGTTTCAATTAGTACATTTGGATGTCTGGGGTCCTTCCCCTCTTATTTCTATTAATGGAGCTCGATATTTTCTCTTATTTGTGGATGATTTTAGTCGTTTTTCTTGGATGTATCTTCTTAAGTCTAAAGATGAAGTCTTTCCTTGTTTTCTTCATTTTAAGAAGTTCATTGAGACTCAATTTGACTGTAAGTTAAAAAGCATGCAAACCGATTGGGGTGGTGAATATAGACGAGTGTCCTCCTTTCTATCTTCTCATGGGATCACTCATAGAGTTTCTTGTCCTCACACACCTCAACAGAATGGTAGGGTTGAACGAAAGAATAGGCATGTAGTTGAGATCGGTCTTTCTCTCCTTGCTCATTCTTCCTTGCCTCTCACTTTCTGGAGTTATGCTTTTCAAACTGCTGTCTATCTCATTAATCGATTACCTTCCGCTGTTATTCATTCTAAGAGTCCCTATCAATTGTTATATAATCGTTTTCCTGAATATTCCCTTCTTAGAAGCTTCGGTTGTGCTTGTTTTCCCTATTTAAGGCCTTATAATTCGCACAAGTTGTTATTTCGATCTACTGAATGCATTTTTCTCGGTTATAGCTCTAACCATAAGGGGTATCGCTGCCTAGACCCTTTAACTGGTAAGCTATATATTTCACGTCATGTCATATTTAATGAGTCTGTTTTTCCTTGTTCTCGGTCAAATTTCTCCTTTAGTTCTATCAAATCCACATCCCCTGATCATTCATTCTTTTCTCCTGCTCCTTTTCCTATTTTTCCGACTTCTATAACTTCTTCTGTCTCTCCTACCATCGGGTCTCCTTCTCCTTTTTTTTCTCCAAGTCTCTCACCCGACCTTGGTAATTCTGTTCATCACCATTCTCCCTCTTCATCATTGTCTACACCTCAGAACCCTCCATCATCTCAACCCTCACCAACATCTCAGCCGTCTTCACCAACCCAACCTGCTTTATCTCCTCAATCTACATCAGTTCCTCAGCCATCTCCAACATCTCAACCCTCCCCTGTTGTCTCCAGCTCATCCCCTGCTGCTACTGCTCCCATATCTTCATTACCCATTGCCTCTTCCCATACTGATGTTACTGTCCATCCTATATCCTCTTCAGCCCCTAATATTCATCCCATGGTCACTAGATCTAAGGCCGGTATCTTTAAACCCAAGTGTTACCTGTCATCTTCTACTCCCTCTGAACCCACCAGTTATAAGATGGCTATTAAATGCACTGAATGGCGTGAGGCTATGGCGCGGGAATTTGATGCTCTTGTAAAAAATAATACGTGGTCCTTAGTTCCACCATCCCCTAATTACAAGTTGATAAGCTGCAAATGGGTCTATAAGATCAAACTTAAACCAAATGGTGATATAGAGAGGTACAAGGCTCGTTTGGTTGCTCGAGGCTTTGATCAATCTTATGGAATAGACTACTTTGAGACTTTTAGTCCGGTGATCAAGCCTTCTACAATTAGACTGGTTTTATCTCTTGCTCTTCGGTTTAAATGGATAATCAAACAACTGGACGTCCATAACGCATTTCTTAATGGTGATCTTCACGAGGATGTGTATATGGTGCAACCAAAAGGTTTTGTTGATCAGTCTAGGCCCGATTATGTATGTAAACTACAAAAGGCACTTTATGGTTTAAAGCAAAGCCCACGAGAATGGTTCAAGAAGCTTAGCTCGTGTCTTTTGAGTTGGGGATTTATGGCATCAAAATCCGATTCTTCCATGTTCGTTTATCGCAAAGCCTCTGTGATGGTTATATTTTTAATTTACGTTGATGACATCTTGGTTACTGGGACTCATGAGGCTTCCATTCTGCAATTTGTTTCTGCCCTTAATGTTCTTTTTGCACTTAAAGACCTTGGTTCCTTGTCTTATTTTCTGGGAATACAGTTTTCACGTGGTGATGATTTTTTGCATTTGTCTCAATCAAAATATTTCCTTGATGTGTTGAAACGGGCTGATATGATAGATTGTAAACCGGCTGACTCTCCAATGGCTAGTGGTACTGTACTGTCAATTTCCGATGGTGATTTATTGCCTAACCCAAAGCAATACCGTAGCATTGTGGGAGCTCTTCAATACTGCACACTTACACGCCCGGACTTAAGCTTTGTTGTCAATAAAGTGTGCCAGTTTTTACATGCTCCCACCACCACACATTGGAATGTTGTGAAGCGAATCCTCAGGTATCTCAAGGCTACTCTTTCTCTTGGCATTACATTTTCTAATGCAGGTCATCAATCTCTAGTTTGTTATACTGATGCGGACTGGGCAAATTGCCCTGATGATCGCCGAAGTACGAGTGGATACTGTGTTTTCATTGGTGGTAATTTGATCTCTTGGTCATCTGCCAAACAAAAAGTCGTTTCTCGCTCTAGCGCTGAGTCCGAATATAGAGGGATGTCTAATGCCGCGGCTGAACTTATATGGCTTCAATCGATTCTGACAGAACTTGGTTTTGCCTCTTCTCCACCTCTTTTATTATGTGATAACATTAGTGCTACGTATCTAGCTGCAAATCCGGTTCTTCATAATCGATCAAAGCACATTGAGATAGATCATCATTTTATTCGGGAAAGAGTCTCGCGTCAACAACTTTTAGTTCGACATGTTCCCTCTGAAGATCAACTTGCTGATATAATGACAAAGCCCTTACCAGCTGCTCGTTTCCAGAATCTGCGTACCAAGCTCACTGTGCACGTCTGCCCAGCTTCACTTGCGGGGGGATAATAGATTGTAATTTCCTTTATTGTTTTTGGGCTGCTTTCTCTTCTGTATTTGGGCCTTGGTTATGTTTCTCTCCTCTCCTTTTAATGCTTTCCACGTGGCTATGTATTGGTTATTTATGCTGTTGCCTCATTCTCTGTAAGACAACAGATTTATTCTCATCACAGAATATAGTGAATTATTCTCTCTCTCTGTATTTCTCCTTTTGAGGGTGATTTGGTAGAACATATTTTGGTTTATGTTTTATGTTTATCTCCTCTTTAATTGTCTATATTCGTTGAATTCTGTGTGCAAAATGTTTTATGTGGATGATAATATTGTTGCAGGCCTATTTCATGTGCTTGGGGACCGAGTCGAGTTGAAAACGAGTTAGTCCGAAGCAAACTAGTAACTAGATTGGAGTTAAGATGATTGAGAAATTGGAAAGCTAGTTGAATACTAGATATAATCATTTGGCTGTCTGCTTAGGTTTGGACCACGTTTTTTCGGGAGGGGAATAGTGCTGCGCGCCGGTTGTCGAGTTTGGCTTGGGATGAGGATGTCTCACAGGTTTGGATTGAGACTGTCCCTCAGTGTATGGAGATTGTGGGTTTTCTCTGTTTCTATCATATTGTATGGTTGCTCTTTGAGTGGTTTTTTTTTTTTGTTTTGAATGAAAGGTTGAGGTTCTGTTGCCAATATATATATATATATATATATATATATATATATATATATATATATATATATATATTTATTTATTTATTTATTGTTTTATTTATTTATTCATATTCAAGAATTTTGGATACATAATTGTTTGAATATTCTAACATTGAGTGCAATGTGGCATATTTGATTACCATCAATTTTTTTTATTATTTCATGGAAGTATGTAATTTAGTCCAAATGAATTTGAATATTTCAACCAAAGCAAACATAGCTTTGCGATAATGGACATGTTAGCATGTACTCTCGATCATGAAATTAGAATTTCAAATTTCTCTACCTTTAAATGTTGAACTAAAAAAAATCATATTTATGGCTAGAATTGATTGTCTGATAAATCAAATTTATTGCTAAGAGAAGTAATTAACTCACTTTCCTTATTATAAAATAAATAGAGAGATTATTTGGGCTTCACAACAACTATATAACCAATTTAGGAATGAATAAACAAACTAGTCTTTCAATCAATGAAGAATCCCTAGAATCTTTACTAAAACTAAAAACTATTTCTCCTCATTGATTTATCTTTTATTTGTTTTACATTAATTTTATTAAAATTCTGAAAGCCTCCAATTTTATATTTTTTGTTTTTAATAAATAAAATCAAGTTAATCTCTATGGATTCAATCCTACTTGTTCCTCCTACCATCTAACACTGTTTTCAAGTAGGAAATTATTAGTTTTTGAATTTGACACCCATTTGCAAACCAACTTGAATTAATTAAATCAGTTTCCAGGTTATTAAATTAGGTCAAAAACAATTTTTTTCATTTTTTATTAATACAACTCATGAAAATTTTAGACAAGGTATTAAATTTCTATTGACACGTGATATCATTTTCGTCGATATTTTCTTATGTATATGACTTCGCATCAACCTAAGAGATCAATCCACATTTTCCTCATATCATAGAAATTGTTATAGACAATTTTGGACCACCCCGATATACAAGGAGCTGATGAGGACAACCGGGGAGTAAACGGGCTGAAAGATGGACCAAGGGGGCAAAACCAGCAAGTGAGACGGGCCAAGACCGAAGGGGTCGGGTTTTAGGCCCGACCCCCTGCTCGGCCTCGGCCATGGGCCGAGGCCAACCCTCGGCCCGCTCGCGCGGGCTGAGCCCGTTCGGTCTCGTCTGTCCCCACAGCCTCTGGATGCCCCGGTTTCGCCTGGTTTGACCTAAAACGCCTCTGAAACCCTAAAAAGGCTAGGAGGATGAACAGGTATTTATATCCCTCTTCGCCACTGAAGAGGGGATCCCGAATTCTATCCCTAAACTCTACTCTCTATTCTCTGCTTTCTCCTCTTGCTCTTACTTTTCCACGCCCTACCGTTCTGTTTGCTGACTTAAGCATCGGAGCCGGTGTGGCGAGCACCACACCGGTGTGCAAGTTTACTGTCTTGCAGGCCACGTCTTCCCCCATCAACTACAAATTTACCGTTGGTGGCACGTGAAGGTCAGGTGAGATCCTCTGGCCAAAATCAATCATCAACAGTTGGCGCCGTCTGTGGGGAAGAAAGCCTGTTAATCTGCACATCGGTTATTCCATGAGTAAGGGTATGGAGAAGAAAGACCAAGACGTAAACATAGAGAATTCGGATGGTGACCGCCACCAGCGGAGGTCACGTGACGATGACAGCATCCGGGGGTCACCGAGACAAGCAGGCCGAGGCCGAGGCCGAGCAGAGGATGCCGACACCAAGATTGCCGCCCTTGAGGATGAGGTGAAGGGAATGAATCGGAGTTTATCCAGAATACTCCAAATCTTGGATAAACCCGACCCTAGCACCAAAGTCCATGAGGGGAGCTTGATTAGAGACCCGAGGAAGGGGAAGGAGCCTATGGAGCACACTGCAGAGTCAGGGACGAGGTCAAAAGGGAAGAAGACTGACAGCATGACCAGCAAGGTCAGGGGGCTCAAACCAATTGATCGCACGATTCTGAGGAGCCTAGAGTCAAGCACACTTAAGGGGCGTGACTACACAGTTTCTACCCCAAGCTACGATCATACTAAGACAGACCTGAGGAATCTGATCGTTGAGAAGCGCAGAAGTGCCAAAACTGCCGAGTTTGAGGCCAAAGTCGCCGAAGCTGAAGCCCGGGCTGCCGAGGCCGAGGCCAAGAAAGAAGACCTCCCTTGGAAGACCGAGCTTCTTAATGCACTAAAGGAGCTCGGAAATCCTCAGAGAGACCAGCAGAAGTCAAAGAACTTTGGAGATCAAAACTTGGAGGAACTAGCCGACCAAGTCGATCCACCCTTCACAGAAGAAGTCATGAAAGCCGAGGTGCCTCAAAAGTTTAAGGTACCCACGTTCAAGCAGTACGATGGCAAGAAAGACCCCGTGCAACATCTAAACGCATACAGAAGCTGGATGGACTTCCACGGCGTCTCAGATGCAATCAGGTGCCGCGCATTCTTTTTCACTTTGACAGGATCAGCCAGGCACTGGTTTGAGAGGCTCAAGAGGAGATCCATCAGCTGCTTCAAAGAGTTGGCCCAAGCATTCCTCGCACAGTTCATGGGCGCCAGAGAGCAGCGCAAGCCTCACATCAACCTCTTGATGGTCAAACAACAGCCAGGTGAGAGCTTGCGTGATTACATAACCCGTTTTAATGACGAGGCACTACAGGTTGAGGGGTACAGTGAGGGAGCAGCCCTGGTGGCCATAACAGCTGGACTAGAAGACGAAAGACTGCTCAATTCAATAGGTAAGAGCCAGCCTCGAACCTATGCGGAGTTCGTCTCCCGGGCACAGAAGTATATGAGCGCAGAGGAGTTGCTGAAGTCAAAGAGATCAGAACGAGAATACAAGAGGTTTTCTTCATCTAGCTACGACAGTAAAAAGGACAAAAAGCAGCGGACCGACGAGGGAAGCCGAGGCCGAGCAGACCATGGTCGAGGCCGACCAGACAATGGCTGAGGCCGACCATACCAAGGGGACTACTTGAAGAAGTTTGAAAAGTACACCCCTACTTCAGTCCCACAGGAGCAGATCTTGATGGAGATAAGGAATACAAACCTCCTCAGCGCACCCCGGAAGCTGAAGTCAAATCCTGACCACAGAGACAAAAGCCAGTATTGTCTCTTCCATCGAGATCATGGACATTCAACCGGGAACTGCATTCAGCTAAAAGACGAGATCAAAGCGTTGATCCGAAACGGATACCTGAAGGAATTCACCGCAAAGGTCGAGGCCGACCAGAGATGGCCGAGGCCGACCAGAGATGACCCGGGCAAAGATGGTGGTGGACCACTTCTGGAAATCCGTTGAGGACCAAGACAGACTCTCCTATGGCCATGGCCGAGGCCGAGCCCGAGCCCTACCACACCTCTTGCCAGGGTCAAGGACAGCATTCTGGAGAGCACACTAAGCCTTAGTTTAGAGAATTCTAGTTTTCTTTATTTGCACATTTATCATGTAATCAGAGTACTGTCGCTCATTTTACTGTTGGTAGGTAGGAGTAGACTTTCCCTTTTGTTTTACCATTCAAAGCAAGCGTTAGCATTAATGATAGGACCTAGATGTTCCCTTGTCAAGGCTTAGAGTGTGTTTCCAGGAACGTGATAAGACGTCATGCGAGCCCATAGAGCCCACGCTTCAGCGAGCCTATGGTGTCCACGCCCACATGCGAGCCTATAGTGCCCACGCTTCAAGCGAGCCTATAGTGCCCACGCCTACATGCGAGCCTATAATGCCCACGCTTCATGCGAGCCTATAATGCCCACGCCTACATGCGAGCCCATAGAGCCCACGCTTCAGCGAGCCTATGGTGCCCACGCCCACATGCGAGCCTATAGTGCCCACGCTTCAGCGAGCCTATAGTGCCCACGCAAACATGCGAGCCTACAGTGCCCACGCTTCAGCGAGCCTATAGTGCCCACGCCTACGTGCGAGCCTATAGTGCCCACGCTTCACGCGAGCCTATAGTGCCCACGCCTACATGCGAGCCCATAGAGCCCACGCTTCAGCGAGCCTATGGTGCCCACGCCTACCTTGCGAGCCTAAGCTCTTCAGCTTAGCGCCCACGCCTGCATGCGAGCCTGGACTGCCGAAGTCTACCTCGCCTCATCCAAAGTGAGACCATGTGAGCCTGGACCAACGACCAAACTTCTTCACGTGCCACCAACGGTAAATTTGTAGTTGATGGGGGAAGACGTGGCCTTGGCAAGAGGTGCTCGGTCCCGGCTCCTACAGGGTGAGCTTGACTTAGACGAAGTGTATGGACTCATGCCAGGTGAGGTGAGGTAGACTCGTTGGTCCAGGCTCACATGGTCTCATCCAAAGTGAGACCATGTGAGCCTGGACCAACGAGTCTACCTCACCTCACCTGGCATGAGTCCATACACTGTTGATGATCGATTTTTTTTTTATTGATATTTCTGTTGATGATCGATTTTGGCCAGAGGATCTCACCTGACCTTCACGTGCCACCAACGGTAAATTTGTAGTTGATGGGGGAAGACGTGGCCTTGGCAAGAGGTGCTCGGTCCCGGCTCCTGCAGGGTGAGCTTGACTTAGACGAAGTGTATGGACTCATGCCAGGTGAGGTGAGGTAGACTCGTTGGTCCAAGCTCACCCTGCAGGAGCCGGGACCGAGCACCTCTTGCCAAGGTCGAGCAAAAGCTCTAAAGGTATTCTCCTATTTACTCAACTATACTTTGTGTTTTAATAAAGTTTTTCTTGAGATTGGGGGCTACAAAGGGGATATGCACTCCCTATTAAACAAAAAGCAAGTAACCGGGGATATGCACTCCCTATTAAACAAAAAGCACCTATGTTTAGCATGTTCCACTGAAATTTACATGTTCAAACCTATTCTCTTATTATTTTCCTACAAGGACTAACATATGGATGCAGGGAGCCAAATTTTAGGCTAACGGGGGCTTGAGGCCGAGGCCGACCCTAGCCACTTCCCTCACTTTTCTTTTGTAGAAAACAACTTTTCTATGCAGGAGCTCGAAACCTTTTGTGCTTGCATATTTTCATGGACAGGCCCTGGATCTGAAGCACTCCAGGTGACCCAGTACGGGGGTTCGGGGGCAACGCCCCCTAAGCAAAATTACAAAATATGATGTTCAACCTCTTCCCGAGGCCGAGGCCGACCAGGCAAGCAGAAAGGGAGATAGCTGTGCTCGGCAGCCGACCAGCACCACTTTTGTAATCTCTCACCCTTTTTCATTTCCATTTCATCTAACCCCTATTCAGGGAGTGTCTACTTCTATCCTACTTTGCAGGATGATAACAAAGCTACGCGTAAGTCAGCCCAGGGCAAGAGTCATTACTCTTAAATCGAGCTTAAGGAGCTCAACTTATAGCAATAAGTCACCCCGAATCCCAATTCAAGAGTGGGGGCTTAATGTTATAGGCAATTTTGGACCACCCCGATATACAAGGAGTTGATGAGGACAACCGGGGAGTAATCGGGCTGAAAGATGGACCAAGGGGGCAAAACCGGCAAGTGAGACGGGCCAAGACCGAAGGGGTCGGGTTTTAGGCCCGACCCCCTGCTCGGCCTCGGCCATGGGCCGAGGCCGGCCCTCGGCCCGCTCGCGCGGGCCGAGCCCGTTCGGTCTCGTCTGGTCCCCACTGCCTCTGGATGCCCCGGTTTCGCCTGGTTTGACCTAAAACGCCTCCGAAACCCTAAAAAGGCTAGGAGGATGAACAGGTATTTATATCCCTCTTCGCCACTGAAGAGGGGATCCCGAATTCTATCCCTAAACTCTACTCTCTATTCTCTGCTTTCTCCTCTTGCTCTTACTTTTCCACGCCCTACCGTTCTGTTTGCTGACTTAAGCATCGGAGCCGGTGTGGCGAGCACCACACCGGTGTGCAGGTTTACTGTCTTGCAGGCCACGTCTTCCCCCATCAACTACAAATTTACCGTTGGTGGCACGTGAAAGTCAAGTGAGATCCTCTGGCCAAAATCGATCATCAACAGAAATATCAATAAAAAAAAAAATATAACAAATAACCCTGAAGTATATTGTTAATGTGAATGCCATATTATTAATAAGACATTTAAACTTATTTAGAAAGAGTAAAATATTTATTTTTTAATAATTTTTTGTGTTTTTATATTTCCAAATATATCAATTAACTTCAATATTTTATTGACATTTTCATTACATTACGATAAATTGAAATCTTGACATTTAAATTGTTTTATTTTACTTATTTATTGTTGTTGTTATTAACAAATTAATGACATGTAAAGGTCAGGATTTAAAACTTTTTTTTTACATGTTGGATGAGGTATTTGAACCTCTAACCTCTCGGTGCAGGATACAATTTTATGCAAGTTGAGTTATCGTCCTATTGGCTTGGGATTTAAAACTTTGGTTCATAGTTCATTATAAAAACAAAAAAAGATGGATGTGTTTATCTGACTGCATCTTGGTTTGATAATCAAAGGTGGGCCTTGATCTCAAAATAGACATGGGCCAGAACTTAATTTCGGCCGAGGAAGAAGGCTTGCAATCAAGTTTATTAGGAACACTCCAAAAATACAACGTAATAAAATATTTATAAATATAGAAAAATTAGAATATAGGTAAATTAAAAAATATACATATATATACCTGAGTAGTAATCATCGATTAGCGTATAAGTTAGTGATTGCTTTACAAACCTAAATATAACTCAACTGGTTTAGACATATGCTTCCGATTGATTCTCATACTCACATGTTATTGTAATTTTAAAAAAAAAAAAGTCGTTAGTAATTACATTAGATACCGTTGATTTTTTTTTTTTTTTGGACAATAAATATGGATATGGAGATGAAGAATTGAATCTTCACCACAACTATGTTTTCATATTTTAGGTCATCAATAATTTAACCAGCTGCTGGTCTATTTTATTTTTATTTTTTTTTTTCATATTCGCATTTAGTTTTTAGGGAAAAAATCAATTTTGACCCCTAAACTTAGTAGGTTGTATCAATTTTAACCATAAACTTTCAATTTCATCCAATTGAGCCCTAAACTTAACAAATTGTATCAATTTAAACCTCAACCTTGCATAAATGTTGCAATGTAGACCTTTGGTCAACTTTTCATTTCAATTGCTATTAAAACATATAATTGACAATTTCTCTCTCTTTTTTTTTTTTTTAATTCACATTGCACCTGAGTTAGTGTTTTGTAAGAAATTTGTTGGAAAAACCAAAAGAAATCAAATATCCTCAAATTATTATTCTCATTATTATCCTAGAAAGAATTACAAAAAATTATTGGCAATAAGAAAAATCCAGCAAATATGAGAAATAAAAAACACAAAAAAAAAAATATTTGTGTTTCCTACATTTGTACATTCTTCTAATTAGCAAGAAAAAACAGTAAAAGAAAAAAAATCCGACAAAGTTCTTAACAAATATTTGAAGATAAAAAACCTCCAAAGTTTCTTTGTTTTCATAATCTTTAATAGAAGCGAAAACATCTCACAATTAAAGTTCTCAACAACAAAAAAAAAGTCATCTAAAATAAAGTTTCTCAAATATTTTATTTATAAGAAATCAATTTAGGTGCAACAACGTGAATTAAGAAAAAAAAAGGAAGAAATAATCAATTATGTATGATGGTTCAAACAGAAAGTTAAACAAAGGTATATATTGTAACACTTATGCAAGTTTGGGGTTAAAATCGATACGATCTGATAAGTTTGGGGTTCAATTTGATGAAATTGAAGATTCAGGGTTAAAATTGATACAACTTGTTAAGTTTAGGGTTCAATTTGATGAAATTGAAATATCAGGGTTAAAATTGATACAACCTCCAAAGTTTAGGGTTAAAAATGATTTTTTTTCCTGTTTTTAGGTAGGTGCTACATTTGTAGTTACTTTTTAGAGGAAATATGCATATTTTTCCTTTTTTAAAAAAAAAAAAATCTACTTATTATCTTATATTTCAATTTTAGTTAAAGTATAGAGTATTTATTTATTTTGCAAATAATTCTTTGTTTTTTTTTTAAATAAAAGTTTTAATGTACCGAATTTTTTTTTTTTTTTATGGTACTAAAAAAAAATGTTGATTGATTTATTATGAATTTACAAAATGTAAAATGGAGACAAGGATTTGAAACCTTGAACAAGAAAGTTGGTCTATTTGGTAACATTCTTGTTTCTTGTTCTATTTTTTGTTTATTGTTTATGGATTTCACCTTTTTAATTAAAAAATACATTTGATAACATTTCCTATTTTTTTTGCTCTTTATTTTTTTTATTGAAAGAAGAAACATAAATATATTTGATAATAATTTCTTATTTCTGGTTCTTATTCTTTATTGAAAAAGGAAACATAATTATATTTGGTATTCATTACTTGTTTTTTTTTCTTTGAATTTTTAGATTAAAAATGTAAAAACTACATATATGAAAATTAGTTTTTAAATTTAGATATTCAAACTTTTATGTTAATTTGACTTTTAAATAGTTATTGAAGTCAAGAATGATAAAATGTTCATGTTTTAGAGAGAGAGAAAAAAAAACAGAAAAATGAAAAAATTTCTTTTGTTGTTTCCAAAATATTTACACAATTTAAAAACGTTTCTAAAATTGAAAAAAGAGAAACGAGAATCATTACAAAATAATTTTGTCTCTAAAAAAATTGGAAAGAAGAAACATAATTGATGAAGTGGTCAATATGAAAACTTTCGAAAATATAAGAATTTATAATTTTAAAAGGATGATGTAAAAAGTGTGAAATCGTACTTACACAAATAATTTTTGCAACCACACCTACTCCCAAAGAAAAAGTCCAATATTTCAACGGTGATCCTTACTTGTACAAAAATTAGTAAGATGATCATGTGAATAGAATCAAAGTCAATATTGACTTTAGTAATTCAATACGTACGTACATGAAAGAATAAAAAAACTCAAAGGTTCATTCAAAATTATACCTTTTCAAAATTTTGAAATAAGGATACAATTTAAGATCTTTGACTTTTTATTATTATTATTATTATTATTATTATTTTACATTAAGGTTATAATAATATCTTGGACTTAGCATTGGGTTATTAAAAAGAACTAATGTGAAATGGTTTGGGTTTACAAACACCATATTTGACCACCTAACAAAGAATATATTGAAGTAGTATAATAATGTGTAATAAAAACCAAATTAAATCTAATTTCCTCCTCCACGTTAAATATATGTTTGTAGTTTTTAATCTGTAAAAAGTTTAAATATATAGTCCTTTATGTTCAATTTTTTTTTTAATTACTCCCACTATATTAGAAAGGTTGAAATTGGCCAAAGCGAGCATACCTTAGCGGTAATTAATATATACCCTTAACTAAGAGATCTAAGGTTCGAATCCCTCCAACCCCAAATGTTTTGAACTCAAAAAAAAAAAAAAAAAAAAAAAAAAAAAAAAGTTGAGATGGACTAGTGATAAATGCATATGATACGATACTTTGTGAGTTATTTGAAATTTGAAGGAGGAATTAGGTTTTCTAAGAGAAGAAACTTGAAATTTTTTGCCAACTTCTTAGACATTTGGAGTAATGGTTAGAAAACTTTCTCACTTAGATGACCTAATTTCTTCTCAAAATTATATTTATATACGTCAATGTCACTAAATATCATGTCATGTATGTTTATCAGAAGTCAATTTTAACATTTCTCAACAACAATGATATAATTGGAAAATGCTAAAATATAAAGATTATATTGAAACATTTTAAATAATAGGGACCAAATTGAAAGGAAAAAGAAAAACATAATTAGAAACTAAAACATATATCCCAATAAAATTGGTTGGTGTGATGATCTTCTTTTGTTAGTTGAACTTTACTTTGAAACATCACTAATAAAATTCAGATTCCAAGGGCATATTGTCAATATCCAAATCACTCTCATTTTAATTTTAAATATTAATGTTTGAAAATGGTGCATCAGTCATTTTGGAAAAAAAAATTCAGAATCACTTTGAACTAACTAAGGGCATGTTTGTTAGTGATTTTGGCATGGCCAAAATCAATTTTGTCATTGTCAAAATCACTTTCCTTTCCAATATTGATGTTTGGCAAATGTTGAAATTAATTTTAGAAAAATCTAAAATCATCAAAAATTGATTTTCCATTAATTAGGTGGGGGGTGATTCTTAGTGTGTGATTGACCGGGAATCACTCCAAAAGTTTGCCCTCATTTCATTAATTTATTGAAATACCAAATTTACCCCTATATTTAAGAAGAAATTTTCAGCCCTAATCGTCCCTCTATTTTGCTCCATTTTGCTCCGCTCATCCCATCTTTTTCTATTCAATTTTGCTCCAGTCATCTCTTCACGCAAGCAATGGTTGTATTGGAAATTATTTATATTTTGTATAAAGTATTGTATTTCTTTGTTTAATTAATTTCATCAAATAGGAAATAGCTAATAGAATTTTTATAGGTTTTATTTTATTGTTAAAACCTAACAAAAACACCTAAAGAAATATTTTATTTTAATTTTAAGCACAATTTGCTAAAAACAAAAAGCAACCATGTATATAGTTTTTTTTTTTTTTTTTGAAAAAACCATGTATATAGTTTATTTGTCTACTTTCTAGTTTTTTAGAATGTAATGTTATAAACATATTTTAAAAAAAAAATGTTATAAACATATTTTAAAAAGCTATCTCTAAGATATTAGGAGGAACAATAAATTTGAGCAAAATTTACAGAAAATACACCCAAATAACTCTGTCTTGCAAAAAAGGAAAAAAGAAGTGAATATTTTGTGTGTTTGACTTGTAATAACTAAAAAAAAAGATCTTACTTTTTTTTTTTTTTTTGAGTACATCAACATTTGGGGCTAGGGGATTCAAATTTCTGACTTCATGGTCGAGGCTACATGCCAATTACCGCTGAACTAAGCACGCTTTGGCAAAAGAAAAGAAAAAAAAACATCTTACTAATAATGAAATCTACCAGTATTTAAATAGAATATTGTTCTAAATTAGAAAGTGTTAGTTTGTGTCTCTACTTTAAATTATTCTAATAAAATTATTTCATATTTAATCTTATATACTTTTGGAATACATACCCTGTATATTTAGAAAGATAATTATGCATTTTAAGAACACCAAAAAGCTTAAGCTTGAATGGTAAAATATTAAGAAATATTAACAAAAAAGGTAAAACTTGCCTACTTAAACCTTTTTTTTTTTAATAATATAACATAATTATTATAAAACAATAATATAGATATATATAAATATATATATACACTTTGATATTTATCCTAATTATTTAGTTAAATAATTCCTTGGATGTAAAATACCCTTTTTAGTAATTTGGTAATTCTAAAATTACTCTTGAAATCAAACATATAATATTTCAAAATCATTTTTAAATATATGAAAATCACTTTTAAAAGTTTGGAACCAAACATAAATATGATTGTATGAAAATCAATTTTATAAAATCTCTTTTCCCAAAATCAATAATTCAATCATCACTCCCAAACATAGCCTAATTTTAGCTTGAGAAGTGATTTTCGGTGTGAAATGATGGAGAAAGAAAACTTTTGGAGATCATTTTTTAATAATCTGATGGTTCTAAAATCAATTTTCAAACCAAACAAATCATTCAAAATCACTTTATTATATATGAAAATAATCATTCAACAATAGTTTAAGGACCTATTGGATCCCTTTATATATATATATATATATATATATAAAAAGGACCTATTGGATCCTTATTTCAAAAAAAAAAAGAAAAAAAAAGGACATATTGGATCCTTTTAAAATTTCAGAGAGAGCTATTGAAAATAAAAAAGTTCGAGGATTTATTTGAAACTTTTTAAAGTTCAGGGACTAAATTGACACATACCTTGAAAATTCAGGGACTAAACATATAATTTAACCTAAAAACTATCAATTTTACCTTGAATTTGAAAGAATGTATTAATTTTCATCCTAGACTTTCAATTTCATTAAATAATGCACTTTAAACATTGATAATTGTTACCATCTATATCTTAAATTGAAAAAAAGTGTTGAAAGTCATTAATGAAAAACTATTCTCATGTATATTTAATGAATATAAAATATATGTCTAACTTGAAATTAATGAAACTTCAATGAAAAACAATACTATAGTTAGACTTTTATTGAAAATAGTGAGTTTTTCAAATATCTATTTAATCATTGATGTTGTGAACTAATTGAACGTAATTTTGTGTTAGACTTAATTTTTTGTTGAAATTTTCTAAGAAAATGACTTTTTGTTAAATTTATTGGATGCATTTAATGGACATTAATCTAAAAATGGCCACACATATTAAAGTTTAAGATTCAATGTTCAAATTAAATTTTTTCAATGAAAATTAATAAATCTTACCAAATTCATGAGTAAAAATGGATTTTCCCATTTCTTGGACCGAGGTAATTCTATATATATATATAATATTAATGGCATCAAAACCTATTCACCCCAAAAGAAACATCATTGTTTGAATTTGTGAGTTAAATAAGTACTCTTTACCATTTAATGATGGATATAAAATAATCAGACTGATATTATGTGTTAGTAATCTAACACTTTAACACGAAAAAAAAAATCTTCAACTCATAAAAGAAATTGTCGATTATTGACCGTTTCTCTAACGGAGAAAATGATTTCCCATATTGAAAATCCTATCATTGTTTTTTTTTTAAAAAAAAAAGGAAATTCTATGGTTGATAGTGATAAATAGTGCATAGAAATTCTCGGTAAATAATGTAAATAAATAGAACAAGGTATACACTTTGTTAAATGAAATAAAAAGCATTGAATTGTTACCTTTGTAATGTGAAGATCACGAGAGAGAAGCATGCAATTGGAGAAGAAAATATAAGAAACAAGAGAAGGAGAATCAAATATCATTCCCCCACCAATAAACACTTTAACTTTCAAATTATATAAAGACAATATCAAGTACTAACAAAATGCCACAACTAATAACGAACCTTCCTACTTTATTTCCATTTTCATTCACGTGGTCAACCATTAATAATATATACACACAATAATAAATAAATGTTCAATTTTTAAATTTTGTTTTTATAAATTATCACAAGCAATAAAATATATAATATTGACGTGTGTTGGTCAGAAACATAGCTCAATTGATTAAAACACATTACATCATTGACCAAAAGATCAAATATTCAAACCCACACAATGTTGTTGAACTAAATACCGCATTATCATGCTATAATTTTTTTTTTATATCCATGAGTGTCTGAGCCAGCTTTCGTACACCTCGACTAATCTCATGGGACAACCTCCTGACCCTACTACATTTGTTTGCCAAGGAAACTCGTAGGATATTAAATCCGAGGTAGGTGGCCACCGGATTGAACTCATGCCCTCTAAACCCTTTATTTTTTCTATGGCCCTTATTGACATGCTATAAATTTTAGATTATGTTGGTATTATACGCTTTTATTACATTTATATTTACGGCAGTAAATGTAAGTAGAAATTCGAACTTATGATCTTTTAGATAAAATAGAGATGTCTTAACTACTACACTCTTATTAAATTGATATATGATGACAACATACTAAATTTATATCAACTCAATTAATTGGAACAGTAACGCTCATTTACTCATTATATATTATATAATATTTTGGTAGTTGGATTTTTAAAAGAGAAAGAGGGGCCATTATGTTTCAAGTGGAAGGATTGGATGCTACTCACAATTCCCAAATTTGATCCAAAATGATCCAAATTGATCATTAAAGTAACTCAAATGGATTTGAAATAAAAACATAAAGATTTAGATAGTTCCCAATTGCTCAAATAATCCAAAAATGTTAATAATTTAAAATGAAAATAGGACCCATAAAATTGATGATGAGAGAGAGAGAGAGAAAGAGTCTACCTTAGTTGACTGTGTCCATGCATTCATTTGCTCTCTATATCTGTCTTCCTTGGGTGGCTTGACCTTGTCACCAACCTTTTCCTTTTTTTTTTTTTTTTTAATTTCATTTCTCTATGATTTTTATTAAAAATGGAACAAAGCAAAACGTGATGCATATCACAACATAATCAATTATATAGTAACTTAATCTTTTAGATTTATACTAATTAATTAGTTCGTTTAGCCGCCAATCCCATGTGGTAATTGATATTTATTTTATTCTTTGTCTTATCGATTAAAAATATCTCCATTTGACTAGTGGATCCAATAATTCATGAACTTATTATATAAAATTAATATGCTTTTTTTATATATATAGTAAATATCTTACGTCGAGATAAAGCATTCGTTATCTTTCCTCTTTAAAAAATTATTAAGGGGTTATTACAATAGCTATCACTTACATAACTATAATATAAATTGCACTATTAAATAAATAATTTTCTGGTATATTTAATGGTTAAAAAAGTAGTGACAACCCACAAAAAGAAAAATAAAAAAGTGGTTGTTGTTGGTATATATAATGTACAAGTTTGGATTATTCAAATAGAAAAATATGTTAGGCCCCGTTTGATAACCATTTCGTTTTTAGTTTTCGATTTTTTAAAATTGTGTTTGTTTTCTCTCAATCTTTTTATAATAGTTTTCATTTTTGTTAGGGTTACATTTGAGTTCCTAGCCAAATTCCAAAACACAAAAACAAGTTTTTTAAAACTATTTTTTTTTTGTTTTCAAAATTTTGCTTGGTTTTTGAAAACATGAAAAGGATGTAGATAAAAAACAAAGAACCTTGTGGGTAAAAATAGTGTTTATATGGTTAGTAATTGTGAGTGTTTTGATTAATTAAAAATATTTTTCAAGTTCTTTAAGATTTTATCTAAATAAAAATAAAATTTCCCTTTTAAATACTTAAAAAAAGAATTTTCTTAACATTGATATTTAGTTAGTTTTTTTTTCCTAAAGAAGTTTTTTTTTTTTTTTTTTTTTTAAAAGAAAAACGATTAGGCATAATCAAACCAAAAAGGAAGTCCAAATCTATGCAAATAGCCAATAGACTTCATCTGAAATTCAGCCAAGCCTTCAAATCCTCGATCATGTTAGCTCCAAGCTAGCTACTGGTTCTGCTTCGTGCTATCTCGTTATCAACTCGAAAACAGTCCCGAACTCATAGATTAGATCTGCAACAATTTTACAATCAAATTTAAATATTTAGCACATAGCAATCAACGAAGATAAGCACTTTAGGAAGAGATAAACATAAAAAGATTAACTCTATCAATTCACCCCAACCTAAATCTTGCTAGTCCTCGAGTAAGCCTAAACCTATATGATATGACTAGAAAAGACTCAAATGTTGGAATATCATGATCAAATCCCTATGCTACATATGCTAAAATTACTTTTGCCTAAGAGAAGCTAATGCATGCTAACAAATATGAGACAACTCAAGACTTTCCAAGAATTATTCTCGCGTGTGTGTGATAAACCTCTCCCTAAAGCAGCCCCTAATAGCCCGGGAATGATTTATAAGACCCCTCCACCTATATCTTCCCCCTAAATGTCTCGCTTAAAAGGCTAAAAGACCCAAATTAGGTTGCTTTCTCAAAACCTAGATGTCTGAACAAGGGATTTCCTTTTCCTTTTCCTTTTGCAATCTTTTAACGCGAGGTACTAGCTTTCACACTACAATGCAGGGACCCGTAACCCGAGTTTAACCATTGGTTGGCCTAACTGAACACACTGAAGAAAACACACGAAATCATATAAAAATAAAATAGTTTTCGTAAGATTTAGAATATAAGGTTTTTTTTTTTAGTACATCAACATTAGAGGTGGGGGATTTGAACCTCTGACCTCTTTGTCGAGGATACATGCTGATTATCGCTAAGCTATGCTCGCTTTGGCAGATTTAGAATATAAGTTGATATGAACCACTAGAGAACATCAAATTATTATTCGTATCTCATTTAATAATTTTGGTGTGTAATTTTATTATTTATCATTTTTTTCCTTGTTATGACTTAATAAGTAGGGGTATCCTTTTATCATTTTCTCATGTTTAATGGCATGACATATAGTTAATTAAGGTTTTGGGAGGCTATCTAAAGCTCGCTGTTAGGTTTATACGTATGGATTACGATGAATAAACTTTTAGCCTTTGAGCCTGTTTTGTCAAGTTTAGCCAAGAGCTTATTGATTCATTTGCAATTCATGTCTTGAGTTGCATGCCAAGAACATTTAGGTAAGGATTGATCATCCTATCTTGTGGAGTGTTTAACTCTTAGGCAGAAAATTTTAATTCACTTGTTATAGGCAATTTTGGACCACCCCGATATACAAGGAGCTGACGAGGGCAACCGGGGAGGAATCGGGCTGAAAGATGGACCAAGGGGGCAAAACCGGCAAGTGAGACGGGCCAAGACCGAAGGGGTCGGGTTTTAGGCCCGACCCCCTGCTCGGCCTCGGCCATGGGCCGAGGCCGACCCTCGGCCCGCTCGAGCGGGCCGAGCCCGTTCGGTCTCGTCTGGTCCCCACCGCCTCTGGATGCCCCGGTTTCGCCTGGTTTGACCTAAAACGCTTCCGAAACCCTAAAAAGGTGAGGAGGATGAACAGGTATTTATATCCCTCTTCGCCACTGAAGAGGGGATCCCGAATTCTATCCCTAACTCTACTCTCTATTATCTGCTTTCTCCTCTTGCTCTTACTTTTCCACGCCCTACCGTTCTGCTTGCTGACTTAAGCATCGGAGCCGGTGTGGCGAGCACCACATCGGTGTGCAGGTTTACTGTCTTGCAGGCCACGTCTTCCCCCCTCAACTACAAATTTACCGTTGGTGGCACGTGAAGGTCAGGTGAGATCCTCTGGCCAAAATCGACCATCAACATCTCTATCTAAAGAGCTTTGATCTTAAGGTAAACCAGTGTCTAACCTAATCTAGGATTGAAACCGAATCGATTTGAAGTTTTAAGTATTTGTAAATTAGGAGTTGGTATACCCAAAGCTTCCTAATTTTTCGAAGTACATACAAATAAAATCACCAACTTTAAGATCAACTCCATCTCACATGTGAATCAAAATAAAATTAAAAATAATAATAATAATAATATAAATAAAATCTAGTAGCTAAATATGAAAAAAGTGATCAATTGTTCCATCCTTATCCAGTTCAAACAGAGCTCCAAGTGGGAGAAAAAGTGGCCAGTTTAATTAATAATTATGGTACTTTTAATAGTTTTTTTTTTAAAAAAAAAAAAGTATACATTTTGAGAGTATAATGAATATAAGGCCAACAAATAATACAATATATATATGATGGAGACTAACAAAAGTGAACAGCATGAATCTAAAATCCAAGGAATCAAATACATCAAAGTCTCAACTAAACAACATTGAATTATCCACACTTTCAAAGGATTGTAGTAGAAAGAGAAAATTGAACTACCAAAGACTTTTAGCTAGGCTTTGGGATCTTTGGGTTTTTTAGCGTTCAATTTTGTTTTGGTACTAATTTTAACCACACATTTTTTATCTACACATAATTAAATTCCATGAAGGAAGAACCAATAGAAAAAATGCATTTGATTGAGTTCACATTGAAAAATTATTATCCATCTCTCCTTTACCTATGTTTGGACTTTGAAGAATTGGGTTCATGCATCTTCATATATAATGACACAAAAATAAGTAGGTAGCTAGCTACCAATTTTTGTTTGATTATATTTTTCCATCTTAATTAATTATCATGCATTTATATATTTATTCTCTCTTCCTTTTTTTTCTTCTTTCTCAATTTTCATGATAATCAATTGAATTTATGACATATAAATTTAACGTATATGAAGTTGAGGCAGCAAAAAATAGTATGTATATATATTTTGTTATAGGTAATTGTGGACCATTTCGAAAATCGAGAAAATAGATTGAGCCAGCACAACGCTAATCTGAGGAGTTAGCCAGAAATTGGGCCCAGAGGAGAGAAAGGCAGGCCCTGGTCAACCAGGCTTGGGTCGAGGCCGACCCTAGGCCCAAGGATCGAGCTCAGTTGCCCTACCCTTTGCTTAGTCCCTAGAGTTCTCTGACAGCCCGGTTCAATTCGCTTCTAGCTCGGTAAAACCCTAAAACAAACCCAAGTATAAATACTTTCTTCAGCCTTGGAGTAAGGGGGCCGAAAACTCTACTTATGAACTCTCTCTTCTTCCTCTAGCTTTTTGGTTTTGCTCATCTTGGTTCTCCTTGTTGACTTAAGCGTAGGAGGCGGTGTGACAAGCACCACACCAGTGTGCAAGTTTACTTTGTTTTGTAGGCTACGTCTTCCCGGCCTCTCAAGCAAATTTACTATAGGTGTCAAGTGAAGGTCAGGTGAATTTTCCTTGCCCGGATTTTGGCATCAACATATTTAAAAATGTCATCAAAGTTTTTCTTATAATTTAATTAAACCATTTGCAAGAGTGAACATAACTCAATGGTAATTGGCATGTACCCTAGATCATGAGGTTAGAAGTTTGAATCTCCATCGTCTTCAAAAGAAAAGAAAAGAAAAGAAAAGAAAAAAAAAAAAAAACCCATTAAACCATTTTGTCTGCCATCTTGCAAGGACCGCATATTAAAATAAAATAAAACAAGTTATATAGGTCAAGTAATTAATCACTTTATACATACATAGAACCTTCTAAGTCCAAATCAAAGTACTATAAATAATTTTTCTCTCACCTTTTTAAATTAAATTGTTCTAGAATTTCGAATCCTTTATTTCAATTATGTTGTAATAATTTTTTTGAGTAGTTTTTAAAATCTGTTTGACATGAAAACATAATAGTTGGTTTTACTTTCAATAATTTTTTTTAATAATATAAGTGTTCTTTCACATTGATATGTTTTAAAGTTCATCGAAGCAAGTCTTACTTAAGGAACCATAATTAAAACAAGATATAAATGAGATTTTTTAAGGACCAAAAGGTTCCTATTTTTCTTAATCTTTGCATATTTGTGAAAAACCATTGACAAAACTTTCTATCCAAATTCAAACTATTTGAAATATATTTGGTCTCCACACATCTTTCCATACACAACAAAAGTTTGGAATATTTTATGTAGTTTCACATTCTCTCTTCTACCAATAACCAACAAAAGCCTAAAGGCTTTGAGGTTGTTTTGAAACATGCCCATATTTTAAATGTGTTTAAAAAATAAAAATATGATAGTTGAACTATGCTCTGTTTGGCTTCCTTACAATAGTTTTCATCTTTGCAAAGGACATGTTTGTATTTTTTGCATTTCTAGCCAAATTCCAAAAACAAAACCAAGTTTTTGAAAACCATCGATCCTATTTGATAACTTTTTGGATTTTGAAAATTAAGCTTATAAACACTCCTTTCACTTATTAGTTTCTTTGTTTTGCTATCTACCTTCTCTTCATATTTTCAAAAATTAAACCAAGTCAACTTTTGAAAACTAAAAACAATAGTTTTCAAAAAGTAGTTTTTATGTTTTTGTAATTTGGCTAGGAATTCAAATGACTCTTTAACAAAGATGAAAACTATGGTACGGAAATTGGAAGAAAACAAGCATAATTTTCAAAAACCAAAAACCAAAAATAAAATGGTCATCAAATAGGGCTATTTTTTTTAGACTTAGTTTTTGAAAACATTGGAAGAAGATATATAACAAAATAAATAAATTTATTGGTGGGAGTAGTGTTTTTTAGCCTAATTTTTAAAAACCAAATTGTTATGGAAGAGGGCCTCAATTTTTGTAAAACTTACGTTTGCTAATCAAATGTTTTGTTTATTGTAATCTTTTTTAATTATATGTATAGTTATTTTATTCGAGTAGCATGGTTTATTCTATTTTATTTTATGTTATAACTCGTTCATCAATTACTTTTGATACTATTCTTTCTTTATGTGTAAAGGAAAATAAGATTTCATAAAAATTATTATGGAAAAGAAAAAACAGATTCATTTTACTTTTGCCTTTTGATTTATAGAGATTCGTTCTTTTAAACCTATTTTATGTGATCAAGTGTGAAAGATTTTCCACGAAGTGGAAATTTGGGAGTTGTTGCCTTTTACTTTACCAATCAACAAAGTTAATTGGATCTTTTCATTTCATTAGTTTTCTTTTTGGAATTTTCATATTTGAATATCTTGATGAATATTTTTGTTTGAAATTTGAAAAATAATATTCTACAAAGAAAATGAAATCGATTAAAAGATCTAGAATAAATCATTTTAAAGTAGTCATTTCTTTCAATGACTTTTTTTTTTTTATTGAGTTCCACACCATTTGGGGTGGAGGGATTCAAACTCATGACCTCATAGTCTTAGCACATACTTTATGTCAGTTGAGTTACATTGTTGTTGGCAACTAAAAAAAATTGAATACACACGTGACAAACAACAAATGTTTCACAATCAATTAATAATAATTAGTTAAATTACAAGTTTAGTCTTGTAACTTTGGTTGTGTCAATTTGGTCTCTAAACTTGAAAAGGTGTTTAATATGTTCCTTAACTTTTAATATTTTGTCTAATAGATTCATGATATATTCGAGATTTTTAATAATTAACCAATCTATTAGATATAAAATTGAATTTTATGTCTATTGGGACTCTCAACTTCCAATTTTGTGTTTAGTAGGCTGGTGAATTTTTAAAATGTTGAATATGCCAAGGACTTATTTGACACAAAATTGAAAGTTGAGAGATCTATTGGATACTGTTGAGGATCCCACATTGAAAATATAAGTGGAGAACTCACAATATATAGGATACATGAGCTACTCCACCCTTTGCCAATTGGTTTTGAGATGGAACCTCATGTAATCTAATATGGTATCAGAGCCCATTAAACCCAAACGGGTATTCGGTCCAATAAAAAAAAATAAAAAAAAATTGGGATCTCATCCAAGAATGGTAGGGAGAGTTGAGGAGGGTAGGGAAAACCAAAGTTGGACCTACTGGATATGTTTTTAAGGGACCTATTTTACACAAAAATTAAAAGTTTGAAGACCTATTTGACAATTTTTAAAGTTTAAGGACCAAATTGACACAACCCTCAAGGTCAAAGGACTAAACTTGTAATTAAACCATAATAATTAATTCTACTATATTTTGAAATCTAGTATACATTTACAATATTCACCCTTCATTTTTTTTTTTTTTTAATATCTATACTATATTAAAAAGCTACAATCTTTGAAAAACTTTTTTGGACAATTATGTCCCTTATTTAATTGATATATTTACAAACATGTCATTTTCATTACTTATTAATTATTAATAGTGAAGGAATTATTTATTTATTATTTTTTATATGCAAAAAGTGTAATTATTTTCTAATTAATTACAAATTTATTAAAATTAATATAAGAATTTTAATTTTTTTAACATTTTTTATTATTTAGTGTATGGTGCATCAAAATTAGTATTTTTTTACGGAAATATGAAATATTTGAAAAGTTCTTCTTTAATTTCTTTATTTATATAATATGTTTTTGAAAACTAAATTTTAAATAGTAAATTCTTTAATTAGTTTTTTTTTTATAACGTAAATTCTTTAATTAGTTATCAATAATAAATTATTGACTAATTATTAATAATAATAACCGCATGTTAATATGAGAGGTTGAATACCAAAGGTTAGTTTTTCATTAATTAAAATTTTAATTATAATTAATATTAGAATTTAAAATGTTTTGGAATTCTAAAAGTTTTGCAACTTTTAATTCTCTACCACCTATAAAATGAGATTGTAACAGCCAATAAAAAAAAAAAAAAAAAAAAAGGAAAGGTGGGGCTCGGTCAGAGTAAGAAAGAGAGAAAGTGGGGGGAAACTTTCCCCCCAAATACGGTCAGTGGACCTTTTAAAAAAAAAAATGAAAATCTTAACTCTCTCTCCCTCTCACGATCACTCTCTCTCTACTCCACCTCTCTCTCTCTCTCTCTCGGCAATCCCTCTCTCTCCCTCGCTCCCTCTCAGCCGCCGCAAGTCGACGCCGCCGCCGCCTCCACCGTCGCTCGCGCCGCACGCCGCCGCGGATCGCCGCCTCCGGTAACGTCTCTTTTTCTCTCTCTCTCTCGTCTCTTTCTCCCTCGATCTCTCTCTCTCTCAGCCACTCTCTCTCTCTGTGTAGCAGATCCGACGTGCCGCTGCCTGTAACCCACTCACGAGCCGCCGTCGATCTGCGAGTCGTCGTCGCCACTGTAGGCGCGGACAGCAGCGAGGAGGGACCATTTTTTCCGCGTTTTCGGCTGTTTTAGGTGAGTTCCCGCATTGGGTAAGTTGATTTGAAACTTGTGTGGGTTAGTTCTTGCATTTAAACGATTACCCATTCACTTTTTCTCCCGTTCAGCAAGCGTACCCATTCAATTCCGGCGATTCAAGCAGTGGGTCTTCAAGTTTCATCGTGTTTAAGCAATTCCGGCAGTGGGTAAGTGAGATTTAAGGTGTTTTGGGTCTATTTAATGTTTAATCATGGATGCCCATTGAGTTTAGCTTCCGATTTCAAGGTGCCCGTGGAGTTTGGAGGCCGAATTATCAAATTTGAGCGATTTGGGACTGCTGGACAGCAAGCTGTGGTTCTGTTTGGGTAAGCTTTAGTTGTTAATTTTACCCCAAAGGTAATGGGTTCTCAGTTGAATGCTTGGTTGGAGTCCATAGTTAATTAAGAGTTCATTTCCTTGTTGTAGCTTGCGTAAGAACCTTGGAGTTAAGGAATTTCTTGGAGGTTAATCAAGTATATCCTTCACTAAGGTAAGTAGCTAGTTGGATTCAAATTTTATGTCTTAGACTAATTGACCCTTGTTTGTTAATTGGGAATTTAAAGTGGATAGTTGGATTGAAGTGCCATTTGTTTTTAACCAAGTTGGTCCTTAAGCTTAAGTAAAGTGTGTTGGGTTAACTTTTGAAGCATGATTGAGCATGTTGAGATTGTCATTATTTGGGCATTAAATGAGAAGCGTGGATTATGGAATAATTGGAGTTTGGGCTAAGTGTTCTTGTTTGTGTTGAGGCCGTGATTTTCATACTTTATTTGGTTAGCCATGAACTGAAATGCTTGGGATTAATGTATATGTAGTCGTTGGATTTAGTTATATGCTTTGGCTTAATTTTCTTTGAAAAGTTAGTATGTTAGCATGTATAAGATTTGCGCCCTGAGTTTTGATTGTGGAATCATGATAAGCTTCATTATAAGACATGTTGATAGCACGAGGATCTTAAAGTTAACCTAGCATCTCTTGGTTTATTTTAAAGCATGTTTGGCTTGGATGACTATGTGTTTCTCTGGATTTATTTGTGATGTTGGGGAATGGGTTAAATGTCTGTTGGAGTTTGGATTGAAGTTGGATGCGACATCTGACCCGTTGTGACTATAGAAGTGCATTATACTGTTTCCAGGTGTATAGAAAAATTTTGGGTTCCCTCTGCGTACGTCGTTATGCTGCCGAATTTTCGGTAGCCTCATGACGGCTTAGGAATCATATTTACCTTGAGGGAAAGGATTAGGAAAGAGAAGGGAATAGGCTAGTGCCTTAGACAAGGGTCGTGTCAATTAAACACCTAGGACTGAGATGTAATAGACTGAAATGAGGGGCTTAATGGGCGGGACTTGGCTTCGCAGTTTAGGTGCCATTTACTAACTGTGGAAGTAAATTCCTGACTTAAACCCATGAACGCCCCACCAGTGAAATGGTAGTTTAGAGCGCTACGCGCCTATAGTGCCTTAAGGGATGAGACTTAGCTTCACTGACTGGGTGCCATCTACCATCAGTAGGAGTAGAGACCTCCCAAAACTCCCACTTGCGCACTATCAGTGAGTTGGCAAACCTATATATATTTAAAGGTGTACTAATTGAATACGAGACCCGAACTGAAATGAAATGAAATGAAATGAAATGAAATGAAATGAAATGAACTGAAATGAGATGACCTAACCCTAAGGCCCTTAACTCGAATAAAATGTTAAAGCCTCGATTGCTACTTTACTGAGTATTTTCTTAAATACTCATTCTTTTCCCTTACATACAACTGCAGGTAGAGGTAAAGGTGTGCAGTACGCGTGACGGAGAGCTGCTGGGCCATGGATCTCCTTTAGGATAGTCTTCCGGATTTTTACGTTTTGAAATTCTCCTTTGAACTTGTATTGAATGATTTACGTTTTATTCCGCTTTAAGTTTGTTTGATTTACCAAAGGTTTTGTTTGTTCTGTTTTAAGCTGGGATCCCAGATTGAAATGTTTCGCAAATTTCTAAGTATAGTTTCTTTAAATGGAAATTTTTCCGCTGTTCATAGAAGTAGAATGAAATGCACGAAGTAACGGCCTTAGGATCTAGGCATGAAAAGTAGGGTCGTTACTATTCTTCTACCATTTTTTTCATCAAGATCTCTCAATTCCTTACTCTCAAGGGTCTTTTCAAATCTTGAAATCGACTCTATTTTTTACTTGGTAGATTCAAGTTGCAAATGTGATGAACATATATATCGGATGCTAGAATTTGCTTAGGATGCTAAAGTTGCACTTTGATGAAGTCAAATAATGATGTTGCAATTGCCAAGTGAGTATATCTATTTTAAAGCATGTGTACGTATATGGATACCGTATGAGATATTTTACTACTTTTGTTTTATTGTCATTTGATAATCAGTGCATTGTTTGTTGTGAAAAATGTTGTGCGCATATCTTTGGATTTGTTAATTCAATTTCACGTAGGTTCATATTTCATAAGAAATTTAGCATGTTAGGAAATTATATACTCTATTCTTTTTGTCAATTTATTATTTATTAATTTAAACTATAACACAAAATTAAAATATTCTTTTGAGTCTATGGTAAAATAAAATGTTATTTGATAGTTTGAAACATTATTTTTATAACATAATAAAAAGAGTAAATTTTAATTAGCAAGTAAATATAATAAAAGGTCCAAACTAACAAAATAATCTTTAGAAAATGAAAGCATGATGACTTATATATTTTTAGAGTAAGAGATTAAAATTAATTTTCCTTTTAATAAATTTCAAATTAGTTTAAAGTTTATAAATATTTACAATAAACAATTTATACCGGTAGAAATATTAATTTAGATAAATAAAAATAATGTACATCAAGGTGATAAATGAAGAGATGTGAAAAAATTAGCCTTCAATATTAGAAATTAATTCTAAAATTGAGGTTATTCATTACTAAAACTGTATTAAAAAAATAATTACTAAAATTTTACATGCTAAGACCTATGCATTTTATAGTTTCAGTTTTAATTGAAGTTAGAAAAAAAAATAATACTACATGATTTTTTAATATAAAAATATATAATTCTATTAAAAAGTTGGTATGAATCAATGGAATTTAAATGCTCTCACAAAATTGATGAATGCATGGAATCTAAAAGGATAGAGTATCAAAAGTTTTGTGGTTATTCCTCTTACTTAATTCTTAATTATAGTTTTGTAACTCCTTCATTCCCTAATAATTACAAAATGATATCCTTAGTCAAGCTTCTATTCATAATCTATAACAATTCGAATTTTTTTCCTCTCTCTTTACATTTTATTTTATTTTTTTCTTTTGAGAGAAATCTTTACATTTTATCTTTGAGGCTTCTAAAGTTAAATTTATACTATAATACTAGCATTTGTCGAAGTTTTATAGAGTAATATTGTTTAGTGATTAGTTTATAATTAATCTTAAGATTATTATGTTTGATATTTTAAATGTTTATACATGCTTAAAATTTGTATATTTTATTTTTAATTTTTCTTAGTTAAACTTTTGAATTTTTCGTTAGATTATGTTTTTTTTTCTTCCATGTTTATACACATATAAACTTTATTTCAAATTAATTATTCAAATATTGAAATTTTATTTTAAAGTAAAAATACATCTATTAGTTGTTTTAAAAAAAATACATCTATTAGTAATAACTTAAAATAAAATATAAATTATATCACATTAGTCAATAACTAATGTGATCCATATTTTATATTTAGAAATCATTTAAATTGTGTAAAAATTATTTAACATGAAATAAAATTTTCATTTTATCATACATAAAAAAAATGATTATTGACCTAAAATATATATACCAAATTTGTCGCATACTTTTTCTTTTTAATGAATATAATAAAATTTATTTATTTTTAAATTGTACAAATTGAAACACATAAACATGCCCATATCATTTTTATTTAATCATCCTACACTTTTATTATCTTTTATTCTTAAATTATCTATAAAATTATTTATAATTGAAAAACTAATTGCAACATCACAAACCGTTAGACTAAATAATGGTGGTTACAAATTCACTACTAACTATCACTATTATTAAAATAATAATACATGACCTTTAAAATTCTTACTAAAAAACCTTTAAATTTCCCCAAAAAAGTTATACAAAAACGTCATCTTGGAAACAATTTTTTTTTCTTTAGTCATTACTCACTTTTTTTAAAATTTCAGCGCTCACACCTCTCAACTAAAGAACATCAATCTTTATCCTATTGAATGATATGTACAAGGTCAATATTGTTGTTTTAGACCAAATCATATTGACCAATAAAGAGGAAATCAAATTGATTAATTTTGGTTTGTCAGATTAGTTGTACTCGACAAAGTTCTAGAAAGAATGAAACTGAATGGAGAGAGAGTAAATTAACATGATGCATTATAGAGAGATTGAGGATTGAGTGTTAGTAAGCGACTTAAATGGAGAGAGAGCATGTGTAGTATGACGATTAACAAATAAAGAAAATGAAAGAAGTTTAGTATCAATCAACGATGAATGGTGACGACAGACAATGGACATGAAAGATTGAAGTAGCAAGATGAGAGAGACGCCGATGGGGGAGAGTTGGGCATTTGTCAACACTTACGGTAGAGAGAGAATGTAAAGGTGAAATAAGACTTGAGAAGCAAAGTAGGAAGTGATTATAAGAATGTAAATTATCTAAATTTTACAAAATACCGTTAAGACGTAGTTTTATCTTTTTTTACACTAGCGCGCACACAAAAAAACATTATTTGGAAAAATATACACGTGCAATGCACGTGGGTAAAACACTAGTAAGATTGAAAAGAGAGAGAAGATGTAATACTCGTAGATTAGAGTAATAAATTTGTGCATGTAACATTGATTATACATGTATAACTATATTCAAATGTTGTTGATTATTAAATAATTAATATAACTCTTTATATGATTAATATTCAAATCATCCTTCAAAAGTGGACCCCCTTTGCCTAATTTGGATGAGTTGGAAATTATTTTGTTTTCAACAACTCTCCCCACTTCCTATTGCATTTTTCCTTTTATGTTAGGTTTGTGGGTGATTGGTCTTTCCAACCATGTATTAAAAATATATATATAGTTAAGTAGAAGATTGCTTTTCAATAATTTCCCACTTTCACTTGGTAACCTTACTAGTGGTATATATAGCTACTTAATTTAGATTTTTAAATTATTAAAGTAATTAATCATTAAAAACATATTGTATATACTATAATGTTTTTCTAATTTATTATCATTTAAGTTATTTACTACCATTAGACTTGAGCCCACATAGCTTATTTATTAACCATGGCATGTATAATCTATTTTTGATTGGCTAACTAAATTTTATTTTAAAGAATGATACTAATTTAATCTTTATAGCACATTCCTTGTAAGTAAAACAAAGGGTTAACATACTAAAAATAAACAAAAAAAGGGTTAACTAATTACATTTCATGTCAACTTGGGTGAATTTTTATTTGATTAATGTGGCCCTAAATGACATTAATTCAAATGAATAATTTAATCCAATTGGGGAAATTTAAAAGAAGACTAGTAATATTTGCATATATATATTTACAATTAAAATGAAGTATGCAATTTGCTTGGACTCACCTACCCCACATTCATTAGATATCACTCACCTACCTTCTCTCTTGGACCAACTTTGCAAGAAAATGTATCTTCTTATCAAATATTTCTATTTCTTTTTTTTTCTTTTTTTTCTTTTGGATTTTTGTTATCCCTCAATGCTTACACTTTTCTTTCTTCCTCTTGGTCATCATGTTGGATTTTTTTGGAAAAATTATAATAGAATGTAAAATAATATTTTCATAAAAAATATATTATGATTGATCATGTGACTTATTTTCTTAATTTAAGGCCTATTTAATTAAACATATTGATGTAATTTTAAAGGTTGTGTTTGATTTTTTTAAAAAAAAAAAGTTATATATTTTTTAAATAAAAAAATTTGGTGAAAAGCATGTAAATAGATTACATTAATTAAAATAATGTCATTTTCTCCTAGAATGTTTTATAGTGTAACTTTTGATTGATTTAAAGGTTCATTACCTAGTGATCTTTCATTTGTTGTGTGCAATACAATTTTAAATTAAAAGTAATCTACGTGGATCATATAACACTATAGTTTTAAGTTTGAATGGATTTTATGCGCAATACATAGGTGCTCAAGTACATAACACTAAGCGAGATATTAAAAGTCATTTAGGTGAGTCAAATCCAACTAAACGAGAAGCCACTTAGCCGAGTAGGTTGTTTCTCCAACTAGATGAGAGACTAGAGATCATCTAAGGTGGTTTAATTTATCATAGCTTAACCAGATGAGACTAAAGGTCGAATCCAACCCAAGTTGATCGTAGCACAATTAGATGAGTAGCCACTTAAACTCAAGTGGGGTCATAGTTAAACCAAGCTCGAGACACTCAAGCTAAACTTCAACATCAAAACATGTTCAACAAACACAACTACACTAACAACAAGCAACGTTTTCTCTTGCTAGTAAGTTCAAACCCAACACTTGTCTAATATTGTTATTTTCAACCAAACTAATGTTATACTTAATCCGTCTAGTTATCAACTTTACGACCAAAATCACTTATCAACTAACTTTTTTCTTCCCTGCTTTCTAAAACAGCACTTTTCTGGAAGAGAAGGGAAAAAAAAATGTAAAAATGAATAAAAATGGAATCTTTCCCATTCTCACTAACCAAAAGGAATAAAAAAAAAAGAGAAAAGGAGAGAGAGAAAGTCCACACCTTCCCTCGCGCGGACGTGTGTGTGCTCGGTGAGAGCTAGTGAACCGTTAGATTGTCCATGTTGTTAGGTAACCCAGCGCAAGATTCAATATCAAATCAACTCAATTAAAAAATAATAATAATAAATACTAATTAACCATTTAATCTTTATACTCCCAATTTTCTAACAATTTAATCTGTGAAGTTTCATAGGTAACAATTTTATCCCTCTACTTTAAAATTTGTAAATGATTCAGTTCCTATCTTGAAAATTAATGTTAAGATTTAATGAATTTTCTTACCTAAATATATTAGGCCTCATTTGATAATTATTTCATTTTTTGTTTTTGGTTTTTGAAAATTAAGTTTATAAAAACTTCTATCTATACATTTTTTTTGGTTTACTATCTACATCCTTCCTATGATTCAAAAAACCAAGTTAAATTTTGAAGGGAAAATTACACTTTTGGTCCCTGAGGTTTGAGTTAAGTTATATTTTGGTCCCTGAGTTTTCAAACTCAACAAAAATACCCCTGAGATAAGGAGCATTTTGGTCCCTACCGTCTATTTTTCTGTTAAATTCTAACGGCGGCTGATGTGACACTATTATTTTAATTAAAAAATTATTTTTAAAATTTTTAAAAAATAGTAATAAATTAAATAAAATATATTTTTTTATTTTTTTTATTTCTTTTTCCCTCTCTCTTCCTCCTCTTCTTCTTCCTCTTCTACTCCTTCATCATCTTCTTCCTCTTCTACTTCTTCAACCACCGGCCATCGTCGCGTCGCGGCCGACACCAGCTGTCATTTGGTTCTTATACTTTCAATTATTTTAAACCTATTTATTTTGATATCAATACTTTCAAAACTTCCATTTTACTACTTTTAACTTTTATACATTTTAGTGAGCTAATTTCAAAAGGTTTTTTTACTCTATATATATACTTTAAAAAAAAAAAAGTATTGGTCTATTCATTTTAATTTTTTATTTCATTTTTTAAACACAATTTCTACTGACACTACATTTAATAAATTTCTTGGAATATATCCATAACTAAATATTAAAAGGCTTATTGGGTATATAATTTGTGTTAATTAAAATTTTGCAAGTAAGGACCAAAACGAATATTTTGAAGGGGCATTTGCATCAATAGCAAAAAAAAATCAATAATTGCAGGCATGTCTTTGATATATTGGGTTTGCAGATATAGCAAAAAAACGTTTGGCCCGGCCCAAACAATAACGCAAAAAGACTAAACTAACCTCAGCTTGTCGTCCACTAATATACCAAATATCTAGTATATTAAACCCTAAAAATATACTTGATATTTGGTATATCAATCAACTGATATACTAAATATATAGTAAATATATAGTATATCATATGTATATTTCGTGAATATAATGTATTAGATATTTGGTATATCAATCAATTGTTATACTAAATATATAGTATATCAGATGTATATTTCGTGAATATAATATACTTTACACATGAGCTTTCATTAGTTTAGATATCTTTGATAAACTTCATCAATAAAGAATTAGATATATTAGCTTTATTTTGGGACAATATGTGTGGTAGAGGATTTAAACATCTAACCTCTCAGTTGAATGTGTATATATCAATGATTTTTTTTAATAACAAGTCTAGATGTATTTAGCTACTCATAATCATATATATTTATTAATTATTTGACTAGTAAAAAAAATGAGGTATATCAACGGTGTATCAACTTTCATAACATGTATAGAAGACAAACATTTATTTTATAAAAGACAAACATTTCATTTAAAATATGTAAATAATACAACATAATTCAATAAATAGAAAAAAAAAATATAACAAATATAAGTAAAGAAAGTAACATATCAAGTATATCATTGGTATATCAAATATTATGTTTATCAAATCAAGGATATATTAGATATATCATTAGTATATTAGGTATATCATTGTATTCATTCGAGTATATCAAATTTGGTATACTTTATATTTCGTATATCAGTAAATATAAAATATATCAGATATACTACTAATATACCTATTGATATACCAACAAGGGTAAAATTGGAATAATAAAAAAAACGGGAATCAGATTTTTAAAATTTTGCTATATTTGCAAACCTAATAAATCATAGTTAAATTTGCAAATATCCTAATATTTTTTGCTACCCATTGCAATTCCCCTATTTTGAAACTACAAAAATTAAATAAACAAAAGTTGAAAGTATAAGAACCAATATGACTAATCTAAGATAGCTCAATTTTGTTAAGCCATACCATCTCGATCAAGGCTCCAAAGATTTAAATCCCAAATCCCACCATGAAAAAAAAAAAACATAGTCTGAAAATATAGATACCAAAATCATATTTAAATAAAAATAAAATTAAAAACAAAAAATTGGACTGACTCCTCAACTCCATAATAAATACCCAAAAAAAAAAAAGGAAGGTGGGTATTGGCTGGCCATGTTTGAATAATTTTCAACCCAAATACCAAATCTTTATTTATTATTTTATTATATATTTTTTAAAAAATAATTATTCCCCAAATTTGACATTTCTTTATTTTCCAACAATTTGGCTGCCTCCATTCCCCCTTTCCATTCCCTTTCCTCTCCATCTCCACCTTTATAAATCCCCCTTCATTTTCTCTCCCAAAATGACCACCCCTCTCTTCTTCTCTTTCACTGCACAGAGAAGACTGACAAATTTTACCTAACCAAAACAAACAAAAAAAACCCAAAATTCTTTATTGTTTCCATTCTTTTTCCTCAAATTCAACTGAGTTCCTCCACTTCCACCAAGTTTTCCCATCTGGGTAACTTCCAATTTCTCTGGGTTTCTCAAAACAGGGGATTTTTTTAAAAAAATGGAGCGGCGGACCAGCCGGAATTTCAGCCGGAGTATTAGCCGGAGCTTCAGCCGGGCGAGCTGGAGCATGGAAGATGTGTTCGCCAATGGGAACCCTTCTCGGCGAAGCACTCGAGTCGATGAAGACGAAGAGGCTCTGCGGTGGGCCGCCATTGAAAAGCTTCCCACTTACGACCGCCTTAGAACCAGTATCTTGCAGTCCGTTAACGACGCCGACCCTCGCCTCGCCGCCGGAACCTTGCCGGTTCACAAGGAAGTTGACGTTCGGAAGCTTGGTGTCAGTGATCGCCAGGATTTTATTGATCGGATTTTTAAAGTTGCAGAGGAGGATAATGAGAAGTTTTTGATCAAGTTGAGGAACAGAATTGACAGGTCGCTTTTTTCATCCTCACTTACTTTGTTTCTTGTTTCCTCTTTGATTTTGTTTCAACTTTCATCCATATTCTTAACAACCTTATCTCATTAATAAACTAATCCAAAAAAGTATCTAGGAATCTAGTACTAACTAATCATCGTCTCTAAACCTTTTGATCAAGATTGTAATGTCGAGTGGAGCTAAACTCATATTAACACTAATTACTTTATTTAAACTATAATTTTTTTACAAAATAATTCTTTTGAAAAATAGTACCAGATAACAATTTTTAAGAGTGATTCCTTACTTGTGGATAACAATTTCTTACTCGGCACTATTATGTTTTTGACAACCAAAAGAAAAGAAAGTAGAAAGGAATAGAGACGAGACTTTTTTTTTTTACTAAAAAACGATAAAATTCCAAATTTCATATGGTGGACCTCATACCATTCTTAAATGATAATAAATGAAAATAGTATTCAAATTAGATATGCATGTTTCCCTGTGTTGAGGTATGTTTTTTCCTTGGGAAAACTTTTCAGGGTTGGAATCCGACTCCCAACGGTAGAAGTGAGATTCGAACATCTAACGATCGAAGCAGATTGTCATGTCGGGAACAGAGCTTTACCGACACTGCCAAACGCGGCCCAAAACATGTTGGAATCCGCCATAGGTTTGCTTGGCATAAAATTGGCCAAGCAAACCAAACTCACCATCCTTAAAGAGGCCTCTGGCATTGTCAAACCATCTAGGTATAACAAAGATCAATTTTATTTTGTTATCTTGATTTCTATGAGTTGAAATATAGAATTGATTTTTTTTTTTTTTTGGTTAGGATGACCCTTTTACTAGGTCCCCCATCCTCAGGGAAAACAACCCTATTGTTGGCTTTGGCAGGAAAATTAGACCCAAGTTTAAAGGTAAGCTAACCTACACCTACCACATCCTCCTCTTCATAACATTTTTTAAATCTTAAATTAACTAAATTTTAGTAAATAAAAAAATAAATTTTAAAAATTTTGATTTTATGGGTTTTACAGGTGAAAGGAGGAGTGACATACAATGGGTACAAATTGAATGAATTTGTTCCACAAAAAACTTCGGCTTACATTAGCCAAAATGATGTTCACATGGGAATTATGACCGTCAAAGAAACCCTTGATTTCTCTGCTAGATGTCAAGGAGTTGGCACTCGTTATGGTATTTTTCATTTTATTACCAACAAAATTAAATAATTAAATAAATAAAAAGTTTTTTAAAAAAACGCTAATTTTTTTTTATTTTTATTTTATTTTATTTTTAGAACTGTTGAGTGAGCTTGCCAGAAGAGAAAAGGATGCAGGGATCAAACCAGAGGCAGAAGTGGATCTTTTCATGAAGGTATTTTTATTTACTTATTTCTTAATTACCAACTAATTTACATTTAATTATATATATATCAGAAAAAGAAATTGATAAAAAAAAAATTGGGAATTACAGGCAACCGCCATGGAGGGAGTGGAGAGCAGCCTCATTACTGACTACACTCTCAAAGTAAGTTTACCGGTTCCCCATGTAAAAGGTCAAATAGATATTAACAAAAGAGATAATTTTTAAATTAATCTTTTTTTAAAAAAATTAATTTGAAGGAAAATGGTATGGTTGGTGATTGAAGTTTTCCTTTTATGACTTTTCAGCATAATTCCAAATCTCTAACGACTCTACCAATTCAGCCTCCTTTTTCTGATTTTCTTCCATCTCACCTACTCTCTCTTTATCTTTAAAATATAAACCCAAAAATGGGATTTTATCTCATTTGATGGCTTCATTTTTTTTAATATAAAAAACAAAAAGAATTAATGTTGTTGAATCTTTGGAACAGATACTCGGACTTGACATATGCAAAGACACTATCGTGGGTGATGAAATGATAAGGGGTATATCTGGTGGACAAAGAAAAAGAGTCACAACAGGTTAATATATTTCTTTAGTATGTTGATTTACACCTAATTTAACTGGTCAAGATATATATTATCGACTAAGAGGTTAGAGGTTTAAAATTTTTCATCTTAGTTGAACTGAAAAGTGTATATTTTATTTTTGTTTTTATTAATAATATCTCTTTCTCCTACCCCTCATTTACCAACTCCTATTCTTTTTAAATGATTTATTTAATTGTTTGGAAATTATTATAAAACAAAAGAGACTAAAATATTTTTCAATTTTTATATTCTTGCACCTAATTTTATGACCAACTCTATTTTTCAATTTCCACCCCCACATTTTCAATGAGATAAGGTTAAAAATGTTTGTATTAAATAATATATATAAACCTTGCATGGGCTTTGTACTAGGCCCAATTAACTAAATTTTGGGTTTCCTCATGCTAGCCCAATTAGTGTCGGTTTAGGCCCAAACTGTATTTAAAATGACCGTTATGATTTTGCTGGTACATATCCGTCATAATTTTGGAAAGATTTATTTTATTATACTAATCTATATAGTATTACTTCACTTCATTATCTTACCAGATTTATTTTTTTTTTTAAATTATAAAATGAGAGGGAAAATATCGCTAATTATATTTATTTATGTATTTATTATTTTATACAGGAGAAATGATTGTTGGGCCCACAAAGACATTGTTTATGGATGAAATATCAACCGGTCTAGATAGTTCCACAACTTATCAAATAGTTAAATGTCTTCAACAAATTGTACACTTGACTGAGGGCACAATCTTGATGTCCCTACTCCAACCTGCACCTGAGACATTTGATCTTTTTGATGACATCATTCTCGTATCGGAGGGTCAGATTGTGTATCAGGGCCCACGTGAACACATCGTTGAATTCTTCGAAAGTTGTGGGTTCAAGTGTCCCGAGAGAAAGGGAACCGCTGATTTCTTACAAGAGGTAAGATTTTAACTATCTAAATTGCAAGTATCTAATAGGTTATTGGACTTTCAATCTTATGTTAATAAGTTTGAAAAATTTGAAAAATGTTGAATAGGTCAACGATTTATGAGATACAAAATTGAAAATTCAAAAAAAAAAAAATTAGTTAAATTACATGTTTAGTCCCTAAACTTTCAGGATTGTGTCCATTTAGTCCTTGAACTTAAAAAAATTTTCAAATAGGTCCTCGAACTTTCAATTTTGTGTCGAATAGGTCTACAAAATTTAAAAAGTATCGGATAGATCCTTAAACTTTCACTTTTGTGTCCAACACATCCGTTTGGTTGTTTGAACTTTAATGGATGGGTTTCAAATTTTGGCGCAGGTTACTTCGAGAAAGGACCAAGAGCAATATTGGGCTGATCGGAGAAAGCCGTACCGGTACATTCCGGTGTCGGAATTCGCCAGTCGATTCAAGCGCTTCCATGTCGGATTGAGGTTAGAAAACGAACTCTCTATCCCTTACGACAAGTCTCGTGGTCACAAAGCGGCTCTGGTTTTCTCTGAGAATGTTGTCCCCAAAATGGAGCTTCTGAAAGCTTGTTTCGACAAAGAATGGCTTCTCATGAAGCGAAACTCCTTCGTTTACATCTTCAAAACCGTTCAGATCATCATCGTCGCCATTATAGCTTCCACATTGTTTCTAAGGACTCGAATGCACACCAGAGATGAATCCGATGGGGCGGTTTATATTGGGGCTCTTCTGTTTTCCTTGGTTAGTAACATGTTCAATGGCTTCTCCGAGCTTGCAATGACCATTTCCAGACTTCCTGTGTTTTACAAGCAAAGGGATCTCAAGTTCCACCCTCCATGGACTTACACCATCCCTACTGTCATTCTCGGAATCCCCACTTCGCTTCTTGAATCTGTTGTTTGGGTGGCGGTGTCATATTACACAATTGGATTTGCTCCTGAGGCTAGCAGGTTAGAAATTGTTCTTGAATTATGTAGTGGAAATCTCTGGTGTTCATGTGTAGTTCACTAACTTTGATTCATCCAATTTTTCAGGTTCTTCAAGCAATTGTTGTTGATATTTCTCGTCCAACAAATGGCAGCTGGTGTGTTCAGGCTCATAGCTGGGATTTGTAGGAGCATGATCATTGCTAACACTGGAGGCTCGTTGATGCTTCTCCTTATATTCCTGTTGGGTGGTTTCATCATACCTCGAGGTGAGTTAGCAATTGACTTAGTAACGTAAAATATTTCATAATTAGTTAAGGTTGATTCAACAAGACCCACAACATGTATGTAGTATGAGAATTAAGAAGGATTTCTTATTTTGTTATTGTCACAGGTCAAATTCCAAAGTGGTGGATTTGGGGTTATTGGATTTCACCCTTGACTTATGGTTTCAATGCTATTACTGTTAATGAAATGTTTGCCCCTAGGTGGATGAATAAGAGGGTATGCGTTTTTGTTTCTTCTAAACTAGCCCTTCTTGAGAAAGAAAAAGAAGACACATGAAAAGGTTGTTTGTTTCTAAACTTCTTGGGTTGACCTTGTTGCAGGCTACAAATTCTACCGATAGCTTGGGTGTGAGGGTGCTAGAGATTTTTGATGTCTTTCCTAATAGGAATTGGTATTGGATTGGCATTGGGGCTATTCTTGGATTTGCAATTCTCTTCAACATCCTCTTCACCATCGCACTCACCTATCTTAATCGTAAGAATTATTGTTTTGCTCTAGCTTTATAACTTATCATTTGTGTTGAAACTCGTGCAATTAAACTTATTCTTTCATGTATTAGCACTCACAAAGCATCAAGCAATAATATCTGAAGAAACAGCATCAGAGATGGAGGCTAACCAAGAAGATTCGCAAGAACCTAGACTAAGAAGACCTATGTCGAAAAAAGATTCATTTCCTCGATCTTTATCCGCTTCAGATGGAAACAATACAAGTAAGAAAAAGAATAGATTAGATCAGTCTAACTGTGTATGAAAATGGTCAGTTATGATCAAGTTGCTTACATGACCTTTGTTTGAAACTTTACCAGGAGAAATGGCCATGCAAAGAATGAGTAGCAAATCTAATCCCAACGGATTAAATAGAAATTCAAGTTCCTTAATTGAGGAGGCCAATGGTGTTGCAGCCAAGAAAGGAATGATCCTTCCTTTTAGTCCTCTTGCAATGTCCTTTGACACTGTAAATTACTACGTGGACATGCCTCCTGTAAGAAAGAATCTCCTTTCCCCACTTATTCTTTCATGATTTTGCATTGAATTTTGTTCATAGTCGATTGTTCTAATCATAACAGGAAATGAAAGACCAAGGAGTCACAGAGGATAGGCTCCAACTTCTGCGTGGAGTTACAGGTGCTTTTCGTCCTGGAGTCCTCACTGCACTAATGGGAGTTAGTGGCGCTGGAAAGACAACTTTGATGGATGTCTTAGCAGGAAGAAAAACAGGAGGTTATATTGAAGGAGATATCAAAATTTCAGGGTTCCCCAAAAAACAAGAAACTTTTGCTAGAATTTCTGGATATTGTGAGCAAAATGATATCCACTCTCCTCAAGTCACGATTCGAGAGTCCTTAATTTACTCAGCCTTCCTTAGGCTCCCAAAGGAAGTCAGCAAAGAACAAAAGATGGTAAGAAGAATATTATCTCCTCTTTTAAATAGTTTCCAAGGAATATATACTAAATTGGTGCGTTTTGGTTATGTCTTTTCTAGGTCTTTGTGGATGAGGTGATGGACTTGGTGGAGTTGGACAACCTTAAGGATGCTATAGTAGGGCTTCCAGGAGTTACAGGGTTGTCAACAGAACAGAGAAAAAGATTGACAATTGCAGTGGAGCTTGTTGCTAATCCCTCAATCATTTTCATGGATGAACCGACTTCCGGTCTTGATGCTAGGGCAGCTGCCATTGTGATGAGAACTGTTAGAAACACCGTGGATACTGGAAGAACAGTGGTTTGCACTATTCACCAACCTAGCATTGATATATTTGAAGCCTTTGATGAGGTAATATATTTTTCTTTTCTCTGTGTTAATCTCTTTTTGCATTCATCGCTTGGGTGTGCGATAACTGATACTTATTCAATATCTTGAATCTCAGTTACTATTGATGAAAAGAGGAGGCCAAGTGATCTACTTTGGACCTTTGGGTCGCAATTCGAACAAAATCATCGAGTATTTTGAGGTACTCAATTTTCCTTTATTTCATTCATCTAATCTGTTTATATGAAAAATAGTTTTCTCATTCTAGATTAACTGGTTTGTAGTCAATTCCCGGAGTTCCTAAAATCAAAGAGAAGTATAATCCAGCTACTTGGATGTTGGAAGTAAGCTCTGTAGCTGCAGAAGTTCGTCTCGGAATGGACTTTGCTGAACATTACAAATCATCATCCTTGTATAAGTAAGTAAAATATGAATGACATCAAAAAAGTATTTGGTTCCAAAACTTTGTTTCATTCTAAATGAATTTTAATTAAATAGGCGAAACAAGGAACTAGTGACAAACTTGAGCACGCCCCCACCCGGAGCCAAAGACCTCTATTTTGAGAGTCAATATTCACAATCAACATGGGGACAGTTGAAATGTTGCCTTTGGAAACAATGGTGGACATACTGGAGAAGTCCTGATTACAACCTTGTCAGATACTTTTTCACCTTAGCTGCTGCTCTCATGATTGGAACAGTTTTCTGGAAGGTTGGCACCAAAAGGTAAATTCTTATTTCCTCCCTAACAATCATCCAAACAATTCATGGAAGAAGGAGATGTTTATACGCTGTGCTATTTGAGCGAACTAGTTTTGACATTGTTCTTCACGTACGTTCAGGGATAGTTCGACCGATCTCACCATGATCATCGGAGCCATGTATGCTGCTGTATTATTTGTTGGAATCAATAATTGCCAAACTGTACAACCCATAGTGTCTGTGGAGAGAACTGTATTCTACAGAGAAAGAGCTGCAGGAATGTATTCTGCATTACCTTATGCTCTTGCACAGGTAGTTAACTGATATTATTAGATCACATTTTCAATAATGAGTGTTGTTCTTCTGCCAATGACTCTTTACCTATGTTCATGCCTAGCTACGACGTTACAATACAAAGAACTAATAGTTAAAATGGAATCATGTGTATGCAGGTGTTGGTAGAGATCCCATTCATTCTTGTTCAAACAACATATTATACTCTTATCGTGTACTCCATGGTTAGCTTTCAATGGACAGCTCCAAAGTTCTTCTGGTTTTACTTCATCAACTTCTTCTCCTTCCTCTACTTCACATACTATGGAATGATGACTGTCTCCATTACACCAAACCACCATGTAGCAGCCATATTTGCAGCAGCCTTCTATGCACTCTTCAACCTCTTCTCCGGCTTCTTCGTCCCAAGACCGGTAAGGCGCTCGTTCTCCTCTCAAGCTTGAATGTTATGAGAATCTAACTTAAACCATCCATACAAATCTAATGAAACTTTTTGAAACTTCAGAGAATTCCCAAGTGGTGGGTGTGGTATTATTGGATCTGCCCGATTGCGTGGACCGTGTACGGGTTGATCATATCGCAGTATGGAGACGACGAGACTGGAATAACCGTGCCTGGATCACCTCAAAAAGTTGCTATAAAATCTTACATCGAAAGCCACTTTGGTTATGATCCAAACTTCATTGGGCCAGTTGCAGGAGTTTTGGTGGGATTTGCAGCTTTCTTTGCCTTCATGTTTGCCTACTGCATAAAGACCTTGAACTTCCAAATGAGGTAGAAAAGAGCTAAGTCAAAGAGAACCTCCTCATAATACATTATCTAAAGATAGATATAGCCAATTCTTGTAATACTTAAGGAATGTAAATATATATATATATATATATAGTAAAAATGTAGTAATGACTATATAATTTTCGATAATTCGAAAAGTTTTGATATGTTTGTATGTTTAAATGTAAAGGGTATTGGATTGTCTTAAATTAAACGAAACATATGTTTCAATTATGTCTCTCTCCAAGCCTGCGTGAGATGAGAATTTTTTTTTTAATATATATATGAGATAAATTTTATCCTCATTATAGTGATGACTATTTACTTTTAAAGTTGTGAAATTGTTTGTTTTTCCTATTGATTGTTTGTCCATCAACATTTGTTCCATATTGATCTTAATTATAGAGACAACATATGTAATCATTGAACATGTTGGCCAAGGAATTAGAATAATGTTTTGTATGGTTTGTCCTGATTCAGGAAAGGGAAAATGAATCGATGTTAAATTACAAGTTTAGTCTTTGAACTTTCAGGGTGTGTCAATTTGGTTCCTAAACTTTAAAAAGTGTCTATTAGGTCTCTGAACTTTCAATTTTGTGTCTAATGGATCTCTGACATATTTAGGATTTTTAAAAATTAACCAATTTATTAGACATAAAATTGAATTTTATGCCTTTTGGGAAACTAAACTTCTAATTTTGTGTCTAATAGGCTTGTAGATTTTAAAAAATATCAAATAGGTCAAAGATTTATTAGACATAAAATTGAAAGTTGAGGGACTTATTAGACACAAAAGTGATGTTTTTGAAAGTTTAAGGACTTATTTGGCACAAAATTGAAAGTTTAAGGACCTATTTTGACATTTTTTAAGTTCAATGACCAAATTAACACAAGCATGAAAGTTCAAAGACTAAACTTCTACTTGAATGTGAAGTCAATTATTACTTCTAAATTTGGTAAGGTTTTTTTTTTTTTTTTTTTTTTTTTGACAATCTGAGGGTGGGGGATTTGAACCACAGACCTTATAGTTATGAGTACAACTTTATGCTCGTTGAGCCATGCTCTTGTTGGCCTAAATTTGATAAGGTTGATCAATTTTTGCCTTAAATTTTGATTTTATCAAGTTCAAAATTTTAAGAAGTGTTACAAATTTTATCTTCTATTCAGCCCTCCCAAAACTCACTAATTTCAATAAAAATGAATGTGGGTACAAAATGAAGTTAACCTCTCAAAGCCTACAAATTGCAACAAAAAAAAATTCAGCTCGATCCTTTAAAGAAGTATCATCAAATTCATGCTAAACAAATTCTTTTAATTCATTGAACACATTAAAATAATTCCTTTAGTTATTCTTTAAACAAAAGTCTCTTCAAAAATTAAAAAAAATTACAACATTTATCCTAGTCTAAGATTGTGGAGTAAAAATTATAATTATATCAATTTTACAGTGATGTGATATTGTCCACTTTGGACGTAAACTCTCATAGATTTGCCTCTAGTTTCCTCAAAATGCCTCGTACAAATAGAAATATCATTTAACAAAAGCCCAGGAGACTTCACTTAATTTCGTAAAAACAATTCACAAGTAAGCAATTTAAACAATCCAAAAATTTGAGTGGCTTTGCTGAGCTTTATATTTGCTATGATTGTTAATATGTTCAATGGGCTTTGCTGAGCTTTCAATTACTAGTTGCTATTGCTACCATGAAGCTTTTCTATTATTCTATCCAGCTTGGGTTTTAACAATCCCCTATTTCTTACTCAAAGTTCATCTATTAGTTTTGAAATCAATAGTTTGGAACTGTAATGGCAATATGCAAGTTTTGATAGGTTAATTAAATATTCATTGTGATTCATCATGCAAAACAAATTAACTATATTAAAGTTGAAATTTTAAGTCAAAGGGAGCTTAGCTCAGCCGTAATTGACATATATATCCTCAATGGTTAGTAAAAAAATTTCTAGCTTCGACCATGACATGGACCGAATCACCGTGCCAACCACTACTTTTGTGTTGCCATTTTATGCAGTGTTCACCATCTTTTCAGGCTTTTTAAATTAAAAAATCCACATTTTTTTTTTTTTTTTGAGTTCAACAAAAGTTTTTGTGCTACTTTTTTTACTAGTTCAAACAAGCCATATATGGTGAAAATAAGTTAATAGCAATGACTACATGTGCTTGGTGGCATGGGCAATTTATGGGCTGGTTGAGCCAAGATTGCAGCATCAAATGGCATGTGCAATTTCATTTTGGGTATAATTGGCCCAACAGCTCCAATTTTGGATGCTTTTATTTGACTCTTATGTGTTCAATTTGCATAAAAAAAATAGCTAATTACTAAGTTGATATTTCTTTCAACATTGATAATAAAATTATCTTTTTATAAATTTATAAATTTAACCAACAAAACACTCAAAATAAAAAATATTCAAACCCTACAAATAAATAAATAGGCTGAAACAAATTCTCCTAGATTTGATTTCTAACAGCCAGAACGCTTTCGTTCTAGAGAAGCTTATGTCTGATAACATTATGGTTAGTCATGAATGTACAAACCATATTTTTAACTACATAAGGAAAAATAATGGTTCAGTTATAGCACACAAAGTGAGCTATCTCTATGGCTTATTTATTGTTAGTTTTGAGGCTTACACGATGAATTTCATGTTCATATTTGTTTGTTTTGTAGATATGGAGCAATTGGAGCAAAAGATGTAGCATTTTAAGGAATTAGCAAGAAAATCGAGTCAACTAGATGAAAAATATCAAATCAAGGAATTAGAAGAGAAAAGGAGTCGAGAGGATAGCATTGAGACGCTCAAAATGTCACGCACAAGCCAAGGCATCCCTGTACTGGCATTGAAACGCTACGAATTTCACATGTGCATTGTTTTTGATGTTGGCCTTTCCTAATTTGATTTTCACATGTGTTTTGGGACGTTGTCCCTAGAATCTCAATGCTACCTCGATAACTTCTATAAATACATCATTTTGAAGCCTTTTTGGGGAGCATTTTTGGGAAATTTCGACCTAGACACAAAACTACGATGGGAGGCTAAAAAGACAATTTTTTTACCTTAGAAGAGGGGATTTTCAAGGCTCAAGATTGTAGAGATCGTATTGGAGATGGGATGTTGCCATGTCGGACCTGATTTGTCTACTTACCCTTACTTTTTGTAGTTTTGTTATGAATTGTAGCTTGAGAACTCGTTGTTATTTTATGATTATGAATAGCTAAATCCTTTGTTCTAAAGGATTGATGTAGCCATTGGATGTTATGGTTTGATTAATTGCATGTTTATTAATGCTTGTTTTCAATTCATGTAATTACTTGCCTAATGCTTTTAATCTATTGATCATGGATTGAATGTTGTTGTCCCTAAATCTTAGGAGATGATTTAGAGTAGATCTTAATTGCTAGACTAGAGTAGTTCTAACTTGTCAATGATGAGAGTTTCTTTAGAGGTTGACAAAAAGACTTAGATTTAAGACATTGCGTGTTAGTAAAATTAACTAGAAATATTAGTTTCTAATTGTGCTAGAGAATTAATTGTACTTGGGAAAGTCAATAATGATATCTTAGTGTTCTTGACTTGTAAAATATTGCATGTTTGTTGTTACGCTCAACTAAATCAATTTATGAATCCAACGAATGAAATCAAATCCCTAAAATATGATTCTCATTGATTTTCCTCATTACTTTAGCTTTCGTTACTTTACCACAATATTCTACTTACCCAACTACAGTTTACAAAAAAAGAAAGATCCCTACTCATCTGTTGTATGTGTTTTGCATCGGGGAAAGAGACATGGTATAACATACCTTTTTTAAGTGGAAGACCTAGGTAGTTCCTAAACTTTTAATTTTGTATATAATGAGTCATTCAATACTAAAAGTATCTAATATGTTCTTTTAACTTACAACTTTATGTCCTTAACCTATTTGACATTAAAAAAAAATAGTAATAAATCACAAACATTTTAGATACAAAATTAAAATGGAAAAAGCCAATTAGACATAAAATAAAAAATTTTGTGTTCTCAATTCTCGATGTTGACAGAAATTTCAAGATGTCAGTTTTATGGAGGCATCGAGGCCTAGAAAAAAATATAAATATAAAAAAAAAACATTAAAAAATTTAAATTTACATATGCACATCTCAACCTTTTAAAATAAGTATAAATGTCTTATTATTAATATTAGGTCCGCATTAGTGATATTTTGTTGTTACTTTTGTTACATTTCATTGATTTATCTACAATATAATAGAACCATCGATCTATCAATGTTGATATCAAATCCATGAACATATAGAAATGCCAACATGTGCTGATGGAAATTTTAAATCTAAAGTCTATAAATCTTAAAAAATATATATACAATAGATAAAAAAAATATCGAATACGAAATTAACATGATTGCCAACAAGAGCATAATTGACATAAAGTTGTACGGATAATCACAAGATATGTGGTTCGAATCTCCCACCCACCTATCGTAAAAAAATAAAATAAAATAACATGATTTAAAATTCAAATATGTATTAAACACAATTATAAAAGTTGTGTTAAAAAAAAAAATTAGGAAACAAAAATGATGATGGTCCATGTTCTCTCCACTTGGGAGGTAAACAGGCAGCAAAGGCAAAAGCGTGTGGCTGAGCATCGGCTGACGTGGACAGGCATGGGTGGGGCCCACTCTTTTTCCATCCAATATTAGAGGCCGCGAGTCGACGCGGCTCTCCTTCCACCACCACCACCAACTCTTTTTCTTTTTTTACTTTTTAGCCGCCTTTCTTGATTTTTTCCTCTCCCTTTTTCCCAAAAATATAAAAATTAAATTTTTTTTCCCCCTTATTTCGATGGTATTTGAGATTGGATGATTCGTCTAAAATAATTACAAACATAACAAAAACTAAAACTAATAATTATTTCTGATAGATTATTTTATCAGTAACAGTAGTATATCATTGATACACTACATGTATTACATGTCTGATAGATTTGTCAAAAATATTTGTAAATATAACACAATTAAAATTATTATAACAAAATCAGTGATAGATTTGCTATATTTGCAATTAAAAAAAAAACTGTTATATTTACGAATAACAAATCTTAAAATGTTACCTATTATAATAATCCTTGTTATTATTGTTTTTGTTGTAACATTTTAATATTTAATTGTATTTTAAATATGAGATATTAAATTTGTGGAGAGTTTTTTCTCATTTAAAAGAGAAAAACGTATTTGGTGAGAGATGTTTTTATTTGAACTTTTTGGTTACTTTTGTATTAAATTTCAAGATCTTGAAAATCCTATAAATACCTCTCACACCAAACACTTTCTACAAATAACAAGAAATACAACAATTTCAATCTTATCTTCTTTCTACTTTCTCATATTTCTCTCATTTGCTCTTTCAAGAGCAATTGGCCAAAAGAGGGGTGTTCTTTGTTGTGGAGCTTTGAGCTCAACCTCTTAGTGCAGAGTGGTTTGAGCTACACAATGTTTCAGTTGGGTTGTTGTATCCTGGAGGGGACAGGCTTGAGAATACCTGCTGCACCGGTGATTGATAAAGAATTATACACCGCAGAGGGCTTGAATCTCCTTAAAGAGAGCGAGATACCCGCGCCTCAACCTAATTGTTTACGTGTCTGTTTTCTCAATATTTTCTCCATTTCCTCTGTTATTTGTAATTTCCCCCAACAATTTTAAGGAGATTCAATCATGGAGTCTACTATTGAGAAACCAAATGAGAATGTTGGAGATCTCAACAAGCCCTTTCGATTTAAGGGAGCACACTTTAAGAGATGGAAAGGAAAAATGTTGTTCTACCTTAATCTTCTCAAGGTGGCCTATGTCCTCACAGAAAAGAACCCAAAGAAGATCGATACTGAAAGCATGAGCGTTGAAGAGTTCATGGAACACCATGAGAAACTTGATAAGTATGAGAAAGATGAGTACAAATGTCGGTACTATCTTCTAAACTGTCTTGCTGATCATTTTTATGATTATTATGATACTACTTTCACATCTGCCAAGAAAATATGGAAAGCCTTGCAGAATAAATATGATACTGAAGAAGCAGGCGCGAAAAAATATGCTGCAAGTCGCTTCTTTCGCTTTCAAATGGTAGATGGAAAGTCTGTAGTGGAGCAAGCACAAGATTTTCAGATGATAGTAGCTGAAGTAGCATCTGAAGGAATTAAGATTGGAGACAATCTTATTGTTGCCAGCATAATCGACAAGCTTCCACCATCTTGGAGAGAATTTCAAAAGAATATGCGCCATAAGCAAAAAGAAATCTCTCTAGAGACGCTAATTACTCGCATTCGTGTGGAAGAAGAGGCAAGAGGGCAAGATGCATTGATTCAAGAAAGCAATGAGATTCCCACCAAGGTAAATCTGATCTCTTCGAATGATAATTTACCTAATGGTCAAATTCCAAAAAATAGTCACTTAAAGCCAAAGAAGAATTATATGAAAAAGAATAACAAACCTCACTTTTCTAATAAGAAAAATCCAAGCCAAGTGAATAAGAACCAAGTACATCTTCAACACTCAAGATCAATATGTTTTGTTTGTGGCAAAAGTGGGCATATTGCTCGAATTTGCAGATTCCGGAAACAAGAACCTGTACCTCAGGCCAATGTTACCGAAGAGCCATTTGTGGCTATGATTACTGATATTTATATGGTTCAAAGTGTTGAAGGATGGTGGGCTGATTCTGGAGCCAATAGACATGTCTGTTATGACAAAGATTGGTTCAAAGTTTATACTCCTTTTAAGGAGCCTAAAACAATAATGCTTGGTGATTCTCATACTACCCAAATTATGGGAACTGGTGAGGTTGAATTAAAATTCACCTCTGGAAGGGTTTTAATGTTGAAAGATGTGCTTCATACACCCTCCATGAGGAAGAATTTAATGTCGAGTTATCTTCTTAATAAAGCTAGCTTTAAGCAAAGTATGGAATCTGATCAATATGTGATAACTAAAAAGGGAATTTTTGTTGGAAAAGGTTATGCTTGTGATGGAATGTTCAAATTGAACATTGAAAATATTAATAAAGCATCTACCAGTTCAATTTACATGCTTTCTTCTTTAAATTTTTGGCATGCTCGTTTGTGTCATATAAATAGTAAATATGTGGGAGTTATGAGTAGTCTTGGATTAATTCCTAGTCTAAAAAATAATTTTGAGAAATGTGAAATTTGCAGTAAAGCAAAAATTACAAAAGGACCTCATAAAAGTGTGGAAAGAAATACTGAATTATTAGAGTTAATTCATACAGACTTGTGTGAATTTGAAGGAATTTTAACCAGAGGAGGAAATAGATATTTCATCACTTTTATCGATGATTTTTCTAAATATACTCATGTTTATTTATTGAAAAATAAAAGTGATGCTTTTGAGAATTTTAAAAAATTCCTTCTCGAAGTTGAAAATCAATTCAGTAGAAAAATTAAGAGAATTAGAAGTGACAGAGGTCGAGAATATGAATCATTTGAATTCAATTCATATGTTGAATCATTGGGAATAATTCATGAGACTACTCCACCATATTCACCTGCTTCTAATGGAGTAGCTGAGAGGAAGAATAGAACCTTAATTGGTCTAACTAATGCTATGCTATTAGAATCAGGTGCATCTTTTAATCTTTGGGGTGAAGCTGTTTTAACTGCTTGTCATGTGTTAAATAGAGTGCCACATAAAAAGACAAAGATTACACCTTTTCAATTGTGGAAAGGGTATAAGCCAAACTTGGGATATTTAAGGGTTTGGGGATGTTTAGCTTTTGTAAGGCTAACAGATCCAAAAAGGCCTAAGTTAGGGTCTAAAGCTACCACTTGTGTTTTTCTTGGATATGCAATTAATAGTACAGCCTATCGATTTCTTGATATTGAACATAACGTGATTTTTGAATCAAGTGATGCAATTTTTCATGAAGAAAAATTTCCTTTCAAGTCAAGAAATAGTGGGGGACAAAATTCTGAACAAACTTCTACTAAGTTTGGTTCTTCTACTCCTAGTGATAATAATGAAAATAGTTCTCAAATAGAATTAAGGAGGAGTAAAAGAGCTAGAGTTGTGAAAGATTTTGGTCCTGATTTTTATGTTTATAATATTCAGGAAACACCAATTTCTTTGCAAGAAGCTTTATCATCTCCAGATGCAATTTTCTGGAAAGAGGCTGTTAATGATGAAATGGAATCACTAATTTCTAACAAAACTTGGAAACTAGTTGATCTACCACCAGGATGTAAAACTATAGGGTGTAAATGGGTCCTGAGAAAAAAACTGAAACCGGATGGTAGTATAGACAAGTATAAAACTAGACTTGTTGCAAAAGGTTTTAAACAAAAGGAAGATTTAGACTTCTTTGATACCTTTTCTCCGGTAACGCGAATCACATCCATTAGATTGTTAATTGCAATTGCTGCAATTTTTGATATGTGCATTCATCAAATGGATGTGAAAACAGCTTTTCTCAATGGTGATTTAGAAGAAGAAATATATATGGACCAACCTGAATGTTTTATAGAACCTGGGCAAGAGAACAAAGTGTGTAAGCTTACTAAATCCCTATATGGCTTAAAACAAGCCCCAAAGCAGTGGCATGAGAAATTTGATTCTTGCATGTTAAATAATGGTTATAAACCAAATGAATGTGATAAATGCATCTATTATAAATCATGGGATGATTTGCATGTTATTATTAGCCTATATGTTGATGATTTATTGATCTTTGGCTCAAATATTTTTGTTATAAATGAAACAAAAAAATTTATTGAGGAACCATTTTGACATGAAAGATCTTGGTGAGGCTAATTATATTCTGGGTATGAAAATAACTAAAACCTCAGATGGATTTTTTCTTGACCAATCACATTATATTGAGAAAATACTCAGAAAATACAATTATTTTGATTGTAAACATGTATCTACTCCATTTGATTCAAGTGTTCACTTGTTTCCTGTTGAAAATGAATGTGATATAATTAATCAAAAGGAGTATGCTAGCGTGATTGGTAGCCTACGATATGCAACTGATTGTACTAGACCTGACATTGCATATGCAGTAGGAGTTCTTAGCAGGTTTACAAGTAAGCCAGGTAAAGAACACTGGCATGCCATTGATCGTGTTATGAAATATTTATTGGGAACGAAAGACTATGGCTTACTTTATAAAAAAATATCCTACTGTTGTTGAAGGATTTTCTGATGCCGACTAGAATACATTGTCAGGTGATTCTCTATCTACTACAGGGTATATTTTTACCTTGGGAGGTGGTGCTATTTGTTGGAAATCTAAAAAACAAACAATTATTGCCAACTCTACTATGGAAGCAGAGCTTATTGCTTTAGCTTCAGCTAGTGAAGAAGCTAGTTGGCTAAGAGATTTATTATATGAGATTCCAATGTGGGAGAAACCAATACCTCCTATTTTAATAAATTGTGATAGCACTGCTACAATTGGTAGAGTAAAAAACCGTTTTTATAACGGAAAGTCCAGACCTATTAGAAGAAAACACAGTACTGTGAGATCTTATTTGAGTAATGAGATTATTAATGTGAATTACATTAAATCTTGTGATAATCTTGCAGATCCATTAACAAAGGCCTTGACTAGAGTAAGGGTCTGGAACACATCGAGGGGGATGGGGTTGAAGCCCTTATAATTATCATGAGCCATATATAAGGATACCCACCTAGTGATCAGAGATCCTGAGAACTAGGTTCAAAGGGAAAAACGAATTATAAGGTGGCCGTAAAAATGCACTATCTTTATATTTAATCCATCCCTATGGTGTGAGTGCATTTATCCTATGACGTTATGGAGGGTTGAGTTTTTCAATAAACTCTTAATAAGATCTGTAGCTCTTATGAGTGGGGTGTCATAGTTATAGGAGCACCCTTGACAGATTTTACCTATATGAGTGTGAGAGTGGGGCCACTCTCTATGAGGATATGGGGCTTATTCTTAAATACACTCATGAAATACTGGGATCAGCACAAGGCCGTAACGTGCTAACCAATAAAGCTCATGTCAACACCTGGATAATTATGTGTGGATAATAATTCTCTATTTCCCCTTAAGTGTTAGAGTTCAAGTCAGAGACCACTACTAACGCTGGAGTAGAGATTATTATTACACTAGTAAAGGTTCAATGCAGAGTCACACCTTTATGATGCATAATTATCTTTCTTATGGCCAATTGATTTTGATTATTTTAAATATTAAAATGAGTGGGGGAATGTTGTAACATTTTAATATTTAATTGTATTTTAAATATGAGATATTAAATTTGTGGAGAGTTTTTTCTCATTTAAAAGAGAAAAACGTATTTGGTGAGAGATGTTTTTATTTGAACTTTTTGGTTACTTTTGTATTAAATTTCAAGATCTTGAAAATCCTATAAATACCTCTCACACCAAACACTTTCTACAAATAACAAGAAATACAACAATTTCAATCTTATCTTCTTTCTACTTTCTCATATTTCTCTCATTTGCTCTTTCAAGAGCAATTGGCCAAAAGAGGGGTGTTCTTTGTTGTGGAGCTTTGAGCTCAACCTCTTAGTGCAGAGTGGTTTGAGCTACACAATGTTTCAGTTGGGTTGTTGTATCCTGGAGGGGACAGGCTTGAGAATACCTGCTGCACCGGTGATTGATAAAGAATTATACACCGCAGAGGGCTTGAATCTCCTTAAAGAGAGCGAGATACCCGCGCCTCAACCTAATTGTTTACGTGTCTGTTTTCTCAATATTTTCTCCATTTCCTCTGTTATTTGTAATTTCCCCCAACAGTTTTCCATTTCTTCGTTCATGTGACATGTTCCTAGTTAGGGAGGGTCCAATTTATCATCCTCATTTTTATAATGTTTTTCTTTGCTCACCTTCTTCATTTACTAATTTGACTTTACTATGAAATTATATATGTAACCCAACCACATAATTGATTACATGACTTTAGTGATTGCGTGTAAACACGTGGAGTCTACTTTTTCAAAGGTCATTGTTGTAATTACACCTAATAATTATATTTGCATGGTTTTGAAAACTCTCCAAATTATTTGTTAGAGTTAGTATTTAAAAAAAAAAAAAAAAAAAAAAAAAAAAAATCCTAATTTGACTTTTCTAATCTTTCCTTTTTATAATTTGTAACCGTTAGTGTTTAATATAAGAAGGTAAAAGCAAACGTAAATCTAACGCAATCTACATAAAAAATTATAAAGATAAACAACTAAACACTACTACAAAATGTAGAATACACTACACTTTATTTTAGATATTAGACCATAGTTTTGAAAAAACCATAGTGTAATGTTTTAGAGATTTGTCCAACCATGGTCTAAAATAAATAAACCTATTTATAGATCACGGTTACAAAAAACCTGTAGTTTAAAGGTTTACTATAGATTACAGTTTTAAATAATCGTAGTGTATAAATTACATTTACAACCACGGTAAATAAAAACCATAGTCTAAAAGGCAACTATAGACTCAGTTTTAAACAACTATGGTCTAAATATGAACTTTACACCACAGTAAATAAAAACCATAGTCTAAAAGCCAACTATAGACTACAATTTTAAACAACTATGGTCTAAATATAAACTTTACACCACGATAAATAAAAAACATAGTCTAAAAGGCAACTATAGACTACAATTTTAAATAACTATGGTCTAACGATGAACTTTACACCATGATAAATAAAAAACATAGTCTAAAAGCCAACTATAGACTACAATTTTAAACAACTATGGTGTAAATATGAACTTTACACCATGGTAAATAAAAATCATAGTCTAAAAGGCAACTATAGACTACAGTTTTGAAAAACTATGGTCTAAATATGAACTTTACACCATGATAAATAAAAACATAGTCTAAAAGCCAACTATAGACTACAATTTTAAACAACTATGGTGTAAATATGAACTTTACACCATGGTAAATAAAAAACATAGTCTAAAAGGCAACTATAGACTACAGTTTTGAATAACTATGGTCAAAATATAAACTTTACACCATGATAAATAAAAACATAGTCTAAAAGTCAACTATAGAGTACAATTTTAATTAACTATGGTCTAAATATGAACTTTACACCACGGTAAATAAAAATCATAGTCTAAATGCCAATTATAGACTACAATTTTAAACAACTATGGTCTAAATATGAACTTTACACCACGGTAGATAAAACTCATAGTCTAAAAGCCATATGCAGATTACAATTTTAAAAAACTATGGTCTAAATATAAACTTTACACCATAGATAATAAAAATCATGATTAAAAATATACCTTTACATTAAAATAAAAGAATACAGTGGTTTTCATATATATAAAAAAAAGAACACAATGGTTTAAGAACCAACCATAGACTACAATTTTAAATAACCATGGTCTTATAATTAAGATTACATCATGGATAACAAATATCATAGTTTATCGTCATATTATTATTTTACATTAGATCATAATTTGTTAATACCATGGTCAAAAGTATACTTTTACATCATAATCTAAAATTCAACTATAGACTATAATTTTAAACAAACATAGTCTAACAATTACAAACAAAAATATTATTTAATAAAAAAAATTAAATAAATTTGTATCATATTTTTTATTTAATAAACAAAATGTTTATAATATTTAAAAATTTTAATTTAATAACATAAATTTAAATAACAAAAAAAAACATATTTTTTAATATGCTACAATCATAAAAAAAAAAAAAAAAATTAAACGAAGGCTTTTCTTAATTTATTAAACTGCAATTTAAAAGAATTAAAATGACATTTTGTAAATTTCTATAATATAATTTTATTTAATTCACTTAACTGAAGTTTTAAAAGAATTAACTTTTTTGACTAAAAAAAAAAAAAGAATTAACTTTAATGTATCAAAGAAAAAAAATAATTAACTTTAAAAAAAAAATCAAGAATTAAAAAATTAAAAGAAAAAGTAAGAAAACCTAACCTATATTTAGCCTTGTGTGTGGCACACAACGTGGAGAGGGAGATTGAAGGGTAGTTTGTGCAAAAGGAGATTCAGATAGTTAGCCGCTATATTCACATCTTCAACAAGGAACATTGTCGCATCCCCGTTGTTCACTCAACTTGCTAACCCAATGTCGCCCTCCATTTTGCTAAACAAACGCCATCAACTGCAAGAGTATGTTTGCGAGTTTGCACGTTGTTGCTGCATTTTTTCTTTCTTCTTTTTTTTTTTTAATATTTTTCTATGTTCATGTTACTTTTAGTATGCATTTATTGATTCTCTTATGGCAGTTTTGTTGTTGAAATTGTTAAACAAGACCATAAAATAACAAAGTTAAGAGTTTTTTCTGAGTTTTTTATTTATGAGGATGTCTTACATTTCATTAATTTTCCCTATACTCAGATTTTTATATGAGAACATTATTTGAAATCCAATTATTACATTATTCTTCATGTTTGCTTTACTCTAGTTTCTTTGATCTCTTTTTTTTTTTCAATTCAATGTTGTTGGAGGTGGTGTGAGAAGAAGCAAAAACTTGTATGATAAATTTTGAAGCTTCAAATTCTCGTGATGTTATAGACATGTTTTAGATTTTTTTTTTTTTGTTATCTAGAATTCAATTCGGTAGCTTTTCCAACATCTGTTTAATAAATTTTGATGGTATTAGAATATGCGTTTGATTCAAAAGAGTATCCATTTTCGTTGTCTTGGTTGCATGATCTTTGTTTCTTTCAAAGAATAACAATTTCTCTTGAACAATTTAACTTATAATTTTCTTATTGCAATCAATTTAATTTTTTTGCAGGGTCTTTGATAGAAATGATCCTATTGGTTCAATCAGCATTAAGGCATATATAATTTATCATTGAATTTTATTTTTCATTTCATTTCTGGTAGGAAACCACATGCCTCGATGCTTCTTAACGTATTGGATGATTAGCTCGCATTATTTGTTCTAGGTAGGAAAGATTTAAAATGAGTATTTACATAGCATGTTCAATTTGTTGATAGATTTAAATAATCAAATTGTTTAGATGAAGCTCTTTTAATGTTTAATTTAGAAAACAACACATCTTCAAGAATACACTACGTACTATTAAAGTTGGAGTTAACTATTAAAAGCACTTAATGTTAGACATTGTTCACTCTTAATTTATAGTTTGGAGTTCTTGACAATTTGTTGAAATTTATTTGAGATATTGAATATTAATATAATATAATTATATTGTTCTTCTTTTTGCAGATTAGTAGTAGAAAGACTCTAATCAAGCTGAGATCAATGAAGTTCTCGTAATTCTCATAGATAGTTTCTTCAGCAATACATTCTTGTACAAAATAATAAATGATATACAATTTCATATTATTTATTAACTTAGTATTTTACTTTAATTCAATTCAATGTAAATAATTTACATTTTCTTATTCAATTTTGAATTTTGTTTGAGTTTATTTTAATGGTATGTTTTGTGTCAATTAAAGGAAAAGTGGGAGAATGACAACGTTGATCTTCATCCTAATTTTTCTAAAAAAATATGTGCATATAAATGGGGATTTATACAATAATATTAAAATTTTTAAATGTAAAAAATACCATGGTTGATCGTAACCATGGTCTGTATTATAGCCAACGATTACTGTTAGTTGTGGTCTATTAGTATAGACCATGTCTAACGTCGACCATGATCTATACAAGTAGACTATAGCTAACGTCGACCATGGTCTATACTTATATATTATGGTGGACGTTAGACGTAGTCTATACTATAGACTATGGTTGATTATGACCATGGTCTATAGTATAGACTACACTGGAATATACTACGGTCGTAAAACCATGGTCTAAACCATAAGATCATGGTCATATGACTATGGTCTATTCCAAATTTTGTAGTAGTGAAACAAATACACATTCACGATGTTAATCAATTTATTGGTCAATTAATGATATATTGAGATAATAAAACAATTCATTGTTATCAAAATATACTAAGATTTAAGTTAATCATTCTAAAAAAATCTAATTAAACAATTATGTGACAATTAATCATTTTTAAAAAGAGATAAATTTGGGAATTGCTTTTAATAAAAACACATATTTACAAATCATTTCGAAAGGCTACGCGAAGTTAAAACTTTAGATCGTAAATCAACAATGCAAGAATGAAAGGAAAAAGAAAAAACACAGATTTGCGGGGTTCACTAAGATTCGGACAAATTAGATTAAGATTGTTTATATATGGCACCACTCTTAACCCTACTTGGTCATTCGGAGCGCTTCAAGACACATCAACACTTGCTATATGCCAAACTATTAGATTATATGGGCTTCCATCTCAAAACCAATTGGCAATGAGTGGAGTGACCCTTGAAGCTTATATGTTGTGAGGTCTCCACCATTCTTTCCGATGTGGGATCCTCAACACAAACATAAGTTCAACTACATTATTAACTTCAACCGATATAAATCTAATTTACGAGCCAAACACTTTCACAAAGTCTCATATCATTGTCCGGACATGGAGACTCTCTTTCTCTTCTTTTTAAGGAATAGTGACAAAAAAAAAAAAAAAAAAGAATTTGTCATTTAGGCATTTAAACAAAAGCAAAATAGGGAGGTGAGTGAAAAAAAGAGGGAATTTTTGGAGGGCGGAGAAGGCCAAGCCATGAAATTGGCATTAATTATTGATAGAAAGCCAGAGGCAGAAGCTGCCCTTTGAGGTTGCCAATTGCCCATCGCTCTCTGTGTTCATAAGTTTTCTTCTGTTTTAAAAATACCACAGACTTTGACATTTGACAACACTTGGACGTTGTTTTCTAACACTTGTTTTTGTTACAATCCTAATTAATTTTCTCACACCAACTTTTACTAATTCCTCCTTTTTATTTTATTCATTTAATTATTCTATTCTACCTTTTCAAATTTCTTAATTAACTTGTTTTCTGAACTTTTTGGACGTATTCCAAACAAAATCCATTTGTGTTTGACATCAATGTCCATGGTTTGAGATTTAAAAATTGAGAATATAACTTCCTTGTTATGTATATTGTTTGTTGTCGTGCTCTTTTTAATTTGGGATCTTTCGAGGATCTCGTACTAAGATATCTCCGTAGCTTGTTTAGGTTTTGTTTGATAATTCTTTTGTTTTTTTAAAATTAAGCTTACAAACATTACTTTCATTTAATCAGGTTTCTTTTTATTATTATTATTTACTTTCTTTCCATCTTCTCAAAGATCGAATCAAGTTTTGAAAATTAAAAAAAAAATTTAAAAAAAAACAATTTTTATATTTAGAATTTGACTAAGAATTCAAATATGTCATAATAAAGATGAAAACCAATGTAAGAAAATGAGGAGAAAATAAACATAATTTTCAAAAATAAATAATCAAATGGTTATCAAACCACGGCCTTAGTGACTAGTTTCTTTTATCTTTAAAAGTTAAATTGCAAGATCAAATTATTCATTTAGAGTGTATTTGGATTAATTTTGTAAGTAATTATAGAGACCTAAAATGCTTTTTAAAAATTGGTCCTTACTACAAGTTTTAAGTTAACTTTTATCAAAATTGATTAAATAATAATAATAACAATTTTCATAATTAAAAAAAAAAAAAAAAAACCAATGTTAACATATGCCTAAATTATATATAGAATGAAGGTTAATGAAAATTAATTTGTTTTTAGAAAAAATAACAATAAATTTATTGTATGGACCAATTTTAAGATTTATGGACAAAGATTAGACGTTTGAAAGTATAATATCTAAAAGGCTAAATTGTAATAAAAATACCTCTGAACTTTGAGGTTTGTTTCAAAAATGTCCCTGAACTTGGAAAATGTTCAAATTACCCTTGTCATTAATTTTTTGATGGAAACCATTAAAGTTTCAGCTTCATTATGACTCTTGAACTTTCAAAAAAAAAATTCAAAAATACCCTTATATTGGAAAATGCTTTTTTTTTCCTTCTCTCACCGTAAATTCTTACTTCATGAAAATTAATGAGAAACTTTACTTATTTTTCATGTATTCATACACTAGGAGCTTTTCTTCTCTTTCAACACATCATTCCAAGAGCTTGACTAGATTTTCGTGTTTAAATTTCAAGATGATTTTTGTTTCGTTCTTGAATTTCTACATGTGGTTGACTTCATTTTGTTGATAGTCTTTTCAATATTATTTCCTCAACAACTACTACCCGTTAACTTTCTCTATATTCATTTTGAATTTCAAACTTTGTTTTCATCCAACATTGTGTTGCACACAACCTTTATATATAAGCAAAATTTTGCATTACTTTTCATGAAGGAAAAATCTACCGTGAGAGGAGGAAAAAAGAGAAGCTTTTTCCAATGAGGGTATTTTTTAATTTAACGGTTTCCATCAAAAAAAATTAACAACAATGGTATTTTTAACACTTTTTAAAGTTTAGGAACATTTTTTAAACTTTTTAAAGGTTAGAGACATTTTTGAAACAAACCTCATAGTTGAGAAGTATTTTTTATAATTTAGTCAAATTAAAATGATTCACGAGACAAAATTATTGAAAGTGACTAAAATGATATTTTAAATCTTTAAAATACAAGGATGTCAGAAGAGGCATAAATGTTTTGTTTTAAAGCTGGCAAAACTCAAAGCCTCGGATGGCCTTGGTAGCCTAGACCAATTGTAATAAAGGCAAAGGGGGGGTTTTGTTGTAGCTTTCATAACCATGGCAAATCCTTTGAATTTTGCCAATTTGTTTCAAGATTTTCCACCTTTTGTTTTCAATAATTATAACAATTATTTCAAGTTACAATCATTTTATATACCATCCTTTTCTAAGAAGTGTTTTTAAACGTAGCATTTCTTTTCCAAATATTTTTAAAAGAAACATTAATCAAATGTTTCTGTTGATGCCAAAATCCGGACAGAAGACTCATTTGATCTTCACGTGACACCAACAGTGAATTTGTAGAAATCGGAGAAGACGTGACCTGCAAGACCAGCAAAAACCGTTGCACACCGGCGTGGTGTAAGCCACACCGCCTCCGATGCCTAAGTCAGAAAACCGAGGAGAAGCTATAGATAGTAAGGGAAGAGTCAAGAGTAGAGTTTCGGAACCATTCTTCCGTGGTGAAGAGGGGTTTTTATACTTGTTTGTCCTCTTAGGGTTTTTAGGAATTTGGAGGTGTTTCAGGACGAACCAAACGGAACCGGGGCGACCCGGGGTATCAGAGACCGAAAAGAGGTCACCGGACTCGGCCCGCGCAAGCGGGCCGAATAGTCGGCCTCGGCCTTTTGCCGAGGCCGACCATATGGGTCGGGCCATGTTGGCCCGACCCTTTGGTCCGGCCTTCCCCTGGGTCAGTCTTTTGGTCCTACCTCTGCCCGATTGTCTTCGTCAGCTCCTTGTACGTCTGTGTGGTCGAAAATTACCTATAACAGTCTCCATAATCAAATTGGTTATAAAAAAAATTGTTATCACCCTATAAAATTTAGCAAAAATTTTATTATCACTGGATATGCTCGGGAATATGTTTTTTTTCCCAAAATTCTTTTATTGTACGTATTTCATTCATTGTAATTAAATAATGTCATTAAAACTCCATAAATACTATAATTAATAGTAATTTGAAAAAAAAAATATAAACGACACTTCTAAACTAAACTAAACTACCGGCAGTAGTTGTCTTTAAAGATCATAGTGAATCTTTACTCCACCTTTTGTTTAAAAATTAAAAATAATTATTGTTTCAATTAGACACTAAGGCTATTGAAAATGATACTCAAAATTATTACAATTATACTCTCGAAATTTACAAAATTATCAAAATTATTGTAATTAAACTTAACTACTCACAGGGTTTCTTTTTCCTCTTTTTGGTAATTACTCAAATTAAAAGATTAAAGATGAGGGATTTTAACCACTTTTCATAAACGGATAACTAAGACTCACTGATAACTATTCTGGTCTTCATTTTTTGTTTTTGAAAATTAAGTTTATAAACACTAATTCCACTCATAAGTTTCTTTATTTTCTTATGTATTTCCTTCTCATATTTTAAAAAACCAAGTCAAGTTTTGAAAAATAGAAAAAGTAGTGTTCAAAAACTCATTTTTGTTATTAAATTTTGATTAGGAATTCAAATGCATCCTTAACAAATATGAAAACCATTGGAAAGGAAATTGGGTAAAAACAAAAAACCAAATGGTTATCAAACAATACCGAAATGATTAAGACATGTTAATCTGAACCTAATTCAACCAGTCGAGACATTATATTCTCAATGAAAAAAAAAAAAAGTCAGAGATTCAAACGTTCTAACTCCACGTGTTGTTATACTCCAAAAAGAAAAAGAAAAAGAAAATAAAGGACATCTCTATCCTTTTAAGATGTCGTAGGTTCAAATCTTCATTCCGATATATTCTCGAAAAAGAAAATAAAAAATAGAAAAGGATAGTATTATTATTATTATTATGCAATTTGATCCAATGAGTTTGGATTGAGGTGTTTGTGGTGTCGGTTGGAAGAAAAGACTTTAGGGTTTTGTGGCATAGAGAATGTGAACGTGCTCGTCCAACCCACCACCGATGCCAATTGCCAATGCCCATTGTCATCACCGCCCTACCCCACGCCCCTCACCAACACCTTTTTTTTTTTTTCTTTTTCACTAACCAATCCAATCCCCCTATCTCTTATCAATAACATAATGTCTTCTATTTAATCATCAACCAAAGTTTTGTCACCAAAGTGATCCTTTCTAATAATCTCCTCCATATTTTCATTTTGTGCACATTTCTTCATGTTTCCAAGATTTTTATCCTTTAATTATGTGATAAAGGTTTCAGCTTTTGATTCCTTGAAATTTGATGTTGCATTAGGATCAATTGTGCGCGAATATGTGGGACCTTTGCATGATCAGAGAAAAAAAATGTATCAAATTTTGACAAGTGTGTGGTCTATTATTGTTAAAGGTTAAAAAAAATATCTATTGTCTTGTCGGGTGATATGCATTACAAAGAAGAAAGTGATCGAGAGAGTTTAACATAATATTATGATCAATGAAGCTTTGACACTACTTGAGTTTGGGGTTCAAACGATATATATAATATAGTTGAAAAGATTTGGTAAGTAGTATACTTATGATCCAAGATGCTAGTAAATGCTTACTTAGAGTTAAGGACGTATCATGAGGTGGTTGAAGATAGTTACGAGGAGTATATTTTCGACCCTCGTCTCTATTTAGATCACAAAGAATTTTTTCCTCCACTCACTCCCTTGTGTCTTATCTAATCAGGGATTCTCCTTTAGGCGAGTTAATGCAATCATGACTTAAGAAGTCAATAGCAAATTTCGTATCAGCCTCCTAAACCTTTCACCCTCATTCTAATGATCCTCTGTAATGAAAATTTTTGTTGGAATCTCAAAACTCAAGAAAATATATTTTGGTCTTTAATATTAAATTTTAGGGAAAAAATTAGTTTTGACCCTTGAACCTAGCAGGTTGTATCAATTTTAACCCTAAACTTTCAATTTCATCAAATTGAACTCCAAACTTAACAAATTGTATCAATTTGAACCTCAAACTTGCATAAATGTTGCAATGTAGACCTTTGGTCAACTTTTCATTTGAATTGCTATTAAAACATGTAATTGACATTTTTTTTTATTCACATTACACCCAAGTTAGTGTTTTGTAAGAAATTTGTTGGAAAAATTCTTTAAGAAAATCAAATATCCCAGATTATTCTTCTCATTATTCTCCACAAAAAAAAAAAAAAAAATCACAAGGTTATTGACAATAAGAAAAATCCAGCAAATATGAGAAATAAAAAACTCGAAATTTCTTTATTTCTGTTTCCTACGTTTGTACATTCTTCTAATTGATAAGAAAAAAAAAACAGTAAAAGAAGAAAAAAAAATCCCACAAAGTTTTTAGCAACAAGAAAAAACCAGCAAATATTCAAAGATAAAAAATCTTCAAAGTTTCTTTGGTTTCATAATCGTAGATAGCAGCAAAAAAAACCCTCACAAAGTTCTCAACAACAAGAAAAAGTCATCTAAAATAAAGTTTCTTGAATATTTTATTTATAAGAAACCAATTCAGGTGTAATGTGAATTAAGAAAAAAAAGAAGAAATAATCAATTACGTATGTGGTTCAAATGGAAAGTTAACCTAAGGTATACATTGCAACACTTATGCAAGTTTGGGGTTAAAATCGGTACAATCTGATAAGTTTGATGTTCAATTTGATGAAATTGAAAGTTCATAGTTAAAATTGATACAACTTATTAAGTTTAAGGTTCTATTTGATGAAATTGAAAGTTCGAGGTTAAAATTGATACAAGTCTCAAAGTTTAGGGTTGAAAATGATTTTGTCCCCTAAATTTTACATATTGCCAACTATCCTATTCAACTAATTCGATTTTCAAAAAGTATAAAAAAGAACATCTAAAAAAAAACCAAGAGAGGGACATCTTTTTCTCTCTCTCTCTTTTTTTTTTTTTTTTGAAATAATCTTTTTATTCTTTTATTTGTATGGGGATAAAAATGAAAATGTGGATGAAGACAATTAGAAGGTATAATTTAATTAAGGAGCGACGAATTTAAAAAAAAAAAATAAATAATTAAGGAGCGACGACTGAGAACATTGGGAAAATATGGCTGCAGTTTCGTGCCAAATGTGTGGTCCGAGCCCCACGGCTCACAGTCCCCACTGCCTTTCTTTTTCTTTTTCTTTTTCTTTTTCTTTTTTTCTTTTTTTCTTTTAATCAATTTGTTTTCTCTGCTCCGTCCATCAACCTGTCCACCTTCGCTTAAACTAAAGTTACCGTCCGTCACTCACAGTACTAGCACACTATGCCTTCCACGTGTACTCACCCTATTGGAAGTTCATTTCCACTAAAATTCCCTTTCCTACCTACCCTACCTCGGAACCAAAAGTCACAACTACCCTCTTTTTTTTTTAGAAGCTACCCTCAAAATTTATATTCTCTTTTTTTTTTTTTTCTCTTCACGTTATGTGCCGTTTGTTGAAGCATAGTTTAATAATAATTGATATGTATCTTCCATCAAAAAATTAAAAGTTTAAATTTTATCTCTAGACTTTGTTCAAAAAAAAAAAAAAAAAATTATCTCTAGACTATTGTTAATTTTTAAAAAAAAAAAACATTTTGACACATGTATTTTAGATTTCATTCCATTTTAGTTCATTTTAGTTTTTGTACTTCTAATAAATCTTAAAATTATTACTATTTATTTATTAAAAAAAAAACTCTTATCTTTCCAACTAACATGAAGTGAGCATATTTTAGTGGTAATTGACATGTACTTTTGTCCAACAAATTTCAGACCTCAACATTTTCATTGACATCGAAAATGTAGGTTAAAATTTATGGTTTAATTTTAATTTTTTGTCTTATAAATATGAGATTGGTTTCAATTTGGAACCTCAACAACTCTATTCTTATCTACAAATTTGAGATTGGTTTCAATTTGCAACCTTAGCAACTCTATTCTCATCTTTGTTTTTTTTTTTTTCAACATGTCACATCACATCCTTAAGCTTTTTTAAGTTCTTTTATTCTCATTGCAATGGATTGATTTTTTTCGTTTCCGATTAAATAATAAACTATTAACTTGATAGAAAAGTTAAAGTTTAGTTTCGATTTTATCTCCACATGAGTTTTCATATGGTCTTTATAAGAATATCAATTTGGTCTTTATAATTGAGTTGAACATCACACATGATTTATGTAATTACAAGTCACTATTAAATTGAATACACTATACATTTTAAATTTACATCACTATCGATTGTTTTTTTTATTTAACTAACTATGTTAATTGGTAAGTAAAAAGAGAAATAAATAGATTTTTAAAATTTTAGAGAATAGGTTGAAACTAAATTAAAATTATAAAAATCCTATCGATAATCTTTTTTATATGTAAACTATGTTTTAGAAACACTTGTTTCTTATACGCAAATAGAATTGAACTTTGAATAACAAGGACCATTGGACTTGTTAGTTTGTGAGGAATTCTTAAAAACAAAATATTTACTATATCATTCATTTGATGGATTGATTAAATAACAAATGAAAGTTATAATGAATATTTAATTTAAATTTAGGTATTTATTAGACACATTTCAAATTTTAATTCAACTTAAATTGTAATATATTTAAGGTAGTTCAATTTTATGGAAATGTCAATGAAAATATCGATAAAATGTCAATGTTGATGGATATTTTTGAAAAAAATATAAATATAAAAATTCATAAAAAATATTTAAATTAACAAATAAGCATTTCACCATTTTTTAAATAAGTTTAAATTTTTTATTATTAATATTAAGTCGCAACAGTGATATTTTGTTGATACTTTAGGCCCCGTTTGATAACCATTTCAGCACCGTTTGATAACCATTTTGTTTTTGGTTTTTGAAAATTAAGCCTATAAACACTACTTTTACTCAAAGTTTCTTTGTTTTGTTGTATACATTTTTCCCTTGTTTTCAAAAATCAAGTCAAATTTTGAAAACTATAAAAATTGGTTTTCAAAAACTTGTTTTTGTTTTTAGAATTTGGTTAGGAGTGCAAATATGTCATCAACAAAGATGAAAACCATGTAAGAAAATTGGGAGGAGACAAACATAATTTTCAAAAACAAAAAACCAAAAACAAAATGGTTATCAAACGGGGCATTCGTTTTTTGTTTTTGGATTTTGAAAATTAAGCCTATAGACACTATTTATACCCACAAGCTTTTTTGTTTTTTTATTTACCTTCTTTCCCATGTTTTAAAAAACGAAGCCAAATTTTGAGAAAAAAAATATATAGTTTTCAAAAACTTGTTTTTGTTTTTGGAAATTTGGCTAGAAACTCAATTGTCTCCTTAACAAAAAAGAAAACTATTGTAAGAAGATTGAGAGAAAACAAGTAAAAATTTCAAAAACCAAAAACAAAAAAAGAAAGGGTTATCAAACGGGATCTTAGTTATATCTTATCGATTTTTTAATATATAATGAAAATGTTGATTGAATGGGTAAAGATGTAGAAATGTGGATAGAAATATGAGGGGAATTTATTATTTAAGAGTTAAGACGATGAATGTATTATTGAAATGGGTGGAAATATTGGGTTAGAAAAAGATTAACGTAAAATCGTTTTCAAATAGCAACCTGGTGAAAGGGTTTTGTGGGAGGGCGACGTGTAGCATCAAAATCTCCCGAGTTTTGGTGAAATTTACGAAAATGACAAATCTCGCTCCATCCAATTCCACGTCACGTCATACACTCTTTTTTCCGTCTAAATTCGCCGCACTGGATCCTTTTCTCCTTGTGCCACCGTCACCGGTTAATTCCTTTTTCCGTCCACATTTTTTTTCCGACCCCATGTTGTAAAAAAAAAAAAAAAAATCAAACTCCAATTGACCCTAAAATGTATAGGTTAACTATCATTTGGATCTCGGTACTTTGAATTTTATATCATTTTAGTTCTTGTACTTTCAAATGTATTTTTTGTACTTTGAATTTTATATCATTTTAGTTCTTGTACTTTCAAATGTATTTTTTATAAAGTTTAAAATTAGTGAGTGAGTTTATTATTAATTTAAAAAAAGAATAGCCTTTATTAACTTTTGTTCTATAAATTTTAGAAATATGTTCAAATTGTGTTGTCTTTTCTTGTATGAATATTATTATTATTATATTACCAATTTCGATAAAATTAACTTTAAGTTTACTGTAGGGACCCATTTCAAGCTATATTTTGAAAGTACATGGACTAAAACTGAACATTTTAACCAAATTCATATTTTAAATCAAATTTAAAGTATACGGACCAAAATAACATTTTAACCAAATTCATATCTTAAATCAAAAATTAAATTTTTAATTAAATAGATTAAATTACAAATTTAGTCTCCAAGTTTCATGTTTGTGTCCAGTGAGTTCTTAAATTTTAAAATGTATCTAATAGATTTTTGAGCATTCAATTGTGTATCAAATAGGTTATTAAACCTTAAAAATATCTTTTAAATCTCTAAACTTCGAGTAATGTATCTAATAGATCAGTGACATATTGAACACATTTTATAAAACGAATATATTAGACATAAAATTAAATTTTGTGTCTAATAGAACATTAAACTTTTAATTTTGTGTTCAATAGGTTTGTGAATTTTAAAAATTTTCGAATAGGACAAGTATCTATTAGACAAAAAATTGAAAATTCAATCACCTATTAGACATAAAAATTCAATGTTTAAGAACATATTAGACATTTTTTTTAAAAAAAATTCAGGGACCAAAAAGACACAAACTTGAAAACTTAGGGCTCGTTTGATAACGTTCCTGTTTCCTGTTTCTTGTTCCCGTTTCTCCTTTTTAAAGAAACAGACTTGTTTGATAACTCATCCCTGTTTCTTGTTTCTAAATTTCTAGAAACGTTTCTAAAAAAGAGGCCAAATTTGAGAAACTACAAAATGTTGTTTCTCAAATTCTGTTTCTGTTTTTTTTTTCTCTATCTTTCATGCATGTATCCATCTCTCCCTCCCATTCTTACACCAATCTCTTCTCTTCCTCTATTTTTTTAACCACTTCCTCGTCTTTTTTTTTAAATTTTTTTTCGTTATTTCGTTTTCTTTTTTTTTTTTCCGTTAATTCCTTCTCTTTCATTTTTTTTATTATTTGTGTTATTTCTTTCCTTTTTTCCTTTTATTATCACCTCTTCGATCTGAGACTACCGCCTACCATCGTTGACATCTGACTATCAATCGTCGCCGACCAGTCGTCATTGTCAACCTCCGACTACTAGCTGTCGTCGACAGACCGCCTCTGTCGAACTTCGACTATCGGCCACCGCCGACCTCCACCGACCGACCGCCACAGACCACCTTCTACTACTGGTCGTTGCCGACCGACCACCATTGTCGACCTCCGACTACCGGTTGCGGCTGTCTGCTACCGTCAACCTTCGACTACCGCCCTTCGCCGACAGATCGTCATCGCCGACAACCGACCGCCTCGACCTCTACCGACCAACTGCCACTGTCCACCTCCGACTACCTGTCGCGGCCAACCGCAACCGTCAACCTCCGACGATCGGCCACCATCGACCTCCGCTGACCGAGCGCCACCATCCACCTCCGACTACTGGTCGTCGTCGACCTCCGTCGACCTTCGACTACTAGCCACTGTCGACCTCCGCTGACCGACCATCACAGTCGACCTTCGACTACTGGTTGTTGTCGACCTCCACCAACCGACCGCCACCGTCCACCTAAAACTACCGACCATCACCGACCTCCGTCGACCGACCGTCGTCGTCAACCTCCCACTACCGGCCACAACCGACCGCAACCGTCGATCGATCGCCGTCGACTTCTGCCGATCGACTGCCACCGTGCACCTCCGACTACCGGTTGTTGTCGACCTCCAACTACCGGTCGTGGTCGACCGCTACTATCAACCTCCACTGATCGGCCTCCGCCGACTGACCGCTACCGTCGACCTCAGACTACATGACGCCGCCGACTTGCCACTACCATCGACCTCTGACTAGCAGCAGTAGCCAACCTCCATCGAACGACTGCCACCGTTAACCACCAACTACTGGCCGCCGTCGACCCCGCTGACCAGCCTCCTCCGACTGACAGCTACCGTCGACCTCAGACTACCGGGTGCCGCCTACCTACCACTACCGGGTGCCGCCTACCTACCACTACCGTCAACCTCTGTCTACTGGCAACTGCCGACCACCACTGAACTACTGCCACCGTCGACCTTTGACTACCAGGAGCCACCAACCTCTTATTACCGTCGACCAACCACCGCCGACTGGCCGCAGTCGTCGACCTCCGACTATCGGCCACCATTGATCAACGATTCTATTGACCCCCGCTCTGTTAACCAACTTTCACCGACAGACCGTTACCGTCGACCTCCGACTATCTGGCGCCGTCGACCTTTAACTATCGAGCGTCGTTGACCTCTGTTGACCAGCCTCCACCGACTGACCGCTACTGTCGACCTCAGACTATTGGGCGCCGCCGACCAGCCACTACCGTTGACCTCTAACTACTGACAGCCGCCGACCTCCATCGAACGACTGCCACCGTCGACCTCTGACTATCGGGCATTGCTGACCTCTACTAACCGACATATGTCGATCGATCGCCATTGTCAACCACCGACCAACCGCCACCGTCGACCTCTGACTACTAACCTTCGTCGACCGACTGCCACCATCGATCTTGGACTACTGTCAACCTTCGGCTACTGGGCGCCGTCGACCAGCCGCTACCGTCGACCTCTAACTATCGGGTGCCACCGACCTCTGCTGAACGACAAGTATCGTCGACCTCTGACTACTGGGCAGTGCCGATCTCTGTCGACCTCCGACTACCGATCGTGGTTGACCTCCGTTGATCGGTCTTCGCCGACTGACCCCACCGACCTCCGTCGACCAGTTGCTACAGTCGACCTGTGACAACCAGATGCCACCGTCGACCTCCGACTACCGGCTGCCACTATCGTCGTCGACCGAAACTTGTTCTTTTATTCTTATTTTCGACAACCGCCACCACGTGCCAACGACTTTTCCAGCATTCGCCGCTGACTGTCTGCATTCGCTCAGTGGTCGAAGGTCGGTAGCGATGGCCGATGATCGATGGTGGGTGATTGGTAACAATAGTGGTAGTGATGAGGAAGAAGAAGGAGAAATAAAAAAATAATCGTTGAAAATTAATATATTTTTATGTTATATGTACTAAATTTTATTTTAACTAAAAAAACAAGAAACAAGAATCGGTTATCAAACACATTTTGTGTTTCTGTTTCTTTTTTCAGAGAAACAAGGAACAAAAATAGTTATCAAACATGTTTCTGTTTCTACTTCTTAAAAAACAAGAAACAAGAAACAGGAAACAAGAAACGAGAAACGAGAAACAGGAAACGAGAACGTTATCAAACGGGGCCTAGGGACTAGCATGTAATCTAACTCCTTGAATATTACTAATGTTGTGATCTATTGAACAAAGTTTAAGTTGACGACCTAAATAATCCAACTAGATTAGCTTAAATTTAGATTACAAGGTCAATGGTTCAATCTCCTCGTCATGGTTGAATTAATAAAAAATGATCACATGTAAGAAAAGAGTTACAAAACTCTTTTTTTTAAAAAAAGGGAAAATTACATTTTTAAGTCCTTGAGGTTTGGGTTAGGTTTCATTTTAGTCCCTGAGTCTTCAAACTCAATAATTTAGTCCCTGATGTTTGGATTTCGTTACACTCTTGGTCCCTCCGTCAAATTTTTTGTTAAACCCTCACGGAATGCTGATGTGGCATAATTTTTTTTATAAAAAAATTATTTTCTTAATTTTTAAAATAAAATTATTTTCTTAATTTTTAAAATAAAATTATTTTCTTAATTTTTAAAATAAAATTATTTTCTTAATTTTTAAAATAAAATTATTTTCTTAATTTTTAAAATAAAATAATTTTTTTATTATTAGTTCTTTTCCTTCATCTTCTCCATTACCCTTTCTTCTTCTTCATCTCCCTTCTTCAACCCTAACCCTATCGGCGGCCAGCACCAGCAGCCATCGACCGCCACTCTCCGGTGGCGACGCCTATTTTTTTTTCTTTTCTTTTCTTTTCTTTCTTTTCTAAAGATTCTGTTTTTTCTTTTTTTTTAAAAAAAAAAAACCAAACGAGGATCCCTCCCTCCTCTGTTTTCCAGTGTCGGAACGGAGGAACCTCCCTCCCTCCTTCGTTTTCTGGTAAGAAACCCACAAACAGACTGGAATGCGCCGAAAAGAAACCCACACCCTTCCTCTATCGTTTTTATTAAAAAAAATGGGAGAAAACCCTCATTCGAATCCGTTCGCTCACATCGCGCCGACAAGTTACAGATTTGGGCACAATAGTCATACCCATCCACCGGCGCGGTTCAACTGCCTCGGTCTGGCGTGTCAGGCGGCGCGCCTGCGGGGCTACAGGCGCGCCTCGGCCTCGGCAAAAAGCCGAGGCCGATGTGACCCGACGGGACCTCCTGGTCCTGTCATGTCAGCCTGACACGTCTGGCGTGTCTGATGCGCCTGGCGCGCCTGCGGGGCTGCAGGCGCGTCTCGGCCTCGACAGAAAGCCGAGGCCGATGTGACCCGACGGGACCTCCTGGTCCTGTCATGCCAACCTCCTCATCAAGATTCCGAAAATTCAAATTTTGAACTTTGAATTTTCCCACCATTTCGATCAATCCTAGCTTATAAAAGCCTCCTTTCCTCCTTCTCTCTTCTCCACCAACACCTTTACTCCTTGCTTGCTCTCTTGCTGATTTCTTCTCAACCACGGTAAGTTTCTAGCAAAGGCTTTCCTTTTCACCCTCTTTTGCTACTTGCATGGCTAGTGAAGGCTCTGTCACCTCTCCTGACGTGGAGGAATCTTATTCCGACGACGGTCCTTCAAGCTCGGGTTGCTTTGTGGACCCGGAGATTTCAGACAACAGTGATGGGAAGCCTCCTGCACACTCATCGGACTTATCATCCTCGTTGACCGCGGACCGCCTAGAGTTCTTGCGGCGCAAGTATGATATTCCCGACGATGTGCATCTTCGGCTTCCCAATGCTGACGAGAGCTTAGAGAATCCCCCAGACAGAGAGGTCGCTTTTTACCACGCCATGTTTAAATTTGGGGTTCGCTTGCCACTGCCATTATTTCTGCAAGATTTCTTAGTCTGTACAGGTTTAGCCCCTGCCCAACTCGCTCCAAATGGGTGGTGCCACCTCATCGGCTGCTTCACCCTTTGGGCGATGCACGGTGGGGGATCTCTAATGACCGTTGACGATTTTCTGTCCTTGCATACTATCAATCGCAATCTCGCCTTTGGTGACCTTTTTTATTACGCAAGTACCAAAAAAGGCACCTTAATCAGCGGACCCACTTCCGTAAAAAAGTGGAAAAATGGTTGGTTCTTTGTTAGTGGTAACTGGCTTGAAAAAACAGAAGACGGTTGTTTTTTCGGGGTTCCAATGAGGTTTGGAGAATATGGTGAGCTCTCTATTCTCCTCCCCATTGGAATCCAATCTTTGTTGCTTTTCTTTTCCTTTGCTGACTTTTCTCTTTGCTTTTCAGTGCCTCGCAACGTTCGACGCTCCCCGACCGCTAAGAAGTTTACCAAATACGTCTTGACCCTCGAAAAGATTAACCGCCACGGTCCCTTTCTAGTCGATCAAAGTGTCCTCGAAGCATCTGGGCTAGCCAGGCGCCGCACCATCAGCTCAGAAGGTAAACTCCCAACGCCTCTTCTTCTGGTCGGCCTTGGCACAGTCGGCCCCGGCCTGGTCGTCCTCGGCACGGTCGGCCTCGACCTGGTCACCAAATTTTTTTCTTTTTAAAAGTAACATTGCTTTTCCACATTCTCTCACAGAAATGGCCTTCCATGGAATGTACGACTCTCAGCAGAAGAGACGTGAAGCACGTAACAGGGCTGGAACCTCCCGGGCCTCTGTGGACTTAACCGAGGATGAGGCTCCACGGGTTACTGCCGAGACCTCTCGCCGACCTGTCGCTGCTACTCGCAGATCCTGGTCTTTGCCCTTCCCAAGGACTACGGGAGTGGCGGCAATGAGGTAGAGATCCTAACCCAAAATTTCATGTGTTGGCAAGGGTTGCAATCTCGGTGGCCAGAAGGTGAGCTAGGAGTTGAGGATCCTGCCCAAGGAATGCGAGAATTCCAGAGGCACCTTCGTGATGTAAGCTCTTCTATCCCTTTGACTCAACTTCTGTTACTCCCCTCCCTTACCTGGCTTCTCTTTTTGGGTATAGGCTTTCACGAAGGCCACTGCTTCTGCGATTAGCCTGGAAAACAAAATCAATGAGCTTCAATTGAACAGCGTCCCACGGAGTGAGCTCATTCAAGCCCAAGAGAGGCTCAACGAGGCCAACCGCCTGCTAGAGGAAGTGCGAGCGAAGCTCAAATCTAGGGATGCTGAGCTGGAGTCCACAAAAGCTCAACTCATGGAGGCTAAAGCCCATTTGGCCAGCGCTGATTTTCTAGCTGAAGAATTCAAGAAAACCAGCGAGTTCTATGTCATGCAAGACGAGATATGGAACAATGACATCAAGTGGGCACAAAAGAGATACAGCAAGCACCACCCCACCGTGGATGGTTCCTTCATCCAAGAAGATCTCGCTACTCTCGCCGCCAATCCTGATGCCTTTGTCTCTTCTGATGATTCCTCCGGCGGTAGAGACCATATGGACCTCTGAGGGTCTCGGACTCCTATGCTGCCCTTGCTGCTATCTGTCTTTGCTTTCTCATGATGTAACCTTGTGTAGCCCTTATGTGCCTTAATTTAATATTGAATGAAAATGTCATGTTTCTTCTTTGATCACTCTTTTTTGGCTACCCCCGCTAACATTTACCTCGAAGCGAGTTAACCTAGAACAAATGCATACGGTTGGCCTCATGCAAATGCCAAGGTCGACCATTATCTCGGCACATTCGTATAAAATAAAAGGAACTGAAAAAGTCCATAAATCAAACCTGTGCAGCAGGCCAAGTCGGCCTTGGTCTACTCAGCCTCGGTCCGGCCCAGGCATGACCAATTACAACCTCCTGGTTAGCTCGTCCGACCATGACAATCTTCTTACCTTCAGCCCCCTACTCAAGTGTTATATCGAATTTTGCGAATAATACTTGAGTAAATATACTTTGGGTATCGTTTACCTTACTGCGAAACTTCCAAGCCCCCGTTTTTTCTGTTGCCACGGAGCACTCCCTAGGAGTATAGGCATTGCCACTCCTACAAGGACTTTCCGACAGTAGATGCACCGGGGCACGCCCTAGGAGTATAGGCATTGCCACTCCTACAAGGACTTTTCGACAAGTATATGCACCGGGGCACGCCCTAGGAGTATAGGCATTGCCACTCCTACAAGGACTTTTCGACAAGTAGATGCACTGGGGCACGCCCTAGGAGTATAGGCATTGCCACTCCTACAAGGACTTTTTGACAGTAAATGCACCGGGGCACGCCCTAGGAGTATAGGCATTGCCACTCCTACAAGGACTTTTTGACAGTAAATGCACCGGGGCACGCCCTAGGAGTATAGGCATTGCCACTCCTACAAGGACTTTTCGACAAGTAGATGCACCGGGGCACGCCCTAGGAGTATAGGCATTGCCACTCCTACAAGGACATTTTGACAGTAAATGCACCGGGGCACGCCCTAGGAGTATAGGCATTGCCACTCCTACAAGGACTTTTTGACAGTAAATGCACCGGGGCAAGCCCTAGGAGTATAGGCATTGCCACTCCTACAAGGACTTTTCGACAAGTAGATGCACCGGGGCACGCCCTAGGAGTATAGGCATTGCCACTCCTACAAGGACTTTTTTGGTTAAACACCTGTTATAACGAAATCACTTAAGAAACTTTATTAATAACAAAAACCAGAGTTCAATTCTAGCTACATTCGTTGTTGGATGAAGTTTATAGACTTAACAGACAGCAAAACTATCCTATGCGAAAAGCTTATAAAGGAAAATACAGCAGTTCCAATCAGAATTCCATTGGCAAAGGGCATCCCTCTGCTCGGCCTCGGCCCTCGTCCTGGTCCGAGCTGTGCTGCCTTGTTCGCTGGCTTGCTCCTCTGAGCGCGGTGTAATAGCATTCACGTGAAGCTTGTTGTTCACCCCTCACAACTCCTATTCCGCTATCGGTTGGGAACTTCATCATTTGGTGGTATGTCGATGCCACCGCTTTCAATTCATGCAAAGCTGACCTTCCCAGTATGGCGTTATAGGCGGATATGCAATTTACTACCAAGAAATTAACCATTTTCGTCACCACATTCTGCCCTTCCCCATAGGTCACCGGCAACTCAATGCTTCCCTCTGGTAGCACTCTTTCTCCCCCAAAACCAACCAGCGGAGCAGCGCTCGTCTTCAATCGTTCCTTCCCCAATTTCATGGCCTCAAACACTTTCGTGGACAGGATGCCTGCTGAACTTCCACCATCAACTAAAATCCGATGAACCCGCGTGTTGGCAACTGTCAGGCTCACCACCAGTGCATCATTGTGAGGCTGGTGTATGCCGGAAGCTTCCAGCTCGGTGAACTCTACTGACGGCAACCCTTTTGAGAGTCGTACCGAATACACCCTTCTTTCCTCAAGATCATACCTTGCCTCTCTAGCCGCTGCTTTCCTTTTCCGGTTCGAGTCTCCTCCTACGAGTTCTCCCAAAATTGTTTTAATTTCCAGTGGGGGGTCATTGCCTTCCTCCTTGCCATCGCCTCTGGTCGGCCTCGACTTTTTGCTCTCCTCACCGTCCACAAACTCCTTCAGATACCCGTCCCTGATTAGATTTTCGATCTCGTCTCGAAGCTGTATGCAATTTCGTGTCGTGTGACCATGATCTCGATGGAAGTAGCAAAATATGCTCCTATCTCTTCTATCGGGGTTTCCTTTCAATCTATCCGGGCGTTTCAGCAAATCTGTATGGTTGATCGCTACCAGAACCTGGTCGGGTGAGACAGAGAGGGGAGTGTACCTCTCATACTTTCCTTTGTACTCTGGTCGGCCTCGGCCTTCCTTCTGGTCTTGCTGGCCCCGACCCACAGAATACCTGAGACGGCTCCGACCCTCGTCCTCTTCCCGCGGCCGTTTGCCCCTCTCCTCCTTTCGCCTGCCCTTATCGATGGTGGTTACCCTCTGCGCTTCCCTTTCCGCCCGCTTGGATTTCATTAGCTCCTCTGCGTTTATGTATTTTTGCACTCTGGCCACGAACTCAGTGTACGTCCGTGGTTGGTCCTCCCCCACGGAATTCAACAATCTTTCATCCTGTAACCCGGCGATAACCGCGGTCAGCGCCACTGCATCGTCATACCCCTCTACTTGCACGACCTCGTTACCGAACCTTGTGATATACCCATTCAAGCTCTCCCCTGGCCTTTGTTTTATAGTCAACAAATTGAACTGTGGCTTCTTCCGATCCCTTGCTCCTAAAAACTGGGTGGCAAAAAGGCGGGACAACTCTTTGAATGAATCAATGGATTTATGTGGCAATTTACCGTACCATTGCTGTGCCGTTCCGGTTAGGGTTAACGAAAACGCCCGGCACTTAGTCGCCTCGGAAGCCCCATGAAATCCCATCCAGGATCGGTAGGTGTCCAAATGTTGCACTGGGTCTTTTTTCCCGTCATACTGCGGAAAAGTCGGTAACTTGAACTTGTGTGGAACCTCGGCTCGCATAATCTCATCGACGAAGGGTGGGTCAGCCTGCCCTATCAAACTTTCCAAATAATCCCTGTCCGCATCCCTAGGGCGTGCGCTTCCCTGGGTACCTTCCTTGGCTTTAACCTTAGGCTGCTCGGCCTCGGCCTTTGCCTTGGCCGCAGCTTCGGCCTCGGCTCTCAGCTTACCTTCTAGCTCGACCCTGATCTTTGCCTCGAGCTCGACCTTTTCCTGCATCTTGGCTTTGGCTATGGCTTCGGCCTCGGCCTCGGCCTCGATCCTCCTGTGCGAGCCTACTGTGCTAACCTCATCTGCGACATCAAGTGCACCCTTGCACTCTGCCCCTCTGCTCGACCCTGGTTCCTTTAAGACAAGTTTTTCACCACCCCTTGGCTGGCGCAGCTTGCTGGTGGCACTATCCGTTTCCTCTTCCTCTTCACCGGAGGCCCCTCTCTTCCTCTCTTGGTCCCGCACGGAACTTCTCTTGTACGTCGTACCAGGATTCGGTTGCTTCAATATACCCAAAATCTCAGCCAAACTCTGGCCCATCTCGTTCACCCTTCCTCTAAGGTCTTCCATCTCAGTGCCCGGGGCACTCACCTTGGACTGTTGACCTCTCTCACCCGCTGGATTCTCCTGTTCCATTATCCTGTTGCACCGGCCTGCAATGCTCTCAATCCGACACACTTCCCCACAGACGGCGCCAACTGTTGATGCCAAAATCTGGCCAAGCGCTCACCTGTCCTTCACGTGACACCAACAATGAATTTTTTGAGATATGGAGAAGACGTGACCTGCAAAGAAAGAAAGTGAGCACTGCACACCGGTGTGGTGCTTGCCACATGCGCTCCGATGCCTAAGTCAGTGATCGGAAAATCTCCGGCCGGTCTCCCAGTCCAAAAACCTCGTTCAATGGAGTTTAGAGTTCAGATATCAGTTACCTCTTCCCGGGGTCATCGCTAAGACTTTATACCCCTCCTCTTGCTAGGGTTTTACCTTCTCGCGCTGTCCTCTCACGCAACTCCCTGCTACCGGGCCCAGGGGAACGGATCCGGGTGGCCCTGACCGCAGATGGGCGGACTAGCCTGGTCGGCCTCAGCATTGGGCCGAGGCCGACCAGACCCTCGGCCTCGGCTTTGGGTCGAGGATGGGGTGAAACTCCCTCTTTGGTGGGCTTCTTCTCCCTTGGGCCGATCTCGACTGGGCCTGTGACCCTTCTTCTCCTGCACACCTGCTAAGCCAAAATTACCCATAACAATTATTAAAAAAAAAATCAGGACTTGACGTTTTTTTTATAATCTATATACTAAAGTGGAATCAACCACAAAATATAGGAAATCGAAGTGATATTTTAAGGGAGTTTTAAGTTTTTTTTTTTTTTTTTTTTGAAGGTTAAGGAAGTTTTAAGTACAATTGATCAGATAAATAACAAATTCTTTATAATTAAGAAATATATGCTGCCACATCTTGCTATTTTGAGACTTCAAAAGGTTGTTTTATTTAATTTGTAATAAAGCTTGACACTAAATAAATTTCAGCCAAAGCGAAGCAGTAATTGTCATATACTCTCGATCATGAGGTCAGAGGTTTGAATCCCCCACCCCAAATGTTGATGTACTAAAAAAAAAGACACTAAATAAATTTCAAAGTTTGCAAAGTTTTAGACCATAAAAAAAATATGAAGATATTTGTTAATCTAGACATACTTCAACTAGTTGGGGTGAGAGATACGAACTTAGTTATGCTTGTTTTGGCACCCAAATATTTAAGAATTATGAGATGGACAAACGGTTTTGTATTGTATTCAGGTTCAAATAATCTCCAAATTATTGTTTTAACATTAAAAAAGTTATTACATTTAAATTATAAAAAGGAAAAGGCAAATATATGTGAGCAAAAGCATGATAACTATGGTAACACAATGTAAACGGGGAAACTAACAACAATATTTTAACACGTAATCTTTAAAACTTGTTTCATTTGATTGAAATTGGAAACAACTAGTCTGTGACTATTTTATTCTAAAAAGAGCACTTCAAAACAAACGTAAATGAGTTAACAAGAACATAGCTCAATATAACTAAGATTATGAATTCGAATTCCTCCGCTCCAAATGTTGTAGAACTTAATAAAACCGTTTCTATTTAATATATATAATATATATATTTATTTTGATTATCATGGTGAAATAAGAATATTCAAATAAAATTAACTCAGTCTATTAAATTGCAACTATTTACTATTTCTTCATTCAAATTCTCATCATCATCTAGGATTTTCAAAAATAAAAATAAAAATAAAAATACTACTGTTTCTATCTATTTCCTTTCCTTTTTCCTAAAAAAAAATCAATTTTTTTTTTTGAAACATCTAAAAAAAATCAAATTATATCTTAAACTTGTTATGCTTATTCGAATAAATTTATATGGTTAACGTTACATATGAATTGGATTTAAAAAATACATCATGACACTAGAGTGTAAACTATTTAGATAAAAATAAAAGGTGGTTAAATTAAAAGTTTGACTGATTTATATGATTGGTGTGTTTAATCCATATGCTAATAGATAAATAAATCAATGTTGTATCAATCTAATCCTATATTTAAGTTTGTAATAGGTCTCCAAATTTTTAATTTCATGTCTAACAAATTCATATTATTAATTTTGTAATTCGTTTTAGTACAAATTCTGTTAATTTAATGTTTACATAGTACACTAGACCAATTACATAACAAGACGACTATGTGTTGTTGAGGATCCCACATTGAAAAGATTGGTGGAAAACTCACAATATATAAACTATAAGGGTCACTCAACTCATTACAAATTGGTTTTGAGATGGAAGCCCATATAATATAATATGGTATCAGAGCCCATTAAAGAATTCCATCCAAGAATGGTGAATCCAAAGAGGCACGGGATTCATGACACATTCTCAAAGGTTCATGAATCATTGTACTTAAAAAAAAAAAGAAGTTCATGAATCAATCTATTTTTTTAGTAATGATTTGAACTCCTTATTCAAAAAAAAAAAAGTAATGATTTGAACTCCAACATTTTGATCGGAGATAGGAGGGTTAAAAATGAAAATACCCTTTTTAACCCCCAGTTAATGAACATTATTAGTAACTTTCCACACATTTTCTTTTTCCACACATTTTCTTTTCATTCTTTTAAAATAAAAAATTAATTTCCTCCATGCTGGTTTGATTTGTTCATTTGAGAAATTCAGTAGGCCACCCACCAAGTTGTCCAAACTTTTAATGCAATTAAGAACAATTTTCTAAAAAGAAAAAAAAGCACAATTTTTGAGCTTCCTATAAGTTTCCCAATTTCCCAAGTGTTGATTCTCTTTCCAGCTTAGACCAAAGAAAACCAGGTAGAGAGAGAAACAGATCAGGGGGAAGAGTGAGAGAGAGAGGGATCAGAACAGAACGGATTTAGCAGCAGAAACCGGAGGAAAAACCTTTCTTCCTTGAGAATCTCATTCTCCGTCCTCCTCTTCTCTTTCTCTCTCTCTCTCTCTCTCTTCACACCCTTACTTAAACAACCCCCCATTTCTTCTTCTTTCCCACAATCACTTTTCGCCATGATGTCCTTGAACAGAACCACTTTCATGGTATTGCAATTCGAATCCATTGCTTTTATCACCTTCCCAGTCATGCTTTTGTATCTGGGTTCCTTTCAATTTTTGTTGATTTCTCTGATTTCTTCAATGTTGCTCGTTTTTTTCCTCTCAGACCCAGATGGGTGTTTCTGGAGCTTGCTCCACTCCCTCCGGCACCGGCAGACGGCGGCCGCTGGCTCTGAAAGTGGTGTCCATGGACTCGAATGGCCGAGCCGGCGAGCGAAGCGGCAGTGCTGTGGTGGAGAACAACACTGTCAAAGAAATTGCCAAAGCTCCGTCGCCAGTGGTTGAGGTGGAAACCAAATCCACCGCCGGCACCTGGGCTCAGGATGTGTACGTTGAAGATTCCGCCGCCACGGAGGAACAAATCATGACACCTTGGAGCGTCTCTGTTGCTAGGTGAAGATCACGATCCCCATCTTTCCTATTCATCAGGATTCTTTCTTCTTTTCTTTTTGTTTAGGTTTGATTGTGTAATTTATTAACTCTCTCTCTCTCTCTCTTTTTTAACCTTGTGGCATCTTAATCATAAACCTTAATTTAGTTTTTAAATATTATAGGAATTAACTGATTCTATCATATTATATTGGAGTAAAGTCCTTAATATTGGCCTTTTCCTTTTGGGGGGTTATCTTTTTGTATCCTCTTTTTAATATTTACCTTAATTTTATATCTTGTGTTCTTCAACTTGAGTTTTGATGAGTGACGACTGAAGCTGTTATTCCTGATTTGAGCAAATCTTTTTGTGATCAGTGGCTTTGGTGGTTTTTTAAACATATCATAGTGATCCAGCTTGCAGTTAGAAAAAACGAAAGGATTGACATAATTTTCCCCTTTTTTGAAAAAAATAAGAATCTTGAAGTCCATTTTGAGTTCATTCAAACTAACCATTTTTAGCTGTTCTGTCATCGAAAAGGATCGGCATTAGTTTGGCTTTCGATTGTTTCCTTGGATGCATAACTTCCTCCCTTTATATCATTTCCAGTCTAGATCGATCACTTATAAACTTCTGAATTGAATGATGTCTGTTCTTGATAATATTCTAGAGTTATATGTTATTTGTCTGAGTTTACGTTCCGTATAGTTGCTGAATTGTGATTAGCTCTGGCTTATTTGAACTCTGCAAAACTTTATTTTCCAGTTAACATGTTACTTCTATCTCTTTTCTGCTGCCTTCTATTTTAACCATTCATAGCTGATTTTTTTTTTCTTGTGTTGGTTTTGGCTGTAACCTTAGTGGATATAATTTATTGCGAGATCCACGCCACAACAAAGGGCTTGCGTTTACTGAGAAAGAAAGAGATGCTCACTACTTGCGCGGTCTTCTACCCCCGACAGTGGTTGCTCAAGATCTTCAGGTTATCCTTTCACTTGAGATACTGTTCAGGCCCATTATAAGTTTTACAATCCTAGTTTTTGATTATGAAAACTATTTGAAACTACTTCCAGGTAAAGAAGATGTTGCACAATATCCGTCAATATCAAGTGCCATTGCAGAAGTACATGGCAATGATGGATCTTCAGGTAGCCATTGTTGATCTCATTTTTTAGTACTAGGAATTCCAAATGATCCGTTTTCAGATTTTTGGATTTGATGATCTTAGTGCAAAATTGTGAACTTCATTCAACCATTGTTTGTTTTTAATTTGACTTATTTTATGATAAATTCAACAATCTGTTCTCTCTCTCAATTTATACTTTAATGAACAGATTCAGCACATTATATCCTATAACAGACCTTTGTTGTATCCTTTTTCAGGAGAGGAACGAAAAGCTGTTTTACAAGCTCCTTATAAATCATGTAGAAGAATTACTTCCAGTTGTCTATACACCAACCGTGGGTGAAGCTTGCCAGAAGTATGGAAGCATCTTCAGGCAACCACAGGGTCTCTATATCAGTTTGAGAGAAAAGTATGACTGATTACTTCGTTTTAGGTTTCTCGACTTGTGATGCATTTCTTGCTTGGTTGTTGTATTGAAATGGTTGAGTTTTTTTTGCAGGGGAAAGATCCTCGAGGTCTTGCGGAATTGGCCTGAGAAGAACATTCAAGTCATTGTAGTTACTGATGGGGAGAGAATTTTGGGGCTAGGGGATCTTGGATGCCAGGTTAATTCCATTTGCAACTCTTTCTTAAGGAAACTTGTTTAGAAGTATTTCAAATGATGATAGTCCACTGAAGCTTGAGATTGAGCAATGAATTCTTTCTTCTTGTCTGTCATTGAACATAATAATCCTAACACAGAGCAAATCCATGTTAATGTTTCAGGGGATGGGCATACCCATTGGGAAACTCTCTTTATATACTGCACTTGGGGGTGTTCGTCCTTCAGCGGTGAGTACCTACATGATCTCTTCCTATTCTTCTATATAGTTTCTACTTATCTCAGCATATGCTTGATTTTTCAAATTAACCTTGTTTGCTTCATCTCTTTTTCTCGTTGGTTCACTATTGAATTTTTCGGTTTTTTCAGTGCTTGCCCGTGACCATTGATGTCGGTACAAACAATGAGGAGTTGTTGAATGATGAGTTTTACATTGGGCTCAGGCAAAAGAGAGCTACTGGGCAGGTTTGTGACCCCTTCTCCTATCTCTCTCTCTCTCAGATGTATCTCGCATTTCTAGTTCAATCATCAATGTGACAACTCATACTTATCACATTCGAGTTTAAGTGGGATGATTTTTTTCAATGTAGGAATATGCTGAACTTATAGATGAATTCATGACTGCGGTCAAACAGTGTTATGGGGAGAAGCTCCTCGTTCAGGTATGTTGCTATATCTACAGACTACACATACTTATTCTGTGTAGTTGAGCAAATCTACTCTTTTTTATCTTTTACTCATTCTAATATTTTTCCATTTCAATTTCCACATTTTGAAGTTCGAAGACTTTGCAAACCACAATGCATTCGACTTGCTAGCAAAATACGGTGCAACTCATCTAGTTTTCAATGATGACATTCAGGTTAGAACCTTGGACTTTTCATTTTACTATTTGATTAACTGCAATCAACTTAACTCTAATGTCATTGTCATCGTTGAATCTCTCAGGGGACAGCATCTGTGGTACTTGCTGGGCTCATTGGAGCTTTAAAGTTCGTTGGTGGATCCTTAGCTGACCATAGGTTTTTATTCCTTGGTGCTGGAGAAGTAAGTCCAAATTGAATCATGTCTAACATCTTAAAAAAGTTCCTCCTGATTTCGGCGTAATATATTAACGTTTGGTGTTGCCTTGTCTGTTTCAGGCCGGTACCGGAATTGCTGAACTCATAGCCCTTGAGATATCAAAACAGGTTAAAATGAATAGTCGTTTTTAGATTATCGATTTTCCTCCTACATTGCTCAGAATCCATTTAGTTAATCTTCATCTTAATTTACAAGAGCTAGTCCTTTGTGTAGACCAATGCTCCGTTGGAAGAGACGCGCAAAAAAGTTTGGCTTGTGGATTCCAAGGTAACATATTCATCAAACTTGAGGAGGTGTTCATCATACATTAAATCTTCTGAGATTGTATTCTGATTCCTTTTTTTGTTCTTTCCTCAGGGGCTGATTGTAAGTTCTAGGAAGGATACACTGCAACATTTCAAGAAACCTTGGGCTCATGAACACAAACCTATTAACAAACTCATCGACGCGGTTAAGGTGTCAAATCTTTCTATTTACCTCTACAAATGCATATTCATAATTTGAAGCAGGTCTTTAAGTTCCTTTATTTACTGTTTCACATCAGGAAATCAAACCAACCGTCTTGATTGGAACATCAGGCGTTGGAAGAACATTCACTAAAGATGTCGTGGAGACTATGGCCTCGATCAATGAGGTATTTAATCCATCTAACAGATCATTTCTGTATTTTTTTACTTTCAGAAGAGTGTATGCTGATCATGACTTTGGGTAACTTGTTGCAGAAACCTATCATTCTCTCTCTTTCCAACCCTACTTCCCAATCTGAGTGTACTGCTGAAGAAGCTTATAAATGGAGCCAGGTAATACAATGGTTCAATTTCTTAACTTTCTCAGTTGTACCATAGGGGTGTACCCGAAACCGACTATAGGCTGCAGACTGATTTTGTATGACATTTTTTGGTTGTTTCGTTCAGGGTCGTGCCATTTTCGCAAGTGGAAGCCCATTTGACCCAGTTAAATACAAGGGGAAAGTCTTTGTGCCTGGCCAGGTCCTCACATTTCAATTCAATTCTGTCTAAGCTAAACACGTATCATGATTTGGGTGTTAATACTATTCCTTGGTGATTTATTTTTAACAATTCAGGCAAACAATGCATACATCTTTCCTGGATTCGGTTTGGGGTTAATTATGTCGGGCACAATCCGCGTTCATGACGACATGCTCCTAGCAGCCTGTAAGTACTCAAAAGCCTATTAAGATCAAAACAGAGTACAGTATCAATGTAAATCATCGTTTTTATTGAGTCGAGGTACGATCCTTGTTTATTGATGTATGGATGGTTTATTACGAGCAGCGGAAGCTTTGGCTTCACAAGTGACCCAAGACGACTTTGACAAAGGACTCATCTATCCTCCATTTACCAACATCAGAAAAATTTCAGCACATATTGCTGCTAGTGTGGCTGCAAAAGCTTATGAACTTGGTGAGTCTTCAACTTCATTTCCCTTTCCCAAACTTTGCAAAGTGTTTCAATTTGCTAATCATTCTCTTACCATTTCAAATTCTGGCTTGTCTCATAGGTTTGGCCACTCGCCTCCCTCAACCTAAAGATCTGGTGAAATATGCTGAGAGCTGTATGTACAGTCCTAGCTATCAAAATTATCGGTAGATTAGCGACGTTTCTCTGCTGTAGCTATATGTCGTATCGTTCGTTTCTTTTCTGATAATGTATCTTCAATTTATATTACTTTGTTTTGTCATGTAAGTTATTTGGTGGTTTAGAAATCAGCTATAGTTTGTATTAGTTGTGAAAAAAAGAAAAAAAAAAGGAATGAGGGAAAAAAGAACTCTTACAAGTTTTTCATGAAATGGAATGGAAACTTGTGCTCAAAATGTGAAGTGGATTCATGATTTGTTGGTGGAGATTTCTGTTAAATGAAGCAGTAGGCAAAAACTCAATAATTCGCTAAAATTATTTCATAATAACCTGTGCATTTAATGTATATATTGCTTTATATTTTGTAGTAGTACAGTAACCTAAGAAGTGTGGATACAGACACGTGAAACGGATATGATACAACACGGACAAGGAGACGTTATTTTTTTAAATCTAAGACACGACACGTTTAGTAAAATATATATTTTTTTAAGAATATATATCATTTTTATACTAGAAGGAAATTCTAAATTAATAAGTTTATGCATTTGTATTCTTAAAATAATGAGTTTAATGTATTTTACTCTTAAAATTTATTATTTTTGTCATTTAGTATTATGTTTATTTAAATAATGATTCGATAAAGACCTATATTGACATTGTACAATTAGTTTTTGCCACATACCAATTGTGCTAACAAGTGTCCAACACAAACACATGTCAAACTAAAGTGTTTGTACTCTTAGGTAGTAACCATTAAAAAAACCCACCATTCAATTGTACAAATTGTTTGCCAACAAACTTTCAATTAGGTCGCGAACATAGCACAGCTGAGCTGAACTATATGACCAAGAGATCTGTGGTTTGAATCTACTCACCTTCCAATGTTGTCAAAAAAAGGGGGGGGGGGGGGAAATACACTTTTAGTCCCTGACATTTGGGTTAGGTTTCATTTTGGTCCATCAGTTTTCAAACTCAACAATTTAGTCTCTAAGGTTTGGTTTTAGTTTCATTTTGGTCCCTCCACCCAATTTTCCGTTAATAATTAACGGATTGCTGACGTAGATTTTTTTTTATTAAAACAATTATTTTTAGAATTTTTTTAAAATATAAATATAATAAAATAATAAAAATATTATTATTTTATATATTTTTTTTTATTTCTTTCCTCCTCCCTCTCCTCTTTTTATTTTTTTCTTCATCTTATTCTTCTTCTTCTTCACCATCCCCACCACCTTACCGTCGCCCGCCACCGACCTTCGACGGTTACCGCTCGTCAGCGGCCGATGATTTTTTTTCTCTCCCTTCTCATTCTTTCTTCTTTTCTTCTTCTTTCTCTTCACTTTCTTAATTTTTTTTTTAAAAAAGGACCTCCCTCCTCCTCCGTCGCCGGTGTCAGAAACGGACGACGGAGGTCCCTTCTCTCTCCCCTATTTTCTGTTTTTTTTTTAACGAAGAGAGAAAGAAAGAAAAAAATCGTCAGCTGTTGGCGAGCAATGGTCGTCAGCAATCGGTGGCAGCCGGCCGCAAGGTGGTGGTGATGGTGAAGAAGAAGAGGGAAAAAAAATAATAAAAGCATTATAAAATAATAATAAATTTATTATTTTAATATATTTATATTTTAAAAAATTCAAAAATAATTTTTTTAATAAAAAATTAGTGCCACGTTAGCATTCCATTAATTATTAACGGAAAATTAGATGGAGGGACCAAAATGAAACTAAAACCAAACCTCATAGACTAAATTGTTGAGTTTGAAAACTTAGGGACCAAAATGAAACCTAACTCAAACCTCAGGGACTAAAAAGTGTATTTTTTCCAAAAAAAAAAAAATATTCACTTAGACCAACTACTCTCTCTCTCTTCATTTTTTTACTGATTTAATCCTTCTATCTCATCTTAGGAAGTTAGGCTCACTTTGGTAGCTTACTTATAAACTATTGATACGCTGTCTCTACTTACAATCATGTTTAACTAGCGTCAGCTCGAATCATTTGGCATAAATTTTTTTTTTTTTTTTTTGAGAAAACATAATTAAATTTTTTTCTCAAGCAATTTTTTGTTTGACAAATAATGTATGGCAATAGGATGGGTGAGATTGATGATGTATTTGCCATCCTCTTTCTCAAAGGGATTAATGTTATCTTTGTACATATATCAATCCTGTGATATACTTCTTCCAAGGATTTGGATCAATAAATGGCACACATAAAAATAGTAACAAATTGCACTTTTAAAATCCAAAATTCATGCCAAAGTAAGCTTAGCTCCTTCGACCATGACGTTAGAGGTTCAAATCCTCCCACTCCAAATGTTGATGTACTCAAACAAAAAAAATCCAGAATTCATGACATTTTTTAATAATATAGAATATCTAACCCTTTTTAAATTGAAAAATTGAGGATCGCACTTCTATAATAAAAAATAGATAATGATATTTTTACAAGAGAAATACAAGATGCTTTTTGAAACTCATAATAGACGACATCTTTATAATCGTAGAAAATAGATGATGCCTTTTAAAATATAGAATAGACAACACTTTTTTAAAAATAGAAGGTAGGTTATACATTTTAAAATAGAGAATAAATTATACTTTTACAATAAAAAATAATTGATACTTTGAAATATTGGTTAAATTATCAAAAATACCCTTGAACTATGGGATTGGTTTCAATTATACCCCTGAAAATTTCAAAAGTTTCATTTTAACCCTTAAAATTTGAAGATTATTTCAAAACGACCCTTGGAGACATTTTCTGTTAAATTTATTGACAAAAAAAGATATGTTTGTATGTGCTTTTATACGGTGCATATGTTCATATCCATTCACCTAAGCAACAATACGTATGCAAACACATCATTTTTCGTCCATGAATTTAACCAAACAAAACCTTCAAAGGTCATTTTGTATTAATATATTGATATGAGCATGACTAGACTAGTTAAGGCTTGTATTGACGTATTGTAATGGCAAAATAACGACGGGTAGTACAATGGTAAGTTTTTAAAAGTTTTATGGAATACTATGAATCTTCATATTTCATTCATCTAGCCCTTCTTAAAGGTCTCTACGTCCTTTAAAAAATATCAATTTTTTTTTAATCAAGAGTGTCAGGTCAACTTCCCTATCTCGACTATTCTCCCAAGACAACTGCTTGACATTACTACATTTGGTTACCAAGATAACTCAAAAGATATTAAATCCTAAGTAGGTGACCATCATGTCTTGAACTCATTCTCTCTAAATCTTTTATAACTTACATGGTTCTTTTTTTATTACTAGATCAACCCGTGATGGTTAACATATTAGAGCTTAAAAGGATGTTAAGGCTTTACATTGAGTTGTTTTATAAGTATGATTAGTTTGCATGGACTTTCAATCGAATCCATTCCAGGAATCGTCTCTCCATTGATTAGCCTGCACAAGCTCTCTAAGGGACCATTTGGAATACATTTTAATTTAAATATTTTTCAAGAATGCATTTTTTGAAAAACATTTTGTATAAAAATTGTTTAAAATTTAAACACTCGTATGGTTGGTTGCATTTTCTCACAAGTGTTTTTATACACAAGTTATTGTATACTTAAAAAGATTTTTTTTTTAAAAGTTGGTTTCAAGTGTTTCTCTCAAAATAGTTTATTAATCAATCTCTCATTTTTAGTAGTTGCCAAAGTAGAAATTTTTAAAAAATGATTTTTTTTTTCAAAATTAAACCCTTGAAAAGTTAAACCAAACACACTCTAAAGCTCTCCACCAAATAAAAAACACAGAAGAATCTGAATCTCCACTTTGATAAGAGATTCTGTTGCCAAGATATATCTCATTGTCAGCTTTTTTATGGATGTGAAACCAAAAGAAAAAAAAAAAAACATTTTTTTTTTTCTCTAGAAGGGTTATATCAATGTCAGAGTGAGATTCTAAGCTAACAACTACAGAAGCCAATGATGTGAAAGGGGAATTTCAATTTATGCAACACATACATATTCTGGTCCTTTTCCTCCCACCATAAGCCCATGGTCTTTAAAAATTTTAGCTCTTTAACAAAAAAGCAGCAGCAGATGTGACTATAAATTACACCTCTTCTCTGCACATCTCTCCAACATAGGAATGGCAGAAGAATAGGAGGAAACTCCATCATCAAATTCTACCATAATCAGAACTCTTCCTGCTTTTAACAATTGGCTGAAGAAGTTACATGCTTAGAGCTTCAGATGAAAGAGATGTGACAAGGACCATTTTTGCTATAAATATTTCATAATCCCTATCATGAGATACTTCAAACACACAACAAAAGTGATTTTGGTCATTCCAAAATCACTTTTGTCCTTGCTGTCTCAAGTGATTTTGTTTCTACTTTCGATAGAGCATATATTCTTCACTGTCATATGTGGTATTCCCATTACAATTTTACTCTCTATAGTTAGCTCTGTTGATTTCTCAGACAGTTACTCTAATGCCACCACTGAAATTCTTGCATAGAATACTAAGGTTAGTGCGTAAAGAGCCGAAAGGCTCTAAATGGAGGTATATTCTTATTGAAACCTAAATATGGTATGTGCATGGAATATTACCACAAATGATTGTGAAATCTGGCAATTTTTTTAAAATTTCTCTAAACCTGGGGAATATGATAGCCACCCTCTCTTGCTGCCTCTATCATGAAGGTTCAGATGCTAAAGCTCAAAATCTAAGTCTAGATGCATTGCTTCCCTCTACTCTTCTTTCTTTTCTCTTGTTTCTACTCTATATAAATCTCTGGATCCTAATGATTATGTAACTTAAACTCATCAGCACTCCATAGTCTTCCTGATCTGTTCTGTTTCTCCCTTTGACATTTCCCTTAAGATGGAAAGGAGCCAGTTGTTGAGGCAGATCAACAGCATGAGACAATCACTCTTTGATCAGGTCCTTTCAAGTTTCATCTTACTTGAGCATCCATGTTCCTTAAAAACCCATCCTGTTTTTCTTGCTTTTGGTAGCAACTTCCCCACTAACTAGCTTAAGTGATTTTAGCAAGCCCCTTCTTCATCCTTTATGTAATCTATTGATGTAAAGCACTAAAATTTCCTTTGGACCAGCTTGGTACTCACCAACTAACTGAAAATCATACAAGTGTATGTATTCCATGCACTGCAGCAAAATCCTACATATTGAGAGTTCTTGAAGTCAAAAGTTATTAGATTTTCATCTCCCTAAGCTAATGTTTACACTTATTATAATGACAGTGACAGACTAGGCTTTAATTGTATAGGGTGGAATATGACATGAATTCAAATACCCTCCCTTCCCTCCTTTTCCCTATTTTATTATAACCTCAACTGAAGAATCAGACATTGGTCTCCACAGGGATTCCTTGATGAACAATTTATCCAGTTGGAGGAGCTACAAGACGATGCTAACCCAAATTTTGTTGAGGAAGTTGTCACTCTATGCTACCGTGACTCATCTAGATTAATCCAAAACATAGAGCAAGCATTGTAAGTAAATTCAAAACATCAAATTCTTTCCCTCCTATTCTGCTTTTTATAGTTGTAACGATCACCATTCTAACAAATCATTTTCAGTGCAGACAGAAGAGCCCTCTTGACTTTAATCAGTTAGATAGCTATATGCAACAGTTCAAGGGAAGTAGCTCAAGGTAAAATCACAAAAGGAAAGCAAAAGGAATAGGAACAATAATAAAATAGTTTCATAAAGCTAGCTATATTCTCTGTCGGCTCTAATAAAACATGTTTCGTTCTCAATAATCTGCTTATGAATGGATGCAGCATTGGAGCAAAAAAGGTGAAAGCTCAGAGCACACTTTTTAGGGAATACTGTAGGGCTGGAAGTGGAGAAGGGTATAATCTTTTTCCTAAACTCATCGTGATTACACACCACTAAATTAAATCAATAGATTATTATTCACATTAACCTACGAGCATATATGGAAGTTTTTTATTACTGATTCTGATGGCTTTTGTAAACATGTAAAGATGCTTCAGGACTTTCCAACAACTGAAAAAAGAACGTACGGCTCTGAAAAAGAAGTTCGAAGCTTATTTTCAGGTTTGTATCTCACTACAATCCCCATTTTTCTCTTGTGAGTTGACAAAAAGAAGACGAAAAAAGTTTGGATCTTTACTATAATTTTTGTTGTTTTCTGAGCAGCTGAAAAGGCAAGCTGGTCCGAGTCAAATTGCAAGTCGACCCAAGTAAGGAATGATGAGCAACCAAAGGCTAACACTTCAAACTTTAGTTGAAGGTTCCTAGCATGCTTGTGGAAATCAAGCATATAAGTTGTTAAGTTTCAAAGCTGTGTCTTAACTTTCTTGGTAAGTGGAAAGTAAGCAAGTCTTTGCCTCTTTGTACAATGTCTCTCCCAATTAGCTGCTGTCCACCAGCCAAACAAAATAGGATCCTTTAAAATACTAAGGGAATTGTTAGTTTTCAAAATTTTAGAGATGAAACTAAAAAACTGACACAAGGTTAAAAGTACTATATTTAGATGGTATGCATTTCTAATCCAAGCTAAGAGATTGTCCAACATCAATGAACTTAAGAAAAGATTATACTCGACAAAGCTAAAGCTAGGCGTAATAAATCAGAATCCAAATATTCCAAACTCCTTTGGACTTTCGCTTTGTTAACTTCATATAAAATTATCTCGAGATGCCAGACTAATGGGGAATCATTATTAAAATCAATGGGAGCAAGCAGTTTACAACAAATAAAGGGAGAATCTTTGGATACCAAAGTGCTACGATTGCCAAAGCTCTCGTGGTTCATGAAGAGCTCATTTTTGCACAGTCTAAGGAGAATTTTAGTGGACATGGATTGCCTGCAAGTCGAAATTTGGTTCGATGATTTTGTTTCCCAATACTTACATATGTGGCTTAATTATCCAAGACATTAGTTGCTAGCTTCTAAATTTGATCTTTTTTATGTTCGTTTTGTGAAAATAATAGTTTAAATTCTATTGCTCATTTTATTGCAAAGCTCTGCTGAGAGTTGCTTTTGTTGTACTGCTCCTTCGTTCCTAGATTGTTAGAGGATGTGTAGGTTAGACTTTGGTTTGCTTTTGTTGGCTGGTGAATTTCCTTCTAAGAAAATTACCTAAAGAAAATCTAGTTCAATAAACCGACTTATTCATTTACTCAAAGCAATTTATACGCTCATATAAAATGCTCAAAAATATCTGTGGAATGTCGTATACATTAGAATACAATGACACCAAAATGACACCAAAATGACTTGTACAGCCATGATATACAGCTTTTGCACATGCTTATGGACAAAATGTAGCCTACTAGATAAAGGCATTCCGTAGAACATTTTCGTTTCCAGCATCATTAGAGATTTTAGCATTCTACGCACCTTGAGGTGTAAAAGGTACAGGAGTACAACTTACTGGATTCTTTTTCCTGGCCGAGGAATGCACAAGCACAACATCTAATGCAATGCCTTTCGCGGTATGCATTTCCAAGTTGTTTTAGTTTCGCATCTAATCACATGAGACCTCATCCAGCAAGTCCAGAAAACCTTTCTTTGATGTCTTTTGAAGAGCTTGCTCAAAACCAAATGGATTGGCTGATGCTGCTTCAAATTTCAGCCAGAGTTCTTTTTTCAGAGTCTCCTCGCCAGCACGTTTGCCAACCCGGAATACACTTTCACATTCCTTCAACATGGGAGTGTTATCTATGTGCGGCAAGCTGACACCAACTGGATCTTTATGTAAATTTTCTTAGTCAGAAGCGTATGACAAATCATAGGCCAAATACTTTAATGATATTATCAAAATTATCTATGAAAAAACATAATCTAAATTACTTCATGAACAGGGAGTTGTGGTAATTGAAAAAGAATTATACCTTCAAGGCTGAAATTTTTCTTGTCTGCATGACATCCATCAATATCATTAATTCCTTCTGATACAGATGATGATTTCAACTGCAAATTCAGGACCCCAGAAGTTATAGGAGGATCGATTTTATCACTAGCAACACTTTCCACCGATTGAGAATCAGACGGCTCCAGTAAAACACATGTTTTTGGAGGTGACATAAACCAGTCCGGCGAGGCTTCAACCTCCTTCTTTCTAATTCCTGATCTATGAGCCCGTTGAATTCCTAAGAGTTCTGGGTACTTTAAAGCCAGTCCATCAGAAGCGTCACTGCCAGAAGAGTAATCTTGAGCTCCAACGGGAAAAGGTGTGGCCCTGTATTGCCTTCTTTTGTCTTTATGCGATGACTCTGAAATGGGTTCGAGCAGCACACAAGATTTTGGAGGCGACATTTTTAAGCATGGAGTCATAACTAACATAGAGACATTTTTCTTCGAAAACACTGCTGGGGAAGCAAATCCACGCTGATGAGTTGTCCCCACTTGTGTTAAATCAGACCCAGAAGGCTCAACACCACTGGGCTCAATTCCATTACCTTCTAACAAATTCTGCCCCAGTTTTGTTAAATCAGATCCAGAAGGCTCACCGACACTAGACTCAATTCCATTACCTTCAGGCAGATTTTCGTTTAAATCTCCGCATGCAATAAAACATGGTTGTGCACCATTGAGTATGCTCGAAGTCATTCCACTAAGTATAGATTTAGAATATTCCACATGTTTCGATGAGAGTGATTTAGAAATAGGAAGAGGTGTGAGTAAAAATAACTGTCTTCCTCTCTCAATATTGCATCCAGCCCGCCATGATACGAGGGGTGAAGGGGAGATCAAATCTTGAACTTCAGAATGGTCTGGGCTATCAATAACGTTGCTTTCCGTATCGTTCACCAAAACATTGCTTTCATTAGCCAACGATTGTCCTATACCATCATCAGAAGCTTTTGATGGATGAGAGAACGCCTTCTGAAACCTGGGGACCCAGGGCTGCATTTAAGTATCCCACACGAGTCATCAAGATGAATGGAGTTGCAGTATACAATAAGTTAACTGAAAAATTACCTTCAAAGAAGACAGCATATCAGATAAGACATGAGTGAAAGATTCGATTTCTTTCCTCCCTTGGTTGCTCATTTCCTTCAGTTCAAATGCTTTCACAACGATTTCGTCAATCTGCCCATTCAGTACGGTATGATGAAGCTATGCAACATAATTATACTTACCTTTAAGTTCATTAATTCTTAGAATTCATATGTACATAGGTATTAAAAGAAACAACTTTGTTTGCCCGGATTGTCTCTTTTTCTGTTTTGGAGAAAGTGTTGATAACACCCACAAACAGTGATTTCTACACTGCAAATAATTAAACTTACAGGGTTTTGATATCAAATTTTCCTCTCAAGCTGTCTGCAATTAAAGCACTTCAAGAATTCAAAGAAAACAAAACTTACCAGTATCAAACACACAAAAGCATACACACTACGGAATACTAACTGCATTGGTTAAGATCCAAGCAAAGCGTGAAATTAGAATGCAATGAACTCCAATGAAGAGATAAACCGGCTGCTTACCATGCCCTATCGAATTCCCTTTCCTCAATTTTGAAAAAGAAATAAACACATAGGAAACACTGGTATGAAACCAATCCACACATGAGAATCAAAATGAACACAGCAAAATTTCACGCAGATGATTGTATTAGAGCGAACACCAATTCTCGACCATAGCAACATCGAAAACCCCATACACATTCGAAAAGGAGGAAAATTCGAGAGATGTACCTGGTGAGTGAGCGCGGAGAGATCGGACTGAACTAGAAGAAGGCGATCGAGAGCATCATCTTGCTCTTCAATCTTAGACCTGTTGTCATTTTCCTTCCTCTTGGCTGTAGCGACAGATTTGGAGGAAGTTCTGCCGTATTTGAAGTTCGATACGTCCTTCAGTGGCTTTTTCCCTGATTTCCCCCTCACCGGCATCCTGATCGCCGCCGGTAGCCTCCGCTTCGGAAACCTGCAAACGATTCTCTTTCACTTTTTGAATTTCTCTCTAATGGCGGGCTTCTGCTTTCTTGTACAACGTTCTAGAATTAGAATCGACGATGGAGGCTTCATTCGTGTAAAATGGACTGGGCCGACGCACTCTATTGGGCTTTCTTCAAACAGATTTGTGGAAAACCTTGGAAATGGCAAAAAAAAAAAAAAAAAAAAAAAAAAAAAAAAAAAAAAAACGGTTTTGATAGATAGACAAAAAAAAAAAAAAAACAAAAACAAAAAGGAGAAAAATGGCAATCGTGCCTGTCATATGACTTTATTTGGGCATGGATTTCCGTTTTTACAATTTCAATATTTTTTATCTTAAAATTATATAGGGGTGTACATGGGTTGGGTAGGGTTGGGTTGGGGGGATTTTTTGGACCAACCCGAAAATTCGGGTTGGTCGGGTTGTCAACCCGAATGAACCGAATATAAATGGCAACCCAACCCAACCCAACCCTTCTATTTTCGGGTTGGGTTGGGTTGGGTTGTCGGGTTATTTTTTTATTATTAAAAATCTAAATTATTTAGATTAAATAAAAAAGAAGTTAAAAAAAAAACAAAACAAAAAAGGAAAAAATAATATTTGGCTTTATGGAGTTTGAAGGAAAAAAAAGTTTATAAAATTATTTGAAGTTTGAATAAATAAATAAAATAAAAAAGACAATTTTTTTTTAGCTAAGAACAAGTTTCATTGAAAAGGAAAATGTTAAAATGGAAAAGAGAAAACAATAATAATTATATAAAAAAATAATATTAAAACAAACATCACTAAATAATATATAAAAAAATAAAAATGCATATTATATATTGTGAGGCTCGAACACAGGAGGAAGCTTAACCACTACACCAAATAGCTATTATGAAAATTAAATGGCATATATTATATATATTTCAGTTCGGTTCGGGTTGAACCGAGCCAAAATTCCTTAAACCCGTGAACCGAATCGAATTTTCGGTTTTATAAAAATTCAACCCAACCCAAACTGAAAAAAATCCTAACCCAACCCAACCCTTATGGTTTGGGTTGGGTAGTCCGGGTTGTTCGGGTTGTCGGGTTTTTTGAACACCCCTAAAATTAAGAAGAGTGTATCTAAATAATTTCTCCCTCCTAATTTAATCTTAAATTATTTGAATAGATTCTATTTTCCAATATTATCATTTGAATTAAAAAAAATATATATGAAAGTCATTGGGAACCGAGGGAGATCGACCGTCAATCGCGCAAAGAAGCAGAAGTTCGTGTGCGTGAGTTGGAAGATGAGGTCAAAGAATTGATAGAGGATTTGAATTTCTTCATGGACCAATACTGAATGCGAATCTTTCTGAAGTGTTCTTATAATCAAAATCGTTCCTTTTGTTTGCAGATTTATTTTGCTTCTATGGAGGAGGTTTTGGTCGTGTCGGCTTTAAGGGCTTTATGGAATTTATGGAGGAGGTTTAATTTCATAGTCATGAGGGCAACTTCAATTTGATCTCTGATCATCTTCCAATTTGTTCTCTTATCTTGGGATTTATGGAGGATGTTTAATTTCATAGTCCTTTTCTCAGTCCACCAAATTGGTCTCTGATCATCTCTCAAATTGTTTTAAGAGTATTCAACGAAAAGAAAGAAACCAAGAAAAAAAGAGGGAGTAGGGTTTTGGTTTGGAACCTGAATTTGAGAAAGTGGAATTAAGTTATGTCGAGAAATTGGTGAAATTGGAGAAGCTGAGAAACATGCGTGCCTCTTTCTGGAATCGACATCAATGATGAATTTTTCCATTTTTCCAGTTATCCAGCTTGAATTCCTATTTTGCACAATATGCTGATGGAAAATCCAAACATTTTCCTTTGAGGTGGGTTTTTTGGACTCTGAATATTGTTTTCGCTATTGTGATGGGTTTATACTTTTATGGATATATTGAAATGTTGGACGCCAGGTGCTCAAAGACTATCCGCTAAGAGATATTGCAAGCATATTTCGACCTGAACAGTGACACTGTAAATGGGTATTGGAGCTATACACATTTGGTGCGCAAGGTACTTTCTAATGTGAAACTGGAACATATAAATTTGAATTGTAGTTCTAGTTTCACTTCACATATTTGAATGTCCAATATAGGCACTAACTCATTTGTTCAACTTCTTCCACCCATGGTTTCTACCATCTTTTGCTAAGACATTTTACGGGGTATTTGTGGTTATTTTATTTTATTTATTTATTTTTTATTTACAAAGAGACAAAGACACTTTCATTATACTCTTTAGGTATGGATTACCATGTCTTTCTATGACTCATTGTTTCAAAAATATTTGCATATTTTAATGTCTAAAATCTAAATTAGATTTTGTTCCTTAAAATTAAATACACGGTATTTCTTGTGTCATGTTTTTTATAGACATTTTATATGTTCTTGGTGCTTCTAGAATTTTTTATTATGTGTATGTATTATATTATCAACCAATTAGATATAGATTTTTAATTATTTTGTATTTTCAATCTTTTTGGTTGCTTAACGGTTGATCTGTAGATGATTTGATTTGATTTAATTTAAATTTTAGATTTGATTTAACTAATTAAGATTTTCGGTTATATTTCTAGTCGAATGATATTTTCGTAACTAAATATTCCGTATTTATTAATTCATTAAATTAATTTGGCCATTTATCTAAATAATATGGGTAGTTGCTATTTTTCAAAACCGACATTTTTTTTTTGTCTATTCTCGCAGTTAGCCCAACATATTTTTTGAAAAAAAAAATAGGGTCGGTTGCAAAAGTAGCAACTTGGCCCAAAATAATTGCAGATTTAGCGGCCCACAAAAGTATTTGCAAAAAGGGTCGGTTGCAAAAGTAGCAAACCGACTCAAAATAATTGCAAAATTAGCAGCCGTCGAAACTATTTGCAAAAATAGCAAAATATTGTCATCTGAAAGGTAAAATTACTAAAATGCCCTTTCTATCAACTTCCATTTCTTTTCTACTTTTCCGGTCATCTCCATCGGTCATCTTCTCCATCTCTCGTCTTCTTCATTCTTCCGTCTTCTCCATATTTCTCCACTTGTTCGCAGAGGCCTGGAGAAAACGGTAAGTGGAATCGTATATTTTGGGCAGTTCTATACTTCGATGTAAATTTGGTTGCTTTTCTATAAATAGTTTTTGATGTAAAGTCTACTGTTTCGATTTTTCACTACGATTTCATCTCCATTTCTATCAGCGTTTCATTTCCCTCACGATTTCAGCTTCAATTTCAACCTTCATTTTGATTTCTATCATTTCATCGTCAAGTCGTTCTTTGATTTGATTTCCCCTATTCTCGTACAATCCGAGTCGCAGAAATCTCCGGAAAATCCTCCGCCAGTTCTCTCGGATCCACCGCCTCAAGATCGAGTTTTCGACGGGCAATCCCAAGGTCGACAGAGTCGAGGGCGTTAAATGGAGAGTGGAGTTTGGAATTAGCTGCGTGATATTGATTTTCGAGGGATTAAGGATTTGGATGATCGGGCAGCGATGGCGGATGATTTCGATTTCATCGGAGGGATGCAATTTTGAGCCCACCCAAATTTCTATCCGTGATATAAATTTTCTATCAGTGATAGAAAACTTTTCTATCAGTGATAGAAAACTTTTCTATCAGAATTCAATCATGATAGAAAGTTTTCTATCACTGATAGAAGATTTCTATCACTGATAGAATCTACCAGTGATAGAAAAAGTTTTTATCTGTGATAGATAAAAAGTTAATTATATCAGTGATAGAAAGTTTCTATCAGTGATAGAAAATTAATTCTATCAGTGATAGAAGATTTCTATCAATGATATCGTTAATTGTATCACTAATAGAAAGTTTCTATCAATGATAGAATGATATTCTATCAATGATAGAAAATTTCTAGGGAAAAATACATTTTTGGTCCCTGAGGTTTGGGTTAAGTGACACTTGGGTCCCTGAGTTTTCAAACTCAACAAAAATACCCCTGAGGTTTGAGATAAGGAGCACTTTGGTCCCTGCCGTCAAATTTTCTGTTAACTTTTAACGGTTGCTGACGTGGCACTATTATTTTAATATAAAAAAATTATTTTTGTTTTATTTTTTAAATAAAAAATATTAAAAAATTAAAAAATTAATATTTAATTATTTTTTTATTCTTTCTCTCCTTCTCTCTCATCTTCTTCTTCTCCATCTTCCTTCTTCTCCATCTTCTTCTTCCTAAGTCCGGCGACCGGCGACCACCACACGTCGCCGCCGCCGGCCGCCGGCGACTGATTTTTTTTTTTTTTCTTCTTTCTTCTTTCTTCTTTCTTCTTCTTCCTTTCTTTCTTCTTCTCTTCTTTTTCTTCAATGTTTTTTTTTAAAAAAAAAAATAGAAAAGGGAGGGAGGAGGGGCCTCCCTCCTCCTCCATTTCCGGCCGGAAACGGAGGAGGAGGGAGGCCCCTCCTCCTCTCCGTCCAGATCTGGACGGAGAGCCGGAAACAGAGGAGGAGGGAGGCCCCTCCTCCCTCCCTTTTCTATTTTTTTTTTAAAAAAAAAACTTTGAAGAAAAAGAAGAGAAGAAGAAAGAAAGGAAGAAGAAGAAAGAAGAAAGAAGAAAAAAAAAATCAGTCGCCGGCGACCGGCGGCCGGCGGCGGCGGCGTGTGGTGGTCGCCGGTCGCCGGACTTAGGAAGAAGAAGAAGGAGAAGGGAGAAGATGGAGAAGAAGAAGATGAGAGAGAAGGAGAGAAAGAATAAAAAAAATAATTAAATATTAATTTTTTAATTTTTTAATATTTTTTATTTAAAAAATAAAACAAAAATAATTTTTTATATTAAAATAATAGTGCCACGTCAGCAACCGTTAAAAGTTAACAGAAAATTTGACGGCAGGGACCAAAGTGCTCCTTATCTCAAACCTCAGGGGTATTTTTGTTGAGTTTGAAAACTCAGGGACCCAAGTGTCACTTAACCCAAACCTCAGGGACCAAAAGTGTATTTTTCCCAAATTTCTATCACTGATAGAAAGTTTTTCTAGAAAATTTCTATCACTAATAGAAAGTTTCTATCAGTGATAGAAGTTAATTCTATCAGTGATAGAAGATTTCTATCAATGATAAAAAGTTAATTTTATCACTAATAGAAAATTTCTATCAGTGATAAAATAATATTCTATCAATGATAGAAGATTTCTATCACTGATAAAAAGTTAATTCTATCACTAATAAAAAGTTTCTATGATAGAATAATATTCTATCATTGACATAGAAGATTTCTATCAATGATAGAATAATATTCTATCATGATAGAAAGTTTTATGTCAATGATAGAAGATTTCTATCACTGATAGAAAGTTTTTCTATCACTAATAGATTCTATCAGTGATAGAAAAATTTTGTATCAGTGATAGAAAGTTAATTCTATCAGTGATAGAAGATTTCTATCACTGATAGAATAATATTCTATCATGATAGAAGTTTTCTATCACTGATAGAAACCTACCAAATCAGAAATCCACGCGATCCACGATCCAGACCTGCTAGATCGAAAAGAAGAAAATCGTGCGCGCGCAATTCAAGGGCAAAACGGGGATATAAAAAATTAATTAAAATTTTTTGCCATATTTGCAAATATTTTAAAAAATTGCTAAATTTGTCATTATTTACCCTAATTTTGCCACCCATTACAATTATCCAAAAAAATAAATAATATTCGTAATTTTTTTTTAGGATAATATTCGTAAATTTTTAAATACAAATTTTAGTACTAAAATAAAATTGATAAAATTTCAATTTTTACTCTCAATTTTCACCTTAAACTATTCATTTCATCAAATTGGACCCTAGTAGATAAGTGTTGCAATTTTAACTCTCTATTCAATTTTTGCTAATTTGCCCACTAATTTTAACCTAAAACAATGTAAAGTTGATTGTAAAATCATTGATTTCTCTAAAGTTATGCTTTGCATAAATTTAAGTTTTATTAATGCACAAATTAAACATGGAATACTGTGTCAAAACCCACAAATTTCAACAAAAAATTGAATGGCGATTTTTTTTTTTTTTTAAAAAAAATATTGTCAATTTTGCACCATATATATGTCTTATAATTCATTGAACACACAAGAGACACAAAGCCTTATTTCTAGGTTCTTTTCCACTATTGCTTTTGTGAATCTACACACTTAACTCAAACATTTCGACAACCAACTAAGCACAAACTATGTTAACTCTAGTGATCAGTTTAAGTTAACAAAAACTTCAGCAAAAAAACAAACGATGCTAAGTAAGAGTAAGGTTGTTTTTGCAAGAGGTGAGCCTTTCTTCTACTCAATATATCCACATACTTGAATCTCCAAGTAGAAGCTTAGCTCATGTTGGAAATTAAAATGCAAGACAATAAATTAAAGGTACACGAAATATAAATAAAACTTGAATTCGTATTGATAAATAAAAAGTACAAATGCTCAAACTTACCCAAAAAAAAAAAAACCTTAAAAACAGAATGTAATAACTTTTTTTAGAAAATAATACAATGAAAAATAAATGACAAACAACTAGGTACGATTCTTTCTCCTCTCTATCTAACTTGCTCTTACAATTTTCAAGGAGAGACAAGTTTTTCTCCTCTACTTCTTTTGAATGGAGGGGTTGACAGAGGCTAGAAGGAGCCGAGATTCGAATTGGTTGCTACAAGATGAAAAGAAAGACATAACTTAAAGAATCCTAAACTAAATTCGAGCTCTCTTCTTTCTTGGTCTTGTGTTGCCTTTTATAGACCTTCAGAGGTAGGTTTTTTGTCAAGATCGGCGTGAGTCTTCTGTGAGTGTAATCTCATGATCCTAGGAAATTTGATTCAAAATTTTTGTTCATGAAAGGATATTTTGCAAATCCCGTCAATCTCGAAATTCTGTCGGAAATACCCAGTTGCAACCGCAAATGCGACACATTTCTCATGCAACTTTGTTTTGATGCATTTTGTCGTAAGTTATGTGCCTCTTTCCTTATCTGTATGCGAGTGCAAACACTGCCCAATCTTCACATCTTCTAATTATGTCATATTCGACAAGGTTCTTCCTTTTCCAGATTGCTAGCACATTTCTTCTATTTTGTGCTCCGCAAGATTCTTCCTTTTCTAGATGTGGGCACATTTCAGGCGCATTTTGGACTCCTGCTAAAAAACATTACTCTTTAACAAATTCTTAATAAAATATCCTCTTTTTATATTTTTAAGTATAATTTTCATATTTTAAGATTTCTATCGTACAATGCTGACTTTTGACTAATTTTATTCCAAATTATAAGATTTTGAGCACTAAATTCGTGTTTTCCAAACAATAAGGTTGATTTTTAAGATTTAATAACACACATAAATGATTGTTATCAATTTGCATGTGTTTTTATTGTTTTTTTCCATGTATATGTTCAAATCTCTTCACATAAGCGACAATACATATGCAAACATGTCATTTTTCGTCCATGAATTTATAAAAAAAAAAAAAACCCTTCAAATGTCGTTTTGAAACAAACTTCAAGGACTAAAATGAAACTTTTGAAAGTTAAAGGTTAAATTACAAGTCTTGTATTTGTACTTGTTTCTAACCGGTCTCTGCATGAACTTTAAAAAGTATCGGTCTCTAGCCTTTTAATTTTATCTAAAAAGTCCTTAAACTTTAAAAATGTCTAATAGGTTCTAACTTTCTTTTTTTAAACATAATAGGTTCTAACTTTCAATTTTGTGTCTAAAAGTTATTAACATGTTCAAAATTGGTTAAAAATCACTTTTGGTCCTTGAATTTTCATGAAAGTAACAGTTTAGTTCATGAACTTTCATATGTAACAATTTAATCCTTGTTTTTTAAAATTTGTAATGATTTTGTCTCTATCATGAAAATTAATGTTAAAATTTAATGAAATCCTCTTACATAGATAGATTAATAAACTAATTTGGAACCCAATATGCTTATAAGCTACAAAGTCTAATCATTAAATAATAAAAATCGACATTTAATTTTGATGAATTTTTTTTGTAACAAAGATTAAATTATCACAAATTTGAAAGTACAAGAACTAAATTGTTACTTATTAAAATTCAGGGATTAAATTATTACAAAATTGAAAGTACATAGACTAAAACTTAGTTTGGGGTTGCTGTAGCTTTTAAAATAATTGTTGTCAGGTGTACTTTTAAGAAAATCAACTTGCATAAGAAGTAAATTAATGTTTGGTAAATTTCATATTTAAACATGGAAAGTTAAGTTACCGTGTTTGGTAAATTAATATTAAATTGTTGTGAAATAGGTATAATGACCAAAATAGACATATTTCAATTTAGCATGAGATTGCATTAATATTTACAATGAAAACTTTCCTAAGATAATTAGGTAAATTTATATCATATATTTTATAAATTATATTTTGTTTACTTTAAGTAAATTGAAAAAAAATATATATCAATTATAGAAAAAAAATTGTGTGAAACGAAATCTAATTTTAGTTTAAATACAAAAAAAAAAAAGTAAAAAAAATAAATTAGAAGCAACCAATTAAATTTAAAAATAAAAAGAATGAAATGAGATAAGATAGGATAAATTGTGAATAATAATATTTGAAAACCTAAAGAATGGAAGGATAAAAAAATTAATTTTAAATATTGGTTACTTACACTAGAAAAGATTTTCCTAAAATCTAAATCCTAAAGCTACCCTCAACAGCTTTTGCAAACTAACGTGATTCAAAAATTGATTTTCTCTCGATTATTAAAGAATTAGTTTAACCAAACACAAAAAACGGTTAAAATTGATCTACAATCACTTTTAACGTCTTCAAAATCAACCCCAAACGGGGCCAAAATCATTACAAATTATAGTTCAAAAACTAAATTGTTAATTTCATGAAAGTTCAAAGACTTAAATTGATTTTAGCCTTCAAAATTTGTAATAGGTCCATGAATTTTTAAAAATCTTGAATAGACACAAAATTAAAAATTCAAATATCTATTTTACATTGAATTAACAGTTTAAAGACATATTCGACATTTTTTAAAATTCAGAAACCTATTAGATATAATTTAAAAGTTTGACCAATTAAAGCTTTTTAAAGTTAGACTAAACTTGTAATTTAAGTTGAACATCAATTTAATCTCTTCCATATATTCTTTAATATTTTTCTCTCACTTTACTCTTTTTAATAAAAGCTAAACCTTGGAGAAAGACTTGTTGAATGTGGGGCATGGGGATGAGTTTTCAAAGAGAACCTTAATTCCTTGGCCTTTCCTGATCCATTACTCTTTCCCTACCTTCCCATCTGTTTTTTTATTTAGTGTTCATCCAAAACAAGAGAAGTAATGTACATTGAATACTTTCTCTTCTACACTTTAAGTTGCAGCCTTTCTGCATTGACTCCTTACAACAAACATTCAAATAAAACATCTCAATGATAATAAATGCAATTGTGTGCAATGGTTGCATTTGTGGCCTTTAGAAAGTGAGAGGAAGAGTATTCAACATTGTTGTTCTTTACTTGTACTAGGAAAGCTCAAAAAGCTCTATCTTGGCCCCATCCCGGGAGTAGGCAGAGAACGATGCAAAGGTCGCAGTCAAAAATTGACATCGCTACAATATGGAACGGTTACCGCTTAAAAGACGATGACTTTACCGGAGTGCATTCGAGTGGCTGCTGATGCTGCTGGCTATACAATTAGGAAAATGAATCAGGAGAGGCTAAACGGGCAAAAGAGTAGTAGATGGCAGAGTGCTGGATTGAGCTGATGTAGTTTCACAACTATCTTCCTTGGACAAGACCACTAAAAACTTGGCTGTTACCAGCTAACGTCGCTTCCCACTCGACCGAAGAGAGTAGGATCTGTGACAAGGATATTACGACTTGCTTCATGTCGGGTCGTAAGATGGGATCCTCATCCACACACTGCTTTGCTAACATGGCCACCTACCGGAGAAAAAAAGAGTACCAAAACATCACAAAAGTAAAAAAACTAACAGTGGGATGGAAGATCTCATGTAAATTTGACTACTACTAAAGGAAAAGAGAACTGGACATGATTGTTATAATTTTGAGAAACGTGTTTGAACGTTCAATTTTCATCGACTTCCACTGACAGTTGAACTCAGTAACCATCTTATGCTATGTTCCCTTGAATGAAGATATTCATGGTTCTTTATGTTTGTCATTTCTAATATTCAATCAGATGTTGTGAAAACTCAAACATCCTACTTGATGGTGTCAAACACTCTTTCTGATAAGCTTTTCAAGAAGCCATCCTAAACATAGAATGGGATGGAAAAGATAAATCATGTACCTTGAATAGACAGTCATGAGGATACAAATCCATCATACTTGGATCAACTTGATCTTTCAGACTTGCCATATTCATAGGATCGGGCGCATTCCGAAGAACAGCTAACATCTGCATTTATGTCAGACACATTGTAGTATGCACATCAAAAAGTTAAGAATAACCATAATAGCAATTAGCTCAAAAAGCCCAACATAAGGCAGAAACGTATATTTAGTTTGAGAAATAACATATATTTATCTTCACAGCAGCACATATCCAGCATGAATAACTTACAATGGATGCTAAAGAACGTCTTTCAGGATTTTTCACAGTTGTGCCCTCAATTCGTATAATCGCCTCCTTTCCAGATATAAGCTCAAAGAGAACGACACCGAAAGCATATACATCACTTTTGGTTGTAGCAAGACCGTTACTCAAATATCTAGAACAAGTGAGAGTTAGAGAAAAACAGTTTAAAAGAAATCGTTGCAAAATATTCAGCCGTTGAATTCTCATTACTTACTCAGGAGCCAAATAACCGTATGTACCGACAACTTTGGTTACTGTGGCTTCACCCTCATTTGTTTTTCCAACAAGTTTGGCCAACCCAAAGTCAGATATCTAAGCATAGAAGGAGAGGAGGATCTCAGTTTAAGGTACTTAGCCTAATTGAACAGACAGAACTAGTGGAATGCTTCGAATAGCACCTTTGCCCTAAAAGAACCATCAAGTAAGATGTTGCTTGTCTTGATATCTCTATGGACATAATGAGTTTTAGTATGCTCGTGAATGTATTCGAGACCTCTCGCAGCGTCCAAAGCAATTTGAAGTCTCATAATCCAAGATAGTGATGTATGACCTGTAATTAGGAGAAGGACATGAATAGTAAGCAACATAGTTCAATATACATGAGGCATAGCTCTGCATAGAGCATGGTCGTCCCATGACAACAAGCACCATTTTATCTATTCAAGGCTAAATTTATGTGACCTCATTTCCAACTAAAACTTTATCTAATCAATCTCATAAACATCTGACTTCCTGAGCTTACAATGTTAACCTATATAGCCAGGTAGTTTGGACAAAACAAGCTTCCTAACTTTTTCACATTAAGTAAACATATTGTCTTAACCAAAGATAAAAACTTTGGAAAATGATTTGATAAATGGTGTAAAAATGTAACCTTACCCTTGTTAAGAGGATCATGTAAATGACTTTTGAGGGGACCTTTTTGGGCATATTCATAAATAAGAAAGAGCTCCTCCTCACTGGCTGCATAACCAATCAATTCTACCTTGAAAAAAGTAAACCAACAGAAGTCAAGGTTTCAAATTGTAAGCTTGTGGAAATAAATACACCACTGTTTATGAAAAATAGAAGATTACCAGGTTTGCATGATGAACCTTGCAGAGGACTTTCATCTCTGCCATAAACTCTTTAGTTTTTGTTGCAGTCATTCTTTTTATAGCAACTTCCTAAAATATCAGAATCCTTGAGTGAGGACAGTCAACAAAACTGATATCCTTAATCCAGTAAAATCCCTTAAACCTGCCAAGGTAGATAGACACAAACCTGGTCACGCAGGATGCCATAATACACTGAACCATAAGTTCCATGGCCAAGTAGACTCGAATCAGAGAAACCATCAGTTGAGGAAAAAATTTCTTCGCATGAGAAAACCACAGGTTTGTCTACATCGAATACATTGCTCTCGATGGCTTCATGAAAGAAGATTCAAGTAACAGTTAGACATTTCAAATAATTTAGCAAACTAAGGTTAAAGCATCTAAAGTATAATGAATTGCTGCTTATGCTATTAACTGTGCTTCTAGATACTGAAGAATTTCAATCTTCAGAACAGCTAGCCTGGCAAAGTATTATACAGCTATAACTCATTAAACAGTAACGTAAGGCTAGAGAGTATGTGACCGAGTCTGAACCAAGAGTTGCAAGCCAAAAACTAACAAAAAGAAATACATTTTTTCTGTTTGCATATTAGTTAGTTTAGTGTCATTTGTACCATAGACTACGATTCATAATTCATAGGCTTTAATGTCAAGTGGGTAAAGAACAATTTTTACAACATGAATATGGGAGCTTCATTCAAAAAAATCTTCTAGAAACTATGCTACAACATGAATATGGGAAGGGTAACTGGTGTACGCAATCACATAATGAAAATGGAAGAGCCAAGAGGAAGAAATTGGCGACTATCATGATGTTACTTGACTGGGTTTTCACCACACTGGTCAATATGTTTAGTATCTAATAAGCAATATCTCTTTAAAACTAAACAAAATTTTACTGTCCCAGAAGAAAACGGGCTCCTTCAATCAATCCAGGTGGACAAACCAGACCAAGAATGCTCATCATTTATTGGTGACTGAGAGTGGGGAAAATAAGGACATAACTGAAGCAGATGTACCTTTTGGAATTGCACTCTGGTTATCGCTAGATTCCGCACTGGCTTGTTTCCAATCTGCAGAACTGCAGCAAATATACCTTCCTGAAGCACAACAGAAACTTGACTTCCCAAGAATATGGAACTTGTGGGAAACCTTGCCACCAGGATCTTTGGAGTGGCTACTCCTTGATCTAGAAAAGCATTTCAACCACCTACAGCAAGCATAACCTACTATGCCTAATAAAATCAGAACAAGAATAATTCCCAAACTTCCAACAATCCATATATATGGAGGATGACGCTTGGGGCTCTCAGCATTATCTGCAATTCATAACCCAATAGGGTCACAATTTTTCTTAAGTTCATAACAAAAGTAGGCAGTAACTAGAAAAACTCAGAAGGTAGGGGCTCTAAGGTTAATCCTTGATAAAAATTGAGAAATAAACAGCAGCAAACAAAGTAAATGTGGAAACAGACAACTTTAAGGATCTCTAGAAGAACTGCAGTTCCTCCCAAACATTGTATGAAGTTTTTTTAAACGAATTTCATTGTCAATGTTCTTCTTAGTTAGATTTCCCAAGTAAAAAATTCGTCTCTGAAAGATCACTAGATATAACCTTCAGTTTGAATTTGGGTTGCCATACATGTCAGTAGATTTGACTTTACTCAAAAAAAACATACAACCACCTATTTCAATTTTCAATATTGTTACCAGACAACACAGCTATTTGTTGACTTTAAGAATGTCTTTCCTAAAAGTATGCAAACAATCAAGTACATGTTGTCTGAATGATAAGTGTCAAAGTTCTTCATACCCACCTGAGAAATTGTTCAGAGAATAGGAAGGAGCAGGAGTAGGAGTAGAAGAAACGTCTGTCTCCAGTGGATAAGGATCGCCAGGAACTACAAAATTCACAAGTTAAATGATAAATAACAATGGCGATCATCAGCAGAATCATAACTTAATAAAATTGCTTTCATAAAAGAAACACCAACCCGAATTCAAGGGAATATAATACAAAGCACCCACAGTGACATTGCTGGGATTTTCAATTCCATTCACCGACTCAATGCTATCCATACTGACCCCAAATCGGCTAGCTAAAGACTCAATGGTATCCCCATCTCTCATCACATAGCTCATCAAATAGTTCCACAACCCGCTTGAACAGGCACAAAACAGCCTCAAAGACACAACAGCGCCATTCCTCGCCATTCGGGTCGTGTTGGGCAACAGCGCAAGCCCATCGTACGCTTCCATGACTATGTCATACACATAACCACGATTCGATTTGATGGTGAAAGTAGTGTTGGTGATGTATTTCTTCAATCCAGAGGCACAGGAACAGTTCTTCCTGATGAACACATAGTCCCGGCCATTGCCTTCCACAGTGACATCTTCAGGCAATACGTCGAACATACTCTGGATCACAGAAAGGGTCTGATTTGGCTGAGGTTTGAAGGCCAGAAACGAGGTGCATAAACGGGTTGTATCCGTACAATTTAAGGGCGTGGGATAAGAGGAACAGAGGGAATGATCTTGAAGAAGAACGGCAAAGTATAGAAGGAAGAACAAAGTGCGAATTCGTACAGGATTCATTGACCAGAACATTGAATTCTAGCTCCAAACTTAGCGGATAAAGATAGTCAATAACAGAAACTAGTGGCAGACAAAGCTCGATCAAAATTCAACACACACACACACACAGAGACACAAAAGGGAAAAACTCTATGTGGGTAAGTCAGAAAATGAAACCCAAGAAAGAACCAAGCAAGAAGATCATAATCTCTATACAAGCTCAGTAAAAACCAGAGAGAAGGGGAAGTAGTATAGGAAAAAAGGCGAAGACCCAGAAGTTGAATGAATGAATAAAGTGGAGATTTGTACGAAAGGTTGAAGATTTGGAGGTGAAAGCGTTGGAAAATGAGCAGAGTTTGAAAGAAGATGGGAGGCAGTGCTAAAATTAGTAGAAGAATAATGGTGGGGAAGAAGAAAATGAGCTGTAAACAGAGAGCTAAGGTGGCTTGAAGGAGAGAAGAAGGAAGAAGTGAAAAAACTGTAAACAGAGCATCTGTTTATGGGTAAAAATGAAGAGTGATCATAAAAATAGTGAGACTGGCAAAACCCTCTTCTTCCTTGAAGCTTATTACACTGTGGGGAGTAAAGGCAAGAAAGTGATGAGAAGGGTTTTCCTCATCCATACACATGGAGATTTTTGACAACCAACCCCCTTTCTTTTCTTCTATGCCTAAAATACCCTTCCTTCCCCCGTTTGGATGGAATATCTATGTCCATGTTTCACTAAAATATCAATAAACCTTATTAATATCACATTCACAATCTATTTTTATGGATATTTGAATACTCTTATATTATATTTATCGTGAACATTCGAATCAACTTCACACATCTCGAACGTCAATCACATAAAACAACTATCTGATTCAACAACATTTGATTGGAATGAACTTGTAAGATTTTAATGTTCTAAACCATCATGGCTTGACCCTAGTGACATAAGGTCATAGAAAAAACAAAGGACTTTGAGGAAATTGGTTCAATCTATGATAGTCACCTATCTGTTTGAACAATTGCTAGGATGAGCACAAGCTCAACAGTAATTGACATGTACCCTTCTTTGACTAAGAAGTCAGAGGTTCGAATCTTTCACCCCCAAATGTTGATGTTAGAGAACAAAAAAAAAAAAAAAAAAAAAAGTTGAACAATTGAATCATGTTGGAGGAGTGTATATTTGTTATGACCCTTTATTTCAGGAGGAAAATGAGTTGGATTTCTTTGAGTATTTTTGTTTTATTTTTTAAAATTCGTAGAAATAATTATTGTCGAACAAAAAACTCATGGAGTGTGGGTTTTTATTGCCCCACCAATAAAAGGACTCTTTCTATTTTTTGTTGTTTTCTTCTTTTTTTATTAATTATTAATTATATAAAGTATTATTACTTATTCCATGTTAAACCTTAGATTAGTTAGCTTCTTTTTTTATTTGAACAAATATTCAGGCTAAGAAATCAAACTTTCCTAAAAGGCAATAATTTTATTCATCCTTAGATTAACAATTAATTTTGATTCTATAAATAAATATGAAAGTTGCATCATTAAATGTAAATTTTCTCGTATTTAAATATTAATATTTAATATTCTAAGACTTCTTTTTCCAAAGTATTCAAAATCTGCCATTTTTTAGAACTATTAAGAGACCATCTTTCTAAATATTTATGGATGATTTGTTGTAATTTTTGTGAAAATAACTTCTCATGGCATAGTACAAGAATATGGTAGATTGCTTGTTATACACTCAAATAATATGAATTTTGTGATTATACAATAAATAAAAAATACAAACAAATTGAGATATATAATTATTGCAATTCTTGACTTTTTGTTTTCAATAAAAAGAAAATCTTGACTTTTCTTTGGGACCAGTGTTCTTACTTTTGTATCCCTCCGCAGCATTTGCCTTAAATAAAACCACTAACGGAAAATAATTGAATACATCAAGTATAAATTATTTATAATGTTACACACAATTTGATAAACAAAATTATTTATAGGAAAAATATTTATGCTACTTTGTACTAAACTTAACTTGTTGGATAATGAATTTTAGTTTTTAACTTTTAATTTTATCAAACCGAAATTCGAACTTGGAAAAGTGATCAAATAAACAAACTTATCAAAATTAAATTAGAAAATTATCGATATAAATCAATTCAATAAATAGAGGAAATATAAGATTTTTTTTTTTCTTTTTGGAGTTCAACAACATTTGGAGTGGTGAGTTCAAACTTCTGACATTTTAATCGAGATTACAGATTAATTATCGCTAAGTTATGTTCATTTTCATCTCGATATTTTTGTCAAGATTGACATTTTTAAAGGAGTTGTATAAATATTTTTTTACGATGAAAAAAGAAGGAATAGTTTGTATAGAAAAAAAAAAAAAGAAAAGAGATTGAGAGTGAAGGTTGTTTTGGGGAAATGGAGAGGAGGCATGGCGGTGGGGGCAGGGAGAGAGCTGGCAAAAGAAGTACGACAGTTGGGAGTGGGCCCCTACAACAGGAGTCGCCGAATATCAACGCAAAATCGCCGATCTGTCGTTTTGGACCGAACGACTTGTCAGTCCACAAGCTTGGCTTACCCTCCTAATTTCCACTTCAATTCCACTCTTTTTTGAAGAAATTATTATGTGTTTTCGGTACAACGAGACGGATAGTTTTACATCGTTGGATTTTAAAGAAAAGTGGTAAACCTACTTTGATTTTGTATCTAACGGTTATTAGGAGCAGACAAATTTGAAAATTTACATCTAACCGTTTTAAGAATAGAGCCTCATTATACTGGAAGCACCTAATAATTTACTCTCTTTCTACCAAAAAAGTATTCGTCGTAACTCTTCTTAACTTATCCTACCTTATCTTCTTCGTTACAACTATAATCTTAGCCCTAAATTTAATCCTCCCCCCTCCCAAAAAAAAGACTATAAATTAAATCACTAATTGAGGGGGGATACTCGATAATTATTAATTACAAGAAACAACAATATTTGACAAAGTTTAAGTGATGAGAGATTAGAGTGTTGATTAAGGAAATAGTTTTAATGTAGTACTATTGAGTGTCTCACAAGGGATTGATTGGAAGAGATAAAAAATCTAAGTGTTTAATACATAGAGTTTCAAATCAAGTGTAATGTTAAATAATATTATTTGTACATTAAGATGGTGTTATGGTATAGTGAATACACTATCTGAGTGTATCTTTCTCAAATTGATCACCCTAAGCTGACTATTGGGTGTCGATCTTACCATACACATTATGAAATGCATATGTCTATGGTCAAGTCTAACATGATTGCACATTTAATCCTCATGTCTTATTAGGTGGTATCTCGAGCTAACATTGTTTTGACTTGTCTTCCTTTATGTCGTAAAAAAATCTCTTATAACAAATGGCAAATGAATACTTAAAACCCATGAAAATTGAAACATAACAATAGTTAAATTTTATGAAGCAAAAGACTCGAACAAAATTTCATTCTTAAAACAACATTCAAAACACGATTACTCCTCAAAAAGTTATCCAAATTCTCAATTATTTTGGTCTTTAGACAACATACAAAAGCAATTTACTTTCAAGGTTTGCTTTCATGGACAAAATGGAATGTTGAATAATGTATTAACCTCATGATTGTACTTAAAAGTTAAAACAATTCGCAATCACAATGATTTACCATAATTTAATTTCTCTTTTATCATATGTCATTGTCCTCTTAGGTTGACTAATTATTGACGAATTAGAAATGTCGTTTATTTTATCAATAATTCAAATAATAAAGCAAAATTTTTGTAGTATATACGTGGCCAGGTAGTACCAAAATTATATTCCCCAAAAAGGAAAAAGAAAGACAGAGACTCTGACAAAAGAAAATAATTAATTATTAAAAAAAAGTAAAAAGTAAAAGCGCATTGGGAGAATTGACTGGCTGGCCCGCACGTGGACTACAGACAACTGTAAAATTACGTTTTCCCTGCGGACCTAGTTGACTTGCAACGACCTTCTAAAGGTTAAAATAATAATTTCCATTTTTTTAACTTATGAATAATAATTAGCTTATCGTTGCTAATTATTTTATGTTACTAATAATTCATTCTAACTATAATGTTTAATCGAAATTTAATCATTGTGTTGTTTTGTATAATACATGTTTCAATAAAGTGCATCTGTGGAAGAATATTATAATTACAGACTAGCTAATTATCTCCCTCTCCACATATTATCAAAAAAAAAAGAAAAAAAAAAGACCAATTAATTATCGTTATACTTGGTTTAGTTTTGGATTTTAAAATAGTTTCACTTTCTACTTACTTGAACCTAACTTAAATGGTTGGACGTTTATACATTTTACTATAGGTTTAGATTTGAATTGTCTCACGTCACATTTTTCACTTATGATGTCATATTAAAGAATAATAATTTCAACATTGTGTGTTAATTTTAGTTCATATAGAGATTGAAAAATTTATTGATTTGACAACTAATTAGTTGTCAAGATGTGATAAAGTGACTGAAAAAACAAATAAGGGGTGTGGAGAGAAGATAGTAATGTCAAGATGGTACAAGTGAACTATTAATGAGTAAATTAAATTGAAACTTCCAAACTATAAAAACAAAATTGATACAAGAACTGAATTTCTAATTTAGATATTAAAAGTTATCTCAAGTCCCAAATCCATTTCATTGAAGTATTATTTATATTCGGATTGGTTCAAATCTTATTGATGTTCAAATATTTTATTGTGTAATATTTGGTCTAAGAAAAAGTCAATCCAGTTATTAACATTAGTTTTCCATTAATCTTATAACAATGGTTCAAAATGGATCAAAACATAACATTAATATGCTATAATATAAACTCGAATCAATTTTTTGACATTTATTGGTAGAGGATTCGAACTTCTGACCTCTTGATCGGGAATACATGTCAATTAACATCTATTTATTAGGTGAAAAACAAACAAAATAGATGCATTTGTCACTTTTCCATTGAATAGTTGTAAAAGAAAAAATTAAAATTTAAACATATTTTCCATTAATCTATTGTTTTATGGAGAAAAAGAAAAGGAATTAGTATATATATTGGGCACACACTTGAAGTGAAGGACATGTAAAAAGGGCAAAAGATTTGGTGCAGTGGAAGAATGAAGACAAGGGAGAGTGTCTTTTCTTGTTTGTTTGGACAAATTTATGAATCAAATATTTTTATCATTGGATCACTGCTTTCTCTTTTCTACCATATACGAAATGTTCTTTGTCGGTTACCACTCCATTTTCTCATATTATATATATTCAAACTATATGAAATATAAATTATGTTTGTTTTCTCTTAAATTTCCTAACATGACTTTCATCCTAGTTAAAGTTGCATTTGAATTCCTAGACAAATTTTAAAAACAAAAACAAGTTTTGGAAAACTATTTTTTTTTTCCAAAATTGGACTTGGTTTTTGAAAACAAGATACAAGATTGATACTAAAACCAAGAAACTTATAAGTGGAAATATATGTGTATAAGCTTAATTTTCAAAAACAAAAAATCAAATGGTTATCAAACGTGACCTTAAAAATTGACTTTTAAGTAAAAAAAGAGAGAAGTTTAACCTACTAAACTACAGAAACCAAATTGATAATCTAACCTAGAAAGTACTATACGAGTTAGATTTATCTGAGTGGTAAAAATTCATAAGTTGGTTCATTATCACTGAATTAGCTCGACCAATTAAGATATTATATTCTCAATAAAAGAGTTTGGAGGTTTGAAATTTATCCATCAAAAACTAAAGAAAAAATGATGGATGAAAAAAGAGATTGTTTTATAAAAAAAATAGTTTAATCTATTTCTAGTCGATTTGGTACACCAACCAATGAAATTGCCCAAGGACTAAGGGACAAAGCCCATGCACTTACTTAAAAGCTAACAATTTAGAGAGAGAAAGGCATGGAATTTCATTTAGCTGGAAATCTGCAAACTTTGTTTTGGCAGATCAAAAAGCTAATCATTTTCATTTTTATATTTATATCTATATTTTAAAGTATAAACTATAAACTAACATCTGATTTTTAAAATTAATTATTTCCACCAACTAACACCACTTAATTGAAGCTTATTCAATATTGTGCATTTAAGTATCATAACAAAATTCAAGTGTCCAACATTAATTTCAAACATTAATACGAACCTTTTACCTGCTTTTTTTTCTCTACAAAACAGGATTCTCAACATTAAATTTACACAGTTCTTTTTAGTTCTAACATTAAGTTTACAGAGTCGATATGTTCATCATCAATCCTTCCAATAAATATTAAATTTGCTAGCCCTTTTAAAATTATATAATTTTAATAATTTTGAAATATATATATATATATATATATATATATAAATCTGTATTCTTTGTTGGAATATAGTCAATTGGATATTAATTAGATAAAACATCAATTACCATCTCAAAGCCAATATGAGTATAACTCAACTAGTATAAAATTTGTACTGATAACTAAGAGGTATATGATTCGAATTCTCCATCCCACGTGTTGTCAAAACATATATATATATATATATATATCATCTCAAGATCAATTGCTTAATCCTTCACACCTGTATTTGCTGAACTTACAAAAGTTTCTTTCTTTTTTAATTTCGATTTATGTAAGAATGAATATTATGATTCAAGTCATCAAATCATATTCTAAACACTAAATTAGAAGAAAATTAACTAAATTAAATTGTTGATTTAATTTAATCTTTGAAGTTTGAGAAATTGTTCTAAATAGTTTATGGACTCATTTCACTGTTACTTGACTAAAGAGAGATGATGCGGCGGTCAATTTGCTAGATGTACTTGGTTGATTTTAAGAAAATATCAATTTAATAATTTTTAGTTTAAATTAAAAATTTAGTCCATAAACTTTTAGAGTTGTGTCAATTTGATCCCTAAACTTTAAGAAGTGACAAATAGGTCCTCGAGCCTTTAAATTTGTATCCAATAAGTCTCTGGACTTCAAAAAGTATCCATTAGGTCCTTAAACTTTCACTTTTGTGTTCAACAGGTCCTTTAACTTTCAATTTCATGTCTTATGAGTCGTTGATCTATTCAACATTTTTTAAAATTCACAAGTCTACTAGATAAAAAATTGGAAGTTTAGGACCCCAATGGACATGAATTTCAATTTTATATTTAATAGATTGGTTAATTTTTAAAAGTCTCAAACATGTCAAAGACCTATTTGACCCAAAATTGAAAGTTTAGGCAGCTATTAGACACCTTTTAAAATTCAAGGACCTAATTGATACAACTCTCAAAGTTCAGGACTAAACTTGTAATACAACCTAACTTTTAACTGACAAGACTTCCACTCTCTAATTTTCTCTACTCCCTCCTTCCTCTTGATCGAACAAATGCCATTTCCCCCGCCATCATTTACCATTGTAGTTGTTCATGTCCACTACTGCCATCAAACTCCTCTCCTCCAAAAGTCAAGGAGAAAAGAGAAGTACAAATAGAATTTTTAAAAAAAAAAATCATTAAATTTAGGTTAAATTACTAAAAATACCCTTAAACAACTATGAGGTTGGTTTCAATGATACCCTCTGTAGCAGCCGATGGTTTGAAAGAAAAAAAAGAGAGAAAAAAGGGAAAGTGGGCAAATCTGCTCGGTCAAAGGAAAAAAAGGGGGGGGGGGAAACTTCCCCCCAAAATTCGGTCAATTGACCGTAATAAAAAAAAAAAAAAACTGAACTCACTCTCCCTCTCACGAACTCTCTCCCTCTCTCGACACTTTCACTCTCTCTCTCCCTCTCTCGACACTTTCACTCTCTCTCTCCCTCACGCTCATCTCTCTCGCTCCCTCTCGGTTTTCTCTCCCTCCGCCGCACGCCACTGCCGCCTCCGCCTCCCGCTCGTCGCTCGCCGTCGCGCCGCCGCCGGTAAGTGCTTCCCTCTCTCTCGTTTTCATTTTTCTCTCTCTCTCTCTATCTCTCTCACTCGGCTCCCTCTCGTTCCCTTCTCAGTCAACCGCCGCGAGCCATCTGTCGACACCGCCACCGCCTCTCACCGTTGAGCTCCGCTGCCGCCGAGATGTCGCCAACCGCTGCGAGCCGCCGCCGGTAACGTCTCTCTCTCGGTTTTCTCTCTCTACTGTGTTAGTAATGGTCACACTTTTTTCGTTCAGATTGAGCAGCCACTGCCGTCCTCGGGCTCGTTCGCCTTTTCAGATCTTTCCATCGTTTCAGACCTGTTCGTCTTTGTCGTTTGGAATCGATCGTCACCGCCACCACCTTAAGATAAACAGCCTCACGCAACTTGTATGTTCGACGATTTCAGTTAGTGGGTAAGTGAGATTTAAGGTGTTTTGGTCAATTTAATGTTTAATCATGGATACCCATTGATTTTAGCTTCTGATTTCAAGGTGCTCGTGGCGTTTGGAGGCCGAATTGTCGAATTTGAGCGATTTGGGACTGTTGGACAGCAAGCCGTGGTTCTGTTTTGGGTGAGTTTCAGTTGTTAATTTACCCCCAAATTTAATGGGTTCTTAGTTGAATGCTTGGTTTAGAGTCCCTAGTTAATTAAGAGTTCCTTTCCTTGTTGTAGCTTGCTTAAGAACCTTGGAGTTAAGGAATTTCTTGAAGGTTAATCAAGTATCTCCTTCACTAAAATAAGTAGCCCTTTGGAATAAATTTTGTGCTTTAAAACTCATTTAAGTTGAGTGTGGCTTATTATAGCACGAGTTGGATTAAATCCTTAAGTTGCCCTTAGAATTTAAGTAGCTACTTGGATTCAAATTCCATGTTTTAAATGCATTGTATGGTAGCTGAACATGGTAAGTAGCTTGCTGCATTGGAATGAAATTAATGTGTATGTTTGAAATGATTGTTTACTCCTGGCATGAGAATGTGTATAAGTTGTTCGGATTGAGACTGAGGTGGTATGTTGCGTTGATTTCAAGATTATGGCTACTGCATATATATCTGTGTTGTGTGATAGAAGCGAGTGTATGACTATTGTATATTTTTAAAGCTGACTGACATTGTTTGTGGGCAACGAGAAGTTGTGGTTTTTCTCTGTTTAGGAGTGTCGGTTGTCGCCTCCATTTCTTATTCTTGAGATATGACTGAGTTAGGATGGTATATATCAGTTAGCCTGTCAGTAATCTAGGGAAAGAAACCGATCGTATTAAATAGGTTGCAGTTAAAAAAAATTAGTAAGTGTTAAGGGGACCTAAAGGGATAGGCTAGTTGCCTCGGATGAGGGTCATGTCAATTAAACACCTAGGACTGAGATGTATTAGACTGAAATGAGGGGCTTAATGGACGGAACTTGGCTTCGCAGACTAGGTGCCATTTACTAACTGTGGAAGTTAAATTCTGACTTAAACCCATGAACGCCCCACCAGTGAAATGGTAGTTTGGAGCGCTACGCACACATTAGTGCCTTGAGGGATGAGACTCAGCTCCACTGACTGGGTGCCTTCTACTATCAGTAAGAGTATAGATCTCCCAAAACACCCACCTGTGCACTACCAGTGAGTTGGCAAACTTATATGTAGGTGAGTTAATTAATCACGAGACCCGGACTGCAGATAAATGAAATGAAATGAATGAGAATGAGATGACCTAATCCTTAGGCCATTAACTCGAATAAGATGTTAAAACTTAGATTGCTGCAAGTGTCTTGAAGTTTTGCTACTTACTGAGTATTTTTTAAAATACTCATTCTTTTCCCATACATGCAACTGCAGGTAGAGGTAAAGGTGTACAGAACGCGTGACGGAGAGCTGTTGAGCCATGGATCTCCTTTTGGATAGTCTTCCGCATTTTATGTTTTGAAATTCTTCTTTTGAACTTGTACTGCTTTGTTTTAAGGTTATTTTCGCGTTAAGTTTGTTTGAATAACTAAAGGTTTCTTTTGTTCTGTTTTAACTGGGATCCCAGACTGAAAAGTTTCGCAAAAATTTCTAAGTATGTTTTACCTTGGATGTCATTTCCTCGCTTTTCTTAGAAGTAGAATGATATGTATGTAGTGACGGTCCGAGGATCTAGACATGAAAAGTAGGGTCGTTACACCCTCAAACTTTGAAAAGTTTCATTTTAACCCTTAAAGTTTGTCTCAAAATAACCTTTAAAGGTTTTTTTCGTTAAATTTATAGTAATAATTATGACTTGTTTGCATATGTATCTATGCGAACAGATTTAAACACATACATGGAGGTAAAAAAAAAAAAAAAAGGTAAAGACACATACAAACACATAATTTTTTTACAATGAATTAAAAAAAAAACCGTCAAGATTCATTTTGAATGAAATTTCAAACTTCAAGGGTTAAAATGAAACAATTCAAATTTTGGAGTATATATTTGAAACCAATCCCATAGTTTATAGGTATTTTTAATAATTTAAACTTATTTTTGTCAAATTAGCAAAATACAAATTGATTTTTACGTCATTTTATTAGTCAGCTAAAAATCAAAAGAGTTTAGAGATAATTTAGAATCATTTCCATAAATAATAAAAATAGAATGACAAAACTCAACTGCATATCGGTCATACGGGTATGCAGTCAAGTTTTTTTAAAACATCCTCCAGACGACAAATAAATACCATATTTAAGAACTGTTATAGATGATTTTGGACCACCCCGATGCACAAGGAACTGGCGAGGACAACCGAGCAGAAATCGGACTGGGAGATGGACCCAAGAGGCGAAACCGGCAAGTGGGACGGGCCAAGATCGAAGGGGTCGAGCTTTTGGCCCGAGCCCATCCGGCTCCGTTTGGTCCCCACCGCCTCTGGCTACCCCGATTTTGCCTGGTTTGTCCCGAAACGCCTCCGAATACCTAAAAACCCTAGGAGGATGAGCATGTATTTATATCTCTCTTCGCCTATGAAGAAGGGAACCCGAACTCTCTACTCTTTCTCTTACTCTCTAGCCCTCCTACCTCCGTTTTCTGACTTAAGCATCGGAGTCGGTGTGGCTAGCACCACACCGTTGTGCAGGTTTTCCGTCTTGCAGGCCACGTCTTCCCCCCTCATCTACAAATTTACCGTTGGTGGCATGTGAAGGTCAAGTGAGATCCGTCTTACCAAATTTGACCATCAACAAGAACCAAAATGAATTTTTTGTTGTTAAAAAATAGGGAAAATGCACTTTTGGTCCCTGAGGTTTGGGTTAAGTTACACTTTGGTCCCTGAGTTTTCAAACTCAACAAAAACACCTCTGAGGTTTGAGATAAGGAGCAATCGGGTCCCTGCCATTCAATTTGCCGTTAAATACTAACAAAATGCTGACCTGGCAATATTATTTTAATTAAAAAATTAATTTTTAATTTTTTTAAAATAAAAATAAATTAAAATAATAAAAATATTATTATTTTAATAATTTTTTAATTCTTTTTTCCCTTCTTTCTTCTCCTTCTTCTTTCTTTCTTTCTCCTCTTTCTTCTACAACTTCTTCTTCAACCTTTTGTTCTTCAACTCCGGCGGTGGCGGCCACTGCCGTTCGCCGGCCGGTTTATATGGTGTTCGATACTGGCAGTGATGTAAGTTGGGTGCAATGTGCTCCTTGTGGTGATTGCTACGAGTAAACCGATCCGTTAGCTCCTCCTCCCTTTCCCTCTTCGTTATAAAAAAAAGAAAAGAAAATGTGAAGGAATGGAGGAGAAGAGAGAAGAAAAGAGTGAAAGAAGAGAAAAAAAAATTTCGGCGGCCAACGGTGGTGCCGGCGGAGGGCGGCGGACGGCCGGCGAACGGCAGTGGTCGCCGACCACCGGAGTTGAAGAACAAAAGGTTGAAGAGAAGTTGTAGAAGAAAGAGGAGAAAGAAAGAAGAAGGGAAAAAAGAATTAAAAAATTATTAAAATAATAATATTTTTATTATTTTAATGTATTTTTATTTAAAAAAAAATAAAAGTTAATTTTTTAATTAAAATAATATTGCCACATCAGCATTCTGTTAGTATTTAACGACAATTGAACGGTAGGGAACTGATTGCTTCTTATCTCAAACCTCATGGGTGTTTTTGTTGAGTTTGAAAACTCAGACACCAAAGTGTAACTTAACCCAAACCTCATGGATCAAAAGTGTATTTTTCAAAAAAAAAAAAATGAAAAAGTGAATTTTGAGGTTTAATTTGAGAAATTTGAATATTTGGAGAAAACGAATAAAGGTAATCGGTTAATAATATCTTTTTTTGGGGGCGTGAAGCACCAGTAATTCACCAGACTGGCTTTATCGTACAGAATGAGCAAAAGGCCACTGACATTATAATATATTTTTTCTTTTTTTAAAAAGACTATATTATATTTAATATTTATTATACATCAGTATTTCAAAATAGCAAAAAATTTTAAAAAATAAATAAAATCTGACGTGGGGCCCGCAAACTAGGGATCTTGTCTGTGTCTCGGCTTCACGATGCATTGATCAGACGGGGCCATTTGCCGTTAATCACATCAGCCTGACACGTGGCACTCTTTGACGGTGCCTTCCTATTCCTTCAAACTCCTCCCTAAAATTCTACACTTTATTTTCACACAAATTTGTTATAAATCATTTAAGGAAAAATTACACTTTTAATCACTTTGCGGTTGTCGACGGTCGGTCGTCGGCGACAGATTGGTGGTGGGAGTATTGAAGAAGAAGGAGGGTGGTGGTGAAGGGGTTGAAGAAAAAAGAAAAAAGAATTAAAAAAGAACTAAAAATTAATATTTTTATTAATTTTTATTTTAAAAAATGAAAAAAAAAATATTTTTTTAATAAAAAATAGGTGTCACGTCAGCAGTCTATTAAAATCTAACGGAAAAATAGATGGAGGAGCGAAAATGAAACAAAATCCAAACCTCAAGGACTAAATTGTCGAGTTTGAAATTCAGGATCAAAATGAAACCTAACTCAAATTCCAGGGACTAAAAGTGTATTTTTTTCCATTATTTAATTCCTTTGTCCTCATTCCACCACAACAAAATTTTCGTCAAAGCGAGCATATCTTAATGGTAATTGACATGTACCCTCGACCAAGAGGTGATATGTTCGAATCTTCCCATCCCAAATATGTTGAACTAAAACAAAACAAAACAAAATTTTCACTTCACATCTTTTTACGACTATGGTTAAAATTTAACTTACCACCGAGTAATTTAGTTTGGTTATATGATTATAATAACAAAATTCTATTGCAATTAGTAACACATATTAAAAATGTGTCAACTTGGATTTCTACCTCAATATACATATTTGTTAGTTCTCCAATTGGTGGAGGGTGAAAATTCAAACCTATGACGTTTGGATTTTAGATATATATCTTAACCAGTTGGGCTAAGTTCATGTTGTTATTTATTTATTATTATTATTTTTGACATGACCCTCCCTACGCATGTAAACTAAAAAAGAGAACATATATATTGAAATTATTGCTCTTTTGATAAGATTAATATTTAATATATAAAATATTCTTTATATACAATGTGTTGGATATTATAACAAATATAGTGGGATAGAAAGTGATGTATAAATTCAATTCATCAAAAGTTTCAAAAGGGATCGAAACATCAAAATGAATTTGATGCTTGATTTACAAATTTAACATATAGAAGTTATGTTTTACCTATGTTTCAATTTTGTTTATTTTATTCTTTCGAGTTACTAAGTTGCTAGCCTACAAATACAACTTGTTTCTTCATTTTGAAATCGTCACATTCCATTTAGAGCATTTTTCTTTCCTTCTTTATTTTGATCTTGCATTGAGTTGAGAGTAAGTATCCAAGAGTTATGAAAGATCTGAATAGTTCGAGGTTTATGTTCTATCGAAATTAGTCGTTGTATCTTGCTAAGATGATCTTTGTAGTCTACTTGAAACCTATGTAGAGTGAATAATTGTTTTCAAGACAACTCTTTGTAAGCATGCCTCAACTACTTATTGACGATATTATTTTACAACATTTGTTATATATACAATATTTGTATCGTTATTTATACTGTAATTGTTAGTATCTAATTAAGGTGTAATCAATGTGCTTCTTATTAGGTCATTTTTCCAACAACAATGTCACATTATTTGATGAGAAAAACTTGTACAAAACTGAAAGTTGACTACAGAACTTTGAGGACATTTTCTGTGGCCCATTTTGATTGGACATGGGGCTGCCATGTGATGTCCTCCAATTTTCCCATTTACTTTACAAACTAGATGCTCCTAATGTTATGGACATTTTTAGACAGGTATAGGCCCAAATAAATCAAGATAACAAATCTTCCCAAAGAAAATCAAGATACCCTAAGGCCCATAATTCATGGGCCAATCTTCATATATATATATTCAAAATTTAGAGTTAGTTGATTAAATTTGGGTCCTTTTCATTGCAACCTTATAGATAGATTGTATAGGTTTGAATTTTTTCATTGATCGTGAAACTTAAGGCCCTGTTTGATGACCATTCTACTTTTGGTTTTTGGTTTTTGAAAATTATGCTTGTTTTCTCTCAAATTATCTACAATGGTTTTCATCTTTGTTAAGGATATATTTGAATTCCCAGCCAAATTCTAAAAACAAAAACAAGTTTTTGGAAACTATTTTTTTTTTTCAAAATTTGATTTGGTTTTTGAAAACAATGAAAAATGTAGATACTAAAACAAAGTAACTTATAGGTGGAAATAGGCATGTATAAGCTTAATTTTCAAAAACCAAAAACCAAAAACCAAATGGTTATCAAATGAGATCTACTTTTTTTTAGTTTTCAAAACTTGACTTGGTTTTTTAAAACATGATGGGAAGAAGGTAGATAACAAACAAATAAATTTCTGGAAGGAAGTAGTGTTTATAAATTAATTTTTTTTATAAAAAAAAAAAACTAAGGCCACGTTTGATAAAATATATATATATATATATATATATTTTATGAACGTTTGATAATCATTTCGTTTTTGGTTTTTTGTATTAAAAAATTAAACTTATAAACATTACTCCTACATGTAAGCTTATTACTATGTTATCTAGTACAAATTTGAAAACTAAGGCTCCCTTTGATAACTACTTCTTGTAGTTTTAAAAAGGGAAAAATACACTTTTGGTCCCTGAAGTTTGGGTTAAGTTACACTTTGGTCCTTGAGTTTTCAAACTCGACAATTTAGTCCCTGAGGTTTGAGATAAGGAGCAATTTGGTCCCTGCCGTCCAGTTTGCCGTTAAATACTAACGGACTGCTGACGTGGTACTATAATTTTAATTAAAAAAATTATTTTTTAAAATTTTAAAATAAAAATATATTAAAATAATATAAATATTATTTTTTTTATTATTTAATTTCTCTCCCCCTTCTTTCTACTTCGTTCTCTTCTTCTTCGTGCTCTTCTTCTTCCCATTCACCAACCGGCGCCAGCCGGCCACCGTCAACCGCCGACCACCGACGGTCGGTCGCCGGTGTCGGCGATTTCCTTTTTTTTTTTATTTTATCCTTTTATTCTTCTTTTCTTTTTTTTTTTCCTTTCCCCTCCTCTTTTCCTCTTTTCCTTTGTTTCTTCTACCTCTTTCCCTACCCTTTTCTCCCTGCTTTTAGATAAAAAAAAAAAAAAATCGACACCCAAGATCATTGAGTTCGTGAGCTGCTATCGAGTTGGAACCGTCGAGGGACGCTTAGATCTGGAACCCAACGTCGATCGCTCAGATCCGAAACCCAACGCCGGTGCTCAGATCTGGAACCCAACGCCATTCGCTCAGATCTGTAACTCCACGTCGCCGTTAAGGTTGAACCGCACGTCCGATCAGGAACACCACGCCGTCGTCGAGCTGGAATCGCGTTCGTGAGCTGAGTTCGTGAGTTAAGGCTGGAACACCACGTCTCCGTCGTTGTCGAGCTGAAACACCACACCACGCCGCCGTTCAGTTTTTTAGATCTGAAAGCAGTGAGAAAGGGGTATGGGAAAAGGGAGAAGAGAAGAAGGAATGGAGGAAAAGAGAAGGGGAAAGGAAAAAAAAGAAGAAGAAGAAAAATATTGAAAAAAACAGAAGAAAGAAACAAAAGGAGAAGAAGGGAAGAAGAAGAAAGAAGAAGAAAAAATAAATAAATTCCGGCAGCCGCCGCCGCCGTTCGCCGGCAGTCGACGGTGGTCAGGCGGCGACCGGCCACCGGAGTTGAAGAAGAATGAGATGGAGAAGGAAGAAGGAGATGGGGAAGGATGGGGAAGGAAGAAGATGAAGAAGAAAGAGAGAAAGAATTAAAAAATAATAAAAAAATAATAATATTTGTATTATTTTAAATATTTTTATTTTAAAATTTTAAAAAATAATTTTTTTTAATTAAAATAATAGTGCCACGTCAGCAGTCCGTTAGTATTTAACGGCAAACTGGACGGCAGGGACCAAATTGCTCCTTATCTCAAACCTCAGGGACTAAATTGTCGAGTTTGAAAACTCAGGGACCAAAGTGTAACTTAACCCAAACTTCAGGGACCAAAAGTGTATTTTTTCCTTTTAAAAAAATAGCTTGGTTTTTGAAAACATGGGAATGAAGTAGATTTAAAAAAAAAAAAACAAAACAAAAAACAAAAAAAAAACTTATAGGTGAAAGTAATGTTTGTAAGTTTAATTTTCAAAAACCAAAAATCAAATAGTTATCAAACGAGGTCTAAAAAAAGTAATTTCAAAAACTTGTTTTTGTTTTTAAAATTTGGCTAAGAATTCAAATGTGTCATCAACAAATATGAAAACCATTATAAGAAAATAGGAGAAAACAAGTATAAACAAACATAATTTTTTTTTTAAAAAAAAATAACCTAATTATCAAACAGGGTCTAAAAGAAAGAAGTAGTTTTTAAAATTCCATTGAGAATTAAAATGTTTTTTAAGAGAAGTGAAACCATAGTTTTTTTTTTTTTTTTTTTTAATTGTTTTCAAACTAACTTGGAAAAAAGGACTAAGATGATGTCGGTTGCATCATCAATAAAATAATAAATGACTGTTTTTTTAAGTCATTAAGGGACTGTTTGGGGCGCTGAATTGGATATAATATCTGGTGGTTATAATAATTTGGGGATTATAATAGTCTGGGGTTATAATAATCTGTGTTTGGGGTGCAGATTATTATAATCTGGGATAAAATAATTTGTGTTTGGGGTGCAGATTATTTTAGTCTAGGATAAAATAATCTGTGTTTGGGATGCAGATTATTTTAGTATGGATTAAAATAGCCTGTGTTTGGATTGCTGATATGTTTAATATGGGATTCTTAATCAAATGTTCAAATTGACTATTTTTTTCCTGATTTTTTATTTGTTTATTTTCCTCCTACAACTTTGTAGGTCAAATATTATATTTTGCAAATATCAATAAAAAATTGTTTGGATTCAGTTGTAAGAAAAATAAAGTATTGAATATAGGGGCTAAATGTTGTGTTTAACTTAAAAGGAAACAAAAATAACTTAAGGTAAGAGTTGATTTTTTTTTTGTTTTAGGGTCATGATTTTTTCACAAAAGAAGTTATTTTATGATTTCATATTGGAAAACCATATTTGTTTCATTTATATATTTTCAACGTAAAAATGGTAAATGCTTATGTACAAATAAATTATATAATAAAACTCCATATTTATATATGTAGAAAGACAACTGAGAAACTGTTAAGTATTTCTAACATGGAATGACCAAAAATCGCTTTTTTCTTTTTCTTTTTCTTTTTTCCTTCTTTTTCATTTTCTTCCTCCATTTCCATCTTCATCTTCATCATCTTCTTCCTCCATTTCCATCATCATCATCATCTTCTTCCTCAACCTCAAACTCCATCTGCGTCATTTTCTTCTTCCTCTAACCCTAATGCCGGCAACGTTATCAACGACTTTTCCGACAGTTGCCGACAAATTTTTTCGACGACCAATTTTTTTTCCTCGTTTTCTTTCTTTTCTTCTTTTTTTTTTTCTTTATTTTCATTTTTTATATTTTTCAAAATGAAAATGAAAAGAAATATGAAAAAAAGGAAAAAAAAAAATTGGTTGCCGGAAAAGTCATCGACGATCGCCGGAAAAGTCGTCGGAAAAGTGGTTGACGATCGCCGGAAAAGTCGTCGGCGATCGCCGAAAAAGTTGTCGGAAAAGTGGTCGGCGGTCGTCGGAAAATTCGTCGGAAACTTCGCCGGCCGACGGCGACCGATGGTCGTCGGAAAAGTCAAGGAGTCGCATGGAAGAAGAGAGAAGAGAGTTACTGTAGAAAATAGATAGAATAATCGAGTGGGTTGAATGATGGTTACTGTAGAGAATGGATAAAATAATCGGGGGTTAAAATAACCCACCTCACCATTTATTTTTGTTGGTGCCCCAAACACTGAATAGGTTATAATAAAGGGGGTTATTATAACCTATTAAGTGCCCCAAACAGCCCCTAAAGAGATAACTAACTCGACAAATATTTTAAAGTTTCAGGGGTCCATTTTTAAAATTAGTTGTAAGAAATAAATTTGTTTAATAATAATTTTCTATTTAATTATTGAGAAAAATACACTTTTAGTCCCTGAGGTTTGAGTTAAGTGACAGTTTGGTCCCTGAGTTTTCAAACTCAACAAAAATATCCCCGAGTTTTGAGATAAGGAGCATTTTGGTCCCTGCCGTCAACTTTTCTGTTAAATTTTAACGGTTGCTGACGTGGCACTATTATTTTTAAAATTTTTAAAATAAAAAATAAAAAATATATTATTATTATTTAATTATTTAATTATTCCTCTATCTCTTTACTTCCCTTCTTCTCCATCTTCTTCCTCTTCATCTTTTCATTCTTCTTCTTCATATCTCCGACGGCCGGCGGCTGCCGGCCACCGCTCGCCGGCGCCAGTGCCGCCGCCGGCCACCGATCTCCAACCTCGTTCCAGATCTGGAACGGGGAGGAGGGAGGGACCTACCTCCTCCCTCTCCGGCGGCGGAATCGAAGGGGGTTTTCCCCCTTCGTTTCTGTTTTTTTTTTAATTTTAAAACAGTAAAAAGAGGGAGGAAGAAAAAGAAACGGGAGGAAGAAATAAATTTAAAAAAAAAAAAAAACGTAGCCGCCGGCCGCCGGCCGTTGGATATATGAAAAAGAAGAAAGAAAGGATGAAGGGAAAGAAGATGGAGAAGAAGAAGGGAAGTAAAGAGATGGAGGAATAATTAAATAATTAAAAAATAATAATATTTTTTTTATTTTTTATTTGAAAAATTTTAAAAATAATTTTTTTAATTAAAATAATAGTGTCACGTCAGCAACTGTTAAAATTTAACAGAAAGTTGACGGCAGAGACCAAAATGCTCCTTATCTCAAAATTCAGAGGTATTTTTGTTGAGTTTGAAAACTCAGGGACCAAACTGTCACTTAGTCCAACTTCAGGGACTAAAAGTGTATTTTTTCCAAAATTATAAATTTGTGCTTTATTTGGGTGGATAGAAAATACAATCCATTTGCATGATTATTCTGCCCTATGCTTTAATTTGGAAAAATAGTTAACAAACAGTAACAAATTACCATATTAAAGACTAACATAATAATTAATTAATCAATCAACCAAAGTAGTTTAATTTTATCTTTTTCCCTTTTCCATTGTACTTTGAATTTTTATTTTTTGGGTTTTTTTTTTTAAACAAAATTTAATTTTTGAAAAAGGGCATTGGCCTGATTGGCTCTATAAAGTTAAATAGTTACTGTTGAATGATAATTATTTCCAATGTCCTGACCCAAACACCCATACACCTTTTGGCCTACCTGCAGATCAAATGAAAGTGATACCTAAAAAATTCAATCTCTACTTTATTTCATATAAAAAAAAAAAAAAAAACAATAATTTTATGATAGGAAAGGAAAATCCAGCCATGTAATAATTTTGAAAAGTTTATAATAATATGCTTTTTCGATTTTTGGTTTTTTGTTTGTAAGGCATGTGCCCTTCGCCTTTATGGCAGGGTCCCCAAATGAGAGTGGCAATACGACATTATTTCCACCAATATCAATGCCTTTCCTAAGAAAATCAAAGGTGTGACTGTGACTTATTTTTTTCACATTATTCATTATAATAACATCGATCACAATTTTAATTTTTTTTAGTTCAAATATAAACATATAAAGTTAGCTATCTTAATTGTTTGGGGAAAAAAATTTTACCTTTAAACTTTTCAGGTTGGATCGAATTTTATCATAAACTTTCAACTTTATCCGACTAGACCTTATACTTAGATAAATATTGTAATTATTACTCTTTGTTTAATTTTTGCATTTCATCCACTAATTCAAAAAAAAATGTAAATTTTTGTAAACTCACTAACTTCAATGATATCAAGTTCTGCACAATTTTAGATTTGATTAATGCACTACTTAACTAATGAATAACATTGTGAAAAATCACAAAATTTAACGAAAATTTGTAACTCTAATGTCTTTTTTCTTTGAAATTTTATCAATCTTGTATCACGAATACTATTTTTAATGATTTTTCAAATGAAAAACTTATAAGAGAGTAAAAATTACAACAGGTTTCTAAGTTTATAATTAATACTGCAAATTTTGATAAAATTAAAAGTTTAAAGTAAAAACTGATACAACAGGTAAGTTGGAGTAAATATTGATTTTTTTTCTAATTATTTATGTTTACATGGTCTAACCTACTCGAATTTTTCTTCTTAGGTGGAGATGTTGATGTTGTAGGTAATTTTGGGCTATCCCGATACGCAAGGAGCTGAGAAGGACAATGCACTACCAGTCCAAGGAGACAACCACGAAACAGGCCCCGGAGGAAGAACAGGTCGGAGGGTTGGGCCAAGGTCGGAGGGATCGGGCCTTGGCCCAACCCATATGGTTGGCCGAGGTCGACCACTTGGCCCACTTGCGTGGGCCGAGTCCTTCTGCCTCCGTTCGGTCCCTATTGCCCCTGTCCGTCCCGGTTCCACTCGGTTCAGTCATGGATCGCCTCTGAATGCCTAGAGAACCCTAACTGAAGACACAAGTATAAATGAGGTCTCCCACACCCTAGAAAAGGGTTCAAAAAATTAACTGCGAAAACACTCTTTACTGTTTATCTGGCTTAGGCATCAGACTACAGGTGGCTTACACCACACCGATGTGCAACGGTTCTGGATGGTCTTGCAAGTCACGTCTTCCCCGTCCTCAACATATTCATTGTTGGTGTCACGTGGTGAGTAGTTTGGTCAGATTTTGGCATCAACCATTGATATCTTCAAAAATTCATAAAATAACTATTTAAGTTTTTTTAATATATATATATATATATATAACACACGCTCAATTTCTGTTTTTGTATAACCTACTTTCTAAAAACGGCTCAATTAAAAGATATTAAAAATGATAGAATATATTCCATTTTAATTTAGATTTTGATTAAGTTCATTTTTAATTGTTTTCTATTATCCTCTTTACTACATTCAAATCTTATAAACTTATCAAACACATCTATACTTTCAACAATATGGACCACAAACTCATTCTCCCATAATAACTTTATTGTGATTATAACATATCTAATACATTATTTAATCAACAAAAAATTATTCCAAAAGATTGAGCTCCATAAAATTATTCTTCAAAAAAAAAAAAAAAAAAAGAAAAGAAAAGAAAAGTGGGTAGTTGAGATTGGGGCTGCCTATAATACACATAATCATGAAGTATGCAATTTCAAATATAATTTATGTTATTGCTTTTGAACATTCCATCCTCTTTATCCTATTCTTTTAGTAAACTAAGAAGATTCTTATAAATATTTATTTAGACAATTCACTTAAATATTAACTAACTATATGTGATCATAATATAGTTTAGATTCTACTTAATAAGGCACAATATGATAACTGGTTTTTTATTTTTGGTTTTTGAAAAATCAAGCTTACAACCATTACTCTCACTTATAAGTTTCTTTGTTATTTTTCTTCGTTTTAAAAAAACCAAATCAAGTTTTGAAAAAAAAAAAGTTTTCAAAAACTTGTTTTTGGAATTTGACTAGGAATGTGAATCTGTCATTGACTGAGATGAAAACTATTTGTAAGGAAATGGAGAATAATTTTCAGAAACTAAAAACCAAATAGTTATGAAACGAGATCTTAATATTTTGTTTTTAGATTTTGAAAGTTAAGTCTACGAACACTAGTTTCAAAATTTATAATCGTAGTAACATTGATTGCCACATTTTCTACTTTATGCTCCATCTAAAAAATATATATATTTCTCAATTAAATTATATTTTTAGTTTTTGCAGAATGTTAATTACCATTCAAATAAAAGAATGAGATACTGAGATTCATATCTACCCTAATTAATGTCTTGATTCATTCAGATATTCTCGGAGTAACGATTCGAACCTTTGACGACCTGTTGATCAAAAATATAATGTCTTAAGCAGTTGAGCTATACTTGAATTAACCTAAAAACATATAATTAATATAATACTGCATAGAAGAAATAGTATTAAATATAAGCTAAAGTGGAATGTGGATAGACCACATATACTCTATGTATCTATATAAGATTTTAAGGTTCATTTTATACCATGAACCACCATGGTTGGTGTCACACCCCTATTTGCGGAATTTTTTTGTTGGTTGTTCGAGTCTTAGGAGCGTAACCGGCCTAAGGGTTCTCCTTAGTTCAGCCTTTCCTTGCAACACACTAACGTACACAAAGTAGAGAAAACATGATATACCAAAGAGAAAGCAACACTGGGACGAGTATGTGTGGTAACCTGAATCACTTTATTGGTATAAGTAATTCTAAACTCCACAAGTAATCCCTCAATCTAGAGATCACGTTTTTGGCCCCTTGCACATCTTGCAAGGTTGCCCTTTTATAGAGGATGGGAAGAGTAGGGTTTGGTTAGGGATGGGTCATCCAAGATAGGAATGGATAAGGTTCAATTTGAATTTCAAATTATGGATAAGGCTTATCCTTAATTTGAATTCAAACTTACCTCCATTTGACCCATCCAATTAACCAACCACTCTTATCTTTACAATACACAGATTTAAACTCACTTTTCCCTCCAAAATACAAGAACACACATTCAAGACAAGTGTTTGGTCAATGCGCCTCTTTAGGTGTTCTTCAACCACAATTGGCCTCACAAAATGCATCTCCCAACCTTCTTCTTTTGGAGTAGAGTTGATCCTTCGAATTGCAAAGTCATCCCCATGCTTGGACGAATCAGAAGAACCCAATTCGTAGCCAAAAAGAGCTTCCCGCGCGTTTCCCGCCAAAACAGCGTTTCCCGCCAAATGGCGCGCAGGGCGCTTCCCGCCAGCCCTGCGCGCACTGTCTGTGTCGCGCGCGCGCGCGCTGCTCGTGACCCGCGCGCCTGATTGCGCGCGCGCGCCATCCGTCTGCGCGCCAGCCTGCGCGCGCTTCCAGCTGTCCGTGCGCGCGCCTCTCGCGCACGCTGCCTGTCGCCCCGCGCGCGCCCCTGCCTGTCTTGCGCGCGCGCGCGGCCTTGCGCCTGCCTGGCGCTGGGCAGCGCCTGGCGCCCCTCTGCGCGCCAGTGCGCCCAGCTGCGCGCCACCTGCGCGTGCTGGGCGTGTCTGCTGGGCGTGGGCAGCAAGCAACGCCCACTTTGCCCCTTAGCAGCCACCTTATGCCATCAGCGGTCCTCCTGCCCCTCATGCCTGTCAGGCATGTTGTCATGAGTGCCTTGGCACGTTTGATCCCACTCCGCCTACCTTGCGCTTCACCTGTGTGCCGCCCACGCACACTCCTCGACTTGGGTGGTTCAAGGCCCGCTCCACCCATCGAGTGTCCAAGTTTCAGGGTCGTGACAGTTGGTATAATGGTTTTGTGTATATGAATAATAATGCTACCTTTCACTTCCAATTCCGAGCATAAGGCCTTTTTTCCTTTCCATAAAGAAGAATGAAGGACAAACAAGATGGATGATGTGAAAGCCATTATCAATCTCCATTTTATATTATGGATCAACTTTTTTTTTTTTTTTTGTCCATTGGAGAAAATATTGCCCACACAACTTTTCTTCATGCTTACATAATATCATAATATATATAGGAGAAGGATTTAAACATTCAACCTTGTTTTTTAACCATTATGTGTGTTGGACGATGCTTGTTTATAATATCGATATCTGATAGAATGTTATTTATGCTTGAGTATTTTAGGGGCTATTCTTCTGATTTATGTATGCTTACAGTTTGTTATTTCTCAGCCTATTATTTTGCTTCAAGTGTCCCCGTGTATTGCTTTATATACTATTTATTGGTCTCTGTATTTTCCAAGGTAATACATTACAGAATACTACACATATATTTTCCTCTCTCCATCTTTATAATATATCTAATTATGTTGGCATCTAGAAGTTTGATAATATTGAATTTATTATGTATGGAATAAAGTAAAAAAAAAAAAAATTGAAAGTCTAGATTATTTCTACTCAATTAGGTTTATATATATATATATATATATATATATAATTGAGTCTTCACTTAAGATGTTTATTCCAAATTCAAGTTAATTAGAGAGAAAATAATTAATATTTTGAAACCGTGTTAGACAACTAGAAAGGTATGATTAATTTTCTAGTGTAAAGTAAACTAAAGCCATATGATTACATTCAAAGTAACTAGACAATGTAAGACTTAATGGTTGGGAATTGTTGCTTAAAGAAAATCAACAAACTTTACAATAAATAATCAATGATTAGAAATATAGCTACCCCTTTCAAGAAATCTAGCTTTTAAGTTTCTTTTTTTCTTTCTCTTTTTTATTTTTTTTTTAAAAAAGGGAAAATTTAAAGATGAACTCTTATGAAAGCATTGCATCATGGACAAAAAAAATATAAACATAACAACATAAAAGCCACTATAATTGACTAGAGAGCCATCATCCTTGGTGGTTGTCATCAACATCTTTTACCTTTATTTCCTCCCTTTCTTTTTCCTTTTTTAGCTTGCAATCCCATGCTTCTAATTATCACTATCACAATACAATATCTCTTACAATAATAATCCTCAAAAGAAAAAGGCACAAAAAACATAAACAATTGCAAATGTGTTGGTTGAGTTTGAGGTGTATTGATCTTTATAAGATTAGATCAAAATCCCAACTACATCATCATTTACCATGAAGAAAAACTTTAAAAAAAAAAAACCCACATGTCGATTGCTTTGAAAACACATACAATTTTTACTTGAATGACATTCAAGTACAAAGTCAAACAAAGAAAGCTCCATAAAATTAAGCGAACATGAGAAATAAGATTAACTGAATTGACCTAATTAGACGTTCATTGATTTATCACTCTAGCTAACAAATGTTGTATAGTATATTTTTTAAAAAAATATATATGAGTTTAAAGAAAAAGTGGTAATAGATTGAGATTTTTTTTTTTAAAAAAAAATTGCACTAAAAGTTTGGGAAAAAAAAATTAAAAAAGAGTAAAACATGTGGTATAATTTAGTGGCTTGAGCTTGGATTGGAAGATGGATCCTACTTTATATTATTGATTATCAAATATTGGCCAAAATAGCGGCGCGTGGTTTTATCACCAAAAAGATAAATGAGGGAAAAAGGGAAAGAGAGAGAAGAATAAGATAAGTGACACACAATAATAATAATATTTATTATTAATTGATTAATTAATTTTTAAAAAGTTTAAATCTTATTCTCATAAGTAACCTTTTTAGTGTGTTTATTCTATTTTGATTAGTAAGCATCTTGATCCCTTTTTTTTAAAAAAAAAATTAATAGTATTTTTTTGTTGGCTAATTTGATTTGTGGATATGGTTTATTTACCCAAATATTTGATATCACATACAAGGTTAATTGTTGTACTTTGAGTTGAGTAGATTCGAATTCATATTAAATGATTATTAAAAAATTAATATAAAGAAAAAGTAAGTTTTTTTTTTCTTTTTCTTCTTTTATGCAAAATTTAAGAACTTGTAGAAAGTGGTTAAATTATGAATTTAAAAAGTGTCTAATAAATTTGTAAACTTTTGATGTTTGTGTCTTTTTTTTTTTTTTTTTGAAATACTCATCTTTGTGTCTTATAGATTTCTAAGTTTTATAATTGTTAAATAGATCTCTTAATTTTCAATGTTATGTCTAATAGATCTCTGACATATTCAATGTTTTTTTTTTTTAAATTTTTGTGTTTCATAGGACACTAAACTTTTCAAGTTTTTGTTCAATATGCTTTTGGATTTTAAATATCGTCAATCGAGTTTTTTTTTTTTTTTTTTTTTTGAGACAAAGTGATTGATGTAATCCAACCGAAAAAGAAGTGGTCCAAAACTAAGCAGACAACGAAATGATTTAGTCAGATATACAGCTAGCTTTCCAACTCCTTGATAATACTAAACTCAAACTAGCTCGTAGTTTTGCTCCGGCTTGGCTCATTTTCACCTCAAATAGGCCCCCAACTCGTAATTTAGGCCTGCAAAATTACAGTCAAATTACAACAATTAGCACAAGAATTCGACACCAGTAAGCAATTTAGGAGCCTATTAAAGAAACATTTTTTAAAATTTAGAGAATTAGACACAAAATTGAAAGTTAAAAGACATTTATATTAAACACATGTAGAGTCTTTGAGAGTCATAAGACGCAAATTTTAAAGTTCAAAAACTAAATTTGTAATTTAACCATGGAAATTTTAATAGTTTAAAGACAAAGAAGATAAAGTACAATAATTCTATATGGATTAGAACAAACAAAACAAACATCCCAATGTCCAAATGAAAATGATGGAAAGGAAAGTAAGGAATTGGATTATGATTATTGTTTTTGAAAAAAAAAAAAAAAGTGAAGGCAAAAAAATTATAGAAAGGGTTGTATAAAGGATAAAAATAGACAGTTGAAGGATAGTTTTTTTTTTTTTTTTTTTTTTTTTTTGGAAATAAAGTAGTGTGGGCTTTTCAATCTTAGCTGGTGCTTTTGTACCATCTTCCCAATTATTTTTCCATCTTATAAAACATTATGCTTTTCTTTTTCTTTTTAAAATTCTTCTCCATTCAATTAAATTAACCTGCTATAAAATTGAATTTATGATGTTTTAATATAATGATGACTATGAACTTAGAAAAATAAATTTTGGGTCTATAATAAATTTAATGATCTAATATCTGCCCAACAAATTTTAATGTTGTACTAGCTTTGTCCAAAGTTCCAAACATGTTAAAAAAGTATATAGTAAGTTAGTCAGTGCATTAATGGGAAATCTATAAAGTTAGAACCTTTTTAATTAGAAGATTTTAATAGGATTTAGTTTCTTTTAAAAGAAGAAATCAAAGTGTGAGAGCATCTCTTAGATTTGGAGTGGTCTATTCTTTGTCAATTTCATTTCTACATTAATGGATTCTTCCTTGATTTAGATTTGTCATTGTACTTTATTTGTTGTTTAGTACTTCTTAAGCATCTTAACATTAATGAACAAATATGTCTTGTCTAAAATAAGTATATTTCTTCTCTAAATTTATAACGTAATTTAACTAATAAGTTGGAGTAATTCTAAGCTAGTCTTTTTTTTTTTTTTTCTACAACATGTGGGAGTGGGGATATTCAAATCACAGATCTATTGGTCATTAGTACAAGTTTTATATCAGTTGAGTTATGTTCATGTTGGCATTCTAAGTTAATCTTTAACTATTCCATCTATTTTCATCAAGTAATTGATCATAAGAATCCAAACACCAATCACTAACTAACCATATTAATTAATTGTTAAATCGTATAATACAGTCTCAAAAAAAAAAAAAAAAGGAAAATTTTTTACTATGGTACAGTAGATACTCCTTCCATTTAACATTTAACACGTATTATATGATATATTATTATATTTTAAGATCTCATTCGATTATTAAAAATACTTCTTATAATGTTGATTCTAATAAATATTTGACATTAAAACTATTAGGGACTAATAAGTGGTGATTTGGTACACGATAATACAAATAAGTAGCTTAATTAATTAGTTAAATAAAAATAAAAACAAACATACATTTAAAAAAAAAAAACTAAATTTTATGGATCAAATTTGTCTTTTTTTTTTTTTTTTTTTTTTTTTTGAACAAGGATCAAATTTGTCTTTTATTTCATTGTGCAAATGTGGAGAATCAAATAATTAACCTTATAATATCTTTCCATTGCATTATATTAAGATTATCGAAAAATTTAGGGTTTGTTTGATTGGTGATATGAAAACATAAATTTGAAAACAAGGGATTCTATGAAAACAGAGTTGTGTTTCATGTTTTCAGATATGTGTTTGGTAGCAGATTTAGAAATTGGATCTCAATTTAAACAACCGTTCAAAATGTGTTTGATAATATATTTATAAACCATAAACTATGTGTAGTTATCAACTAAATACTAAGTTGAATATAAACTACTACTAATTAATTTTTAAACATGTCATGTGCTATAAATTTTTTTATAATTATTATTTTACAATATCACATAGTTTATAATACATTGAGTTTATAAATTTATAACATGAAATATTATATTTATTAAAATTTTTATCTTTTTTTAATTTAATTCTACATTTAAAAACTTCAAATTCAAAATCGGGATACACTGAAAACATAAAAAAGTTTTTAGAATTTCCACGGATCACAGAATCCGAAAACAGTTTTAAAAAACATGTATTCACTGAATTCAATCCATTTGAAAACATAAAACAAAATCCGTATTGCTTACCAAACAGACCCTTAAAAACCAAACAATCGAAATTTATTTTATTATTTTGAATTTAACAACATATAAGAAAAATATTTGGATGAAGGTTGAAGTTTGTTAAGATTGGCAGGTTATATTTATTTTGATAAAATGAAAAATAATTTTAAAAAAGAAAATGAGAGAGAGATTGGCAATAGAATATTTGGATAGAAATTAGGAATTTAGAGTTGATGAAATAATATAATATATGTGGATTTAAAAGAAGAAAAAAAAAAGAAAAATGGAGAAAAAGAATGATTGGGAATCAGAGGGTTGGGATTAAGGGAAAAGGTGTGATGATTTGATTTGATGGGGCAGCCTTTGAGAATGAGTGCGCCTTGTCTGACTTGCATTAACTTCTTCTATCCTACAAACGCACACACCGAATCATTACCCCCCAAATCCAATCATCTGATTTGACCTTCTCTCCACGCCTTCCCTCCTCATCACCGTCCAATCTCCGTTTTCCTTTTTTTCCGATAAATTTTTAGGTTTTTTTGGTGTGATACAACAGGTAGTTTTGCACTATTGGATGTAAAAACAGTAGCAAAAGTATCTCGATTGTGTACCAAATGATTATTAGAGACAGACAAATTTAAAAATTTACATCCGACGATTTTAAAAATGGAGCCTCATTGCATTAGGAACATCTAATAATTTTTTTTGTTTTTTGTTTTTTTCTCCTCTCTTTTTTTTTTTCTTTAATAACAACTTTATAATCTACCCAAAAAGTATCAATATCGACCAAAATGTAAAGTTCTCCATTTTATAAAAATATCGATAGATATATTGATAAAATGTCATGCCGATAAATATTTTTGAAATTTTGTTTGAAATAAAAAAATATTTAAATTAATAAATAAGTTTTTTACATTTTTTTTAAATAAGTTAAACTATTTATCTCCACATTAGTTACTTTTTGTTGTTATTTGTTATTTTGTTTATATTTTATTGATTTTTTTAGGATATAATGGAAATTTCGATTCATTCCTCATGTCAAAGTCGAACTCGTAGACATGTGGAAATGTTGACATGACGATAAAATTTTAATACATTTCTCATACATCCTTGTAGTTTCAATATGATAAAGTAGTCTCTCAAGGGTCTAGCTCTCTGTGAATAACAGAACATGTTTTAAGCATATGTACGCAACTCCACTCTTTCTTAGCTTGACATCACCTCAGTCTAAGTATTAACTCAAGCATTCAAGTGCATTGGGAACAACATTAAACTCGTATGAGTTCTAAGTTCATGCCTGCCTCTTTGGTTGACTCGCTCCACCTTGAATCCCATGTCAATGAGGACCTCCTAGACCAAAATCACACATCAATAAAAACATAATGTTATGGGTAAAAAATATTCATCATTGCAACAGGCCAAGTGGACTAGAATCGACGGGCCCAAACAAACGAGGAGCAGCCTAGCACGAGAAGAAGAAGGGTCGGAACCTTCCCCGGCCCACTATGTCCTCCTCGACCTCGGCCTGGGAATGAGGCCGAGGCGAACGGTCGGCCTCGGCCCAATATCGAGGCCGACCAGGGCCACGGGCCTCAATCCTTTCCAGGGTCCAACCTATCACCCAAACCCTACTGGGAAAAGCCTATAAATACAGTCGAAGTCGTCCAGAATGGGGATATACAGAAAAATACAGAGAAACACACAGGTAACTCCAAGAGCTCCTTGCATTTAGTCGTCTCCTAGTTCGGTATTGACTTAAGCATCGGAGTGCGTGTGGTCTATACCACACCGGTGTGCAACGTTTGTTTGTCTTGCAAGTCACGTCTTCCCCACTCTCGTATAAATTCACTGTTGATTGTCACGTGGAGCGGAGGAAAGTTTTGTAAGCGGAATTTAATCATCAACACATAAATTTAGATGTTAGAGATGGATAAGGTAGTTTAAATTTTTGTTATTATCTTTAAATGTAATTAGTTGGAAAAAGAAAGTGGTTTGTGAGTGAGATGAGGAGAAAAAAGGTGAAGGCACGCGAGTAGAAGAAGAAAAAGGCGAAGGAAAGGAAAGTGGTAACTGGTAAGTTAAAAAGGCAAAGAGGGTGAGACTTGAGAGGTGTACGGCGGCGTCAAATCGCACAATAATAAATCAAATCAAAATAATATGAAATATGACGTGGCAATTATAATTTAACAATAATAATAATAATGGTGCCGACCTGGCGTTTAAAGGCAACGTCGGGCATGTTGGATGGTCGGAGGTCAGAGTGAGATAAATCACGGGCGGATGCGGATCACAACACGACAGGAATATTTACCAAGTGTGCTCCAACACTGACGTGGAGTGGGCTCCACTCTTTTTCACACGTGTAGCCTTGTCTTTAACCTCAAACGAACCTTAAGATTTAAAAAAAAAAAAAAAATTAAAAAATTAAAAATCAGTGAGCCGCATAGGCTACAGTCTCGCTCTGCCAATCTTGCTTTAGGCAGTGACCAAAACAGAGACCAGCCGACCACACGGCGCTTTTTTTTTTTTTTTTTTTTTTTTTTTTTTTTTTTTTTTTTTAAATTTATTTATTTATTATTTATTTATTTTTCTTTTAGTGGTCGGATTTCATGACAGTTGACAATTTAATTTTATTCTATCTTCTAACATCCCTCCTCATGGTTTTTTATATGCAAATTAAAATGGCGACATGTCAATTTTATAAAAATATCAAAAAAATTTCGATGTCCATATATATTTTTAGAAAAATATTTAAAATAAAAAATTAACAAATAAATGTTTTACATTTTAAAAATAAGTTAAAATACTTATTATAAATACTAGGGTCGGTTGCAAGGATAGCAATATGGGCCAAAATAATTGCAAATCTAGCAACCCACAAAAAAAATTGCAAAAATGGCAAAATCTAATAGTTTGTGTGTTGCATTTACTAAAATACCCCTCTAGATTTTCTTTCACTGATAGAAAGTTTTTCTATCACTGATAGATTCTATCAGTGATAGAAATTTTCTTTCACTGATAGATTCTATCATATGATAGAAAATTTTTCTACTACTGATAGATTCTATCGGCAATAGATATTTTTCTATCACTTGTTCGGTGTTCTATCAGTGTTGTTGTTATTTGGTTTTCTATCAGTGTTTGGTTTTTGTTTTTCAGTGTTTAATTTCTATAATCGTTCGTTTTTGCTTTATTTTTCAATGCTCGATTTCACCATGTATCACCATCGCTGATAGAAACAAAAGATCTTCTATCACTGGTAGAAAAGTATCAGTGATAGAAAGATTTTCTATAACTCACGAAAAAATTTTTTATTAGTCTCAGTGATAGAGATAGAAAGTTTTTCTATCACTCATAGAAAGATTTTCTATGAATGATAGAAATTTTTTCTATCACTCATAGAAAAAATTTCTATAAGTGATAGAAGATTTCTATCACTGATAGGTTCTATCAGGGATTGAAATATTTTCTATCAAGAGTTTTCTATCATTGATAGAATATCTTTCTATCACTGATAGAATAGTAAAAATTTCTATCAGTGATAGAAATCTTTTATCAGCTTTTCTATCAGTGATAGAAAGTTTTTCTATCACTTATAGATTATATCGGTGATAGAAAGATTTTTATGGGTGATCAGGGATTGAAAGATTTTTTATCAAAAGTTTTTCTATGATTTTGTATAAAAAGTTTTTTTTTATCACTGATAGAACCTATCAGTGATATAAATCTTTTATCACTGATAGAAAAAGTTTCTATTAGTGATAGAAATTTTCTATTCTATCAGTGATAGAAACTTTCTATCACTGATAGAAATTTTTTCTACTACTGATAGAATCTATCAGTCATAGAAATATTAGGGATAGAAACTTTCTATCGCCGATAGAAAATTTTTCTACCACTGATAGAATCTATCAGTGATAGAAATATCACTGATAGAAACTTTCTATCACTAATAGAAACTTTATTCTATCAGTGATAGAAACTTTCTATCACTGATAGAAAATTTTTCTACCATTGATAGAATCTATCAGTAATAAAAAAAACTTTCTATCAGTTAAAAAAAAAAAAAAAAAACTGACGAGAAAGAAGAAGATGGGCACACAGGGGCAATTTAGGAATATAAAAAATTAATTCAAAAATTTTGCCATATTTGCAAATATTTTTAAAAATTGCTATATTTGCAATTATTTACCTTCATGTTGCCACCCATTACAATTATCCTAAATACTATTACTCATTGTAATTAATAAAATATAAACAAAATAAAAAAAAAATGTAAAATAATATTTATAATAAGTATTTTAACTCATTTTTAAAATGTAAAATATTTATTTGTTAATTTCTAAGTTTTTTTATTTTAAATGTTTTTTCAGGAATATTCATCGACATCAAAACTTTTTCGATATTTTCATAAAATTGAGACCTGAATATTTCCGTCGACATCAACATTTTAACCCTTGGTTATAACATCAATTTTTTTTTTTTAAATGGAATATCAACTGATTTTAACATTTGAGTCTACAAAATAATTTAATTGTTAAATTTTAATGACACATCTTTTTTATGTTAGATAATAAAAAATAGTTTGAAATCATTAACAACGTTGTTTATTTAGTTCTTGTATTTTAAAAGGTGTAAAATTAAGTTTCTAGACTTTCAAAATTGTATATATTTGATATCCTTGTACGCCAAAGAGTTCCTATGTCTATTGACTTTCAACTTTTTGTCTAATAAGCTAGCACTATTAACTTGATCAGATTAATCCTCAATGACATGCTAAGAACATTATTCGACAGTTACGTTATGAGCTAATTTAGGTAGGTTTGAGATTTTTTAAGGTAAGAATTACTTTAAAAAATGGATAATAAGGACCTATTAGACATACAACTAACATTTTATACGTCTGTTAAATTATTTTTAAAATATAGAAACTAAATAGGCAATAAAAGTTCATGGAACAACTAATAATAACTTTTAAAATTTTAAAAATTGAACTGATACAACTCTAAAGTTTAAAAAGGCCAACCTTATCATTTTCCTTTATTGAGTAAATTAGTTGTTATAGGCAATTTTGGACCACCCCGATACACAAGGAGCTGACGAGGACAACCGGGGAGAAATCGGGCTGAAAGGTGGACCAAGGAGGCAAAACCGGCAAATGGGACGGGCCAAGACCGAAGGGGTCGGGTTTTCGGCCCGACCCCCTGCTCGGCCTCGGCCGGGGGCCGCGGCCGCCCCTCGGCCCGCTCGTGCGGGCCGAGTCCGTTTGGTCCCGTCTGGTCCCCACCGCCTCTGGATGCCCCGGTTTCGCCTGGTTTGACCTAAAACGCCTCCGAAACCCTAAAAAGGCTAGGAGGATGAACAGGTATTTATATCCCTCTTCGCCACTGAAGAGGGGATCCCGAATTCTATCCCTAAACTCTACTCTCGAACTCTGTACTTTCTCCTCTTGCTCATACTTTTCCACGCCCTACCGTTCTATTTGCTGACTTAAGCATCGGAGCCGGTGTGGCGAGCACCACACCGGTGTGCAGGTTTACTGTCTTGCAGGCCACGTCTTCCCCCCTCAACTACAAATTTACCGTTGGTGGCACGTGAAGGTCAGGTGAGATCCTCTGGCCAAAATCGACCATCAACAGTTGGCGCCGTCTGTGGGGAAGAAAGCTTGCCAAATCTGCACATCGGCTATTCCATGAGTAAGGGTATGGAGAAGAAAGACCAGGACGTAAACATAGAGAATTCGGATGGTGACCGCCACCAGCGGAGGTCACGGGACGATGACAGCATCCGGGGGTCGCCGAGACAAGCAGGCCGAGGCCGAGGCCGAGGCCGAGCAGAGGATGCCGACATCAAGATTGCCGCCCTTGAGGATGAGGTGAAGGGAATGAATCGGAGTTTATCCAAAATACTCCAAATCCTGGATAAACCCGGCCCTAGCACCAAAGTCCATGAGGGGAGCTTGATTAGAGACCCGAGGAAGGGGAAGGAGCCTATGGAGCACACTGCAGAGTCAGGGACGAGGTCAAGAGGAAAGAAGACTGACAGCATGACCAGCAAGGTCAGGGGGCTCAAACCCACTGATCGCACGATTTTGAGGAGCCCAGAGTCAAGCACACTTAAGGGGCGTCACTACACAGTTTCTACCCCAAGCTACGGTCATACTAAGACAGACCTGAGGAATTTGATCGTTGAGAAGCGCAGAAGTGCCAAAACTACCGAGTCCGAGGCCAAAGCCGCCGAAGCTGAAGCTCGGGCTGCCGAGGCCGAGGCCAGAGCAGCCGAGGCCGAGGCTAGGTTGGCCGAGGCCGAGGCCAAGAAAGACGACCTCCCTTGGAAGACCGAGCTTCTTAATGCACTAAAGGAGCTCGGAAATCCTCAGGGAGACCAGCAGAGGTCAAAGAACTTTGGAGATCAAAACTTGGAGGAACTAGCCGACCAAGTCGATCCGCCCTTCACAGAGGAAGTCATGAAAGCCGAGGTGCCTCAAAAGTTTAAAGTACCCACGTTCAAACAGTACGATGGCAAGAAAGACCCCGTGCAACATCTAAATGCATACAGAAGTTGGATGGACTTCCACGGCGTCTCAGATGCAATCAGGTGTCGTGCATTCTTTTTCACCCTGACAGGATCAGCTAGACACTGGTTTGAGAGGCTGAAAAGGAGATCCATCAGCTGTTTCAAAGAGTTAGCCCAAGCATTCCTTGCACAGTTCATGGGGGCTAGAGAGCAGCGCAAGCCTCACATCAACCTCTTGACGGTCAAACAACAACCAGGTGAAAGCTTGCGTGATTACATAACTCGTTTTAATGATGAGGCACTACAGGTTGAGGGGTACAGCGAGGGAGCAGCCCTGGTAGCCATAACAGCCGGTCTGGAAGACGAAAGACTGCTCAATTCAATAGGTAAGAGCCAGCCTCGAACCTATGCGGAGTTCGTCTCCCGGGCACAAAAGTATATGAGCGCAGAGGAGTTACTGAAGTCAAAAAGGTCAGAACGAGAATACAAGAGGTTTTCTTCATCTAGCTATGACAGTAAAAAGGACAAAAGGCAGAGGACCGACGAAGGAGGCCGGGGCCGAGCAGACCATGGCCGAGGCCGACCAGACAATGGCCGAGGCCGACCAGACCAAGGAGCACCTCCTTTCGGTAAGTTTGAGAAATACACCCCAACTGCTGTTCCGCAGGAGCAAGTACTGATGGAGATCCGAAATACGGGCCTCCTGAAATTTCCAGGGAGGATGAAGTCGAGTGCCGACAGAAGAGACAAGAGCCAGTATTGTCTTTTCCACCGGGACCACGGGCATTCAACCAGGAATTGTATTCAGTTGAAGGATGAAATCGAAGCACTGATCCAGAATGGGTATTTGAAAGAGTTCGTCGGTGAGCCAAAGGCCGAGGCCGACCACGGATGGCCGAGGCCGAGCCTTACCAAAGATGGCCGAGACAAAGAAGAACCCCTACGGGAGATCAGAACCATCTTTGGAGGACCAGCAGGAGGAGGTTCGAGTAGGAAGAGGAAAGCTATGGTCAGGGAAGCAAGGTCCGAACCAGAATATCGAGGTATGTACTCTGTCCGTCTATCAAAGGCACACCCCCCTTTGGAGTTCACTGAGGCTGAGGCAGCGAGCATTCATCAGCCACATAATGATGCTCTGGTGGTCACTCTAATTGTAGCCAATGTGAAAATCCATCGGATCCTAATTGATGGGGGAAGCTCGGCTGATGTCCTTTCTCTAACGGCCTTTAAAGCAATGCGGTTAGGGAGGGAACTCTTAAAGCCAAGCCTTACCCCACTTGTAGGATTTGGAGGAGAGAGAGTGACCCCAGAAGGTAGCATAGAACTTCCTGTGACCTTTGGGGATGGACAGAATGCAGTGACAAAGATGATAAACTTCCTAGTTGTGGATTGCATGTCAGCCTACAATGCAATCCTAGGAAGACCAACCTTGCATGAGATGAAGGCCATAGCTTCAACTTACCATCAGTTACTGAAGTTTCCAACTCCGAACGGTGTGGGAGTCGTCAGGGGAGAGCAGAAGGAATCAAGGGAGTGTTACTGGACCGCACTAAAAGCTGTCAAGCCACAGAGGGCCGAGGCCGACCAGGCCGAGGCCGACCAGAGAATGAGCCGAGGCCGAGCAGCACACACTTCCACCAATACTGAATATGAACTTATGGAGTCTTAGGGTTTTTTGTTTATTGCACTCTATCATGTAATTAGACATTGTTTACTTTGTTGCTGCCTCTAGTATAGGTTCAATGTTTTTTCTTCATTCAAAGTGTGAAAGTTTAATTAATAGCCTTACAGTTTCGCCATTAAAGTTCAGTATTCAGGAGTGTGCACAAGGCAACCGACTCAAGCATCTTTACACCGGGCGAGCCTGGACTGCCGAAGTCTACCTCGCCTCATCCAGAGTGAGAACATGTGAGCCTGGACCGACGAGTCTACCTCACATCCTCTGGCTTGAGCATCATTACACCGGGCGAGCCTGGACTGCCGAAGTCTACCTCGCCTCATCCAGAGTGAGACCATGTGAGCCTGGACCGACGAGTCTACCTCACATCCTCTGGCTTGAGCATCTTTACACCGGGCGAGCCTGGACTGCCGAAGTCTACCTCGCCTCATCCAGAGTGAGAACATGTGAACCTGGACCGACGAGTCTACCTCCCATCCTCTGGCTTGAGAATCATTACACCGGGCGAGCCTGGACTGCCGAAGTCTACCTCGCCTCATCCAGAGTGAGACCATGTGAGCCTGGACCGACGAGTCTACCTCACATCCTCTGGCTTGAGCATCTTTACACCGGGCGAGCCTGGACTGCCGAAGTCTACCTCGCCTCATCCAAAGTGAGACCATGTGAGCCTGGACCAACGAGTCTACCTCACCTCACCTGACATGAGTCCATACACTTCATCTAAGTCAAGCTCACCCTGCAGAAGCCAGGACCGAGCACCTCTTGCCAGGACCGAGCACCTCTTGCCGAGGCCGAGCAAAAACTTTAAAGGTATTCTCCTATTTACTCAACTATACTTTGTGTTTTAATAAAGTTTTTCTTGAGATTGGGGGCTGTAAAGGGGATATGCACTCCCTATTAAACAAAAAGCAAGTAATAGGGGATATGCACTCCCTATTAAACAAAAAGCACCCAGGTTGAAGCTAACATATGGATACATGTTCAAACCTATTCTCTTGTTATTTCCCTACAAGGACTAACATATGGATGCAGGGAGCCAAATCTTAGGCTAACAGGGGGCTTGAGGCCGAGGCCGACCCTAGCCTTTCCCCTAACTTTTCTCTTGCAGACACGAACCTGAAACGAAGCACTCCGAATGACCTAGTACGGGGTTCGGGGGCAACGCCCCCTAAGCAAAATTACAAAATATGATGCTCGGCCTCTTCCCGAGGCCGAGGCCGACCAGGCAAGCAGAAGGGGAGATAGCTGTGCTCGGCCTCTTCCCGAGGCCGAGGCCGACCAGCACCACTTTTGTAATCTCTCACCCTTTTTCATTTTCATTTCATCTAACCCCTATTCAGGGAGTGTCTACTTCTATCCTACTTTGCAGGATGACAACAAAGCTACACGTAAGCCAGTCCAGGGCAAAGGTCATTACTCTTAAATCGGGCTTAAGGAGCTCAACTTATAGCAATAAGTCACCCCGAATCCCAATTCAAGAGTGGGGGCTTAATGTTATAGGCAATTTTGGACCACCCCGATACACAAGGAGCTGACGAGGACAACCGGGGAGAAATCGGGCTGAAAGGTGGACCAAGGAGGCAAAACCGGCAAATGGGACGGGCCAAGACCGAAGGGGTCGGGTTTTCGGCCCGACCCCCTACTCGGCCTCGGCCCATGGCCGAGGCCGAGCATATGGTCGGCCTCGGCCATGGGCCGAGGCCGACCCTCGGCCCGCTCGTGCGGGCCGAGTCCGTTTGGTCCCGTCTGGTCCCCACCGCCTCTGGATGCCCCGGTTTCGCCTGGTTTGACCTAAAACGCCTCCGAAACCCTAAAAAGGCTAGGAGGATGAACAGGTATTTATATCCCTCTTCGCCACTGAAGAGGGGATCCCGAATTCTATCCCTAAACTCTACTCTCGAACTCTGTACTTTCTCCTCTTGCTCATACTTTTCCACGCCCTACCGTTCTATTTGCTGACTTAAGCATCGGAGCCGGTGTGGCGAGCACCACACCGGTGTGCAGGTTTACTGTCTTGCAGGCCACGTCTTCCCCCCTCAACTACAAATTTACCGTTGGTGGCACGTGAAGGTCAGGTGAGATCCTCTGGCCAAAATCGACCATCAACATTAGTGTTGCTTTTTTTTTTCCTCCTTTATTGACTAAATTAGTATTGTCTCCTATTGAGAATTAGAAAATTAAATATGTTATTTGTAGATGTGGTAAGCAAATGAACTCCTTAACTTTGTTTGATCTGATTGTCTATTTAACTTTGAATACTTATCCACTATGTCGATTTAAATTTGTTAACATTCACCAATAAAACACATTATGTCTTTATGCATAATATACAAATTAAGCTATTGGATAGGATAATACTTCAAATTTCAATGACTTAATTATTATTAATTTAAAAGAACAAAATTTTATTGTAATTTAGACTTTTAAGGATGTAAGCCGACAAGGCAAGGATGAAATTCCATGGCACTAAAAGTTGACAAACCTAATACATTAATAATTTCACTATCAAATTTCAAATCCACGTCAATTAGTTTGGCAGCATAGATTCATTTTATATGTAGTTTCTATTCTATCGCCCATAGAAAATTAATACTAGGATATTTTCTTTTTTTTCTTTCTACATTGTGTATTTTTATTCTTTTATTCAGAAGAAAAAAAATTTAGTAAAAAAAGTGGATAACTACACATTTTCTAAAGTATTGAGTGATTCCCTATGTTTTCTAAAGTACAACTATTATGTTAAATACACGACATGTTTTTTATTTATATGGTATAACGTTACATTTTTCTATTGGTTGACTACACTAAAAATAAGATTAAAGCCGAATAAAAAATATAGAAAAGAATTGAAATGACTATCATATTGAATAAATAACACAAACTTTCGCTTATGTTTTTTTTTTTAAAATTAATTTGTAGTTTTCTATTTGGTTCTATTATGTTAGGGTTAAAATATAGGGAAAAAAGTGAAATTGTTACCAATATGACATGTTTTCTATTTATTGTGTTATATTAAGGTTAGAAATCGAGTAAAAAATATAGGAAAAGAAGTGAGATAGTTACCGTTTTAAAAAACATGCTCTTGTTGTATTGGTAAGTTAGTTTCTTTACTATCCAAAAGAGATAGTTACCGTTTTGAGTTTACCGAATCGAGTGGAACTAGGTAGAAGGAACTCGACCCACATGACCTTATGATAAATGAGGATTTGAACCATAGACCTTGTGGTTATCAATACAACTTTATGTCCGTGCTTTATTAAAAGAAACAAATTAAAATAAAAATGAAAGTATGGAAGTCAAAATGATTCGAGCGAAGAAGACTTATGGCATCTTTAAAATTCAATCCTCATCGGAATAATTAGGTCAACGTCAAAGTAAAAAAAAAAAAAAAAAAAGTTGGAGCACAAGGGTAAAAGCGTCAAAGGAAAATGCTGCCGGTAAAACGGGTGTCAGATGAGGGAGGGGGAGTAATTGCTAATTGAGAGTAATTTTTAGTAATTACTGTGGCGAGAAAGAATGAGGTTTGGAACAAAAAGAAAAAAAACTTTTTAGCTGTTACGCATCAGAATTGAATTGAATTTGGATCTCGAGCTTTGTGCATCATGAAATACGATCGGCGATCTCGAAGATGAAGATGGAGGATCGGACGGCGAGGATTGAAGGGATTGGGTGTGAGTACAGTAGTGAATCATAGCCTCAGGGGAGACAGGATCATTGGATTTTTAAGGCTGTCAATTTGTCAGTTTGAAACTAATCCAACCGTCCGATCTCTGCTTAATCAACATGACACATTGTATTAACACATACCAGAATATTCCTTTACCCCCAACAAACATTATTTTTAATCAATTACATTACAACTTTAGTATGTTTTTTTTTTTTTTTTTTAAATAATAATTTTCAAAACCTATTTATTTATTAAGAGAGATATCATTAATTTTTTTCAAAAAGAGAAATATCATTAAATAACAAAACCAGCAAATACACCATCCATCTATATATATATATTTTTTGAAACTAAAAATACTTCATTAACTCATAAAAAAAAGTTTGTTGCAACTACATCATCTTCAATTAAATAGACTAACCAACGGGAGATAACATCATCCCTACAAAAGACAGCTTCATAAAGCTCAAAAACTCCATCAACCACAACGTTCGACGGAGAAGGCACCGAAGGGAAGCCCATCGCTGCACGTGCAAGGAAATGCCACTCGATTGCCCACTCTTGGGCATTTCACAAAAGATAAAGCTTCTGCTTTTGCCAACAGATCTTCAATATCGATAAAAAACGCCTTGGCTTCAGAGATATCGTTGCATTTGCAATTCAAAACTTTGATCACCATCCTCTATTAATTGGGAGGAAATATCAATAGGTAGTAACCCAATCTAAAAAAAAACCTGATCCTCTCTCCCGAATTGGAAGGGACTTCCAAAAACGAAAGACGCGGTTCGCGCTTAGATGATGGGCACCTACGTTACACAGTCGTGAGCAATGCACGAAAGAGTTCTTCTCCACTGATTGCTTCAATTTTAATAGTGGTTTAAAATCAGTATCTATTTGTTTGATAGATTTCTAAACTTTTAATTTTGTATAATAAGTCTGTGAAAAAATCCAAAAATTTTTAGAGGTGAATTGATTTATTAGATATATATTTGAATGTTATGCCTTATGAAACCTTAAATTTTAAATTTTGTGTCTAGTAGATCCGTATATTTTTTAAAATTTGAAAGCGCAAAGATTATATTTGTGATTTTAAAAGTTTAAGGACTAAGGGTGCGTTTGACGTTGATTTTGGGAGGGGTTGAAGTGATTAAAAAAAATCTTAATTGTTTTTAGCGTATGATAGATTATAAATTAATTTTTATAAAAGTACTTTTTCAACCACATTCATTTGCAAAATCCAACAATAAGGTTTGTGGACTTATTAATACATGGAATAAAAAGATCAATAATTTATTAGACATTTTTTAAAAGTTTATATAGATCTATTATATATTGGATTGAAAGTTGATGAATTTGTAAGACACTTTTTAACGACCAATAAGACACAACTTTCAAAGTTTATGGGCTAAATTTATAGTTTAACTAATGATATTTTGGTGGCTAGTTTTATTTTAATGCTTGAAGTTCGAAAGGTTTTTGTTCGCATGTGTTACATTTAAAAATGATTCCATTTCAACACGTTATTTAATATGGCGAGGAGAATATATTTTCTTTTTTTAAGGAGAGAATGTTATACAACTTCAAATATATAATTATAGATTAAATTACTATTTTAAGTCCTTTAAATTTGAACTTAATTTCAATTTTTTCTACAAAATATTAAAAGTTTCATTTCATATAAATCTTTCAAAACATCATACATTAATAATTTTATTTAAACATAAAATAAAGAGACAATTAACTATATATTATTAGTATGAAGCATAACTCAACTAACATAAAGTGTGTAGTTATGACCAAGAGGTTATAGGCTTGAATTCCTTTGTCCCCAAATGTTGTTGATTCAAAACTACAATATTTAAGGGATTTTATATTACTTTTTCAACGTCTTAACCAAATAAACTAGGCTTCTGTATAAAGAATGTATAAGGAATGCACAAAGATATTAGTTTATAATTAATGAAGTACGAAATTTTCAAAGCAAAATTATAGGGTACGAAAATAATAAACCTAACATTTTGAATTAAACATAAAATTTCGTGCCATTATCAATTTGGTGTTATATTTAATAAGCCCACTTGATTAAATATTTATTTTGATCGATTATTCATTGACATTGACACAATGAGAATAAAAGGTAAGCTAACACGTTGATATTTTCTTTCCTCTATTTTTCTCTTGTCCCTCCAAATGGATATTATTGTCAATTACATATCATGACTAATCTAGTTACATGTACGATCTTAATAAGAAATAATATATAAATTGATACCACGAATGTGAAGTTACAAGACCGATAATAAATATTCCAAACTAAACTTATTGTTCAAATAGTCAAAACAATAATGTCTATCTCTATGAATCGTAAATTTGAATGTACTTCTCTTTTAATTTGTAATTTAATGTTCAAAAAAAAAAAAATCTACCAATATATATCTTTTGCATCATTATAATATAAAATTATTATGTCTCTCTTGATATAACTTCTACCTCTAACCTTGCGGAACATTAATGCATTAAAATTTATTTAGGTGCATTTAAGGCCATGTATTTTCGTACTATTTGAAATTGTACGTCTTATTTCCTCACAAATTGTATACGTCTTATAAAGAATGTCTTATTCAAGCCATTTAAGATGGGTTGAAAGTTTTTTTTTTTTTGAAAAATAAACTTCATTAATTGGGAAAAACCTTACACCTAACTCTTCACCAAATATTGAAAAGAACCGATTAGGGATTATCTCATCCCTACAAAAAAAAATGAAATCCCTCAAATCAGGGTACAAGAAACGCCCAAAAAATCTGCTGAAACTACCAAACTTTACGGCGACGCGTGCTAACTTGTGGGCTTCCAGATTCTCCAATCGCGAGCATCTGGAGAATGAAGCTATGCTAGTCCTCGCAGCCACCCCCCAGATATCCTCTACTATTTTAGCGATCTCGGTAAGATCCTCCTCCTCCCGATTAATCAGCTTCACGACAGTCGCGACATCCGTTTCAATCAACAACGGTAACCTGGGATTGAGATCCCTCGCTTCAAAAGATCCTTTGTAAGAACTCAGCCCTTCTAGCAAAGCTTTAGCTTCGAGCCATTTAATCGACCCTTTTTTATTGATCCTCTTGCAGCCAGTTCCTACCAGAGATCCGTTGGAGTCACAGATGGACCACCCTAGACCTCCCGCCCCTGTTTTTTCACACCATGAGGCATCATAATTCAGCTTCCAGAGATTATCGTCCGGCGGTCTCCATCTTGAGTGACTCGAAAGGCTCTCCGGGGATGCCAGGTGAGGCTCTTTCTCTATGGACCCCTCTCATTCGACTAAACCTCCTTCAATGGATCTGATGAAGCTTTCGCAATCAAGCTTCTTGTTGATGTGCTTGATCTGGTTTTGTAATTCCATATACTTCACATAATTATGCCAGCTTTATTCATCTCTTCTTCGCTAAGATTACCGATCATCCCCTCCCACATGTCCTTCGGCTCCTCGAGCTTTCTGCAAGCATCCAAGAAGCCGTGTAAATTAGGGAAGAAAGCCTCCCAAATCTTCCTCAAGAACTTACACCTCCAAATTAGGTGGGCAGTAGACTTCAGCTTGCACCTGCAGAGAAAACAACTTGTGTTTAAGTGAATTCCTTTCTTAGCTAAATTGGTGAGGGTGGGGATTATATTGTTTATCATTTTCCACACAGTAATTTTAGCCCGAGGGATGCACTTCAGCCTCCAAACTGAGTTCCACAGACTTGAAGATTTAAAATCTTCTGAACCCGAAGCTTCTTCTCTCCTTGAGAAGGCATGTGCTAGGTGATACGTGCTTTTAACCGAGAAAACACCTTTTTGATCCAGCCCCCAGATGATGGAGTCTGAACTGTCTGATTTGCTTCTCGGGATTTTGAGGATTTGATCAGCTTCCTCCTTACAAAAGGCATCCCTAATGACCTCTTCTTTCCAGCCCCCTCATCGTTCAGTAAGGACGCAATCCTCTGCCCTTTCAGCTCTGATTTAACACTCAAGGGGACTTTTGTATTGCCCTCGATCAGCCACGGATCCTCATTAATGATAATTATATTTCCCGAGCCAATCTTCCATCTCATCCCCTTGGTAAAAAGCTCTCTCCCACACAAGATACTCCTCCATGTGAGGGAAGGATTGGAACCAATCTTAGCTTTTAAGAAGTTACCACCCTGAAAATATCTCCCTTTTAGAATTTTTGCCATCAGACTTTTGGGGTTCTTAATCAATCTCCAACTAACTTTAGCGAGCAAAGCTCTGTTGAAATCATGCAAGTCTCTAAACCCCATTCCCCCCTCTCTTTTGCTCCTACTCATGTTCTTCCAACTAAGCCAGTGAATTTTCTTCCTGTTGCTCGAAGAGCCCCACCAAAACCGAGCACACACTTTGTTGATCTCATTGAAGGGAATAAAAGTCCCCACGCAGCGGAAGCGCATCGATTGGACCTTACGCCGTATATTAATTAACATTAAAATACCGTTACGAAAACTCAAACAAACTTTAAACAAACTTTAAAGCTGCTGTAAAATTGGTTTAAACATGCTTAAAAATAAATCTAAATTTATTTTCATGCTTTTCTAAAGAAAAGGGAAATAACCGTCACATACCTTCGTTGAAGACTTGACCGTTCTTCGCCAACGACGCTCCACGAACGAAAACGCAACAGCCGCCTTTGTTTTTCTTTGCTGGAAATTCCTTCTTGATTGACACAATAACCACAGAGGTTACACCGGTATGTCTCTAAGTCTAGGAAGCAAAAAACTTGTGGGAGTCTTTCTCTAAGAGGGAGGCTAGAGAGAATTCTAGGTATTGTCTTTCAAGAGTGTCAAGTGTCAATTGTCCTGACCAATTAGGTCTAGTGTTCTATTTATAGAAGACAAGCCATGAATAAAATATTCAATTAAATCAATTTTTTCCAAAATTGATTCAATCTTATTCCTTAATTAATCAATCATGATCAATCAATTCCATAATTGATTAATCTTTTCCACAAATGACTAATTACTTCCATAAGTGATTAGATCATTTCCATAAATGATTAATCACTTCCTTAAGTGATTAATTATTTCCATAATTGATTAATTCTCGGTTAATGAATTCTTTAATTAATTAACCACCAATTAAATATCACATATTTAATTCCCGACCTAGAATTAATTAATTTGCCCAAACACATTTTAGGCCTTAAATTAATTAATTCATTATTTTGAACTCTTTCAAACTTCCATAAATTTATATTTGAACTTTTCAAATATTAATTTCTCTCATAATAATATATCAATATATATTATATTTGTTTCCCTTAATAAATTGAACATTTTCAATTTACTTTTATTACTTAGTTGTCTCAAATTACTTTACGAGCTACCAGTGGGACCTAATGAACCTGCAGATCGGAAGCTCCAACGATGTGAGATTAATTGGTCAAACTCATTAACCACATTAATCAATATTCGTTAACTGTGTGTACATTCCACTATAGACTCACAGTTGCACTCTTCTCACTGCAGACATATTTTCTGTGTCCACGGATCTAGACCAATATCGACTAGTTAGTCCTTCACGAGTGTCCGTAACACCAGTTGGGTCAAATTACCGTTTTACCCCTAAGTTACCTCTATTTCCTTAAGTACCAGTTCTCCTCTAATGAACAACCTGTTTGTGGTCCAACCATCAAACAGAAAACTCTCTCGTGCCATTGAGAGGGTAGAGCCCTTTGTTCAAGACTCGGAGTAACCACTTAAGGGAACACTCATCTACTTCCCTAAAGTCGGGAAGGAGTGAATTCCATCTTGTACGATTATGTTCCCAGCTCCCCATTCGGTCTTGTCCCCAAAGTGGTAGGCTTATTGAGTCGGCGTATTGGCCACTCTCACCCATACAAATCAAAGGACAATCTCTCATGAGCAGGAGTCCATAATCAACTCAGGATTAAGACTAAGTTGTCTAGGTCGTCCTAGTGAAATAGAAAACCAACTAGTTAACGGTGTTATAACCAGTGGTTACTATTTCGTGGTCCGGTCTTATGCAAACTCATTGCATAAGATACCCCCACTCGCATGTCTCCTACACGAACGCGTTGGATTGCAGCATTTGTATCAAATACAAAGTGGGTCGTATCCATAGTGTCACTAGGATAAGGCACCCAGTCTTATCCCTATACTATAGACCCTTTAGGCTGTTTCTTGAACAATGATCCCATATGTCGCTACATATAGTTCAAGACTCATATTACAACCTTGGATGTCTAGTTTATTGGATTAGGGTTATTATTAGGCAAAGACAAATATAAAATAACTAATAACAATTAATGGAAAAATATATCAATATTATTTCATTAATATCCGGTCAACGGTTACATTCACTATCTACGAGTTTTAGGGCATAAAACCCAACACTCATCACATATGCTCTTAGGGAGTTTGAAACAACTCATGGTGTATGTTGGGATCACTTGAGCAATAGCTTTAATCAAGATCTCTTTACCCCCGAGCGGGAAAAGACTCCCTTTCCACCCTTGGAGCACCTTCCACACTATTTCCCTTAATCTTTTGAACATAGCCATTTTGTTCCTTCCCGACTGGGCTGGCAGACCTAGGTAATGCCCTATCGAATCGGTGAGCTTAATCCTGATTGACTTGCTAAGCTCATCCGCCTTAGGACGAGACACATTCTTGCTGACCATACAGATCGACTTCTCTAGGTTACTCTTTTGGCCCGTTGCCTTCTCATACGTATCAAGCAGCTCCTTAACTTTTTCTCCTTCCTCATTTGTAGCTTTGAAGAAGATAAAGCTATCATCTGCAAAAATAGTCATTTTTTTAAAGGTTAAATTATAAAAAATACCTTTAAACTATGGAGTTTGTTTTAAAAATGCCTCTAAACTTTAAAAAGTTAAAAAAATACTCCTGAACTTTAAAAAATGTTTTAAAAAATATCCATGTTGTTAATTTTTGGATGGAAACCGTTAAAGTTTCAATTTCATTAATATCATTGAACTTTGAAAAAAATTAAAAAATACCCTTATTGAAAAATGTTTTTTCTTTTTTCACACACACACACGCACGCACACACACGCGCACGCGCGCGCACGCACACGCACGCACACGCACACGACGCACACGCACACGCACACGCACACGCGTGCGTGACACACACACACATTGGAAAATGTTTTTTCTTTTTTCACACACACACGCACGCACGCACGCACGCACACACGCACACGCGCACACACACTGAAAATGTAAAATCTAGTCAAGACAACAAAACTCATCTTAAACACACACAGACTGAAAATGTAAAATCTAGTCAAGACAACAAAAGTCATCTTAAAGTTTTTGCACGAAAATCTAGTCAAGTTCTTGGGATAATGTGTTGAAAGAGGAGAAAAGCTCATAGTCTATGAATACATGACAAATATGTAAAGTTTCTCTTTAATTTTCATGGAGGAAGAATTTACGGTGAGAAAAGGAAAAAAAAAAAGAATTTTCCAATAAGAGTATTTTGGAATTTTTTTTGAAAGTTTAAGGGCATTAATGAAACTGAAATTTTAACGGTTTCTATCCAAAAATTAATGACAATGGTATTTGTGAAACATTTTTAAAGTTCAGGGAGGTTTTTGAAACTTTTTAAAGCTCTCGGACATTTTTGAAACAAACCCCATAGTTTATATATATATATAATTTAGCTTTTTTTAACTAAAAATTTAATAACTACAATTTTAATAATCGTTTGTTTTCTTTTTATTTATTTATTATTTTTTACTATATTTTGGTTTTAGAACAAACAAGTTATCATTTGTTTTACTATCTTATATTATATTATATTTTTTTTTTTGAAAAAATACTATCTTATATTATTAAACATCCCCCCACCACCTTATATTTATTATTATTATTATTATTTTTCATTTTCTCCTCTCTTTCTTTTTTGTTATTTTACAATTTACAATTGAATGGGATGAGGATTGACCTAGAACTTCTACGAAAGCTTACTAATTATTTGATTAATAATGACTTCAAATTTACACAATAACACCCATTTTTATAAGTCTAAATGAGTTATATATACCAATTTTAGTATAGCTTAACAATTAAGTCTCTAAAAATACGTCTTGTATAAGTTTAAGGTTTAAATTTACAACTACATTGGATCCTTAAAAAAATTAAAAAAAAAAGATGTACTTTGTTAATGGTATGTGTTGACGCCAACATCTGGACAAACAGAACTCACCTGACCTTCACGTGACACCAGTAGTGAATTTGTTTGAAGAGGGAGAAGACGTGACCTGTAAGATAGAAGAAACTTGCACACCAGTGTGGTACGGTGCTTGCCATACCGCCTCTGATGCTTAAATCAGAAAGCTGAAGGAAGAGAGCGAGAGAGCAAGAGGAGAAGTAGAGTTCCAAGAATCAAGTTCGGGGATCCTTTCTTCCGTGACGAAGAATGATTTAAATACATTTTCCTGTCTTAGGGTTTCTAGGCTTTCAGAGACGATTCGAGCTGAACCAGGTGGAAACGAGACGTCCAGGGACACCAAAGACTAAATGGAGGCGGAAGGACTCGACCCTGACCGAGGCCGAGTAGGGGGTTGGGCCAAGGCCCGATCCTCCGACCTGTTTCTCCTCTGGGGTCCATTTTTTGGTCCTGTTGTCGAGCTTATGCCATGTTGCCTACGTTTGCTCCTTGAATTCCAGAATGGTCAGAATTACTTATAACAATATGAAAATAGAAAATTGAAAATAATAGATTTAATTAAAAATATAGTCTTATTTTATATTTACACTGTTTTCGAATATGTATTTAGTAATCAGATATCAATTTTAGAAAAAATTTTATATTTGTTTAGTAATATAATTATGTATATATACTGAGAATTACAATATTATATAATTTATAATACGTTATCATTCTAGTTCTAACAAAAAAATGAGACAAGTTTTTAACATAGCTGTAAATTTTTTCACATTTCAACTTTAAATATAAAAACAATAAAAACATATATTTTTTTTTAAAAAATTCCGTTTAAATCTCAAAATCCAAAAAATATTTTTAAAAGTCTACAAATTGGAATCATAAACAATGTTTGATAACTAATTTGTTTTTAGTTTTCTCTTTTTAAAATATAGGCTTATTTTCTTATCATTTCTCTAACATGTACTTTCTCACCTTTGTTAACAATACCTTTGAATTCTTAGCTAATTTAGAAAAGGAAAACAAGTCTTTAAAAACTATTTTTTAATTTTCAAATGGTTATCAAACAATGTCATAATTTGTTTTTTTTTTTAGTTTACCAACACATGAATTTGAAGATTTGAACATCTAACATGTTAGTCGATAATATTATATCTTAACAAATCTATTTTTTTTTTTTTTTTACAATATGTGGGGGTGGGTGATTCGAACCACAAACTTTGTGGTTATCAGTACAACTTAAACAAATCCAACTACGATCATGTTAGAAAAAAAAAAACAAAATTTAAATGGTATATAAAACATGGCCTTTATAATATTGAAAGACATTATTAATAAGAATGAATGCACCAATGAATGAACAGAATTAAAAGAAAAACAACATAAGTTAAGGGGTCAAAATTTTGTTTCTTCCCCAAAAAACCAGGCATGTTGGATGTTTGGGTTGGTGTGCAAGTTAGGCAAATCTGTTGTTGGTTACTGCCATTTCTCAGAGAGAGAAACAAAGAAAGAAACTTTTTAGAGCGAGAGAGATAGAGTATCTTTTAGCACGCTTTGCTTCCTGAGCTGAGTAACCCACCATTTTCTTTTTTGTTTTTCTCTTTTGGTTGCGTGAATAATGCTCTAAATACCGTTCCCTCTTTTGGGTTCTTTTGCCCTCTCAAACAGAATCTCTCATTTCAACTTCTTTTCATCTCCTCCCTCTTTTAACCAATTTCTTCACACAAAAAACACAACAATCCATTGAGAAAAAGAGACTTCCCTTCTTACAAATTAAAGCTAAATCAACCCGTCAATCCCATCTTCTTCTCTCATATTCTCTCTTGTTTTTGTTTTTGTTTTTCCCCTTCAAACCCTTTGCTTAGTTCTTCCTTGAGTGGCTGTTTTGATTGTGTTCTGATCGTTTTTTTCGAAATTTGCGATTTGGGTTGTGTTCTTCTTCATCTCTTGTTGAAGATTTCACCAGGTAGTTTGGATAATCTGTGTTTTTGGGTTCTGTTTTCGTCTTTCATCTTACTGGGTCTGTTTCTTGCTGACTTTTTTCTCTGTTCTCTCCTTGTCCAGCCCAGTTTTCTTGCCTGATTTCTCGAGGAATTTTACTCAGAAAGGAAACCAATTCATATTTCCTGATTCGTCCCATCTGGGTTTCGTCAAAAACCTTCTAATCTTTCAATGGAGATGAATGGGTGTTCTGAGAAAGACGAGGATTGTCCTAAGCTGTTGGATTTGATCTCCAAAGACCGGCAATGGCTCTCCGCCGGAGATGTCGCCGGAAAAACCCGTAGCTCCGACGACAACAAGCTTGAACTGAGGCTTGGCCTGCCCGGAGAAGCCGATTGGTGCGGCAAAGAAAGGGATGACTCTGTTCTCTCTTTTGGGTATTTTCCTGTTTCTCCAAAATTTTCTCCCTCTGAGAATCCATGGCCGCCGTCTGCAAATTTTCTTGGAAAGCTTCAACCCACCAAACTTTCAGCCTTCTGTACTAAAATGGGGGATCTACAAAATGCTGAAGCTAAATCATTTCCTTCCTCTGCCAACACAGCTGTTTCTAACAGTTCTCAGAAAAGGTAGCCCCTCTTTCTTTTGGTACACAGTATTATTTTCATGGCTGTTGAAATTTGAAGCATGTGTAAAAGGACAAGGGTTTTGTGACAGGCTTGTGTTGTTGTGGTCCATGTCCTTTCTATTTTGTAATTGAAAATGGGTCTAGTTTTATCTTTCCTTTGGCTGTTTGTCTTTTGGCATTATTCTCATCCAAAGCTTCCCCCCCTCAGGGATCTGTTTTAGCTAACTTTTGTTTCAATTTCTGAATTTAGATAAGTGAATGAAATTGGCTTTCAATGGTCTAGTTCTTGGTTCATTTTGATCTAGTTAAAAATGGACAAGACAACCGACCTAATTGACCTTTGTCTGTTTTGTGAAATGGAGCAATTTTCAAACCTCACAACTTTTACTCTTGTTGATTAACAGTGGATGTTGTTGTCTTTCTTTTGAACTTTGTTATGTTTTTCTATCAATGTCTTCTTTTGCTGTTGTCCCCTTATCAACTTTGTTTTGAACTCTCTGGTTTCAAAGAATTAGTTAGTGAAATACTCTAATAACTGTTTAACCTTCTGATATAATACAAAGGACTGCACCTGCTCCAGTTGTGGGATGGCCACCAATTCGATCGTCGAGAAGAAACCTCGCAAGCAGCAGCTTCTCGAAGCCTGCGTCGGAGTCCTCGGACGCTGCCCCGAGCAAGCTCCCGGCTCCTGGGGAGAAACCGGTTGAAGTTGGTGGAAAGGGACTGTTTGTGAAGATCAATATGGATGGAGTTCCCATTGGTAGGAAAATAGATCTCAAGGCTTATGACAGCTATGAAAAACTTTCCTCTGCTGTCGATGAACTCTTCAGAGGCTTACTTGCTGGTAATTTTGTTGGATTTATGATATAATTCTAAGCTAATCAGGCCATTATGTTTGTGTTATGAATGTCTGACTCAAATTCCCTAATTAGTTTCATTGATTTGTTGGAAAAAGAAGGTCTTTTTTGACATTGATTACAGTTAAAACTCATTCAAACTGAAGACTAAAAGCATCTTAAAGTAAAGTAAAACTTTTTGAAATTCAATGTTATCTAGCCAGAATCATCCTGAGATTCTCAAGTACAATTAGTTGAAGTGCAATGGTTTTTGAAGTCCATATTCAACATTTTAAAACATGTTTGACTTTTATATGTTTCCTTGTTGATGAGGATGACTGAACTTCCCTGTTTTGTTCCTGTCTCTGCAGCTCAAAAAGATTCCTCAGGTGGTGGCGTTTTGAACAAGCAAGAAGAAGAGAAACCGATCACGGGTTTGCTCGATGGAAGCGGAGAATATACTCTTGTTTACGAGGACAACGAAGGAGACAGAGTTCTTGTTGGCGATGTCCCTTGGCAGTAAGCATATAGGGCATTGGATTCCTTTTCTTTTTCATTTGTTTGGTTTTAGTTCTTGCACATCATTGTAATATCTCATCAACTTACACAAAAACTGACTTGCAAGACATGATCTTTGGTATATATGATATCTCAAACATGGAATCTATTGAATGATTCTCAATTCTGTTCATCTCGGCATAGAGATAACAGTAAGACTTCTCTAACTTTCCCTCCTTTTCTTTCAGAATGTTCGTTTCGACCGTGAAGAGGCTGCGCGTGTTGAAGAGCTCCGAGTTACCTGCCTTGAGTCGTGAGTTCAAACACAGTAAACATTCTTCTTTTTCTTGATTTGTTGATGCATCCATTTTCATTAAAACAGAGATGGTTTGTTCGATTACAGTCGGTTGCTCGAAGGCTCAGAAGATGGCGCTCGACGCTGCTACGAAATGAAGGAAGAGATTTTTTTGAGGTGAAGCTTGAGAAGATATTTGAGTGTTACCTTAAAAAATCTTATGAGGTTGAGAAAAGAGTAAGAGAATTTATATGATTATTGGTAACATGCTTAATCACCCCCCAAAGAGTGATGGGGTTATGCTTTTGATTTTGTAATTTCTGTAAGTTGTTGTGAAATTGCAATGTAATCAATCAATCTCTCTCATCTTTCTTTCCTTTGTAGAAAGCCTAAATTAGCCAAGTTGTTTTTGCATTGTAACACCAAACAAGTGAGTGATTTGGAGTTTTAATATAAATTCCAGTTGGAGAAACCCATCATTTTCTCCAATACTATTTAAAGTAGGGATTGGTTATCAAATCAAGAAGGAAAAGCCTTTTTGTTTTGTATGTGTATATCAAATTATTTTTTTTGTTTTCAAAATTTGCTTGGTTTTTAAAAACAAGGAAAGAAAGATATTATCAAAACATAGAAACTTGTTGATGAAAGTAGGGTTTATAAGCTTAATTTTCAAAAACAAAAAACTAAATCGTTATCAACAAGATCTTAATTACTGAACCAGATAGTTGTTTTACTTTAAATAGCCTTTGAGTTAATTACCCGACATGTTAATGTGACAAATTTTAAATGAGGTGGAGAATTTTACTAATTATATATTATATTTTAAGGGATTAAATGGTTTTTTTATTCTAATTTCTCTTTCCCTTGCTTCTCTTCCTTCTAATCCTTCCTCTTCCAATTCATCTTCTAAAATTTGACACCAACTCCAACTCCAAATCCTATCTACCTTTTATATCTACTGTGAATTTGTATAATCTTCAATTGGATAAAATTAATCATTAAGATCTCCGGAATTTAAATGAGATAAGTACAAGTAAAAGTTGAGTTTGCGTTCTTTAATAATGAATCAATTCCATTGTGTAGGGAAGAGTTAAAAGTGAACTTTGAACTCGAAATCTTGAAAAGACAAACTCATACTTGATTTATTCCATATGAAAATGAGAAAAAGTGCAAAATTTGAAAAGGGTTTTGAGTTGGGAAAAAGTTGAAAAAAAAAAAAAAAAAAAAGTGGTGGCTTTTTGTTAAAAAGATGAAAGCAGGGAGGCATTAAGGAGATGGCTACAAGACCATATGGAATGGGAACAAAGGGATGTGGTGGCATCCATCACAGTGTCATTTTCATTGAGAGCTGCCTAACTTTGGGCCCAAAAACTGACCATGTCTAGTCCTTTTCCCTTCTCAATTAGTGGTTAGGGGTTGACAACATCTCATACTTTAGCCTTTGACAACAACATTGCATAGTGTGTTCGAGATAGTTATTCGAGAGGAGCGTTTTTAAGCGAACTACTTTTTACCATGTATAAAAATGACCGTGATTGATGTGTTTTTGAGAGTTGAAAAATACTCTTTAAAATTTTACTTGATTATAATTTAGAAGCACTTTTTGAAGATGCAACTAAAATATATCTGATACACGCTTCCTTTACATAGTTACTAATTATATACTTTATTTACACACGTTTTAAAATTATTTTAATGAACAATAAATTATATATATATTTTTTAGTAGGAGTGCTTGTGAAGGAATTTTGTTTCATAGTTTTTAATAAATTTAGATTTGCGTAGATTGAATTTGACAATTACGATTGTAGAATAAGTTATATAAACTTGGATTTTAGGATACTTACATAGTTGAGAAATCAAGTTTCAAGTTCATGTATCCCACACATATTTATATTTGAAGTGCTTCATTCAAAACATCATTAAGAACTTAAAAGAAAGATTTTTAATTAGTAAGCTTCTTCCCTCCTCTCTTCCTCTCAACCTAATTCCTCAACATTTTATTTGTTACATTCCAAAAAAAGATTTTTTTTTGGGGCTTACATTTGGTTCATCTTTATGTAAAAAGGGAAAAAAAAAATCCTTAGAAATTAAAAGACAACGTAAATTGAACTCGAACATATCCATTAGAGTGGATTGATGCTCTTAACCAACAAAACAAAGAATAAAGAAAACATACTCAATCTATTGATCTTATTACACAAAATTTACACTCCATGGAGAGCTTTGATATAAGAGTGATTTTGTCGACATCGACAACGACAATTTCATACACTTTCAGGTTTGATCTTGTACGTAGGTCAACCTGAATAATAACGACAACACACAATACAATTAAGTTCAATAATAAAATTTTGTCTCAATTTTTAACCTTCATAGAAAAAGAAAGGAGAAAAGATTTCATCTAAAAAAAATTAGAGATATGGGACAAAAAAACACATTATTCTCAAACATACCAAGAATGAAAGATTGGATTTTTGGAGTTGTAGGAGACAATATAGAGAATGAAATTTCCATACTTTGTAGCTCTAAACGCTCAAAGCTTGGCCTTTGCATTGAACATTCTTTCTTTCTTTCTCTTTTGCCTGGCTAAGCCCCTGTGTGCCTCACATCCAAATACAACCTAAGCACTTTAACTTATACTATAAATTTAATGACACAATAATGACCAATTATTACCCTTGTTTTGTTAAACCTTGTCTTTTCATCTTGGGAATTATACACACTTTGTTTGCAAGAGTCACAGATCCAATTAAACCCTTTTGAGCAAAAATTCACGAGCGTTTGTTTACTTTCAAACTTTTCTAAAACTGTTGTTATCATTTCATTATTATGATTGTAATTTCTATTCTCTATCTTTTATAATGTTTTGATGTCCGATATTATTTCAACTGATATTTTTAATACCCAAACAGAAAGATTTGTAAGATATTAATTAATATTTAATTAGAGTTAAGATTTTGGTTCAAAATGGTGAGAGGACAAAGTGGGGGTGGGGGAAATTCAAAATGGAAATCAATTATCATTTGGACTAAAAAAAAATGTGTAGTGTTTGTCAAAGCTTTCATCAATGGAGGAAGCATTTATATGTTGTGTGTGTATTTTGTCACTCTTGATGCCAGTGGAGAATATAATGATTAGTTGTTGGTCTCATTCTCTTCACTCTAGGGGCGAACATTTTATAAAAGTCACCGACTATGTTGGATTGAATGTTTTTTTTTTTTTTTTTTTTTTTTTTTTTTTTTTTTTTTTTTGTTAATAGATGTAATGAATGAGCAACGGAATATGAACATAATTCAATTAGTTAAGAAATTGACAACTTAAATTTTGCAAAAACAAAAAACTTTTCTTTAAGTTGTAAGTTTGAATCAACATCAGTACTAAGAAATGATATCAACAATGAATAGGCGATGAACACCAGTACTAAGAAATGATGTTTATGACACTTTTCCGTTCATATTTACATTATATGATTACTTCAATTCTTCCTTCATCTCTACAAGTTAATGCTTCCAAATTGGAAAATAAACTATCTAAAAACAACTACCTAAATTCTCATAAGGGTGACCGTAATGATTATGAATTAAATGACATGCTTTTTAATGGCTAAATATATGTTTTAGTCTCTTATATTTGAGTAAGCTTTTTATAATTTTAGTTATTACAGTTTAAAAATTTTCAATTTAATCACACTGTTGGGAAATGTTCAAAATTGATGGATATTTATTTTTATTTCATTTAATTTTATTATTTTATTTTATTTTGGTCAATCTATTTTTCCTATTACCCATTAAACAAGAGGGAGCGGTTGCAAACTTCTTATTCTCTTAGTAAAAAGGGAAGCACACTACTTGCACAATTTCATAGACTTATTTTCTTAAAAAAAAAATTAATTTAATTTTTTTGAACTTTTTGTAAAACCAAAACATCTCTTAATGAAATTTTGTTTTTTTGAATTTGATTTTGGGCAAGCTATTGAGGGTTTATAAAACAACTTAAACGCATACAAGCTCTATTAAAAGATGGTTGCGTTGCATCAGTGGAGAGTAGAGTACCAAATAACTCAATACAAAGAAAGACATATATACTTGATGACAATGTGTAATTAACTTATCTTAATTCGATTTTAGAGACTATTCTATTCTTTTATTTATTAAGGTTTCTTTAACATAATAATTTTTTTTTTTTTTTTGACAAAGGGATAATTTATTTCTATTTTTTTTTTTTTTTTAGATTTCTTCCTTTAGATTCTTTTTCTCTATAAATTTCCACCAATTATCTAAATGTTATCCCATTAAATTATCATCAACCAATTTTAACATTCACCATAGGTAAAAGATTAAATTGAAAAATGTTAATAAATATTAGAATAAATTGAAAATTTTTAAATGATAAAGACCATATATATATATATACACATTCAAACAAGGACATATATTTAGTCTTTTTTTTTTTAATCGTCCAATATTAATAATAAAATAATATAGTAGCAAATACTAACATGACAAATGTTAACGACAACAACTTGGCTTAGTGAACTTAGTCGATTGAAAACAAAGATTAAAGACTTTAGAAAAGTAAGTTCGAATCCCATAAATTATAGTGCTTACCTCTTAATTAGGATATTGATCTTATTTGACTGATATTGATGTTATAATTAATTATCAAAATATCTTCTATTTAAGTGTCAAAGCGAGCTTTCTCACGGTAGTTCTATGCTTTGGGTAGGAAACCATCCACAAGAGCTTGTATCGATGAGTAATTTTACTCATTGCAACTGTAATGGTTTGTGTAATTGTGTGATGGAATGAGATGACTTCGACTTTGTTGTCAAAAAAAAAAAAGTGTCAAAGCGAGCTTAGTTCAGCGGTAATTGACATATACCCTTGACCATGAGATCAGAGGTTCGAATCCTAAAAACTTCAATTGTTAAGTTAAATAGTTGAAATCACCCCTTTTCAAAAAAAAAAAAAAAAAAAAAAAAATCATCACTAGGTAGGGGCTAGAATTTTTTAATAATGAGAGCTAAAATCCTATGTTCCAACTTTTTATATATATTGGTTTATCACACATACTATTGCAAGTAATTTTTTTTTTAATTATCTAATTTGATTTTATAAAACAATAAAAAAAAAAGAAGTGAAAAAAAAAAAAAAACTAAAGTGTCTATATAATTATTATACAACACCCTTATATATCTTACTCAATGATTTTAAGATACCTTTATCAAGGTAGAATTGTAACATCCCAAATTCATGATTTAGGATATGGACTTTACATATGCATCATCTTTTTTTCTTTTTTCTTTTCTTTTTTCCCCTTTTTTATTTTAATTGGGTCAAAGAACATTGGGTTTTTTTCTAGATTAAAGAATTTTTAAAAGCAAATAAAATTAAAGAGGAATAAATGGAGAGACATGTTGGGAAAAAAATGTTGCAAAAAAATTCTCTTTCATATTTACAGAGGATTGAAAATTTACCAAATTTTTGAAATTTCAACTAATTAAAATTCTATAATTAATAATAATTAAAGACACAGCATATAATTGACAACACAATATATAAACTTTTAGAAATTGAAAAGACATACTAGACCTTTCATATTCTAGTTTTTAAAATTGCATACGATTATTAACAGTATATTTTGTTTAATATAAGTTTTAATAATTTTTTAGCCTAGTTTTTAACATTATTAATTTATCAATTTTAAAAAATGAATACTCATAACTTATTCGATATATTTATTTATGTACTAAAATAGAGAATATAATAATTACAGGAGCTCAATTAACTCAATACAGCGGCGGAGGTAGCTTGAGTCGAGCCCCCCTCAACTTTTTCAAATACTGTATTTATATTATAAATCGGAACCAAATTCTATATTATTGATATGTTATAGTGGCACATGCCCCTCTTGGTAAACTCTCAGTCCCGAGTTCAAGCCCCATGCACGCGTGTAGTCCAAAAATTCAATTCAATGTCTAATAGTTCTGGGACCTATAAACTTCAAAAACCTGGTTGAATAAGTAGCAGAATTGTTTTTTGTTTTTGGTTTTTGAAAATCAAGCCTACAAACACCACTTTTACTCACAAGTTTTCTTTGTCTTGTTATCCACATCTTTCTCTTGTTTTCAAAAACCAAGTCAAAATTTGAAAATTAAAAAAAAAAAAAAGTAGTTTTCAAAAACTTGTTTTTGTTTTTAGAATTTGGCTAGGAATTCAAATGTGTCCTTGAAAAAGATAAAAACCATTGTAAGGAAATTTGGAAGAAACAAGCATAATTTTCAAAAACCAAATAATTATCGAACGGAACCTTAATTTTTTTTACACCTAAGACAATATAGGAAACAATTTTTTACATCATTGTTATAGGTAATTTTGGACCACCATGAGATGCAATGAGCTGACGAGGACAACCGGGTGGAGATAGGACCAGGAAGAGACCCAGAGGAAGACCAGCCAACGGGCCGGGTCAAAATGGCCCAACCCATACGGTCGGCCTCAGCCTTGGGCCGAGACCGAGCATAATGCCTTCGCTTGGTCCCTACTGCCTCTAGCTGCCCCGATCCAGCCTGGTTCGTCCCGAACCGCCTTCGAATTCCTAAAAACCCTAGGAGCATGAGCATGTATTTATACCCCTCTTCGCCACTAAAGAAGGGATCTGAACTCTAATCCCGAAATCAACTCTCTACTCTCTTGTCTTGCTCTTACTTCCTTGCTTCCCATCGTTCTGCTTGCTGACTTAAGCATCGGAGACGGTGTGGCTAGCACCACACCAGTGTGCAGGTTTACAGTTTTGCAGGCCACGTCTTCCCCCTTATCTACAAATTTACCGTTGGTGGGACGTGAAGGTCAGGTGAGTCCTCTCGACCAAATTTGACCATCAACAATCATCATCACTAGATTTAAACTTAGCTTAAGAGTGGTCAAAATATTTTAATTTTTTTAAAAAATATATAAGCACTTAATACTATATAAAAAAGATTACCACTTTTTACTTCAACCTTTAGAGTTTAGTGGGAGTTCTTAACCCATCATAGTAGACAAAAATCTGAATTTATAATTAGAGAAATGATACTAAACATAGAAAATGAAACTTTTAGATTAAAAAGAAAGTACAAAAATTTAAAATTTAAAATTAACTTAAAGAAGTTTATCATGGATATTCAATGAAAGGTTACCAAATCAATGCAAAAAATAATTTTATATTTCAACTAACTATTTTTTTTTTAAATACATTTCAAATAACTATAGATGGACAAAGATGCATAGGGAAAATATATAAATAGAATATAAATATATTTTGGAAACAAATAGAATAGAAAATTTATTTTATGGTTGTGCTATTCAATTTAAAATGGGCAAAACTTAGAAGAAAAAGAATGGCCCATCAAGTTGTAAACGGGTAGCTATCTACCCGGACCCGAACAGGCTCCATGGGCTACGATATGTTATTTGATTTTGGGCTTTTTTGGGCTATTAATATAGCCCAAAATTCTTTATGAAGCACTATATTCCAATTATATAGTTTGTTTTTTTGGGCAACCAGCTAAATGGTCATTTTAAAATAGTTGATTTGAAAAAGAGCCATTCGTGTTTTGAGATATGGCCAAAAGCTAAATTTAGTAAATTTTTTTGACAACAAAGTGGACCTAAATACCCCACCCAAATCTTAATTCAGAAATAAATTAAATTAAAATACACTATAAAGAAGGGAGAAAATCTAGGATTGTTACATATTAATTCAACAACCAAATCAATAACAACCCTACCAATTAAACAAATAAATATGGAAAATTAAAATATGGAAAATTAAAATTGAAACAACATATTCAAATTCAAACGGGAGAAAAAATCTTGGATGGCCAAAAACATAAAAGCAATAACCAAAAACGCTAGTTGGGATGAAATAAAACAGGAAAGCAATAACAAATATGTGGAAACATACTCATCATATGAATAATCTTTACACAGTTAGTAACAAAATGTATAAGAATGACCCTAACCGAAATCTAAATCCATATTATTTAAATTAAATATACTAAAAAAAGGAGAGAATCTAGGATTTACAGGTTAATTTAATGTGAAATTCAATAAAATAATTTCAAAATAAAAAAGATAAGTCTAATATTAATTTATCTTAACAGTATAATTTGAAAACAAAAATTTTAATTAAGAAATTTGTTACTAAATTCAAATCACGATTTATGGAGAAAAAATAGGAGAACATAACAAAATACAATATATCGATAAAAAAAAAAATCATACATGTTACAGCTAGAATTCATCATGCAAATTGAAGAAATTAAAGAAAAATCACTGTAATGAAAACGGGTAAGGGTTTCTTCTAAAAATTATTTACTTTTGTAGGAGACGGAAGATTCAAAAGTGATTGAGACTGATGTAGAAGAAAGTTCAAATGAGCTTTGAAAAGAATAACTAACGAAAACATGAAAGCAATAATCAATCTGAACGCTTACTTTTGGAGTAACAGAAAACATGAAAGCAGTAAAAAAATGCTGAAATATACCTATGATCAATAGCTCTACAGAAGGAACGACGAAGACCAATAATCAATCAAAATGGTTGAAAAAGACGATGAAACAATCTGGTTTGTTGATTACAAAATAAAAGTCTACTGAAAAAGACGATGAAGCAATCTGGATTTGAATTTCAAATGATAAGAGATAATATATATCTTGTAACTAACCATTGCTTGATTCATGGGATAATTGATTTTAAAAAAAAAAAAAAATTAAAGGGCTTCCTCAAATATAGGGTGGAGGCGTGAAAATTAACTTAGGGGTATAATTGGAAGAATAAAACAAGTGAAAATAGGTTAAAAATACGGTTTGACCATTTTTCATTAAAAAATACGCTTTGGCCATTTTTCGAAACTACCTGTAATTTCTGGCCATTTCTGAGGATTTCCCTTGTTTTTTTTTTTTTTTTTTAAAAAAAATATAGTTTGTTTTTTAATATATAGTTTTTAAGGGGTATTTATATATGTATATCATGAAATAAAAATAATTAAAAAATATATATCAGCAATGAAATACTATCAATGAATAAAAAATAATGTAAAAAGACTTATTCCCTATAGAAAAATGGCAAGTGCTGAAATTTAGAAAAGGTAGATTTTTCTTTAAAAAGAAAAAAGAAAATTAATATTGAAGGCAGAATTAAAAATCAAATCATTAGGACTCATTTGGTATCATTTGGTTTTTTAAAATTAAGTTTATAAACACTACAATCACCTATAAGTTTCCTTGTTTTCTTAATATCTTTTTTCCATGTTTTCAAAAACCAATCCAATTTATGAAAACTAAAAAGAGTAATTTTCAAAAAAAAAAAAAAAATGTTTGAAATTTGACTAGAAATTCAAATGTATTCTTACCAAATATAAAAACCATTATAAGAAAAATGAGAGAAAAAACATAATTTTAAAAAATAAAAAACCAAAAACCAAATGGTTATCAAATGGAATCTATATATTTGGAAGTATTTAAACACGTGGTATGTAATTGTAAATATTTTTCTTATGTAGTATACTTTTGACAATTGCCCTCTTTTTAGAATAATAATAATTGAAAAATAGATTTCTAAAGATTCCCCAATCTAATGCGATGAACTACAATAAAATAATGTGAGAAGAGGAATAAACTATTGTTGTATCATATAAGATATATGAAAATAGAGTACATACTTATATGTATTTAGTAAAATTATATTTTTAATCCGTATACTTTAATAATCATGTCAATTTAATTAATCTCTATACTTTCAAATTTTGTATCATACTTTATTTTTAATTAAAATAATTTACTAAATATCTATAACATCATAACTCTAAAAAGTCAAAATTTAAATTATACTTTTACTTATATTTTCATCTTCATTGATAATATAAATCAAGCACTAATGTGACATTTTATCACATCAAATTTTTATGAGGGTAATGATACAATTGTAAGGTGAAAAATTAAACTTTCGACTTTTAGGATGGTTATTAATGTCTTATCCACTTAGTTACACTCAGAATGACAACCATATAAAAATCTTAACCTTGGTATATGCTTATATTTTGGTGAGTACATGATTACATCCTCATTAATTAAATAATATAATTAACTAATGGTACATAAAGTTTGATTCAATGCTGTTATTACACTAAAAATATTTCATACCTACTTTCCATTATTACCAGCTAGTTGTTATAGGCAACATTAATCGGTGTATGACCAATATGAACATTGCTCAACTGACATACAATTTGTATTACTGACGTTTGTGGTTCGAATTTTCCATCCTCACATCTTATCAAAAAAAGGAAAAAAAAAAAAAAAAACAGACCGTTATGTTAATGAAATAACTCAATGTAGTTAATTATAATAAATATTTAAATATGGTACAACCGTGATACTAAATATTTTTCGAAGCTTATTGCACACGAGGATGGCCATAATAATGGAAATTCAGGTCAAAGCCTATAAATCTACCTTCCTATCACTCAATTATTAGCATTATCAAAGTTAAAGATGTTTTAAATAATTCTAGACTAATGTCCAACAATTTTATCAACACATTCAATATGAATAATGCTGTGAAATCAACTAATATTTTCAAAATTATTTCACCTACGCATGATTTTTAAAATAAATTATGATCACATGCCTTTTCCCTATATATAACTTCTAAAATTTAAAATTTATATATTTTGGTCAAAATCTTAACCAATTGAACTATATTTAGATGAACTAGAGAATTCGTAAATCATATCCTAATTTTCTTGGTGGGATTTGATATATATAAATACATAGTCCCAAAATTTGAACTTGATTTTTTATTTAGTTCACGAGTTTTTGAAAATAACATTTTTAGTCTTTGAGATTTGAACTTAATTTTTATTTGGTCTTTGAGATTTCAAAAATGACATTTTTTTTTTTGAGTATATCAACATTTGGGGGTGGGGGATTCGAACCTCTAACCTCTTGGTCAAGGGTACATGCCAATTACTGCTGAGCTAACCTCTCACATTTTTTTGTCTCCAAGAATTGAATTTGATTTTTAATTGGTACTTAAAGTTTGAAATTGATTTCTATTAGTCTCTAAAATTTAAAATCTGAGTATGAAACGTAAAATTGCTTTCTAATTAGTCACTAAAATTTAAGATTGAAATATATTGTTTTCTAATAATGATATTGTGATAAATTAATAAAAACCTCAAGAATTAAATAAAGTATAAATTCAATTCTTACCGACCGAGAGTGTTAATTTTGAAAACCAGGACAAAAATAGAAATGAAATTCAAATATTTTGACAATTAAAAGAGTATTACTTTTTAAAAGATTATTATTATTTTTTATTATCATTATTTTGACAATACGGATAGGGAATTTGAACCACAGAGTTCATGGTTATCAGTACAACTTTATGGCTAATGAACTATGCTTTTATTGGTAATTTAAAAGATAATTATTTTTTTTATAACTAAATAAATAACTTCATTCAGAAACGTCTCTTGAAGCGATAATATTTCCATCCACTCATGATAGTTTTCTAACCGTAAACATGGTGTAGAAGATAGTTCTAATCGTGTCATTCTATGAGCAAATACATTAAATCTACGACTAATATACTGAAATTTCAGTTTCTGAAAGGATTTTTGACTTGTTTTCTTCTCCCATATAGATGAGAAAAAAAAAGATGAATATTTTTTAATTAAAAAAAAATATCATTATTAATATTATATAAGAAAAGATAGCAATTGAGATGAGTGTAACTCATATGGTTTGAGATTAATTAATTACTCCCAACATAGGTGGTAGCTTGGAATTCCGTCTGGAGTGTTAGACATTTTGAAACGTAATATTCAAAAATAAAAACAAAATTTGTACTTTGGGGAAAATTAAATAAAATTAAATGCGTGTGTTCTGTTTACATGATTTTTTTTTTACCCCCTCAAAAAATGGGCTAGCGGAAACACGTTGGGCCTATAGAATCATTATGATGGCCGTGATCAAGTGCGCAGTTGCCTACCGTACGCTCTATTTGGTCCCCTAATCCAACGACCCAAACTCAATTATTGACTTTCATTGTCTGAAAATTTTCCGCCTTCCGTCATAATAATTCTTCGGTGTGCTGTGGTCCATTGTAAGCTGCCAAATCTGCTCAACATTAATAATTTCTTCCCGTACTTCTTTCTCATTCACATTTGAGACATTTTTTTTATTTATTTATTAATATTGATATTTTTAAAACTTTCTTATAATACAGTAGTTTTGAAACTTATTATATAAACATTGTTGTTTTAATTCCCAAAAGCAAGAGACGATCTGTACCACGTGGCAGGTGGTCCTCGACATTCACATAATGATATGGTAAAATGATTTTTATCTATTAAATTTAACAAATGTCTGCTTAATTACAATTATGAACTTCACGCATTTGGGCTTGATTCCTTTCCAACATGAATTTTTTGTATTTCTTTTTCTTTCTATTTCTTTTTCGTTTTTTTTTTTACTTAAAAGTTAAAGTTTATAATGATTTAACTTAAATTTTAATTACTTTGAGCAATGAAAAAAGAAATGAAAAAAGAATGTAGAATGACCTTTCTTCTGTTTAAAAAAAGAAAAAGTTGGGTTAAATAAAAAAACTTAGGGTTAAAGAAAGTATATAAAATAAAAATTTTATAAAAAATATAAATTGTTGAAATAATTAGTATTTATTTAAATTTTAATTTTGACTAATTTAATTAACTTTTAAATTCTTGGAAAAGAATCCCATCTAATATTTTATTTTACTAAAAGAGAAAGTAAGGAAATACAAAATTATTAAAGTGAAAAACAAAAAAGAAATTAAAAAAAAAAATTGTGCAGCCAGCCTCGGTAGCAAAAATGCAATTGTTTGTAAATCAGTTTATGATAATTTATTTGTTAGATAAAATTATGTTGCCACATCATCACACAAACGTGGTACAGGTGGTCTCTCCTCTCAGAAATTAAGGGGCTGTTTGGGGCGCTGGGTTGGTTATAATAGCTGGGGGTTATAATAGCTGGGGGATTATAATAGTCTGGGGGTTATAATAGTGTCTGTGTTTGGGGTGCAGATTATTATAGTCTGGGATAAAATAATCTGTGTTTGGGGTGCAGATTATTATAATCTGGGATAAAATAGTCTGTGTTTGGGGTGCAGTGTTTTGGGATGCAAATTATTTTAGTATGGTTCAAATAATCTATGTTTCAAGCTGACTGTTTTTTTTTTTCTTGACTTTTTTTTTTTGTTTATTTTCCTCATACAACTTTGTATTTCAAATATTAATAATAAAAAGGGTTTAGTTGTAAAAAAATAAAAGTTTTGGGTACATGGATTAAATTATGTGTTTAGCTTAGAAGGAAACAAAAATAACCTAAAGTAAAGGTTGATTTTCTTTGTGTTTAGAGTCATGGTTTTTTCACAAAATAAGTCATTTTATGATTTCATATAGAAAAATCATATTTGTTTCATTTATGTATTTTCAACATAAAAATGGTAAATGTTTATTAAAAACTCATTTTACCTTTATTATCAAAAGAATCAAATAAAATAGAAATCACATAAAATAAAAACTTGAGTAGTATTTTTTTAAAATTATTATTATCACGGTAAACTTAAATACGATAAGTATAATTTGGAATGAAAAATATGGTACGATGAAGGTAAACATTCATATACTTCATTATCAAAAGTAATTATGTAATAAAACTTCATATTTATATATATGTACAAAGACAACCTAATATCTAACTCTCTCTAGAAATTTTATGATTTTTCTGACGACCACCAACAAATTTTTCGGCGATCGAAATTCTTTTCCTCTTTTTTCCTTTCATTTTCTTCTACTTCTTTTTTTTCTTTATTTTCGTTTTTTATATTTTTCGAAATGAAAATGAGAAGAAGATTTTCTTAAAAAAAAAAAAAAAAAAAAAAAAAAAAAAAAAAAAAGTCGCCGGAAAAGTCGTCGGTGATTGCCGGAAAAGTGGCCGGAAAGTCGACCGCGGTCATCGGAAAAGTTGTCGGTGGTCATCGGAAAAGTCGTCGGTCGGTCGTCGGTAAAAAAGTCAATGAGTCACATGGAAGAAGAGAGTAAAGAGTTACTGTAGAGAATGGATAGAATAATTGGGGTGAGTTGAATAGTGGTTACTGTAGCAAAACGGGGGAAAAATAACCAACTCCGCCCCTTATTTTTGTTGTGCCTTGTTTGGGTTGGTTATAATAGCGGGGGACTATTATAACCAACACAGTGGGCCAAACGGCCCCTAAAACAACAATATTTACATGATAAGTTGCAAAACTACTCTATTTTAATAAAAAGTTTTTAAAATATCAATATTAATAAAAAAAAAATGTCCTCACATTTGCTTCCTAAAAACCTATATAACACTTCACTATTTTATCTATCCATATAGTTTCCATTCAAATGCATCATACTTAAAAATATATTTCTATCTTGTTGTCATATATATATATATATATATATATATATATATATATATATATATATATATATATATATATATATAATTTTAATTACTTTATTATAGAAAATGGATTAAAGTTTTATGAATAATAGTTCTTAGTTCCGCCGGAAAATGTTTATTCTTCTCTAAACTCTTAATTTTGTTCTATTCTACTCTACGATTTTTCAAAGTATTTTTTTTTTAAAAAAAAAAGTTTTTAAACTTTAAAAAGGTAATTATCATATTTTGATCTTTGTATTGGTTGTCAAAATTCTAAAGTAGATGTACAAGATGATTTTGAATATGCATATATTAACAAACTAACAAGCCATGTATTAGAGCTACATTAAAATGGGTAAAATAGTAGGTGGACCAATATTAAATGACAAAGTAATAACGATGACTAAAATAGTTATATTTTTTTTTAGTGTTCTAGGACTAAAATAGATCTTGTTAAAGTTTACGAACCAAAATAGTGATTTCTAAAAGTTTGAGAGCTAAAATAGATATTTTGAAGTGTAGGGACCAAAATGAAGTAAGTCCAAAAATTTAGACACCAAAATTAAATTTAAACCATAAATAAACTATATAGGAAAAATTACTAAAATTATCCTTGAATTATAGGGGTTGGTACAAAAATTCTAGTGTTAGGTTTTCATGTGTTTAATTTTGAAAATAAATCAAGTGTTTAATTTTTAATTCGGGTGTGTTTGGTTTAACTTTTCATGTGTTTAATTTTGAAAATAAATCATTTTGAAAAAAATTCTAGTGTTAGGCAACCACTAAAAATGACTTATTAGAAAATGAGATTGATAAATAAACCATTTTGAGAGAAACACTTGAAACCAACTTTTTAAAAAATACTTCTTTTAAGTAAACAATAACTTGTGTATAAAAAAATTTGTGAGGAAATGCAACCAAACATATGAGTGTTTAAATTTTAAACAATTTTTATACAAAATGTTTTTTAAAAAATGCATTCTTGAAAAACATTTAAATTAAAATGTATTCCAAATGATCCTTCAATTGGATTAATATGCACCCTAATCTCATGAGATTGTTCTTGTTCCAATTATACTCAAGTGTTGCATAATGCACTAAACACCTCCAAATTTCAAGTATTGTTCTAACTAAATCATCAAATCATAAGATTGTTATAATTCAACCAAAATTCTTTACATCAATTTTTTTTGTTCTTAAATTGAGAAGTCAAATTTTTTTTAATGGTTAGTATTATATTTTTCAAATTTTATTGAGTTAAAAAAGCTAGGTCTATAATTTAGGGTTTGATGGTAACAATCCTATAATTCAAGGCTGATATATGTATCTTGCAATATTTGAGGGTTTAATTGTAAAAAAAAATTAATAGAAAAATGATGGTTGAAATTGAAAGTTTGAAGGTGTGATTGTAATTACATTTACAACTATTTTAGAAGCAGTTTTTGCAATTTTCCTAAATTAATTATTTGACAAAGATTCATGTGTCTTGTATTATCAAGCTGGAGATCTAAGCTAAGCCTATAAAATTGCATGTGCAACATGCCAACATGGTATAATGAATTGTTTTGTTTTCATTTTTCTTTTTGTAACATATAACAAATCCAAAATGAAAAAAAGATAATGAAGATTAAGCTATGGGATTAATTATTTTCTCCTGGAATAATAGGAGGAATAGATTACGGTTTAGGGTATTTGACCATCAATGTATTACTATAAAAAAAAAAAAAAAAAAAAAAATGTTAGTTTGCAAAAGTCATATTAAATTTAAATGTACTTTCAAGAAAACAAAACTTTTTTCCTTATAGTTAGGCTGTAGCTATTGATAAAACAATTTGGTTGAGTATTATCACCGTGTGGCGGCATGCATTTTGAATTATTGAGTTCGATAATGCATAAATTTGGATAGTGGTTGTATTCTTGTAAGTTCCATTTCTTTGTACTAGAAAAAATGATGGTAGATGATTCATTTAATACCACGAGGCGTTCTTTTAAGTTATTTTGATAAAGTCGATAATAAGTGGTCATTTGAGTTTGTATAGTTGTACTTATCTTGTCTAAGATGAGGACCCTGTATAGCAACTTATTATTTGGTCGGTACGGGTGTAAGTGAAAATTGAAAAAAAATTGACAAAATTACTTGAACCAAACAGGTTAGATTAGTTCAAACTTCAAAACCGTACTTGTTAGTCAACTCGATTCAAATGGTTTACACCTTACATCAAGTAAGAGTTGCTTCTAAAGTAATATTTTGAAAGAAAATCCTCTTCTACTCATGTCTGTTTAATTTTTTTTATATGATCTTTTGAAATCTTTGTATTTAGGAAAAAAAGAAAAATTTTAAATCTTTCTATCCAGGAAAATAGGGGAGGGGGACTGAACAATTTTATTTTATTACTATACTATCTTCAAAAGAATTATATTAATATTATTATTTATTACTGAAGAAAATTAATTTGTGAGGCACATAATAAATATTTGATAATAGAAAAGATTGACCTTTTACAAAGGGCTCCCTTCAAAGTTCAAACCTGCCATTTCATAATATCCTTGAAATGATGTCTCTATTCAAAATTTGAACTGGCAAAATCTTTCAAAAAGAAATCCCATTATTATTATAGCACAACCATTTTTTCATCTTGATTTTTTTTTTATATATAAAAAATACATCATTATTATTTTTTGATCATTTACTCTGTTTTTCCACAAATTTGTCTGAAGCCAAAGGATATCTTTTTTTTTTTTTTTTTTTTTTATATATATATAAATAAATAAATAATCCCCAAAGTAAAGTTTCTTATTTTTCTTAACTGCCTTTCATTTTCATTTTCATTTAAAAGAAAATCAATTGGGATTTGATTTAGTGCATTGAATTTACAACCATTCGTTTTTTTTTTTTTTTTTTTTTTTTTTGTTGCATTTGTTTCAGTGATTTTCTGCCAGAACAGCATAAGATGGAACCTGCAAGATATCCTTCTAATAAGGGCATTTTTTTTTTCTCTCAATATATATATACTTAGAAATAGAATAGATTGAATTCTACATTTTGGGCAAACTTTTAACTAGTTTTTCTATTTAATCTTAAATTTTACAAGGTTTATGTTGTGTCTTTGAATATTTTCACTTTAATTATCATAAAAAAAAAAAATGACAGTAAACATGTTCATGGAATACAATATGGTTGAATAATGAATTAGTTTAATGTGATGCACTGTCAAATAAATAATGAGTATAAAAAAAATAATAGAAATATAATTCAAAATTTATGGATATTTTTAAAAATTTAATTACTAAGGTCCCATTGGATAACTATTTGGTTTTTGGTTTTGTCAAAATTATACTTGTTTTCTCTCCATTTCTTTACCGATTTTCATCTTTGTTAAGGAGGCATTAAAGTTCTTAGCCAAATTTAAAAAACAAAAACTACTTTTTGAAAACTTTTTTTTTTTTTCAAAATTTGACTTGGTTTTTGGAATCATAGGAAGGTTGTAGATAGTAAACCAAAAAAATGTATAGGTAGATGAAGTGTCTATAAGTTTAATTTTTAAAAACCAAAAACAAAAAACGAAATAGTTAATCAAATGAGTCTAGATAAACAATTACTCAACATTTGAGTCTAAGAAAAAGCGTAAAAGCATTGTTTAAGAGTTAAATGTTAGGTTACATATATAAGAGATGACTTACTTAAAGTAAGTATACCTCGATATTAATTAGCATGTTACTTCGATCAAAAAATCAGAAATTTAAATTCTTTAATCTCAAATGTTGTTAGCTACTTTTTTTTTTTTTTTTTTTTTTTAAATGATGTTAGCTAAAAAATGAATCTTGATTTCAATTTTTTTAAGGGCATATGGTAAATTGGACCAAATTAATAGCAAATATAGCACCATTGCAAACTAATTGCAAATATAACAAAATTAATTGTACAAGACAAAAAAGCTGTTGTCAGATTCTATTCGTGTCTATCACTGATAGACTCTAATTATTCAAAATATATCAGTGTCTATCGTTGATAGACTTCGATTAATCAAAATCTATCAGTGACTATCACTGATATACTTTGATTAATCAGAGCCTATCAGTGATAGTCACCGATAGATTTTGATTAACCAAAGTTTATCCGCGATAGACACTAATAGACTCTGAATAATCGGAGTCTATCAGTAGACTGATAGATTTGATTAATCAGAGTCTATCGCTGATTAACTCTAATAATCGAAGTCTATCAGATAGACTCAGATAGATTTTGCTATATTTGTAATTTTTTTTTGACATGGTGCTATATTTGCTATTAATTTGGTCTAATTTGTCACCCACTACAATTTTCTTTTTTTTTTTTTTGTAAGGGATTTGAGAATTTAAAAATAATTAGAAATTTGAATGAAATAAAAATTTGAAATAGATGAATAAAATGGGAGGAGTAGGTGTAGAGTCAAAATGAAGAAAAAGTACAATTGAATCTGATTTGGAGTCAAAAGGAAGAAACAGTACAATTATACTGAAATCTCTGTAGTTTTTCTTTTACTGCCTTGACTCAATTTCTCTCTCTCCGATTCATTTCAACCAGAAAAATTAGTTCAATAATTCAACACAACACCAATTGTCATTAAATTATTAATACAATTTCACAGCCTAATAAATAATGCTAAAAATACAATTTAATTTTAAACTTGAAATGGCTCAAATGTACCCATTTTCGTATTCAACTTCTTAATCTTAAGCTCTAAACCAGTTAATGTTCTAGTTGATCATCAAATAGAGAGGTTAGAACCTTTAACCTTTGATAAATGTCGTATCATAATTTTTTTTTGAACGAGTTGTATCAGAACTTTGAATTTCTATAAATGTTATAAGTTTTACTCTCAGTAGAGTTTCATTTGAAAAGTTGTCAATGTAAATATTCTCAAGTGTATTTAATAAATATAAAACACATGTCAAGTGCAAAATTAATTAAACTTAAAACAAAATTGATGCTAGAGTTCAATTTTTCAAAGAAAAATTGTGAGTTTCAAAAGGTTTATTCGATTGTCAAACTTTTGCATACGTTCTTCGTACTTTTTTACAAACCAACCCAAATATAGTTGGTATGTATTGTTGACCCAAGGGTCAAAGGTTCAAAATCTCAATTTCTTAAAAAAAAAAGTTTAAAAAATTTGAAAAAGTTTGATTTTATTATTATTTTTTAATTAGTGAGTTTTGAAAGATTTTTGCTTTACATTTTTGTTAAAATATGTGGTCGAATTTAGTTGAGTTTTGTCAATATTTACTAAAGAAATTTAAGTTTAGAGTCCAATTCAATGAAATTGAAGGTTGTTAGTGAAAATGGTACAAATTGAAATTATATTTTTTGAACAATAATAATCGAAAGTTCAAAACTTAAAATAATACAAATTTTAAAAAACAGGCTTTAAATGGGTGTGTAGTAAGACTCTTGAAAGGGCAATATCCACACACATTACACAACACAACAAAAAAGAAATCCAAAAAAAAAAAAAAAATCACGGGATTGACAGTTTGTATCTTTCTTTTCAATTAGTACAAATTGCTCATGAAAGTGAGAGAATTTCAGACAACTTCCATGAAACCTTCTTCTTCTTCTCTCTTCTTCTTCTCCTTCTTCTTCACCTTTTTCTTTCTCTCATGTTTTTGAATGGTGGGGTCTCACTGCCCCTTCTTGAAAGTTGAACCGATTTGATCTCTGAACAAAGTGGGCAGCCTTTTTTTTCAATTTCACCAACTGGGTTGCTTTAGTTTTTCATTTTTCTCTGCTCCCTCTCATTCAAATTTTTTTACTTTTACGCCACAAGTCTTGTCCTTTTGTCTCCTAATCATCAAGTTTTCTTAATCTTCTTTCACGAGGACCTGTCAGATTATACCCTTTTTCGAACCAAAAAGGACCTTCTTCTTCGTTCTTCAATCTTCTCTTTTTTTAAGGTTTTGGATTCAGTTTTTGTTCTTACTGTTTGTTTTTGTCTTTCGTGTTTGCTCTGTTTCTCACCAGCATTGGATTTTGCTTGTTTTGATCGAAATTTTTTGTTGAATTTCTCTCTCTAGGTTTGTGTAGGATCTCCAATTGGGTCAGTTTCTCTCTCTAGGCTCGTGCTTAGGGAGATTCGTTTGGGCCATTCGTGACTCTGTTTTCGGTTTGGTACTCAGAAAATCCAAATGGGAAAGGCGACGAGGTGGTTGAGAGCCTTATTGGGAATGAAGAGAGAGAAGAACGCCGATCAGAATTCATATTCGGCCGCCGGCGGTGACAAGAAAGAGAAGAATCGGTGGAGTTTTTCCAAATCAGGAAAGGAATTCCCCGGAAAAGTTCAAAAGCTGCCGCCGCCTCCGCCGAGAAAGGCCGTGGCGGATGCTGATTGGCATAGATCTTATCCTGCAGAGTCCGAGGAGCATGCGATTGCCGTCGCCGCCGCGTCGGCAGCTGCTGCTGATGCTGCCGTGGCGGCGGCTCAGGCGGCGGTGGCTGTCGTTAGGCTTACGAACCAAACCAGAGGCGGTGGTGCTCTGTTCAATGGAGGGAAAGAGGTTTTGGCGGCTCTTAAAATTCAAAACGTTTTCAGAGGCTTTCTGGTAATTAAATAAATCTCATCTCTTTCATTTTCTTGTCGATTTGCTTGCCAACAAAAATGATAAAATTTGAAATTTGAATTGCAGGCAAGGAAGGCGCTTCGAGCATTAAGAGGATTGGTGAAATTACAAGCTTTAGTTAGAGGCTTTCTTGTCCGAAAACGAGCCGCCGCCACATTACAGAGCATGCAAGCTCTAATCAGAGCACAAACCACCGTCCGATCACAACGAGCTCGCCGTTCCAACAACAAAGAGAACAAATCCCTACCGGAGAAGTCGCCGGACATCGTCGACGACATCAGATCCCTTTTCTCAGACGAAATCGAAGACCCCAAAATCGTGGAAGTGGACACACTATTCCAGAAACCCAAGTCAAGATCCCGTCGGTTCAACAGCCTGCTGTCGGAGCTAGCCGACGAGCGGCCGTCGCCGTACTTCTGGACAATGGCGTCACCGGCGAGATTCTCCGGAGGGGAGTGGTGTTTCACTGGCGGAGAGGAGTGTGGGGGGAGGGTGTCGACGGCGCACAGCACGCCGCGGGTGGCGAACTCGGGGTGGGCGGCGACGCCGGCGAGGAGCGTGTACGGAGAAGGGTATTTTGGTCCATATACGAATTATCCGAATTACATGGCGAGTACGAAGTCGTTCAAGGCGAAATTGAGATCTCGAAGTGCGCCGAAGCAGAGGCCGGAGGTTTGGACGAAGAAGAGAGTGGCGTTGAATGAGATAATGGGAGCGAGGAATAGCATTAGCAGCGTTCGAATGCACAAATCTTCTAATCGTGTTCATGGAGACCAAGGATTTGATGAATTGTGAGCTTTTTTTTCTTTTTTTTTTTTGGTTAGAAAAGTTGGGTAGATTGACACAGAGAGTTTGTGTAAATTCATCATTTCTCAATGAATTAGCTTTTTAAATTTTAATTTTTTATATGGATTGAATACTTTTTGGATATGGTAATTGAATTTATCTTGAGTTTAGGTTTTGGATAGGTGGAATAAGTACCTCAATTTCAAGGAGTTTCTATTAAGTCATTGGCCTATGAATCTAGGAAACATAATTTTTAACATATTATTTCGGTTAAAGACTTATTAGATACGTAATTAAAAGTTTTAGGACTATCATATATAAAACTAAAAATCAAGAGAGTCTATTGTATATATATATTTTTTTAAAAAAATATTGGTTCTATACCAATTTTCTATTTTAACCTTAAATTTAGTTATACTAAAGATTTGATAAAAAAAAAAAAAGATTTATATACTTATAATTTATTGTATAATGGATAAACTTTTATTTTTGCCCCATGTATGTATATTAATCTTCTTTCTTTCTCTCTTTTTTTCTCTCTCTTTTTTTACAACATGTGGGGTGTGAGCTTTCAACCAAAGATCTCTTGGTTAGTGATACAAACTTTATATATCATTTGAGTTATCCTCACGTTGGCATGTGTATATTAATCAAATACAATAAGAGAAACACTATCATAAAAACATTAGGTTGAGATTGAGACAGCTTATATTTAGTCACAAATCTTCCATTTTTTGAGGAACGAGGATGATAAATTTGTTTGGAGCAAGAAATTATTTGGCGAGGCCACCACAATGAGACGAGTAATTTTGCACCCTTGGATGAAAGTATTTCGAATTTATATCCAAGTGTTATTAGGAGACAAACAAACATTAAGGTCTATATGCGATGATTTTGAGGAGACAAACACTCATTCAATAATTTGTCTTCTGGTCCCACTTCAATGAAGATTTGAGAAAGTATATTTTTGGACTCTTTCACAACACTTGCTCCAATTCCTCTAAATTAGAGAATGATGTGGTGATAGAGATTGAAATTACTCTTGCAAAAATGGAAGTGGGAAGAAAAACATCTCTACAACCTTGTCCGCTAATAAGAACATGACTCAACTAACATAAAGTTTGTACTTAGATCAAGAGGTCAAAGGTTCAATCTCCCATCCCTACATGTTGTCAAAAAAAAAAAAAAAAAAAAAAAAACTCTACAACCTTGCCCCATAGTTAGAAGTAACTCAACCAAGAATTAATATTAACATAGCTTAACGACGATTGACATGTATTCATTCTCATGAAGTCGAATATTGAATCTCCACACTCTATATTTGTTGTACCAAAAACAATGGTTGAATTGATAAAATTAGAATTTTAAAGTTAATTTTAAAAACATTTAAATTTAAATTCATGTCCCATTCAATTTTTAAGAACATCAATTTGGAATTGGTTAATAAAGGTGCATTAGTTTGTTGATAAATTGAATTTTTAATTTAGCCTTAGGTTGGGAAATTTGAAAATTTGTAATGTGTGTCTAGATTTATATGATAGCATTATATTGTTATTGTCCAGGTTAGAAAAAATTTTTAGTTAAAAAACATGTGGGAGTGTTTTGGATTGGGTCTCCCCCTAAATGGGTAGTTCCTCTTAAAAAGAGGTTGTCGTACCAAATTTCCTTTGTTTTGTATAATGTTTTTTTTTACAAAAAAAAAAAAAAAAATCATTAAAGTGAGTGAATTTAAACCCTAACTTTTTGTTCAATGATATATGTTTTGACGAGTTAAATTATATTCAAGTTGACTTATAATTGTCAAAGCGAGCTTAGCTCAGCGGTAATTGGCATGTACCCGATCATGAGATCAAAGGTTCGAACACCCCATCCCAAATGTTGATGTACTAAAAAAAAAGTGAACTTATAATTCTAAAGAAAAATATCAAAAGTTATGTTCAAGTCCCCACTTTTTTTTTTTTTTTTGACAATATGTGAGGTGGGAGATTCGAACCACGATTTTCGTGGTCACTAGTATAAGGTTGAGCTATGTTCTTGTTGACGTTCAAATCCCTACTTTCGTATGTTGTTGGACTAAAAAAAATTATAAGGAGCAATTTAGAATATACAATTTTTTTTTTTAGTTCAAGAATATACATACATTGAATCCGTAGAGAGAAATTTGAAGTTGTTTTGATTCCCCCCAAATTTAGCTGCCGTTCATATTTGCTCCAATTTCATTTAATAATTGGTCGGCTTATTATTCACTCTTTGATTTATTTGAAATAAAATCACCCTAGCCTTCCAACAGCCCTAATTTCATTATTGTACAATTATTTTTGTATTTATTTCCCACGTAAATACTTAACTATTTATAGTTTGCATATCTTTCTTTCTTTCACAATTTTTTTCACCTTTAATGGAAAAACACAGCCGAAAACCTTATTTCCATAATATTTTTGTTTTTAATAATAAAAAAAACAACACTTATTACTTATTATCTTATTTTAGAAAAAGTTCTTGAACTTGGACATAATATCAATAAATTTTTATGCTAAAAAATCTAGAAAATTTATTTTTATGCATCGGCGTCTTTTCTTTTCTGTAATGACTGTCTTCATAGAATTCTTGAACAAACTTTTATAAAACAACTATCAAAATATCTAAGGTAAAATTATGGTTTTTTAATTCAACAACATTTGAAGATGTACATGTCAATTACTGTTGAGTTCATTTTGGCAATTACAGGCTTACTTTTTGAACTTTCAAATTGGTGCTTGATAAATCCATAAATTTTCAATTTTGTGTCTAATAGTATACAAATTTTGTCTTGAGTATATCAAAGACCTATTAACCCTAAAAATGGATATTTATAAACTTATCAAACACAAAATTGATATGGTAAGACTAACTACTCAGTCTTAAAATTTTAGAGATCTATTAAATACAAAATTACAAGTTTGAAAACTTGTTAAACATTTTTCAAAGATCATGAATCTACAAGACACAAACTTGAAAATTCAAGAACTAATTTTGCAATTTAATTCTCGAAAACAAATAGTCCTAAAAGAGTTATAAAAAAGAAAAAAAAAAGTCTTTTTTTTCAAGTTGAATAACAAGAGAGTAAAATTAATGAAATGATTAATAGAAAAAACAATGATTAGTTGGATGGGTTTCTGTGCTTTTGGGAACTAGGCGTGGTACTATCTGACGCACGTGCCTAAGTGCAATCACGTGAGTCTGAGAGGGGTAATTTCGGTATTTTTGTACCCCTCATGATTTTGACCGATTCAAATTTTGCCAACACTGAAGCATCACATCTGTTAACAGAAATCACGAGCCTGTTACAATCCAACACTAGATTCAGTTTCTTCTCAACCGAATCAATAAATAAATTTTTTTCTTTAAAATTATTTTTTATTACAGCTTTAAAAATGTTTTTGAAATTGTTTTGAAATATATATATATTTGTAGGAAAAAATACATTTTTGATTCTTGAGGTTTGGGTTAAGATACACTTTGGTTGGTCTTGAGTTTTCAAACTAAAAAAAAATATCCCTGAAGGTTGAGATAAGGAACAATTGAGTCCCTGCCCGTCGAATTTGCCTTTAAATACTAATGAAATCCTGACATGCACTATTATTTAATTACAAAATTATTTTTAATATTTTTGAATAAAAATATATTAAAATAATAAAAAATTATTATTATTATTTTAATTTTTATAATTCTTTTTTCCCTTTTTTTTATTTGTTTCTCTTCACCCCTTTCTTCTTCAACTTCTTCTACTAGTTTTTTTTTTTTTTTTTTTTTTTTTTTTTTTTTTTTTTTTAAACTTACTTCTCTCTTTTCCTCTTTCTTCTCCTCCATTTCTTCTTTTCCTCTTTTCCTCTTCTTTAAAAAAAATGCTTCTTATCTCAAACCTCACGAGTATTTTTTGTTGAGTTTGAAAACTCAAGAACCAAAGTGTAACTTAACCCAAACTTTAAGGACCAAAAGTGTATTTTTCCCAATTTTTTTAAAAAGAAATTTCATTTCACTTGTAGCTAACCAAGTAAAATTATGGACCACCACCATTTCCATCTTTATGTTAAAACATTAATATTGATCGAGGCTTAATCTTCACGATAATTAAATGACTTTTTAGACTCTATATTTATAGAGTCATTTTCAAATCTTCTAAACGACAAAAGCCTCACACGATAGATATAAACTTTGGACCACCACACCAATTCTCATCTTTGTCTACAACTAAGATTTTGATCCTTGCACTTTTGCCATTTTTGTACTAAGAAGTTTCTTGTCTTTTTTTGGTCATGTGATCTATGTACGTTATTCAACTAGCTTGATTTAAAAATTGTTGTTGCCTTTTTTCTCCTTAGATTAGATCAACTAGTTTGATTTAAGAATGATTGCCTTTTTCCTTCTTGAGCATAATAGATTAGATCTTCTTGACTATTTTTTTGAAACACAATTACCCACTCAACTACAAATAAGGATGCTCTAATCATATATAACCTAAAAGGCAATTAATTTTATTTTTAAAATTTGATAAATAAAATTTGAGTGCAAAATTTTCTTTTTTCACGCAGAGAATTCATTTTTAAAAGAAATCTAAAAAATAACAAATTAGTGGTATCACCATGTATATTATCAACCATTGGTCGAACTTTTCACAAATATGAAACCCAACCTATAAATATAGGGAGATTGTGGTAGATGACTAGAAAAAAAAAAAAAAAAAAAAAAACCTCCAATCTTTTATGGCTAAAATAGTTTTGAATTTGGAGGGATGACTATTAAGGAACAATCAATCGATTCTTTTTTTCCTAATTTACCCCTGATGTATATTGTTATTTACAAATCTAAAAAAAAACCTAATTTTGTCCCATATTTTCTCAGTCTCAATATATGTTTTTACATCATTGTTTGTATATCTTTATGTCAGTTGAGCTATGCTCTTATTGACAAATATAAATATTTGTTGTTTTACTTATTGTGTTTTTGTACATAATTGCTTATGTGCTTCTATAAATGTGCTATTATACACACATAAGTATTGAGTGATTTTGTACGAAAAAATGTATATTGACCGTTCAAAAGTTTTTTTCAGGATTAAGAATTTAGAATTTTTGTTTAAATGATGCTAATTACAGTTTAGATTGTTAAATCTTGTTATCAAATTCAGTTTTTCCCCTCCTTAGAATGCTCTTTCTTTTATTGTTTTTTCTCCCCTCCTTAAAATGCTATTTGTTTTATTTTTTTTTCTCCCCTCCTTAAAATGCTATTTGTTTTATTTTTTTTTCTCCCCCTCCTTGAAATGCTATTTTTTTTTTATTTAGTTGGTTAGACTTTTGTTAAAATTAGATTTTCTTTTTCCTTGTTATGCTCGAGGAGGTTGCATTTCTCTTCCTAAAGAGTGGTTAGGGACAATTTCATCTATTTTAATTAGAAATATATTAATTAAAATCATGTTTAGCTATTTATTTAATTTCTAAGCATGTTTATCCATTTTTTTTTCAAATCTCCTATTAAATCTAGTCTTTTTTCTTGTTAATACTTGCTTCTGTCATTTTTGTTTCTTTCTCCAATTTTAGGGTTAACTACATAGATAGACCATATTAGATTCAAAATTTCATAAATGTCTCATCTAGAAAAAATTTTCAGCTTTGTCCTAAGCCAAGCCAAAATAGATGTTAATTTACATCAATACCCATTATATTATATATAAGAAAATAAATATGGTTATTATCCATATACTTACCCAAAATATCTTTTCTTAATAATTAGTTATGACCCAAAAATCTTTTCAAATCCTCTCTCCAAATAACTCCTCGATTCCCTCACTATTTTATTTTCAAACCCCAAAATAAACCTCCCCAAATAGTCGTTCGTCTCCTCCCTCGCAATTTTCTTCTTCACTCCGGTCTCTCTTCGATTTTCTTCTTCACGCCGGTCTCCCTCTCCATTTGTCGGCCATCGTCGCTCACTCCCTCTGTGTTTCGCCGTCCATCCTCCGACCAGCGCCACTCTGTTCCCGCCGTCACTCCCTCTGTGTTTCGCCGTCTATCCTTCGACCGCCGTCACTTCAGCTGGGTTTCGTCGTCACTTACTCTGTTCCCGTTGTCACATCCTTCAAACGTCGTCTCATCCCTCAAACGCTGTAAGTGTTCCCACCGTCTATATTTTTGCCGGCGTTAGCCGGCGGCGACGCTTCTGTCGATGGCTGTTGGGGTTTATTTGGGTTTATATAAAATACACTGTTTGGTTGGCTGTTGGGGTTTATTCAGGGTTATATAAAAATACACTGTTTGGTTAGCTGTTGGGGATTATTTGGGGTTATATAAAATACACTGTTTGGTTGGCTGTTGGGGTTTCTTTGGGTTTATATAAAATACACTGCTTGGTTGGCTGTTGGGGTTTATTTGGGGTTATATAAAATACACTATTTGGTTGGCTGTTGGGGATTATTTGGGGTTATATAAAATACACTGTTTGGTTGGCTGTTGGGGTTTCTTTGGGTTTATATAAAATATACACTGTTTGGTTGGCTGTTGGGGTTTATTTGGGTTTATATAAAATACACTGTTTGGTTGGCTGTTGGGGTTTCTTTGGGTTTATATAAAATACACTGTTTGGTTGGCTGTTGGGGTTTGTTTGGGTTTATATAAAATATATTATTAGCTTGTTTATTTAGTTGTTGGTTAATATGTGGGTATAAAAAATATATAATGTGGATAATATATTATTTAGTTGTAGGTTTATATAATATATGTGGTGGTTTATATAAAACAAATTGATGGTTGATCGAATGCTTATATAGTATATTAGATGGTTTCTGATAAGGTTAATATATTTTATATGATTGTTATGTTTGACTATATTCATGGTGAATTGAAATATATAGTTGTGCATTTTTTGAAATTTAAATTTATTTAGAGAATTGCATTGGAATAATATGAAGTGCGAATATAGGCTATTGCATGGAGATAATAGATTAGGCAATGGGGAGAGAAAAAATTTCTTCAAATAAGAATCCAACTCGCAGAAGTCAAAGATTGTTGGGGTTGCCCAGGAATAATGTGTATAAAAAAGAAAAGGAAGCTGAAGTTTTAACTATTGACTCTGAGGTATATTTTATGAATTATGCGCTTGTATTTACATTAATGTATACTAATAAATATATATTTTTAACAGACCGACAGTTCTAAGGAAACAACAAGTTATCTATCAATGGATAATTTTGAACAAGCCGAAACAGTAGAAGTGGTATTAACTCAGTTAGTAAATACCATTTCAACTGAGGAAACTAAGCAGGTATGAAATGTTTATGGGCATGTTAATACCTATTTGAATATTGACAAAATGTTTCTATTGTAGATAATAAAGGATGTAGTTGATGAAGTGATATTAACTCAATTAGTAAACACCCAAGATACAATAGAGGTATATATTTTGGATATTTTATGTGTTGCTTGTTTGTGGATTTGTATGTCATTATGAATTTGTTAAAATTTAATTAAATTATTAAAGATGAGAAAATTTAAAACTTACATATTTCTCTTGCAGAATACAATAGATGTAGTTGATGAAATGACGTTAACTCAAATTGTACACACTGAAAACACAATTGAGGTATATACTATCAATCTTTTGTATGTTGTTATTCAAATATGACCGTTGTTGTTTAATTGCCCATATCCAATGAGTTTTAATTAATATTTTTTCACTCTAGGAAATTCATGCGGAATCTCGAAATGCTATTGAGACGACAGATACAAGAGAACAAGAACGTGATCTGGAGGTAAGAAGTTTGTGAATAAGATGCATAAGGTGTTAATATTCAGTGGTTATTAAATTTGTTATTTATTAACATTACAGGATGAATCTAACAAAGGAAAAGAAGTAATGCATTTTGATGTAGCTGAGAAAGATGCACAGGTATACGTATTTTTCATCAATTAATGATTTGTATATAAACTACTAATATATAACATGTTAACATATTCTATATGAAATAAAGGTATTTTCTATGATTGAGGAAGCACAAAAGACAGATGCAGTCATTGCCCAGTCAGCTGAATCAAAGGTATGAAAAATATATTCAATGTAAAATGTTCTTTATTGATATTTACATGATTGTTATATAACCGTTTTTCAACTTCCTTAGGAGGACAGAACAAGTTTATCTGAAAGACTTAAACGATCTACTAATAAAAAAGGAGATGGAAATGTAAGGAGTAAATATCGTGTTATGGATAAAAATAAACATCAGGTATATATTAAATATTACATTAGTGATTTTCAAAATGTTGGGCAATTAATACCATAAACTAATCATATATGGATGTTGAAACTTAGGATGACGAACCGAGAAAGAGAACAAGGTCTCAAGTAAAAATGCCACAAAAAGAAGAAGTTGCAAGAAAGAGGAAAGCTAATGAAGTTTCTGAGACTAGAAAACAAGAGAAAAAGGTATATATAATTTAATCATCAATATTATAAATTGTGTTGTAGAATGTAACATTTTCAAATTATTTTTACAGGCACCTAAAAAAAATGATGGTCAAAGGAAGATTGTAAAGTCTGAAAAGTTTGGTTGATTTCAATAATTTTTAACTAAACATTTGACGTACAAAACATCATGATTTGATTTGATTGTCCTATACTGAAAATTGTCCCTAATAGCAATTGCACCTAACGCATTTTGTACATTCACCTTACCAGAAAACATGTCGTTCACATCAATCTTAAAATCTACAGGCAACTTTGCGACATCAATAGAATGATGAAATCGACCTTGTGAAACCAAGGTGGTTGAGCTTGAACAAATAAACGGTATATTATCAACCAAACTAGTCAAACTATTTCTACAATCAACTATTAGGGAACATGCTTCTAAAACACCTTTAGATAAAATGTTGTACAACCAATGTACATCCTTGTCTTCCACAATCTTCATGTCGTTATTCATGAAATGTGATGATCCTAAGGAAACACACAAGTCGGGAGAATCAAAACTACCTGGGTTGCCTAACTTTTGGGTTACAACTTCAATCAAATTAGTGAACGACATTCCTTCATGAATACAAATTTGAGAAACTTGGTAATCAATATAGTTATTAATCTCATTCCAACGACCACCAAACACCATCCGTATGGGAATGAGATTATTACCTATAAAAAAATGTATGAATAATATTTAATAAGGATTATGTTGCATGACATTTATATATAATTTTGAAAATTCACTTATGAACTTTACAAAATCATGACGTATATATAATATAATTCCAAGTATATATTTATGATACAATATACAACCTAGTATATATTTATTATTCTAACGTTTGTTTTATGAATTGAATACACAATGATGAATATATAATATCTAATGGTTTCAGAATATTGATCATATATTATAATGCATAGTATATATTTATTATTTGAATAAACACTACACTCTACAATCAAATGTAAATAAAGGTTAATATAAATTAGAAACATCTTATAACATAAACTATTAATAACAAAAAATATCTATTGATAACAAAATTGAAAAAAAAAAATGCAAACTATGTAATTGGATTCCTCCTATTCATACTGACAATTTTTTTTTAAAGAGAGAGAATAAACAAATATTATATAATTATATTCATACTGTTTAACAAAAAGAAGCAGCAAAAAAGAGAGAATAAACAAATAAAAAGAAGAAGAAGAAGAGATATTCAACAAGCAGCAAAAAAGAGAGAGAATAAACAAATAAAAAGAAGAAGAAGAGATATTCACTCATGTTGAAGGCAAATGGAGGAGCGCAGATAAATTGAAGAAATTTTCTTGAGACGGCAATTGGAGAAAACAAGCTTCTGGTAACCGCAGCTTCAATTGACGGCAAATGGAGGAGCAATTGTTTGGTGAAACATATTTAAGGTTAGGGTTAGATATTGGTAAATCTTCATAGTAGATTTTATTATGGAAAGAATTAATACAAATCAATTTTTGATGTGCAGAATTTTGAAGGGCAAAACAGGGAAGATTTAATTGAAAAATCTTGAGCCAAACAAAGCTGAATTTTTTTTCATAATTGGACATTTGTGAAATATTGGTTCCAAAACGGTCTATCTCCTATAATTTCTGCCAATTTTATAGTGGAGGGAGGCCCTATTCAAGTTGGGCTGGGGCCCAAATTTTTACCCAAATGGGCCAACGATCCAAGCTTTTTGGAAGCCCAATTTTAGAGTTTCATGAACATGAATACTGCCAGTCTGGCACTTCCAACGTTCGAAAATCTTCAAATTTCTGAAAGTGGCTTTTAAACAACAAACGAGACTGACAGTTCAAAGAGTCATTTCCGCTCGTCTTCTTCCTTTGCCTCCAAATTTCCACACCCTTCAGAGCACAATTTCATCCACAATTTCACTCCATTGAATAATTTTCCTTCAAATGGAGAGCTCTGATCGACTAAATTCATCATCAACTTCAAGCAAGCCCTTTGTGCCTTCAATGTCGGGTGAGTCTCTTTAAAAATCAAAACCTCCCTCAGGATTTTCTGGATTTCCGTTTAAATTCTTTTTCTATGCGTAGATTTAAATCAGTTTCGGTTTGTAGTTTAAGGAAATTGTTTGTATTTCTTGCTTGTAGATGAAAGCGATCAAAATTATCCTCCATCAATCGCCAATTTGAATCAGAGAAAACTAGGGGAATCGGAAAAGATTGTCAAGAAGAAGGTTTTAACCGAACGAAATGAGGCCATGGATTTGAAATTTAGTGAGAATCCATCGTCGGAAGTCGCAAATGCTGATCTGAAACCCTCTTCTTGTAAAGAGGATTCTGAGACGAAATTGCCGTATGATCCATTGACAAACTACCTCTCTCCTCGGCCTAGATTTCTACGATACAAACCAAGTAGACGACGGGAGATCTTTCGTCGTCGAGTTGGAGAAGAAAATTCCGAAATTGGTGAGGGATTTTTGAGGACTGTTGGTGAGGATTCTCTTTTGGTTTCTCACAATTCCTCCTCTGAAGAAGAACAAACTGAAATGCAAGAGAAGGAGAAGCTTGAGGAGGAAAGTGAGGGGAAATCTAGTGAAATTGATGAAGAAATTGAAGATGAAGATGAGGGAGATGAGAAAAGAGGTAGGACTATGAAAGAGTTGTTGAAATTTCTGCTTGTGATAGCTAGTTTGGTTTTGTGTACCGCATATATCACTTCCATGAACACCCCCACACCTTCATTTGAAGTTTCAGGGGCCTTCAGATCTGGTCTTTGCCCAATTCTGAACCGCACGGGCGGGTTTGGATCGAGCATAGTGGTGGAATCCCTAAATGTAAATGGAAGTAAATTCTGGGATGAACAAGTAACTGAGGCTGCTTCTTCAAACATGAATTCCGAAGGTGTAAACCAATTTGTTCATCATGAAGATGAGAGTAACATAGGTTTTACCGAAGAAACCGAGAAATTGAATGGTGAGAATGAAGGTAAGGCTACATATGGAGATTTGGATAAGTTAGAATATACTGAAGCTGAAGAAATGGCCGAAGGAACTATTGATGAGGAGAAGGCTGAAGATGAAGAAAATGGAGTTGAATTCTCAGAGCTAACAGCTGAAGAAGATGATGATGATCAGCAAAATGGAAAAGAATTTGAAATCTCTAATGCAATTGCTGAAGATGATGAGGATCAGCAAGATGAATTAATTGTAGCTTCAAAACCATCCATTGTCAATGGATTGGATCAGGACAACTTCTTGTTTGACATTTTAACTGCTGCTGGAAATGAGAACACTTCTGAAATGGAGCCAGTTGAAATTGAAAAGGATGAAGCTGGAGATTGGGAAATAATTGAAAGCAACACAAGGGAAGCTGAGAGTTTTATGCTCGAGGTGAGTAAAATCACCATTTTGGAGAGGATAACCGAAGGCATATCCTGTTTTGTTGAAGACTTGGAGAAATTGAAGTCTGAGCTTATTGAGCTTATGCACACTGAAACTGAGTCGGTGCTTAAGGCTGTGCTTGGACTTTCAGTGTCATCTGCAATCCTGACTTGTTTGGTCTTGTCTTTCCAATATAAGAAAAAGAAAGATGATAAAAAAGAACCAGCCATTTCTGTGAGTGTAGAACCTTTGTTGCAGTCTCCAGTTGCGAAAGCTGAAAAAGTTATTACAAGGGAATCACCTTCACTAAAGCCTACTTGTGATGTTAACAGATCAAATAATGAGCCTATCAGGATTGGGGATTCTTTCAAAACGCTATCATCTTCTATCCATTCAAGAGATGAAGTGGAAAGTTTGAAAGAATTTTACCACCATGAAGCTCCAACAGTTCAATTTCTTGGCGAGCTCGTTGTTGGAGAGATCAGCAACTCTCTTAAGAACAGGAAGATTGAGGCAGAAGATAGCAATTTTCCTGTCTCAGTTGAAGAAAAACCGGTGAGCAAGCATATGTATTCTGGACCTGAGCAAGCTTTGTCAGAGTTCTCTACCACAAGTTCACCATCCTATGGAAGCTTTACCACTAAGAAGAAGATTGTCAAGAAAGAGGTGAGGATAATTTTGAAGTTTTAAACCTATAGCACTTTCTTTTTTTGCTCTGACAATATCAGTATTTTGAGAATGTTCTGAACAGTTGGTTTAAGGCTGCTGATTTTCATTTCAACTGTAGGTGGGAGGAGCTGGAGAAGGGAAGTCGATCCCAACTCCTGTGAGAAGATCAACCAGAATTCGAAACCGTATCGTTTCTCCATGAAACTTCTCACTGCCATGTCACTTAGTATTGAAACAGCACCCTCAGTTGTTCATACTTTTTGTTTTCTTCCACTCAAGCTTTCCTGAAATCCATCCTAGACAGACTTCATAACTGATAGTAATTTAGATGAATTTCTCTCTCACTGACATAGTTCAGTGGCGTTATTGATATTTCATTCCTCCTTTTAGATCAAACATCTGAAGTTAATAACAGTTTAGATCAAACATGTTCTATATCAAACAATATCAATCATTGGTATCACCTGTTTCAAATCGTTTGCTGTGTTGAGAAGAAAATAAGATGTGGGATTTTAGTATAATTGAATGAAGTGGGGGGAGTCTCCATCAGAAACTCCCATTAATGCTGAGAAAGAATAAAAATTGTCTACAAAGCCACATGATTTTGATTTACATTCCTATTGTACAAGCAAAAGTTAATAAAAATGTTGAAAAGTGCTCAGGGATCAAAAGCTCTCATCATATACAGGAATGGAAGGAGGTCTACAACCAGCCAATGAACTGCCTCTCCTAACTTGGACAAAAGACAGAGAACTTCTTGATGCCTTCTTAAAAGTTGGAGCCTTTGGAAGAGTATAAGAAGACTTGTGGGTGTCCAAGCCACCTGCATAGCTCTTACATGCATTCAGTCTCCTGCTGTAAGCATTTTCCTTCTTTGGAAGGTCTTCTATGCTCTTTACACTTGATAGAGATGTAAAAGACTGAGATTTTCCCTGATAGAACATGGATAGCCCTCTCCTGCACATAGAGTAATTGCTATTAGAAATTGATCCAACAGTAGTTTAAGAAGTCATGTTTAGCTTGTAGATTTGAATTCATAATTGCAGGATGCAGTCGAGGGAAGACCTAGCTTGCAGGATGTTTTCAAGTTTAACAATATGTGTGGGTGAGAATTCGAACCTTTTAAACCTTAACCAAATGAACTATGTTCAGGTTGACACCTAGCTTAGCTTGATGCTTTCATTTAGGATATAATTTATTTAGGATATAATTTATTTATGAATCTGTGAAGGAAAGGAAATTTCAAGCAATCTCATCTACACTTACTTGATTGGCAGTTGAGCAAAAAGCTCTGTGAAATCCTCCAATGGTCCATTAGATTGAGATGAAGCATTCGAAGTCGATGAACACGCATCATCTGCCAAGTCCAACGAAGAAACCGATTCACTCGTAATCGATGAATCTTCAAATGAAGATACCGAAGATGCAGCGTTGTAGCGATCACCTCCCTTGCTAACCCAATGATCTTCTAATTCTTCATGGAACTCTTGGCATAATGCAACAGAACATGGTTGATGAAGCAATTGTCTCTGAATTCCACCCATATTCAAGAAGAAGATGAAGAAACAACAACACAAATAGAAAGAAAAACCAGACTTTGATGAGGTATGCTCTGATGGCCTGAGCTTTTTTATGTATTTATATAAAGATAACCCCTTTAACACAAACAACCTTGAGCCTCTGACATTTCTTGTGGAACATTTATAGGCATCCAATTATAAAAAGAGAAAAATTCCAAGAGTGGTTGCCTATATTTTTTAAAAAGGAAATTACAGGGAAATTGCATGTATCACATGTAGAGGCATGGAATTCCCAAACAGCCCACAGAAAGTACAGTTCAAAAAAGAAAGGATAAGCTGCTGACCCAAAAGAAAAAATGTCAACCAGTGGCCATGAAAGCACAAAAACTCCATGCACTTGATGGTCAGACTAAAAAAATTCCAACTTTTAGGCCAAGATTAGGGCCCATATTAAAATTTTTATGTGAATAGAAAAAGGATATTTGAAATAAATTTTGTCCTCTGCTTTTCATTGAATGCCTTATCTTAAGATTCTTCATTATCTTGTGTTATGGTATGAATTGCTTGACCTTTCCAAAGTTTGATTGTGGATTTGAAAAGTTAGGGATAAGCTCAAAAAAGGGAGAGGGAAGGGGGGGTTTGAAGATATCCATCCACATAAGAAAAAGAGTCACTATCTTTCTTTTGTGTGGCTCTTCCATATCTAATTTAGAAGAGAAAGAATCTTTGGTCAAAAATCTTGTCTCAAAAAACACATGGTAGATGCAAGGAAACTAGGATGCACATAACATTAGTAGGTGGGGACAAGCTTTTTCAATTAGTGAAATTTTTGCAGCCTTGGCCTTAGTCTTGGGGGACAAATTGCAATTATATTTTTGAAAAATCATGTGTTACTCTACTCTATCCAAAAACATAACATGAACAAGGACATCTTCTTCAATCTTCCTTTGCTTCTCTCTTTCATTTTAAATCTCTTGAGGCATGTTTGGATGATAGATTGAAAAAGAAAAACAAATTGAGAGTTGTTTGATAACGTTTTTGTTTATATAATTTTTTCTACTTTTCAAAAGTATCATATGCTAACATGTTGCTTAATTTTTTTTTAAAAAAATTAATTTGAACTTTTATTCTTTTAAAAAATATATTTTGACTAGAATTTCAAAAGGATTATATATATTAAAGACTAAACAAAGACATTATAGCTGTAATTAGTTTTTGTTTAGCTTTATTTTTTATGTAGAAAACTTAATACTTCATTTTATGAAAAGTATAGAATATGCAACACTCCTAAGAAGAGAATTTGAACCTTAGTTAGAGTCCGTATGGAATACCTTTTTTAGTTCAAATGTTTTTTAATAATGCATTTGTTTAAAAAAAAAACATTTTGTAGAAAAACATTCAAGTCTATAAAAAGAAAAATTATGAAAATATAGTGTATTCAGTAAACAAATTATGCAAATCCAGTGTATATAGTAAACTAATCATTTACTATGGTAAACATAAAATCATCTAAAAAACGAGAAAAAATCATTACTCACTATTCCCCTCCAACTTAATTCGAAAATTGGGATTGAGTATTCACTTTGTTTTTTAAAAAAAAAAAAAAAAAATCTGAAACCCTTGAGATTCTTCTTATTTTCTTCGTTTTGTGCAGTCTTTCTCATTCTCATCTTCTTCGAACTATTACAAACGAAATTTTGAGGAAACCTCCAATTTTCTTATGGACACCTTCCTCCAAATGCTTCTTACAACAAGAGGAAAATAATGATAGATAAATACAAAATGCAGTATTTAACATACCTATGATCGTTCAAAAAATTGATGGATGGCAAAAAGTTGGGAAAAACGATGAAGATGCTAATTAGATAATTAAAATATAAGAATCTAATCGAAAATTAAAAATAAAAACCTAATTTCTATGTAATCCTTTAGTTTTAATAAAGATAAAATCTGAATTTGAATTTTTAGAGGGAGAGGAGAGAGAAGATAGATACTGTAATTTCATGATTTATGGGATAAACTTTTTTGTTTGGGGAGAGAAGATAGATATTGTAATTCCATGATTTATGGGATAAACTGTTTTGTTTTTTGTTTTTTGTTTTTAAATTAAATCTGAAACTTTACTCAAGGGTATAATTGGAAAGACGATCCTCACGAAAATGGGTTAAATTGGCCCTTTTTCAAAACTACCCTGTAATTTTTTGTCATTTCTAAGGATTTCTCATCATACATAAGTTATTATTATAGGTAAAAACTCTTTTTAAAAAAATTGCTTATAAGTGTTTCAGTTTTCAGTCTAAATATTTTTGGGGATTTTTAGTGGTTGTCGAACACTAGAATTTTTTCAAAATTAAACCCTTCAAAAATTAAACCAAACATACCTTTAGTCGGGTTGACACAATACAACACTTTTTTAAATATAAAATATACATTTTAAATACGAACCTACGATAATTTTTTAAAATATAAAACACACAATACTTTTTTATAATATAAAACACACAACACTTCTATGTTTTAAAAAATCATTGGAGGTTCTTATTTAAAATGTTGCTGAAAATATTCATTGACTAATATTTATCGATAATAGAAGTCTGTCAGCGATAAACTTCAATCACAAATGTAATTATTGCTGATAGACTATTCTATTAGTGATAGTGATCTATCATTGATAAATTACCGGCATTGTGATTGAGTCCATCAATGATAGAAGTCTATCATTGATAGATTCGTCAAAATTATTTGCAAATATAACAAAATTAAAGTCTTTGATAGAAATCTATCAACGATAGACTTTAATCACAATTGCAATTATTGTTGATACACTATTCTATCATGATAGTAGTCTATCACTAATAGACTATATGCAGTGATAGATGTCTATCATTGATATATTTGCAAAAAAAAATTAAAGAAAATATTTGGATGCATATCTGTATGTAAGGATCTCCATACATACCTCAGCGAAATCTTGACAACTAAGAAAAAGAATAGTAGAAAATGAAAAAACTTTTATATCTCTTCTAGTTGTCAACATTTTAATGGTGGTATGTTCCTACAAACTGATATGCAGCTAAGTATTTTTTTTTTTAAGTTGCTATATTTGCAAATAACAAACTTTAAATTGCTACCAATTACCATAACCCATTTAAAAATAAAATACATCACATTTTGAAATTAAAATTTTTGGAAATATAGAATATCAAGATTTGTTTTTAATATAGAATATGCTACTTTTTGTAAGAGAAATTTTGCTGGCTATTTCAAATTAAGAAAATCTAAAGTAGCATTTTTTTTTTTTAAATATTGATTTTGGGACAGGCATTTAAAATATAGAATATTTTTTTGTACAAAATATAGAATATGTAAAACTTTAAATAAAGCAATACTTTTTTTGAATCTATACATGACACTTGATATATGCAATAATTTTAAAAATATAGAATACATGATACTTCTTTAAAAAAATACCATACCTTATAAAAATAAAAATAAAAATGAGGGAGAAAAAAAAAACGGCATACTTAAAATTTTTAAGACTCTTTTCAGATATAAATATATGCAAAGATTTTTTTTTAGGAATAAGGAATTTGAAATATTAGAAAAGGCAACACCTTTTTGAAAATTTAGAATCACATTGTCTTATCTTATTATACACACAATTTGGAATCACTTTATCTTGTCACTTTAAAATACTATAAAATTATTATATTACCCTATACCATATAAATAAGGATAATTGTAATGGGTGGCAACATGAAGGTAAATAATTACAAATATAGCAATTTTTAAAAATATTTGCAAATATGGCAAAATTTTTGAATTAATTTTTTATATTCCTAAATTGCCCCTGTGTGCCCATCTTCTTCTTCCTTGTCAGTTTTTTTTTTTTTTTTTTTTTTTTTTTTTTTTTTTTTTTTTACTGATAGAAAGTCTTTTTATTACTGATAGATTCTATCAGTGGTAGAAAATTTTTCTATCAGTGATAGAAAGTTTCTATCACTGATAGAATAAAGTTTCTATTAGTGATAGAAAGTTTCTATCACTGATAGAATAAAGTTTCTATCAGTGATATTTCTATCACTGATAGATTCTATCAGTAGTAGAAAAATTTTCTATCGGCGATAGAAAGTTTCTATCTCTAATATTTCTATGACTGATAGATTCTATCAGTGGTAGAAAAATTTTCTATCAGTGATAGAAAGTTTCTATCACTGATAGAATAGAAGATTTCTATCACTGATAGGTTCTATCAGTGATAGAAAAAATCTTTTTATAGAAAATCATAGAAAAACTTTTGATAAAAAATCTTTCAATCCCTGATCATCCATAAAAATTTTTCTATCTCCGATAGAAATCTTTCTATCACCGATATAATCTATAAGTGATAGAAAAACTTTCTATCACCGATAGAAAAGCTTTCTATCAGTGATAAAAGATTTATATCACTGATAGAATTTTTTACTATTCTATCAGTGATAGAAAGATATTCTATCAATGATAGAAAACTCTGGATAGAAAATCTTTCAATCCCTGATAGAACCTATCAGTGATAGAAATCTTCTATCACTTATAGAAATTTTTTCTATGAGTGATAGAAAAAATTTCTATCATTCATAGAAAATCTTTCTATGAGTGATAGAAAAACTTTCTATCTCTATCACTGAGACTGATAGAAAAAATTTTCGTGAGTTATAAAAAATCTTTCTATCACTGATACTTTTAAGATCTTTTGTTTCTATCAGCGATGGTGATACATGGTGAAATCGAGCATTGAAAAATAAAGCAAAAACGAACGATTATAGAAAGCAAACACTGAAAAGCAAAAACCAAACACTGATAGAAAACCAAATAACAACAACCAAACACTGACAGAACACCGAACAAGTGATAGAAAAATATCTATCGCCGATAGAATCTATCAGTAGTAGAAAAATTTTCTATCATATGATAGAATATAGAATCTATCAGTGATAGAAAATTTCTATCATGATAGAAAATCTTTCTATCACTGATAGAATCTATCACTGATATTAGTGAAAGAAAATCTGGAGGGGTATTTTAGTAAATGCAACACACAAACTATTAGATTTTGCCATTTTTGCAATTTTTTTTGTGGGTTGCTAGATTTGCAATTATTTTGGGCCATATTGCTATCCTTGCAACCGGCCCTATAAATAATGACATCATCTAAATACTGACTTTTCCTTAGGAAAAAAAAAAAAAAAACCCTTAAATAGTGACTATTTTAGAGTGTATTTGCAAAATTAGTCTAGGCGTGTTAGTCTCTTAGCATAATTTTTAAGATAGAAAACTAAAAACATAATTTTATGAAACAAATCCTAAGGTTGTTTTTTTAAATATATATATATATATATAGAGAATGTGGAACACTATTTAGGTGGGATTTGAACATTACTTCTTTTTTTTTTTTTTTTTTTTTTTGAAATATTGAACATTACTTTTTTGAAATATAGAATATACAATCGTTTAATTAACACTTTTGTAGATATAAATTTCGTGACACCCTTGTTGATGGTCAAATTTGGTCGGAAGGAACTCACGTGACTTTCACGTGCCACCAACGGTAAATTTGTTTGAGAGGGAGGAAGATTGCGTTGTTTTTTTTTCCGTATATATAATCCAATGTTAAGTGAGATGACTTTCCTACTGACGAAATCGCTCGAATTAGTTGAAGGAAAGGAGGTGGCAGGTCTCACTAGAGAGGAGAGTTTTGACAGCGAGGGAGGCAGGGGTGCGTCTGCTGGTATCGTATATAAGAGAAAGGTTGCATTTAGGAGTGATCTTTCTCTCTTCTTCAAGCCAGTGGTGATCTCACTTTCGAAAGAGAGTCTCGACGTGCTTAGTAGCGCGTAAACAGAACACGTAGCTCCATAGCAGAACTAGTCACTGGCTACAGGTTTATTTCCTACCGGACCGGAGGCTGCCGAGAATGTTATGTCAAAAGGACCAACGACGATGAAGGAGAAGAAAGAAGGGGTAGGAGCGACGCAGCTTTACCGAGTTTGTGGCCTGTAAGACAATAAATCTGCACATCGGTGTGGTGCTTGCCACACCGGCTCCGATGCTTAAGTCAGCAAACAGAACGATGGGAAGCAAGAAAGTAAGAGCGAGAGGAGAAAGTAGAGAATAGAGAGTAGAGTTTGGGGATAGAATTCGGGTCTCCTCTTTAGTGGCGAAGAGAGGTATAAATACATGCTCATGCTCCTAGGGTTTTTAGGTATTCGGAGGCGTTTTGAGACAAACCAGGCAGAACCGGGGCGGCCAGAGGCGGTAGGGACCACACGGAGCCAGACGGGCTCGACCCGCGCAGGCGGGCCGAGGGTTGGCCTCGGCCCAAGGCTGAGGCCGAGTAGGGGGTCGGGCCAAAAGCCCGACCCCTTCGGTCTTGGCCTGACCCATTTGCCCGTTTCGACCCGGGGTCCACCCTCCAGTCTGATTTCTGCCCAGTTGTCCTCGTCAACCTTTGTACATCGGGGTGGTCCAAATCACTTATAACATTAAGTCCCCACTCTTGAATTGAGATTCAGGTGCGTGCTATCGGTTGAGCTCCTTAAGCCCAATTTAAGAGTAATGAAACTTGCTCTGTGCTGACTTTCGTGCGGATTCATTGTTATCCTGCATGATGGGATACAAATAGACAAAACAAAAACTCCCTGAATAGATTGAAAAATCATGTGTTACTCTACTCTATCCAAAAACTTAAGATGAACAAGGACATTTTCAATCTTGAATCTTCCTTTGCTTCTCTCTTTGATTTTAAATCTCTTGAGGCATGTTTGGATGATAGATTGAAAAAAAAAATTGATAGCTGTTTGATAACTTTTTTTATATATAATTTTTTCTACTTTTCAAAAGTATCATATGCTAACACGTCGCTTAATTTTTTTGCAATTTTTTTTTAAAGAAAATACTTGGATTCATAAAAACTTTTAGGGGCCGTTTGTTTTTTTGGGAATGTAGATGTTCGACATCTTCAGATGCCTGGAATCTCAGATGACCGGAATTTTAGATATCCGGCATCTTCAGATAGCCACGTTTGTTTTGTAGGAAAATTTATAAGGTATCCCGGAATATTTTGATAGTTTTGAAGGATTTATTCTTGGAAATGTTGTAAATTTATGTAATGTTCCAAAAATGCCCTTATTAATGTATTAATATAATTTATATATTGATTTAATATAATTTATATTTATATAATATATATATTTTTTTTATTAATTTTTTTTTTTTTATATTAATTAAGTGTACATTCATTTTTGTATGTTATTTCATAGAATTCATATTAATATATGACTTTTTTTAAAATAAAAAACCTATGTTAAATATAAATTTTATTTTTAATTTTAATATTTTTCTAAAAGAAAATTATATAATTAAAGTTATATGAGGTGAAGTCTAATTGAATTGAAGTCTATTTTATATGTAAATGTAATATATAAATATACTTAATTATATAAAGTTGATTATTGGACATTAATCTATTTAAATCATAAAATTAAAAATAAAGATAAAGAAAATTGATGAAAGAAAAATATATAAAAAAATGAACGAAGGGCAAAAAGGTAAAGAGGGGATGCCCGCAACATGGGAATCTTCGAAACCCATGTTTCAAAAGGGCATCCAAAAATACTTATATTACCTCCGGTAGGGCATCCTAGGATACCCGAGCATCTCGAGATACCTGGGTATCTTACATTACTGCAAAACAAACGTGGGAATCCAGATGCCTGACTCATGGGCATCTCAGATTCCCAAAAAAACAAACGGCCCCTTATATCTCTTCTAGTTGTCAACATTTTAATGCTGGTATGTCCCTACATACTGATATGCAGTCAAACATATATTGTTCTTTTTTAAAAAGTTGTTATATTTGTAAATAACAAACTTTAATTTGCTACCACTTACAATAACTCTTTTAAAAATAGAATACATGACATTTTGAAATTAAAATTTTTGGAAATATAGAATACCAAGATTTGTTTTTAATATAAAATATGCTACTCTATTTTAAGAGAAATTTTGCTACCTATAATTAAGAAAATCTAAAGTACCATTTTTTTTTTAAATATTGATTTTGGGACAGGCATTTAAAATATAGAATATGTTTTTTTTTTTTTTTTTTGTACAAAATATAGAATATGTAGAACTTGAAATAAAGCAATACTTTTTTTGAATCTTTTTTTTTTTTTTTTTGAGTACTCTTTTTTTGAATCTATAGAATACATGATACTTCTTTTAAAAAAATACCCTACCTTATAAAAAAAATAATAAAAATGAGGGAGAAAAAAAACGCCATACTTAAATTTTTAAGACTCTTTTCAGATATAAAGATATGGAGAGATTTTTTTTTAGGAATAAGGAATTTGAAAATATTAGAAAAGGCAACATCTTTTTAAAAATTTAGAATCACATGGTCTTATTACACACAATTTAGAATCACTTTATCTTGTAACTTTAAAAATACTATAAAATTATTATATTACCCTATACCATAAAAATAATGACGTCATCTAAATACTGACTTTTCTTTAGAGAAAAAAAAAAAAAAACCCCTTAAATAGTGACTATTTTAGAGTGTATTTTCAAAATTAGTCTAGACATGTTAGTCTTTTAGCGTAATTTTTAAGATAGCAAACTAAAAACATAATTTTATGAAACAAAGCTTAAGGTTGTTTTTAAAAAAATATAGAATATGGAACACTTTTTAGGTGGGATTTGAACATTACCTTTTTTTTTTTTTTTTTTAATTTTTATAACGATGTGTGCTAACATTTCTTTGAAACTTAAGCAATATATTAATATATTAATATAGAACACTTTTTTTTTTTTTTTTTTTGACAATATGTGGGGTGGGGGTTTGAACCACATACCTCGTGGTTATCCACTTTATATCAATTGAACTATGTTCTTGTTCGCAATATAACATTTTTTAATCTAACAAAATATACAACCATTTTTAAAATGTAAAATATGCGACACTCCATGTTAGAAGGTAGAATACTTGAATATGATTTTTTAAAAATAGAATGCAAGACATTTTCAGGTTAAAATTTTTGGAAATATAGAATATACAATACTTTTTCTTACATACATACATACATGCAAGACATTTTCAAGTTAAATTTTTTTGGAAATATAGAATATACAATACTTTTTCTTATGTGTGTATATATACATAGAATATGCTAACATTTTGAAATTTAAAAATTTGAAATTAATTTTTTTTTTTTTTGTAAAATCCAAAATACCCAAAAAAAAGCTGATTTTGGGACACATATATGTTTCTTTGGTACAAAAAATAGAACATACGAAAGTTCTTTCTTATTTTTTTATTATTTCTTTTTTTTTTTATTATGGGATGGGGGATTTGAACCACGAACCTCGTGGTTATCAGTACAACTTTATGCCAATTGAGTTATGCTCTTGTTGGCATATAAAAGTTCTTTCTAATACATGATACTTTTAAAAATAAAATACGTCACATTAAGGAAATGAGACGCTACTCATAAATCGACTTGTGCAACATTTTTTAGAAACTAGATTTTGAAAAAAAAAATGAAAGTTTCTTGTTGATGTTGAGAATCTTGCGAGAATAATAGAAATGAATGAATGTTTATAAACTAAATAATTTAATAATTGTCAAGCTAGGATGAATGAATTAAAAAGAATCACATTATCACTTTGTTTTTCCACTCGAAAAGTCACAACATTATTATTTTACCACATAACATTTGAAAGAATATAAAATTAATTAAAATATCACACCATCTTAAATAGTGATTATTTAGGGTGTATTTTCAAATTTTTATAGGTTAGAAGATTTTAACGGTCCGTTTGGAATACATTTTAATTTAAATGTTTTTAAGAATGTATTTTTTAAAAAACATTTTGTATCAAAATTGTTTAGAATTTAAACACTCATATGTTTGGTTACATTTACTCACAAATGTTTTTATACTCAAATTATTGTTTTCTCAAGGAGTTTTTTTTTAAAAAAATGTTGGTTTCAAGTGTTTCCCTCAAAATGCTTTATTTATCAATCTCATTTTCTAATAAGTCATTTTTTGTTTTTTTGAAAATATTCTAATAAGTCATTTTTAGTGGTTGTCAAACACTATAAACTTTTTCAAAATGATTTTTTAAAAAAAAATTAAACACTTCAAAAGTTAAACCAAACCCACCCTAAATGTTAGACATAAAAATTACTTTTCATCAATTTTTAAGTATTTGTCCCTCTTTAAAAATAAAATACTTGACACTTTCTAAGTATTAAATATTCTCTTTTTTTAGCTCAACAATGGAAGGAGGGAGAGATCCAACTATTGACTTTAGAATGGTATAATTGATATTTTATCCACTTAATTTGACTTAAATACTTAAGTAAGTATCAAAATCATTATATCGATTGAACATGGGATGGATTGAATGAGTTAATTTCTCTAAATGAGCTTCAAAATCTAAATTTGAAATAGTATTTGATCATTGATTCTATGAATACTCTTCCTTCGACAAGAGGTTAGAGGTTCGAATCCCTCCATCTACAAATGTTGATGTACTAAAAAAAAATCCTATCACATAGAGAGAGAGAAAAAAAAAAAGAATTCATTTTTTATCCATCAAAAAAGAAAATAATTCAATTTTCTTTTCACATAGTTTATACTCTTAATTTTCAAAACCAAATGATTATCAAATGGGGCAAGTTTTCAAAAATTGACTTGGTTTTTTAAACTTATATATGGAAGGTGTTTATAAGTTTAATTTTCAAAAACCAAAAATAAAAAACAAAATGGTTATGAGATGGGGTTTTAACTTTTCAAGTTTGTATCAATTTTCATCCTGATTTCATCAAATTTGATCCTAAATTCACTTATTCGATTAAAATCAAATTTTGCAAAAAAAAAATAAATTTGATAAATACACAAATTAACCATGGAACAAATTTCTCAAAATTCAAAATTTTCAACATCATTTTAGATTTAAAGTTAATTCAAAGAACACATATGAGTACATTTTTATTTATAAATAAAAAAAGTATACTTTTTTAAAGAAAAATTCTTTGAAACAAAAACTTATTTGGAAGGTTAAAATTACACTCATTATTAAAGTTTAAAAGTTAACATTAATTATCTAAATTTGAGGTGCAGTTCAATGAAATGGAAAGTTAAGGTGAATTTAGGGGTAAAAATTGTATTTTAAGGACCAATTACTCACTCTTGTGTGATTTTTTTTTTTTTTTTTTTTTTGACTAACTTGTGGAGTGAGAGATTCTAGTACACATCTTATAATGATAATCAACTAATAAAACAACAATTTGGACCAATTTTGACATAGAAAAACCTAAGAGTAAAAAAAAACCACATATTGAAGTTCTCAAAATACAATGAGTTTTCCTTTTACAAATACACTAAGAGGGGGTTTGGCACATGGTTTTGGGTTTGGGTGGTTTTGTGTTCCAAACCCAAAACCATGTTTGTCCCATTGTAATCACACCACCATGGGTTCCAAACCCAACCTCATAGTTTTTCTCTCCAAACCCACCTCAAAACCACTCCAAACCTATGATTTCTCTTTCTCCCATAAAGTTGGTGGGACCCCCTATTACTTTATCCATTTTTGTCATAAATTTGGTGGGTCCCATCATTTCTCTTTCCATTTTTCTCATAATTCTTTTCACTTCTCTATATTAAATTAACAATATTTTAATATATATATATATAATTTTATAATTTTAACATAAGAAAATGTATTTTAGCCAACTTACCCATATAAATATTTTTAAAATAAAATATAATTTTGAGTTAACGTATTAAAAAAATATGTATTTATTTTCAAATAAACAATATTCCAAATGACAAAAATAAATAGTATGTTATTTTGAATTTATTAAAATAAAATGAATAATATTTAATTTTAAATCCGCTATAGTAAATAAAGTATTTAATTTTAAATTACATACACAACGACAAAAAAACAAATTTATATGTAATCTAAAAAAAAAAAAAAAAACAAATTTATATGTACAATTTTCAAATTAACAATATCTCATGATAGTAAATCTCCACAAAAATGAGAACATTCCAAGAGAATAAACTAAAAAAATTACCTGGAAGTAAAATTCAACTACTTGTAATCTAAAGGCAGCTCCAAAAGAAATCTCTATCATTCCAATTGAAGACCTTTATGTTCTTGTTCTTGGCACAAGAATCTTCAATTTCGAATAACATAGATTTCTTTTGGGGAGAGAGCTCTCATTTAAGATTGCCAATGAAACTGTCTCCAAGGTTCTTAGGACATGTTCAGAATTAATTTTGATATAATCCAAATTACTTCTATTTTATAATGATGTTTTTTTTGGAAATAGTATAATGATATTGTTAGTGTTTTTTTTTTTTTTTTTGACAATATGTGAAGGTTGTAGTTATCGATTTATGTCAGTTGGAGCTATGTTCTTGTTGGCATGATATTGTTAGTGTTTGACAATGTTAGATGAGTGGTTTTTTAAAAATGATTCACATCAATCACTTAGATGATTTCCATGTGACTTTTGTAGGTTATTGAGTGATTTTGTTTCTAAATTTAGCCAGTTGTATCATTTAACAAAAACTTACAATTTCATCCAATTGAATCACATATATTAATTTTTTTTTTAAAAACAATCACATATATTAATTTTAAACCTTCAAATTTAGTAAATTGTATACATTTTCTTATTATTTGACTCACAATTCATTCACTTGAGTTCATTTTCTTATTATTCTCTTATTATTCTTATCATTGAGCTCAAATCATCTTATTTGAAAATTGAAACATTGTGAAATGATAGGAAAACAATTTAGAGCTTTTTCTTTTCATTTAGATCACTAATTTGTGTTTTATGAGTTTTATTTTTCAAATATTTGTTGGTTTTTTCTTGTAGTTAAGAATTTGTGGGTTTTTTTTTGTTGCTAAGAGTATTTTTTTTCCTGTTGAAAGCAAAGCAATTTAAAGTTTTCCTAATCTAGAATGTTTGATTTCTTCAAAAAGAAATTTCTCCAACAAATTTCTTACAATAAAGAAACATATCTCAATAAGAAATGTGAGGGTCTACATAACAAGTTTTGAAGAGTTTGGAATTAAAATTGAAATGCCAAGTTTGGATTTCAATTTGAAAATGAAAGTCTCTTTAGCTTAGATTATTAAATGGACATTACAAAATTGATATGCTAAGTGAGTTTGGAATTACAAATGATATGGTATCCTTTCTTCATCGTCTCATGTTGTGCCTAGATCAGTCAGTCGTTCGATGCTAGAACCCCTCAGATTTTTAGAAAAATTAAATTGAGAGCCTAAAATCATTTGATTTTGTAAATAAAAATAGTAAAACAAATTTACCAAATCCTTGAATCGATTAAATGTCTAAAAAAACGATTAAAGTTATTTTTTATAATCGCTTTAGTATCCTTCAAAATCAATGCCAGTACAAAAACAATTCACTTTGAAGGCAGTGTGTTTTGATCTCGGATCTGATAAATTTTTTTAAACAGACATTTTCCAGTTCTTAATAAAACAGACTCCCTCTGTAGCAGAATTCACAGATCAAGTCAATCAATCAAACGATATAGCGGAAAGAAAAGAAAAACTAGAACAATCGTAAAATCATACGTTCCATTGTTCGTTTTAAGCAATCGTTCTTCGCCAATTCTTGAAAGGTTCATCAGATGATCAATGCTTAATCCAAAATCCAAAAACACTAAAATACCTTTTCTATTTCAACTAACCCTAAAAATGCTCGAAGAATCAAAACAAATTAACAAACAGAAATCAGTAACAAGTTCACGACAAAGCGAAACTCAAATCGAGAACCGATCATCAACAGATCCAGAAAGAAGAATCGCGTTTGAGGTTATGATTCGTAGAAAAAGCTTTGGATTCGATTCCACTGCTCGATAATCAAATAGAGAGAGAGAGAGGGAGGGAGAGAGAAAATGTGATGTAGGGAAGATGATTGTTGAACAATCAACGGGAGATGAATCACAACTGCCCACCTTCCCTTGAGGATTCGATGTTGCAGGGAACTCTTTCGGAACAGAGTGCACTGAAATTAGCACTACGCCGATACACACAATCCCTGCTTCTCAAACTCTAACGCTCAAAACCAGAGCCATTGAAGAAGAAAAAAACTTAATAGGAAAGCAGATTGGAAAAATAAATGGAAGCCGACGGCAGATGAAGGATTGGAAAGCAGATGAGGATGAGGCCATGTGAAACCCTTACGGTGGCTGTGTTTATATAGGGGCAGAGCCTCGGCTAGGGTTTCATGGATCGATCCTACATAATTACGAAAATGCCCCAAAACCGATTTTCAGTAAACCGGTTTTCTTTTTAAAAAAAATATATATGGCACCACATGAATTGTTGACATTTTTTTTTATTATCAACGGCGAAAAAAACTCCATATTCTCTAAACAACTTCATTAAAAAAAAAAAAAAAAAAAATTGTGGTTTTTGAAACTCTATGAAAATCTATATTATATATATATATACACACTTGAGAACTTGTTTTTCAATTTATGATAATTTTTCTCAATTTTTATCCCTATAATTTATAACTTTTGTTTAGTACAACAAATATGTTGGTGAGAATTTAGACTTCTAAACTAAAGGAGATAAGTAAATATTTTAACTATTTTTTAATACATGGTAAATATCTTAACTGTTAACTTATACTCATGTTGGTTATTTAAAAAAAATTGGGAATTCAATTTCTGCTAATTCACCCACTAATTTAAAAAAAAAATAGTGTACAACTATTTATAACTCATTAATCTATATCTATATATCTATTTATATTTAGGAAAAAATACAATTTCAATCTCTGAGGTTTGAATTAGATTTCATTTTGATCCCTAAAAAAAACAATTTAGTCCATCAGGTTTGGTTTTAATTTCATTTTAGTCTCTCTATCCCTTTTTTTTTTTTTTTTGTTAAAACTAATATTTATAACTCATTAATCTATATCTATATATCCATTTTTTTTTATTAAAAATAGTTAGTTTTTAATTTTAAAAAATATAAATATATTAAATTAATAATAAAAAATTATTTTTATTTATTTCTCTCTCCCCTTATTTCTTTCTCTCTCCCCTCCTTCTTCAACACCTTCTCCTTCATCAGCCTCGGTCGTCGGCCGCCGGCGAATATATATATTTTTTCTCTCTCTTCTCTTTTCTTCTCTTTTCTTTCTCTTTCTGTACATTTTTTTTAAATAAAAAAGTGGGAGACGGAGGAGACGGTTTCAGCTCCTCCTCCCTCTCCCTCCTTTTTATAAAAAATAAAGAAAATGTAAAGAAAGGGAAAAAAAAGAAAAGAAAATATAAGAAAAGGGAGACCGTCGGCGAGCGGTGGTCGTCGGTGTCAACAATGACCTTAGTGGTGGTGGTGATGGTGGTTGAGAAGAATAAGAAAAGAGTGGGAAAATGGTAGGGAAATGAATATATATATATATATATATATATATATAAATTATTTTATTATTAATTTATTTTTAAAATTTTTAAAAAATTAATAAAAAAAAAGTGCTAGTCAACAAAGATAACGAAAAAGTGGATGGAGGGACTAAAAAGAAATAAAATCCAAACCCCATGGATCAAAAGTGTATTTTTCCCTTATATTTATATATTTATATATTTATATACTATTGAAATGAGACTTCAGAGGAGAAATTTTTATTTTCTCTTATGTCCCTTTTTAATTGATTTTTTTCTTTTTGTTTCACGATCATCCTCAATAGTCTGACTTACCGACAAGTGGTTGAGAAGAGATGACCTTTATTTAAAAATTTAAAAGTAAAATATTTAATAAATAATAAGTTTGGAAAGGATTGTATTTTAATAAAAAGTTTTAAAAATGATAATACTGATAAAAAAAAGTCCCCAAAAACTTTGACTAATAAAATGGTTTTTTATACTTTTTAGTTGTTTTACCCATATAAGTGTTTTTTTTTTTAAATAAATAAATAAATAACCTGTACAAGGGAGATTTTTTTTTTTAAATTAATATTGTAATTTTTAAAAATTTTCTTTAAAATATATTGATTTTTAAATTTATAAATGAAGGCCATCTTTCCACCTCCACCACGTGTTAACATGTTTTCTCTTTTAAAAAAAATGACTTTTTAGAAATAAAATACAAACGTGGAAATTGGCAATTGCGACGTGTTCTTATCCTTGGGATAAAATTTCCAGTACTACGATAGTACCTACTCCTCCATTCGGCATTTGACATGTCATTTAATAATATAATATTTTATTTCATGGATTTTTTTTTTTTGACAATATGTGGGGTGGGGGGTTTGAACCATAGATCTAGTGGTTATCAGTACAACTTTATGCCAGTTAAGCTATGCTCTTGTTGGCACATTTTATTTCATGGATCCCACACAATTGGAAAATTTTCTAATATAGTATGGAAAATTTTTCATATTACACATCCATTCATTGTTTGTCATGAAAGGAGTATTTAAGAATGATGTGAGACCGATGAAATAAAATATTATATCATTAAATATTCATTAAATGACGTGTCAAATGCTGAATGGATGGAGTATGTACTAACGTAGAAATTTTTCTCACACAGTTCTTAAATACTCATTTCATGACAAACAATGAATGGAGGTAGTATGGAAAATTTTTCATACTACCGTAGTATTAGAAATTTTCCCTATCCTCGGAGTTCTCCGCGTCCATGTTTGCCTAGTGTGCACAAATATCATTTTGGGAAAAAAAAAATCATTTTTAACCCCAAACTTTGGGGGTTGTATCAATTTTAACCCTGAACACTTTCAATTTCATCAAATTAAACCTCAAACTTAAGAAGTTATATCAATTTTAACCCTGAACTTTCAATTTCATCAAATTGAACTTCAGACTTATCAGATCGTATCGATTTTAACCTCAAACTTACGTAAATGTAACAATGTATACCTTTGGTTAACTTTCCGTTTGAAACACCGTACGTAATTGATTATTTTTTCATTTTTTTTCTTCATTCACACTACACTTGAATTGGTTTCTTATAAATAGAATATTGAAGAAACTTTATTTTAGATGATTTTTTCTCGGTGTTCAGAACATTAATTGTGACGACTTTTTTGTTGCTATTTAAGATTATGAAAGCAAATAAATTTTTCAGGTTTTTTTCATCTCCAATTTTTTTTTTTTTTTTGGTTGTGGGATTTTTTTTTTTCTTTTACAGTTTTTTTTTTAATTTCTAATTAGAAGAATGTACAAATGTAGGAAACGGAAAAAAAAATTAGTTTTATATTTCTCATATTTGTTGGAGTTTTCTTCTTGCCAAGAAATTTGTGAATTTTTTTTTTTTTTTTTTTTTTTTTTTTTTGATAATAATGAGAAGAATAGTTTGGGATATTTGATTTCTTTTGGTTTTTCCAAAAAAATTCTTACAAAACACTAACTTATGTGCAATATGAATCAAAAAAATGAAAAGGAAATTGTCAATTACATGTTTTAATAGCAATTCAAATGAAAAGTTTACCAAAGATCTACATTGCAACATTTATGCGAGTTTGAGGTTCAAATTGATACAATTTGTTAAGTTTAGGGTTCAATTTGATAAATTGAAAGTTTATAGTTCAAATTGATACAACATGCTAAGTTGAGGGGTCAAAATTGATTTTCTCTCTATCACTTTTATTTCTTTTCAGTAAATTTTAGTTTTTGTTTTTTAAAAATGAAAAACATGAACCTTCTTTTTTCTTTTTTCTTATTCCACTCTTAAAAATTGAGATTTATATAATTTGATATTTAAATATTTTCTCCCCTCTAATAAAAAAAATGATTACGATTATACAAAACTACACTGTTAAGTCATTTTATGATGTTTTTTTTTTTGAAAAAATCATTTTATGATAATTTTTTGATACATTATTATATTTATTTATTATTATAAATATTTAGTTATGATAAAATAAACCAACAACTTCTAGTCCCCCCAACTTTTCGTTTTCTGAAATTTATATAATCATAAATTGACTTTACCAAGTTGATTATATTTTTTTGGAAAAAAATCATTTTTAACCCTAAACTTTGGATTGTATCAATTTTAACCCTAAACTTAACAAGTTGTATTAATTTTAAGGGAAAAATACACTTTTGGTCCCTGAGGTTTGGGTTAAGTTACAGTTTGGTCCATGAGTTTTCAAACTCAACAAAAATACCCCTGAGGTTTGAGATAAGGAACACTTTGGTCCCTGCCGTCTATTTTTCTGTTAAATCTTAACGGTTTCTGACGTTGAACTATTATTTTAATTAAAAAAAAGTTATTTTTTAATTTATTTAAATAAAAAATATTAAAATAAGAAAATATTATTATTTTATTTTATTTTTAATTATTTATCCCCTCTCTCTTATTCTTCCTCTTCCCCACTTTCTTCTCCAACATCATCGTCTTCAACTCCGGTGGCCTGCGGCCACTGCCGGTCGTCGGCGAGATTTTTTTGTCTTCGTCCTTTTGTCCAACCTTTCTTTTTGAAAAAAAAAATTCCGACGAAACGAAGGAAGGACTCCTTCCTCGGTTTCGCCGGAAAAATCGAAGTTCCGGTGAGATCTGGGAACGACCAGCCACCATCGTGGTTCAACTATTGCAGCTCGGCCTTGAAATTCCGGTGAGATCTAGGAACGCCCCAGATATGGTGAGAGGAAAAAGATAAAGAGAGAGAACCTGCGAACTCCCAGATCTGTTGTCGCAGCTTTCGGAGGACCCGCTAACGCCCACTGTCAAACCTCACAAATGAAGAACCCACCCACGAACGAAGAACCCACCTGCAAACCCGTGAACGCCCACTGTCACGAACGAACCCCCGAACGCCCGAATCCAGAGATAGAGCGATCTGAAACGCGTGGGTGAGAGAGATCGAAACGCGGGGCTCGTCGGCCGGAAGTTGCAGCAGCGGCTCAGCGTGAGGGAGAAGATGATCGGAGAGTGAGGGAGGTGGCAGTGGGATAGTGAAAAAGCTAGAGTTAGAGAGAGAGGGTGGAGGTTGCTTGAAAAAAAATGGAAGAAGGGACCTCCCTCTCCTTTACTCTTTTTTTTTTTTAAGAACAGTTGGAGAAAAAGAGGAAATAGAAGAAGAAGAGGAGAAAAAGAGGGAATAGAAGAAGAAAAAAAAAAAGAAGGGAAGGAGAAAGTTTAAAAATAAAAAATAAAAAAGTCGTCGCCGCCCGCCGACGAGCGGGGGGCGCCGGGCGTCGGCCGGCGGCAACCCTGTGGAGCAGGTGAAGAAGAAGAAGTCATGGGAAGAAGGTGAAGGAGAAGAAGAAAGAGAATGAGGGAGAAGAAATAAAAAAAATTAAAAATAATAATATATTTATTATTTTAATATATTTTTATTTAAAAAATTAAAAAAAAATAATTTTTTTATTAAAATAATAGTTCCACGTCAGCAACCGTTAAGATTTAACAGAAAAATAGACGGCAGGGACCAAAGTGCTCCTTATCTCAAACCTCAGGGGTATTTTTGTTGAGTTTGAAAACTCAGGGACCAAACTGTAACTTAACCCAAACCTCAGGGACCAAAAGTGTATTTTCCCTAATTTTAACCATGAACTTTCAGTTTCATCAAATTGAACCTCAAATTTATCAAATTGTATCGATTTTACCCCAAACTTGCATAAGTGCTACAATGTATACCTTTGGTTATCTCTACGTTTGAAAACCTTATGTAATTGATTATTTCTTTTTTTTTTTTCTTAATTCACATTGCACCTGAATTGGTTTCTTATAAATAAAATATTGAATAAACTTTATTTTGCATGACTTTTTCGTGTTGTTGAGAACTTTGTGAGAGTTTTTTTTTTTTTTTTTTTTTTTTTTTTTTTTTTTTTTTTGCTATTAAAGATTATGAAAACAAATAACTTTTGGAGGTTTTTATTTTCAAATATTCGCTGGTTTTTTCTTGTTGCATGCTAAGAACTTTGTGGGATTTTATTTCCTTCTTTTAATGTTTTTTTTCTTGCAAATTAGAAGAATGTACAAATCTAGGAAACAGAAACAAAGAAATTTTGAGTTTTTTATTTCTCATATTTGCTAGATTTTTCTTGTTGCTAATAACTCTGTGATTTTTTTTTTTATATAATAATGAGAAGAATAGTTTAAGATATTTGATTTCTTAAAGAGTTTTTCCAAAAAAAAAACTTACTAAACACTAACTTAGATGCAGTGTGAATTAAAAAAAAAAAAAAGGAAATTGTCAATTACATGTTTTAATAGCAATTCAAATGAAAAGTTGACCAAAGGTCTATATTGCAACATTTGTTGGGAGAAAATGCGGAATACAAATAACAATAATATTATGACGACAATCAATAATATTATAATTATCTCCCCTTCCACAGGTTAAGCCAACACAAGCCAAAAATAATAGTCACGAAAATAATAAAAAGATAGGGAAAAAAGAAACGACACCAAAAATATACTGGTTCGCCCCAAGCTCAGGACTACGTTTAGTCTTTTGCAACTGTAGGTTCTACTAGAATTTGGGAAATTACAGGAAGCCTTCAATAACGCTACAAACCAACCTCAATAGCCCAACAATAGCTATTGACTTTCAAGTATCACAACTCGATAGCTTGGGATCAACAAAGAAACAAAACCCTAAAAAATACAAGAGAATAAATCTCATTCTCTCCAAAAACACTCACTGCTGCACAAACGGACTGAAAACTTCAGCTGCACCAAAAAAGGACCTCTCTCCCGAAAACCACAAAAATATACTTATATATGCATATTAACCTAATGAAGTAAATGGGCCAAGGCCATTAAAAAACAATTGGTATTTAAAAAAAAAACTAAAACTAAAATGCACAAAAAGATGAAAAAAAAAAATGGCATTCGTGCTCGCACTTGTAAAGGTCGTTCTCTTGAAAAGACAACCTTGTCTAGATAGCTTGCATATCGAAACGACACGCTTACACATGAGGGAGGTAGTCTCTTGTTCGCGATATAAAAATACAATTGTTAAATAATAAGTTTGAAAAGTAATATATTTTAATAAAAAGTTTTGAAAATTACCATATTAATAAATTAATTTAAAAAAAAAAAAAAAAAAAGACCCGTTGGCTATGAGTGATTTACTTTAGACTGAATTAATTAAATAAAATTTTGCTTTTTCTTTCAGTTTCAATAAATGGAAAAAATGAGTCTAACTATCACACATACGACTATTGATTTTATCACATGATCCATGAGAATGGGACTCGATATTTCTTAATTTGGAATCTAATAATTATAGTAGTGAAACTTATTTTCAATAATTTTTCAAACCTAGACACCACCTAGTTGAATAAATAGGTACTCATTACTCAACTACAATGAAGTGATCACAAAATTCAATATTGATATTAAAAACGAAAACAACAATACGTACAAGCTCATACGTGTAATACTTTCAAAAACTCAGATTTTAAGTAGTGTATTCATAAATACACAAAAAAAAAAGAAAAAAAAAGCCAAAGTACATAGAATGGGTAGAAATCAGCGACCAAAATCACCACACTCTTGCTTTTCATCCTGATTCTTCACACTGTTATTTTCTCTAACAACACTCAGTTCACAGCCATAAAAGCAGGACACCAGCTCAAAATCCCAATTATGTGTAGAAAAGAAGACAAATGAAATTGAGATGACAATTACAGGCCTTGATCAATCAGGTAATCTCCCAACTTCTCAACAATCATGTTGCACTGTCCTGGAGTCATGGGTTCATCATATAAACCAAAAATGAGTGCTTGGGTTGTTTTCTTTACAGTGATCCCAGAAGTGCCCTGTCAATGGATGAAATAAGAAAGAGAAACACACAGATAAGGCCAGGAGAAATTTTGTTCGAAGAAAGGCAGCTGAATTTCATTGCTTGATGCGTTGAAATAAGTTGACAGTATGAGATGTATGATAATTGGAAACTTCCCAATGTTGAAAAATGACAAAGATCATGAATAATGGTGGAGGAAATTTCCTAGGAACTGATTTGGATTTGGCAACTGGTTGAATAATTCAATAAGAAAAATCTAGAATCTTTGAAAACCAACAAACAACTTTGCCAAAAATAGGCAACACTCTGCAAACATGCATGTTTGAAACGTAAAGAAGTCCAAGATGATTACATCCCTTGATGGTAAGCAGAGATGCCATTATGTATAATAAAGACAAATTGAACAGAAATATTTGCCCCAAAGGTCTATTTTCAGTTTTGATTCCTAGAGAGGAACACATTAATGATGGCTAAAACTAGGAAAATCAAATTGATTAAAAAAAAATAATTCAATAAGCTGTAGTGGGAAAAAAAAAGGCCTAACTCAATGATCTTTATATTCAAAATAACCAATCCTAACGTTAGGGGTCTATATATAATATGTATCAGAGTAACCATGAAATAGAATCAACAACATTGATGATCGATTATTATAACATAAATAGAATCATAAAGAAACATGCCTTCTTTCCACGGATAACAGCTCCAGATTCCCCCTGGATAACCATGTACTTTGATCCAGCAAGGTGCAACCCAGTCGGAGCAAGAGATCCAGGCTCATCAAAGTCCTTCATAATGGCAGAAATCTCTTCTGGCTTGAACTACACAATAGAAGACAAATATAATATCGAATCATCTCAGAAACTACGATTAGCCAACATAATTGCACCGAAATATGTGCTTAAACAACAAGAACAATTGCGAACATGAAGTTTCCAATGCCAACACAACCAACAGGTTCCCTCAAATTCCTGTTTACCAACATTTTCCTAGCAATCAATTCACTTCCAGATCCACGTTCTTAGACACGCTCATTGCAAGATACAAGAACAAAACAACAGAAATCTACAATCATCTCAACAAAGCTATCGAAAAATCTTAAAAACCGATGTAGACGATCGATTTTCAGAAAAACACATCGTTCGTTATATCCGAAACAGGAAATCATGGAGCCTATTGGAGAAACAGATGAAAAAACAACAATAGCATAGAATTATCTCGGAACAGAAACAGAAATGCTCCATTTGAAAACATAATATGATCATATAAAGAGAAGAAAACCTTGGGGAAATCGGGGCTCTGAGCCCAAACAGCACCGTCGGTACCGATTATAGCAGCGGCTTTGAGATGGTTGCCATCGACCTCATACATCAACTGATCGTCAATGTAAGATTGCCACGACATTTTCGATCTTCACCGAGTTGTGAATCAATCAAATTCCCTCCAATATATTTTTTTTTTTTTTCTCTTTTGATTTTCGTTTCTTCGCTCACACTTGTGTGTCGTTCGAACATGAAGATGAGAGGTTTATATAGTGTTGTTTGGAACTTGTTAAAGAGAAATGGAGCATTTTTGTGGGACCCGCGGTAGGACCGGACCGGTATGATTGAGTTTTGGTGGTCCCAGGTGATGTACTGTGAGCCGTTGATTTGGATTTGATCGAACGAGTGTTAATCCACAAGACTCGTTCGGATTCGGACCCCAACGAACGTGTGGAAAGGAAACGTGGCAGAGGCAGATGGGGTCCGGATTCGCTGTGTCCATAATCATTGTTCCCTTTTTCTTCACATGCAATCGTGGCCGTCTGATGTTCTTCGCTGGCCTTCTTGAGGCCCCACCTTCTTTTATTTCATAAAGTTGCTTTAAACATTCATTTTAGTGCGGTCCAAATCAAAATTAAAAGGTTTTCCCATTTTCCCATTTTGATTTTTGAAAAATAATATTTAAATTAGTCCCGATAACAAAACAATGAATTTTTTAGGATTGTTTTGTAGGGTAGACTAAAATAATTATAAATATAGCAAAATCTAAAGTTATTTACAAATATAGTAAACTTGAAGTCTATTAGTAATAAAAGTTGTCAACAATACATTTTAACCACATGTTATTATTGTCGATAGACTATTCTATTCTATCTGTGATAACAATCTATGACTACATGTATTGTGATTAAAGTCTATCAATGACAGATTTGTCAAAATTATTTGCAAATATAACAAAATTAAAGTCTATCAATTATAGACTTTAATCAAAATTACAATTATTATTGATAGATTATTCTATCAATGATAGTATTTTATAATTGATAGACTATGTGCATTGTGATTTAAGTCTATCAATGAAAAAATTATAAGTTTCTATATTTATAAATAATAAATCTTAAATGGCTACCCATTACAGTAACTTTTTTTTTAAGCCAAGTCAAGGAGAAAATAAAAAGACAACCGACTTGTACCTCTGTTTTAAAAGCAGAATCTTATTGGGAAATTGTCAAAAATAGGACAAAATGATGAGGTTAAAGAGATTTAGGATGGATTTTATTTTTATAGAGTAGTAGGACTTTTGAGGTATGAAATTACCATGTTGCCCTTCTTAGAAAAATCCCTAACTTCACCTTTTTTTTTAGTCTCTACACAACTTTCTCTTCCTTCATGCACATTTCTCCTTCACCCACCATCACTCCAAGTGATTGAAGCTCCACATCAACCTTGAAATCTTCCTCTTTGGATAGGTTTGAGAAACTTTCTTCACAATTTTATACTTTTTGTTGATGAAAAAATTTGCTTCTTCACTTTTACTTTGTTGCTTGAAGAACAAAATGTAAGTAGTTTGTTTTTTTCTTTTTTAGGTATTTTTTTTATGAATATTTGGTTGTTTTTTTTTTTGTCTTAGAAGGAAAAAAAAAACGGAATGCAAAGTTTGACTCAAGTTCGTGTTTTTCTCGCAATCTCGCTGGGAGAAATTTTTTTCTCGCAATCTCGCTGGGAGAATTGTTATTGTTATATTAAATGGTGAGAAAAAAATTAAAAAATTCTCCCAGCGAGATTGCGAGAAAAAAAAATTCTCCCAGCGAGATTGCGAGAAAAAAAATTCTCCAGATTGCGAGAAAACAAAATTCTCGCAGCGAGTTTGCGAGAAAAAATAATTCTCGGAACATGATATTGCGAGAAAAAAAACAACAATCACCAAAACGAACTAAAACACGAACTTGAGTCAAACTTTGCATTCCGTTTTTTTTCCCTTCTAAGACAAAAAAATAATAATAATAACAACCAAATATTCATAAACAAATACCTAAAAAAAACAAACTACTTACATTTTGTTCTTCAAGCAACAAAGTAAAAGTGAAGAAGCAAATTTTTTCATCAACAAAAAGTATAAAATTGTGAAGAAAGTTTCTCAAACCTACCCAAAGAGGAAGATTTCAAGGTTGATGTGGAGCTTCAATCACTTGGAGTGATTGTGGGTGAAGGAGAAATGTGCATGAAGGAAGAGAAAGTTGTGTGAGAGGCTAAAAAAAAGGTGAAGCTAGGGATTTTTCTAAGATGGGCAACATGGTAATTTCATACCTCAAAAGTCCTACTACTCTATAAAAATAAAAACCATCCTAAATCTCTTTAACCCCCATCATTTTGTCCTATTTTTGACAATTTCCCAATCTTATTCCTATAGAAGTAAGGAAAACAAATATAATCTATCAAAAGTTTTTTTTTTTTTGAAATAAATATAATCTATCAAAAGTTAAAAACGCTCTTAACTTTGACTTGTAATGAATTAATCTTTATGTTTTTAAATTAGTAACGATTTAATCTTAAACTGTAGTATGTAAAAATTTAATTTCTATATGCGAGCTTGTAATTGGCATGTACTCTTGACATGAATGAGGTGTAAACCCTCATTATGAACAATTAGGATCCTCCCTCCCCTAAATGTTGATGTACTTAAAAAAAGAAATTATAATTTAAAATTTGTAACAATTTAGTCCTTCATAATTAGGTGCAAACCCTCATTATGTAATAATTTAGTCTTTGTAGTTAGGACAATCAGCACCTAATCAATTTATCAATCTACAAATATAAAAACTCTATTAAATTGTTGCAAACTATGTTACCAATTTTAAGGTAATGAACTAGTTATTAAATATAAGGTTAGGAACTAAAAAGTGTTATTTACTTATGAACTCGGTGCTTTGATTAATAGAATACAAACTGAAATTCATTTGGATCAGAATTGGACCCAAATGACAAATAAAAAACAAAACATACAATAATGCTTTCATAGACCTTTAAAACTATTGATTTCTTTACATTCTTAACGATAAACATGTAAATTTTGCCAATATCTGCCGATAATATATATTTGCCCGAACCCAAAACAAGCACAAAACCCAACCAGTCCAAGGAAAAGAAAAAGAAAAACTACAGATCTAAGACATTTTCTTTCATAATTCTTTTTTCCCCCCTACCCAAGGACACTCTAAGTTACCTTATAAAAATTTCATTCCCAAAACTGCCCTTATAAAGAGATGAATAAGGATAAGATGCAAAAGGTATGAAGGGAAGAAAAATACCCATGGTAATATTCAAATAAATTGGTCAAAAACTCCTCCACAGTTCATAGGGAGCAACTCAATGAATTGGAAACAAACAGATAATTTTACATCATCTGGTAAGACTTTCTTTCAAAAATTTTATTACGAATGGCGGGACAAAGTCGAAACTGCTTCCGAGGCGAAGAACAACAACAGAACAGAAGTATCAGAAATGGTGAGCTTGAAAAGGCAAAGGTATCTCATTTTCTGTGAAATTTGCTGTTAATAGACTCGTAGGTCGGGACATTAATAACTGCAACAACAACAATGAAGATTCAAGAGATCAGTCTTCAAGATGTAAATACATCAAGATTAGTTAATTTGAGTTAGAAGTTGAAGATTACCGTCTCCATATGATGCCATTGTTAAAGGAGAAGATATAACTTTCTGAGCAATGTTAGTAATATCGTTCAGAGTAATTGAATCTACAGCCTTTATGAAGTGCTCTACAGGTTTCCTGCAATATTGAAAAACAATGACCCAAAAACTTAATGCTGCAGAGGACAAGGCCCATGGAGTAAAGAGAAGTAAAAGAAAGTTGGAAATATGCAAATGTAACGGCTACGAATTGGAAGGTAGGTTCAATCATAAAAGATACCTCTCTCCGTATGTCAAAATCTGCCTCCCAATATCCTCGGACACGATCATCTGCAAGATAATGAAGTGTCAGCTTGCTTTTGTTTCTCCATTTTTCTTTATTTCCCCTTTTTTTAAAGGAAAGGTTCTGCTTTCAGTTCATATGTCAGCGTCGAAGTGAAAACAACCCCAAAAATTGGGTCCGACAAAAGACATATGGAGTGAGTGTGAGAAAGAGAAGATAGATAGAGAGTACCCTGGACTCTAGATTCATCAAAACTGCAGATTTTGTTGACTCTTTGGCACGGTTAAGCTGCACCTCGGAAACTGCCACAATAAACAGAGTGCAAGAAGTATTAACGAGAGATTAAAAAAAAATCAGAAATAAAATTGAAAATCTGCAAACCTTGTCCAGGAGTTGCAATTGAGATTAGTTCTGATGCAGCAATATCAACTGCTTGGGCCACGAAGTCAGAACCCTGCACCACAGATTAGATATTTGCAATTGAAATTATGATATGTAAGCACATTTTTTTTATAAAAAAAAAGCTAAGACGAACTAAAATTACACAGTAGCTCTGCACAGAATGAATTTTGCAGCTATAATCTAAAATATGATGGATTAGTGCATAAAACATATAAAAAATCAATAGTAAGATTGTGCCTTACAGTGCTAGCATAAATGCCAAACAGTCCCGTGTTATTGAAGATGCTGTTAAATGCAGAAAAAGATTGAATCTGCTGGTACTCATTCAAAACTCGGAGATCTGTTTCAAATCCAAAGCAGACGAAAAAAATTTAACCACATGTAAAGCAAATAACAAAAAATAGAGCATTGAATAAAGCACATCAGATGAAAACCAGTGAAAAGAACAAGCCATAGATAAAAAGGGGGAAGAAAGAGGTTAAATCAAATCTTAAACAGAACCTAAGTAATACTTACATAACCTCGAGTGCATGCCTTTACCAGGGCCTCCAGCAGAAAATGAACCACCACCTCCCATAAGCATCTGCAGGATTGAGAGATGTTAATGGAATTCATCCAAGAAGAATTTTTTAGCCAAGTTTTTAACCCCTGTTATGAGAGTACTTCAACTTGTTTCTATCTTCCTTCTTTTTTAAAACAATCCAACAGGACAATTTGATAAAGATGTTTTGGTATAAAAGAAAAATAAACATCTTTACAAATTACAACAATTTAATAAAATGAGGTACCTGAAGAACAGTCAAAACAATGGCATCTTTCTCCTTATGCCAACCACCAGGAACCTCAAAAGCCAGGGCAACATGTGTGGTCTGTTCAAATGAAAAGCCTATGTGAATATATGAAAACGAAGCTATAGAAAACAATATATCTGTGAGATCATAGTATAATGACCATTGATAAAGTTTATCATTTTTCTTTTCTTTTTTTTTTTCTTTTTTTTTTTTTTGAATGAGACACCAAGTTTAGTTTATCATTCATTCAGCCATTCACAAGAATAAAAGACCAAGTTTATCATAGTATAATGACCAAGTTTACCCTTTTTTTCCTCTTTGGATAAGAGACCAAGTTTATCATTCAACAAGAATCAAAGGCCAAATTACCTGTCTCGGCCAAGTAATATTCAATCCTTTGATAGTTCACTTTTCTTTTCTACCATATGTTATTTTCAAATGGTTAGCCATTTAGATGGGTTTAAGTATCATACTCATCTAAGTCACATCCATTATACCTCAGTCCCGGTTTGAATCATGGTCTGGAGGGCTATTATGAATAAATAATCTAGAATATATTATAGTAGATACACACCCCACAGTCAGCTTGACGACGATAATCCCCCCCAACATAGGCAGATTCTGGCACTTTCGGGCTAGGTACTTTGGGTAGGTCGGATAGAAGAGGTTCTGCAATTGATAAAAGTTCCTCATGTTCAACCCCAGATGCTGCAAGCACCATTCTAGGAGCAGTATAGTTCTCCTGAAATCCAAAAGTGGAAATGAAAATACTGGAAAACAGAAAAGGAAACAAAGAAGTGAAATTATCTCAGATTGATGGAGGCTAAGAGATTATATGGAGAAAAAAAAGTAGGTTTCATGGCCTTCCTCCATGGAGGGAAAAAAGGGGAAAATATGAGAATAATCATAAAAGAATGCAAGGGCTCACAGCAATAAATTCCTCCAAGATGGTGCCATCCAATCTGCTTAACGCAAACTCTGGGGCCACAAGAGGATTTGCAAGTGCACCAGAATACCCAGCAGAATGAATTGCCTCAAGAAGTAAGCCCTGGGGGTTATTTGAAAGTTCTCCAAGTTCTGCTTTCAGCTTTTGCAGCTGTGTGAGCATACGGAGTCAAAACATCAGCAATGGACACAGAAGTCCAAAAGAACCATTTTCCATACATAGTTATCACTTATCATATGGACATACTTGTAAAAAGGTGACTAGATAAACGATTACCTCTTCATTGATTTCCCAGTCCAAGTATACAGGATTCCTGACACAGTCTACTAGCAGTTCCACCATTTCTGGAACATATGTCTTTAAAGCATCAAAAGTGTATCCCATTTGCTCACGGGAGGCGGAGGCACCTGTGTTACCACCAATGGCTTCTACTTCCCTAACAATGCGCAAATGGCTCCGGTTTGTTGTACTCTTGAAGGCCAACCTTTCCAACAAATGTGATGCTCCAGAAGACACTGGGGTCTCATATATGGAACCACAATCAAGATATATCCCAATGGAGGCTGCAGGATTCTGATTAGCCAACCAGTCTAAAACTTGTCAATTTTGATAAATAAATAAGTTAACTATAAAAATTAAAAGAAGAAGATCCTTGATGTACAATAAGTTTCAAACTCCATACATACCGAAGAAGTTTCTGAAGCTATTCTGACACCATTAGGAAGAGTTGTAATCTTGGTCTTGCTTGGTTCAACGTGATCAGGCAATGGTGGTGGGAGGGTAATGCCAGATAGAGGTGTTTGCAATGGAGGAAGAGAGCTTGAACGTTCTCCAGTGAGCCAGCTGAAAAATCCTCCAGATGTCGGTCTTGCAGCAACTGCACTGGATGTTGCAAACCTAGAGGCCCCCAAATTGGCCGCATGGTTCTAATTCCACGCAATTACATTACAAAAATAAGAAAAAACCATGAACGAATTTTTCTTACAATTTTCTATTTATTCCTTAAAAAGTTCATTTCCACGAGCATTCTCATTCTCTTGAAAGTTGTTAAAAAACAAATGCTACGCACCAATTCGATACACGTTCATGCGAGATACACAGTGCAGGAAATGCAGTTTTAAGGCATAAACCTAGTTTAAAATAGGATTAAAAAGACAGTATCCCATACTCCATCCAGACGAAGAACCATTTTCATGTAAAAAATTACGCAACCATAACTGTATTGATAACACCAGCTAGTCACATAATCATCAATCAATCCACAGTCAAGAAATTGAAATGATTGTCTGCCCATGTCTCCACCAGTTGAGTGGATGCAACACAACATTATTCATTCTAAGCATCCGAAGACTATCTAACCAATACACGATCCAAAGGGATTGTAAAAGCTTTCAATCATCACAAAAGAGCCATTTCCGGAACACGTCAAACAGCAAGCAACATAAACAAAACAAAAACCAGATCTATAACGCTGACCCTTTTCTTCGACTCCCAAAAGAGAATGATTGAACGCATCAATTTTCCTTCACATAGTTCGAAAAGTTTTCTTTGAAAACAGAAAGTTGGAGCGCAAAAGGAAAATTTTGACTGACCTTGAGCGACCTGAGTCGTGAACCGGCGATTCTATGCATGGTGGAGGTTAGTCGCAGTGAACCCTAGAGAAGCTTTGAGGGTCGCCTTGCTATTTTATTTCCCTCGAGTTTCGTTTTTCAGAGAAACCCCAATGGTGGCTATGACGGGGGCGGTAGAAGAAGAAATGCCTTGGTTTTGTTCCTTCAGGCTTGCACCAATAGATCTGCAGTAAAAAAAACAAATTGCTACAGTAATACTAGTTTTTTACCTCCTCTATTTTTTCATCTAACCATAACAATAGGTCAAAAATCACTTTTGTCTCCTCAATTTTGGTTTGTAGCGATTTAGACCTCATTTGATAACCATTTTGTTTTTGGTTTTTTGTTTTTGAAAATTAAGTTTATAAACATTATTTTTATCTACAAGTTTCTTTGTTATCTACATCATTTCCCGTGTTTTCAAAAACCAAGCCAAATTTTGAAAACGGAAAAAAATAGTTTTCAAAAACTTGTTTTTGTGTTTTGAAATTTGGAAAATGTCTCCTTGACAAAAACAAAAACCATTGTAAGAAAATTCGGGTACATGAATGAACCGAGACCACATCCGAATGAGCGGGATCATGAGGAAATGAATACATGGTCAAGATAAGCTTAAAAGAATTGATAGATACTATCTATACCAACAAGGTGCACCTTCCTTTTTGGTGGCTCAATCATAGGAACTTTGAAGTTAAGCGTGCTTGGCTTGGAGAAGTTCTATGTTGGGTGCTCTCATGGGAGTTTTCCTAGGGAGCATGTGAGTGAGGACAAAACATACTAAAAGGATCCCGTGTTAGTTTGTGGGGACAACCTTCACTCTTGGAAGCAGTTTAAGATAAGTATGGTGTTAAAATTACAAATTTGAAAGTACAAGAACTAAATTGTTACTTATTAAAGTTCAAAGACTAAATTGTTACACATCAAAATTTAGGGACCAAATTGTTACTTTCATAAAAGTTCAAGGATCAAAATTTATTTTTAATCATAACAATTTCTCAAGTAAATTAAAGTTAAGGTTAAATATATGAGAATAATTTTTTTTCCTTTAGTTGAACCACATGTGAATATCGGAGATTCAAATTTTTGACTTTTTAATCTATAGTGAGGGTGTAGGTCTTGTGTTCAAGTTTTTTTTCTTTTTATTTTTTGAGTTCAACAACATTTGGAATGGGAGATTCGAACCTCTAATTTCTTGGTTGAGGGTAAAATACCACTAAGCTATGCTCGTTTGGGCATCTTATGCTCAAGTTGTCTATCTCTTATTTTAAGTTAAATTTGAATTTGATACTCATTATTTAATCATCAAATTTTAGTACTCTTGAGGTTATAGAATTTCTCAATTAAGTTATTTGATTAAATAATGTTAAATTTATTAATAAAAACTGATGTGTCATTAAATTATTTTTTTACAAGCTTATTTGAACATGTGGCATGTTATTTAGAAGAAATTGATTTTTTTAATGGACAAATTTAAATATATTAAAAATAAATTTTATAATTTTATAAGATTATGGAGCAAATTAGTAATTATTATTTGTATTTGGTTAGGGATGTTCACGGGGTGGGGCGAGGATGGGGATGGCTTCCCCGTCCCCATCCCCGCCTCCCATTTCAATCCCCATCTCCGTGAAATTCCTTGTAAAATTTCGGGGGGAATGGGGCGGGGATTCCCTGTGGGGAATTTGTGGGGATTGGGTTCCCCGCGGGGAATTATTCCATTTTTTTTTCTTTTTCTTTTTTGTATTCATTAAATCAAATATTCTTTTGATAAATTTTCAAATAGTTAACTTTGCATGAAAAAATATTCATTAATTTTCTATTAGATAGTTAATTATTCACATAAATTCTTCATTTAGATAGTTAATTTCCTTAAAAAGTCTCTTTTTAAAGAAAAAATTCTTAAATCTCCCATTAGAAACAAAATAATATTTCATATAAAACTATCTAATCATCTATACATATAATTTAAATATTTAAACCATATAATTCAAACCTATCCAATTTTTCAAATCATTAACAATAAAACTTTAAATTTATATAGAGTGAGAAATAATAATAATAATAATAATAATAATAATAATAATTTCTTTTTTTAAAAAAGTAAACAGGGCGGGGAGTGGGGAACGGGATAGAGAATACATTCCTCGTCCCTGTCCCCGTTTAGCTTGCGAGAAATTTTTTCCCCACTCCCTCCCCCATTCCCCGTCCCATTAGGGGCGGGTCTCCACGGGGTTTCGTCCCCGCGGGACAAATGAACATCTATATATTTGATATGTGTAGCCTAAATAAAAAAAATGGAAAAGATGCAAACAAGGTTATTTTTGTTGCTATTTTTTAATCCTATGACTAAGAAAGATACACGAACCAACCATAGTACGATGGATTTAATACCATTAACCTCCACCAAAAGATTATGAATCTCTATCCTTTCATATTGTTGATCTAAAAAATAGACAAAAAGAAAACTTTACCAATTTGAGCATAAACTCAACGGTTTAAGTGCCTGCCCCTTTTTAAGTTTGAACTCAACAATTTCATCCTTAATATATTATTCGTCCATAGGATTAGGTCCATTTAGTCATGTTTTAAAAAGCACCCTTTTAGTCTCCAAATATTAGGAAACAGATTTAAAAAGTCCATGCTTTTTCTATTTGCTATAATGATTAAATATTTTTTTATTATTTTTAATGTTGACATGGAAAATTATAAATTAAAATAATAATTAAAAAAAAAACACTAATTAAAGTGACTATACCTCTTTATTGTTTGTTTGTTTTTTTTTTGTTTTTTTTTTTTTTTTTTTGAAAAATATACACTCTTATTGAGTCATATTCTTTTTGGGAAGCGATTTCATTCACAAAAACTTTATCAAAGATTGATGGTGATATGAATAAGATCATTTTGTTTTTGAAATTTTGCTTGTTCTCTTAGCATCAAAAAATTAGATAACAAAACAAAGGAATATTGGTGGAAGTAATGTTTGTAAGTTTAATTTTAAAAAACAAAAAACCAAATGGTTTTTTTTTTTTTTTTGACACACATGTAAGGGTGGAGGATTGAACCTTTAACCTCTTAGTCGGGATACAAGCTTTTATGTCAGTTGAGTCATGCTCTTGTTGGCAAAAAAAAAAAAAAAAACAAAAAAAACAAAAAAAAAACAAAAAAAAAAATAGTTATCAAATGAGACCTTAGCTATCACATTAATCACAATTAATGAGACCTAAAGTATATGCTTAAATCGCTGATATAAAGTTGCACTGATAACCACGAGGTCTAAAAAAAAAGTATATGTTTAAATATGTTATTGGATTACAATTAGGTATAAAAACTAGAATATTGAAGCTTCTTATTTTCAAAAAAAAAAAGAATATTGAAGCTTCTTCTTCAGACCTTAAGGTAAGAAAAATTAAGGGCTCATGGATGATGAAGTAGTTGAGATTGGTGTAATTGATGAACCAATTGATGAAAAATTAAGTAGATTCACACTTTCTTTAATTCAATTTGTTGTATCTCTATTCCTACTAGTAAATATTTTTCTCTTCATACTCTTATGAATTGGCCATAATGGAGAATCTCATTTTTGTAGTTGAATTTGACTATGATTAAGTAAAATTTACCCTCTATAAAAAAAAATCACACACACAATCCCACATTCTCATAATCTTTTTTCTATTTCAAAAGCCACCTTAATTTTTTTTACTTAACAAACTCTTCTCATCTTCATTTACCCTTTATTCAACAGGCCAAAACTCTAATTTGGCATTTCCTTCCTTCTTGTTTGCTAGCAAATTTCTAAAGTAATATAACTGATTAAGAAGTTCTTAATCAGTTATATATATTTTAATGTATGTGACAAAAAGATTGTTGAAATAATTTAGACTCTGTTTGATAACCATTTGATTTTTAGATTTTGGTTTTTCAAATTTAGACTTATTTTCTTTCCATTTCCTTACCATGGTTTTTATATTTGTTAAGAAAACATTTGATATTTTAGCAAAATTTCAAAAACAAAAACAAAAACTACTTTTTTTTCTAGTTTCCAAAACTTGACTTGGTTTTTGAAAACATGGAAAGAAGATAGATAATATAACAAAGAAACTTATAGTTGAAAGTTATGTTTACAAGCTTAATTTTCAAAAACCAAAAATCAAATGGGTATCAAACAGGGACTTAGGTTTAAATACTATTTTGGTCATCTATTTTTTTGGCTTTGGTTGATTTTGGTCCATGTACTTTGAGCTTTGCATCATTTTGGTCCATGTACTCCTAAAAAGTAACTAATTTAGTCCATATTTGCAAAATTTAAGCCTAAAATTTTATACCCAATGAAAGCCATTTATCTGTATTTATAACTATGTTTCATGAAATTTAATAAACAAAGTGTCGTGTTAAAATTATATGAGAAAAATTGAAAATTAAGAGACTAAATTAATCATTTTTTAGAAGTACATGGACGTACCAAAGTTCGAAGTACAAGAATCAAAATAGACATTTTGAAAGTATAGAGACTAAAATGAATCGTTTTTAAAAAATAAAAAAAAAAAAACAAAAGAATCAAAATCAAAGTAGATAAACCAAAATAGGATTTAAATAAAAATAAATAAATAAACTACAATAGAGGGGCTGTTGTATGACAAAGGAATTCACGCTCAATTCTTCGTCATTCCTTAAACATAGACATGAAACATGACCAAAGGACACAAGCATGCCCTTTGGTGTCACTGGTTTAAATATAGTTTTCCTAACAGCAACATTAAAATAAAATATCTCAGCATAATGTTTTTGAAAAAAAAAAAACACTTTAAGATATAGTTTTTTTAAAAGAAAATAGCGATCCCAATTTACTGTAGTTTCACGCTTTAGGCATTATTAATGTAATATGCTCTTCAACTTTTAAAATGTGATGCTATTTTTAAAAAAAATTAAAGGAAAAATACACTTTTGGTCCCTGAGGTTTGGGTTAAGTGACACTTTGGTCTCTAAGTTTTATTTTTCTTCTTCCTCCCTCCTCCCTCTCCGGCGTCGGAATCGAAGGGGGAAAACCCCCTTCGTTTCTATTTTTTTTTTAACAGTGTTGGAGAGGAAGAAGAAAAATAAAAGAAGGGGAAGAAGATTAAAAAAAAAAAGTTGCCAGCGACCGGCGGCGAGCGGTGGCCGCCGGAGCTATGAAGAAGAAGAAGGAAGAAGATGATGTGGAGAAGAAGGGGAAGAGTAAGAGAGAGAAGGAGATATAATTAAAAAGAAAAAGAATAAAATAATAATATTTATTATATTTTAATATAATTTTATTTAGAAAATTTTAAAAAAATATTTTTTTATTAAAATAATGGTGTCACGTCAGCAATCCGTTAGAGTTTAACGGCAAATAGGACGGTAGGGACAAATTGCTCCTTATCTCAAACCTTCAGGGATATTTTTGTTGAGTTTGAAAACTCAGGGACCAAAGTGTAGCTTAACCCAAACCTCAGGGACTAAAAGTGTATTTTTCCCAAAAATTAAATTACAAATTTAATTTATAAAGTTTCATTGGATAATTATTTGGTTCTTTTCTTTAGTTTTTGAAAATTATGTTTGTTTTCTTCCAATTTCATTTCAATGATTTTCATCTTTGTTGATGAAACATTTGAATTTTCAGTCAAATTCCAAAAACTAAAACAAGTTTTTGAAAACTACTTCTATTAGTTTTCAAAATGTGACTTGGTTTTTGAAAACATGAAAAGAAAGTAGATGATAAAACAAAGAAAATTATAGGGAAAGTAGTGTTCATAAACTTAATTTTCAAAAACAAAAAATCAAATAGTTATCAAACAGGACCCAAGCTTTCACATCTATGTTTAATAGGTATGAACTTTAAAAAGTATATAATAAATCTGTGAACTTTCAATTTTTTTCATCTAATAGGTAGTCACCTTTAAAATGTCAAATAGACCTTTAAGCTTCTAAGTTTTGAGTCTAAGAGGTTCCTTGAATATTCAACATTTTTTTAAAAACCATGAATTATTAGACTAACTTTTAATTTTGTGTTCAATTGATTCATGAATTTTAAAAAATGTTGAATAGGACAAGAATCTATTAGACAAAATTGAAAGTTGGGATTTTTCAAATATGAAAGTGAAAGTTTAGAGACCTATTAGACAATTGGTACATCGACCAATCCCAAAAGTTGAAAATCACATATAATTTTTAGAAAAAAAGAAGAAGAAGAAAAAACAAAAAGTTGATCCGGCAATAAATGTTACTCATAGAATCTATCCATAAAAGTCCGATAATAAATGTTATACATTGAATCTAACCATAATGAAAAAGGAGAGCTCTAACATCTCCAACTTTGTAAAATCATATCTTATTATAGAATTGGCTAATAAACCATTAAAGGGTCTCGAAAGTAACAAATTAAACAAAAACCCTCCGGAAAATTTTGAGTAATACAGTAGTATGGAAAATTCTCATTCATTGTTTGCTATGGAAGAAATATTTAAAAATGGTGTGGGAACCATAAAATAAAATATTATATCATTAAATACTCATTAGATGATGGGTCAAATGCTGAATGAAGGGAACATGTACTACGGTAGTATTAAAAATTTTTCCTCTAACCAGAATTCCACTTTATCAAACATTGTAGTAAAGTCAACCCTTCTTTCTATTTCTCCTTGTGCTTCTAGTTTTGATTGAAATTCCCTTCTAAGAAACAACTTATAACATCATCAAAAACCTAATAAGATTTGAGAAACTAGCTTAGCCCATAGAGGTTCCCTTATTAATCCGTGAACTGTAGGTGGCAAAATCACAGGCTGCACGAATATCAGAACCATGGAAGATTCAAGAATATTCCTTTTCAATCCATTTCTGACTCTTCTTCTTTCTCATGCCTTCCTCACCAATCCTCCAGAAGCCACCAATAACCTTTTTCTAACTATTTGCAAATTCAACAAGTCACCACCATGACGTTGTTCTTCATAAAAGTCCAGTCATCTAACGTCCCCACCAATCTTCTGTCTTCAAATATGCCTTCTCTTCTTCCTTCCTCTTTGACCTCCTTCCATTTCCAAGAGCACTTCCGTTTCTAGCTTCTCTTTCTCTGATGGATTGTAATGGTGTTAATGGTTACGCTTCTGGAGACGGCTTTGGTTATGTTCTTGAAGATGTTCCTCACTTGATTGATTATCTGCCTGGTCTTCAGGTAACTTTCTCCCACCTCTCTGTTTGGTATCTGAGAAAAAAAACGAAAAAGAAAGTTTGTTATGATGTCTTAATCATGCCGTGAAAGTCTGTTGGTTTGTGTACAAAACTTGGTAAAAGTTCTGGTTTGATTTTGTTGTGTTTGATGCTGATTTTAAGCTTTTGTTTTGATTGTCAGTATGTTTTTGTTGTTTTCCTCTCCCTTCCCACTTGTAATTTTCAAACTTTGTTTGTTTGTTTACAGGGGCATCCAAATCCTTTACAAGATAATCATGCCTATTCTGCGGTTAAGTATGTTCCTTCTTCAGTGTTTGGTTGATACACAATTTTTACTCTTGTTTGGGAATGACAGCCATTCAAATACTAATGAGAATTGTGTTTTCATCAGGCAATATTTTGTTAACGTGGATGATGCTGTTGCTCAAAATGTAAGACACCAAGTTCTAACTTCAGAGTTTGAGATTGAATTGTTCTGATTTTCGTAAGGTTTTGTTGAAACACAGGTGGTTGTTCATCATAACAGTCCAGGAGGGATACATTTTCGACGTGCTGGACCTCGTCAAAAGGTTACTAGATGTTTCTTTTTCCTTTCTGGTTTGCTCCAATTTCTTTGCTTAGTCTAACACCTTTTCAGGTGTTTTTTGAAGCCGATGAAGTTCATGCATGTATTGTAACTTGTGGTGGTTTGTGTCCTGGTCTAAATACAGTGATCAGAGAAATAGTATGTGGATTATACCACATGTATGGTATCCACAAAGTTGTTGGAATTGAGGTGATTATATATTCTTTAACTATCCTTAATCACCATTTGACGTTATCGCTATAAGACCAAACTATTTCACCAATATAGGCAGGGTACAAAGGCTTCTATGCTAGGAATACAATTTCGCTAACACCAAAGTCAGTGAACAATATCCATAAACGTGGAGGCACGATCCTTGGGACGTCAAGAGGTGGTCATATTACCTCCAAGATTGTTGATAGCATCCAACACAGGGGCATCAATCAGGTTTGAAGTCTTCACTTATTCAAAGATTTCATAATCCAAATCTGAAAGTTTTATGTCAAACTTTTAAACTCTCCATTTTGGTTTTCAGGTTTATATACTTGGAGGGGATGGAACTCAGAAAGGGGCTGCTGCCATTTTTGAGGTAATGCAGATTGGGTTGGATATAGGGTAGAATATCTAAAGATTGAAGAGCTTAGATGTCATATAACTTATGTTTTTCATTTATGTAGGAAATCAGGAGGCGTGGCCTCAAAGTTGCAGTAGCAGGAATCCCAAAGACCATTGATAATGATATTCCAGTAATATAGTAAACTTGTTTGTTGATCACTCTGAATGTTTGATGCATGAACCAACAAGTCCATATTTAAACTTTTCCATTATTCATCTTCTTTCAGGTCATTGACAAGTCATTTGGTTTTGACACCGCTGTTGAAGAAGCTCAACGTGCCATTAGTGCTGCCCATGTTGAATCAGAAAGTAATGAGAATGGTATAGGTTTGGTCAAGTTGATGGGTCGCAATAGTGGTAAGCTTTCATCTCTTCATTGCTCGTTGGAGTGTGAATTTGTGACCAAAATGTTTTTTCTTAACCAATCTTTTCTTGGTTGTGAATTGCGTAGGATTCATTGCAATGTATGCAACTCTTGCAAGTAGAGATGTTGACTGCTGCTTGATACCAGAATCACCCTTTTATCTTGAAGGAGAGGGAGGCCTTTTCGAGTATATTGAGCATTGCATAAAAGAACAAGGACACATGGTTATAGTGATAGCTGAAGGGGCAGGACAAGAACTTATTTCCAAGAGCATGCATAAACTAGACCAACAAGATGCTTCAGGAAATAAACTACACCAAGATGTTGGTTTATGGATATCCCAACAGATCAAAGTTTGTCCTCCTCTTGACTATATATCACATTCTCATTGATTACCAAAAAGAAAAAAGAAAATAATTTTAGAGACTAACTAAGAGTTTTGGTTGATGTAGGACTACTTCAAAGAAAAGAAGAAGATGACAATAAATCTCAAATACATAGGTAGGCATAGATTAACCTTTTTCTTCATGAAATTTCTTTCCAAACACATGAACATATTACTTACACTAACATTCTTGTTTCTATGGTAGATCCTACTTATATGATTCGTGCAGTTCCTAGCATTGCATCAGATAACATTTTCTGCACTCTTCTTGCTCATAGTGCCATACACGGTGCGATGGCAGGATACACTGGATTCACAGTAGGTCCAGTAAATGGGAGACATGCTTACATACCATTTCATGTAAGCCTAATATCATAAACCTCTACTTCACCTATAGTTACTTGAAGCTAGATATTCAGTACTTGAATATGGATCAAACTTATGTTGGTCTTATATTTGCAGCGGATAATTGAAAAGCAAAACAAGGTAGTGATTACTGACAGGATGTGGGCAAGGCTATTGTCTTCCACCAACCAACCAAGTTTCATGCACCCTAAGCAAACCAGTGGTGAACAGAATGTTAAAAACCTACAGATCCAATTGGCAAGCAGTATTACAACAGAGAACCATGTAGAAGAGAACAATGCTGCTTAAGCTTAAAATAGTCAAGTGAAGGTATTAAAGCTGCTTAAGCTTAACTAGTGTATGGAGATCACTATTTTATCAGCAATTTTCCCAATCTCTAAGTTCTGAGAATTCAATGTATAATCATGGTGAAGTAGTGGAAGCATAGAAAAGTTTTACCTAGTCCACATGTCTGGAAGAATAATGTTTCTAACCTGTCTAATCCCTGCGGAACTTCCAGCCACTCCTTGCAAATGAACTGTTTGAATAAAACCAATGCCAAAGCTCTAGGAGTTAAGAGGCTGAACATTCTCAAATATATCTTGAAATAAGGAAAAATGTACTAATTGCTTGCACATCTTCCATTGATGAGCAGATATTTGTGCAATCAAGTACCACTCACCCCTTTTGATTTATCAAATACACTCAATTGAACGTCTAAAGAGATCAACCTACTATTTGGAAGAATCACCTTCGAGAATGAGCATAGACAAACCACAACTAATACTCCACGTCAAATAAAAAGAGGTGGACAAAGAAAGAAGGAAGACATCACTACAACTAGCAAGAGAAAGTACACAGTCGTGCACCTCAATATCAGTACTTGAATACAAGACCTCCGTTCAATTTTCAATTGGTGTGCTGAATTACCAAATTGCTCGACACTCTGCCAACAGTCTAAGTTGATGATTAGCATACGGGTATTGTTCAAATTTAAAATGAAGTCTAGTTTTAGTCCAGAAGAAGAAAAAGAGAGAGATGTTGATCTCTATATTACAGTCAGAAAAGGAGACCTCATGTATGTAAATGAAGATTCTTTTGCTGTCCTCCTTTACATTTTATCCTAAATATTGAATCTGAACTTGAAAAGCTGATTACATTTCGAGAAAGGTAAATGATGATAGAGTCAATCTAAATGCATTACGAACAATTAATCCAAATTAGCATATCATATTCTAGAAGAATTTCGAGGGTCTATTTCAAGTAGTGGGAAGGGGGGGAGAAAAGTAGGAAAGTAAGACATTCTTTAAAAAATCATGAATATATTGACCAGCTTGAAGTGTTCAGAGGCTAACCTCTCTACTAGAGACAATGTTGATTCACCTTCGCCCCATCTTTATGCTAAAATTGCAGCAATCTTTGATTCAAATGTGCCATTTGACACCATAACCGAAAAGCAGAATTACAAATTAGATCATATGAAGAGGAAGAAGGAAAAGAAACTTCAAATAACAACCACATTTAAATTGGGGAGTACAAATCTTTAAAGAAAATACCTGCAACAACAATGTAATCTTGCTAACACCAGGATCACCACCAAACAAAAACTAGAGAACCTTCAAAACCAAAAACATTCAGACGTTAATGGAGACTAGAGAAGGATGATATATTAAAAATTTGTTCTGTAAAAATTTTAAATACTTAAAATTTAAATGCTATAGCATCCAAAGACGTACAAGAACAGAAATATCCATAGAGACTTAAGGATCACCTTCTGAAAGGATGCCTAAAGAATGATATATTGAAAAATATTCAATAAAAGTCTTAAATATAGGATCCAGACTATATTTTTAGTTAAAAAAACATATTGGTGTGATTCAAACCTCTGTTTCGGGTGCAAAGTTGGTTATAATAGTTTGAGGATTACAATAGTTTGTGAAGTGGAATAGTGAGGTGCAAAGTATTTTAGTTTGGGTTCAGAAAGTTTGTATTTGGGGTGCATAGTTGGTTATAATAGTTGGGGTTATAACTATTTTATGTCTTTTAATATTATTATTATTATTATTATTATTGTGATGAGAATGATAAATATGACAATCAATTTTGCCATCTATTCTAATTTTTGAAAGAAAAAAAACAACTCCTAAAATGTACTTAAAAAAAAAAACATTAAATACCAACACATAAAGTGAGACATCTTATTTTAACTCAACTAGAAAAATAGACCATCGTTAAACTTTTTCAATGTTTAACATCTAAAAAAATCCAATCAAAAAGCAAGAAATACAACATTCATTAACATTTTTTAATACAACAAATATGACGTATGAAAATTTGAACTTTTGACCTTAAGAAAAAGAGTACATGACAAATCCTAATGTAACTGAACCAAAAAGAATTGCATAATCCATGTGTTGTTCACAACCTTCGGACTATAATAACCCACCCAACTCAATCCAGTGGCCTAAAGCTTTAAAATTAAACTATTTAAGAAAGAAAACGTCATTCATCAATGATCCAAATACGTGACAACACAATCGTCAAGCAATCCAACGGCTGAAAAATAAGGTCACAAATGATAACATTGTGGACTTCCGCCACCCTCAAACAAATGGAGGATTGAACAAATCATAATGATATAAACTAAGGAGAGTATCGGAGACTTTGGTTAAGATAACAAACTTGTGAGGAATATAGTTTCTAAGATTCAGCAAAACTCTTTCAGTATAAATTAATTAAGAAAAGATGAAATCCCCAAATTTGGCCCAACTCCAAAACTAACCTTTTTCGTAGAGCTTTCGCCTCCATTGCTCTAGGCTCTTTTCTGAAGCTTAGTCGTTACAGAGCCATAATAAAATAGTCCAAACATCGTGGCCCTTCCCATTCTCTGGATCAGCATCGGCGCCGAAGATCGATAATTGGGCGCCATTGAAACGATCGGACTATTGGAAGAGAGAAGAATTTAGTTTATTAAAATGGGTAAACATTTTAATTTAAATGTTTTTCTAGAATGTATTTTTTTAAAAAACATTTTGTATTAAAATTGTTCGGAATTTAAACACTCATATGTTTGGTTGTATTTCCTCACAAATGTTTTTATACACAAGTTATTGTTTACTTAAAATGTTTTTGGGTAAAATACACTTTTGGTCCCTAAAGTTTGAATTTGATGTCTATTTGGTCCCTGAAGTTTAAAAAGTGACACTTTAGTCCCCGAGGTTTAAAAAATACTTCTAAATGGTCCCTGAGTTAATTTGACCGTTAGTTGACTTAATGGAAAAATGATGTGGTACGATGATGTGGCATATTTTAATTGAGGTGGCCAATTTAATAATTTTATATTATTTTTTTTTACATGTCATTTTTTTTCCTCTTTCTCTTTCTCTCCCTTCTCTTATCTTCCCTTCTTCCCTCTGTTCACCTTCCTCTAGACTAGATCGACATGCTGCTCTTCGGAGCACATCCTCAATCTCAATCCCGCCGGTCCCATTTCCGAGCACATCATCTTCGATACGGCTGACGGAGTCTACTGTTGGAAAATTTAAGATTGTATTAGTTTATTTATTTTATTAAATATTTTTTTTATTAATTTATTAATTATATTGTTTAAATTAAAAGGGAATAGTCAGATGATGGTTCCTCCTTTTAGGGAGAGAGGTTAGCGTGAAAGTTGGATCTGACCAACTGTCTTCTTCTTCTCGATAAAGACCACCTTTTTATCCAGACGAGGCTAGAACATCTGACATACGTTTTTCCTACAAACATATTAAAAAATCTTTTTATTTTTCTGAGCATACAAGTCAACGGGGATTCGTAGGAAGGCTTAGCTGCACACAAGTTTTCTTGAAGGGAGTTGTATCCTGGGAGTGGAGTGCCGAATAACTCAGTGCAAGTGGGGGCACGTCTTCTCTAAGGACAGCGTTCTGTAACGCGCCTCGACCCAAAACAACAGGCTTTCTAAACTCTATCTTCTCTGATTAATATATTTGGTATGTTAGCTGTTATTATTTGTTCTGTATTCCTACCCTGTCTTTTTTGTTAGAATATATTTTCCAACATCTACGACGTCTCTTGGTCCGAATCTTACGACTCCCTTCTCGTCGCCGCCATCGCCAATGGCTCTGTCAAGCTCTACAACCTCGCTCTTCCCCCCACATCTAATCCCATTCGATCCTTCCATGAACATACTCGTGAGGTTCACTCTGCTGACTACAACCCTGTTCGTCGCGACTCCTTTTGACTTCCTCTTAGGACGATACCAGCAAGCTCTGGACCCTAGACCGTCCCACCAGCGTCCGAACATTCAAAGAGCACGCCTATTCCGTCTATTCCTCCGTTTGGAACCCTCGTCACGGTGATGTCTTCGCTTCGGGCTCTGGGGATTGCACCGTTCGCATTTGGGACGTGCGTTAACCAACCTCGACAATGATAAACAGAGGGGAATAGAGAAGAGGGAAAGGGAAGAAGAAGGTAAACGGAAGGAAGAAAGGAAGATAAGAGAAGAGAAGAGGGAAATGGAAGAAGAAAAAGGTAAACGGAGGGGAAGAAGGGAAGATAAGAGAAGGGAGAGAAAGAGAAAGAGGAAAAAAAAAGAAAATGACATGTAATAAAAATAATAATATAGAATTATTAAATTGGTCACCTCAATTAAAATATGTCACCTCATCACGCCACATCATTTTTCCATTAAGTCAAATTAACTCAGGGACCATTTAGAAGTATTTTTTAAACCTCGGGGACTAAAGTGTCACTTTTTAAACTTCAGGGACCAAATAGACATTAAGTTCAAACTTCAGGGACCAAAAGTGTATTTTTCCCAAAGTTTTTTTTTAAAAAGTTGGTTTGTGTTTATCTCAAAATGGTTTATTTATCAATCCCATTTGTCACTTGTAGTGGTTGTCAAACATTAGAATTTTTTTCAAAATTATTTATTTTCAAAAGTAAACACTTGAAAAGTTAAACCAAACACATCCATAGTTGTCTTCCTTTGGTAACATTTTTTTTTTTTAAAAAAAATAAACTTTTGATTTATCAGATTTAGGTTAAGTTTGATTTTAGTCTCGAGTTTTCAAACTCATGTTTAGGTATGGATTTTGTTACATTTTAATCCCTAGTTAATTTTGTTGTTAAATAACTGCCGACATGACCATGTTTTTATTTAAAAAATATATATTTTTCATTTTTTTTAAAAAAATAAAATAATATATTAAATACTTTATTTTTTTTATTTTTTATTTTTCTTTTTTCTTCTTCCATCTTCTTCCTCAATCTTCCACCCCTCATAAATCCTAATCTCAACAAACTTGGCAGCAATCACCACCTCCAGCCGCCCGTCGCAGTTACCGTCGTCGGAGTTTTTTTTTTTTTAAAAAATATTTTTCTTCCTCTTCCTTTCTTATTCTCCTTTCTCATGTTTTCTTTTTCTTACTTTTCCTCTCTCTCCCTCGTGTGGGTACACAGCTCCAACCGGCGTCGGATCTGCACGTTTTTCTTCCTCGCGTTCGTTCACGCCGCCATCGTCGTCCTCGCGTTCGTTCACGCGCGTTGCCAGATCTGCACCACCCTTTTTGTGTCACATCGGATATGGGTTTTGTTCTAAAAAGCGTAGTGCAGATCTGGGTTTCGTTTTCCAGTGCAAGAAATGGGCTAGGTTTCAGTTAGTTGCTCGCGGAGGAACGAAAAGCGCCAGAAAATCTGCTGCTCGCGAAGGTGGGTTGGTCGAAAAATGCAGAGAGGAATCCACACATCTGGAATCCATTACGTTTTTTTTTTAAAAAAAAAAAGTTGGAGAAAAAGAGAAAAGAGAAGAAGAAAAAAAAAAAGTCGCTACGCGGCTGCTGGTGAGCGATGGTCGGCACCCGTCGTCCGCCAGCCATTGAAGAAGGTGAAGAAGAAGGAAGAGAGGGAAGAAATAATTCTTTTAAAAAAATAATATTTTTATTTTAAAAAAATTTAAAACAAATTTTTAATAAAAAAATAGCGTCACATCAGATAGTTTTTAAGAGAAAAATGGATGTAGAGACCAAAATGAAATCAAAACCAAGTCTCAAGAGTTTGAAAACTCGCAAATTAAAATGAAATCTAACTCAAACCTCAGAGACTAAGTATTTTTCCTTTCTTTTTTTTTAACGAACAAAATTTTAAATTTGTAACAATTTTTTTTTGAAAATAAATTTGTAACAATTTAATCATTATACAAAAAAAAAAAAAAAAATCATCAAAATCAAAGGACAGTTTTTGTTATTTAATGATTAGACTTTGTAACTTATCACGATTGGATCCCAAATTAGTTTATTAACAAGAAATTTTTATTAAATCTTAACATTAATTTTTACATCGGAGACTAAATCATTATAAATTTTAAATTATAAAAATTAAATTGTTACATATGAAAGTTCAGATACTAAATTGTAACAAATTTGAACGTATAAGGACCAAGCCATTACAAATTAAAGTAAATTGTTATTTTAACGGAAGTCTAACTTTTGTTTTTGGGTTAAATTAAAAAAAAAAAAAAAAAAAAAAAAACCTTGAACTATGGAGTTGATTTCAATTATACCCTTGAACTTTCAAAACTTTAATTTTAGCCCTCAAAGTTTGAATTTTGTTTCAAAACAACCTTTGCAAGTATTTTCTCCTTAAATTTATGGACAGAAAATGACGTGTTTGCATATGTACTTTTGCTTATGTGAACACATTTGAACATATACGCAGAAAAAACAATAAAAACACATGCAAACACATCATTTTTTGTCCACAAATTTGACGAAAATTGTTTCCAAGGGTCGTTTTGAAACAAACTTCAAATTTCAATGGCTAAAATATGAAACTTTTGAAAGTTCAAAGGTATAATTAAAACATATCTCATAGTTTAGGGGTGATTTTGATAATTTAACCTATTTTTTTCTTCCTTTTTTACAATAAGTGTAGTTAGGGTGTACTTTTTACAATGAGTGGGATTTGTGTTTAGTAGCATGGGAAGAAATATAAGAAAAAAGTTTGTTGTTGATTGTTTTTAACAAAGTATTGTATTTCTTTTTAAGACATTGAAGTATTGTATTTCTTTTTTAGCTTGGATTAGTTCTCAACATCTTAATTCAATAGAAAATCGTAGGGTCAAGCGGTTGTCCTGTGAGATTAGTCGAGCTGCGCGTAAGCTGCCCCGGATGACAACTGGATCGGGGATGTACAACTGGATCGGGGATGTACTCTTCATTATTGTCACTCCTGCAAGAATTGTTCATCTTCATTCTTGCCTCCAGTTTTGGAAAATAAGGGGGTTGGGAACGCCATTTGGGATAGGGTTCCCACATGAAAAAAAAAAAAAAAAATTGCTTCTCAATTTTATTTTTAATTAAAAAATGGTAAATATATTAAGATTAAATATATTGTTTTATGTTAAAAGTGAGTATTATAATATTATTATTTTATATATACTTCATTTGGTGGGATGCAACAAGAATGAAAAACATAACTTCATCACTACTATCATACTATAAAATAGTCTATCAGCAATAATTGTAATTGTGATTAATTAAAGTCCATCATTGACATACGTACTTCTATCACTAATAGATTTTAATTTTGTTATATTTGCAAATTTATATGATCTATCACTGATATACTTTAATCACAATGCATGTAGTATGTCAATGATAGATTGCTATCACTATATAATAATCTATCAGCAATCATTACACTTGTTATTTAAATCTACCACTAGTAGATTCCAATTTTGCTATATTTACAAATAATTTTAGATTTTGCTATATTTGCAATTATTTTAGTCTATTTTGTTATTTTGCAAACAACCCTTTTACAAACTTTTTTGGTTTCCAAATTTGGTTTCCAAATTTGGTTTAGAATTCAAATATGTTAAAAAAATAATAATGAAAAACACATCCTATCATTTTACTTTTAAAAAATATATGTTTAAACTCAGCCAAATTTTGAAAACTAATTATATATATGGGAAAAATACACTTTTAGTTTTGGGTTATGTTTCATTTTGGTCATTCCATCCATTTTTTTCATTAAAAACTAACGGGTGGATAACGTGACACCATTTTTTTCTTCATTTTTTTAATTAAAAATAATAAAAATATTATTATTTTTAATTTTTTGGGACCACTTATATATGTGATTATAGTTCTTTTTTCAACTTTATTTTTAAATTTTCTTTTTCATTTTTGAGTCAAATAAAGATGGAAAAGTACAAATATTTTAAAATTTTAGTAATAGGCTTTTGAATTAAAAAAAAAAGAAGAAGAAGTGGAATTGTCCTTTAAACTTTCAATTTTGTATCTAGTAGGTTTCCAAATTTTCAATTTAATGTTTAATAGATATGTGACCTAATAAACTAATAAACGATGTGTTTTTTAGTTCAAATTAAAACTGTATTAGATACAAAATTAAAAATTCAAAAACTTATTCGATAGAAATGAGAGTTTAGGGACTTAGCAGAAACTTTTTAAAGTCAAAGTCAGTGATTTATTGAGCATAATCTTAAAAACTTGTTCCGTTTGATAACCATTTGACTTTTTGTTTTTGAAAATTAAGCCTATAAACATTACTACAATCCATAAATCTACTTGCTTTGTAATCTACCATATATTCCCATATTTTCAAAAACTAAGTCAAGTTTTGAAAACTAAAAAAAAATAGTTTCCAAAAACTTGTTTTTGTTTTTAAAATTTTGTTAAGAGTTCAAATTGCTTAACAAAGATGAAAACCATGGTATGAAAATTGGAAGAAAACAAGCATAATTTTCAAAAACAAAAAACAAAAAATCAAATGGTTATCAAATGAGACCTTAATATCTAAATTTATAATTTAACATATTTAATATAAAAAATATACAAATTGATCATATTAACATATATCAATATTTCAAAAAAAAAAAAAAAACATATATCAATGTGTTCAATATATCATTTTAGTCATTGTACTTTGAAATTTTAAATTTGAGTCTAAGTACTCTCAATAACTTTTAAAATTGATCTCTACAATGAGTTTATGGTTAATTTTTCTAAAAAAATTGGTCTCTATTAATAGTTTTTCTATAAAGTTTAGAAATATGTTCACATTGTATTTCTTATTGTATGAAAATTATTATTTGACAAATTTTGATGAAAATTAACTTAAACTTACGGTAGGGACCAATTTTAAGCATATACTAAAATTATTGGGAAAAATACACTTATGGTCCCTGAGGTTTGGGTTAAGTGACACTTTGGTTTCCGAGTTTTCAAACTCAACAAAAATACCCCTGAGGTTTGAGATAAGGAGAAATTTGGTCCCTGCCGTCAATTTTTCTGTTAAACCCTCACGGTAAGCTGACGTGGCACTATTATTTTAATTAAAAAAATTAATTGTTAATTTTTTAAATAAAAAATATAAAAATATTAAATATATTATTATTTTATTATTATTTTTAAAATTCACTCTCTTTCTTCTCTATCTTCTTTCTCCCTCCATCTTCTTCAGCTCCGGTGGCCGGCCGCCACCGGCTGCCGGCGAACGGCAGCGGTCGCCGGAATTTTTTTTTTCTTCTTTCTTCTTCTTCTCTTCTTCTCTTCTTCCCTTCTTCTTTGTCTTCCTTTTTTCTGTTTTTTTTTTTAAAAAAGAAGGGAGTTTCGGGGAGGAGGAGCTCCTCCTCCCCTCCTGTTTCAGATCTGAAACGGGAAGGGAGGAGGAGCCCCTCCTCCCCGATTCGGCGCTCTCCTCCCCGATTCTGGCGCCGAATCGGGGAGGAGGAGCTCCTCCTCCCCGAAACTCCCTTCTTTTTTTAAAAAAAAAACAGAAGAAAGGAAGAGAAAGAAGAAGAATGGAAGAAGAGAAGAAGAAGAAAGAAGGCAAAAAATAAAATAAAATTCCGCCGCCGCCGTTCACCGGTAGTGGGACTTAATTTTTTTTAAAATAAAATAAAATAAACTTAATTTTTTTTAAAATAAAATAAAATAAACTTAATTTTTTTTTAAAAAAAATAGTAAATAAGGGTGGGACTTTCACGAAATATATATATATTTCTTTTAGAATTGTTAATTCGTTTTACCGATTCTTAACCCTTTTGTTTTGTTTTGTTTTTTTTTTTTGACAAAAATTCCTAATCCTAATGGGGTTCTAAAATTCTAGTTGAATTCCTAATCCATGCAACAAAAATAAGTCCCTTATAAATAGTTGACGAAAATCACATTGACACATCAAGATTTCGACAAAACCCCTAGGGGCTGTTTGCCCATGGTTTCGGAATCAGAACCTTGGGAATCAGAATCCTGGGGGTTTGTTCTGACGTGTTTGAAAACCTGGAAATCAGAAAACAGTGTTTGGGGTGCTGTGTTCTGAACCCTGTGAATTAGAAGTGTTTGGGGTGCTGGGTTCTGAACCCCGGGTTTGGACAATTTTTTTTTTTTTGCTTTTATATTTTATTATTTTTTTCTTTTTTTGGTGAATGTTTTATTAATTGTAAAACCCCTTGTATAACATAGATTATTTTTTAAGAGAATTTTGAATTAAACATTTAATTTATGGTATAGATGAATAATAGAAAAATTGTTTCTAATAATCAAAATATTGATTATCATTGACAAATTGAAAAACATATCATGAAATTCTTAGGCCCCATTTGAAAATTTAAAAGTTTGAAAAAAAAAAAAAAAAAAAATTAGTTTTCAAAAAATAGTTTTTGTTTTTGGAATTTGTCTAAGAATTCAAATGTGTCTTTAACAAAGATGAAAATCATCCTAAGAAAATTGAGAGAAAACAAACATGATTTTCAAAAATCAAAAACTAAAAGCCAAATTATTAAACGGGGGTTTAAGTTTGGTCATTTTTTCCATGGATCCACATGCAAAATTTAAATTCAAAACAATAGTTCATTAATGTTAAATTAAAGTAGTTATTGAGACAAAAAAAAACATGGTTCATGGGAAAAGAAAATTTTGGAACATATAATCACATAATAAATAAAATGGAATCTAGAGGTTACTTTAAAATACTAAATTAAATATAAAATTATGTATATTTATATTATTTAAATATAAATAAGTTCAAAATAAATATCATATGTCAAAATAAACTTAGCTAAACAATAATTGATATATGCCCTCGATAAAAAAGTTAGAGATTCAAATATTCCCACATCGAAATGTTGTTGAACTAAAAAAAATTGTACATATAAATTTATTTTTTGTTTTTGTGTATGTAATTTAAAATTATATACTTTATTTACTATAGCGGATTTAAAATTAAATATTATTCATTTTATTTTAATAAATTCAAAATAACATACTATTTATTTTTGTCACTCAGAATATTGTTAATTTGAAAATAAATATATATTTTTTTAATATGTTAACTCAAAATTATATTTTATTTTAAAAATATTTATATGGGTAAGTTGGTTAAAATACCTTTCCTTAGGTTAAAATTATAAAATGGGAAAAATACACTTTTGGTCCCTGAGGTTTGGGTTAAGTGACACTTAGGTCCCTGAGTTTTCAAACTCAACAAAAATACGCCTGAGGTTTGAGATAAGGAGCATTTTAGTCCCTGCCGTTAATTTTTCTGTTAAATCTTAACAGTTGCTGACGTGGCACTATTATTTTAATAAAAAAAATTATTTTTTTTTAATTTTTTAAAATAAAAATAATAAAATAATAAAATATTAATATTTTTTTTATTATTTTATTATTTTTCTCCCTTTCTCTTTCTTCTTCTTCTCTTTCTCCATATCCTTCATCTTCCTTCTTCTTCTTCCTAACTCCGACGACCGGCCGCCACCGCCCGCTGCCGCCCGCCGCCGCCGGCGATCGCCGGCGACTGTTTTTTTTTTTTTTTTCTTCTTCTTCTTCTTCTTCTCTTCTTCTCTTTTCTTCCCCATTTTTCTTCTTTTCTTTAAAAAAAAAAAAAATTAGGGAGGAGGGACCTCCCTCCCCCTCCATTTCCGGCCGGAAAAGGAGGAGGAGGGAGGCCCCTCCTCCCTCCCTTTTCTATTTTTTTTTTTTTTAATATTGAAGAAAAAGAAGAGAAGAAGAAAGAAGGGAAGAAGAAGAAAGAAGAAAAAAAAAAAAAAAAAAATCAATCGCCGGCGGCGGCGGCGTGTGGTGGCCGCCGGTCACCGGACTTAGGAAGAAGAAGAAGGAGGAGGGAGAAGATGGAGAAGAAGGAAGATGGAGAAGAAGAAGATGAGAGAGAAAGAGAGAAAGAATAAAAAAAAGTAATTAAATATTAATATTTTAATTTTTTAATATTTTTTATTTAAAAAATAAAACAAAAATAATTTTTTATATTAAAATAATAGTGCCACGTCAGCAACCGTTAAAAGTTAACAGAAAATTTGACGGCAGGGACCAAAGTGCTCCTTATCTCAAACCTCAGGGGTATTTTTGTTGAGTTTGAAAACTCAGGGACCCAAGTGTCACTTAACCCAAACCTCAGGGACCAAAAGTGTATTTTTCCCTTATAAAATTATACATATATATATATATATTAAAATATTGTTAATTTAATATAGAGAAATGAAAAGAATTATGAGAAAAATGGAAAGAGAAATGATGGGACCCACCAAATTTATGACAAAAATGGATAAAGTAATAGTGGGTCCCACCAACTTTATGGAAGAAAGAGAAATCATAGGTTTGGAGGGAAAAACCATGGAGTTGGGTTTGAAACCCATGGTGTTGTGATTACAATGGAGCAAACATGGTTTTGAGTTTGGAACACAAAACCACCTAAACCCAAAACCATGGGCCAAACACCCCCTATAGTTTTGAGACACACACAGGCTTCACAGTAGGCCCAGTGAATGGAGAACATGCTTACATACCCTTTCATGTAAGCTTAAAATTAGAAACTTTTGTCCCTCTTTTGAGTTACTTTTTTGACTGATTTTGAATCAACAAAATGGAAAAAAGGATTTTAAAATATCTTAAAGTAGAGTAGACAAACTTATATTGCTCTTGTATTTGCAGCAAATAATCGAGAGACAGAACAAAATTGTGATAACTGATCCGATGTGGGCAACTCTACTGTCTTCCACAAACCAGCCAAGCTTTTTGCACCCCAGACATCTCAACCTCAAGCAAAATGAAAATACCTCAGGCAAGGCAAATTGAAGCATCTAAAATAGGATTGTTAGGAATTAGGAGTATATATTGTACTTATTTTTTATATATTTTTTTAGTTTATTTTAGTTATAATTAGTTTCACTTAGGTGGGAATGTTGTAATTTGTTCCACTTCTCAACCCTTATAGGGCTCCCTTTTGTTAACATTTTTTATTTATAAGCAACCAATTCAAGTGCAATGTGAATTAAGGAAAAAAAAGAGAATAAATAATCAATTACGTACGGTGGTTCAAACGGAAAGTTAACCAAATGTATACATTGTAACAGTTACGCAAGTTTGGGGTTAAAATTGATGTGATCCGATAAGTTTGAAGTTCCGTTCAATGAAATTGAAAGTTCAGGGTTAAAATTGATACAACCCCAAATTATTTTTTTCCCAAAAAAATATTAACCTTGTTGGAGACTCGAAGCCACGTTTTATATTGGATAGAAACCATTCACCCATGCCCCGATTACCTATAAACCAAGAGCCTTTTTTCGTGATCAGTAGTGTAAAATGGTATACACATATATGTAAATTCAATGAATTGAGAGGGGAGGGCAAGTGCCTCCTCTGACCCCCACGTGGATCCGCCCCTTTTTGGCAGTTATGCAACATGTGTGGTGGATGTGACAAAGAAGAAAATTCTTGGAATGTGACATTCCAAGTGGTCTACTCTTTATGGTGGGGTAGGTTATAGTTATCTAAGTTGATAATTATGATTGTCAGTGAAGACAATGGTTTGTAGCAGTTGTAGATTGTCCAAATATCTTGTCAAGATGAAATTTGTTGGGTTTTGGAAAAATATTATAAGCGAGTTTGTCCCATGTCAGAAAAGTTCAAGGAAGTGATGGGTTCCAAGTACTATAAAAGGAGCCTATGACTTTGGTTTCAAAGTATCCCATTTAAAATCACTTTAAGCTTGGTATACTAACTCTAGTAGTGTGAGTGGTATAAAGTTTTGAGAGTGTTGGATTTATGAATAAAATTATTTTAATAAAATAAAGAATCACAACTTTACGTGAAAGGGTATGTCTTTTGATAAAGGACACAACTCTATGTGAAAGGGTGTGTCTTTTGTAAAGGACACGACCCTATGTGAAAGGGTGTGTCTTTTGGTAAAAGGATACAACCCTATGTGAATGGATGTGTCCATTTATCAAAAGACACAACCCTTACACGAAAAGATGTGACTATTTGAATGGCCACAAATAGTCTATAAATATGTGATTCATTTTGAGTTTTGAATACATGAAACATACATAAACTCTTCTTTCAAAAACTCTTCTTTCAAAAACTCTTCTCCTACTTTTCTTTGTAAGATTACTTAAATACCAGTATTCGAAGAGTCCTATGATTGGAGTGCTACATTCATAGGTGGGTAATCCGTCCTATCCTGGGAGACAATTGTTCGTGATACCTTGAGCACCATAGAGGGAACAAAGTTGTCTTAAGGAAACAACGCTATCGTTGGGTTCAGATTGATTTGGTTTTTCATGTTTCCTTAAGTGTTTGTGAAAGGGTGCCAACAATCTTAAGACAATTTTGTAAGTTTATTTTGTTTCTGTCTAGTGGTGTTATTTTGTAAGTTTATTTATGTCTTCAATGATACTAAAAATACCAAGTCCCATACCACATGGTGGTGGAAATTATGGGGAAAAGCCTGAGAAGTTCAACGGTAGTGACTTCAAACGTTGGCAACAAAAGATGTTGTTCTATCTCACAACATTGAATTTGGCAAGATTTCTCAAAGAAGATGCTCCTGTTCTGGATGAAGGAGAGACCAACAAAGAAAAGTTGCTGCCACTTGAGGCATGGAAACATGCAGAATATTTGTGCAGGAACTATATCTTGAATGGACTGGACAACACACTATATAATGTTTATAGTGTGGTTGATTCGGCAAAAGGTCTTTGGGAATCACTGGAAAGAAATACAAGACGGAGGATGCTGGAGCAAAGAAATTTATAGTTGGAAATTTTCTAGACTATAAAATGGTTGATTCCAGAACCGTCATAAGCCAGGTTCAAGAATTTCAAGTTCTCTTACATGAGATTCATGTTGAAATGTCTGTCAGTGAACCATCATAAGAGGACCGAGTGTGCCCCTAGTGTTTCTGACTCTGACAATCAAATGGCAGAGCAGAATGAAAAAATCGAACATTGAAAGAAATGATGAACGCAATGTTGATTAGTTCAGGATTACCACAAAATTTGTGGGGGGAAGCGTTGCTTGCAACAAATTATATCCTGAATAGAATTTCATATAAGAAAACACATAAAATTCCATATGAATTATGGAAATGTCAAAAACCGACTTATAAATTTATGAAAGTGTGGGGGTGATTGACAAAGTGGATATATTTTTACACTTGGAAGTGGCGTTATATCCTGGAAATCTTCTAAACAAACTTGTATAGCAAGGTCCTCTATGGAATCTGAATTCATAGCTTTGGACAAAGCAGGGGAAGAAGTCAAATGACTAAGTAACTTTTTGGAAGATATTCCTAATTGGACTAAACCTGTACCCCCAATATGTATACATCGTGATAGTCAAGCTGCTATTGGAAGAGCGCAAAACTTGATGTATAATGGTAAGTCTCGACATATACATCGAAGACATAATACCATAAGACAATTGCTCTCGAATGAAATTATATTTATTGATTACGTGAAATCAAAAGATAATATTGCGGATCCGCTTACGAAAGCTTTGGCAAGAGAGCAAGTGAAGTTGTCTTCAATAGAAATGAGTTTGAAGCCTATAAAATAAGAGTGGACATAATGGTAACCCAACCTAGCTGACTGGAGATCTCAAGATCTAGGTTTAAAAGGGAAAACAAATTTATGTATACAACTCAGTGGAGCACTAAGAAGGAATCATGAATTCCTAACCATTCCTATTATAATAGTGCTAACCTGGAAATGGATGAGGTTAAGATATACTTTTAATGACTCTTTAGTTCTTTTATAAGGGTGGGGTATTACTAGGATACTCTTTAAAGAAGTCACCTATGTGGGTGTGAAGGGGCCACTTCTATGAGAATTTTTAAGGCTGAATTCTCTAAAAACACTCATGAAACCAGGCAGTATTCAGGGTCAAAATGAATACAAACATGAGAACCAAGCGTATTTCGAAGAATATCTATGTAACTATTATGGATTTGATTTACTCCGAAAGTTGACAGTTCAAAGTTCTTTAACTACTGATCAACCATGTAAGGAAAGTTCAAAGTCTTAGACTACTTATCCTGATGTAGTTATCCTTCATGAGTAATCATACACGTTTTTAAAATAAATTTCATTCATGTGGGGGATTGTTGGATTTATGGATAAAATTATTTTAATAAAATAAAGAATCACAACTTTACGTGAAAGGGTATGTTTTTTGATAAAGGACACAACCCTATGTGAAAGGGTGTGTCTTTTGTAAAGGACACGACCCTATGTGAAAGGATGTGTCTTTTGGTAAAAGGATACAACCCTATGTGAATGGATGTGTCCATTTATCAAAAGACACAACCCTTAAACGAAAAGATGTGACTATTTGAATGGCCACAAATAGTCTATAAATATGTGATTCATTTTGAGTTTTGAATACATGAAACAGACATAAACTCTTCCTTCAAAAACTCTTCTCCTACTTTTCTCTGTACGATTACTTAAATACCAGTATTCGAAGAGTCCTATGATTGGAGTGCTACATTCATAGGTGGGTAATCCGTCCTATCCTGGGAGACAATTGTTCGTGATACCTTGAGCACCATAGAGGGAACAAAATTGTCTTAAGGAAACAACGCTATCGTTGGGTTCAGATTGATTTGGTTTTTCGTGTTTCCTTAAGTGTTTGTGAAAGGGTGCCAACAGAGAGAGTGTCTCTTGTAATTGGGGTCGATGAGAGAATTCTTTGTGATTGTAAAATTTTTTCACATGGTGGATTTCTTTTTGTGGGTCGTGGTCTTTCTCCGCTTTAGAGTCTTCACGTAAATTTTTGTGTTTCTTATTTTGTTGTTTTATTTCAATTTCTCTGTTTATTTTTCTACTTATTCCTACGGTAAAGTTGGAGGGTTTTTCCCAACAAAAAGTTCAATTCCCTACACCTCCTAAAGCTCTCTCTGATTTTGGTCATACACCCAGGTTTGGAATACTAGAAAAAGCTCGGTTATGCCTAGCTCACGTGTGGCATTTTTTCAGTGTTTTTTATTTTTTTGGCCATCTTTCAAAACTGCCCCCAGATTTTGTCCATACGCTCAAATTTCTCTCTTCTTTTTTCTTTTTTTATTATTTTTTTTTAAATTTCTTGGATTAAGTGGACTTAGTTGTTGGACTATCAAGAGTTGGGGAGCATATATTTCGATTTAATTATTAATTATTGTTTTTTAAATAATAATTAACTATAAATCTTGATGTGTGTTAAAAGAGTTGGAGAGCATAAGTTTTTTTTTTTCACTTTAAAAATATAAATTTTCATTTCCTTTTTTAATTATATGTATGTCACATTTCATTTTCCCTTTAGTTAGAAGTATAAAATTTTATTTTCTTTTAAGAAAAAATCCAACTTCAATTGATCAACACACTTCAAACGATAAACTTTTTAGTGTAATTTACTTCAAACGATAAACTTTTAGTGTAATTTACTAAGGTGTATCACTTAATTTGAAATACATAATAAAATTGTATTTTCAACTTTTATAACCCAAATTATATTATATAAATATAAATTCACAACATAACCCAAATTATATTTTATTTGACAAAACACATGCCAAACTAGTATTAAGAAAAAGTAAATGAAGAATTAAAAAAAAATAAAAATAAATGAAGAATAATTCTCGTGAATAACTCAATTCCCACAAGTACCCTAAAAAATTATGGGGGGCTTTGCACAGATAGCAAAAACCGGCAAACATGTTGCAAAATTAGCAAAAAAATAAAATTATTTATGGAAATAGCAAAAAATACGTTAAATTACGAAAATACCCTTAGTATCTCCAATAGTCTATCAGCCCCTATTATTGATAGTCATTGATAGACTTCGAGTAATCAGAGTCTATCAGTGATAAATACTGATAGACTTTGATGATAAGGTTCAATTAATCGGAGCCTATTAGTGATAGACATTGATAGACTTTGATTAATCGAAGTCTATCAGTGTGTGTCACCGAAAGACTCTGATAATTATAATCTATAAGTTTTTATCGTGTTTAATTCAAGCCTATCAGTGATAGCCACTGATAAAAAAAAACAATTTAATTCAAGGCTATTAGTTCAGTTTAATTCAAGGCTATCAATTTTTATCCATCAGTTTAATTTAAGTCTATCAGTGATAATCACTAATAGAAAACCGTTAAATTCGAGGTTATCAGTTTCTATCACTGATAGAAATCAATTCAATTCAAGACTATTAGTTTCTTTCACCGATAGAAACCAATTTAATTGAAGTTTATCAGTTTCTATCATAAATCAATTTAATTGAAGTTTATTGACTTGTATCACGGATAGAAATTAGTTTAATTCAAATCTATCATTTTCTATCGAGGATAAAAATCAATTAATTGAAGTCTATCAATTTCTATCCCTGATATAAATCAGTTAATTATCAATTAATTGAAGTCTACCAATGATTGTTACTGATAGAAATCAATTTAATTGAAATCTATCAGTAAATTACTTTCCATTGCAATTCATCTCGGTAATTAGAAACTCATCCAAAATTATTATACTACAATCATAAATTGAACAAAAATTTTACGTCGCTTGTGGTAATTAGAACATAAAATCCAAAAATAACCATTACGAACAAGCGACTCTTAATCAACAATATAATTTTTAAAGCCTAGCACACAAGCTCCGTGACCACCACCATAAAATTGTTATTCTTGTCTTCTTTGTATTTCATTATCTATCAATTATAGTCCTTATAGACTTCGACCAGTGATAGTCAGTAATAGACTACGATTAACCGAAGTATATCAGTGATATATTTTGATATACCTATACAAACACTCACTAAAATTGCTATTTTTGTATTCTTGGCATTCTTGAATTAAAAAGAAGACCAAGAGCTTAACTCAATTGACATAAAGTTGTACGGATAACCACAAGGTCCGTGGTTTGAAATAAGAAGAAGAATAAAAAGAAGAAGAAACAATCATAACAATACCTTGTGGGAAGAAGAATAAAAAGCAAATCAAATCAAAAAAGAAAAAGAAAATGCACAACTTAATAAATTGCACAGAAGAGGGAAAAAAAGCATATTAATCACACAAGAACTCCACCCTCATAAATGCACAAAAAAAGAGAGAAGAAATTGTAATAGCTCATTATAAAAAAAAAAAGAAAAGAAATCATAACAGCTCATAAATGAAGAAGAAAAAAAAAAGAAGAAGAAGAAATGGTATACACAAAAAAGGGTAAATGGGAAAGGAGAGGAAGAGAAGGGTAAAATAGGAATATTCTAATTTTTTTGTCATATTTGCAATTCTTTTTACTTGTGCTAAATTAAAATTATCTGCATTGCATGAATTGGTTCGTATAGGGATATTAGGGATGAAGACAGAGAAAACATCCTTATTACTCCCTTGCCTCATTTGATTATTGATAACTTTTTTTTTTAATATTAGGTCAATAAGTAGATTACTTCCACTTAAGTGTTTAGTTGTTTTAAATTTTACACTTTAACAACATTTTAAAACTCTAGGTCAAGAACCGAAAACTAAATAGAAAATACTTTTTTAAAAAGTTATCATAATTAGTAGCAATTTAAGGTTTTTTATTTGTAAATATAGCAACTTTTTAAAAAAATTTGTAAATATGGAAAATCTATCAAGGATAGACATCTATCACTGATAGACTTCAATCACATTGCATGTAGTTTATCTGTGATAGACTACTATCATTTTGATAAAATAGTCTGTCAACAATGATTGCAATTTGCAATTGTGATTAATTAAAGTCTATCATTGATATACGTACTTCTATAATTGATAGATTTTAATTTTGTTATATTTGCAAATAGATCTGCTATCACTGATATACTTCAATCACTATGTGCATATAGTATATCAACGATAGATTGCTATCACTAATAGATTAATCTATCAGCAATCATTACACTTGTTATTGAAATCTATCTATGATAGATTTCAATTTTATTATATTTATAAATAGTTTTAGATTTTTCTATATTTGCAATTATTTTAGTCTATCTTGTTATTTTTTCAAACAACTCTTTTACAAACTTTTTTGGTTTCCAAATCTGGTACGTTTAGAATTCAAATAGGTTAAAAAAATAATAATGAAAAACACATCCTATCATTTTACTTTTAAAAAATATATGTTTAAACAACCAAATTTTGAAAACTAATTATTTATATGTATGTGTGATAATTATACTTGTAACCCATGAGGTTTGAGTTAGGTTTCATTTTGGTCCTTATAGAGTTTTCAAACTCAACAATTTAGCTCCGAGGTTTGGTTTCAGTTTCATTTTGGTCCCTCAATCCATTTTTTCCATTAAAAACTAAGATGACGTGGCACTATTTTTTTATTTAAAAATTTATTATTTTTATTTTTATTTTTAGTTAAAAATATTATTATTTAAAAAATTTTGATGAAAATTAACATTTTTTTTTTTTTGAGAATCGATGAAAATTAACTTAAACCTACAATAGGGATCAATTTTAAGCATATACTAAAATTATTTATACATAGTCCCCCCACATAAAATTCTATATCCGCACTGCTCACTCCATTAAAAAAAAAACTTAATTTTCTTTTTGAAAAAAATTGTGAAAGACATACTGAATAAGTGTTGGGGAATGTAAAATTTAACTTTCGCAAACGAAATATATATATATAATATATATATACCACCGATTCTTAACCCTTTTTTTTTTTACAACAATTCCTAATCCTATTTGGCTTCTACAATTCCTAGTTATTTTAGAATTCCTAATCCATGCAACAAAAATAAGTCCCTTATAAATAGTTGACGAAAATCACATAGGCATTTAGATTTTGACAAAACCTCTATAGTTTTGAGACACTTAATCAAATATCTTCCCACAAGTTTCGATGGAAACTTCGTCGTCAACCTCTTCTTTGAGTAGTTTTATCTCCGACTGTCTCGACTGGAACTGGTTTGAATCTCATCATTGCCGCCGTCGACCATCTTCATTATTATCGACAATGGACAATATCGAGGATTCTCAGACTCAAATTATTACCGACGATTTCCAATTGCTTATTGATGATGTTCCTCACTTCACAGATTACCTTCCTTCTCTACAGGTATTTTACATTTGATTGTCACGTATGATATGATATAATTAAATCTTAGATAGGTGGTCATCATGAATTGAATTCATTCTCTTTAAACCTTTTATTTTTCTCATGGCCTGGCCACTACGTCAACCCATGATGGTTAAATTCAATTTTATTTTTCATTATTTGTTAATTAAAAATTGTTAAATATATTAAAATTTTATATGTTTTTTTATATTAAATTTAGTATTATTATTATGTTATTTATTTAAATAATTAAAATTTAAAATATTTAGTATTTTTATTACAGATTTGATTTAAAAGTTAATAAAAACATAAATAATAAACTATTTAAAGGATGAAAGACAGGGTTGAGACGATGGGGAATGCATTGCTAATTCTCGATCTTGTAGAGTTTTATGTCATCGATATTGTAGTTTCGATTCTGTGTGTTTGATAAGTTATTTTAAAATGTTTTTAATAGGTTTCTAAACTTTCAATTTTGTGTTTAATAGGTTTCAACTTTTTAAACTATCTAATAAAGATTTTTTTTTTTTTTTTGAGAATTTAATAAATCATAACATATTCAAGAATCTAATTAAGTCTCTAAATTTCTAAACTTACCTTTTTTATTTTGTGTTTAATAGCTCGCACTTTATAAACTATCTACTAAATTTTTAAACTTTCAATTTTATATCTAATAGTTTGATTTTCGAGATATTTATCATTTAAAAAAAAAAAAAAAAAAAACTAACAATACTAATAAACATTAACCATAAAATTGAATTATGTGTCTAATAAAACTTTAAGATCCCGCTTGATAACCATTAGGTTTTTTGTTTTTTGTTTTGAAAATTAAATTGTTTTCTCCCAATTTCTTTATATTGGTTTTCATCTTTGTCAAAAACACATTTGAATTTCTAGCAAAATTCCAAAAACAAAAACAAGATTTTACAAAGTACTATTTTTTAGTTTCCAAAACTAACTTGGTTTTTGAATAATGGATATAGGAAGAAGGTAAAATAACAAAATCAAAAAACTTATGGATGGAAGTAGTGTTTTTAAGCTTAATTATCACAAACTAAATGATTATCAAACTGTACCTAATTTTTCAATTTTGAGTTGGGTAATTCCGCTAGTTTTTAAAAATGTTCTATTAAATTAAGAACATATCGGATACCAAATAAAAAATAACAATACTGTGTTATTTTCATGAACACATGTGTTGAATATAATTTTGTATTTTGTTTACAGGCAAATCCTAATCCTTTACAAAACAACCCTGCCTATTCAGCCATGGAGTATGTTCCAGTATTTGATTATTATTACACATTTGATTCTCATTTGCAAATAATAATCATTCAGATACTAATAAAAAAAATGTGTTTTAATTAATCAGGCAATATTTTGTTGATGTGGATGAAGTTGTCACTCAGAAGGTAAGTGATTTGAGACTAAACTTTCAACTCTAAAGTTAAAAATTGAATTATTCTAATTTTGTAGAGTTTCATTTGAAATAGATTATTGTTGAAAAGAACACTCCAAGGGGAAGATATTTTCGTTGTGCTGGACCTCGCCCAAAGGTTACTAAAGCCTCGTTTGATAATCATTTGGTTTTTTGTTTTTAGTTTTTTAAAATTAAGCTTCAAAATACTACTCCCACCATTAAGTTCTTTATTTTTGTTATATACCTTGTTTCCATGTTTTCAAAAACCAAGTCAAGTTTTGAAAACTAAAAAAAAAAAAAAAAAAAAAAAAAAAAAAAAAAAAAGTAGTTTTCAAAAACTTGTTTTTGTTTTTGAAATTTGGCTAGGAAATTCATAGAAAACAAACTTAATTTTCAAAAACCAAAAACAAAAAATCAAATGATTATCAAACGGGGTCTAAACTGTTCATTTTTTTCACTGCAATGGCATAATTTAATTGTTTTGCTCCTTTTAGATCCTAACTAATTTGCTTAAAAAATTTTAGGTATTTTTTGAAGCTGATGAAGTTGATGCATGTATTGTAACTTGTGGAGGTTTGTGCCCCGGCCTCAACACTGTGATTAGAGAAATAGTATGTGGATTGTATCACATGTATGGTATCCACAAAGTTGTTGGAATTGAGGTAAATGCACACTCTTACCTGTTTTAATTACATAGTTAAATGTAATTAAAATAAGTATGATTTATTTTACAGGGAGGATATAAAGGTTTTTATAGTAAAAATACAATTTCATTAACACCAAAGTCAGTGAACAACATTCATAAACGTGGTGGCACAATTCTTGGGACATCCAGAGGTGGTCACAATACCTCTAAGATTGTCGATAGCATTCAAGATAGAGGCATCAATCAGGTATTAAGAAATTTCATCAGTCAAACTTTTATAGTTATATATTAATTTTGTAAACAATAATGATTTATAGTCTCTCTTAAATTATGTGTTTTGGTTTTTAGGTTTATATACTTGGAGGGGATGGAACTCAAAAAGGAGCTGCTGCCATTTATGAGGTAATTTGAATTGTTTTAAATATAGGTTGAATATGTATAGATTGTGAAGAGTTTGAATCTCATACAAATTATATATATAATTTGGTGTTCATTCTTGTAGGAAATTAGAAGGCGTGGCCTTAAAGTTGCTGTTGTTGGAATTCCAAAGACCATTGACAATGATATTCCGGTAAGTGCTATAAATTTGATTGTTAACTCAAATGTAAGATTCATCAAATTTATATTTGAAGTTTTTCACATAGAGGTATTGTGTTCATGTTTTTTAAGGTTATAGACAAGTCATTTGGTTTTGATACTGCTGTTGAAGAAGCTCAACGTGCCATTGATGCTGCCCACGTTGAAGCTGAAAGTAGTGAAAATGGTATCGGTTTGGTCAAGTTGATGGGGCGCAATAGTGGTAAGAATGATCACTTCTTCATTACTAGTTGGTGTTCTTCGAATGATTACTTTTAACTAGTTTTTTCTCCATATTGAATTGCATAGGTTTTATAGCAATGTATGCAACTCTGGCTAGTCGATATGTTGATTGCTGCTTGATACCTGAGTCACCCTTTTATCTTGAAGGAGAGGGTGGTCTTTTCGAATATATTGAACATCGCCTAAATGAACAAGGTCACATGGTTATAGTGATAGCTGAAGGTGCAGGGCAAGAGCTTATTTCCACAAACACAAACCAATCAGATGCTTCTGGAAATAAGCTTCACGAAGATGTTGGCCTGTGGATATCCCAACAAATCAAAGTTCGTTCTCTCAACTTTACATCAAATAATCTGGTAACTTGAAAGTGTTTTTGAAATTTTAACGAAAAGGTTTTTATTGATCCAGGACCATTTCAAAAAAAGGAGGAAGATTCCTATAAATCTCAAATACATAGGTGATATCTCTTTCTACAACATGAATGATCAATCTCTTCATGGTGTACATAAAATTACTTAGTATAACATTTTTGTTTCATTGGCAGATCCTACATATATGATCCGTGCAGTTCCTAGCAAATCATCAGATAACATATATTGCACACTTCTTGCTCACAATGCCATTCATGGAGCAATGGCAGGACACACAGGCTTCACAGTAGGCCCAGTGAATGGACAACATGCTTACATACCCTTTCATGTAAGCTTAAAATTTGAAACTTTTGTCCCTCTTTTGAGTTACTTTTTTGACTGATTTTGAATCAACAAAATGGAAAAAAGATTTTAAAATATCTTAAAGTAGAGTAGACAAACTTATATTGCTTTTGTATTTGCAGCAAATAATCGAGAGACAGAACAAAATTGTGATAACTGATCCGATGTGGGCAACACTGTTGTCTTCCACCAACCAGCCAAGCTTTTTGCACCCCAGACATCTCAACCTCAAGCAAAATGAAAATACCTCAGGCAAAGCAAATTGAAGCATCTAAAATAGGATTGTTAGGACTTAGGAGTATATATTGTACTTTTTTTTTTAGTTTATTTTAGTTTAATTAGTTTCACTTAGGTGGGAATTGTTGTAATTTGTTCCACTTCTCAACCCTTATAGGGCTCCCTTTTATAAACATTTTTTAATCAATAAAATAACACTTTTTTTAATAGCACCAAAGCTCATAACCAAGGGGTTGAAATTCATGCAAAAGACAAAAACTATCATCATCTCCATTAAGTAAATTACTTGCCTAATCAACTTTTTTTTTGGTTTGAAGGGCCAAAAAAGATACATTTTCTATACATTCACTGCATTTTAGGATACACAAAAAAAAAATGTACAAAATTACAACTACCCATCAAAAGATTGTAGACTGGTAGCTTCATCTCTCGCCATAAACACACTATTGATAACATCTTTCAAATTTCTGCAACCTATGAGCTTCATCTCCCCTAACTCTACCACTCCCAAACAGTTTTCAGCTGATTTGGGCACTACACATCTCTTGAAACCTAGTTTGGCTACAGTATTGATCCTCTTCTCCATTCTACTCACCTGAACGTTAATGAAATTTGAGATTTCATCAAAGGAAAAAAAAAACAAAAAGTCTACTCGTGATAGACCTAATACCAGATGATCTCTTGCAAGTTGCAAGTCATGTTAAAACTTGAGTGCTTACCATGCGAAGCTCACCACCAAGGCCAATTTCACCAATGAATGCAATGTCATTTGGAATGGGCAACTCCAAAAAGCTGAAGTGACAAATCCAAAGATTATTTATAGAAAGAAGCAGATGAATTAGAGAGGTAAGAAGATATTGCATTTAGCCAGAAAGGTATGATTATCAGTTGGAATCACATGCCTGCTACAGATTGCCATTGCAATTGCAAGATCTCCTGCAGTCTCTGTCAAGGTCACCCCGCTAACAACATTTAAAAAAATTACCTGTAATATTAAAGTAGAAAACAAATCAAGTGACAATAATTAAGCAGATCCATCCACTTTGCATTAATCAATAAGAGAAGAATAACATCAAGTCCACTGACAAGCATAGTGAGAAAATTCTAGATGGGGAGAAAAAAGGAGAGCTGTCAACTCACACTTTCTTGTAGCTTTAACCCAGCTTGCTTCATGAGAACCTACCATTCATAGGATGTATAAATTCAATACCAATTTATAAAGAGTTCATTAGTTTAACAATTAACTATATATCATCAGATGATAATTTTCACTTTTATCTATCCTGTGAATAGAGTTTTTTCTTTATCTATTCTTCTTTTCTTTTCTCCTAGAATCTGGCTAGGTTAGATCAGGTAGGCACATGAAAGAAGTTCAAAATAATTAACAGTAGAAAAAGGAATGTTAAAAAAGGACCAAGGATAAGAAATTGAACATGAGATAATAAATAAGCAACAAAAGTAGCATAAAGCTACATTTCAGAACCTCTAGAATTCAAGTTCATTAAAATTGACATCGTAGGTAAATTTAAATTAAAACGAGTTTCATCATCCTTGACTTTGCTTTTATTGTTGTTTGGATGCATGACCAATTGAATACAGTATTTCGCAACCTGCATGTGCTTGAGGAACTTTTTAGACTACTGTCAACTGCAAGTGCGTCTTAGAAAGTTTGTCAATTGTTTTGAGAAAGAACAAAAAGTAGATTCTTGTGATGTTGAATTTACCAGAAATAATTCAATTTACAACATACCGATATTATCATATCAGCCTTGCTTTGCTGAATCCCATTAACGTGCCTAGTGACGGTTGATCGAGACAAACACAATGCCTACAAGAAAATGCTTGCAGCCAATGATCAAAATGATATATATATTGATTTGTTAGCCATGAGAATGATATATGTTGATTTGAAGTCAATCAAATTGTTATTTCTTTTTTTTTTTTTTTCTTAAAGGGAAATTGAGTTTTCATTGAGAAAAAAATGAAGAACACGTGGACATACAAAAAAAGAGCCCACAAAAAAGGAGGCAAACTCAAAAAAGGCCTCCAATCTTTTTTCTTTTGTTTTTTTTTTTTTATGAATAACCGAGCTTTCATTGAGAAAAAATGAAAGAATACAATGGCATCCAAAAAACCTCGCCCCAAAAAAGAAACTTGTCTATAGGAAGGGTTTCCAGTCGATCAAAATAAGACCTAATGAGTAATTAAAAAAAGCCTTAGAAACCGAGGCCCATAACGAAACAGAGAGTCTAATATTAGCCCAAACCTCACTAGGTTGTCTCTCCACCCCTCTAAAAATTCTATTATTCCTCTTCCCCCATAAACCCCATAAAATAGCACAAACGCCAACAAACCATAAGAACCTTCCCTTCTCCCGATATGGAAAATGGAGGAGGAAGTCCTCGATCACCCCTGCAACAACGTTGGCCAACAAATTGGAACTCAAACACCTCAAGGAGGAGGCTCCAGACTGAGTGAGCAAAATCACAACCCCACATCAAATGATCAAGATTTTCTTTTGCCTTCCGACAAAGAATGCAACAAAAAGGGCCAGCCACAGGGGTCATCATTCTCGATAGCCTACCAATAGTGTTAACACGACCCAAAATGACCTGCCAAACGAAGAACTGAACTTTCTTTGGAGCTTTAACCTTCCATAGATTCGAAAAAAACGGACTCTCTAACCGAGGAGGGATTAATCAAAAATTGAAAGAACGAACTACAAGAAAAGCCCCCAGAAGGGTTGAGACTCCAAAAACGAACATCCCTCCTATATGTACTACGACTAACCCCTTTAATCAATCTTCCATTGTTTGCTAAACCCTTCTCCCACCGCTTCGTCCATTTTTTCCACGTTATGGAAGGTGAAAATCCCAAAAAAGGTGCAGTTTGTTATCTGGCAGGTTACCCATGGAAGAGTTAATACTCTTGATCGGCTCTCCAGAAAGATCCCTTGCTTGATCGGGCCTTTTTGTTGCATTACCTGTCGGATGGCGGAGGAAGACCTTGACCATATTCTGTGGAGATGCAGTTTTGCTAGGGCTATGTGGGACATGTTTTTTGCTTCGTTTGGTTTACAGTTTGCCAGACACAGGGGCCTTAGAGAGATGATCGAGGAGTTCCTCCCCCATCCTCCTTTTCGAGAACAGGGGAACTTCTTGTGGCAAGCGGGGATTTGTGCTATTATTTGGGGGCTTTGGGGTGAGAGAAACAATAGGATTTTTAGAGGGTGCGAGAGGGATTCGGCTGAGGTTTGGTCCCTTGTGAGATATTATGTTTCTCTTTGGGCGTTGGTGACACGTTTATTCTGTAATTATTCCATAGGCCTTATTATTTTGGATTGGAGCCCCTTTATCTAATGGAGTCTCCCTCTTTTTTTATGGGCGGGTTACTTTTGGTCGCCCTTGTATTCTTTCATTTTTTCTCAATGAAAGCATGGTTATTCATCAAAAAAAGACTAACCCCTTTAATCAAAGAAAGAAGGGTCATGATGTCCATGGTTTCTCTATCAGATAACGGATGGCGAAAACCAAAGGAAAATGAAGTGGGGCTCCCCACATGGCCAAGGACATCAGCCACAGTGCAATTTTTCATTGAGGATAAATGATACAAACGAGGGAACGGTGAGCAGAGGGAATGATCCCCCACCCAAAAATCCTCCCAGAAATAAGTGTCCTTCCCATCCCCACGATACACTGGACTAAGGAAGAAAAAGAGGAGAGCTTCAAAGACATGTTTTTCCCGGGATTCCTGAAGGTGCCTTTTACCACACCCTAGAGCCAATTGAAGGAATGTCACCCATATTTATTCTCGATAATCCTAACCCAAAGAGAATCAGATTTGAGGCGGAATTTCCATTTAGCAAGTAGCGCTCTGTTATGAATTCTCAGATTCCCCAATTCTAGACCCCCCAGACTCACAGGTTTTCCAACAGTATTCCAACTCACTAAGTGAGCCTCTGTCCCTTCTTCAACCCCCTCCCAAATAAAATCCCTCATGAGCTTCTCCAGAACATTATAGACCGACATGAGGCTCTGAAAAGAGAGAAAAAGTAGATAGGAATGTCGCTTAGAACGGAACGAATAAGAGTCACTCTGCCCCCTTTAGAGAAGAAGCTTCTCTTCCAAGAGGCGAGTCTTTTCCGAACCTTCTCAATGATTGGGTTCCAAAAGGTGACAGATTTAGGATTGTGACCCAGAGGGAGACCTAAATAAGAAGGGAAGGCTCCGATCTCGCACCCAACCAACGAAGCCCATCTTCTTAATTTGTCTTCCTCGCAATTCAGACCCAAGATTTGGCATTTTCCTTTATTGATTTTAAGTCCTAAACAGGGACTCGAACAAACTGAGGTTATGGTTCAAAATTAGGAAAGAATCTTCCATGCCCGAGCAAAAGAAAATAGTATCGTCCGAGAATTGAAGATGAGAAAGGGCCACTTTCAAAGGAAAAAAAAAAAAGCCTCCAATCAACAATCATTATAAAACGGCTTCGTCACCAAAGCCTAAAGAGAAACCTAGAATCTAACTAGGAACCACATATCACTCACAAACGTTATTACTTCTTATTTTCTTTTCTTATGCTTACACTTTTCTTGGTTCTTTTTTTAATAAAATAAAAAATAAAAAATAAAAAACCTTTTAGGAATATTAGCTAAAGTTTGACGTGGTCAGGTTAATTTTTAAAAATGAAATTGCTATCAAATAGGCCTTTATAATCAAAGGAAATTCCAAATTCGGACTAAGAAATTCAAAGAAGAAAATTCATTTAGAGAAGTTTGTGATTCAGAAATTTCACAACACAGAAAGCACACTTGTAAATAGCATGGATTCTCAAACAAATAAAATATAACAATTTTTTTAAAAAGAAATTCTCAAACCATGAGGATAGTCCTGGACAATCCAAGAAATTCGTGAAATAGGGAGGATTTCTCAATGTCTCAAAGTTGTTCTAATTAAAATAATAAATATGAGGGTTTTTTTAAAAAAGAAATGCAAAAAATGTAATAAAAGATAGGTTAAATTACAAGATAGTCCCTAAACTTTCAGGGTTGTGTCGATTGGGTCCCTGAACTTTAAAAAATATCAAATAGGTCCTCGAACTTTCAATTTTGTGTCCAAAGAGGTCATTGAATTTTAAAAAATATCCAGTAGGTCTTTAAACTTTTACTTTTGTGTCCAATAAATCCTTCAACTTTCAATTTTGTGTCTAATAAGTTTTTGACCTATTTGACCTTTTTTAAAATTCACAAGCCTACTAGATACATATTGGAAGTTTAGGATTCCAATAGGCATAAAATTCAATTTTATATCTAATAAATTGGTTAATTTTTAAAAATCTAAAATGTGTCAGGGACCTATTAGACACAAAATTAAAAGTTCAGAGACCTATTAGATACAAATGTTTTCGACAACATGTAAGGGGTGGGGGATTGAACCTCTGACCTCTTGGTCGTAATACGAACTTTTATGCCAGTTGAGTCATGCTCTTGTTAGCCCTGTTGGATACAAATTTGAAAGTTCAATGACCTATTAGACATTTTTTATAGTTCAGAGATCTAAATGAAACAATCTTGAAAGTTTAGGGACCAAACTTGTAATAAAACCTAAAAGATATTGCGTTAAAAATATATTTTTTTTTATAGGAAAAAATATTATCAAAACCAAAATCCTATGATACAATTACAAGTTTAGTTTTATCAAAAAAAAAAAAAAAAAAAAAAAAAAAAAAAAAAAAAAAATTACAAGCTTAGTTTTCAAAAAGAAAAGAAAAAATGTGCAAGTTTAGTTTAACTTTTAAGGTTGTGTCTAATGGGTTTTTAAACTTTTAATTTTGTGCATGATAGATCCATCACCTTTTGATTTTATGCTTGATAGGTTCCGAAACTTTAAAAGTATTTAATATACGTCTGAACTTTCAACTTTTAATTTATTGAATAGGGCTCTTGAATTTGGTGTCTATTTGACTCCTAAATTTTATGTTAGAGGCTTATTAGACCCAGAATCAAAGTTAAAGGACCTAATAAAAATAAATTTAGAAGTAGACACACCAACCAAACACTTTTTAAAGTTGAGATGCCTATTAAATACTTTTTTAAGTTCAAGGACCTATAAAAAGTAGGAACGAACCTCGATGATTGGGAATAAACTTGAAATTTAACTAGTTATAATCCGATAAATAATTTTAGTAAGAAAATTTTGGAATGTGGTATCCTTTCTGAAGGAAGGGGATTGAGTGAATATGTACCTGAATTTCAAGCAGGAAGGTGCGAGTTCCATCCATGATCACTGCAACAGCAAGTCCTGCCAAATACTCCGAGGTTGAATTTGCATTGTGATCCCTTCTGAACATCTCGCTTGGATTTGACACCACTTCCAGTCCCGACGGCAACATCTCAAATACTCCAAGCTCATCTGTTGATCCAAATCGGTTCTTCACTGGTCGAAGCAGTCGATGCGAAGAGCATTTCTCCCCCTAAATAATCCACACATCACTTCATTGTCATCCATACTCCTTTTTCCTTTCACACAAATCATTTTTTAAATACTTATAAAGGTAAAATAGCAAAATAGGACAAACTCAAGAACAAACGAGATTCCTTACACTACCCAATACCCATGTAGTGTAGGTTATAACAACACATTAAATCAAATCAAATCAAAGGTGTACTGGAACTTAAAGAGCATCTACCAAAATTATGAATTTAGAAATTAAATACTGTACTGCTTTTTAAATATTACTATTTAGGGTCCCGTTTGATAACCAATTCATTTTTTATTTTGGTTTTTGACAATTATGCTTGTTTTCGTCCAATTTCCTTATAATGGTTTCCATATGTGCTTAACAGTCACATTTACATTTCTAAACTTAACAAATGCACTATATAAAAAGAGACGGAGGTATAAGAAAATATACGTATATGGAAAGAAGATATTAGTGAGAGATGAGAAAGTGTGCCTAATGAGAAATTAAATTAGTGAGAGAAAACATATATGGAAAGAGATTAATGAGAAAAGGTGGGTGTGAAATGGTAGATCATTGAAAATTAATAGCTATTTAAACCAAGATTTAGGTTCTGATGAAGCTGACGATAATATGACTGAGTTACATGGCTAAAGAACAGATAACAAAAGTAAAATGTAAGGGGTGTACATGTACCCACTTCCATATACAGTACAACATCCACAATATGCTCCAAAACTCGAGGTCCAGCAACTTCTCCTGATTTGTTCATATGTCCAATCTGAAATAGTTCAACAATCATAACGTGTGTATTACTTCCAGACATACACCTATATAAGGAATGATTAATAGGTGACATGTGAGGTGACTAATCTTTCAAAACTCTCAAGGACAATACCAGGTTGAAAAAATGCTATAGTTGTAAAATATCAAAGGCTCAAGATTTGAAAAGTTAAGAAATAAATTCATAGAAGGAAAAACAATAGTGGATTTATTATATCGGACACTACAGGTCTAGTTTGCAAAGTTGACTCCATACTAACAATAGAATACACATGAATTGATGTTAGGTTTACTTACCAATAAAATGGGGATGCCAGTCCTCTTTGCAAAACGCAGAAGGGCTGAGGTGCATTCCTTCAACTGTCAAGCATTGGAGTCCTTAAGATCTCAGCCTTGGGTGAGTTATACAGTTATAAATCCACTGTATGATTATGGTGAAGCAGTGGATAAGCATAAAAATGTTCACCTAGACCACATGTTTGGTAGAATAATGTTTCTAACCTGTCCAATCCCTCCAGCACTTCCAGCTACTCCTTGCAAATAAACTGTTTGAATAGAATCAATGATCAAGGCTCTAGGAGATAGAGGCTGAATCTTCTCAAATATATCCTGAAATAAGGAAAACTACCGATTACTTCCACTTCTTCCATTAATTAGCAGATATACATACAACTAAATACCAGCCATCCTTAATGATTTAACAACCTAACCTGAAGTCCCTAGACCACATGTTTGCAAGAGTGCATGAATCAATATCTAGAATGTGCATAAGTAGAACATAACTATAATCCAAGTTAAACAACAATGACATGGATGGAAGAATTCAACAGTAAAAGAACTAGCAAGAAAAAGTCAAAAAGCACATAATCATGCACCTCAACATCAGTACTTGAATACAAGAAAAGATTCTCTGTTTCAATATTCAATCGATCTGCTCTATTTCCAATTTGCTCCACACTCTGCCAAAGGACAAATAGATAAGTATACAAGGTGTTATCCAAATTTAGAAAGGAACTCACCTAGAGTCCTAGACATTCCTTAGGAGAGTTTTTAGAAAGAATATTGGAAATTGACCATCTTAAAATGTTAGGAGGCTAACCTCTTCACCAGAGACATAAACAACTGATGCCAATTCACCTTCACCGCGTCCTTCAGCTAAAATTGCAGCAATCTTCAAATCAAATGTGTGTGATTTGACACCATGACCAAAAAATAAGAAGTATAAATAAGATAATATCATAATAATAAAATATAATTTCAAATAACTACCAAATTGAAATTGAGGTTGCGCGTCTTTATACCTGCAACAACAATGTACTCTTGCCAACACCAGGATCACCACCAACCAAAACAAGAGAACCTTCAAAACCAGAAAGATCCAGAAATCAATGGAAAGTTAAAAACAGCTATTCAAAGGATACCTGAAGGATGCTGTACTAAAAAATGTCATGTCATGACTGTTATGAGTCCAGAGTCTTAACTCTTAAGATGATTAGTCTGTGACAAGATAGATAAGTTATACAACTAAATTCTGTAAAAATAAACTAGATATGTGTCCAATGATCCAAATATATGATAATAGTATAATAAAGTAGTCAAGCCATCTATAGAAAACCAAAATCACACATGGTAACATTGCACCCATGACACTCAAATTAATGAAGGATTGTAGAAATCATTATGAAATAGATTAAGGTGAGATTTACTTGAGAGAAGTCTAGTTTCTTCTTTTTTTTTCTTGGTAAGACCAGACATGAGAGAAATTTAGTTAATTATATCAAGCAAAACTATCTCAGTAGAAACTAAACAAAAGAAATCAAAGGCTAGTGCTTGCTTTAAAGTTTAGTTTAGCGAGAGTTGGATAACAAATCCTACTCTGAGATAAATTTCTGTCCTGCAGATGAAAATTAATTTGACAAGGATCCATTGCATATCTTGAGTGGAGTACAAGTTTTACAGAAAAACATGTTTTTCAGCTCAATTGATTACCAAGGGAAAAGAGCATCAGAGGTATGGAAAACAGAAATAATCGCATCACCTAAAAGAAATCAGATAATTGTACAAAGAAGCAAGTAGAATGAAGAACAACTAGATTACAATTATAACGCACAATCACAATAATATGCAAAAGAAATTTGAAGTTTGAACAAACCTGGTACCAGCCCTCCACCAAGCACCCTTGCCACTTCATTTCCAAAGGGTCCAGGCCTAAACATCAAGCAAAGGTTAAAAGATAAAAAGTTTCCGATCGATCAACATTCTTCTAAAATGGAAAGAATAAAGATATATTATATCCTTACAAACCGTCGGATATCCAATATATTCATACAACAATGTTATAATTAATAATCCATTGAGTTCATTACACTACCCTGAACTCCACCAAGGGTGACTTTGAAAGCAATTTTGGATTAAAAGAACATTGCAACGAGCTTTTCTAGTAGAAAAGAGATATCAAAAACATTAAGAGTGGCACTGGCAGAATATAACTTACAGAGGAAGTCTCCAATCCAGTGTATTGATCCCGCGGTTCACATCTGTCAACCGCAAAGGATGCACGTCTGTGGCCTGCTTAGGAAGCCATGCTCGAACCACATTTTCAGAAACTTCAAACCCTCGACTACCTCCTCCACTATCATCCCCTTCAGAAAACTGCTTCATTGTCCCAACCATATTACACGACCGACAGGTCCCCCACCACTGCCCCTCATTATGCCCACAATTTGAACAAACCCAAGAAACCTTAGTCTTCTTCTTCTTCGCTCCCACAACCTTCCCCAAATTCGGCCTGCATATCGACCCACCTCCTAAACCCACCTTCCTCACAGTCTCAGAAGCCTTCTCGTTCAATAAATCCTCCGCCCCACCTCCATTTCTCGACGAACCCCCGAAGGTTTCAATTCCAATGGTCGGTTCGGGCTCTTTTCTATCGCTACTGCTTTTGACCCTTTGAGTAAGAAGCTTACTCGTAACTGGGTCGTATAAAGTCCAAACGTCGCGGCCATTTCCATTTTCTGGACCGGAACCGCCGAGCCGGTCGCCGTTCGGGGCATCGACGCCGATTGTCGATAGTTGGGCGCTGTTGAAACGGCCGGCGAAGTGAAACAGGGAAGAGTTGGGATTGAGGCGGGAGCGGCAGGAGATGAGCGATGGAGTAGAGGTAGAGGAGGCTGTGGGAATGAGAAAGTGCTTTCGAGAATAGAAAATTGTTCTGAGGGATTTCATGTCTGAAAGCTGCATCAGAGAGTATTTGAGGGTTTTACGTGAGACAGCGGAGGAGGATTTAAGCCCTGTAATCACCCGCCAAGTTCCATTAGAGCATAGAGACGAACTTCTGTTATGAGGTTTATGATTTTTTTTTTTTCCAAGTAATGATTTGGTCCTAAACTTTGATTTGCAACGGTTTAGTCTCTATACTTTTCATTTGGTAAAAAATTAATCTCTAAACTTTAATAAGTAACAATTTGGTCCCTCTATTTTTAAATTTGTAACAATTTAGTCCTTGTCGCAAAAAAAATCATCAAAATTAAATGTCAATTTTTAGTATTTAATGATTAAACTTTGTAGCTTATAAACATATTGAGTCCCAAATTAGTTTATTAATCTAACAAGGTCAAAAATTTTATAATTGTAATGGGTGGCAATAATGGCAAATATAGCAATTTTTAAAAATATTTGCAAATATGGCAAAATTTTTTAATTATTTTTTTATATTCCTGAGTTGCCCCTGCCCTTGCGCGTGAATTGCCCCTGCCCTTACACGCGCATCTTCCTCTTCCTCGTCAGTTTTTTTTTTTTTTATTGATAGAAATCTTCTATCTGAGAAAGTCTTTCTAACACTGATAGATTCTATTAGTGGTAGAAAAATTTTCTATCAGTGATATAAAGTTTCTATCACTGATAGATTCTATCACTGATAGATTCTATCAGTGATAGAAACATTTCTATCAGTGATAGAAAAACTGATTGACTTCTTCCTCGTCAATTATATATATATATATATAGATAGAAATCTTCTATGATAGAAAGTCTTTCTATCACTGATAGATTCTATCGGTGGTAGAAAAATAATAGAAATCTTCCCAACCCAACCCAACCCAACCCGTGTACACCCCTACTTCTCTCCCTCCCGGATTCCCTTCCCCCTTTTCCTTCTTCTCTCTCCCCCTCCTCTTCTCTCCCTCTCCTCGCCGGCGCCGCCCTCCAACACTCCTAACCACCGCCACCTTCCATTCTAACAAACCCACTCTCTGTTTCTTGGCCAATCAATGCTCCAGTCATGGCTCCAAGCAAAGTCCCCACTGTCAAAAGAACCAAAGAACAATTTCATTTTCATAAAACCAAAAATTTTCAGAAACCCTGTTTTCTTTTCTTCTCCTTTGGGGAAAATCCAATCCTCAAAGTTGTTTCCATTCAAATGATCGTCATGAAATCAAGGGGATGAAGAAGAATTGCAGAAAGGGGAAAACACACAGACACACACAAACACATAAATGATCCCAAGAATTGCAGAAAATCAATGAGAGAAACAAACCTAGGGCGAAGAAGAAAGTGAAGATCGTGGACAAGATGTTTGCCAAGAATCGCAGAAACCACATAGTAGCAAATTTCTCTAACTCTCTCAAAGAGATTCCCAAACGAAGGCGACGAGGAGGAAGAAAACCGAAATGGGTTGGCTATGAAATCCATGGAAATCAAAAGGGTTGGTCCAAAATGAAGAATCCAAAATGGGTTTCAACGAAACGAGATTGGGGATTTCAATGAAAAAACAGAAAAAGGAAATTTGAAGGAGAGGGAGGGAAGATGAAGGTGGCGGCAGGCGACGGCAACGGCAAGGGCGGCGGCTGCAAGAGGCGACGGCTAGGTTTCAAGAAGAGAGAAAGGGTTTTTCGGGGGTGGGGGAGAAAGAGGAGAGAGAGTAGGGATTTTTTTTTTAATTATTAATTATATTTTTATTTTAAAATTATTTTAATTTAAAATGTATTATTTTATTACTTTTAACTGCCACGTCAGCACCGTTAAAAAAATTAACGGTGGAGGGACTTAATAGAAGCATTTTCGAAATAGTAGGGACTTAATTGTTCGATTTTGAAACCTAGGGACCTATTGGAAACGAACCTGAAACATGAGGGACCAAAAAAGTATTTTACCCTAAAAACAAAAAGGAACCATGTATTTGATTTTTTTCTCTCTGTACGAGAGTGCTCTTAGTTGGTGACGCTTTGTCAAGGATTCTTTGAATTCTTGCGGTTTTCTAGTGTGGGTTGGACGGTTCGCTGGTGCGCTATGGAGGAGACAACGATTCTTGATGACTGGAAGAAACTGAGGTTGACATCGGATGAAGAAGAAGTTGCGGTGGATGTGGACAGTGAGGCGATTTCTAACACGATCGGCCGCATGAAGTTTTGCCTGGCAGGGAAGTTGCTTAGTCCTCGTCAGATTGGAAGTGAGATTCTACGTCGGACACTTTCCATTGCGTGGAGGGTGGGTGTGGGTCTCCAGGTTGAAAGAATTGGGCAGAATGTATTTCTGTTTTCTTTCTCTAATGTTGCAGATCGTAATCGAGTGTTTCACACGGGCCCATGGTTCTTTGATAAATTCTTGCTCGTGTTGGAGATGATGGGGCCGCTTGACAAGCCGTCTGATCTTCGGTTTGATTTTGTGGCTTTTTGGCTACACTTTTATGATTTACCTATGGCCTGTATGAATGCTACCATGGCTCGAAACTGGGTAATGCAGTTGGTCGTTTTGAGGATGTGGACTGTAATGCGGATGGACTTTGTTGGGGTGCTAGCTTGCGGGTTCGTGTGCGCATTGATATTACGAAACCTTTGCGGCGTGGGATCAAGATTAATGTTGATGGTCCTATCGGTGGTTGCTGGATCCCAATTAAGTTTGAAAAGCTTCCGGAATTTTGTTCGCGTTGCGGTTTGTTGGGTCATGGTGCAAATGATTGCCCTCTGGTTTTCTCCTCGGCTGATGGTGGCTCTGTGTTGAAGCATGAGTATGGTTCTTGGCTGCGTTATGAGGGACCTCCAAGAAATCAAGGTATTGCACGCCTGGGGAAGAAAGTCGCGGTTGAGGATGCTATAACTCCCCAGATTTCGTCGCCGTCGTCGGAGGATCAGTCGCCGGCTGTAGGCGCTGGCCATGATGTAGTTGGCGAGGTCCCTATAATCCCGGCGATCGTGGAGCCGAAGCAAGATAGTGTGAAATCGGTTATTGGGGGGAGACGTGGGTGCTGCTGTTGAGACAGTTCAGGAGGGTACCTCTGTGGGGCCTGCGGTTGATGAGCATTGTTTGGGTAGTGGGCCGAAGGCTGCGGTGATGGGGCGTGTGGTTCCGATTGGGCCGCACTATTTGATTGGGGCAACCACTAAATGGAAGCGCAATGCGCGTATGGGTCCCACGGTTTCTTCAAATGATGGTGACGTGGCTTCCAAGCGTAAGGGCCTTCCGTTGACTCGTAGTACTGTCTGCAAAAGGGCAAAAACGTCTGATGTTGCTTGTGTTGATGCTTGTGTTGATGATGGTACCGATCTTTCTGGTGTATCGGCGGTGGCTGAAGAGCAGCCCCGCTGGGAATTATGAAAATCTTATGTTTGAATGTTCGCGGGATGGGGACCCCGAGATCATTCCGTGATGTATGTGACGTTCTCAGTCACCTTAGTCCTCATGTTATTTTCCTTTGTGAAACCAAATGTAATGAATTTTCTATGAACAAGTTGAAACTTCGTTTGCATTACTCTGGGTGAGCGGTGGGTTATGTTTGTTATGGAAGTCAGATGTGGTTGGGTCGGTTCGATCTTTTTCATTTTTTCACATTGGTTCTTCAATTCAATGGAATGGTTTTGTCTGGCGGTTTTCGGGTGTATACGGTCAGCCTGAAGGGCACCTTCGCCCACGTACTTGGGAACTATTGAGACGGTTGCATAATTCTGATGACTCAGCATGGGTTGTGGGCGGTGATTTAAATGAGATATTGTGGGATTCTGAGAAAAAGGGGGCCCCCTCGTGATGGAGGTTTGTTGGCAAATTTTCATGCTGCCTTAACCGACTGTAACTTGCGAGATCTGGGTTATTATGGAGATATTTTTACGTGGTGTAACAGAAGGCCAGTTGCGTCTCGCGTCTACGAGAGGTTGGATAGATTTGTGGGAAACGATGCATTTCATGATTTGTTTCCTAATTTTCAGGTGAATAATCTCGATTGGCAGTGTTCTGATCATTGTCCAATTTCCCTCTGTGTGGATACTAATATTCTGGGAAGTCGGCCTCGACACCGCTCACGTGGGTTTAAATTCAATGCCCATTGGATCCGCCACTCAGAATGTCGTGATCTAGTTCGAGATGCTGTAGTTGGGTGTGAAACCTCTTTAACCCAAAAATTAGCTCGATGTTCTCAGGCCCTTGGCCGGTGGGGCAGGGGTGTGGATATTCATTTGGTTCAACAAATTCACAGGCAAAAAGAGGCGATCCAACATGCGTATGCTTCTATGCAACCTATTGATTTTTCTGTTATCCAAGCCATGGAAAATGATCTTTCGAAATTATTGGAGGAGGAAGAAATCTACTGGCATCAAAGGTCGAGGGAAAATTGGCTGAAATGGGGAGACTCTAATACTCGTTGGTTCCACTCGAAAGCTTCAGCCCGTCGGAAACGTAATGTTATTCATGGCATTCAGAATGATAGTGGTTGTTGGGTTTCGTCTGAAGAGGAAGTTGAAGCCGTCTTTGTTAGTTACTTCCAACAGATTTTTCGCACAACGAATCCTTCTATGGATTCTATGAATACTGTTCTCCATGGAATTCGTCCTGTTATTTCAGATTCCATGAATTCGAGATTGTTGGCCCCTTTTTGCAGACTTGAAATTGAAATGGCGCTGAAGCAGATGTTCCCTACTAAGGCCCCAGGCCCGGATGGGGAATGAAACAGTGGATAGTTGCCTGAAAATCTTGAATGGAAGGAAGACGGTTCGTGGTTGGAATTCTACTAACATTGTATTAATCCCAAAAGTTCCATTTCCTTTGTCTGTTGCGGATTACAGCCCGATTAGTTTATGTAACGTATCCTATAAGTTGGTGGCCAAAGTGCTAGTGAATAGAATGAAGTTCATTCTCCAGGAGGTGGTGTCGGCTTCCCAGTCGGCTTTTGTTCCAGGGCGAGCAATTTCTGATAATGTGATTATTGCACATGAATGCCTCTATCATCTCCATCGAAAACGTTCAGGCCAGGCTGGCCTGGCTGCGCTAAAACTCAAGCAAAGCGTACGATCGGGTCGAATGGCCTTTCTTGCAAGAGATTATGCGACGTTTGGGGTTTGCAAAGCAGTGGATTAGTTTAGTTCTTGAGTGTGTGTCCACAACGAAATTTTCTATTCTGATGAACGGTGTTGCGCGAGGCCGGATTGTCCCAAGCAGAGGTCTCCGACAAGGTGGCCCTTTATCCCCTATCTATTTATTCTGTGTGCTGAGGGTCTGTCTCATGCTTTGAGTTTTGCACATGAGGCGAATGTTATTTCTGGAGTATCGATTAGTTCGTTTGGACCATCTATTTCGCATTTGTTTTTTTGCAGATGATAGCCTTCTCTTTTTTAAGGCAACTACTGAGGAATGTGGGCATGTGAAACGCATTTTACATGAGTATGAATTGGCCTCTGGGCAGTGTATTAATTTCCACAAATCTGCGGTATATTTTTCTCTGAATGTTCCTTCAGACTGTATGGCCTTTTTGGGTTCGGTGCTTCGTGTTCCTGTTGTTGATGACCTTGGCTATTATCTTGGCCTCCCATCTCATATTACCCGACAGAAGGCAATGAATTTCAGACGTATCAAGGAGCGGTTTGATAAGACTGTCCAAGGCTGGAAGCGGTCATTTTTCTGTAGGTGGGAAAGAAGTTTTGCTGAAAAGTGTTGCTCAAGCTATTCCCACTTACTCTATGAATTGTTTCCGCTTGCCTAAATGTATTTGTGCAGACTTAACTCGTGCAATGGCCCGATTTTGGTGGGGTTCGTCAGGGGAGAAATGCAAAATCCATTGGTCAGGCTGGGAAAGGATGTGTACCCCAAAAGAGGTGGGTGGTCTTAGTTTTCGGGATATGGAAGGGTTTAATCAGGCCTTACTTGCTAAACAAGTTTGGCGTGTTTTGCTTCATCCGAACCTACTTGTTTCACGCTTCCTCAAAGGCAAGTATTTTGCTGATACATCAGTTCTTAAAGTTGTATGTCCGCAGTCTGCCTCCTATTTTTGGCGCAGTTTTCTATGGGGTCGTGATTTGCTTATGTTGGGACTTAGAAGGAAAATTGGTGATGGTCAGGACACACTGTTTTTTCAGGATCCATGGATTCCAAGAGAGACCACTTTTCGACCTATTAGTGGGATTGGTTCTTCCAATGTGTCGCCTTTGTCTTTGGTTAGTGATTTCATATCTCCATATAGGGTGTGGGATATTGAGAAACTTAGGCGAGTGTTGCTGCCAGATGATTTGTCCTTGGTGCAAAACATCCCTTTAGGGCGAGTTGGTCTGCCCGATTCATGGTGTTGGCATTATGATAAACGGGGATATTACAATGTTAAGAGTGGATATAAATTATGTATGAACAATCGGGAGCGTTCATCTTCTTCACAGTCGTCCGTTCTTAGTAGGTGGTGGTCTGGTCTGTGGAAGCTTCAAATCCCCTCCAAGATTAAGATTTTTATGTGGCGTGCCTTCCATTCTTATCTTCCTGTTATGGTTTCCTTGCAGCAGCGGGGGCTAGATGTTTCTGCTAGATGCCCGTTGTGTGATGAGGGGGTTGAAACGATTGCTCACGCGTTGGTTGGGTGTGCTCAACCAACGTCTTTCTGGAGGTTAATGTTTCTGCAGGTCTCTTGGGATGAGTTAGCTGAGCATAGGTTCTCTGATTTGTGTATTTTGTTTCAAAGGACATTTTCGCATCGTGATTTTATGCGTTGGTCTGTGGGTTGTTGGACCCTTTGGAATGTCAGAAATTCGGTGAGAGCAGGCGGCCGATGCCCAGATGTGAGCATCAAGTGTAATTGGGTTGAAGACTATGTTGCGGCCTTTTTGTCTGCTCGGGTCGGGACGGGTCGATTGCAAAGCTCTGAGGCCAATAGCCAGTTTCAGTCATGGGCTCGACCTCCTGTTGGATGGATGAAAGTTAATGTTGATGCATCTTGTTCGACGGGTCTCCAACTCACTGGTATTGGCGTTGTTATTCGGGATGAGTCGGGCAGGATCTGTGCAGCTATGTCTAATGTTTTTCCAGCTTTGTACTCTCCGTTCAGTGCTGAAGCTCTGGCCATTCTTGAACGATTACAACTTGCAAAACGATTGGGGCATGATTGTGTTGAGGTTGAATCAGACTGTCTTTCTCTTGTTAATTCTCTCTCTGGTTCTCTCTTGCCGCTTTCGGAAGATGGTGTTTGGCTCCATGATATTCAGGCGATGGTTGTGGGTTTTAAAGAAGTTCGTTATCTGCATGTTGCAAGGAAGCTTAATAGGCCAACGCATTGTTTGGCAAGGGATAGTGTCCACGTAGGCTCTCAGCTTTGGCTGAGTGGTTTTCCTCCTTGGTTGTTGTCAACCATTGAGGCTGATCTGCTTGTTGTACCTACAAGCCCATGTGGCTTTTCTTAATATAAGCTCCTCCATGTTTCAAAAAAAAAAAAAAGTGAGTATTATAATATTATTATTTTATATATACTTCATTTGGTGGGGATGCAACAAGAATGAAAAACATCACTTGATCATACTGATAAAATAGTCTATCAGCAATAATTGCAATTGTGATTAATTAAAGTCCATCATTGACATACGTACTTCTATCACTGATAGATTTTAATTTTGTTATAATTACAAATATATATGATCTATCACTGATATACTTTAATCACAATGCATGTAGTATGTCAATGATAGATTGCTATCACTATATAATAATCTATCAGCAATTTTGTTAAAAAAAAAATAATAAATAATCTATCAGCAATCATTACACTTGTTATTTAAATCTACCACTAGTAGATTTCAATTTTGCTATATTTACAAATAGTTTTAGATTTTGCTATATTTGCAATTATTTTAGTCTATTTTGTTATTTTTGCAAACAACTCTTTTACAATTTTTTTTGGTTTCCAAATTTGGTTTAGAATTCAAATATGTTAAAAAAATAATAATGAAAAACACATCCTATCATTTTACTTTTAAAAAATATATGTTTAAACTCAGCCAAATTTTGAAAACTAATTATATATATGAGAAAAATACACTTTTAGTTTTGGGTTAGGTTTCATTTTGATCCTTCCTTCCATTTTTTCATTAAAAACTAACGGGTGGATAACGTGACACTATTTTTTTCTTCATTTTTTTAAATTAAAAATAATAAAAATATTTTTATTTTTAATTTTTTTGACCAATTATATATGTGATTATAGTTCTTTTTTCAACTTTATTTTTAAATTTTCTTTTTCATTTTTGAGTCAAATAAAGATGGAACAATACAAATATTTTAAAATTTTAGTAATAGGTTTTTGAATTAAAAAAAAAAAAAAGTGGAATTGTCCTTTAAACTTTCAATTTTGTATCTAGTAGGTTTCCAAATTTTCAATTTAATGTTTAATAGATATATGTGACCTAATAAATTAATAAACGATGTGTTTTTTAGTTCAAATTAAAATTGTATTAGATACAAAATTAAAAATTCAAAAACTTATTCGATATAAATGAAAGTTTAGGGACTTAGCATAAACTTTTTAAAGTCAGTGATTTATTGAGCATAATCTTAAAAACTTGTTCCGTTTGATAACCATTTGGTTTTTTGTTTTTGAAAATTAAGCCTATAAACATTACTACAATCCATAAATCTATTTGCTTTGTAATCTACCATATATTCCCATATTTTCAAAAACTAAGTCAAGTTTTGAAAACTAAAAAAAAAGTAGTTTCCAAAAACTTGTTTTTGTTTTTAAAATTTTGTTAAGAGTTCAAATTGCTTAACAAAGATGAAAACCATGGTATGAAAATTGGAAGAAAACAAGCATAATTTTCAAAAACCAAAAACAAAAAATCAAATGGTTATCAAATGAGACCTTAATATCTAAATTTATAATTTAACATATTTAATATAAAAAATATACGAATTGATCATATTAACATATATCAATATTTCAAAAAAAAAAAAAAAACATATATCAATGTGTTCAAAATATCATTTTAGTCATTGTACTTTGAAATCTTCAATTTGAGTCTAAGTACTCTCAATAACGTTTAAAATTGATCTCTACAATGAGTTTATGGTTAATTTTTCTAAAAAAATGGGTCTCTATTAATAGTTTTTCTATAAAGTTTAGAAATATGTTCACATTGTATTTCTTATTGTATGAAAATTATTATTTGACAAATTTTGATGAAAATTAACTTAAACTTACGGTAGGGACCAATTTTAAGCATATACTAAAATTATTGGGAAAAATACACTTTTGGTCCCTGAGGTTTGGGTTAAGTGACACTTTGGTCCCCGAGTTTTCAAACTCAACAAAAATACCCCTGAGGTTTGAGATAAGGAGCAATTTGGTCCCTGCCGTCAATTTTTCTGTTAAACCCTAACGGTAAGCTGACGTGGCACTATTGTTTTAATTAAAAAAATTAATTGTTAATTTTTTTAAATAAAAAATATAAAAATATTAAATATATTATTATTTTTAAAATTCTCTCTCTTTCTTCTCCATCTTCTTTCTTCTCCTTCTTCCTTCCCCTCCCATCTTCTTCAGCTCCGGTGGCCGGCCGCCAGAATTTTTTTTTTTCCTTCTTTCTTCTTCTTCTCTTCTTCTCTTCTTCTTCTTTCTCTTCCTTTTTTCTGTTTTTTTTTTAAAAAGAAGGGAGTTTCGGGGAGGAGGAGCACCTCCTCCCCATCCCGTTTCAGATCTGAAATGGGAAGGGGAGGAGAGGCTCCTCCTCCCCGAAACTCCCTTCTTTTTTTAAAAAAAAAAAAACAGAAAAAAGGAAGAGAAAGAAGAAGAAGGGAAGAAGAGAAGAAGAAGAAAGAAGGCAAAAAAAAAAATTTCGGCGACCGTTGCCGCCGCCGGCAGCCGGCCACCGGAGCTGAAGAAGATGGGAGGGGAAAGGAAGAAGATGGAGGGAGAAAGAAGATGGAGAAGATAGAGAGAGAATTTTAAAAATAATAATATATTTAATATCTTTATATTTTTTAATTAAAAAATTAAAAATTAATTTTTTTAATTAAAATAATAGTGTCACGTCAGCTTACCGTTAGGGTTTAACAGAAAAATTGAAGGCATGGACCAAATTGCTCCTTATCTCAAACCTCAGGGGTATTTTTGTTGAGTTTTAAAACTCGGGGACTAAAGTGTTACTTAACCAAAACCCCAGGGACCAAAAGTATATTTTTCCCAAAATTATTTCTACATAGCCCCCTCACATAAAATTCTGAATCTGCCATGCTCACACACATACCTATACATTAATTAAAAAAAAAAAAAACTTAATTTCTTTTTTTAAAAAAAGGGTAAAATACTTTTTTGGTCCCTCATGTTTCGGACTAGTTTCTAATAGGTCCCTAGGTTTCAAAATCGAACAATCAAGTCCCTACTGTTTATGAAATAGTTCTATTAAGTCCCTACTCCGTTAATTTTTTAACTAAGGGCTGACGTGGCACCGTTTAGGAATAAAATAATAATTTTTCAAATTAAAATAATAATAAAATAAATTTAATTAATAAAAAGAAAAATAGTTAAAAAAGAAAAAGAAAAAGAAAAAAAAATACCTTATCTCTCCCCGATTCCCTTTTCCGTTCTCCTGCTTCTCTCTCCCTCCTCTTCCCTCCCTCTCCTTCGTCTTCCCCTCCTTCAATCCTCCTCCGGCGACCCATCACTATCTCTCGCCGTTACCGGCGACGACCACCGCCACCATCACTCGCCGTTTTCGGCAACGACCACCGCCACCATTTTTTTTTTCAAATTGATAATTCCTATTTCCATTTTCCTCCATTTCCTTCACTTTCTCCTTCACAATCACAACCACTATTTCTCAAAACAGACCCACGAATCGAAGATTAACCTACAACCCATTTTTCCACTCGCCGATTTCTATGTAATTTTACTTGTGAATCGGTGAAATAAGATACCCATTTCTCTGTAATTTTGCTTGTGAATCGGTGAAATAAGATACCCATTTTTGCGAAGAGTTGTAGGTTTCTTACGCTTCCTCTGTTTCAGCCATGTCTGTATTCAACTTGTTCTTGATTTCTATCTTGTTCTTGGTATTTTCTTCCCCTTCTGCCATTTTCCAGCCCACTGAGCTTTCCACTTTAATGGCGATTAAAGCTTCTCTAGACCCGCAGAACACTTTGTTGACCTCATGGAGTCCGTTTTCAGACCCGTGTGGTGGTTATTTCGAGGGAGTTGCTTGTAATGAGCGAGGAAAAGTGGTGAATATTTCTCTGCAAGGGATGGGACTTTCCGACTACATTTCGCCGTCGTCGAACTTAGGAGCTTGACGGGTTTGTACTTGCATTTCGGTTGATTTTGAAGAAGAAGAATGGGGGGGTTTGGTTTCAAAGAAGGTGGTTGAGATTAGAGGTAGGGGAGAGGAGGAGGAGGAGAATGTGGTGGTGGAGGGCGGCGACGATGACGACGACAAGGAACTGCAACGGCGACGGCTGGGTTAGATTTAGGTGGGGTGGGGGTGGGGGTGGGGGTGGGTTCATTTGAAGAAGAAGAAGAAGAAGCAGCTCCGGTGGTGGGGCGGCGGTGGTAAAGAAAAGAAGAAGAATTTGAACTATTTTCGGGGGGTGAGGGAGGGATGAGCTCGCCGGAGAAGAAAATAGTTTTTCCTTTGAGCTCATCACGTCGCCGATGAACAGCCGCCGTCGCCACCGTTGATGAACTGCAGTCGTGCCACTGTCAGGAAAGAAAGAAGAAGGAAGGGGAAGGGGAGGGGGAGGGGCCACGGGTGAGAAAAGGGGGAGGGGAAGGGGAAGGGGAGAGAGAAAGATATTTTTTCTTTTTTTTTTTTTTTTTAATTAAATTTATTTTAATATTATTTTAATTTGAAAAATTATTAATTTATTCTTAAACGGTGCCACGTCAGCCTTCAGTTAAAAAATTAACAGAGTAGGGACTCAATAGAACTATTTCATAAACAGTAGGGACTTGATTGTTTGATTTTGAAACCTAGGGACCTATTAGAAACTAGTCTGAAACATGAGGGACCAAAAAGGTGTTTTACCCTTAAAAAAATAGTGAAAGCCATACTGAATAAGGGTGGGACTTTCACGAAATATATATATATTTCTTTTAGAATTGTTAATTCGTTTTACCGATTCTTAACCCTTTTGTTTTTTTGACAAAAAATCCCAATCCTAATGGGGTTCTAAAATTGTAGTTGAATTCCTAATCCATGCAACAAAAATAAGTCCCTTATAAATAGTTGACGAAAATCACATTGACACATCAAGATTTCGACAAAACCCCTAGGGCCCGTTTGGTTTAAGGTTTTATAGATGCCTGAGAATACATGATGCCTGGAAATACTATGCCTGGGAATAAGATTGCTGGGAATCAAAGATAACTGTGTTTGGTTGTGCATGGGAATGTCATCAGGATTTTATGAGAACAAATTATGTCTGTATTTATTTTTTAGAATTAATCAGGTAAACTTTATGTAATTTTAATAAATTAATCAATAAAATAATCAAAATTAGTTCAAACTATTAATAAAAATTAATGAAATAATAATCATGAAATAATTTTAATGGGATAAACTATGTTAATTTAACAACTTAAAATTATTTAATTAATTTTTTAATAAATATTTTTAACTACAATAATTTAATATATTGTATCCATAAAAATTAATTAGATAACTTTTCAAAAAAAAAAAATTAATTAGATAAATATTTAATAATAATATAATTATATATTTATTATAAGGAAATCCAAAAAAAGTAATTAATGGATTATAAATAATCGATAAGTAATTAATTATAATTATTGAAAAATTAATTTTTATACTAAATTAATTTAAATGATTTTAATTCAATAATTAAATATATTTTTGATAATATTAACTAATTAATTATAATTTTAGTAATATGTAATTACCATCCCTACAATAAACTTGGACTAAGTATTTGTTTAAAAGTCCTAAAAAAAGTATTTACTTAAAAAATTGAAATTCTTGACAAACTATTATTTAATCTAATTAAATAATATATTATATTATTTTTAATTTAGTATCCATTAGTTAATTAATTAACTATATTCAAAATAAAATTGCATATAAAAATAACAAAGAAGAGATGGGAAAAGAGAAAACCCATGCTTTTGCAAGGGCATAGAAAACCCTTCCTTATGGGCATAAATGATGTCTGGGAATGCGTTATTTCCTGGGCCCACCACAGAAATCTTAAAACAAACAAGGGTATTATAAACCCTTGCCCATTCACATCTCCAGAAACCCTGTATCAAACGGGCCCCTATAGTTTTGAGACACACACAGGCTTCACAGTAGGCCCAGTGAAGGGAGAACATGCTTACATACCCTTCCATGTAAGCTTAAAATTAGAAACTTTTGTCCCTCTTTTGAGTTACTTTTTTGACTAATTTTGAATCAACAAAATGGAAAAAAGGATTTTAAAATATCTTAAAGTAGAGTAGACAAACTTATATTGCTTTTGTATTTGCAGCAAATAATCGAGAGACAGAACATAATTGTGCTAACTGATCCGATGTGGGCAACACTATTGTCTTCCACGAGAACCAGCCAAGCTTTTTGCACCCCAGATATCTCAACATTGAGAAAAATGAAAATACCTCAAGCAAGGCAAATTGAAGCATATAAAATAGGATTGTTAGGAATTAGGAGTATATATTGTACTTATTTTTTATATATTTTTTTTAGTTTATTTTAGTTATAATTAGTTTCACTTAGGTGGAAATTGTTGTAATTTGTTCCACTTCTCAACCCTTATAGGGCTCCCTTTTGTTAACATTTTTTATTTATAAGCAACCAATTCATTCGAGTGCAATGTGAATTAAGGAAAAAAAATAATAAATAATCAATTACGTACGGTGGTTCAAACGGAAAGTTAACCAAATGTATACATTGTAACAGTTACGCAAGTTTGGGGTTAAAATTGATGTGATCCGATAAGTTTGAAGTTCCGTTCAATGAAATTGAAAGTTCAGGGTTAAAATTGATACAACCCCAAATTATTTTTTCCCAGAAAAATATTAACCTTGTTGGAGACTCGAAGCCACGTTTTATATTAGATAGAAACCATTCACCCATGCCCCGATTACCTATAAACCAAGAGCCTTTTTTCGTGATCGGTAGTGTAAAATGGTATACACATATATGTAAATTCAATGAATTGAGAGGGGAGGGCAAGTGCCTCCTCTGACCCCCACGTGGATCCGTCCCTTTTTGGCAGTTATGCAACATGTGTGGTGGATGTGACAGAGAAGAAAATTCTTGGAATGTGACATTCCAAGTGGTCTACTCTTTATGGTGGGGTAGGTTATAGTTATCTAAGTTGATAATTATGATTGTCGGTGAAGACAATGGTTTGTAGCAGTTGTAGATTGTCCAAATATCTTGTCAAGATGAAATTTGTTGGGTTTTGGCAAAATATTATAAGCGAGTTTGTCCCATGTCAGAAAAGTTCAAGGAAGTGATGGGTTTCAAGTACTATAAAAGGAGCCTATGACTTTGGTTTCAAAGTATCCCATTTAAAATCACTTTAAGCTTGGTATACTAACTCTAGTAGTGTGAGTGGTCTAAAGTTTTGAGAGTGTTGGATTTATGAATAAAATTATTTTAATAAAATAAAGAATCACAACTTTACGTGAAAGGGTATGTCTTTTGATAAAGGACACAACCCTATGTGAAGGGGTGTCTTTTGTAAAGGACACGACCCTATGTGAAAGGGTGTGTCTTTTGGTAAAAGGATACAACCCTATGTGAATGGATGTGTCCATTTATCAAAAGACACAACCCTTACACGAAAAGATGTGACTATTTGAATGGCCACAAATAGTCTATATATATGTGATTCATTTTGAGTTTTGAATACATGAAATAGACATAAACTCTTCTTTCAAAAACTCTTCTCCTACTTTTCTCTGTACGATTACTTAAATACCAGTATTCGAAGAGTCCTATGATTGGAGTGCTACATTCATAGGTGGGTAATCCGTCCTATCCTGGGAGACAATTGTTCGTGATACCTTGAGCACCATAGAGGGAACAAAATTGTCTTAAGGAAACAACGCTATCGTTGGGTTCGGATTGATTTGGTTTTTCGTGTTTCCTTAAGTGTTTGTGAAAGGGTGCCAACAATCTTAAGACAATTTTGTAAGTTTATTTTGTTTCTGTCTAGTGGTGTTATTTTGTAAGTTTATTTATGTCTTCAATGATACTAAAAATACCAAGTCCCATACCACATGGTGGTGGAAATTATGGGGAAAAGCCTGAGAAGTTCAACGGTAGTGACTTCAAACGTTGGCAACAAAAGATGTTGTTCTATCTCACAACATTGAATTTGGCAAGATTTCTCAAAGAAGATGCTCCTGTTCTGGATGAAGGAGAGACCAACAAAGAAAAGTTGCTGGCACTTGAGGCATGGAAACATGCAGAATATTTGTGCAGGAACTATATCTTGAATGGACTGGACAACACACTATATAATGTTTATAGTGTGGTTGATTCGGCAAAAGGTCTTTGGGAATCACTGGAAAGAAATACAAGACGGGGGATGCTGGAGCAAAGAAATTTATAGTTGGAAATTTTCTAGACTATAAAATGGTTGATTCCAGAACCGTCATAAGCCAGGTTCAAGAATTTCAAGTTCTCTTACATGAGATTCATGTTGAAATGTCTGTCAGTGAACCATCATAAGAGGACCGAGTGTGCCCCTAGTGTTTCTGACTCTGACAATCAAATGGCAGAGCAGAATGAAAAAATCGAACATTGAAAGAAATGATGAACGCAATGTTGATTAGTTCAGGATTACCACAAAATTTGTGGGGGGAAGCGTTGCTTGCAACAAATTATATCCTGAATAGAATTTCATATAAGAAAACACATAAAATTCCATATGAATTATGGAAATGTAAAAAAACGACTTATAAATTTATGAAAGTGTGGGGGTGATTGACAAAGTGGATATATTTTTACACTTGGAAGTGGCGTTATATCCTGGAAATCTTCTAAACAAACTTGTATAGCAAGGTCTTCTATGGAATCTGAATTCATAGCTTTGGACAAAGTAGGGGAAGAAGTCAAATGGCTACGTAACTTTTTGGAAGATATTCCTAATTGGACTAAACCTGTACCCCCAATATGTATACATCGTGATAGTCCAGCTGCTATTGGAAGAGCGCAAAACTTGATGTATAATGGTAAGTCTCGACATATACGTCGAAGACATAATACCATAAGACAATTGCTCTCGAATGAAATTATATTTATTGATTACGTGAAATCGAAAGATAATATTGCGGATCCGCTTACGAAAGCTTTGGCAAGAGAGCAAGTGAAGTTGTCTTCAATAGAAATGAGTTTGAAGCCTATAAAATAAGAGTGGACATAATGGTAACCCAACCTAGCTGACTGGAGATCCCAAGATCTAGGTTCAAAAGGGAAAACAAATTTATGTATACAACTCAGTGGAGCACTGAGAAGGAATCATGAATTCCTAACCATTCCTATTATAATAGTGCTAACCTGGAAATGGATGAGGTTAAGATATACTTTTAATGACTCTTTAGTTCTTTTATAAGGGTGGGGTATTACCAGGATACTCTTTAAAGAAGTCACCTATGTGGGTGTGAAGGGGCCGCTTCTATGAGAATTTTTAAGGCTGAATTCTCTAAAAACACTCATGAAACCAGGCAGTATTCAGGGCCAAAATGAATACAAACATGAGAACCAAGCGTATTTCGAAGAATATCTATGTAACTATTATGGATTTGATTTACTCCGAAAGTTGACAGTTCAAAGTTCTTTAACTACTGATCAACCATGTAAACTCCATAGTTTTTTTACTAAGGAAAGTTCAAAGTCTTAGACTACTTATCCTGATGTAGTTATCCTTCATGAGTAATCGTACACGTTTTTAAAATAAATTTCATTCATGTGGGGGATTGTTGGATTTATGAATAAAATTATTTTAATAAAATAAAGAATCACAACTTTACGTGAAAGGGTATGTCTTTTGATAAAGGACACAACCCTATGTGAAAGGGTGAGTCTTTTGTAAAGGACACGACCCTATGTGAAAGGGTGTGTCTTTTGGTAAAAGGATACAACCCTATGTGAATGGATGTGTCCATTTATCAAAAGACACAACCCTTACACGAAAAGATGTGACTATTTGAATGGCCACAAATAGTCTATATATATGTGATTCATTTTGAGTTTTGAATACATGAAACAGACATAAACTCTTCTTTCAAAAACTCTTCTCCTACTTTTCTCTGTACGATTACTTAAATACCAGTATTCGAAGAGTCCTATGATTGGAGTGCTACATTCATAGGTGAGTAATCCGTCCTATCCTGGGAGACAATTGTTCGTGATACCTTGAGCACCATAGAGGGAACAAAATTGTCTTAAGGAAACAACGCTATCGTTGGGTTCGGATTGATTTGGTTTTTCGTGTTTCCTTAAGCGTTTGTGAAAGGGTGCCAACAGAGAGAGTGTCTCTTGTAATTGGGGTCGATGAGAGAATTCTTTGTGATTGTAAAATTTTTTCACATGGTGGATTTCTTTTTGTGGGTCGTGGTCTTTCTCCGCTTTGGAGTCTTACGTAAATTTTTGTGTTTCTTATTTTGTTGTTTTATTTCAATTTCTCTGTTTATTTTTCTACTTATTCCTACGTAAAGTTGGAGGGTTTTTCCCAACAAAAAGTTCAATTCCCTACACCTCCTAAAGCTCTCTCTGATTTTGGTCATACACCCAGCTTTCGAATACTAGAAAAAGCTCGGTTATGCCTAGCTCACGTGTGGCATTTTTTCAGTGTTTTTTATTTTTTTGGCCATCTTTCAAAACCGCCCCCAGATTTTGCCCATACGCCCAAATTTCTCTCTTTTTTTTTTCTTTTTTTTATTTTTTTTAAATTTCTTTGATTAACTGGACTTAGTTGTTGGACTATCAAGAGTTGGGGAGCATATATTTCGATTTAATTATTAATTATTGTTTTTTAAATAATAATTAACTATAAATCTTGAAGTGTGTTAAAAGAGTTGGAGAGCATAAGTTTTTTTTTTCACTTTAAAAATATAAATTTTCATTTCCTTTTTTAATTATATGTATGTCACATTTCATTTTCCCTTTAGTTAGAAGTATAAAATTTTATTTTCTTTTAAGAAAAAATCCAACTTCAATTGATCAACACACTTCAAAGATAAACTTTTATTGTAATTTACTAAGGTGTATCACTTAATTTGAAATACATAATAAAATTATATTTTCAACTTTTATAACCCAAATTATATTATATAAATATAAATTAACATAACCCAAATTATATTTTATTTTACAAAACACATGCCAAACTAGTATTAAGAAAAAGTAAATGAAGAATAATTCTCGTGAATAACTCAATTCCCACAAGTACCCTAAAAAATTATGGGGGGCTTTGCACATATAGCAAAAACCGACAAACATGTTGCAAAATTAGCAAAAAAAATAAAATTATTTGCGGAAATAGCAAAAAATACGTTAAATTACGAAAATACTCTTAGTATCTCCAATAGTCTATCAGTCCCTATTATTGATAGTCATTGATAGACTTCGAGTAATCAAAGTCTATCAGTGATAAATACTGATAGACTTTGATGATAAGGTTCAATTAATCGAAGCCTATTAGTGATAGACACTGATAAACTTTGACTAATCGAAGTCTATCAGTGTGTATCACCGAAAGACTCTGATAATTATAATCTATAAGTTTTTATCGTGTTTAATTCAAGCCTATCAGTGATAGCCACTGATAAAAAACAATTTAATTCAAGGCTATCAATTTTTATCCATCAGTTTAATTTAAGTCTATCAGTGATAATCACTAATAGAAAACCGTTAAATTAGAGGTTATCAGTTTCTATCACTGATAGAAATCAATTCAATTCAAGACTATTAGTTTCTTTCACCGATAGAAATCAATTTAATTGAAGTTTATCAGTTTCTATCCGAAATCAATTTAATTGAAGTTTATTGACTTGTATCACGGATAGAAATTAGTTTAATTCAAATCTATCATTTTCTATCGAGGATAAAAATCAATTAATTGAAGTCTATCAATTTCTATCCCTGATATAAATCAGTTAATTATCAATTAATTGAAGTCTACCAATGATTGTTACTGATAGAAATCAATTTAATTGAAATCTATCAGTAAATTACTTTCCATTGCAATTCATCTCGGTAATTAGAAACTCATCCAAAATTATTATACTACAATCATAAATTGAACAAAAATTTTACGTCTCTTGTGGTAATTAGAACATAAAATCCAAAAATAACCATTACGAACAAGCGACTCTTAATCAACAATATAATTTTTAAAGCCTAGAACACAAGCTCCGTGACCACCACCATAAAATTGATATTCTTGTCTTCTTTGTATTTCATTATCTATCAATTATAGCCCTGATGGACTTCGACCAGTGATAGTCAGTGATAGACTACGATTAACCGAAGTATATCAGTGATATACTTTGATATACCTATACAAACACTCACCAAAATTGCTATTTTTGTATTCTTGGCATTCTTGAATTAAAAAGAAGGCCAACAAGAGCTTAACTCAATTGACATAAAGTTGTACTGATAACCACAAGGTCCGTGGTTTGAAATAAAAAGAAGAATAAAAAGAAGAAGAAACAACCATAACAATATCTTGTGGGAAGAAGAATAAAAAGCAAATCAAATCAAAAAAGAAAAAGAAAATGCACAACTTAATAAACTGCACAGAAGAGGGAAAAAAAGCATATTAATCACACAAGAACTCCACCCTCATAAATGCACAAAAAAAAAAAAGAAATTGTAATAGCTTATTATAAAAAAAAAAGAAAAAAAAATCATAACAGCTCGTAAATGAAGAAGAAAAAAAAAAGAAGAAAGGAAAAAAAAAAGAAGAAAAAGAAGAAGAAATGGTATACACAAGAAAGGGTAAATGGAAAGGAGAAGAAGAAAAGGGTAAAATAGGAATATTCTAATTTTTTTGCCATATTTACAATTCTTTTTACTTGGTGCTAAATTTGCTATTATAGATCATTAATTTACCACCCACTGCAATTACTAAAAAATTATATACATTGCATGAATTGGTTCGTATAGGGATATTAGGGATGAAGACAGAGAAAACATCCTTATTACTCCCTTCCTCATTTGATTATTGATAACTTTTTTTTTAATATTAGGTCAATAAGTATATTACTTCCACTTAAGTGTTTAGTTGTTTTAAATTTTACACTTTAACAACATTTTAAAACTCTAGGTCAAGAACCGAAAACTAAATAGAAAATACTTTTTTAAAAAGTTATCATAATTAGTAGCAATTTAAGGTTTGTTATTTGTAAATATAGCAACTTTTTAAAAATTTTGTAAATATGGAAAATCTATCAAGGATAAACATCTATCACTGATAGACTTCAATCACATTGCATGTAGTTTATCTGTGATGGACTACTATCATTTTGATAAAATAGTCTGTCAACAATGATTGTAATTGTGATTAATTAAAGTCTATCGTTGATATACGTACTTCTATAATTGATAGATTTTAATTTTGTTATATTTGCAAATAGATCTGATTTGTCACTGATATACTTCAATCACAATGTGCATGTAGTATATCAACGATAGATTGCTATCACTAGTAGATTAAACTATCAGCAATCATTACACTTGTTATTGAAATCTCTCTGATAGATTTCAATTTTATTATATTTATAAATAGTTTTAGATTTTTCTATATTTGCAATTATTTTAGTCTATCTTGTTATTTTTTCAAACAACTCTTTTACAAACTTTTTTGATTTCCAAATCTGGTACGTTTAGAATTCAAATAGGTTAAAAAAATAATAATGAAAAACACATCCTATCATTTTACTTTTAAAAAATATATGTTTAAACAGCCAAATTTTGAAAACTAATTATTTATATGTATGTGTGATAATTATACTTTTAGCAGTTTGAGTTAGGTTTCATTTTGGTTCTTATAGAGTTTTCAAACTCAACAATTTAGCTCCGAGGTTTGGTTTCAGTTTCATTTTGGTCCCTCAATCCATTTTTTTCCGTTGAAAACTAAGATGACGTGACACTGTTTTTTTTTTTATTTAAAAATTTATTTTTTTTATTTTTATTTTTAGTTAAAAATATATTAAAATAATAAAAATATTATTATTTAAAAAATTTTGATGAAAATTAACTTTTTTTTTTTTGACAAGTGATGAAAATTAACTTAAACCTACATTAGGGACCAATTTTAAGCATATACTAAAATTATGGGTAAAATACCTTTTTGGTCCCTCATGTTTCAGGTTCGTTTCCAATAGGTCCCTAGGTTTTAAAATTGAACAATTAAGTCCCTACTATTACAGAAATGCTTCTATTAAGTCCTTCCACCATTAATTTTTTTAACGGTGCCGACGTGGCAATTAACGGTGCTGACGTGGCATTTAAAAATAATAAAATAAAATAATTAATAATTTTTAAAATAAAATAATTAAAAAAATAAAAAATCTCTCCCCTCTTTCTCCTCCACCCGAAACCCTCTCTCCCTCACCTTTTCTCTTCTTCTTCATTTCCTCCTCCTTGCCGGCGCTGCCTTCGCTTCCCTCCCTTCCCTTACCTTTCAGCTTCGACGGCGGCCAGCTGATGCCACCGCTTCTCCCTTACTCCAGCGCCAATAAGCTTCTAAAATGGAGGAGAATAGAGAAGCCATGTGGGTTTTGGTTGTTAGTTTTTGTTTTTTCTCAGATCTGAAAATAGAGAAGCTATGTGGGTTTTTTTTTGCTATTTTTTGTGTTTCGTCATATCTAATAATGGAGAACCTATGGGTTTTTTTTATTGATCGGTTGCTGTTCTTTTTTTATTTTTGGTTTCCTGCTCAGATCTGAAATTATTGTGAAGGGGTGGGTAATTTTTTCTTTTCAGATTGAAGTGGGGGAGGTTGGATGGTGGATTTTCTTTAGATTGAAGATGGGGGAGATGGATTGTTGAGGAAGAAGAAGATGGTGAAGCCGTGAGGGTGTGGGTTTTCTTTTGGGTTGAAGAAGATGGTGGCAGAGGCAAAAAGTGAGGGTGTGGGTTTTCTTTTGGGTTGAAGAAAATGGTCAGGGTGTGGACTTTTTCATGAAAACAGGGAAAAAAAGTGGGGAGGGATTTTTTCGTGAAATCGGGGAAGAAAAGTGAGAGGGAGAGTTCTTTTTCGTGGCGGGAGATGGCGTCTGAAGGATCGACGATGGCCATATTTTTTCGTGACATGGAAGAGATTTTTTCAGCACCGTTAAAGAAGGAGGCGGCGGCAACGATAATCTTCTCATCGGCGGGAAGGGGAAGGGGAAGGGGAAGGGAAAGTGAAAGGGGAAGAGGAAGGGGAGGGGATCGAAGGTTGGGGAAGGAGAGAGAAAGTTTCTTTTTTCTTTTTTTTTTTTAATTATTTTATTATTTTAATTAAAAATTAAAATTTGAAAAATATTAATATTTTATTATTAAACGTTGCCACATCAACACCGTCAACAAATTAACGGTGGAGGGACTAAATTGAACTATTTTCGGAATAGTAGGGACTTGATTGTTCAATTTTGAAACCTAGGAACCTATTGGAAACGAACCTCAAACATGAAGGACCAAAAGGGTATTTTACCCTAAAATTATTTATACATCGTCCCCCCACATAAAATTCTATATCCGCACTGCTCACTCCATTAAAAAAAAAAAAACTTAATTTTCTTTTTGAAAAAAATTGTGAAAGACATACTGAATAAGTGTTGGGGAATGTAAAATTTAAGTTTCGCAAACGAAAAATATATATATATATACCACCGATTCTTAACCTTTTTTTTTTTTACAACAATTCCTAATCCTAATTGGCTTCTACAATTCGTAGTTATTTTAGAATTCCTAATCCATGCAACAAAAATAAGTCCCTTATAAATAGTTGACGAAAATCACATTGACACATCAAGATTTCGACAAAACCCCTATAGTTTTGAGACACTTAATCAAATATCTTCCCACAAGTTTCGATGGAAACTTCGTCGTCAACCTCTTCTTTGGGTAGTTTTATCTCCGACTGTCTCGACTGGAACTGGTTCGAATCTCATCATTGCCGTCGTCGACCATCTTCATTATTATCGACAATGGACAATATCGAGGATTCTCAGACTCAAATTATTACCGATGATTTCCAATTGCTTATTGATGATGTTCCTCACTTCACAGATTACCTTCCTTCTCTACAGGTATTTTACATTTGATTGTCACGTATGATATGATATAATTAAATCTTAGATAGGTGATCATCATGAATTGAATTCATTCTCTTTAAATCTTTTATACCACTACGTTAACTCATGATGGTTAAATTCAATTTTATTTTTCATTATTTGTTAATTAAAAATTGTTAAATATATTAAAATTTTATATGTTTTTTTATATTAAATTTAGTATTATTATTATGTTATTTATTTAAATAATTAAAATTTAAAATATTTAGTATTTTTATTACAGATTTAATTTAAAAGTTAATAAAAACATAAATAATTAACTATTTAAAGGATGAAAGACAGGGTTGAGACGATGGGGGAATGCATTGCTAATCTCGATCTTGTAGAGTTTTATGTCATCGATATTGTAGTTTCGATTCTCTGTGTTTGATAAGTTATTTTAAAATGTTTTTAATAGGTTTCTAAACTTTCAATTTTGTGTTTAATAGGTTTCAACTTTTTAAACTATCTAATAAAGATTTTTTTTTTTTTTTTTGAGAATTTAATAAATCATAACATATTCAAGAATCTAATTAAGTCTCTAAATTTCTAAACTTACCTTTTTTATTTTGTGTTTAATAGCTCGCAACTTTATAAACTATCAACTAAATTTTTAAACTTTCAATTTTATATCTAATAGTTAGATTTTCGAGATATTTATCATTTAAAAAAAAAAAAAAAAAAAACAATACTAATAAACATTAACCATAAAATTGAATTATGTGTCTAATAAAGCTTTAAGATCCCGCTTGATAACCATTAGGTTTTTTGTTTTTTGTTTTGAAAATTAAATTGTTTTCTCCCAATTTTTTTATATTGGTTTTCATCTTTGTCAAAAACACATTTGAATTTCTAGCAAAATTCCAAAAACAAAAACAAGATTTTACAAAGTACTATTTTTTAGTTTCCAAAACTAACTTGGTTTTTGAATAATGGATATAGGAAGAAGGTAAAATAACAAAATCAAAAAACTTATGGATGGAAGTAGTGTTTTTAAGCTTAATTATCACAAACTAAATGATTATCAAACTGTACCTAATTTTTCAATTTTGAGTTGGGTAATTCCGCTAGTTTTTAAAAATGTTCTATTAAATTAAGAACATATCGGATACCAAATAAAAAATAACAATACTGTGTTATTTTCATGAACACATGTGTTGAATATAATTTTGTATTTTGTTTACAGGCAAATCCTAATCCTTTACAAAACAACCCTGCCTATTCAGCCATGGAGTATGTTCCAGTATTTGATTATTATTACACATTTGATTCTCATTTGCAAATAATAATCATTCAGATACTAATAAAAAAAATGTGTTTTAATTAATCAGGCAATATTTTGTTGATGTGGATGAAGTTGTCACTCAGAAGGTAAGTGATTTGAGACTAAACTTTCAACTCTAAAGTTATTAAATTGAATTATTCTAATTTTGTAGAGTTTCATTTGAAATAGATTGTTGTTGAAAAGAACACTCCAAGGGGAAGATATTTTCGTTGTGCTGGACCTCGCCCAAAGGTTACTAAAGCCTCGTTTGATAATCATTTGGTTTTTTGTTTTTAGTTTTTTAAAATTAAGCTTCAAAATACTACTCCCATCATTAAGTTCTTTGTTTTTATTATATACCTTGTTTCCATGTTTTAAAAAACCAAGTCAAGTTTTGAAAACTAAAAAAAAAAAATAGTTTTCAAAAACTTGTTTTTGTTTTTGAAATTTGGCTAGGAAATTCATAGAAAACAAGCTTAATTTTTAAAAATCAAAAACTAAAAACCAAATGGTTATCAAACGGGGTCTAAACTGTTCATTTTTTTCACTGCAATGGCATAATTTAATTGTTTTGCTCCTTTTAGATCCTAACTAATTTGCTTAAAAAATTTTAGGTATTTTTTGAAGCTGATGAAGTTGATGCATGTATTGTAACTTGTGGGGGTTTGTGCCCCGGCCTCAACACTGTGATTAGAGAAATAGTATGTGGATTGTATCACATGTATGGTATCCACAAAGTTGTTGGAATTGAGGTAAATGATCACTCTTACCTGTTTTAATTACATAGTTAAATGTAATTAAAATAAGTATGATTTATTTTACAGGGAGGATATAAAGGTTTTTATAGTAAAAATACAATTTCATTAACACCAAAGTCAGTGAACAACATTCATAAACGTGGTGGCACAATTCTTGGGACATCCAGAGGTGGTCACAATACCTCTAAGATTGTCGATAGCATTCAAGACAGAGGCATCAATCAGGTATCAAGAAATTTCATCAGTCAAACTTTTATAGTTATATATTAATTTTGTAAACAATGATTTATAGTCTCTCTTAAATTATGTGTTTTGGTTTTTAGGTTTATATACTTGGAGGGGATGGAACTCAAAAAGGAGCTGCTGCCATTTATGAGGTAATTTGAATTGTTTTAAATATAGGTTGAATATTTATAGATTGTGAAGAGTTTGAATCTCATACAAATTATATATATAATTTGGTGTTCATTCTTGTAGGAAATTAGAAGGCGTGGCCTTAAAGTTGCTGTTGTTGGAATTCCAAAGACCATTGACAATGATATTCCGGTAAATGCTATAAATTTGATTGTTAACTCTTATGTAAGAATCATCAAATTTATATTTGAAGTTTTTCACATAGAGGTATTGTGTTCATGTTTTTTTTAGGTTATAGACAAGTCATTTGGTTTTGATACTGCTGTTGAAGAAGCTCAACGTGCCATTGATGCTGCCCACGTTGAAGCTGAAAGTAGTGAAAATGGTATCAGTTTGGTCAAGTTGATGGGACGCAATAGTGGTAAGAATGATCACTTCTTCATTACTAGTTGGTGTTCTTCCATGATTACTTTTAACTAGTTTTTTCTCCATATTGAATTGCATAGGTTTTATAGCAATGTATGCGACTCTGGCTAGTCGATATGTTGATTGCTGCTTGATACCTGAGTCACCCTTTTATCTTGAAGGAGAGGGTGGTCTTTTCGAATATATTGAACATCGCCTAAATGAACAAGGTCACATGGTTATAGTGATAGCTGAAGGTGCAGGGCAAGAGCTTATTTCCACAAACACAAACCAATCAGATGCTTCTGGAAATAAGCTTCACGAAGATGTTGGCCTGTGGATATCCCAACAAATCAAAGTTCGTTCTCTCAACTTTACATCAAATAATCTGGTAACTTGAAAGTGTTTTTGAAATTTTAACGAAAAGGTTTTTATTGATCCAGGACCATTTCAAAAAAAGGAGGAAGATTCCTATAAATCTCAAATACATAGGTGATATCTCTTTCTACAACATGAATGATCAATCTCTTCATGGTGTACATAAAATTACTTAGTATAACATTTTTGTTTCATTGGCAGATCCTACATATATGATCCGTGCAGTTCCTAGCAAATCATCAGATAACATATATTGCACACTTCTTGCTCACAATGCCATTCATGGAGCAATGGCAGGACACACAGGCTTCACAGTAGGCCCAGTGAATGGACAACATGCTTACATACCCTTTCATGTAAGCTTAAAATTTGAAACTTTTGTCCCTCTTTTGAGTTACTTTTTTGACTGATTTTGAATCAACAAAATGGAAAAAAGATTTTAAAATATCTTAAAGTAGAGTAGACAAACTTATATTGCTCTTATATTTGCAGCAAATAATCGAGAGACAGAACAAAATTGTGATAACTGATCCGATGTGGGCAACTCTACTGTCTTCCACAAACCAGCCAAGCTTTTTGCACCCCAGACATCTCAACCTCAAGCAAAATGAAAATACCTCAGGCAAGGCAAATTGAAGCATCTAAAATAGGATTGTTAGGACTTAGGAGTATATATTGTACTTTTTTTTTTAGTTTATTTTAGTTTAATTAGTTTCACTTAGGTGGGAATTATTGTAATTTGTTCCACTTCTCAACCCTTATAGGGCTCCCTTTTATAAACATTTTTTTAATCAATAAAATAACACTTTTTTTAATAGCACCAAAGCTCATAACCAAGGGGTTGAAATTCATGCAAAAGACAAAAACTATCATCATCTCCATTAAGTAAATTACTTGCCTAATAAACTTTTTTTTTGGTTTGAAGGGCCAAAAAAGATACATTTTCTATACATTCACTGCATTTTAGGATACACAAAAAATGTACAAAATTACAACTATCCATCAAAAGATTGTAGATTGGTAGCTTCATCTCTCGCCATAAACACACTATTGATAACATCTTTCAAATTTCTGCAACCTATGAGCTTCATCTCCCCTAACTCTACCACTCCCAAACAGTTTTCAGCTGATTTGGGTACTACACATCTCTTGAAACCTAGTTTGGCTACAGTATTGATCCTCTTCTCCATTCTACTCACCTGAACGTTAATGAAATTTGAGATTTCATCAAAGGAAAAAAAAAAACAAAAAGTCTACTCATGATAGACCTAATACCAGATGATCTCTTGCAAGTTGCAAGTCATGTTAAAACTTGAGTGCTTACCATGCGAAGCTCACCACCAAGGCCAATTTCACCAATGAATGCAATGTCATTTGGAATGGGCAACTCCAAAAAGCTGAAGTGACAAATCCAAAGATTATTTATAGAAAGAAGCAGATGAATTAGAGAGGTAAGAAGATATTGCATTTAGCCAGAAAGGTATGATTATCAGTTGGAATCACATGCCTGCTACAGATTGCCATTGCAATTGCAAGATCTCCTGCAGTCTCTGTCAAGGTCACCCCGCTAACAACATTTAAAAAAATTACCTGTGATATTAAAGTAGAAAACAAATCAAGTGACAATAATTAAGCAGATCCATCCACTTTGCATTAATCAATAAGAGAAGAATAACATCAAGTCCACTGACAAGCATAGTGAGAAAATTCTAGATGGGGAGAAAAAAGGAGAGCTGTCAACTCACACTTTCTTGTAGCTTTAACCCAGCTTGCTTCATGAGAACCTACCATTCATAGGATGTATAAATTCAATACCAATTTATAAAGAGTTCATTAGTTTAACAATTAACTATATATCATCAGATGATAATTTTCACTTTTATCTATCCTGTGAATAGAGTTTTTTCTTTATCTATTCTTCTTTTCTTTTCTCCTAGAATCTGGCTAGGTTAGATCAGGTAGGCACATGAAAGAAGTTCAAAATAATTAACAGTAGAAAAAGGAATGTTAAAAAAGGACCAAGGATAAGAAATTGAACATGAGATAATAAATAAGCAACAAAAGTAGCATAAAGCTACATTTCAGAACCTCTAGAATTCAAGTTCATTAAAATTGACATCGTAGGTAAATTTAAATTAAAACGAGTTTCATCATCCTTGACTTTGCTTTTATTGTTGTTTGGATGCATGACCAATTGAATACAGTATTTCGCAACCTGCATGTGCTTGAGGAACTTTTTAGACTACTGTCAACTGCAAGTGCGTCTTAGAAAGTTTGTCAATTGTTTTGAGAAAGAACAAAAAGTAGATTCTTGTGATGTTGAATTTACCAGAAATAATTCAATTTACAACATACCGATATTATCATATCAGCCTTGCTTTGCTGAATCCCATTAACGTGCCTAGTGACGGTTGATCGAGACAAACACAATGCCTACAAGAAAATGCTTGCAGCCAATGATCAAAATGATATATATATTGATTTGTTAGCCATGAGAATGATATATGTTGATTTGAAGTCAATCAAATTGTTATTTCTTTTTTTTTTTTTTTTCTTAAAGGGAAATTGAGTTTTCATTGAGAAAAAAATGAAGAACACGTGGACATACAAAAAAAGAGCCCACAAAAAAGGAGGCAAACTCAAAATAGGCCTCCAATCTTTTTTCTTTTGTTTTTTTTTTTTATGAATAACCGAGCTTTCATTGAGAAAAAATGAAAGAATACAATGGCATCCAAAAAACCTCGCCCCAAAAAAGAAACTTGTCTATAGGAAGGGTTTCCAGTCGATCAAAATAAGACCTAATGAGTAATTAAAAAAAGCCTTAGAAACCGAGGCCCATAACGAAACAGAGAGTCTAATATTAGCCCAAACCTCACTAGGTTGTCTCTCCACCCCTCTAAAAATTCTATTATTCCTCTTCCCCCATAAACCCCATAAAATAGCACAAACGCCAACAAACCATAAGAACCTTCCCTTCTCCCGATATGGAAAATGGAGGAGGAAGTCCTCGATCACCCCTGCAACAACGTTGGCCAACAAATTGGAACTCAAACACCTCAAGGAGGAGGCTCCAGACTGAGTGAGCAAAATCACAACCCCACATCAAATGATCAAGATTTTCTTTTGCCTTCCGACAAAGAATGCAACAAAAAGGGCCAGCCACAGGGGTCATCATTCTCGATAGCCTACCAATAGTGTTAACACGACCCAAAATGACCTGCCAAACGAAGAACTGAACTTTCTTTGGAGCTTTAACCTTCCATAGATTCGAAAAAAACGGACTCTCTAACCGAGGAGGGATTAATCAAAAATTGAAAGAACGAACTACAAGAAAAGCCCCCAGAAGGGTTGAGACTCCAAAAACGAACATCCCTCCTATATGTACTACGACTAACCCCTTTAATCAATCTTCCATTGTTTGCTAAACCCTTCTCCCACCGCTTCGTCCATTTTTTCCACGTTATGGAAGGTGAAAATCCCAAAAAAGGTGCAGTTTGTTATCTGGCAGGTTACCCATGGAAGAGTTAATACTCTTGATCGGCTCTCCAGAAAGATCCCTTGCTTGATCGGGCCTTTTTGTTGCATTACCTGTCGGATGGCGGAGGAAGACCTTGACCATATTCTGTGGAGATGCAGTTTTGCTAGGGCTATGTGGGACATGTTTTTTGCTTCGTTTGGTTTACAGTTTGCCAGACACAGGGGCCTTAGAGAGATGATCGAGGAGTTCCTCCCCCATCCTCCTTTTCGAGAACAGGGGAACTTCTTGTGGCAAGCGGGGATTTGTGCTATTATTTGGGGGCTTTGGGGTGAGAGAAACAATAGGATTTTTAGAGGGTGCGAGAGGGATTCGGCTGAGGTTTGGTCCCTTGTGAGATATTATGTTTCTCTTTGGGCGTTGGTGACACGTTTATTCTGTAATTATTCCATAGGCCTTATTATTTTGGATTGGAGCCCCTTTATCTAATGGAGTCTCCCTCTTTTTTTGTGGGCGGGTTACTTTTGGTCGCCCTTGTATTCTTTCATTTTTTCTCAATGAAAGCATGGTTATTCATCAAAAAAAGACTAACCCCTTTAATCAAAGAAAGAAGGGTCATGATGTCCATGGTTTCTCTATCAGATAACGGATGGCGAAAACCAAAGGAAAATGAAGTGGGGCTCCCCACATGGCCAAGGACATCAGCCACAGTGCAATTTTTCATTGAGGATAAATGATACAAACGAGGGAACGGTGAGCAGAGGGAATGATCCCCCACCCAAAAATCCTCCCAGAAATAAGTGTCCTTCCCATCCCCACGATACACTGGACTAAGGAAGAAAAAGAGGAGAGCTTCAAAGACATGTTTTTCCCGGGATTCCTGAAGGTGCCTTTTACCACACCCTAGAGCCAATTGAAGGAATGTCACCCATATTTATTCTCGATAATCCTAACCCAAAGAGAATCAGATTTGAGGCGGAATTTCCATTTAGCAAGTAGCGCTCTGTTATGAATTCTCAGATTCCCCAATTCTAGACCCCCCAGACTCACAGGTTTTCCAACAGTATTCCAACTCACTAAGTGAGCCTCTGTCCCTTCTTCAACCCCCTCCCAAATAAAATCCCTCATGAGCTTCTCCAGAACATTATAGACCGACATGAGGCTCTGAAAAGAGAGAAAAAGTAGATAGGAATGTCGCTTAGAACGGAACGAATAAGAGTCACTCTGCCCCCTTTAGAGAAGAAGCTTCTCTTCCAAGAGGCGAGTCTTTTCCGAACCTTCTCAATGATTGGGTTCCAAAAGGTGACAGATTTAGGATTGTGACCCAGAGGGAGACCTAAATAAGAAGGGAAGGCTCCGATCTCGCACCCAACCAACGAAGCCCATCTTCTTAATTTGTCTTCCTCGCAATTCAGACCCAAGATTTGGCATTTTCCTTTATTGATTTTAAGTCCTAAACAGGGACTCGAACAAACTGAGGTTATGGTTCAAAATTAGGAAAGAATCTTCCATGCCCGAGCAAAAGAAAATAGTATCGTCCGAGAATTGAAGATGAGAAAGGGCCACTTTCAAAGGAAAAAAAAAAAAAAGCCTCCAATCAACAATCATTATAAAACGGCTTCGTCACCAAAGCCTAAAGAGAAACCTAGAATCTAACTAGGAACCACATATCACTCACAAACGTTATTACTTCTTATTTTCTTTTCTTATGCTTACACTTTTCTTGGTTCTTTTTTTAATAAAATAAAAAATAAAAAATAAAAAACCTTTTAGGAATATTAGCTAAAGTTTGACGTGGTCAGGTTAATTTTTAAAAATGAAATTGCTATCAAATAGGCCTTTATAATCAAAGGAAATTCCAAATTCGGACTAAGAAATTCAAAGAAGAAAATTCATTTAGAGAAGTTTGTGATTCAGAAATTTCACAACACAGAAAGCACACTTGTAAATAGCATGGATTCTCAAACAAATAAAATATAACAATTTTTTTAAAAAGAAATTCTCAAACCATGAGGATAGTCCTGGACAATCCAAGAAATTCGTGAAATAGGGAGGATTTCTCAATGTCTCAAAGTTGTTCTAATTAAAATAATAAATATGAGGGTTTTTTTAAAAAAGAAATGCAAAAAATGTAATAAAAGATAGGTTAAATTACAAGATAGTCCCTAAACTTTCAGGGTTGTGTCGATTGGGTCCCTGAACTTTAAAAAATATCAAATAGGTCCTCGAACTTTCAATTTTGTGTCCAAAGAGGTCATTGAATTTTAAAAAATATCCAGTAGGTCTTTAAACTTTTACTTTTGTGTCCAATAAATCCTTCAACTTTCAATTTTGTGTCTAATAAGTTTTTGACCTATTTGACCTTTTTTAAAATTCACAAGCCTACTAGATACATATTGGAAGTTTAGGATTCCAATAGGCATAAAATTCAATTTTATATCTAATAAATTGGTTAATTTTTAAAAATCTAAAATGTGTCAGGGACCTATTAGACACAAAATTAAAAGTTCAGAGACCTATTAGATACAAATGTTTTCGACAACATGTAAGGGGTGGGGGATTGAACCTCTGACCTCTTGGTCGTAATACGAACTTTTATGCCAGTTGAGTCATGCTCTTGTTAGCCCTGTTGGATACAAATTTGAAAGTTCAATGACCTATTAGACATTTTTTATAGTTCAGAGATCTAAATGAAACAATCTTGAAAGTTTAGGGACCAAACTTGTAATAAAACCTAAAAGATATTGCGTTAAAAATATATTTTTTTATAGGAAAAAATATTATCAAAACCAAAATCCTATGATACAATTACAAGTTTAGTTTTATCAAAAAAAAAAAAAAAAAAAAAAAAAAAAAAAAAAAAAAAAAAAAAAAATTACAAGCTTAGTTTTCAAAAAGAAAAGAAAAAATGTGCAAGTTTAGTTTAACTTTTAAGGTTGTGTCTAATGGGTTTTTAAACTTTTAATTTTGTGCATGATAGATCCATCACCTTTTGATTTTATGCTTGATAGGTTCCGAAACTTTAAAAGTATTTAATATACGTCTGAACTTTCAACTTTTAATTTATTGAATAGGGCTCTTGAATTTGGTGTCTATTTGACTCCTAAATTTTATGTTAGAGGCTTATTAGACCCAGAATCAAAGTTAAAGGACCTAATAAAAATAAATTTAGAAGTAGACACACCAACCAAACACTTTTTAAAGTTGAGATGCCTATTAAATACTTTTTTAAGTTCAAGGACCTATAAAAAGTAGGAACGAACCTCGATGATTGGGAATAAACTTGAAATTTAACTAGTTATAATCCGATAAATAATTTTAGTAAGAAAATTTTGGAATGTGGTATCCTTTCTGAAGGAAGGGGATTGAGTGAATATGTACCTGAATTTCAAGCAGGAAGGTGCGAGTTCCATCCATGATCACTGCAACAGCAAGTCCTGCCAAATACTCCGAGGTTGAATTTGCATTGTGATCCCTTCTGAACATCTCGCTTGGATTTGACACCACTTCCAGTCCCGACGGCAACATCTCAAATACTCCAAGCTCATCTGTTGATCCAAATCGGTTCTTCACTGGTCGAAGCAGTCGATGCGAAGAGCATTTCTCCCCCTAAATAATCCACACATCACTTCATTGTCATCCATACTCCTTTTTCCTTTCACACAAATCATTTTTTAAATACTTATAAAGGTAAAATAGCAAAATAGGACAAACTCAAGAACAAACGAGATTCCTTACACTACCCAATACCCATGTAGTGTAGGTTATAACAACACATTAAATCAAATCAAATCAAAGGTGTACTGGAACTTAAAGAGCATCTACCAAAATTATGAATTTAGAAATTAAATACTGTACTGCTTTTTAAATATTACTATTTAGGGTCCCGTTTGATAACCAATTCATTTTTTATTTTGGTTTTTGACAATTATGCTTGTTTTCGTCCAATTTCCTTATAATGGTTTCCATATGTGCTTAACAGTCACATTTACATTTCTAAACTTAACAAATGCACTATATAAAAAGAGACGGAGGTATAAGAAAATATACGTATATGGAAAGAAGATATTAGTGAGAGATGAGAAAGTGTGCCTAATGAGAAATTAAATTAGTGAGAGAAAACATATATGGAAAGAGATTAATGAGAAAAGGTGGGTGTGAAATGGTAGATCATTGAAAATTAATAGCTATTTAAACCAAGATTTAGGTTCTGATGAAGCTGACGATAATATGACTGAGTTACATGGCTAAAGAACAGATAACAAAAGTAAAATGTAAGGGGTGTACATGTACCCACTTCCATATACAGTACAACATCCACAATATGCTCCAAAACTCGAGGTCCAGCAACTTCTCCTGATTTGTTCATATGTCCAATCTGAAATAGTTCAACAATCATAACGTGTGTATTACTTCCAGACATACACCTATATAAGGAATGATTAATAGGTGACATGTGAGGTGACTAATCTTTCAAAACTCTCAAGGACAATACCAGGTTGAAAAAATGCTATAGTTGTAAAATATCAAAGGCTCAAGATTTGAAAAGTTAAGAAATAAATTCATAGAAGGAAAAACAATAGTGGATTTATTATATCGGACACTACAGGTCTAGTTTGCAAAGTTGACTCCATACTAACAATAGAATACACATGAATTGATGTTAGGTTTACTTACCAATAAAATGGGGATGCCAGTCCTCTTTGCAAAACGCAGAAGGGCTGAGGTGCATTCCTTCAACTGTCAAGCATTGGAGTCCTTAAGATCTCAGCCTTGGGTGAGTTATACAGTTATAAATCCACTGTATGATTATGGTGAAGCAGTGGATAAGCATAAAAATGTTCACCTAGACCACATGTTTGGTAGAATAATGTTTCTAACCTGTTCAGTCCCTCCAGCACTTCCAGCTACTCCTTGCAAATAAACTGTTTGAATAGAATCAATGATCAAGGCTCTAGGAGATAGAGGCTGAATCTTCTCAAATATATCCTGAAATAAGGAAAACTACCGATTACTTCCACTTCTTCCATTAATTAGCAGATATACATACAACTAAATACCAGCCATCCTTAATGATTTAACAACCTAACCTGAAGTCCCTAGACCACATGTTTGCAAGAGTGCATGAATCAATATCTAGAATGTGCATAAGTAGAACATAACTATAATCCAAGTTAAACAACAATGACATGGATGGAAGAAGTCAACAGTAAAAGAACTAGCAAGAAAAAGTCAAAAAGCACATAATCATGCACCTCAACATCAGTACTTGAATACAAGAAAAGATTCTCTGTTTCAATATTCAATCGATCTGCTCTATTTCCAATTTGCTCCACACTCTGCCAAAGGACAAATAGATAAGTATACAAGGTGTTATCCAAATTTAGAAAGGAACTCACCTAGAGTCCTAGACATTCCTTAGGAGAGTTTTTAGAAAGAATATTGGAAATTGACCATCTTAAAATGTTAGGAGGCTAACCTCTTCACCAGAGACATAAACAACTGATGCCAATTCACCTTCACCGCGTCCTTCAGCTAAAATTGCAGCAATCTTCAAATCAAATGTGTGTGATTTGACACCATGACCAAAAAATAAGAAGTATAAATAAGATAATATCATAATAATAAAATATAATTTCAAATAACTACCAAATTGAAATTGAGGTTGCACGTCTTTATACCTGCAACAACAATGTACTCTTGCCAACACCAGGATCACCACCAACCAAAACAAGAGAACCTTCAAAACCAGAAAGATCCAGAAATCAATGGAAAGTTAAAAACAGCTATTCAAAGGATACCTGAAGGATGCTGTACTAAAAAATGTCATGTCATGACTGTTATGAGTCCAGAGTCTTAACTCTTAAGATGATTAGTCTGTGACAAGATAGATAAGTTATACAACTAAATTCTGTAAAAATAAACTAGATATGTGTCCAATGATCCAAATATATGATAATAGTATAATAAAGTAGTCAAGCCATCTATAGAAAACCAAAATCACACATGGTAACATTGCACCCATGACACTCAAATTAATGAAGGATTGTAGAAATCATTATGAAATAGATTAAGGTGAGATTTACTTGAGAGAAGTCTAGTTTCTTCTTTTTTTTTTCTTGGTAAGACCAGACATGAGAGAAATTTAGTTTATTATATCAAGCAAAACTATCTCAGTAGAAACTAAACAAAAGAAATCAAAGGCTAGTGCTTGCTTTAAAGTTTAGTTTAGCGACAGTTGGATAACAAATCCTACTCTGAGATAAATTTCTGTCCTGCAGATGAAAATTAATTTGACAAGGATCCATTGCATATCTTGAGTGGAGTACAAGTTTTACAGAAAAACATGTTTTTCAGCTCAATTGATTACCAAGGGAAAAGAGCAACAGAGGTATGGAAAACAGAAATAATCGCCTCACCTAAAAGAAATCAGATAATTGTACAAAGAAGCAAGTAGAATGAAGAACAACTAGATTACAATTATAACGCACAATCACAATAATATGCAAAAGAAATTTGAAGTTTGAACAAACCTGGTACCAGCCCTCCACCAAGCACCCTTGCCACTTCATTTCCAAAGGGTCCAGGCCTAAACATCAAGCAAAGGTTAAAAGATAAAAAGTTTCCGATCGATCAACATCCTTCTAAAATGGAAAGAATAAAGATATATTATATCCTTACAAACCGTCGGATATCCAATATATTCATACAACAATGTTATAATTAATAATCCATTGAGTTCATTACACTACCCTGAACTCCACCAAGGGTGACTTTGAAAGCAATTTTGAATTAAAAGAACATTGCAACGAGCTTTTCTAGTAGAAAAGAGATATCAAAAACATTAAGAGTGGCACTGGCAGAATATAACTTACAGAGGAAGTCTCCAATCCAGTGTATTGATCCCGCGGTTCACATCTGTCAACCGCAAAGGATGCACGTCTGTGGCCTGCTTAGGAAGCCATGCTCGAACCACATTTTCAGAAACTTCAAACCCTCGACTACCTCCGCCACTATCATCCCCTTCAGAAAACTGCTTCATTGTCCCAACCATATTACACGACCGACAGGTCCCCCACCACTGCCCCTCATTATGCCCACAATTTGAACAAACCCAAGAAACCTTACTCTTCTTCTTCTTCGCTCCCACGACCTTCCCCAAATTCGGCCTGCATATCGACCCACCTCCTAAACCCACCTTCCTCACAGTCTCAGAAGCCTTCTCGTTCAATAAATCCTCCGCCCCACCTCCATTTCTCGACGAACCCCCGAAGGTTTCAATTCCAATGGTCGGTTCGGGCTCTTTTCTATCGCTACTGCTTTGGACCCTTTGAGTAAGAAGCTTACTCGTAACTGGGTCGTACAAAGTCCAAACGTCGCGGCCATTTCCATTTTCTGGACCGGAACCGCCGAGCCGGTCGCCGTTCGGGGCATCGACGCCGATTGTCGATAGTTGGGCGCTGTTGAAACGGCCGGCGAAGTGAAACAGGGAAGAGTTGGGATTGAGGCGGGAGCGGCAGGAGATGAGCGATGGAGTAGAGGTAGAGGAGGCTGTGGGAATGAGAAAGTGCTTTCGAGAATAGAAAATTGTTCTGAGGGATTTCATGTCTGAAAGCTGCATCAGAGAGTATTTGAGGGTTTTACGTGAGACAGCGGAGGAGGATTTAAGCCCTGTAATCACCCGCCAAGTTCCATTAGAGCACAGAGACCAACTTCTGTTCTGAGGTTTATGATTTTTTTTTTTTTAAAAAAAAATCATTTTTGTTCCTAAACTTTCAAAGTAATGATTTGGTCCCTAAACTTTGATTTACAACGATTTAGTCTCTATACTTTTCATTTTGTAAAAATTTAATCTCTAAACTTTAATAAGTAACAATTTGGTCCTTCTACTTTTAAATTTGTAACAATTTAGTTCTTGTCGCAAAAAAAAATCATCAAAATTAAATGTCAATTTTTAGTATTTAATGATTAAACTTTGTAGCTTATAAACATATTGAATCCCAAATTAGTTTATTAATCTAACAAGGTCAAAAATTTTATAATTGTAATGGGTGGCAATAATGGCAAATATAACAATTTTTAAAAATATTTGCAAATATGGCAAAATTTTTTAATTAATTTTTTATATTCCTGAGTTGACCCTGCCCTTGCGCGTGAATTGCCCATGCCCTTGCACGCGCATCTTCCTCTTCCTCTTTTTTTTTATTGATAGAAATCTTCTATCTGAGAAAGTCTTTCTAGCACTGATAGATTCTATTAGTGGTAGAAAAATTTTCTATCAGTGATATAAAGTTCCTGTTACTAATAGATTCTATCAGTGATAGAAAAACTGATTGACTTCTTCCTCGTCAATTATATATATAGATAGATATCTTATATGATATAAAGTTTTTCTATCACTGAAGAAAAATGATAGAAAGTCTTTCTATCACTAATAGAAAGTTTCTATCACTGATAGATCATATCAATGGTAGAAACTTTTTATATCAGTGATAAAAAAACTGATTAGTGTGCGCATCTTCTTCTTCCTCGTCAATATATATATATTCCGACGCCGAATCGGGGAGGAGGAGCCTCTCCTCCCCTTCCCGTTTTAGATCTGAAACGGGAGGGGGAGGAGGAGCTCCTCCTCCCCGAAACTCCCTTCTTTTTTTTAAAAAAAAAAAAAAATAGAAGAAAGGAAGAGAAAGAAGAAGAAGGGAAAAAGAGAAGAAGAAGAAAGAAGGCCAAAAAAAAAAAAATTCGGCGACCGTCGCCGCCGCCGTTCGTCGGCAGCCGGCGGCCGACAACCGGAGCTGAAGAAGAGGGGAGGGGGAAGGAAGAAGATGGAGAAGATAGAGAGAGAATTTTAAAAATAATAATATATTTTATATTTTATATTTTTTAATTAAAAAATTAAAAATTAATTTTTTTAATTAAAATAATAGTGCCACGTCAGCTTACCGTTAGAGTTTAACAGAAAAATTGAAGGCAGGGACCAAATTGCTCCTTATCTCAAACCTCAGGGGTATTTTTGTTGAGTTTTAAAACTCGGGGACTAAAGTGTCACTTAACCCAAACCCTAAGGACCAAAAGTGTATTTTTCCCAAAATTATTTCTACATAGCCCCCTCACATAAAATTCTGAATCTGCCATGCTCACACACATACCTATACATTAATTAAAAAAAAAACTTAATTTCTTTTTTTAAAAAAATGGTAAAATACTTTTTTGGTCCCTCATGTTTCGGACTAGTTTCTAATAGGTCCCTAGGTTTCAAAATCGAACAATCAAGTCCCTACTGTTTATGAAATAGTTCTATTAAGTCCCTACTCGGTTAATTTTTTAACTAAGGGCTGACGTGGCACCGTTTAGGAATAAAATAATAATTTTTCAAATTAAAATAATAATAAAATAAAATTAATTAATAAAAAGAAAAATAGTTAAAAAAGAAAAAGAAAAAGAAAAAGAAAAAAAATACCTTCTCTCTCCCCGATTCCCTTTTCCCTTCTCCTGCTTCTCTCTCCCTCCTCTTCCCTCCCTCTCCTTCGTCTTCCCCTCCTTCAATCCTCCTCCGGCGACCCATCACTATCTCTCGCCGTTATTGGCGACGACCACAGCCACCATCACTCGCCGTTTCCGGCAACGACCACCACCACCATTTTTTTTTTCAAACTGATAATTCCTATTTCCATTTTCCTCCATTTCTTTCACTTTCTCCTTCACAATCACAACCACTATTTCTCAAAACAGACCCACGAATCGAAGATTAACCTACAACCCATTTTTCCACTCGCCGATTTCTCTGTAATTTTACTTGTGAATCGGTGAAATAAGATACCCATCTCTCTGTAATTTTGCTTGTGAATCGGTGAAATAAGATACCCATTTTTGCGAAGAGTTGTAGGTTTCTTACGCTTCCTCTGTTTCAGCCATGTCTGTATTCAACCTGTTCTTGATTTCTATCTTGTTCTTGGTCTTTTCTTCCCCTTCTGCCATTTTCCAGCCCACTGAGCTTTCCACTTTAATGGCGATTAAAGCTTCTCTAGACCCGCAGAACACTTTGTTGACCTCATGGAGTCCGTTTTCAGACCCGTGTGGTGGTTATTTTGAGGGAGTTGCTTGTAATGAGCGAGGAAAAGTGGTGAATATTTCTCTGCAAGGGATGGGACTTTCCGACTACATTTCGCCGTCGTCGGACTTAGGAGCTTGACGGGTTTGTACTTGCATTTCGGTTGATTTTGAAGAAGAAGAATGGGGGGGTTGGTTTCAAAGAAGGTGGTTGAGATTAGAGGTAGGGGAGAGGAGGAGGAGGAGAATGTGGTGGTGGAGGGCGACGACGACGACGACAAGGAACTGCAACGGCGGCGGCTGGGTTAGATTTAGGTGGGGTGGGGGTGGGGGTGGGTTCATTTGAAGAAGAAGAAGAAGCAGCTCCGGTGGTGGGGCGGCGGTGGTAAAGAAAAGAAGAAGAAATTGAACTATTTTCGGGGGGGGGGGGGGGGGGTGAGGGAGGGATGAGCTCGCCGGAGAAGAAAAAAGTTTTTCCTTTGAGCTCATCACGTCGCCGATGAACAGCTGCCGTCGCCACCGTTGATGAGCTGCAGTCGTGCCACTGTCAGGAAAGAAAGAAGAAGGAAGGGGAAGGGGAGGGGCCACGGGTGAGAAAAGGGGGAGGGGAAGGGAAAGGGGAGAGAGAAAGAAATTTTTTCTTTTTTTTTTTAAACTATTTTTCTTTTTATTAATTAAATTTATTTTAATATTATTTTAATTTGAAAAATTATTAATTTATTCCTAAACGGTGCCACGTCAGCCCTCAGTTAAAAAATTAACAGAGTAGGGACTCAATAGAACTATTTCATAAACAGTAGGGACTTGATTGTTTGATTTTGAAACCTATGGACCTATTAGAAACTAGTCCGAAACATGAGGGACCAAAATTTTTACCCTTAAAAAAATAGTGAAAGACATACTGAATAAGGGGTGTGACTTTCACGAAATATATATATATTTCTTTTAGAATTGTTAATTCGTTTTACCGATTCTTAACCCTTTTGTTTTTTTGACAAAAATTCCCAATCCTAATGGGGTTCTAAAATTGTAGTTGAATTCCTAATCCATGCAACAAAAATAAGTCCCTTATAAATAGTTGACGAAAATCACATTGACACATCAAGATTTCGACAAAACCCCTATAGTTTTGAGACACTTAATCAAATATCTTCCCACAAGTTTCGATGGAAACTTCGTCGTCAACCTCTTCTTTGGGTAGTTTTATCTCCGACTGTCTCGACTGGAACTGGTTCGAATCTCATCATTGCCGTCGTCGACCATCTTCATTATTATCGACAATGGACAATATCGAGGATTCTCAGACTCAAATTATTACCGATGATTTCCAATTGCTTATTGATGATGTTCCTCACTTCACAGATTACCTTCCTTCTCTACAGGTATTTTACATTTGATTGTCACGTATGATATGATATAATTAAATCTTAGATAGGTGATCATCATGAATTGAATTCATTCTCTTTAAATCTTTTATACCACTACGTTAACTCATGATGGTTAAATTCAATTTTATTTTTCATTATTTGTTAATTAAAAATTGTTAAATATATTAAAATTTTATATGTTTTTTTATATTAAATTTAGTATTATTATTATGTTATTTATTTAAATAATTAAAATTTAAAATATTTAGTATTTTTATTACAGATTTAATTTAAAAGTTAATAAAAACATAAATAATTAACTATTTAAAGGATGAAAGACAGGGTTGAGACGATGGGGGAATGCATTGCTAATCTCGATCTTGTAGAGTTTTATGTCATCGATATTGTAGTTTCGATTCTCTGTGTTTGATAAGTTATTTTAAAATGTTTTTAATAGGTTTCTAAACTTTCAATTTTGTGTTTAATAGGTTTCAACTTTTTAAACTATCTAATAAAGATTTTTTTTTTTTTTTTTGAGAATTTAATAAATCATAACATATTCAAGAATCTAATTAAGTCTCTAAATTTCTAAACTTACCTTTTTTATTTTGTGTTTAATAGCTCGCAACTTTATAAACTATCAACTAAATTTTTAAACTTTCAATTTTATATCTAATAGTTAGATTTTCGAGATATTTATCATTTAAAAAAAAAAAAAAAAAAAAACAATACTAATAAACATTAACCATAAAATTGAATTATGTGTCTAATAAAGCTTTAAGATCCCGCTTGATAACCATTAGGTTTTTTGTTTTTTGTTTTGAAAATTAAATTGTTTTCTCCCAATTTTTTTATATTGGTTTTCATCTTTGTCAAAAACACATTTGAATTTCTAGCAAAATTCCAAAAACAAAAACAAGATTTTACAAAGTACTATTTTTTAGTTTCCAAAACTAACTTGGTTTTTGAATAATGGATATAGGAAGAAGGTAAAATAACAAAATCAAAAAACTTATGGATGGAAGTAGTGTTTTTAAGCTTAATTATCACAAACTAAATGATTATCAAACTGTACCTAATTTTTCAATTTTGAGTTGGGTAATTCCGCTAGTTTTTAAAAATGTTCTATTAAATTAAGAACATATCGGATACCAAATAAAAAATAACAATACTGTGTTATTTTCATGAACACATGTGTTGAATATAATTTTGTATTTTGTTTACAGGCAAATCCTAATCCTTTACAAAACAACCCTGCCTATTCAGCCATGGAGTATGTTCCAGTATTTGATTATTATTACACATTTGATTCTCATTTGCAAATAATAATCATTCAGATACTAATAAAAAAAATGTGTTTTAATTAATCAGGCAATATTTTGTTGATGTGGATGAAGTTGTCACTCAGAAGGTAAGTGATTTGAGACTAAACTTTCAACTCTAAAGTTATTAAATTGAATTATTCTAATTTTGTAGAGTTTCATTTGAAATAGATTGTTGTTGAAAAGAACACTCCAAGGGGAAGATATTTTCGTTGTGCTGGACCTCGCCCAAAGGTTACTAAAGCCTCGTTTGATAATCATTTGGTTTTTTGTTTTTAGTTTTTTAAAATTAAGCTTCAAAATACTACTCCCATCATTAAGTTCTTTGTTTTTATTATATACCTTGTTTCCATGTTTTAAAAAACCAAGTCAAGTTTTGAAAACTAAAAAAAAAAAAATAGTTTTCAAAAACTTGTTTTTGTTTTTGAAATTTGGCTAGGAAATTCATAGAAAACAAGCTTAATTTTTAAAAATCAAAAACTAAAAACCAAATGGTTATCAAACGGGGTCTAAACTGTTCATTTTTTTCACTGCAATGGCATAATTTAATTGTTTTGCTCCTTTTAGATCCTAACTAATTTGCTTAAAAAATTTTAGGTATTTTTTGAAGCTGATGAAGTTGATGCATGTATTGTAACTTGTGGGGGTTTGTGCCCCGGCCTCAACACTGTGATTAGAGAAATAGTATGTGGATTGTATCACATGTATGGTATCCACAAAGTTGTTGGAATTGAGGTAAATGATCACTCTTACCTGTTTTAATTACATAGTTAAATGTAATTAAAATAAGTATGATTTATTTTACAGGGAGGATATAAAGGTTTTTATAGTAAAAATACAATTTCATTAACACCAAAGTCAGTGAACAACATTCATAAACGTGGTGGCACAATTCTTGGGACATCCAGAGGTGGTCACAATACCTCTAAGATTGTCGATAGCATTCAAGACAGAGGCATCAATCAGGTATCAAGAAATTTCATCAGTCAAACTTTTATAGTTATATATTAATTTTGTAAACAATGATTTATAGTCTCTCTTAAATTATGTGTTTTGGTTTTTAGGTTTATATACTTGGAGGGGATGGAACTCAAAAAGGAGCTGCTGCCATTTATGAGGTAATTTGAATTGTTTTAAATATAGGTTGAATATTTATAGATTGTGAAGAGTTTGAATCTCATACAAATTATATATATAATTTGGTGTTCATTCTTGTAGGAAATTAGAAGGCGTGGCCTTAAAGTTGCTGTTGTTGGAATTCCAAAGACCATTGACAATGATATTCCGGTAAATGCTATAAATTTGATTGTTAACTCTTATGTAAGAATCATCAAATTTATATTTGAAGTTTTTCACATAGAGGTATTGTGTTCATGTTTTTTTAGGTTATAGACAAGTCATTTGGTTTTGATACTGCTGTTGAAGAAGCTCAACGTGCCATTGATGCTGCCCACGTTGAAGCTGAAAGTAGTGAAAATGGTATCAGTTTGGTCAAGTTGATGGGACGCAATAGTGGTAAGAATGATCACTTCTTCATTACTAGTTGGTGTTCTTCCATGATTACTTTTAACTAGTTTTTTCTCCATATTGAATTGCATAGGTTTTATAGCAATGTATGCGACTCTGGCTAGTCGATATGTTGATTGCTGCTTGATACCTGAGTCACCCTTTTATCTTGAAGGAGAGGGTGGTCTTTTCGAATATATTGAACATCGCCTAAATGAACAAGGTCACATGGTTATAGTGATAGCTGAAGGTGCAGGGCAAGAGCTTATTTCCACAAACACAAACCAATCAGATGCTTCTGGAAATAAGCTTCACGAAGATGTTGGCCTGTGGATATCCCAACAAATCAAAGTTCGTTCTCTCAACTTTACATCAAATAATCTGGTAACTTGAAAGTGTTTTTGAAATTTTAACGAAAAGGTTTTTATTGATCCAGGACCATTTCAAAAAAAGGAGGAAGATTCCTATAAATCTCAAATACATAGGTGATATCTCTTTCTACAACATGAATGATCAATCTCTTCATGGTGTACATAAAATTACTTAGTATAACATTTTTGTTTCATTGGCAGATCCTACATATATGATCCGTGCAGTTCCTAGCAAATCATCAGATAACATATATTGCACACTTCTTGCTCACAATGCCATTCATGGAGCAATGGCAGGACACACAGGCTTCACAGTAGGCCCAGTGAATGGACAACATGCTTACATACCCTTTCATGTAAGCTTAAAATTTGAAACTTTTGTCCCTCTTTTGAGTTACTTTTTTGACTGATTTTGAATCAACAAAATGGAAAAAAGATTTTAAAATATCTTAAAGTAGAGTAGACAAACTTATATTGCTTTTGTATTTGCAGCAAATAATCGAGAGACAGAACAAAATTGTGATAACTGATCCGATGTGGGCAACACTACTGTCTTCCACCAACCAGCCAAGCTTTTTGCACCCCAGACATCTCAACCTCAAGCAAAATGAAAATACCTCAGGCAAGGCAAATTGAAGCATCTAAAATAGGATTGTTAAGACTTAGGAGTATATATTGTTCTTTTTTTTTTTAAGTTTATTTTAGTTTAATTAGTTTCACTTAGGTGGGAATTGTTGTAATTTGTTCCACTTCTCAACCCTTATAGGGCTCCCTTTTATAAACATTTTTTTAATCAATAAAATAACACTTTTTTTAATAGAACCAAAGCTCATAACCAAGGGGTTGAAATTCATGCAAAAGACAAAAACTATCATCATCTCCATTAAGTAAATTACTTGCCTAATCAACTTTTTTTTTGGTTTGAAGGGCCAAAAAAGATACATTTTCTATACATTCACTGCATTTTAGGATACACAAAAAAAAATGTACAAAATTACAACTACCCATCAAAAGATTGTAGACTGGTAGCTTCATCTCTCGCCATAAACACACTATTGATAACATCTTTCAAATTTCTGCAACCTATGAGCTTCATCTCCCCTAACTCTACCACTCCCAAACAGTTTTCAGCTGATTTGGGCACTACACATCTCTTGAAACCTAGTTTGGCTACAGTATTGATCCTCTTCTCCATTCTACTCACCTGAACGTTAATGAAATTTGAGATTTCATCAAAGGAAAAAAAAAAACAAAAAGTCTACTCGTGATAGACCTAATACCAGATGATCTCTTGCAAGTTGCAAGTCATGTTAAAACTTGAGTGCTTACCATGCGAAGCTCACCACCAAGGCCAATTTCACCAAAGAATGCAATGTCATTTGGAATGGGCAACTCCAAAAAGCTGAAGTGACAAATCCAAAGATTATTTATAGAAAGAAGCAGATGAATTAGAGAGGTAAGAAGATATTGCATTTAGCCAGAAAGGTATGATTATCAGTTGGAATCACATGCCTGCTACAGATTGCCATTGCAATTGCAAGATCTCCTGCAGTCTCTGTCAAGGTCACCCCGCTAACAACATTTAAGAAAATTACCTGTCATATTAAAGTAGAAAACAAATCAAGTGACAATAATTAAGCAGATCCATCCACTTTGCATTAATCAATAAGAGAAGAATAACATCAAGTCCACTGACAAGCATAGTGAGAAAATTCTAGATGGGGAGAAAAAAGGAGAGCTGTCAACTCACACTTTCTTGTAGCTTTAACCCAGCTTGCTTCATGAGAACCTACCATTCATAGGATGTATAAATTCAATACCAATTTATAAAGAGTTCATTAGTTTAACAATTAACTATATATCATCAGATGATAATTTTCACTTTTATCTATCCTGTGAATAGAGTTTTTTCTTTATCTATTCTTCTTTTCTTTTCTCCTAGAATCTGGCTAGGTTAGATCAGGTAGGCACATGAAAGAAGTTCAAAATAATTAACAGTAGAAAAAGGAATGTTAAAAAAGGACCAAGGATAAGAAATTGAACATGAGATAATAAATAAGCAACAAAAGTAGCATAAAGCTACATTTCAGAACCTCTAGAATTCAAGTTCATTAAAATTGACATCGTAGGTAAATTTAAATTAAAACGAGATTCATCATCCTTGACTTTGCTTTTATTGTTGTTTGGATGCATGACCAATTGAATACAGTATTTCGCAACCTGCATGTGCTTGAGGAACTTTTTAGACTACTGTCAACTGCAAGTGCGTCTTAGAAAGTTTGTCAATTGTTTTGAGAAAGAACAAAAAGTAGATTCTTGTGATGTTGAATTTACCAGAAATAATTCAATTTACAACGTACCGATATTATCATATCAGCCTTGCTTTGCTGAATCCCATTAACGTGCCTAGTGACGGTTGATCGAGACAAACACAATGCCTACAAGAAAATGCTTGCAGCCAATGATCAAAATGATATATATATTGATTTGTTAGCCATGAGAATGATATATGTTGATTTGAAGTCAATCAAATTGTTATTTTTTTTTTTTTTTCCTTAAAGGGAAATTGAGTTTTCATTGAGAAAAAAATGAAGAACACGTGGACATACAAAAAAAGAGCCCACAAAAAAGGAGGCAAACTCAAAAAAAGGCCTCCAATCTTTTTTCTTTTGTTTTTTTTTTTTTTTATGAATAACCGAGCTTTCATTGAGAAAAAATGAAAGAATACAATGGCATCCAAAAAACCTCGCCCCAAAAAAGAAACCTGTCTATAGGAAGGGTTTCCAGTCGATCAAAATAAGACCTAATGAGTAATTAAAAAAAGCCTTAGAAACCGATGCCCATAACGAAACAGAGAGTCTAATATTAGCCCAAACCTCACTAGGTTGTCTCTCCACCCCTCTAAAAATTCTAGGGCAAATTGCACAAACCACTCCTAAAGTATGGTAATTGTAACAATTACACCCTTGAACTTTTAAATGTAAAAATTAAACCCTCCAACTTTCAAAAGAGAAAAAATTAGACCCTTAAACTTTGAATAGTAAAATTAAACCCTCCAACTATCACAAATGTAAAAATTGGATCCATATTACTCTATTTCTCTCTCATATTTCATCTTCTCTCTACTTTATCTCTCTCCTCGATCCAGTTTTTCACTCTTCCTCATCTTTGGGTTTAAGGGTGTACACTGAAAATGCAGCAAATAAGGAGTAGCCATCAGTAAACTACCCTTCATCTCTCTTCTCTACTCTCCTCCACCATTACTGAGGGTTTCAAGCTTTCTCTCTCAAGAAAATCTCTCTCTCCAGTTTTTCACCATCACTTTCTCTTTGAGATTCGATTTTTTTTCAGAATCTTCGCTAGGAAAATGAAAGATTCTTGATGGAAAAATTACAAAATGGATTGTCCATGAAATGCCATTAGACCACCCTACTTATGTCTTTTTTTCCTAAAAGAAAAATGGATGATGGTTTATGTAATTTTACAAGTTAATACTCCTGAAAATATTAAGTAAAATTTATTACATTTTTATCAAATCAGCATCAAAATAATCTCAAAAGAGAGAACTTGTAATCGGTACGAAATGGTCAAAGTCATGTTGCCCAACCAATTTCTAGAGAGAGAGCTTGAAATCGGCATGAAATGGTGGAGGAGAGTAGAGAAGAGAGAGTTGGAAGTCGTCAGGAAGAGGAAGATAACCTCAAACTCTTTTATCTGCTGCATTTTTAGGCTAACTACTGAAGGGAGGGAAATGAAGAAGGGAGGGAGAGAGAAGGTAGAGTGGAATGAGAAGATACGGAAAGTAGCTAGAGAGAAGATGAAATATGAGAGAGAAATAGAGTAATATGGATCCCATTTTTACATTTGTGATAGTTTCAGGGTTTAATTTTACCACTCAAAGTTTAAGGGTCTAATTTATTCTTTTTTGAAAGTTGGAGGGTTTCATTTTCACATTTGAAAGTTTAGGGGTATAATTGTTACAACTACCATACTTCAGGGGTGGTTTGTGCAATTTGCCCAAAATTCTATTATTCCTCTCCCCCCATAAACCCCATAAAATAGCACAAACGCCAACAAACCATAAGAACCTTCCCTTCTCCCGATATGGAAAATGGAGGAGGAAGTCCTCGATCACCCCTGCAACAACGTTGGCCAACAAATTGGAACTCAAACACCTCAAGGAGGAGGCTCCAGACTGAGTGAGCAAAATCACAACCCCACATCAAATGATCAAGATTTTCTTTTGCCTTCCGACAAAGAATGCAACAAAAAGGGCCAACCACAGGGGTCATCATTCTCGATAGCCTACCAATAGTGTTAACACGACCCAAAATGACCTGCCAAACGAAGAACTGAACTTTCTTTGGAGCTTTAACCTTCCATAGATTCGAAAAAAACGGACTCTCTAACCGAGGAGGGATTAATCAAAAATTGAAAGAACGAACTACGGGGCTGACTTCATTCGCAATCCCCTCTCCTATAAGCGATGGCAATCCTCGAGCCCATGGAGGGATATTGCTAGCTTGGCCGGTTTTTATAAACATAACAGAAGATATAAGGTGGGTAGGGGTGATAAGGTTTTGTTTTGGGAGGACAACTGGATCTCTGAAAGGCCTTTAAAAGACCAATTCCCTTGTATGTATCGTCTATCTATGGCTAAAGAAGCTAAAGTCTCTGACTTATGGAATGGTTTCACCTGGGATCTCAATTTGAGGAGGGGAATTTTCGATAGAGAAATGAACAGCTGGATTGAGTTGGTTTCTCTTCTGTCCCAAACCAACCCTAATGGAAATGAAGACGTGGTGCAGTGGAATTTAGAAGGATCTGGTATTTTTTCTGTGAAATCAGCTCTCTCGACTTTGCATCAGAAAAGAAGACTGTTGGAGGAAAACTTGTGTAATCAGATTTGGGAGGGTCAGGTTCCGAAGAGAGTTAAATTCTTCCTATGGTCCTTGGCTCTGAATGGCATTAATACCCTGGATAAAGTTCAAAAAAGATTCCCCTCTCTTCAGATATCCCCTAACGTGTGTGTGATGTGCATGAAGCACGAAGAATCGGCCGCCCACCTATTGCTGCACTGTGATTTTGCTGCTAAGGTGTGGGACAAGTTTGAGAATGTTTTTGGGATCCAATGCTGCAAGCCTTACAGTGTGATCAGCTGGTTGGATGAAATTCTCGGTGGTGTAGGTTTGAAAGGCAAAGCTAAAGTCCTGTGGTGCAACAGCTCTAAAGCAATCATGTGGCATCTTTGGAAGGAAAGAAATTCGAGGATTTTTAATGACAAATCTTTACCTTTTAATATTTTTTGTGATAGTGTACAGCTCTCGGCATCTAATTGGAGTGCCCTTGATAAGGTTTTCTCTAATTATTCTGTTGCCATGATTAACCTTCATTGGAAGGCGTTTTTGTAGCTTCTTTTGGAGGAGGGATGCCTTATCCCTTCGTCCCTAGGTTGTTTCTTGGGGCGTTCCCTTTTGTGAATGAAGTTCTTGTTTCTTCTCAAAAAAAAGAAAGAACGAACTACAAGAAAAGCCCCCAGAAGGGTTGAGACTCCAAAAACGAACATCCCTCCTATATGTACTACGACTAACCCCTTTAATCAATCTTCCATTGTTTGCTAAACCCTTCTCCCACCGCTTCGTCCATTTTTTCCACGTTATGGAAGGTGAAAATCCCAAAAAAGGTGCAATTTTTTATCTGGCAGGTTACCCATGGAAGAGTTAATACTCTTGATCGGCTCTCCAGAAAGATCCCTTGCTTGATCGGACCTTTTTGTTGCATTACCTGTCGGATGGCGGAGGAAGACCTTGACCATATTCTGTGGAGATGCAGTTTTGCTAGGGCTGTGTGGGACATGTTTTTTGCTTCGTTTGGTTTAAAGTTTGCCAGACACAGGGGCCTTAGAGAGATGATCGAGGAGTTCCTCCCCCATCCTCCTTTTCGAGAACAAGGGAACTTCTTGTGGCAAGCGGGGATTTGTGCTATTATTTGGGGGCTTTGGGGTGAGAGAAACAATAGGATTTTTTGAGGGTGCGAGAGGGATTCGGGTGAGGTTTGGTCCCTTGTGAGATATTATGTTTCTCTTTGGGCGTTGGTGACACGTTTATTCTGTAATTATTCCATAGGCCTTATTATTTTGGATTGGAGCCCCTTTATCTAATGGAGTCTCCCTCTTTTTTTGTGGGCGGGTTACTTTTGGTCGCCCTTGTATTCTTTCATTTTTTCTCAATGAAAGCATGGTTATTCATCAAAAAAAAGACTAACCCCTTTAATCAAAGAAAGAAGGGTCATGATGTCCATGGTTTCTCTATCAGATAACGGATGGCGAAAACCAAAGGAAAATGAAGTGGGGCTCCCCACATGGCCAAGGACATCAGCCACAGTGCAATTTTTCATTGAGGATAAATGATACAAACGAGGGAACGGTGAGCAGAGGGAATGATCCCCCACCCAAAAATCCTCCCAGAAATAAGTGTCCTTCCCATCCCCGCGATACACTGGACTAAGGAAGAAAAAGAGGAGAGCTTCAAAGACATGTTTTTCCCGGGATTCCTGAAGGTGCCTTTTACCACACCCTAGAGCCAATTGAAGGAATGTCACCCATATTTATTCTCGATAATCCTAACCCAAAGAGAATCAGATTTGAGGCGGAATTGCCATTTAGCAAGTAGCGCTCTGTTACGAATTCTCAGATTCCCCAATTCTAGACCCCCCAGACTCACAGGTTTTCCAACAGTATTCCAACTCACTAAGTGAGCCTCTGTCCCTTCTTCAACCCCCTCCCAAAGAAAATCCCTCATGAGCTTCTCCAGAACATTATAGACCGACATGAGGCTCTAAAAAGAGAGAAAAAGTAGATAGGAATGTCGCTTAGAACGGAACGAATAAGAGTCACTCTGCCCCCTTTAGAGAATAAGCTTCTCTTCCAAGAGGCGAGTCTTTTCCGAACCTTCTCAATGATTGGGTTCCAAAAGGTGACAGATTTAGGATTGTGACCAAGAGGGAGACCTAAATAAGAAGGGAAGGCTCCGATCTCGCACCCAACCAACGAAGCCCATCTTCTTAATTTGTCTTCCTCGCAATTCAGACCCAAGATTTGGCATTTTCCTTTATTGATTTTAAGTCCTAAACAGGGACTCGAACAAACTGAGGTTATGGTTCAAAATTAGGAAAGAATCCTCCATGCCCGAGCAAAAGAAAATAGTATCGTCCGAGAATTGAAGATGAGAAAGGGCCACTTTCAAAGGAAAAAAAAAAAGGCCTCCAATCAACAATCATTATAAAACGGCTTCGTCACCAAAGCCTAAAGAGAAACCTAGAATCTAACTAGGAACCACATATCACTCACAAACGTTATTACTTCTTATTTTCTTTTCTTATGCTTACACTTTTCTTGGTTCTTTTTTTAATAAAATAAAAAATAAAAAATAAAAAACCTTTTAGGAATATTAGCTAAAGTTTGACGTGGTCTTAATTTTTAAAAATGAAATTGCTATCAAATAGACCTTTATAATCAAAGGAAATTCCAAATTCGGACTAAGAAATTCAAAGAAGAAAATTCATTTAGAGAAGTTTGTGATTCAGAAATTTCACAACACAGAAAGCACACTTGTAAATAGCATGGATTCTCAAACAAATAAAATATAACAATTTTTTTAAAAAGAAATTCTCAAACCATGAGGATAGTCCTGGACAATCCAAGAAATTCGTGAAATAGGGAGGATTTCTCAATGTCTCAAAGTTGTTCTAATTAAAATAATAAATATGAGGGTTTTTTTTAAAAAAGAAATGCAAAAAATGTAATAAAAGATAGGTTAAATTACAAGATGGTCCCTAAACTTTCAGGGTTGTGTCGATTGGGTCCCTGAACTTTAAAAAATATCAAATAGGTCCTCGAACTTTCAATTTTGTGTCCAAAGAGGTCATTGAATTTTAAAAAATATCCCGTAGGTCTTTAAACTTTTACTTTTGTGTCCAATAAATCCTTCAACTTTCAATTTTGTGTCTAATAAGTTTTTGACCTATTTGACATTTTTTAAAATTCACAAGCCTACTAGATACATATTGGAAGTTTAGGATTCCAATAGGCATAAAATTCAATTTTATATCTAATAAATTGGTTAATTTTTAAAAATCTAAAATGTGTCAGGGACCTATTAGACACAAAATTAAAAGTTCAGAGACCTATTAGATACAAATGTTTTCGACAACATGTAAGGGGTGGGGGATTGAACCTCTGACCTCTTGGTCGTAATACGAACTTTTATGCCAGTTGAGTCATGCTCTTGTTAGCCCTGTTAGATACAAATTTGAAAGTTCAATGACCTATTAGACATTTTTTATAGTTCAGAGATCTAAATGAAACAATCTTGAAAGTTTAGGGACCAAACTTGTAATAAAACCTAAAAGATATTGCGTTAAAAATATTTTTTTTTATAGGAAAAAATATTATCAAAACCAAAATCCTATGATACAATTACAAGTTTAGTTTTATCAAAAAAAAAAAAAAAAAAAAACAATTACAAGCTTAGTTTTCAAAAAGAAAAGAAAAAATGTGCAAGTTTAGTTTAACTTTTAAGGTTGTGTCTAATGGGTTTTTAAACTTTTAATTTTGTGCATGATAGATCCATCACCTTTTGATTTTATGCTTGATAGGTTCCGAAACTTTAAAAGTATTTAATATACGTCTGAACTTTCAACTTTTAATTTATTGAATAGGGCTCTTGAATTTGGTGTCTATTTGACTCCTAAATTTTATGTTAGAGGCTTATTAGACCCAGAATCAAAGTTAAAGGACCTAATAAAAATAAATTTAGAAGTAGACACACCAACCAAACACTTTTTAAAGTTGAGATGCCTATTAAATACTTTTTTAAGTTCAAGGACCTATAAAAAGTAGGAACGAACCTCAATGATTGGGAATAAACTTGAAATTTAACTAGTTATAATCCGATAAATAATTTTAATAAGAAAATTTTGGAATGTGGTATCCTTTCTGAAGGAAGGGGATTGAGTGAATAAGTACCTGAATTTCAAGCAGGAAGGTGCGAGTTCCATCCATGATCACTGCAACAGCAAGTCCTGCCAAATACTCCGAGGTTGAATTTGCATTGTGATCCCTTCTGAACATCTCGCTTGGATTTGACACCACTTCCAGTCCCGACGGCAACATCTCAAATACTCCAAGCTCATCTGTTGATCCAAATCGGTTCTTCACTGGTCGAAGCAGTCGATGCGAAGAGCATTTCTCCCCCTAAATAATCCACACATCACTTCATTGTCATCCATACTCCTTTTTCCTTTCACACAAATCATTTTTTTAATACTTATAAAGGTAAAATAGCAAAATACGACAAACTCAAGAACAAACGAGATTCCTTACACTACCCAATACCCATGTAGTGTAGGTTATAACAACACATTAAATCAAATCAAATCAAAGGTGACTGGAACTTAAAGAGCATCTACCAAAATTATGAATTTAGAAATTAAATACTGTACTGCTTTTTAAATATAACTATTTAGGGTCCCGTTTGATAACCAATTCATTTTTTATTTTGGTTTTTGACAATTATGCTTGTTTTCGTCCAATTTCCTTATAATGGTTTCCATATGTGCTTAACAGTCACATTTACATTTCTAAACTTAACAAATGCACTATATAAAAAGAGACGAAGGTATAAGAAAATATACGTATATGGAAAGAAGATATTAGTGAGAGATGAGAAAGTGTGCCTAATGAGAAATTAAATTAGTGAGAGAAAACATATATGGAAAGAGATTAATGAGAAAAGGTGGGTGTGAAATGGTAGATCATTGAAAATTAATAGCTATTTAAACCAAGATTTAGGTTCTGATGAAGCTGACGATAATATGACTGAGTTACATGGCTAAAAAACAGATAACAAAAGTAAAATGTAAGGGGTGTACATGTACCCACTTCCATATACAGTACAACATCCACAATATGCTCCAAAAGTCGAGGTCCAGCAACTTCTCCTGATTTGTTCACATGTCCAATCTGAAATAGTTCAACAATCATAACGTGTGTATTACTTCCAGACATACACCTATATAAGGAATGATTAATAGGTGACATGTGAGGTGACTAATCTTTCAAAACTCTCAAGGACAATACCAGGTTGAAAAAATGCTATAGTTGTAAAATATCAAAGGCTCAAGATTTGAAAAGTTAAGAAATAAATTCATAGAAGGAAAAACAATAGTGGATTTATTATATCGGACACTACAGGTCTAGTTTGCAAAGTTGACTCCATACTAACAATAGAATACACATGAATTGATGTTAGGTTTACTTACCAATAAAATGGGGATGCCAGTCCTCTTTGCAAAACGCAGAAGGGCTGAGGTGCATTCCTTCAACTGTCAAGCATTGGAGTCCTTAAGATCTCAGCCTTGGGTGAGTTATACAGTTATAAATCCACTGTATGATTATGGTGAAGCAGTGGATAAGCATAAAAATGTTCACCTAGACCACATGTTTGGTAGAATAATGTTTCTAACCTGTACAATCCCTCCAGCACTTCCAGCTACTCCTTGCAAATAAACTGTTTGAATAGAATCAATGATCAAGGCTCTAGGAGATAGAGGCTGAATCTTCTCAAATATATCCTGAAATAAGGAAAACTACCGATTACTTCCACTTCTTCCATTAATTAGCAGATATACATACAACTAAATACCAGCCATCCTTAATGATTTAACAACCTAACCTGAAGTCCCTAGACCACATGTTTGCAAGAGTGCATGAATCAATATCTAGAATGTGCATAAGTAGAACATAACTATAATCCAAGTTAAACAACAATGACAAGGATGGAAGAAGTCAACAGTAAAAGAACTAGCAAGAAAAAGTCAAAAAGCACATAATCATGCACCTCAACATCAGTACTTGAATACAAGAAAAGATTCTCTGTTTCAATATTCAATCGATCTGCTCTATTTCCAATTTGCTCCACACTCTGCCAAAGGACAAATAGATAAGTATACAAGGTGTTATCCAAATTTAGAAAGGAACTCACCTAGAGTCCTAGACATTCCTTAGGAGAGTTTTTAGAAAGAATATTGGAAATTGACCATCTTAAAATGTTAGGAGGCTAACCTCTTCACCAGAGACATAAACAACTGATGCCAATTCACCTTCACCGCGTCCTTCAGCTAAAATTGCAGCAATCTTCAAATCAAATGTGTGATTTGACACCATGACCAAAAAATAAGAAGTATAAATAAGATAATATCATAATAATAAAATATAATTTCAAATAACTACCAAATTGAAATTGAGGTTGCACGTCGTTATACCTGCAACAACAATGTACTCTTGCCAACACCAGGATCACCACCAACCAAAACAAGAGAACCTTCAAAACCAGAAAGATCCAGAAATCAATGGAAAGTTAAAAACAGCTATTCAAAGGATACCTGAAGGATGCTGTACTAAAAAATGTCATGTCATGACTGTTATGAGTCCAGAGTCTTAACTCTTAAGATGATTAGTCTGTGACAAGATAGATAAGTTATACAACTAAATTCTGTAAAAATAAACTAGATATGTGTCCAATGATCCAAATATATGATAATAGTATAATAAAGTAGTCAAGCCATCTATAGAAAACCAAAATCACACATGGTAACATTGCACCCATGACACTCAAATTAATGAAGGATTGTAGAAATCATTATGAAATAGATTAAGGTGAGATTTACTTGAGAGAAGTCTAGTTTCTTCTTTTTTTTTTCTTGGTAAGACCAGACATGAGAGAAATTTAGTTTATTATATCAAGCAAAACTATCTCAGTAGAAACTAAACAAAAGAAATCAAAGGCTAGTGCTTGCTTTAAAGTTTAGTTTAGCGAGAGTTGGATAACAAATCCTACTCTGAGATAAATTTCTGTCCTGCAGATGAAAATTAATTTGACAAGGATCCACTGCATATCTTGAGTGGAGTACAAGTTTTACAGAAAAACATGTTTTTCAGCTCAATTGATTACCAAGGGAAAAGAGCATCAGAGGTATGGAAAACAGAAATAATCGCCTCACCTAAAAGAAATCAGATAATTGTACAAAGAAGCAAGTAGAATGAAGAACAACTAGATTACAATTATAACGCACAATCACAATAATATGCAAAAGAAATTTGAAGTTTGAACAAACCTGGTACCAGCCCTCCACCAAGCACCCTTGCCACTTCATTTCCAAAGGGTCCAGGCCTAAACATCAAGCAAAGGTTAAAAGATAAAAAGTTTCCGATCGATCAACATCCTTCTAAAATGGAAAGAATAAAGATATATTATATCCTTACAAACCGTCGGATATCCAATATATTCATACAACAATGTTATAATTAATAATCCATTGAGTTCATTACACTACCCTGAACTCCACCAAGGGTGACTTTGAAAGCAATTTTGGATTAAAAGAACATTGCAACGAGCTTTTCTAGTAGAAAAGAGATATCAAAAACATTAAGAGTGGCACTGGCAGAATATAACTTACAGAGGAAGTCTCCAATCCAGTGTATTGATCCCGCGGTTCACATCTGTCAACCGCAAAGGATGCACGTCTGTGGCCTGCTTAGGAAGCCATGCTCGAACCACATTTTCAGAAACTTCAAACCCTCGACTACCTCCTCCACTATCATCCCCTTCAGAAAACTGCTTCATTGTTCCAACCATATTACACGACCGACAGGTCCCCCACCACTGCCCCTCATTATGCCCACAATTTGAACAAACCCAAGAAACCTTACTCTTCTTCTTCTTCGCTCCCACAACCTTCCCCAAATTCGGCCTGCATATCGACCCACCTCCTAAACCCACCTTCCTCACAGTCTCAGAAGCCTTCTCGTTCAATAAATCCTCCGCCCCACCTCCATTTCTCGACGAACCCCCGAAGGTTTCAATTCCAATGGTCGGTTCGGGCTCTTTTCTATCGCTACTGCTTTTGACCCTTTGAGTAAGAAGCTTACTCGTAACTGGGTCGTAAAAAGTCCAAACGTCGCGGCCATTTCCATTTTCTGGACCGGAACCGCCGAGCCGGTCGCCGTTCGGGGCATCGACGCCGATTGTCGATAGTTGGGCGCTGTTGAAACGGCCGGCGAAGTGAAACAGGGAAGAGTTGGGATTGAGGCGGGAGCGGCAGGAGATGAGCGATGGAGTAGAGGAAGAGGAGGCTGTGGGAATGAGAAAGTGCTTTCGAGAATAGAAAATTGTTCTGAGGGATTTCATGTCTGAAAGCTGCATCAGAGAGTATTTGAGGGTTTTACGTGAGACAGCGGAGGAGGATTTAAGCCCTGTAATCACCCGCCAAGTTCCATTAGAGCACAGAGACCAACTTCTGTTCTGAGGTTTATGATTTTTTTTTTTAAAAAAATCATTTTTGTTCCTAAAATAATGATTTGGTCCTTAAACTTTGATTTGCAACGATTTAGTCTCTATACTTTTCATTTTGTAAAAATTTAATCTCTAAACTTTAATAAGTAACAATTTGGTTCCTCTACTTTTAAATTTGTAACAATTTAGTCCTTGTCGCAAAAAAAAAATCATCAAAATTAAATGTCAATTTTTAGTATTTAATGATTAAACTTGGTAGCTAATAAACATATTGAGTTCGAAATTAGTTTATTAATCTAACAAGGTCAAAAATTTTATAATTGTAATGGGTGGCAATAATGACAAATATAGCAATTTTTAAAAATATTTGTAAATATGGCAAAATTTTTTAATTAATTTTTTATATTCCTGAGTTGCCCCTGCCCTTGCGCGTGAATTGCCCCTGCCCTTGCACGCGCATCTTCCTCTTCCTCGTCTGTTTTTTTTTTTTATTGATAGAAATCTTCTATCTGAGAAAGTCTTTATAGCACTGATAGATTCTATTAGTGGTAGAAAAATTTTCTATCAGTGATATAAAGTTTCTATCACTGATAGATTCTATCAGTGATAGAAACATTTCTATCAGTGATAGAAAAACTGATTGACTTCTTCCTCGTCAATTATATATATATAGATAGAAATCTTCTATGATATAAAGTCTTTCTATCACTGATAGATTCTATCGGTGGTAGAAAAATGATAGAAATCTTCTATGATAGAAAGTCTTTCTATCACTAATAGAAAGTTTCTATCACTGATAGATCATATCAATGGTATAAACTTTTTATATCAGTGATAGAAAAACTGATTGGTGTGCGCATCTTCTTCTTCTTCGTCAAAATATATATATATATATATATATATATATATATATATATATATATATATATATATATATATATATGATAGAAATCTTCTATGATAGAAAGTCTTTCTATCACTGATAGATTCTATCAGTGGTAGAAAAATTTGCTATCAGTGATAGAAAAGCGCTTTTCTATCAGTGATGAGCATTTTAGTAATTTTACTTTTCAGATGGTGAGATTTTGCCATTTTTGCAAATATTTCTGCGGGCTGCTACTTTTGCAATTAGTTTGGGCCATTTTGCTACTTTTGCAACCGACCCAAAAAAATTTCATTAAATCTTTACATTAATTTTTCACGATAGGGACTAAATCATTACAAATTTAAAAGTACAGAGACTAAATTGTCACTTAAAGTTCAGAACTAAATTGTTACGAAATTGAAAGTACAAAGACTAAATCATTACAAAATTGAAAGTATAAAGACTAAGTCGTTATAAATCAAAGTTGAGGGACTAAATTGTTACTTTCATGAAAGTTTAGAGACCAAAAGTGATTTTTAACCTTATTTTTTTATACATTAAATTTATCCAAAATTTATTAATATTATTATTAGTATTTGAAACCAAAATTTTTTGGTCAACCTAGCTTGCGAGGGTTTAGTGCTAAGATCTCAATTTGGTAATAATTTAATTCCTAAACTTCACATGACAATTTACTACCTCTATTTTAAAATTCATAACAATTTAGTTTTTTAAAAAATATTATTAAAATTTGATGAGATTTCTTACTTATAAACTAAAAATATTAAGGCCCTGTTTGATAACCATTTGGGTTTTTGATTTTTGGTTTTTTAAAATTATGCTTGATTTCTCCTAAATTCTCTATCATGACTTTCATCCTAGTTAAGGTTGCATTTGAATTCCTAGCCAAATTTTAAAAACAAAAAAAAAAAAAAGTTTTTGAAAACTATATATATATATATATATATATATATATATATATATATATATATATATATATATATATATATATATATATATATATTCTAGAATTGAACTTGGTTTTTGGAAACAAGGTAGAAGATTGATGCTAAGACCAATAAACTTATAGGTGGAAGTATGTTTATATAAGCTTAATTTTCAAAAACCTAAAAACCAAAACCAAATAGTTATCAAACGGGGCCTAAATTGTTACTAAGACAAATTGACATTTAGTTCTAATGAAATTTTTCATGGTAGAGATTATTGTTATGAATTTTAAAGTATAGAAACGAAACTGTTATAAATTTGAAATTAAATGGACTAAATCATAACAAGCTGACTAATTTATTACTTTAAAGAAAGTTGAGAAATGGAGAGTGTTTTCTTAAACAAATTTCATACTTCAAACTTTGAAAATGTTTTGTATATTTGTGTTTTTTTTAGTTTAATGTGGGTGGAGATTTCGTTTCTCAAACATTTTGATGGAAGATATAATCCTTTAATCGGTAGAGTTATATTTAAATTGATAAAATGATTTGTGAGTTGAGATTACTACTTTAAAGTTGTTTGATAAATATTTTTTTTTTTTTTAGAAGACGTGAGTTTGTTCATAAATTTATAAATCACCTTTTTATGGTCATTTACAAGGATAACCTAATTTCCTTTTGCATTCCTAAAAGAATTGATGATGGGCTCTAGAAGGTTTAACAACATGGAATTTGAAAAGGAAGGCTAAGGTGATAGCTAGTTGCACGTTCGGGGTGATGTCATGGATTTTTTTTTTCTAAAGAACTAAATGCGAGAGTGTTTGAAGATAAGTCCTCTCGTTTTTTTTTTTTTGCATATATATACAAAATACAAACTCTTGGTGGATTACTTTACCTAGTAAGTTCTTTTGTAACTATAGTTTGTTGATATTTTGTTAAAAAGAAAAAATTATAATTTGTTGATGATTATTAATGATTGGAAAACTCTTTAGAAATAGTTTTTTTGGGAGGCCAAAGCGTGCATAGCTCAGTAGTAATCGACATGTACCCTCGACCAAGAGGTCATAAGTTTGAATCCCCCCACCCCAAATATTGTTGAACTCAAAAAAGAAATAGCTTTTTTGGGAGGGGGGTGATCTTCACGCCCGGACACTACGCTATATTCCCTTCTTTTTTAGGTTGGAATATATCAATCTTGATGTCTTTTATCTAAAAATATTAATGATTTCTTGTTTTGGTAATTTGTTTTTCCAAACAAGTTTCTTATTTTCCAAATTTATAACCGGAGAAAAAAAAAAAAAAAAACTCATCTGTTTTATTAGAGTGTATAAGTAGCCTCAAATATTAGGAAGGAGATTGACATATGGAAGAATGAGAAGGAAATAATATGACTAGAGTTTTAGTTCAAGAGTCACAATCTCCCAACCAAACAAATTTATTAAGAGATGTGAGGCTCATAAAGTAAACTTGGTGCTATTACAATGACATGTTATGAAATGAGAAAATAAATAATATCGCCGGAGTTTAGGTTGAGACCAAGACCTCTCTACAACATTGTTAAATTTGTAGAACTCAGAATGCATTTGCTTCGTATAAGTATTTATTTATTAGAGACTTCAAATTTATACTGAATATATACTCCATCCAATTTCATACCTAATAAATCCAAACTTAGTAGAATTTGTGAGTCAAATGGTGATTAAAATTTTAAGCTAAAAGGCAAATTAATTTTTAGGAAAAATATACTTTTGGTCCTTAGGTTTGGGTTAAGCTGCATTTTGGTCCTCGAGGATTCAAACTCAACATTTTAATCTTTGAGGTTTGAATTTAGTAGCATTTTGGTCCCTCTATCAATTTTTCTAATCGAAGCTAACATGTCATTTTTTTAATATTAAAAATATATATTTTTTTAATCTTTTAAATAAAAATATACTAAATTAATAAAAGGAAATATCTTCCTTTTCCTTTTCCTTTTCCTTTCCTTTTCTTTCTTCTTCCTCGTTTTCATCTTCTTTTCTCCATATTTATTCTTCCTCTCTTTTCTGTTTACATATTTAAAAAAAAAAAATTATAAAAGGGATAACCCCTCAATCCAAGCCAGAACAAAGTTCTTAATTTTTTTTTTTTTTAATATAGAAAACATAAAGAATTGGAAGAGAAAGAAAGGGAAGAGAGGGAGAAAGGAGGAGAAGGAAAAAGAGAAGAAGGGAAGGAGAGGGAAAAAAAAAGAGAAGGAAAAAAAAAACGGTGGCGGCAGGAGGAAGAAGATGAACGAGAAAAAGAAAAAAGGAAAAAAAAAAGAAGAAAATTAATTAAAAGTAAAATTTAAAATTTAAAAAATATTTTTTAAATAAAAATAGGTGTCAAGTCTAACATTCCGTTAATATCTAACGAAAAACTAGATGGAAGGACCAAGAGTCTTACTAAACTCAAACCATGAAGGATTAAAATGTTGAGTTTGAAAATTTAGGAACCTAAATGCAATCTAACCCAAATTTCGGAGACCAAAAATGTATTTTTTCCTTCATTTTTTTAAAACCAAATTAAATCATATATTCTCAAGGATGAATGTTTATAATCAATACATTCAAGAGTAATTTCTGGCGGTTCAACATACTTCAAAAACATAATTAACACATATAACTTATAATATCAAGTACATAGAACAAATTTCCTCAGATACATGAATAAACACACAGTACAAACTTTTGCATTGCAGATGATTCGTTTGGAGTTTAGAAGAGAGTGAAGAAGAAGAAGAACAACCCATCATTAGTGATCTAGAGAAGAGAAAATCCCTGGACAATCAAGGAATCAGCAAGAACTTGATTAGCAGCCTCAGATGGATGCACACTATCCCAAAACACATATGCACTTGCATTAGAACACGTTCCCCCCAAGGACTTGGGATTGCACAAAAGTGATGTTGTCTCCACTGTCCCTGTTCCACAGCAGCCTTTTCTGGCTTCCACAAAGCCTAACAAAGAAAAAAAAAACAGTATCAGAAAATTAGTGATCCATTTTGCATCTTGCTGGTGCTTCATTCAATGTCAAGACAATCTACAAAGCTTGCCCCCAAGGAAGAATAAGCTTCATCCTTACCATTTTTGGATGGAGAGCTGATGACATCGTAAAGCGGCTTGTAAATGTCGAATATGACAATTCTAAAACCTGGAAGTTGTTTTTTCAAACTTTCTGCGGCAGAATTCAGCTTCTTGTTGAAGGCTTGCGCATCAGAATTGATCTTTGAGACACACCCACTTTGATGGTTGCCAAACAAGGTGAGAGCAGCAGGAAAGCAACCCAATGGAGGAAGTGAAGTCACTCCAATTCTCCTGGCTCCTAAACCATATATATCCTGTTTCCAATTTCAGAAATGCATCAATCCAACATGTTTCATGCAAATTTTCGTTTAAACTTGGTCACGAATGACCTGGAAAGCCAAATGGTTTTCTCAACAGTAAGAAAATACCTTAATAAATGTTGTAAATGCTCCAATGAGCATCGAGCCATACTGATCGGCAGTGTAGACCTTGTTAATATAAGGATTGACGTAATAGTTCTGCAGAAAATCGCCACTTCCTGCACTTAGCAAGTACAGTGCATCCTTGATTATGGATGCTGCTTTCTCATTTCCAGCTACCTTAGCCAGCTTGGCCTGGTACTCCTTGAACAAACCAACTTGTTGAGGCAGTGAGAGTGCATGCTGTTCACAAAGTTCAAAGTAAAAAAGTAAGTACAGAAGGACTGATCTGCTCAGATTTATACTGCTTCCAAAAGAAAAAAGTTAACATTCTTACATTTAAGAGGGCAGCATTCTCATCATAACCAGATGCAGCCGAGGCAAAGTTGACTCCAATCAGAAGATTCTTACCGGATGCCTCTGGGCTAAGGTACGGCAATGGAAAGGTCTTAAATCCTAAAGTTTGAGCTGGAGAGGAAAAAAAAAACAATAATAATAATTACAGGACTTAAATATAACAGCAGTTCTTGAATGACGGTACACATAACTCAACAGTCAATAAAAACTTGATAACCAGACTTCGTTTAATATTCTTTCCTTTCAATATATAGTTTTCTTCAGAACTTCTGAGAATTGTACTTGTTTTAGGTTTCCAATGTCTTGTTTTTATGAAAATTTCCTAAAAGCATGTTTAGATCATAGAAACAGATAAATATGTAAAATCATATATCATTCTTCTTCTTTATAGTTTTGCAGGAAAACGAAAGAGAGAGAGAGAACCAAACTAACTACCATTTCATTCCATTTAAAACTTAAAATGGAAATGACAGAATCAACAGATTATGAAATGAAACTTTGTCTTCTGTTTTTCATGTTTTCAGAACTCAGAAGCATAAAAGAAGAAATCAAATAGATATTCTCAAGACACATGAAGAACCAGAAGTACGAGGGCATGGCACCGACAAAGTGTGCCCTTGCGCTAAAAGAAAAAGATGGCTTTATACTTGATGCAGGAAGTATATCCAGCCATCATGCAAGGCCAATGTGTTTAATTTCTAATGGAGATGAAAGCTTTTGCACGTACCAGTAAAATCAGTAGCAAGTTTTCCATTGCAAAACCTGCCAGTGGGCTGATGATTCACAAAGTCCTTTCCATATGGAGGGTAATTGGCCTTGAAAATAGTGTAAAGATAGTTATTGTTTCCCACATCCACAGCAGAATCACCAAACGTCATGATAGCAGGCACCAAAGTATCTTGAGCATTTCCACTCCCAAGCAAAAACGCAAAGAACAACACCAACACTTTGCAAATAATAGAATCCATTTTCTTTAGCGATGTGATTTGCAGCTGAACCATGAATTAGAACTTATAAGGAAAGTCAGAATGACCCGCCTTAGATTTTCTTTTATTGAAGGAAGCTGGAGGTTGAGTCCACCTAATCAATAAGGACCCTTTTAATGAAGAAATACTGTTATTGAAGGTAATTGGTTTTAAATACCTTTACCAAATCCCAAGAAAGCAAAATTTTCTCCTCGGCTTCCTTTGCTTTCCTTGCCTTTCCTGCAAGAAACCATTATGAACAAAATTATTTAGCTGGAAAACTATGAATTCATGCAACATTAATGAGAAGGTTGGGTGAGGTAGTTGGGTGATAAATGGTAGTTGTGTTATGAGTTAAAGCTGCATGAGTTTGCATGTGCAGGAGTTAATATGATTGAGGCAGAGATAAACCACTGTACTGCCACTGGGTAACATCTATAATGTGAGTAATATGAGTAGTTATAAAGTCTATGGCTTATGTACTAACTTTGGCTCTTCAGAAAACACACTGTTACTTTCTATCTGTCAGAGACAGGAAAGTCAACCAGGCAGAGCTCTGAAGGTAGGTAGGAAGAAGCTGTCCTGACATTATCAGCAATATTGCAATAAGAATGAAAAAGATACTTGCATTTCCCAAATAATGGTTAAAAGAGATTTATGTCAACTTTGAAGGTTACAAAATGTAGTTAAGCATTGGCTTCACAAGTTGTTTACTTAGGCTTTGCCAAATCAACCTTCATTTGGACCCTTAAATTCTAAGAAGAAATCATATAAAACAAAGAAAATGTGTATGTGTCATTAGAATTTCCAGTTTCATTTGATACAAAAACTGAATAATACCAGAAATTTTAAGTTGCTGTATTTTTAACTGCCAGGCATCTAGTTGAATAAACATGTGGTTTGCTGAAACTTGAATCCATTTAATTGAGTCAATGTTCAATCTCATGGAGAGCTCTGGTGTTGAGGTTTAGCCTAAGAATCCATGAATCTCGATATGTTTATATTCAACCTGCTTAATTTAGCTGCATATTGTTGCAAACAAAGGTTCAATCCTCACTGTTGTTGATTGGACTATATATCACTTATGACAGATCTATTACTAGCGCAAGTTGATCATCAACCATACGCATTTTGGTTTTCACCCACAAATTTAGTCTTCATTTAAAATATTGCTTTGACTTATTACCGATTGGAACATCTTCCTTCCTGTCAAAAAGCAGGTAGTTTTGTAGTCTTTTCATTTCAGGTGGACAAGTCACGGGAATAAACCAAAAGTTTTATTGAGCGAAACCCTGGTACAATATTTGCATAGAAGCTAGAAAATAACAACTCTTATTATTCATTTATTTATCTTTAATACACAACTCTGATTCCCACAATAGAAAGGAAGTTTGAGCCAATTTATCACCCAGCTTCAAATCTCAAAGGTTTTGTTTCACCATTTTAGCTTGGCAGGGAAGTACTGCAACCAAATATGATTTTCCTGTTGAGTAACTGATAATGCACTGGAAAAGAAGGAAAATATGGATTACGAGATTAAGAGTGTGCTTACCTTCTCAATGAGAGAGAGATAGTACGGCTTCACTTTGTCAACGTTAACCCGAACCTTACTCTTGCTATAGAGATCATATTTGCTTCATGGGGGATAGAGAAAAGCAAATCGGCTTTGGTTAGCTCAGAAACTCAAAATTCATATCAGTTGCAAACTCTGAGGATGGCAGCGAATAAAAATACTGTCTTACTTGAATATGCGCAGCCACTTCAGGTTTTCGACATCCTCCTCATTCATCAAGTGCTTGTATGCATCTGATCTATGTAAAGCTGAAGAACCAAATATTTACAGTAAGCTTACTGGTTTCTTCATAGTTAAAAGTTTCAGAAAGAAAAACTTGTTTTTGACATTTTTTTTTTCAACTTACAGTAGAATGAGTGGTATCTGATGACAAAAAGTGCTGCAGAAGGTAAAGTAGTATTATTCTCTTTTGCCACCTGAAAGTTTCATGTAATTACTGACTTTATAACCTTAGTTTAGGAACGACAACATTCAATACTCTGTACTTAGTAGAGGCAGGAGGGATACCAGATACATATAGTCATCATGCCCCCAAGACATCATTACATTGTCAAGTCCACAATTTGGCGAGTAAACTCCGTATTTAGTGTAATAAGCTGGATTATAGTAATCAGGATTTTCCACGAAATACTGTAATTAAAGGGTAAGAAGGGTCAGCGGTTGTAAGAAAAGTGAAGAGGTTGTTGGCACTTTAATTATAGAGAAACCAAGACCTTGTGGTGGACAATGGATTCATCAAAAGCACAACCCACAGGGTAGGTGTCTCCTGCAAGTTGGTTCAGGGTATGATAATGACAATTAATAAAGAAACTTTATAAAATAAAAGACAAGAATACAGAATCATGTGATTGGCTGCATGGTAGATTGAAGCTCATGCTTACCTACAACTGCCCATTGAGGAAGACCACCAAAGCTTGGAAGAAGAAGCACCTTTCCAAGGTCTAAAGGGTAAAGACAGATAGATAAATAGAAGAAATAAATAAGTAAATAAAACTAGTCAAATGATTGTTGCAGTCTCAAATGCACACAAGTCAATGTGATACCATAAGAAAATCTATTGATGTAATACGAAAATTTAATTTTATTCAAAATGCTAGGACCAGACAAAACATTTAAGAAATACAAGGACCAAATTGAAATAAGTAAGAAAGTTAGAAGGAAAAAAAGAAAGATGGACAGAAACCTATTCATTATTGTAATAAAACCATTAGGAATATAAACTCTGACAAAAGACTAACCCTATTACATTTTGTTGTCAAGAAAACTCGTAGGATATTAAATCCTACCAGTGGCCATAATGGATTCAACTCATCCCCTCTAAGCCTTCTATCATTCTCATGGACCTTATTGACCATAGGCTAACCCATGATGATTGACAAGGGAACACTCTTGAAACTAGTATTTTAAATAATATACTTTGATTTGTAGCTAAACATCCTAAAAACACCCAAACAAAACATCTTAGAATATCAACATTATTAAAAAAAAATGCTCTTCAAGATACTTTTATGATATGTAGAAAACAACCTAAAATCACTTCTAGGATATGAAAGGGATCAAAATTCTCAAATACATTATTGGTAAGATACCATTTCCTTTAAACTCAAGACTAACATAATTTAATTTTAGATCCTACCACAAAAAAATAATAATTAAAAAAAATGGAAATGTTATCCACATTTGCCAATATGCTTTTTGATTCCACTTTAAACCAAGGCTCACTTGTCCCTCTCTATCATCTACCAGTGAACAAATCTCAGGGCTCAACCAGAATAAGAACATCCCCCAATTCTATTACAAGCAGAGACACATTACTTTGAAAACTGCAATCTAAATAACCACATTTCAAGTAGAATGAAATCATCAGAGGAAAGGGATGAATACCATGTATAAGAGCAGTCAAATGCAGCCAATCTTCATTAGGATAATCCTTTCTGATGGCCTCAGCGGTCTGCAACAAGTGTTCGATTTGAGGCTCATCCAAATCAGGATCGCTCTCATCAACCACGTCATTGAGAAGCTCGCAGCACTCCCATATGCTCATCTCCACTCTGTTCAGTTGGCCGTACTCTTTCCTCATCTTCTTCACCTGCAACATCAAATTCCGCCATTTTCAATGATCGCTTGAAGAACAGTTATTCGTTCGAGATTTTCAACTGCTGAGCGGGGAGGGAAGAACGAAACGACGTCGTAACGAAAATAGCAGAGTTTTGAAAAAAGGAAATTGCTTACGAAATCGTAAGTTTGATTGACGTGGTTGCGTTTGTAGAAATTCTCTACCCCTTCTTGCCTTTCGCTTTCCGCATGATAATCCCTGTATTTTACAAGGGCTATAAATGTCATTTCAAATATATTTGGAATATAATAATTCTAAAGTTTAATCACTTAATCAAGTAATAATTAATAAATGCATGATTATTGTCAAAAAAAAAAAAAAAAGAAAAATAATAATAAATGCATGTTTATCTTAATAAATGCATGTTTTTACTTTTGTTTTTATGGTTGGCCTATTTATTATCGAAAAAAAACCTGGTTGCATACTGGTATGTAGGGATCTCAACTTGCATGCAAGTTAGTTTTCAAAAATTTGTTTTTGTTTTTAAAATTTGGATTCAAATGCAACGGATGAAAGTCATGATAGAGAATTTTGGAGAAAACAAGCATAATTTTCAAAAATCAAATAGGTCTTTAATAATTCGTTTTTCTTTTTAAAAAGAACAATAATTCGTTGCTATTTGAAGCAATTCTCATATGTCTAGGTTTTTTTAGGTAAAAATCATGAGATTTATTGTAGTTTTTTTTTTTTTTTTTTTATTCAAACCACAGACCTTATGGTTATCATTATAACTTTATACCAGTTGAGCTAAGCTCTTGTTGACTGAGATTTATTGTAGTTTGACAGTAAAATATGTGACTTTTATCTAAAAATAACATTAAAAAAATAGTAACTTTTCAATTCAAAATTGAAAAAAAAACTCATAAACATTAATTTTAAATTGTTTTCTTAAGGAACAACTTATAATTCTCTTTTAAATATATATTTTTTTAAAAAAATCTCTTTTAAATCAATATTTTCGTTTTTTAATTAATATTATGTGCTCTAATAATACTTTTAAACGTAATATATGATTAGTGTTACTAAATCTCTCCTCTTTCAATTTTATGTTTTGATAAGCTTTTAAATTTTATAATGTCATTCATTAAAAAAAAGGAGAATTTTATAAAGTGTTTAATAAGTTCATATACTTTCAATATCTAGGCCTATTAAGCTAAAGTGACCATAACTCAACGGTAATTGACACATATCCTAATTCGAATCCCTTACTTTCAAATGTTGTTGAACTCAAAAATATACACACGCCAAAGTAAACATATATAAATACATTCGTATAATACTAAGAAACGTTGCCAAAGCGAACATAGTTCAACGGTAATTGGCATGTACCCTCGACCACGAGGTCATAAATCTCTCCACCCAAAATGTTATTGAACTTAAATAAAATAAAATAAAATAAATTTGGTTGTGTTTCAAGACAATTTCGAATTTTGCATTTAAAATATATCTTTAAAAAAATTGCATTTTTTTTCAGAAAAAGAAAAAAAATTGCATTTAAAACATTCGTCCGAATTTCCTGTTATCATCGTCACATTTCTTCCTTCACAATTAAAAATAGTAATAATAATCTAAATTCCCTTAAATGGGAAAAATCCGACACAGATGAAAATTACCCAAAACATTTTCATTATTGTTTTATCAGCACAATTCCCAAACAATACCAATGTAGGGAAAAGAATCCATTTTTACCACTAAACTTGTGGAGTTACGTCAATTTTAACCTTAAACTTTCACTTTCATAAAATCGTATTTCAAACTTAGACCATAGTAGTAATCTTAAATTTCTCAAAAAAAATAAAAAATAAAATAATAATATAGTAGTAATCTTAAACTTAAAAACTAAAAAGTATTGCACTTTGTATCATCTTAATGAACGGTACACATACAACAAATTTGATACGACTTTGTCTTAAAAAGACATTAGAGTTAGATTTTTGTTAAATGGGTAAATTTTGATAAAATTATTCAATAATTAACCCGTGCATTAATTAAATTTAAATGTGTGCAAAATTTGATATTACTAAAATCAGTGATTTTATTAGGATTTTTATGGTTAAAATTAATGGGTGAATTAATAAAAATTGAATAAATAATAAAAATGGTGAGTATAACTCAACGACGAGAAATTTTTTTTTTTGAAATTTCCCGTAAAAAAAAAAAGGCCAAAAAGAAAAGCAAACCTAAAACCATGGCCAAACGAATTGGCAGAGGGCACCGAAAACACTCCGTCCACCACCAACTCCCTCTCTTCATTCGCCGCCGCCGCCGCATCTCCTGCAAAATCAACACCATCAATCGCTCTCCGGAAGCCTCAATTTCAAATCACCACAGATCAAAAACACCGAGATCAACAAACCGAAAAAAAAAAAAAATCAAATACCAAACTCCGGCTTCTGAATGAGGACCGTCATCGTCAAACCGGCGAGAAAAGGAACAGAAAGAAGAGAGAAAACTGGAGATTTTTTTAGCGGTGGTGGTGAGATCGAGCAGTAATGGAGAAGGAAGGAAGGTATTTATAATTGGCCGGAAAGCCCTTCCCTGAGAATTTTCAGGCTCCGAGTCCTTGATCCGAAATAACCAAAAACAAATCATTGGCTTTTATTTTGATTTGGATTATGTTATTTTGCAATTCATGAACTACTCGCATGCAAAATGTGTATAATTATTTCCTCAAAAGAAATTTTGAACAGTTTCTGGTGTGGTGCGTGCAAGTTGGAGATGGAGATGAAGACATCATACAATACGGTTCATCATTTCATTTACACGTCTGATTTTGACCAATTTATTCAACTCTTTTTTATCTTATTTCTTTCTCTCTCCCATTCTTATTTTCCACGCCCTTTTCTTTCTATTTTTTTATTTATTTTTTCTTTTCATCCATTATCCATTGTATTTGTATCTTATCCCGAGATTGAGCGATGATTCAACCTCTATGGATTAGCCAATCAAATTATAATTCAATTGGTTTAGGTATATATGAATATGTAGATTAAATCTTACGAAATATATCGATCTTTGGGGTAGGTTTCAATTATATATTTAGATATTAAAAAACTTTTATTTTTACTCTCGAACTTTTTTGAAATTTGTGTAAAAACTACCGTTGAACTTCAAAATTGGTTTGGAAAAGATTTTTTTTTTCGTTCAAAATTTAGCTAATAAGTACAAATTAGAAAGACGTGCATGATATTATTTACAACTATCTAGAAGATTAAGATCAATTGTTACCATTTATTTCATCTCAAAAGGTATCGTTAAAATCATCTACATAACCAATTTTTATACACATCAATTGTCATTTCAATTTACGTGATTATATTGTTAACCAATGTCATGTGTGCCTTCTAATTTTTGCACATTAGTCTTTATGTCAATTTCCATCTTATTTTAACGAAAAAAAAAATCTCTTAAGGGTAATTTTAGAACAATTTTCAAAGTTCAAGGGTAAAAATGAAAATTTTCAAAGTTTCGAGGCACACCTAAAACTTATCCCCATATGCTCTATTGTTGCAACATTATCTGACTTCCACATCAAAAAAGATTTTTTGAAAGGGAAAAATACACTTTTGGTCCCTGAGTTTTCAAACTCGAAATCCAAACTTCATGGACTAAATTGTCGATGTTGATGCCAGAATCCGGGCAGGGAGAACTCACCTAACCTTTACATGACACCAACGGTAAATTTGTATTAGAGAGAAGACGTGACTTGCAAAACAAGGTAAATCTACACACTAGTGTGGTGCTTGCCACACCGTCTTTGATGCTTAAGTCAATAAGGAGTAAGATGAAAAGGCAAGAGAACAAAAGAGCAAGAGGAGGAGTATAGTTTAGAGAATGAGTTTCAGATCCTTTCTTCAATGATGAAGAAGTGTTTATATACCTTTTCATGTTTTAGGGTTTCTAGGCGTTTGAAGAAAGATTTGGACTGAACCAAGTCGAACCGGGCTGGACCAGGACACTAGGGATCGAGCAGATTGGAGAAGACTCGACCCACCGAAGTGGGGCGATGGTCGACTGGGCTGAGGCCGAAGCCATGGTATTGGGCCTTGGCCCAATTCTTTTTGGCCTATCTCTCCTCCGAGGTCCGCTTCCTCGTCGTGTCCTTGGGTTGGTGTTGTGTTGTCCTTGAGTGGTTCAGAATTACCTATAACATTCGAGTTTGAAAACTCAGGGGCCAAAATGAAACTTAACCCAAACCTTAGGGACCAAAAGTGTATTTTTCCCTTTTTGAAATAAGCTAAGGATTATCAATAGTGTGAGTTGTTCATTATTTCTAGATTAGCTAGGAGTGTATTAAGATAATTAGTTCCATATTTTCATCAAGTTGTTATTTCAGTTATCATAGAAGTTAGCATCTAGTTCCATATTTTCATCAAGTTGTTATTTTAGTTATCATAGAAGTTAGCATCTCTTGGCTATTTAAAGAGCCTTGCAATTAATAAAATCATGCAAGACTTTATTCACTCTTCAAGTATCAATAGAGTGAAGTAGATATGTCAAGTTTTTTTGAGTCCAATGTAGATTGATGTGTGGAGAAATTTGATGGAAGGATAAACTTTGGCTTGTGGCAAGTGGAAGTCGAGAATGTGCTAATATAGTATGGATTACACAAGGCCTTGAAGTGAAGAGACTAAATGGTGGCACTTCTAATAGATTAAGCGATGATGGTAGTCCAGAATTCAACAGGGGTTTCAACAGAGGTTCTAATGATTCCGACATAAATGATGAAGATTGAGAGGAATTGGATTTGAGAGCTGCAAATGCATCCTACTAAATTTGGCTAATAATATTCTTACAAAGGTGCATAGAATTTCGACAACTAAAGAGCTTTAGGAGAAACATGAAGCAATGTATCAAACAAAGAGCATCTCAAATTGACTTACTTGAAAAAGTAGTTTTACATGTTGTGAATGGAGGTGGAAGATATACAAAAATCTTAAATCATCTAAGTGCTCTCAATGGCATGGTTTTGAAATTGTTTCACATGTTGTGAATGGAGGAAGATATACAAAAATCTTAGATCATATAAGTGCTCTCTATGGCATGGTTTCAAAGCTGGAGGTGATCGAATTTAAGATAGAGAATGGGGATAAGGTACTCAGGTTTATCTTGTCACTTTCCCACCTTCTTATGAACACATGAAGCGCTAGTCTTAATGTACATGTACAGAAAGGAAACTTTAGATTTTGCTGATGTTTAATAGTTACTATTATTAGAGAAAAGAAGGCTAAAGAATGAAGGGTGTACGTCACATGAGGATTCAACGCTAGTAGCTAGCAATTGAAAGAAGAAGAAAGATTTTGTGCAAAAGTAAGGCTTTTGGAAATGCATACGATTTGGACACATGGAAAATGATTGTCTAATAGAGTAGGTTTGTCAAAGGGTTTTGGGTCGAATGATAACATTGTCTCTCTTGTCAAGGGAGATTGTGACTTCCTTCGAAGAAAGACAAAATTCATCCTCATGGTATGTTCATTTTACCACGATAGAGGATGTGATGTTAGTGGCTTCCATAGGTTTGCAAACGGTCATTAGTTTGGCAGTTATGCAAGGTGTTTGTGGTGGAAGTTATGTCGATGGCTTAAGAACTTCTGAGTGAGTCAAGTAGATGGAAGTTGCACCATAAATTTCTGCATGTTTTTTCAACATGTGAGAAAGAAAAAAATTTGTTGGAAGTGACATTATTCCAAGTAGTCTACTCTTTATGGTGGAGTGGGTTATGTTTCTTGAGTTCAAGATTATGATTGTAGGTGAAGATAATACGTGCAACAAGAGTTGTAGATTCTTTAAATATCTTGTCAAGGTGGAATTTGTAGGGTTCTTGGGTAAAATATTAGAAGAGAACAATCACACATATGAAAGGTGCAAGAAAAGTGATAGGAGCTTTGGTTTCATACATCTTCCCAATTAAGAACTATTTAAGTTTGGTATACTAACTCTAGTTGTATAAGTAGTACAAAGCTTTGAGAGTCTTTCTTGGGGTCGAAAAGAGAATTTTGTGTGATTGTAATAATTTTTCACATGTAGAATTTCTTTACTGGGTCATAGTTTTTTTTTCCTCCACTTTTGGAGTTTTCTATGTAAAATTCTTGTACTGTTCCTTATTTTTGAATGAGATTTTAGCACTTGTGATCTACAATCTTCTCATGTTAAGTGCTTTGGTTGTTAAAAGTAGTGTCTTCATCTTCCAACGTCTATGTTCGGAGATAGGTTGAAGACTTTGATAAACCTATTAATTTTTTTTTTATAAAAAACAAATATATAAGGTCCCGTTTGATAACCATTTGGTTCTTGGTTTTTGAAAATTAAGCCTATGAACACTACTACAACCCATAAATTTGTTTTGTCATCTACATATTCTCATATATTCAAAAATTAAGTCAAGTTTTGAAAATTAAAAAAAATAGTTTCTAAAAACTTGTTTTTGTTTTTAAAATTTGACTAAGAAGTCTAGTGTATAAAAATTGAAAGAAAACAAGCATAATTTTCAAAAACCAAATTGTTATCAAACGGGACTTAATATAAACCATTTTAAAAGTTGATGGACTAAAGTTATAATTTAAAATAAAATTTTTCAAAAAATAAAAATAAAAATAAAAATAAAACAAAATATATAATAAATGAGATTCAAAGATAACAACATGTGATTGACCCATTCAAAGCAAATATCTCAGCCAACGTCAAGCCCTTGCTTTGGAATTCAAAAAAAGCTGTGGGACCCAACTGATGTGGTGACTAGTCAAATTTGTACACGACTCTGTCAATGTGAAGATATAAATTTTATATCAGTTGAGTAAACTGTTACATTCAATTATAGAGAAATTATACTCTTTTATTTTTCTCTCTTATAACCCATACATAAATAAATATTCATGTTATAAAGTGGGGACAAAGATTAATTCCTCGTTCCAACATAATTTAAGAAAAATTCTCATTTGTGAGATTGAATTGTCGAAAATTATTTTTTGCTTATTTTTTTAATCTCAATTAAATAAAATGAATTCTCTTGAAAAATCTGCAGGTAAATAGTTAATTTTCAATAGAAAATTCTCATTAAAAAAAAATCTTGAACCTCCTCATAAAAATAGAATAGTAATTTCATGCACGTATCAAATTAGGATATAATTATTCAAAAGATATAGTTCAAATATTCAACTATACTATATATACTTCAAATTTCAAACATATACAATACTAAGTCATTAAACAAACAAAAAATTAAAGAATATTACCACATAATCTCTTATATATATATATAATTACCACATCTACCCAAATAGTTAGAGACCACTTCTGCTTAGCTAAGCCTAAGACAAAAATTTTTCTTCCCACTCTCCACCTGTCACTTAAAGAAATTATTTTATCTATCTCATTGGAAGAAAAGAACATCCCTAAATATAAAACTCTCAGTGTACCGTTATTAAGGAGGTTAATCAACCATGTCAAATTAGTGAAGATGACTCAATTAATCAAGCTAAATGATGTGATTCCAGAAGGTTCTCTCCAACAAATTCGGTTTTCTATTGTCAGCTGATTTCTCCTGTATTGGTAGGATATCTGTCCTCTTTATTTTCATTATTTGTATTATTGATTATTTGCCCTAAAGGGACTTTGCTGTATAAATATGACCTCTGCCATCATTATTGAATATACTGAGAAAATACAGAGAGAGTAGTTTTTCCTCTCAATTACTGTTTCTTCTAAAAACTCAAGTTGGTATCAGAGCTAAGAAAATGACCAACGTCTCAGTAAACGGTGCTGCACCCATGATGAACACGACCACGTTTAGCTCGCCTCCGCTTAATCAATTATTGAATCAAATCACTACGATCAAGCTGGATCGTGGTAATTTATTGTTGTGGAAGAATCTGGCCCTCCCCATCTTGCGAAGCTACAAGCTCGAAGGGCATTTGCTTGGAACAAAGCCTTGTCCGCCTGAGGTTATCGTTCAAACTACAGAAGATACTGTTAGTAATACCACAGAAAATGCAGTTGCAGAAGCCTCAAGCTCTACAACATCCGTGGTCTCAAATCCACTGTATGAAGCATGGGTGACAACTGATCAACTATTATTGGGATGGCTATATAACTCCATGACATCTGAGGTAGCCACTCAAGTCATGGGATACAACAATGCAAAGGATCTATGGGAAGCCATTCAGAATCTTTTTGGAATTCAATCAAGAGTAGAGGAAGACTATCTCCGGCAAATCTTTCAGCAAACACGCAAAGGTAATTCTAAAATGGCAGATTATTTAAGGCTAATGAAAACTCATGCTGACAATTTAGGGCAAGTTGGAAGCCCCGTTTCTTCAAGGAATCTGAGCTCTCAAGTGCTGCTCGGCCTGGATGAGGAGTATAATCCTGTTGTCGCTATGATCCATGGAAGGGGTGATATATCCTGGTCAGAGATGCAAGCAGAACTACTCGTCTTTGAAAAACGACTTGACCTTCAAACGACTCAGAAAAAATCAGTTTCGTTCAATCACAGTGCATCTGTCAATATGGCAAACAAAGGAGTAATCAACCCCTCTAATAATTCCAACCGAGGATGGAATGTCAACCCCAATAGTCAGAGAGGTCAGAATTCAAACAGTTCACAGAGAGGGGGATCCAACTTCAATGGGAACAAAGGCCGTGGAGGAAGAGGCAGAGGCTATGGCAATTACGGCAACTCTAATCGACCTATTTGTCAAGTCTGTGGTAGGCCTGATCATCTAGCTCTTGCCTGTTATCATAGATTTGACAAAGAATTTAGTCCAAATCAGAATAGGAATGGCCACTTCAATGTCTCTAATAATCATTCAAATTCTGGAAACTATGCTGGAAACACTAATTATGCTGGAAGTTCTTCACCTGCTACGGCTTTTGTTGCAAACTCAGGGAATCCATTCTTAGCAAATTCTGAAACAATGATTGACTCAAATTGGTATGCAGATAGTGGTGCCTCGAACCATGTCATCGGTGATTATAACAACTTGGTTAATCCAAGAGAGTATGGAGGTAATGAGTAAGTCATTATAGGTAATGGTACTAAGTTACCTATTTCTTTTACTGGCAACACTTACTTAACTGATGGATCTCATGTTCTTAGCCTTGAAAACATACTTTTGGTGCCTGACATTGCTAAGAATTTAGTTAGTGTTTCGAAGTTAGCACAGGATAATAATCTATACTTTGAATTTCATGGTAATTTTTGTCTTTTAAAGGACAAGGCCTCGGGTCGGGTGCTGCTGAAAGGAACTCTTAAGGACGACTTATATCAGCTAGAGAGTGTTCAAAGGTTGCCTTCATCTGCTGTTTCGGTTCCAATCTCACAGAAGTTCATAAATAATCCATCAGTCTGTGTTGCCTCATGTCAGTCTGTTAGTATTTTTGCTGCTGTTTCAAAAAGTATTTGGCATAGAAGGCTTGGTCATCCAGCCTCTAGAGTCCTTGATTTTGTTATTAAAGCATGTAAACTCCCAGTTAAAGGAAATGAAGGTTTGAAGTTTTGTGAATCTTGCCAGTTTGGTAAAGCTCATAGCCTCCCTTTTCAATTATCTAACACTCGTGCACAGAAACCATTTGATTTAGTATATTCAGATCTATGGGGTCCAGCACCTGTTCAATCCCCTGATGGTTTTCGATTTTATATACTGTTTTTGGATGATCATAGTCGTTTTGCTTGGTTGTATCCTCTTAAACAGAAGAACGATGCCTTTTCTGCCTTCAAACATTTTATTCAGATGGTTCAAACACAATTTAATAGATGTATAAAGGCCTTTCAGTCTGATAATGGGGGGGAGTTTGTGCATATTCATCAAGAATGTTATAGGTTGGGTATTATCTCTCGATATTCTTGTCCATACACTTCGACTTAGAATGGACGGGCAGAGAGGAAGCATCATCATATTATTGAAACCGGGCTTACCCTTCTTGCTCAGGCATCTATGCTCTTATTTATTGGTGGCATGCCTTTCTTACAGCCGTTCAACTTATTAATGGTCTTCCAACTGCTGTGCTTCAGGGTAAGTCACCTATTGAAGTTTTACTACATTAAAAGCTTGATTTCTCTACTTTACGTGTCTTTGGCAGTGCGTGCTTTCCATGCCTTCGATCATATCAAAGTCATAAGTTTATGTTTCACTTAGAGAAGTGTGTTTATCTTGGCTTTAGTCCTATTCACAAGGGGTACAAGTGTATGAATGCATCTGGAAGAATTTACATTTCAAGAAATGTTCGTTTTGATGAGCTGGACTATCCCTTTTCCACTGGTTTTGGTCAACAACCTATATCTCCTGCTACACCTACAGTGTGTCCTCCTATTTCACAGTGGTTTCCAGCACCTACCACACCTTTATTACCCTCACAGATGCCTATTAATTCTCCAAGATCCCAACCTTTAACTACTCCAGTATCCCCACTCATTACCTCTCCTATATCTACACCCCAACCTCCTCAGTCTCCCGTTCAGTCCCTTATACCTCAGCCCTCACAGTCACCTACACCACAACTCTTTCCCCAGACCTCTCAGACTACACAAACCCCTGTGACCTGTTCACAGTCACCCCAGACCTCTCGGTCTCAGTCTCCTTTTCCCACAGCTACAACACTTGTCCCATCTACTGTCGAAACAAATTCAAATTTTGTGTCAACCAACCAACCAACCTTGCCTTCTCATCCAATGACTACTCGTGCCAAAGCAGGAATTTTTAAGCCTAAAGCCTGGCTTGCCAAACCAGTCACTGATTGGTCTCTTACAGAGCCAACAAAAGTTAAAGATGCATTATCTACTCCACAGTGGAAGCACGCCATGGACCTTGAGTTATCTGCTCTTGTGTCAAACAATACGTGGAATCTTGTTCCTCCATCTCCAACTTTGAATGTGGTTGGCAACAAGTGGGTGTTTCGAATTAAGAGGAATGCCGATGGTTCAATTCAGCGATACAAGGCCCGCTTGGTTGCTAAGGGATTTCATCAAAGCCCGGGTGTCGATTTCTTCGAAACATTCAGCCCTGTGGTCAAGGCATCTACAATCTGAGTGGTTCTTAGTCTTGCTGTTACAAAAGGTTGGTCGATGAGGCAACTTGACTTCAATAATGCCTTTCTAAATGGCACATTGGATGAAGAAGTATATATGTGTCAGCCACCCAGTTATATTGATCCCTCTTGTCCAAATTATGTCTGCAAACTCAACAAGGCCATCTACGGCCTCAAGCAAGCTCCTCGGGCGTGGAAAAATACTCTGAAATCTGCTCTTCTTTCATGGGGTTTTCAAAATTCGAGGTCAGATACTTCACTTTATTTCTATAAACGTGGTTGTGATATCATTCTTCTGCTTGTGTATGTTGATGATGTTGTGGTAACTGGAAACAATGATCAGTTGATTGCGCATCTAATTACTGTCTTGGATGGACGTTTTGCTTTAAAAGACTTGGGGCGGCTAAGTTTCTTTTTGGGTATTCAGGTTAACTACTTATCTTCTGGTATTTTACTTACTCAAGATAAATATATCAATGATATGTTGCATAAACTAGAGCTTGAGGATCTTAAACCTGCCCCATCTCCTTGTGTTGTTGGCAAACACTTGTCTTTGTCTGATGGTCAGCCCCTAGCAGATCCGTTTATGTACCGCAACACCATTGGTGCCTTACAGTACCTCACAACCACACGACCAAACCTTGCCTACATTGTCAATCATCTCAGTCAATTTTTGAAACAACCAACTGACATCCATTGGCATGCGGTGAAAAGAGTCTTGCGGTATATCAGTGGTACGAAACATCTTGGTTTAATGATTCAAGCTGGTTCGAGTCTTGCTATTTCAGCTTATTCTGATGCCGACTGGGCGTCAAATATTGATGACCGTAAATCTATTGCTGCTTATTGTGTGTTTCTCGGTGAGAATTTAGTGTCTTGGTGTATAAATATGGCCTATGCCATCATTATTGAATATACTGAGAAAATACAGAGAGAGTAGTTTTTCCTCTCAATTACTGTTTCTTCTAAAAACTCAAGTACCGTTCTAACTCCTTTAAATAATTTATTTGAAGCTAAGTCGAAATTCAATGAAAATATATCTTAATTAAAAAGTAAGAAAGAATATCCACGTCTGTTATATGCATATATATAGACTCGAAAAATTTCTAGTACTACGGTAGTACCTATTCCTTCCATTCAACATTTGACACGTCATTTAATGAGCATTAAATGATATAATATTTTATTCTATGAAACCCACACCATTCTTAAATACTCCTTACATGGCAAACAATAAATGGAAGTAGTATGGAAAATTTTCCATACTACTACTAGAAATTTTCTCATATAGACTCACATCGTTCCATTTGTTGTGACGTGTCGTCGAGGAAACATGTGTGTTTATCTAGCTACGTCGTTTCGATATATGTAAGGAAACATTTTTTTTGGTCGTTATTGTTTGTTGTTTATTTTATTTATTTTTAACCAATTTGTTTGTTGTGGTTGTTTGTTTGTATGCCAAAGAGTTGGTTTCGTGGTTAGAAATAAAAATTAAAAAGGGGAAATTATTCGATGTCATTGTTTTGTTGACACGGCGGATCTCTTAGGAGGTCCTAAAATTTGGGTGGTTTAAAATTTAAATGATTAACAATTTTAAATGAATACTTAACTGTAAAATTATAATTTTTAGTAAAAATAGACCTAAAATATTTTTTTTATCCTAAACATTGAATTTAATTGCACACTTTTTAACTTGATAGTGTTGCAATCTTTATCTTAAACTTGATTAGTGTTGCATTTTTATACTTTATGTTATAGGTGATTTTGGACCACCTCGATGCACAAGGGCAGAAATCGGACTGGGAGATGGATCCAAGTGGCGAAACTGGCAAGTGGGACGGGCCAAGACCGAAGGGGTCGGGTTTTTGGCCCGACCCCCTGCTCGGCTCCGTTTGGTCCCCACCGCCTCTGGTTGCCCCGGTTTCGCCTAGTTTGTCCCGAAACGCTTCCAAATACCTAAAAACCCTAGGAGGATGAGTAGGTATTTATATTCCTCTTCGCCACTGAAGAAGGGGACCCAAATTCTCTACTCTATTCTCGACTCTCTCTCTCTTGCTCTCTAGCCCTCCTACTTCCGTTTTCTGACTTAAGCATCAGAGGCGGTGTGGCTAGCACCACACCGGTGTGCAGGTTTTCCGTCTTGTAGGCCACGTCTTCCCCCCTCATCTACAAATTTACCGTTGGTGGCACGTGAAGGTCATGTGAGTTCCCTCTGACCAAAATCGACCATCAACACTTTATAATAAACTTTCATTTGAAAATCATTTTGCTAGTGTATCTATGTGACTTTAGAGAAAAACAATATGAAAGTTGGATTTTTTTTTTTTTTTTTTTTTTTTTTTTTTTGTGTAGAAATTTGAGGTTTGAAAGATTTGTTAAGTTGTTGATCTTTAGCATTAATCAAGCTCAATTTTATGCATATTTGTTTTTTGTTGAAACTTGTGAGCCTTGAAACATTTTTGCTTGCTTATTTTTGTTTTTTTTTTAAATTAAAATTGTGAAAAAAAAATCAGTTTTAAGATGAAACTAACCAAACACACATGTATCTAAATTAAAAGTGCTTCAATGAAAATAGTTTTTTAAAAAGTGTATATACATATTAAAAAAATATTTAAATTAGTAGCATGCCAAACCTACCCTAAGCTATTGTGTTCAAATTTCTAATGTCGAAGTTCACCATTGTTCAAGCTCATGTTCTCATCAATGTCACATTTTTTTTCTCCAACCTTACAACTCTATGAATACACACAATTTAACATTGTAGTGTAATTATCATCCAAATCTGACCCACCCATAAACAAAGTCCATTTCAATCAAATTGATACGTCCAAACAACACGTTTATATATGTAAATATGTTAATAAAATAATAATTTAATGATACACGAGCTCTATATTAAAAAAATTGTACATATTCTTTGTATGAGAAATTGTAGTACATATAATGTAAAATTGAGAATTCTAAACCATCAAATATCAAATTGGAAATTCTAACGGACAGACAGGTTAAATTACAAATTTAGTCTTGAACTTTCAATTTTATGTCCATTTAGTCTTCACTCCAATATTTTTTTGAATTTTCAATTTTGTATCTAATAGATAATGGACTTATATTCAACATTTTTTACGATTCATGAATCCGCTCCATACGAAATTGAAAGTTTAATCATAAAATTCATGAATTTGCTTGATTTCGTTGTACATAAAATTCAACATTATATCTAATAGAGTGATTAGGCTTTTTTTTTTTTTTTTAAAGAAAAAATCTGAATAGAGTTTTTGATATTTTAAACGTTGAGTGATCTATTAGATATTTTTTAAAGTTCAATAAACACGGACTTGTAATTAAAGAAATGAAAAAAAATGAAAAAAAAATTCCAAGTTGAGAGGATGCTTAGCTGTGAAGCAAAGCAGGCACCAGCACAAAAGAACATATGTTTGTAAATTTCAAAAGCAAGAATTTTCTTCCCCAAGAAACCGCCATTATCATTCTGAATTTCCCAGATCTCCCATGACAAAACAAAAGCAACAAAAGCACAATTTCTGCAATGTGTCAATGCAAAAAGACAAAAGAAAAAACTAAAAACAACATATGAAATGAACTCACTCACTCACTCACTCACCACTGTTCTTCTCTCCTTCTGCCACCTGCTTTGTCTCCACCTTCTGTTTCTTCTGAAGCTGTCGAATTCTGGAAACTTCTTTCTCAGTGGATGACCCGTTTTTCTTTTCATCCCTGCAAGGATGATTTGGAATTGTTTTGTAAATAAGAGTGTTAAATAAGTCTGTGAGACCCACAATAAAGTGTTGGAATAAAAATTAAAAAGTTTATGAGACCCTCAATAAAATGTTGTGATTGGTTGATAATATAATTTTGTGGGTCTACAATTGGATGTTGTATATCTTAATCCAAACAAGGAGTTTGGGTGAACTGGAGTTATTAACTCCACCTTCAAACTAATCTGTATGAATCATTCTCTTACTACACATATGCAACACAAATAAAGACTCTTGAACTCTGATTTTGTCAGTTCCTACTGATTAGTGATGGCGTGATGTTATGTTATCCCTCCAGAGCATATGCAGAATTATATTCCTACGTTTAATTATTTTTAGATTGGGAGCAGTTAGAGGATCTCACGTTGGCCCATGTTCAATTTGGAAACACTTTATACTCTTCTTCCCAAGTTATCAACAACATCAATTATGCTAAAGACAGTAAAGAAATGGCCTGTGTAACTCTTTAATACAAAGTTATATTGACAGTCATGTGTAGTACAAGTTAATGCAGAAACAATAAATTGATTAGCTAACAAGTTAAGAGTCTTTAATTTTGAAATAAAAAAATCATTTTGAAAAAGTTTCTAGTGTTTGACAACCACTAAAAATGACTTATTAGAAAATGAGATTCATAAATAAACCATTTTGAGGGAAAAACTTGAAACCAAATTTTTAAAAAGGACTTTTAAGTAAACAATAACTTGGGGAAATTGAAAAAAATAACCCCTTTCAACTTTATGATTTGTAAAAAAGGACCCCAATCAATAAAATGGTTTTTTCTAACCCCTTTTTCTTAACCTTAGAAGTAAAATTACGAAAAAGCCCTTAACTATTTGAAAAGAAAACTTTGACATACTCGATTTCTTAAGTTGATTTCGTGCTTCCATTTGGTTTTTAATCGATTTTATATCGGCTTTCATTGCAATGTTTTTCGGGTTATTTGTGATTTTTCTAGGATTTTCAAGTTTTACGTATATTCTAGGATCGTTTCTCAAGATTTGTTTGAAACTTAGATTGATTTTTTTTGTATATCATTAAGTTTCGACATTTTCTGTGTTGGTTTTGTTGAACAACGCCGTAGATTTTAAGCTTGAGCGAATGGGTTTTCGTCTGCAAAGGATGAATCCCTGTCGGGTTGCTTGGAGAGACACCGGGAAGAAGACTGAAAAATACTTTTTTTTGGTAGAAATTGTCTTTCCCGGGCTCGATCTCGGCCGGGAAATCCAACCGGGATTCTCGATTGTCTCGGTCAGAAGGGGCGGAATTATGATTATATTATATGTTTTTTTTTTATTTTTAAATTAAATATATTTATATTTACTTTCTATGAAGTATCAAAATCTTTCATTGCTTTATTGGGTAGCATGGTGTTTAAGGTAAGTAAGAAAACGGATGTGCCTACGAAGCCAATTTTTAAAGCTTGAATTATAACAAGATTGTATATACAAGTTAAACAACGATTCCCGGTCGGGCGGTCCAGCCAGGTTTGAACCGGAAAAATTCAACATTTAAAGGCTATAAGTTCGCTCGAGATTCTCGGTCGGGCAGTCCAGCCAGGATATGACCGAAAAAAAATTAATTACAAAAGATATGAAATCTTTTGTGTGTTGTATGAGTTTTTTTTTTTTTTTCTTAATTTATATTTTTTTGGAGGGTTAAAATTAATGTAGTAATTATTTTTTTGAGAATGTTAATGAAAAGGTGGGTAAAAAATTAATTACATTTGTATTTGTTACATTGGAGAGTAATTTTAACCCATTGCTTACATCATCATCATCAAGGAGGTCAAAAAAAACTTTTTTCCTAGAAGGGGGTCAAAATTTCAAATAAAAAACTTCAAGGGATCATTTTTGTCATTAGCTCCAATAACTTGTGTATAAAAACGTTTGTGAGGAAATGCAACCAAAATTATGAGTGTTTAAATTCTAAACAATTTTATACAAAATATTTTTTAAAAAATGCATTATTAAAAAACATTTAAATTAAAATGTATTCCAAACAAACCCTAAGTCTATAATTAGAGGGGAAATTGACAAACATGACCCCATAAAGTTTTGGTTTTGGAAAAAAGGACCCCTTTAGAAACAATGTTTTTTTTGGACCCCTTGATGATGAAGATGATGTAAGCAAGGGATTAAAATTACTCATATGCCCCCAATGCAATAAATACAAATGTAATTAATTTTTTACCCACCTTTTCACTAACATTCTCAACAAATAATTACTCCATTCATTTTAACAAAAAAAAAAAAAAAAAAAAAAAACACAAAAGATTCCATATCTTTTGTAATTAATTGTTTCCCGATCATATCCCAGCCGAACTGTCCGACCGAGAATCTCGAGCGAGCTTAACCTTTAAATGTTGAATTTTCCCCGATCAGACCGCCCGACCGGGAACTGTTTTTTAATTTGTATATATTAGAACTTGGCTTGTTGGCACATCCGTTCTTTTACTTTCCTCGAGCACTGTGCGGTCCCAAGTTCTCAATAAAAAACAACGTGATTCTAGGGATTCGAAAGATGAAACTCGTGCACGCAACACCCGCTTGTGCCCCTTTACCAATGAAGCAACGAGAATTTGACACTTTAGATAAAGCAAATATAAATATATTGTTTTTTTTTTTTAAAACATATATAATCATAATTCCACCCCTTATGACCAAAAAAATTGAGAATCCCGATCGGATTTCCCGACCATCGAGCCCGGAAAAAACATTTTCTACAAAAAAAAAAAAAAAAGTATTTTCCAACCTTCTTCTCGATCTCTCCAAGCAACCCAATCACGCTCAAGCTTAAAATCCACAGTGTTTTTCAACAAAACCAACACAGAAAATGTCGAAACCTAATGATATACAAAAAAACAATCTAAATTTCAACCAATCTTGACAAACGATCCTAGAATATACCTAAAACTTGAAAATCCTAGAAAACTCACAAATAACCCAAAAAACATTGCAATGAAAGGCAATGTAAGATCAATTAAAAAGCAAATGAAAGCACGAAATCAACGCAGAAAATTGAGTTCGTCAAAGTTTTCTTTTCAAATAGTTAAGGGCTTTTCGTAATTTCACTTCTAAGGCTAAGAAAAAGGGTTAGAAAAAACCATTTTATTGATTGGGGTTCTTTTTTACAAATTATAAACTTCGGGGGTCATTTTTGTCAATTTCTCAATTAAGGCTTTTCACAAGGCTGATTCTTCTTTCTCTTCTTCCCTCTTTTTGATTGCAGGTTTAAATAGACAACGTAAGCATAAACTCTTCAAAATTTCATCCTTTTAGCTGGGCCTTGATCAATAATGGGATCTGCTGGAGGCTGTTGCGGCTCTCCTTGCTGGTTTTCAGGGCCTTTTTCTGCTTCTGATGCGGGAGCAGGAACATAACCTTCTGGAAACGGTGGGGGTGGTGGGGCAGGTGGCAGCTGCAATTTACACGAATATCATCAGCTAAGTCTTGATATAAAAAACATAAATCATAAATATGCATGTAGAACAAGTCATTTGCAGCCCATACTAGCAACTTATCTCCTGAGATAATTCAAACTTTTTAGAAGTTTTAAGTGTAATAAATTCATTTAATTATAGATAGTATATGTGATTTTATTGGTTCGGACCTTCTCAGGACACATATGAAGCCCAAGTTATTTCTTCTACATTTAGAGCGAGTAATGTAGATTAGGGGTAGTTAGATCAGATGTGGTCATGTTGTTCAAGTTTATAAACGGATGAGACTTCATACAAAGTTCTATTATTACTAAATCAAATGCAACAACGATCAAAATCCTTGAAATGTATCTGAAGACCCACCCCAATAGTTCTACCCCTTGGAGAAATCATATGCATATGAATAACACCTTTTTTTTTTTCTTTTTCAATGGCACTTATTTTGAACAGACTTGAGGATTCAGCACAATAATGAATGCCTAATCCACGTAAGAATACAAAGTTGAGGATTTCGAACAGCTTTAACAAATAGTGATCGGATGGATAATTTGTAAACATGTCATTATGCACATCAAATTTATTACTCATACTCCAAATTTTGTAAGTAAAAATAATTTCATTTATTTCAAAATATAGGTCATCCATGAGAACACACAATAAGAAAAAACGTCAGTTGGAAAATAACTATTCATACATGTAGTCACAGCCATTTTTGTTTAAAAAACAGAAATTTCAAAAACATTTATCAAACAAAGCTAAAAAATTTCATCAGGTGAGATTATGACTAAAGAAAAACTGCATCCAAATTCTCACCACTTTCTTCTTAATACTGGACGTTTGATAAATTAGCTCTTTGCAATATATACACAAACAAAATATGATTTTCTGTTATAGAAAAAATGAAGCTTATGCAGTACCAATATGTCAATTGAGAGCAGATGCTTCGTGATATTTAAGTTACCTTGCGCTGCAAGGATGCAAGAATGCGATCAACTCGCTTTACTTCCTTAAAATCAATGGTCTCTTTTCCAGGTTTTACTTCTTCACTCTCATTTTCGGAATCAACTGAACAAAAAATGAGAACAATTAATAAAAATGAAGCTGCAAGCTGAAAGAACAAAGTTCAAAGATCATCATCATCAGGCTAAGGCAATGTCACTGTATCTGTCTTATTCTACGTTTCTTATCAGAATGAACTATTGCATATATGTGGGACAATCTATCTTGGCTCATTTTTATAGTTTATACACTTTGTATCACCTCTTTTCAAAGACAATTAGATTTCTGAAACTGAAGTTTGAATTTAGAAGAACTTTCATAAAGCCTATTGGGTACTATAATCATCAAATATTTATAGCAAAGGCCATGATAGAGTTTATCTCTCTTTCTTGTTTTTTGGAGTCAATGAGTCTAACTCTTCATTAGCAACAATAAAAAAGATGATAAATTAGTTAAACTAAGATTTTAAAAACAACCCATGTTAAGATAAGATAGCAAAACCTTAAGCACATAAAATCATTGGTGAATCATGAATGATCATCTTTTTCCCACAACTTAAAATAGCAAGAGCAAAAAATATATCATCAAGAGCTAGATACCATATCCGATCTTCTCCAACTTCGAGGAAGCAGTGGTAAAGGCCTTCGATATGTAATATAGTGCCCGGCTCTGTGGTATGATGAAAACTCAACATAAGTCTCCAACAAAACAAAGCAAGAGAGAGGCAGAATGCAGAATAGCCTTATAACTTACAACAAATTCAACATACATCTCAAATAATGGGGTAAAAACCCAACAATATTTAAGATGATGAAGTTTGATAATCTACAATATCACTAATTAGAACAACAATTAAGTTTCCATTATGCTATTTAAGAGATATTTCCCATTATGATAATTTACTGAATGCAACTATGAAATCCGATCCATATGCATCAATTATCAGCTAAAAAAAACAAAAAACAAAACAAAACAAAACTAAGACTGCACCAAATAAATTGCATTGACAAAGAAAGATAAGTATGACAATCTCACAACTCGGGCAGCAAAAACATTGCAAAGCTGAGGCGCCTGATAAATAGAACCATCCAAGATATAATAAGTCAACATTGGTGTGACTTTCTCAGGACCATCCCTCTTTTGCTTTCGGAAAACAAAAAGGTGAGGCTCCATAACTTCATTCAGCATGTACTCTGTACCTGTCATTTTTCTGTTGAAAAGAAGATTTCCCCATCATGATAATGCCTAAATGAAAATTGAAACCTAGGATTACAATTAACAACACTTATTACAAGAAATTAACAATGTATTAAGAATCCCAGTTCCAATTTTTGACAATCTGACTTGAACAAGAATAAATCAAGAACATGGTTGAGCTATCCAAGTAGAAGAAAGAACATAACATTTGTGATATATACGATCAATTAGATGAAGAAAATTATCAAAAGAAAAAACGAACCCTATCAACAGAAACAAGAAATTAGGAGACGAAATCATACGAGAGTTGAGAGAGATCGAGGGGGTGAATGGAGCGCATTCTGAGTTGTTCGTTGTTACAAGTCCAGTCGTAGAAAGGAGACAAGGCGAAGTAATCGAAAACCAAGTTCCGATCAAGAGGGTAAGTATTGAGCCACAGCTGGTCTCTGAAGCAAATTCCGGTCATGTCCGTCCCTGGCGGCTGGGGCGCTGCCGGCGGTGGTCCCCCTTCAAAATTCCCGATCCCCGGCGGCGGCGCGGGTGGCGGTGGAGTAGCCATTTGCGTGAGATTTGTAGAATTTTAAGCGAACTTAAATAGAACGCAATGGTTCAACCTTTCGGTCTACATCCACTTTGAGAACCAGGTATAAGAAAACCCAATGTAGAGTACCTCAATAATTTTAACCGATTTGAACGTCAAGCGGAACACCCACACTGAGCTCACCTCACAAATCTGAAACACTTGTGAATAATCAGAGTTCCCGAGAAAAGCAATCACCGTCGCTGTCCGATGCTGTTCAAATGGAAGCCCGATTCAGTCACTCACAACCGAGACCCACGCCTGCTCTAAACCGAGACTAAAACCGGCGACCAGCTTCCTGAATCAGTACCCACGGCGACACTCCGGCGAGGAACTGATCTCTGAACCGAGACCCACGGCGTTTCAACCCCTCAAACCGAAACCCACGGCGACACTGCTAGAAGGATCAACTCCGGCGAGATACCGTGACCCAAACTGACGGTGAACAAGCGATTGAACCGAAAACCCACGCAAGCAATGACCGGCGGCTGAAGTTTTCGTTCTCCCTCTGTTTTTCCGTCTCTCTATGTTCCCATTCAAATCGTGAAGCAGCCCTAAATTGAAGATGATAGATAAAATTAGGTTAAATTGTCAAAAATACCCCTCGACTTTAGGGTTTGTTTCAATTATACCTTGGACTTTCAAAAGTTTCAATTATGTCCTTGAAGATTCAAATTTGTTTCAAAACTATCCTTAGAGACATTTTCCGTTAAATATATCGACAAAAATTGATGCGTTTGCATGTGTTTTTATCATTTTTTCCACGTATGTGTTCAAATCTATTCACATAAGCAACAATATATATGCAAACACGTCATTTTACATCCATGAATTTAACAAAAAAAAAAGCCTTCAAGGGTAGTTTTGAAACAATTTTGAAACTTCAAGGGCATAATTGAAACTTTTGAAAGTCTAGGGGCATAATTGAAACAAACCCTAAAATTTAGGGGTATTTTTGATAATTTAACCGATAAAATTACTCTCATGCCCTATGTATTCAGAACATTACAAAATGCCCTTTTCTTAATCATTTTTACAAATCCCCTGGTGACAAGAATATCAAACAATAAGTTGATTCTTTAATCTTCCTACCACCCTGGCCTTACATTAAATTCATTCTATGAGTTGTGAGAACCATGATTATCATACTGACAAGTTTTTATCAGTATGAACTTTCACCAGTTTAGCTTCATTTTAAGAAACCATATCCCTTATAAAGTGAAGTTTAGCATCAATATGCTTAGACCGTTTATGGTGAGATGAATTCTTTGCAACATGAATAACACTCTGACTATTACAATGGATGACAAGTATAAACTCTTGAGGCAACAACTCACCAACAATTCTCTTCATCCACACTACTTCTTTAACTACTTCACCAACTATACTCTGATTAAGTGATTGACAAAGCAACTACTGGCTGTAGAGCAACCTTCCAACTGACCACATTACCATACAAGCGAAGAATGTAACCTGATAAAGACCTTTTGTCAAGGTCTGCAACATAATATGCATCTATGAAGCCTTCCACACTACAAGAAAAAAGACCTACGATAGCTTCAGAAAAACGCTATTATATGGCTTTTATAGCGTTTTACAAAAAGTCATGACAGCCCATGCTATAAAAAGTATGGGGACTTTTTATAGCGTTTTATAAATGCTATAAAAAGTCTGACTTTTTATAGCATTTTATAAAGGTTATAAAAACACTATAATAAAAAAATTTCAATAGCATATTTTTCTCTTAATAGAATGTTTGATAACATTTTGTAAAAGCTATAAAAAACTTTCCATAGTGAAAATTAAAGGTTATTGTTTGTTAATGATAGCATTTATTTATAGTTATTATTATTTATTTATACTTTTAAAGAAAAGCTATTATAATCATTTGAATGGTAATTTTTTCCCCTCTTATAGCATGTTTTATGAATATTGTATCACATTTTTTTTAACTTTTGTAATGCTATTGTTCATATTTCTTGATACTCAAATAATCATTCATGAACCATAAAAATAGATACAATAAAAATGTCTTTATTTAAATTATCAATCATAAAAGATATCCACAATTCCCAAAAAAAATAGAAGGTATAGTAACATGATGTCATTAACTTGAAGATGATACGTACAAAATGTAAACTTTAACAATCTAACATTCATTAATTACAAAATTAAATATATGTTGCTAGCAAAAATTCAAATAACTCAAATTCGTTGGGTTGTGGCCAAGACATTCCATTGTTGTGAAGTAATTCTTTCATCAACCTACAAAAAGTTATGGAAAAGAAATAAATGAATATAAATATTCAAATAAAAAATTTAATTGACTGATAAATGGTCAAAAACCAAAAACTCTTATACACCAAAGCATCGACAATTCAGGCCAACTTAATTTCCAATCCATAGTTTTATCTATGGAGCAAATGTCAAAATTCATAACAATGGCCAACTAGGAAATTCAATAATTAAGTGAGAAAGCCCCAAAAACAAGGATTGCTATTGACAAGGTAGTATTTCGTTTGGTAGTTTCTATTACTAAGCTCTGTAACAACATTGAAAAAACAAATCCTAAAGTAATATGAAAGATATTCTGAACCATGATTAACACTTAAGATTATTGGTAAGAACTAAAACCTTCTATTATGTTGCATCTAGTTCCAAAATAGGAATGATACAAATATTATTTGTCTTTCTTATCAACAAATTGAAGGACATGATCATATAAAGCACAAGGATTTTGTTAACTAAAACCTTCTTAATTTAACCATTCACATATACAATTGCCTTTCTAATCAACAAATTTAAGGGCATGATCATATCACATCTTAATATAGCCATTTATAAATACAAATGACTTGGGAAGAAACCGTTAATACAACCATCAAATGACAGAATCATTAAAAACCATACAATTTTACCTCTTTTTACAATAACTATAAAAGGAACTATACAACTTGATTGCAAGTAGATTTGAAGACAACAAGAACTATTGAATGAACAAGTAGCAACTAGAGCTCACCTATCTCATTCTCTTTGGATATCCTATTTCAATGCTAAAATGAGACAAATCATATGAGCCACAAACTAGATGTCAGTCGAAAGCTATTCTTAAAACTAATGTTCCTCTTAAAGGTCGGTTTTAGAGTTGAAACAGTATTCACAAATCCATAATGTTGGAAGAAAGAGCAACCTCAGCCATTCATAATAAAATTAAACTAAGAAAATGACTTCTAAACAACTCTACTTCAGTTACTTCAATTCTATGGCCTCAATAATGTACAAATTTCCATCAATTCTAAACATAAAAGGAAGAGGGAAAAACATGCAAAGTTGAAAGTTATGGAAACATCAGATCCTCCTCCAGACAAAAAGGATTTAATCAGAACAATCATGCCCATAATCACAGTAAGATCACAATAAACAATGATTCAACAGATATGAGAAGGTACCAACCTTAAGGTCACACCATTTGGATGTGCAACAATTGATCTTCTACAGAGAAATGAAAGAGTCCTCTCATTCAACCTTGGAACATCAAACATGCATGTAACAATATTGGTGATATTCTACCATTCCATCACTGTGTTGATATGAAAAACAAAATCAAATTGTTAAATCCATCACATTATATATAGCAAACGATAATCTGCTTTATGCAAGAAGTTTCATGTTTAAGTACACGAAGCAACATCTTACAAACCTAGACACAATCCACATTAAAGGCTTAATTGAAGCACATAACAATGAAAATGACTTAAAAGCTCAAAAAATATGAGTAAATTATTTGTCAATTGATCTTGAGAGATATACAAGCCTTAAGTTAACTGCCAAAGTGCTAATAACACACATTTTGCATTATTTTCAAACAACAAAAAAGCAATTGAACATTTTAGAAGTAGAATAAGTTAATTTGTTGTGAACACAATGTTTTCAAACTAACACAATTTACATCAAAATCTAAAAGAAAAAATTATTGGTATCGTTCCATTCAACCTTCAAATTTAAACAATAAAAGACTCAACAACAGTTCCTCATAAAAGTGAATAATTGAGAGACTTCTTTAATATAAAGTAAATGTTGCAAGCAGCCCTTATCAAATTACTAATACAATACAAGTACTTTATTTAAGAATATGATATCAATCATTTGAAATATATAAAATAAGGATACAATTGCAAACATGGTCATTGAACTGAATGGAACCTTGTCTCTAAAATAAGACATGTCACATGAACTTACAATACCTTGATACAAGGTTTCAGATCACCAGTTATTGGCATGGGCTATAAGAGTTGTTGCCATTGTCTGCAAAACACAAATTACATCTTTTCCCATTTGCATGACTGAATGGACCTAGAACAAGAGGGAAAATGTGGTTAGCTAAGTGTTTGACAACACACTGTGTTTGGTCTCTTTTTGATTGGTCTTGTGGGACAAGTCATATTTCCACCTAACAATATCATAAAAATATTTAAAACAATCTACCACTGAACATGTAAATTAAGTCTATCAACTTGAACTTCTGGGTTAGTGGGTGCATAAATTACATTGAAGGGGTAAAAATTAAACCATGTTGTTTCATCAAGGAGAATAGGTGGTTCTGAAGTCAAAGTGCAGGCTGAGAAAGAACTTATTGAAAAGCTCTTCAACACAAAACACAAAAGGTGAAAATACAATAAAAATTTAAAACAAATCACTAATACAAATTGAACCTCAATTTCTTTCATTATTTATAACTTTTGTTTTGCGTCTCTGCAATTTACCGTGCAAGTTCTTCTCCCTCTCGTTTTGTGTCTCTGCAACTTACAATCTTCTTGAATTTTTTTCAATAAGTAAAGTAAGTCAAATTTTCCCTTTTATCCTATAACCAAGAAAAGACTAGAGATAGACACATAGCAAAGAATAAACCTTGTTGGCACTTTGAGTTACAAGTGTGAGTTCTTCTCCCTCCCATTTTGTGGCTCTGCAATTTACAAAAGAGGATCGATCAAGTTAAAGAGACAAATAAGTACATTAGGAATAAAAATAGTGTACAAAATACAATGATAAATGAGAGTAATACCTTGCAATAGAGCATAATCGAGTAAATGAGAGGTCATAACTCAGCATGTGAAAGTGAAGACATTTCAATCATAAATATTGATGGTGTGGAAGATGGATTTTGGAGGAATGTCGGGAAGAAGTGAAAAAAGACTGGTTTTGTTGGTAACAGTTAAATAACTCAAATGTGAAATTAGGTAAAAAAGTGGGAGATTGGAAAAATGAAGGTTTTGGGCTTTCAATAACAAGAAAAAGAAAATACAGAGCATCAATCTTTATGGGTTTTGATTTCATGAAGAAATAGATGGGTAGAGGTAATCAATGGCATTTGAGAAAAAGAAAAAACATTTGGTTTGATAAGTTTGGGCTCTACAACTAAACTTCCCCCCCCCCCCCCCCAAAAAAAAAAAAAAAAAAAAAGACAGTGGGATACAAGAGTAGAAGATCGAGGGAAATGGGGAAGAAAATAAAGGGAAGTTGAAGAAAGAAAGAAAGAGGGAAACCCTCAAACCAAACACACGCAAAACCTATCACTTGTGTCGCCGGTGTGAGAGCAAGAAATTGTGACCGACGACGTGTGAAAGAGACTGACGGTGGCCCTGTGATGCGAAATTTGTGATTGTGGGTTGAAAGAGAGAAACAGATCGACGACATGACTCTAAATACGAAATGGTGAATCCAAAGAATCGTAGGAACAAGCTGAAGATTGGAGATGGGAAATGGGAGCTTGGGATGTAGGGTTTCGTATGTGAGGGAAGGGAGCTGAAGATTGGAGATGAGAAAGGAGGTGAGAGTAATGCGAAAATGAAGGGGGCTTTTTTTTTATTCTAAAAATTTCAAAAGGGCGCAAATATTACCGCCAAAAATTTTTCTTCTCCGCCTTTTTTGTTTTAATAACGTTTTGTACAAGTGCTATAATTAAAAGCTATTAAATCCTTAATTTGTTGTAGTGCCAGCAATGCTGATTGATCACACTCATTCCCAAACACACAGTGAAACACCTGAACTACCTTTCAAAGACCGAAGCACCCATTTAGTTGCAATCCAATGCTCCTTTTTCAGGATTTGACATAAACCTACTTATCATGCTCATTGAGTAACCCAAGTCAGACCTAGTACAAATCATGAGATACATAATGCTTCTTACAACATTACAATATGAATTTCTGGACATCTCTAACCTTTCCTGATCAATATTAGGCGACTAAGACGAAGAAAAAGCCTAAAATGAGATGCTAAGGTTGAAACTGCCTTATAATCAGACATGTTATACTTCTCAAGCAGTTTATGCACATAACTCTCCTGCGAAATGGTTAACAAACCTTTCTTTCAATCTCTCTTAACATCCATGCCTATGATTCTTTTCAAAGAACCTAAATCTTTCATTTCACACTCACTACTCAACTGTTTCTTGAGTTCACAGATTTTAGCATAATCTTTAGACACAAGTATCATATCATCTACATAAAGCACTAGATAAACATATGTACCTTTCAGAGATAGTTTCCAATAAATGCATGCATCATATGAGCTCCTGTGAAACCCCTACTTCAAGATAAAAGTATCCAAACGAATATACCACTGTTTTGGTGATTGCTTCAGTCCATAAATGGACTTGTGAAGGAGACAAACCATATCTTCCTTTCCCTTCACCTCATAGCCCTTTGGTTGAGCCATGTAAATCACCTCCTCCAGTTCTTCACGAAGGAATGTTGTAGTGACATCCATCTGTTCAAGAAACGTGTCAAAGTGAACAGAAATAAATAAAACCTCATTATAATCAACTCCCTTCTTTTAAATGTAGCCCTTGACTAGCTTTATACTTGGGTTTGCTGTTATCTCCTGTACTTGACTTGATTTTATAAATCCACTTTGATTGAATGAGTTTCTGTTTAGGAGGCTTTGAAACCAATGACCACGTCTTTCTGTTTATGAGTTTCTTATGCAAAGTGGACAATTCTTCTTCCATTGCAGCTTTCTATTGTTCCTTCAAACCAGACTCAATATCCTTTTCAAATGTAATAGGCTCTGCCTCACTATTATCATAAGCACAATTCAGAGCAAAAACAACTAAGTCAGCAAAATCATACCTTGTAGGTGTCTGTTTCACTCTCTAAGATTTATCACGTGCAAGCTGATAATTTTGCAGGTCATTTACATCTACCTTCTTCTAAGCACCAAAGCTTATATCATTTGACACCTTGAGGGTAGCCAATAAACATACATTTCAATGCTAACTTGTTCAACTTTCCTTCCTTAACATGAGCATAAGCTAAATAACCAAATACCCTAAGATGTTCAAGACTTGGAGCTTCACCTTTCCATATCTCTTGAGGAGTTGAAATCTATAACATAAGGCAGATTCCTGTTAATGAGATAAAAACGGTTTAGGAGACACCTAATACGCTCCATTATCGTTCTATTGAACCTCTCAGCTAAACCATTCTGCTGAGAAGTGTATGTAATAGTAAGGTGTCTTGCAAAGTTTGTTAAATTCGTGATTTACAAATTCTAAATCATTATTTGTCCTCAAGTACTTTACCTTTCTCCTTGTTTGGTTCTCAGTCTGCTTCTTCCATTCAAGAAATTTCTCAAAAGCTTAATCCTTTTGTTTAAGTAGATAAGTCCACACTTTCCTTGAAAAATCATCAATTATTGACATGAAGTACCTCGAACCACCCATAGTAGGTACTTTCGCTAGACCCCACAAATCTGAGTGCACATAATCTAATATATTTTCGTTGAATGCTTACCTTTTTCGAATTTTACCCAAGTAGACTTTCCCATTATGCAATGGTCACAAAATGGGAGTTCAATGTCCTTAATACCTCCAAGTAAGCCTTGTTTAGAAAGAGCTAGTAGACTTCTTTCACTCACATGTGCCGACCTTCTTGGCCATAACACAAACATATCATTTTCTTTACCAGATGCAACAACCACACTTCCTACAATAACGGTCTCTTCCAATACATAAAAACCATTCTTCAAGGATCCCTTTAACTTCACCAAAGAATCCTTAGAAACTTTCAGAACTCCATTCTCAGATTTATATCAATAACCTGATCTATCTAATTCACCTAGAGAAATTAGATTTCGTTTAAGTTCTGGAACATACCTTACATTTGTAAGCAATCTGATCAACCCAACATGTGTTGTAAGTCGAACTGACACAATTCATTTCACATTGCAGACACCGTTATCTCCAAGCAAGACCTTTCCACCACTGACTTCCTGAAAAGTTAATCAAATATTCTCGCTTGGGAGTCATGTGAAATGTGCAACTTGAATACATGATCCACTCATCTTGAAAATCTCTACTGGACATCATCAAAACCTATGTTGAATCACACCCATTAGTTACATTGGGTGAACTCAATTCACCTCTCTTACCATCAGAGATTGGCGGGTCATCTGGCTGCTAAATGAAATTTATATCCACGACACCAAACTACTTTTGTAGTAATAACGACCAAGATCGAACACAGGGAAGGAAGTCCTAATGGGATCTAGGCTTTCGTGCAACAAACAAACAAGGGGGTTTGGAGAAGAAAAATTGTAAATAAAAGGCGAGAATTATAAAAATGCAAGAGAAACGAAACATGCAACAAATGAGAATTTGGGATGAAAATCAATAAGAGAAATGATCGCTGGATTTGGTATTTTTTTACTGAACTGTTTAATGGTTTGGCTTCATAGTTTGATCTAAAAATAATTCTATGAATTTTAATTTGAGTCCGGTAGTGCTTCTTGACTAGTTGGATAACCCTCCTAATTAACCTGTATCTAGTTAATTAAATAACCCGTAACCCCGACAATTAATTTGATTAACAAAATTAAATTATGCCCGCTGCCCCTCATGCATAACCCAAATTACCATTCAAATTATTTCTAATTAATTCAGAATAAACAATTTGATAACCTTCCCAATTGATCACCTAAATTAACCACATTACGAATAAGGACCCATAATTAAAGCCTTTAATTCGAACAAACATTCAAGTTAAATGGCAAAAATCTTCTCATGCTCTTAGGCCTATCGAGAATACATGCTAAGAATTAACATAATTTAACGCTTGTCTTGCCACAACCTAGTGGCTATCTAAAATAACAAGTAGAAAGCATTCGATCTAATCCTATGAGGCGTCAATTCAAAGGAAAAACATAAAATGCATTGATTTAAACAAGAAACATGAGAAAGTTCAATCAATATTCATAGAATTCTGTAAAAACCATCAAACTCACACAAAAATCATTAATGGTTCAGTAATCAACCAAAATCCAGCGATACAAAGACGTTTAGCTATGCATAATCGAGGTAAACAACAACATAATCTCAAAAAAATGCATAGAAATAATCCTAAAAAGTCCTAAACAACTTAGAATATCAAAAGAAAACGAAAGAAATCGGAAAAACACAGAAAATCTAACCTAACAGCGGACTAAAACGAACCTTATTATTTATACTAATCGTTGTAGCGTTGGGACACTAGAATGCAGCGCCTCAATGCTACACGTTTTGTATTTCGCATTTTTTCCGTAGCAACGTCGAGACGCTAGGGTCAGCGTCTGGACGCTGCCCTAATCTCTAGCATTTTGTCTTCTTTTCTTTCAATTGTTTCAGTTTGCTTTGCTTGGGGCTCGAACCTTTAACTTCTTGACACTCATTTTCAGGCTTGTTTCGTTCAGCTCGAGTCTTCTCACCTCCTCATCATCTGTGAACGTCATGATGGCTAAAAAACACTCCATTTAGCCCAAATTAGCACCAATTAGTGTGGTTCGCTCCTAGTGTCACCAATGCTCGAATTTACTTGAAAATAAGACATTTAAACCATAAAATAAATCTAACAAGATTAGATTAGCGGCAATAAGATAACACGAATTAGGTGCTATCAGAGACTTCTTTGTTCTTGTTCAATGGACAAATTTTCTTAAAATGTCAATCCTTATGACATAAGTAACATTTTTTTCCTTTTCCTCTGAATTTGGACCTAATTCTTGAATCCTTTCCTTTTGTTGAGATTGATGCCCTAAAACTCGTAGATAGTGAATGTTAAACGAATTATATACTTGATCGATAAAGTTGATTATCGAGATTCATTTAGTAAAGTCGTTATTGAATAAGTGAATTGCATGTTAAATAACCAAAATCCAATAAACTAAGATCCCTGGCTATTGGGTGAACACTTGAGCTTTATGTAGAGACATAAAAGTGGATCAAGCTCGAGTAAAAGCCAAAACGGTCTATAGTATAGGGATAAGGTTGGGTACCTTATCTTGGGACACTATATATGAGACGTGGTCCATTTTGTAGTTAGTATAGACGATGTGATCTTGAATCGTCCATGTGGAGACATGCGAGTGGAGGCGTCCTATGCAATGAGTTTGCATAAGCCCAGGACCGAGAAATAAGTCACTCTTGTTTTATAATGTCGTTTACTGACAAGACTGATTATTTCATGCGACGACCTAGGTAACTCGATCTTAATCCTGAGCTAACTATGAACTCCTGTTTATTCGGACTTATCCTTAGATCTGCATGGGTGAGAGTGGCTCAGCATCGTCGACTCAATAAGCCTCCCATTTCAGGGATATGAACAGGTAGATAGCTGGGGACATAGTCCTGGAAGAATGAATTCACTCCTACCCGAATTAGAGATAGTAGAGAGGTTGTTCCCTTAAGTGTTGACTCCAGGACTTGAATAAAGGCATCCTGCCCTCTCATTGGCCCGAGAGGGACTCGATTTGATGGTTGGACCACAAACCAATTGTTCATTAGAGGATCAATAGGACTTAAGGAACAAGAAGTACTATAGGGGTAAAACGAACATTTGACCCGGCTATAGTTACGAACAACCTGCGAAGGATCGACATACTAATAATGGTTATATCAGGTGGACATAAATATATCTACAGTGAGGGGAGTGCAACTACAGGGGTATAGTGGAGTGTCCCGGTAGATAACAAATGTTGGCTAACTAGGTTAAAAGAGTTTAGTCGGTTAATCTCGAATCGTTGGAGCCCACGATCTGCAGGTTCATTAGGTCCCCCTACTAGCTCATACAGATTATACCTTAGAACATAGTGATAGGAAAGTTTGAATCGTTCAAATTCGGTTTAGGGAATTAGTGTCGATTATATACAGTATTATCAACACAACAACTTAATTATGGATTAAACCATTAATTGAGAGAGTAAAGTATTTAAATATGATTTAAGTATGATTCATGTGAATAGGGATTCATGTTCGGTGCAAAGTATTAATCTAATATTTGATATTAAATTAATATTACATAATTGATTAAAGGTTAAAAATCACTTTTGGTTCATAAACTTTCATGAAAGTAACAATTTGGTCCCTGAATTTTAATTTGTAACGATTCAGTCCCAGTACTTTCAATTTTGTAACAATTTAGTCCTTGAACTTTAATAAGTAACAATTTAGTCCATATACTTTCAAATTTGTAACAATTTAGTCTCTATACTTTCAAAATTGTAACAATTTAATCATTGTCGCAAAAAAATCATCAAAATTAAATGTTGATTTTTATTATTTAATGATTAAACTTTGTAGCTTATTAACATATTGGATCCCAAATTAGTTTATTAATCTATCTAGGTAAGAAGTTTCATTAAATCTTTACATTAGTTTTTCATGATAGGGACTAAATCGTTACAAATTTGAAAGTACAAGGACTAAATTGTTACTTATTAAAGTTCAGAGACTAAATTGTTACAAAATTAAAAGTATAGGGACTAAATTATTACAAAATTGAAAGTATAGGGACTAAATCTTTACAAACCAAAGTCCAGAGACTAAATTGTTACTTTCATGAAAGTTAAGGGACCAAAAGTGATTTTTAACCTTGATTAAATTGTTTAATGGATTATGACTTTAATTTAAAAATGATTAAGAATTGTTTTTTTAATTAAAATTGAGATAGAGATTTCAATCTTGAATTTTAGAAATTCAAGTTTAGTGGATTAAGTTCGGTGAAGTAAATTAATTTAATTGATTTTATACAATTAATTGATTTGGTTTAATTAATAGATAATTTAAAAGGCAATTAGGAATTGCATTTTAAATTAAATCCAAGAATGAAATTATCCACTCTTGTATGGATGGAAATAGTGGAATTACACATCTAAATCCACTATTGCATGGATGAAGATAGTGCAATAATACCTCACTCATGCAAAAATGCATGTAACATCTAATGCACACCTAGAATCCACTAATGCTATCTCTTCTACATGTGTCTTGCATTTGGTAAGCCATTGATGCATGAAAATCCTCTATAAGTAGAGATTAGTAGATGTAGAAAGCTGGTACATGAGTTTTTGAGTAATGTTATGCTGCTGAAATTTCTACTCAAACTCATTCTCTCAATACTCTCCAAAGAGCTTGAAGTGCTCAAGCAAATCCCTTCCAATCCCTATCACCATAGACTCCCACAAGTCGTTCTAAGGTCGGAGGATAGTGGGGAAGACACTAGAGATGGTACACACACCGTTCGTGATCAAAGGAAACAAAAGGAGTTGCTCAATTGGTCTCCAAAATGTTGGTTACAATTTTGCTCTCTGTTTCGGTTTAAAAGTCATGTTTTCATTTTCTAAAATTGATGTAGTTAAGTGCCTCTAATCCTAAAATTGCTTCCGCATGTGTTATATGAACATCCTTCACATTTCCACTTTTTTTTCTCAGCTCTCCACCTGGCTATAAGAAACTCTCATTCACTGCGTTCCTTTTTAATTTCAAGATCTCTAGTCTTCAAGGCATCCAAACCTCCAAACTTTGGATCGATTGGAGCTCTAATACCAATTGTTAGGGACAATCAGACACTCCACAAATCTCCACAATGGTATGATATTGTTCACTTTGGGCATAAGCCCTCATGACTTTGCTTTTGGTTCCACCCAAAGGTCTTATACCAATAGAGATGGTTTTCTTCCCTTATATACCCATGATTCTCCTCTTATCTAGCCAATGTGGGACTTTGGTCGCACTCCCAACAATCCTCCCCTCGAACAAAGTACCACCGAGCCTCCCCTCAAACAGTCATCTATCCGTCCAACTCTCTAGACTTCATCGCTTTACCGAGAGTTTTTTTTCTCTTATCCAGGACGACTCCTCTTCTCCGGAGTATATCGTCTGCCCAACAGAGCCCAACCATGAATCTCCCCCATGACTACTTCAAGTCTCACAACTTCTTTGTTCGACACTCGAGGATTATACTCGACATTGCTAACTCAGGGCATGGCTCTGATACCACTAGTTTGGGACAATTGGTCACTCCACAAATCTCCACAAATGGTATGATATTGTCCACTTTGGACATAAACCCTCATGGCTTTGCTTTTGGTTCCACCCAAAAGGCCTTATACCAATGAAGATAGTTTTCCTCCCTTATATATCCATGATCCTCCTCTTATCTAGTCAATATGTGAGACTTTGGTCGCACTCCCAACAAGATTTCACTTTTTCCGACCAGAAAGTGCCGATTTTACAAATTCCTCCGCCCTAAGTGAAAGGGCTTCTCGACGGGTCGACGACAGAGGGGAGAGACCGAGGAAGGACTAGATAAAGAACGACATGTCGGTTGAGCGATCCCATTTCCCACTCCCAATTCATTTAAATTGTTAATTCTTTTATTTTTTTAATTATTAGTTTAATCGTCCATTGTTGTTAAAAAAAAGTTTAGTCGTCCAATATCGCATCCAGTCTTGGATTTTGAAAATTATCCAAGAGGACTAAAAAAATTTATTTTTTGTGCTTAATAAATCCCAACAATGCATAACTTTTTAATTTTATGTCTAATAGTTCTTTGGGATATTCAGTATTTTTTAAATTTACAAATCTATTGAACAAAATTTGAAAGTTTAGAGACATGTTAAACACTATAAAAGTTTAAGGATTTATTAGATGCAATAAAAATTTAAGAATCTACTACATAGTTTTAAGAATCTACTCTAGAGTTCGATGACTTAGACATGATGTCGAAAGTTCAGGGACTAAACTTGTAAACTAATATTTTTCTTTTTTAAAAAATACTCTCTATTGTTTATGTTAGGAATAGTGGAATCACCCACATATCTCCACAATTATATGATATTGTCCACCCTCAACATAAGACCTCATGGTTTTGCTTTCGGTTTCACTCAAGAGGCTTCATACCAATGGACATGTGGTTTTTGATAGCATTCCCAACAATCCTCCTCTCGAACAAAGTGCCATCAAGTCTCCCCTCAAATAAGTCATCTATCTATGTAGCTCTTATCTAGGCCAACTCCTTTGATACTACTTGTTGAGGATAATTACAATGATATGATATTTGTCTATTGTGGACATAAGTCCTCGTGGTTTTACTTTTGGTTTCACCTAAAAAGTCTTATACCCAAAGAAGATGTTGTTCCTCACTTATATACCCACGATTTTTCATTATCTAGCCAACACAGGACTTTTGGTCGCATTCCTAACTGTTTAAATAGTTGCAATTTACTTTCCTATATTTTAGGGGTTTTCACTTATACCCTCCTAGTCAATGAATGCTAAAATTGGTTGATGATAAGCTTTCATGGTATGAAACATAGATCCCGTTTACTTACCTATAATGAAAATGGGTTGCAACCTTAATAAAAATTAATGGGAATGAAATTTGTCATAATGGGAGTGAGAATCCTTTTTAATGTTGTTTGCTCGGACTTGGCCGTAATTATCGTAATCACAATCTCATTGTTGTCTACATCCATCGGACATCAAAATAGAAATGCACATGATTACCAAAATAAAAAAATCAAATGATCATCAAACGATATCTTTCTCTCTGTTAATTGTCAAGATTTTAATGAAGAGTATAAGGAGATCCATAGACAGCTAAGTATTGTTCATTTTTTTTAACAAAAAGTATTGTTGGTTTAATAATTATCTAACCTACCACTTAAATGCACACGAAGTTTCTTAGTCCACAATTCTAATTTCTAACAAAAAAAAAAAAAAAAAAAAAAAAGATTAAAGAGAAAAGAGACGAAAGAAAAGTCAGTCGTGGTTTGTCTTTCTCCGTTTACTAAACCAAAGTCATGGTTAGGAAATTACGAAGAAAAAGCCTTCACAATTTTATCTTCAAAGTCTGAAACACAAACAGAAACAGAAACACAGCCAGCTCCACATCTCCTTCAAATCAAACCGTTTAAAGTTCTCCGATTACTCGCCGGAAAAAACACAGAGCCGACGGCGATGAGATCCTTAAATCTTGTCCTTGTGGTTATGCTACTCTATGGCCTTGGCCTCCGTTATCATCCTCGAATAAACCGCTGTTCTTGCTTCGGCTTCGAAACCAAGGATCTGGCTCTGGGTTTCGCGCTGTTGGACTCGAAAAAGAATCGTAAAGGTTCTACATCTAATTCACCTTTCTTCCATTCATGACAATTTTTTTTTTTTTTTTTTTGAGAACTCTTTTATTTTCAGCCAATTTGAGAAAATAGAAACAAGTTTTTGAGGGCTATTTCATTCTTAAATTTCGATATTTTAATTTTTATTATCCTACTTTATTTATTTTGTTAATTTTTTAGATTTTAGTATTTAGCTTTAATTATTTTAATTATTTGTATTTTGTATTGAATTAGTCAATTAAGTTTTTTTTTTGTTTTTTTTTTTTGGTGGTAGTGGTGGAGGAAATTTTAGCCCATAAAAAGTGGACATTTTTTATTAATATTACAATTTTTAAAACTTATTATTAAAATATAATTAGTTTGAAACTTATTATTTAAATATTGTAGTTTTAAATTTCCGGTCAAAGGTCGTCTCTTCAAGAGACGACCTTGAAACACGTGTCACACATTACCTGATGTGATAATAAATTTAAAAAAAAAACAAAATTTGCGGAGGTCGTCTCTTCAAGAGACGACCTCTGCACATTTACCAAACAAAAACACTTTTGGCAAAGTGGTAAACGTGGCACTTATCTTTCTCCCCTTCCCTTGTTCGAGTCTCAGTACTGCACTTTTACGTTTTCTTTTTTTTTTTTTTTTTTTTCGTTTTCTTTTCTTTTTTTTTTTCGTTTTTTCTTTTCGTTTCTTTCTTAACGTTTTCTTTTTTTTTTTTTTTTCGTTTTTTCTTTTCGTTTTCTTTTCTTTTTTCCGTTTTTTCTTTTCGTTTTTCTTTTTTTTTCGTTTTCTTTCTTTTTTCTTTTTTTTCGTTTATAGTTTTTTATTTTTAAAAATATCAGTAGTTTTTTTTCTCTTGTTTCACTTTTCTTAGAAATTTGAAGTTTTTTATTTAAAAAAAAAATGAAATTTGAAGTCTGAAATAAAAATAAAAAATTTTATACCATTTTCTTTATATTTTTATTTTGAATTAATTTAATATATAAAATAAACGTTTTCTTTTTTTTCTTTTCTTTTTTTCGTTTTTTCTTTTCGTATTCTTTTCTTTTTTTTCGTTTTTTCTTTTCGTTTTCTTTCTTAACGTTTTCTTTCTTTTTTCGTTTTCTTTCTTTTTTCTTTTTTTTTTTCGTTTATAGTTTTTTATTTTTAAAAATATCAGTAGTTTTTTTTTTTCTTGTTTCACTTTTCTTAGAATTTTGAAGTTTTTTATTTTAAAAAAAAATGAAATTTGAAGTATGAAATAAAAATAAAAATTTTAATACCATTTGCTTTATATTTTTATTTTGAATTATAAAATTATTATAACCAGCTTTTAAATTTAGCTAATTGAGATAAAAGAAAAATAAAAAAGAGAAATATGACAAATAATCAAATTGTTGTTATTTTTATACCAATAACAATGGTTTCAATGAATAGTGAAAAAAGAAAATGTTTATTTTATATATTAAATTAATTCAAAATAAAAATATAAAGAAAATGGTATAAAATTTTTTATTTTTATTTCAGACTTCAAATTTCATTTTTTTTTAAATAAAAAACTTCAAATTTCTAAGAAAAGTGAAACAAGAGAAAAAAACTACTGATATTTTTAAAAATAAAAAACTATAAACGAAAAAAAAAAAGAAAAAAGAAAGAAAACGAAAAAAGAAAGAAAACGAAAAGAAAAAACGGAAAAAAAGAAAAGAAAACGAAAAGAAAAAACGAAAAAAAAAAAAAAAAAGAAAACGTTAAGAAAGAAACGAAAAGAAAAAACGAAAAAAAGAAAAGAAAACGAAAAAAAAAAAAAAAAAAAAGAAAACGTAAAAGTGCAATCGCCAAGACTCGAACAAGGGAAGGAGAGAAAGATAAGTGCCACGTTTACCACTTTGCCAGAAGAATTTTTGTTAGTTAAATGTGCAGAGGTCGTCTCTTGAAGAGACGACCTCCGCAAATTTTGTTTTTTTTTTTAAATTTATTATCACATCAGGTAATGTGTGACACGTGTTTCAAGGTCGTCTCTTGAAGAGACGACCTTTGACCGGAAATTTAAAACTACAATATTTAAATAATAAGTTTCAAACTAATTATATTTTAATAATAAGTTTTAAAAATTGTAATATTAATAAAAAATGTCCATAAAAAGTTGTTGTCAGGGTTCCATTGAAGATATATAGAATTTGTATGTTGACTCTGAGTGAGTTAACTTAGAAGATTAGAATTCCTGAAAAAATCTATATCAAAGTTTAGACGACACTACTTTCCATTTTTATCATTTATTTCGTTATCTTACTTTTATTTTTATTTCAAAATTGGATATGTAATAAAAACATTTTAAAAAAATCAGCAACTAAACAAAGAAACCCACGTAGATGTAGTGTTCATAACCTTAAGAACGAAAAATAAAATGATTTTTTTTTTACAATATGGGGTGAAGGATTTGAACTATAGATTTCGTGGTTACCGGTACAACTTTATGCCAACTATGTTCTTGTTGGCAAAAATAAAATGATTATTAAATGGAACCTAGTCTTTGACATTATTATTATTACTATTATTTTACACACATGTAGAGAGTGTTTCGGCATGGGAACAAAGACTTCTAATCGCCATCAATATTGCAAGCGCTTTGGCCGTCCCTCTTCCGACTAACGAGTCAGACGACAATCGAATTTTTGTTGATATTATTGAGGATGCTTTGGCCGAGTCGATTGACAACGATGACTCTCAAGTTTCCATTGATATTGCCAGTACTTCGGGATACATCGACCCAAAGTAAGAAAACCTAATAAATTTTTTTATATTCGATCTATTTTGAATTACTAAGGCCCATTTGATAATCATTTGATTTTTGGTTTTTGGTTTTTTAAAATTATTGGCTTGTTTTTTCTTAATTTTCTTACAATGGTTTTCAGTTTTGTTAAAAACACATTTAAATTCATAACCAAATTTCAAAAACAATGTTTTTTTAGTTTTCAAAACATGACTTAGGGTATGTTGAATTTTTTTTTTATGCATAAGTGTTTAATTTTGAAAAATAAAATCATGTTGAAAAAAATTCTTATGTATGACTTATTAAAAAATGAGATTGAGAAATAAACTGTTTCGAGAGAAACACTTGAAAACAAAATTTTTAAAAAGAGTTTTTAAGTATATGATAATTTGTGTATAAAAACACTTGTGAAGGAATATAAGCAAACATATGAGAGTTTAAATTCTAAACAATTTTTATGCAAAATGTTTTTTTAAAAATGCATTCTTGAAAAACATTTAAACTAAAATGTATTCTAAACGGTCCCTAAGGTAGATAACAAAAAAAAAAAGATGGAAGTAGTCAGGGGCGGATCTATTAAGGGGCCAGGAGGGCACGTACCCCCTCAATTTATCGAGTTTTTGTTGTTGATATACAGTGGAAATTAATATTTAATAATTAATATTAAATTTGCGACTTAAGTATCACGTGTTTCCCCTGCTTCGTTGGTTTCAGTGGGACTTTGCATACGTCTGGTCTTGAGTTTGATCTGCATGTCTCTTACTTTATTATTTAATTATAATTCTTTTGATATATCAGTTTTTCTTTTTGAAATTTTAATTCAGTTTTATTATTATTATTATTATTTTTTAATTTTAATAGTATTCTTCTAGTAATTTTTTTTAATTATAATTATAATTATTTTGATTTTTTTTTATTCTAAGACTTTAATCCAGTTTTTTAATCTAATAGTTTACTTAGTAAACAATTTTTTTTAATTAAATAAAACTTATAATCAAGCCTCGTTTTACCTTAAACACAAAATACTAAACATTTCAAATTTAATTCCTTAATATCAAACAAAATTTTTTGTTATATAGTTTTATATTTAATATTACTTAATTTAAATAGGTGTAACTACAAGTTTAATAACTGAACTTAAGATATGTGCCCCCTAACATAAGATTCTGGATCCGCCACTTCAAGTAGTGTTTATAAGCTTAATTTTAAAAAACCGAATGGTTATCAAACGAGACCTAAACGTTTCAATTTAATTACAAATTTGTCACTGAAATATTCGTTGAATCCATTTGATTAAGTGAATCTACAAAGATAGAAGAGAATCCAACAAGTGAAGTAACAACAAGGAGTGATGACATATATGGGCTTGGAGTTGCTCTGATGGAGATAATTACAGGAAAACCAATGTTCCAAAGAGGTGAGGATAATGATGTATCGTATGGTCTTTTAACTCATTGGGTTAGCTCCATGTTTGCCGAGGGAGAAGTTGGAAGCATTGTTGATCCTATGTTAAAAGGAGATTTTGATATCAACTCAGTGGAAGAAGCACTGAAAATTGCAGTGGCTTGTGTATCTGAATACTCTGCTGACAAGCCCACAATGGATCAAGTGATAATAAAGCTAAACCACTGTTTGGAAATTGAAAGAGCTCGATTGATCAACAAAGCTGCAATGTCTTTTGTTTCTTTAACTTCAATTCAAGTCAATGTAAATGAAACAAATGATTCCCTATAGGAATTATTATTATTGTTATTATTATTTTAAGTTAAGAAACCACTTTATATTGATATAACTAAGTGGAAGTTGGGATGATGTCCTTCTCCTATAGTTTGAAGTTTGATGGTGTGTAATAATGTACTTTGAAGTTTGATTTCACTTTTTATTTCTTCAATGTTATATGATGAATTTATAAACTTTTTCTCTGTTGAACAGTTTAATTTGTTAGTTAATAATTAATGAAAAAGTAAAGTGCAGGAAGTATGTAGAGTAACAAATTGAATAATAATATAAAATTATTAAATTGGTCACCTCAATTAAAATGTGCCACCTCAACATGCCACATCATATTTTCGTTAGTCAACTAATGGTCAAATTAACTCAAGGACCATTTAGAAGTAATTTTCAAACCTCGGGGGACTAAAGTGTCACTTTTTAAACTTTAGGGACCAAATAGTCATCAAAAGTTCAAACTTTAGAAAATATTTGGTTGAAATGATGAGTTTGAGATGGATTTGGATTAAGGTAACCATGAGATTGGATTTGGATTGTAAATGAAATACAATCCAACCCAATTACGGTCCGCCTAACATTTGTTTTAAAGTTCTACCATAAAACTGGGTTGTCGTTTGTCCTTATCAGTTTACTTGACCACACCATTACTAACGAAATTACAGAGAAAAGCCAAATACATCGTCCTTCCCTTCACATCTTCTTTATATCCTGTAAGGGACTACCAGACACGACACAGATCTCCACAATGGTATGATATTGTCCACTTTGGGCATAAGCCCTCATGGCTTTGCTTTTGGATCACCCCAAAAGGCCTCATACCAATATAGATACTTGTCCTCCCTTATATACCCATGATCTTCCCCTTATCTAGCCAATGTGGGACTTTGGACGCACTCCCAACATATCCAAATCGAACCTCTCACAGAGTCACAGAGAGAAGATGAAAGGCGAAGCCATTGTACCAGTTTTACGGTCGGCGGTTGGGTTGTTAGAGACTGTTAATTTCAGTTGCTCCCTTCGGATTATTATGTCCCGCCAGAAACTCAATCAAAGATCCCAGCCGGTTCCGGCAGAGATGAAACAACAACGTTTTTCGCATGGTAAGGTGGTGATGAAGATGACCCATAACTTTCGGTGAGTCATTGGCCAAAGAGGATATAAAACCGTCTACCACAACCACCTCGATGGCACTCCGGTGGCCGTGAAGTTGTAGAAGGGAATACGAAATAATTGTTATGTCGTGGATGAAACCACTGCCTTGAAAGCAATTTCGACACGACCAAGGTGCTAAATCGTTTGTACGTCGGTTGCTCCTCAAGGTTAACATAATACCCTCCTCGTTCGTGCACTCGAGAGAGAAGGATTTGGAATCAAGAGAAAAGTAGTAGGTACATCGTAGCAGATCAAACGAATGAGTATGGAACTCTGCTCAGACTCCTTTTATAGTGAATGTAGTGCGGAGCAGAATGAACGAAGGACTTGGCGACTTACACTTTGCAAAATGGACACTTGGAAGGTTTTTTGTCCAAAAAGTAAAGCCGTTTCTTTATTACGCGTGAGCACGATTACCCGAACCTGCCTGTCTGACCGACTGGCAGTGGCGACAAGCGCATGTGGGAAGAAGTTTTAGTATCACCCTTGACCACCTTTACTAGAGTAAGAAAGAGTGATCATATAAAAACACTCTTCTCAACTCTAAATATTTCCATGTGGGAGAAACTTCAAGGAATACTTCAAAGGCAAAAAATCCCAAGTCATTCCCAACAATGCCCCACGAATGACGGTAAACTATATTTTTCTGAGCGAAGGAATAAATTAAACTTAAGCATTAATATCTTTCAATTTGAAATAATGCATAGTGAAGTAAGACAATAACCAATATAGAGAAAGTAAGTTACCTTTTGAACTTTCAATAGTCATGGTTTAGACCCCCACAACACGTTTGAATCCTCATGTTTTCTCTTGATTCCGCGATATAGTAATAGAACAAGTACAATTTAAGGCCATGCACATAGACATTGGGTCATCGTGAAAGCTCTAGAAAGAGATCCTTTACACTATTTCATAGAAGGCAGTCACACCTTCACAGTCACATCATGCTTCATCAAGTCTATCTCAAATAAACCACTAAAAAATTTGAGCTATGAAGACTTTAAAGAAATTTGTCTATCAAGTCTGTACCTGGACCACCCAAATAAAGGGCTATAGATTCATTTCAATGGTCTGAGTCTCATACATGTTAAGGACTCTAGAATTACTCTCATGTTCAGGCCTTTGCTGGTGAGAAGATCTGCTAAATTTCTATCTGACCTCACATACTCCAAGGAGATAACTCCACTTTTCAACAGTTGTTTCACAACTCCATGCCTCAGGCGTATAATGTCTTCTCTTGCCAATACACACACTGTTTTTGGCAATTCCTATGGCTGCTTGTAAGTCACAGTGCAAGGAGACTGGCACTGATGTCCCCCACAGTGGTACGTCTTGAAGTAAACTTCTTAACCATTCTATCTCTTGTCCCACAAGCTCGAAGGCTATAAACTCAGATTCCATGGTGGATCGCACAATGCACATCTGCTTTGTTGATTTCCACGAGATAACTCCTCCACCAAAGATGAACACGTACCCGCTAGTTGAGCTTACTTCATCGTTATCGGTTACCCAGTTTGCATCACAATAACCTTCTAATACTGCAAGAAATTTGTTAAAGTACAAACAGTAATCTATTGTACCCTTAAGGTACCTCAATAAAAGATGAAGAGCAATCCAATGATCTTTATTAGGATTATGTGCATAATTACTCAATCTACTCACGACATATGCAATATCAGGTCTAGTATAATTCATCAGGTACATAACGCTACCTATAATTTTTGCATATTTAGATTGAGAGACACTATCCCCTTTATTTTTTTTTAAACTCCATACTAGCATTATAAGGTGTTCTTACAGGTATATCATTGATAACTCTCCAAAAGGGAGTTATTTATAGCCTATTATCTAATGTTTTGTATGATATTTGTGTCATTTGGATGAGTTTATTAGATGGACTTAATGTGTTTTAGCCTAATTATGAGAATTGATACTTTGGAGTTCCTTTGTAGAAAAATGTTAGCCAACTGATAGTGTCAGCCAATTGGGCGATTTGGGTCTTTAGTTTCTACATCCCAACATTGGTCTCCTCCTGAAATTTGAGTTGACCTTCCTACAAAGCACGAATGTTGTCAGCTAAATTTTTAACTAAAGCTTCTAAAGACGTACCTGAACTCGATCCTTGTTGCATGCTGAAGCTCTGATCATTCTGGTATTAATTGTTTGGGTGGTCGCTCCAACCAGGATAAGAATTTCTCCCAAACTTGTCAAACGACCTCTGGTTCTGTATGGTTGGGAATCCTCTCATGGTATTTTCTTCGAATGGAAGATTTCGTTACAAGGTCGGGCAATCATCTGTGGCATGGCCTGCAATAGAACAAATGCCACAGGTTTTCACCTACGCTGCAAACAACTCATAAATAAGAGATTTTAGCTCAGACAATTCAGAATTAAACTTACTTACCTCGATGTCTGGGCTAATTCTCTCAGCCATACAAAAAAGAAATAAAAGCTAAAAACTAAAAAACTCAAAATAAAAGGAAAATAATTAATCGTTTGCACTCTCCGACAACGACGCCAATTTGAAAAAACGACTTGTCAAGGGTCGAACTCAAATTAAATTTATAAACTCCGACTACTAAACTACTTGCAGTAGTAGTGGTCGGGTCGGGTTATCCATAGGGAGTGGCGGTTGGTAATTATTTCCTATTTATTTCGAGCTAGAAAGCAGTAAATGTTGGAAAATTATATTCTAACCAAAAGACAAGGCAGAAATTCAGAACAAATAATAACAACCAATAGATCAAACATATTAATCAGAGAAGATAGAGTTTAAGAAAGCCTATTGTTTTGGGTCAAGACGCGTTGCAGAACGCAGTCCTTAGAGAAGACGTGCCCCCACTTGCACTGAGTTATTCGACACTCCACTCTCAGGATACAACTCCCTCCAAGAAAGCTTGTGTGCAGCTAAGTCTTCTTATGAATCCTTGTTGACTTGTATGCTCAGAAAATTAAAAAGATTTTGTAATCTGTTTGTAGGAAATCGTATGTCAGATGTTCTTACCTGGTCTAGGTAAAAATGTGATCTTTATCAAGAAAAAGAAGACAGTTGGCCAAATCCAACTTACACGCTAACTTCTCTCCTTAAAAGGAGGAACCACCATCTGACTACTCCCATTTTAATTTAAAAATTATAATTAATAAATTAATAAAAAGAAAATTATTTAATAAAATAAATAAACTAAATACAAGATAATCTTAAATTTTCCAACAGTAAACGGGGGGTTTTGAATATAAAAGGGAATACGAGGAAAGTAAATTGCAGGAATTTAAATTGCATGAAACAAAAATTCAAGAAAATCTAATCTAACTAAGCGACACTGATTAGGGAGATTTTAGGGTTGAATGGTTAGTTTGATCATTGAATTGTTTCCAAATAAAGGCTAAATTCATTGCTAATTACCCAATCGATCTAACATGAATCCAGGAAAAACCCTAAGCCCACCTAAGATAGCTAATTAGATCATCCATCGTCCATCAAATTAACACCTAATTGATCAATTAATTAATTCAATTAACCCATCAAATTACTCAACTAACCAATTGCACTAAGTCTAGTGGATTGATTAGGACGTCAAAAACAATTAGGCATAAATTATTTCTAACGCTATTTTGGATCCTAAACCTATCATGCAAACTACAAAGTCAGAAAACTACTCTTGGGACCCGTGCCCATGAATCAGTTTATATTCTACTAACCTAGTAATTTATAAACATGCAAGCTGCGAGTCAAGGCGTTAATCTAATCTATTGTGCATGCTCATAATATGAATTGAATCCAAAATATAATTGCAAATAAATTAAATAACATTAAGATCAGATCTCATAAAACTAAACCATTCAAACACCAAAAAATCACCTAATCGGAGTCAACGGGTTTAGTCGGCAATTAAACCGACTAAATCCCACTACAAGGTACAATGAAATATGAAAAATACAATCAAAATAAACTCATAAACATACGAGAAGAGTTATCGAATGAAAAATACAGAAAACAAAATGAAAAGAAAAAAAAAACTAAACCGAAAACTGACCTATGATGCTAATTAAAACGAGGGTGTTTATACACATTAATGTTGTAGTGTCAAGACGCTGGGTGTAGCGTCTCGACGCTACCCCTTCTTCCGCGAGGGAAAATATCGGGCCTGTTGGGTTTTATGCCCTAAAACTCGTAGATAGTAAATGAAACAAATTAATCGATCTCAATAAGTCGTTATTTGAGTGATTCAGTAATTTGGTTATTGAATAAATCGAGTTTGCATTAATAAACCCTAAATCCAATAAACGAAAATCCGAGGTTGTTTAAATGAAACTTGGACTAGTATGTAGGGACATACGGGGATCAGTGTCCAAGTAACAACCTAAATGGTCTATAGTATAGGGATAAGGCTGGGTACCTTATCCTGGTGACACTATGAGATACGACCCACCTTGTATACGATACAGATGCAATGATCCAAAGCATCCATGTAGGAGACATGCGGGTGGGGGTATCCAATGCAATGAGTTTGCATAAGACCGGACCACGAAATAGTAACCACTAGATGTAACGTCGTTAACTAGTCTAGGTTTCTATTTCAATAGGATGACCTAGGTAACTCAATCTCAATCCTGAGTCTGTTATGAACTCCTTTTCAGGAGGGATTGTCCTTAGATTTGTATGGGTGAGAGTGGCCTGCTCGCCGACTCAATATTCCTACCCTTTCAGGGGCAAGACCGAATGGAGGCTGAGAACATAACAGTACAAGATGGAATTCACTCCTTCCTCTATTGGGGTAAGTAGATGTGTGTTCCCTTAAGGGCTGATTCCGGGGCTTGAACAAAAGCGCGCTGTCCTCTCCTGGCCCGAGAGGAATTTCTGTTTAGTGGTTGGACCCTAAACAGGTTGTTCATTAGAGGGATCAGTGGTACTTAAGGATCCAGAGGTAACCCAGGGGTAAAACGGTAATTTGACCCAGCTGGTGTTACGAATACACGTGAAGGATTGACTTACTGCTATTGGTCAATATCCGTGGACACATAAATATTCTACAGTGAGAAGAGTGCAGCTGTGGGTCTTTAGTGGAGTGACCCACAGTTAACGAATGTTGATTGACTCGGTTAATGAGTTTAGCTGATCAATCTCGTATCGTTGGAGCTTCTGATCTGTAGGTCCATTAGGTCCACCTGCTAGCTCATAACGGGTTCTGAGATAATTTAGTCTTGGTATTAAAGGGAATTAATATAATGTTTGGAGATACATTATAGTATAAAGTTTAATTAAAGAATTAAACTTTATAATTAATTTTGGATATGATTCGAAATTAATTATTGAGAGAATAATGAATTTAATTAAATATGTGATATTTGATTAATTCATGAATTAATTAATTGAGGAATTAATTAATTTAATTTGGTTAAATGTGATTTAATCAAATTAATACTATGGTTTATATTAATGTACATCTTGATGCACATTAAAACTATAGGTTAAATGAGAATATAAAATTGAATATGATTCAATTGTAATATATTAATTAAATATTTGATATTTAATTAATATGGGATCAATTAATTTAAATTAATTGTGTGGCCTAATTAATTCAATTGAATATGATTTAATTGAATTAAATACTATATGTTATAATTGATTTAATTAAAATTGGTTTAATTAAATTAATTATAATTAGATAATTAATTATTGTTATTTAATAATTATAATTAATTATTTAAATTATTAATTATTATTTGATAATAATTAAACGGTCTAGATCTAATTGATTTAGATCAAAGGCCAGGATTTGTTAGGGAAGTTAATGATAACTTCCTAACCTAATCCTACGTAGTGGCTAGAGGGAGTTTTTTTTTTCCAATCGATCTCATTATCTCATTTTTGACGAAAACTAAACAGAGAAGAATTCTCTGATCTCTCTCTAACATTTAGAAAATTACAGCAACGCTTTTGCTGTGGTTTTTTCCCTTCAAGACCAAGAGAACGATCCCACAATCGTTATCTCAAGGAATATCCTAGAGCATAGTGGGTGCTCTTGCATGGTGGTGTCCCATTGGAAGATCAAGAACGTTTGTGGAGCATCGTGCTGTTTTTTATGTGTCTTCCATGTAAGTTTTTTCTAAGATCTAAAATAGTTTTAGATTTAATCTTTTCGGCATGCTTAACATAGATCTAAATAGAAATTGTTTTTGTTTTAATTTTTCCCAACGTATCGGTATTCTAATTAGAAATTAAATCACAAACGGTGAAAACCGCTTCCGCTAGAGGATTCAGTTCCTGCAAAACGTCTCGATGCTGGCCACGGTGTCTCGACGCCAGGGTCTTTTCCAACGTGCCTTCATCTTTTCCTTTGGTTTTTCCTTTGCTTGCTCGGGTTGGGACTCGAACCTTTGACTCCTTGGCACCATTCATCGGGCTCGTCATCCGTGAGCTTCAAGTTAGCTCCAAAACACTCTAAATCGCCCGATTTAGCACCAATTTGTGTGATCCGCTTCCAGTGCCTACAATGCACAATTTACCTACAAAATAGACAAATAAACCATAAAATCGACTCTAACAAGGTTAGATTAAGGATAATAAAATAGCACTATTTAGGTGCTATCAATGTGATATCAAACCTAGACATAAAATAAGAAAAGTATATCATTACAAACACGTACGCAATAAAAAACAAACTTAATTGTAATTAAGAAAACAAAAAATGATAAAATACTTGAAAAAAAGAAGATGAAATGTGATGAAAAAAATACAATAATAAGCACTAAAAATTAAAAATAAAAACCTACTAAGTCTTCGTTTGCATGTACAAGCGGGAGAAAACTATAAAAATGTGGGACCCACCAAAATGTGGAAAAATAGAAAAAGAAATGGTAGGTCCCATCAAAATTATGAAGAAAAATGGAGTGAGAAATAGTGGAACCCACACAAATGTGGGAAATGAGTTGGAATCCACATGCCCACAATTCCATTCCAACCTCACACAAATCCGACCCACCAAACATGGATATCACATTCCATTCTATTCTCACACCCCAAACGACCCCTAAAGAATATTGTAGGGGAATGGACAAATTAAAAAGATGGGAGGAAATCTTCTCAAAAAAAAAAAAAAAAAAGGTGGGAGGAAAACTCTGGACTTGCATAAAGAATGAAAGTGAAAAGCACAAACAGTTATCGAAATGTGAACAATTTTTTGTAATTGAAAATAATTTCTTTCTTTTAGTGGTAATTGGGCTCCAAATCATTAAGTCTACGACGGTTTGACACAAATGAAAAATCTTTACTTTTTGGATAGGGAAATCCTTGTAAATGACTAAAAAAAATCACGATTTAGATAGATAGACAAAAACAAAACGGGTGAAAAATAGTCAAATTATGTCTGTCACTTGACTTTATTTGGGCCATGGATTTCCATTTTTACCCTCATGTGAAATTTCAATCTCTTTCAACCTAAAATCAAGGGAATTGTATCTAAACCATCTCTCCTAATTTAATCTTAAATTATTTAAATAGATTCTCTTTCTCCTAGATTACGGTATGAATTAAAAAGATATGATTTTACCTTTAATCTTCTTCCTTCGTATCCTCCTTGTCCTAGTCCCAAAACAATCTCTTTCTCTTTTCTCATTCTTTCTCTGCATTTACTGGGGAAAAGCTTCATACGCAGATGAAGAATCAATAAATTCCTCAAAATACTAACGGCAAACTCTCCAAATACTCTGAAATGTTGCTAGTGGAAAACAAAACCCCATTATCAACGATTGATGGCTGTAAATCCTCCATTAAATTAAAGGACCTCGAACTCCCCAACTCGAGAACGTGGTTGACACCCATAATGGACGAGGTGAAAAGGCTGACATCTCCACGACTTGTTTTGATTTTTTTTTTTCCGTCATTGATTTGTCTCCGACGACGGTCTTCTGTTTGGTAACTCCAATCTGGGGTTTTTTAGAAATGTAGTAAGGATTTTGAAAAATATTAGAGAATAGAGGGTGTTTTGAAAATAATTTGAGATATAAGGTATCGCGTAGGTTTGACCTACGCGACATGAAGGGCCGCGTCTATTGGAGAGACGCGACCAAGCTGGGAACGTGGTAACCAGACGGCAACCAGTTCAACGAGACGACGACGAGATGGTGACCAGACGGTGAGTTAAGTCGTGTATCTACAAGAAACGCGACATCGTTAGGAAGGTAAATCGCAGAGATTCCGTCAGGAATCTCTAGCGAGATGTGACTAGTCGCGTCTCTTGTAGAGACGCGATAGTCTTGGAACCATAACCCAGCGAATCTCTGCGCGCCGTCGCGTCGTTAGTCACCCATCACGTCCGCGCCAGTCATCAGTCACTTCCGTTTTTATTTTTCAGACGGTTGTTGAATAGTTTTAAATTGAGTGGTGGTTGCATGGTAATAAATTGCAGCTCGTTTTCTTCTTGATTTATACCTCATATCCGAAAACTTCATCTCCCTCAAACAGCATCCTTTTATCTCAAACTCTCAGTATCAAAATTTCAAAATCATCCCATTGAAGCCAACTTCTGTTTATCTGTGTGGAGATCGAATTGTACAATCACAACGAAGGAACACGTCTTATTCATTAGTGGTATTTTCTATATTTCTACTTGTTGCTAATTACTTTGTATATTTTTTCTTGTTGCTAAATCCGTTGTATTCTGATGTATTATTTGTAGTGATAATGAGTTATGAATATTGATTTGTATAGGAGAGACGCCGGAAAAGTAGAAGGGTTGATGAAGCCAGTCGTGTGCATCTCTAATATTTTTTTGTTGGTCCTCCATTTTTTTTTTCATTGTATTTGACGTCCATTTTTTTTTTCTGTTTTACTAGTGTTTTAATTTTTTTTATAGGACCAAAGTCTACTGATAAAAAAAAAAAAGTTAACTACGATCTTTGAGCGTAGAGGTTTAAATACAGTGTAGGATTTTTTCTATTTTTTTCATTGTACTTTACGTCCATTTTTTTTCCCTGTTTTAGGTGTGTTTTTATACTGATTTTTTTTTTATAGGACCTAACTCACAATAAAAAAAAAAAGTTGTCTACGATCTTTGAGAGAGAAGGTTTAAATACAAGATTTTTTCTTAAGCATGTAAAAGGAATATACATTTTTTGTTTGCACTTATGTTGGAGAAAATAGACATTTATATAAGTTTACAAATATGTGATGCATGAAAGTCTTGCTGAGTTTAGAATAAATGTTAGTCTTTATATGGTTTTGTTGAGGAAAATATTGATTTTTTTTTTTCAAAATATAGAAGTTCTTTTTTAAAATTTTGATATTTTTCAAAATACAAAAGTTGTTTTTCAAAATATAGAAGCTTTAGTTTTTACTCAATATATACAAAAGTGTGAAAATAAATCCTCATGAAGTTAATTGGTTCGAGTAGTTTGTTTAGGGTTTTTTATTCTATAGTGTTAAAATAGAAAAATAATTTGTTGAATTGCATTATTCAAAATGGAAAAACAAGGATTTTTAGAGAAAAAAAGAAATATAGTTTCTAAGGTATTGAGAATGAATGTCATATTTGTTATGATTTTGTTAATATGATGCTTGGTTATCTTTTTACAGCAAAAACGTTAGATTGAAAGCTTAATTCTGAAATTTGTGGAAATGAATTCAAAGAATATTCACACACAAGGTATGTATTAATCAATAAAGTGTAAAATATTATTATTAGGGGAATGTTTATTAAATAATTTGTTGAAAAATATATATGGTAATGAACATAGTTAATATATACATTAATGCATGGAATTTATGTTTCTATAACAGTAATTATTTTCAATAGATGATATTTATTTTTTACATATAGATTGTAGTAAAATTAGAAATTATCCAAAAGAAAATTCAATTTTAATATAATTGATTGGATACAACAATTATCTTTTAAAATATAAATAATGTGTATATGTTGATAAAATAGTAAAAAGGGGAAAATCATATTGTTTAAATTTGTCATAAACCAATACTCTGGTAGAAGTTCCTATGCTAAATTCGAAGCAATAGTGATCAAATAATTAAGATATGGATATTTTGAAAAAATAATTTGAAGTTCATATGCATTTAATCTTGCTTGTACTGGTTAATTAAATTAAGATATGGATATTTTGAAAAACCATAATAGTATGTTACTTGTTGTATGTAGTTGTATAAGAATAATTCAATAACTTGTCAAATTTTCAAAATGTATGATAACCAACTAAAAACCAACTCCAACAAAATATTCAAAATGTATATTAGTAACTATAGGCTAAACACGCAAAATCCACATATTACCTTAAACCCTAAAAACTAACCCCAACAAAGAAAACCCTAAAAAACCTAAACCCTTACAAAGTACTAATTAAAACCCTAAACCCTCAAAAACCATAAACCCTACATCTCAACCACTAAACCACTAAAACCATAAATTCTTAAAAACCCTAAACCCTAAATCTTCTAAACCCTAAAACTAAAACCCTAAAACCAAAACCCCTAAAAACCCTAAACCCTAAAACTCCTAAACCCTAAAACCCTAAAACCAAAACCCCTAAACACTAAAATTATCAAACATTCAAAATGTATATTAGTAACTATAGGCTAAACACTCAAAATCCAAATATAACCTTAAACCCTAAAACTAACCCCAACAAAGAAAACCCTAAAAAACCTAAACCCTTACAAAGTACTAAAACCCCCTAAACCCTAAAAAACCATAAACCCTAAATCTTCTAAACCCTAAAACCAAAACCCCTAAAAACCCTAAACCCTAAAACTCCTAAACCCTAAAACCCTAAAACCAAAACCCCTAAACACTAATTATCAAACTTTCAAAGTGTATATTAGTAACTAGGCTAAACACTCAAAATCCAAATATAACCTTAAACCCTAAAACTAACCCCAACAAAGAAAACCCTAAAAAACCTAAACCCTTACAAAGTACTAAAACCCTATTCCCTAAAAAACCATAAACCCTACATCTGAACCACTAAAACCATAAATTCTTAAAAACCCTAAACCCTAAATCTTCTAAACCCTAAAACCAAAACCCCTAAAAACCCTAAACCCTAAAACTCCTAAACCCTAAAACCCTAAAACCAAAACCCCTAAACCCTAAAATTATTAAACTTTCGAAATGTATATTAATAAACACTCAAAATCCAAACATAACCATAAACCCTAAACCTTGAATTCTAACCACTAAAACCCTACCCTAAAGCCTAAATCTTAACCACCAAAACCCTAAACCCCTAAACCCTAAACCCAAAATCTTAACCACCAAAACCCTAAAACAAAAAACCCAAAACCCTAAATCTAACCCCAATAAAGAAAACCCTAAAAACCCTAAATCGTAAGCCCTAAAATCTTAAACCCAAAAACCATAACCTTTAAACCCGAAAAACCCTAAACCATAAAATACTAAGTCCTTAAAACCCAAAAAATCTCTAGACCTAAACTCTAAAACTCTAAAGACCTAGAGGACGTTGTCTAAGAATCATAAGCATTAAAAACCATAATCCGCGAAATATCCAAAATCTTGTGTGAAATTCATAAGAATTAAAAACCATAATTCATAATTTTAGTATGTTTTAGTTGTTGACTTAGTTACTATTTCCTTCCAGGACGTTGTCTCAAAATCATTTTTAGTGTCATAGTTATCATGGAAGACGTTGAGTTTATATGCTACATGGGTGGGAATATAGTCCACGGTCTGAATGGTATAGAGTACGATGTCGGGCCATCTGTTATGATCAATTTTGATCAGGATATTGCATTCGAAGATTTTATTCAAGGATTATGCAATGGCCTATCAATTGATAGAACTAGAGGGCTGGAGGTCATATTTAGATACGGAACTAAAGGATTTGAAGGGTCCACTTATTATGCTCCGGTATCATTACGAAGCGAGGTTGATCTTAGGTTTATGATGACCCATGCTCCTTTTCTTCCCTCTAGAGTAGAGCTTTTTATCTCTCAACCGAAAAACGTAAGTATAGCTCATAAAGTTGATTATACCCCTAGACAATACTATATCCCTGAACAAGACTATAGCCTGGAAGTTGAAGGTGAAGATAACCTTGAGCTTGATGATCAGAACATTCATTTTTCACAGTATGACGATGACGATGACGATGACTATATCCCTGAACAAGACTCAATGGTTGTGACGAATGACGATGTTGAAACGGAGTCTGATAATGATAGCACAGATGAAACATCCGATGATAGTGTAGAGGAAGCGCCGCAGATGTACAGTGTACATGAAATCCCTTCCTTTTTCACAGAGTTGGACATGAGAGCTATCGATTCCCTTCCTAACACGGGCATTGAAAGAGAAGCAAAAGGAGACGATTCATTGGTGAAAGGGATGATATATAAGTCGAAGAACCACTTAATGAACGCTGTTAAAAGATACTCTATCATTCGACATCAACACTTTGACGTCGTTCAGTCGAAGAAAAAGGTGTGGGCAGTAAAATGTAAACGATACGGCGAAGGTTGTATGTGGCGCCTCCGTGCCTGTTGCCTTAAGAAACATGGCCAATTTGAAATCACACAATACAATGGGCTACATTCGTGTGTTTATGCTAGGTCGAGTCAAGACCATAGACAACTAGACTCAAACCTCATTGCAGCTGAAGTCCACAGCGTCGTCAAGAGCAACCCATCTATAGACATTCGAACATTACAGGAAATCGTAGTGCAAAAGTACGAATATTTTGTAAAATATTCGAAGGTATGGGATGAGAAGAGGAAAGCTATACAAAATGTATTTGGAGATTGGGATGAATCGTATACATTATTGCCATCTTGGACCAATATCCTAATGCTAACAAATCCTGGTACAAAAGTTGAATGGAGGTGGTACGAGACGGAGGGGAATAATAATGAAATAATATTTCGCAGTGTTTTCTGGTCGTTCGGTCCGGTTATCGAGGGTTTCAAACATTGTAGACCATTGCTTCAAATCGACGGAACACATCTGTATGGAAAACATAAGGGCAAGTTGTTGATTGCTACATCCGTTGATGCAGACGGACGCATCTACCCCGTTGCATATGTCATCGTACCAGAAGAAAGTTCCGATACATGGGGTTGGTTTTTAAAAATGCTCCGACAGCATGTGGTCGGTGCGAGGGCTGATGGGATGTGTCTGATTTCAGATAGGCATAAGGGTATCATCTCGGTTGTACGTGACAAGGAGAACGGTTGGACTAATGCACACCATCGATTTTGTTTGCGACATCTTGCAAGCAACTTCAATGAACGGTACAAAGACAAGGTTTTAAAGAAGTTGGTGTACCGGGCTGGTTCGAAGTTTACAGTTACTAAGTTCAACCATTGCATGCAAGAGCTTCAATCAATTAATAAGGAGTGCATGAGATTCTTTACGTCCTTAGATCCGACGCAGTGGACACAATCACACGATGGAGGACATCGTTATGGTTGGTTGACAACGAACGTAGCCGAGTGCACCAATGAGGTCCTAAAAGGAGCTAGAAAATTGCCCATCACTGCATTAGTTCAAGCCACATTCTATCGAACAGTAACATATTTTGCCACTCGACGACATGAAATACAGAAGTCTCTAAATTCTAGACAACAATTCACAAACGGTAAAAAATTTCTATAAACCATAGTTCATAAGTTCTGCTTCATGAAACTCGATAATAATTTATGTCATTATGTTAGGTATGCAATTGACATGCTAATTCCATGGGAAGCACGAGCAAACAGTCACAAAATCCACGTGTTCGATTATGATCTGGGTATATGTGATGTCACTACATCAATTAACCCAATAACAATGAAGGGTGGAACGAAACATCGAGTACGTTTGTGCGATGAATCGTGTGTTTGCAATAAGTGGAAAATATATGGCATCCCATGTTCCCACGTCATTTCTGCCTGCAAAGAAATTGGAGTAGGCTACCTGCGGTTTGTTAAACCTTACTATAAGCTACCAACTTATTTGGCTTGTTATGTGCCCCAATTTGAACCAATCCCATATCAAAGTTGTTGGTCTGAACCAAGTGGTCAAAAAGTGGTTCTAGACGTCTCCTATGTGAGAGGTGTAGGTCGACCACGTAGTTCTCGCATCAGAAATGAGATGGATTGGAGGGAGCCCGTGGTCAAGATACGTTGGTGTGGAGTTTGTAGGCAAGAAGGACACAATCGTAGAAATTGTCCTCATAGAGCATCTAGACGAATGCAATAGGCTGTGAATGTTTCCAAACTTTTTGTTACTATGTTTTTAATATGTGTAACTTACGTATTTATTTATGTGGAATAAAAATCACTATATTACATGTGTGCAAACTCACTTTCTTATTATTAATAAAACTAACATTAACTGTTAATATACTTAAATGTGGTTAGATGAGAGACAATGATATTACGACGGATCCGTATGATCCATCAGTGCTACACCTACAGGCCAGTCATCGGGCCGAACTGGTTTGGGAGGATATTTACATCAATGCCATGCATTGTAGACGTCGCGAGGCCGTGTTGAAGAGGTTTTCTACTCCAGACCCTCGTATTGAGCCCTACTTACGGGCTACTGCCTTTTATGGGGTATCGTGCATTAGATTCATCCAGCTGGATTGGCACCTGATTATGGCCATGGTCGAGTTTTGGCGCCAGGAGACACACACTTTCCACCTTCCACATGGGGAGTGTACAGTCACGCTACAGGATGTCGCAATACAATTTGGGCTTCCTATAGACAACAAAGCTTTGATCTGATCAGTGAACGCAGACTGGTTAGTTATATGTCAAAACTTGATGGGTGTTACTCCTGGGAACCGTATGCTGGATGGAGGATGATAAGAAACCCTTGATGATTGGATCTAAAAACCTTGCTAGCAAACAAGACCCATAGAACTCAATATCAAAAACCCCAAAACCAAGATGATTTCATCCTAAGGAAGAAGATAGAAACGGATTTACCTTGATGATCAAGATCAAGAGTAGAGAAAACTCGTTTCTAAACTCGAGATTCGAATCACTCCACAAGTAGTTCGATCAAAGCTACTTGAATGATCCTAACATGCAAATCTAAACACAAGATATGCAAAGAAAGTTGCTCATGGCCTTTAGGCTCAAAAGACTCAATTTCATTGAAACATCATAAAAAAATCTTATTTTGTGTTACATCAAAGATGGCTTTTTATAGCCTCCAAAATATAACCTAAATTCAGCCACTAGGTCACCTTAAAGTGTGTAACCTTCCTAACTTTAATGTATTAAAGAGCCACTAACAAAAGTAACCTATGTAACATTGAAAAGACTCAAAAAACTGAAAAATTACATGATGGACTCCATAAATCCGAGAATTGAAGTCTTGGTCAACCTTCATTTTGTGTGTAACATTCCATGAATTAATTAAGCTTCCCTTTGAAGTAGCTTAAAGTATAGTTCCATCAATTGATGCTTGATTTGCATTAAATGCAGCTTTTATGAACCCGGAGTGCATTTAATATGTTCCATCTTGAAGCTCAAACACATAATAGAAATCAACACCTTCAACTCTATTGGAGTTCTTTATTGGTAGAGTCCATATCATCGCATAAGTCTATCATGGTTGGTCGAACAGTTTGACAATTTCACCCATCTTCTAGAGGATGCCGATGAACAAGACCTCCTGATAAGTCCAACTCGAAAGTCCATCTAATGTATCTTTCGTTGCTTGAGGATTTTGATGAGGCTGGTACATATAGTTGGGGTGCCGGCTGTCTCGCTTGGTTGTACAGGAACCTTTGCAAAGGTTCAGTTATCGATGCAAGGGACCTAGGTGGTTCCTTAATTTTGTTGCAATTATGGACGTGGGATCGATTCCCGACGTTAGCACTGCGACGACGTCACCGGTTCGAGTACCAACTAGGAGATCGGCCTTTGGCAGTCCGGTAAGAACCTTTGGCGAATACAACTATATTCCTTTGTGTAAAACATGATACAACAAAACTAATATTCAATATTGTACTTTGTAGGTGGAATGATGAATTTTCAGTGATCAGGACGCCAACACATGTCCTAGTCCAATACAGATATATGTTGGACACGATTAGGCCAGATTAGGTATAGTTATGTTTAGACAGTAATTTATTTTTTTTTTATCAACTTCTTCATTCCTAATTATGAATCTCAACTACAATTGCATTTTATCGTTGTGTAGATTATATGGAGCCGTATCAACACCTCATTAATATGTTACCGGAGTACTGTCTAATCGGTCAGGACATTTGGACTAGCAGATATCCACTCATTTGCATCTTCGCAGTAGAGTGGCATTTCCCTGATCGTGTTATGAGACAGTTTGGGTGGGTGCAACATATCCCCATACATTGTAACACAGACATGGTTCTGCACTCTTACAACTTACGAGGTCGTCATGAACGGGATTGGACTACTTATCTAGCTCCATCCATTCAAATATGGGAAGAGGACGTGATATTATTATTCACGGGCAACCAACTGATGGGGGTGTTGATGTGGACCCACAATACAATCACTGGTTCGCAACTATCAGTCGTCGGTACCTCACGAAGGCAGGAGCCTCGTACCACTTCTTGGTAAGATTTCGTTAAAATAAGTAAGTTGAAAATATTACGTTATTATAAATTATGAACGTTCCATTGATTTCATTTTCTGTGTTCTAGTGTCAGGACCCCATAATGACGGAAGCTCATAGAAGGGCCCTCCAACATATAACAGATATATACCACATCATACATGAAAATGGAGGTGCCCCAGGTCAAAATGAAGATGATCCTATCCACCAACAAGCTGCTCCAGCGCAATAACAGTATTACACACAGGAGCAACAGGTTGATGTAAATGATCCTATCCAACGTCAAACTGCCCCAGCTCAGCAACAATATGACCCACAGGAGCAATGTGTTGATCTCACTCAACAACATGATGATCCCCCATTGTTCCCATATGTGCCTTCACCACCCCTGGTGCTTGAACAAACATTCCCAGAACTCTTCTCTTCCCCTAATTTCATATCGCAAACACCTACATTCTTCGAAAACTGGGAAGAAGGTCAGTCTTCACATACTTACCATTCTCCGAAAGAACAGTATGTGACGTATCGAAATTCAAATCAGGGAATACACATCAGGGATGCAGGTGATACGACAAATACAAGAGGTCGGGGTGATCGAGGTCAGTACGTAACTCACCGATCACGAGCTAGGCGCCATAGGACCCCATCTTCTAGTGAAGACCCATAAACTATTGTTTGTAATTGTAAGTTTGACTAACTTGAGTGTATTAAATCCCAAATCTTCAATTACATTAGTTTTTTTTTTCTAAGTATGATAATGCAAGATTTAATTTTTTAAAATAACATAATAATTAAAACTCAAATCTTTACTTAGATGAGTTCTTGAAATATTAGAAAATAAAAAGTTTTTTACCCGTTAAAGTGATATTGATCAGTTATTTTTACGAAAGAGTGAAAATTTTGGAAATAAAAAAAGTTCCAAATCACTAAAGATTTTCTAAGAGTTTTAAAAGAAAGAACAAACTTGTTTATAAGTATCTCAAAAGAAACAAAAAAAATGGGTCATCAAAAACATTTTATTTATAAAACAAATAATAAAATAAGATTTTTTTTTAATAATAAAACGAGTTCAACCCAATGGTTTTTTTTTTAGGTTTCAAAGAAGATTTTTTTTATCATAAAAATAGTTCCAAATCCAATGATTTGTTTTAGTTTTCAAATGGAATAATTTGAAAACATAAAAAGGATTCTTCTCAAAAAAAAAAAAATAAAATAAAAAAGATTAAAAAAGAATTATTTGTTGGGTATTTTTTAATCATTAGTTAGTTAAGAAAAAAAAAAACAAAAACCAAATCATTTCGTTTAATCATTAGTTAGTTAAAAAAAAAAAAAACAAAATCATTAGAATTTAAATTTAATTTAAAAAAAAATGACAACACGTGGCGTTGATGTCGCGTCTCTTCAAAGAGACGCGATCTACGGTGTTTGAAAAAAAAAATTAACTTGTCGCTAGAGCTTCTGTGTGTGCTAAAAGAGTTGTATTTATTTAACTTTTTGTTAATGATTTGTAATTTTATCTTATAGATTATTTAATTACTCTACAATTTCAAAATTTCAGTTATATTTGTTGAATTATTTGATTTTATTTAAATATAAATTTGATTTAATTGTCATACTATTTATCATTGGAGTTAAATTTCCTAGATTTTTTATTTAAGTAATTTTATATGAATTTATTGAGTTGGTATACTGATTGGGATTTTCCATACCATGTATTTTTTTTAAAAAATTACCATGTATTTTTCCCTACATATGGTCAAATTTTTCAAATTTTAATTGTTTCAATGTTTGCATTTTCCTTTTCAAGTTATTCGATTATTTTTTAAATTATTATGTATTTTCAATTATTTTTTTTTTATCATAAGTAAGTCCTTTTTTTTAAGGAAAATTGAAATAGATGGTATTTATTTGATTTGAATTCAACCATTTCGTTTAACTATTTCGTAATCCTAATTTTCTGTATGTATTTTTCATTGAAGGGTATTTCGGTAAGTTGCTAATTTTGATTTTTTAATTCAGGAAATTGATTTGGCCATTTATCTAAATAATAGAATCGATTGCTATTTTTCAAAACTAACTTTTTAATTTGTCTATTCCCACCGTTAACCTTTTTGGATACTAATGAATTATAGAAGTATAAAATGGTCCATTTGTGTTGTTATCCCATATGGGTCCGGAGTTGCTCTCATGGAGATAATTACTGAAAACACAAAGTCATATATATACAAATTTGTAAATAAATCTCTCATTTGTAATGCTATGTTCTAGAAAAATTTTGAATTATGATGGTGTAATAATGATATAATTGGAAGTTCGAAATCAATTTTTATTGTCTTTAATTTCATATGACAGGTCTATAAACTTTTATTGGTTGAGTTTCACATATATCAACAAAATTTTAAATCAGGTTTTTTTAGAAAGAACCAGAGAAAATTTAGACCATTTTTAATTAAACCCAATAATTGGAGTTTGAAAAAAAAAAAAAAAACCTTTTGAGTTGGGGACTCCATCATATTCGCAATCGCATCCCACTAAGATCAAATTCAAATTGAATCTCAACAATATATAATAGGCATTATAGTTGTTGAAACACTTGAAATCCTTAGTTTAAAATGGTAGAAGAGCTACACAAATCTAAAAGCGATTGAAATGATCATCTTTGAATAAGAGAACGGGTAGAGTTACATAAATCTAAGACGACCCATTTGATGGGGGAATGCAATCCCTAAATAGGGGAAAATTCTTTAGAAGTAAAAAGACGAGTGAATCTCCAAAAGCAAAATTTTCCTTCGACCGTGGCCACATTGAAAAGATTAGTGGAGACCTCCCAATTCATAAGAGAGATGGACTACTCCACTTCATTGCCAATTGGTTTTGAGATGGAATCTCATGTAATCTAATATGGTATCAGAGACTATGAAACTCAAACAAGTATTCGGTCCAATTAAAAAAAAATTGGAATCTGATCCAAGAATGGAGAGCCCAAGAAACCTTCCAATTCATAAGATAGATGAGCTACTCATGAAACCCCATGTAATCTAATAAAAGTAAAATTATACATGAGACGGAGATTCAAACCTTCACCCTATAAAACAAGTTACTAACATCAAGTTGTGGGATCAAAAGAAGTGGTTTCGTTCAATCCAGCTGTTTCAGTTTTACAAGCAGCTGACCCATCATTGGTCGATCATTGGAGTTTTGAGACACACAAGACATTGCAATTTTTAGTGATTCCTCCACTGAGTGTATATCAAAATTTCCTTCTAAACTTGGATCAACGATGCTTCCAACTTCGCCATTAGCAAACATTGAGCTAACCCAATCAGTTAAAACATAATCTCATCCCTCCTCACCTAATATGGTATGTTTTTTTTCCTGTAATTATCTCCATCAAAACAACTCCAAACCCGTACACATCGCTCCCTATGGTCAACCTACCTGTTATCATATACCTATAAAGTTGAAAGGTCAGAAAACGTTAAAATATACTTTTGGTCATTGTACTATACTACTTTCGAGAATATGAGAATGCAAATTAAGTTATGTAACTCAATCTTAAGAAGTTGAACCAATTTTTAGTAGGTTTTGTTTTTTTTTTTTTGGGAATTTTCTAATTAATACCAAACAAGTTTAGATTTATAAGCTACATCTCCAAGCTCTCGAACAAACCAATCACACCAACCTAAGTTTCTACAATTCATTATTTTATGCAACATTTCCGGAAAATATATATATACACACACATAGGTAACTTTCTCAATGTATTTTCTTTTCAAAAAAAAAAAAAAAAAAAAAAAAAAACAAGTATTTGAATTCTATGGTGGTCACTTATTTTAGAAACTTAATCAAATAATAGAAATTGTATTTAAGTCAAACAATTAGAAATCTAGTACGTAACTTAGGAATGATTTCATTTCTAGTGTTTTTTTTTTTTATTTAATAATTTAATGATTGTTTCATCACCATTTCTTTACCATATATTTTTATTAAACATTTAAATTCTTAGTTAAATTCCAAAATTAAAAACAAGTTTTTAAAATTTGGTTTGGATTTTGAAAACATTTTCATTTGGTAGATAATAGAATAAGGAAACTCATATGGGTGGAAGTAATGTTTATAAACTTCATTTTAAAAAATAAAAAACGAAAAAACTATGCTAGAAAATTATGTTTATAGACAACACTTGTAATATTATGGTTTTTTTTTGTTTTTTTTTTAAAATTTTTTATCTAACTTAACCATTGTAAAGAAATTGTGAGATTAACGCACACAATTTTTAAAAACTAAAAATAAAAAACTAAAAACCAAAGCCTCATATCATAATTATTTGGTTTTATTAAAATTGTGTTTGTTTTTTTTCGATCCCCTCATTATAATTCTCAGCCAAATTTCAAAAGCAAAACCAGGTGTTTTGAAAACTACTTCATTTAGTTTTCAATTTTCAAAACTTGACTTTGTTTTTTAAAACAGGAAAACATAAAGGTAGATAACATAACAAAGAAACTTATAAGGGGATGTTTGGGGCGCTGAATTGGTTATAATATCTGGTGGTTATAATAATCGGGATTATAATAGTCTGGGTTATAATAATCTGTGTTTGGGGTGTAGATTATTATAGTATGGGATAAAATAATCTGTGTTTGGGGTGTTGATTTGTTTTAACATGGGGTTCTAAATCAAAGGTTCAAACTGAATGTTTTTTTTTCTAGTTTTTTATTTTTATTTTTTATTTTTTATTTTTTATTTTTTTTATGATATACGATTCACTTTGATTTAGGTTATGTTTTTTTTACAAAGCAAAAAAAATTAGGATTTGGTATAGAAAAATCATATTAGTTAACTTTTAGTATTGTCAAAATAAAAATTGTAAATGTTTAGTTAAAAAATCATATTATTTTTTTTATCAATAAAATCATTTGAAATAAACTTGAGTGTTGTAAATATAATTTCGTTTGAATGTTTTTTTTAAGTTGATTAACCTTCAATGTTGTCAACGACTTTTCCGGCAACCTTTGATGTTTTTTTCTTTATTTTTATTTTTTATATTTTTCAAAATGAAAATTGAGAAGAAATATGAAAAAAGAAACGGTGGTCGGAAAAGTCATCGGCGGTCACCGGAAAAGTCGTCGGAAAAATCAAGGAGTCGCATGGAAGAAGAGAAGAGAGAGTTACGGTAGAAAATGGATAGAATAATCGAGTCGGTTGAATGATGGATACTTTTATCTTCCTATCTAGCTGATTTAAAAATAACCCACACCATTTATTTTTTATGGTGCCCCAAACATTGAATATGTTATAATAAAGGAAGTTATTATAACCTATTCAGTGCCTCAAAGACCCCATTAATGGTTATCAAATGGGATGATGTTCATAAATAAAGTGAATATTGGATCTAAGATTAGGTTTTCTTACTGTGGGTCGATGCATCTGCTAGTGCCTTCAATATTAACGGACACATGAGATTCACCATCGTGGGACAGAATTAGGTCGACGGCCAAAGAAAACTCAGAAACCTTGGCTTCAAAATTCTCAGACAAGAGAATGTTTGAACTCATGACGTTCCTATGAATGATCGGCGGCTCGCAACCTTGGTGCAAACATTCCAAAGCTTTGGCCACATCAATGCCGATTCCAAGTCTACGTCTCCATGTCAATTTGGTCGAACAACTTTGATCTGCATCTGCATAAAAAAAGTCAAGATGATAAGATTGAAACAATTTAAAATCTCCTCTAACTTTTCAACCGTGGAAGCTTAGCTGAAGCTGTGTAGAACCTGTAAGATTCTTCCTCAAGTCTCCATTGGCCATGAACTCATAAACCAGACCCAATTTTGTGGATTCTTCGCAATATCCGATGAGTTTGATCAATTTTTTGTGATAAACTTTGGTCAGTATTAAGGATACGAAGAGAAAGGCCCAAATCACAGTGGAGAAAAGTCCATTGGACCAGCCCATTATCGAAGGAAATACGTCATCAGTATTCCAGAAGGTTCAGCCAAGAAATTCCATTACCTGAGGGATCAATTCTGTTATTGATTACCCAATCAAATTGCTCCAGCTGATCTTCTTTCTATTACTATTTCATTCTTTATTCATTATTTTTTATCACCTGAGTTGTGTATAAATGGGTTGTACTATTCATTGGTTGAAATATAGAAATTGAGTATTATCTCCCTGAATTCTCACATTCCTTAATTTGGTATCAGAGCTACAAATGGCTAGCGTCATCACTGCCGGATCTTCAGCCCTGTCTACCGGAACAACCAGTTTCAACACACCGCCGCTCAATCAGCTATTAAATCAGATCACGACGATCAAATTGGATCGCAGTAACTTTCTTCTCTGGAAGAATTTGGCCCTTCCTATCTTACGGAGCTACAAATTAGAAGGTCACCTATCAGGTGTTAACCCTCGCCCTCCTCAGTATATTCAACCCCCAGTTGTGGAGTCAAATCCGAATTCCACACCAGCAGAGGGTGGAGCAACCAGTTCTGAGACGGTTGCTAGTGGTGCATCTGGGTCTACGACAGCTGCACAGGTTAATCCATTGTACGAGTCTTGGATAGCGATTGATCAATTACTACTCGGGTGGTTGTACAACTCTATGACACCTGAAGTAGCTACCCAAGTGATGGGGTTTGAGAGCGCTCAAGATTTATGAGCTGCCATACAAGAATTATTCGGAGTTCAATCGCGTGCTGAGGAGGATTATCTCCGTCAAATTTTTCAACAATCAAGGAAAGGGAACTTGAAGATGGCAGACTATCTGCGGGTCATGAAGAATCTCGCAGACAATTTGGGACAGGCAGGGAGTCCGGTTACCTCACGATCCTTAGTTTCACAAGTTCTTTTGGGATTAGACGAGGAGTACAATCCTGTTGTTGCAATGATTCAAGGGAGAACTAATATATCTTGGTCAGAAATGCACGCAGAACTACTTGTTTTTTGAGAAGAGACTAGAGATGCAAAACACCTTGAAGAACTCTGTGTCCTTCAGTCAAAACGCTTCAGTTAATTTAGCAAACAGCAGGGAGGTTGGAAATCAAAGAGGTCAACAAAGTTCCTTCAATGGGCGCCATAACAATTTCTATAGGGGAAATCAACGTGGAGGTGGAAACCGTGGCAGAGGCAGAGGTCGAGGGTATGGACAATACAACAATAACAAGCCCGTTTGTCAGGTATGTGGGAAGGTAGGTCACACTGCTCTTATGTGTTACCAGCGTTTTAACAAAGAATACTCTGGTCCTTCCCAAGCTCAAAACAGAACAGATGGAAATGGGATTCGTTCTGCTAATCAGGTACCTTCGACCCAACCTACTGCTTTTGTAACCAATCAGAATGTCGGTCAGATTGTAGCCTCACCTGAAACTGTTGTCGATCCCAATTGGTATGCTGATAGTGGGGCTTCGAATCATGTCACTGCTGATTATAATTGCCTTGCAAATCCAACGGAATATGAAGGTAATCAACAAGTTATAGTGGGTGATGGTAATAACTTAAACATAGCTTATACTGGAAATTCATGTTTGACTGATGGTGTTAATGCTCTTAGCTTGACGAACGTTTTGTGTGTGCCTTCAATTACAAAGAACTTAGTCAGTGTTTCTAAGTTAGCTCATGATAATAACGTATATGTGGAATTTCATGATTCTTTCTGTTTTGTAAAGGCCAAGGATACGGGCAAGGTTCTGCTGAAAGGAGTTCTTAATGAAGGTCTTTACCGTTTTGATCAATCTCGAGCTGAATCCGTTGATGTTACAAAGTCTGCCAGTCAGTCCAGAGGTGCTTCTGGTGTTAATAAGTCTGGTGTTTCTGTGAATGTTTTGTCTAGTTATGTTAATGTTGCTGTGTCCAAAGTTGTTTGGCATAGGCGATTAAGCCATCCTTCCCTTAAAGTTCTTGATTCAGTGGTTAAACAGTGTAATCTCCCCACTAAGAGAAATGAATGTTTCAAGTTTTGTGATGCCTGCAAGTATGGAAAGTCTCATGCGTTACCTTTTGCTAACTCTGTCTCTCAAGCACATGCTAAGTTTGATCTTGTTCATACAGACCTTTGGGGGCCTGCTCCAATAACCTCTTCTAATGGCTTTAGATATTATGTGTTATTCATAGATGATTTCAGCCGTTATGTGTGGATTTACCCTCTGAAATTGAAAAGTGAGACGGTGGATGCATTCAAACATTTTGGTGTGTTAGTGAAGAATCAGTTTGGATGCACCATTAAGTCTTTACAGTCTGATAATGGGAAGGAGTATTCAAATATTCATCGTTTATGTGATCAACAGGGTATCCAAATCAGATTGACGTGTCCCTACACCTCTCAACAAAATGGGAGAGCCGAGAGAAAACATCGTCATGTTGTGGAAACCGGGCTCACGTTACTTGCTCAGACGTCTATGCCACTCCAGTTCTGGTGGGATGCATTCTTAACTTCTGCTCTACTGATTAATGTTCTTCCATCGCAAGTCCTTGGTGGCAAGTCACCAATGGAACTCTTATTTGGCAGGAAACCGGATTTGGCTGCACTAAGAACATTTGGATGCGCCTGTTTTCCGTGTTTGAGACCTTATCAAGCAACGAGTTCCAATTTCACACCGAGAAGTGCGTATATTTGGGGCCTAGTCCACTTCATAAAGGCTACAAATGCATCAGTTCAAGTGGTAGAGTATTTATTTCACGTCATGTTCAGTTCAATGAGGATGATTTTCCGTTTCATGGTGGTTTTGGTGCAGCTGATAACGAGACTACAACCACCAGTTCCTCTCCCCCGATATACACCTGGTTTCCTTATCCTGTAACAACTTCGTCCAGTTCATCCCCTGTTCAGTCTTCCAACATAATTGTACCTAATCAACAATTACAACATCTAATACCTAACAGTCCTGTTGCCACACCACCTACCTACAGTCTGTCACCAACCAGAAGTCCTGCTGCCTCCCCAAACAATCACCCCTTCGCTCCAGCTTCCCCATTCAACAATAATTCAGAGTCAAGTCCTTTGCCCCAAGCCTCACCTACTGTCGTGGCCTTACCTGATCCCTTATCTTCATCTCCAAACCCATCCAACACTCCTGAAATAAATCCTACATCAGCTGCACCAGTCACCCATCCCATGATTACAAGAGGCAAGGCCAAAATTTTTAAACCAAAAGTTTGGTTAACTCAATCAACAACGGACTGGACTATAACAGAACCGACAAGGATCAAGGAGGCTTTGGCAACTCCTCAGTGGCGTGAAGCTATGGACAGTGAGTACTTTGCCCTGGTAAAGAACAATACATGGGAGCTTGTTCCACCTTCTTCTACATTCAATGTTGTTGGAAACAAATGGATATTTCGCATAAAACGCAATCCTGATGGTTCGATACAGTGTTATAAAGCCCGGTTGGTTGCAAAAGGGTTCCACCAGAATCCAGGTATTGATTTCTTCGAGACGTTTAGTCCTGTTGTTAAGGCCTCAACTATCCGTGTTGTTCTCAGTGTAGCTGTTACCAAAGGTTGGAAGTTGAGACAGCTTGACTTTAACAATGCCTTCCTGAATGGTAAGCTTGAGGAAGTCGTTTATATGACTCAGCCACCTGGGTATGTTGATGCAGACCGACCTGGTTTTGTTTGTAAACTCAACAAAGCCATCTATGGGCTTAAACAAGCTCCTAGGGCCTGGAACAACACGTTGAAAGACACACTTATTCAGTGGGGATTCACGAATGCGAGGTCAGACAACTCTCTCTTTATATTTCGATCCGGTTCTGCTACTATCTTATTGCTCGTGTATGTTGATGATGTTGTGGTCACGGGGAGTGATGATGCCATGATCAGTCGGTTAATTAAAACTTTAGATAGTCGATTTTCCCTTAAAGATCTTGGCCGTCTCAACTACTTCCTTGGCATTCAAGTTGACTATGTGTCTGGGGGTGTGTTGATCAATCAACGCAAATATGTTGAGGATCTACTCCACAAGCTGCAACTCAGTGACATGAGACCTGCACCTTCCCCGAGTGTAATAGGGACAAAGCTGTCCTTACAAACCGGCACCTTACTTGAAGAACCCTTCCTGTATAGAAGTACTATTGGCGTCCTACAATACTTAACGCACACTCGTCCCGACATTGCTTATACTGTCAACCAGTTAAGTCAATTTCTCAAGGCTCCTACTGATGCCCACTGGCAGGCGGTCAAAAGAGTTTTAAGGTATGTCAGTGGCACTCGAAACTATGGCCTATACTTTCAACAAGGGGATGACCTGTCCATCTCAGCATATTCTGATGCTGACTGGGCATCTAACATCGACGATAGGAAATCTGTTGCGGCTTACTGTGTATTCGTTGGCAATAATTTAGTATCTTGGGCATCTAAGAAGCAAAATGTCGTTGCACGTTCAAGTACCGAATCGGAATATCGTGCCCTTGCCATTGCTTCAGCCGAAGTTGTATGGTTGCGCCAGTTATTAACTGAAATTGGGATGTCTTGTTCAAACAAATCAGTCCTTTGGTGCGACAACATAAGTGCAGGAGCTTTAGCCGCCAATCCAGTGTTTCATGCGCGGACAAAGCACATTGAAATCGACGTTCACTTTGTTCGTGATCTAGTTCTTCAAGGTAAAATTGAAATACGATACATTCCATCTATCGAGCAACCTGCTGACTGTCTCACCAAAACATTATCTCATTCTCAATTTAACTATTTGAGGTCCAAACTCAAGGTTGAAGAACTTCCCTTTCGTTTGAGGGAGGATATTAAGGATACGAAGAAAAAGGCCCAAATCACAGTGGAGAAAAGTCCATTGGACCAGCCCATTATCGAAGGAAATACGTCATCAGTATTCCAGAAGGTTCAGCCAAGAAATTCCATTACCTGAGGGATCAATTATGTTATTGATTACCCAATCAAATTGCTCCAGCTGATCTTCTTTCTATTACTATTTCATTCTTTATTCATTATTTTTTATCACCTGAGTTGTGTATAAATGGGTTGTACTATTCATTGGTTGAAATATAGAAATTGAGTATTATCTCCCTGAATTCTCTCATTCCTTAATTGTCAGATAATTCACCTGCACCTCCAAATTAATTCCAAAGTTTCTTTAGTTTCCATCGTCATCTAAAATTTAGATTAGAAAAAAAATCGCCTAAACATCTAAAATAAGGTGTTCTTTTTCTCAATTTTAAATCGATTAAGATTATTTTATATCAGTGCCAAACGCAGCCTTAATTATCATATATTTAGGCTCTTCTTTATGTTAATGAAGGGGTGAATTTACAAGTTTAAAGCGAATAATTAGTTTCTTATTAGTTTTTTTTATTTTTTATTTTTATAGAGAGTGTCTTATTAGTCCCTAAATTTTCAAGATCGTGTTTAAAAAGTTCATTATCTTTATACCTTTAACTTCATATCTAATAAATCTTTAAACAAACTAAAAGTAGTTTATATGATAATTTTTAAAAATTAAGCTTATAAATACTACTTTGGCATGTTTTTTCTTCACACATTTGTTTTTTTTTTTGGTAACTCCTATGGATTGAAATGCAGGAAATTCCTATTTGCATACTTCAAAATTCTTAATTAAGGGCCATTTGTGTTTTGTGGTAATCCAAGATTCTAATGGGATGGACATATGGATTATAATGGTACATTTCAAAACACACATGAAACCTATTACAAACAAAGATTATTCTTTAAAAAATTATAATTTGATAATATGATCAATATAATCCACTAAAAACACCATGAATTACATTAATGATCCTGTTTTGAAAAAAAAAATAAAAATCAATTTACTTTTAATGGTAAATATATTTTATAAAAAAATCTAAGCTAATATAAATGAATTTGTTCCACAAAATAACAAATAAAACCAGTAGAAACTAAATTGATATAAAAATAAAACATTAAATAATTAATAAACTTAATAAAGACAAAAAAAAAAAAAACCGTTATATAAAACTAGTAGGTAAATGAGCTAAAAATTAGTGAGGATATTATTAGTATATAATACATAAACTAAAGACATTCCTATAAGAATTCCGGCAAAAACAAACATACTTATCTAAATATTCCCATTCCCATGCCATTCTTATAAATTATTCCTCTAAAACAAACACAATTATCTAAAATATCTTCCGACCATCTATAATTCCAGACATCAATAAACTAGCTATCTAAATTCCAAAAAAACAAACCACACCCGACAAATATTAAGTCGTAATTGGAGAGAAGTGTAGTTCTACCATTAAAAAACAAATAAAACATAGGAAATTAAAATAAAAATATTTTAAATAATAAGAACCAAATTTGAGAGAGAGAAAAAAAAAGCAATTGATCCATGAGGGCTAAAACGAAAAGTATATTTAGCGGAAAAAAGCATTGGAATATAGTTAGATGCCTCGACCTCGGTTTGCATTCTAGCTGCACCGCCATTTTGTTTACGATATAACTTCACGGCCACCGGAGCGCCGTCGAGGTGGCCGTGGTACATGGTCCCGAATGCTCCTCTGCCGATGACTTGCCGGAAGTTATTTGTCATCTTCACCAACTCACCATACGAAAAACGCCGCCGTTCGATTTGCAGTTGAACCAACGGAGATTTTTGGGCAAGTTTCCGGCGAGACTTAATAACCCAGAAGAGAGCAACTGAAATTAACAGAGCTCCCAAGAGCCCAACCGCGGATGCTGAAACGGCAATAACGACGTCGTCTTTCATCTTATCAGTGAGTTTTTTTTTTCCGGCGAGTTGCCGGAGAAATGAAAGGGTTTGATTTGGATATAAAGGAGAGGAAATTGTGAAGGGCATTTTTTTCTCTGTAATTCCGTAGGCGATGGTGTAGTCAAGTAAACGAATAAGGACAAACGACGACCGTAGACTCGAAGACGAAGACGAAGACGAAGACTCGGGGAACTTCCGATGGCTTTTAAGTCACGGTTGAAAAATAGTCTCAATTTCATATTAAAGATTCCAATTAAATATTTTTCTGAAAAAAGTTTTATGAATCATTAAATCATTGTTATACTACTTTTTGTCCTCTTTACATGAAAAACCTGGGTTAATTGGAAAAAAAAATACATTTTAAAAAAAAAAATTGGCAAAAACATGTTGTTTTGAAAAAAATTGGGAAAACCAGGCACTTTTTTTGTCCTTTTTGAATCCGTGGGTTGAAGCCACGGATTCCACTTCTAGTTTTTTTTTTTTTTTTTTTTTTTTTTTTTTTTTTTTTTTAATTTCAGATTTCATTTTTTTTAATTTTTTTTTGTTTTCTTGGTTTTTTCTTTTTAAAAATTTTGAAATTTAATTTTTATTTTAATATTTTGTTTTTTTTTGTTTTTTTAATGTTTTTATTCTATAAATCAAATTATTGGGATATTATAATCGATAACATAATTATTGTTATAGGTAATTTTGGACCACCACAGCGTACGAGGAGCTGACAGGACAACCAGGAGGAGATAGGACCAGGAAAGGGACCCAGAGGGAGACCATACCGACGGGTCGGCCCAATGCCGAGGCCGACCACTCGGCCCGTTTGCACGGGCCGAGTCCGTTTGCCTCCGCTCGGCCCCTACCGCTTCCAGCTGCCCCGATCCAGCCTGCTTCGTCCCAGAACGCCTCCAAACCCTAGGAGTCCGAGCAGGTATTTATACCCCTCTTCGCCATTGAAGAAGGGGGCCGAAAACTCGATTCTGGACTTCTTTCTCGATTCTCTAGCTGCTCAGTTTCCTGACTTAGGCATCGGAGGCGGTGTGGCCTACACCACACCGGTGTCCAGCGATTCTTGCTGGTCTTGCAGGTCACGTCTTCTCCGGCTTCTACAAATTCATTGTTGATATCACGTGAAGGGCAGGTGGATTGCTTGGCCAAATTTTGGCATCAACAATTATAATTGGAAAATTGTCCTTCTAAATTTACAACATTATTGATCCATTTTCAATCACTTCACATTTTGATTCGTAATTTTTACCAACTATTTTTTTTAGAGAAACTATACTAATAAAAATCGATACATCAAAAAATAGTTTGACAAGAAAAATTGGGATAAATAAGAATAAAATTAGATTTTTTTTAATTAAGAAGGCGATAAAATTTCAATGTATTAAATTGGATTCACGAACCTTTCAAACATTAATTGTTTGGTTTTCATATTTACTAATATTTTTATGATTAATTAATCAACTGTTATTAAACAGTATATCTACTATTAATTAATATTTTTATTGAAATTTTATCGCCTTCTTAATTAAAAAAAATCTAATTTTATTCTTATTTATCCCAATTTTTCTTGTCAAACTATTTTTTGATGTATCGATTTTTATTAGTATAGTTTCTTTAAAAAAAAATAGTTGGTAAAAATTACGAATCAAAATGTGAAGTGATTGAAAATGGATCAATAATGTTGTAAATTTAGAAGGACAATTTTCCAATTATAATTATGTTATCGATTATAATATTCCAATAATTTGATTTATAGAATAAAAACATTAAAAAACAAAATATTAAGATAAAAATTAATTTTCTAAATTTGTAAAAAGAAAAAACCAAGAAAAGAATGTTCTTTTTTAAAATAAAAAAATAAAAAAGAAAATGAAATTTGAATTTTTTTTAAAAAAAAAAAAAAAAAAAAAAAAAAAGAAAAACTAAAAGTTGAAGCCACGGATTCAAGGGCAGACTGGTCAAATTTGACCAGTTAACCCTTGAATCCGTGGCTTCAACCCATGGATTCAAATAAGGACAAAAAAAGTGCCTGGTTTATATGATAGAACATGAAATCCAATCTCAACTCTCAGCCCCTGGTACACCTCAGCAGAATGGTGTGTCAGAAAGGAGAAATAGAACCTTGTTAGACATGGTTCGATCAATGATGAGCTATGCTCAATTGCCTAGCTCGTTTTGGGGATATGCAGTAGAGACTGCAGTATACATCTTGAACAATGTTCCCTCGAAAAGTGTTTCTGAAACACCTTTCGAGTTATGGAAGGGGCGTAAACCTAGTTTGCATCACTTTCGCATCTGGGGTTGTCCTGCACACGTGCTTGTGACAAATCCTAAGAAACTGGAACCTCGTTCAAAATTGTGCCAATTTGTTGGTTACCCTAAAGAAACGAGAGGTGGTTATTTCTACGACCCACAAGAAAATAAGGTGATTGTATCGACAAATGCCACTTTCTTAGAGGAAGACCACATGAGAGATCATAAACCACGAAGCAAAATAATATTAGGAGAAGCTACTGAAGAATCATCAAGAGTTGTTGATGAAGTTGGACCTTCAACAAGGGTTGATGAAGGAACTAGTTCTTCAGATCCATCCCGTCCATCTCAATCGTTGGGAATGCCTCGACGCAGTGGGAGGGTTGTGTTACAACCTGACCGCTACTTGGATTTAACTGAAACTCAGGTTGTCATACCTAATGATGGCATTGAGGATCCATTGTCCTATCGACGGGCAATGAATGACGAAGATAAGGATGAATGGGTCAAAGCCATGAACCTGGAAATGGAGTCAATGTATTCCAATTCTGTATGGGAACTTGCAGATCTACCATATGGGGTAAAACCCATAGGGTGCAAATGGATCTATAAGAGAAAAAGAGATGCAGCTGGAAAGGTACAGACCTTCAAAGCTAGACTAGTGGCAAAGGGTTATACCCAAAAGGAGGGGGTTGACTATGAGGAAACCTTTTCTCCTGTAGCCATGTTAAAGTCCATAAGAATTCTTTTATCCATTGCCACATATTATGACTATGAAATATGGCAAATGGACGTCAAGACTGCCTTTCTGAATGGTAATCTTGAAGAGAATATCTTTATGTCTCAACCCGAAGGGTTCATAGCCCAAGGTCAGGAACAAAAAGTTTGTAAGCTAAATCGATCCATTTATGGATTGAAACAAGCATCCAGATCATGGAACATTAGATTTGATACTGCAATCAAATCTTTTGGCTTTGACCAAAACGTTGATGAGCCTTGTGTATACAAGAAAGTCAACAAAAGGAAAGTAGCTTTTCTAATACTTTATGTAGACGATATCCTACTCATTGGGAATGATGTAGGATACCTCACTGACATTAAGAAATGGCTAGCTGCCCAATTCCAAATGAAAGATCTGGGAGAGGCTCAATATGTTCTGGGAATCCAAATCATTAGGGATCGAAAGAACAAAACGCTAGCTCTGTCTCAAGCAACGTATATTGACAAGATGTTGTCTCGATATTCGATGCAAAACTCCAAGAAGGGACTACTACCCTTCAGACATGGGGTACACCTGTCTAAGGAACAATCTCCTAAGACACCTCAAGAAGTTGAGAACATGAGACACATTCCCTACGCCTCAGCTGTGGGCAGCTTAATGTATGCTATGCTCTGCACTAGGCCTGACATATGCTATGCAGTGGGAGTAGTCAGTAGGTATCAGTCTAATCCAGGGTTGGACCACTGGGGAGCGGTTAAGAATATCCTCAAGTATCTTCGGAGAACGAGGGACTACATGCTTGTGTATGGAGCTAAGGATTTGATTCTTACTGGATACACTGACTCTGACTTTCAAGCTGATAAGGATTCAAGGAAATCCACATCAGGGTCAGTATTCACCCTCAATGGAGGAGCAGTAGTGTGGAGAAGCATCAAACAAGGATGCATAGCAGACTCAACCATGGAGGCTGAGTATGTAGCAGCTTGCGAAGCAGCTAAGGAGGCAGTATGGCTCAGAAAGTTCTTGACTGATTTGGAAGTAGTTTCGAATATGAACGTGCCCATAACACTATACTGTGACAACAGTGGGGCTGTAGCCAACTCAAAAGAACCTCGTAGCCACAAACGGGGTAAACACATCGAGAGGAAGTATCACCTGATACGGGAGATTGTGCAAAGAGGAGATGTGATCGTCACTAAGATCGCCTCGGAGCACAACATCGCTGATCCATTTACGAAGGCTCTCACGGCTAAAGTGTTTGAGGGTCATCTAGAAGGTCTAGGTCTACGAGATATGTATGCCATCTAATCTAGGGCAAGTGGGAGAAATGTATAATGGGTATAAGGATGCCCTAGTTCATTGTATTATTTTAATATAAATGACATTTCCAGCTTTAGATTATTGCATATACATCCCACTAACTAGTGTTTTAGTTCAAGTGGGAGTTTGTTGGATTTTATGCCCTAAAACTCGTAGATAGTGAATGTAACCGTTGACCGGATATTAATGAAATAATATTGATATATTTTTCCATTAGTTGTTATTAGTTATTTTATGTTTGTCTTTGCCTAATAATAACCCTAATCCAATAAACTAGACATCCAAGGCTGTAATTTGAGTCTTGAACTATATGTAGCGACATATGGGATCATTGTTCAAGAAACAACCTAAAGGGTCTATAGTATAGGGATAAGACTGGGTGCCTTATCCTGGTGACACTATGGATACGGCCCACTTTGTATTTGATACAAACGCTGCGATCCAACGCGTTCGTGTAGGAGACATGCGAGTGGGGGTATCCTATGCAATGAGTTTGCATAAGACCGGACCGCGAAATAGTAACCACTAGTTATAACACCGTTAACTAGTTGGTTTTCTATTTTCACTAGGACGACCTAGACAACTTAGTCTTAATCCTGAGTTGATTATGGACTCCTGCTCATGAGAGATTGTCCTTTGATTTGTATGGGTGAGAGTGACCAATACGCCGACTCAATAAGCCTACCACTTTGGGGACAAGATCGAATGGGGAGCTGGGAACATAATCGTACAAGATGGAATTCACTCCTTCCCGACTTTAGGGAAGCAGATGAGTGTTCCCTTAAGTGGTTACTCCGAGTCTTGAACAAAGGGCCCTACCCTCTCAATGGCACGAGAGGGTTTTCTGTTTGATGGTTGGACCATAAACAGATTGTTCATTAGAGGAGAATTGGTACTTAAGGAAATAGAGGTGACCCAGGGGTAAAACGGTAATTTGACCCAGCTGGTGTTACGGACACTCGTGAAGGACTAACTAGTCGATATTGGTCTAAGTTCCGTGGACACAGAAAATATGTCTGCAGTGAGAAGAGTGCAACTGTGAGTCTATAGTGGAATGTACACACAGTTAACGAATATTGATTATTGTGGTTAATGAGTTTAACCAATTAATCTCACATCGTTGGAGCTTCTGATCTGCAGGTCCATAAGGTCCCACTGGTAGCTCGTAAAGTAATTTGAGGCAATTAAGTAATTAAATGTAAATTGAAAATGTTCAATTTACTAAGGGAAATAAATATAATATATATTGATATATTATTGTGAGAGAAATTAATATTTGAAGAAGTTCAAATATAAATTTATGGAAGATTGAAAGAGTTCAAATAATGAATTAATTAAATTAAGTCCTAAAATATGTTTGGGCAAAATTAATTAATTCAAGGCCGAAAATTAAATATGTGATATTTAATTGGTGGTTAATTAATTAAAGAATTCATTAACCATGAATTAATCAATTATGTAAATAATTAATCACTTAAGGAAGTGATTAATCATTTATGGGAATGATCTAATTACTTATGGAAGAAATTAGTCATTTATGGAAAAGATTAATCAATTGGGGAATTGATTGATCATGATTGATTAATTAAGGAATAAGATTGAATCAATTTTGGAAAAGATTGATTTAATTGAATATTTTATTCATGGCCTCTCTTCTATAAATAGAACACTAGACCTAATTGATCATGACACTTGACACTCTTGAAAGACAAGACCTAGAATTCTCTCTAGCCTCCCTCTTAGAGAAAGACTCCCACAAGTCTTTGGCCTCCTAGACTTAGAGACATACTGGTGTAACCTCTGTGGTTATTGTGTCATTCAAAGAAGAAAATCCAGCGATCAAGAGGCGAGAAGGCTGCTGCGTTTTCGTTCGTTGGAGCGTTGTCGGTGAAGAACGGTCAAGTCTACAACGGAGGTTTGTAACGGTTCTTCCTCTTTTCGTTAGAAAAGTTTTTAAAATAAATTTAGATTTATTCTAGCATGTTTAAACCGTTTTTACAGCGACTTTAAAGTTAGTTTAAAGTTTTGTTTGAGTTATCGTAACGGTATTTTAATGTTAATTAATATACGGCGTAAGGTCCAATCGATGCGCTTCCGCTGCGTGGGGACTTTTATTCCCTTCAATACCAACAAGGTGCACCTTCCTTTTCGGTGGCTCAATCATAGGAACTTTGAAGTTAAGTGTGCTTAGCTTGGAGAAGTTCTATGTTGGGTGACCTCCTGGAAATTTTCAAAAAGGACCCCCGTGTTGGTTTGTGGGGACAGTATTCAATCTTAGAAGCAGATTATAAGTACTGCCTCCACCAATAAATTTATTTAATTTGTTTTGTTATTTGCCTTCTTCCCATGTTTTCAAAAAACCAAGTCAAGTTTTGAAAACTATAAAAAAAAAAAAAAAAAATTCAAAACTTGTTTTTATTTTGGAATCTGGCTAAGAATTCAAAACGTGTCCTTAACAAAAATGAAAACCGTTGTAAGGAAATTGAGAGAAAACAAACATATTTTTCAAAGACAAAAAATCAAAGAGTTATCAAATAGGATCTGTTATAGGTAATTTTGGACCACTCCGATGCACAATGAGCTGACGAGGACAACCGGGTAGAAATAAGATCAGAAAACTGACCCAGAGGAAGAACAAACTAGAGGGTCGGGCCAATGGTCGGCCTCGCTATCAAACAAAAAGAAAGAGGGGATATGTCTCCCTATCAAATAAAAAGTAAGTCTGGAGGCAAGAATATACAATAGTTCGCAGGAGAAGACCAAAGATACCAGAAAATGGGACCGAGGTCGACCCCAAATTTTAAAGTAATCTCCTATTTACTCAACTATGCTTTATGTTTTAGTAAAGTTTTACTTGAGATTGGGGGCTACACAGGGGATATGTTCTCCCTATTAAATAAAAGGCACACTAGCTTAACATGTACATGCTTTAAGCCTATTCCCTCGTTTTTCTTTTGCAAAAAATGACATGTAAATGCAGGGACTTAGGTTTTGGGCTAACAGGGGCTTGAGGCAGAGGGCAACCCTGGTCTCTTCCCTCACTTTTCTTTTGTAGAAATCAACTTTTCAAAGCAGGAACTCGAAATCTTCTATTGGCCTATTTGTATTTGTGGATATGACTTAAATTTGGTGTGAAATGCTTCAAATGACCAAGTACGGGACCAGGGTCCAGGAGTGAAGCGCCCAGTGGGGGTTCGGGGGCAACGCCCCTAAGCTAAATTAACAAGATGTCATGCTCGGCCTCATCCCGAGGTCGAGACCGAGGCTGGGCCGCGGACGAGGCCCTCCAACCATTTTTGTAATCTCTTAACTTTCTCATTTTCATTTCACCTATTCAGGGATCGTCTATTTTGGCTATTTCTATCCAATCTTGCAGGATGGCAATAAAGCTACACATAGGTCAGAACAAGACAAAGATCATTACTTTTAAATCGGGCTTAAGGAGCTTGACCTATAGTAGTAAGTCGCACTTGAATCCCAATTCAAGTGTGGGGGTTTAATATTATAGGTAATTTTGGATCACTCCGATGCACAAGGAGCTGACAAGGACAATCGGGTAGAAATAGGACCAAGAAACTGACTCAGAGGAAGAACATATTAGAGGGTCGGGCCAATGGCCCGACCCATATGGTCTCCCTCAGCCCGAGGCCGGGCTCTTCTGCCTCCGATTCGGTCCCTGGTGCCCTCGGTTGCCCCGGTTCCACTCAGTTCAGCCCCGAATCGCCTCCAAACGCCTCAAAACCCTAGAGCAGGAACATGTATTTAAACTCTTCTTCGTCATTGAAGAAGGGATCCCAAAATTCATTCTCTGAACTCTCTACTTCTCTTGTTCTTCAATCAGTTTTCTGACTTAAGTATCGGAGTCGGTGTGGCAAGCACTACACTGGTGTGCAGTGTTTGCTTGTCTTGCAGGTCACGTCTTCCCCTCATACAAATTTACCTTTGGTGGGCACGTGAAGGTTGGGCGAGTCTCCTGTCTGGATTTTGGTATCAATGGGAGCTATAAAACTTTTACATTTGTGCCTAAAAAGTCTCCATACTTTAAAAAATGTCCAATAAAGTCCTTGCACTTTCAATTTTGTGCTAATAAGTCTCCAAACTTTAAAAACTTTCAATTTTGCACTTTCAATTTTTCTTTGGCCGTCGATCTAATTCCGACCCAAGATGATGATGAGTCTCATATGTGTCTCAATAATAATGTTGTAGGCACTTGGGGATACATCGACCCGCAGTAAGAAAACCAATCTTTCCTAGTTTCTATATTTTAATTTATTTAATTAGGTTAAGGTTTCTCTCAATGATTTGAACCTCCGATCTTGAAAGGAGTGAATGTCTTAACCGTTGAGTACTCATGTTTTGGCCGTTTTTTCTCAAGCTCGTCCTTAATGTTTTAAAATTCTCAAATTTAACCGGATTGTGGGTTACGAATTCTCAATTAAATCCTTAACTTTGAAAAGCTTATATTAGAAACTGTCAATATAAAGCTGAAGTGTCATATGTCAAATTTTTTTATGGGTAGGTTGGATTTTTTTTCATGTGTCAATAGAGATTATATTGTATATTTAGCCACTTAATAGGTGGTATAGTATTGTCCACTTCCACATAAGTGTTCATGCCTCTTAATTAAATTACCACTTCATGGTTTGAGACTTTGGTTACACTCCCAACGTATATCTCCATAATAATAGGTTGTTTTATTCACTTTATGCATATATGCTCGTGTGAATTTGGTTTTGTTTCAAAAAGCTAACCTATAGAATTTTTTATTTTTTTGGTATTTTTTTTTTGTTACACCTATGGTTCATGTGTTCATGAAGTTTGATATCAAGAAAGTTGTTATTTATTTATTTTTTATTTTTTTTGAGATAATGTGGGGCAGAAGATTTGAACCATAAATCTCTTGGTCACTAATAAAGTTTTATGTCAGTTGAGTCATGCTCGCGTTGGCTGATATGGAAAGAGTTGGATATATATATTTGATTCATACAAAATAATGAGCCTTTCATATACATGAGTTGGCTTACAATTAAAGGGCTGGAAATATGACAAGAATAATGGAATTGATATGCTATAACATAACATGACTTCTTAACATCTAGTTACATAAAATTTAATTTGTTCTCCACCCTCAATGTATATCACATTAGAAAAGATATTGAAAGTAGTGAATTAAGTGACGAAAAGTGTAATTAACCTTTTTCGACCCTTTCATTTTACAGATATTGTACAACAGGTCGATTGACTACAAAGAGTGACGTGTATGGATTTGGAGTTGTTCTAATGGAGATAATTACGGGAAAATCGGCGATTCAAAGAAGTGAGGAGGGATCCTATGATCTTTTAACTCAGTGGGTTATCTCCATGTTTGGTAATGGCAAAGTTGGAAGCATAGTTGATCCTAGGTTACAAGGAGAGTTTGATATCTATGCCGTGGAGGAAGCATTAAAAATTGCTATGGCTTGTGTGTCTGAAAACTCCGATGATCGACCAGTGATGGGTCAAGTGGTAGTAAAATTGAAGCATTTGCTTGCAAATGGAAAGAGCTCGATTGAATGAAAGTGCATTTTTTTTAAAAAAAAAAAAATTAAATTGAATAAGAAAGTGTCCCTCTTTAGTATTTGTGAAGTGAACGATAATTCAGAATTTGATTTCATGTTTTAATTAGTTCTTATTAAAGTCATGAAGAATTTCGGAGATTGTGATAGGTTTATGTTTGAAACTTATTTGTATGGATAATTTGATATTTAAGTGATTTTATTTTTTTTTTAGTTTAATAACATTTCGGGTGGACGATTTGAATTTGTATTATTATTTTTATTTTAAAACTTTTAAAAAGATTTTTTTAATTAAAAAAATCGTACCACATCAACAATGTGTTATTATTTAACCGAAAAATGGATGAGAGACAACAAAATGAAACGAAATCCACATACCAAAATGAAACCTAACAAAAACTTGAGAAACTAAAAGTGTACTTTTCCTATTTGAATTAATTTCTATTTGGTTCTTGTAATATCAAAAGTGATATTTATGTTTTCAAGGTTTGAATTTGATTTTTTATTGGTCCATAAAGCTAAATCGTCCTAAGTAGCACTATATATATATAAATAAATAAATATATATGCATGTATTTATTTATTTATTTATTGAGTTATTCCACAACACTTAGGGTGGAGATTCGAATTTCTGACGACTTTTGGGAGTATATATATATCTTGTTGACCTAGATGGACTACTACTAGTTGATTTAATATTGAATTGATAATTTATTATGCTAACCACTTTGCCCATATGTTTTTTTTTTCTTTAATGAATTGGAATTTTTTTAAAAAGAATTTATTTTGTATGGTGAGAGATCCCTTAAAACAAACTTCATTTTTAAGGGATAGATTAGCAAATCTAATTTGAATCTCAAAATCCAAATGTGAAAGACAAAATCAATCCGAACTCAACGATAGTGTTGTTTCCTTAAGACAATTTTGTTCCCTCTATGATGTTCAAGGTATCACGAACAATTGTCTCTCAGGATAGGACAAATTACCCACCTATGAATGTAGCACTTCAATCACAGGACTCTCGAACACTGGTATTTAAGTAATCGTACAGAGAACTAGGAGAAGAGTTTTTGAAAGAAGAGTTTTCTGTTTCTTATCTTCAAAACTCAAAATGAATCACATATTTATAGATTATTTGTGGCCATTCAAATAGTCACATCTTTTCGTGTAAGGGTTGTGTTTTTTGTAAATGGACACATCCATTCACATAGGGTTGTATCCTTTTCCAAAAGACACACCCTTTCACATAAGGTTGTGTCCTTTACAAAAGACACACCCTTTCACATGGGATTGTGTCTTTTACAAAAGACACATGTCCTTTCACCTAAAGTTGTGATTCTTTATTTTATTAAAATAATTTTATTCATAAATCCAACAATCCCCCACATGAATGAAATTTATTTTAAAAACGTGTACGATTACTCATGAAGGGATAACTACGTCAGGATAAGTAGTCTCAAACTTTGAACTTTCCTTAGTAAAAACTATGGAGTTTACATGGTTGATCAGTAGTTAAAGAACTTTGAACTGTCAACTTTAGGAGTAAATCAAATCCATAATAATTATATAGATATTCTTCGAAATACGCTTGGTTCTTCATGTTTGTATTCATTTTGGCCCTGAATACCGTCTGGTTTCATGAGTGTTTTTAGAGAATTCAGCCTTAAAAATTCTCATAGAAACGACCCCTTCACACCCACATAGGTGACCTTCTTTAAAGAGTATCATGGTAATACCTCACTCTTATAAAAGAGCTAAAAAGTCGTTAAAAGTATCTCTTAACCTTATCCATTTCCAGGTTAGTACTATTATAATAGGAATGGTTAGGAATTCCTGATTCCTTCTTAGTGTTCCACTGAGTTGTATACATAAATTTGTTTTCCCTTTTGAACCTAGATCTTGGGATCTCCAATTAGTTAGGTTGGGTTACCATTATGTCCATTCTTATTTTATAGGCTTCAAACCCTCTCTTATTGAAGACAATTTCACTTGCTCTCTTGCCAAAGCTTTCGTAAGCGGACCCACAATATTATCTTCCAATTTCACGAATAGATATATATAATTTCATTCGAGAGCAATTGTCTTATGGTATTATGTCTTCGACGTATATGTCGAGACTTACCATTATACATCAAGTTTTGCGCTCTTCCAATCACAGCTTGACTATCACAATGTATACATATTGGGGTTACATGTTTAGTCCAATTAGGAATATCTTCCAAAAAGTTACGTAGCCATTCGACTTCTTCCCCTGCCTTTGTCCAAAGCTATGAATTTGGATTCCATAGTGGACCTTGCTATACAAGTTTGTTTAGAAGATTTCCAGGATATAGCTCCACTTCCAAGTGTAAACATATATCCACTTGTTGACTTTGAATCTTTTCATGCTAGTTATCCAAGTTGCATCACTATACCCTTCAAGTACAGTTGGATATCTAGTATAATGTAAACCATAATTTTGAGTATATTTCAAATATCCCAAAACTCTTAAAATTGCTTTGCAGTGATCTGAACTTGAATTATTATTTGTGTATCGACTCAAGATACTTAATGCATATGTTATATCAGGTCTTGTACAGTTCATCACATACATTAAACTTCCAATTATACGAGAGTACTCCAATTGAGACGTACCATCACTCTTATTTGAAGAAAATTGATGACTAGCATCCAAAGGTGTCTTTACTACTTTTATATCAAATTTCTTGAACTTTCCAAGAATATTTTCTGTTAGAAGGCATACCTGCAGATTCGGTTGTAACCAACTTCTCCCTCTGAAATTCCTGAAAAGAGAGCAGCTATATCTCAGTAGTATAAATAGCTACATGTGTTTTTCTTGAGACACAGAGAGGGAAGTATTATGAGAGTGAATTTTGTGTACCTTTGTTCTAAACATTCTGTGAATAAGATCGTTAGCCCCCTCATAGTGGATGTAGGCCATAAGTTGTCGAACCACTCTAAATTTGTGTGTTCTTCTCTCGTTCTTCTTCCTCAGCTTTCTTTGATTGTTACCTTTTGAATCTTCATCTTTGTGAGAGTACAGAGAGAAATCCCTAATCGTGAGTTGAATTGTTCTTGAAAGAGGTTGTGTGACTGATTTGCATGGTTCCTGCGTTTGAGTGCTTGAGTTAGTGTTGAAGTAGTGCGTCGTCAGCAAGTCCTTCACACGTGGTTTGCACTTACATTTTTGATATAATGTGACTGGGAAAGTGCTAAACCATCATATGTTCTATGAATCTTGATTCCCAAGATAACATATGCGACACCCATATCTTTCATTTCAAACTTTCTAGTTAATGATTTTTTTGTAGCTAAATATAATTTCTTTATTGCTACCAATTATTAACATATCATCCACATACAAACATACAATTACGAACTCCATTTGAGTTCCTTTTATGTAGACACATTTTTCACATTCATTGATTTTGCATCCATTGTTTATCATGACATGATCAACTTTTTCATGTCATTGCTTAGGTGTCTGTTTCAAACTATAAAGAGATTTGACCAATTTGCATACTTTCTTCTCTTGCCCAGGAGCAACAAAACCATCTGGTTGTTCCATATATATTTCTTCTTCTAATTCACCATTTAAGAAAGTCGTTTTTACATCCATTTGATGTATTTCAAGGTCATATAAAGATGCTAAGGCTATTAACATACGAATAGATGTAATTCGAGTAACGGGTGAATATGTATCAAAATAATTCAACCCTTTCTTTTGTTTATAGACTTTTGCTACAAGACGAGCTTTATACTTGTCAATTGTTCCATCTGCTTTCATTTTCCTCTTAAAAATCCATTTACAACCTAATGATTTAGTACCAGGAGGAAGATCAACCAATTCCCATGTATGGTTTTGCATAATGGAATCAATTTCGATTTTTATAGCTTCTTTCCAATATGGTGCTTATGGAGAAGAAGTAACTTTAGTAAACGTTTGAGGTTCATTTTCTAACAAATATGTTAGAAAATCTGGTCCAAAAGTTTTTCAACTCTTGTTCTTTTACTATGTCTTAGCTCTTGGATCTCATCCAAATTTCCTTGATTGGATGATGATTCATGTGTCCTTTTCCTTATATTTGGCTCATTTTTCATATTATAAGGAAACAAATTTTTAAAGAATGATCTCCTTGACTCAATAATTGTATTTGCATGTATCTCAAAATTTTCTGACTTATGTACAAGAAACCGATCTGCACTGCTATTAATTGCATATCCAAGAAATACACAATCAATCATTTTTTGCCCTATTTTAACCAATTTTGGTTTAGGAATAGTCACTTTTGCCAAACACTCCCACACTTTCATAAATTTATAAGTCGGTTTTCGACCTTTCCATAATTCATATGGAATTTTCTGTGTGTTCTTATGCGGAATTCTATTCAAGATATAATTTCCTGTAAGCAACGCTTCCCCCCACAAATTTTGTGGTAATCCTGAACTAATCAACATAACATTCATCATTTCTTTCAATGTTCGATTTTTTTGTTCTGCTATGTCATTTGATTGAGGAGATTAAGGGGCAGTAGTTTGATGTATAATTCCATTTTCTGAACAAAAACCTTCAAAAGGTGATTCATATTCTCCCCCTCGATCACTTCAAAGCATTTTTATCTTTTTGCCTAGTTGATTTTCCACTTCAACTTTGTAGTGTTTAAACACTTCAATAGCTTCATCTTTACTTTTTAACAAATATATATAACAGTACCATGTACTATCATCAATAAATGTTATAAAGTACTTCTTACCTCCCCTTTTTGGCAAAAATTTCAAATCACATATATCACTGTGAATTAATTCAAGAGGTCCAGTTTCTCTTTCTACTGAATGAAATGGAGGTTTTGTCATCTTTGATTCAACACATATTTCACATTTTTTATTATGATCAAATGTGAAATTAGGTATTAAATCCATATTACACAACTTCTTCAAAGTGGCCTAATCTTTCATGCCAAATTTTAGAAGAGTCAATCAAGTAAGCAGAAGTGACATTCTTATTATTAATAGTTTTCTTCTCCTTCATTTCTCCACTTTTTTTTTAATAAAGAAGAGGGAAAGGGAGGAGGAGCCTCCTCCTCCCTTTTCAGCGTTGGCGACGGGAGGAGGAAAGCCTCATCCCTCCTTCCGTTTCAGAAAGATGAAAAAAAAATCTTACCAACAGTTGTCGGGCGGCGAATGGTGATAGCGAGCATAGCTAGCTATCTTTACTTATTTAATTTAGCTAGTCTTTTATGGTGTTTGGGCCATTTTATTGTGCTTTATTGTTTATTTTGTAGGAAATGGTTGATTGGAGCTATAATGCAATATCAGAGTTAATCGGGTGCTCGGGGCGTGAAAATATGCAAAGGAATGAAAAGAGTAAAAGTGGAAAAAAGTCAAATCTCGGTCAACAGCAGGCTAGCGTCGAGACGCTAGCTCTTGAGCGTCTCGACGCTCACATTCCATATCAGATTAGGCGTGTAAAGCTTACAGCGTCGAGACGCTATGATAGGAAGCGTCCTGACGCTACCGTTTTTCCTTATTCAGAACGCGCGTTTAAGAGGCAGCGTCTCGGCGCTAAGACGAAAAATCAGAATAAAAGCTTCACTTCGGCTAGGTTTTAGGACAGCGTCTCGGCCCTTAATTATATAATTAATCAATTATTTATTAAATTAAATATGAATTTAATATAATTTTTTTATTATATTTTATTCATGACCTTTTTCTACAAATAGACCTTCAGGCTTAGGGTTGAAGGTACTCACTCATTCCTTCAGTTCTCCCAGAAATCCCCTGAAGACTTTCCATATTCCAAAGACTCCCACCAATCTTCTGCTTCCTGATATCTTGGAGTAATACCAGTGTACCTTTGATGGTGGTGCCCCATTGAAGAAGTTGTTGCGTTTTCCAAAGTAGAGAAGAAATCGTGATCTTCCCAAAGTGTTGGCGAAAATCGTTCTGAGTCACAACGATAGTAAGATCGTTTTCTCTACATAATTAAGAATATGAATCTTAAACCTTTATGTTCTATACAACATGCTTTAACTTTATTTTATAGCAGATTATGATTGATAAATGTTGTATTTGTGTATTTCGTATCAGTATTTTAGTCTAGATTAAAATACAGTGTAAGATCTTTTGATTATCTTCTGTTGTGCTAGGGATTTCACCCCTATATTTATATATGGAGGAGCTGTATTAAGTCAACACAATCCATCCTTGGAGGTCGATTAGAGATCAAAAAGTGATTGGAGAGCAATAGAAGATCATTCTGTGAATTCTTCCAAGGAAGACGAAGTCTTTCCATGCTCTTGATGCTCTTGAAGGTTTGTTGAGTTCCTATTATCTTTTTGTGTCTGTTTATTTGATTTTCTCTTCAATTTGAGGGTAATCTCACTTAATATGACCTGATTTATGGCAGTAGTTACACTTGATCTGCTAGCGAGCATAGCTAGCTATCTTTAATTATTTAATTTAGCTAGTCTTTTATGATTTCTGGGCCATTTTATTGTGCTTTAATGTTTATTTTGTAGGAAAAGGTTGATTGGAGCTAAAATGCAATAGTTGAGTTAATCGGGTGCTCGGGACGCGAAAAGATGCAAAGGAAGGAAAAGAATCAAAAGGGAAAAAAGTCAACACTCGGTCAAAAGGTGACTAGCGTCTCGACGCTAGCATTCCTTATTCGGATAGGCGCGAAATCGTCGCAGCGTCTCGACGCTGCGACCTTAACGTCTCGACGCTACCGTAATTTCCTTTCCAGAACGCGCGTGTTTAGAGGCAACGTCGCGACGCTATCTTGACAGCGTCTCGACGCTACGATGAAATTTCAGAATAAATAGTTCTTTTCGGCTAGGTTTTTGGGGGAACCAATTTTGGGACTTCTTGGAGCTGTTTTGGAGAGAAAAACGATTTCTAGTGAGAGAAAACGGACAGAACAAGGCAGAGAGCAAGGGAGCTTGATTCGGGGAGCTTGGATCGAGAGGTTCGTGACGGGAACGCACGGGAATCACGGCCAACGAGTTTAATCTTTCTCCCTTATTTCTTGTATTGATTTGTAGCATGTTTGAGACAAATTTCGATTGTATTTTAGAGACCATGAGTAGCTAGATTTCGTTTCTTAGGGGCTTGATGTAGCCATTAGTTTGTATGGATTAATTTACGGCTTTTTAGGACGTTTCGTAACGCGGTTTATTTATGCAATTGTTTGATTAAAGCTTATAATCTCTTGATCACAGATTGTATGTTGTTGTTTCTGAACTAATCGCTCGGGAGAGGGTAGTTTAGATTAGACTCTCAATTGCATGACTTAGGTAATTCGTTAATCGGGAGATTTGGCATTGCTTGAGAAACCGTCATGAGGATCGTTCTTATTGCTTAGGCTTATTGTTGAAATTAGATAGGGATATCAATTTCTTAATTCGCTTAAAGGATTAATTGCACTCGGGAGAGGCTTTTAATTATTCATGATCCTTGGTTTATAAACTTGTTACGATTTTGTTCTTAATTATTCGTTTTATTAAGTCATGCATCTAATAGGTGAAATCAATTCCCTAAGGCCTTTCTCCATTGAGTTTCCACATTTTATTGCTTTTATTAGTTTTTCATTGTTTTGCAAATCTCTCGTTTATTTTCTCTAAATAAAATTGGGCAAATATACCTTTAATAATTAGGGGAACTAGAAAACCAATCCAGAGGACGACATTCGATTTTAAATCACTATATTATAACTTGGGCCCGTACACTTGCGGTTAGCAATTTGCGTATCAAGTTTTTGGCGCCGGGATTGGTATATTTAGTTAAATTGATATTGTGAAAAATTAGTTGATCTTAATTTAGGGTGTATTTTTACTTTTTTAGGTTGATTGCATTTTCTTTCCTTATTTGTTTTTCTTTCCATATTTGTTTTTCTAGCTTAGTTTTTCTTTTAGTTGTGTAATCTTTTCCATATTTGTTTCTTGTTGTTCTTTTTTAGATTAGTTTTTCCTTATTTGTTAGTTTCCTTATTTGTTTTTTGCCATATTTATTTTTGCATTCCATATTAGGTTATTTTGTTTCCTTTTCTAGATTATATTTTCCATATTTAGGTTAGTTGTTTTCTTTTCTCTGTTGCTTTCCATAATTGTTTTCTTTCCTTTTTAGGGTAATTTAGTTTTGTATGCGTAGTTGTAAAGATTTAATTTTAGCACCATTGGATCCCGAGATAGAAAGAACCATCCATAGGCTTCGAAGGGATAATAGAGAAAACGTTCAAATGGCTGACCAAAATCCACCTGAGGAGCCTAGGCCTATTAGAGACTACTTTCAGCCCGTGTTTCAGGGGCAACAGTCGGGGATTGTCTATGCACCGATTAATGCCAACAACTTTGAGATGAAGACCGGCCTCATTCAGATGGCTCGAGACTGTCCATACAGAGGATCTCCCATCGAGGATCCAAATTCTCATCTTAAATCATTCTTGGACATTTGTGGGACGATAAAGATTAATGGAGTCTCTGAGGATGCTATTCGCTTACGTTTATTTCCCTTTTCTTTGCAGGATAAAGCACGAGATTGGTTGCAGTCTATTACTCCTGGGAGCATCACCACCTGGGATGCTTTGGTCCAACCCTTTTTAAAGAAATTTTTCCCTCCTGCAAAGACGGTCAAGCTGAGGACCGAGATTGGGACATTCCAACACTAATATGATGAGCAGTTGTTCGGATTCAAAGAGCTACTGAGGAAGTGTCCTCAGCATGGTTACCCCAATTGGCTTCAGGTACAGTTGTTTTATAATGGTTTAACTCCTAGTACAAAAACGATTGTTGATGCAGCTGCAGGTGGGACTCTGTTGTCCAAGACCGTGGAAAACGCTCGCACACTTTTGGAGGATATGGCCACCAACAGCTATCAGTGGCCATCTGAGCGGTCTACACCTAAAAAGATTGCTGCTGGAGTATTTGAGGTTGATAAAGTAAGTGCACTCCAAGCCCAAATGACCTCCCTTGCTAATGCTTTTATGAAATTTTCAGGTACAGAGAGTGCACAGTCAATTGAATCAGCTGCTGCTTTGACATCCAGACCTCAGGAGGAGACCATTGAACAGGTTCAGTATGTATCAAATTCTAATTTTAGGGGATATAATAATAATGTTACACCTACACATTATCACCCTAACAATAGGAACCATGAAAATTTTTCTTATGCAAACAATAAGAATGTTCTTAACCCCCCTGGTTTTGCCCCTCAAACTCAAGAAAATAAAAAGTTAGAAGATCTTGTTGGAGATTTCATTGCAGAGTCAAGCAACAGGACAACCAAACTAGAGGAGGCAGTCATTGCTATCAACACCACGGTGAATGACCACAGTGCAGCCATAAAGAACATTGAGACTCAGCTGGGGCAGTTGGTAAATGTTTGTAAGTACTATGAATAAAGGTAAGGCCCCATCTGAACAGGAGAAAACTCAGATGGAGTACTGTAAGGCAATCACTGTGCACCAGGAGGAATCTGAAGAGGAACCTGAATCTGAGGACTATGAAATGCCTACAGGGGAAGCTGAGGAGGACACATCATCTGATTGTTGGGTTTTATGCCCTAAAACTCGTAGATAGTGAATGTAACCGTTGACCGGATATTAATGAAATAATATTGATATATTTTTCCATTAATTTTTATTAGTTATTTTATATTTGTCTTTGCCTAATAATAACCCTAATCCAATAAACTAGACATCCAAGGTTGTAATATGAGTCTTGAACTATATGTGGCGACATATGGGATCATTGTTCAAGAAACAGCCTAAAGGGTCTATAGTATAGGGATAAGACTGGGTGCCTTATCCTGGTGACACTATGGATACGGTCCACTTTGTATTTGATACAAACGCCGCGATCCGTGGACACAGAAAATATGTCTGCAGTGAGAAGAGTGCAACTGTGAGTCTATAGTGGAATGTACACACAGTTAACGAATATTGATTAATGTGGTTAATGAGTTTGACCAATTAATCTCACATCGTTGGAGCTTCTGATCTGCAGGTCCATTAGGTCCCACTGGTAGCTCGTAAAGTAATTTGAGGCAACTAAGTAATAAAAGTAAATTGAAAATGTTCAATTTATTAAGGGAAACAAATATAATATATATTGATATACTATTATGAGAGAAATTAATATTTGAAAAGTTCAAATATAAATTTATGGAAGTTTGAAAGAGTTCAAAATAATGAATTAATTAATTTAAGGCCTAAAATGTGTTTGGGCAAATTAATTAATTCTAGGTCGGGAATTAAATATGTGATATTTAATTGGTGGTTAATTAATTAAAGAATTCATTAACCGGGAATTAATCAATTATGGAAATAATTAATCACTTAAGGGAGTGATTAATCATTTATGGAAATGATCTAATCACTTATGGAAGTAATTAGTCATTTGTGGAAAAGATTAATCAATTATGGAATTGATTGATCATGATTGATTAATTAAGGAATAAGATTGAATCAATTATGGAAAAGATTGATTTAATTGAATATTTTATTCATGGCCTCTCTTCTATAAATAGAACACTAGACCTAATTGGTCATGACATTTGACACTTTTGAAAGACAAGACCTAGAATTCTCTCTAGCCTCCCTCTTAGAGAAAGACTCCCACAAGTCTTTTGCCTCCTAGACTCAGAGACATACCGATGTAACCTCTGTGGTGATTGTGTCAATCAAAGAAGAATTTCCAGCGAAGAATACCTTGAAGTGGCTACTGCGTTTTCGTTCGTGGAGCTTCGTTGGCGAAGAACGGTCAAGTCTACAACGGAGGTTTGTAACGGTTCTTCCTCTTTTCTTTAGAAAAGTTTTAAAAATAAATTTAGATTTTAAAGTTTGTTTAAAGTTTTGTTTAAACCAATTTGACAGCGACTTTAAAGTTTGTTTAAAGTTTTGTTTGAGTTATCGTAACGGTATTTTAATATTAATTAATACACGGCGTAAGGTCCAATCGATGCGCTTCCGCTGCGTGGGGACTTTTATTCCCTTCACTGATGAGGCTGAAAAGCCTGAACCTGAGCCTCATATTCCTTCTCCCACACTGATGGTTCCTAAGGAAAAGAAAGTTTATTAAATAGTTCTTTAATATTAATGATTAGAAACCGTCAATCTATAATCAAGATTTGCATGCAAACATAAGATCATAGGATAAATTGGATTAATTTTAAATTGTTTAAAATTAATTAGACCTAGATCGATTTCTAATAAGATTAGAATCTTTTCTTACTTAGTATTTAAAAATAGTTTTAATTGACTAAGTAGGAAAAACATTGCTATGATTATAAGGGAACTCCACCGGTAATGTTCTGTCTAAGGCTGGGGGTATTTAAGTTGACGGTTTACGGAACACCTCCTACCTGGGAACTGACCTGGAATACCGGAGTTGAATTAATCATAGTTAAATGTTAGCATGCAATGTCACTAGATTTATTAAAAGTGTTTAATGCACCTAGATCTTTAGAGTAAAGACCTTACATTACTGAGGTTATAAGGGAACTCTCTCGGTAAAGTTCTGTCTAAGGCTGGGGGTATTTAAGTTGACGGTTTACGGAACACCTCCTACTTGGGAACTGACCCGAACATTGAGTTGAATTGACCATAGTAATGTTGACTTGCAATGTTGGGTTTATTAAAAGAAGTTTAATTCACCCAAAAGATTGCAGTTGAATCCTTTCCATAATTGTTATAATAGGATCAGACTTAGATAGATTGACTTAGCCGAATACTATCTAAGTTAAACAACCCTATATTAACCTTAGGACATTTTCAGTGGGAGGAAAGTTACAAAACAAGATTTAAATCAAGTTTTGCTCCTATGACCTTATATTCACAACGTGAGATTCATGCTCGGCTTCGAGTCGCCTTACGAGCGGCCTCCCTTCAGAAAGTGTTTGCATGGTTCAATATGAAGGTGAATGGGAAAAATGTCTAGAGTAAGTGGGAGCGGGACACGTGTCAACGTATCCCTCGGTCTCCGCCCATAGTTCACACCGTGAGAGTCCTATGATCCGCCTGCAGGTTGTCCTGGCGCAACCATCCCTTCGGAGGGCCTGGTCATAGGATTCGGAACATCGTGAACTCCTGAAAAGGATAGGAGCTCTTAGGCTAATCACCAACAGTTGTCTTTCCCTTCGGTAGCCTGTTGGTGCGTGCCTCTGAGATCTGAAAGTGGGAGGGTTACACTTACGAGGACGAGTTAAAAGTGTTAACAAATCCTTGACCGAACAACGGTGGCTAATGTCTATAGGAATATGAGTTATTCTAGAATTAGAATTAGCTGAGAAGTGTCTCATTTCAAAGGAGGAGTGCCTGATCACCCTTCGGTGGCTGACATTCTAAACCTCTGAAACATCATTGCAAAACTAAATCGATAGTTTTAGGGTTCTGTGATTGTCTGTTTTGCTAAAATGATTGGATTGTGTGCAATTGTTTGCTTGTATGATGGGTTAAGGCAAAGATAACTAATACGGTCATTGTTTGTATAAATTTCAGCAATGCCTTCCTCAATTGTCTCTCTGCTTAAAAATGAGAAATTAACCGGCGAAAATTATGCTACGTGGAAGTCGAACCTGAATACGATTCTTGTTGTCGATGATCTGCGGTTCGTCTTAACGGAGGATTGTCCTCCAACCCCTGCTCGTAATGCATCCCAGGCAGTTAAGGATGCTTATGACCGTTGGACAAAGGCCAATGATAAGACTCGCGTCTATATCTTAGCCAGCTTATCTGAAGTTTTGGCTAAAAGGCATGAGGGCATGGTAACAGCGAGGGAGATTATGAACTCTCTCCAGGAGATGTTTGGACAACCGTCCTACCAACTCCACCATGACGCTCTCAAATACGTTTATAGCTGTCGCATGAAAGAGGGCACGTCTGTTCGGGAGCATGTCCTGGATATGATGGTCCAATTCAACGTGGCAGAGGCAAACGGGGCGGTCATAGATGAGCGTAGTCAAGTTGCATTCATCTTAGAATCTCTTTCGAAGAGTTTTCTACAGTTTCGAAGCAATGCAATGATGAATAAAATAACATTCAACCTGACTAGCCTCCTGAATGAGCTACAACTCTATCAGTCTCTTCTTAAGAACAAGGGACAGATAGAAGGAGAGGCAAACGTTGTCCACTCTAAAAGAAAGTTCGAGAAGGGTTCATCCTCTGGAACTAAATCTGTAGCCACTTCTTCAAAGAAAACTCAGAAGAAGAAAGGAAACAAGGGGAAAGCTCCCAGCACTGCTGCTAAAAGCAAGGGAAAAGCCAAAGCTATGGCAGACAAGGGCAAGTGTTTCCACTGCAATGTATATGGACATTGGAAGAGAAACTGCCCAAAGTACCTTGCTGAGAAAAAGAAGGAAAAGGAAGGTAAATTTGATTTACTTGTTTTAGAAACATGCCTGGTAGAACATGATGAGTTTACATGGATACTTGATTCAGGAGCAACTAATCATGTTTGCTCTTCTTTTCAGGAAAATAGTTCCTTTCGGCAGTAGAACGATGGGGAAATGACACTCAGGGTCGGAACTGGAGAAGTCATTTCAGCTAAAGCAGTGGGAGCTGCGAAGTTATTTTTTAGAAATAGATTCTTACTTTTAGAAAGTTTGTTAATCGTTCCCAAGATTAATAGGAACTTAATTTCTATTTCATGTTTGATTGAACAATCGTATACAGTTACTTTTGATATGAATGAAGCGTTCATTTATAAAAATGGTGTACTTATTTGTTCAGCCAAATTGGAAAATAACTTGTACGTTTTAAGACCAACCGAAAACAAAGCACTTTTAAATCACGAATTATTTAAAACTGCTGAAACTCAAAGAAAAAGGCAAAAGATTTCTCCATCAAGTAACAATACTCATCTTTGGCATCTTAGACTTGGTCATATAAACATCGATAGGATCGGTCGTTTGGTAAAGAATGGACTTCTAAGCAAGTTAGAAGATGATTCACTACCACCTTGTGAATCTTGTCTCGAGGGAAGAATGACCAAGAGACCATTTTACTGGAAAAGGTTACAGAGTCAAAGAACCCTTACAGTTAATACATTCGGATCTATGTGGTCCAATGAATGTAAAAACTCGAGGAGGGTACGAATATTTCATCTCTTTTATAGATGATTATTCAAGATATGGTTACTTGTACCTAATGGGACATAAGTCTGAAGCCCTTGAAAAGTTTAAGGAGTTTAAGGCTGAAGTTGAAAACCTATTAGGTAAATCTATTAAAGTACTTCGATCTGATCGAGGAGGGGAGTATATGGATCAAAGATTCCAGGATTATATGATAGAACATGGAATCCAATCTCAACTCTCAGCCCCTGGTACACCTCAACAGAATGGTGTGTCAGAAAGGAGAAATAGAACCTTGTTGGACATGGTTCGATCAATGATGAGTTATGCTCAATTGCCTAGCTCGTTTTGGGGGTATGCAGTAGAGACTGCAGTATACATCTTGAACAATGTTCCCTCGAAAAGTGTTTCTGAAACACCTTTCGAATTATGGAAGGGGCGTAAACCTAGTTTGCATCACTTTCGCATCTGGGGTTGTCCAGCACACGTGCTTGTGACAAATCCTAAGAAACTGGAACCTCGTTCAAAACTGTGCCAATTTGTTGGTTACCCTAAAGAAACGAGAGGTGGTTATTTCTACGACCCACAAGAAAATAAGGTGATTGTATCGACAAACGCCACTTTCTTAGAAGAAGACCACATAAGAGATCATAAACCACGCAGCAAAGTGATATTAGGAGAAGCTACTGAAGAATCATCAAGAGTTGTTGATGAAGTTGGACCTTCAACAAGGGTTGATGAAGGAACTAGTTCTTCAGATCCATCCCGTCCATCTCAAACGTTGGGAATGCCTCGACGCAGTGGGAGGGTTGTATTACAACCTGACCGCTACTTGGGTTTAACTGAAACTCAGGTTGTCATACCTAATGATGGCATTGAGGATCCATTGTCCTATCGACAGGCAATGAATGACGAAGATAAGGATGAATGGGTCAAAGCCATGAACCTGAAAATGGAGTCAATGTACTCCAATTCTGTATGGGAACTTACAGATCTACCAAATGGGGTAAAACCCATAGGGTGCAAATGGATCTATAAGAGAAAAAGAGATGCAACTGGAAAGGTACAGACCTTCAAAGCTAGACTAGTGGCAAAGGGTTATACCCAAAAGGAAGGGGTTGACTATGAGGAAACCTTTTCCCCTGTAGCCATGTTAAAGTCCATAAGAATTCTCTTATCCATAGCCACATATTATGACTATGAAATATGGCAAATGGACGTCAAGACTGCCTTTCTGAATGGTAATCTTGAAGAGAATATCTTCATGTCTCAACCCGAAGGGTTCATAGGCCAAGGTCAGGAACAAAAGGTTTGTAAGCTCAATCGATCCATTTATGGATTGAAACAAGCATCCAGATCATGGAACATTAGATTTGATACTGCAATCAAATCTTTTGGCTTTGACCAAAACGTTGATGAGCCTTGTGTGTATAAGAAAATCAACAAAAGGAAAGTAGCTTTTCTAATACTTTATGTAGACGATATCCTACTCATTGGGAATGATGTAGGATACCTCACTGACATTAAGAAATGGCTAGCAGCCCAATTCCAAATGAAAGATCTGGGAGAGGCTCAATATGTTCTGGGAATCCAAATCATTAGGGATCGTAAGAACAAAACGCTAGCTCTGTCTCAAGCAACGTATATTGACAATATGTTGTCTCGATATTCGATGCAAAACTCCAAAAAGGGACTACTACCCTTCAGACATGGGGTACACCTGTCTAAGGAACAGTCTCCTAAGACACCTCAAGAAATTGAGAACATGAGACACATTCCCTACGCCTCAGCTGTGGGCAGCTTAATGTATGTTATGCTCTGCACTAGGCCTGACATATGTTATGCAGTGGGAGTAGTCAGTAGGTATCAGTCTAATCCAGGGTTGGACCACTGGGGAGCGGTTAAGAATATCCTCAAGTATCTTCAAAGAACGAGGGACTACATGCTTGTGTATGGAGCTAAGGATTTGATTCTTACTGGATACACTGACTCTGACTTTCAAGCTGATAAGGATTCAAGGAAATCCACATCAGGGTCAGTATTCACCCTCAATGGAGGAGCAGTAGTATGGAGAAGCATCAAACAAGGATGCATAGCAGACTCAACCATGGAGGCTGAGTATGTAGCAGCTTGCGAAGCAGCTAAGGAGGCAGAATGGCTCAGAAAGTTCTTGACTGATTTGGAAGTGGTTCCGAATATGGACGTGCCCATAACACTATATTGTGACAATAGTGGGGCTGTAGCCAACTCAAAAGAACCTCGAAGCCACAAACGAGGTAAACACATCGAGAGGAAATATCACCTGATACGGGATATTGTGCAACGAGGAGATGTGATCGTCACTAAGATCGCCTCGGAGCACAACATCGCTGATCCATTTACGAAGGCTCTCACGGCTAAAGTGTTTGAGGGTCATCTAGAAGGTCTAGGTCTACGAGATATGTATGCCATCTAATCTAGGGCAAGTGAGAGAAATGTATAATGGGTATAAGGATGCCCTAGTTCATTGTATTTCCAGCTTTAGATTATTGCATTTACATCCCACTAACTAGTGTTTTAGTTCAAGTGGGAGTTTGTTGGGTTTTATGCCCTAAAACTCGTAGATAGTGAATGTAATCGTTGACCGAATATTAATGAAATAATATTGATATATTTTTCCATTAATTGTTATTAGTTATTTTATACTTGTCTTTGCCTAATAATAACCCTAATCCAATAAACTAGACATCCAAGGCTGTAATATGAGTTTTGAACTATATGTGGCGACATATGGGATCATTGTTCAAGAAACAGCCTAAAGGGTCTATAGTATAGGGATAAGACTGTGTGCCTTATCCTGGTGACACTATGGATACGGCCCACTTTGTATTTGATACAAATGTCGCGATCCAACGCGTTCCTGTAGGAGACATGCGAGTTGGGGTATCCTATGCAATGAGTTTGCATAAGACCGGACCGCGAAATAGTAACCACTGGTTATAACACCGTTAACTAGTTGGTTTTCTATTTCACTAGGACGACCTAGACAACTTAGTCTTAATCCTGAGTTGATTATGGACTCCTGCTCATGAGAGATTGTCCTTTGATTTGTATGGGTGAGAGTGGCTAATACGCCGACTCAATAAGCCTACCACTTTGGGGACAAGACCGAATGGGGAGCTGGGAACATAATCGTACAAGATGGAATTCACTCCTTCCCGACTTTAGGGAAGCAGATGAGTGTTCCCTTAAGTGGTTACTCCGAGTCTTGAACAAAGGGCCCTACCCTCTCAATGGCACAAGAGGGTTTTCTGTTTGATGGTTGGACCACAAACAGGTTGTTCATTAGAGGAGAATTGGTACTTGAGGAAATAGAGGTAACCCAGGGGTAAAACGGTAATTTGACCCAGCTGGTGTTACGGACACTCGTGAAGGACTAACTAGTCGATATTGGTCTAGATCCGTGGACACAGAAAATATGTCTGTAGTGAGAATAGTGCAACTGTGAGTCTATAGTGGAATGTACACACAGTTAACGAATATTGAATAATGTGGTTAATGAGTTTGACCAATTAATCTCACATCGTTGAAGCTTCTGATCTGCAGGTCCATTAGGTCCCACTGGTAGCTCGTAAAGTAATTTGAGGCAACTAAGTAATAAAAGTAAATTGAAAATGTTCAATTTATTAAGGGAAACAAATATAATATATATTGATATATTATTATGAGAGAAATTAATATTTGAAAAGTTCAAATATAAATTTATGGAAGTTTGAAAGAGTTCAAAATAATGAATTAATTAATTTAAGGCCTAAAATGTGTTTGGGCAAATTAATTAATTCTAGGCCGAGAATTAAATATGTGATATTTAATTGGTGGTTAATTAATTAAAGAATTCATTAACCGGGAATTAATCAATTATGGAAATAATTAATCACTTAAGGAAGTGATTAATCATTTATGGAAATGATCTAATCACTTATGGAAGTAATTAGTCATTTGTGGAAAAGATTAATCAATTATGGAATTGATTGATCATGATTGATTAATTAAGGAATAAGATTGAATCAATTATGGAAAAGATTGATTTAATTGAATATTTTATTCATGGCCTCTCTTCTATAAATAGAACACTAGACCTAATTGGTCATGACACTTGACACTCTTGAAAGACAAGACCTAGAATTCTCTCTAGCCTCCCTCTTAGAGAAAGACTCCCACAAGTCTTTTGCCTCCTAGACTCAGAGACATACCGGTGTAACCTCTGTGGTGATTGTGTCAATCAAAGAAGAATTTCCAGCGAAGAATACCTTGAAGCGGCTGCTGCGTTTTCGTTCGTGGAGCTTCGTTGGCGAAGAACGGTCAAGTCTACAACGGAGGTTTGTAACGGTTATTCCTCTTTTCTTTAGAAAAGTTATAAAAATAAATTTAGATTTATTTTAGCATGTTTAAACCAATTTTACAGCGACTTTAAAGTTTGTTTAAAGTTTTGTTTGAGTTATCGTAACGGTATTTTAATATTAATTAATACACGGCGTAAGGTCCAATCGATGCGCTTCCGCTGCGTGGGGACTTTTATTCCCTTCACTGATGAGGCTGAAAAGCCTGAATCTGAGCCTCATATTCCTTCTCCCACACTGATGGTTCCTAAGGAAAAGAAAAAGAAAAAGAAGAAAAAGAACAATCAGGTTCAGTTTGATAAATTTATGAATGCTTTTATGAATCTGAATATTAATATTCCTTTTGTAGAGGCATTAGAGATGCCCCAATACAACAGGTTTATGAAGGAGTGGTTAGCAAAGAAGCGAAAGGAAAAGAAGGTTGACACTGTATATCTTGCTTCCACATGCAGCACCAGAGTACAACAGAAAGTACCTGAAAAAGTAGCTGACCCAGGGAGTTTTTCTGTTCCTTGTAGTTTTGGTACTTATTCTTTCAGAGCATTATGTGATTTAGGTGCTAGCATTAATATCATCCCATTGTCCTTGTGTAAGAAGTTAGACATAGGTGAGATTAAATCGACTCCTGTAAAGCTCCAATTGGCTGATCAATCTGTGGTGAGACCAGTTGGAATTGTAGAAAATGTGTTAATCAGAGTAGGTAGATTTTTCCTCCCTATTGATTTATATGTTATGGACATGATAGAAAATCCTTCAATGTCTGTCATATTAGGAAGACCATTCCTCGCTACTGGGCGAGTGATTATAGATATTGAGCGCAGGGAGCTCACTATTAGAGTCAAGAACGAAAAAGAAATCTTTAAAGCATTTGAAGACTCTAAAGATGAAGTGCTTTTCATGGGATATAGGAAAGGTGCAAGAAAGAGCACCTCTGTTGGATTCACAGAACAAAAGCCTCCTTGAAGCATGTTCAACACGTCGAGCTAACGACGTTAAACAAACGCTTATGGGAGGCAACCCAAGTAAGTTTAGTGTGTTTTCTTTTTGTTTTTGATTTATTGTTTGTTTTTGTTTTGTAGGTCTTGTTTTCTTTCTCTCCTTTGCTTTCAAGCTTTCAAGATTCCAAGCTTTCAGTCAAGAAGTCATCATTATTCCAGGCCAGTATTGTTCACTTCTGCCATTCGTTTATTGTTCTCATGCTTGTTTATGCCTTATTTTCTTTATACATTGAGGACAATGCATGTTTTAAGTTTGGGGGTGGAATAACATGTTTGTGGAGCCCTTGAGCATCTGAGTTCGGGCTATAGTTTTGAGTTTTCTTTGAATTATGCATATGGTTGTTTTCTGGATGCTACTTTTGCATGATTATGATGTCCTAGGATAGACTTTCTTGTCAATTTTCAAGCTTCTGATGAGTTGTAAGCATAAGTGCCCGAAAAGGGAGACTTTTTAAAATTTTTCTAGGAGATGGCTTGCATGAGTAGAGTATTTGTCTTGGCTAGATTTGGATTTGAATGCTTAGGAGCGAATTATTGGGTTCATATGCTTGTTGTCACCTCGATAGGTGTAGGGTAGAGCTAAAAAGTTAATGCTTTGCAAATTAGCATGTTTGATCTTGCTTAGGAGGAAAGAAAAGAATATTTGCTATTTATGCTCATGAAGAAAAATCATTCTTGTTGTTACTGTTGAAAAGAAAATTATTATGCCATGGCCTGTGCACAGTTTGCAATGTTTAATAAAGATTAAGGCAAAAAGAGCTACCCCTGTTGTGATCAGTTAGGCCAACCAGAGAAAACTCAGGTTAAGGGTCCCTGCAATGGGTGTGTGAAAGCTAGTGCCACATATACATGCTTCATTTAATTGTTAATTATAAGCACCTAAGTTTGGAGGAAAACAATCTAATTTGTTCCATTAACTCATTAGTGAAGCCTTAGTGCCAGTGTAGAGGGAAGATGAGTTGAGAGTTTAATAATCCAATCCCGAGCTAGTAGAGTCTGATCTTGTTGAGTTAGATCTCGCTTGTGCAAGTTAATTTTGATAAAATTTTAAAAAGTCTCCCTCATTGGTCCTTATGTGCATGTCTCTTGCTTGCTTGGTTATTGACTTTTGAGCCTTGAGGATTGAATTATGAAATTTGCATCCATTTTTCTACTGTATGTTTGATTTGTAGTTTGCTCGAGGACTAGCAAAAGCTTAAGTTTGGGGGTATTTGATAGCGAGCATAGCTAGCTATCTTTAATTATTTAATTTAGCTAGTCTTTTATGACTTCTTGGCCATTTTATTGTGCTTTAATGTTTATTTTGTAGGAAAAGGTTGATTGGAGCTAAAATGCAATAGTGGAGTTAACCGGGTGCTCGGGACGCGAAAAGATGCAAAGGAAGGAAAAGAATCAAAAGGGAAAAAAGTCAACACTCGGTCAAAAGGTGACTAGCGTCGAGACGCTAGCCCTTAGGCATCTCGACGCTAGCATTCCTTATTCGAATAGGCGTGAATCGTCGCAGCGTCTCGACGCTGCGACCTTAGCGTCTCGACGCTACCGTAATTTCCTTTCCAGAACGCGCGTGTTTAGAGGCAGCGTCGCGACGCTATCTTGACAGCGTCTCGACGCTACAATGAAATTTCAGAATAAATAGTTCTTTTCGGCTAGGTTTTTGGGGGAACCAATTTTGGGACTTCTTGGAGCTGTTTTGGAGAGAAAAACGATTTCTAGTGAGAGAAAACGGACAGAACAAGGCAGAGAGCAAGGGAGCTTGATTCGGGGAGCTTGGATCGAGAGGTTCGTGACGGGAACGCACGGGAATCACGGCCAACGAGTTTAATCTTTCTCCCTTATTTCTTGTATTGATTTGTAGCATGTTTGGGACAAATTTCGATTGTATTTTAGAGACCATGAGTAGCTAGATTTCGTTTCTTAGGGGCTTGATGTAGCCATTAGTTTGTATGGATTAATTTACGGCTTTTTAGGACGTTTCGTAACGCGGTTTATTTATGCAATTGTTTGATTAAAGCTTATAATCTCTTGATCACAGATTGTATGTTGTTGTTCTGAACTAATCGCTCGGGAGAGGGTAGTTTAGATTAGACTCTCAATTGCATGACTTAGGTAATTCGTTAATCGGGAGATTTGGCATTGCTTGAGAAACCGTCATGAGGATCGTTCTTATTGCTTAGGCTTATTGTTGAAATTAGATAGGGATATCAATTTCTTAATTTGCTTAAAGGATTAATTGCACTCGGGAGAGGCTTTTAATTATTCATGATCCTTGGTTTATAAACTTGTTACGATTTTGTTCTTAATTATTCGTTTTATTAATTCACGCATCTAATAGGTGAAATCAATTTCCTAAGGCCTTTCTCCATTGAGTTTCCACATTTTATTGCTTTTATTAGTTTTTCATTGTTTTACATATCTCTCGTTTATTTTCTCTAAATAAAATTGGGCAAATATACCTTTAATAATTAAGGGAACTAGAAAACCAATCCAGAGGACGACATTCGATTTTAAATCACTATATTATAACTTGGGCCCGTACACTTGCGGTTAGCAATTTGCATATCAAGTTTTTGGATCTCACCCTTATCGGTCTACTTTCCATGGTTTTGAGGCCTACTAGACTGTCTTGCTTCTCTTTGTGAACTGTCTTGGTTCTTGGACTGAGAGTTTTGACTTTTGTTCTGGGAGTTTCTTCCACGGTAATGCTGTTTTTTTTATTACCTTTCATAAACAGGGCTTATGGTTTCCGTTTTTCTTATTTAATTTCTAAGTCTCTTAGCCTTAACAAGTTAACAACCTTGTCAACAGTCATCTCTCTCATACTTCATTGCAGATTTAACTCCTTTGTAGGTTTTTGGCAATGAGTTCAAGAGGATTACGACTTGATCAGTCCTTAACTTCTTCTCCATTATTCTGCAAATCAGTATAAATGGCATGAAAGTCATCTAAATTTTCTTCAAGGCTTTTAGATGGATCCATTTTAAAACCAAAAAATCGTTCCTTCATATATAAAAACATTGGTTAAGGTTTTAGGCATGTACAATTCTTCTAACTTAGACCATAGATCCCTAACGTTTTCAATTTTACTAACTTTTCTTAAAACATTTTCAGCAAGATGAAGGATAATAGAACTATATTCTATGTCATGCATTTCTTCTTTTTCAATTTCAGTCATAGTTAAAGGAAGTTTGGAAAGCAAGGCTTTAAACACCTTTTGTTGCACTAATAACGCAATCATTTTCTTCTTCCATAATCCAAAATCATTTTTACCATCGTATCTTTCTAGATCAAACCTAGTCAACATTTTCCCCAAAAGTTTAACCTAGAAAGATTCAAGTTCTACACACAGCAGATGGTATAGAATTTGTCGAACACCAATCCTAATTTGTGAATCTATTCACATAGTAGAATTAGGAATTACAAAATTCGACCAAAGGAAGATAAGAAAAAACATAAAACTTATCTGGAATCCTCGTGACAATAACTCTGATACCAATTGTTGATTCAAACCACAACAATAGTCTCAATCTTGATCATTTCACCAGCAAAAGAAGAATGATAGCATAAGTAAATTAAGGAAGTAGGGAAAGAAAGAGAAACACAATGAACTATAGTGGTCTCACCCTTGTTAGTGTACATCCACTTTCAAAAGGCACCAGTGAGAAAGTTCTTTATTGATCAAAAGAATCAAGGAGAGGGATTACAAGATACAGTCAATCGCAACCTTAATCCGAGAGGAAGAATAAGAACTTAAGAACACTCTGCTTTTGGTTATATATAGCAGCTTTACTTAACTAACTTACTCAATTAATCACCTCATTAACTAAACAAAGTAAGTGACCCACGTGACTAGCTCATGCATATGTTAAATGGGATAACAGAATACAATATCAAAAACTCAACACACTCTATACTTTGCTACTCAAATCAAACTAATTAAGATTATATCTTAATTTTAAAATTATAAGAACTAAATTTAAACCCTAAGATTAAAGAAAGTAGAATAAATCTTTACTCTCGATCGAGATATCTCGGAGTGCCTGCAATCTCAGTGGAAACTTCGTCGTCTACCGAAAGAGTAATGGCCAAAATTCTCAGACAACATAATGTTTGAACTGTTGAATTCCCTATGAATGATCGGTGACTCGCAACCATCATGCAGACAATCCAAAGCTTTGGGCATATCAATGGAAATTCCAAGTCTATGTTCCCATGCCAAACTCCCTGCATAATAAGGTCGAGATGAAAAGTTCGAAAATTTCCTCTGAACTTTTCAACAATGGAAGTTGAAGCTGTATACAACCTATAAAATTCTTTCTTCAAGTCTCCATTGGCCATGAACTCAAAAACTAGCACCAGCCTTTCAGATTCTTCGCAATATCCGACGAGATTGATCAAGTTTTTGTGATAAAATCGAGTGAGATAATTCTATTGCAACTCGGAAATTTCAAACTTCGATCATCATTATGTGAAAGTGGCTCCTTAGTTTTGATAAATTATTGTCAAACCTACTTTGGTCCCTGGGATTTGGGCTTACTTTTTATTTAGTTTCTAAGGTTCTTAAAGCTAACACTTTTGATCCTAATTTGATCCTTAATTTTTAAAAATGATGTTGTATTTATGAATAAAATTATTTTAATAAAATAAACAATCACAACTTTATGTGAGAGGAAATGTCTTTTGTAAAAGACACAACCCTATGTGAAAGGGTGTGTCTTTTGTAAAGGACACAACCTTATGAGAAAAGGGTGTGTCTTTTGGAAAATGATACAACCCTATGTGAATGGATGTGTCCATTTACAAAAGACACAACCCTTACACGAAAAGATATGACTATTTGAATGACCCCAAATAGTCTATAAATATGTGATTCATTTTGAGTTTTGAAGATAAGAAATAGAAAACTCTTCTTTCAAAAACTCTTCTCCTACTTCTCTGTACGATTACTTAAATACCAGTGTTCTAGAGTCCTGTGATTGAAATGCTACATTCATAGGTGGGTAATCCGTCATATCCGGGGAGACAATTGTTCGTGATACCTTGAGCACCATAGAGGGAACAAAATTGTCTTAAGGAAACAACATTATCGTTGGGTTCGGATTGATTTTGTCTTTCATGTTTCCTTAAGTGTTTGTGAAAGAGTGTCAACAATCTTAAGACAATTTTGTAAGTTTATTTTGTTTCTGTCTGGTGCTATTTGCTTCCATTCTTATTCTTATACATTTAATTTTGATTGATTATTGATTCATAGAAATGTCTTCAACAATACCGAAGACATCGAGTCCCATACCACATGGTGGTGGAAATCATGGGGGAAAAGCGTGAGAAGTTCAATGGCAGTGACTTCAAACGTTGGCAACAAAAGATGTTGTTCTATCTCATTGAAGGGAATAAAAGTCCCCACGCATCGGAAGCGCATCGATTGTGTTGGGTTTTATGCCCTAAAACTCGTAGATAGTAAATGTAAACAAATTGTATACTTGTTTCAATAAAGTGTTATTGAGTTTCAACAATAAAGTGTTATTGTTAAATATTGCACAATTTGACCCAAATCCAATAAACTAAGATCCAAGGTTGTTTGTATGTAACTCGAACTAGTATGTGGGGACATACGGGGATCGGTGTTCAAGTAACAACCTAAAAGGTCTATAGTATAGGGATAAGGCTGGGTACCTTATCCTGGTAACACTATGTGATACGGCCCGCTTTGAATTCGATACAGACGTATTGATCCAAAACGTCCATGTAGTAGACATGCAAGTGGGGGTATCTTATGCAATGAGTTTGCATAAGGTCGGACCACGAAATAGTCAACCATTAGTTATAACAGCGTTAACTAGTTAGGTTACTGTTTCAATAGGATGACCTAGGTAACTCAGTCTTAATCCTGAGTGTGTCATGAACTCCTTCTCATGAGGGATTGTCCTTTGATTAGCATGGGTGAGAGTGGCCAATACGCCGACTCAATATGCCTTCCTTTTTGGGGACAAGACCGAGTGGGAGGCTTGGGACATGACAACACAAGAAGGAATTCACTCCTTCCCGCTTCTAGGAGAAGTAGATGAATGTTCCCTTAAGTGGTGACTTCGAGACTTGAACAAAGGGATCCCGCCCTCTTACTGGCCCGAGAGGGACTTTCTCTTTAATGGTTGGACCATAAACAGGTTGTTCATTAGAGGAGCGCTGGTACTTAAGGAGACAGATGTAACACAGGGGTAAAACAGTAATTTGACCCATCTGTGATTACGGACACTCGTGAAGGATTGACTTACCGGCATAGGTCTACATCCATGGACACAGAAATGTTCTACAGTGAGAAGAGTTCAGATGTGGGTCTTTAGTGGAATGACCCACAGTTAATGAATATTGGTTAACTTGATTAATGAGTTTAATCAGTTAACCTCATATCATTGGAGCTTCTGATTTGTAGGTCCATTAGGTCCCCCTGCTAGCTCGTAAAGAGTAATTAGGAACAAATATATCTTGGGAGAATTTGAATAGTTCAAATTCATATTGGAATTAAGTTAATTGTATGATATACAAATTAATATAATGTATAGTGATGCATTAAAATATAAAGTCTAATTTGAGATTAAACTTTATTATATTGAGAGATTGATATATTTGAAAGAGTTCAAATATATGTCTAATTAAATATATGGTATTTAATTAGAAGATGAATTAATTAATTATTCAATTTAGTTTGAATTAAATGAGATTTAATTAAACTATAGTCTATGAGAGAAATAAATATTTGAAGAAGTTCAAATATTAATATGAATTTGATTCATATTAAATTTATAGGATATAAGAGAATTTGAAGGAGTTCAAATTTTAATATGAATTTGATTCATATTATAGAATTAATTAATTGAATGCCTGAAATTAAATATATGATATTTAATTAGGTAATTAATTAATTAACTAATAGAAGGTCTGAAATTAAATATATGATATTTAATTGGTGATTAATTAATTAAACAATTAATTAATTAGAAATTAATCAATTATGAAAATGAGTAATCACTTATGGAAGTAATTAATCATTTTTGGAAATGATTTAATCACTTATGGAAGTGATCAATCCTTTATGGAAAAGATTAATCAATTATGGAATTGATTGGTTATGGAATTGATTAATTAAGGAAAATATTAAATCAATTATGGAATTGATTGATTTTAAATGAATATTTTATTCATGACCTTTCTCCTATAAATAGAACACTAACCCTAGGGTTTAGGGAACACAACATATGTCCACCATAAGGCTTTCTCATATTCTCTCAACTCAAGAACTCTAGGGAGAATTTTCTCTCTAGAGTTTTTCCCATTCAAGATTAGGTAGTCACACAACTACGTTCCTAATCTCAGAGTTATAGCGGGGAAGATCAATTGGTGGTGTCCCAATTGTTGACGCTCGGTTCAAAATCAAGAAAGACGTTGAAGTATTCAGAGTCTTCAACGGAGGTATGTTTCTCATCGCTTAACCTTTTGCCAATGTATTGGTATTTTGTAGAACAAAACTAATTTACGAACGGTCCAATTGCTTCCGCTGTAACGGAATTGGGAATTCCAATCTTTTAGATTGGACCTTACGCCGTATATTAATTAACATTAAAATACCGTTACGATAACTCAAACAAACTTTAAACACTCTTTAAAGTTGCTGGAAATTCAGTCTAAACATGCTTAAAAATAAATCTAAATTTATTTCCATGCTTTTCTAAAGAAAAGGGGAAGAACCGTCACATACCTTCGTTGTAGACTTGACCGTTCTTCGCCAACAACGCTCCAACGAACGAAAACGCAGCAACCTCATCGCCTCTTGATCGCTGGAATTTTCTTCTTGATTGACACAATAACCACAGAGGTTACACCGGTATGACTCTAGGTCTAGGAGGCAAAAGACTTGTGGGAGTCTTTCTCTAAGAGGGAGACTAGAGAGAATTTTAGGTCTTGTCTTTGAGAGTCTAAGAGCAAGAGCAAAATTTCAAGTCATGACCAATTAGGTCTAGTGTTCTATTTATAGAAGAGAGGTCATGAATAAAATATTCAATTAAATCAATCTTTTCCAAAATTGATTCAATCTTATTCCTTAATTAATCAATCATGATCAATCAATTCCATAATTGATTAATCTTTTCCACAAATGACTAATTACTTCCATAAGTGATTATATCATTTCCATAAATGATTAATCACTTTCTTAAGTGATTAATTATTTCCATAATTGATTAATTTCCGGTTAATGAATTCTTTAATTAATTAACCACCAATTAAATATCACATATTTAATTTCCGGCCTAGAATTAATTAATTTGCCCAAACACATTTTAGGCCTTAAATTAATTAATTCATTATTTGAACTCTTTCAAACTTCCATAAATTTGTATTTGAATTTCTTCAAATATTAATTTCTAATGGACCTACAGATCAGAAGCTCCAACGATGTGAGATTAATTGGTCAAACTCATTAACCACATTAATCAATATTCGTTAACTATGTGTTCATTCCACTATAGACTCACAGTTGCACTCTTCTCACTGCAAACATATTTTCTGTGTCCACGGATATAGACCAATATCGACTAGTTAGTCCTTCACGAGTGTCCATAACACCAGCTGAGTCAAATTACCGTTTTACCCCTAGGTTACCTCTATTTCCTTAAGTACCAATTCTCCTCTAATGAACAACCTGTTTGTGGTCCAACCATCAAACAGAAAACCCTCTCGTGTCATTGAGAGGGTAGGGCCCTTTGTTCAAGACTCGGAGTAACCACTTAAGGGAACACTCATCTACTTCCCTAAAGTCGGGAAGGAGTGAATTCCATCTTGTACGATTATGTTCCCAGCTCCCCATTCGGTCTTGTCCCCAAAGTGGTAGGCTTATTGAGTCGACGTATTGGTCACTCTCACCCATACAAATCAAAGGACAATCTCTCATGAGCAGGAGTCCATAATCAACTCAGGATTAAGACTAAGTTGTCTAGGTCGTCCTAGTGAAATAGAAAACCAACTAGTTAACGGTGTTATAACCAGTGGTTACTATTTCGCGGTCCGAACTTATGCAAACTCATTGCATAGGATACCCCCACTCGCATGTCTCCTACACGAACGCGTTGAATCGTAGCGTTTGTATCAAATACAAAGTGGGTCGTATCCATAGTGTCACCAGGATAAGGCACCCAGTCTTATCCCTATACTATAGACCCTTTAGGCTGTTTCTTGAACAATGATCCCATATGTCGCTACATATAGTTCAATACTCAAATTACAACCTTGGATGTCTAGTTTATTTGATTAGGGTTATTATTAGGCAAAGACAAATATAAAATAACTAATAACAATTAATGGAAAATATATCAATATTATTTCATTAATATCCGGTCAACAGTTACATTCACTATCTACGAGTTTTAGGGCATAAAACCCAACACTCACAACATTGAGTCTGACAAAATTTCTCAAAGAAGATGCTCCTGTTCTGGATGAAGGAGATACCGACAAAGAAAAGTTGTTGGCACTTGAAGCATGGAAACATGCGGAATATTTGTGCAGGAACTATATCTTGAATGGACTGGACAACACACTATATAATGTTTATAGTGTGGTTGATTCGACAAAAGGTCTTTGGGAGTCACTGGAAAAGAAATACAAGACGAATGATGCGGGAGAAAAGAAATTTATAGTTGGAAATTTTCTAGACTATAAAATGGTTGATTCCAGAACCGTCATAAGCCAGGTTCAAGAACTTCAGGTTCTCTTACATGAGATTCATGCTGAAAAAATGTATGTCAGTGAATCTTTCCAAGTTGCTTCGATAATTGAGAATTTACCGCCATCATGGCGGGACTTCAAAAATTATCTCAAGCATAAGCGTAAAGAGATTAAACTTGAAGAACTAATTGTTCGGTTGAGAATTGAGGAGGACAACCCTAAACCAGAAATGGAAAATGGAGGCAATGATCCTATGATCTCAAAAGCCAATGTTGTAGAAGGATCTTCCAAGGCCAATAATAAGAAGAGGAAGTTTTCTGGGGCTGGTCCAAGTCAGCCACACAATAAGGTGATGTGAAATTTTCCTACCGCAAGCGCATAGGTCAAGTAATAATAAAATGATTTTGCAATCGAGTGTTGCCCTCTGGATTGGATTTTTAAGTTAGATTAACTACCATGAATATTCTTGTTCAATTTTATTTAGGGACCAAAAAGTAGTGAATTTTAGAAACTAAGGTAATGCAAATTAAAGATGTGAAATTCAATTGAGAGAATACTTAGGGAATTGATTTCACCAATTTAATCTAGGATTGGTTTTAGGGAATGAATTATAACGCACAATGGTTTTATGAGTCTAAGAACCTTTAATGACAACTACCTCTCCCGAGTATAATTGATTCTCATGCAAATTAACTAACTTGATATCCCTATCTAAGTTCTTTAATATGCAAGACATTTAGTTTTTTTTTTTACCAATTCTAAAGTTACTCTAAATTTCGTCACGATTTTAGAAATTCTACTTTAGTCATGCAATCTTAATTAAGTCTACGTTAAATCCCCTCTCCCGAGCAAGACTCAACACTTAGATCATTCAACTAATGACCAATTAATTGAAATCATTAAATTAAGAATGCAAACATAAAACAATTGCACAATTCAACCCATAAATCAATCCATAAACCAAAAAAACTACATCAATCCATAAACCAAAAAAACTTAGCTACTCATCCATGGCTTTACAAGATCAACTAAGAATGAAAAAATCATTAAAACTAACTAAAGTAAGAGGGAAAGAAGATTAAACACTAGGTGGTCGAGACCGCACGTCCCCGTCACGATCTCCATGAACAAAGTCTTCAATCCCGCTCTCCACCACTTGCTTCAACTTCCAAAGAGGGGTTTTCTCTTTGTTTTCAGCTCAAAATCTCCCAAAAGAAGTCCCCCAAATCAGACCTAATCGCAAAATATAAATAGGGAAAATTTTGGTCGTAGCGTCGCGTCACTGTGATTTTTATTTTTATTTTTATTTTTTTAAATTGAAAACTCCAAATAAAGAATGTCAGCGTCGAGACGCCCAGAGAGTAGCGTCTCGACGCTGTTCTGCGGATGGACCTATCTTCAATCTTCCAACTTTGATTTTTTTTCATTCTTCGGCTTCTTTTCGCATCCCGAACATCCAATTGGCTCAAAACTATATTTCCTACAAATACAACATATAAATGCCTAATTTTGGCCAATAAATTATAAAAGACTAGCTAAATTAATTAGGGAAAACTAGCTAGCTATGCTCGCTATCACATGGGCATGAAGTTCAATGGCAATTGTTATAATTGTGGAAAGCCGCTGGACATCGATCCAAGGATTGTCGGAAGCCAAAGTCTTCTCAAAACAAGAAATCAAATGCTCAAGCACATGTAACAGATATGGATACTATTTCTGATGGAGTTGCTGATATTGAATTTATCTGTTGTAGTGTCTGAATGTAATTTGGTAGGAAATACCAAGGAATGTTTAACGCCAAACTGGACGACAGAGACCAAATTGCTCCTTATCTCAAACCTCAAAGGTATTTTTGTTAACTCAGGGACCAAAGTGTAACTTAACCCAAACCTCAGGGACCAAAAATGTATTTTCCCCTTTTTTTTTAAGAAAATTCACCGTACAAGTTTTTTTTTTTTTCCAGTTTCATTTTTTCTATCGCAATATATATGAGTTAAATTTCGTCACGTAGAGCGAAGGGCAAATTCCTAAGCGAAATTTGACCATCAACAATATACTTTCAGTAGTTGCCAATTATAAAATAGTACATTTTAATAAATAATACTTCAAGAATTACTATTTAATAAAAAATAATAATTTTGAGACATTAGAGCCCAATATTAGAATGGTATATTAGAATTGAATTCTTGTTTAAATACCACACCCAAATTCATCAAAAGTGTTGTGAAGTTTTGGTGAATTAGCTTTGTATTTAACTAATGACATAAACCTACCAACTAATTCATTATTCTTACGAAACTTTTCAAAGTACGAAGACTATTTTAACCTAAATTAAATATTCAGATAAACCTTGAAATTTGAGTCGCAACTTTTTTCAAACAAAAAAAGAAAAAAAATAATTCTATAAATATTTTTGGGCGACGACCTCCGAATTCTATAAAAATAATTCTATAAAAATAATTCTAAAAAATAATTGTATCAATTTGAACCCCAAACTTGCATAAATGTTGCAATGTAGTCCTTTAGTCAACTTTTCATTTGAATTGCTATTAAAACATGTAATTGACAATTTTTTATTATTTTTTTTTTATTCGCATTCCACACCTGAGTTAGTGCTTTGTAAAAAAATTATTGGAAAAACTCTTTATCAAAAGAAATCAAATATTTCATATCATTCTTCTCATTATTATCCAAAAAAAAAACCACCAAGTTATTGGCAACAAGAAAAATCCAGCAAATATGATAAATAAAAAACTCGAAATTTCTTTATTTTCGTTTCCTACATTTGTATAGTATTCTAATTAGCAAGAAAAAAAAAACAGTAAAAGAATAAAAATAATCACACAAAGTTCTTAGCAACGAGAAGAAACTAGCAAATATTTAAAGATAAAAAACCTCCAAAGTTTATTTACTTTCATAATCTTAGATAGCATAAAAAAAAAAACTCTCAAAAGTTCTCACCAACAAGAAAAAGTCATCTAAAATCAAGTTTCGCCAGTATTTTATTTACAAGAAACTAATTCAGGTGTAATGTGAATTAAGAAAAAAAAGAAAGAAATAATCAATTACATACGGTGGTTCAAACGGAAAATTGACCAAAGGTATACATTGTAACACTTATGCAAGTTTGGGGTTAAAATCGATACGATCGGATAAGTTTGAGGTTTCAATTTGATGAAATTAAAAGTTAAGGGTTAAAATTGATACAACTTGATAAGTTTAGGGTTCAATTTGATGAAATTGAAAGTTCATGGTTAAAATTGATACAACCCCCAAAGTTTAGGGGTTAAAAATGTGTTTTTTTTTTCCCTTAAAAATATAACAGTTGAGTGAGAAAAAGAAAATTAATTAATGAGAAAAATGAAAGTGGAAAGAAAGTCCATATACATCCAAAAATCAGTGAGAAAATATGTCAGTTTCAGCTATCAGCTCCAATTAAAAAAAAGACCTCTTCTTTTCATTCTCATTCAGATAGCCGACATCAACCTTTCATTCACAATTAAAAATATTTACTCTTGAATGTTAGTTGTAAAACATTAATGCTATATGTTGATGGAGAAATTTTGACCAATCACGAATTGCCACGTCATTACATAAAATTAATGACGAAATTCAAGTTAATTAAATTTGGGACCAATTATAAATTGACATGTGTCCCAAATTTAATTTGAAAACAAAGTTGGCTAATTATAAATTTATAGAGCCAAATTTTTATTTGATCAATTAATTAAAATTAAATTATTTCAATCAAATTAATTAAAAATAATAATTATTTGGATCAAATTTGGGTCTTTTAAATGTCTGGGTCATATGGTTTTGGGTCAAATATAAACCAAATCCAAGACTAAATGGTTCAGCCCAAGACCAATAAAACCCAAGCCCAAGTTGTTAGGCCCAAAAATTACCAGGGCCCATCCTGCGAGAACTCTATAAATAGGGGGGTTCACCACCATTTCAAGGGGTCAGAATTTTGAAGCTCGAAGCCAGAGTCAAAGAATTCAGAGAACTTCATCAAGATCGAAGACTGAAGACTCCTTGAAATCCACAAGTTTCAAAGTGCTGAACACTTCCTGAAGACTGAAGACTCCTTCAAGATTTGGAAGACTTCAAGCTCCAAGAATCAGCTGATTTAGACACAAATTATGTGTGAGTGAATCTCGAAAAATATATTTTGGAATTAAAATGCAAGGTATTTGTTCTTGACTTTGACTCCATTTGGTGCGCCAATTTAATCAAAATATGGAACATAACTTGAGGTTTGGACTTTGGTCCATTTGGGATAAAATTTGGATTATGCCCAAAATATTATTTGAGGTAAAATTTTACCAAATTCAAACTTGCATTTGGCATAGAATTTGATGTTTGAATCTCAAATTTTGATTTGGAAGAAAAAATTTGGAGTATGCCCAAATAAAATTATTTGATAAAATTTGAATTCTCAAATTGATTTGAATTGAAATAATCTTTTAGGAATTTTAATTTAATTAAGTTGGTTCAGATAAAGATAAAGATTATCTCATAAAATTTTGAACCGGAGATAGGATTTCATTTTAGTCAAATCTTTATCTAAATCTTTATCTAAACCTTTTATTTGAACTTAAAACTCCCCCTATAAATAAGACTGAACCTCAGTAGGGGAGAGCACACATCAATTGCAGAAAGCATTCAAGAAGGGATCCAAGTAGGAAAATTTCTTCTCTTTTTATTTTTTATTTTTTTTTTATTTTTCGTTTTTATTTATTTATTTTTTTTTAATTTTCGTTTTTTTTTTTTTTTTTTTTTTGATCTGCATATATATTTCATGTATGTCCTTATTGGATGTCGCTCATATGAATTGCTTTGATTGTACTATAGAGCTTTTGGCTTCCATTTTTTTCTTTGCACATATATTATTGCAATTTGTTTCTTTCTTGCTTGAATGTGTAAGCTTCGTGCAACGGTCGTCACCAGCTTCTCTTGCAGTGATCTCACTCCTGCTAGACCCGTCCCCTATTTCATTGGGTGATCTGAGTAACCTGCAGGGGTAGTCACCAGATTCGCCTACAACGATGCACTCCTGCTAGACCCAGTCCCCATTTTATTGGGTGATCTGAGTAACCTGCAGGGGTAGTCACCAGATTCGCCTTCATGCGCTCCTGTTAGACCCAGTCCCCATTTTATTGGGTGATCTGAGTAACCTGCAGGGGTAGTCACCAGATTCGCCTACAGCGATGCACTCCTGCTAGACCCAGTCCCCATTTTATTGGGTGATCTGAGTAACCTGCAGGGGTAGTCACCAGATTCGCCTTCATGCACTCCTGCTAGACCCAGTCCCCATTTTATTGGGTGATCTGAGTAACCTGCAGGGGTAGTCACCAGATTCGCCTACAGCGATGCACTCCTGCTAGACCCAGTCCCCCATTTTATTGGGTGATCTGAGTAACCTGCAGGGGTAGTCACCAGATTCGCCTTCATGCGCTCCTGCTAGACCCAGTCCCCATTTTATTGGGTGATCTGAGTAACCTGCAGAGGTAGTCACCAGATTCGCCTACAACGATGCACTCCTGCTAGACCCAGTCCCCATTTTATCGGGTGATCTGAGTAACCTGCAGGGGTAGTCACCAGATTCGCCTTCATGCACTCCTGCTAGACCCAGTCCCCATTTTATTGGGTGATCTGAGTAACCTGCAGGGGTAGTCACCAGATTCGCCTACAGCGATGCACTCCTGCTAGACCCATTCCCCATTTTATTGGGTGATCTGAGTAACCTGCAGGGGTAGTCACCAGATTCGCCTTCATGCACTTCTGCTAGACCAGTCGTTTTGATGACTATAGTGTCTTATAGAGTTGGTTATATATATATTTTTTGTATGATTGATTATTCATGCATCACTTTCTTGCCTTCATAACTTCTTGGATAAGATTGACATTTTTTTTTCTTGTGTAGAAAAGTTTATCTCCATCATGGTGTATTTTACTGAGCACCCTGATCCTGAGAAAAACTGCTTAGTCATCTTGAAGGACAAAGATCAGCCTGTTGAAAATGGCGTTATACTTCCTGTAGGAGAGACAATATGCGGTAATCTTAGGGGATCACAACATTGCTTGAATAATTCAACCTCTTTGTCTAGATGGTCAGAAGAAAGACTTTTGAGTCACGAGTCTTCATTGAAGGCGTGGTTTTTAGAGTCTCCAATTCATAGCAAGGTGCCGGGCGAAAATCCAGAATCAACTTTAGGTCGTCGAATTATTGGAGACGAACAAGTTCGTTGGGGTAATTCAATAAGAATTCATGGAGAATTCTTTTATATACCTGATTATTGGGAATGGTTAGAGGTCGTAATTTCTTCAAATACGCCGATACTGAAGAAGGCTTGTTTGTTTGATGCTGTAATGGCCTCCTTATACACTTATGACCGCAATAATGATATAGTTCGAGCTTTTTGTGAAGCATGGTGTCCATCCACAAATACACTTCATACATCATCAGGAGAGTTATCAATCTCTCTATGGGACATGTGGAGATTAGGAGGCCTTTCCATCAAGGGTAGGTTTTATGATGAAGTTGTTCCTTGTTGTAAGGAATTATTAGGTTCGCCTGATCGAAAGGATGAAGATTGCCCAAAAGTTTGTGAGTACCTTTTTGCTGCGTACTATCACATTGCATCTCAACAACGCGATTGCCTTCAAATTCCTATTAAATCGTGGATTTCTTTCTGGTTTAAAGGAGATTCGAAATATGAAAAACCTCCTCCCCGAAAGCCGAAGAAGACTTCTCGTCCACGCCAGACCCATAATCCGAATGGGGCTCCTACCAAGCGTCACAGCTGGTCCGAAAAAGAAATGGACTTATTTTGCATGTTGGGCGTAGAAGATGAACTGAAAGATAAGGCATACTTGGCTGCCTTTCTTTCTTGTTGGTTGTGCGCATTTGTATTTCCCGACCAACGTACTTCTCTTCGTCCAGAAGTTTTTAAAGTCGCCAGTCTTATGGCTGAAGGTTACGTTTTCAGTCTTGCTGTTCCTGTTTTGGCCAATATTTATCATGGACTCGGCCAGATCCACAGTGCATCTCCTTCTGCTGGATTTTCAAAGGCTTGTTTTCCTTTGCACTATGTCCATGCTTGGCTGGCTTATTATTTTAACACGCATTACAAAGTCCCAGCACCTGTCATTGGCCCAATGATGGTTGAGTTTTCTGGCGAGGGTGGGGCTAAGTACTTTAACGATTTTGAAGCCCGTGTACATATTCACAAAGGTAAATATGTGTCATGGTATGCGAGTCTTCAAGCCAGAAATACAGGCGAGCTTTTGAAAGATGACGGGAAATTATCGTTTTGGCTTTCTTCATTCTTCATAAGCATTCGGTCGTGTTTCTTGTCTTCACGCTGTGGATCGTTGATGGTTATTGAAGCTTATAGTCCTTGTCGATTTAGTCGACAATTTGGATTCTATCAAGACATACCGAATGACTTGAGTATAGAAATTCCTGAGGCAAATTTAGCGAATGTGTTTCGTCTTTGGAGGATATGCACTCAAAGAGGAACATTATCCCAAGTATACCTTCCTGCTCGTGCAACGAAACCACACACTCAGGTTACTCAACGCTACAGAAGTTGGTGGTTAGCCAAGCATGGGAATTATCTTGAAGAAGGCATACAAAAGTTGGCGGATAGCGCTTCTCCTCTTCTCTCTAAGCCAAAATTTCCTAAAAAGGTTGGCAATGACAACGGAGGCAAAAGGATTCGCATGTTTGAACCTGGTGAATTTTGCTCCAAGGATAATGATGGTAGTCAGAGCAGTAGCGACGATCATCATTGGAAAAGGTCTAAAAAGTCCAAACAACCATCAGTATGTGAAGATGAATATTTTGATGGAGTCCCTAGCTCATCACAATTTCCTAAACTCCCTACACCACTAGTAAGTTTTTTTTTTTTTTTCCTTTCGTTATAATATTTTACTATTATTATTATCATCATTGCTTCCCCCTTTTCTTTGCAGTCACCCTTAAATGATCCCCTTATAGAAGTCGAAGGGCATCATAGTCCTTCTTCTTTTGTGAGTCCAGACATCTTTGACTTTGTAGCTGCGCGTGTGGACAATTCCAAAGCGACAACGGATAGAGTCGCGATTCAATCTTGTCATCCTGCAATTGATGAAGTTCCTGAACAAAAGAAGACAACGACCCATGCAGCTGCGTCTGAGATCTCTGATTACTTTGCTGACGATGTTATTTCCAACTATAGGAAACAATCTTCCCTTGCCCTGTGGGAGAGCATACACCAGAAGATCATACGCACTCCGTTCGACAAAATACCTCGCCTTAAACAAGAGGCAGTCAAAATACTTCATACAATTTCTGAGATTCGTGTACCCGGCTTGGATTCTCTTAAAGAAATTGTAAGTGCGTATTTCAAGAAGGTAGAGAAGTATAACCAGCTGCAGTCATCATTTTCTTCTCAATTAACTTTGGAGAGTAAGAATCGCCAACTGGGAGAGACTAGGTTTAGCTTGGAGAAGATACTATATAGTGAAAGTGAACTACTCACCGCGAAAGGTTCACTTCAGCAACAACATCTGCAAGCATTGCGAGAAGAAGAAGAATTGGAAGCTAGGCTTGAAACTGTGAAAGCTAAGCGAGTTGAGATTTCTAAATCGATTATCGAGAAGGAGGATCTTCTAAAACAAAATCAACTTGAGGCTTCCAAACTGCGAGGAACTATAAGTAGCATTGAAGATGCCCCTGTTCTTACTGATGCTGATGCTAAAACTCTGACGATACTTCGTGAAATGTTGGAAGATGCACAAGAAGAGCTGAAGAATTACAAGTGGATACCATAATCAGACTTCATTATCTTTTTTTTTTTTTTATCATCATATTTTTATCGAAAATATCTCCATTTTTTTTGTAATAGGCAAGATTTTTTTATTCATTATCGTACTTGTTTCGCATATTGGAATAATGATTTTTTTTTTTATTTTATGGACTGAGCTTAAAGTTTCCTTTAAGTTGCCTACGTACCCATTAATAAACGGGATCAAGTCATAACGTAGTTCAGAATACAAATTTGATTTTTTTTTTTTTATGTTTTGGCCGTTCACCTTTTTAACTCATGTGGGCCAGGAGTATCATGCAGTTTAGGCTCCTGCGATATGGAGCATTACATTTCACGCATAAAACTTTTTAAGAAATTTTCCATTTATCGGGCCTATTCTTAATCCGTCTTTATCCACGATCTTGTACGCTCCATTTGTGTAGACTTCCTTGACGACGTAGGGTCCATCCCATTTAGGTGTGAACTTGTTCCCTGTGTGTCGTGTCGTGATGATGGGTCTTCGAACAGCTAGCACAAGATCACCAACTTGAAAAGATCGAAGCTTCACATTCTTGTCAAAGGCTTTAGACATCCGTGCTTGGTAGCATTCCAATGCTTGTTGAGCCTCTAACCTTCTTTCATCAAGTGCTTCTAACTCCTGAAGGCGCAACGTAGCATTATCTTCTGTTGTCAACCCTTCTTGGACAGCCATCCTTAATGAAGGAATCTCTCTTTCTAACGGGAGCACAGCTTCTACCCCATAGACGAGTGAATAAGGTGTGACTCCTGTAGGAGTGCGATGAGTTGTTCGGTAGGCCCACAACGCTTCACCGATCTTTTCTTGCCAATCTCTCTTTGTCTTGGAGACTACTTTCTTCAATAAGTTACACAGCGTCTTATTGAATGCTTCTGCCAACCCATTTGCCGCAGCATTGTACATAGAGGACTTGTATTGTTTGAAGTTAAACTTCTCACACAACTTGTCCATTAGGCCGTTGGAGAATTGTCTTCCATTATCTGTCACAATACGATGAGGGATACCGTACCGATAGATTATATGAATTCGAATGAAATCCACAACATTTTCTTTCTTGGCTTCTTTCAATGCGACAGCTTCAGCCCATCTTGAGAAGTAATCTGTCCCTGCAAGAATGTAAGAATGTCCTGCTGAAGACTTAGGTGTTATAGGGCCAACAAGGTCAAGTCCCCAAGCTTCAAAAGGCCATGAAGCTACAGTCGGATGAAGAGGCTCCGGCGGCTGATGTATGAAGTTTGCATGGAATTGACAGGCTTCACACTTCTTTGCATATTCCATTGAGTCTTGAATCATTGTAGGCCAATAATAACCCATCCTTTTTAATTGAAACTGGAGTTTTGGACCCGACTGATGGGCGCCACAAACACCTGAATGTGCCTCATTTAATGCCTTTGCTGCTTCTTCCTTTCCAAGGCATCGAAGGAAGAGTCCCTCATAAGAACGACGATAAAGGATCTCCTTGTAGTAGATAAATCGGGCACCTCTTCTTCGTATATCGACCCTACGCCTGGGATCTGTGGGCAGTCTTCCATGTTGAAGATAATCTATAATGGGTTGTCGCCAGTCCTCTTCTTCAATTGCAAAGACAAAGTGAGATGTTCATCGACATATCTTCCGGAATTGTTAGGGCAGTGGCTAAATTTGCTAGAGCATCTGCCTTTTTATTTTCTGATCTTGGAACATGCTCCAGTACTATACTGTCAAACCTTTCTAGCAGTTGTCTTGCATAGATGAAATAAGGCTTCAAGTCTTTATGCTTCACTTCATACTGGAGTAAAAGTTGGCTAACGACCAATTTTGAATCACCATAGGCCTCTATATATCTTATGCCAATCTCCAAGGCCATTTGGAGGCCAATTATTAGCGCTTGATATTCAGCAACATTGTTTGAGCACAATTCACCAAGCACAAAGCTATAGGGGAGCATGTGTTTCTCAGGCGAAACAAAGACGATTCCTGCCCCTGCTCCACTTCTTCGTGTTGCACCATCAAAGTACATAATCCAGGGCTCCGTAATTTCAACATAGAAGACTTCTTCATCAGGAAGATCTTCACATAACTTCCAATCTGAAGGAATTGGATGATTTGCCAAGAAGTCGGCTAATGTCTGCCCCTTGACTGCCTTTTGAGGTATATATACGATATCATATTGTTGAAGTATGTTGGCCCACTTAGCTAAGCGTCCAGAAATAACTGGCCTTGATAGAACATACTTGATAGGATCAGCTTTCGCGACCAGGTGCACTGTGAAAGCTTGCATGTAATGCCTTAACTTGTCAATAGCGAAGAAAAGAGCAAGGCACATTTTCTCAATAGGTGAGTAATTTATCTCAGCTCCATTTAAGGTCCTGCTTAAGTAATAAAGGGCTCGTTCCTTTCCCTTCTCACTTTCCTGTGCCAATAACGCTCCCAGTGATCTTTCTTGAGCAGCGATGTACAGAATCAATGACTTTCCAGCTATGGGGGCTCCTAAGACAGGAGGGTTAAGCAAATATTTCTTAATGCTTTCAAAGGCGTTTTGACATGCTTCATCCCACTCGAATTTTTCTCCTTTCCTCATTAGCCTTTGAAAAGGTTGGCATCGACCGGCTAAGTTAGAGATGAATCTTCGAATGTAGGCCAGACGACCTTGCAGGCTTCTCAACTCATGTAAGTTTTTAGGTCTTGGCATCTTTTGAATGGCGTCAATTTTTGATTGATCTATTTCGATTCCTCGATGTCTAACGACGAACCCCAGGAACTTCCCAGAAGTAACACCGAATGCACATTTGAGAGGGTTCATCCTCAATTGATACTTTCTCAAACGATCAAAGACCACTTTTAGATCCTTCAAGTGATCTTGTCGTCTCTTCGACTTAACAACAAGATCATCGACATAGCACTCGACATGTTTATGTAGCATATCATCGAAAACCTTTTGCATAGCACGTTGATAAGTAGCTCCAGCGTTCTTTAATCCAAAGGGCATCACTTTGTAACAGTATATCCCTTTTGGAGTTCGAAAGGCTGTCATTTCTTCATCTGCAAGAGCCATTCGAATCTGGTTATAGCCTGATGACCCATCCATAAAAGACAAAGCTTCATGCCCTGTGGTGGCATCCACCATGATTTCTGTGATTGGCAGTGGAAAATCGTCTTTGGGACATGCATTATTTAAATCACGAAAGTCAACGCAAACGCGAAGCTTTCCATTCTTCTTTCTAACAGGAACGATGTTGGCTATCCACGTAGGGTATTTTACCTCACGGATGAATCCTGCTTCTATCAATTTATTGACCTCTATTTCTATTTGAGGGATAAGTTCTGGGTGAAAGCGTCGTTGAGCCTGTTTGACCGACCGATACCCCTCTTTAATTGCGAGATGATGGACAGCTACTTTTGGGTCAAGTCCAGGCATCTCTTTATATGACCAGGCGAAGATATCTCTATATGAAGCGAGTAAACTCATGTATTCACCTTCTTCTTCAGGAGTCAGTGACGTGCTTATAAAAGTTGGGCGTGGCTCTTCTGGTGTACCCAGGTTTACTTCTTTAAGCTCATCAACTGTAGACTCGTTACCGTCTTCAAGTGATAAAGGTGCTTCGTCCTCATCTACTTCAGACATTTCGACCTCTGTTTCTTCTTCAACCGTGATGTGAAGGCAAGAGGCTTGTTCTTCTTCCTGATCACTATCTTCTTCTGAAGGATTGGTGACGACAACATCACGTCTCTTTACCTTTAAAGAACCATCCGTCTCGACAGTAACAAAGGTTTTTCTTTTCATTCGTGAAGGAACTGCACTTCGAATTTCTCCATTAGCCTTCGCGATCCTTTCAATTTTCATCACATCTTCATGTTGAAGTCGGTGAGAAGTTGACGAAGCAGGCTGCTCTCTTTGGTTTCTTTTCGTGGTAACACTTAACCTCTGAAAAACTGATTGTCGAGTCACATTCGGACTTGAAAATGTGCCATCTTCTTCTGCAACAGACATATTTAATCTTCTAAAAGCTGAAGGTCGTGTAATATCCGGAATTGAAATTGTACTCTTTTCTTCCCCAACGGACATATTTAATCTTCTAAAAGCTGAAGGTCGTATGATATCCGGAATTGAAAGTGTACTCTCTTCTTCCCCAACAGACATATTTAACCTTCGAAAAGCTGAAGGTCGCGTGGAGTTATTGGTAGGTTGTACGCTTTCTTCTTTTGTTTCATTCACAATTAATCTTTGAAATACTGAAGCACGAGCAACTGGTGGCCTGATGCGCCTAAAAACAGAAGCTCGTTTGTTGACGTTCTCTTCTTCTTTTGAGTCATCGACCTCCTCTGCTGTTATATGATTTATGTCTGCCACTTTCGCCTTCCCTTTTCTTGTTATGCGAACTGGTTCAGGCGACTTATATCCAAGTCCTTTTCTCGTCGTAGGCAGACTATAGCCTTCCTTTAGAAGCTTCTTCTGTGTTGCAGAGAGCTCAGATCTTCCATAAAAAACCCTCAGACTTTTAAACTCAGTGTGAGCTGTGAAGTCATAACCTACTTTTGCTAGAAGTTTGTATGCCTTCGGGTCGAACAGGTCTTTAGTTCGTTTTTCAGGCAAAATTGCTTTTATCTGGTCATCCTCAGGTTTCCTAATCTCTTGCTCAGTGATCTTTGTAAGAGGCATAGTGAAACCTTCCTTCAGAATTTCAACGTCACCGACCTTTATGCTTTTCGAACATTCAGTGAAAGGTGATTCACCCTTTTTACGCCGGGACAAAGGGATGTATCGTAGAACAGGTGAACATTTCTCATCCTTTACAACTTTAGATTTCTCAAGGCTTGTAGATGCTTCACCATTCTTCGGGTTAGATGCCTTCACATTCTCAACAACTTCCTTCCCTGCATCTGCTTGTGGCTCTAAATCGAGTTTATCATTCTTTTTTATCAAGGGGATTTCTGTAGGTATAGTTTCCACTGTGTTGTCACTCTTCATATAAAATTTTGCATCAGCGAAATGGGATTCTGCTTCTGAAAATAGGTTAGTGTCAGCTTCAACTTTCTTAATGCCATCTTGAGAGAATTTGAAGCACTGGTGCAATGTAGAAGTTATCACTCCATTGTCGTGGATCCAAGGACGACCTAATAGCAACTTATAAGTGGTCTTGGAGTCTATCACATGAAACAAAGTATCGGCCTTCAAATCTCCAATGATGAGCTCGAGACGTATCATGCCAATCGCCCGTTGTCCGCCTTGATTGAAACCTTGAATCACCAATTTACTGTTTGATAATTCTTCCATCGAGATGCCTAATAGCTTCATAGTTGACTTAGGCATTATATTGACAGCTGATCCATCGTCGATGAGGATCCGACTTACCCTCTGTTCTCGGATGTATCCCGAGACGAATAAAGGTCTATTGTGAGGCTTTGACCCTAGCAGCAAATCTTCATCGGAAAATCCTATAGTCACGCAACACGAAGCACATGTGCGTACCTCAGAGGTTGGAATCTTTGTACCATCGGACTCTATCAATGCGTTAATAAGGACGTTTTTAGCTTCCTGAGGAAGTGACAGTAAGTCCTTTATGCTGAAAGAGGATAAGTCTCCTGAACCTACCGCCACTCCCGAGGAGCTAGCGAGGACGTCATCATCTTCCACCACGTCCACAACGTGACACATGACAGTTTCAAGTGCCTTCTTTTTACTATCATCGAGAAAGCTCCTTGGGAAGTATTTTGCCAAAGTTATGGGTTGTGGAGGGCAAAAGAAATCTTCACTTTCCTTCACGACAGGCTTTGACCTCCCTGACTTCTTTTTTCCCTTCTTCCATTGAGACTTAACTTTTCTTTTACTATCTCGATAGAGGCGGGACTCTTTCCATGCGTAACTTTGCTTTTGCTTTTTGCGGCGAACGACAAGGGTCCAGCCTCCGTTCTCATCTTCAACGGAATTATATTTTCCTTGGGGTCCCCTCATTGTGGCTTCTTTTTGAAATCGAACCACTACAGGATCAAGGGTCCCAAATTGAATTAATCTTTCTTCATAATCACATGAGGAGATTAGGGGATTTTCATTCCCTACATTTGCCATTATGGTTGCATGATTTGTTTGAGCCACCTCATCAAGGTCCAACTCAATTTTCGTTTCACGAGCCAACTTAAGGATTAGCTCTTTCAATACAAAACATTTTTCCACTGGATGACTAACAACTCGGTGATACTTGCAGAACTTAGGATCATTGACTTTTCCTAACTCTTCCGGTCGTTTGCATTCAGGTAGTTCAATCAGTTGCTTCTCCAACAGCTGTTCCAACATATCTGGAACGTCGGAGTCTGGAAATGGATATACCTTTTCTTGTCTTTCTTTTAAAGTTAGGCGACGTCTCTCGCCTGTCTCTATTTGCTTAGTGGATTTACTTTCTTTTCCTTTGGAGGAAAATTTCAACGGGGTCGTGTTGACGACCATGGATTCTTTCGTGGCACTCTTTGCAACTTTCTCAGTGCCCTTGACTTCCTTCTTTTCTTTCCTCATATCCGGGACTACGGGATCCTTGCCCCCTCTACTAGCGATGCTCAACTCCATATCATGAGCGCGAGTCGCCAATTCTTCAAAGGTCCGGGGTTTTATCCCCTGCAAGATGTAAAGAAGTCCCCAGTGCATACCTTGGGTGCACATTTAAACAGAGGACACCTCGGAGAGTCTATCTTTACAGTCAAGACTCAAGGCTCTCCAACGATTGATGTAATCAATGACTGGCTCACCCTTTCGCTGCTTTGTGCTCGTGAGTTCTGTCATACTAACTGTTCGCCTCGTACTGTAGAAGCGATTCAGAAACTCTCTCTCCATCTGTTCCCAACTGTCAATTGTATCAGGCTCCAGGTCAGTGTACCAATCGAACGCGTTTCCCTTCAGTGTTCGGACAAATTGTTTAACAAGCAAATCTCCCCGAGTACCGGCATTCTCACAGGTTTCAACAAAGTGGGCGATGTGTTGCTTTGGATTGCCCTTTCCGTCAAACTGCTGGAATTTGGGGGGCTGAAACCCAGTGGGTAGTCTGAGATTGTCAATCCTCTTTGTATAAGGTTTAGAATACAAGAGGGAACTTTGAGTCTGTCCACCATACTGAGCCCTGATGGAATTCATGATCATGTCCTGCAGTTGTTGGACAGACAAAGAGGCAACTGATGCGGAGTGTTGTGGTTGGTCCTCACGGATGACAGCTTTCCCCTTATCATTCTTTCCTGCAGCAGGGGTCTGGCTAGACTCAGCCGTTTCTCGGTTTTGCAGCTGGTTCTTCAAATAGGCAATCTCAAGATCTCTCTCATCAACTGCCTTCATTAAGAGATTGAGTTTCCTTTCCATCTCTGCCATTCTTTCATCCTGATCTACATCAGCCATCATGACGGACATCACATCAGGACTTAGTGTATCCTTTGGCTGCTTAGATGTTGGAACGACAGATTCGAACAGTGGGTTGTCTTTGACTGCAACCTTATCCTTAGAGGATTCTTCAATCAGCTTTGAGATCTTGCTTGCAACAGCTAGAGGAGTATGATCCTCCTTGATCTCAATTCCTTGGGAGCGACTACGAGTGACAGGACCAGTGTAAGAGTCGCTTGATGTGGTAACCTTCGCGGGAGCTTTCTTTGGTGCCATCACGTTGGTTGGATCTTTAAACAAGAGAAAGAGATGAGAGGTAGAGACGGTCCCACTGGGCGTGCCAATTTGTTCACACGCAGATATGCTACAAAAACATGATATCGGTCCCACTGGGCGATAATTTGAACAAGCCCAGTGGGACCGATATCTGAACTATATATTTTTCATTAACAAGGTAAAGAGACGCAGATTCGCCAAATCCAAAGCAACACATCGCCCACTTTGTTGAAACCTGTGAGAACGCCGGTACTCGGGGAGATTTGCTTGTTAAGCAATTTGTCCGAACACTGAAGGGAAACGCGTTCGATTGGTACACTGACCTGGAGCCTGATACAATTGACAGCTGGGAACAGATGGAGAGAGAGTTCCTGAATCGCTTCTACAGTACGAGGCGAACAGTTAGTATGACAGAACTCACGAGCACAAAGCAGCGAAAGGGTGAGCCAGTCATTGATTACATCAATCGTTGGAGAGCCTTGAGTCTTGACTGTAAAGATAGACTTTCTGAGGTGTCCTCTGTTGAAATGTGCACCCAAGGTATGCACTGGGGACTTCTTTACATCTTGCAGGGGATAAAACCCCGGACCTTTGAAGAGTTGGCGACTCGCGCTCATGATATGGAGTTGAGCATCGCTAGTAGAGGGGGCAAAGATCTTGTAGTCCCAGATATGAGGAAAGAAAAGAAGGAGGTCAAGGGCATTGAGAAAGTTGCGAAGAGTGCCACGAAAGAATCCATGGTCGTCAACACGACCCCGTTGAAATTTTCCTCCAAAGGAAAAGAAAGTAAATCCAGTAAGCAAATAGAGACAGGCGAGAGACGTCGCCTAACTTTAAAAGAAAGACAAGAAAAAGTGTATCCGTTTCCAGACTCCGATGTCCCAGATATGTTGGAACAATTGTTGGAAAAGCAATTAATTGAACTCCCCGAATGCAAACGACCGGAAGAGTTAGGGAAAGTCAATGATCCTAACTACTGCAGGTATCACCGAGTTGTTAGTCATCCAGTGGAGAAATGTTTTGTATTGAATGAGCTAATCCTTAAGTTGGCTCGTGAAAAGAAAATTGAGCTGGACCTTGATGAGGTGGCTCAAAAAAATCATGCAACCGTAATGGCAAATGTAGGGAATGAAAATCCTCTAACCTCCTCGTGTGATTATGAAGAGAGGCTGATTCAATTTGGGACCCTTGATCCCGTAATGGTTCGATTTAAAAAAGAAGCCACAATGAGGGGACCCCAAGGAAAATATAATTCCGTTGAAGATGAGAACGGAGGCTGGACCCTTGTCGTTCGCCGCAAAAAGCAAAAGCAAAGTTACGCACGAAAAGAGTCCCGCCTATATCAAGATAGTAAAAGAAAAGTTAAGTCTCAAAGGAAGAAGGAAAAAAAGAAGTCGGGGAGGTCAAAGCCTGTCGTGAAGGAAAGTGAAGATTTCTTTTGCCCTCCACAACCCATAACTTTGGCAGAATACTTCCCAAGAAGCTTTCTCGATGATAGTAAAGAGAAGGCACTTGAAACTGTCACATGTCACGTTGTGGACGTGGTGGAAGATGATGACGTCCTCGCTAGCTCCTCAGGTGTGGCGGTAGGTTCAGGAGACTTATCCTCTTTCAGCATAAAAGACTTACTGTCACTTCCTCAGGAAGCTAAAAACGTCCTTATTAACGCATTGATAGAGTCCGATGGTACAAAGATTCCAACCTCTGAGGCACGCACATGTGCTTCGTGTTGCGTGACTATAGGATTTTCCGATGAAGATTTGCTGCTAGCGTCAAAGCCTCACAATAGACCTTTATTCGTCTCGGGATACATCCGAGAACAGAGGGTAAGTCGGATCCTCATCGACGATGGATCAGCTGTCAATATAATGCCTAAGTCAACTATGAAGCAATTAGGCATCTCGATGGAAGAATTATCAAACAGTAAATTGGTGATTTAAGGTTTCAATCAAGGCGGACAACGGGCGATTGGCATGATACGTCTCGAGCTCATCATCGGAGATTTGAAGGCCGATACTTTGTTTCATGTGATAGACTCCAAGACCACTTATAAGTTGCTATTAGGTCGTCCTTGGATCCACGGCAATGGAGTGATAACTTCTACATTGCACCAGTGTTTCAAATTCTATCAAGATGGCATTAAGAAAGTTGAAGCTGACACTAACCCATTTTCAGAAGCAGAATCCCATTTCGCTGATGCAAAATTTTATATGAAGAGCGACAACATAGGGGAAACTATACCTACAGAAATCCCCTTGATAAAAAAGAATGATAAACTCGATTTAGAGCCACAAGCAGATGCAGGGAAGGAAGTTGTTGAGAATGTGAAAGCATCTAACCCGAAGAATGGTGAAGTATCTACAAGCCTTGAGAAATCTAAAGTTGTAGAGGATGAGAAATGTTCACCTGTTCTACGATACATCCCTTTGTCCCGGCGTAAAAAGGGTGAATCACCTTTCACTGAATGTTCGAAAAGCATAAAGGTCGGTGACGTTGAAATTCTGAAGGAAGGTTTCACTATGCCTCTTACAAAGATCACAGAGCAAGAGATTAGGAAACCTGGGGATGACCAGATAAAAGCAATTTTGCCTGAAAAACGAACTAAAGACGGGTTCGACCCGAAGGCATACAAACTTCTAGCGAAAGCAGGTTATGACTTCACAGCTCACACTGAGTTTAAAAGTCTGAGGGTTTTTGATGGAAGATCTGAGCTCTCTGCAACACAGAAGAAGCTTCTAAAGGAAGGTTATAGTCTGCCTACGACGAGAAAAGGACTTGGATATAAGTCGCCTGAACCAGTTCGCATAACAAGAAAAGGGAAGGCGAAAGTGGCAGACATAAATCATATAAAAGCAGAGGAGGTCGATGACTCAAAAGAAGAAGAGAACGTCAACAAACGAGCTTCTGTTTTTAGGCGCATCAGGCCACCAGTTGCTCGTGCTTCAGTATTTCAAAGATTAATTGTGAATGAAACAGAAGAAGAAAGCGTACAACCTACCAATAACTCCACGAGACCTTCAGCTTTTCGAAGGTTAAATATGTATGTTGGGGAAGAAGAGAGTACACTTTCAATTCTGGATATCACACGACCTTCAGCTTTTAGAAGATTAAATATGTCCGTTGGGGAAGAGGAGAGTACAATTTCAATTCCGGATATTACACGACCTTCAGCTTTTAGAAGATTAAATATGTCTGTTGCGGAAGAAGATGGCACATTTTCAAGTCCGGATGTGACTCGACAATCAGTTTTTCAGAGGTTAAGTGTTACCACGAGAAGAAACCAAAGAGAGCAGCCTGCTTCGTCAACTTCTCACCGACTTCAACACGAAGATGTGATGAAAATTGAAAATATCGCGAAGGCTAATGGAGAAATTCGAAGTGCAGTTCCTTCACGAATGAAAAGAAAAACCTTTGTTACTGTCGATACGGATGGTTCTTTAAAGGTAAAGAGACGTGATGTTGTCATCACCAATCCTTCAGAAGAAGATAGTGATCAGGAAGAAGAACAAGCCTCTTGCCTTCACATCACGGTTGAAGAAGAAACAGAGGTCGAAATGTCTGAAGTAGATGAGGACGAAGCACCTTTATCACTTGAAAACGGTAGCGAGTCTACAGTTGATGAGCTTAAAGAAGTAAACCTGGGTACACCAGAAGAGCCACGCCCAACTTTTATAAGCACGTCATTGACTCCTGAAGAAGAAGGTGAATACATGAGTTTACTCGCTTCATATAGAGATATCTTCGCCTGGTCATATAAAGAGATGCCTGGACTTGACCCAAAAGTAGCTGTCCATCATCTCGCAATTAAAGAGGGGTATCGGCCGGTCAAACAGGCTCAACGACGCTTTCGCCCAGAACTTATCCCTCAAATCGAAATAGAGGTCAATAAATTGATAGAAGCAGGATTCATCCGTGAGGTAAAATACCCTACGTGGATAGCCAACATCGTTCCTGTTAGAAAGAAGAATGGACAGCTTCGCGTTTGCATTGACTTTCGTGATTTAAATAATGCATGTCCCAAAGACGATTTTCCACTGCCAATCACAGAAATCATGGTGGATGCCACCACAGGGCATGAAGCTTTGTCTTTTATGGATGGGTCATCAGGCTATAACCAGATTCGAATGGCTCTTGCAGATGAAGAAATGACAGCCTTTCGAACTCCAAAAGGGATATACTGTTACAAAGTGATGCCCTTTGGATTAAAGAACGCTGGAGCTACTTATCAACGTGCTATGCAAAAGGTTTTCGATGATATGCTACATAAACATGTCGAGTGCTATGTCGATGATCTTGTTGTTAAGTCGAAGAGACGACAAGATCACTTGAAGGATCTAAAAGTGGTCTTTGATCGTTTGAGAAAGTATCAATTGAGGATGAACCCTCTCAAATGTGCATTCGGTGTTACTTCTGGGAAGTTCCTGGGGTTCGTCGTTAGACATCGAGGAATCGAAATAGATCAATCAAAAATTGACGCCATTCAAAAGATGCCAAGACCTAAAAACTTACATGAGTTGAGAAGCCTGCAAGGTCGTCTGGCCTACATTCGAAGATTCATCTCTAACTTAGCCGGTCGATGCCAACCTTTTCAAAGGCTAATGAGGAAAGGAGAAAAATTCGAGTGGGATGAAGCATGTCAAAACGCCTTTGAAAGCATTAAGAAATATTTGCTTAACCCTCCTGTCTTAGGAGCCCCCATAGCTGGAAAGTCATTGATTCTGTACATCGCTGCTCAAGAAAGATCATTGGGAGCGTTATTGGCACAGGAAAGTGAGAAGGGAAAGGAACGAGCCCTTTATTACTTAAGCAGGACCTTAAATGGAGCTGAGATAAATTACTCACCTATTGAGAAAATGTGCCTTGCTCTTTTCTTCGCTATTGACAAGTTAAGGCATTACATGCAAGCTTTCACAGTGCACCTGGTCGCGAAAGCTGATCCTATCAAGTATGTTCTATCAAGGCCAGTTATTTCTGGACGCTTAGCTAAGTGGGCCATCATACTTCAACAATATGATATCGTATATATACCTCAAAAGGCAGTCAAGGGGCAGGCATTAGCCGACTTCTTGGCAAATCATCCAATTCCTTCAGATTGGAAGTTATGTGAAGATCTTCCTGATGAAGAAGTCTTCTATGTTGAAATTACGGAGCCCTGGATTATGTACTTTGATGGTGCAGCACGAAGAAGTGGAGCAGGGGCAGGAATCGTCTTTGTTTCGCCTGAGAAACACATGCTCCCCTATAGCTTTGTGCTTGGTGAATTGTGCTCAAACAATGTTGCTGAATATCAAGCGCTAATAATTGGCCTCCAAATGGCCTTGGAGATTGGCATAAGATATATAGAGGCCTATGGTGATTCAAAATTGGTCGTTAGCCAACTTTTACTCCAGTATGAAGTGAAGCATAAAGACTTGAAGCCTTATTTCATCTATGCAAGACAACTGCTAGAAAGGTTTGACAGTATAGTACTGGAGCATGTTCCAAGATCAGAAAATAAAAAGGCAGATGCTCTAGCAAATTTAGCCACTGCCCTAACAATTCCGGAAGATATGTTGATGAACATCTCACTTTGTCAGAGGTGGATCGTGCCGCCAATAGAAGACCAATGCCTAGAAGTAAATATGATTTTTGTCTTTGCAATTGAAGAGGAGGACTGGCGACAGCCCATTATAGATTATCTTCAACATGGAAGGCTGCCCACAGATCCCAGGCGTAGGGCTGATATACGAAGAAGAGGTGCCCGATTTATCTACTACAAGGAGATCCTTTATCGTCGTTCTTATGAGGGACTCTTCCTTCGATGCCTTGGAAAGGAAGAAGCAGCAAAGGCATTAAATGAGGCACATTCAGGTGTTTTTGGCGCCCATCAGTCGGGTCCAAAACTCCAGTTTCAATTAAAAAGGATGGGTTATTATTGGCCTACAATGATTCAAGACTCAATGGAATATGCAAAGAAGTGTGAAGCCTGTCAATTCCATGCAAACTTCATACATCAGCCGCCGGAGCCTCTTCATCCGACTGTAGCTTCATGGCCTTTTGAAGCTTGGGGACTTGACCTTGTTGGCCCTATAACACCTAAGTCTTCAGCAGGACATTCTTACATTCTTGCAGGGACAGATTACTTCTCAAGATGGGCTGAAGCTGTCGCATTGAAAGAAGCCAAGAAAGAAAATGTTGTGGATTTCATTCGAACTCATATAATCTATCGGTACGCTATCCCTCATCGTATTGTGACAGATAATGGAAGACAATTCTCCAACGGCCTAATGGACAAGTTGTGTGAGAAGTTTAACTTCAAACAATACAAGTCCTCTATGTACAATGCTGTGGCAAATGGGTTGGCAGAAGCATTCAATAAGACGCTGTGTAACTTATTGAAGAAAGTAGTCTCCAAGACAAAGAGAGATTGGCAAGAAAAGATCGGTGAAGTGTTGTGGGCCTACCGAACTACTCATCGCACTCCTACAGGAGTCACACCTTATTCACTCGTTTATGGGGTAAAAGCTGTGCTCCCGTTAGAAAGAGAGATTCCTTCATTAAGGATGGCTGTCCAAGAAGGGTTGACAACAGAAGATAATGCTAGGTTGCGCCTTCAGGAGTTAGAAGCACTTGATGAAAGAAGGTTAGAGGCTCAACAAGCATTGGAATGCTACCAAGCACGGATGTCTAAAGCCTTTGACAAGAATGTGAAGCTTCGATCTTTTCAAGTTGGTGATCTTGTGCTAGCTGTTCGAAGACCCATCATCACGACATGACACACAGGGAACAAGTTCACACCTAAATGGGATGGACCCTACGTCGTTAAGGAAGTCTGCACAAATGGAGCATACAAGATCGTGGATAAAGACGGATTAAGAATAGGCCCGATAAATGACAAATTTCTTAAAAAGTTTTATGCGTGAAATGTAATGCTCCATATCGCAGGAGCCTAAACTGCATGATACTCCTGGCCCGCATGAGTTAAAAAGGTGAACGGCCAAAACATAAAAAAAAAAAAAAAAATCAAATTTGTATTCTGAACTACGTTATGACTTGATCCCGTTTATTAATGGGTACGTAGGCAACTTAAAGGAAACTTTAAGCTCAGTCCATAAAATAAAAAAAAAAATCATTATTCCAATATGCGAAACAAGTACGATAATGAATAAAAAAATCTTGCCTATTACAAAAAAAAATGGAGATATTTTCGATAAAAATATGATGATAAAAAAAAGAAAAAATAATAATGAAGTCTGATTATGGTATCCACTTGTAATTCTTCAGCTCTTCTTGTGCATCTTCCAACATTTCACGAAGTATCGTCAGAGTTTTAGCATCAGCATCAGTAAGAACAGGGGCATCTTCAATGCTACTTATAGTTCCTCGCAGTTTGGAAGCCTCAAGTTGATTTTGTTTTAGAAGATCCTCCTTCTCGATAATCGATTTAGAAATCTCAACTCGCTTAGCTTTCACAGTTTCAAGCCTAGCTTCCAATTCTTCTTCTTCTCGCAATGCTTGCAGATGTTGTTGCTGAAGTGAACCTTTAGCGGTGAGTAGTTCACTTTCACTATATAGTATCTTCTCCAAGCTAAACCTAGTCTCTCCCAGTTGGCGATTCTTACTCTCCAAAGTTAATTGAGAAGAAAATGATGACTGCAGCTGGTTATACTTCTCTACCTTCTTGAAATACGCACTTACAATTTCTTTAGGAGAATCCAAGCCGGGTACACGAATCTCAGAAATTGTATGAAGTATTTTGACTGCCTCTTGTTTAAGGCGAGGTATTTTGTCGAACGGAGTGCGTATGATCTTCTGGTGTATGCTCTCCCACAGGGCAAGGGAAGATTGTTTCCTATAGTTGGAAATAACATCGTCAGCAAAGTAATCAGAGATCTCAGACGCAACTGCATGGGTCGTTGTCTTCTTTTGTTCAGGAACTTCATCAATTGCAGGATGACAAGATTGAATCGCGACTCTATCCGTTGGCGCTTTGGAATTGTCCACACGCGCAGCTACAGAGTCAAAGATGTCTGGACTCACAAAAGAAGAAGGACTATGATGCCCTTCGACTTCTATAAGGGGATCATTTAAGGGTGACTGCAAAGAAAAGGGGGAAGCAATGATGATAATAATAATAGTAAAATATTATAACGAAAGGAAAAAAAAAAACTTATCAGTGGTGTAGGGAGTTCAGGAAATTGTGATGAGCTAGGGACTCCATCAAAATATTCATCTTCACACACTGATGGTTGTTTGGACTTTTTAGACCTTTTCCAATGATGATCGTCGCTACTGCTCTGACTACGACCATCATTATCCTTGGAGCAAAATTCACCAGGTTCAAACATGCGAATCCTTTTGCCTCCGTTGTCATTGCCAACCTTTTTAGGAAATTTTGGCTTAGAGAGAAGAGGAGAAGCGCTATCCGCCAACTTTTGTATGCCTTCTTCAAGATAATTCCCATGCTTGGCTAACCACCAACTTCTGTAGCGTTGAGTAACCTGAGTGTGTGGTTTCGTTGCACGAGCAGGAAGGTATACTTGGGATAATGTTCCTCTTTGAGTGCATATCCTCCAAAGACGAAACACATTCGCTAAATTTGCCTCAGGAATTTCTATACTCAGGTCATTCGGTATGTCTTGATAGAATCCAAATTGTCGACTAAATCGACAAGGACTATAAGCTTCAATAACCATCAACGATCCACAGCGTGAAGACAAGAAACACGACCGAATGCTTATGAAGAATGAAGAAAGCCAAAACGATAATTTCCCGTCATCTTTCAAAAGCTCGCCTGTATTTCTGGCTTGAAGACTCGCATACCATGACACATATTTACCTTTGTGAATATGTACACGGGCTTCAAAATCGTTAAAGTACTTAGCCCCACCCTCGCCAGAAAACTCAACCATCATTGGGCCAATGACAGGTGCTGGGACTTTGTAATGCGTGTTAAAATAATAAGCCAGCCAAGCATGGACATAGTGCAAAGGAAAACAAGCCTTTGAAAATCCAGCAGAAGGAGATGCACTGTGGATCTGGCCGAGTCCATGATAAATATTGGCCAAAACAGGAACAGCAAGACTGAAAACGTAACCTTCAGCCATAAGACTGGCGACTTTAAAAACTTCTGGACGAAGAGAAGTACGTTGGTCGGGAAATACAAATGCGCACAACCAACAAGAAAGAAAGGCAGCCAAGTATGCCTTATCTTTCAGTTCATCTTCTACGCCCAACATGCAAAATAAGTCCATTTCTTTTTCGGACCAGCTGTGACGCTTGGTAGGAGCCCCATTCGGATTATGGGTCTGGCGTGGACGAGAAGTCTTCTTCGGCTTTCGGGGAGGAGGTTTTTCATATTTCGAATCTCCTTTAAACCAGAAAGAAATCCACGATTTAATAGGAATTTGAAGGCAATCGCGTTGTTGAGATGCAATGTGATAGTACGCAGCAAAAAGGTACTCACAAACTTTTGGGCAAATTTCATCCTTTCGATCAGGCGAACCTAATAATTCCTTACAACAAGGAACAACTTCATCATAAAACCTACCCTTGATGGAAAGGCCTCCTAATCTCCACATGTCCCATAGAGAGATAGATAACTCTCCTGATGATGTATGAAGTGTATTTGTGGATGGACACCATGCTTCACAAAAAGCTCGAACTATATCATTATTGCGGTCATAAGTGTATAAGGAGGCCATTACAGCATCAAACAAACAAGCCTTCTTCAGTATCGGCGTATTTGAAGAAATTACGACCTCTAACCATTCCCAATAATCAGGTATATAAAAGAATTCTCCATGAATTCTTATTGAATTACCCCAACGAACTTGTTCGTCTCCAATAATTCGACGACCTAAAGTTGATTCTGGATTTTCGCCCGGCACCTTGCTATGAATTGGAGACTCTAAAAACCACGCCTTCAATGAAGACTCGTGACTCAAAAGTCTTTCTTCTGACCATCTAGACAAAGAGGTTGAATTATTCAAGCAATGTTGTGATCCCCTAAGATTACCGCATATTGTCTCTCCTACAGGAAGTATAACGCCATTTTCAACAGGCTGATCTTTGTCCTTCAAGATGACTAAGCAGTTTTTCTCAGGATCAGGGTGCTCAGTAAAATACACCATGATGGAGATAAACTTTTCTACACAAGAAAAAAAAAATGTCAATCTTATCCAAGAAGTTATGAAGGCAAGAAAGTGATGCATGAATAATCAATCATACAAAAAATATATATATAACCAACTCTATAAGACACTATAGTCATCAAAACGACTGGTCTAGCAGGAGTGCATGAAGGCGAATCTGGTGACTACCCCTGCAGGTTACTCAGATCACCCAATAAAATGGGGAATGGGTCTAGCAGGAGTGCATCGCTGTAGGCGAATCTGGTGACTACCCCTGCAGGTTACTCAGATCACCCAATAAAATGGGGACTGGGTCTAGCAGGAGTGCATGAAGGCGAATCTGGTGACTACCCCTGCAGGTTACTCAGATCACCCGATAAAATGGGGACTGGGTCTAGCAGGAGTGCATCGTTGTAGGCGAATCTGGTGACTACCCCTGCAGGTTACTCAGATCACCCAATAAAATGGGGACTGGGTCTAGCAGGAGCGCATGAAGGCGAATCTGGTGACTACCCCTGCAGGTTACTCAGATCACCCAATAAAATGGGGGACTGGGTCTAGCAGGAGTGCATGAAGGCGAATCTGGTGACTACCCCTGCAGGTTACTCAGATCACCCAATAAAATGGGGACTGGGTCTAGCAGGAGTGCATCGCTGTAGGCGAATCTGGTGACTACCCCTGCAGGTTACTCAGATCACCCAATAAAATGGGGACTGGGTCTAGCAGGAGTGCATGAAGGCGAATCTGGTGACTACCCCTGCAGGTTACTCAGATCACCCAATAAAATGGGGACTGGGTCTAGCAGGAGTGCATCGCTGTAGGCGAATCTGGTGACTACCCCTGCAGGTTACTCAGATCACCCAATAAAATGGGGACTGGGTCTAGCAGGAGCGCATGAAGGCGAATCTGGTGACTACCCCTGCAGGTTACTCAGATCACCCAATAAAATGGGGACTGGGTCTAGCAGGAGTGCATCGTTGTAGGCGAATCTGGTGACTACCCCTGCAGGTTACTCAGATCACCCAATGAAATAGGGGACTGGTCTAGCAGGAGTGAGATCACTGCAAGAGAAGCTGGTGACGACCGTTGCACGAAGCTTACACATTCAAGCAAGAAAGAAACAAATTGCAATAATATATGTGCAAAGAAAAAAATGGAAGCCAAAAGCTCTATAGTACAATCAAAGCAATTCATATGAGCGACATCCAATAAGGACATACATGGAATATATATGCAGATCAAAAAAAAAAAAAAAAACGAAAAGTAAAAAAAAAAATAAATAAATAAAAACGAAAAATAAAAAAAATAAAAAATAAAAAGAGAAGAAATTTTCCTACCTGGATCCCTTCTTGAATGCTCTCTGCAATTGATGTGTGCTCTCCCCTACTGAGGTTCAGTCTTATTTATAGGGGGAGTTTTAAGTTCAAATCAAAGGTTTAGATAAAGATTTGGATAAAGATTTGACTAAAATGAAATCCTATCTCCGGTTCAAAATTTTATGAGATAATCTTTATCTTTATCTGAACCAACTTAATTAAATTAAAATTCCTAAAAGATTATTTCAATTCAAATCAATTTGGGAATTCAAATTTTATCAAATAATTTTATTTGGGCATACTCCAAATTTTTTCTTCCAAATCAAAATTTGAGATTCAAACATCAAATTCTATGCCAAATGCAAGTTTGAATTTGGTAAAATTTTACCTCAAATAATATTTTGGGCATAATCCAAATTTTATCCCAAATGGACCAAAGTCCAAACCTCAAGTTATGTTCCATATTTTGATTAAATTGGCGCACCAAATGGAGTCAAAGTCAAGAACAAATACCTTGCATTTTAATTCCAAAATATATTTTTCGAGATTCACTCACACATAATTTGTGTCTAAATCTCAAAAATGGGGCATTTGTTGATGGAGAAATTTTGACCAATCACGAATTGCCACGTCATTACATAAAATTAATGACGAAATTCAAGTTAATTAAATTTGGGACCAATTATAAATTGACATGTGTCCCAAATTTAATTTGAAAACAAAGTTGGCTAATTATAAATTTATAGAGCCAAATTTCTATTTGATCAATTAATTAAAATTAAATTATTTCAATCAAATTAATTAATTTGACCAATTAATTAAAAATAATAATTATTTGGATCAAATTTGGGTCTTTTAAATGTCTGGGTCATATGGTTTTGGGTCAAATATAAACCAAATCCAAGACTAAATGGTTCAGCCCAAGACCAATAAAACCCAAGCCCAAGTTGTTAGGCCCAAAAATTACCAGGGCCCATCCTGCGAGAACTCTATAAATAGGGGGGTTCACCACCATTTCAAGGGGTCAGAATTTTGAAGCTCGAAGCCAGAGTCAAAGAATTCAGAGAACTTCATCAAGATCGAAGACTGAAGACTCCTTGAAATCCACAAAAGTGCTGAACACTTCCTGAAGACTGAAGACTCCTTCAAGATTTGGAAGACTTAAAGTTCCAAGAATCCGTGGAAGCTCCAGACTCGAGATCAAGCGTTCCAGCCCTCGAGTGAAACACATCCACACACAAGAGAGAGAATCAGAGGATCAACATTAGAGATTGTATATCCACACGCATACAAATATTAATACAAATCAAAGTTTATTCCACGTGTCTCCATCTCCGAAGTCTCGTGTGAACACTATATTTATCTATACTATATATAAATAGTATAGATAAATATAGCATTAATGTATTTATAAAAAACATCAATAGTATAGAATCTTTACTTTCCTCTTTTGCCCTTATAATTTTAATAAATTCCTATTTTGCCCTTCACTCTTTGTTGATGGGGTGTGACTCTTCGGGTCAAGTTGTTTGTTGAGAAAAAATTGTATGATGAACGTCGTAGTCTTTCAAACATGATTATTCGGGTTGTTGCATACATGAAAAGTGAATTTGTAAGTAACATTATATCATTAGATCGAATAGTTGCAATTTATAAGCGACAAGATGCAATTATTCGGGTTGAGGTGGTTACACGTTGAATCAGTTTATCCATTTGTGTATAGGTGCATCCATTTAATGATTTAAATTAACATGTATTTAAAAAAAAAAAAACTGGTTATTAGTTATGTCTTTCCAAAAAACATCAATCGTATATATAAAATAAACATGTTAGTGTAAAATTGTTATTTCTTTTTCACTTTTTCTTAGAAGTTTTCTCTTATGCTTTTGCCACTTAATGAAGGAAAATCAACATGAATCCACGATCATATGAAAATGTAAGTCTTCAATCCTTTGAATGTTTTAATTTCTTTTTGGAAATTTTGTAATTTATCTTCTACACTCATTTCTTCAATTTCATTCCATAGAATATTGTTCATGTTTATCACTCAAATTCGACAAAATCTTTTACACTAAATATACAAACAAAATGTTTAAACAATGGAAAATCATTTTGCTCATTTATTATACTCAAAATATTTTTGATTATGGTAAAAAATAAAAACTTTAGTTTCTTATCAACAATTTAAAAATAATAATAAATGAACATATAACATAACTTTTTTTTTTTTTTTTTTTTGTAAAGTTTCAAATTCTAATTTCATTTGTAAAATTATGAGCATATAAAGAGTATATGGATAGGGGAGAAACTTTATTACCATTTACTTAGAGTGAGATAGAATAGAAGAGAAAGCAATGAAATTGTGAAAGAGAACATTTTTAAACTTATGAATTAGTAGATAAAAGATAAAGAAAATTGTAAAATAGATGGGAGAAATGTTCAAAAAGATATATAAATAATAAATCATATTTTAAAAATATAAATATTTTACATAATTCAAAAAATATCTAAAGAATAATTGTATAGAGAAACCTTATTTAAATTCTACTACTTTAATAAATATTTCGTAGATATCCAAAGTTAATTTGTTTCTTTTGTCAAACCTGATTGTCATATTTCAAAATTTTTCTTAAAATACATCGGATAAATAAATAAGGTTTAGTTTCATATATATTATTTTTACTTTTTTTTCAATATATTAGGTTGGGAATTTTATATTGTGTGCCTTTGCTTTCTTTTCCAAACAAAATAACTAAATTAAATTAAAATTTATATAGTTAAAATAAAATCAATCGTTGATTTTTTTTAAAAAAAGATATATACACAGTTTTGGCTTTTGAAAAAAATATATAATTAGTTTTAACTTTCATATTCATTATAAATTAACCTAAAACAACAATGAAATTTCACGTACATTGCACAGATATTTTAACTAGTTTTCAAAAAAAGTTGTAAATATTTTTAAATTCATTGACATGTAACCTCGACCATGCCACCCTAAATGTTGATGTACTAAAAATATATATATATGTAAGGGACGAGGACACGACACAGATCTCCACAATGGTATGATATTGTCCACTTTGGGCATAAACCCTCGTGGTTTTGCTTTTGGATCACCCCAAAAGGCCTCATACCAATGAAGATACTTGTCCTCCCTTATATACCCATGATCATCCCCTTATCTAGCCGATGTGGGACTTTGGACGCACTCCCAACAACCCTCCCCTCGAACAAAGTACCACCGAGCCTCCCCTCAAATAGTCATCTATCCGTCCAACTCTCTAGGCTTCACCGCTTTACCGAGAGTTCTTGCTCTTATCTAGGACGACTCCTCTTCTCCGAAGTATACCCGACCACCCAAAGCTCAACCACGGACCTCCACCATGACTATTAAGGCTCACAACTTCTTTGTTCGGAACCCAAGGATTCCACCCAACACGGCTACTCCCGGGGCATGGCTCTGATACCACTTGTAAGGGACGAGGACACGACACAGATCTCCACAATGGTATGATATTGTCCACTTTGGGCATAAACCCTCGTGGCTTTGTTTTTTGTTCACCAACAATATATATATTTTTAAATTCATAAAACTTATGTAATGAATGCCTCATCTGCACATGAACACCACAAAAAATCTAACTATTTTGGAATATCATAATCTTCGAAAAAGTATTAAACAAACATTCGATAAATATCTTTTTCGAAGGTTAGTGTTGAAATAGATCCCGTCAAAAAAGTTATTTTCAAAGGTACATTAACCTTCAAGTTTTATTGCTATTTTTCAAAGGTACATTAACCGTCAAATACGTAATATAACTCCATTTTGCTAAGAAATCTTGTGGGCTGATTATGTTGTTGGAAAATGACCCAAAGCGTTGTTTGCACAAATTCAAAAATAGACTAAAATAATGAGAAATTTGCATGGATGACAAATTTTGAGGGTCGATTTTGAAATAGGTCCAAAATTATAAAATCACTAAAAAATGGTCACACGTGAGATGTGCATGCCACAACATTTTACTAAATGTCGACCTTGCCCCTCCCGTCAGTGTGCAAAACACGCTCTAAGTGTATTTAGATTTTTTATATCTTAAATTCAGACCAAATCACAGATTCTGTTAAATTTTTTTAATTTTAAATTTAAATCTGGATATCATAATTTGTTATACTATTTAATTTTTAAATTATTTTATATTAAATTAAACTGATATAAAATATCAAAATCAAACATAACAATTTTGGGTGCTTCAATCTTGCCAATGGTGGAGAAACTACTGAGGTTTTGAGGCTTGCTGCCGATGGAGAAACTACGAGGTTTTAAGGCTAAGATAGTGATTATTGGACAAATCCCAAGAAATTTCATTCCCAATTTCAAGACTGTGATTCAACATTTTTGCTTGCTGGTATTGGGGGCTTCGATGATTATGGAAACCAATCGTGTCTTCTTCGTTGTGGTATGAACTTGCGTATTTGGAAGCTAAAGAAAGAAGAGAAATTGGACGGAATGGCAAGTGTCGTGGGGAAAGTTTCAAAAATATAGAAATGAATGAATGACAATCCAAAGAAAAATGATAAGTTGTAGGAAGGTTCAGATTCTATAACAATGATGGTCGTGTCGGAGTATTGTACTCAATTGGAATTTACAAAACTGAGAAAGACAATGGAGGATTAGGAATTCCAAGAATTCCAAGTCAAGGCAGAGATTACTATTTGGCAACTAAGAAAGGAAGGCGGAAAACATTCTATCAGTGATAATAGTCTATCAATGATATACTACTACATGCATCGTGATTGAAGTCTATCATTAATAAATTTGTCAAAACTATTTGCAAATATAACAAAATTCAAGTCTATGATCAGTTGATAGAAGCTTATAAATGATAGACCTTTAATATCACGATTGCAATTATTGTTGATAGATATTCTATGAGTGATAGTAGTCTATGATCACTAATTGATAGACTACCTGTATTGCGATTGGAGTCTATCAATGATTGAATTGTGATATTTTTGTCATATTTACAATTTTTTAAAAAAGTTTCTATATTTGCAATAACAAATTTAAATTACTACCTATTACAATGACCATTACCGAAATTAAAGGTCTCATTTTCTCTATTCAATATGGTGGAAGTGTGTTGTGATCATTCGGTTAGAAGAGAAGATTGAGGGAGTAATCTGTATTATTGCCAGAATAGGAGGAAGGGGAGCAATTTTTTGTTGGAAGAAAAATATGGGAAATTTCTCTCATAACAGAAGCCAAATATAATAGAGATGAAGGGTGTGTTTGGTTTAACTTTTAAGTGTTTAATTTTGCAAAAAAAAATCATTTTGAGAAAATTTCTAGTGTTTGACAACTACTAAAAATGACTTATTAGAAAATGAGATTGATAAATAAACCATTTTGAGAGACACTTGAAACCAACTTTTTTAAAAATAGTCTTGAGTATACAATAACTTGTGTATAAAAACACTTATGAGGAAAGGCAACCAAACATATGAGTGTTTAAACTCTAAACATTTTTTATACAAAATGTTTTTTAAAAAATACATTCTTGAAAAACATTTAAATTAGAATGTATTCCGAAGGACCCGAACATGTTTGAGGTTTTGGAAGCTTGAGATAACGAAGGTACGGCTGCTACCTGTTGAGAATCTGTAATTCTTTCTTTCAATGGTGATCAATGTATTTGCAGTGAATTTTTTCCTGTCAATAAAAGGGTAACTACATAAATAGGTCAAAATTAGTCTCAATAAACTAAAATTGTCTATTCTTTTCAAATTTTACAAATTTGTCCACCCAAAGTCAGTTATGGAAATAGGAAAGATAGTCCAATTACCCTAATGCCCTAACTAGATGTCATGTGTAATTAAAAATAAAACAAATAAGGAAAAAATGGTTTGAGAGAATTGATTTGAAATATCCTTTTTAAACCACCTTCGAATGGCAGCTTGGATTTGGATATATGGAACTTCGTATTTTTTTAAAATTCCATAACCAACTCCTAGAATCATGTCCCAAATATATCTCCTTCCATCCAAAACTTGCTTCATCAAAATTCCACCACCCAAAAAGTCTTTTCATCCAAAAATTGTGCCCCCAATATTTTCATTGATATCTTAAGGATGTGAATCAACATTTTCTTCAAGACTTTCAGTCTTTTCATAAGTGGTGTGGGAGGTCATCGAACACAACCCACAAGCATTTACCTGCACACATAGAATGAACAAGTTCAGCTAAATCATAAAGTTTAGAGAGCGAATCTCACCCACCTCACTTTTTGAAGCAACCTAAATAGGTGCTATAGGCTCTCTCATGTCGAACTACTATGAGTTTTCTACGATGCTTGAAATGAGTGTTCGGGCCTCAGTTGTCGTCTTATTCACTAGTGTGCCACGGTTACGCAAATTGCTAACCGCAAGTGTATGGACCCAAGTTATAATATAGTGATTAAAAATCAAATGTCGTCCTCTGGATTGGTTTTCCAGCTCACCTAATTACTAAAGTTATATTTGCCCAATTTTATTTAGAGAAATGATTCGAGAAAGATGCAAATTAATTAAAAGCAACTCAAAACAATTAAATGGGTGGAAACTTAAGGGAGAAAAGCCTTAGAAAATTGATTTCACCTCTTAGATGAATGAATTAATTTATTGATTAAATGTGATTGAACATGTAACGATTTTATAAACCAAGGATAATTGATTATTAAATGTCTCTCCCAAGCACAATTAATTCTTTATGAAAAATTAAGAAACTGATATCCCTATCTAATTTCTACAACAAGCATAAACATTAAAGTTCAATCCTTACGACGGTTTCTCAAGCAATCCTAAATCTCCCGATTATAGAACTACCTAAGTCATGCAATTGATAAATCTAATCTAAAAAACTACCCTCCCCCGAGTAATTAGTTCAGATAAAACAACATATAATCCGTGATCAAGAGATTATAAGCACTAAACATTCAATTGCATAAATAAAAGACATTATGAACCGTCCACAAAAATCCCTAAATTAATCCATACAATCTAATGGCTACTTCAAGCCCCTAAGAAACGAAAATTAGCTACTCATGATCCCGATAACAATAGCAAAATATGTCATAAATCTCATAATAACAGTGCAAGAAACAAAGGAAGGAAGAATAAACTCGCTAGCCGTGATTGTCGCACGTTCCCGTTACGATCCTCACGGTCTAAGCTCCCAAAATCCGCTTTCCTCGGTCTTCTCCGTCTTCTGCTCGAAATCTCCTCAGAATAGTCGTAAATCTCTCTCCAAAAAAGGCTCTCCTTTTGTCTGCTGTGTCGTAATCTATTTATAATCCAAATTCTGTCGCGACAGCATCGCGACACTAAGGATAGCGAAAAAATAATTTATAATCTATTTAATTTTTTATTTAAAAAATTAAAAAAATATATTTTTTTATTAAAATAATAGTGCACGTCATCAAACTGTTAGAGTTTAACATAAAATTAGACAGAGGGACAAAAAATGTAACGAAATCCAAACCTTAGAGGTAATTTTTGTTGAGTTTGAAAACTCAAAGACGAAAGTGTAATTTAACGGAAACCTGAGGATCAAAAATGTATTTTTTTCTTTTTTTTTTCAATTAAAAGAGTGAAATTTAACGTCAATTCAATTTTTTTTTTTTTTTTTTTGAAATAACAAGACGTGTATCTTTGAACTAGTAATAATAAATGCACCAAGTTTCCAAGTCAACTTTTAGTCTACAAAGAATAATAAATAAAAAGTCTGACATCGGCCGCTGTTTGTTGTTCTCCGTTTACTTGAACATATCGTCTTCGCCTACGAAGTTACATAGAAATGAAAAGCCTTTTACATCTTCATTAATAATATATCAAAGTTAAATCAAACCATTTCATTTCTCCGACAACCCGCCGGAAAACTCACAGAGAAGATGAAAGACGACACCGTTGTTGCAGTTTTAGCATCGGCGGTTGGGTTGTTGGGGGCTCTGTTAATTGCAGTTGCTCTCTTCTGGGTCATTAAGTCTCGCCGGAAACTCGCCCAAAAATCCCAGTCGGCTCCGGTGGAGGTGAAACGGCGGCGTTTTACATATGGTGAGGTGGTGAAGATGACCCATAACTTTGAGCGAATCATCGGGCAAGGAGGATTTGGAACCGTCTACCGCGGCCAACTCGACAACGCTCCGGTGGCCGTCAAGATATATCGCAAACATGATCGTTCAGCTGAATTTCTAACCGAGGTCATTTTTAATTTGGTTCTTACTATTTATTATTATTATTATTTAGAGACGACACAAATTACTATTATGAACAGAAACTGAACAAAGAATGAAACTTCCGAGTTGCAGGTGAATTATCTAATCAGAGTTCATCACAAAAACTTGATCAATCTCATTGGGTATTGCGACGAATCAAGAAATCTGGCATTGGTTTTTGAGTTCATGGCGTATGGAGACTTGAAGAAGAATCTTACAGGTTTTACACAGCTTCAGCTTCAGCTTCCATTGTTGAAAAGTTGAGAAGAAAATTTCAAACTTTTCGTCTGACTTTATTTATGCAGGAAGTGCTTCAATGAATTTGACATGGGAACGCAGACTTGGAATCGCCATTGATATGGCCAAAGCTTTGGATTATCTGCATGATGGTTGCGAGCCGCCCATCATTCATAGGGACTTCAACAGTTTGAACGTTCTGTTGTCTGAGAATTTTGAAGTGAAGCTTTCTGGCTTTTCTTTGGCCATCACTCTTCTGGTCGACGATGGAGTTTCCACTGATATTGCAGGCACTCTCGGTTATCTCGATCCCGAGTAAGATTTATTCTACTTTCTTTAATTTTAGTTTCAAATTTAGTCCTCTTAATTTTAAAATTAAGATATAGGGTGTGTTGGTTTACCGTAAATAAACTATTTTGAGATAACAGTTAGAATTTTTTTTTTTTAAAAAGAGTTTTTAGGTATATAATAACACGTGTATAAAATGAGAAAATGTAACCAAACATATGAGTGTTTAAATTCTAAATAATTTCTATACAAAATGTTTAAGAAAAAACAATACATTCTTGAAAAACAATTAAACTAAAAAGGTTTTTCAAACGACCCATAATCTTATATCTAATAGAGTACGTGAATGTTTTTATTTTTGGGAGACTTGATCAAATTAATAGAAATTAGGATGACAATTTTAAAATGTGTAACTCCCCTGTAAGAAAATTGTTAACATTTAGTATTCACCAAGAGGTTTCAAAAAATTAGACCAAATAATAAAATTAAAATTTCAAAATGATTGGGATTAAATTAAAATCCAACTTAAATTATAGGGAGAAAAATGTGAATGAAAGCTTTAAAAGGTAAAATGCTTAGTTTTTAACATGAGTGCGTTTGTAGAGTTTTTATATATTCAGAAAGCTTGAATATGTATAAATTTGTTTTTCAAATGGTGCAAAATGATAAATCATGGAACCTTAACGTGTGTTTGGTTAGTAATATGAATCAGAGTTTGTTTCACGTTTTCATTATTTTCGAATGTGTTTGGCCGTAGCAGATTTAGAAACTCAATCTCAAATTGAAAAGTTGTTTAAAATATGTTTGGTAACATATTTATAAATATTTACTAATTAAATATTTGGTTGAATCTCCATTATCTTTAATAAATATATCAACATCTTATATTGGTAAATTTTCTATAAATTATTTTTTTACAATATTATGTTAATATATGTTTCATTCAAAAATTAATTAATGAAATCCGTTTATTAGGGGTGAGCAAAAAATCTCCAAAAATCGAACTGACCGACCAAAATCGACCGAACCGATCGACGTCGCTCGATTTTTTTATGGGTTCGGTCGGGGTCGGTCGGTTCACCCAAAATGAGTGAAAACCGATTGAACCGACCGACACAATATAAAAAAAAAAAGAAAAAGAAAAAAAGAAACATCACCATCAATCGATCATGCACGCTGCTGCCAACATTAATGTTGGCAGCTTTGGTGCCTTGGGAAGACCATCAGCCAATGGCCTTCCAAAGATTTTATTAAAAAAAATTATTTAATTTTTTTTCAAATTTTAAACTTTAAGCTGATGGTCTTCCTTTTTTCAATTTTCATTTATCTCTTTTCCTCTTCTTTCTTTTCTTCCTTTCTCTCTGTCAGCTACATCCCAATTCTTTTTTTTCTTTCGCGCCAGAAAGAAACTCTTGTCCCTCGACACTCGACAGTCGGCGAATCGACAAGCAGCCTCCTCGTCCTCGAATCCCTTTTCTTCTTCCTCGATAGCCAGTCTCAATATCGTTTTCTTATTCCTCGTCTGAAAGGAAACCGTGGCCCTCTCCTTCGATTTCTTTTTGTTCTTTGTCTTCTGAAACTCGTCGTCGTGCTTCGTCTGAAACCAGTGCTCCCGCCTTCGTCTAAAACTTGCCGCTCGTCTGCCGCCGTGTCTTCGATTTTTTTTTGTGCTTTTTTAAAAAATGGAAGTCGGTTTAAACCGACTAAACCGACCGGCAGTCGGTCGATAAGCGAGAATAGGTTTTTTTAAAAAAATAGGTTTCCAATTTTAAAAACCGATTTTGGTCGGTGTTGGAAGCGTGTGATGGACACTCACAAATTAGAATCAAATAAAAATATTTGAGAAGAAACAATTCACTTGTATTGAACAAAAAACTCTTCAAGAAAGCTACAAACTTGGTTCACACTTTTTCTCTCTAACTCTTTTGTGTTTTCTTCTCCACACACTTGCTTCAACACATTCTAAAACTATCCTATTTATAGGATTACATGGAAAAGTATAGATCTAAAACTCCCATCCCATCTTAACTTCATGAAGATAAAAACTTCCATGCATGAATGTACTTAACCCCCCAACAAATTAAAATTACAAAACTTACTTATTAAATTACTAATAACTTGTATAACTCATACACTTAATTAATTAGAACATGTTTAACTTACAACATCCTCCCTTAAACATGTTTTTCTCAAAACTCCGAGCAAAGTTCTCAACTTGCTAAACACATCGACCTTGAGTGACTTTGTTAAAATGTCTGCAATTTGATCTTCTGTCTTCACATATTCTACTTGAATCTCCTTTCTTGAAATGCAATCTCTGATAAAGTGAATTCTTGTATCAATGTGCTTACTACGATCATGAAACACTGGATTCTTGGCTAGAGCAATTGTTGACTTATTCTCCACATGGATCACAGTTCCATCCTCTTGCAAAATTCCAACTGTCTTAAGCAAATTTCTCAACCAAACTGCATGACAAACACATGATGCTGCAGTAACATACTCTGCCTCACAAGTAGATAATGTCACGATAGGTTGCTTCTTAGAACTCCAAGTAAAAGATGTATTGCCAACAAAGAAAACATATCCACTTGTACTTTTTCGATCATTAAGATCTCCAGCCCAATCACTATCACAATAACCTTCTAGCTTGAACTCTTTAGACGATGAATAAAATAATCCATAGTCAAGCGTACCTTTGAGGTAATGAAGAATTCTCTTTACCACTTTCAAATGTGTAGTTGTAGGAGATTCCATAAACCGACTCACCAATCCAACACTGAACAAAATATCTGGTCTTGTGCAAGTTAAATACCTCAAGCTTCCAATCAAGCTTTTGAAATACGAAGGATCTACAACATCTCCATCTTCATATTTGGACAGTTTTGTCCTAGTTTCCATCGGAGTTGTGACATGTTTAGAATTAAACATCTTAAATTTCTCAAGAATTTCTTTAGTATATCGTTCTTGAGAAATGAAAATACCTTCCTTCGACTGCTTCACTTCGATGCCAAGATAATATGACATGAGCCTAATATCTGTCATTTAAAATTCTTGAGTCATTGCCTTCTTGAGATCTTCAAACATACTTGGACAATTTCCTGTAAAAATTAAGTCATCCACATAGAGACAAACTAACAAAATATTTCCATGACCATTAGTCTTCATATAAAGAGAATGTTCATGAGGGCATCTCAAATACCCATTGTCAAGGAAATATTTGTTAATTCTGCTATTCCACATTCTTGGCGCCTGCTTCAATCCATACAAAGCCTTTTTTAACTTCAAGACTTTATCTTCATGACCTTTCACTGCATAACCAAGTGGTTGTTCCAAGTAGACTTCTTCTTCAAGATATCCGTTCAAGAATGCCGATTTGACATCCATTTGAAAAATCTTCCATCTATTCTGAGCAGCAGGTGCAATTAACAACCTTATGGTCTCCAAGCGAGCAACATGAGCAAATACTTCATCGTAATCAATGTCTTTTCTTTGAGAATAGCCTTTTGCAACTAATCTCGCTTTGTGTCTCTCTACTTCTCCTTTTTCATTTCTTTTTATCTTGAACACCCATTTGACACCTACTGCTTTCTTTCCACTTGGAAGAGTAGAAAGCTCCCATGTATCATTCTTCTTTATGGCTTTTATCTCTTTATCCATAGCAGTCTTCCACTTTTCATCTTGTGAAGCTTCTTCGAAATTTAATGGTTCACTGTCACCAAAAAGACAAAAAAGAGTAAGATCACTAAAACTTTGACTTAACTCTTCTATTTCATCATATATGTCTCGTAAACTTCTCATGCGATGAGGCCCTTCACTTGAACTTGCTGTTGATGATGAAGGTGTAGTCTGTTCTGGATTGACCGGCGATTGAGGTGGTGTTGATGGAGAAACAACCACATCACCAGTTTCATCATCATCTTCAGGAAAAAGTAGGAACTTATAATCTTTGGGTTCATCATTCCAATTCCATGAAGCTTCCTCATCAAACACAACATCTCTACTTACCACCGTCTTTTCTGTGGTTGGATTATAAAGCTTGTAGCTTTTTGAGCTTCCATCATAGCCAATGAAAATAAGTTTCTCACTTTTATCATCGAGCTTACTTCGCCTTTGATCTGGTACATGTGCATAAGCAATGTTCCCAAATACTCTCAAATGAGAAATAGATGGCCTTCTTCCAGTCCATGCTTGTTGAGGAGTTTTGTTCCACAGGCTTCTAGTGGGGGAACGATTAGACAAATACACTGCACATTCAACCGCTTGTGCCCAAAACTCTTCTGGCATCTTCTTACTCTTCAACATGCTTCGAGCCATATTGAGTATAGTTCTATTCTTCCTCTCAACAACACCATTTTGTTGTGGAGTATATGGAACTGTCATAGGTCGACGAATTCCATTTTCTATGCAAAATTCTTTGAATTCATTTGAAGTGAATTCTCCTCCTCTGTCTGATCTCAATGCATTTATGTAATAACCACTTTCCTTTTCGACAAGAGCTTTAAATCTCTTGAACATGCCAAATACCTCTGATTTCTTCTTGACAAAATACACCCAAGTTTTCCGACTGAAATCATCAATAAATAATAAGAAATAATTATTCTTTACCAAAAGAACTTGGCTTTATTGGTCCACAAAGATCAGTGTGGACAAGCTCTAATGGTCTCCTTGCTCTTGAAGAAGATTCTTGTGGAAAACTCTTTCTTGATTGCTTGCCATAAAGACAACCTTCACAAAATTGATCCGGATGCTTGACATATGGCAATCCTTTCACCATGTTCTTCTTGGCTAATAATCTCAAGCCATTGAAGTTCAAATGTCCAAATCTCAAGTGCCAAATCCAAGACAGATCTTTCAAACACGACTTCAAACATTTTGCAACATCTGTTTGAATATTTAACAAAAACATTATGTTCTTCATCATTTGCACTCTAGCAATCATATTATCACGATGATCTCTTATTGAAAGACTATAATCCTTCATCAAAATATTATAGCCTTTCTCTAAGAGTTGTCCCAAACTCAAAATATTGTTCTTCATATCTGGCACATAGTAGACATTAGAGATAAACTCATGCTTCTCATTCTTCAAGTTTATCAAAATTTTACCTTTTCCTTTAACAGGAATTTTTGTATTATCACCAAATGTAATATTTCCACCAACCGATTCATCAAGTTCCACGAACATTGATTTACTTCCACACATGTGATTGTTGGCACCGCTATCAAGATACCACGAATTGTTTTTACATGTCTCTTCACCTTTGCATACTAGGAGCAAAGACGACTCACTGCTTTTAACGTTTTGTTCAGCATAGTTGGCATTTTCTTCAACTTTATGTCTGCATTCCCAGGAATAATGACCAAATTTATGACAATTGTAACATTCAATTTGACTTTTATCATACCTCCGGTCATTATTTGATCTTCCTCCATATGGCCTTGAATTATTTTGTCTTCCACGACCTCTTGATGAATTAGAGTATGAATTACTCTCATCAAATTTTCTTTGTCCGTCATTTCCTCGACCTCGACCACGTCCACGATTGTTACCACGTCCTCGACCTCGATTGCTTTTTTCTTGGCTATCTTCTTTATCTCTCAACTGCAACTTTGATTGAAAAAGTTGCTCAGTTGTTTGTTTACTTTTCTTGAGAAGCTTCTCTTCATGGGCTTGCAAAGTACCCGTAAGTTGATCAATGGACATTGTGCTCAAATCCTTCGATTCTTCAACAGCTACAACGATGAAATTGAATTTTTCATCCAATGAGCGAAGTATCTTTTCAACTACTTGCTCATCATTTAACGTCTCACCATACCTCTTCATTTCATTTACGACTCCAAGCAATCTAGAAGTATAATCTGAAATTGATTCAGATTCCTTCATATTTAATGCTTCATAGTCACCTCTTAATTTTTGGAGGCGAACCTTCTTTACTCGATCTACTCCTTTATAAGTATTCTCCAAAATTTGCCATGCTTGCCTCGCAATAGTTGCTCCAGAAATTTTCTCAAAATTTGTATCATCAATTGCTTGATGAATAATGGTGAGAGTCTTTTGGTCTTTCTTTCTTGTATTTTGCAAAGCTTCTCGTTGGGTTTGATTCAAAGCCGCATCATTTTCTGGTTCTTCATAGCCTCTATCAACAATTTCCCACGCATCTTGTGAACCAAGTAGAGCTTTCATACGAATACACCAACTGCTATAATTTTCCTTAGTAAGTCGAGGCACTTGGAAAGGAACCAAATTGTTGTTTGCCATTTGCGAAAACAATTTTCCTTTTCTCAAACTCAAGCTCTGATACCACTTTGTTGGAAGCGTGTGATGGACACTCACAAATTAAAATCAAATAAAAATATTTGAGAAGAAACAATTCACTTGTATTGAACAAAAAACTCTTCAAGAAAGCTACAAACTTGGTTCACACTTTTTCTCTCTAACTCTTTTGTGTTTTCTTCTCCACACACTTGCTTCAACACATTCTAAAACTATCCTATTTATAGGATTACATGGAAAAGTATAGATCTAAAACTCCCATCCCATCTTAACTTCATGAAGATAAAAACTTCCATGCATGAATGTACTTAACCCCCCAACAAATTAAAATTACAAAACTTACTTATTAAATTACTAATAACTTGTATAACTCATACACTTAATGTTGTAACAAATTCCAGAATCGCAAAGCCAAACCACAAACTCGAAACGAAACGAAACAAAATAAAGAGAAAGAGAAGAGAGAAATCAAACACACCGGATTGTAGTGGTTCCACCGTTAGGTGTACATCCACTGTAGGAATCAGAGAGGAGAGATCTTTTCATTACCATGCGAAGAACAAATCGAGGGAGAAGTCGCCGATTACAAGCTCTCAAATACAAGCCCACAAAACCCTAAATCACTCATGCTGAAGCAATCATGAAAATGAGGCTTATATAGCCAAAATACAGCCAGCTCAATTTACATAAATGCCCCCAATGATACAAATATTTACTTCAGAAAAATTACTGCAGTAAATGGTCAAATAAGGAGCAGTAGATGTAAAACACCATCAACAAATCGCCCTCTTGAAGAACATCTTCTGCAACAAAGAAAAGACCACCATCCCTGATTCACAAGTTACCAAAATTCATAATGCCATCAGCCATAGTCGAGCTTAAGAAGCTCACAAAGATATTCAAACCTGTCTCCAGAAAGAACTTTAGTTAATAAATCAGCTGGGTTGTGTGATGTGTTTATTTTACACAAAACAAGCTTTCTTCCTTCAAGTGCTTCCCGAACATAATGAAAACGCACATCAATGTGCTTAGTTCTATCATGGAAGCTCGGATTTTTCGATAAAGCAAGTGCGCTCTGACTATCACAGAATATCTTAACAGAATAAGAGGAAGAACACATTTCATTAATCAAACCTTTCAACCACATAGATTCTTTTACCGAATCAGCTAGAGCAATATACTCTGCTTCGGTAGATGATAATGCAACCACCGATTGAAGCGTCGATCTCCAGCTTATAATATTTCCAAACAAGGTAAAAACATAACCCGAAAGTGAACGCCTCTTATCTAAGTCTGCAGCATAGTCAGAATCCACATAACCAACAATATAATCATCAAAATTCTCAAGTTTCGGGTACAATAAACCTTTACCAACCGATCCTTTAACATATCTAAGCACCCATTTAGATGCTTCCCAATGAGTTTTCCGCGGTTTACTCATATATCGACTAATCATGCTCAAAGAATAAGCCAAATCAGGACGACAACAAATCATACCATACATAAGGCTCCCTACTAAATTAGCATATGGAATAGTACTCATTTCCTCAATTTCTTCATTAGTAGTAGGAGACTGTGAAGCAGAAAGTTTGAAGTGTTGTGCCAAAGGAGTTTTAACCGGTTTACAACTCTCCATATGAAATCTTTTCACAACTTTATTCAAATAATCAGTTTGACAAACAAACAACTGACCCATAGATCTATCTCTATGAATTTCCATTCCAAGTATTTTCTTGGCAAATCCCAAATCCTTCATTTCAAATTTTGTACTTAATTGAGATTTCAAAAGACAAATTTCTTGAACACTATTTGAGGCAATCAGTATATCATCCACATATAAGAGTAGCAGTACAAACACTTTTTCATTCACTGTTCTCTTATAAACACAAGAATCAAAATTGCTTTTCACAAACCCATTAGAAACAATGAAAGCATCAAAACACTTATTCCATTGTCTAGATGATTGCTTCAAACCATATATGGATTTCTTTAAATGACAAACAAAATCCTGTTTACCAACAATTTCAAAACCAGGGGGCTGTTTCATGTAAATATCCTCATCCAAAGTTCCATACAAGAATGCAGTAGTAACATCCATTTGCTCTAATTCTAAATCAAATTGAGTTACCATAGATAAGAGGATGCGAATGGATGAGTGACGAACAAGAGGTGAAAAAACATCGTTGTAATCAATCCCCTCCTCTTGTGTGAAACCTTTGGCTACCAATCTAGCCTTAAACCGAGGCTTATGATTAATGGCAATTCCTGGTTTTATTTTGAAGATCCATTTACAATCAACAATCTTCTTATTAGTTGGCTTTTTAACAAGTGTCCAAGTCTTATTTTTGTGAAGAGATTCCATCTCTAGATTCATGGCTGTTATCCAATTTTTTGATTTTTTAGAACTCACAACTTGCTTATAAGTATTTGGTTCACAAAACATAGTATCTTCAAAACAATTTAGGGCATAACCTACAAATTCAGCTTCATCAAATCTAGAAGGAGGTCTTATAACTCTTCTTGATCTATCTCTTGTGAGTTGGTAATTTTGAAGTTGATTTTGTTCATTAGCGTTCACAATTTGGTCGCCCTCTAAAACTGGAGCTTCCTCTAATTCTTGAGAACTTAAAAACAAGTCAAGATCATTATTTAGGGGTCAATTACTGAATGTTGAGGCTGATTATTACCTAAAACAGATTCTGGAGATTGCAATTCAATTTCAAAAGGCTTGCTGTCTTTTTCTTCAATTTTATTAGCTGTTTGAGATTCATTCCAGAACATTTTTTCTTCATTAAAAGTAACATCTCTGCTAATAAAAACTTTACTATCTCCAGATTCAAGAGACCAAAGTTTATATCCCTTAACCCCTTGAGGATATCCTATAAACATACAACGTTTGGCTCTTGACTCTAATTTTCCTTGTTTTACATGTGTATAGGCTGCACATCCAAAAGTTCTCAAGTGTTCAAGTTTTGGTGGGTGTCCAGACCAAGCTTCTTGAGGTGTTTTAAATTTTAAAGCAGTAGACGGACTTCTATTAATCAAATACACAGCTGTACTTACTGCCTCACCCCAAAAAACTTTAGGAAGATTAGCATTGGATAACAAACATCTAACCTTTTCAAGAATGGTTCTATTGAACCTTTCAGCTAACCCATTTTGCTGTGGGGTTCCAGGAACGGTAAGATGTCTAGTTATTTCGTTATCTTTACACAATTTATCAAAATCAGCATTCAAATATTCCAAACCATTATCGGTTCTAAGCTTTTTAATCTTCCTACCAGTTTGATTTTCAATCATGACCTTCCATTCAACAAATTTTGCATAGGTTTCATCTTTGGTCTTTAACATATACACCCACAATTTTCTTGAATAGTCATCAATTAATGAGAGGAAGTATTTAGCCCCTCCATGAGTTCTCACTCTAGAGGGTCCCCACAAATCGGAATGTATGTAATCCAGTTTCCCTTCGGTTTTAAAAACTGATTTTCCAAAACTCTGTCTAGTCGACTTTCCCATGACACAATGTTCACAAAATTTTATTTGTTGAGGCTTCTGTTTTCCAATCAAACCTTGTTTAAACAAATAATCAAAACCGCGTTGACTCATATGACCCAGCCTATTATGCCATAGTTGAGCAAGTTTATCTTCCATATTCAAAACAATATTAGACTCCCCAGTAGGTATATTCCCTTGAAGGACATACAAACCATCTTGAAGAATACCCTGAAGCTTAACTGAAGAATCTTTATATACTGTTAAACTGCCATTTTTAGACACATAACTAAATCCAGCCTTATCCAAGGTTCCTAGTGATATCAAATTTCTTCTAAGGCCAGGAACATATCTAACAGAGGTTAACAATTTGACTGACCCATCAATCATGGTAAGTTTTACAGATCCAATACCTTTTATTTCACATTGTTGGTTATTACTCATCACAACTTTGCCTCCTTCCATATCTTCCAATTCAACAAAATGATGTTTGTAGGGAGACATATGGAAGGTGCAACCAGAGTCTAATATCCACTCATCGGTATGATTAGTATTACCTACCATTAAAACCTCTGCAGACTCATACCCTTCACCCACATTAACAGCCATTTTATTCTGATTATTCTTTCTTATGGGTAATTTTCCTTTCTTTCTCAAAATTGGGCAATCATATTTTATGTGTCCTTCCTTTCGGCAGTAGTTACAAGTGGGTTTATCATTCTGATTTTGATTAGTTTTCTGAGAAGGTTTATTTTGCTTACTCGAACTAGGCTTACTATTATGATTCTTATGTTGTTTATTCTTAACAAACAAGGCTTCAGTGTCTTTCTTCTCTGATTTTAATTCCAATTCTTTGGATCGAAGTGAGTTCAAAACAATATCCAGTGTTAAAGTGTCTCTTCCATATCTAATAGCACACTTAATCTCTTTATATCTTTCAGGCAAAGAGTTTAGAAGGATTACAGCTTGATTTTCAGTGTCTAATTTCTCTCCAGAATTTACTAAATCAGCACAAATTCGATTAAAATCATCTATATTCTCCTCTAGGTTCTTAGACGGATCCATCTTAAAACTGAACAGTCTTTCTTTGAGATAGATTTTATTAGTGAGCGATTTCGACATATAAAACTCATCCAATTTCTTCCACAAATCAGCCACATTATCAACATCATTCAGACGTCTCAACACAGCATCAGACAGATACAATATCACCGTACTAAAAGCTATCTCAGACATCTCAGGTTTTTCATCATCAGTCATGGTTGCGGGGTACTTACTTGGATCTAAGGCCTTAGCGACCTTCTGCTGAACGAGAAGAGCTTTCATATTCTTCTTCCATAAACTGAAGTCCCCCTTTCCGTCGAAGCGTTCCAACTCAAAACGGGCAGCCATTGATAAATTGGTCCGAAATCGGGCCGTATATCAGAAAACCCTCAACCGATCGGAGAATAATGCAAAAAACAAAGAGAGCAGAAAAATCGATTAGTGAAACGCACTAATAAGACCGATTCACCTCAAAACAAGCTCAAAACTAGAATCCTTCCATTCAAATCAGCTCTGATACCAATTGTTGTAACAAATTCCAGAATCGCAAAGCCAAACCACAAACTCGAAACGAAACGAAACAAAATAAAGAGAAAGAGAAGAGAGAAATCAAACACACCGGATTATAGTGGTTCCACCGTTAGGTGTACATCCACTGTAGGAATCAGAGAGGAGAGATCTTTTCATTACCATGCGAAGAACAAATCGAGGGAGAAGTCGCCGATTACAAGCTCTCAAATACAAGCCCACAAAACCCTAAATCACTCATGCTGAAGCAATCGTGAAAATGAGGCTTATATAGCCAAAATACAGCCAGCTCAATTTACATAAATGCCCCCAATGATACAAATATTTACTTCAGAAAAATTACTGCAGTAAATGGTCAAATAAGGAGCAGTAGATATAAAACACCATCAACACTTAATTAATTAGAACATGTTTAACTTACAACAGTCGGTTCGACGTCGGTTTGGGGCCAAAACCGACCTCGACCTACCGATGCTCACCCCTACAGTTTATAACATGAGGCAATATACTTATCAAAGTTTTTATCATTTTCTTTTGATGAAATCTTGTAAAATATGGATAAATTGAAACATAGAAATATTGTTTTTAGAGTTCTCTTGTGATTTGTTTGTCTCAAGAAAATATATATTGTTGAAAGTTGCATTAATAGAGTGATGGAGGCCTGTTTGGAATAACTGTCCTGATATATCTTTTTCCCTCTTCATTGATCTATAGGTATTTTATAACAAGTCGATTGACAATAGGGAGTGACGTGTATGGATTTGGAGTTGTTCTAATGGAGATAATTACGGGAAAATCGGCAATTCAAAGAGGTGAGGAGGGATCAAGTAATCTTTTAACTCATTGGGTCAGCTCCATGTTTGCTAACAGTGAAGTTGAAGGCATCGTTGATCCAAAGTTAGAAGGAGAGTTTGATATCTACTCAGCTGAGGAAGCACTGAAAATTGCGATGACTTGTGTGTCTGTAAACTCTAGTGACCGGCCTGCGATGGATCAAGTGATAGTAAAATTGAAGCATTGTTTGCAAATGGAAAGAGATCGATTGAACGAAAATGTTTCTTTTAATTCTATAACAACTTCGATTGAAATGAGTTGAATTGAATATAAAAAAAAAACGCTTTAGTTTATCTTTCAACTGTTGAACTATGATTGTATAATGAACAATTTGGAATTTGGTTTCATATCTTAATTAGTTCTTGATAATTATTCATGAATAATCATGATAGACATTTTAGTGAGGATGATGTCGGTGTCGAGGTGACAACGAGGAGCTGGATAAAGAAACAAATAAGAGAGAAAAGATGAAGGGTGTGTTTGGTTTAACTTTTCAAGTGTTTAATTTTGAAAAATGACTTATTAAAAAATGAGATTGAAAAATAAACCATTTTGAGAGAAATATTTAAAACCAACTTCTTTAAAAAGTGATTTTAAGTATACAACTTGTATATAAAAACACTTGAGGAAATGTAACCAAACATATGAATGTTTAAATTCTAAATAATTTTTATACAAAATGTTTTTTAAAAAATGCATTCTTAAAAAACATTTAAATTAAAATGTATTCCAAACGGACTCGAAATTGTTTGTATTTTCTCTTGATGGATTGTATTGATAAAGTATAGAACCTATGCACAATGAGTCACCACTTTCTATAGGTATGGCCAAAATTATGGCTACAATATTTGCAACAGAATACAATAATCAAGACAAGAATATTGGCAGGATTAATGGTGTTTTATTTGCCTAATATACCTCTTCAAAGACTGGATGGTAATAAGAAGTTTGTCCTTGGAAAGATAGAAATGTTTGAGAAGACCATTTCTTTTTGTAAGAAAATTCAGCAAGTTTGTGATGTTTGGAAGATATAAATTAGCAAATAGAGATATACTTACGAGAACCATCTTTTCATGAACAAAATTGATGTAATTTCATTCCATATGAAAAATAGGATTGTTGGCAAGAGATGTGACAAAAATGTTGTCACCCCATGATGTGAGAGAGACGTTCAAAGTAGTACATGTAATTTTGGATCACTCCAAAGCACAAGGAGCTGACGAGGACAACCGGGCAGAGATAGGGTCAGGAAACCGACGTCCCAGAGGAAGACTTGACCAAAGGGTAGGGCCAACTTGGCCCAACCCATATGGTCGGCTGAGGCCGACCATTCGGCCTGCTTGCGTACATTGAAACATAATACCAAGATGCTTAGATCATCCACAAAGATAACGTAAGATACGTTTTAAGAAATAGTTTTGAATGACTATAGTCAACAAATAATTAACTGACACATCATATTTCTGTTAGTCAATTATTATTTTTGTTTGAATTCAAAACTAAAAAAAAAAATTAGTTTTCACAAACTTGTGTTTTATTTTTGGAATTTGGCTAGGAATTCAAATGTTGGCATTGACAAAGATGAAAACCATGATAAGAAAATTGGAAAAAAACAAGCATAATTTCCAAAAACCAAATAGCTATCAAATGGAGTCTTTATTATCATACATTTTTTCAAAGTTTATGGACTTATTAAATATATATATTATGGATTCAGGCACGCGATCCACGTTGGGACTAGGAGGGGTCGTGCCCCTCATATTATAATTTTTAGTTATATTTATATTTTGCTTCAGTAAAAAACCAACATATATAGACACGTTAGCTCATTGGTTAGGTGGTGCACTGTGATGTTGTTACGTTTTATCTCCCTTCTTGATTTCTTTTTCTCATTTCATATATATTTTTCAATTTCCTTTCTTATCCTCTATAATTTCATTTTTTGATTTCAAATATATATATAACAGAATTAGTTAAGAAAAATTAATTACATATATGAAAGGATTAGTTAAGAAAAATTAGTTAAGAAAGGCTAAATTTGTAACTTAATCTAATATGAACTTGCCTCTAACATAAAATTCTCGATCCGCAACTAGATTAAATTTATAATTTAACCATGTTTTTAATAAGAAAATGCAAATTTACTATTGTTAAATTATAATTCTAGTGTAATTTAATATTTCTAACAGATTAGTTTTTGTACTTTGTGATCTCTCAAAGTTTGAGTCAAAGATTTTAGTTCATACTTAAATTTGGACAATTTTTGTCATTGCTATTAGGGGTGAGCAGCAGTCGGTCGGGGTCGGTTTTTGACTAAAACTGACGTCGAAAACCGACCATTCGGTTTTGATCGGTCGGTGGTCGTCGGTTTTTCATGAGTTCGAGACGTCGACTGACCGACTACACCAACGGTTGGTTGGATTTGGACGGTTTTGTGGCTCTAGCGAACTCAAGAACGAAAAAAGTTGTGGTTTTTTGTTACTTCGGTGAACGAGAGAACGAAAAAAAAAGTAAAATAAAATGGAGAAGAAAGGAGATAGAAACTTCCGGCGTACTGCGAAGCAAATCTAGCAAGAAAAGAAGGATCGGAGAGAAAGAGAAAAGCATAGGAGAAAGAGAGAAAGGAGAAGAAGAACAGAGAAAAAAACAAATCTTCGTGGCGTTGGCTGTAGGTTCCGACAAAGCAAATCCGACGACGAGGTTCCGTTCCGACAAATAAATCGGGCAAGGAGCTTGATGAGAGAAAGAGTGAGAAGAGAGAAGGAAAATAGAGAAGAAAGAAAGATGAAAAGTAATCGGAAGAAGGAAAGAAAGATTCAAAAAACAAAAAAATAAAAAAAAAAGTAATTTTTTTAAATTTTAAAATAGGTATGTAGGTAATCTACATAGCCTTTTCACCTTTTTCACCTTCATCTCCCCGTGAGGCATCACGTCAGATTTTCATTAACCCATTTTATTTATTATTTTTTTTAATGTAAGAGCAGATTTGGTCGAGGTGGTCGGTTTTCGCCATTTTAGACGAGCGGACCGACCGACAGGTGTGCAAAGCCGACCCCGACCAATGCTATCATAAAACTGACCGGCCGACGTCGGTTTGGTCAGTTTCGGTCGGCCGGCTCGATTTTTCGGCTTATTGTGCTCACCCCTAATTGCTATGGGTGAAAAATGTCTTCTATTTTTTTTTTCATCTCTAACTTTATTTATATTTAATCGACCCTAGCTCCTCTCTCAATAATACATTATTATTATTATGAAAAAGTATTGCATTCAAAATTATCAAAGAATGCAAATCTTTTAATTAATTTTCACACATGGGAAAAAAGGGAGAGTTGACTTAGACTTTGTTCAATTAACGACTCTATTATGAGGGTGATGGTCAATGGCAGGATTAGCCAATGTCATATATTGCGTCTATGCCACTTGCCCAGTTGGCTTTTGGTCATATCCCTCCATAATAACATTTACCCACTTATGGTACTCCAATTATTTTCATTTCTATCCAATGATTATTCTCATTAATAGTTTTTTTTATTATTATTTTATATTAGTTAAGACATATATCATAGACTATAAGATTAGAGGTACGAACCTCTAACTCCAGATATTTGAACTAAAAAAAATATGTTTTTTTTTTTAATTTTTAATTTTAAATTGTTTAAAATTGAGTCGTAAACTTGAATCAGTATAATGAAATTAATAATTGATTTTTTTTTTCTTTAAAGATTTGTTGCTTGCTATGAAACTTTCGTAGTTGAAAAAAAGTTAGGTTTATAGGAATTGATTTTTCTAGGGATGTGATATGACTTTTAGTTAAACTTGAACCTATTGTTACTAAATTTGAGTACTTATTTTTTTAATTTTGATTTTAGGGTTAAGTTAGGATATTTTTGGGATTTTTTTTCCAAAACATTGTAGTTTTTCTTTTCTTTTCTTTTTTTTTTTAAAAAATGTGATTATAAAACTAATCCCAAAAGTAGTTGATACGAACCGAGGTGTCTTAATCAAGCTACACTCTTGGAAGTTTCATAACAATAGGGTAGAAAAATCGTGAATATGGTAGGTACACAAGTACCTAAATCAGACCCAACCATAAGCTACGATTAAGGGTAAATCACGTATACATTCCTAACCTGGTCAGACACTTCGGGCTTATGCATCAAAATTCATGTACCACAAACTTGTTTATGTTGAAGTATTGATATAATTAAATTTACCATAACCTATCTGCTTAAACTTTTGAAAGACTAATTAAAGAAGAAAGAGGGAGTGGTAATAATCCAAATCCACATAGCATTGCCAAATTCATAGAAATGTAGATCATGTAAACATTTAAATTCATAGCGTTACCAAACAAATTCATACAAACATTTATATCGCCTAGGCAGTATCTATTCTATTTTTGTCCTCCTCTCCAGTTCTGTAATTTGTTTTTTAACGTTGTTTTTATTTTTTATTTTTAAAAAATCAAGTATATTATTCTTGAAGTTTGTTCATATTTTTTGGGTTTTTTTTTTTGGTATTCTTTAGCTTCATTTTAAGATGAAAAGACAAAATTGAGTAGGTTATTTATTTAATTTTTAAGAAGGCTAGAGCAAAAACCAGAGATGCGAGATTTGAATGGATAATGTTATAGGTAATCTTGGACACGCAAAAGGAACTGACGAGGACAATCGGACAGAGGTAGGACCAAAACACCGACTCAAAGGAAGACCGGACCAAAGGGTCGGGCCAACATGGCCCGACCCATATGGTCGGCCTCGGCAAAAGGTCGAGGCCGACCATTCGGCCTGCTTGCGCGGGCCGAGCTTGGTCACCTCGTTTCGGTCCCTGATGCCCCGGATCGCGCCAGTTCCGCCTGGTTCGTCCCGAAACACCTCCGAATTCCTAAAAACCCTAGGAGTAAAAACAGGTATTTAAACCCCACTTCATGACTGAAGAAGGGTTCCGAAACTCTATTCTCGACTTCTCCCCTTACTATCTATAGCTTCTCCTCGGTTTTCTGACTTAGGCATCGGAAGCGGTGTGGCAGCAACGGTTTTTTCTGGTCTTGCAGGTCACGTCTTCCCCAACTTCTACAAATTCATCACGTGAAGGTCAGGTGAGTCCACTGTCCGAATTTTGGCATCAACAGATAAATTTTTACTACATGAGTCATCATCAATACGGTATAATTTTGATTTTATGGTAGGTAATTTTTGAGTTACAAAATCTTAAGTTGAAAATGAATTAATTTGCATATCAAAACTTCAATGTTCAAGAAGTCCTCCTTTTTAAGAAACGAGCTATTCTTAAAATCTTGTAATGAGTTTAAATGTTATTTTCTAGGATGTTTCATTCATATAGTGATAAGATAATTCATTTTAGTAAATAAAATTGAGTTTGAAAATTCCAATTTCAAAGAAAGGGACAATGGCTGATGGAAGAAGAGAGCTCTTTTTTCTTTGCAAGCAAAGCCTTTAGTCGGTGATGGCTAAAGACTTGAATCTTTCTACACACACTTTTTCTATCCATTTGTGTTTTACACATTTTTGTTCCCATTAATTTTCTCCTTACAATTTTTTTTTTTTAGAGAAAATTCACCGTACAGTTTTTTTTTTTCTTTTTTTCATTTTTTCTATCACAATATATGTGTGAGTGTAAAAATTTAAATTTTGATCTGGATTTAATTATCTCATGTAAGAAGTTTCATTGTCCATTTTAATTTCTCTTTACAAATTTCCGCTCTCTCAAGTATTTTATGTTATTTAAAATTTTAATATATCTTTTAGTAGTTGCCAATTATAAAACATTACATTTTAATAAATAATATTTCAGTGTTGATGGTCAAATTTGGTCAGAGGAACTCACCTGACCTTCACGTGCCAGCAACAGTAATTTTGTAGATGAGGGAGAAGACGTGGCCTGCAAAACGGTAAACCTGCTACCGGTGTGGTGCTTGCCACACCGCCTCCGATGCTTAAGTCAACAAACAGAACGATGGGAAGCCAGAGAGTAAGAGTAAGAGGAGAGTTAGAGAATAGAGTTCGGATCCCCTTCTTTAGTGGCGAAGAGGGGTTTAAATACATGCTCATGCTCCTAGAGTTTTTAGGAATTCGGAGGCGTTTTTCGACGAACCAAGCGGAATTGAAGCGACCAGAGGCAACAGGAACCAAACGGAGCCGGACGAGCTTGGTCGGCGTGGGCCGAGTAAGCCCGACCCCTTCGGTCTTTGCTCGACCCATTGGTCCGTTTTGCCTCTGGGTCCATCTTCCTGTCCTATTTCTGTCCGTTTGTCCTTGTTAACTCTTTGTGGTCCAAAATTACCTATTGCATCAAGAATTTCTAATTTAATAATAAAATAATAATTTTGAGATATTAGGGCCCAATATTAAAATGGTATATTACAATTGAATTCTTTTTTTAATACCACACCCAAATTCACAAAAAGTGTCGTGAAGTTTTGGTGAAATAATAGCTTTGTATTTAATGACATAAATCCACCAACTAATTCATTATTCTTACGAAAATTTTCAAAGTACGAAAACCATTTTAACCGAAATTAAATATTCAGACAAACCTTGAAATTTCAGTCGCAACTTTTATTAAAAAAATATAAAAAGAAATTCTATACATATTCTTGGGCGACCACCTCCGACGTCGACAAGCAGAGTCAATGTAACGTCGCCGTTTTTTTTTTTTTTTTTTTTTTTGCGTGTTTTGATCCACATCTTGACTTTAGGAATTTTATTTATCTTTTAAAATTTATTTAATTTATTTTTTTTAAAAAAAATATTTAATTTATTATTATTTTTTTAAAAAAAATTATTATTATTTTTAGTCTCTAAAGATCTGTTTGGTAGATTTTATTTTATGTTTTCATATTCATCGAATTCAACAAATTAGATGTGTTTAGTAGATATGTGTTTATAAAAGGGCCGGTTGCAAGGATAGCAATATGGGCCAAAATAATTGCAAATCTAGCAACCCACAAAAAAAATTGCAAAAATGGCAAAATCTAATAGTTTGTGTGTTGCATTTACTAAAATACCCCTCCAGATTTTCTTTCACTTATAGAAAGTTTTTCTATCACTGATAGATTCTATCAGTGATAGAAAGATTTTCTATCAGTGATAGAAATTTTCTATCACTCATAGAAAGATTTTCTATCAGTGATAGAATTTTTTTCTACTACTGATAGATTCTATCGGCGATAGATATTTTTCTATCACTTGTGTTCTATCCGTGTTTGGTTGTTGTTATTTGGTTTTCTATCAGTGTTTGGTTTTTTCTTTTCAGTGTTTGATTTCTATAATCGTTCGTTTTTGCTTTATTTTTCAATGCTCGATTTCACCATGTATCACCATCGCTGATAGTAACAAAAGATCTTCTATCACTGATAGGAAAGTATAAGTGATAGAAAGATTTTCTATAACTCACGAAAAGTTTTTCTATCAGTCTCAGTGATAGAGATAGAAAGTTTTTCTATCACTCATAGAAAGATTTTCTATGAATGATAGAAATTTTTTCTATCACTCATAGAAAAAATTTTAGAAAAAATTTCTATAAGTGATATAAGATTTCCATCACCGATAGGTTTTATCCGGGATTGAAAGATTTTCTATCAAGAGTTTTCTATCATTGATAGAATATCTTTCTATCACTGATAGAATAGTAAAAATTTCTATCAGTGATAGAAATCTTTTATCACTGATAGAAAGCTTTTCTATTGGTGATAGAAAGTTTTTCTATCACTTATAGATTATATCGGTGATAGAAAGATTTCTATCGGAGATAGAAAGATTTTTATGGGTGATCAGGGATTGAAAGATTTTTTATCAAAAGTTTTTCTATGATTTTCTATAAAAAGATTTTTTATCACTGATAACCTATCGGTGATAGAAATCTTTTATCACTGATAGAAAAAGTTTCTATTAGTGATAGAAATCTTTTATTCTATTAGTGATATAAACTTTCTATCACTGATAGAAAATTTTTCTACCACTGATAGAATCTATCAGTCATAGAAATATTAGTGATAGAAACTTTAAAATTTTTCTACCACTGATAGAATCTATTATTAGTGATAGAAACTTTCTATCGCCGATAGAAAATTTTTCTACCACTGATAGAAACTTTCTTCTATCAGTGATAGAAACTTTCTATCACTGATAGAAAATTTTTCTACCACTGATAGAATCTATCAGTAATAAAAAGACTTTCTATCAGTAAAAAAAAAAAAAAATGATGAGGAAAAAGAAGATGGGCACACAGGGACAATTTAGGAATATAAAAAATTAATTAAAAAATTTTGCCATATTTGCAAATATTTTTAAAAATTGCTATATTTGTAATTATTTACCTTCATGTTGCCACCCATTACAATTATCCTTTATAAAAATAACCATTTTTGAATTATGTAATCAAAATAGTAGAAATTCTGAAAATAACATTTTTATGTTTATCCAGATTTTGAATTTAAAATGTAAAGTTCTATAAAATAAAGATAAAATTTTCAATAAATACAGTTTTTCAGATTATAAATTCAATTTATAATTGTTAAATTAAAAAAATATTTATATATATACAAAATCTATATATACATATAAAACCTAATATTTAGTTGGTATATTATAAATTATATGATATTGTAAAATAATAATTATAAAAAATTTATAACATAAAACATATTCATAAATTAATTAATATTAATTTATACTTAGCCAAATATTTAGTTGGTAACTATCATATAACTAGTTTCATGGTTTATAATTAAATATATTATCAAAAAACATTTGGAACAATGGTTTAAATTAAGATCCAATTTCTAAATCTCCTATCAAACACATATTTGAAAACATAAAATACAAAACTTTGTTTTCATTAAATTCCTTGTTTTCAAATTTAATTATCAATTCTGGGATAGTTTAGATTTCGTTTGATAACCATTTGGTTTTTGGTTTTTTGTTTTTGAAAATTAAGCCTACAAATACTAGTTCCACCTATAAGTTTCTTTGTGTTGTTATCTATTTCTGTTGAGGATCCCACACATTGAAAAGATTGGTGGAGACCTCACAATATATATATATATAAGTTACAAGGATCACCCCAGTCATTGTCAATTGGTTTTGAGATGGAAGTCCATATAATATAATATCTTCTTCCTATGTTTTCAAAACCAAAAACAAAAAAATAAATAGTTATCAAACGAGAGGTCTAGTTATTAAGACATTTACATCTTCTAAGGTCAAAAGTTTGATCTTCTTTCCACTTCTGTTGAATTGGAAAAAGATTACTTTACAGAGGTGTAAATAATAGGCAAGATTAATCGAAAATTCTAGTTAGGTTGGGTGAAATCCACCTCAATTAAATATACAAAATACTATACTTTTGGTGGAATGAGCTTAATTCACCCTAATAATTTAGGGTCAATTAGGAATATATATATATATATATATATATATATATATATATATATATATATATATTAAGAACATCAAGAATACCTTTTGGTTTAAGTGTTTTTCAAGGATGCATTTTTTCAAAAACATTTTGTATAAAAAATTATAGTGTTTTTATACACACAAGTTATATACTTAAAATTATTTTTAAAAAAATTGCTTTCAAGTGTTTTTAATAAGTCATTTTTAGTGGTTGCCAAACACTGTAATTTTTTTTTTAAAATGATTTTTTTTTCCAAAATTAAATACTTGAAAAGTTAAACCAAACATACTCTACACACCTAAAATATTTTCTATTTTGAATATTTTGTAACTATGGTATTAAATTCCATCGACATTCCACATGTCCAAGAGTTTGATATAGACATAGATGATAAATCAAAATTTCCATTATACTAGAAAAAATGGATAAAACATAAAAAAAAATAGCAACAAACATATAATATAAATAATAAAAATTTTAACTCATTTAAAAAGTGTCAAATGTTTATTTAGTAATTTCAATAATATTCTTTTTTTTTTTTGGTTTTGTAATTTTTCCAACTATCGACATCAACCTTTTATGAATATTTCCATCGGCATAAAATTGAGACGTCAACATTTTAAACAACATATTTTAATATTTTAAAAAATATATCTTTGTCCAAATCTCTCAAAGTCAACAATCATCGAATTTAAAATTAGAAATAAATCATATGGTGGGTATTGCTATAGGTTAGCGTAGTTAAAGCAAGAGAGAAAGATAAGTGCTAGTATTCACACACAGCTTCGTTGGTTCGTCGACCATGGCCGCCGCCGTCGTCAAATTCCTCCTTGCTCTTCTCTCTACGTCCGTTTTCTTCCATTTGATTTCCGGCCAGAATCCTTCAGGTTAAAGCTCCGTTGATTCTCATAACAAATCTCTATATGTAAAACTGTGTTTTTTTTTTATATATTAATTTTGGTTATTCGTTACAAAATTCAGGCTTCATCAGTTTAGACTGTGGAATTCCTCCGAACACCAGCTATATAGAGCCAAACACAGGCATAAACTATGACTCCGATGCGGCGTTCATAGACACTGGCACGATCCACAACATATCATCGGTGTATATAAGCAGCACTTTGAAACAGCAGCTATGGGGTCTAAGAAGCTTCCCGAGAGGAGCGAGAAACTGCTACAAAGTGAGAGTGAGATCTGGCACCAAGTATTTGATCCGAGCTAGCTTTCTGTACGGCGACTACGACGGTGAGAAGAAACTCCCCGGCTTTGATCTTTATTTTGGACCAAACTTTTGGACCTCGGTCAAGTTCAGCGCCATGAATACGACGGAGCATTTGGAGATTATACATATTGTTTCGTCGAATCGGGTAGAAGTTTGCCTCGTCGACACTGGCGCCGGAACGCCGTTCATTTCGGCTTTGGAGCTGAGGCCTTTGCCGAACTCCGTTTACGAAACCAGATCGGAATCGCTTGCCACTTTCCTCCGCCTTGATGTGGGATCTGCTATGGATCTTACTTACAGGTCGGCTATGCAATCTCTCTTCTTCTAAAGTATATTTTCATGCATAGATTAAATTTTGGTTAAATTATTGTAGATAGTACTTATTATTATTGTTATTTTACAAACATGTTCATTCATTTAAATCATTAAACAATAAAATTTTATATATATATATATATATATATATATATTAAAAAAAAAAAAAAAAAAAGACAAATGGGTGAGAGAGGAAAATTTCACCCATTTGCCTATTAAATGGAGATCTCTCACTTTTTTTTTTTTTTTTAATAACATGTGGGGTGTGGTTGGATTTGAACCACAGACCTCTGGATCATTAGTATATGCTTTATATCAATTGAGCAAGGCTCATGGTGGCGGATTCCCACCTTGTTAGCAGCATATCCTTAGGGGTGAGCATTGGTTGGTTGGGGTCGGTTTTTGCCCCAAACTGATACCGAATCGACCATGTCGGTTTCAAGAAGCTGGAAATCAACTTTTTTTTGCTTAAATTTTGCTGACTAATCGAGTTGGTCGATCGATTTGGTCGGTTTAAATAGATGCTTGTGACTAGAAGGGAATGGAGAAGCGACACGACTGAACTGCCAAAGGACGACATGACTAAAGTAGTGGCACGACGGAAAGGAGAAGCAATATGACGAATCGAAGCTTCAATAAAGGGGAACAGTGACGTGGAATTTGGATTTGACTGTGTGAGGGAGAAGAGAGAAATCAAAGCTTCAACGGAGCTTTAGTGGCACGATGAAGCTTCAATGGAGGGAGCGACGAAGTGGGTCGAGCTTTGACTGTGTGGGGGAAAAGAGAAAATTATCAAGGTTCAAGCTTGGGGAAGAAGATGAAATTGTATGTGGGTTAACAAAAAGAGAAACAATAGTTTTTTAAAAAAAAAAAATAATAATAAGTAGTGATTACCTATATATAGGTAATTATTTAATATTTTCTTTTTTAGTTAATGGTTACATGGAAAATCTAAAAGATGAGGGAGATGTTGGCTTTTCCAACTTTCCTTTTCTCTCTCTGCTTTTTTTTTTTTTTAATTAATGAAGGGATTCGGTCGGTTTGAACCTTTTTAGGCCTACCAACCGACTGGTCGACTGAAATTGCTAGAAAATTGATCAACCGACGTCAGGTTGGATCGATTTTTCGGTCTTTTTGATGATCACCCCTACATGTGCCCATGGAAAAAAAATAATAATAAAATCCCTTAGAGAAAAATGAGGCTACTAGGAAAAAGAAAAGTTAAAATTTCTCCAAACTTTTAAGAAAAAGATGTATAATGGGCATTTTATCCCCTTTTCTTCGGCTATATATATATAAAATTAGTGTATTAAATTTCTGTCGACATGTCAACATTTTCACATGTCTAGGAGTTTGACATCAACTTGAGGGGTGAATCGACATTTCCATTATACTGTAAAAAAAAAAGTATAAAGAAAATAACAATAAAATCCAACCAATATAAAGATAATATTTATCATAAGTAGTTTAACCTATTTTAAAATTTTAAAATTTTATTTATTAATTTAAATATTTTTTTGAACATTTTGTTTTAAATATCTTTCCAAAAATACATATTTATATTTTCATAAGATTGAGAGCTCCAAATTTTAACTCTAGCATAAAATGCACCAAGTTTTTTTTTTTTTCTTTCTTTGTTTGCAATTTTATTTAAAAAGAGAGGATGGTAGTCAGGAAATGCTAACTGCTAAGCAATTTTATTGATGTATTTGTTGATTGTTGCAGGTACAGAGACGACGTTTACGATCGAATATGGTACGCCATGATTCAACTTCCAGCATGGACTACAATAACCACAAACGAGACCATATTCACCAACGACCCCTCATCCTTCCTACCGCCTCAGCCGGTGATGACCTCGGCGGCGACGCCCATAAACGCCACCGCTCCCATGGAATTCAACTGGGCTCCGCCGGATCAAACCACCCAGTTTTATGCCTTCATGTTTTTCGCTGAGATCCAGAAACTTCAACCCAATGAGTCCAGAGTGTTTGAAATATTGCTGAATGGCAAACCCTGGACCAAAGAACCAATTTCCTTTCCTTACTTACAAGGATTTGTCTCTTACAGTACCGCACCTATGGCTGGTGGAACTTACGATTTTGCCATCGTTAAAACCCCTAATTCCACTCACCCACCCCTCCTCAACGCCATTGAAATTTACAGAGTCATCGATTTCCCTCAGTCTCCCACTCACGACCAAGATGGTGAGCTCCAATTGATTTCCACCTCTTACGTTTTGGTTGAGAATATAATGTGTCATAATAATCAATGTTTCAGTTGAGGGCATTTTGGATATCAAGGCAGCCTATGGAGTTGGAAGAAATTGGCAAGGGGATCCATGTGCGCCTACAGAGTTTATTTGGCGAGGTGTCAATTGTAGCTTTGTTGATTCTCAGCCTCCCAGAATCACATCCTTGTAAGTAATTTCTCCATCTCTTCATCTTCAATTTTCTTGGAGCCTCTGTTTACACGACTTGTTTTTTCACATGATGTTTGTGTGCACTTAAGGCTCGTTTGATAACCATTTCGTTTTTTTTTTATATCCGTGAGTGTCCGGGCCAGCTTACGCACACCTCGACTAATCTCACGGGGATAACCGCCTGACCTTACTACATTTGGTTGCCAAGGAAACTTGTAGGATATTAAATCCTAGGTAGGTGGCCACCATAGATTGAACCCTTGCCCTGTTTTTGGTTTTTGAAAATCAAGCCTACAAACACCACTTTTACTCACAAGTTTCTTTGTTTTGTTATCTACGTCTTTCCCTTGTTTTCAAAAACCAAGTCAAAATTTTAAAACTAAAAAAAAGTAGGTCCCGTTTGATAACCATTTGATTTTTGGTTTTTGGTTTTTGAAAATTATGCTTGTTTTTTCTCAATTTTCCTACCCCGGTTTTCATCTTTGTCAAAGTTTTTGAAAACTACTTTTTGTAGTTTTCAAATTTTGGCTTGGTTTTTTAAAATATGAAATGAATGTATTAGGAAGACAAAGAAATTTGTAGGTGGAAGTAGTGTTTATAGGCTTAATTTTCAAAAACCAAAAATCAAAAACCAAATGGTTATCAAACGGGGCTGTAGTTTTCAAAAACTTGTTTTTATTTTTAGAATTTGGTTAGGAATTCAAATGTGTCCAAGGATGAAAACCATGGTAAGGAAATTAGGAAGAAACAAGCCGAATTTTCAAAAACCAGAAACCAAAAACCAAATGGTTATGAAATAGGGCCTAAATTATTAGTATTTTTGCTAAACTCATAACACAATCCGCTAAACTTGCCACATTTGTTTGTATAGAAAATTTACACGATTATAGATCTTAGGTAGGTGGTTGGGTCACCATTGTCTCACTTTAATTACTAATATTCACTAAACTCGTAAAACGGCACTGTTTGAACTTGTTACATTTGTTTGTAAAAGCAATTTATAGAATTATAAATCCTATGTAGGCGGTCCGCCACCATAGTTTTACTTAAATTAATGTTCATTGAACCTATAAAAACAACCCTAGAAAATTTGCTACATTTGTTTGTAAAGAGAACTTGTAGGATTATAAATCCTAGGTCAGGTGGTTGGTCACTATAGTCTCACTTAACAACTAATATTCATTACACACGTAAAATTGATTGAACTTGCCACATTTGTTTGTAAAAAAACTAGTAAGATTATAAATCCTAAGTAGATAGTCATCCGTCGGTCACCTAGCTTCACAATGTCCTAAATTTGTTCATTTTCAACATTGTTATTTCTTTTCATTTGTATAGTTTTCTCATTAAAATGATTGAACTTGCAATTAGGGATTTATCCTCCAGCGGACTCACAGGGCAAATATTTGAAGATTTAGCAAATCTTAAAATGCTAGAGACTTTGTAAGTATCTAATTATATCATTTATTAGTTTTTCACAGCCAATAAAGCCATTGACCAATTGAGCAAAACAAGTGATCACATGATTTTATTTTATTTTCCTTTTGGTTCTAGGGATTTGTCGAATAATAGCTTGAGTGGTGCGGTGCCTGATTTTCTCAGTCAATTGCCATCATTGAAGGTCTTGTAAGTGGCTTACATATAGTATGATTGAAACCCGTTTCTTTTAACTCCTTTGGAATAGTTCTTAGTTTTTGGATTTCTTTTTGTAGAAATTTGGAAAGAAACAACCTTTCTGGAGTTATTCCTTCCCAACTCATTGAAAAGTTCAATGATGGTTCTTTGTCCTTAAGGTATGATATCTCTTAGGACCTGTTTAATAATGTTCTCATTGAAATTGATTTCTTCTCTGCTAATATTTCCATTCTCATTTTTTGAAATTAATTTTCTTTTGATAGCTATGGTGAAAATCCAAATTTGTCCATCACATCTCCAAGTGAAAGGAAGGGAAAAACCAGCATAGTTGTACCTATATTAGCATCAGTTGGTGGATTTGTCCTGCTTTTGTTCATAATTTCAGGTGCTATCTTCTGGATTAAGACTAAACAAAGAAAACAAGGTAAGATTAAAAATTAAAAGACATGATTTTTAGTTCAAACAAATTGAATCTCTCTAGTCTTCTTTCAAATCATTCTCTTAGGTATTGTGTTAGGAGAAACAAAACGATGGGGCTCAACAAAAAGATCCTATTCGTATGCCGATATCTTGAGAATTACAAGCAATTTTGAGCAAATGCTCGGAGTAGGTGGCTTTGGAAAAGTTTACTATGGTGAAATTGATGGCACTGAAGTTGCTGTTAAGATGCTTTCGCCTCAAGCAGCTCTAGGGTATGATCAATTCGAAGCAGAGGTATGCAACTTTTAAGAGCATTCAAACATTGTAGATATTTGAATTTGCTTCTTTTGAAATATTCAAAATTTAAATGTTGCTGCAGGTTGACCTTCTTGTAAGGGTTCATCATAGAAATTTGACTGGCCTTGTTGGATATTGTGATGACTCAACCAATAAAGGACTCATCTATGAATATATGGGAAGAGGAAACTTGGGATCTTTTATTTCAAGTATGGTATCCATCATCATTTTTGTGTAAAATATTTTTCTTTTCTAATCAATGTTGTTAAGGCCTGATTTCAAAACTATTTTTTTTTTTTAATGTTTGAAAATTAAGATTATAAACACATTTTCAATCGATTTTTTGTTTTGGTATTTACCTTATTTCCACGTTTTCGAAAACCAAATCAAGTTTTGAAAACTTAAAAAAAAAATTGTTTTATTTATTTATTTATTTTTATTATTTTGTTTTTGGAAATTTGATTCAAAATTCAGATGATTTCTTAAAAAAATAAAAATCATTGGAAGGAAATTGAGAGATAACAAACATAATTTTAAAAAACCAAATGATTATCAAACAAGGCTTATATTAAAAGTATCATGATTCATAATGATTTGATCTTTTTAGAAAATAAAATAGTCCCAATAAAGTTTTTGTTCTTTTTAACTTTTAACAAATGCTTCTATATCATATATATCTTTGTTTTGATATGGATGTAGGTGGCCAATTAAAGGTTTTGAATTGGAAAGATAGACTTCAAATAGCAGTGGATTCAGCACATGGTTTGTAATAATACTCCTTATTGATCTTTAAGAATTTGTTCACAACATGTCATTAGGGGATGTAGTTGGGTAGGGGTGAGGTTAATTAGGATTTCATCATGAATTTCTTTTGTATCATTTTGATTTAATTAAGTTAATGTTAAACATCTTAAACTTGTAGGATTGGAGTACCTTCACTATGGTATCAAACCAGCAATCATACATAGAGATATAAAATCTTCAAACATATTATTAGACAATGATTTTCGAGCAAAAGTGTCTGATTTTGGACTGTCAAGAGCTTTCCCAATAGAAAGTGGTGTCACTCATATCACAGCCACCAATGTGGTTGGCACTATTGGTTACATTGACCCAGAGTAAGTAATATACATTCAAGTATCTTTAGAGTATTGTTAATGTTCGACCTTGTGGGATATGAAATCTTAGTTTCAAGTAAGTGAGAGCTCTAAAATTGCACTATTTGAAGGATAAAACTTCTCTTTTTTTTTGGATGCAGATACTACAATACAAACCAATTAAATGAGAAAAGTGACGTTTTTGGATTTGGAGTGATTATTCTAGAAATCATAACGGGAAAACCAGCTTTGATGAGAGCTCAAGACAATAATGTAATTCACGTCTACAATTGGGTCAACATGTTGCTTTCTCAAGGTGATATCCGATCGATTATCGACTCGGAAATGGAAGAAGATTTCGACGTAAACTCTGTTTGGAAAGCAGTTGATGTAGCAATGTCTTGTGTATCTTCCAAAGGTAAAGATAGGCCAAACATGAACCAAGTTGTGGTAGATTTGAAAGAATGCTTGGCCATGGAATCAACTCGTGATAAGCATCGTCAACCTGAAACTAGTGTTGCAGAATCTATTTCTCTAACTGGCCCCTTGGCCAGGTAGATGATTTCTTAGCTTAATTAGCTTTTTGTTGTTTCAAGTGTTTGAGGTTTTTTAGTACACCATTTTGCATTTGTTTAATTTTCAAAAACCAAAAACCAAAAACCAAATGGTTATCAAATGGGGTCTTAGTTCTTCAACTTTGATTTGTAGCGATTTTGTCTCTATACTTTCAATTTTATAACAATTTTAGTCCATGTAATTGATTTAGTCTTTATTGTGAAAATTAAAGTTAAGATTTAATGAAATTTCTTACCTAGATAGATTAATAAACTAATTTGGGACCTAATATGTTTATAAGCTACAAAGTCTAATTGCCATTTAATTTTAAAATCGTCATTAAATTTTGATGATTTTTTTTTTGTAACAACGATTAAATTGTTACAAATTTAAAAGTATGTGCAAGGACTAAATTGTTAGATATTAAAGTTCAAGAATTAAATTGTTACAAAATTGAAAATACGTGCACGGGTTACAAATAAAGTTCAAGGATTAAATTGTTACTTTTATGAAAGTTCAGGAACCAAAAGTGATTTTTAAGACCACTGAATAATGAATAATGTTGCAGAATGTTTTGTAGGAAAGATTTTGTTATTTTATTGGTATGAGACAGGTTTTTTTTCCTTTTCTTTTTCTGAAGCTGTTTTTTTTTTCTTTATCTTAAATGTTAAAAAAAAAAAAAAAAAAAAAAAAAAAAAAACTTCATTAAAAGTTAAAAGGAATTAGATACACCAGACTCCTCGATTATAGTAGAGGAAAGCCAAGAAGGAATAACTAAATCACTATCAAAAAACAAACTTCCATAGAGGAAGATAAGGGGTTCAAATCTACGACAGAAGAAAAATTAATACCAAACGAAGAACTTGTCGATTGAGATCATGTTGAGAACAAAAAAATTTCTTCATGCGCTACAACGTTGCGAGACCTAAGGCACCATGCAAATCTGGTATCCTTCACTTCTTTCGCAAGCTCCAAGACTTCATCCAAAAGAATCTTTGCTTCCGAAAGATCAGGGAGTTGTTGATTGAGCGTTTTGATCAGGGTCTCCGAGTCTGACTCTGTGATGAGAGGGAGTGGGGAGCTTCAATAGAATTTGAGGTAATTGCTAAAGCTTCCAAAATGGGGATTGACCATGACCATCTTCTACTAACTAATTTACATCCAGCACAAACAAGAGATCCCTTTGAGTCACGGATCACCTAGCCAAGTTTTTTTTTTTCTTTCTCTCTCTTTTCTTCTCTTCTCTTCCATCATTAAGTTGTTAGGAATTTGGCTAGGAACTCAAATATGTTTTTAACAAAGATGAAAACCATCCTAAGAAATTTGAGAGAAAACAAACATAATTTTCAAAAATCAAAACCCAAAAGTCAAATAACGAGGGCTTAAGTTTGTTCATTTTTTCTTTGGATCGACTTGCAAATTTTTAATTCAAAACAATAGTTCAGAATAATAATATTAAGCCTAATGTTATAAATTAAAAGTAGTTATTTTTTTTTTTTTCCAAACGAAAGCTTTATTTGAAGGAGATATTAGATACAAAGGCCACTCTTGACCAACATGTGAGCTCTCTCATTGAACTCTCTCCTCACAAATATCAAATTCCAGGAAACAAATCCCTCAAGAACCTGCCTAATGCAGTCGAACACAGGCTCAAAATCTAACGGGCAAGTCTCTTTCCCGCAGACGATATTCACCAGACGCAAAGCATCAGACTTCAACAGCAACTCGTAAACTCATCTCTCTCACGCATTCTAGGCTCCATAGCAAGGCCTTCTCGTCTGCATGTAAGGAGTTCATACTGCGTCCTCCGTTCTTTGCTTTTTCAGCCCACATGGCTTCGTCCGACCGTCTTAATGACCACCCCCATCCAGTAGGAAGCGACTCCTTTAGCCAAGCTGCATCTATCCACATTGTTGGCCATTCCGACTCCCTTGTCGACTGATGGTTTACACTCAAGCAACGAACATCAGATGCTACCTCCCTCCTTATCTGACCAAATTCATCAGCTTCTTTAATGGTGTCAGAGACATTAAACTCTAGATTCGGGATTCTGTTCTTTAAAATTATTGCATAGTTGTAGTTATTGAGACAAAAAAAAACATGGTTCATGGGAAAAGAAAAAATTGGAACATAGAATTACATAAAGAGCAAATTTGCATAGTTTTAGTTCATTGTGAGTGGACAACGGGCTTCAGAAATTTTCTTCTCCAAGCTTTGGGAACCAATTTCATAGCTCCTCTAAAGGTTTTGAATCTTTATGCACTTAATTTTTTGCCTCTCGCCATAACTCTCAAAGGGATATTCTCGGACTCAATATTTTTGTTGCTTCTTTATGTCTCATCTGGAGGGAGCGAAACAACAGGATTTTCCAAGACAAGGCTTGAAGTTTCCCTCTAATATGGGAAGACACTCTTTCTTTAGCGGCTCTTTGGTCTTCTAACTCTAAATTATTTTCAAACTATGATGCTTCTTCCATAGCTCTCATTTGGAAGGCCTTTTTGTAATCTCTGTATGTAACATACGTTCGTCGCTAATAAAGTATCTTTTTCCCAAAAAAAAAATATAGTTTTTGTAATTTTAATTTTATTAAATAATAAATAAAATGCAATCTGTTGATGCCAAAATCTGGACAGGCAGAACTCACCTGACCTTCACGTGACACCAATAGTGAATTTGTTTGAAGAGGGGGAAGTCGTGGCCTGCAAGACAGAAGAAACCTGCACACCGCCTTCGATGCTTTAGTCAGAAAGCTGAAGGAAGAGAGCGAGAGAGAAAGAGGAGGAGTAGAGTTCAGAGAATCGTTTTGGGCCCCCTTTCTTCAGTGACGAAGAAGAGTTTATTACATTTTCCTTCCTTAGGGTTTCTAGGCTTTCGGAGATGATTCAGGCTGAACCAGATGGAACCGGGGCGTCTAGGGGCACTAGGGTCCAAACAGAGGGTTGGGCCAAGGCCCGATCCCTCCGGCCTTTGCCCGACCCTCTGGCTTGTTCCTCCCCCGAGGTCCATTTTTTGATCCTGTTTTCGAGCTCGTGTCGTGTTGCCTACATCTGTTCCTTGAAATTCGAAGTGGTCAGAATTACCTATAACACAATCTATAGGTTTCTTTAAAATGACTAAATTAAATATAAAATTATGTATATTTATATTATTTTCATAGAAATAAGTTCAAAGTATATATCATATGCCAAAATAAACTTAGCACAACGGTAATTGGTATATACCCTCAATCAAAAAGTTAGAGGTTTGAATATTCCCACATCAAAACGTTGTTGAACTAAAAAAAATCGTACATATAATTTTTTTTTTGTGTATGTAATTTAAAAATTAAATACTTTATATACTATAGCGAATTTAAAATTAAATATTATTCACTTTATTTTAATAAATTCAAAATAACATACTTGTTGATGGCAAAATTTGGAAATGGAGAACTCACCTGATCTTCACGTGCCACCAACGGTAAATTTGTTTGAGAGGGGAGAAGACGTGGCTTGCAAAACAGAGAAACCTGCACACTGGTGTGGTACTTGCCACACCGCCTCCGATGCTTAAGTCAGAAAATGGAAAGATGAGAGCAAGAGAGCAAGAGGAGAGTGTAGAGAATAGAGTTCGGGTTCCCTTCTTCATCTGAAGAAGGGTTTAAATACCTGCTCATGCTGTAGGATTTTTAGGGATTCGGAGGCGTTTCAGGCTGAACCAGGTGGAACCAGAGTAGCCAGGGGCAGTAGGGATCGAACGGAGGCGGACGGACCTGGCCCACACAAGTGGGCCGACCATAATGCTCGACATTGGCCTTGGGCAGAGGCCGACCATATGGGTCGGGCCAAGGCCTCGTCCCTCCAACCTTGGCTCGATCTTTTGGCTCGTTTCGCCTCCGGGGTCCATCTTTCGGTCCTATTTTTTTGGCTCCTGTCAGGTTGTCCTCGTCAGCTCCTTGTTCATCGGAGTGGTCCAAAATCACGTAATACTATTTATTTTTGTTACTGTGAATATTGCTAATTTGAAAATAAATATATTTTTTATTTTTAATACGTCAACTTAAAATTAAATGTTGCTTTAAAAATATTTATATGAGTAAGTTGCATAAAATACATTTTCTTATCTTAAAATTATAGAATTATATATATTGAAATATTGTTAATTAAATATAGAAAAATGAAAATAACTATGAGAAAAATAGAAAAGAAATGATGGGATCCACCAAAATTATGATAAAAATAGATAAAGAAATAGTGGGTTCCACCAACTTTATAAAAGAAAGAAAAATCATAGGTGGGTCTGAGGTGGATTTGGAGAGAAAATGAGTTGTGTTTGAAACTCTAGAGTTGTGATTACAATGGACCAAACAACTCTAATCCACCCAAATCCAAGACCATGACCCAAACACCCTCTTAAACTTAAGACATTCCAATCGGACCTAAATTTGTAAATATGAGTGAATATTTGAACAACCTTTTAGGTTTGTAATTAAGAATTTGCCGTGGGTGGCAAATTTGACTAAATTAATAGCAAATATAGCACAATGTAAAAAAAAATTGCAAATATAGCAAAATCTATCCGAGTATATTACTGATAGACTCTGGTTAATTAGAATCTATCTGATAGACTTTGATTATCAGAGTTTATCAACGATAGACTCTGATTAATCAGAATCTATTAGTCTACTGATAGACTCCGATTATTCAGAGTCTATCAGTGTCTATCACGGATAAACTCTGGTTAATCAAAATCTATTAGGACCCGTTTGATAACCCTTCCGTTTTCTGTTTTCTGTTTTTGTTTTTCATTTTTTTAAAAACAGGGGTGTTTGATAACCATTTCTGTTTTCTGTTTTTTGTTTTTTAAAAACGTTTTTGAAATTATAAGTAAATTTCAAAAACAAAAAAAAAATAGTTTTTAAAAACAGGTTTCTGTTTTTCAAAAACTCATTTTTCTTCTAATGCTTACTTTTCTCCTCTTTTACCCCTCTCTCCAACAAATTTCTTTCTCTATTTTTTTTTCTCTCTAAAATGTATTTTTCTCTCTCTAAAATTTTCTCTCTCAAAACTTTTTTTTTTCTCTATAACTTGTCTATTTCTAAAAACTTGTCAATAACTTTTCTCTTTTCTCTCCTCAATAAACATGTTCTAATTTTTCTTTTGGAAAAAAAATCACCAAAATTTTCTATCGCTACAACTTTTCTAATTTTTCGTTAGTTCTTTAGCATATATTTTACTCTTAACTTTACTATCTCTCTAAATTTTCTTTTTTTATTTAATTTTTTTAATCTAAAATTTATCGCTTTTACTCTAATTTGTTTTCTATTTTTTCTCTAACTAATATCTTTTCTCGAGTCTAACTAATATCTTTTCTCGAGTCTAACTAATATTCTTTCTCTAAGCATTTTCTTTCATCTCTCTAAATTTTCTATGTTTAACTTTTCTCTCGTCTTTTCAAAAAAAAAAAATCTTTTGAAAACATTTATATTTGTGTCTCTAAATTATTGTTTCAACGTCTTTACACATTTTTCTCTCTCTAAAATATATTTTCATCTTTCTAATTTTTAAAAAACTGAAAACTAAAACAGTTATCAAACAAGGTTGATTTTCTGTTTTTAAAAAACAGAAAACAAAAAACAGTTATCAAACATATGTGGTTTTTGTTTTTAAAAAACCGGAAACCAAAAACCAAAAACAGAAAAACCAAAAACAAAAAACTGAAATGGTTATCAAATGGGACCTTAGTGATTATCACTGATAGATTTTGATTAATCGAAGTCTATCAGTGATAGTCACTGATAGATTTTGATTAAATCGAAGTCTATCAGCGATAGACACTGATATACTTTGAATAATCAGAGTCTATCAGTGATAGACACGGATATAATCTGACAACAACTTTTTGGTCTTGTACAATTAATTTTGCAATATTTGCTAGGGGTGTTCATAAGAACCGACAAAACCGACTCGACCGACCGAAACCGACCGAACCGAAGTCGGTCGGTCGGTTTAGAGAATGAGTCGGTAGGAGTCGGTTTTGCATAGTGCAAAACCGACCGGTCGGTCGGTCAGAGGAAAATTTTGAAACTCCTCCGACCGACCGACCGAATATATATTAACATGTTGAAATTTTTTTTCATTTTGAATTTTTCCCTCCAATCCTCATTAATGCCATTAATGCTGATTGATGGCATTTATGAGAGGCACATGGTTTTCTAGAAAACCACCAATGGTTTTAACCTAAAAGAATTTATTTTTTCATATATTCTCTCTCTCTTTCCTTTCCCATCAACTCCACGTTTTTCAATACTGACATTTGACTTCTCCTCTCCCCTCTTCTTTTCTCTCTCTACTTCATCTTCCTCATTCTTTCCCTTCTCTCATCTACCCACAGTGAGTTCCATTTTTTTCTTTCTTCTTTTCTCTTTTCTTCTCCATTTTTTCTCCTTTTTTCTTACATTTCTTCTTCATTTCTTATCTCTTCTCATTTTTTCTTTCATTTCTTCTCCCTTCTCCTTTTTTTCTTTCTTTTCTTCTCATCTTTTTAGTTCGCCGGAATAATAATAATAAAAAAAGATCGCCGTCGTGTTTCCTTTTTTTCTTTCTTTTTCTCCTTCTTTCCTCCCTTTTGTTTTAATTTCGTTCACCAGAGAGAAACCGACAAAAACCGACCGACCGACCGCATATTCGGTCGATCGACACCTCCAACCTCTAAAAACCGATAAAAACTGACCGATGAAAAACCGACTTGTTGGTTGTTGGTGTCGATTTTAGTCAAAAACCGACACCGACCGACCGACGAACACCCCTAATATTTGCAATTAGTTTGCAATTGTGCTATATTTGCTATTATTTTGGTCCTGTTGAAGGAGAAATTTTGTCCAATCACAAATTGCCACGTCATTATCTAAAATTAATGACAAAATTACAAATAATTAAATTTAGGACCAATTATAAATTGACATGTGTCCCAAATTTAATTTGAAGACAAAGTTGGCCAATTATAAATTTTTAGAGCCAAATGTCCATTTGATCAATTACTTAAAAATAAATTATTTTGATCAAATTAATTAATTTGACCAATTAATTAAAGAAAATAATTAATTGGATCAAATTTCAGTCTTTTAAATACTTGGGTCAATCTGGTTTTGGGTCAAATATAAACCATACCCAAGACCAAATAGTTGAACCCAAGACCAATAAAACCCAAGTCCAAGTCGTTAGGCCCAAAAGTCACCAGGACCCATCCAGCGAGAACTCTATAAATAGAGGGGTCCTCCACCATTTCAAGGGTTCAGAAATTCTACACTCTCAGGGGCTGTTTGGGGCGCTGGGTTGGTTATAATAGCTGGGCGATTATAATAGTCTGGGGGTTATAATAGTCTGTGTTTGGGGTGCAGATTATTATAATTTGGGATAAAATAGTCTGTGTTTGGGGTGCAGATTATTATAGTCTGGGATAAAATAGTCTGTGTTTGGGGTGCAGATAATTATAGTATGGGATAAAATAGTATGTGTTTGGGATGCAAATTATTTTAGTATGAGTTAAAATAGTCTGTGTTTGTAATGTTGATATGTTTAACATTAGGTTCTGAATCAAAGGTTCAAGCTAATTATTTTTTTTTCTTGAATTTTTTGTTTATTTTTGTCATGCAACTTTGTACGTCAGATACCATATTTTGCAAATATTAATAAGAAAAATGTTTGAGTTTAGCTGTATAAAAAAATAATAATAAAGTTATAGGTATAGGGTTAAATTATGTGCTTAACTTAAAAGGAAACAAGAATACCTTAAGATAAAGGTTGATTTTCTTTGTTTCAGAGTCATGGTTTTTTCACAAAATAAGTAATTTTATGATTTCATATAGAAAACCCATATTTGTTTCATTTCTGTATTTCCACCATTTCTGTATTCTTCATTATCAAAAGAATCGAATAAACTAGAAATGAAATAAAATAAAAACTTGAGTAGTATTTTTTTTTAATTATTATTATCATGGTAAACTTCTATACGATTAGTATAATTTGGAATGAAAAAAATAATATGGTGAATGTAAACATTCATATACTCAATGATCAAAAGTAATTATGTAATAGAACTTTATATTTATATACGTACAAAGACAACATAGTATTTAACTCCCTAGAATTGCACAAAAAAATTATATTTGGGAGTTAGTGTTGTCTTCTATGGGCCACCATGATTGTGGCACAAAAATATTGTTTCCACCAAATATACAAGTACAAAAGACAGGTAGAAAATTCTTCAAAACAAAGGTAATTGTGAATCAGCATCATTGGTTGAAGAGTGATGGGTCAGCCGTGTTTGTGCAGGAGGAGTTCACAGTACTCCACCTTCAGAGCAGCCGGAATGGAGAAGAAGCTCTCTGTCGCTTTCATGTTATTGAAAAGGATATCCATGAGCTTGACCCTCTTTTGGTTATCCAATTATGGTACCTCCATCAAGTGGGTGACAATTTTATCTCGAAAGTCAGCCTCTGTGGCACGTTTTTTTTTCGGTCACTCTGCAATTGACTTCAGTTGCTCTGTAAACGAGGTGAAAATTTCTGCTATGTGCGAGTCAGACCCAGACCTCTTCCTCTTGCTCCCACGTGACGACCTTCCAGTTGGGCAACTTTGACTGCCTGGCGTACCCTGAGGTTCATCCTTTGACATGTTCGCAGTAGGCATGGTGAACGGCGGGATGTGGGTGTCGTTCTCTGGGGATGCACTGAGGTCTACCTCTTCATCTGGCATGTTCGATCCCATTTCGCCCATCACCTCCGACACCTTCCCCGTGGCTCGATCCTTCCCAAAGACATCCAAGTCTTCAAAATGCGGGAAAGGCTTGTTACGCATGCCTTTTGCGATAGGATGCCCCTGCATTAACCCAAAAGTTTATGTTAGGAAGTCATAAAATATGAGAAGTTAACACAATGACACGTTCTTACCTTGACCCACAAGTCAAATGTTTCCTTCTCTGGCTCGATGCATTTAAATTCATCATTCCATCCAAAGCCGCTACATCCAGGGCCCAACATCTCCGCAATTGCTCGGTATTGTTTCTTTAAGGTGCGAACCCTAGAGTCGATGCTGCTCTGTGTTGGAACGTTCTGTCCAGGTAGTTTCTCCCCCATCAAATTCTCCAACTGCCCCAAATACCCAGCTTTGAATGTCCCATTATCGAACCTCCAACCGCCTGCATGAACTAAGGACACGAGGGACTCCACCAGCTTCGCGTCCTCGTTCTTTGTCCAAATGTGTTTTGGAGCTCTTGACGAACTGGCCATTCTGTTATGTGAATATGCATAGTGTGAAAATGTTAAACTAAACTATAACGTAATAAAAATCATGTACACGAAGACCATGAATGAAAATCTCATTAACTAAGAACATGAGTACATTAACAATTATAATCTAAACAGTTAATACAACCAGCGAATAATACTTGAACTAGAAGAAGCAATTCCTAAATTCTATAAAGCAACATGAATCCATTAGCTATTACGTAACTCCCAATTCGAAAACATCTGTGTTGCCAACTCATCCCTCCATCGGCTCCATTCGTCGAAAGTCTCAATGAAATTGATATTCTCACCATCAGTTATAATAGAAGCAGAATCCACCTCATCCAGCTCATCAGGAATTTCACGGTCACCCATCTCTCTATTAATAAGATTGTGAAGTAAGCAGCATGCTGCGATGGTCCGCCCTTGAATTCGAACTGGATAGTGCGATTTCCCTCGGAGGATAGCCCACCTTCCTTTCAACAAACCAAATGCCCTCTCAATCACGTTCCTCGTAGATGAATGCTTCATGTTAAAGATTTCTTTTGGAGTAGTTGGTGCATTCCCCGCACCACGCCATTCAGAGAGATGGTAACGTTCCCCTCTATATGGTGCCAGGAAACCCTTTGCATTAGGGTACCCAGCATCACACAGATAATAATAGCCAGTGGAATGTGATATTGGCTTAGTACACCTTCCTAAGGGTTCTACGGTGAAAGGAAAAAAGATCTGATTATTTACCCTTCGGAACTGTGAGTCCGTTTGGTCTTGATATTGCATCTCTAAGAACCCGAGAATCAGCGGTAGACCCTTCCCACCCTGGTAAGACGAATGTGAAGTCTCCTTCGGAACAGTAAGCACGTTCGTTGCAATTTCACCTTTCCTTATTCTATACCTCGGGCGATCGACAATAGCAACATTCACCTTGATGTATGTTCCATCTAACGCACCGAGGCAATTCTGCGTCCACATAATAGAGGCAAATTTGGTTCACGGTTCTAACCCTAAGAAGTGAGTCTAGGCTTAACTAAAGTTGGATGATTAATTATCTATACCTGAAACCATTTCCACCTTGGATCCGTACAAGAGGCTGTGACTGGCTCAGGTTTTTTTAAGAGAACATCATGCAATCGTAACACCACATGAAGGACGGTGTTGAAATGCCTAGAAACTGACTCACCAGACCTAGCGAACTGCGTACGAACTACTCGGTTCTTAACATCGTGGGCTACAATGTGCAAGAACATGGCAACCATCTCTTCTACACCTACGACCTCCGTACTGGATAAACCGGCAACTGTTTTTAATAAGGTGCAAAGTATGGCAAAACATCTTCTGTCCATCCTTGTACTCTCCCGACAACGTAAGTCAGACTCGTGTATAAGCCTGAAGAATGCTAGTTGCCTAATGTGGTGTCGGATGTAGGGTGATTGGTGTTCTATTCTCCTATGGTCGTTCATATACAGATCTAATAGTAGGAGAATTGTAGTTTGAGCTGCAGTGAAGGCTGTCAATATGGCCACTAGTTCATCAGGATCCATAATTACACTAGGAGTTCTACATAGGAGAAAAAAAAATCATCATGGACGAAGGTATTGTTTACTTAAATAAATCAAGATTCAAATTCGGCTTAATTGACACACTTTTATTAACACCTTTTATTTTTTGTTTGGTTTTATTCCTCTTTAAATAACACAAAAGTGAGGGAAAAAAAACTCCTCCCAAACTTATATTGGATTTTGTTTAAGTTCAATATCATAGGGTGTGAATTTGTTTTTTTTTCTTTTTTGGATAGTATAATACTTTAACCGGTTAAATTAAGTTCGAATGGACTATTTTACTCCTAAAATAAAAATTAAGAAAGGATTAGTATATTGAAATCATTGCAATGAAATATAATTAGTCTAGGTTGATAATAAATATTTTAAGACGAAAACCATAACAATTTTTTTTTTTCTGCCGATCATGTTCATACATTCTTAATTTTGTAACTCATTTTAAAACCGTAAATAAAATCATCTTTAAATTTTGTTCAACATTTATGAATTTTTTTTAATAATGAAAAAATAAGGTCAAATTGGATAACCATCTGATTTTTTTTTCTTTATTTACTTACTATGGTTTTCATTTTTATCAAAGACATCTCAAATTATAACAATTTATTTATTTACTATTTTGCACAAACTAATTTTTATAAAACATTCTATTTTTAAAAATTTGTTTTTTCTAAAACGGATTCTCTTTTTAATAAATTGTTTTTCTTAAAATAGATTATCTTCCTAACTAATTGTTTTTCCTAAAATAGTCTTTTTTTTAAGAAATTGTTTTTTTAAAATAGATTTTATTTTTAACCAGCTTTGTTTTTTTCTAAAACTCATTCAGTTTAAATTTTTTTTCTAAGACAGATTCTTTTTTTAACAACTGTTTTTTTATATGATTCTAATTTTAACCGACTGTATTTTCTAAAAAAGATTCTATTTTTAACGAATTTTTTTTCCTAAAACATATTCTATTTTTAACGTATTGTTTGTTCTATAACAAATTTTATTTTTAACCAATTTTATTTCCTTAAAAATATTATGTTTTTAAAATTTACATAGTTTTGAAGCAATGTTCAGAATGAAGTCTTTTTGAAACAATCTTCTAAAAAAAAAAAAAAAACATCCATGAAACAAACATTAAAAACGATATCCAAATATAATAAAAACACCATCTCATGTTATGATTTCGCACACGTTCAACAAGTTTAATATACAATGTCCTACATAGAATACGAATAAAAATTCACATACAATCAATATACACTAACAAAAAAAGTTGTGTAAAATAAATTATGAATATACATGAACAAAGAAATTGTGTAAAATAAATTAATTACATAAGCAACATTCGATCTTTAATAAAACGAACCTTAAAGTAAGGTCGATGAATATATGTTTTCCAAAACCTAAAAACAATAAACGATGAATATTACAACCTTGTTATCAACTACCCAATACAAAAAGAACAACGAGACTAACCTTACTAGGAGGAGATGGGGAAATAGAGTATGTGAAGAAAACAAGTTTCCTTCCACGAAGGAGTCCACCCCTGTTGCTAGAGAATAGTTCATTAGTATTAAGCAAAAGAATGTGTATGAAGTAGTTGAGAAAAAGGGAGGTAGAGAGAGGAGACTAACCCAATTGTAAATAGGAAGAGAAGAATGAGATGGGGTTGCCTGAAGAACAGAGTATGGCACATGTATATATATAGAAAGAAGAATGCTAGTGTAGGTTTCAATGTTGGTTTGTGCACTTATTGCACCCAACCAACATTCCAATAGTGGGTAAAGGGGTGTTGAATAATGTCAAATCCCCATTGAATAAACCATGAATTTGTGTTAAGCAATCATCATTTTTTAAAAATCAAATGTCAACTCAACAGTGTATTAGATATACATTTATTACCAATAAGGCAAATGTCAACTCAACAAACACATTTATGAGATGCAGATGGGGAAAATATTATGTTAATGCAAGAGTGGAAAAGGTGGCCGACCTCAGGTATTTGAAATTCATTCATGTGTATTGAATTTCATGTAGAATGTTTGAACACAGAAACAAAGATCACAAGTATGACTGTGAATCAGAGAAAAAATATGGAGAAGAGGAAAATAAAACAGAACAGTTGTATGCAGACAGAGAGGGCAGAGACTTCGACTTAGATGTGCAAAAGAGGACATTTGTATCACAAAATCATGGTCAACATATATAAGCAACAATAAGATCTAATTTTATTGCTCATGAATTAGAGAACCATTATGCAAAAAAGAAAAGAAATATAACCTATCATCGACTACAATGAACAGAAAAGTAAGAACACATTCTCGAACAGCACAGACTGTGAATCAAAGAAAAAATATGGAGAAGAAGAAAAGAAAACAGAACAATTGTATGCAGACAGGGAGGGCAGGGACTTTGACTTAGATGTGCAAAAGAGGACATTTGTATCACAAAATCATGGTGAACATACATAAGCAACAAGAAGATCTAATTTTATTGCTCATGAATCAGAGAACCATTATGCAAAAAATAAAAGAAATATAACCTATCATCGACTCCAATGACACAGAAAAGTAAGAACACATTCTCTAACAACATAGACAATGTTGAATCAGACAGTGATTACAGAAAAAAAAAAAAGATAAATCAAACATTCGAACACATCATTTAATCAGATAACAAAAAGAGCGAGAATGAAAAAAAAAAAAAGAGAGAAAATGGAAGAACACATTCTCGAACAACACATATAAGGTTTCAGACAAGGGTTACGAACAAAAAATAGGAAAAACAAACCATGTAACATAATATTAAATCAGATACCAGAGAAAGTGAGAATGGAAAAAAAAAAATGGAAGAACAAAATCTCGAACAACACAGAAAAGACTGAATCAGACAACAATTGTGGGGAAAAAAAACAAACATAGAATACATTCTTAAATCAGATACCAAAGAGACCATGAATGAAAAAAAAAATTAGATCAGACACAGAGCATGAAGGCATTCATCATCGGCTGACCATTAAGGATAGAGAACAAACCTCGAAGAACCCCCCACCAGGCTCGAATGGACTCCGATCGTCTCCTACCACACAAATCCAAAGTCCAAAGAATGGAAGGCAACATGCAACATCAAATAGATGAAGGAATGCAGCAAGAGCGGGAACCCAATTCAGAGCGGCGAGGGGATCGTGAAAGATCGTTTCAGATCTGGTGAATCGAAACGAACCACACGATGGAAGAAGGGAAATTGTTACGGCTGAGAGAAGAATAAGTAGATAGAGAAGAGAGACAAAGAGATCGACTTGAGAGAACAAGAGGGTGACGGAGAAGACAGTGGTTAGGGGGAATCGGCGGCAAAAACCCTAGATCGCATAGGGGAAGAGCTTGCTGAGAGAAAGAAAGAGGGAGAGAGAGATTTACTGTGCGTATCATGTAAGGAAAACCATGGAAGATGAATAATGAACACTGTTGGTAAACGCCGTTTTCCTTTCCCATTCTCGGCGTTTAAAATAATTGGGCTCCCAAACAGCGTGTGGGATATAATAGCCCATGCTATTATAACCCATTCGGGGGCCCAAACAGCCCCTCACAAAGACAAGAGTTCAGAGTTTCAAAGCGCAGAACCAAAGAATTCAGAGTGACTCCACAAAGTCTGAAGACCGAAGACTCTCTGCAATCCATAAGTTCAAGTGTTGAACACTTCTTGAAGACCAAACACTCTTCAAGACTTCAACACTTCTTGAAGACCCAACACTCTTCAAGACTTTCAACACTCCTTGAAGATCAAAGACTCTTCAGGACATCAACACTTCTGGAAGACTGAAGACTCCTTCAAGACTGGAAGACTTCAAGCTCCAAAAATCCATTGAAGTTTCAGACTCGAGATCAAGCGTTTCAGCCCTCAAGTGAAACACATTCACAAACAAGAGAGAGAATCAGAGGATTAAAGTTAGAGATTGTACACCCACACGCATACAACATTAATACAAATATATTATTTATTCCACGTGTCTCCATGAAGTTACGTGTGAACAAGTCCAATTTGCCATCTATGCAACTACCCCTATGTAACTTTTAGAATTTAGAAATCTTTACTCTTGAATATTAGTTCATGCATTGCGATATTTAATTTATATTTGATTTTAGTCGATGAAATTTAGTTTTGGAATAAACTAAAATATTCAATTTCATAGAAAGTGATGTCGGCCTATCTGAATGGGAATGGAAAGAAGAGGTCTTTTTTTAATCTTTCCTTTACGACCAACGTCTTTTCGAGGTGATAGCTGAAACTGAGAGACATATTTTCTCTCACTAATTTTTGGATGTATATGGACTTTTTTTTTTTTTTTTTTGAAATAGTATATGGACTTTCTTTCCACTTTCATTTTTCTTAATAATTAATTTTATTTTTCTCACTCACCGTTATATTTTTAAGGGTAAAATACCTTTTTGGTCCCTCATGTTTCAAGTTCGTTTCTAATAGGTCTCTAGGTTTCAAAATTAAACAATCAAGTCCCTACTGTTTCAAAAATGCTTCTATTAAGTCCCTCCACCGTTAATTTTTTTAACGGTGCTGACGTGGCAATTAACGGTGCTGGCGTGGCAGTTAAAAATAATAAAATAATAATTTTTAAAATAAAATAATAATAAATTAAAATTCAATAATTAATAATTCAATAAAATTAAAAAAAAAAGAAATCTACCTCTTTCCTCTTTCTCCCCCACCCCCAGCCGAAACCCTCCTCCCTCCCTCACCTTCTCTATTCTTTTTCCCCTCCTATCGCCGCCGTCGGAATCTCTCTCGCCGCCGAAGCTTCCCCACCGGAGCCACCATGGATTTGAAGAGATCTCAAAGAGAATGAACAGAGCGAGGGATGGTGTGGCAACGATGGTGTCGAGTTTTCTGTTTGGGGGGAGGTCATCGAAGGCCACGGGCGAGAGAAAGAAATGGCAGATTTAGGGAGGGAGGGAGTTGAGGACGGAGTGTTGGACGGTGGTCGGAGGGCCATCGGAAGGGATGACGAAATGGCGATCGACGGCGAGGAGGCGTTTGGCGAACTCGATGAATGGGAGTAAATGGCCATTCCTGGACTTGGAACCATCACTAAGTGGGTGCCGTAGATTGAGCTATGTCGTCTATTTGGGTAACTCCGGCGGGAAGAAAAGAGAGAGGGGTGGTGGGGTTTTGAAGGAGGAGAGGGAGAGGTTCCAGCGGGGAAGTTCCGGTGGCGGCGGGAGGAGGCTCCCACGATGTGAAGAAGAAGAGAGAAGGTGAGGGAGAGGAAAGGGGAAAGAGAAGAAGGGGTAGGGGAAAGAGAAGAAGGGGTTGGGGAATCGTGGGTGGGGGAGGAGAGAGAAAGAGATTGATTTGTTTTGTTTGTTTTTATTTAATCATTTAAAAATTAATTATTATTTTAATTATAATTTATTATTATTTTAATTTAAAAATCAATATTTTAATATTTTTAACTGCCACGTCAGCACTGTTAAAAAAATTAACGGTGGAGGGACTAAATTGAACTATTTCTGAAACTGTGAGGACTTGATTGTTCGATTTTGAAACCTATGGATCTATTGGAAAGCAACCCAAAACATGAGAGACCAAAAAGATATTTTACCCTATTTTTAACCTATACTGTGTTTCTTCCTAACTTTTTTGATTCACATCTATCTTTATACATTTTCCTGTTTGAAGTTTCGAAGCTCTCTTTTCACATTTTTCCCAATTCGGGGTAATATTTAAAAAATGATGTTATTTAAGAGGCAAAAAAAAAAAAAAAAAAAAAACAAGGATCAGATGGCTAAAATCACTTTGGTTGTGCTTTTTTTTTTTTTTTTTTTTAGTGATTTTAGTCCTATAGAATCTCTCCAATAACATGTCCCTAATCATATTAACTTATTCACCTAAATATATATAGGTATATTTTAGAGCACTTTGAAAAAAACATGATTTTGGAGTATATTTTATGAGACCAACTTCTAGGACTTGCACTCGTTAATAAATTATTAATGAGTTTAGAAGTTTTAAATCAATACATAAGAAATAAAATCAAAACTTTTAAAAAAATAATACACTAAATTGAAAAAAACACTCAAATGTTAAATTCCCACCACTTGTAAATCCGTCAATCAAAATCTTCTATGAACCACTATTGTGTTTTTTGACAACTAAAAGAAAGAAATACAAAATGGGAGGAAGAAGAAAGATTTTTTCTCTCTTTTTCCAAAATATAAATAGCTTTCAAAATGTTAATTGTAGACACCGTATTTTGTCCGGCTTGCTTTTTTTGGTTTATATTATGTTTTTACCTTATTATTATTATTATTTTTTTGTATATATCATGATTAATTTTATTTTTTATATTTGTCATTTGTTAAAGAAAATATAAAAATATGAAAAAACCCATAAAAATATCTCCCAACCACTTTTTTTACCGTGTTTTCTCCCTTAATTTTCTCTCCACTAACACACCTTTCCCCCCTACAAATCTCAACCCTCTATCCCTCATTCCCATGTTTCCTAAGGGTCTCTCTCTCCGACAAGCAGTAGTTGTTGTGGCAACCCACGAAATTTTCTAATTTGAGTAGCAAGCTTCTGACTAAACAAGACTGACGGAATCTAGTGACTAGCTTGATTACTGACGAACACTCGCGCACTCCGACGAGTTCAAAGACCCACGACTTGCGGCCGCCGTCTAACCACCGTGAACAGTTACTTGAATCCGGCGTTGAATGAGACCCACACGAACACAGCCCACGATCGAAAATCCCAAATGCCACTTGCAGTCGAATGTGCTGTCTGCCGCTCCGACGTCAAACGTTGTAGCCACCACGAGCTCCAACCTGCAAAGATCACACAAAAAAAAAGAAGAAGATGGGAGAAAGAAGACAATCGCGGAGAAAAGGAAAATGAGAAAGAAGGAGAGGAAATGAGGTGGGTCCCACCCTTTTATTCTTTTATGTGTTTTTTTTTTTTTTTTTTTTTGCTTTTCAATTTTATTAATTATTTCTCCTTGATGTTCAAAAAAAAAATTAATTATTTCTCCTGGGTTTAAAAGTAGATTTCTTTTTGAAAGTTTTTTTTTTAAACTGTGTTTTTCCACATTGATTTTATGAGTTAGAATTCATAATCTATTTCCAATTAACTTTAATTAAGATTTCTCCGAGCTTTAACTTAAAAGTTCTAATTTGGATTTCTAATTAATTCAAATCCAATTTTAATTTGAAGCTTTGGTTTCAATTCCACCTTGATTCTCAACTTGGATTTCTAATTTAATTTCATTTTGGGATTTTAAAAAGCAATGCCAATTTGATTTAATTTGGTTTTCAAATTCAATTTCATTTTGGTTTTAAATTGATTTGATTTCAATTGTGTTTAATTTGTAATTTTAGAAATCAATTTGAATTTGGTTTAATTTGGTTTTCAAATTCAATTTTATTTTGGTTTTAAATTGATTCGATTTCAATTTGGTTTAATTGGTAATTTTAGAAATTAATTAATTTGAATTTGGTTTAATTGAGAATTCCAATTCAATTCATTTTTTTAATTGATTCATTTTCAATTTGATTTTAAATTTGATTTCCTAAATCAATTTCAAATTACCTTTACTGTGCCATTTCTCGAACAAATTTCATTTCAAATTGAATTTACATTGAAATCTCCAAATCAATTTCAGTTTGGTTTTAATTTAGAATTTCTAATTTGAACCTTAAATTGGTTTTAATTTGAAATTTTTCAATAAATTTCAATATGTTCTATTAAAAGCTTCCAGTCAATCTCTTTTGGTTTTATATTGAAAATCAATTTCAATTTTAAACTAAATTGGAAATTCAATTTCAATTTTGGAAAGATTAAATCAAATTTCAAAAGAATTATTTAATATTTTGAATGGTTAAAATAGATTGATTATGAAAACTTTAATGCTAATTTTGTCTAAGAATGGGTACTTAAGTTGACCGAAAGGGAACACCCTGCTGGGAAATTAGCCTAAAGTTTAACTAGTCAATTATTTTGACAATCAAAATTTCAATTTGATCTTAATTTAGAATTTTTCAAATCAACTTCAATTTGATTCTAAATTAGATTTTCCAAATGAATTTCAAAACAGTTTTACTTTAATTCCAAATGAATTTCTAATTGAACTTGGTTTAAAAATGAAAAATATTTTTCCATTGAATGGTGTCATACCAATACTCATGATTATTATTTCACATTTTATTTTTGAAATGTGAAATAATAGATGTGAGACAAATTAACTCATTTACAACCTATGACGGAGTTGAGATAACTCCTCAAATTCTTGAGGTAACAAATTTTCTTTAATTAAAAGATAATTACAACGACAATTAATTATTGGGTATAATCCCACTCACTACATCAAAACCTTACTTTAATTTGTAAAGCTAAGGTTAGATCAAGTGAGACATTTGTTATTTGATTTTTTTTCTTCAAAATAAAGGACCGTTTCATGTTATAAAAGGATAATTTTAAAATAAAATGTGGTAACCGTTTTTAAACGAGTTGTAGGGGTGCTAACACCTTCCCTACACTCAATCGACTCCTGAGCCTAATTTTTTGTTTTCAAAGACTGGTTTTTTTTTCTTTAAAGCAGGTGACTAATCACACCCCCAAGATGATTGGTGACGACTCCAAATCTCTTCTCTCGGAAGAGACCTTTAAGAAAGGACGTTGGCCGCTCCGCGTCGCGATGACGTTGCGACATTAATGGTAGTCAATTTATTAGTTGGGTATTATTTATATATATATAAATGCATTGCAGACTTTTGAAGGACAAATTATTGTTCCAACTTGAGAAAAGAGGCAAAGCACCATAAATAGATGTTGAAATCTTTTTGCAATGTACATGCCTAAAACTTTCTTTCTTTACCCTGTTTTCTAAGTCATCGTTGACTAGGAAGACTTGAAATAAATAATATCTTCATCAAGTCTCCCTAAGTTCGACTTGACAAATACGAAATGTGTTCTTAAATCAAGCGAAATCAAGAAACCAAGTGTTTTTTTTTTTTTTATTTACTCAGAGCTTGAGCTTCCTCTGCCATGGCCGCTGTCCTCAGCTTCCTCCTTTATCTTCTCTCACTTTCTCCTCTTCTAGCTTTCGTTTCCACCCAGAATCCTTCAGGTAACCTCAAATTTCTATACCATGCTTAAGTTTATAAGTTATGGTAAATTTTATTTTTTTATGCATATTTTTAACATTTCTCATCACTTATGGATTCGAATAATATATGTCTCTTTCTATGATCTCATATTAAACTATCCAAAAAAAAATTCAAAAGCTTAAATAGATAAAATTGTGGTTTTTTTTTTAAAAATCACTTTTAGTCGCTGAACTTTCATGAAAGTAACAATTTAGTCCCTGAACTTTGATTTGTAACGATTTAGTCTCTGTACTCTCAATTTTGTAACGATTTAGTCCTTATACTTTTAATTTTGTAACAATTTAGTCCTTAAACTTTTATAATTAACAAATTAGTCCATGTACTTTCAAATTTGTAAGGATTTAGCCACGCTATCGTGAAAAACTAATATAAAGATGTAATGAAATTTCTTACCTAGATAGATTAATAAACTAATTTGGGAACCAATATGTTAATAAGCTACAAAGTTTAATCAATTAATAAAAATCAACATTTAATTTTGATGATTTTTTTGTAACAAGGATTAAATTGTCACAAATTTGAAAGTATAGGGACTAAATTGTTACTTATTAAAGTTCAAAGACTAAACTGTTACGAAATTGAAAGTACACGGACCAAATCGTTACAAAAATCAAAGTTCAGGGACAAAATTGTTACTTTCATGAAAGTTTAGGGACCAAAAGTGATTTTTAACATTTTTTTAAATTCTTATTTTAGCCATTGTACTTTGTGTTGGGTGATTTTTATCCTTATACTTTTAAAATGTTGCTTTGGTTTAAGGGCGCAAAGCTCGAATTTAAATCTTAATGTTTTTATATTGTTGAGAATCTCATATTATTGAAAAAGATGATGAGAACTCACTATCTTAAAAAAGATACTTCCTTAATCACTCTTCTCATGGAATCCATGTTTATTTAATAATATAATCTTTTTAGGGTGCAAGAATATGTTTAACAAATTTCGTTTCTAAAATTTAAGGATAAGGTTGAAAGAGAAAATTAAAATTTTGTTCAAAAAAAAAAAAACAAAAAAGAGAGAGAAAATTAAAATTGGAAGGTTTGTATATAATTTTCATAATCTTTTTTTTAAAGAGAAAGGTATAATTTTCATAATTGAAAACGAAGTGAGGGGGCAATTACCTCTCCCTCTCTTCTTCAATCCATCATCACTTTTTTTTTTTTTTTAATTCAGTCCTTATACTTTTAACTTTTGTCTATTTTAATCATTATACTTTTAAAACACTCATTTTCATTCTTGTACTTTAAAATAATAATTGTTTTGATACATGTTTAACCCAAAATCTATATGAACAAGAACTCTATGATTAAAAATGGGATAAAAGAGAAAACACATGGATCAAAACAATCACCCTTTATAGATACACCTTAATCAAAAAGGATATTTTACAGGAAAAAATAACTAAACAGAACTCATTGAAAAGTAGAATGACTGAAATGAACATTTTGAAAGTATGGACAAAAGCTAAAAGTGAGAACAACCTAAGATCTTTTTCTTTTAACCTCTTCAATACTCCCTCATTTTGGGACAGTACTTATGGTTGACTAGGCAACGTTAATTTCCTTTTTTCAGCAGAGAGAGAATATAGAGCTTCTTTTAAACATGTGTGAAAATTTTAGTGGTGTAAAGTAGGAATTTCAATTCATAGGGAAGTACTTTCCCTCGGCTATAAAATGAGCACAAGGTCCAATAATTCCTCCAAGAATAATAAACTTCAATTTTATTTTATTTTCAACAAATTTGGTGTGGCTGGTTGCTGAATTTTGATTCACAATTCAGGCTTCATCAGTTTAGATTGTGGACTCCCGACGGATGTCAAGTATGAAGAACCGAATAGCGGGATAATCTATGAGTCTGATGCAACATTCATAGAAACTGGCACAATTCACAACATTTCTTCCGATAGCATCACAAACCACAACCAACAGTTATGGAGTCTGAGAAGCTTTCCTGAAGGGACCAGAAATTGCTACAAAGTTAGAGTAAAAGCCGACACCAAGTATTTGATTCGAGCTAGCTTTCTATACGGCGACTATGACGGTCGAAAAAAACTCCCTAGCTTCAATCTCCATTTTGGACCCAACTTTTGGACTTCCGTCAATCTCCCTGCAATCGACATGGTGAAGCATCTGGAGATTATACATGTTGTTTCTTCAAATTATGCACAAGTTTGCCTCATTGACACTGGTGCCGGAACTCCATTCATTTCGGCTCTAGAGCTAAGGCCTTTAAACAACTTGTCTTACCCAACAGGGTCACCGCCGATGTCACTAGCCAATTTCTTCCGCTTCGATGTGGGTTCTGTTTACAACCAAACTTACAGGTCGAGTACATTCTTTTCTCTGCTAACAACCAAACTTCTTTTTTTTTTTTTTCTTGAAAAGAACAACGAAACTTGCAAGTCGACTACATTACAAATTGAATAACATTGGTTGCTCTTGGGTGGTCGTTTTTGAAGATACAAAGATGACATTTACGATCGCATTTGGGTACCCATGGCTCCACTCCCAGAATGGACTTCCATAACCACACCCAACCCAATAAATGTCAATGACCCATTGTTCTTCAATCCAGCTCCCGCGGTCATGAATTCTGCAGCGACTCCAAAAGACGCCACTGCGCCATTACAATTCCACTGGATTTCACCAACCAACGCCACACAGTTTTTCGTGTACATGTACTTCACAGAGTTTCTAAAGCTTCAATCCAATCAGTCCAGAGTGTTTGACATCATGCTCAATGGGAAAAAATGGTATACTAAATCGGTTTCTCCAAATTACTTGGACGAATTTGTTGTTTACAGTACTATACCATGGACGGGTGGAATGTTCAATTTCTCCATCATCAAAGCCTCCAATTCCACTCTTCCTCCGGTCCTCAACGCCATTGAAGCTTATACGGTCATCAATCTCCCTTTATCGGAGACAAACCAACAAGATGGTATTTTTATTATTGTTCTATTTTACTGATTATTTTCCCCGATTGTTTTGAATGTTGAGTTTGCATGTTTGTTAACAACACTTTGAGATTGAGATGTTTCAGTTGAGGGCGTTTCAAATATCAAGAAAGCGTATGGAGTTGAAAGAAATTGGCAAGGAGATCCATGTTCCCCTACAGAATTTATTTGGCAAGGACTCGAATGTAGGTTTGTTGACGATTCTGAGCCTCCCAGAATTACATCCTTGTGAGTTCCTCCATTTGTGTCACTCTTGTGTTGGGATTCTGAACTTTTTGATGCAAATGTTGGAGGTAGTAAGTTTGAATTAGTTGATAGATTTTGAATTGTCATTCTATGTCATTCTGATAAATTAATGATAAAATGACATGTTTATTAACTAACACTCAAAATGATGACATTACTTTCTTGAGTTTCAAAATTATTATTTCCTCACCTTTAATCTATATTGTTTTCTCTATGAAATGACTATACTTGAAATCAGGAATTTGTCCTCGAGTGGACTCACAGGGAAAATAGATAAAGACATAGCATATCTTACAATGCTAGAAACTCTGTAAGTATTTGATATTCAATTGTTCACAAACCAATAAAGCCATAAGCCAATTGATCAAGCCATATATCTATATGAAATCGTTTTTTTTTTTCCTTATTTCGGTTTATATCAGGGATTTATCAAACAATAATTTAAGTGGAACGGTACCTGAGTTTCTTGGTCAATTGCCATCATTGACGGTCTTGTAAGTGACTTACATACTTTGAAGTCATTTTCTCATTTTCTTCTAAATAATTGTTTTAAGTTTGATTTTCTTTTTGCAGAAATTTAGAAAGAAACCAACTTTCAGGACTTATTCCTACCCAACTCATTGAAAAGTTGAATGATGGTACTTTAAACTTAAGGTGTGATATCTCTTATATAATAGACTATAGTCTAATAGGCAAATCGTAACATTCTCATTTTTCCTTTTCTGATTTTGGTTATGGTTTTTTAAAAATATGTATGTTAGTAGGTTAGGCAATTATTACGCCCGTTTGATAACCATTTGGTTTTTCGTGTTTGGTTTTTGAAAATTAAGCACACACATACTTCCACCTATAAGTTTGGTTTTTGAAAATTAAGCACACACATACTTCCACCTATAAGTTTCTTTGTTTTAGTATCAATCTTCTACCTTGTTTTCAAAAACCAAGTCCAATTTTGAAAAGAAAAAAAAAGTAGTTTTCAAAAAATTTGAATGAACTAAATGAAAGCCATGGTAGGGAATTTTAAGAGAAAACAAGCATAATTTTCAAAAACCAAAAACAAAAAATCAAATGGTTATCAAACCGGGTCTACATTTTTCATTTTCTGATTTTGTTAGTTTTGAATGTTTATTTTTAACAAAATATTTTTCATTTATATTATTATTTTTTAACATTTCAAATTTAAGAGAAAAACAGGGGTTTTCGTTGGTTTTGTTTAAAAATATCTATATACACACACATCATTACCGAACACATTCTTAATTTTTCCTGTTAGAATGCAAAGTCATTTGAAATTTGAATCTTTAAGGTCTGATAGAAGCAAACCTAATATTTCTATTTCAAAATTTCTCACAGCTTCGGTGAAAATCCAAACTTGTTCATCACAACTCCAAGTGAAAAAAGAAAAGACAACATAGTTGTTCCTGTACTAGCATCCGTTTGTGGATTTGTTCTGCTTTTGGTCTTGATTTTCGGTGTTATCTTTTGGATCAAGATTAAACAAAGAAAACAACAAGGTAAGATCATAAAAGACATGATTTTACTTATGAATGAATTCAAATTAAGAAAAATGAATTTGTGAATTTCTTTTTGAATCATTTCTTTAGGTGTTGAGATTGCAAGAACAAAACAAAATGTCGAGCAATCTCAACAATGGGGTGCGACCAAAAAATGCTATTCTTACTCTGATATCTTGAGAATGACAAACAATTTGGAGCGACCTCTCGGAGAAGGTGGATTTGGAAGAGTTTACTATGGTCAAATCAACGACACTGAAGTAGCTGTCAAGATGCTTTCTCCTCAATCAGCTCAAGGGTATCAACAATTTCAAACAGAGGTAAGAACATTTATAGGCCATCATCAAACACGGAAGTTCATTAATAAATATTTGAATTTTTCCCTCAATTAAAACTTAAATTCTAAGTATTGCAGGTTGACCTTCTCATGAGGGTTCATCACAAAAACTTGACTGAACTTGTTGGATATTGTAATGAATCAGCCAATAAAGGACTAATCTATGAATACATGGGAAGAGGGAACTTAGAATCTCTTATCTCAGGTATGGTATGGATCATTGTTATGTAAACCATTTTACTTTTTTAGTCAAGTTAAATTTGTATAACTAATCTAATTTGAAAAAATATGAGGGTGTTGCTTACTGATGAATTTTTTCTTAAAAAATATGATAGTAAACTATTGATACTTTTTTTTGTCTTTGACTTTTAGAAAATAATTTTGAAATGTGAGACAAAGTCTTTCCAACTTTAAAATCATTTTTAGAGCTTAAATTTATATATATTATGTTTTGATATGGATGTAGGTGCACAATCAGGGAAGGTTTTGAATTGGAAAGATAGGCTTCTTATAGCAATGGATGCAGCACATGGTTTGCACTACTACTAGCTTTTTTGTACTCATTTTTCATGATCATGTTATCAAGGATGTCAATGAGACGGGATGTTATCATGTCATGTTTTTTTATTTTCACTTCCCTTATATTTCATTTGGACTTAAACACAATCATCTTAAACTTGTAGGATTGGAGTACCTTCATCACGGTATCAAACCGGCTATAATACATAGAGATGTGAAGTCTACAAACATCTTATTGGACACAAATTTTCGAGCAAAAGTGTCTGATTTTGGGTTATCGAGAATTTTTCCTATAGAAGGTGGCACCACTCATGTGACAGCCACCAATGTAGTCGGTACTCACGGCTACATTGACCCAGAGTAAGTAATAATTTACATTAAAATCCTTCACCATGTCTAATAATTAACTTCTATCATACATTCTTTAGAGTATTGCTAGTGATGTTAATATATATCCACAAGGAGTAATCCTCGCGTATGGGGTAAAGAATCCATGTTCCAATTAATCAAGGGATAGGGTGGGGTGGAGAAGAAGAGGAAGACAAAGTATTTTATTTTTCGTTCCTTCTCTTCTTTCCATTTTGATTTTATGGATAGATATAGAGAATTTTTTTTTTTTTCCAATCTTGACTCAGCTGTTTATACCTAAAATAGTTTTGTTTTTTCTTTCGAATGGAGATTTTTGTTGGGCCAAATATTGATTTAGGTAGTAGGGAGAAGAACATACTAGCTTGGCTCACTTGAGTGAACCTCCATGTTGCACTAATTTGAGGATGATATCTTCTTTTTCTTTTTTTTTTTTTTGCTTGTAGGTACCACTTGTCGTTTAGATTAAATGAGAAAAGTGACGTTTATGGATTCGGAGTTATCCTTCTTGAAATCATAACTGGAAAACCAGCTTTGATAAAAACTAAAGACCAAGTAACTCATGTCTATCAATGGGTCAAGCCATTGCTTTCTCAAGGCGATATTCAATCTATCATCGACCCACAAATAGAAGAAGATTTGGATGTGAACTCTATCTGGAAAGCAGTTGACTTAGCAATGTGTTGTGCATCTTCAAAATCAATAGATAGACCCAATATGAGTGAAGTTTTGATCGAGTTGAAAGAATGTTTGACCATGGAATTGGCTCGTCATAATCATAGTCAATCTGAATATGTTGTTGCAGATTCCAGCATTATATTTGGACCATCGGCAAGGTAGATGATTCTATTAGCTTAGTTTTTTCCTGCTAAGTGTTTGAGCTTTTACTTCAAAATACTGGTGTACTTTACCTGTGTGCTTTGTTTGACATTGTTTTAATTTGAAATTTATTTCGAAGTAACCTAATAATTTCAAAATATTATTCAAAAATAAAAATATTTAAACAGTTAGGTAGCCGACCCAAAACAAAATGGGCAACGAACAAATAGAGGCGAAAGGACAATTTTAACCATCATTATTTGACATGAAATGTAACCTTTAGAATTAGATTGAGGGAAAAGTCTTTGCATAATAATAAAAGAAAAAATCAAATAATTAATTATCTGTTTTTTTTAAGAAGGAAAAAAAAATCAATTTTGGCCAACAAGTGTATAGCTCAACTGGCATAAAGTTGTACTGATAACCACGAGGTATATTATGTTTGTCTATCGCAAACTAGAGGAACTCTGGATTTGATTCGAAAATAAGAATGGAGTATTGTGTGACATACCTAGGTTTGTCTATCGCAAACTATGTTGCACACACTCAGTCCAAAAATGCAAAGGAACTCTGGATTTGAAGAATAATGCTTTGGCCACATTCAAAATATGTTGGTGTTTTCGTTCCACAACTGAGTTCTGCTCATGCCTACCAACACAAGAATGCTGATACCCCACTCCCTTACTTTGAAAAAAGGCATCAAACGCTAGCTTAGGGGCATTATCGAACCTAAAAACTTTGATATATTTTTATCATATTGGGTTTCAACTAACTAGAAAAACTGAGGAACAACTTGTAAAACATCTGATTTACGCCGCAAAAGATATATCCACGTATGTCTAGTTTAATCATCAACAATAGTAAGAAAAAAGTATTTATAACCAGTAAAAGAAGGGGTTGAAAAAGGTCTCCAAATATTTGCATGTATCAAATCATATGCATGACTAGCATGATTATTATGAGAAGTAAAAGCTAAACACTTTTGTTTTGCTAAAGGCCAGATATCACAAGGAGAATTAGTAAAAGTAACATTAGAATCAAGATGCAAAAGATGTTGTAATGCAGTAAGTCTATTCAAAGAAGGATGACCAAGCCTTGAATGCAAAAGTGTGGTAGAATTCCTTTGCGCAGCAACAAACACAAACAATATTGCAAAGACACAGTCACTATTATCATCATTGGCAATGGTAGATTACGTGGTGGACTCTATATATATAGAGTCCACCACGTAATCTACCCTTGCCAATCGTCCTCAAAGTGGACCTTTCTTGAATATCACAAGTATTATTTCCATGGAAATGTACTAAAAAATGAGTATCTGCAATAAGAGCCCCAATGGACAAGCGGTTATACTGAAATTGTGGAACATATAGCATACGATGCAGAATCGGATTCCCAAACAATGTCACAATACCAACAAATTGAACAGAAATCTTAGTATTATCAGGCAAGACAACAGTAGTATGAATTGGTTCAAGCGTAGTAAACAGATCTTGCGAAAAACAGGTTGATGGTCCTGAATCTATGATCCATTCTTTCCCATTTAAAATAAATTTGGAAGAAATGGAAGTAGTACCTGCTAAGTATGAAGTTGCAGCTTTAGATTCAGTTTTGACTGCAGCAAGCTTCGATGGTAGCATATTCTATATGTTATGGCATTGAGTAAAAGATCATTTGTGGCTGAATTGTTTACCATAGATGGAACAAGATTAATAGCCACAGGATTGACAGCTGCTGCACTAACAACAAGTTGATTTTGTTGTGTTGGAGCATTATTGTATCGATTTTGATTACCACGTTGTCCTCCTTTTTGTCGATATCCAGAAGGATATCCATGAAGTTTGTAGCAACAATCTACAATATGACTTAATATACCGCAATGAGTACAAATTGGTTTGTTCTTCCGTTGCTGATTATTGTTGTATGGAGGAACTTGCTAATTATTATTTCATGCTTGAGTAGGCATCGCTTGATTTACCGCAAGTCCCATAGCAGGCAGAGTTTGAACATTGGGAGGATGAACTCGTTGTTTTTTTTCTTGTGCAAAAACAGAGAGAAAAATTTGTTAGTTAATTGCAAGTGGAGGATCCATTAAAAGAAATTTGAAATCAGGAATGACTATAAGAATAATTTAATCCCATCAGAAAATCCAATAAATGCTCGAATTGAAAGAAATCTCCAATCAATTGAATTCCTCCACATGCAGCGTCGCAAGTGCATCTAGGACGATATGCCACATACTCATCCCAAAAACTCTTAAGCTTTGCATAATACATTGTTACTGATTGTTGATCTTAACGAAGAGTTGTCATTTCATGTTTGAGGTGAAATATTCGTGGTCCATTCTTCTTAGTAAATCGATCCTTGAGATCATTCAGATCGCTTAAGCAGAATCAGAAAGCAAAATGCACGAAGAAGTACCTTTCAAGAGACTGAATTCAAAATCCATGCGATCACAATAATGTTGTTATTTCTCGTCCAAAGCGGTAATAGATTTCTGGTTGGTTTTGTTATTGATCCATCGACAAAACCTAATTATATTGATTGATAGTGCTAGGCGTCATCAATCTACTCCAAGAAACATAATTTTCATTGGTGAGAAGTTCAGAAACAAGGACGTGTAAAGAGAGCATATTAAGTCAGCATTATTGTATCTCAACTGTAATCATAGTGATTCTGTTATTGTATTAGTTGGGAGTTTCTTATTTATCTTGTTTACAGAGTACTTTTATAAATGCCTCTGCTTTTGATCACTTCAATATAGAAAAAGATTATCTTGTGGTCTCTCTCCCTGTTATTAGAAATTTGTCATAGTATCAGAGCACTAAGAGGTTTAACAACCAACGATCCGAGGAATTTTTTTTTTCTCTAGGATGAGCTCTTCCACTTCTGAACGGGAATCCTCTGAAGTTCTTCCTGCAACTGTCTCAAAGTTCATCAACCCAGGTAGCAAAACTACAATGCCAAAGCTTGATGAAGAAAATTACTTAATGTGGAAATTTCAGGTGCTGATTACTCTGAAAGGTCATGGGTTACAGAAATTCATTGATACAAATTATGAAGTTCCATCGAAATTTCTTCCCACGGTTGACGTATCATCCTCTGCGAAAATTTCCAATCCAGATTACGAGTACTGGATTCGGCAAGATAACCTAATCACAGCATGGTTTCTTGGCTCCATGTCAACCTCCATTGTTGCTGAATTGCTTGACTGCAAGACTTCTCGAGAGGTATGGGAATATCTAGCCACTCGTTTTTGCTCCAAACAAGTTGCAAGAATTCTTGATTTGAAAACCAAACTCGGTCTGATGAAGAAAGGGGGTCTTGGTCTTCAAGAATATTTTACAAAAATCAAGAACTTGGTTGACTCCTTGACTGCTTCTAGGAAACCGATTTCTAATTACGATCACATTCTTCATATTCTCGCCGGATTGGGGCCTGAATATGATCCGACTGTTTCGGTTATTACCAGAAATGATGAATTTCCACCATTACAACGAGTTTACTCGATGTTGCTCACTCAAGAAAGCCGAATTCAACGTCATTCAAGCACATCTATCAACACCGATGGATCCTTACCATCAGTAAATCTTACTCAATCGAAGAATCAACAATTTACATCTTCGATGAATGAATCGAACAGGAAGAACAAGAATCCAAGGAATCCTAATAGTCAGAATACTCAGGGAGGACAACCTAATCGTTCCAATCGACGAAATTGGAACAATAATCAGAGACCACAATGCCAGCTATATGGCAAATTTGGGAATACGGTGATTCGCTGTTATATGCGATTTGAGAGATGGTATCAAGGACCCAATTCGAATGGCTATCCTCCATCTCAGGGACAATATCAATCCAACTTCTCGCCTGCTCAAGGACATTTTCAAGGCCAATAATCAAATTCTCAGCAACCATTCACGGCATACACACTACAACATAATTTGAACAAGGAAAATCAGTGGTACCCGGACTCAGGGGCATCTAATCATGTCACCAACGATCCATCCAATTTTTCATTTGGTTCAGAATATCAAGGTGAAAATAAAGTCCATGTTGGTAACGGCACATGTCTGTATATTCAAAATATTGGCTCTACTTTCCTTAAATCCTCTTCGAGCAATATTTTTCATCTCAAAAACCTATTACACGTTCCTCAAATTACCAAATATCTCTTTAGTGTGAGTCAATTTGCCATGGATAATTCAGCTTATTTTGAATTTCACCCTTCTGTTTGCTTTGTGAAGGATCTAATGTTTGGCCAAACACTTCTTCAAGGTAAATTGAATGATGGACTTTACACATTCACTATGGAAAAGGCTGATTCTCTTTCGATTTCTTAATCTGATGGTCTTTCGTCTTCGACTGTCTCCCAAGTACTTCATACTCATCTATCTCCTAATAATGCTTGTAATAGTTTTTCTTCCAAATCATGTACTATTTTTTATTTGTGGCACAATAGACTTGGGCATTCGGCCACATCTACTGTAAACACATGTTCTTTCATTGTGTAATATTGTTTCTTCAAATAAGAACTACCAATTGTGTCATGCTTGTTCTGTTAGTAAGGCTCATAATTTTCCTTTTTCTCCATCTAATACTGTAGACACCGTATTTGGTCCGGCTTGATTTTCAGTAATAATGTTTGAAGTTTTCCAATATTTGGTGGTCAATTTGTTTTTTCTTGTATGTCAACAAGAGCATAGCTCAATTGGCATAAGGTTGTATTGATAATCACAAGGTCTGTGGTTCAAACCCTCCTTTTCACATATTTTTATCAAAAATTCGTTTTTTTTATTTTATTTTATTTTATTTATTTTATTTATTTTTTTTAATTTTATTTTTATTTTGGTCTTCCCCATTCCTATTCAATGGGAAACTTACCTATTCAAAAGCTTTTCCATGGCTCTCATTTTTTTTTATTTTTTATTTTTTTTCTTTTCACCACCATTTTCTCATCCATCCTCCCCCTAATTTAGTAACCCTCCAAGTATAAAAAGGGGGGGAGATGGAGGATGAAAACAAGAAGAAGGAGAGGAAGTTTAGAGTAAAAGTGAGCTTGAGAGAGTTTAGGCATTTGAGAGAGTTTAGGCATTTGAATAAGAGTTTAGCTTAGAGAGTGATAGAAAAGGAGAGAAAAAAAGAGAAGAAGTTTAGAGTAAAAGTGAGCTTGAGAGAGTTTAGGCATTTGAATAAGAGTTTAGCTTAGAGAGTGATAGAAAAAGAGAGAAAAGAAAGTGGAAGAGGAAAAGAGGAAAAAAGAGGAGGAGGAAGGAGTATACGGGGAGAGAAAACATTGGGTAAGAAAGAAGGAAAAAAGAAGGAAGAGAGAAGTAAAAAAGGTTGGGTTTTGTTTTTCTATTTCCTTTGTTTTTTGTTTTGTTATTATTGTTGTTGTTGTTATTATTATTATTATTATTATCGTCATCATTATGATTATCATTTTTAATTTCTCTCTCATTTTAGTTCACTTTTTGCACTTTGCCAACTTCATTTTTTTATACTTTCTAATTTATTTGTTTTTTCCTTTCATTCTCCAAATTGCTTTAATCTAATCTTTAATTCTGCTTTGTCAATTTCAATTATTGTTATTGTTTTGATTTTCTTTTGAAAGGGATTATGGGAACTGAGTAATGTGCCTTCGTGGAGTCCAACTCCCGTGTAGGCGTTTGAAAATTCTCATTTTCCCTTTTAAAAGAATTTACTCTTTGAATAATTTTTCTTCTTTTACATCCTTTTTATTTTAAAAAAATATTTTTAGTAAACATAATCATGTACACCCATGTTCCTTTAATTTAAAGGGAGATTAGGCATGATTTATATTAAATTGGATATCCAACTCATAATGTTTAATCCTTGCTTTATTTCTAAAGTTAAGGTAAAAACGAATGAGACATCTTGTGTTCAGTATTGCATTTTGAGTTTTATTTTCATATCTATCATTTTTTTAAGAAAAATAAAATAAAGGACTGTTTTTATTCATTTAATTGGACAATTTAAGATACTGTGGTAATCGTTTTCTTAAACGGGTGTTGTAGGGTGCTAATACCTTCCCTACACTCAAACGACTCCCGAACCTAATTTCTGGTTTTCTAAGACTAGTTTTGTTTTTATTTTAAAGGTGACCAATCACACCCTCAATGATTGGTGGCGACTCCAATTTTCTTCTAAAAAAACCAAGAAAGGATGTCGGCCGCTCCGCGTCGCGATGACGTTGCGACAGCTTGGCGACTCCACTGGGGATTTTGAGGGTCAAGCCATGAATATCTTTATTGTCATTTGAATTGAATTTTTCTTCAGGTCCTTTTGTTATTGTTTTGTTATTTATTTATTTTGTTTTCCTTTATAATATGATTTGTTTGACATATTGTTATTCACTTGTCTATTACCATTTTTTTTATGTTGTAATTACTTTATTTTAGTTATGTCATTCATTTGCATGTCATCTTATTGATACCATTTTTTTTTTATGTTGTAATTGTTATGTCATTCATTTGTATGTCATCTTATTAATCATGCATTTCACACACTTTCACTAGCCTTCTACCCGGGCTTTACCTTAGGACTAGACTAGGAGACTGAGTAGTGTGACCTTCGTGGAATTTCGATTCCCGTGCAGGCGCATGAAATTCTCCACTCAAGCCTACTACATCGTTAAATCGGTGGGTAAGCTTGGGGACCTTTTCTAGGATGCCTTAGAGTTAAACTCCACTCATATAGTTCTAGGATTTGACTTATTACATGCATTATTGTCAAAGTTTATTTATTCATTTATTTTTCTTCTTTCCCTTGTATCTTATATCAATTTTCAATTTTCGCTCATTGAAAGTATCCTTTGAAATCTCTTTTAATGTAGTTAAGAAAATTGTGCAAATTAAATTAACAAGATTTTTCGATTATTTGCATTGGCAGAAACTAAAGTATGAGTAAAATAAAATCACCCCCTCCAATACAAGAAATGGGTATAGAAGATCAAGCAACAGTACGTCAATGGTCAGAAAATGTACAACAAATCCACGGAGATTCTTTAGTAGAAAATGTTGTTTCTCAATTTAAGGATGTCAGTTTTCCAGAAAGTCAATTAGAAGCAGTGAAACAGGCTTGGGAAAAATTAACTGTAGATAGGAAGGCTAAATTTACAAGCAAATATGGCTATCTAGCTCAGCTCATGTATGTACAAGTTAATTATTCTGTATTAAAAGCTTTGATTCGACATTGGGATCCAGCCTACAGATGTTTCACATTTGGCTCAATTGACATGACTCCTACAATAGAGGAATATCAATCCCTTCTGCATATGCCAGTACGAACGGAGGTTGAAGCTTATTCTTACGATCAAGAGCTTACAATGAAAAGAGCATTATCTACTCTTTTGGGCAAGATTCGTACAAGCGACATTGAGAAACAAGTAAAGATAAAGGGAGAGAACACATGCCTACCCCTGGACTACATCTTTACTCTTCAACAAAAATTTGCAAATGAAGACAAGGAATTAACTTTACTGGCATTGTGTATCTTTAATGTTGTTTTGTTTCCTAAAGTATGTGGATATGTTGAGGAACGCGTGGTCAAGTTGTTTGCTAAGATAGAAATAGGAGTTGATCCCATTATTCCTGTATTGGCAGAAACTTTTCGTTCATTAAATTATTGCAGAACAAAAGGAACAGGAAGATTTATAGGGTGTGCACCATTATTGTACATTTGGGTCCTTAGTCATGTGAAGTGTCCACCCGAATTCAAATGTCCAGAGATCAAATTTTCAAGTTCCTGGAATAAGCTGCAAAATCCCATCTCAGAGTTCGTGCAATCAGGTTGGAGTTCATCCTCCCCTGAAAGGAGCGCTTGGGAGGCCTTTTTCTCCGAACTAAAGATAGAAGATGTAATATGGAGAGCCCCTTGGATGTCAACTAGGCCAATGATCTATAAATGTGGTAAATTTCAAAGTTTACCTCTTTTGGGTCCTTGGGGATGTATATCTTATGCTCCTTTATTGGTAGTACGCCAAATTTGGGTCCGACAATTCATCCCTGCTACGCATGAGTTGAAGGATTTCGAATTTGCTTATGATAAAGGCTTCTGTAAAGATAGAATTCAGAAAATTGTGAAAGCATGGAAAATGATCACTAAAATCCAGAGTGGTCAGTTTCATGATGATACCACAGAGGCGTACAAAACATGGCATGCGAACAGAGCTAAAACCGTGCTTGTGTCACCAAAAATGAAAACCAAGATAAAACTTAATGCAAAGGTGATACCAGATCAACAGACAGAACAAGCAGCACGCGAAAAGGAATGTGATGAATTGAGAAAAACGAATTCATCATTGGTTCAAGAAAATGAAAGGTTGCAATTCGAGGTAAAGCAAGGTTTGTTGCGCAATGTTGAACTAGAAAAAGAGTTGAACCGATTAAAGGGCAGTGTTAGCAAACAAGAACAGTTAGAAAAAGAAATTTCAGCGTTAGACACAGAGGCCCGCGACCTGAACAGAAGAATGCATCGATTAAGAAGGGATAATGAAGTCTCCCAAGCAACTCTCAAGTCAAGGAATGACCAAGTTTTGAAGCAACAATCTGAGATTGCCTCACTTCATGAGTTGATGAAAGAGCTCGAAGATTGCATTAGTTTGAGGAACCAAACGATTACTGAGGTAGAAGGGAAAAATGGAACGCTATGTCAAACAATTGACGACCTACAATTAACGTTCAAGATTAGAGAAGATCAACTAGGGGACCTCATCAACGACAACAAGGGTCTAAGAGAGTCCGTTCAGTCACTTAATGTTCGCCTCGGTAAGTATCAGGATGCCACTAATAGATTAATGAAAGACTATACCTATTTAAAGGAGCAGTACGACAGATTAAGCGATGATTTTGGGTTTGCGAGACAGAACCACGCGACACTACGAAGTAAAGCGGAACATATGCTCACTCAGATTAGGAGAGTCACTCGAAGGGCAGATGAACTAGCAGAAGATGCACGTACTCTCTCTAAAGTCATAGCACCTACACAGCCGAATAGCAAGAATGTGCTCAAGTTTCTGGGAAAACTTCGTATAAGTTTAGAGTATTGGGGGCAATTTTATTAACTCTTTACTTTAGTTTATGTTTTATTTAGATAGTTGAAATATCTTGTAATTCAATTTTGCACAAATTTTGCTGCTACATTGTTTTATCATTTTCCAATTTAATATCAAAGCCATTTTTTTTCCTTCTCTTCTATCACTTTTTTTTTGTTTCGTTTTGTCTTTCTCTTTTCTTACACTAAAATCTCTTTTCATTAAAAATATAAACAGAATCATAAGATAGCTCGGTCACCTCGAATCCACCGCACCTACGTCACAAGATACAGGACAAGGATCATGGAAGAGCAGAGTACTGAGATGGAGAAAACAAGGAAAGATATTGAGGAGTTACGAGAAAAAATGGATGCCATTCTTGTCGCCCTAGAAAGAGGCAAAATAATACCTGATATTGCTCAGTCCAGCCATACAATGAACGACCCTCCAATCCGGCAATCAACAGAGGGTACTACTCCAAAATATCATCCATTGTACAATATTCCAGTAGAGCAGCACCCGTTTCCATTTTTCAAGAATGAGCAAGTGCCTGTACACAATCAACCTGGATTTTCACTACCCACAGAGATACCTCCCAAGGTGACCATTACAGTTCCCAATTTAGATGATCCTGAAATCAGAAAAGAGCTAACGGGAGGTGAGAAAGTCTCTTCTAGTGAAAAGCTTGAAGTCCTGGAGGAAAGATTAAGGGCAGTAGAAGGAACAGACGTCTTCGGAAATATAGATGCGACCAAGCTATGCTTGGTACCAGATGTAATCCTCCCTCCAAAATTCAAGGTGCCCGAGTTTGAAAAGTATGATGGAGCATCCTGCCCTAAAAACCATCTCATCATGTATTGCAGGAAGATGGCAGCATACGTCCAAAATGACAAGCTGTTAATTCACTGCTTCCAGGACAGTCTTACTGGTCCAGCCTCTCGATGGTATATGCAGTTAGACAGCACTCATATATGTTCATGGAAGAATCTAGCCGATTCATTTTTAAAGCAATATAAGCACAACATAGATATGGCTCCTGACCGCCTAGACCTCCAGAGGATGGAAAAGAAAAGCACAGAAAGCTTTAAAGAGTATGCCCAAAGGTGGAGGGATACTGCTGCTCAGGTGCAACCACCTTTAGCAGATAAGGAGCTGTCAACCATGTTTATTAATACTCTCAAATCTCCTTTCTATGATAAGATGATTGGGAGTGCCTCTACCAATTTCTCTGACATAATGACAATTGGAGAGAGAATCGAGTACGGAATTAAGCATGGAAAGATAATTGATATGGCTGGATCATCGACAGCGAAAAAGGGGGTTCCATCGAAGAAAAAAGAGGGAGAAGTTCAGATGATTGGTTTCAATTCAAGACAACCATACCCTAATGCCGGAGTGCCACAATATCACTATCCACCTCCATATGTTTACCCTCAACCCTATATCAATAATACGTCAGCCCAATACTCATCACCTTACGTCCAAAATCCTCGTCCTACTCAAGGCTACCAGCCTCGGAATCAACAGAACACTCCTTATGTCCTAGGACACCAAAACAATAAAGGCGTCCGTAGACAAACTCATTTTGATCCGATTCCTATGACATATACTGAACTTCTTCCCCAACTCTTCCAGAATAATCAGCTGGCACCCGTGCCAATAGACCCAGTAAAACCACCTTACCCAAAGTGGTATGACCCAAATTCCCGTTGCGACTACCATGCAGGAGCAATTGGACATTCCACTGAAAACTGTACTGCACTCAAGCATAGGGTGCAAGCATTGATCAAGGCAGGATGGTTGAACTTTAAGAAAGAAGATGGGCCAGATGTCAACAACAATCCTCTGCCAAACCATCAGAATGCACAAGTAAATGCGATAGAGGTTCATGAAGCTGATTTGAAAAAGAATGTTGAGAGCGTAGTGACTCCCATGGGAGAACTATTCGAAATATTATTCAGTAATGGATACATTGGAGTAGAGCGCTTCCAATCAGATTTGGGTGTCAGAACATACGATGACAGTTTGATGTGTTCTTATCACACTGGGGCAAAAGGGCATTCTATCGACCAATGTTCTCATTTTCGTCTGAAGGTCCAGGAGTTGTTAGATTCACATTTTTTAACAGTTTCTCAAAAGATGACTCAGCTCCCTCAGTATGGGGAAGTTGATATTATAGAAGAATGCTCAAGGTTGTCTCTCAAGCCAAAACCGTTAACAATTTCTTATCGCGAGAAGCCCAGTACCCCAAATTCCAAGCCAAGACCGATTACCATCCAGATTCCGACTCCCTTTGAATATAAAAGTTCAAAAGCAGTACCTTGGAACTATGAATATAAGGTAACTGTTGATTCTGAACCCCTTCCAATCCATAATATCAGTGGGATAGGAGGTCTAACACGAAGCGGGAAGTGCTATACACCAGAAGACCTATTGAAACCCAAGGGTAAAGAAAAAGGAAAAGCCAAGATCACTGAAGATATCAACGAGAAAATAGAAGAGCCCATTGTAGCGAAGAGCCTAGATGTTAAACAGCCAGCATCTGAAGAGGACATCCAAGAATTTTTGAAGTTGGTTAAGCAAAGTGATTATAAAGTGGTTGAACAGTTAGGTCGAACCCCTGCAAAGATTTCCATACTGGCTTTGTTACTGGCTTCAGATACGCATCGTAAGACTTTGTTGGACATTTTGAATCAAACTTATGTTCCGCAGGATATTACGGTGGACAACTTGGATAACATTGTTGGAAACATAACTGCATCCAGTTCAGTAACCTTCACAGATGATGAGTTACCACCAGAAGGCACCGGACACACTAAAGCCTTGCACATTACAGTTAAGTGCAAAAATGTTGCTGTGGCAAAAGTTCTAGTTGATAATGGTTCCTCCTTGAACATAATGCCTAAATCCACGTTGGAGAAATTGCCTGTTGATATGTCTCATATAAGGCCCAGCACTATGATCGTACGAGCTTTTGATGGGGCACATAGTGAAGTTGTTGGAGACATAGAAGTGCCCATCCAGATAGGTCCATGCACCTTCGATATAACCTTTCAGGTCATGAACATTAATTCGGCCTACAGCTTCTTGTTAGGGCGTCCTTGGATTCACTCAGCTGGAGTGGTCCCATCATCATTACACCAAAAACTTAAATTTGTGGTTGACCGCAAACTAGTAATCATATCTGGGCAAGAGGATATCTTAGTGTCAAGACCCTCTTCAATGCCCTACATAGAAGCAGCAGAAGAGGTTTTTGAGTCATCATTTCAAGCTTTTGAGATTGCAAATGCCACAACTTTATACGGAGAGATAAGGAAAATGGAGCTGCAACTTTCAAAACTCTCCTTAACAGGAAACAACCAAAGCCTCGAAAATTTGTTGAATATGTCGAAAAATATGAAGAGGTTTGGTTTGGGATATAAACCAAGCAAAAAAGATATGATTAAAGCACACAGGCAGGAGAAAGAAAAACGACTGGCTAGATTGGAGAACCGTGAGCCGAAGTATCAAATGAATATCATTCCTCATCTTCATGATACCTTCATCTTTGCTGGAATAATTCATTCGGAATCTCAAGACCCTGCAGTCATGGCTATAATCGAACAGAAAAAAGAAGTCGGTCCCTTAGTTTATCTGTGCCCAGAAGACTTTGAACTCAATAATTGGACTGTAATGGAGCTACCATCATTTGTTAATGAGATATCAAAGTAATTTTTAAACTTTTTGTTTGTTTTTGTTTTGATGATTTATGTGTTCTATGTCAATATTTCATTTGTTAATGAAGAAGCATTTTTTTCCCTTTCTTTCCTATCATCCAATGAATCTCTCTTGTGTCTACTTCTTTTAGCATTAATTTCATTTATTCCATTCCTTCATTTATCTTCTTTCATCACACTGAATAATCCCTCTCTTAAACAGCGAAATTGGGATTGAAAGCGTTAATGATCTTAAATACGACTTGATTCTCCTACATACGATGTTGAGTCCGATGAGAGAACAAGTGGTAATGAGGAAGATCTAGAACTTACTCCTGAATTGTTGAGAATGATTGAAGAAGAATAGAGGATATTGGGACCACATGAAGAGTTGATAGAGACGATTAACTTGGGATCTCAAGTAGAGATTAAAGAAGTTAAAATCGGGACCAACATGTCTGCTGAAAGCCGTCAAGGGTTAATAACATTGCTTCATGAATACATTGATGTTTTTGCCTGGTCTTATCAAGATATGCCTGGTTTAGACACAAATATTGTGGTGCATCATTTGCCACTTAAGCCTGAATGCAAGCCAGTGAGACAGAAGTTACGCAAGATGAAGCCAGACATGTTAATCAAAATAAAAGAGGAAGTCATGAAACAAATTGATGCAGGATTCTTAACAGTTGCTAATTATCCAGAATGGGTAGCTAACATTGTGCCAGTACCTAAAAAAAATGGACAGGTCCGAATGTGTGTTGATTATAGAGATTTGAATCGAGCAAGCCCAAAGGATAACTTCCCACTTCCTCATATTGATGTACTGGTAGATAATACAGCTGGATTCTCAACTTTTTCCTTTATGGATGGATTCTCAGGTTACAATCAAATCAAAATGGCACCTGAAGATCAAGAGAAAACTACATTCATCACATTATGGGGAACCTTTTGTTATAAGGTCATGCCGTTCGGATTGAAAAATGCTGGGGCAACCTACCAACGGGCCATGGTTACTCTCTTCCATGACCTAATGCATAAGGAGATCGAAGTGTATGTTGATGACATGATTGCTAAGTCAAAACCAGGGGAAGAGCATGCAACCATTCTCCGAAAGTTATTCGAGCGATTGAGAAAATTCAAGTTGAAACTGAATCCGAGTAAATGCACATTTGGGGTCACTTCTGGCAAGTTGTTGGGTTTCGTCGTAAGCCATGAGGGAATTAGAGTTGACCCAGACAAAGTCAAAGCCATTCTAGAAATGCCACCACCACGTACTCAAAAAGAAGTCAGAGGTTTCTTGGGAAGATTGAATTATATTGCAAGATTCATATCACATCTTACAGCAACATGTGAACCAATCTTCAAGCTACTTCGTAAGAACAATACATGCATATGGAATGACGACTGTCAAAAAGCATTTGAAAAGATCAAGCAATACCTACAAAACCCTCATGTTCTTGTACCTCCAACTCCAAATCGTCCACTTATCCTATATCTTACAGTGACGGAAAATTCAATGGGGTGTGTACTGGGACAGCATGACAGTTCAGGCAGAAAAGAGCAAGCCATATATTATTTAAGCAAAAAGTTCACTGATTGCGAAACCAGATATTCTCTTTTAGAAAGAACTTGTTGTGCTCTAGCTTGGGCCGCTCGTCGTTTGAGACCATATATGTTGTACTACACAACATGGCTTATCTCAAAGATGGATCCTATCAAATACATCTTTGAAAAGCCATCTTTGTCTGGTAGAATTGCTAGATGGCAGGTTCTTTTATCCGAGTATGATATTGTCTATGTTACTCGAAAGTCAATAAAAGGAAGTGCACTAGCTGATCATTTGGCCGAGCAACCTATAGACGATTATGAACCAATGAAATTTGATTTCCCTGATGAATTTGTCTCCACTATAATGGTGGAAAAAGAAATATCAAACTTGGAAACATGGACCATGTTGTTTGATGGGGCCTCCAATGAGTTAGGTCATGGGATAGGTGTTGTATTAATATCGCCTGAAGGAAAGTTGTTCCCTCTCACCGCCAAACTAAGTTTTGATTGTACTCATAATATGGCTGAATATGAAGCTTGTTCTATGGGTATCCAAACTGCATTGGATATGAAGATAAAGAAACTTCGAGTCTTGGGAGATTCTATGTTGGTGATTCACCAATTGAGAGGAGAATGGGAAACAAGAGACACTAAGCTACTGCCTTATAAAAAGCTTATATTAGATTTGTCTCATAAATTTGAAGAAATCACTTTTGACTATTTACCAAGGGAGAGTAATCAGATAGCAGACGCCTTGGCTACGCTTGCAGTCATGTTCAACATAGACCCCAATCATGAGGTACAACCTATTAAGATGGGAAGGGTAGATGTTTCAGCCTCCTGCATGAATATAGAAGAAGAGTTTGATGACAAGCCGTGGTTTCAAGACATCAAACATTATTTGAAATGCGGAACCTATCCTCTAAATGCCTCAGAAAATGACAAGCGCACACTTAGAAAGTTAGCAATGAAGTTCTTCCTAAATGGAGAAACACTTTACAAAAGAAATCATGATATGGTACTTCTAAGGTGTGTAGATACAAATGAAGCCAACACGATTATGAAAGAAATTCATGGGGGAATTTGCGGCACCCATGCAAATGGACACATGATGGCCAGACAGGCATTAAGGGTTGGCTATTACTGGTTAACCATGGAAGCTGACTGTATCAAATATGCCCGAAAATGCCACAAATGTCAGATTTACGCAGATAAAGCTCATGCTCCAGCATCTCAGTTGCACGTTATGACGACACCATGGCCATTTTCCATGTGGGGAATGGACGTTATAGGCCCTATTGACCCAAAAGCCTCAAACGGACATCGATTCATCTTGGTGGCAATAGATTATTTTACAAAATGGGTAGAAGCAATGTCCTATCGAGAGGTGACGAAGGGAGTTGTGATCAAATTTATCAAGAAGGAGATTATATGTCGCTATGGTCTTCCTGAGACCATAGTATCTGATAATGCACGAAATCTGAACAATAAATTGATGACTGAGTTATGTGAGCAATTCAAGATCAAGCATGTCAACTCAACTCCGTATAGACCAAAGATGAATGGAGCAGTGGAAGCTGCCAATAAAAACATAAAAAGGATTGTGCAAAAAATGACGGTGACGTATAAAGATTGGCATGAAATGCTTCCTTTTGCATTACATGGATATCGCACATCGGTTCGCACTTCAACTGGGGCAACACCATTTTCATTAGTTTATGGTATGGAAGCTGTTCTTCCCATTGAAGTGGAAATTCCATCATTAAGGGTCCTCATGGCGACTAATTTAGAAGAGGCTGAATGGATCCAAAACCGCTATGAGCAGCTCAACTTTGTTGAAGAAAAGAGATTGACAGCATTGTGCAGAGGTCAACTTTACCAAAGACGAATGATGAAAGCCTATGATAAGAAAGTGCGTTCTAGAGTATTCAGAGAAGGGGATTTAGTCTTAAAACGAATTCTTCCTTTTCTAAAAGATCACCGAGGCAAGTGGACCCCAAACTATGAAGGACCATTCGTGGTGAAGAAAGCTTTCTCTGGAGGAGCTTTAGTCTTGACTAACATGGATGGTAATGAGCTGCCAAGTCCAGTTAATTCAGATCAAGTTCGAAGATATTACGCATAGGCTACTTGTGTATCAAAGGATTCGGCAAAGTTGCGGGAATTCAACAAGTGTCTAGGAGAATTACGCTTCAATTTCTATATCATGTTTAAGAGGTTACTTTTGTCTCAAGTTCTAGAACCTTAACATTGACACATATGTCTATTGAATTTTAGTCATAAATCAAAGCTCCCTTCTCGAAGCATGGCATATCTTGTCCATTTTTCTCCCCCACACTCCATAATATTTCCTCAACTATGAATGTTTGGCATGTTTACCTTTATTATCATTACAATTGAATAAACAAAAAGTTACATAAACGCGATATTTCAAATCAATGGTGGTAACTTAAACGATTCGATGTGAAATACATATGTCCAAACAAAGAATCCAAAAGCAATATTTTTCCAAGAACACCGTGATCATGAAGGTTGATGGTATGTCATCATGGAGGACAAAACCGTCATTTCAACATGACAAAGTCTTGAACTGGGGCAAAACGATTATTTTTTTCTTCTCAAACTGGGGCAAAACCATTGTTATTACAGGAGCAAAGTCGTTATGGATACATTTTTGGTCATCAAACAAAGAACAAGTTGTTTAGCGAGTTCATGATCCAATTAAGGTCTATTACCAAGGGTGATGCGAATGGGGTGCCCGAGCTATCAAATATCCTTTAAAGAAATTTGTATCATAGTTTTCGGATAGTGCTGAATCTGCACCCCACGTATTCAAAGCATTCAAGTTTAGCGTGCATTGCAAAGAAAATTTATTTTCGGTTAAATCGAACCCGACTATTCAGTCGAGGTCGAAGCCTGTGTCAATCCACGTCCGTTTCAGTTTTTCTCTCTGTTAAATCGAACCCGACTATTCAGTCGAGGTCTAAGCCTGTGTCAATCCAGGTCCATTTTCATTTTTTTCTTTCGGTTAAATCGAACCCGACTATTCAGTCGAGGTCGAAGCCTGTGTCAATCCAGGTCCGTTTTCAATTTTTATCTCGGTTAAATCAAACTCGACTATTTAGTCGAGATCGAAGCCTGTGTCAATCCAGGTCTGTTTTCAATTTTTATCTCGGTTAAATCGAACCCGACTATTCAGTCGAGGTCGAAGCCTGTGTCAATCCAGGTCTGTTTTAAGTTTTTCTCTCTGTTAAATCGAACCCGACTATTCATTCGAGGTCGAAGCCTGTGCCAGGTCTGTTTTCAATTTTTATCTCCGTTAAATCGAACCCGACTATTCAGTCGAGGTCGAAGCCTGTGTCAATCCAGGTCTGTTTTAAGTTTTTCTCTCTGTTAAATCGAACCCGACTATTCAGTCGAGGTCGAAGCCTGTGTCAATCCAGGTCCATTTTCATTTTTTTCTTTCGGTTAAATCGAACCTGACTATTCAGTCGAGGTCGAAGCCTGTGTCAATCCAGGTCTGTTTTCAATTTTTATCTCGGTTAAATCAAACTCGACTATTTAGTCGAGGCCGAAGCCTGTGTCAATCTAGGTCCGTTTTCAATTTTTTATCTCGGTTAAATCAAACCCGACTATTCAGTCGAGGTCGAAGCGTGTCAATCCAGGTCCGTTTTAAGTTTTTCTCTCGGTTGAACCAAACCTGACTATTGAATTGTGGTCGATACCTGGTTCAAATTCTTACCAAACAAATCTTCGCCTCCCCAGTACTTAGTCTCTTTCCTTTGTCTACCCTTTCAATCCTTCAAGGATACACAAAGGGGGGCAAACTGTACACACCGTATTTGGTCCGGCTTGATTTTCAGTAATAATGTTTGAAGTTTTCCAATATTTGGTGGTCAATTTGTTTTTTCTTGTATGTCAACAAGAGCATAGCTCAATTGGCATAAGGTTGTATTGATAATCAAACCCTCCTTTTCACATATTTTTATCAAAAATTCGTTTTTTTTATTTTATTTTATTTTATTTATTTTTTTTATTTTTTTAAATTTTATTTTTATTTTGGTCTTCCCCATTCCTATTCAATGGGAAACTTACCTATTCAAAAGCTTTTCCATGGCTCTCATTTTTTTTTATTTTTTATTTTTTTTCTTTTCACCACCATTTTCTCATCCATCCTCCCCCTAATTTAGTAACCCTCCAAGTATAAAAAGGGGGGGGAGATGGAGGATGAAAACAAGAAGAAGGAGAGGAAGTTTAGAGTAAAAGTGAGCTTGAGAGAGTTTAGGCATTTGAGAGAGTTTAGGCATTTGAATAAGAGTTTAGCTTAGAGAGTGATAGAAAAGGAGAGAAAAAAAAGAGAAGAAGTTTAGAGTAAAAGTGAGCTTGAGAGAGTTTAGGCATTTGAATAAGAGTTTAGCTTAGAGAGTGATAGAAAAAGAGAGAAAAGAAAGTGGAAGAGGAAAAGAGGAAAAAAGAGGAGGAGGAAGGAGTATACGGGGAGAGAAAACATTGGGTAAGAAAGAAGGAAAAAAGAAGGAAGAGAGAAGTAAAAAAGGTTGGGTTTTGTTTTTCTATTTCCTTTGTTTTTTGTTTTGTTATTATTGTTGTTGTTGTTATTATTATTATTATTATTATTATTATTATTATTATCGTCATCATTATGATTATCATTTTTAATTTCTCTCTCATTTTAGTTCACTTTTTGCACTTTGCCAACTTCATTTTTTTATACTTTCTAATTTATTTGTTTTTTCCTTTCATTCTCCAAATTGCTTTAATCTAATCTTTAATTCTGCTTTGTCAATTTCAATTATTGTTATTGTTTTGATTTTCTTTTGAAAGGGATTATGGGAACTGAGTAATGTGCCTTCGTGGAGTCCAACTCCCGTGTAGGCGTTTGAAAATTCTCATTTTCCCTTTTAAAAGAATTTACTCTTTGAATAATTTTTCTTCTTTTACATCCTTTTTATTTTAAAAAAATATTTTTAGTAAACATAATCATGTACACCCATGTTCCTTTAATTTAAAGGGAGATTAGGCATGATTTATATTAAATTGGATATCCAACTCATAATGTTTAATCCTTGCTTTATTTCTAAAGTTAAGGTAAAAACGAATGAGACATCTTGTGTTCAGTATTGCATTTTGAGTTTTATTTTCATATCTATCATTTTTTTAAGAAAAATAAAATAAAGGACTGTTTTTATTCATTTAATTGGACAATTTAAGATACTGTGGTAATCGTTTTCTTAAACGGGTGTTGTAGGGTGCTAATACCTTCCCTACACTCAAACGACTCCCGAACCTAATTTCTGGTTTTCTAAGACTAGTTTTGTTTTTATTTTAAAGGTGACCAATCACACCCTCAATGATTGGTGGCGACTCCAATTTTCTTCTAAAAAAACCAAGAAAGGATGTCGGCCGCTCCGCGTCGCGATGACGTTGCGACAAATACTGTCTACAATGCACCCTTACAATTGATTGTGGCTGATGTTTGGGGTCCTGCTTTTAAGACTTCTAGAAACGGCTTCCGCTATTATATTAGTTTTGTCGATGTATACTCACGTTATACTTGGATTTATTTTTTGAATTCTAAATCTGAGGCCTTTAATGCTTTTCTTCTTTTTAAAGTTCATGTGGAAAAGCTCTTTAGTCGACCTATTATTCGTTTGCAAACCGATGGTGGGGGTGAATTTCGTTCTTTCACTCCTTTTCTTAAGACCAACGGAATAGAACATAGGTTGACTTGTCCATATACTTTCCAACAAAATGGGATTGTTGAAAGAAAACATCGACATATTGTGGATATGGGTCTTACGCTCTTATCCCATTCCTCTCTTTCCTTGGAATTCTGGGATGAAGTTTTTTCAAGTGCAGTGTATATCATCAATAGGCTTCCTACTAAAGTCCATCATGATATTTCACCTATGGAGAAACTATTTGGCACCAAACTTGATTACTCTTTTTTAAAAACGTTTGGATGTCTGTGTTACCCTTCATTAAGAGCTTATAACAATCACAAGTTAGATCCACGATCAACTCCATGTCTTTTTCTTGGTTATAGCTCCATTCACAAGGGTTATAAATGCCTCTCTTCCTTTGGGAGGCTGTACATTTCCAGGCATGTACTTTTTGATGAAACCGTGTATCCAACCTCCTCTTTTATCCAGCAGCCTGAATCCCAAATACCGGATATTGCTTCCAGTTTACCTGTCCTTAGGCCTATTGATAAAACATCTCCTTTAGTCCAACCTTATTCTGACAAACCACCCACACCTACATTACCTATTGACCAATCCAACACTCCATCCATTTAGTTTTCATCTGACCACATTATTGACTCTTCTGACTCACACTCAACCCGAGAGCTTCAGCCTACCAACACAAATATATCAACCTTTAATCTTTTTCCACCAGCTATCATTCCTTCTTCAGCTACTACCCTCCTACCCGAGAGCTCTGATATTTTGAATAACAGACCTGTTGATGAGAGATCTGATGCGGTTAATAAACACTCCATGGTTACTCGTAGCAAAGCTGGAGTTTTCAAGCCCAAAATATATTTTACTGAATATATTGAAGTGGAGCCTCCAAATGTCAAAGAAGCCCTCAAATGTGAGCACTGGGTTAGAGCTATGGAAGAGGAATATAAAGCCTTGATAACTAATGATACCTGGTCTTTGGAAGATATTCTCTTTGATAAGAAGGTAATAGGCTGCAAATGGGTCTTCAAGATCAAAAGGAATTCTGATGGCTCCATTGCTCGGTACAAAGCACGTGTAGTAGCTCAAGGTTTTCATCAACAAGCTGACTTAGACTACACTAAGACATCTAGTCCGGTTGTAAAGCCAACCACCATCCGGGTGCTTTTTACTTTGGCTTTATATTATGGCTGGAAGTTAAGACAGGTAGATATTAACAATGCTTTTCTTCATAGCCTATTAACTAAGGAAGTTTTCATGAATTAATCGCCTGGGATGACATCTTCTACCCATCCAAATAAAGTGTGCAAGCTGAAGAAGGCATTATATGGTCTCAAGCAAGCTCCACGGGCTTGGTTTGAGAGGCTGAGTTCTTTTCTTTGCTCTCTTGGTTTTGTCCAGTCGAAAGCAGATTCATCATTGTTGGTTTATAATCATAACAACTGCCTCTGCTATATCCTAGTGTATGTTGATGATATCGTGATAACAGGCAGTTCTTCTCAAGTAATAAAGCAACTCATTCAAGTATTACACAAGAAGTTTTCTCTCAAAGACCTTGGTTCTTTGAGTTATTTTCTTGGCGTTGAGGTATCTACTTTACCAGCTGGAGGTTTGTTTCTTTCTCAAAAGAAATACATTTCAGATCTGTTGTACAAGACAAATATGAGTCAAGCTAATGTTATAGCTACTCCCATGATTAGTGGTCATATCTTATCTGCTTTTAATGGTGAGAAATTTACTGATGTAAAGCTATATAGAAGTACGGTAGGGGCTTTACAGTATGCTACTCTTACAAGACCTGAGATTGCTTACAGTGTTAATAAGGTCTGTCAATTCATGCATTCCCCTACTGTTATCCACTGGCAAGCTGTAAAAAGGATTCTTAGATACCTAAAGGGGACTCTTGATCATGGATTGGTGTTTAAAAGGCCATCTGAGCTTCTGATCCAAGGCTATGCTGATGCTGACTGGGCATCAGAGCTTGATGACAGGAAATCAACCTCAGGTGTGTGTTTACTTTGGAGGAAATCTCATTCAATGGTTTTCCAAGAAACAAAGTGTTATTTCCAGATCAAGTACTGAGGCTGAATATAGAAGTTTAGCTCATGTATCAGCTGAGCTAATTTGGCTTAAGTCTCTCTTTGTTGATTTAAATATGTCTTTCTCAATCTCCTACTGTATGGTGTGACAATTTGAGTGCTGTGCATCTTAGTGCAAATCCTATTTTGCATTCTAGAACCAAACATGTTGAGATAGATATATATTTTGTTAGGGATCTTGTTACACAGAGGCAACTTCGAATCTGTCACCTGCCAGCTTCTACTCAAGTTGCTGATGTTTTTACAAAACCTCTGTCAGCAGTTCGGTTTCTTCCCTTAAAGAGCAAGCTCAATGTCTATTCTTCACTAGCCATTGGCTTGAGGGGGGGGGGGGGGTGTAAAGAGAGCACATTAAGTCAGTATTATTGTATCTCAACTGTAATCATAGTGATTCTATTATTGTATTAGTTGGGAGTTTGTTATTTATCTTGTTTACAGAGTGTTTCTATAAATGTCTCTGCTTTTGATCACTTCAATATAGAAAAAGATTATCTTGTGGTCTCTCTCTCTGTTATTAGAAATTTGTCAGGACGAGATTAGAAGTTCCACTGTGATGTAGATAGTAAGAACTCTGAGAATTCTGAGCCTCTGATCGATCTTCAGACGAACTAGAAGAATTCGTAGCAATCGAATTGGTCAAAATATCCATGACGAGAGAGAGGAAATGCAAAGAAACTCACGGGAAAAAAATTGAAGTAACTTGGCAACAGAATAATTTTTCACTACTTTGATATGATAAGAAAGTTCACGTGGAGGAAAAATAATAATCTCCTCTGTATTGATAATAATAAAAATAATGTATTTATACATGAGAAATAACAGACTTAAACCAGATTTAACAAAATAACCAATAAACTCTAATAATTATTATTTAGACCATTTTGAATTGATTTTAAATGAAATCAAGTAAAAATAGTCATAAATTACTAGGAAAGTCTAAATTGATTCACTATTGAAATTTAGGATCTTAATTGATACCATTATTAATTTAGGCCCGTTTGATAAGTAAGCTTATAAAATACTACATTCACCTATACCACTACTACAAAATTGGGTTTCTATGGCCAAAGCGAGCTTAGCTCAACGGTAATTGGCATGTACCCTCGACCATGAGGTCAGAGGTTCGAATCTTCCCACCCCCAAATGTTGATGTACTAAAAAAAAAAAAAAAAAATTGGGTTTCTATGATACAAGGAAAAATGAAATAAAGTTAAGGAAGAGAAAAAAGTGTCATAAAATGTTTATTTCAAAAAAAAAAAAAAAAAGTGTCATAAAATGTAAAATGCACGTTTTTTGCGGGAAAAAAACGGAGTGTTACATATTTTTGGAAATTTATGATGTTTTTTAAATGTCATAAAATTGTGACATTTTTTAAATGTCATTATATTCGTTTTTAAGTGATTTTTTTAATCTTAAAAACAATTTAATAAAAAGGAAAGAAAGAGAAACAAACGAAATATCGGGCAAAACTTCCCCAAAATCAAAACCCCCGCCTTCCCTTCCCTCCCCTCACATCTCTTCCGCCACCAGCACCCATCTTCGGTGTTCTCACAGCGTGTAGCGAGCAGGCCCACGCCGGCAAATCTCTCTCCCTCTCCCTCTCGTTGTCTTCGTCGAGCAGCCCTCCAGTCGCGCCAATTTCGTTCTCCATCTCCCTCTCGGTTTCGTGCAACAGCGATTCACATCAGATCCACGCATTTTCCCCTCTCGTCGTCTTCTTTCCTTGCCCAAAGCGGCCGCGAGCAGCCCAACCCATCCTAATGTGGTATTGCATTGTTTTTCGGATTGTTGGTAATGCCCATAACTTGGAATCTTGTTTCTTTTCTTTCTTTTTGTGTTTGTTTAACAATATTCCTCAATCAATAGAAAATAGTGAAATCTTGTTTCTTTTCTTTCTTTTTGTCTGTGAGTTTGATCCTCTTCGAACACCTTTCCAACAAATACCCAAGTGATTTAGTGGGTAATGGATTGTTCTAACCTCCCTTTTTTTCGATTAAGCATTCAAATCTGTTTATAGCCATTGGAACTGTTATGCTTTTAGGCTCGAGTTAGTTTTAGGCTCATTGAAGCATGTTTTAGCTAGGATTTGAATCCTTTTGGTAAAGTTTGGTAGATACGAGCTCTAATTATTCAACTTTCCTTTGTAGTTTTTGGATGAATCCATTAAGGATTAAAAGCGACTTTGAGAAAAGAACAATTTGGGGAGAGAAAATCCGGCGAGAGAAAGTTATCAGAATGGGCGTTTTGGCAGTAATTGGAGTGTTGTTGTCGTTTCCGTACTACTACGTGTTATGGAATCGCCCACAGTTGTGGGTGAACTTGTGCGGTTGGCGCGAGCCCTACAAATTGAAGGCTCAGGTCTCGATTTTCCTCAAGTTGCTTCAGTTCCTCTCCATCCTCCATGTCTCCTCCTTCTCATGGCTGCCACCTCTCTACTTCTGGCCTCTCATGGCCTTTGGGCAGTTCTTGAACTTTCAGGTCTGCCTCTATCTCTCTGATGTGCTGAATTCTGCTTTTGATGTAGTTTTTTATTTACCATGAGTTTTGTGTATGTTTATGAGAGGAGATTTGCGAGCTGTAAGTGAAAGTGAAAATTTATTGGTGCGTTTTGTTTACTAAGCCAGATGACAGTGATTTGAGCTGTTGAATCTTGGGGAAATGTGGGTGTTAAGAATGAATTTGATTATTACATTTCTCTTTCAGCTTGAGCTTATTTGTTTTGGGGTGATGATTAGCATTCTGAAATTGTGAATTTGGAATTACTTTTGTGTAATTGTAAGTTTGGGACGACTTTTGAGCAGTGGGTAGAAAGTTAAAGCATTTAATGTAAAAGTGTCTTTATAAGTTTTTTTTAACCAGATATAATGAAGATTTAAAAAAGTGAGCTTTGCTTTCTACACCTTCAAAGTCATCTCAAACTCATTGTAATTTAATATTGGAATTCTTGGTGATCTTTTATGGTAATATCTAGCTTTAAGTTGAGTTTGCTTCTATATCAAGGGAGAAAGGTGTAGATGTGAAAAAGTTTTCTACCTTTTTATGGATAAGAATTGGTTGTGTTGCACCAAAAAGCTTTTATTAGAGAGTGAAGCACTAGGTAGAGAGAAAGACCAGCCTGACCAAGAGATTGGAGAGATCACTAAGAAAAACTATCTATTTAGTTAAACAAAACATTAAGATTTAAGAAAATTACAAAACTTCATATCAGTGGGAAGAGAATCCAAGAGGTTTGTGTGTACATGTGAAAAAGTTTTCTATCTTTTTATGGATAAGAATTCTACTCTTCGGCATGGCAGCCCTGCATCTCTCTATGTTGCCAAGGATGATGGTGGAGGTTTGTTTGATTTCCTCCCATTTCTTTTTGGAATTTTTTGGTTTTTGTTTTTTTTATTTTGTTTTTTGTTTTTTTTTATTGTGGAGATCCTGGTTTTTTGTTTGTGGTTTATGAAAGGTTTTGTGATTTAGTTGTGTATATGATCCATGTGGGTTGGTGCATCCAAGTGATTTGAAATTGGGGATATTGTAAATGGATGATTTAGTTGATGCTGAATTGATGGTGATTTTGAACTGGTCTGTTGCATTTGAGGAAGGCTAAAACTTTGTTTTGAACAAGAATGGTGTAATTAGAGTGTTGCAATTGAGGAATGATATGGAAGTTTGGATTTTGCTTGGAGTAGATAAAAAATGTTTTAACATGTCATGGGTTTTTATTAAAAAAAAGTTTAATTATCTTTTGATAAATTATCCTTATTTTCACTTGTATGCTTTTTGTTTCATTAGTGAACTCTCAGGGAAGTTGGCGAACAGATTGACTTCGAGTAGGCCTTTTTATGTTAAATTTCAAGATTTCATCTCTTGCATTTCACATCAATATTCTAATCCTTCCAACAGCACAAACCAAAAACCATTTTTTGAAGTACAATGGACACAATATTACACTAATAACTACACATTTTCTATAACTGTGGTAACAATCGCTATGTCATTCTTGTCATTCCTATGATAGCCTATTCTTTCATTTCAATTATAGTTTAATATCCTTTTTATACTAATTTATTTCTTGTACTGCATATTCTCTCTTGGATTTTTTTTTTTTTTTTTTTTTTTTGTTTTGGGGCAAGGGAGAGGGTGGTTATCTATTTTTACAATTCTTGTACCTTCTCCCTGAAATTCATTTGGTATTTTCATCTCTTATTATAGTACTCTAGCTTATAGTTATCTTTGGCAAAAGGCAGTGTGTTACTTGAATAGTAGTTATGGAGTAGATTTTGCAGGTGGGCTGTTTCACTTTCTCGACGGGGAAACAAAAACCATCTCGCCTTTTTTTTTTTTTTAAGAGTATGTTGTTAGATAAAAGTTGGATCATTAGTTTATAGTTTTTCTTATTTTATTATAAATCTGTTGTTTTTTCTATAAGAAACTGAGAAATGTTTTTTCGGGGATAAAAGTATCATATATATATTTTTATTTAAAATCTGATATTGGTTTTCCCATATGTACTTTTTCTTTACTTCACTGCATTGTTAAACATTATATAATTGGCTTCTCAAATTCTTGCAGATGTTGTATAGCTTATCATCTCATTCATATAGCAGTTGAAATTTAAAGTATCACAGTATAAATTGTATCTTTTATGTGAAAATTATGTAGATGCATCAAAAGATACAAATATATTATATAAAAGTTGTTCTAAATAGTGTATAAATGCATATTCATGAATATGAATGTGTCCCTGTTCTAACATATTAGAATTTATCGTTCAACATGTTGTCATTATGTTTCTTGATTCCAACACTTGCGTTATATTTGTGCTTCTAAACTTTTGTTTGTGTGTTGCTTATCTTTTGGGATGCCTAGTATGGGTTATCATGTGTGTGTTTGCTTATCTTTTGGGATGTCTGATATGGGTTTTTGGTGATATGTTGTCCCTTCACTACTTTCTGAGTAATTCCTGTTTGAATTTGAAGGCCTCGTGAAGTAGAGGGGTTGATCAAGTTGTGGCACTAGAGAACGATAAAGATAATTTTTTAAATTATTTGTAATATCAAAAATTTCTTTTTAGCAAATATGTTTACTTGGTCATTCTTCAGGAGGGGAGGGGTATGTGATAAGTGGAATTTATAGAGTTTAAATTACTTAGAAGGTTTAACTTTTAAATTACTTATAAGTTTCCTTGTTTTGTTATCTACCATCTTCTTATGTTTTTAAAAACCAAATCAAATTTTGAAAACTAAAGCAAGTACTAGTTTTCAAAAACTTTTTTTTTTTTTCAAATAGTTATTAAACGGGATGTTAGAGTTTTCAGACCATGTTTAAAGTATAAATTGTTTTATTTTTTTTTAAAAAAAATTAATACTGTCTCTATTATGAGTTCGCAAGGTCGTCAAGTCAATGGCAGCATCCACTACCCAATGTCCACGGTACCAACTTGCCAAGTTGCCTCATGATCATATCCAATTATTCAATGGAAGGTTGATACTTCTCTAAAGCTTGCATGTTTATAGAGAATCCATCCAATTGGGACAATTTTTTCCACTTGTTCTCTCCCCTACTAAAGATGGGAGTAATTGCTGTAATTGGGACGTTTTTTTTACAGAGAAAAAACAAAATTTATCATAAATTTATTGGGTTGTATCTAGATGCTAAAAAGTGTTGTAATTTTTACTTTTAGTTCAATTTCCGTTAATTCATCTAATAGTTTAAACCAAAAAAAAAAAAAAAAAGTGTCGCGAAATAGCCTGATTCATAGAAGGTCGATCCCTGAAGTAGATACTAATTAATGTGAGTAGATTAATTAGTATCTGCAAGAGTATTAGGGTGCTAGTAGGAGATGTAAGAGGAATATTAGGAAGAAGGGATTGCTTTACAATGATAGTAATGAGAATGATGAGTTGATAATTCACGTGGATGCGATGTGTGATGAAAGGAATTGTACTACATTGTAACAAAATCCAGAATCACAAAGCCAAACCGCAAACTCGAAACAAAGCGGAACAAAATAAAGAGAAAGTGAAGAGAGAAATCAAACACACCGGATTATAGTGGTTCCACCGTTAGGTGTACATCCACGGTGCGAAACAGAGAGGAGAGATCTTTTCATTACCAAGCGAAGAACAAATCGAGGGAGAAGTCGCCGATTACAAGCTCTCAAATACAAGCCCACAAAACCCTAAATCACTCATACTGAAACAATCGTGAAAGTAATGCTTATGTAGCCAAAATACAGCCAATCAAATTTACATAAATGCCCCCAATGATACAAATATTTACTTCAGAAAAATTACTGCAGTAAATGGCCAAATTAGGAGCAGTAGATGAAATTCACTATCAACAAATCGCCCTCTTGAAGAACATCTTCTGCCACAAAGAAAAGACCACCATCCCTGATTCACAAGTCACCAAAATTCATAATGCCATCTGCCATACTCGAGCTTAAGAAGCTCACAAAGGTACTCAAACCTGTCTCCAGAAAGAACTTTAGTCAATAAATCAGCTGGGGTTGTGTGATGTGTTTATTTTACACAAAACAATCTTTCTTCCTTCAAGTGCTTCCCGAACATAATGAAAACGCACATCAATGTGCTTAGTTCGGTCATGGAAGCTCGGATTTTTCGATAAAGAAAGCGCGCTCTGACTATCACAGAATATCTTAACAGAATAAGAGGAAGAACACATTTCATTAATCAAACCTTTCAACCACATGGATTCTTTTACCGAATCAGCTAGAGCAATATACTCTGTTTCAGTAGATGATAATGCAACCACCGATTGGAGCGTCGATCTCCAGCTTATAATATTTCCAAACAAGGTAAAAACATAACCAGAAAGTGAACGCCTCTTATCTAAGTCTGCAGAATAGTCAGAATCCACATAACCAACAATATAATCATCAAAATTCTCAAGTTTTGTGTACAACAAACCTTTACCAACCGATCCTTTAACATATCTAAGCACCCATTTAGATGCTTCCCAATGAGTTTTCCCCGGTTTACTCATATATCAACTAATCATGCTCAAAGAATAAGCCTCAGGACGACAACAAATCATACCATACGTAAGGCTCCCTACTAAATTAGCATATGGAATAGTACTCATTTCCTCAATTTCTTCATTAGTAGTAGGAGACTGTGAAGCAGAAAGTTTGAAGTGTTGTGCCAAAGGAGTTTTAACCGGTTTACAACTCTCCATATGAAATCTTTTCACAACTTTATTCAAATAATCAGTTTGACAAACAAACAACTGACCCATAGATCTATCTCTTTGAATTTCCATTCCAAGTATTTTCTTGGCAAATCCCAAATCCTTCATTTCAAATTTTCTACTTAATTGAGATTTCAAAAGACAAATTTCTTGAACACTATTTGAGGCAATCAGTATATCATCCACATATAAGAGTAACAATACAAACACTTTTTTATTCACCGTTCTCTTATAAACACAAGAATCAAAGTTGCTTTTCACAAACCCATTAGAAACAATGAAAGCATCAAAACACTTATTCCATTGCCTAGATGATTGCTTCAAACCATATATGGATTTCTTTAAATGACAAACAAAATCCTGTTTACCAACAATTTCAAAACTAGGGGGCTGTTTCATGTAAATATCCTCATCCAAAGTTCCATACAAGAATGCAGTAGTAACATCCATTTGCTCTAATTCTAAATCAAATTGAGTTACCATAGATATATAAGAGGATGTGAATGGATGAGTGACAAACAACAGGAGAAAAAACCTCGTTGTAATCAATCCCCTCCTCTTGTGTGAAACCTTTGGCTACCAATCTAGCCTTAAACCGAGGCTTATCATTAAAAGCAATTCCTGATTTTATTTTGAAGATCCATTTACAATTAACAATCTTCTTATTTGTTGGCTTTTTAACAAGTGTCCAAGTCTTATTTTTGTGAAGAGATTCAATCTCTTGATTCATGGTTGTTATCCAATTTTTTGATTCTTTAGAACTCACAGCTTGCTTATAAGTATTTGGTTCACAAAACATAGTATCTTCAAAACAATTTAGGGTATAACCAACAAATTCAGCTTCATCAAATCTAGAAGGAGGTCTTATAACTCTTCTTGATCTATCTCTTGTAAGTTGGTAATTTTGAAGTTGATTTTGTTCATTAGTGTTCACAATTTGGTCGCCCTCTAAAACTGGATCTCCCTCTAATTCTTGAGAACTTAAAGACAAGTCAGATGCATTATTTGGGGGTTCAATTACTAATTGTTGAAGCTGATTATTACCCAAAACAAATTCTGGAGATTGCAATTCAATTTCAAAAGGCTTGCTGCCTTTTTCTTCAATTTTATTAGCTGTTTGAGATTCATTCCAGGCCATTTTTTCTTCATTAAAAGTAACATCTCTGCTAATAAAAACTTTACTATCTCCAGATTCAAGAGACCAAAGTTTATATCCCTTAACCCCTTGAAGATATCCTATAAACATACAACGTTTGGCTTTTGACTCTAATTTTCCTTGTTTACATGTGCATAAGCTGCACATCCAAAAGTTCTCAAGTGTTCAAGTTTTGGTGGGTGCCCAAACCAAACTTCTTGAGGTGTTTTAAATTTTAAAGCAGTAGACGGACTTCTATTAATCAAATACACAGTTGTACTTACTGCCTCACCCCAAAAAACCTTAGGAAGACTAGCATTGGATAACAAACACCTTACCTTTTCAAGAATGGTTCTACTGAACCTTTCAGCTAACCCATTTTGCTGTGGGGTTCCAGGAACAGTAAGATGTCTAGTTATTCCATTTTCTTTACACAATTTATCAAAATCAACATTCAAATATTCCAAACCATTATCGGTTCTAAGCTTTTTTATCTTCCTACCAGTTTGATTTTCAATCATGACCTTCCATTCAACAAATTTTGCATAAGTTTCATCTTTGGTCTTTAACATATACACCCACAATTTTCTTGAATAGTCATCAATTAATGAGAGGAAGTATTTAGCCCCTCCATGAGTTCTCACTCTAGAGGGTCCCCACAAATCAGAATGTATGTAATCCAATTTCCCTTCGGTTTTAAAAACTGATTTTCCAAAACTCTGTCTAGTCGACTTTCCCATGACACAATGTTCACAAAATTTTATTTGCTGAGGTTTCTGTTTACCAATCAATCCTTGTTTAAACAAATAATCAACACCACGTTGACTCATATGACCCAACCTATTATGCCATAGTTGAGCAAGTTTATCTTCCTTATTCAAAACAATATTAGACTCCCCATTAGGTATATTCCCTTGAAGGACATACAAACCATCTTGTAGAATACCCTGAAGCTTAATTGAAGAATCTTTATATACTGTTAAACTGCCATTTTTAGACACATAACTGAATCCAGCCTTATCCAAGGTTCCTAGTGATATCAAATTTCTTCTAAGGCCAGGAACATATCTCACAGAGGTTAACAATTTGACTGACCCATCAATCATGGTAAGTTTTACAGATCCAATACCTTTTATTTCACATTGTTGGTTATTACCCATCACAACTTTGCCTCCTTCCATATCTTCCAATTCAACAAAATGATGTTTGTAGGGAGACATATGGAAGGTGCAACCAGAGTCTAATATCCACTCATCGGTATGATTAATATTACCTACCATTAAAACCTCTGCAGACTCATATCCTTCACCCACATTAACAGCCATTTTATTCTGATTATTCTTTCTTACGTGCAATTTTCCTTTCTTTCTCAAAATTGGGCAATCATATTTTATGTGTCCTTCCTTTCGGCAGTAGTTACAAGTGGGCTTATCATTCTGATTTTGATTAGTCTTCTGAGAAGGTTTATTTTGCTTACTCGAACTAGGCTTACTGTTATGATTCTTATGCTGTTTATTCTTAACAAACAAGGCTTCGGTGTCTTTCTTCTCTGATTTTAATTCCAATTCTTTGGATCGAAGTGAGTTCAAAACAATATCCAGTGTTAAACTGTCTCTTCCATATCTAATAGCACACTTAATCTTTTTATATCTTTCAGGCAAAGAGTTTAGAAGGATTACAACTTGATTTTCAGTATCTAATTTCTCTCCAGAATTTACTAAGTCAGCACAAATTCGATTAAAATCATGTATATTCTCCTCTAAGTTCTTAGACGGATCTATCTTAAAACTGAACAGTCTTTCTTTGAGATAGATTTTATTAATGAGTGATTTCAACATATAAAACTCATCCAATTTCTTCCACAGATCAGCCACATTATCAACATCATTCAGACGTCTCAACACAGCATCAGACAGATACAATATCACCGTACTAAAAGCTATCTCAGACATCTCAACTTTTTCATCATCAGTCATGGTTGCGGGGTACTTACTTGGATCTAAGGCCTTAGCGACCTTCTGCTTAACGAGAAGAGCTTTCATCTTCTTCTTCCATAAACTGAAGTCCCCCTTTCCGTCGAAGCGTTCCAACTCAAAACGGGCAGCCATCGATAAATTGGTCCGAAATTGGGTCGTATATCAGAAATCCTTCAACCGATCGGAGAATAAATGCAAAAACAAAGAGAGCAGAAAAATCGATTAGTGAAACGCGACAATAAGACCGATTCACCTTAAAACAAGCTCAAAACTAGAATTCTTCCTTTTAAAACAGCTCTGATACCAATTGTTGTAACAAAATCCAGAATCACAAAGCCAAACTGCAAACTCGAAAAAAAGCGGAACAAAATAAAGAGAAATGGAAGAGAGAAATCAAACACACCGGATTATAGTGGTTCCACCGTTAGGTGTACATCCACTGTGGGAATCAGAGAGGAGAGATCTTTTCATTACCAAGCGAAGAACAAATCGAGGGAGAAGTCGCCGATTACAAGCTCTCAAATACAAGCCCACAAAACCCTAAATCACTCATACTGAAGCAATCGTGAAAGTGATGCTTATATAGCAAAAATACAGCCAGCCGAATTTACATAAATGCCCCACTGCAGTAAATGGCCAAATTAGGAGTAGTAGATGAAATTCACTATCAACATAACAGAATTGTACTACTGGGTATGGGGTGGTGATTCGTGCTTCTAATGGTGATGTAAAGGCGACTATGCATGGCCGAAATTCGATGTTTATTTTTTCGTTGTGTGCAGAGGCAAGAGCTATGTTGGAAGGTCTTCAATTGGCTCATCAGATGGATTTCAGGAAAATTTTTATGATGTCTGATTTGCTAAATTTGATTTCACTTTTAAATGGTGAGGTGAGCTCATCCATTAGTTTGGGACATTTAGGCGCTTAAGAGGAATTTTCAATTTTTGAGATTTGTCTATGTCTATTGAAGCCTGGTTATGTTCAAACCCAATGCTTTGGATAAGTGATTATCCACAATGGTTATTATCGAAGATTCTTTAAAACCTATCAGACACCTTTTTCCTTGAAACGAATATCCGTTTGGGTTTCATGGATTGATACCATTTTAGATAACATAGGGTTTATCATCTCAAAACCAATTAACAATGAATGGAGTAACTCATGTATCTTATAAATTGTGAGGTCTCCCTTAATCTTTTCAATGTGGGATCCTCAACAATATTTAATAAAATGACGTATATACTTTGTGTGCAACTAATTTTTAAAGTGTGTATATATATGCACACCAAGTATTATTTGAAAATAACATGATGGTATAATTATGACGAATAAATATAACGAGTATATATTTTTAAGTAACAAAAATATACCAAGTGTATATGATGAATATGTAAAATAGGTGGAAACATATTGTTATAGGTAATTTTGGACCACCATGATATGCAAGGAGCTGACGAGGACAACCGGACGGGGGTAGGACCAGGAAGCGACCCAGAGGAAGACCAACCAACGGGTCGGGCCAAAATGGCCCGACCCATATGGTCGGCCTTGGCCCAAGGCCGAGGCCGAGTTCGTTTGCCTCTGCTCGATCCCTGCTGCCTCCAGTCGCCCCGGTCCAGCCTGGTTCGTCCCGAAACGCCTCTGGATTCCTAAAAACCCTAGGAGCACGAGCAGGTATTTATACCCCTCTTCACCACTGAAGAAGGGACTCCGAACTCTCGAACTCTCGAACTCTCTACTCTCTTCTCTTACTCTCTAGCCCTCCTCCTTTCGTTTTCTGACTTAAGCATCGGAGGCGGTGTGGCTAGCACCACACCGGTGTGCAGTTTTCCTTGATTTGCAGGCCACGTCTTCCCCCTCATCTACAAATTTATCATTGGTGGCACGTGAAGGTCAGATGAGTTCCTTTGACCAAATTTGACCATCAACACATACCTCAATAAAGATATATATCTGCCAAAGTGAGCATAGTTCAACTGTATTTGACATGTACCTCTGACCAAGAAGTCATAGGTTTGAATCTTCCTACCTTCAAATGTTGTTGAACTAATAAATAAATAAATAAATAAATAAAGATATATATAAACGTAATATAAATGTTAGACTATATTAACTTAATATCACTCTCTAATTTCAACTATGCTGAAGTTCTTTCAAAAAAACAAAAAAAAAAAAAAAAACAAAAATATACTATTGCTGAAGTTGATTTCCTTACCTGTTTTCGAGGTCATTATAGACTTGAAATAAAATATTAACATTTCAAAAAAAATATCTTGACCAAGTGTCCCTAAGGTTGACTTTACAGGTACCAAATTTAATAGAAAATGGTACGGCAGCAGTGGTTTTGGTGGCGTTCTTAAATCAAGCAAAATGAAGAAAGCAAGTATTATTTTTTAACACAGAGCTTGAGCTTCCTTTGCCATGGCCGCTGTCAACTTCTTCCTTTCTCTTCTCTCCCTTTCTGCTCTTCTATGTTTCGTCTCCACCCAGAATCCTTCAGGTAACCTCAAATTACTATTGCATCAAAATGCTTAAACTTGTTACAGTAAATTTTATTTTTTTTTATCCATACTTTTAATATTTTTCGTCACTTATGAGTTAAGGGTTTGCATATATGCCTCTTGCACTGATCTCTATTAAACTACCAACACTCTTTAAAAAAATTAAAAAAAAAAAAAAACCCAACAAAAAGAAAAGAAGGGCCAAAAGCTTTTTTGAGTACCCAAAAAAAAAACAAAAATTAAAAGTTCAATAAGATTTGTATGGCAGAATTAAATCATATTTTAGTCATTGTACTTTATTTTGTTTGCCTATTTTTATCTTTATACTTTCCAAACATCATCTACTTTAAAATGGCAGAATTAAAAATTTTCTTAGATGGCAAAATTTTACCATTTAGTTTTACATATAAATAATTTTGAAAATGGGGTAGAAAGAAAAGTTTTAAATCTGTAGGTTCTTAATTATATGATCTTCAATAACCTGGGTACTAAAAATCAGCATTTTGAAAATAATGTTGAAAAGAAAAGGATTTTTTTTTTTTTTTTTGGCATCTGGGAGAGAGATGGGAGAGTTTTTTTTTTCCTTCTTCCAAAAAAAAAAAAAAAAAAAAACTGAATACTTACAGAAAAAAGGAGCTTTTTTTTTTCTCCTTCTTCCAAAAAAGACTGAATACTTACAGAAATTTTAGTGGTGCGGACTGCGGAGTAGTAATTTTCTTCTGCTTACTCAATAGGAAAATATTTTCCCTCAACTATAGAGTGAGTACATAAGGTAGAATAATTCTCCTCTGAATAATAAACTTCAAATTTTCTTTTTCCTTCTTTGAACAAGTTTGGTGTGCCTCGCTAAATTTTGATTTACTATTCAGGCTTCATCAGTTTAGATTGTGGACTTCCACCGGATGCCAAGTATGAAGAGCCAAATAGCGGGATAATCTATGACTCTGACGCGACATTCATAGACACTGGCACAATCCACAACATATCTTCTGATAGCATAAAAAACAACAACCAACAGTTATGGAGTCTCAGAAGCTTCCCTAAAGGGACCAGAAATTGCTACAAAGTTAGAGTACAGGTCGACACCAAGTATTTGATTCGAGCTAGCTTTCTATACGGCGACTATGACGGTCGAAGAAAACTCCCTAGCTTCGATCTCCACTTCGGACCCAACAATTGGACATCCGTCAATCTCAATGCAATCGACATGGTGAAGCATTTGGAGATTATACATGTTATTTCTTCAAATTATGTAGAAGTTTGCCTCATCAACACTGGTGCCGGAACTCCGTTCATTTCGGCTCTTGAGCTAAGGCCTTTAAACAACTTGTCTTACCCAACAGAGTCACCGTCGATGTCACTAGCCAATTTCTTCCGCTTCGATGTGGGTTCTGTTAACAACCAAACTTACAGGTCGAGTTACATTATTTTCTCTACTTCTCGTTTCAAAAATGGTTTCAATAACATTTGTTGCTCTTGCTCGTCGTTTTTGAAGATACAAAGATGATATTTACGATCGCATTTGGATGCCCATGGCTCCATTCCCAGAATGGACTTCATTAACCACACCGAACCCAATAAATGTCAATGACCCATGGTTCTTCAATCCAGCTCCGGCAGTCATGAATTCAGCAGTGACTCCAAAAGACGCCTCTGCACCATTACAATTCCACTGGATTTCACCAACCAACACCACAGAGTTTTTCGTGTACATGTACTTCTCAGAGTTTCTAAAGCTTCAATCCAATGAGTCCAGAGTGTTCGACATCATGCTTAATGGGAAAATTTGGCATAGTAAATCAATTTCTCCAACTTACTTGAACGAATACATCGTTTACAGTACTAAACCGTTGACTGGTGGAATGTTCAATTTCTCAATTGTCAAAACCGTCAATTCCACTCTTCCTCCAGTCCTCAACGCCATTGAAGCTTATACGGTCATTAATTTTTTTCTATCTGAGACAAACCAACAAGATGGTATTATTCTAATTTGCTTACTTTTCTCCCCCATTGATTTGAATGTTGAGTTTGTGTTTGTTAACGACACTTTGAGATTGAGATATTTCAGTTGATGGCATTTCAAACATCAAGAAAGTGTATGGAGTCGAAAGAAATTGGCAAGGAGATCCGTGTGTCCCTAGAGAATTTATTTGGCAAGGACTCAAATGTAGCTTTGTTGACGATTCTGAGCCTCCCAGAATTACATCCTTGTGAGTTTCTCCATTTCTGGGTCAATCTTTCATGTGTTGGTATTGAACTTTTTTATGCACATGTTGGAAGGGTTAATTAAAAAATAATTGTGATTCTATGTCATTCTTACGAGTCACTAAATGGTAACATGAGATATCTATTAGATAAATAGAGACTAAATTTGGCACTAATGGCGAGTAGATAGCATATAAGAAAATACACTGCTAGAGATAACAAAATCATTTAGCATTGTCTTCTCTCTGAAACGATTGTACTTGCCATCAGGAATTTATCCTTTAGTGGACTCACAGGGAAAATAGCTGAGGACATAGCAAATCTCACAATGCTAGAAACTCTGTAAGTATTTGACAATCAATTTTCAACAACCAATGAAGCCATAAGCCAATTGATCAGAACATATATTATCTCTATAAAATCTTTTTTTCTTATTTTGGTATCAGGGATTTATCCAACAATAACTTAAGTGGACCAGTGCCTGAGTTTCTTGTTCAATTGCCATCATTGAGAGTCTTGTAAGTGACGACTTACATAGTTTGAAGTCATTTTCCCACTTTCTTTCGAATAATATTGTTCTAAATTTTATTCTCTTTTTGCAGAAATTTAGAAAGAAACAACCTTTCCGGACTTATTCCTTCTCAACTCATTAAAAACTCTAATGATGGCCTTTTAAACTTAAGGTCTGATATCTCTTATAATGTATGATAAGATTACCAGTATAAGGGTAGTAATTTTGCCGGCGATAAAAATGATTTTGTGAAAAATTCAACTATTTTTGTGTTTGATAAAACTAATTATATTATTAAGGTCCCGATAACCATTTGATTTTTGGTTTTTGGTTTTTGAAAATTAAGCTTATAAACACTACTGCAACCCATAAATCTACTTGTTTTGTAATCTACCATATTCCCATATTTTCAAAAACTAAGTCAAGTTTTGGAAACTAAAAAAATAGTTTTCAAAAACTTGTTTTTGGTTTGAAATTTGGCTAAGAATTCAAGTGTATGTTTAAACAAACATGGAAACCATGGTATGAAAATTGGAAGAAAAAAACATAATTTTCAAAAACCAAAAACTAAAAGTCAAATGGTTATCAAACGGGCCTTAAATAATCGAAAGAAAATCACTTTTAAAATTACCTGGATTTGTAAAATATGTTAATCAAAGCTTGTTGGATTAACTTACCAAAAAATATAATAGCTCTTCTATCCTACTTTTCAATATTTTCATCTTATCCCATTTTATTCCACTATTTCATATTGAAGTTTAAAAATTTATCAAATGCTTATTTACTTTATATTATAATTGATTTTTTTTAAAAACAAAAATTTTCAGCAATTATTTTAAAAGTTATTGCAATCACAAACTAAGTCTGCATGCTAACATATGAACATGTAGCTCAATTGACATAAAGTTTATATCAATGATTGACAGGTCTGTGGTTCAAATCCTCCTAATCACATGTAAAAAAAAAAAAAAAAAAAAAAAAAAAAAAAAAAAAAACAGGTTTTTTTTTTTTTTTTTTTTTTTTTTCATTTTTGGAAAAAGCCTAAGGGTAGTCTATGAGGCAATTTGTAACCTTCTTATTTTTCATTCTCTCATTTTGAGAAAACACATGGATTTTGTTGGTTTTGCTTTTTTTCTTTTTAGAAAAATACCATTAATGAACATATCCTTAATTTTTCCTCAAAGTCGTTTTAAAATTAAACGTTTAAGGTCTGGTAGAAGCAAAGCCTAATATTTCCATTTCAAAATTTCTCATAGCTTCGGTGAGAATCCAAACTTATTCATCACAACTCTGCATGAAGAAAAGAAACGCAACATAGTTGTTCCTGTACTAGCATCAGTTTGTGGATTTGTTCTGCTTTTGTTCTTGATTTTAGGTGTTATCTTTTGGATCAAGATTAAACAAATAAGACAACAAGGTAAGATCAAAGACATGATTTTACTTCTGAATGAGTTCTCAAATTAGAAAATTTGAATCTGTGAATTTCTTTTTGAATCATTTCTTAATTAGGTGCCGAGATTGGAAGAACAAAACAAAACCTCGACCAATCTCAACAATTGGGTGCAACCAAAAAATGCTATTCTTACTCAGATATATTGAGAATGACAAACAATTTTGAGCGACTTCTCGGAGAAGGTGGATTTGGAAGAGTTTACTATGGTCAAATCAACAACACTGAAGTAGCTGTGAAGATGCTTTCCCCTCAATCAGCTCAAGGGTATCAACAATTTCAAACAGAGGTATGCAACTTTTATGAGCCATTAGTAAACATATAGAAATTCATGGGCAGATATTTGAATTTTCCTCACAATTAAAACTTAAAAACTCTATATTTTGCAGGTTGACATTCTCATGAGGGTTCATCACAAAAATTTGACTGAACTTGTTGGATATTGTAATGAATCAACCAATAAAGGATTAATCTATGAATACATGGAAAGAGGGAACTTGAGATCTCTTATCTCAGGTATGGTATGGATCATTGTTATTGTGTAAAACCATTAGAGCTTCAATTTATATATTATGTTTTGATATGAATGTAGGTGGCCGATCAATTAAGGTTTTGAGTTGGAAAGATAGGCTTCTTATAGCAATGGATGCAGCACATGGTTTGTACTACTATACCTGCTTTTTTTTTTACTCATTTTTCATGAACATGTCATTAAGAATAATGTCAATGGGACAATATGAGATCTAAGACGATTAATATTTCTCCATGACATCACGTCATGTTTTCTATTTTCAATTCCCTTATTTCATTCGGACTTAAAAGTCATTCATCTTAAACTTGTAGGATTTGAGTACCTACATCATGGTATCAAACCGGCTATAATACATAGAGACGTAAAATCTACAAACATCTTATTGGACAATAATTTTCGAGCGAAAGTGTCTGATTTTGGGCTATCGAGAATTTTTCCTGTGGAAGGTGGCACCACTCATGTGACAGCCACCAATGTAGTCGGTACTCATGGCTACATCGACCCAGAGTAAGTAATAATTTACCTTCAATTCCATCTCTATGTCTAATAATTAACTTCTATCATACGTACCATGTTTAGAGTATTGCTAGTTGGTCTTCTTCTTCTAAAATGATTCTTTTTCCTAATGGAGATTTTTGTTGGGCCAAATTGGATTTAGTTAGTATGGACATATTGGCTTGGCTCAATTTGAGGATGAATACCTGTTTTTTTTCTTGTAGGTACCACTTGTCGTTTAAATTAAATGAGAAAAGTGATGTTTATGGATTTGGAGTTATTCTTCTTGAAATCATAACTGGAAAACCAGCTTTGATAAAAACTAAAGACCAAGTAACTCATGTCTATCAATGGGTCAAGCCCTTGCTTTCTCAAGGTGATATTCAATCAATCATCGACCCACAAATAGAAGAAGATTTGGATGTGAACTCTATCTGGAAAGCAGTTGACTTAGCAATGTGTTGTGCATCTTCAAAATCAATAGATAGACCCAATATGAGTCAAGTTTTGATCGAGTTGAAAGAATGTTTGGCCATGGAATTGGCTCGTCATAATCATAGTCAATCTGAATATGTTGTTGCAGATTCCAGCATTATATTTGGACCATCGGCAAGGTAGATGATTCTATTAGCTTAGTTTTTTCCTGTGAAGTGTTTGAGCTTTTACTTCAAAATATTTATGCTACTTTACGTGTGGTTTATTTTACATTATTTGATTTTGAATACCTGCTTTATTTGGCATTATTTTAATTTGAGATTTATTCAGAAGTACTCTAATAGTTTCAAAATGTTCTTCAAAAATATAAATATTTAAACAGTAGGGTAACCTTAAAACAAAATGATCAGAAAAAATCAAATAAAGGAGAAAGGATGCAATTTTAACTCTTATCTATTTGACATGAACTGTAACCTCTAGAATTGGATTGAGAGAAAATTTACCAACAAGAACTTAGCTCAGCTGGCATAAAGTTGTACTGATAACCATTAGGTCTGTGGTTCGAAAATAAAAAATTGAGGGAACAGTATTTGCATAATAATAAAAGAAAAAATCAAATCATTATCTATCTTTTTAAAAAGGGAAAAAATCAATTTTAACTCTAGACTTAACAAATTGTATCAATTTTAACTTCAAACTTTCAATTTTATCAAATTGAACCTCAAACTTAATGAATAGTATCAATTTAAATTCCAAACTTGCATAAGTATTGTAATAGAGAAAAAGTATGAATTAGTAATAAAGATAATATCTATTAAAAAGTTGTTATTGTGGCTTGATGGCTTAACCCCATTTGTGTTTCTTTATAGACTTTTTTCGTTGCTCGTTTTTCCCCTTTTTTGCTCTATTTTTTGTTATTGTTTTTCATTTTTTTTCCGATTCTGCTTTTGTTTTAAAAAACAATATTTGTTTGTTCATATTTTTAAAATAATTATAAAAAAATTTCATTGTGTTTATAAAAATAAGGGAAAAATATATTTTGGTCCCTAAGATTTGAGTTAGGTTTCATTTTAGTCCTCAAGTTTTCAAACTCGACATTTTAACCCCTAAGGTTTGGATTCGTTTCATTTTAGTCCCTTCATCCATTTTTCCGTTAGAAGTTAACGAATGCCGATGTGGCACCTATTTTTTATTTTAAAAATATTTTTAAAATTTTTAAAATAAAAATAATATTAAATTAATAAAAATTATTATTTTATTATTTATGTACTTCATCTCTCCTCCTTTTCTTTTTTCTTCTTCTTCCAGCTCGATCGCGGACGTCGATTTTTTTCTTTTATTTTCTTCCTTTCTTCTTCGTTTCCTTCTCCTTATTTTCCTTTCTTCTCATCCTCTGAAACAGATCAAACAAAACTGTTGGTGCATAAGACACGTTGAATGAGTGATTCTTTCCACGAGTATTCAACAACAAAGCACCCAAATTCTTAGCATGCAACCCAGTCGGAGACAACACTCAATACAACACCAAATTCAGATAAATTCCTCTCAGAAATTAGACGCACACACAAAGAGAGGGAAAGCAAGAAGAAGATGGTAAGGAAGAAAACAAGACAAGAATGATAGTGGTACAGCACAAAAGCCTCATCCACTTTCTAAGGAGAGCTTCTTTATTAGGGGATTCACAAAGGAATTACAAGTAAGTCACTACACAATTTCCTCACGCACTCTTGTGTTTTTCTGAGTGATAGCACCAAATTAGTACTAATTATTTCTGTAAATATTGCTAATCATAATGCTATTATTTGTGATAATTGACTAATTTTGAGTATTATTGATCTATAGGTCATTTTGATGTTCTAGGGATCAAGAAGGACATTTTGGTAATTAAAAGTCTAGGGATCTATAGGTCATTTTGATGTTCCAGGGATCAAGAAGGACATTTTGGTAATTAAAAGTCTAGGGATCTATAGGTCATTTTGATGTTCTAGGGATCAAGAAAGTCAACCAAAACGTCCACATGGGCAAATATTTAGCCATTTTCCTGAGAGCTAGCATCAAGACGCTGCAATTATAGCGTCTCGACGCTACGGAAATCAGAAGCGGGCGAAAACATCGTCAGCATCTCGATTAGGGCTATATTCTCCTCTCCCTCTTTCGTTTCCAGTCGCTTTTCTTCCCCAAAGTCTCTGTAGTTTTCATATTTCTTAGGCTTTAGAGTAGATTTCTTAGTTTTTCATGGTGGATCGAGCCCGGGAGCGAGGTTCGACATTCCAAATAACGGGCTAAGCTCAACATTCATGTAATTGGGAACTCAGTTGTAAGTTTGATTTGGATTTTTATGAGATTCTGAGTATTTCATTCTGAATTTACTGTTTATGTGTGTCGAATTCTATTTTTATTCATGATTATAATTGATAGTAGAGATTGACAACCCCAATAGTCGTCGTTTTAATCATATTCGCTATTGGTAGTAAATAGGTGTAGCATGTGGCTCTATTTTAGGCGTATTATCCCTAATCTTGTAGCAAAGTGCATGTAAGCCTAGAATTTGACACTTAGTTAATTTTGTAATTTAGGCTTTTTCCTAGTTATAAAATTGGCTACCTAACTATCCAAATCATAATGCAATTGTAGCTAGTTAATTCGACCGGGTTAATTAGTAATCAATTAGATTAGCTTCGATGCATTGGTCGGGTTAATAAATTAGGGATATTATGGCTCTCTGGCTTTTCTAGGAGTACATTAGGCTTAAAACGTAAATTTCGGGATTAAATAATCTATGATTAAGATTCATCCAAACGAACACCGAATGTACCGATTGCATGAATCCAAGGTTCGATCAACCACTCCTTTTTATTTTTTCGCTCTTTATTTTCTGCAATTTATTTTCTTGCAATTTATTTTTCCTTGCTCTTATTTATTTTCTCCAATTTTCCTCCCCCTTCGGTTACATATAAACAAAAAAAACTTGGAAATAAAATCAACCGTTCCCTGTGTTCGACCCCGACCACTACTGCTACAAGTTAGCTTTAGGTGTCGGTGAATGTAAATTTATTTGACCCGAAGCCTTGACAACTTTGGCCCGTCACTGAGTCTCTGTTTGTATTTATACTCGAGGATACTGCTGTGACAGGTATAACTGAAGAGCTTGTTGGATTGCAACCAGTTTCTTGGGTAAAATTCTTAACAAAAACATTAACAAAAAACATGAGCCTTTTTCTCCCATTTCTCTTTCTTTTCCTTTCTCTCAATTTCCCCTATCTCTTCCCTCTCTACCATCGACACCTTCATCTTCGGCAAATGCACCCAACTTCGATATACTCCCAACTCTGCCTACGAGTCACATCACAACTTGCTACACACTTTCCTGGTAAACGGCTTCTACCCTCGCCGTTGTCCGTGGTGAAGGATTGGAAGAATTCCGTAATTCCGTAAAGCGGAAGCGTAATTGAGACCGATTCGTAGTTAATTTGTTTAATCTAAAATACCAATACATTGGCAATAAACGTAGAACTATTCTAGATTTATATTAAGGCTAAACATACAAAAATATTAGATTTAAATCTAATTTATATAGTAACAAGTTATTTACTCTCGTTGACGACTCATATTAATTTCACCAACTGCTTGTGAAATAATCACGAACTATCGCGAACACTACCAATATGGCTACACCGGTATGACTCTGAGACTACTAGAGACAGGAGACTGGTGGGAGCCTTCATGAGAATTCTTTGAGAGTAGGAGAATGAATGAGATGTCTTTCACCCCACCCTTTATAGGAGAAGGTAAAGATCTTTTCCTTATAGGAAAAGGTCATGAATAAGATCAAATCTACTATCTTATTCATATCTAATTTTAATAAATAATTAATTAATTTCATAATTAATTAATTACCCAATTAAATATCATATATTTAATCTTAGGGATTTTATAAAATTATTTATATTAATATGAATCCAATTCATATTAATTATTTGAACTCTTTCAAATATTTTCTCTCAATAATTAATTTTCATATACATTATATGATTCCCTTAAATACATTGAACACTTTCAATTTACAATTTATATTTAATTGCATCAAGTCTCTTTACGAGCTACCAGTGGGACCTAATGGACTTGCAGATCAGAAGCTCCAACTATATGAGATTTAATCGGCTAAACTCATTAACCAATTAATCAATTTTCGTTAATTGTGGGTTCACTCCACTAAAGACCCACAGTTGCACTCTTCTCACTGCAGACATAATTTTGTGTCCATGTATATAGACCAATAACAACAAGTTAGTCCTTCATGAGTGTTCGTAACTCCAGCTGGGTCAAATTATCGTTTTACCCCTGAGTTATCTCTACCTCCTTAAGTATCGGTGCTCATCTAATGAACAACCTGTTTGTGGTCCAACCATCAAATAGAAACCCCTCTCGGGCCAGTGAGAGGGTAGGACCCTTTGTTCAAGACCAGAAGACACCACTTAAGGGAACATTCATCTACTTCCTCAAAAGTCGGGAAGGAGTGAATTCTATCTTGTGTGATTATGTTCCCAACTCCCCACTCGGTCTTGTCCCCAAAATGGTAGGCTTATTGAGTCGACGTACTGGCTACTCTCACCCATACAAATCAAAGGACAATCTCTCGTGAACAAGAGTCCATAATCCACTTAGGATTCAGACTAAGTTTCCTAGGTTATCCAAGTGAAATAGAAACCTAATTAACTAGTTAACGGTGTTACAGTTAGTCGTTACTATTTCGTTGTCCGGTATTATGTAAACTCATTGCATAGGATACCCTCACTCGCATGTCCCCTACACGAACGCGTTGGATCATTGCGTTTGTATCAAATAAAAAGTGGGTCGTATTCATAGTGTTGCCAAGATAAGGTATCCAGCCTTATCCCTATACTATAGACCCTTTCGGTTGTTTATTGAACATTGATCCCCGTATGTCTCCACATACAGTTCAAGAATCATCCATCAGCCTTGGATGTTTAGTTTATAGGATTAGGGTTATTTAGGCAAGATGTACATATAATATAGACAATAACTCTTTATTGAAAAAATATCAAACAATAGTTTATTTATGTTCGGTCAATTGTTACATTTACTATCTATGAGTTTTAGGACATAAAATCCAACAAGTGGTGCTCGCGTGAAGGACCGTTGGAAACGATCTGGATGTCGCCTACTCGCGTGAGGCGGTTGGATTTCAGATCGAGTTAGAACGAAATTCGTTGTCCGTCTTTTTTTTTTCCTCGTCGTTGTTCGTGTTTTTTTTAAACAAAGATATGGTTTTTCCCTTCGTTCCAATTTTTATTTTGTTTTAAAAAAATAAAAAATAGAAAGAAAAGAAGGAAGAAGGAAGGAGAAGAAAAAAAAAAGTTTGCCGTCGGCAGCAAAAACTTGATGTGCAATTTGCTTACCGCAAGTGTACGGGTCAAGTAATAATATAGTGCTTTCGTGTAAAACGAGTGTCATCCTCTGGATTGGTTTTCTAGCAAATTAAGTATCGCGAATACTTTTGTTCAATTTTATTTAGGGAGCAAAACTCAATGATAAAGATAAATCTAAAGACAAAAAGCATAAAATAAAAGTGGAGACTCAAATGGAAAGACGCTTAGGGAATTGATTTCATTGTTGAGATTGAGGATAAATTAATGGGATGAATTTAACATGCAATTATTCTACCAAGTCTAGGAACCTTTTATCACAACTATCTCTCCCGAGCATAATTGATTCTCATGCATGCAACCAACTTGATATCCCTATCTAAGTTCATTAACATGCAAGGCTTTGAGTTTAGTTCTTCAAGCAACTTCTAAAGTTATTCCAAATCCTGTCACAAACTTAGAATTTCTACTTTAGTCATGCAATTAAATAAAGTAAGTCTTAGGCCAAATCCCCTCTCCCGAGCAAGATTCAACACTCAAATCATTCAACTAATGATCAAGTAATTGAAAGCATTTAACCATAATTGCATAGGTAAAATAAATGCATATTCATACCACAAATCAATCCAACAAACTAAAACAACTACATCAATCCCTAAGACAAACAACTAGCAACTCATAGTCTTTAAACTACAAACACTAATTGAAAGAAAAGCCATAAAAACTACAAAAGGTAAGGGAAAGAGAAAGGAAAACTCGAATCCGTCGAAACCGGCACGTCCCCGTCACGATCTCCACGTCTTCTCGCTTGATTCCCGCTCATTGGCCTTGTTTTAGCTCCCACCAAAGGTCTCTAGTCGAAATTAGGGCTAAAATCTAGCCAATTGGGCTCCCAAATCCGTAGTTGAAAAGAGGAATTTATAGAAAATCTGCGGATAGCGTCGCGACGCTGTGTACATAGCGTCGCGACGCTGTCACAGTGTCGAGACACTAAGGAGACAGCGTCTCGACGCTGTCTCTGTTGCCGCCCAATTCAGAAAAGGAAAGGCAGCGTCCCGACGCTGGCCTACAGATGGCTCTCTTTTGACTTCTTCTTGGTTGAATCTTTTCCGTTCTTTAGCCAATTTTCATGTCCCGAACACGTATTTAGCTCCAATTTCTCGATTTAACTCCGAAACATGATTCCTACAAAAAGAACATAAAAATGCATAATTTTGGCCAATTAAATATAAAATACTAGCTTAATTAATTAGGGAAACATAGCTAGCTATGCTCGCTATCAGCGACATCAATTAGAAGAAGACGAAAAGAGAGAGAAAGAAAGAATTTAAAAATAATTTTTATTCATTAATATGATTTTTATTTTAATTTTTTTAAAAAAATATTTTTTAAAATAAAAAATAGGAGACACGTTAGCAATCCGTTAGTTATTAACGGAAAAATGGATGAAGGGACCAAAATGAAATGAAATCCGAAACTGAAATGAAATCCGAAACTGAAATGAAACCTAACCCAAACTTCAGGGGCTAAAATGTCAGTTTGTCAGAGACCAAAAATGTATTTTTCCTTAAAAATAAAATAATAAAGAATCCTAGGGTCCTAGGGTCTTCCTTTGATTTTTTTTTGGATAGGGATTGAAAATGTATTATGGGATAAGCAGAGGGGAAGGAGGACTTAGGAACAAAGGGACAAAAAAAGGGGTGGAGATCATGATAAGATTGGGAGTAATATACAAGTAACAAGTTTTTGTTAAGATTAGCTAATTTTTTATTAAAAATTAAAAAAAACTTATATTGTTTTCTAGATAATGATCCAGATCCTTAAAATTAAAAATATACCCGATATTGAAATCAAAATATGAAATAAGATTTGAAGGGAGAATAATGATTTCAGATACACCTTCCTTCCGAAAAATCAAGGCATGATTTTGGTTTGGAGAGGGAATGGATATTTTAGATACATGGTATTTACGAAAAAGGAGACACAAATACACGATTGGGGTGCAATTCGGTTCGGTTTTCTCGATTTTGGAGCCAACGCCAAGAACCAAACTGATGTATTCGGTTTTGTAAAAAAGTGAATTGAACCGATGTCCAATAAGGGACAAAACTTTCGGTTCAATTTTTAGTCGATTCGATTCATCCATTGGTTCGATTTTTGGCTTTGGATCCACTGTGGCCTTATTTTATTTTTATTTTTATAAATGATCCATTTTCTCTTATAATTTCCAACCTCGAAATGTTGATGTACTAAAAAACAATACTTACCAAGGTGCCTTATGATCATATCCAATCTTGACAAAACTCGGTTCTATAGTTATTATATTCCTATTCTAATATACACAAAATTCCTTTTTCCAATATTTTCTCAAAACAATTTGAGAAAATTAATTTATATAGTTTATTTGATTGAACCAATTTTAACTTGAAATCCCCAAATTTATTGAATTTTGAGCTAGATTTCATGATGAAATTGATACTGTTAGTTGGTTATTGCAAAAAAAATAGAAGGAAAACTTTTAGTTAGTGGACAATTTTTTTCCCACAGATTTAGGGTTAATTATGGACAAGATTCAATCCCATAACATTTAAAAATCTGTGAATTTTAAAAATGACCAAATAGAATAAGTACTTGTTAAAATTGAAAGCTCAAATATTTATTAGACACATCCAAAAATACAATCACCTTTTCCATGGCCAAAAGAAAAGTAATTTTCTGTGATTTGAATTTTGTGCTATCAATAAATACTGAAAATGACAGAGGAAACTGCCTTGAGAACTGGGTTATTAATTGAAATGAAACCACAGGATTTTTTTTTTTTTTTTTTATTATTATTATTATTATTATTATTATTATTATTTCGTAAAAGGTCCTGTGTTCGAAGCTTTGGACCTCTACAATCGTCATTTTCTTTCCAATCAATATTGATTTTTACTTGTTGAGTCCTCTACAAATTTCTAAAGCCTACAAGTGAAGTGGAGTGTCAAAGTATTGATATATAATTAAATTGATTATAACCTATTAGCTTAAGTTTTTGAGTTGGGAGGTGATTTAACGTATACTATAATAAAAATATGAGTAAATATTTAAATCTATGATTTCTTAGGTCTTCGAGACGCTAAAGATGACTGGTTGAAAACGATGAGTTGGGCTCAACTAATACGAGATTTTTTTTTAGTTCAACAACATTTGGGAGTGAGAAATTATTCGAACCTTTAGACTTTAGCCTCTTGGTCAATGATATATGACAAATTACTAATGAGTTTTGGTAACTCGAGTTATAGTCAGAAGAGAGATTTTTTTTTTCTCTCTCTTTAAGATAAAAAGAATATAAATAGCAATCAAGATTTGAATGACAGGTAAGTGTTATTCAAATCCTTTTCTGATCAGTAACATTCATGGTCCAAACTTGCAAAACAAGCCAACACACCACCCCTTAATAGACGTTGGAATCTTTTTGCAATGTGCAATTTTTTTGTTTTTAGGGTGAGATTTCAACATATCTAGCCACTTAGTGAAAGGTACCGGCCAATTACCACTTTTTAAGACAAACATTATTAGAAAAACATAGGGTTTCATCTTAAAACCAATTGACAATGAGAGGAGTAACCTATGTATCATATAAAGATGGTGAGGTTTTCTTATCTTTTCAGTGTGTGGGTGATCCTCAACATGCCTTTTTAAAATGGTGTCTCTTTCGGTTCATCATTCTTAGATTTTTTTATATTATTATAAATGAATAGTCGTTTGGGCTTTATGGTCTCTTATACCATATTGAAAGATTCCATTTCAAAACCAATTGACAGTAAGAGAAAGGTAACCCATTGTGAAGTTTTCTTTTCAATGTGGGATCAAACCCCGTTGAGCTATATGTTCACTTTGATATACTTCATTGTTTACGAGGAAGAGTTGAAATAAAATGTTTATGTCTTAAAAACTATCTCGACCAAGTCTAAGGTTGACTTGACAAGTACCAAATTTAATAGAAATTGTTATAGGCAATTTTGGACCACCCCGATATACAAGGAGCTGACGAGGACAACCGAGGAGGAATCGGGCTGAAAGATGGACCAAGGAGGCAAAACCGGCAAGTGAGACAGGCCAAGACCGAAGGGGTCGGGTTTTAGGCCCGACCCCCTGCTCGGCCTCGGCCCATGGCCGCGGCCGAGCACATGGCCGGCCCGCTCGCGCGGGCCGAGCCCGTTCGGTCTCGTCTGGTCCCCACCGCCTCTGGATGCCCCGGTTTCGCCTGGTTTGACCTAAAACGCCTCTGAAACCCTAAAAAGGCTAGGAGGATGAACAGGTATTTATATCCCTCTTCGCCACTGAAGAGGGGATCCCGAATTCTATCCCTAAACTCTACTCTCTATTCTCTGCTTTCTCCTCTTGCTCTTACTTTTCCACGCCCTACCGTTCTGTTTGCTGACTTAAGCATCGGAGCCGGTGTGGCGAGCACCACACCGGTGTGCAGGTTTACTGTCTTGCAGGCCACGTCTTCCCCCCTCATCTACAAATTTACCGTTGGTAGCACGTGAAGGTCAGGTGAATTCCCCTGGCCAAAATCGACCATCAACAGAAATCATATATGGCAGCCGTGGTTTTGGTGGCGTTCTTAAATAAAACAAAATCAAGAAAGCAAATTCTCTTCTACTCAAAGCTTGAGCTTCCTCTGCCATGGCCGCTGTCAAATTCCTCCTTTCTCTTCTCTCCCTTTCTCCTCTCATATGTTTCGTTTGCAGACAAAATCCTTCAGGTAATTACATCAAATTACCATGGCATCTAAATGCATAAGTTTATAAGTTATGGTAAATTTTATTTTCATCCCTATACTCTTAATTTTTTTCATCCCTTATGGATTCAAATATGTCTCTTACTTTGATCTCATATTAATCTAAAAAAAATCAAATCAAAACAGTGGTGGAGGTACGTAGGGAAAAAAATCAATTTTTAACCATAAACTTAACAAGTTGTATCAATTTTCACCATAAATTTTCCTTTTTATCAATTTGTACCTTGAACTTAGAAAAATGTTGTAACTCTTAGCTTCTATTCAAATTCTATCCATTCACCAACTAATTTCAATAAAAATTAATAAAATACTCCACCTTTAAAAATAAAAATAAAAATAAACTTCATTGTTTTTTTTGTTTTAATCCAATCAATTTCATACCAATATATGTTCTATAATTGATTGGATGCGCATGTGAATATTTTTTTTTCAACCAATATTTTAACGAAAACCTACTCTAAGGTACAAATTGAAACACTTTTTAAAGTTAAGGGGGAAATTACAACACTTTTTTTTTTTTTTTGAAATATGGGGGAAATTACAACACTTATACAAGTTTAATGTGCAATTGAATAAAATTGAAAGTTTAGGATAAAAATTAATCCTCCCTACGAAGTTCAAGGTTAAAATTGATATTTTTCCTCATTTCTATATAGCCCTATGATGCAAAGTTCTGGATCCGTCACTGAATCAAAAGCTTAAATAGATAGGATATAGTATATATAGTTTTTTTCTTTACAAAATTATTTATTTAAGTTCTATTTTAATCATGGTACTTTGTTTTGTCTATTTTTATCGTTATACTTCCAAAATGTCTACTTTGGTAGGCAAACCTGAATTTAAAATCTTAAGGCCCTATTTGGTTCAAGATCCTTTTCTGTTTTTATATTTTAAAAAATAAAAAATACAATGGAAACAATAAAAATGTGTTTGGTATATCTATTTTCAAAAACAATTTAATTTTGTTTTCAAAATTAATGGAAAGTATACCACTTTAAAAACATGGAACACATCATTCTTTCTATCAAACAATGTTGCACTATCTACAAACAACATTTTCTATTTTTTGATATCTAAATCCTCACTAACACTAAAGAAAAAAAATACAAAATTATTATTGTGTAAATAGTATGTATAATTGATAGTTATGTTTTGGTTGTTATTTTTATTTTTTACATAATTCTGTCTATTTTTATGTACTCGTATGTTGTATAAATAAAAAACTTCATAATTATCTTGTATATTTTTTCTTATAATTTCAATTCCAACAAATTTTTTTTATTTGAAAAATCAATTCCAATAACATTGATTTCTAATATCTCTATTAATGAATAATAATGAAGTAGAAATGATTATATTGAATTAAATTTTTGTTAAAAAAATGAATTTAACCAAACACATATTAATCTTTTCCTTCATTTTCAAAGTCATAAATAAATACAGTTTTCAAATTTTGAATTCAAATTTAAAGTTTTTAAATTGAAACCAAAACGTTAGTGGAAATAAAAAAAATTGTTTTTGAAATTCTTTATTTTCAAGAACAATTTTCAAATCACAAACTAATTGGGACCTAAGCTTTTTATATAATTTTCTTAGGGGCAGCCAAACTTAACCATTTAATTTTTTATATATATAATTTCGAAAATTTAGGAGGAAAAAAAGAATAAGAAAAATTCAAATATATATTAAAGTTTTTGTATAATTTTCAAAACCTAAAAAGAAAGTGATGGGGCAATTACCCCTCTTCTACTTCGTTCCATCCTTAATTATTACTTTATTACTTTAGTTTTTTAGGAAAAAAATCAATTTTGACCCCTGAACTTTACAGGTTGTAGCAATTTTAACTCTAAACTTTCAATTTTAGCAAATTGAACTCCAAACTTAACAAACTGTATCAATTTGAACCTCCAACTTGCATAAATGTTGCAATGTAGACCTTTTGTCAACTTTTCATTTGAATTGCTATTAAAATATGTAATTGAAAATTTCCTTTTATTTTTTTTAATTCACATTGCATCTTAGTTAGTGTTTTGTCAGAAATTTGTTGGAAAAACTCTTTAAGAAATCAAATATCTCAGACAATTCTTCTCATTATTATAAAAAAAAAAGTCACAGAGTTATTGGCAACAAGAAAAATTTAGCAAATATGAGAAATAAAAAAACTCAAATTTATTTATTTCTGTTTCCTAGATTTGTACATTCTTCTAATTAGCAAGAAAAAAACATTAAAAAAAGGAAAAAAATCCCACAAAGTTCTTAGCAACAAGAAAAAACCAGCGAATATTTGTAGATAAAAAACCTCCAAAATTTATTTTCTTTCGTAATCTTAAATAGCAACAAAAAAAAACTCTCATAAAATCCTCAACAACGAGAAAAGGACATCTAAAATAAAGTTTTTTCAATATTTTATTTATAAGAAACCAATTCAGGTGCAATGTGAATTAAGAAAAAAAAAATATTCAATTACGTACGGTGGTTCAAAAAAAAGTTAACCAAAGGTATACACTGTAACACTTATGTAAGTTTAGGGTTAAAATTGATATGATTTGATAAGTTTGAGGTTCAATTTGATGAAATTGAAAGTTCAGGGTTAAAATTGATACAACTTGTTGAGTTTAGGGTTCAATTTGATGAAATTGAAAGTTTAGAGTTAAAATTGATACAACCCCTAAAGTTTAGGGTTAAAAATGAAAATTCCCTAGTTTTTTTATACTTTAACTTTTCAGAATCAAAATGAATATTTTAAAAGTATAAATAACTAAAATTAATGGAAACAAGCTGAAAAAAAATATAATGACCAAATAAACGTTTTTAAATATATAAAACTAAAATAGATATAAAACTCAAAGTAAGAACAAAATAATATTTAAAAAAGAAAAATCTTTTAACACATTCCCTCATTCGGTTAGGAGAGAGAGGGAGAGAATATAGCTTCTTTTTCTAAATAATAATAATAATAACTCATGAAAAAAATTTAGTGGTTTAAAATACCCAGGGAAGTACTTTTCTCGTTGCAATATCTCTTGAGAATAATAAACTTCATTTTTCTTTTAGTTTTTTTTTTCCTCTATCCTTTTCAACAATTTTGGTGGCAGTGTTGTTGAATTTTGGTTCACAATTCAGGCTTCATCAGTTTAGATTGTGGACTCACGGTGGGTGTTAGGTATGAAGAGTCGAATAGTGGCATAATCTATGACTCTGACGCGACATTTATAGACGCTGGCATAATCCACAACATATCGTCTGATAGTATCAAAAACCATAGTCAGCAACTATGGAGTCTTAGAAGCTTTCCTCGAGGGACCAGAAATTGTTACAATGTTAGAGTAAAAGCTGACACCAAGTATTTGATTCGAGCTAGTTTTCTATGTGGTGACTATGACGATCAAAAAAAGCTCCCTAGCTTTGATCTCCATTTTGGACCTAACTTTTGGACTTCCGTCAATCTTGATGCAATTGACATGGTGAAGCATTTTGAGATTATACATATTGTTTCTTCAAATTATATAGAAGTTTGCCTCATTAACATAGGTGTCGGAACTCCATTCATTTCGACTCTAGAGCTAAGGCCTCTAAACAACTTGTCTTACCCAATAGGGTCACCCACGATGGCGCTGGCCAATTTCCTTCGCCTCGATGTGGGTTCTATTAACCACCAAACTTACAGGTTAGACACATTATTATCTCTACTTCATGTTTCAAAAATAGTTTCGTATACATCAGTTAAATTACAAATTTCATTCTTGAAATTTTAGAATTGTGTTTGACTGCTAGTCCTATGCACTTTGAGGAGGTGTTTGGATTGAAGAGTCTGGGGAGTGGAGTTAATAACTCCATTCAAACTCCTTGTTCTCTCGTGAATTCCATAACTCATTAATTTCAACTCCAACTTCTCATTGTGGATCTCACAACTTAATTACTCTCTTTTTATCATCTCACTTTGCTCTACTCCTACCTCCCTCCCTCCTCTCTCTTCTCTGTCCTTTTTTTTCATAATTTTTTAATTTCTTAATTTACAAATGTTTATTTATTTTTTATACACATTTTTTCACCACTATTACTAATTAATAAGTAATTATAAATAATTATTAACAAAAATATTTTTATTTTTATCGTATAATTTTAACAAATTTTGTTGATGGTCGATTTTGGTCAGAGGGAACTCACCTGACCTTCATGTGCCACCGACGGTAAATTTGTAGATGAGAGGGGAAGACGTGGCCTGCAAGACAGAAAACTTGCACACCGATGTGGTGCCAGCCACACCGCCTCCGTTGCTTAAGTCAGAAAACGGAAGGGAGAGCTAGAGAGTAAGAGTAGGGAGTCGAGAATAGAGTTCGGGTCCCCTTCTTCAGTGGTGAAGAGGGATATAAATACCTGCTCATCCTCCTAGGATTTTTAGGGATTCGGAGGCGTTTTAGGCCAAACCAGGCGGAACCGGGGCGGCCATGGGCCGAGGCCGAGCAGGGGGTTGGGCCAAAAAGCCCAACCCCTTCGGTCTTGGCCCGTCCCACTTGCCAGTTTCGCCTCTTGGGCCCATCTCCCAGCCTGATTTCTCCCCGGTTGTCCTCATCAGCTCCTTGTACATGGAGGTGGTCCAAAATTGCCTATAACAAATTTTTTAACAAAAATATTTTTCTTTTTATCCTACAATTTTATTTTAAAAAATATAAACTATATAAAAATGTTATATATATAATATCATTATTTAAATTGAAATACTAAGGAAAATTAGAGTGGTACATAAAAATAAAATAATTAGAAAAATCTCCCTATCTCACTTTCTCCACATGTCATCTATAATTTTTCTAAAAAGAAATTAACTAAAATTACTCATAAGCATTAAAAAAAATTATCTTTTTTAAGCTTTTTTTTTTCTGTATTAATAGCTAATATATATATAATTGTATGATTTGAAGATAAGAAACACATATTTTAAACTAACCCTTACCATTAGGGATGACAAAAATACCCGCGGGTCCCCGCCGCGAATGGTAATGTGGCGGATGTGGAGAAAATTTTATAAAAGGTTAAATTACAAGATTAGTACAATAATGTTGTGATATAGGGATTTTAATCTTTGACCTCAAACAAAGGAGTACATGTCAATTGTTATAGAGCAATGCTTTCTTTGAGATGTCTAAAAGGTCCTTGAAGTTTAAAAAGTGTTCGATAGGTCTCTAAGCTTTCAATTTTATATTTAATAAAAAAAATGTTTAATAGGTCCATAAACTTTCAATTTTGTGTCTAATAAATCTTTCATAGATACAAAATGTTTAAAAATTAAGTGATGTATTATATATAAAATTGAATTTTATGTCTAATAGAACCTTAAACTTTCAATTTTGTGTCTGGTAGGTTCGTAAATATTAAAAGAAAAAAGTTAAATTACAAGTTTAGTCATTGAACTTTTAGGATTGTGTCAATTTGGTCTCTGAACTTTAAAAAATGTCTAATAAGTTCCTGAACTTTCAATTTCGTGTCTAATAGGTCCTTGAACTTTTCATTTTGCATCTAATTGGCCTCTTACATATTCGGGTTTAAAAAATTAATCAATCTATTAGATATAAAATTGAATTTTATGTCTACTGGAACCCTAAACTTTTAATTTTGTATCGAGTGGGCTTGTGAATTTTAAAAAGTGTTGAATAGGTCAAGGATTTATTAGACACAAAATTGAAAGTTAAAGAACTTATTAGAGACAAGAGTGAAAGTTTGAGGACCAACTAAATTTTTTTAAAAGTTTGGGATTTATTAGACACAAAATGGAAAGTTCGAGAACGACACTTTTTAAAATTTAGGGACTAAACTTGTAATTGGAACAAAAAAAAAAAAAAAAACAGATCAATGACTTATTAGACATAAAATTGAAAGTCAAAGACTTATTGGACATAGAATTAAAAAATTAAGGACTAATTTGACATCTTTTAAAAGTATAGAAATCTATTTGACACAGAACTACAATTCTATAGGCCAAGTACACACAAATATGAATGTTTTTAGGGAATAAACTTGTAACTTAGGCCTTGTTTGATAACCATTTGATTTTTTTTTTTTTTTTTTTTTTAATTTTCGGTTTTTGAAAATTAAGCTTATAAACATTACTTCCAGAAGTTTATTTGTTATGCGTTATCTACCTTTTTCTCATTGTTCACACGTAACTTCGGGGATGGAGACACGTGGAATAAACTTTGATTTGTATTGATGTTGTATGCGTGTGAGTGTACAATCTCTAATACATAATCCTCTAATTCTCTCTCTTGTGTGTGAATGTGTTTCACTCGAGGGATGGAGCGCTTGTTCTCGAATTTGAAGTCGTCTCAAAGGGCTTTGCAGCTTGTTCTTGAAATTGGAGTTGTCTCAAGGGCTTTGTAGCTTGTTCTTGAGGTTGGAATTGTCTCAAGGGCTTTCCAGCTTGTTCTTGAGATTGAAGTTGTCCCTAATTGTCTCAAAGGCTTTGCAGCTTGTTCTTGAGGTTGTAGTTGTCTCAAGGGCTTTGCAGCTTGTTCTTGAGGTTGGAGTTGTCTCAAGGGCTTTGTAGCTTGTTCTTGAGATTGAAGTTGTACCAAGGGCTTCGTGATCTTCAAGGAGTTTATTGATCTTCCAGAATTCTTCAAGAAGCTTTAGTCTTGGAGTGCAGCTTGTTCTTAAGGTTGGAGTTGTCTCAAGGGCTTTGCAGCTTGTTCTTGAGATTGAAGTTGTCCCCAATTGTCTCAAAGGCTTTGCAGCTTGTTCTTGAGGTTGGAGTTGTCTCAAGGGCTTTGCAGCTTGTTCTTGAGGTTGGAGTTGTCTCAAGGGCTTTGTAGCTTGTTCTTGAGATTGAAGTTGTACCAAGGGCTTTGTGATCTTCAAGGAGTTTATTGATCTTCCAGAAGTCTTCAAGAAGCTTTAGTCTTGGAGGTTTGTTCTTCAAAAGGATTTGGGTTCTTCTAGATGGATCGAAGTAGACTTCAGTCTTCAGGTCTGCAAGAGGTTCTGAGCTTCAGTCTTCGATTTAGAAGGAGGACTCGAGGAGGATCTGAACTTCGATCTTCAGTTCTACAGTGAGATGGGAAGATGATCGGAGCCTCGTTCTTCAATTCTGCGACAGGATTTGGAGAGGATCTGAGCTTTGATCTTCAATTTTGCGGCAGGATTTGAAGAGGATCTTAGCTTCGTTCTTCAGTTTTGCGGCAGGATTTGAGGGTGATCGGAACCTTGTTCTTCAGTTCTGTAGTTGAATCTGGCGAGGAGCTGAGCTTTGATCTTCGATTCTGCAGTGGGTTTTAAAGAGGATCTGAAATTCGTTCTTCAGTTCTGTGTCGGGATTTGAAGATGATCAGAGTCTTGTTCTTCGGTTCTGCAGTTGGATTTGATGAGGATCTGAGCTTCGATCTTCGGTTTTGCAAAAGGAGCTTCAATCTTCGGTTTCTTCTGAGAGCTTTCTCTTCTTCCTTTCTTTCTGCCGTCCTAAATGAGAGGTCATGCCTCCTATTTATAGAGTTTCTCAAAGGCCTTCGTGGGCTTGGGCTTGGACTTGGTTGCATTTGGGCCCATCCATGGACTTGGGCATGAAATCCATCTGGACTCATTCCATGGGCTTGGGCTTGAAATGCATTTGGGCTTCGATCCAATATCCTTAATGAATTTGAGTTTAAACTAAACCCAATTCAATTTAATTTCATGAAATTAGCATATTTTAATTTCACAAACTTAGACAATTATTTGAAGAAAATTTTCTATGCCAACACTCATATTTTAAAAAACCAAGCCAAAATTTAAAAATTAAAATTAGGGAAAAATACACTTTTGGTCCCTGAGGTTTGGGTTAAGTGACACTTAGGTCCCTGAGTTTTCAAACTCAACAAAAATACCCCTGAAGTTTGAGATAAGGAGCATTTTAGTCCCTGCCGTTAATTTTTCTGTTAAATCTTAACAGTTGCTGACGTGGCACTATTATTTTAGTAAAAAAAAAATTATTTTTTTTTAATTTTTTAAAATAAAAATAATAAAATAATAAAATATTAATATTTTTTTTATTTTTTTATTCTTTTTTCTCCCTTTCTCTTTCTTCTTCTTCTCTTTCTCCATATCCTTCATCTTCCTTCTTCTTCTTCCTAACTCCGACGACCGGCCGCCGCCGCCCGAATTTTTTTTTCTTTCTTTCTTTCTCCCATTTTCTTCTCTCCTTTCTTTCTCTCTTTCCTTCAATTTTTTTTTTTTTTTAATAAAAAGAAGGGAGAGGGAGGAGGAGCCTCCTCCCTCTCCGGCGCCGGCGACGCCCCTCCTCCCTCTCGGTTTCAGATCTATCTCTGACAAACCAACAGGATGGTATTAATGATTATTATTCAATTTTTCTGATTTTCTTTTTTCTTTGTTAAGATTCATTTTGGTATGTTACAGTTGAGAGTATTTCAAATATCAAGAAAGTTTATGGAGTTGAAAGAAACTGGCAAGGAGATCCCTGTGCCCCTACAGAATTTATTTGGCAAGGACTCAAATGTAGCTTTGTGGATTCTGAGCCTCCCAGAATTAGTTCCTTGTGAGTTTCTCCATCTGTGTGACTCTTCCCATGTTTGGAAGTGATTTTGAACAGGTTAAAATCACTTTTATTATATTCAAAATCAACTCGAAACATATCTTTAATGATTTAAAATCAATTTTGATGATAAGAAAATTATGTTTAAAAGTGTCAAATCATACATGAAATTGATTTTGAATAATTATAAATGTGTGTTTTTGGGTGATTTCGAACATGACAAAAGTGATTTTAACAATTTCAAAATCACGCTCCCAAACATGGACTCAAACATGACAAGATTAATTTACCACGAAAAGACAAGACAACATAAGAAAATAGATAAGCCAGAGAAAAAAATAAAATCAAATTTTCTATTCAAATTTTCTATTTCTTACGTTCATAGATTTTGAATTGTGATTCAATATAACCTTTAAAATGATCCTACTTTTCTCATTTTCAACGTTGTTATTTCTTAATTCATCTTTCACCTCATTGTGTTTTCTCTCTGAACCGGTTGTACTTGCTATCAGAGATTTATCCTCGAGTGGACTCACAGGAAGAATAGCTAGAGACATAGCAAATCTCACCTCACTAGAAACTTTGTAAGTATTCTATAATCAATTTCTAACAACCAATAAAGTCATGAGCCAACTGATCAAAATAGATATTTGTATCAAAACTTTTTTTTTTTTTTTTTTTTGCTAATTTCGATATTCAGGGATTTATCAAACAATAACTTGAGTGGACCAGTGCCTGAGTTTCTTGCTCAATTGCCATCACTGAAGATCCTGTAAGTGATTTATATAGTTTGAAGTCATTTTCCCACTTTCTTCCGAATAATTGTTCTAAATTTTATTCTCTTTTTGCAGAAATTTGTAAAGAAACGACCTTTCAGGACTTATTCCTTCTCAACTCATTAAAAACTCTAATGATGGCCTTTTAAACTTAAGGTGTGATATCTCTTATAATGCATAATAAGATCACCGGTCTAAGGGGCTATCTATTTGGTAGTCATTTTTCTAATTAGAATTCAAAGTTATTTGAAAATTAAATGTTTAAGGTCTAATAGAAGCAAGCCTAATACTTCCATTTCAAAATTTCTCATAGCTTCGCTCAGAATCCAAACTTGTTCATCACAACTCCGAGTGAAGAAAAGAAACGAAACATAATTGTTCCTGTACTAGCATCAGTTTGTGGATTTGTGCTGCTTTTGTTCTTGATTTTAGGTGTTATCTTTTGGATCAAGACTAAACAAAGAAAACAAGGTAAGATCAAAAGACATGATTTTACTTCAAAATAAATTCAAATCGGGACAGTGGAATTTGTTAAGTTCTTTTTAAATGATTTCTTTCGGTGTTGAGATTGGAAGAACAAAACAAAATGTCGACCAGTTTGAAGAATGGGGTGCAACCAAAAAATGTTATTCTTACTCTGATATATTGAGAATGACAAACAATTTTGAGCGACTTCTCGGAGAAGGTGGCTTTGGAAGAGTTTACTATGGTCAAATCAATAACACTCAAGTAGCTGTTAAGATGCTTTCTCCTCAATCAGCTCAAGGGGTATCAACAATTTCAGACAGAGGTATGAACTTCTATGAGTTATTATCAAACACAAAAGTTCATTGATAGATATTTGAATTTTTCCCTCAATTAAACCTTAAATTCTAAGTGTTGCAGGTTGACCTTCTCATGAGGGTTCATCACAAAAACTTGACTGAACTTGTTGGATATTGTAATGAATCAACCAATAAAGGACTAATCTATGAATACATGGGGAGAGGGAACTTGGAATCTCTTATCTCAGGTATGGTATGGATCATTGTTATGTAAACCATTTTACTTTTTTAGTCAAGTTGTTCAATTTGTATATCTAAATCTAAATTGAAAAATATGAGGGTTGTTGCATGCTGACAAATTTTTTCTTAGGAAAGTATATTATAGTAAACTAATAATACTATTTGATGTCTACGACTTTTAGAAAGTAACTTTGAAATGTGAGACAAACTCTTTCCGAGTTTAAAATAAATAGAGCTTCAATTTATATATATATTATGTTTTGATATGGATGTAGGTGCACGATCAGGGAAGGTTTTGAATTGGAAAGATAGGCTTCTTCTAGCAATGAATGCAGCACATGGTTTGCACTACTACTATTCCTTGCTTCTTTTTACTCATTTTTCATGATCATGTTATTAGGGATGTCAATGGGATTAATAATTCTCCATGACATCATGTCATCTTTTTTTTTTTTTTAATTTTCAATTTCCTTATTTCATTTGGAATTAAAACCAATCGTCTTAAACGTGTAGGATTGGAGTACCTTCACCACGGTATCAAACCAGCCATAATACATAGAGATGTAAAATCTACAAACATCTTATTGGACGATAATCTTCGAGCAAAAGTGTCTGATTTTGGATTATCGAGAATTTTTCCTATGGAAGGTGGCACCACTCATGTGACAGCTACCAATGTAGTCGGTATTCATGGCTACATTGACCCCGAGTAAGTAATAATTTACATTCAAATCCTTCTCCAATGTCTAATGATTGACTTCTATCATACATTATTGTTCAGAGTATTGTTAGTGCTGTTGATATATCACAAGAAATCCTCTTGTATAGGGTAAAGAATCCATGTTCCAAGCAATGGATGGGGTGGAGAAGAAGACAGATGGGAGGGTTTTTTTTTTTTTTTTTTTTTTTTTTTTTTTTTTCTTTTTTTTCATTCATTTTGGTTTCCTGGATAGATATAGAGAATATATTTTCAACCTTGACTAAGCTATTTAAACCTAAAATATTTTTTTTCCCTAATGGAGATTTTCGTTGGGGCCAAATATCGATTATGGTGGTATGGACTTACTAGCTTGGCTCACTTGAGTGAACCTCCATGTTGCACTAATTTGAGGATGATATCCTTTTTTTTCTTGTAGGTACCACGTGTCGTTTAGATTAAATGAGAAAAGTGACGTTTATGAATTTGGAGTTATTCTTCTTGAAATCATTACTGGAAAACCAGCTTTGATAAGAACTAAAGACCAAGTAACTCATGTCTATCAATGGGTCAAGCCCTTGCTTTCTCAAGGTGATATTCAATCTATCATCGACCCACAAATAAAAGAAGATTTGGATGTGAACTCTATCTGGAAAGCAGTTGACTTAGCAATGTATTGTGCATCTTCGAAATCAATAGATAGGCCCAACATGAGTGAAGTTCTGATCGAGTTGAAAGAATGTTTGGCCATGGAATTGGCTCGTCATAATCATAGACAATCTGAATCTGTTGTTGTAGATTCCAGCATTATATCTGAACCATCGGCAAGGTAGATGATTCTATTAACTTAGTTTTTCTTGCCAAGTGTTTTAGATTTTACTTCAAAATACTTGTGTACTTTACATGTGTGCTTTTTATTTGACATTATTTTAATTTGAATAAATGCTTTATTTGACATTATTTTAATTTGAGATTTATTTTGAAGTAACCTAATAATTTCAAAATATTCTTCAAAAATAAAAGTATTTAAACAGTAAGGTAGTCCAAAACAAAATGGGCAACAATCAAACAGAGGTGGAAGGACAATTTTAACCGTCATCTATTTGGCATGAAATGTAACCTTTAGAATTACATCGAGGGAAAAGTCTTTGCATAATAATAAAAGAAAAAATCAAATCATTATCTATTTTTTTAAGAAGGGAAAAAAATCAATTTTGACCCTTTAATTAGCAAATTATAACAATTTTAACCTCAAACTTTCAACTTCATCAAATTAAACTTTAAACTTAATGAATTGTATCAATTAAAATTTCAAACTTGCATAAGTAGTGCAATGCAGAAAAATATGAATTAGTATTCAAAGGGTTTGGAAGGACTAAACCTAGAAGCCCTGATCGATTAAGGCCGATCCACCTTTCATTAATGATATCGTGAAAGCTGAGGTACTCCAGAAGTTCAAGGTATCCACTTTCAAGCATTACGATGGCAAGGACCTCATGCAGCACCCAGACACCTACATATCATGGATGGACTTCCACGATGTTTCTGATGCGATCAAGTGTCATGTATTATCCTTCACTTAATTTAATAGGGTCAGCGAAGCAGTGTTTCGAAAAGTTGCCAAGGAGATCTATTATTTCTTTAAGAGAATTGGTGTGAGCGTTCATCACCCAATTCCCGAGAGTTAGAGAGCAACTCAAGCCTTACATCAATCTCCTAACTGTCAAACAACGGCCAAGTGAAAGTTTGTGTGATTATATAACTCATTTCAATGAGGAAGCACTTCAGATAGAAGGATATATGTAGCGATGGACAGTCCTGATAGCCTTAGTAACAGGATTGAAGGATGAGAGATTGCTTAATTCAATAGGTAAGAGTCAACCCCACACGTAAAGTTGTCCTTAGAATTGCAATTAATGATGGATACAGGAGATAACGAATCATCTTCATCCACGACTGATGAAGGTCTGTTACGACTGAAGGAGAAATATCTAATTTCTTCATAAAATTAGGACCAGACTTTGTGAAAATGAAAATTGGGAAAGATCTCCAATTTTCTGTGATTGTAGCAATAATTTTAGCATGGACGACAGCCTCTTGGATGGAATAAATAGAGATCTACCCCCATAAGGATATTGGAAAAACATTTCTTTGTTGGATAAAGGAGTAAATATTGATTTTTATTTAAATTTCACAATAACCTTGGAAGAAAAGGAAAAATAGGATATTGGAATTGATTTGAGAATGTGAAACACAAGAATTGATTCAAAAATAAAAATAGAGTATTGTATCACATACCTAGGTTTGTCTGTCGCAAACTATGTAGATCGATGATGGTTAGTTTGTCGGATATTGCACACACTCACTCCAAAAATGCAAAGGAACTCTGGATTGGAAGAATAATGCTCTGGCCACATTCAAAATATGTTGGTGTTTTCGTTCCACAACTGAGTTCTGTTCAGGCCTACCAACACAAGAATACTGATACACCACTCCCTTACTTTGAAAAAAGGCATCAAACTCTAGCTTAGGGGCATTATCGAACCTAAAAACTTTGATATGTTTATCATATTGAGTTTCAACTAACTGGAAAAGCTTACACTACAAGAAATCTCACCTTTAGCGTCGAAAAAATTTCGTCGCTAAAAGTCAATTTTCGACGCAAAACATCTTTCGCGTCTAAAAAAAATTAGTCGCAAAAAATGTCGTTAAAGCACCGTCGCAAGCTAGATTTTGCGTCGAATTCTAAGATATATCCACGTATGTCTAGTGTAATCACTAACAATAGTAAGAAAGTATCTATAACCACTAAAAGAAGGGATTGAAAAAGGTCCCCAAATATTTGGATGTATCAAATCATATGAGAAGTAAAAGCTGAACACTTATGTTTTGCTAAAGGGTAAATATCACAGGGAGAATTAGTAAAAGTAACAGCAGAATCAAGATGCAAAGGATGTTGTAATGTAGTAAGTCTATTCAAAGAAGGATAACCAAGCCTTGACTGCCAAAGTGTGGTGGAAGCAACACAAACAATATTGCAAAGACAGTCACTATTATATCATTCACTTAAAATATATAGAGTCCACCATGTAATTTACCCTTGTCAATCGTCTTCAAAGTGAACCTTTCCTGAATATCACAAGTATTAGCATAGAAATGTACTAAAAAATGAGTATCCGCAATAAGAGCCCCAATGGACAAGAGGTTATACTAAAATTTTGGAACATATATAGTACATGATGCAGAATCAGATTCCCAAACAATGCCACAATACCAGCAAATTGAACAGAAATTCGAGTATTATCAGGTTGGACAACTGTATTATACGTTACCCAACCTCAACAATAGGGTCACTTACTGAGTATTTTAAATATTCATTCTTTTCAAAAATGTTTTCTTTCAGGTAAAAGGCGAGGGCAGGCGCAAGGCGATTGATGAGAATCCGTTAGGCAGCCATGAGAGGACTATGAACTTCATATTTTAATTTCTTCCGCTTAAAGAACTATGTTTTACTTTTTTTTTTTATTTGCATACTTGTTTGAGAAAATTTCGTTGAGGTCATGTATGTTTATAGTTTGGAAATTATTTAAGAATATTTAAAACCTTTAAAATGAGGGATCCCGAATAAAAGTTTTGTTTTGAGTTTTTTTTACTTAAATTGGTGTTTATGTTATAAAATGTTTTTATTCAAAAAGGTCTCCAAAGCATGCATGTTGTAACGGTCCCAAAAAGACTCTTGTAATAAGAAGTTGGATCGTTACAAAAACAAAGTATCTTAAGAGTACTTTTATTGAAAAAAAAAACATGATTTTCAAAGTATATTAAATTAGACATTATCTCACTATTTTCATATGATTACTAAGTAAAAGTATATTACTATGTTTATAAGTTTGAAATCAATACATAAGATATAGAAATTTAAACTTTTAAAAGATTATAGATCAAATTGAAAAGAAAAAAAAAAAATACTCAAATGTTAGATCAACTTGAGCACAATTCTGATGAAGATACTTAGGTTAGAGATTCAAAATTCTCCCCTTATTATTTGTTGAACTCAAGTTATATATATGTATATATTTTGTAAATCCATTTTTTTATAACCCATGGGAGAAGTTAATAATAGTCCAATAATTTAAGATAGAAACCAATTAAGATCACCCTAACAAACTTTGAAAACCTTTTGCAAAGTGAATCCATTTTTTTCTTAGTCTTCGTTTGAAAGACTTGAAATAAAAAAAATGTTTTCACATTTGGAGACCAAAGTTTTCCAAGGTTGACTTGACAAAGTACTGAATTTAATTATTAAAAAAAAAAAAAAGAAAGATTTTTTTTATTTCTTTTCTTTTCCTTCCTTCCACAGCTTCGCTTCCTCTGCCATGGCTTCTGTTGTCAACTTCCTCGCTCCTTCCTCTTCTCTCAGCTCATGCTCTTCTATATTTCAGTTAGGACCATAATTTGGTTGAATCCAAATACTTAAATTTACATATTATGCTAAATTTAATTATTTAATTCATATTTTTAAGGTATTACATTACTTAATTATGGAGTGCAAAAACACATTACCAAGTGCTCTGATCTTATGTTGAACTACCAAACGCGGTCATCTAGAAACATAAATTTGAAAGCAAGAGATTTAATGAAAACATAATTGTATTTCATGTTTTCAAATATGTGTTTGCAAGTAGATTCAGAAATTAGATTCCAATTTAAACCATTGTTCAAAATATATTTAATAATATAGTTTTAAACCATAAACTAATTGTAGTTATCAACTTAAACTATTTTTAATTAATTTATAAACCTTGTCACATGTTATAAATTTTGTATAATTATTATTTTACAATATCATATAATTTATAATACATTATATTTTAATTTAACAATAAATAATTGAGTTTATAATATGAAATATTATATTTATTAAAGTTTTTATCTTCTTAATGTAATTTTACATATTCAAAATCTAGATACACTGAAATCATAAAAAAAATTGTTTTCAAAATTTCTACTATTTGGATCACAGAATCCAAAAACTAATAGTTGTAAAAATCACACATCTATCAAAAACATATTCAGCGAATTAGGAAACCTAAAATAGATTTCAGATTGCCTACCAAACATGTCCTACTTTTGGTTTAATTCTTATGCCCGTCTCTTTACTTTATTTATTTGAGTCTTTGTAATTTCATAACTTTCATTTTGACCCTTATACCTTTAGTTTTATTGTCTATGTTGATTTGTGTATTTTAAAAACCGTTGGCACCTTTGCATAGACACTTAAGGAACAAGAAAAACTTGTCAATCCGAATTACAAAAATCAATATGATTTATATAGTTATTATACTAATTTTTCATATTTAAAATTGTTAGAAGAAAATTATTTTAAAATTTTATATGATTTCAGTTATAAAAATTATATTCAAATTATACTAAATTATTTGATAAAATATTAGGAGAATTAATTTTTATATAAAAGAAAATATTGAATTAATTAATGGACCAAACAAAAATAAATAAATGGTTGATATAAGTTGTTTCCTTAAACAATAAATATTAAACTTAAAACTTATTGGTTGAAGAATAAAATTGTTGGTTTGTAATTGTGCTTGAAAATCATGGGAAAAAAACATATAACACCTTTGTTTCAAGGAAAAAAAATTATCACAAATGCATCAACACATAAGCTAATTAGGAAAGGATATAATAGTAATTTTTTAAAAATCTCTTGAATGAGGTGGCATATTATTCGGGAAGCTAATTTCGAAATCACATCTTCACCAGATTCTGCAACTCAAGTTAACTAAGGTGTGTTTGGCATTGATTTTGGGGAGGTTGAAGTGATTCAAGAAAGAATCTTAACCGTTTTTAGTGTTTGGCAAAACAAATTATAAATTAAATTTTATAAAAAGTACTTTTTCAACTACGTTGATTTGCAAAATCCAATAATTATAGATTTTCAGTTTAGCTTCCCTGGAAATCTAATTTGTAATTAACTATTTATCTCCTCCTACACATTCTTGAGATGATTCATGTCAATCATTTTTTTTATTTAAGTTAAATATTTTTATTCTATTATTTTGTACTCAATTGAAATTATTTGTTCTTATTTTTATTTAAATTGAAATAATATTTTTTTAATACAAGTAGCAAATTATATTTATGAGCAAAATATAAAAATGTCCTAAATTAAACACACCATTATATTTTAAATCATATGAAAATTAGGATAATTATCTTGTATGTTTCAAAAAATATTGTTGAAATTATCTTATAAAACTTTGAAATTAAATATTAAAATTAAATTTATTTATTGAAAAAATAAGTTAAAGATTTATCATACACTTCAACCTGCTTTTTTAGTTATAAAACTAAAATTTATCAAACACTAATTTACTTCATAGTACAACTGATTTTCTTAAAAGCACGGTTAACAACAATTATTTTAGAAGCTACGACAATCACAAACTAAGTCTAAAAAGTGATTGTATTTAAATTAATTAATCAAAAATCAATTTTACCAAACACCAAACTCTTCCATAATTACTTTCACTCCTCTCTTCCCTAATCACTTTCACTCCTCTTGAAATCAACCCTAAACGCACCCTAAGTCAATCTAAACATAACTCAATTGGTTAAGACACTATATTTTTTTTTTTAAGTCAATAATATGGGGTTGGAAGATTTGAACTCATGACCTCATAAGCACATTTTTTATATCAGTTAAGTTATGCTCTTGTTGACGGGTTAAGACATTATTTACTTTTGCAATAAGTTTAGATCAGATTCAAATCCCTAGCTTATGTAGCTAATTTTTATAAATGCAATGCAAAGTTTTGGAATGATGGGACAAGATAAGAGTCCAACTTTAAAAAAGAGGCAAAATGCACTAATATTAAAAGAAGGAAACTTTTTGCAAAGTGCATTGCCTAAACTTCCTTTCATTTCCTTCTTTTGTGGGTCGTCGGGGTTTTAGAATTAAGACTTGCAATAAATTGTTTACATTATTAATAGAAATGGTTTTTAAATAAAGAAAGCAAAGAGATGAGGTTGAGGTTCGTCCTTTGCCATGGCCGCTGTCCTCAATTACTTCCTCCTTTCTCTTCTCTCCCTTTCTGCTCTCCTATGTTTCGTTTTCAGCCAGAATCCTCCAGGTGAACTCAAATTACTATATACCTACCATGCTTAAGTTTATAAGTTAAACAGTAAACTTTGTTTTTTATTGATATATTTAATATTTCTCATCATTTATGGATTCGAATATATATATGTCTCTTTCCCTAATTGAATATATGAAGCAGATTCTGATAAAGCCAAAAAACTGCCTTGGTTTTCCTAATTTAAATTAGGGGACAATACTTATGGTTCACTAGGAACCATGAATCTCCTTTTTCTCACTAGAGGATTGATGGTTTTGAGATAGGTTCCATTTAGATTTTTAGGGCTCGTTTGAAAATGTTTTTGTTTCTTGATTCCCGTTTCTTGTTTCCTGGTTTTTTTTTAAGAATTAGAAATAGAAATATGTTTGATAACTATTTCAGTTTTTATTTCTCTATAAAAAAAAAAAAGAAACAGAAAGAGAAATGTGTTTCATAATCGGTTCGTATTTCTTGTTTTTTATTTTTTAGTTGAAATAAAATTTAGTACATATAATATTACGTACATTAAAATAAATATGTACAGCATTCAGAGATGAAAAGTGATATTGGAATTGCTCAGCTCACACAGAGCAACAACACTGTTCATTAAATAACAAAAAGAATGACACGCGTAGCATAACAACAGGCTAACAGCAAACAGAAAATTACAGACAAATAACTATGCAATTAGCAACAGATTACACGCTTAATAATATAACTAACATCCCCCCGCAAGCGAACACGGATTAGAAGCCACTGTGAGCTTGGTTCTGAGACCAAAAAACCGAGGAGAATGCAGACTCTTTGTGAAAATATCAACCACTTGATCTTCAGAGGGAATGAACCGCACAAGGAGCTGCTTGCGAGCTATTTTTTCTCTGATGAAATGGTGATCGACTTCAATGTGTTTGGTGCGGTTGTGCATAACAGGATTAGCAGCAATGTAGGTGGCAAACATGTTATCACAAAGAAGCAACGGCGGAGCAGAGGATAGGGCACCTATTTCAGCAAGGACGGATTGCACCCAAGCTATTTCAGCTGTTGCGTTGGACATGCCTCGATACTCAGACTCAGCACTGGACCGGGAGACCACCTTCTGCTTTGAAGAGTTCCATGAGACCAGGTTTGATACTAAAAAGGTGCAATAACCACTCGTGCTTCGTCGATCATCTGGGCAACTTGCCCAATCCGCATCTGTGTAACAAGTTATTGCAAAGGAAGAACAAGGCGAGACCAAAATTCCCATGGAAATCGTACCTTTAAGATATCTCAGAAGGCGCTTGACAGCCAACATGTGGGTCGTTGTGGGAGCATGAAGAAACTAACAAAGTTTGTTAACAGTAAAACTTATGTCAGGTCGTGTAAGTGTACAATACTGCAACGCCCCAACCAAACTTCTATATTCAGAGGCTAAATCTAATGGTGTTCCATCCGAGAGAGACAAAGGGGGACCAGCAGACATGGGAGAAGTTGCTGGCTTACAGGACTCCATATTCGCGCGTTTGAGAATGTCCAAAATATACTTCCTTTGAGACAAGTGTAAGGTCTTACCATGTTTAGCAACTTGAATTCCAAGGAAGTAAGTAAGATCACCCATGTCCTTGAGAGAAAACTGACAATTCAAAGCAGAAACAAAATTCTGTACAAGGGACTCATGAGAACCGGTTACCAGTATATCATCAACATAAATCAAAAAAATAACAAGCTGAGAATCAGATTTATAAATGAACATTGAAGAATCGGCTTTAGAAGCAATGAAACCTCATCCAAGTAAACAGGAACTGAGTTTAGAGAACCAAGCCCGAGAACTTTGTTTAAGACCATATAAGGCTTTGTTTAGCTTCAAAACGTGGTGAGGAAATGAGGCATTTTCAAAACCACCCGGCTGTTTCATGTACACTTCCTCTAAAAGCTCTCCATGAAGAAATGCATTATTCACATCTAATTGTTTGATTTTCCAACCGGAAGTAACAGCCATAGATAGAACAATCCTAATAGTTGCTGGCTTAACCACGGGGCTAAAGGTCTCAAAGTAGTCGATTCCTAACGCTTGAGAATACCCTTGAGCCACTAAACGAGCCTTATATCTATCAATTGAACCATCGGGCTTAAGCTTGAGGCGAAAGACCCATTTACACCCAACAATTTTCCGACCATGAGGTAAAGGAACAAGGGACCAAGTGTTATTTTTCAACAAAGCATCATATTCAATGTTCATAGCAGCTTTCCAATTTGGATCCGTCAAAGCAACTTTGTAACTGGTGGGCTCGGAAGGGGGAGAAAACACAGATGTATCCTTTGTCACTACCCAAGCTTTGGGTTTAAAAATTCCATCATTTGACCGAGTTACCATATGGTGAGTGTTCTGATGGAGGGAAGGTGGGGGGTGAGTACTGAGGGTAGGAGCTATAGGAGGAGAAGACACAAGGGGATGAGATGGTGAAGAGGAAGGTGTAAGTTTGTTTGATGATAAAGTGGAAGGGGAAGGGGTAGGAGATGATAAAGGTGAACTGGGGGAGGAGACTGATGGTAATGGGGAACAGACGCCAGCATTATCATTTGACGAAGCAACCTGTACAGGGGGAGCAGTCGACGTAGGCAATGGACCTGAAGTAGGAAAGATTGGTGAAGGAAAGGAGGAAACAGAATGAAGTAAAGAGCCAAGATGATAAGAAGGATCATGGAAACTGGTTTTAATAGACGAAAGAGAAACAAAAGAATTGCTTTGAAAAGGGAATGAAGTCTCATTAAAGACTACGTGTCTTGAAACATATAATTTACCAGAACTAGCATCAAGACACATATAGCCTTTATGAGAAGAGCTATATCTGAGAAATACACACTCCTTAGACCGAAACTGAAGCTTATTATCATTATACGGTCTTAGAAAGGGAAAACAGGAACAACCAAAGCATTTTAGAAGTTTGTAATCAGGAGATTGTTTAAAAAGGACAGAATATGGAGACTGGAAACGCAGCACAGAGGTTGGAAGCCTGTTGATCAAAAAAACAGCTGTTTGAAAAGCATATGGCCAAAAATGTTTTGGTACTGAGGAGTGAGCTAAAAGAGACAGCCCAACTTCCACAACATGTCTATTTTTGCGTTCAACAGTGCCATTTTGCTGCGGGGTATAGGGGCATGACAGACGATGAATTATACCACTGGAAGTTAAAACAGGTGATAAAGGTTTAAATTCAGTGCCACCGTCAGTTTGAAGAGCCTTGATTTTAGTGTCAAATTGAGTTTCAACCATGATTTTAAACTGAAGAAAAGCAGAAGAAACATCATGCTTGGATTGCAAAAAATAAATCCAAGTAAATTTGGTACAGTCATCAATGAATAATAAGAAATATCGAGCACCATGTATAGATTTCAAAGGGGATGGACCCCAAACATCCGAATACACCAAACCAAAAGGGACCGGGGAAGTATAGGAAGAGGGAAAGAAGGGAAGTCGATGGCTCTTAGCCAATTGACAGTTGGAACAAAATTGTTTAGATGAAGAACTAAACTTAAGATTACAATTGCTAAGAACTCTGTGAACTATGTTGAAAGAAGGGTGACCAAGGCGACGGTGCCACAACGAAACATCTTGAAGAGTTGAAAGTAAGACAGCAGGCTGAGAGAGCTGAGAAGAAGAAACACAAGAGGGACTAGCCGAAAGCCTGTATAAACCATCTTCAAGACGATCCTGGAGTAGAATGGTCTTGGAGAGACGATCCTTCACAAAAAAATGAGAGGGATGAAATTCAACGAAGGCATGATTATCATGGCAAAGACGAGCAATGCTAATGAGATTATGAGACAAATGAGGAGTATGAAGAACATAATTCAATGTAATAGGAAACTTATGATAATTAGGACAGATAATAGAGGAACCGGTGTGAAGAACAGGTATTGACTTACCGTTACCTACGACGACTTGCTCCCCACCATAATAAGGAGTTGGTTGCTGCAAATTTGTGAGGTCCGGTGTCATATGATGAGTGGCGCCTGAGTCCATATACCACGCCTCATCAGGGTGCGAGGCCATAGCTAGGGAGGGGGCTGAATCGGTAGATGAAGCAGGGGAAGAAGAGTTCTGCGGAAGCGATTGGGAAAGATGACTGAAAAAGGCTTGAGGAGGGGAGGTTTTTGGAGGTGCTTGATAGAGAGGATTATGCCTATTATAGCAAACCAATGCCGTGTGACCGAGTTTGCCACAAATTTGGCACTGAGGACGATTGGAAGTCTGAGATGGCCATTTGGGAGGACGAAATGGTGATTGAGGACGTCCAAGAACGCCTGGTCCAGAGAACGGACTAGAAAAAGACTGGGGAAAAGGAAAAACAGGGGAAGATTTAGAAGCCGACTGAGAATATGACTGAAGTCGTGGAGGACGTTTCTGAGAAGAGGAGGTAGGGAGACTGGCCAAATTTGCTTGAACGAGATTTAGAGTATCAACAGAATTTTGTTTATCAAGACGGGCCTCGTAAGCTAACAGAAGGCTCCGGACATCAGCAAGGGAGGGGCGATCAGTTCGGTTATGGATGGAAGTGACAAAAGGATTGTATTCTGTGCCTAAACCCTCTAAAATGTAGCCCAAATGATCTCTATAGGACAAAGGCTCCCCAATAGCCGAAAATTTGTCTGCAACATCCTTTATTTGAGCAAGATATTGGGGAACAGATAAACCATCTTTACGGATTTTTTTGTAACTGAGAGCGTAGGCCCATTATTCGAGCAGTAGACGAAGATTCGTAAACAACCCGAAGATGATCCCAAATTTCAAAGGCAGATGAACAACCTATAATCTCTCCTAACTTATCTTCATTTAGAGAAGAATATATCCAGCTCATTAAAGTCCTATTAAACTTTTTCCAGATCGTAAATTGTGGGTTTACCTGGGACTGAGCAACATCAAGGAATTTGGGCGGAGCAGGTGTACCATCAATGAAGCACTCCATGTCGAACGCAATAATGTGATTGAGCAACTGATTCTTCCACAATAAGTAATTGTTGTCAGAAAGTTTGACGTTTAATGGAGGGGTGAGGGTCGGATAAGGAGAAGGAGAGGATGGCTGAGTAGGGTAAAGGTGAGTAGAGGGGTGAGGGTAAAATGGCAAAGAAGGGGTAGGTGCTGGCGGATATTGGAATCCCACCGGAACAGAGGGGTTGGGGGGGGGCTTGATGAACATTAGGGTGATTAAGGAAATGGGACTGAAAGGGGGGAATATTAGGGTTCAGTGGTCGGGTTTGGGTAGAAGAAATAGGATTTTAGGGAGAAAAAGGAAGACGGTGTGATGTAACAGGTGTCAAGGTCGGAGAGGAAACATGGGCGGTGGTTAGGGGAGCGGAGACACTGCTGGAAGTAGGAATCATCGGCAGAGTAGTATCATTTGAAGAAGACGAGCTCGACGTTGATGCCATTCTAGAAGAATACTAATCGGAGAAGAAGAATATCGAAAAAAAACCTTAGAGCTCTGATACCATGTACAACATTCAGAGATGAAAAGTGATATTGGAATTGCTCAGCTCACACAGAGCAACAACACTGTTCATTAAATAACAGAAAGAATGACACGCGTAGCATAACAACAGGCTAACAGCAAACAGAAAATTACAGATAAATAACTATGCAATTAGCAACAGATTACACGCTTAATAATATAACTAACAAAATATAAAATTATTATATAGAGTTTATGGTATTATTTTGATACAACACAAAATAATTAAAGAAAATAAATTTTATCCTTCAAACATTGTTCAAATTTGATTTGGAATGTCATCTCTCACTCCAACCAATTTATTTTTAATGATGTTTGTTTACACAAGTTAGTTCACTGATTAATTTGTTATTTACAAACTTTGTAAATTTTCAACCATCATTAATTTATTGCACACAACATGCTATTCATATATATATTATAAATTTAAAAAGTTTATGGTTAGATAATTGAGACATTTATTTAAGGTTAGATAATTGAGCTACCCACATTTCTTGAATTGAAAAAAAAAAAATCCCTTAAAAATGCATGTATTCTCATTAGTCAAAGATCCTAACACGTAAGATCAGGAAGGGAGAAAGAAAAAATATATTTTTTTACAATTAATGGAAAAATTGAAATAACTTATTAATTAATTTATTTAATAAATAAATTAAAATCCTACCAAAATTAATGAAAAATATTATAAATTTAAAAAGAAAATAATATCTAAAAGCTTATTAATGAAAAGAAGAAGAAAAAGATTAAAAAAGTAAAGAGAAACTAATAACGGAAAAGAGAAAAAAAAAACTAAAAAAAAGAATGAAATAACGAAAAAGGGAAAAAATGAAAAACATAAGGCCTCGTTTGATTCGTGATTTGAAAATTGTTTTCGAAAATAAAGAAATTAACAGAAAACGAAAACAAATTTCTTATTTCCATTATATCTTAAAACAAGTTTGGTTCCAATTTAAAAACTTTAAATTCGAATTCAAAATTTGAAAACTGTGTTTGGTTATGAATTTGAAAATGCAAGAAAAGATTAATATGTATTTGTTAAAATTCATTTTTTTTAAGAAAAAAATAATTTAATATAATTATTTTTTTACTTGATTTGATTTTTATTCATTTTTAGAGAGATATTATAATTCAATGCTGTTGGAGATGATTATTCAAAAAAAAATTGTTCGAATAAAATAGATAGGATCATGTAAAAAATAAAAATAACAACCAAAGCATCTATCAAGTTTTAGAGAGTGAAACCTTCTCAAAACTTCATTGATCTAGTTGATGGGAAACCTCTCTTTAAATACACCTTGAATGAACTAAAACTATCTAAAAGTATCAATATACTAACTAAAATTGTTACAACAAAATACAACATAATAGCTAAATTGTTACAACAAAATAAACCAATTTGACTCATATATCTATTAGCATCAATATCAATCATACACATTATCTACACAACAGTAATTTTGTATTTTTTTTTCTTAGAGTTGGAGATAATTTGGATATCAAAAATAGAAAATGTTGTTGGTAGATAATTGACATTGTTTGATGAAAAAAAATGATGTATCATTTGTTTCTAAAGTTGTATCTCGTGTTTCCATTATTTTGAAAATAAAATTGGAAAACAATGAAAACATAATTTTATCGTTTTTTAAAATAGGCCTGTTGGAGGAGAAATTTTGGCCAATGACAAATTGCCACGTCATTATTTAAAATTAATGACAAAATTATAATTAATTAAATTTGGGACCAATTATAAATTGACATGTGTCCCAAAATTAATTTAAAGACAAAGCTTGGCCAATTATAAATTTTTAGGGTCAAATGTCCATTTGATCAATTAATTAAAAATAAATTATTTTGATCAGATTAATTGATTTGACCAATTAATTAAAGAAAATAGTTAATTGGATCAAATTTGGGTCTTTTAAATGTTTGGGTCATATGGTTTTGGATCAAATATAAACCAGACCCAGGCCCAATAAAAGCCCAAGCCCAAGTTGTTAGGCCCAAAAGTCATCAGGGCCCATCCAGCGAGAACTCTATAAATAGAGGGGTTCTCCTCCATTTCAAGGGTTCAGAAATTCTACACTCTCACAAAGATAAGAGTTCAGAGTTTTCAAAGCTCTCAAGCAGAACCAGAGAATTCAGAGAGACTCCACCAAGTCTGAAGACCGAAGACTCTCTGCAATCCACAAGTCCAAGTGTTGAACACTTCTTGAAGACCAAACACTCTTCAAGACTTCAACACTCCTTGAAGACCAAACATCCTTCAAGACTTCAACACTCCTTGAAGATCAAAGACTCTTCAGGACATCAACACTTCTTGAAGATTGAAGACTCCTTCAAGACTGGAAGACTTCAAGCTCCAAGAATCCATTGAAGCTTCAGACTCGAGATCAAGCGTTCCAGCCCTCGAGTGAAACACACCCACACACATAAGAGAGAGAATCAGAGGATTAAAGTTAGAGATTGTACACCCACACGCATATTACATTAAATACAAATATATTATTTATTCCACGTGTCTCCATCCCCGAAGTTACGTGTGAACAAATTGGCACGCCCAGTGGGACAATCTCTACCTCTCATCTCTCTCTCTTATCTAAAAACATAAAAGTAAACATGTCATTCAAGACTTCTTCGATGACCGCTGTCAAGAACAAGTCTTACATCAGTTCTACTGCCCATTGTTGCTTCAATGAACTGAGGTTGCAAGAAGATAAAGCTTCTATCATTGCAAGCGAAGAAACAACCTTGCAGGGGGCATATACCAATGACAAGTTTCTTGTTAAGTATAACCCTCTGTTTGAACCTGATTCTAACGTAGTGACTGTCATGATGACTGAGACAAGAACTACGGAAGAAAGAATGACTGAGATGCAAGAACACATCAACAATTTGATGAAGGCGATTGAAGAAAAAGATTCTCAAATTGCGCAACTAAAGTGCCAAATTGAGAACCAACATATCGCCGAATCAAGTCAAACCCAAGTCATAAAAAAACATGACAAAGGAGAGACTACAGTGCAAGATGATCAGCCACATTGTTCTGCTTCGATCGCTTCACTATCCATCCAACAGCTCCAAGATATGATCACAAACTGTATCAGAGCTCAGTACGGTGGACCTACTCAAGATTCCCTCTTGTATTCCAAACCTTATACTAAGAGGATTGATAACTTGAGAACGCCAATCGGGTATCAGCCACCAAAATTTCAACAGTTTGATGGAAAGGGCAATCCTAAACAACATATTGCCCACTTCGTTGAGACATGTGAGAACGCTGGTACTCGAGGGGACCTACTAGTCAAACAGTTCGTTCGAACACTTAAAGGAAATGCGTTTGACTGGTACACTGATCTAGAACCTGAGTCAATAGACAGTTGGGAGGAACTCGAAAGAGAGTTTTTGAATCACTTCTACAGCACTAGACGAACAGTTAGCATGTTCGAGCTCACCAACACTAAACAACGAAAAGGTGAACTCGTTGTTAACTATATAAATCGCTGGAGAGCCATGAGTCTAGATTGCAAAGATCGCCTCACTGAACTCTCCTCTGTTGAGATGTGCATTCAAGGCATGCACTGGGAACTCCTCTACATCCTTAAAGGTATAAAGCCTCGCACCTTTGAGGAACTAGCAACTCGCGCCCACGATATGGAGCTAAGTATTGCTAGTCGAGAAAACCAAGACCTTCTCCTCCCTAACATGAGAAAAGAAGGAAGGAACGACGAGGAGACTATAGAAGAATCTATGGTTGTCAACACAACCCTTCCCAAGTCGTCTTCGAAAGGAAAGCGACAAACAAATGGAACGCATCACTTAACTTTAAAGGAAAGACAGAAGAAAATCTATCCTTTCCCTGATGCCGACATCCCTGATATGTTGGAACAACTATTGGAAGCGCAACTGATAGAGCTTCCTAAGTGTAAACGACCAGAAGAGATGGAGAAAGTCGATGATCCCAAGTATTGCAAGTATCATCAAGTTATTGGTCATCCAGTGGAAAGATGTTTCGTCCTAAAGGACTTAATTTTAAAGCTGGCTAAGGAAGGCAAAATTGAGCTCGACCTTGATGAAGTAGCCCAATTAAATCTTGCTACAATCAAAGGAAAGAGCAAGCATCAAAGAAAGAAGAATCCTAAGAAACTTCAACCCAAGAGGAAGAGAAGTAAAAAGTTTTCTCAACCTCAACAACTGGTGATGTTGAATAAATCATTCTCCAAAGCTTTCCACAAAAAGACAAAAGAGAACCTTGCGACTTCCTACTGCATCAACGTAGAAGAAGTTGACAATTCTAAGAAGAGTGAACAAAGGACTTCCGTCTTTGATCGCATCAAGCCTCCAACTACTCGTCCTTCGGTATTCCATAGAATGAGTATGGCCGCGACAGAGGAAGAAAATCAATGTTCGATGTCCACCTCCACTCAACCTTCAGCTTTCCAAAGGCTAAGTGTCTCCACATCGAAGAAAAGTCGATCTTCAACATCTGTCTTTGATCGCCTCAAAGTAACAAACGATCAACCTAAAAGAAAGATGAACAACTTGGAGTTGAAACTTTTCGATGAAGTAAACAGTGACAAGAAGCTTCATAGTAGCATCCCGTCACGTATGAAGAGGAAGTTTTCTGTTCTCATAAATACGGAAGGTTCCTTGAAGGTGAAGCCAAATCTCATTATCTTGACCAATCCTGCAAATGAAGGATCTGATCAAGACCATGACAAAGATAAGAGCTTTTAAATGTAAAAGCTCCTTGTCGCAAGAGCCTAAACTGCATGATGCTCCTAGCCCACACGAGCTTAAAAGGTGAGTGCAAAAAAAAATCTTGAACTACGTTATGACTTGATCCCTTTTCTTCAAAGGGTACGTAGGCAGCTTAAAGAAAACTTTAAGTTCAGTCTCTGCAAACAAAAAAAAAAAGGAAAGTGCAACAAATATTGAAGCACGACGATATAAATTGAGGAAATTCATCACTAGTGGGGGCAACACAGCGAATGGAAGTTGCTTCCTCCAAGTTCGAAGGTTCCCACGCGCTTCGCTGCATTTCCTTCCCCCAAATTCGAAGGTTCTCACGCGCTTCGCTGCAGTTCCTTCCCCCAAGTTTGAAGGTTCTCACGCGCTTCGTTGCAGTTCCTTCCTCCAAGTTCAAAGGTTCTCACGCGCTTCGATGTAGTTCCTTCCTCCAAGTTCGAAGGTTCTCACGCGCTTCGTTGCAGTTCCTTCCTCCAAGTTTGAAGGTTCTCACGCGCTTCGCTCTGCAATTCCTTCCCCCAAGTTCGAAGGTTCTCACGCGCTTCGTGCAGTTCCTTCCTCAAAATTCGAAGGTTCTCACGCGCTTCGCTGCATTTCCTTCCCCCAAATTCGAAGGTTCTCACGTCGCTTCGCTGCAGTTCCTTCCTCCAAGTTCGAAGGTTCTCACGCGTTTCACTGCAGTTCTTTCCTCACAGTTCGAAGGTTCTCACGCGCTTCACTGCAGTTCCTTCCCCCTCAAGTTCGAAGGTTCTCACGTCGCTTCGCTGAGTTCCTTCCTCCAAGTTTGAAGGTTCTCACATCGCTTCGCTTCGCTCACGCGCTTCGCTGCGTTCCTTCCTCAAAGTTCAAAGGTTCTCACGCGCTTCGTGCAGTTCCTTCCTCCAAATTCGAAGGTTCTCACGTGTTTCGCTGCATTTCCTTCCCCCCAAATTCGAAGGTTCTCACGCGCTTCGCTGCAGTTCCTTCCTCAAAGTTCGAAGGTTCTCACGCGCTGCGCTGCAGTTCCTTCCTCAAAGTTCAAAGGTTCTCACGCGCTTCGTTGCAGTTCTTTCCTCCAAGTTCGAAGGTTCTCACACGCTTCGCTGCAGTTCCTTCCCCCCAAGTTCGAAGGTTCTCACGCGCTTCGTTGCAGTTCCTTTCTCCAAGTTTGAAGGTTCTCACGCGCTTCGTTGCAGTTCCTTCCTCACAATTCGAAGGTTCTCACGCGCTTCGCTGTAGTTCCTTCCCCCCAAGTTCGAAGGTTCTCACGTCGCTTCGCTGCAGTTCCTTCCTCCAAGTTTGAAGGTTCTCACATCGCTTCGCTGCGATCCTTCCTCCAAGTTCGATGGTTCTCACGCGCTTCGCTCTGCAATTCCTTCCCCAAGTTCGAAGGTTCTCACGCACTTCGTGCAGTTCCTTCCTCCAAATTCGAAGGTTCTCACGCGCTTCGTTGCATTTCCTTCCCCCCAAGTTCGAAGGTTCTCACGTGTTTCGCTGCATTTCCTTCCCCCCAAATTCGAAGGTTCTCACGCGCTTCGCTGCAGTTCCTTCGCCCCAAGTTCGAAGGTTCTCACGCGCTTCGCTGCAGTTCCTTCCTCCAAGTTCAAAGGTTATCACGTCGCTTCGCTGCGCTCATGCGCTTCGCTGCAGTTCCTTCCTCCAAGTTTGAAGGTTCTCACATCGCTTCGCTGCGATCCTTCCTCCAAGTTCGAAGGTTCTCACGCGCTTCGCTCTGCAATTCCTTCCCCAAGTTCGAAGGTTCTCATGCGCTTCGTGCAGTTCCTTCCTCCAAATTCGAAGGTTCTCACGCGTTTCGTTGCATTTCCTTCCCCCCAAATTCGAAGGTTCTCACGCGCTTCGCTGCAGTTCCTTCCTCCAAGTTCGAAGGTTCTCACGCGCTTCGCTCTGCAATTCCTTCCCCCAAGTTCGAAGGTTCTCACGCGCTTCGTGCAGTTCCTTCCTCCAAATTCGAAGGTTCTCACGCGCTTCGTTGCAGTTCCTTCCCCCCAAATTCGAAGGTTCTCACGCGCTTCGCTGCAGTTCCTTCCCCCCAAGTTCGAAGGTTCTCACGCACTTCGCTGCAGTTCCTTCCTCCAAGTTCAAAGGTTCTCACGCGCTTCGCTGCACTCCAGCGCTACTTCCTAAAGTCCAAAGACGTCAATTGTCCTCACGCTGCGCTGCTTCCTTCTCCAAGTTCGAGGGTCCTCATGCTACGCTCGGCTACATTGCTGCGCTACTTCCTAAAGTCCAAAGACGTCAATTGTCCCTGCACTCATGCTGAAAAGGACATGGCGGCGACACAAGTCCAAGGACATGTCCCAAAGCGAGGAACATGTCCCTGTACTCGTGCTGAAAGGCGCGGCGGCGGCACAAGTCCAAGGAACATGTCCCAACTCAAGGAACATGTCCGTGCACTCGTGCTGAAAGGCGTGGCGGCGGCACAAGTCCAAGGAACATGTCCCAACTCAAGGAACACGTCCCTGTACTCGTGCTGAAAGGCGCGGCGGCAGCACAAGTCCAAGGAACATGTCCCAACTCAAGGAACATGTCCGTGCACTCGTGCTGAAAGGCGTGGCGGCGGCACAAGTCCAAGGAACATGTCCCAACTCAAGGAACACGTCCTTGCAACTCGTGCTGAAAGGCGTGGCGGCGACACAAGTCCAAGGAACATGTCCCAACTCAAGGAACATGTCCGTGCACTCGTGCTGGAAGGCGCGGCGGCGGCACAAGTCCAAGGAACATGTCCCAACTCAAGGAACATGTCCGTGCACTCGTGCGACTCGTGCTGAAAGGCGTGGCGGCGGCACAAGTCCAAGGAACATGTCCCAACTCAAGGAACACGTCCTTGTACTCGTGCTGAAAGGCGTGGCGGCGACACAAGTCCAAGGAACATGTCCCAACTCAAGGAACACGTCCTTGCACTCGTGCTGAAAGGCGTGGCGGCGACACAAGTCCAAGGAACATGTCCCAACTCAAGGAACACGTCCTTGCACTCGTGCTGAAAGGCGTGGCGGCGACACAAGTCCAAGGAACATGTCCCAACTCAAGGAACATGTCCTTGCACTCGTGCTGAAAGGCGTGGCGGCGACACAAGTCCAAGGAACATGTCCCAACTCAAGGAACATGTCCGTGCACTCGTGCTGGAAGGCGCGGCGGCGGCACAAGTCCAAGGAACATGTCCCAACTCAAGGAACATGTCCGTGCACTCGTGCTGAAAGGCGTGGCGGCGACACAAGTCCAAGGAACATGTCCCAACTCAAGGAACACGTCCTTGTACTCGTGCTGAAAGGCGTGGCGGCGACACAAGTCCAAGGAACATGTCCCAACTCAAGGAACACGTCCTTGCACTCGTGCTGAAAGGCGTGGCGGCGACACAAGTCCAAAAAACATGTCCCAACTCAAGGAACACGTCCTTGCACTCGTGCTGAAAGGCGTGGCGGCGACACAAGTCCAAGGAACATGTCCCAACTCAAGGAACACGTCCTTGCACTCGTGCTGAAAGGCGTGGCGGCGACACAAGTCCATGGAACATGTCCCAACTCAAGGAACACGTCCTTGCACTCGTGCTGAAAGGCGTGGCGGCGACACAAGTCCAAGGAACATGTCCCAACTCAAGGAACACGTCCTTGCACTCGTGCTGAAAGGCGTGGCGGCGACACAAGTCCAAGGAACATTTCCCAACTCAAGGAACAGGTCCTTGCACTCGTGCTGAAAGGCGTGGCGGCGACACAAGTCCATGGAACATGTCCCAACTCAAGGAACACGTCCTTGCACTCGTGCTGAAAGGCGTGGCGGCGACACAAGTCCATGGAACATGTCCCAACTCAAGGAACACGTCCTTGCACTCGTGCTGAAAGGCGTGGCGGCGACACAAGTCCAAGGAACATGCCCCAACTCAAGGAACATGTCCGTGCACTCGTGCCGGAAGGCGCGGCGGCGGCACAAGTCCAAGGAACATGTCCCAACTCAAGGAACATGTCCGTGCACTCGTGCTGAAAGGCGTGGCGGCGGCACAAGTCCAAGGAACATGTCCCAACTCAAGGAACACGTCCTTGTACTCGTGCTGAAAGGCATGGCGGCGACACAAGTCCAAGGAACATGTCCCAACTCAAGGAACACGTCCTTGCACTCGTGCTGAAAGGCGTGGCGGCGACACAAGTCTAAGGAACATGTCCCAACTCAAGGAACATGTCCTTGCACTCGTGCTGAAAGGCGTGGCGGCGACACAAGTCCAAGGAACATGTCCCAACTCAAGGAACACGTCCTTGCAACTCGTGCTGAAAGGCGTGGCGGCGACACAAGTCCAAGGAACATGTCCCAACTCAAGGAACATGACTGTGCACTCGTGTTGAAAGGCGTGGCGGCGACACAAGTCCAAGGAACATGTCCCAACTCAAGGAACACGTCCTTGCACTCGTGCTGAAAGGCGTGGCGGCGACACAAGTCCAAGGAACATGTCCCAACTCAAGGAACATGTCCTTGCACTCGTGCTGAAAGGCGTGGCGGCGACACAAGTCCATGGAACATGTCCCAACTCAAGGAACACGTCCTTGCACTCGTGCTGAAAGGCGTGGCGGCGACACAAGTCCATGGAACATGTCCCAACTCAAGGAACACGTCCTTGCACTCGTGCTGAAAGGCGTGGCGGCGACACAAGTCCAAGGAACATGTCCCAACTCAAGGAACACGTCCTTGCACTCATGCTGAAAGACATTGTACCTGCAAATTGAAAACATGGATATGTATGCCTAAAAAAAAAATCACTTACCTACGTACTTACCTTTTTTATGGTGGATGAAGGCACTGTGCTTGTAATTGAAATATAGGCAAGGTAAAAAAAAAAATAAATAAAAAAAAAAAACGAAAATTAAAAAAAAAAAGAGGAAAAAATCGAAAATTAAAAAAAAACGAAAAAAGAAAAAAAATATGGAAAAAAAAACGAAAATTAAAAAAAAAAAAGAGAATAAAGTTTCCTACTTGAATCCTTTCTTGAATGCTCCCCTCAATTGATGTGTGTTCTCTCCTGCTGAGGTTCAACCTTATTTATAGAATGGAAAGTTGGATTCAAATAGATAAATCTTGTCTCCAACGACAATCTTTATCAATTTTGGGATGAGTTCAAATATAGATCTTATCTCCAACGACAATCTTCATCAATTTTGGGATAAGTTCAAATATAAATCTTATCTCCAACGACAATCTTTATCAATTTTGGGATAAGTTCAAATATAAATCTTATCTCCAACGGAAATCTTGGATGAGTTCAAATATAGATCTTATCTCCAACGACAATCTTCATCAATTTTGGGATAAGTTCAAATATAAATCTTATCTCCAACGGAAATCTTCATCAATTTTGGGATGGGTTCGAATATAAATCTTATCTCCAACGAGAGTCTTTGGTTCAAATTTTAACCCAAAGATATGATATTTGATTTAAATCAAATTGAAAAATAAAAATTTGGAGATTTTGTTTCAAATTTTAGTCCAAAGTATGAGATTTGATTTAAATCAAATTGGAGATAAATTCAAATTGATTTGATAAACTCCTATATAGATTTGGATTGAATTCAACTGAATTTGAGTGTAATCAAACTCTTATCCCAAATCAAATTTTCTAATCCATATGAAAATTTTATTCCAAATTCCCATCAAATTTTGGATGCAGCCTTAAATTTACTTAAATTAATTTTTGGGCATAATCCAAATTTTATCCCAAATGAACCAAAGTCAAAACCTCAAATTCTATTCCAAATATGAATTAAAATTGGGTAGGATTTTACCTCAAATCGAAATTTGGGTATAAACAAAAATTTGCCCAAACTTCAAATCAAAGTTTGTTGCCAAATGGAAAAAAATCAAAATTTTGACCAAAATTCATATTTTGATTAAATTGAAACACCAAATGGAGTCAAGATCAAGAACAAATATCTTGCATTTTGATCCCAAAATATCTTTTTCGAGATTCACTCACACATAACTTGTGACTAACTCTCGAAAAGGGGCATTTGTTGGAGGAGAAATTTTGGCCAATGACAAATTGCCACGTCATTATTTAAAATTAATGACAAAATTATAATTAATTAAATTTGGGACCAATTATAAATTGACATGTGTCCCAAAATTAATTTAAAGACAAAGCTTGGCCAATTATAAATTTTTAGGGTCAAATGTCCATTTGATCACATAATTAAAAATAAATTATTTTGATCAGATTAATTGATTTGACCAATTAATTAAAGAAAATAGTTAATTGGATCAAATTTGGGTCTTTTAAATGTTTGGGTCATATGGTTTTGGATCAAATATAAACCAGACCCAAGCCCAATAAAAGCCCAAGCCCAAGTTGTTAGGCCCAAAAGTCATCAGGGCCCATCCAGCGAGAACTCTATAAATAGAGGGGTTCTCCTCCATTTCAAGGGTTCAGAAATTCTACACTCTCACAAAGATAAGAGTTCAGAGTTTTCAAAGCTCTCAAGCAGAACCAGAGAATTCAGAGAGACTCCACCAAGTCTGAAGACCGAAGACTCTCTGCAATCCACAAGTCCAAGTGTTGAACACTTCTTGAAGACCAAACACTCTTCAAGACTTCAACACTCCTTGAAGACCAAACATCCTTCAAGACTTCAACACTCCTTGAAGATCAAAGACTCTTCAGGACATCAACACTTCTTGAAGATTGAAGACTCCTTCAAGACTGGAAGACTTCAAGCTCCAAGAATCCATTGAAGCTTCAGACTCGAGATCAAGCGTTCCAGCCCTCGAGTGAAACACACCCACACACATAAGAAAGAGAATCAGAGGATTAAAGTTAGAGATTGTACACCCACACGCATATTACATTAAATACAAATATATTATTTATTCCACGTGTCTCCATCCCCGAAGTTACGTGTGAACAAGGCCATTTTTTGAGTTATTTTCGAAAATTGTTTTTGAAAATAGGTATATCAAACACGTTTTTCATTGTTTTCCTTGTATTTTTTATTTTCGAAAACATAAAAACGAAAACGGATCATGAACCAAACGGGACCTAAGGAATTGGTAAAAAAAAATAGAGAGAAAAATACACTTTAGTTTTTTTTTTCAAACAAGTTTTGTGTGGCTTGTTGCTAAATTTTGATTCACAATTTAGGCTTCATCAGTTTAGATTGTGGACTTCCAATGGATGTCAAGTATGAAGAGTCGAATAGCGGAATAATCTATGACTCTGATGCGACATTCATTCAAACTGGCACAATTCACAACATATCTTCCAATAGCATAAAAAACCACAACCAACAGTTATGGAGTCTAAGAAGCTTTCCTGAAGGGACCAGAAATTGCTACAAAGTTAGAGTAAAAGTCGACACCAAGTATTTGATTCGAGCTAGCTTTCTATACGGTGACTATGACAGTCGAAGAAAACTCCCTAGCTTCGATCTCCACTTCGGACCCAACTTTTGGACTTCTGTCAATCTTGATGCAATCGACATGGTGAAGCATTTGGAGATTATACATGTTGTTTCTTCAAATTATGTAGAAGTTTGCCTCATCAACACTGGTGTCGGAACTCCGTTCATTTCGGCTCTAGAGCTAAGGCCTTTAAACAACTTGTCTTACCCAACAGAGTCACCGTCGATGTCACTAGCCAATTTCTTCCGCTTCGATGTGGGTTCTGTTAACAACCAAACTTACAGGTCGAGTACATTCTTTTCTCTACTTCTCGTTTCAAAAATAGTTTCATATACAAATTGAATAACATTGGTTCTCTTGCTTGGTCGTTTTTTAAGATACAAAGATAACGTTTACGATCGCATTTGGGTGCCCATGGCTCCAATCCCAGAATGGACTTCAACAACCACACCAAACCTAATAAATGTCAATGACCCATTGTTCTTCAATCCAGCTCCAATGGTCATGAATTCTGCGGCGACTCCAAAAGATGCCTCTGCGCCATTACAATTTCACTGGGTTTCACCAACCAACACCGCACAATTTTTTTTTTACATGTACTTCACAGAGTTTCTAAAGCTTCAATCCAATGAGTCCAGAGTGTTTGACATCATGCTCAATGGGGGGTTTTGGCATAATAAAAGTAAATTAATTTCTCCATCTTACTTGAACGAATATGTCGTTTACAGTACTAAACCGTTGACTGGTGGAATGTTCAATTTCTCAATTGTCAAAACCGTCAATTCCACTCTTCCTCCAGTCCTCAACGCCATTGAAGCTTATACGGTCATTAATTTTTTTCTATCTGAGACAAACCAACAAGATGGTATTATTCTATTTTGCTTATTTTTTCTCCCCCATTGATTTGAATGTTGAGTTTGTGTTTGTTAACAATACTTGAGATTGTGATGTTTCAGTTGAGGGCATTTCAAATATCAAGAAAGTGTATGGAGTTGAAAGAAATTGGCAAGGAGATCCTTGTGCCCCAACAGAAGTCATTTGGCAAGGACTCAAATGTATCTCTGTGGATGATTCTGAGCCTCCTAGAATTACATCCTTGTGAGTTTCTCCAATATTTCTGGGTCACTCTTGTGTTGGTATTGAACTTTTTTACCCAAATGTTGGGTAGAAAGTTTGAAGGAGTTCATATACAAACTAAATGATAACATGACATAAATAACGATTGAGTTAGCACGAAATGAAAGATGATAGATAGATAGAAAAAGAGAATAGTTACCGATTAGACAAAATAGAATAAAAGTCTTTGAAAATGAGTTGATATGCTATTTCTTATGTTTGTCATTTTCGACATTGTTATTTCTTCACTTTTCATCTGCATTGTTTTCTCTCTGAAATTGTTGTACTTGCAAACAGGAATTTGTCCTCTAGTAAACTCACGGGAAAAATAGCTAAAGACATAGCATATCTCACAATGCTAGAAACTCTGTAAGTATATTTGATAATCAATTGTTGACAACCAATTTAATCTATTAGCCAATTCATCATCAAAACATATATTTGTATGAAATCTTTTTTCTTTTTCCATGTTTCGATATCAGGGATTTATCAAACAATAACTTAAGTGGAACAGTACCTAACTTTCTTGCTCAGTTGCCATCATTGAGGGTTTTGTGAGTAACATACATAGTTTGAAGTCTTTTTTTCACTTTCTTCTAAATAATTGTTTTAAGTTTGATTCTTTTTTTTTTTTTTTTGATTTTTTTGCAGAAATTTAGAAAGAAACCAACTTTCAGGACTTATTCCTACTCAACTCATTGAAAAATTCAATGATGGTATTTTAAACTTAAGGTGTGATCGATATCTCTTTTAATGCATGATAAGATTATCCAGTTTAAGATGTCGTTTGTTACATCCTCATTTTTCATTTTCTGATTTTGTTTATGATTTTTTAAAAATATGTATGTTACTAGGTTTGGTAATTATTACATTTCTCTTGTTTTCTTACGAACAATAAATGTTTTCTACACATGTAAACAAATTTTGGATAGAAATATAGTTGATTCTTATTTCCTATTTCTAGTTGTTACAAAAGCATAGGTAAAAATTATTTTATGATTTTTGACTCATAAAATGAATAATAAGTATTTAAATGATTAAATATAAAATGTTACTTTTGAATGTTTATTTTTGTTAAGGTCTGTTAAAAGGAAACCTAAATATTTCCATTTCATAATTTCTCATAGCTTTGGTGAAAATCCAAATTTGTTCATCACAATTCCAAGTGAAGGAAAGAAACGCAACATAGTTGTTCCTGTACTAGCATCAGTTTGCGGATTTGTTCTCCTTTTGTTCTTGATTTTCGGTGTTATCTTTTGGATCAAGACTAAACAAATAAAACAACTAGGTAAGATCAAAATATAACATGATTTTACTTGCAAATAAATTCAAATTAAATCAAGAAAATTGAATTACCTGTGAATTTCTTTTGGAATTATGTGTCCTCAGTTGCTGTGATTGGAACAACGAATCAAAATGTTGGCCAATCTCGACAATGGAGTGCAACCAAAAAATGCTATTCTTACTCTGATATCTTGAGAATGACAAACAATTTTGAGCGACCTCTCGGAGAAGGTGGCTTTGGAAGAGTTTATTATGGTCAGATCAACAACACTCAAGTAGCTGTTAAGATGCTTTCTCCTCAATCAACTCAAGGGTATCAACAATTTCAAACAGAGGTAGCCACTTTTATGAGCTATTATCAAACACAAAAGTTTATTCATAGATATTTGAACTGTCCCCTTAATTAAAAAACTTAAATATATTCTGAGTGCTACAGGTAGACCTTCTCATGAGGGTTCATCACAAAAATTTAATTGGTCTTGTTGGATATTGTAATGAATCAACCAATAAAGGACTAATCTATGAATACATGGAGAATGGGAACTTAGGATCTCTTATTCCAGGTATGGTGTGGATCATTGATGCTTTTCTAATCAAGTTGATAAAAACTAGGCTAGTTACTTGATAATACTTTTTGTTTATCTTTAACCTCTTTGTGCTTAGAAATCATTAGAGCTTCAATTTATATATGTATGTTGTTTTCGTATGGATGAAGGTGGCCGATCAACAAAGGTTTTGGATTGGAAAGATAGGCTTCTTATAGCAGTGGATGTAGCACATGGTTTGTAATACTACTTGCCTCTTCTGAGTTTTTCATGATCATGCCATTAAGAATGTGTCGATGGGACAGGGTGAAATGGTTAAGAATAATGCTCCATGACATGTGATGTCATTTTGTTTTCTATTTTCAATTTCGTTATTTCATTTTGACTTAAAGTCGGGCATCTTAAACATGTAGGATTAGAGTACCTTCATTATGGTATCAAACCAGCTATAATCCATAGAGATGTAAAACCTACAAACATCTTATTGGACAACAATTTTCGAGCAAAAGTAGCTGATTTTGGGTTATCAAGAATTTTTCCTATGGAAGGCGGCATCACTCATGTGACAACCACCAATGCTGTTGGTACTCATGGCTACATTGATCCAGAGTAAGTAATTTACATTCAAAATGTCAACTGACATCTAATATGATTTATGAACTGTTGTATTGAACTATGGCTCAACTATTTATACCTAACATAATTCTTTTAAGAAATTTTAGTTTGGACAAATATTGATTTTGGGGGTAGGGACATATTAGTTTGTATTGCACTATTTTGAGGATGAAAATCTTTTTTTTTTTTCTTCCAGGTACCACTCAACGTTCAGATTAAACGAGAAGAGTGATGTTTATGGATTTGGAGTGATTCTTCTCGAAATCATAACTGGAAAGCCGGCTTTGATAAGAACTGAAGACGAAGTAATTCATATCTATCAATGGGTCAAGCCCTTGTTCTCCCAAGGCAATATTCAGTCGATCATCGACCAGAAAATTGAAGGAGATGTAGATATGAACTCTGTTTGGAAAGCAGTGGACATAGCAATGTGTTGTGTATCTGTAAAATCCGTGGATAGGCCAAATATGAGTCAAGTTTTAGTGGATTTGAAGGAATGTTTGGCCATCGAATTCGCTCATCATAATCATAGTCAACCTGATTCAGTTGTCGCAGATTCTAGTGTCCTATTTGGTCCCATAGCAAGGTAAATGGTTCAATAGCTTAGTTTTTTTTTTTTTTTTTTTTTTTCCTTGTAGATCAAGTGTGTTTGAGTTTTTATTTAAAAATACGTGTGTAACTTACATGTGATTTTTTCGACTTTATACTAATTTTGTATTTAAAAATACTTGCATAATTTACATGTGTGTTTTATTCGACTTTATTTTATTTAAAAATAATTGTGTAATTTACATGAGAATGTGACAAGATTGGAACCTCTAATATTTTAGTAGATGATATTTGTGTTGACCAATTGAGTTATATTCTGGTTACCAAAAAGTTTAACTCTTTTAATTTATATATACTTGTAACTAAATTGAACATAGTTTAGTGTATAAGATACATATTTGGAATTATCTTCCCTTAAGTTGAAGGCTCGATCTCACATGTTCACATTTATTGAATTCAAATGCATATATATAATTGTAGAATTTTAATTCTCATATTCTCTGTTTTTTCATGGAAGACCTTTTGTAATACAGACCTTAATCCTTAAAGCTTAGAAAAATTTATTGGCAAGCAAAAATTGAGGAAAACAAACATGAATTAAGAATACCCAAGTAAAAACAATTTCACTTCTCATATTCCTTTTTCAATGGAATTATAAAAACAATTTCATTCAACAAGTAATTCAGGTGGAATAAAAGCGTGTACCTTCTAACAAATCTTCCACTTCACATGTTGTCAAAAAAAACAAACAAACATGCCTGACACAATTCTTAAACTTAAGAATACCCAACTAATGTAGAGAATTACTTTTTTAATTTGAGGAAAAAATATACTTTTAGTCCCTGAGGTTTGGGTTCAGTTTCATTTTGGTCCCTGAGTTTGAAAACTCAACAATTTAGCCCCTAAGGTTTGGTTTTAGTTTCATTTTAGTCCCTTCATCCATTTTTTCGTTAGAAACTGACGGTTTCCTAACGTGACACTATTTTTTTATTAAAAAAATTATTTTTGAATTTTTTAAAATATAAATATATTAAAATAATAAAATATTATTATTTTTTTAAAAAAAAATTCTCGTTCTTCTCTTCTTTCTTCTTCATCTTCAACCTTCCTCTTGTTCTTTAACCCACCACCAGCACACCTGTCAGTGGCGGTCGGTTGTTGACGACCGCCGTTACCGATGGTCGGTCGCCGCCAGCGACTTTTTTTTTCTTTTTCTATTCTTCTTTCTTCTCTTGCCTCCGTTCAGCCCTCCCTCTCGACGCAATATTCCTCCCTCCGAACCGCAAGTTAGTGGTCGAAGCTCCCCTTTCTCAAACCACGAAACCTCCGCGCGACCGTCGCTCCCTTCGATTCCAGTCTGAAACGAAGGGGATTCCCCATTCGTTTCAAACCACGATTCGAGCTTGAAACGGCAGCGGCGTGCAACGATTCAGACCCACGACGAGGACGATCCCAGATCTGTTTGTGCTCGCGGGGGAGCGGAGGGGACGATCCCAGCACTGAAGCGATTCGTTTCATGTTGTGCACGCGGTTCCAGTCTGAAACGAATCGCTTCAGCTCCTCCTTCTCAAACCACGAAACCTCTAATAACCATGTTGTGCTCGCGGTTGTGCTCAAGAGGGAGGGCTTCGCGTTTTGCTCGCGGTTGTGCTCAAGAGGGAGTCGTGATTGTGCTCGAGAGGGAGGGCTTCGACGAGAGGGAAATGAAGAAAGGGGGAAATAAAAGATGAAGGAAAGGAGACTAAAATTAAAAAAAAAAAAAAAAAAGACGGCAACGGCGGTCGTTTCCAGCAACGGCGATTGCCGGCGGTCGGTCGCCGGTGGGAGGTTGGTGGTGGGAGTATTGAAGAAGAAGGGTGGTGATGATTGGTGAAGGGGTTGAAGAAGAAGGGTGGTGATGATTGGTGAAGGGGTTGAAGAAGAAGAAAAAGAAAAAAGAATTAAAAATTATTATTTTTATTAATTTTTATTTTAAAAAATGTAAAATATTTTTTAAATAAAAAAAAACAGGTGCCACGTCAGCAATCTGTTAGCATTTGACAGAAAAATTCATGGAGTGACTAATAAAAGTGTAACGAAATCCAAACCCTAGAAGCTAAATTGTTGAGTTTGAAAACTCAGAGATGAAACCTAACCCAAACCTTAGGGACTAAAAGTGTATTTTTTCCTTAAGTTTAAGTTTAATAAAATTGTATATAAAGTTAAATTTAAAATACATTAATAAAAATGTATGTATGGTTAAATTTAAGATCCATTTAATAATCATTTGGTTTTTTAAAATTAAGCTCGTTAACAAAATTGAAAACCATGATAAAAAAAATTTTGAAGAAAACAAACATGATTTAAAAAAAAAAAAAAATAGTCATCAAGCTAGGTCTTAGTTTTCAAAAGGTTAAATTATAAAAAATACCTTTCAACTTTGTACCTTGTTTAAATGATAACCCTTGAACTTTAAAAAGTTTAAAAGATACCCATGACCTTTCAAAAATGTTAAAAAATGTCCTTACCATTAAGTTTTGGATGGAAAATGGATTTGTCTAGTAGGCAATCCAGATTTTGTTTTATGTTTTCGAATTTATTGAATTTAGTGAATATGCATTTGTTAGATATGTTGTTTTAAACTATTTTTCAGATTTTGTGATCCAAATAGTTGAAATTCTGAAGAAAAAAAATTCTGTTTTCAGTGTATCCATAATTTGAATTTGAAAATTTTAAATGTAAAATTAAATTAAAAAGGATAAAAACTTTATTAAATATAGTATTTCATACTATAAACCCAATTCATTTTTGTGAAATTAAAATTTTTATAATATAATGTATTATAAATTATATGATATTGTAAAATAATAATTATATGAAATTTATAACATATAACATGTTTATAAATTAATATTAATAATAATTTATAATCAACTGAGTATTTTAGTTGATAACTACAAATAATGTATGGTTTATAAATATATTATCAAACAAATTTTCAAACATGGTTTAAATTGGGATCCAATTTCTGAATCTACCACCAAACACATATCTGAAAACATGAAATACAATCTTGTTTTTATTGAATCCCTTGTTTTCAAATTTTTGTTTTCAGATCACCAACCAAACGCACCCTTAAAGTTCCAATTTCATTAATGTCTTTGACCTTTTAAAAAATTTCAAAACTATCCTTGCTAGAGAAAACATTAATTTTTTCTTTTTCTTCCTCTGTGCAAATTCTTCCTCCATAAAGTTTAATACTGTGAAACTTTGCTTATAAAGACTATAAGCAACTGAACATCAGATTGTTTTTTTTAATATAATTATCTTAAAATAAATTTGGTATTAAATATCAATATAAAAATAATTGAAATACGTTGGTCATGATAGCTAAATCACAATAATTTATTATCAATTTATCAAACACTACTGTTATAGGTGATTTTGGATCACTACGGTGTACAAGGAGCTGACGAGGACGACCGGGCGAAAATAGGACTGGGAGATGGACCCCAGAGGCGAAATTGGCAAGTGGAACGGGCCAAGACCGAAGGGGTCGGGCTCTTGGCCCGACCCCCTTGCTCTACCTCGGCCCAAGGTCGATGGTCGAGGCCGAGTCCCTCCGACTCGGTTCGATACCTGTAGCCTCTAGCCGCCTCGGTGCTGCCTAGTTCGTCTCGAAACGCCTCCGAATTCCTAAAAACCATAGGAGCATGAGCAGGTATTTATACCCCTTTTCGCCACTAAGGAAGTGGACTCGAACTCTCTACTCTCTAGCTCTCCTCCTTCCGTTTTTCTGACTTAAGCATCAAAGGCGGTGTGGCTACCACCACACCGATGTGCAGGTTTACAGATTTGCAGGTCACGTCTTCCCCCTCATCTACAAATTTACCGTTGGTGGCGCGTGAAGGTCAGGTGAGTTTCCTCTGACCAAATTTGATCATCAACAACTACAATATGTTTTAATTTTTTAAGTTTAAAATTGAAATTTACTTGACTGACTTTTCTAAAAGCACAATTGTCAGCAATTATTTTAAAAGTTACATCAATCCCAAACTAAGTCCTAAAAAGGTTATCAACAAAAGTGAAGTCAACTTGAAGAATTAAAGAATGAAGCAAAAAAGTCATTTTGAAGTTTCAACATAAGAATTTGCTTAGGCGAGCTTTTGGGAAGTTGTGTTGAAGGAAAAGAAAAACTCAGTCTATAAACACATGACAAATAAGCAAAACTTCTCATTAATTTTCAAAGAGAAATAATTTGCATATAGAGGAAGAAAAAGATACGCTTTCTCTAGTAAAGGTATTTTTGAAATATTTTGAAAGGTCAAGGTTATTAATGAAACGTTTTCTATCCAAAACTTAACAATAAAGATATTTTTTAACGTTTTTTAAAAGTTAGGGGTATTTTTGAAAATTTTCAAAGTTTGGGAGTACCATTGCAACGAGATACAAAGTTAAGGAGTCTTTTTCATAATTTAGCCTTTTCAAAATGTGATATGAGTTTTGAAAATATGGGAAGAATATAATGTAGATAACACAAAATAAAAAAACTTATAGGATATATAAAAGTAGTGTTTATAAGCTTAATTTTTAAAAACCAAAAATCAAATAGTTATCAAATGGAACCTAAGTTATTGAAAAGTTATTGATATTATTATTATTATTATTATTATTATTATTATTAAAATGAAATTAGAAGTTTAGTTTCAAAACTCCAGCTTTTGGTCTCTAATAGATCGCTAAACTATAAAAAGTTATTAATGGGTGTTTGAAGTTTAAATTTTATGCCTGTTGGTGGTCAAATTTGGTCGGGAGGAACTCACCTGACCTTCACGTGCCACCCACGGTAAATTTGTTTGAGAGGGGGGAAGACGTGGCCTGCAAGACAGTAAACCTGCACACCGGTGTGGTGCTAGCCACACCGCCTCCGATGCTTAAGTCAGAGAACGGAAGGAAGAGCTAGAGAGCAAGAGAGAGAGAGTAGAGAATAGAGTTCGGGATCCTTTCTTCAGTGACGAAGAGGGGTTTAAATACCTGCTTATGCTCCTAGGGTTTTTAGGAATTCGGAGGCGTTTCGGGACGAACCAGGCGGAACCGGGGTGACTAGAGGCTGCAGGACCGAACGGAGCCAGATGAGCTCGGCCGAGGCCGACCCCTTCGGTCTTGGCTCGACCCATTGGCCCGTTTCACTTCTGGGGTCCGTCTTCCAGTCCAATTTCTGTCCGGTTGTCCTCGTCGGCTCCTTGTACATCGGGGTGGTCCAAAATTACCTATAACAATTTCTAATAGATTATCTTTTGAACTTTCAATTTTTGTGTATCTACTCCATCCTTGACCTATTCGACATTTCAATACCTGTTGATGCCAAAATTTGGCCAAGGGACTCACCTGACCTCCACGTGACATCAACGGTGAATTTGTGGAAACTGGGGAAGACGTGACCTGCAAGACCAGCAAAAACCGCTGCACACCGGCGGGGTGTAGGCCACACCGCCTCCGATGCTTAAGTTGTGGAAACTGGGGAAGCTACTGAAGAATCATCAAGAGTTGTTGATGAAGTTGGACCTTCAACAAGGGTTGATGAAGTAACTAGTTCTTCAGATCCATCCCGTCCATCTCAAACGTTGGGAATGCCTCGACGCAGTGGGAGGGTTGTGTTACAACCTGATCGCTACTTGGGTTTAACTGAAACTCAGGTTGTCATACCTAATGATGGCATTGAGGATCCATTGTCCTATCAACAGGCAATGAATGACGAAGATAAGGATGAATGGGTCAAAGCCATGAACCTGGAAATGGAGTCAATGTACTCCAATTCTGTATGGGAACTTGCAGATCTACCATATGGGGTAAAACCCATAGGGTGCAAATGGATCTATAAGAGAAAAAGAGATGCAGCTGGAAAGGTACAGACCTTCAAAGCTAGACTAGTGGCAAAGAGTTATACCCAAAAGGAAGGGGTTGACTATGAGGAAACCTTTTCTCCTGTAGCCATGTTAAAGTCCATAAGAATTCTTTTATCCATTGCCACATATTATGACTATGAAATATGGCAAATGGACGTCAAGACTGCCTTTCTGAATGGTAATCTTGAGGAGAATATCTTTATGTCTCAACCCGAAGGGTTCATAGCCCAAAGTCAGGAACAAAAGGTTTGTAAGCTAAATCGATCCATTTATGGATTGAAACAAGCATCCAGATCATGGAACAATAGATTTGATACTGCAATCAAATCTTTTGGCTTTGACCAAAACGTTGATGAGCCTTGTGTATACAAGAAAGTCAACAAAAGGAAAGTAGCTTTTCTAATACTTTATGTAGACGATATCCTACTCATTGGGAATGATGTAGGATACCTCACTGACATTAAGAAATGGCTAGCAGCCCAATTCCAAATGAAAGATCTGGGAGAGGCTCAATATGTTCTGGGAATCCAAACCATTAGGGATCGTAAGAACAAAACGCTAGCTCTGTCTCAAGCAACGTATATTGACAAGATGTTGTCTCGATATTCGATGCAAAACTCCAAGAAGGGACTCCTACCCTTCAGACATGGGGTACACCTGTCTAAGGAACAATCTCCTAAGACACCTCAAGAAGTTGAGAACATGAGACACATTCCCTACGCCTCAGCTGTGGGCAGCTTAATGTATGTTATGCTCTGCACTAGGCCTGACATATGTTATGCAGTGGGAGTAGTCAGTAGGTATCAGTCTAATCCAGGGTTGGACCACTGGGGAGCGGTTAAGAATATCCTCAAGTATCTTCGGAGAACGAGGGACTACATGTTTGTGTATGGAGCTAAGGATTTGATTCTTACTGGATACACTGACTCTGACTTTCAAGCTGATAAGGATTCTAGGAAATCCACATCAGGGTCAGTATTCACCCTCAATGGAGGAGCAGTAGTGTGGAGAAGCATCAAACAAGGATGCATAGCAGACTCAACCATGGAGGCTGAGTATGTAGCAGCTTGCGAAGCAGCTAAGGAGGCAGTATGGCTCAGAAAGTTCTTGACTGATTTGGAAGTAGTTCCGAATATGAACGTGCCCATAACACTATACTGTGACAACAGTGGGGCTGTAGCCAACTCAAAAGAACCTCGTAGCCACAAACGGGGTAAACACATCGAGAGGAAGTATCACCTGATACAGGAGATTGTGCAAAGAGGAGATGTGATCGTCACTAAGATCGCCTCGGAGCACAACATCGCTGATCCATTTACAAAGGTTCTCACGGCTAAAGTGTTTGAGGGTCATCTAGAAGGTCTAGGTCTACGAGATATGTATGCCATCTAATCTAGGGCAAGTGGGAGAAATGTATAATGGGTATAAGGATGCCCTAGTTCATTGTATTTCCAGCTTTAGATTATTGCATTTACATCCCACTAACTAAGTGTTTTAGTTCAAGTGGGAGTTTGTTGGGTTTTATGCCCTAAAACTCGTAGATAGTGAATGTAACCGTTGACCGGATATTAATGAAATAATATTGATATATTTTCCATTAATTGTTATTAGTTATTTTATATATGTCTTTGCCTAATAATAACCCTAATCCAATAAACTAGACATCCAAGGCTGTAATATGAGTCTTGAACTATATGTAGCGACATATGGGATCATTGTTCAAGAAACAGCCTAAAGGGTCTATAGTATAGGGATAAGACTGGGTGCCTTATCCTGGTGACACTATGGATACGGCCCACTTTGTATTTGATACAAACGCTGCGATCCAACGCGTTCGTGTAGGAGACATGCGAGTGGGGGTATCCTATGCAATGAGTTTGCATAAGACCGGACCGCGAAATAGTAACCACTAGTTATAACACCGTTAACCAGTTGGTTTTCTATTTCACTAGGACGACCTAGACAACTTAGTCTTAATCCTGAGTTGATTATGGACTCCTGCTCATGAGAGATTGTCCTTTGATTTGTATGGGTGAGAGTGGCCAATACGCCGACTCAATAAGCCTACCACTTTGGGGACAAGATCGAATGGGGAGCTGGGAACATAATCGTGCAAGATGGAATTCACTCCTTCCCGACTTTAGGGAAGTAGATGAGTGTTCCCTTAAGTGGTTACTCCGAGTCTTGAACAAAGGGCCCTACCCTCTCAATGGCACGAGAGGGTTTTCTGTTTGATGGTTGGACCATAAACAGATTGTTCATTAGAGGAGAATTGGTACTTAAGGAAATAGAGGTGATCCAGGGGTAAAACGGTAATTTGACCCAGCTGGTGTTACGGACACTCGTGAAGGACTAACTAGTCGATATTGGTCTAAGTTCCATGGACACAGAAAATATGTCTGCAGTGAGAAGAGTGCAACTGTGAGTCTATAGTGGAATGTACACACAGTTAACGAATATTGATTATTGTGGTTAATGAGTTTAACCAATTAATCTCACATCGTTGGAGCTTCTGATCTGCAGGTCCATTAGGTCCCACTGGTAGCTCGTAAAGTAATTTGAGGCAACTAAGTAATTAAATGTAAATTGAAAATGTTCAATTTACTAAGGGAAATAAATATAATATATATTGATATATTATTATGAGAGAAATTAATATTTGAAGAAGTTCAAATATAAATTTATGGAAGATTGAAAGAATTAATTAATTTAAGTCCTAAAAGTGTTTGGGCAAAATTAATTAATTCAAGGCCGGAAATTAAATATGTGATATTTAATTGGTGGTTAATTAATTAAAGAATTCATTAACCATGAATTAATCAATTATGTAAATAATTAATCACTTAAGGAAGTGATTAATCATTTATGGGAATGATCTAATTACTTATGGAAGAAATTAGTCATTTATGGAAAAGATTAATCAATTGGGGAATTGATTGATCATGATTGATTAATTAAGGAATAAGATTGAATCAATTTTGGAAAAGATTGATTTAATTGAATATTTTATTCATGTCCTCTCTTCTATAAATAGAACACTAGACCTAATTGGTCATGACACTCTTGACACTTGACACTCTTGACACTTGACACTCTTGAAAGACAAGACCTAGAATTCTCTCTAGCCTCCCTCTTAGAGAAAGACTCCCACAAGTCTTTGGCCTCCTAGACTTAGAGACATACCGGTGTAACCTCTGTGGTTATTGTGTCATTCAAAGAAGAAAATCCAGCGATCAAGAGGTGAGAAGGCTGCTGCGTTTTCGTTCGTTGGAGCGTCGTTGGCGAAGAACGGTCAAGTCTACAACGGAGGTTTGTAACGGTTCTTCCTCTTTTCGTTAGAAAAGTTTTTTCAAAATAAATTTAGATTTATTCTAGCATGTTTAAACCGATTTTACAGCGACTTTAAAGTTAGTTTAAAGTTTTGTTTGAGTTTTCGTAACGGTTTTTAATGTTAATTAATTTACGGCGTAAGGTCCAAACGATGCGCTTCCTCCTTAAGCCAGATTTAAGAGTACGACTCTTGTCTCGTGCTGACTTATGTATGACTCATTTGTTATCAGAAGTGGCTGGAGGGCCTCTCTGGTCGGCCTCGGCCTCGGGAAGAGGCCGAGTACAGCATTTTCCATTTTAGCTTAGGGGGCGTTGCCCCCAAACCCCCACCGGGCGCTTCGCCCCTAGACCCCGACTCGCTGACCGGTCAGCGAGACCCCCGTACTTGGTCATTCGGAGTGCCTTTTCCAGATCCAGGGCTTTATCCACAATAAATGAGAGAAACAGAAAACTTCACAATCCTGCATTGAAGAGTTAATTTCTGTGAAAGAAGAATAAGGGAGGTAGCTAGGGTCGACCTCAACCTTAGGCCCCTATCAACTCAATACTTAGCCTCATGCATTTATTCGTTAGTCCTTGCTGGAAAATGACGAGTGAATAGGCTAAAACATGTACTCATTGGTTAGACATGCTAAGCTAACTTGCCTTTTGTTTAATAGGGAATGCATATCCATGTTACTAGCTTATTGTTTAATGGGGAGTGCATATCCCCTTTGCAGCCCCCAATTTCAGGTAAAGCTTCATTTAAACACAAAGTGTAGTTGGGTAAAGAGAAGAAAACCTTTTAGGGTTTGTGTTCGGACTTGGCAAAATGTGCCCAACCAGATGAGTTGAGATAACCTGTGGCTCTGAGGAGGTTGTGGAGATGCATCAACCTCTCTGGCAGGAATTAGTCTCTTCCCAAGGGTGCGTACACTCTGTTGGGGACCTGGGCTTTCGTGGCTGAATTTTGGACTTGGCCTCTAGGTGGTCGGCCTCGGCCTTGGCATGAGGCCGACCAGCTTCCTTATGCTATTTGCTCGCTCCGAGTTGGGCTTGTGTGTAGATTCACTTTCTGTTTGAACATTTCTTTGTTGCTTTGGATATTTCGGTTGTGCAAGTCGAGCCTCACTGCAAGCCCCCCACAGTCGTTCTTAGGGCTAGAATGCTCGGTTTCGGCCTTAGCGTGAGGCTGGGCATTTTTCCTACATTGCTCGTTATTCTGCTCCACAATCTGTTGTATTCATCCCAGGGGTGCGTACACTTTCCTGGGGAAAAACTTGGGGAGGCCTAGGAAGTTCTTGAGCCTCTCTTCAAGCTGCATGGTCATCCCAGGGGTGCGTACACTCTTCTGGGGAAAAGCTTGTGGAGGTTGCGGGCATGCGTCAACCTCTTTGCAAGAGTTTAGTCTCCTTCCAAGGGAAAGTGCAGAAGTTCGGCCTCTACAAGAATCACTCTCGTTTGGCCATATGTGCCCATCCTATGGAAAAATGCTTTGCACAAACATAGTATAAAGAATTTTATCAAATTTGCAAGTGTTTGCATCGTACCATGGGAAAAAGCTATGTGCTATACAAAATGAGAATAAATAATCTTAAAAATAGCTCCACCGCTGTTCGTAATCCTAACTTGAATAAGAAAGGAAAGTCAAAATCATCGCAACATGGCCATGATTATGATGGACTCGGTCTGTCCTTACTCCCAACCCCCCACTCAAAATGTGCATTCATTACCTTCGACATGCATTTTTTGAGTAAGGAAAAACTAACTTCGTCCTGGGCCTCTAAGGGTGAAGTCCAGCCTTGGCCTCTGGATGGTCGGCCTCGGCCTTGGCATGAGGCTGACCAGCTCCTCTGTGTTGTTCGTTTGCTTGTTTTTCATCCCAAGGGTGCGTGCACCCAGTCAGGGAAAACTTGGGGAGGTCAAGGAAATTACCGAGCCTCTCTTCGCATGTTGTGTTCATCCCAGGGGTGCGTACACTTTGCTGGGGACTTGGGGAGGCTGGTCTTTTGAGGACAAAGTTCATCCTTGAAGCTGAGGTAGCCGGCCCCGACCTTGGCATGAGGTCGATCCTCGCTTCTCCATCACCTGTTTGCTTGCCTCATAGTTGGACTCATGTGCGGATAATTTGCCTGCGAAGTGACTACCGGACTCAGTCGAGCCCCATTCCTTGTCTAATGGTCGGCCTCAGCCTTGGCATGAGGACGAGCATTTTCCCTACATGGCTTGAGAAGTTTGAGGGAAGCTTGGGGAGGCTTTGGGATTTCCCCAGGCCTCTCTTCAAGCATTATGGTAATCTCAGGGGTGCGTGCACTCTTCTGGGGAAAAGGCTAGGAAATTCCCAGGAAATTCCCAGGGCCTCTCTTCAAGCGTCGTGGTCATCCCAGGGGTGCGTACACTCTCCTGGGGAAAAAGCTTAGGGAGGCCTAGGAATTTCCCGAGCCTCTCTTCAAGCATCGTGGTCATCCCAGGGGTGCGTACACTCTTCTGGGGAAAAGGCTTGGGGAGGCCTAGGAATTTCCTTAGCCTCTCTCCAAGCGTCGTGGTCATCCCAGGGGTGCGTACACTCTCCTGGGGAAAAAGCTTGGGAAGGCCTAGGAATTTCTCGAGCCTTTCTTCAAGCATCGTGGTCATCCCAGGGGTGCGTACACTCTTCTGGGGAAAAGGCTTGGGGAGACCTAGGAATTTCCCGAGCCTCTCTTCAAGCATCGTGGTCATCCCAGGGGTGCGTACACTCTTCTGGGGAAAAGGCTTGGGGAGGCCTAGGAATTTCCTTAGCCTCTCTTCAGGCATCGTGGTCATCCCAGGGATGCGTACACTCTTCTGGGGAAAAGGCTTGGGGAGGCCTAGGAATTTCCTTAGCCTCTCTTCAAGCATCGTGGTCATCCCAAGGGTGCGTACACTCTTCTGGGGAAAAGCTTGGGGAGGCCTAGGAATTTCCCGAGCCTCTCTTCAAGCGTTGTATTCCTCCCGAGGGTGCGTACACTCAGTCGGGGAACAAAGTATGCTTAAACTTCCTTCTATCACATTTCCACACAATTTTGATGGCATATAAAGCAACAAAGTATTTCAAAAGCTTGAAAATAGCCAGGCAACAATTATTGCAGTATAACTAACGACCATGGTTATTCCCAGTCCCCCATTCAAAAACATGTATTCAATACGTAAAACATGCATTTTTTGAGTAAGGAAAGACTTACATCGTAACCGGGCTCTTGAAGGTTGTGATCGGCCTTAGCCTCTAGGTGGTCGGCTTCGGCCTTGGCATGAGGCCGACAAACTCCTCTGTGTCATCTTCGTGCTCAGTCCGTGACTCGACGTTATGTGCAGAGCATCTCCCTTTCGGCTACGATAAAAGGTCAAGTGTTGTGGTCTTCCCAGGGGTGCGTACACTCTCATAGGGAAAGCCTAGGGAGACCTAGGAAGTTCCCGGGCCTCTCTTCAAGCAGCTATAAACTTCTTGCCATTCGGGCTCTCGTTGTGCCTCTCGAATGGCGACCTTTCGCTCCCTGCCTGACTGTCCACCGGATGGTCCTTCTAAAATTGTTCGTATCTCGAGCGGTGGGTTGACACCGCCTTTACCTTGATCTGCTGGTAATGGCCTCTAGCTTCTGTCATTCCCCACAAACTCCTTGAGGTAACCCTCTCGGATTAGGGCTTCTATCTCGCCCCTCAACTGTATGCATTCCCGGGTTGTATGACCGTGGTTTCCGTGGAACATGCAGTACTTGTTCCAATTCCTCCTGTCTGGGTCCGACCTCAATTTTTCTGGACACTTCATTAGGTTTGTATCCTGTATTGTGGCCAATACCTGTTCAAGCGAAGCTGTTAGTGGTGTATATCTGTCGAATCTAACTTTTGGTTTCGCACAGCCCTGTGGCTCCTTGGCCTCTGGTCGGCCTCGGCCATTGGCCGAGGACTGCTCTTGCTGATCGAGCTGAGCAGTCTTCCATCCTGCAAACCTAAGATCGTAGCAGGCAAGGCAACTCCATCGTCATGGCCCTCTACCTGCAAAACTTCGTTACGAAATCTGTTAATATAATCCTTCAAGCTTTCTCGAGGCCCGTGCTTTACTGTCAGCAACTTGATCTGAGGCCTCTGTCGGCTCCATGCTCCTAGGAATTGCGTAACAAGCGCTCGGGCCAATTCTTTAAACGAACCGATTGACTTCCGTGGGATCTTACTAAACCATTGCCTTGCCAAACCTGTGAGTGTTAGCGCGAAGGCTCGGCACCCGTTCGCTTCGTCTTTTAGCCATTTGGATAGCTCTCGCCCCTTTTGGCCCTACTCGGCCTCGGACTTTGCCCGAGCCTTCGACTTTTTCCTGTCATTATTCCCTGTATACGTACCTGACGCTGTCTTTAGCGGCGAACTTCTGCGGGCCTTTTTGTGATTGGGCTTCTGCTCGGCCTCGACCATTGGCCGAGGAGTGCTCATGTCGGATCTGGCTTACATCTTCTACCCGGCGTCCTTTTCCTCTGTCTTCTTGATGCTGGTCGGATACAAAAGCTTCCCGGCTCTCTCTCCTTCTGCTGGTTGTCCTCTTGGGTTAGGTCCACAACATCGTGGCACACGGAACCTTACAACAGTCTCCGAAGTTAGGGTCGGCCTTTTCCATACCGAGGTCGACCCCAGTCTGGCTCGGCGCTTTTCTGCTCATACCCGAGGCTTCCCTCTGGTTTCTGAACCCGATCCATCCTTCAGACCACCACCGATGCGCGGTTTGAACTGGCAAGCACTCCTCCCCACAGACGGCGCCAACTGTTGATGCCAAAATTTGGCCAAGGGACTCACCTGACCTCCACGTGACATCAACGGTAAACTTGTGGAAACTGGGGAAGACGTGACCTACAAGACCAGCAAAAACCGCTGCACACCGGCGTGGTGTAGGCCACACCACCTCCGATGCTTAAGTCAGAAAACGGGAGGAAAGCAAGAAAGTAAGTGAAGAAAGTGATCATTCAGTTCGGGTCCCCTTCTTCAGTGGCGAAGAGGGGTATATATACCTGCTCATGCTCCTAGGGTTTTTTAGGAGTTCAGAGGCGTTTCGGGACAAATCAGGCGAATCCGGGGCGACTGGAGGCTACAGGGACCAAATGGGGCCCGACGGGCTCGGCCCGCACGAGCGGGCCGAGGCCAACCATGAGGCTCGGCCTCGGCCTTGGCCCGTCCCACTCGCCGGTTTTGCCTCTTGGGTCCATCTCCCGGTCTGATTTCTGCTTGGTTGTCCTTGTCAGCTCCTCGTGCATCTGGGTGGTCCAAAATTACCTATAACAATACCTATTCTTTTTCTGGCATTCAAACACTAATTCATTCGATCTCCATGAACAGGAGGCTGCTGATTCTCAACGATGGGAAGTTCAGAAACAGAGGGAAATTGAAACATATGAAGTGGTGGTTATAGTTCTCAGATGAGTTAATATTGCACCAACGGAGTTTTATTGATTATCAAGAAATTCCAATCAGGGACATGGGTCCAAATCTAGTGAAAATTCACACAAATCTCATAATTTTCTCTGTTTGAATTCAACTATCTTTCATTTTGAGTTTTAATTTTAACGTTATATTTGTCAATCTCAGTGTAAGTTGGAGAGAGATTAAGGACTTGTTGGTGACTTAGGGTCCGTTTGGAATACATTTTAATTTAAATGTTTTTCAAGAATGCATGTTTTAAAAAACATTTTGTATAAAAAGTGTTTAGAATTTAAACACTCATATGTTTGATTGCATTTCCTCATAGGTTTTTTTATACACAAATTATTGTATATTAAAGACTCTTTTTTAAAGTTGGTTTCAAGTGTTTCTCTTAAAATAGTTTATTTATCAATCTCATTTTCTAATAAGTCATTTTTAGTGGTTGTCAAACACTATAAATTTTTCAAAATGATTTTTTTTTTTTCAAAATTAAACTCTTGAAAAGGTAAACCCAAACACACCCTTATGTGGAAAAAAAAAATTAAGCATTTGAAAAGTCATGTCAAATAGGCCTATCATAGAAGGGAGGGAGAAAAGTAGGGAAAAAGAAAGGATAAAACCAAGTTTTTTTTTTTAAAAAAAACACTTTTCTAACTGAACTTCCGAGGAACCAATAATTTAGTCTAAAATTTCAGTTGATTTACCTTAAATACTTTCAATTTTATAATAATTTAAGCCTCATTTGATAACTACTAGTCAACTAACACGTGCAATGCACGTGGAATTTTATAATCTTGAATTAAAATAAGAGTAAATAGTAGTTTGTTTAGCATATGTAATGCAATAAACAAATACCATATAATTTTTGTTTTAATAACCATAAACTTTTAAAAGTTAGTGAAAAAAATAAAGAATTTCTTATTATATAGCATGTAAATAGACATAATAGTAGCACACACGTGCATTGCATTTTTTTTTAATTTAAACTTTGATGGTAAGTTTAATAATTACCTTATAAAAAATAAAAATAATAATAAAATAATACGAAATTATACTAACAATTAATTCTTAAAAGGTCAAGTAGTTTTTAAAATCAAGTAAGTTACATGTTAAATTGTCTTTTCTAAGATAAAAAAAAATTATAATATAAGATTTAAGCAAAAGAATAAGGATTACAGATCTACTTTAAAAAAACTTTCCACTAAAACCAATTACATAAATTTAAATATAAATATTAAAAGTTCTTGTATTTGTGATTAATGAACAAAAAATAATCTATTCAATTAGAAAATTGAGGGTGTGTTCGATTATTTTGGTGTTTGAAAATTTTAATTTCATTTAAAATTATGCATGCATTTATTAATTAATAAGTTTTTTTAAGGAATAACTTAATAATTTTTAGGTTACTGGGTTTATTTTTATTTTATTATTATCATTTTTAGACTTCTAAGTTTCCCAACATAAAATGTATTTATTAGTTTGTATATTAAATTAAATAGATTAAATTACAAATTTGGTCATACATTTAGACAATTTTATTTTGGTCATTGTGGTTTTAAAAGTTTCAATTTAGTCCCAATAGTTTGAGGATAGCTTCAATTTTCTTCCTATGGTTTGGATTTAGTTTCAATTTGTCCAAGTCATCCCTAAATTGTATTTTACCAACTTGAAAATCCACATTTTTTCTTTTTATTTTTACCTAGCCCTAAACTCCAAGTTCGTCAACTTAACACAATTACTTAGATAGAAACTTGATACATAAAAAAAAAATGGCAATATATGATAACGACAAAGAAAACTACAATAATGTAATAACCAAAATAGAAATATGTTCATAAATAAAATAAGAGATTTTCGTACGGATGACCCTCTAAAATAGACAGAAATGATAAATGTCCTAGCTTTTCATTTCAAGGATATATGTCATTTTGCTTGCGTCAGCATCTTAGTAAAATTATCATTTTACTCTCTACTCTAACCTTGCTCACTTCCGCTTCTCTCGCTCTCTCTCCAACCCCTCGCTTCTCGCTCTCTCACCGATCTCTCACTCTCTCCCCAATTTCTCTCTTCAATCTCTTGTTTTCTCTAATCTCGTTCTCTCCCCAATTTCTCCTTCAAATCTCTTTCTCTCTCTAATTTCTCTCTCCAATATCTTTCTCTTTCTCCATTCTCGTTCTTGCTCTTAAATGTCTTAAATGCGTGTTTTCATATACAGTAAAATGGTAATTTTGCTAGGATGATGACGTAAGCAAAAGGGCATATATCCTTTAATTGAAAAGGTATGAGATTTTTCATTTTGGCCTCTCCAAATGGGTCATCCACACAAAGGTTTCATAAAAAATAAACAACTCAGGTTCTAGTACAAAAAAAAGCATAAACTCCAATGTTCAAAACTGTTAGAAAATCATTTATGTTATAAGCATTCTAAATTCAAAATGCAACAAACAAAAGTAATATCTTTGCGCATTGAAATTCGATACTATAATTTTAAACAACTAATTTTGTTGGGAATATAACTAAATTCTATTAAATACAAAATTTAACAGGCTAAAACGTGTAATGAAATCTTTAAAAAATTATATTTACTTAAAGGAATTTATGATTTATCCAAAATTGTATTTACTTCAAGGAATTATCTCGGATGTAAATAACATTTGATGACGTTAGAAAAATAAAGAAGGATAGATAACAATACAACTTATTCATCAACCAAAAAAAAAAATTATGAATTCTCAAGGTTTTATTGTGACATAGTCAATAGTGTTTCCCTCACGAATAACACAAACTTATAATTTCCCCTTTTCTTGAAAAGTCTTGATTTCTCGTATAAAAGTAGAAATTTTCCTATAGTTTGACATTTTGTTAATTATATATTTTCTTTTAATACGTAGATCACACCTATACATGAATGAATGCAACAATTCAATGTGTAACCATCTGATCCATATGAACAGTCGCATCTCGTCGACGTCAATCTTTACATGAATAGTTGCATCTCGTCGACATCAATTGCACCTATTGGACTCAACAGACACTTACACTCGAAGAGTCGTGTTCCATCAGCAAAGGGTAAAATAGGAATTTATTTTAAAAGTAAGGGTAAAAGAGGAAACAAAAGATTCTCCCCTCTTAGCCCCATTTATATATAGTATAGATATTTGGTTTATTATTTTTTGTTTTTGAAAATTAAGCTTATACACACCTACTCCCACCTATAAGTTTCTTTGTTTTAGCATCTAACCTTCGTCCTTCCTTATCAAAAACCATATCAAATTTTGAAGAAAAAAAAAAGTAGTTTTCAAAAACTTGTTATTGTTTTTGGAATTTTACTAGGAATTCAAATATATTCTTAACAAACATGAAAACCATTTGTAGGAAATTTGGGAGAAAACAAACATAATTTTCAAAAACCAAAAACCAAATAGTTATCAAACAGGGCCTTAGTTTTCGACTTTAGTGGTTAACAAATAGTTCTTGTACGGTTTCAAGGTTGTTTGTGTCAATTTGATCCCTAAACTTAAAAAAATGTCAAATAGCTTCTCGAACTTTTCATTTGTGTTCAATAGGTCCTTGAACTTTAAAAAGTATCTAATAAATCCTCAAAACCTCGTTTGATAACCATTTGGTTTTTGGTTTTTTTTTTTTTTGAAAATTATGCTTGTTTTCCCTCAATTTCCTTACGATAGTTTTCATTTTTTTTTAAGTAGACATTTGAGTTCTTAGCCAAATTCCAAAAACAAAAACAAGTTTTTGAAAAAACTACTTTTTTTCCCAAAATTTGACTTTGTTTTTTAAAACAAGGGAAGGATGTAGATAACAAAACAAAGAAAGTTGTGGATGAAAGTAGTGTTTATAAGCTTAATTTTCAAAAACCAAAAACCAAAAAAAAAAAATGATTATCAAACAGGGCCTAAACTTTCACTTTTGTGTCTAATAGATCTCTCAACTTTTAATTTTGTGTCTAATAAGTCTTCAACCTATTCAACATTTTTTAAATTTACAAGTTCTATTAGATACAAAATTGAAAGTTTAGGGTCCCAATAACCATAAAATTCAATTTTATATATGATACATTGGTTAATTTTTAAAAATCTCGAATATGCCAGAGACCTATTAGACCCAATAACCTGTGGTTTGGATTAGGTTTCATTTTGGTCCCTCAGTTTTCAAACTCAACAATTTAGTCCCTGAGGTTTGAATTTCGTTACATTCTTGGTCCTTCCGTTAAAATTTCCATTAAACTCTCACGGAATTCAGACGTGACAACATTTTTTAATTAAAAAATATTTTTTTCTTAATTTTTAAAATAAAATAATTAAAAAATATTTTTTTAATTATTTTTTTTATTCTTCTTCTCCATCCCTATTTCTTCTTCCTCTCATTTATCCTCCTCCTTCTTCATCTACCTCTTCAACCCTAACCCTAATCCTACAGGCAACCGGCGCCGACGACTAATTTTTTTTCTTTTTTTTTTCCTCTTCTTCTCTACTTTTCTTCATCTCCTTTCTTCCAAATATTATGCTTTAAAAAAAAAAGGGAAGAAGAGAAGACCCACGCTGCTCATCCTCGCCGAAAGATCGAGCCTCGATTTTCTGACGAGAAATCCAGATTTGGCGTGCAATGGCAAAGGGAGTTGACAGATCTATGGTCGTTGTTCGCGCGTATCTACGATGGCGAGACCCACGCATGTTCAATTCCAACACGGATCTACAATGTGGTTGGTAGCGACACGGATCTACGGTGTGGTTCAGATCCAACAGGGATCTACGGTGTGGTTCCCTTTCTTCTGTCACTTTAGTCCCTCCTCTTCCCGTTTTCGATCACCATGGACCCAAAGGAGCTCGTAAATGTCGGCTTTAAAATCGCCACCGTATCTTGATCTGAGTGGGTTTCATTTCAAACCGACTCCTTTGATTCCGAGAGAAAAAGAGGGAGACTCACGAAAGGAATCGCTTCATGAGACTCGCGAGCAGCCCCACAAACCCCTCTTCCGTTTTCTCGTTTCTGCAAGCAGACCCACATTTTCTTCCATCTGTTTTCTTCCGTTTGGGCTCTTGGTTCCAGATCTAAAACGAGATTCGAAGGGGGTTTGGCTTCTTGGGTTTCAGATCGGAAATGGGAAGACTTTTCCTGAAAGTGTTAATATCATAAAAGCAGAAGCAGTTTTGGATCTAAAGCACTTAATAAGCTCAATTTGATCACTGAAGACATGTTGTTCATAATAAGAAAAACAGAGACAACTTGTCTACCTTATTTCAATGGAGAAATTGGTTGGATTGGGTGCTTGTTTTTCTTCACCAAAGAGTCACGAACCACCAAAGAATCTTCCTTGCTATCCTCAAGCCTTTGGAACGGATTGTGGGCTCCTCAAGTGATGGAATTTTAGAGACAAAGCTTGAAAAACGAGCTAATGGAGATGGGTTTGGTAGGCTATCATTTTGCAACAATTCACTAACTAAAAAGCTCTAATCTTTCAGCCTTCTTCTTCAAATATATAGAGGGATAAAGGAAGTAGAAATCCCCCAGCATTTGACACCAAACCAAGCTGAAGATGGTGGAAATTTGGGTGGCTATCATGAGGGGAGTGCATGGGTTTAGTCACCATGCACTCCACCTCCTAAAATTCAAAATTTTTGAATTTAATTAATTCAATAATTATCCAAATTAATTTGGATAATTATCTAATTTTCAATAATCTGAAAAGTTCAACATTCAATTTTAATTTTTTCAATTTTAAATTAATTCAAAATTAATTTAAAATAATTATTAAATAATTAATTAATTTAATATTAAATATTAAATTAATATTTTTCCACCAATCCCGAACATTTCCAAAATGTTATTTTTAAGGGAAAAATACACTTTTGGTCCCTGAGGTTTGTGTTAAGTTACACTTTGGTCCATGATCAGTTTTCAAACTCAACAAAAATACCCCTGAGGTTTGAGATAAGGAACACTTTGGTCCCTGCCGTAAATTTTTCTGTTAACTCCTAACGGTTACTGACATGGCACTATTATTTTAATAAAATAATATTATTTTTGTTATTATTTATTATTTCTCCATTTCTCTCTTCTTCTTCTCCATCTCCATCTTTCTTCTTCTTTTTCCTATCTCCGGTGACCGGCGGCCATCGCTCGCCGCCGCCGGTCGCCGGTCGCCGGCGACTGTTTTTTTTTGTTTCTTTCTATTTTCTTCTTCTCTCTTACCCCATTTTTCTTCTTTTTTCTTTTTTTTTAAAAAAATAAACATGGAGGGATATGAGGGTCCAACACCTTCTAAACGGATCCCAACTTTCCAATCCTCTGCAATCTTCTTACTGTTCGGAATCTGATCCGAAAATGTCGGCCAAGTTGAATTCCAACCGTCGTGAGTCCAAAACCCCCCGACGATGCTATGGCACAGAACCCTCAATTGATCGCACCATCGAACCACCATTCCAGTTTTCCTATCCACGCCCTTCAATCGGTCGTCGTCCCCACGCGTCACCCACAAGAACCGGACGTCGCTGTCCTTCACGCCGGCGACGATCTCGTCCATTTGGAACGTTTCATCTATTTGGGCAAATTAATTAATTCAAGGCTGGAAATTAAATATGTGATATTTAATTGGTGGTTAATTAATTAAGGAATTCATTAACCGGGAATTAATCAATTATGGAAATAATTAATCACTTAAGGAAGTGATTAATCATTTATGGAAACGATCTAATCACTTATGGAAGTAATTAGTCATTTATAGAAAAGATGAATCAATTATGGAATTGATTGATCATGGATTGATTAAATAAGGAATAAAATTGAATCAATTTTGGAAAAATTTGATTTAATTGAATATTTTATTCATGGTCTCTCTTCTATAAATAGAACACTAGACCTAATTGGTTCAGTACTCTCCTCTTGCTCTTAGACTCACAAGACAAGACCTAGAATTCTCTCTAGCCTCCCTCTTAGAGAAAGACTCCCACAAGTCTTTTTCCTCCTAGACTTAGAGATATACCGGAGTAACCTCTGTGGTTATTGTGTCTTTGAAGAAGAAATTTCCAGTGAAGAAATCAAAGAGGGATCGCTGCGTTTTCGTTCGTTGAAGCGTCGTTGGCGAAGAACGGTCAAGTCTACAACGAAGGTTTGTAACAGTTCTTTCTCTTTTCTTTAGAAAAGCATGAAAATAAATTAAATTTAATTTTCAAGCATGTTTATAGCTATTTACAGCAACATTAAAGTATGTTTAAAGTTTATTTGATTTTTTCGTAACTGTATTTTAATGTTAATTAATATACGACGTAAGGTCCAAATCGATGCGCTTCCGCTGCGTGGGGGCTTTTATCCCCTTCATTCCAATCTCTAGCGACCGGCGGCCACCGCTCGCCGCCGTCGCCGACGACTAATTTTTTTTTTCTTCTTTTTCTCTTCTTTCTTCTTTTCACTGGTTTTTTTTTTTTAAAAAAGAGAAAGACAGAGAAAGGGGAGGGAGGTCCCTCCTCCCTCCCTCGTTCCAGATCTGAAACGGGGGAGGGAGGAAGGACCTCCATCCACCGTCTCCCGCGCCCAATCGAGGGTTCTGTTTTGTACGTTTCATCTCCCTTCTTCTTCTTCCTAACTTCGGCGACCGCCGGCCACCGTCGGTCGCCGATCGCCGGCGACTGATTTTTTTTTCTTCTCTCTTCTTCTCTTTTCTTCTTATCACTTACCCCATTTTTCTTCTCTAATTTTTTTTAAAATAAACAAGATTCGTTTCCGGCGCGAAACAGACGAGGAGGGGCCTTCTTCCTCCTCCGTTTTCGGCGCGAAACGGAGGAGGTTCCTCCTCCCTCCTCCTCTTGTTTATTTTAAAAAAAAAAATTAGAGAAGAAAAATGGGGTAAGAGAGAAGAAGAAAATAGAAGAAAAGAGAAGAAGAAAATAGAAGAAAAGAGAAGAAGAAAAGAAAAAAAAAAAAAAAAAAAAAAAAAAAAAAAAAAAAGTCGCCGGCGACCGGCGGCGGCGGCGGGCGGTGGCCGTCGGTCGCCGGAGTTAGGAAGAAGAAGGAGGAAGATGAAGGAGATGGAGAAAATGGAGAAAAAGAAGAAGAAGAAAGATAGTGGGAGAAAAAATAATAAAAAAAGAATAAAATATTAATATTTTATTATTTTACTATTTTTATTTTTTAAAAAATAAAAAATAATAATTTTTTAATTAAAATAATAGTGTCACTTCAGCAACCGTTAAGATTTAACAGAAAAATTGACGGCATGGACTAAAATGCTCCTTATCTCAAACCTCAGGGGTATTTTTGTTGGGTTTGAAAACTCAGGGACCAAACTGTCACTTAACCCAAACCTCAGGGACCAAAAGTGTATTTTTCCCTTTTTATTTTAGAAATTATTTTAGCATATTTAAAACCTTTAAAATTAGGGATCCCGAATAAAAGTTTTGTTTTAAAGTCTTTACTTAAAATAAGTGTTTATGTTTTAAAATATTTGTATTTAAAAAGGTCTCCAAAGCATGTGTTGTCGTAACGGCCCCTTAAAGACTTATTAAGAAGTCGGGTCGTTACACATAGTGTCACCAAGATAAGGCACCTAGTCTTATCCCTATACTATAGACCATTTAGGCTGTTTCTTGAACAATGATCCCATATGTCGTTACATATAGTTCAAGACTCATATTACAGCCTAGGATGTCTAGTTTATTGGATTAGGGTTATTTTAGGCAAAGACAAATATAAAATAACTAATAACATTTAATGAAAAAATATATCAATATTATTTCATTAATATCCGGTCAACGGTTACATCCACTATCTAAGAGTTTTAGGGCATAAAACCCAACAAGGAAGAAGAAGGAGGGAGAGGATGAAGAGGAAGAAAATGGAGAAGAAGAAGAGAGAGAGGGAGAAATAATAATAATAATAATAAATAAGATTATTTTATTATTTTAAAAAATTAAAAAAAAATAATTTTTTTATTAAAATAATAGTATCACGTCAGCCACCGTTAACATTTAACAGAAAAATTGACGGTAGGGACCAAAGTGCTCCTTATCTCAAACCTCAAGGGTATTTTTGTTGAGTTTAAAAACTCAGGAACCAAAGTGTCACTTAACCCAAACCTTAGGGACCAAAAGTGTATTTTTCCCTATTTTTAATCATGAATCCCTATTCATGTTTTCAGTATTTAAATCAAATTTAAATATTAAAATTCATATATACTCAGTTTTCACAAAACCCGATGTATTTTCAACACCTTTCATTTTTATTCATTTTTCTCAACATGAACTTAAAGTAATTCATATTTAATCCATCATATTGTTCCAAAGGTTAACCTCGAGCTAGCAAGGGGACCTAATGGACTTACAGATCATGGGCTCCAACAGTGCGTGGTTAAACTAGTTAAACCCTTTTAAGTTAGTTAACCAACTTCCGTTAACTACCGGGACACTCCACTATAGCCTAATAGTCCTCTATTGAACAATTTGTTTATGGTTCAACCATTAAATAAAAGATCTCTCTCTAACCAGTGAGAGAGCGGGGCCCCTTGTTCAAGTCTCGAACTCAGCACTTAAGAGAACAACCTTTCTACTATCCCTATGTCGGGTAGGAGTGAATTCCATTTTGCTTTGCTATGTCCCCAGCCATCCATCTAATGTTATCCCCAAAATGGTAGGAGTATTGAATGATACTATTATGACCACTCTCACCCATGCAGATCAAAGGATAACATTAAACGAACAAGAGTTCATAGTAAGCTTAGGATTAAGATCGAGTTACCTAGGTCATCGCATGAAATAATCAGTCTTAACAGTAAACGGCGTTATAAAGTAAGAGTGACTTATTTTTTGGTCCAGTCTTGTGTAAACATCTTTTACATAGGAAGCCCCTACTCACATGTCAATACACGAACGAACCGGTACCCAACCTTATTCATTTACTATAGACCATTTAGGTTATATACTCGAACTCGATCCCTGCATATATTCACGATATAGTACGAGTATCTCATGTTATAACCATGGATGTTTCTGAAGGGAATAAAAGTCCCCACGCAGTGGAAGCGCATCGATTGGACCTTACGCCGTATATTAATTAACATTAAAATACCGTTACGAAAACTCAAACAAACTTTAAACAAACTTTAAAGTTGCTGTAAAATTGGTTTAAACATGCTTAAAAATAAATCTAAATTTATTTACATGCTTTTCTAAAGAAAAGAGGAAGAACCGTTACAAACCTCCGTTGTAGACTTGACCGTTCTTCGCCAACGACGCTCCACGAACGAAAACGCAGCAGTCGCCTTAGCCTTTTGATCGCTGGAATTTCCTTCTTGATCGACACAATAACCACAGAGGTTACACCGGTATGTCTCTAAGTCTAGGAAGCAAAAGACTTGTGGGAGTCTTTCTCTAAGAGGGAGGCTAGAGAGAATTCTAGGTCTTGTCTTTCAAGAGTGTCAAGTGTCATGACCAATTAGGTCTAGTGTTCTATTTATAGAAGAGAGGCCATGAATAAAATATTCAATTAAATCAATTTTTTCCATAATTGATTCAATCTTATTCCTTAATTAATCAATCATGATCAATCAATTCCATAATTGATTAATCTTTTCCACAAATGACTAATTACTTCCATAAGTGATTAGATCATTTCCATAAATGATTAATCACTTCCTTAAGTGATTAATTATTTCCATAATTGATTAATTCCCGGTTAATGAATTCGTTAATTAATTAACCACCAATTAAATATCACATATTTAATTCCGGCCTAGAATTAATTAATTTGCCCAAACACATTTTAGGCCTTAAATTAATTAATTCATTATTTTGAACTCTTTCAAACTTCCATAAATTTATATTTGAACTTTTCAAATATTAATTTCTCTCATAATAATATATCAATATATATTATATTTGTTTCCCTTAATAAATTGAACATTTTCAATTTACTTTTATTACTTAGTTGCCTCAAATTACTTTACGAGCTACCAGTGGGACCTAATGGACCTGCAGATCAGAAGCTCCAACAATGTGAGATTAATTGGTCAAACTCATTAACCACATTAATCAATATTCGTTAACTGTGTGTACATTCCACTATAGACTCACAGTTGCACTCTTCTCACTGCAGACATATTTTTTGTGTCCACGGATCTAGACCAATATCGACTAGTTAGTCCTTCACGAGTGTCCGTAACACCAGTTGGGTCAAATTACCGTTTTACCCCTGGGTTACCTCTATTTCCTTAAGTACCAATTCTCCTCTAATGAACAACCTGTTTGTGGTCCAACCATCAAACAGAAAACCCTCTCGTGCCATTGAGAGGGTAGGGCCCTTTGTTCAAGACTCGGAGTAACCACTTAAGGGAACACTCTTCTGTTACCCTAAAGTCGGGAAGGAGTGAATTCCATCTTGTACGATTATGTTCCCAACTCCCCATTCGGTCTTGTCCCCAAAGTGGTAGGCTTATTGAGTCGGCGTATTGGCCACTCTCACCCATACAAATCAAAGGACAATCTCTCATGAGCAGGAGTCCATAATCAACTCAGGATTAAGACTAAGTTGTCTAGGTCGTCCTAGTGAAATAGAAAACCAACTAGTTAACGGTGTTATAACCAGTGGTTACTATTTCGCGGTCCGGTCTTATGCAAACTCATTGCATAGGATACCCCCACTCGCATGTCTCCTACACGAACGCGTTGGATTGCAGCGTTTGTATCAAATACAAAGTGGGTCGTATCCATAGTGTCATCAGGATAAGGCACCCAGTCTTATCCCTATACTATAGACCCTTTAGGCTGTTTCTTGAACAATGATCCCATATGTCGCTACATATAGTTCAAGACTCATATTACAACTTTGGATGTCTAGTTTATTGGATTAGGGTTATTATTTTGCAAAGACAAATATAAAATAACTAATAACAATTAATGGAAAATATATCAATATTATTTCATTAATATCCGGTCAACGGTTACATTCACTATCTACGAGTTTTAGGGCATAAAACCCAACAGTTTCTATTGGATTATTTAAGATATTCATAAATAATTTTTCACTGAATAACATCTTTATTTATAAAAGATAACAAAACTTGAGTTCTAGGACACAAACCCCAACATTTCTGGCGATTTCTGGCGAGTCTGCGGTGTTATTCGAGCACCGGCTTGGCGACGCTGCTCACGTTGAGGATTTTACAGGCGACGACCGGCGACCTGCGGGCGACTACAACGGTGGCTACTGCTGGAGGTGAGTTGGTTAGTGTTTGAGAGTTGTGGAGAAGATGATGAAGAAAAAAGAAAAAACAATAATAAAGTATTTAATATATTGTTTTATTTTAAAAATTAAAAAGAAAATATTTTTTAAATAAAAAAAAAAGTGTCACGTCAGCATTCCGTTAAAATCTAACGGAAAAATAGATGGAGGAACTAAAATGAAACCAAATCCAAACCTCAGGGACTAAATTGTCGAGTTTGAAAACTCAGGGACCAAAATGAAACCTAAACCAAACTTCAGGAACCAAAAGTGTATTTTTCTCTAAAATTTATAATGAAATTTGTTACATATAATAAAAATTGACACTTAATTTTGATGAAAATTTTCACTTTAAAGATTAAATTGTCACAAATTTTAAATGCCAAGAACTAAATTATTCTATAAGAAAGTTCAAAGACTAAAGTTATTACAAAAAAGAGTAGACTAAATTGTTAGTGACTAAAATTTGAGAACTAAATTGTTACTTTCATGAAAGTTTAGGAATAAAAATGTTTTTAACCATAAAACTACTCAACCTGGTTAAAAATGACCGTGTACAGTGTTACGTTCCATTTTTTTTTCCTCAACTAACAATCATTTTGACTATTTATGACCATTTTTTTTAATTTCACATTACAATATCAAATTTCAAAGACCAAATAGTAAATCAATATAAACTTAAGAATGTATTTTTTTTTTCTTTTTTTTTTAACATACTTTCATTAGAGTATTAAATTTTCATCTCTATTTCCACATGTACATGAACATAATAGATGAATTGATATGAAAAAAAAGAATTGTCAACAAAGTGTTACTAACATGTATATAAATATTGTTTAAAAAAATGGATATAAATATTAATAATTATATGTTTTAATTTATTTCATAAAAATGAAATTCTTATTAGTTAATTTAAATATTGTTTTTATGAATTTTTTATTTATATAATTTATCCATAAATATCTATGGTCAAATTTTTATCCATAAATGTCAGTCTTGTTGTTGCAAAGTTGCTTGCCCGTTTTGCTGGTGATGGCGATTCCAATCAGTCATAGGCAAGGATGAAAACATCGATATCGGTACTAATATCGGTAACTCAGATTTACGGATATATCGACGGATATTTAAATATCGACGGATATTCCGGTAGAAATGACGGATATCACGGAAACTCATAAAAATATTCTGAATTTTTTTATGAAACTTTGAACTAAGCTTATTTAAGTAATAAACTATTAGTTTAAGCATATATATCAATAATTATAAGCTAAATATGAATAGTAATACAATAATAGATAACATTGAAGATCGAAAAATGAACATGAACTTGAATATTTCATTGATAAAAATTTGTAGTCATACAAGTACATGTTTTAATAATAACATGACGATCTTGGAGGCACTAGACCGACATTGCTATAATTGAGAGTGGTGTGAGAAATGGTGTGAGAAGTGGTGTGGTGGTGGAGGTATTTATAGGTAAAAATTAAGAGATTTTTTGTCTTTTTTTTTTTTTTTTTTGTAATACAATTCTTGAAAATTAAAAGAATCAATTTCTTTTCATGTAAAACAAGTAAAGATCACTTCAAATGTCATGTTTGAAGTGAAAAAACAATGACAATGTTGAAAATTGAAATCAAGTGTGAGAAATACCAAAAAAATATATAAGAAATTGTAGAAGGTCACATGTAACAAAAGGAAATTGAAGGGGAATTAAATCAAAGTTTAATTGAAAGGAGAATAAAAAATTTATCTACAAACAAGATTTAAAATTACCAAAGATATACAAAATTATTACAAATATACTATTTATTTATTAAAAAATAAAAACAATAAGTATTCTATATAAATTAAATTTAAAATTATATTATAGTATTAAAAAGGTATAATATAAAGTACAATGTGATTGTAGTGGAATGATGAAAGAGAGAAGAAGGAAAGAAAAACAAAATAATGACAAACAAGTAAAGATCATTTCAAATGTCATGTTTGAAGTGAAAAAACAATGACAATGTTGAAAATTGAAATCAAATGTGGAAAATACCAAAAAAAAAATATATATATATAGGAAATTGTAGAAGGTTACATGTAACAAAAAGAAATTGAAGAGGAATTAAATCAAAGTTGGAAAAGAGGATACAAAATTTATCTACAAAATTATTACAAATATGCTATTTATCTATTAAAAAATAAAAACAATAGGTATTCTATATAATTAAACAATAAGTATTCTATATAGTATTAAAAAGGTATAATATAAAGTACAATGTGCTTGTAATGGAATGAAAGAGAGAAGAAGGAAAGAAAAAAAAAATATTTGTACAGTGTCAAAATGAAACTCATGCATTGAAAGATAACAACTGTGCAAGACAGCCAATGGAGCAGACTTTCAAATGCTTTTAAAAGGTCTTATTAAATATTTATCTTCGAGTTTTCGCAGAAATTTCCCCGATTTTGTACCAATATATCCACGATATTTTCGCGATATATCTTCCAATCTTCGCGGTTTTCATTGCTTCCATCCGATATATCGTCAAAACGATATATCCACGATATTTTGGTAAAAACGATCTTACCCCCCATATCCATATCGCACCCTCGAGATTTTGGATATATCGGCGATATATCGCCGAAATATCCCGATTTTTTCATCCTTGGTCATAGGAATGAGGGGGATAGGGCGATGTGGCACTTTACTAGTTCAGGTATGTACACGGTTAAATCTGGGTATCAGACTGCGGTAGCGATCCAGTGTGAAGAGGGGCCGAGTAACGAAAATCAAATGGGGGTTTGGTGGAAAGGGATATGGGGGCTTCCATGCACTCAAAAGGCAAAAAACTTCTTATGGAGAGCGTGCAAAGGGTATTTGGCAGTGAATAGAAAACTCAAAAGAAGAGGGATGAGGGAGGATGGATTGTGTGGGATATGTCAAAGGGAGGAGGAATCGGTGAACCATGTGTTGTTGGAGTGTGAGTCGGCTCGTGCTTTTTGGTTTGGTTCTCCGCTCTAGCTGAGTACTGATGGGTTCAAAAATTGGCCTTTCGACGCGAGTTGGGGGGAGATTTGGAGGAGGATGAAGAGGGTGGGTTTGACCAAGGAAGGGTGGAGTTTTTTGGGGTTTGGCTTTTGGAAGCTGTGGAAGGGGAGGAATGGCTTCGTCTTTGATAATAAGCCTATGAGCGTGGAGCGAAGTATAAGGGAAGTGGGAGAGGAGGTGAGGGAGTTTAGGGCAGCTTTGCAGCATGTTAAGGATATGAGGGAAGGGGGAGGAAGTGTTAAGGATTCGCAACGGTGGCCCGAAATGAGGGTGGATGCTGCATGGGATAAGGATTCTCTGAATTCTGGCCCGGGTTGGTGTTTGGTGAGGCCTGATGGGGAGGGAGAAGTGGTGAGTTCAAGGGATGGAGGTAAGTGTCTGATGGCTCTTCATGCGGAAGGTGGGGCCGTGTTGTGGGGTTTGCGCTGTGCTCGTGGGTTGAATATCAGGAACCTAATCGTGAGGTTTGACTGCTTGAAGTTGGTAGATATCATCAACCAGAAAGTACCTTGTCCATATGATTTTGAGCCTATTCTCGATGAGATTATTGATGTTTTGCGTGAATTCTCCGCGTGTCTATTGTACTTTATCAAACGAGAGTATAATATGAAGGCGCATCGCCTAGCAAGGCAAAGCCTATGTAATCTCATTGCTTGATCAATAATATTGCGATGTTCGTTTTGGCAAAAAAAAAAAAAAAAATTAAAGGAAAGAATATACTTTTGGTCAGATTTGAGTTAGGTTTCATTTTAGTCCCTAAGGTTTTGGTTATGTTTCATTTTGGTTTCTAAGTTTTAAAGCTTGACATTTTAACCGTTGAAGGTTTGAATTTCGTTTCATTTTGGTCCCTTCATCTAATTTTCCGTTAATTACTAACAAATGGTTGATGTAACACTATTTATTTATTTAAAAAATTATTTTTAATTTTTAAAAATAAAGTAATAATAAATTAATTAAAATATTTTTTATTATTTTTTTTCTCTCTCTCCCTTGTCTTGTACCAGCCGTTGCTCGCCGACATCATCGATTTTTTTTAATCTTTTTCTTCCTCTTCCTTTCTTCTTCTTTTCTTTTTTCTCCTTTCCCTTATTTTCTTTTTTTCTTCATTTCTCTCTCCCTTTTCTTTCTTGTTCAAGCCACCACCATTTCACCATTGTCGTCAAATTTAATAACATTTAATAATCTAAAAATAAAATTTACTGTAATGATCCAAACTCTTAAATAGCCTTTAGGGACCGTTACGACAATGCATGCTTTGGAGGTCTTTCTAAATAAAAATATTTTAAAACATAAACACTTATTTTAAGTAAAAACTTTAAAACAAAACTTTTATTCGAGACCCCTAATTTTAAAGGTTTTAAATATTCTTAAATAATTTCTAAAATAAAAATGTACATGGCCTCTAGAAAATTTCTCAAACAAATTTATAATGAAGTAAAACATAGTTCTTAAAGCGGAAGAAAAATAAAGGGAAATCTCTCAAAAAAAAAAAAAAAAAGAAAAAGAAAAATAAAGGGAAAAATACACTTTTAGTCCTTGAGGTTTGGATTAGGTTTCATTTTAGTCCCTGAGTTTCCAAACTCAACAATTTAGTCCCTAAGGTTTGATTTTAGTTTCATTTTGATCCCTTCATCCATTTTTCAGTTAAAAAGTAACGGATTGCTGAGGTGGCAATATTTTTTATTTAAAAAAATTATTTTTAAAAATTTTAAATTATAAATATATTAAAATATTATTATATTTTTTTTAATTTTTATTTCCTTTATTTCTTTCTCTCTTCCCTTTCTATCTTCCCTTCTTCTTCTTCCTCCCACCGGCGCCGGTGCCGTCGCCGGCGATCGCCGACGGCCGGTCGCAGCCGGCGAGATTTTAAATTTTTTTTCCTCTTTTTCTCACTCTATCTTTCATTCTCTGTCCCTCACTACCGCCGGTCGCTCTTCCCCGTCTCTCTTTTTTGCAGTCGTACACCAGATCTGAATAACCATCGAATCATTGCAGCCAAACACCTGATTTGGAACACCCATTCACAACCGTCGTAGCCCAGATCTGGAACACCCGTTCACAGCCGCAACCGCAACTCCCGTCGCAACGTACGCCCAGCTCGCCGCTTAGACCAAATCCATTTTTCTTGTCCCTTTGCAACTTCTCAACTCCCGACTTCTCGCCTTCGCTTCCTCTCATCTTCGCACACCGTTCCATCTGCCTCTCGCCTAGATCTCGTTGTTATGGTGTGTTGTAGTCTAGAGAGAAGAAATCGGACCACTGCCCAGATCTCGCCGCGAGTTTCCAGAATCGAAGATCTCGCCGATTGATGAAGAGCAGTGAGCTGGGCTGGCTACGATCTCGCCGAGAGAGAAGAAATCGGGCTGGGCTGGGGCGAACGAACGGTCGTCGGACGCAAATCTCACCGAGAGAGAGAAGAAATCGAGCTCGGTTGGGCAGAATGAACGGCCGTCGGCGGTGGTGCGAGGATGGAACAGCGGCGGCGCGATGTTGCAGCGGGGTAGTTAGGAAGAGAAAAATGAACAATAAAGGTAGGGAAAGGGGAAAAAGAAGAAAAGAAAAAAAAAAAAACATCGTCGGCGGCCGGTGGTCGCCGCCGGCAGGTGTGAAGAAGAAGGAGGTTGGCTGGTAAGTGTGGAGGGAGGAAGAAGGAAGTGAATTTGAAGTAAATAAAATTAAAAAAAAATATTATATTCATTATTTTAATATATTATATTTAAAAAATTTTAAAAATAATTTGTTTAAATAAAAAAATATTGTCACGTCAGCAATCCGTTACTTTTTAACGGAAAAATGGATGGAGGGACCAAAATGAAGCTAAAATCAAACCTCAGGGACTAAATTGTTAAGTTTGAAAACTCAGGGACCAAAATGAAACCTAACCCAAACCTCAGGGACTAAAAGTGTATTTTTCCCAAAAATAAAATATGAAATTCAAAATAGTTCCCCATGGTTGTCTTTTGGATTCTCATCAATCGCCTTTCACCTGTCCTTGCCTATATCTGAAAAAAATATTTTTGAAAAGAATAAGTATTTTAAAATACTCAGTAAGTGACCCTATTATTGAGGATGGATCACGCTATAAAAACATTTTAAAAATCAACAACAAATATAAATTTTGTAGCTCTAAACTTTATTTTAAACTTTCTAATGAGAGAGAATATACATCAATTTCATGCATATCCTAGATAGTGTCTCCCGTCAATTTTACGAAACCTCGAGGTCGTCAATTTCACAAACCTCGATTTAGATACATCAATTTCATGTTCCTAAGTCCTGTGTAGGCATCTCTGAATGTACATCAATTTCATGTACACTTATAAAACTCATGAATAATTTAAACTCATTCCTTTAATGGAATTTTACTCATGAATAATTTAAACTCATTACTTTAACGAAATTTCAAACATCAAACAAATGTAAGCGATAGTAATAAATTTCATGCTTTCAACAATTTCCATAAACTCATACATAATTAAAATAATAAACTTTCATGCACGATTTTCATGTTTTTAACAATAATAATAAATTTCAGGAACAACTCATAAGCACGAGAATTTTAGAAAATCAGCACGCGCACCCAATTAAAAAGGGTTCAACAGTAAGTTCCAATAATCTTAACAAAACTAAACTAATCCCTCAACTTCAAGGTTCTTAACCACATGCGAGACAAAACTAAACTAATCCCTCAACTTCAAGGTTCTTAACCACATGCGATACTTGCTGTTTGGGATCTCAAATCCACTCCAATCCTTCAATTGAATCACCAACATGCTAACGGCCCATTGCTGGAATTAGTTAAAACCCAACGAAACGAGTTGAAATTTGGAGAAAATCACGCCTTCAACACTGCTTCGCCGGAAAACGTGAATCCCCAGTTGTTGTCGCTGTTGTACTGCCGCAAATCTCATCGGAAAATACACGACAAGGCCGGATCTACGAAGCCCACTTGTTTGTTGTTTGCTAAAAGAGAAGACGCCGCTAAAGCACGGACAAAATCCCGCCTGCGAACGTTGCTACACCGTGCCACTACCCTTGCTGAACCGATGCTGTCGTCAAGGATCTTGCCGGAGGAATGCGCGCCGCCGGTCTGTTTGTTGTCACCGCCGCTCGAGTCGCAACACTGTCGGAAGCGAAGCTCGGAGAAAGACGTCGCCGTGGACCACAACCGTCGCTGCCAGAAACGTCGAGCTGTCTCTGATGGTGGTTGCGGCTCTAGCTCGCCGACGATGGACTAAAGGAAGAAGAAGAAATTGTCGCTGCTAGCAAGAAGAAGAAAAGAACAAAAAGACCTAAAAATCGTGAGGTTGAAGGAGAAGAGGCTTGAGATGGCTTGGCTTCAACCTTGGGCTGCGTGCGGCTGATTTAAGAGGAAGGAATTAGGGCTTAGAGGGCTTGGCTTAACTCCAAACTCACTATAATTACAAAAACGTCATTCCAGCTTTGAATTATTTCAATCCCACCAATTTCCCTTCTTTTAATTTTTGAAAATTTCTCTCTTGACTCCAAATTAACTCCAACTTAGAAAATTTGAAATTTACCTTAAATTAGGGCATTACATTTACATTTAATGAATGACCAGACTTTTCACCTGCTTTTTCTTTTACCAGTCGTAAAGATTCTTTTACCATCTTTTCACCTAGTTTTTTTTACTGACCGTAGAGATTACTTGTGTTTTTCCAATAAAGAGATGTGACTCACCAATCTCATTCCCATCCATTTTCTATCTAGTTCCATCTCCTTGCATGTTTGCATCTCTTGAACCTATGCGAGCGACAAAACGTCGCGTTTCTTCCAAAGACGCACACCTTAGTTTTCCAAATAATTTGAAACCTACCTTTTTTCGGTAATTTTTTTAATTTTTACTTTTTTAAAACCCCTCGTTTCAGCTAATATGCGTTGATTTTTTTAAAAAAACGACGTCGCTGCAATGTTGTTTTTACCGAAAAAAGGAAAAAGAAACGCGTTGAGTTGGTCTCTCGAGCATCAAGAGGTTAAACGACGTCGTGCTGAAGGGGGAGGGAAGTGCGGGGCCTTTAGCTCCCAAATATTGACCGTCAACGCAGCCATGGCCGTCGGTCACATTGAATTGACCCTTCTTTTCCTTTCTTAAGATAACATATTTGATTTGATGATTTTTTCAAAAAAAAGATAACATATTGATTTTTTTTTTTTTCTTTATAAATGACGTTGACGTTCTCTACTTTACGTTATAATAATAATTTAAATTTGAAATCTCATCCCACTTCACCTAATACTCATCCCACTTGCTTAAAAAAAATAAATAAATAATACTCATCCCACTTCACCTATTTAAAAAATATATATACTCGTCTATAAAACAAAATAATAATTTCTCATTATTTTAATAAATTTTAATATTTTTTTGAAAACTATAAATATTGCATTTTTAAATTTCCTTTCTCGTGTTTTACATGCATAGTCTGCTAAATTGGCATTTGAAACTTGTCTTGTAGTGTGGATTTTCCCTTTTGAATTTTGTCTTTTGTCTTTTTGTCTCTCCCCACAAAAGTGATTTTATTTTTTTCAAAATTATTTTAAGAACTTTAATTTCTCTCTTTCAAGGATGAAAATTTAAGTTCTATTTCATAACCATTTAATTTATTTTTTTTTTTGAAAATTATGTTTGTTTTCTTCAAATTTTTTATTATGATTTTCGTCTCACATTTGAATTCTTAACTCAATTCCAAAAACAAAACAAGGTTTTTTAGAACTATTTTTTTTTTTTAAGTTTTAATAAAAATTGACTTGGTTTTTGAAAATATAAGAAGAAGGTATAAAAAAAAAACAAAGAAACTTGTACGTGAAAGTAATGTTTATAAGTTTAATTTTCAAAAATAAAGAACAAAAAATCAAATGGTTATCAAACGGGATCTTAATGTTTAATATTGTTGATTTTTTTTTTTGGCTCTAACAGTATGTGGAGGGGTGAGAATTCAAACTTTTGACTTATTGATTGATATTATATATATATATATACCTATTAAGTTATATTTAGGATGACATTTGATAATTGAATTTGATTCGATATCATTCTGAAAAATATCAAATAGGATTCATTATTGAAACATAGTAATAATTATAAGCCAATATGAGCATAGTTCAACTGACATAATTCTTGTACTAACAACCAAAAGGTTTGTGGTTTGAGTCCCTCACCTCTACATGTTGTCAAACAAAAAAAAAAAGGAAAAATAAACTTTTAGTCCACCATCCATTTTTTCGTTAAAAAGTAACGGATTGCTGACGTGACAATATTTTTTCTATTTAATTTTTTTAAAATTTTTAAAATAAAATATATTAAAATGATAAATATATTAATTTTTTAATTTTATTTCTTCTCTCTCCACTCCATTCTTCTTCTTCACACCAGCCAGCAAACATTTTATACTTCACACCCGTCGGCGACCCGCAACTTTTATTATTTTTTTCTTTCTTCTTTTTCCCTTTTCTCTACATTTTCTTTTTAAAAAAAAAAATAAAAAAGAGGGAGAGGGAGGAGGAACTCCTTCCTCCTGTTGCTGGCGTGAAACAGAAGAGCCTCTTCTGTTTTGCACTGGCGACGGGAGGAGGGAATTCCTCCTCCCTCTCCTTCTTTTTTATTTAAAAAAAGAAAGAAAATTTAGAGAAAGGGGAAAAAGAAGAAAGAAAATTTAGAGAAAGGGGAAAAAGAAGAAAGAAAATAAAAGAAAAGAAAGTCGTTGGCGACCACGCCGTCGGTAGGTGTGAAGAAGAAGAAGATGGCTGGCAGGTGTGAAGAAGAAGAAGGAAGTGGAGAGGGAAGAAATCAAATTAAAAAAATTAATATATTTATTATTTTATTTTAAAAAATTAAAAAAATATATTGTCACGTCATCAATCCATTACTTTTTTTTAACGGAAAAATGGATAAAGGGACTAAAATGAAACTAAAATCAAATCTCAGGGACTACATTGTCGAGTTTTAAAACTCGAGGACCAAAATAAAACCTAACCCAAATCTCAGGGACTAAAAATGTATTTTTTCCAAAAAAAATAGTAATAATTATAACACTTTGCAAATGATTAATAATGTGATGAATAATTAATAATACATAACATTAATGTGAGTATTCTGAGACGATTCGTGATCCGATCCAGTCCAACCGGCCTCCCTTGGCACCTCAGGGACGAGGACCAGAAGAATTGGGCGAACCTTGGGCTTGGGCTCCCTCGACACTTTAGGGACGAGGACCAGAAGAATTGGGTGAACACCATGCACAAGCCCGAGGTCGGCTTCAGCCCAATCCCCTCATTTCTCTGCTCCCCGATGGTCTGACTCTTGCTATTGCTTCGACTTGGTGCTGTGTTGGCTCCGCTTGCTCGTTGACATCCATAGTAGTCCAGATTTACCTATAACACCTTTCTTAGCCAAAGTATATGTTCTTATCAATTTAATATCTCATGCTTGGCCGTGGTGCACCCCCCCCCCCCCAAAAAAAAAGTTGTCAAAAAAAAAAAAAACTATGGACGCGTTTTGATAACCATTTGGTTTTTTGTTTTTAGTTTTTGAACATTATACTTGTTTTCTCCTAATTTCTTTACCATAGTTTTCTTTACCATAGTTTTCATCTTTGTTAAGCACACCCTTGAATTCTTAGCCAAAATCCAAAAACAAAAATAAGTTTTTGAAAACTATTTTTTTGTTTTTTAAAATAGATATATATTTTAACCCATTTCTCTATATTTGACTAGGGTTTTAAATTTTCGTTAATATGTCTACATTTTCGTCGACATTTTCATATGTTCATGGATTCAATATAAAGATGAATTGACATTTCCATCCTATCACAGAAAAATCAACAAAGTATAATTAAACTATCAATAAAACATCACTATGGTGAAATGGTGAAATGTTAATTTGCTAATTTAAATAATATTTTTTTTGTATGTTTTATATTTATAATATTTTCATAAATATCCATTAACATCAACATTTTATTAATATTAATCAATATTATCATAAAATCAACAATCTAGACATTTTCGATATTTTAAATTTGATATCATTCCCATTCTTTTAGCATGTTTTATCCTCACTCAACATGCTTCCAAACTCGAATAAAGAATAGAAAGGAAACTTCATTTTCCATAATATTTTAATTAACACAAATATTTCGACCTTTGAAAATTTCGCGCCCAACTCGTTTTCCTTTATCTCTAAATCAACATTCCCACCCGCCACCAGGCCGCCAGACGCCATCGATATATATATAAATTCATTTTTCTTTTTCTTTTTTTTTTTTTATATTCCGTAGACGCCATCGATTTTGACAAGCAGAAGGATAAAGCAGAAACGATCTCTAATCTTTGTAGCTAATTCGTCAATGGCAACTCTCCGATTCTGCATCCTCGTTCTTCTTTCCACTTTCGCTCTCTGCAAATTCTTCGTCTCTGCACAGAATCCTTCAGGTATGTAACTAAATCAACACCTCAAATTCAATCCATCACCACAGAAAAATTTGATTCTCGATCCTTTAATTTCTCGTAATTCTCAGGTTTCATCAGTATAGACTGCGGAATTCCCGCGAACTCCACCTACACAGATCAGATCACCGGAATAGTCTACGAATCCGATGCGGCGTTCGTAAGTTCCGGCGAAGTCCACAACATTTCGGCGGATAGCATGCAGGAAGGCTTGAAACAGCCGCTGTGGAATTTGAGGAGCTTTCCGGAAGGAATCAGGAATTGCTACAAATTGAAAGTGAGGTTAGGGAAGAAGTATTTGATTCGAGCGGCTTTTATGTACGGGAATTACGATGGGCGAAGGGATTTGCCTGAATTTGATCTGTATTTTGGAGCGAACCTGTGGGCTAGGATTGCGTTTGAGGATGATTCTCCGATGAGTAAGGAGATTTTGCATATTGTTTCGTCGAGTGAAGTACAAATCTGCGTTGTGAATGTTGGAACTGGAATTCCGTTCATTTCGGTTCTGGAATTGAGGCCTCTGGAAGACCGTGCTTACGAGACGGGATCTCTGACGTTGGCTGCTTTCTCACGCGAAGATTTTGGCTCTAACAGGAATCAAGTTATCAGGTTCATTTCCGATCTTCATCTCTCAATCTCAATTTTGATTTCATTTTCCGATTTCTTCTTTCTTTCGGTTTCACGAACTTGAGTACAGCTCAACTGACATAAAACTTATACTAATAACCCGGACATCCATGCATCAAACCTCTCACCCTTCCATGTTGTCAAAGAAAAAAAAAAACACAAAGGAAAAACAAGTATCTAAACCCATCCATCTATGCTATGTTCAGTTGACATGTTTGACTACAATTATATTAAAAAAAATATATAGCTTAAATTACAAATTTAGAGTCGTTTAGAATACATTTTAATTTAAATGTTTTTCAAGAATGCATTTTTTTTTTAAAAATATTTTGTATAAAAATTGTTTAGAATTTAAACACTCATATGTTTGGTTGCATTTACTCAGGAGTGTTTTGGTGTGTTTGGTTTAACTTTTCAAGTGTTTAATTTTGAAAATAAATCATTTTGAAAAAATTTATAGTGTTTGACAACCACTAAAAATGACTTATTAGAAAATGAGATTTATTTTCAAAAAAAAAAAAAAAAAAAGAAAATGAGATTGATAAATAAACCATTTTGAGAGAAACACTTGAAACCAACTTTTTGAAAAAGACTTCTTAAGTAAACAATAACTTGTGTATAAAAACATTTGTGAGTAAATACAACCAAACATATGAGTGTTTAAATTCTAAACAATTTTTATACCAAATGTTTTTTAAAGAATGCATTCTTGAAAAACATTTAAATTAAAATGTATTCCAAACAAACTCTTATTTATCAATCTCATTTTTTAATAAGTCATGTTTAGTAGTAGCCAAACACTAAAAATTTTTTCAAAATGATTTTTTTTTTCAAAATTAAACACTTGAAAAGTTAAACCAAACACACCCTTCATTTTTACACTTTTATTTTGTATCTATTTAGTACTGAACTTTAGAAAGTTTCTAATAGATCTTGAAATTTTAATTTTGTATCTTGACAAGTTTTTACTATATTAAAAAATTTATATTAACCGATTTATTAGATAAAAATTAAACTTTGTTTCTAATCAGACTTTAAACTTTCAATTTTGTGTCTAGTAGATCTTTGAATTTTAAAAAAAAATGTTAAATAGGTCAAAGACCTAAAAGACACAAAAATCAAAATGCAGACTTATTGGACATAAAATTGTAAGTTTAAGAACTCATTAACACTTTGTGAAGTTTAAAAACCAAATAAATACAAAATTGATAGCTTGAGAACCTATTATACACTTTTTAAAATTTACAGATGGAAAAGACACAAACTTGAAAAGGAAAAAACGACTTATAATATTGCAGGTAAATAAATAGTTTTATAACTATATATATATATATATATATATATATATATATATATATAAAAGACAATTTGCATCTAGCTTAATGATTAATTCATCAATAAACTTTTCTACATCTTGAATGTTGAAATGAAATGAGGAAATATTTGATGAAAAAAGGCACAATCATAGATTATCTAAAAAAGACATGGCAATAAATTATTTATTTATTCATTTTTTAACAAATTACTCCATAGACACAATACTTCTGCCTAAAATTTAGGAAGACTTACCTATTTTATATGAATTAATATGTGATGATTTTCTTAATTTCAAATTATAAAAAAAAAGTTTGATTTATTACCATATATATATATATATATTTTTTTTTTTTGAGAAGATTGATTTATTACAAACTTGAAAGCAAAATTATTCTCGTCAATTTTTGCCAACTCCAAGGCTAAGTTTATCATTCAATTTTAACCTTAGCAACATAAAAATATAATTAAAAGAAAAAAAAAACTTTAAACACATGAGAGTATTTGAGACTTTTTAAATAATAGTGACTAAACCACACACATATATATATTATTTTTGAGGACAAGTTGTGACTAAACCATATATTTATTAATTATTATTCTAATATATATATTGAAAAGGCCAAATGGAATATAGTTCTAAATTCTAATTAAATATTTTTTCAGAAAAAAAATTCTAATTAAATATATAGAGGACCAGAGGTTCAATTTTTTTTTTCTTTAGAATAGAGGTTGGAATCTCCCCCCTAATATTCTAAGAACAAAACTTACCTGTACACCGGCATGTAGGGATTCATACATATCCCATTAAAATCTTGACAAGTAAGGAAGAAAAAGAGAGAAAATGAGAAATTTTTTGCCATCTCTCTTAGTTGTCAACGTTTTGATGGTGGTATGTGGGAGATCTCTGATATTTGAACAAAAGAAGAAAAACAAAACTAATATTGGATGTGCTTCACTGTGCAAAGGTATAAAGACGACGCCTACGATCGAATCTGGAGTCCATCGGTCCCGGTCCAAGGAGTGACTACCATAAACACTTCGGAGCAAGTTTCCGTCGACGACCCGCTCTTCTTCCAGCCGGCTCCGGCGGTCATGAACACGGCGGAGACGCCGATCAACGCAAGCGATACGATAGGTTACTTTTGGCTGCCCACGGATCCCACGGCCGCATATTTCCTCTACTTGTACTTCGCGGAGCTGAAGGTGCTTCAAGCCAACGAGTCCAGACAGTTCGACGTATTACTGAATGGAAAACGGTGGCATAATGAATCGATTTCTCCTCGCTATTTATCCGAAATGGCCTTGTTCAGTACCTCACCTATGACTGGCGGAACCTACGAGATCACCCTCGTCAAAACTGCCAATTCAACCCTTCCTCCCATCCTCAATGCTGTTGAGGTTTATGAAGTCGTCAACTTCTCGCAATCCGACACCAGTGGACAAGATGGTATGAATATGAACTTTGAACTACTTTACTGATTTCCCCTGCATCTAGGGTTAAATTTCGTTTTGATGCTCTGACTTTCCACATTTTTCGAAATGTGAAGTGTTTGTTTTAGCCTTTCAACATTGAACCGCTATCAATTTTGATTCTTATTTTGCTCTTAACAAAGGATAGTGTAGTTTCGTTATATGTGTTAATGTGCTGTGTAGTAAGTTGGCTAAGGTGAATGTTGAGTGGGTGGCCATATCGGATGTCAAAATAATAGTGAGGATAAGAATGAATATATATTTGTTAATAGTTTAGAGACTAAAATAGAGATTTAAAGTATTTTTTTTAGTCCCTAAAAAGTTTCAATGTAGTTTCTTATGTTTTGATATTTTTCGATTTAGTCTCTCATGTTGGTAAATATTAAATTGGCTGATGATAAACTTACATTAGTGGTTTGGTGAAAATTTAGATGAGAAAAAAGGTCATTCAAGATAGAAAGAAATTGGAAGAAATTTTGAGTTCTCTTCGCTTTGATGATTTTTTTTCTCTACTCAGTTTGTTTACTATTTTAACTTCATAAGAGAAGTTAGGGACTAAAGTGAAAAATGTTAATACATGAGGAATTGACTTGAAACCATTTAAAGCTTAGGAACTAAATTGAAAAAATATCTATACATTAAAGACTTAAACCTATACTTAGGCTAGAAAAAAATTTAAAGGTAAGGAACAAGAAGATTTAAACCATCCATTTAGATCATGAGTCTGTATAGAATACGCAATACCTAAACAACATTTTGAAATGTTTCAGTTGTGGCAATTGAAAATATCAAGACAATTTATGGAGTTAGAAGAAACTGGCAGGGAGATCCCTGTGCTCCAAGGAGATTCATTTGGCAAGGAGTCAACTGCAGCTTTGTGGATTCTGAGCCTCCCAGAATCATATCCTTGTAAGTTTTTTCAATCTCTGCAACATTTCTGTTACTCAGCAATTTTTATTTTGTTACTATTTGATGTTTCAATGAAATCTTCCCTTATTTTCGGCATTTTTTTGTTTCCTTCTTTTGTATGGTTTTCTTACTGGAATGGCTGAACTTGCAAAATCAGGGATTTGAACTCCAGTGGACTCACAGGAGAAATACCTCGAGATATCGGAAATCTTAAAATGCTGGAGACTCTGTAAGTGTAATCATCAGTCCCCTTGCAACAAAGAAAACTTTGAACTAATATATCAGAGCGGATACTTACAAGAAGTTCATTTTTTTGTTCTTGGTTGGTTTTTAGAGATCTATCAAACAATAATTTGACCGGACCAGTGCCTGAATTTCTCGCTCAATTGCCATCCTTGCGAGTCCTGTAAGTTACACAAAAGTAGTTTGACAAATAAAAAGTCGCTTTTTAGTTTTTACCTTAGCTAGAATAATTGCTCATACTCTGCTTCGTTTTATTGCAGAAACTTGGAAAAAAACAAGCTTTCAGGACTAATACCAGCCCAGCTCGTAGAGAAGTCCAATAATGGCTCTCTGTTATTAAGGTCTAGTTTCTCCAAAAATTCATAAAAGAATCAAATATGATTTCTTAGTCAGTTTTCATTCTTTAATGGCTGAAAACTGAACATTTAAGGTTTCATATAAGTGATGTTAAAATCTTCTTTGTTATTTATTTTTTCAACCTTTTGATAGATTTGGCGAAAATTCAAATCTGTTTACTACGCCTCCAAGCAAAAAGAAGAGAACCAATGTTGTTGCTCCTGTAGTAGCCTCAGTTGTTGGATTTCTTCTGCTGTCATTCTTAATTGCAGCGGCTATCTTTTGGAGGACAAAAAGAAGAAAATCGAAAGGTAAGACCATACGAGACGGTTTTCGATGAATTTACTCTCTAAAATTGACTCTGTTGCTATTTTCATTCACATATTTCTAAGCTAGTGCTATCATTTCAGGAGCTGTAATTGGAGTGGCGAAACAAACTGTTGATAATTCTCAAAATTTGGACACGGCTAAGAGATGCTATTCATACTCGGATGTTCTAAGAATGACAAACAATTTCGAGCACGTGCTTGGAGAAGGTGGCTTTGGACGAGTTTACTACGGCAAAGTCGAGAATGTTGAAGTAGCTGTAAAAATGCTATCTCCTCGTTCAGTTCAAGGATATCAACAATTTCAAGCAGAGGTATGGAACTTTGACAACTACCAAATACAAAAGTTCATTCATCAATACTTGAATTTCTCTCAATTGACATTCAAATTCAAATAATTTCAGGTTGACCTTCTTATGAGGGTTCATCATAGAAACTTGACTGGTCTTGTTGGGTATTGCAATGAACCGACCAACAAAGGACTTATCTATGAGTACATGGGCAAAGGGAACTTGGGATCTCTCATCTCAGGTCTGGTTTTGGTCATTGTTGTGTAAAATATTTTGCTGATTTATACTGTTTTCTTAATATCTAAAAGAAGAAACAGAAATATTTTGAACTTCACTTATATAATTTTAAGTTTGATGTGGATGACATGTAGATGGCAAGTCAGCTTTGTTGAACTGGAAAGACAGACTTCATATAGCAGTGGATGCAGCACAAGGTTAGTAATAATACTAACCCCAAGACTCACATTTGTTTGGTAAATGCTACTTCTCTCAGTTTCTTATTCTCTCATTTCATTGTGATTTAGGGTTGCAATACTTGCATTCTGGTATAAAGCCAGCTATTGTACATAGAGACGTAAAATCTTCCAACATCTTGTTGGATGACAACTTTCGAGCAAAAGTATCTGATTTTGGCTTGTCGAGAATTTTTCCCGTCGACGATGGTGCCACTCATGTGACAACGAATGTGGTTGGCACTCCTGGTTACCTCGACCCTGAGTAAGTAGTTGCTATCTAAATGCTTTTCTAACAATCAAATGACTTCAACTATCTTGCTGATTCTTTGCAACATTCTATTCACTTTCAGATACTACACATCCTATAGATTAAATGAGAAAAGTGATGTTTATGGCTTCGGAATTGTTCTTCTAGAAATCATAACTGGAAGACCAGTTTTGACAAAGTCTGTAGACAAGGTAACTCACATCTATCAATGGGTTAACTCGATGCTTTCTCAAGGTGATATCAACTCCATTATTGATCCGAAATTGAAAGAAGATTTTGATGTTAACACCATTTGGAAAGCGGTCGAAATAGCGATGTCATGTGCATCTCCCGCTTCTACAAACAGGCCAACCATGAGCCAAGTTGTGATAGATTTGAATGAATGTTTGAATGCTCACAATAATAACTATCTTCAACCTGAATCAGTCGTTGAAGATCAGATTTCTCTGTTTGGTCCAGAAGCAAGGTAGATGACGATCGCCTCATTGTCAAGTGTTTATTTAGGCATTCTTTTAGCTTTGGCATTCTTAAAGAACTATTATGAATTATACTGAGATTCGTTAGATTGTACATGAAAAACATTTACTATCACAATTCTTTTATTTGGGAGGAATCAGGACAAATAATGACCCTCCCTTTGTTTAGTCTCAACTAGAAGTGATTTTGGTTTGTATTTATTTGTTCAAAAGTTATTTATTGATAGCATAGTTTTTATAACATTGCATTAGAAGTTGTCTCTTAAGAAATTATTACCCTAAAACTAATATGTACGTAGTCCAACTAGTTAAAGACGTATATCCTTTACCAAAAGGTAAAAGGTTTAAATTCCTACCTCCACATGTTATTATACTAAAAGGGAAATTTATCACTTTGTAGATTGAATGGACTTGAATTCTTTTTGGAATGTACGAGTTTAGATATTATCCTCAAATGTTTGTCCCTTAAGCATTGACATGTGTTATGATTAATTATTTTATTTTAAAATATGTTTTAGGGGTGAATTTGAGCCTTTGCTGTTGTTAACCAGTTTCTTCTTGACAACAGAAACTTGACACCCAAAATGAGTAATGTTTTTCTACAAGGTCTCATTAACTAGGGGTGATTTTTTCCTCGCAAAACCATTTAAAAAAAAGGTTTCAAATTGGTACTTGTTCAAGGATCTCACATTAAAAAAATAAAGAGGCCTCACTACATTAAAAAAAAATGCCCTATTATGGACAATTATGAAAATATGTATATAAAACAACCTATCTACTAAAATTTTTCTTAATAAGATACATGAGTCATTCCTCTAATTTTCAATCAGTTTTGAGATGAAAATGTTTATCTAATAGTACCCTCTTAAAAGTGATTATAAACAATGTCATTTTCTGTTCAACTCAATCCGATCCTAACTCAATGTATAAGAAGAAATTCAAGTGAGGGAGTTAGATAATTTAGAAAACTTCCAGAAGATTAACATCTAATTGAAGATTGAAAACTCCCTTTGTACAAGTTGAAGATACTTGAAGTGTACAAGCCAAAGGATGATCTAGCGCGTATACAAAACATCCAAGAGAGAATAATTTCTCCCACAATGGACATTATATCAACATCGATATTTTAGAACTTTCCCATTTGTTTTTCTTGTGTGGCCAAGAGGGGACCTTCCTATGTCCCCATCAAAGTAAAAATTACATTTCTTTCCTCGGAATTCATATTATATGTTTGCTTTAACTTTTCAAGTGTTTAATTTTGAAAAAAAATATCATTTTGGAAAATATTCTAGTGTTTGGTAATCACTAAAAATGACTTATTAAAAAATGAGATTGAGAAATAAACCATTTTAAGAGAAATACTTGAAACCAATTTATATAACTTGGGTATAAAAACACTTGTCAGGAAATGCAACTAAACATATGAGTGTTTAAATTCTAAACAATTTTTATACAAAACGTTTTTAAAAAAATGCATTCTTGAAAAACATTTAAATTCAAATGTATTCCAAACGGACTCTAAATTTTTTTACCTAATTTTCACATATAAATTAGAAATGAAAGTTAAATAGTAAAATTTGTCGCCTTACTTTATGTCATCTTGAATATAGCTTAACTAGTTAATAGATATATATTTGACAACATTTAGGGTGGAGGGATTCGAACTACAGACATTTTAGTCATTAGTACAACTAATTGAGCTAGGCTCATGTCGGCAGTTAAAACATATATCTTTGAGAAAAAAGAAAAAAAAGTCAAATGTAAACATATATCTTTAAGAAAAAAGAAAAAAAAGTCAAATGTTCGATTACTCACCTTCCCCATGTTAAAAAAATGATCTACCCATTTTAGACCTTATGTATATTTAATCCCTAAACTTCAATAGAAAAAAAATCGGTGGAATGCTAAAGTGACAGTATATTGATAAAATTTGAATGACAATATGTATAAACTACATAAATTAAAATCACATGGATTAAATTTGTTAGCTCTTATTATTTGTGCTAGATTTTTAATTTAGTCTGGATAATTTTGAAAATTTCAACTTAATACTTATGCTTTTGTACCTTTCAAACTAATAATTATAAAACTAATGATACTTATGCTTTTGTTAAATTTCCCAAATAAACCAAAACATCCCTTTCATTTCCAAAAGTTTCACAATTGTGTTATGTGGGTCATATTACCTTTGAACACTCGACACATTCATTTTCAAAAGTTCTACAATAGTCTTATATATATGTGACATATTTTCTTTGAACATGTGACTAGTTAGTCTTGTTTGAATAATGTGGTCAAGTGAAAAAATGAGCCTGTCCTCGAAAGAGAACCAGTCATATAGATTAAGTGCTTAATAGCAAAAACACTTGTAAGCACTTAGAATGTCATTGCAAACAAACTATAACTTGTACAAACTCAGATAGACGTGAGATATTCAGTAAATACAAAGAGTATTTATACTCTTGCTAAAGAACTAACATATATTTTTTTTGAATAAAGAAATAACATAATTATAACAAGAATACACTGGAAATACACTAATAATAATTGAATTAATAATTCTAAAAAAAAATTGAATTAATAATTCTAAAATACAATTAGTATATAACACTAATATGCCGCCCTTCAAACTGAAGAAGTTTGCTTCAAAAGTTTGCCACAGAATTGATGAAAAACAACAACAATGAGCAATTTTGTAAACAGATCAGCAACCTGCAACGATGATGGCACGAACTAAACCTGAATATCACCACAAATAACTTTTTCGCGTATAAAATTGTAGTCTATTTCAACATGTTTTGTTCTAGCATGGAAAACCGTATCCTTTTGCCAAAGCTAAAGCAGAGGTATTATCACTCCATAAAATAGGAGTAGGCAAAAACACATGTAAATCACACAACAACTAACAAATCCAATATAATTCATTAGCAGTTTGGGCCCAGGATTGATACTCTGCCTCAGTAGAAGATCGCGAGAATGTACACTGTTTCTTAGCAGGCCAGGAAATGAGAGATGTATCAAGAAAAATAACATATCCAGTAGTTGATTGTTGATCTAGAGAATCTCCAGCTCAATCAACATCACAATAAGCATGAAGTGAAAGATCCTTAGGAGAAAAGAAAAGTCCATAATGCTGAGTACCCTTAAGATATCGAAGAATAAGTTTAACAATAGAAAAAGGGGAATTGTGCTAAATAACTACAAAAAAAAAAAAAAAACATTCTTGATTTTTGGCTACGAAAGTTCGGATTTTGTAGGCATGGCTACCAAAATTTTAGGAACCGTTTCCTGGTTTTTTGGGCGTTTTTACCCCTGGTATATACGACTATATACAAACACCGTTAACAATCTTTTTTTTTGTTGCAAACGTCCCTTTTTTGTGTGGTGGATGGATCCCTACTTACATGGGATTGGTTGACGGTTTGTTTTGATCCCGATTTACCTATTTTTCAGGCTTAGGCTTTCTAACGGTAAAAAAATTATGTTTTTCAACGGCATGAAGCAGTCAACAGATGGATTACTAAAAAAAAATACATCAAACAATTCCATAGTTGTATGTAACAGTTCAATCTACACAAACAACAGACGTACGATATCAAAGATGTATATACTAATACATACACATTCACAAGCAGACAATGGAGGGTATATAACTGTTCAAACACACGTACATACGAGCATATATGTATATAGATGTATGAGATAGTAGTTGTACATATCAGTATATAAATGTATGAGATCATTGATGTATATACTAATACATACGTGTTCACAGGCAAACAATGTACACAGGCTTGCCAATACATAGATTGCAAGGTGCAAGGGGGTATATAACTCCTCTCACACTCTTTCATATGACCACACCACAACATACTTTCCAGAGGAGTTTGAAAGACTCTCAATTAAGATCCAAGTAGATTTGAAAGACTTTCCAAAAAAAAAAGTAGATTTGAAAGACTAATTTAAATAAACCAATTTAATGAAATAAACTCCAAAATCAAAGAAATAAATAAATAAATAACTTTAAACAACAAACAAAAACAAAACAAAGAAGAGAAATTTGGGAGTATGGTCAAAATATGGGGGGCGGTTTTGAAAGATGGCCAAAAAAATAAAAAGAAAAAGAAAATGGGGCCCACTACCTTTCTTTTCTCTTTTCTTTCCCCCTCATCTCCCTTTTCACGTTTTTTCCCAAGGTGCTCTTCTTCTTTTCTTTCTTTTTTCTTTTTCTTCTTCCCTTGATTCTCACTTTCTCTTTCGTGATTGAGTCGCCGGAATATCATGCCTAAGGTTGTAGGTTCGTTGGCGGCTGCAGGCGTTTAAGTCGGAGTTGCGGATTTGCGAGTGAGTATGTTACGTGGTTGTGGGTTTGCGGGTGTTCAGCTGTAGGCTCGGTGTTGGGCTGCTTGGAGTCACCGACGTTCGGCGTCGCAACAAATCGTGGATTCGTTCAAGTTCACCGGAGTTAATGGAGGTCATTTGGAGTTTAGAGAGAGAAAGTGGGTCTTATGAGAAATTAATGGAAGAAGAGTGAAGAATGTGGGTTGATGAGAGAGAAAATGGAGCTTTAAGGTATGAAGATAAAACCAAACCGAAATTGATTTCAAGAAATTCTAACATAAAATCAAATTTGAGATTATTTGGAGATTTTAATATAAAATTCAATTTGAAGAGGAAAATTGAAATGCTAATTCCAAATTAAATTTGATTTCGAAATTTAGGTCAAAACCTATTTTGAAATTTATTTGAAAAAAAAAACTCACTTTCCAATCAAATTGAAATTGATTTTGGAAATCTAAATTAACCTCAAATTGAAATTTATTTGAGAATATTAAATTAGGATCCAATTGACATACATCCAAGAATTCCCAAAGTTAACCAATTTGAAATTTTATTGAAATTAAAATCAAAATTCTATTTGAAAATTTCAAATCAAAACTAAAATTGAGTTCTAAAATTCCAAAGTAAACTCAATTGAAATGAAATCAATTTAAAAACAAAATAAAATTGAATTTCAAATCCAAATTAAACCAAATTCAAATTGATGTCTAAAATTACAAATCAAACCAAATTGAAATCAAATAAATTTAAAATCAAAATGAAATTGAATTTGAAATCCAAATTAAATCAAATTGACATTTATTTGAAATCCCAAAATGAAATTAAATTAGAAATCCAAGTTTAGAATCAGAGTGGAAGTGAAATCAAAGCTCCAAATAAAATTGAAATTGAAATTGAATTGAGATCTCTAAATTAAAGTCAATTAAAGCCAATGCGAAATTCAAATTAGAAATTTCAAGTTAAAGATTAATTGAAATTGATTTTGGAAAATCTCAACTAAATTTAATTTGGAGTTAATCAATCAGTTTTAACTTAAAACTTTTAAGTTGAAATCAAAGTGAAAAAAAAAAAGAAAAAAAAACTTAAGACCTTAAATGAAAAATATGCTCTTAATCAAATAAAGAAAAAGATTGATAAATGGGAAGAAAACAAAATAAAGTAAAATAAAATAAATAAATAAATAAAAGAATAAATGAGTAGGGGTGGAGTCCAACTCTCTCTCTTTCTTCTTCCTCATCTTCTTCCCTAAGTTCTTCACGATTTTTCTTCTCCACCAAACTTTTTCTTTTTTCTTACCTCTTCTTTAAATCAAATCTTTCCCTTACCTTTTCCCACATAATCTGTGGGTCAACTTTGCTAGAATCACTCGTGGTCACAAGTATGTTGCTAGCGGAGGCTTAGATTTGATCGTGGCGGCTGTTGTGGTGTGGGTCTCATTCAACTACTGTTCAACGGTGGTTAGACGACGGTTGGAGGCGTGCGACAGTGGGCTACGGGGTCACGACGGCTGCAGACGGGTAACGGGACTGCTCGATAGATTTGTGCGTGGGTCTCTGAACTCGTCGAAGTGGGCTGGCATGTTCGTTGGAGTCGTGAGTGTCGTCGGAAGCTTACGTACAGCTTGTTGGAAAGCTGTTGGAGCTAGAGTGTAGGTGGTGGGATGTAAGATGGAGGAAAAAGAAGATGGTGAAGGTTTTTGTTCACGATTGGGATGATGTTTGGAGAGAGAAAGTGAGTTTTGGAGAGGGAAAATGAGCTTTGGAGAGAGAAAATGGGGTCTTTTAAATCAAAGATGACTTTGCCAAGAGGATTATTGATGAACTTGGACCTTCCAATAATTTTCCTCCCTACTCTTTTCTCATAACTCACTCCCTTCACCCCCTCCCATTTCCAATCAATGACTTTCCCTTTTATAAGCAATGTCTATACTTTAAAATAGTAAAGAAAGAAAATGGAGGAACGTGGAAGGGAAAAAGTTGAGATTTTGAGGGAGAAATATGTGTTAATAATGGAGAGAAGAAAGAGGGAGACTAAGAAACCTTAAAAAGGAAGGTGGTTGGAGATATTTTTTTATATACTTTTTACTTCCTTTAACAAACAACAAATATAAAAAATAATAAAAAAATAATAAAAAATAAAAATAAAAATAATCATGCTATATATATATATATATAAACAATAATAATAAAAGTGATAAGGTAAAAACATAATACAAATCAACAAAATCAAGCTGGACCGAATACAGTGTCTACAGTTTGCCCCCCTTTGTGTATCCTTGAAGGATTGAAAAAAAGGTAGACAAAGGAAAAGGACAAAGTATTTGGACGGCGAAGATTATTAGTTAAAAATAAAAGAAATGGCTTCATGCTTAAACCAAACATGACCTAAAGTTGGAAAAACGAAAATGAACCTTACTTTGACCAGACTTTCATCTCTATTAATCACCAAAGATAGAGTTCGATTTAACCAACCAAGTGAAATAGGAAATGAACCTGACTCTAACCAGGCTTCGACCTCTAAACAAGAATAGTAAGGTTCGATTTAACCAAACGAAATGGGAAATGGACCTGACTCTAACCAGGCTTCGACCTCTACTAGTTATCAGGGTTCGACTTAACCAAAAGAAAAAGTGAATGGACCTGACTCTGACGAGGCTTCGACCTCTACTAACTAGCAGGGTTCGATTTAACCAAAAGAAAAGGTAAATGGACCTGACTCTGACCAGGCTTTGACCTCGACTGAATAGTCGGGTTTGATTTAACTGAGAGAAAAATTGAAAATGGACTTGGATTGACACAGGCTTCGACCTCAACTGAATAGTCGGGTTCAATTTAATCGAGAGAAAATAAGAATGGACTTGACTCTGACCAGGCTTCGACCACTAAACAAGAATAGGGTTCGATTTAACCGAGAGAAAATGGGAATGGACCTAACTCTGACCAGGCTTCTGAAGGGAATAAAAGTCCCCACGCAGCGGAAGCGCATCGATTGGACCTTACGCCGTATATTAATTAACATTAAAATACCGTTACGATAACTCAAACAAAACTTTAAACAACTTTTAAAGCCGCTGTAAAATTGGTTTAAACATGCTAAAATAAATCTAAATTTATTTTTAAAACTTTTCTAAAGAAAAGAGGAAGAACCGTTACAAATCTTCGTTGAAGACTTGACCGTTCTTCGCCAACGACGCTCCACGAACGAAAACGCAGCAGCCGCCTTTGCTTTTCTTCGTTGGAAATTTCTTCTTTGATTGACACAATCACCACAGAGGTTACATCGGTATGTCTCTAAGTCTAGGAGGCAAAAGACTTGTGGGAGTCTTTCTCTAAGAGGGAGGCTAGAGAGAATTCTAGGTCTTGTCTTTCAAGAGTGTCAAGTTTCAAGTGTCATGACCAATTAGGTCTAGTGTTCTATTTATAGAAGAGAGGCCATAAATAAAATATTCAATTAAATCAATCTTTTCCATAATTGATTCAATCTTTATTCCTTAATTAATCAATCATGATTAATCAATTCCATAATTGATTAATCTTTTCCACAAATGACTAATTACTTCCATAAGTGATTAGATCATTTCCTTAAATGTTAAGTGATTAATTATTTCCATAATTGATTAATTCTCGGTTAATGAATTCTTTAATTAATTAACCACCAATTAAATATCACATATTTAATTCCCGGCCTAGAATTAATTAATTTGCCCAAACACATTTTAGGCCTTAGATTAATTAATTAATTATTTTGAACTCTTTCAAACTTCCATAAATTTATATTTGAACATTTCAAATATTAATTTCTCTCATAATAATATATCAATATATATTATATTTGTTTCCCTTAATAAATTGAACATTTTCAATTTACTTTTATTACTTAGTTGCCTCAAATTACTTTACGAGCTACCAGTGGGACCTAATGGACCTGCAGATCAGAAGCTCCAACGATGTGAGATTAATTGGTCAAACTCATTAACCACATTAATCAATATTCGTTAACTGTGTGTACATTCCACTATAGACTCACAGTTGCACTCTTCTCACTGCAGACATATTTTCTGTGTCCACGGATCTAGACCAATATCGACTAGTTAGTCCTTCACGAGTGTCCGTAACACCAACTGGGTCAAATTACCGTTTTACCCCTGGGTTACCTCTATTTCCTTAAGTACCAATTCTCCTCTAATGAACAACCTGTTTGTGGTCCAACCATCAAACATAAAACCCTCTCGTGCCATTGAGAGGGTAGGGCCCTTTGTTCAAGACTCGGAGTAACCACTTAAGGGAACACTCATCTGCTTCCCTAAAGTCGGGAAGTAGTGAATTCCATCTTGTACGATTATGTTCCCAGCTCTCCATTCGGTCTTGTCCCCAAAGTGGTAGGCTTATTGAGTCGGCGTATTGGCCACTCTCACACATACAAATCAAAGGACAATCTCTCATGAGCAGGAGTCCATAATCAACTCAGGATTAAGACTAAGTTGTCTAGGTCGTCCTAGTGAAATAGAAAACCAACTAGTTAACGGTGTTATAACCAGTGGTTACTATTTCGCGGTCCGGTCTTATGCAAACTCATTGCATAGGATACCCCCACTCGCATGTCTCCTACGCGAACGTGTTGGATCGCGGCGTTTGTATCAAATACAAAGTGGGCCGTATCCATAGTGTCACCAGGATAAGGCACCCAGTCTTATCCCTATACTATAGACCCTTTAGGCTGTTTCTTGAACAATGATCCCATATGTCACTACATATAGTTCAAGACTCATATTACAGCCTTGGATGTCTAGTTTATTGGATTAGGGTTATTATTAGGCAAAGACAAATATAAAATAACTAATAACAATTAATGGAAAAATATATTAATATTATTTCATTAATATCCGGTCAACGGTTACATTCACTATCTACGAGTTTTAGGGCATAAAACCCAACAGCTTCGACCTCTACTGACTAGTTGGGTTCGATTTAACCGAGAGAAAAGGAAATGAAATGGACCTGACTCTCACCAGGCTTCAACCACTAAACAAGAATAGGGTTCGATTTAACCAAGAGGAAATGGGAATGGACCTGACTCTGACCAGGCTTCGACTTCGACTGAATAATCGGGTTCGATTTAATCGAAAGAAAATTGAAAATGGACCTGGATTGACACAGGCTTCGACCTCAACTCAATAGTCGGGTTCGATTTCACAAAACGAAATAGAAATGGACCTAACTCTGATTAGGCTACGACCTCTAAACAAGAATAGAGTTCGATTTAACTAAGAGAAAATGAACAAGGATTTCATATTTCATAAATTGACAACGGTTTTTATTTCAAAACTTAGTTTCCAAAAATGAAAGATTTTAAAACAGGGATTTCGTATTTCAAAAATTTGTTTTAAAATGAGACAACAGTTTCTATTCAAAACTTAGTTGTCAAAAAGGAAAAGATTTTAAAACAGGGACTTCATATTTCAGAAATTTGTTTTAAAATGAGACAACAGTTTTTATTTCAAAACTTAGTTGCCGAAAAGGAAAAGATTTTAAAACAGGAACTTCGTATTTCAGAAATTTGTTTTAAAAGGGAGACAATGGTTTTTATTTCAAAACTGTAACGACCCGACTAAAAGGGAATGAAAACATACAAAGGAGTCGCTACTACATACATGAAAACGTAAAACTTTCATGACTTTAAAGGCGGAAGAGACCATAGATAAAAATATTTTATTTAATAAACTGAGCCCAAACCATAAGTCAGTTTACAATAACAAAATAGTCAAAACATGATAGGCAATTTCCGTAAAGTTGAAAACTAATAACATCTGAAAGCATGAAACTAGGAAACTCAATCCTAGACTTCTAGAGACATGATTTGCAGTTGCATCCCATAGCCTAGCCAAGCCACTGCTCTCGCCACTCGCCTGATGTCGTCAAGTACCACCTGAAAAGGAAAGTCATGTAGCATGGGTGAGTATATAAGAATATACTCAGTAAGTAGCCCACTTAAGGACTAAAACTAAAAGCATGAGATCTGATACATGAAATATATTAACATGAAACTTGATTTTGGGTCTTATCATCATAGGGACCTAACTGAAATCATTCATTCGGGTTTCTAGCCCTAGGGCCATAACTGAGTACATGAGACGTTCTGCCTAGGGTGTTTACCTATCCCCAACCTGTGCCAACTAGAGTGTTGTGTGGGTCAGTCGGTTAAGGCAAGTAAACTAGAGACTAGCTGGCTACCTCTAGCAGAACTACACCTATCCCAACACAACACCCCTGAAATATGAACATAAACTACGGTGGAGCAACTGACGCATGTAAACATGCCTGGTGCCAATGATGTGGACTTTTCCTACCGCAAGCGCATGGGTCAAGTAATAATATAGTGAATGTAATTCGAATGTCGTCCTCTGGATTGGATTGTTAAGCAAATCAAGTATTGTGAATTATCTCGCTCAATTTTATTTAGGGATCAAAAAGTGATGAGTGATTAATGGAAAACTAAATTAAAGCAAGAACAAAAAGTGTGGAAATTCAATTGGGAAAAATACTTAGGGAATTGATTTCGCCGATTTAGTCTAGGATTGATTTTAAGGAGTAAGTTATTATGCACAATGAAATTATGAGCCAAAGACCCTTTAATCACAACTACCTCTCCCGAGTATAATTGATTCTCATGCAAATTAATCTACTTGATATCCCTATCTAAGTTTATTAACATGCAAGGCAATAAGATATTTTGACTAATTCCAAAGTTATTCTAAAACCGTCACGAATTAGAAAATAAACCTTAGTCATGCAATCTTGAGTAAGTCTACATTTAATCCCCTCTCCCGAGCAAGAATAAAAACTCAAATCATTCAACTAATGGCCAATTAATTGATAGCATTAAATCAAGATTACAAACATAATAATCATTGCACAACTTAAACCATAAATTCAATACATAAACTTAATCAACTACATCAATCCCTAAGCTATGAGTTTAGCTACTCATGAATAGAATTACAAGCTCAACTAAACATGTAAAAGCCATAAATCTAGCTAAAGAAAAGGAAAGGGAAAAGAAAACTCAATGTAGGCCGAGTCCGACGTCCCCGTCACGATCCCCACGAATAATGGGTTGATTTTCGATTTTCTCCCTTAGCTTCAACCTTCAAATCCTTTGTTTTAGCTCTGTTTTCGGCCCCAAGAAGTCCCAAAATTTAATCCCCTAAAAACCTAGCCGAAAGGATGCTTAAATAGAAAAATTTCGTCGTAGCGTCGAGACGCTGTCTCGATCCGCAATTTTGAAAAAATTGTCTATAGCGTCGCGACACTATTCCTAGCGTCGCGACGCTATGTTTTTTTTATTTATTTTTTTTATTTATTTTTTTATTTTAAGGTAGAAAACTCCATTTGACTCAAATTGCTGAATTAAGCTTCAAACACGTACTTCCTACAAATAAAACATAAAAATGCATAAATTTGGGCAAATAATTATAAAAGACTAGCTTAATTAATTAGAGAAAAATAGCTAGCTATATTCGCTATCAAATACTCCCAAACTTAAGCTTTTGTTAGTCCTCGAGCAAACTACAAATCAAACATACAGTAGAAGAATGGATGCAATAATCATAACTCAATCCTCAAGGCTCAAAAGTCAATAGTCAAGCAAGCAAGAGACATGCACATAAGGACCAATGAGGGAGACAAATTAAAATTTTTCCAAAATTAACTTGCACAAGCGAGATCTAACTCAACAAGATCAGACTCTACTAGCCCGGGATTGATTTATTAAACTCTCAGCTCATCTTCCCTCTACACTGGCACTAAGGTTTCACTAATGAGTTAATGGAACAAATTAGTTTGTTTTTCTCCATACTTAGGTGCTTTTAATTAACAATTGAATTAAGCATGTATATGTGGCACTAGCTTTCACACACCCATTGCAGGGACCCTTAACCTGAGTTTTCTCTGGTTGGCCTAACTGATCACAACAGGGGTAGCTCTTTTTGCCTTGATCTTTATTAACCATTGCATATTGCGCGCATAAGTCATGACTTTTTTCTTTTTCAACAATAACAACAAGAATGATTTTTCGTTATGAACATGATAAGCATATATGCTTTTCTTTTCTCATAAGCAAGATCAAACATGCTAATTTGCAAAAAATTAACTCTTTAGCTCTACCCTACACCTATAGAGGTGACAACAAGCATATGAACCCAATAATTCGCTCCTAAGCATTCAAATCCAAATCTAGCCAAGACAAATACTCTACTCATGCAAGCCATCTCCTAGAAAAATTTTAAAAAGTCTCCCTTTTTGGGCACTCATGCTTACAACTCATCACAAGCTTGAAAATTGACAAGAAAGCCTATCCTAGGACATCATAATCATGCAAAAATACATCCAGACAACAACCATAGGCATAATTCAAAGAAAGCTCAAAACTATAGCCCGAACTCAGATGCTCAAGGGCTCCACAAACATGCTAATCCACCCCCAAACTTAAACATGCATTGTCCTCAATGTATAAAGAAAATAAGGCACAAACAAGCATGAGAACAATAAAAGAATGAAAGGAGTGAACAATACTGGCCTGGAATAATGATGACTTCTTGACTGAAAGCTTGGAATCTTGAAAGCTTGAAAGCAAAGGAGAGAAAGAAAACAAGACCTACAAAACAAAAACAAAAAATAAATAAAAAACCAAAAAGAAAACACACTAAACTTACTTGGGTTGCCTCCCATAAGCGCTTGTTTAACGTCATTAGCTCGACGTGTTGACCGTGCTTCAAGGAGGCTTCCTTTCTGTGAATCCAACAGAGGTACTCTTTCTTGCACCTTTCCTGTAGCCCATAAAAAGCACTTCATCTTTAGAGTCTTCAATTGCTTTAAAAATTTCTTTTTCGTTCCTGACTCTAATAGTGAGCTCCCTGCGCTCAATATCAATAATCACTCGCCTAGTAGCGAGGAATGGTCTTCCTAATATGACAGGCATTGAAGGATTTTCTATCATGTCCATAACATACAAGTCAATAGGGAGGAAAAATTTACCTACTCTGATTAAAACATTTTCTACAATGCCAACTGGTCTAACCACAGATTGATCAGCCAATTGGAGCTTTACAGGAGTAGATTTAATCTCACCTATGTCTAACTTAATCTCACCTATGTCTAACTTTTTACACAAGGACAAAGGAATAATATTAATGCTAGCACCTAAATCACATAATGCTCTGAAAGAATAAGTACCAAAACTACAAGGAAAAGAAAAACTCCCTGGATCTGCTACTTTTTTCAGGTACCTTCTGTTGTACTCTGGTGCTGCATGTGGAAGCAAGATATACAATGTCAACCTTCTTTTCCTTTCGCTTCTTTGCTAACCACTCCTTCATGAACCTGTTGTATTGGGGCATCTCTAATGCCTCTGCAAAAGGAATATTAATGTTCAGATTCATAAAAGCATTCATAAATTTATCAAACTGAACCTGATTATTCTTTTTCTTCTTTTTCTTTTTCTTTTCCTTGGGAACCATCAGTGTGGGAGAAGGAATAGGAGGCTCAGGGTTAGGCTTTTCAGCCTCATCTGATGATGTGTCCTCCTCAGCTTCTCCTGTAGGCGTGTCATAATCTTCAGACTCAGGCTCCTCTTCAGCTTCTTCCTGGTGCATAGTGATTGCCTTACAGTACTCCATCTAGGTTTTCTCTTGCTCAGCTAGGGCCTTACCTTTATTCATAGTGCTCACAACACTCACCAACTGTCTCAGCTGAGTCTCAATGTTCTTTATAGCTGCACTGTGGCCATTCACTGTTGAGTTGATGGCAATGACTGCCTCCTCTAATTTGGTTGTCCTGTTACTAGACTTTGCAATGAAAGCTCCAACAAGATCTTCTAACTTTTTATTTTCTTGAGTTTGAGGGGCAAAACCAGGGGGGTTAAGAACATTCTTAGTATTTGCATAAGAGAAATTTTCATGGTTCCTATTGTTAGGGTGATAATGTGTAGGTGTAGAACTATTATTATATCCCCTAGAATTAAAATTTGATACATACTGAACCTGCTCGATGGTCTCCTCCTGAGGTCTAGATGCTAAAGCAGCAGCTGATTCAATTGATTGAGCACTCCCTGTACCTGAAAATTTCATAAAAGCATTAGCAAGGGAGGTCATCTGGGCCTGGAGTGCACTTACCTTGTCAACCTCAAACACTCCAGCAGCAATCTTTTTAGGTGCAGACCGCTCAGATTGCCACTGATAGTTGTTGGTGGCCAAATCCTCTAGAAGTATGCGAGCATTTTCCACGGTCTTGGACAAAAGAGTCCCACCTGCAGCTGCATCAACAATCGTTTTTGTACTAGAAGTTAAACCATTATAAAACAATTGAACCTGAAGCCAGTCGGGATATCCATGCCAAGGACACTTCCTCAGTAACTCTTTAAATCGCTCCCAAGCTTCGAACAACTGCTCATCAAATTGTTGTTGGAATGTCCCAATCTCGATCCTCAGCTTGACCGTATTTGCAGGAGGGAAAAATTTCTTTAAAAAGGCCCTGGACCAAAGCATCCCAGGTGGTGATGCTCCCAGGGGTAATAGATTGCAACCATTCTCGTGCTTTATCCTGCAAAGAAAAAGGAAATAAGCGTAAGCGAATAGCATCCTCAGAAACTCCATTTATTTTTACCGTCCCACAAATGTCCAAAAATGATTTAAGATGAGAATTTGGATCCTCAGTGGGCGATCCTCTATATGCACAGTCTCGAGCCATCTGAATGAGACCGGTCTTCAGCTCAAAGTTGTTGGCATTAATCGGGGCATAGACAATCCCTGATTGTTGCCCCTGAAACACCGGCTGAAAGTAATCTCTTATACGCCTAGGCTCCTCAGGTGGATTTTGGTCAGCCATTTGAATAATTTCTCTATTTTCCCTTCGAAGCCTATGAATTGTTCTTTCAATCTCTAGATCTAACGGTAGCAATTCTCTACTATTACGCATACAAAAACAAATCTACCCTAAAAAGGAAAGAAAATAATTATGGAAAGAAATATAGAAAAGAAAACAACTAATCTAAATATGGAAAATATAATCTAGAAAAGGAAACAAAATAACCTAATATGGAATGCAAAAACAAATATGGCAAAAATCAAATAGGAAACTAACAATTAAGGAAAACTAATCTAAAAAGAAAAACAAGAAACAAATAAGGAAAAGATTACACAACTAAAAAGAAAAACTAAACTAGAAAACAAATATGGAAAGAAAAACAAATAAGGAAAAAATGCAATCAACCTAAAAAAGTAAAAATACACCCTAAATTAAGATCAAACAATTTTTTCACAATATCAATATAGCTAAATGTGCCAATCCCCGGCAACGGCGCCAAAAACTTGATGTGGACTTGTCCTACTGCAAGCGCACGAGTCAAGTAATAATATAGTGAATGTAATTCGAATGTCGTCCTCTGGATTGGATTGTTAAGCAAATGAAGTATTGTGAATTATCTCGCTCAATTTTATTTAGGGATCAAAAAGTGATGAGTGATTAATGGAAAACTAAATTAAAGCAAGAACAAAAAGTGTGGAAATTCAATTGGGAAAAATACTTAGGGAATTGATTTCGCCGATTTAGTCTATGATTGATTTTAAGGAGTAAGTTATTATGCACAATGAAATTATGAGCCAAAGACCCTTTAATCACAACTACCTCTCCCGAGTATAATTGATTCTCATGCAAATTAATCTACTTGATATCCCTATCTAAGTTTATTAACATGCAAGGCAATAAGATCTTTTGACTAATTCCAAAGTTAATCTAAAACCGTCACGAATTAGAAAATAAACCTTAGTCATGCAATCTTGAGTAAGTCTACATTTAATCCCCTCTCCCGAGCAAGAATAAAAACTCAAATCATTCAACTAATGGCCAATTAATTGAAAACATTAAATCAAGATTACAAACATAATAACCATTGCACAACTTAAACCATAAATTCAATCCATAAACTTAATCAACTACATCAATCCCTAAGCTATGAGTTTAGCTACTCATGAATAAGATTACAAGCTCAACTAAACATGTAAAAGCCATAAATCTAGCTAAAGAAAAGGAAAGGGAAAAGAAAACTCAATGTAGGCCGAGTCCGACGTCCCCGTCACGATCCCCACGAACAATGGGTTGATTTCCGATTTTATCCCTTAGCTTTAGCCTTCAAATTCTCTATTTTAGCTCTGTTTTCGGCCCCAAGAAGTCCCAAAATTTAATCCCCTAAAAACTTAGCCGAAAGGATGCTTAAATAGCAAAATTTCGTCGTAGTGTCGAGACGCTGTCTCGATCCGCAATTTTGGAAAATTTGTCTATAGCGTCGCGACGCTATGTTTTTTTTTTTTTTTTTTTTTTTTTTTTTTTTTTTTTTAAGGTAGAAAACTCCATTTGACTCCAATTGCTGAATTAAGCTTCAAACACGTACTTCCTACAAATAAAACATAAAAATGCATAAATTTGGGCAAATAATTATAAAAGACTAGCTTAATTAATCAGAGAAAAATAGCTAGCTATGCTCGCTATCAGCCAACTGGCGCACGAATAACGTGCCTGATCATAAGCTCAACACCGTCCTGAACTGAGAGAGCGCACGATAACGTGCCTGAAGTTGGGCTCTAACAGTCAACTAATAGAACGCACGATAACGTGCCTGACAAACTCAGTTCTACCAGCCCTGAGATGGGGAAGGAAAGACACTCTAGTTAACGTAAGATTTAAGGATCTTTTAAGTCCATCTGAGGCCCTAATCGAGTCTAAGGTCCCTACACTAGGATCAACCCTAATCAACCACGTGGTCCTCTAGTGCACTCATACCCAAAGGTATTTACACTTAGTCTTAGGTCCATCACTTTTCTACCAAAAATTCGGCAGCATAATGACATACATATAAGGAAACCAAAACTTTTCCATTCACCTGAAAAGCAAATAAACACTCCTATATTCCACACTACCCAAACGCAAGCTACAAGACACTTCGAATTATCACAACCAGAGCGAGACAGGCCTCGCATCCACCACCATCCAGATATAATAAACAATCAAACCATACAATCAAGCATACTTTCAAAACAACTAAAAGATACTAATCCACCCAGAACAGTGTCAAATATGCCAATGAAATACTCAACTTTTATGCCACAACATGCTTCACAATGTAATAGCTATCATACTCATTGAAATCCAAAAGCAACTTCAAGGCTCACAACTAAACTCATGCTAGCATTCCAATTTCTCAAAGGAACTAGTTCAAAGTCTCGGGCTAAGTATTTTATCAAACCCAATAACATGCAATGGGGACTAAGCTTGAAGGTAAGATCAAATAGCTACTTACACCAAGGACAAAACTTAAGCTCAAACTCAAACCACGCTAGACTTGCCACTTTTCAATCACATGATACAATGCATAGAGTTAAATCCAACGACTACTTACGTTAAGGCTAACTCAACATGCTACAACTAACCTAAACATTTTCATACTATCCTCTTGCTTCAAAGTGAATCAATCATGCTTATTGGAATCCAAGGGTAAAACTTAGATATTAAATCCAACTCATGCTTGCACATCTAAATACACAATTAAATGGGTTGAAGCATAAAACTTAATCCAATGCTTACTTACCTTAACATATCAATTACTTGATACAATCCAAAATAACTCCTTAGCTCTCAAAGCCTTAAAACAAGCTACACAAAAAGGGAAAAAACATTCTTAAAATCAATGGACTTATAACGATTAAGGCCAAGTAATTTTGGGGATAAAATTCACCCAACTTACACAAAACAGAAACCAATACTTGCTGTCCGGGCTTTAAATTCCGCTCCAAATTGACGATTAAGACTCCAAATGGTAAGTGTACCTTGAATCCAACAACAAGAATCAATGGGTAATTGATTAAACATCAAAATCAACCTCAATCCTTGAGGTAAGACACTTACCCAATGCCGAAATTGCTCAAAGATGTTGAAACTCGAAGACCCAATGCTTGAATCGTCTGAATTTAAAAGAAGAGCTTGCTGAACGCGAAGAACAAAGAGTGGGTAATCAACTAAACTCAAAACCCAACCACGAAAAGCTTCTTAGCACTTACCCACGGAATGAAACGCTGGGAAAACACCAAAAACGCCTCCTAAAAGATGCTGGTCGCGCCTCACAACCTGCTTGTCGGATAACACCGCTACCCGACCACAACCACGCTACAAATAGATTGGAAATATGTGTTGCCTGCAGCCGCCACTGAAAATGGAAAGCAACCACTGCACTGCCGCGAACACCACGCCGGAGGGGACGAATAGGGTCGCGAACACCACGTCGGAGGGGACGAACAGGAGGAGCAACCGCCGGAGGAGGGACACCCAACTACCAGCACGCAAAGAGGAAGAAGAAGGGGCTGTCGGTTGAAGCTGGAACACGCGAGAGAGAGAGGGGGATCGGATGAGGTAGCTTGCGACTTCAAAGGGCAGGGGAAAGCTTAGGGCTCACTTAAAATTTGGGTAAATTACATAAATGCCCTCTCCTCCCATACCTCAAACAAAACATCAAGAAAAACTCAAAATAAAACTTATATCCCCACTAATTTCATGAATTTAGGCTCAATATGGAGGAGATAAGCTTTACCTTTAATGTAGTCATTACAAAAACTTAGTTGTCAAAAAGAAAAAGATTTTAAAACAGAGACTTCGTATTTCAGAAATTTGTTTTAAAATGAGACAGCGATTTTTATTTCGAAACTTAGTTTCCAAAAATGAAAGATTTTAAAAAGGGATTTCGTATTTCAGAAATTTGTTTTCATTTTTCTTTTTCTTTTTCTTTTTCTTTTCTTTTTTCATAACTCTTTTTTTTAGGCCAAATATATTTTTTCCATGACTAGCAGAATATGGTGCAATCACATATAGAAGATCAATCATGTGTAAGTCATCCTTTGCCAACTTCAATAATCACTCCATGTTGTTTCTTTGCCGGTGTTCCTTGGTACCAATGTAGGGTTATTTCTCAGGCAAAATTCATTGAAAGAATTTGAGACTTCGAGACAATCTCTCAAGTTACTAAGTCCAAGTTCTCAAGATTATCATCCTTATTCTTGGAGTCACCTTCTAATAAAAGAAGAAAAGACAAAAGATAGAAATGGTAGGAAGAGTGTAGATTGAAAAAAAAGTTGAATTATAGGAATACTCAAAGAACTACAAGTCTTAATTATGAAGCAGTAAATCATAAGAGTTTAATCTCTATTTCATTACTATTGAAGGTCTCTTGGTAATATTGGGTGGATATTTTGAAATGTTTGCCACATGTAGATGTGATAGGCTTGGCAAAAGGCTCTCAAGTGGGTAGACAAATATGGAGATTCACCGCAATTATACGTGATGAGTTTAGCAAAGGGTTTGATGGTGAATCAATAATTCATGTTGGCTTACCACAAAATCATATGTGTGGTGCTGTTTTAGACTCAAGGTTTTTCAATGAGTAATTTTAGATCCTCACTATAAGGGGTATTTAAATTCAAACCTTGTTCGAGGAGGTATGGCAATATGAATTCTTTAGCACATGAGAAATATGGAGGTTGGGATAAAATTTCCTTTAATTGAAACTATGATTTTGCAACAATGGAGTGTGAAAACCATTCAGAAGGTAACAAAAATGATTGAGACTTGACCATTTTCCCTTTTCTCGATGAGAGCAGTGAGAGCATTCATTTTCTTTTTTCGCTTTTCTCTTCTTTTTTGTCTCTTTTTTTGCTTTTTTCTTTTTTGTCTCAATTGTTTTTCACAATTCCTCCAAATGAAAACTTACTATGGTTGTCCAAGATTCTTGCTAAGCTTTTAACTGACAAGAATGATCAAAGTAAGCTTTGATCCTAAAAATTTTCTGGAAGAAACATGTGGTTTTACTTTTGTTTGCAATAAAAAAAAAACCTTCTTTCATATGAAATGAATGATGCATAAATGCATGTATGATTGACTAAAAGAAAACAGCTCAATTTTCACATGCCCACGTTCTTCCTGACTACTTAGCTAACTTATGATAATCATATTTCATGCCTGTGTTCTTGAGTCATGGGCCCTTGTCTATCTTCGAATTTCATAATCTTAAAGACAATTCAAAGAGAAGTAAAGACTTTATTAGATACACTAAATATTTCTTCTTATGTGAATAAAAGCCCCAAACTCTAGTGATTAATGCCTGAACTGCCTTCATTCGATCTTGCACATGATGCTTCGATTCTTTCAAGCATGGCCTAAAGCTCCATGATATTGGGATCACACTACTTTGGGTATGGAGAGATTGAATTGGTATTGTAAGCATGAGTACCAATAAGTTTTTCCTGAATAAGCACGACGAGGATTCGATAAATGCAATTGGTATTGGATCGACAGTCACCACCTTTGCTGCCTCTTACCATTATGATTCTAAGAAATAGTCAACCCTGTTGGTAGTGGATTATGCTGCAAAATAGGTGAATGAGCAAATAGCTTTGAGGAGAACTTTGTCGATTTCCTCTGTAGATGTGCATGAGTCTTGGCTTGGAAAATATTACTTGGACTTGTTGATCCTTTGAGCAGTCTTCTTCGTCTTCGATTCAATTGCGTTATCGAATATCCTTCCCTGCTTAACCCCGTATTCTATTCTTTCTCCAATCATCATGATGTCTGAAAAATTTGTGGATGCATTTCCTATCATTCGATCATAGTTGGGAGATTCAAGGGTATTAAGTAACATAGTTGTCAATTCCTTGTTAGTTAAAGATGGGTGTACTTGTGCAGCTGTATACCTCCACCTTTGAACATATTCTTTAAAGCTCTCGGCTTCCTTCCTCCCCATGTTCTGCAAGTATAATCGATCAGGAGTCATGTCTACATTATGCCTGTATTTCTTCAAAAAGGAATCAACCAAGCTCCTCCAAGAACAGATGTGTCTACTGTCTAATTGCATATACCAACGAGATGATGAGCCAATTAAACTATCTTGAAAATAGTGTATGAGGAACTTGTCATTTTGAGAATAAACTAACATCTTTCTGCAATACATAACCAGGTGGCTTTTGGGACAAGACGTCCCATCATATTTTCCAAACTTAGGTATTTTGAATTTCGATGGAATAACCACCTTCTCACCAGGCATAATTGGATAGGATCATCATTACCAAAGATGTCAGTTCCTTCTCAAGTATTTCAACATTTTCATTGGTGACAAACCTCTTTACATTTTCCATTCAATGCTCCTCTAATTACAAGGCCATGAAGATTAGTAACATTGGAAGTTGCAGTGAGATATTTTTCTGGAACACAAATTCAGTTTGACTGCTTATGCTAGATTGATCCTCCTGAAAAAAAATGAGCTTGCTGAAGGGTTGAGTGATGATTGTTGCTGGGTGAAATCTCTAGTTGGCAGACAAAGAGATATTTCTGACTCATGCGAATGAGGTGAGTCACTAGGATTATTGACTGGGATGTCAAGTTGAGAGACATCTGCTACTGTTTCACCCTTCTCCAAAAGAGAGATTTTTCATGGCTTGTTCATGAGACTGCTTAACATTTTGTCCTTCCATGTCTTTGTCTTGTAGTTTGTAAGAACGACGAGCATGTGGTTGTTGAGCCATTTTTTTTTTAGAAAAAGATAAAAGGACTATGCAAGTTTTTTTTTTTTTTTTTTTTTTTTTTTTTTTTTTTTATGAAATGCAATTGAATGATGTGATCGAAGAATGTGATAGAGAAAATTGAAAATTGATGCATGAGAAGATACTATGCCATTATTGAGTAAAAAATGCAAGATTTTTTTTTTTTTTAAAAAAAAGAACCCTAACATGGAATATGAGATAATGATGTATGGGGAAAATGTGTAAATTGTAAACATGAATTAAAATGAGTAAAAAATGCAATATTAAATCCTAAATGCATCTCATGGAGAGAAAAATGTCTCCTAGCTCTAAATATGAGTGAAAGATTTTTTTTGTGTTTGCATGATAGTCAATGTCTCACAACTTTATGCAAGTGTGAACATATATAGATCAAAATGCATGACACTCTTGTTCTAAAGATGAACTCGGGATCTTATGAGAATGAATGGATATGAGGAATGAGGGTATTAAAAATCGACACTACTCTATCAATACGAATGCTCTAACCCTAAATGGTGGTCTATGAAGAAAATATTATGATGAAGGGTGAAATAAAGATAATTCTAACCCTAATAAAGTGAGAAATTCGAACCTGATCTAAAGGTTCAAAAATTTATTTCAATGTTAACTTGAGTGAAGATTTTTCATGTGCCTGCACAGGGGCAATTATATCTCCTCGAAGGTCGATACTACTTCATCATGGAAAGTATGATCTCAAAGGTCGTGAATGAGATGAACCTAAACTATATGCATAACTCCTAAGACTCAAATATTTGCTAGATGTGCAACTTAAATCTACAAGGAGGAAAGAAAAGGAAAAAAAAAATTCCAAGAATTTTTCCTTTTTCTGAAAGGTATATGGAGAACTTAATTCAAGGTGAAATTTTATCTCCACAATTTATTTCTTAAGAAATGGAAAAAAAATGAGAGATTCACTCAAGTTAAAGGGAACCCTTTTTGTTTTTACTTTTTTTTTTTTTTTTTTAAAGGAAACAATAAAAAGCTGATAAAAGAAATTCTTTTGCGTTTTTTTTTTTTTGCGAAAAATCCTATTGTTTCTAAACAAAGAAAATGTTAATATCCCTAACGATAAAATGAAAATAACAAAAGATATTTGACCAAAGAATTGTAAAAGTGATGAAGATGATTCAAACCCTGATAAGGGACCTCAAAATCGATTCAATGTTATAAATTAACAATTGAATTAACTTGATTGGTGAAATGGTGTGAGGATAAAGCTCAAATCCTAGAAAACAAAGGATCTCAATATCAATTTCAATAACAATTGAATTGACTTGAGCGATGGGAATGATGTGAGGATAAAATTATAATCCCAAAAACAAAAGATCTCAAATCAATTTCAATGCTCTCAAATGACAATTGAATTAACCTAAGTGGTAAGGATAATGTGAGATTAAAATCCTAATCCTAGAAAACAAAGGATATCAAGTGAATTTCAATGTTATAAGATAACAATTGAAATAGATGTGAGGATAAAATTTTAATCCTAGAAGAAAAAAATGGTCTCAAATTCATTCAAATGTTATAAAATAACAAATGAAATTAACATGAGGGGTGTGAATAATGTGAGATTAAAATTTTAATCCTAGAAATCCTAGAAAAAAAATGGTTCCAAATTAATTCAATGTTATAAAATAACGATTAAATTAACTTGAGCCAAAATTTCATGCACCTACACGAGGGCAATGGTGTCCCTTCGAAGGTCGACATTACTAATTTTGAATGTGATGCATGACCTAAGGGGAATGAGATAAAAAAAATGGTCAAGGACTAAACAAGATGGAAAATAATTGAAGAGGAGGGAAAAAAAACCTTCATTTTGAAGAAATTTTCTCCCTTTTAAAAAAAATCCAAAAGAAAGAGAGACAAAACCCTTAAAAGAAACGGAAGAGATATGAATACTTGATTTTTTTCTTTTTAAAAAAACAACGAAAATATAAAAGACTTTTATTTTTAAAGAAAGCCCTTCTAAGAAGAAAAAAAAGGAAGGCTCCTTATTTTCTAAAGAAGTTTTTCTTCAAAACAACGAGGATAAAAATGACTTCATTTAAAAAAAAAAAGCCTTAAAAAATGAAGGTAAGATGACATCAACAAAGAAATAGTTGAAACCTAATGACCATGATTAACCCATGTTTTTTTTTTTAAAAAAAAAAATAACACAAAAATTTGATAGTACCAAAATAAATGACCCAGAACTATGAGAATGAAGTGAGGTACAAAGATTCTAACTCTAATGGATAAAGGCTCCCAAATTAATCTAAATGTAATAAAATAACAGATGAACTAACCTGAGTGAGGATTTTTCGTGCGCCTACACGAGGGCAATGATGTCCTTTCGAAGGTCGACACTACTACATCCTCGATTCTAATCCTAAGGGTATAGCCTGGGTATAGAGCTGTGATTGTGTGAAATGCATGATGATCTAAAAAAAAATAAAATAACAGAAATAAAATAACATGATGAACCAAATAAATGAATAAAAGGATAATAGAAAAATAAAATTGAAGTGGCTTGACTCTCTAAAGTCCCCAGTGGAGTCGCCAAGCTGTCGCAACGTCATCACCACTACGTGAGAGTAGATCTTTCATAACTACACTGGGGCAAAGCTTTCATCATTACATTGGGGCAAAGTCGTTATTATTAATTTGGAGCAAGAATCTTCATTGCTACACTGGGGCAAGGTCATTCAACCATTTATGCAAGTTGTTCTAGACTGGGGCAAAGACCAAGTTAAGAGAATCACACTTCTCTTACGAAGAATCTTTCAATCTCAAGTGATTCTCCACATTCAAGAATAGAAAGTTGAATCATATTTTCATAGAAGAATCACTTTCAGGGAAAGGACTATCACAATAATGAGGGTTTTTCATCAAAGATCTCGAGCTGACTTAAAGAAAGAAATAGATATATGAGATGATCTATTGAGGAGCTACTCCTTGTTCTCACAGTGGTTGTCCAAAGAAATGGGGTCACCTTAGCGCATATTTTCATTTGAATCATATTTTAATTATATTATCCGAATGTTCAAAATTATGTTCAACCTCTTATTGTTCAAGAGACTTTTTATAAAGACATTTGTGATCCATATTTGCCTTCTTCATTCATTTTTCTTTGAAAAAGAAACTTGGTTTCTTTCTTTGTTGACTATCATCGCCTCGTTTGTCTCTAGGCCAAATTCATCTTCCTGTGTCCAATCTTTTGTCCACTACAAGGCTAAGGTTATGAAGCGGTTGAATCAAGTAAGATGTTTATGAAGGTGTACATATTACACATGCGGAAGCAATTGAAGATCGAAAACACTTAAGACATTCAATTTTACTCCTAAAGCATGCATGTTCTAGAAAAGACAGAATAGAGAGTTTAGAAAACACCAACCTTTGTAGCTCACTTATGTTGAACTCCTTGTGGTGTTTGCCTCTCCTATGCTCCTTGGACAACCTCTAGAGTCTTCCCCACTATACTCCGGGCCAAGAACGACTTGTGGGAGTCTATATAAGATAGGGAATGGGAAGGGAATGCTTGAAGCATCAAACAATGGAGAAGAATGAGAGATGAGAGAACTTTGAGTCCAAATTCCAGCAGCATAACATTAAGGAAATGGCTCTCTTGTGTTTGAATATGATTCAAACTCCTTTTAAAGACATTCTCCATGCAAAGCCAAGCCTCAAGACACAAGACACATGGTGTATTTGCAAGCTCAAGTGGATTCTAGGTGTACATTACACAAGACATGCAACAATGCATGAGTGAGTTGTCTTTCCACTTTGAATGATCATGCATTAAGTGGATTTCCAACTAAATCCACTAAATTCAAATTGAAATCAAATTTCAAGCTTGAAAATTACCCCCAATTTCAATTCTAAATTGAAATTGATTGCTTGGTAATTAATTTGAAAATTTTCAAATTAATTTTGATATGATTAATCTAATTAATCTTTGTTATCTTGTGCAATTCCATATATATGATTCCTAATACATATATATAGTATTCAAAACACTTTTAAATACTTCATCTCTCATTTTCTAATTTAATTCATAATTAAATTATTGTGTCAAACACAATTTACGATGATACCCTTTTTCCCGATTTTGAACGATTCAAAGCTTCCTATCTTTTGTTTTAGGCTTAATTCCGATATGAGCTAGTAGGGGGACCTAATGGACCTATAGATCATGGGCTCCAACGATTCGAGGCTAACCGACTAATCTCATTGTCCAAGCTAGCCATCATTCGTTAACTATCGGGACACTCCACTATAGCCCGATAGTTGCACTCCCCTCACTATAGATATCTTTCCGTCCACTTGATTTAACCATGATTAGTAAGTCGATCCTTCACAGGTTGTTCGTAGCTATAGCTAGGTCAATAATCCGTTTTACCCCTATAGTACTTCTAGTTCCTTAAGTCCCACTGATCCTCTAATGAACAATTGGTTTATGGTCCAACCAATAAACCGAGTCCCTCTCGGGCCAATGAGAGGGCGGGATCCCTTTGTTCAAGCCCCGGAGTCAGCACTTAAGGGAACAACCTCTCTACTATCCCTTATTCGGGTAGGAGTGAATTCCTTCTTGCACGACTATGTCCCCAGCTATCTACCCGTTCCTATCCCTGAAATGGGAGGCTTATTGAGTCGGCGATACTGAGCCACTCTCACCTATGCAGATCTAAGGATAAGCCCGAATAAACAGGAGTTCATAGTTAGCTCAGGATTAAGATCGAGTTACCTAGGTCATCACATGAAATAGTCAGTCTCGTCAGTAAACGGTGTTATAAAGCGAGAGCGACTTATTTCTCGGTCCTGGTCTTATGCAAACTCATTGCATAGGACACCCCCACTCGCATGTCTCTACATGGACGATTTAGGATCACATCGTCTATACCATCTATAAAGTGGGTCGCGTCTCATAGTGTCTCCAGAATAAGGTACCCAACCCTATTCCTATACTATAGACCGTTTTGGCTATTACTCAAGCTTGATCCACTTTTATGTCTCTACATAAAGCTCAAGTGTTCATCCTATAGCCATGGATCTTAGTTTATTGGATTTGGGTTATATATGTGCAATTTAATTTATTCAGTAATGACTTTTACTGAATCAATCTCGATAACACCTTTATCGAATAAGTATATAATTCGTTTAACATTCATTATCTACGAGTTTTAGGGCACCAATCCCAACAGTTTAATGCTATGAATTACCATTGATAGTTCTCTAAACTAGCACATGAGACACTTCTAAAAAACCCACCATGATTGTGCAATCTATGATTGACATATATGTTTTCTTTCAGATTGCGTAATCTCTGATTAACATACATGATCCCTTTCAGGTGAAGACATTCAAAAAAAAAAAAAAAAAAAGAGGGAAAGAAACAAGAAAAAAAAGATAAATGAAAGAAAAAGAAAAAAAGAATGTTTCCTCCAATGATGACTACGAGGTTCTTCTTTAATTCCTTTCTAAACATTGATTGATAAGAATGATGAAAGTAAGCAATGAGGATCATTTGGTTAAATATGGAAAACACATATGGTTATCTTTCACAAATCAAGCTCTTATTTATCAATTCATCATCGTTTGCATCGATATTTCTCACGAGAAATTTGTTTTCATACCACGGAGTTGGTGAAAATAGATCACATGAATGTCATGCATACATCTACCTTTGACACGCATATGCATCCCTACATCATGCCTTTAGAGTTGAATTATTGACTTACTCAATTCATCACCAGGGCATAGGTCGTCATACATGGTGAGTTGCATTATCATTGCTTAGAGTTGTCAATGAGCATGTTCAATCCATGACAATGGGGCAAAAGCACACATATATTTCACGTAGGATGTTCACATGAAAATAGTGCATCATATCTTGCATAAATGTTATAATTTGCATTTCCATATCTACACAAAGATTGCATAAATGTTATAGCTTGCATTTCCATATCTACCAACCTCTTTGGAGTGTTATCTATCATTTCAAGATGATTTAACTCACTTTTCATGCATGTGGGTATACTCCATTCATGAGAACTCCCAATATGTTCAAAAGAGCCTTTTTCTTTTAATTGATTCTTTTTCTTTTTCGGCAGCTGAGTCTCATTTTAAAACAAATTTCTGAAATACGAAATCCCTGTTTTAAAATCTTTCATTTTTGGCAACTAAGTTTTGAAATAAAAACTGTTGTCTTATTTTAAAACAAATCTCTGAAATACGAAATCCCTGTTTTAAAATCTTTCATTTTTGGCAACTAAGTTTTGAAATAAAAACCGTTGTCTTATTTTAAAACAAATTTATGAAATACGAAATCCCTGTTTAAATCTTTCATTTTTGGCAACTAAGTTTTGAAATAAAAACCGTTGTCTTATTTTAAAACAAATCTCTGAAATACGAGTTCCCTGTTTTAAAATCTTTCATTTTTGGCAACTAAGTTTTGAAATAAAAACTGTTGTCTCATTTTAAAACAAATTTCTGAAATACGAAGTCCCTGTTTTAAAATCTTTTCCTTTTCGACAACTAAGTTTTGAAATAAAAACTGTTGTCTCATTTTAAAACAAATTTCTGAAATACGAAGTCTCTGTTTTAAAAATCTTTTCCTTTTCGGCAACTAAGTTTTGAAAAAAAAAACTGTTGTCTCATTTTAAAACAAATTTCTGAAATACGAAGTCCCTGTTTTAAAAATCATTTCCTTTTCGGCAACTATGTTTTGAAATAAAAACCGTTGTTAATTTCTGAAATATGAAATCCTTGTTCTATTTCTTTTGGTTAAATCGAACCCTGCTATTTAGTAGATGTCGTAACCTGGTCAAAGTCAGGTCCATTCCCATTTCCTTTTGGTTAAATCGAACTCTATTCTTGTTTAGTGGTCGAAGCCTGGTCAGAGCCAGGTCCATTTCATTTCCTCTTCTTTTAGTTAAAGCGAACCCTGCTAGTTAGTAAAGATCAAAGCCTGGTCCATTTCATTTCCTCTTCTTTTAGCGAACCCTGCTAGTTAGCAGAGGTCGAAGCCTAGTCAGAGCCAGGTCCATTTCATTTCCTCTTCTTTTGGTTAAATCGAACCCTGCTAGTTAGTAGAGATCGAAACCTGGTCAGAGTCAGGTCCATTCCCATTTTGGTTAAATCGAACCCTATTGAGCCAGGTCCATTTCATTTCCTCTTCTTTTGGTTAAATCGAACCTTGCTAGTTAGTAGAGATCAAAGCCTGGTCAGAGCCAGGTCCATTTCATTTCCTCTTCTTTTAGTGAACCCTGCTAGTTAGTAGAGGTCAAAGCCTGGTCAGAGCCAGGTCCATTTCATTTCCTCTTCTTTTGGTTAAATCGAACCCTGCTAGTTAGTAGAGATCGAGACCTGGTCAGAGTCAGGTCCATTCCACTTTTCTTTTGGTTAAATCGAATGCTGCTAGTGAGTAGAGGTCGAAACCTGGTCAGAGTCAGGTCCATTCCCATTTTCTCTTGGTTAAATTGAACCTTATTCTTGTTTAGTGGTCGAAGCCTAGTCAGGGCTAGATCCATTTCATTTCCTCTTCTTTTGGTTAAATCGAATCCTACTAGTTAGTAGAGGTCGAAGCTTGGTCAGAGTCAGGTCCATTCCCATTTTCTTTTGGTTAAATCGAATCCTACTAGTTAGTAGAGGTCGAAGCCTGGTCAGAGTCAGGTTCATTCTCTTTTCTTTTGGTTAAATCGATCCTACTAGTGAGTAGAGATCGAATCTTGGTCAGAGTCAGGTCCATTCCCATTTTCTCTTGGTTAAATCGAACCCTATTCTTGTTTAAAGGTCGAAGCCTGATCAGAGTCAGGTCCATTCATTTTCTTTTGGTTAAATCGAACCCTATTCTTGTTTAGAGGTCGAAGCCTGGTCAGAGTCAGATTCGTTCACTTTTCTTTTGTTTGAATCGAACCCTGCTAGTTAGTAGAGGTCGAAGCTTGGTCAAAGTCAGGTCCATTCCCATTTTCTTTTGGTTAAATCGAACCCTATTCTTTATTGAAGGTCGAAGCCTGATCAGAGTCAGATCCATTTTCTTTTCTCTATTTCTAACAAAAATCTTCGCCTTCCCAATACTTTGTCTTTTTCCTTTGTCTACCCTTTCAATGGTTCAAGGATACACAAAGGGGGGCAAACTGTAGACATCGTATTTGGTCCGGTTTGATTTTGTTGATTTATATTATGCTTTTACCTTTTCACTTTTGTTGTTATTGTTATTATTGTTATTGTTATTATTATGTAAAAAGAAAAAAAAGAAAATGTAGAAAAAAAATTACTTTAATTAAAATAGGAAAAAGAAAAAATCATTCCTTCTTCCTTACGTTTTCAATCCCTTTCCCTTAATTTTCTCTACACTAACACACTTCTCCCCCAATAATCTCAATTCTCTCTCTCACATTTCCACTATCCTACACTCTTTGGCTTACTATTTAGAGTGTGTTAGTGAGCTATAAAAGGGAGAAACCAAAACAAGAAATGGGAGAAGCAAGTTTGGAGGTAAAATGATAAAAGGGAATGAGAGGAAATTTGGGTATATCTTCATACCTTAAAGCTCCATTTTCTCTCTCATCAACCCACATTCTCCACTCTTCTTCCATTAATTTCTCATAAGACCCACTTTCTCTCTCTAAACTCCAAATGACCTCCATTAACTCCGGTGAACTTGAACGAATCCACGATTTGTTGCGACACCGAACGCCGGTGACTCCAAGCAGCCCTACTCATTTATTCTTTTATTTATTTATTTATTTTATTTTACTTTATTTTGTTTTCTTCCCATTTATCAATCTTTTTCTTTATTTGATTAAGAGCATATTTTTCATTTAAGGTCTTAAGTTTTTTTTTTTCTTTTTTTTTTTCCACTTTGATTTCAACTTAAAAGTTTTAAGTTAAAATTGATTGATTAACTCCAAATTAAATTTAGTTGAGATTTTCCAAATCAATTTCAATTAATCTTTAACTTGAAATTTCTAATTTGAATTTCGCATTGGCTTTAATTGACTTTAATTTAGAGATCTCAATTCAATTTCAATTTCAATTTTATTTGGAGCTTTGATTTCACTCCCACTCTGATTCTAAACTTGGATTTCTAATTTAATTTCATTTTGGGATTTCAAATAAATGTCAATTTGATTTAATTTGGATTTCAAATCCAATTTCATTTTGATTTTAAATTTATTTGATTTCAATTTGGTTTGATTTGTAATTTTAGACATCAATTTGAATTTGGTTTAATTTGGATTTGAAATTCAATTTTATTTTGGTTTTAAATTGATTTCATTTCAATTGAGTTTACTTTGGAATTTTAGAACTCGATTTCAATTTAGTTTTGATTTGAAATTTTCAAATAGAATTTTGATTTTAATTTCAATAAAATTTCAAATTGGTTAACTTTGGGAATTCTTGGATGTATGTCAATTGGATCCTAATTTAATATTCTCAAATGAATTTCAATTTGAGGTTAATTTAGATTTCCAAAACCAATTTCAATTTGATTGGGAAGTGAGTTTTTTTTTTCAAATAAATTTCAAAATAGGTTTTGACCTAAATTTCGAAATCAAATTTAATTTGGAATTAACATTTCAATTTTTCTCTTCAAATTGAATTTTATATTAAAATATCCAAATAATCTCAAATTTGATTTTTATGTTAGAATTTCTTGAAATCAATTTCGGTTTGGTCTTATCTTCATACCTTAAAGCTCCATTTTCTCTCTCATCAACCCACATTCTCCACTCTTCTTCCATTAATTTCTCATAAGACCCACTTTCTCTCTCTAAACTCCAAATGACCTCCATTAACTCCGGTGAACTTGAACGAATCCACGATTTGTTGCGACGTCGAACGCCGGTGACTCCAAGCAGCCCAACACCGAGCTTGCAGCTGAACACCCGCAAACCCACAACCCCGTAACATACTCACTCGCAAATCCGCAACTCCGACTTAAACACGTGCAGCCGCCAACGAACCTACAACCTTTGGCATGATATTCCGGCGACTCAATCACGAAAGAGAAAGGTGAGAATCAAGAGAAGAAGAAAAAGAAAAAAGAAAGAAAAGAAGAAGAGCACCTTGGGAAAAACGTGAAGAAGGAGATGAGGGGGAAAGAAAAGAGAAAAGAAAGGTAGTGGGCCCCATTTTCTTTTTCTTTTTATTTTTTTTATATTGTCTTTCCTTATTATTTTCTTTTCTTTATCCATTCTTTGTTTTGTTTTTGTTTGTTGTTTAAAGTTATTTATTTATTTCTTTCTTTGATTTTGGAGTTTATTTCATTAAATTGATTTATTTAAATTTGTCTTTCAAATCTACTTTTTTTTTTTTGGAAAGTCTTTCAAATCTACTTGGATCTTAATTGAGAGTCTTCAAATCAAATTTCTAATGGGATTTTAATAAGAAGTTTCCAAATTAATTCAATTGGTTTTAAATTGAATTCTATTGTCAATTTCAATTGGATTTTAATAGGAGATTTTCAACTTTAAATTATATTTCTTTTAATTGAGGTTTAACTTCAAATTTCTAATTTAAATTTGAATTTGTATTTCCTTAATTAATTTCCATTGGGCAATAATTAAAATTTTCAATTTGTTTTAAATTTGGAATTTTAACACCCTCAATTTGATTTTACTTTGGATTTTCCAAGTGAATTTCAATTTGATTTTGATTTTGATTTTCAAAATTGATTTCAATTGATTGGAAATTGAGTTTTTTTTTTCAAATAAATTTCAAAATAGGTTTTGACTGAAATTCCGAAATCAATTTTAATTTGGAATTAACATTGGGATCTCAATTGGAATTTTAAATTGAATTTTATATTAAAATCTCCAAAGGATCTCAATTGGGATTTTAAATTAGAATTTGTCGAACTCAAAGTTGTCTTAATTTGAAATTTAATTTGGGATTTCAACTTTTGTTTTTTTTTAATTTGATTTCATTTTGACATTTACAAATGAATTTCAAATTGTATCTAATTAACCTGGAATTTATGAGCAAAAATTCAAAATATGTTTTAATTTAGAATTTCAAAATCAATGTCAATTTGGTTCTAAATTAAAGTTTCCAAGTACATGTCTTTTGATTTATATTGAAAATCAAGTTCGATTTTAAATTAAATTGGAAATCAATTTCAAAGGTTAAATCAAATTTCAAAAACATTATCTAATATTTTGAAAGGGTAAAATAAATCGATTATGAAAACTTTGAAGCTAATTTTGTCTAAGAACGGGTACTTAAGCTGACCGAAAGGGAACACCCTGCCTGGGAATTAGCCTAAAGTTTAACTATCGATTATTTTGGCAATCAAAATTTAAATTTGATTAACTTAGATCTTTTCAAATCAATTTCAATTTGATTCTAAATTGGATTTTCCAAATGAATTCCAAAATGATTTTACTTTAGTAATTTCAAATGAATTTTTAATTGAATTTTATTTAAAAATGAAAAAATATATATTTTTTCCATTGAATGGTATCATACAACTCATGATTATTACTTCACATTTTATTTTTGAAATGTGAAATAATAGATGTGAGACAAATTAGCTCATGTACAACCTATGACGGAGTTGAGATAACTTCTCAAATGCTTGAGGTAACAAATTTTCTTTAATTAAAAGAAAATTACAACGACAATTAATTATTGAGTATAACCCCACTCACTACATCAAAACCTTACTTTAATTTGTAAAGCTAAGGTAAGATCAAGTGGGACATTTGTTATTTCGTTTTTCTTTCTTCCAAATAAAATGACCATTTTATATTATAAAAGGATAATTTTAAAATAAAATGTGGTAACCGTTTTTAAACGGGTGTTGTAGGGGTGCTAACACCTTCCCTACACTCAATCGACTCCCGAGCCTAATCTTTGGTTTTCAAAGATCGTTTTTTTTCTTTAAAACGGGTGACCAATCATACCCCAAGATGATTGGTGGCGACTCCAAACCTCTCACCTCGAAAGAGACCCTTAGGAAAGGACGTCGGTCGCTCCGCGTTGCGATGACGTTGCGACAGTATTTATTAGTACATACCGCTCTGGTGGGTTCGACCTCCTCACTTTCATCCTTTTTTGTCCGTCGGTCCTTCCCTTTGGGTCTCTTCGCATCCTGGATGTTAATTAGGGAGTTTAATTCTCTAATTTGTAATTCACAAGGGGGTAATTATAGCATGTTTTACACAACCTGAAGAGTAAATAAAGAGTCTTACCTCCACGGGCTTAGTCTTTTTTGGTCTCTGCTTACAATCGAGCGTAATATTCTCGGAATGCATGGAAGAAACGAAATCCCTAAAATCTCGGGGGAATGTATCAGTTTGTTGCTAATATAAGGGAATGAGAATGAAGCTGTTACCTTGGTTTGAATTTCTAAGAAATTGTACAGTCCTCGCGCAGAAGGAGAATCGATGGAGGATGTGGGGCGAGCAAGAGTCTTGACGGCGCGGCGGAAGAAGGTCGTTGGCACGACGGATGTGGGTCGTCGGCGCGATGCGAGAGGTAGGGATTGGTATACACTTTGTGTTGGGGGTGAAAAATGGTGGGAAATGGAGGATTAAGTCTTTCAAGGTTTTCGAGGGAGGGAGACGAAGATGGACCGACGGGGGGTGACGCAATGCATGGTGGCGTTCTGGTGGGAGGGTGGCGGTGGGGAATGGTGAGAATGGAGGGTTGTGGAAGATGAAGATGGACGGACGGGCTGGTGCATGAAGGTGGTTCTGGTGGGAGGGTGGGCGGTGTTATGACTGCTCATAATTGCAGCAGGTAAGGTATCATAATTACAGTGTTCTTATTTGTTTTTTTAATTTTTCAGGTATTCTTAGTTGCAGGTAGTAAATCTTCATATTGACAGGACTGTTGTTTCTGATTAATGGAGTTCGAATGTATTTCTCTTTACTGAGGGAGGTTGAACTTTGTACTCCTTCTCCAATCAAGATATTTACTCCTTTTTCCGGGGAACAACTCTTTCCTATAGTAACAATATGATACATCTGATTTTCAAAATAGTTTTGTGTTCTTGGATTTTTTTTAATTTCAAACCTCCTAAAATGTCTCCAACTTATTTTTAGGAGTGTGTTTTATCTCTCTTAAACTCTGATTTTGGTTTTAAACATTAAGAACACGTTAGGAAGTTTGTTGGGGGGCATTTTTGTCTTGTACAAATAGGGAATTATTAATCAGTAAATCGTTTAGCCATCTATTTAATTTATAAACGTTTGTAGCCATTTTTCAAGCCACCTATTTATTTATAGCCATTTTTCTTGTTGCCCCATAGAAAAATGATGCTTAGTATGACATTGCATAAACTGACTCACTTTGCTAATTAATAGCAAACGTCAAGTACTAAAGTGATCCCACAATTTGACGATATAAAAGAGGATTAGGAAAAGGAACTGAGGTAACGTAGAATTTAGAAGCTATAGAAATAGGTGCAGTACAAGTCTTTGCATTAGTCATCCCAGACTTCTCAAGAAGATCCTTGAGATACTTGGCTTGATTAACAAGGAAATGTTTATGTGCTCTAAGATCAGTAATTTGAAATTTAGAACCAAGAATGACCTTAAATTCCGAAATATAAGCCAAGTTAGTGCCTGTGATTATTATGTCATCAACATACACTAACAGGTATGTAATTGAACGATCTTCAACCCTTACAAACAGAGAGCTATCTGAAGGGAATAAAAGTCCCCACGCAGCGGAAGCACATCGATTGGACCTTACGTCGTATATTAATTAAAATTAAAACACCGTTACGAAAACTCAAACAAACTTTAAACATACTTTAAAGTTGCTGGAAAAATAGTTTAAACATGCTGAAAAATAAATCTAAATTTATTTTCATGCTTTTCTAAAGAAAAGGGGAAGAACCGTTACAAACCTTCGTTGTAGACTTGACCGTTCTTCGCCAACGATGCTCCAACGATCAAAATGCAGCAGCCCCCTTTTAAGTTTCTTTGCTGGAAAATCCTTCTTGAATGACACAATAACCACAGAGGTTACACCGGTATGTCTCTAAGTCTGGGAGGCAAAAGACTTGTGGGAGTCTTTTTCTAAGAGGGAGGCTAGAGAGAATTCTAGGTCTTGTCTTGAGAGTCTAAGAGCAAGAGCAAAGTGTCATGGACCAATTAGGTCTAGTGTTCTATTTATAGAAGAGAGGCCATGAATAAAATATTCAATTAAATCAATCTTTTCCAAAATTGATTCAATCTTATTCCTTATTTAATCAATCATGATCAATCAATTCCATAATTGATTAATCTTTTCCACAAATGACTAATTACTTCCATAAGTGATTAGATTATTTCCATAAATGATTAATAACTTCCTTAAGTGATTAATTATTTCCATAATTGATTAATTCCCGGTTAATGAATTCTTAAATTAATTAACCACCAATTAAATATCACATATTCAATTTCCGACCTTGAATTAATTAATTCGCCCAAATAGATTTTAGGCCTTAAATTAATTAATTCATTATTTGAACTCTTTCAAACTTCCATAAATTTATATTTGAATTTCTTCAAATATTAATTTCTCTCACAATAATATATCAAAATATATTATGTTTGTTTCCCTTAGTAAATTGAACATTTTCAATTTACATTTATTACTTAGTTGCCTCAAATTACTTTATGAGCTACTAGTGGGACCTAATGGACCTGCAGATTAGAAGCTCCAACGATGTGAGATTAATTGGTCAAACTCATTAACCACATTAATCAATATTCGTTAACTGTGTGTTCATTCCACTATAGACTCACAGTTGCACTCTTCTCACTGCAGACATATTTTCTGTGTCCACGGATATAGACCAATATCGACTAGTTAGTCCTTCACGAGTGTCCGCAACACCAGCTAGGTCAAATTACCGTTTTACCCCTGGGTTACTTCTATTTCCTGAAGTACCAGTTCTCCTCTAATGAACAACCTGTTTGTGGTCCAACCATCAAACAGAAAACCCTCTCGTGCCATTGAGAGGGTAGGGCCCTTTGTTCAATACTCGGAGTAACCACTTAAGGGAACACTCATTTGCTTCCCTAAAGTCGGGAAGGAGTGAATTCCATCTTGTACGATTATGTTCCCAGCTCCCCATTCGTTCTTGTCCCCAAAATGGTAGGCTTATTGAGTCGGCGTATTGGTGATGTGGACTTTTCCTAACCGCAAGCGCACGGGTCAAGTAATAATAAAGTGTTCGTAAATACGAGTGTCGTCCTCTGGATTGGATTTTTAAGCAAATCAAGTATTGTGAATTATCTTGCCCAATTTTATTTAGGGATTAAAAAGTGATGAAAAGATGATAATAAAAACCAAATCAAAGTAAGTAAAAAGAATGGAAATTCAATTGGGAAAACTACTTAGGGAATTGATTTCGCCGATCTCGTTTAGGATTGAATTTAAAGAATAAGTTATTATGCACAATGAAATTATGAGCCAAAGACCCTTTAATCACAACTACCTCTCCCGAGTATAATTGATTCTCATGCAAATTAACCAACTTGATATCCCTATCTAAGTTTATTAATAAGCAAGGCAATAAGATCTTTTAACCAATTCTAAAGTTAATCTAAAACCGTCAAGAATTAGAAAGTAAACTTTATTCATGCAATCTTGAGTAAGTCTAGATCAAATCCCCTCTCCCGAGCTAGATTCAAAACTTAAATCATCCAACTAATGGCCAATTAATTGAAAGCATTAAATCAAAATTACAAACACAATAACATTGCACAACTTAAACCATAAATCAATCCATAAACTTAATCAACTACATCAATCCCTAAGCTACAAGTTTAGCTACTCATTAATGTAAATACAAGCTCAACTAAACATGGGAAAGCCATAAATCTAACTAGAGAAAGAAAAGGGAAAAGAAAACTCAATGTAGGCCGAGTCCCGACGTCCCCGTCACGATCCCCACGAACAATGGGTTGATTTCCAAGTCTCTCCCTTTGTTTTCAGCCTCCAAATGCTCTATTCTGTCCTCTTTACGGCTGTCCAAGGTCCCAAATCGAACTCCCTAAAAACCTAGCCGAAAATAAGCTTTTATTCTGATTTTTCGTCTTAGCGTCGAGACGCTGTCAAGACAGCGTCGCGACGCTGCCTCTTATACGCGCGTTCTGAATAAGGAAAAACGGTAGCGTCGGGACGCTTCCTATCACAGCGTCTCGACGCTGTGAGCTTTACGCGCCTAATCTGATATGGAATGTGAGCGTCGAGACGCTCAAGAGCTAGCGTCTCGACGCTAGCCTGCTGTTGACCGAGATTTGACTTTTTTCCTCTTTTAGTCTTTTCATTCCTTTGCATCTTTTCGCGCCCCGAGCACCCGATTAACTCTAATATGGCATTATAGCTCCAATCAACCATTTCCTACAAAATAAACAATAAAGCACAATAAAATGGCCCAAACATCATAAAAGACTAGCTAAATTAAATAAGTAAAAGTAGCTAGCTATGCTCGCTATCAATTGGCCACTCTCACCCATGCAAATCAAAGGACAACCTCTCATGAGCAGGAGTCCATAATCAACTCAAGATTAAGACTAAGTTGTCTAGGTCGTCCTAGTGAAATAGAAAACCAACTAGTTAACGGTGTTATAACCAGTGGTTATTATTTTGCGGTCCGGTCTTATGCAAACTCATTGCATAGGATACCCCCACTCGCATGTCTCCTACACGAACGCGTTGGATCGCAGCGTTTGTATCAAATACAAAGTGGGTCGTATCCATAGGGTCACCAGGATAAGGCACCCAGTCTTATCCCTATACTATAGACCCTTTAGGCTGTTTCTTGAACAATGATCCCATATGTCGCTACATATATAGTTCAAGACTCATAGTACAGCCTTGGATGTCTAGCTAGTTTATTGGATTAGGGTTATTTTTAGGCAAAGACAAATATAAAATAACTAATAACAATAAATGGAAAAATATATCAATATTATTTCATTGATATCCGGTCAACAGTTACATTCACTATCTACGAGTTTTATGACATAAAACCCAACACTATCAGCTAAGGAAGCCACAAATCCAAGAGTTAACAAATAAGTAGTAAAGCGCTCAAACCCCGCATGATGAGCTTGTTTCAACTCATAAAGAGATTTATGAAGTATACAAACATATAGTTAGACCTTGAAAAATCTTTAAAACTCGAGGGTTGCACCATAAAAACATCTGCCTTAAGAATGCTGTGTAAAAAGGCATTTTTGACATCTAATTGATGTAAATTTCAGCCATAGGTAGCAACCAAACTAAGGATAAGACAAACGGTAGTTTTCTTAACTACGGGACTAAAAGTCTAATGAAAATCAACTCCCTCCAATTGATTAAAACCCTTTGCAACTAGATGTGCCTTATACCGAGCCACAGAATCATCTGGGTTATACTTAGTTCGAAAAACCCATTTACATCCCACAATATTCATATGATCATTGGGGGGGAAATAAACTCCAGGTATTTTGGCTTTGAAGAACAAGAAACTCATGAAGCATAGCTTGTTTCCACTCATGCACTTTAGAAGTAGCAGTAAAAGATGTAGGTTCTGACAAAATACTCATATTAGAAGCATTAAAAAATTTCTTCTTAACAATGCCTGATTCCGATCGAGTAACCATATGATGGTTATTAGTTGTTAAAATGGTAGGAGAAGATTGAACAACAGTAGCAAGATGGTTTGTGGTTGGTTGAACAATGAGGTTAACAACGGGACAAACAACAGAAGGACTAGCTCAGGCCCATCCCAAATAAGATGAGGCCCTGTGATGCTTTTCAAAATGAGGCCCTAAAATATTTTATAATAAAGACAAAATTGTAAAATATCAAAATTCATTTTATTATACGATTGCGTTTCTTATAAAAAAAAAAAAAAACAAACAAACAAAATATATGAAACTAAAAAAATGTCACCCAAGCAACTATATAACAGTGATATTTTATTTAAAAAGTGTCATCCTTCGAATTAGTTCACTCCACTATAATTGAATAAAGATTAAAACTAGAATGGGGATAAGTAAGTGTTTTTTTTGTCCATTAAACCCCATAAATTTGATGATTTTTTTTTAGGGATAATTGATTACGATTGAAGTTCTAAGATGATAAGGGAGAAGATTAAAATGTTTTATGTTTAATTTAGCATGAGAATCGAGAAAAGGGGAAATTGGAAGAGTTTTACTTGGTTGAAGAGGAGAGAGAAATGAAGAGGTGTTGAATTGAAAATTTTGGTCTAACTTTTGTTTTTCCCTAGTCATGCAGGCCAAAAGATTTTTGTTTGTTAAGTAACTTTTTCAATTTGGGGCCATGTGATGAGTCACAACCCACACATACTAAAGGACATGCTTGGACTAGCTGTACCAGGAGGTAAACAAACATTTTCAAAACTAAACTGATTATGTGATTGAACTACTTGACTACTTAATTAGTTGAGGCATGTTGGTGTTAAAAGATGGAAAGAGAGTGGCTATTATAGTTGGGTTAAGACTATCAGAATGGGATGGAGTAGGAACATCAGAAGATTGTACAGAAGCAACATTAGAAATAACAAAAGGAAAAACATCCTCATGAAAAATCACATGCCGAGATACAACAATCTTCTTATTCTCAATATTATAACATAGATAACCTTTATACTAAAGAGTATATCCTATAAAAACATGTTGAGAAGTTTTAGGTTGAAGTTTATGTGAATTATAAGGCTTCAAGATTGGAAAACAAGCACAACCAAAGACACGAATATGGGATAAATTTGGTGCATAACCAAATAACTTCTGAAATTGAGTCATAAATCCAATGAAACTTGATGGGCAGTCTATTAACCAAGAAGACTGCAGTTGCAAAGGCATGATACCAAAATTCCAAAGGAATAGATGCATGAAACATTAAAGACAAAGCAATATCAATAATAGAATGATGCTTTCGCTCGGCAAAACCATTTTGTTATGGTGTGTAAGGACAAAACCGTTGATGAATAATTCCCTTAGTTGAAAAATACTCATGAACAAAGGTATTAACAAATTCACCACCTCCATCCGAACGAAAGACTTTTAAAGAACAAGACAACATATTCTCCACAAAAGGTACAAAATGTTTGATAACCGAAGAAACATTAAATTTATAGACCAACGGAAATATCCATGTATATTTGCTAAAGTCATCAACAATGCTTACATAGTATTTAAAGCCAAAGATAGATACAGAGAGCAAGGGACCCCACACATCACTATGAACCAATTCAAGAGGGGCATTAGATGCTGAAACAAATATGGGAAAAGGAAGTTTAGTCATCTTTCCCTACAGACAGCTAAAGAATTCTTTACTTTGTAGTTTAGAATCATGTGGTATTGAGTATGCAAACAATGGTTTATTTAAAATTAGGAGTGCAAGCGAAAACCGGAAAACCGAAGAACCAAACCGAACCAAACCGATCCATTGGTTTGGTTCGGTTATTTAGGAAAAAGTTGGACATCTCGGTTCAATTTTTTAGAAAACCGATTTTTTTCGGTTCAGTTCGGTTCCTAATTGAAAAAACCAATAAAAAAACCGAACCGAACCGACTATATATATATATACCTCTTTAAAAAAACCCTAACCTTCCGTCTTTAGTCTTCTCTTCTCATTCTCGATTCCTCCCAGCCGCATCTCTTCGGCTTCTTCTTCTCGATTCCAGATGACGACGCAGACAATTGAAGAGTCTTCTCCTCCTCGATTCCACCTGCACAAGAGTGAAGACTTGTTCTTCTTCTCATTTCCATTCGCATGCAAACAAGAAGAAGAAGATTCTTGTCTCCTTCTCGATTTTGTTGACTGGTCCTCGCCGTCCGAAAGACTGAAGCACAACAGAGATTTCGGCAGTGTCTCACGCTTCTTCTCCGGCAGTATCCCACGCTTTTTCTACTCGTCTCCTCCAAGATTTTGTTGACTGGTCCTCTCCGCCCTAGTTTCGCCTTGCTGTCAGGAATTTCAATTCGTTCATTGTACGATAGTTCGTCTGTTTTGCTCACTACGCAGCAACCGTATCATGGAATCAGTTCAATCCTTCTCCACGGTTTGATTTGCACAGTAGTTTAGGAGGTGAAATCTCTTTAAAGTGGTTAAATTTTCTTTATTATAATTTTTATTCTTTATACTTGTTGGATTTTTGTTGGATTCTAGAATGTGGAAGGCTTAATTGATGTTGCTGAATGAATCCTTCACAAATTTGAGACAAAAATGGAATCACAACCTTAGAGACCGAATTTGTATTCTTTTTCATTGTTGGCGTTCCTATCTTAGAACCAAAATTAGAAGAGAAAATGGGTCCTTTTTCAAAACAAAAATAAAAAAGCCCACATTGGGCCCAAAACCGAAAACCGATCCATTGGACAAACCGAACCGAAAAATAACCGAACCATTGGACATGAACCATATTGGACATTGGTTCGGTTCACAATTTTGTAAAACCGAATAGATCGGTTCGGTTTGCGGTTTGGTCAAAAACCGACAAAACCGAACCGAGTATCACCCCTATTTAAAATAATAGCAGACAAATGACCAAGCCTAAAATGTCACAAATTAGTAAAAGAAGCATGAGACACAGTAGTAAAGGCACAAATAGGAACATAGTGTAAATTAGAAAAATTAGACGAACTAGAAGTCGAGTTCAAAGTATTAACAACAACCAAAATAGGATATAAACCATCCTTATATTTGCCCTTATATAGAAACTTGTCTCGAGACCTTGTCCTTAATAGTTGCCCTTATATAGAAACTTGTCTCGAGACCTTGTCCTTAATAGAAAACCAATTAGCATAAAAAAAGAAAATGCAATTATTATCGATGCAACATTGTGAGATAGATAAGAGATTTGTTGACAAGTCAGAAACACAAAACAAGTTGGACAAACGAAAATCATTATGAGTAGTTGAGAGAGTACCAAAACCAACTTGAACAACAGGAAGAGCTTGAAAATTTGCAACCTAATAGCCTCTTCTTCAATGCCAAATTAGAAGCATCTAAAGGGACATGAATATTGCATCAATTATCAACAAGCCAGGTAAAAGCAGTGGAAGAAGAATCATTAGCCACAACCATTAAAATAATTTTGGATGGAGGATGTCTTCCTTGATAAGACAAATTCAACTGATTGAAACAATATAGAGAGCACCATGACAGGGTGTTACACCCTTAAGTCTCGAAGCACACGGCTTGGCCACGTGGGCCAAGATGAGGGCACAGGTGGCACCCTCGTGGTTGATAGAGGTTAGCCACAAACATGTTCTCATGGTGTTGGAGGAATGCGAGCCAGGCGGGACGCATGGTGAGATGACATAGCGTGGCAGGAGGCCATAACAAGGCCATGAGATTCGCACAGAGGTTGACGGAAGGCTAGTGATAGCGAGCATAGCTAGCTATTTTTCTCTGATTAATTAAGCTAGTCTTTTATAATTATTTGCCCAAATTTATGCATTTTTATGTTTTATTTGTAGGAAGTACGTGTTTGAAGCTTAATTCAGCAATTGGAGTCAAATGGAGTTTTCTACCTAAAAAAAAAAATATAATTCATTGCGTCGCGACGCTATAGAAAAATTTTCCAAAATTGCGATCGCGACAGCGTCTCGACGCTACGACGAAATTTTGCTATTTAAGCATCCTTTCGGCTAGGTTTTTGGGGGAACCAATTTTGGGACTTCTTGGGGACGTAAAGAGAGCAAAAAGAGAGGAATTCAAGGCTGAAGTAAAGGGGAAAATTCGGAAATCAACCCATTGTTCGTGGGGATCATGACGGGGACGTTCGGTCTCGGCCTACAACGAGTTTAATTCTTCTTTCCCTCACTTTAGTTAGATTTTTATGGCTTTTACATGTTTAGTTGAGCTTGTAATTTTAATCATGAGTAGCTAAACTTGTAAGCTTAGGGATTGATGTAGTTGATTGTGTTTATGGATTGATTTATGGTTTAAGTTGTGCAATGTTATTATGTTTGTAATCTTGATTTAATGCTTTCAATTAATTAGCCATTAGTTGGATGATTTAAGTTTTGAATCTAGCTTGGGAGAGGGGATTTAATATAGACTTACTCAAGATTGCATGACTAAAGTTTAGTTTCTAATTCGTGACGGTTTTAGATTAACTTTAGAATTGGTTAAAAGATCTAATTGCCTTGCATGATTAATAAACTTAGATAGGGATATCAAGTTGGTTAATTTGCATGAGAATCAATTATACTCGGGAGAGGTAGTTGTGATTAAAGGATCTTTGGCTCATAATTTCATTGTGCATAATAACTTACTCCTTAAAATCAATCCTAAACTAAATCGGCGAAATCAATTCCCTAAGTAGTTTTCCCAATTGAAATTCCACACTTTTTACGTGTTTTGATTTAGTTTTCTTATTATTCAATCATCACTTTTTGATCCCTAAATAAAATTGGGCAAGAAAATTCAAAATACTTGATTTGCTTAAAAATCCAATCCAGAGGACGACATTCGAATTACATTCACTATATTATTACTTGACCCGTGCGCTTGCGGTAGGAAAAGTCCACATCAGCTAGTAGCACACCGAGAGTACAACATGGGCAAGAGGCCCATACAACGTGCTAGGAGGTTAGCACGACGCTTTGTGCATAAATGGCTAGATGGTTGCATGGTCGATGGAACACAACGGGGGCAGGTGGCCCATAAATGTGCCAAGAGGTTGGCATGGTGTTCGGTGCGTGGATGGCACGTCCATGGGCGGGCCAAGGTGACCCAACAAGCCACGGAGAAATACAAGCATGGCGGAAGACATGCGAAGTGATGCAGGCACGTGGGACAACAATCGGGTGCAAAGGAGGCACTCCAGAGACACGCACAAGCATGCCCATGCATGCTGGCAGCAGGGCCAGCACGTACAAGCAGCATAAGCGCTGCTGCATGCAGGCAACAACCCATGCGTGCACATAGAGAGCACCAGGTGCACAAGCATGCGTGCAAGGGCAGGAGATGCCTAGTGCGCGCTGGCAGTGGGCCCACAATGGGCGGCACGTGCGCACATGCATCTACGCGGGGCCGATGGGTCCGCCTGCGCACCATTTGGCGGGAAATTCATTTTGTATGGAGGGCACGTGGAAGACACTTGGCACCATATGGACATGCAAGAATGCATGCTTGACACTTGACGATCCTAGATGCAAGATGGAGACTTTTGGGATTTGAATTCAAAGGTTTGAATTCAAATATATGGGTGAGCATGAGTTTGGATAAGATTGGACATTTGAAATTCAAATGGGCATCTGACGTGCATGCTGCTTGATAACTTGCAAACACAAATTATTTCTTTCCTAAACTTAAGCTAAAAAAAGGGTTGAAAAGATCAAATATGCAAACGCAGTCTAGTAAATAATTGCGATAAGTAATCCTTTAAGTGAATATTCTTGTATGCGGGAGAAAATCATATAGTTGTGCTCGCTAACGCATAACTTCTTTAGTTGTATCCTTGCCCAAGTTATTTTCAGCGCAGGCGCAAATCCCTATGTGTGAATTGTACAAATGCCAGTCAGGAGGATGCTTGCCTTGACGTGTGATTGATATGCAAGCTGGCAAGGGATGATTTGGACACGCAAGCCAATTTCTTGGAGAAGTAAGCATCTTCAGCCTATAAAAACTGCCATCAAAAGAGGAGAGAGAAAGGAGAGAAGAAAAAGAACAAGACAGAAGATCAGAGAGATAGACTATTCCTAGCGCAACATTTCTTTGCGATATGATGTATTGCGTTATGTTTTGCTTTTATAGCATGAGCTAAATTACTTTTGTCAAGGCTTAGCTTAGACACCCATGCAGTGATAAACTATCTTGTATGCATTAAATTTTGAATGAATGATCATTAATGCTTTCTACTTAGATGCGATAATATTTTCATTACTAACTCTCGCCTGGCCAGCCGGATGCGGTAGCAGCATGATAAATCCCTGACAGGTAATGCATGTGGAATTATCTAAGTAGAGCAAGTTAGCACATTAGATTTAGTCTAGGTTGCGTTAGGATTAACACTGCCGCGAGAGATATTTCATGAATGTGCTTAGATTGCTTTAAGAAAAACACAATCACTTGCAAGTCATTAGAGAACAGTGTCAACGCATGAACTAATTGAACAGAACGTTGTTAGTTCTACGCCAAACGCATGAGTAGTACCGAAAGGGAATCACATGTTTATTTCTCACTTAGGCATTAAAGTGACTTCAAACAAAATATGCACTACTAGATAATGTATTAACGCATGCGGTCGTCGCGACAAAAGCCTTGATAGTCTTTAGTATCTGAATTCTCAATTATATTAACTCTCCAGCGCATAGTTCATTTAACATTATTTTTCTTTAGTAATCGCATCTTCTATTTTATTTTGATCAAGTGCCATGCGTCCGAATGTTCATTAGCTAGTTTATTAATTATCCTTACTACCCTTTCCCTGTGGATTCGACCCTAGAATACTCTAGGTACTACTTGGTTATGCTTAATTTGTGCTTGGATTAACACATATCTGCAATATTTCGATAGCAAGTAAAACTAACTTCTGTTCTCCAACCACTGCTAAAGCGCAACACCTGCTCGAGTGCAAGTATACACTATCAAGTAATAAAGTGGAAACTTTTTCAGATATCGTACCCAAGGGAGATGATGACTAGTTGAGTAAACACAAGATTCTGTAAAATCGAGAACCTCCTCTAAATTTGCAACCACAGAGATGGTAGCCAGAAAAATATAATCTGGATGGTGTTTTGGTTGAAGACAAAAGTAAAGATAAGAAAATAAATGAAAACAGTAAAAGCTCTAAGAGATCAACAGGGGAAATTCAAATAGCATTAACTTTAAGCATCAGATTAAGCCCATCGATGCGTCCACAATTTACTCAGGTATTGCAGTCGGCTGAGAAACACTATCTATGTTGCCCACATAGACATGGTGCAAATAGCATCTTTCAGTTACGCCTGCAATTACCCTGACAACTAGATTGTGAGTTAAATCCTACTTCTATTCAGCTCCGCCATAGGTGCCTTTAGAAGACTAAGCCAACTAGACATCTATTTCTAGGGCTAGTTGAAACTTATATAAATAATGCTCACAACTCTTGAAACCCTAGTGGTTCTAGTCCTATTTCTCGTATGCAAGAAGACAAAGTCCTATTTCTAGGATCTTTTCCACTATTGTTTTGCGAACCTGCACCTTTAACTCCAACCTTTCGACCATCAACTAAATACAAACTATGCTAAGCTAAGTGATTAGTTTATGCTAACAATAAACTTTAATTTCAACAAAAAAAAAAAAAAAAAACCAATCCTAAGAGGGAGCAAGTTGCTTTTGCATAGGCGAGGTTTTCTTCTACTCAAGGAATCCACAAATTTGAACCCCCAAGTAGAAGCTTAGCTCATAATTGAAGATAAAGTGTAAAATGATAAGTAAAAAGAACAACAAATGAAAAAACGAATAGAATTCATATTAATTGAATGAATGGAGTATAAAACTTATAACTTACAACTGAAATAAAGGAAAATAGAAATTAAAGAATGCTGGAAACAGAAAACTAAAGCAAAAAATAAAAGACAAGACTTTATTAAGGATCTTTCCCTCTCTATCTAGCTTGCTGTTGTCCTTTTTCAAGGAGAGACAAACCTTTCTCTTCTTCTTTCGAATGGAAGAGTCGATAGAGGCTGAAAGACCCGAACTCGGAGTGGTTACAAGTTGAGAAGAGAGAAAAACATAAAAATTTATCCTAAAGACGAAATTCTGAGCTCCCTTTGCTTCTTGCATCTTGGTCCCCTTTTATAGACCTTGGAAGGTGAGGTTGGCTGCCGAGATCAGTGTGAAAAGGCCTTGGAAGGTAAGAATCCACAATCTTTGGAGATTTGATACCAGATTGGAGATTTTCGGACGATTCTGTGAAGATCCTGTGAATCTCGGTATTTTTTCGGAAAGCCCAGTTGCGACCACATATCAGGCGCATTTCCTTATGTGTGTTGCTTCGACAATTCTATCTTCAGCTGAGGCTACTTCCCTTATATGGTTTGCAGGCACATTTTGGTCGCATGTCTTACAGCCTCAGGTCCAGATGCAGACGCAAATCTTCAACTTCACTTCTTTTGCTTCGCTAACCTTCAATCTCCTCTTGCGGACACATCTTCCTCGCAAAGTCCTCTACACAAAAATATTAACTTGGATAAATTCTTACAAAAATAATCTCTTTTTGTACACTTTAAGCTTAATTTCTATTCTTCTAAGATTTTCCTCATGATTCTACAACTTTTGCTAAATTGACTTGAAATGATAAGATTTTAAACACAAAGTCCTTGCTTTCCAAACAATAACCTATGTTTTTAAGGCTAAATAACACACATAAAGGAGCGTTATCACACCCCAAACTTAAGTCATTGCTTGTCCTCAAGCAATATTAACAAGATAATAGAAACAAGAAAAAAAGTGTGTTTCATAGGTAGCTTTAGTTTGAGAGTGCGCCTTTCAGGAAAGAACTCGACTCCTAATACTCTAAATTAACAACAAAATTTCTCTAACACTAGGCCTTTACTCACTCTTCTCAATATAAAACATTCGCATGCACTCCCACCTCTTTTTACCCGTTATTCCACCTAGCCTTCATTCATAATATCCTATCTCTTTCACAAGTTATCCCGACTCTAAAAAATGGAAAAGAAAATTTAACTTCCCTCCCCCAAACTTATTTGAAATTGCTGCTAGACTTATATATATTATTCTCCTTTTTTTTTGGAAATAGGAATGTCTCATAGTCATCTATACCTTCGTTCCAACATACCAACACTTTGTGGTGAAAGTAGCTGACTATGAGCATAGCTCACTATTAAGTCTGTAGCACATACTCACTTTCCAAACTAACCTTTCATGCAGTGGAGATCGTGGGTGTCACGACCGCCCCTGTTTCTTTTTACTCTTTTTTTTAGCACTAGCAATAGGCAACATGATACAATAGAGAGTACAAAATACAAAATTGTCCCCCCCCCCCCCAACTTAAACTAGTAAATGTCCCCATTGACTGATCATGAAGAACATAGTAGGAGAGACTAACAAGAATTAATATGTGGTGCGTGGTTCGTTGGATGAATGTGTTAGTAAAGATGATAGATACTGAAATAAGAATAATTCAACCAACCTTAGTGCAAGTATACACTGTCGCACATAGTAATAAAAACCTTAGAAGTATTCCAAGGGTATCGATCCCACGAGGACTAAATTGGAAACACAAATTTGAAGAAGAAACTGTTCAAAGATTGCTTAGAATAGGTAACCAAAGAAATAATTGATGATTGATTTTTGGAAATTAAACAAAACAAATAAGTAAAGAAATAACAATGGGAAATAAAACGAGGTGTTCAATATAGTTTCATCCCAAAGGCAAATAACTTTAATCATAGATTATTCAACTTAAGCCTATTCAATGCATTGGGTCAGATTTAACTTCTATTTGGCCTAGCTCCCAAGAACCGTTAGAAGGCTAAACGAGTACCGTTATGCACATTTCTGTGACTCGACTCTGACATAGATAATGCAAGCATGCAATCTATAGCCCTATAGTTGTTATAGGGTGCCTTAGGCAGCCTCGCCCTATAACACCGAATACAACTCTTTCGAGCCTTTTCTCCTATATTACCTTTATGAGAACTGATATCGTTCGTCCCTTTCGAGATCAAACTCACATAGCATGCAAAGTCTAAGTGATCAATTTAAACTCAACAAGATTCAGAATGATAATCAATAAAGGATGACATGCATTGAATAAAACTTAAGCAAATAAACACTTTCAAGCTATTGAACCATAAGGGAATTCACTATATTGAACCCCTCAACGGAATTTAGCTAAGCATGGTGGGATAAAGTGCAAATGAACAACTTTCCATTGCAATAAAATAATAAGAATACAAATGAATGAAAACTGACAAGTGCTGGAAATAATGACAATAGCTAAATACTAGGGTTTTTTCTTTTATCCAATCCTTCTAGAGTTCGCTCGACACTCTACTCTCCTTTTACAATGGGAATAGGGTGAAAATCCCTACAAACACTAAGGTTTGATGTCTAACTAAGGTTAGAATTCAGTCATCTAAGAAGGACCTCGGGCATCCCTACTCATGGGCGTCAACTAGGGTTCTGTCACCACTCTCTTCTTCCCAATGAGTTCTGCTTGGATTTGACTTCGAATCAAGACCTTATATAGTGTGGGAAGTAGTTGAGGAGCCACGAAATAGGTGCTGGCAGGTAGCCCAATCATTTTTTAGGTCAAAACGGCCGATTAGGCGCTCAAAAATCTCGTTCAAAACGACCCACGACGGACTCGGAACGACCTCTGTTTTTCTAGAAATACGGTCGCATTTGAAATTGGCCTTCCCAGAAATGCTGGGTAATTTCCAAGTTTCCTCTGTTTTCCTGTACAACACCAAATTGAGTCAAATTCATATCAAATTGAGTCTTTTTAAGCACAAATAAACATATTTTGACAAATGTGACTCTCAACTCCCTAATTCATCAACTTTAACATAATTTGAGCTCGGGAATAGTAAAATTGATCTAAACAATGCAACTTTTGACAAGAAAATGAGCTAAATATAAGGGTAAAATAGGTATATTTTTTACAAGCATGCTAAGATCAAGTCTAAACTTCATAAAGGTGTGGTAGTCAAAGCCTAAGGTATGTGAGTTTGGATTTGAATGTGTTATGGAGAGAAGCTTATTCGGGCTTCATGCTTTGAAAAATTCGAAGTTAATAACATATTTAAAGAACCGAGAGAGCTTTAGTTATCATCATTAAGGGCGCTCAAAAACAAACAAACCAACTAAGTACACTTCTCTTTTGAAAGTCTTTTTTAATACCTTTTTTTTTTAAAAAAAAAAAGAGATATACTTTTTCAGATTTTTTCCAAAACAAAAGCAACCTATCTAAGAATGTAAAATGCAAGACAACAAAATAAAATAGACCCACTATCCTATCAAAACAAAGAAAATAAAAGAAAAACAAAAGAAAACAAGTAAATATAACTAGACCCTAATTCCAATCACCTATCAACAAAATAATATTGAATTAAAGAATAGAAGGGTGAAAGGAAAAGTTCCCCTAGACGTTGGAAGGACCTACTTTATCGCCTTTGGCTGGACAACCCAACAAGATAAATTTTTAAAAATAAAAGATTGTGTTATCCAAATTGAGGAAATAAATGGTTGTTTCTAGGTAAAAAAGTTCAAACAATCTACCTTCCAACACGTAGATCTTGAAAAGTTACATAAAATTAAAAAAATGTATATATATTTAACTTGATCAAGTGAACTCAAAGTTTACGACCTCTCAAAGTTCAAATTAGATAATTTCCACTTTAGGAGCATTAAAAATTAAGATTCTTTTAGATTTTGCTCAGTTTATAAGCATGATTGTAAAGAACATGAAAAAACGTATGAAAACAAATGACCATATAGCTAAAACGGAATTGTATCGAGAGAGATATGTGACCAAAATTCTTTTAGATTTTTCTCAATTTATAGCCATTTTTGCGACGTTGATCCCCTCTCTGACGATGCCACTTCTGCCGACATCTTGTCTAACAATGTCGGCAGACATTTTTACAGTGTCGAGAGAGATCTTTTCTGCTGACGTCGTTTCTAATAGCACGACGTCGACAAACATTCTAATGGCGTCGAGAGAGATCTTTTCTGCCGATGCTATTAGACAAGGCGTCGACATAAAGTTTTTTTTTTTTTTAATTTCTCTTGAAGCGTATTAATAGCCGTCGAGAGAGACGACTTCTGTTGACTCATTTTCCAGCGTCGAGAGAAAGTCTCTCTACAAAAATACCTTTTCTTGTAGTGAGAGAGCTAGTCATATAGATTAAGTGCTTAATTATTATTATTTACACCTAAAAACACTTGTAAGCACTTAGAATGTCATTTCAAACAGACTATAACTAAATCTATAATATTATATAAATGTAGTAAAGTTTTCAGAAAAACCCAACAAAATTAGAACTTTGAAAATTAAATTAAATGATTAAATTCAATCAAAACTTGAAAATTAAATTAAATCATTAAATTCAATCAAAACTTTCATGAAAGTAACAATTTAGTCTCTATAATCTTTAATTAGTTTTTAACAATTTTAGTTCATGCATTTTTAAATTTGTAACAATTTAGTCCCTAAACTTTAGTATATAAAAATTTAGCCCCTATACTAAATTTTTAGGGACGAAAATGAAAGCACGTATCCCTAAAGTTGAATTGGTCTTGTCCTCATTCCTCCCATCGTTGTCCCTAAAATTAAAGAAAAATATTCTTTCAAGTCTTTCCACATGTAGAGCTTTGAATTTATGTCGACATGTGTTGTAGACATTTCTATTTACATTTTCACATGTCCATGAATTCGATATCGACATAGGAGTGAATCTACATTCCGATCATATCAAAAAAAAAAAAAAAAATTGACGAAGTATAACTAAAATATCAACAAAATATCACTATTGTACATCAATTATTGATGATAAGAAATTTAAATTTATTTTAAAATGGTGAAATAATGTTTATTTGATATTTTATATATTTTTTAACGAATAATTTATATTTATAATTTTTTCAGAAATATCCATTGACATTGACATTTTTATCAATATTTTCAAGAATTGAGACATCGACATTTCCATCAACATCAACATTTTTTAAAACCTTGTCCACATGTAATAAGCTACTCTTCAAATGCATTTTGTTGAATATTTGCCCATTTGTTTTGTCTTGTACAACTCTCCAAAAGGGTAGGCTTCCTTTGTCCAAATCAAGGTAAATGACTTCTCCTTTCTTCCGACGTCGAGTCCATATGTCTTAATCAGTTAATTGGTGACAAATTTTCTTTATTTCATCAAACATAAAGGTAAATATACTATATATTATATTAGCTTGTTGATGATATATTTTATTTTTGAGGTATATATACACAATTTGAGAGAGATAGAGTTACATTTCAATTTTATTTTTATTATTATTTTTTTTTTTAGTTTAGTAACGTGCAGAGTGGAAGATTCGAACATTTAACCTTTTGGTCGAGTCCATATGCCTTAATTAGTTGAATTATGCTCAATCAATTACATTCCAAATTCCAAATTTTTTGATATTGAGATTCATTCGAACTCAGAAAAAATGTTCTTCAACGTTCAGTAGAAAAAAAGGACAAATATATCAAAGATTTTCATGAAGAACCAATCAACCAGACCAAGTCATGCAGGGAAAATTCAACCAAAGATAAGGGGGAATCCAAGCCACAGAGTGCCAAGAGAACGGAAAGAAAAAACAAAACATATGACGTAGAGCTGATTTGAAATTCCTTTTAGTTTAAATATTTTTTAAGAATGTATTTTAAAAAAATATTTTGTATAAAAGTTTTTTAGAATTTAAACACTCATATGTTTGGTTACATTTACTCATAAAAACAAGTTATAATATACCTAAAAACTCTTTTTAAAAAATTTTCTTTCAAGTGTTTCTCTCAAAATCATTTATTTTTTAATAAGTCATTTTTAGTGGTTGTCAAACACTATAATTTTTTTCAAAATAATTTTTTTTTTCAAAATTAAACACTTGAAAAACTAAACCAAACATACCCTTAGCCGTTGACGAGTTTTGGAAGTTCAAATTTACATAGTTTAGAGGTTAGAAAGGTCTATTTTATTTGTTTATTATTATTATTATTTTGACAATGTGGAGTGAGAGAATTTGAATTTTTGACCTTCTCGCGAAGAGTACAAACTTTATTTATGTAAGTTCAACTATGTTTTGGTTGACATTTATTTAGGGTGTGTTTGGTTTAACTTTTCAAGTGTTTAATTTTGCAAAAAAATCATTTTGCAAAAATTTCTTGTGTTTGACCACCACTAAAAATGACTTATTCGATAATGAGATTGATAAATAAATCATTTTGAGAGAAACACTTGAAACCAACTTTTTAAAAAATAGTCTTTAGTATACAATAATTTGTGTATAAAAACACCCATGAGGAAATGCAACCAAACATATGAGTGTTTAAATTCTAAACAATTTTTATACAATTTTTTTTTAAAAAAAATGCATTCTTGAAAAACATTTAAATTAAAATGTATTCCAAACGGACCCTTATTATTACCAACCCTTTCCAACGTTTTTTTTTTAGACTTTCAAACGTGCCTTTCAAGTGGTATTTCAATTTTATTTTATCATATATTAAATTGAACACTTTTCACCAATACAATTTAATAATATTTGAAAAGTGTTATAGGTAATTTTGGACCACCCCGGTGCACAAGGAGCTGACGAGGACAACTGAGCAGAAATCAGATCGGACGATGGACCCAAGAGGCGAAACCGGCGAGCGGGACGGGCCAAGACCGAAGGGGTCGGGATTTTGGCCCGACCCCCTGCTCGGCCTCGGCCCATGGCCGAGGCCGAGCCTCATGGTCGGCCTCGGCCATGGGCCCAGGCCGACCCTCGGTCTGCTCGCGCGGGCCGAGCCTGTCGGGCCCCGCTTGGTCCCTGTAGCCTCTAGCCGCCCCGGATCTGCCTGGTTTGTCCTGAAACGCCTCTGAACTCCTAAAAAACCCTAGGATGAACAGGTATTTATACCCCTCTTCGCCACTGAAGAGGGGGACCCGAACTGAATTATCGACTTTCTTCTCTTACTTTCTTGCTCTCCTCCCGTTTTCTGACTTAAGCATCGGAGGCGGTGTGGCCTACACCACGCCGGTGTGCAGCGGTTTTTGCTGGTCTTGCAGGTCACGTCTTCCCCAGTTTCTATAGATTCACCGTTGATGTCACGTGAAGGTCAATTGAGTCCCTTGGCCAAATTTTGGCATCAACAGTTGGCGCCGTCTGTGGGAAAGAGTGCTTGCCAGTTCAGACCGCGCATCAGTGGAGGTATGCAAGATGGATCGGGTTCAGAAACCAGAGGGAAGCCTCGGGTATGAGCAGAAAGCGTCGAGGCAGACTGGGGTCGACCTCGATATGGAAAAGGTCGACCCTAACTTCGGAGACTGTGGTAAGGTTCCGTGTGCCCACGATGCTGTGGACCTGACCCAAGAGGACAACCGGCAGAAGGAGAGAGAGAGCCGGGAAGTTTCTTTGTCCCACCAGCATCGAGAAGACAGAGGAAAAGGACGCGAGGTAAAAGATGGAGGCCAGATCCGACATGAGCACTCCTCGGCCGATGGTCGAGGCCGAGCAGAAGCCCAATCACAAAAAGGCCCGCAGAAGTTCGCCGCTAAAGACAGCGTCAGATACGTACACAGGGAATGATGACAGGAAAAAGTCGGAGGCTCGGGCAAAGTCCGAGGCCGAGCAGGGCCAAAAGAGGCGAGAGCTATCCAAATGGCTAAAAGACGAAGCGACAAGGTGCCGAACCTTCGCGCTAACACTCACAGGTTTGGCAAGGCAATGGTTTAGTAAGATCCCACGGAAGTCAATCGGTTCGTTTAAAGAATTGGCCCGAGCGCTTGTTACGCAATTTCTAGGAGCCTGGAGCCGACAGAAGCCTCAGATCAAGTTGCTGACAGTAAAGCAGGGGCCTCGAGAAAGCTTGAAGAATTATATTAACAGATTTTTTTAACGAAGTTTTGCAGGTAGAAGGCCATGACGATGGAGTTGCCTTGACTGCTATGATTTTAGGTCTGCAGGATGGAAGACTGCTCAGCTCAATCAGCAAGAGCAGTCCTCGGCCAATGGCCGAGGCCGACCAGAGGCCAAGGAGCCACAGGGTTGTGCGGAACCAAAAGTCAGATTCGACAGGTATACACCACTAACAGCTTCACTTGAACAGGTCTTGGCCACAATACAGGATACAAACCTAATGAAGTGCCCAGAAAAATTGAGGCCGAACCCAGACAGGAGGAATTAGAACAAGTACTGCATGTTCCACGGAGACCACGGTCATACAACCCGGGAATGCATACAGTTGAGGGACGAGATAGAAGCCCTAATCCGAGAGGGTTACCTCAAGGAGTTTGTGGGGAATGACAGAAGCTAGAGGCCGTTACCAGCAAATCAAGGTAAAGGCGGTGTCAACCCACCGCTCGAGATACGAACAATTTTAGGAGGACCATCCGGTGGACAGTCAGGCAGGGAGCGAAAGGTCGCCATTCGAGAGGCACAGCGAGAGCCCGAAGGGCAAGAAGTTTACAGATGCTTGAAGAGAGGCCCGGGAACTTCCTAGGTCTCCCTAGGTTTTCCCCAAGAGAGTGTACGCACCCCTGGGATGAACACAGCAACTTAAAGAGGGGCCCGGGAAAATCCCAAGCCTCCTTAAGCTTTTCCCCAGAAGAGTGTACGCACCCCTAGGAAGACCACAACACTTGACCTTTTATCGTAGCTGAAGAGATTCGAGCCGAAAGGGTGATGCTCTGCACATAATTCGAGTCACGGGTTGAGCACGCAGATGACACAGAGGAGATGGTCGGCCTCATGCCAAGGCCGGAGCCGACCACCTAGAGGCTAAGGCCGATCACCACTTTCAAGAGCCCGGTCACGATGTAAGTCTTTCCTTACTCAAAAAATGCATGTTTTACCTATTGAATACACGTTTTTGAGTGGGGGGACTGGGAATAATCATGGTCGTTAGTTATATTGCAATAATTGTTGTCTGGCTATTTTCAAGCTTTTGAAATACTTTGTTGCTTTATATGGCATCAAAGTTGTGTGGAAATGTGATAGAAGACAGTTTAAGCATACTTTGTTCCCCGACTGAGTGTACGCACCCTCGGGAGGAATACAAACGCTTGGAGAGAGGCTTGGAAAATTCCTTGGCCTCTCCAAGCATTTCCCCAGAAGAGAGTACGCACCCCTGGGATGACCATGCAGCTTGAAGAGAGGCTCGGAAAATTCCTAGGCCTCTCCAAGCTTTTCCCCAGAAGAGTGTACGCACCCCTGGGATGACCATGCAGCTTGAAGAGAGGCTCGGGAACTTCCTAGGCCTCCCCAAGCTTTTTCCCCAGAAGAGTGTACGCACCCTTGGGATGAGCACCACGCTTGAAGAGAGGCTTGGGAAATTCCGGGGCCTCCCCAAGCATTTCCCCAGAAGAGTGTACGCACCCCTGGGATGACCATGCAACTTGAAGAGAGGCTCGGGAACTTTCTAGGCCTCCCCAAGCATTTCCCCAGAAGAGTGTACGCACCCCTAGGATGACCATGCAGCTTGAAGAGAGGCTCGGGAACTTCCTAGGCCTCCCCAAGCTTTTTCCCCAGAAGAGTGTACGCACCCTTGGGATGAGCACCACGCTTGAAGAGAGGCTTGGGAAATTCCTGGGCCTCCCCAAGCATTTCCCCAGAAGAGTGTACGCACCCCTGGGATGACCATGCAACTTGAAGAGGGGCTCGGGAACTTTCTAGGCCTCCCCAAGCATTTCCCCAGAAGAGTGTACGCACCCCTGGTATGACCATGCAGCTTGAACAGAGGCTCGGGAACTTCCTAGGCCTCCCCAAGCTTTTCCCCAGAAGAGTGTACGCACCCCTGGGATGACCATGCAGCTTGAAGAGAGGCTCGGGAACTTCCTAGGCCTCCCCAAGCTTTTCCCCAGAAGAGTGTACGCACCCCTGGGATGACTATGTAGCTTGAAGAGAGGCACGAGAACTTCCTAGGCCTCCCCAAGTTTTTCCCCAGAAGAGTGTACGCACCTCTGGGATGACTATGTAGCTTGAGGAGAGGCCCGAGAACTTCCTAGGCCTCCCCAAGCTTTTCCCCGGTAGAGTGTACGCACCCCTGGGATGAATACAGCAGCATGAGGAGCAAAATAACAAGCAATGTAGGAAAAATGCCCGGCCTCACGCCAAGGCCGAGGCTGAGCATTCTAGCCCTCAGGACGACTGTGAGGGCTTGTAGTGAGGCTCGACTGGCACAACCAAAATATCCAAGGCAGCAAAGAAATGTTCAAGTAGAAGGTGAGTCTGCACAATAAGCCCAACTACGGAGCGAGCAGATAGCATAAGAAAGTTGTTTGACCTCATGCCAAGGCCGAGGCCGACCACCTAGAGGCCAAGTCCAAAATTTAGCCGCGAAAGCCTAGGTACAAAGTTAGTTTATCCTTACTAAAAAAATGTATAAATACATATTTTGAGTGAGGGGTTGGGAATGAGGACAAACCGAGTCCATGATCATGGTCATGTTAGGATTACGTTATGAACAACGGTGGAACTATTTTTAAGATTATTTATTCTCATTTTGTATAACACATGTCTATAGCTTCTCCCCATGGTATAATGCAGACACTTGCAAATTAGATAAAGTTCTCTATACTGTGTTTGTGCAAAAGCATTTTTCTATAGGATGTGGTGCACGTGGCTAGACATGAATGATTCTTGTAGAGGCCAAACTTTCGCACTTTCCCATGGAAAGAGACTAAACTCTTGCAGAGAGGTTGACGCATGCCCTCAACCTTCCCAAGTTTTGCCCAAAAGAGTGCACGCACCCCTGGGATGAATACAATACTTGAAGAGAGGCTCTAGTATTTCCTCGACCTCCCCAAGTTTTCCCCGACTGAGTGTACGCACCCTCGGGATGGATACAACAGAGCAAATTAGCAAGCAAAGCAGAAGAAATGCTCAGCCTCATGCCAAGGCCGAGGCCGAGCATCCTAGCTCCAAAGCCAACCCTCAGGCACGCATTCAAAGCAGTGTGAGTGAATCGAGTTCTCAGTCACTTCACTTTTTAGCATGGCCGAAGTGCTCAAAGCCGCAGGGAGATGCTTAAGGTAGGGCCGGACAAATACACACATAAGCCTTCTTACTTGAAAAATGCAATTCTTGAAGTAATAAATGCACATGTTGAGTGAGGGCTGGGGATAGGGATAGGTTAAGGCCATTCCATTCCTCTGTTGTAATCGCCATGCAACTCTTCCATTATTTTTCAGTAAGGATTGACATATGAATGCAGGGGGCTAAGTGTTGAGCTAACGGGGGCCAGAGGCCAAGGCCGATCCTAGCCTCCTCTCTCATTCTTTCTTTTGCAGAAATTAACTTTTCAATGCAGGATTGTGAAGTCTTCTGTTTCTTTTTCCTATTTCTAATTATGGATAAGCCCTGTATCTGGAATGAAGCACTCCGAATGACCAAGTACAGGGGTCTCGCTGACCGATCAGCGAGTCGGGGTCCAGGGGCGAAGTGCCCGGTGGGGGTTCGGGGGCAACACCCCCTAAGCTAAAATGGAAAATGCTGTGCTCGGCCTCAGAGGTCGAGGCCGACCAGAGAGGCCCTCCAGCCACTTCTGTAACTTCTCACTCTTCTCATTTCCATTTCACCTAACCCCTACACAGGGAGTTTCTACTTTGTCTAGTTTGCCCTATCTTACAGGATAACAAATAAGTCACACATAAGTCTGCACGAGACAAGAGTCGTACTCTTAAATCGGGCTTAAGGAGCTCAGCCTATAGCATTAAGTCGCACCTGAATCCCAATTCAAGAGTGGGGGCTTAATGTTATAGGTAATTTTGGACCACCCCGGTGCACAAGGAGTTGACGAGGACAACCGAGCAGAAATCAGATCGGACGATGGACCCAAGAGGCGAAACCGGCGAGCGGGACGGGCCAAGACCGAAGGGGTCGGGATTTTTGCCCGACCCCCTGCTCGGCCTCGGCCTGGCCGAGGCCGACCCTCGGCCCGCTCGAGCGAGTTGAGCCCGTCGGGCCCCGCTTGGTCCCTGTAGCCTCTAGCCGCCCCGGATCTGCCTGGTTTGTCCTGAAACGCCTCTGAACTCCTAAAAAACCCTAGGATGAGCAGATATTTATACCCCTCTTCGCCACTGAAGAGGGGGACCCGAACTGAATTATCGACTCTCTTCTCTTACTTTCTTGCTCTCCTCCCGTTTTCTGACTTAAGCATCGGAGGCGGTGTGGCCTACACCACGCCGGTGTGCAGCGGTTTTTGCTGGTCTTGCAGGTCACGTCTTCCCCAGTTTCTACAAATTCATCGTTGATGTCACGTGAAGGTCAGGCGAGTCCCTTGGCCAAATTTTGGCATCAACAAAAAGTAATTAGTATAGATAACTTATTATGTTATTCAAATTATTAATTTATACATTTCAATACTAAGAATCAATTTATTTTATGCTCGATTGTTTTATAAAAATTAATAAGGACTTCAAGATACTACATATCAGATAAGAATTTTATAAAATATTTGAACATCCAAAATAAAATCACATTGTGTAATTAATAGTTCAAAATAAGCAAATTGCAACCTTTATAGATCTTGTTTTAAAAAACCTTTATATATTTAGTATTTAATTGATATTCCTTGAAATTGATGCAAAATACCAATATAATACGACTCAAACTCACCTACTTGAAACTCCATGACACAAATAAGCATAAACTTATAATAGTTGGAGTTGACAAAGTGAGCATAATTCAACTGACATTAAGTATAGTCCCTTGATCAAGAGGTTTAAGGTTCGAATTCCCCAACCCTACTATTATTGAATTCAAAAAGGAAAAAGAAAAATAGCTAGAGTCATTCCACAATGATTTTGTTGCTAAGATCCTTTTACTTCACAAGGAGAAAACCCTTTAAGGCTTTAGTATGTTAGTCAATACCTCTCAGTCATGTTGCTTAGGTTCAATATTGAGTTTGGTCTAGTTTTGCCACAAATGAGAAAACAAGAGCTAGAAGAGATATGAGAAAATAAAATACAAGTTATTTTATGAAGAAATTCCATAGATAATGTATGGTAAGGAAGCAAGTTTCTTTGTTTGCCATGGATAATAGTTTTATATAGGGATTTATATAGGGGATGAAGTATTTTGTTTATTCTTTTATATGTAGTATAAATTGAAGAATGAAGGGACTTTTTTTTTTTTTTTTTGAGTACAAAGGGACTTAATTTATAAGGAAAGTCAGGAAAGTTTATATAACTTCTCATTGTCATTGTATAAGTGGTGCCATTTATTTAATTGTATATTTAACTACAAATTAACTCTAGCAAAATGTTTTTTTTTTCCTTCCTTTAAACATCCGACTCTTTTTTTAGGAAATAATATTTTCTCTACTTTTTTTATTGCTTGAATGAAAATTATGAAATGTGAAAAAAAAAAAAAAAAAAAAACCCTAATGTGTGAGTTACTCTTTATGAAAGTGGGTGCGTGATTTTTTATTTTTTTTTTATTTGTTGAGAAAAAATTGGGTGCATGAATTAGAGTAGTGGGGAGATGGGATATATTTACGTATGTCGGAAGGAAGAAAGTTGAAAGTTTTTCTTTTGTTTTTCAATTATGCTATTTACTTGAGTGTTTTTTGGGTGTGGGGTTTGGGAAAATTGCGGGAAATGACCCAAATCTAAAAGTTTTATTAGGAAGGATCTAAACTTTTGAAACCTCGTTTTTTTAGAGTAATTGTCCGTGGGTGACAAATTAACTATCTATAATAGTAAATTTAGTACAAAGTAAAAAAAAATTGCAAATATAGCAAAAAAAAAATTAGAATATTTCCATTTTACCCTTTTCTTTCTCTCTCTTTCCATTTACCCTTTCTTCTTCTTCTTCTTCTTCTTTTTTTTTTCATTTATGAGCGGTTATGATTTCTTTTTTTTTTTTCTTTTTTTTTTTTTATAATGAGCTATTACGATTTCTTCTTTTTTTTTCTTTTTTTTTTTTTAATTTTTTGTGCATTTATGAGGGTGGAGTTCTTGTGTGATTAATATGTTTTTTTCCCTTTTCTGTGCAGTTTATTGAGTTGTGCATTTTCTTTTTCTTTTTTGATTTGATTTGCTTTTTATTCTTCTTCCCATAAGGTATTGTTATGATTGTTTCTTCTTCTTTTTATTCTTCTTTTTATTTTAATCCACGGACCTTGTGGTTATCAGTACAACTTTATGCCGATTGAGTTAAGTTCTTGTTGGCCTTCTTTTTAATTCAAGAATGCCAAGAATACAAAAATTGCAATTTTGGTGAGTGTTTGTATAGGTATATATATCAAAGTATATCACTGATATACTCTGGTTAATCGTAGCCTATCACTGACTATTACTGGTCGAAGTCTCTCAGGGCTATAATTGATAGATAATGAAATACAAAGAATACAAGAATAGCAATTTTATGGTGGTGGTCACAGAGCTTGTGTACTAGGGCTTTAAAAATTATATTGTTGATTAAGAATCGCTTGTTCGTAATGGTTTTACTGATAGATTTCAATTAAATTGATTTCTATCAGTAACAATCATTGGTAGACTTCAACTAATTGATAATTAACTGATTTCTATCAAGGATAAAAACTGATAGACGTCAATTAACTTATTTCTATCCTCGATAGAAAATGATAGATTTGAATTAAACTAATTTCTATCAGTGATACAAGTCAATAAACTTCAATTAAATTGATTTCTGATAGAAACTGATAAACTTCAATTAAATTGGTTTCTATCGGTGATAGAAACTAATAGTCTTGAATTGATTTGATTTCTATCAGTGATAGAAACTGATAACCTCAAATTTAACGGTTTTCTATTAGTGATTATCACTGATAGACTTAAATTAAACTGATGGATAGAAATTGATAGCCTTGAATTAAACTAAACTAATAGCCTTGAATTAAATTGTTTTCTATCAGTGGTTATCACTGATAGGCTTGAATTAAACACGATAAAAACTTATAGATTATAATTATCAGAGTCTATCGGTGATACACACTGATAGACTTCGATTAATCAAAGTCTATCAATGTCTATCACTAATAGACTCCGATTAATTGAACCTTATCATCAAAGTCTATCAGTATTTATCACTGATAGACTCCGATTACTCGAAGTCTATCAGTGACTATCAATAATAGGGACTGATAGACTATTGGAGATACTAAGGGTATTTTCGTAATTTAACGTATTTTTTGCTATTTCCGCAAATAATCTTGCAAGACGAACAAACGCTGCACACCGGCGTGGTGTAGGCCACACGCACTCCGATGCTTAAGTTAGCCTTTGGCCGAAGAACAAGGAGAGTGTATTTAGGGTTAGATTTTTGCATACCTGAGTGTGCCGGTAGTCTCTCCTTTTATAAGCCCCCTTTAGGGTTTCGGCAGCTCGCCATCGGAATGGTGTCGGGCCTTTGGCTCTGGTCGGCCTCGGCATTGGGCCGAGGCCGACCCTATGCTCGGCCTCTCCCTTAGGATGAGGCCGAGCATCACAGCCGAAGGGCCGAGTTGGGCTCCGGCCCTTCGTTCTTCTTCATCTTGGCCTCCTCTACCTTCTGGGCCGGCTCTCCGGGGCCCATCCTGCATATAATATCATTGAACAATTTTGCCCATAACATTAAGCCCCCACTCTCTATTGGAGCTCCGGGGCCTTTCTCGGTCTCCAATGGAGAGTTGGAATTCAATCATTTCACCTATAGAAGAAAACATATTGCACATGCACAACCCCTCACATTTTGCCTTTAATCATGCAACCATTAGATTGTCTCTTTGTGAGGCAAAAGATTTCCTCTGGTTGGTTGTGAACCAACTTTTGAACTGGGGGGGTTGAGGTTCTACTGATGTTTACATGAAGCAAACAAAACAAAGGGCAAAGCAGTTGATTTTTTAGTTGGTTTGGAACCAACCTCGAAGCTTGGAACATGAGAATCTCGTTGGGATCTAGTTAAATAAATAAAACAACCGGTAAAAGACGAAATGGGGGGCTAACCGAGGGGGTCAGCCCCCTGCTTCCGTGCCAGGCGCATGCCTGGCGCGACAGGCACCTGCTGCCTTCGGCAGCAGGTGTGCTCAGCCTCGGCTTTTTGCCGAGGCCGAGCAGGCTAGGCCTGCTGGCAGGCCTAGCGTGCCTTGTCTTCTCAACCTTTTCACTTTTTTTTTTTAAAAAATTTCAAATTTGAAATCCGAGATTCCCCTCAACTTCCCTCCATTTGGGCTCTATAAATAGCCTCTTCATGCTCTCCATTCCCCTCACCAAACTCCCTTCTCAAGCTCTCTCCAAGGTAGCGGCTTTTCCTCTTTTCCCTATTCATTTTGAAACGTTTTTCCTTGCCATGTCGAGTGAGGAATCTGTCCATACTGATTTTCATTCCGGGAGCGGTTCTAGCTTCTATGACGAATCTCCTTGCTCGGAGGGGGAGGAAAATGTTGAGGAAGCTGAGGATTCCGAGCCTTCGGCGCCTCCTTTAGTTACGTCATCCTCGGTGACCGAGGCCCACTTAGAGCGCCTTCGGTACGAGTATGGCGTTCCTGACGATGTGCATATGAGGGTCCCGGATCCGGATGAAAGCTTCTCCCACCCCCCTTTAGGTGAGGTAGCTTTCTACAGAGCTATGTTCAAATTTGGAGTTCGCCTACCGCTTCCCCTGCTTCTCCAGCATTTCCTGACGATCACCGGGTTAGCCCCCGCACAGATTGTGCCTAACGGGTGGGCTCATCTCATCGGTTGCATCCTTCTGTGAGCATATGGCAACCCGGATGCCACTATGGACCCGAATATCTTCTTTTCTCTTCACTCTATCAGCCGCAGTCCCAACCTCGGGCACCTTTTTTACTATATTAGTGCAAAACAAGGAACTATTGTTAATACTCCCTCATCTGTGAAAAATTGGAGGAATGGGTGGTTTTTTGTTAGGGGAAATTGGTTAGAAAGAAATCCAGACGGCAGCCATTATGCTGTTTCTACATGCTTTCGCAAATATGGTGAGTATTTGCACACTTATTGCCTTGATCAATTCTTCTAACTCACCTTTCATTTCTTTCATTTGTCCAGTTCCTCGGAAGGCTCGCCGAACTGCAGAAGCCCGCCTATTCGCTGAGGTTGTGCGACGGATCCCGCTCTGCCATCGCTTTGGTCCCGACCTCGTCAATCAAGAAAACCTCGTATTTCTCAGGCTCGCTCGCCCTTTGTCCAGTAAGCTCCAATCAACATGGTGTTGTGCCTTTGGCCCTGGTCGGCCTCTGGAAAGGGCCGAGGCTGACCACATGCTCGGCCTCTCCCCTTGCTTCCCTGCTGGCGCTTCTCCTTTTACTTGACTTTGCTACATCACTAACTTCATCTTTTTTTATCCAGCGATGCCACCACACCTAATTTATGATGGGAGCCGCAAGCCCAAGAAGAACAAGGGTGTGGCAAGCACCTCCCAAGCAAACATCACTGATTTAACTGAAGACGATTCTGACGCGCCCCAGGTTGCTACCCGCTCCTCCACTACGGGTCTAAGGAGGTCATCGCGCCGTCGCCCTCCGGTCGTTCCTTCTCCGATTAGGGAGGAGGGCACTTCCCTCCCCGTTTGCGTCCTTCCGGAGGATTATTCTGGGACGGGAAACCAAGTGGATATGCTTGCTCACGACTTCCGCTGCTGGCAGGGCTTGCAATCCCATAAACCTGAGGGGGAATTAGGCTATGACGACCCCGTAGAGAGCCTCCAATCTGTCCATCGCCACCTCCGCGAGGTAAGATCTTCCCCAAGCTTACGATTCAGTTACTTTCTTCTTTTCGGGACAATCTCTTACCAAGTCTCGCTTCCTCCACAGGCTTTCACCAAGGTCACTGTGTCCGCCATGAGTCTCACAAACAAGATAAACGAACTGCAGTCGAACAGCGTTCCAAGGCAAGAGCTAATCCAAGCGCAGACTAGTCTTGATCGTGCCAATCGACTCCTCGAAGAGGTGAGGGCCGACCTCGACCGTCACAAAGCGGGTTGGGACCAAACCAAAGCCCAACTAGCCAAAGCTCGGGCCCACCTTGCTGATGCTAAGTACCTTGCCGAAGCGTATCGGAGGACGGAGGACTACATTCTTACCAATAACCAAATGTGGGAGGATGGGGCGACCTGGGCTGTTTGGCGCATGCGAAAACATTTCCCCGACCTGGACCGATCCATTCTGAAGACCGAGATGGCTGCTATGATTGTTGACCCTGACTCCTATCCGGCGTCAGAGAGCTCGTCCAGCGGACGCGAGGATATGGAATTCTCCAGGGATGACCGCCGCTAGGAATGTTTAAATGCTGTCTATGTCCGCTGCATGCCCTCAATCTTGCTTCTTTGAATTATGCTTTTTAATTTCTGCACTGAATGCACTTCCGTAATGTCTGCTTCCTGCACTTGTACTTTTCCTTTCCATTAATGAAATAGGCCTTGGCCTTTTTATCTCTCAACACTTTTGCCCACTTTAAATATAATAGCCTTTGGAATTACCAAAGACACCTCCATCAAAATGGACGAGTCCATATGCATAATAAACAAGCAACTTACGAAATAATACAAGGAGAATATGATGACCACATCAAAAGGGAATGGAATAACTCTCCTCACCTTAGCGAAAAGTCACTCCTATTCCACCCATATCCTCAGTCCCTCCCTCAAAATGTGCACTTATCATGTCAAGAATTGCATCTTTTGAGGAAACAAGAATAAGCTCATACCTGGCAATTCAAAGAAATAACTTATTCCTGGCACGCGTAGTTTGCCTGGTGCGCCTCTGGGCTGGCCTCATCCCCCGAGCTAAGTGAATAACCTCACCCGGCCTCCGTTTCATCCCACGGTTGAGCATTCCCCTAGACATGCTTCCGGTCCGTCCCTGACACATGGGTGCTCAACCTCGGCCTTGGCATGAGGCCGAGCGTTTACTTTTTTACATGGCCTGTGAACCTGCGCTACTATATCCAGCTTCGGGACGCCTGCATTGTTGGAGAGAGCTTGGGGAGGCCTGGGAATTTCCCGAGCCTCTCTTCAAGCATGATGTTCATCCCAGGGGTGCGTACACTCTTCTGGGAAAAGGTGCTTGGGGAGGCCTAGGGAGTCCCCGGGCCTCTCTTCAAGCACGATGTTCATCCCAGGGGTGCGTACACTCTTCTGGGGAAAGGTGCTTGGGGAGGCCTAGGAATTTCCCGAGCCTCTCTTCAAGCATGTTGTTCATCCCAAGGGTGCGTACACTCTTCTGGGGAAAGGTGCTTGGGGAGGCCTAGGGAGTCCCTGGTCCTCTCTTCAAGCACGATGTCCATTCCAGGGGTGCGTACACTCTTCTGGGGAAAGGTGCTTGGGGAGTCCTAGGAATTTCCCGAGCCTCTCTTCAAGCATGTTGTTCATCCCAGGGGTGCGTACACTCTTCTGGGGAAAGGTGCTTGGGGAGGCCTAGGGAGTCCCCGGTCCTCTCTTCAAGCACGATGTCCATCCCAAGGGTGCGTACACTCTTCTGGGGAAAGGTGCTCGGGGAGGCCTAGGAATTTCCCGAGCCTCTCTTCAAGCATGTTGTTCATCTCAGGGGTGCGTACACTCTTCTGGGGAAAGGTGCTTGGGGAGGCCTAGGGAGTCCCTGGTCCTCTCTTCAAGCACGATGTCCATCCCAGGGGTGCGTACACTCTTCTGGGGAAAAGTGCTTGGGGAGGCCTAGGAATTTCCCGAGCCTCTCTTCAAGCATGTTATTCATCCCAGGGGTGCGTACACTCTTCTGGGGAAAGGTTCAAGTACTTGCAGACTTTATGAAACAAAATTCTTTATTTCAAACCAGCAAATTGATTACAAAGAGTAGCGAAAGTTGAAAATAGTCTTGGAGGACTGAAAACACAGTAAATAATAAACTAATGCTCCATTAGAAGGGGAAGACTTGCCCCCTCAACTGCTCGGCCTCGCCCATATCCCGAGGCTGACGTTGCCTGAATTTTTCTGTCAATGTTTCTGAGGGCCATGAAGTAGCATTCCCTCGACGTTTTTTGCTCGCCGAACACCGCTCCAACGCCTTCTTCAGTTGGGAATTTCAAGACTTGGTGGTAGGTTGAGGCTACGGCCTTGAGCCCGTGCAGAGTGGGTCGTCCCAAGATGGCATTATATGCCGGGACGCAGTCAACCACCAAGAAATTGATCATCCTTGTTACTGTCCGCAACCCCTCTCCAAACGTCACTGGTAACTCGACGCTTCCTCTCGGGCTTACTTTTTCTCCACTGAAACCCACCAACGGCGTAAGGCTCGGTTTTAGGTGTTCACTCCCCAGTTTCATGGCGTCGAACGCAGTGGTTGAGAGCACATCAGCGGAACTCCCCCCATCAATGAGGATTCGGTGGACCTTCGCGTTGGCAATCGTTAGAGCGACCACCAGCGTGTCGTTGTGTGGATGACGTACTCCTGTGGCCTCCTTTTCTGTAAACTCTAACCTTGGTGAGTTTTCATCAAGATGGAGTGAGTACATACCTTGTCCGTCGGGCTCTTGCTGTGCCTCCCGGATAGCAGCCTTTCGCTTTCTACCCGACTCCCCTCCTGAGGGTCCTCCTAAAATAGTTCGAATCTCCAGCGGCGGATTGGCTCCACCCTTGCCTTGGTCTGCTGGTAGCGGCCTCTTGCTTCTATCGCTCCCAACGAACTCCTTGAGGTAACCTTCCCAGATCAAGGTCTCTATCTCATCTCGTAACTGGATGCATTCTCGGGTTGTATGGCCGTGATCTCCGTGGAACATGCAATATTTGTTCCGATTTCTCCTGTCGGGATCCAATCTCAACTTTTCCGGGCGTTTCAGCAGATTGGTGTCCTGGATTGCGGTCAAGACCTGTTCAAGCGAAGCTGTCAGTGGTGTATACCTGTCGTACCTGGACTTAGGCTCTGCTTGACCTTGCATCTCCTTGGCTTCTGGTCGGCCTCGGCCATTGGCCGAGGAGTGATCAGGTCGGCTCCGACCCCTTCCCTCGGCCTGGTGCCTCTTTCGTTTGTCCTCACGGCGTCGGTCCGATACCGACATCCCCCGACTCTCTCTCTCTTCCTGCTTGGATTTCAACAATTCCTCAGCGCTTATATATCTTAGGGCTCGAGTCATAAATTCTACGTACGTCCGCGGTTGGCTTTCTCCGATCGAATTGAGTAGCCTTTCGTCCTGCAAACCTGAAATTACAGCAGTCAAAGCAACTCCATCATCGTAACGTTCCACCTGCAAAACCTCGTTGCTAAACCTGTTAATATAATCCCTTAGGCTTTCCCGGGGCCCCTGCTTTACTGTTAGCAAGTTGATCTGGGGCTTCTGTCGACTACGGGCTCCTAGGAACTGCGTGACAAACACCCGAGCCAACTCTCTGAACGAGCCTATTGACCTTCGCGGGACCTTCCCAAACCACTGCCTCGCTAAGCCTGTGAGTGTGAGTGCAAAGGCCCGGCACCTCGTTGCCTCGTTTGCCCCATGGAAGTCCATCCAGGTTTGGTATGCATCTAGGTGTTGTTTCGGATCCTTTTTCCCATCGTACTGCGGGAAGTTCGGCACCCTGAATTTGTGCGACACCTCCCCTTTCATTATCTCATCAGTGAAGACTGGCCCTTCCTGTCCAATCAAACCTTCTATATCCTCGTTTTCTGCTTTCTTTTGGGAGGTTTGGTAACTACCCTCCCCTTGCAGCCATCCAGACCTCTTTCGACCCTGCTCGGCCTCGGACTTTGGCCGAGACTCCAACTTGTCATTGTTTTCTGTATACATACCTGGTGCCTGGGTTAGCAGAGAACTGCAGACCTTTTTGCGGCTTGGCCCGGCCTCCTTCTCGACTCGGTCGTCCCCGGGCGGGGGCATCCGGCTAGTCACACTTTCCGAATCTCCCACCTCCTCGTTGGCTATCCCCTTACCCTTTTTTGGGTCTTTGCACAGATGCTCTTCCTCGTGCCGGGCAGGTTCGGGCTTTTTCAACAAAGTGAGGATTTCAGTCAAGTTCTGCCCCATCTCGTTCATCCTCCCCTTCATCTCTGCGATTTCGACCTCTTGGGCCTGGAGCCGAATTAGAGGACTCGGCTCACCCGCGGTCGGCTGATTCTCGTTCTCCATTGTGCTCAGCTTTTTCAACAACGTTTGCTTGTCAACGCCTTCTCCACAAACGGCGCCAACTGTTGATGGTCAAATTTTGCTTAGGGACTTGCCCCTCACTCCACACAACGACCAATCAGTGAATTTGTAAGGAAGCGGGAAGAGCGTGACCTGCAAGACGAACAAACGCTGCACACCGGCATGGTGTAGGCCACACGCACTCCGATGCTTAAGTTAGCCTTTGGCCGAAGAACAAGGAGAGTGTATTTAGGGTTAGATTTTTTCATACCTGAGTGCGCCGGTAGTCTCTCCTTTTATAAGCCCCCTTTAGGGTTTTGGCAGCTCGCCATCGAAATGGTGTCGGGCCTTTGGCCCTGGTCGGCCTCGGCATTGGGCCGAGGCCGACCCTATGCTCGGCCTCTCCCTTAGGATGAGGCCGAGCATCACAGCCGAAGGGTCGAGTTGGGCTCCGGCCCTTCGTTCTTCTTCATCTTGGCCTCCTCTACCTTCTGGGCCGGCTCTCCGGGGCCCATCCTGCATATAATATCATTGAACGATTTTGCCCATAACAAGTGACTATCAATAATAGGGACTAATAGACTATTGGAGATACTAAGGGTATTTTCGTAATTTAACGTATTTTTTGCTATTTCCGCAAATACTTATTTTTTTTGCTAATTTTGCAATATGTTTACTGGTTTTTGTTATCTGTGCAAAACCCACTTTTTTTACCAGTTTGATGGGTTCAAAAACATCAAATATCCCTAATTTCTCTCTCCTCTCTCATCTTTGGCTTCTTATTTTTTGCTTTTTTCCTTTCACAAATCGAAAAACCGATCCGACCGACCAAAATCGACCGAACCGACGTTGGTCGGTCGGTTTTCTAGTAAAATTGGATGGAATCGGTTTTTCTCCAAGAAAAACTGACCGAACAGACCGAATACCTTCATTATTATTATTTTAAAAAAAGAGAGAGAAAAGGAAAGCTGGAAAACTGGAAAAGACTGAACGTCTGCCATCTCTTACATTTCCCATGTAAATATCAAATAATTACCTATATAGGTAATCATTACCTTTTTTTAATTATTGTTTTTTAAAAAAAATTAGATGCAATTTCATCTTTTTTTTCAGGCTTGGAATTCAATCGTTCTTTCTCCCTCACAGAGTTGTCCTTGCAATTTCATCTTCTTCTTCAAGCTTCAACTTCAATTTTTCTTTCTCCCTCAAAGCTCAACCCACGCCGCCGCTCCCTTCGTTGAAGCATCGATTTATCTCCTCTCTCACACAGTCGAAGTCAATCACTGCGTCACTGCTCCCTTCCATTGAAGTTTCGTTTTGTTGTATTGCTCCTCTCTCCGTCGTGTCATTGCTTTTTAGCCGTTTTTTCTTTGCCACTTCGCTCCTCCATTTCTCTTCTGGTCACAATCGGTTTAAACCGATCAAATCGATTGACCGCCTGGTCGGTCAGCGAAATTTAAGCAAAAAAAAATTCGGTTTCCAACCCCGACCGCCTGATGCTCACCCCTAGGAGTAGTGACAATCCCAACAAGATATTTTTTAAAAAAATAAAAGATTGTGTTATCCAAATTGAGAAAGAAATTAAAATAGTTGTTTCTAGGTAAAAGAGTTCAAACAATCTACCTTCCAACACGTAGATTTTGAAAAGTTACACGAAATTTAAAAACTATATATTTAACTTGATCAAGTGAAGTCAAAGTTTATGGCCTCTCAAAGTTCAAATTAGGTAAGTTTCACTTTTGGAGCGTTAAAAATTAAGATTCTTTTAATTTTGCTCAGTTTATAGGCATGATTGTAAAGAACATGAAAAAACGTATGAAAACAAATAATCATATAGCTAAAACAGAGTTGTATCGAGAGAGATATGTGACCAAAAAATGTTTGTCACCTGATAGTAGGCAATTGTGGTGATCATCTATCACCTCGATAGTTCATGAATTAGACTTTTCAAAATTGTGTCAATGTAGTTTTGAAACATTTTGAATAGATGCTTAAACTTTTAATTTTCTCCGAAATTACTCGTAATCTTGTTATTATTATTATTATTTTTTAGTAGAAGTTTAGATGTAAAATTGTAACTTTCAAAGACAAGTCTATAACCACACTTGTCCAAATTGACTGACTTGAAAGACTTGGCAGTCTGTGGAGTAAACGAATGCAATCCAAGAGACATCTCATTGTAATTAAATAACGACCCGACAGAGACAACTACTCTGTTGACCAATTCATTTGAGTGCCAAGTCCATAAATTGTTCGACGAAATGCCTCACTCACTTCTCATACGAATCCATTAATGGGGAGCTTCAACTGCATCCTTCTGTTGGAATATTTAATATATCCTAATAATCAATTTGTGGACAACATATTAATATTATTATACTTATATTATTTGGCTATTTAACGGGTCGATTAAAGTGATCTATGGTTAATTAGACCCATGGACTTTTATGGAGTATGGAATTTTATTAGGTGGATACCCAATAACTCTTACTAAGCTTAATGGGGGTTTAGTGAAGAGTTTATAAATAGGATGCAAGGGTTATGGTCTCCGATATACTAAACATATTCAGTTCTCCTGTTACCCATATGACTGAGAGAATTCTAGAACTCTGGTGTGTTTAGTTGAGGAAGATCTTTCCTGAAGAGCTGAATTGCTGTCAGATTCAGTTTGCTGAAACAACATCAATGGATCCAGGTTTGATTGTTCTTAGTTTTGTTCTTGATTCTAATAACTCAATATACATGATTTTGGTGATTTTGGTGTTATTGCTTTTATCTAGCAATTTTAGTTAACAAGTGGTATCAGAGCTAAATGTATATTGTTTTGTTGAATTGAGATTCTTTGGTGAAGAATTGAATTTTGTTTTCTTTCTTAATTTGGATTCAAACGAATTTGTTTTCCTTCATGGCTGAATAGTAAAGTTTAAAGATTTTGTTATTGAGCATTTGTCTCATTCCTTAGCTTGGGTGTTCTGGACTTTATTTTAGAAGAAGAAAAAAAAATGTTTTTTTTTTTTTGTGTTCTTCAATGGATATGCAAGATATATATGCCTAAGGATTGTTCTCGGTTTTTTATAAACCTGTTGAATTTTGGAGTTCCATGCTCTTGATTTCTATGGAGAATATAGCACATTTTCTTTACATCTTTAGAAAAAACACATGTTGAAGAACACATCATAGAGATGTGAAGGAAGATGGCGTATGTGGAATAAAAAAAAAAAAAAAAAAAACCTTCCTCTAATAAAATTGCATGATTTGCTTGGCTCTTGAGTTTTCCTTTCATCATGTGAGGTCTCTGGTTAAAAAAAAAAAAAAAATGCTGAAGGCTGATCCATCAATATATGTGGGATTAAGAGATGACAGTATTATTAATATTCAAAAAAAAAAATGAAAAAAATGGAATGAAAATTCCACTCTGGTGTGAAATCAACGAGACCATGACGTGCATGCAAGATAACACCACCATCAAATTTCTTTTGACTCTAAAATTTGATTCCACATGGTGTGCAATAGAGTGGCCACGTGGCTTGCATGTCAAAAACACCAACACCCATTTTCTTTTCAATTCCTTAGCCACCTATCTCATAGCCCATTCATTGTTTTTAGACAAAGAAAAAAAAAGAAGGCCTTATAATTCGGGCTTGGGCTCAGAAAATATATATGACTTTCATAATTTTGGTTTTGGGTCCTAAATTGTCTAATTTAAGTTTATTTAGACAACTTGTATGAAATAATAATTTGAGGACTTTATATTTCTCATTATTAAATTATGCATTATTGTTAATTGTGGAAAATAATTTATCTTTATTTTCATGAAATAATAATTAACAATAACTTAGTGTTAAATTATGCATAATTGTTTGGTAGCTTTTAATAATATTAATTGATGATGCATGTTGCCAAAGTAGCCTCTGTTATCTATATAATTAATATTATTTAAGTTATCAAATGTTAGTAAATTTGTTATTTCTGCGTCTTGATAATAACCCAAAGGTAATTATCAATTTGGCCAAATAACATATTTGCTTGTGGTGATAAATATAGATAGCATTTAGTTATGCCATGTGGGTACTAGTCGGCCCAAAGGAAGACTCTTACTTGACCGGATTCGTTATTTATGTTTGATCACTACTTTCAAGAGTACTGCTTGCAAGTTAATAGTCGGCCCAAAGGAAGGTTGTTAATGTTGTGTTTGGTATCTTGTTTGTCCTCATAAAGTTTTATTATTAGTATTATTGCTAATATTGTCCTTTGTTCAAATTAAAATTCAGCTGCTATGACTACTACAACTAATATTCCTGCTCAGTTGGGTCAACTTCCCACGCTGACAGGTGCAAACTATAAGTCTTGGAGAGAGTGTGTCGAGATAACCTTGGGTTGTATGGATCTCGATCTTGCGCTTCGGCAAGACAAACCTATTTCTACCTCTCAGGAGCCTAATGAGGCTAAGGTAGAAAAATGGGAAAAGTCTAATCGCATGTGTTTGATGATGATAAAACACTCTATTCCAGAGGCCTTTCGGAGTTCTGTTTTGGAAACTGTAGATGCTCGAAGTTTTCTTCACGAACTAGAGCAACGGTATCATAGGAGTGACAAAGCCGAGACTGGTAGTCTGTTGGATCGGCTTGTCACTATGCGATACAATGGTAAAGGAAATATCAGGGAATTCATACTAAGAATGTCTAATGTTGCAACAAAATTAAAGGCCCTTAAGTTGGATGTCTCTGAAGACATCCTAGTGCATTTAATTTTAAATTCTCTTCCTGTTCAATACAGTCAATTTAGGGTGAGTTATAACATTCAGAAGGAAAAATGGACCCTGAATGAACTGATTGCTCATTGTGATCAAGAGGAAGAAAGACTTCAGCGTGAAAAACCTGAGAGTGCACATGTTGCATCTTCTTCATCAGGACTAAGGAAGAAGAAAGGCAAAACACCTGTGGTGCCTTCAAAGCTGAAAAAGTTTAAGAAGCAAGGTTCTGGTCCTACTTGTTTCTTCTGCAGGAAGGCGGGACATCTGAAAAAAGATTGTCAAAAGTATCACGCTTGGCGTGTCAAGAAGGGTATGTTTCTCTCTTTTGTCTGTTCTGAAATTAATTTAGCTTCAGTACCTCTGCATACTTGGTGGGTAGATTCTGGTGCTACTACTCATGTTAGTATGACTATGCAGGGTTGCCTGTGGAGCCGAAAGCCGTTTGATGGTGAACGCCACATCTTTGTGGGAAATGGCGATATGGCAAAGGTTGATGCTATCGGTCACTTTAAATTATTTTTTGAGACCGGATTTTGTATAGACTTATGTGAAACTTTTGTTGTATCGTCTTTTAGACGTAATCTTGTTTCTGTTTCCGGATTGAACAAATCTGGTTACACTTGTACATTCGGAGATAATAAAGTACGTCTTTGTAAAAATTCCACTTTGATTGGTACTGGATCCTTAGTAGATAACTTATACATGTTAGATACTAAAGAACCTGGTCATCAAACCTTGCACATTTCTGCTTCTGGAACTAAGCGTAAATTAAATGATAATTCTGCTTTATTATGGCACAAGCGCTTAGGTCACATCTCCAAACAAAGGATAGAACGTCTTGTGTTTGACGGAATTTTGGATCCTCTTGATATGACCGATTTTCAAATCTGTATTAATTGTATTAAGGGGAAACAAACAGACAAAAGAAAGTTAGGTGCAAATCGAGCTACAGAAGTCTTAGAACTGATACATACAGATATTTGTGGTCCTTTCCCTACAGCTTCATGGAATGGACAACACTATTTTATCACGTTCATCGATGACTTTTCTCGATATTGTTATTTGTACTTAATTCACGAGAAATCTCAAGCACTGGACATGTTTAAGTTTTTTAAAGCTGAAGTTGAGCTTCAACTTAATAAAACTATTAAAGCTGTCAAATCCGACCGTGGTGGTGAATATTACGGTCGATATGATGGATCAGGGGAACAACGTCCAGGGCCTTTTGCACTTTACCTTAAAGATTGTGGCATTGTTCCACAATATACCATGCCCGGTAAACCAAGCATGAATGGTGTGGCAGAAAGACGAAATAGAACACTTCAGGATATGGTTAGAAGTATGATGAATCATTCTTCATTACCTAAATCTCTTTGGGGAGAAGCCATAAAGACAGCCATTTACATACTCAATCGAGTACCTAGCAAAGCAGTAACTAAAACCCCTTATGAACTATGGACTGGTAAAAGACCCAGTATAAGGCATTTACATATTTGGGGTTGTCCAGCTGAGGCTAAACCATATCGACCTCATGAGAAAAAGCTGGATTCAAGAACACTTAGTTGCTACTTTGTTGGATATGCTGAACGTTCTCGGGGTTTTAAGTTTTTTGATCCCACCTCTCGATCTTTTTTAGAGACGGGAACTGCCAGATTTCTTGAAGATGTTGAGTTTGTAGGGGGAGATAAAGTTAGAAATGTAGATTTTGAAGAAGTGCCTAGTACTATGGGCAATGGACAGGTTATTCTACCTCCCATTATAGTGCCTATGGACTCAGAACACATTCATCAGGATTCAGAATTTACACCTGATAATGTTCCTCTTCAAGACAACATTGAAATATTACTTCGTGAAGTGCAAACTCAACCTATTCAAGAGATATCTAATGTGCCATTGAGGAGATCCACTAGAGAAAGAAGAAGTGCAATCTCTAATGATTATGTGGTATTTCTTCAAGAACATGAGGAAGACATTGGTCTGATGGAAGATGATCCTATTAATCTTCAACAAGCAATGCGAAGTTCAAATTCTGAAAAATGGATTGTAGCTATGCAAGATGAGATGAAGTCAATGAAAGACAATGATGTTTGGGATCTAGTAGAATTGCCAGTTGGTAAGAAACCTATTGGTTGTAAATGGATCTTTAAAACCAAGAAGGATTCTAAAGGCAAGATCGAAAGATATAAAGCACGCCTTGTTGCTAAAGGCTTTACTCAGAAAGAAGGCATAGACTACAAAGAGACTTTTTCTCCAGTTTCATCAAAAGACTCTTTTAGAATTGTTATGGCACTTGTAGCTCACTTCGATTTAGAGCTACATCAGATGGATGTTAAAACAACATTTCTTAATGGTGACATTGAAGAAACTATTTATATGGCACAACCAGAGTACTTTGAGTCTGAAAATCCAAAGTCTATGGTATGTAAACTTAAGAAATCCATCTATGGTCTTAAGCAGGCATCCCGTCAGTGGTACCGTAAGTTTCATGAAGTTATTATCTCATCTGGTTTTGATGTTAATAAAGTTGATGACTGTGTGTATCATAAGTTCAGTGGGAGAAAGTTTATCTTTCTGGTGTTATATGTTGATGATATTCTACTCGCTAGTAATGACATAGCCTTTTTACATTCTACCAAGACCTTTCTAACGAAGCATTTTGAAATGAAAGATCTTGGGAATGCATCTTTTGTATTAGGTATCCAAATACTGCGAGATCGATCTCAAGGTATTTTGGGTTTATCACAAAAGAACTATATTGATAAGGTATTGAGTAGATTTGGAATGTCAAATTGTGCATCTGGAGAAACACCTGTTGCTAAAGGAGACAAGTTTAGTCTTGAGCAATGTCCTAAAACTGACTTAGAGAGGAAAGAGATGCAAAAGATTCCTTATTCTTCAATTGTTGGAAGTCTAATGTATGCTCAAGTTTGCACTCGCCCTGATATAGCCTTTGTAGTGGGAATTTTGGGCAGATACTTAAGTGATCCAGGGATATCACATTGGAAAGCAGCGAAACGTGTTATGCGATATTTACAGAGAACAAAGGACTACATGCTTACTTATCGGAGATCAGATAATCTTGAGATCATTGGGTATTCTGACTCTGATTTTGCTGGATGTCAAGATAGCAGACGATCTACGTCAGGATATTTATATATGATGGCCAGAGGAGCTATATCTTGGAAAAGTGTCAAGCAGACACTTGTAGCTTCTTCGACTATGGCTGCAGAGTTTATTGCCTGCTATGAAGCATCCAATCATGGTTTGTGGCTCAGAAACTTTGTCACAGGATTACGAATTATGAGTGATATTGAGAAGCCACTCAAAATTTTCTGTGACAATAAATCAGCAGTCTTGTATTCTAATAACAACAGAAGTTCGACAAAGAGCAAGTTTATCGACATAAAGTTTCTTGTTGTAAAAGAAAGAGTACAAGACAGATTGATTACCATAGAACATATAGGAACCAATAATATGCTAGCAGATCCACTTACCAAAGGATTGACACCTAAGGTCTTTTTAGAGCATACTGCTCGTATGAGTGTAATTGCATTTGATGATACCTTGGTTAAGTGGGAGTGATTTTCCTATAGTGTTTTATGTTTTGTACACTTGTACAGTTTTAAATTTTCTGTAGAATAAAGATGTTATATATTTTGTTTCTGAGCATTGATTATAAATATATGTTATTGTATCCATTTAGGATCTCATAAAGTTTGACCAGTTGAAGATAGACATGTAAGGTCACTTAACGTGCAATCTTCATGCCACTTACCATACTCGATCTATGTCGTTAAATGTAATGGTAATGTGATTAAGGAAGGTTTAGCTACATAAATTATGGTAGCGAAAGCCGCCTTGATCCTTTACTATTGCAGGAAATGGACGAGATTGCTCTAAAGGAAAATCTAATGACAAATAGCCTAAAGTTGCGCACTAAGGTTATGATGATATATTTTACAGAATTGATATGTAGTCCAAGTGGGAGATTGTTGGAATATTTAATATATCCTAATAATCAATTTGTGGACAACATATTAATATTATTATACTTATATTATTTGGCTATTTAACGGGTCGATTAAAGTGATCTATGGTTAATTAGACCCATGGACTTTTATGGAGTATGGAATTTTATTAGGTGGATACCCAATAACTCTTACTAAGCTTAATGGGGGTTCAGTGAAGAGTTTATAAATAGGATGCAAGGGTTATGGTCTCCGATATACTAAACATATTCAGTTCTCCTGTTACCCATATGACTGAGAGAATTCTAGAACTCTGGTGTGTTTAGTTGAGGAAGATCTTTCCTGAATAGCTGAATTGCTGTCAGATTCAGTTTGCTGAAACAACATCAATGGATCCAGGTTTGATTGTTCTTAGTTTTGTTCTTGATTCTAATAACTCAATATACATGATTTTGGTGATTTTGGTGTTATTGCTTTTATCTAGCAATTTTAGTTAACACCTTCTGCCCTTTCTCGCCAGTTTTGCTCTTCTGCATTTGGTTCATGGCCAGAGCCAGGAAGGTCTGTGTAGATCTGCTTCCTATTCCTAAATTTGTTTTCTTTATTCTCTTGCAACTTCGCAAGCAATTCGGTTTGACAGTTTTGTTTCTTCTTGTACTGTTTTTCAGGCTTCATCAGTATCGATTGTGGGTCGAATTCTAGCTATACCAAGCCAATAACGGGTATAAATTATGACCCGGATTCAAATTTCGTAGAAACTGGCTTGGTAAAGGATATATTATCAAATTACATATCAGATTCTCTTGAGGAACAACTATGGAATCTAAGAAGCTTTCCTAAAGGGATAAGGAACTGCTATAGCATCAAAGTGCAACGTAGCACCAAATATTTGATTCGAGCGAGTTTCTTGTATGGAAATTATGATGGTCAGAATAGCATTCCGGAATTTGATCTCTACTTTGGGACTAAGTTTTGGACAACGGTAGAATTGGAAGAAGTAGGGAATATTATTCATGAGGAGGTAATTCACATCACAACTTCAAGCCAAGTGCAGGTTTGCCTCGTCAACAGTGAAAAAGGGATACCCTTTATTTCATCCTTGGAGTTAAGGTCATTGCCAATCACCACGTACGCAAATGTGAATACAACATTAGCAAGCTTCTTGCGGTTGGATATTGGTGCTACAGATGATACTTTCATACGGTGAGTGATGTCTTTTTCTCTAACAAAGCTCATTTAACGTTTGGTAACGTTTTCGTTTCTTATTTCCGTTTCTTCATTTTTAATAAAGAAAAATAGAATTTCATGACCCTAACACCTATACATTCAATAATAATAAACCTATATTCTTATTTATGTTTGAAAAAAAATTGGAAAGAACAAAAAAGAAGAAACTAGTTTTAGTTGTTCTCGAAAGTTCTATAACTTTTGGGAGTGTTTCTAAAAAAATGAGAAACATACATAGTTATTAAGGGCCCGTTTGATAACCATTTCTGTTTTCTGTTTTTTAAAAACGTTTTTGAAATTATAAGTAAATTTCAAAAACAAAAAAAAGTAGTTTTTAAAAACAGATTTCTGTTTTTCAAAAACTCGTTTTTCTTCTAATGCTTACTTTTCTCCTCTTTTACTTCTCTCTCCAACAAATTCCTTTCTCTTTTTTTTTTCTCTCTCTCTCAAATTTATTTTTCTCTCTCTAAATTTCTCTCAAAACTTTTTTTTTTCTCTATAACTTGTCTATTTCTATAAACTTGTCAATACCGTTTCTCTTCTCATAAACATGTTTCTAATTTTTCTTTTGAAAAAAAAATCACCAAAATTTTCTATCGCTACATTTTTTTTTCTAATTTATCGTTATTTCTTTAGCATATCATTTATCGTTATTTCTTTAGTATATCTTTTACTCTTAACCTTACTATCTCTCTAAAGTTTCTTTTTTTATTTAATTTTTTTGATCTAAAATTTATCGCTTTTACTCTAACTTGTTTTCTATTTTTTTCTCTAACTAATATCTTTTCTCGAGTCTAACTAATATTCTTTCTCTAAACACTTTCTTTCATCTCTCTAAATATCTATGTTTTACTTTTCTCTCGTCTTTTCAAAAAAAAAAAAAAAAATCTCTTGAAAACAATTATATTTGTGTCTCTAAATTTTTGTTTCAACGTCTTTACACATTTTTCTCTCTCTAAAATATCTTTTCATCTTTCTAATTTTAAAAAATCTGAAAACAAAAAAACAGTTATCAAATAAGGTTGGTTTTCTGTTTTTAGAAACAGAAAACAAAAAACAGTTATCAAACATATATGATTTTTGTTTTTAAAAAACAGGAAACCAAAAACCAAAATTCAAAAACAGAAAAACCAAAAACCAAAAACTGAAATGGTTATCAAACGAGCCCTAAATGCTTAGATTTCTTAATAAAATTAGAAACAAGAAACAAGAAACGAGAACGTTATCAAACGGGCCTTAATTTTCTCTAACAAAAAGAAAAATTATATTTATTATTTACTTTCTATGAATATGGATTTTTAGATTTCCAGATGACATATATGATCGCATTTGGAGTCCACCAGTTCCAGTTTCCGAATGGACTTCAATAGATACTTCACTTTCGATTAACAACAAAGATAAACTTGTCATTATGGTGCCCTTTAAAGTGTTAAGTACGGCCTCTACAGTATCAAATGCGAGTGCACCATTGGATTTATTTTCTTGGGAAGATCCTGATGAGTCCAACCAATACTATATATATATGTACTTTGTTGAACTTCAGGTGCTCAAAGCCAACCAATCCAGATTGTTCAAAATCTATCTAAACGATAAGATTTGGTTAAGTGAATACGTTCATGTTAATTATCTAGAGCAAAATGTTGTTTATAGTATAGGTCCCTTGACTAGGAGCAAAACATACACGTTTAAATTGATCATGTCTGAAGGCTCAACTCTTCCACCCATCCTAAATGCATATGAGGTATACAAAGTGATGGACTCTATGCAACTTACAACAAAACTAGAAGAAGGTAACATTTATACATATTGATTATTGCATACTACTTTTAATTAAGGCCCGTTTGATAACCATTTCGTTTTTTGTTTTTGGTTTTTGAAAATTATTGTGCTTGTTTTCTCTCAATCTTCCTACCATGATTTTCATTTTTGTTAAAAAGACATTTGAGTTCCTAGCCAAATTTAAAAAACAAAAACAAGTTTTTGAAAACATGGGAAATGATGTAGATAAAAGACAAATAAGCTTATGGGTAAAAATAGTGTTTATAGGCATAATTTTCAAAAACCAAAAACCAAAAACGAAATGGTTACGAACTGGGCCTAAACCATCCATTTTCCTTTTTCACTCCAGGTTTTATTACAAGTTTAGTCCTTGAACTTTTAAAGGTTGTATCAATTAGGTTCCTAAACTTTCGATTTCGTGTTTAATAGGTCCCTGAACTTTCAATTTTGTGTCTAATAAGTCTTTGACACATTCGAGATTTTTTAAAAACTACCCGATCTATTATATCTAAAATTGAATTTTATGTCTGTTGGGATTCTAAACTTCCAATTTTGTATCTAGTAGGCCTAAGAATTTTAAAAAATGTCGAATATGTCAAAGACTTATTAGATAAATAATTGAAAGTTGAACCTATTGGACACAAAAAGTGAATGTTTAATTTGAAAACCTATTGGATACTTTTTAAAGTTTAAGGATCTATTAAACACAAATTAGTTGAAAGTTCGAAGACTTGTTTGAAACTTTTTAAAGTTCATGAACTAAATTGACACAACTCTCAAAGTTTCGAGACTAAATTTGTAATTTGACCTCTCTAAATATTTACTTTACTGCCCCAATTTCTTCTTTTGCAGTTGAGGCCATTGAATCCATTAAGAAAACTTATGGGGTTGGAAAAAACTGGCAAGGAGATCCATGCTCCCCTAAATTATTTGCTTGGGAGGGTCTTAACTGCAGTTATGATGATTCAAATCCTCCCATAATCAAAGGGTTGTGAGTATCTTTGTATTTATTGGAATGGTCCTTTATAATATAAAAGTTAGGTTGATAGTCCAATTTTTATTAGGAGCTTGTCGTCAAGTGGATTGACCGGAGAAATTTCCACCAGCATATCAAATCTTACAGAGCTGGAGGTCTTGTAAGTGCTTTTATTAATATGATTTCATATTTTCTATACAAATAAGTTACATTTTTATGAGTTGCATGCAATGGAGAGGCAAAATGATCTCCCCTACAGAGATTGATAAATTACATTTCATCAATATTTCAGGGATTTGTCAAACAACAATTTAAGTGGATCAATACCTGATTTTCTTGCTCAAATGCCACTATTGAGTGTTTTGTAAGTTTAACTTTAAACCTTATTAAAAAGGTTATGATATCAACATCCATTTGATAAATGTATCACACTCATGGTTGCAGAATCTTATATAGAAACAACCTATCAGGACAAATTCCCACCTCACTTATTGACAAAAAGAACAAAGGCTTGCTGTCATTAAGGTTAGCCTTTGATTTTCTCATTGAACAAAAATACTTTGCAAAAAAAAAGGGAAAAATACCTTTTTGATCTTGTGTTTTGAGGGGTAGATGTGTTTGGTCCCTGAGTTTTTAAAATGGACCTTTTTAGTCCTTAAGTTTCGATAAATCGGTTTAAAAGGTCTCTAAGCTTTTAGAATGGACCTTTTTAGTTCTTAAGTTTTGAGAAATATGTTTAAAAGGTCCCTCATATTATTTTTTCAATTGTTTGAAATTAATACTTTTAGTTTTTTAAATTTAAGAAACCATTCAATATTAACAAATAATAAAAAATATTAATTTTAAAAAAGTTGAAAAAAATAATATGAGAGATCTTTTAAACCTATTTCTCATAACTCAATGACTAAAAAAGTTCATTTTGAAAACTTAGGGACCTTTTAAACCTATTTCTTAAAACTCAGGGACTAAAAAAGTCTATTTTGAAAACTCAGGGACCAAACACACATATTATTCAAAACTGACCAATAAAGTACTTTTCCCAAAACAAAAAAATTTCCTAAAATCTTCTTCCAATTGAGAGGAGAAAATCTTCTAGAAACCTTTTTTACTAACTTGTTCTTCTTTCCATAAGTATTGAGGGAAATCCAAATTTGTATGAGACACCACCAAGTGAAAAGAAGAACAACATTGTAGTTCCTATAGTAGCAGCAGTTGGCGGTGTTATCATCCTTTTAGTATTGGTTTTAGCTTCTTTTTACTTCATTCGACGAAAAAGAAGTCCTAAAGGTAAGCTAAACAGTTGTAGTATGTATATATATATATTGTTAAATTACAAGTTTAGTCCCTAAACTTTTAGGTTTGTGTGTCTAATACGTCCATCAACTTTCAATTTGTGTGATGTTTGAATTTTAAAAAACATTCCCTATTTGATAGATCTTTAAACTTTCAAATTTGTGTTCAATAGGTCCCTCAATATATTATCTAATAGTTCAGTTAATTTTAAGAATCTCAAATACATCGAAAATCCTATTAGACACAAAATTGAAAATTTGGAGACCTAAAATTAGATATTTAAAGTTCAGAACTTATTAGACAAAAAAAAAAATTAAAAAGTTCTAAGAAACTTTTTAAGATTCTAGAACTACATGAATACAAACCTAAAAGTTTTGGACTAAACTCGTAATTTAACCCTTTTTTTTTAATTTCTTTATTCCAAAACTTCTATAATATCTCTCTATTGAACTCCTAATTAATTATTACACAGGTCCAATCATACAAAACACTCATTCACCACAAATTTCTCTTGTTGAACCTCATCCATTGGAGCCATTTCAGTCACCAAGTCGCCCATATTCCTTCTTTGATATCTTAAAAATCACTGACAATTTTGGTAGACTACTTGGTGAAGGTGGGTCTGGAAGGGTTTATTATGGTCTTATTGGTAAGACTGAAGTGGCTGTAAAGATGCTATCTCAAAAATCAGTTCAAGGGTATAAAGAATTTCAAGCAGAGGCATGTGAAAAACTTAAGCTTTTGAGCCCTTGATACCCTTTATTTTCAATATGCTTATTGACTTAATTACATTTGAAAAATGTTTCTCATGACAGGTTGATCTTCTTTTGAGAGTTCATCATAGAAACTTGACTAGTCTGATTGGATATTGTAATGAAGGAGAGACAAAAATGGGGCTTATCTATGAGTATATGAGCCAAGGAAACCTAGGAACAGTTCTCTTGGGTTGGATTTGAGTTCTCAATTATTCTAAAGATCTTCTTTTTTAGACAAGATATGGAGATAGTTTTTTTCTAACATTCTTCTGATGCATGTTATATGCAGGTAAAAATGGAGTTATTTTAAGATGGAAAGACAGACTTCAAATAGCAATTGATGCAGCACAAGGTTAGAAAGTAATTAAATAATTATATGCATTACAAGTTGTTTTAGTCCCGTTTGATAACCAAATTTGGTTTTGGAAAATTATGTCTGTTTTCTTTCAATTTCCTTACAATGATTTTCTTTTATTTATTTTGTTAAGTAGACACTTGAGTTCTTAGTCAAATTCAAAAAACAAAGACAAGTTTTTGAAAACTATTTTTTTTTTCAAAACTTAACTTGGTTTTAGAAAATATGGGAAAGGAGGTAGATATAACAAAACTAAGAGATTTATGGGTGGAAATAATGTTTGTGAGTTTAATTTTCAAAAACCAAAAACACAAAATCAAATGGTCATCAAATCAGTCTTTAATAATCATATAATTCCCTAATTCTAACTATTTTCCTTGTGAATGATACACATGTTTTAGGATTGGAGTATTTGCACAATGGTTGCACGCCACCAATGATCCATAGGGATATAAAATCAAGCAACATTTTGTTGAATGATAATTTACGAGCAAAACTAGCTGATTTTGGCTTGTCTAGGGCTTTTCCTATTGAGGAAAATGCCACTCATGTGACAACTAAAGTAGTTGGAACTCTTGGCTACCTTGATCCCGAGTATGTTCTTTCAACATGGTTATATAAAGGACATGTAAATCTAACCAGAAGAGGATAACATGACCAAGCTTTTTTTTTTTTTTTGGTTGGTAGGTATTACTCATCATACAAGTTAACAGAGAAGAGTGACGTATATAGCTTTGGAATTGTTCTTCTGGAACTCATAACGGGAAGACCAGCCTTGGCTAAAACGAGCGAGAAAAGTCACATAATTCAGTGGGTTCAGGCTAACATTAATCAAGGGGATATCTACTCTACCATGGATCCAAAAATAAAAGAAAGTTGCAATGTCAGCAGTGTGTGGAAAGTGGTGGACATATCAATGTCTTGCATTGCTCATGATTCTGCAAAGAGACCAAATATGAATCATGTTGTTAACGAACTCAAGGAATGCCTGAGCCTTGAGGTAAACCAAGGGGGAGGTTATCAAGTTGACTCTACAATGTCTAACTCCCCAAATTTCAATTCTGATTATGCCCCGTTGCCAAGATAGTCCATTTTATCTATTTTAAATAATTACAAATTGGACATTCTAAAATTATCTTTTTTAGTTTATCTGTAATACTAATATTTTTGAGTTGCTGTGTTTTTGTAATATTAGACATTCATTATACGTTAAATATATGGTCAATAGTAATTTATCACGTGGGATGCCATATACAATCAATACTATTTCATTCTTGTAACAAAATAGACTTAAGTTATAAAAAGTTCATAGTATATCACGGAATTAATACCTAATAGTATGTGTGATTAATTTCTGTTAATTAGTTTTAGGGTAAAATACCTTTTTGGTCCTTCATGTTTCAGGTAAGTTTCTAATAGGTCCCTAAGTTTCAAAATTGAACAATCAAGTCCCTACTATTTCAAAAATAGTTCTATTGAGTCCCTCCACCGTTAATTTTTTTAACGGTGCTGACGTGGCACGTTAAAAATATTAAAATATTTATTTTTTTTAATTAAAATAATAATTAAATAACAAAAATTTAAAAATAATAAAAAATTAAAAAAAATCTTCCTCTTCTCTCTCCCTATCCCGAATTCCCCTCTCTCTCCAATGGTTTTCTTCTCCTCTCTCTCCTCTTCTCTCTCCTCCACCCTTCCCCTTCTTGCCGGCGATATTCCCCGCTCGCCGCCCAAGCTCCTCTGCAAATCCACCTACGCCGGCAAAGAAATCTTCCTCTCCCTCTCTTCTCTCTCCCACATCCTCAAATCACGCCTCCATTTCTGTCATTTTCACCTGCTCCTCATGTTGGGTTTTATGCCTTAAAACTCGTAGATAGTGAATGTAACTGTTGATCGGATATTAATGAAATAATATTGATATATTTTTCCATTAATTTTTATTAGTTATTTTATATTTATCTTTGCCTAATAATAACCCTAATCAAATAAACTAAACATCCAAGGTTGTAATGAGTCTTGAACTATATGTAGCGACATATGGGATCATTGTTCAAGAAACAACCTAAAGGGTCTATAGTATAGGGATAAGACTGGGTGCCTTATCCTAGTGACACTATGGATACGACCCACTTTGTATTTGATACAAGCGTTGCGATCCAACGCGTTCGTGTAGGAGACATGCGAGTGGGGGTATCCTATGCAATGAGTTTGCATAAGACCGGACCGCGAAATAGTAACCACTGGTTATAACACCGTTAACTAGTTGGTTTTCTATTTCACTAGGACGACCTAGACAACTTAGTCTTAATCCTGAGTTGATTATGGACTCCTGCTCATGAGAGATTGTCCTTTGATTTGTATGGGTGAAAATGGCCAATACGCCGACTCAATAAGCCTACCACTTTGGGGACAAGACCGAATGGGGAGCTGGGAACATAATCGTACAAGATGGAATTCACTCCTTCCCGACTTTAGGGAAGCATATGAGTGTTCCCTTAAGTGGTTACTCCGAGTCTTGAACAAAGGGTCCTACCTTCTCAATGGCACGAGAGAGTTTTCTGTTTGATGGTTGGACCACAAACAGGTTGTTCATTAGAGGAGAACTGGTACTTAAGGAAATAGAGGTAACCGAGGGGTAAAACGGTAATTTGACCCAGCTGGTGTTACGGACACTCGTGAAGGACTAACTAGTCGATATTGGTCTATATCCGTGGACACAGAAAATATGTCTGCAGTGAGAAGAGTGCAACTGTGGGTCTATAGTGGAATGAACACACAGTTAACGAATATTGATTAATGTGGTTAATGAGTTTGATCAATTAATCTCACATCGTTGGAGCTTCTGATCTGCAGGTCCATTAGGTCCCATTGGTAGCTCATAAAGTAATTTGAGACAACTAAGTAATAAATGTAAATTGAAAATGTTCAATTTACTAAGGGAAACAAATATAATATATATTGATATATTATTATGAGAGAAATTAATATTTGAAGAAATTCAAATATAAATTTATGGAAGTTTGAAAGAGTTCAAATAATGAATTAATTAATTTAAGGCCTGAAATGTGTTTTGGCAAAATTAATTAATTCTAGGCCGAAAATTAAATATGTGATATTTAATTGGTGGTTAATTAATTACAGAATTCATTAACCGAGAATTAATCAATTATGGAAATAATTAATCACTTAAGGAAGTGATTAATCATTTATGGAAATGATCTAATCACTTATGAAAGTAATTAGTCATTTGTGGAAAAGATTAATCAATTATGGAATTGATTGATCATGATTGATTAATTAAGGAATAAGATTGAATCAATTTTTGGAAAAGATTGATTTAATTGAATATTTTATTCATGACCTCTCTTCTATAAATAGAACACTAGACCTAGTCTCAAAAAAAAAAAAAAAAAAAAAATAGAACACTAGACCTAATTGGTCATGACACTTGAAACTTTGCTCTTGCTTTTAGACTCTCAAAGACAAGACCTAGAATTCTCTCTAGCCTCCCTCTTAGAGAAAGACTCCCACAAGTCTTTTGCCTCCTAGACCTAGAGTCATACCGGTGTAACCTTTGTCGTTATTGTGTCAATCAAGAAGAAAATTCCAGCGATCAAGAGGCGAGGAGGCTGCTGCGTTTTCGTTCGTTGGAGCGTCATTGGCGAAGAACGGTCAAGTCTACAACGAAGGTATGTGACGATTCTTTCCCTTTTCTTTAGAAAAACATGAAAATAAATTTAGATTTATTTTTAAGCATGTTTAAACTGAATTTCCAGCAACTTTAAAAAGAGTTTAAAGTTTGATTGAGTTTTCGTAACGGTATTTTAATGTTAATTAATATACGGCGTAAGGTCTAATCGATGCGCTTCCGCTGCGTGGGGACTTTTATTCCCTTCACCTCCTTCCTCTCCCTCTTCTCTTCCAAACCCATATCTTTGAATCCCCAATTTCACCAAACAACTCTCTCCCTCTGCAATGGCACTCTGTACCCACACATTTGTTTCTCAAAACTCACCTCTTTCCCCGAATTGGCCTCCCTCTCGCCGGAAAAGCTCGCCAGCAGCGCCCTCAACTTCACCGACGTCGAGGTCCACGACGCCTACGCCAATTGCACCAAGCTCAAGACCCTCCTCTATGGCAGCCTCAATCCCACAGACCGCCGCGCTCTCGATGACTGTCTCGAGCTTCTCGACGACAGCATTGTTGAGCTCGAAACTTCGATTTTTGATCTAGCACCGTCGCAATGCCCCACCAGCCACTCCCACGATCTCTTGAGTATTGATTTGGAAATGTTGAAGAAAATCTCTGGAGTTAATCGGGCTACTGCGGCGGAGGAGGTGTTGCCGGAGTATGGGGCGATGAAGGGTGGGTTTCTGTTACGGATCAGGAATTTCACTATCGTTGGTGAAGCGGTCGCCGCCACTCCGAATTAAAGCACCACCAGATTTGTTGTACTGGACCCTTTAATTTGCCAGCGTGGGTAGATTTGCGGAGGAGCTTGGGTGGCGAGAAGGGGAAGGGAGAGAGAAGAGAGAGAGAAGAGGAGAAGAAAACCATTGGAGAGAGAGGGAATTCGAGATGGGGAGAGAGAAGAGGAAGATTTTTTTAATTTTTTATTATTTTTTAATTTTTGTTATTTAATTATTATTTTAATTAAAAAAATAAATATTTTAATATTTTTAACGTGCCACGTCAGCACCGTTAAAAAAATTAACGGTGGAGGGACTCAATAGAACTATTTTCGAAATAGTAGGGACTTGATTGTTCAATTTTGAAACTTAGGGACCTATTAGAAACTTACCTGAAACATGAAGGACCAAAAAGGTATTTTACCCTTAGTTTTATTATGTATCAGTTATTCAGTTTAGTCTGAAGCTTCTTCTCTCTCTCTGTACAATTGTTATAAATAGTCTTTCTCTATTATCAATAAAATGTGAGAGAAAAGTCCAGCTATCTCTGAAAATTTAATATGGTATCAAACCCAAACGGGTATTCGATCTAAAGAAAAAAATTGGGATCCGATCCAAGAATGGTGAAGCACCATCTTGAGGGGGCATGTTGAGGATCCCACATTGAAAAGAAAAGTGGAGACCTCACAATTTATATGTTAGAAGGGTTACCCCACTCATTGCCAATTGATTTTGAGATGGAAGCCCATGTGTATTTTATATGGTATCAGAGCCAGGTTCCGATCCTGGGACCTATGGGTTATGAGCCTTCAGACTAACTGTCAAACTTTTCTTGCACGCATCATTTTTTTCTCTCTCTCTGTACTTTGCGATATGGACAACTCCTCTACGCAAGCCCTAGTTTCAAATTCTTCAAACTCTGGTTCGAATACCTTTGTTTCTTTGTTAAACAACATTTGCAATCTTGTTTCAGTTCGCCTCGATTCCACAAATTACGTTCTTTGGAAGTTTCAGATTTCTCCGCTTCTGAAGTCTCACAAGCTTTACAAGTATGTTGATGGTACAGTAAAGCCACCAGAAACGATTTTGCGCGTTGAAGGACAACCTGCACAAGTTAATCCTGAATATGAGCAGTGGTATGAACGCGATCAGGCTCTCATCACCCTCATCAACGCAACCCTAACACAAACTGCCCTGTCCTATGTGATCGGCTGCAAAACTTCGAAAGAAGTCTGGGAGAAGCTTGCGCAACATTTCTCATCCTCAACACGCACGAACATTGTAGGCCTTAAGACCGAACTGAAAAGCATCATCAAGAAATCGACTAAATCGATAGATCAGTATGTGCAACGAGTCAAAGATGTTGTCAATCGTCTCGCCGTTGTATCAGTGATTATTGATTCTGAAGATTTGATAATATACACTCTCAATGGACTGCCGACATCTTACAATGTTTTCAAGACTTCATTATGCACGCGATCGCATACACCCTCATTTGATGAACTCCACATCTTGATGAAAACATAAGAAATCGCCTTGGAAAAGCAATCTAAACTCGAGGAATCGAATGTTGTTCCTAATCTTGCGATGGCAGCCAGTTTTGATTCTCAAGGTCGTGGATCTGGTAATTTGAGAGGAAGTAACAGAGGATCTGGTTCTGGTGGCCGTAGACGATTTGATAATAATCGTGGAGGTCGTGGTCATGGTCAGTTTTCTACTACTAATCATTCTTCTTTTAATCAATCATCCTCTGTTCAATCCTCTGCTCAGTTCTCTAGTATGGTCCACTGTCAAATTTGCCAGAAGTTTGGGCACAACGCTTTAAACTATTACAACAGAATGAATTACTCGTACCAGGGACGTTATCCACCCTACAAAACTTGCAGCCATGGCTGCTAGCACTTCTCACGCTCAGTCATCTCCTAGTACGAATACTGGATCTTTTCCCCAAGAATCTCATGTTTGGCTTTTTTTATATAGGTTGTAATGCTCACCTCACAAATGATTTGGCCAACCTCACTATATCTAATGCTTACAATGGAGAGGAGAACATCACAGTAGGTAATGGTCAGTCCCTCCCTATCTCACATACTGGTTATGGTCAAATTTCCTTGTCAAACACACCTTTTACTCTGTCTAAACTTTTTCGAGTACCTAATATCAGTACCAACCTTCTATCTGTTCATCAATTTTGCATCGATATAACAATTGTTCTTTCATATTTGACTCATCATCTTTTACAATTCAGGACAAACCTACGGGCAAGGTTCTATTCCACGACCCTAGTATCAATGGCATGTACCCTTTTTCAACCAATTCCTACCTCCTCAGCACAAGTTAGCCTTACTGCTCAAGTGGGAACCAAGACTTCTTCTACTGTGTGGCATGATCGGTTAGGCCATCCCTCTTCCCCTATCCTTCAATCCGTTTTTCACAATTCTAATATCCTTGTATCTTTTAGCAATTCTACTCATGTTTGTAAGCATTGCCTTGATGGCAAAATGACCAAATTACCTTTTTCCTTGTCTGTTTCTTCTTCTACTGTACCCCTTGAAATTCTTCATAGTGATGTATGGGGCCCTGCCCCTGAAAGTTCAATAAATGGTCACAAATACTATGTTTCCTTTATTGATGATCTAACTCGCTATACTTGGATTTTTCCTTTATCTCTTAGTCTGAAGTATTTCATGTTTTTACTAAGTTTCTGCCATTTGCTGAAAATCTGTTAATCATAAACTTAAAACCTTTAGGAGTGATGGGGGTGGAGAGTTTGTTAACCACAACTTACAAGAATACTTTCTTACCCGTGGCATACAACACCAAAAATCTTGCCCCTATACACCCGAACAAAATGGGGTTGCCGAGAGAAAACATCGTCATATCATCAATATAGCGCTTTCCTTGATTTCTAAATCATCCGTACCTCTTAAGTTCTGGTATTTTGCCTTTGTCACTGCTGTTTTTCTTATAAACCGTCTTCCCTCACCATCCCTTCAAAATAAGTCTCCCTTTGAGTTTCTTTTCAAAAGACCACCTGATTATTCTTCCCTTCGGGTTTTTGGTTGTGTCTGTTACCCTTTACTACATCCCTACAACAATCATAAACTTCAACCCCGTGCCACACAGTGTATATTTCTTGGTTACCCTCTAGGATACAAAGGCTACTTGTGCCATGATCCCAAACATGACAAATTTTATATATCACGCCATGTTGTATTTGAAGAATCCCTTTTCCCCTTTGTTGATCCTCACCTTTGTAAACCATTTGTTGTTTCAACTCCTATTACCTCTCCTCCTTCTGATATATCATATCATTTTGCAGCTTCATGTAATCTTCCTCTTTCCTCTCCTTAGCCCTTTTGTTTTTCATGAATCACCTTCCTCCTCTAGTCTCATATCTTCACCATCCACTTCTTCATGTCCTGAATTGGTCTCAACCTCATCTATATCAGAACCTAATCCTACACCTTCATCTATACCAGAAACTTCTCATTTTCCCACACCAATCACAAGCTCTTCCTCTGACCTATCCAACACCTCATTACCTACTGAAGGGGTTGATCATACATCTACTGTGATTAATCAACATCCAATGCAAACTAGATCCAAATCGGGTATCTCCAAAAAGAAGGTTTTTGTTGCCCAAACAACAAGTTCTTCTAGTGAACCAACCTCTTTCACACAGGCTTCAAAATGTTTGGAATGGCAATCTGCTATGCAGGAAGAATTTAATGCCTTACTTAAACAAGGCACTTGGACTTTGACACCTTTACCTTCTCATAAGAAAGCAATAGGATTGTAACGCCCGCAAAGTGAGATTAATATTAAAATTCTTATGTTGGAGTTAATTTGGAATTTAGAGGGAAATTTTCAAATATTAAAAGATTTGAAAATAGGTGGGAAAATAGGATTTAGCATGATCTTGTGTTTCCTTAAAGTAAAAGGATGAAGGGATGACATTTTTGTAATTATATTGAAGTTTTAACCAAGCCCAAGCCCAAACTCCTTCTGTTAAAAAAAACAAGCACGGAGCCCTAGGTGAGCCATCATCTTCAACCTTCACTCTTCTCCCTCCTTACTCCTTACCCGACCATCAGCCCCAAGTTCTTCCCCCCAACGTTTGTTTAGCAACTTTGGCAGCAGCTACTCGGCGACCCCAGCAGCAACTCCAGCGACACCTTCACACATCCTCCGGCGATTCCCTCACAGCGGCAGCTCGCGACCATCTCCGGCGAGCAACCCGTGGATTCCGCGGCGGTGCATTCTCCAGCAAGCTCACGGTAGTTCGTGCGGCAGTGCGGGGTTGTTTCCGGCGGTGTTGGAGCGGCAGTGGAGCAGGCGCAGCAGGTGCATGGTGCGGCGGTTCTCCGGCGTGGTTGGGTGTTTTCCGACGAGCAACATTCTGATCTACGCGAACATCGTCGATTTTGAGCGTTTTCAGCTTGGGAATTTGATTTTCAACAAGCTTTGTGAGGGTAAGTGAGTTTTAGAGTAGTTTTTAGCTTATTTATTACTAAATCAAGATTACCCATTGAAGTTAGCCTTTGTATCAAGGTTTTTCCTAGTTGTTGGAGTCGAAACTAACGGAATTGGACTAATTAGTGCTACTTATCTCAAACCTCAGGGTATTAGTGCCACGTCAGGAGCTGTTAGGATTTAACGGAAAAATTAACGACAGAGACCAAAGTGCTACTTATCTCAAACTTCAGGATATTTTTTTTGTTTCCCTTGAAAACTTAAGGACGAAAGTGTTACTTAACCTAAACCTCATAGACCTAATTATTTATCATTCTCTCTCTTTACTTCCCTTCTTCTTCTCCATCTTCTTCTCCATCTTCTTACTCTTCATCCTTCCTTCTTCTTCTTCATATCTCCGACGGCCGCGCTGGCTGCCGGCTGTCGACTGTTTTTTTTTTAGATTTCTCCCTTCCCTCTTTTCTTTTTCTTCTTCCTCCCTCTTTTCACTATTTTTTAAAAAATAGTGAAAAGAGGGAGGAAGAAGAAAAAGAAAAGAGTGAAGGGAGAAATATTAAAAAAAAAACTGTCGGCGGCGGCGACATCGACGAGTGGTGGCTGCCGGCCGCCGGAGATAAGAAGAAGAAGAATAAGGAAAGGATGAAGAGGAATAAGATGGAGAGGAAGAGGAAGAAAAGTAAAGGGAGAGAATGAGAAATAATTAAAAATAATAATATTTTTTTTATTTTAATATATTTTTATTTAAAATTTGTTTAAAATATATTTTTAAAATAATAGTGTCACGTCAACCGTTAAGATTTAACAGAAAAGTTGACAGTAGAGACCAAAGTGCTCCTTATCTCAAACCTAGGAGTATTTTTGTTGAGTTTGAAAACTCAGGAACCAAAGTGTCAACCCAAACCTCAGAAACCAAAAGTGTATTTTTAAAAAAAAAAAAGAAAAGAAAATATGACTTTATTTATACTAAAATCAGCCGTGGAAATAGGCGTGATTTTAAATTGAACAAGTTGAGTGTCTATTTATATTTTTTTATTTTTAAATCAAAACAAGAACAAGTAGAGTTTTTTTTTTTTTTTTGAAAGAACAAGTAGAGTTGACTTGTTTTTTTATTTAGAAAGTAAATTCTCTCATTACTTAAAAATTTTGTCATCATTGAAATCAACTACTCTCTACTTAATTTAATTTTTTTTATTTGCTAATGTCAGAGATTCAATGCCACGACTCAGTCAAATATTCCCATTCAGCTTTTTATATTCAAAAAAGACAACTAATAATCAAAAGAATAATATCTCGAGAAAAAATGAGTGGAAGGGAGAGAGATGAAAAAATCAACCAACGTGAAAGAGAAGATATTTGCTTGAGAATAATCCACCAAAGTGTGAAAAGAAGGAAAAAATAAAACAAAAAACAAATCATAGAAAAAGACAAATTGTTAGCAATAACATCGGTAAATCTTAAGAAATTGTTTGGTTAAACTTGTGGTCTAGCATTAGACTTTTTTATGGTAACATACATATATTTAATATTGTTGAGGATCTTAAGAAAAATGAAGAGACCACATAATACATAGGGACAGTTGCATAGATCGTAAATTGGACTAATTAATAGTAAATATAGCACAGTTGCAAACTAATTGCAAATATAGCAAAATTAATTGTACAAGACCAAAAAGTTGTTGTCAGATTCTATCCGTGTCTATCACGAATAGGCTCTGATTATTCAAAGTATATCAGTGTCTATCGCTGATAGACTTCGATTAATCAAAGTCTATCAGTGACTATCACTGAATCAAAGTCTATCAATGATAGTCATTGATAGATTTTGATTAACCAGAGTTTATCAGCGATAGACACTGATAGACTCTGAATAATCAGAATCTATTAGTAGACGGATAGATTTTGATTAATCAGAGTCTATCGATGATAAACTCTGATAATCGAAGTCTATCAAATAGATTCTAATTAACCAGAGTCTATCAGTGTCTATCAATAATATACTCTGATAGATTTTGCTATATTTGCATTTTTTTTACATTGTGCTATATTTGCTATTAATTTGGTCCAATTTGTCACCCACTACAAATTCTCTAATACATATATGTTACTCTTCGTCCGTTTTGAGATGGAATCTTTAATATCTTATCGGAGCTCACAAAGTCCAAACATGCACAAAAATAGTAAACTCAAGGAGGCACAATCTTAAAGAACAGGGTGAGGGATTCTATTGAAAAGATAAGATGAGAACATTGAGAAGGCCTGAATTCCAACTGATTTTGAAATGAAACCGTATCTTTATCTAATATAAGTGTACTATAAATTAATCTACGATATGAAGTTTCAAAAACTAAATACCAATAAGACATTGTTTTTGTAGCCTCTAATGGAATTATATATCTATGATTTATGTAATGCAAAAACAAATGAGGATGCATGTATTCAACATTTCTATTAATCATTTTCATTGACCATTCAAAGCCAAGTTGCCAACAGGCTCAGCCTCACCCGGAAGGATTCATATTTACCATCTGCCAAATGAACTTGTCTAGTTGACTTTCATGGAATGAAAACATTGCGTAAATGAGATTCCCTTATTTACAAATTTTTCAATAGACATCTCAGTATTCGGCCCTACAAACAGCTCTTAGTTGACCAATTCATTTGAGCAAAAGTCCATAAATTGTTCGACGAAATGCCTCACTCTCTCTACTCATCCTAATCCAATGGGCACATTCAACGCCTTCCTTCTTGCCTTTCTCGCCAGTTTCTCTCTTCTGCATTTGGTTCATGCCCAAGGCCAACAAGGTCAGTACCTTGCTCGAGTTCCATTCGATAACTACTTGATTCTTTGTGTTCGGTTTTTTAAAATTAAGTACTTTATAAAGTTTCTTTGTTTTGTTATTTAACTTCTTTCCGTGTTTTCAAAATCCCAAGTCAAGTTTTTAGCTTTCAAAAACTTGTTCTGTTTTTAGAATTTGGTTAGGAATTCAAACGTATCCTTAACAAAGATGGAATCCATTATAAGTAAATTGAGTGAAATTAAAACAAGTATAATTTTCAAAGCCAAAAGCCAAATGATTATCAAATGTCAAACCTCAATTACTAGCTATATTTGCTTTTTTGGTTTGTTTCCAAGCAATGAGTTAAGAGCTTGATTCTTCTTGCACTATTTTCAGGCTTCATTAGTATCGATTGCGGATCGAATTCTAGTTATACTGAGCCAACTACGGGTATAAATTATGTCTCTGATTCAAATTACGTGGAAACTGGCTTGGCAAAAAGTATACCATCGGGCAGCATTTCAAATACTCTCCTAAAACAGCTATGGAATCTTAGAAGCTTTCCTGACGGGACAAGGAACTGCTATAACGTTAAAGTGAAAGTCAACACCAAGTACTTGATTCGAGCAACTTTCTTGTACGCGAATTACGATGGCCGAAATAGCATCCCAGAATTTGATCTATATTTTGGACCAGATTTTTGGGTGACAGTGAAATTGGAAGAGGTACAAAATATTATCAACAGGGAAATCATTCATATCACAAGTTCAAATCAGGTGCAGGTCTGCCTTGTCAACAATGGAAATGGGATACCTTTTATTTCAGCGTTGGAGTTGAGGCCATTGGCAAACACCAGTTATGCAACTGTGAGTGGATCATTAACATCCTTCTTGCGCTTGGACATTGGTGCTCCAAACGATACTTTCCTCAGGTGAGTATGACTTTCTACTCTCAATTCTGGATTCTGTTTTATGTTTTCGGAGGTGTGTTTTTGAAGACTGATTTTAGATTTTGTGATCCAAATAGTAAAAATTTTGAAAACAATAATTTAATGTTTTCAATGTATGGAGATTATGAATTTGTGAAATTTTAAGATGTAGATATCAATTAAAAAAGATAAAACTTTAGGCCCCGTTTTATAACCATTTGGTTTTTGCTTTTTAGTTTTTGAAAATTATACTTGTTTCCTCTCAATTTGTTTACCATGGTTTTCATCTTTATTAAGTACACATTTGAATTTCTAGAAAAATTCTAAAAACAAAAACAAGTTTTTGAAAACCGTTTTTTTTTAGTTTTCAAAATTAGACTTCTTTTTTGAAAATAAGGGAATGACATAGATAACATAATGAAGAAACTTGTAGAATATAAAAGTAGTGTTTATAGGCTTAATTTTCGAAAACCAAAAACTAAAAATGAAATGGTTATCAAACAGAGCATAAAATAACTATAATAAACTCAATTTTTTTATTAAATTAAAATATAGGTATAATATAATATATTATAAATTATATGATAGTAAAATAATAATAATTATACAAAAATTATAACATAAAACATATACATAAATTAATTAATAATAGTTTATGTTCAACCTAATGTTTTGTTGGTAACCTTCAACTAGTTTTATGGTTTATAAATATATTATTGAACACATTTTGAACAATTGTTTAAATGAGAATCCAATTTCTAACTCCGTTTGATAAGCATTTGGTTTTTGGTTTTTGAAAATTAGACTTGTTTTCTCCCTAATTTCCTTAGAATGATTTTCATCTTTGTTAAAGATGCATTTGAATTCTTAGTTAAATTCCAATAACAAAAACAAGTTTTTTGAAAACTACTTTTTTTTAGTTTTCAAAACTTGGCTTGATTTTTAAAAAGATGGGAAGAAGGTGGGTAACATAACAAATGAATTTATTGGTGGAAGTTATGTTTTATAAGCTTAATTTTCAAAAACCAAAAATAAAAAACTAAGGTCCGATTTGATAACCATTTGGTTTTTGAAAATTATGCTTATTTCCTTCCAATTTCCTTACCTTGGTCTTAATCTTTGTCAATGGCACATTTGAGTTCCTAGCCAAATTCCAAAAACAAAAACAAGTTTTTGAAAACTATTTTTTTTTAGTTTTAAAAAATTGGCTTGGTTTTTGAAATCATGGGAAGAATGTATTAAAAAAACAAAGAAACTTAGGGGTGGAGGTAGTGTTTATAAACTTAATTTTCAAAAACCAAAAGCCAAATACCAAATACCAAATGGTTATCAAACGAGACCTAAATGATTATCAAACAAGGCCTAAATCTACTACCAAACACATATCTCAAAACATAAAATACAACTTTGTTTTCAAATCACCTCCCAAATGTATCCTTAAAACTATTTCTAACCTATTATGATATGACCTTTTTAGGTATCCCGACGACATATATGATCGTGTTTGGAGTCCACCAGTTCCAATCATCAAATGGAGTCCAATAAGTACTTCACTTTTGATTAATAACCAAGATTCACTTGGTTACATAGTACCCTCTAAGGTGTTAAGTACGGCCTCCACAGTAATAAATGCAAGTGAACCAATGGAATTTTCTTGGAGCGATGCTGATCCGTCCAACAAATACTACATATATATGTATTTTGCTGAACTTCAGGAGCTCCAAGCCAACCAATCTAGATTATTCAAAATCTATATAAATGGCATTCCTTTCATTACCGACGATATTGTCGTTGAGTATCGAACGGAAAAAGTTGCTTATAGCACAACTCCCTTGACTACCAATGATACGTACGACGTTAAATTGATCATGTCCGAAGGTTCAACTCTTCCCCCCTTCCTGAACGCGGTCGAGATATACAAAGTAATCAACTTTGAACAACTTACGACAGATCAAGGAGATGGTAACATTTATGCACATTGATTTTTACGCATTATCATTTTTTTTGTTGTTTCTCTCAATATTTACTTCATTGTCCCAATTTCTTCTTAGTTGGTGCCATTGAATCCATTAAGAGTTCTTATGGCGTTACGAAAGATTGGCAAGGAGATCCATGTGCCCCTAAGATGTTTGCTTGGCAGGGTGTCAACTGTAGTTATGATGCTTCAAATCCTCCTAGAATCACAAGGCTGTGAGTATCTTTTGCATCTGTTTGGCTATCAATTTGTTGGGATGGTTCCTCTTATTTGGAAGTTAGATTGATAGTCCAATTCTTATTTATCAGAGACTTATCATCAAGTGGATTGACTGGAGAAATTTCAGCCAACATATCAAATCTAGCAAAGCTAGTGTTTTTGTAAGTGTCTTTTTCTTACCTCTTTTAAAAATTCTCTCTTTGGCCATATTTAACCAAGTTTTTGAAAAGGGTGAGGAATAAATATTATCATGTACAATAAGTTGAACCTATAGATTTAGTTTTTTTTTTCTTTTTTTACTACACATATGGAGCAGGAAGAATCGAACCACATACCTTTTGGTCATTAGTAAAGTTTTATGTCAGTTGAACTATGTTCAGATCGACCTCTACTTAGTTGAACCTATACCTATCTTTTTTTTTTTTTTTTTTTTTCAATTGAACATATCTCAATTAGTCAAAGAGATTAGTCACCTCCCTAGAAGAGTAAGATTCAAATTCTTCATTCCTGTGTAATTAAAGTTGGAATAATATGTGATACTGATACCATGTCTATTTAAAATTTCACTCCATCTTTTTATACAAATAATTATTTCTATGAAATAAAATAGATGTACAAGAGATTGATAAATTACTCAATTATTTCAGGGATTTGTCAAATAATAGCTTAAATGGACCAGTGCCTGATTTTCTTGCTGATATGCCACTGTTGACTGTTATGTAAGTTGACTTTGAATCCCATGTGAAAGATCAATATCTTTTGTGAAAAAATATGTAGATCACAATCCATTGTCCAATAATATTGCAGAAACTTATCTGGAAACAACCTATCAGGACAAATTCCTTCCTCACTTATAGACAAAAGGGACAAAGGCTCTCTTTCATTAAGGTTCTCTTATTTATTTTCATTAAACCCTAAGAATAATACTTAGAAAATTCCTTAATCTCTCCTCCCAATTGAGGGGAAAATCTTCTCAAAGCCTTTTAACTAATTTATTAACTTTTCATGAATGTTACTTTCACAAGTTTGGAAGGAAACCCCAATCTACAAGGAACAACAACACCAAGTGAAAAGAAGAAGAATAACATAGTAGTTCCCATAGTTGCAGCAATTGGTGGTGCTATCATCATTATAGTATTGATTTTAGCTTCTGTTTACTTCATCAGAAGAAAAAGAAATCCTAAAGGTAAGCTAACAATTTGGTTAGAACCCGTTTGAAAACGAGAAACAGAAACGTTATCAAACGACGACCCCTTAACTCTTTATATGTATCAAAATTTCTAATTGTTACAGGCCCGATCATAGTGGAGCCTCATTCACCAATAAATTCTGAGATTCAACTTCATCCACACGAGCCATTACAGACACCAAGTCGCCAATTTTCCTACTCAGACATCTTGAAAATGACTAATAACTTTGGTAAACTATTGGGTGAAGGTGGGTTTGGAAAGGTTTATTATGGTGTCATGAGTAACGACACTGAAGTGGCTGTCAAGATGCTATCTCCAAAATCAGCTCAAGGCTATCGAGAATTTCAAGCTGAGGTATCTAATCCTAACACAATTAGTCCAAAATTAAAGTTATTTTTAGCACTCAATAGCTTTATTTTCCATGCTTGTTATATTGAGTTTTTTTTTTAATTCGTGATAGGTCGATCTTCTTTTGAGAGTTCATCACAGAAACTTAACTGGCCTTGTTGGATATTGCAACGAAGGGGAGACAAAAATGGGACTTGTCTATGAATACATGGGCAAGGGAAACCTAGGATCAATTCTTTTAGGTAGGAATAATAATCAAATTTAGCTTAATATAGTTGAACAAACTGTGTCAGTTCTACTAATATTCTTTCAATAAATTTTCATGTAGGTGGAAGAGGAGAAGTTTTAAAATGGGAAGACAGACTTCAAATAGCATTGGATTCAGCACAAGGTAGACAAGTAAAAAATAGGCAAAGCTTTACTATAATTGAAGTCTAATACTCATTCTAACTATCAAAGTCACAACATTTTCAGGATTGGAATATCTACATAATGGTTGTAGGCCACCAATTATCCATAGAGACATTAAATCAAGTAACATTCTATTGAATGAGTATTTACAAGCAAAACTCGCTGATTTTGGCCTATCGAGAGCTTTTCCTATGGAGGGAGGTGCCACCCATGTGACGACGAGAGTGGTCGGAACTCCTGGCTATCTTGATCCTGAGTATGTCCTTCCTCTACCATCTTTTAAGTATAAGAATACAAAAATCTACTTTAAAACAGTAACTTACCAATGCTTTAATTTTTGGCTTTAAGGTATTACACGTCGTACAAGTTGACAGAGAAGAGTGACGTTTATAGCTTTGGAATTGTGATTCTAGAACTCATTAGTGGAAGACCGGTACTGGTGAAAACGAGTGAGAAAAGTCACATTATTCAGTGGGTTGATTCCAACATTAACCAAGGTGATATCTATTCCATAATTGACCCCAAAATAAAAGATGATTGCAACACAAACTCTGTGTGGAAAGCAGTAGACGTGGGAATGTCTTGCACTGCTCGTAACCCTATAAATAGACCAACAATGAGTCATGTTGTAAGCGAACTCAAAGAATGTCTGAACATTGAGTTAAATCAGAGAGGTCATCAAATTGACTCTGCAACCACTATCTCCTCAACATTCCATTCTGAGATTGGCCCTATGGCAAGATAGTTGTTCATTTTGTATTACAAAAGCCTTGGAGTGATTTTCATTATTTATTTGTTTTATATATAATCATTAAGTTTTTTTTTTTTTTTTTTTGGAATTCAACAATTATGTTAAAACAATTGTCTATATGTGTACAAGTACTAAAATGTATGCAATAATGTATGAGTAAGTGTTGCCAACAAGAGCACAGCTCAACTGACATAAAGATGTACTGATAACCAATCTCCTACCTCTGTATTGTCAAAAAAAAAAAAAAAAAAAAAAAAAAAAAAACAAAACAAAATGTATGAGTAAGTGTTCAGTTTTTTTTTTTTTTTTTTTTTACAATATGTGGGGTAGTTCTATTTCATTCTTTATTACAAAGTTCAGTTATAGTTAACTAAACATCAAGGACTAATTAACATAATTCTTTAAAAAAAAAAAAAAAACCAATCATGTGATTTAGATTTATACAAAAACTTCTTTACTAATGCTCCATTTGATAACCATTTGGTTTTCTATTTTTGGTTTTTGAAAATTATGCTTGTTTTCTCCTAAATTCCCTACCATGACTTTCATCTTTGTTAAGGATTCATTTGAATTCCTAACCAAATTCTAAAAACAAAAACAAATTTTTGAAAACTACTTTTTTTGTTTTCAAAATTGGACTTGGTTTTTAAAAACAAGAAATAAAATTGATACTAAAACAAAGAAACTTATATGTAATTTTCAAAAACCAAATGGTTATCAAATGTGACCTAAACTTTCTTATTAGATATATAATAATTCATGGGTGATATGGAAACTAAATAGTAGACTACATATATCTATAAAAATATTGAAATAATTACATAATCATTATATATTTTAAGAAAAATTATAGAGATATTTTAAAACCAAAGTTCCATATGATATTGATTTCCTTAAAATAAAAAAAATAAAAATCATGCCATTATCATTTGTGTAAAGTCAACGGTTTAGGGGAAAGCACAAAAGTATGATTTGATAAATTCTTTTTTTTTTTTTTTAAATTCAACAACATTTGGAGTAGGGGTTTCGAACCTCTGACTTTTTGGATCCATACATATCAATTTCCGCTGAGCTATGCTCACTCTGACGAGTCTCTTTCTTGTTATCATGTACTCATAAATCTACGGATATAATCCACTTTGATCCAAGATCCAACAACATTTGGAGTGGGGGATTCGAACCTCTGACTTTTTGGTTGAGGCCCTTGAGAGTATACTGATGCGCAATTTGCTTACCGCAAGTGTACGGGTCAAGTAATAATATAGTGTTTTCGTGTAAAACGAGTGTCGTCCTCTGGATTGGTTTTCTAGCAAATCAAATACCGTGAATAATCTTATCCAATTTTATTTAGGGAGCAAAACTCAATGATAAAAGATAAATCTAAAGACAAAAAGCATAAAATAAAGGTGGAGACTCAAATGGAAAGACTCTTAGAGAATTGATTTCATTGTTGAGATTGAGGATAAATTAATGGGATGAATTTAACATGCAATTATTCTACTAAGTCTAGGAACCTTTTATCACAACTATCTCTCCCGAGCATAATTGATTCTCATGCATGCAATCAACTTGATATCCCTATCTAAGTTCATTAACATGCAAGGCTTTGAGTTTAGTTCTTCAAGCAACATCTAAAGTTATTCCAAATCCCGTCACAAACTAAGAATTTCTACTTTAGTCATGCAATTAAATAAAGTAAGTCTTAGGCCAAATCCCCTCTCCCAAGCAAGATTCAACACTCCAATCATTCAACTAGTGATCAAGTAATTGAAAGCATTTAACCATAATTGCATAGGTAAAATAAATGCATATTCATACCACAAATCAATCCAACAAACTAAAACAACTACATCAATCCCTAAGACAAACAACTAGCAATTCATAGTCTTTAAACTACAAACACTAATTGAAAGAAAAGCCATAAAACTACAAAAGGTAAGGGAAAGAGAAAGGAAAACTCGAATCTGTCGAAACCGGCACGTCCCCGTCACGATCTCCACGTCTTCTCGCTTGATTCCCGCTCCTTGGCCTTGCTTTAGCTCCCACCAAAGGTCTTTAGTCGAAATTAGGGCTAAAATCTAACCAATTGGGCTCCCCTTGGCCGTAGCATGAAAAGAAGATTATATAGAAAATCTGTCGATAGCGTCGAGACGCTACAGACTGCGTCACGACGCTATTGCGATATGCAATTTTGGAAAATTTTTCGATAGCGTCGCGACGCTGGTCCTAGCATCGCGACGCTTTTTTTTTTTTTTTTTTTTTTTTAGATTGAAGACTCCATTTGACTCCAATTGCTGAATTAAGCTTCAAACACATACTTCCTACAAATAAAACATAAAAATGCATAAATTTGGGCAAATAATTGTAAAAGACTAGCTTAATTAATCAGAGAAAAATAGCTAGCTATGCTTGCTATCATATACATATCAATTAGTGCTGAGCTATGCTCACTTTGACAAGTCTCTTTCTTGTTATCATGTACTCAATAAATCTACGAGTATAATCATCGTTTTGTAGATACAATCTGTTGATGCCAAAATTTGGCCAAGGGACTCACCTGACCTCCACGTGCCACCAACGGTAAATTTGTAGATGAAGGGGAAGACGTGACCTGCAAGACAGTAAACCTGCGCACCGGTGTGGTGCTCGCCACACTGGCTCCGATGCTTAAGTCAGCAAGCAGAACGGTAGGGAGTGGAAAAGTAAGAGCAAGAGGAAAGAGAGTAGAGAATGTAAAATAGCGTTTAGGGATCGAATCTCCGCCCCTTCTTCAGTGGCGAAGAGGGGTATAAATACTTGTTCATCCTCCTAGCGTTTTTAGGGTTTCAGAGGCATTTTCGGTCAAACCAGGCAAACCCCGGGGCAGATGGAAGCAGTGGGGACCTAACGGCACCAGACGGGCTCGGCGCGCGCGAGCGGGCCGAGGGTCGGCCTCGGCCCATGGCCGAGGCCGAGCACGGGGTCGGGCCAAAAACCCGACCCCTTTGGTCTTGGCCCGTCCCACTTACCGGTTTTGCCTCCTTGGTCCATCTCTCAGCCCGATTTCTCCTCGGTTGCCCTCGTCAGCTCCTTGCATATCGGGGTGGTCCAAAATTGCCTATAACATTAAGCCCCCACTCTTGAATTGGGATTCGGGGTGGCTTATTGCTATAAGTTGAGCTCCTTAAGCCCGATTTAAGAGTAATGACCCTTGCCTTGGGTTGGCTTATGTGTAGCTTTGTTGTCGTCCTGCAAAGTAGGATAGAAGTAGGCACTCCCTGAATAGGGGTTAGATGAAATGGAGATGAAAAAGGGTGAGAGATTGGTCGGTCGGCCTCGGCTTTGGGAAGAGGCCGAGCACAGCCATCTCCATCTCCCCCGTACTTGGTTATTCGGAACGCCTCAATCCAGTTTCTAGTCTGCAAAAGAGAAGTTAGGGAAGAGGCTAGGATCGGGCTCGACCTCAAGCCCCTGTTAGCCTAAAATTTGGCTCCCTGCATCCACATGTCAGTTCTTGTAGGAAAATAATGAGAGAATAGGTTTGAACATGTAAATTTTAGTAGAACATGCTAAACATAGGTGCTTTTTGTTTAATAGGGAGTGCATATCCCCGGTGACTTGCTTTTTGTTTAATATGGAGTGCATATCCCCTTTGCAGCCCCCAATTTCAGGTAAAGCTTCATTTAAACACAAAGTGTAGTTGGGTAAAGAGAAGAATACCTTTTAGGGTTTGTGTTCGGACTTGGCAAAATGTGCCCAACCAGACGAGTTGAGATAACATGTGGCTTTGAGGAGGTTGTGGAGATGCATCAACCTCTCTGGCCGGAATTAGTCTCTTCCCAAGGGTGCGTACACTCTGTTGGGAACCTGGACTTTCGTGGCTGAATTTTGGACTTGGCCTCTAGGTGGTCGGCCTCGGCTTTGGCATGAGGCCGACCAGCTTCCTTATGCTATTTGCTTGCTCCGTAGTTGGGCTTGTGTGCGGATTCACTTTTCTGCTTGAACATTTCTTTGTTGCTTTGGATATTTCGGTTGTGCAAGTCGAGCCTCACTGCAAGCCCCCCACAGTCGTTCTTAGGGCTAGAATGCTCGGTTTCCTACATTGCTCGTTATTCTGCTCATCAATCTGTTGTGTTCATCCCAGGGGTGCGTACACTCTTCTGGGGAAAAGCTTGGGGAGGTTGAGGGCATGCGTCAACCTCTTTGCAAGAGTTTAGTCTCCTTCCAAGGGAAAGTGCAGAAGTTCGGCTTCTACAAGAATCACTCTCGTTTGGCCATATGTGCCAATCCTATGGAAAAATGCTTTGCACAAACATAGTATAAAGAATTTTATCAAATTCGCAAGTGTCTGCATCGTACCATGGGAAAAAGCTATGTGTTATACAAAATGAGAATAAATAATCTTAAAAATAGCTCCACAGCTGTTCGTAATCCTAACTTGAATAAGAAAGGAAAGTCAAAATCATTGCAACATGGCCACGATTATGATGGACTCGGCCTGTCCTTACTCCCAAACCCCCACTCAAAATGTGCATTCATTACCTTGGACATGCATTTTTTGAGTAAGGAAAAACTAACTTCGTACCTGGGCCTCTAAGGGTGAAGTCCAGCCTTGGCCTCGGGATGGTCGGCCTCGGCCTTGGCATGTGGCCGACCACCTCCTCTGTGTTGTTCGCTTGCTTGTTTTTCATCCCAAGGGTGCGTGCACTCTTCTGGGGAAAAGCTTGGGGAGGCCTAGGAATTTCCCAAGCCTCTCTTCAAGCTGCATGGTCATCCCAGGGGTGCGTACACTCTTCTGGGGAAAAGCTTGGGGAGGCCTAGGAATTTCCCGAGCCTCTCTTCAAGCGTCATGGTCATCCCAGGGGTGCGTACACTCTTCTAGGGAAAAGCTTGGGGAGGCCTAGGAATTTCCCAAGCCTCTCTTCAAGCTGCATGGTCATCCCAGGGGTGCGTACACTCTTCTGGGGAAAAGCTTGGGGAGGCCTAGGAATTTCCCAAGCCTCTCTTCAAGCTGCATGGTCATCCCAGGGGTGCGTACACTCTTCTGGGGAAAAGCTTGGGGAGGCCTAGGAATTTCCCGAGCCTCTCTTCAAGCGTCATGGTCATCCCAGGGGTGCGTACACTCTTATGGGGAAAAGCTTGGGGAGGCCTAGGAATTTCCCGAGCCTCTCTTCAAGCGTCATGGTCATCCCAGGGGTGCGTACACTCTTATGGGGAAAAGCTTGGGGAGGCCTAGGAATTTCCCAAGCCTCTCTTCAAGCAGCATGGTCATCCCAGGGGTGCGTACACTCTTCTGGGGAAAAACTTGGGGAGGCCTAGGAATTTCCCAAGCCTCTCTTCAAGCGTCATGGTCATCCCAGGGGTGCGTACACTCTTCTGGGGAAAAGCTTGGGGAGACCTAGGAATTTCCCGAGCCTCTCTTCAAGGGTCATGGTCATCCCAGGGGTGCGTACACTCTTCTGGGGAAAAACTTGGGGAGGCCTAGGAATTTCCCGAGCCTCTCTTCAAGCGTCATGGTCATCCCAGGGGTGCGTACACTCTTCTGGGGAAAAGCTTGGGGAGGCCTTGGAATTTCCCGAGCCTCTCTTCAAGCGTCATGGTCATCCCAGGGGTGCGTACACTCTTCTGGGGAAAAGCTTGGGGAGGCCTAGGAATTTCCCAAGCCTCTCTTCAAGCTGCATGGTCATCCCAGGGGTGCGTACACTCTTCTGGGGAAAAGCTTTGGGAGGCCTAAGAATTTCCCAAGCCTCTCTTCAAGCTGCATGGTCATCCCAGGGGTGCGTACACTCTTCTGGGGAAAAGCTTGGGGAGGCCTAGGAATTTCCCGAGCCTCTCTTCAAGCTGCATGGTCATCCCAGGGGTGCGTACACTCTTTTGGGGAAAAGCTTGGGGAGGCCTAGGAATTTCCCAAGCCTCTCTTCAAGCTGCATGGTCATCTCAGGGGTGCGTACACTCTTCTGGGGAAAAGCTTGGGGAGGCCTAGGAATTTCCCAAGCCTCTCTTCAAGCTGCATGGTCATCCCAGGGGTGCGTACACTCTTCTGGGGAAAAGCTTGGGGAGGCCTAGGAATTTCCCGAGCCTCTCTTCAAGCGTCATGGTCATCCCAGGGGTGCGTACACTCTTCTGGGGAAAAGCTTGGGGAGGCCTAGGAATTTCCCGAGCCTCTCTTCAAGCGTCATGGTCATCCCAGGGGTGCGTACACTCTTCTGGGGAAAAGCTTGGGGAGGCCTAGGAATTTCCCGAGCCTCTCTTCAAGCGTCATGGTCATCCCAGAGGTGCGTACACTCTTCTGGGGAAAAGCTTGGGGAGGCCTAGGAATTTCCCAAGCCTCTCTTCAAGCTGCATGGTCATCCCAGGGGTGCGTACACTCTTCTGGGGAAAAGCTTGAGGAGGCCTAGGAATTTCCCAAGCCTCTCTTCAAGCTGCATGGTCATCCAGGGGTGCGTACACTCTTCTGGGGAAAAGCTTGGGGAGGCCTAGGAATTTCCCTGCCTGACTGTCCACCGGATGGTCCTCCTAAAATTGTTCGTATCTCGAGCGGTGGGTTAACACCGTCTTTACCTTGATCTGCTGATAATGGCTCTAGCTTCTGTCATTTCCCACAAACTCCTTGAGGTAACCCTTTCGGGTTAGGGCTTCTATCTCGTCTCTCAATTGTATGCATTTCCGGGTTGTATGACCATGGTCTCCGTGGAAGATGCATCACTTGTTCCCATTCCTCCTGTTGGGTCCGGCCTCAATTTTTCTGGGCACTTCATTAGGTCTGTCGCAACGTCATCGCGATGCGGAGCGGCCGACGTCCTTTCCTAAGGGTCTCTTTCGAGGTGAGAGGTTTGGAGTCGCCACCAATCATCTTGGGGTGTGATTGGTCACCCATTTTAAAGAAAAACCGGTCTTTGAAAACCAAAGATTAGGCTCGGGAGTCGATTGAGTGTAGGGAAGGTGTTAGCACCCCTACAACACCCGTTTAAAAAACGGTTACCACATTTTATTTTAAAATTATCCTTTTATAACATAAAATGATCCTTATTATTTTGAAGAAATAAAAGAAATAAATAACAAATGTCTCACTTGATCTTACCTTAGCTTTAAGCGATAAAGTAAGGGTCTGATGTAGTGAGTGGGGTTATACCCAATAATTGTTTGTCATGTTGAAATTTTCTTTTAATTAAAGAAAATTTGTCACCTCAAGAATTTGAGAAATTCTCAACTCCGTCATAGGTTATACATGAGCTATTTTGTCTCACATCTATTATTTCACATTTCAACAATAAAATGTGAACTAATAGTCACGAGTGGTATGACACCATAACGAAAAAAATATGTTTTCATTTTTAAATAAAATTCAATTAAAAATTCATTTGAAATTTCTAAAGTAAAACCATTTTGAAATTCATTTGGGAAATTCAATTTAGAATCAAATTGAAATTGATTCGAAAAGATCTAAGTTAATCAAATTTAAATTTTGATTGCCAAAATAATCGATAGTTAAACTTTAGGCTAATTTCCAGGCAAGGTGTTCCCTTTTGGTCAGCTTAAGTACCCGTTCTTAGACAAAATTAGCCTTAAAGTTTCCGTAATCGATCTATTTTAGCCTTTCAAAATATTAAATAATATTTTCGAAATTTGATTTAACCTTTGAAATTGATTTCCAATTTAGTTTAAAACTGAAATTGATTTTCAATATAAAACCAAATAGACATTGATTTTGAAATCCGAATGAGAACATATTGAAATTTATTGAAAAATTCTAAATTAAAACCAAACCGAAATTGATTTTGAGATTTCAATGTAAATTCAATCTGAAATGAAATTTATTCGTGAAATGACACCGTCAAGGTAATTTGAAATTTATTTAAGAAACCCAATTTACATCAAATTGAAATCAATTTTAAAAATCTAAATTAAAATCAAATTGAAATTCATGTGTGAATATCAAATAAGGACCGAATTGACATTCATCCAAGAATTCCCAAACTTAACCAATTTATTCAAATTAAAATCAAAACTTTATTTGAAAATTTCAAATCAAAACTAAATTGAAATTGAGTTCTAAAACTCCCCATTAAACTCAATTGAAATGAAATCAATTTAAAACCAAAGTGAAATTGAATTGAAATCGAAATTAAACCAAATTGAATTTTTTTTACAATCCTAAAAGAAATTAAATTGGAAATTCAAATTTAGAATCAAAATGAGATTGAAATCAAAGCTTCAAATAAAAATTGAATTCAAACTTAATTGAGATCTCTAATGTGAATTAAAGACATTGATTCAAAGTCAATTAAAACCAATGTGAAATTCAAATTAGAAATTTCATATTAAAGCTTAATTGAAATTGATTTTGAGATTTTAATGTAAACCAAAATTGAAATTGAACTCCAATTAAAGTCCATAGACATTCCCAATTTAATTAAAATTAAGATTGATTTCTAGTTTAACTAAAATTGAGATTTATTTCAAATTTAAAATTAAATAGACATTGATTTGAAAATTCCAATTTATATGCATTTTGACTTTGAAATTTCAATTAAAACCAAATTGTCATCAATTTGAAATTCCATATTAAAACCAATACAAATTAGAAATTTCAAATAAAACCTAATTAAAATTGATTTAGAAAAATCTCAGTTAAAGCTACTTTGAAATTGATTTTTGAATTCTAACTTAAAATCAAAGTGGAGAAAAAAAATATATAGCTTTTGAAAAGGAAAAAAAAAATTGTTTTTTTTTTTTAAATTATAAAAGAAATGAGAGAAAATAATAAACCAACAAAAAAAAGAATAAATAAATAAAATAGGTGAGACCCAACACCTTTACCAATTTCTTTTCTCTTTCCCCTTCTTCTTCTTCACCACGATTTTCTTCTTTTCTTTTTCCTTTTCTTCCATGGAAATTCACTAGAATGTGGGTCGGAGCTACTGCTAGATGGTTGGAGTTCAAGGTGGCTACTGGCGTCGGAGTGGCGGCGGCGTAGATCTTCAACGGCAGCGACGATGTGGTGAGCGGTGGCAGCGAAACAATGAGCAACTCAATCTTTCAAAAGATTAAAATTACTCTCCCACTCTCAAATTTCACTCTTTTCTCTCTCAAACCTCACCTCTTTCTCCCCTTGTTCTCTCATTTCCCACCACCTTTTGTTCTTGTTTTTCCACCACCTTCGTTGTCCCTTGTATTTTTTCCCAGGTAGTTCTTGTCTTCATTCTACTCCACAAGCTCTTCTTTTATAGGAGAGCTTCAAGAGTGGTTGGAGAGAATAGGGTGGGGAGTTGAGAAAAGGGGGGAGTGAGGTTAGAAAGTTAGAGAAAGAGGGGGAAAAGGAAGGTTGGGAGGAAAAATGGGAGAGGGAGAAGGAGAAGGAAGGGGGAGTGGAAGACTAAAGAAAATAAAAATAAAAAAAAGAAATAAATTAAATAAAAAAAATAAAAAATAAAAATGAAAATAAACAATGAAAACCAAAAGATAAATTTAATTTGACAATATGTAGGGGTAGAGAGATTTGAACCACAAATCTCGTAGTTACCAATACAGTTTTATGCCAATTGAGCTACGCTCTTGGTTGGATACCAAAAAACAAACTGACCACCACATATTGGAAATATTCAAATATTTTTACTAAAAATCAAGCCGGACCAAATACGGTGTCTACAAGGTCTGCATCCTGCATTGTGGCCAAGACATGTTCAAGCGAAGCTGTTAGTGGTGTATACCTGTCGGATCTGACCTTTGGTTCCGCACAACCCTGTTGCTCCTTGGCCTCTTTCCGGCCTCGGCCATTGGCCGAGGACTGTCCTTGTTGACTGAGCTGAGTAGTCTTCCATCCTGTAGACCTAAAATCATAGCAGTCAAGGCAACTCCATTTTCATGGCCTTCTACCTGCAAAACTTCGTTACAAAATATGTTAATATAATCCTTCAAGCTTTCTCGAGGCCCCTGCTTTACTGTCAGCAACTTGATCTGAGGCTTATGTCGGCTCCAGACTCCTAGGAATTATGTAACAAGCGCTCGGGCCAATTCCTTAAACGAACCGATTGACTTCCGTGGGATCTTACTAATCCATTGCCTTGCCAAACCTGTGAGTGTTAGCGCAGAGGCTCGGCACCTTGTCGCTTCGTCTTTTAGCCATTTAGATAGCTCTCGCCCCTTTTGGCCCTACTCAGCCTCGGACTTTGCCCGAGCCTCTGATTTTTTCCTGTCATTATTCCATGTGTACGTACCTGACGTTGTCTTTAGCGGCGAACTTTTGCGGGCCTTTTTGTGATTGGGCTTCTGCTCGGCCTCGGCCATCGACCGAAGAGTGCTCATGTCGGATATGGGCTCCATCTTCTACCCAGCGTCGTGGGCACACGGAACCTTACAACAATCTCCGAAGTTAGGGTCGACCTTTTCCATACCAAGGTCGACCCCAGTCTGGTTCACAGCATCGTGGGCACACGGAACCTTACAACAATCTCCGAAGTTAGGGTCGGCCTTTTCCATACCAAGGTCGACCCCAGTCTGGTTCACAGCATCGTGGGCACACGGAACCTTACAACAATCTCCGAAGTTAGGGTCGGCCTTTTCCATACCGAGGTCGAGCCCAGTCTTGTTCAGCGTTTTCTGCTCATACCCGAGGTTTCTTTCTGGTTTCTGAACCCGATCCATCCTGTAGACCAACACTGATGCGCGGTCTGAACTGGCAAGCACTCATCCCCACAGACGGCGCCAACTATTGATGCCAAAATTTGGCCAAGGGACTCACCTGACCTCCACGTGCCACCAACGGTAAATTTGTAGATGAAGGGGAAGACGTGACCTGCAAGACAGTAAACCTGCGCACCGGTGTGGTGCTCGCCACACTGGCTCCGATGCTTAAGTCAGCAAGCAGAACGGTAGGGAGTGGAAAAGTAAGAGCAAGAGGAAAGAGAGTAGAGAATGTAAAATATCGTTTAGGGATCGAATCTCCGCCCCTTCTTCAGTGGCGAAGAGGGGTATAAATACTTGTTCATCCTCCTAGCGTTTTTAGGGTTTCAGAGGCATTTTCGGTCAAACCAGGCAAACCCCGGGGCAGATGGAAGCAGTGGGGACCTAACGACACCAGACGGGCTCGGCCTCGGCCCATGGCCGAGGCCGAGCACGGGGTCGGGCCAAAAACCCGACCCCTTTGGTCTTGGCCCGTCCCACTTACCGGTTTTGCCTCCTTGGTCCATCTCTCAGCCCGATTTCTCTTCGGTTGCCCTCGTCAGCTCCTTGCATATCGGGGTGGTCCAAAATTGCCTATAACACAATCAATTATATGTGTATATTTGAAGTTATTTTTTTAAGAAATAAATCTCAGGATAAATTTAACATTACACTTCTAAAAGTTTATAGCAATAATTTTCCTTTTGGTATCTAATGTTATAAAAGTTTCCATTTTACTCGTAAGGTGTCCAAAAAGTCTATGACTAAGTCTGTATGTTCGTAAGCATTGCCAAAATTATAAAAAAGATATATTGGCTTTTTATATGGAAAAAAGACAACTAATCAAGTACTTAAAAAGAAGAGTAATTGTCGTGGGTGGCAAATGAATTAATATCTATAATAGCAAATTTAGTATCAATTAAAAAGAATTTCAAATATGGCAAATGTAGTAGCCAGTTCTTTTTTTTTTAAAAAAAAAAGAAAAGAGGAAGGAAAAGGGCTTGGTGGCCCGGTCAAAATGGGAGAGTGGGGGGAAATTTTCCCCCCACATTTTCGGTCAAAGTGAACGATTAATAAAAAAAAAAAAAAAATTCACTTTTTCTTCCCCGACTCTCCCTCTCCCTCACCATTCTCTCTCTCTTCATCTCAGCTTTCTCTTCCTCTCTGCAACACGCCGACGCCCACGCTGCCGCCTCCGCCCTTCGCACGCCGACCGTCGCCGCCGCCTCTTGTTGCGTTCTCCGGTCATAGTCACTCGCCGCCAACGGTAAAAGTTTCTCTCTCTCGCGTAGGTTTCCTTGTTTCTGTCCCTTGCATGTTCTCTCAGCTCTCCCTCTCTCTGTAGCAGATCACCGCCGTCGTCCTTGCCCCCATCGTCGTCCTCGTCGTGCCGCCGCCGTCGTCACCTTCGCCATCACTGCCGCGCACGAGCTACCGTTGGTAAGCAGTTTTTCTCTCTCTCTCTCTCCCGTCTTTTCCTTCCTCTCGACCTCACCCTCTGTTTCCTCTCTACTGCGTACAGTTTCCGCGCGCCACCGTGGCCATTCAGATCTGTTCGTCTCTGTCGCTCAGAATCGATCGTCGCCGCCACCGCCTTAAGATAATCAACCTCACGCAACTTGAATGTTCGACACCTTCAGCTAGTGGGTAAGGAATTTGAAAGTGAGATTTAAGGTGTTGTGGGTCAATTTAATGTTTAATCGTGGATACCCATTGATTTTAACTTCTAATTTCAAGATGCCCGTGGCGTTTGGAGGCCGAATTGTCGAATTTGAGCGATTTGGGACTGCTGGACAGCAAGCCATGGTTCTGTTTTGGGTGAGTTTTGGTTGTTAATTTACCCCCAAATTTAATGGGTTCTTAGTTGAATGCTTGGTTTAGAGTCCCTAGCTAATTAAGAGTTCCTTTCCTTGTTGTAGCTTGCTTAAGAACCTTGGAGTTAAGGAATTTCTTGAAGGTTAATCAAGTATCTCCTTCACTAAGGTAAGTAGCCCTTTGGAATAAATTATGTGCTTTAAAACTCATTTAAGTTGAGTGTGGCTTATAATAGCATGAGTTGGATTTAATCCTTAAGTTGCCCTTGGAATTTAAGTAGCTAATTTGATTCAAATTTCATGTTTTCAATGCATTGTATGGTAGTTGAACATGGTAAGTAACTTGTTGGATTAAACTCTATTAAGCATTGAAATGACTGATGTGTTCCTGGCAAGAGAATGTGTATATGTTGTTTGGATTGAGACTGAGATGATATGATGCGTTTATTTCAAGAATTTGGCTACTGCATATTTGTGTTGTGTGATAGAAGCGAGTGTGTGACTGGTGTATATTTTGTAGCTGACTGGTATTGTTTGTGGACAACGGGAAGGTTGTGGTTTTCTCTGTTTAGGAGTGTTGTTGTCACCTTAGTTTCTGGTTCTCGAGATTGAATGAGTTGGGATGGTGCGTATCGGTTTAGCCTGTCAGTATTCTTCGTAAAAGAAAAGGATTTGGTTAGCAGACTTGCAGTTAAAATTAGCAAGTGTTAAGGGGTTCTAAAGGGGAAAAAGATTAAGAAAGGGAAAGGAATAGACTAGTGCCTTAGAGGAGGGTCGTGTCAATTAAACACCGGGGACTGAGATGTATTAGACTGAAATGAGGGGCTTAATGGGCGGGACTTGGCTTCGCAGACTAGGTGTCATTTACTAACTGTGGAGGTTAATTTCTGACTTAAACCCATGAACATCCCACCAGTGAAATGGTAGTTTAGAGCGCTACGCGCCCATTAGTGCCTTGAGGGATGAGACTTAGCTCCACTGAGTGGGTACCATCTACCACCAGTAGGAGTAGAGACCTTCCAAAACTCCCGCTTGTGCACTACCAGTGAGTTGGCAAACTTATATACATAGGTGAGTTAATTGATCCCGAGGCCCGAACTGCAGATAAATGAAATGAAATGAATGTGAATGAGATGACCTAACCCTTAGGCCCTTAACTCGAATAAAATGTTAAAACTTTGATTGCTACTTACTGAGTATTTTCTTAAATACTCATTCTTTTCTCTTACATACAACTGCAGGTAGAGGTAAAGGTGTACAGAACGCGTGACAGAGAGCTGCTGAGCCATGGATCTCCTTTAGGATAGTCTTCCGCATTTTGTGTTTTGGAAATTCTTCTTTTGAACTTGTATTGCGAATGATTTGAGGTTTATTCCGCTTTAAGTTTTGTGTGAATGGCTAAAGTGTTCTTTTGTTCTGTTTTAACTGGGATCCCAAGCTGAAAGGTTTCGCAAAATTTCTAAGTATGTTTTCTTTAAATGATATTTCCTCGCTGTTCTTAAAAGTAGAATGAAATGTATGTAGTAACGACCCTAGGATCTAGGCATGAAAAGTAGTTTTCTTTCTTTCTTCCCTCGCATTTCTTCTACCACACAATTTTTTTTTTTAATTTTGTATTTTCTTGCTTTTTTTTCCCTATGTTTTGTTGTTGAGGTATTGTTATGATTGTTTCTTCTTCTTTTTATTTATTTATTTATTTTTTGATAATATGATATGTGTGGAGGAGGATTCGAACCACAAACCTTGTGATTATCAGTACAACTTTATGTCAATTGAGCTAAGCTCTTGTTGGCCTTCTTTTTAATTCAAGAATGCCAAGAACACAAAAATAGCAATTTTGGTGAGTGTCTGCATAGGTATATCAAAGTATATCACTGATATACTCCGATTAATCGTAGTCTATCACGGACTATAATTGATAGATAATGAAATACAAGGAATACAAGAATAGCAATTTTATGGTGGTGGTCACGAAGCTTGTGTGCTAGACTTTAAAAATTATATTGTTGATTAAAAGTCATTTGTTCGTAATGGTTATTTTTGGATTTTATGTTCTGATTACCACAAGAGACTTAAAATTTGTGTTCAATTTATGATTGTAGTATAATAATTTTGGATGAGTTTCTAATTACCGAGATGAATTGCAATGAAAATAACTTTACTAATAGGTTTCAATTAAATTGATTTCTATCAGTAACAATCATTGGTAGACTTCAATTAATTGATAATTAACTGATTTCTATCAGGGATAGAAATTGATAGACTTCAATTAACTAATTTCTATCCTCGATAGAAAATAATAGATTTGAATTAAACTAATTTCTATGAGTGATACAAGTCAATAAACTTCAGTTAAATTGGTTTCTATCGGTGATAGAAACTAATAGTCTTGAATTGAATTGATTTCTATCAGGGATAAAAACTGATAACCTCGAATTAAACGGTTTTCTATTAGTTATCATCACCGATAGACTTAAATTAAACTGATGGATAGAAATTGATAGCCTTGAATTAAACTGAACTAATAGCCTTGAATTAAATTGTTTTCTATCAGTGGTTATCACTGATAGACTTGAATTAAACACGATAAAAACTTATAGATTATGATTATCAGAGTCTATCAGTGATACACACTGATAGACTTCGATTAATCAAAGTCTATCAGTGTCAATCACTAATAGACTCCGATTAATTGAAGCTTATCATCAAAGTCTATCAGTATTTATCACTGATAGACTCCGATTAATCGAAGTCTATCAATGACTATCAATAATAGGGACTGATAGACTATTGGAGATACTAAGGGTATTTTCGTAATTTAACGTATTTTTTTGCTATTTTCGCAAATAATTTTAGTTTTTTGCTATTTTTGCAATATTTTTGCCAGTTTTTGCTATCTGTGCAAAGCCCCCTAAAAAAAACATCATAAAAGAATATTATCTCTACATTTTTTTTTTTAGAGATATTATCTCTACATTCTCACCATATACTGAAATATCTGCATGATTGATCTATAACATTAGTATAAACTAATCTCATTTAATATTTGATCCACAATTAGTTAGAAAAAATGGGCGGTTGCATAGATGGCAAATTAGACCAAATTAATAGCAAATATAGCACAGTTGCAAACTAATTGCAAATATAGCAAAATTAATTGTACAAGACCAAAAAGTTGTTGTCGGATTCTATCCGTGTCTATCACTAATAGACTCTGATTATTCAAAGTATATCAGTGTCTATCGCTGATAGATTTTGATTAACCAGAGTTTATCAGCGATAGACACTGATAGACTATGAATAATCGAAGTCTATCAGTATACTGATAGATTCTGATTAATCAGAGTCTATCGCTGATAAACTCTGATAATCGAAGTCTATCATATACTCCGATAGATTTTGCTATATTTGCAATTTTTTTTACATGGTGCTATATTTGCTATTAATTTGGTTTAATTTGCCACCCACTGCAATTTTCCTAGAAAAAATAAAATATAACATCTTTCTATCTTATATTCTTCTACTTTAGAAAAGATAGTTTTACTTTTTAATTATTTAGTTTCATTTTATTAGATTGTTGAATTTTTATTAATAGGAGGCATAAAAATTAGAGATGAATATGTATAGTGTTTTGGATCATTATGGGACCATTTGATAGCCATTTTGTTTTTTGTTTTTTGTTTTTTTTTTCATTTTTAAATTTGATAATCATTCCTGTTTTTGTATTCTATTTTTAAATTATAATCAATTTCTTTTTTTTTTTTTTAAAAAATAGTTTTTAACAATGGAATTTTGTTTTTCTAGAACGTTTTTCTCTCAAAATTTATCTTTCTCCCTCTAAAATTTTGATCTCAATATAATTTTTTTACCTCTCTTTCTCTTTCTAAAAAATTCATCTCTACCCTAGCTTTTTTTTTCTCTAAAATTTTTATCTTTATTTAACTTTCATTTTTATTTCTCTTCACTTATCTCTCTAAAAATCAAACATTTTTCCTTTCCCTAAAATTCTCTCAAAAAATTTTTCTTTGTAACTTGTATATTTCTAAAAATTTCTCCATAACTTTTCTTGCTAACTAGTCTTTCAACACGTGCTCCGCACGTGATACTTTTTTTTAATCAAATATCTAAATTAATTTTATATTTAAAAAGTTATTTGTATATCAAGTATGGTATCAATTAAATTATAGCTATCCACACATATACATACACACTATTAGAATTGCATCTAAAAAATCTAAACATGAATATTTTTAGCATTTCTCAAAGGAAATGGAAGAAGAAGAACACATTAAATTGCAGGAGAAAACCCTTTGCATTATATATTTGAAAGGCATGAACAAGCCACACATATATAAGGCCTGGGGAGAAAAACTCCTACAAAAAGAAAATGGAGAAAAGAATGATAACCTAGAATGTTCCTTAACCCTAGCTGCTGCTCAATAACAAATACAGGGAAGAAGGAAATACATGAAATGGGCCCTTATAATAATGGGTCATTCTTTATACATGAAAGGAAGAATATGATCCACTAATCTAGTGGGCTATCTTAATACCCCCCTCAAGCCAATGGCAGTAGCATCGCGAACATTGAGCTTGAATTTGAACCGATTGAAGGAGACTGCCGACAGGGGTTTTGTTAAGATATCTGCAATTTTCTCATGAGCAGGTAAATGATGAATTAAAAGTTTCTTTGAAAGCACAAGATCACGAACGAAATAAATATCAAGTTCTACATGCTTGGTTTTTGAGTGCAAGATTGGATTAGCACTTAAGTGAACAGCTCCTAAGTTATCACACCAAACAATAGGAGGCAGAGATAAAGGAATGCATAAATCAGAGAAGAGAGATTTAAGCCAAACCAATTCAGCCGCAACGGTTGCTAAGCTCCGGTATTCGGCTTCCGTGCTTGAGCGAGAAATAATACCCTGCTTCTTAGAGCCCCAAGTGATTAGGTTATCACCAAAAAAAACACAAAAGCCACTTGTAGATTTTCTATCATCAGGGTCAGAGGCCCAATCGGCATCTGCATATCCAACTAAATTCAAATGTTGTGGTTTATGAAATAATAATCCATTGTTAACAGAGCCCTTGAGGTAACGTAAAATGCGTTTAACAAGTTGCCAATGGATTAGTTTAGGTGAGTGCATGAATTGGCATGCCTTGTTAACGCTATAGGATATCTCAGGCCGAGTCAAGGTCACATATTGTAAGGCACCAACAATACTTCTGTATAAAAAGGGATCATAGAACAACTCACCAGTGTGTGCCGAGACCAAAGAGCCACTGACCATTGGAGTACCAATGGCTCTAGAGTCACACATTTGCGCCCGAGAGAGAAGATCATGAATATAACTTGTCTGAGAAATGAACAATCCTCCATTTGATGGATAAGACACCTCAATACCTAGGAAGTAATTTAATATTCCAAGATCCTTCAAAGAGAACTGATTATTAAGAGCAGTGATCAGTTTAGCAACTTCAACCGTTGAACTCCCCCATAATTATAATATCGTCAACATAGATGAGAATATAACATGATGCAGTGGGAGATTTTCTAATCATCAAAGATGTATCAGCTTTAGAAGTAATGAAACCCAACGATTTAAGGAATAAACTGAGACGATCATACCATGCACGAGGCGCTTGTTTAAGACCATAAAGAGCCTTCTTGAGCCGACACACCATGTTTCCTTTGCCTGCAGCTTTAAAACCAGTTGGTTGTTCCATAAACACAGAATCAGTTAGTGTACCATGTAAAAATGCATTATTAACATCAATTTGGCGAATAGTCCAACCATAAGCCAAGGCAAGTGTTAAAAGAACCCAAATTGTAATTGGTTTTACCACTGGACTAAAAGTTTCAGAGTAGTCAACATCAGCCGTTTGGTGAAACCCCTTAGCCACCAGACGAGCTTTGTAACGAGAGATAGTACCATCCGAATTCCGTTTAATTCTAAACACCCATTTACAACCGACTACCTTTTTATTCAATGGGGAAGGAACAAGTTCCCAAGTATCATTATGCATGAGAGCATCATACTCGTCTTGCATGGCCTTTCGCTAATGGCAAGACTTTAAAGCCTCTTTAACATTCGGTGGTTCACATTCATCATAGTCTGATGTAGTAACAAAGGCCTTGGGTTTAAATATTCCCTTTTTGCCACGAGTTACCATTGGATGCTCATTTGTAACAAAAGGAACAGAAGGTGTAATTGGAGCAATAGTAGTGTCATGAGGTTGGCTGACGGACCCCGCAATCAAAGGACCAGATAATGGGGAAACAAGTCTCGGTGAAGATGGAGCAGGATCAGTACTTAATATAGGCATAGGAGTGGATGGTAAGGGAGGAGTAGAAGAGGGACTTGATGCAGAAGATGGATGGGACTTAACAGCTGAAGATAAATCAGATAGAATATCACCAGGAGAGGACATCAAGATAGAAGAAGACTGAGTACTTGATGGTGACTGTGAGTTAAATGGGAAAACAAATTCATTAAACAAAACGTTTCGAGACAAATAAACGCGACCATCATATGATAAGCAGCGATACCCTTTATGGGAGGAGCTGTATCCTAAAAATATGCATGGGGTGGAACGAAAAGATAATTTGTGAGAGTTGTAAGATCTTAAGCAAGGAAAACATTGACAACCAAAGACTTTTAAGAAGGAATAATCAGGTTTCTGTTTAAAAAGACATTCTAAAGGGCTTTGGTTTTGAAGAACAGGAGTGGGAAGCCGATTAATTAGGTAAACAGCAGTGGCAAAAGCCTCATCCCAAAATTTAAGAGGCATGTTGGCTTGAGAAAGCAAGGCTAGACCTGTATCAACAATGTGACGATGCTTGCGCTCTACAATGCCGTTTTGCTGAGATGTATGAGGGCATGTAAAGCGGTGAGTTATCCCATGAGAAGATAAAAAAGGAGTGAAGGCTTTGAATTCACCACCATTATCAGATTGAAAGCTTCGAATAGGTAAGCCAATAAGTTTTTCAATATGAGTCTTAAACTTGATGAAGGTATTTAGGGCATCAGACTTGCGTTCTAAGAAATATATCCAGGAGTATCTACTATAAACATCAATGAAGCTTATATAATATCGATACCCATTGCAAGATGGAATATAGGTGGGACCCCACAAGTCAGAGACAATAAGTTGCAAGGGAGAAGAGTACACAGTGGTGGAAGACACAAATGGTAAACTGTGACATTTTCCCATAGCACAAGCATTGCAAAATTGAGAGGAATTATTTATAAACAGCCTTGGTTTGTGCAACCGAAGAACACTTTTAACAGTAGTAAAGTGGGGATGGCCTAGACGCCTATGCCACAGATCTAAGGAAGAAACAAAATTAGTATGCTGAACATCCGTGGAAGAAAAGAAAGTAGAGGTATGAAGAGCTTGCACTGCTGTTTGACCCTTGACCGGCTTGGAAGGAGGTAAGGATAGATTGAAACAGTAGAGACCATCATGGAGAGTCCCTTGGAGCAGAACCCGACCAGACGCTTGATCCTTCACATAGCACAAGGTAGGATGAAACTCAAAGAAGACAGCATTGTCTTTAGCAAACTGGCTTACACTTAACAGGTTTTTAGTAATGGAAGGAACATGGAGAAGATTATGTAAATGAAACAATCTATCAGAACAAAAAGGAGAAGGAAAAGAAGAGTAGCCATAGTTAAGTATTGACAGACCTGCTCCATTCCCCACATGGACTTGATTTGCACCACCATACTCAGTACCAACAGCAAGATTACCAAAACTGTGAGTAAGATGGTTTGTAGCCCCAGAATCTGGATACCAGTGGTTGTCATGATTCAAGTCGGGTGCAGTGAGCATAGCAGACATCTGAGGAAACGAAGGAGCACGATTAAATTGATTAAAATTAGACTGAAACGGACCTGTGTTTCCTGAGTTGGAAGGAGCATAGCGGAAGAAGCAACGGGAAGCAGTGTGCCCAAATTTTGTGCACAGTTGACACTGAACCTTGTTGCGATTGTTCCAAGAACCAGATCGGCCCCCTCGACCAGAACGACCCCCACCTCTGCTTCCTCTATTTCCAGGAGAAAAATTCTGAGAAGACTGAGCATTGTTAGTTTTGGTGGACTCAGACTCAATCGATTTAGAATTAACTACAATGTTAGCAGAGGGAAGAGAGCCATCCGGAGTAGCTATTTTACTCTCATTTCGATTTCTCTTGAGTTAATAAAAGAGCCATAACTTCGTGAACAGATTGGGGACCCATTTTAGCTGATATCACAGAGACCATCGACTCAAAATCAGATCCAAGACCGGACAAAATGTATAATATGTGATCCTCAGTTTCGACAGGCTTACCGACAGCGGCCAATGCATCAACATAGTGCTGTATTTTTGAAAAGTAATCCTTAAGAGACATACCTCCCTTTTGCAGCGTTTGGAGTTTCGTTTTAACCTTCATTACCTGAGCTAGGTTACGGGAGGTAAAAATTTGTTGTAGACAGGTCCAAATTTCCTTCGTTGAGGTGCAATGTATCATTTGGTGAAGAATGTCCTCCGACATTGAACCCACCAGCCATGACGAGATGACTTTGTCTTGACGTTTCCAGATAGTGTAGGCTGGGTTCAGTGTTTTCGTTACAGACGCCCCCTCCACGGAGGAAGACTGAGCAGTAGATGTAAGAAATTGAGGAGGAGAATCATCGACAAGGTGATGTTCCAAATCATAGCCCTCGAGAGCCATAAGGATCTGAAACTTCCATAAGAGAAAATTTTCATCAGTTAATTTAACAACTGAAATTTTGTTACCCGGACCGAAGATCTGAGAGGATAAAGAAGCAGAGGAATCATCCACCGCCGTATTTGAAGAACTCAGAGACGCCATAGGGATCGGAAAAAAAAATTAGGTTAAGCAAACAGTCGTGAGACTATGCTTTGATACCATTTCAGCATTTCTCAAAGGAAATGGAAAAAGAAGAACACATTAAATTGCAGGAGAAAACCCTTTGCATTATATATTTGAAAGGCATGAACAAGCCACATATATATAAGGCCTGGGGAGAAAAACTCCTACAAAAAGAAAATGGAGAAAAGAATGATAACCTAGAATGTTCCTTAACCCTAGCTGCTGCTCAATAACAAATACAGGGAAGAAGGAAATACATGAAATGGGCCCTTATAATAATGGGCCATTCTTTATACATGAAAGGAAGAATATGATCCACTAATCTAGTGGGCTATCTTAATAAATATTAGATCAAACATTCCAATGAAAGTTATAAGTTAAATTAAAACGATGAAAGAAAAAGTAAATAAAAAAAATATGACAGTTAAATTTTTGTGAAAAAAAAAAGTATGAGATAACTACTTGTATGGTTATAAAGATAAATAATTTACAAAACTTTTTGAGACTACAAACTTTTGAAATTTCGTTATTAATTATAACTAAAGACAAACTCATTTATTCTTTGAATTAATTTATAAAAATAAAGGATGCACTACTTGTATTCTAACTCTTCATGTTGTTTTTTCGTTTTTTTTTTTTTGAAAAAAAAAAACACTTTATGTTCTAATGGTTCACATTCTAACTTTTCTCATTATTAAATAATAATTTTTTCTCTAAAATTAATGAGAAAGAGAAACAATGAGAAGATTGAGGTTTTTTTTTTTTTTTTTTTTTTTTTTTTTTAAGAGAGGGAGAGATAAAACTTAAATGAAGAATTTGAAGAGATAGGAAATAGTATTTATTTATTTTATTTTTTTTAGAAAAGAAAGAGAGTATTTAATTTAATTAGTATTTTTTAGAAGTTAAAATAAGAACATTTTAGATATTATATCTAAAAGTTGAAACTTTAAACATGACATTGTTGGAAATTTTAAAATTTATTAACTTGTTGAAAATTTATTTATGTAAAATATAATAATTTGCATATTTAATATTAACGTTGATATGAATTCATATATTAATAAATAATTTATATATTCTTTAAAAATACTAATCAAACATAGATTGATTGATTTCTTTTTTGTAATAGGTGAATTTCGATAGTTTTTTTTATGGTTTTTGTTGAGCAAATAAAGCATTTATCTATTTTTAAATGGTTAAATATTTTTAAATTGATTTCTAATATTTTAAAAAGAAAAATTATTTATACCATATCTTTAATTTATTTTTCTAGAGAAATATTTTTATTGTAATTTATTTTATTTTTATATATTATCCTTTTCTTAGTGTGAAATAGAAAAATTGATTTCAGAAGGTCAATTAATTTAGGAGTTGATAGGATTTTATATTAAAGTTTTTTTTTGCAATCCCTTTTTTTTTTATTCGAACCTCTGACCTCATGGTCGAGGGTACATGCCAATTACCACTGAGCTAAGCTCGCTTTGACTTTTTGCAATCCCTTAAACTTAACTTAGGAGTGGATAGGATTGATAGTTGAAATAAATTATTTTTTTCTTAGAAAATATTTTTTATTGATCTCAATGATGTTTTTTTTGTTGAAAATATATGTACGAGCAACTTTTCAAACATGTCGATATTACCATCATTTAAAAAAAAAATTGTAAACTATTTTAAATCTTGTTTTTAATGTCTCAAAACTTTTATAATTTATTGAATACTAATTCATGAATTTAGAAAACTACAAACATAAACATAAACATGTGTTTTGTTTATTTATTTGATGATTATCATACATGACTATATATTTAGAAAACCATATGTACTTGGCTCAAAAAAAAAAAAAAAAAAAAAAAAAACCATATGTACCAAAATAACCGTTAAAAAAAAAATCAATTTTATGTCATATAATTAACAAAAATAAACGTTGAAGACAAATTGATACAAAAAATTTAGAAGCTAAGAAAAGAAAGAACCAAATGCACATTTTCGTTTATCATAATAAACTTTTACATGACTATGAGATTTTAACCTATCTCCACTTATTGTTCCTTTCTACTACACATGGAGGTTGGCAAAAAAATTTGGAGGATTGCTCCCAAATGCATCTCAAGAGAAGTGAAAATAAGTGTTTTGCTCTACCTCGAAAGGTACCATCTTCCCAAAGTTACACCACTGCTTTTTGTAGTCGTCAACTTGAATCTTATTGTCGTCATCGTCGTTGTTGTTCCTACCACTTTTGCCATCAATTTCAAAAATCACAAAGGATATGATTTTTCTAGTTGTGAAGAATGTGCAAAAGGATTTGTCTATTTATATATAGAAGGTTGAGAATAAATAAATTATATATAAAAAAACAAAGTAAAAAAGTAAATGAGAAGTCTTATTTGAATTTGAAACCATTAGGTTTGTTATGTGAGTAATAAAAGCAAATAAATATTGATAAATGGAGGAGAAGTGGAATATGAAATGATGGAAAAATGAGCCACATAACCCAACCACTCAATGAAATGAAAAGTGGAGAGAGAAAGGGAGAGAAATTGTAGGGAGGTGGGTGGATGGGAGTGAAAATTGAAAAGTAATAAAGATTTTTATAATTAAAAAAAAAAAAAAACTCTTTCAATTTCTACAAAATTGGAAGAAGTAATAAGAGACATATTTGGAATTATGAAATTAACATTGGGACATAAGTGTCCAAAAATGATTCTCAAACTAAGCCACTTTTAAGATAGTAAGATAATAAATATCTCTCTAACTTTTCTTTTGAAAAAAAAAAAACAAACTCCCTTTATTTTCTCTCGCTACAACCTTTCTTTATTTTTCTAATTTATCATTATTTCTTTAACATATCTTTTACTCTTAACCTTATTGTCTCTCTAAAATTTCACTTTTTATTTAATTATTCTCTCTAAAATTTATTTTTTTTGCTCTAACTTTTTGTCTTTTTTCTCCAACTAATATTTTTTATGCAGTCTAACTAATATTCTCTTTCTAAATATTTTCTTTCATATTTTTAAATTTACTAGGTTTAACTTTTCTCTTGAAAAATTTATATTCATGTCTATAAATTTTTGTTTCGCATTGTTTCCATACATTTTTCTCTCTCTAAAACATTTTTTTCATCTCTTTAATTTTTTAAAAAAATGAAAATAAAAAACGGTTATCAAATAAGTTTGGTTTTCTATTTTTTAAAAATAGGAAAAAAAACACAGTTGTCAAACATATATGGTTTTTGTTTTTAAAAAACAAAAAACAGAAAACAGAGGGCTCGTTTGATAACGTTCCCGTTTCTTGTTTCTTGTTCCTGTTTCTCATTTTTAAGAAACAAACATGTTTGATAACTCATTTTCTTGTTTCTAAATTTCTAGAAACGTTTCTAAAAAATGGGCAAAATTTGAGAAACTACAAAAAGTTGTTTCTCAAATTCAGTTTCTGTTTTTTTTTCTTACATGCATGTATCCATCTCTCTCTTCCATTCCTAGATCCCTCCTTTTTTTTCCGACTGACAGCAACCATCGACCTCCGACTACCGCTGCTGTAGACCTCCACCGACCGCCCTTTGCCGAAGACCTTCGCCGATCAACAGGCGGCAACGACTTTTCCAACACTTTTTTCGAAAATTCTTTCAATGACTTTTTCGACGATCGTCGCCACCGTCATCTGGCTGCCACCGCCAACCTCCATCTACCGACGCCACCGTCGACCTGCAACTACTGGTTATCGCCGACCTACAACTACCGGTTATCGTCGACCTCCACTAACCGGCCGTCGTCGCCAACCTTCGACTATCGGCCACCGCCGACCACCATTGTCGACCTCCGACTACCGACTGTCGCCGACCTCCATCGACCAGCCGCCATCACCGTCTACCTTCGACTACAACCTATCGCCGACCTCCACCGACTGGTCGTTGTCGCTGACCTTCGACTACCAGCCACCGTCTACCACCGATTACCGGCTGCCGTCAATCTCCAACGGTCGACCTCCGTTGACCGACCGCTATCGTCGACCTCCGACTATTGGTTGTCGCCGACCAACAGCCATCGTCAACCTCCGACTACCGGTTGTCGCCGACCAACCTCTACCGTCCACCTCTGACTACCAGCCAACGCTGACCTCCGCCACCGTCGACCTACGATAACCGGCCTCCATCGACCCCCACTGACCAACCTCCGCCGATCGACTGCTACTGTTGACCAGCGACTACCTGGCGCCGTCAACCCCCATTGACCAGCCTCCGCCAGCTGACCGCTACTGTCGACCATAAACTACCGTTTGCCGCTGACCAGCCACTACCGTCGACCTCCGACTACCGACAGCCACCAACCTTTGGCGAGCGACTGCCGCTATCTACCTCTGACTACCGGACACTGCCAACCTCTGACTACCGGCTAACGCTGACCTCCGCCAACCGACCGCCATCGTCAACCTACGATAACTGACCTCCGCCAACCCCTGTTGATCAACCGCTACCGTCGACCTTCAACTACCTGGCGCCGTTGACCAACCACCATCGTCGACCTCCGACTACCCGGCGCAGTCGACCCTTGCTAACCAGCCTCCACCGACTTATCGCTACCGTCAATCTCAGACTACCGGGTGCCGCCGACCAGCCACTACCGTCGATCTCTAATTACCAATAGTTGTCGACCTCCATCGAACAACCACCAGCGTCGACTTCAGACTACCGGTAGCCATCGACCCCCGTTGACCAGCCTCCGCCGACAAATCGCTACCGTTGACCTCAGACTATCGGGGCCGCCATCCAGCCACTACCGTCGACCTTTGACTACCGGCAGCCGTCGACCTTCTCCGAACAACCGCTACCGTCGACCTCTAACTACTGGGTATCATCGACTAACCACGGCCGACCGCCCGCCGTCGTCGACCTTCGACTACTGGCCAACACTAACCTCCGCCAACCGACCGCTACCGTCGACTTCGACTACCTAGCACCGTCGACCTCCGACTACCGGGCACTGTCGACCTCCGACTACCGGGCACTGTCGACCCATGCTAACCAGCCTCCATCGACTGACCGCTACCGTCAACCTTAGTCTACAGGGCGCCGCCGACCAGCCACTACCGTCAACCTCTTACTACCGTCAGCCGTCGACCTCCATAAAACGATTGCCACCGTCGACCTTTGATTATCGGGCGCCACCGACCTCCGCTGACCGGAATATGTCGATCAATCGCCACCGTCGACCTTCGACTACTGGCCGCCACCGACCAACCGACCAAGTGCACAAGCATGCCATCAGATAGCTCAAGCTTAAGTGCCTTTAGTTTTGATGCCAAATGGGACATTTCCATAATGTACTCCCTAATATTTCCATTTCCCTTCATTGAAATCAAGCGTTGTAATAGCATGCTTGTTTCAGCCTTATCGTTTTTAGCAAAACATTTTTCTATTTCAATTAGGAAATCTTAGGAAATCCATTTCCCTCGGGAATGCCACGCTTTATGATCATTAGACACATGCGGTTTGAGCGATCCCACTTCTCAAAAAGTTTCCTTTCATCAAGAGAACTTTCAACTGAAAGAGAAGGGGGTTGCTCCATTCTTAGCGCAAGGTCTAGATCCATGCAACCCAAGATTATAAAAATATTTTCTTTCCAATCTTTGAAGTTTGAACCATTAAGAATGGGAACATTGTTGAGGTTAGCAGATATTGTAGTAACATTAGCTGTTAAGAAAACAAATTTAAACATACAATAATGCCCACATCAGTGATGATCAATATTAAACAATAAACCATAATTAATCATAAATTTCAAATAAAGGTTAATCCTCATCACAAGATACTTAACACAACATCAACATCAAGTCTTTGGACAATAATATTGATTGTAAGTAGTAATCTTGGTGTAGTGATCAAATATTGACAATAACTGTTGTTAAATAATAAAACTATCTTTGGATCGAATTATTATTTACACATCCAAAAGGCCTTTATAATTGCCACAAATTTATCACCACAAGTATGTTTGTAGCTCATAAGTATTGATCTACCTTCGGGTTGATTAATATTTACATAAACATACAAACATTCAACATTAAACATCCTCATGAATAATCTTCACAAGAGAGGTTACTTTGGTAACATAAAATTCCAATTATTCAATATTATGTTTAACACAACTTTTATTAACCTTAAAATTAAATGTACCATAATTTGAATTTATGATCTAATGCCTGAATTTACCACATATGAAACAAGAAATAAAAAATTGTATTATGTAACATAAAATTGGAAACAATAATGGTATGCATGACATTAAAGGTTTCCACACAAACGATTTTCTTTAGTAGCCATTTTTCTACGGTGGCAGCTTTATGGAATTAAGGAAAACATTTTAATTATAATAACAATCAATTGCCACAAAAATAACCCCTAATGCAAAGAAAAGAAACATCTTTGCAAATTTACCTCACACAGTTTCACATCAACAGCTATTACAAAATTGTGTAAAGTTGAAGTAATAAATGCAAATGTAACATTGAATTGTATTCAATTAACAATTTAATAGAGTAATATATGCTACAAACCGTATGAAATCCATAACATGCTTATGGAACATTGAATTGTATTCAATTAACAATTTAATAGAGCAATATATACTACAAACCGTATGAAATCCATAACATGCTTATGGAAACAATTGAACTTAATAACACCAAATTAATTTCAGGGATGCACACATACTGAATGGAACTATTCGATGAAATTCTCATGATGAAAATTATTATTAATTAATAATCAAATTTAATTCTCAAGAATTAACAATGGGATGACTCTGATACCACTTGTTGGTTTTTTTAATGAACTCTAAATCAATAAACTTAAAATCAAAGATCAATTTCCCATGTCAAATTCAAGAGAACTAAGCTTAAAAGTGGAAGCGGAAGCATTACCTGAATCCATTGTGGAAAGCTATTGATAGTAGATATGATCTTCCAAGTCTAGATAGATCACGTTTTCTTCTTATATTTTATCTTCATGCTTTCTCTCCCTTTTATAGGGAGAAGAAGAGGCAAACCTCTCTGATGGGGATGAGAGGAAAAAAACGTGAAAAAGTACCTGACGTGGGGACCATAAATGTCTTTGTAACGAACCATATGTTAAAAGAGGGAAACTTCTCATGGTTAATTACAATTCGTTTCCAATTTGCCCCCTTCATCAAATTAGAAAGTAGTAATGAATTATGCTTAAATGTTTTCATGGTTCTTAACGTTTTCATGGTTCTTTAACGTTTTCATAAATTTTCATCTCTCTCGATTTAAAACACATTTGTACATGCATGTGGCCCCATATTGTAGAAACTTCCAACAAGTACTACAAATAATTTATCTTTTTCTCAAATTTGGGAAAGGGAGGGAGAGAGAAAAAACAAAAACACTCAACAAAAGAGAAAAATAAGAAATTTCTTGAGAAGCCACCAAAATGAAGAGAAGGAGAAAAAACAAATCATATAAAAGAAAAACGGTAAAAAATTCAGTTCAAGAATGCTCATCATAGTCGATTCCATGTCGTTGACTATACCCTTTCACCACTAGTCTCGCCTCGTGCCTTTCAACATCGCCATTGGCATTTGTCGTTGTCTTGTATGCCCACTTCACTTTGATCAGTTTGTACCCTTTTGGAAGCTTGGTCAACTCCCATGTGTCATTTTTCTTTATCGCTCGAATTTTTTCATCCATTGCATCCTTCCATTTCTTGCTTGCAATGGCTTCTTGGAAACTAATGGGCTCATAATCACCAAAAAGATAATATACCTCATTAAGTTTCCGTAGACTTCGGGTTCCTCTTGGACCAATTTCATTCTCAGAATGACTGGATGAACCTTCAGATGACGATCGATCGGTCGAATGGGGTGGCACTGGACTAGGCAAACCTTCACCCATTTCATCCCTAGTTGGCTCATTTTCATCGTCTTCCTCAAAATATGGAAGAAAATCATACTCCTCCTCATGTATATTCCAATCCTAAGATGCTTCTATTGGATTTTATACCCTAAAACTCGTAGATAGTGAATGTAAACAAATTGTATACTTGTTTCAATAAAGTGTTATTGAGTTTCTACAATAAAGTGTTGTTAAATATTGCACAATTTGACCCAAATCCAATAAACTAAGATCCAAGGTTGTTTGTATGTAACTTGAACTAGTATGTGGGGACATACAGGGATCGATGTTCAAGTAACAACCTAAAAGGTCTATAGTACAAGGATAAGGTTGGGTACCTTATCCTGGTAACACTATGAGATACGACCCGCTTTGTATTTGATACAGACGTATTGATCCAAAACGTCCATATAGCAGACATGCGAGTGGGGGTATCCTATGCAATACGTTTGCATAAGACCGGACCACGAAATATAGTAAACCACTAGATGTAACACCGTTAACTAGTTAGGTTACTGTTTCAATATGATGACCTAGGTAACTTAGCCTTAATCCTGAGTGTCTCATGAACTCCTTCTCACGAGGGATTGTCCTTTGATTAGTATGGGTGAGAGTGGCCTGCATGCAGACTCAATAAGCCTACCTTCTTGGGGACAAGACCGAGTGGGGGGCTGGGGACATGACAACACAAGATGAAATTCACTTATTCCCGCTTCTAGGAGAAGTAGATGAATGTTCCCTTAAGTGGTGACTCCGGGTCTTGAACAAAGGGATCCCGCCCTTTCACTGGCCCAAGAGGAACTTTCTGTTTACTGGTTGGACCATAAACAAGTTGTTCATTAGAGAAGCACTGTTACTTAAGGAGCCAGAGGTAACAGAAGGGTAAAAGGGTAATTTGACCCAGTTGTAGTTACGAACACTCGTTAATGATTGACTTACCAATATATGTTTATATCCATGGACACAGAAATGTTCTACAGTCAGAAGAGTTCAACTGTGAGTCTTTAGTGGAATGACCCACAGTTAATGAATATTGGTTAACCTGATTAATGAGTTTAATTAGTTATCCTCATATCATTGGAGCTTCTGATCTGTAGGACCATTAGGTCCCCCTGCTAGCTCGTAAAGAGTAATTAGGAACAATTATATCTCGAGAGAATTTGAATAGTTCAAATTCATATTGGGAATTAAGTTAATTGTATGAGATACAAATTAATACAGTGTATAGTGATGCATTAAAATATAAAGTCTAATTTGAGTTAAACTTTATTAAATTGAGAGATTAGTATATTTGAAAGAGTTCAAATATATGTCTATATTTAATTAGAAGATGAATTAATTAATCATTCAATTTAGTTTAAATTAAATGAGATTTAATTAAACTATAGTCTATGAGGGAATTATTAGAATATGATTCTAATGAGTAATTAATTAAATATGGGTGATATTTAATTATGAAATTAATTAATTATTGGAATTAATTAATTGATTAGTTTAATTGAATTAATTAAATGTGATTTAATTAAGCTGATTAAACTATATAATATGTGAGGAAATTACATTTAAATAAGATTTCATGAGATTAGTTAATTAATATGATTAATAAATTAATTAATTGATGTTGATCTAACGGTCAAGGTTGTTTCCTAGCCTCACATTAGGGTTTCATCTCTTATAAAAGGAAAGGTTATGAGAACCCTAACCCTAAGGTCTCATTCTAGCCTCCCTCTCAATATTCTCTCAACTCAAGAACTCTAGAGAGAATTTTTTCTCTCTAAGAGTTTTTCCCATTCAAGTATAGGTAGTCCCATAACTACGTTTCTAATCTCAGAGTTATAGTGGGGAAGCCTTTGTGGTGGTGTCCGTTGAAGAATTCAGAGTGTCGTCAGACGGAGGTATGTTTCTCATCGCTTAACTTTTTGTCAATGTATTGGTATTTTGTAGAACAAAATTAATTTACGAACGGTCCAATTGCTTCCGCTGTAACGGAATTGGGAATTCCAATCCTTCAGCTTTTTCATCAAAAACAACATCACGACTAATAATTACTTTCCCATTCAAAGGATTGTAAAGGTGATAACCCTTTGAACTTGCATCATAGCCAATGAAGATGAGTTTTTCGCTTCGATCATCGAGCTTGGTCCTTTTTTCTTCCGACACATGAGCATATGCAATACTCCCAAATACCTTGAAGTGACCAATTTTGGACTTTCTTCCATTCCAAGCTTCTTGAGGCGTCTTGTCAAGCACACTTTTGGTTGGTGCTCGATTTGACAAATAGACCGCACAAGCTACGACCTCCGCCCAAAATTTCCTTGGCATCTTCTTTGTCTTTAGCATGCTTTTTGCCATGTTCAAGATTGTCTGATTCTTCCTCTCCACCACGCCATTTTGTTGTGGTGTCCTTGGCACTGTTAACGGACATCGGATGCATATTTTTCATCACAAAACTGTTTGAACTCATTTGATGTGAATTCACCACCTCGATCAGTTCTCATGGTCTTGATTGTAAGATTGCTTTCATTCTCCACATGTGCCTTAAATTTCTTGAATATTTCGAATACTTTTGATTTTTTTCTTCAAAAAGTACACCCATGTTTTTCTAGAAAAATCATCAATAAACAGAATGGAGTATTTACTTTTACCATGAGACTCTAGTTTGATCATTCCACACACATCAACATGGATGAGTTCTAGAGGCTTCTTGGCTCTTGTCATAGACTCCTTCGGAAAACTACTTCGATGATATTTGCCAAGTAGGCATCCTTCACACACTTGGTTCGACTTGTGAATGTGCGGTAAACCTTGCACCATCTTCTTCTTCGACAAGTCTTATAGACTTCCAAAATTGAGGTGTCCGAACCGTAGATGTCATAACCAGGAGAGATCCTCATAACACGTCTTCAAGCATTTTGGAACATCATTACATATATTCAAAGGAAACATTCGATTTTTTGTCATGGAAACTTTAGCAATAAGTCTCTCATGATTATTCCTCAAATACAAACAATTGTTTTTCATTTGAACTTTAAAACCTTTCTCTAACAATTGTCCTACACTCAATATATTATTTTTTTATATTGGGAATGTAGTAAGCATTTGTAATATATTGATTTTCTCCATTTTTTAACCGAATGAGAATTTTACCTATTCCTTTGATGGCGACCAAAGAATTGTCTCCAAAGGCAATATTACCTTTCTCCATCTCCTTCAACTCCACAAACATATTGCGTTTTCCACACATGTGGTTTGAGGTTTCGGTGTCAAGATACCACATACTATCTTGACTCTCTTCTTCTCCCTTTGAAAACATAAATAAGGTTCCATTCTCCTCTGCATAATTGGATTGCCGTTGATGGGCTTTGGATGTGCTGGCTGTTGACTGGTTCTGATGCTTCCGATCACTTGATCCTGATTGAGATGAGTAACACTCATTCACATAATGTTCATATTTATTACAATTATAACATTTTACCTGAGATTTATCTCTCCCAGATTTTCCACCACGTCTTCCACGACCTCGACCTCTTCTTCCTCTTGAGGAATCACATGAATTTTGAGAAACATCAGTGTTAGTTTCACCTCTTACACCAATGCCTCGACCACCGCGACCTCTTCCACATCCATGACTATTCTCCTCCTTGAGTTTGAGTTGGAGAAATTGTTCATCAATGGTTTCCGTTTGCTCCATCCTCCTTTTCTTTTTCTCCTCACAGGCTTGCAACGAGCCTATAAATTGTTCAATCGTCATAATCTCGAGATCTTGTGTCTCCTCGATTGTTGTGGCAATAATCTCCAACTTTGTATTTAGACTCCGCATAACCTTTTCCATGACACGAACATCAGCGATTTCTTCACCATTCCGCTATCACATTCGTCTCCTTCATTTGTAAAGATTCAAACTCACCACGTAAAGTTTACAATCATACCTTTTTCACACGATCGGCTCCTTTATGAGTCGATTGGAGTTTGTCCCATGCCGCCTTTGACGTCTCGGCATTGGCGATGGTCTCAAACGTGTCTTCGTCCACCGATTGGTACAAGATATAGAAGGTCTTTTTGTCCTTCTTTCTTGTCTCCTTTAACGCATCTTTTTGCGCTTGATTGGCTCCAACTTCCGCCTCTTGAAAACCGTTCTCCACGATCTCCCACACGTCTTGTGCTCCTAGTAACGTTTTTATCTTGATGCTCCAATTGTCATAGTTGAGCTTGGAAAGCATCGGTAGTTGAAGCGAACCCATCCCAACGAACTCATCAGAGCTTTCCAAGTATTGAGAGAAAAATATTTTTCTCTCAATACTTGGAAAGCTCTGATACCACTATGTTAGGAAAACGTGGAGGACAAATATGAATGGAGATGATTTTTCATTCAACTAAGCATGCCTTTATATAGGGCTTACAAACATAACCATATAGAATATCAATGGTTCAAACCTTTAAATGTCATAAAATGCCAATAACTCACCTAACTCCCAAAAACTCAAAAGTCACTATTGGTTACAAGAAACCAAAAGTCAAAAGTCACAAAAACCAAAAAGACACTAAATACCACAAATAAAGTTTAATAATGAAAACCTTTCATTTTCTCAACATATCATACTATTGTGGAGATATGTGTATGGTGTCAACTAGTTAAATTAGGTTCAAATTAGCAACATCTAATTGAGATGTCTCTATATTATTTTAAGAAAATGTTAAGGGTGGAATGTATTCAACAACTATTAAGTTTAGGGTAATGTATTTAACATCCATTAATCTATTTTCGTTGACCATTCATAACCAAGTTGGCAACAGGGTTCAGCCTCACCCGAAAGAATATCATATATGTTATAATATGCCAAATTGAAATATTCTAGTTGACTTTAGAATGTATTTAAATCTACAATAAATATTTAAAATATGTAAACATATTGCGTAAATGAGATTTCCCCCATCTCCAATCTTTTCAATACATATGTAATTTTCTTCGACCCCACGAACAGCTCTTAGTTGACCAATTCATTTGAGCAAAAGTCCATAAATTGTTCGACGAAATGCCTCACTCTCTCTGCTCATCCTAATCCAATGGGCACATTCAACGCCTTCCTTCTTCCCTTTCTCGCCAGTTTTTCTCTTCTACATTTGATTCATGGCCAAACCCAACGAGGTCCGTATTTTGCTTAATTACAAGCTATATGTTGTTTTCTTTGTTTGTTGAGCATTGAGCAATAATGGTTGAGAACTTGTCTTCTTCTTGTACACTGTTTTTTCAGGCTTCATCAGTATTGATTGCGGATCAAATTCTAGTTACACCGAGCCAATTACGGGTATAAATTATGTTTCCGATTCGAATTTCGTCGAAACTGGCTTGGTAAAGAGTGTATCATCCGATTATACATTGAACACTCTTTTGAAACAACTATGGAATTTGAGAAGCTTTTCTGAAGGGACGAGGAATTGCTACACCATTAAAGTGAAACTCGGTACCAAGTATTTGATTCGAGCGAGTTTCTTGTATGCAAATTATGATGGCCAAAATAGCATTCCCGAATTCGATCTCTACTTTGGACCAAACTTTTGGACAACAGTAAAACTGCCAGAGGTACAGACTATCATTAATGAGGAGATCATTCATGTCACAACTTCAAATCAAGTGCAGGTTTGCCTTGTCAATACTGGGAGTGGAGTACCCTTTATTTCATCCATAGAGTTAAGGCCATTGGCAAACACCAGTTATGTGACTGTGAGTGGATCATTAACAACCTTCTTACGATTGGACATTGGTGCTCCAAACGACACCTTCATCCGGTGAGTAATCTATCTTTCTACATAAGAATTTATTTATTCTAACATTTCATTACAAGTCTAGTATATGAACTTTCAGATTTATGTTGTTTGGTCTCTGAACTTTAAAGTGTCAAATAGGACTTTTAACACTTTCAACTTTATGTCCAATAGTTTCCTGAACTTCCAAAAGTATCAATTAGATACTTAAACTTTATCACTTTTGTGTTTAATGGGTCTCTTATTAACTTTCAATTTTGTGTCTAATAGGTCTTTGATTTATTCGATATCTTTTAAAATTCACAAGCGTACTAGATATAAAATGAAAAGTTTTTTTTTTTTTTTTTTTTGAGTACATCAACATTTGGGAGTGAGGGGATTTGGACCTCTAACCTCTTGGTCGAGGGTACATGCCAATAACCGTTGAGCTATGCTCGCTTTGTCATAAAATGGAAAGTTTAGCGTCCACTAGGCATAAAATTCAATTTTATATCCAATAGATTAGTTACTAATTTTTAAAATTCTCAAATATATCAATAACCTATTAGATACAAAATCGAAAATTTAGATACCTATTAGACACCAAATTGAAAGTGTAAGAATCAAACATTTTAAAGTTCATGGACCAAATTGACACAAACCTTAATGTTTAGGGACTAAAATTTTAATTTGACTTTAATCTAATAATATAATAAATCATAAAGTTACATTTGAGGAGAAAGTTGAATTGATTTTTTTTTAATTCAACAACATTTGGGGTGTTAGGAAAAACGTACATCTTATAAATTGTGAGGTCTCCACTTATCTTTCCAGGCTATGATAGCATATTAGATAACATGGGGTTTCATATCAAAACCAATTGTCAATGAGTGGGGTGACCCTTGTGGCTTATAAATTGTGAGGTCTCCACTCATCTTTTCAATGTGAGATCCTCAACATGCCCCCTCAAGATGGTGTCTCTTTGAGTTCACCATTCTTGGATCGGATTCCAATTTTTTTCTTTGACCGAATACCCGTTTGGATTTTATGGGCTATGATACCATATCAAATAACATAGGGTTCTATCTCAAAACCAATTGACTATGAGTGAAGTAACCTATATATTTTCAATGTGGGATTATCAACGAAAAATACATGTCAATTACTATTGAACTATGCTCACTTTCATAGTTATACTGACTTATTATGATACGAATGTTTAGATTTCCGAACGACATATATGATCGTGTTTGGAGTCCACCAGCTCCACTCCTTAAATGGACTCCAATAAGTACATCACTTTTGATTAATAACCAAGATCCACTTGGTTTCATGGCACCCTCCAAAGTGTTAAGTACGGCCTCTACAGTGATAAACGCAAGTGCACCAATGGAATTCTCTTTGAACGATGATGGGTCCAACCAATACTATGTATATATGTATTTTGCTGAAGTTCAAGTGCTCAAAGCCAACCAATCCAGATTATTCAAAATCTATCTCAATGATAAACTTTGGATAAAAGACAACATTATCGTTGATTATCTAACGGAAAATGTCGCTCGTAGCTTATCTCCCTTGACTATTAATACTACGTATGACTTTAAATTGGTCATGTCCGAAGGTTCAACTCTTCCACCCATCTTGAATGCAATTGAGATATACAAAGTGATGAACTTTGCAGAACTTTCGACAGATCAAGGAGATGGTAACATTTATGCATATTGATTTTTACACGTTATCATTTTTTGTAGTTTGTCTAAATATTTACTATCTTAATTTATGTTCTTTGCAGTTGAGGCCATTGAATCCATCAAGAATATTTATGGGGTTACAAAAAACTGGCAAGGAGATCCATGTGCCCCTAAAACATTTGCTTGGCAAGGTCTTAACTGTAGTTATGATGCTTCAAATCCTCCTAGAATCACAGGGCTGTGAGTATCTTTTGCTATCAATTTGGTGGAATGGTTCCTCTTATATGGAAGTTAGATTGATAGTTCAATTATTCTTAATTATCAGAGACTTATCGTCGAGTGGATTGACTGGACAAATTTCAACCAACATATCAAATCTTGCAAAGCTAGTGGTTTTGTAAGTGTCTTTTTCTACCTCTTTAACCAAATTATAATACGTGAAGCTTATATGTTCTATTTAAAAACTCGTTCAATCTTTTAATACAAATGTTTTTTTATAGAAATATATGTAAAAAAAAAAATGATCTTCTTACAAGAGATTTGATAAATTACTGGATTATTTCAGGGATTTGTCAAACAATAGCTTAAGTGGACCAGTGCCTGATTTTCTTGCTGATATGCCACTGTTGACTGTTCTGTAAGTTTACTTTGAATCTCATGGGAAAATTGATCAATATCTTTAAGAAAAATTTATGTCGATGACAATTTATTTATTATTGTTGCAGAAACTTGTCTAGAAACAACCTATCAGGACAAATTCCTACCGCACTTGTTGACAAAAAGAACAAGGGCTCTCTTTCATTGAGGTTGTCTTTTTTTTTTTTTTTTAATTTTCATTAAATAGCCCTGTAAATACTTATAAAATTATCTTCTTAAAGCCTTTTTACTAAATTCATGAATGCTACTTTCACTAGTCTGGAGGGAAATCCAAATCTACAAGGAACAACACCGAGTGAAAAGAAGAAGAATAACATAGTAGTTCCTATAGTTGCAGCAATTGGTGGTGCTATCATCATTGTAGTCTTGATTTTGGCTCTTGTTTACTTCATCCGAAGGAAAAGAGGTCCTAAAGGTAAAGGTAAGTCAATAAGTTACATTTATTTAGTTTCCATTTGATAATCATTTTAGCCCCGTTTGATAACCGCATTTGGTTTTTGAAAATTATGTTTATTCTCTCTCAATTTTCCTACCATGGTTTTTGTTGATGGTCAAATTTGGTCAGAGGAAACTCACCTGACCTTCACGTGCCACTAACGGTAAATTTGTTTGAGAGGGGGGAAGACGTGGCCTGCGAGACAGAAAACATGCACACCGGTGTGGTGCTAGCCACACCGGCTCCGATGCTTAAGTCACCAAGCAGAACGATGGAAAACAAGAAAGTAAGAGTAAGAGGAGAGTTAGAGAATAGAGTTCGGAATTAGAGTTCAGATCCCCTCTTCAATGGCGAAGAGGGGTATAAATACTTGCTCATGCTCCTAGGGTTTTTAGAAATTCGGAGGCGTTTCAGGACGAACCTGGCGGAACCGGGGCGGCCAGAGGCATCAGGGACCGAAAGGAGGCGATCGAGCTCGGCCCGTGCAAGCGGGCCGAATGGTCGGCCTCGGCCCTGGTCGGCCAAGTTGGCTCGACTCTTTGGTCGGTTCTTCCTCTGGGTCGGTCTCCTAGTCCTATTTCTGCCCGGATGTCCTCGTCAGCTCCTTGTGCATCGGGGTGGTCAAAAATTACCTATAACATTAAGCCCCCACTCTTGAATTGGGATTCAGGGTGACTTAATGCTATAGGTTGAGCTCCTTAAGCCCGATTTAAGAGTAATGATCTTTGCTTTGTGTTGACTTTCGTGCGGATTCATTGCTATCCTACATGATGGGATAGAAATAGACAAAACAAAAACTCCTTGAATATGGGTTAGGTGAGATAGAAATGAGAAAAGTGAGGGATTACAAAAATGGCTCTGGTCGGCAAGAGGCCGAGCACAACAATCTCCCATTTTAGCTTATCTGGTCGGCCTCGGCCTCAGGAAGAGGCCGAGCACAGTAGTTTTCCATTTTAGCTTGTCTGGTCAGCCTCGACCTCGGAAAGAGGCCGAGCACAACAATTTTCCATTTTAGCTTGTCTGGTCGGCCTCAGCCTCGGAGTCCGAACACAGCAGTTTCCCATTTTAGTTTATCTGGTCGGCCTCGGCCTCGGAAAGAGGTCGAGCACAGCAGTTCAAAATCCAAGGCTTAGGGTTTATCCACAAGTAAAAATAGGAAAAGCAGAGGATTTCACGATCCTGCATCAAAAAGTTAATCTCTGCAAAAGAAAAATGAGGGTAGAGGCTAGGGTCGGCCTCGACCTCGGACCCCTGTTAGCTCAAAATCTTGCTCCCTACATTCATTCGTTAGTCCTTGTAGGAAAATAATGAAAGAATAGGTTAGAGCATGTAATCATTGGTTAGACATGTCAAGCTAGTGTGCTTTTTGTTTAATAGGGAGTGCATATCCCTTGGGTAGCCCCCAATCTCAAGTAAAGCTTCACTAAAACATAAAGCATAGTTGAATAAAGAGGATAATACCTTTAAAGTTTATGCTCGGCCTCGGCAAGAGGTGCTCAGTTTCTGCCTCAGTCAGGTGAGCTTGACTCAGGCGAGGTAGACTTTGGTGGTCTAGGCTCATGCAATCTCAAGTCTGGATGAGACTCAGTAGACTTGATAGTCTAGGCTCGCCTGATGTGAAGACGTTCAAGGTAGGGGTGTACATGGGTTGGGTTGGGTTGGGTTAGGGGGTTTTTTGGACCAACCCGAAAATTCGGGTTGGTCGAGTTGTCAACCCGAATGAACCAAACATAAATGGCAACCCAACCCAACCCAACCCTTCTATTTTCGGGTTGGGTTGGGTTGGGTTGGGTTGTCAGGTTGTTTTTTTTTAATTATTTAAATTATTTTTTAAAAAACGTTTATGTTTATCCACAATACTATAATGTAAACCTCAAAACGTAAAAGTCTAAATTATTTAGATTAAATAAAAAAGAAGTTAAAAAACAAAACATAAAAAGAAAAAAATAATATTTGACTTTATGGAGTTTGAAGGAAAAAAGAAAGTTTATATAATTATTTAAAGTTTGAATAAATAAATAAAATAAAAAAGACAATTTTTTTTTGTAGCTAAGAACAAGTTATCATTGACAAACATCAATAAATAATATATAAAAAAAACACAATTTATAACTTTGGGGCTCGAACACATGACATCATCCAACACAGAGAGGAGCCTAACCACTACACCAAACAGTTAAGATGGATATAAAATGGCATATATTATATATATTTCGGTTCGGTTCGGGTTGAACCGAGCCAAAAATTCTCAAACCCGTGAACCGAACCGAATTTTCGGTTTATAAAAATTCAACCCAACCCAAACCGAAAAAAATCATAACCCAACCCAACCCTTACGGTTTGGGTTGGGTGGTTCGGATTGTTCGGGTTGTCGAGTTTTTTGAACACCCCTAGTTCAAGCCAGATGAGGTGAGGTAGACTCGGTGGTCCAGGCTCACGTAGTCTCGAGTCTGGATGAGGCGAGGTAGACCGTTGGTCCAGGCTCGCATGAAGGTGTGGGCTCTAAGCTGAAGAACTTAGGCTCGCATATAGGTGGAGGCACTAAGCATGGAAGCTTAGGCTCGTATGTGGACGTAGACACTAAGCTGAAAAACTTAGGCTCGCATGATAAGCGTGGGCACTAAGCTGAAAAGCTTAGGCTCGCATGTAGGCGTGAGCTCTATAGGCTCGCATGTAGGCATGGACTCTATAGGCTCGCATAAAAGCGTGGGCTCTATAGGCTCGCGTGTGGGCGTGGGCACAAAGCTGAAAAGCTTTGGCTCGCATGTAGGCTTGGACACCAAGCTGAAAAGCTCAGACTCGTATGTAGGCGTGGGCACCAAGCTGAAAAACTCAGGCTCGCATGTAAGCGTGGGCACCAAGCTGAAAAGCTTAGGCTCACATATAGGCGTGGGCTCTATAGGGTCGCATATAACCGTGGGCTCTATAGGCTCGCATGTAGGCGTGGGCTCTAAGCTGAAAAGCTTAGGCTCGCATGTATATGTGGACTCAACTAGATGAGGCGAGGTAGACCCGGGGGCCCAGGCTCGCGTGATCTCAAATCTAGATGAGGTGAGGTAGACCCGTTGGTCCAGGCTCGCATGGTGTCGATCTTCGCTTGAATCAATAGGGTTGGCCTTGGTCACAACCATGGCTATGGTCGGCCTCGGCCTCAAACGTGGCTCGGGTCGGCCTCGGCCTCGACCTCAATCATATCTGAGGTCGGCCTCGGCCTCGACCATATCTGTGGTTGGCTTCAGCCTTGGCTTTGAACAGTTTGTCGTCCTTCGTGTCCGACTCCTTCGCTTCAATCTGGATCTTGTCTTGTGTTCAACTGCATTGGCAACCTGATTTGCCTTGATTATGTGATCTTAGGGTCACTTTTGAGGTCTTGGATGGTCAGCTTCGGCTTTGGCCTAGGGTCGGCCTCGGCCTCGGCCTAAGGATAGCTTAGGGTTGGCCTCAGCCTGATAGCTTCTTCCTCTTAGCCCCCAGCTTTATTCTGGTACTCTCGTTGCCTTAGTCTTGGATGTAGATGGGATGACTTCCAACTCCTTGACAACCTTTTTTCCCTAGTGTCTTCAATTTTGTCAAGGCTTGTGTTTGTTGTTGATTTTGTTGGGTTTTAAGCCCTAAAACTCGTAGATAGTGAATGTAAACAAATTGTATACTTGTTTCAATAAAGTGTAATTGAGTTTTTACAATAAAGTGTTATTGTTAAATATTGCACAATTTGACCAAAATCCAATCAACTAAGATCCAAGGTTGTTTACATGTGACTTGAACTAGTATGTGGGGACATATGGGGATTGGTGTTCAAGTAACAACCTAAAAGGTCTATAGTACAAGGATAAGGCTAGGTACCTTATCCTGGTAACACTATGTGATACGACCCGCTTTGTATTCGATACAGACGTATTAATCCAAGGCAGTGGCGGATCCAGAAATTTATGTGAGGGGGGGCTTGAATTCGTATAAAGATTATTTAATATAGTGATATCAGTGGCGGATCCAAAACTTTATGTGAGTGGAGCTATATAGAAGTAATTTTAGTCTGTACTTGAAATTTGTCCCTACTGTAAGTTTAAGTTAATTTTGATCAAAAATTTTTAAGTAATATTTTTCATACAATGAGAGACACAATGTGAACATATTTCTAAAAAAAAATAATTGGTCTCTATTATTATTATTTCTATAACTTTTTTTTTAGAAAACTAACAATAAACTCACTATAAGACCAATTTTAAACTTTATTGAAATTACTTGGACTAAAATTGAACATTTTAAAGTACAATGACTAAAATGAAACATAACTCATTGTAAAAAAAAAAAAAAAAAAAAGAAAGAAAGAAACAAAACCCAAAGTGATCAATAAGCAAAATGATATTTTGAACACATTGATATATGTTAATATCAATTCGTATATTTTGATATTAAATTTGTTAAATTATAAATTTAATTATTAAGTTTTCAAAATTTTGAATCTAATAGAACTTTGAATTAAAAAAAAACACACACAGTTTATTAGTTTATTAGGTCACATATCTATTAGACATTAAACTGAAAACTTAGAAACTTAGGTTTAAAGGTGAATGGTACGTTTAAAGAAAAATAAAAAAAAATCTAGTATTACAATTTAAAAATATTTGGATTGTTCCATCTTTAAAAATGGAAAAGAAAATTTTAAAATAAAGTTGAAAAAAGAACTATAATGATATAGGTTTGTTATTATTTTATATATGTGTAAATACAAAAAATATATTTTAATTTAAACTATTTTAAACATATGAAAAAGAAAAACGATGAATAAAAAAAAAAAAAAAAAGAAAGAAAGAAAACGAGAAAGGAAAAAACAAGACGAAAACGAGGAGAAAGAATGAAAAGGAATATGGAAAAAAAAAATAAAAAACGTAAACATAAACAAGAAAAAAAAGCCTAGAAAGAAATGGGAAAAAAATAAAACAAAAGCAAAAACCAGTAATAAAAACGAAAATACGCGTGTGCAGGGGTTTGAACGCAAGCGCAGAGGATTTACAGGAGGGGCTCAACCCACGACGACATCCAGATAATATAGTAAGATTTTACGATTTAATATATATATAGAGTATATGTAGAAGTTGAGGGGGGGCTCGAGCCCCCCCTGGGCCTATGCTACCTCCGCCGCTGATCCAAGGCGTCCATGTAGGAGACATGCGAGCGGGGTATCCTATGCAATGAGTTTGCATAAGACCAGACCACGAAATAGTAAACCACTAGATGTAACATCGTTAACTAGTTAGGTTACTGTTTCAATACGATGACCTAGGTAACTCAATCTTAATCCTGAGTGTGTCATGAACTCCTTCTCGTGAGGGATTGTCTTTTGATTAGCATGGGTGAGAGTGGCCAATACGCCGACTCAATATGCCTTCCATTTTGGGGACAATACCGAGTGGGAGGCTGGGGACATGACAACACAAGAAGGAATTCACTCATTCCCACATATAGGAGAAGTAGATGAGTGTTCCCTTAAGTGGTGACTCTGGGACTTAAACAAGGGGATCCCGCCCTCTCACTGGCCCGAGAGGGACTTTCTGCTTAATGGTTGGACCATAAACATGTTGTTCATTAGAGGAGCTCTGGTACTTAAGGAGACAGATGTAACACAAGGGTAAAACGGTAATTTGACCCAGCCGTGATTACGAACACTCGTGAAGGATTGACTTACCGACATAGGTCTATATTCGTGGACACAGAAATGTTCTACAGTGAGAAGAGTTCAGTTGTGGGTCTTTAGTGGAATGACCCACAGTTAATGAATATTGGTTAACCTGATTAATGAGTTTAATCTATTAACCTCATATCATTGGAGCTTCTGATCTGTAGGTCCATTAAGTCCCCCTGCTAGCTCGTAAAGAGTAATTAGGAACAAATATATCTTGAGAGAATTTGAATAGTTCAAATTCATATTGGGAATTAAGTTAATTGTATGAGATACAAATTAATATAATGTATAGTGATGCATTAAAATATAAAGTCTAATTTGAGATTAAACTTTATTATATTGAGGGATTGATATATTTGAAAGAGTTCAAATATATGTCTAATTAAATATATGGTATTTAATTAGAAGATGAATTAATTAATTATGAATTAATTAATTATTCAATTTAGTTTAAATTAAATGAGATTTAATTAAACTATAGTCTATGAGAGAAATAAATATTTGAAGAAGTTCAAATATTAATATGAATTTGATTCATATTAAATTTATAGGATATAAGAGAATTTGAAGGAGTTCAAATTTTAATATGAATTTGATTCATATTATAGAATTAATTAATTGAAGGCCTGAAATTAAATATATGATATTTAATTGGGTAATTAATTAATTAACTAATAGAAGGTCTGAAGTTAAATATATGATATTTAATTGGTGATTAATTAATTAAAGAATTAATTAATTAGAAATTAATCAATTATGCAAATGATTAATCACTTATGGAAGTGATCAATCATTTATGGAAAAGATTAATCAATTATGGAATTGATTGGTTATGAAATTGATTGATTATGGAAAAGATTAAATCAGTTATGGAAATAATTGATTTTAAATGAATATTTTATTCATGGTCTTTCTCCTATAAATAAAACACTAACCCTAGGGTTTAGGTACCACAACATATGGCCACCATAAGGTCCTCTCATATTCTCTCAACTCAAGAACTCTAGGGAGAATTTTCTCTCTGAGAGTTTTTCCCATTCAAGATTAGGTAGTCCCACAACTACGTTCCTAATCTCAGAGTTATAGCGGGGAAAAGCAAATGGTGGTGTTCTTCGTTGTTGCAGAACAATCAAGAAAGGCGTTCTTGAAGAATTCAGAGTCGTCAACGAAGGTATGTTTCTCATCGCTTAACCTTTTGCCAATGTATTGGTATTTTGTAAAACAAAAATTAATTTACGAATGGTCCAATTGCTTCCGCTGTAACGGAATTGGGAATTCCAATCCTTCAGATTTGTCTTCCAAGGATGGCTCTGATCTCTTGTTGGGTTTCCTCCTAATCAGTCTGGATGAACATCTCTGGTCGGCCTCGACCTCGGCCTGGTCGGCTTCTGCCTGGTTAGCATCGGCCTTAGCCTACTCACTGTTCGTCTTGTAGTCGTTTTTCGTCTTGGAGGTCTTTGCGCATAACTCTTCTTTCGATTTCTGCGGTTGATGGTTATTTTCAGAAGGGTTTGGATTTCGGTTTCCCTTTTTCATTCTCTTACTCATTGAATCACCGATGTGCAGACTTAGCAAGCTTTCTTTCCCACAGACGACGCCAACTGTTGATTGTCAAATTTGGTCAGAGGAAACTCATCTGACCTTCACGTGCCACCAACGGTAATTAAATTTGTTTGAGAGGGGGGAAGACGTGGCCTGCGAGATAGAAAACCTACACACTAGTGTGGTGCTAGCCACACCGGCTCCGATGCTTAAGTCAGCAAGCAGAATGATGGGAAACCAGAAAGTAAGAGCAAGAGGAGAGTTAGAGAATAGCGTTCGGGATTAGAGTTCGGATCCCCTCTTCAATGGCGAAGAGGGGTATAAATACCTGCTCATGCTCTTAGGGTTTTTAGGAATTCGGAGGCGTTTCAGGACGAACCAAGCAGAACCGGGGCGGCCAGAGGCATCAGGGACCGAAAGGAGGCGATCGAGCTCGGCCCGCGCAAGCAGGCCGACCATTGGGTCGGGCCAAGTTGGCCCGGCCCTTTGGTCGGTTCTTCCTCTGGGTCGGTCTCCTAGTCCTATTTCTACCCGAATGTCCTCGTCAGCTCCTTGTGCATCGGGGTGGTCCAAAATTACCTATAACAGTTTTCATCTTTGTCAAGGGCACATTTGAATTCCTAGCCAAATTCCAAAAACAAAAACAAGTTTTTGAAAACTACTTTTTTTAGTTTTCAAAAATTGGCTTGGTTTTTGAAAACATGGAAAGAATGTATTAGGAAAACAAAGAAATTTGTAGATGAAAGTAGTGTTTATAGGCTTAATTTTCAAAAACCAAAAACCAAATGGTTATCAAATGGGGCCTTAGTTTTTGGTTTTTGGTTTTTGAAAATTAAGCTTATAAATACTCCTTTCAGCAACAAGTTTCTTTGTTTTTCTAATACATTCTTTCCATGTTTTAAAAAACCAAGCCAATTTTTGAAAACTAAAAAAAGTAGGTCCCGTTTGATAACCATTTGGTTTTTTTTTTCGATTTTTGAAAATTATGTTTGTTTTCTCCTAAATTCTCTACCATAACTTTCATCCTCGTTAAGGATCCACTTTGAATTCCTATCAAAATTCTAAAAACAAAAACAAGTTTTTGAAAACTATTTTTTTTTTTCAAAATTGGACTTGGTTTTTGAAAACAATGAAGAAGATTGATACTAAAACAAAGAAACTTATAGATGGAAGTAGGTGTGTATAAGCTTAATTTTCAAAAACTAAAAACCAAAAACCAAATGGTTATCAAACAAGGCCGTAGTTTTCAAAAACTTGTTTTTGTTTTTGAAATTTGGCTAGAAATTCAAATATACACCCTTACAAAGATGAAAATCATGGTAGGGAAATTGGGAAAAAAACAAGCATAATTTTCAAAAAAAAAAAAAAAAACTCAAATGGTTATCAAACAGGGCTTTAGAGTTTTCGTTTTTTTGTTTCTCATTTCGATTTTTTTAATACAAAAAACAAAATTGTATTTACTAGTGGTTATTTTTTATTAAAAAGAATATAAATGTGTTTGATTCTGGTTTTCTAAATCATAAACCCTATGCTAAAAAAAAAAAAAACCTAAATATCTAAAATTGTTACGTTATATTTATTATCTATTTTATTATTCAAGGATGATAAAATAATTTTTTTATAAAAAACTAAGAACATGAAAAAAGGAACTTAATTTTGTTGTTACGAGAATTTCTAATACAACTTTGAAAATGTTTATAGAAATGAGAAATGGAAAACAAGACCATGTAGTGATCAAAGACTACGTAAGAAATAGTATACAATAAATATAATAAAGTCTCGTTTGATAATCACTTGATTATCGGTTTTTAGTTTTAAAATTTATGCTTCTTTTCTTTTTCTTTTTTTTTTTTAGAAATTTATGCTTCTTTTCTTATTATATTTCTTTATCCTGGTTTTCACATTTTGCAAGGAAACATTTGCATCCTTAATTAAATTAAAAAAAAAGAAAAGAAAACAAGTAATTTTTAAAAACTATTTTTTTTTAGTTTTCAAAACTTAGCATGGTTTTTGAAAACATTACTAGGGAATAGATAACAAAACAAAGAAACTCAAGTGTTTATAATTTTAATTTTCAAAAAACCAAACACCACAGGATTATGAATACATAAATATTAACTCTATTTCCTTATATCGGATCTTCTATAATATCTCCATATTCAACTTGCAATTGGTACAGCTACAGGTCCGATCATAGTGGAGCCTCGTTCACCAATAAATTCTGAGGTTGAACTTCATCCACACGAGCCATTACAGACACCAAGTCGTCAATTTTCCTACTCAGACGTCTTAAAAATGACTAATAACTTTGGTAGACTATTGGGTGAAGGTGGGTTTGGAAAGGTTTATTATGGTGTCATGAGTAACGACACTGAAGTGGCTGTCAAGATGCTATCTCCAAAGTCAGCTCAAGGCTATCGAGAATTTCAAGCTGAGGTATCTAATCCGAACACAATTAACCAAAAATTTAAGTTATTTTTAGCACTTAATAGCTTGTTATATTGAGTTTTTGTTAATTCGTGATAGGTCGATCTTCTTTTGAGAGTTCACCACAGAAACTTAACTAGCCTTGTTGGATATTGCAACGAAGGAGAGACAAAAATGGGACTTGTCTATGAATACATGGGCAAAGGAAACCTAGGATCACTTCTTTTAGGTAGGAAAAATATTCAAATTAATTAGCTTCAAATTATAGTGCTTGAATACTGTCACTTCTACTAATATTCTTTCAATAATTTTTTATGTAGGTGGAAGAGGACAAGTTTTAAGATGGGAAGACAGACTTCAAATAGCATTGGATTCAGCACAAGGTACACAAACAAATGATAGGAAAAACTTTGCTATTAATTAATTGAAAGGGTGGCCAATAAGAATTATATAATTGCAAATATAGCACAATGTAAAAAAAATGGCAAATATAGCAAAATCTATTAGAGTATATTACTGGTAGACACTGATAGACTCTGGTTAATTAGAATCTATCTGATAGACTTCGATTATCAGAGTTTATCAGCAATAGACTCTGATTAATCAGCAATATACGTTGATTGACTCTGGTTAATCGAAATCTATCAGTGACTATCATTGATAGACGTTGATTAATCAAAGTCTATCAATGATAGTCACTGATAGATTTTGATTAATCGGAGTCTCTCAGCGATAGACACTGATAGATTTTGAATAATCAGAGCCTATCAAAGTGATAGACACGGATAGAATCTGATGACATTTTTTTGGTATTGTACAATTAATTTTGCTATATATGCAATTAGTTTGCAACTGTGCTATATTTGCTATTAATTTGGTCCAATTTGTCATCCATGGAATTGCCCCTAATTGAAATCTAATGTCCATTCTAACCATACAAATCAACATTTGCAGGATTGGAATATCTACATAATGGTTGTAGGCCACCAATTATCCATAGGGACATCAAATCAAGTAACATTCTATTGAACGAGTATTTACAAGCAAAACTTGCCGATTTTGGCCTATCAAGAGCTTTTCCTACGGATGGAGGTGCCACTCATGTGACAACGAAAGTGGTCGGAACTCCTGGCTACCTCGATCCAGAGTATGTCCTTCCCTCTACCATCTCTTAAGTACGAGAATATAAAAATCTCACTTTAAAACAATAACTTAGTAACAATTTAAATTTTTGGTTTTAAGGTATTACACGTCGTACAAATTGACGGAGAAGAGTGATGTTTATAGCTTTGGAATCGTTATTCTAGAACTCATCACTGGAAGACCGGTGCTAGTGAAAACGAGTGAGAAAAGTCACATTATTCAGTGGGTCGATTCCAACATCAACCAAGGTGATATCTATTCCATAATTGACCCAAAAATAAAAGAAGATTGCAATACTAACTCTGTGTGGAAAGCAGTAGACATAGGAATGTCTTGCACTGCTCGTAACCCTATAAATAGACCAACAATGAGTCATGTTGTAAGCGAACTCAAAGAATGTCTGAACATTGAGTTAAATCAGAGAGGTCATCCAATGGACTCTGCAACCACTATCTCCTCAACATTCCATTCTGAGATTGGCCCTATGGCAAGGTAGTTTATTTTGTATGTATTACAAAAACCTTGTAAGCCTTTTTTTTTTTTCCTTTTCTTTTGCTGGTTGTTGTTGTTATGAAAACAAATTGTCATAAAGTTTTGTATGTACATGACTACAAATGCTATGTGCAATGTTCTTGAAGTGTTTAGTTCCAATTCATCCTTATTGTAAAATTCAAGTTTTTTTTTTAAGTTCAATAATATTTGAGGTTTGGGAGATTCGAACCTCTCTACCCTCTTGGTTGGTGGTATATGTCAATTACTATTGAGTTATGCTTACTTTGACTCGATTAGTTAACTAAACATTAAGGGACGTTAAAATAACTCTTTAAAAAAAACCTTGTAGCTTTTAGATTTACAAAATGCTCTTGGCTAAGTTTTCTGTTATATATTATAATTCATGGAGAAGTGTATGCATACATATCTATAAAAATATTTACAAAATTACATAATTATGAGAAATGTTATTGATATTTTTATATCTATAGTTCATATTCTATCTTTTTTTCCTAAAAAAAATAATCATGACGTTATTGTCTATGTAAAGTCAATGGTATAGTTTAGGAAAGCACAAAAGTATGACTTGATAACACAATGTCACAAATGGTTTTCAATTTGGTTGACGTAGGGTGTGTTTGATTTGACTTTTCAAGTGTTTAATTTTGAAAAAAAAAATCATTTTGAAAAAATTTATAGTGTTTGGCAACTACTAAAAATGACTTATTAGAAAATGAGATTGATAAATAAACCATTTTGAGAGAAACACTTAGAACCAACTTTTTTTAAAAAGAGTGTTTAGTATATAATAACTTGTGTATACAAACACCTAAGATGAAATGCAACCAAACATATGGTGTTTAAATTCTAAACAATTTTTATACAAAACATTTTTTAAAAAATGCATTCTTGAAAAACATTTAAATGAAAATGTATTCCAAACGGACCGGTATTCTTTTTCCAACCACGGTATACAATAGGATAATCCACTTTGTTAAGATACATGGTTAAAGATACATGGTGATACTTGGTCAATTAGTTAAATACATGGTTAGTTAGTTATTTCCTTGTTATTTTTAGCTTATCCTTTGACTATTTATTGAGCCTCACACTGTATGTCAAATCAAGCAAGTTTTATATTTACTCTCAAGGTTCTAATATGGTATCAAGAGACTAATCTTTGTTTTCTTAAAGCCTTCAAGAGTTCCTCCTTGCTTCTTTTCAAGATCCTTCCATGGCTGATGATTCTTCTTCCACAACTCAGCCAACGAATCGATCTGTCATTGAACAATATGAGAATCCGTATTTTTTACATCACTCAGACGGAACAAATCTTGTTCTCGTCTCAGACCTTCTCACCGAATCCAACTATACTTCCTGGTGCAACGCCATGATCATTGGTATAACAGTGAAGAACAAATTAGGGTTCGTCGACGGCACTATCACTCAACCTAACAGCAAACTGAAGCGATCTTGGATCATTTGCAACGGTGTGGTAACAGCTTGGATATTGAATTCCCTCTCAAAGGAGATTGCAGCTAGCGTGAATTTTGCAGAAACAGCCTGAGAGATCTGGCTTGACCTCCAACAACGGTACCAAAGGAAGAATCGTCCCCGCATTTTTCAACTCCGACGAGAGATTTCGAATCTTATCCAAGATCAAGATTCTGTCACTACATACTTTGCCAAGCTCAAGACGTTGTGGAACGAGCTTTCTTCTTACCGTCCCATCTACAACTGTGGAAAATGTACCTGCGATGGCGTCAAGAAGCTCGTCGAATATTTTCAGACTGAATATGTCATGGCTTTCCTCATGGGCCTAAATGACTCCTTCAGTCAAATCAGGACTCATCTACTTCTAATGGAACCAGAACCGTCCATTCAACGAGCTTTTTCTCTAATCGCTCAAGAAGTCGAACAGAGGACTTCTGTTGGTACGACTTCCTCATCCTCTGTTGCCAACAATACAGTGAATTCGCCGGCTGCTCTTCTTGTCAAGACGTCTCCTCAGAATCGTAGTCAACCAAACACGAACAAGAAGAAGGAACGACCATATTGTACACACTGCAACATTCCAGGCCACACTATAGATCGCTGTTATAAAATTCATGGATATCCACAAGGATATCGAAACCAGAAACCTAATTCTTCGAAGACAGAAGCCCCTCGTCCTTCGTCTTCTCCTGATTCACTATCGTCTTTAACACCAGAACAGTGCCAGGGACTATTGGCTATTCTCCAAAGCCATCTCACCAAGGTCTCCACTTCCACTGATACTTCACCGTCTACCCATGTGGCAGGTATTTGCTCTATTCCTCATGAATCTTCTATCACATCTTGGGTCATTGATTCTGGAGCATCCACACACATATGTTATTTGAAAGATTTGTTTACTCACTTGAAGCCAGTTTCAAACAAATCAGTCACCCTGCCAAACAAAACTCTGATTAAGGTAGACTTTATTGGAGACGTTGAGCTTAACAGTGACATAGTGCTGCGAAATGTGATGTTTATACCATCCTTCTCCTTTAATTTGATATCCATAAGTGCATTAACGTATGGTCAGCATCTTGTTATCAATTTTGTTGAGAATTCGTGTTTTATTCAGGACAAGTTCTCCTTGAAGACGATTGGGAAGGCTGATCATTGGCAAGGACTTTACCTGTTGAAAGTTAGCTCTCATAAGGACTTTACTGTTTTGAATAATTCTTTATGTAACAGTGTAACATGGCATGATAGGCTTGGCCACCCATCCCCAAAACATCTAGATGCTTTAAGTACTCTGTTGCACTCTAGAAATGTTAAATCTTTTTCTAAAGATCCTTGTCTCATTTGTCCTCTTGCCAAACAACGAAGATTGCCTTTTCATCCCAAAAATCACTTGTCTGATAAAGCTTTTGATTTACTGCACTGTGACATCTGGGGACCTTATAAAACACCCACACATGCTGGTTTTCGTTACTTTCTTACTCTAGTAGATGATCATACTCGGTATACTTGGGTGTTCCTCATGAAACAAAAATCAGAAGTATTACATATCATCCCACGGTTTTTTAAGTTGGTTGAAACTCAGTATTCTGTTTCGATCAAGCAGTTTAGATCAGACAACGCCCCTGAACTCACTTTTACAGATTTTTTTGCTTCAAAAGGAGTAGTTCATCAGTATTCATGTGTGGCTAGACCTGAACAGAACTCCGTTGTAGAGAGGAAACATCAGCACTTGTTGAATGTCACCCGTGCACTTTTGTTCCAGTCCAGAGTTCCTGTTCATTTTTGGGGGGAATGTGTTCTTACGGCATGCTACCTAATTAACAGAGTTCCATCTCCTCTCTTAAAATGGGATACCCCATTCCATCGCCTACACCTGAAGCATGCGGATTACTCTCAGTTAAAGGTATTTGGTTGCCTTTGTTTTGTCTCCACATTGCAACATAACCGCTCTAAGCTCCAACCTAGGGCTCTTCCTGCTGTCTTTCTTGGATATCCTCCAGGAATCAAGGGGTTTCGGTTGTACGATATTCAGTCTAAGAGGATATTTGTCTCCAGAGATGTGACATTCCATGAACACATTTTCCCTTTCCATACAGTCACTCACCAAGCAGCTGCATCAAGTTCATTCCCTGACTTAGTCCTCCCGATGCCATTTAACTACTCAGGCATACATACTACCGGGCGAGTTGGTTCTGCCACTATTGATGTTACTGCCTCTAGCAGTAATACCTCTTCTCAGTCCATAGATGCTGTCGTTACTACTGAATCAAAACATCAACTTGTTGATACTACTGCTATTGATGTTCTTCCTACAGATACTGCCGTCATAAATGATCCTACTGAAAATGTTACGCCTATTCCAGATGCTATGGTTCCTTTTACCAACATCAGTAATTCCAACGTGCCAGTTGATAATGCAAATGAACCTCGGTGCTCCATTCGGCACTCCAAAATGCCCTCATACCTCAGAGACTATCGTTGCAGTCTCTTACTGTCTACTGATATGCCCAAAACCACCCATCCACATTCTTTGGATACTTGCCTATCATATGATAAACTCTCTCCTAAGTACATATTTTGTTCTTAGTGTTTCCACTCATTATGAACCAACCTTTTATCACCAAGCCGTACCATTCCCTCATTGGCGTAAAGCAATGAGTGCAGAACTACAAGCCATGGAAACTAACCGAACATGGACCGTTCTCCCTCTTCCTAAAGGGCATCATTCCATTGGTTGTAAATGGATCTACAAAGTGAAACTCAAATCTGATGGTTCCATTGAGCGCTATAAAGCTCGTTTGGTGGCAAAAGGGTACACTCAGCAAGAAGGGATAGATTATATAGAGACTTTTTCCCCTGTTGCCAAGTTAGTTACCGTGAAGATTCTCCTATCCATTGCTGTCTCTCTCAAATGGTCATTGGTCCAGCTTGATGTCAATAACGTTTTCCTTCATGGAGAGCTCAATGAGGAAGTATACATGGATGTTCCTCTCGGATACAAACACGGAGTCCAGTGCCCTGACAATGTAAAGCTAGTGTGCAAGCTTCACAAGTCCATTTATGGACTCAAACAGGCGTCTCGCCAATGGTTTGACAAGTTCACAGCCGCTCTCTTAACACTTGGCTTTCGTCAATCCAAAAGTGACTATTCACTTTTCACTAGAGGATCTGGAGCCTCTTTTATCGCACTCCTTGTCTACATGGATGACATAATAATAATTGGTTCTTCGGACATACTCATTGGTGAATTGAAGAAACATTTGAATGCAGCTTTTAAGCTTAAAGACCTTGGGCCTCTTCGATACTTTCTCGGTCTTGAACTGGCAAGATCTTCCAAAGGGATCCACTTATCTCAACGCAATTATACTCTACAATTGCTAGAAGATACTGGTTTCCTAGCATCTAAACCATGTAATCTTCCCATGGATCCAAATGCTAAACTAAGAGAGGACCAAGGAGATTTGTTAAAAGACCCCACTGTCTACAGGCGGCTCATAGGACGTCTGCTGTATCTCACCATTTCCAGACCAGATATTACGTTCTCTGTCCACAAGTTAAGGCAGTTTGTTGCTCGACCAAGGACTTCTCATTTATCCGCTGCTCGTCATCTTCTTAGATTTTTGAAAGGTTCACCTGGTCAAGGCATTTTTCTACCAGTTTCTTCAAGTTTTCAGTTGAAAGCTTTCACTGATGCAGATTGGGCTTCATGTCTTGACACCCAGAAGTCCACCACTGGCTTCTGCATTTTTCTGGGTGATTCCTTGGTGTCTTGGAAGTCGAAGAAACAACACACAGTATCACGGTCTTCTGCTGAATCCGAGTATAGGGCTTTGGCTGCAACCACTAGTGAACTAGTGTGGCTCCTTCAATTGATCAAGGAACTGCAGGTACCTTCTCCATCTCCTGCATTGATATTCTGTGACAATCAGTCTGCCATTCACATTGCATCGAACCCGGTTTTTCACGAACGTACAAAACATATTGAGCTCGATTGCCATTTTGTCCGGGATAGAATCATCAAAGGAGAGGTCAAACTACTGCCAATACGTTCAGAATTACAGCTTACTGATGCATTTACTAAGGCTCTTCCTTTCCCTGCATTCTCTAGTTTGATTGCCAAGATGGGAGTTGTTAATCTAGTAGGCCCATCTTGAAGGGGCAGTGTTAAGATACATGGTTAAAGATACATGGTGATACTTGGTCAATTAGTTAAATACATGGTTAGTTAGTTATTTCCTTGTTATTTTTAGCTTATCCTTTGGCTATTTATTGAGCCTCACACTGTATGTCAAATCAAGAAAGTTTTATATTTACTCTCAAGGTTCTAATACACTTTAATCCAAGATTCGTGATATTTTATTCATTTTATTTTCGAATCAATTATGTGTATATATTTCATTTTTTTAAGTAATAAATCTCATAATTGTATACTAAAAAAATCTCATAATGAATTTATCATTGGAGCTCTAAAGTTTACAACAATTTTCTTTTTGGTATCTAATATTCTAGAAGAGATTCAATTTTACTCGGTCATTTCAAAAGTTTACAACTAAATTAATAAGCATATTGAGTAAATTAGTTTTAATCAGTTGTAAGTATGTTACATAGCAGTTAGTTAACTGCTTATTATTTGTGTTATGTCAAAATTCAGACAAAGAGACTTACCTGACCTTCACGTGACAATTTATTTGAAGGGGAAAGACGTGACCTGCAAAACAAGAGAAAACTATGCACGCACCAATGCGGTGCTTGCCACACCGACTCTAATGCTTAAGTCAGTTGGAAGATTATGAGTGAGCCAAGGAAATTAAGAATTAGGGAGAAAATTAAGAGAAAGAATCGATACCTAGTTGAGTCATCTTACCTTGGGGTTAGCCTCTTCTATTTATCCTTGAATTAGGGTTTTCCCCTTCCTTTTAGGAGAGTGAATATTCCTAGAGATTGATTCGGGTCCAATGGGGTCTCATTGGGTTTGTTTCTACTCTAGGCTCTTAACCTTCTTAGAATTAGGTCCAAATTCACCCATAACATTAAGCCCCCACTCTTGAATTGGGATTCAGGGATGACCTGTTGTTATAAGTCAAACATCGTAAGCCCAATTTAAGAGTATAATTCTCACTTGTGTTGATTTGTGTGTTGATTTCCTCTTTACTCCGTTTAGGCAGTTACATAAGCCTTTCAGAGTTCAAATATTCCAAGGCTAGCTCTGGATGCTTTATCGTGAGGATCTCATCTAGAGAGATGAAAATCGATTTCTGAAGGAGTCTTTTTTTTTATCACCAGACAATATTTGACTTTTCACTTGTAACTAATTTATTATCCTGCAAAAGAGATTGTTCTAGTTTTTTTTTTTTTTTGTCATTCGCTTTGCTTGTATGAAATGTGTCTTTGGTTTAGTATCAACTACAAGTGAAGTTTATTGTTTTGAAGCCCCTGCGTAGGTGCTTCTTTTCCATTAGTCATTTATGTGATTAACCCGGTAAGACCATAGGGTCGCCCTCGAGCATCTTTCATGTTATTGCAAATTTTGAGTTCCTACATCAAAATATCAGTTTCTGCAAAAGAAAAAAATGAAGGAAGAGGCTAGGGTTGACATCGGCCTCAAGCTCTGATGAGTTCAAAATTCAAATTTCTGCATTCATATATCAATTTTTGCAGAGGAAGAAATAAAGGCATAGGCTAAAACATGTAATCTTTTAACCATAGCATGTTAAGCTAGTTTTCTTTTTATTTAATTAGGGAAGCATATCTCATGTGTAGTCCCCTACTTAAGTAAAATAATAAAAGTTATACTTGAGTAATCGAGGTTTGTAGAATATATTATCCTATCTCGGAGTTTTCATTGCACAAGTATCTCCTTCATTGGTATTGGTTGGTCTCGGCCTCAGCTCTTTAATGATTGGCTCAGTCCCTTGTTGGCCAGAGGAAGCCCATTTGATCTCTTTTTTTTGTTCCTGCCTCTAGGACCCTTGCCATCACGATCTTTGGGGTCTTCCATAAGTCGAGTGTCTTGGGGTAGTGGAGAATATTGGTGACTCCACTCCTTCAGAGACATTTTTGCTTGTTGAGTGCCTTGGAGAGTATAGGTTTTTCCACTCTACCAAGGACATTTTTGTTGGGTTTTATGCCCTAAAACTCGAAGATAATGAATGTAATCAAATTGTATACTTGTTTCAATAAAATGTTATTGAGTTTCTACAATAAAGTGTTATTGTTAAGTATTGCACAATATGACCCAAATCAATTAAACTAAGATCCAAGGTTGTTTGTATGAAACTTGAACTAGTATATACAAAATTTGAGTATAATTAAACTCTTATCCCAAACCAAACTTTCCAAGTTCTATATTAAAATTTTATTTCAAATTCCCACCAAATTTTGGATGGAGTTTTGAATTTACTTAAATTAAAGTTTTGGCATAATCCAAATTTTATCCCAAATTGAAATTTCAATAAATTCCAATTCAAATTTCATTGGAGCAAAAATTTGGAATTTTATTTCAAATTAAAGTTTTGGCATAATTCAATTTTTTTTTATGTCAAACTTAAGTTCAAATTAAAATTGCCACCAAATAAGAAAATCAAATTTTTGTCCAAAATTCAAAATTTGATTAATTGGTGTATGATAACTCTCCAAAAGGGAGTTATTTAGGCCTTAATTCTATAAGGATTTGTGTGTCTTTTGTGCTTAATAGGGTTGCTTTTAGATATATATTATATGTTTTAACCCATTTGGAAGAATGGAAGCTTTGGAAATTATTTTGTGCAGAATATGTTGTTGGGCGACTTCAGGGAGCAAATTCTGTGCTGCAGCAAAGTTGGGAGCAAAACTGCCACGTCACAGCTCGTTAAGTTATTCTCGGGATAAAGGAGCAAGGAGAGTCATCCACGTGTCTAGGTCAACCTAATTCAAGCTTTCCTCTACTCTATAAAAGGAGATGATCGATTTCTCCCTAATATTTGTTTCAGTGTTTTTTTGTTCTTTTTCGGTTAAGAAAGCATCAATCGAAGGGATCTTGATTTTCTGTTTGGGTTTCCGATTTTTTGTGTAGATCTGGGTTAAAATCGGTAAACACTATGTCGGCTAAGATCGATTTAGAACGATTTGACGGCAAGGGCGATTTTGGACTTTGGAGGACGAAGATGAAGGCTCTTCTAGTCCAACAAAAGGTCGCCAAAGTCTTGCTTGATCCAAATAAGTTGCCTGCTGAATTAACCGCATTTGAGAGAGAATAAATGTTTGAAATAGCCTATAACACGATTATCTTGCATATGTCTGATAATGTGTTGCGTAGAGTTAAATCAATTGAGAAAGTAGGTGAATTATGGGCTAAGTTAGAGGAACTTTATATGTCTAAGACTCTAACTAACATAATCTACCTAAAGGAACGTTTCTTCAGTTTTAAAATGGACTCATCAAAAACTCTAGAAGAAAACTTGGATGACTTTAACGTTGTTTGTACTGAGTTAGAAAACACTGGGGAGAAAGTGAAATCTGTAGATCAGGCTGTAATTCTCTTAAACTCTTTACCAGAATCCTATAAGGAAGTCAAATCTGCTGTAACACTTGATTTGGTGCTTGAATCATTGAGAATGAAAGACTTAGAGTTGAAAGTTGTTAAGAATGAGTCAGATGCACTTATGGTTAGAGAAAAAAACCCACAATAACCATTCAAACAGAGGTAAAAATCAGTTCAACAAAGGTCAATCTTCTCAATCTAAATCACATAATGCACATAGGAGAGATCATAGAAATTCTGGTAAATCACAGTAATCACATAAGCCTAATGACAAGAATAACTATAGATGTAATTATTGTCATAAGGAAGGTCATTTTAAATGGGAATGTCCTCAACTGAAAAGAAAGGCTAACCGACAAAATCATATAGAAAACAAGAATTCTGCTAATCTTCGCGAATGTTATGAGTCGGCAGAGGTATTAATGGTTACTGTGAATGATTGTCTTGAGGAATGGATCTTAGATTCAGGTTGTACTTTTCACATGACACCTTCGAAACATTATTTTTCTGATTTAAAGGAATTGAAGGGCGGTAAAGTCTACATGGGTAATAATCAACAGTGTAATATGAAAGGGATTGGGACAGTCAAACTAAAACTTGATGATGGTTCACTAAAATTTTTGAAGTCGGTTAGATTTGTACCAGAATTAAAACGTAATTTGATCTTGTTGTAATCAATCACCAAAACCACACAAACTCATAGCAGATATACCAAGTATTCCACACAAACTCAGAACAAGCTTTACCAGCAACAGATTTAAAACTCAAACAACTCAATCAGCCGCAAAACACAGAACCGAAAATAAAAGGATAGGGAAAGAAGCAACACAAGAAATTTATAGTGGTTCAATCCCAATAAGGGATATACATCCACTTTAGGCACTCTACTAATTGATCAATCAGCTGATATAGTATCTTTACACAGAGACACTCAAAATACAGAGAATATATTCAGCAATATCCTCTAAATTCTCTCACAATAAAGCTAGGAAAAGAAAAACAGAGCATACAAACTTCACTGCCTCTGGAAGCACTCAGCTCACCAAGTTTCTCTCAATCGAGCCTTCGAGTAGCTTGCTCCTTCTTCAAGAAAACCTCAAGCAAGAAGAAATTCTTCAGAGAAGTATCATCTCTCTCTCACTCAGCTGCTCTCTCTCACTGCGACTCACACACTACTCATTTTCAGCACCTTTCCTCTTTGTACGAAATAACTGAAAATTGTTGTATCACGTGACCCAAAGGATATTCTGACCCGAGTCCATGACCCTGCAACAAAGAGATAAACGGAGCTCCACAAAATCTATGTGAAGAAAATGAGTCTACTGACGTGTTGTCCTCTGTGGAAAAATAATACACTTGGAAATATGAGTATACAATGTTTGATGAAGCTTAAGTCATGATGGTAATACCCATACCAACAGATCTCTCTTGGGACACTAGATAAGGCTGGATATTGTTATAATTCAGAAAATGGCTTTCTAAAGGTTTACAAAGATAATACTTTAAAGCTGGCTGGTAAATTACAAGATGGTATGTATGTCTTGCTTGGAAAAACCATGTTGGGTGAAATTAATACAGTAAGTGATAAAATCTCCAAAGAAACTGAACTTTGGCATAAAATACTTGCTCATATTAGTGAAAAAGGGTTGGATTGCTGATAGCGAGCATGGCTAGCTACTTTTACTTATTTAATTTAGCTAGTCTTTTATGATGTTTGGGCCATTTTATTGTGCTTTATTGTTTATTTTGTAGGAAATGGTTGATTGGAGCTATAATGCCATATTAGAGTTAATCGGGTGTTCGGGGCGTGAAAAGATGCAAAGGAATGAAAAGAGTAAAAGAGGAAAAAAGTCAAATTTCGGTCAACAGCAGGCTAGCGTCGAGACGCTAGCTCTTGAGCGTCTCGACGCTCACATTCCATATCAGATTAGGCGAGTAAAGCTCACAGCGTCGAGACGCTGTGATAGGAAGCGTCCCGACGCTACCGTTTTTCCCTTATTCAGAACGCGCGTATAAGAGGCAGCGTCGAGACGCTGTAACGCTATCGGCAGAATTTCCCTATTTAATCTTTCTTACTTGCTACGGATGGGGGGAGGCCAAATTGAGGGAATTGAACCCTAATTTCGACTAGAGACCTACTGTGGGAGCTGAAGCAAGGACGAGGACCGGGAATTTCACTTGGTGGCGTGGATATCGAGACGGGGACGTGCCGGGATCGACGACATTAAGTGTTTCCTTTCCTTTTACTTCTCTCTAGCTAGATTTTATGGCTTTTACATGTTTAGTCAAGTTTGTAATTCTATTCATGAGTAGCTAAACTTGTAGCTTAGGGATTGATGTAGTTGATTAAGTTTATGGATTTATTTATGGTTTAAGTTGTGCAATGCTATTATGTTTGTAATCTTGATTTAATGCTTTCAATTAATTGGCCATTAGTTGAATGATTTAAGTTTTGAATCTAGCTCGGGAGAGGGGATTTAATATCGACTTACTCAAGATTGCATGACTAAAGTTTACTTTCTAATTCATGACAGTTTTAGATTAACTTTAGAATTGGTTAAAAGATCTCATTGCCTTGCATGATTAATAAACTTAGATAGGGATATCAAGTTGGTTAATTTGCATGAGAATCAATTATACTCGGGAGAGGTAGTTGTGATTAAAGGGTCTTTGGCTCATAATTTCATTGTGCATAATAACTTGTTCCTTAAAATCAATCCTAAACTAAATCGGCGAAATCAATTCCCTAAGTAGTTTTCCCAATTGAATTTCCATTCTTTTTACTTGTTTTGATTTGTTTTTTATTATCATCTATTCATCACTTTTTAATCCCTAAATAAAATTGAGCGAGATTATTCACAATACTTGATTTGCTTAAAAATCCAATCCAGAGGACGACACTCGTATTTACGAACACTTTATTATTACTTGACCCGTGCGCTTGCGGTTAGGAAAAGTCCACATCAATTGCTTACAGAAACAGGGTCTAATTGAAAAAATTAAGTCTTCTCGTCTTACTTTTGTGAACATTGTGTTCTTGGGAAAGACTCTAGGAAAAGCTTTAAGAAGGCCTCAAACTATTAGAGTTAAAGTTGTATTTAATTAATTGTGGTTACTCAATTAAGTTGAGGTTGTTTGTTAGCTGAGTTTGTTACAAAGTTGTTACTGTTAACAGCAGATTGTTAGGTTGTTATTTTCTGTTTTGTATTGTATATATATTCCTCTGTATGAATGATAAAGGATGAACTATTTTTCCACCATCTTTAATCGTATTATGGTATTAGAGCAGTGACTCTCCCTTCTGTTGAGTTTTTTTTTTCTTTGAGATATCTTATCGCCATGGGTACGCGATCTTCTACAAAATCACTTTCTTCAACAGAAGCCTATCAGAGTCCTTACTCCCTTCATCACAATGATACTTCAAATCTAGTTCTTGTTTCTGACCTTCTCGCTGACGATAATTACGTCACTTGGAGCCAATCGATGATGCTCGCTCTTTCCATCAGAAATAAGCTTGGGTTCATAGACGGTACTTTACCAAAACCTACAGGAGATCTTCTCGAATCTTGGACTCGCAACAACAACATTGTCATAGCTTGGATTTTGAACTCTATTTCAAAAGGAATTTCATCCAGTATTTTCTTTACCGATTCGGCATATGCTATTTGGGAAGATCTAAAGGAGCGATTCCATCGTAAGAATGGACCTCGAATTTTCCAACTAAAACGTGATCTTGCTACACTTTCTCAAGATCAACAAACAACCACTATGTACTTTTCAAAATTGAAAGGTATTTGGGATGAATATGAAACATATAAACCTGGTCGTTCTTGCGGAGGTTGTACATGTGGAGGACAAAAGAAAATTGAAGAGTTCTTTCAATATGAGTATTTGATGAGTTTTTTTATGGGACTCAATGAATCATATGGACATGCTAGGTCACAAATTCTTCTGATGGATCCTGCTCCTCCCATTAACAAAGCACTTTCATTAATCACTCAAGAAGAACATCAAACCAGAAGACAACCACGCCTATACCACCGTCTCCACCAACAATTGGCCTTGTCGTCAACCAAACTGCCCCCACTGCTGCAAACCAGAAGACAACCACGCCTATCACACAATCTTCCAATTCTCGTCAGCGTAAAGATCGACCAATTTGTACACATTGTGGAATACAAGGTCACACTATTGATCGTTGTTACAAATTACACGGATATCCACTTGGATATCGTAAAAAAGGAGGGCAGCGTAGTTCAGGCTCCCAATCGCAGCAGCAAAATTTTGTGCCACAAGTAGCAAATCATACGATTTCTTCAGTCAATTCTAGTAGCGACAAGTCCTCGGATATCTCTCAGTCCTTTGATTCCAGTCCAGGAACCTCGAATGCATTTGCCCAATGTCATGATATTCTCGATATGTTACAATCCAAGTTGGCGGCGGTTAAACTGGGTCGGAGGCAACTACTTCATATCTAGCAGGTACTTGTGCAAATTCCTATGTACCTCATTCTTCTACTACATCTTGGATTATTGAATCTGGAGCATCGACACATATTTGTTTTTCACAAGCAGCTTTTACTTTTTTGGTTCCGGTTAATACATATGTTGTTCTGCCTGATAACACACGCATTTCAGTCCATTATGCTGGATCTATTACTCTATTTGGTTTTCTACATCTTCAACGGGTCCTTTTCGTACCTGAGTTTCAATATAACCTGCTTTCTATTAGTGCTTTAACTTCAGATGCCTCTGTTTCTGTTAGTTTCTCCGATGGTTGTGATATTCAGGAAAAGTCCACTTTGAGGACGATTGGCAAGGGTAGATTACAAGAAGGTCTCTATATCCTTAATAACATTGAGACTAGTGTTGTTGCACCTTCTTTGGTTGTCTGTTCGGCTACTATTAAACAGGCTCCAGTTGCTCTATGGATTTCCAGGCTTGGACATCTTTTATTTACCCGTTTAAATGCTTTGAAGAACATTTTACATATTGATACTTCTAAGCTTGATCATAGTTGTCCATTTGATATTTGTCCTCTTGCCAAGCAAAGACGATTGCCTTTTATTTATGGAAATAAATTGTCTGCACATCCTTTTGATTTGATACATGCTGATGTATGGGATCTCTTTGCTACTCCTTCACATGCTGGCTATAAATATTTCCTTACCTTAGTTGATGATTGCACAAGATACGCTTAGGTTTACATGTTACGCTGCAAATCTGATGTTCTCACCATTATTCCTCAATTTTTTCAACTCATATAGACTCAATTTGGTCAATCTATTAAAACTTTTCGATCTGATAATGCTCCAGAGTTATCTTTTGAGGATTTCTTTCTTGCTAAAGGAGTAGTACATCATTTTTCATGTGTTGCTAGACCAGAACAAAATTCTGAGGTAGAAAGAAAGCATCAGCATATTTTAAATGTTGCTCGTGCTCTATTTTTTCAATCTCGAGTACCTCTTCATTTTTGGAGTGATTGCATATTGACTGCTATATACTTGATTAATCGGACTTCATCTCATATTCTAAATTGGAAAACACCTTTTGCTTTACTTACTGGTACTCTACCAGATTATTCATTGTTGAAAGTGTTTGGATGCTTGTGCTTTGCCTCTACATTACCCTCTCATCGAACTAAATTTTCCCCCCGAGCCATACCTGCTGTGTTTGTGGGATATCCTCCTGGTATGAAGGCATATAAGTTGTTTGATATTGAGAATCATAAATCTTTTATTGAAGGATTGGAATTCCCAATTCCGTTACAGCGGAAGCAATTGGACCGATTCGCAATTTAATTTCGTTCTACAAAATACTGATACATTGGCAATTACGAATTCATAATTCTACAAAACTAAGGTTAAGCAAACTCACCGTCGTCTGACGACTCCGAATTCTTCAAGAACGTCTTCATGAATGCCAGGGACCAAAAATGAAATCACCAACAATGGTTTAGACACCACCATGAGATTTCCCTGCTATCCTCTGAGATCAGGAACGAGATTGTGGGATCTCTGAATCTCGAATTTGGGATTAAAAAAAAAACAGAGAAGAATTTCTCTCTGTTTTCTTGTTGAGAGAGAATGAGAGAGTATGGAGAGGGAGAGATTCTGCAGAATGAGAGAGATATCCTGATTTTTCATTATTTAATTAATTAAATAACACAAATTTAATTTAATTAATTAAATATTAATTAATTAATCACATTAATCAATTAATCTTATTTGCATTTAAATCATATTTAAATGCATTGCTCTCACATAATTTATAGTTTCAATTAATTTAATTAAATCTAATTTAACCAAATTAATATTAACCAACTAATTATTTAATTCATAATTAATTAATTCAATGATTAACTAAATATCACATACTTAATTAACCCATCGTTTGAATCATATTCAAATGTGCATCTCTCTTATAACCTATAGTTTTAATATGAATCCAATTCACATTAAAATTAATCTATAGATATTAATTTAATTAAATCACATTTAATTAAATTAAATTCAACAATTAATTAATTCAAAATTAATTAATTATTTTGATTAATTAAATATGACATATTTAATTAATTACATATTAGAATCATATTCTAATTAAATCTCTCATATAATATATTGTTTAATTAAATCATATTTAATTTAAACTAAATTGAATAATTAATTAATTCATAATTAATTAATTATATATTTGAACTCCTTCAAATATATTATTCTCTCAATTTAATAAAGTTTAATCTCAAATTAAACTTTACATTATAATGTATCACAATACATTATATTAATTGTATCTCATACAATTAACTTGATTCCCAAAATTGAATTTAAACTATTCAAATTCTTTCAAGATAAATTGTTCCCAATTACTCTTTACGAGCTAGCAGGGGGACCTAATGGACCTACAGATCAGAAGCTCCAATGATATGAGGTTAACTGACTAAACTCATTAATCGAGTTAACCAATATTCATTAACTGTGGGTCACTCCACTAAAGACCCACAGTTGCACTCTTCTCACTGTAGAATATTTCTGTGTCCATGGATATTGACCAATAACAGTAAGTCAATCCTTCACGAGTGTTCGTAACTACAGCTGGGTCAAATTTCCGTTTTACCCCTGTGTTACCTCTGGCTCCTTAAGTACCAGTGCTCCTCTAATGAACAACCTGTTTATGGTCCAACCAGTAAACAGAAAGTCCCTCTCGGGCCAATGAGAGGGCGGGATCCCTTTGTTCAAGACCCGGAGTCACCACTTAAGGGAACACTCATCTACTTCTCCTAGAAGCGGGAAGGAGTGAATTCCATCTTGTGTTGTCATGTCCCCAGCCCCTCATTCGGTCTTATCCCCAAGAAGGTAGGCTTATTGAGTCGGCGTGCAGGCCACTCTCACCCGTACTAATCAAAGGACAATCCCTCATGAGAAGGAGTTCATGACACACTCAGGATTAAGACTGAGTTACCTAGGTCATCCTATTGAAACAGTAACCTAACTAGTTAACGGTGTTACATCTAGTGGTTTACTATTTCGTGGTCCGGTCTTATGCAAACTCATTGCATAGGATACCCCCGCTCGCATGTCTCCTACATGGACGCCTTGGATCAATACGTCTGTATCGAATACAAAGAGGGCCGTATCACATAGTGTTACCAGGATAAGGTACCCAACCTTATCCCTGTACTATAGACCTTTTAGGTTGTTACTTGAACACTGATCCCCGTATGTCCCCACATACTAGTTAAAGTTACATATCAACAACCTTGGATCTTAGTTTATTGGATTTGGGCCATATTGTGCAATTCTAGACTTAATATGACAATAACACTTTATTGCATAAACCTCAATAACACTTTACTGATACAAGTGTATAATTCGTTAATCATTCACTATCTACGAGTTTTAGGACATAAAACCCAACAAACTCCCACTTGGACTAAAAATCTAGTTTAGTGGGATGTACAATAATCTATACCAGCAGTGGGTGTATAAATACATGTATAATACATAAAACGTATTTACAATGTACAAATACAATAAACTAGGGCATCATTATACCCATTACATAATGGTATCACTATACCCATTACACTTCTCCCACTTGCCCTAGATTACATCTTTGTACATAACTCGTAGACCTAGACAAACTAGATGACCCTCATACACTTTAGCCGAGAGAGCTTTCGTGAATGAATCAGCAATACTTTCATTCAATTCAATGTGCTAGCTTGTCTTGCAATAGGCAAGTTCAAATTTGGAACACTTTCCAAATCAGTCAAGAACTTCCCAAACTACACAGCCTCTAACGCTGCTACACTAGCAGCTACCTGTTCGGCCTAAATGGTCAAGGCTGCAACTATGTCATAATATAACGGCTGTCCAAATATCAAATCTTGGATAGGATTGATACTTACTGACAATCCCTACTGCATAGGGCTTTCCTCAACTCCTTGAGGTGTCTAAGAACACAGTTCCTTAGACAAAAGAATTCTACCCTGAAAGGTCGTGAACCCTTCATAGAATTTTGCATCTCATATCTAATCAACATTTATAGATATAAAACGCTTGAACCATGGCTAGCATTGTGTTCTTACTGTTTTAAACAATTTAGAACATAAGAACAAACTAAGCTTCTCCCAACTTTTATTTGGAAATGAGCTGCTAGTCACATTTTATGTCAATAAGTTAACCTACTTATTCCAAATGAGTAGGATATCAATCACATACAACATGAAGAAAGCTACTGTACTACTGACGATCTTCTTGTAGATACAAGACCCATCAATGTCCTGATTAAAGCCAAAATATTTGATCACCATATCAAATCTTATATTCCAAGATCGAAATGCTTAGGTCAATCCATTAATGGATCACTTAAGCTTGCAAACCCTTTTGCTTTTGATCTTGCTCAATGGACCCTTCTGGTTGAGACCTTAAATGTCTCGTTTCCTCTTGTAAATCCACTTGTAACCAATAGGTGTTACCCCATCAAGAAAATTTACAAGAACTCAGATGGAATTGAAGTGCAAAGACTTCATTTCCAAGTCCATGGCTTTAAACCATTGGTCCTTGTCAACATCATTCATTTTCTTTCTAAAAGATAATGAATCCTCTATGTCATCATCAAGAATGACGACTTGAGCTTCAAATAAGCCCATGTAAAGGTCAGGTTATAAAACAACCCTCCCACTACATCAAGGCATTCTCAACTCTTGAGATGGATGTGACTTGAAAAAAAAACACTGGCCTTATCAACAACTCTTATTGAATAACCAGTCTTATCGACAACTCTTGTTGATTTTTCTGTAGCTTCATTAGTTAATACACTCAAACTGACTTTACTTTGTGGCTTGTGATTGCTCATATGTTCTTCTTCTGAGAATGAAGCATTTGTCAATACAAATTCTTTATTCTCTTTTGTATTGAAGAAATATCTACTCCTCGTTTCCTTTGGGGTAACCTACAAAGTATGTAATGAAGTCAACACTTCATGACCCCAAAACGAGACAGGCAATTGAGCAGCTCAATATGGGTTGAACCATATCCAATAGGGTTCTATTACTCCTAACTGAGATTTAGGATGTGATTCCATGTATTATCAAATAGTTCTGGAATCTCAAGTCCCTATACTCAACACATTGATCAGATCAAAGTGTTTTTTATTATCTCACCTAACAAGTTTCCAACTTCAGTCTTAAACCCCTTCGAATATCTCAAGAGCTTTAGACTTAAATTGCATTAGGTAGAGATATTCATACCTTTGAATAATCATCTATAAACGAGATTAATTATTCATACCCTCCCACTGCTTTAACATACTGGACCACAAGGATCCAAATGTATAAACTTCAAGGGTTCTTTGGCTCTTTAGTTCTTTTCCAGTAAAAGATCTATTAGTCATATTGCCCATAAGGCATGACTTAATTGGTATTAGAGAGTCTTCTTCTAACTAACTTAGAAGTATACTCTAGACTAAGCCCCCAATCATATTGAGATCAAAATAGCCTAACCTTAAGAACCAAAGAAAGGTATTTCCTTTAGGAGATATCCTTTGCCTTTATTTCTTTGAGTATAAGCAATCTTAAACAACTCAGTGCTCATGACTTGCTTTACTCTCGATTAGTCTTAAAACACATAAGTTATTTTCCAGTAATGCTGAACAAATGTCAACTCCCTTTCTTAAAATAAAACTGTGTTAGCAGAGAAAGGTATAGAGCAGCATTGTCCCAGCATATACGTTATAGAAATCAAATTTCTGTTAATCTTTAGGAAATACATACACATTATCTAATAATGTGTATTTTCTCCCACTAGATAAAATAACTTAGTGTGCCCCTCTGCCATAGCCGAGACATACTCTCCAGATCAAAATCTGAGAGTCATCTCACCTACTTGCAACAGTTGCCATGAGCTTATTCCTTGAAAGGAAAAACAAACGTGATAAGTGGCACCTGAATTAAAAATTCAGGCTGTATCCTCATTTTCCACTATGCACGTTTCAATGACCAATAAATCACATTCATTGTCATCGACAATGGCTAGGCAGTTAACGTCATAATCATCATAAACTATTCAAGATGAACTAGACATTTGGGCCTGAGGACATTCCTCACTCAAGATTGATCTAAAACCATTTACCACAAGTTTTTCGTTTAAGCTAGTTGTATCTAAAACCGTTATTAATAAATTGGCGTAAGACAATGCACATAGGAATTATCACTGAAACAACAAATTACTTGTTTTGCACTAAACCCATTACACAAAATAATATTATTTTAATCCAATCAATTTAGCAAAAGTAATCATCGACCCAAATATATGATACATATTTGCAACGATACTTCAGAGGTTCAGAGCAACAGCTACCGTAGGGCAGTCAGCCACTCCTCCTCTGAATTGAGACAATCTCAGCCAATCCCTATTACCAGAATAACTCATATTCCAATAGATTTTAGCTACCGTTTTTTCGGTCAGGAAACCATTAACACCTTAACGATTTCCCGTAAGTGTGACCCTCCATTTTCAGATTCCAGAGGTCGGCCCCAACAATGCTACCGTAGGGAAAGTCAAAGTTGGGAATGGACCTAAGAAACCCTATCCATTTCTGGAGTTTGCGTTGTTCCGAATCCCATGATCAAACCCTCCGTAGGGTGATCGCTCCCAGGGCGACTCGCAGGCAGATCATAGGAATCTCACGGTGCAACCTAATGGAGGAGACCGTAGGATACGTTGACACGTGTCCTGCTCCCACTTACTATAAAATACTCCCTCATTCACCTTGATATTGATCCATGCAAACACCATCCGTAGGGGGTCACTCCCAGGGTGACTCGAGGCCAAGCATGGACCTCACGATGTGAACTCTTGAGGACGTGAGAGCAAAACTTGATTTATGAAAATCTTGTTTTGTCATATTTCCTCCCACTAAGTATTTTTATAATTTAAGGGTCTATTACTTAGGTAAATTCCGGCTAAATGAATCTATCTAAGTCTATGCCTGTATATAACTCTTATATAGAGGTCTTTACTCTAATGTCTAGGTGAATTAAACCCTTTTAATTACCTAGTGACATTGCATGCTAACATTAGACTATGATTAATTCAACTCAGGTTCCGGATCTGTTCCCAGGTAGGAGGTGTTCCGTAACCGTCAACTTAAATACCCCCAGCCTAGACAGAACTTCACCGGGAGAGTTCCCTTATAACCATAGTAATGTTTTTCCTACTTAGTCCATTAAAACTATTTTAATACTAAGTAAGAAAATAATTCTAATCCTATTAGAATTAAAATGAGCTTAGGTCTAATTAATTTTAAACAATTTAAAATTAATTTCATTTTAACCTAAGGTCCTATGTTTGCATGCAACTCTTTGTTATAGGTTGACGATTTCTAATCAATTTTATAACTATTATAAAATTTTAATAATTAGCCCTATAACATGCTTCTATGGTGTTTCATAATAACAATCAAATTCAAATTATTACACACCATAACGCTCATGACGCCGATAATATAACGATTATATTAATCTAAAGTGGTGTCATGCTTCATGCAATTTCAATTTCATTTAATTAATATCAATTATATTAATTAATCATCCACGAAATTAAAATTACATGATTATTGACATTAATATAATATAACATTTATATTAATCTAATTAATGTCATGCTCAATGCTATTCCATTTTCATTAAATTAATATAACAATTTATATTAAAATTATACATGAAAATCAAGCATTGAAATTTATTTCCATTCATAATATAACTATTATATTAATACTCATGAAAATAAATCTAAGCATGCATGCTACATTAATAAAATATAACAATTTATATTTATCTAATTAATGTCATGCATCATGCTTCTCAAATTTCATATATTTAATATAACAATTATACTAAATAACTCATGAAATTTAAATTCATGCATAATTATCATATATTATAACATTTATAACATAAATATGCATGAAACATGCTTAACCTATGGTGGGATTTAAATACTATATGACATTCATAAAGCAATTAAATAGCTAAGTAGACGGGTTTTGGCATCCTAGGACTCAAAACAATAGAAAAATTACATTAATCAATCTATTAAAGCCCTATTTTGCCGTGAAACAGCTCAAAACAGCCTCGAACCGCGTTCAAACCCTTCGAACCGGCAAGAAAATGGACTGAACCGCACCCAAACAGTATGAAATCAGCTTGAACCATGCTGAACCAGCTTAAAAAAAACTTTAAACCGGCTTAAAATGAGACAAACCGGACCGAAAACAACATGAACCGGCCCAAAACACGTCCAGGCCGCATAAAACGCGTAGAACCAGTGAGACCCGGTCAAAACTCGGTGAATCCGGTCGAACCCACTCCATCTGCCCAAACCGGACCGAACCGCGTGAAATGATAAGGTTAATAATAAGACCCACGTTTTATAACCGTAAATGGCTCACGATCTCAACGGTTTCATGGAAGTTTATATTCACGCCTATACGAATGTGCGCTTGAGTTCGAGCCCAACGAAGCGCATTTTCGATTTTTTTTTTTTTCTTTTGAATTCAGAAATCCCACGAAATTGAAAGGAAAAACTGCCCAAACCGCTGCTCGAACTGCCGATCTGTCTGACGCATGCTCCAGTCGAACGCCTATGGTACAATGACACGTGGCTCTTACAACTGACCATTTTAGAATAACCGCACGGACTGCTGCACGCCTGAACTGCTCACATCCAACCTGACGCAAGACACGTGTCAGCCTCCTACAGGCCACACGTAAAATGACGCACGGCACGCGCGTTCGAACCCAGACAAACGCGATTTTCGTCCTCTTTTTTTTTTTTTTTTTTTTTTGTTCGTTCGACGATGGCAGCGTCTGTATACCCAGAAAAATAACGATTTCCAGTAGCTTTCTTCTTTGATTTTTGGCCTCAAATTGCACCAAAATGCTCCAAATTTCTTCTCAATTGATACAATATCAAAGACACGGACTTACAACAATAAATTTGCAAAAAAATGCCCAAAACACTAGGCCCTTACATCGATCGAATCAATGAAAATTGCAAATTCTAAATGCCAAAACCCTAACCATCTACTAGCAAAATTCATACATCAAATGCATAATTCTAATCCCACCATGCAACCAATGCAAATTTTGTAAAACAAAATTAAGATTACGATCGGCTCTGATACCAATTGAAGGATTGGAATTCCCAATTCCGTTACAGCGGAAGCAATTGGACCGATTCGCAATTTAATTTCGTTCTACAAAATACTGATACATTGGCAATTACGAATTCATAATTCTACAAAACTAAGGTTAAGCAAACTCACCGTCGTCTGACGACTCCGAATTCTTCAAGAACGTCTTCATGAATGCCAGGGACCAAAAATGAAATCACCAACAATGGTTTAGACACCACCATGAGATTTCCCTGCTATCCTCTGAGATCAGGAACGAGATTGTGGGATCTCTGAATCTCGAATTTGGGATTAAAAAAAAAAACAGAGAAGAATTTCTCTCTGTTTTCTTGTTGAGAGAGAATGAGAGAGTATGTAGAGGGAGAGATTCTGCAGAATGAGAGAGATATCCTGATTTTTCATTATTTAATTAATTAAATAACACAAATTTAATTTAATTAATTAAATATTAATTAATTAATCACATTAATCAATTAATCTTATTTGCATTTAAATCATATTTAAATGCATTGCTCTCACATAATTTATAGTTTCAATTAATTTAATTAAATCTAATTTAACCAAATTAATATTAACCAACTAATTATTTAATTCATAATTAATTAATTCAATGATTAACTAAATATCACATACTTAATTAACCCATCGTTTGAATCATATTCAAATGTGCATCTCTCTTATAACCTATAGTTTTAATATGAATCCAATTCACATTAAAATTAATCTATAGATATTAATTTAATTAAATCACATTTAATTAAATTAAATTCAACAATTAATTAATTCAAAATTAATTAATTATTTTGATTAATTAAATATGACATATTTAATTAATTACATATTAGAATCATATTCTAATTAAATCTCTCATATAATATATTGTTTAATTAAATCATATTTAATTTAAACTAAATTGAATAATTAATTAATTCATAATTAATTAATTATATATTTGAACTCCTTCAAATATATTATTCTCTCAATTTAATAAAGTTTAATCTCAAATTAAACTTTACATTATAATGTATCACAATACATTATATTAATTGTATCTCATACAATTAACTTGATTCCCAAAATTGAATTTAAACTATTCAAATTCTTTCAAGATAAATTGTTCCCAATTACTCTTTACGAGCTAGCAGGGGGACCTAATGGACCTACAGATCAGAAGCTCCAATGATATGAGGTTAACTGACTAAACTCATTAATCGAGTTAACCAATATTCATTAACTGTGGGTCACTCCACTAAAGACTCACAGTTGCACTCTTCTCACTGTAGAATATTTCTGTGTCCATGGATATTGACCAATAACAGTAAGTCAATCCTTCACGAGTGTTCGTAACTACAGCTGGGTCAAATTTCCGTTTTACCCCTGTGTTACCTCTGGCTCCTTAAGTACCAGTGCTCCTCTAATGAACAACCTGTTTATGGTCCAACCAGTAAACAGAAAGTCCCTCTCGGGCCAATGAGAGGGCGGGATCCCTTTGTTCAAGACCCGGAGTCACCACTTAAGGGAACACTCATCTACTTCTCCTAGAAGCGGGAAGGAGTGAATTCCATCTTGTGTTGTCATGTCCCCAGCCCCTCATTCGGTCTTATCCCCAAGAAGGTAGGCTTATTGAGTCGGCGTGCAGGCCACTCTCACCCGTACTAATCAAAGGACAATCCCTCATGAGAAGGAGTTCATGACACACTCAGGATTAAGACTGAGTTACCTAGGTCATCCTATTGAAACAGTAACCTAACTAGTTAACGGTGTTACATCTAGTGGTTTACTATTTCGTGGTCCGGTCTTATGCAAACTCATTGCATAGGATACCCCCGCTCGCATGTCTCCTACATGGACGCCTTGGATCAATACGTCTGTATCGAATACAAAGAGGGCCGTATCACATAGTGTTACCAGGATAAGGTACCCAACCTTATCCCTGTACTATAGACCTTTTAGGTTGTTACTTGAACACTGATCCCCGTATGTCCCCACATACTAGTTAAAGTTACATATCAACAACCTTGGATCTTAGTTTATTGGATTTGGGCCATATTGTGCAATTCTAGACTTAATATGACAATAACACTTTATTGCATAAACCTCAATAACACTTTACTGATACAAGTGTATAATTCGTTAATCATTCACTATCTACGAGTTTTAGGACATAAAACCCAACATATATCACGTGATGTTGTTTTCCATGAAGGAATATTTCCATTTCATAAGGTTACCCATATGACTGATCAACCTAATTTTCCTTACATAGTTTTACCAACACCTGTTGATATTCCTTTGCCTACTGTTTCCCCATCACCTACTTATGATGCTAAGTTTCCTTCACTAGTGAACCCACACCAACTCCCAACCCGCAGCAAAATACACCAAACCAAATCTCCCAACTATCTGATAGCCAAAGTCCTGATGGCCAAAATTCCAACATTCAAATACCATCTGCACCTTATGTAGAAATTCCTCCACCTAGGCGGTCTTCTCATCAAACCAAGCCCCCCCAGCTATCTTCAAGATTATCATTGTAGCCTTATTTCCAAATCTCATTCCTCTCATATTTTGTCTACCAAGTATCCTTTAGACCACTACATTTCTTGCGCTAATCTTTCACCAAACTTTCGAACATTTTCTCTTAATGTTTCTGCACATTATGAACCCCAATTTTATCACCAAGCTTTTCCTTTTGAACATTGGAGAGCTGCTATGAAGGCTGAATTAGAGGCCATGGAAATTAATAATACCTGGAGTGTTGTTCTCATTCCTTCTGATAAGCACTCTATTGGGTGTAAGTGGATATATAAAGTGAAATATAAGGTTGATGGTTCTATTGAGCGTTATAAAGCACGTTTGGTGGCTAAGGGGTTTACTCAACATGAGGGATTGGATTTTATTGAAATCTTTTCTCCGGTTGCTAAACTTGTTACAGTCCGAGTGCTCCTTACTGTAGCCGTTTCATGTAATTGGCCACTTATTCAACTTGATGTGAACAACGCATTCCTCCAGGGTGATTTGTTTGAGGAGGTTTATATGGACCTACCTTTAGGATATAAACCGAGTGGACATGCTCATACTCAGGGGGATCGACTTGTTTGTAGGCTTCACAAGTCCATCTATGGATTGAAACAATCTTCACGCCAATGGTTTGCCAAATTTTCAACTACATTAATCTCCCTTGGCTTTCAACAATCTAAAGCAGATTATTCACTTTTTGTAAAAGGTACTGGTTAAAATTTCTTGGCCTTGTTAGTTTACGTGGATGATATCATCATCACTGGTGCCAATTCTTCTAACATTGATCAATTGAAACTTCTACTTAATGATCGGTTTAAACTCAAAGATTTGGGTTCACTCAAATATTTTTTAGGTCTTGAAATATGTTGTACTACACAACATGGCTTATCTCAAAGATGGATCCTATCAAATACATCTTTGAAAAGCCGTTTTTGTCTGGTAGAATTGCTAGATGACAGGTTCTTTTATCTGAGTATGATATTATCTATGTTACTCGAAAGTCAATACAAGGAAGTGCACTAGCCGATCATTTGGCCGAGCAACCTATAGACGATTATGAACCAATGAAATTTGATTTTCCTGATGAATTTGTCTCCACTATAATGGTGGAAAAAGAAATATCAGACTTGGAAACATGGACCATGTTGTTTGATGGGGCCTCCAATGAGTTAGGTCATGGGATAGGTGTTGTATTAATATCGCCTGAAGGAAAGTTGTTCCCTCTCACCGCCAAATTAAGTTTTGATTGTACTCATAATATGGCTGAATATGAAGCTTGTTCTATGGGTATCCAAACTGCATTGGATATGAAGATAAAGAAACTTCGAGTCTTGGGAGATTCTATGTTGGTGATTCACCAATTGAGAGGAGAATGGGAAACAAGAGACACTAAGCTACTGCCTTATAAAAAGCTTATATTAGATTTGTCTCATAAATTTGAAGAAATCACTTTTGACTATTTACCAAGGGAGAGTAATCAGATTGCAGACGCCTTGGCTACGCTTGCAGTCATGTTCAACATAGACCCCAATCATGAGGTACAACCTATTAAGATGGGAAGGGTAGATGTTTCAGCCTCCTGCATGAATATAGAAGAAGAGTCTGATGACAAGCCGTGGTTTCAAGACATCAAACATTATTTGAAATGTGGAACCTATCCTCTGAATGCCTCAGAAAATGACAAGCACACACTTAGAAAGTTAGCAATGAAGTTCTTCCTAAATGGAGAAATACTTTACAAAAGAAATCATGATATGGTACTTCTAAGGTGTGTAGATACAAATGAAGCCAACACGATTATGAAAGAAATTCATGAGGGAATTTGCGGCACCCATGCAAATGGACACATGATGGCCAGACAGGCATTAAGGGCTGGCTATTACTGGTTAACCATGGAAGCTGACTGTATCAAATATGCCCGAAAATGCCACAAATGTCAGATTTACGCAGATAAAGCTCATGCTCCAGCATCTCAGTTGCACGTTATGACGACACCATGGCCATTTTCCATGTGGGGAATGGACGTTATAGGCCCTATTGACCCAAAAGCCTCAAACGGACATCGATTCATCTTGGTGGCAATAGATTATTTTACCAAATGGGTAGAAGCAATGTCCTATCGAGAGGTGACGAAAGGAGTTGTGATCAAATTCATCAAGAAGGAGATTATATGTCGTTATGGTCTTCCTAAGACCATAGTATCTGATAATGCGCAAAATTTGAACAATAAATTGATGACTGAGTTATGTGAGCAATTCAAGATCAAGTGTGTCAACTCAACTCCGTATAGACCAAAGATGAATGAAGCAGTGGAAGCTGCTAATAAAAACATAAAAAGGATTGTGCAAAAAATGACGGTGACGTATAAAGATTGGCATGAAATGCTTCCTTTTGCATTACATGGATATCGCACATCGGTTCGCACTTCAACTAGGGCAACACCATTTTCATTAGTTTATGGTATGGAAGCTGTTCTTCCCATTGAAGTGGAAATTCCATCATTAAGGGTCCTCATGGAGACTAATTTAGAAGAGGCTGAATGGATCCAAAACCGCTATGAGCAGCTCAACTTTGTTGAAGAAAAGAGATTGACAGCATTGTGCAGAGGTCAACTTTACCAAAGACGAATGATGAAAGCCTATGATAAGAAAGTGCGTCCTAGAGTATTCAGAGAAGGGGATTTAGTCTTAAAACGAATTCTTCCTTTTCTAAAAGATCACCGAGGCAAGTGGACCCCAAATTATGAAGGACCATTCGTGGTGAAGAAAGCTTTCTCTGGAGGAGCTTTAGTCTTGACTAACATGGATGGTAATGAGCTGCCAAGTCCAGTTAATTCAGATCAAGTTCGAAGATATTACGCATAGGCTACTTGTGTATCAAAGGATTCGGCAAAGTTGCGGGAATTCAACAAGTGTCTAGGAGAATTACGCTTCAATTTCTATATCATGTTTAAGAGGTTACTTTTGTCTCAAGTTCTAGAACCTTAACATTGACACATATGTCTATTGAATTTTAGTCATAAATCAAAGCTCCCTTCTCGAAGCATGGCATATCTTGTCCATTTTTCTCCCCTACTCTCCATAATATTTCCTCAACTATGAATGTTTGGCATGTTTACCTTTATTATCATTACAATTGAATAAACAAAAAGTTACATAAACGCGATATTTCAAATCAATGGTGGTAACTTAAACGATTCGATGTGAAATACATATGTCCAAACAAAGAATCCAAAGGCAATATTTTTCCAAAAGCACCGTGATCATGAAGGTTGATGGAATGTCATCATGGAGGACAAAACCGCCATTTCAACATGACAAAGTCTTGAACTGGGGCAAAACGATTATTTTTGTCTTCTCAAACTGGGGCAAAACCATTATTATTACAGGAGCAAAGTCGTTCTGGATACATTTTTGGTCATCAAACAAAGAGCAAGTTGTTTAGTGAGTTCATGATCCAATTAAGGTCTATTACCAAGGGTGATGTGTGAATGGGGTGCCCGAGCTATCAAATATCTTTTAAAGAAATCTGTATCATAGTTTTCGAATAGTGCTAAATCTTCATCCCATGCATTCAAGCATTCAAGTTTAGCGTGCATTGCAAAGAAAATTTATTTTCGGTTAAATCGAACCTGACAATTCAGTCGAGGTCGAAGCCTGTGTCAATCCAGGTCCATTTCCAGTTTTTTTTTTCTTTCTTTCGATTATATCAAACCCGACTATTCAGTCGAGGTCGAAGCCTGTGTCAATCCAGGTCCATTTTCATTTTTTCTTTCGGTTAAATCAAACCCGACTATTCAGTCGAGGTCGAAGTCTGTGTCAATCCAGGTCCATTTTAATTTTTTCTTTTGGTTAAATCGAACCCGACTATTCAGTGAGGTCGAAGCCTGTGTCAATCCAGGTCCGTTTTCAATTTTTATCTCAGTTAAGTCGAACCCGACTATTCAATTGAGGTCGAAGCCTGTGTCAATCCAGGTCTGTTTTAAGTTTTTCTCTCGGTTGAACCAAACCTGACTATTGAATTGTGGTTGATACCTGATTCAAATTCTTACCAAACAAATTTTTGCCTCCCCAGTACTTAGTCTCTTTCCTTTGTCTACCCTTTCAATCCTTCAAGGATACACAAAGGAGGGCAAACTGTAGACACCGTATTTGGTCCGGCTTGATTTTCAGTAATAATGTTTGAAGGTTTCCAATATTTGGTGGTCAATTTGTTTTTTCTTGTATGTCAACAGGAGCATAGCTTAACTGGCATAAAGTTGCATTGATAACCATGAGGTCTGTGGTTCAAACCCCATTTCTCTCATGTTTTTATCAAAAATTCGTTTTTTTTTTTAATTTTTATTTATGTATTTATTTATTATTTTTTTTTTTTGGTCTTCCCCATTCCTATTCAAGGGGAAGCTTACCTATTCAAAAGACTTTCCATGGCTCTCATTTTTTCATTTTTTTTTATTTTTTTTTCTTTTTTCCACCATTTTCTTATCCATCCTCCCCTAATTTAGTAACCCTTCAAGTATAAAAAGGGGGGAGATGGAGGATGAAAGGGACGGAAAACAAGAAGAAGGAGAGGAAGTTTAGAGTAAAAGTGAGCTTGAGAGAGTTTAGGCATTTGAGAGAGTTTAGGCATTTGAACAAGAGTTTAGCTTAGAGAGTGATAGAAAATGAGAGAAAAAAAAGAGAAGAAGTTTAGAGTAAAAGTGAGCTTGAGAGAGTTTAGCTTAGAGAGTGATAGAAAAAGAGAGAAAAGAAAGTGGAAGAGGAAAAGAGGAAAAAAGAGGGGGAGGAAGGAGTATACGAGGAGAGAAAACATTGGGTAAGAAAGAAGGAAAAAAGAAGGAAGAGAGAAGTAAAAAAGGTGGGGTTTTGTTTTTCTATTTCCTTTGTTTTTTGTTTTGTTATTATTGTTATTGTTGTTATTATTATTATTATTATTATTATTATTATTATTATTATTATTATTATTATTATTATCGTCATCATTATGATTATCATTTTTAATTTCTCTCTCATTTTAGTTCACTTTTTGCACTTTGCCAACTTCATTTTTTTAAACTTTCTAATTTATTTGTTTTTTCCTTTCATTCTCCAAATTGCTTTAATCTAATCTTTAATTCTGCTTTGTCAATTTCAATTATTGTTATTGTTTTGATTTTCTTTTGAAAGGGATTATGGGAACTGAGTAATGTGCTTTCGTGGAGTCCAACTCCCGTGTAGGCGTATGAAAATTCTCATTTTCCCTTTTAAAAGAATTTACTATTTGAATAATTTTTCTTCTTTTACATCCTTTTTATTTTAAAAAAATATTTTTAGTAAACATAATCATGTACACCCATGTTCCTTTAATTAAAAGGGAGATTAGGCATGATTTATATTAAATTGGATATCCAACTCATAATGTTTAATCCTTGCTTTATTTCTAAAGTTAAGGTAAAAACGAACGAGACATCTTGTGTTCAGTATTGCATTTTGAGTTTTATTTTCATATTTATCATTTTTTAAGAAAAATAATATAAAGGACTGTTTTTATTCATTTAATTGGACAATTTAAGATACTGTGGTAATCGTTTTCTTAAACGGGTGTTGTAGGGTGCTAATACCTTCCTTACACTCAAACGACTCCCGAACCTAATTTCTGGTTTTCTAAGACTAGTTTTGTTTTTTATTTTAAAGGTGACCAATCACACCCTCAATGATTGGTGGCGACTCCAACTTTCTTCGTAAAAAACCCAAGAAAGGATGTCGGCCGCTCCGCGTCGCGATGACGTTGCGACAGTGTGTATAAGAAAACAGTAAGTGTTGTTGTGTTTGTTCTTCTTCTGTTATATGTAGATGACATATTGATTGCATCATCTGATAAGCATGAAATTTGAAAGCTTAAGATTGCCCTTTGTAGAGAATTTGAAATGAAAGATTTAGGGGAAGCAAAAAAGATCCTTGGTATGGAATTAACTAGAGATAGAACTAGAGGCACATTATTAATCACTCAATCTGAATATTTTGAGAAAGTGATTGGTAAATTCCATATGGAGAATGCTAAAGTGGTTAAGACTCCTTTTGCACAGCAATATTTTAAGCTTTCTTTGTCTCAATGTCCTGTTACTCAAAATGAAATTGTTGATATGAAACAAGTCCCTTATGCAAATTTAGTTGGTAGTCTCATGTATGGAATGGTATGCAGTAGACCGGATTTGGCTCATGCTATGAGTGTGGTTAGTAGATACATGAGTAATCTGGGGCGTTTGCATTGGGAGGCTGCTAAATGGATCCTTAGATAATTAAAAGGGAACTTCGAAAAAAGGTCTTTTGTATACAAAATCTGATTTAAATTCTGAAATTCTTGTTGGGTTTGTTGATTCTGATTATGCTGCAGATTTGGATAAGAGGAGATCGTTGACAGATTATATCTTTACTCTTTTTGGTAATGTAATTAGTTGGAGGTCAGTATTGCAGTCTGTTGTTGCTTTGTCTTCTACTGAGGCTGAATATGTTGCATTAGCTGAGTCGGTTAAAGAGGTTGTTTGGCTTAGAGGCAGTGTTTCTGAAATGTATAATAATAATTCTGATGTTATTATTCTTTGTGATAGCCAAAGTGCATTATCTTTGTCCAAGAATCCAACTTTTCATGATAGGGACAAAGCACATTGATGTTAGATTTCATTATATGAGAGAAAATGGTACAAGAAGGGGCGGTTAAACTCTCTAAAATTCATACATCTAACAATCCTGCTGATATGATGACAAAATCAGTTGCTGGAAACATGTTACAATACCTTTGTGAATTGTTGAAGCTTGACTTCGTCTAACTGCAACTCACTTTGATGATTTCAAACCAAGCAGCTGGAAGAGAGTCCTTTGTTGATGTCTGGGTGCAGATTGTTTATATCAAAAAGGTGATTTGTTGTATTTTTTTTATATCCCACATTCTGATTGTAAAAGTGAGTTTATGGGCCATTTTGTATTTGGGCCTTTGTTGTTAAAACAGGTTTTGTTTTATGGGCCTTTGGTTAAGCAGAATACAATACTCTACTTTAGTTACACTCTATGCTCGTGGGTTATAAAAGGATGTAATACCCAGCTATGTATCGTGGAGTAACATGAGGTTTCCATCATCAATAAAATTAGGGATCTCTCTCTGGCTGCTTGAAGAGTGGATGTACACCTAACGGTGGAACCAAGATAATTCTATTGTGTTTTTTCTCTCCTCTTTCTCTCCTTTTGTTTTACTTTGAAATCGTTTTAAGGCTTCGTCTTTCGCTGCTGCGTTTTTCGATTTGTTCGTGTTTATGGGAGATTTGGAACAACAGTACATCCACACGCATACAACGTCAATACAAATATAAAATTATTCTACGTGTCTCATCTAATTTGAAGTTACGTGTGAATGATTATATTTTCAACAAAAATGGCAGAGGTTCGAATCTTTATCCATATATCCACGTTGCTGAATTAAAAAAAAAATACAATACTTGGATGCATAATTCTCTACCCAGCTCATTAAAATCTTGACAGCTAAAAGAGCTAGAAAGGTAAGAAAATGAGAATTTTTTTTTTTTTTGTTAAATTACAAGTTTATTCTCTGAACTTTCAGATTTATGTTTATTTGGTCCATGAACTTTAAAAAGTGTCCAATATAAGTCCCTAAACTTTCAATTTTGTGTCTAATAAGTCCCTAAACTTTAAAATGTCCAATAGGTCTCTGAGCTTTCAATTTTGTGTCTAATAGATCATTGACATATTCAGGATTTACAAATATTTACCAATCTATTAGATATATATATATATTTTAATTTTTTGCCTAATAAGATCCTTAACTTTTAATCATGTATTTAGTAGCCTTGTGAATTTTAAAAAATATTGAATAGGTTAATGACCCAAAATTGAAAGTTCATAGATTTATTGGATATAAAAGTGAAATTTTTAAGAATCTATTGATATATACGTTTTAAAGTTCGTAGACCTATTGGACATAATATTAAAAGTTCGATGACCTATTTGACATTTTTTAAAGTTCAGACCAACTGATAAACACAACCTTAAATTTCAGGTACCCAAACTTGTAATTTAACCACTTGTTTTTTTAATCTCTCCTAGTTGTTGATATTATAAGGCTAAATTATAATAATTACTATTATTAATAAAAAAAATTTTAAAAAAAACCTCTAAACTATGGGGTTTGTTTCAAAAATGCTCCTGAACTTTAAAAAGTTTCAAAAATACCCTTGTCGTTAATTTTGGATGGAAACCGTTAAAGTTTTAGTTTCAAAAATACTCTTGAACTTTCAAAAAAAATTCAAAAATACCCTTATTGAAAAATGTTCCCTTTTTACCTTCTCCCACCGTAAATTAACTCTTCCTCCATGAAAATTAATAAAAAAAAAAAAAAAAAAAACTTTACTTATTTGTCATGTATTCATAATCTAAGAGTTTTTCTTCTCTTTCAAAACATCCTAAGAACTTAACTAGATTTTCGTGTCGAAACTTCAAAATGACTTGTTTTGTTCTTGAAATTCTACATGCGTGTTTGACTTCATTTTTTGGTAGCCTTTTCAATATTATTTCCTAACCAACCATTACCCATTAGCTTTCTCTAATATTCATTTTATGAAAAATAAATGAAACTATTGTTTTATACGAGTTCTAAAAATTCTTAAATATTAATAAAAAAAATCATATATAAAACTTTTGATTAATTAATCTTATAAATTGGATCAAACCCACAATCTTATAAATACTTCTTCTTCAAAGAGCAAAAAAGAAATAATATATATACATATATATGTTGTTTTCTCATACTTATCTTTTTTTACACTTTTTAAAATAGAAAACTCGATTTCAAAGTTTGTTTTTATCTGGGATTGTGTTGAACACAACCTTTATAAGCAAAATTTTGCATTAATTTTCATGGAGAAAGAATTTACGCTGAGATGAGGAAAAAATAAAAAGCATTTTTTAATAAAGGGAAATTTTGAATTTTTTTTTAAAGTTCAAAGGTATTTTTGAAATTTAAACTTTAATGGTTTCCATCCAAAATTAACGACAAGGGTATTTTTGAAACATTTTTTAAAGTTCAGGGTATTTTTGAAACTTTTCAAAGTTCATGGGCATTTTTGAAACAAACCCCATAGTTTAGGAGTATTTTTTTATATAATTTAGCCATATTATAATGTTGAGGTACCCACACACCAATACCTAGCTTAAGTATTTTTTTTAATTAAAAAAAAAAATCTATGAGGGAAGACGGGAAAATTTCTAGTACTACGGTAGTATGGAAAATTTTTCATACTACCTCCATTCACTGTTTGTCATGTAAGGAGTATTTAAGAATGGTGTGGGACCCATAGAATCAAATATTATATCATTAAATGCTTATTAAATGACGTGTCAAATGCTGAATGGAGGGAGTAGGTACTATCGTAGTACTAAAAATTTTCGAAAAAAGACCCATTCTAGTTGCTACGCTTTTATCCTATTTAATCTTAATTACACAATTGCACAAGAGATAAGTGAAAACCCACTTGTCCAAACTCACAATAGTTCCTTCCCACTTAATCCAAGTGATGAATGTGGTTAATTACGATTGTATGGTCTTAAATTAATTCTTCCACTGTAATTTCTAACCTATTTTTATGCTAATGCTTGCTCTATCATTATGCTCTATCATTATGGTCTATCATTATAGTGGGAAAATTATTAGGCTTTCCAGCCATAATAAGGATCCCTCTTTAAAATCGTCGGAGTTACATCTTCAAATTTGTTTGTCTTTAATAACCATTTGAATACAAAATCAAGGTATTTTTACAATATTTCTCTCTTACATCCAACGGTGTAAAACTGCTCACCTCATTGTACGAGTCTCGCCTAATAATTTCTCTTATAGTGGACATTGTATATGTAATTTCTTGCTGATAGTTGTACAATACCAATATGTCTTTCCCCAAGCTACTACTATAAAAACACAACGCAAACTCAGGGATCGATCACAAGATAGATAGAAAATCAAGATGAAAGTAATTGTTCTTTGCCTCGTTTTAGTTGTTTCCCTCTCCGGCATCCACGATGTCTCGGCCGGTAGTACCATTGTCTTCAGCAGAACGACGCACCTCGTTGGTCGAGACGAGCTGTGTTTGGACGTGATCAGAGGGTACAACGATGATCATGTTCCAACTCAACTATGGCAATGCCTTAATTAGAACAACCAGATATGGTTGTTCAACCCGACGAGACGATTCGGTCCATGGGAAAATGCTTAGTTCCTAACTCCCATGAGCCTAGATCCCACACCATGATAATCGACTGCAATAGGGCCAATCCAAGTGACAAGACTTCGAAACTATATACCGATGGCACCCTCGCCCATGCTAGCTCCGACCTCGTCTTGACGGGTCAAGCAACTGGCTCACACCCCATGACAACACGTTGTTAAACTAAATAATAATTAAAAAAAAAAATACTTGGACAGTTTTTTTTTTTTTTTTTAAATTACAAGTTTATTCCCTAAACTTTCATATTTATGTTTATTTGGTCCATGAACTTTAAAAAGTGTCGTCCCTAAACTTTCAATTTTATGTCTAATAGGTCCCTAAACTTTAAAATGTCCAATAGGTCCCTGAACTTTCAATTTTGTGTCTAATAGGTCCTTGACATATTCAGGATTATTTACAAATTTTTACCAATCTATTAGATATATATAAATTTGAATTTTATGCCTAGTGAGATCCTTAACTTTTAATCATGTATTTAGTAGCCTTGGGAATTTTAAAAAATATTGAATAGGTTAATGACCCAAAATTGAAAGTTCATAGATTTATTGGATAAAAAAGTGAAAGTTTAATAATACATTAAATATATATTTTTTAAAGTTCAAACACTACCTGACATAAAATTAAAAGTTCGAGGACCTATCTAACACTTTTTAAAGTTCAGACCAAACAAACACAACCTTAAATTTCAGGTACCCAAACTTGCAATTTAACCATTTGTCTTTTTAATCTCTCCTAGTTGATATTTTAATGTTGAGGTACCCACACACCAATACTTGTATATATATATATATATAAGGGAAGACCCATTCTAGTGGCTACTTTTATCTTATTTAATCTTAATTACACAATTGCACAAGAGATATGTGAAAACCCACTTGTCCAAACTCCAATAGTTCCTTCCCACTTAATCCACCAAGTGATGAATGTCTTAAATTAATTCTTCCACTGTAATTTCTAACCTATTTTTATGCTAATGCTTGCTCTATCATTATGTTCTATCATTATAGTGGGGTAAATTATTAGGCTTTCCAGCCATAATAAGACTCTTTTTTAAATCGTCCCTTTTTTTCGATTTATTACATAAGGTACATCTTCAAATTTGTCTCTCTTTAATACCATTTGGATACAAAATCAATGTATTTTTACAATATTTCTCTCTTACATCTAATGGTGTAAAACTACTCAACCTCATTGTACGAGTCTCACCCAATAATTTCTCCTACAATGGACATTATAGTGGACATTGTACATGTAATTTGCTAATAGTTGTACTAATACCCATATGTCTTTTCCCAAGCTACTACTATAAAAACACAATGCAAACTCAAGGATCGATCACAAGATAGATAGAAAAGCAAGATGAAAGAAATTGTTCTTTGCCTCGTTTTAGTTGTTTCCCTCTCCGGCATCCACGATGTCTCGGCCGGCAGTACCATTGTCTTCAGCAGAACGACGCACCTCGTTGGTCGAGACGGGCTGTGTTTGGACGTGATCGGAGGGTACAGCGACGACCATATTCCAACTCAACTATGGCAATGTCTTAACCAGAACAACCAGCTATGGTCGATTCAACCCGACGGGACGATTCGGTCCATGGGAAAATGCTTAGTTCCTAGCTCCCAAGAGCCTGGATCCCACACCATGATAATCGACTGCAATAGGGCCAATCCAAGTGACAAGACTTGGAAAATATACACCGATGGCACCCTCGCCCACGCCAACTCCGGCCTCGTCTTGACGTCTCAAGCAACTGGCTCACACCCCATGACAACACTAGAGATCAACACATACGCCGCAACGCAAGGCTGGAGTATGGCGGACAACGGAGCGCCTATCGTGGCTGCCATCGTCGGGCTCCGCGGCATGTGCTTGCAGGCTCAGTATGACAATACTCATGTTTGGATGAATGACTGCGTCAACAACAATCGACAGCAATATTGGGCAATGTACAGTGACGGCACCATTCGAGCCAGCTATAATACAAAGTATTGTTTGAGTTCTACGGGCAAAGGCCCGACTGATCCTCTTGTTTTAGCTAAGTGTCAGGGGTTGCCTGAACAGCGGTGGTTTTTTAAGGAGGATGGAACCATCTTAAATCTCAGTGCCGATTTGGTGATGGATGTGAGAGGAAGTGATCCTAGTTTTCGCGAGATTATCCTCTATGGTCGTAATGGTAATTCTAACCAGCAGTGGGCCTTGACTAATTAACTCGATACAAATCCTACATCAAGTTAATTATGTAATGCCTGCATGCCATGCTTTTAAGCTACTACTGCTTACAAATAATCAATAAACAAAGTTTGGCTTAGCTTTGTGATGTTTTAAAGTTAAAACGCTTTGCTTCGATATCATATCATGCACTCTTGTTTCTCTGGTTTTTTATTTCTAGTTTTTTTTCGGACTAAAAACATAAATATGTTTGATAATTATTATTATTATTATTTTTTTTTTTTTTTGTTGTGGGTATTGGTACGGGAAAAAAGAGAGAGGATTAGACGTTGGGGAGGAGAGGGATATTTTAGGGCTGGAACAAATAGGGGAAAGACACATAGAACTACACTTAGCGTCTTTGTTGATAACCATTTGGTTGTTTGTTTTTTGTTTTTGAAAATTAAGTTTGTATTCTCTCAATTTTCTTACCATGGTTTTCATCTTTAAATTCTTAACCATATTTCAAAAACATAAACAAAATTTCAAAAACTACAACCCTGTTTGATAACTATTTCAGTTTTTAGTTTATGGCTTTTCTATTTTCTGTTTTTTGTTTTTGGTTTTTTGGTTTTTTTTTAAAAAAAACCATTCATGTTTTATTTCTGTTTCTAAAAAATAGAAAGTCAAACTTGTTTGATAACTGTTTTTAGTTTTTTTATTTTAAAAAAAAATTAGAGAGATGAAAAGATGTTTTAGAGAGAGAAAAATGTGTGAAGACATTGAAACAAAAATTTAGAGACATGAATATAAATGTTTTCGAGAAAAAAATTAAACGTAGTAAATTTAGAGACAAGAAAGAAAATATTTAGAGAGAAAATATTGGTTAGACTCCATAAAAAAATATTAGTTAGAGAAAATAAAAATAAAAAAAAGGGTAGAAGAGATAAATTTTAGAGAGAAAAATGAAATAAAAAGAGAAATTTTAGAGAGATAGTAAAGTTAAGAGTAAAAGATATGTTAAAGAAACAACGATAAATTTGAAAAATAAAGAAAATTTATAGCAAGAGAATTTAGGAAAATTTTTGTTTTTTTCAAAAGAAAAGTTAGAGATGTGTGTTTATTAGGAGGAGAAAGGTTATGGAGAAATTTTTAGAAATAGATAAGTTAGGAAAAAAGTTTAAAGAGAATTTTAGGAAAAAGAAAAATATTTGATTTTTAGAGAGAATAGAGAGATAGATAAGTTAAAAGAGAAATAGAAATGAAAATTAAATAACCATAAACATTTTAGAGTGAGAAAAAAAGCTAGGTAGAGATGAACTTTTTAGAAAGAGAAAGGAAATAAAAAAAAAAATTATATTGAGATCAGAAATTCAGAGAAAAATGTTTAAGAGAAAAAAATAGAAAAATGAATTGATATGTAAAAGAGGAGAAAGTTAAACATGAGAAAAAAAAATAGTTTTTGAAAAATAGAAATCTATTTTAGAAACTACTTTTTTTGGTTTTTGAAATTATTTATAATTTCAAAAACGTTTTTAAAAAACATAAATAGTTATCAAACAACTTGCTTGTTAAAAATGAAAAAACAAAAAATATAGTACGAAATAGTTATCAAACTAACCTTACTAATTTTTTTCAGTTTTCAAAACTGACTTGATAAATATCAAACATTTATGTTTCCAAAAGTTTCTTTTTTAATCCAATGAATTTAAGAATGAAAGAGATTATTACTCTAATCATAGACCCCTTTTTTTTCTTTTTTGAGTTCAAGGAGGTGAGAGATTCGAACATTTGGAGTTCAACAACATTATTTTCCTTTTTTTACTTCTAGACTGATGGATCTCAATTTGACTGATTGAAATTGGCTATCAATGCTACTGCCTCAACTGTATTTCTCTACAACCATTATCTACAGCTTTAATAGGCATCCACGGTCTCTTTGATCCTTAAGCAATGTTCAAGTGACATTTGTACCGTGTAGATTTTATGTGGTCAATTGCCACCACGTGAGATCCTAAATTGAGTTTACATTGGCAACTGTCAAACTCACACCTGTAACCCTCATCATTCAACTTTCCAGTCCAGATGAGATTCATCTTAATACTGAGCACAAACATGATATTTCGCAGTACCAAATTATCTCTACATTCTATCTTCAGACTAACATCCTCAATTTCAATGGTTTTGAAGGCTCTATCATTCTCCATCCTCACTAGACTACGTCCTGTTGTGAACGATGTAAACAAACTCCTATCTGAAGTTATGTGAACCAAAACATTGCAATGTTTATAACCGATTCAAATGAGTGGATACTACTATTTGTGTCACTCTCAACACAAACTAAGGCATCATGCACAACATTAGCCTCTTGGTTTCTTTTTAGATCAGTTAACATCTTATTACACTGACTTTGAAGATGACCTTTCTTATGATAGTAAATACATTCTACCCTCATTCCTATTTCTTACTTTTTTCCACTGCTACTCAATTTATTCTCTTTCATAATCGACTTTTTCTTTGCCTTTATTCACAACTAAAGTTGATTCTATTGTAGATTCCTTAGCACCAGATCACTTCTTACGAATCTCCTCAGTTGTAGCCAAATCACAAATCTTTGCAAATTTCAAAATACTATTCCTTCACAAATTAGACATTCATGTCTTCATCGTCTCCCAAATCTCATGAAAAGAGGTTAACAATTGAATAGCCTTAACTTCATGAGCAAACTCTATCTTAATAGATACTAACAGATTTATTAAAGTTGTCACTTTATTTATATAGGAATTCACATACGCATCCTTAGTCATTTGCTTGAAAAACTTCTTACCTAGGTAGTCTTTATATAAAAAACTGCCTCACATTTTCAATTTTTTGCACCAAGAAAATTGCAACCGCATAACTAACAACTGAAAAGGTCATGACTTTTTTCCAAGCTCTTGGTAATTCGTAGAAATTAGGGGTGATCATCGGTCGGTCGGCGTCGGTTTTGGACTCAAACTGACGCCGACCATCGATATGTCGGTTTCCGACGGTCGGTTCTTGTCGGTTTGGGAGGAGTTGGTTACACCGACCGACCGACTACACCGGCGGTCGGTCGGTTATGGTCGGTTTAAAAACTCCGGTGAAGGGAAAGAAGAAAAATCAAGAAAAAAATAAGTTTGAGACTTTGAGTCTACCCGAAAGGACATAAAAAAATGGAAGAAGAAGAAGAAGAAAGAGAACGGAGAAAGAAGAGAAGAAATGAAAAAAAAAAAAAAAAGATGAAGGAAAAACCGGAAAAAGAAGAAGAAGAAGAAGAAGAAAGGTTTGAAAAAGATAAAAAGAAAAGGAAAGAAGAATAAAGAAAAAACAGAGAAAGAAGGGAGGAAATGAAAATAGAGTAGAACAAAAAATCGAAAAAAAAAAGCCGCATAAAAGTTTTGAAAAATGGAGAAGAAGAAGATAAAAAGAAAAGGGGAGAAGAAGAAATAAAAAAGGAAAAAAAAAAAAAAAAAAGAAGAAAGGAAGAAATGTGAAAAAAAAAAAAAAAAAGTTGCAGAGACTAAGAGTAAAATGAGTGAAGGGAAAAGGAAGATGAAATGGGAAAGAAAAGAGGGAGATGAAGGATGAATGGAACAGATTGAAATTTGAAAAAATAAAGAATTAATTTTTTTTATAATAAACTCTTGGGAAGGTCTTCCCAATGTACCAAGGCTGCCAGCATTTAATGCTGGCAGCAGCAGCATGCAGCGTGAATGATGGCATGAAGTTACTTTTTTTTTAATAGTCATGTCGGTCGGTTCGGTCGGTTTTCACCCTTTTGGGTGAGCCGACCGACCGACAGGTCGGTTTTACCATTGGTAAAACCGATATCGACCGAATCCATAAAAAAACCGACCGACCGACGTCGGTTCGGTCGGTCGGCTCGGTTTTTGGGCTTTTTTTGCTCACCCCTAGTAGAAATCCTTAGAAATGACCAAAAATTACAGGGTAGTTTTAAAAAATAGCCAAATCGGATTTTTTAATGAAAAATGGCTAAACCGTTTTTTTAACCTATTTTCATGAGGACCGTCTTTCCAATTATACCCTTGAGTCAAGTTTTAGATTTAATTAAAAAAAAAAAAAACAAAACAAACAAAACAAAACAGTTTATCCAATAAATCATGGAATTGCAGTATTTATCTTCTCTCTCCTCAAACAAAACAGTTTATCTAATAAATCATGGAATTACAGTATCTATCTTCTCTCCCCTCCCCCTCTCAAAATTCAAATTTAGATTTTATCTTTATTAAAACTAAAAGATTACATAGAAATTAGGTTTTCATTTTTAATTTTCGATTAGATTCTTATATTTTAATTATCTAATTAGCATCTTCATCGTTTTTCCCAACTTTTTGTCAACCATCGATTTTTCGCTCTATCGTTGATATCAGCATTGAAAGAGTTATTGATATACAACGTTAAATACTGTATTTTGTATTTATCTATCATTAGTTTCCTCTTTGTATCCTATTTTCCAACACAAAGTATTTTTTATTTTTTTTCAAAGTCTTTACTGGTTTCCAAACGAAAACTTTTGGAGGAAGAAGCATTTGGAGGAAAGTGCCCAAAAGAAAATCGGAGGTTTCTCAAGAATTTCGTTTGTAATAGTTCGAAGAAGATGAGAATGGGAAAGACCGCACAAAACGAAGAAAATAGGAAGAATCTCAAGGGTTTCAGATTCTTTTTTTACAAAAAAAAAAAAACAAGGTGAATACTCAATCCTAATTTTCGAATTAAGTTGGGAGAAATAGTGAGGAATGATTTTTTCCCATTTTTTAGATGATTTGATGTTTACCATAGTAAATTATTAGTTTACTATATACATTGTATTTGCTTAATTTTTCTTTTTATAAACTTGAATATTTTTTATTGTTCTAGTAACCATTTGTGAGTAATGATTTCTTCCTGTTTTTCAATATTGAAATTTTTTGCAAGTTTACTAAATAAATACCCAACTAAACAATATTTGGTGAGGGTGTGGAAAAGAAAATAGGGTTTTATGTTAAATGAATTTAGTCATTTAAATACACACAAGGTAACCGATTCAATCATTTTCATGCACTCCCTATTTTTAAAGTAAGAGTTAACAGTTTTTTTTTTAAAATTCTACAACTATCTCCTTTAATTCGTGCTAATTATTTGATTTTTGTTATCTTATTTGTTAGGTTTGTTATTGATTTTCAACGGACCTTGAGGGTAAACCCTAGATTCCCTCCTAAATTTAAGTTGTTTTTTTATTTATAGTTAACTGCATTTACGTTGTATTTGAATGGATCGGTTCAAGGGCATTTTCGTCTGATTCGTTGTAAAAAAAATCTACTAAAAATAGCAATGGCCATTTTTCAAAAATCATATGACATTTTTGCCCAATAAAAATAGTCATTTATCTAGTTGTCCCTACAAGTGCTGCAAACCTAAGCCCACAAATGGGCATTAAGAGAGAGTCATAGGCATTAACATTAGGGGCAATCAGCTAAATGGCCATTTTAAAATAGTTGATTTGAAAAAGAGTCATTCGTGTTTTCATTTTGAGATATGGCCAAAAGCTAAATTTAGTAAATTTTTTTGGCAACAAAGTGGACGTAAATACCCCACCCAAATCTTAAATCATAAATAAATTAAATTAAAATACACTATAAAAGGGAGAAAATCTAGGATTGTTACATATTAATTCAACAACCAAATCAAACAAATTAAACAAATAAATCTGGAAAATTAAAATTGAAACAACAGATTCAAATTCAAACAGAAAAAATCTTGGATGGTCAAAAACATAAAAGCAGTAACTTATGATAGGAATAATCTTTACAGTTAGTAACAAAATGTATAAGAATGACCCTAACCGAAATCTAAATCCATGTTATTTAAATTAAATATACTATAAAAAAAATGAGAGAATCTAGGATTTACAGGTTAATTTAATGTGAAATTCAATAAAATAATTTCAAAATAAAAAGGATAAGTCTAATATTAATTTATCTTAACAGTATAATTTGAAAACAAAAATTTTAATTAAGAAATTTGTTACTAAATTCAAATCACGATTTATGGAGAAAAAATAGGAGAACATAACAAAATACAATATATCGATAAAAAAAATCATACATGTTACCGCTAGAATTCATCATGCAAATTAAATATACTATAAAAATGAAAGAATCTAGGATTTACAGGTTAATTTAATGTTAGATTCAATAAAATAATTTCAAAATAAAAAAGATAAGTCTAATACTAATTTATCTTAACAGTATAATTTGAAAACAACAATTTTAATTAAGAAATTTGTTACTAAATTCAAATCACGATTTATGGAGAAAAAATAGAACATAACAAAATACAATATATCGATAAAAAAAAAAAATCATACATGTTACAGCGAGAATTCATCATGCAAATTGAAGAAATTGAAGAAAAATCACTGTAGTTGTGATCTGTTTAATCACAACTACAGTGTGTATGAAAACGGGTAAGAGTTTCTTCTAAAAATTATTTACTTTTGTAGGAGACGGAAGATTCAAAGGTGATTGAGACTGATTCAGAAGAAAGTTCAAATGAGCTTTCAACAAATGAAAAGAATAACTCAGGGAAACGAAAACATAAAAGCAATAATCAATCTGAACGCTTACTTTTACTTTTGGAATAACAGAAAACATGAAAGCAGTAAAAAAAAATGCTGAAATATACCTATGATCAAGAGCTTTACCGAAGGAACGACGAAGACCAATAATCAATGTTGGAAAAGATGAAGCAATCTGGTTTGTTGATTACAAAATAAAAGTCTACTGGAAAAGACGATGAAGCAATCTGGATTTGAATTTCAAATGATAAGAGATGAGATGATATATATGTTGTAACTAACCATTGCTTGATTCATGGGATAATTGGTTTTTTTTTAAAAAAAATTAAATGGCTTCCTCAAATATAGGGTGAGGCGTGAAAATTAACTTAGGGGTATAATTGGAAGAATAAAACAAGTGAAATTAGGTTAAAAATATGGTTTGGCCATTTTTCATTAAAAAATACGGTTTGGCCATTTTTCGAAATTACACTGTAATTTCTGGCCATTTCTGAGGATTTCCCTTAACATTAAAGGGAAAAAGGCCAGCAAGCCCGCTTCCAGATGGGTCATTCGGCTCCACAGTAAAAAGCCTAGTATAATACACAAGAGACTAATGGAAAATTTTCAAACAATAAAGACAAAATCCAAAAAGAAATATCTGAATATATATGTTCTGAAATATATATTCGTATTTTTAAAAATATGAGTGAAATTGAAATATTACTTAAAAGGAATGGGAAAAAAAGGACAAAAATAGTTCCTATCAAGAATTAGTGAGACGTAGATTTCAAATAAACAGCCAATAATCTATCTTATCCTAGGGTCAAATCTTCATTCCATAAAAGATAGAGGCCCTACACAAATAAAAGATTCTTTAAATTTGTTTAATAATTAAAATTTTTATATAGTTTTTTATAGTTTCAAATTTTCGCATGTTGTATTTTTTATTTCAAGTAAGAGGCAAAGCGTTTGAATCTATCCAATATATATTCTCATTTTCATTGACTTTCGTTTTCATTTACGACTTCTAAGCAACTTGCCAATATCTAATAACATGAGTTATCATTTTGTTAGAATCAAGCATTTGCTCACAAACAAACTTGAATTAGTAAATCTTCATGCTCTCGAGTCTCATGAATTAATAATCAAAAACCTGTCCTTTCAAGTTTAAGCTATCAAATTGGATTGACAAACTGTTGGCTCATTGTCAAGTCTTTGGTTGACATTGTGAGCATTCGTGAGAAGAACTATTAATCTAAGAAGAATATGTGTTTTATAATCAGATCGTGACTTGGTGCAATCATATAATCTAACTGGCAATTTCTTAGAAACATGTCATTCCATTAGGCCCCACATAAGCAAAGTTGACCAATTAATTTAGCAATAAATTGGTGGATAAATTGCCTCAATGAATGTGCTCAAAGACTAATAGATTCATGGGGAGGTTCAAAAATCACTTCCTTCTAGGCTTTCTGGGCATTTTTGTTCTTTTGCAATTGGTTTATGGCCAGAGTCAACAAGGTTTGTATTGTGAGCCTGCTGTGATTTGGCCATTTGGGTATCGTTAATATGTGCTGATATTTGTTTTTTGCACTATTGTTTTAGGCTTTATCAGTATTGATTGTGGATCGAATTCTAGCTACACAGAGCCAATTACAGGTTTAAATTATGTTTCAGATTCAAGTTTTATCGACACTGGCACGATAAGGAGTATACCATCAAGTAGAGTATCGTCTACTCTCGAGAAACAATTGTGGAATTTAAGAAGTTTTCCTCAAGGAACAAGGAACTGCTACAATGTTAAAGTGAAAGTTGGCACCAAGTATTTGATTCGAGCTAGTTTCTTGTATGAAAATTATGATGGTCAAAATGCCATTCCTGAATTTGATTTGCATTTTGGACCAAACTTCTGGGTGACGGTGAAACTAGCACTTGCAAAGAATATCATAGACGAAGAAATCATTCACATCACAACTTCAAATAATGTACAGGTTTGTCTTGTCAACACTGGAAATGGTACACCCTTTATTTCTGCATTGGAGTTTAGGCCTCTGGCAAAAACCAGCTATGAAACTGTGTCCGGATCATTGGCGACCTACTTGCGATTGGACATTGGAGCAAAAAACAATACTTTCATTCGGTGAGTCCCCGCCCGCCCCCTCCCCCAATATGAGAAAATGATAAACAATTTTTTTGCATATAAAAAATACATTTAGAAAGTCATTCCAAACAGGTCCTTACTTATTATATTTTTAACTTTTTAGATATCCAGACGATGTTTATGATCGTGCATGGAGTCCACCAATTCCAATCTCTGGATTGGTTCCAATAAGTACCTCTTCTTCCATAAGCAATAATGATAATATAGGTTTTATAGTACCATCTCCAGTGCTTAATACAGCCTCTACAGTAGCAAATGCAAGTGCACCCATGAGAATAGCTTGGAGTGATGATCAATCTAGCCAATTTTATGTATACATGTATTTTGCTGAACTTCAAATACTCCAACCTAACCAATCTAGAACTTTCAAAATCTATTGCAATGACAAACTTTTCTATAGCAAGGATGTTTCCCCGGAATATCTCAACGAATTTGTCGTCTATAGCACAGAACCGTTATCTGTCAGTGCAAGATACGAATTTAATTTGGTCATGTCCAAAGGTTCAACTCTTCCACCGATCTTGAACGCAATTGAGATATTTAAAGTGATGAACTTTGATCAACTTACGACTGACCAAGAAGATGGTAATATTTATACACTTTCATTTCTACACTTTTTTTGTCTCTATAAACATCTACATTTTTGTTGTCTTCTTTGCAGTGGGTGCTATTGAATCCATCAAGAAATTTTATAAGGTTACAAAAGAAGATTGGCAAGGAGATCCATGTGTACCAAACACATTTGCTTGGCATGGTCTTAACTGTAAATATGATGGTTCAAATCCTCCTAGAATCACAAGCTTGTGAGTACCTCAACATTAAATATTTTTCTATTTGCAAGGAGTGAACATCTTATATCAATGTTAAGCTAATGATATAATTATTAACAGGAACTTGTCACACAGTGGATTGACAGGAGAAATTACAAAAAACATATCAAATCTCGCAAAGCTTGAGGTTTTGTAAGTGTCTCATTCGAATAGCAAGATCTGAATTATTTCTTGAAACTTACAAAGTTCTTAAGACCTATCTTAAAACTTATAGACACAATACAACTCCTAATGAAACTACTTTCAAATCCATAATGGATAATTAAGGCCCCTCTTCATTTGGTTTCTGAAAGTTAAAGCTCACAAACACTACCTCCACCACCTATAAATTCTTTTGTTTTGTCATCTACCTTCTTTCCACGTATTCAAAAACCAAGTCCAATTTTGAAAACTAAGGTCCCATTTGATAACCATTAGGTTTTTGAAAATTAAGCTTATAAACACTACTTCCATCTATAAGTTTTCTTGTTTTTGTTAATAACCTTCTTCCCATGTTTTCAAAAACCATAGTACGGAAATTGGAAGAAAACTAGCATCATTTTAAAAAAACCTTGGTTATCAAATGAAGCCTAAAAAATGTCGTTTTCAAAAACTTATTTTTGTTTTTGGAATTTGACTAAGAATTCAAATGTATCTTTAACAAAGATGAAAATCATGGTACGAAAGTCGAGAGAAAACAAACCTAATTTTCAAAAATCAAATAGTTATCAATTCTAGACTTCTCCCCGTAATTTAATTAGTTTAAGTTGAAAAATATTTTGAGAAAAGATGTATCTTTTGGCGGGTGAATAGGAGGAGGGAATCGAAGGGGTGGTGGTTGTTTATAAAAGGAATCAGATTTTTGTTTTCAATCTACTTATTTCTTTTCCAGCAAATTACTATGTAATTGAGTTTCATCTCTATTTCATATAACTAAAAGAATCTCTAAGCTTTCTTTTTTTTTTTTTTTTTTGAAAAACTCTAAGCTTTCTTAATTACTAACAACATCAATAAGAGATTCATCGCTCATTTCAGGGATCTATCAAACAATAACCTAAGTGGATCAGTGCCAGATTTTCTAGCTGAAATGCCATTCTTGAGGGTTCTGTAAGTTCACTCTGTACTCCATGAATCCATTTGAGAAAACTTATCTATATCACACTCTATTTGTTGGTCTTACAGAAACTTATCAGGAAACAACCTATCTGGACAAGTTCCTGATGCACTTATTGACAAAAAGAACAAAGCCTCTCTTTCACTAAGGTTAGCCTTTGATACTAACTATTCCTTCTCCAAATATCCTTCAACATACTACAAAATCTTGTCAAGGTTATAATATCAATTTAACTTTTCATAAATATTTTCTTTCACCAGTTTGGATGGAAACCCAAATCTCCATGTGACAGCTCCAAGCGAGAAAAAGAAGAACAATATACTAATTCCTATTCTAGCAGCAGTTGGTGGTGTTATCATCATAACAGTAATTTTAGCTTCCGTCTACTTTTTCAGACGGAGGACAAGTCCTAGAGGTAACCCAGTAGACAAACATGGAATTTCATCTCAAAACTAACTAGCAATGAGGGAAAGAACTCATGTATCTTATAAAGATTATGAGGTCTCCTCATCTTTTCGATGTGGGATCCTCAACGATTTATTGATCCAGTAACTTTCTTTTTCTTTTGTAGAGTCTCATCCTCCACAAAATTCTGGTTTTGAACCTCAACAACCTGGGCCATTAGATCAGCAGCAAAGTCGAAGATATTCATATGCGGATATCTTAAAAATGACAAATCATTTTGATACACTCCTTGGTGAAGGAGGATTTGGAAAAGTTTGCTATGGTCGCATTGGTGACACTCAAGTAGCGGTAAAGATATTATCTCCAGAGTCAGCTCAAGGTTATCGAGAATTTCAAGCAGAGGCATGTGGTTTAACTTTTAACACAATGAGATTTCTTGAACCCCCTTTCGCCTTTTTTTTTAATGCCTAATATTATGAATAACTTGGAAAAGGTTCTTAGCAGGTCGATATTCTTCTAAGAGTTCATCACAGAAACTTGACTAGTCTAGTGGGATATTGTAATGAGGGAGAGACAAAAATGGGGCTAATCTATGAATATATGGGCAAAGGAAACCTTGGATCAATCCTTTTAGGTATCATTTTCAATTTATTCCAAAGTGAAATTAATTTAAGCTATCGACATCTCGAGATTCTTCCACGAAATATGAAAAAAAAAACATTTAAAATCTCACTTTTCATTAATGAATTTTGTACAGGTGGAGGACAGGTTTTAGGATGGAAAGACAGACTTCAAATAGCACTGGATTCAGCACAAGGTCAGCAAGTAAATTAGTGAATTGCTTTTGTACAATAGCATTTTTTGTTTCTATTTCCCTTTCAAATGATACAGGTAAAAAAATTGCAGGTCTGGAATATTTGCATAATGGTTGCAGACCACCAATAATTCATAGAGATATCAAATCAAGCAACATTCTATTGAATGAACATTTACAAGCAAAACTGGCTGATTTTGGTCTATCCAGGGCTTTCCCTATCGATGGGGGTGCCACCCATGTAACTACCAAAGTGGTTGGCACTCCTGGCTACCTTGATCCTCAGTACGTACTTCCAATTTGTCTTTGTAAAATAAAATTCAAATCCAATTGCACTGTGATTTATGTTATGAAGCAAGCACCCAACTAACAACAAATATAGTGTAAGTTTCACAAAAACAACTGATGAAAAACAAAAAACAAAAGCAGAACTGAAGAAGAAGAGAAATAAGACAAGGTTTAGAGTGGTTCGATTATGTAGCCTACCTCCATTATGAGAAGCATTCTAAGTTTCATTCCTTCATAGGTCTCCAACAGTAAACCTCATTCCTCCTTGTACAAAAGCTTTCAAAATCTCATTTTCCTCCTCACTCTCGCTTTCTCTCTGATTCTTTTTTCAGAATCTCTCCCTGATTCATGCTCTAGTTCTCTCCCTCTCGGTCCCCCGTGGCACTTACACACTCCTTTCAACAATTACAATATAACTAACCCTGGTCCACTCTCTCAAGAAGAGTTTAGATTACCCTTCTTAGATTATATGGGCTTCCATCTCAAAACCAATTGGCAATGAGTGGGGAGTCTCCACTAATCTTTTCAATGTGGGATTCTCAACGACCCTTACACAAATAACTAAGAGGAAATAAGCTCCATGGATTGCTAGGGAATACAAGTGATTGGAGCTTTATAATTTCCAGCTCATTACAATTTACTTGACAGCATTTTGTTGATTTCATTTCATTTGCAGGTATCACATATCTTTTAGATTGACGGAGAAGAGTGATATTTATAGCTTCGGAATTGTTCTTTTGGAACTCATCACTGGGAGACCAGTCATAGTAAAGACTAGTGAAAGAAGTCACATAACTAAGTGGGTTGATTTCAATATTAGTCAAGGAGATATCTACTCTATAATCGACCCCAAAATAAAAGAAGGTTGCAATGTTAATTCTGTGTGGAAAGCAGTAGATATGGCAATGGCTTGTACTGCTTCAGATCCTACACAGAGGCCAACAATGAGTCAAGTTGTGAATGAACTCAAAGAATGTCTAAACCTCGAGTTAAACCAAAATGAAGATCGTCAAGTTGACTCTACAACATCTATTTCCTCAACATTCAACTACGAGCTTGGTCCTGTGGCAAGGTAGTTGAATTTACTGTAAGACATGTTTGAGAATATTTTCAAAAGAAGTATTTTTATAAAATGTTCTCAAGTACTTGAATAAAAAAGTGCTTATTGGTAAAATGACTTCAGCGTTCGGATTTACTTTAATGTTTAATTTTTTGAAGAATTTATATTTACTCAACAAAGTGAAGTTCGTTGTGTGAGCCTCAAAGCGAAGTTCTCTGTACCAAAGTTGCATATTATTGTCATCGGCAATCTCCTCTACATAGCCAATGAGAATCATTTTGGAATGAATGTTCAATATTGATTGTCGGTCCTTTTTTCGGCCATTGGGGTAATTCACTTTGAAGCAACTTCCTCTTGACACCTCACATTGGTGTCATTGTGATAAGAGACGTGGAGGTATACAGTTTTTCAAAGGGTATCAGGTAGCTTAATTTCCTTTTTAAGTCGGTTTGCATGCAATTTGACTATTCTTACCGAACAACTATTTGATCCAACTATATTTGGTTACTAAGGTAACTCATTGGATATTAAATCCTAAGCGGTCACCATGACTTGAACCTATTCCCTCCGAAGCTACTTGCTCTCCATTTGAGACAATATCCCGTCTCCATTTGATACAATATCCCGTCAAAATTCTAATGGAACATCTCGATAGCGGAATTTTATGTGGAATGCTACAAGTCCAAAATCTTGTTAGATGATGAAAACACCTGTGCATATTTTCAGTTTTTCATATTTTACATTTTTACCTCCTTGACAACGACATTTCAATCTTTTGAAACGGGGGAATTGACAAAAATGACCCCCTAAAGTTTTAGTTTTGGAAGGGACCCCTTTAGAAATAATGTTTTTTTGGACCCCTTGGTGATGAAGATGAGGTAAGCAAGGGGTTGAAATTACTCATATGCCCCCAATGCAATAAATACAAATGTTATTAATTTTTTACCCACTTTTTCACTAACATTCTCAAAAAATAATTATTCCATTAATTTTAACGCTCCAAAATATATATATATATATATATATATAAACTCATACAACACACAAAAAATTTCATATCTTTTGTAAGAAATTCTTTCCCGATCATATCTCGGTCGGACTACCTGTCCGAGAATCTCGAGCAAACTTAGTCTTTAAATGTTGAATTTTTAAAATCTCTTAATTGGGGACCCTTTGCTGACTTTAATGATGTCAACAAATGTGTAAAAAGACTATTATAGCCCCTCTTCAATTCAAAATAGGAAAATTAATTTCCTCTACCAACCACATTAATTCCCAACCAATTTTCCATCAGTTCTCCCTTAATGAATAAGGAATTTGGAATGAAAAGAACATTCTCATTCTTATTCTCATTCTTATTCTCATTCTTATTCTTTTTTGTCCTTTGGTCCCCACACCACATTCTTTGGTCCTCACACGATTTTGTCACGTTCATCACGTTTTGGATTGCTCAATCACATTCAAAACACTTGCGACATTCGAGTTTCTGAAGGAGGTATGTACATTCAAGTTTTGACCATTATTTACGTACGTTCGTGGTTTTCAAAAAAGGATTAAGATGTCGCTGCCCTTTATCTCGGTATAAGGTGGAGCAGAATTTATCATCGGCATCGGTCCCAAACAATATACCATTGGCATCTACATCCTTCCCATGCGATGAATCCAAAAATATTTTTGTGCATAACTTGGGGGATGATGAAGACCATGGTAGTGAACTTTATGGTGGCCAAGATTGGGGAGACTACGGAGATGATGAGGACACAGACATAGAGGTTGATGTAGCTGTGGGAGATGATGAGGAAGAGATTCACGAACAGTACATTGAGGTTCCTTCTGCACCTGAACAGGTGGCGACATGCTCTTCCGTTCCAAATGATTCATCCAAGGCAATCATCATGATAGGTCAGTCTTCCTCTTCTGAAGATGTAGAAGTTGGAGAAGTATTCATGTGTAAAAGAGACTTGTACATGAGAATGTATGTTATTGCAATGAGAAGGAACTTCCAGTTTAGGGTTAAAAAGTCAAAGAAGAACATATGGGTAGTTAAGTGTGTAATTGAAGGATGTAAATGGAGGGTTCGAGCTATGACTGTTACTAAGGAGTGTGAAATATTTAAGATCACGAAGTACTATAATATTCATACCTGTGTACGTGAAATGTTTACCCATGATCATAGGCAGGCCAAGAGTTGGGTTATTGGAAATTTGATCAAGTCGAGGTTCCAAGACGTCGGTCGTACTTATAGGCCAAAGGATATTATGAATGATATTAGACAAGATTTTGGTGTGAATTTAAGCTACGACAAGGCTTAACGGGCTAGAGAAGAAGCTTGTATTCTTGCTAGAGGATCTCCAGAAGAATCTTACAGACTGTTACCGAGATTTGGTGAAGCATTGAAAATCGAAAATCTCGATACAGTGTTCGACTTAGAACTTGAAGATGATGGACACTTTAATTAAGCATGTGTTTATGGCACTAGGTGCTTCTATTGGAGGGTTCAAGAGCTCTATTTGCCCAGTACTAGTGGTTGATTGATAGCGAAATTTATTGAGCTATATTTTATATTATTTTAGCGTTAGTCTTGGGTATTATTTGGCCAATTTTATGTCTATTTGGTTTTGTTTTGTAGGAATCAAGCATTTCAATGGAAATTGAAGTTTTTGAAGATTACCGGTGATTTAAGAGCCGAAGAATAAATTTGAGCGAAGAAACAAGCAAAAGAAGCAAAGTTCAAGGCCTAGCGTTGAGACGCTACCCCTTGAGCGTCTCAACGCTGGGCGCACAATCAGGAGGCGCTGTCGAGACGCTACCTCCACAGCATCTTGACGCTGTAAGCTTTCCGGAAATAATTAGGGCACGCATGACACACCGTCGCGACGCTGTCGTGCAGAATGATCAGCATTTATAGTTTGCGATGTCGTCTGATTTGGGGAACCCTTTTGGAGAGAGAAATACGACTTTAGAGAGGGAAAAACGGCCACAAACCAGAGGAGACCAAGAGAGCTTGATTTTGGGAGCTTGGATCGTGAGGATCGTGACGGGAACGCGCGGGAATCACGGCTAGCGAGTTTAATCTTTCTCCCTTGTTTCTTGTACTGATTTTTAGCATGTATTGGACTGATTTTAATTGTATTTTTAGAGACTTGAGTAGCTAAATTTCGTTTCTTAGGGGCTTGATGTAGCCATTAGTTTGTATGGATTAATTTACGAATTTTTTAGGACGTTTCGTAATGCGGTTTATTTATGCAATTGTATGCTTAGTGCTTATAATCTCTTGATCACGGATTGTATGATTCTTGTTTCTGAACTAATTGCTCGGGAGATGGTAGTTTAGATTAGACCATCAATTGCATAACTTAGGTAATTCTACAATTGGGAGATTTGGGATTGCTTGAGAAACCGTTATAAGGATTGTTCTTTAATGCTTATGTTTGTTGTTGAAATTAGATAGGGATATCAATTTCATAATTTGCATAAAGAATTAATTATACTCGGGAAAGGTTTTTAATAATCGTTAATCCTTGGTTTATGAATGCGTTACGTATTCGGTCATGATTATTCTTTAAATTAATTCATTAGGTGGAATCAATTCCCTAAGGCCTTTCTCCATTGAGTTTCCATCTTTTTATTGTTTTGATTAGTTTTTCATTGATTTGCATATTTCTCGATTATTTTCTCTAAATAAAATTGGATGAATATACCTTTAGTAATTAGGGGAGCTAGAAAACCAATCCAAAGGACGACATTCGATTTTTAATCACTATATTATAACTTGGGTCCGTACACTTGCAGTTAGCAATTTGCGTAATCAGTTTTTGGCGTCGTTGCCGAGGATTGGCAATTATTTAGTTCGCTTAATATTTTGGAGAATTTGCTTGGTTTTACTTTAGAGTGTATTTTATTGTGTTTGTCTTATTTTTCCTTTTATTCTTTATTTTTGTTGTTTTTGTTTTATGAGAAAAATACACTTTTGGTCCCTGAGGTTTGGGTTAAGTTACACTTTGGTCCTCCTCCCCGAAACTCCCTTCTTTTTTAAAAAGAAAAAAAAACAGAAGAAAGGAAGACAAAGAAGAAGAAGAAGAAGGGAAGAAGAGAAGAAGAAGAAAGAAGGCAAAAAAAAAAAAAAAATATCTGGCGACCGTCGCTACCGTTCGCCGGCAGCCGACGACGGCCGGGCACCGGAGCTGAAGAAGATTGGAGGGGAAAGGAAGAAGATGGAGGGAGAAAGAAGATGAGAAGAAAGAGAGAGAATTTAAAAAATAATAATATATTTAATATTTTTATTTAAAAAATAAAAAATTCATTTTTTAAATTAAAATAATAGTGCCACGTCAGCTTACCGTTAGGGTTTAACAGAAAAATGGACGACAGAGACCAAATTGCTCCTTATCTTAAACCTCGGGGGTATTTTTGTTGAGTTTGAAAACTCGAGGACCAAAGTGTAACTTAACCCAAACCTCAGGGACCAAAAGTGTATTTTTCCCTTGTTTTATTTTTTGTTTTGTTTTTTGTTTATTTTAGGTTGTGATTTTGTATGCGAAAAGATAAGGATGCTTTGTTAGTGCCCTTTGATTTTGAAATCGAAAAAAACTTGCAAAAAGAACAGGAAGGAGAAAAGGGAAAGACTTGCATCAATGGTCAATCCAAATCCACAGGAGGAGCCGAAACCGATACAAGACTATTTCCAGCCTACTTTTCCTGAACAACAATCTGGAATAGTCTACGCGCCAATTAATGCAAACAATTTCGAGCTCAAAACTGGCCTTATCCAAATGGCTAGAGATAGTGCATTCACAGGATTTCCCTCTATTTAAAATTTGTTCTTAACATCTGTGGAACTGTGAAGTTAAATGGTGTTACTGAAGATGTCATACGCTTATGATTGTTTCCCTTTTCTTTAAAGGACAAAGCTAGGGACTGGCTTCAATCACTTCCACCTGGGAGTATTACTACGTGGGACGCGTTGGTTCAGGCTTTTCTTCCCAAATATTTCCCACCTGCAAAGACAGTTAAGCTTAGGACTAAGATAGGGACATTTCAACAGCTAGGCGATGAACAATTATTCGAGGCTTGGGAGCGCTATAAGGAGTTACTGAGGAAGTGCCCTCAGCATGGATACCCTGATTGGCTGCAGATCGAAGCCGTGGGTTTCGTAGTTTCCAGCGTTTCAGAGCGTTTTGGGCGATTTCTCCCGAGTTTTGGCCGTGAGTTGGTGTATTTTCAAAGTTTCAGCCTGTTCTTCACCGTGGGGTTGCAAGATTCACATTTTTCAACTGATTTCGTCGTGGGGTTGTGCTTCGTTGGTATCGTCCCTCTAATTTTGGCTTCCATCTTACTTTAACTACATTTTCAGTTAGTTAAGACGCTTGAATACACGATTTTGGGCCGTTTGATTTTCTGTGCTGAATTTATGTGGTGTTGGACGACATTCTAAGGTTATTTAGTTGCTGGTTTTCACATTGTTGGGATCCATCTCTCCGATTTTGGTATCTTGCTAGTGTTGGGTGTTGGGTATCCTTTGTGCATCATTGGGTGAGCTCTTGGTGAGATTTTGTGGGCATATATACATTGTTTAGAGCTTTTTGGACTCATTTGATGTTGTTTTAGAGCTAATTTGTTGCTTTTTTGGGTGTGCATTGGGCTGACATTGACTTAGTTTTGCTACATTTTGGACATGTATTGATTGTTGAGTGAGTTTTGTCAAGATTTAGTCTGCTTTACTGCTGGTTGTGTTGTGAAATATCTGTTTTTGTGGCGGACGGGTTGTTTTCTGGTGTAGTTTGGTGGTTGGATTATTTTTCTGAGGCGAACGGGCTTGAACTGTAGTTGGTGGTTGTTTTTGTGGCTTGGAACTGTTTTAAGCAATACCTTCTTTCTTAGATCTCTTGTACCCTTCCATTAGTTACCATGAACAAAAGATCTAGGAGAAACACTGCCGCTTCTTCCTCCTCCTCCGCTTCTTTTGACCCTACTAGGTTCATAAATAGAGAAACAGAAGAACGATTTGAGAAATATGTAGAGAGTAGAAACTTTATCCTTGAGAGAGGTTTTAGCCCCGACTCTGAGGTGCAACCAAATTTAGTGAATAATATCGTTGCGCGGGGTTGGGACCACTTTGTTCGTCACCCTGAGTCTGGGGTAGCATCAGTAGTGAGGGAGTTTTATGCAAACATGGAAGAAAATTCTTCTTCATCGTTTGTTCGAGGACACTTTGTCCCTTTCGACCCTCAAACCATCAACAGATTCTATAGGCTACCCGACATTGAGAGGGACGAATACAGCACATACCTTCACGACCATTTAGACGTCAATGAGGTCATCCAGACGGTATATAGGCCAGGGGCCGAGTGGGTTATGACCGGAGCAGAGGTAGTGAGATTCAGGACCACCGATTTGTTCGTGGATTACAGGGCTTGGCACACTTTTCTCTGCGTCAAGTTGATGTCTGTGGCGCATCTCAGCGATGTTACAAAGAGCCGTGCCATCCTCTTATTCGCCATCGCCACAGGTCGCTCAGTGAATGTCGATCAGGTTATTCATGAGCCACATTTTCTGATGTAGCACGACAGTGGGGCTCGGGCATCCTTCATTGATCACTACCCTATGTCGAGCCGCTGGTGTCGTTTGGGACGCCCAAGAGGAGTTAGTCCACCTTGGAGCGGTTATAGACAAGAACTTCATCAGTCGATTCCGAGGGACTGGACAACAGGGTGCACAACCAGCTCTCCTCATTCCTGCACCGCCAGAGTATCCTGAGTCACCGGTTGGAGTTCCAGACTCACCAACTTGAGTTCCAGAGTCATCGGCAGGAGTTCCAGAGTTAGCAGCGTGATCACCAGAGAGAGCGACGCAGGGATCGACGTCACTACCTCTACACCACGAGCATGTATGCACACTCTTACCAGTGTCAGGTGGCTTCTAGTACGGGTCAGCCTTTGCTGCCACCTTTATCATCGTACGAGTCTCCTGAGGACGAAGACGAGTGATACTGATGTGGACTTTTCCTAACCGCAAGCGCACGGGTCAAGTAATAATAAAGAGTTCGTATAAACGAGTGCCGTCCTCTAGATTGGATTTTTAAGCAAATCAAGTATTGTGAATTATCTTGCCCAATTTTATTTAGGGATCAAAAAGTGATGATTGAATGATAATAATAAAACCAAATTAAAGCAAGTAAAAAGAATGGAAATTCAATTGGGAAAACTACTTAGGGAATTGACTTCGCCGATTTAGTTTAGGATTGATTTTAAGGAATAAGTTATTATGCACAATGAAATTATGAGCCAAATACCCTTTAATCACAACTACCTCTCCCGAGTATAATTGATTCTCATGCAAATTAACCAACTAGATATCCCTATTTAAGTTTATTAATCATGCAAGGCAATGAGATCTTTTAACCAATTCTAAAGTTAATCTAAAACCGTCATGAATTAGAAAGTAAACTTTAGTCATGCAATCTTGAGTAAGTCGATATTAAATCCTCTCTCCCGAGCTAGATTCAAAACTTAAATCATTCAACTAATGGCCAATTAATTGAAAGCATTAAATCAAGATTACAAACATAATAAACATTGCATAACTTAAACCATAAACACAATCAACTACATCAATCCCTAAGCTTTGAGTTTAGCTACACATGAATGTAAATACAAGCTCAACTAAACATGTGAAAGTCATAAATCTAGCTAAAGAAAGGAAAAGGGAAAAGAAAACTCAATATAGGCCGAGTCCGACGTCCCCGTCACGATCCCCACGAACCATGGGTTGATTTCCAACTTCCTCCCTTTGTTTTCAGCCTCCAAGTGCTCTGTTCTACTCTGTTTACGGCTCCCAAAGGTCCCCAAATCGAAGTCCCCCAAAACCTAGCCAAAAATAAGTCTTTATTCTGTTTTTTCGTCGTAGCGTCGAGACGCTGCCTTCAAAACGCGCGTTTCAGTAAGCGAAATAACACAGCGTCGAGACGCTAAGGGCGCAGCGTCGAGACGCTGTGACCTTTACGCGCCTAATCAGATATGGAATGTGAGCGTCGAGACGTTCAAGAGCTAGCGTCTCGACGCTAGCCTGCTGTTGACCGAAATTTGACTTTTTTCCTCTTTAACTCTTTTCATTCCTTTGCATCTTTTCACGTCCCGAGCACCCGATTAACTCTAATATTGCGCTATAGCTCCAATCAACCATTTCCTACAAAATAAACAATTAAGTGCAATAAAATGGCCGATAATCATCAAAGACTAGCTAAATTAAATAAATAAAGATAGCTAGTTATTCTCGCTATCAAATACCCTCAAACTTAAGCTTTTGCTAGTTCTCGAGCAAATTACAAATCAAACATACAGTAGAAGAATGGATGTAATAATCATGACTCAATCCTCAAGGCTCACAAGTCAATAACCAAGCAAGCAAGAGACAAGCACATAAGGACCAATGAGGGAGACAAATTAAAATTTTTCCAAAATTAACTTACACAAGCGAGATCTAACTCAACAAGATCAGACTCTACTAGCCCAGGATTGGATTATTAGACTCTCAACTCATCTTCCCTCTACACTGGCACTAAGGTTTCACTAATGAGTTAATGGAACAAATTAGTTTGTTTTCCTCCAAACTTAGGTGCTTATAATTAACAATTAACTTTAGCATTTATATGTGGCGCTAGCTTTCACACACCCATTGCAGGGACCCTTAACCTGAGTTTTCTCTAGTTGGCCTAACTGATCACAACAGAGGTAGCTCTTTTTGCCTCAATCTTTATTAAACATTGCAAACTGTGCACAGGCCATGGCATAATAATTTTCTTTTCAACAGTAACAACAAGAATGATTTTTCTTTGTGAGCATAAATAGCATATATTCTTTTCTTTCTTCCTAAGCAAGATCAAACATGCTAATTTGCAAAACATTAACTTTTTAGCTCTTCCCTACACCTATCGAGGTGACAACAAGCATATGAACCCAATAATTCGCTCCTAAGCATTCAAATCCAAATCTAGCCAAGACAAATACTCTACTCATGCAAGCCATCTCCTAGAAAAATTTTAAAAAATCTCCCTTTTTGGGCACTTATGCTTACAACTCATCACAAGCTTGAAAATTGACAAGAAAGCCTATCCTAGGACATCATAATCATGCAAAAGTAGCATCAAGAAAACAACCATATGCATCATTCAAAGAAAGCTCAAAACTATAGCCCGAACTCAGATGCTCAAGGGCTCCACAAACATGCTAATCCACCCCCAAACTTAAAGTATGCATTGTCCTCAATGTATAACGCAAATAAAGCATAAACAAGCATGAGAATAATAAACGGATGAAAGGAGTGAACAATACTGCCCTAGAATGATGATGACTTTTTGACTGAATGCTTGGACTCTTGAAAGCTTGAAAGCAAAGGAGAGGAAGAAAACAAGACCTACAAAACAAAAACAAACAATAGATCAAAAAACAAAAAGAAAACACACTAAACTTACTTGGGTTGCCTCCCATAAGCGCTTGTTTAACGTCATTAGCTCGACGTGTTGAACGTGCTTCAAGGGGGCTTTTGTTCTGTGAATCCAACAGAGGTGCTCTTTCTTGCACCTTTCCTATATCCCATGAAAAGCACTTCATGTTTAGAGTCTTCAACTGCTTTAAAGATTTCTTTTTCGTTCTTGACTCTAATAGTGAGCTCCCTGCGCTCAATATCAATAATCACTCGCCCAGTAGCGAGGAATGGTCTTCCTAATATGACAGGCATTGAAGGATTTTCTATCATGTCCATAACATATAAATCAATAGGGAGAAAAAATCTACCTACTCTGATTAACACATTTTCTACAATACCAACTGGTCTCACCACAGATTGATCAGCCAATTGGAGCTTTACAGGAGTAGATTTAATCTCACATATGTCTAACTTCTTACACAAGGACAATGGGATAATATTAATGCTAGCACCTAAATCACATAATGCTCTGAAAGAATAAGTACCAAAACTACAAGGAACAGAAAAACTCCCTGGATCTGCTACTTTTTCAGGTACCTTCTGTTGGACTCTAGTGCTGCATGTGGAAGCAAGATATACAGTGTCAACCTTCTTTTCTTTTCGCTTCTTTGCTAACCACTCCTTCATGAACCTGTTGTATTGGGGCATCTCTAATGCCTCTGCAAAAGGAATATTAATATTCAGATTCATTAAAGCATTCATAAATTTATCAAACTGAACCTGATTATTCTTTTTCTTCTTTTTCTTTTTCTTTTCCTTTGGAACCATCAGTGTGGGAGAAGGAATAGGAGGCTCAGGTTTAGGCTTCTCAGCCTCATCAGATGATGTGTCCTCCTCAGCTTCCCCTGTAGGCGTTTCATAGTCCTCAGATTCAGGTTCCTCTTCAGCTTCCTTCTGGTGCACAGTGATTGCCTTACAGTACTCCATCTGCGTTTTCTCCTGTTCAGCTGGGGCCTTACCTTTATTCATGGTACTTACAACATTTACCAACTGTCCCAGCTGAGTCTCAATGTTCTTTATGGCTGCACTGTGGCCATTCACCGTGGTGTTGATAGCAATGACTGCCTCCTCTAGTTTGGTTGTCCTGTTACTTGACTCTGCAATGAAAGCTCCAACAAGATCTTCTAACTTTTTATTTTCTTGAGTTTGAGGGGCAAACCCAGGAGGGTTAAGAACATTCTTAGTGTTTGCATAAGAGAAATTTCCATGGTTCATATTGTTAGGGTGATAATGTGTAGGTGTAACATTATTATTATATCCCCTAAAATTAGAATTTGATACATACTGAACATGTTCAATGGTCTCCTCCTGAGGTCTAGATGCTAAAGCAGCAGCTGATTCAATTGACTGTGCACTCCCTGTACCTGAAAATTTCATAAAAGCATTAGCGAGGGAGGTCATCTGGGCTTGGAGTGCACTTACTTTATCAACCTCAAATACTCCAGCAGCAATCTTTTTAGGTGTAGACCGCTCAGATGGCCACTGATAGCTGTTGGTGGCCATATCCTCTAAAAGTGTGCGAGCGTTTTCCACGGTCTTGGACAACAGAGTCCCACATGCAGCTGCATCAACAATCGTTTTTGTACTAGGAGTTAAACCATTATAAAACAACTGTACCTGAAGCCAATCGGGGTAACCATGCTGAGGACACTTCCTCAATAGCTCTTTGAATCGCTCCCAAGCTTCAAACAGCTGCTCATCATATTGTTGTTGGAATGCCCCAATCTTGGTCCTCAGCTTGACCGTCTTTGCAGGAGGGAAAAATTTCTTTAAAAAGGCCTGGACCAAAGCATCCCAGGTGGTGATGCTCCCAGGGGTGATGGACTGCAACCAATCTCGTGTTTTATCCTGCAAAGAAAAGGGAAATAAACATAAGCGAATAGCATCCTCAGAGACTCCATTAATCTTTACCGTCCCACAAATGTCCAAGAATGATTTAAGATGAGAATTTGGATCCTCGGTGGGCGATCCTCTATATGCACAGTCTCGAGCCATCTGAATGAGGCCGGTCTTCAGCTCAAAGTTATTGGCATTAATCGGGGCATAGACAATCCCCGATTGTTGTCCCTGAAACACAAGCTGAAAATAATCTCTAATAGGCCTAGGCTCCTCAGGTGGATTTTGGTCAACCATGTGAATAATTTCTCTGTTTTCTCTTCGAATCCTATGAATTGTTCTTTCTATCTCGGGATCCAACGGTATCAATTCTCTACTACTATGCATGCAATAAACAAAACTACCCTAAAAGGAAAGAAAACAATTAAGGAAATGAACAAAGAAAAGAAAACAACTAATCTAAATATGGAAAATAAAATCTAGAAAATGAAACAAAATAACCTAATATGGAAAGCAAAAACAAATATGGCAAAACACAAATAAGGAACTAACAAATAAGTAAAAACTAAACTAAAAAGGAATAACACGAAGCAAATAAGGAAAAGATTACACAATTAAAAGAAAAACAAATATGGAAAGAAAAACAAATAAGGAAAAAAATGCAATCAACCTAAAAAAGTAAAAATACACCCTAAATTAAGATCAAACAATTTTTTCACAATATCAATCTAGCTAAATGTGCCAATCCCCGGCAACGGCGCCAAAAACTTGATGTGGACTTTTCCTAACCACAAGCGCACGGGTCAAGTAATAATAAAGAGTTCGTATAAACGAGTGTCGTCCTCTAGATTGGATTTTTAAGCAAATCAAGTATTGTGAATTATCTTGCCCAATTTTATTTAGGGATCAAAAAGTGATGATTGAATGATAATAATAAAACCAAATCAAAGCAAGTAAAAAGAATGGAAATTCAATTGGGAAAACTACTTAGGGAATTGACTTAGCCGATTTAGTTTAGGATTGATTTTAAGGAATAAGTTATTATGCACAATGAAATTATGAGCCAAATACCCTTTAATCACAACTACCTCTCCCGAGTATAATTGATTCTCATGCAAATTAACCAACTAGATATCTCTATCTAAGTTTATTAATCATGCAAGGCATTGAGATCTTTTAACCAATTCTAAAGTTAATCTAAAACCGTCATGAATTAGAAAGTAAACTTTAGTCATGCAATCTTGAGTAAGTCGATATTAAATCCCCTCTCCTGAGCTAGATTCAAAACTTAAATCATTCAACTAATGGCCAATTAATTGAAAGCATTAAATCAAGATTACAAACATAATAAACATTGCATAACTTAAACCATAAACACAATCAACTACATCAATCCCTAAGCTTTGAGTTTAGCTACACATGAATGTAAATACAAGCTCAACTAAACATGTGAAAGCCATAAATCTAGCTAAAGAAAGAAAAAGAGAAAAGAAAACTCAATGTAGGCCGAGTCCGACGTCCCCGTCACGATCCCCACGAACCATGGGTTGATTTCCAACTTCCTCCCTTTGTTTTCAGCCTCCAAGTGCTTTGTTCTACTCTGTTTACAGCTCCCAAAGGTCCCCAAATCGAAGTCCCCCAAAACCTAGCCGAAAATAAGCCTTTATTCTGGTTTTTCGTCGTAGCGTCGAGACGCTGCCTTCAAAACGCGCGTTTCAGTAAGCGAAATAATACAGCGTCGAGACGCTAAGGGCGCAGCGTCGAGACGCTGTGACCTTTACGCGCCTAATCAGATATGGAATGTGAGCGTCTCGACGCTAGCCTGCTGTTGACCGAAATTTGACTTTTTTCCTCTTTAACTCTTTTCATTCCTTTGCATCTTTTCACGTCTCGAGCACCCGATTAACTCTAATATTGCGCTATAGCTCCAATCAACCATTTTCTACAAAATAAACAATTAAGTGCAATAAAATGGCCGATAATCATCAAAGACTAGCTAAATTAAATAAATAAAGATACCTAGCTATGCTCGCTATCAGATACCCTGCCGCCTTCCTTTTGTACACGATTGTTTCTTTCCCCCTTATTCTTATTTTTCATTATATTTGTTCTCATATTTGTCTGTATCTCTTATTATTTTACATTGAGGACAATGTAATTTTTAAGTTTGGGGTGGAAAGTATTTATTTTTGGTCAGTAATTAATTGTTATATTTTCTTTGATCATATCTTGGTTATTTGGTTTGTTATTGTGATTGTGTTCATTTTATCATCTTGGATAAAAACAAAATTTAGTTTCATTGAAATCTGGGTTGAATGTGATTTCTGTCTAAGTTGTTTCTCTTTGAGGGTGTTGTTATGATTATGACAGCCAATGAGGATACCTAATTTGTCTGTATCTCTTATTATTTTACATTGAGGACAATGTTGATTTTATTTCATGAATCTACGTGCTCAAATGGTGTAAAAGATTCATGAAATAAAATCAACATATCTTGAATCCTGTCTTTAATTATTATTGCACAGAATAACTTACCTGCTTTCTGAAATTAGGTATCCTCATCGACTGTCATAATCATAACAACACCCTCAAAGAGAAACAACTCAGACAGAAATCACATTCAACCTAGATTTCAATGAAACTAAAAAAAATTATCCAAGATGATAAAATGAACATAATCACAATAACAAACCAAATAACCAATATATGGTTAAGAAAATATAACAATTAATTACAGACAAAAAATAAATACTTTCAACACCCAAACTTAAAAATTACATTGTCTTCAATGTAAAATAATAAGAGATACAGACAAATATGAGAACAAATATAATGAAAAATAAGAATGAGGGAGAAAAAAACAATCGTGTACAAAAGGAAGGCGGCAGGGCATCACTCGTCCTCGTCCTCGTCCTCAGGAGACTCGTACAGTGGTAAAGGTGGCAGCAATGGTTGACCCGTACTAGAAGCCACATGACACCGATAAGAGTGTGCATACATGCTCGTAGTGTAGAGGAAGTGACGTCGATCCCTGCGTTGCTCTCTCTGGTGATCACGTTGCTGACTCTGAAACTCCTGCCGATGACTCTGGAACTCAAGCCGGTGAGTTTGGAACTCCAACCGGTGACTCTGGAACTCCATGCGCAGCTGCTGCAACTGCTTCTCGACTGTGGGAGGTGGAACCTCCTGATGCTTGGGCTCAGCAAGCTGCTCAGGATGCTCTGGCGGTGTAGGAATTGGGAGAGCTGGCTGTGCACCCTGTTGTCCAGGCCCTCGGTATCGACTGGTGAAGTTCTTGTCTATAACTGCTCCGGGGTGGACTAACTCTTCTTGAGCGTCCCAAATGACACCAGCGGCTCGGCATAGGGCAGTGATCAATGAAGGATGCCTGAGCCCCACTGTCGTGCTACGCCGAAAAATGTGGCTCATGAATGACCTGACCGACATTCAATGAGCGACCTGTGGCGATGGCGAATAAGAGGATGGCACGACTCTTTGTAACATCGCTGAGATGCGCCACAGGCATCAACTTGGCACAGAGAAAAGTGTGTCAAGCCCTATAATCCACGAACAAGTCGATGGTCCTGAATCTCACCACCTCTGCTCCGGTCATAACCCACTTGGCCCCTAGCCTACATACCGTCTGGATGACATCATTGACGTCTAAATGGCCGTGAAGGTAGGTGTTGTATTCGTCCCTCTCAATGTCGAGTAGCCTATAGAATCTGTTGATGGTGTGGGGGTCGAAAGGGACAAAGTGTCCTCGAACAAACGATAAAGAAGAAGTTTCTTCCATGTTTGCATAAAACTCCCTCACTACTGATGCTACCCCAGGCTCAAAGTGACGAACAAAGTGGTCTCAACCCCGCACAACGATATTATTCACTAAATTTGGTTGCACCTCAGAGTCGGGGCTAAAACCTCTCTCAGTGATAAAGTTTCTACTCTCTACATATTTCTCAAATCGTTCTTCTGTTTCTCTATTTATGAACCTAATAGGGTCAAAAGAAGCGGAGGAAGAAGCGGCAGTGTTTCTCCTAGATCTTTTGTTCATGGTAACTAATGGAATAGTACAAGAGATCTAAGAAAGAAGGTATTGCTTAAAACAGTTCCAAGCCACAAAAACAACCACCAACTACAGTTCAAGCCCGTTCGCCTCAGAAAAATAATCCAACCACCAAACTACACCAGAAAACAACCCGTCCGCCACAAAAACAGATATTTCACAACACAACCAGCAGTAAAGCAGACTAAATCTTGACAAAACTCACTCAACAATCAATACATGTCCAAAATGTAGCAAAATTAAGTCAATGTCAGCCCAATGCACACCCAAAAAAGCAACAAATTAGCTCTAAAACAACATCAAATGAGTCCAAAAAGCTCTAAACAATGTATATATGCCCACAAAATCTCACCAAGAGCTCACCCAATGATGCACAAAGGATACCCAACACCCAACACTAGCAAGATACCAAAATCGGAGAGATGGATCCCAACAATGTGAAAACCAGCAACTAAATAACCTTAGAATGTCGTCCAACACCACATAAATTCAGCACAGAAAATCAAACGGCCCAATATCGTGTATTCAAGCGTCTTAACTAACTGAAAATGCAGTTAAAGCAAAGATGGAAGCCGAAATTAGAGGGGAAATACCAACAAAGCACAACCCACGGCGAAATCAGTTCAAAAATGCGAATTTTGCAACCCCACGGTGAAGAACGGGCTGAAACTCTGAACATACACCAACTTACGGCCAAAACTAGGGAGAAATCGCCCAAAACGCTCTGAAACGTTGGAAACTACGAAACCCACGGCGTCGATCTGCTAGAACTCGGCTTAAACACGTTAAAACCACTGAGAAAACTCCAAGAACACGAGACCCACGGCTAGAACGGTTGAAATCGCGCGAATTCGACAAACCCACGAGCTAAAACCGCAGCAAAACTGAAAAATCAAGAGTAGAAGAGAGAAACTCGAGAATTAAGCACTAAATCTTAAGAAAAATGATGAAGAATGGAGTAAAAATTGCAGTAGAGATGAAGGGAGGGGCGGCGTCGGCGGCTAGGGCACAAACAACTCAAACCATCTGAACATGAATTTTATTATATTTCTCTATTTTGATGTATGTAATTTCTCTCTTCATCATTTATTTTATGTAACGTACATGGTCTGGAAAAATAGAAGGAAAAACAAAGGCTAGACTGAACTAGCTGCCATTTTTCTCGGTCGAAGTCGGGACCGAGAACGAGACCGGGAAAAATGACAGTGTACAATTTCTTCCACATTGTCCAGTCCAGCCCATATGCTGCCATTTTTCCCGATCAAAGTCGGGATCGAGAACGAGACCGGGAAAAATGACAGTGAACTTATAAAGAAGCATCTAATTGTCCAGCCCCCTTTGCTGCCATTGTTCCCGGTCGAAATCGGGACCGAGAAAGAGACCGGGAAAAAAGACAGAGGGAAATAGTAACTTGCATGGCACGAAATCTGTGTTGCATGACATGAAATTTACATTGCATGGCATGAAATTTTCATTGCATGGTTTGAAATTAAGTTGCACGACATGAAATTTACGTTGCATGGTTTGAAATTACGTTGCATGGTTTGTTTAATACGTATATTACACGAGAGAAGTAACTTCAGAATTATATTCCAAAAACATAACACCATATTCCAGAAAACTAAAAGAATGGTCTATTGGCCCAAAGTTGTATAGCAAATTGACGCCGACAAAACTCTATTTTCTCTTGACTAAGACTACCTAAATCTGATCTAGTTACATCATATTCCAAAAACTTTACCGTGAAGACGCCACAATCCCCACTATCTCGTTGTTGTGGCACTTGGGTCTTTCTACTGAATCGCCATGGATGCGTTGGAAGAGACGGCTTCTCCTTCATAACGTCGCACCTCAGTAGCAGCCTAGGAAAAATGGTGCATACCGTATTCATCTACTTCGTTATGTCTGCATCTGAATTCAGTGCCACTAGGGAGTCTATCAGCATAAATTCGTCTGTGTCAAAGTCAGCGCATAGTAGAACCCAATGGTTTCTATCTAGGTTGAAGGGCATGTAGACAGCATCAACCGAACTCCAAGAAACGGAGTAATCTGTGTGGTCTCCTATTACCTAGTTAGTGACCGTCTTGAATCTGCTCCAATCGAACATGTCGTTCACATGGTCACTGTGAAGGAATGCTTAGCATGTACATCATTTAACAGATACATGGGCATGCCATAATGTGGAACTCAAGTATATTTCTATTTATTATCTCCATGTTTATTGTTCATCCTTTGTTTCTTATTGATGCTAATTGTTATCTATCGCATGATGTAACTTTCTATCACTTGAAATATTCAGGTTGTTTTGGCTCATGAATTGGGTCATCTAAAATGTGATCATGGTGTGTGGCTTACATTTGTGAATATTCTTACCCTGGGAGCTTACACTGCTTCTGGTAAGTATTTAAATGACGCTCTGGTTAGCATAAGATAATTATTAGGGCTAATTTTGTTAAGCGATCCTTTTGGAGAATGGAGTAGTGACCATTAAGTATTAATGCAACATTCTAATTCTGAAAGACAAAGTTATGAGGGCATAATTGCTGTGCATATAAGAATTTTTAGCATATCATTTTGCTCCATGGCTACCACGAACATGATATGATATTTAAACGGAAAAAGAAAATCAGGGAATATGTAGGCCTCAGGCTAAAAGTTTTTAAGTAATATACCCAAATTTCATTTATCTCCTTTTATAGGGCCTGGGGGATTTTTAGCTCAGAACTTGGAAGAACAATTATTCTGTTGGCTTCGAGCTGCAGAGCTAAATTGTGATCGTGCTACCCGCTGCCCTTCTTGTTGCTCAGGATTCTAAGGTACAGAATTTATCTAACTACCTTCATTTTCTTTTGTCTCTCTCCCTCTCTCTCCTTATTTGTAGATGAGTTTTTTTTAACTTCTGTTCTCAACTATTTGATTACTCCTTTGCTCCAACAAGAGGTGGTCATCTTTGTCGGGTTGTCCATCCATTGCTGATCAACTGAATGTGGATGCTTTTTTGGAGCAAGCTCGCTCTTACGACAAAGCTTCTTCAAGCCCTATAGGATGGTATATAAGGTGAATAACTTGTCTTGCGCAAGAAGTATCAAGTTATCTCAGTCCTTGTGCTTGTCTAACTGATTGTGTTTACAGAAATGCTCAAACAAGACAACTCTCACATCCTCTGCCCGTTTTACGAGCACATGAACAGACTGGTCAAAAAGCCAAGAATACAAAAATCTTTTGAAACGTGGAACAAAGATCGATTTTGTTGAAACAGCTTAGCTGCCTTGGGTACAGAATCAGAACTATTCACAAATTTAGTAACTTCTATACGGTAAGTGATTCTGAGTTTCTTTATATCCTTCTGTCCTATGACCTCGATAACCTTCTATGTCAATAGCATCACATAGTGCTTTTCATTGTTATGTACTTGTTGAAGGTTATCAAAGTCTTTCTTTAGTATATTTCATATCACCAAAGAAAATATGATGTTTTCTATTACAAAAAGAAGGTTATCAAGGTCATGGTAATGTAGACTGGTCATGGTAATGTGATGCTATTGATGTAGAAGTTGATGTCTCCCAATCGGGCAAGTTCTTCAAAACAAATCTTGTTCTTCTTCAATGGGCTAAGCTCATGGTTCACTTGCTGCCCCAAGCCAAGCACTAGCCCACCATTATTAAACCCACAATTTATCCGTAGAGCAGCATACCTATCCATTTTATCATATTGGGCTTGATTGGGCGTATTTGACCAATACCCAATTATTGGGTTACTTCTATAATGCAACCCTAGCCGTTTCCCCGGCCTTCTTTTCCTCCTCCGTCTTTTAGCCTTCCACCGCCACCAACCTTACTGTTGACGCCAAACTGCCTACGACGAGTTCTTCCTCCACTTGCCACCTTGTCTTTCCAACCATGTGATTGTCGGCCAGCTCTTCCTCCATCTCTTCTTCGTCTGTCCCCTGTCTCACTTTTCCGACCATGTGACCGCCGGCATGTTTTCTTTCGTCCCTTCCCTCTCAGCTTTTTCTTCCTTTTCCTTATGAAACTTCCATCGTCGGAGTCGTCCGTTTTGCCACTTCTTCACCTGTCGGCATTCTTGCTCATTTGTTATATTCGCTGGAATCTTGTCCTTCCATTTTTGTTCCTCGATTTTTCCATTTTTCCTGTGTAACTTCCATCGTTGATGTTGATTGCGCCAGCCTCACCCTCTTTCTCTCCCCTTCGTACACCCATCCCCCAGTCGAGGATCGATCTTCTCATACTCTTTCAATGATCCCTTACCCGAAAACACTTTTGGACTTTCTCGAACTGCTTCCTCTCTCGTTTCTGGTCGTACTTTGCGTAAGATCGACGCCTCTCTGCTACTCTTCGACCCTGCTTACAACCTAATAATTTCTCACCCCTTTTGTAGTTCACATTGTCATCTTCCTTCTTTTTCTAATCTCTCTCTATCTTTTGGCGATCATATTCCTTGAGTCGATTCTACATTTTTTCCAAGATTTGTTGCATTTCCTGCAACCGTTGTTGCATTGCTTCCCAGTGTAACTCCACCTTACGAGCAAATTCCAATTCCATTGCGATCGATGTTGTTTTCCAGGACGGACGTGCTCTGATACCAATTTGTTAGGTATCCAAACTAAGAAAAGACACCAAGCACTAAAATATTATATTGCAATATCAAAATGACGTTACAATATAACCCCGATAGCCTTTCGAGAGGGCTAACTCTCTCCCAAGTCCCACAATGAGACACTACCAAAATTCTCCACACCCTAAAGACTCCATAAACTACCCTATTTATAACCAAGGCACACCCAAGGCTCCCGAGCTATTTACTATTATACCCTTCTAATACTAATCCCCATATATACCATACTAGTACCCTTACACATAACTAGGGAGAAAAGAAATTCCAAAGCAATAGATAGACTTGAAGAAGGAGAACTAACTTGGGAACGGGAGGTGTTACCAACTCCCCACCTTTAGGAATTTTCATCCTCGAAAGTTGCTTACTTAACAACTTTACTTGCTTATCCTTGATTCCAACTTATCTTTCCAAGGAAACTTGAGTTCAACAACTGAACCGGGACTAGACCAAAAGCAACTAATTCACTCTTGTGAGGTCTAACGAGATACCATCCTTAGAATTCAATTACTCAAGAAAGCAACCTCATCCAAACAAAACTCATCCTTGGAATAAAGAACAACTCACCACCTTCCGTGGTAATGAAAGATCTTCTCCACACCCTAAAGACTCCATAAACTACCCTATTTATAACCAAGGCACACCCAAGGCTCCCGAGCTATTTACTATTATACCCTTCTAATACTAATCCCCATATATACCATACTAGTACCCTTACACATAACTAGGGAGAAAAGAAATTCCAAAGCAATAGATAGACTTGAAGAAGGAGAACTAACTTGGGAACGGGAGGTGTTACCAACTCCCCACCTTTAGGAATTTTCATCCTCGAAAGTTGCTTACTTAACAACTTTACTTGTTTATCCTTGATTCCAACTTATCTTTCCAAGGAAACTTGAGTTCAACAACTGAACCGGGACTAGACCAAAAGCAACTAATTCACTCTTGTGAGGTCTAACGAGATACCATCCTTAGAATTCAATTACTCAAGAAAGCAACCTCATCCAAACAAAACTCATCCTTGGAATAAAGAACAACTCACCGCCTTCCGTGGTAATGAAAGATCTTACCTAAAGCTCTAAGGAAACAATCTAATCAAGCTAACAACAGCAAGCACAAACCAAAAACTCGCAGGCTATCTAGAAACTATGGCAACATCCTATGCCTACTAACAACAACAAGCATAAGATCAAAACATGCTATCTAGATACTATGGGAGCATCCTACTCCTACTAGCAAGCAATAAGCACACAATCAAAGCAAGCTACCTAACCGATTAAAGGGGGGCATCCTAAGCCAAACTACTACAAAATAAAGCAACTACATAAGTAAAAGCATGCTCAAATAAGCCAAACAAGTAACAAACAATAATCACACAATTCATTCACCCAAGGTAACAAAAATATCATACAATAGATAGCATAATAACATCATTAGTTCAACATACCTGGTGATGGAGAGGAGAACGAGGAAGACCACAGATCCTACACTATTAACAACCTAGTTTCTAAGTCAGTCTACAGGAACAACTCTGCTCTGATACTAACTGTAACGCCCCAGGTTTTACAATTATCTAACCTAGTGACATTAATAAACTCCTATTCAAACTAACCGAGAGCTCCGAAAATTTCGGCAGCATAACAACATACATAGGATGAAACCAAAATTTTCTAATCACCTGTTAAACATAAAATAACACTTCTATATTATTCCATTCTACCCCACAACTCCACATATCAACTTTTAATAGATTACGAGTCAGATCTCGTATCTCCAACCAACAACAGATTCAAATTCGTGTAGTGCACACATGCTCTTAACTTTCTGGAAACGGTTCAACTTTATTAATCAAAAACATATTTACTGTAACATCCGTATTTTAAAGAAAATTCAAATTTTGCTTAGTTTGGGTGTTATTTTGGTTAAGAGGGAATTTGAATTGTGAAAATTTGGTGAAATATTTGAAATTTGGGTTGGATGGCATTTTTGTAAATATGCCAAAGATTAGAGCCAAGCCCAAGCCCAATTGGTTATCTTTCTTTTAAGTGGTGCGCAGCCCTAGGGAGCCTTCTTTTTCATGCCCTTCTTCTCCACGACTTCAAGCAGCCATTGCAAGTCTTCTTCTTCCACGAATTTCAGCTGCAAACCACTAGGGCTCCGGCGACGTCAACGTTTCTCTGACCAACAACTCCTTCACGTGTCTCCTCCGGCGGGTCTCACGGCAGGGCAGCGGCAGTGCGTGCGACGGGTTGTAGCAGCATTCGACCTCTCGACGTGCTTTCCGGCAGCGTCTGCAGTGGTTCTCCAGCGAGTGTGTCTTTCCCTTCGATCTCCTGCGTGCAGGTCTTCGACGTCCAACATACAGCAGCAGAAGGTGTCGGTTTTCGCGTTTCTCCGGCGAGTGGTGCAGTGAGTCGTGGACAGCAGCAAATTTGGGGCATTTCAGCGGGTTTTTGGGCGTTTTCGGCATTGGGTAAGTTGGATTGAAGGTTGTATTGGTTGTTTATCGCATTTAATCAAATACCCATTGATGTTAGCTCTCTTTTTCAAGATACCCATAGCGTTTGGAGGTTTAATCATCGAATTTGAGCAATTTTAGAACCCGACCAGCAGCGTTAGGAGACGGTTTTGGGTAAGTTTCTTCTTAATTTAGCCTCCGTTAGAGTTTAATTTAGTTCCTAAAAATTACCCATTCCTTTTGGGACTTGTTTCAGTGTTGCCCACCCAATTTCGAGTTCATAATTGTGGATTTTTCGCTCAATTAAAGTTCTGTTCAGCAAGCGACATTCCGTTTTGTGTGATTAAGGACTTTGGAGTTAAAAGAACTAATTTAGTTCTATTCAGAATATTTAAGCCGAGGTAAGGGAACTTACTATTGAACCCTTTTAATTGGGCGCACACATGTTTGATTTTCTAAAATTCTCGTGCTTATGAGTTGCTCTTGAAATTATTATTATTGTTTAAAAGCATGAGAATTATGCATGAAAAATTTTATATTTTTCATTATGTATGAGTTTATGAAAGTTATTGAAAGCATGAAAATTAATATCATTGCTTGTATTTGTTGATACTTTAAAATAGTTGAGTTGGTGGTCTCTTTGAAATTTCATTAAAGGAATTAGTTTAAATTATTTATAAGTGTAATTTAGCGTACATGAAATTGATGTACGTTCAGAGATGCCTACACAGGGCTTAGGGACATGAAATTGATGTACCTAAGTCGAGGTTTGTGAAATTTGCGACCTCGAGGTTTCGTGAAATTGACGGCCTCTATAGGAGACATGAAATTGATGTGTCTAGAAGGTGTATGAAAGTGATGCATATTCTCTCTCATTAGAAATACACATGAAATTGGTGTCTAGGATATGCATGAAATTGATGTATATCCTAAGCTTAAAATAAAGTTTAAGGCCACCAAAATTATATTTATTGTTGATTTTAAAAATATTTTTTTAAATGTGACCCAATCTCAATAGAGTCAGTCACTTACTGAGTATTTAAAATACTCATTCTTTTCAAAAATATTTTTTTTCAGGTAAAGGCAAGGGCAGATGGAAGCGATTGATGGGAATCCGATAGACAGCCATGAGAGGACTTGAGTTCATGATTTCTTTTATTGATTTTAAGCTTGTTTAAAATCTTTGAAATAAGGGATCCCGAATAAAGTTTTGTTTTAAAGTTTTGTTTAAATTAATGTTTTCGTTTTAAATTATTTTTATTTAAAAAGGGCCTCCAAAGCATGCATTGTCGTAACGGTCCCTTTAAGGCTTATTAAGAAGTCGGGTCGTTACATTTACATCCTAGCGGAAGCATGAAAAACTACACAAGATGACAACTAAAAAAAAAACTAATCCAGCCTATATGCAAGATAAAGATTCAACCTATCAACAACCAAGTAAGAACTAATCTAACCAACGGAAATATAAACAAATAAATGGACCCCTGTGGTCATCCCTCATGAACCTCCTCATCTACATCACCGGGCACATAAAACTCATCACCTGCCTAATCTGAAAATGTTGGGGGAAGAAAGAGGAGGGGTATCAATACAACCACTGTATTGGTAAGTAGCTCACACCCGGTGAGCCACCAAACAACAAACAACCACAACAACATGTTATCCACACACATCATGCTTGTAAAGCGATAAACAATCTGACATGCTCTTAAACACGAAAACAGCATTGCCAACACATGTTTCATGCAAAAATGGGATGACAACATGAATCCACGCATCATGTTATGCACCCCCACATGGTTTCCGCGTCATGCCCACACACTTACACGTGATTTCCGCATCACGCTCCACACTCACAACCCACACGTGATTTCTGCATCACGCTCCGCAAACCCACCCAACACATGTATTACACGCCATGCGCAGCACCACTCACACGTGATTTCCGTGTCACGCTCCGCACTCACACCCACACGTGATTTCCGCGTCACGCTCCGCACACACACCCAACACATGATTTACGCATCATGCTCCGCCTCTCCCCAATGAACACATTATGCAGACATGACTCACATGCAGCATAGCCCACTAACAACAACACCTCATGCTTATGGAAATTAACAAAGCGACATGCTCATTTCACGTGACGAATTACATTTATATCAAGCACAACATATAATAACAGAGCAAGTAAAGCAAACGGCATGCTCAAACAAACAAACAAACAAGCCCAACCAGATAGAAACTACTTACCCTAGCTTAAAAGCGCTCCTAAATCCAACTAACGCTTGCTGGAAAATATTAGAATGTTCTAAACAGATCTACGAACACAATATAGACCTTCTAAAGGTTAGGGAACAACCTAACAACCTTCCCAACACTTAACATGGATTTAAAGGAACCTAAAGCATGCTGAAAGGTGCTAAAACTTACCGAACAGAGGCGCAAACCTTGCTGGAAATTACCAATCAGCACTAAAATTCCTTATACAAGTGTTGTCTGGAGTCCGGATTGGGTCCAAACTACACTTAAAAGGGCACCTAATGGTTATACACTATTCTAAAGCTACTCTAGATAAATACTAATGGTTCAAGGGACCGAAACTTACCGAACAGCACCCAAATGGCCTCAAATGCTTGCTGGAAAATGATCGCCTAGGCCCGAAAACGTGGATTCTAACTCTCACAATTATGGGTAACCCGATTCGAGGTCTTTCGACTTATGGGCAAGCGTCATAAATCAGTTTTGAGCCCAAACGCTCGCTGGTTGGTGCATAAAGGGACTCAATCCTGCGAATATGGAACCATTAGGGACTAGGTAGCACAAATTCAAAGCTAATAAGGAATGGGCTCAAACCAAATCTTACCTAAATCACTATTCGACGCCATAACGATCAAGATTGGAGCACAACGACACTGGACAGAGTACATGGGTTGTTGAAATGCGTAAATTTTCGCTTGGGTCTTCCATTTTCGGTGACGAACCAACGAGAAAGGGGGCGACACAATATGGGGTCGACAACGGTGCGCAGACAGGCAGCGGCGCGAGAGAAAGGAAACAAAAATTTGGGCTAGCGAAACGAACGAAAGATATGGAGATCTGCGGCGACATTGGCGTGGGTTTCTTGGCTGTGCAAGGAAAAATCGAGGAAGAGAGAGAGATAGCACGGTCGCGGGTCTTACTCGCCGGAAGAAGGAAAAACGAAGAGGGAGAGGGATGGAGCGACTATGGCGGCGCGAGGGAAAGAGAGAAAGGGATGGCAGCGCGAGCTCTTGCAATCAACGGAAGGAGGCGGCGGTGCAGGGTCAACAGCGGCGAAGAGAAAAAGCAAACAGAAATGGGGCTGGCGGCGCAAACAAACGAGGGGGTATCCACGCGTGAAATGGAGGAAGGAAAGAGAGAGATGAGGGGAAAGAGGGTGATTGCGTGAAGAGAAAGGGAAAGATGAGAATGAGGGTTTTGGGTTTCTTTCTTTTTTTTTTCTAATCCAAGTAACTTCAATTAACCGCCTACTAATCAGAGAAAAACGCATACCCTCTTCTCCACTAACCACTTAGCAATAATGCACGAGAAGAGGAAAAAATAAAATATCACAATTGGCTAAAAATATCGATTAAAAGCCAAACTTAAATTCTAATTATTGTCAAACTAGAATTTAAACTTGATTAATCCAAAATGGCAAAATTTTGAACGCGGGGCGTTACAGTTTGGCTACCCAAAGGAACCGAACGTATATGGCAACTCAACTCAACCCAACCCTTCTATTTTCGGGTTGGATTGGGTTGGCTTGTCGGGTTGTCTTTTTTTTTTTAATTTCTTAATTATTTAAAATTCTTTTTTCTTTAAACATCCATGCCTATCCACAACACATGACACATTGATAACAATCTTCGAACAATTTTCAAAAAAAAAAAAAACAATCTTCGAACTTAGTTTAATATATGTATATTTTTATTTTTTTTAAAAAAAAAGCATATTTTCGGTTTGGTTCGGGTTGAACCGAGCCAAAAAAATTAACCCACGAACCGAACCGAATTTTCGGTTTATTAAAAATTCAATCCAACCCAAACCGAAAAAAATCCTAACTCAACCAAACCCTTACAGTTTGGGTTGGGTAGTTCAAGTTGTTCGGGTTGTCGAGTTATTTGTACACCCCTACCCCTAAACTTGAGTAAGTATCAATTTTCACGGTAAAATTTCAATTTCATCCATTTGTATCTTGAAAAGTGTTGTAGCTTTGAGCTTTTATTCAATTTCTACTTATTAACCAACTAATTTTAATAAAAATTAATGTAAAAGACTCCACCTTTTAAAAAAATATATAGCTCTAATTAGGGGTGTAAAATTTTCGGGTCGGGTCGGTTGTACGGACAAACCGACCCGACCCGAGTTGTACGGACAACCGACCCGACCCGGTTCGGATCTGACCCGAATCGGGTCGGGTCGGGTCGGTTTTTTTTTTTTGTTAAATTAAAAAAAAAATTAGTCGAGCACTTGTGGAAAATTCGTCGCGCCGGGTTTTATCAAATCAAACAAACACCATAATCCAACCTTTCAAACAGAGAGAAGAAAAAGAATCCTCAAGAATTCATGAGAAGAAACAGAGGACTGGGAGAAGTGGGAAAAAGTGAAAGGTTGTTATCACAACAACTTTAAAATAGATTAACAAAACACAAAATGGGTTCAAAAAACTCAACTACCCCAAGGAAAACCCAAGAAAATTAAGCAAAAAGAGCCCCAAAAGAGGTTAAAAGAAGCAGACAAACATGAGAAAAGAAGAGGAAAGAGAAAAGCCCATAAACCAAAAACTGAAGAAATCCCAAATTGAGTTGAGAGAAGTTCAAAATGGAAGAAATCGTCCATTCTACCCACAAGAAAAGAATTCCGATCCAATCAAACTTACAGAGAAATGGTTTAATTTGGGCCATTTATAAATGAAGAAATCCCATTTCCACATGAATCATAACCATGCCGCAGTTACAGAATCACATAAACCCATGTCGTAGTTACAAAATCAAAACCAATCGACGGCGGCGACGGAACACTTATCGATAACAAGCTCCAACAACGGTGGCGACGACAACTTAAACCAGACGACAGCTTCGATGGCGCGGCGAAAACCCAGAAAGAGAGAAGAGGACGGTGGCGAACACTTACCCGGTAGCAAGCTCTGACGACGGCGACAAGCACGAGCATGAGAGGAGAGGCGATTCACGATGGTGCACGAGAGGAGAGGCGAAGGCGATTTCACAATTGTGCACGAGAGGAGAGGCGAAGGCGATTTCACGATTGTGCGAGGAATGAAACCCTAAATCTATCGATTAGGGGCAAATAAAATGTGTGTGAGGACCGAACCGAACCGAATGGTTCGGTTCGGTTCGGTCAGAAATTAAGTCAATACCCGACCCGACCCGAACCGAACCGGTTCGGGTCGGGCCTTTACACCCCTAGCTCTAATGTCGTTTTTGTCTTAATCCTATCAATGGCATACCATGCATTATAGGTTTTATAATTGATTCAACATACATGAGAATCTTTTTTTTCAATAATTCTTTGAACGAAAACCTTCCATAAGGTAAAACTTACAACATTTTTTAAGGTGAAATTTACGACACTTATCCAAGTTCAATGTGTAGTTGGCTAAAATAGAAAGGTTAGGGTAAACATCATACCAAGTTCAGGACTAAAATTGGTTTTTTTTCCTTATTTCTATATAGCCCCTGACATGAAGTCACTAATAACATGCACAATTTAAGAAGAAGAAAGAAAAAAAATAAAGAAATAATAATAATAATAATTTGTGAGTGTCGAAACTAGCGTACATGCATCTTGACTAATCTCAAGAGACAGAAGATTTGGCCATGTGAAATCAAAAGAATTGGCAATTTCCACTCGGAATGCTTTAATGTAAATTGAAAAATAAGAAACATGAGATGAGATCTATGTTTCAGCCTTTCAGGTACCACAGAACCTTTAGATTAAACAGAAAAGAGGGATGTTTATAGCTTTGGAGTAGTTTTATTAGAAATCGTCACAAACGGAGGAAAGAAGGCACATATAATTCAGTGGGTTGATCACATGAGTGGTGTATGATTCTAACTCTGCACGGAAAATGGTGGACATAGCAATGTCTTGCGTTTCCAAGAGCCTTGGAACAAGACCATCAATGATTCAGATTGTGAATCAACTCAGAGAATGTCAAATTTTTTAATCAAACCAGATCACGATAGAGCCTGAGTTTAATGTTGAAACCCCCTTCTCCAATGGCTTTGATTTTGCTGCAGCCATCCCAAGTGCACGATATTTGATTTATGGTCTATGGAATATGTGTTGTGTTTTTGTATTCAATGTGAACATAATCATTTAGGTTTGTTTGTGTCATTCATTCATATTATTTTGGAATTACAGCAAAAATAAGCATCACATTGTCATGATTTTGCTGAAAAGAATTTTGGAAATGGAGATGGAAATTAAGAATAACTATTAAAAAAAATTATGTAGGATCCACGAACTTTTTGAAAATGGAAATAAAACTTTTCACTCTTCTTAGAGAAAATGACTTTCCTGACAATGTGAGCAATCTGAGTGGCTAATAGTTTTTGTGCTAACGTTGTTAGTTGTCAATCTGGATTTACATTTTTTATGTTTCCCGAAATGGAAAGGAACTTTCCTGTATATAAACGACATTTTTCATACGGTAGTAAGGAAAGTCTCTTAAAAGTGTTGGTGTGAGCAATATCTACATACAGTATATGAATTAAAATGATTTAGTTTATAAAAGTAACCTGATGGTAGAATTGAAAAAGACTTTATTTGCCTAATTGAGAATGGCTTGATTGTTGATAAATCTTAAGTTTATTATGCTGTTGATGATATTCAAGCTTCTGGAGCATCTGAATGGCTAAAGCAATCGCTATAAGAGAGGTTTAGTTATGGCTATAGTGTATTCACCCAATTCCACTCGAAACCTGATTCACTGGGTGTTGTGAATGGTTTGATTGTTGATAAATCTGAAGTTTATAATATTTTTCAATATATTTAAGCTTCGGGAGCATCTGATTTTGCTTACACTCTAAGAAGGAAAATCAGGCAGTTGGGATGCTTAATTTGTGCTTCGTGGTTGTAATTTAAAGGAGGGCTAAAAACAACAGAAGGTTTCGCTTAAGCAACTTGACTTGAAGTCGCCAGAGTGAAGACATCACTCAGAGGCATTTTGACAGGCTTAGTTCTGCCATCAATTGAGAACTGAGAAGTGCCTTGAGTGATAGGTTTTGCCATCACTCAAAGAGTAAGTCTTAAAGCAATGTGTTCAACAGAGACTATATCATACATTTCAGGCGAGATTCAAGAATAAACTCATAAACCTTACCTCAACAGAGTGCAGACCAATCGGTTGCCCTGTTCAAAGCAAAATCAACCTCCAACCTCACATTTTAGCAGAAATCTGAGGATAAAATGAAAACCTAAGATAACAATCGAATGTTTGAAAGAAGATTCGAAAGAGGATCATTATCCAGTGAACCAAGAACCAAAATCGAGGAAGAAGATGTAGAAGAAGGTAAGCTTGCTTACAGCTGAGGCAGACAGAGAGAAGCGATTAAGGAAGACGAAACTCACCCTAGGGTTACGTACAGCTATCAACCATTAAGAAAGCAAAATCAGGTTCCATCCCCGCGTTTCGGCAGAAATCTGAGGATAAAATGAAAAGAGGAAAGTAATAATCGAGTGTTCGAGAAAGAAAATAAACCTTTCGCCAATGCGAGATTCAGAATGAGGATCATTGTTGTAAGGGACTACCGGACAACCACATATCTCCACAATGGTATGATATTGTCCACTTTGGGCATACACCCTCATGGCTTTGCTTTTGGACCCCAAAAGGCCTCATACCAATGGAGATACTAGTCCTCCCTTATATACCCATGATCATCCCCTTATCTAGCCGATGTGGGACTTTGGACGCACTCCCAACAATACTACTAAGGCTTCAACATCCCTTTTCTCAGACATGATTTCAAAATCTTTAGATCTCAAGGCATTTAAAACAATGGCTAAAGATAACGAGTCTCTACCATATCGACTAGATAAGGATTGTTGGGAGTGCGTCCTGCAAGACCGTTCTGTTGTGGTGTGTAAGGAACTGTGTGATGCCTTTTAATTCCAGCTTTTTTACACAAAGTTACAAAGCTGTCATTCAAATACTCCAGACCATTATCTGTTCTCAAAACCTTAATTTTCCTCCTAGTTTGATTTTCAACCAGGACTTTCCAATCTCTAAAGGTTGCAAATGCATCACTCTTGTTCTTCAAAGTAAACACCCACAATTTTCTTGAGAAATCATCAACAATACTCATAAAGTATTTTGCTCCTCCGAGTGTTGAAACCCTTGCTGGTCCCCACAAATCTGAATGAACATAATCTAAAATCCCTTTGGATAACTCGGTGCTCTTAGAAAATTTCACCTGTGATTTTCCTTTAGATTCTGATCTCCCTCTAACCACTAAGGCTTCAACATCCCTTTTCTCAGACATGATTTCAAAATCTTTAGATCTCAAGGCATTTAAAACAATGGCTAAAGATAACGAGTCTCTGCCATATTTTATTGCAGCCTTAACTTCCTTATAGCTTTCAGGTAATGAATTTAGGAGAATAACAGCTTGATTTTCATCATCTAACTTCTCCCCTGTATTTGCCAGATCTACACATATCTTGTTGAAATCATCTAAATTATCTTCTAAGGATTTTGACGGTTGCATCTTAAATCCAAAAAATCTTTCCTTTAAGTAAATCTTATTTGGCAGAGATTTACTTAAATAAAGTGACTCCAACTTAGCCATTTGAAGGTATTCGGATGTGCTGCATATGCACATATTAAACAAGACAAGCTAGAGCCACGTGCAAGGAAATGCATCTTCCTTGGTTATCCATCTGAGGTGAAGGGTTATAAGCTATGGCTTCTTCAGAAGGGTTATAAGCTATGGCTTCTTCAACCAGGTGAGGGACGATGTATTATCAGTAGAGATGTAAAATTCGATGAATTTGACATGCCTTGGGTGCTGTCAGGTAGTGTGAGTTTTAAGAAATCTGTTGATAATGTGTCTTCAAACTCTTTTGAGATTGAGTTAGAAAACACACACACTGCCGGATGTTCAGGTGAGCAATCTATTTCCAATAATGAAGCTGCAAGGGTTGATGATCAGTTAACTGGTGAGTCGTCAGAGGAACAACCTGAGTCTGTAGGTACTGAAAATGAACAATCAGAATCTCGCTTGTCAGATTATCAGTTAGCTAGAGATAGACAGAGAAGAGTTGTTAGACCGCCAGCAAGATATGATGAAGCAAGTTGTGCAGTAGAACAGGGGAAAGAAACAGCTTATGCCTTAAACTGTGATGAAATCTTGTTAAGTCATGAACCTGCAAATTTTGATGAAGCAATGCAGTCAAAAGAAAGTGATATGTGGTTAATTGCTATGAATGAAGAAATGGCCTCATTGATGAAAAATGAGACTTGGGTGCTTTCAGAAAAACCGTCAGATCATAAGCTTGTTGATTGCAAATGGTTGTTTAAAGTAAAACCTAGTATCAGTGGTGAAGACAAGCCTAGATTTAAAGCTAGGTTGGTAGCAAGAGGTTTTACTCAAGAATATGGGATTGACTATAATGAGGTTTATTCTCCTGTTGTAAGACATTCTTCCATTCGTGTTTTGTTGTCTTTAGTTGCTCATTTTAATCTTGAATTAGAGCAAATGGATGTGACAACAGCGTTTTTGCATGGAGAGCTAGAGGAAGAAATTTACATGTCTCAACCCCTTGGCTTTGTTGAGAAAGGAAAAGAGCATTTGGTTTGTAGATTGAAAAAGTCACTTTATGGACTTAAACAATCTCCAAGACAATGGTATAAAAGGTTTGATACTTTTATTATTAAGTGTGGATTTAATAGAAGTGATTATGACAGCTGTGTTTATGTTAAACATGTTTCGAAAAATGTGTCTGTGTTTTTGTTACTGTATGTGGATGATATGCTTATATCTTCTCATGTATATTCTGAAATTGTTGACTTAAAAGCACAGTTATGCAGAGAATTTGATATGAAAGATTTAGGTCCAGCTAGAAAGGTTCTAGGCATGGAAATTATCAGAGACAGAGCTGCTGGAAAACTCATAATTACACAACAGGGTTATCTTGACAGTGTGGTTAAGAGGTTTCACCTTAATGTTGCAAAGGCAGTTGCTGTCCCTTTGGCCTCTCATTTCAAATTGTCAAAGCTTCAGTCTCCAAAGACAGACACAGAACTTGCAGGTATGGCAAAGGTACCTTACTCAAATGCAGTGGGTTGTTTAATGTATGGAATGACATGTACTCGTCCAGATTTAGCCTATGCAATGAGTGTTATTAGCCGTTTTATGAGTTGTCCAGGAAAACGTCATTGGGAAGCTGTAAAATGGGTTATCAGATATGTGAAAGGTACTAAGAACTATGGTTTAATTTACACAGTTGGTGAGTCTGATGTTCAGTGTTTAGAAGGTTTTGTTGATGCTGATTTTGCCTCTGATTTAGATAAAAGAAGATCTACATCTGGTTTTGTGTTTAAATTGTTTGGTAATACAGTTAATTGGAGATCTTCGCTTCAGTCTGTAGTGGCTTTATCTACTACTGAGTCAGAGTATATAGCATTATCTGAGTCAGTTAAGGAAGCAATTTGGTTGAAAGGACTGATTTCAGACATGTTGGGAGATATAGCAGAACCTATTATACACTGTGATAGTCAAAGTGCTCTTGCACTTTCGAAAAATCCTTTATACCATGATCGAACAAAGCATGTAGATGTGAAGTTTCATTTCGTGAGAGATGAAGTGAACAAGAAAACAGTAAAGCTAGAGAAGATTGCATCTGAAAATAATCTTGCTGATATGTTTACAAAGTCTTTGTCAGGAGTGAAGTTTAAATTCTTCTGTGACCTACTTAAAGTAGGTATTGGCTAATGTTGCTTGTTGATGCTTAAAGTGCAGGGTGAGTTCAAGATTGTGTTTTGCTTCTTTATCTGAGGATATACTTGATTCAAGAGGGTGATTTGTTGAACGTGACTCCAGCATATCCATCATTGTTGGGCTTAAATTATTATGTTGTAAAAGGCCCAAAAAATTTGCCCAATCATTTTTGTAGTATATTGGCCCATTATTATTATGTTCAGTTTTTGCCGAGAGAAGAAGTGATTGTGGTTTTGCCGTTTTTTTCTTCTTCTACGTGGTACTGTACAGAAATGGAGACCAGGCAACAACAGTAAAAAATTGCAGAAGAACAGTGTTTTTCTCTCTTGAAGCAAGTGGCTTTTGAGTATTTAAGAGAGAAATTTTGTCTCCTTGTGAGAGTGTTTTCTTCTGTATATTTCGATTGGGCTGTGAGAGATTTGTTGGGTTGCTTGAAGTTTTCTCTCTTTTTCGATTGTATCTTGTTCTTGGATTGGAGTTATAAAAGATTGATCTCGCCTTGCACAGTGGATGTAGACCTCATTGGTCGAACCACTATAAATATTGTGTGTCTCCTCTATTTTTCTATGCTTGATTTAGTTTAGAAAGTGTGAACTTTGTTGAGTGTGATTTTCTGGACTGCTGTATTTTTAGCATTGTTTGTGTAGTTCTTCACAACAAGTGGTATCAGAGCCATGCCCCGGGAGTAGCCGTGTTGGGTGGAATCCTCGGGTTCCGAACAAAGAAGTTGTGAGCCTTATAATAGTCATGGTGGAGGTCCGTGGTTGAGCTCTGGGTGGACGGGTATACTCCGAAGAAGAGGAGTCGTCCTAGATAAGAGCAAGAACTCTCGGTAAAGCGGTGAAGCCTAGAGAGTTGGACGGATAGATGACTATTTGAGGGGAGGCTCGGTGGTACTTTGTTCGAGGGGAGGATTGTTGGGAGTGCGTCCAAAGTCCCACATCGGCTAGATAAGGGGATGATCATGGGTATATAAGGGAGGACTAGTATCTCCATTGGATTGTTGGGAGTGCGACCAAAGTCCCACATCGACTAGATAAGGGGAAGATCATGGGTTTATAAGGGAGGACAAGTTCTCCATTGGTATGAGGCCTTTTGGGGTGATCCAAAAGCAAAGCCATGAGGGTTATGCCCAAAGTGGACAATATCATACCATTGTGGAGATATGTGGGTGTCCGGTAGTCCATTACAAGTGGTATCAGAGCCATGCCCTACGAGTAGCCGTGTTGGGTGGAATCCTCGGGTGCCGAACAAATAAGTTGTGAGCCTTAATAGTCATGGTGGAGGTCCGTGGTTGAGCTCTGGGTGGGCGGGTATACTCCGGAGAAGAGGAGTCGTCCTAGATAAGAGCAAGAACTCTCGGTAAAGCGGTGAAGCCTAGAGAGTTGGACGGATAGATGACTATTTGAGGGGAGGCTCGATGGTACTTTGTTCGAGGGGAGGATTGTTGGGAGTGCGACCAAAGTCCCACATCGACTAGATAAGGGGAAGATCATGGGTTTATAAGGGAGGACAAGTTCTCCATTGGTATGAGGCCTTTTGGGGTGATCCAAAAGCAAAGCCATGAGGGTTATGCCCAAAGTGGACAATATCATACCATTGTGGAGATATGTGGGTGTCCGGTAGTCCCTTACAATTGTCCGTTGAACCAAGAACCATAACCAAGGAAGAAGATGAAGTAGAAGCTTACCGTGCTTTAAGCTTAGCCGAATCGCTGATACAGAGAAACAGAGAAGCGGTTAAATGTGTTAAGGCTTAAACTACTTTCTACTCAGGAAGATGGATACGGTTAATTATGGAAAAACAAATATATACTTTTGTGTAAATTTGGCAATTTAAAGTTTCACTTCCATCAATATCCTTGAACTTTCAAAAAAATAAAAAAATAAAAAATATCCTTATTGGAAATGCTTCTTTTTTTCTCCCCTCACCATAAATTCTTCTTTCATGAAAATTAATGCAAAGCTTTGCTAATTGAGCAACACAACACCAGATGAAAACAGAGTTTGAAATTGAGTTTTCTCTTCTAAAAAGTATAAAGAATATAAGTGGGAGAAAAATACATATACGCACAAGCACACATGCACTCTTTCGTTTTTGCTCTCTTTGTTTGTGTCGTATTATTTCGTTGTTGCTCTCTCTCTTTGTATATGTTAGTGATAAGAAGTAGAAGTGTCTATAAAACAGTGGATTTGGTCCAGTTTACAAGATTAATTAATCAAAAGGTTTATATATGATTTTTTCTTAATAATATTTAAGAAGTGTCAAACCACTATACAACAATAGTTTCATTTATTTTTCGTAAATTGAATATAGAGAAATCTAATGGGTAGTGGTTGGTGAGGAAATAATATTGAAAAGGCTATCAACAAATGAAGTCAGGCGCATGTAGAATTTCAAGAACGAAACCATCTTGAAATTTCAACACGAAAATCTAGTCAAGCTCTTTGGATAATATGGAGGAAGAATTTTCGATGAGAAGAAAAAAAAAAGAAACATTTTCCAATAAGGGTATTTTTGAAAACTTTTTGAAAGTTCACAGGTATTAATGAAAACTAAAACTTTAACGGTTTCCATCTAAAAATTAACGACAATTATATTTTTTTTAACATTTTTTAAAGTTTAGGGGTATTTTTGAAACTTTTTAAAGTTCAGCGGCATTTTTGAAATAAATCTCATAGTTCAGGGGTATTTTTTTATAATTTAGCCTAAATATATTTATAATTCATTAAACGCATATGAGAATATTTTTTTAACTGTTTTTCAAAGGAAAACTCACTAGATAATAAAAATTGCAACACTTTTTCAAATTTAAGATTAAGGTTGCAACACTTATCTGAGTTTGAGGTACATCGTGATGAAATTATTTTAAACTTTAAAAAGTGTCTAATAGGTCAACTTTCAACATTGTGTCCAATAGATTCCTAAATTTTAAATTTTATGTCTAATAGATCCTTAACTCATTCAATTTTTTTTGAAATTCACTGGCCTACCAGACACGAAATTGAAAGTTTAGGGTCCTATTAGACATGAAATTCGATTTTATATCTAATAGATATCATATAATTTTTAAAAATTTTGAATAAGTCAAGGACCTATTAAATACAAATTTGAAAGTCTAGAAACCTATTAAACATTTTTTAAGGTTCATAGACTCAATCGATACAATTTAAGGACTAAACTTGTAATTTAACCCTATCATATTACACCCGTTCAAATTTCTTGAACATATTTATGGCAGCATTAATATTGAGACCAAAAAAATTCTCACTTACCCAATTGGGAAAAGCATAATTAAACCCCACAGCCTGATGGTTAGGGGCATAGACCATGTGCACCAAAGAAATTTGGGAGATTTTCAAGGGCCACACTTGGGTTCAATAAAGGAGACAGGACCACTCATTGGGTCTTTGGAGCTAAAATTTTTCAAAGTATCCATCAATATTAATTACCTATCAGAAAAAGAAAAATCTAAATTTTATAAGATGGTTTTTTCTAACATGTTAACATGAGAGATTTGAACCACATACCTCTTAATTATTAGTACAAGTTTTATATCATTGAACGTTGATAGATTGAGACTATTTTATTGGATGAAGAGTTCAAAACTAAACATTACATAAATATGATAATTAAAAGTTCAATTCATTTTAATCAGGTTAAATCATATATATATATCATTAATTCATTAGCCTTTTTTTAAAATTTTTTATCCTTGTACTTTTTTCCGTTTTAACTAAGTTTTTTTTTTTCTTTCATGATTATATCCCTAGTATTTAAATATCCTTGAATGTATCTATTTATCCTCAAATATTTTTTAAATTGTAGATGTAGAATAACACCTTCCAATTAATTTTCTATTACATACGTGTTTTTTTTTTCCCAACATATTGAAGATGTCAATACAAATTTTGTAGATAGATTGTTCTGGATTTTTGTCTGGTTAAAATATAAGAATTAAACCGATAGAAAATAGATGTACACAAAAACTTGGTGTATGACGATACACCATATATATATATATATATATATATATATATATATACTTGAGAGAAGTCTTTATCTAATAATTCTTAACCATATCCATAATTAAACTCAATATATTTGATTGATAACATAATAGATTAGGGTTTTAGAGAGGAAAATAAGCATTATTTGTGGGAAATGTAGTGGAGTTGAAAGAAAAAGAGGTGCAAGTTGAGAGACAATAATCAACATTGCCAACTTTGTAGCTTAAACCCTCTAGTGCTTTGATTTGTGCCCTAAGAAACTTGAGGTAGCTTGCAGCCTCATCAAGCATGGAGGCAGTGTCCATTTTGTTCCCACCAGGAACCAACCTCTGCAAAACCCTAATTTTTTCACTTATCTTCTCCCTTCGTTTTCTCGCTGCCACCGTTTGTGGCTCCTTCGACGTCTTCACGTTCCTCCTCGTCTTCTTCTCCACCGTCTCCAACCCCAAGTTCACCGGCCTAAACACCGCTGTGTGATATATCAATTCCTTCATTCGTGACATGACCTCCCGATCAACAGGCTCAGACTCGTCGTTGTTCGAAGACGATGGTGATGGAGACGAAGTTGTAGAGTGTTGGAAGTGATCATTGTTTTTGGCTGAGCTTGGTTGTTTTTGTGTTATGGGATTTTGTTGTTTTGGTTTTTGGTTCTCAAAAATGTCCCAAGATCCACCCTTTGGTGCAATTCCTACACATAGCAAAATCCCTTGTGGGTTATTGCATGGTAATATAAATTTAATATTGCATGGTGCAATTTCTATTTATAATCAAAACAAAAAATCGACCACATCCACGTGAAAAGAAAAATTACAAATGATAATATGATAAATTTTGAAGATAGTTTTAAACTTCAAATATATTTTATTTTATGCTTAAAAATAAATATATATCAATCTGGTTATAACTGATCAATTGATTAAGATATTATAACCTCGATCAAGAAGTTAGACATTTGAATCATCTAACCCGCATCTAATTTAACTCAAAAAAAATTAAAAAAAAAAACAACATTGTATTGTGATATGCTTAGTACTATAATATGTTAGTTATTTTAAATAGTACATAGAAAGCTTCAAAAAAAAAAAAAATAGAAATCCAAACCTCGGACCTTTACCAAGGTTATTAGCTAGGAGTTAAATCATGTTTAGATTGGTTTATTTTTCTTACTTTTATATAAATTAACAATTAAGTTATTTGTTGTCAAGCATTTTTTTTTTTTTTTAATCTCATAAAAAAATAATTTTATGCAATGAAACTTTTTTTTTTTTTTTTTTTTTTTGATAACATGAATGATGAACCCATACAAAATGAATAATGTACATAGTGTGAATCTTCAACAATTTAAAATCACATATAATCTAATAAAAACCTTAAAAAGTATATACAATATATAATCTAACTAAATACTAAATTCGATTTAATAGGAGATTTTCAAAATTATATTCACATGCATCAAATTAGTATGAACACTTGAAGTACAAGAAAACAAAAATGTGTTTTAATTGAAGTGTGAATGTCCCAATATTTTCTTTCTTAATTAAAGCAAGATGTCCCAACCAAAAAAAAAAAAAAAAAAAAAAAAAAAAAAAAAAAAAGGAAAAAAAGATGGGATAAGATTCAAATGTGAACAAGTTTACAAGTTCAAACCTTTGTCATTTTCAAGCTCTTCCAACAAAACTCCACCGGAGCTAGCTCCCGCCGGCCATGACTTGGGATCCATAGCCAATTCCACTGCCCTCGTCTCCGGCACCAGAGTTTCGATCTCCGGCAACCCCAATATTCTTGCAACTGTTTGAAGCTCTCGTAATGGTGGGCTCGAACAACGACTCGGGTCGTCCGAGGAGAATAAGCTTTCTTCGAAACGACCATCGTCTTCGCCGTTGCTCCATGAGCCATTCCAAAGCAAATCATCCATTGTTATAGGCTATGGAGCTTTGTGAGCTTCTTCTTCAATGGAAGAGAGAAATGGTCTTTTTTGGGGGGGCTTTGTTTGTTTGGTGGGATGGAAGAGTTTATATTTATGATGATTTGGAGCATGAGATGTCCACATAAAGTATGATGTATTGTCTCTATTTGCTTTCATTCTCAATGAACTATTCAATGCACAATTAAAACATTATTTCTTCATATTTTCGAGATAAATGGGACTTCTTACTTACTTTCAGATTTGTCACACTCATATCATATTATTGCATTTAAACATATTTTTGGGAGACACGTATCTCTTAGAATATAACAATATGTATGCAGGTAGATTTTTCTTATATTTCATTAAAATCTCGACATCTAAGAAAGAGAAATGTAGAAAATGAGAAAAAAAAATTATCTCTCCTAGTTGTAAAGATTTTACTGGTGGTCAAGTTTTTTCCAAAAAAAAAAAAAATGTCCAACTTTAGAGTTTAGAATCTCGCACCCCCAAGCAAACATAGACTTTTTATTCCCAAGTTTTTTAACCCTACACTCCAAACACATGTTTTATCCCACACCCCAAATATCAATGTATTCAAACTTTTGTCTCAGGAATATAAAATAGTTTCTATTTGGTCATTGATATGCTAACTTAGTTTAGATTTTTTTTTTCTTTGAGTTCTAATTTACATTTTGTTTGTGAGGTTGGAAAATGTGACACATGTTTAATCTCTGAAATTTGAATTTAATTTTTAATTGGTCCCTAGCCTAAAGTTTAAAAATGAAACTAAAAGTTCTTCAAGTAGACTTGATCGTTGATTGATACAATAGAATGACCTTGTTGACCTCTAAAACATTATCAAAATTTGACCTCCAAACTATATTTTTTTTTTTTTGGGTTAAAAATCACTTTTGGTCCCTAAACATTCATGAAAATAACAATTTGATCCCTGAACTTTGATTTGTTACGATTTAGTCCATGTACTTTCAATTTTGTAACAATTTACTCTCTAAACCTTAATGAGTAACAATTTAGTCCCCATACTTTCAGATTTGTAACAATTTAGTCCCTATACTTTCAAATTTGTAACAATTTAATTCTTATTGCAAAAAAAAGGGAAAAATACATTTTTGGTCCCTGAGGTTTGGGTTAAGTGACAGTTGGGTCCCTGAGTTTTCAAACTCAACAAAAATACCCCTGAGGTTTGAGATAAGTAGCATTTTGGTCCTTGCCGTCAATTTTTCCGTTAAATCTTAACAGTTGCTGACGTGGCACTATTATTTTAATAAAAAAAAAAATTATTTTTCTAATTTTTTAAATAAAATAGTAATAAATTAAATAAAAAATATTTTTAATTATTATTTTTATTTCTTTTTCCATCTCTCTTCCTCTTCTTCTTCCTCTTCTAATCCATCATCTTCCTCTCCTACTTCTTCTACCACCGGCCGCCGCCCATCGCCGGCACCGGAGACAGCCGGCCGGCGCCGGCGACCGGCGACATTTTTTTTCTTTTTTTTTTTTATCTTTTCTTCTCTCTCTTCCCTTTCCCTTCTTCCCTCCTCCTCCGCCGTCTCGTCAACCATCTGCTACTCCACCACCGCCTGCTTCTGGAACTCCGCCGCCACAAACACTCGCATTGTCTCCTCCGCCGCCTCGAACCATTTCGCCGGCAACTCCACCTCCAACTCCGTCAAATGCTCCGCCCCCATCAACACCAGACTCTCCACCACCATCAGCAACCCCACCAGTAAGCTCTACCCCACCAACGCCATCTGACCCCCCACCAAATTCACCTCCACCTCCTGCAGCAGAGCCTCCTCGAACCCCTCCTCCATAGTCATCAAACCCACCTCCGCCGCTGTCGCCACCACCGCCACAAGCAAACCCCCCGGATAATCCATCGCCGCCGCCACAGCCCACAAACCCACCTGAGAATCCACCACCCACACCACCATCTTCACCTCCAGAAACTTCACCTCCATCACCAGCGTCAATACCTCCTAGAAATGTTCCTCCTCCTCCCAGTGAGCCCCAACCTTCAAGCCCTCCTCCCAAGCCATTGCCGCCCACATCAATTGCGCCACCTCCGCCGTCACTTGTTTCTCCTCCAACATTGCCGTCAGGAAATCGCACGGACGATGGTTCTGTTCCCGATAGTGGAGTAAACTCGAACTCCAACAACAATGGAGGGATTAATACTGGGGGTGTGATTGCAATTGGTGTAGTGGTTGGAATTGTTGTGCTTTCCATAGTTGGGTTTGTTGTATGGTACATCAGGAAGCCAAGGAAAAATGATTCTGGGCGTGGGGGTTACATTATGCCATCCTCTCTGGGCTCTTCACCTAAGTCAGGTACTGCAATGTGAATATTGTTTCACTGGAAACGCGGGAGGGAGGACCCTCCCTCCCTCTCCGTTACCGTTTTTTATAAATGAAAAAAAGGGAAGAGAAAGAGAAGAAAAGATTAAAAAAAAAAAAAAAAAAAAAAAAAAAAAAAAAAAAACGTCGCCAGTCGCCGGCGCCGGCCGGCTGTCCCCAGTGCCGGCGACGGGCGGCGGCCGGTGGTAGAAGAAGTAGGAGAGGAAGATGATGGATTAGAAGAGGAAGAAGAAGAGGAAGAGAGAGAGGGAAAAAGAAATAAAAATAATAATTAAAAATATTTTTTTATTTAATTTATTACTATTTTATTTAAAAAATTAGAAAAATAATTTTTTTATTAAAATAATAGTGTCACGTCAGCAACTGTTAAGATTTAACGGAAAAATTGACGGCAGGGACCAAAATGCTACTTATCTCAAACCTCAGGGGTATTTTTGTTGAGTTTGAAAACTCAGGGACCCAACTGTCACTTAACCCAAACCTCAGGGACCAAAAGTGTATTTTTCCCCAAAAAAAATCATCAAAATTAAATGTCGATTTTTATTATTTAACGATTAAACTTTGTAGCTTATTAACATATTGTGTCCCAAATTAGTTTATTGATCTATCTAGATAAAAAATTTCATTAAATCTTTACATTAATTTTTCACGATAAGGACCAAAACGTTACAAATTTGAAAAGTATAGAGACTAAATTGTTACTTATTAAAGTTCAGGGACTAAATTGTTACAAAATTGAAAGTACAGGGACTAAATCGTTACAAAATTGAAAATATCGAGACTAAATCGTTACAAATGAAAGTTTAGGGACTAAAATGTTACTTTCATGAAAGTTTAGGGACTAAAAGTGATTTTTAACCTTTTTTTTTTTTTTTTATCCCACCTCGACCTCCCATTATGTTGTTGAATTCACCGGAGAAGAGAGAGTTTCATGAATTAAAATTTCCACGTTTAAATTGTGAAATTAAATTTTCAAAGAAAATTTATTAAAAAATGTGTATTTCCAAATCTACAAATAAAAAAAAAAAAAATTAAAACTAACCTGACACCTATGTAAGAAAGTAATACTTTAAGGATCATTTGTTTTTTTGATGTCGATGTTTGACATCTTCAAATGCCTAGATTCTTAGATATCCAGCATCTTCAGATAGCCATGTTTGCTTGAAAATTTATAAGGGTGTTCGGAAATATTTGGATAGTTTTGAAGGATTTATTCTTAAAAATGTTGTAAATTTATGTAATGTTCCACAAATGCTCTTATTAATATATTTATATAATTTATATATTAATTTAATTTTTTTATATTAATTCCATGTACATTAATTTTTTATCTTATTTCGTACCATTCATTTTTTTTTTTTTTTTGAAACAACTTATTTCGTACCATTCATATTAATATATGACTTTTTTAAAAAACTAATTAATATTAAATATAAATTCTAATTTTAATTTTAATATTTTTCTAAAAGAAAATTATATAATTAATATTATATGAGGTGAAATTTATTTACTATATTATAAATGATATATATTTTTAAGAAGAAAAATAACAAATGTATGTTGGCCGTTGAAAAACGTTGGTTTAAAATTATTTATAGAAGATAATAAATATTATTGATAATAATTCGTTCCAAATATTAAAAATAAATTGAGATATTAAATAATTTAATTGAAGTCTATTTTATATGTAAATGTAATGTATAAATATACTTAATTATATAAAGTTCTTTATTAGACATTAACCTATATAAATTATAAAATTAAAAATAAAGAAAAAGAAAATAGATGAAAGAAAATATATAAAAAAAAAATGAATGAATGGCAAAAAAGTAAAGAGGAGATGTCCTCGACATGAGAATTTTTTAAACTCATGTTTCAAATTAAAGGGCATCTAAAAATACTCATATTACCTCTTGTATGCGCATCCCTAGGATACTCGGACATCTCGAGATACCCGAGTATCTCATATTATCGGAAAACAAACATGAAAATTCAGATGTCTGATTCTTGGGAATCTTGGATTCCCACGAAACAAACGGATCCTAAAAGCAAAAATGGTTAAAAACATTGTTTGTAAATAAAATAACAATAAGTTGTGCAATAGTTCTAAAAAGAATATTTATTAAAATATACTTCCATTTCTACAATAAATTCAACTTCTATACTTTCGCATAATTTCACTCTAAACTTTAAATCTATGTCTTTAATTTATCATTAAATTTGCTCAAATTAGAGAAATGTAGTGAGAGAGAAAAAAAAACTAATGGTATGTCGAGTGGGTATTAACTATGATTCAAAATTTATGTGCAATAAAAGTTTCTTAAAGGTTGAAAGAGTACAAAGATACGAGAATTAAATTTATAATTGGTTAAATTACAAGTTTAGTTACTAAACTAAATGGTGCTTCAGGCGGCGATTCTCTCTCGAGAGAAAGAAGTCTATGAGCAAAAGGGCAGCGTCATGCTGAATATGGGATCCAGCGGTGACCAGAACGAAAATCAACACATCACCATGGAAGAAAACAAAGGAACAGAGACCGTTTCGCTAGCAAACGACAACTCAAATGAGATTGGAGAAATGGAAGAAGAAAACAACGCAGAAGACAAAGTTCTAAACAAAATGGGAGAACTGAAAATCACAGCAGCGGAGAAGGATAAGGTGGTAGCCATAGACGACGAGGATCTTGACGAAGCATCAGACGATCTCAGAGACACAATACTCTGCAAAGTCCTCACACCAAAACTCATAAACCCAGAAATGTTCAAGAACTTCATGCCAAAAATCAGGAATAAAGAAGGAAGAGTTAGAATTAAACCGAAAGGAAGGAATACTTTTTTGTGCAAATTTAACAACAGTTGGGACAAGGAAAGAATACGGAAAGGATGGCCATGGAATTACGACAAAGCCTTGCTAGCTATCGAAGATCTAAAAGGAGATAGTCGAATCTCACAAGCGAAATTCAGGTTTGTTAGCTTTTGGATCCATGTCCATGACTTACCTATGGTCTGTATGTGCAGGAAATGGGCCACTGCTCTAGGGGACTCGGTTAGGAAGCTTTCAGGAGGTAGACTTAGAAGAGGAAGAGAACAATGGGGACAACACTTTGCGGATTCTTGTAAAAGTTGATATCACCCAACCTCGTAAGAGGGGTCTCATGGTGAAAATAGGATCGAAAGCAACAGAAACTTGGGTGAGGGTGACCTATGAGAGGTTGTCGGAATTCTGCTATGATTGCGGAAAGATAGGACATGTGAAATCAGAATGTGAAGAACCTCAGCCAAAAGAGGAAGAACCGATTTACGGTGAAGGGTTGAGAGCTACACCCATCTTGGGAGGTCAGAGCAAACAAAGATCAGAGGGATCGAGAGGGACAAGATCCGGCTGGGGGAGAGGTCGGGGCAGAAGAATGGACTTCCACAGATACAACACAGATAAGAGAGAGGACTGGAAGAAGGCCAAAGGAGATTCTACTTGGTGGAGGAGAGTAGACCATTATCCCAGAAGCCTTCAACCAGATTCCGATGAACGGCTGCCGGAGAGCTCGACAAGAGATGGTAGCCGGCCGAGGGGAAAAAGTGAACCCAATTCCCAAGACAGCCTAACGACTAGTGAGATGGCAGAAGGAATGATGGAACTATAAGAAAGAGAAGACATGACAAGAGAAAGTCAAGAAAAAGACAAAGAACCTTCAAAGGAACATGTACGAGTGGACCAAATGGATGTCAGGATGAGTACAAGGAAAATCCCAAAAATTATGGGCAAAGAAGATCAGTCAAGAGATGGAAAACCAATGGAAAAAAATGAAAAATCCAAAAGTGGCCCACAAGCGTCAGGCCAGCTGAGTGGGCCCAAAAAAGAAATGGAAAATGCCTTAAATCAAAGAGAAGTCAAGGAAAACAAAAGTCAAGAATTGGTTATTGAACAGAAGGATCTTAATCAAGGACAAGGCAGCAACGCAAGGAAATGGAAGAGAAGAGCCAGAGCAGAAAGGAATGAGATGATTACAGAAGAATCAAAAAGCAAGATGGGCAGTTCTGGAAATTCTGGAAAAAGAATTTTAGAAGAAGGGGAAGAAAGATCTCGTGAAGCAAAAAAACAGTGTATGCCTTACTTCGGGGCCAACGAAGGGATATCGGCGGAGGCTGAATTTCAGTCCTGTCGGATGCAATAAAAATAATTTGCTGGAACGTTTGAGGGATGGGAAACCCCCAAGCGATCCACAACCTTAAGAATGAAATTAGGAAGAACTCCCCAAGCATAGTTTTTATATCTGAATCGAAGTGTAAAGCGTGTAAGGCAGAGTTGGTTAAGAACGAAATTGGTTTTGATTTCTGTTTTGGTGTTGACAGCAGGGGTTTTAGTGGTGGGCTGGCACTTTATTGGAATAAGGAGTGTGATCTTTCTATCAACTCCTTTTCCAAGGGCCACATCGACACTACCATTAGAGACAAGGATTTCAACTGGCGTTTTACTGGTTTCTACGGAGATCTGGACCCTAACAAAAGAGACGACTCTTGGCAATTTTTGGAACGTCTTAGCGATGTGAATAACCTCCCGTGGATTGTGGGAGGTGATTTCAATGAAATTATGTTCGATAAGGAGAAAGAAGGCGGGGCCCAAAAAGTTAAAAAAGGTATGGATAACGTCATAGAAGCTATTAACAGTTGTAACCTCTTTGATCCAGGTTTTTCAGGGGCAAAAGAGACGTAGAGAAGAGGGAAGACAACCTCTACTAGAATTAAAGAAAGGCTAGATCGTTTCCTAATCAACCAAGGCATGAATATCAGTTTCCAAGCCATTAAAATCCAGCATCTTGGCTATAACTCATCGGATCACCGTCCAATCCTTGTTAATATAGAAGCCCATGGTCCCAAAGCTTTTACCCGAAGAAAGAAAAAGTTGGAGGAAAATTGGTTGGGCTTCCCCGAGAGTAGAGATATTATCGAACAATCATGGAAGGGAGTGAGAGGGCAAGAAATCCATGACTTTTCTAGAAAGCTTAACCTGTGCTTAAACAATCTTGACTCTTGGCACCGTAATAGAAGAGGGGGATCCATTAGGGCTGCGATTGACAAGAAAATGGAAGCCATCAGCATACTTGAAAAGAATGATTCAGAAGCAAACGTTCCAAATATCCTTAAGGCAGAAAAAGATCTTGAAAGCTTGCTGGAAGAAGAAGAAAGATACTGGAAGATACGCTCTCGAGAGGATTGGCTAAAGTGGGGAGATAGGAACACCAAATGGTTCCATAGTAAAGCATCAGAGAGAAGAAAAAAGAACAAAATCTCAGGCATTATGGATGATAACGGGAATTGGGTTGAAGATGAAGTGAAGATAGGAGAGGTTGCCACCAAATACTTTAAAAATTTGTTCTCCACATCAAATCCAAAAGAGGACAGCATATGTAAAGTTTTGGAGGGCATTACCAGGAAAGTCTCAGAAGCTCAAAATAACAAACTCTCCAGACCTTTTACAAAGAGTGATATAGAATGAGCTCTAAAAAATATGAACTCATCCAAGGCACCGGGTGAAGATGGAATACACTCCATGTTCTTTCAAAATTTTTGGGACATAGTTGGGGAAGATACCACAAAGATCTGTTTGGACATTTTAAATGGGACAAAGAGCACAAGAGCAGTCAATAGAACTCTAATAGCTCTTATTCCGAAAGTCAAGGAGCCAAAAGGGATGGGGAACTACAGACCGATTAGCTTGTGTAATGTAATCTACAAACTAGTGGCAAAGGCTATTGCAAACAGAATGAAGCACACTCTAGACGACATTATATCCCCCAATCAAGCAGCTTTTGTTCCAAAAAGGCTCATCACGGATAATGTGCTCGTGGGTTTTGAATGCCTTCACTCTCTAAACAACAAAAGAAAAGGCAAGGAAGGGTATATAGCCATGAAACTGGACATGAGCAAGGCTTACGACCGTGTGGAATGGGAGTTCATAAAGAAAACAATGTTGAAGATGGGCTTTAAAGAAGACTGAGTTCAAAAAGTAATGGATTGCATTGAAACAGTGGAGTACTCAGTGTTGATAAATGGGGAACCCCAAGAAGCTTTCTATCCCAGGAGAGGACTACGACAGGGAGATCCTTTATCGCCATACATATTTCTGATTTGTGTTGAAGGCCTATCTACACTTCTAAACAGGGAAGAAATGCACTTTAAAAATTTTAAAGGTTTAAAGATTAACAAACGGTGCCCCTCACTTTCTCATTTGTTTTTTTGCAGATGATAGCCTAATTTTGTGTAGAGCAGAGGACTCGGATTGCAGGACTATAAAGAGAGTTCTACACACATATGAAGAACCCTCAGGACAGACCATAAATATGGAGAAATCCTCCATGATGACAAGCAAAAATATATCCATGGCAAAAGCTAAGAAACTCAGTGAAATATTGGGAATAACAAAGGTCGAGGAGTTAGGCTATTATCTTGGCATGCCTTCGCAAACCCAGAAGAACAAGAGAAATGTCTTCAAAAAGGTCAAAGATAGAGTGTGGAAAGCATTGCAAAATTGGAAAGGAAGGATGTTCTCAGCTGGTGGAAAAGAAGTCCTTATAAAGGCCATTGTATAGGCAATTCCAACATTCACAATGAGCTGCTTCAAACTACCTGTGAGCTTATATGATGAAATCAACAAACTATGTGCAAGGTTTTGGTGGGGAGAAGCTTGAGGGAAAGGCAAGGCTCACTGGATAAGTTGGAAAAAACTATGCACCAGCAAGGACCGAGGAGGACTGGGTTTCAAAGATTTAAAACTTTTTAATCAAGCAATGCTTGCAAAAGTCAGTTGGAGGATCATCAAAAGCCCCAACAGCCTTCTATCCACAATGCTCAAAGGGAAATATTTCAAAGGAATGGACTTTCTAACAGCACCTCTGGGCTCTAACCCATCATTAACATGGATAAGCATAGTGTGGGGCCGTGATCTTTTTAAAAAGGGATACAGGTGGAAGGTAGGCAACGGGAGATATATCCAAATAGACCAAGACCTGTGGCTTGACAAGGGAGCAAAATTCCCATACTAATAACAAATGACCTGAAAGGGAAAAGGGTCCAAGAGATAATTGATGATCAGGGGAATTGGATAGAAGAAAAAATATGGGAGAACTTCACAGTCCTGGATGCTGAAACCATTCTCAATACTCCATGGGGGGAAAGAGATAGAAAGGATGAAATAATTTGGAGTAAAGATAAGAAGGGTATGTTTATAGTTAGGAGCGCATACTACCTAGCCCAACAACAGGCCAACCACTCTGAAGCCTCAACGTCAAATGAAACAAATGCCAACAAGGAATGGAGGAAGTTTTGGAAACTCAAAGCAATCCCAAAGGCAAAAATATGTGTGTGGAGGATCATCCACGACTCGATCCCCACAAACATTAATATTTCAAAAAAGGGATACACACTAACACACTCTGTTATTTTTGCAGGACACATGACGAATCCACAAAACATGCTCTATGGGAGTGCAAAATGGTAAAAAGGATCTAGAAGCAATACATCCCTCTCACGATAAATCTTTTTTCCTTGAATAGGGGAAATTGGAACCCAATGGAATACTGGACATGGATGATGAAAAATTTAAAGGAGAAAGAGCTAGAGCAAGCAATCATGATCCTAATTTAAATGTGGGAATTTATCCTCTAAAAAGGGAAATAGAGCCTATGGAGCTACAGAAACACAATCGCTCAAACAAGCAGCAAGCCATACAAGATTTCAATGATACGAGCAGTCGAAAGAAGTCTAGAATTAAGAGAGGCAGACGAAAATTCATACCTGAATCTCCAGCAATGAGGCAATCGACCCAAATTAAAGACCCTCATGAGTCACGGAAGATGGACTCCGCCGCCGGCTAATACGTGGAAATTAAATACGGATGCATCCTGGAACGACAAGCAGCAGAGAGGCAGAATTGGATGGATACTTCGTGACTCTTCAGGGTCTTCTATAAATCTGGGATTTCAACGCATTAGCCGAAAATGGTCCATAAAATTTCTGGAATTGAAGGCGATTGTTGAAGGACTGAAGAACATACCTCCAGTCTTTTTCGGAAATGGCGATCAAATATCCACCCCCATCTTTGTCGAATCAGACGCGTTAAACATCATCAAGCTTATAAACAAAGAAGATGAGGACATCTCGGAAATCTCCTTCCTCACCGAAGAGATTCGTCGATTGAAGAATCTATCTGTTTGTTGAGATTCATTTTGTTTTTTGCCCAAGAGCTCTAAACGCAGCTACCGATCGTCTCGCACGAGCAGCAATTCCCCCCCCCCCCTCTGAATTTCGTTTTGGATACCTCTTCCACAGTGGAAGAAGGTGCGGGTGCATGGAATGGGCTTCCCCCGGTTTGGGTTAGAAACCTCTTAAATGAGGTAGATGTAACTAACTTTTCCTATTATTAATGCTATTCTGTTTTGCTTCAAAAAAAAAAAAAAAAGTTTAGTTGCTAAACTTTTAAGTTTCTGTCAATTTGGTCTCTAAAACTTTAAAAATGTTTAATAGGTCCCTAACTTTCAATTTTGTGTCTAATAGAGACCTTAAACTTTTATTTTTTGAGTCTAGTAGGTCAGTGGATTTTTAAAAATATTGAACAGGTCAATAACCTATTAAACACAAATTTGAAAATAGATAGACCTATTAGACATAAAGTGAAAGTTTAAGAATAAAGTTCAAATGCCTATTTGACATGAAATCGAAAGTTTAAGGATTTATTTGACCTTTAAAACATGAAGAAAAAAAAAACCCATAAAACCTTTCATTTGAAAGAGAAAAAGATAGGTTCATTAGAAGACAAAAGGGGCCCATTTTTGGCAGAGACACTGAGGTTAAGATGATAGCTAAGGGCGTATACAGTGAATCTATACACACAGCCAACTTTCAATTCCTTTAGGACTTTGTGCCCCAAAGAGAACAAGCCAAATAAATCCACATTGCCCCTTGACCCTTGCCCTTTTCTTTTCCCAACGGTTTTTCTTATCATATAACATAGGGTAAACCATTTTCGAGAGTTTGATCATTAATGTTTGTTTCTGTAAATTAAATCTTATCACATTGTGTATAAGTGTCGATTCGAAGTGATAGAGATATCGGTCACATTTTCTATAATCTGAAGGCGAATGAAGTTTTAAATTTAGTGAAACACTCTTGAAAATCTGATCATTATTGTTTGTTTTATCTAAATCGTATCATGTTACGTAAAAAAAGAAAGGAGGGAGACGTTACGTAAACCAACATTTACCTTTTCCACTCACTAAGAGTTTCCTTTTTCCATATAATTCCATAAGAGGCTGATGTGGACTTTTCCTACCGCAAGCGCACGGGTCAAGTAATAATAAAGTGTTCGTATAAACGAGTGTCGTCCTCTGGATTGGATTTTTAAGCTAAATCAAGTATTGTGAATTGTCTCGCTCAATTTTATTTAGGGAACAAAAAGTGATGATTGAATGATATGAAAACCAAATCAAAGCAAATAAAAAGTGTGGAAATTCAATTGGGAAAAATACTTAGGGAATTGATTTCGTCGATTTAGTCTAGGATTAATTTTAAGGAGTAAGTTATTATGCACAATGAAATTATGAGCCTAAGACCCTTTAATCACAACTACCTCTCCCGAGTATAGTTGATTCTCATGCAAATTAATCAACTTGATATCCCTATCTAAGTTTGTTAACATGCAAGGCAATGAGATCTTTTGACCAATTCCAAGGTTAATCTAAAACCGTCACGAATTAGAAAATAAACCTTAGTCATGCAATCTTGAGTAAGTCTATATTAAATCCCCTCTCCCGAGCTAGATTCAAAACTTAAATCATTCAACTAATGGCCAATTAATTGAAAGCATTATATCAAGATTACAAACATAATAAACATTGCACAACTTAAACCATAAATCAATCCATGAACAAAATCAACTACATGCATCAATCCCTAAGCTATGAGTTTAGCTACTCATGAATCTAATTACAAGCTCAACTAAACATAATAAAGCCATAAACTCTAGCTAAAGAAAAGGAAAGAGAAAAGAAAACTCAATGTAGGCCGAGACCGACGTCCCCGTCACGATCCCCACGAACAATGGGTTGATTTCCGATTTTCTCCCTTTGCTTCAGCCTTCCAATCATCTGTTTTAGCTCTGTTTACGGCTCCAAGAAGTCCCAAAATTCCTTCCCCCAAAAACCTAGCCGAAAGGATGCTTATATAGTGAAATTTCGTCGTAGCGTCGAGACGCTGCCTCAAAACACCCGTATTCTGAAAAGGGAATTACACAGAGTCGAGACGCTAAGGTCGCAGCGTCGAGACGCTGCGACGATTTCGCGCCTATTCTGATATGGAATGCCAGCGTCGAGACGCTCAAGGGCTGGCGTCTCGACCCTAGCCTGCATTTGATCGAATTTTGACTTTTTTTCCTTTTTGAAGCTTTTTCAATCATTTGCATCTTTTCTCGTCCCGAGCACCCGATTAACTTCATTATTGCGCTATAGCTCCAATCAACCATTTCCTACAAAATGAACAATAAAGTGCAATAAAATGGCCAATAATGATAAAATACTAGCTTAATTAAATAAGTAAATATAGCTAGCTATGCTCGCTATCAGAGGCAAATAGGGTATGATATTTTGAAGAGTTCGGTCACTATTTCTCTTGAACTTTATCAAGTATACACACTAAGAATTGTAATAATATTCTTATAGATGTACAATGAACTAAATTTTGTTGATACTCAAATATATTTATTGAAATATAGTTTATTTTTTTATTTTTTTTTTGAAAATTTTGAAATATAGTTTAAGATGTAAGGATAAGTTTTTTATATAATTAAGAAAGGGACAAGAAATAACCCATGTGATCAATGCATTTTGGTTTAATAAAACAAAAACGAAAAGATATCTTTTAAGACAAAGAGAGTCACTTTGACTAGTGAAGAATTTATGTTTGTATGTCCATTGAATCAAAATTAAGTGTAAATTATAGAAAATATGATACGACAAATAAGTAAACAAGAGATTATTTTTTATAGTATTATAGCTATATTGAAGTTATCTACCAAAAAGTTATAATCTTTTTATTTTAAAAAAATAATTTATTAAAAAATATGAATAAAACATTTTTTTTGGAGGATAATTAAAATAAAAAGTAAGATTGATTTGTACTGCATATAACTTTTATTTAGGTATGACCGATAATTATTTGGTTTTTGAAAATTAAGTTTATAGATACCACTCTCACTTATAATTTTCTTTGTTTTGTTTCTACCTTCTTTACATGTTTTAAAGAACCAAGTCAATTTTTGAAAACTAATTAAAAAAGTAGACCACTTTGATAACCATTTGGTTTTTTATAATCAATTTCCTTACAATAGTTTCCATCTTTGTTAATGATGTATTTGAATTCTTAGCCAAGTTTCAAAAATAAAAACAAGTTTTTGAAAACTACTTCTTTTAGTTTTCAAAAATTGACTTGATTTTTTAAAACATGGGAAGAAAGTAGATAACAAAACAAAGAAATTTGTGGATGAAGACAGTGTTTATAAGCTTTAATTTTCAAAACTAGATGGTTATCAAATTTTCAAAACAAAAAAATTGTTTTTTAAAATTTGACTAAGAATTCAAATGTGTATTTTAACAAACAAAAAAAAATTATTCTAAGAAAAGTAAGAAAAAATAAATATAATTTTAGTTTGAAAATTTTTATTTCATTTAATTTGAATGTGTAATTTTATATAGAAGTAATAAATGGAGGTGTTCAAAAAAGAATTCCAACTCAATCCAATGTTTGGCTCACACGTGAACCCACCGTTTGTAATCCATCGTGGCATCCTGTGATTGGTTTAACTTTCGATATAGTGACGTTTAGCCACGTGGGACTCACGTGTTCAGTGGGATTTTATTTATTTATCTATTCTTTTTAATACAAGGATTTGAGTTATCCATTTCATACAAAAAGAAAACAAACCTTTTATGTCATATATAACTTTCACTCGCGATTTAAATTTGAACTAAAGACAACGAGTTTAAATTTGATACGTAATTTTATTAATTTTGGATCATGAGCCTACTGATTTATAAGCTACATAAATTATTTCTTTTAATTATTTAAATTTGAAATAAAGATATCAAGTTTACATTTGAGGATGATTTTAGTCGTTTTCAAGCAGAACCAATAATATTATTAGGGTTTTAAATTTATAGATGTTGTCTTCATATTTTGATTATTGTGGTATGTACCTTAATCAATCAATTTATGCTCAAGTTGAAAATTATTATTATTATTTATTTTTAGAAATAAACTTTATTATTTTAATATATATATATATATATATGATTTCATTACAAGTTTAGTTCATCAAATCTCAAGTTCTGTTCATTTAATATTTATGTACTTCAAAAAGTTTATGATATGTCCCCGAATTTTCAATTATGAGTCCAACAAGTTCCTATCAATAATTCTATCAATTTAATGTTTACACGACATGAGTGACTATATCATATAAGGATTACATGGTGCAAGTTCATTTCAACTAGATTTAAGTCTTTGTAGTATAAGTGTAAATTAAACTCGTATAACAAATTTTTTTTTTATGTAAACTCATATAACAAGTAATGACCTATTCGATGCAAAATTGAAGATTAGAAATTTATTAAAATCTTTTTAAACAATACTGCAATTATATAATCAGTTTTGAAAGTGAAGAGACTTATTAAAAAAACAATTAAATACAAAAGTTAAATAGATACAACTCTAATAAGTACCAAACTTTTATTATTCTCAAAAAAAAAAAAAAGTACCAAGCTTTTATATATATTGATCGATGACTTGGTGAAGATTTAAACTTTTAACCTTTCAATCGATGACTTGAGTGTGGCTGAAGTTGGTGTACCAAACTTAAAATTAATCGAATAAAAAATTAAAAATAAAAACTACACAATGTACCTTCAATAAATTCCCGCGTAAAATGATATTTGTAGGTCAATGTCAACGTTATTGAATGATACGGATTTACATCAGGAATTAAATAAAACAGGCCCAAACTTTATTGGGCCGGAGTGGCCCACGTCGGTTTCTCGCTGACTTCGGTGGAGAAAGCGACGGCGAATCGACATGTCGGGACAAGCGGGCACATTAATTGTCCCGGCCACCGACTTGTCGGATTTCAACGTTCCTTCCCACTACGCGACAAACCAAATTTCCCCCTCTTTAGAATCATACATTGAATCATCTACAATTCGGGTCGCATTCTGAGCCCTAGGCCCAACTCAACCCAATAGAGGAAAATGACGCGACCACTTGCTGGATCCCTAGGCCCATTTCATAATTTTTATATTTTTTTTCTTATTAATATATATATATATATATATATTTTTAATTACAAATTGAGTTCATGAAATTTCAGAGTTGTTTCTATCAAGTCATTGTAATTCATAGTGGAGCAATGAAGGGGACCACTCGGCTTGTTTTGTCAACAGTCCGTTTGAAATGACTTTCTAAGTGTTTAGAAACGTGTTTGTAAGTTGAAAAAAAAAATGTTTTAAACACTTAAAAAATCATTCCAAACAGACACTACTAAGTCGTTGCAAAATTTTACGCCTCTGTGTGAAAGTTTATAGTTCCATCCGAGATTGTACTTTAAAAAGTCTTTTATAAGTCACTGAACTTTCAAAATTGTATCTACGTTGTAGTTTTTACGCTTCAAAATATTTCTATTAGGTTCCATCAGAGTGTTTGCACATTCCTTGCATACTAAGCTAGTTTTGAGTATGTTTAGGCATTTTTTACGTGAGCGTTAAACTAACAAAGTTTGTGTTATTAGTATCTATTAGATATAAACTTGAAATTTTAAGTACTTGATAGAAACTTTTTAATGTATAGGAACCAAATTTACATAATTTTGAAACTTTGATAGTCTATTATACATTTTTTTAAAAATTATAGGAACTTAGTCGACACAATGAACCATCGATCTTTGAAATGATAATTGATATTTTATCCACTAAGTTATCTCGGATTGACATTACCATCACAAAGGTCCATAGTTCGATCTCTCCGTAATTGTTGAAGTAAAAAAAAATTAATAATATATTAAAAAACAGTATTAAATTCTTTCTCTTTTTTTTTTTTTTTTTTTTTTTTAAGAAAATGAAATAAAACGAATCCTAAATTTATTAAATTCATGTCGTTGTCTTCCGAAAAGTTACTCCTACATGTTACATGTTTTTGAAGTTCGACTCTTGTAGGGTCACAATATTTTCTGTTTTTCTTGTCGTGTTTGTGTTGGTAATAAAGAGCATTTATAGGATGGTTAAATTTCAACGTTTGTTTTTGTTTTTGTTTTTGTTTTCTTTTTCTTTTTTCATTTTTATGTTTTATTTCTTAAATGAGGAGAGAGAAATTATTGAAGGAACTCTCACTAAGAAAGTAACTGTGAAAATACTTTGAATATGTATCCAGTGAATATTTGGAGTATACACATTTTCAAATTCACATCTAACAGTTATTAAAAAGTAGTCACGTTGTGGCAGCTTCATTGGATATTGTTATAGGTAATTTTGGACCACTCTGATGTACAAGGAGCTGACGAGAACAACTGGGCAGAAATAAGACTGAAAAGTGGATCCGAAGGCAAAACCAGCCAAAAGGTCGGAGGGATCGGGCCTTGGCCCAACCCATATGGTCAGTCTCGGCCCAAGGCTGAGGCTAAGCATCACGGTCGGCCCGCTTGCGCAGACCGAGTCCAAGACCGAGTCCATCCGCCTCTGTTCGGTCCCTACTGCCTCTGTCCGCCCCGGTTCCACTGAGTATTTTCTCTCCTCTTGCTCTCTTGCTCTCCTCCTTCCGTTTTCTAACTTAAGCATCGGAGGCGGTGTGGCAAGCACCACATCGGTGTCAGGTTTTTCTGTCTTGCAGACCACGTCTTCCCCCTCTCAATCAAATTTACCGTTTGTGGCACGTGAAGGTCAGGTGAGTTCTACCCAACCAAATTTGACCATCAACATATATATTTTTTTTTTCTAGAAGAGCTAAACATAAGATTGAAAAATTCAATGGTTTTAAATGCATTTATGAATAATATATTAAAATGAAATATTTGTTAACAAGTATTTTGAAAAAAAAAAATTACTAATTCAAGTAATTTAAAGTATTTAAAATTATTTTAAAACTTTCAAAGACCCGTTTGGTTGTGTATGTAATCTAACACCACGAAATTTACTATTAAAAAACAATCCAACAACAACAAAAATTTAAAATTAAGGTAGATAACATTTACAACCCCAACACACTAAAATTATTGGAGTAAATTTTTTAAATTAGTAAACTTAAAATAATAGAAAATGACAATGAAGTTAAATTACTCATGAGAAACTTATCAAAAATATTTAAAGGAACTAAAGTTTTTAGATTCAAACCTACATATCAAAATTAAGTTTCTAATTTTTAATGCCTAACCCAAGTCGGCAAAGGAAACCAAAGTCAAGGATTGCTACCAAATAAAAATCTCATTCCAAAATGTCATAAGACTTGCATATATAATAAATAATATAGATAATTGATAGCAACTAATCAACACGTCGACAGAAAGACTTATACAAGAAGTCATCATATATTACAATGTTTAATGTTTTCACTCTTCGTATATTTTTTCAACGCATTTGTCTGTATTTTAATTTCTATGAGTGTGATTGTTACTAGTGAAAATACTCTTCTACCTGTGAGACAAATCAAATAGCATGTGGATAGGTCAATCTAAGGTGGATAGTTTTGCGAATTGAGCCTTAAACAATGTTCCACCATTTGGCCCTTTATTGAGGTGGCTGCATAATGACGAGGGTATCACTCCAATAGCAGATATCCGACGTGTAAGTTGTTACAGATTAAGACACGAACATTGGCACCATATCAACTCATTCCAATCCACTTTAAATAGTGGCACTCACCTCATACCTACGTACTTTATATACTTTATGCTCACTTATTGATACCACTTCCAATTAAGTGCTAACTTAAGCATCAAATTGTGGTAAAACATTATATTTGTGCAAGTAACCATCTCAACTGACTTTGTCTTCCCTTTAAATCAGTCTGGCACTAATCATGTGCTTGAACTAGATTTATTCATCAACAATCATCTCGAGATTCTTAGTAATTTCTTTTTAGTTCACTTTGAAATGAGATTTCACTCATAAATAATATTTATTGGTTAGAGTAGAGTGGGCTAATCCTAACAAGTCTTCATATTATCCTAAGATAAATTAGGAATGTTATAATTATATTGTCTATAATTAAATTCAGTATGTCACAATAGGATGCTATTTACATTTTATACATTTGGACTTAATGCAACTGCTTACATGCACCACCAACCAACGTCAAAGCGAGCATAGCTCAACTGTAATTGGTATGCACTCTCACCAAGAGGTCAGAGATTCAAATCATCCACTCTCAAATGTTGATGTGAAAAAAAAAAAAAAAAAAGTTTGCAAGTTGCACCACCAACAAACCACCAAAAATATATTCGTGTTCTGAAAGGCTTCCAAATCATTGGTTTAAATAATTACAATAATAGCAATAATGATTTTGATTATTGTTACAATTATTATATTGTTGTTGGTATATTAAATGGCTTGCCTGTTTTCGTTTTCTAATTTAACAATGAAAGAGTTGGGGTGTGGATCCAAATACAACTCGTTAGATGAAATAATACCAATTATATCATCTAAGAGGTGGATGGTTCAATCCTCCATTCCTGTAATTGTTGAACTAAAAATGAAAGAATAAAGGGATTGAATTATTCATTTTTGAGATGATAACAAATGTCTAATTCATTGAACTATATTTGGATTAACTTCAAATCAACTAGTATGAGAAGTCATTTAAAATTTTTGGCTCAAATACATAGCCTAACTAACCAAATATTTATGCCCTTGTATTATTCTTGTAACAATTTAATCTATAGAATATTAAATCAATAATTAAGTCTATGGTGTTTAAAAGATTATGGAAAAAAATTTAGAGATAAACCATTTGTGTCAATGCTTTTCTAATTTATTCATAGACAAAAAGCAATGCATATAATTAATTCTCTAAACAATAAAGGTATTCAACTCACTCAAAACTTATTAATCCAAAAAATTTCGATCAATCTAAGCATAACTCAGTAGATAGGGTACCTATTACATTGAAGTTTCGATTCTTGTTCTTTGAACTCCAAAAAGAATATAAAATAAATTGAAAAATAAATAAAAACAAAACATGGTTTAATTTAAGCTTTAACCTGAATTCTGGTAAGTAACACAGCCAGACAATCCAACCACACATCAAGTATTGTTTTCTCTAAAAGAGATCAGTTGACTTTCTTAAGATTGAAAATCCCATTTCTTTTTCTCAAACAAAATTCAATCCCAATGGATTTGATTTCTGAACTACCAGACCCCATTTTGCAACACATTCTTTCATTTCTCCCCATCAAAAAAATAGTTCAAACCACTGTCTTATCCAAAAGATGGAGCCACATTTGGCTGACTTTCCCATCTTTAGAATTTGACACAAATTTCTTTGAACACAGCCTATCAGCTGAAAAGAAGAGGCCTCAGCTCATCAACTTTGTGGAACAAACTCTCAGGCAGCTGAGAGGCCTGAGGAAGTTTAAGCTTCATGCCGACTTCCCGGGGCCGAACTCGAAGACCGTCGTTGACCGGTGGATCGACTACGTGCTCGAGAGCGGCGTCCGGGAGCTCGAGATTGTTGTCACTGTGGAAAATGGCAAAAGGTACACTCTGCCTCAGAGGGTTTTTGCTAACAAGTCATTGACAGTTTTGACAGTTGGTGATTGCAAATTGTGTCCTCCACTTGATGGCTTCAAGTTGTTGGATTTGAAAAAGGTGAGCCTTTTGGGAGTTTTTGCTGAAGATGAGATTGTGAAAAGATTAGTTTCAAATTGTCCTTTCATTGAGCATATTACACTAAATTCTTGCCTTGGATTGAGAAGTCTTTGGCTATGTGAAAAAGCTCAAGAACTCATAACAATGGAGGTTCAAAACAATAGTGGGCTTTGTGAGCTTGGGATCAAAGCCATGAATCTTCAAGCTTTTGAGTTTAGAGGGCAATTTCAACCTTGTTGCATCAATATCAGCTCTTGCAAGAATCTAAAAACTTTGAAACTGTCCATGGTGGCTGTAACAGATGATTGGTTTCATGATTGTATCTCTGAATTTCCTTTGCTTGAGATGTTGGCCATTTCTTATTGCCACATGTTGGAGAGCTTGAGAATCTCATGCCCCCATTTGAAGAAATTCATCTTGTGTGGATGTGAATCCGTGACGAGAGTCGACATCAACGCACCGTGTTTATCAGCGCTCGAGTTTTCCGGGGATGTGATTTCTTTCTCTTTGAATGCTCCTGCCCTCTCTCAAGCCGATATCGAGCTCTCCCCGCGGATTTTCGATAATCCTTGGCTTGTTAAACAGATTGAATTCCTAGCACATTTCAATCATCTCAAAGTCTTGACATTGCGAAGTAGAACAGGAAAGGTCGGTTTCGTTTAGGCTATTAAACTTATAAATACTACTTCCACCCATCAGTTTCTTTATTTTGTTATCTAATATGATTTTTTTTTCTGTGAAGACTGTGGTAATTTCAGAGGAGCTGAGGGAGACATTTGGTTCCCCATTATATAGTGTGAAGCATTTGAAGTTGAAGATACTAAAGCCTTTGTTCAGTCCTTCTCTTCAAGAACTTGTGAAGGCTTTGCTTTGGATTGCCCCTCAACCAGAGACCATCTCAATAGAATCTGGTTTTGGTAACAAGATCTTAAAGGTAAATAATCACTTCCATCTCATTCTTTAATCATTTTAAAGTTTCTAAACTCTAGTTGGTACTTGGTTCGAGTCTCGCTTTAGTTGAAAAAATCAATTAAAACCAAACCGAAAACGTTGCAATAAGACTCTATATAATAACTATTTGGTTTTTGGTTTTTGGTTTTTGAAAATTAAGCTTATAAAGTACACTACTTCCACGTCTAAGTTTCTTTGCTTTGTTATCTCCCGTCTTTCTATGTTTTCAAAAACTAAGTCAAGTTTTAAAAACTAAAATATTTTTGTTTTTAGAATTTTACTAGAAATTCAAATGTGTTGTTAGGAAAGATTAACCTTATCCTTCTTCTTTAGTTTAATGTGGTTTACAATTACTGACTTATATATATATATATGTTTGTGTGTCAGTTTGTCTATGAAAAGTCAACAGAAGGAGCAATTCATAATTGCTGTTGTGCCTTTCTTCCCATTACATGTTGGAGGCATTGCTTAAAAGAGTTGAAGTTTGAGAACATCAGAGAGGATGAAGACAAAAAGGATTTAAAGAAATTTTTCAATGAAAATGCACAGATTTTGCATTTGAAGATTGCTGCTGGACAAATCTATACTATATATAAAATCTATACTATATATAAAAGGGGCTAAGAGAGGAGAATCTTTGTCTTCCCATTTTTCCCTTACATTTTTAATAAATTCTCATTTTGTCCTTCAATGATTGAACATGACTTTTCGAGTTGAGGTGTCCGTTGAGAGAAATATTGAATAGTTGTAGTGTGACTCTTCGAGTGTATGTGTCTGTTCATTCAAATGTGTGCAATTAATATCGACATGACATGACTATTGGGTGCAGGTTGTTATAAATCAATAGATGCATTCATTCGTGTATGAATACAATCCATGTATAAAAACATTGAACTATGTTATATAATTATTTTATTCGAGTTAGTTCTTCATTTATTGTCTTCTATGTGTTATTCATAGATAAGTGACTTTTTGCAAAGCATGTTGTTGTTGAGATCAATGAATTTTGTAGTTATATTATTTGTATCTTTAGATTCAAGAGTTGTTATTTCATGAATTGCACCAATGTCCTTTGAGAGATTTTGATCCAGTGGAAGTGGTTACACAACACGACAGGGTATTCTTTCTTGTATGGTTGTGATTTAGACGATATATGTGAAACATCATGAAAAATATGAAATCATTAAAATGAAAATTTCTTGCCATATATGTTTTACAATATCAAAATGTTAAAATATCATTTAATAAATTAATTATTTGCATAAAATTTCATGAAAAAGTGATAATATGAAAATATTAAAATAATTCTTGCAATGAGTAACCTTTAAAAATTTATTAAAACAAAAACCATATAATATTTACTTATTACATACTAAAAAAAAAAGTACTATTTTCTCTTATTTTAATTTAAAACTATAATATTTCACATGCATTGCACGTGTTTCTCGACTAGTCATCAAAATTCCCATTTGATAAACTTAATGATGCTTTTGATTTGTATATGTATCTTTGATGATATTGACCTTGGAATTTCCTTGAAATTTTCATTATTTAGTTTTAAGGATGAATTATTAAAGTTTTCACCTCTTTAACTTCAATTATTTTCGGATTTATTTGCTCTTATTTATAGTTTTGACATATCGGGTTTAAGTCAACCTAAACATTACTATATATCATCGACCAAAAGATTAAAAGTTCAAATCTGCGATCCACTCTCACATAATATTGTTAAACTAAAAATTTTAAAAATTAATTTAAAATGAAATTTAAAAAAAAATAGCGTACTTCAAAATGTGATTATTATTAAGAGGGAAAATTTATAATAAAATTGTAATTTGTTTGTTTGTTGGCAAAAATATCATCCATGGTTTGAGAGTAAATTGAAATATCATAAGCAATTTAATGATAAAATTGAAATATAATAGTGAATGTTTCTCAATATATATATATATATTAGCATAATTAATCTTGTAATGTTAATATTATGTTTTATTCTTCCTTTTCCTCTATTTGTTATTGCTCTCTCCTATTGTTGCCTTACACGTGTTTCTCCCAACGGTTATTAATACAAGGCGTATAGCTCAGCCTCTACACACTGAGCATTATTCATAAATCTTTTTCTCCTTTATTTCTATGCTATCGCAATATATAATAGTGAATTTCACCTCATTTTTCTCTCAATTTATATATACTAATTGTGAAACACGTGCATGACAGGTGAAATATTATAGTTTTAAATTTAAATAAGATAAAATAGTACTTTTTTAGTATGTAATAAACAAATATTACATAATTTTTGTTTTAATACATTTTTAAAAGTTACTCATTGCAATAATTTTTTTAATGTTTTCATATTATCAATTTTCCATGAAAATTCTTATATATATATATATATATATATATATAGTACAAAGCGAAATTTTGTGCAAATAATTAATTTATTAAATGATATGTATAACCACTTCCATTGGATTAAAATCTCTCAATGGACAATTCAACACTATAGTCATTCCAGAAAAAGGAAAAAAAAAACTATAAACATTTTAAGGGTAAAATTGGAAGGCAAATTTCTCCAACATAGCCCATCATAAGATCGTGATGTTTCACGTTTATGGTTTAGATTATGTCCATATGCGAAAGAATACATTGTTTCATTGCGTAACCAATTCCAATGGATGAAACTCTCTCAGGACACCTCTAACAATTGCAACTATTGGATGCGAAGGACAAAACGTGAATTTGTAAAAAGTGTAGGGGCAAAATAGGAAGACAAATATTCTCTCCTCTTAACCTCGTTTATATATAGTATAGACAACTATCGTTGAGCTATGCTCACTTTGGCCCCAAAAATATAAGTATAACTCATATTCAATTTCATTATAAAAACTCATATTCAATTTCATTATAATTTGCATACTGTTTTAGGGCATTTAAACTTTAACATGAGTATTAAAAAGTATAAAAAAGAAAAAAGAAAAAATGGCCCATAATTTCAAATCAAATCGACTTTGGGTGTTTTAGTATTTAATGATTAGAGGTTCACATAACCAAAGGGTTCCTAATTACAAATTAATAGGGTTTACATATCATACGAAGTATATAAAAAATAAAAAGAATAATGGCCCATGCAGGTTTCGAACCTGCGACCTTCGCGTTATTAGCACGACGCTCTAACCAACTGAGCTAATAGGCCAAATGTTTGATCCATTCCAGAAAAAGGAAAAAAAAACTATAAACATTTTAAGGGTAAAATTGGAAGGCAAATTTCTCCAACATAGCCCATCATAAGATCGTGATGTTTCACGTTTATGGTTTAGATTATGTCCATATGCGAAAGAATACATTGTTTCATTGCGTAACCAATTCCAATGGATGAAACTCTCTCAGGACACCTCTAACAATTGCAACTATTGGATGCGAAGGACAAAACGTGAATTTGTAAAAAGTGTAGGGGCAAAATAGGAAGACAAATATTCTCTCCTCTTAACCTCGTTTATATATAGTATAGACAACTATCGTTGAGCTATGCTCACTTTGGCCCCAAAAATATAAGTATAACTCATATTCAATTTCATTATAAAAACTCATATTCAATTTCATTATAATTTGCATACTGTTTTAGGGCATTTAAACTTTAACATGAGTATTAAAAAGTATAAAAAAGAAAAAAGAAAAAATGGCCCATAATTTCAAATCAAATCGACTTTGGGTGTTTTAGTATTTAATGATTAGAGGTTCACATAACCAAAGGGTTCCTAATTACAAATTAATAGGGTTTACATATCATACGAAGTATATAAAAAATAAAAAGAATAATGGCCCATGCAGGTTTCGAACCTGCGACCTTCGCGTTATTAGCACGACGCTCTAACCAACTGAGCTAATAGGCCAAATGTTTGATCCATTCCAGAAAAAGGAAAAAACAACTATAAACATTTTAAGGGTAAAATTGGAAGGCAAATTTCTCCAACATAGCCCATCATAAGATCGTGATGTTTCACGTTTATGGTTTAGATTATGTCCATATGCGAAAGAATACATTGTTTCATTGCGTAACCAATTCCAATGGATGAAACTCCCTCAGGACACCTCTAACAATTGCAACTATTGGATGCGAAGGACAAAACATGAATTTGTAAAAAGTGTAGGGGCAAAATAGGAAGACAAATATTCTCTCCTCATAACCTCGTTTATATATAGTATAGACAACTATCGTTGAGATATGCTCACTTTGGCCCCAAAAATATAAGTATAACTCATATTCAATTTCATTATAAAAACTCATATTCAATTTCATTATAATTTGCATACTGTTTTAGGGCATTTAAACTTTAACATGAGTATTAAAAAGTATAAAAAAGAAAAAAGAAAAAATGGCCCATAATTTCAAATCAAATCGACTTTGGGTGTTTTAGTATTTAATGATTAGAGGTTCACATAACCAAAGGGTTCCTAATTATTGGATGCGAAGGACAAAACATGAATTTGTAAAAAGTGTAGGGGCAAAATAGGAAGACAAATATTCTCTCCTCTTAACCTCGTTTATATATAGTATAGACAACTATCGTTGAGCTATGCTCACTTTGGCCCCAAAAATCTAAGTATAACTCATATTCAATTTCATTATAATTTGCATACTATTTTAGGGCATTTAAACTTTAACATGAGTATTAAAAAGTATAAAAAAGAAAAAAGAACCAAAGGGTTCCTAATTAACAAATTAATAGGGTTTACATATCATACGAAGTATATAAAATATAAAAAGAATAATGGCCCATGCAGGTTTCGAACCTACGACCTTCGCGTTATTAGCACGACGCTCTAACCAACTGAGCTAATAGGCCAAATGTTTGATATATATTAATCAAGAACCTCCTCATTTGTTCGTTTATTTGTCGTGCCCAACCGAACCTAACCAAAAATTATAAGTTTTTTTTTAATGTTTTCATATTATCACTTTTCCATGAAAATTCTTATATATATAATGTACGAAGCAAAATTTTGTGCAAATAATTAATTTATTAAATGATATGTCTAACCACTTCCATTGGATTAAAATAATCTCTCAAGAGATAACTCAACACAAACAGTTATAGCTATTCCAAAATAAGGGGAAAAAAAATTACAAACATTTTAAGGGTAAAATTGGAAGACAAATTTCTCCAACATGGTCCACCATAAGATCGTGATATTTCACGTTTATGGTCTAGATTATGTCCATATGTAGAAGAATACATTGTTTCATTGTGTAACCAATTCCAATGGATTAAACTCTCTCAATGGACACTGTTCACACAAGATTTCCGAAGAGAAATTTAATTCGTGCAAACGACTTCTTGTATGTATTGATTTCTATGTAAGTAATTGTGGAATACAATCTCTAGTTACAATCCTTTGATGTTTTCTTTCAAGGTAGTTTTGATCTACAAAGTCTTCAAGAAACTTTAATCTTTGGAGTCTTGAAGGTTTGTTCGCCTTTGAAAGATTCTCCTGGGTGATTGAAGTAGACTTTAGGCTTCAAGTCTTCAGTCTTTAGATGACTTCACTTCAATCTTCAAGTTTGCAGGAAAATCTAGGTTTCGGTCTTCAAAGTCTTGTGGGAGGATTGAAGCTTCAATCTTCAGGATCTTGCAATGGGCTTCGATCTTCTGAATCTTGCAAAGGCTTCAGTCTTTAGAGTCTTGGAGGAAGCTTCAAGTTTTTGAATTTTGCAGAAGCTTCGATCTTCAGAGTCTTGCAACAGATTCTGGACATCAATCTTCAAGATTCTTGCAGGAGGAATGGAACTTCGATCTTCAAGTCTTGTAAGAGGATCAGAGCTTCAATCTTTCTCTCCTTCATTTCTTTCTGCTGCCCCTTTCAAATGAGTCAAGGTCTCCTATTTATAGAGTTTCTCAAAGGCCTTCATGGGCTTGGGCTTAAATTGGGTTTGGGCCCATCGATGGGCTTGGATGAATTTTGGGCTTCAGGCCTAATTATCTTAATAACCTTGGGTTTAAATTTAACCCAATTTAACCCAACTTTATAAACTTAATCATACTTTATTTAATTTAATTTCATGAACTTTAGGCTAAATTGAATTTTTAGGCTAAATGATCATTCGATCTTGAGTTTAATCATCGTTGGATTCGATCAAGGCCATTAACGCAATTAAACGACCACAAAAAGGACACGTGGCCTTTCTTATTTTTTCCATAATTAATTTTGAGATATGTATTAATTTGTGACACCCCAAAATTAAATAATGATGTGGCAATTTCTAATTGGTTGGAAAATTTCTATGCCAACAGACACCTCTAACAATTGCAACTATTGGACGGGAAGGACAAAACATGAATTTATAAAAAATGTAGGGGCAAAATAGGAAGACAAAAATTATCCCCTCTATCCTCTTTTATATATAGTATAGAAAAGTTACCCATTGCAATAATTTTTTTAAGGGAAAAATACACTCTTAGTCCCTGAGGTTTGAGTTAGGTTTCATTTTGGTCATTGAGTTTTCAAACTCAACAATTTAGTCTCTGAGGTTTGGTTTTAGTTTCATTTTGGTCCCTCCATCCAAGTTTCCGTTAAAAGTTAACGGATTGCTGACGTGGCAAACTTTTTTTTTATTAGAAAATTTATTTTTTAAGTTTTTTAAAATATAAATATAATAAAATAATAAATATATTATTATTTTATAATTTTTTTTACTTATTTCCCCTCTCGTTCCTTCTCATTCTTACCCCCCAACTCTTTTTTCTTCCCTTCCAACTGGTCTCTGGTATCCGACAACTACTCAACACCGGCCGCTGCCGCCGGTAAACTTTTTTTTTCTTTCCTTGTCTTCTCTTTTTTTCTCCTTTAACTCCATTTTCTTTTTTTTTTTTTTTAATAACAAAAACGAGGAGGAGGGAGGAGGGACCGTTTCCAGCGCCGGAACGAGGAGGAGGGAGTTCCTCCTCCTTCCACCGTCTCAGATCTGACGCCGGACACAGACACGAGAGGGAGAGAAAATCCGAGAGTTAGAGAGAGAGAGAGATCGACCGAAGCTCACGCCCACGAACTGTCGAAGCTCGCGAACTGACCCATGCCGAAGCTGACCCACGAGATCTAAACTCGCAGAGCCGTCCGAATCTCACGCCCATGAATCGCGGCACAAGATATGGGTTTTTTAGATTTTCTTTGAAGAGCGAAGATTCGTCTTCCGAACTGTTCTGTTTTGAAGAGCAGGGAGAAGAGATTGTGGATTACATCCCCGGAGTGTCGAAGATTCGTCTTGCAACCTCAAAGTCGTCGGATCTGCCGTGAACTCCGTCCATTCCGTTGACGGAGCCCAATTTATCCTCTTCACCTTTGTTTACGAACTCGAATCCTCTGGAATCAACGATTTGAAACAGAAGTTTCCCTTCCCAATCTACACAATCGGTCCCAATACACCATATTTCGAGCTTGAAAGCAACTCAATTGCAGAGTTTGTGAAGAGATTTATGAATCATGAAAGTGCTGACGGAAGAGAGATGAGGAAAAGACTCTTTTCAGATCTATTTCTTTTTTAAAAAAAAAATAAAATGAAGATAGAAAAAAAAGAAGAAAGGAAGGAAGGAAGGAAAAAAAGAAGATGATGAGAAGAGAAGAAAAAAAAACGTCGGCGGTGGTCGGTCGGTCGCCGGCAGTCGCCGCCGTCGGTTAGTGTTGACAGTCACCGGAGAAATGTTGAAGAAGAAAGAATTGGGTAGGTTAAAGAAAAATGAGAGAGAGAGGAAGGGAAAAAATAAAATATATATATATATAAAATAATAATATAATTTTTATTTTATTATATTTATATTTTAGAAAACTTAAAAAATAATTTTTTTTAATAAAAAATTGGATGGAGGGACCAAATTGAAACTAAAACCAAACCTCCGGGACTAAGGGTCCGTTTGGAATACATTTTAATTTAAATGTTTTTCAAGAATGCATTTTTTTAAAAACATTTTGTATAAAAATTGCTTAGAATTTAAACACTCATATGTTTGGTTGCATTTCCTCACAAATGTTTTTATACACAAGTTATTGTTTACTTGAGAAGTCTTTTTTAAAAAGTTGGTTTCAAGTGTTTCTCTCAGAATGGTTTATTTATCAATCTCATTTTCTAATAAGTCATTTTTAGTGGTTACCAAACACTAGAAATTGTTTCAAAATGATTTATTTTCAAAATTAAATACTTGAAAAGTTAAACCAAACACACCCTAAATTGTTGAGTTTGAAAACTCAAAGACCAAAATGAAACCTAACTCAAACCTCAGGGACCAAAAGTGTAATTTTCCCTTTTTTTAATGTTGTCATATTATCACTTTACCATGAAAATTCTTATATATATATATATATATATATATATAGTACAAAGGGAAATTTTGTGCAAATAATTCATTTATTAAATGATATGTATAACCACTTCCATTGGATTAAAATCTCTCAAGGAACAACTCGACACGAACAAAAAACAAATTTATAAACATTTTAAGGGTAAAATTGGAAGACAGATTTCTCCAACATAGCCCACCATTAGATCGTGATGTTTCACGTTTATGTCTAGATCATGTTCATATGCGAAAGAATACATTGTTTGATTGTGTAACCAATTCCAATGGATTAAACTCTCTCAATGGACACCTCTAACAATTGTAATTATTGGACGGGAAGAACAAAACAAGAATTTATAAAAAATGTAGGGACAAAATAGGAAGACAAAGATTCTCTCCTCTTAGCCCCTTTTATACATATTATATTAATATTAGTTTGAAAGGTGATTATGAAATATCATTCAAAAGCTAGCAGGTTATATTTAAAACTTTTAAAAATTTATATGTAATATTAAAAATCGAGTTGATCAATCTTCAATTCTTCATCAAAATGTTGGACTGAAATTTGAGAGATAACATAGAGACAATTTTAACCAAAAGAGATGTGCATACGTGTTAAAGTGGAAAAACAACGTCAAAAAAACAAATTGCCAACCCCTCTCATAACCATTTAGTTTTTTGTTTTTGAAAAGTAAGATTGTTTTCTCCCAATTTCCTTGTCATGGTTTTCATCTTTGTTAAACACATTTAAATTCTTAGTCAAAATTCTAAAAACAAAAACAAGTTTTTGAAAACGACTTATTAGCAGATTAGTTCCAGCAGGCCACTGCTACATCCATTTCATTAGGAACTGATGATCTTTTAACAATCCCGTCTAAGGGATGGCTAGTCCAAGATGCTGAACAACAAAGTTTGATTTTGGAAAATTATGGAAATGTACACGCAGCAGAAAAATTACGCCAGTCCATTGAGATATGGTATGCTACAAGTGAATATTTGTGACAAGAAATAAATCCTAATGTTAGGATGACTGACCCTTTTTTTTTTTTCTAAAATTTCCTACAAATGGTTTTCATCCTGTTAAGAATCCTTGGTCACTTTTTTTTTTCAAAATTTGATTTTAGCTTATATGTAAAAGTGTGTATAAACAATTAATTTTCAAAAACAAAAAACTAAAAATCAAATGATTATCAGACAAAGCCTACCTTTTTTAATTCTTAAAACAGTTTTTGAAAACATGGAAAGATGTTAGATGACAAAACAAACCAATTTAGGCTAAATTATAAAAAATAACCTTGAAATACAATTTGTTTCAAAAATGCCCCTCAACTTTGAAAAGTTTCAAAAATACCTCTAAACTTTAAAAAAATGGTTATCAAACAAAACCTAAACTATTTAACGTGAACAAAGTTTCAGGAACGAAACTCGTAATTTGACCACAAACTCATACCTAGAAAACCCTTCATTCAAAGGAAAAACTTATACAAATGATTACCAGAAAATGATTAGAGGAAAAAGGAAAAATGATAAAAAAAACCAGCTTCACCGAAGGAAGATTCCAACAAACACTACAATTTTAGAAGCGTTCATCAAAAGGTCACCAAGGCAGGCTCTCTCTCAACATTCATAATTCGCAATATAACTAACAACCTTAAAAAGAAATAAATCTCAAATATAACAGAAAATTAGCCTTCTCTACTGTTGGCGAACTTCTACTTTCTTCTTCTGCCACAACCTGTCCAAAGCACTGTCCGCATCTCCCTGTCGTTTGTAAACCACGAAGATATTAATTTTCTTGCAAATCGTAAAAACCATAGCCTTCATAATAATCTTTAAATGAAACAAACAGGCAACGAATTTCATTTTAAATTTCGAACAGCATATACTAGGATCTATTAATTTTCACGAAAGAATACTTTAACCTTGAGGTTTTTTAATAAATTATTAAAACCCAGTAACTATTAGATTTTTTTTAAAAGAAAATTAAGCTTATAAACCCTACTTTGACCCATAAGTTATTTTGTTAACCATGGTAATGAAATTGGGAGAAAACCAACACAATTTTCAGAAACCAAAAATCATGTAAAAGAACACCCAACGCAACAAAATAAAATGATTTCCGGTTCTACACATCAAATTCCTTCACAGTTGACATTTGCTTCAAAACTGCCCATTCCAAAAATGATGTAGGCCAATGATCCATCGAGCATCCAAAAATGAAATCCAACAAAGGCATTAAATATTTCAAATACAAATGGCAGCAACATAAGAGACAAAAAAAAGTTTGGGTGAACACAGATGGACACGGACATGTCGATTTTAAAAGACAAGGACATTACATGACAATATATACCACTTCATTCAGATACATTTTATATATATATATATATATATATATATATATATATATGATTATTTGAATGGAAAATCATGATTTGGATATATACAAATACTTAGATAAAAAAACCTTCAAGAATATTCAAATGCAACCTAACGTTTCCCTTTAAAGGATTTCAAATACTATTGAAAACTTGAGTCTATAATACAAGTACTAATGCATAATGTCTCTTCCATTTCTCTTTACTCCCATAATGCTTACACCGGAATAACAAATTAATAATTAACGATACAACATTTGAGTTCAAGTATCCAATAATTGTTCAAAATATGTTCACAGATGTCCAAATGTTTAACGTGTTTATCAGATGCTCAAAACATGTTCAAAATGTCCAACACTTTGATTTCAAATGTTTTTTTTTCAAAAGTTGAATTAAACAACGAAAAATGGCAATAAGTTGAACTTCCAAAAATATAGAAAACAAACAATAATATACTTATTCATCCTTTCGATCCTCAATATACCTACTAGTATACATTGTGATATGATCATCAAAAATATCCAATAATTAGCAATTCAACTAATATTTTAAACTAACCTTTGGGCGAAAAATATAATGCTCAAGATATCTAGAAAAAAATTAAATCAATTTTTGACAAAAGCATTTTAGTAAGAGGTGAAAAATGTGACAATTTGTGCCCGAAAGCTAACATAGATAAATATAGCTGCCTTGATAACTAGGCTAATCCCCAAAACTCCTAAAGAATTGTCATATTATCAAAAGAAAGAAGTACAAGGTGTTGTTTAATGTCTGAAAATTACTTCAAATTCAATGAGGGCGGAAGATTCCATGAAATCATTGATAACATTTCAGGAAGATACATATATTGAAATTAACTAATACCGATAGCAATTCAAAAAAGAAAAAGCTTTCAAGTGAAGCAGACACTGAATAATCAAAAGTAACGCAATGAAGAGCTAGCATGATAAAAAGAATCCAAGGGCTAAATTCTAAAATAAACACAAAAACTAACTAGAAACAAGATGTGTTGTATAAAAGTTCTTAAATAACCAGTGAAATGTAGAAGATCGAATCTAAACAATCTCGATTAACAACATTTCAGGCAGATAAATAAATCAAAATTATTCAGAAAGCAATTTAAAGAAGAAAGTTATTTTATGTCAGTGAAGTAGCCACGAATAACCAAATAATTTTCGTAATAACGAGCCATAAATCACAAAAAAAAAACATAAATAACAGAAACGTGCAGCCAGCTTTTATATAATAGGCAAACAATAAAACATGAACAGAAATTTATTTATGAAATCGAACCTGAGCACGGATGAAACCGCAGAGTGCAAAAGTGGAGAATTGACCAGTGTAGATGCCATTCTCATCCAAGTGACCGATGTTAATCTGAACTGAGGCATGATCCTTGGAGGTGATGAGTCTATTTGTCGCAGAGCTGGAATTAGATGCCACAACAAAGTTCTGAACAAGTTAGAAACCAAAATGCAAATAATAGAAAATAACAAACAACTTGTGCAGATTTCTATACTTACCACTTCCTAGGAATGTAAAGCTCGGTGATCTTTCCCTCTTCGTTCTGCATTTTGGCTTCGGCGAGTTACTTCGATCTAGAGATAAACCTGCTTCAGTAAAGAAACAACACATTAAGACAGAAAGACTTGATTTCTAATCCATCATATAACAAACGCTTAAAGGAATAATGTGAGCAATAACAAATAAGAAGCACATCCAGCATCCGATTTACAAGTCGTCGTCGTTTCAATTTTATATGAAGACAAGAGATCGATTTCTCGATCAAAAGGTAGTAGATAAACTTCTAGTTAATGATTTTCTGAATCTATAAGCATAAGAAAACTCCAACAGAAACACTGAGAAAATTCGATTCAAGGGAGACGAACGGAAGGATTGAGAGAAAATACCAGTCGGCCAACTGCTGCAAGAGGGAAGTTCGGTGGAGGAGAATTAGGATGGAATGCGCGCAAAACCCTAGCTTCATTATATACGAGCAAGTTTTGGGCCTGTTGATGCAGCCCAATGTTGTGAGTTTCTACGTTCTTTTGTGGAGGCCGTTTCATAATTGGGCCATGATGGGCCCATAAGGGAATCTTAACCGAAAGTTGGGTTTTTTTTGGCAACCAGATAAATGGCCAAATAAAAATAGCTCTTTTGAAAAAAGGTCATTCGAAATTCCAATTTGATAAATGGCCAAAAGCTTGTCTCAAAATAAAAAAAAAAAAAAATATAAATGGCCAAAAACTCAAGGTGGACAAAAATACCCCTATCCAAATCTCAATTCAGAAAATAAAATAAACCAAATACACTGTAAATAAGGAGAGAATCTAGCTTATTAATATACCAAAACAATAACAGAAATTCAAACTAAATGGAATATAAATCTGGCAACCTAAATTTAAAACAAAATATTTGAATTAAAAATAGAGAAAAAGTAGGAGGATAATTTTCGAAACTATCCTGTAATTTCTGGTCATATCTGAGGATTTCCTAACAAATAAGATAACAAACATCAACCAATTAGCACAAATCAATGCGAGAGTCGGTGATTATTTTTAAAAAAAAAAAAAAAATGTTAACTCGTACCAAGATAGGGACGGCACAAAAATGATTGAATTAATTACTAAATTCACTTACACAAATATTTTCTTTTCCAAACCCTCAATAACCTAACTTCAAAGTGCAATCACTAAACTTGCAAATGATTTCAATCTTGAACAACGGGGAGAAACCATTACTCACAAATGGTTACTAGAACAATAAAAAACATTCAAGTTTATAAAAAGAAAAATTATGCAAATACAGTGTATATAGTAAACTAACATATTAGACAATATGCAAATAATTTACTATGGTAAAAATCAAATCATTTAAAAAACGAGAAGAAATCATTACTCACTATTTCCCTTCAACTTAATTTGAAAATTGGGATTTAGTATTCACCTTATTTAAAAAAAAAAAAAAAAAAAAAAAAAAAAAAAAAAAAAAAACCTTTGAGATTCTTCCCCATTTTCTTCGGTGGTCTTTCCCATTCTCATTTTCTTTCAAGCATTACAAAGAATTAAAAAAAAAAATACTTTTATTTTGGACACTTTTCTCCATTATATTCCTCCTCCAAAAGCTTTCATTTGGAAACCATGGAAGACTTTGAAAAAGAATTAAAAAAAAATACTTTGTGTTGAAAAATAAGATACAAAGAAGAAAATAATGATAGATAAATACAAAATACAATATTTAACATACATATACCTATGATGTAGATCAATAATCCTTACAATGGTGATATGAACGACAGAGCAAACAATCGATGGATGACAAAAAGTTGGGAAAAACGATGAAGGTGTTGATTAGATAATTAAAATCTAAGAATCTAATCCAAAATTAAAAATGAAAACCTAATTTCTATGTAATCTTTCACTCTTAATAAAAATAAAATCTGATTTTGATTTTTGAGAGGTAGGAGAGAAGATAGATATTGTAATTCCTTGATTTAAGGATATTTTTTTTTTATAATTAAATCAAATAGTGGCTGGGTGTGAACGTGAAACTTGACTCAAGCACGAAAATAGGTTAAAAAACGATTTAGCCATTTTTCATTTATGGAAAACCAAAAAACGTATTTTTTTTTTTTTTTTGAAGAAAATAGGAAGAGGGAGAAATTGCACCATGAAAATCTTCTAGAAAACAGATTACAGAGGGAAGAGGGAGAAAATTGATCCTGTAACTATTAGTTCCTTGATTCATGGAATTAGAGGTTATAGATTTATTTAAAAAAATAATAATAATCAGATATGGTTGCAGGAGACGTGGGGATGACTAAAGGGTAAAAATGGTATTTGGTATATGCACGAAAATAGGTTAGAAAATTCGGTTTGGCCATTTTTCGTTAAAAAATCCGGTTTGGCCATTTTTCAAAAGTACCCTGTAATTTTTGGCCATTTCTAAGGATTTTTTTTTTCTAAGTTACGTGTCAATTATGTTGTTTTTGTTTTATTAATTCTTTTTTCTATTTAGAGGTAAATACACAAATGGGCCAATAGTATCTCATTTATTCCAAAAGTGTTTATTTTGTTATAATTTTACATTTTTGTCAACTCACAACCGGATATTAAAGGAGTTTAAGAAGCTCATTCATGTATTTACCTTTACCGGTTGACAGAAAAAAAAATATAATACTAAGATAAATTAATAAAAATAAGAGTTATCAAATTAAATAAGGGCATTTAGGAAAGAATATAAATTGGATTAATGCATGAAATCTTACCATGGATAAATTTAGAAGATTTAGACAAATTTAAAATTAATGGGTTTAAGGAGTCCATCCACCATAATTTTTGTTCTATTTATGTGATCCATGCTTCTCAATTACATCAAAATAATATGAAGACGAATAACTATTAGGATTTAATATCCTACGAGTCAGCCTTACATAATAAAAATAAAAAATCAAGATTAGGCAGGATAACCATTTGATTTTTTAAAATTATGCTATCAACTCTAAATTAGTATATTCACTCACCTGGCAATCATCTACTACCAAATATTTGTAATATAAAATAGACTCAAATTAAATTATGTAATATATTTCTCCATTTATTTTCAATTGAAATTTAGAGTTTTTTTAGAGTGGTTTTTTTTTATTTATTTTACGTTTCCAATCGACACGCAACCATATACACGCAGACAAATATTTTAAAAATCAAGATTATTCCTCTCTTTTTTTTTTTTAATAACTACTTTTTTTAATATGCATATTTATAACTGAACAAAAAAATGTTAATTATATAATTGTCTTATATTGAAAAGAAAGTTTAAACATTTTGGGTTCAAATTAAAAAATTAATATTTAATTATGTGACTTTCATTAAAGACCCGCAATAATGTAAACTGATTGTTTTACAAAATAGTTTTTTTTTTAGTACGTCAAGGAATCGAACCGCAGACCTCTTAATCGAGAATACATGTCGTTTAACTAGACTCGTTTTGACTCTTACAAAACAGTCTATACAATAAAATATTGAATTATTAAAGACAACGACATTATATGAATTTAAATTCATATAATATTTTTTGTCTTTAATTATTCAATAATTTAAATCATATTAAAGGAAAAAATACATTTTTCGTCTCTGAGGTTTGGGTTAAGTTACACTTTGGTCCTTGAGTTTTCAAACTCAACAAAAATACCCCTAAGGTTTGAGATAAGGAGCACTTTGGTCTGTGCCATCTATTTTTTTGTTAAATCCTAACGGTTGCTGACGTGGCACTATTATTTTAATAAAAAAATTATATTTTATTTTAAAATAAAAATAAATAAAAATATTATTATTTTATTATTTTTTTAAATTCTTTCTCCTTCTCTCTCTTATTCTTCTTCTCCATCTTCTTTCTTTTCCATCTTCTTCCTTTTTCTTCTTCTTCTTCATATCTCTGGCAGCCGGCGAACTTTTTTTTTTATTTTATCTTATTCCCCTTCTTTTCTTTTCTTTCTTCCTCCTTTTTTTCACTGTAAAAAAAAAAAAAAAAAAAAGAAAAACATAAACGAAGGGGGTTTTCCCCTTCGATTCCGACGCCGGAAATGGAGGAAGGAGGAGGTGGACCAGGGGAGGGAAGAGGGACCCCCTTCGTTTCGGTTTTTCTTTTTTTTTTTTTTTTTTACAGTTAAAAAAGGAGGAAGAATGACAAGAAAAGAAGGGGACAAAGATAAAAAAAAATATTTTTTTTTAAAAAAAAAAACAGTTCGTCGGCGCTGGCGGCGAGCGGTGGCCGTCGGCTGCCGCCCGCCGGAGCCGGAGATATGAAGAAGAAGAAGAAAAAGGAAGAAGATGGAAAAGGAAGAAGATGGAGAAGAAGAATAAGAGAGATAAGGAGAAAGAATTTTAAAATAATAAAATAATAAAAATATTTTTATTATTTTATTTTAAAATTTTAAAAAAAACAATTTTTTATTAAAATAATAGTGTCACGTCAGCAATCGTTAGGATTTAAAAAAATAGACGACAATGACCAAAGTGCTCCTTATCTCAAACCTCAGGGGTATTTTTGTTGAATTTGAAAATTCAGGGACCAAAGTGTAACTTAACCCAAACCTCATGAACCAAAAGTGTATTTTTCCTATATTAAATTGTTAATGTATAAGTTATCCGAAAATCAATAATATTGTTAGAGCAAACACAATTTTTAGCTAAAAAAAAAAAACACAATTTTATGACATCATCCTCGGCAAATATCATGCAAAATAATAATGGCAAGTTAAATATTTGAAGACAACCTTATAAACTCTGTTGTCCAGAAAAAATAAAAAAATACACTTTTAGCCCCTGAGATTTGAATTAGGTTTCATTTTGGTCCTTGAGTTTTCAAACTCGACAATTTAGTTCTGAGGTTTGGATTTCGATTCATTTTATCCCTCCATCCATTTTATTTTAACGAACCGCTAACGCGACACCTATTTTTTTATTAAAAAATATTTTTAATTTTTTAAAATAAAAAAAAATAATAAAAAAATTAATATATTTTAATTTTTTTTTTCTTTCTTCTTCCTCAACCCCTTCACTACCACCACCCTTCTTCTTCTTCAACTATCCTCACCACCAACAGGGAGGAGGGAACCCTCCTCTTTCCTCCCAATTCAAAATCGTGGTTGTTGTTGTCTGTTTACGCTCGAACCGTGGTTGCTGACGTTGGATCTATGCTCGAACGTGGCTTCTGGATGTGCGTGTTCGTGGTGGTTTCCGAAGAGCCCCGAACTGACTGCAAACGCCGAATCTGGAACGCAAACATGGTTGCTGATGCGTCGATCAAAATGAAACCTAACCCGAACCTCATGGACTAAAAGTGTATTTTCTCAAAAAAAAAAAAAAAAAAACAAAGTTACTTACAAATCTTGAACATCTATATTTGTAAGTATCTAAAAATATCGTCATACTGAGTATAACTCAATTTGGTTAAAACATATTGTTCACACGAGATTTCAAATGAATGAGACACGTGGAATAAACTTTGATTTGTATTGATGTTGTATGCGTGTGTGTACAATCTCTAATACATAATCCTCTGATTCTCTCTCTTGTGTGTGAATGTGTTTCACTCGAGGGCTGAAGCGCTTGTTCTCGAATTTGAAGTCGTCTCAAGGGCTTTGCAGCTTGTTCTTAAAATTGGGGTTGTCTCAAGGGCTTTGTAGCTTGTTCTTGAGGTTGGAGTTGTCTCAAGGGCTTTGCAACTTGTTCTTGAGATTGAATTTGTCCTTAATTGTCTCAAAGGCTTTGCAGCTTGTTCTTGAGGTTGGAGTTGTCTCAAGGGCTTTGTAGCTTGTTCTTGAGGTTGAAGTTGTCTCAAGGGCTTTGCAACTTGTTCTTGAGGTTGAAGTTGTACCAAGGGCTTCGTGATCTTCAAGGAGTTTATTGATCTTCCATAAGTCTTCAAGAAGCTTTAGTCTTGGAGGTTTGTTCTTTAGAAGGATTTGGATTCTTCTAGATGGATTGAAGTAGACTTCAGTCTTCAGGTCTGTAAGAGGTTCTGAGCTTCAGTCTTCGATTTGGCATGAGGACTTGAAGAGGAGCTGAACTTCGATCTTCAGTTCTGCAGTGAGATTAAAAGATGATCGGAGCCTTTTTCTTCAATTCTGCAACAGGATTTGGAGAGGAGCTGGGCTTTGATCTTCAGTTCTGCGGTGAGATTTGAAGAGGAATCTGAGCTTCGATCTTTGGTTTTGCAGTAGGATTTGAGGAGGATCTGAGCCTTGTTCTTCAATTCTGTGTCGGGATTTGAAGATGATCATAGCCTTTTTTCTTTTTATTCTGCAGCTGGATTTGATGAGGATCTAAGCTTTGAACTTCGATTCTGCAGTGGGATTTGAAGAAGATCTGAGCTTCGCTCTTCAGTTCTGCTCTGCGTCGGGATTTGAAGATGATCAGAGCCTTGTTCTTCAGTTCTGCAGCTGAATTTGATGAGGATATGAGCTTTGATCTTCAATTCTGCAGAAGGAGCTTCAATCTTCAGTTTCTTCTGAAAGCTTTCTCTTCTTCCTTTTTTTCTGCTCCCCCTCAAATGAGAGGTTATGTCTCCTATTTATAGAATTTTCCAAAGGCCTTCAAGGGCTTGGGCTTAGGCTTGGTTGCATTTGGGCCCATCCATGAGCTTGAGCCTTAAATGCATTTGGGTCAATCCATGGGCTTGGCCTTCTGACCCAATTACATTATTGAATTCAGGTTTAAATTGAACCCAATTCAATCTATTTCATGAAATTAGCATATTTTAATTTCACCAACTTAGACAATTACTTGAAGCAAAATTTCTATGCCAACACATATGTCATAGTTTAAAAAGTTAGAGATTCGAATCTTCCTATCTCCAATGTTGTTCAGCTTATAAAAGAAATAAAACAATAAAAGTATATAAATTTCCGTTTTTTTTTTAAAAAAAGATGTATTGAAAGATTATGGACCAAACCATGATATAAACCAAAAATTTTAGGACATTTTTTTATTAATATTACAATTTTTAAAACTTATTATGGACCAACACGTTTCAAACACTGCCTGACATGACAATAAATAAAAAAAAAAAAACAAAATTCGAAGAGGTCGTTTCTGTGAACATGGCACCGTTTTTTCTTCCCTCCCCATGTTCGATCCCAGTGGCCGCACTTTCTTTTTTTCGTTTTCTTTTCTTTCTTTTTTTTTTTCGTTTCTAGTTTTTTATTTTAAAAAAATATCAGTAGTTTTTTATTTTATTTGTTCTTGTTTCACTTTTCTTTAAAATTTGAATTTTTTTTTTTTTTAAAAAAATGAAATTTGAAGTTTGAAATATACTTAAAAATAAACAATTTTATACCATTTTCTTTATATTTTTATTTTGAATTATAAAATTATTATAACCAACTTTTTAATTTAGCTAATTTAGATAAAAGAAAATTAAAAATGAGAAATGTGATAAATAAGTTAAATTGTTGTTATCTTTATATCAATAAATTAATTTAATATATAAAATAAACATTTTCTTTTTTCACCCTTCATTGAAACCATTGTTATTGGTTTAAAAATAACAACAATTTGATTTATTTGTCATATTTCTCAATTTTAAATCTCAATTAGCTAAATTTAAAAGTTGGTTATAATAATTTTATAATTCAAAATAAAAATATAAAGAAAATGGTATAATTTTTTTTTTTATTTTTAAGTATATTTCAAACTTCAAATTTCATTTTAAAAAAAGTTCAAATTTTAAAGAAAAGTGAAACAAGAACAAAGAAAATAAAAAACTACTGATATTTTTTAAAATAAAAAACTAGAAACGAAAAAAAGAAAAAAAGAAAAAAAGAAAGAAACGAAAGAAAAAAAAAACGAAAAAAAGAAAACGGAAAAGAAAAAAAAAACGAAAAAAGTGCAGCACTAGGATTCGAACATGGGATGCGAAGAAAGACAGGTACAATGTTCACCACCTTGCCAAAAGTACATTTGTTGATTGATGACCTCTGCGATTTTTTTTTTTAAAAAATTTATTGTCATGTCAGACGAAGTGCGACACATGTTTAAAGGTCGTCTCTTTGACCGAAAATTTAAAACTACAATATTTAAATAATAAGTTTCAAACTAACTATATTTTAATAATAAGTTTTTAAAATGGTAATATTAATAAAAAATGTCCAAAATTTTATATGGGATATAAACAAACTAGTATTTTTTTTTTTTTTTAGAAACAACTAGTAAAAATTCATTTTCAATCGTTACATTAAAATTTTAATTTCATAAAATAAAATCCTAAATTTAGGGCACATTTACTCGTAGTCGTAATCAATGAATGAAAATGGTGAGACTCGCTTCATTTCATTCATTGATGTATATATCAAAATCATAGATAAAAATAAAAGGCGATATTCACCCCAAAATTTGTAATCTCATTCTTCAATCTTTTTTTTTAAAAAAACATCTCATTCTTCAATCTAAAAAATGTTATCAATCTCATTCTCATTGCTCATTATATGAAACTCACATCAATTTTTTTTTTTTACTTGCCAATAAAAACGTGACTCAACTGGCATCTAACACTACAACAAATTATAGTTTTAATGTCGGACAGAAAAATAGGCGCGGAGGCTTTAATGTCGGACAAAAAAATGCGCGGGCCTTTTAATGTCGGACGCGCGTTTTTTAAAATTTTCGAATTTTTGATGTTAACTGCTTTAATATCTGGCCCTAAACAACCAGGAAATGACATTGATGTTTATTTAGCTCCACTAGTTGACGATTTGAAAATGCTTTGGAATGAGGGTGTGGAATGTTATGACATACATGAAGAAAAATTTTTCACTCTCAAAGCTATTTTATTGTGGACTATAAATGATTTTCCTGCGTATGGCAATTTGAGTGGTTGTACAGTAAAGGATATCATGCATGTCCAATTTGTGGGGAGAAAACTGCATCTACTTATTTGCCTAAAGGAAAAAAGATGGCGTATCTTGGGCATCGAAAGTTTTTACCCCATAACCATCCATTTAGAAAGCAAAAGAAACATTTCAATGGCGAACAAGAATTGAGTTTCGCTCCCGAACCATTAAATGGAGAGGAAATTTTTGCAAAAACAAGCGAATTCAGATATTCATTTGGTAAGAAAGCAGGAAAGGAAAAAAACAATGGAGATCTTGCAAGTAGCTATTGGAAGAAGAAGTCCATTTTCTTTGAGTTAGAATATTGGAAATATTTTCCGGTGCGACATTGTTTAGATGTGATGCACATCGAAAAGAATGTTTGTGCAAATATTATTGGTACGCTACTTGATATTCCTGGCAAAACAAAAGATGGATTAAAAACTCGTTTGGATTTGGTTGAATTGAACATTAGATCAGAATTGGCTCCTCAGTTGGGAGAGAAAAAGATCTTCTTACCCCCAGCATGTTATACACTATCACGAATGGAGAAATTGAACTTGTGTAAGACACTATCCGAAATCAAAGTACCTGAGGGCTATTCATCCAACATACAAAATCTAGTGTCGCTCACAGATTTAAAACTTTATGGACTCAAGTCGCACGATCATCACGTTCTTATGCAACAATTATTGCCTGTGGCAATTCGTGGCATTTTACCAAAGCATGTTAGACTCGCAATCATTCGCCTATGTTTCTTCTTCAATGCTATATGTAGTAAGACAATTGATTCATCCAAGTTAAAAGGCTTGCAAGAGGATATAGTGGTCACATTATGCCTGTTAGAGAAATATTTTCCACCGGCATTCTTCACAATAATGATGCACCTTGTGGTGCATCTTGTAAGAGAGGTAGAATTTTGTGGACCAGTGTATTTGAGATGGATGTATCCTTTTGAACGATATATGAAAGTACTGAAAAGTTATGTAAGAAATAAAAATCGTCCTGAAGGATGCATTGGAGAAAATTATATCGTAGAAGAGGCCGTAGAATTTTGTTCTGAATTTATCTCTGGAATTGAAAGTATTGGATTGCGCTCATCGACAAGGAAAGAGAATCCAGAAATTGATAGACCATTGTCTGTTGCTTCCTATTTCAGACCGAGTAAGGATCAGTTAAATCAAGCTCATCTTTATGTTCTTCAAAATGTAAACGACGTGCTTCCATATGTAGGGTATGCACACTAATCTAAGTCCTTACACAATTTTCTGATTATGTGATGATGTACTAACTTTGTTATTTAAATGAATCCAATAGGCAACACATGAACACTTTGTCCAGAATCAATCCCAGTAAATCTAAAAACAAAAAATGGCTTCAAGACGAGCATAATCGCACATTTAGTAGTTGGTTGCGCACTCGGGTAATTACTAGAGCCAAACTCTTTTAGTTACAATACAAAGTTAGTAACTAATCATTTAAATATAAAACTCAGGTTGCACTTGCCCTTGAGGTGCCAAGAAACTCCATACCATCATCTTTAAGATGGATAGCTCATGGGCCTCGTCCAGATGTCGCCACATATGCTGGTTACGTGATAAATGGTATTTGCTATCATGCAAAGAAACGTGATGACATTAGGAATGTCCAAAACAGTGGAGTTATGGTAACAGCGAATACAATGCAAGTTTCTAGTGCTAAAGACAAAAATCCTATCATGTCGGACATGACATTTTATGGTGTCATACAAGAAATATGGGAACTTGATTATCACGATTTAACTGTTATTTTATTCAAATGTGACTGGGTTGAGAACAATAACGGACTTAAAATAGACGAGTTTGGGTTCACTACTGTAGATCTTAATCGCATTGGGCATAAATCAGACTCATTTATTTTGGCCTCTCAAGTCAAGCAAGTATTCTACGTAAAAGATCCCCTAAATCCACGTTGGTCAGTGGTTTTAACACCACCTCAAAGAATAGTTGAAGAAGATTTCTATGAAGATGAAGTTGGAGATATTGTCCAAGATTGTGGTTATGGGGTCCTAGAAAGAATGCCTAATCTTGATGTATTTCAGGATGACGATGAAATGTCATCAACATATGCTAGAAATGATTGTGAGGGTATATGGGTTGATAAATAGTGTGTTGAATATGGTATTATCTCAAATTCATTTATTTATTATATTTTCTATAAGTTAATAGATCTTATAACTTTATATATCTCATTAATGTATGTTTTGTGTCTTTCTTGCAGATTGTTACAATGAGTGAAGAAAGTAGTAGTAGTGGAGATGAAAGAAATGTGTTTATCCAACCACGAGTGCCAGGACGAGGGCCTACTACGATGCATAGATTGGCACGCCTAAGAAATAATGGAGAACGCTTGACGATTGTTTACAACAATCAAGGTCAAGCTGTTGGAGATAATGCTAACCAGATGCAAAGTTACATAGGGGTTTGTGTGAGACAACAAATCCCAATAACATACGAAAACTGGAAGGATGTGCCTAAGGAAATGAAGGATAAAATTTTTGATTGTATAGAGGTAAAAAGTTTATTGATCTATAGGAGTGAATAGCTTATTTAGTTTACTTGTTTTGCTAATTACTTTGGTATTTTTTTTATGCAGATGTTGTTCGTGGTGGACCCTAGGTCCAAGAGTAGTATACTTCAATCTGCGTCTAGAAAATTTCGCACATTCAAGACATACCTAACGCAGAAGTATGTCAATCCATTAAAAGATGAACCAGAGCGTTTGGCAACTCCTCCTTCTAAATACTCACATATTGAACAAAAGGATTGGGAGACATTTGTGAGTAGTAGACTAACATCAGAGTGGGAGGTAAATAAACTTTAGATTAGTGAAATTATTTTGTAAATTAAATATTCATGCATTCAATTTGTTGTTTTTGTCATTCAAATTAAATATACAGGCGTTAAGTAAGGCTCAGAAAGAAAGACGAGAGAGATGCTTGTATAATCATCACATCTCTCGTAAGGGATATGCAAATCTTGCCAAAGACTTAGTAAGTACGACTATTTGAAGTAAATGACATGAAAATTTGTGTATACCTTCAATAATATGTATACTTGTACAGGAATTGACCGAGGATCCTTCCAATCGTGCAATTCTATGGAAGGAAGCACGCAAAGGAAAAAATAAAGAATATTGCGATGAGGTCACTGTGGCACGTGTCAATCGAATTGTAAGTTTTTATATATATATTTGAAAGAAGTTTTGGATTATGTGATACTTTAGTAATTGAAAAAATCTTATTGAAATGTTTATGATAGGACGAATTAGCTGCACTAAATGAAGGTAGGGACATCTTAACTGAAGCGTTGGGCACGCCAGAACATAGAGGGCGTGTAAGGGGAGTGGGCGAGTTCGTAACACCCTCTGTGTACTACAACGTTGCAAGAGAGAAGTCAAACTTGAGTCAGCAACCGCAAAGCGAAGCTTCGAGTGTGAAGACCGAAGCCCCTCGCCGAAAGACACCACAAAGCGACGCTTCGAGTGCCACGCATAAGAAGTCAAAAGGAAAAGATGTTGTTCGTGAGATATCTGAGAATAAAGAGGTAAATTATTATTATCCTTGTTGGAATTTTATATATATGTATATACTTAGCTTCGACGTTTTAAACTTTTGTAGGCTGGAACACCTTGTCACCTAGCGATGGTCTCTATGGATAATATTGTTGCCGTAGGCACAATGTATGAGTCGCATTCACAAAATGCAACCATCCATGGAGTTCCATTAGGAGTAGAAAATGTCCGCGTTGTGGTGGACATGGTGATAGGTGCTGATTGTGAATTACCGATTCCTGTGAACGATGAACTACAAACGTTGTATCAAGCGGTCGGTAATTTTGTGGGATGGCCTCGCAGATTTGTTATTACTGTAGATGACAAAGAGGTATGTTTATTTTCTATTGAAATAATTTTTTTAAAAGAAAGATAGTGACTTCATATCTTTTATAGGAGCCTCCTGCCAAAGCTAAGCCCGTAGTACAATCGAGCAAACACACAGAGGCCCATGCTACTATTAAGCTCCTAAATAGATACGCAGTGTTTTCGATGAGACAAGAAGATACACTAATGATCACAATGCCCGAGCGTATCTTGGGAAAGGAAGCATCGGTATTTTTACATCGCGAAGACATCCAACAATATTGTGGGAATGTGGAGATAGGTTACTCGTGCATACTCACGTACATTACGTAAGTAAACAAAGTTATTACACAATTTGACTTATGTTGTTTTATACTTGTGTTGCTTTAGAAGTTTAGTTGAGTTTGGTAGGGAGGGGGGGTGATGTATTATGTTTTATGGAAGTGTTTGAGTTGATGAATACTTATGTATTATGCTCTTGAAAAATGCTTGACTTAAGTTGTATTATTGGAGGTGTTGCTTTAGAAGTTTAGTTGAGTTTGGTAGGGGGGGGTGATGTATTATGTTTTATGGAAGTGTTTGAGTTGATGAATACTTATGTATGATGCTCTTGAAAAATGCTTGACTTAAGTTGTATTATTGGAGGTGTTGCTTTAGAAGTTTAGTTGAGTTTGGTAGGGAGGGGGGGGGGTGATGTATTATGTTTTATGGAAGTGTTTGAGTTGATGAATACTTATGTATTATGCTCTTGAAAAATGCTTGACTTAAGTTGTATTATTGGAGGTGTTGCTTTAGAAGTTTAGTTGAGTTTGGTAGGGAGGGGGGGGGGGGTGATGTATTATGTTTTATGGAAGTGTTGAGTTGATGAATACTTGTATTATTTTCTTTAGGTACCTTTGGACTGTACTTGATCCCGAGATAACAAATAAGTTTTTTCTGGTTGATCAAACAACAATCTCATCGTACGTGAAGTCTCAAGAACTTCGTTCTAGAAATCTATCTAACAGACTAGATATGGTTGATTTGGATCAACTAGTTCTCATTCCTTTTAACACTGGGTAAGTAATTCTTACTAGCGACATTTACTCCATTGTAACTTTTCTTATTCATAAATAATAATATGATCAAAATTGTGATTCTACGTAGTCGTCATTGGATGTTGATCGCGATCCAGCCTCGAGAAAACACTGTGTATATATTGAATTCTCTGCGTAGTAAAGTTGAAGAAGAGTTTAGTGGAACTATAAATACGTAAGTGTGTCTCAAGTATTTGTAGTGTTTAAAAGGAAAAATATAACTTGAATTGTTCTAATGTTTTAAATTATTTAGGGGGTTGAGAATGTGGCAAGCTAAGCACTCGCTTCCTCAATATCGATCTGCTATTAGTTGGAAACTAGTGAAGGTAAATTCACATTCATGATATTATAGACAGTGAAATATTGTATGCATACTCAAGTATGTTCTTTTTCATTGTAGTGTCCTCGTCAAACAGGTTCGACAGAGTGTGGGTATTTTGTGCAAAAATATATAAGAGAAATAATGCACAACTCTACTACCCCTATAACTAAACTTGTAAGTAGTATCACTATCCTTACATATTATAATTTATGTTTCGTTTCATTCTTTTATCATTTAATTGTTTTTGTTTTGTTGTAGTTTAACACAAAGAATGCATTTACACAAGACGAGATTGACGAGGTTCGTATAGAATGGGCAAATTTTGTTGGAGGATTTGTGTAATCTAGATGTACTTGAATATACATTAATTAGCTTGAAATGTGTTTATATATAGTGGATGATTTGTTTAGGTGTACATACTTTTCAATAGTGAATGTTCATATGTGTTCTCTCTTGATCTGAAAATGCTTCATTCTGGAATATTTGGTTGGATCTAATTTGTGGAGGGACGGGTGGTCCAAGTATTATATTGTAAATGATATATGGAAGTGTTTGTATTTCAAATTGGTTGTGACATGAAAAAATTGTGTTTGGATTGACCTATTTGTATTGGAAATTATAAATTGCAGATTCTATTTTTGTTTACAGGAAGGAAGAAATAGTATTGTTGGTTAGCTACGTTTGCAACCAACAATTTTTTTTATTTAATATTGATTGAAAATGATGACGGGCATTGCCTGTCATTGAAACATACAAAAACGGATTTTTAATGTCGGACATATTATATAGGAAAATTAAAATCTGCAAACTTTTAATGTCACACATTTAATGTCGCACGCTTCTGATGTCGCCACTTTTAATGTCGGGCAGGACCGACCTTTTAATGTCGGACAACGCTTTTAATGTCGGGCAATGACCGACATTAAATGCGACCGACATTAAAACCATGCTATCTATGTCGGTCAACCAAAAACCAAAACAGTTTTTAATGTCGGGCAGGACCGACATTATAAGTACACTTTTAATGTCGGACAATGCTTTTAATGTCGGGCAATGACCGACATTACAAGCGACCGACATTAAAACCGTGCTATTTATGTCGGTCAACCAGACAACAAAACATTCTTTTAATGTCGGGCAAGACCGACATTATAAGTGTACTTTTAATGTCGGACAGGGTCTTTAATGTCGGGCATTGACCGACATTAAAAGTGACCGACATTAAAAGTGGCTTTTAATGTCGGTCATTGACCGACATTAAAAGTGACCGACATTAAAACTTTTAATGTTGGTGTTTTTAATGTCGGTCGTTGACCGACATTAAAGGCCTTTAATGTCGGGCATTGCCCGACATTAAAAGCCAAAATTGTTCCAGTGTAAGAAGCATGGACACGAACACGGGACACGGACACGGACACGACAGGACATGGCGATACATCAATTTCTAAAAAAACGAAGATATGGATACGTTGAGGATAGGTTGTTTTTTTTTTAGTGTATATATAAATTTAACATAAGAATACTAAAAGTACACCACTAAAAAACATGAAATACCAAAAAAAAATGGTGTTTGCTGATTTCGTGGAAAAGCCGTGAAGAAGAAGAGTGAAAACGAAAGAAAACAGCAGAAATAGGCGGCTGGCGAAAAGAAGAAAGCTGTTGTTTTCGTGAAGAAGAGGGGGAGAAAAACGCTGAGTTTGTGGGTGGGGTGGTGAAGCGTGAAACGAAAAGAGGAAAAGGCAATAATGGGAATTGGGAAAATTAAAAAACCCTAGGTGGAACTGGAGCAAAACCCACGTTTTCCTTCGGGTTAACTACAAGAATAGACAAAAAGAAAAGTCAGTTTTGAAAAATAGCAACTTGTCCTATTATTTAGATAAATGGCCAAATCAATTTTATGAATTAATAAATATGAAATCTTAAGTTACGAAAATACCCTCTACTAGAAATATAACCGAAAATCTTGAATTAGTTAAATCAAATCTAAATTCAAATTAAATCAAATCAATTCACCCAAAAATCCCTTAAATCAAGGAGTTGCTAAACAACCAAAAAAAATTGAAAATACAAAATAATTAAAAATTTGTTAATAATTTAATACCAATACATAATAAATAAATAAAAAATTAGAAGTCAAGACCATGTAAAAGTATATAAAAAAAATGTACTTGTATTCAAAATTAAAACTATGAAAAAAAATTCATATTAGATACAAATACCCTGTAACTCCATTGATAAAGGGGTATGCACTGACATGTCTTATTTCTTTGTAAACAAAAAATTTAACATCAAATCATACAAATACCATGTACTCAAATTGTAGTTCTACTAAAAATATTATATCTACTAAAATAAGGTATATTATGTCTACTAAAAATAAAGTGTAACCTACCGACCTCAAAAAATTAAGAGAAAAATACACTTTTGGTCCCTGAGGTTTGGGTTAGGTTTCATTTTGGTTTCCGAGTTTTCAAACTCAGCAAAAATACCCCTGATGTTTAAGATAAGGAGCATTTTGGAGCATTTTGGTCCCTTTCGTCAATTTTTCTGTTAAATGTTAACGGTTGCTGACGTGGCACTATTATTTTAATTAAAAAATTATTTTTTTAATTTTTTTATATAAAAATATAAAAAATGAATATATTAATATTTTTTTTATTCTTTCTCCCTTCGTCTCTCATATTCTTCTTATTCTCCATCTTCTCCCTTCTTCTTCTTCTTCTTTCTATGTCCGACGACCGGCGGCCACCGCTTGCCGCTACCGCCGGCGACTGAACTTTTTTTTTTCTCTTCTTTCTTCTTCTTCTCTCTTTCTTCTTCTCTTCTTTTTCTTCAGTGGTTTTTTTTTTTAAAAAAAATGAAAAAGAAAAGGAGGAGGGAGGAGTCTTCCCTCCTCCGTTTTCCGGCGTCGGAACGGAGGGAGAATGCCCCTCCCTCCGTTCCGGCGCCAGAAAACGCTTCCTCCCTCCTCTTTTCTCTTTCATTTTTTTTTTTTTAAAAAAAATCAGTTAAGAAAAAGAAGAGAAGAAGAAGAAAGAAGAGAGAGAAAAAAAAAAGTTCAGTCGCTGGACATAGGAAGAAGAAGAAGGGAGAAGATGGAGAAGGGAGGAAGATGGAGAAGAAGAATATGAGAGAGGGAGGGGGAAAGAATAAAAAAAATAATATATTTATTTTTTAATATTTTTATATAAAAAATTAAAAAAAATTATTAAAATAATAGTGTCATGTCAGCAACGGTTAACATTTAACAGAAAAATTGGATCAAACACCAAAATGAAACCTAACCCAAACCTCAGGACCAAGAGAGAGTGTATTTTTCCCAAAAAAATTAAATTCACCCACCAATTAAATTCTAATCTTTCCATTGCCGAGAATTTCATGGACACTTTTCGTCCCTAATAATCAATTCAATCACGAACCTGCAAATTTAATTTGTGGGTGAATTTTTACTAAAACTTTCTTCAAATGAAAATATACCAACCCAAAGCAGAGCACGTTACCTTCCTTCACACTATTCTTAGCGGGTTTTTTGGAAAAGTAGGCAAAAAACTTAAAAAAATTAGAGAAAAAGGGGGGTTTTGAAAGTATTTGGGAATATGAGGTGTCGCGTAGGTACAAGCTACGCGACATGTAAGGTCGCGTCTGTTGTAGAGACGCGACCACAGCAGCCAGGCAGTTAACTAGACAGCAACGGGACGGAACCGGCTTTTCATTGACGGCGTTGGGTCGCGTAGGTTCAAGAGGCGTGACTGACCGGTCACTTCAGAAGTGACACTGCATTCGAGAGAGTCTGGAAATACCACTTTTATCATTTTTTTTTCCAAAGGTTGTGCATGGTTTTATTTAACCTATCGTTTTTAATTTTTTTTTTAAGGGTTTTGCATGGTTTTAAATAGTGGGAACGTATATTTAAAAAAAAAATATATATATATATATAGTGGGAACGTCATTTAAAAAAAAATGGTGGGAATATGTGTGCTGAGAAGCAATTGTGTTGAGAAAAAACCACTTGTGCTACTGCTTCTTCTTCATTTTTTTAAGGGTTTTGCATCGTTTTAAATTATAATTGTTTTTATAAGTATTTTTTTTTAAATAAATTGTTTTTATAAGTATTAAATCAATATTATATTGTTAATTTTTTTAATAAGATAATTAGATGAAAACAAAAAATTTCCAAGTAAATTATTAGATCCATCTTTTTTTTCTTGTTTTGATTGTTTTGTTTTGATTTTTTAGAAGATTCATGATAAGATTTATAACTTTTATAATAGATGGTCCATAACAATTTATTCTAAAGATAGAATTTATAGGTTAGATTTTTTCTTTTTTTGATAAATTTTTATAAGTTGGTTAAACAAAAAAATATAATCGTTTGTTGTTGTTTGGATTGTTTTGATTGTTTTGTTTTGATTTTTTAGTAGAATCATGATAGGATTCAAAATTTTTATAATAGATGGTCCATAACAATTTATTCTAAAATATAATTGTTTGTTGTTGATTTTTTTTCTTGTTTTGATTGTTTTGTTTTGATTTTTTTAGTAGATTTAGGATTTGTAATTTTTATAATAGATAGTCCATTACAATTTATTATAAAAATACAATTTATAAGTTAGTTTTTTTTTTTTTTTTTTGATAAATTTTTATAAGTTGGTTAAACAAAAAAAAATATAATCACTTGGCAATGGCCAAACTCCAGTCTAGAGCACGGCGAGGAAGGGCTATTTGGAGAAGACGAGGAAGGGCTAGAGCACGGCGTATATCCAACAAAGTGGCAATAGAGATGAAATCATATCTTTTTTGTAATTCAAACCGTGATCCAGGAAAATAAAATCTATTTGAATTATTTAACATTAAATTAGGAGGGAAGAATGGTTTAGATACACCCTTCTTAATTTTAAGATAAAAGATATTTAAATTTTAGATGAGGGTAAAAGCGGAACTACATGCACAAATAAAGTCACGTCACAAACAGGCTTTGGTCATTTTTCACCGGTTTATATTTTGTCTATCTATCTAAATCGATTATTTTTTGGGTTAACGGCAAGAATATCCATTATTAGATGGCCGTTTTGAAAAATGGCAACACAGCTAATTCTTTAGATAAATGACCAAATTGGATTTATCTATTAATAAATCTTAATTATCGATTTACCAAAATACATTCAATCAATAAAATAACTAATTTGCTAGAAATACACGGTATCTTTAAAATAAATTTGAATTCATTTATTTTAGCTTAGATAAAAAATACAATCAATTTCAAATACATAAAGATAAAATACAAAAATTCAAATTTAACAATAAAAAAGAGATATGAAATTCAAATTTAACTTAAATCTAATATAATCGAATATCTTAAATTATGGTAGTTAAATCAAATCTATGATTTAAAATAAACTAAAACAATTTCCTAAATAAAGAAATAACTATCTAACAAAAAAATTTAACAAATTGGACAGAAAAAACGAAAAAAAAAAAGACGGAAAATATATAAATAAAAAAAACTTCCTAACTAACAAAATTAAACCCAAATAAAAAATCAAACACAAAAAATAATTCTAAAATCATGAAGTAATTAAAATATAAAAAATTTAAATACCAAAAGCAATATAATTACAGTAGAATTAAAAATCTTCATAATTTATTCATGAAAACAATAACAACAATTACTTGGTTCATCTACACAATTTTGACAATGAAAAACTTTTTCTTAATAAACTTTCCTAAATCGTTGGATTCAAGAAAATTCTTATTGAATGGAAAATTTCCAACATTTTCCTAACTGGATAATTAAAACAAATCTCAAATTAAAATCAAAACAACCTAAATCCTAAAAAAAAATCTTTAACAAAATCAAAAGGACTGCAAATTGTAGATTAATTAAAAAAAAAAAAATCAAATTCAAATCAAAACAACCTTGAGAATCGATCGAGCAATGAAGTTCAAATTTTCGCCCTTACGAATTCGTCGAGGCCACCAGTTCCTTCAACTCTAAAATGGCTGTCTTTTTTCTCTTCCACTTCTGAAAATACATGAAAAACGAAAATCGAATGAATGATTAAATATAGAATAATATGGCATATTTTTTTTTTTATTAAAAACTCAAAAGAAATTTCTCAAAAACGAATAAAATCCAGATGAAATTTTTCATCATAAGTATAGAAGAAGATACCAAGGTGATGCTGCTCAATAAACCCCTCCTCAAACTCCTTCAAATTTTGACAAAGCTGAAGAAGAAAACCTCGAACTGATAATTGGTCACGTGATCGCCAGAAAGCCTCCAATATTCAACTTGACGACCTTCGATAGATGGGGGAGAAGAATATGGTCTATCCGAGGGTTAAGACAAAAGATAAAATTTGGTGAGAGTTTTTTTTAGATACAGTATTAATGTGAAAAATTAGGAGATTGACCTTGATTTGGAGAGAGATTATCTTTTAGATACACCTTATTCTCAAAAGAACGATCGATGCATCTCATTTGGTTGGAGGGTTAAAATGGACAATATGAGTCAAAAAATGGTCACGTGCATAGCACGAAATGGCTATAATTCAAACTTTTTTTTTTTTTGTCTATTTTTCAAACCGTTGTATTTTTTTTTTTTTGTCATTCTCAAGGATTTCCCTTGTTTTAATTATCCAATTAGGAAAATGTTGGAAATTTTTCATTCAATAAGAATTTTTAATAGTTTTCTACTCTGTAATTGTACATATTGAATCCAACGATTTAGGAAAGTTTATTAAAAAAATGTTTTTCATTGTCAAAATTGTGTAGATGGACCAGGTAATTGTTGTTATTGTTTTCATGAATAAATTAGGAAGATTTTTAATTCTACTATAATTATATTGCTTTTGGTATTTAAATTTTTTATATTTTAATTACTTCATGATTTTAGAATTATTTTTTGTGTTTGATTTTTTATTTGGATTTAATTTTGTTAGTTAGGAAGATTTTTTTTTATTTATATATTTTCCGTCTTTTTTTTTTCGTTTTTTCCGTCCAATTTGTTAAATTTTTTTTGTTAGATAGTTATTTCTTTATTTAGGAAATTGTTTTAGTTTATTTTAAATCATAGATTTGATTTAACTACCATAATTTAAGATATTCGATTATATTAGATTTAAGTTAAATTTGAATTTCATATCTCTTTTTTATTGTTAAATTTGAATTTTTGTATTTTATCTTTATGTATTTGAAATTGATTGTATTTTTTATCTAAGCTAAAATAAAGGAATTCAAATTTATTTTAAAGATACCGTGTATTTCTAGCAAATTAGTTATTTTATTGATTGAAGGTATTTTGGTAAATCGATAATTAGGATTTATTAATAGATAAATCCAATTTGGCCATTTATCTAAAAAATTAGTTGTGTTGCCATTGTTGAAGGAGAAATTTTGGCCAATCACAAATTGCCACGTCATTAATATAAATTGATGATAAAATAAATTTGGGACCAGTTACACATTTACACGTGTGCCTAAATTAAATTAATAGACATTAAAATTCGGCAAATCAAAGAATGCCACTTGTCTATTAGTGATCCATCAGATAACATCAGCCAAGTTCAATCAGATTATGCCACGTGGCAATTGGACCCAAGCCCAAGCCCATATGAGGTCCATCAAACTCTATAAATAGAGGAGGCCACCATTCATTCTGGGGGGATTCAGATTCGGAGATTCAGATTCAGAGAGATTTGGAGACAGAGTTAGAGAACTCAGAGTCCAGAGTATTCTACCAGAGTCCAGAGTCGGCAGGCCGATCATCCAAAAGGATCAACAAGCTAACAAGCCGATCCAACAGATCATCAAGCCAACAGGCCGATCCAAGAGATCAACAAGCCAACCGACCGATCAAGAAGATCAACAAGTCAGTAGACCGATCATCCAAGAGGATCAACAAGCTAACAAGTCGATCCAACAAATCAACAATCCAACAAGCCGATCCAAGAGATCATCAAACCAACAGGTCGATCCAGGAGATCATCAAGTCAACAGACCGATCATCCAGGAGGATCAAAAAGCTAACAAGCCGATCCAACAAATCAACAAGTCAACAGGCCGGTCATCCAGGAAGATCAACAAGCCAACAAGTCGATCCAAGAGATCATCACGCCAACAGGCCGATCATCCAAGAGGATCAACAAGCCAATAGGCCGATCCAAGAGATCATCAACCTAACAGACCGATCATCCAGGAAGATCAACAAGCCAACAAGCCGATCCAAGAGATCATCACGCCAACATGTCGATCATCCAAGAAGATCAACAAGCCAATAGGCCGATCCAAGAGATCACCAAACCCAAGACCAAATAGTTGAACCCAAGACCAAAAAGCCCACGCCTAAGTTGTTAGGCCCAAAAGTCTCTAGGGCCCATCCAGCGAGAGCTCTATAAATAGGGGGGTTCTCTTCCATTTCAAGGGTTCAGAAATTCTAGACTCTCACAAAGACAAGCAGAACCAGAGAATTCAGAAAGACTCCACCAAGTCTGAAGACCGAAGACTCTCTGCAATCCACAAGTCCAAGTGTTGAACACTTCTTGAAGACCAAACACTCTTCGAGACTTCAACACTCCTTGAAGACCAAACACCCTTCAAGACTTCAACACTCCTTGAAGATCAAATACTCTTCAGGACATCAACACTTCTTGAAGACCAAACGCTCTTCAAGACCTCAACACTCCTTGAAGATCAAAAACTCTTCAGGACATGAACATTTCTTGAAGACCAAACACTCTTCAAGACTTCAACACTCCTTGAAGATCAAAGACTCTTCAGGACATCAACACTTCTTGAAGACTGAAGACTCCTTCAAGACTAGAAGATCTCAAGCTCCAAGAATCCATTGAAGCTTCAGACTCGGGATCAAGCGTTCCAGCCCTCGAGTGAAACACATTCACACACAAGAGAGAGAATCAGAGGATTAAAGTTAGAGATTGTACACCCACACGCATATTACATTAATACAAATATATTATTTATTCCACGTGTCTCCATCCCCGAAGTTACGTGTGAACAACCATTTTTCAAAACGACCATCTAATAATGGCTATTCTTGCCGTTAATCCTTAAAACAAATCTCAAATTAAAATCAAAACAACCTAAATCCTAAAAAATAATCTTTCTATTTATCAAAATCAAAAGGACTGCAAATTGTAGATTAATTAAAAAAAATTCAAATTCAAATCAAAACAACCTTGAGAATCGATCGAGCAATGAAGTTCAAATTTTCGCCCTTACGAATTCGTCGAGGCCACCAGTTCCTTCAACTCTAAAATGGCTGTCTTTTTCTCTTCCACTTCTGCAAATACATGAAAAACGAAAATCGAATGAATGATTAAATATAGAATAATGTGGCATATTTTTTTTTTTAATTAAAAACTCAAAAGAAATTTCTCAAAAACGAATAAAATCCAGATGAAATTTTTCATCATAAGTAAAAAAGAAGATACCAAAGTGATGTTGCTCAATAAACCCCTCCTCAAATTCCTTCAAAATTTTGACAAGGCTGAAGAAGAAAACCCGAACTGATAATTGGTCACGTGATCGCCAGAAAGCCTCCAATATTCAACTTGACGACCTTTGATAGATGGGGGAGAAGAATATGGTCTATCCGAGGGTTAAGATAAAAGATAAGATTTGGTGAGAGGTTTTTTTAGATACAGTATTAATGTGAAAAATTAGGAGATTGACCTTGATTTGGAGAGAGATTATCTTTTAGATACACCTTATTCTCAAAAGAACGATCGATGCATCTCATTTGGTTGGAGGGGTAAAATGGGCAATATGGGTCAAAAATGGTTACGTACATAGCACGAAATGGCTATAATTCAAACTTTTTTTTTTGTCTATTTTTCAAACCGTGGTATTTTTTTTGGTCATTCTCAAGGATTTCCCTTATTTTTTTTTGGTCATTTACAAGGATTTCCCTTTTCCTTTTCTATTTCTTTTTTTTTTAATTAAACAGCCCACCAGAAATTGGGCTTCAATTTCAGCCCACTTAACTTAAAAATTCTGAAGCAGCGTGTCCTGGCCGTATCCAGTCGAATCCAGCTGTGTCCGACATTATAAAAAAAAAATAGGACACTTGTCCGGAGCGTGTCCGACACAGATCCTCCCCCCATTTTGTCGTGTCCGTGCTTCATAGAATAGCATAAAACTTGCATTTCGACCAAAAAAAATCTTTTTTTTTTGTTTAATTATAAAAAAATAATTATATATATATATATATAGTTACTATTTTTTTAAAATCCTATCTTCTTTTTTAATTTGAATTTAGGTATTAAATTTTTTTCAATTAAAAAAATCGGAACAAGTAAATTAAAAAAAAGACATTTTAATTCTTTTACCATATTCTTTACTAATGCATTTTAATTGACTAGAAAAATAAAATGGCATTTTGATAATCATTTATATTTCATTTCGAGAAGTAAATAACGCATCAATGACATTTTTATACTGATTCCATTTCCAAATAGCGCCAACTAAACAATATCAAATGAATAGCATTTTCATTTCAATTTCATCCCATTTCGATTACGGGTATGTAAATACAACTTTAAACATGTGTTACAATTTTTACCGCACGAGTAATTTCTGCTAAATTCACCCAATTTTTAAACTAAAATCAAAGTAAAAAGTCTCTAAAAATTCACTAGTTTCATTAAAAAAAAAAAAAAAAAATCAAGTATGGCACAAAATTAAGTATGATCAATGCACAAAATTAACGAACTTCCACACAAATCCAACTATAGAATCAAATTTCTTTTAAGTTGCGTTAATTTTGCACTAGACATATGTTTTAGGTTCATTAAATGTGTCTAACAATTTTTCGCCTTGGCGATTTCTTAAATGAAAGTCTATTATAGCGTATTGAAATGTAATGTTAAAGATTACAATACCCATTAAAGTTTAATGTATAATTTGGTGATTTCCTCTTTTTTTTTTTTTCAACATGTAGGGGTGGGGGATCGAACCTCTTACCTCTTGGTCGAAATACAAGTTATGTCGGTTGAGTCATGCTTTTGTTAGCAATTTGATGATTTACTTAAAAAAAATATAATTTAATGAAATTAAAATTTTAGAATGAAAATTAATAGGAAATTGACAAAAATGACCCCTAGAGTTTTGGTTTTGGAAAAAATGACCCTCCTTTAGAAACAATATTTTTTGGACCCCTTGATGACGATGATGTAAGCAAAGGGTTGAAATTACTCATATGCCCCGAATGCACTAAATACAAATGTAAATACTTTTTTACCCACTTTTCACCCACCTTTTCACCAACATTCTAAAAAACAATTACTCCATTGACTTTAACCCTCCAACGAAACATAATATATATTCAGACTTTCTGACCCGAAATCTCTAGTGAGGCAGGTGAAATTATATTGTTTCGTCTTGAGCGGAAATCTCGGTCGATCGGTTTTATATTTGTATATACAATCTCGATTAGTAATTTAAATTAGGTTTTGGCTTCGTTGGCACGTTTGTTCCAATTTTTTCAATTTTAGGTTCGATTCTTGGGTTATACAATTTTTTCAATTTTATTATTTTTTTAAAATGACATTTAAAAAAAAATAACACATCTCATGATTCAAAACATTGATGCCAACAAGAGCTTAGCTCAACTGGCATAAAATTGTATTGATAACCACAACGTATGTGGTTTGAATCCCCCTCCCCACCTATCGAAAAAAAAAAAATGAACTCATGCATGCAACACTCCACCATGAACCCCTTAGACAACGAATCGATGAGATTTTTTTATACTTTAGTTATATCATTATATACATATATAATATAATCATCATTCCCTTGACCGAGACAATCGAGAATTCCGACTAGTGGCCCAACCGAGATCAGACATGGAAAATACATTTTCTTAAAAAAAAATGTAGTTTTCGGCCTTCATCTCGGTGTCTCTCCAAGCAACTCAAGATTCATCATTTGGCAGACGAAAACTCATTCGCTCAAGCTTAAAATCTACGACATTTTTCAACAAATCCAACACAAAAAGCGCCGAAAACTAACAATGTGCAAAATAAATAATAAATAAAAAAAAAGTACCACTTTGTAGTGAAAGGTGATGTGCAGTTGATTAAAAACCAAATGTGTTAAAAATTAGTGCAAACTTGGTAGGCAAGTAGTTTGATTTAGCTAATTTACTTGTGTAGAAAGTAATGGCTAGTGACATTTATTTAGGATAGTGGCTTAATTGAAGAGATTTTCAAGGTTAGTGGGTTAGTGGGTGTCCATTTTACTTTCCTATAAATTCGTGTAAGTTTTTCATTTCAATGCATCACAACTCAATTTGATTCACTTCCTTTCTTGCAATTTCTATCTTGTTTCCACTATTTGTTCTTTTTGTTTACATGGTATCAGAGCTTCCAGGTTCTTTATTTCGTGTTTGAGTCTTATACTCAGTGAAAATGAATGGTGGAAACAATATTTGTGTGGACAAGCTTACCAGTGATAATTATAGCTATTGGAAGCTATGTATGGAAGCTTTTCTACAAGGACAAGGTTTGTGGGATCTTGTTTCCGGTGATGATACTGAAATTCCAAGAGATACTTTGGAAAATGTTGAGGCACGGAGGAAGTGGAAGGTCAAATGTGGCAAAGCTTTATTTGCTTTGCGAACTTCTATTGGCAAGGAGTATATTGAGCATGTTCGTGATGTGAATTCTCCAAAGCAAGTGTGGGAAACACTTGAAAGATTGTTTGCTCAAAAGAACACGACAAGGTTGCAGTATTTGGAGAATGAACTTGCCGGAACTATTCAAGGTAACTTGTCAGTTTCAGAATATTTTCTGAAAGTTAAGACTTTGTGTTCAGAAATTACAGAATTGGACAAGACGGAGCCTATTAGTAATGCTCGGTTGCGTCGGTATCTTATTCGTGGACTGCGAAAGGAGTTTATGCCGTTTATTTCTTCGATACAAGGTTGGGTAAATCAACCTTCTATCATTGATCTGGAAAACTTGCTTTCAAATCAGGAAGCGTTGATGAAACAAATGCTTGGCAACGACAAGCAAATTCACTATGAGGTGGAAGCTGCTGTTTATGCAAAAGATAAAGGAAAAGTTAATTCTTCTGCCAAGCGTTCTTCAAATGATAGCAAGAATTCCAAGATTGAAGGGCAGTCCAAGGGCAATTTCAAAGGATGTTTTAGGTGCGGCAAGCCAGGACACATCAAACGTGATTGTCGGGCAAAGGTGGTGTGTCATCGTTGTGGGAAGTCGGGTCATATTAGACCAAATTGCCGGGTGAATCTCAAAGAAGCAGAAGCAAATGTTGTACAGGAAAGTAACAAACCTGAACAACTTACTTGGGAACAATGCTTGTCAATTGAAACTTTTTATCAACCCATTAATCTGCATGCTAATGCTTCTATAGATTATGATGAGGATTGGATTATTGATTCTGGTTGTTCTCATCATGCTACTGGAAATGTTTCTCTTCTCTCTGATGTTCATACCCATCTGGGAAAAAGAGTTATTGCAACGGTCGATAATTCCTTACATCCTGTTGTTGAAGAAGGGCGTGTTAATGTTAAGGATGATGCACCAAATGTTGTTGGTGTTTCTCTTGAAGATGTTTATCATGTTCCAGGCCTAAAGAAGAATTTGGTTTCAGTCTCTCAGATTGCTGATTCTGGGAGGTATGTTATCTTTGATCCAAATGATGTGAAAATTGTTTCTAATATTAAACAATTTGAAGCTGATGTTTTATTAACTGGAAAGAGAAAAGATTCTCTCTACATTTTGTCTGCAAGTGATGCTTATGTTGAAAAGACAGGTCAGAATGATAGTGCAACACTTTGGCATGCTCGATTAGGCCATGTTGGTTATCAGTTACTACAGAGAATTTCTATGAAAAAGCTTCTTGATGGTGTTCCTCTTTTTAAGGAAATTCATCATGATGTAGTTTGTCCCGGTTGTCAATTTGGGAAATCACATCGTCTTCCTTTCCCAAATTCAGATAACAAGGCTGCTGTTGCATTGCATTTGGTTCATTCAGATTTGATGGGGCCAACTAGAACACTCAGTTATTCTGGTTGTCGTTATGTGATGGTTTTTGTGGACGATTTTTCTCGATTCACGTGGGTGTATTTCTTGAAAGCTAAAAGTGAGACTTTCTCCAAGTTTGTCCAGTTCAAGGAGCAAGTGGAAAATGAATTTATGTTGTCAATAAAGTGTCTTCGCACAGATAATGGGGGAGAATACATGTCTGATCAATTTCAGAATTATTGCAAAGAGCATGGAATTCAACGTCAAATGACATGTCCTGACACTCCACAACAGAATGGAGTTGCTGAACGTAAATTAGCACATCTTACATCTATGTGCTTGTGTTGGTTGCATGCAAAGAACCTTCCAAGGGAGCTTTGGGCTGCAGCTATTCAGTCAGCTTGTCACGTCATAAACCGTCTACCTCCATGGACGGGATCGAATATGTCTCCTTTTGAGGTATTATATCGTCGTAAACCTAATGTGAGTTATCTTCGAGTTTTTGGGTCAGTTTGTTATGTTCATGTTTCAAAAAATAAGCGTACTAAACTTGACCCAAAGGCAAGACGTTGTATTTTTGTTGGATATGATACTCACAGGAAATGATGGAAATGTATGGATCAAAGCACAAGAGAAGTTTTTGTTTCTCGAGATGTGGTATTTGATGAAGTTTCGTCACATCAAATGGATACAAGTTCAAAGAAAGGTGTTGTTGATTTATCGCCTTTCTTTACTGATGATGCCTCAGATGAAAAGGAGACCAATACCAGTATTGGAGGATATGATCAAACAGATGAAGATGCAGATCAGACTGTTGTTCGAAGATCTTCTAGGCAAAGAACACGACCCAGTTATTTATCTGATTATGAGGTACAGTTAAATAACTGTTCAATTGTATCTTGTTTTTTGATGGGTGATATTTGTGAAGGTGAACCCAAGTCTTATAATGAAGCTAGAGATGTTCTTGAATGGGAAGAAGCAATGAAGGAGGAAATCTTGGCTCTAAATAAGAATGACACTTGGGAACTTGTTCCAAAGCCGAAGAATGTTGAGTTAGTTACTTGTAAATGGGTTTACAAGTTAAAGAAAAAGCCAGATGGTACTATTGACAGGTATAAAGCTCGTCTTGTTGCTCGTGGTTTTTCACAACAATATGGTCTAGATTATGAAGAGACATTCAGTCCTGTTGCTAAAATGGTAACTATTCGAACAATTATTTCATTAGCTGCTTACAAAGATTGGAAATTATGGCAGTTAGATGTGAAGAATGCTTTCCTTTATGGAGAGTTAGATCGAGACATTTTTATGGAACAACCTCAAGGTTTTGTTTCCAAGGAGTCTCCAAATTATGTGTGTCGACTCAAGAAGGCTTTATATGGTCTTAAGCAAGCTCCCCGTGCTTGGTATGGTAAAATTGCTCAATATCTTGAGTTCTGTGGGTTCAGGTCCTCAAGTGCAGATTCGAGTCTGTTTGTTAAAAAGACAACTTCAATATGTACAATGCTTTTACTATATGTTGATGACATGATCATAACAGGTGATGATGAAGTTGAAATTAATAGTCTTCGAGATGCTTTGTCAATTCGTTTTGAAATGAAGAGTTTGGGTGAAGCAAGATGTTTTCTTGGCTTGGAGGTTGAAAGGTCAGATGGATACTTTGTCTCACAGAAAGGATATGCAGCAAGTTTATTGGATCTTTTTGACATGAATGAGTCAAAACCAATGACTACTCCTATGGAGCCATCTTTGAAGTTGACTAAGGAAGAAGGAAAACGATTGGCAAATGCAACACTTTTTCGACAACTTGTTGGTAGTCTAATTTATTTAACTATCACAAGACCTGACATATCTTACTCTGTAGGTGTTGTTGCTCAATTTATGGATAAGCCATGTGAAGCTCATTTAGTTGCTGCAAAGAGAATTCTTCGATATGTTAAGAGTACCTTATGTTTTGGCTTGTTGTACAAACAAGCTAAATCTTTCGTGTTAAGCGGTTTTGTTGATGCTGACTGGGCTGGTGATGTAAATGACAGACGTTCCACAACTGGATACAGCTTTAATACAGGCTCAGGGGCTATTTCATGGTGCAGTAAGAAGCAAGCATCCGTTGCTCTTTCAAGTTGTGAAGCAGAATATGTAGCAGCTACTATGGCTACTCAAGAATGCATTTGGCTAAAAAGACTCATGGCAGAAATTTTTTCAAATTTGGACTATCCAGTTTGTATTTTTTGTGACAACGAAAGTGCAATCAAGCTTGCAGGGAATCCAGTGTTTCATGCTCGTACAAAGCACATTGAAACTCATTTTCATTTTGTTCGAGAGAAAGTTTTGACGCAAGACATCAAATTACAGAAAATACATTCCAAGGAGCAAGTTGCTGATATATTTACCAAGGCTCTTGGTAAATCCAAGTTTGAAGAACTCAGGAGTGCACTCGGTGTTGTTGATCGTATGTTTGCACTAAGGGGGAGTGTTAAAAATTAGTGCAAACTTGGTAGGCAAGTAGTTTGATTTAGCTAATTTACTTGTGTAGAAAGTAATGGCTAGTGGCATTTATTTAGGATAGTGGCTTAATTGAAGAGATTTTCAAGGTTAGTGGGTTAGTGGGTGTCCATTTTACTTTCCTATAAATTCGTGTAAGTTTTTCATTTCAATGCATCACAACTCAATTTGATTCACTTCCTTTCTTGCAATTTCTATCTTGTTTCCACTATTTGTTCTTTTTGTTTACAAAATGGAAGCATGAATTCAACCAAAAATGGCAGTAGAAAATCGAGTACTTGAAAATGGGTCAGAGTGTTTTCAAATAGTTGAGGGTATTTTCGTAATTTCATTTCTAAAGTTAGAAAAAATCATTTTATTCCTTGGATCTTTTTTTACACATCATAAACTTATTAATAGCACTGATATTTTATTATTATTTTTTTTTGACAATACGATGAGAAAAGAGATTCGAACTACATTATGGTTATCAGGACAATTTTATTCCAAAACTAAATATATTTTATTTTTTATGGTAAATAAACATTATATATATAGTACACACGCACACGGATGTAATTTTTTATTACAATTTTGTTAATGCTTTAAAAAAAAAAAAAAAAAATTGTAGATACGGCCGGAAACGCAAGGCCTTATTAATTACCACACGTTTGGCTGACGTTTGACAGCACAAACCTTCTTAAATTACCACACGCGTTCACTTGACAGTTCCTTCTCTTGCCTTTTGCTTTTTTCATTTTTTTTTCATTTTTTTCATTTATGATTACGGTTGTCTTTTTTCCTTTTTTCTTTTTCTGGACCAATTTTATACAAAATCCAAATTCACGTAAAAGAAAAAAAAAAGAAATAGCAAATTCGATTAGGACACGTGTCCAATGGGTTCCATACAAATCTGGACCAACTTGTAGGTGATTACCTCTCCCTGTCATGATTTGCTGTCCTCTTAACTGGCATACAGATCACAATTTTCATTTTCTTTCTGGGAATTTTTTTTTTTTTTGTGGCTTCATTATATAACTCTTTGCTGCACCTTTTCTTTCTTTAATTTCAAATTCCCTATTTTGAACTTTAATGCTAAATCATATCATTATTATTTTTTTTCAAAAAAAAAAAAATATCATTATTATTTATTATATTAATTCTCTAAAAAAAATATTTATTATATTAATTTTTTAAATTGTAGTTTAACCTCCTATCTTTCTTTTTTTTAAAAAATAAAAAATAAAATAAAATAACATTCTATCTTACTAGTTTACTATTCGGAAAAAAATATCTTTCTAATCCTTGAGTTTTGGATAACAATTGTATTTGATCTCTAAGTTTTCAAAATTAATCTTTTTAGTTCTTAAGTTTTGAAAAATATGTTTAAAAGGTTTCTAAGTTTTCAAAATAAACACTTTTAGTCCCCAACTTTGAGAAATAGGTTTAATAAGTCCCTCATTATTTTAAATTAATACTTTTTAATTTTTTTTTATTTAACAAACCATTCAATATTAATTTTAAAAGGTTTGAAAAAATAATAGGATGAACATAAACTTATTTTTCAAAACTCAATGACTTAAAAAGATTCATTTTGAAAACTTAGAAGCCTTTTAGACCCGTTTTTCAAAACTCATAGACTAAAAATGTCTATTTGGTTTTTGAAAATTAAGCTTACAAACACTACTCTCACCTACATATTTCTTTGTTTTTCTAATACCTTCTTTCCGTGCTTTAAAAAACCAAGCCAATTTTTTAAGATTTTTAAAAACTAAAAAAAAAAAAAAGTAGTTTTAAAAAATTTGTTTTTGTGTTTCGAAATTTGGTTAGAAATCCAAATGTGCTCTTTACAATAATGAAAATCATAGTAGGAAAATTGAGAGAAAACAAGCATAATTTTCAAAAACTAAAAACAAAAAACCAAATGATTATCAAACGGGACCTTAGTTATTAAAAGGTAGTATGTAGTAATTCAATCTATATAACCTAACATTTATAACATATAATATTGTTAATATTTAATACAATTTTTCTCCCACATAAATAGATATCATTCAAGGACCAAATGTAAATATGAACCATAAAAGACAATCATTACATAATAAAAATTGATACTTTATACCGATTCGAACATAACTCATGGTTAAAATATTGTATCGTCAAATAAAAAGTTAGAAGTTTGAATACTTAGTCAATTGTCATATTAAAATAGTTAGTATTAATTCACTGTAGTAGTGTCTTTTAACCGTGTTTTTCTTTCGTTATTTATTTAATAGAGAGAATAAAATCGATAAGCCTACATCCTCACCAACCTCGTTCTGTCTTCCAATGCACCAAACTTGGCCGAAAGATTTGGCCAAATGAAAATCTTGTTTCCTTTTGAAGTTTTTTCTTAATTGGTTGGTTTTGTCTTTTAGTTAGTCATGGACACGGAAAAATAAATTAAATTCTAACATTTTTCCTAAAGGAATTATGGGAAAGAAAAAAATTATATCTTTAAAGAGCTTTGAAATTAGATAAATAATTTTAAATTCTTATGAAAGATTTAAAATGAATGTATTAAAAATTTTGTGTTCTAATGGTAATTAGAAAATATAAAATAAAAAAAGTTACTAACATGAACTTTTAATTTTGAGTTAATCCATTGAGTTTTTTAACTTTAGAAGGTGTCTAATAGGTCCACGAACTTATGTCCCTGAATTTTCAATTTTGTGTCTAATAGGTCATTAACACATTTCAAGTTTTTTAAAAATTAATCAATCTATTAGATATAAAATTGAACTCAATGTTATTGGAGCCCTAAACTTTCAATTTTGTATCTAGTACGTCTGTGAATTTTAAAAATGTTGAATAAGTCAATGGCTTATTAGACACAAAATTGAAAGTTAAAGGATCTATTGGACACAAAACAAAAGTTGAAGGACTTACTAAATGCGTTTTAAAGTTTAGGGACCTATTGGACAAAAAATTAAAAGTTCAAGAACTTATTTGACACTTTTTAAAAGTTTAGAGATTAAATTTACACAATCCTAAAAGTTGGAGGACTAAACTTGTAACTTAACATAAAAATTAAATTATGATAAGGTTAAATAAGTAATTATCTCTCAATTCTATGAAATAAAAATCCAATAGTTTTAGTTGAAAATTTAAAAAATAAAAATGAAAACACGATTTGAAATCAAACTAACAAACAACATAGTTCATTTCCTTTTCAAAAAAAAAAAAAAAAACAACATAGTTCATTTCAAACCTATTATGATTTGAATCTCTCAAGATAATAAGACGTTCCAAACATATTGCATCACTTAAAATATCAAATTAATAATTATATTAATTAAAATCTAAAACTTTGAAAAGTGAATCAATTAAGACATCTATTAGAATTTCATTTTAAAATTGTGCACAATTTTCACGTTTGTGTATATAAGACTTTCTTTTTTTTTTGGATTGAATATATAAGACTCCTTTAAATGCAATGGTTAACGTAAAATAAAGAAAAGTGCACTAGAATCATGTATATATCAACGATGTTTCATTAATATAATTGGTTTTTCATCTCCTCGACTTTCTCTATAAAAATTACACAATAATTTTTTTTTTTGCTACTTTGGTATAAATTTGAGAGAGAATAATTATATTTAGATGATTTTGAACTAATTTTAAATGAAATCATATGAAAAATAGCTATAAAACACTAACGAAGGTTTAAATTGATTCACTTGTCAAAGTTTAAGATTTAAGATGGATACAATTATAAACTAATTAAGGATTTTAATTGCTGCAATTACGCAATTTAAATGTATAAATTGATTAACCAAACAACTAGTTGGACTCGCAATAATATAAATACAAATATAAAGTTCTAACAAAAAAAAAGAAAAAAAGAAGAAGAAGAAGAGGAAATAAAAATGGTTTTTAAAAATATGCGTATTACTTCCTCGACGTGCAATGTCAACTTTTCTTTTGGTCAAAGTTCTAAATAGACAAACGATGTGGATAACAGAATTTTGAAAATTTTCCAATCAATTAGCTGTCCTCGCAGTTCTATATGTATGTATATATGTATGTATTTTTTTTTTTTTTTAATTTTCTGATAATGTAAAGACGTATCCAATTTAAGTCGTTTGAAAAAAAAAAGAAAAAGAGAAAGAAAAAGAGAGACGTATCCAATTTATATTTCTATTAACTAATAGTGATAACCCTGTCAAAATAAATCCTAATAATGCTAACTCATAAAAAATACTGGTAATGAAATTTAAAAGAGAATGAACCAACATTTTATTTTTTAATAATATGGTGGTTTAAATATTATTTCATCGCTAACATGAGTATAGTTCGACTGACATAAAGCTTGTACAAATGACAAGGAGATCTATCATTTGAATTCCTCCACCTCCATATTATTGATGTCATTTAAAAATATCGTTAAGTCTAGTAAATTAAAAAATATTTATAAAACAAAAATAAATAATGATGATTTTTCTTAACTCAAATAAATATCAAACTTAAATGTTTGGTAAAATGCATTAAAAAGAGTCAATCTTGTGTTATAGTTGAAAAAAAAAAACGTGACGTGTTTAAAATGTTTTTTTTTTTTCAAAAAAATTGTTTAACACTCATGTTAAATCTCCAACTTTATGGTTAATAACATATGTGTTAATCAACTGGACTATGTTTAGTTTAATTTAAAGTATATGTTAGGGAACGAAATTTATCAATCTCTTTCACTTAGTCTTTGGTCGTTTTATTATTACTAATTAGCATCACACTCGTGTTTTAGTGTTTTAAACCCATATCAAAAATTAATGGTAAGATTTAAACATTATTTAATAAAATATAAAAATATAAAAATAAACACAGCCAAATTATTCTAATAATGATTTTTTCTTAAATAAAGCATATTATAAGAAGAAAAAAAAACGTTAAGGAATAAAACTAAAACAATTAAACTAACATGAGCATATCTCAACTATCAAAGTGAACCTAGATCAGCGGTAATTGACATGTACCATTAACCAAGAGGTCAGAACTTCGACTCTATCCCACATCTCAAATGTTTTCGAACTAAAAAAAAATATAATAATATAACTCAATTGTCATAAAACTTGTACTTAAAGATCGAGATCTTTAGTTTGAATCCAAGTTTTTCCGCATAGTCCAATTAAATTCTCAAAGATAATTAAATTAAACATATTATTGAAAATTAATACAAATTAGAATTGATTAATCTAATAGGGGAAAAACAGCTTAATAAAAAAAAAAATATTAACTATTTGTGTATTCTATTAATTTATTTTATTTTTCGGTTGTGGCCGGCAACAAATTAAAATGGCAAAATAAGGCCAAAAGTCTTGCAATTAGTGGGTGCCAATAAATTTCTTCACATTCACAAAAAAAAATTCAAAAAGCCAAACCTATGATATCCAAGCGCGTGAAGGTCAAGTGGCAATCTCGTAATTAACAGAAACACCAGTGGCATTTCTCTATAGACCTTCACTTTATATTCACAGACCACTCTCACCTCCGTTTCTCTCGAAACCAACAGAACCTCCAAAATGGGAATCTCACGCGTTTCTTCTCTCCTTGCTGCCGTCGCCATTCTCGCCTCTCACTTTCTTCTCATCTCATCGGCGATGCCCGTCGATTTCTCCGGCGACCACAACCTCCTCTTCGTTCCGGCAAAATCCGAGTGCCGAGGCTCAATCGCCGAGTGCTTCCTCGCCGATTCCGCTTTCGGAACGGAGTTCGAGATGGACTCTGAGATCAATCGCCGAATTTTAGCGACTACTCGCTACATCAGCTATGGCGCTCTGAGAAGGAACAACGTTCCTTGCTCTCGCCGCGGTGCTTCTTACTACAACTGCCGGCCAGGCGCTCAGGCGAATCCTTACACCCGCGGTTGCAGCGCCATCACTCGCTGCCGGAGTTAATTCCTCACTTGATTCTTTTTTTTGGATTTAGATTCGTCGTCGTATTCTACCGGTTAGTTCTTCGCGTGTTTATACTGAATATACATGTCGATTTGAGTAATAAGATCCATACTGATGATTGAAAATGTAATTTAAATCCGTTTCTCCGAGTCTTCTATATGATTTTTTTCGTGGCTGATTCTGGTTGTCTCCAGAAACATTTGTTATTGTTTGCAATTGGTAATACAGTGGTAGGAAGAACACACAGTATTTTGTGTAAATTGGTGGTGGATCTTGCTGGATTTACAGGAACCTTTACTTGAGTTCTTTGCTTGTTCATGATCATTTATTCATTTTATATTATTTTTTCTTATTTATTCATTTATTTTGGTTGGTTGAATTTTTGGCTGTCACGTTTGGGCTATCCGAATAGGTGCAGATTTTTTTTTTAACATCATTGTTATTATTATTATTTCTTATTCCATCTTAATCTGGATAGAATGTTCTAACCACCAAGTTCTTTGTTACTTTTCAAATTCTAAGCAATCAATAAAAAAATATATATAGATTATATATTGTTCAATTCAATCAACAAAATTATGCCTAATATTGAAACAATATTTTTCATATAAAGAAAATTCCTACAAATAACGAGAATCTAAAATCAATTAATTAGTTTTATTTAGACAACGAATATGAACTAAAATCCAAGCATGTGAACGTTGGATTAGAATTAGCGATGACGAAAACTCCAACTAAGACCGATTGGGAGTCTGGCAAAAGAATCAAAGCTAATAAGTTAGCGTCACATGGCGGTCACTGAAGGCCCTTTGTGTGAATGAAATCGGCTTCGATCCTCGCCGTTAATGATGGGAAGTTTAGCTTTTCTATTGGACGGTCATTAAGCGCCATATGCATATCCCTGTCATTTTAGCATCCGTGAATCCCTCCCCCTTTCTTTCTCGAAGGTATGTTTGGTTGGACCACCACCACGTTGTGGGACCCACCTCATTGTGTTTCTTTTTCATTTTTCATTTTTTATTTTTCCCGAAAAAATAACCTATGTTTTAAAATTTAAATTTAAATTCACCTGTTTGAATTTCGGCGTGCCGTTACATTTCCACTTTTGTGCATCGGTATTGGATAAAGTGGAGTGAAATTTATTTGGTTTGAATTCAGGTGTTTAATGTCTATGTTTTTAGTTGAATATTTAATTTCTTTCTTTTTTGTTTTTTTGAGAATCGAATATTTAATTTCTAGGCATTGAAATTTGCATTACAAAATATTTCTAGCTTTTACTAATATATATATGGAATGAGATTTCAACCTTTGATTTTTTTTTTTTTTTAACTTCTAATCTTTGATCTTTTGATCGATAATATAATGTGTACTAATCAATTAAACTATGTTCAAGTAAATTGTTTTATCACCAATTTAATCTACGATACTTGATAAAAACATAATATAATCCTTTTTTTCTTATTTACACAATTAGTATAAATTTTTCTTTATATTTGAAGCCATATATTGGGTCATTTCTACGATAAATTTTATATTTAATGAATGACAACCAAACAAAATTTTTATGGGGACCTTGCCATTAGTTAACAATTTCTTGATATTTTAAAATAGTTGGGATTATAAACTTATAATTATTATTATTCATCTTCATAAAAGTTGACCAACTGTAAGGAAAAATGCTACAAATCACTTTTTTTTTTAAGAAACAAAAAAACAAAAGAAAATAAGAAGGTTTTTTTTTCGAACTAAACACAACTTCATTGATTTTTCTCTTATAGATTAATATTCAAATTATCGTCCCACAACAACAATGTCCTGTTCTAAACAATAGTCTTTTTCTTACCATGCAAATGAACAGCTCGTTTTTCTTTTTCCTTTTTTAACTTTACATTTCAAGTATGGACTTTTTGACCGTTTGATTTTATTTTCTTTAAGTGCAGAGGTAAGAATTCGAAATTTTGACCAATTGGTAAAGAAAAATAAGTTGTACCTTAAATAATTGAAGGTTAATACCATTTTTGTAACTGCACTTTCGGTTTCGTACCATTTTAGTTTATGTACTCTCAAACGTCCAATTTTAGTCCTCATGTTTTCAATAAAGTTTAAAATTGGTCTTGATCCCCGTGGCAAGTTTGCTGCTGGTTTTCTTTAAAAAGAAATTAGTCTATATTAACCTTATTTTTATAAATTTTAGAAATATATTCACATCGTATCTTTCCTTATATGAAAATTGTTATTTTTTTAAAGAGCATGAAAATCGTTATTATTTAATAAATATTGATAAATTTGACTTTAATCTTATGGTAGATATCAATTTTAAGTTTTATTGAAAGTACAAAAACTAAAATAAGACTAGTAAAAAAAAAACTAAAATAAGACATTTGAAAATATAATAACTAAAATAAAAAAAAAAATCTAAAGCATAGGAATGAAAATGGTAAAATATATATGTCTTCCTTCTGATTTCATTGTTATTCTAGTTTCTTTGGGGAAAATTTCTAGTACAACCAAGGTATCAAATTTCCGTCGAAATGTCGGTATGTCGACCATGTCGACATTTCCAAGGGGGAAGTTTCGATCTTCCCCCCATGTCGAGAAATGTCGAGATGTCGCTGAAATGTCGAGAAATGTCGAGTTTTTTTTATTTATAATTTATTTTTTTTAGTTTAATAATTATTTTTAAGTTTCATTTTTTGTATGTCTCCCTTGTCCTAGTGGATGTACGCGCGCTTGGTAAATACTGTTAGCTGGTTCGATTATAATTTTATAATTCTCAAATTCTCAATTATAATTTTACATTTCTATTATTTTATTGTTTTTATCATCTATAAATACTCTCATTCCATTTCAATTTCTTCACACCACAATTCTCAAATTCTTCCAAAATATTCTTCAATTTCTTTTTTAAATTAGAAGTTCTAGGCTTCTAGCTCTAGTTATCTTCACGTGTTAAGTTAAGTTTAAAGTTTACAATGTTTCTGTACAGTATTAGTTAATTTTTGTTTTATTAATTGTATAGTTATCGATCATCATTAGTTATTTTTTCTCAAAAAAAATTATCATTAGTCAATTATATAGTTCCTATAAACTTCTTATTTGTAACTAAAGTCTCATTTTATAATTCAACTAATTTATATCAATTAGCATAACTTTAATTAGTAGGAACATCCTATCGACATGTTAATATAAATATCATAAATAATTTTCATCAACTTCCATATTGCATTTAATATAATTAAGTCACAATTAAATTTGCATTTAATAATTCAAACAATTTTCATCAATTTTCATATTATTTTCAAAATTTCTGCACATATCGACACTTGAATCAAAAATTCTATCTAAATATTATCTTACTTTTTAGATATGATGATAAAAAAATGGTCAATTATAGTCTAACTAAGCCACAATTAAAGTTTCATTAGCTAATTCAAACAATTTTCATCAATTTTCACGATTTCCGTAAATTTTCCCGAAATGTCTCTTGACATTTCCATCGACATCGACATTTTCATCGACATCGACATTTCCATAAAATCTGGACCTCGACATTTCCATCGACACATTTTAAACCTTGAGTACAACAGTAGTATTTTTTTTTAGAAGATAGTACTACAATAGTATGGAAATTGATTATCACGAAAGAAACATTTAAGAATGATATGAGTTCTATTGAATAAAATATTATATTATTATATGATTGTTAAATGATGAATCAAATGTTGAATGAAGAGAGTACATAGTGTCGTAATCCTAGATTTTTTCCGTTTTCTTGGTACCAAAAAAGACAACAAAAAACGGATGAGATCATGCGACGTGGCGGAATATTAGAGAAACAGATAGTCAAACATTTTTACAGGTGGATGATCAGGTGGCCTCCAGTGCATGCTTTGCCATTGGTCACTGACAAATATAGACGTTGCTAGAAAATTACAGTGGATGGGGCCCACTATCCACGTCACCAATGAATCTATCCGGAGCCGATATGTCGTTTTTGTTTGTTTCACTTTCCTCGGAGGCTCCATTTCCAAATTCCACTATGGATCAATGATTGTCGTTTCGTTGACGCATTACTTCAAACTCTCCGCTTGCTTATCACCACTCTTCAATTTCTGAATGTCAATTTTATACGTATCTTACTTAAATTTTGTTTGGAATTACGTTTAAAGTATTTTAAAATATTTAGTTTCAAAAAGAAAAAAGAAGTATTTTAATTATTCTTTTTTGTTCATTTAGAAATATTTTTTAGAAAGTCACTCCCAGTAGGTCATTAAAAGCCCATCTGAGAAGATGTAAATTTCATTTTAATTTAAGTGTTTTTCAAAAATGGATTTTCTTAACATTTTTTTTTTTAATAAAAACCATTTAAAATAAAACACATGTTTGGATCTCAAAAGTGTTTTTTTTTTCATATAGTTAAAAGAAAGTGCTTTTTAGGTTAGTTTGTTTGATTTGTTATAGACCAAAAATGCAAATAATGTTAAATTACTATGAAGAATGACTATTAAACATTATGGACTAATAAGTTTAAATTTGTATTTAAAACACTTCGATTGTCCAATCAAGAAAGGGGTCGTTGAAGTGGAAGTCAGAGTAGTCACTGGCGGTAGATGAGCAGTGGTCTTTGATGGTGGGTGGTGCGATGGTCGCTAGAGTGTCGTGGGCGATGAGCTGTGGTGGCCACGATGGGAGTGAATGTATAGTGTGTGAGGACATTTTCATGTGAGGGTACCATTGAGAGGGTTCTAGGCTAAACACCCTCGAGGTCGAAACCCCCTTGAAATCTCCATTGAAATCGAATCTGACGCCCTCAAGGTCATTAGAGTATTGAAGGGAGAAGCTGAGGACTTGTCGTATATGAATGTAACGCCCCAGGTCCAGGATTCGGAATCCGGCTTCGACCCTTAACGGCCCCGACATTCCCCTGCGACCTGACCACGCTACCATACTTGTCTGCTACTACTTCTAAGATTGAAGACTGTCCCCACAAACCAACATGGGGTCCTTTTAGCATGCTTTGTCCTCACTCACATGCTTCCTAGGAAAATTCTCAGGACGTCACCCAACATAGAACTTCTCCAAGCCAAGCACACTTAACTTCAAAGTTCCTATGATTGAACCACCGAAAAGGAAGGTGCACCTTGTTGGTATAGGTAGCATCTATCAATCAGCTTATCTAGGCCATACTTTCATGTCCTCAGGATCCCTTTCATTCGGATGTGATCTCGGTTCATTCATGTACCCCTCATAACTTCGGGTGTCACAATGAAAGTCATCACAGATGCTATCGCCAGTCATGTTTTGCGGCTGATATCGGTGGAGTTCCGCCATTGTTGTAGGTCCACGAACACAGTAGCCTACTGTGTAGAGAGAAATGCTTATAATTTTTCGTTTTGTCCATGGTCAGGAGTTTCCCCTCTCACGGGAAAAAAGACATTCTTTTCTAGCCCCTGATTCTCTTTTGGTGTGAGTTCTTGTATTCCCTCTGTTTTCTCAAGAGTTCTTGGTTAGTTGATGTTATTAATGAAGTTTTATTTAAAAAAAAAAAAAAGAAAAAAGCTAAACACCTAAAAACCCTTTTTTCTAAATTTTGGTTTCAAGTGTTTCACTGCAAATAACTTATTTCTCAAACTCATTGTTTAAAAAATTATTTTAAGTGATTGTCATTAAGATTATTTTTTTTTCACATTAAACACTTAAAAATTTAAACAAACATGCCCTAATTGGGTTAAAAATACTCTATAATCTTTATAATAATTTAGATTTTGTTTTTTGTTTTCTATTTTTGAAATTTATTTTGTTTCATCACGATTTTTTTACTATGATTTTCATATTTAAAAAAAAAAATTGATTTTTTTTTATCAAATTAAAAAAAAAAAAACAATTGGTTAAGACCCTTGTTGAATGAGAAATTTTGGTCAATCTCACAAATTGTCACGTCGTTATTCAAAATTAATCACGAAATTCCAAATAATTAAATTTGGGTTCAATTATAAATTGACATATGTTCTAACTTTGATTCGAAGACAAGCTTGCCCCATTATAAAATTTTAAGGCCAAATGGACCAATTGATCAAATAATAAAAAAATTAATTTGGTTAAAGCTGAGTCATGTGGTATTTAGACAAGTCAAAACCAAACCCAAATCCAAATGGCTAGACCCAAAGCCAATAAAACTCAAGTCCAAGTTGTTAGGTCCAAAAGCGACCAAAACCCATCCATAGATAACTCTATAGATAGAAAGGTTATCCTTCATTTGAAAGGTTGAAAAATTTTAGGGGGCGTTTGGAGAAAGGGGATGGAATCTGGATTACTGTGAATCCTTGATTGTAATCTGGATTATTGGGAATCCTTTACTGTAATCTAGATTACTGAAAATCCTGATGTATGTGTTTGGTGCGCTGTGTTTCGTCTGGATTTGGATTGATGCATGTGTTTGGATTGCAGGGTTGGATTTAGGCTGGAATCGTATTTGTTGTTTTTTAAGTTTTTTTTTTCCCCTTCCTATACTCATACATTTTTTCTGCCATTTGAAAAAATTATTCAATATAGCAATGTGTGCATAAATTTTTAGTCAATGCATCCAATAATTGAATACATTGGAATGTATAGGAACACGAGAGCAATTAGTAGAATTCATAATGAAGTTTCGAATGCATACATCCGATTAAACATCAACCACATGACAAAATGGAAGAAATTAGCAACATCAAGTCCTAAACATAGTTGAATCATGATTAAACAGTCTGAAAGAAATAAAGTGGAAGTTCATAAAAATTTAAGATGGGTAACGTCAAGTCTTTATATGCAAATTTTAATTGAGGTGACCAATTTAATAATTTAATATGATTAATTTTAGATTGCTTGTCATTTTCTTTTTCCCCACTCTTTCCATTCCTTCCCTGTTTTTTTTTGTCTCTCATCCCTTATCCTTCTTCCCTTTCCCACTCTTTCACACAGTGAAAAAAATGGGTGTACTTTTGTTAGCATCAAAATCCCATACATTCCATCAGTTATCTGTGATGCAAAATTTAATTTGTTTTTAGGGTTAATTTTTCCCAATTACTTTTCCAAAAAAAAAAAAAAAAAAAAAATCTAAAATCCATTTCCCCTTTTGATTCCTTTTCCCAAAATTTGTTCTTAGGGTTATATTTCTCGTCAATTAGTTACTTTAATAGGTTCACCCCTGGACGAAGGGAGGGTTTGGAAGAAGAAACCAGACAAACGTGGTCGAGAACGCAGAATAAATCCGTCGGACGTCAACCACGTTGTGAGGCCGGATGAAAGATAGTCGTCGTCGACTGAGATGAGGTGAGGAGTGGCACCGGTAGGCCAACGAATGACCATGCGAGAGCAAATAAAGAGAGGAACAAGCAAATCAAAAGGTAGATGGAGATTGTGGGAGAAACAAGGAGGTGAGAGGAGAGCATTATATTGATGAGAATGGGAGAGAAAACATTGATTTCAACCGTGGATTACAATAGGGGTGAGCATCATAGACCGAAAAACCGAGCCGACCGAACCGATGTCGGTTGGTCGGTTTTTTAATTAAATAGATCGAAAAACCGACTCATCGGTCGGTCGGTGAGTCCAAGAAGACTCAAACCGACCAGAATCGACCGAAATTTTTTATATATATATATGTTGAAATGTCATACAGACGTCTGAGCTGCTGCAACAGCTCCTTGGGAAGATCGACCATCACCGTGATGGTCTTCCCAAGAATTCAAAACTTAATTAAAGTTTTTATTTTATTTCATTTTTTTACTTCTTCTTTATGTTGGGTTTTATGTCCTAAAACTCGTAGATAGTGAATGATTAACAAATTATACACTTGTATCAATAAAATGTTATTGAGGTTTATGCAATAAAGTGTTATTGTCATATTAAGTCTAGAATTGCACAATATGACCCAAATCCAATAAACTAAGATCCAAGGTTGTTTACATGAGACTTGGACTAGTATGTGGGGACATACGGGGATCAGTGTTCAAGTAACAACCTAAAAGGTCTATAGTACATGGATAAGGCTGGGTACCTTTTCCTGGTAACACTATGTGATACGGCCCGCTTTGTATTCGATACAGACGTATTGATCCAAGGCGTCCATGTAGGAGACATGTGAGCGAGGGTATCCTATACAATGAGTTTGCATAAGACCGTACCACGAAATAGTAAACCACTAGATGTAACACCGTTAACTAGTTAGGTTACAGTTTCAATAGGATGACCTAGGTAACTCAATCTTAATCCTGAGTATGTCATGAACTCCTTCTCATGAGGGATTGTCCTTTGATTAGTACGGGTGAGAGTGGCTAGAACGCCGACTCAATAAGCCTACCTTCTTGGGGACAAGACCGAGTGGGGGGCTGAGGACATGACAATACAAGATGGAATTCACTTCTTCCCCTATTGGGGCAAGTAGATGTGTGTTCCCTTAAGGGCTGATTCCGGGGCTTGAACAAAGGCGCGCCGTCCTCTCCTGGCCCGAGAGGAACTCTTGTTTAGAGGTTGGACCCTAAACAACTTGTTCATTAGAGGGATCAGTGGTACTTAAGGATCCAGAGGTAACCCATGGGTAAAGCGGTAATTTGACCCAGCTGGTGTTACGAACACACGTGAAGGATTGACTTACTGCATTGGTCGATATCAGTGGACACATAAATATTCTACAGTGAGAAGAGTGCAGCTGTGTGTCTTTAGTGGAGTGACCTACAGTTAACGAATGTTGATTGACTCGGTTAATGAGTTTAGCTGATCAATCTCGTATCGTTGGAGCTTCTGATCTGTAGGTCCATTAGGTCCACCTGCTAGCTCATAACGGGTTCTGAGATAATATAGTCTTGATTATTAAAGGGAATATAAGTTAATTGTATTTTGATACAATTAATATAATGTATGGAGATACATTATAGTATAAGTTTAATTAATGAATTAATTTTGAATTTAATTAAATATGTGATATTTAATTAATTGGGAAATTAATTAATTTAATTTTAATTTGGTTAAATGTGATTTAATCAAATTAAAACTATAGTTTATATTGATGTACATTTTGATGCACATTAAAACTATAGGTTAAATGAGACAGATTAAATAAATATGATTCAATTATAAAATTAATTAAATATTTGATATTTAATTAATGTGGGATCAATTAATTTAGAATTAATTGAATGGTCAATTTAATTTAATGGAATATGATTCAAATTGAATTAAAAACTTTATAATTCATTTAATTAATACTGATTTAATTAAATTAATTAATTAATTATTTATTTATTATTTAATTAGTTAATGGCCGAGATCGTTTTGATTAAGATCTAACGGTCTAGATCTAATAGGGCAATAACTCCCTCCCCACTTATCGTACATGGGAGAGGGAGTTCCCTAACGAACCTCCCATTCTCTCATTCACGCAAGAAAACAGAGAGAATTTTCTCTCTAGTTTTTCTCTCAAAATACAGCAATCACCTTGCTGAATTTTTCCTTTCCAAGATGGATTTTGGTTCCCACAAACCAATCTCAAGTAATCCAAGAGATATAGCGGGTGATCCATAATGGTGGTGTCAATTGGAAGATTAAGAACGATCAAGAACATAATTTTGGAGCATTGTGAAATTTGCTCCAAATTCAAGTAAGTTTCCGGCAACTAAAAGGGTTTTAGATTTAATTTCTAGCATGCTTAATCAACAAATTTATCGAAATTGTTTATGAAATTTATTTGCCCAACGTATTGGTTTTCTTTAATTGAAATTATATCACGTACGGTGAAAACCGCTTTCACTTGGGATTCAATCCCTTCACTTTAATCATTCTCCTACCTTTCTTCCTCCATTAATTTTTTCTTCTCACTCCTCTTCTCCCATCACCGACTTCTCCTCTTTCTCTTCTTCACTTTTTTTTTTTTTTTTTACTTTCCTATTTTCTTCTCTTTTTCTCACATTGTTTTTCCATCTCTTTTCCATACTGTTCTTCTTTCTTCTCCATTCTTCTTCTTCTTTTCTGTTTTTTTCATTCCATTTTTCTTCTTTCCTACTCTTTTCTTCTTTCTCTTTCTTTCTCTCTACTTTTTTGTTTTGTTTTATGGTTTGTTGTTTCAATATTCTTTTTTCGTTTATCAACGCGACAAAATCGACTAAAATCGACCGACCGTTGGCATGGTCGGTCGGTCGGTGCACCAAGGGGGGCGTTTGGCCCATAGTCTAGGGTTGGAATGGTTTTGGGTTTGAAACCCAAAACCATGTTTGGCCCACTGTGTTTAAATGGGTTGGTTTTAAAACACAGCCCCACCGTCTTCTTTTAGCCGGTTTTGAAACACAGCCTCCTAGGTTTTTTCATCTTCTCTCTCCCTCTCCCTCTCCCTCTCCCTCACGCATTTTCTGCTCCTCCATTATTGCATTTCTTTCTCTCCCTTCACACTTCACGCATTTTCTGCTCCTCCATTTTTTCATCGTCTTCCTTTTTCCCTTCACTATTCCTTTCTTCGACGAAGAAGCCCTAACCCTAATCGCTCCTCGTCTTCTACTCTCTCTTCCGCCCTTCTCTCCATTAGTATGCCGCCAGAAACGAGATGTGTAACAAATCGAACATTGGATCGATCGGAACGAGGAACGAGCGGGATTTGTTGACTCGGGTTTGTATTCTCTCAACCCTGTCTCATTTTCTCGTTTTTCTGTCCATTCTGAGATGGGATTTTTGTTCGTCTCTGATTGTTGCTGATTTGAACCCGTTTTTCACTCTCTGCCTCTCGTTCCTCTGTTTTTTGACATGCGATATTTGCTAACGATGGAGGAAGGGAGAATTATTGCGGGCATTGGAGTGGGGAGAGGGATTGTGAAGCATGTAGTGGGTGTGATTCCATCTTGCCGCTCCATAAACTCGACTCTCTCTCTTGCTGCCTCCAAAATTCCATCAATTTTCTTGTATCGTGGCTTCCTCTCATTCAAAAACAGTGTTCTCTGTTCTGATTGTGAGATAGCGTCTGAGGCCTGGTATGAGGGAGGTGGTCGGATGAGTGGAGCTTGGTGGGGGGCTTTTGATGTGCAATTTGCTTACCGCAAGTGTACGGGTCAAGTAATAATATAGTGAATAGTAAATTCGAATGTCGTCCTCTGGATTGGATTTTTAAGCAAATTGAGTATTGCGAATAATCTTTCCCAATTTTATTTAGGGATCAAAAAGTGATGAATATGTGATGAATTAAACAAATCAAAGCAAGTAAAAAGAATGGAAATTCAATTGGGAAAACTACTTAGGGAATTGATTTCGCCGATTTCGTTTAGGATTGATTTTAAAGAATAAGTTATTATGCACAATGAAATTATGAGCCAAAGACCCTTTAACCACAACTACCTCTCCCGAGTATAATTGATTCTCATGCAAATTAACCAACTTGATATCCCTATCTAAGTTTATTAACATGCAAGGCAATGAGATCTTTTAACCAATTTTAAAGATAATCTAAAACCGTCAAGAATTAGAAAGTAAACTTTATTCATGCAATCTTGAGCAAGTCTATATCAAATCCCCTCTCCCGAGCTAGATTCGAAACTTAAATCATCCAACTAATGGCCAATTAATTGAAAGCATTAAATCAAGATTACAAACACAATAACATTGCACAACTTAAACCATAAATCAATCCATAAACTTAATCAACTACATCAATCCCTAAGCTACAAGTTTAGCTACTCATGAATGCAAATACAAGCTTAACTAAACAAGTGGAAGCCATAAATCTAACTAAAGAAAGAAAAGGGAAAAGAAAACTCAATGTAGGCCGAGTCCCGACGTCCCCGTCACGATCCCCACGAACAATGGGTTGATTTCCAAGTTCCTCCTTTGTTTGCAGCTCCAAAAGTCCTCTATTCTGTCCTCTTTACGGCTCCAAAAGGTCCCCAAATTGATCTCCCCAAAAACCTAGCCGAAGTGAAGCTTATATTCTGATTTTTCGTCGAAGCGTCGAGACGCTGCCTCTTTAACGCGCGTTCTGAATAAGGAAAAACGGTAGCGTCGGGACGCTCCCTATCATAGCGTCTCGACGCTGTAAGCTTTACGCGCCTAATCTGATATGGAATGTGAGCGTCGAGACGCTCAAGAGCTAGCGTCTCGACGCTAGCCTGCTGTTGACCGAGATTTGACTTTTTTCCTCTTTTACTCTTTTCATTCCTTTGCATCTTTTCACGCCCCGAGCACCCGATTAACTCTGATATTGCATTATAGCTCCAATCAACCATTTCCTACAAAATAAACATTAAAGTGCAATAAAATGGCCCAAACATCATAAAAGACTAGCTAAATTAAATCAGTAAAAGTAGCTAGCTATGCTCGCTATCAAATACCCCCAAACTTAAGCTTTTGCTAGTCCTCGAGCAAACTCTAAATCAGACATATAATGGAAGAATGGATGCAACAGTCATAACTCAATCCTCAAGGCTCAAAAGTCAATAACCAAGCAAGCAAGAGATATGCACATAAGGACCAATGAGGGAGACAAATTAAAATTTTTCCAAAATTAACTTGCATAAGCGAGATCTATCTCAACAAGATCAGACTCTACTAGCCCGGGATTGGATTATTAAACTCTCAGCTCATCTTCCCTCTACACTGGCACTAAGGCTTCACTAATGAGTTAATGCAACAAATTAGTTTGTTTATCCCCATACTTAGGTGCTTATAAATAACAATTAAATTAAGCATGTAAATGTGGCACTAGCTTTCACACACCCATTGCAGGGACCCTTAACCTGAGATTTCTCTGGTTGGCCTAACTGATCACAACAGGGGTAGCTCTTTTTGCCTTAATCTTTATTAAACATTGCAAACTGTGCACAAGCCATGACATTATTATCTTATTTTAATAGTAACAACAAGAATGATTTTTCTTTATGAGCATAAATAGCAGATATTCTTTTCTTTTCTCCTAAGCAAGATCAAACATGCTAATTTGCAAAAAATTAACTCTTGAGCTCTACCCTACACCTATCGAGGTGACAACAAGCATATGAACCCAATAATTCGCTCCTAAGCATTCAAATCCAAATCTAGCCAAGACAGATACTCTACTCATGCAAGCCATCTCCTAGAAAAATTTTAAAAAGTCTCCCTTTTTGGGCACTTATGCTTACATCTCATCACAAGCTTGAAAATTGACAAGAAAGCCTATCCTAGGACATCATAATCATGCAAAAGTAGCATCCAGAAAACAACCATATGCATAATTCAAAGAAAGCTCAAAACTATAGCCCGAACTCAGATGCTCAAGGGCTCCACAAACATGCTAATCCACCCCCAAACTTAAAATATGCATTGTCCTCAATGTATAACGAAAATAAAGCATAAACAAGCATGAGAATAATAAACAGATGAAAGGAGTGAACAATACTGTCCTGGAATGATGATGACTTTTTGACTGAATGCTTGGATTCTTGAAAGCTTGAAAGCAAAGGAGAGGAAGAAAACAAGACCTACAAAACAAAAACAAACAATAAATCAAAAACAAAAAGAAAACACACTAACTTACTTGGGTTGCCTCCCATAAGCGCTTGTTTAACGTCATTAGCTCGACGTGTTGCACGTGCTTCAAGGAGGCTTTTGTTCTGTGAATCCAACAGAGGTGCTCTTTCTTGCACCTTTCCTGTAGCCCATGTAAAGCACTTCATCTTTAGAGTCTTCAACTGCTTTAAAGATTTCTTTTTCGTTCTTGACTCTAATAGTGAGCTCTCTGCGCTCAATATCTATGATCGCTCACCCAGTAGCGAGGAATGGTCGTCCTAATATGACAGGCATTGAAGGATTTTCTATCATGTCCATAACATATAAATCAATAGGGAGGAAAAATCTACCTACTCTGATTAATACATTTTCTACAATACCAACTGGTCTCACCACAGATTGATCAGCCAATTGGAGCTTTACAGGAGTAGATTTAATCTCACCTATGTCTAACTTCTTACACAAGGACAATGGGATAATATTAATGCTAGCACCTAAATCACATAATGCTCTGAAAGAATAAGTACCAAAACTACAAGGAACAGAAAAACTCCCTGGATCTGCTACTTTTTCAGGTACTTTCTGTTGTACTCTGGTGCTGCATGTGGAAGCAAGATAGACAGTGTCAACTTTCTTTTCTTTTCGCTACTTCCCCGGCAGCGGCGCCAAAAACTTGATGTGCAATTTGCTTACCGCAAGTGTACGGGTCAAGTAATAATATAGTGAATAGTAAATTCGAATGTCGTCCTCTGGATTGGATTTTTAAGCAAATCGAGTATTGCGAATAATCTTGCCCAATTTTATTTAGGGAACAAAAAAGTGATGAAAAGATGATGATGAAACCAAATCAAAGCAAATAAAAGGAATGGAAATTCAATTGGGAAAACTACTTAGGGAATTGATTTCGTCGATTTCGTTTAGGATTGATTTTAAGGAATAAGTTATTATGCACAATGAAATTATGAGCCAAAGACCCTTTAACCACAACTACCTCTCCCGAGTATAATTGATTCTCATGCAAATTAACCAACTTGATATCCCTATCTAAGTTTATTAACATGCAAGGCAATGAGATCTTTTAACCAATTTTAAAGATAATCTAAAACCGTCAAGAATTAGAAAGTAAACTTTATTCATGCAATCTTGAGCAAGTCTATATCAAATCCCCTCTCCCGAGCTAGATTCGAAACTTAAATCATCCAACTAATGGCCAATTAATTGAAAGCATTAAATCAAGATTACAAACACAATAACATTGCACAACTTAAACCATAAATCAATCCATAAACTTAATCAACTACATCAATCCCTAAGCTACAAGTTTAGCTACTCATGAATGCAAATACAAGCTTAACTAAACAAGTGGAAGCCATAAATCTAACTAAAGAAAGAAAAGGGAAAAGAAAACTCAATGTAGGCCGAGTCCCGACGTCCCCGTCACGATCCCCACGAACAATGGGTTGATTTCCAAGTTCCTCCTTTGTTTGCAGCTCCAAAAGTCCTCTATTCTGTCCTCTTTACGGCTCCAAAAGGTCCCCAAATTGATCTCCCCAAAAACCTAGCCGAAGTGAAGCTTATATTCTGATTTTTCGTCGAAGCGTCGAGACGCTGTCAAGACAGCGTCGCGACGCTGCCTCTTTAACGCGCGTTCTGAATAAGGAAAAACGGTAGCGTCGGGACGCTCCCTATCATAGCGTCTCGACGCTGTAAGCTTTACGCGCCTAATCTGATATGGAATGTGAGCGTCGAGACGCTCAAGAGCTAGCGTCTCGACGCTAGCCTGCTGTTGACCGAGATTTGACTTTTTTCCTCTTTTACTCTTTTCATTCCTTTGCATCTTTTCACGCCCCGAGCACCCGATTAACTCTGATATTGCATTATAGCTCCAATCAACCATTTCCTACAAAATAAACATTAAAGTGCAATAAAATGGCCCAAACATCATAAAAGACTAGCTAAATTAAATCAGTAAAAGTAGCTAGCTATGCTCGCTATCAGCTTTCAATTTCCACTGAACAGGTTCATTTCTTTAACCTTTGGCCGATGATGATGAATCTGTTTAATGTGTTGAGGTTTTTTTATGCCAATGATATTCTTTAACACCTGAGGCCTCCTTGATTTTGTCACAAACTTTTTTATTTCTTATTGATGTGCAATTTGCTTACCGAAAGTGTACGGGTCAAGTAATAATATAGTGTTTTCGTGTAAAACGAGTGTCGTCCTCTGGATTGGTTTTCTAGCAAATTAAGTATCGCGAATACTTTTGTTCAATTTTATTTAGGGAGCAAAACTCAATGATAAAGATAAATCTAAAGACAAAAAGCATAAAATAAAAGTGGAGACTCAAATGGAAAGACTCTTAGGGAATTGATTTCATTGATTAAGAATGAAGATTAATTAATGGGATGAATTTAGCATGCAATTATTCTACCAAGTCTAGGAACCTTTTATCACAACTATCTCTCCCGAGCATAATTGATTCTCATGCATGCAACCAACTTGATATCCCTATCTAAGTTCATTAACATGTAAGACTTTGAGTTTAGTTCTTCAAGCAACTTCTAAAGTTATTCCAAATCCTGTCACAAACTTAGAATTTCTACTTTAGTCATGCAATTAAATAAAGTAAGTCTTAGGCCAAATCCCCTCTCCCGAGCAAGATTCAACACTCAAATCATTCAACTAGTGATCAAGTAATTTAAAGCATTTAACCATAATTGCATAGGTAAAAGAAATGCATATTCATACCACAAATCAATCCAACAAACTAAAACAACTACATCAATCCCTAAGATAAACAACTAGCAACTCATAGTCTTTAAACTACAAACACTAACTGAAAGAAAAGCCATAAAAACTACAAGAGTTAAGGGAAAGAGTAAGGAAAACTCGAATCTGTCGAAACCGGCACGTCCCCGTCACGATCTCCACGTCTTCTCGCTTGATTCCCGCTCCTTGGCCTTGCTTTAGCTCCCACCAAAGGTCTCTAGTCGAAATTAGGGCTAAAATCTAACCAATTGGGCTCCCCTTGGCCGTAGCTGAAAAGAGGAATTTATAGAAAATCTGCGGATAGCGTCGCGACGCTGTCACAGCGCCGAGACGCTAAGGAGACAGCGTCTCGACGCTGTCTCTATTGCCGCCTAATTCAGAAAAGGAAAGGCAGCGTCGAGACGCTCCAAGAGCAGCGTCCCGACGCTGGCCTGCAGATGGCTCTCTTTTGACTTCTTCTTGGTTGAATCTTTTCCGTTCTTTAGCCAATTTTCGTGTCCCGAACACGTATTTAGCTCCAATTTCTCGATTTAACTCTGAAACACGATTCCTACAAAAAGAATATAAAAATGCATAATTTTTGGCCAATTAAATATAAAAGACTAGCTTAATTAATTAGGGAAACATAGCTAGCTATGCTCGCTATCACTTATATTGTTGGTTCTGAATTTTTCAAAGTTAGGCTTATTTGATTCTGACAAAATGTATAATGTTGGCTCTGTTTTGTACCCTCTAAATGAGAATATTGTGGCTTAATGTTTGTTTTGTGGATCAAGTTCGAATGAAGATACAATGACAATCTATATAATGTTAGTTCTATTTTTTCCTTTGTGCAAACAAATTTTTTTCTGAGTCTAAGATCTGAGGCCTCCAACTATGCAATTTTATTCAATTTTTTTTTTTTTTTTTTTTTTTTTTTTTTTTTTTTTTTATATTGGATGTTGTAGCTTGATATGTTCACTGTTTGGTTGGTATTATTTGTTTCAATTCAAGAAAATGGCAAAATGTTAGTTCTGTTCTTTTCCTTGTCAAACAAATATTTTTTTTATGAGTCTAATATCTAAGACCTCCAAGTATGCAATTATATTGAATTTGTTGTGGTTGTTTTTGTTTAAAAAAAAAAAAAATTGGATGTTGCATCTAGATATGTTCTGGTAAAAGAATTCAAGTCATTGTTCATTATATTTAGTTGAAATGACTAGGTGGTTGAATTTATTGTTTCTACTGTTCTTACCTTTCCTTTAATTAATGGAAGAGAATGATGAGGAATATTTAGTTGAAATGACTAGATAGTTGAGTTCTTACTTTATGGCCTTCTTTTAATTAATGAAATGGAATGATGAAGAGTATTTAGTTGAAATGACTAGTTGGTTGAGTTCATTGTTGTATCATCCTTTTGTTTTAAACCCCTCTTAATGATACTAATGGTAGTTGGTGAATTAATACCTACCTTCTTCCTCTTTGTTTATAAAATTGCCACTCTTAATACCTAAATATGTGCACTGTCCTCTCTCACCAAAGGAGTCCTCTCTTTGGTAAGTCTTTCCCTCCCTTACATGAGTTCATTGTGTTGTATTAATGGTACTAATGGTAGTTGTATTCTTTAGATGAGGTTTACCTTCTAATTAAGGTTTTGTTTTTGTTTTTTTTTTTTGTTGTAAACTAATGTCATTGTGTTCCTTTTCTTTTGTTTATCTCCAATGTCTTCATGGTACGTGGTCTAATCTTGAACGTTCTTAGGTGTGCATTTCATATGTCCACGATCACGAATCCTAGAGGTATCTTTCCCTTGACTATTTTATATACATATGTTTTACTTCTTTTTTTCTTATGCAATAACTTTACTTCTACTTTGGTTCCTAATTTATTTACTTTATTTTGTAGGTCTTCTTTCTTCATACTCTAGGCTAGGCCGGTCAATGCATCTTGAAGCCCGTCAACATAATTTTTATTTCCATTCACTCTGTTTTATGTTTTTTTAAGTAGAACATTGTTCTTTACGGAATTTGCTAAGAACTTCAACTTTTGTATGTTATGGAATTTGTTAGGTTTCATTTTTTAGAATGTTTGTTTTGGTGGATTTTTCTTTTCTTTTACCAATTTTAATGATATTTATATTTGAGTTCTCTTTGTATGTTATAAGAATCACAAATTTTTGTTTTGTATGGATGTACATTTGTGTTATGTTTTTTTTTTTTTTTTTTTTTTTTTTTTTTTAATAATATTCACAATTGTGATTAGGTTATGTTGACTTAAAAAAAAGAGTAGATGGAAATATGTTTTTAGCCCATTCAAATGGACTTAGGCAATATGATTTTAGATTAAGTTTTAACATAAGGAATGTAAAGTATATTAATAATCTAAACTGTGGGCATTGAAAATTTAGGACTAGTTGTGAAAAAAATTATTGCTACTCCAACCCAAACAATTTAGGACTACTCTCTAAAAAAGAAAAACTTACTGCTACTGTTTTTTTTTTTTTTAAAAAAAAATCTATTGTTTTAAACATAAAAAAAGGGAAAAATACACTTTTGGTCCCTGAGGTTTGGGTTAAGTGACACTTTGGTCCCTGAGTTTTCAAACTCAACAAAAATACCCCTGAGGTTTGAGATAAGAGCACTTTGGTCCCTGCCATCAAATTTTCTGTTAACTTTTAACGGTTGCTGACGTGGAACTATTATTTTAATATAAAAATTATATATTTTATTTTTTTAAATAAAAATATTAAAAAAATAAAATATTAATATTTAATTTTTTTTTATTCTTTCTCCCTTTCCTTTCTCTCTTCTTCTTCTTCTTCTTCTTCTTCTTCTTCTCCATCTTCTCTTCTTCTCCACCTTCTCCTTCCTCCTTCTTCTTCTTCCTATGTCCGGCGACCGGCGGCCACCGCTCGTCGCCGCCGCTGACGACTTTTTTTTTTTTCCTTTTCTCTTCTTTCCTCTTTTTCTCTTATTTCTTCACTGATTTTTTTTTAAAAAAAAAAAAAAAAAAAGAGGAAGCGTAGCGTGTTGTGCTTTCTCTTGACTTGCTTGAAGCAAACTGATGAGGCTCTTTTCTGGTTTTCTTCTTTGCTTGTTTTTGTGTGTTTTTTCTTTTTTTTGCATCTTTGATCTGGATGCTGGAGGTTTCTTGATTAATATTTTTTTTTGCTTTGGAAATTTTTGTTTGCAGTGACGTTATTTGTGGCTGGGAGCGGTGGTGGAAGAATAGGTGGATTTTGCTTTTGAGATCTAAAGTGTTGTGAGTGGAGATCGTCAGTTCTTGGAAGTAGTTGATGAAGCAGTGTCACTAATTATTGCGCTATTCTCGGATTCAAATATTTTGGGAATGTGCACAGTGGAATGCCGCTGTTGAAATTCCAATTTCTAGGTTTTCTTCGCGTTCTGATGCTATTGTGGTCCTAAATTCCTGATTATACATGCCATGACTACCATACGGGCGTACAAGCTACGTATCCTTTCTCAATGTGTGGAGGTTCATCTAGGGATTTTAAATTTTCAAAGTGAAGTGTTGTTATTAAGACTTGATCTGCGTGTATTGTCGCGTTATTTCACATTGTGATTTTCATCAGATCTCTGAGTGTGTGAGTCCGAGCGTTCTGTTTTTATTTCGAAGTATTTGAGTATATGGTCTGCCAATTAGAAATAGCCTTGGCTTACAATTTGAGGCCGAGGAAGGCTCCTACCTGTTTGCCTTAACAATTATTTATACAGAAGAATTTGTGGCTCATTCTTCCGCCGTCAATTGCCTGAAGATTGGGAGGAAGTCATCCCGTGTTCTTGTCACAGGGGGCGAAGACTTCAAAGTTAATCTCTGGGCTATTGGTAAACCCAATGCCATACTGGTATGTCTCAATTTCTATCTCTTGACTCTGGTTACAGTAGAATACAAAAGTTGTGTTCTATTAATTTGTTCTCAAGTTAACAAAAATGAGGTTTGACAAACCAATTATTTGATAGTTGGCAATCCTATACATTTTCGGTTTGTATTGGACTTCTTGTCCACGATATTCAAACATTCTCGCTTGAATCACTTGCATCTTGTTTTGTTATACATGTGGATTTTAAAAAAGAAAGAAGAGAAAAAGAAAGAAGAGAAAAGAAAAAAAAAGAAAAAAAAAAGGTCGCCAGCGGTAGGGGTGTTCATCTTCAGACCGAAAACCGACACGACCGACCGAAACGAACCGAACCGACGGCGGTCGGTCGGTTAGCCGACCAAGTCGGTCGGTGTCGGTTCTTAAATTGGGGAGGTCGGTCGGTCGGCCAAACAATTTTACACATAATCGACCGACCGACTTTACACATAACCGACCGACTGCCCAATATATTTATATATAAGAAAATCATTTTAAAAAAAACACATAACTTACCGACTTACCGACCGATTTTACACATAACCGACCGACTGCTGTTCTTCATCTCAATTTTGATGATCTTAAAAAAAAACCGACCGAACCACCATTCGGTCGGTCGGTTGGCAGCACCCATCGAAAGTCGTCGGTTTCCAGATTTTTGGAAAACCGACCGACCGGTCGGTGTCGGTTTTCCCCCAAAACCGACACCGACCGACCGATGAACACCCCTAGCCGGCGGCGACGAGCAGTGGTCGCCGGTTGCCGGTAGGGATGGCAAAAATCCCCGCGGGGTCGGGTCCCCGTTGGGACCCGCCCCTAACGGGGCGGGGAATCCCCGGTTTGACCGGGTATAGGGGTCAAACCGGGGATCCATTTTGGGTCCGCGGTCAGGGACAGGGCGGGGATGGGGATGGTATCCCCGCCCCGTCCCCGACCCCGCCCCGAATAATTAGTTTTATTTATTTTTTAAAAAATATGTATTATATATATTATATTTACAATAATAATATTATTCTTATATTACTTATAAAATTCTATAAAGTTTTTTTTTTTGTTTTTAATTCTTAAGTGTTGGTTTATTGTATTGTTTAGTTTATATTTTTCTTTTTCTTTTCTTTTTTACTTAATTTAAGTGTTTAAACTTCTAATAAAACATATCTAATGTTATAAAAATTAATTATTTAAATAAATAAATAAATATAATACTAATGTTAACATAAAAGTATGTATAATTTTAATATATATCTTAATTTTAAATCATTTTTGTTAAAAAATAATTTTAAAAAGAATAAAAAAAAGCGGGGATTTTTCCCCGCGGGGACTCGATCCCCGAATGGGATTCTCCGACCCCGACCCCGACTCCCTGAAACGGGGAATGGGGCGGGGACGGGGATTAAAATTCCCCACGGGGACGGGGATGAGGAGTGCGTCCCCGGCCCCACCCCGCCCCGTTGCCATCCCTAGTCGCCTGACATAGGAAGAAGAAGGAGGAAGGAGAAGGTGGAGAAGATGAAAAGGAAGAAGAAGAAGAAGGGAGAGAAAGAAATGGGAGAAAGAATAAAAAAAATAATTAAATATTAATATTTTATTTTTTTAATATTTTTTATTTAAAAAAATAAAATATATATTTTTTTATATTAAAATAATAGTGTCACGTCAGCAACCGTTAAAAGTTAACAGAAAATTTGACGGCAGGGACCAAAGTGCTCCTTATCTCAAACCTCAGGGGTATTTTTGTTGAGTTTGAAAACTCAGGGACCAAAGTGTCACTTAACCCAAACCTCAGGGACCAAAAGTGTATTTATCCTAAAAAAAATAGTTGGAAATACGTCTTTAGATCTATGGAAGTTGGAAATATGCCTTAAAAAAAACTATGACTAAATTCCAAAACTTGGTTAGTTAGCATTGAAAATTGATTTTTTTTTTTATAAACTCATTGTTATTGTTTTTTTTTTTTCAATTCAATTGTTTTAAAGCAAATTAAACTATGACTACATTTTTGTAATGAATTTTATTGCTACTGTTTTTTTTTTCAAAATTAAAAATTATTGCTACATTTTTAAAGGTACACAATTGTTTTTAAAAAATAATTATATTATCAAACATATAAAATAACCAAAGTACACAAACTAAACTAGGACTTCAAAAAATGTATTTGAAAAATTAATACATGATTACACTTTGTTTTATATCGATGTATTTGGAATCAAATTTTTTCTAAAGCAATGGATTCAATTAGTCGAAAATATGTTTTTAGCCTATTAAAATGAATTTTAGATTAAGAACTTAGACAATATACAACTAACTTCGATACAATAACCCGCATGTTAATACAGATGGCATCATCCACTTCGAAAGTCCGTAAACATATTTGGACACCAATGGAGGATGAAGTTTTGGTCCAGTGCCTGTTACAGTTAGTTCAAGTAGGTGGTTGGAAGGTTGACAACGGGACATTTAGATCGGGGTATTTGCAACAAGTATTGAAGTTGATGAAAGAGAAATTGCCAAGATGCGACATACAAGTGACCCCGACCTTGGAGTACAGAGTGTGTTGAGATTGGTGTCCTAAAACTCGTAGATAGTGAATGTTAAACGAATTATATACTTATTCGATAAAGGTGTTATCGAGATTGATTCAGTAAAAGTCATTACTGAATAAATTAAATTGCACATATAATAACCCAAATCCAATAAACTAAGATACATGGCTATAGGATGAACACTTGAGCTTTATGTAGAGACATAAAAGTGGATCAAGCTTGAGTAATAGCCAAAACGGTCTATAGTATAGGAATAGGGTTGGGTACCTTATTCTGGAGACACTATGAGACGCGACCCACTTTATAGATGGTATAGACGATGTGATCCTAAATCGTCCATGTAGAGACATGCGAGTGGGAGCGTCCTATGCAATGAGTTTACATAAGACCAGGACCGAGAAATAAGTCGCTCTCGCTTTATAACACCGTTTACTGACGAGACTGACTATTTCATGTGATGACCTAGGTAACTCGATCTTAATCCTGAGCTAACTATGAACTCCTGTTTATTCGGGCTTATCCTTAGATCTCCATAGGTGAGAGTGACTCAGTATCGTCGACTCAATAAGCCTCCCATTTTAGGGATAGGAACGGGTAGATAGCTGGGGACATAGTCGTGCAAGAAGGAATTCACTCCTACCCGAATAAGGGATAGTAGAGAGGTTGTTCCCTTAAGTGCTGACTCCGGGGCTTGAACAAAGGGATCCCGCCCTCTCATTGGCCCGAGAGGGACTCGGTTTATTGGTTGGACCATAAACCAATTGTTCATTAGAGGATCAGTGGGACTTAAGGAACTAGAAGTACTATAGGGGTAAAACGGCTTATTGACCTAGCTATAGCTACGAACAATCTATGAAGGATCGACTTACTAATCATGGTTAAATCAAGTGGACGGAAATATATCTATAGTGAGGGGAGTGCAACTATCGGGCTATAGTGGAGTGTCCCGATAGTTAACGAATGTTGGCTAGCTTGGACAATGAGATTTGTCGGTTAGCCTCGAATCGTTGGAGCCCATGATCTATAGGTCCATTAGGTCCCCCTACTAGCTCATAATTAAGCCTAGAACAAAAGATAGGAAGCTTTGAATCGTTCAAAATCGGGAAAAAGGGTATTATCGTAAATTGTGTTTGACACAATAATTTAATTATGAATTAAATTAGAAAATGAGAGATGAAGTATTTAAAAGTGTTTTGAATACTATATATGTATTAGGAATCATATATATGGAATTGCACAAGATAACAAAGATTAATTAGATTAATCATATCAAAATTAATTTGAAAATTTTCAAATTAATTACCAAGCAATCAATTTCAATTTAGAATTGAATTTGGGGGTAATTTGCAAGCTTGAAATTTGATTTCAATTTGAATTTAGTGGATTTAGTTGGAAATCCACTTAATGCATGATCATTCAAAGTGGAAAGACAACTCAATCATGCATTGTTGCATGTCTTGTGTAATGTACACCTAGAATCAACTTGAGCTTGCAAATACACCATGTGTCTTGTGTCTTGAGGCTTGGCTTTGCATGGAGAATGTCTTTAAAAGGAGTTTGAATCATATTCAAACAATAAGAGAGCCATTTCCTTAATGTTATGCTGCTGGAATTTGGACTCAAAGTTCTCTCATCTCTCATTCTTCTCCATTCTTTGATGCTTCAAGCATTCCCTTCCCATTCCCTATCTTATATAGACTCCCACAAGTCGTTCTTGGCCCGGAGTATAGTAGGGAAGACTCTAGAGGTTGTCCAAGGAGCATAGGAGAGGCAAACACCACAAGGAGTTCAACATAAGTGAGCTACAAAGGTTGGTGTTTTCTAAACTCTCTATTCTGTCTTTTCTAGAACATGCATGCTTTAGGAGTAAAATTGAATGTCTTAAGTACTTTCGATCTTCAATTGCTTCCGCATGTGTAATATGTACACCTTCAATTGGTATCAGAGCATGATTAGAGCACTTAATTCGTTTTAATTTTGCTTTGGTGGGTACCATTTTGAAATTGAATTTTCTGTGTGCTAAAATGGAAGTGTTCTGGTTTGGCAATTTTTTGAGCATTCAAACCTTCATGAAATTTTAATTGCTCGGATATGTAAGAGCGTTAATGTGTGTACTATAGTCTGTAATTTTTATAGAGTCATTAGAGTCCATATAGGCTGTAAAATCGAAGAAAAACCGGAGAGGACGCAGCAGAAAATGAAAATTCCAGCAAGCTGTTTTTTTAATTCCAGCAGCAGTTTTTTTTCCCTTCTTCTTTTCCAGTCCGGTTCGGTTTGTTTGCAGCCGGTTCAGCCCCTATACACACTTTTGAAGGTCGGTTCACTCCATGAAGGGTTGGTTCGAGTCGGTTCGTGAAGCTCGAGATTGATTCAAGCAATTTTTTATTAATTATTATTGTAATAATTAGTTAATTGTTTGTTTTTAGATTGCCAAACCATTCCATTTTAGCTTGATTTAATTTCTTTATGCATTGTGAATGTATGATTTAATTAAATGATTGTATGTGCATTATGAGCATGCCATATAGATTAAAATCCCACCATAGGAAAGCATTTTCATGCATTTGTTTAATTTGAATAAGTGTTATTGATTAATTCAAATGCATGAGGGAAATTTCATGTTTAATTAATATAAGTGTTGTATTAATTTAGGGAGATTCATGCTTGAATGGTTAATTAAAATTGATTATTCTTATAATAGTTATAATTATTAATTGATAAAATTAACCAAGCATGAAGCATGAAATTTCATTAGTTTGATTATAAGTGTTATTCTCAAATTAGGCTTGTTAGGGATTGTTTTTATAATTGTTATAAAAAGAGATAGAAATCTAAAATCTATAACAAGATTAAGTGCATGCTCACTTAGGTTAATGAACCTTCAACGATTCGATCAACTTGCATAGTTTAGGTCGATATCTTGTAAAACAATGGTTACGAGAGAACTCACCCGACAAGATGCTGTCTAAGGCTGAAGGTATTTAAGTTGACGGTTTACGGAACACCTCCTACCTGGGCATCGATTCGGTTCTTGAGTTAAGTTAACTCGAGTTTTATGAGCATGCGTGAGCGGTGTGAGGTTTTAAAGTGTTATCACCTAGACATCGTAGTATAAAGCGTTATACAAACCTAGACATAGGTTGTTTCTAAATGGTGCTTTTCTTATAACTTGAACGATTGATTGTTATATCATTTTAAACACCATTAGAAAGCATGTTATAGGGTTAATTCATTAAAAGTTATAAGAGTTATAATAGTTAATGAATAGAATCCATAAAACCTATAACAAAGAGTTGCATGCTAACATAGGTTCTTAGGATCTTATCATTCTTAAATTGTTTAAAATGAAATAGATCTAAGATCGTCTTTTCTAATAGGATTAGAAATATGTCTTACTTAGTTTTTTAAAATAGTTTTAAAATTTGAGTAAGTAGGACATAAGACCTTGGTTATAAGGGAACTCTCCCGGCAAATGGTTCGGAACCTGAGTTGAATTAATCAAAGTCTTACTAGCATGCAATGTCACTAGGTTATTAAACGAGTTTAATTCACCTAGACATTTAGTGTAAAGACCTTGTTTAATAAGTAATAGACCCTAAAACTTTACGACACTTTAGTGGGAGGAAAAGTATAGAAACAAAATATTCATATTAAGTTTCTACTCTCACGTCCCCCTGAGTTCACACCGTGAGATCCATGCTTGGCCTCGAGGCGCCCTGGGAGCGTCCCCCTACGGATGGTGTTTGCATGGGTTAATATCAAGGTGAATGGGGAAAGTGTTCATAGTAAGTGGGAGAAGGAAACGTGTCAAACGTATCCTGCGGTCTCCATCATTAGGTTGCACCGTGAGATTCCTATGCGCTGCCTGCGAGTCGCCCTGGGAGCGATCACCCTACGGAAGGCTTGTGCATGGGATTCGGAACAACGCAAACTCCAAAAATGGATAGGGTTTCCTAGGGCCATTCCCAACATTAGCTCTTCCCTACGGTGGCATTATTGGGGCCGCCCTCTGCAATCTGAAAATGATGGGTAACACTTACAAGATGGTCTTGACCAAATTAACGTTAGCTAATAACTATTGGAGTAAGAGTTATTCTGGGAATATTATTTGGCCGAGATTGTCTCGATTCAGAGGAGGAGTAGCTGACTGCCCTACGGTAGCGATTATTCTAAACCCCTAAAGTATCGTTGCAAAATAAATCAATTGTATATATGGGTCGATGATTGCTTTTGCTAAATCTGATTGGATAAATGTGATTAATGGGTTTAGTGCATGTTTCTAATAGAGATTAATTTGTTTGTTTCAGCAATATGTCGAAAAACGTATGTGCTTTGTCAAATGCCAAATTAAACGGTTTAGTACATTCGACTAAGAATACTTGCTTAAACGCTAAACACGTGGCAAAGAATTTAGGTTTGGTCTCAACTGAGGAATGTCCTCAAATTAACTGCGTAGTCAAGAAAAACATGATCCACGACTCTAAATGTGATTTATTAGTCTTGGAAACGTGTTTAGTGGAAAACGACGATTCTGCCTGGATACTTCATTCAGGTGCCACTAATCACGTATGTTCTTCATTTCAAGGAATGAGTTCCTGGCAGCAGCTAATAGCTGGAGAGATGACTCTTAAAGTTGGAACAGGAGAAGTCATCTCGGCTATTGCAGTGGGAGACATAAAATTATTCTTCACCAAGGAACGCTACATGATATTAGATAATGTGTACATAGTTCCGAAGATTAAAAGAAATTTGATTTCTTTATCTTGTTTATTAGAACAAGGTTACTCAATTTCTTTTTCTGTTAATGAAGCGTTCATAACTAAAAGAGGTATTGATGTTTGCTCTGCAAACTTGAAGAATAAATTATATGTTTTGAGACCAATTGAGTCTAAAGCTATTTTAAATCACGAGATGTTTAAAACCGCTGAGACTCAACCTAAAAAGCGAAGAGTTTCTCAAGATACCTATCTCTGGCACTTGAGGTTAGGCCATATCAACCTCAATAGGATTGGGAGATTGGTCAAGAGTGGACTTCTAAACAAGTTAGAAGACGACTCGTTGCCTCCTTGTGAATCATGCCTTGAGGGCAAAGTGACAAAACGACCTTTTACCGGAAAAGGTTTTCGTGCCAAAGAGCCCTTAGAGCTCATTCATTCGGACCTCTGTGGACCAATGTGAAGGGATAAAAGCCCTATGTGCAGCGGAAAAACACAGAGACCTTTTCGAATAATAAAAGGTCGATTGGGATACCAATACGACGGCAAAAATAATAATTTTTACAGCGACAATAATAGATAAAAACTGCTGTAAAAAACAGATACAAGCATGCATAAACAGGAGAATAATTCTAGATCTAATCTAGAATTGGGTCCTATTGACCCTAGTTCAAGAAGAACCTTACCTTTGAAGAAATCCTTGAACTTTTCGCCAAATTCTCTGAATTTCTCCCAAAAAATACAGCAGCAAATCACCTTTGTCTTGCTTGAAAATTGCATGAACACCACCACAGGGATACACCGGTATTCTCCAATTGGGATACTGCGTTGAGTGCTGGTGGGAGCAAAAAAAATTCTAGGATTTTCTCTGGATCAAATTCTCTGAGAGATCTCTCTGGGAGAGAATGCAAACTGAGAGAGAGCTATTGGGGAGGGAGTCAGGCGTGAGACCAGGGAGACAATGGATCTTCTACGCCGTCATCAGGTATGACTACTTGTGTTTCTGTTAAACCCAGGTAGCGGTTAGGTTGTATCACAACCCTCCCACTGCGTCGAAGCTCTCCCACTACGTGAGGAGGACTAGATCGACGAGAAGAACTGCATTCTCCAACAACTCTTGTTGAAGGACCAGGTTCATCAACAACCCTTGTTGATCCTTATGTAGCTTCTCCTAATACTAACTTACTTCGTGGTTGATGATTTCGTATGTGGTCTTCCTCCAAGAAAGTTGCATTTGTCGATACAAATACTTTATTATCTTGAGGGTCATAGAAAAGACCACCTCTCGTTTCTTTCGGGTACCCAACAAATTGGCATAATCTCGTACGTGGTTCCAATTTCTTAGGATTTGTCACTAACACATGTGCAGGACAACCCCAGATACGGAAGTAACACAAACTAGGTTTACGTCCCTTCCATAGCTCAAAAGGAGTTTCAGAAACACTTTTTGAGGGAACATTGTTAAGAATATGTACTGCAGTCGCTACTGCATACCCCCAAAACGAGCTAGGCAATTGAGCATAGCTCATCATAGATCGAACCATGTCTAACAAGGTTCTGTTTCTCTTTTCTGATACACCATTTTGCTGAGGTGTACCAGGTGCTGAGAGTTGTGATTGGATTCCATGTTCTATCATATAGTCCTGGAATCGCTGATCTAAATACTCTCCACCTCGATCTGATCGAAGTGTCTTAATTGTTTTACCTAACAGGTTTTCTACCTCAGCCTTAAACTCTTTGAACTTTTCAAGAGCTTCAGACTTATGGTCCATCAGGTATAAGTAACCGTATCGAGAATAATCATCTATGAAAGAGATGAAATATTCATAACCACCTCGAGCCTTTACATTCATTGGACCACAAAGATCCGAATGTATTAGTTCAAGTGGTTCTTTGGCCCTATAACCTTTTCCAGTAAAAGGCCTCTTGGTCATTTTACCCTCGAGACACGATTCACAGGGTGGTAAAGATGTATCTTCTATGTCACTTAGAAGCCCATTTTTAACCAAACGATCGATCCGATCGATGTTAATATGACCAAGACGAAGATGCCAAAGATACGTGTTGTTACTTAAATGAGAAACTTTTTGCCTTTTGTTTTGCGTTTCAGCCGTTTTAAACATTTCATGACTTAAAATGGCCTTTGCATCATTTGGTCTTAACACAAATAAATTATTCTCACGCTTAGGTGAACAAATGTAAACTCCATTCTTTAAAATTAAAGCTTCGTTAAGCAAGAATGAAACAGTATAACATTGTTCTAATAAAGCTGAAACAGAAATTAGGTTCCTTTTAATTCTAGGAACCAAATACAAGTCCTCTAAAATTAAAAACCTATTTCTAAAGAATAATTTTGCAGCTCCCACTGCACGAGCTGAAACGACGTCTCCCGTTCCGACTTTGTGCGTCATTTCACCCTCTGCCAGCTGCTGGAAATTATTTCCCTGAAAAGAAGAACAAACATGATTAGTGGCTCCCGAATCCAGTATCCAGGCAAACTCATCATGTTCAACGAGACAAGTCTCTAACACAAGTAAATCGAATTTACCTTCTTTTTCTCTTCTCTTCTCAGCAAGGTAGCGGGGACAGTTGTGCTTCCAGTGACCATCTGCATTGCAGTGGAAGCATCTACCTTTATCGGCCACGACCTTGGCCTTCCCCTTCCCTTGCACAGCCTGTGCAGGAGCCTTCCCCTTGTCTCCCTTCCTCTTCTGGATCTGCTTCGATGAAGAAGCCTGGGGTACAGATTTAGTCCCTGAGGATGAACCCTTCAGGAACTTTTTCTTGGAATGGGCCACATTGGCCTCTCCTTTCACCACATTCTTTCCCTTGCTCTTTTGCAGGGACTCGTAAATCTGTAACTCCGAGAGGAGGGTAGTCAGGTTGAACTGAATCTTATTCATGCTTGCGTTCGTCCTGAAAGATAGATAGCTCGCCGGGAGCGAGTGAAGGATGAACGCAACCTGACTGCGCTCGCAGACAACCCCGCCATTTGCCTCAGCTATATTGAACTGGTTAATCATGTCCAGGACATGTTCCCGAACAAATTGACCTTCCAGCATCTTGGCATTGAAGACATTCTTCAAGGCATCGTGGTGGAGCTGGTAGGACGGAAGTCCAAACATCTCCTGCAGGGAATTCATAATTTCCCTGGCAGTTGCCACGTTCTCATAACGCTTGGCCAACACTTCAGACAAGCTGACCAAAATATAGACCTTGACCTTTTCATTGGCCTTGGTCCAGCGTTCGTAGGCGTCTTTAGCTGCCTGAGAGGCAGTGCGAGGGGGAACGGGAGGACATTCCTCCGTTAAGACGAATCTTAAATCCTCAAACACGAGTATTGTATTGAGGTTTGATTTCCATTGTGGAAAATTCTCGCCGGTAAGTTGTTCATTTTTAAGGAGGGATATTATAGAGGAAGACATTGCTGAAAAACAAACAAGTGACCGTATTAGTTATCTTTGCCTTAACCCATCATACAAGCAATACAAACAATTGCATACATTCAATCAATTTTGCAAACAAACAATCAAAGAACCCTAATAAAACTATGATTGTGTTTCGCAACGATGCTTTAGAGGTTTAGAAGAACAGCCACCGAAGGGTGATCAGTTGTTCCTCCTCTAAAATGAGACTCTTCTCAGTCAATTTCTAATACCAGAATAACTCATATTCCATTAGATATTAACCACCGTTGTTCGGTCAAGGATTTGTTAACAAATTAACTCCTCCCCGTAAGTGTAACCCTCCCACTTTCAGATCCCAGAGGCACGCACCAACAGGCTACCGTTAGGAAAGACAACTGTTGGTAATTAGCCTAAGTGATCCTATCCTTTTCAGGAGTTCACGGTGTTCCGAATCCTATGATCAGGCCCTCCGAAGGGGTGGTTGCTCCAGGGCAACACGCAGGCGGATCATAGGAATCTCACGTTGTGACCTAGGGGTGGAGACCGAAGGATACGTTGACACGCATCCCGCTCCCACTTACTATAATCACTTTTCCCATTCACCTTGGTATTGACCCATGCAAACACTCTCCGAAGGGAGGCCGCTCTACGACGACACGAAGCCGAGCATGGATCTCACGGTGTGAACGTCACGGGGACGTAGGAGCAAAACTCAATTTAAATTAAGTTTTGTAATTTTCCTCCCACTAAAGTAACTGATTATTAATTTTAGGGTTTGATTAAACCTAGATAAATCCGGCTAAGTCATTTATCTAAGTCTAGTCCTATTATAACTATTATAATAAGACCTAATGTCTAGGTGTATTAAACCAATTTAATTAACCTAGTGACATTATTCTAACATTAACCTGAGATTAATTCAACTCCGGTATTCCAGATCAGTTCCCAGGTAGGAGGTGTTCCGTTTACCGTCAACTTAAATACCTCCAATCCTTAGACAGAACTTCACTGGTAGAGTTCCCTTATAATCTTAGGAATGTTCGTCCTACTTAGTTCATTAAAACTATTTTAAAACTAAGTAAGATCTTCTAATCCTATTAGAAAATGATCTTAGGTCTAATTAATTTTAACCCATTAAAATTAATTCAATTTTAACCTAAGATCCTATGATCACATGCATATGTTGATTATAGATTGACGGTTTCTAATCATAAAATTTTAAACTATTTCAAAATTTTATAATGATTAGCCCTATAATCATGCATACTATAGTTTTTAAAACAATTAACAATCATATTCAAGTTAATGAAATTTTAAACTATAGTACTATGCATTGCATGATAATTAATATAACCCTTATATTAATCTATGGATGTATCATGCTTAATGCAATTTGATTTCCATTTAAATAATAAACAACTTTATTATAGCCAATAATGGAAAATCAACTTAGCATGCTGCAAACAAATAATTTTTAATATAACTCTTATATTAAAACTATGTAATTGCATGCATCATACTATTCCATTTTCATGAATTTAATAACTCTACTATATATTAAACAAATCATGAAAATCAAACCATGCATTTCAAACATATATTATAATCTAATTATAACATTCATAAATGCATGAGCATGCTTTATATCCTAAGGTGGGATTAAATTTAAATGACATCCATAAAGCATTTAAATAGCGAATAAACCGATTTAATTGGCCCCTAGGATAGATTAAAGCAAAATTACATTAATAAAGCAATAAATCTATCCTATTACAAAATTCTGCAGCTCCAAATCCGGTCTACTAGCCTTGAACCGACCCGAACCACTTCGAACCGGACTTGAAAAACTCGAACCGCACCCAAAACGGGTCAAACCGGACCGAACCGGTCCCAGCTGACCCAAAACGCTCGAACCGAACCGGCCAAATTAGGGCACCACGTCTGTTTTCGCGAAAATCCTGGAGCCGCACAAAATCGTGACAGCGTCGAGACGCTGCGAAGAAAGCGTCCCGACGCTGGCGCGATTTCAACCGTCTGGAGCGTGGAATCGCGACAGCGTCGAGACGCACAATGCCTAGCGTCCCGACGCTGTTGCGTCTGGAGCTGTTTCCTGGGCAGAACAGCGGCTGTTCTTCATGAAATTCACCAATTTCTTCTGCGATCTCCATCGATTTTCAAGCCTAAACCTGACCCGGACTTATACAGACTCGATTTACACAATTTTGCCCAAAAACGCAGGGGCCTAACATGATCAAATCAAATAAAATTGCGGTAAATCTATGGCCAAATTAAATCAAAACAGTTTATCGCAAACCCACATTCATAATGCATAATTAATCCCACCATACAGCCATTCGCAAATCTCAAAAACAACGTTTTAATTCGAAATGGCTCTGATACCAAATGAAAGGATAAAAGCCCTATGTGCAGCGGAAAAACACAGAGACCTTTTCGAATAATAAAACGTCGATTGGGATACCAATACGACGGCAAAAATAATAATTTTTACAGCGACAATAATAGATAAAAACTGCTGTAAAAAACAGATACAAGCATGCATAAACAGGAGAATAATTCTAGATCTAATCTAGAATTGGGTCCTATTGACCCTAGTTCAAGAAGAACCTTACCTTTGAAGAAATCCTTGAACTTTTCGCCAAATTCTCTGAATTTCTCCCAAAAAATACAGCAGCAAATCACCTTTGTCTTGCTGGAAAATTGTATGAACACCACCACAGGGATACACCGGTATTCTCCAATTGGGATACTGCGTTGAGTGCTGGTGGGAGCAAAAAAAATTCTAGGATTTTCTCTGGATCAAATTCTCTGAGAGATCTCTCTGGGAGAGAATGCAAACTGAGAGAGAGCTATTGGGGAGGGAGTCAGGCGTGAGACCAGGGAGTCAGTTCTCCAACTCTCTGACCACGTCTTTTTTTAAAACTAAAATATCAGATAACTGATAAATCAGTTATCTGATATTTTAATTAATTATAATTTTAAAACATAATTTTAAATTATAATTAATTATATTTTAATTAATCTAAATTAATTAAAATAACATTAATTTAAATCCAATTTAAATTAATATCCCTCTTGTATTATAGTTTAATTAAATCCAATTTAATTAAACTAAACTAATTAATTAATTCGAAATTAATTAATAAAATAAAATAAAATTGAACATCACATATTCAATTACTATTTTCTCTCTCAAAAACTATAGTATTAATATACATCCAATGCATATTAATTATAACCTATAGTTTTAATATGAACCACTTCATATTTTAGTATAATATTCAAACACCTTTGAATATTCAATCCATCCTTAGAATTTTACCTCAACGCCCTAAATGAGCTACCGGTGGGACCTAATGGACCTACAGATCAGAAGCTCCAACGATATGAGATTAGTTGGTTAAACTCATTAACCAAGTTAATCAATATTCGTTAACTGTGGTTCACTCCACTAAAGAACCACAGCTGCACTCTTCTCACTGCAGATATATTTCTGTGTCCACGGATATTGACCGTCAGCAGCAAGTTAGCCCTTCACGTGTGTTCGTACCCCAGCTAGGTCAAATTATCGTTTTACCCCTGGGCTACCTCTTGGTCCTTAAGTACCAGTGCTCCTCTAATGAACAACCTGTTTGTGGTCCAACCATCAAACAGAAAACCCTCTCGTGCCATAAAGAGGGTAGGGCCCTTTGTTCAAGACCCGAAGACACCACTTAAGGGAACACACCTCTACTTACCCTCATATCAGGAAGGAGTGAATTCCATCTTGTAAGACTACGTTCCCAGCTCCCCATTCGGTCTTGTCCCCAAAATGGTAGGCTTATTGAGTCGGCGAACTGGCCACTCTCACCCGTACAAATCAAAGGACAATCCCTCATGGACAGGAGTCCATAATCCACTCAGGATTAAGGCCAAGTTGCCTAGGTCATCCTAGTGAAATAGAAACCGAGCTAACCAACGGTGTTATAGTTAGTGGTTAACTATTTCGCGGTCCGGTCTTTGTGCAAACTCATTGCACAGGATACCCTCACTCGCATGTCAACCACATGAACGTGTTGGATCACTACGTTTGTATCAATATACAAAGCGGGCCGTATCCATAGTGTCACCAGGATAAGGTACCCAGCCTTATCCCTATACTACAGACCCTTTAGGCTAAAACTTGAACATTGATCCCCGCATGTCCCTACATACTAGTTCAAGTCTCATTCTATTAGCCATGGATGTTTAGTTTATTGGATTAGGGTTAGCAAGACAAGATATAATACAAACATTGAATAATACATCACTTTATTAATGTTCGGTCAAATGTACATTTACTATCTACGAGTTTTAGGGCATAAAACCCAACACAATGAACATTAGAGCTCAAGGAGGGTACGAATATTTCATCAGTTTCGTTGATGATTATTCGAGGTATGGCTATCTCTACCTGATGCATCATAAGTCCGAAGCTTTTGAAAAGTTCAAGGAGTATAAGGCCGAGGTTGAGAACCTATTAGGTAAGACGATAAAAACACTTCGATCCGATCGAGGTGGAGAGTATATGGACTTAAGTTTTCAAGACTATTTGATAGAGCATGGAATTACGTCCCAACTCTCAACCCCTAGTACACCTCAACAAAACGGTGTATGAGAAAGGAGAAACAAAACCTTGTTGGACATGGTTCGTTCGATGATGAGTTATGCTCAGTTGCCTAACTCGTTTTGAGGTTATGCAGTAGAGACTGTTGTTTATATCTTGAACGTAGTTCCCCCTGTTGGGTTTTATGCCCTAAAACTCGTAGATAGTGAATGTAACCGTTGACCGGATATTAATGAAATAATATTGATATATTTTTCCATTAGTTGTTATTAGTTATTTTATGTTTGTCTTTGCCTAATAATAACCCTAACACTACAAGAAAGAAGGGATTTAGCGACGAAACTCTAGCGACGAAACAATAAAAGTCGCAAGCCAGCGACGAAAATAGAAAGGAGTCGCATCTGTGCGACGAAAACGACGATTTCGTCGCAAGGCATGCGACGAAATGAGTGTTTAGTCGCACTATGGCGCTAAAAATTTGGTGGTCGCGCCCATTGTTTTGGACTTTGCGACGAAAATAGAGGTAACGTCGCACGGTTGCGTCGAAAAAAGGGTTTTCGTCGCTGGTATCCTGCGACGAAACGAAACATATCGTCGCACATCCCCCTCGCTCAGAGTGCTGATGGGACTTTTGACAGCAGTTGCGTCGAAAATCCATCTTTCGTCGCAGCCTCCTTCGGTCATCGTGCATTGATGGGACTAGTGACAGCAGATGATGCGACGAAACTAGGCGTTTCGTTGCACGGGCAGCGACGCAAAAGGCAATTTCGTCGCAGCCCCCATCGATCAGAGTGCCTTAATGGGACTTGTGACAGCAGATTGTGCGACGAAAATAGGCTTTTCGTCGCAAGCTCAGCGACGAAAATGCCACTTTCGTCGCAACCCCCCTCTTTTACCGTGTGGGATTTGAATCGACCGATGCGACGCTTTGGGTGGTTTCGTCGCTGACCGCTTTAAACCCATCCCCTTTTCATTTTTCATATTCGTTCGAACGTTTGAGAGAGAGAGAGAGAGAAAGCTTCGGTCGACTGCTTTGCTGAAAAGGAGAAGGTTGGTCGACGGTCAGAGCTTCACCGGTTGGGGGTCGGCCGACGGTGAGAGCTTCACCGGTGGGAGTTCGTCGGAAAGGTAAGTGATTCTCCGTCTTCTCTTTCCATCATTTTTTTCACATCTCTAAGTTTCTCATTTTCTTCTCATCTTCGTTGGAGCTTGAATGGTTGTGGGTTTCGTTGGTAAAGCTTCTTTTAGTTATTCCAATGTTGTTTTTATCATTATTTACACCACTTTTTTTTTTGTTTTTTAGTATAAACATTGTTAGATTACTTGAGGAAGTCGTTTTCATTGGAAGGACTCAACGTTATAGGTATGTGTTATAAAATTTTTAGTTTTAATTTATAATTTTTTTGTTTTTTCTTTTAAGAAATTGTGTTGATAGATTGAATTTTTTGTTGGAGAAAGATTTGTAGATAATTAAAATAGGTGCATTTGTTAGCCAAATCTTTGGAATGATATTATGTGTTCAAAGTTTGTTTGTTATTGTCCTTTTGTATGTAAAGTATTATTTTGAAATGTGATTTGGGGGAAGAGTTGTTTATATTTGTTGATTTTTCTATTTTTTTAGGGGGAGAGTTGTTTCATTTGTTGAAACTTGATCATTTTATTCAATGTGGATTTGAGAGAGTAATTGTTTATATTTATGAATTAAAAGGTGGGAGAGAGGTTGTTTATTATTGTGTCTATTATGTTTATTATGAGTATAACACATTGCTAAATGAAATGAGTGAGACAATTGATACTATGGTTATTGGGAAAAAAAAAAGTTTTGTTTGTGGTGCTTGGTGTTGGTTTAAAAAAATTGTTCTTTTTGGTTGTGAAAGGAATAATTGCATTTTTGTTGCTGGGAGATTGATTTTTTTCTTGGTGAAAGATTTGTACATAAATTAAAATAGGTGCAATTTCGTCGCAAAGTTTGAGTTTTTTTAGTGAATGTGGATTTAAAGTTAGGGGAAAGTTGTTTTCTTTGTTGAAACTTGATCTATTTTTAGTGAATGTGGATTGGGGGGGAGGGGGATGGGATCTTGTGTCCTTGTAATTTTATTGTGGTTTGGTGATTGTTTTTTGAACTATGACTTTTTAGCTTAGGTTATACATGTGGTTTGAGGTTCTATTTGAAGTTTGAGATTATTGAACGTTGTTTGCATAGTATGTGAAACCATAAGTTTTTATCAGACCCATTGAATTAAGTTAATGATAGTTGTTTTGCTATTCTTCATTGTTAGTTTTATTAGACTCATTGAATTAAGTTAATGATGAGTCGTTCTTTATGTTTCTAGGGATAAGTTATGGATAGAAGTTGGATAAAACTTCGAAATAGATTATGCAAAGAGTATACTGATGGAATAAAATCATTTATTAGTGTGGCAAAGAATCATGTCGATAAGAGAGGGTTTACTCGTTGTCCATGCAAAAAGTGTCAAAATATCATAATGAAACAACCTTATGACGTCGAAGGTGATTTGTACAAGTATGGAATGTTTGTCACTTATGATAGGTGGGTATATCATGGAGAAACTCCAGACTTATCTGTGTATTTGAATCCTAAACCCAAAGAACCTGAGACTTCCGAAAATATAGATAAGGAAAATGAAATGGTTGAATTATTGAATGATGTAGCAGGAGTGAATGAATATTTGGATGAAGAGAACACAATTAGGGTTGAAACAAGTGATGGCGTGGGAGGTAGGAATAATAAGTTTCAATCATTGTTTGATGAAGTCAATGCAGAATTATACCCTGGATCTAATATTTCAAGACTAACTTTTTTGGTAAAACTAATGCATATCAAAGTACTTAATCATTGGAGCAATAAGTCATTTGATATGTTATTGCAATTACTGAAAGAAGTTTTACCTAATGGTACCAAAATCCCGGAATCGTATTATTGGGCAAAGAAGACACTGCGTGACCTAGGTTTAGGTTATGAATGCATCCATGCCTGTAAGAATGACTGCATGTTATTTTGGAAAGAAAATGCGCAAGTAGAAGTTTGTCCACAATGCAATGAATCTCGTTATAAACTTGACAACAAGAAAGGAAAAAAAATTCCACACAAAATTTTAAGACATTTTCCTTTGAAGTCAAGATTACAAAGATTGTTTTATTGTAAGCTTACTGCTAGTGATATGAGATGGCATAAGGAAAAAAGAATGAATATTGATGGTGTCTTAAGTCATCCGGCAGATGCTGAAGCATGGAAAGACTTTGAATTTAAGTTCATTTTTTAGGTTGTGACTCTGATTACACTGTTTGAGACTATGTTTTCATATGTTTTGTGCCTATGTATGTGTGATTCTCTCAATGAGAATGGCCGTTATGTTTATTTGTGGTTGACTGTGGGGAGAATGTTTCTTCTTGAGGATGAATTGAAGGGGGGGGGGGGGAGGAAGTGTGTTTTCAACTTGAGGATGAATTGAGGAGGAGAGAGGGTTGGTTGTTCATTATAGATTGTCAAATATATATTTTTCATAGGTTTTTATTGAGTTTTGAGGACATGGTGTAATATTGGTGATTGAAACTTGGAATTTAAGTTCATTTTTAGGTAGGAACTTTGATTACACTGTTTGAGGTTCTTTTTAACTTAAGTTGGGTGAAAAGTTTTCAACGAAAACCTTGTATTATGATTGTAACTTAAAATGTTATTATTATAGTGATGCTCTTTGTGAATATGGTTAAGAATAATTTGTTGTTCATGTGTACTTATGCATTTGTAAAATCTTGTTTATTTGCAGGATTGAAGTAAACTTCCTGACGACAACAATGACCAAACGAATATTACTTTTTTGTAGCTAACATAGACTTAGTACATGTCAGTATTTGTATTTTGATACTTTTTTGGTATTTATTTTTTGGAACTCTTAAACTTAGCAAGCCTTTAGGTAAGATGTTCATGTGTGAAACATACTTTTGTTGAATGCTTAATTATTTGTATAAAGTGGATGAATGTTTTGGTAAAATATATATTTTTTATATGTTTAATGCTTATTTATATAAAATGTAAATCATGACGATTGAAATGAAATCGAGCCATTATATGGCACAACTAAAAATATATATTTCTTTTATTGTCAATCGTTTGAGCGACGAATTTTGGGTTTTCGCGGCAAATGAATTAAAAAGTGCGACGAAAATAAACACTTTCGACGCAACGCTTGCGACAAAAATTGTCTTTTTGCTAAGATCGACATCTGCGACGCAAAACTTATTTTCGTCGCAAAGCGTGCGACGATTTTCCATTTTTCGTCGCATTTTCGTTGCGACGAATGCTTGCTTTAGTCGCAAACTTTTTGAATACGAAACTTGCGACATTTTTTTTATTTTTCGTCGCACGTTGCGACGCATTGAAATATTTCGTCGCAGGTTGCGACACATTGTAATATTTCGTCGCAACGTGCGACGCATTTGGAATTTTCGACGCAAAAACCTGCTTGCGACACATCTTTAGCGACGTTTTTTGCGACTAATTTGTTTTCGCCGCTAATGAATCTTTGCGACGAATATATACTTTTAGCGACGAAAAGATTTCGACGCTAAAAGTCTGATTTCTTGTAGTGTAATCCAATAAACTAGACATCCAAGGCTGTAATATGAGTCTTGAACTATATGTAGCGAGATATGGGATCATTGTTCAAGAAACAGCCTAAAGGGTCTATAGTATAGGGATAAGACTGGGTGCCTTATCCTGGTGACACTATGGATACGGCCCACTTTGTATTTGATACAAACGCTGCGATCCAACGCGTTCGTGTAGGAGACATGCGAGTGGGGGTATCCTATGCAATGAGTTTGCATAAGACCGGACCGCGAAATAGTAACCACTGGTTATAACACCGTTAACTAGTTGGTTTTCTATTTCACTAGAACGACCTAGACAACTTAGTCTTAATCCTGAGTTGATTATGGACTCCTACTCATGAGAGATTGTCCTTTGATTTGTATGGGTGAGAGTGGCCAATACGCCGACTCAATAAGCCTACCACTTTGGGGACAAGACCGAATGGGGAGCTGGGAACATAATCGTACAAGATGGAATTCACTCCTTCCCGACTTTAGGGAAGCAGATGAGTGTTCCCTTAAGTGGTTACTCCGAGTCTTGAACAAATGGCCCTACCCTCTCAATGGCACGAGAGGGTTTTCTGTTTGATGGTTGGACCACAAACAGGTTGTTCATTAGAGGAGAATTGGTACTTAAGGAAATAGAGGTAACCCAGGGGTAAAACAGTAATTTGACCCAGCTGGTGTTACGGACACTCGTGAAGGACTAACTAGTCGATATTAGTCTAAGATCCGTGGACACAGAAAATATGTCTGCAGTGAGAAGAGTGCAACTGTGAGTCTATAGTGGAATGTACACACAGTTAACGAATATTGATTAATGTGGTTAATGAGTTTGACCAATTAATCTCACATCGTTGGAGCTTCTGATCTGCAGGTCCATTAGGTCCCACTGGTAGCTCGTAAAGTAATTTGAGGCAACTAAGTAATAAAAATAAATTGAAAATGTTCAATTTATTAAGGGAAACAAATATAATATATATTGATATATTATTATGAGAGAAATTAATATTTGAAAAGTTCAAATATAAATTTATGGAAGTTTGAAAGAGTTCAAAATAATGAATTAATTAAATTAAGGCCTAAAATGTATTTGGGCAAATTAATTAATTCTAGGCCGGGAATTAAATATGTGATATTTAATTGGTGGTTAATTAATTGAAGAATTCATTAACCGGGAATTAATCAATTATGTAAATAATTAATCACTTAAGGAAGTGATTGATCATTTATGGGAATGATCTAATCACTTATGGAAGTAATTAGTCATTTGTGGAAAAGATTAATCAATTGGGGAATTGATTGATCATTATTGATTAATTAAGGAATAAAGATTGAATCAATTATGGAAAAGATTGATTTAATTGATTATTTTATTCATGGCCTCTCTTCTATAAATAGAACATTAGACCTAATTGGTCATGACACTTGACACTCTTGAAAGACAATACCTATAATTCTCTCTAGCCTCCCTCTTAGAGAAAGACTCCCACAAGTCTTTGGCCTCCTAGACTTAGAGACATACCGGTGTAACCTCTGTGGTTATTGTGTCAATCAAGAAGGAATTTCCAGCGAAGAAAAACAAAGGCGGCTGCTGCGTTTTCGTTCGTTGGAGCGTCGTTGGCGAAGAACGGTCAAGTCTACAACGGAGGTTTGTAACGGTTCTTCCTCTTTTCGTTAGAAAAGTTTTTAAAATAAATTTAGATTTATTTTAGCATGTTTAAACCGATTTTACAGCAACTTTAAAGCATGTTTAAAGTTTTGTTTGAGTTATCGTAATGGTATTTTAATGTTAATTAATATACGGCGTAAGGTCCAATCGATGCGCTTCCACTGCGTGGGGACTTTTATTCCCTTCACCCCCAAAGAGTGTTTCTGAAACACCATTTGAGCTCTGGAAAGGTTGTAAAGCTAGTTTACGACATTTCAGAATTTGGGGATGTCCTGCATACGTGCTAGAAACAAACCCAAAGAAATTGGAGCCTCGTTCTAGATTTTGCCTATTTATAGGCTATCCCAAAGAAACGAGAGGTGGATACTTCTTCGATCCAGAGGAAAATAAAGTACTTGTATCGTCAAATGCTAAATTCCTAGAAGAAGACCACCTCAGAGATCACAAGCCACGTAGTAAAGTCGTTTTAAGTGAACTATCTAACGAAGCTACAGAAACATCAACAAGAGTTGTTGATGATACTGATACCTCGAGTCAATCACGTCATTCTCAAGAAATAAGAGAACCTCGACGTAGTGGGAGGATTGTTAGACAACCTGATCGCTATTTGGGCTTAACTGAAACTCCAGTCGTCATACCTGATAACGGGATCGAGGATCCATTAACCTTTAAACAGGCAATGGATGACGTTGACAAGAACGAGTGGATTAAAGTCATGGACTTAGAGATCGAGTCCATGCATTTTAATTCAGTATGGGATCTTGTAGATCAACCTGAAGGGGTTAGACCCATAGGGTGCAAATGGATCTACAAGAGAAAACGAGACGCTGCTGGAAAGGTACAGACCTTTAAGGCACGACTTGTGGCAAATGGTTTTACCGAGCGGGAGGGGATTGACTATGAAGAAACCTTCTCCCCTGTTGCCATGTTAAAGTCGATTCGGATACTTTTATCCATTGCCACGTTTTACGATTATGAAATATGGCAAATGGATGTCAAGACTGCCTTTCTGAACGGTAATCTTGAAGAAAGTATCTAGTATGAATTCTTTTGTTCAGAACTTATCTAAAATCATTTTCTCTTGTGAAATAACGTTTCATAAACACAAGCAACATTACAAATATCGAAGACATTCTAAAATTTTCAAATAAACGCACATTGCTTCGAGTGCTTCTGAAAATGCATATTCCAACTAGGAAATCATAAAGCAAATGGAACTTAAATCATTTCTCTAAAACTTGCTTAACTTTAATTTTTTTTCTCCAACTCGTAAATATAGTACTATTACCAGCGGAAAATAATTACTAAAACAACCACTCACAGTCCTATCGATGAGAGAAATTTGGGTCGTAGGCCGTCCCAATCTCCGTTTGACCTGAAATATTTATTAAACCAACATATAAGTTCCCATTTAACTAAAATAACTAGTTTAGCTTAAGCACATATTTAAAATATTCCATGAACTCCCATTTTTCCTCAATTCACATTCTAGGTACTCTTTTGTCCCATCCTACAATTAAATACTATTATTCTTTCAACTTCCCCAAACATTTCTCCTCCTTTCTCTCTCTCATTATTACATGGTACAACTTTCCTATTTTCCGCCAACAAGAGCATAGGACATAAAGTTGTATTGATAACCACAAGGTTTGTGGTTCAAACTCTCATCCCCACATATTATCAAAAAATAAAAAAATTAAAAAAAAAATTCCTATTTCCCTTTTCTTCATCCAACACCAACTTTCTCTTTCTTCTTTTTTTTTTCCAACTCAATTCACGATTTCCCCTCCTTTCCTTTCATTATTATACTATTTTTTTTCCTTAACTTTTGCCTTTTGTTTAAACCCAACCTTCTCCCTCTTTGTTGTTCATCATCTTCAACCTCTCTCCCTAATTCTTCTTTATTTCCTTATTCAACCAAAACTCCATAAATCTCTCCATGATTACGCCCCTTTCTTTTTCTTCTCTTTTCACACAAAACCACACATCCACTTCCTTTTCCCTTCTTCTTTGGAAATACCATCACCAAAACACTCTTACCCATAGCCAAAATTACAAGAAAAACTAACAAAACTTAAGGAATTTCAAGAGTTACTTACCAAACTTGTTGAGAAAACTTCATGGTTAAGCTCAAATCTCCCAAAAATCGGTCCAAGAACCCCTCTTCTCTCCTTCCCTCGATTTTTCTTCTTCCCTCTCTCTCTACCGTTCTTCTCTCCCCGATGGCTTGCTTTCTTTTCTCTTCTTCTTTTTTTTTAAACTTTTCTCTCTCTTCGTGGGTGTTCTAGCCCTTTCATTTCTCTTTTATTTTATTTTATTTTATTTATTTATTCTTTTTTTTTAAATCCTCATTTGCCGCCTCACCTTTTCCCATGTATTTTTCCTTTTTTTTTTTGAAATCTTAAATGAAAGGAAACATTAAATGGGCTGGGATTTACATACACCGGCCGATCTAAACCGATAGATCAATGGTCGGCGTCGATTTGAGCATAAAACCAATGTCGAACGACCGATGATCACCCCTAGATTACAACCCTAAACCCACATTGGATTCCATGTGAAGACTAAAAACTCGAAGACTTCAACACTCCAAGAATCAAGTGAAGCTTCAGACTCGAGAACAATTGTTCCAACTCTCGAGCGAAACACACTCACACACAAGAGAGAAAATCAGAGGATTAAAGTTAGAGATTGTACACCCACACACATACAACATTAATACAAATACGAAGTTATTCCACGTGTTCCATTGCATTGAAATTACCTGTGAACAACCCTAATTTGTTAACCATTTAATATATTTTTTTTGTTTCTTATTTTGTTTTTTTTTTAAATTAAACTTATAAATATTACTCCCATTTGTAAATTTATGTGTTTTCTTATCTACTTTGTACAATTGTTTTTTAGAATCCAAGCCCAATTTTGAAAACTAAAATAGATAGTTTTTGAAATTTTGTTTTTGTTTTTAGAATTTGACTAAGAATTCGAATGTTTCTTTATGAAGATGAGAACTATTGTAAATAAATGGTGAGAAAAAGAACATAAATTTCAAAAACCAAAAATCAAATGATTTTTTTGTTTCTTCATTTTTTAAAGTTATGCTTGTTTGTGTTTTCCCAAATTTATTATAATGGTTTTCATGTTTCTTAATAAAAAATTGAATTTTTTGGCCAAATTCTTTTTAGAAAATTGAAAATTATTTTTTTTTCTTTTAATTTTCAAAACTTGCCTAGACAAATATATTTATATTTGGAATAGTGACATTTTATAAAATAGATAACAAAACAAATAAATTCATAAATGAAAATAATGTTTATAAGTTTAGTTTTAAAAAACATTTGAATTATCAAACATGTTTCTAGTATCAAATATGTAACAATTTAATATACTTTCAAAATTTTATAATGATTGAGAATGAGTTCGATATCTCTTCTAGTTTAAATTAAACTTAAAAAAAAAATATTAAAACTCATTTCATTACAATAATCTTAGTTTAAAGGTTGTATGTTTATGGTTAAATCTGTTGGATTTATGAATAAAATTATTTTAATAAAATAAAGAATCACAACTTTACGTGAAAGGGTATGTCTTTTGATAAATGACACAACCCTATGTGAAAGGGTGTGTCTTTTGTAAAGGACACAACCCTATGTGAAAGAGTGTGTCTTTTGGTAAAAGGATACAACCCTATGTGAATGGATGTGTCCATTTATCAAAAGACACAACCCTTACACGAAAAGATGTGACTATTTGAATGGCCACAAATAGTCTATAAATATGTGATTCATTTGAGTTTTGAATACAAGACACAATCTCTTATTTAAAAAACTATTCTCCTACTTTTCTCTGTACGATTACTTAAATACCAGTGTTCGAGAGTCCTATGATTGGAGTGCTACATTCATAGGTGGGTAATCCGTCCTATCCTGGGAGACAATTGTTCGTGATACCTTGAGCACCATAGAGGGAACAAAATTGTCTTAAGGAAACAACGCTATCGTTGGGTTCGGATTGATTTGGTTTTTCGTGTTTCCTTAAGTGTTTGTGAAAGGGTGCCAACAAAATCTTAAAAGTAATTTTAATCACAACTCGTTATTGGCACAAAGTAATTCTACAAATGTCTAATAACCATCCATGGAAGAGAATAAACTTTAAATTTGATGTCATCGTTATAATTTCAATATTATTTGAGACTTTTAATGTATATTTTGAAAATTTTTAATATGAAGAATATTTTTTAAAAGTGATTTCTTAAGTGACTAATCAAGAATCAGTTGAGAATATATTTTTTTAATCATCATCTTTGTTGATGCCAAAATCTGCGTAGGAGAAAACTCACCTGATTCACCTGACAAGAACCGTAAATTTGTTTAAAAGGGACAGATGTTACTTACAAAATAAGAAAAACCTACACATTGTTGTGATGCTTAATTACCCCATCAACTACGATGCTAAAGTTAGCAACAAGATAGATGAGATATGACAAGTAGAGAGCAAGAGCTGGAAGAAACAGAGTTCAAAAATTAGGGTTTTGGATCATTTCTCCAAGGTTGAAGAAGAGTTTATATACCTTGTCCGTTTTAGGGTTTTACCCATTTGAGGACAACCTAGGATTCTTTTATATCAGATCACTAAGGGACCTCATCAAGCCAAGAGTGTGCATGCTGACATTTGTTGGGCTGAGCATGGCCTCAACCTCGAGGCTGAGGCAAAGGAATGGACTTTGGCCAATTTCGTGCCTCTTTTTCTCATTCCGAGTTTGATCCTTGGTGCTTTCTTGATTTATCCTATGTTAGCTCAGTATGTTCCTCGATAGTCGGGATGATTTAGAATTACCTCTAACAACCTTCAAACTAATTGTTGAGAAAAATAATAATTATCCAATCTAATTGATTTGGAAGTGATCTTTTTTTATTGTTAAATCCTCTCAAAAAGTTTTTAATCCTTGAGAATCACTTACAAGTCATTCCAAGAAAAAAAACTTTTTATAGCTTTTGAAGATAGCCTTTTTCAATATAGGTTATGAAAAAAGAAAGAAAAAAACCAAAAGAGAGCTCTTTTTTTTAAAAGCCCACGCATGGCAACAATTGAGGGAAAATTTAGAAATCATCATCCTCCTCTTTCTCTTTTACTTTATGCTCTTTCCCTTCGATTTCCTTTCTTTTTTTCCTCTTGTCTCTCTTCCTTTCTCTTCCTCCTTGGGCTGTTAGGGTTTCTGATTAACTCTCGTCATCTTCCTCCCTCTGTCGCTCCCTTTCAAGCATGACGCCATGGACACGTACCATAAGGTCGAGAAACCCAAACCCGAAAATAAATATATTGTTGTTTTATATTTTATACTTTTTAAACATATTAATTTTATCAAATTAGATCAGTTATTTGTAAATATGAAGGTCAATGTGTATACACCATTTGACATCTATTTCATATGTCAATTTATGTCTATCTTCTTTGTTGTACTCATCTCTTTCTAACAGTGTGTTTTTAGAGTTGTAAAATACGTTATATATGATAAAACATGATAGTTTTGACTTATCAAAAGGTAAAGCAGATAAAAGAATTATACTTTAAAGAAATTGTGTGATTAAAAGAGTTTCATCTTCCTTCTGCTACTATTGTTTTAGTACATGTTATTGTTATTAATATTTATTCTTATTTAAGGTTGTATACTTTTATATTTATTTCTTAATTTTATTAAAAAAATATTGTTTTATTTTTATTTATTACTTTTATAATATTTATTTTTGTCTTTTATAAAAAAAATCACATTATTATTCAATTTCTTAAACAAGTTCATTTAATCTATAATATCACATAATAGAATATCACATGCAATGCATGTATTAAATTAAAAGACTAGTTTTTTAATATTACAAATCAAGTATATAGGTGGCGATTCATACTTGAATTCAACTTTAACAGGTTAATTATCTTTCTGGTCCCTAAATTTTTTTTTTCTTGACAATAGGTGGGGTGAGAGATTCAAACCACAGATTAGTCCCTAAAATTTAAATAATAGGTCGATTTCGTCTATAGATTTCAAAATCTTGCAATTCTTACTCTAGTTTCAGAAAAATCATTCAACTTGATCTGTGAATGGACACATTCATTCAATAGTTATTAAAGATGTTGACATGATAATATTATAAAGGAAAAAAAAAACAATTTTTACCCCTGAACTTTGCAAGCTGTATCAATTTTAACCCTAAACTTTCAATTTTATCAAATTGAACCCCAAACTTAACAAATTGTATCAATTTGAACCTCCAACTTGCATAAATGTTACAATGTAGACCTTTGGCCAACTTTTCATTTGAATTGCTACTAAAACATGTAATTGACCATTTCATTTTCTTTTTTTTTTCTTTACTTAATTCACATTGCATCTGAGTTAGTGTTTTGTGAGAAATTTGTTGAAGAAAAAACTCTTTAAGAAATCAAATATCTCAAACTATTCTTCTCATTATTATAAAAAAAAAAATCACCGAATTATTGGCAACAAGAAAAATCTAACAAATATGAGAAATAAAAAACTCGAAATTTCTTTATTTTTGTTTCCTAGATTTGTATATTCTTCTAATTAGCAAGAAAAAAAAAACATTAATAGAAGGGAAAAAACTCACAGTTCTTAGCAACAAGAAAAAACCAGTGAATATTTGAAGATAAAAAACTTCTCAAATTTCTTTGCTTTCGTAATCTTAAATAGCAGCAAAAAAAAAAAACCCTCTCAAAGTTCTCAACAACGAGAAAAAATCATCTAAAATAAAGTTTCTTTAATATTTTATTTATAAGAAACCAATTCAAGTGCAATGTGAATTAAGAAAAAAAATAAGAAATAATCAATTACGTACGGTGGTTCAAACATATAATTAACCAAAGGTATACATTGTAACACTTATGCAAGTTTATGGTTAAAATCGATACGATTTGATAAGTTTGAGGTTCAATTTGATGAAATTGAAAGTTCAGGGTTAAAATTGATACAACCCCCAAAGTTTAGGGGTTAAAAATGATTTTTTCCCTATTATAAATAATCAATTGCAAAAACCACCCCTATAAGTATGATAGTTGTAATAATTAGATCCCTAAACTTTCAATTGTAAAAATTAAACAAAAATTAAATCATCAAACTATGATAAATATAAAATTTAAATCCTTAAACTATCATAAATGTAAAAACTAGATTGGTTTTATTCCATTTCTCTCTCTATTCTCTCTTTCCTCACTCCAGTCACTCCACTAAAGAAAAAATGGATGAAACAGATCGTGGAAATGCACACCGAGAAGAAGGAAAAAGAAAAAAGAACAAGAAAAAAAACGTGTTAAAAGCACAAGATGAATAAGGTTTTATTTGGAATAGAAGATGAATAAGATAATTATTCAAAGGTTAGCAACAAATTGAAAATTCAGTAAAAATTGATGTTCATGTGCTTTTAACACTTTTTTTTTTTTTTTTTTTGGTTATAACCAATGTTGAGCAACAGATTTAATCAAAGGTTGATCAAGAACTCAGTAAAAATTGATGTTCATGTGTTATGTAATTAGAAATTCTGGACGGCCGCCTCCGGTGACGGTAAGCCAAAAATTCCTATCGAATTTTGAAAATTTTGTCCACTGCAATTCTCTGTTTTTTTTTTCAAAAATCAGGGCTCGAATTTGCAGACTATGCAATTTACGATTGGAGAAGGCTGCAATGCCTGAGGAGAGAGAAGAGAGAGAAAGAGGCGTCAATTTGCGATTGGAATGGTATTTTTTTTTTTTTTTTATACATTCCAATCAATAAGAGAGAAGGATCAACAAACTAAGCAGACAACCAGATGGACTAAACTGTTACACCGCTAGCAAAACCCATTACACAATACCCATCATACACCCAGACTAGCAACCAGCTCCTCTCCCTCCTGCACTATGCCACCTCACGTCAGCCCCCATCTTCGCTTGCTAGGCCTGAAAGATCACAAACCAATTACATCAAATTAGCACAAGAAATAACCACACATCAACTCACTCCACCCACCAGAGAAACCTGTGTGGACAACCCAACCCGCCACCTGATAAATCCCAATCAAGCATAGAGCTATACATTCAATAAAATGGCAAGGATTCAGAAGCTGAACTTTATCGCATCAAATCTGTACGCTCCGAATGCTAAAGCTTATGCCCGAGAGAAGAGTTAAAGCATGATAACAAATTCAGAAACAAATCAAGTTAACTCCACGAAACCTCACGCGCATGCAAGTGCAAAACCTCACCTAAGCAGCCCCTACAAGCCCAAGAAAGCCTTATAAACCCCTCTACCCATCTTCCCCCTACACTGGCACTAAGGTCTCACAAAGAAGCTAAAAGGCGCAAAAGATGGTACGTTCTCAAAACCTAGGGCCTTCAAGAGAAACAACTCATTTACTACTTTTACCACTCTAAAGGCGGGGGTACTAGCTTTCGCGCTACAATTTAGGGACCCATAACCCGAGTTTTACCCTTGGTTGACCTAACTGAACACACTGTAGGCAACTTATTTTACCCCTCTTTGTCTGACACTTTCAACATGCTTTATTGAGGAGACATGTGAAGGGAATAAAAGTCCCCACGCAGCGGAAGCGCATCGATTGGACTTTACACCGTATATTAATTAATATTAAAATACCGTTACGATAACTGAAACAAAACTTTAAACAAACTTTAAGGCCGCTGTAAAATCGGTTTAAACATGCTAAAATAAATCTAAATTTATTTTTAAAACTTTTCTAACGAAAAGAGGAAGAACCGTTACAAACCTCCGTTGTAGACTTGACCGTTCTTCGCCAACGACGCTCCAACGAACGAAAACGCAGCAGCCTCCTCGCCTATTGATCGCTGGAATTTTCTTCTTAGAATGACACAATAACCACAGAGGTTACACCGGTATGTCTCTAAGTCTAGGAGGCCAAAGACTTGTGGGAGTCTTTCTCTAAGAGGGAGGCTAGAGAGAATTCTAGGTCTTGTCTTTCAAGAGTGTCAAGTATCATGACCAATTAGGTCTAGTGTTCTATTTATAGAAGAGAGGCCATGAATAAAATAATCAATTAAATCAATCTTTTCCATAATTGATTCAATCATATTCCTTAATTAATCAATCATGATCAATCAATTCCCCAATTGATTAATCTTTTCCACAAATGACTAATTACTTCCATAAGTGATTAGATCATTCTCATAAATGATTAATCATTTCCTTAAGTGATTAATTATTTACATAATTGATTAATTCCCGGTTAATGAATTCTTTAATTAATTAACCACCAATTAAATATCACATATTTAATTCCCGGCCTAGAATTAATTAATTTGCCCAAACACATTTTAGGCCTTAATTTAATTAATTCATTATTTTGAACTCTTTCAAACTTCCATAAATTTATATTTGAACTTTTCAAATATTAATTTCTCTCATAATAATATATCAATATATATTATATTTGTTTCCCTTAATAAATTGAACATTTTCAATTTACTTTTATTACTTAGTTGCCTCAAATTACTTTACGAGCTACCAGTGGGACCTAATGGACCTGCAGATCAGAAGCTCCAACGATGTGAGATTAATTGGTCAAACTCATTAACCACATTAATCAATATTCGTTAACTGTGTGTACATTCCACTATAGACTCACAGTTGCACTCTTCTCACTGCAGACATATTTTCTGTGTCCACGGATCTTAGACCAATATTGACTAGTTAGTCCTTCACAAGTGTCCGTAACACCAGCTGGGTCAAATTACCGTTTTACCCCTGGGTTACCTTTATTTCCTTAAGTACCAATTCTCCTCTAATGAACAACCTGTTTGTGGTCCAACCATCAAACAGAAAACCCTCTCGTGCCATTGAGAGGGTAGGGCCATTTGTTCAAGACTCGGAGTAACCACTTAAGGGAACACTCATCTGCTTCCCTAAAGTCGGGAAGGAGTGAATTCCATCTTGTACGATTTGTTGGGTTTTATGCCCTAAAACTCGTAGATAGTGAATGTAACCGTTGACCGGATATTAATGAAATAATATTGATATATTTTCCATTAATTGTTATTAGTTATTTTATATATGTCTTTGCCTAATAATAACCCTAATCCAATAAACTAGACATCCAAGGCTGTAATATGAGTCTTGAACTATATGTAGCGACATATGGGATCATTGTTCAAGAAACAGCCTAAAGGGTCTATAGTATAGGGATAAGACTGGGTGCCTTATCCTGGTGACACTATGGATACGGCCCACTTTGTATTTGATACAAACGCTGCGATCCAACGCGTTCGTGTAGGAGACATGCGAGTGGGGGTATCCTATGCAATGAGTTTGCATAAGACCGGACCGCGAAATAGTAACCACTAGTTATAACACCGTTAACTAGTTGGTTTTCTATTTTCACTAGGACGACCTAGACAACTTAGTCTTAATCCTGAGTTGATTATGGACTCCTGCTCATGAGAGACTGTCCTTTGATTTGTATGGGTGAGAGTGGCCAATACGCCGACTCAATAAGCCTACCACTTTGGGGACAAGATCGAATGGGGAGCTGGGAACATAATCGTACAAGATGGAATTCACTCCTTCCCGACTTTAGGGAAGCAGATGAGTGTTCCCTTAAGTGGTTACTCCGAGTCTTGAACAAAGGGCCCTACCCTCTCAATGGCACGAGAGGGTTTTCTGTTTAATGGTTGGACCATAAACAGATTGTTCATTAGAGGAGAATTGGTACTTAAGGAAATAGAGGTGACCCAGGGGTAAAACGGTAATTTGACCCAGCTGGTGTTACGGACACTCGTGAAGGACTAACTAGTCGATATTGGTCTAAGTTCCGTGGACACAGAAAATATGTCTGCAGTGAGAAGAGTGCAACTGTGAGTCTATAGTGGAATGTACACACAGTTAACGAATATTGATTTTTGTGGTTAATGAGTTTAACCAATTAATCTCACATCGTTGGAGCTTCTGATCTGTAGGTCCATAAGGTCCCACTGGTAGCTCGTAAAGTAATTTGAGGCAACTAAGTAATTAAATGTAAATTGAAAATGTTCAATTTACTAAGGGAAACAAATATAATATATATTGATATATTATTATGAGAGAAATTAATATTTGAAGAAGTTCAAATATAAATTTATGGAAGATTGAAAGAATTAATTAATTTAAGTCCTAAAAGTGTTTGGGCAAAATTAATTAATTCAAGGCCGGAAATTAAATATGTGATATTTAATTGGTGGTTAATTAATTAAAGAATTCATTAACCATGAATTAATCAATTATGTAAATAATTAACCACTTAAGGAAGTGATTAATCATTTATGGGAATGAACTAATTACTTATGGAAGAAATTAGTCATTTATGGAAAAGATTAATCAATTGGGGAATTGATTGATCATGATTGATTAATTAAGGAATAAAGATTGAATCAATTTTGGAAAAGATTGATTTTATTGAATATTTTATTCATGGCCTCTCTTCTATAAATAGAACACTAGACCTAATTGGTCATGACACTTGACACTCTTGAAAGACAAGACCTAGAATTCTCTCTAGCCTCCCTCTTAGAGAAAGACTCCCACAAGTCTTTGGCCTCCTGGACTTAAAGACATACCGATGTAACCTTTGTGGTTATTGTGTCAATCAAAGAAGAATTTCCAGGGAAGAATACCTTGAAGCGGCTGCTGCGTTTTCGTTCGTGGAGCTTCGTTGGCGAAGAACGGTCAAGTCTACAACGGAGGTTTGTAACGGTTCTTCCTCTTTTCTTTAGAAAAGTTTTAAAAATAAATTTAGATTTATTTTAGCATGTTTAAACCGATTTTTCAGCAGCTTTAAAGTTAGTTTAAAGTTTTGTTTGAGTTTTCGTAACGGTTTTTAATGTTAATTAATATACGGCGTAAGGTCCAATCGATGCGCTTCCGCTGCGTGGGGACTTTTATTCCCTTCACGATTATGTTCTCAGCTCCCCATTCGGTCTTGTCCCCAAAGTGGTAGGCTTATTGAGTCGGCGTATTGGCCACTCTCACCCATACAAATCAAAGGACAATCTCTCATGAGCAGGAGTCCATAATCAACTCAAGATTAAGACTAAGTTGTCTAGGTCGTCCTAGTGAAATAGAAAACCAACTAGTTAACGGTGTTATAACCAGTGGTTACTATTTCGCGGTCCGGTCTTATGCAAACTCATTGCATAGGATACCCCCACTCGCATGTTTCCTACACGAACGCGTTGGATCGCAATGTTTGTATCAAATACAAAGTGGGTCGTATCCATAGTGTCACCAGGATAAGACACCCAGTCTTATCCCTATACTATAGACCCTTTAGGTTGTTTCTTGAACAATGATCCATATGTCACTACATATAGTTCAAGACTCATATTACAGCCTTGGATGTCTAGTTTATTGGATTAGGGTTATTATTAGGCAAAGACATATATAAAATAACTAATAACAATTAATGGAAAATATATCAATATTATTTCATTAATATCTGGTCAACGGTTACATTCACTATCTACGAGTTTTAGGGCATAAAACCCAACAACGTGAACCATGTTTAAGAGTCCCAATGCATGCCCATGCCTCGTTTTACCACTCATATTCTAGCAGGTCTTACAACTCATTCTCTTTTTCTTTTCATTTTCTTTCTTTTCTTCCTCAATCAATTCTTTTCTTTTCTTTTCAGAACTACTCTTTTCTTTCGATTTTCTTTTTCCTTTTTACCTAGGCCAAGCACACACACTAGATTGCAACAATTAGTCATCCCGTTCAGCCTTACACCTATCAGGGTGACAACAGATCTATAGAGCTCATAAAACAGATCAGAGCCTTCAAGACTACCCAAGGAAGAGGCCTCAAACACTCAAGCAAGTCGGTGTCTCAAGAGAAACTCAAGAGGCTCTCCAAATAAGATATCATACTTCACTATCAACAAAAGCAAAAGAGAGAGTAGAGAGCACACAGGACACCAACATGATAACTTCAACAAAGACCTTAACCACTTAAGCTCAACAAAACCATAGAGAATCAAGAGGAAGAATAACAGGTCCAATGCTCAGATGCATGGCCTCAACCCAATCCAACAGAACAAAACAAAAGCAGCGTAACAAGCATAAAACAATAAAATAGCCTGGTGCTCAGGTGCATCCAGACTTAAACCAAAGCCCACTAGCCTACACCATCTCCCACCCCAACCTAAAACAAATAGATCCTCAAGAAAGTAACATAAACATGCGAAACATAAGGACAAAGAAAGGGAAACAGAAAACCTTCCCTGAGATTAGGCATACTGGTTGGGGCGGCAGCTGGATCTGCTAAGACTGATCACCTATCCTGCCTTGCCTGAAGAAGCTCATGCACTCCATCTTTAGCCAACAAGCCCAAAACACATGAAAGACCTTCCTCCATCCATACTCTGTCACATCTGTCCTCCATCGCCAACCTTGCCAAACGATGGGCAATGCAGTTGCCTTCCCTAAACGTAAAGTTGTTGCCGATAAACCACCCCGCTGGAACACCCCTCACCGCATCCTCCACCAACATCCTCAACTCCGACACCTCCCCCCATCCCGGTGCAGCAACATGAACACCCGCATAGAATCAGTCTCTAGTACAAAAGGTCGAGTAGCCGTCTCCACAGCAAGTCTCAGGCCGACAGCAGCCGCCAATCCTTCTACAAAGTCAGCATCTCTGATATTCTCGTTGAAGGCTGTAGCTGCGAAACCCACCTGCCCCCAAGAATCTCGACATACCACACCTACACCTGTTATTCCGCTCTCCAGACAAAATGCCGCATCAACATTCACCTTATGAACCCATCAACCTCTGGTGGCGCCCACCTGCAAACAACCCGACTCGGTCTCCCCCCCCCCCAACAAATCCAACTCCCTCCTCCTCGAATTACGGAACGCGTTCAGATACCCGACCACCCAGTCTGCCAGATTCGCCATTGAGAGTGGAATGAGGAAAGAGAGAATAATAGAGAGGAAATTTTGGGAGAAATTGAATAAAATCAATCTAATTTTTACATTTACAATAATTTACGGGTTTAAATTGAAAAAATATTTTTAATTAAAAATTATAAAATAATACAAAAAAAAAAATAATAAGTGCCACATCACCTTTTGGTTTGAAAACTCATAGAGCACAATGAAACACAACCCAAACCTCAAAGATCAAAAGTGTATTTTTTCCTTTAATTTAACAAAAATAAATTGAGTTTATAAAGTGAAATACTATATTTATTATTATTATTATTATTATTATTATATTTTTTAAATTAATTATGCACTTTAAAATTTCGAATTATACAACTCAAAACATTAAAAAAAAAATTGTTTTTAAAATTTTCAATTGGATCACAAAATCTGGAAAACGATTTTCAAAACACAGTGCCAATTGCCAAACATATATTCCTTAAATTTAATATATTTGAAAACATAAAATAGAATCTAATATTACATAACCAACATGTAATAACTTTCCTCCTAAATTTTGAAGAGGTCCAAGATTCATATTCATAGCCAATAAATCATGGGGTTGGATTCGCACAAACCACGTTCAATATTGTTATTTCTTTATGAAAAAAAAATGAGAGAGTTCAATAAAAATTCATGGTTCACTTGTGGAGAAGCAAAGATCAGAAAAGAAATGAGGAAAAATAAGGGTGAAAATTTTTACTCCTCCTGTAGTACATAATTCCTCGTTCATATTATAGATTTTGTTATATTAAATGATGTTGTAATGTTGTTGCATTACATCCCACATTATTCTTAAATAAGAGTGATGTGACTTGATAATAAATGAGAATAGTATCTATACTACTATAATATAATTTGAAATTGGAATTCGGTTGGGATACAATAAAATATCTTATATTGTCATAGTCCAAAATGGAAAGAAATTATAGAAAAAGGTGCTCAATTGTAATTCACAATTCTATAGGGTTGAATATACTTTGTATGAGAAATAAACTACAAAAAGCCAACAAGAGCATAATTCAACCGACATAAACTTGTACCGGTGACCACAATATCAGTGGTTCGAATCTCCCATCTCATATATTGTCAAAAAAAAAAAAAAAACTACAAAAATATTTCGAAAGTGTATGAGGGTTAAAATGTCGATGTCGACGGAAATGTCGAGGTCTCAATTTAATGGAAATGTCGATTGAAATATCGACAAAATGTCGATGTCGGTGGATATTCCGGAAAAATATTAAAAAAACATTTAAATTAACAAATAAATGTTTTACATTTTTAAAATAAATTAAATGGTTATGATAAATATTATCTCCACATTAGTTACATTTTGTTATTATTTTATTTATATTTTATCAATTTTTTTACGATATAATGGAAATGTCGATTCACTCCGCGTGTTGTTGTCGAACCCATGGAAATGTGGAAATGTAGATGAAAATGTCGAGATGTCGATGGAAATTTAATACATTGAGTGTATCTATCAATAAGCCTGTATATTTTAGATTTATATACAGAATAACTAGTTTTTTAAAAATATATATATACACACAAAATAACTAAGGGTGTGTTTGGTTTAACTTTTCAACTGTTTAATTTGAAAAAAAATCATTTTGAAAAAAATTAGTGTTTGGCAACCACTAAAAATGACTTGTTAGAAAATGAGATTGATAAATAAATCATTTTGAGAGAAACATTTGACACTAACTTTTGAAAAAAGAGTTTTTTAAGTATACAATAACTTGTATAAAAACACCTGTGATAAAATGCAACCAAATATATGAGTGTTTAAATTCTAAACAATTTTTATACAAAATGTTTTTTAAAAAATGCATTCTTGAAAAATATTTAAATTAAAATGTATTCCAAACGGACCTATAAGCCGGGTTGAAACATTTGACATATGAGAATGAAAAAAAAAACTAACGAATTTGCTTTCCAACCAATCCACCACTGCAGGGTGGGTCCCACAAAAAGCACCGGATTCCCTCTTTAAGCGACACGTCACTTCAGAAGATAAAATATCAACGGTGTACAACCAAAACACCGTCTCAGCGTCACACACCGAAACAAAACCCGAAAGCACGCGAGGCAGCACGTGACCTCCCTCTTTTTGCTCGATCGCACCAAGGATACTTCACAGAAGGATGCTCTCTCTAGCTTTTTTCTTTTTCAAACTAAATAAGACCGTCACATAAATATCCATCTTTTTTGGGTGAAATTATAAAAAAAATGTTTATCTGAATTAGTTTCAATTACGTACCTAAACTTTCTAGTTTCATTCTAGCCATTGAAACTTGTTTTAAAATATATATTTTTCATTAAATTTAGTGAGAAAAAATGGTGTGTTTGCATGTGTTTTTATTGTTTTTTTTTTTTCCATATATGCGTTCAAATCTATTCACATAAATAACCATACATATGCAAAAACGTCATTTTTTGTCAATGAATTTAACGAAAAAAAAAAGTCTTTTAAGAATCATTTTGAAACTTTTTTTTTTCAAAGAATCATTTTGAAACAATTTTCCAAACTTTAATAACTAAAATGATACAAAGGTATAATTGAAACCTTTTAAGACGTATTTCTAATAATTTAAGTTTTTTTTTTTTTGTTAAAATACACATTTGGTCCCTAAACTTTCATAGTTGTTAACTAGATCATTGAACTTTAAAAAGTGTCAAATAGGTCCGTAAAACTTTCAATTTTGTGTCAAATTGGTATCTATCGTTAACTTTGTCCACCTTAGTTAAATGCTTATGTGGTATTGCTGTAATATATCATTATGTGGCAAATAAAAATTGACACATTGGATAAATTTTGAGATTTTGTTGCAATACAACCACAATAGAAAGAAAAAAAAATCTAAAACCCTAAAATCCTCCCAATTTTAGATTCGTCCTTAATTTATCTAATGTGACAATTTTTATTTGCCACAAAATCGATACATTTACTGTGTCAGCAATGCCACATAAACATTTTACTAACGAAATTGGATAAAGTTATTGGTATGGACGAATTTGACACAAAATTGAAGGTTTAGGAATCTATTTGACACTCTTAAAAGTTCATGCGCATTGAACTTATTTGATAAACCATTAAAGTTCATGTACTAAATTGTATTTTATTATTATTATTATTATTTATTTATTTTTTTGTTTTTACAACAAACATAAATCTCCACTCGAAAAAAGAAAAGAAAACAGTCACGGTATAAAAACTGGCCTTTAAGTTTAATGCCACTCAGTTCCCTCTTTCTCTCTGCCGGGCGGCTGCTTCTGTCAAATTTCCAAAAACCTTTTCATTTTTCTCTCACAAACCCTAATTCTCCTCCGAACGGCTTCCACTACTGAAACTTCGACTCTGTATTTTCCATTTTCTGCAGTGAACATAAATTCTCGCCTTCACGTTTCGCATTAATGGAGAGCTCTTTAGGGCAAAAGCACAAGCCTCAGGAGTTCACTTTGGTTTCGATTTCTGAGCTTGCCTCTTCCTCCTCGCCCTCTTCGTCGGCGCCGGTGCTTGCTCGCTTCGCCGGCGATTCCGGGGCGGCGGAGCTGCGGTTCCGGCAGGAGCCCGATTCCGATGACTTCGCTTTCGATCTTCGGACTTCTCAGGTTCTGTTTTATTTCCGACGAGTTTGGTTCTTTGTGATTGTTGTTTTGTGTACGGGGGAGTGAAGAAGAGAGATAAAAGAAAATTCCTTTTTTGTTTTCTTTCTTTTCTTTATCGGTCTTGCATTCTTTATTGACTAGAAATAGTGAGTATATAGTAAGAACTCTTTTTTTTGCTTCACAGGGGAGCTTAACAACGTACATTTTCCTTTCGTAGGACATGAAATGTTAAAGATTGTATATATAAATAAAAAGATTAATTATGCCATAACCTAACAATCTAGCTTTTAAATTCAATGATGACTTACTATGGTATCAAAGCACGTGTTAGTGTGTTGAACTCTTGCTCTGTCATATTTTCCCAATTGGTCAATTGTTTACGTGTTGGGTATGATGATTCAAATTATACATGTACGGGAGAGTGTTAAGAGTGTATCTGAAAAATTGGGTATACTGTATACAACAACTTCTTAGCTTGAGATTTTGAGTTTAGTAGTGAATTCAGAGTGAGTGACTAATTTAGAGAATATAATATGATTAATTGATTTGTCTTTTCATGTCTTCAGATATTTCGGTTAGGCCCTGTTCATTCAGTATGTGTATCCGAAGGCGAGGCCAGTAAAGAGGTAAGAATGGTAGTTTTATGCTAATAATGTTGAAACTATACCTACGAGGCTGTGAACTAACGTTTGCATGCTTTTCAGTTTGAAAAAAAAAAAATCCTGGCACCATTTTGATCAATTCTACCTTTTCTTATGTGTTGCTTCCCTTACAAATCAGTACTTGGCAATGGCGATTGAGTATCTGTACAATTTAACTCGTTGGAGAATGAATTGCTGTTCATTTCTTGTGTCATTGAATTGTTTCACTTTTAAAACAGAAATCACATTCTAGAGGAGTTACCATTCAATTTAGAAATGAGGAAGAGAGCAGTGCGTTTCATTCTGCTTTTGATAAGAGGAAGAAGGATGATATTGTCCAAGGTAGCAATCTGAAGTTCACCCCGAATATTGCATCTCTCAACATAAAAATTTGTTGATGATTTCATGAAGTTAACCTTTTTCTACATCCAGGCACCCGTTTACCAAATGGCGCAATTTCCTCCTTAAAAAGCAAATTTGATGATAAAATAGAATCATCGTCTGCTAAGATGTACTTCCACTACTATGGACAACTCTTACATCAACAAAATATGTTGCAGGATTATGTGAGGACAGGTTATATAATTTGGCTGTTGCTTTATCTTGCAACTTTATTTTATGGACCACTTTCTAATTTTCAATTCTAACATCTTATTATCTTTGTATTGATAACTAAAACACTGGCGTATGTGTTACCTCCCCATGCTGTAATGTTTGAATATGTTAACAGAATTACGTGGTATGTAGTATGTTAACTTTGGCGGTTTTGTGCTTTTCAGGAACATATTATGCTGCAGTGATGGAAAATCGTGCTGACTTCACAGATCGTGTGGTTGTTGATGTTGGTGCTGGTAGTGGTATTTTGTCATTATTTGCTGCGCAGGTACTTGTGGTTAATAGTTGATATTATCTATTTTTTTTAATCTCTTATTTATGTAATCACTTCAACAGTTCTGTAATTGAATTCAAGATTTTATGCTTTCAATCTTTAACAGGCCGGTGCAAAGCATGTTTATGCTGTGGAAGCATCTGAAATGGCTGAGTATGCTCGTGTATTAATTGCAGGGAACCCCGCCTTGAGTCAACGAATTACGGTGAGTTTTTTTTAATCATGTTAAATTTAGTTCCTTGCAAGAATTCATTATCTGCCAATATTTATGTTTCTAGTCATGTTCTCTAATTCAAAACTCAGGTAATTAAAGGCAAAGTTGAGGACGTCGAATTACCTGAGAAAGCAGACATTTTAATCTCAGAGCCAATGGGTGAGAGCTGTTGTCAAATTGTCATACATTTTCAGATTATCCTGGGAGATTGTGCAATTTTGAATGATCCTAGAACTTTTAGCTATTTACTCTCCGTTTATATGTAAAAACCCCTGGATGAGCTGTAATTAAATAATTAAAAGGTACAACACCCCCAAATGAAAATTTTTGAAAGTTATGATATCCCGTTTCCCTCCTCCATTTCAGAAACAAGTTCAATTCAGCCCCATTCCTCATTTTTCTACTTTGGTGTTAGGCACCCTATTGGTCAACGAAAGAATGCTTGAATCTTATGTGATTGCCAGGGATCGTTTTTTGCACCAAAATGGAAAGATGTTCCCAACAATCGGAAGGTAAATTGATAGCTGAAAAATTTTCTTTGGGTACCTTTCTTGTCTTGTGTGGTTGGGGTAAAGATATTATCTCTAAGTTTTCATTGTAAGAAAAATGCAGTTTTGACTTTGTATATGATATTTTGATACTAATATTTGACAGCTTCTACATTCATGTAGGTCATCTTATTATCATGGTTTATTTAAGTGCATCTTCCTGTTCTCGTTTTCTTGTACTTTTTAAGTGCTTGTGAATCATTTATAAATATTATTTTGGGTTCTTATGAGTTAAGATGTTCTCCCTGTAGGATTCACATGGCACCTTTCAGTGATGAATATCTATTTGTTGAAATAGCTAACAAGGTGAGACTTTTAATGAATTTTCTCAAGGCTAAGTTACCCTTTTTCCTCTGAACTGTAAATTTGTTCACTTGGTCCTTAAAGTTTACAAGTTTCAACAATCCCTCAAATTTATTACCTTTTTCAAAATGTCCTAGTCCTATCTTGGGTTTGAAAAATGAGAGGAAATAAAACAATAATTTATTTCTAGCTTACATATTTAAGAAAGGGCACATTTTTTTATGAAATAAGCACATTGACATCTAATGACAAGAAACATGAATGTATACGGAATTGCATTTGAGGAGTTTAAAGAATGGTGTAGGAAGTGAGAATTTACTATCTTTGATTACTATTTGAGATGTCTTTCCCCTTACTCATATCAATCTAGCAAAATGTGTCATTCTGTTACCCTTCATTGTAAAGGACATTTAAAAAATAATTGATTAAGTTTCAATACATTATTAGAAGTATCTTTTAGTCTTCTCTTAATGATTTTATTGCTGTCTTGTTCTAATTACACTTCTGAATAAACAATTTCCAAACATAATTTGTAGAGCTTTCACAACTTTTGGCTCTAAATGCCACGATGTTTTGTGATTGAGGAAGCACATGGTTTAATGAACACTTCAGTCCGAAATAATCACGATTATCCTTTTGGTCTTTCCTAATTCCTACCATCTATTTTTCTTCTAAAATATTAATGAAACAAATAAACTTCATATAATATTCTTTTTTGTAGGCTCTCTTTTGGCAGCAACAGAACTATTACGGTGTTGATTTGACAGCTTTGCATGGATCGGCATTTCAAGGCTATTTTTCTCAGGTGTGCATTGCTTTCAATTATCTGAAAATGAAATTGAGGATCATTTGTAATTTAGATCAAAATTTGTCGATAAATTTAGTAGTATCTGGATCTGTCCCATTGCTCAGAGGATTTCGGAATGAGAGCCAAGGAAAATGCATTTGTAAATGTTGGCTTAATGAGGACTTGCTCACCATGATGTACAACAATATATGTAGCTGGAACATGCAGCAGCATCTCATTTTCTGTTTCTGTTATTTAAATCGTGTACTCATGATATTCTGTTCTATATTTCATACAGCCGGTGGTGGATGCTTTTGATCCAAGATTATTGGTGGCCCCTTCAATGTCTCATGTTTTAGACTTCACAAATATTAAGGTATTATTGCTCTCCTGAACAAGAATTTTCATTTTTCTTACTAATGCAAACATTTCTGATATTTATGGCCTTCATTTTACTTATAATTTTCTTTTTGGATCTGAGAGTTGGCTTAGAAGATAGCTTCCTTCACGTGTTACCCTTTAAGTAAAGGGGATGAGTGGATTGGTTTTTGGCCAAAACTGATTCTGAGTCAACAAATTGGTTTAAGGAAAATTTAAAACCTGCGCAGAAACCAATTTTCTGAAAATTGAAACTGACCAAATTGATTGAAACAAATGCAAATTGAAATGAACTACGAAACTAACAAAATTAATCCAAACCAAAAAACTGACTTTTTTATTTTTTCTAAAAACCAAACTGACAGTTGGGTTTCCACCTGTGGGTTTTATTATTATCATTTTAGGCTTGTACTTCTACATTAAAGTGGTCTATTTTGATTTTGTTATGACCTTCCCTTCCACCTCTGAAAATTTATGGCTTGAAATGAACTGACAGAAGAATCACTCTTGATTTCAGGAAGAGGAATTGTATGACATAGATATTCCTCTGAAATTCATTGCTACAGCGGGTGCCAGAATACATGGATTGGCCTGCTGGTTTGATGTATTATTTAATGGCAGGTAAATATTGGGTGTGATAAATTTTTGGTTATTGCTATTTACAAGTTCGAATGCTATAAATCTCCTACATCATTGATTGCTTATGAACCACTTCAATCTACAGCACCGTGCAGAGGTGGCTTACCACTGCCCCAGGTTCACCGACAACCCATTGGTACCAATTACGCTGTGTCCTTTCCCAGCCACTTTATGTCATGGCGGGACAGGAAATTACTGGCAGACTTCACATGGTTGCTCACAGTGCTCAGAGTTACACAATTTATTTGACTCTATCAGGTTGATTTCTTCTTCTTTCTCCTATTTTCAGTTCCTTGGTTTGTCTTTAGAGCTTGCTGACTAGATTGCTAAACAGCCAAAATGTGGGGCCCTGGTGCCGAGCAAGGAGGAATACTTCAGTCATCTTCGTGCAAACTCGACTTGAAAGAGCCCTACTATAGAATGTCCCAACCACAAGCCTACCCTGTGGTCCAAGATCAGCAACAACATCAGCTAATTCCACCAGAGGTATTTGATCACACTTTTTTCACGCCATCTTTTCGACTTCATGCTAATTGTGCAGATGACGTTTACAGGTTTTACTGTGTTTGTAATTTCTGGAAGTGTCTGCTTTACCGCCAATCATGTTTGATAGAGTTCCCTTTTCTGCCCTGATTCTTATTGAAACCTTCTTGACAACTACCAAAAACTCAATAAGTTTTGATTTACCTTTAAATGTCTACATTTACTTTTATTATTTATTAAGATACAAACCAACCAATGGGACGATGAAATGGGAATCAGTCATTCCTATTGTCCTTATGGTGCTTAAAACAAATGCCTTCTTGACCAATGGATCTCGTACCAGATCAAGGATTCGTTGATTTTGATCAAATGAAATTTTCTTAAAAGTTGTAAGCTAATCTCATTTGATTCTTAACTTTATCCATTCCATTTTAGTATTTTCATTTTTCTCATTTTTTCTAGTAATTTTCATTTCCATAAACGACGTCTATCCTTGCATTCCTATGTTTTTTGGGCTTCAACGATTTCATTTTTGAATGTTGCTCAAAATATACTTAACTTTTTAAATAGGACTTACCGATTCAACCCCAGGATTTAGAAGATGCCGAACTGATGCTACAGGCATCACCTAACTCGGGGGCTCCGCTCAATTCATTGATGGGTAACATTTAAGCGTTCAGGCCATCTTCTGCAGCTCTTACGCTCGGGGTCGATGTCGTGACATTAGTTTGCCTTTGTATTGGTGACAAGAACTCGGCAGAAGTCCTTGTTCACCTCTAACCTCCCACAGGCAATGAGGCTACCATTGATTATATGCTTCCACAGTGAGATTATTCTGTACAATTTGATTGTGATTCAATACGTTAAACAATAATCATATCTTGTTTGCTGCAAAATTTTCCTTTTGCTATATTTATTTGGAGGCTTTTCAATGTTGAGCCAAATGGTTACCGCCCCATATGTAATAGGTTTGGAATTTTTTCTAGGAATCATTGACTAGAAATGCTGTTTCAGGGAAAGCTTAGGTTGATTTTCTAAAGAAAATGTGATTCAATTTGCAATTTGATCATTTGTCTGAGTCGGGAAATTTTCCAGATCTCTCGTAATACCTATTTTTATTGTTGTAAATTCTACTTTATGAATGAAGCTTGTCACACATGGGTGCCATTCATTCTAAAGAATTATAGGAAAGGTCGAGGGCTTAGATTTTGTCAAGATATTGAGATCGATGAATCTTTGAAAATTTATGAAAAAAATTGTTAAATGTTGTTTGAATTAATAGATATGAATTTTGTGCTTTTTGATTAATTTTTAATTTTTAATCATTAAATGTTTATTGCTCTTAAAAAGCCAATTTAATATAATTATAAAAGACAGATTTTTCCGGTGGGGTGGTCAAATATTATTTCATTTTAGAATTAGACTAAAATGGATTAAAATAAAGCAAAATCTATAAATGTTTATTATAGTTAGACATGACCAATGTATTTAAGTTTCATCAATATGTGGATGTTTTCACAAGTCCATGGATACAACGTGACATAAACATTAAACAAATGTGATTATAGTATTTATAATAAATATTTTGATTTATTTACAAGACGCAAAACATTTATTTATTAATTTAATCATTCTTTTGAATTTTTTAGTTTTAAATAATTTTTCAGAAATATCCATTTTACATCGACGCTACATCGACATTTTAACCCGGCAGATGCCAGACACCTGAGTGTGGCTCGTGAATTTTGGTCTGCATCTCTCCTTTTACATTGGGCTTGGGCTACTTCTGAATTTGGTACTTCATAACGTTGGAATGGGCCCCGGCCCATCATGTTCCATACGAGGAAGCAAGCAGCCATTGCGCCATTATTTACCAGAAATTCAAACCTCATTTCACAAGCTTCCTTCCCCGCTGATAATGGCGGGTACGTACGGCTCCGTCGTCTCTTTCTCAGTTCCTTGCAATCGATTCACCATCTGCAGAGCCAAGCCGCTGCTTTCAGTTTCAGCTTCCATTTCAATCTCATCTCGATCGAAGCTCACAAGAAGAAAAAATCACTTGCGCATAAAAATCCTCAAAACCCTAACTAAACCTCCTCCATTGACTGTCTCTCCCGTTCCTCCTCGAAGTGACTCTGGCATTCCAATCGTATCGCCGGAAATCTCAGAGCCTTTCGGAGTTGAGACCGAGGTTTCGTCTCCGGCGGAATGTTCCCCTTCTTTCACCACCGCGGACGGTGAATCTCGACTCTCCGAGGGCTCGAACACAGCCTCGTTGCTTAATTTTGATGTTGCCAACTTTTCTTGGGGAAGTTTTGTCAGGTTCGGCTTTTACTTGCTTGCTGTTTTTGCGTTTCAGACAATTTGTACTGTGTGGGTTTTAGAATATGGTAATTCGATTAAGGAAGATAAGAATTCAGATGAGGGTATGAGTGTTAGAGGAAAAAGTGGAAGAGAATTGTTGTTGAATGGAAATGGGAGAACTGTCCTTGGAAATTCCGAGTCGAAAACGAATAAGTTGGTTTATTTGGAGGAATCGAAAATGAGGGCAAAAATTGAAGAGATCAGGTTGATGGCTAGGGAAGCAAGGAAAGAGGAGAAAAGTAGAATCTCTGATGATTTTGGGGAGGACGAGGAGGAGGGTAGAAACGTAATTTCGAGGGCTAGGGTTGGCATTGAGAAAGAGGTTGATGCTCGACTTATAAAGTTACAGAAGAGGCTAAATTCCGCCAAAGAAAGGATACCGGAGTCACCGGTAAACTATTTGCTCAAGGCTGAAAATGTTGAGGATGCGGTTGAAAGGAATGATTTGAAAGGAGAAGAGAAGAATAAGAGTCTAATATTTAAGAAAAAGTTGAAATACAGAAACTCTTCAAGTGATAAAATGAAGAAGCCTAAGGGGTTTCAAGGTTTTGTATCTAATGGGAAAAAGGGTGGCTCAAATGGCAAGGGTACAAGAGTGGAAGGTGCAAATTTTCTTGGTGATAGTATGGGAGTGAGGGATGACAAATGGCGAGTAGATAAGGAAATCAAGGAAAGTGTTCCAGAGTTGTTCAAAGATGATGGCACAAATTTGGCAAGCAACGAATCAGTATTGCAACGACAAAATGATATAAAGAATTTGGATCTTGGAATAGAGGGTTCGAGTTTGAAGAATAAGCCAAGTAATGGTAACGTCTCTAAATTGCATGATTTGTTTCATTTAATTCTGGTTGTTTGTTTGTCAACTAATGTCGCAATAGATTCCTCTGATCTACCTTAAATTATGCTTGTCAACCAATGTCGTAAGATATAATTATGGTTTGTTTCTTAAGTTATTAGGTGTGATTCAAAAGATCTCTTCTGTTGAGATATTGAAGTCGCAGAATTCAGAAGATGTAGGGGAGAAAATGTCTCCCTCGGTGAGTTCAAATGACAATTCTGTTGGAAGGAAATCTATGGCTCGTGAAGGTAGAAGCAAACAACCAAACAAGGAGACTGATTCGTGGTGGTTGAATGTTCCTTATGTTCTGGTAAGTAAAAAATACTTTGTTTTATATACTCTTCTTCTCTTATGCCTGATTTGAATTTATGATGACACTACAAACGTGACATGGATGTTGGTGGGTTCTTACATCAAGAGAACACAAAAGGATGAGTTGGTTAGTTAATATTATAGTTTTTTTTCTTTTTTAAATTCAACATGTGAGGGAGAGATTTGAACTTCTGATCTCTTGGTTAAAGATACATGTCTTAACTAGTTGAGCTATGCCCATATTGCAATTAATATTGTAGTTATTATTTCAGCTAAATACAAGCCTATCCTTTTAGTTTATGATCCTAATTTGATACTGAATAGTCACCTGCCTAGCATAACAAATCTTTCAAACGAATTTTTTAGGCTCCATTTGATAACCATTTGGTTTTTGGTTTTTGAAAATTAAGTCTATAAATACTACTTCCACCTATAAGTTTACTTGTTTTGTTATCTACCTTCATTCCAAGTTTTCATAAACCAAGCCAAGTTTTGAAAACTAGGTTTTTGAAAGTAAAAAAAAAAAAAAAAAAAAAAAAAGTAGTTTTCAAAAACTTGTTTTTGTTTTTGGAATTTGGATAGGAATTCAAATGTGTTCTTAACAAAGATGAAAACCATTGTAAGGAAATTGAGAGAAAACAAGCATAATTTTCAAAAACCAAGAACCAAAAAACTAAGGCCCCGTTTGATAACTATTTGGTTTTTGAAAATTAGGCTTGTTTTCTCTCAATTTCCCTACCACGGTTTTCATCTTTGTCAAGGGCACATTTTAATTCCTAGTCAAATTCCCAAAACAAAACAAGTTTTTGAAAACTATTTTTTTTTTATTTTTAAAAAATTGGCTTCTTTTTTGAAAACATAGAAAGAAGATATTATAAAAACAAATTGGAAGTAAGGGTTATAAGTTTAATTTTCAAAAATAAAAAACCAACAATCAAATGGTTAAGACAGAGGCTTAGTTTTCATTCAACCTAATTATATAATTTCCATCCCATCAGCTTGTTCGTACTAATGAATTTAGTTGAAGGGCTCCAAGGTCAGAGGGATTTTCTATCTTTGGTAAATTAACTAGTGGATACAATTGCACTTATAGTGCCACATATTAGTGGTTTTGGTGGATCACAAAAATATTGATACAGACTCTTCCTTGGTCTTGTATTTGTCTGTGATAAATAATTGTAAATCCATCTCAAAATTGTTTGCTTATTTGTATATCCTTTCATTTTCCTCTACTAAAATCAAGATCGAGATCAACTTCACGTTCAGAAATCAAGTAACACTCGTATATAACAAAAAATTATGATTCAGAGGGGAATGCAGGGAAAGTTTTCAGGTCAAGAAAGGTGAAACGTGGTCTCATATACACCTTTTCTTGGCTCCTTTTGCTTGGTTTGTATCTCAGGATATGAAGTTTGGTTATGGCAAAGATTGATGTGTCTGAAGAGAAGGAATGGCAATCGTTCAATTGTATTCATGATATGGCTGTTTGGAGCCATTTTCAAATGGCCAAAATCACTTTTGTCATGTCCTAAATGCTTCAAAAACATGAGAGATGCTAATCAAACATGTTAGATTTTTTTTATTTATTTATTTTTACAGATAACTGTTCTCTTACTTAGAAGCGTGAAACACAAATAGTTGTTTTTTAACACTATAATTTCTTTTAACATCAAAATGCATCCGTCACAGGTTATTTTTATGCACCGAGGGTCCGATGATGAAGAACTGCAAGGACTTTTCACCTTGAGGATTCCTTCCAAGACACAGGATACTGAGGAATCCACATATGCAGTTGCTTTTGAAGACCATGTTGATGCAAATAACTTCTGCTATCTACTGGAATCCTTTTTCGAAGAGCTTGGCAATTTCACAGCCGACGTCGTTCCTCTGCCAACAAAAGTAAGATTCTAACTTCAATATCATGATATCTAGTTTCTCTTTCATTACCTATTTACAAGTTAGATTCACGTTATGGAATTAGTATAATGAGAAAGCAAAGATTAGATAGATTAAGTCGCAGATTATTGGGTATAAGCCATTAGAATACTGTCTCACTTCAGCCATCCTGTCCGAGTAATGAGCTTGTGGTTTGTTAGGTGGCTCTGTTCTGTTTCTGTCGCAAATAGTGCTTCGATATAATGAAACTTTCAGGTATAGGAGGGAGAACATAAGTGGGTGTTTGGGGTAATGAGTTGTGAAGTTGGAGTTGGGTGGGATTAATAACTCCATCCAACTCCTTGTTTGGCCTAAGGATATTCAACATCTAATTGTGGAACTCACAAATTTATCAATCAATCACAACATTCTATTGTGGGCCCCAAAAACTTTTTAACTCCTATTCCAACACTTTATTGTGAGTCCCACCGACTTATTAACTCCTACCCTAACTTCCAAGTTCCAAGACAAAACAACTCTAGATTTCATAACTCAACTCTTTGCCCCAAACACCTCTAACATCTTTCATTTTTGTGTGGTGCTTTTCTAGGAACTTGAGAAGGTTGTAAAGTCACATACAAGTAAAATTATTGTTGTGAAGAAGGGACAACTGCAGCTCTATGCTGGTCAACCGTTTGCCGATGTCGAGATGGCTTTGCATGCTTTGGTCGAGCGAAATGAGAATGTCATTTCCCTACATCCCAGATAGGAAGCTGATAACATGGAGTAACGATTTGAATATCGCGCTCAATCCCTCGCAAATGCAGCGCCATCAAGCCAAAGATGGTGAAAATTTGCAACTGAAGATGGAGTTCTTACGGATGGAACCAGCATTTCCCTGGATTTCATGGTGATATCTGAATTTTACCACAGGAAATTCGTAAGCCCTCTGCTAATCTTGGAAATCTTTTTTATATAATCAAGTCAAATGAGTCAAATTTACCGTAGAATTGTATTTCCACCCTAGATGGTTTTGTTTTAGCATTTTTTTGGAGCATTACCAATCTCTGTTTGTTAGATGAAGAAGAGAGATTAAGAAAGAATGGATCCAAATATTTGAGAATAAAGTGATGCAACTTTTTCAAGCAAATATACATAACAAAACGATGTCGTCTCAAAGGTAAATCATGATATGATTGATTTAGGTAGTTGAATTTTCATTCCCTGGTTTGTATAGAACTCACCTCTTAGTTGTAGACTTTTTTTTTTCTTCTAATTAATCTTAATAAGAATTCATGAGTTTTTCTTTTCATTCCCATTAATTATATATATATGTATGTATGTATATTTTCATAGCTCCAGATTCTTACCCAAACAAAATTTCCAATTGCAATTTCATACACAACAATAACATCAAGCGCACAAAAATGTAAAAACAAATAAATAAATACATGTTAAAATACTATTTTAATCTATGCACCCGGAGTCCTATTCCTTTTTAGTCTATGTATAACTTCAATAAATTTTAAAATAATAATAATAATATTTGTTTACCATGAAAGGCTAATAGAAAATAACTTCTTTTTTTTTTTTTTCAAAAGTAGAGTAACTTTTTTTTTTAATTAACATTAAAATAAGAGCATAGACTGATTTTGAAATTTATTGAAAGTACTAGGATTTTGACTATAAAATAATAATAATAACTTAAGAGATAATAACTTGTCATTACAAATCTTTAATAGAAGATTTTTATTGCAAATGTAAGAGGATTCAAACTTGACTAGTGATTTAACTATTGAATCATGTTCATGTTGTCATGTAGTTAATTTATCAAGTACCAGAGTTCATTTTTATTGAAATATATAATTATGGTAGCAATGAGCATTTAAATAATATTCCTTAACATCATTACAAAGAAATTGGATTTTTTTTTTTTTTTTTTTTTTGAGAAAGAGAACTTTGATTTTTCTTTATCATTCTTCCTCATGCTACATGATATAAGTTCATCCTTCTATTCATTTAAAAAATAATAATAATAATAATAATAAAAGTTCATCCTTCTATTTATAAACATAAAATTTTTATAAGTTGTGCTTGCAATTTTTGTAATTTGTGGGTTATTTATTACATAAATTTTAAAAAATGTATAATAGATTTTTAAACTTTTAATTTTGTGTCTAATAGGTCTTGAATTTTCAATTTTGTATCTAATGGACCCTTGACCTATTTCACATATTTTAAATTTACCTATTAAACACCAAATTGAAAGTTTGATACTATTAGACATAAAATAAAATATTATATCTAATAAATCAATTAATTTTTAAAAATATTGAGTATGTCAAATACTATTAAATACAAAATTAAAATGCCATACACTTTTTTTAGACATCTTTTAAAGTTGGAAAAACTTTAATCTTTAACCACTAGACTTATAAATTACCAAAAAAAACAAAAAAACAAAAAAACAAAAAAAACAAAAAGATGTTTGTTGTGACATGTGAATTTATTTGGGAAAAAATACTTTCTCGTCCCTGAGTTTTCCTGAATATGTATGTCGAGTTTTCAAAATGAACCTTTTTAATCCTGAGAAATAGTTTTAAAAGAGTACTAAGTTTTCAATTTTTTTAATACATCAATATTTGGAATGGGGGATTCAAACTTCTGACCTTTTGGTCGAGAGTACATGTCAATTACCTATACTCGCTTGGGCTCCCCTCCTTTCACCTCTATCTTCCTAACAATTATTCAACTTTGATTTGTAACGATTTAGTTTATGTACTTTTAATTTTATAACAATTTAGTCCTTTAACTTTAATAAGTAACAATTTAGTTCATGTACTTTCAAATTTGTAACAATTCAATTCTTGTCGGAAAAAATTAAATATCATTTTTTATTATTTAATGATTAAACCTTGTAGCTTATATACAAATTGGATCCCAAAATTAGTTTATTAATCTATCTAGGTAAGAAATTCCATTAAATCCTTACATTAATTTATCACGATAAGGATCAAATCATTACAAATTTAAAAGTATAGGAACTAAATCTTTACATATTAAAGTTCAAAAATTAAATCGTTACAAAATTGAAATTACATGGATTAAAACCATACAAATAAAAGTTTGGAGACTAAATTGTTACTCTCAACACCAAAAAAAAAAAAAAAAAAAGGGATTTTGAACCAAAACCATTCATTATTAAAAAGTAATAAAAATTGAAAAATAACATGAGTTACATTTTAAAAAAGGTTCAGATTAAACCTATTTAAAAAAGGAGACAAATTACACTTCTTGAAAAACTACCAAAAATGTATTTTCCCAATTTTGTTTAAGGAAAGGAGAGATTTGAAAATTTAGTTTGTCAAAATTGGAAGAAAAAACCCCGCTTTAATTCAAAGGGACACTTGGCGAAAGCGAGAGCCGAGGTGGCCGTGTGAAGTTGAAGCTTTCTTCGAAACACTCAACAACAACAACAACAACAACAAACTCACAAAATCATCTTTCATTCGATTTCGATTCTCAGTTTTGCAGATTCAAACGTCACTCTCTTCTTCTCCAAATCCAATTCCGAAATCCCCTCCTCACAACTCCAGATTCGGATTTTCAACTCTCTTTCTCATTCGATTCGTTTCCTTTCCCTTCACTTTCCCCTTCACATTTGAATTTCGACTTCACTCCCTTCTCTGCTCGATTCTGTTTCTCACTTGTTATTTTCTTCTAATCTTCCTCATAGCTCCGGTGTTTGAACTTCATTTTGGCGCCATAGAATCGTTTCGGTTTGTTTCCGACAATCCTTGACGTTTAGGGTTTTGCAGGTTTCTTTCTTCCGCGCAAAAACCCTAGTTTTCTGAATTCTTTTTTATGGGTTTTTTTGGTCGAGATGGTTCTCGTTAGATGAGATGCGATGGCGTAGGCGTTTCGTTTCCATCTATGTGTCTACTAATGGGCGCCCGAACCAGCAACCGTAAGCGCGAGGACGAGGGTTTGAGCATCAATCGTTCGCATTCATATTTCAAATCGCCGGATTCTCACGTCGCGAAGAAACCCAGGATTTCTACTATGTCTTCGGATCGGCCTGTTGTTTCTTCCAACTCTACGGTGGCCAGGCTATCCCGGTATCCTGAAGAGACTACGCAATTGCGTCGAGAAGTCCATGGCCCTTGCAGAATGCTCAAATTTGGGCTCGCGAAGTATAGGTTTTGGGAGTCGAAAAATAGCGAGTCGTCGGAACAGAACGAGGTCGGGAATATCTTGTCGTACAATTACCAGGTTGCGAAGAGTCGTGCAATTGGTGCATTGCGGTCCTTTGGTTCATTGCGGTCCTTTCCGAAGGATATCATTGAATTGGATTCAGACACGCCAACTGAAAGAGGCGCTTCTGGAGATTCGAAGTTCGACGAGGATGTTGAGGTAATTGAAGATTATAAGCAAGAAGGGAGGTCGATGTCTTCGAACCAGAGGCCTCGTGAGGTTGATACAGTGCAGGAATTGGATGCGAAGATGATGGATGTTCATCGGCCATCGTCATCTTCGGTGGTTGTAGATTTGACAAATGACAACTCGAAGGTTGAAAACGCTGAGAAAATGCTTGGTGCTTTGTCACTGGACCAGGATATGTCCAGTGTTTCTGCGTACAAAAAGTTGCTCCAGAGTGTGGAAAAGCGGACATCGAGATTGAAAAGCTTGGATTTTGAAATCGAGTTGAATGAGAATCGTCGGTCAATTCTTCAGTCGCAAACTCCAAGGAAGAAGCCCGTTGATGTATGTTTCCTTTCTTCCAGTGTTTGTCATCTCCGTAAAGATGAACTTAGGTCGTTTCTATTTTTCTGCTCGTTTTCTCACCATTTCTTTACTGAGGTTTTAAAGAAACATTTGAAAAATAACAATAACAAGTTTTTAACCAATTTCTTAACCAAATTCCAAAGACAATAACAAAGTTTTTTAAAAAAACTACTCTTTTTAATGTTCAAAATCTAACATTTTTAGAAAGAAATAACAAAGTATAGGTGGGAGTAGTAGTGTTTATAAGCTTAATTTTCAAAAACCAAAAATCAAATGGACCTTAGTTATCTTATCTCCTTTCAAGCTCTGGAAAATGCATTTTCACCATTTTATGCTAATGAAAACGTATTCTTTGTTTCTAGGAAATTCCGCAGGAACTTTTTCTTCCTCTTACTAAGGAAGAGGAGTCCGATGTTGAACGTGCATTCTCCACTAACCGGTACTGTATGAAGTACTTATAATCTTTCATGAACTGCAATCTGTTCTTTGTTTGACATTGTTTTCGTTCATTTATTCAGGAGGAGGGTTTTGATCACTCATGAGAATTCAAATATTGAGATTACTGGGCAAACTTTCCAGTGTCTGAGGCCAGGTGCCTGGTTAAACGATGAGGTATTATTTGTGCTTTTATATTTTCTTATCATGCATCTACCATTTTGAAGATCAAAAGAAATAGTATCTGATGGTTTATAATCTTAACTGAAATTTTCTGTTCTTGAAACTGATCTTCCTAATTGTTGTATTCGTCATTTGTAGGTGATCAATTTGTATCTTGAGTTGCTGAAAGAAAGGGAAAGAAGGGAGCCAGAGAAGTATTTGAAATGTCATTTCTTTAATACATTTTTCTATAAAAAGGTTGGTTAGCTTTACTCTGTTTTCCACTTTAATTTTTTTTAATATATGTCATTTATTCACCCATTAATAATCGCTATCATACCATCCATACATTCACTATGTCCACTATTTGCCCAATTGGATTTGTATGCTAATTTACCATGAGATGTCAAGGTTTGAATTGAGTACATTTCTAGACTTTATAATAGTCAATGATAGGAAATTGAGCTGTTTAACTTGCCTCTGGGGCCTACATTTGGATTTATCGTATGTTTGACTTGTCAGTCAGTCCAGGCCTGAAACTGTCTTTGGGTGAATTATAGTATGGAAACAAGTCCTCTTTTATGATTAAGTGTTTTCAATGGACGCAATGAATTGTAATTGATGCCTCCACCACTCACTAGTGTAAACATCCTTCTTATACATCTCCATCAGACATCTCTGTTTTTTCATACTAGAAATATTTCTTTTCATTCTTTATGGAAGTGCGGATTCTTAGTAGAAACACAGAAGACGTTTACATGTTTCAGTTTCACCAGTGATGATTTGACTTTGTTTTTTTCTCTCTTAACGTTGCTAACAGTTGATAAATGGAAGGGATGGCTATGATTACAAATCTGTTAGAAGATGGACCAGCCAAAGGAAGTTGAAATACGAACTCATTGATTGTGATAAAGTAATATTATGTCCCCTCTAAATTCTATTATTCATCTAATCAATGATCATGGATGGTACGATATTAGTTCATTTGTCACTGATCCAATTTAATTACTTGTTCAGATATTTGTCCCCATCCACAGAGAAATACATTGGTGCCTAGCAGTAATCAACAAGAAAGAAAAAAAGTTTCAGTATCTTGATTCTCTCAAGGGAAAGGATTCTCGTGTTCTAAAAACATTGGTATGCTTTGTATTTTCTCTTTGCAATTCATTGTTTCATTTGTATGGTTGCTGAACCTTTTACGATTGTAGTTTCATGGCCCTAGACATCTAGGGCATAGTTGGTATATAGATTACTTGTGTATCGAGGGGTGTATTGAGGGTTCATGATATGAAAACCCTAACGACTTGGAATTAGGAACTCTTTGGCATGTGAACCCCCTAGTTCTCAAACCCTAAAACTACCAAATTTATATTAGACTCGGATTACCTTAAGATCTAAATTCTTGAGATAAAGAACAAGTTCCTTGGTTCAAGAGTTGAACACTCCACAAGATAAGATGATTAATCCTATGTTCAAACAACAACTCTAGACATGAATTGCAAAAGAGTTAAGTAGCTCTTTGCTAAACTTGAAAGAAAAACTCAAGAGGTTAAAATTCAATTATCGATCTTGGTAGAGAGACCAAAAAAAAAAAACTACTTAATATCCTCTAAAAAGGATAAAATTGAAAAACAAGAAAATTACATCAAAATTATTAAATAAAATCTGAATAATAATTTGAAGTCCTTTGCAATTCATATCAATTTATTAGATAAGGTTGATAGTGACTGTGTGATGTGTTGAATGTTTAGTGAGGAGGATTTGGTTACATTCTTCATATCGTGATACTAAATTTGGAATGGTTAATAAGGACCTTACTTGTTCTTTATATTGTACAACAGTCTCCTTGGAAAAAAAGGGAATCCTTAGTAAGGACCAATAGAAAAGTGATAATTGAACTGAGATCATATTGATTCAGTTTTGATACAGTGGATTACTGGGTAGCTTGCATGTGGTTTTGAGTGTTGTTAAAAGGGAGGTTGGCAGCAGAGAGAAGAATCAGGTACAGGGCCTTCAGAATATGATTCTGATTTCTGCATTCTGGTGCCACTTTTTCCTGGCAGTGAATTCAGATATAGTTGATTTCTGGATTTGAGGAGAGAAGATCTGACCAAAGTTACCTAGTTTAGTTCGGTTCTTTCATTCCTAATCTTTTTCTTCTCTTCATTTTTTTGTGGATAAAAGAAGACAGACGGCTATTCTTATTTCTTAGTTTGGGTCGTAATCTCAACCTTTGATATAAAATATATTTTAATTGCCATGGGATTTGAATGTTTCTGAAGTTGTGAGATTTAAGTTTTGGTAGTACTAGTATGTGTTTCTTTCAATTTTTTCTCAATGAAAACTCAGTTTATTATAAAAAAGAAAAAAAAATTTGGTAGTATGTGGGTGCTGGTTAATAACTATTTAATTTTCAGATTTTAAGTTTTTGGTTTTTTATTTTTGAAATGTAATGGTGTTTAATAATCTAGGCAGTTTAAAAACCAAAAAAACCAATTTTCAAAAACAGGTTTATGTTTACCCAAAATCTCACCTTTTATCTTCTTGACACTCTACCTTAGTCATCCTCTCTCTAACATTCTATCTGTCTTTCGAACTTGTGTTTCTGTCTTTAATATATTATCCCATTCAAACTTACCTTCCTCTACCCTACATATCTCTCTATAAATTTTTCTCTAATATCTTCTCTCTAACTTTTCTTTTCCTCTTACATATCTTTCTCTCTCTACCCCCCCCCCCCCCCCAATTATATTCCAGTGCTCCATGAGTCCATGGCATGCCACTATCTTTCATCGCTTTAAACACCATTGCAATTGTGACAAACATGCACCATTGCAATTGTGACAAACATTTAGTGTATGTTTGAGAGTGATTTTGAAATCACTAAAATCACTTTTGTTAAGTTTGAAATCACTCTGAAACATACCTTTAATTATTCAAAATCAATTTCATGTTTGATTTTACACTTAACAGATTTTCTTATCATCAAAATTGCTAGGGAGACAGGCATTGTATTTTAGTTTCTCTTAAGGAGGTCTATGGTTTTTCTAACTTTCTAAGACCCTCTTCATTTTCTTACATCTTTCTTCTTCACTCCCCCCCCCCCCCCAACATATCTATCCTTTTCCTTTGCTTTTGCATAATCTGCATATCCTTGAGAAAGTTTCTTTGTCTGTGTCTCATTTTATTCTGATTAATAATTGTTTTTACATAAGTTGTGCGCCTCATTTTGCTTGGGCTAATGCCCTGCCTTGCATCTTATGCCTAGACTGGAAAAAGCTTTAAACATGATTAAGTTTTAGTGTGCCCTTGCACCTTATAAACACCAGATGTTGTAACCATTTATCCTGTTTTAATCCCATTTACATGACAGAAATTGATCTTACATAATTGATCTGGGTTTCATTTCATCCTCTCTTCTGATCAACCTAGCATTGGATCAAGTTATGTGATTGGTGATAAAAGTTGGCTGATATTTGAACATTATAATGTCAAGATTTTCTATTATAGCAAGGAGACTAGATATTAACTTCGAAATTTCTGTTGAGCTAGTCTACTTAGACATTCATGATTATTATTTAAAAATAAAAAAAGATTTCCATTTATTTTATTCTTTTGACGTGGTCCAGTATAAGAGGGGAGTGTATATGTTTATTTGGTTGCTCTCTTCGATTATCCTATGCGAGTCATGTAATAATTTTGATCCTGTATACCCAGGCGAGATATTTTGTAGATGAGGTGAAGGACAAGAGTGGAAAAGATATTGATGTAAGTTCTTGGGCACTAGAATTTGTCAAAGACCTTCCTGAGCAAGAAAATGGGTTTGTACTTGCACCTTTTGAATTTATATTTCTTTCTCGTCTATTATTTTTTTTATTCTGAAAAACAGTTCTTGAGAATAGATATAGTTGATACTCAAGTAATTTAAAAGTGATTACCTATATTTGCATATTTTTGTCCTTACAATTTTTTCTATTGAAATAGGTTTGATTGTGGCATGTTTATGATCAAGTATGCTGATTTTTATAGCAGAGGTTTGAATCTCTGTTTCAAGCAGGTAAAGATTGTCGAAAGTTTCTAACACACATTTCTAATTTCTCACAGCTCGCACCATTAAAATCATTATTTCTAGGAAACACACAGTGGCTTTGAGTGTGCATTACCACATTGACTTCAATTTTATGAACACAATGGTTTCATGGATTTGATCAAACTTTTTAACCTTTACACTGAAGGACTTGTAGACCACACCATTCAATACCAAACATTGCTTTTATATGCACGACAAATATGTCAAAGAACTTGTATATGCTTTTATCTGAGTGTAAAATTGATTCTTATGATCCTACTTCCTTTCTTGTAGGAACACATGCCTTATTTCCGACTTAGAACAGCGAAGGAAATTTTGAATTTGAAAGCTAACTGATTGCATATGCGTACATAAGAGTGGCCGAGTCCTGCTTAGCTGTACCCGTAATTGCTCAAATATCTTCGCGTTGGCATTTGAGATCTGATATTCTTTTGCACGAGTGGCAGTGGCTCTAAATTGTACGTTTTGAACGGGTTTTGAGTATATTACTGTAGATGAGGTGGTTGAGACAGAAATTATACGAGGAGAGCTTCCACGACCCAGAAATCTGTTGAACCATTTATTTGGTAAGTGAAGAAAGGCCATCTGTACACACCCATCCCCAGAATATTTTAAATGGTTCAGTGATTGATCTCAAATTCTGTATTGAATTATTTATTTTTTTCTTCTCTTGTATTAAGATTTATGATGATGCTTGTAAGATTAGAGAGTGGCCTGAGACGGGTAAGGCTGGCGAAGAAGCAAGGTTCTCTTTTCTCAATGCTTGGTCGCAAGACTAAGACAACATTTTTTTTAATCTTTTTGAAGATTTAGATTCACAAGGAATGTGCAGGTTTCCAGAGATGAAAAATAAAATGAGTCTTTGATGCACATTACAAGCTTATGTTTAGGCTGAAAGCCATCAATACGTTTGAATAACGCAGCTATGTTTAGAATCTCATCACCATATAAAATGAGAACAAAAATTTGCTACTAAGAAGCGGTACACTCGACTAAGGTCCAGTTTCTGATTAGCACCTAACCAGAAATCGTATGTTTGAAGAGAAAAATTCCTTGAAAGTTTCCCAAACTAAATGTAAAAGTTTAGGACAATTAAATGTCATATTAATAAATTAAGTCAAAACGAGTTTAAGTCAGCTTAAGGCTTGTTTCCTTCCTTTAATCGTCTGAAGTACGGAGGAAGGTTATTTTACAGAATTACTTCCTGAAGCATATAGTGTATAACGTGTTAAAATTTAAATTAAACCATGTTATTTTATTTGATAACGTAATCAACTTGCAAGACTTATCGAAAAAGTTGGTAAATCTTCTTATTTGATCCCCGAACGTTTAAAAGTAAGGAATTTTTTAACTTTCAATTTTATGTCTAATGTCTAACCAAACTTTTCATTTTTCACTTTTTAAAACAAAGTAATCTGTTAGATATAAAATTGAATATACAAGTCTAATCAAATCCTAAACTTAAACTTTAAATTTTTTGTCTACTAAATCCATGAATTTTAAAAAATGCTGAATAGGTTTAGGGCCATTGGAACAAAATGAAAGTTTGACTTACAAAATAAGGTTACCAGTTTTGAAAACCTATTTAGAGTTTAGGGACGAAATAGACAACTATGAAACTTAAAAAGACCAACCTTAATTTAACCCAAAAATGAGTTGAGTTGAGTTTGTTAGGATCTTTTCTTTCATATGCTACTCTACCACGCGGCATATTCTCTAAAACCCGAAAAGAAAAGAAAGCAAGAAAGGAAAAAACTCATCAGACAATCATGTTTTTCAAATATAAAATGAAATAGTTGTTATCAAGCAGTACCTTGAAGAGTTAAATTCAAATACAGGTCTTACATGTCAAAAAGAACAATCTTGAAGAAAGGATCGACAACCCTTTTCCCTGTTATCCTTGAATGAGGGGAATGGTCGCTCGCACCTGCCAAACTAGGATGGATGATACTAAACAACGAAAACAATGGTATTTCATCATATCATATTACAGTTATACATATAACATATATGTACCACCTCACGTTAAGGTCGTTAGATGCTCGGAACTCGTATATATGTGAAAGTTTCACAGGTCAGGCGAAGAAGAGAGAAAGCAAATTCAATTCCAATCTCTTTTTCAAGCTCAGAAATGTACAAATCAATGATTAATGATTATATAATATGAAAGAGAGGAAGAAGAAGAAGAAGAAGAAAGCAGGATACAGCTGAGTTGGGAGACAGGAAAACAAACTCTCACCCTAACGCGGTACTCTTTTTCGGCTCAGTATTTCTTGTTCTTTAAGTCTATGCTGGAACCTTGCAAGGCGTGATTGAAGACTCACTAAACCATTGACCTTTCGAGACAGCACAAAACTCAACTGAGTGACGTAGTTTTCAATATGGCTACCTGGTTGATCCACTTCTGCCAACAGTTTCATTTCCTGACAACCAAACACCACACCATCCTGTTACACATGATCTTACCACCAACTAAGGGTGCGCAAATAACAAAACAATACACTTCTCAGTTAGCTCGGTTTTCTAAAGAATAATAAATACAAGAGATATCTCAATAAAAAATTAAAAAAGAAAAAAGAAAACAAGAGGTTAAGGACAACCATTTGGTTTTTGATTTTTTGTCATCTTCTTGTCCGAAAAGATCCGAATTCATAGTCAAATTCCAAAAAAAAAAAAAAAAAACTTCTAAAGCTACTTTTAAACTAAAAATTTATAGGTGGGAGTAGGGTTTATAAGCTTAATTTTTAAAAACAAAAAATCTTATCAACTTGGACTTAAATTACAAATCTAGTCTTCGAACAAGATTCTGTCTAACAAATCTCTAAACTTCAATTGCATCCAATAAGTTCCAAAACTTTTAATTTTGTGTTTAATAGGTTCCTTTTAAGTTAAAAAGTTTTTATTGGGTTAAAAAGAGACAAAGGTCATGATCTTTCCAATTCTGTATTTGATAGGTTTCTAGAGTTTAAAAAAGGGCCTATTAGGTCCTAACATATTAGACCTCTTTTTTGAATAAAAAGTAACAAGGGACATATGGAATATTCTTTAAAATTCAATATTGCATCAGGACACAAAATTGAAAGAGACAATTCAATTTTGTGTATGTCCATGAATTTTAAAAATGTTAAATAAGTCGGAAACTATTAAACACGTAGACCAGACACTTTTAAACTCCATTGACCTATTCAACATAAAATTGCAAGCATATGATCTATTTCCTAAATTTGTAATTTGACCAATAAAAAAGCAGCTATCAGATAAACTATCAATTCGTTGGTTTGTTGGGTCAGTTTTCAAAAAGTTCTGATTTTGGATTCAGTTTTGCTTTTTCTTAAATTGGTGCTAGTTCTAGTTTCATGTCTATTTTAACCAAAAATCAAACTGAACTGAACTGCTTTTACTCCCTACTTTCAAGTTGAAAAGGCAAAAAAATAATGAAGGCTTTTGGCTTTTTCTTGGAAAAGAATCAGAAGATTATGGACAACGAAAAGTAAAGAGAATAGATACTGAATCAATTTTAACTACTAGTTTCGTGAGATAAATGATTGAAACTTTTGACTTACTTCACGCACTATGTCCATGGTGTCCTCAATTTCTTTTCGATGAGCAGCAATTAACGCCTCTTCTTCCTGCAACAGAGTTGATGACAAGTCAAAAAATCACTGAATTGATTGGAGAAATAGTGCAATTAAGCTGTTTTTCATTTTGGAAATACGAAATGTTTTTCTTTGATATGGTGACAAAAACCAAGCTATTTTCCTAGTAACTGAATGGATGCATAAGAGAAGGAAAAAAAAGAAAAAACCCCACAATCAAGTTAGATATTAAAAGGTAGCTAACCTCAAGTATTGCATTAATATTGCCATCAGGAGGTGGCTCAGGTTCAGACTTTCTGGATCCACCATCATTTGCGTTAGAAATTCCTGGAGCATACTGCTTGGAGCTTGCAGTTGAGAGATCAGGCACAGCGCTATCTTTCTTCTGCCAGTTCCCTAACTTTTCTGTTTTTTCATCTCGGGATGATTTTCTTCGAGGTGGTGATACCTTTTGCACCTTCTCCTCTGTATCATTTAAGTTGTGGGAATACATGGGAATCTTTCGACCAGTTGGATCACTATGAGTGCTCCTCATTTCAGGTGGTTCCTTGTCGAATGATGCAGAAGCTACAGTTACGCTTGCACTTTTTTCATCCCGTGCATGATAGATATTGCTTGATGGAAAAGTGGTAGTTGGCATGTCAAAGTTGGAAGAGGAGAGACTCTCCTTCTCTGCAACCCTTCTACTCAATTCCCCTAATTTCGCCTCTTGGCGTAGCACATTAGCATCTTCTGCTTCGGTGGGAATTGGAATAGAAGGGACTGAAGAAACATCTCTAGTTATTGGTTGACTGGAACTAACAGACTGATCCTTTTTTGCATTTCCACTTTTGGACAAACTTTTGACCCTGATGTTATCATCAACAGTAATTTAAAAGTTGAATATATGCTAAATTTATGGAGACGTAAAGCCTAGGATGTCAAAGAACATACCGGTCAGCATATCTCAAAGTGTTGAGCGTGTGTTCACATGAACCGGCATTTGGAGAAATGCATGATATCATAACAGTTCTTGAATTGCCAACAAACGAATCACGGAGCACTTCTGTGAGTTTGCTTCCACGGAAGGGTATATGAATCTGATCATTGTCCAAGGCACGAATGCATTCCTTCAAAGCTAAAAGACTTTTGTTGATTTCTGCTCCCTCAATCCTGCAAAGGTTCCAGCAAAACAAAATAGACAAATTGCAGCATTATTAAATCAGGATAGAAATTTAGTGAAAGGGAATATGTTAATAACAGAAAAGAGATCTGAAAAATTATATCAAACAGCATTTTGGACCGAAAATGTTCAAAGTAATATATCTTCTGCAAAACAAAAACACTTCATACTACGGTTACATCCACCAACCAAATAAAATTATTAGTGGATGCATTAAAAAACTAAAATAATTAACCAAGATAGTATACTCAATATTATCAAGCAGACAGGGAGCATTCACTGATGGGTTTACATCTTTTATAACTGTGAATAAAGAACCTTAACAAGAAACAAAAGACCAAAGATCTGTAAAATTTGGCATACCTTGTCTGACGGTCATTATCAGTTGTATCAGCACCTCTTTCGCTGCCAGCTAAATCAATAAAAGAGATTTTCCCAACAAGCTTCCCACTTTTCAACTCATTTCCGTCATGGTTCCTTCTCGATTCCTTTACTTCAGGATGTTTCTTAACAGCAAGTTGCAATATAGCATGTGATCTTGAAGACTCCTCATTGGCACCAGTGGAACCTGTACTCCTAGCTGCATTTCCCTTCTCGATATATTCTTTGACAATTTGTACATCAGACACTTCAAATTCTTGAAGTCCAACAATGCAAACCTGCTGCCGGCCATCTTCTCTCATACAAAGCTTCCTGTTACAGAAAAATAAAGTAGAGAATGTGTATGCGTGAAATATACAAAATAATATACTGTTTTTTTTAATGAAAAAACCATGCTTCCATTGAGAATAAATGAAAGAATAAAAGGAAGACACAAAAAAAACAACGCACCCACAAAAAGAGGGAGACCTCATTAGATAAAGGGGCTCCAATCCAAAATAATAAGACCTATAGAATAATTACAAAATAATCGCGTCACAGACGCCCAAAGAGAAACGTTTTATCTAACAAGGGACCAAACCTCGCCCGAATCCCTCTCAAACCCTCTAAAAGTTCTGTTGTTTCTCTCACCCTAAAGCCCCCAAATAATAGCACATATCCCCGCTTGCCACAAGAAATTCCCTTGATCACGAAAAGGGGGATGGGGAAGGAACTCCTCGATCATCTCTCTAAGGCCCCTATGTCTGGCAAACTGCAAACCAAACGAGGCAAAAAACATGTCCCACACGGCCCTAGCAAAACTGCAATTCCACAACAAATGATCAAGGTCTTCCTCCGCCATCCGATAGGTAATGCAACAAAAAGGCCTGATCAAGCAAGGGATCTTTCTGGAGAGCCGATCAAGAGTATTAACCCGTCCATGGATAACCTGCCAAATGAAAAACTGCACATTTTTTGGGACTTTCACTTTCCATAACATGGAAAAAATGGACGAATCGGTGGGAGAAGGGTCTAGCAAACAATGAAAGAAGGACCGACAAGAGAAGCCAATGGAAGGGTTGGGACTCCACAAACGAAAATCCCTCCTCGATGTACAAAAGGTGGTCTCCTCAATCAAAGACAGGAGAGACAAGATATCTGTAGTATCTCTATCAGATAAAGAACGCACAAAGCCAAAGGAGTAGGATAGAGAGCTCCCTGAAGGGTTCAAAACCTCAGCCACAGAGCAATTTTTCATAGAAGATAAATGGTAAAGTCGAGGATAAGTAGCACAAAGGGGTCTATCCCCCACCCACCTTTGAAAGGGGGTAAACGCACATCATATATCCTATTTCCAGGAAGGAAAAAAGAAGCATCCAAAATCTAGAAGTGCTAAATACAATTCTAATCCTTGTACTTTGCTACTTTTAATGTTTTTGTATTTGTATTTTCCGTACTTCATTTTGGTATGGTTGGTAAATGTATCAATTCAGACAAACATTACATATCCAACTAATTTCTTTTTGTTTTGATATCCATGAGTGTCCGAGCGAGCCAACTTATGCGCTCCTCAACTAATCTCATGAGACAACCATCTAATCCTTGTACTTTGCTACTTTTAATGTTTTTTATCTGTATTTTCATTACTTCATTTTGGTTTGGTTGGTAAACGTATCAATTCAAACAAACATTACATATCCAACTTTTTTTTATATCCTGAGTGTTCGGGCCAGCTTGTGCATACCTCAACTAATCTCACGAGACAACCACCTGACCCTACTACATTTGGTTGCCAGGAAACACGTAGGATTTTAAATTCTAGGTAGGTGGCCATCATGGATCGACCAATTCCTTCTAAGCCCTTTTGTTTTTCCCATGACCCTTATTGACCACTAGGTCAACCTAGGATAATTTTACATATCCAACTAAATTATGGCCAAAAGTTGACATCCCATTGCATGCAAATTGTCGTGGAAACTTTGATTTATTGCGCAATTGCATATCAGCAGGAACTTGCAATAGGACTATGTACGCTTCCTCATGACATCATACCAACTTCAATTACAGTTAAATTGGATAATTGATGACAGGGAACTGGGAAGTATAAGGACAATAAAACCACAGGGACCAAATAGTTATATTAGAAAAGAACCAGGATTAGATTTATAATCAAACCAACAAAAAGTTAATAAAACTCATACACCCTAAAATTGTTGGGGTCTGCATAAACTAAGCAGGATGCCCATGATTATCAATATGATATACATAATACAACCTTACTCTATATGCATGAATGGCATTTCCTGTCCCTACGCCAATAGAGAACATCTCTTCTTTCCTTGAGAACAATTCAGGAAAAAAAAAAAGACAGAGAATAAAGTTAAACTTACTTTCTGTCACTGAGTAGATCAAACAATTTTCCACCATATATCTCAAAAAAGCTAAGCCACAACTTGAACCTCTGATTGCGATAAAGTGGCTGATGTAACAATCTAACAAGGTCTTCAGCAGCCCTAAGAGGTAATGGTTGCATAGTAAACGTCTTGCCACTGCCTATTCAGAGACAAAAAGCCTTTAGACAAACTTCATGGTACTAAAGGGATATTATAAGGAAGAAAACAAGAGTTGATACAATATCATTGGTAATAGGCAAAATCACAATATGCCGGCAATAATGATGTAAGAACTGAATTTCAACCAGTATGCATTCATGAAAACAAGCAAGAGATTAACCAGATTTAATGCATACCTGTCTGCCCATAAGCAAAACATGTAGCCTTTGTCCGTTCAAAGATGATGGGAATAATTGGTTGCACAGTAACCCTATAAACCTATTCCAAGAGGAACGCACATCAGTTCAAACCAGATTCAACAAAATCATTTAACGACATAGATGTTTTCTCAACTACACGGGAAAGGGGAATATATAGTGTTTACCTCATCATTGGTGACATGCTCATCAAGAACCGCATCGAAGCAGAATTCATGCTTCTCCACATATGCAGTCAAGTCCACCTATCTCAACATAAAGTATGGGAGAAAAGAATCTATGATCAAGTCAAACAACTGCCACATCAAACAATTAAAGCTAATATCATAAATCAAAGTCTTGAGCAATAAAAGGAAAGGGACCTTTAGTTTTGGTTCGTGAACGGTCAAAGAGGCATTGTCACATACTGATACAATATCATCCTCCTTACGAGCAATCTCTTTCTTGTTTAATGGTCTCTTCCGCACCTAAGACATGGTACACTACATGTATTAAGAAAAATAGAACAATATATGAACATATATGCTGGTTGATACTTGGATACCAATGCCAATCAAAGAAGCAAGGGTAAATTAAGGACACGACATTAGTATGTCAATGCGTTGTTTTTCAAAAAGAAAGAAAATAAGGGCACAGAGAAGGTGACAAGCCAGGACCGGCAATGAAATAGTGGGTTTTGTCTACACAAAGATTTAGATGCATGAATTTTGTATTAAAATTCAATACTACAAACCAGAATATTGTACAACTAAGACCATTAAAAGCCTCAATAAGTCTCTTCAGAGTCATCTCTCTCAGGAAATGGAAGGAGAAAGAAAAGGCATATACCTTCTCAATAAGAGTATAAAGCATCATCCTAACATCATTAATATCATCACTAATAGAAACTATTCTTCACATTTTTGTCCTTAATGTTTTCCTGAGGCTAGTAATGAGTCAAATTAGCACAATTCATGGCGTCTTAACACTAGGTACATAAATTAATTTTTATATTTCAATTTTCAAGAACAGGGAAAATTAATATTATCCTGGAAAGCATTACACAAAATGTGAAAATTTGAAAGCCCTAGTGTGCTCTTATGATCCACGGGTGTAAGCCTTGACACCAAAACTTTGAACCTCAGACAGCCTCAAAAGCCTCTAAATCCGACAATGCTCAATTAGATGGTCCTATACACTAAAACGAGAAGAAAATTACCTGGGAAAGCAAAAATGATTCTAATGGTTTCTTTTACATAAATTTAAGCTAAATAGAAAAGAAGAAAAACAGGAGGCATGTGACAAATTTAGATACAAGTTATTGTTCTAACAAGGTATTTGCTCCCTCTAAATGTGTTGACATCAGTAAACGCCACACCGCACAGATAGCTGTCACATTTTAATTGAACTACCTCCCGGATGAGGAAAAGGAAAATGAAGATATTTTAATTTAAAAAAAAAAATTAAAAAGGCTGTAATGAAACCTCCATGAATCCACTATTGTTTAATCTCTGGAAAATTAGTAAAATGATAGATTTCTAGTTAGTATTCTGATGCTACTATAAGAAGCTTACCACAACTTTGATTTTAGCCACGTTATTTTCTCTGGCAACATTCTCTTTTTCAATCACAGGTAATGTAGCCAGGGCGTCTTCATCAGTTTGGCTTCTTTGCTGCCTGCTGCTAGCAATATTAAATTCATCATCAAATGCTCTAGTACCACTAGGAATGAATGGTGAAGGCTCAAATGGTTCTGAGATAACGTGCTGCTAGGAAGAAAAAATCTATTAAAAAGGAAATCCAATAATAAAAGATATAACAAGAACGAGAAAAAAAAAACAAGGAAAATGAATGAACAGCGACAAAAAAAGAATAACTATGTGACTTTCCATGCAATGGCATTGAGTAATGGACCGGTAGATATGATAATGCTTAAAAACATAAAATAAACTGCGATTCTTTAAATAAAAGGAAATATGAGTAACACCATGGTTGGTATAGAAGCAGTTTTTTTTACTTTTATCTACCTAGACCCCCACCCTTTCCAATCCCCCCCCCCCCCTCCCCACCAAAAAAAGCACTCCAATTACATGTAAGCTCTATAGTTTCAACTACATACCGAGAGAAAACAAGTAATAATGAACCATGTTGACAGCCCATGGTTCTTTACAAAAATGCTCCCAAAATTTCAGACAACCAGCAACTTATTGTGCCCCAAGGTTAATTAGGAAACCACCTAAGATTGGTACTAATACTTATACATACATAATCATAGTTGAGTAAAAATCTCTAGTCCATAAAAAGCAAAAACCCTAATTAATCAGCATACCTCTGACAAAAGCTCGGTATCATCCATAGCATGGAGATCCAAAAGTCCAGCACCAAAATCTCCCCTAAATTCTGGAGAATAATATCCATCCATTGCACCAAGTACTCCTGAAGCTTGGGCAGTAGGTGTATGTGGTTCAGACCCAGACTCCCCGCCAAAATTCAGGTTTCTCATCAGTTTTAAAAGCCTCTGTTTCTCTTCAGCAGATTGTGCTCCATAACTCTAAGCCAATGGGAGGGGAAGAGGAAATTCAATAGCTATGCAATTAAAAAAAAGAACAACTAAAACCAGGTATAACATCAACGGAACAACAACAACAAAATGCAGAAAACCTATTCTCCAAATAAAACTGAGCTTCCTTTCAATAAAAACCACGTGGTGGTATGGTAATCAAATTCAATAGAGCCATTTAACAATTTACAATTCCACATTTGACCCCAAAAACTAGAGGATTGCATGTGCTGGAAAAAGGAAGAAGAAAGAAAAGACCTCCTACAGTAAATACTCAAGCCCGATTCAATACTCTTGCAACAAATTTTTAGCGGTATCTCAAAAAAACGTGGAAACCCTGGGAAATATTAATCGTCGTACCTGCATGAGGAGGGAGCGCTGATCAGCCAAGGGAGAGGCCAGATGCTGCAAACCAGCGGACTGGAGCCACCGAGCCATGACCGCATCACCGGCGTCGTTAGTGGGGCCCGCATTATGCAGGGTCCCACCGCCGGCGTGGTCGTAAAAGGCGGTCGCCGCCGCAGCATTGCTCTGCTGCATCTGGCCGCCCATGTGGCGCTGCGAACGTCTTTGCGGAGCCAATTTTCAAGATCTGTTAAACAACGCTTAATCCAAACAAAAACCAATAACTAATTCAATCAAGCACGCAAGCAAGGAAAAATCAACAACATCAACATTCCAGATGAAAACAACCATCCGATCCCCCAAGTTTAACCAAATAGAGACTATGTGACGAAAAAAAAAAACAAAAAAACAATACTCACAGTGAGGAGAAAAGTTGAATTCGAAGCAGGACATGAAAGAAATTACTCAAAGAAGAAATTCAAATCCTCAGACTCTGCAAACAAAATCCCCAGATTCAACTCACCCATGAAGTTACACAAAAAAAACCGGAAAAAAAAACAAAGCTAATCAAGAATTCCAGGTCATTTCCAACATTAAAACATACCAAATTTAACCAAGAAATGAATGGGTTCTGAAGGTCGAGATCTGCAGAACGAAGAATCTAAAGATCGGAATCAGAGATCAGATCTGAATGGAACAAAATGATACAAAACCCTAATCTCATCGAGAGAAGAAAGGGGAGAAAATATACAAATTGGGCGAACCTTTCTTTTTATCTTCGTGATGAAATGAGAGAAATGAGTTGGCGAAAATTGTAAACACTCCAACGCCACAGAGTAGGCCTTTTCGTTATAATATTAAGAAAATTTAAAATTAAAATTGCTGAAAAAGGCGAAAAATATCATCCTAATTGCCTGATTATATTCAAAATGGATTAAACCGCTATTTTAAGTTTTATGGTAAGTGACTAAAATGCCCCTTGAAATCTTCGCTAATTTCAACGCGTCCGATTGTCGTCAACGAAGGAGCGGGACGGCGGATAAGCGAGCGGGCTGCCCGGGCGGACCCCGGCAGAAGTTTGAAATTTGTCGGCTGACGGAAATGCCCTTGTCTTAAGGGCACGTATGGTTGACAAATGACACATTTAATTTGAATGAAGTTGTCTCCTCTCCTTCTTCCTCTTGTTGTTTTTCCTTTTTTTTTTGGTGAATTATATTTTTTTTCCCTTTTAATTATTGTAATTTGACCATCCCAACAAAACTCAAATAAATTATATAACATTATACTTAAATATATGTTGCTAAATTAATATTTGTCATTGGCTGTACCTGTGTTTGTGATTGCACAATAATGATACTTTTTTAACTTTGTTTGAACATTCTATTTTTGAGTTTGTGCTTTTTTACCTCTGTTTTAACTCACTTGGCTTCGTGGCAATGTTAAATTGTTTGTGACTTGACTTTGTGGTAATGTTGATTTTAACTATGAAAAGTTGGTTAGTAAATTTCCAATTTGACTTTGACAAGGTATTAATTCAACCATTTTTATTGTTTTCGTCAGTGGAATGGGAAGATTCAAACCTCTCCTGCCTTGATCGAGTGCATATGTCCTAAAAGTCAATTAGTTATTTGAATAATTTGTTCCGTGAAATATGGAGGTTAATATGACTTTTTTCTTTTGAATAATAACTTAAATAAAAGTTAGGCAGGTATGAAAATTTTAGGGAGCAAGATGCACGTGACACACGTGATTTGCAACGGTTGATTGGGAAATGGGCTTTTGGACTGAGAGAGGGCCCAATGAGATGCATGGACACGCACGCATTTATGACAGTTTTTGTGGTGCAGCAATTCAGAAACCTCCACCCTTCCTCTGCAACTTCATTTAACTCTTGTCCCTTTTTTTAAGGTATTTTTTCTGCATTTATAATTTATATGACACTTTTTAGTTTTTACTCCATAAAATATTGTCCAGCCAATATAACATTGCAAATATGGGTAAGAATTTGAACTTCCAACCTCGAAAAATCAATAGATGTATATTTATGAGTGATTTTGAAAACGTTAAACTCACTTTTGTCTCGAAGAAAAAAAAAATCACTTTTGTCATCTTTAAAATCACCTTGAAACATACGTTTAATTATTTAAAATCAATTTAAAATGTGATTTTCATATCATCAAAATTGATTATTAATTATTTAAGGCATGTATCAGAGTGATTTTAAATATGGAAAAAGTGATTTTAATCATTCCAAAATCACTCTCAAACATACACTAATATCTTATGTAGTTGAATTGAGTTTAAAGAGACGAATGTCGTTGTTTTAAGAAATCAATCTTGTTTTGACCAATTGATTTGTGTTAGGGTTGATTTCAACCCAACTTAATTCACTAAAACATTATAAGTTTCTCTTCAAATTGTCATGTGTTCAAATCTCTACTTCCATATTGTCGAACTCGAAAGAAAGAAAGAAATCAAATATATATGTGTGTATGTCAAATTAATCATATAGATGCATGGTTATCATATATATTCATTAAGTCAAATTTAGCTATGGTTTTAAAAATATTTGAAACTAATCCCAACAAGTTACTTTAAATACAATTTGATTGGTTAAAGAACTACATATTAATCTTAAAAATTAGGTGTCGAATCTTCCATCTTGTGTATGGTTTGACTAAAAAATGTCTATGTCGTGTTAGATGCGAGTATTTATAGGATCCAAAGCTATCAATAAACTCTCCAATTACATTGAAATTTTGGTAAAGAGTTGCTCCATCGACTAGAACGTTTGGAGGAGCTCTCACACGATCACTTTCATTCGTCTCATTAGACCATACATATCACCCACAACTATAGTTCTAACTTGACCGATGATATATTGAGTTTGACTAATTATCAAAATGTTGTAAATATTAGGCACTTAAACGACATGTCCCAAGTTTTATTTTTCAATTGTGGAAGCTTATAGGAATTTATTTTCATAATAAAATTAAATATTTCGATTTTTCTGTTTTCCAAAATTATTGAAATTCGAAAGAAATGTTTGATGGAAAGCAAGTTAATCAATTAATTCAAGCTATGATTTTTTAGAATGATTGAAACCACTCTCAATTTGAAAAGAGATTGGACGTTGAAAAAGAAATTGAAAATTATTCCTTTCAAATGATTAAAATATGGAAAAAAAAATACATTTTTAGTCCTTGAGATTTGAGTTAGGTTTCATTTTGGATTTCGTTTTATCCTATTCCTTCCATCAATTTTTCCATTAGATTTTAACCGACCGTTGATGTGGCACTTATATTTTTATTAATTTTTTTTTTTCATTTTTTAAAATAAAAATAATAAAATTATTGATTTTAATATATTTTTAATTATTTTTTCTTTCTTCTTCAACCCCTTCACCACCACCCTCATTCTTCTTCTTCAACCATCCCCACACCACCATCCAGTCGCCGGCGACCGATCGCCACCAGCAATTGCCGCTCGTCGACGACAATAATTTTTTTTCTCCTCTTCTTTCCTATTCTCTTATTCTTCTTCTTCCCCAACTTACTTTTTTTTAAGGAGGAACGGGGAGGAGGAACTCCTCTCCGTTCCAAATCTGAATCGCGAGCAGCGTCTGCAAGCAGGTCAGTTCACGAGCAGCGTCAATAGTAGACCCTCTCCCTCATTTGATCCAGGTCAATTTTGTGTGGGTTCTAAATCTCGTGGGTTCCAGACCTAGTTCGTTTCAGTCGATAAAAGTTCTTTGGTTCTAGATAACCTTCATTTCAGCGACAAAGCTCATGGGTTCTAAATCTCCTTTGTCGGAAACGAAAGAGGAGGGATGTCCCTCCTCCCTCCCCTCTTTTCTCTTTTTTTTTTCTTTAAATAAAAGTGAAGAGAGAGAGAAAGAAAGAGAAGAGAGAGAGAAAGAGAATGTTCGTCGTCCACTGCCCGCTGGTGAGCAGTGGCGGTCAGCGGTCGGCGGCAAGGTGGTGGTGATGGTGAAGAAGAAGAAATGATGAAGAAGAATAAAAGAAGAAAAATATGAGAGAGGGGGAAATAAATAAATAAAAATTATAAAATAATAATATTTTTAGTATTTTATTATGTTTATATTTAAAAAAAAATTAAAATAATTTTTTTAATAAACAAAATTTACCATGTCAACATTTTCGGTTAATTATTGACGAAAAATTGGATGGAGGGACCAAAATGAAACTAAAACCAAACCTTATACGTTTGAAAACTCAGATATTAAAATGAAACCTAATCCAAATCCGACTAAGGTTGGATTTTTCCTTAAAATATTTCTATATTTTCTGCCACCACAATACAGACAAAACAGCAAGTTGGTTCGAAATTCAAACAATGTTTCCGGAGGAAGTGGCCGGGGATTTTGAAATGGTCGAAACGTAATATTACAATCGCGTAGGGGTAAAAGTGGAAAGAACGTTTCGATGGATATAATGGCACCAATACTCCAAATCCATAGAAATTAAAAATAATAATAAAAGATTTTAATCAGTAAACTTATATATTTGTTTATTTATTTATAAATTCAGATACGCGTAGGCTCGTATCTGCTTACCTGGACTTTGAAAGGTTTTAAGCCAAAATAAACAGCGAAGAATCCATTTATTTAGCTTCATTACTATATATATAATATTCAACTTCATTTTCTCCCATACAAATAAAGAAACATATTATAGATATTTCATTCTCCTCAAAAAAAAAAAAAAAAAAAAAAAAAAGAATTATAGATGTGATTCAATAACAACTAAATTACAAAATTGATCTTTATGAGTTGTACAAAGTTTTAAGTTATATGATTTTAAAAATTCTAATTTAGTTTTCATGATTTATACCTAGTTTCAATTAGGTTTTTATAATTTGAATTTAATTTTTAATTCAATTTCTACGATTTCAAAAGTTGTAATTTGGTTCGTATGATCTAGTTAAATTTTACCAATTGTCTTTCATGTAATCATATCAATTTTTTTTTTTTCACATAGAGGTTTTCATTTGGATAATTGTACTCATTTTAGTTCAACAAAATATATGGCGATGAGTTTTCTTCTTCTTCTTCTTTTTTTTTTTTGAAAAAGAATGAGGAGATTTGAAACTCTTACCTCTTGGTCAGAAGTATATGTTTTAACTAATTGAGTACATTGAAACTTTAGTAAAGTCAACTGATTGTATTAGTGTGAGTAGAAAAAATAAAAGAAAATACATAGATTTTTCAAATGGATTTTACTATCTCTAGATAATTCACGAGATTCAACCAAATCACAAGGATCAAGTCAAAACTTCACACGTAACTTCGGAGATGGAGACACGTGAAATAAATAATATATTGTATTGATATTGTATGCGTGTGAGTGTACAATCTCTAACTTTAATCCTCTAATTCTCTCTTTTAAATATATAAACTTTGGCCTCTAGCTTGTTGCTCTTCCGGTTTGTTGGGCTTCTTAAATGATCAGCTTGCTAGGTTGATGATCTCTTGGATCGACCTGTTAGCTTGATGATCTCTTGGATCGGCTTATTGGTTTGTTGATCTTCTTGGATGATCGGCTTGCTGGCTTAATGATCTCTTGGATCGGCCTGTTGTGACTTGTTGATCTTTTTGGATGATCGGTCTACTGACTTGTTGATCTTCTCAGATGATCGGTTTGATGATCGGTCTGCTGACTTGTTGATCTTCTTGGATGATCGGTCTGCTGACTTGTTGATCTTCTTGATCGGTCGATTGGCTTGATGATCTGTCGAATCGGCTTGTTAGCTTTCTTTGGATGATCGGCCTACTGACTTGTTGATCTTCTTGATCGGTCGGTTGGCTTGCTGATCTCTTCTTGGATGGTCGGCCTGCTGACTTGTTGATCTTCTTGATCGGTCGGTTGGCTTATTGATCTCTTCTTAGAGTCTTATAGTCTTCAAACCTTCTGAGTCTTGAGTTGGTCTGACTTCTGATGACTCTGGACTCTGACAGAATTCTCTCGACTCTGAGTTCTCTAATCTGAATCCCCTAGAATGAATGGTGGTCTCCTCTATTTATAGAGTTTGATGGACCTCATATGGGCTTGGGCTTGGGTCCAATTGCCACGTGGCATAATCTGATTGAACTTGGCTGATGTTATCTGATGGATCACTAATAGACAAGTGACATTCTTTGATTTGCCGAATTTTAATGTCTATTAATTTAATTTAGGCACACGTAAAGTAAATGTGTAACTGGTCCCAAATTTATTTTATCATTAATTTATATTAATGACGTGGCAATTTGTGATTGGCCGAAATTTCTCCTTCAACAAAAACCAAATTCAAATGAGATATGAACTAAATTGACTTGAATTTAAGTCTTTTTTTTTTTAATTATTATTAGTACAAATTTATATCAGTTGAATTATACTTTCTTAGACGAGTCGACCGGAACCAAAACTTGTTGGGGACCATGGGAACCAAATTTACAAATTAAACTAAGAATATTGAAGAAACTTTTTGGGGAAAGAAGTTAGTTGTTTAGGTCACGTGGGGGGCCACATGAGGCTGGTGGATCTCAAAGTGGGCCCAACGAAAAAAGCCCCTTTTGTTTTTGATATTTACTAACCCCGCCCCCATCATAGCTTCAAATGCACTTCTTTTTAAAACAATGCCATTGCTTTAGCTTAAAGCATGTGAGGGTGGGGGGGGCGGATCAATTTTAAAAAAGGAAAATTTTAAAAATAAATAAATAATATTTTTATTTTTTATTTGCCAAATTTCGATCTCTCTCTTTTTCTAAAAAGTCTTTGGGAGCGGAGTCTTTCTCCATTGGTTGATTGATAGGTGTATTATTTTTCACGATCGTGACATTGAAAATTTTGATTTTTTAGAGAAAATCCAAATTGAAAGGTATGGCCAATTGGCCATGTTATTTAAATCATGGGTATTCGCATTTATGGTAAAGTTTTTGAAGTGGGGATTCGAATAAAAGGGTTTAATTAATGGAATAAACGAGATTTTGATTAGATCTGTGTGGGCTGAGCCCATGTAATGAATGACCATGGGCTGAAGGGGAAAGCGGCCCAAATCAAAGTCCAATTGTCGTGGATTGGGCTGCCCTAAAATCGGCCCAAAACTTATTCTAAGAACTCCACATGCCACGTGGTAAAAGCTTTCATTGAGTTAAATATAGATAAACTTAAGTTTTTTTTTTTTTTTTTTTTTTTTTTTTTTTAGGGGAATTGTGCTAAATGGCTACAAAAAAAAAAAGCGTTCTTGATTTTTGGCTACGGAAGTTTGGTCTTTGCAGGCGTGGCTACCGGAATAGTAGGAACCGTTTTTCTGGATTTTTTTGGACGTTTTTACCCCTGGTATATACGGCTATATACAGACGGACCTAACGTCCGTTTTTGTTACACGCAGGTTGCTCGCCTTTTTCTTGCGCGCTGGGTGTATTCTGGTTTACACGGGATTTGGTCCCTTTATTGCGCGCTGGATGTATCCCTATTTACACGAGATTTTGGGGGGCGGTCTGTTGTGATCTGTTAGTCACCTACTGTTCAGGCGTAGGTAGTTTCCAACAATTATTTTTTTATTCCTTCACATTGTTGCCCCTCATATAAATGTCATATTGTATTATCTTTTTGTTTCATATCACGATCACATTGCGATAGTAATTTTCCGTCCTAATCTAACATGGCGACAGTTCAACAGGTCACGATTTTGTTTGGTGGTGTCTGGAGTGCTGAGGGTATTTACAGTGATTTCAAGTCCGGAAGCGTGGATGTTAGAAGTGATTCGAATCTCCAAGAGTTTAAAGTATGTCTTGCGAAATACCTTCAGTTCCAGGACGACAATATGATTACTCGGCTAACACTCTTCAGGAGCTGGTCGAATGACCCAATTAACATAATCATTTCTAAGGACAGAGATGTTTTTTGGATGGTCAACGAATTTCAAAACGGTACATACAGGGGGTGTTGTATAGTCGTTGACACCCCGGGGGTCAATACTGGTATACACCCCATGGGGACAGACGGGTATACACCCCTTATATACGGTTACAATCGAAGCGGGACATTATCGGATTGCATGGAAGAAACTAACCCCTAAAATCTCGGGGGTAATGAATCTTTCTGTTGCAAATATAATGGAGGGGGAATGAATCCGTTATCTTATTTCAAATTTTTTGGTACAGGCCTCGCGTAGAAGAAGAAAGGATTGAGCATGCAAGAGGTGTTCGTCGGCGTACCGGATGAAGGTCGTGGGGACGGCGGAGGGGGGCGTCGACGTGATGCGAGAGGTAGGTAGCGATATCCACTATGGTTGGCGGTGGGAATGCAGTTTTTTTTGGCTCTCAAGGGGTTTGTCAAGGTGGAAGATGGAGGATGTTTTTGGCGGTGGTAATGGAGGTTTTTTGGGTCTCGAGGGTTGTGGGGGATGGAGACGAGCAGACGGGGCTGGTGCATGGGGGGTTGGTGGGTGGGTGGGGCGGTGCTCATAATTGCAGCAGGTGTGTCATAATTACGGTTTCTTTTTGTTTCTTAATTTTTCAGAGATTCTTAGGTGCAGGTAGTAAATATTCATATGGACAAGAATGTTGTTCCCGATCAACATTGCAGCAGGTGTGTCATAATTTTGGTTTCTTTTTTGTTTCTTAATTTTTCAGAGGTTCTTAGGTGCAGGTAGTAAATATTCAGATGGACAGGAATGTTGTTCCCGATCAATGGAGTTCGGAGGTGTTTCTCTCTACTGAGGGGGTGGTTGAACTTTGTACTCATTGCCCAACAAGGTATTTACGCTTATTTCCGAGGAACAACCAGAGTATGGTACATTTGAGTTTCAAAATAGTTGTGTGTGTTTTTTATTTTCGGATTTTCAAACCTCCTAAAATGTCTCCAACTAAGTTTAGGGGTGTTTTTTTTATCTCTCTCAAACTCTGATTTTGGTTTTAAACGTTAACAACACGTTAGGAAGTTTGTTGAGGGGCATTTTTGTCTTGTATAAATAGGGAATTATTAATTAATAAATGGTTTAGCCATCTATTTAATTTACAAACGTTTGTAGCCATTTTTCAAGCCACTTTTTTATTTTTAGCCATTTTTCTTGTTGCCCATGCGTGGGTCTATGGGCCAGCTTACGCCCACCTCGACTAATCTCACGGGACAACCTTCGGCCTGACCTTACTAGTAGGATATTAAATCCTAGGTAGGTTGTCATCATGGATTGAACCCATTCCCTTTAAGTCCTTTATATTTTTTCATGACCCTTATTGATTAGGGCCAACCCATGATGGTCTTGAGGACTCATGTTGACAACTTAAATGACATAATGATACTTAGTAAATTAATGGATAGAAATTTAGAGAAAAAAAGGTTTTAGAAGGAAAGGTTTTTATTTTATTTTTCCTAAATTTCTAATAAATTATTAAGAAATTTCATTCTCATACGGTTGAAGGTGGATTCGATGTGGTTATCAGTACAACTTTATGCTGAGTTAAACTCTTGTTGGCTTCTAAATTTTGACAAATGCATCAAATAGTATATAAAAAAAAATTTATCAACTAATTTTAATATTCATCAATAACGAAATTAAAAAATACTCATACATAAGGATTTGAATTACAATGTGGTAAATAATGACTAAATTGAAAAAAAATTAACCTTACATAGTTCATATATGACATCCAATTCAAGCATCATGCGGATATCACGTGGCTTGAATACGAGATCGAAGAGTAAAGCGGCATGAGATTAGAATACGCTGTGGCGCACAACCGATGTGATCGAGTTACGAATTACGTTAAGCATCATCATCCACCGTCAAATTGTCGATCATCATCTGGATGCTGTTGACCGTAGATCTGGTGGGGCCACGTTGACGTTGCCGCGTAGGGTGGCCAATGAGATGAAGTAGTAGGATTTTTTTTTTCTTTTTTATTTTTTCAGTGGATATTTTAGATTATAGAAGAAGTACAAGTCTATCCATTTATAATTTCGAGGATTTATTTTTATAACAGCTTTTATCGAAAAATTGCCACCGAACGCCACTCATACTCCTAATAAATAAAATTGGACGTAATTAACTATAATCTATTCCGCCAAAGCGAGCTTAATTCAACGGTAATTGACATGTAACTTTGACCAAAAGATCAGATGTTCGAATCTTTCCATTCTAAATGTTGTTGTACTAAAAAAAACTTACAAGTTTAGTCTTTAAACTTTTAAAATTATATCAATCAGATCATTGAACTTTAAAAAATGTTTAATAGAAAATGTATTTTTACAAAGTGTTACTCCAAAATAGCTTAACTTGTCCAATTTTTTTTTAATGATTAGATATTATTTTAGTTTAGAATTTAAATATCTGGTCTCTTGATCAAACACATATATTTTAACGAGTTAAACTGAATTGGTACTTGGAATCACATATGTCTACATATCCCTTAGGGACTGTTTGTTTCATGGGTTTGGATTAGATTGGATTGGAATGGAAATGGATGCCCTTGTTTGGTTGGCCGGGGTTGGAATGAAAGGGTGGGCATGTGGATTCCAATCCATTCCCACATTTTGGTGGGTCCCACTATTTCTCCCCCATTTTTCTTCCTAATTTTGATGGAACCCACAATTTCTTTTTCTATTTTAACCACATTTTGGTGGGTCCCACTATTTCTCTCTTCATTAATTCCAACTCAAATCCAATGCACCAAACACGGTCATGGGAATCATGATTCCAACAAAATATTCCTATTGGCATCAGATTTCATTTCATTCCATTCCAAACCCATTCAATTCCGACGCACCAAACGACCCCTTATTGGAAAGAGTGCCAAAATCAAATTGTGTTGTGCCATGCTTTTGTGGGACGTCATACTCTTTCACAATTGAATTGGACACGTCTATGAACCTCCATTTCTCTTACAAAACTTTCCTCTTCCATTATTGTTTCATCTTAAGAAAAAAGAAAAAGAACTGAAAAAGAAGAAGCAAAATGGGAAGCAATGTAAAAGGAAGAACAGCGATGGAGGTGGGAGCTGATGGAGTTGCTATTATCACCATCATCAACCCTCCAGTCAACTCCTTGTCTTTCAATGGTATATATATATATATATTTTTCATTTTTGTTCAGGTTAGAACTTAGAAGTATGTTTGGAAGTTGTGATTTTAGTAAAAACGATTTGTTTATAAGAAATTTATTAAAAGTGCTTTTCATACCTCGATTGAGTGATTTTCAGTTTTGAAATCGAAAAGTTCCTTCTCCATCTTTTTCTTTTCATTAGAAGAAGAGGTTTTTGTGACGAGAAAGTTTTTAGGACTAATAGGACCTTTGGAAGGATCGGAAGAGGTTTAGTGATGTTTATTCATTATAAGTATTTTTGTAAAAAAAATTATTTTTAGTCCATTTTATTTGATTGGACTCCTTTGGACATAAATTCTCTTTTTGCAGTTTAGTTTTTTGAATGGGTATGTGTATATATTTTTTTTTTCCACCATTAAAGTTTGGTTTTTTTCATTAAAAATCGAAAGTAATTTTGAAAATTTTAATTTGAAAATGGAAGTGATTTTCGGCCTGATAAAAGTGATTTTGGTCATTCTCAAATCATCCCAAACATGTCCTACCTTCTGGGGATTGCTTCAGAAATTTGACTATATTATAGAGACTAACAGGGAACCAAAATTCTTATTTCTGTATCTATTTTTGTCATTGTTTTTGACATTTACACACAAAATACAGTGCTGTTCAGCTTAAGAGATAGTTATGAAGAAGCTTTGAGAAGAGAAGATGTGAGGGCAATTGTTGTTACAGGTTTGTGATTTTGTTTATGAATTTCTGAATTCTCTCAAACTTATTTTCTTTCCTAACATGTAGCGTGGAGAGATTTTGATCTAATAGATCTCTTAATTATTAGTACAAGTTTTCTGTTAATTAAGTTATATGTTCATGTTGACGAATATTCTCGAGCTTGGAGAGGATAGAGATTCGAAAAATAAATAAATAAATAAATAAAACGGATTGTTTTGATGTTAATTTTGAGTGTAGGTGCAAAGGGGAAGTTTTCTGGTGGATTTGACATAGGTGCTTTTGGTTTACTCCAAGGAGGAAAAGGTAGGCCTCATTTAATCTCATGTCTTTCTTCTTCCTCTTTTTGTTTAGAAAAACACTTTCAATCCATGAATTACATTTAATTATCAATTTAGTCCTTGAACTTAAAAGTTGGTTAACTCCAAGTTTAGTCTTTGAACTTTCAGAATCGTGTCTATTTGGCCCCTACATTTAAAAAAAAAAAGTCAAATAAGTACGCTTTAAAAAAAATGTCAAATAACAATTTAATCCTTACCATGAAAAAATCCATCAAAATTAAGCATTAATTTTTATTATGTAACAACTTAGTATTTATAGTTTATAAACACTTTGATCTCTAATCGCTTCATTGATCAACGATAGGTAAGAAACCCTCTCAAAAAAAAAAAAAAAACCATTGAATCTTGACAATTTTTTTTTAGTACAACAACATTTGGGGGTGGGGGGATTCGAACCTTTGGCCTCTTAATCGAGAGTACATGTCAATTACTGTTGAACTATGCTTGCTTTGACACAATATTTCGTACAATAGAAACTAAATTGTTAAAAATTCTAAAGCACAAGGTTTAAATTTGTGTTACACACTATAATTCAAGGACTAATTACAAAATTAGAAGTATATGAACTACATGGTTACAAACTAAAGTTAAACAACTAAAATTGTTACTTTCCATAAAATTTCAAGGGCTGAAAGTTTGTTTTGTTGTTTGTTTTTTTTTTTTTTCCCACACTGGTTGGTAGGAATTTTTGTTTATATTAGTAGGGATGCATTATTAACCTCTAGTGAAATGTTTCTCAGGGGAGCAACCAAATGTTAGCAACATATCAATTGAAATGATCACTGATATTTTTGAAGGTAATGAGTTATTGCTATAGTTTTGTTATATTACCATATGAGAGGTTTGGTTCTGTGCTGGTCTACTGGTGTTAATTCCTTAATATATCATCTGTCAGCTGCTCGAAAACCTGCGGTTGCAGCGATAGATGGACTTGCTTTGGGCGGAGGGTTAGAGGTTGCAATGGTATGTGTCTAGCTATTTCATATAGACTAGTCTTTATCGGTATGAATCCTGTTACAATCTCTTCTTTGCTTTTAACTCTCAGGCCTGTCATGCTCGAATATCGACTCCTACCGCTCAATTAGGGTTGCCCGAACTTCAGCTTGGACTAATTCCTGGTTTTGGAGGTATGGTTTCAGTTTTACATCTTAACTAGCTAAGACATATACTCTTAACCATGGAGTTAGAGGTTTAAATCTCTCAAAATATTATGTACTCAGGAACGCAACGGCTTCCACGTCTTGTTGGTCTCTCAAAGGCTCTTGAAATGATGTTGGTAAGCTAGAAGGAATTAAGTTTTTTAACATGCTGTATATTATATGCATTGAGGGCATAGATATATTCATTTCTCTAATTCTTGTTGTCTGTTATACATATATAAACAGACATCAAAGCCAATTAAAGGACAAGAAGCTCATTCTCTGGGGCTTGTGGATGCCATTGTCCCTCCCGAAGAGTTGATCAACGCTGCACGTCGATGGGCTCTCGAAATCCTCGAGCGGAGAAGGCCATGGATTCGCAGTCTCGACAGGACCGACAAGTTAGAGTCGCTTGCTGAGGCTAGGGAAATATTTAGGTTTGCTAGAGCTCAGGCCAAGAAACAGTCTCCAAATCTTAAGCATCCATTTGCCTGCATCGACGTCATCGAAACGGGCGTCGTCTCTGGCCCCCGTGCTGGACTTTGGAAGGTTTCTTGTGTTCTTCATAATTTTGTTTTCCTCCATTTCATTCTTTTTCACCTTTATTGTAGTCACTTCACCTCTATATGTATCTTGTTTTGGTTATTGCAGGAGGCTGAAGTATTTCAGGGACTTCTACATTCAGATACTTGTAAAAGCTTAATTAACATCTTCTTTGCCCAGCGTTCAACAGCAAAGGTTAGAAAATAAAAGACTGACATCACTGACATGAATGTTGTGTTGATTTTATGGAAGTGGCTGCACATTAATGAGTATTTTGCTTCCTACTTGAGTAAAATAGTCTCTTGACCTTTTGATCTTTGGATGTTCATGGTTGTATTGGTCGGATTCATTATTTTTATTTGTGGTCGTGTTTTTTTTTTTGGGCTCCTAAGAAGCATGGATACGAAAACAACATGACATGGATATGGGGACACAACAAGAACACGTTTGGTAAACTATATATTTTTAAAAATACATATCATTTTTATACAAAAAGGAAATTCAAAGTCAATAAGTTTAAGCATTTATACACTACAAGAATGAATTTGATGTATTTCACTCTCAAAATTTATTATTTTTGTTCTATATTGTTATGTGTCTATTAATATTTTGTGGTTAACAAACGTTGGTACCATATCGACTTTGTACAACCAGTATCTAATACATATCCACAACAAGTGTGAAGTGTCCAAGTGACATGGACACGTTAGCCAAACTAAAGTGTCCGTGCTTCATTTTACTAGCTAAAATGAACGTCACCCGTGGTAGAATATCAACAGAGTTTGATATCTGAACCATAATAACACCATACAAGACTCCTTTCACATCAACATTTCTTCTCTCTTCATGTTTGACAGGTACCTGGAGTTACTGATCTTGGTTTGGTACCAAGACGAATCAAGAAAGTTGCTATTGTGGGAGGAGGATTAATGGGATCTGGAATAGCTACAGCATTGATTCTTAGCAACTATCCTGTGATACTTAAAGAAGTGAATGATAAGTTTTTGCAGGCCGGTATCGACAGAATCCGAGGCAAGCCTGGAACTGATGATTTCGACACATGCTTCAATACTAAATTCAATTTGCAGTTTCTTTTTGAACTCTCATGACTTGTTCTTTTCTCCTACAGCAAACCTACAAAGCCGAGTCAAAAAAGGGAATATGACTAAAGAGAAATTTGAAAAGACTCTCTCTTTACTTAAGGGAGTTCTTGACTTTGAAAGTTTTAAAGATGTGGATATGGTGATAGAGGTACTTTGAACTGCTTTTCTCTTTTCTTGTGCTGTCAAGGGCAATGGCTGATGTTTGTTTTGGTGTTCCTGAAACAGGCTGTTATTGAGAACGTTTCTTTGAAGCAACAGATCTTTGCTGATCTTGAGAAATATTGCCCACCACATTGCATACTAGCTACAAATACTTCCACAATAGATTTGGAGTTGATTGGAGAGAGAACGAAGTCTCGTGATAGAATTATCGGAGCTCATTTTTTTAGGTATATCCACATCCCGCGCCCCCTCGCCCTTCGCCTGATCATTTTGGCTTGGCATTGAGCTTTTTGCTTCTGATGCAGTCCTGCTCATGTCATGCCGCTGTTGGAAATTGTTCGTACCAAGCATACTGCTGCACAAGTGATTGTTGATCTCCTAGATGTTGGGAAGAATATAAGGAAAACGCCCGTTGTTGTAGGGAATTGCACAGGGTTTGCTGTCAACAGGATGTTTTTTCCCTACTCTCAGGCTGCAATTTTACTTGCAGAACGTGGAGTCGATCCATATCGGATTGATAGGGCGATTTTCAAGTTCGGAATGCCAATGGGACCCTTCAGGTTTATAATAGTCAATGAACTTTGCTAGTCAGCTGCACTTTTCTTCTAAATCACACTGAGTTTTATTGTTATTCGGTCTTGTATTTTTCTTTCAGGTTGTGTGATCTTGTTGGTTTTGGTGTGGCAGTAGCAACTGCCAGTCAGTTTGTTCAAGCTTTTCCAGAAAGAACTTATAAATCTATGCTAATTCCTCTTATGCAAGAGGATAAGAATGCAGGTAGTTTTTTCATCATGTGTAATCCTCCGCTATTATTTTGAGACGACATTCCTTACGAGAATCACTTGCGTACATTACACATCTTAGGTGAATCGACTCGTAAAGGTTTCTATGTCTACGACAAGAACCGCAAAGCTGGGCCAAATCCTGAGTTAAAGAAATATATTGAGAAGGCTAGGAGCACTTCCGGTGTTTCAGTTGACCCTAAGGTCTCTCCCCCCCTCCTTACAAACATATGTTTGCTTACTTCTCTTGATTTATCAATTCTCTTGTGACCTCAGCATAGACAGGAGATTGTAGTATATCAATCATATCATAAAAATGGTTTTCGAATCTATACTTTTGGAATGAAGAATTAAGTAACTAAAGGGAAAGTGATAATTGTTGTGGTATGACTAAATGGTCTTGGTGAATTTTAGCTGACAAAGATACCGGAAAAGGTCATTGTGGAGATGATATTCTTCCCAGTCGTGAATGAAGCGTGTCGTGTCCTAGCAGAAGGCATAGCAGTCAAAGCAGCAGACCTGGACATTGCTGGTGTAATGGGAATGGGTTTCCCATCTTACAGGTTAGTTAACTTGATCTCATTTTGGTAGATCTCTTTGATCTCTTTAGTTCCAAAAATTGTGCATAAAATTTTGTGTTCTTGAGCAGGGGAGGACTCATGTTCTGGGCGGATTCTCTGGGATCAAAATACATCTATTCGAGGTTGGAGGAATGGTCGAAAGAGTACGGTGGATTTTTCAAGCCTTGTGAATACTTAGCTGAAAGAGCTGCTCAGGGTGCAACTCTGGTGAGAGATCTTCAGCCTAATTTTACAGAGCTTATCTCTCATGAGTCATGAACCTGTTTTTAAAACGAGCCTCAAGTCTTATGTGCATCTTCCACACAGATCAAGAGTTGAACACCTGTTAGAACAGAAAGCTAAGAAACAGATTTAATCTAAGTGACTAACGAAATAAGTTTAATCTAAGTGGCAAACTAAATCTGTGATGGAATAAGTTTCTAGGCGAAAATTTGGTGCATCCAGAATGGAATACGAGATTGCTTGCCAACTTCTAAGTGACTTAACTTTACAAATGTCAATTCTGATAGAATTTAAGCTTACCAGCCAATTAACCAACAACAAACTCAAACAAAATTATGAAGTCCTAATTATTAAAACCACATTACATATCAAACGGCACCGTTTTAAGCCTCCTCCCTCTTAAAATTTGGACACTATTACCTAGAGTTCTTGGAAATGAAAATGGTTCTTGATAACAAATGAAACATTCCTGAATTGCCTATCATGGCATCGTCTTTGTCGAGAATGAACTGGCCATCCAATTCACAGATTTCCTGATTCAATGATATGAACAAGTATTCTGATTCATGTCAATATACAATGTCAATGTCTGGCGGTCTAGATTTATTATGATAATTGCTTCTCAAAGTAGTGCTTATGTTGTGTGGTTTGGTTGCAGAGTGCTCCTGCAGGTCGTGTTAAATCTCGAATGTAAGATCAATCAACTCAACGGGAAGTGTTTCCCCTGAAAATCTAGTTAAGATGCCTGGGATTGGGCTTGTATGAATAATGTATCGAGGTTGAGGTTGTAACTCTGAAAGACATTTATCTTAAGGGATTTGAGTTGGGAGCAATTTTCAATTCATTTTGTGGTGCATTCTTTATCATCGTCTCTTTTGACGGAATTTTTGAGTTGTTTTTGTTTTTTGATTCCATTCATCTAGACTTTCTTCATAATTTGCCCCTCCTATCAATCCCATTGTTGCAACCTACTACCTTAAATTCTATCTAATTTTCAGTTATTGGGTCTTCATGGTACAAACAAGGGAGTGGAGTATATAGAGTTATCCGGGATATTGATAGAGCCTAACTATCACTAATTATCCAGAAAGTAGCATAGAGTTATCCAGGAGATCTTAACTTTCGTTTTTCCCCTAAGACTCATTTCACAGATTCCACACTGTTTTCATTGAATTTAAACTAAAACAACATGCCAAATAATCTATGCTATGTTTTTTAAGTAATATTTGAATCTAATATTCACATGTATCACGAATCCTGTGTTCTATGTTCAAATAAATAAATACAAATTATGAGTAAGAAACGATGGACTGATGATGAAGGGGACATTTAAAGACTAAAGCTTCACCCCAATATTTGAAAAATGTATAGAAACGAACCAATATCTTCTTTCAGTTCGTACAATTATGCCGACTTTATTCAAGAATGGATCATACTAATTTCAAGAGGAAGTGTTGTAGAAAAACTACAGATAGTAAATAGTACCATTCCAGCGTCATTGATGGTGAATGGTGCCAAATGATTGGCTCAACGTGACCCCGAGAAACCTTCAGGGCATAGCCCTTGTGTTCCAGCCATAAGCGTTTGCATATGAGCAAGGGGTCTCAAAACTTCAAAATCCATCGGTGACCTACTTTTAATTTAAAACAGGATCTGTTTCCCATCAGTATACTCACACAGGAAAAGCTTGATTACCTTCCATACAAGCAAAGATGTGTAACTTCACACATGGTAGATTCACGCATGTAGATTATTGTAAAAATAGACTTATTTAATAATATTAATTTCTTTTTCAGGGATCAGACAGCGAAAGGTTCATTAAACAATCTGAGTCTCAACCGCCTAACACATGAGAGACACGATTGGCTAGATCAAAATGGGATGGAAAGCTTCGAAAAATTACAAACCTAATGTTGCAGTCTTTATATTCAAGCAAGATTAACAACTAAAGTCACAAGCAACAGGACTTGGATACTATCTCCAGAAAGATAATAAGATTTCTTTTCAAAGAAAAGAGAGAACCCCTGTTTACCTCTATGCTGACCCGAGATTATTCAGCTTCTCACAATGAGGAGTTGGGAGATTTCTATTCCACTGGCGTCTCTGGAGTTCTACATGACAATAACGCCAAACCATATTTCTATAATCCCTTATCACACTATTCTCTATTTCAGCTCGAGCTGGGCTTCCAAGTGGATATCTTACATCAAAATCTGATGATCTGACAAAAAACTCCACTCCAAGTTTCTCAGTAGCCATAGGAATGGTATAGGATAGATTTTTATGCAAAGAATAGTCCGGGTCTGGAAAGGGCAAATAAGCCAACAAGAAAATTAGCAAGAATGGTAACATTAGAAGAAAAATCAACAAGTTGGGGCCTCCCCCATCAGATTCTGCCCTGTGTTGGCTTCCCCCACCTCCCGTTCTGTAAGTATAAGCACGACTTGTCTGAAACATATTCCCCTGGCCAAAGAACGCCCTGAATATCTCATCAGGATCAAAATTTTCTTCAAACAAATCATGACCCGTTCTTCTTCTCCTATGTCTTACATTATGTTGTTGATTGTACTCATATTGGTCAACCAGAGCCGTGTGGTCATATTGCCTTCTCGAAGTGTCATCACTCAAACACATGAAAGCCTTGGATAATTTCTTGAATGCTTCATCTGAACCAGGTGCCTTGTTCTTGTCCGGGTGAACTTTCAAGGACAATTTCTTATAAGCCCTCTTAATCTCTTCAGCCGAACTAGTTTTCTCCACACCAAGAATTCTGTAATAGTCCTTGGTTGTTTTTATCTGCCTAACCAATTGAACGTGTTCTATAGTGTAATTACGTTCCCCATTCAAACCATCAACATGCTTCACAGAACCAGAAACACTGTCAACTTTTCCCGCGCGTTTCTCATTGGAGGTAGATGAAGGTAATCCCGAATCGATCTCCTCGCACGCCGTCAAAAGCTCATCAACTTGCAAACTCTGATTAAGGCGCCGAGCAATTTTAATAAATCGCAATGCTCGCTCTTTATTTCCCGACGCAATTGCTTCTTCCGCTATTCGGATACATCTTAAAGCTTCGTCCTTATTCCCGTCCATGATCACACCGACAGAATCTTGCAAAAACGAAAAAACCTAAGTCGCCGAATATCCTTCACACCAATTTCAGATACAATTCCATCTAATCTGATCAGAAATTCGAGACAGAGAAGACCTAAATTAAAGAAAAAGAGAATTCCACTATCAATTTCGCAACAAGAACTGGCAGCAAGCGGATCAAAGAAATCACAAAAGTGACAATAAGCTAGAGTATACAACATCATCGTCCACAATATAAACAGTAAACACACGATAGATGGAAAAGGTGGGAGAATGAGAGTGGTGCCTGATAAAAGGAGATTGACGGCTTCAAACTCGGAAAAGAACGAGGATCGGGACTCAATCTGGAGAATGAATTCCTGCGAGCACGAACACCGAGCTCGGAGTTAGCTTGCTGCAATGGCGTTCATTCCTCAGCGAAGAGGAATTTTGACATCCATGAAATGCCTTGTGACTCTCAGGGAGAACATCGAGAAAAAGTATTAGAAAATAACTTGAATACTGACGTCATTTTCTGACTTAACTAATAAAATTTTAATAAAAATAGTTAAAAAGTAAACAATTTATCTATATCTATATCTATATCTATATCTATCTTCTATATTAAAAAGTGAGGATATATTCTAAAAAAAAAAAGTGAGGATCTTGGAAAAACATTTTTGGACACCTTTGTCCTTCCTTTGATTTACTAAATTACAAGATATGCCATTAACTATTAATTATAAATTATATATTAATTAATAAATAAATAATTATCAATAATAAATTTATAGTATCTTATCTATATCTATATCTATACTATACTATATTAAAAAGTGAGGATCTTGGAAAAACATTTTTGGACACCTTTGTCCTTCCTTTGATTTACTAAATTACAAGATATGCCATTAACTATTAATTATAAATTATATATTAATTAATAAATAAATAATTATCAATAATAAATTTATAGTATCTTAAAGTTGGAATGTTAAAGGTTTTTCCTACCACTTAAATGAGTTTTAATTTATAATTCAAAAGGTTAGAATGCTAAAGGTTTTTCCTACCACTTAAATGAGTTTTAGAATCCAAAAGGTTTTATAACCCTCACATTCTACTACTATAAAAATGGGTTTTCTTCACCATTTTTTCATCACATGCCTACAACTTTGTGTCTTTCTTTATTATTATTATTATTATTTTTCTCTTATTGTCTTACTCTCAAAAGCTCTCCAAGCTTCATAACATCTCAAGATATTGGTGTTACATCCAAGATGAAAATGATGCATGTGTCGTTATGTATATCTCATACCCTTGGAGTTGCGACATTAGAACTCAAGTTTGATGAACTTGAATAATAGTGTATTTGTCTATCCATTGTCATCAAGTTAGCAAATCTATTTGAATAAATGAATGTATAGCTAAGATCTTATTATTTTTTTTTTATTGTTTATTTTTTTATTTCTCTCTTATAATCCATGTACTTTTTTTTATTTGAAATGTTTGTTGTAAAAATAAGAACAGTACATTAATTAATTGATTCAATTAACTTGATTGATTCAATTACAAAGTATGTTTCTTTTGTTGAGAAAATAGTCATGTACCTAATGTCACACAAATTTTCTAATTAATTATAAAAAATACATTAATTAATTATTAATAACAAATTAAAAATTATTTATCATCAATAATTTATATGGAATATGAAGGATTGGAATACAAAAAGTGTCCACTCTCAAAGAAATTAAATAATTTTTTTATTATAATTATAACGAAAACAAATTAGTAAATTAATTTTATCTTTATTAAGGTTAAAAAAAAAAAAAACAGTAGATAACAAAAAGTTAACATTGAAATATTTAGATTTTTAATTAAAAAAAAAACAAGGTTATTAAAAAAAATAGTCCAAATTAGGTAAAACAATTTTTTCAAAATAAAAAAAATAAAAATACCTATATATTTTTTAATTCATATATTAAAAACAATAAAATGTAACCTAAAGTTGACTAAGATTGTTGTATATGAGATAATACAATTTAAATATACTCATAGAAATTAAATACACATATGGAATGTGAAAAGGTAGAATGTAAAAAGTTTACTCTATAATTAAATATAATTAGATAAAAATATTAATTTTAGAATATAATTTATCTAAAAAAAGTTTCCTCCAAAAGTTCAAAGCACCTTTAATAATAATTGTAAAAAAATTATAATAATTACGAATATGATTAATATTTTGATGGAGTGAATATTTAAATATTGACGAATAAGAAATATATAAGTTAATTTTCATATCATTTTATCATTTTTACAATTATACTAACATTCAATAATAAAATAAATTTATCTATTTGTAAAATAGAAGGAACTTATGACAAATTTTTAAAAATTTAAAATTAAAACATATGCTAATTTTTTAGATATTTTTTTATGCCTTAAAATTATTTTTTATATATATAAAATGAAGCATGTTAAAAAAAACATTTTTGGATTAATTTGTTCCTACCTTTATTTCTAACTTTACAACCATGGCATCAACATAAACCCTAAACCTTAAACAGATATTAATGAAAATATGTGAATTTTTATGATTGCAAATTTTCTTTAACAATTGAATTTAGTACAAATATTTTTTTTTTACATTATTAACTTTGCTTTTTTAGAGCAATACTTAAACTATAAACTATCCTTAAAGTAAAATTTTAAAATTAAAAAGAAAAATTGACTCCCTTAAGTTGGAGGAGTACTAGAGTCCACAAATTTGTGAATTGAAATACTATTATTTAACTTTAATTTTCTTTAACTATCTTCGCTAAAATATGGTTCTCATAAATTGTTTTTACTTGGAAAAAAAATAAAGAAAAGAAAGAACGGTAACAACAAAAACATTAAAGTCATTCTAATAAATTTTCTACTCTCATTCTCACCACCTCCCTAAAATCTCTCCCCTAAATTAAATATAAATGATTAATTATTTAAATAATGATAAGTAAATTATTATCAATCATAATAAATAAATAATGGCTAAAAAAGCATAATAAATATAGGAATTTAAAAAGTGAGAATATGAAAAAGTGGTATTATTTATTTCTCAAATAATAAATAAAAAGGTGGCATTATTTGTTTCTAAAAAATTAAAGGATTTTCACTAGAAATAATAAATAATAGAATTAAGTTTGAAATTCAAAAAAAAAAAAAAAAAAATTGTAACATTTAAAAAAAAAAAAAAATTAAAACCACAAATTTTGTTCTTTATTTTAGTTATTTTTTAATTTCTTAACGAAAGCCTCTCTAATATTGAAAAAAAATCTAGACAACCTTATACATTTTCTGTAGGATGACATACCTTATACATTGAAGTTTATAAAGAGTTGCATATATCAAATCTACATCGCAATTTGTAAGTTTGGAAGTTTATAATTTTAATTTGATGAAGTTGAATAATCGATCTTTTTATTAGAAACTAACATGCAATTTTAAGGATACATATAGAGAGTTTTGATTTTTCTTAACTATTGTTTTTTAATGTTATTTTGTACCTACTACAGTGTTTTTAATTATTTTTTAATATTTTTTCATTAATGTGAAAGTGGAAGTTCAAACCTCTAACCTTTAATTCAACGATATATATCTTACAAAATGCCTTGACACCTTCGGTTTTAATGATTTTTTTTTTAAAATTGTTTCTAATTCTAAATAAAACTTATTATTCAAATAAATAAAAAAAATTATAAAATATACATGTTATTGTTAAATGAAAATGTGATGGTATTAACAAGTTTATGAAACTAAAATTACATAAATTAATTTAAAGCATTTATAAAATTATAAATTATATCATATTATATTAGTAATTGATCTATCGGTCTTATTTTCCATCGTATTATTTGGTTGTTATAAGAAAAAATAAGAATAATTTGACATACAAACATGCATCAAACGTGCATCGCACGTGCTAAAAAAACTAGTATATCAAAGTGAGTATAGCTTTAACGGTAATTGACATGTACCCTCTCAAGGATTTGGAATTCCCTAATTCCGATAAAAAATTATTAGATCTAAATCTAAAGGGGAGAGAAATGTAGTTCTGGGACTACAAAAAATTCTCCCAATATGAGAGGGAGGCTGGAGAGAATGCAAGAGTGCATTCTTGTGGCCTTATGTTTAGTACCTAAACTCTATGGTTAGTGTTCAGAAAGTCCATGAATAGAATATTCATTTAAAATCAATTATTTCCATGACTGATTTAATCTTTTCCAAATTAATAAATTCCATAACCAATCAACTCCATAATTGATTAATCTTTTCCATAAATGATTGATCACTTCCTTAAATCATTTCCATAAATAATTGATTACTTACCTGAGTGATTAAATCATTTCCATAAATGATTAATTACTTATATGAGTGATTAATCATTTTCATAATTGATTAATTTTCAATTAATTAATTAATCACCAATTAAATATCATATATTTAATTTCAGATATTCTATTAGTTAATTAATTAATTACCCAATTAAATATCATATATTTAATTTCAGGCCTTCAATTAATTAATTCTATAATATGAATCAAATTCATATTAAAATTGGAACTCCTTCCAAATCTCTTATATCCTATAAATTTAATATGAATCAAATTCATATTAATATTTGAACTTCTTCAAATATTTATTTCTCTCATAATAATAAAGTTTAATTTCAAATTAGACTTTATATTTTAATGTATCACTATACATTATATTAATTTGCATCTCATACAATTTACTTAATTCCCAATATGAATTTGAACTATTCAAATTCTCTTAAGATATAATTGTTCCTAATTACTCTTTACGAGCTAGCAGGGGGACCTAATAGACCTACAGATCAGAAGCTTCAATGATATGAGGTTAACTGATTAAACTCATTAATCAGGTTAACCAATATTCATTAACTGTGAGTCATTCCACTAAAGACCCACAGTTGAACTCTTCTCACTGTAGAACATTTTTGTGTCCACGAATATAGACTTATACCGGTAAGTCAATCCTTCACGAGTGTCCGTAATCACAGCTGGGTCAAATTGTCGTTTTACCCCTGTGTCACATATGTTTCCTTAAGTACCAGCGCTCCTCTAATGAACAACTTGTTTATGGTCCAACCATTAAACGGAAAGTCCCTCTCGGGCCAGTGAGAGGGCAGGATCCCTTTGTTCAAGTCCCGGAGTCACCACTTAAGGGAACACTCATCTACTTCTCATAGAAGAGGGAATAAGTGAATTCCTTCTTGTGTTGTCATGTCCCCAGCCTCCCACTCGGTCTTGTCCCCAAAAAGGAAGGCATATTGAGTCGACGTATTGGCCACTCTCACCCATGCTAATCAAAGGACAATCCCTTATGAGAAGGAGTTCATGACACACTCAGAATTAAGACTGAGTTACCTAGGTCATCCTATTGAAACAGTCACCTAACTAGTTAACGGTGTTATAACTAATGGTTGACTATTTTGTCGTCCGGTCTTATGCAAACTCATTAGGATACCCTCGCTTGCATGTCTACCACATGGACGTTTTGGATCAATACGTCAAATACAAAGCGGGTCGTATCTCATAGTGTTACCAGGATAAGGTACCCTACCTTATCCTTGTACTATAGACCTTTTAGGTTGTTACTTGAAAATTGATCCCCGTATGTCCCCACATACTAGTTCAAGTTACATACAAATAACCTTGGATCTTAGTTTATTGGATTTGAGTCAAATTGTGCAATATTTAACAATAACACTTTATTGTAGAAACTCAATAACACTTTATTGAAACAAGTATACAATTTGTTTACATTCACTATCTACGAGTTTTAGGGGATAAAACCCAACACTCTCGACAAATAAAAGCAACACTAACTATAATAATCGCTTCACATGGCTTAATAATCAACCTGGACAAGCTTGTATTTGAAAGCGGTTGGACAGATGTATCGGTTATGTAGATTTCTTGGATTTATATAATTTTGTTATTATTCATCATCTTGGTTATTTGTCCTCAGATCATAGTGTCATTCAACTTTGCATCCAAGACCAGAGAGCATTGCCCCACAAGAAGCTCTCTCATTTCAGATTTGAAGAGGCTTGGACTCTTCATGAAGATTGTGCTACAAAAATCCAGCATGGGTGGAATAAAGGAGCAGGTGATAATTCCTCGGCGAATCTTCTTACCCGTATCAGAAGTGTGACTGAGGAGCTTAAAAGGTGGGGCGGAAATAAAACACGAAAATTCAAATCCCGAATTGAAGAAACAAAAAGGCGAATAGAAGCTTTGACGAAAGATAGGTTGGAGGAGAGGTCCATGGCAAGCCTCAGGATGGAAGAAAAACACTTAGACCATATCCTGCTGGAGGAATAAATCTACTGGAAGCAACGATCTAGAGAGGACTGACTGAAGTGGGGGGATTGAAATACAAAATGGTTCCACTCTAAGGCTAGTCTACGTCGTCAGAGAAATAAAATTCAAAAGATAGTTGACTTCAATGGAAACAGCTACGAAAACAGGGAAGATATCGAACGCCTTTTCCTTCCTTATTATATTGAATTGTTTAAAGTCTCTCCTCTAAATGTGCAGGCAATGGACGAAACAATCCAAGCTACCACAACTAGGGTAACACACGCAATGAATGCACATCTAGACCGGGTCTTTACTGTTGGGTTTTATGCCCTAAAACTCGTTGATAGTAAATGTAAACAAATTGTATACTTGTTTCAATAAAGTGTTATTGAGTTTCTACAATAAAATGTTATTGTTAAATATTGCACAATTTGACCCAAATTCAATAAACTAAGATCCAAGGTTGTTTGTATGTAACTTAAACTAATATGTGGGGACATACGAGGATCGATGTTCAAGTAACAACCCAAAAGATCTATAGTACAAGGATAAGGTTGGGTACCTTATCCTGGTAACATTATGAGATACAACCCGCTTTGTATTTGATACAGACGTATTGATCCAAAACGTCCATGTAGTAGACATGCAAGTGGGGGTATCCTATGCAATGAGTTTGCATAAGACCGGACCACGAAATAGTCAACCATTAGTTATAACAGCGTTAACTAATTAGGTTACTGTTTCAATACGATGACCTAGGTAACTCAGTCTTAATCCTGAGTGTATCATGAACTCCTTCTCATGAGGGATTGTCCTTTGATTAGCATGTGTGAGAGTGGCCAATACGCCGACTCAATATGTCTTCCTTTTTGGGGACAAGACCGAGTGGGACGCTGGGGATATGACAATACAAGAAGGAATTTACTCATTCCCGCTTCTAGGTGAAGTAGATGAGTGTTCCCTTAAGTGGTGACTCCGAGACTTGAACAAAGGGATCCCGCCCTCTCACTGGCCCGAAAGGGACTTTCTGTTTAATGGTTGGACCATAAACAAGTTGTTCATTAGAGGAGCGCTAGTACTTAAGGAGACAGATGTAACACAAGGGTAAAACGGTAATTTGACCCAGTTGTGATTACGGACACTCGTGAAGGATTGACTTACCGACATAGGTCTACATCCATGGACACAGAAATGTTCTACAATGAGAAGAATTCAGCTGTGGGTCTTTAGTGGAATGACCCACAATTAATGAATATTGGTTAACCTGATTAATGAGTTTAATCTATTAACCTCATATCATTGGAGCTTCTGATCTGTAGGTCCATTAGGTCCCCCTGCTAGCTCGTAAAGAGTAATTAGGAACAAATATATCTTGAGAGAATTTGAATAGTTCAAATTCATATTGGGAATTAAGTTAATTGTACGAGATACAAATTAATATAATGTATAGTGATGCATTAAAATATAAAGTCTAATTTGAGATTAAACTTTATAATATTGAGAGATTGATATATTTGAAAGAGTTCAAATATATGTCTAATTAAATATATGGTATTTAATTAGAAGATGAATTAATTAATTATTCAATTTAGTTTAAATTAAATGAGATTTGATTAAACTATAGTCTATGAGAGAAATAAATATTTGAAGAAGTTCAAATATTAATATGAATTTGATTCATATTAAATTTATAGGATATAAGAGAATTTGAAGGAGTTCAATTTTTAATATGAAGTTGATTCATATTATAGTATTAATTAATTGAAGGTCTCAAATTAAATATATGATATTTAATTGGGTAATTGATTAATTAACAAATAGAAAGTCTGAAATTAAATATATGATATTTAATTGGTGATTAATAGAATTAATTAATTGGAAATTAATCAATTATGAAAATGATTAATCACTTATGGAAGTAATTAATTATTTACGGAAATGATTTAATCACTTGTGGAAGTGATCAATCATTTATGGAAAAGACTAATCAATTATGAAATTGAGTGGTCATGAAATTAGTTGGTCATGAAATTGATTAATTATGGAAATAATTGATTTTAAATGAATATTTTATTTATGACCTTTCTCCTATAAATAGAACACTAAACCTAGGGTTTAGTTACAACAACATAAGGCCACAAGAATGCACTCTTGCATTCTCTCTAGCCTCCCTCTCATATTCTCTCAACTCAAGAACTTTAGAGAGAATTTTCTCTCATAGAGTTTTTCCCATTCAAGATTAAGTAGTCCCACAACTACGTTCTTAATCTCAGAGTTATAGCGGGGAAGATCAAATGGTGGTGTTCTTCGTTGTTGCTGAGCAATCAAGAATCATTCTTGATTTTCAGAGACGTCAACAGAGGTTTGCTTCTCTTTTCTTTATTATAGATTTATATCTAAATTTTGTATGCTTAGCCTTAAGTTCTTATAGATTTTGTTCTATGATTTTTGCCAATGTTATGGTATTTTTGGATAAACAAAATTAACTACGAATCGGTCCCAATTATGCTTCCGCTTTAACGGAATTGGGGAATTCCAAATCCTTACATTTACAGCGTTAGAAGTGGAGGAGACCCTCAAGCAAATGCATCCAACAAAAGCTTACTGTTCTAAAACTTATCAATGACACATGTTCTGAAACTTTTAGACTCACTCGAGGGCTTAGGCAGGGTAACCCTCTTTCACCTTATTTATTTCTCATGTGTGCTGAAGGTTTATCCAGCCTCTTAACAAAGGCTGAGATCTCTCAAAATATTTCAGGTCTAAGAATTGCAAGAACGGCACCAACCATTTCTCACCTATTTTTTTGCAGATGACAGCTTACTGTTCTTGAAAACGAGAAAAGAGGAATTTGCGGAGCTACAAAGGTTATTAAAAGTCTATGAGGAGGCCACAAGTCAAATCATAAATTTTCAAAAATCAACAATAGCCTTTGAACATGGAACTGCAAACAACATACAGAGCGAATTGGCCAACATTTTGAATGTCAAAATAGTAGCTGACCATGGAAAGTACCTAGGTTGCCCATCTTCCCTTTCAAGAAACAAGAAAGCGTCGTTGAATTACATCAAAAGTTGTTGGGTTTTATGCCCTAAAACTCGTAGATAGTGAATGTAATCGTTGACCGGATATTAATGAAATAATATTGATATATTTTTCCATTAATTGTTATTAGTTATTTTATATTTGTCTTTGCCTAATAATAACCCTAATCCAATAAACTAGACATCCAAGGCTGTAATATGAGTCTTGAACTATATGTAGCGACATATGGGATCATTGTTCAAGAAACAGCCTAAAGGGTCTATAGTATAGGGATAAGACTGGGTGCCTTATCCTGGTAACACTATGGATACGGCCCACTTTGTATTTGATACAAACGCTGCGATCCAACGCGTTCGTGTAGGAGACATGCGAGTGGGGGTATCCTATGCAATGAGTTTGCATAAGACCGGACCGCGAAATAGTAACCACTAGTTATAACACCGTTAACTAGTTGGTTTTCTATTTTCACTAGGACGACCTAGACAACTTAGTTTTAATCCTGAGTTGATTATGGACTCCTGCTCATGAGAGATTGTCCTTTGATTTGTATGGGTGAGAGTGGCCAATACGCCGACTCAATAAGCCTACCACTTTGGGGACAAGACCGAATGGGGAGCTGGGAACATAATCGTACAAGATGGAATTCACTCCTTCCCGACTTTAGGGAAGCAGATGAGTGTTCCCTTAAGTGGTTACTCCGAGTCTTGAACAAAGGGCCCTACCCTCTCATTGGCACGAGAGGGTTTTCTGTTTGATGGTTGGACCATAAACAGATTGTTCATTAGAGGAGAATTGGTACTTAAGGAAATAGAGGTGACCCAGGGGTAAAACGGTAATTTGACCCAGCTGGTGTTACGGACACTCGTGAAGGACTAACTAGTCGATATTGGTCTAAGTTCCGTGGACACAAAAAATATGTCTGATTTGAGAAGAGTGCAACTGTGAGTCTATAGTGGAATGTACACACAGTTAACGAATATTGATTATTGTGGTTAATGAGTTTAACCAATTAATCTCACATCGTTGGAGCTTCTGATCTGCAGGTCCATAAGGTCCCACTGGTAGCTCGTAAAGTAATTTGAGGCAACTAAGTAATTAAATGTAAATTGAAAATGTTCAATTTACTAAGGGAAATAAATATAATATATATTGATATATTATTATGAGAGAAATTAATATTTGAAGAAGTTCAAATATAAATTTATGGAAGATTGAAAGAGTTCAAATAATGAATTAATTAATTTAAAGTCCTAAAAGTGTTTGGGCAAAATTAATTAATTCAAGGCCGGAAATTAAATATGTGATATTTAATTGGTGGTTAATTAATTAAAGAATTCATTAACCATGAATTAATCAATTATGTAAATAATTAATCACTTAAGGAAGTGATTAATCATTTATGGGAATGATCTAATTACTTATGGAAGTAATTAGTCATTTATGGAAAAAATTAATCAATTGGGGAATTGATTGATCATGATTGATTAATTAAGGAATAAGATTGAATCAATTTTGAAAAAGATTGATTTAATTGAATATTTTATTCATGGCCTCTCTTCTATAAATAGAACACTAGACCTAATTGGTCATGACACTTGACACTCTTGAAAGACAAGACCTAGAATTCTCTCTAGCCTCCCTCTTAGAGAAAGACTCCCACAAGTCTTTGGCCTCCTAGACTTAGAGACATACCGGTGTAACCTCTGTGGTTATTGTGTCAATCAAGAAGGAATTTCCAGCGAAGAAAAACAAAGGCGGCTGCTGCGTTTTCGTTCGTTGGAGCGTCGTTGGCGAAGAACGGTCAAGTCTACAACGGAGGTTTGTAACGATTCTTCCTCTTTTCGTTAGAAAAGTTTTTAAAATAAATTTAGATTTATTTTAGCATGTTTAAACTGATTTTACAGCAACTTTAAAGCATGTTTAAAGTTTTGTTTGAGTTATCGTAACAGTATTTTAATGTTAATTAATATACGGCGTAAGGTCCAATCGATGCGCTTCCGCTGCGTGGGGACTTTTATTCCCTTCAAAAGTAAGGTCCAAAAAGTTTTGCAGGGTTGGAAAGGGAAGATGTTTTCTTCAGCTGGAAAGGAAACTCTTATAAAGGCAGTTGCTCAGACAATTCCCACGTATACCCTCTCATGCTTTAAACTTCCACAAGGTTGTTGCGATGAACTAAACGGGATGATGACTAACTTCTAGTGGGGAAACTCTGATCAAGGGGGAAAAATCCACTGGTTGAAATGGGGAGCCATGAAAAAAACGAAGGAAAGAGGAGGCATGAGTTTAAGAGATCTTAGGCTTTTTAATCAAGCTTTATTGGCGAAACACTCTTGGAGACTTCTACAAAGACCTCAATCTTTAGTGGCTCAAGTTCTGAAAGCAAGATACTATCCTCAGCATGAGTTCTTGAAAGCAGGATTGGGGGACATACCTTCATATGTGTGGCGAGGAATTTTATGGGGCTGAGAATTGGCAATGAAATGTGGTCGATGGAGGATTGGGAATGGCGAATTCATTGACATCTACGAGGATAAGTGGATTCCAAGGATGAAGACTTTTAAACTACTCTCTCTCAAACGACCTCTGACTGACTATAGAGTCAAAAACCTTTTCTCTAGTAGTCAATCCTGGAATGTAAATTTACTAACAGATTTTTTGTGTAGGATGATGTAGAAAAAAATCAGGAAATTCCCATTGCAGGTGCTCAACATCCAGACAGTTTCTTCTGGCACTATGATAAAAGGGGCAGATACACTGTACGGAGTGGGTACAAACTTGCTTTGGAAGATTCCCAAGGAGAATCTTCATCGTCTGATTCATCTATCTCTAGCTGGTGGAAAATTCTTTGGAATTTAAGCATTCCAAACAAAATTAAAATCTTTGTTTGGAAGACTAGCTTAGATATATTACCATGTAGGATGAATCTCATAAAAAGACATATCTTGTGTGACCCATGTTGTCCCATGTGCAGGAAAACAAATGAGACAGTAATCCATGCTCTATGGGAATGCAAGAAGACAAAAAAGCTTTGGGCTTGTTGGAGGCCGGTACAAACTTTCATTGATGATCGTTTTACTAATATCCTCGATCTCTTTTGCAGGGCCCAAGAGACTCTATGTATGGAAGATATGTTGATTTTTGTAGCAGCATTATGATCCATCTGGAATAATTGAAACCATGCAATCTTTCAGGGCAACTCTCTCCCAAATAGACAGACAAATGATCCTATTGCCTGTGCATCAAATTACATCTCTGAATATGGAGAGGCTCAACAAAACAGAAGTAAAGGAGAGGCGAGGACGACGACTGATGATCCTGGTCATTCTACAACCTGGTCCCCACCACCACAGACCCATTTCAAGCTAAATGTCGATGCAGCACTATCTAATGGCGAGATGGGTTCAGACATTGTTATTCAAAATTCCAAAGGAGAGACGATGACCACTGCAAAACTGTTCAGGAGAACGTGTTGTTCGGTGGAATGGGCAGAAGCTCGAGCTCTTATAGATGGGGTAACAATAGCTTTGGAATATGGAGTTACACCTATCTGGATGGAGACAGATTCTAAAATAGTTTGGAATCTATTGCATGGCCATGACCAACATTTCAATGAGATCGCTCCCCTCATTGTTCAGCTCAAGCAATTATTCCATGTCCATCAAATCAGGGGGTTCTTATTTATTCCTAGAGATAGGAATAAGGTTGCCCATAGTCTAGCCACTCACGCTTGCACATCGAAGCACTCTGAAGTCTGGATCGAGGATTGTCCCCCTTGGGCTCAAGGCAACTTAGCTCAAGACATGACTCATTTGGATGTAATATCTTCTTTTCATGTTTAGCCTTTATGTTTTTGTTCTCCTAAAAAAAACTATATATTTAGAATGTTCTTGAAGTATCCACATAGATGTAATTTAGGGGTGAGCATCGGTCGGTTTTGGCCCTAAACCGATGTTGAACCGACAAAATCGGTTTCAAAATAATCAAAATCGATTTTTTTTTAGACCCCATTTTCGCCGACCGACCGACCGGCCAGTCAGTCGTCGGTTTGGTTGGTTTAAACCGACAAGGCATTTTTTTTGTACATGCGTAAATATATGTCGGTAACTCAATGCATACAGACAAAAATTTAGGGGAGGGGGTGGGGGTTCTCGATGTGTGACCTCAAATCGGAAGGAACGATGGCGCGACTTCACGGTGGGGCTGACTGCTAAGGCATGGTGAGACAACGGGGGCGGCGACACTGATGCTGAAGCACGACGGGGCAAGCGATTGACAATCATCGGTGGGTGTGATGACGATCGAGAGGGAGAGGGCTGAGAACTAAAGAAGAAGAAGAAATGAAAGGGTTGCGACTGAGAACTAAAGAAAAGAAGAAATGAAAATTGGAGAGGGTTGACTAAGAACTAAACTAAAGAAGAATAAGAAATTTAGAAAAAAAAAATTAAATAGGTAATCATTACCTATGTGTCCATTGCCCAATGATGGAAAATACTCATGAACGGCAGTGAAAGTGGCAACTTTTTTTTTTTTTTAAAAAAATTTAACTATGTATAATCGGTTGATTTTGGTCGGTTTGAGCCTCTATAGGCTCACCGACCGACCGACTGGTTAGTTTTTTCTTATAAAAGAATCGAATCCGACCGACAATATTAAAAAACCGACCGACCGACATTGGTTCGGTCGGTTTCGTTCGGTCGACTCGATTTTTCGATCTTTGGTGCTCACCTCTAATGTATATAATCAGTCCTCTCTAGATTTATCTTGAATATTGTAAATAGATATCTAAAAAAATTCTACAATCATCTTACCTTTAGGCTCCAAGGAATTCAAAAATTCCTTTGGATAAGGATAAACATAGAAATATCTAAGATATTTTTAGATCCAAGAAGAGCCTAGAAAAATCATTTACCTGGCTCTAGTGGTCTTGTGCATATAAATAGGTAGTGTGTCCTCCATAAGTATCATAACGGAGTTTTCTCCTAAGAGTGTCCATCTTTGTGATTTCCTAATTAAAGTTTTTTTTTTTCTTTCAAAGTGTTTGTCTCTCCCCTTTTGTGCTAATTTCTTCAACATCCTTTTTTTTAAAAGAAAAATTTTAACATGTGTTTATTTAATCATTATTTTAAACAATATTTGAATAAAAGTTTTAAAATATCTACACATCTATTTATATCTATGTCTAATTATATTTATTCTATACTATGACTTGACGAGAGAAACTTTTGATTTCTCATTTTGTCTCTTCTTAATTTATTTTTTTTTTCTTTTTAATTTAAGTATATAAACAACAATAAGATGTTGAAACTATCTGCTTGTAATTATTAAATTAAATAATATATATATATATATTTTTTTTACTATTTTATTAGTGTTTACATTTATTTATATTTTAAAATAAACTAAAAATTTCACGTACATAACATCCATTCATTACTAGAATATCTAAATTTAAAACACATTTTGTTTTGCTTTTGTTTTTTTTTTTGAACAAAACTTCCCTGCATACTGGTATGTAGGGATCTCCCTACATACCCCATTAAAATCTTGACAACTAAGAAAGAGGGAGGGAGAAAATGAGAAAATCTGATAATTTTTTTTATCTCTCCTAGTTGTCAACATTTTAATGGTGGTATGCAGGGAAATCCCTACATGTATGACGTGCTTGCATATGTATTATTGCTAATGTGAATAGATTTAAACACATATGCAAATATGTCATTTTTTGTCCATGAATTTTTTTTTTTTTTAGTACATCAAACATTTGGGGTAGGAGGATTCGAACCTCTGACCTCATGGTTGAAGATACATGTCGGTTACCGCTAAGCTAAGCTCACTTTGGCTTTTTGTCCATGAATTTAACGAAGAAAAGCCTTGAAGGGACATTTTTAAACAAACTTCAAACTTCAAGGGTTAAAATGAAAGTTTTGAAAAGTTTAGGGGTATAATTGAAACAAATCCTATAGTTTTGGGGTATTTTTGATAATTTAACCTTTAAATTTAAGGATAAAAAAAAAAATTTACCCCAAAATTTGTCAAATTGTTTCAATTTGATGAACTTTCAATTTCATCAACTTGCACCCTGTATTCAGATAAGTGTTATAATCTTAACATTAAACTTGAAAATTGTTGCAATTTTTATCATCTTATAAGTTTTCGTTTGAAAATTCATTAAAAGAATTATTCTCTTATGCTTTCAATTAATTATAAAACATATGTATGATACCGAATTGATAAGATTTTCCACCCTCAAGTGTTGTTGAACTTAAGGATGATAAGATTTTAGAGAAAAATGACATTAGAGGTAAGTTTTGGTTAAATTTTGTAACTTTTGCCAAAATTATTTAATGCTAATTTTTGCATTAATCAAGTTTAAAGTTGTACCAAAGTTGATATTATTTAAATTAGTGAGTTTATAAAGATTTTATTATTATTATTTTGGGTTAAGGTTAGGCGTAGAACTGTAACATTTAACTAAGTCTAAGGTCTAAATTTTAAATTGAAAGTTTAGGGTGTAAATTGATAATAGGTGATAAGTCCAATTTATTATACACTTAGAATCTCCCAATTTTCTCATCTTAGTTGAATTCCTTGCGAAAAATGCTTTAAAATGAGTATAATATGTATATAGGTCCTCACCGGAGCTTTGGAAGCAATTAGGGACTTAAACGAGCGAAACCGGAGTGTAAAATGACAATTCTGCCCCTGGAGCCTCATCAACGTCGAGACGCTCGTCATACAGAGTCTAGACGCTTGCTCAACAGCGTCGCGTCGCTAGGGTAATCCAAGAAATATTTTCCAAAATTGAAGGGACAACGTCGAGACGCTTGCTGCACAATGTTGCGACGCTAGGCAGTTTTCCAGAATTAATTTTTTCCTATTTTGGTTGGAAACTTTCCTTCTTTGAAGACCCAATTCAACACCATTCCACCATGAATTGAAGGCCAAGAATCCCTATAAAAATAGAGGTCTTTGGTGTAGGTTTAGAATCATCCCTCAATACACAATTCACTACAACATTGTAGTCCATCTCTCTCCCCTTTTCCACCATTCTTCTTAGTTTTTCTTGCTTTCCTTTATGTATCAAACTTGTTCTTGCTCCATAAGAGGCTAGATTCTTCATTCATGTAACCGGGAAGTCAAGAGTAAGTTCATATTCTATTATTTAATGAAATTTCTTATTTGAATTATTAAAGCATGTTTATGTGATTTTAGTTCTTTTCTATAAATTTAGTTTGTGGTAGGAAAGATTGACAACTTTGACAGTGCCCTCTCTAAATTTACTTGTTAATTCTTAGTAGCATATAGGTTAACGTTATGTCCATACACATGCGTCCCTAGAACTAAATGATTTAATCAATTGTAATTGTGGTTTGTTGCCCGTTGCATGTGATTTAATTCCGCTAGATCCCAATGCGGTTTAGATTAGTTAATTGGATAATTAATTAGTTTAAATATATTTTTTAATTTTATTTCTTCACTCCATTTTCTCCTTCTTCTTCACACTTGCCAGTCATCATCTTCTTCTTCACACTTGCCACCGGTGGCAGCCGGCGACCACCGTTCACCGGCAGTCGGCGACTTTTTTTTTTTTTCCATTCTTTTCTTTTCTTTCTTGTTTTCTTTCCCTTTCTCTACCTTTCTTTTTTTTTTTTTAATAAAAAAGAGGGAGAGGGAGGAGGAAATCCTCCCATCGCCGGCGCAAAACAGACCCCCTCCCCTTAGTTTTTTCTTCTCGTCGGCAACCCTTCGTTTCTCCTCTCCCTCCCTCTCCTTCATGCGCCATGAATCCAATCCATTCACGAACTCTCTCAATTGACATTCCGACAAACATTCAAGCCACTTGTCTGAATTAGGGCAAACAAATTCGTCGACATTCTCACGAAGTTTACACATCTCCGTTTAAACTTTTCTATTTTCCCTTTTCCTTTGTCTTTTCTTTTTTAAAAAAAAAATGTAGAGAAAGGGGAAAAAGAAGAAGAGGGTCTCATGAAAAAAAAAATCTTCGACGCGTGACTGTCGTCCACTGGCTGGTCACTGGGAGTTGTGCTGAAGAAGAACCACATGAAGAAGGAGAGGAGGAGGAGAGAGAAGAAATAAAAAATAAATAAAAAAACAGAGGGAGTTTCGAGGAGGAGGAACCTCCCCGATTTCGGCGCCGGTTTCGGGGATCTCCTCCTCGAAACTCCCTCTGTTTTTAAAAAAAAAAACAAAAGAAAGAAAAGAAAGGAGAAGAATAAGAAAGAAGGAATAAAAAATTCTAGCGACCGGCCACCAGAGCTGAAGAAGAAGGAGATGGGGAATGAAGAAGATAGAGAGGAGAAAGAAGATGGAGAAGAAAGAGAGAGCGAGAAAGCGTTTAAAAAATAATAAAATAATAATATTTTTATTATTTTTATATATTTTTATTTAAAAAAAAATTAAAATTCAATTTTTTATTTAAAATAATAGTGCCATGTCAGCTTGCCGATAGGATTTAACGGCAAAATGGATGGCAGGGACCAAATTGCTCCTTATCTCAAACCTCAGGGATATTTTTGTTGAGTTTGAAAACTCAGGGACCAAAGTGTCACTTAACCCAAACCTCGGGGTTCAAAAGTGTATTTTTCCCTTTTTATTTTAAATAAAAAATATTGTCACATCAGCAATCCGTTACTTTTTAATAGAAAAATGAATAGAGGGACCGAAATGAAACTAAAACCAAACCTCAGGGACTAAATTGTCGAGTTTGAAAACTCAAGGACCAAAATGAAGCCTAACCCAAACCTTAGGGACTAAAAGTGTATTTTTTCCTAGATTTATAATATCATCCCCATAAAAAAAAATATTAAAATAGGCTTGAAACTAAATTTAAATTTAACAATGACTTGAAATTAATGTTAAATTCAAAATCTAGGTAAATGTAAAATTTATTAAAAAAGATACAAAAGCAATCATTATAAAATGGAAATATTTAAAAAAGAAAAAAAGTCCATACATCACTAGATCAAGGATAAAAATGTCGTTGTTGACGGAAATGTCGCAGTTTTAATAGAAATGCCGATGGATAATCTGGAAGAAAATTTAAAATAAAAAATTCAAAAAAAAATATTTAAGTTAACAAATAAATGTTTTACATTTTAAAAATAAGTTTAAATACTTATTATAAATATTATCTCTACATTAGTTACATTTTGTTATTGTTTTGTTTATATTTTATCAATTTCGTTATAATATAATGGAAATGTCGAATCACCCTGCATGTCGATGTCGAATCCATGGACATGTGAAAATATCGATGGCAATGTCAACATGTCGATAGAAATTTAATACATTGCACAGAATTAGGGCAGTTTTTTTTTTTGGTGTGAAAAGAAACATATTAAAACAAAAAACATAACTACAACGTATAAAAAAAAAAGGTTGGAACGCCCATTTAAGGAATTTCTTGAGCAACAATGCTGTGAGTCCAAGGAGGACAATCTTTTAACCAAACTTTAGAATGCTTCGTTGTGCGAGTATGAGTAGCCAACTGGTCTGCCACTTTGTTGTCGTCCCTTTGTGTTAGTAAAAACCCCCTGATGTGTTTATCTATGGTCAGTTGCTTGAGATGGTGATAGATGAGCAATCTCATTATGATAATTGTCGCAGTCATGAAGTAGATTTCACACAATTTTGGAATCCATCTCTGCCCAGACTGGTGATAATCCCGAATTCATAGCTAACCGAATGTTGTCTACAAGATTCTGTGCTTCTGCCCAATCTACTGAGCAACTCCTTCTCCTAAAATATTCTACAGTCGCCATCGATTCACCCTTTGAGTTTCTGATGATCATGCATGATCTCATCTCTCTGTTTGCTAGTGCTACATTCATGTTCAACTTGAAATGTTTTTTAGCGGCAGAATCCACGCAGTTAGGCGGGAATCATCAACATCTCTCGGACGCTCTCGATCTCTATAATCTCCATGATGCTTAGCTTGGGTCTCCATGAATTTTGATATGTAAGCTGATGCCCAATCTATAGGGTCGTAACCCTGTTGGAGATAGCTCTAATTGCCCTGAGAAACATCTTTATTTCTGTTCCACATAGACCATAGGATTGCCACAGATCACCAAATCATCATAATTAAGATCCTCTTGACACCTACAAAAAAAGATCAAAGAGTATCAACACAATGAGTGCTTAGGAGAGATTGCACTAGGCTCCAATGGGCCTAGTGTTTTTTTTTAACCTTCTTACAGGCCCATAATGCATGAAGCGTGGTTTCATTTTCTTTCCCACATAATAGGCAACAAGGTTCATTATGGATTCGACGATTTGCAAGATTCATCATAGTCGGCAGAATATTCAGGCTAGCCCGCCAGGCAAAGACCTTAAGTTTGTTTGGAATGTTTAGCATCCACAAAGTCTTCCACCAAGAAGAGTTAATCTACAGATGAGGACGCCTCATGGAGATCAATCTATTGCAAGTTTGTATATGCTCCTAACTGTATACTTTCCTGTTTTGTCATAATGTCAAAAGAAAATGTTTGGATGGCTATTTCCTGCAATTGGGATACCTTGGATTTTGTCCACATCATCCTGCACAAAAAAAGATCTGTTAGCAAACGAATATTCCATGATTGGTTACCAGGCTTTTAACTTTGCAGTCAGTTAATGACCTTTGCAAGGAAAACAACCTGAAAGTTTTTTAGGGATCCACTAATCGTCATAAATGTCAATAGACTTGTCGTTTCCAACTCTCCAACACCCTCCCTTCACGGCTAGCTCTCGTCCCCAAATAATCCCCCTAGACATAGGATGTTTGCCAACAAAGCCTGGTGTAGGTCTAAAAAAGAGAGATTATTTGACAAACATTTTATTATAATTACTATAAATTATTCATACACTCTCGAATTTTATAATGGCCGTGTACTATAATCATGATGCCATACAAATTTCCTCAACTATGAAAAAGAAAATCAAAATGTGTACGGGTTAAAAATAAAATATTTAATTTTATATCTAATATATTCATTAAATTTAAAAATATTTAAAAATGTTAAGAAGCTATTCAACATAAAATTGAAAGTTTATGGACTAATTTGACATTTTTAAAATTTAAAGACCTATTGTAAAGTTGTTACAACATAAAAGTTTATGAATTAAACTTATAATTTAATATTTATTCTGTTAGTTTGGTGATTATAATTATTTTATTATAAAAAAGAATGATGAAAATTTACAACATATGTAAAGTAAATTGCATTATATATACTTTAGACTAAAATAAAGAAAAATAAAAATTTTAAAACTGTTTTTTTTATTATTTATTATTAATATTAACTTAGTAAAAATTTAAAGATGAAAACTAAGACTACATGAGTTTATTTTTTTTTTTTTTTGAGATAAGACCAGATGAGTTTAGGTAGGATAACTTCTAGGATGATAAATGATAGAAAACGATTTTAATTGATTAAGAGTCATTTTTAAAATTTTCATAATATTTAATTAAATATTAAAAATACTTAGAAGCACTAAAATACAATCCCTTTAGAAAAAAGTGTTTGTTGAAAAAGTGCTTTTGCACCCTAATTTAAAACCAAAGAATACATTCGCGACACTCCCCAACTCCAACTAGATTAAGTTTTATTCTTAATTTAGATCTTGACAATCTCAATCAAATTGAAAATTTCTCACATGAAACATCTGTTATGACAGTAAATCAATTCAACAAACAAGTTCACTAAGGTAAGAGGGTTTATATATGACACTTTTCCTAAGCCTAACAGACTAGGCCCAAAAATAAAGTACAGTGGGAAAATAAATAAACAATCTATATACAACTTTAAGCTTATGGGATGTTGCCCTCAAACCCCCGAAACCAAGACGCTTCATCCCTGGACCCTGGCTCGCTAACCGAGCAACAAAAGTCTTGTACTTGGTCATTTGGAATGTCAGATAACAGATTTAAGACATATCAACAGATGCCATTTGGACATTCTCTCGTACTTCTAACTATTCAAATCAGTCTCTATTTCACATCAAATAAGAAAAACAAAACAAAATAAGATTACAACATGAACACTAATTTTCTAACTATAATACCTGTTAGCGCCTATGTACATCAGTTTTCTTCATCAGACTCAAAAGACTGTCGTTTTCTCAAAGATTCGATCACATCCAAGTGTGAGGCATTTGTGTTATTGTTTTCACCAGTACGAGACTTGAGTTTAGGCAAACTTAGAGAACCGAGAGGCGGTGTCAAAGCCCCTCTGTTCACTTCTCTAAGCACAGACTTTGCTGTGGCTGCAGCAGCTGCATCAGCAATGGCTGAAGCAACTTTTGAGTCTTTCTGAAGTTTTGAGGTTAGCTTGCTAATAGAGCTTCGAGCATGAGGAGGAGCCTCAGGAGAAAGATAGCCAGCTGACTTTTGCATCTCGGCGGCTGTTGACTTGGCTTTCGATGCTTCGTATTTTTGAATGTCATAGAGTAGTTCTTTTTGAAGCTGCTTATCCGCTACCAATATGTCATCGATCTCGTTCTTGTAGTCTTTCAGAAGAACTCGAAGGCATTCCATCATAGAACCTATCATTATGAATACGTATAAAATGTTAACATATCCTAATGTTTCGACTTAAGCAAATAGGATATTATTTCTTTTTCCATTTAGTTTTTTATACTTGTGAGTGTCTGGCTAACTTACGTGCACCTCAACTAATCTTAAAAGACAACTGTCTGACCTTAGTACATTTGATTGTCAAGAAAAAACGTAGGTAGCCACCATGAATTAAACCTATACCCTTTAAGCCTTTTATTATTTTCATAGCTCTTATTAATAACCACTATCGTGATAATTTCTTTTTTTTTTTTTTTTTGATATCCGTGAGTGTCTGGGCCAGCTTACACGCACCTCGATTAATCTCACGGGACAACCGCCTGACCCTACCACATTTGGTTGCCAGAAAACACGTAAGGTATTAAATTCTAAGTGGGTGACCATCATAGATTGAACTCATTCCTTTTAAGCCCTTTATCTTAACACGTAGGGTATTAAATCCTAGGTAGGTAGGTGGCCATCATGTAGGGTATTAAATTTATTGTAATAATTTTTAAATCTATTGAACTCAAAAAGAATAATACTAATAATAATTTATAAACCTATAAGTATGGAAAAGTGATAGAATAAATATAAAAGATTATAGCTTTCAAGTGAAGTTTAGTGTTGATTTCATACCTATAAGAGGACTATTCTTGCTTTCCATTAGCCTTTTTAACTCAATGAAGATAGGTATGGTGTTTTGGATGAGACTCTTTCTCACTGCATGAGTGATGACCTTTCCTCTAGCAGCAGCTGCAGATGCCCCTCCATTGTCGCCTCCTTCCTCATCTGCATCACCAGATTCCGATGACGATCCTCGATTTACCGATAGTCGAATCTCTTTGCAAGCAAGAATGTCAAACGTATCCTGTACTCTCAGTCAAGGGAACTAGTAAGATCCTAAGTTGTAAAAACTAGAAGAAAAAAAATTAGAAGAGCATACAAAATACAACCTAAAGATGATTTAATGATTTCGAATTTGTACCTGTAAAACAGACCGTGCAGTGGTATCATCTATATTGAGCATTCCATCCGATGCTGCAGCAAGAATCTCTGCACATAACTTTGCAAAGGTGGCCAGAAGGTGTTCGGGAGCCATTTGTTTTAACAGAGAAACATAAATGTGCATTCTCTTCGACCTCGACCTTTCATCATTACCTCTTAAAACATAAAGTTGATAAGACTTAGGCAAGAGATAATTATTGTCCATTAAAGTTAATTGTACAAAATATCACAGTGTTCAAACATTCCTACCGAATTGAGAATAGCCGGGTTTCAGCTCGCGAAGTCTTCGAATCATTATGTCCAGAATGAGCACGACAGTCATTCAGAACATAAATTGCCTCTACAAAACTGTTGTAAGCTAAAAGTGGCGCCTTCACTGCAAATTCAGTTTCACAATTCAATTGCATTGGCATGTTGTAATGATACGACAAAAATATATGTAACCACGAGAATGGCCGGTAATGTAAAATTTATAACCTTTTAAAATGTTCCCAAAGAGGAAATCTGCTAGTTGACGAATCTTCTCTGATTCATCAACGAGTGATAAGAGAAATCGAAGAAACAAAACTCCTCTCCATTTCACGTAGTCCCTCTGAAAATTAAAATGGTATTACTCAACATTGTACTCCTTAACAAGGAAAAGTGAAAATTTATAAAAGTTTTTAGGGGTTGAGAAAAGGAAGAATTACCTGAAGTAATCTTGATAAAAGTATGAATGTATGTCTTCTTACAAGTTCACAAGGGTCGCGAAGGCACTTTGTGATCTTTGTAAGGTAGCTGTTCAGTTCAGAGACAGTTAGATAGTAACTTGGAATAAACATACACTTCACTATCACTGCCATTGCCAAATATTTAATAAAGCTAGCTCATCTCCAACACTCACGTCGTGTATTAGTCTTACCAATCAACTAGAGCAGTATAGCGTACACAAAAATCGGCCATCATGATAACAAGGTTGTTGCGAAGAGCAGCACAGTCACTACTTCCAAGCTCCTGAACTAACATAAAAGGCGCTTTAAAATTTTAGGCGACTTGAATTGTATCAGAAACGAAATTTGACTATGCGTAGGACACTGTTAAGTAATATAACCTGATATCTTGCATACGAAAATAAGAAAAAACTCAGAAACTCTAGCACAATCATACCTTTGATATCTAGCATGTGTATAATATTAATCAAGAAATAACTTAATAAACAAATAAATCAATCAAATTTTATCGGTAGGTGGAGCACTTCCATTCTACAATGGATGTCTACTCAAAAAGATTGTGTGATTGAACTCAGGTAGTTCTTGTAGTATTGTTCCTTTAAAACCAGGCCAATGCAAGAAATCTACTTGTTTAACAACATTCGTTCAGATCATCAAAAGACCAGGATACATGAGTGATATAAAGCTGAAGAATCAAGACCTAACCTGTACAAATAGAGGAATGTAACTCTTTGCACGCTTCTCGTCAGCAAGGCAAATTTTCCCCATTGTCAACCATGCTTGAACGTATAAAGAAGGGGCAGTTTCCTTTAGAGATACCGTTTGAATTGGTAATTTATTCGATTTGGGATCACGGTTCCCAGAAGTGATAATGGCGTGGAGCAGTGGTATGATGGTAGTCATGTCAGCAGATGGACAGATGAGAATCAAAGAGCCAATGGTATAAGCTGCAGTGATTGCTCGCGACAAGGACTTGCTCCTCGCAGTTGCTTTCTTTCCCATTCTACTACCACTTTTCGGAGGTGGTGTTACGAAATTCACATCTTTGTTTGATTCTGCATGCTTAGATATGAACTTCTCCAATATTTGAGAGGCTTTGGAAAGCAGCTGGTTTACCCATTTTAGGATGAGGGCATCGGCTTCGGCAGATTGCGAAGCCTTCCGCTTGCACAATGTTTTAAGTGTTTTTACATGAGCATTCACCTACCAAGAGATCATCATTATTTGCAAATGCGTGTGAGATATCAAGAAAAAGAGACCGGACCGAAAAGTACTGATTTTTTTAAATTGGTGCTTGGCATGCAAATTACTGTAAGAAAACTTCAAAACCAGCCCACTGTTGGCTTGTATTTAGATTATTGTTCAATCTATATTTTATTAGTTTTTCAAATATTCGAGATGTTTTCAGGCCTTTTATCCCACTATATAGATGTTTGAAACAACGAAAAGAATGGTGAGGCAAAATCAAGAGTAAAAAAATATCCCAATAGCAAACACATGCACCGGTTGATATGATGAACATAGCATGAATAGCCAACTATCCACACTCATCGGCCATCAACTCATGTTCACCGCAGAAGAGTTATTAACTAATTCCAAGAAGAATATTTCCCACGTTAAAGATATCTTAGTAAGATAGTAGCATATAATTATATTAGTTAAGCACATTTAGTAACTTGCCCGGAACCATAGCATGGATCTGTAAAGAGAAATAGTATGTAGTATAGAACTTTATCCACTTTGAACAGTGATCATATACCAGTATGAGTCTCAGTCTAGAGGATGATATCTTCGTCCATGAAAGTGTGTTAAGAAACTAAGTTATAGGTGAATTTTAATCTAAACAACAGCACTAAAGAAATAAACCAACAACGATAGAGTGCAAAACAAAGTCTGACAACATTCATTTTGATGCTTACCTCGGTTGAATGCATCCTGAATTCTTCAACTCTTTTAAGCAATTCGTGAGCCAAATCTGCTGCAGGTTCTGGAGGCAGCTCGAGAGAGACATTAGAGATGGTTTGCAAGAGAAAAACTCGATCTTGAGCCCAAGCGACGGAATTTGACTCTAGGTTCTTTTCCTCTCCGAATAAACCTACTTGAGCCGCTGGACTCTGAAACTCAGTCCTACCATGATCATCAAGGAGTTTCCAATGATGATGAAGAAACTCCCAGTCTACTGCTTTGACAAGATAAGCTGATACTTCCGACAGCAGGAACCAGGCACCTGGGGGAGCTGTCCACTTCTCTGGTGGCAAAGATTGGCTTAGCCATAAGGATTCAGATGTCTTTATAATAGTCTGAAGTGAAACGGCAATTGTGCGCTTTAATCGTTTCTTTTTTCCTAAGTTAGCACAAATTTTCTTCACCCAAGGGATTACCTCTGCATGACTTATCTCTTTAAGAAGATCCAATACTCGTTCAGGATACAACTCAGATTCCCTATTTGGATCAAGGGTTTTTGACCCATCAGAGGGTAAACTTGAAGATCCAACTCTCGACAACCGGTCTAGTACTAGTTCTTGAAACAAGTTTTCACACTCTTCTTGAATGCTAGATTCATTATCAGCAATTAAACGTGGAATAGAATGTAGCCACTCGACAGTTACACTTTCATCTGGGAATCTTCGAAAGGCCTAGAGATAAGAAATGAAAGCATAATAGAATGGAATACCAAATATAAAAAGCTCCATAGAAGATGATCTATAGTAAAAGAAATGTACTATATCGTACAACAACTGGATGCTCGATGATCACGAAAATTTTAATTTTATCTGTATTTGATCGTTGATCAACCATGATCCGTAGTGTTATTTACCCTTATTTAAGATGAGGACTTCATTTAAATTTGCATGGAGATATGCAAGTTATCTGCTAAGAGTGCGAGGAGACAGGAGGAAAAAACGTTTGACTCTTCAGATGAGAAATCGAACTACAGATTTGTTAGTTTCACCAACCATATAAACTCGGGTAATATAAATCCAGACCTATGGAACTAATCGTTTGTACTAAAATTTTATGGATCATATATCCACAAACCATGTAAAGCTTACAAAAAATCAAGTTTCTATAATTTATTCTTATATACCATATCTAAACATAAACTATATAAACTTCACTTCAGAAAGCTGCTTCATGAACCCGACTAATTAAAAACTTAAGTCAAATATCCCCCAATTACATAAATAAAACTTACCTCAGAAAGAGCTGACATTGCAGCTTTCCGTATGCTAACAAGTGGGTCTGAACAAGCAACTCCGACGGTCTTCAGCATATCTCCATCCATTGATCCACCTAACAGGGCTGTACACTTGTTAACCAGAAATAATGCAGCCTTCCTGACTGCCGCCTTCTCATCCACACACCTTTTTCGCAAAAGAGAATGAATCTCACTTCCATTAGTTTTGCAATTTCCGTCCTCAGATCCCAACACTTCCTTCAATAAGGCCTTATTCTTCTCATTCTCAGACAAGAAGACCACAAGGTGAGCTAAGTTGGATAGTGCCCGGGCACGAATTGCAGCACCGACATCTGAACAACGTTGAATCAAAGCCACCAAACACCCAAATCCCCACGAATCCTTCAATTCGCTTTCCGATTCAACAGCCAATGGATCACTCAAGGACGTTATAAGCATTGGGATAAGATCAACGGCTAACAACCTAAGATTAGACTTTCCTCGTGTCATCTTCACTACATAATCCACAAACCCAATTTGATCCTTGAATTCCATCACTTTAACAACCTCCATTATCGAATCTACAGCTAAACCACGAGGCTCGGATTTCTCTGGTGCCTTCTGAACCAAATACCTTGGAAGATTCACCAGAGCGCCCTTAACACCATCTGATTCCTTTGCCACATTCGCTATTTGAACAGTCACAAACCCCAATGCAAACGCTCGCCCCTGATCTTTATGATGAAGAATCAACGGTGACAGAGACTTAATCACCTCGGCGGCAGTATTCGCCAGATCCCCATGCTCAAGGCGCAATGTCGCACTCAAAATCCGCGAACATAAATTGGTTAACTTACTATAGATACTAATACTAGTGCATACTTCAAGTGCCAAAACCGGAATATCAATTACAGTTTCAACCAAAGATTTCAAACTATCCGGAAATCGATCCAAATGAATCAAACTCATTAAAATATCTAACCTATCAAGCACAGGATACAAGACCCTTATATCGAATTCACCATCATCACATCCGCCATTCAAACTCTGCTTCTGTGCGCAATTCCTCAAACCCTTACCCTTAACACCGCCTTTCCTCTTCCGTTTGGGAGCATTGGACTCCTGATTTGAATCATCCGCATCCGGTGTAGCCCGAGGTCGCTGCTTCAAGAATCGCCTCATAGACCTGAGAAACGAGAGAAAATCCATCGGATTGAACAGCGTTAAGACCGGTGCATTTGGGGCCAGAAGAAGGGAGAGATAGACTCCAGAGGCCAAAATCGAAACGCGAGTGGAAGGGCCATCCATGGCGGAGGCGATGGCGCGGACAAGAGAGGACGGAGATAGAGATTTGGCCGAGAGGTCCTCGTAGAGGCGGTCGATCGGTTTCTGTTCATCGGTACAGAAAGAGTCGTCTAACAAGGTCTGAAGGTCGAAGAGAGCGGAATCGGAGAGCGGCGGCGGAGGTTGGGAATGGAAATTTGTAGAGCCGTCGAAATGGCGAATTTCTTCGAGCTCGGTAAGGATTCGAGAAATGGCTTCCTCCATGGCTGTGAAGTTCGGAGGACGGTGGCGTGAAGTGAGTGGCCGCCGTTTCGACTCGGTCGTTGTGTCGACATAAATCTTTGAATTTTAACTTCCCGCTTAAAGGATTTATCGCAGTAGCCTCTCATTGGATGCCACGTGTATTCCGAATTTTTTCTTCTTGCAAGGGTATTAAATATTTTGGTAAGTATCTGAATCCAAATAGTGTAGGTATATATTTATTTTTTAAATTTTTTTGTAAAATGAACTAAGTTTGTACCTTAGACGTTGTAAAAGAAAAAAAAAAAGTTTGTACCTTAGACCACCAAAAGGTCACCTTCAATTGATAAGTTTATACTAAAGAAACAAAAAAACACAACTATAGTAGGTGGTTTATACGAATAAACGTTTATCTAATAGTTTTTTTTAGTTCAATAACAATAAGAATGAGACCTTTAAAAGAGTAATAGATATATTATATCCATTAAGTTAGGTTTAAATTGATTTTTATCTAATAATTAAGAAGAATTATTATATCTGATTTGGTTAATGTTATCAAAATATCCTCGTACCAGATCTTGGCTTTCTCATTTATACATTTGTATAAGGTAAGATTGAGAACAAACAAGTTTTTTAGGGCATCTTTGGGCCATCATTTTCGGAAACCCAAGTTTCCAACTCCCCCTAAAACGACGTTTGGGCCTCAGTCTTTCGAAACCCGAGTTTCCAAATCAGACTTCAACCGTCACGGTTGAAGTCTCCCTAAAACCACATTTTTCTCTCTCTCTACATTCTCTCAGTTTTGTTGATATGAGTCTTGCACACGAGAAGAAATCGAGAGAGATGGGGAAGAGAAAAAAGAAATCAAGAGAGGGAAAGAGAGAAATCGAGAGACAGAGAGAAGAGAAAAGAAAATAAATCGAAAGAGAGAAAAAAATCGAGAAAGAGGGAGGAAGAGAGAGAGAGAAATCACGGGGGAGGGGGAAGGAAAAGAAAGAAATAAGTTGAGAGCAAGGATGAAAATATCCAATTTACCGCGGGTTCGATAGAGATATGGGAGTTAACATATTTTTTTACCAATTTATCACGAAATATCAAAAATATCGTCAAAATATCGGCAAAATATTGTTTTTCCAATTTATCGCCTAACAGAATGAAAAAAACTGAGAAATCGTTGAAATATCTTGGAAATATAATTAAAATATCTCCAATTATTTCCGAAACTCCTCCATGGTTCAGCGCTTCTGTTATTGGTTTTTTATTATTCCCATTTTTTGGGTTGTTTTTTAAAATTGTTTTTGAAAATATGTATACCAAACGCTTTTCATAATTTTCAAAGAGATGGTTCATTTGGAAAGAATAACACTTTTCAAAGTTTAACCTAGTTTTTTTATTTCTAAAAAAAATGTAACCAATTTTAATTTAATTTGAAAAAATTGTATAATTTTTTAAAAAAAAAAAAAAAAAACTAGCATAAATTCAAACTTGACAACTATGCACTCATCCATTCAGACATGTCATTTAATGATATAATATTTTACTTCATAGGTCCCACTTCATTCGTGTTATGAAAAATGAATGGTCGTTAATTTTTTCCTCTCAAATAGACAGCCACGTCAGATAATTTGAAATACGTGTAACGATCAATTTTCTTACCGTAGCGATAAGCCCGCAACAAAAACAAAGAAACCATCTAAACGAATCATGAAAACAGATCAAAGTTCACAATGCAACAAAATCCTTTTCCCAAATTAAAGAGCAGCAAGGTCTTTTTGATCACCTTCGTTCAAGTTCATAATCACATACTTCATTACAAGATTTCATACATATTAAATGAAAGACTCCGTTTATTCAGCAATTAACATCATCAACAATTACAGATCAAATATTATTAATTATGGAGAGCTAGCATTAATTAAAGAATCGGAAGGAATCGGAACCCTACCGGAATGATATTGGTGACATTGAAGAGTCCAAGAAAGGTATTTCCGATGAGCTGCAGCGGCGAGGCGAGGCCGCCGAAGGGCGGGAGGGCGGCGTTGCAGTTGACGAGCGGCGTCGTGACGACGAGACTGCAATTTTCGAGTAAAAAGGAGAGCAACAGCTGAGGCGCGTCGAGAAGAATTGAAAAAGTTCCAGTCGCATCGCTTTTCACCGACGAAATCACAGTTCCCCCTCCGCATTGCATTTGCACCGCAGCATCTTCAAATTAACACATCACAATAAAACTCCAAAATCCTTTATTAACGGTTAACACCGATCCAAATATGTCAGTTGAGCTATGCTCTTGTTGATTATATGTTACTTAATTGTTTGAGAAAAATATTTTTTTTCGTCTCTGAGTTTTGAGAGAAATATGTACGTTTGGTCATTGAGTTTTGAAAAATAGGTTTAAAATGTCCCTAGGTTTTCAAAATTGACCTTTTTAGTCCCTAAGTTTTGAGAAATAAGTTTTATAAGTTCTAATATTATTTTTTCAAAATTTTAAATCAATACTTTTTATTTTTTTTAATTTTAAAAACCATTTGATTTTAAAAAATAATACAAAAATATTAATTTAAAAAAGTTGAAAAAACAATAGTAGTGCCCTTTTAAACTTATTTCTCAAAATTTAGGGACAAAAAAGGTCAATTTTGAAAATTTAGAGACCTTCTAAACCTATTTTTCAAAACTCATGGATTAAAAATGTTTATTTTGAAAACTCAGGGACCAAATACATATTTTTCAAAACTTTGTCTATTTTGAAAACTCAAAACCCATGGACCAAAAAGAACATAGCTATCGAGAGGTATGTGGTTTGAATCCTCCACCCCATATTATAAAAAAAAAAATAGGTTGGAAAATGTTAACACATAGATGATTAAAAAATAGATTAGATTGAGAAAAAAAATCAAACATATAGTTAGCTGATGAAAATTATACAATTTTTTAGCGAATTTTATTATTATCATTTTTTTTTTTGGAAACTGTGAACTGTTCATTTTGTTAGTACTTTCAAGAAGAAATCTAATTAAATACTTCATCTTTAAGGTAGTTAGAGAATTTATCAAACTATTATGTTGTTGAATTTTTTTAAAAAATGTTTTTAACCAGTTAAAATCCCTCTTTAAATTTATAACCAAACACTATTAATTCTTTTTAATCCTCCATAGGCATGCCAAACAATTTAGAGTTACTTTTTCAAACAAAAATAGTAAAATTACACCTGATTGAAGTACATATGATATTTTCATTTTTCATACATAGAGTTTAATTCACATAAAACAACTTTGGATACAATGTGACAAATAAATAGTTTAAAAGATTAGGCTAAAAATAAAAGAGACAATATATAGTTAGAAAACATAATATATAATGTTTTTTTTTTCCTTTTCATGAAAACTAAAATAACATGAGAACTTTAACTCACTCGGAAAAGTTGGGGTCAAAAGTCCATAGATCATATTGCCATCGATAGTGCAATAGAGCGTTCCTTGGATGTGGGCAAGACCCATAAGGCTTCGAATCAGATCGAATTGACATAGACTCACGGATGCCATCGTCGAGATGAGCATTAACAAAGAAATGTAAAGAGATGTCGAAGACATTGTCGTAGAATCGAAGCGAAAATTTGCAAGAGAGATGGAAAGAGGGAGGCCCTTTTGGAAGATCAATTAAAAGTTTAGAAGATCAATTTAATAACAAACTTGCTACAAAATCTCAACATGGGCTTGGTGTGTGAAAAGAAATGAATCTTTTTATGGGCGAGACTTTTGGTTCATTCATAATGGTTGCCATTGTTGATATATATATATATTGAAAAAATATATTTTTTTTCCTTTAATTATTGTTGTTTTTTTTTTTTTTTTTTTTTTTTGAAAAATAATTATTGTTGTTTCAAACGAATATAAAATCATTTGAATTTTGTATGAAAAATTTAAACATTAGTTGAATTGTCATTTTGAAGGGAAGCAATCTCGATAAAGCAAATTATTTAAATTTTCTATTAATAATCAGTATAATTGGCACAAATTTAATTTATCCATTTCAAAACTATTCTTTTGAATCTTTAAAAAAAAAAAAAAAACTATTCTTTTGAATCATGTACACTTCTCAATCTAACTTGATTCCAACACTTCTCAATTCTAACTTCATTTCAACATATCTATTACAAGTAATTTCAAATACTAAGACTTCGTTTGATAATCATTTAGTTTTTAAAAATTATGCTTATTTTCATTCAATTTCCTTACAATGGTTTCATCCTTGTTAAAAACACACTTGAGTTCCTAGCCAAATTTCAAAAACAAAAACAAGTTTTTGGAAACTATTTTTTCTAGTTTTTCAAAATTTGACTTGGTTTTTGAAAACATGGAAAAGAGTAGATAACAAAACAAAGAAACTTGTACCTGCCTGTAGTGTTTTAAGCTTAATTTTCAAAAACCAAAAACCAAAAACCAAATTGTTATAGGACGGGGTCTAAAATTTTTAATTATCGTAGATCTGATCTTCATGCAAATGAAAACTCACATCAATTTCTTTTTACTAAACTATGTGTTAAAATTCAACAAAAATGGAAATGACTTTTTTTAAGCTGGATTCAGATTAACTAGAATTTTGTACTGATAATTCAAATTTTTTGGCCAAAATAAGATAGGATTACTTTTTGAAACTAAGTTATATTTTGCTTTTGTAAACATCCTATTGAAATTACCATTTTACCATTTTTTTCTTGCTTTTTTTTTTTTTTTTTCTCTCGTGTTCTTTTCCCTCTAGTTCGAAAATTCTTTTTTTCTCTCTTGATCTTGTTTCTAACACTTAATTTTTTTTTTCTTCTTTTTTTTTCTCTCACTCAATATATTTTTTTTCTCTTCTCTCTCACTCAAATTTTTTCTCAATTGTTTTTTCCTCTTATACACAATATACTTGTTTTTTCGTTTTTTTTTCTTTTTCATTTTTTTTATCTTTCCTTTGGGTTATCTAAAACTTGAACTATCCAAAAAAGTAAGTAATTAAATAAAAATAAAGTTTTCAAAAGTAAAATAACATTATATTGTTTTTTTCTACAAAAATTCTGATTGTGAATATCACAATTTAGAGTTAAATGAAATGAAAATTTAACCAATACCATAATTAATTTTTTGTAATTGTAATTTTATTCAATTATTTAATTATATTTATTTTTTTCAAGTATAATTTTTTTTAAAATATTCCAAGATTACATTTTTTAAAACAAAATATAGGATCACAATTTGAATGAGACATGAAGAGGTAACCAAGAACATCTTTTTATTTAAAGATTTCTTTTATTATTATTATTATTTTATTTTTTATTTAAAATTTTAAAAGATTTTATTTTTATTTTATTTATTTGAAAGAGAAAAAAGAACACAGATTGCAAGGGAGCGAGAGGAGAGGACGAGAGCGAGAAGAACAATGCAAGATTGTGATTTGCTTGAAACGAGAGAAATGACGTTTTCCTCCAAACTTTCACTAAAAAAAAAAAAAAAAAAAAAAAAAAAAAAAAAAAAAAAAAAAAAAAACTCCTTTCATGTGTGACTTTGGCTAGAAAAGAAAAACAATTTTTATAATCTTGAGATGGGAGAGATTAGATCTTCCTCCGATGATTTGTTGCAAAGAATTTTTTTATCAGAAAAGAAAAACAAATCTCATCATGGTTATGACTTCTTCCTCTAAATTGTTTGTTGAAAAAAAAAATAACCTTCCTCACTTTGGTCGTAAAATAAAAACAAATCTCATCATGGTTCTTAAGTTTCTATCAAACCTAACAAATTGTAGAAAAAAAAAAAAGTTCCACCAAACCAACAAATTGAAAAAAAAAAAAAAAAAAACAGGAGAGGAGAGAGGAGAGGAGTAGGGAAAGAGAAGAATGAGATTGGAAAACAAATGCAATAGCTAAAAAAGAAAGAAGTGGGAGAATTTAATTGGCTAAATTATATAAAAACAAAATACTCTTGAACTATGGAGTTTGTTTAAAAAATGTCTCTGAATTTTGAAAAGTTTTAAAAATGTCTCATGAACTTTAAAAAAATGTTTCAAAAATACCTTTGCCATTAATTTTGGATGGAAACTCAAACCATTAAAGTTTCAAATAAAAAAAATACCATTGAACTTTCAAAAAAAAAAAAATAAAAAAAAAATACCCTTATTGAAAGATGCTTTCTTTTTTTTTCCTCCTCTCACCGTAAATTCTTCTTCCATAAAACTTAATTTTATAAAGTAAGTCATATCTCATTTTGGTCAAAAACTTTGGATTAGTACTGTAATAGTATGGAAACATTTTCAAAGTACCTCCATTCATTGTTTGTCATGAAAGAAGCATGTAAGAATAATGTGAAATCCATGAAATAAAATATTATATCGATAAATGATGTGTCAAATAAAATGTCGAATAATGGAATGAATATATACTACGATTCTCATCTTCAACCATTATGCCAAACAACTTTTTAGTCCTTGAGAGAGGAAAAAAACCCAATTAATGGACGAAGATAAGAACGACAACGTGGGAGGATGGTTAAAGGCTTCCTCTTAACACCTTTAACTTTTAAGTTGTAACACATGAAAAGAAATTTCTAGTACTACGATAGATCTGGTCATGCACGCAACAATTGCATCTTTGACATTTGGATAGGACCACCCTTTTTGGATAAATCAAGCTATCCGTTGACGTTTTTTTTTTCTTTTTTTTCTTTTTTTTCCTCCTTTTGCTTTTGCTTTGTTTCTGTTATGTGTTATCCTCAAAATAAATAATAAAAGATATGAAAGAATAAACACAAAAATCTAAACAATTTTTTTCCTTGTAAACTCTATACCGGGATAGAGGAAAGTAGTTTATTATTTATTTATTTTATTTATTATTATTTTTTTTTATAATATGTGGGGTGGGGGATTCGAACCACAAATCCCAATGTCACCAATACAACTTTATGTCAATTGAGTTAAGCTCTTGTTGTCATTTCCTTTATTGATATGTTTAAAACAAAAATCAACTTAATCCCACCCTACAAAAACATCTTTAAAACTTTGAAAAATATTTTAGATATTGATAAACTTTTTTTTTTTTGACAACGTGGGGTGGAGGAATTCGAACCACATACCTCGTGGTTATTAGTACACCTTTATGTCAGTTGAGCTATGCTCTTGTTGGCTTAGATATTGATAACCTGTTAAACACAAAATTGAAAGTCAACGATATTATTATTAAACAGTATTTAACGTTTAAGTAACTGTTAGACATTAAAATTTAAAGATTTATTCGATTCGACAGACCCAAATTTACAAAAATAAGAAAAAAAGAGGAAATAAAGAGAATTTCATAAATAGCATATAAACGATATACAGAACAGGAGAAGGAGAGAGGTAAATTAAGTCCTAAGAACAAAAATTGTGGATTAGCAGAGAAGAAAGAAAGAGGTGATGGATTCCCCTTTTCCTCTTTGGATCAACTGCCAAATGTTATTCTTTGGGGGAAGTAAACTGAGAGATCTCTTATTCTAAAGTTATGAGAAGAGAAAGAGGATGGCTAGACGGCGGAGGTGGTGGAGAGGGTGTAGGCGGAGGCGGCGCCGTCGTCTTTGGTGTCGCCGAAGATGCGCTGACGGAAGTCGGTGACCATAAGGGGAAGGCCCTTGCGAAGGGACACTGAGGGCTCCCAACCAAGAAGGTCCTTGGCTTTGGAAATGTCAGGCTTCCTCTTGTGTGGGTCGTCTTCTGTGTTTGGCCTGAACTCTATCCTTGCATTTGGATCTATTGTTTCTTGCACTACCTGCACATAATTATATCACAACACTATCCATTTCTACAGAATCCAACCATAGTTCAACTCGTTGAAATATTAATAAACTTTTTCATTGGTTAGAGGTTCGGATTCAAATAGTTAAATGTTCAAATTCTCAGACATATCCCACTGATTGGTCGGATATTTTATCAACTTTATAATGTGGCCTATTTTTTATTGCATTTACCTCACAAATCCTATAATTTTTTAGCCACTAAAAATAGGACAATACTTGTTGTATATCGGTATGTAGAGATCTCTCTACCTACCACAATTAAAATGTTGACAACCATGAGAGTTAAAAAAAAAATCTCATTTTTTACCTTTCTTTTTCTAGTTGTCAGGATTTTGATGAGATATGTAAGCAGATCCCTACGTACTGATATGCAGTCAAATATTGTTCCTAATATATTAGGTAAGAATTTCCCCCTCCTCTCTCCTCCAAGAAAGAGTAACTTCAAGTCTATCTAACTTTTAGTTTTACAAGTCCTCGTCATAAACATAGTTTAATTGGTCCAAATATCACTTGCTTGGTTGAAGGTTTAGATCCCATCCTTTTATTGAACTCAAAGAAAAAGGCAAAAGAAATCTTTACAAGTCAACTTCATCGTTGTTCTTAAAATTAGTTTTGCTTTTGCACGAATAAAGTTTTCTCGATGTACAGAACATGTATTTTATTGAACATTTTAAAAAGAATGGTAAAACTTATGTTGCAAGAAAAGTGTTAAACACAATTACCGGAACAAAAACAATACTTTATAATTTCCTAAACAAACCATTAATAGTGTATAATATTTTGATCTTCTTTCTAGTTTTTTAAATTTTTTATTATTTTAATCCTGATACTCTGTATGGGTCTTCAAATTTTACATAAAACTTCACATTTATCCTTTTACTTAACACACATCTAATAACTATCATCACAAATATCAGTGCCTAAAAAGGATCAAAACTAAATATTTTAAAACATAAAGAACCAAACAAGATAAATAATAAGATTTGTTTAGTACTAAAAGTTTGACAATATATTTGAAAAATTAATAGGGAGGAAAGAGTTGACCTGCGCCAGTTCAAGCATAGTGAATTCACCGGGGTTGCCGAGATTGAAAGGGCCCACGTGCTCACCTTCCATGAGTTTCATTAAACCCTCCACCTGGCAGTTTATTGAGCAGATTCAACAAAAACTTCAATTTTAAAATGTATATATTAAATTTCTTCTCTGGATTATCCTAATTCCAACTTATGAAAAAGTCATTTCGTAGTAATAAATAAATGAAATGTATTTTAAAGGCATTACCAGATCAGAAACGTATTGAAAACTCCGGGTCTGCTTGCCATCCCCATAAACTGTCAACGGCTCTTTTCTTAATGCCTGTGGGGGTTTTGAGAGGGTAATTTATTAGAATTTACTTCTTTTTAATTTTGATCTAACGTGTGGGTAATATATTAATTATTATGCAATGCAACTGTTTTATGAATGTCTTGATTTGATCCTATAAGCTTTGAATGAAAAATTAAGCTTGTACAAATTAGAACAAGAAACTGAAATGTCACCATAGTGATCAAAATGGGCCTTGTCAATGTTGAATGGTGATCAACTTTTGAGATTATAAAATTAGACCACTAGACTTTGTTTGTTATGAAAAATTATTTTTTTAATTAAAACTGAGATCATATTATAAAAGAAAAAAACAAAAACTTTAACATCTATCCCATGTCTTCTCCCCCAATTTTGATTTTACCAATTCTAATAAACTAATAATTATCATGATTATGAGAAATTATTTTAAGAGTCCACAATCACATTGTGACGACATTGATAGCTTTTCTATCCAACTAATTTTCACTTGTTCAAGGTTTTCTTTTTTGTTTAACAATGTAGAGATGAAGATTAGAAACTTGAGTTTCAAAACACGAGACTCATTTCACTCCTAAATAAGTGATTTCTTGTTGGGTTCTTCTTACAATTGCTTGCAGAATTTTATGGCTTTAGGATTATAAGCACATGGTAGTTTTAGCATAGAATTGAAAATTAACTTTCTAACAGAATATAAGAATCGGGACCACGTGCCATTGTAGTACATTAACAAAAAGCGTACCTGTGCTACAAAATTGCTCACAACTCTACCGTCATCGATGCACATCCGTGGTCCATAAGTGTTGAAGATCCGAGCAATTCGCACCTGTAAGAAAAAATGGAAGATTCCAAGTCCAATTCCAATTCACCATTGCAAATTCTGATTTTCTAACAACCATTTGGCTAAAGAAACTTTTCAGTAAAAGATGAATTTGAAACCTCAATGCCAAGGCCTCTGTGGTAATCCATTGTCAAAGTCTCCGCCGTGCGCTTTCCTTCATCGTAGCAGCTCCGAACACCTGCGAAGAGAAGGCCAATCGGCGGCAAGAAGCACAATCAGTAAATGGAACGGAAATGGAGGAAAATGAAAAACAGAGCATTGGCAGACATGGCAGAGGATTACCGATGGGGTTGACGTTGCCCCAGTAGGTTTCAGCCTGAGGGTGTTGAAGCGGATCTCCGTACACCTCGCTTGTGCTTGTGAGCAAGAAGCGAGCGCCGACCCTCTTTGCAAGCCCTAGCATGTTCAGTGTGCCCACTACATTGGTCTTGTGATCTCAATCAAGGTTAAAGAAATCAAATCTCGTAATCAGAAAAGGAGTTTTCAAATATATAGATTAAAAAAGAATGGATAATCGCAATCGAAAATCAGAAAAAAAAAAAAAAAAACAGAGCTACAGAGTAGGAAATTCCAGCGTAATTTTGAAGCTACTATTATAAACGAGAATTGAAGTTGACTGATTCGTTAGATTCATGCACTGCGCTATTTCTATAGCCCTAAGATTAAGATATCACGATTTGAAAGCAAATTTTGTTTTGAAAAATTGAAAATAAATTTCACGAAATTAAATGTTTAAAAAATCGGACGAAGAAGAACGAGAAGGATATGATTGTCTTGACGGGATTGAATTTGTAATGAACGGGAGAGGCAGGGCAAGCCAAGTGATAGATCTGATCAACTTCCAGTAGAATCGGCTCAACGACGTCGTGTCGGATCAGTTCGAATCTCGGATTTCCAAAGTGATGAACCAGATTATCCTTCCGGCCGGTGAAGAAATTATCAACGACGATCACGTTATCTCCCCTCTCCATCAGACGGTCCACAAGATGACTCCCGACGAATCCAGCGCCGCCGGTGACGAGGATCCTCAGGTTCCTCTTCTTCAGTCCCGGCGGGACTTTCCCCACCGGATTCACCCGCCCTAACGCTCCTTCATGGCGAGTCTCGTAGAGAACTCTCCGCATCGGGATCGACGAATCGAATTGAACAAACGGATTCAACGCCGCATGATGGCGGTGATAATCATCACGGAACTCCGGCGGAAAAACGAAACGGACGACGTTGAAGAACAGAGTTGCAATGGCGACGCCAACGAGAACAAAGAGAAGACGCTGCTCGCGAAGCATGTAACGGATCAGATTCCTGGATTTGCCGGAAGAACCCGCCGGAGACCTCGGCGAATCAATCACGGGATTTTCAGTCTGCGGAGTCGCGTTCGATTGATTTCTTCGAAGCAGCTCAGAATTCATCTTTTAGGAACAAAAAAAAAATTCCAATCTCGCTTTCCCGAGAAAATTTGCAGAGATTTGAATACACAGAAATTATGGTATGGGATTGAAAGTTTCAAGAGAATTTAGAGAGAGAAAGAGAGAGCAATGCGGTGAGTGAAAGATTGGAGCATTGGTGTAAGAAGGGGATGGTGACTTTCATGCATGAATTTTCGCCTTTTAAAGCCCTTTTAAAGGGAACGAATTGGACAGGTTACGATCTTAGGGGCATTTTAAGTAAATAGTTCCGATTTTTTTTTTTTTTTTTTGAATTGACATGTGGAGGTGTGAGATTCAAATATGTGATCTCTTAATCGAAAAGACGTTTCGAAAGTATATGTTAACTCTTGAATTAGTTGAGTTATGCTCTGACAAAAGAATTCAATTTATTTGTCTGACGTCCAATCTCATACAGGTTTTGATTTGGTGTCTGTTTGATTTTGAAGTTTCAAAAGAGCCGAAATTTGAGAAATAGTTCTAAGAATAATACTTTGTGCCTTGGAATCTTCCTTCATACTCAGAGGAAATTAGAAAAACGAGGAATTTTCCTATCTCTCATCATTGTCAACATTTTATGATGGTACATACACATTGGTATGTAGCCAAGTATTATCCTAGTTCTAAATGGTTTCGAGTTAATTTGATGTGTGATATGAAGTAAAATTATTGAACTACTTGTATTTTACAATTTTGGCAAAAATATTAATGTTTTTTGGGTGATCGGGTTTCTTCTCTTTTTCTCTTCTCTTCTTCCCTTTCCCTTTCCCTTCTACTCTCTCGATCTCATCCATTGCTTGATTGTTTTTGCAAATTTGGTTTCTCCTTCGAAAAACTTCATCAAACAGCTTTTTGTGTCTAACAAATCCTTGAACTTTAAAATGTATACAGTAGGTTTATGAACTTTCAATTTTATGTCTAATAAATCTCTAATCTTTCAATTTGTCTCCAATAAGTTCCTGAATTTTCAATTTTATGTTAAATTAATCCTTGATCTATTCAAAATTTTCTAAATTCACAAACTTATTGGGCACAAGATTCAATTTTATGCAAATTTACTAACTTAAAAAGAATTCAAATATATCAAGAACTTTTAGGACACAAATTGAAAGTTCAAATTTATGTTAGGTACTTTTAAAGTTTAGAAACTTATTAGATACAAAATTGAAAATTGTAAGGAAACTCATAGAATATTAAGTCTTAGGTAAGTGACCATTATGGAATGAACTCATTCTCTCTAAACCTTTTATTTTTTCTATGGTCCTTGTTACGTGGGATGAATGTTTATAAACTTAGTTTTCAAAAACCAAATGATTATCAACCGTAGCATAAATATTTATCGATCACTTTTTAAAGTTTAAAATCTATTAAAAAGTTCAAATACTAAAAACTTATAATTTAAATTCTCCAGCTTTTATTACCTTGCTTAGATGTAAAATAGTATTAATAAACCTTCTAATTTCTTTTTGTTACTGATCTCTCAATTTTTTTAATCAACATACACATATATTTTCCAATATTTCCGGTGGGACCTTGATTAAAATTTCTTATTGACTTGATTTGGCAAATACATGCATTTTTTTAAAATTAATGTTTTAAACTATATGTATACATGTGTCACATATTCATCCTATAATAAGATGGAGCTTAAATAAAACAAAGGGACTAATTCTCCTCCCCTAGTCAATATCTGAGCTACTCTAGATGAATTGCTAAAATAATTTCTTTTATCAGAAAAAATTGGTTGACCTTTCATATAAATAAAGGAAATAAGAGTTTGTAAGGAAGAAACTTCTATACATATAATGAAATGATTTTCACATGCAACAACATTAATCAAAATAATCTTATGTAACCCTCTAAAAAATTAGCAAAAAAAGGGGGGAAAACATGAGATTGAAAATTCTATAATAAGACAAAATAATTTTTGGGAAGAACACAACTTGTTCTAAAAAAAGAAGTATTGAGGAAAAAAAAATACTTGGAATGTAAAATTGAATAAGATGGGTTGATTTATTATTTATTTATTTTTAATTTTTAACTTTTTTTTTTTTGTCGTTATTCTGTTGCATTTTGACAATTTTGGAAATGGCTAATAAAAATGAAATATTAGAAAGACCAAAATAAATTGGGTTTATTATTATTATTGTTATAGGTAATTTTGGACCACCCCGGTGCACAAGGAGCTGACGAGGACAACCGAGCAGAAATCAGACCGGACGATGGACCCAAGAGGCGAAACTGGCGAGCGGGACGGGCCAAGACCGAAGGGGTCGGGATTTTGGCCCGACCCCCTGCTCGGCCTCGGCCGGGCCGAGGCCGAGCCCGTCAGGCCCTGCTTGGTCTCTGTAGCCTCTAGCCGCCCCGGATCTGCCTGGTTTGTCCCGAAACGCCTCTGAACTCCTAAAAAACCCTAGGATGAGCAGGTATTTATACCCCTCTTCGCCACTGAAGAGGGGGACCTGAACTGAATTATCGACTCTCTTCTCTTACTTTCTTGTTCTCCTCCCATTTTCTGACTTAAGCATCGGAGGCGGTGTGGCCTACACCACGCCGGTGTGCAGCGGTTTTTGCTGGTCTTGCAGGTCACGTCTTCTCCATTTTCTACAAATTCACCGTTGATGTCACGTGAGTCAGGTGAGTCCCTCGATCAAATTTTGGCATCAACAATTATTATTATTATTTTATTCAAATATGGCCCATGTTCTTTTTGGCTGGTTGGGATGTTGGCCAATTGTATGAGAACACGAAAGCAGCGACTTCAATTCTTAATTGATGAGTTAGAAGGACAAGACTAAATTAAGACATTACGTGGTCGATCATGGCTGCAAGTCATGAACCATTACTAGGAACCAAAATTTTGATTCATATGTTCGGAAATTCTAGAATTTTTTTTTTTTTTAGTTCTAGAAATTCTAGATTTGCATTATATAATTCAACGAAATTTAAAATTGAGAAGCGTGGATTTGGATTATGCAAAATGGAAAAAATAAGAGAGGAGAAAAAACTAGATTTTAAATTTACGTTACTATGCTCGCTTTGACAAATGTTATTTTGATCATTGTACTTTGAACTTTTGTCTATTCGTTGATTTTGGTCCTTGTAAGTTTTTTTTTTTTTTTTTTTTTTTTATATCCATGAATGTTCAGACCAGCTTACGTGCACCTCGACTAATTTTACAAAACAAGACCCTACTACATTTGGTTGTCAAGGAAACTCGTAAGATATTAAATTCTAGGTATGTGGTCATTATGGATTGAACTCATTCCCTCTAAACCCTTTATTTTTTCTATGGTACTTGTAAGTTTACCTTTAGTCTAGTTTAATCTATATACTTATACTTGAAATGTTTATTTTCCAATCACAATCCTTTAACACTATGCTCAATAAATTCTTGAACATAGCTAAAACTTTGTGACAAAAATTTCTATTCATATATAATTTGTATTAGAATTTTACACGCAAGAAACAAACATCACTTTTTAAAAATATGAGGACCAAAACAAACCTTCCTGAATAATGAATATAAAGACTAAAATAGGTCAAAGCTCGAGTAAAAAACCAAAATGAACCTTTTACGGACCAAATTAACCACAGTACAAATGCCAAAATAGTATTTAGAGATAAATGTTAGCGTAATTTTGAAACAAATTTACATACCTAATGAAGGCTCAATTTTGGAACCCCACGATACAAATCCAACCAGTGAATCAAACACTCCCTGAAAGAGGGGTAAGATGATAATTATCATGATTTTGGAGGGTAAATATTATTCTCAGATTCCTTCTTTAAGGCAGCTGAAAAGGATGAGTTTGAAAAAAAAAAATATTCGAATAATGTTTTCACCTACTTTCACACATAACTGTAGTGTTCCAAAACATTCATTCAATCAACTCAATCAAAATTAATGCAAATCTGGTTGAACTAATTTGGGTAATAAAGTCAAGAATAAACAACAAAATGGAAAGGCCCCACCACAATAGACAAATAAAAGTATTTGTCTCATGTAGAAACAAAGAAAACTTCTTAATCAATCAATTGAAAAATGTTAATACACAAAAAGGACTTGTGCATCAACAAGGATGACTATAATTTTTAACCATTCATAGAAATTTAGAGGTTTGATCAGAAAATATTCTCTAAAAATTGTCAACCTTGGAATAAATAGAAACAGTGCACTTACAAAAGTTATAGAAAAAAGGCATAATTTCCATAGTCATATATGACGTAATTGATTATATATACAAACAAATATGAAAAACTAAGAGGTCGTTTCTATTCAGGAGGATTAGCAAGGGGGGCTTGACAATTCTAAGTCTACATAGCCTCCCGATGTATACGAGTAACCCGAAGGAGTACGAAACAGAGCTACCCGGCCACTAGTCACGACAACTACAAGCATGAAGAACATTATATAAATCAAAATCCACTTACAGAGTAATAAATACATCTAGCAACGAGCTTAAGTTGGGAAAAAAACATGGAGATCCAAGATGTTGAGGCCTTGCATCAGCATCACCACGGTTGAATATAATCTGCCAAAATTCTCATATACTAAATCTTGAAGATTCGTCTGAAATATTGTATTAGAGATCACTGACCATGGCAGGAACAGAGGTCTAGAATCTTCGGATATCTTTTGGTGGCTTGAAGTTGAGGGGATGAGTTTCAGGGGTAGCATTTTCATCCTCTTTCCACATTTTAATTGTCTTGTCTGCTTCACAAGTAATAAGCCTCGAACCCGTTATGTCGTAAGAAAGAGCGTAGATACCAGCTTCACTATCCAGCGAGCCTGAAATAGAGGGATTCATCGACTTAAAAGTTCTGGGTTAATTTGACCAACAGGTGAAAATAAAGGAAGATATTTATACCAGGCTGTACAATTGTTTGTGATTGCTGAAAGTTATGACCGCTCTTCCAGTCCCAGAACCATAAACTACCATTGTCACCTTCATGACAGGAAAGTTGTCTCGATATCAGAAAATGTAGACTTAATCATGTATAGAAACGAACACAACAAGCACAAAATTTTATTAGTAGGGTAGCTTTTTGTTTCTTTATGTCCATGATTTAGCTCTAGTTAACAAGGCCTCTTCAATAAAACTGTGTTCATTTCGCTTCACAAGCCACACAAGTCTAAACTTTTGTACATTCTTTAATCAAGCCATTTCCCAGCCATGTCTAGGGGAACAATATGATCCAAGGAACCCCAGAAAAGGAAAAAAGGAAATATTCATATGTTTTGGGGAAAAAAAACAATAAATAAAGAGGATGAACTTAGTTTATCCAAAGACATTTCCATTCAAAATTTGGTCACGACTCACGACAAAAAAATTGTACCTCCAGTCACCATAACACCCTCCTCATTGACAGCCATTGCATTGATTATAGTCTTCTGCTGAGAACTGAGCAAAAAAGAGGCATGAGAATTGAAATATCATGTATTTTGATCATCTGATGTATGTTTGTAGTACTACCGACATATATGTCTTTTTTCTTTCGAAGGCAATTAATAAATTTGCAAACCATGAAAATATATCCATTACTTGTCAGAAAAGAAGCAAGACTTCTTAAGTCGGGGAAAAAGATAAGATATAAAAATAAAAGCTTGAACAAGCACAAGAAGGCTGTTCTTGGAATATCTCAATGGCACTGCAATTGCCAACGCCTCCTAATAAAGTCTTAGAAGATAGTCGATATTCATATTCTTGCATGAAGACTACGAATAGATGACCTAATTGGCTAAATAACAGCAGTATTAATGGTGTTCATTAATTGTCAATTACTTGATATGAAACAAAGGCTTCCACGAAGATCACATATAACCAAATTCAATGTTTTGTTTCAGTCTTTTTTTACTGAATTTCAGATTTGTTACTAGTTGTTGAGATCACTTAACACAGCCCACACACCTCAGAAGTAAAGAACTACCAAAAGGTTCACCAATCGCCACATTATTTTATAAAGCAAGCAGCCAAATTAACTGAGTCACTACACTATTAGAAATGGAAACGCAGCCTCCAAGAAGACTAGGAGTGACAGAATATGCTATCCTCAAACGTCTAGTACCCAAGTGAAAAATGTAGTCAAAAGTTCACAAACATGCTCTAGGGCATTTTTTAATAGAAGTTCAGCGAAAACAAATTCTGGAACCATTTATAATCCTCCTTTGGATGGTTGATGGCTCTTTTCCCCCCATGACACATTGCTCCTTCTCTTTATGTTTTTGGGGGACGTCCTTTAAGAAAGGAAAAGGAGATCCTTTGGAAGCACTTTGTTAGAGCTTTCCTTTGGAAGGAATCATTGCGTTTTTCAAGATAAGGAACTTCGAACTTTCCCATGTTGGGTTTTTTATGCTATAGTTTTTTTTTTTTTTTGTTATTTCTTGGTGTAAATGCTCCCACCTTCCCATCTCTTTTATCCAATTGGAAACTTTCCCATGTTGGGTTTTTTATGCTATAGTTTTTTTTTTTTTGTCATTTCTTGGTGTAAATGCTCCCACCTTCCCATCTCTTTTATCCAATTGGAACCCTTTTTTAAAGGCTATGAAGAAGGGTTATCCCCCACCTTTTGTAATTTCATCTCATCAATGAAATTAAATAAATAAATCTTCTGCTATCTAAAAGTTTTTTTTCTTGTTCTCCTTTAACATATTCACACATATCGACTTAGTTTTTGAAATAAATAGGACTATTCTAGGCACATTATGAGCAATATATTAATAATATAAAATTGCAAATCATTTTTCAAATTATATGCGTTGAACTCACAGCATATTGTGCATAAACTCCCCTCTTGGGAGGTTAAATTTCTTGATGTTGTCAGCTGAAGCAGATGCAAAACTGTGCCTGGAGAAGGGGCAAGGGATAAAAAGTATAAAAATGTAAAGCAGTGACATTGAGAACAGATATGGAGAAATATTGCTTTATTAGTTTGCAATATCATACTCTTTAGGATGCAGTGCCATTGCCCGAACAGATTTCTTATGGTATGTCAGAGTTGTCATTGTCTTTCCTGTCAAGCACAGAAATGAAGTATGAAAATGAAGGCAAAACTTAATGGTAAAGTAATAACTAATAAGATGTAATAGATTACCATATCGGAGGTCCCAAAACTTAATGGTTGTGTCATGGGAGCCAGTCACAACTTGTGGATCCTGCAAATACACAAAGACTTCAATAGTAAGAAACGCTCTTCTCATAATCCCAGCACCATTCCTTTTCAAAATAATAATAATGATAATCCCAGCACCATTTTTCTTATGTTCTAAAAAGGAAAGTTGTAATCATCCCAAAATCATAACAAATTAGATATCTGGGCCTGATCATGCAAAAATGAGGGAGAAATCAAGCGAGAAAAGGAGACTACAGTTATGCATGAACAGACAGAAATGATCTATCTAAGAAAACACTACATGAGTAAAATTTCTAATGATAAGAAATTAAAATGACCATGATATCCAAAGGAAAAAGAAGGGAAGGAAAAGGATACCGTAGGTCGAGTAAAAACTGAGCACACTGTATTATCATGTCCAGATAGGGCATGAATTTGCATCTTACTTCGAATGTCCCACACCTGAAACATAGATGTCATGTCATGTCATGTCAACCATACTATCATTCTTGTAATGCTCACCAGGAGAGAACTTCAATTGCATAATACCAAAAAAAAGTTATAGATCAAATGAACTGAAAAATTGGATACCCGGCAGACAGAATCACGTCCCCCAGTAAGCAAAATATCGATTGTTGGATGAAGGGCCAAGCAGTAAACACCACTTAGATGACCATGGTAAGATCGAATTACCTGAAAAGAAAACAATTTTGTTTCAACACCATTTCGCATCAAGGATTGAGCTCCCTACAGATAAATGAAAAGGAATATTCTAAACCTTATTCTGTTCCAGGTCCCAGCATTTAACTTGTTTGTCATCACCAGCTGAAAACATGTAGGTATGCTTGTTGCTGACAGCAAGACCTAGTGACAAAATCAAATATTTAGATATATATCAAAAAAAAGCGGTAAACCACGGTAATATTAATTATGCTAAGATAAATGAACTTGAACTGACCTCGTATTTGCTCAATATGGCCTGTCAATGTGAGTTTTAGCTTTCCACTTGCAACATCCCAAATCTGATGGATCAAAATTGAAAATTTATAACTGGACTTTCAATGGTAACTTTCAGTTTATGCAGCAATACTTCTAATAGTTACATAAAAATAATTCTCAATTACTCTTATTCTCTGACCTACAGAAAATGTTTAAACCTCCTTAAGTTAGCTGAATTTCATTAAAAATGATTTCAATACCATGCCCGAAAGTACTTCAGATCCAAATGCAACATGAATATCGGGAAAAAAGGACTGTAAGGGATGAAAGGTCAAAGGAGAACAAGCTCAGATATAGCACACAATAGGATTAAGCAACCAGTATGGATCCACCCCCCAGTTTTTTTTCCCCAGCTTGGTGGCTTTGTGCCAGAAGGATAATGAGGATGCCAATCACTTAGTTCTATTACGCCCTCTGTAGATGGTTAAGGTGGCTGCAATAAGGTTCTTCCTAGCAATAGCAATATCAAAGACTTTCTACCCCAAGCTTTTGCTGGTGATGTGACTCAAAATAAATTGAAAAGCCTTTCGTAAGGACAAAGTACCTTTTATGAATTATCGGGATATTAGTATCTTTTTTATATCTGTGAGTGTATGGGTCGACTTGCATGCACCTACTTTTGTAGCCTTTATGGTTCTAGCTTGGGTGGATATCTTATCAACACTCTTTTTAAATATTTTGATCTCTACAGAAAGGACTTTGATTTCTATAAATACATGTATAAACAAAAATTCCACACCTACCTTTTCATAGTATATTGAATTTATAAAAATATTTTCACCAAAAATTTTGGTCCATACATTTCCATAGCCATACTCTAATCTTTGGATTTATTTATTATTATTATTATTTTTTTTTTTTTTTTTTTTTGAGAAAAACCAACTTTCATTGAGAAAAAATGAAAGAATACAAGAGCGTCCAAAAAATAAAAGCCCCAAAAGAGAACCCCATTAAAGGAAGGGGCTCCAGTCAAGATTGATAATACCTAACAAATAGTTACAAAAGGCCTTCGAAACCGGAGCCCAGAGAGAAACATTAAATCTAATGAGAGCCCAAACCTCAATCGGGTGCCTCTCCACTCCCCTAAACTAATCTTTGGATTTATTGTGTCACACAATTCTAGAAAGAAGAAACATGTTCTGGCAATTATCACATGTACAATACTTATTAAAGGGCAAAAACTATGAAAGCTATAGACGGCACTATGACAAACCAAGATGGAATCCATGCATATTAAATAATTTTAAAAATAGATACCTTGATTGTACGATCTGCCGAACCAGTACAAAACCATGTGTTACTGGGATCAAATGCAACGGACCTTACCCACCCTAAGTGACCACTTATGACCTATACATCAAAAAAACAAGCGTTGATGGGTTTGAGACAGGAAGTAGGTAGCAGATATCACACGCTCAATACATTCATACATTCTAGAATTCATATGACATGGAGGTATGACATGTTAAATAGGCAATAAGGAAGTCAAGAGAAAGAGGCATACAAATTGACACCATGGTATGTGTTCATAGGTTCAGCTACTATTCTGTTATTTTCGATTAATGAGTGCTTTTCCAAATATAATACACTTCTCAATCCATTCCTAACGTTATTTTTAATTACTACATCAGAAAAGCGGGCTTAAGATATATATCCTCAAAATTATGAAATTCATCGGATAAATTGTAGAATCTTGGATTTTTATGTACAAGTTAAATTGGACAAAAAGATTAAAACATCAATCCTGATCCCACTTTTTCTCATTTAAATAGATTGCAAATAAAAGCTGAGACATTGACATATCCATGATAATCAAAACAGATAGCAATAAAAGAACGAAATAAAACTAACCCTATAATTTCTCCATGGAGCATGCCAAACTGGACGTGGCCACTTGCTTGGAATTCTTTCCATAATTGCAGATGTCGACATCCTATAAGACCAAAAGCCAAACTATTTCAGGCAAACGCCACAGATACTATAAAAATGTGAAAAGAAAGAGCAGGCTTAAGAACCCATACTGAGGAGAATGCATCAGGATTTTGAGGGATGGATTGAGGTAGACCAAATCAAAAGAAGAAAATTTAAAGCGTGTAATAAAAAATCAAGAACTGAAGTGCTTCCTATATGTCATGCTTGATGATTCAACAACTAATTACATAGGTCCTATAAGTCAGTATCAGATTAAACATCGATCTGGCGAGATCTGTGAAAAAACACTCCAAATTGTCTAAACTCCACATATTCAGCCAACCGTAGGCCTCTAACCACTGAAACATAGGGAAGGAAGGAAGGAAGCCTAGAAACTCCAACCAGAGCGACCATCTATAGTTAAATTTCATACATTAGAGAGCCACTGCATAATTTCTTCCTCACTGACATATAGGTAGGGTATGAAAAAATGTACAAAAATTTGAACACCTTTCAGATGAACCAGATGCAGACACAATAGCTGAGCTTCTTCCCTGAAGGCCACCATCATTTCTGAAAATAAAATATAGACTTGAAAGATTAGCAACAATCCAACCCAGCAGAAAAAAATAAACACAGGTGAAAGGAACAAGCACGTAAGTTGATTTTTCACAGCAATAAATATATTGATCTAAGTATCTACAGTACCACATGGTTACAGAAAGTGAAAGAGAGTACTTACTGTGCATTCGGTTGCACAGTTGGACCAAGAATCAGAGCATTTTGTGCCACAGTCTTTGCATCTCTAGAATCAGCCGGACCTGAATTATAGAGAGATCCACCCATCTCAATAACCAAATTATATGTGATAATTGTCCAAAAGATCGCCGGTTATGGTTTCAAATTCAAATCATCTAGTAAAGAATGAGAATAGTTAGAAAGTTAGGGTTGATTTGTAGTTAGAAACTAAGCTGCCAGTCAGCCACCTCCGCTGGTAGTTAGGATCTTAGTGTGGGTGTGGGCATGTGTATTGGTCCTTCGTACTTAGGGTTTAGAATATCAGAATCATAGCTTACCTTATATAGAATTAAGAATTCCATTTCCTGTCAAACAAATGACAGAGAAAACCAAACCCTAACATATCCAGTAATCTGGCCATCAAAGTTCAGGACATATAGAATTACAGAAGAACTAGCATATTTAGGGATCTAGTGTAAGAGTATAAATACATAGCAGGTTAAGCATACCAGGAAGAGCGAGGGCATTGGAAGGCGCTGAAGTTCCAAGAGCGCTATCGGGGGCAGCGGAACTTGCTTGGCCAGTAGGCTTAGTGCTGGGGTTCTTTATTCCTCCGTACTCAACGCTTATCTATCAATTGAAAAACAACGCATAAAAGATAATCTCCATTGCAGCTCAAAAGAACAGCCGGGTATTCCACACGCTGTTCGTAGGCAAAAAATTCACTAACCTTGTGACTGATGCGAATTTTTTTACTGCATTCAGGAAAGAAATGAAGAAAACGCACGGATCAATCCGTTAGAACTTACGAGCTTTAGAGCAACAGAAATAAGCATATCTCACGAAGCAAAAATCAAACAAATAAAACATACACACACAATGAACTTTTACAGTAAACTTACAAAACTATGAAGCTGAGAACTAAAACCACAAGCAAGCGTACCTCTCGGGATCGGGAGGAGCGACATGGCCGTGGACCGGAGAGAAAAGGTCTAGGGCTCTTTTGAGAGATTTGAAGCTAAGTTTCTTCAATGACTGTGGCTCTACTGGCTCCATCTCTAAGGTGGGGCCTGGCATCTTCTTCACCGTCTCCGGCCACAGAATAGTCAGTTCTCTGACAGAACTCTGATTCCGATAAGCACCACGGCGGAGCAAAAGCAGCGGGAGCTGTCTGCTGCGAGGATTAGTGGCGCCTTAACTGGTGTGAGTTTGCAGAACCCAAGCCTGTGAAGGATAGTACTGATCTCAAGCATAACTGGGCCCAAAACTAAGCCCATGATTGGGCCGTTCTTACCGTATATGGGCCTGCTTATAAGCTTCTTCTCTCTTCAATTTTGGGCCTGATTAAGATTACTTGGTGGCCCAATTCTCGCCCCATTGGTTCCTGTAAATTTACTTTTTATTAGTATTTTAAGTATTTAAAAATAGGCTAAATATACCAAAATTTCCTAATCTTTTTGTTATTCTCAATTGTTTCATAATCTTTTTAAATTCAAAAATTTATCTCTGCTTTTAGTTAAACAACCTATGGAGTTCCATCTGGAGATCGAGTCGGACGCTCTCGAGGTGGCTAACATGCTGACCGGAAATTCCATCGACCTCTCAGACCTGAAATCAATCACGAGTGCCATCTCTACCATGGCCTCGAAGCTGTCGGGAGTCGTTTATCGCCATAGTAGTAGGCTTTTGAACACAGTAGCGCACTGTGTTGCCAATTTGACTTGTAATCGCAATTTTGGGAACGATTTTGATCGAAGGATTTTGGTCGATAGGGAGAAAGGGTGCCCCAAATATTCCCAACTGTTTTCTCCCTCTATTTATTGAGGGTGTTTGTATTTATGATTTGCTTTAATGATATTCTTCTTTCTTTCAAAAAAAAATATATATATATATATATGGAGTGGATAGTTCTTTTAATCGAGATATATGTCTAACTGATTTTGTTATGTTTAGGTCGTTAATTCTCAACTCTATCTGATAGATTAAAAATTATAAACTATGTATTTTTTAGGAAAAAACAAAATTAAAATATGTTAACATAAAAAAATGAGGTATTGTTAAATAATTGTTCTATTGATATATTTTGACACTTGAAACTTGACCATGTCTAAAAGTACAACTTGTTTATGTCGAGAGACGAATTAATGTGTCCAAATATATTTAAGAAAAATCATTTAATAACGTATCAACTTTCAGTTAGAAAAAATTAACATATATATTTTATATAATAACTTAATTTAAATTTTAAACTTGTTTGAATATTAGTGACGAAATCGAGCCAATGTAAATATTGTTCGATTGACATAAACACATGTACATTCAACCAGAAAGCTACGATGTGTTTTAGTTCGTGGTTTTGCAAATAAAAAGTTGGAAATAAGGGATTCATGAAAAACAAAGTTGTATTTCATGTTTTCAAATATGTGTTTTATAGCAAATTTAGAAATTAGATCCCAATTTAAACAACAGTTCAAGATGTGTCTATAATATATTTTATAAATCATAAACTAGATGTAGTTATCAACTAAATATTAAGTTGGATGTAGACTATTATTAATTAATTTACAAACATGTTTTTTTTTATAGAATTTATAAACATGTTAAATGTTATAAATTTGGTATAATTTCACAATATCTATTTAATAATAATTATATTATACATGTCAAAGCGAGCTTAGCTCAACGGTAATTGGCATGTACCGGTTCGAATCCCCCTACCCCCAAATGTTGATGTACTAAAAAAAATTATATTATACATATTTGAATTTAACAAAAATAATTGAGTTTATAACTTTATTTATTAACAAAAACGAGTTTATAACTAGAAATACTATATTTATTAAAGTTTTTATATTTTTTTATTTAATTATGTATTTTAAAATTCAAATATAAAATATGAATACATTAAAAATATATATATATAAAATGTTTTCAAAATTTTCACTATTTGAATCACATCATCCAAAAAAGTTTTTAAAAACACATATGTCAAATGCATATTCAAATGTGAAAACATAAAACAAAGGAGCAACAAAAAAAATGGTTAGATTTAATAGGGGATTTGAAAAAAAATGACTAAACATGTTTAAAAATTAAATAAATGGCTAAACGTGATTTTAATTAATAAATTTCTAATTAAACCAGACGAAATTGTCCCTAACAAACTGTATGAACCTAACGTTAGATTAGAGTTGGAGAGATAAATACAATCTAAAATGTTGGAGATTTAACAGGAAGAAAGAGAAAAAGATATTTGCAACAAACTAACAATCTAATTTAAATCCTACAGAAAACTCTATCATCTTCTTAATATTGAAGAACTGGTTTATGAAAAATAAAAAAGAAAAAAAAACAAAGTTGATACCCGGTGACTCAATGATTTTCAAAAAAAAAAAAAAAAAAAAAAAAAAAAACCCTAAACTACATGCCCATAAATGAAAAATGCAATAATCATGATCTAAAAACTCAATGTTCACCCTTCTAAGTACCTCAAATGAACACACTTACCCCATAATTAAACTCATAGTTGTGGAAAATTCCTCCCAAAAACGTTAATGTTCTATATAAAAAAAAATGTTAATATTCAATGGGTATAAATGCAAATGAATTTAAAAACGTACCTGACGCATTGATGGACTGTTACATTGTGTAAACTCTTCTATCTTCTCCTATGCATGCGTTCAAGTCTCTAAAAAACTATCCCCTCGACATCCTTCTTCCACATTTTGAGTTTGAGCCCTAAAAAACTCCATTCGCATTCTACGTTTGAGGCCCCTCCTCCGAATCAAGTCCCAAAGTCGTTTCTTACGCATACGTCGGTAAGTGGTCTACCACATTACCTACAGCTCCCACCTCGACGGTCCTCCCTCCGACAGCCCCTCCTTGCAGAAACAAAAATGCTTTCCTCGGTGAAAGTTAAAGCTTCTTTCGCACAACGACCGTTAAAAAAGTTTTTTTTTTCTGTAGGTGAGAGACCGCTGGTATATAAATAACGACGAGATTTCCTTTGAGTTTGAAACTACTTTATACACAATCCCTTGTTTATTCTTGTAAAAAAAATCCCTTGTTTATAGGGATTCAAATATTTTTTGTCAATATACAATTAAACTGCTTATTATATAACTGCAATTTTCCCCCATTCCGCCAGACATGGCAAAAGATAATCAGCGCCATCAACGAGAGCGAGTGAACAGTTGAAGGTTGCGGGAGTAACTCATGATACAGACACCTTGTCGGTCAACACGTCGATCTCATCTGAGTTAATGAAGTCGAAATTTTTCTCCCATCGGGCTAAGCTTGCACTCCCCCTCGGGTTGTGTATACCAATATCTACCCGTTGCACGTCCACAGCTACGCAACAATCCCATTATGTACCATTATGAAACCCGCTAATCATCCAAAAGAACATCCTTATCTTCTGAAATGATTATATTGATGGAATTGTTTGACCAATTCCTGACAATCCACAACTGCCCCGTGCGATAAGTAGATGTGCCTATATACCATGGGCATGAGTCGTCTATATAGACCACTGTAAACTGTTTACTATTGGATTTAACGGTCTTGAATTGGAAACTTCCTTTTAGGGCAAGGGTATAAATTGTCTTCTTCATATGCTTTTTGCAAGAAAATATGCACCCCTCTGATACAAGCACCTTGTTGGTCAACGCGTCGATCCCATTTGAGTTAATGAAGTCCAAAATTTTCTCCCCTCATGTTGAGCTTGCACTTGCCCCTTTATTGTGTATACCAGTATCTACCTCATGCACGTCCACAACTACGCAGAAATCCATGTGTGTACCATTTTTCTGAAATCGTTGATCATTCAAAAAACATCTCTATCTTCTAAAAGGATTATATTGATCGAATTGCTTGACCAATTCTTGAAAAGTGTTAACCGCCATATATTACTACTGTCTAAGAGATAGAGGTAGTTTGTCACGCATTCCTTGAGTTGAGAGAGGTTAGAACCAAAAGGAACATTCACAATCCCAAACTTGAAATCACCATAGAGCCTCTTCACATTCCAGACGCCATCGAACAGAATCATAATCAATTGTACTGTCATTTTGTGTGATTGAGAAAGTTTTTAATTAAACTATGACAGACACTATTTTGAACATGTTTATGAAAAATATCTGAATTAAGCTATGATATTTAAACGAGGCTTAAACGCCATGGGAGCGAGAGAGGAAACCCTTTTTGACGGTTGGAGAGGGAGAAGAAAACATAAATATATGTAGATCCTTTTTTACGGTTAGAGACGGGGAAGAAAACGAAATCTAAGGAATTCAATTGGTGACCAAATCGGCATGCATCCAACAAAAATTCATCCTAGGATCTCGGGTATATAACGACGTCTATGTATCCAAGTATATACCACGGATAAAATGGGACAAAAATCAGCTAGTCATTCCTTGATCACGGTAGCCATGCCTCCAAATACGAAACTTTTTTAACCATAAAACAAGAGGGTTTTTTTTCCTAGCCATCTACCACAATTTTCCTAACACACAAAATCTAAACCGTCTATCAAATAGGCCTAGAATTCGGAGTCTTCATCTCACATGTTATTTAAAAAAATCTATTTTTAAAAAAAAAAAAACATGAACTTTAAAACGTTTAAAAATGTTAAAAAATACTATCACCGTCAAGTTTTGGATGAAAATGTTAAATTTTCAATTTCATTAATACCCTTAAACTTAAAAAAATAAAAATACCCTCAATGGAATGGAAAACATTTTTTTTTTCTCTCTATAAATTCTTCCTCCATGAAATCTCAATAGTAAGTATATTTTCAAAACATTTTTTTAAGTTGATGAGTATTTTTTAAACTTTTTATAAATTCGGGGGTATTTTTGAAACAAACCTGATTGTTTAGTATTTTTTTTTTATTTAGTCTTTAAAAAAAAATAACGAAATTAATAATTACCTACAAGATTAGGGGACGGTAGGTATATTTTATCTCAGAAAAAACGAAAATGAGTAAAATAAATAAATAGGAAATCAAACCCAACCGTGGAGTTGGAGGGGCACCACGCTCCACAGCCGAAGGGGGTTGAATTAGAAGACAAACTGAGCGAAAATCTCGATGTGATGTTAATCCAACGGTGGAAAACAAAATACCGGGAATCAAATTCCCAGGAAAAATAATAATTACTTTTTATATTATTTATCTTGCTTCCTTCGTATTAATTGGGAAAGCGTGAAGGTTGAAGAAGGACTGCTTTTTTTTCCCCTTTTTATTTTATTTATTTTTATTTTTATTTTCCCATTTTCATTTTTATAATAAATTGCCCATCTAATGTGACATGGGCCACAACTACATTACTAGAAATATACAAAGATATTTTGGGTGAGTTCTTATCGTTTTAAAGTCTAAAAAATAATAATTCAAACAAAAAAAAAACTAAAAATCTTACTCTTTTTTTTTTTTAAGTTTATATAATTTGGGAGATGGGTTCATATATTAAATTTTATGCAACTTGAGTTGATATAATTCATAGAATTAGTAAATTTTTAACATTGGTTTAGTATAGTGGTTGACTTCCCAATTTTAGATGGTACTAATCAAGTTCATATTCTTAAAGGTTTGTTACTTTTTTAAATCAATCTTACTTTTTTAGTTAATTGTGTTTTTTAGTATTTGTAACTTTTTAATTTTTTAAATAGTTAAACTTGACTTGTGTCATTTTTTTAGAATGTTATAATTCAATAGTTGAGTGATTTTTTTTTTCTTTTTTTGGATCGGTAGATCAATTGTGAGATTAGAAATTTGAACCTCCATCTCATATGATGAAGTATATATCTTGACCATTAAGCTATGTTGGTCACAAAATTTTCCTCTAATTAATAAAATAAGCTACCAGGCATATTGATAAATCGAGCAATGCACATATCAAGTATTTATTTATTTATTTTTTTTTTTGAATTCAACAACATTGGAGGTGGAGGAATTCAAACCTCAAACCGATCAAGTGTATATGTCAATTACCACTAAAGTATACTCACTTTGACGTCTCAAGAATTTATGTTACTAAATTAATGTCAATTACAATCATAACTGATCAAATGCATTAGTTAACATAGATTGTTAAATTTTCTCCCTTCATTCAACTAACAAACAAAAAACCACAACAAATTTAGATATTATACAAAATGAGGAAAAAAGTGTAAGCACGATATTTTTCCTTGGTTGAATGCATGTATAGAGAATCAAACCTCCGATTGTAAAAAGACAATAGATGTCATCTACTGAACTATCATTGTTATTGGTGCAATTTGTCAACGAAAATATTCAACGCCAAATAAATAACAAAATGAAAACAAAAAACATATCAATAAAAATGAAACAACATAGAGTTTAAAAAAACGTCAAGGTGAATATAGTCCAATAATAATTGACATGAGATCTCGATCAAAATGTTAGCTGTTGATCAAAAAAAAAAAAAAAAGGGAAAAAGAAAATGATTTGTATAAGATGAGAAATATTAAAAAAAAAAAAAAAAAAAAAAAGTGACAGGTGGAGGGGTTTGGAGAGAGTGGTCCCATGTAATAAATTGGATCTAAAAGAGAAGCAATAAAAAAAGGACACGTAGGAATAAAAAATGGATGGGGGAATTGGAAAATTGGCATTCTCTATGGGGATGCTTTGGCTTTGGGGGAAACGTAGCAGAAATGTGCAAATATTTTAATTACCTCCATTTTGGCTTTTACACCACTTCTTCTTTAACAAAAATTTATTAAATAAAATTATAAAACACACTTGCCTTTGACCCAGTCAGAATCACAAACCTTTTTTTATTTATTCTTTTTTTACTAATTAATTGCCTTCCTGCTTTTTCTTCATTTTAAATTTTAATTTATTTGGAAAATTTCTTCCCGTTGCTTCTTCATATTTCAAAATAATAAAATGGAAAAAACTTGGTTGACGTAGATATCTCCCTACATACCACCATTAAAATGTTGACAATCGGGAGAATTAAAAGGTTGACAACGGAAAGAGATTAAAAAAAAAAAAATCTCACTTTCTCCCTTCATATTTCTTAGTTGTTAAGATTTAAATGGGATATGTAGAGAGATCTCTACTACATATCGGTATGCAGTTTTGTTCCAACAACATTAGTTGCTTTCCAAATGTTAATTATATAATTTTTTTTCAGGGTTCAACAATATGTGATTAAGAATGTTATTTATTTATTTATTTTTGTGATAACTTAGAAATCTCCGTTTAGGTAGAAAATGAGAATGGGATATGAAAGAAAATCTTGTGAGATAAACGAGAGTAGGGGTGTTCATCTTCAGACCGAAAACCGACACGACCGATCGAAACCAGACCGAACCGACGGCGGTCGGTCGGTTAGCCGACCAAGTCGGTCGGTGTCGGTTCTTAAATTGGGGAGGTCGGTCGACCAAACAATTTTACACATAACCGACCGACCGACCGATATATATATATATATATATATATATATATATATATATATATAAACCCCATTTTTTTTTTAAAAAAAAAAAACACATAACCGACCGCCCGACCGCCCAATATATTTATATATAAAAAAATCATTAAAAAAAAACACATAACTTACCGACTGACCGACCGATTTTACACATAACCGACCGACTGCTGTTCTTCATCTCAATTCTCATGATCTTAAAAAAAAAACGACTGAACCGACCGACCGAACCGACCGTTCGGTCGGTCGGCTGGCAGCACCCATCGAAAGTCGTCGGTTTCCAGATTTTTGAAAAATCGACCGACCGATGAACACTCCTAAACGAGAGAAACTCTATCTCCGTCTCTAGTTTCTTTATTTTTTATATGTATATTTATACATATAATAAACCCTAAATTTAAAGCTTTATAAAATGTTATTAATTTTTTATAACAAAAATTTAAAAAAAAAATCTTTAGATATAAATTTTTCATCCGAAATTAACAATTTGAATATAAAATTTCTATAAAAAAAATTATTTTAATCGAATTAAAATAAAAATCATAAACGAAAAATAATTCTCACATGAACCTAATCCCTGGAAAATTAAATGGGAGAACAAGACACAAACATGAATGAGAAAGTCGTCTCCAGTCTCACCCTACTTCACGAACATCCCTACATGTGTTATGAAAAAATTTGAACCTCTAACTTGACTTATTTTTTGACTAATTGAATTATGCTCAAGTTGACAAAAATCAAAAGTAAGAATCATACAAATCTTTGTGTTTTAATTATGTTCTCGTGGCTATTGCTATTTAGATGGATGATTTTATATGGTAATGTTAGAAAAATATCATTCATGTAGCAAAACTTTGTATGGTTCAACCAACAAACTATCTAGTTAAAAAATATATCATTGATCAATATGTCAAAAGTTCAAAATTTCACTCATGTGCTATTGAACTACAGAGAAACGTATGGTCCAATTCATATTTACACCACTGGACGAAATGTTGGCTTTTATCTAGAAAGCACTCGTTGTGTTAATTGTCGGTCTAATACAACATGTGAAGGTGATCGATTCTCACACATCCATAGCCTAAGTGGTAACAAAGAGTAGGAGAAATTTCCTACTTCCTTTTGTATGAACATGATCCAATACTAAGTGCATTACTTTGGGGCCACATTAAAGCGACCCCATTCTCCTCATGTCCTACTCTTGTCCTAGCACTCATTTCACTCAAATTAGCTACAAACAATTTATCAAATAATAATAAAAATACACAAATAATTTTTTTTCCTTCTCCTTCATTTCAAATTTAAACCAAGGATAAACATATCATATCATTGATTTGTTTTTTAGGTAATTTTTAAACTGACCCATAAAATTTTAAATTTCTCAAATTTATGATAGATGCACTAAAAATCACCAATTAAGTAATTCATAATAAATTGTTAAAAGTCTATTAACGAGAAACTAAGGGTCCGTTTGGAATACATTCTAATTTAAATGTTTTTCAATAATGCATTTTTTAAAAAACATTTTGTATAAAAATGTTTAGAATATAAACACTCATATGTTTGGTTGCATTTCCTCATAGGTGTTTTTATACACAAGTTATTGTATATTAAAGACTCTTTTTTTTAAAAAAATTGGTTTCGAGTGTTTCTCTCAAAATGGTTTATTTATAAACCTCATTTTCTAATAAGTCAGTTTTAGGGGTTGCCAAACCCTAGAATTTTTTTCAAAATGATTTTTTTTTTTTCAAAACTAAACACTTGAAAAGTTAAACCAAACACACCCTAAGACCCCATTTGATAACCATTTCGATTTTGGTTTTTGGTTTTTTGTTTTTGAAAATTAAACCTACAAATGCTACTTTTACTCACAAGTTTCCTTGTTTTGTTATCTACCTCTTTCCCTTGTTAAACAAAAAAAATCAAAAACTTGTTTTTGTTTTTAGAATTTGGCTATGAATTCAAATGTGTCATTGACAAAGATAAAAACCATTGTAAGAAATTTGGGAGGAAACAAACATAATTTTCAAAAACAAAAAACAAAAAACAAAAAACAAAATGGTTATCAGGCCTAATATATCATTAAAATATTGTTTTGTTAACATAGTTTGAAAGCACCAAGATGATATTCAACATCTAAACTCAAAACTTTAATTATTAAAATTCAACCCATTAATCAAGAAAGTTTTATTTTTCTTATATATATATATATATATATATATTAACATACCATTTCACTAAAAAAAAAAAAGTAAAAACTCAATTAAAAAACACTCCAATACATTAAAGATAAAAATTAAAAAAATTAAAAGATCATCAAACTAGAACTTTGAATATGTTTAGGCGAAAATCGAATATAAATTTCATAATATTTAATCTCTAAACCCTCAAAGTTAGCGATTAAAAAAATCTCAGAAACACACAATAAAATTATTATTATAATTTACAAGTGATTTAACATTGAAAAAAGAAAAGAAAAGAAATAAGTAAAAAAAAAAAAGAAAAAAAAAAAGAAAAGCAAGAAGAAGAGTCAGTATTCCACGTGCTAGTGTGAAATCTGTGGTCAATTCGTTTGCAGTCTCATCCCCACATTTCTCCCTTACTTCAATGCATTTTCCTCTTATTTCTTTTTTCACTCTCTCTTCTTCTTCTTCTTCAACCTCCATTTCTCTCTGCAACTTCACATTCACACGTTACCTCCCATTTCACTCCACTAACAACTATGATCAAGATCGACGCCATCAAAGCTCCACTGCCTGCAGGCGGCGGCGGTAAGGTCGGAGTTGGCCTCGACGACGACATGTCCGACGGAATGCAATGTACCGACCATCCTTACCGGAGCAATCCTGGCGGAATCTGCGCCTTCTGTCTTCAAGAGAAGCTCGGGAAGCTGGTTTCCTCTTCTCTCCCGCTTCCGATTCGCGGTTCGTCTTCTTCTCCTTCTTCTCCTTCGATTGGATCTGAGACTAATGTTAATGGTGGCGGCGGTGGTGGTGCTCCGTCGTCGTTGTCGTCGAATGCGATTTCGATCGGCGGCTCTGCTTCGAAAACTGTCAATTTCAATGTTAATGGCGTTGATTGTCATTATCATGATACGAGGCGGGCCCGAATCCCTTTTTTGTTGGCTAAAAAGAAGAAGAAAGTGGTTACGGTTGGGGCTGAGTATAATCGAACAAACGACGTCGTTTTTAAGAGGAGCAAGTCCACCACGGCGACCAGGAGAGGGCAGTTTCTCGTCGACGGCGACGACGGCGGAGATTTTAGCCCTAGGAAGCGAGGGGGGTTTTGGTCATTTCTCTACCACCACGCGCCGTCGTCATCCAAGTCTCACGCGCCGAGGAAAATGGAGAATAATAGTAACAGTAGGGGCACTGGTGGTAATTTGGGAGCAAACGGCACCATTTTAGAGGAAGACGAGAGCCCTAACAGCCATACGACGTCGTTCGAACGGAAGGTTTCGAGATCCAGATCCGTCGGCTGCGGCAGCCGGAGCTTTTCCGGCGACTTTTTCGAGAGAATCTCTACTGGTTTCGGCGACTGCACGCTCCGGCGAGTCGAGTCTCAGAGAGAAAGCAAGTCGTCAAAGGTCGCTGCCGGTGGAAACTCCAGCCACCGCAACGGCGCCGGCGTCGACCACCACTGTATCAAAGAAAGAGTAAAATGCGGCGGTTTATTCAGTGGATTCATGATGACTTCATCCTCCTCCTCTTCCTCTTCCTCATCGTACTTAGTCTCGTCCTCCGCCGACGAGCTCAACAGAAAACCAACTCCGGCAGCGGCGACGGCGGGGCCGCTAATAAGCGGTGGCCGGAGCAGGACCTGGACGTGGGCATTCGCAAGTCCGATGAGAGCTTTCAAGCCGTCGAATTCAAAGGATCGAAAACGGTCCATAATCAGACAAGCTTCAGAGAACAATCCCACACCGGATTTGAACGCCATTCCTTCACTGCTGGCCGTCAGAAGCTAAGAAAAAGAAAACGCCACCAGTCTTTTTGTTACTCCTTTTCCGGTCAGTTTGACAGTCAATCAAATCATACTTCCATTTTTTCCGGCGAAAATTTCAATTTCTTCAAGTAGTTACAATCATAACAAACTTGAAACAAACAAACAGTAGTTTCCGTTTATTCTGGTGGATTCCATTTTTCTGTGGCATTAATTAATTAATATCACTTTCTCCAATGCAGTTGGATGAGTGGGTGAAGATGAACGGAAGAAATCATGAGGGCTTACGAAAAACCAGGTGCGTTTAAGCACAGTGGATTCCCACTTTCTCACAGTACAGACCAAAAAGATAAAGAGAAAGAGAGAGATATTTGGATTGAATTTGACTGAATGAATGAAAGTATATGAATCTTTTGAGAGATGAAATTTGCTTTGTCTGTGTAATATCAAAATTGTAACTTCTCAATGCTCAATGTAATGTTTTCTGTTTTTTTTTTTTCTTTTAATTTTTAGTTCAAGAATAAAAAGAGGTTGAATTTTCCCAAGTAATCACATGTTGGCACGTGCATGATAGTGGAATAGACAGCTAGTTTTAACTGTGAAGTCAAATAGGAGTAGACAGTAGACACATCAAGAAAACCAAAAACATATAATACTCTATATAATAAGGTTAAATAGATTATTGAATGTTTAAACATTTTAAATTTGTAATTTGATGATTTTAAAGGAAGAAAAAGACCATTTTGTTAGAATTTATGTAATTCTAAGTTGAGGGGGCTAATTAAAATCCTCTCTAGTGCTAGCATGACTGTGAGGAAATGGAAAGGTGACAGACAGCTGGTTTTTACAGAGAGGGGTTCAGAATATAGGATAGCTCTTAGCTGTGGATGTAGCAAGAGGGGGAAATTTATGGGGATGGGAGGGGGTTGCATGCAAATAGGAAAGAAGTGGAGGGACTGAAAAGAAAAGGAGGAAAAGGGGAGTGTCAGACTGAGAAGGAGAGGGAGGGGGGGTAGGGTAATATAGGAATCAGAGATACAGAATCTGAGGAGTTGAAGATGGAGACATGACTGAGTTGAGTGAAAGAAAACAAATTAAACAAAGCTGCTCTGAATTTGCAAACTCCATAATTCAATGGTGGGGGGAATATCATTGTCATTTCCATAATTCAATGGGTGCTTTTATTTTTTCATTTATTATGATTTATAAATGCTGAGTGAAATTGAGTTTTGAATCAAATCTATCTCGATATGATCGAATTGATTCACTGATTTTCGAGTTTGTATTTTATAGATTTCAAATCGATAGTGATGTTGCCTTTATGGGCCTTATAATCCAAACTCACTTGATCCAGTCAATTTCTGGTTTTTTTTTTTTTTCAAATTTTGTTTTGGCTGGGTTAAGTACGTAAGTGTTTTTTTTAAGGGGAAAAAAAAAAACTTAAATTCACTTTTTCCAGGAAAAAAAAACCCTATTTGGTATGGGTTTTAGAGTTTATTTGGAACTTTTATAATATATTTTTAGAAAGGAATAATAAAGATTTTTATTATTATCATTTTTTTTGTCTTGCTTACTCTTATTACCATTTCTCAATTTGAAGTTATTAATACTCAGCTATAATGTAAGTTTTGAATCCTCAGTTAAATAAAAAAAAAAAAGAAGAGTTTTTAAAAACTTTCTTTTAGCTTTCAAATTTTAGTTTAAAATTTTAATAATGTCAATGTGAAAATAGATAATAAAACAAAGAAACAAAACAAGTAAATTTTATAGGTTAAATTTTGAAATATAGAAAACAAAACATAAACAATTTGTGGAAAAAAAAAATCAAACTTGGTAAAAAACAAACAAATGTAATTGGTAAATAAATTTTGTTTTGACAACTTTTTTAATTAAAAAAAGAAAGAAGGAAAGAAAAGAAAAGAAGGGGAAAAAAAGTTCACTAAAAGGACCCTTGACATTCAAATTAAAAAAAAAGAGACCTAAATATCAGAGATCCACAACTTTCTGTCCCAAAAAAGGAAACAAGATTTTTTTTTTAAAAAAAAAGAAAGGAAAAAAAAAAAAAAATAAGTTGAGGCCGTGCTAACGTGCGCACCCATGACAAGAAGACAAATACAAGATCTTTAAAAAAGAATCCAAAGAAATGCAAGTAGAAACAACTTGATAGTTCCACTATAGGATAAAGAAAAAGAATATAAAATTTTCTTTCAAGTGATTATTATTGATACAAATTTGATTTAAATCTGCTTATGATCCTAAGAGCCCTTTAATTTATCTTTTTCCCACATACACAATGTATAAACCGAGGCCAATTATTATTGTGCATCTTTGTGGCTTTATAAGAACGAACTGCAGCTGTAGGTTGGTTCAGTAAATCTTCATCTTACAATCGAGATTTTGCGATACCAGATGGTGAACTCTGCAAAAAAGTGCCACAGCTATCAGATATCAACATGTAAAGAATAAATTTCTGTTAAAATAACATTTTGGTCTCTGTACACTTATTCCCGCTTATTCTGTTTTATTTGAAGTTATTATTATTTTTTTTTTTGTTGAAATTGGTAAAATAATAATAATAATAGTTTTAATTTAAGAAAAGACACAGTGATTATGTTTTCAAAATTTATAGAGGGGAGGCCGATAGAGACTAATTTATTTTTGAAAAGGCTATCTATAAACTAATAGAGGCTACCAAAGCAAGCATTGCGCAACGATAATTGACATATACCCTCGACCAAGAGGTCAGAGATTTGAACTCTCCACCCCCAATTGTTGATGTACTCAAAAAAAAAAAAAAAAAAACTAATAGAGGCTAAATTTAAGATTTATTAAAAGTAGAAAATCTAAATTTGGATATTTGAAAGTAAAGGAAATAAAACATAACAAAGTCCAGGGACCCAAAAAAAAAAGGTATTTTACCCTAAATTTTCAAGTTGTCTTTTATGAATCGGTGAGAACTGCATGGCATCAACATTCGGGTAATATAAAGTCTTGTAACATGTGCTAATGCACATGGACAGAAAGGGTTCTATTTATCTAATATATTTAAGGATCTTTTCACTCTAAAGGAGTGGTTAATTCCATGTTCAAAGTATCGTTCAATTGATCATGTAATAATTGATATTTGATTTATTCGTTTGATATGATATGAAAAAATGAAGCAAGGGCATGGTTGAGTGTTTTTTAATTATGACAATGGTATTTTTAAATGGTTAAATGTTGATGGTTGACAACAATCTAGAAGCATTTTTCAAAGTGTCGAAAGTACTTTGAACTGTTCCTTAAAGAAGTAATTGATTGGTGTTTTATCCATTGCTTTTGGCTTCATTCTTAATCCCACGAATCCAACACACTTTCTTTTCCTAGCTACTCCTCAATAACTTCCCTTCCCTTGTACATATTTTTCCCTAACCTCTCAACACACATTTTCTTTTACTACCTTCTCATCCCTTTCTATCTCTAATTTCTCTTTACATGCTCCCATTGACTTCTCTCTCTGCATGTAATTTCTCACCAACCGCTCTCATTCTACACGAGAAATTATTCAATGAGGTTCGATACAATGAGACTGATAGTTTTGCACCACTGGAGGTAGAGAGAGAAATTATAAAAGTACTTCGATTTTATATCCAACCATTATTAGGGACAGATAAATTTGAAGATTTAAATTCGACAGTTTAAAGAGGTAGCCACATTGTGGCGGCCTCAATGAATAATTTGTCCTTCCTACACACTCTCATCGTGGAAACAACTTCTCTTGCTTATCTCTATTTATACACTTCTTTAACATTTTGTTTTTCATTTTCATAACTTTTCATGATTTTTATTATTTTCATTTTACTGATTCACCAATTAGAGTATAAAAGATAGTCAATTAGAGTTAAGTAGTGGTTTGGATTTCTTACCAGCTTTGAGCCCTGAGCAGCTCTTTCAGCCAAGTAAGCACAAGGCTTGAAGAATCCACCATACAGTTTTGACCATTCCTCCAATCTTGAATAGATGTATTTTGATCCAAGAGAATCAGCCCAGAACATCACTCCTCCCCTGTGATCAAGAGGAACCAAACTTTGTAGAGCAATAATCTATTGAGGTCAACCAAATCAACTTAATTTAAAGAACTCTACCAACCTGTAAGGTGGAAAACCCATCCCCATTACACCAGAAATGTCCAGGTCTGCTGCTTTGACTGCTATACCTTCGGCGAGTACACGGCACGCTTCATTCACCACAGGAAAGAATACCATCTCGATGATGTCCTTATCTGTTAACTTCATGAGCTGCATCCATATCGATCACAGGAGAAATTATGTGCAAGATTTCAACATTAGATCCTTACAGAGGCCTTACTAATGGCTGGGTAATTTTGGTATTTAATCCATAACTCATGCAAGTTCAAGTTAGGAACACCAGATCAGAAATATTGAAACACGTAAACAGAGAGAGTGAGACCTTAGGGTCGATAGAAATGCCAGACATGCTCCTAGCCTTTTCTATATACTTCTTTATCTCCGGATCTGGCTTAGCCTTGCGGTTCTTATCATAGATATAGAAACCTTTCTGGGTTGTTTCACCTGAAATGTCCAAAATGACCAAGTTATTCTTCAAACAAATGTGCAACATCATTCTGTAAGACCCCTAATCATTAACGTTTACGCGAGAAAGATTAAAAAAGTGTGAGGCCTCCGATTATTAAAACGTATGTGCAGAAGGGTAGAAAAGGAAATGAAGGAGCACATAACGTTAGCTCTCAAAATGAGAGTGGGGACCGTTAGGCTGGATTGTGGGATCGTGGGCTCGGGGCAGAGTATGGAAAGAAGGAAGGAATGCTCTTTTGTAGGGAAGGCTGGTGATGATTTTCTTTTTTATGTTTTCATCTGGAGAGTGAGTTTCTTGTAGGAGAGGTTACCAGGGCTCTCGAATTCCCTGGGTGTTCTGTGTTTTTCCTTGAGATATTTCATGTGTAATTGTTGGTTATCGACTGCTGTGGGCTGTTTCACTGTTATTCGTTGGAAAGTTATCAATATAACAGTGGCTCGTTGTTGCCCTGTTCTTGTTGTTTTTCTTGTTGGGTTCGTTTTCTTGCAGGGAACATTATTAGATACCTAACAAAAAGCTCTGACAATTGTCATGAGAAAGGTTTTGCTTAGGAAGAGTTAGCCAGCCCTCTCAAATAGACCGAGTACTGTAGGATGCTTTCAGCACACGCTATATTTCTAAGTGCAAAGGCAGCAAAATCAAATATGCAAGCGTCCAAGTTTAAGGGGTGAAACTCTACCTGCTCTCTTATCCTCTTGCATAAGAGGAATTATCATAGATTTGAAGCTTCTTTCAGGAAAATTCAGAACAAACTGACCACCGGTTGCTATAGCCACACCAAAACCAACAAGATCAACCAATCTGAAGGAAAATAACCGAAGTAAGTTGAAGGTCAAAAAAGAAAAAGCAAGCAGCTGAACCACAAAAATCTTTTATGTATTATAAACCTGAATGGGCCCATGGGCATTCCAAACTTAGAAACTGCCCTGTCGATCTGATATGGATCTACTCCATGTTCTACAAGTAACAATGAAGCTTGAGTGTATGGGAAAAACATCCTATTGACAGCAAAACCAGTGCAATTGCCAACAACAACTGGTGTTTTCTTTATCTTTTTTCCAACATCTACCAAATCAACGATTACTTGTGGAACTGTCCTTTTAGTACGAACAACTTCCAATAGTGGCATGACATGTGCTGGGCTGCATCAGAAGCACAAACTCAATGGCTAAGTGGCTAAGCCAAGACAATTCAGGAAAGAGAAGAAATATGAGTTTGCAAACCTAAAAAAATGAGCTCCAACAATTCTATCATGAGATTTTGTTTTCTCTCCAATCAGCTCTAAATCTATTGTGGACGTATTGGTAGCAAGTATGCAATGTGGCGGGCAATATTTCTCAAGATCAACGAAAATCTGTTGCTTCAGAGAGATGTTCTCTATAACAGCCTGTTACAAGCACCACCAAATTGACATTAATGATTGCTTTGCTACATTTTGTGCGTACAGAAGTAAGAGATGCGAATTACCTCAATCACCATATCCACATTTTTGAAACTTTCATAGTCAAGGGCACCCTTGAGTAGGGAAATAGCTTTTTCAAATTTTTCTGAAGTCATTGTCCCCTTGCGGACTCGGCTTTGTAGATTAGCTAACAATTTAACATGGAAAATCATAAACGAACCAAATAAGAATATTAAAAAATGCAATCAATAGTAGTAAATTCCAGGCTTACCTCTGACTCTGCCAAGACCCGCCTCCAAAAATTTATCATTTACTTCTTTAAGTATCACAGGATAGTTGCTAAGAATCAATGCTGTAGCTATCCCAGATCCCATTAATCCCCCACCAACAACAGCAACTTTATTAATACGTCTTGGGGTCAACCCAAGATCAGTAACTCCAGGTACCTGTTATATTTAAAAAGAAGGAACCAATATCAACAAGTAAGACAAATGGTTCTTTTTCCCCAAAAAAAAAAAAGTAAGAAAAATGATTAATCACATAACATATTAACAATGGGTGTGCGCTTTTCTCAATCTTGAAGTAAAGATGATATTTGAATCAAGCTTTTACTGGTATCAACAATCATTTATTTTTTAGTAAAGCTTCATCTCAAACCTTTGTTGTCCCACGCTGAGCAAAAAATATATGAATTAAGCTTTTACTGGTATCAGCATGTAGAAGTACTTGAAAATCTTCAATCTCCTGCCATAGCATCAAAAAGAAATTCAAGAAGGTTATTTTGGGTTTTTTATCCAAAAAAAAGGGAAATAAACTACATTAGGAATACAAAAACCTTCCAAAGTCCAGCACGGGGACCCGAGACTACACCAGTTTCAACAACGTCAATGCAAACCAGTGGGTGTGTGAGATTTGGAGCCTGTTTCCGTATCTGAGCCCTAGCAAACTTAAAAATTTCCCTAGCATCACCAAGAGAATCTAACTTGTCGGTCCTGTGAAGACTGATATTCCATGGTTTTCTCCGCTCTGAGATCTCCAGAGCCCATTTGCGTGCAGCGCTGATCAACTCTTCAGAAGGGACTATGGCATCCACAAGTCCCAGAGAAAAAGCTTCTTCTCCTTTGACTGGCTTGGATGTCTGTTTAAGTAGATCAAGTATGGATGTCATGTCAAGAGAGACAGTTAGAGAAATTACCAGGAGATGTGTAAGGCTAATGAAAACATTCTACAGGAACGTGTCAAAAATCCAAAGCATGAGCTACTAATCTCACCAGCATCATTTCTAAAGCCTTTGAAAGACCAACAAGACGAGGAAGTCGCTGTGTTCCTGATCATTATAGAAGCTTGAGATTAAAAGGGCAAAAGAAAATAATAGGAGGTTTCAAAGTAGTCGGGTCTTGTTTTCATCATATAATAGACAAATTTTCAGCCCATGCAAATATTAGGTTATTACTAAAAAAGATCTATTACATATGTACTATCCATCCTCTAAAAATTAAGAAGTACATTGTATACTATCCCATCAAAGGCCCAAGATTCAAATACTAAATCCGGATCCAACAGATAACTTAAACTGTCATTTGTTAATCCTTCATTTTCAAGGTTGAGTGAGAGGAGGTTGATTGATAAGATCACAACTGCCACAGCTACAAGTAAAGTCCACTTGGGAGAATATACATGACAACGGCTTACAGCATCGACTAGTAGAAATTAAAAAAATAAAAACTACACAAGAAACAGTGACACAGACATACCTCCAAAACCAGGAATTAAACCAAGCTGAAGTTCAGGTAATCCTAACTGTGCAGTTTTGGTTGATACTCGTGCATGGCATGCCTAAAAACCAAAATTATAGAAGAGAATTTTTTTGGGTAAGAAACCAAACTTTCATTGAAAAATTATAGAAGAGATTTTAAAACGACAAAATTATAAAATTTAATAGTCTAAGAGAAGTAGCAAGACATACCATTGCAACTTCTAACCCTCCACCCAAAGCAAGTCCGTCAATTGCAGCAACGGCAGGCTTTCTAGCAGCTGAAAAACATAACAACAATTAAAAACTCGGCTAAAACCATCATTCTCTCTGGCTCTCCAAGCGAATTGGGATGAGAGTGAAGACTAAAGAAGCTGAGTGGAAATATACCTTCAAAAATGTCAGTGATCACATCCACCGAAATGTAGCCAGGCCGTGGTTCCACCGCTAGAAAACCATTTAAACGATGTCAACAAAAGTTTTCAGAGTAAATTATGAGATAATGGAACACAGAAATCAAAACCCACCTTTTCCACCTTGCAGTCCACCAAAGGCTGTGATATCAAATCCACCAGAAAACTTTCCCCTGGCACCTGCTCCAATTACATAAAGAGTTAGCTTTTACATCTCTAACATTTATTATAAATCATGCATGAAAATCATTTCACGCTAACCTGTAATAACAATTGCTTTCACATCTTCTCTTTGCAAAGCCTGCTCATAACTCTCTTTCAAGCTGAACAATACTACACTCGTGTGTGAACAGGTGCAAGACAAAGAAAGAGGAGTAATGCTCTCAGTACAAATGAATAGATAAAATAATTCTACTTAGAAGGAAAAAAAAATTTAATAAAAGCCGGATCTCGGACAACAATTCCCCGACAATTAGAATGTAAGTTTCCAAATCATAAATTCACGTGACTGAATGGAATCTATGCAGTGTTCTAAAATGAAATCGTCGTACATTTCATATTTGCAGCAATTGAACAGAGTCATTTACAACTAATCCCAAATCCTCCCCAGTTGCTTTTCATACACAGCAAAAATCCAAGTCCAATTAGAACAACGCCCACAACACAGAAAAGCACAATGCTAGAACCTACAGCTCCATGCCAACATCGTTATATCAAAACGTTGAAGTCAGTGAACCAAGTCGAATCAGCAATTGCCAATTGGTCATATAATTGAGCTGTTTTTAATTGAAATTAGGAGATAACCATAACATATGCAGCTCTTCATTCATTTCAGAAAATTCGATAGTTTCCTCAATTGATTCATCTAAAAATGCTGAAACTACGAAATTTATCAAAAACGAAAGTCTCAACATACAAAAAAAGAAGAAGAAGAAGAAGAAGAAGAAGATAGTCATCTCATCAAACCAAAGATCAAAATAGATGAATCGAGTAAAATCACACGCCATAGAAGGGAAGTCGAAGTACAAAGAGGTAAAAAATCATACCATCAAAAGAAAGTGAATTGACGGGAGGATTAATGATCGTGATCAGAGCGACTCCATCGGCTCCGACCTCCATAGTTGTTCTTCCCTTGGATTTGCTGCCCATTTCTCCTCTCCCTCTCTCGATTTCTCAGTGCAGAAAGCACTCAAATCTTCCAAAGCTCAGATTGGAGCTTGTTTTTGCAGAAAAAAGCGAAAAAATCGGGAAAGGCTCAACAAATTTCAGATTCAGAAGAAAGACGCCTCGCTTTTCGATGCTGAAAATGGAGTTAGCAGTGTTGAACACGGCAAGGAAGCGAAATGGTAAATGTAAATCAAGAACTGAAAACTGAAAAGTTAATAAGTTTAACAACCACATCGATTTGCCCTATACCGGCATCGTCTCGATCCAATATCTTCAAATAAATAACGCGCGTTACGGCGCGTGCACATACGCTCCCGCCATAATAACAGTAATTTCACGAAATAATAATATATATATATATATTATTTTTTGAGGATAATAGCAAAAAAACTTGTGAGAAAATTTTTAGTATGGTGGTCTCAACCTTTGACATGCCGTTTTATGATATAATATTTTATTTTATGGATCATATTGTTCTTAGATGTTTATTTCATCGCAAGCAATGAATGAAGATAGAATGAAAATTTTTTCATACTACCGTAGTGTTAGAAAATTTCCTGTTACTTATCAATCACCATGAATTAGGTTGAAACACTATTTTTGTCCATGCTTTACTTTAATCTCTATACTTTTAAAATGTTTATTTTGGTCTTTGTATTTTTTAACTTTGGTTCATTTTGTTTTTTGTACTTTTAAATGTTCATCTTGATTCCTATACTTTTCAAAAAGTGATCAATTTGATCCCTTCATTTTCATTTTTTAAAATTGTTTCGATTATAATTTTAACATGACACTTCACTAACTAAATTTCTTGAAATGTAGTAGTAAATTTGATCAAAGAGTTTCAATTATATATAATATTTACTTAAAAAGCAAATGAGGACTAAATTGATCACTTTTTTATTTTAATTTTTTTTTTAAAGTACGGAGATCAAAATGAACATTTTGGAAGTACATGGATCAAAATAAACCAAAATCAAAAGTAAATGGATCAAAATAGTTGTTTTTGAAAATATAGGGACTAAAACGAACCAAAACCAAATGGATCAAAATAGTATTTAAACCATCTTTGGTGATAGTTTATGAATTAAGTATCTTTGTTCACTCACTTTGTTAGGAGTTTGTCACTTTTCAATGACATTGACGTTCAATAAATTATTTGAAGAGAATGTCATAACGTGGCTTTGACAACAAAAATACTTTAAAATTATATTATGTGATTATTTGAGGCATATAAATTTTTGAATTCACACTCAACAACGATTATTAATAGATAACCACATTATGATAAAAGACCGAGGTAGGTCAACTTAGAATTAATCAAATTCAATTTCTCTCATTTAAGGTTAAGCCTCCTGAATTTTCAAAGATCTTCGGTTCAAGTGTTGACCCATTTTTATGATTTTTTTCTTTTTTAAAATTTTGAAAAAAATATACTTTTGGTCCTTAAGGTTTGGGTTGAGTGACACTTTGGTCCTTGAGTTTTCAAACTCAACAAAAAATACTCCTGAGGTTTGAGATAAGGAGGTCTTTCCGTCAATTTTTCTATTAACTCCTAACGGTTGCTGACGTGGCACTATTATTTTAATAAAAAACTTATTTTTGTTTATTTCTTTTTAAATAGAAATATTAAAATATTAATATTTTTTTTATTCTTTCTCTCTTTCTCTTTCTTCTTCTTCTTTTTCTCCATCTTCTCCATCTCCTTCATCTTCCTTCTTCTTCTCCCTAACTCCGACGACCGGCGGCTCGAAACTTTTTTTTTTCTTTTTTTTTTTCTCTTTTCTTCTTCTCTCTTACCCCATTTTTCTTCTTCTTCTTTTTTTTTTTTTTAAATAAACATGGAGGAGGGGCCTCCCTCCTCCATTCTTCTTATTATTATTTAAAAAAAACAGTGAAAAGAGGGGAGGAAGAAGAAAAAAGAAGAAAGGAAGAAGAAAGAAAGGAAAAAAAAATTAAAGGTGCCGGCGGCCGGCGACGGCGAGCGGTGGCCACCGGCTGCCAGAGATAGGAAGAGGAAGAAGGAGGAAGATGATGAAGAGGAAGAAGAAGAGAGAGAGGGAGAAATAATAAATAATAATAAAAATAATATTATTTTATTATTTTAATATTTTTATTTAAAAAATTTTAAAAAATAATTTTTTTTATTAAAATAATAGTGTCACTTCAGCAACCGTTAAAATTTAACAGAAAAGTTGACGGCAGGGACCAAAGTGCTCCTTATCCTCAGGGTATTTTTGTTGAGTTTGAAAACTCAGGGACCAAAGTGTCACTTAACCCAAACCTCAGGGACCAAAAGTGTATTTTTTCCTAAAATTTTTTATTTTGTGTTAATTTGTGTTTTCAAAAGTATATTTTTTTTTATAATTTAAGTAATAAGAAATATACGATATTATAGCTCTTTTTTCAATTTGATTTTTCTTTCTTTTTCTTTATGTAAAATAAATATGGAACAATAAAAATATTTTTGAATTTTAGTCATTTTTTTATTATTTACATGAAAATAATTTATAACGATGAAGATAGAGAAAACAAAAATCCAATTAGTATTTCAAGTTTCATTCATTTATATATATACAAACACAAAGTTTATTGCTACTTTTTATTGAACAAACTTCATTGGTTATATTATTAGTTTGATATATTCTAATAAGCTTTTGAATTAAAAAAAAAATGTAATTCACCTTTAAACTTTTAATTTTGTATCCAATAAAATTTTGAGTTTTTAATTTAATGTCTAATACATCTATAACATAATAGACTTTTTTTTGCTTTTTTTTTTTAGTTCAAGGATTCGTTCGTTATCAAATAAAATTCAATAACCTATTAGATAAATAAAAATAGAAGTTTAGGGACTTGGTAGAAATTTTTTAAGTCATAGACTTTTTAAGCGTTTGATAACCATTTGGTTTTTAAAAATTTTGCTTGTTCTCCCAATTTATTGAACTCTTAACCAATTTCCAAAAACAAAAAACAAAGTTTTGAAAACAATTTTTTATTTTTAGTTTTCAAAACTTGACTTGGTTTTCGAAAACATGGTGAAGAAGATGGGATAACAAAACAAGAAAAATTATAGGTGGAAGTAGTGCTTATATGCTTAATTTTCAAAAACCAAAAACAAAAAATCAAATGGTTATCAAATGACGCCTTAATGACCAAATTTATAATTAAACCAATTTAATATCAAAATATACTAACTGATATCAACATATATCATTGTGTCACCAACATGAGCATAACTTAACTAACATAAAACTTCTACTAATGACCAAGAGGTCTATGGTTCGAATCTCTCACCTCACATGTTGTTAAAAAAAACAGAAAATATATCAATGTGTTCAAAATTATTTCTATATAGCCCCTGATATAAAGTTCTGGATATGTTACTGAGTTTTATTGAATAGGTTTTTTCAATGCTCATCCAAGGAACTGACGATGATAACACAACACCAACCTGAAGACACGCCTAGGAGGCGGACCCCGAAGGAGAGGCAAACCGAAGGGGTTGGGCCAGACTTGGGGGTGAACTGACGAGGATAGACAACACCAACCCAAAGACATGACTAGGAGGCGGACTTCGATGGAGAGGCAAACCCTGGCCCAACCCCCATGGGCCATGATTGGCCTCGACCCACTTCTGGGCCGAGTCCTCCCCCCTTTGCTCGATTCTTGGAGTTCTTTGGCCGCCCCAGTTCAAACTAGTTCAACCTGAATCCATCTCCAACTGCCTAGAAACCTTAAAAAGGAAAAAAGGTATATAAAGGATCCTGAAACTCATTCTCTAAACTCTATCTTCTCTTACTCTTGCTCTCCACTTGTTTCCCATCTATCCCCTCTCTTACTTAAGCATCGAAGGCGGTGTGGCAAACACCACACTGGTGTGTAGGTTTTTTTGTCTTGCAGGTCACGTTTTCCCCCTCTTCAAACAAATTTACCCTTGGTGTCATGTAAAAGTCGAGGTGAGTTGTTCTCTCTGCTCGAATTTTGACATCAACGAGTAGAATCTCCATCTTTACATAGAAGTGATTCTTCTTCAATTCCTTATGGTTTGGAGGTGGCTAATACGGTTGTTTAACAAATAGTTGTGACTAAGTTTGAGTGGAATAGCTTATTGTACCTATGAGTTATTCTCGAGTAGGCAAAATGAGAGGGAAGTTGTAATAGGACAAAATTTATCGTTGTAGTAGCAACTTTATTACACAAAAATAATTTGTAAATATCACAAAACTTTCTTAGGATATTGTTGATGTTGATGTCAAAATTTGGCCAAGGGACTAACCTGACCTTCACGTGACATCAACGGTAAATTTATTTAAATGGGAAAGACGTGGCCTGCAAAACAAGAGAAAATTAAGCACCGGCGTGGTGCTTGCCACACCGACTTCGATGCTTAAGTCAGTTGGGAGATCATAAGCGAAGCAAATAAAGTAATAACATAGAAGAAGAAAATAGATACCAAGTTGAGTCCCCTTGACTTGGGGTGAACGTCTTCTATTTATACCTGAAATTAGGGTTTTCCCCTTCCTTTTAGGAGGGTGAGTAGCCCTAGAGATTGATTTAGGCCTATTGGGCCTTCGTGGGCTTGTTTCTTCTATCATTTTGACTTTCTTAGAGCTAGGTCCAAATTTACCCATAACAGTTGATATTCTATTTATATATCATATAATAAAACCATTGATATACATATATTTAATATAAGGATATTGTTGATATTCTATTTGTATATCATGTAAAAAAAGTATATTATTGATATACATATATTTAATATAAACACACATATATTATTGAAATGGATCCTATATTTATTTTACTTTTGTAAAATACTTTACCATGTGATGAATACGTTCTTATCTAGACCGTAGTTATCATCTATAATCTCTATAATCTTTTTAATTGTTTTTGAAAAAATCTATATCAATAATTTATAATCTATAATATATATATAAACACGAATGTGTAGGGATTTTTTTACAAAATTAATTTTCATTATTTAAATAATATTCAAATTGTCTTTCATTTTTAAATTTCATTTAATTGTTTATCTCTCTTAATTATATGTTTATCTCTCCCCATTTCATCTCTCTTAATTTTTCTCTCAAGTCTTCATTTCTCTCTCTCCCTTACAATTTACCATTTTTTTTCACTATCTCACCATCCACATTATTTAATCTTACCTTCTCCCACCAATGCCCCACAAAGGCTATAAATGGATTCCACACCCACATAAATATCTACATTATTTCTCTCATTCTTTCCCCATACTATCACACAACTATATAGACTTTTCGTCAAAGCGAGTATAACGCAGCGATAATTAGCATGTACCCTTAAACAAGAGATCAGAGTTTGGAATCTCCCACCCCAAATGTTTTTTGTACTAAAAAAAAAAACTACATAGACTTTTCACATTCTCAACTTATCACTATATATGGATAATTTAAGGTCACAACCATATAACGTTCGTCATTTTTTCTCTATTGACATTACATCTTTCTTTGTTTAATTTTCAGTTTCAATTGTTATATCAAAATGTCTTCAGAAAATTATATCTTCCTCAAAAGTTTGGAGCCATTTCAAAAGGAATGGTGTGGTAAAGTCATGGTTATTCGAAGAGGAACAATGGAGATATACACTAACCATAAAGGTCCACTTCAAATATTGAAGTTAATTCTAATTGATAAAGAGATAATTTTTTTTTTTCCATATAGAATGAAGAGGTATTTTTTTTATATATATGTTAGAAATCAATTAATCAATATATATTAATAAGTGATCTCATCCTATTCATATATACGAGTTATATTAAAAATTCACAAAAATCTAATTCATGATCAATTTGTTTAGAAATATTTATGTTTAAGTTTACTTCCATTGTTTAAACCTTCAAGATTTTTAGACTGATGTATAATATTTGCTTCTTTTCCATTAATTAAGGTTACAAGCACTATGAATTCATGCGTAGAAAGTGTTGTATCAAGCCTATTGACATCCTCTGTCAGCTATTTGTTTACAAATTTGTAATTTTGTTAAGTCTTTAAGTGGCTATGAAGATATCAGAAGTAGGCGACGCTAATCAACAATCACGAACAACCAATCAATAGAGAAAAGAGAAAGAGAAGGGACACAATTCTTTATAGTGGTTCCACCATATAGGTGTACATCCACTGTAGAAAGCACCAGAGAGATTTATTGTATTATCTTGAAAAGATACAAAGGAATGAAGAAAACAAGAGGGTTATTCCAAAAGGGGGCAAGAAAAAACAGAGCATAACTATTCGTAAGGCTCCTCTGTTTTTGGAGTATATAAGCTGAACAATTTGGCCTCCTTAAGATAACTGAATTGGATAAGTAAGTCACATGAGACGCACGTGACTGATTAAGAGCTGAACTAAAAATCAGAAATAACAAATTTCTTCATTCATTATATCTATACGTACCTTTTAATTTATTGTTACATTTCTTAGTAAAAAAAAAAAAAATTATCGTTACATTTCAATATCCATAACTTTAAATATAATTATTCAAATACAAAAAATATAATACTAATTTTCGAACGATTATAGTCCTAATTAAAATTTAAATATATTACCAAAAATCACCTGCAACGCACATGTAAAAAATTAGTATAACAAAAGAACAATATATTCTTTTAAATGCAAGAGAGGATTGAATGAAACAGTACACGAAGATGAAAAATAAAATTGCATACTAGCTCAAAGTTTTCTATTCATACCATATTTATAGGAGGGAAAAATACACTTTTGGTCCCTAAGGTTTGGATTAGGTTTCATTTTTTTTTTAGTACATCAACATTTGAGGGTGTGGGGATTCGAACCTCTGACCTCATGGTCGAAAATACATGCCAATTACCGCTGAGTTAAGCTCGCTTTGGCAATTAGGTTTCATTTTGGTCCCTCAGTTTTCAAACTCAACATTTTTACCCCTGAGGTTTGAATTTCATTACATTCTTAGTCCCTCCGTCAAATTTTCTGTTAATACTAACAGATTGATGATGTGGCATATAGATTTTTTTATTAAAAATATTTTTTTTGCAAATTTTTTTAATAAAAATAAAATATTATTATTTTTTATTATTTTCCTTTTTCCTTTTTCCTTTTTCTTTATCTTCTTCCTCCCCATCTTTCTTCTTCATCTTCTTCAACCTAATATCCCAACTTCCTCCACCAACGAACAACCATCTTCCGCCGTCGACTGGATTTTTTTTTCCTTCTCTTTCTTTCTCATTCTTTTCTTCTTATTCCCTTCTTTTTTTCTCTCTGTTTTTTTTTCAAACTCGAAAGAGATTTCAAATCGGAGAAATAAAACGCTCGCCGTCACTTTTCTCTCTCGACTGCTGTTGAGACCCACGCCATTGCGGAAACTCGATCACCCGCTGAAGCTCGAAAACCCACAGCCACGCCGAACGCTCACCACAGTTGCTGCTGTTCAGATTTCTTTGCACTCTCCATTGGCGACAACCTGTTCGTGAAGCCCTTCTCGCCAAAGCACCATCACAAAAACTCATTTCTTCAAGTTTCAAACGATCTAAAAACCCCCACGCAACAAGAAACCCACACAGATTTGGATGTGGTAGTGATACCAGCTTTTATCGATTCCACTCGCGAAAAAACCCACAACATGAACAGACCACACAATTTTTTTCATTCCGGCAGACCCACGGAATCTCGATCTAAAACGAAACCCACCAAACCGACTCATTCGATTCGCACCTGGGCCGCTTGCTGTAATCGCGTCGTGGGTCACGATCTGCCGCTGCTAAAACCGCAAACGCCGTCGGAGATGCTGAACGGAGACGGAGAGATCTGCGATTGGACGTTGAACGAAGGAGGAAGAAGAATGAACCCCACCGGAGGGCAGTGGAGTTTCTGGTGAGGCGGGGGCGACTCTGACGAAGTCTTGGTCTGAAGAAGAAGAGTCTAGAGAAGAAGAAGAGCGAAGATGGAAGAAAAAGAGAAAAGAAAAAAAAATATTTAATATTATATTATTTTATTTTAAGAAATTAATAAAAAAATATTTTTTTTTTAAAATTAAAAACTAATGTCATTTCAGCATTCTGTTAGTATTTAACAGAAAAATTAACAGAGGGACTAAGAATGTAACGAAATCCAAACCTCAAGGGTAAAAATGTTGAGTTTGAAAACTCAGGGACCAAAATGAAACCTAATCTAGACCTCAGGGACCAAAAATGTATTTTTCCCAAAATTTTAACAAATTAGGTGTGAACGCAATAAAGATCGACAAACACTCACCATCCACAAATATTCACCTATTGACATTAATTTTGAAAGCTAAATAATACTAAAAATAGAATCAAATGGAGTATGAAAGGTGAGGATCACTACAGAAGAAATGCAGAGGCAAGGATCAGCCAACAAACAAAAGAGAAAGGGTGAGAAAAGTTTCAGAGAGAGAGTAGTTGTGTCTGTGCAAATAGGCACAGAGGAAAAGTTACAACTTTTTTTAGACAAGACAAAGTAGCTTTCAATCCACCTAAACTTTTCTTCTGTGTCTACTTGCACAGACACAAATGGTCAAAATGGCTTTGTTGAGATTGTCTATCTTGTTATGTATGATGCTATTTGGCCCTTCCCTTTCAGGGGCTACTTCTCCGAAGAACATATTTATCCTCGCCGGTCAGAGCAACATGGCTGGCCGAGGTGGGGTTGAGAAAGATTAATCGGGACACCTTGTGTGGGATGGGTATGTCCCACCAGTGTGTCAACCTGATCCATCCATCCTACGATTAAACCCTAAGCGCAAATGGGAGGTAGCACGAGAGCCTATCCATGCAGGGATTGACCTCGGCAAGACCCCTGGGATTGGTCCGACAATGTCAATTGCTCGCCAGTTACAAGCAAAAGCTGGGCAAAAGGTAGGTGTTGTGGGTTTAGTTCCTTGTGCTAGAGGTGGCACTTTAATCGAACAATGGATTAAAAACCCTAGCAATCCTAATAAAACTTTTTACCAAAATTTCATTGAACGAATCAAAGCGTTAGATAAAGAAGGTGGGGTGGTGCGTGCTCTTTTCTGATACTAAGGGGAAAGCGATGCAGCTATGAGTGACACTGCTCATAGATACAAAGACAACCTAAAGAAGTTCTTCACTGACATCCGCAATGATATAAAACCTAGATTTTTACCCATCATTATTGTTAAAATAGCCCTCTATGACTTTTTTTATGAAGCACGATACTCATGATTTGCCAACAGTGAGGGCAACGCAAGAAGCACTCCAACACGAGTTGCCGGATGTGGTGACCATCGACTCTTGGAAATTGCCTATAAACTTTACCACATACGAAGGCTTTAGCCTAGATCATGGTCATTTTAATACCGCCACTGAGATTGCTTTGGGTAAATGGTTGGCTGATACCTACCTCTCCCACTATGGATATTTACTTTAATTCTATTATTTGTCATTTTATAGTCTCTATTAACTCTCTTTTTCTATATCAATAAATCATCCTTCCACCTTCTTTCTTTAAATCTCATCTCTGTTGAATTTCAACCTAATTAGTATTCCATCTTATTTCAATGTTTTATTTTTGGAAGTTCCACCTTTAAATTAGGTATATAATGATTTAACTTAAATGTAAGTAGAACTAATAATATATGTCCAACAAAAGTTTTGTTTTTGTTTTTGTTTTTTTTTTTTTCCAATCTCTTTCAACCTTAAAGATTCAAAATTCAGACTGAAAAAGATAAAGTAATAAAAACAATAAAAGTTTTTAATTAGTATAGTTTAGGTAAATATAGGTTGAAAGTTATATTGCTTTTTTCTTTACGCATTTTGGTATAATTTAACAAAACAAAACATTAATTAAAGAATATTTTGAAAGTATATTGTTGTGCATGAGATTTAAGGTTTGTGATGGTATTTGATAAAGTTATATCTCCTGTTAGTTTCAAAAAAAAAAAAAAAGTTATATCTCCTGTTGCGGCAGCAGCCCATTTCCCATTACTCTTGCCAGTTTTAAGAAAAAAATTTACCCCAAACAATCTATCTCTCATATTGTATGGTTTTTTTTTTCCTCCTCCTCCAAAATCAATTAACTTTTGATTAGGATGATATTAATAACATGAAAAACTTAAGAACACATCGAAATTTAAACCAAACAATCAAGATTAACAAAGAAAAGGCAATCTAATAATTAGGGCTACATTGAATCAATAATAATAAAAAAAGAAATTTAATAATTCATTGAGAAGCCAAAGCGAGCATAACTTAGCGATAATTGATATGTATCCTTGAATCCCTCCCCTCTAAATGTTGATAAACTCAAAAAGAATACCAATCCATTGAGAAATGCTTGATGGTAAGGAATTTACCATCATTTGCCAAACTAGTTACCACCCCAAAAGTCCACCATAATAAATAAAAAGCATGCTGATTTTTGTAACATCTATTTTTTATTAAGAAAGTGAAAAAACATCCATTTTTTAAAGGGGTGAAAAAATACGAATCGAACCGAGTCGGTTCGGTTTTTACTTAAATCCAGGCCGAATAGAACCGAACCGACTCGGTTCGATTCCATTCTCCCTTTTGATTTAAATAGAAAATTTAGGGTTCCTTCCAGTCATGAACTCGTGATTTCACCCACCGCCTCCTACCCCTTCTCTCTCTTTCTCTCTCTCTCACTGCAACAAAAGAAAGATCGTCGAGCGGAAGATCAAATCAGTAAAGATTTACGCCTCATGATTTCGCCCACATCAGCAATCTCTTTCTCTGGTCTGTTTTCCAAATTCTGCTTTCTGCTTTCCAAATTCACTATAGCAATCAGCTGATTTTTCGTCGAGGGGAAATTCCAATCTCTCTCTCTGGTCTGTTGATTTACGCCTCCTACCCATCAACAATCTCTGGTCTGCCCGCCCGCCTCGTGATTTCTCATTTTTGTCACGAAGGTCGTCTCCTCCACCACAAATTTCAGTCGCCTCTTTTTCTCTTCATTGTTTACTCCGTCACCATCTCTTCGACCACGAACAAACGGCGGCGTCGACTCCTTCCACCGCCGTCTCCTCCACCATGAAAGACGTCGAATCCTTCCACCGTCTCTCTCAGTCTCTCTCTCTCGGTTCGATTTTTTTCCTCTTTATTTTGGAATTGATTTTCCTTTTAATGGGTTTTGTTTCTTCTTTTCTGGTTATTGTTTCCTTCCATGGTTTTTGTTTCTCCTCCACCATGGTTTTTGATAAAAAAAAAAAAGTGAATGATTTGAGAATGATGACGACTGAGTAGGTTTTTATGCTACGATTCGAGTGACCGACCCGATCCGATCCGTTCGAGTCAAGTCGGGTCAGTTTTGTCCGTACAACCGACATGTATCGGGTCAGGTCGGTTAGTCCGTACAACCGACTCAACCCGAATTTTTTACACCCCTAATTTTTTATTTAGTTTTTGTTAGTTCAATAAATATAGGTGGAAGATGAAACAAAACCTTCAAATTTGGGGAATGAATGACATCGATTAATTTTTCCAACGTTTTAGATTGAAAGTTAATTTTATTTAGGTCATTTTAACATTTTTCTAACTTTTAAAATTGGGATACAAAAGCCAAAACGAGCATATAGCTTAGTGGTAATTGACATAGTAAAAATGGACCACTCCAAATGTCGAGCAAATGGGGCCAACACAAGGTCCGCCCGAAGCAAGAGTCGGGTCATCAGAGAGCAAGGAACCGAGGGGATGGACCCAAACCCCAACCCCAAGCTTATGCCCGGGGCACACCTGGTACTCCTGGGTCGAGCCTCTGAGATAGCAGGAGGGTCCAATTGGACCGTCCCAGAACAGAGGAAAAACCCTACCAAGCTTTGTTGACTTAAGCATCGGTGTAGGTGCCTCGAATGTTTTTGAACTTAAAAAAAAAAAGCTAGGAAGGTTTAAATGTCTAGTATTAACATAAATGTAAATGTCTCAATTTTATAAAAATGTAGTTGGATATTTCCATTAAAAAAATAAAAATATTTATATTAACAAATAAGTATTTAACCTTTTTTAAATACTTTAAATTTCTTATTATGAATGTTACATCTATATTAATGAATTTTGTCGATATTTTTGCTATATTTTGCCAAAGTTTTAGTGATATATTATAAATGTCGATTCATTGATATATTATGTCGATGTTAAACCATATAGATATATGAAAACATTGATGAAACGTCGATGAGCTAATGAAAATTTAAAATTTGTCACTTTATAAAACAAAAACTAGAAAGGCTTTAAATATCCGATATCGATCGAAATGTCAATGTCTCAATTTTATAAAAATATTGGTGGGAAAACCAATAAAATGTTGACATTGATGTATATTTTGAGAAAAAATCATAGATATAAAAATTTATTAAAAAATATTTAAACTAACAAATAAGTATTTCACTTTTTAAATGGTTTGAATTTCTTATTAACTTAGGCCTATATTATTAATTATTAATATTTTGTTGTATTTTCACTATATTTCGTCAACTTTCATATGAAATAACAGAAACATCGATTCACTCCTTAGGTTAATATCAGATCCATAGACATATGAAATGTCGACAGGTAGTTGAAAATGTAAAACGAGTCACTTAATAATAAACAAAAAAAAAAAAAGAAATATTTAATTTACACCTCTAAACTTTTAGAGTTGTATCATTTTTGTTTTAAAACCGTTAATGCATAACTTTTTTTTTTTTTTTTTGACAATATGTGGGGGTGGGGATTCGAACCACAGACCTCGTGGTTACAAGTACAACGTTATGCCAGTTGAGCTATGCTCTTGTTGGCGTTAATGCATAACTTTAACACATGTATAAAACTTCCTTTATATAAAGATTAGCGTATATTAGAGAGAAATGCTAGAATCAAATAGACGGTACCGGTTTTTCATTAATAAGAGGGGTTCTTTTTTATCCTCTTGTCTTCATCTATTTTTATCTACTTAGAAGAAATTATATTATGATTTTTTTTTGCTACCTTAATAAGACTTTGGAAGAATAATAAATTTATTTATATGATTTTGAGTGGATTTTAAATTAAGGTATTAGTTCGAAATTTTAATCTAGTGAAAATAACTATAAATCCTTCGTGGATGATCTAAATACATTGAAAATTAGGAGCGTGAGTTCACGCTCACTTAGAGCGAGTAGCGTAGATGTGTAGAGATCAGCCACGTCATCGAGTTGTCGGCGGGTGGACATTCAAACCTTTCCTCTTTAATTTTTTTTTTGAAATTTTCCTTTTTAAAATTTTTAAATTGTCAAACGCTGTGCTGTCTTATTCTGATTGGCTCGTGTAAGAGATTTTTCTTTTTTACAACGAGATTGGGATCGGATGGCATTACTTTAATTGTTTTTCCTTGAAAGTCGTAAGATATTGTTTATTGAAATGCGGAAACATGAATTTTGGATATGGATAACAAAAGGAATAGATATTTATTAATTTCTCAATATCACTATCAATAATTGATCTTATCTAAATATTCCAAACACTTTTTTTTTTTAAAAAAGGGACTTCATTAATCAAAGAAACGCAGTACAACTACCCTCCAAAAATAGGGAGGCAAACCAGGGAGGGAAATCAGGGGTCCAAAAGAAACGCCCATCTCCCTGCGAAGGAGACAGCCCCTGATCTCTAGGATTACAAAATCTAGAAGCAAAACGAGCTACACAGTGGGCTACTGTGTTTTGACTTCTAGGGCAATAGCAGAATTCGACATTGCCCAACTTCGATGAAAGGGAAACAATGGCTTCTAAATATTCCAAACACTTTTTTATTTTAAAAAAATCCAACACTTTAATATTTACAAAATTAATTATGACGATGCAATTATAAGATTTTTTTTAGTTCAACAATATTTGAAGGTGAGAAAATTCGAATATCTGAACTTTGCATCATTATCGCTGAATTATGCTCACACTTTGGTCGCTATTGTAGATGTTGACAGCTGATGGGGCTAAATAATCATAATTGGAGTGAAGTTTAGGATTTTTTTTTGAAACGTTGAAATCTACGATAACGTATTGCTATAGTTTTTTTTTAAAAAAAATATAAATATCATGTAGGGATGGGAGATTCAAACCACAAAACTCTTGGTCGTTAGTACAAGACTTATGCTAGTTGAGCTATGCTCATCTTGACACGTATTGTTATAGTTACGTAGTAAAAAATGGTTAAATAACATTTTAGAAACGTTTTTAAAAAGGTTAAATTATAAATTTAGTACTTGAATTTTTATGTTTGTATCTATTTAGTTTGAAGATACACGTTGTTGAGGATCCATGTTGAATAGATGAGGATACATCACAATCTTTATAATATTACATGAGAAAATCTCATGTTATCTAATACGATATCAGAGTCCATAAAATCCAAACGGATATTTGGTCCAAGAAAAAGAAAATGGTGGATCCAAGAATGGTGAGTCACTATTTTGAGGGTATGTCGAGGTTTCTGAAAGGACCGAATCAACAAAAAAAAAATTAAAATTAAAATACTTACTCTATAAGAATGGCTGATAATTAAAACACTTAGGGGTTGTTTGGGCGCTGAATAGGTTATAATATCTAGTGGTTATAATAATCTGGGGATTATAATAGTTTGGAGTTATAATAATCTGTGTTTGGAGTACATATTATTTTAGTCTGGGATAAAATAATCTGTGTTTGGGATGCAAATTATTTTAGTCGTTAAAATAATCTGTGTGTTAGATTGCTGATATGTTTAACATGAGATTCTGAATCAAATGTTCAAGTTAATTTTTTTTTTTTTTTAATTTCCCTCATACAACTTTGTATGTCAAATATTATATTTTGTAAATATCAATAAAAAAATCTGCCGATAGCGTCAAGACGCTACAGACAGCGTCAAGACGCTGTCGCGATCCGTAATTTTGGAAAATTTGTCGATAGCGTCGCGACGCTATATATATATATATATATATATATATATATATATATATATATATATATATATATATATATATATATATATATATATTAGATTGAAGACTCCATTTGACTCCAATTGCTGAATTAAGCTTCAAACACATACTTCCTACAAATAAAACATAAAAATGCATAAATTTGGGCAAATAATTGTAAAAGACTAGCTTAATTAATCAGAGAAAAATAGCTAGCTATGCTCGCTATCAGTGGGGGCGTCCTATCCAATAAGCTTGCATAAGATCAAGACCGAGAAATGGTCACTTTCACTTTATAACGTCGTTTACTAATGAGACTGACTAATTTCATATGATGACCTAGGTAACTCGATCTTAATCTTGAGCTAACTATGAACTTTTGTTTATTCGGGATTATCCTTTGATTTGCATGGGTGAGAGTGGCTCAACATCGTCGATTCAATAAGCTTACCATTTTGGGAATAAGATCGGGTAGATAGCTAGGGACATAATCCTGCAAGATGGACTTCACTCCTACATGCTTTCAGGGATAGTAGAGAGGTTGTTCCCCTAAGTGTTGACTTCGGATCTTGAACAAAGGGATCGTGCCCTCTCACTGGTCCTGGAGGGATTCGATTTGGTGGTTGGACCACAAACCAATTGTCTATTAGAGGATTAGTGGGACTTAAGGAACAAAAGGTAACTTCAGGGGTAAAACAAATATTCAACCCAATTGTAGTTACGAACAACCTGTGAATGACTGACTTACTAATTATGGTTATATCGGGTGGACAAAAATATCAGTAAGCTATGAAAGGTAGGTGATAATTATCCAAAAGAGAGTTATTTAAGGCCTTATTTCTATAGTGTTTTGTGTGTCTTTGTGCCTAATAGGGTTTCTTTTAGATGAATATTATATGTTTTAACCTATTTTGAAGAATGGATGCTTTGGAAGTTATTTTGCAGAGAAAATAATGCTGAGCGACTTGAAGGAGCAAAATCTGTGATCCAGCAAAGCAGGGAGCAAAACTGCCACGTGAGCCGCACGTGATTCATTAAATGAGGTGGCGTTAGCTAAACCAATCTCGGATCTAGGAAGCTTGGAGAGCCATCCACGTGTAAAGTTTGACCTAATTAGGGTTTGACTCCACTCTCTAAAAGGAAGTAGCCGTCTCAAGTCCAAAACATTCCAATTTGGAGAAAGGAAAGTCTCATTCCATTCGTGGAGGCTTACTTTCCATCTTTGGAAGCCGAATAAAGGAGGAACGATTGGAGACCTCAAGAAGACCATTAACTATGGATCTCTTCAAGAGAATTAACATTTTCTTGTAATTTCTAGTAGTTATGGATGCACATACTCAAATTGTAGTGTGTGTTGTTTTGTACTCCATGAACTAAATTTACTTAGGTGTTGGTTAGGATCTATGTAGTTGTCGTGCTTATTACTCTATGCAATATATGTTGATTTGAGCATCTTGATTATTTGTTGTGTCTATTTCTTTTTTGTGCCCGTCTGGCCAGCCGGTATGAATAACACCTCTTAGTTTCAGGGATGATTTGAGAGGTGTGTGACATTTAATCACACTAGACCATTATGTGTTGGTGGACGCTAGTGATTGAGTTAGGGATAACCAGTTGCCTAGTGCTTGATCGGTAGAACGTCATTTGAGTTGAAACACATTCCAAAAAATCTAGAGTTCCGGGAGGATCCTGCTGATAAATACTGCAAGAGAATTGCCTAATCAATAATATTGCTAGAGCATCTTTTAAAACAATTACTGAAATCCTGACCAACGCCTATTTCCAATCTGTCTGCTTTATCCGTTTACTTTCTGTTCTGTCATTTCTTTTGCTTCAACATTTTATCAAAATCAATCAATTTAACAATCTTGAAACCATTAAAAAGTTACACAAGATAGGTAAAGTGAGAGTCATTCAAAACCTCGTGGATTCGATAAATTACTTATCACTTGCTGCAGATTGTGTATACTTGCACAATATTCTAGAGCTTATTTTCATCATATTTTTTACCCCACTCTAGAAGGCAACAATAGGCAATCCATTCAAGCTAGTCATGCTAAGCTAGCTAGGTATAGTCCGTAGTCTAATATGCAAACAATTGTTGGCTAATGGTATAGACAATAACCTCTTCAAGCCCGTAAGCTAAGCAAAGTAAGCAATGGATTAGATGGTGGCTCTCACATCTATAGTGAGAGGAGTGCAACTACTGAGCTATAGTGGAGTGTCCCGGTAGTTAACGAATGTTAGTTAATTAGGTTAAAGAGTTTAGTCTATTAATCTTGGATCATTGGAGCCCATGATCTGTAGGTCCATTAAGTTCCACTGCTAGCTTGTACTGACTAAACCTTATAACAGTGCGATGAAAGAGTTTGAATTGTTCAAATTCGGTTTAGGGAGTTCGTTAATTATATGCAATATACTTAACGTGTTATAGTTTAATTATGAATTAAACTATAAGGGAGAGTTAGAAATATTTAGGGAAAAATACACTTTTAGTCTCTGAGGTTTGAGTTAGGTTTCATTTTGGTCCCTGAGTTTTCAAACTCAACAATTTAGCCCCTGAGGTTTGGTTTTAGTTTCATTTTGGTCCCTCCATCCATTTTTCCATTAAAAACTAACGACCTGCTGACATGACACCTTTTTTTATTAAAAAAATTATTTTTTCAGTATTTTTAAAATAAAAATATATTAAAATAGTAAAAATATTATGATTTTTAAAATTTTTTTATTTATTCTCTCTCTCCTCTTCTTCTTCTTCAACACATGACCGGCGGCAGGCGACCATCGCTCTTTGGTGATTTTTTTTCTTTTTCTTGTTCTCTTCTTTTCTCCTTTTCTTCAACTTCTCTTTTTTTTTTTTAAAAAAAAAAAGTAGTCCCTTCTATTGGGTTTTATGCCCTAAAACTCGTAGATAGTAAATGTAACATTTAACCGAACATTAATAAAATGATGCAATGTTCATTTATCTTGTTTGTATTGAGTAATCTTGTCTTATTAGCCCTAATCCAATAAACTAAACATCCTAGACTGTTAGGGGTGATCATCAGTCGGTCGACGTCGGTTTTGGGCTCAAACCGACGCCGACCGTTGATATATCGATCTTCGTCGGTCGGTGGAAATAGGTTTTAGGGTGTTCATGGAATCGACCGACCGACCACAAACAAAAGATCAGTCGATTTTAGTCGGTTTTGAAGTTCATTGAAGAGAGAAAAAAGTGAAAACTCTGAAAAAAAAAACAAAGAGAAAGAGATGAGTGCATGCAACTAGAAAGAAGAGAGAATAGAGAAAATAGAGAAGGAAGGCTGTGGACTGTGGTGATGTTGAACTCTGGCAAGAAAAAGTGTGGGTTCCGTCCGTTAGATTTCGATTCCGGCACGCGAGAATAGAAAAATAAAAAAGAGAGGGTGATATGAGAAAAAGAGAAGAAGAGACAGAGGAAAAACAAGAGAAGAAGTCGAATGGTTCCGTTGGCTTCGAGATTCCGGGAAGTGGCGACGATGGAAATGGCAAAAATAAAAGTATGAGAGTGAGAAGAGAGGAAGATAAAGAGAGAGAGAGTAAAAAAGAGAAGAGAAAAATGAATATGTGAGAGAGAAGGAATATCAGAGAAGATGAAAGGGTGAAAAATCTAAATAGAGGTAATCATTACCTATGCATGGGTGTCCACTGCCCAAGGAGGGAAACGACTACTTCCAGGTGCTTTTTCTTGTTTTTCTTTTTCTTTAAAAAAAAAAATATATAAAGTCGGTCGGTTTTATTCGGTTTGAGCCTCTATAGGTTCACTGACCCCGACCGATAATGTTAAAAAACTGACCGATCGACGTCGGTTCGATTGGTTTCGATCGGTCGACTCGGTTTTTCGGTCTTCATTGTTCACCCCTATAGGCTGTTAGTATGAAACTTGAACTAGTATGTAGGGACATACAGAGATCAATGTTCAAGATACAGTCTAAAGGGTCTATAGTATAGGGATAAGGCTGGGTACCTTATCCTGGTGACCCTATGGATACGACTCGCTTTGTATTGTGATACAAATGCAATGATCCAACGCGTTCATGTAGTGGATATGCGAGTGGGGGTATTTGGGAGAGATTGGGATTGGTGCAATTATCTAATTTGGTATTTGATATTAAATTAAATAATTATAATTAATCAAATGTTTAATTAATTAAGGAAATTCAAAATTCATTTGAATTTTAGGAGGTGGCGAATACATGACTAATCTCATGCATTAACATCATTCCAGCGACACCTAATCCATGACTAATCAAGCCCTTCATTTGTTGTCTTCATTTACTTGATTCATGTGACATGATTTCTTCTTTAAGTAGTGACGAAGAGGTGAAAAATGAAGGCTTAATGTTCATGGATTGTTTTGCTAAAAATATGCTCTCGAAACCATAACATCCAAGACTTCAAATCTCTCTAAAACTCATTTTCTTTTCCCTTCAATTTCTCACACAATCGGTTCTCACAAATCGTTCTAAGGTTGGAGAATAGCAAGGAAGACTCTAACAGTGGTCCAGGAAGTGTTCGTGATTTATTCAAACTGAAGGATTGCGTTAATTTGATCTTCAAAGGTAAATTTCACAAACACTCTATATTTCCAGCTTTGTAAAGCGTGTTGTTATCTGGTAAGTTTCACAAATACTTCGTATTTCTAACTTTGTTAGCATGCTGTTACCTTGAAATTTAAGTAAATGAAGAGGTCCGAGATCCAAATTTCTTTCGCATGAGTGTTAATCACTCCTTCAAATGCGTGACTGGGACAAATGACAACAACTGTTATTTTTTTTTTCCTTTCGTCCTTATTTCTTAATTTCTTTCCTCTTCTCCCAATTTTCTTCTTTTTCCTTTTAAGTTTTAACTTTTCCAAAAATATATATTTGTATACTTTAGAAGTGATTTTTTTTTTTTTTTTTTTTTTTAAGGTGGTGATGGATGGAAGAGTTTCACCTGATGGTAACAAGAAACACCACCATAAATTTGTTTCTAAATTTTTTTTGAAACGAAACCTCTATTTTTCCAAAATTGTTTTGAAATCAAACCAAAGTGCATCTTGGTTGAATCTTCCAACGAAAAAGAAAGCAAAACATATTATCAAAAAACGAGGAAAAATAATAAAATCAAAGGGAAGGAAGATGATGAAGCTATCAAATTCAAAACAAATCAGAAAAAAGATGAGTGAAGGAAAAAGTGAAGAAAGATTTTTTTTTTTTTTTTTTTTGAGAAGAGGAAAGATTGTTCTTTTTTAAGGGAATAAAAGTCCTCACGCAGCGGAAACGCATCGATTGGACCTTACGCCGTATATTAATTAACATTAAAATACCGTTACGAAAACTCAAACAAACTTTAAACACTCTTTAAAGCTGCTGGAAAATTGGTTTAAACATGCTGAAAAATAAATCTAAATTTATTTTCATGCTTTTCTAAAGAAAGAAGGAAGAACCGTTACAAACCTTTGTTGTAGACTTGACCGTTCTTCACCAACGACACTCCAACAATCAAAACGCAGCAGCCGCCTTTGATTTTCTTCGCTGGAAATTCCTTCTTTGAATGACACAATAACCACAGAGGTTACACCGGTATGTCTCTAAGTCTAGGAGGCAAAAGACTTGTGGGAGTCTTTCTCTAAGAGGGAGGCTATAGAGAATTCTAGGTCTTGTCTTGATAGTCTAAGAGCAAGAGCAAGAATGTCAAGTCTCTTGGACCAATTAGGTCTAGTGTTCTATTTATAGAAGAGAGGCCATGAATAAAATATTCAATTAAATCAATATTTTCCAAAATTGATTCAATCTTATTCCTTAATTAATCAATCATGATCAATCAATTCCATAATTGATTAATCTTTTCCACAAATGACTAATTACTTCCATAAGTGATTAGATCATTTCCATAAATGATTAATCACTTCCTTAAGTGATTGATTATTTCCATAATTGATTAATTCCCGGTTAATGAATTCTTTAATTAATTAACCACCAATTAAATATCACATATTTAATTTTCGGCCTAGAATTAATTAATTTGCCCAAACACATTTTAGGCCTTAAATTAATTAATTCATTATTTGAACTCTTTCAAACGTCCATAAATTTATATTTGAATTTCTTCAAATATTAATTTCTCTCATAATAATATATCAATATATATTATATTTGTTTCCCTTAGTAAATTGAACATTTTCAATTTTCATTTATTACTTAGTTGCCTCAAATTACTTTATGAGCTACCAGTGGGACCTAATGGACCTGCAGATCAGAAGCTCCAACGATGTGAGATTAATTGGTCAAACTCATAAAGTAACCACATTAATGGACCTAATTAACCACATTAATCAATATTCGTTAACTGTGTGTTCATTCCACTATAGACTCATAGTTGCACTCTTCTCACTGCAGACATATTTTCTGTGTCCACGGATATAGACCAATATCGACTAGTTAGTCCTTCACGAGTGTCCGTAACACCAGCTGGGTCAAATTACCGTTTTACCCCTGTGTTACCTCTATTTCCTTAAGTACCAATTTTCCTCTAATGAATAACCTGTTTGTGGTCCAACCATCAAACTGAAAACCCTCTCGTGTCATTGAGAGGGTAGGGCCCTTTGTTCAAGACTTGGAGTTACCACTTAAGGGAACACTCATCTGCTTCCCTAAAGTCAGGAATTAGTGAATTCCATCTTGTACGATTATGTTCCCAGCTCCCCATTCGGTCTTGTCCCCAAAGTGGTAGGCTTATTGAGTCGGTGTATTGGCCACTCTCACCCATACAAATCAAAGGACAATCTCTCATGAGCAAGAGTCCATAATCAACTCAGGATTAAGACTAAGTTGTCTAGGTCGTCCTAGTGAAATAGAAAACCAACTAGTTAACGGTGTTATAACCAGTGGTTACTATTTCGCGGTCCGGTCTTATGCAAACTCATTTCATAGGATACCCCCACTCGCATGTCTCCTACACGAACGTGTTGGATCGCAGCGTTTGTATCAAATACAAAGTGAGCCGTATCCATAGTGTCACCAGGATAAAGCACCCAGTCTTATCCCTATACTATAGACCCTTTAGGTTGTTTCTTGAACAATGATCCCATATGTCGCTACATATAGTTCAAGACTCATATTACAACCTTGGATGTCTAGTTTATTGGATTAGGGTTATTATTAGGCAAAGACAAATATAAAATAACTAATAACAATTAATGGAAAAATATATCAATATTATTTCATTAATATCCGGTCAACAGTTACATTCACTATCTACGAGTTTTAGGGCATATAAAACCCAACAAACTCCCACTTGAACTAAAACACTAGTTAGTGGGATGTAAATGCAATAATCTAAAGCTGGAAATGTCATGTATATAATAAAATGAACTAGGGCATCCTTATACCCATTATACATTTCTCCCACTTGCCCTAGATTAGATGGCATACATATCTCGTAGACCTAGACCCTCTAGATGACCCTCAAACACTTTAGCCGTGAGAGCCTTCGTAAATGGATCAACGATGTTGTGCTCCGAGGCGATCTTAGTGACGATCACATCTCCTCGTTGCACAATCTCCCGTATCAGGTGATACTTCCTCTCGATGTGTTTACCCCGTTTGTGGCTTCGAGGTTCTTTTGAGTTGGCTACAACCCCACTATTGTCACAGTATAGTGTTATGGGCACGTTCATATTCGGAACCACTTCCAAATCAGTCAAGAACTTTCTAAGCCATACTGCCTCCTTAGCTGCTTCGCAAGCTACATACTCAGCCTCCATGGTTGAGTCTGCTATGCATCCTTGTTTGATGCTTCTCCACACTCACTACAACAAATTTGGGCTTAGATGTCAGTTCTGCACCGTTATTAAACCCCTATGATCACGGATTTGAATCCGTTGTTGTTCTGGGTGTGATCTAACCCCTACGATCACGGATTACAACAATAACGGTTTAAAACCATTATCAAACGCATCCGTGATCTTTCATGTATAATCACAGATTACAACAATCAAGGTTTAAAACCGTGGTTGTTCTGGGTGTGATCTAACCCCTACGATCACAGATTACAACAATAACGGTTTAAAACCGTGGTTGTTCTGGGTGTGATCTAACCCCTACGATCACGGATTACAACAATCACGGTTTAAAACCATCATCAAACGCCTCCGTGATCTTTCATGTACGATCACGGATTACAACTGTCGCAACGTCATCGCGACGCGGAGCGGCCGACATCCTTTCTTGGGTTTTTTAGAAGAAAATTGGAGTCGCCACCAATCATTGAGGGTGTGATTGGTCACCTTTAAAATAAAAAACAAAACTAGTCTTAGAAAACCAGAAATTAGGTTCGGGAGTCGTTTGAGTGTAGGGAAGGTATTAGCACCCTACAACACCCGTTTAAGAAAACGATTACCACAGTATCTTAAATTGTCCAATTAAATGAATAAAAACAGTCCTTTATTTTTATTTTTCTTAAAAAGAATGATAAATATGAAAATAAAACTCAAAATGCAATACTGAACACAAGATGTCTCATTCGTTTTTACCTTAACTTTAGAAATAAAGCAAGGATTAAACATTATGAGTTGGATATCCAATTTAATATAAATCATGCCTAATCTCCCTTTTAATTAAAGGAACATGGGTGTACATGATTATGTTTACTAAAAATATTTTTTTTTAAAATAAAACGGATGTAAAAGAAGAAAAAAATTATTCAAAGAGTAAATTCTTTTAAAAGGGAAAATGAGAATTTTCATACGCCTACACGGGAGTTGGACTCCACGAAGGCACATTACTCAGTTCCCATAATCCCTTTCAAAAGAAAATCAAAACAATAACAATAATTGAAATTGACAAAGCAGAATTAAAGATTAGAATAAAGCAATTTGGAGAATGAAAGGGAAAAACAAATGAATTAGAAAGTTTAAAACAATGAAGTTGGCAAAGCGCAAAAGTGAACTAAAACGAGAGAGACATTAAAAATGATAATGATAATGATGATAATAATAATCATAATAATAATAATAACAATAATAACTAAACACAAAAAAAAAAAACAAAAAAAACAAAACCCCACCTTTTTTACTTCTCTCTTTCTTCTTTTTTCCTTTTTTCTTACCCAATGTTTCCTCTCCCCGTATACTCCTTCCTCCCCCTCTTTTTTCCTCTTTTCCTCTTCCACTTTCTTTTCTCTCTTTTTCTATCACTCTCTAAGCTAAACTCTTGCTCAAATGCCTAAACTCTCTCAAGCTCACTTTTACTCTAAACTTCTTCTCTTTTTTTTTCTCTCCTTTTCTATCACTCTCTAAGCTAAACTCTTGCTCAAATGCCTAAACTCTCTCAAATGCCTAAACTCTCTCAAGCTCACTTTTGCTCTAAAATTCCACTCATTCTTCTTGTCTTCATCCTCCATCTCCCCCCCTTTTTATACTTGAAGGGTTACTAAATTAGGGGGAGGATGGATGAGAAAATGGTGGTGAAAAGAAAAAAAAAATAAAAAATAAAAAAATGAGAGCCATGGAAAAGCTTTTGAATAGGTAAGTTTCCCATTGAATAGGAATGGGGAAGACCAAAATAAAAATAAAAATTAAAAAAAATAAAAAAATAAAATAAAATAAAATAAAAATAAAAAAAACGAATTTTTGATAAAAATATGTGAAAAGGAGGGTTTGAACCACAGACCTTGTGATTATCAATACAATCTTATGCCAATTGAGCTATGCTCTTGTTGACATACAAGAAAAAACAAATTGACCACCAAATATTGGAAAACTTCAAACATTATTACTGAAAATCAAGCCGGACCAAATACGGTGTCTACAGTTTGCCCCCCTTTGTGTATCCTTGAAGGATTGAAAGGGTAGACAAAGGAAAGAGACTAAGTACTGGGGAGGCGAAGATTTGTTTGGTAAGAATTTGAATCAGGTATCGACCACAATTCAATAGTCAGGTTTGGTTCAACCGAGAGAAAAACTTAAAACAGACCTGGATTGACACAGGCTTCGACCTCGACTGAATAGTCGGGTTCGATTTAACCGAGATAAAAAATTGAAAACGGACCTAGATTGACACAGGCTTCGGCCTCGACTAAATAGTCGAGTTTGATTTAACCGAGATAAAAATTGAAAACAGACCTGGATTGACACAGGCTTCGACCTCGACTGAATAGTCAGGTTCGATTTAACCGAAAGAAAAAAATGAAAATGGACCTGGATTGACACAGGCTTCGACCTCGACTGAATAGTCGGGTTCGATTTAACAGAGAGAAAAACTTAAAACAGACCTGGATTGACACAGGCTTCGACCTCGACTGAATAGTCGGGTTCGATTTAACAGAGAGAAAAACTTAAAACAGACCTGGATTGACACAGGCTTCGACCTCGACTGAATAGTCGGGTTCGATTTAACCGAGATAAAAATTGAAAACAGACCTGGATTGACACAGGCTTCGACCTCGACTGAATAGTCGGGTTCGATTTAACCGAAAGAAAAAAATGAAAATGGACCTGGATTGACACAGGCTTCGACCTCGGCTGAATAGTCGGGTTCGATTTAACCGAAAAAACTGGAAATGGACCTGGATTGACACAGGCTTCGACCTCGACTGAATAGTCGGGTTCGATTTAACCGAAAATAAATTTTCTTTGCAATGCACGCTAAACTTGAATGCTTGAATACATGGGGTGCGGATTTAGCATTATCTGAAAACTATGATACAAATTTCTTTAAAAGATATTTGATAGCTCGGGCACCCCATTCGCATCACCCTTGGTAATAGACCTTAATTGGATCATGAACTCGCTAAACAACTTGTTCTTTGTTTGATGACCAAAAATGTATCCATAACGACTTTGCTCCTGTAATAATAATGGTTTTGCCCCAGTTTGAGAAGACCAAAATAATCGTTTTGCCCCAGTTCAAGACTTTGTCATGTTGAAATGACGGTTTTGTCCTCCATGATGACATTCCATCAACCTTCATGATCACGGTGCTCTTGGAAAAATATTGTCTTTGGATTCTTTGTTTGGACATATGTATTTCACATCGAATCGTTTGAGTTACCACCATTGATTTGAAATATCGCGTTTATGTAACTTTTTGTTTATTCAATTGTAATGATAATACAGGTAAACATGCCAACATTCATAGTTGAGGAAATACTATGGAGAGTGGGGGAGAAAAATGGACAAGATATGCCATGCTTCGAGAAGGGAGCTTTGATTTATAACTAAAATTCAATAGACATATGTGTCAATGTTAAGGTTCTAGAACTTGAGACAAAAGTAACCTCTTAAACATGATATAGAAATTGAAGCGTAATTCTCCTAGACACTTGTTGAATTCCCGCAACTTTGCCGAATCCTTTGATACACAAGTAGCCTATGCGTAATATCTTCGAACTTGATCTGAATTAACTGGACTTGGCAGCTCATTACCATCCATGTTAGTCAAGACCAAAGCTCCTCCAGAGAAAGCTTTCTTCACCACGAATGGTCCTTCATAGTTTGGGGTCCACTTGCCTCGGTGATCTTTTAGAAAAGGAAGAATTCGTTTTAAGACTAAATCCCCTTCTCTGAATACTCTAGGACGCACTTTCTTATCATAGGCTTTCATCATTCGTCTTTGGTAAAGTTGACCTCTGCACAATGCTGTCAATCTCTTTTCTTCAACAAAGTTGAGCTGCTCATAGCGGTTTTGGATCCATTCAGCCTCTTCTAAATTAGTCTCCATGAGGACCCTTAATGATGGAATTTCCACTTCAATGGGAAGAACAGCTTCCATACCATAAACTAATGAAAATGGTGTTGCCCCAGTTGAAGTGCGAACCGATGTGCGATATCCATGTAATGCAAAAGGAAGCATTTCATGCCAATCCTTATACGTCACCGTCATTTTTTGCACAATCCTTTTTATGTTTTTATTGGCCGCTTCCACTGCTCCATTCATCTTTGGTCTATACGGAGTTGAGTTGACATGCTTGATCTTGAATTGCTCACATAACCCAGTCATCAATTTATTGTTCAGATTTCGTGCATTATCAGATACTATGGTCTCAGGAAGACCATAGCGACATATAATCTCCTTCTTGATGAATTTGATCACAACTCCTTTCGTCACCTCTCGATAGGACATTGCTTCTACCCATTTGGTAAAATAATCTATTGCCACCAAGATGAATCGATGTCCGTTTGAGGCTTTTGGGTCAATAGGGCCTATAACGTCCATTCCCCACATGGAAAATGGCCATGGTGTCGTCATAACGTGCAACTGAGATGCTGGAGCATGAGCTTTATCTGCGTAAATCTGACATTTGTGGCATTTTCGGGCATATTTGATACAGTCAGCTTCCATGGTTAACCAGTAATAGCCAGCCCTTAATGCTTGTCTGGCCATCATGTGTCCATTTGCATGGGTGCCGCAAATTCCCTCATGAATTTCTTTCATAATCGTGTTGGCTTCATTTGTATCTACACACCTTAGAAGTACCATATCATGATTTCTTTTGTAAAGTATTTCTCCATTTAGGAAGAACTTCATTGCTAACTTTCTAAGTGTGCGCTTGTCATTTTCTGAGGCATTCGGAGGATAGGTTCCGCATTTCAAATAATGTTTGATGTCTTGAAACCACGGCTTGTCATCAAACTCTTCTTCTATATTCATGCAGGAGGCTGAAACATCTACCCTTCCCATCTTAATAGGTTGTACCTCATGATTGGGGTCTATGTTGAACATGACTGCAAGCGTAGCCAAGGCGTCTGCTATCTGATTACTCTCCCTTGGTAAATAGTCAAAAGTGATTTCTTCAAATTTATGAGACAAATCTAATATAAGCTTTTTATAAGGCAGTAACTTAGTGTCTCTTGTTTCCCATTCTCCTCTCAATTGGTGAATCACCAACATAGAATCTCCCAAGACTCGAAGTTTCTTTATCTTCATATCCAATGCAGTTTGGATACCCATAGAACAAGCTTCATATTCAGCCATATTATGAGTACAATCAAAACTTAATTTGGCGGTGAGAGGGAACAACTTTCCTTCAGGTGATATTAATACAACACCTATCCCATGACCTAACTCATTGGAGGCCCCATCAAACAACATGGTCCATGTTTCCAAGTCTGATATTTCTTTTTCCACCATTATAGTGGAGACAAATTCATCAGGGAAATCAAATTTCATTGGTTCATAATCGTCTATAGGTTGCTCGGCCAAATGATCAGCTAGTGCACTTCCTTTTATTGACTTTCGAGTAACATAAACGATATCATACTCGGATAAAAGAACCTGCCATCTAGCAATTCTACCAGACAAAGACGGCTTTTCAAAGATGTATTTGATAGGATCCATCTTTGAGATAAGCCATGTTGTGTAGTACAACATATATGGTCTCAAACGACGAGCGGCCCAAGCTAGAGCACAACAAGTTCTTTCTAAAAGAGAATATCTGGTTTCGCAATCAGTGAACTTTTTGCTTAAATAATATATGGCTTGCTCTTTTCTGCCTGAACTGTCATGCTGTCCCAGTACACACCCCATTGAATTTTCCGTCACTGTAAGATATAGGATAAGTGGACGATTTGGAGTTGGAGGTACAAGAACAGGAGGGTTTTGTAGGTATTGCTTGATCTTTTCAAATGCTTTTTGACAGTCGTCATTCCATATGCATGTATTGTTCTTACGAAGTAGCTTGAAGATTGGTTCACATGTTGCTGTAAGATGTGATATGAATCTTGCAATATAATTCAATCTTCCCAAGAAACCTCTGACTTCTTTTTGAGTACGTGGTGGTGGCATTTCTAGAATGGCTTTGACTTTGTCTGGGTCAACTCTAATTCCCTCATGGCTTACGACGAAACCCAACAACTTGCCAGAAGTGACCCCAAATGTGCATTTACTCGGATTCAGTTTCAACTTGAATTTTCTCAGTCGCTCGAATAACTTTCGGAGAATGGTTGCATGCTCTTCCCCTGGTTTTGACTTAGCAATCATGTCATCAACATACACTTCGATCTCCTTATGCATTAGGTCATGGAAGAGAGTAACCATGGCCCGTTGGTAGGTTGCCCCAGCATTTTTCAATCCGAACGGCATGACCTTATAACAAAAGGTTCCCCATAATGTGATGAATGTAGTTTTCTCTTGATCTTCAGGTGCCATTTTGATTTGATTGTAACCTGAGAATCCATCCATAAAGGAAAAAGTTGAGAATCCAGCTGTATTATCTACCAGTACATCAATATGAGGAAGTGGGAAGTTATCCTTTGGGCTTGCTCGATTCAAATCTCTATAATCAACACACATTCGGACCTGTCCATTCTTTTTAGGTACTGGCACAATGTTAGCTACCCATTCTGGATAATTAGCAACTGTTAAGAATCCTGCATCAATTTGTTTCATGACTTCCTCTTTTATTTTGATTAACATGTCTGGCTTCATCTTGCGTAACTTCTGTCTCACTGGCTTGTATTCAGGCTTAAGTGGCAAATGATGCACCACAATACTTGTGTCTAAACCAGGCATATCTTGATAAGACCAGGCAAAAACATCAATGTATTCATGAAGCAATGTTATTAACCCTTGACGGCTTTCAGCAGACATGTTGGTCCCGATTTTCTTTAATCTCTACTTGAGATCCCAAGTTAATCGTCTCTATCAACTCTTCATGTGGTCCCAATATCCTCTCTTCTTCTTCAATCATTCTCAACAATTCAGGAGTAAGTTCTAGATCTTCCTCATTACCACTTGTTCTCTCATTGGACTCAACATCGTATGTAGGAGAATCAAGTTCGTATTTAAGATCATTAACGCTTTCAATCCCAATTTCGCTGTTTAAGAAAGGGATTATTCAGTGTGATGAAAGAAGGTAAAAGGAAGGAATGGAATAAATGAAATCAATGCTAAAAGAAGTAGACACAAGAGAGATTCATTGGATGATAGGAAAGAAAGGGAAAAAAAAATGCTTCTTCATTAACAAATGAAATATTGACATAGAACACATAAATCATCAAAACAAAAAACAAACAAAAAGTTTAAAAATTACTTTGATATCTCATTAACAAATGATGGTAACTCCATTACAGTCCAATTATTGAGTTCGAAGTCTTCTGGGCACAGATAAACTAAGGGACCGGCTTCTTTTTTCTGTTCGATTATAGCCATGACTGCAGGGTCTTGAGATTCTGAATGAATTATTTCAGCAAAGATGAAGGTATCATGAATATGAGGAATGATATTCATTTGATACTTCGGCTCACGGTTCTCCAATCTAGCCAGTCGTTTTTCTTTCTCCTGCCTGTGTGCTTTAATCATATCTTTTTTGCTTGGTTTATATCCCAAACCAAACCTCTTCATATTTTTCGACATATTCAACAAATTTTCGAGGCTTTGGTTGCTTCCTGTTAAGGAGAGTTTTGAAAGTTGCAGCTCCATTTTCCCTATCTCTCCGTACAAAGTTGTGGTATTTGCAATCTCAAAAGCTTGAAATGATGACTCAAAAACCTCTTCTGCTGCTTCTATGTAGGGCATTGAAGAGGGTCTTGACACTAAGATATCCTCTTGTCCAGATATGATTACTAGTTTGCGGTCGACCACAAATTTAAGTTTTTGGTGTAATGATGATGGGACCGCTCCAGCTGAGTGAATCCAGGGACGCCCTAACAAGAAGCTGTAGGCCGAATTAATGTTCATGACCTGAAAGGTTATATCGAAGGTGCATGGACCTATCTGGATGGGCACTTCTATGTCTCCAACAACTTCACTACGTGCCCCATCAAAAGCTCGTACGATCATAGTGCTGGGCCTTATATGAGACATATCAACAGGCAATTTCTCCAACGTGGATTTAGGCATTATGTTCAAGGAGGAACCATTATCAACTAGAACTTTTGCCACAGCAAAATTTTTGCACTTAACTGTAATGTGCAAGGCTTTAGTGTGTCCGGTGCCTTCTGGTGGTAACTCATCATCTGTGAAGGTTACTGAACTGGATGCAGTTATGTTTCCAACAATGTTATCCAAGTTGTCCACCGTAATATCCTGCGGAACATAAGTTTGATTCAAAATGTCCAACAAAGTCTTACGATGCGTATCTGAAGCCAGTAACAAAGCCAGTATGGAAATCTTTGCAGGGGTTCGACCTAACTGTTCAACCACTTTATAATCACTTTGCTTAACCAACTTCAAAAATTCTTGGATGTCCCCTTCAGATGCTGGCTGTTTAACATCTATGCTCTTCGCTACAATGGGCTCTTCTATTTTCTCCTTGATATCTTCAGTGATCTTGGCTTTTCCTTTTTCTTTACCCTTGGGTTTCAATAGGTCTTCTGGTGTATAGCACTTCCCGCTTCGTGTTAGACCTCCCATCCCACTGATATTATGGATTGGAAGGGGTTCAGAATCAACAGTTACCTTATATTCATAGTTCCAAGGTACTGCTTTTGAACTTTTATATTCAAATGGAGTCGGAATCTGGATGGTAATCGGTCTTGGCTTGGAATTTGGGGTACTGGGCTTCTCGCGATAAGAAATTGTTAACGGTTTTGGCTTGAGAGACAACCTTGAGCATTCTTCTATAATATCAACTTCCCCATACTGAGAGAGCTGAGTCATCTTTTGAGAAACTGTTAAAAAATGTGAATCTAACAACTCCTGGACCTTCAGACGAAAATGAGAACATTGGTCGATAGAATGCCCTTTTGCCCCAGTGTGATAAGAACACATCAAACTGTCATCGTATGTTCTGACACCCAAATCTGATTGGAAGCGCTCTACTCCAATGTATCCATTACTGAATAATATTTCGAATAGTTCTCCCATGGGAGTCACTACGCTCTCAACATTCTTTTTCAAATCAGCTTCATGAACCTCTATCGCATTTACTTGTGCATTCTGATGGTTTGGCAGAGGATTGTTGTTGACATCTGGCCCATCTTCTTTCTTAAAGTTCAACCATCCTACCTTGATCAATGCTTGCACCCTATGCTTGAGTGCAGTACAGTTTTCAGTGGAATGTCCAATTGCTCCTGCATGGTAGTCGCAACGGGAATTTGGGTCATACCACTTTGGGTAAGGTGGTTTTACTGGGTCTATTGGCACGGGTGCCAGCTGATTATTCTGGAAGAGTTGGGGAAGAAGTTCAGTATATGTCATAGGAATCGGATCAAAATGAGTCTGTCTACGGACGCCTTTATTGTTTTGGTGTCCTAGGACATAAGGAGTGTTCTGTTGATTCCGAGGCTGGTAGCCTTGAGTAGGACGAGGATTTTGGACGTAAGGTGATGAGTATTGGGCTGACGTATTATTGATATAGGGTTGAGGGTAAACATATGGAGGTGGATAGTGATATTGTGGCACTCCGGCATTAGGGTATGGTTGTCTTGAATTGAAACCAATCATCTGAACTTCTCCCTCTTTTTTCTTCGATGGAACCCCCTTTTTCGTTGTTGATGATCCAGCCATATCAGTTATCTTTCCATGCTTAATTCCGTACTCGATTCTCTCTCCAATTGTCATTATGTCAGAGAAATTGGTAGAGGCACTCCCAATCATCTTATCATAGAAAGGAGATTTGAGAGTATTAATAAACATGGTTGACAGCTCCTTATCTGCTAAAGGTGGTTGCACCTGAGCAGCAGTATCCCTCCACCTTTGGGCATACTCTTTAAAGCTTTCTGTGCTCTTCTTTTCCATCCTCTGGAGGTCTAGGCGGTCAGGAGCCATATCTATGTTGTGCTTATATTGCTTTAAAAATGAATCGGCTAGATTCTTCCATGAACATATATGAGTGCTGTCTAACTGCATATACCATCGAGATGCTGGACCAGTAAGACTGTCCTGGAAGCAGTGAATTAACAACTTGTCATTTTGGACGTATGCTGCCATCTTCCTACAATACATGATGAGATGGTTCTTAGGACAGGATGCTCCATCATACTTTTCAAACTCGGGCACCTTGAATTTTGGAGGGAGGATTACATCTGGTACCAAGCATAGCTTGGTCGCATCTATATTTCCGAAGACGTCTGTTCCTTCTACTGCCCTTAATCTTTCCTCCAGGACTTCAAGCTTTTCACTAGAAGAGACTTTCTCACCTCCCGTTAGCTCTTTTCTGATTTCAGGATCATCTAAATTGGGAACTGTAATGGTCACCTTGGGAGGTATCTCTGTGGGTAGTGAAAATCCAGGTTGATTGTGTACAGGCACTTGCTCATTCTTGAAAAATGGAAACGGGTGCTGCTCTACTGGAATATTGTACAATGGATGATATTTTGGAGTAGTACCCTCTGTTGATTGCCGGATTGGAGGGTCGTTCATTGTATGGCTGGACTGAGCAATATCAGGTATTATTTTGCCTCTTTCTAGGGCGACAAGAATGGCATCCATTTTTTCTCGTAACTCCTCAATATCTTTCCTTGTTTTCTCCATCTCAGTACTCTGCTCTTCCATGATCCTTGTCCTGTATCTTGTGACGTAGGTGCGGTGGATTCGAGGTGACCGAGCTATCTTATGATTCTGTTTATATTTTTAATGAAAAGAGATTTTAGTGTAAGAAAAGAGAAAGACAAAACGAAACAAAAAAAAAAAAAAAGTGATAGAAGAAAAGGAAAAAAAATGGCTTTGATATTAAATTGGAAAATGATAAAACAATGTAGCAGCAAAATTTGTGCAAAATTGAATTACAAGATATTTCAACTATCTAAATAAAACATAAACTAAAGTAAAGAGTTAATAAAATTGCCCCCAATACTCTAAACTTATACGAAGTTTTCCCAGAAACTTGAGCACATTCTTGCTATTCGGCTGTGTAGGTGCTATGACTTTAGAGAGAGTACGTGCATCTTCTGCTAGTTCATCTGCCCTTCGAGTGACTCTCCTAATCTGAGTGAGCATATGTTCCGCTTTACTTCGTAGTGTCGCGTGGTTCTGTCTCGCAAACCCAAAATCATCGCTTAATCTGTCGTACTGCTCCTTTAAATAGGTATAGTCTTTCATTAATCTATCAGTGGCATCCTGATACTTACCGAGGCGAACATTAAGTGACTGAATGGACTCTCTTAGACCCTTGTTGTCGTTGATGAGGTCCCCTAGTTGATCTTCTCTAATCTTGAGCGTTAATTGTAGGTCGTCAATTGTTCGACATAGCGTTCCATTTTTTCCTTCTACCTCAGTAATCGTTTGGTTCCTCAAACTAATGCAATCTTCGAGCTCTTTCATCAACTCATGAAGTGAGGCAATCTCAGATTGTTGCTTCAAAACTTGGTCATTCCTTGACTTGAGAGTTGCTTGGGAGACTTCATTATCCCTTCTTAATCGATGCATTCTTCTGTTCAGGTCGCGGGCCTCTGTGTCTAATGCTGAAATTTCTTTTTCTAACTGTTCTTGTTTGCTAACACTGCCCTTTAATCGGTTCAACTCTTTTTCTAGTTCAACATTGCGCAACAAACCTTGCTTTACCTCCAATTGCAACCTTTCATTTTCTTGAACCAATGATGAATTCGCTTTTCTCAATTCATCACATTCCTTTTCGCGTGCTGCTTGTTCTGTCTGTTGATCTGGTATCACCTTTGCATTAAGTTTTATCTTGGTTTTCATTTTTGGTGACACAAGCACGGTTTTAGCTCTGTTCGCATGCCATGTTTTGTACGCCTCTGTGGTATCATCATGAAACTGACCACTCTGGATTTTAGTGATCATTTTCCATGCTTTCACAATTTTCTGAATTCTATCTTTACAGAAGCCTTTATCATAAGCAAATTCGAAATCCTTCAACTCATGCGTAGCAGGGATGAATTGTCGGACCCAAATTTGGCGCACTACCAATAAAGGAGCATAAGATATACATCCCCAAGGACCCAAAAGAGGTAAACTTTGAAATTTACCACATTTATAGATCATTGGCCTAGTTGACATCCAAGGGGCTCTCCATATTACATCTTCTATCTTTAGTTCGGAGAAAAAGGCCTCCCAAGTGCTCCTTTCAGGGGAGGATGAACTCCAACCTGATTTCACGAACTCTGAGATGGGATTTTGCAGCTTATTCCAGGAACTTGAAAATTTGATCTCTGGACATTTGAATTCGGGTGGACACTTCACATGACTAAGGACCCAAATGTACAATAATGGTGCACACCCTATAAATCTTCCTGTTCCTTTTGTTCTGCAATAATTTAATGAACGAAAAGTTTCTGCCAATACAGGAATAATGGGATCAACTCCTATTTCTATCTTAGCAAACAACTTGACCACACGTTCCTCAACATATCCACATACTTTAGGAAACAAAACAACATTAAAGATACACAATGCCAGTAAAGTTAATTCCTTGTCTTCATTTGCAAATTTTTGTTGAAGAGTAAAGATGTAGTCCAGGGGTAGGCATGTGTTCTCTCCCTTTATCTTTACTTGTTTCTCAATGTCGCTTGTACGAATCTTGCCCAAAAGAGTAGATAATGCTCTTTTCATTGTAAGCTCTTGATCGTAAGAATAAGCTTCAACTTCCGTTCGTACTGGCATATGCAGAAGGTATTGATATTCCTCTATTGTAGGAGTCATGTCAATTGAGCCAAATGTGAAACATCTATAGGCTGGATCCCAATGTCGAATCAAAGCTTTTAATACAGAATAATTAACTTGTACATACATGAGCTGAGCTAGATGGCCATATTTGCTTGTAAATTTAGCCTTTCTATCTACAGTTAATTTTTCCCAAGCCTGTTTCACTGTTTCTAATTGACTTTCTGGAAAACTGACATCCTTAAATTGAGACATAGCATCTTCTACCAAAGAATCTCCGTGGATTTGTTGTACATTTTCTGACCATTGACGTACTGTTGTTTGATCTTCTATACTCATTTCTTGTATTGGAGGGGGTGATTTTATTTTACTCATACTTTAGTTTCTGCCAATGCAAATAATCGAAAAATCTTGTTAATTTAATTTGCACAATTTTCTTAACTACATTAAAAGAGATTTCAAAGGATACTTTCAATGAGCGAAAATTGAAAATTGATATAAGATACAAGGGAAAGAAGAAAAATAAATGAATAAATAAACTTTGACAATAATGCATGTAATAAGTCAAATCCTAGAACTATATGAGTGGAGTTTAACTCTAAGGCATCCTAGAAAAGGTCCCCAAGCTTACCCACCGATTTAACGATGTAGTAGGCTTGAGTGGAGAATTTCATGCACCTGCACGGGAATCGAAATTCCACGAAGGTCACACTACTCAGTCTCCGAGTCTAGTCCTAAGGTAGAGCCCGGGTAGAAGGCTAGTGAAAGTGTGTGAAATGCATGATTAATAAGATGACATACAAATGAATGACATAACAATTACAACATAAAAAAAATGGTATCAATAAGATGACATGCAAATGAATGACATAACTAAGATAAAGTAATTACAACATAAAAAAAATGGTAATAGACAAGTGAATAACAATATGTCAAACAAATCATATTATAAAGGAAAACAAAATAAATAAATAACAAAACAATAACAAAAGGACCTGAAGAAAAATTCAATTCAAAGGACAATAAAGATATTCATGGCTTGACGCTCAAAATCCCCAGTGGAGTCGCCAAGCTGTCGCAACGTCATCGCGACGCGGAGCGGCCGACATCCTTTCTTGGGTTTTTTAGAAGAAAATTGGAGTCGCCACCAATCATTGAGGGTGTGATTGGTCACCTTTAAAATAAAAAACAAAACTAGTCTTAGAAAACCAGAAATTAGGTTCGGGAGTCGTTTGAGTGTAGGGAAGGTATTAGCACCCTACAACACCCGTTTAAGAAAACGATTACCACAGTATCTTAAATTGTCCAATTAAATGAATAAAAACAGTCCTTTATTTTTATTTTTCTTAAAAAGAATGATAAATATGAAAATAAAACTCAAAATGCAATACTGAACACAAGATGTCTCATTCGTTTTTACCTTAACTTTAGAAATAAAGCAAGGATTAAACATTATGAGTTGGATATCCAATTTAATATAAATCATGCCTAATCTCCCTTTTAATTAAAGGAACATGGGTGTACATGATTATGTTTACTAAAAATATTTTTTTTAAAATAAAACGGATGTAAAAGAAGAAAAAAATTATTCAAAGAGTAAATTCTTTTAAAAGGGAAAATGAGAATTTTCATACGCCTACACGGGAGTTGGACTCCACGAAGGCACATTACTCAGTTCCCATAATCCCTTTCAAAAGAAAATCAAAACAATAACAATAATTGAAATTGACAAAGCAGAATTAAAGATTAGAATAAAGCAATTTGGAGAATGAAAGGGAAAAACAAATGAATTAGAAAGTTTAAAACAATGAAGTTGGCAAAGCGCAAAAGTGAACTAAAACGAGAGAGACATTAAAAATGATAATGATAATGATGATAATAATAATCATAATAATAATAATAACAATAATAACTAAACACAAAAAAAAAAAAAAACAAAAAAAACAAAACCCCACCTTTTTTACTTCTCTCTTTCTTCTTTTTTCCTTTTTTCTTACCCAATGTTTCCTCTCCCCGTATACTCCTTCCTCCCCCTCTTTTTTCCTCTTTTCCTCTTCCACTTTCTTTTCTCTCTTTTTCTATCACTCTCTAAGCTAAACTCTTGCTCAAATGCCTAAACTCTCTCAAGCTCACTTTTACTCTAAACTTCTTCTCTTTTTTTTTCTCTCCTTTTCTATCACTCTCTAAGCTAAACTCTTGCTCAAATGCCTAAACTCTCTCAAATGCCTAAACTCTCTCAAGCTCACTTTTGCTCTAAAATTCCACTCATTCTTCTTGTCTTCATCCTCCATCTCCCCCCCTTTTTATACTTGAAGGGTTACTAAATTAGGGGGAGGATGGATGAGAAAATGGTGGTGAAAAGAAAAAAAAAAAAAATAAAAAAAATGAGAGCCATGGAAAAGCTTTTGAATAGGTAAGTTTCCCATTGAATAGGAATGGGGAAGACCAAAATAAAAATAAAAATTAAAAAAAATAAAATAATAAAATAAAAATAAAAAAAACGAATTTTTGATAAAAATATGTGAAAAGGAAGGTTTGAACCACAGACCTTGTGATTATCAATACAATCTTATGCCAATTGAGCTATGCTCTTGTTGACATACAAGAAAAAACAAATTGACCACCAAATATTGGAAAACTTCAAACATTATTACTGAAAATCAAGCCGGACCAAATACGGTGTCTACAACAACAATAACGGTTTTAAACCGTCATCACACGCCTCCGTGATCTTTCATGTACGATCACGGATGGCAACAATAACGGTTTAAAATCGACATATATGACTACATTAATGACGGTTTTAAAATGACATCTTTCCTCATATACCACCTGCAACATATATTTATTGCCATAATTCAAATCTCATTTCCTGAATACCTATTATTACAATGCAAAATATTTTAATTGATCCAATAATCTACAGATATTTAAAACGAACATTTGAGAACAATATTCAATCCAACCACAACAATTGAGAAAACATCAAATACCTTTATTTCATTCGATCCAAAAAACTCCAAACGTCACAATACAATATCCAAAACCACTAAATTTTTCTAAACTATATAGTAAACTAAAAAATTTACAAAAAGAATAAAATGTAAGCCCGATCGCTTTTTTGTCCATTCAAACTACCACATACATATATGTCATGAAACCCTACCCATATCTTATATCATCTAAAAAGAAACAGCTAGCTACCACAAGGATGAATACTTCACGTGAAGTTTGACACATGTCCCACCCATTCAACTCGTACCTCATCCAACTGTTCTTGTGTGAACGGATTCTTAGTCTTAAACTGCAAAAAAAAAAAAAATATATAGATATTACGATTATATTTAAGGAAAAGTACCGTATATATATACACAAGCCTAAGTTTAGAAATATCCAACTTACGAGAATTGTCTTTGTAGGAATAAAAACAAGTCCAGGTGGCCAGATTTTACAGGATAGGATCATTGAAGGTGGATTGGTGTAGAATCCAAAAAGGATTAAAATAACTTTCCCGTGGTAAATGTATAACTAGATTAGAGACTAAGTTTATAGCCATATTGACATTTTAGCTAGAGTCAGTAACCTAGAGCATTTTGTGCAGGGTGTGCATAATAATGTAATACCTAAATTGCAATAAAAATCCAAGATTGTGGTAGCCTAAAAATTGAACTTTAAGTGATTGAAATTAAAAAAGTAGTCGTTTAATTGGTCAACCATTCACATTATTGAAGATAAGCTTAGTACATTACCGTAATTATCTTGCCCCAGGACCTTTCCTCTGTAGATCTCCAAATGAGAATTTTCAGTTTTCACGTTTTGATTCTGCATCTACGAAAGTTGAACAAGCAGCACTACACAAAAGATTATTGTGTTAGCTCAACTCCACCAACTGAATATTTAACTACTATGAAAACAAAAACATCTTCTTGCACCCTCTTGTAAATATTTGCACAAATAAACAAATTTAGAATTTGCAGATTAATTCAGATAGTGCTTAGCAGGTTACCTAAACTACATAGATGTGCTCATCCAATAAACCATCTAAAAACACTAATGGTAATTGCAACCAACATAAACAACTTAAAAGGCTAGAATAAATACAAACATTCAAAACACAATTATTATGGTGGGAGGTGAAACAAAATAGAGGTAAAAATTGGATAAAATAACTCAGCAGCAGAACATTATATTATATCATGCCATTAGAAGATGAAAACTAAGGTAATAGGAAGCGAATTAGTACCGTGATATATTGGGGAGGACCGTCCAAACTGGTGCAACCCAACACTACTTCTCTCAGTTTTGCTGTGAGCTTATGACAAAGTCGCAATAAAAAAAAAACAATTACAAAACGAAAATCAATTAAAAATCAAATGTAGGTTCGTCTGTTTCAGCCATTCCAACCGAGACCCCGTTTGCTCTGATTTAAGACCCAAAACAGCAGCAACAGCCTCCTGAATCGTTACCCACGGCAACAATCCGGCGAGAAATCAGTCTCCAAACCGAGACCCACAGAAAAGGAGACCCACGACATTTCAACGCCTCCAATACCGAGACCCACAGAAAAAGAGACCCACGACATTTCAACGCCTCCAATACCGAGACCCACGACAACTTAATCGAAAAAACCCACACCGACGGCTAACTGCCTCTGAAAACCGAGACCTACGCGAGTTTGTGACCGACGACGGCGTTTCCCCTCTTTTCTGCGCATTTTTCTTTCTCTTTGTTTCAGCGGCTATCTTCCCTTTCTGTATCAATGTTTGAAATCGTAAAGGCTCAGCCCTAAGAACAAAGATGATAGTTAAATTACTAGCATGCCCCTCTATATTCAAACATTTACTAACATACCCCTTTTATCATTTAACCTTAAAATGACTTGTCATTTTTACACCCATAAACCCACAACCTTACAAAAGTTTTTTCGTCTTCAGCACACAAACTGACACATTTTGGAAGCATTATTCTCAATTTCTTTTTGAAACATTTTAAAATTCCTTGAATTTTAAAACAAATAAAGTAGATTTTATTATATAATTGTTTAATTTATTTAGTCACTACATTTTCCTTTATTTGTATACCTAAAAATTCCTTTACATAATAATTTTATTTTGAAAAGGCTAATTATTTAAAAGTATAAAAAAGACTGCATCTTACTTGATTTGAAAAATACTAAGTAACTAAAACTATTATAGTACAATTATGAAAACCAAAATACTTTTAATAATGTGGCTAAGTTTTTCGATCTATATCCATAAAGTGAGAATAAACTAAATTATTGACATTAGTATAGTTCAACTCATCAAGACATTACTTTTCTCTCTAAAGATAGATGATTTGAATCCTCCACCTTCGTTGAACCTACAAAAATGAAGAATTAACTTAACTTTTATTAACTTTAAAAGATTTTGTTTTTTTTTTTCCAAGTTTTTTTTTTTCACATAGAAGCCCAACATACGATAACAGGTCTGAACCGTAATTGAAGTCCACCATGGATGATATGTTAGATGACGTGTATGAACTGTTATTGAAGGTCGTTAGCCGTTAAACGTCGTTCGTCGTCAACCGTTCAAGGCCAATCGTGCGAAGAAGGAAATACAGAAAGAAAAATATCAAATCGTATACTTAGGGCAAAATTGTAGAGAAGAAAAACGTTCGTGGAGAAGAAGACAAAAAATTAGGACCCAAACCGTTATTAAAGGGAAAAATAAATTAAAAGAAAATGGGCCCAAATCGTTATTAAAGCCCATCGCTTGCTTTACTGTTACCATGAATTAAACGGAAAACAAAACGATGCCGTTTTGACCTTAGTTTTTAATAAAACAAACAAAACGACGTCGTTTAAAGGATATAAATCATTATTAAAGCCCATGTTAGATGACGGGCCAAAACATTGAAGTCATCATTTAATCACGGTTTAAATTCGTCATCTATAGATTTTGGCCAAATACTTTAATGAAATAGGACCAAAACTGACGTAGACGTTCATCATACGATAACGGGCCTGAACTGTTATTGAAGCCCACCATGGATGACACGTTAGATGACTGGCGAAAACCGACATTGAAGGTCTACCTTTGATGACGGGTTTAAACCGACATCGTTGAGAATGTTTTTCGAAAATTTCCGCCTTTCTCCGAAAAACGTGGCGCCTCTTTTATACATATCTTTAATGACGGTTACAAACCGACATCGAAGGTATCCTTTTGATGACGGTTTTAAACCGACATCGTTGAGAAACTTTTATGAAAATTTCCGTCTTTCACCGAAAAAATGCGGCGCCTTTTTTATACATATCTTTAATGACGGGTGAGAACTGACATTGAAGGATTACCTTTGATGACGGTTCTGCACCGACATCGATGAGCAATCTTTTCACTCCATTTTTAAATTACATATAATAACGGTTTACAACCGTCATGGTAGGTTTCCATTTTTTTACAAACGTTTGATGACGGGTAAGAACTGTCATGGAAGGGTCTTCTTTAATTACAGTTAGAAACCGTCATTGTACCTCAAATTTTTTAAAGTTAACGTTTTTTCCGGAAAAAGTGGCGTTTTTTTCACAATCCGTTATCTTAGAGTCAATCCGTCATTGTTGTAAAAATACAATCCGACATCGTAGCCTCAAATTGTTGTAGTGACTACTGCTCCTCCATTGAGGGTGAATACTGACCCTGATGTGGATTTCCTTGAATCCTTATCAGCTTGAAAGTCAGAGTCAATGTATCCAGTAAGAATCAAATCCTTAGCTCCATACACAAGCATGTAGTCCCTCGTTCTCCGAATATACTTGAGGATATTCTTAACCGCTCCCTAGTGGTCCAACCCCGGATTAGACTGATACCTACTGACTACTCCCACTGCATAACATATGTCAGGCCTAGTGCAGAGCATAACATATATTAAGCTGCCCACAGCTGAGGCGTAGGAAATGTGTCTCATGTTCTCAACTTCTTGAGGTGTCTTAGGAGATTGTTCCTTAGACAGGTGTACCCCATGTCTGAAGGGTAGTAGTCCCTTCTTGGAGTTTTGCATCGAATATCGAGACAAAATCTTGTCAATATACGTTGCTTGAGACAGAGCTAGCGTTTTATTCTTACGATCCCTAATGATTTGGATTCCCAAAACGTATTGAGCCTCTCCCAGATCTTTCATTTGGAATTGGGTTGCTAGCCATTTCTTAATGTCAGTGAGGTATCCTACATCATTCCCAATGAGTAGGATATCGTCTACATAAAGTATTAGAAAAGCTACTTTCCTTTTGTTGACTTTCTTGTACACACAAGGCTCATCAACGTTTTGGTCAAAGCCAAAAGATTTGATTGCAGTATCAAATCTAATGTTCCATGATCTGGACGCTTGTTTCAATCCATAAATGGATCGAATGAGCTTACAAACCTTTTGTTCCTGACCTTGGGCTATGAACCCTTCAGGTTGAGACATGAAGATATTCTCTTCAAGATTACCATTCAGAAAGGAAGTCTTGACGTCCATTTGCCATATTTCATAGTCATAATATGTGGCTATGGATAAGAGAATTCTTATGGACTTTAACATGGCTACAGGAGAAAAGGTTTCCTCATAGTCAACCCATTCCTTTTAGGTATAACCCTTTGCCACTAGTCTAGCTTTGAAGATCTGTACCTTTCCAGCTGCATCTCTTTTTCTCTTATAGATCCATTTGCACCCTATGGGTTTTACCCCATTTGGTAGATCTGTAAGTTCCCATACAGAATTGGAGTGCATTGACTCAATTTCCAGGTTCATGGCTTTGACCCATTCATCCTTATCTTCATCATTCATTGCTTGTCGATAGGACAATGGATCTTCAATGCCATCATTAGGTATGACAACCTGAGTTTCAGTTAAACCCAAGTAGAGGTCAGGTTGTAATACAACCCTCCCACTGCGTCGAGGCATTCCCAACGTTTGAGATGGATGGGATGGATCTGAAGAACTAGTTCCTTCATCAACCCTTGTTGAAGGTCCAACTTCATCAACAACTCTTGATGATTCTTCAGTAGCTTCTCCTAATATTATTTTGCTGCGTGGTTTATGATCTCTCGTGTGGTCTTCCTCTAAGAAAGTGGCGTTTGTCGATACAATCACCTTATTTTCTTGTGGGTCGTAGAAATAACCACCTCTCGTTTCTTTAGGGTAACCAACAAATTGGCACAGTTTTGAACGAGGTTCCAGTTTCTTAGGATTTGTCACAAACACGTGTACTGGACAACCCCGGATGCGAAAGTGATGCAAACTAGGTTTACGCCCTTTCCATAATTCGAAAGGTGTTTCAGAAACACTTTTCGAGGGAACATTGTTCAAGATGCATACTGCAGTCTCTACTGCATACCCCCAAAACCAGCTAGGCAATTGAGCATAGCTCATCATTGATCGAACCATGTCTAACATGATTCTATTTCTCCTTTCTGACACACCATTCTGCTGAGGTGTACCAGGGGCTGAGAGTTGAGATTGGATTCCATGTTCTATCATATAATCCTGGAATCTTTGATCCATATACTCCCCTCCTCGATCAGATCGAAGTATTTTAATAGATTTACCTAATAGGTTTTCAACTTCAGCCTTAAACTCCTTAAACTTTTCAAGGGCTTCAGACTTATGTCCCATTAGGTACAAGTAACCATATCTTGAATAATCATCTATAAATGAGATGAAATATTCATACCCTCCTCGAGCTTTTACATTCATTGGACCACATAGGTCCGAATGTATTAACTCTAAGGGTTCTTTGGCTCTGTAACCTTTTCCAGTAAAGGGTCTCTTGGTCATTTTTCCCTCGAGACAAGATTCACAAGGTGGTAGTGAATCATCTTCTAACTTACTTAGAAGTCCATTCTTTACCAAACGACCGATCCTATCGATGTTTATATGACCAAGTCTAAGATGCCAAAGATGAGTATTGTTACTTGTTGGACAAATCTTTTGCCTTTTCCTTTGAGTTTCAGCAGTTTTAAATAATTCGTGATTTAAAAGTGCTTTGTTGTCGGTTGGTCTTAAAACATACAAGTTATTTTCCAATTTGGCTGAACAAATAAGTACACCATTTTTATAAATGAACGCTTCATTCGTATCAAAAGTAACTGTATACGATTGTTCAATCAAACATGAAATAGAAATTAAGTTCCTCTTAATCTTGGGAACAATTAACAAACTTTCTGAAAGTAAGAATCTATTTCTAAAAAATAACTTCGCATCTCCCACTGCTTTAGCTGAAATGACTTCTCCAGTTCCGACCCTGAGTGTCATTTCCCCATCGTTCAACTGCCGAAAGGAACTACTTTCCTGAAAAGAAGAGCAAACATGATTAGTTGCTCCTGAATCAAGTATCCAGGTAAACTCATCATGTTCTACCAGGCATGTTTCTAAAATAAGTAAATCAAATTTACCTTCCTTTTCCTTCTTTTTCTCAGCAAGGTACTTTGGGCAGTTTCTCTTCCAATGTCCATCTACATTGCAGTGGAAACACTTGCCCTTATCTGTCATAGCTTTGGCTTTTCCCTTGATTTTAGCAGCAGTACTGGGAGCTTTCCCCTTGTTTTCTTTCTTCTTCTAAGTTTTCTTTGAAGAAGTGGCTACAGATTTAGTTCTAGAGGATGAACCCTTCTCGAACTTTCTTTTAGAGTGAACAACGTTTGCCTCTCCTTCTATCTATCCCTTGTTCTTAAGAAGAGACTGATAGAGTTGTAGCTCATTCAGGAGGCTAGTCAGGTTGAATGTTATTTTATTCATCATTGCATTGCTTCGAAACTGCAGAAAACTCTTCAGAAGAGATTCTAAGATGAATGCAACCTGACTACGCTCATCTATGACCGCCCCGTTTGCCTCTGCCACGTTGAATTGGACCATCATATCCAGGAAATGATCCCGAACAAACGTGCCCTCTTTCATGCGACAACGATAAACGTATTTGAGAGCGTCATGGTGGAGTTGGTAGGACGGTTGTCCAAACATCTCCTGGAGAGAGTTCATAATCTCCCTCGCTGTTACCATGCCCTCATGCCTTTTAGCCAAAAATTCAGATAAGCTGGCTAGGATATAGACGCGAGTCTTATCATTGGCCTTTGTCCAGCGGTCATAAGCATCCTTAACTGTTTGGGATGCATTACGAGCAGGGGTTGGAGGACAATCCTCCGTTAAGACGAATCGCAGATCATCGACAACAAGAATCGTATTCAGGTTCGACTTCCACGTAGCATAATTTTCGCCGGTTAATTTCTCATGTTTAAGCAGAGAGACAATTGAGGAAGACATTGCTGAAATTTAAATAAACAATGACCCTATTAGTTATCTTTGCCTTAACCCATCATACAAGCAAACAATTGCACACAATTCAATCAATTTAGCAAAACAGACAATCATAGAACCCTAAAACTATCGATTTAGTTTTGCAACGATGTTTCAGAGGTTTAGAATATCAGTCACCGAAGGGTGATCAGGTACTCCTCCTTTGAAATGAGACACCTCTCAGCTAATTCTAATTCCAGAATAACTCATATTCCTATAGACATTAGCCACCGTTGTTTGGTCAAGGATTTGTTAACACTTTTAACTCATCCTCGTAAGTGTAACCCTCCCACTTTCAGATCTCAGAGGCACGCACCAACAGGCTACCGAAGGGAAAGACAACTGTTGGTGATTAGCCTAAGAGCTCCTATCCTTTTCAGGAGTTCACGATGTTCTGAATCCTATGACCAGGCCCTCCGAAGGGATGGTTGCGCCAGGACAACCTGCAGGCGGATCATAGGACTCTCACGGTGCGAACTATGGGCGGAGACCGAGGGATACGTTGACACGTGTCCCGCTCCCACTTACTCTAGACATTTTTCCCATTCACCTTGATATTGATTCATGCAAACATTTTCCGAAGGGAGGCCGCTCCTAAGGCGACTCGAAGCCGAGCATGAATCTCACGTTGTGAATATAGGGACATAGGAGCAAAACTTGATTTAAATCTCGTTTTGTAACTTTCCTCCCACTGAAAATGTCCTAAGGTTAATATAGGGTTGTTTAACTTAGATAGTATTCGGCTAAGTCAATCTATCTAAGTCTGATCCTATTATAACAATTATGGAAAGGATTCAACTGCAATCTTTTGGGTGAATTAAACTTCTTTTAATAAACCCAACATTGCAAGTCAACATTACTATGGTTAATTCAACTCAATGTTCGGGTCAGTTCCCAGGTAGGAGGTGTTCCGTAAACCGTCAAGTTAAATACCCCCAGCTTTAGACAGAACTTTACCGAGAGAGTTCCATTATAATCTCAGTAATGCAAGGTCTTTACTCTAAAGATCTAGGAGCACTAAACACTTTTAATAAACCTAGTGACATTGCATGCTAACATTTAACTATGATTAATTCAACTCCGGTATTCCAGGTTAGTTCCCAGGTAGGAGGTGTTCCGTAAACCGTCAACTTAAATACCTCCAGCCTTAGACAGAACATTACCAGTGGAGTTCCCTTATAATCATAGCAATGTTTTTCCTACTTAGTCAATTAAAACTATTTTTAATTCTAAGTAAGAAAAGATTCTAATCCTATTAGAAATTGATCTAGGTCTAATTAATTTTAAACAATTTAAAATTAATCCAATTTATCCTATGATTCTTATGTTTGCATGCAAATCTTGTATGAGGACCAAAAAACTAGAAGAATTAAGAATGAAAATGCGAATGGGAATGGGAATGAGAATAGGAAATTTTTTGTCATTCCAAATTCCTTATTCATTAAGAAAAATAATGGAAAATTGGTGGGAAATCTATTTTGGTGGCGTAGAAAGTTAATTTCCTTTTTTGAAAATTGAATAAAGGCTATAATGGTCATTTATACCATTGCTGACTTCATTAAAATCAACAAAGGGTCCCCAAATAATAGATTTAAAAAAATGGGCCCCTTTTTTACAAAACAACAATGAAAAGGGCCTATAAGTACCAATTGCCCACAACTCAGGGACTAAAAATGTCTATATTGAAAATTTAGGACCAAACGCACATATTGCTCAAATCTCAGGGACCAAAAATGTATTTTTCCCATTTAAATGTTTTCCCTTCCTTTTTCGAGACAATACGAACGGTAGATTAGAAAAGGCAGCAAGTATAGCACAGCTTCTCGTTCTACTGCTAAATTAACTCTTCGAAGACATAAAAACGACGGCGTATTGCCAGCTGTACCGGAGAACTAATTTCACCGACGGCTCCATTAGAGACAGATTTGAAAAGCTGCAATAAATTCCAGAAAGAGTTAAATCTTTCATCCTCTCAGATTCTGAGAAATCACGAGCTTCGCTTACAATTTCCACTCAAAGGATAAAGTAATTCCAGATTTCTCGAAGCGAAAAAACTTGCAGGGGTTGTTGAAAAGCCAACTACCCAATCGGTGCCGGAGATTGGAGAAGAAGAGGCAGAAGAAATGAGCAACGATGCGAAGAGAAGCATTCAAGGGAATCTAATGGTGAAATCTGTATCGGAAGATCGGAAACCGCCGGCCGCCGGCAAGAAAATTGTCATTAAGAGTGCCGATATGTTTGGTGATGTGCAGAAGGAGGCTGTTGATGTTGCCATAGCTGTTAGCTCTCTTTTGTCAATCGCTATTCTTCTAATTTCGACTTCGAATTCCATTTTTGAACTGTTGTTTTTTTCTTCTTCTTGTGATCCTCGTTTTATTCGGGATTTTGGTTTCAGGCATTTGAAAAGCATAGTGTAGAGAAGGATGTAGCGGAGTATATTAAGAAAGAGTTCGATAAGAGGCATGGACCGACCTGGCATTGCATTGTGGGCCGTAATTTTGGTAACTGATCTCTATCTTTCTAAAATTTCAACTGAAACTTTTGTGATTTTGCTGCTTGATTACTCTGCCTTCTGCTTTCAAGTTTGGTGGCGAAGGTTTACTTTTTGAATGGAATAGATCTATGCTTGTAGGTTGCTCAATTAAATTGTTTGATCTGGTTAATTGAACTAGTTGAGTAGAACGAGGAGCTACTAGACTACTGTGGATATTCGATTATTCACCTGCATTTTATAAAAACGAGGTCCTTCCACAGGATTTCATTGAATTGAGCTGATTTAGAATTGTAAAGAGAAACTTTTACAGGGACTATGAAAGTTTCCCCCCCCCCCCCCCCTCAATTTTCCCCATTCCCTTTCCTTCTATAATCTGATCTTAGTTTTTTCATGAAACTTGGACTCAGAATCACCATGGACTAATCTGTTGTCTCTTAAAGGCGATCATTATTGGTGTTATGAAGGTGGTTGGTGTTTGAGAGTAGGACGGTTGTCTTGTTAGATTAGTCGAGTTGTAAATAGGTGGACCCAAAGTTCACAAAAAAGAAACTGAAATTGTTGGCTCTTCTAGAAGTTAGAAACTCTCCCTCTTGAATATAAGAACACCTCTAGACCCTTTAAGTTGATTCTCATGGTAGGTTGGATTAATGTTTCTGTCAAAGTTTTGTTTTGAGTTATGAGTTGGCAACCTAATCAATGAAGTTCGAGCAGACTAATGGAAGAGGGTCCCTTCCTATCCTAGGGAGTAAGCGAGACTCTAATCTGACCTCCATAATTTAGTCAAGTTCGTGCAGCACATTTATTTCCCTTTCTACTTTAATAATTTTGTTAAGGTCTGAAAATTTTGACCAATTGCTTTCAGTTCTTGCCAACCAAAACATATTCAGATTCCTGAGAAAGATTAGACATCCCAAATCATTCAAAAAGAAAAGGGAGAGGATTTCTTCATATTTCTAGAAACCTCCCGAGTGGTCAGTGTCAATGACAATGTTATCAACATGTATAGCTAGTTGATTAATACTAGTCTCAGACCGTTAGTAAGGCAAATTAAGTAGACTTACTCTTCTTCATTTCAAGTTTCACGACTTCTAGGACTCCGTTTGATAACCTTTTGGTTTTATGTTTTTTAAAATTAAGTTTGTTTTCTCTCAATTTCTTTATAATTTTTTTCTTTTTTAAGGAAACATTTGAATTCTTAGTTAAATTCCAAAAATAAAAACAAGTTTTTAAAACCTATTATTTTTTGTTTTCAAAACTTGGCTTAAACTTTGAAAACATTTACAAAATGTCGATAACAAATAAATTAAACTTATAAGTGGAAGTAGTGTTTATAACCCATTCAAGGAGTTGAGAAGTCTACAGACTTGTCCACTCTCGTTTTGAGCAATGAGACCATGTGGTTGCTCTTGCTCCATGTAAATTTCTTTATCTTTGTGAAGAAAGACATTCTTAACATCAAGCTGATGCAAAGGACTGACGATGAGTATGGCCGTTGAAGTGACTAGCATGCCATAATTTGGTCATTTGAGGGGTTCGAAATTGGAGATCTCTTTCGATCATAGTTTACTTTGTTATCTCCGTGAAGAAAGACATTCTTAGCATCAAGTCGATGCGAAGCCAATGATGAGAACTAGCCACGGAAATGAATAACGGGACATGAGGGGTTTAAAATTGGAGTTCTCTTGCAATCAAAATTTATATAGCTACCTAAACAATTAGCTCATGGTCCTGAATGTTAAACTTGTGTTGTTTCCATGGCAGGTTCATACGTGACACACGAGACAAACCACTTTGTTTACTTTTACTTGGATCAGAAAGCAGTTTTACTATTCAAATCAGGTTGATAAACATGTATATTATGCAGATTAATGAGTCTGATTAAACTGATCTTGATCATCACGATTTAATCAAATGATGACATCCTTGTGGACAAAACAGTCTTCTCTTCTGCAACCTTTTCTTTTTCCCTCTCCTTATCTAATGATTTTGCTCAAGCCACTTTAGCGTTTAAAGTAGACATAATCAGCTTGTTTGCCTTGGAAAACAGTAGCACTCTGTTGTTCAAAATCATTGTGTTCAAAAGTAGTTTTTTCTTTTTCCTCTTTGTTGTCGCATTTGAAGCAGTTCTATATTATTAGGAGTTTTGCCAGACATGTTGCAGTTCTACAATAGTTTGAATCATTAGAGTCATTGGCTGGTTGCAAATTTTGTTTCAATCTTGTTTTACTCCGTTAATTCTTAACTTTTGTAACTTTATGTTAAATATACAAAATTTTCAATATCATTTTAAGTACGAAAATGTGGTCTAAATATGATTTTATTATTATTATTTTCTAATTTATTGACATGGGTTGATTATTTTATGCTTTGATTGCCTTTTTCCCCCTTAAACCAAAAACAACTGAGAATGGAAGCTCCTATTTATCTGTTTTTTTAGCCCATATCATAAAATCATTTTTTATCAGGGATGACTTAAATGATAAATTCCCAAGGAACTCCTATCCAAATAATTTTATCTTAATTCCTTGTAATTAGCTTATAAATATGGGCTTGATTTTTTTTTTTTTTTTTAGTACAACAACATTTTGGAGTGGAGAAATTCGAACCTGTCGAAAGTACATGTCAATTACTGTTGTGACATATGGGCTTGATTTGTACAATTGAGGATGAATCAGCAATTCTTACATCAAGAACAATAAGTCTACAAAATGTAAAATTCTCACCCAAAATAATAATAATAAATAATAAAAGGTCAGTAAAATAATAATTTGGTACGGCTATGGTGTCGATATTACACAAGAATCCAAGGGCCTTGAGAAAAATAACCAATTCTTGAGGCCCCATGAGGTCAAGTTTTTACTTTGAAAATTTTCATTGTTCCCGAAAGTACTAACTTTCCCTATATGTGGCTGTTCCTTTTCCTTTCAGTGCGCAATCTAGAACATTCCCTACTCCAGCGCCCATGAAAAAAAAAAAAAAAAAAGGAAAATGGAAACTTATGAAAAACAAATAGAATTTAAAACATTGATAAAAAATTTGTGTTTATCTCTTATTATAAAATTAAGATACAAAAGTATATGCTCTTGCAATAAGATAATGTTAATTATTTAATATTCGAGTTAATTATTTAATATTCGAGTTAATTATTAAACTCATCTCCCAAACTAATCTTCATCCCCAACCAATGGCCACTACAAAAATATTATTTATCTGCAACTAAAAAGTAAACTAAAATAGAATATAATTTACATAATTGAATATTTAAAATTATGTAACATATCTAACTCTTATGTTTGTGAACTTTATTTACATAAAATCGAATGAATATATACCTCACCATATAATAATAATAATAATAATAATAATAATAATAATAATAATAATAATAAAAGTTAATATGAAACATGAAATTTGAATTTCAAACAGATATGAGGGTTAAATTTATTCCATCATATCTAGTTGAAAATAAGTACTTATATAATATTCAACAGTCAAATTTTAGGTGGTGTTGCATTTTTGTTTATAATTCCAAGATTGAGCTGAAAGTTTTGAAGTTGAGCAAATAATTTTCTCTTTAATATGTTTGACAAGTATATAAAATCTGTTTAGTCCAAAATTTTTATATAAATAATTAATTTCTTCATCATAAGCTTCAGATTATTTTTACAAATCAAATCAAATCAAGTTTCTACAATCAAATTCCACGCATGACAACAATTATCTAAATTAATACTTTCCAAATTTGAGTTAAGCTTCAAACATAATAAATCCATCCATCAACATTCTAAAAAGAGCAAATTTAGATAGAAAATATTTATTTTATCTAAAAAAAACCAGGGCGAAAAATTGTTTTATAAATTCAGTTCTCAACAAAGTGAAAAAAAAAAATTGAAAAGGAACGAGAACACTCTACCTATCACTATAATGGTATGATATTGTCTCGTTCGAGTGTAAACCCTTGTGACTTTGCTTTTGAAATCAAAAGGTCTCATACCAACGTGAGATCTTGGTCGCACTCCCGACAAAAATATAGAACAAAGTTTTAATTTTTTTTTTTTAAATTTAATGATGAAAATAAGAAATTGCAGAAATGCCCTTGGGTGAGCCCCCCAAAAAAACTTACCCATCCGAGTCCGTTCGGTCCTTTACTAAGAGGCAAAGAAAACGCCAAAAAGTGTCAGAGAAGGAAGTTGCCAAAATGCGGGAGAGGCTTCACACACACTCATCATTCATTCATTCATTCATTCATGTCCTCTTTCGCAAATGGCTTCTCTTCCAGGGAGCAAAAAGAAAATTAAAAAAAATTAAAAAAAAAGTTTCATCCTTCATCCTTCATTGGATAAAAACGTCATTTAGTAAATTACACAAGGCTAATTCCGTAATTTCGCCCCCGTCCCTCTCCGTCTCTCTTGTGTTCCCCTCTCAGTACGCAAACTCTGCTCTCCGATTCCTCGTGGATTTACGGTTACGAGAAGAAGCCGCCATTGAAGACGACGAAGACCCAGATTCCGAACTGGAAGACGACGGCGTTTCATGACTGGACGAACAATTGTCCTTCGTTATAGTCTCTTCTTCGTCCATGAAAATCTGCCTGCACCTGCACTCCACGCTGCAAAATCCTCTATCTCCTCTAGAAACCAAAACCCAAATCATGAGAGAAAAGAAAAAAAAATATATATATATGTAGATATATTTGTGGGAGAGAAGTAGAAGTATATTACTTGTACATGTAAATGTCTTTTCCAGGCAAGAGCTTCTGGTTGCAGAGGTAGCAGGAATGGAGGAAGGAATTGTTGTTTCGAGAAGAAGAGTTGATGGTGAGGTTGAGGACGGCGGCTTTGCTGATAACTTGGGAGGATTTTGGAGAGAAATTTCCGTGGTTGGATTCCAGAATGACGCTTAAGCCGACCATCCTTCGAGCATTTCTGTCGGGAAATGGAGAGGGATTTGTGTTTGTGTTTCTGGGAAAACAAAATAAATAAGCAGAGCAGATGGGAAAATGAGAGGGAAAGAAGAACAAGAACAAGAAGACGATGATGGTACGGATGGTGAGTGGTGGGGCCCACTACAGCTATGGAGCAGTAACACAAGGACGATCAGCGTAGCGACCGATTTGACTTCTAGTGCTTATTAACTGCCACGTACCCCTTTTCTTTTTTTTTTTTACATTTTCCATTTACTTTTTTATTTTTTTTTATTTTCCAATTACAATTCTTTTTACTTTATCAATTTTTATTTATTTAATTTTTTTTAGATGAAAAACGTATTTAGGAGCGGGATCCAGACATTTTACCTATTGGTCGAGTGTATAAGTCAATTACGGTTCAACTATTTTCGCTTTGGCTTAATTTTTTTTTTTAATTTTTGGTTAAAAATCACTTTTGAGCCATTAGATTTCATGAAAGTAACGATTTGATCCCTAAACTTTGATTTGTAATGATTTAATTTCTATACTTTTAATTTTATAACGATTTAGTCCCTGTATTTTCAATTTTGTAACAATTTAGTTCTTGAACGTTAATAAGTAACAATTTAGTCTCTATACTTTTAAAGTTGTAACGATTTAGCTCATAACGTGAAAAATAATGTACAGATTTAATGAAATTTTTTTATATAGATAGCTTAATAAACTAATTTGGGACCAATATGTTTATAAGCTACAAAGTTTAATCATTATATAATAAAAATCGACATTTAATTTTGATGGTTTTTTTTTTTTTTTTTTTGCGACAAGGATTAAATTGTTACAAATTTAGAAGTACATAGGCTAAATTGTTATAAATTTGAAAGTATAGAGACTAAATTGTTATTTAGACTATATTATATTGTTAGAAGTACAGGGACTAAATTGTTACAAATTTGAAGGTACAGAGACTAAATCGTTATTTATTAAAGTACAATGACTAAATTATTACAAATTTGAAAGTTCATGAACTAAATCGTTACAAATCAAAGTTTAGGAACCTCAAATTATTACTTCATGAAAGTTTAGGGACCAAAAATTATTCTTAACTTTTTTTTTTATGACGTTTAGAGTGGGAACATCTAACCTCTTAATCGAAATTACATAGTAAATTATTGAGCTAGGTTCACTTCCACCTTTTAAATTTGTATCTATTTTTTCTTTTAACTTTAAAAAATATTTAATATAATTCTAAAATTTCAAATTTCAAATATTGAAATTGACCAATGACGAATGAAATAGTAATTATTATCATATTCATTGAGTTTGGCTCAAATTGACTATTTAATAAGTATTTAAACTTTAAAAATATTGATAAAATACTATTTTAGTTTCTATACCTTAGGTTTCATTTCATTTTTATTATTGTACTTTCAAATATCCAAATTTAGTATATGTACTTATCATAAAATGAGTAGACTAATTTTAAACTTTATTGAAAGTACAATAATTGAACTTACAAACATTTAGGATGAGAAAATTCAAACATCCTTGACTTATAAATTGAGGGTACAAGTCAATTACTGTTAAACTATGCTCACTTTGATGAATATTCGAAAGTATAAAAGCTAAAATATAATGAAACTAAAGTATGGGAATCAAAATGATATTTTAACTCGGTTGTAATTTAAGTTTTCTTTTTCCTTCTTATTTCGTCTGCTTGTGGTTACGTTTTAATTAAGCATTTATAATCTTTCTTTAATTGGCAGTTTTATTCAAAAGCTATGGAATTTTAGGCCCATGCCTCCTCTAACTGATCTAAACCAACGGCAGCATTATACTGTATTCTTTTTGTTTCTGTGGATTTGATTCGTTTTTTTTTTTTATTAGCTTGTTTTCTTATATTATATACTTTTTTTTTTAATTCTTTTTAATGTTCTGATAACCTTGTGTTTGATTATTGATTGTTATATCTTTTTATTATCTTTTAGGTATTTCCTGCGTTAGATGTTTTTTTTTTCTTTAAATATAATAGTTTTCTTTCTATTCTTAGTCTCCTAGGCTGTTTGATAATTCCACTCAAAATTATTAAATATTAAACTATATAAAATATATGAGACTATTAGATTTTGAGAATTTTTGTTTTAATCTTTCAACTTTGAAATTGTTTTTTTTTTAAAAAAAAAAAATAGTCTGGACTTTTTTTTTTTTTTTTGAGATGATAGATGAAAATTGATAGGTAGAAATTATAAGTGACATCATTTACAAGTTACAGTATCATTCACGTAGATTGATGTAAAAGTTGATGTGCAAAATTGATTATGTGTGAATAATGGTATAAATGTCGTCAAATAATATCCTTTGGATTGCAAATTATATCATATACATGTTTTTCAACTTCTACACATCAAGTGTCATATCAATTTTTCTTTTAATTTAACCTAAAAAAAAAAAAAAGAAGCGCTCACAATTTCAAAAGTTAAAGATTAAAATGAAACTTTTATGTCTAGGGAAACTTACTACAATTTTCAAAAAGTATTTGGTATAATTTAATCATTACTATATAAAAAGAATCAAGTATCTTTTTTCTTTTTGGGACTAAATGCTTTACATAAAAGTCTTTTAAGACTGTAAAACCAACTATTTTTTTTTTTTTAAAGGGACTGTAAAACCAACTATTAAAGTGAAATGTAATAACATGTCCTTAATTTTTTTATTTAATTCAATAGTATTTAGGGGTGAGGGATTCAAACTTTTAACCTATCGGCCAAGAGTACATGTCCATTACCATTAAACTATGCCCACTTTGACAAACATACCCTTAATTATGTGTAAAGAATCATCATCTCGCTTAATAGAAAGTGGGCTAATAGAAAAATGCTCATCCTTGTGTGGGGACCTAACATAATAAATTTAATTTGTACATTGTCTATTTTCTTGCTCAATATAAATGAAACATAGAGTAGAGTAAGTCCTAGTTGAACACAACTCAACTGGTTAAGACATATGTTATCGATTAAAAAAATCAGAGTTTCAAATCTTCTACATACTATTATTATATATATGTGTGGTTTGTTTTTTAGAGCATATTTCTATTGCCAAAACGAGCCTAGCTCAGTGGTAATTGACATGTACCCTCGACCAAAAGGTCAGAGGTTCGAATTCTCACATTCCCAAATGTTGATGTACTAAAAAAAACATTTTTCCATTACATGTACTACAATAGTTTTAAGCGCCATGTACTCTTCTTTCTTCTTCTTTTTACTATTTAATTTTGCTATTTTAAAAATTTTCATCATCAAGTTTTTTTTTTTCTTGTAAATTAAAAAAAAACAATTATGGTTGAAAATATGCTTAAATTAGGGCAACAAACATGTGCAACATGTCTAACTAAATTCTTGCATATTTGTAGTTTCTCCCCTCTAAACACTCCTCTAAAAGAGCATGTTATTGACTTATTGGATTACCTCATATCATTTGAATATATATATATATTTTTTTTGAGTAAATATATATTAAAAAGATTTATAAAAATAAAAAAATATACAATAGTTTTGAGTGAAGTGACAAGTGAACTAGAAAAATCATGTAACAGAAGACACTAGATATTTGAGTAGATATTTCTATTGAAAGAATTGTACTCTTAACTTGATAATAATATATATCAATTTTTACCATAAACTTTCAATTTCGAGAAACTGGACCAAAAAATTTGATTAGTGTCTTAAATTTCATCTTTAAACTTGTAGAAGTGCTACCATTTTTATCTTAAATTTGAATAAACGTTGCAATTTTATCTTCTAATAAACTCTGTTTGAAGAATTATTCACAAAATAATTCTTCCCACGTGTCTTTGATCAATTACAAAATGTATATTTGATACGAAATTGATGAAACTTCAACACTAAAGTGGATTTTTGTTGAAATTTATGAGATTTATGAGATTTATTCTATAATCAATTTTGTGTATTTGTCGAGTCGAATTTTGTGTGAGTCTTGATTTTCATTAAAATTAATGAATTTAAGACTTTACCCATTTTTAAAAGATATATCATAGGTAATTTTGGACCACTTTGAAGCAAGGAAGGGGGAAAACCCCCTTCGATTCCGGCGCCGGAGAGGGAGGAGGGAGCTCCCTCCTCCCTCCTCGTTCCAGCCTTCGTTTTGTTTTTGTTTTTTTTTAACAGTAAAAAGAGGGAGAAAGAAAAAGAAAAGGAGAGGGAGGAAAAAAAAAAAAAGAGTGCCGGCGAGCGGTGGCCGCCGGCCGCCGGCCACCGAAGATATGAAGAAGAAGAATGAAAGGATGAAGAGGAAGAAGATGGAGAAGAAGAAGGGAAGTAAAGAGATGGAGAAAAAATTAAATAATTAAAAAAATAATAATATTTTAATATTTTTTTATTTTTTTATTTTAAAAAAAATTAAAAATAATTTTCTTTATTAAAATAATAGTGTCACGTCAGCAACTGTTAAAATTTAACAGAAAAGTTGACGGCAGGGACCAAAATGCTCCTTATCTCAAAACTAGGGGTATTTTTATTGAGTTTGAAAACTCAGGGACCAAACTGTCACTTAACCCAAACCTCAGGGACTAAAAGTGTATTTTTCCCTTTATTTTAATATCCTGAGTTGATTTCTATTTCATAATTCAAAAACCACCCCATGGTCCCTTTTTCACTATCGTTTTCACCTTCTCTCATAATAGATGTAGAGGTTCAGAGAATGAAAAGGAAAATGAAAAAACAAAAGAAAAAGAAAAAGAAAAGGGAAAAACACATTTTTAGTCACTCAGTTTTGAAAAATAGGTACGTTTAGTCCTAAGTTTTTAAAATGGACCTTTTTAGTCCCTAAGTTTTGAGAAATAGGTGCATTTAGTTTATAAGTTTTCAAAATAAACATTTTTAGTTTGAGTTTTGAGAAATATGTTGAAAAGGTATCATATTATTTTTTCAACTTTTTTTAATTAATTATTTTTTAATATTGAATGCTTTTTTAAATTAAAAAAATAATATGAGTGACATTTTAAACCTATTTCTCAAAATTCATCGACTAAAAATGTCCATTTTGAAAACTTAGTGCCGTTTTAAATCTATTTCTAAAACTTAGAGATTAAAAATGTCTATTTTAGAAACTCATAAACTAAACACGCCTATTTCTCAAGATTCAGAGACCAAAAATGTATTAAAAAAAAAAAAAAAAAAAAAAAAAAAAAAAAAAAAAAAAAGCCTACAAAATTGTGTCCTTAAAAAGGAGATTTCTCGAGAAAATATCGACTTTTACCTTATATTAATATTCCCAAACTTTCAATTTCATCGGATAACACTTTAAACTTGATTAATATTACCGTGGTTACTTTGAACTTGAATAAGTTTTACAATTTTTCTTACTTTCCAATAGACTTCCATTTGAAATATTGTCAACGAAAATATTTCTCTGTACATTAAATGGGAGTACTATATATACTTGAAGCAAAATCAATAGATCTTCATAGAAAAGTGACAATAGAGTCGAAATTTTACTAAAATTTATAGTTTTGAAAGATTTGTTCAACGGTCGATTCTATGGATTAATCAAACTTAATTTTATGCAATATTAGTTTATTGTTGAAATTTGAAAGCTTCCAGAACATATAAGTTTAATGAAAATGAAACTCAGGATAAAATTGGCAACACAAGTTTAATTTTAGCGTTGAATTTAGTAAAAATTGATATAACCTCATGAATTAAAGGGTAAACAAATTATTAATTATAAAATATTTTTTTTTTTTAAAAAAGGGTTACATTTAATTTATTATTATTTTTTTAAATACACAATACGAATTTGTGTGTGATGGTGTTAGGACTAAAATGGTGGGGAACCGAGGGAGATAGGAATAAATAAGAGAGAGAATTAAAATAGTGCCACCTTAACAAGGTACAAAATAATTAATGAAGGAAAGAAGAAGGAAAAAAAAAGCCACCGAAAACGACAAAAAATAAAATAAAATAAAATAATAATATTGCATAAAACTTTTAGGTTGGCCCTTTTGATTGGCTTTGGTAGTTGCCTGCCTTGCTTCTGTCTCCTTATTCTCGAGGGGGCCTTCCGTATGCTCTAATAATGCACGACAAACAACATCTCTCTCTTCCCTTATTATTTAGGTCCCGTTTGATAACGTTTTTTGTTTTTTGTTTTTGAAAATTAGGCTTATTTTCTTTAAATTTCCTCACCATAATTTTCATTTTTGTTAAAGGCACACTTGAATTCCTAACCAAATTCTAAAAACAAAAACAAGTTTTTGAAAACTATTTTTTTTAGTTTTCAAAATTTGGTTTGGTTTTTGAAAACATGGGAAGAAGGTAGGTGAAAAAACAAAGAAACTTAGAGTTGGGAGTGGTGTTTATAAGCCTAAAAACCAAAAACCAAAAACAAAAAACCAAATGGTTATCAAACGGGGCCTTATTTATTTATTTTCTCAATTATTTTGTTTTATTTTAATTAAGTATTAATGGTTAAATTATAAGTTTAATTCGGATACTTGCGCATGAGTTTGCTCGTGCAGCTGCCTCTAATGGAGGTTTTGAGTTTTTTGGATACTCTCTTCTTTGCAATGAGGAAGATGAAGTGATTTGGAGGGAATTTTCTTTCTCCAACTGGTTTGCCTCGGTTTTATCTGAAGGAGTTATTGTACCGAACTCTCTCTTTTAATGAAGCATTTTATTTATCAAAGAAAAAAAAATCGTCTGCTTTGAGGTTTGTGTCAATTTGGTCCATGGACTTTTAAAATTGTCCAAGTGTATGTTTGGAAGTGATTTTGAAATTGCTAAAATCACTTTTGTTATGTTCAAAATTACTCTGAAACGTACTTTTGATTGTTCAAAAAGAATTTCAGGTTTGATTTTGCACTTTTAAATGTGATTTTCATATCATCAAAATTGATTTTGAATATTAGAGACATGTTTTAGAGTGATTTTGCATATGACATGTGATTTTAACCATTTCAAAATCACTCCAAACATGCACTAACAAGTATCTCGACTTTCAATTTTGTGTCTAATAGGTTCTTGAGAAATTTGAAATCTTTAAAAATTAATTGATCTACTAGATATAAATTTGATTTTTTTTTTAATGGAGTCGTAAAAAATTTTAATTTTGTTTCTAGTAGATCCGTGAATTTAAAAAAAATTAAAAGTTCAAAAACTAAGGTCCCGTTTGATAATCATTTCGTTTTTTGTTTTTGGTTTTTGGTTTTTGAAAATTAAGCCTATAAATACTATTTTTACCCACACGCTTCTTTGTTTTTTTTATCTACATCCTTTCCCCTGTTTTAAAAAACCAAGCAAAATTTTGAAACACAAAAAAAAAAAAAAAGTAGTTTTCAAAAACTTGTTTTTGTTTATGGAATTTGGCTAGGAACTCAAATGTCTCCTTAACAAAAATGAAAACCATTGTAGGGAGATTGAGAGAAAACAAACACAATTTTCAAAAACAAAAAACAAAATGGTTATTAAACAGGGCCTAAATTTTTAATTTAACCAATATTATAATAGTTCGGAACTTTTGTGATAAAATAGTAGATTTAGTGGTATGATAACTTATTTTGTGAAAATGGCACAAATGTAAAAAAAGAAATATATACTGACAATAATATACATATTGTTATGGGCGAAAATTAGCCAACGACATTTCATGCAGGAAGGCCCAAACGCATCGGGCCCGAAGACGAAACAAGCCCAGCTCACGAAGCAAGGGGCCGGAACACATTCTGACCCCATACCACAACCCTCGGCCTCGGCCCAAGGGAGAGGCCAAGGGTAATGGTCGGCCTCAGCCCAATGCCAAGGCCGACCAGGGCCAAAGGCCTGGTGACTCCCAAAAAGCTTAGCGGGGGAAGAAACTCTAGAGGAAGTCTATAAAAGGAAGGTGGCGCACACTCACAAGTATGAAAAATCAGCCCCTAAATTTACTATACAGGTTTTCCGACCAAAGCTGACTTAAGCATCGGAGTGTGTGTGGTCTACACCACACCGGTGTCCAGCGTTTGTTTGTCTTGCAGGTCACGTCTTTCCCGCTTGTTTACAAATTCACTGTTAACCGTCACGTGGAGCGAAGGGTAAATTCCCAAGCGAAATTTGACCATCAACAGTTGGCACCATCTGTGGGGAGGGCATTGACAAGCAAACGTTGTATGCAACAAGTAAGCACGACGACAATGGAACACGAGAATCAGTCGGTAGCAGATGTAGTGAGCCCCTTTGGTTCGGCTCCAAGCCCAAGAGATCGAGATTGCAGAGATTAAGGGGAGGATGAACGAGATGGGGCAGAGCCTGACTGAAATCCTCACTTTGTTGAAGAAGCCCAAGTTCGCCAGGCGCGAGGAAGAGCATCTACCCAGAGACCCCAAGAAGGGTAAGGGGATAGTCGACGAGGAGGTAGGAGATTCAGAGAGTGTAACTAGCCGAATGCACCCTCCAAAGAATGACCAAACCCAGAAGGAAGTTGGACCAAGTTACAAAAAGGCCCGCAGAAATTCGCCACAAAAGCCAACGCCAAGTATGTACACGGGGAACAATGACAGGAAAAAGTTAAATGCTCAGGCAAGGTCCGAGGCCAACCAGAGCCAGAAGGGGCGAGACCGGAAGTTATCCAAGTGGTTGAAAGAGGAAGATAGTCATCACAACTTCCAAAGGAGGACAGAGAACGAGGACATAGAAGGGCTGATCGGGCAAGTGGGGTCAGTCTTCACCGATGAAATAATGGGAGGAGAGGTGCTGCATAAATTCAAGGTACCCAACTTCTCACAGTATGATGGAAAGAAAGATCCAAAATAGCACCTAAATGCATACAAAACCTGGATGGATTTCCGCGGGGCGAACGAAGCAACAAGGTGTCGAGCCTTTGCGCTAACATTCACAGGTTTGACAAGGCAATGGTTTGGCAAGATCCCGTGAAAGTCAATTGGTTCGTTTAGAGAGCTTGCCCGAGCATTTGTTACGCAATTCCTAGGAGCCCGAAACCGGCAGAAGCCTCAGATCAACCTGCTGACAGTAAAGCAAGGGCCCCAGGAAAGCCGAAAGGATTATATTAACAGATTTAGTAACGAAGTTTTGTAGGTGGAAGGATACAACGACGGGGTTGCCTTGACCGCTATAATTTCAGGTCTGCAGGATGAGAGGCTGCTCAACTCAATCGGAGAGAGCCAGCCACGAACATACGTGGAGTTTATGACCCGAGCACAAAGGTACATAAGCGTCGAGGAGCTATTGAGATCCAAACAGGAAGAAAGAGAAGGTCGGGGGATGTCAATATCAGACCGACGTTGAGAAGACAGGGGAAAGAGGCACCAGGTCAAGGGAAGAGGCCGGAGCCGACTTGAGCAGTCCTCGGCCAATGGCCGAGGCTGATTAGAGGCCAAGGAGCCGCAAGGCCGTGCGGAACCAAAAGCCAGATTCGATCGGTATACACCACTAACAGCTTCGCTTGAACAGGTGTTGGCTGCAATACAGGACACGAATCTGTTGAAATGCCCAGAAAAGTTGAGGTCAGACTCCGACAGGAGGAACAGAAACAAATATTGCATGTTCCACGGAGATCACGACCATACAACCTGAGAGTGCATCCAGTTACGGGACGAGATAGAAACCCTAATCCGAGAGGGTTACTTGAAGGGAGTTCATAGGACATGACAGGGGGAAGAGGCCGATGCAGACAGAGCCAGGCAAGGGAAACAATAACCCACCTTTCGAGATACGAACAATTTTAGGAGGACCATCCGGAGGAGAGTCAAGCAGAAAGGGAAAGGCTGCAATTCGGGAGGCACAACAAGAGCCCGGAGGGCAAGGTATGTACTCGCTCCTACTCGATGAAAACTCACTAAAGTTAGAGTTTACAAAGAAATAGGCCGCGGGGATACATCATCCGCACAACGACGTGCTGGTGGTCACCCTAACGATTGCCAACACAAAAGTTCACCGAATCCTCGTCGGTGGAGGGAGTTCTGCTGATGTACTCTCAACCGCTGCTTTCGATGCCATGAAGCTGGGAAGCGATCGCCTGAGGCCGAGCCTCACACCGCTGGTGGGGTTTGGCGGAGAAAAAGTAAGCCCAAAAGGAAGCGTTGAGCTGCCAGTGACGTTTGGGGAAGGACTGCAGACAGTAACGAGGATGATCAAGTTTCTAGTGGTAGACTGCGTCCCAGCATACAATGCCATCTTGGGACGACCCACCCTACATGGACTCAAAGCTGTAGCCTCAACCTACCACTAGGTCCTAAAATTCCCAACTGAAGAAGGTGTAGGAACAGTGTATGAGAGGCAAAAGATGTCGATGGAATGTTACTTTATGGCACTCAAGAACGTCAACAGAAAGGTTCAAGCAACGTCAGCCTCGGGAGATGGCCGAGGCCGAGCATTTGAGGGAACAAGCTATCCCCTTCCAATGGAGCATTGATTTCTTTTGATTATGTTTTCCAGTCCGCTAGGACCATGTTCAGCTTTCTTTTATGTTTAACAACACATTATTCATAATGTAATCAGTTGATTTATTTGAAATAAAGCACTTCGAATTTCGTTTCAGAAGTTTACAGCAGCTTGAAGAGAGGTCCGGGGACTCCTTAGGCCTCCCCAAGCTTTTTCCCCATAAGAGTGTACGCACCCCTGTGATGAACACAACAACTTGAAGAGAGGTCCGGGGACTACCTAGGTCTCCCCAAGCTTATTTCCCAGAAGAGTGTACGCACACCTGTGATGAACACAACAGCTTGAAGAAAGGTCCGGGGACTCCCTAGGCCTCCCCAAGCTTTTCCCCAGAAGAGTGTACGCACCCCTGGGATGAACACAACAGCTTGAAGAGAGGTCCGGGGACTCCCTAGGCCTCCCCAAGTTTTTTCCTTAGGAGAGTGTACGCACCCCTAGGATGAACACAACAGCTTGAAGAGAGGTCTGAGGACTCCCTAGGCCTCCCTAGGCCTCCCCAAGCTTTTTCCCCAGAAGAGTGTACGCACACCTGGGATGAACACAACAGCTTGAAGAGAGGTTCGGGGACTCCCTAGGCCTCCCCAAGCTTTTCCCCAGAAGAGTGTACGCACCCCTGGGATGAACACAACAACTTGAAGAGAGGTACGGGGACTCCCTAGGCCTCCCCAAGTTTTTTCCCCAGAAGAGTGTACGCACCCCTGGGATGAACACAACAGCTTGAAGAGAGGCCCGGGGACTCCCTAGACCTCCCCAAGCTTTTCCCCAAGAGTGCACGCACTTCTGGGATGAATACAATACCTGAAGAGAGGCTTGAAAATTTTCTCAACCTCCCAAAAGTTTCTCTAATTGGGTGCACGCGCCCCGAGGATGAGTATGGCCAAGCAAATTGGAAGGAAACACGGAAGGAATGCTCGGCCTCATGCCGGTGCCGAGGCCGAGCACCCCAGTGTCGAGGCCGACCCAGAGGCACGTGCAGGGAAATGCTCAACCGCGGAATGAGTACGGAGCAAGCAAGCGGGTGATGTGGATGAAGGGGATAAAAGTCCCTACGCAGCGGAAGCGCATCGATTGGACCTTACGCCGTATATTAATTAACATTAAAATATCGTTACGAAAAAACTCAAATAAACTTTAAACATACTTTAAAGTTGTTGTAAATAGCTATAAACATGCTTGAAAATTAAATCTAATTTATTTTCATGCTTTTCTAAAGAAAAAAGAAAGAACCGTTACAAACCTTCATTGTAGACTTGATCGTTCTTCGCCAACGACGCTTCAACGAACGAAAACGCAGTGATCCCTCCTTGATTTCTTCGCTAGAAATTTCTTCTTCAAAGACACAATAACCACAGAGGTTACACCAGTATGTCTCTAAGTTTAGGAGGCAAAAGACTTGTGGGAGTCTTTCTCTAAGAGAGAGACTAGAGAAAATTCTAGGTCTTGTCTTGTGAGTCTAAGAGCAAGAGGAGAGTGTACTGAACCAATTAGGTCTAGTGTTCTATTTATAGAAGAGAGATCATGAATAAAATATTCAATTAAATCAATCTTTTCCAAAATTGATTCAATCTTATTCCTTATTTAATCAATTCATGATCAATCAATTCCATAATTGATTAATCTTTTCCATAAATGACTAATTACTTCCATAAGTGATTAGATCATTTTCATAAATGATTAATCACTTCCTTAAGTGATTAATTATTTTTCATAATTGATTAATTCCCGGTTAATGAATTATTTAATTAATTAACCACCAATTAAATATCACATATTTAATTTCCGACCTTGAATTAATTAATTTGCCCAAATAGATTTTAGGCCTTAAAATTAATTAATTAATTATTTGAACTCTTTCAAACTTCCATAAATTTAATGTGACTCAAATTTATATTAATATTTGAATTTCTTCAAATATTAATTTCTCTCATAATAATATATCAATATATATTATATTGTTTCCCTTAGTAAATTGAACATTTTCAATTTACATTTATTACTTAGTTGCCTCAAATTACTTTATGAGCTACCAGTGGGACCTAATGGACCTGCAGATCAGAAAGCTCCAACGATATGAGATTAATTGGTCAAACTCATTAACCAAATTAATCAATATTTGTTAACTGTGTGTACACTCCACTATAGACTCACAGTTGCACTCTTCTCACTGCAGACATATTTTCTATGTCCACGGATATAGACCAATATCGACTAGTTAGTCCTTCACGAGTGTCCGTAACACCAGCTGGGTCAAATTACCGTTTTACCCCTGGGTTACTTCTATTTCCTTAAGTACCAGTTCTTCTCTAATGAACAACCTGTTTGTGGTCCAACCATCAAACAGAAAACTCTCTCATGCCATTGAGAGGGTATGACCCTTTGTTCAAGACTCGGAGTCACGACTTAAGGGAACACTCATCTGCTTCCCTAAAGTCGGGAAGGAGTGAATTCCATCTCGTACGATTATGTTCCCAGCTCCCCATTCGGTCTTGTCCCCAAAATGGTAGGCTTATTGAGTCGGCGTATTGGCCACTCTCACCCATGCAAATCAAAGGACAATCTCTCATGAGCAGGAGTCCATAATCAACTCAGGATTAAGACTAAGTTGTCTAGGTCGTCCTAGTGAAATAGAAAACCAACTAGTTAACGGTTTTATAACCAGTGGTTACTATTTCGTGGTCCGGTCTTATGCAAACTCATTGCATAGGATACCCCCACTCGCATGTCTCCTACACGAACGCGTTGGATCGTAGCGTCTGTATCAAATACAAAGTGGGTCGTATCCATAGTGTCACCAAGATAAGGCACCCAGTCTTATCCCTATACTATAGACCCTTTAGACTGTTTCTTGAACAATGACCCCATATGTCGCTACATATAGTTCAAGACTCATATTACAGCCTAGGATGTCTAGTTTATTGGATTAGGGTTATTATTAGGCAAATACAAATATAAAATAACTAATAACATTTAATGGAAAAATATATCAATAATATTTCATTAATATCCGGTCAACGGTTACATTCACTACCTACGAGTTTTAGGGCATAAAACCCAACAGCGGAGGCATGAGCCGACCTCATGCTAAGGCAGAGGCCGACCACACACGCCGAGGCCAGGTATGAAGTTATTCTTCTTACTCAAAAGATGCAACTCTTGAGATAATAAATGTACATTTTGAGTTGGGGCTGAGGATAGAGGTGAGTTAAGGTCGTTTCTTTGCTAAGGTGAAGAAGTTAGTGCAAGCTAAGGTCATTCCATCCCTTTGTTGTGATCATCATGATGAGTGTTTTTTTATTTCATTCCATGTCGTAAATATGATCACTCTCGCTGCTGTGATTTTGACTCTTTTTTATCTAAGATAAAGTTACCACACGAGTTATGATGGGACTTTTTTATGCATATGGTTTCTCCTATTCTGGTGGAGATTTCCTTAATAATTCCAAGACTACTTGAAATGTGGCAAAGGAGTTGTTAAAAGATAAAGAAGTCTGATTTCTCATTGATTGAAAGGAAAAAGTACAAATGCATGGAAGGGAAACACGAAACAGAAGTCACAAAAGCAGTACATAGCAAGAGCAGAAAATCAGACGAAGTAGAAATATGTTAAGAGGTCGCTCAGCGGTTGTCGTCTTCAGAAGTGATCTCCATGTCCTCCATCCCACTTGAAGAACCGTCAGACACCGGGTAAGCGTCAGGATTGGTGCGCATGCCAGAAATTTCACCACGGACAACAGAAGGGTCGAAGGAGGCGTCATGCTTCCTAACACGCATAAGCGCCCACTTGTTCCCGTCAGTCCAAATTTCATTCTGCATGTTGATATACTCGTCAGTCCTCTTATACGCTTCGACTAGGTAGTTTGCATCGGCAAGGTGAGCATTTGCCTCGGCAAGCTGGACTTTGGTCCTGCTGAGCTCAGCCTTGTTGAGCTCCAAGTCTACCTTAACATCCGCCAGGAGCCTGTTTGTGCGGTCCAGGCTCTTTTGGGCTTGAGCAAGCTCCCGACGAGGTACATTGTGCCTTTGCAAATCACTAATCTTGTTGGCCAAGCTGATGGATGAGGTAGTGACAGAGAGAAAACCTGTAGAGAACGAGAAATCCAAAAGTCAGCAGCTATTTCAGAAGAAAACAGAATAGCACCTTAGTAAGCCAACCTCGCGAAGTTGGCGCTGAGCCACTAGGATCCCTCGGGCAGGATCGTTGAAGCCAATTTCCCCATCCGGCTGATGAGATTGCAGCCCTTACCAGCATATAAAATCCTGAGCCAGAGCGTCAACCTCACTCCCTGTCCCGGAGTACCCTTATGGTAGATCGAACATTGGAACTCCAAACTCCCTCCTCCCGGTGGCGGAAGGGATAGGGGGCGGCGGTTACGGGTAGATCTCCGAAGGTCTGCGGTAGAAGACCGTGGAGAAACGAAGGGAGTGTCCGACTCGTCCTCAATGACGATGGTGACATCAGGGCGGGACGAACCTGCCTCGTTAGCAATTTTCTTTCCCTTCTTGCGTTCCCAAAAAATGGAACGAGGTGCCATGGCTAGCTGCAGCAACGAAGGAAAGGATTTATAGATTAAGGTAGTCAGGAAGTTAAGTGAAAGAAAAGCTGCTAGAGACCGAGAGACTTGCCTGATCGGGGGCGAGCAAGGCCAATTGACAGCATGTGTTCCTGTTTGACAAGATCAGGACCGAAGCGGTGTGCAAGATCAATCTGTTGGACGATTTCAGAAAACTCACGTGCTTCAGCGGAGCGCCACACCCTCCTCTGAACTGTGCAAATGACAGCAAAAAACAGTGAGTTAGAAGAATCAGAAGAAACCCCAAGATAAGCAACTCAACTCACCATACTCCCCAAAAATTGTTGGAACATCAAAAGGATTATAATTCGGCCCGCACTCCCGCCAATTTCCACTCACAAAGAACCAATTTTTTAACCAATTTTTAACAGAAGTTGGGTTATGCACTATGACCCCTTTTCTAGCGCTTATGTAATAAAACAAATGTCCTATATTAGGATTGCGGTTAATCGAATGAAGAGAAAAGAAAAGGTCAGTAGACATAGAAGCCTCCTGCTTGCACCAGGCCCATAAGACAATGCAACCAATGAGGTGGCTCCACCCATTGGGCACTATCTGGGTCGGGGCTAAACCCGTGAGTACAAGAAAGTGTTGAAGGATAAGAGGAAGCGGAAGGCGAACGCCAAATTTGAACATAGCGGGATAAAAAGCAACTTCACCCTCTGGAGGATGAGCAAAACTTTCTTGAGGACCAGGGACCCTTAAACACACATCTTCGGGAATATCATACTCATATCGCAAACGCTCAAGTTGAGTCGCGGTCACTGAGGATGATAAGGCCAAAGGATGAGCAGGAGGCCCGAAGTCGCTATCTTCCAAAAAGGAAGAATCGTTGTCATAACCGGAGCTGTAAGACGCCTCCTCAGGGTAGAATTCACCTAGAGAGGTGACAGTATCATCGCTGTCCATAACGAAAGTGCGAGGTGATAACAAGCATAGCTAGCTATTTTTCTCTTATTAATTAAGCTAGCTATTTACAATTATTTGCCCAAATTTATGCATTTTTATGTTTTATTTGTAGGAAGTATGTGTTTGAAGCTTAATTCAGCAATTGGAGTCAAATGGAGTTCAATCCTAAAAAAAAAAAAAAAAAAACAAAAAGCGTCGCGACGCTATAGAAAATTTTCCAAAAATGCGGATCGCGACAGCGTCTCGACGCTACGACGAAATTTTGCTATTTAAGCATCCTTTCGGCTAGGTTTTTGGGGAACCAATTTTGGGACTTTTTGGAGCCGTAAACAGAGGAAAAACAGAGGAATTCAAGGCTGAAGCAAAGGGGAAAATTCGGAAATCAACCCATTGTTCGTGGGGATCGTGACGGGGACGTTCGGTCTCGGCCTACAACGAGTTTAATTCTTCTTTCCCTCACTTTAGTTAGATTTTTATGGCTTTTACATGTTTAGTTGAGCTTGTAATTTTGATCATGAGTAGCTAAACTTGTAAGCTTAGGGATTGATGTAGTTGATTGTGTTTATGGATTGATTTATGGTTTAAGTTGTGCAATGTTATTATGTTTGTAATCTTGATTTAATGCTTTCAATTAATTGGCCATTAGTTGGATGATTTAAATTTCGAATCTAGCTCGGGAGAGGGGATTTTATTTAGACTTACTCAAGATTGCATGACTAAAGTTTAGTTTCTATTTCGTGACGGTTTTAGATTAACTTTAGAATTGGTTGAAAGATCTATTTGCCTTGCATGATTAATAAACTTAGATAGGGATATCAAGTTGGTTAATTTGCATGAGAATCAATTATACTCGGGAGAGGTAGTTGTGATTAAAGGGTCTTTGGCTCATAATTCCATTGTGCATAATAACTTATTCCTTAAAATCAATCCTAAACTAAATCGGCGAAATCAATTCCCTAAGTAGTTTTCCCAATTGAAATTCCACACTTTTTACTTGCTTTGATTTGGTTTTCTTATCATTCATTCATCACTTTTTGATCCCTAAATAAAATTGGGCAAGATAATTCACAATACTTGATTTGCTTAAAAATCCAATCCAGAGGATGACACTCGTTTACACGAAAACACTATATTATTACTTGACCCGTACACTTGCGGTAAACAAATTGCGCATCACGAGGTAAAAAGAAGGGGAACTACCTTGAAAATGGGAGCTACAAAGAAAAGATGGATGCAAGAGATGGTGATGCTAAGGGCTATTTATAGAGTGAAGGGGAGGGAAAATCTGGAATGAAATTCGAAATTCAAAAAAAAAAAGGGGAGAAGTCGGGTGGGACAAGCCCAAGCTAGGCCTGCCACGGCCAGCAGCAGGCGCCCAGTCGCGCCAGGCATGCGCCTGGCGTGACATGACCGAGGCTGGATGCCTCGGTCCAGCCCCTATTTTGTCTTCTTCCCCTTTGTTTTATTTGCTAACTATGTTCCAACCAGATCCCTATGCTCCTAGTCCCGAGGTCAGTTCCCAACCAATCAGAAAGTTCCCCCTTGGAGATAATAGCAAAAATCCAGCTTGTGTGTCAAACAAAGCAACAACTGAATGGTTGCATCTTCAATTCCAAACCAAATGGTTACTTGTCTGATGACAGGAGGTAGGAAAAATTTCTTTGTTTGTGCATCTTTTATTTGCAAGTAAAATTTCCAAATTGGTTACTACTCTCCATTGAAAGTCAAGGAAAGCCCATGAACTCCAATAGGGAGTGGGGGTTTAATGTTATGGGCGAAAATTAGTCAACGACATTTCATGCAGGAAGGCCCAAACGCATCAGGCTCGAAGACGAAACAAGCCTAGCTCACGAAGCAAGGGGCCGAAACACATTCCGGCCCCATACCACAACCCTCGGCCTCGACCCAAGGGAGAGGCCGAGGGTAATGGTCGGCCTCGGCCCAATGTCGAGGCCGACCAAGGCAAAAGCCCGATGACTCCCCAAAAGCTTAGTGGGGTAAGAAACCCTAGTGGAAGTCTATAAAAGGAAGGCGACGCACACTCACAAGTATGAAAAAATCAGCCCCTAAATTTACTATACATGTTTTTCGGCCAAAGCTGACTTAAGCATCAGAGTGTGTGTGGTCTACACCACACTGATGTGCAGCGTTTGTTTGTCTTGCAGGTCATGTCTTTCCCGCTTGTTTACAAATTCACTGTTGATCGTCACGTGGAGCGAAGGGTAAATTCCTAAGCGAAATTTGACCATCAACACATATAAATTAGGGATTTTGATGCATTCTTTTAGCATAGAAGGTCTTTGGTGGTGTGGGATTTGAGGTAGGTCAACATGCATTAAAAACTTGCACTAGTGTGTTGTTGGGCTCCACACATTTTGAGCTTAAATTAGTACATAGATTGAGGTGGTGTTAGCTGAATAAGAATGAAGCTGCATATTTTTGTATGATGTTAGTTATCTTTATAAGGAGTCTCGTGGGGACTGTTATATCATACAACTAATTCGTACTTGACCTCGTGACATAAATTATGCTAGTGATAAACATATGGCTCTCCCCATTAATTTTCTTCAACTTGTCTGGTAGGTCGCTAGGCATATCCAAGGGCGGATCCATGAAGGGGTCGGGGGGCACGTGCCACATTAATATATATAAATCATATTATATAACATAGTTGAAGCCTTGTTTGTTGGTTGGGGGACACCAAGCAAACTTGAGGTTCAGGTATCAAAACACTTCATTTCAAATTCAAATGTTAGATTCTAAAAACCAATTTCATATCTAAATAACAATTTTTTTTATTATATGTAAATTAAAAAAAAGGCTAATATTTTATGCTTTTTCTTCAAACTTTCATATCAATAGACTCCACCATCAACATCGGTTGACTGGATGAACATCGATGAGATATATGGGCTGCTTTTAACCCATTCTTATAGATACCCCTAAAAAAACTTGGTCCATTAATATTTGGCCATTTATCTTGTTGCGATCCAAATAATTACTGGGCTTTTAGGCCCAATTAGCAGAAGGGATCCCACGAGGCCCAAAGAATTACGTTTATCCTCGGCAAAAGAACCGCCAAGAAGTTGAACAAATCCCGCTCCCGGACTGTGATCGTCTTCAGAATCAGAACTGAAGTTGATTTCCCCTGTAATTTCAATTATTCCATTAATTTTTCCTTTTTTCTCGTCTCAGAAGTCAAAATCACTCCGGAAAAGTTTCTCCAATTCCTCATCAATGGCGACCGATAATCATAGCGTGCTACGAAAACGATTTGGCGTAGTGGACGTCTGTCATGTGTTTGTGAAATTTTCTCCCCGAGCTTTGATGAACAATGGCGAATTTGATCGGGACAAAATGGAATTCAAGATCGCTGTTGCCAATGGAGTTAATTAATATGTTAATCGAAATCGAGAAAGTTGGGGAACAATCGTGTTGTTGGTGCTGCAATATCGGTACACTAGGACTAGGCCTGCTTTATTATCCTTAGCACTGCCGGATCATGTCCGCCATGGAAGCTACACAAACGAACTTCGTGACATTTATCTCCTTGCAGTGTCCAATATCTGGTAGATGTTTCCCGGCATCTCGTCAAAGAGAGGCCAATTCGTCAATGGGAGTTGAAAAGCGAACAGCATTATAGGTTGTGGTTGAGAAACAGCAACTGTGAGATTGATTGGTAACTTGTTTTATGTTGGCGCTAAAGAAAATTTCTAATCGACTTTTCATTTCTCTGTCTGTAATTTTCTTACAGGGGCCAGAAAATTCACTTTTCCACGATGCAATTCAGATTTAGGCAGCCAATTTACAGATATTCGATGTGAGTTAAATCTTCACATGTTAATGGATAAATAATTTTATGCATATTTCTCGTGCTTTTTTGCTCCTACTACTGAGGTTGCTGCTTCGAATTAGAAAGCAAATTTGTTCTTATGGTTATGGAGATTCCATATTACTCATTCGGCTGCATGACAGTCGTTTTCAGGTCGTTTCATTACTATATCATCGTCGTCGCGGAAATGGAGTTCGATTGGTAATGTAGAATCTTGCCTTTCCATGGTGGTCCATATTGTAAAGTATGCGCGCCACTACTGTTGCACACTAGGTGTTTGATGTAATGTCTCTGCATAAATTGGTTGCCTCTGCATAATTCTTTCCCCTTTTTTTTTTTTAATTTGAAAAGTCTCACCTAATCATTTCTAGGCATAAAATTGGATTATCTCTCAACTAGCCGAATGGTAATCTCTATTGTAAATAGTAGGTTCGAATCTTGTTTATATTATATTACTCTTAAAGCAAACGCTGTCTCTACTCTGCATCACACATCACACATGTTTTGGTTTCCTATGATAAAATTACTTCAAAAGTTGAAGTACTAAAGTCAAAATCAGACCAAAATTTTACTTTTTGTTACAACTCAACATCTTATCTTAACCACCGATTTGCACCCCATGGGGAAGTAAGTAAGCTGATTTGCACAACTTTTTGAATTCTGTTTTGCAAAGAAATCTATACATTTTAGTCCTTTAATGATTAAAAGTTGTTATTAAATGAAACTGTTAGTCAAGCGTGCTTTCTTTTGGCAGAAATGTTGGACTAAAACTCCGTTGGCACAGGTTCAGCCCCTGGAAATTAGTTGAAGGGTCAGCAATCGGAGGACATAAAGGCACTGATCTTGAACGACAATTCATTAAATTAAGTCTAAAGAGTCTGCAGAAGAGGCATAAAAGCCATGCTGTTCTCTAATTGTTTGACATTATTTTGCTGCCTTTCTTGCACACAGGGAAGGAAGCTGGATTCAACCGTTTAATTACTTTTGCCCGTTTGAGTTTGAAACAAGAGGAATACCATACCCCAGAAATGGATGACAGGTAAGGCAATCAGGTTTATACAGCTTTTTTGCCTCCCAAACATGCACAAAGGCCTTAAATTTAGCTAAGCCTTTTATTTTTCTTTCTTAATGGAAAACCCAACCCCAAGACAGGAGCATTTATCAGAGGTTTTGTATGATTTAGGTGCTGCTTGGAAATAATGATATGGAACTGTTTTAGACTTTTCAAAACAATATTTTACTGTTAGTACAGTAAACCAGGTTGGAACTTAAATTTCCTAAACTTGTTTCCAGTTGAGTGATCTGGAAGATTCTAAACTTGAGAAGTACTTTGAACAGAGAATGAAGAATAAGAATACGTATGGAGCAATATGGACCAATTTTAAATGTTTTTTTACCAAATAATTTTGAATGACTGTTATATGGAATCAATAAAGGTTGAGGTAAATAGTAAATGGTTTAGAGGGAATGAATTTAAGTCATGTTAGCCATCCATTTAGAATTTACTATCCTTTGAGTTCCTGTGGCAATCAAATATATTAGTGTCAAAGAGTTGTCTTATGAAAATAGTTGAGGTGCACAAAAATTGGTCCGGCCACTTAAAGATTATAGATATTAAAAAAAATTGTTATAAAGAAAATACTCCAATAGTGTTGGGATTATGAATGATATTACCTCATTGGTCGCATGTTTTTATCTTTGGTTGAATTTATAATAAGTTAAATCCTTGAATCTGGGCCTTGGGTGCAGTGGGTGCAGATGCATACTTTTTAAAAGAACTACACTAGAAATTGGAGAGCTGTAAATCCACTTGTATATGGTTCAAATTTGGACCACTTTTTTGGATATTTTGGTTCAGCATTGCTTTGTACCATAAAGAAGGAAGAATCAAGCTAGTGTGATGTGGTATATACCAGATTCTAAGTTGAATCACATGCCTAAGTTTAGAAGTTATTAATGAAGCTTATTATCACAAGTTGAAGCAAGTTTGATAGGACCATTTCTTTACGTCATCATGTGTAAAAAAAGGTATTCTCAGAAAAAAGGAAAAAGAAAAAAGGAATAAGTTTGGCTGCTCTGCCACCATAACTGAAGATCTAGCCTTGGAAATGACTATAATGTCCAACATTGTATACATATGATGATATGAAGAATTTGAGAGTTGTATTGTTAAAGGATTGTTTATGAGCCATGCATTTGCTTGCATGTACGATATACACTGTGGCGTAGCGCACGTTTCATTTTGTTGTCTCAATGGCCACACACACACCACACCACACATGGCTGGTCTATTACTGTGCCTCCATATGCCTCTTCCATTTTTTTCGTTATATAATTTTCCGATCATTCGAAAGGGAAATTTCATCCATTGATTTGACACCAAAATTCTCCACCCAAGAAACCAAACCAAAATCAAAACAAAACAAAACAAAAATATTTCACTATCTAAATATATTACAAACATATCCCAATTCCAATTAACCCCAATTTACCTAAAATCAAACAAAATAATAGGCTTTGAAGAAAAATGGAGATAATTATAATATATATATAGTATACCTTCCTATATTAAATCCTAATTATTATACGTCTTATATCATACTTACTTTTGAATCTAACTTTGTGTGTCTTGTTTTTGAACAGGTGACTCTTTGAGAAATTCAGGACCTTCCTCACGTATGGCTGTGTGGATTGCATGTGCAAAGACATTATCTGTGCTTTTGCCTACCAAGTCTTTAGCTTTGATTGACTCCATTTCCCAATCTGTATTGAAAACCACTATTAAGATTGAGACCACACATGCCATCTGAGCTGCCAAAAGCCCATAGCAAAGCCCCACAAACCCAAACTTCCAAACAAACGCCGACAAGACCGCCACCGGCGCCCCCACCATGTAAAATGAACAGAAGTTTATTCCTGCTCCGATCCCCGGCCTTGCACTTCCCCTCAGAATCCCACAGCTTGTTGTTTGCGGGCAATTTGCTAACTCACACAGCCCGATTATCGGCAGAACCGCCATTGTCAGCTCTAGAATTCCCTCATCTTTTGTGAAAACTCTTCCCCATGTCCTTCTGCCGATGGTGGTCAATGAGAGCCCCATCAATGATCCCACCAACGCCAATCCTATCGCCACCACCGCTGCCAGTCTCGCCTTTCTGGGCCGCCCGGCGCCAAGCTCGTGCCCGACTCTGGTCGAGACGGCAGCGCTTAGAGCCATTGGTAACGTGTACATTAGCGAAGTTGTTTGGATTACAATGCCTGAAGTCGCGAGTGCAATCCGCGGGTTGTAGAGGTAGCCAGTGAGAATGGTCATGAACTCATACCACCACCATTCCAAGCAAACTCCAAGACAGCTAGGAATTGCCAACTTGATCAGCATTCCCCATTCCTCACCCATTGTGGCGGCGCTGGCGGCGGTTCCGGCGCCTTTCAGTGGCACAAACAGATTGGCCTCCTTGGGAGAGGAGGAAGAGGATGAAAAGGTAGTACCACGAGTGCAGAATATCAAATAGAGTAAAAGGAAGAAAAGGGTATTGAAATTAGCTATAAAATTGGAGATAGCAATTCCACGGATTCCAAGATCAAGCGTGAAAGTCAAGAAAATGGCGATGGGGACATGTAGGAGAATGGCCAACAAATTGCACCACATGACAAGCCACGTGGTGCCTTTGTTTCTTAGGTAAATACGCAAAGGGTGAAGAAGGCTGTTCAATACCAAATCAGGAACTGCAAAACGGCAATAAACAGCAGCAATTCTCGTAATATCTGGGTTCTGGTGAAGAACCAACATGAGAGGCTCCAAATTCAGCCAAAGAAACCCAATGGGAACGCAAGCAAAAAGCAAAATAACAACAGTTCTTTGTAAAGTCAGAAACGCAATGGAGGAATTGTGAGAGCCAAAGGCTTGGCTGCAGAGTGGCTCCATTCCCATGGCCAGGCCTGAAAGAACTGAATAGCCAGTGATGTTGGTGAAGCCTATGGCTAAAGAACCAGCAGCGAGATGAAGAGTGCCAAGCCTGCCCATGCAAATGACAGAGATCATGTTTTTGAGGTAACCCACTAAACCCATTGCCAAAACAGGGAAGCCAATGTCAGCCATTTGCTTCAGCTCATCCACAACCTTGAGAAAAAGAGAAGAGAAAAAAGAAGAAGAGAGGACCAGAAGGTTAGCAAACAGCAAACAGGTAAGCAATTAAATATATAGTGGTATTATATTATTATTCTCTGGGAGGTTTTTTTTCTTTAAGAATTCGTACCTCTGGCACTGTCGGGTACTTTTGGGACTTCTCTTCTGCAAGCATATTTTTTTTTTCTTTCCTTTGCCCTTTGGTGTGTGTTTCTTTTGCCCTGTGCTAAGGAAAGAGAGAGAGAGAAAGAGAGAAGAGAGAGAGAGAGAGAGAGAGAAGGGAGAAAGCAAATTGAGTGTTGGACATGCAAGAAAAGATTTTAATTTATAGAGATGGGAATTGGACCAATTGGTGGGGGTCTCTTTTATATATGCGTCTATGGGACACATTCTCTCTCTCTCTCTAAAATGCACAAAGGCCCTCTTTAGTTTTGCTCCCCATTAAAAGTTGGATGATTTCAAAGACTAGAAGAAAAATACCCAAACGTTTTATTTTGTGTTTTTTCCATGAACCAAACTAGAATTTTTGGGGTCTCGAATAAAAGAGTTGATCTTTTATGTTTATGATTGTATGATATGATATTGTCCATTTTAAACATATGTTATGCTTCCATGACTGAAATTTTTTTTGTTTTTTGTTTTTTTTTTTTTTTTTTTTTTGACAATATGTGGGGTTGGGGATTTGAACCACAAACCTCGTGGTTATCGGTACAACTTTATATCAGTTGAGTTATGTTCTTGTTGGTCATGACTTTGAGACTTATACCATGGCAATAGATATCCTCATATTCTTTTTTTTTTTTTAGACTTTGGTCACACTTCAAACATTGGAAAGATTAGAGGAACTAGATATCAACTTAATTTTCTAATTCATATTGAGTAACTTTTTGATAGTGTGTATTTTGTTTTTACGTTGATAAAAAATTCAAAAGTTTTGAAGACTTGATGCTCTTAAAACTTCTAGGAGATGTATATGAATCTTAAATTAGATTTGCATAACTTAGTGTCAATTTGGTAGGTAGGTTATATAAATTTAGATGGTAGGTTTATCATTTCCACAAACCTCATAAATTTAGATTTCTAAAATTCATTTCTTAAGCCAAACATAAGTACATTTTCAAATTATAAATTCACAAATTAAATACAAGCTACTTAAAAAAAAAAAAATGCACACTCATACTAATTAAAATTGCAAACAAGATATTCCATGTAGGTTCTCTTTTTAAAGACAAAGTTGGCACTAAGTTTAATGTGGGGTGTTATTTGCTTGTTTCGTATAGAGCATGTATTTCTTGTTTAAACCATGTGATAAAGTTGAAAATAGCATACAAAAATACCCATAGATTTTTATGGAATTTTGGCACTTTCCAAAATTAAGGGAAACATATCCACTCATCTCTTTGTAAAAGGATCATGCGTATAAGTTTAATAAAAAAAAATACCTTGATTTTTCTTCACGTGGGAAAAAGTGGAGCCACATTTTTTCTTATGGGAAAAATTGGTAGCTTGCTAATCACTCTTTTGATATGTTTCTTCATCATAATTTGATAGGTTTTTGGTTTCATAATTATCCCATAATTTATTTTATTTGTCCCACACAATATCATCATTTTCTCATATATGTTTATACAACTCAAATAGTTAGTGTGTTATTGTTTGTGACCAAAGAATTATTTTTCGATTTTCTGAAATGGAAATTCACTATTTGTTAACATGGGAAGTCGGTCGAATAGTAAACAAATATTAGTTGAGTTTTCTCGTGTTAAAACAATGATGTCCTTAAATTTTGAGAGTATCCTTAAATATTTAAAAAAAACATTAAACAAATATAACTCAGGAACAATACGAACTAAAAACATAGTAATTTATCGAACAATTTAGAAGTTTAAATTGTTCTATAAATACCACACCTCAAAGCACCTTTGTTTTTAAACAAGCTACAATTATAGCTATTCAACCTCAACAAACCTTCAAATTTTACATCAATCAATATCTTTTAGACTATTGATAGCACACTTCATTATAAGTTTAGTTCACATATCATTTTAAATGTAGATATTATTAAGGGATGTTAGGTCGTATCACGATTTTGTTTGTGATCGATGCATCTCTTTCTAAAGAAAATAGGGATAACAATGAATTTGTGATAACATAAATAACACAGATATTTTGATTTTGTGGGAAAAAAAATCTCTCACACACTAAAAAGAGAAAGAAAGCAAAAAAGATGTGGACCTTTCTTGTTTGAGTTGCCACTTTCAAAGAAAAGAATATATGGTAACTGAGCTGCCTAAAGCTCAAGAGATGGGCAATGCTTATGCAATTTCTTGCCAAAAGTTTGGTTATACATATTAATCAACAGTCAATTAAACTTGTCACAACACCACATGCTGTCTTCTTATAAAGTTAGTGCTATGTACATCCAATATAAGGTAGATTTCAACAGCCAGAATTGTGGGGGTCATTATATTTCCCTTCATAGCTTTCCTTACGACGTCCCACCTATATCGATTCAGCGTGACATTAATATCATATTTTGATAATTAACTACCAAGAGTGATCCAACGGTCAACAAAACGAACAAAGTTCAAATTCAAGTATAACTTTGAAGTTATGAATGTTCAAATCATGATGACTGTCTGTTTAAAACATTCAAAACCATTCGAAATTTTTATCTTAAATATTGTACTATGGACGTTAAACAAGTTGTCCTATGGAATCAATGGTGACGTACGAAAACTGCCCGAGCACGGACGATATGATATTTCGTGACGTGAAAAAGAGGGGCGAAGGGGGGGCTGGGGAAGGGGGTAGAGATGAGTCATATGGGAATTGCTTTTTGGTTAGGGTCAAAAGGGGTGCCCTTATTCCAGCGTAATCAGAGGGTAAAAAGTCCCTTTTTCTCAGTCATAAATCTAATACGAAAAGGAGAATAGGAAAAAAAAAGTGCATTATTTTAAACCCTATTCAAGACATTAATGCCAAAGGTTTTTTTTTTTTTTTTTTTGATAAGTCCAAAGTTGATTTAGAAAGAAAAAAGAAAGTTAATTTTGTTTAATCAAATGCCTTTTTTTGGATCTTGATTGCTTAGGTTTCTCACATAACTAACGTCCTTTTAGAGCAATCAAATTTTGCCTCTTATTTTCATACCAAATCAAAATGCTCCCACAATTATTATTTTCCCACCAATTAATCATTTAACAACTCCCATCCTTAATCCTAAAATCATAGAGAATATATAGCTTTCATTAATGAACCATCAACATGAACAAATACTATTCCATCTCTAAAAAAATAATAGTATTCTACATTAAAACGTACGTACGTAAAACAATCGATTCGATATCTTCGGTTAGTAATTTGACATGTTAATTGTTAAAAAAAAAAGAAACAAAAACAAAATACATATAACATATACTTTTTACCCCCACACACATATACTATACATATATACAAATCATAGGAGAAGCTTTACTTATATATTTTTAGTAAAGCTTGAATCTACAAAAACATGCATTTCTAAAATTAGTGGAGTTCAGATTATACAAAGAAAAAATATATATGAAACATAACAATTAGAATAGGGTTATAAAATTTATAGGGATTAGCATATTCATAGCTTCATATAAGCAAATATGTACACATACCAAACATATGCTCAACTTCTCGATCTCAAATTATACATAAACTTAACTTGTAAATCAAACACACACCCCTTAAATATTTTCTTTCCCCCTTAAAAATATATATCGATAGACTAAACTACAATCAAAATAGGGATCGAGACTATTGAACTCTTTTTTGATGTCACACATAGACAAGACCATCCATGTGCATCAAACCTAGGTTAAACAAACATCAATAATTATTACACCCACTTTGGATAATCTTGTCTATGCAAAATTGCATTCCATCACTTCTTCATAACATGTCTTTCCATTAAGAGATGGGATTTCTTACCTTACTTCATAGTTAATAATGAAAATTAAAAAAATAATAATATATATTTAGAAATAGAGAGTGAAAAAAAAAAAAAAATTGGTTGGTGGAAACGACAGCGTATCCAACTGTCACAATCCCTCCTATAGTTTTTGCCATTAAAATGGATTTTGTTGTTAAAATGCCATTTCTTTGGTCCCAAAGTGTGAGGCACCGAATTGGAAAACCAAAGAAACTCAAACCACCGACACCTTTTCTGCCTTCTCCCGCAATCACTGACAAACCAAGAAGACACAGTTTTTTTTTTTTTTTTTTTTTTTTTTTTTTTTTTTTTTTTTTAATTTTAATTTTAACCAAATTATTCATTCATTTTAACCATTCTTTTCTAACTTCATTTTAATTAAAACCCTACATCAATATTCTATATATGTTTCTTTCTCTTTTACATGTATGTTTTTTCATTTCTTCTTCTTTTTGGCCTTTGATATTCAAGGGATGGAAGAAAAAACAAAGAGATGATTTAGGGTTAAATTTATGTATCTCTTTAGTTAAGATTTAGGATTGATCGGAGAAAAGATTGATCTTGATTTTTTTTTTTTTTTTTTTTGGTGAGAATATGTGAGCGTGAATATGTGGTTTGAAAAGTTAAGGTTATTGGGTATTTGAAATCACTAAAATTGTGTGTTTTGATATTTAAAACCGTATCAAAATTCTAAACATCTTTCTCATTATTATTGTTCTTTTCTTTTTTCCTTCTTCTTTTTCCTTTGAAATGCGAGGGGAGGGAGAAAAAAGGGAGTGATTTAGGGTCGAGTTTACCTCTTGAACTGAGGAAAGAAGAAGAAGAAACTTTTGTTTCGATTAGGGTAAGGAGGTTTAGGATCGCATGAAAAAAGGGTTATTGATTTTAATTTTGTTTTTGTTTGTAAGAACTTGTGAGTATGGATATGTGGCTTGTTGAATGTTTTTTTTTCCTACAACATGTGAGATGGAGGATTTGAATCACACAAATATTTTGGTCATTAGTATAAGTCTTATGTCAATTGAGCTAGGTCCATATTGACTGGTTTTTTGGATATTTGAAATCTCTAAAATAGTGTGTTTTGATATTGAAATAAATTAATAATGAATCTTCATTTTGTTTTTTCTACAAGATCAATTTGTTATCTGAATTTGTTGTTAGTGAAATTGGAGGGATAAAAAGAAGACAGTTCGAACTCATCTTTATCTTGAATTAAAACAAAAAACAAAAAAACAAAAGCAAAAAAAAAACTAGAAAACTGTCAATTGGATTAGAATAAGAAAAAGACCAAAGATGCTTTAGGGAAAAAAAATGTTCAATTTTGTCTTAAAACCTATATATGAATTATGATTAGGTGATGGGTAAAAGTCAAAGTTGTTCTAACAGCGAAAATCACTATTCACAAATTTATCAGATTAGAATGAGAAAGACTTGGAATAGTACTTTGAAAAGGAGACAAAAACTATGATTAAATCATACATACAAGTTAAGATCATTCAAAAGATGGTGACATCGAAAGTTATCCTAAACATTTCTATTATTATTGAATTTTCATTCTAAAAAATAGATAACTATTTTAGAAAAAAAAATGGATTTCTTGAGGCACTATCATTCACTTGACCACCTTACATTGCTTTCTATTAACTAAACAAGCAAGAGACATAAAACATAATATTTTGGATAAAAATAGACATAAGGAAGAGCTTTTTATAGGTTGCTATTTTGCTAAGGAGCACACACAAACTTATAGTCAAAAACCAAGTTGATTATTCAAGAGATTTTGTAGATTTTAAGGGTAATAATCCTTTAATGGGGGCCATGAATTAGACATATTTCTAACTAGATATTGCACTAAATATTTCTCTTTTTATTTTTATTTAATTTTTTTTTTATTTGAAAACCTAAATATTCCTCTTTGTTGTGTGTTTAGTCAACCTTCTTAATTCTTTCATATTTGAAGCCCTAAAGTGGGGAAAATTGAAGTGTGGAGAAATCCAAAAGATTGTCCACATTGCTTGGTCTTCCTCTTCCATGCCACTTACTAAAAGTAAAATCTTTTAGTCAAAAAATGAAGATTGTCATCCTTTAAACCTTTTGACTATCATATTATTTTATTAATTAACACACTCTTAGTTCACATTTATATGCATTAATTACTTAACCAACAAAATCTTTCCTCCTCCTTTTTACTTGAAAAAGATCTTTTGATTTGAAATTATCCTTTAGTGCAACATGTCATCAAAGTCTCACGTCAATTAATTAAAAGTGAAGAAAATCATGAGCTTTACAAACAAATAGGATTTCTTCATTGACGTGAAACCCTTTTTGTAATAGAATTTTGAAACAAATCTATGTGGAATCCGATTCATAATCGATAATATCATATTGTCCATATGAATATCACTTCATAGAAAACAACACAACTTGTATGAACGTACTACTTTAATGATCATGTTATATATACACGATTACAACTCTATATTTGATGATGAATTTTAGGGAATGGTTAAGTATAAAACATATTTAGTTTCGGAATATGATTATGATCAAAAAGTTAGGTATGAACTTGATTTGAAATGGGTCCAAAGGAATGGTCAATCCCCACAAAGTCAAATCACACTTATCCAAATTAATCTTCATTGAACTATTAAGAACATTGCTTTCAATGATGTCAATTAGTTAAAGCGAATGATATTGTTAGAGGTGAAATCTTAGTTAGCTAGGCTCTTGATTGGAGTGCTTTTATACCCAACAAAAGCTTAAACATAGGTCCACTTGGATTGTTTATATAGAACGAAAAATAATAATATTCCATCATATTTAAATATAGGAATAATTGCAAATTATATTCATATGGGTTGTCTATTTCATTTACATAAATAGTTTCAAATGTCCTTATAATTATTTAGGTCAAGTTTAATAAAAATTTTGTTTTTGGTTTTTTATTTTTGAAAATTAAGTCTATAAACACTACTTCTACCCATCAGTTTCTTTGTTTTGTCACTTACAATCTTTTCATATTTTCAAAAACTCAATCAATTTTTTGAAAACTAAAAAAAGTAGACCTTGTTTATAAACATTGCTCCCACTTATAAGTTTCTATGTTTTTTCATCTACCCTCTTTCCATGTTTTCAAAAACCAAGCTAATTTTTTAAAACTAAAAAAATAGTTTAAAAAATGGGGTTTTGTTTTTGGAATTTGGCTAGGATTTTAAATGTGTCTTCAACAGAGATGAAAACTATAATAAGGAAATTATGAGAAAATTAGCATAATTTTTAAAAACCAAATGGTTAATCAAACGGGGTTGTAGTTTAATTTTCAAAAACTTGTGTTTTGTTTTTGGAATTTGACTGAAAATTCAAATGTATCCTTAACAAAAATGAGAATCATAGTAAGAAAATTAAGAAAAAAAAAACAAACATAATTTTCAAAAACTGTGCTCTTAGCAGAAAAGGAATGAAATTGAAATACTCAGCATGAAATGCACGGAATACTCTAGCATCAATAAATAGCCAAAAATGTCCACGTGTAGCAATACAAATGGAGAGAGATAACAACTAGAAAATTACACAGAAATGAACAGAGGGAAAACAGTAAAAGAGGTAAAAAGAAAAGGCCAAATAAAAACCAAAAACCAAAATGATTATCAAACACGTCTTTAACAAATAAAATTTTGATAACCAACATGAGCATAGCTCAACTGGCATAACTTTGTACTAACAAACAAGATGTCTATGGTTCGAATCTCCCACCTCATGTTTTCAGAAAAAAAAAAAAAAAAAAAAATTGATAAATATGGATCTTCACTCATCACAATGTTTTGGTATTACTCATACCAAACTCTCTCTTTTCTCCAAAAATACCTTTTCAAAATCCATACCCAGAGGGTAGAGAAATTAGGCTAAACTCGTAAACTATTATAACCTTTTTGGACGAGTTGCAGGATTGAATCAAACCTCCTTTTATCTTAATTATAATATTCTTTTTAAAAAAAAAAAAATAGAAAACAATGTTACCTTATTACTTAGGTCAAAAATGCATTTTTAATTGCAAAATGACCCACAAAATTTATATTAAAAAAATATGAAGAAGGGAAAATAGTATCTTTCCATCCAAATTTTCTACACCAAAACCAACACAACTGTTACCATTAAAACAGAAAAAATATATATATATATATATATGTATTACAGGCTAGCAAATTAATTATAAGAAAAAGAAAAAAAAAAGATATATATTTAAAAATGATAGAAGAAAAAAAAAATCCGTAAAAAAAAACGGGGGAGGGGAGGGGGGGGGCAGATTAACATGTGAAAAAAGGATCTTTTGAGGGCACAGAAGCATGTGATTGAATTGACGTTAACCTAAATTTAAGCTCTCTTCTCTTCTTCCTTCACTTTCCTTTCCATTAAAGCAATCAAACCACCTCAATCCCATTTCTTACAAAAACTATATTTTTTCTTTTTCTTACTTGTCAAACACTATATTTTATTTATTTTATTTTTTATTTTTCTCTATTAATATGGCCTTCCATCTCAAAACCAATTGACTATGGAAGGAGTTGGACCGACCGAATACCCGTTTGGGTTTAATGGACTCTGATACCATATTATATTATATGGGCTTCCATCTCAAAACCAATTGGCTATGGTAAGAGTGACCCTTGAAGCTTATATATTGTGAGGTCTCCACCAATCTTTCCGATTTGGGATCCTCAACATTCTCTTTTTTTAAACTATAGGTAGTACATTTATTTGTGTATATATGCACCCAACCCACTACTTGTAAAAAGCATAAATTACACATTTTGCACGAGCCCAATGTATTTTTGTTAGCATATAAAGAAGGCTTCACTCTTTCCATTTTTGTATAAAATTCCCTCGCCCACCAACTTTTCTTTCTTCTCCACCAACTTGGTTGAGTAACATTTGGAAACACTAGTTCCAACATGTTTTTCTCAAAATTAATACTTCTTTCTTTTGTTTATATTACCGTATGCAAAAAAAAGAATCTTTCGTGAGAAGATCGGGAGTGTATAAGTAAGGACAATGTGTCATTTGGTATAAAGCGTGTTTAGTGGAGAGGAAAAATAAAAGCTTAAACCTAGAGTAGAGTCAATAACATAGATGATTATAGAAATGTGTAGGTGGAGAAATTATTGGAAAAATTTATTCAATGAGACGGTCACAATGTAACTAGGTCGTCTTAGTAACCAATGGATGTAGATTCGAAAATTTTCATACCCCTAATTAACTACTAAAATATAGATAGGTCAAAGTGAGTATAATTATGTGGTAATTAACTCGATGGTAATTGGCTTAATCAAGAGGTCAGAGGTTCAAATCCTTCTATGATAACGATACAAACAGTGGAATAAAATGGAATTTGCTCAGCTAGCAGCCTGAGCACCAATCATTGCATTAAATAACCAACTCAAAGGGCAGATGTCACAATATAACAAGGAAAGAAAGAACAACTAAACAAAATGAATTATGTTTGAAATTAAATAAGCTCACTCATAGTTCTTAACCAAGAATTCCAAAAACAAAAGACATATATATGTTTGAAAAATGTTTTAAAATTTCCTTTAAGCTCTGAAAAGTTAAGATTATTGTGCATTAAAAAAGAAAAACTCATAATTTTAGGGGCGAAAAAACTTTATTTATTTTTGTTTAAAAAAAAGGTTATCAAGAGATATTTTTAGGTGAAGTTATATTTTAAAAAGCTAAATTTAGGTGAAGTGAAGGGCATCTTATTTTTACCAAATTCGACATGTCAAGTACTAAGAGAGTTGTACTTGGACTAGTTTTGGAGGGTATTTTTGACTTTTGACACCACTTCTAATCAACATCTTGGCCGAATTTAAGTACAATTTGGAGGGTCTATATTTTGTCATTTAGGATATAAAGTTATTTCCTATATTTATAAGAATATTTTCTTCACTTAGCTTTGAATTTGGAATACTTTCTTTTCTTGTAAAGTTAGGTCGTTTATATTATACCAATTTTGAATAGCCCTAACTTTTGGTTTTGGGACATGTTTGGCACCCGTTTATTTTCTTTCCTATTTCTGTGAAAATTTTGACCTAAAATTTAAAAATTGTTCTTATCCTTTTCTAACATACTTTCTTAGGTCGGTTGCAAAAGTAGCAAAATGGTCCAAATAATTGCAAAAGTAGCCGTCCACAAAAATATTTGCAAAAATGGCAAAATCTCACCATCTGAAAAGTAAAATTACTAAAATGTCCATCACTGATAGAAAGTTTTTCTATCACTAATATTTTCTATCACTGATAGAATTTATCAATGATAGAAAGACTTTCTATCATAGAAGATTTCTATCAATATATATATAAAAATTGACGAGGAATTAGAAGATTGGTGACAATCAGTTTTTCTATCACTGATAGATTCTATCAGTGATAGAAACTTTATCACTGATAGAATCTATAAGTGATAGAAAAACTGATTGGCGCGCACATCTTCTTCTTCCTCGTCAATTTATATATATATATATATATATATATATATATATATATATATATATATATATATTGATAGAAATCTTTTATGATAGAAAGTCTTTCTATCACTGATAGATTCTATCAGTGGTAGAAAAATAAATTACCAGTTTTGACTCTGAATTTTCTGGGTCGTATCAATTTAGTTTATGAACTTTAAAAAATGTCTACTAGGACTTACAATTTTTAATTTTGTGTCTAATAAGTCTCTAATATATTTGAAATTTTTAAAAATTAACCAATCTACTAAATATAAAATTGAATTTTATGCTTACTGGGACCCTAACTTTTCAATTTTTTATCTAGTAGGCTTGTGAATTTTAAAAAATGTCGAGTAGGTCAAGAACTTATTAGACACAAAATTGAAAGTTGAGGGACCTATTTAAAACAAAGTGAAAGTTTGACAACCAATGAGATACTTTTTAAAGTTCAAAGACTTATTGGACACAAAATTAAAAGTTCAAAAACCAAATTAACACAACTTTAAAAGTTCAAGGACTAAACTTGTAATTCAACTTAGTCATATTTTTTTTTTTTCTAAAATGAACCTCAATAAATTGGTATGCGTTTGTGGTTAATTTATTCTATGTTACGCATCTACAAATCGTAAAAGTATTTGGTATCATTTTTTAAATATAATTCGCAAATAAGCAGAATCAATATTAACAAAAATAAAATAAAATAAAAAAATAGTAAACTAAAGTGAGCATAACTCGATGGTAATTAACATGTATTGTGGACCAAAAAAATTAGATGATTGAATCCTTCATTCCAAATGTTGTTGATCTAAAAAAAACATACTTTGGATAGCCAATCCCTTGAGACGATTTTGTTCCACTGGTTTTATATAGACAAATTATTAAATTTGACTATCTCCTAATAACGGTTTAATATATACTTACCTTATAAATCAATGATTCAATTTATGACATGAACATAGTTCAATTGACATAAAGATTGTATGAATGATCACGAGGTTTATGGTTCAAATCACTACCCCTACATGTAGTAAAAAAATCAATGATTCAATTCCCTAGAACTCAAACGCTCAATAATCAAACGAATTATATATATAACTCGAACGGAAAAAGAAGAAAGAAAAAAATCTCGTTTTTAAATCAGGGTTTTTTTTTTTTAAATATTGTGGGCTGCTCAAATTTATGAGCCGGATAAGTGATGACTAGAGGCTAATTGTGAAGATCCAATCTTTGGGCCACTGGCCTTCGACAGGCCCAAGTTTCCGAAATTGAACACGTGCTGAATATGTGTCGGCCCATCATGTTTTTCCTCAAAGCTTACTATTTTGCATGCAAGTTTATTTTAGAAATTTTATTTTTACCTTTTTTTTCCCCTTCAGATGTCGGTTCCAATGATTTTTATTTTTAAAACTTTTTTTCCCCTTTCTCGTAGTATCAATCATTTTTTTTTTTTTTCTTTTGGGAACAAATTATGTAAAGGGAGAAATAATTTGGTTAATTATTGGACGATTATTGTTTGAACCAATTGAAGCTGGCGACACGTCGTATTTTTTTGCCACTTCCAGGCAAAATCATGTTCCGTAACTTCGCCTTTTTTACTTTATATATATTTTGGAGAGAATTTATTTCATATCATATGATTCATATCCACCTTTTACCTTTATCACTAGGACTCAAATGATATCTTTTAGGTTTAAATTTGTTGTTTTTTTAATTTCTTATAAATTATGTAAAATGAACTGCCCCCATATCACACACCCAATACAAATATCAAACAACGAGTTATGAGAATTAAATAATGCACTTCATAAAAATAAGCTACAAAGTTGTTAAAGTGAGCCTTTGAGATGTACTGCCTCTCTTGAGATTAGAGGTTCAAATTCCTCTAGCCAATTTATTGTATAAAAATAAAATAAATTTTAAATTACAAGTTTAGTTCGTGAACTTCTAGGGTTATGTTAATTTGGTCCCTCAAAATTACAAAAAGGAAATTTCCAGAAATGAAGAAGCTGAGAGCAGAGAAATTTTAGCTGATGAATACTTGCTTGATTATTCTCATTCAGAGGGCAAGGAATAAATAGTACACAAACAGTTGGAAAAAATATTCCCAACTTATGAGAGAGAGCTCCACGTATACAAGAGGAGAGAGAAGCAAAAACAAATTATACAAATGAACCAAACGACACCGTTTACAACCATATACAAAGCGACATCGTTTAATGACTTGTCCTAACATCCCCCCTCAAACGAGAGGGTGATGCAATCACACCAAGTTTGGCTCTCAGTTCGCAAAATCTGGCTTCAGACAGGGGCTTTGTTAAACCATCAGCTAACTGCTCTGAGGAAGGGACATAGCGCACATCAAGCTCCTTAGCAAGGACTTTATCCCGAAAAAAGTGGACGTCAAGCTTCACATGCTTGCTACGGGAATGGAAGACAGGGTTAGCAGCAAGCGACAAGGCACTCATATTGTCACACCATATTATGGGCACCGAAGGAGAGATGAATTTGATTTCAGTAAGAATGGATTGAACCCAACTGATGTCAGCTGCTGTATGAGCTAAAGCCTGATATTCTGACTCGGTGCTTGATCTAGCAACAACATGTTCCTTATTAGAGCTCCATGAAATCAGAGAATTTCCCAAGAAAAGACAATGCACAGCTATGGACTTGCGGTCATCAACATTACATGCCCAGTCCGCATCACAGTAAGCTACTAAGAACAGATCAGCAGATTTAGAGAGAAAAATACCATGACGTACCGTGCCCTGAAGATAGCGAAAGACTCGCTTTGCTGCGCCCCAGTGAACTGAAGTTGGGCTTTGAAGAAATTGACTGAGTTTGTTGACAATAAAGGATATGTCTGGCCGAGTGTGAGAGAGATATTGCAAAGCCCCAATGACACTACGATAGATAGTAGGATTCACCATAGGATCACCATCATGAAGAGACATTTGCTTACCAGTAACAGTAGGAGTTGAGCATGGTTTTAGGTGAGAAAGATCAAACCGGTCAAGAAGCTCCAAGATATACTTGGACTGTGTCAAATACATACCATCAGAAGTCCTGAGAACCTCAACTCCTAAATAATAATTCAGATCCCCCATATCTTTTAGAGTAAAAGTCAAATTTAAACGACACACAAGAGAATCAATAAATGAGGTTGAGTTGCCAGTTATTAATATATCATCCACATAGATGAGAATAAAAATAATGAGGCCATCACGGATATAAAAGAAAAAAGAGCTATCAGCCTTCGAGTTGGAGAATCCCCAAAGTAACAGAGTACTCTTCAGTTTGTCAAACCATGCCCTGGGCGCCTGCTTAAGGGCATACAGCGCTTTGTTGAGTTTACACACGTAAGAAGATAAAGAAGAGTCAACATACCCGTCAGGTTGCTGCATATAAACATCTTCAGTTAAAGTACCATTCAGAAACGCGTTGTTAACATCCAGTTGACGAACAATCTAGTCCTTGGCAGTGGCAAGAGCAAGAACAATTCGAACGGTCGGGGCTTTGACAACAGGACTTAACGTTTCATGAAAATCCACACCAAGGAGTTGATGACATCCTTTTGCAACTAAGCGTGCCTTGCACCTTTGAAAACTCCCATCAACATTGGTTTTGACCTTGAACACCCATTTGTTACCAATCAGATTTACATTTGGAGGAGCAGGCTCAAGAGACCATGTATCATCGTTATACAATGCCGCCATCTCACTGTCCATATCCTGTTTCCAAGGAGGGGAGTGAAGAGCCTCATTCACGTTGCGCGGTTCAACATCCTGTGGCAAAGCAGCAGTAACAACAGCTAAATAAGACCACTGTTTGGGTTTAAAGATACCATCTTTGGCCTTTGTCTGCATAAGATGAGATGGCAATTGATTTTCTACAGTAGGACGAGATGCCATACTGATTTCAGATGTACCAGTACCCTGAGGTAATATAGAAGCAACACCAGTAGGGGAAGGAACATCACCTGAAGAGGAACTTAAAGGAGAAGATTGTGTTGCACAGAGCCCAGGAGACGGCGGTGGAGAGGCATGAATAGGAGGATTGGGAGGTGTGGACAGTGGACTTGAATCACAAGATGGAAACGGAAGGCAGTTGACAACAGTCTCATTGGCTGGAGATGTGGACTGAGATGTGGTAGAGGAAGGAAAAATAGACTGAAAAGGAAACTCAAACTCATTGAATACGACATGTCTCGAGATATATATGCGACCACTTGAACTTAAGCATCGATACCCTTTGTGATTTTTACTATATCCAAGAAACACACACTTAGTGGAATGGTACTGAAATTTGTGTGATTGGTAGGGACGTAAACAAGGGAAGCAAGCTGAACCAAAGACACTAAGGAAGGTATAATCAGGACTGAAATGAAGAAGCTGAGAGCAGAGAAATTTTAGCTGATGAATACTTGCTTAATTATTCTCATTCAGAGGGCAAGGAATAAATAGTACACAAACGGTTGGAAAAAATATTCCCAACTTATGAGAGAGCTCCACGTATACAAGAGGAGAGAGAAGCAAAAACAAATTATACAAATGAACCAAACGATACCGTTTACAACCATATACAAAGCGACATCGTTTAATGACTTGTCCTAACACTCAACTTTAAATAGTGTCAAATAGGGTCTCAAACTTTTAATTTTGTGTCCAATCTATCTGAACTTTAAAAATATCTCATAGGTCCTTAAACTTCTACCTTGTGTCCAATAAGCCCTTTAAGTTTTAATTTTGTGTCTAATAAGTCATTGACCTATTCGACATTTTTTTTTTTTTAAGATTCACAGGCTTATAGATATAAAATTGGAAGTTTAGAGTCCCAACAGACATAAAATTCAATTCTACATCTACTATATTGGTTACTCTTTAAAAGTCTCAAATGTGTCAATGACCTATTAGACACAAAATTGAAAGCTCATGGACCTATTACACAATTTTTTTTTTTTTTGACAAAACCTATTACACAATTTTTAAAGTTCAATGATCTAATTGATACAAACATACAAGTTTAGAGATTAAACTTGTAATAAAATTTAAAAAAAAAAAAAAAAAAGAAAGATATTCTTAGGCCAAAAATTACCGGGTATTTTTGAAAATTGGCCAAACCGGTTTTCTAACCTATTTTCGTGGGATTGGAACTTCCATTTTTACCTTGAGTCATTCCCCCACATCTCTCCTATATTTGTGTAGCGGGATGATATTTAAAAAAAAATGTAAATCTATAACCTCCCAATTCCATGAATCAAGGAATGATAGTTACAGAATCAATCCTCTTTGTCTATACGTTTTTTGGCTTTGGTTTTCATTTTCTTATTAAAATGGTTGGTCCTAGCTTCGGTCAGATTTTCCAAAAAAAATAGTTTATATCTATAAAAACCAAAAAGTTAGAAGAGAATCGAATCATGCATACCCTGGAATGTCGAACCAACCTCTTCGAGCTCTCGAATGTCTTGAAGGAGAAAATCTGTCGTGGGGTTTGAGAATCGGGTTAGGAGAAGAAGCTTGAAGAAGAATGAGTTTATTTGCGGAGAAGAATTGAAGAAGCTTGAAGAAGATTGATGGGTTTTTGAAGAAGGGTTTCAAAGGAGAAGCTTAATCGGTTGGGGTTTTTTTTTCGCCAAACGGTAAGCACTCCTTTTTTTGGTTTGGAAATGGGGTTTTCGAAGGAGGGTTTTCCAAGAAGAATGTGAAGAGTTTGAGCCTTTTCTTTTTTCTTTTTTGAAATAGGGTGCGAAAAATTTAGGTGATGGATGTCAAATGCAACTGGGATTCATTTTCATCTAAATTTCTTTAAATTCATTTTCATCTACAGTGATATTATTGTTTTCAAATTATAATTTATTTTGATTTGATGTTTTAGGTGCAAATCAAAATGATGGATGTCAAATGATAGATATTACTGGCATTTTAAAATAGATGCATGAGGTTGTTCTTCCATTTCTTCATTTTGCATATGAATCCTAGCTGCAACGATCTTTATTTTTTTTTTCCAATATACTGTGTTTTTTGTTCTTTCCTATTTTTTCTCTCTGATTTGAATTTAAATCTTTTGTTTTAAATTTAAGTTCCCATATTTATATTTTTTTATTTTGACCGTTAAATTAATCTGTAACAAAACTATTATTCTCCCCTATTTTTTCTCTTTGGTTTGAATTTAAACCTTTTGTTTTAAATTTAAGTTCCCAAATTTATATTTTTTATTTTGAAAGTTTGTTATTGATTTACCCGTTGAATTAATTTGTAAGAAACTAGATTTTCTCCCTGGTTTATAGTGTATTTTGGTTTAATTTATTTCTAAATTAAGATTTGGGGCAGGGGTATTTCCGTCCATTTTATTGTCAAAAAAAAATTTACTAAAATTAGCTTTTGATCATTTGTCAAATTGTAAACACGAATGGTCTTTTTTTCAAATCAACTAATTTAAAATGGTCATTCATCGGTTGCCCCATAAAAAAAATAATAAAATAAGCCACAAAGTTAATGGAAAATTGCCATGGGTGGCAAAATGGACAAAATTAATAGCAAATATAGCTCCATGTAAAAAAAAATTGCAAATATAGCAAAATCTATCCGAGTCTATCAGATAGACTTCGATCATCAGAGTTTATCAGCGATAGACTCTGATTAATCAGATCTATCAGTGATAGACATGGATAGAATCTGACAACAGTTTTTTGGTATTGTACAATTAATTTTGTTATATTTGCAATTAGTTTGCAATAGTGTTACTATTAATGCCCCAAAGTTAATTGAGAAATAATTAATGGGCGTATATGAGTTGGTAGGCTCATAAAAGCCCATAATGAAGATGGAGTAGGGCAGGGCAAATTTGGAAAAGAAGAAATAAAAAGGAGCGTACATGAATTTGGGACGGCCGAACTGGAAAGGGAAGAGAGAGTTAAATGCGAGAGATTGGTGAGCCGCGTGAGGAATCTCCAACTCTGACAACGCCACGCCCTTCCTTTTAAAACGGAATATATTTTTAGGCGCATTACTTCTATACAAGTGAAATCCTTCCATTTTGGGTTCCAATCTCTATACCCTCCGCTTATTTTAAAAAACAATAAATCGTAAAAATAAAAGTTAATTAAGTTGTTCTACTGACTTTTTACCCAAGTATTGAGAAAGAAAACACTAAAATTCTATTTTGATTTCAAAACTTTTGGGTTTTTTTCTTTCTTTCTTGTTTTTATCTTAAATTTTTAGCATATCCATATGAACCTAAAATTTAAAGGAAAATGAACCATTTCAGTTTTTGTAATTTCATTCTATCTATTTTAGTTTCTAAATTTCATTTGGGTCATTATTAAGTGTTATTACTCTTTTTCCATCTATAATTTGTTTACTCAATATTCAATTTCAACCTATTAGATGGGAAGTTTAAAGTTTGTATACCTATTAATGCAAGATTAAAAGTTTGTGGATTTTGTTAGACACTTTTAAAACTCATGGATGTATTAGACAAAAATTTAATTAATTAATTAAAAAATAAAATTTGAAAGTTCTAATAATTATTAGGCAATTTTTTAACTTTTGAAAATTGTGCCAAATTTTTAAAATTAAAAAAATAGACTCCGATAACTATTTGATTTTTGGTTTTTGAATATTAAGCTTGTAAAAATTGCTTCTACCTACAAGTTTCTTTGACTCATTATCTACCTCACTCCCATGTTTTTAAAAATCAAGTCAAGTTTTTAAAACTAAAAAAAGTAGTTTTCAAAAACTTGTGTTTTGTTTTTGGAATTTGACTAAGAATTCAAATGTATCCTTAATAAAAATGAAAATCATTGTAAGAAATTTTTGGAAAAAACAAGCATAATTTTCAAAAAATAAAAACCAAATGGTTATCAAACGGGACTGTAGTTTTCAAAAACTTTTTTTTATTTTAGAAATTTGACTAAGAATTCAAATGTGTTCTTAACAAATACGAAAACTATGGTAAGAAAATTGGAAGAAAACAATATAATTTTTAAAAACCAAAACCAAAAAATAAGATCGTTATCAAACGGAGTCTTAGAGATTAAACTAGTAATTCAACCTAAATTCTTAAATAGGTGGCTATCATGGTTTGGTTTGAACTCAAACCCTTTAATTACATTAGTTTTTTCATTAGTAGCTAATAACCACTCGGGCAACAGATAGGTGAAAGATCAAATTTTGAACCTTAATATAACATTATTTTATCTATTGAGCTACACATGTGACAATTATTTTAAATTACAGTAAGTTGATGTGTTTCTATTGAGCATAGTTTGGGATTGCGGGAGCTTCTAAATAATTGTCAACAACTTTTTTTTTTAAAAAAAATCAACTATAACATGAAGTAAATTAGTGTTTGGCAAATTTTAATTTTAATCTTGAAAAAGCAAATTATAGTCTTTGGTCAAATAATACTAAATTGTTGTGATTTAACTCTAATGACCAAAGTAGGACATATTATTTGTATATTGATGTTTAACATCTATCTTATTATAATTCTATTTTTAAAAAAAATCTATATGATTTAAATGGTAAGTTATTTTGTTTAATCTAAATTATTTGATAAAATTTTAAGATTATTTTTTTTTTATAAAACGGTGAATAAATTAAAATTTCATTGATATGTGAAAAAATATAGGGAAATTACCTTTTTGGTCCCTGAGTTTTGAGGAATTTGTGCGTTTAGTCCTTGAGTTTTCAAAATAGACATTTTTAGTCCCCGAGTTTTGAGAAATAGGTTTAAAAAGTCTCTAAGTTTTCAAAATGAACCTTTTTAGTCCCTGAGTTATGAGAAATAGGTTTAAAAAGTTACTAATATTATTTTTCAACTTTTTTAAATGAATATTTTTGTATTATTTTTTAATATTGAATGGTTTTTCAAATTAAAAAAATTAAAAAGTATTGATTTAAAAATTTGAAAAAATAATAGCAGAGACCTTTTAAACTCATTTCTCAAAACTTAGGGACTAAAAAGATCTATTTTGAAAATTTAGGGACCTGTTAAATCTATTTTTCAAAACTCAGGGACCAAAAAGGTATATTTTGAAAACTCATGGACCAAACGTACATATTCCTCAAAATTCAGGGACCAAAAAGGTATTTTTCCCAAAAATATATATGGAAGGAGATATGATTGAAATTTGTTAGAGAAAATGCCAAACTTTTAGAAAAGTTTTTTTTAAAAACCGCTTGATATGTTTATCAAAAAAAAAAAAAAGAAAAAAAAAAACCCGCTAGATATGTAATTTTGCACGTAAGAGGAAAATGAAAAGTAATTTTGCATGGAAGAAGATAAACGATCAAATAATTAAACACAATTGACAATTCAGATTTTTTATAATATCTTTTAACACTCGTGAAAACAGTTCCAAATAAACTCTAAATGTCTTTACTCTTTTTTTTCTCTACCATTTACCTTCGTTTTAGATCACCTCTAAATTGTCAATTGTGAAACGTTAATAAATGTGGTCCATAAAGAAGATGTGCCTCCACTAGCACTGAATCATTTGGTACTCCATTTCGAAGATACAACAATCCTTCAAAAGAACTTGTGTGCAACTAAGCCCTTACGAATCCTTTCGATTGCTTGTATCCTCAAAATAAAAGAAATCAATAACGAAAGAATTTTGGTTTTACAGAAACAGTGAAACCAAAAGATCAACTACATGAGTGAATTGACTTAATAGCTTTCTCGGATAAGGACTCCAAATTTTGAGACTTGTTAGTCAAGTTGGTTAAACCACTAACTATTCAACTTCTAATTTAATAGGGGGAGTGAATTGACTAGTTAAAAATTGTAAAGTCAAGTAATAAAAAGAAATAAATTAAAATGTCTTAAAAATATCCAACAACCAATCGAGAAACCAATTTTTAACAGTTTGCTAATATCAATTCTATAACCATAAAGAAAACTTACTAATTAGAAATTGAATCCAATTTTAGACATCTAAAACGTTAAGGATAAAATAAAAAATAATTTCAAATTTCAAACGAAAAATTATAGTTTTGAAAACTTGTAACCAAATATAAGTAAGTACATATTTTATGATTTAGAAATTGTATTTATAAAAAAGAATAATAATAATAAAAGATATGTACGAAGAACGTGGTTTGCAGGGAATACGAGCGGACAATACCCGGAGCGGCGGGCACATGCAAACTGATGCATCGACGTCAGCCGCTACCAATTTTGTACTACACAACCGACGTATCGGTTTCTCATTATAGCCGTTGAACACCGCACCTTTTTCGCTCTCACCACGTTCCGATTTGTCGTTTCTCATTTTTGACCAAATCCCTCGCACTTGCCGTTGGTACCCGTTTGATTTTCATGGGCCCAATTCAACCCACTGGCCCATTTAGAGCGTATTCGATGGTCCCACACGAGGGACTTTCCAGATCTCGACACGTGGTTGTATTCACCCTGGACCGTTGGATTCGGTTGGCGAGAAATTTTGAAAAGGTAGACGGAAAATTAAATAAGAAGATACCGAGACTCCAACGGATCTTGTGAGACAAAACTATTACAACCGACAGTTAATTGAGTAGATTAAGAATTGGAAAAGTAAGTAATTATACTTTTTTTTTAATCTTAAAATTAAAACCATGAGTATTCAAAATCTCTATAAGCTTAACCTCCTAAAAATTTGGAGAAAGTAGATATAATGACAATGTTTGATCTTAAAATGCAAAAGAAGAAAGGAAAGAAAAGGCAGAGAGACCGATCTGTGATGTACAACGCGGAAATCAATAAAGGCGGATCAAAAGAAAGATCCCATCCTTTTCCCGATGGATCAAACACAGCTTTCCAGTTTTTTTTTTTTTTTTTTTTTTTTTTTTTTTTTTTTTTTTTTTTTTTAAAGAGAAAAAAAAAACCCCCCTCAAATCACAGGCCCCGCCGGTGAACCCATCCACCCAATCGACAACCCATCACAAAAAAAAAAAAAAAAAAAAAAAAAAAAAAAAAAGAGAAAACCCTTTACAGAGTACTTTCTTCTCCATAAATCTATTAATCTAATAATAATCGAAATCCACAACCTTTTTTAAAATAAAAAGTTGGGTTAAATTTTCTTTTTTTCTCAAGTGACCAAGTAAATGGGCATGGCCGCTGACGTGGAGTTTCTGTATTGTTGTTGCTCCATGTTGAGTTCTCTGAGGCTGAGATAAGGAATTTCGACGTCGCCTTTTCTCGCCGGCGTTAGAGTTCCGGCGAGTGGACCGGAGGACGGTCGGGTGGTGGAACCGCTCCGGCTTTCGGTGATGTAAACCGGACCGGAGATGGAGGCGCGGAAAGCTCGGGCTCTGGCTTGGTGGACGTCGTGGGTGAAAACGGCGTGGTTGTGGTGGTGGATCCACTTCCATTTGAAGAAGAAGAGAGCGTTGTTCCACCAGCGTTTTTTTTTCTTGGTTTTCTTGGAGTCGTCTTTGGAGATGGGCTTTTGGAGCTTGAAATGAATGGAGTCTATGGATCTTGAAGCCTCTCGTTTGTGCTTCCGTGCTTCTTCCAAAACCTAATATTTTTTTTTAAAAAAAAAAACCCATTTGATTTTGAACGAATCAAAGAGGAGAAAAACAATAATAAAAGAAAAAAGAAAAAGAAATGAACCTGAAAATAATCGATTTGAGGGTCGAAGCCATAGTCGCTGAAGTGTTGGGGCTCAGGGAAGGGAAAAACAGGGGATTTTGAAGACATCTGTGTTAGTGTGGAAGGTGAAGAGATCAAATCAGGGGGAAGGTTATACGTTTTAGTGGGAATTTGAAAAAGCAAAAGTTAGATGGAGAGAGATGAGAGAAGAAGAATTGCTTTATAGCTTTTTTCTTTATTTATTTATATATATATATATTTTTTTTGGAAAGAGGAAAGAAGAAAGTAAAGGGGCTCAAGGCAAAAGAATGAGAAGGGCGTTGGCATTGAGAAACCCTATTAAATGCTAGAGTGTTTGGGTCTGTGTCTGTCCAACTTCACGCCATTATTTATTTTATTTTATTTTAATCATCATTCCCACAAGACCTTCGCCAACTTATCCAACTCTACGTCTATAATTACCTTCTTTTTATTACTATCAAACTTTTCCACCCATTCTGGTGCTTTAAATTGAGAAATAATATACCAGCTATATTAGTTTTTTTTTTTTTTTTTTTTTTTTTTTTTTGGGTGGAGGGATTCGAATTATAGGCATCTTGGTCATTGATACAACTTTATGCCAGTTGAACTATGCTCTTGTTGGCAGTTAAATTAATTTCTTTGAGATTTGTAGGGTTGAAGATCGTATGTTGGATTTTGGTTAAAAATCACTTTTGGTCCCTAAACTTAAAGTAACAATTTGGTCATTGAACTTTGATTTGTAACAATCTAGTCCTTGTACTTTTAATTTTATAACAATTTAGTCCATGAACTTTGATAAATAACAATTTAGTCCTTATAGTTTCAAATTTATAACAATTTAGTCTCTATACTTTCAAATTTGTAACAATTTAATCCTTGTCGCAAAAAAACATCAAAATTAAATGTCGATTTTTATTGTTTAATGATTAAACTTTGTAGTTTATAAACATATTAGGTCCCAAATTAGTTTATTGATCTATCTAGGTAAGGAACTTTATTAAATCTTTACATTAATTTTTCATGATAGAGACTAAACCGTTACAAATTTGAAAGTACAGTGACTAAATTGTTACTTATTAAAGTTCATGGACTAAATTATTACAAAATTAAAAGTACAAAGACTAAATCGTTACAAAATTGAAAGTACAAAAACTAAATCGTTACAAAATTGAAAGTACAGTAACTAAATCGTTACAAATCAAAGCTTAGGGATTAAATTGTTACTTTCATGAAAGTTTAGAGACCAAAAGTGATTTTTAACCTTGGATATTTTTACAAAATATTAGAAGAGTAAAAATCTCATATTGAAAAGGTAGAATAAAATGATGGATTTCACATGCTAAAAAATAGAACAATTATTTATCTATCTATCTATTGGAGTAATAAGTTTTTTTTTTTTTAAAAAAATAAAAATATATATGGACAAGAGGGCATGTTACCATCGATGTCTATGTCTATGTCTAATTTATACTTTTGAGTAAAAATAATCTAGTGCTCAGAGGCTAAGAGAGGCTCCTAATGGTGAAATATCAATTTATTGGATTTTTCTTAAAATTCAATATTTAGATATTTCAATATAGAATATCGTGAAACAAATCAAAAATGAAATTTCAAATATGTTTATACAAATTTGAGCATAACTCATATATCAAGGGATGTTTCTAAAAACTGTGTGTTTGAAATTTGTGATCTTAAAATATGAGAATTCTAAAACACAAAATTTGTATGTTTTTTTTTTTTTTTTTTTTTTTAATGTATGTAGATTTTGAATGTAAAAATTTTAAAAGTTGAATTGCAGTCAAAAGCAAAAACTTTCATTAATATAAGATTTCGTGTTATTAAAACATTTTTTTTAAAATTAAAAGCATAAATAATATAATATATTATAAATCATATGATGTCGTAAAATAATAATCATACAATTTTTTTTTTTTGAACAACAATAATCATACAAAATTTATAACATAAAATATGTTAGTAACTTATAATTAATAATATCTCCTCAAAAAAAAAAAAAACTTATAATTAATAATAGTTAAGATTCAACCTTCATAAAATCTCTAATTTTCATGGATATATTGTTTCCAAATTTTTAACTTAAAAGATGACCAACCAAATGTACCTTTTATCTTGCAAAGGTTTGATTCCAACCTATTTGTTTAATTTTTTGAAAAAGAAAAACAGGATCAATTATTATATCAAGTGAACGTTAGAAATTTTTGTTTCTTTTTAAAAAGCGAACAGTTATCCTTCATGGGCCAATGATATAGGCCCAATCAAGATCAGGCCCAGTCCAGTGTGGGTACATAAAGGGGTTTGGGTTTTCTGTTAAAGGTCTCCTCCGCTCTTCACAACAATCATCTCCCTCTCTCACAGCGGTTCGCGGGAAGGCTCTGGTAATTCTCTCACTCGAATCGATTTTCCTCAGATTTTTTATGATTTTCTTCTTCTTCTAGTTTGATTAAGAGTAGAAAATTACTAGATTCTTTACTACTTTTTCCTCAAACTCTTCATCTTCATCGACTACGTAATCGAGAAATAAATCCGTTGTTTCCGCGTAAAAATGAAACGATTAGTTTCACTCTCAGTTTCAGTTTCTGAATTTGCTTCTCGTTTTTCTTTTCAATTACTTCCGATTCCTTACAGCGTTTGTTCATTCAAATGATGAATTAGAAATGATCGTTTTGTGTTGTTTCTTTAACTGATGCAGGTTTTTCTCTAATCTTTGACGAATTAGATCGTGGAAGCCAAAATGCAGAACGAAGAAGGAAAGATCACGGAGCTTTACATTCCGAGGAAGTGGTAAGTAACGTAATCTGCGCAAAACGTGGTTCATTCTCTTCATTTACTTGAATTTTGCATTCGAATTTTTTCGGAACTTCGCTGTGGTATCTAATTTCTGCTCTGCAACAAATCGACTCGTCACCTCCAAGGACCACGCCTCGATTCAGATTTATCATCGGTCACTAGGAAGAAAATGGCATGTATACAGGTCAATTCTCCACTTTCGCTCTCTGAGGCTTTATCCGTGCTCAGGTTCTATTTCATAAACCATCTCTGTTCTCGTTTCTCGTTATCGTTTTTGTCTATTATGGAATTTTGCTCGACAATTTTATTTATTATGCCATTCTGTGATTTCTGGCTGTCACTCAGGGTTTAGTGGCTGCTTCACTGATTTAAAATCCTTTTTCTTATTTGAATTTCTTTTTGTATGTTGATATTTTTGACTTGTTCACCTGCATGAAATGCTGTTCATCAATTATGATTTGGTTGGATCTTTTGCACTTATCCATTGAATTCTTTAAGAACTTTTAAAGGTAAATATTACATGAAAAAGCTGTTAGGAAACAATAATTGAAGATGGTTTTAATTATTATGAAACAAGTAAACCTTAGTAATATGTACCAGACAGTTGTCATTTCTAATTTTCATGTATGAAGAAATTGTTGTAAGGAAGAAGACTTGTTGTAATGTGATTGTATGAGACACTTACACTTGTTGAATGTATTTATCATATAGTTGTTAAACATGTCATTTATGAACAAATTGGATACATGTCACACTTGTTATTAGAAAACACGCTATGAACTTTAGGTAAGCGTAATTGCTTGTTCTTTTATAGATTATAATTGGAAAAAACTTGCAAAACTTGGCTACATACTGTTATGTAGGAATCTCCTGCATACCACCATTAAAATCTTGATAGATAAAAAAAAAGGGAAAAAATCATTTTTAACCCTACAACTTTGGGGGTTGTATCAATTTTAACCCTGAACTCTCAAATTCATCAAATTGAATCCTAAACTTAACAAGTTGTATCAATTTTAACCCTGAACTTTTAATTTCATCAAATTGAACCTCAAACTTATCAGATCGTATCGACTTTAACCCCAAACTTGCATAAGTGTTACAATGTATACATTTGGTAAACTTTCCGTTTGAACCACAGTACGTAATTGATTATTTCTTTTTTTTTTTTTCTTAATTCACATTGCACTTGAATTGGTTTCTTATAAATAAAATATTGAAGAAACTTTATTTTAGATGACTTTTTCTTGTTGTTGAGAACTTTGTGAGGGTTTTTTTTTGCTGCTATTTAAGATTACGAAAACAAGGAAATTTTGGAGGTTTTTATAGTTGGTTTTTTCTTGTTGCTAAGAACTTTGTGGATTTTTTTCCCTTCTTTTAATATTTTTTTTCTTTCTAATTAGAAGAATGTACAAGAAACAAAAATAAAGAAATTTCAAGTTTTTTTTTTTATTTCTCATATTTGCTAGATTTTTCTCGTTGCCAATAAGTTTTTTTTTTTTTTTTTTTTTTTTTTTTTTTTTTTTTTAAATAATGAGAAGAATAGTCTCGGATATTTGATTCCTTAAAGAGTTTTTCCAACAAATTTCTTACAAAACACAATGTGAATTTAAAAAAAAAAAATTGTCAATTACATGTTTTAATAGAAATCCAAATGAAAAGTTGACCATACATTGCAACATTTATGTAAGTTGGAGGTTCAAATAGATACAATCTGTTAGGTTTGGGGTTCAATTTGATAAAATTGAAAGTTTAGGGTTAAAATTGATACAACCCCTAAGTTCAGGGGTAAAAATTAATTTTTATTCTCATTTTCTCCCTTTCTCTTTCTTAGTTGTCAAGGGTATGTAAGATGCTATGGAGCCAAGTTTTGTTGATTATAATTTATACTTAAGTGAAAAACAATAGAGTTTGAGAGAGAATTTTTAATAAGATACTAAATCATCTAAAGAAAAATGTTACGTGGACTCGAATGTACATAAAATAATTTAAACTAGTAACTCTTTATTTTCCCCTTCCTTTCAACGTATTTGAATTTTTATTACCATTAAGTTGTCTTTTGTATAATAATTGATGTGTAATGATCTTATTAAAAAAGGGGAAAAAAAAAAGAAATATATGAAGATAATTCATGCATAACTAACGAGTGTAGTTTTATCAAAATTGGATTTGCATGTCATAAGGTGTGCTTGCCTTTTAGAGAATGATATGATGCAAACCTCATAGTCTCTTGGATGAGTGTTTTAATGTATTTTCTCCCTTGGGAGATTTCAACATTTGATCTCTTAGTTGATAGTAAGAGTTTTATGCTAGTTGAATTGTGTCCATGTTATATATAGAACAATTATACCAATATGTTTTTATTATGTAAAATTAAAATACATTATGCTTTTACTAGACAAATACTTATTGGTTTTTTTTTTTTTTTTCATTATTTAAGTTATGTTTGATAATCATTTGGTTTTTGGTTTTTAAAAATTATGCTTTTTTTCTTCCAATTTACTTACCATGGTTTTCATGTTTGTCAATGACACATTTGAATTCTTAGTCAAATTCCAAAAACAAAAATAAGTTTTTGAAAAGTATTTTTTTTTAGTTTTAAAAAATTGGCTTGGTTTTTGAAAACATGGGGAGAAGACATTAAAAAAACAAAGAAATTTTGAAGCGGGGTAGTGTTTATAAACTTAATTTTCAAAAATAAAAAACAAAAAATCAAGGTCTCGTTTGATAACCATTTGTTTTTTGAAAATTATGATTGTTTTCTCCTAATTTTTTTTTACCATAGTTTTCATTTTTGTTAAGCACACATTTGAATTTCTAACCAAATTCTAAAAACAAAAACAAGTTTTCGAAAACTACTTTTTTTTAGTTTTCAAAATTGACTTGGTTTTTGAGAACATAGATAAAAAGACAGAAGATGAAAGTAGTGTTTACAAATTGAATTTTGAAAAACCAAAAACCAAATGATTATCAAATGAGATCTTATCTTTCCAATTTTGTTTTAGTTTTAACATTTATTATATGGCTTAAATTATTGTTTAATTATACTGAATCTTAATAGTATTCATATTATGGTACTTCTAAAAAAACATATTGTACTTGTACAAATTTTAATAGTACTGTATTTTTCATCTCTAATAATAATATTTAATAGTAATTAATGTATAACTTTCTTTTTACAACTTTAAAAATTATAAATCATAATAAAATTATGTATTTTTTTTTTTTTTTTTTTGTATAGTACTATAATTTTTTGAAATATTTATTTTATTAAATTATGTTTGGTCCTTGTCTACATATAACAACTCAGCCAATTATTTCGGCCACATCAACCAATTTCAGTTTAGCCCAATCAAATATTGGACCGAGCACAGAGTATTGGGCTTTGTAAAAGCTCACCTTGGGCCCAACATAATTCAAAGGGCAACTAGATAAATGACCATGACCGTTTTGAAAAATGATCATAAATGGCCAAGTGCTTTTTTAAGTAAGTTTTCTTTAGAATGAATAAGACAAAAATGCCCTTAGTAATTAAATTAAAATACACTACAAAATAGAGAGAATCTATTGCCCATAACCGAAATCTAAATCTAAGGACTAAGGCCCCGTTTGATAATCATTTCAGTTTTTTGTTTTTGGTTTTTCTATTTTTGATTTTTTGTTTTTGGTTTTCTGTTTTTTTAAAACAGAAAACCAACATGATAACTGTTTTTGGTTTTCAGTTTTTTAAAAATTATAAAGATGAAAAGATGTTTTAGAGAGAGAAAAATGTGTAGAGACGTTGAAACAAAAATACAGAGACACAAATATAAGTGTTTTCGAGAGATTTTTTTTTTTTTGAAAAGATGAGAGAAAATTTGAACATAGAAAATTTAGGGAGGTGAAAGAAAATGTTTAGAGAGAGAATATTAGTTAGACTCGAGAAAAGATATTAGTTAGAGAAAAAATAGAAAAAAGTTAGAGTAAAAGCAACAAATTTTAGATTAAAATATTAAATAAAAAGAGAAAATTTAGAGAGATAGTAAGGTTAAGAGTAAAAGATATGCTAAAGAAATAACGATAAATTAAAAAAATAAAGAAAAGTTGTAGCGAGAAAATTTTGGAGATTTTTTTTTTTTTCAAAAGAAAAATTTGAATATGTTTATTAAGGAGAGAAAAGTTATTGATAAGTTTTTAGAAATAGATAAGTTATAGAGAAAAAAAAAATTTGAGAGAGAGAATTTTAGTGAGAGAAAAATAAATTTTATACAGAGAAACGTTTTAGAGAAAAAAAAATAGAAAAATGAATTTGTTGGAGAGAGATAGGAGAAGAAAAATAAGCATTAGAAGAAAAATGAGTTTTTGAAAAACAGAATTTTGTTTTTAAAAACTATTTTTTTTTTAAATTTGCTTATAATTTCAAAAACGTTTTTAAAAAAAAGAAAACAGAAATGGTTATCAAACACCCCTGTTTTTTAAAAATGAAAAACAAAAACAGAAAACAAAATGGTTATCAAACGACCCCTAATTAAATTCAAATACACCATAAAATAGGAGAGAATCTATGATTTAGAGATTAATTTAAGTCAAATTAAATCATTGAATTTCAAAATAAAAAAGATAAGACTCATACAAATCTATCTTAACGGAATAATTTGAAAACAAAAATTTAAATTAAAAAAATCTTATACTGAATTAAAATCGAGGAAAAATAAGGGTACATATAAGAAATACAGTATTGTTGACATAGAAATTTTCCAACCAATTAGAGATTGTCACGTCATTATTTAATTTTGGGGTGTCATGAATTAATACATATCTCAAAATTAATTATGGCAAAATAAGAAAGGCCACGTGTCCTTTTGTGGTCGTCTAATTGTGTTAACGGTCTTGATCGAATCCAACGATGATTAAACTTAAGATCAAATGATCATTTATTTAATTTATCCTAAAGTTCATAAAATTAAATTAAAGTATGATTAAGTTTAGGGTAAATTTGGTTCAATTTCAACCCAATGTCATTAAGATAATTGGGCCTGAAACCCAAAAAAAAAAAAATCATCCAGGCCCATAGATGGGCCCAAGCCCAATTTAAGCCCAAGCCCATTAAAGCCGTTGGGAACTCTATAAATAGGAGTCATTGGCTCATTTGGAAGGGGCGGCAGAAAGATTGAAGCTTTCAGAAGACTCTGAAGACTGAAGCTCTGATCCTCCTACAAGACTTGAAGACTGAAGCTCCATTCCTTCTACAAGACCTGAAGATTGAAGCTCCATCCCTCCTGCAAGAATCTTGAAGATTGAAGTCCATATCCTGCTGCAAGACTCTGAAGATCGAAGCTTCTGCAAAGTTCAGAAGCTTGAAGCTTCCTCCAAGACTCTGAAGACTGAAGCCTCTGCAAGATTCAGAAGATCAAAAGTTCTCTGCAAGACCCTTAAGATTTAGAAGATTGAAGCTGTCTGCAATCCTGAAGATTGAAGCTCCAATCCTCCCACAAGACTTTGAAGACCAAAATCTAGATTTTCCTGCAAGCTTGAAGATTGAAGTGAAGTCATCTAAAGACTGAAGACTTGAAGCCTGAAGTCTACTTCAATCATCCAGGAGAATCCTTCAAAGGTGAACAAACCTTCAAGACTCTGAAGATTAAAATTTCTTGAAGACTTTGTAGATCAAAGCTACCTTGAGAGAAAGCATCAAAGGATTGTAACTAGAGATTGTATTCCACAATTATTTACACATAGAAATCAATATATACAAGAAGTCGTTACACGAATTAAATTTTCTCTTCGAAAATGTCGTGTGAACAGTTTGGCACGCCCAGTGGGATCTCTCTACCTTTCATCTCTTTCTCTCATCCAAGATCTACGAAAAAAAAAAGTTCTAAAGAAGCGATGGCATCCAAGAAAGCTGCTTCCAAGACTTCAAGCGACTCATACGTGGGACCAATTACTCACGGACGCTCCAAAGAAATTCAAAAGTTAGAAGAAGAACAAGCCTTTGTCATTGCAAATATGATATGGAACCAGATGGCAGATCCAAATCAAGGCGGAATTATCATCCAAGAAAATCCTTTATTTGGCTATTCTACTTCATCTTCTGAGCAAGCAAAGGAGATATCAGATCCTGGCGTGATGTCTGTAATGATGGCTGACATAGGTACAGACGAAGAAAGAATGGCTGAACTGGAAAGGAAAGTCAACATGCTGATGAAGGCGGTTGAAGAGAGAGATTGTGAAATTGCCTCTCTAAAAAATCACATTGAAAGTCGTGATATTGCTGAATCAAGCCAAACACCTGCTGCAAAGAATAATGACAAAGGGAAGGCTGTCATACAAGAAAACCAGCCTCAACATTCCACTTCAATTGCTTCGTTGTCTGTTCAGCAACTCCAAGATATGATTATGAGCTCCATTAGAGCTCAATATGGTGGACCTACTCAAAATTCTCTTATGTATTCCAAACCATACACTAAGAGAATTGACAACTTGAACATGCCTACCGGGTTTCAACCTCCAAAATTTCAACAATTTGATGGAAAGGGGAATCCTAAGCAGCATATTGCTCACTTTGTTGAAACATGCGAGAATGCTGGGACTCGTGGAGATCTCCTGGTTAAACAATTCGTCCGAACCTTAAAGGGAAATGCTTTTGATTGGTATACTGATTTAGAGCCAGGGATGATCGACAGTTGGGAACAACTTGAAAGAGAGTTCCTAAATCGTTTTTACAGTACAAGGCGAACTGTTAGCATGACAGAACTCACAAGTACAAAACAACGGAAAGGTAAGCCTGTCATTGATTACATTAATCGTTGGAGAGCTCTGAGTCTTGATTGCAAAGACCGACTCACCGAATTATCCGCTGTGGAAATGTGTATGCAAGGAATGCATTGGGAACTTCTTTATATATTGCAGGGCATAAAACCCCGCACCTTCGAAGAATTAGCCACTCGCGCTCATGACATGGAACTGAGTATTGCTACTAGAGGAAATAAGGACTTTCCAGTCCCCGATGTGAAGAAGGAGAAGAAAGAAGTAAAAGAAGTGAAGAGCACCAGGAAAACCTCGAAGGGTGCTACAAGAGAATCCATGGTCGTCAATACGACCCCTCTGAAGTTTACTTCTAACAGAAGAGAAAATAAAATAGAGAAGCGTCAAAATGAAGGCGAAAAACGACGCTTGACTTTGAAAGAAAGACAAGAAAAAGTCTATCCTTTTCCAGATACTGACATCCCAGATATGTTAGAACAACTGTTGGAAAACAAACTTATTGAACTCCCCGAATGCAAACGACCCGAAGAGAGGGGAAAAGTAAATGATCCCAACTACTGTAAATATCACCGAGTCGTCAGTCATCCAGTAGAGAAATGTTTCGTGTTAAAGGAGTTAATCTTGAAATTAGCTCGAGAAAAGAAAATCGAGCTAGATCTTGATGAAGTAGCTCAGGCAAATCACGCTGCCATAGTAACTCATCCTAACGTCCAGTCATCTATAAGTTTACCTTATGATCAGAGAGGAACCTTAATCCAATTTGGTACCTTCGAACCTATTATCGTTTGGTCTCAACCAGAGGTCCCAGAAAATGACTTCCCAGAAAGGGCTCTCAACGATGAAGATCTTCAAGGAAAGTTTAGGCGAATTGAAGACGAAGATGGAGGCTGGACACTTGTAACCCGACGGAAGAACCGAAAGCAAAATTGGGTTCAGAAGGAATCTCGTTTGTTTCAAGAACACAAAAGACGAAGCAGGCCTCGAAGGAAAAATGGGAAGAAGTATACGAGAAGGCTCAAGCCTATCTTAAAGGAAAGTGAGGAGTATATCCACCCTCCTCATCCAATAACTCTAAAAGAATTCTTCCCAAGAACTTTTCTTTCAGGAATCAATCAAACTGTTACATGTCACGACGTTAATGTGACAGAAGATGATAATGCTACATCAGCCACGTCAGAAGTAATCACGAAAGTGGAAGACCTACCATCCTTCAATATAGATAATTTACTGTCACTCCCTCAAGAGGCCAAAAATACTCTTATTGAGGTGTTAAAGGCTTGTAAACCATCCACTTCCCAAACAAATAATGTTGCTCCATGTTGCACGTCCATAGCCTTTACTGATGAAGATCTACTACTTGGGTCGAAGCCTCATAATAGGCCTTTGTTTGTCTCAGGCTACATCAGAGAGCAGAAAGTTAGCCGAATTCTCATTGATGATGGTTCTGCCGTTAACATAATGCCCAAGTCTACCATGAGCCAACTAGGCATTCTGATGCAAGAATTGTCAAATAGTAAGTTGGTGATTCAAGGATTTAACCAAGGTGGGCAACGCGCGATTGGCATGATTCGCCTAGAGCTCATCATTGGAGATTTAAAGGCTAACACCCTATTTCATGTTATAGACTCTAGGACCACCTACAAGTTGTTACTAGGTCGTCCCTAGATTCATGAAAATGGAGTAGTTACTTCCACGTTGCACCAATGTTTTAAATTCTATCAAGATGGTATCAAGAAGGTTGATGCTGATACCAACCCCTTTTCAGAGGCTGAGTCTCATTATGCAGACGCGAAGTTTTATATGAAGAATGACAGTGTAGGGGAAGCTATGCCGTCAGAAGTTCCTTTGATAAGAAATAGTGACAAATCAGAGCGACAGTCAAGCACAGAAAAATAGCTGAATGTAAAAGCGGGTGCTTCTAATAATCAGGAAAGCAGGGTATCTCCTAGGCAAACAAAAGTTGAAGTGGCGAAAAATGAGAAGACACTATGTTCGGAAGAGAAGAAGACAAACGCTCCTATTTTGCGCTATGTTCCTTTATCTCGACGCAAGAAAGGTGATTCGCCATTTGCAGAATGCTCCAATAATTTAAGAGTTGGCGACATTGAAGTCTTGAAAGAGAATTTTATCACACCTCTTACAAAGATATCCAAACAAAATGTCAAAGACAAACAAGTAGAAGCAACTCTGCCTGATAGACGAACAGAAGAGGGGTTTGACCCTAAAGCATACAAACTCTTGGCAAAGGCAAGTTATGATTTCACAGCGCATACTGAGTTTAAAAGTTTACGGATCTGTGACCAAAGGCCTGAACTATCCTCAACACAGAAGAAACTTCAGAAAGAGGGTTATGCTATACCCATTTCAAGAGCTGGTCTTGGATATAAGTCTCCTGAGCCGGTTCGAATCACAAGAAAAGGGAAAGCGAAAGTTGCAGATACACTTCACATTACAGTGGAAGAAATCGATGATTCCGAACAGGCTAAAGAAGACGAAATAGATCATAGAGCTTCTGCATTTGATCGCATTGGACCGTCGGTTACGCGATCCTCGATTTTCCAAAGACTGAGTACAACTGCAATAGAAGATGAAAGTCAGCATCCAACTTATGGCTCCACACGACCTTCGGCCTTCCAAAGGCTGAGTATGACTTTTGAGGAAAAAGGGAATGTGCATTCAACCCCTACTACACGACTATCAGCTTTCCAAAGGTTGAGCGTAGCCACAAAAAGGAGTGAAGAACGATCTCCTATATTAGCCTCAAACATAAAAAAGACCACTACCAAGGCAAAAGGTGATGAGAAAATTCGTAGCGTTGTCCCCTCACGAATGAAGAGAAAGTTGCTTGTCTCTGTAAATACAGAGGGTTCGTTAAAAGTAAAGCGACACGATGTCGTTATCACAAGACCCAGAGAGAAAAGCTTCGATGATGAAAATGACACAGGTATATGCTACCATATTACCATAGGGGATGAATCAGAGCTTGAAGCATTTGAAGAAGATGCAGAAGAGGCTCCGTTGTCACTTGAAGATGACAACCAATCAACAGTTGATGAACTCAAAGAAGTCAACCTTGGTACAGTAGAAGAACCACATCCGACCTTTATAAGTGCATCGCTTACTCCGAAAGAAGAAGGTGATTATATGAGTCTACTCACGACATACAAGGACATTTTTGCTTGGTCATACAAGGAAATGCCAGGACTTGACCCAAAAGTGGCTGTCCATCGCCTGGCAATTAAACAAGGTATCGACGATTTCGACCAGAACTCATTCCTCAAATAGAATCTGAAGTCAATAAGTTGATAGAGGCAGGATTCATCCGGGAAGTTAAATATCCAACGTGGATAGCAAATATTGTCCCCGTTCGGAAAAAAGAATGGGCAACTTCGTATATGTGTCGATTTTCGCGATTTGAACAATGCATGTCCGAAAGATGACTTTCCATTACCGATTACTGAAATCATGGTTGATGCAACCACGGGACATGAAGCTTTGTCTTTCATGGACGGGTCATCAGGATACAACCAAATTCGAATGGCTCTTGAGGATGAGGAGAAAACAGCTTTTTGAACTCCAAAAGGAATATATTGCTACAAAGTAATGCCTTTCGGATTGAAAAATGCAGGTGCTACTTATCAACGTGCTATGCAGAAAATATTTGATGATATGCTTCATATACATGTTGAATGTTACGTTGATGACCTTGTGGTCAAGTCCAAACAGCGACAAGATCATCTTAAGGATTTGAAGGTAGTCTTTGATCGCTTGAGAAAATATCGGTTGAGAATGAACCCTCTCAAGTGCGCATTTGGTGTGACTTCAGGAAAATTCCTTGGGTTCATTGTAAGACACAGAGGAATCGAAATCGATCAATCCAAAATCGACGCAATTCAGAAAATGCCGAGTCCAAGAAACCTACATGAGTTGAGGAGTCTCTAGGGTCGTTTGGCTTACATTAGAAGATTCATATCCAACCTCGCCGGTCGATGTCAACCCTTTCATAGGTTGATGAGAAAGAATGTGAATTTTGAGTGGGATGATATGTGTCAGAATGCTCTGGATAGTATAAAAAGATACTTGCTCAATCCTCCCGTCTTAGGTGCCCCTAAGGCAGGAAAACCAGTAATATTGTATATCGCTGCACAAGACAAGTCTATTGGGGCACTATTGGCACAAGAAAGAGAAAATCACAAAGAACAGGCACTTTATTACCTAAGTAGAACTCTAACAGGAGCTGAGTTAAATTACTCTCCAATCGAGAAGATGTGTCTCGCTCTCTTCTTTGCTATTGATAAGCTAAGACATTATATGCAAGCCTTCACTGTACATTTAGTGGCAAAAGCTGATCCTATCAAGTATATTCTATCTAGGCCTATCATTTCGGGACGCCTAGCCAAATGGGCAATCATACTTCAGCAATATGATATGGTGTATGTGCCGCAAAAAGCAGTAAAAGAACAGGCATTGGCAGACTTCTTAGCCAATCATCCGATCCCATCAGATTGGAAATTATGCGAAGATTTGCCTGATGAAGAGGTATTGTATATTGAAATTATGAAACCCTGGATCATGTATTTCGATGGTGCAGCACGAAGGAGTGGGGCAGGAGTTGGCATTGTTTTCATCTCACCCGAGAAACACATGTTGCCATACAGCTTCACACTTAATGAATTATGCTCAAATAACGTTGCTGAATATCAGGCACTCATCATTGGCCTTCAAATGGCTTCAGGGTTCGGGATAAAATACATGGAAGTTTATGGCGATTCAAAGTTGATAATAAATCAAATATTACTCCAATATGATGTGAAACATGAGGATCTAAAACCCTACTTCAGGTATGCAAGAAACTTACTGGAGAAGTTTGATAATTTAATACTAGAGCACGTTCCAAGATCAGAAAACAAAATAGCAGATGCGTTAGCAAACTTGGCCACTGCTCTAACGATTTCAGATGACATAGCCATAAATATTTCTCTTTGCCCGAAATGGATCGTTCCACCAAGTGCAAATAAGTGCGAAGAAGTTAATGTGACATCAGCTTATGAAATCGAAGAGGAAGACTGGCGGCAACCGATCATAGATTACCTGCAGCATGGAAAGCTTCCCACAGATCTTCGACACAAAGTTGAGATACGAAGAAGGGCTGCCCAATTTGTCTATTATAAGGACACTCTTTATCGTCGCTCGTACGAAGGCCTTTTTCTTCGATGCTTAGGAAATGAAGAATCTCAAAAAGCATTGGAAGAGGCACATTCAGGCATTTGTGGTGCTCATCAGTCTGGACCAAAACTTCAATTCCAGTTAAAAAGAATGGGCTATTATTGGCCTATCATGATTCAAGACTCAATGCAATATGCCAAGAAATGTGAAGCTTGCCAGTTTCACGCCAATTTCATACATCAGCCTCCAGAGCCTCTTCATCCAACCATAGCTACGTGGCCTTTTGAAGCTTGGGGGCTCGATCTTGTTGGTCCTATAACACCAAAGTCTTCAGCATGACATTCTTACATTCTTGCAGGGACAGATTACTTCTCAAGGTGGGCTGAGGCTGTTGCGTTAAAAGAAGCCAAGAAAGAAAACATTGTAGATTTCGTCCGAACCCATATCATTTATCGATACGGTATCCCTCATCGTATTGTGACAGATAATGGAAGACAATTTTCCAATAGTTTAATGGACAAGTTGTGCGAGAAGTTTAACTTCAAGCAATACAAGTCATCTATATACAACGCCGCAACAAATGGATTGGCAGAAGCATTCAATAAGACATTATGCAACCTACTGAAGAAAGTAGTCTCCAAGTTGAAGAGAGACTGGCAAGAAAAGATCGGTGAAGTGCTGTGGGCTTACCGAACTACTCACCGCACTCCTACAGGAGTCACACTTTATTCCCTCGTTTATGGGGTAGAAGCTGTGCTTCCATTAGAAAGAGAAATTCCGTCATTAAGAATGGCCATACAAGAAGGGTTGACAACAGAAGAGAATGCAAGGTTGCGTCTTCAAGAGTTAGAAGCGCTTGATGAGAGAAGATTAGAGGCTCAACAAGCACTAGAATGTTACCAAGCACGGATGTCTAAAGCCTTCGATAAAAATGTGAAGCTTCGATCATTTCAAGTTGGAGACCTAGTACTTGCTGTTCGAAGACCTATAATTACAACGCGACACACGAGAAACAAATTCACACCTAAATGGGATGGACCCTATGTCGTCAAAGAAGTTTACTCGAATGGAGCATATAAGATCGTTGACAAAGATGGATTGAGGATCGGTCCAATTAACGGAAAGTTCCTTAAAAAATTCTATGCGTGAAATGTAAACACTCCTTATCGTAAGAGTCTAAACTGCATGATACTCCTGGCCCGCGTGAGTTAAAATGGTGAACGGCACAAAAAAAAAATTGTATATTGAACTACGTTATGACTTGATCCCTTCCCACTTGAAGGGTACGTAGGCAGCTTAAGAAAAAAAAAACTTAAGTTCAGTCAAAGCAATAAAAAAGGAACATTTTGTGTTGAAGATAAAGTTTTGAACTTTTATTACGGCATATACAAAGGAAGAATAATTTCTTTTTTTTCTTTTGATACAATGTGTTGGAAGAGTTATAAAAAAAAGTCTTACAGGAGACAAGCCTTAAGGAAAAAAAAAATTATGGCTATGAATGGAATTCTAACTCTTTATTTAATCTAGGAAACATCAATTGATCGACAATAAAAAAAAAGTGTCTTTACATCTGATCTAGAAAACAAAGGGGGCAATCAAATCAAATCATCCACTTGAAGTTCCTCAACTCTTCACGTAGACCTTCTAAGTTGGCACGAACTGTGTCCAAAGACTTAGCATCTTCATCAGTCATGAGAGGGGCACATTCAATATTGGCGATCTCTTCACGGACTTTAGTGACTTCGAGTCCCTGTTGCTCCAAAGCTTTCTCTCCCTCACAAACCGAATTGGAAAGCTTCTCATGCTCCCCTATTGCTGTCTCAAGTTTGGCCTCTAGTTCCTTTATCTCTTCAGATGATCGTGCTAGTTGCTGTTCTAGCGTGTCCTGCTTTTTAAGCAAATGTTTTTCGGCAAGCAGTGCTTTCTGTAAATCAAAATTTTTCTCCTCTAAGCGGTGATTCCTACTCGTCGGAGTTAGTTGTGTAGAATATGAAAGTTGCAATTTGTTGTACGTTTCTACGCTCTTTAAGTAGTCATTCACGAAATCTTGAGGGAAGGCCAGGTTGTTCGGATGAATCTCTGAAATACCGGCAAATATTTTGTGTATCTCTGGTTCAAGGGCAACTACCTTGTTAAAAGCAGTGCATACAATCTTTCGTTGTATGCTGTCCCACAAGGCTAGGGCTGTTTGTCGTCGATGGTCAGAAAGCAAGGTGTCAGCACAATAATGGGAAGCTTCAGGATCCGCATCAATTACTCTCTTTTAATTATGCTGATAATTTTCAGAAATCTTGGGAGGAGGATTAGAGCTCATGGCTTTCTCGTTGGAAAATGCCTTGGAGTTACTCATATGCTTTGTAGTGTTGTAAAAAACATTTGGACTTGTTAGCGACTCCTCGCTGCATTGCTCCTCCGCTCCTTCAAGGGGATCTTTCAGAGGTGACTACAAAAAATATATATATATATATATATATATATATATATATATAATATAATATAATAGTAATAATAAAAGGAGAGGAAGTTGCTAACCAAAATGGGAGGAGGACTAGGGAATTGAGAAGCCCTTAGAACCTCATCAAAAGAGTTATCTACATTCGTAGAGGACACCTTTGCTTTCTTGGTTGGTCTCTTCCAATGATGATCGTGAGAACTGCTGCAGCTTGATTCATCATGTTTTGAAGCATTTCGTACAGGAGTAGAAGTGTCATCCTCAGGCAAGCGAATTTTCTTTCCTCCGTGATTACCCCCATCATTTTTGGGTAGTTTAGGACGAGATGGAGAAGGAATGACACTACCCACTAATTTGTGCACGTTCACTGCAAGATAATCCCCATGTTTTGCCAACCACCACCTTTTATACCGTGAAGTAATCTGAGTATGAGGGTTTAGGGTACGGGCTGGTAAAAATACTTGAGAAGATGTTTTACCCTGGGTGCAAATTCTCCAAAGACGTAATACGTTATCCATATCAGCCACAGGCGGGATATCATCTAAATCGTTTGGTATGTCTTGGAAAAAGCCAAATTGTCGACCAAATCGGTAAGGACTATATAACTCAATGATCACCTGGTCCCCGCACACGGATGATAAATAACATGATCGAAGGCTTGCAAAATAAGAGGATTGAGAAAATGACAAAGTACTATTGTCCTTCAGAGTCTCATGTTTGTTTCTGCCTTGAATATTCACATTCCATAAGACAGAGGCACCCTTGTGGATCAGTTCACGAGCCTCATACTCTTCAAAGTATTTTGATCCGCCCTCACCAGAAAAATTAGCCATCCTCGGGCCTCGAACTTCCACTGGGACTGGATAATGTGTATTAAAATAATGGGCTAACCAACCATGAACGTAATGCATGTGTAAGCAAACCTCCATACGTCCGATTGGATTAGAAGCCATTGTTATTCGACCCAATCCATGGTATATGTTAGCCAAGGTTGGGACAGCAAGGCTAAAAATATGGCCATCAGCCATAAGGCTAGCAATTCTAAAGACTCCTGGGCGAATTAGTTGGGTGCCCCTACGAGGAAATACAAAGAGACACAACCAGCAGGATAGAAAGGCAGCTAAATATGTATGCTCTTGCCATTCGTCTTCTATGCCTAGCTCATGAAACAACTTGTGCTCTTGGCTTGACCAATCCCGATATTTGATACTCGTGCCATCTGGATTGCGAGTAGATTTTGAGCGGGAGGTTTTCTTTGGTTTTCGCTGAGGGGGTTTCTCATACTTTTGAACTCCTCTAAACCAGAAAGATATCCAAGAGTTAATGCTAACATTGGGCTCATTCTTCGAAGATGAGCTGCGGTCATTCTTTGACATGGATATCTGATAAAAGGCTTTTAAGAGATACTCACAGCTCTTTGGAAGGTATTGATACTGCTTCCGCAAACCAGTCAGTTCTTTAAAAGAAGGAATGACCTCCTCATAGAACTTACCCTTAATGGGGAGACCTTCAAACATCCATAGGTCCCAAAGAGAGATAGATAGTTCACCAGCTGCAGTATGAAGAGTATTGGTTGTGGGACACCAAGCTTCACAGAAGGCCCGAACCACATCATTATTCCGATCGTACGTATAAAGGGAGGCCATCACCGCATTAAATAAGCGAATCTCATAAAGCTTTTGCTCATTGCGACCAACTACCAGCTCCAACCATTCCCAATAGAGTGAAGTGAAGGAGAAGTCTCCAGGAACCTTCATCACATGATTCCAACGGGCTTGGCCATCTATCATTCGACGTCCTAGAGTCAACTCGGGATCTCGGTTGTAAGCTTTAGGATGGATTGAGGATTGCAAAAGCCACACTCGTTCTTCTTGGCTTAAAACCTTTTCCGTCGATAGTTCGGGTAAGAAGGCGACATCATTTAAATTTGGCCATAGGTCTGAAAGAGGGCCAGATTTCGGTTCCTCAACAAGGAGATTAAGCCCGTATTTAATAGGCTGATCTTTGTCCTTGAGAATAACAAGATATTTCTTCTCGGAGGAGATATGCTCAGCGAAGTATACCATGATCCTGTGAATAAAAAAAAATAAAAAATAAAATTTTTTTTGGGTTCAGTAGTTAAAAAAAGGTGGGGGCAAAGAAAATAAAATTAGTTGGAAGCTAAGTTGAGGATGAACACTGAGGGTCAAAGCCCTACCTTATAAGTGTCACCCCGAACTTTCGCTTGGTTTCAGTTTTAAGGCTGGAAGCTAAGTGAGGATGAACACTGAGGGTCAAAGCCCTACCTCATAAGTGTCACCCCCAACTTTCGCTTGGTTTCAGTTTCAAGGCTCGAAGCTAAAGCTGAGGATGAACACTGAGGGTCAAAGCCCTACCTCATAAGTGTACTTCGCTTGGTTTCAGTTTCAAGGCTGGAAGCTAAGCTGAGGATGAACACTGAGGGTCAAAGCCCTACCTCATAAGTGTACTTCGCTTGGTTTCAGTTTCAAGGCTGGAAGCTAAGCTGAGGATGAACACTGAGGGTCAAAGCCCTACCTCATAAGTGTCACCCCCAACTTTCGCTTGGTTTCAGTTTCAAGGCTGGAAGCTAAGTTGAGGATGAACACTGAGGGTCAAAGCCCTACCTTATAAGTGTCACCCCCAACTTTCGCGTGGTTTCAGTTTCAAGGCTGGAAGCTAAGTTGAGGATGAACACTGAGGGTCAAAGCCCTACCTCATAAGTGTCACCCCCAGCTTTCGCTTGGTTTCAGTTTAAGGTTGGAAGCTCCTGAGGATGAACACCGAGGGTCAAAGCCCTACCTCATAAGCGTCACCCCTAACTTTCGCTTGGTTTCAGTTTCAAGGCTGGAAGCTAAGCTGAGGATGAACTGAGGGTCAAAGCCCTACCTCATAAGTGTCACCCCCAACTTTCGCTTGGTTTCAGTTTCATGGCTGGAAGCTAAGCTGAGGATGAACACTGAGGGTCAAAGCCCTACCTCATAAGTGTCACCCCCAACTTTAGCTGAGGATGAACACTGAGGGTCAAAGCCCTACCTCATAAGTGTCACACCCAACTTTCGCTTGGTTTCGGTTTCAAGGCTAGAAGCTAGGCTGAGGATGAACACTGAGGGTCAAAGCCCTACCTCATAAGCGTCACCCCCAACTTTCGCTTGGTTTCAGTTTCAAGGCTGGAAGCTAAGCTGAGGATGAACACTGAGGGTCAAAGCCCTACCTCATAAGTGTCACCCCCAACTTTCGCTTGGTTTCGGTTTAAGGCTGGAAGCTAAAGCTGAGGATGAACACTGAGGGTCAAAGCCCTACCTCATAAGTGTCACCCCCAACTTTCGCTTGCTTTTAGTTTCATGGCTGGAAGCTAAGCTGAGGATGAACACTGAGGGTCAAAGCCCTACCTCATAAGTGTACTTCGCTTGGTTTCAGTTTAAGGCTGGAGCTAAGCTGAGGATGAACACTGAGGGTCAAAGCCCTACCTCAATAGTGTCACCCCCAACTTTCGCTTGGTTTCAGTTTAAGGCTGGAAGCTAAAGCTGAGGATGAACACTGAGGGTCAAAGCCCTACCTCATAAGCGTCACCCCCAACTTTCGCTTGGTTTCAGTTTCAAGGCTGGAAGCTAAAGCTGAGGATGAACACTGAGGGTCAAAGCCCTACCTTATAAGTGTCACCCCCTACTTTTGCTTGGTTTCGGTTTCAAGATTTTGAGTACCTGGATCGTCGGTGAAAGCTACTGTGACTGATTGGCAAGCAAATATCAGTTGTGGATTCAATCGTTCCCTAAGATCAATACCGAAAGCTACTGCGACTTGTTGGCAAGCAAATATCAGTTGTGAATGCAATCGTTCCCTGAGATCAATAAAGAAAATACTAAATAGCATGATAAGTTACCATTAAAAAAATGGTGAATTGAAGAAAAGTGGAACTTGTCTTAAAAAGTGTTGAGATCAAAATTGAAAAAAAAAAAAAGTGAAAGCAAAGTTGCAACAAAAAAAAAAATTTACAAAGTTTGGGTATAAGGAAAAAAAATAATAAATAAATAAATAAGTCAAATCGAAGAAAAAGAAAATCAGTAAAAAAAAAAAGAAGGGTTTAAGAAGAAAAAAAAATATTTTTATGAAGTTTGAAAAAAAAATTATTAAAAACAAAAAAAAAAGTCTGGAGAGTAAAATAAAACAAAAAAAAATTTAATAAGATATTAAAAAAAAAAACAAAAACAAAACAGAAAGTAAAATTGATGAAATATAAAAAAAATAATGTAAAAAATATATATATATATAAGAATAAAGAAAAAAAAAACATATAAAGTGAGTAAAAAAAAAAAAAGAAAAGAGAGAATATGAAATAAAACAAAAAAAAATATACAGAAGTTCAAAAGAATCAAGTTTTAGAAAAAAGGTTTGAGCGTTTAAAAAAAAAATTATAAGAAAACTTAAAAAAAAAATACAGAAAGTTCAAAGTGAGGTTTTCTTAAAAAAAGGGGTCATAAAAAAAATAAAAATAAATAAAGAAAGAAAGAAGGAAAAGAATCGACACTAAGAAAAAATAAATAAATAAAAAATTTAAAAGAAAAAGCAATATAAAAAAACCAGAAAGTTAAAAGAACAAAAAAAGGGGGAAAAAACGAGGGTCACGAGCCTCCCCTTTTCTCTCTCTCCCACGATTTTCTCAACTTCTCTCTCTCACCATCTTCTCAATTTTGTTTTTCTATCTCTCACCAACCCTGTTTCTTCCCCCTTTCTTGCTCTATTTTCTTTTTCACTCACCCCCCTCTCGCCGGCGCCGCCGCAAAAAAGGAGCTCGCCACCGCCGTGTTTTTCTGCCAGAAGCAGCCCTACGCAAAAAAAAAAAAAAAATCCATCTCCCTCATCTCACAGCGCCGGCGGAGACTCATCCGCCACACTCAACCTCCGTCTCAGATCTGCAGAGGGTTACTGTTGCAGCTCGCAACCTCCCCCCTTTTTTTGGTTCTTATTCTCCGATAGTCTAACAACTCCGATTAAAAAAAAAGTATTCAGTGAGTAAAATACCTTAAAAGTTCCTAGAAAGTGTGGTAGATACTAGTTCCCAGCAACAATTTATAGAGGAAGCCAAGTTTGTTGATCTTGGGTTGTTACCCTAAATCTTGAAGTTGATGGGTTTTAAGCGGTACAGGTTGAAGACGTTTTGATTTGGAGAGATTTTTCAATTTAAGATATTCTTTTAAAAGAGAAAATCAAAACAGAATTAAAAAGAAAACATTTTTTTTTTAATTGTTTTACCCAAATTTTGGTAAAATTCAATTTTCATTTGGAATTTTACTCCAAATCAAATCAACCGGTAAAATTCAAATTTTCAGCACTAGTGAATTGTTGCAAGCATCCCAAATTCTAATTAAAATTCGAAGGTTGTGCAAAATCCAATCCCAGGTTCAACTTAAATCAAATTTTATTCGAAGTTAAATTCGTAATAAAATTTTGATTGTCTCGAAACCAAATTGGAGTACATTCCAAAGTCCGTAGCAATCGAGATTGGACTAAAATTCAAGTTCAAAGTTCACTCGAATTCAAATCAAGATTTGGATAAAGAAATTCAAAGTCAAAATCTTGGTTGAATTTAAATTCTTTCCAAATAAAAAAATTGGGGATAATCCAAAATTTTATCCCAAGCTTGGACTTAAATCCTAGTTCAAATTATATTCCAAATTCAAGTTCATAATTTGGAATTTTATATCGAGTCAAAATTTGGGCATATTCCAAATTTTGTCCCAAGTCAAAGTGGACCAAAATCCAAACTCAAATTCTACCAAATTAAGATTGAGTATAATTTTTTGTCTCAAATCAAAATTTGGGCATAATCCAAATTTTGTCCCAAATCAAAGTTGACCAAAATCCAAACTCAAATTCTACCAAATTAAAATTGAGTAGAATTTTTGCCTCAAATCAAAATTTGGACATAATCCAAATTTTATCCCAAATTAAACCAAATTCAAAGCTCAAATTCTACAAGTTAAAATCAAGTAGAATTTTTACCTCAAAATCAAAATTTGGGAATAATCCATAATTTTATTCCAAAGGGTGATTTTATCAAATTCAAATTCTACCCAAACCAAAATTTGGTAGAATTTTACCTCAAAGCCAAATTTACTCATGCTCCAAATCCTACCCAAGGCATGATTAAGTTAACGCTAAGTTGGTATAACCTCGAATTCTACTCCAAATTAAAAAATGATAGAATTCAAAGTTTCCTTCGAAACCAATTCGTGGTAAATCTCAAATTTTTACCCCAAATTCAAATTTTGGCTTAAAACATGAGTGAACTAGAATTCAAATTTTATTCTAAGTTCAAACTAAACCTGAAAATAGCCTCAAATCATATTCCCAGTTCAAAATAAAAATTGGGATAGTCAAAATCATGGAGAGAAGAAAGTTCTCATGCATTTCATGCCAAATCATCTTTTTCGAGATTCACCCATGCCTATTTGTGCATAAATCTCGAAAAGGGGCATTTGTTGACATAGAAATTTTCCAACCAATTAGAGATTGCCACGTCATTATTTAATTTTGGGGTGTCATGAATTAATACATATCTCAAAATTAATTATGACAAAATAAGAAAGGCCACGTGTCCTTTTGTGGTCGTCTAATTGTGTTAACGGTCTTGATCGAATCCAACGATGATTAAACTTAAGATCAAATGATCATTTATTTAATTTATCCTAAAGTTCATAAAATTAAATTAAAGTATGATTAAGTTTAGGGTAAATTTGGTTCAATTTACCCAATGTCATTAAGATAATTGGGCCTGAAACCCAAAAAAAAAATCATCCAGGCCCATAGATGGGCCCAAGCCCAATTTAAGCCCAAGCCCATTAAAGCCGTTGGGAACTCTATAAATAGGAGTCATTGGCTCATTTGGAAGGGGCGGCAGAAAGATTGAAGTTTCAGAAGACTCTGAAAACTGAAGCTCTGATCCTCCTACAAGACTTGAAGACTGAAGCTCTATTCCTTCTACAAGACTTGAAGATTGAATCTCCATCCCTCCTGCAAGAATCTTGAAGATTGAAGTCCATATCCTGCTGCAAGACTCTGAAGATCGAAGCTTCTGCAAAGTTCAGAAGCTTGAAGCTTCCTCCAAGACTCTGAAGACTGAAGCCTCTGCAAGATTCAGAAGATCAAAAGTTCTCTGCAAGACCCTTAAGATTTAGAAGATTGAAGCTGTCTGCAATCCTGAAGATTGAAGCTTCAATCCTCCCACAAGACTTTGAAGACCAAAATCTAGACCTGCAAGCTTGAAGATTGAAGTGAAGTCATCTAAAGACTGAAGACTTGAAGCCTGAAGTCTACTTCAATCATCCAGGAGAATCCTTCAAAGGTGAACAAACCTTCAAGACTCTGAAGATTAAAATTTCTTGAAGACTTTGTAGATCAAAGCTACCTTGAGAGAAAGCATCAAAGGATTGTAACTAGAGATTGTATTCCACAATTATTTACACATAGAAATCAATATATACAAGAAGTCGTTTCACGAATTAAATTTTCTCTTCGAAAATCTCGTGTGAACAAGTATATTGAGAAAGAAAAATCATGCAAATACAGTGACTTCTCAAAATTTACTTGCATACACATTGTATTTGAAGCAGTCTCAGAATATAGGGATCTAATTTTGCAAAGAAAAAGAATGAATAGGAATAAAAAGAGATTACAAATATGAGGCAATGTTAGATAGAAGTGAAGACCAAGAAATCGATCCGGTTGAAGATGATTTGTTGATTAAAAAATCTACTTGAAAATTGAAACGAAAACCTAAAAAATTAAAAAGTCACAAACCCTAATCACTTTCGTTTCTTTTCATCTTCAAGCCGCCTCATCCCAACCTCTCCAACTTTTCTCCATCTTCATCCTCTCATTTTTTCTTTCATCCCTCGACGCTGGCCACTGCACGCCACCCATCTGATGTGAACCACCGTCATGCAAACGTTTTCCACTCGACACCCACCAGCACAACCACACAAATACCATCCACCCAACGCCAATCGCCTTCACGTAGAGGCATTACTGTCATCGTCGGCCGCCACCATTTTTCTCTCTCATTTTGATATCCTAAACTTTTAACAATAAGGGGCTGTTTGGGGCGTTGAATTAGTTATAATAATCATAATCTGTGGAGTTAAATAGTCGTGTTTGGGGTGTAGATTATTTTAGTCTAAGATAAAACAATCTGTGTTTGAGATGCAGATTATTTTAGTCTGAGATAAAATAATATGTGTTTGGGGTGCTGATTTGTTTTAACTGAGGTTTTGAATTAAAGGTTCAAGCTGACTGTTTTTTTTTTTCTAGTTTTTTTAGGATATACGATTCACTTTGATTTAAGGTTATGTTTTTTTTTTTTTTTTACAAAACAAAAAAGTTTAGGATTTGGTATTTTAATCATATTAGTTAACTTTTAGTATTGCCAAAATAAAAATTGTGTTTAGTTCAAAAACAATATTAGGTTTTTTTAATCAATATAATCATTTGAAATAAACTTGAGTGTGGTAAATACAGTTTCGTTTGAATTTTTTTTTTTTAAAGTTGGTTAACCTTCGATGTTGTCAAAAGTAGGGAAGAAACTTGACTTAAAAACAATTGTGAGTACTTAGTTCAAAAACCATATTAGTTTTTTTGGGAAAAATAGACTTTTGGTCCTTGAGGTTTGGGTTAGGTTTCATTTTGGTTTCTGAGTTTTCAAACTCGACAATTTAGCTAAGGTTTGAATTTCGTTTCATTTTGGTCTCTCCGTCCAATTTTTCGTTAAACTCTAACGGATTGCTGACGTGACATGCATTTTTTTTATTAAAAAAATATATTTTTTGAATTTTTTACATAAAAAATATTTTAACTAATATTTTATTATTTTATTATTATTTCTTATTTCTTTTTCATTTTCTTCCTCCATCACCATCATCTTCATCTTATTCCTCCATTTCCATCTTCATCTTCATCATCTTCTTCCTCCATTTTCATTAAATCTTCATCATCTTCATCTTATTCCTCAACCTCTACCTCTATCTTCATCATTTTCTTCTTCCTCTAACCCTAAACGCTGGCGACATTTTAGCGACTTTTCCGGCAGCCACCGACAAATTTTCCAACGATCGATTTTTTCCCCTCGTTTTCTTTCTTTTCTTCTTTTTTTCTTTCTTTTTCATTTTTTATATTTTTTGAAATGAAAATGAGAAGAAATATGAAAAAAAGAAAAAAAAAATCGGTCGCTGGAAAAGTGGTCGGTGGCCGTCGGAAAAGTCGCCGAAAACTTTGTCGGCCAACGGTCGTCGGAAAAGTCAAGGAGCCGCATGGAAGAAGAGAGGAGAGAGTTATTGTAGAGAATGGTTAGAATAATCAGGGGTAAAAGTAACCCACTTTACCATTTATTTTTGTTGATACCTCAAACACTGAATAAGTTATAATAACCTCCTTTATTATAACCAATTCAGTGCCTCAAACGACCCCTAAGGTTAGTCATCTTTGGTTGTCATATGTGGATTCTCACTCATTTTAGTTTCTCATTTGTAAAGGTAAATTTGTTGAAATTTTGATCAAAGAAAATGCAAGGTTGGACTGAGAAAAAGGTTGAATTAAAAACTGTCATCTAAAAAATCGGTTTTAACCGAACCGAACCGATCTAAACCAAACTAGGGCGGTTCGGTTCATAAGTCAAAACCGAGATAGCTTTTGTTTTTGTCGGTTTAGCACGTCTAAAAATCGATTAGTTCAGTTCGGTCCATGGTTCTATCCAAAATCGGACCGAACTGAACCGTGAACACCTCTAGTGAAACCAGAGAAGAATAAGAAGCAAAATGAGGTTTTTGATTCGATCTGGTAAGATCCCATGAGAGACGGTGCTGGTAGGTGATTGCGAGGGAGAGATAGTACGGATAGAGATGAAAAGGAAAAAGGAGAAAGTGAGAACGAGGATGAGGGACGGCTAAAAGCTTGAAGGAAAGACGCGTTATTGGAAAAAGAAAATGGGCCTAGAGAGTGAAACCCCACGGCCCATATAGGTGGCCCTACGGAAGGTACGTTCCAACCATTTATGTAGTTAAGCACCTTCCTATTGCCTTTCAATCATTTTTACCCCCACTTCACTATCAATTTATCGAAAAAAAAAAAAAACAAAATAATATTTAAAAACGTAACAAAATAGGATAGATAATCGTATCAACAAAATAATATATAAATAACAAAGTATTTATTTAGTTGCTAAATAAAATGTGGACAAGAATTCAATTTTTATCATTAAGTTTGACAATGTATACCAATTTTTGTTGTCAACTTTCTATTTCATTAAATTGTACCTTAAATTTGGATAGACATTGTAATTTTTCTATCTTGGTTGAAGAGACACATGTCTTAACTAGTTGAGCTATGTTCTTTTTTTTTACCACATATGTGGAAGTGGGGGAATTGAATCACATAACTTTTGATCATTAATACAGTTTTATGTCAGTTGAACCATACTCATTTGACTAATTGAGCTATGTTTAGTTTGATTTTTTATCTTAAATTTGAAAAAATGTTGCAATCTTCTATAACTTAGTTAAGTTATACAATTTGTAGTTTTCATTTGAGTAATCCTTGAAAAAAATATTCTCAATCAATTATAGAACTTACGTTTATTTAAAAAAGTGAAAGAATTGTAGAGAACAATGAAATTGGCTTTGGTTTCTTCTTCTTCCTTCTTTCTTTCTAATTGGTAGTTTCAAGTTTCAAATTTCAAGAGTTATTTAATGATTGATATGGTTGAAAGATTAATTTGCATTGAAATCATAGAGGTTTTTATTTTTTATTTATTTTATTTTTAAAGATTTTCGCATTGTTTTTGTTAAAATTTAATGGGTGAAATAATGAAAATCAAATCGAAGATAAAAATTCCACACACTTGTCTTAGTCAAAATCAAATTGGATAGATTTTAAAGTTTAGTTAAAAAAATTTACACATTGTGAAGTTTAAGATAAAAATAGATTTATTTTCCTAAAAAACAATTTAATTGAAGAACAATTAGGGGTATAAAATAAATATTATTTTAATTTTTTTACAATTTAAATTACAAGTTTAATCCATAAACTTTCAAATTTGTGTCAAATAAATTTTTGAACTTTCAATTTTGTGTCTAATTGGTCACTAAACTTTAAAAAACTATCTCATAAGGTCCTAAATTTTTTATTTTATGTCTAATGAGCCATTGACCTATTCAACATTTTGTTTTTAAAAAATCATGAACTTATTAGAAAAAATAAAATAAAAATTTAATGTCCTTTTAAATACAAAATTTGATTTTATGTCTAATAGATTTGTTAATTTTGAAAGGTTGAATATATTATATACATATTCGGATATCTGATCTCTTAATCGAGGGTACATACCAATTACCGCTGCTTTGACAATAATTTAATCTTTAGGAACTAATGCATAATTTAACCTTTTGTTTAATACAAAGTATTATTTTAAGTATTGAGTCAATGTAGTTAGTTTTGCCTACACCACTACTGCCAAATCCACTCCACCAGCATAGTAAATAAATGATTTTTTTTTAATCAAAATAAATTAAAAAATTATTACAATATTTTAAATTACAAAAAAAAAAATAATATTTAAACAGTAATTCCAGTCTCCTAGACCTACAGAGACGCCCAAAAACAAGCAAGCTCCAAGAGAAACTCCCACGAAGCTTCCTTCCATTTTCCTTCCTCTTTCTCTTTAATTTATTATTCCCTTTTCTTTCTCTCTTCCATTATCACAAATTTCCCTTCATCCTTTCTTCTCTCCCAATTTTCCCTCCGAAACTAAAACGCCGCCGTTCAATGGCCACCGCCGCCGCCGACGATGACGATGATTTCTTCTCTCAGCCGTCGTATAAACGCTACGCTCTCAGTGGCAAAATTATGCTCGGCGCAATTATCGTACTGTTATTCGTCGTTATTCTCATGATTTGTCTTCATCTCTACGTACGATTGTACCTCCTCCCCTCCAGCCGCCGGCGATCCCGCCGCCGCCGTCGCCGTCGTCCGCAGTTCGTATTCACGGCAGAGCCTCGTATGGCCGCCGCCGCCGCTCCGTCCCGTGGTCTGCCGCAGTCGATTCTCAAATCCCTACCCGTGTTCGTTCACTCGGAGAAACCCGACCCGGATCCGATTTATTGCGCGGTTTGTTTATCCGAGTTTGAAGAGAACGAAATCGGCCGGATTATCCCCAAATGTAATCACAGCTTTCACGTGGGGTGCATTGACATGTGGTTTTATTCGCACGTGACCTGCCCGCTTTGTAGATCCGAGGTGAAACCCGAGCTCGAACCCAGATCCGGGTCTCCCAATAACCCGGTCGAGATATCCGTGGATATTTGCGAGCCGGGTTCGATATCGGGCGAGGGAGAACCGTTTGAGTTGGCGTCGTCGGTGGAGGTGGACGACGAGTCGAGGGAAGTGGACGACATGTCGAATCATGGAAGCTCGAGGGCAACGGCGAATTTTGTGAAGCCGTTGTCTTTGAAGAGGATTCTGTGTAGTAGAGATACGACGGAACCGGATCCAGAGAAGGAGGAAACGGAGGCGGTTGGTTCAGAAAGATAACGGTTCTGTGGCGGAACACGTTTGGAGTTTGTAAATATCTGTTTGGTTTTTTAAAAATGTAAACTAAAATACAAATACGGATTTTTCTTTTTTGTAATTTTTCTTATATCAACGGTTATGGACCATGGTGTCCCCGAATGGGTAACAGACTTGAATGGAATGGACCATGGGGTCCCTTAATGGCAACAGAGCCCAGGGATTTTATTTTTTTCTTAGGGATTTATACCTATAAATCTTTAATTGAGTAATTAATTGAGTTATGCTTGATGAAAGTTTCAGAATATTTTTAACTCCTTTTTGTATTATATTTTTTATACTTTGGGAAATTAAGTGGAAAATTGTTGTTCATTTTTTAAAATTGTCACGGTTCAAATTATCTCTGGTTGTCAAATCAAGTTTGAATTCTTCCATTCTCATATGTTGTTGAACTAAAAAAAACACCCATTTGATCATTTTCAAATTTTTAAAACTTATTTGGATCTAAATTATATATAATAAGTAAATATTATAAATATTAAAAAAATAGATGTTCATTTGTCAACTAACATATTAACCATATGACTTGTAAATATTAGAAAATATAGATGTTCATGTGTCAACCAACCAGTGGACCTTATGATTTGTAAATACTTGGTGACCAAGCCACATCCTTCTTTCAAATTAGTGGCCTTAGGTGAAGTTAAAATGAAAAAGCCCATAGATGAAAATTTCCACTTTTCATAATCTCCCACTTTGCTATTTTGTTGTTGTTTTTTAGTTCATTTGTTTTATTCTTTTTATTTATATATTATAATTATATTATAACTATTATTATATTATTATATTTTATCCATTTCTGTGGTCCCGTTGTGCTGCTCAATTTCACAACACGTTATCATCACGAGCTCTTGTCATTTCTCTCACTGAAAGTAGGTTCTAAAGGTAGGTCAGTTTTTTATTAATAAATTAAATGTTATTTTACATGTTTAGTACATATTAAATTTCCAACATAAATACAATATTTTGTAATAGTGTTGTCATGAGAAACCTTACGAAATTAGAATTCTCAGCCCTTGACATTAATGACAATAATTATTTGTCATGGGTGCTCGATGTCGAAATCCACCTGGATGCTATGAACCTTGGAGAAACAATTAAAGAAGAAAAGTACGATCATCAAAAAACAGTTATTCTTCTTAAAACTCGTTATGAGTGGATGCATTTGAGGCTACAAGATTTTAAATCGGTAAAGGGTTGTTTGGGGCGCTAGATTGGTTATAATATCTGGTGGTTATAATAATTTGGAGATTATAATAGTCTGGGGTTATAATAATTTATGTTTGGGGTGCAGATTATTATAGTCTGGGATAAAATAATCTGTGTTTGGGGTGTAGATTATTTTAGTTTGGGATAAAATAATATGTGTTTGGGATGTAGATTATTTTAGTCTGGGATAAAATAATCTGTGTTTGGGATGCAAATTATTTTAGTCTGGGTTAAAATAGTATTTGTTTAGGGTGCTGATCTATTTAACATGAGATTCTGAATCAAAGGTTCAAGTTGACTGTTTTTTTCCTGACTTTTTTTTTTTGTTTATTTTCCTCATACAACTTTGTCTGTCAAATATTATATTTTGCAAATATCAATAAAAAATTGTTTGGATTCAGTTGCAAAAAAAATAAAGTATTGGGTATATGGGTTAAATAACGTGTTTAACTTAAAAGGAAACAAAAATAACCTAAGGTAAGAGTTGATTTTCTTTGTTTTAGGGTCATGATTTTTTCACAAAAGAAGTCATTTTATGATTTCATATTGGAAAACCATATTTGTTTCATTTCTGTATTTTCAACGTAAAAATGGTAAATGCTTATGTACAAAGAAATTATGCGATACTCCACATTTATATATGTAGAAAGACAACTGAGAAACTGGTAAGGGTTTCTAACATGGAATGACCAACTGAGAAACTGGTAAGTGTTTCTCACATGGAATGACAAAAAATCGCTTTTTTCTTTTTCTTTTTTCCTTTTTTTTCATTTTCTTCCTTCATCTTTATCTTCTTCCTCCATCTCCATCATTTTCATCTTATTCCTCCATTTCCATCTTCATCTTCATCATATTCTTCCTCAATTTCCATCGTCATCTTCATCTTCTTCGTCAACCTCAAACTTCATCTTCATCATTTTCTTCTTCCTCTAACCCTAATGCCGACAACGTTTTCAATGACTTTTCCAGCGGTTGCCGACAAATTTTTCGACGACCATTTTTTTTTAATCGTTTTCTTTCTTTTTTTTTCTTCTTTATTTTCATTTTTTATATTTTTCAAAATGAAAATGAGAAGAAATATGAAAAAAAAGGAAAAAAAAAATAGGTTGCCGGAAAAGTCGTTGGCGATCGCCGGAAAAGTGGTCGATGGCCGTCGGAAAATTTGCCGGAAACTTCGCCGGTCGAGGGCGACTGGCGGTCGTCGAAAAAGTCAAGGAGTCGCATGAAAGAAGAGAGGAGAGAGTTACTGTAGAAAATGGATAGAATAATTGGGTGGGTTGAACGATGATTACTGTAGGGAATGGATAAAATAATCGGGGGTAAAAATAACCCACCTCACCATTTATTTTTGTTGATGCCCCAAACACTGAATAGGTTATAATAAAGGGGATTATTATAACCTATTCAATGCCCCAAACAACCCCTAAGTGATTACAATTCCGCATTATTTAAAATTAGTTCGAAATTGTTGTTATGTGGAGAGAAAATTACTAATGTTGATATGTTAGAGAAGACATTTTCTACATTTTATGTCTCAAATACGCTTATGCAGCAGCAATATCGAGAGAAAAGTTTTAAACAATATTCTGAACTAATTTCATGTCTTCTCGTAGTCGAACAAAATAACGAGTTATTAATGAAAAACCACGAATCTCGACCAACTGGAACAACCATTCCATGAAGTGAATGCTGTGAATTTTAATAATAATCGTGGCCGAGGTTGTGGTCGTGGCCGTGGCAGAGAAAGAAATAGTTATTATTCTTATGGTGGTCGTTCTAATTTTAAAAGAACCACCCAAAATGATGATCACAAAGGAAAAACTCCACAAGACAAGAGTTCAAAAAGTGTTGAAAATAAATGTTTCCGATGCGGAATGACTGGGCATTGGTCATGTACCTGTCGTATGTCAAAACACTTCGTTGATCTCTATCAAACCTCCCTAAAAGAAAAAGGAAAAGATGTGGAAACAAATCTTGCATACCAGGATAATGATATATTTGACCCATCCAATATGACAAATTTGGATGTGACAGAATTTTCCGAATCTCCTGAAGAGAGGATCAACACAGTTAGTGGAACCTCAAACGTTTCTTTTGATTTTGAAAATATCTAATGTTGTTGTTTTTATCTTCATATTTTTTTTTAGTAAATGTTAACTTTTGTATATTTCAAGTGTTGTTTTTTTTTTTTTTTATTGTAATTATTCTCTTTTAATGAAGAAACATGGAACGTTTTCATATGTTGGGTAATTAAAAAATGAACAAAGAAGATATATGTTTGGCAGACAGTGCAACTATGCACACAATACTTACAAGTAGAAAATATTTTTCCAAACTGACAATGCTGGAAGCAAAAGTCAATACGATGTTAGGTTCTGCAAACTTGATTGAAGGATTTGGAAAAACAAATATTATTTTGCCTTGAGGAACAAAATTTACAATTAACAATGCATTGTTCTCTAGTCAATTAAAGAGAGATCTACTAAGTTTTAAAGATATACGTTGCAATGGTTATCACATTGAGATTGATAGTAAGAATAATGTGAAATATCTATATATTATCTTTACTTTCTCAAATGAAAAACGTATATTAGAAAAGTTGTCTGCTTTATCTCCTGGATTGTATTATACTCATATACGAGTAATTGAAACATATGCAACGATGAACCTGAAGTTCATGAATCCAGACATATTTACAATTTGACATGACCGATTGGGTCATCCAGGGTCTATAATGATGAGAAGAATTATTGAGAATTCAGATGGACATCCATTGAAGAACCAGAAGATTCTTCCATCTAATAAATTATCATGTGTTGCTTGCTCTCAAGAAAAATTAATAATTAGACCATCACCAGCTAAAGTGGGAATTGAATCACCTGCATTTTTTTTTTTTGAAAGAATTCACGGTGATATATGTGGACCTATTAACCCACCAAGTGAACCATTTAGATATTTTATGGTATTAATAAACGCATCCAGCATATGGTCACATATGTGCTTATTATCAAGTTGAAGTCTTGCATTTGCAAGATTACTTGCTCAAATAATTAAGTTAAGAGCACAATTTTCCGATTATACAATTAAGATCATTCGCCATTCGTCTTGATAATGCTGGTGAATTTACATCCCAAGCTTTTAATAATTATTGTATATCCATTGGGATAAGTGTTGAACATCCTATAGCTCATGTTCATACACAAAATGGTTTAGCAGAATCATTTATAAAGCGTTTGCAATTAATTGCTAGACCATTGCTTATGAGAGCTAAGTTGCATACATCTGTATGGGAACATGCAATTTTACATGCTGCATCGCTTATACACATTAGGCCAACAACCTATCATAAATACTCTCCAATACAATTAGCTTATGACCAACAACAAAATATATCTCACTTACGAACTTTTGGAAGTGCAGTATATGTTCCAATTGCTCCACTAAAACGTACTAAGATGGGTCCTCAAAGGAGGCTAGGAATATATGTTGGATTTGATTCCCCATCAATTATTAGATATCTTGAACCCTTGACGAGTGATGTATTTACTACACGATTTGCTGATTGTCATTTTAATGAGACAAATTTTCCAACATTAGAGAGAGAAATTATGAAGTTGGAAAAAGAAATTACATGGAATGCATCATTACTATCTCATTTAGATCCCCATACAAATCAATGTGAACTTGAAGTTCAGAAAATAATTCATTTGTAAAATATTGCAAATCAAATGCCAGATGCATTTATAGATGCTAAGAAATTGACCAAGTCCCATATATCAGCTGCAAATACACCATCTAAAATTGATATCCCAACGCAACAAGTTATCATAACTAATGAGTTTGCGACACGCCAGAAACGTGGTAGACCAACGGGTTCCAAAGATAAAAATCCTCGAAAAAGAAAAGTAGTTAATAATCAAAATGACTCAATTGATAATGTGAATATTCTAGAAGAAATTTCGAATGCGACTACTCATAAAAATGTCGAAGAAGGTCAAATATATGAGGATAATAATGAAATTTCGATAAATTATGTAATGTCTGAAAAAAGATGGAACCGAAACAATATAGTTGTTGATAACATTTTTTCGTATAATGTTGCTTATGACATCATTTCTGAAAATGATGATTATGAACCAAAATCTGTCGAAGAATGTCGACATAGAAAGGATTTGCTAAAGTGGAAAGAAACAATCCAGACATAATTAAACTCACTTTCAAAACGTGAAGTTTTTGGAGACTAGTAGTCCAGACACCAGAAGATGTCAAGCTTGTGGGATACAAATGGGTATTTGTGAGAAAAAGAAATGAAAAGAATGAGGGCACAAGATATAAAGCGAGACTTGTTGCACAAGGATTCTCGCAAAGGTCTGATATTGATTATGAGGAGACATATTCTCCTGTGGTGGATGCAATAACATTAAGATATTTAATTGGTCTGAGTGTGTATAAATATCTTGACATGCATCTTATGGATGTAGTTATAACATATTTATATGGATCTCTTGATAATGATATTTATATGAAAATCTCTGAAGGATTAAAGATACCAGAGTCATATAATTCAAATGCTAGAAAATTATATTCGATCATATTACAAAGATCTTTATATGGATTAAAACAATCAGGACGAATGTGGTATAATCGCCTGAGTGAATATTTATTGAAAGAAAAGTATCAAAATAATCCAATCCAATATGTCCATGTGTTTTTATAAAGAAATCACAGTCAGGGTTTGCTATTATAACTGTATATGTTGACGACTTAAATATAATTGGAACTCCTGAAGAGCTTTCAAAGGCAATAAAATATCTCAAGAAAGAATTTGAGATGAAAGATCTAGGAAAAACTAAATTTTGCCTTGGCTTGCAAATTGAGCATTTAGCAGATGAAATATTTGCTCATCAGTCAACTTATACAGGAAAAATCTTTAAAAGATTTTATATGGATAAAACACATCCATTAAACATTCCAATGGAAGTTCGTTCATTAGATGTGAAGAAAGACATATTTCGACCTCGAGATGATAATGAAGAACTACTTGGTCCTGAAGTACCATATCTTAGTGCAATTGGTGCACTTATGTATCTTGCTAATAATACAAGACCAAATATTGCATTTTCAGTAAATTTATTAGCTAGATATACTTCTTCACCAACAAAAAGACATTAGAATGGAGTTAAGCATATACTCCGCTATCTCCGAGGAACAATTGATATGAGTTTATTTTATTCAAATAAATCAAATTTTGATCTGGTTGGTTATGCAGATTCAGGATATTTATCTAATCCACACAAAGCTAGATCTCAAACAGGTTATATATTCACATGTGGAGAAACTACTATATCATGGCGATCAGTGAAACAGACCATAACAACTACTTCCTCTAATCATGCTGAAATTCTTGCAATTCACGAGGCAAGTCGAGAATGTGTATGGCTAAGATCAGTAATCCAACACATTCGTGGAACATGTGGTTTGTCTTCTAGTAAAATTCTTCCAACAATATTATATGAAGACAACACAGCTTGCATAGCTCAAATCAAAGGAGGATATATTAAAAGAGATAGAACGAATCATATTTCACCCAAGCTTTTCTACACTCATGATCTTGAAGAAAATGGTGACATCACGGTACAACAAATTTGTTCGAAGGATAATCTGGCAGACTTATTTACAAAGTTATTACCTACCGCCTTCGAGAAATTAGTACACAACATTGGAATGCGGTAACTCAGAGATCTCAAATGATGTTTCAATGAGGGGGAGAAAATATATTGTATTCTTTTAGAATTATTAAATTATATGAAATATGTACTCTTTTCCTTCACTAGGATTTTTTTCCCATTGGGTTTTTTCCTAGTAAAGGTTTTTAACGAGACATATTTCATATATGGGCATCTAAAAGGGAGTATTATAAATATTAGAAAAATAGATGCCCATGGGTCAACCAACATATTAACCATATGACTTGTAAATATTAGAAAATATAGATGCCCATGTGTCAACCAACAAGTGGACCTTATGATATATTCCTTTTTTTTAAAAAAAAAAAACCAACAAGTGGACCTTATGACTTGAAAATACTTGGTGACCAAGTCATAGTGGTCTTAAGTGAAGTTAAAATGAACAAGCCCATGGATGAAAATTTCCACTTTTCATAATCTCCCACTTTAATTTGCTATTTTGTTGTTGTTTTTTAGTTCATATTTTTATTTCTTTTATTTACGTATTATAATTATATTATAACTATTATTATATTATTATATTTTATCCATTTCAGTGTTCCCGTTGTGCTGCTCAATTTCACAATAGTAGATATATTTTTTAATTGTCCTTTTAACTTTTTATCATCCATTTTTTAAAAGTTTGACTATTCATCGTGTTTGTTTTTTTTTTTTTCCATTTTAAACAAAAAAGTTCACGTTTTACTCCTAAATTTGTTATGTTATATCAATTTTCACATTAAACATTCAATTGCATCAAATTGGATATTAGACTTAGTTAAAATGTTGCAATTTCTAATTTTTATTCAATTTCTGCTAGTTCACTCACTAATTTAAACAACATAAATGTAAAATTGTTCGTAAGCTCACTTGTTGAATAATAAAATTTAGTCAATCATAAATTACTTCACCATTAATTTAAATAAATAATTAAATAAATTTGAAACCAATAACTAATTTCAAATTTATATGTGTCCCTAAATTAAGTTATATGAAAAATTGGTCAATCAAACAATGTTACTGATCTATTAGGGCCCGTTTGATAACGTTCTTGTTTCCTGTTTCTCGTTTCTCGTTTCTCGTTTCTTGTTTCCTGTTTCTTGTTTCTTGTTTTTTAAGAACTAGAAACAGAAACATGTTTGATAACTATTTTTGTTCCTTGTTTCTCTGAAAAAAGAAATAGAAACACAAATGTGTTTGATAACCGGTTCTTGTTTCTTGTTTTTTACTTAAAATAAAATTTAGTACATATAATATAAAAATATATTAATTTTCAACGATTATTTTTTTTATTTATCCTTCTTCTTCCTCATCACTACCACCATTGTTACCGATCACCCGCCGTCGTTGATCATCGGTCATCGCTACCGACCTCCAACCACTGAACGAATGCCGACAGTCAGCGGTGAATGCTGGAAAAGTCGTTGGCGGTTGGCGGCGGTCGTTGAAAATAAGAAAAAAAAGGAAAAAGTTTCGGTCGACGACGATAGTGGCGCCCGGTAGTCAGAGGTCGACGGTGGCATCTAGTAGTCAGAGGTCGACTGCAGCAGCTGGTCGACGGAGGTCAACAGTAGCGGCCGGTCAGCAGAGGTCGGCGACGTCCGGTAGTCAGAGGTCGACAGTCGACGCCCGGTAGTCGGAGGTTGTCAGTAGTCCAAGATTGACGGTAGCAGTCGGTCGACGAAGGCCGGTAGTCAGGGGTCGACGGTGGCGGTTGGTCGGTGGCGGCCGGTAGTCGAAGGTAGACGATGGCGATCGATCGACATATGCCCGTCAACGGAGGCTGTTTAGAAGGGGTCGAGGGCGCTCGGTAGTCGGAGGTCGACGATGGTGGTTAGTCGACGGAGCTGGTAGTCGGAGCTCAACAAAAACAGTCAACTGCGACTGGTTATTAGAGGTCGACGGAGATCGGCGACGACCAGTAGTTAGAGGAGGACGGTGGCGGTCAGTCGGCGGAGGCCGATCAGTGGAGGTTGATAGCGGCCTGTTGTTGAAGGTCGAGAGTAGCGGTCTACCGCGACCGGTAGTTGGAGGTGCACGGTGGCAGTCGGTCAACAGAGGTCGACAGCGGTAGATCGACGGTTGCGGTTGGTCGTGGTCGGTAGGAAGAGGTTGACGATGGCGGTCGGTCGACGAAGGTCAGCGATGATCGGTAGTTGGAGGTGGATGGTGGCGGTCGGTCGATGGAGGTCGACGACAACCAGTAGTCGAAGGTTGACAGTGGTGGTTAGTCAGCAGAGGTCCACAGCGGTCGGTAGTCGGAGGTCGACAATGGTGGCCGGTCGACGGAGGTCGGCGACAACCAGTAGCCGGTGGATGGTAGCTGTCGTTCAGCAAAGGTCGACGAAGAACGGTCATCGGAGGTCGAAGGTTGCGGTTGGCCGCGACAGGTAGACGGAGATGGATAGTGGCGGTCGGTCAACAGAGGTCGACGGCGGCCGATTGTCAGAGGTCAACGGTAGCGATCGGTTGCGGGCGATATTCGAAGGTTGATGGTGGCGGTCGGCCGCAACCGATAGTCGAAGGTCGACGGAGGTCGGAGACGACCGATAATAGGAGGTGGACTGTGGCGATCGGTCGGTGGAGGTCGACGGTGGTCGATAGTCGGAGGTCAGCGGTAGTGGTTAGTCGGTGGAGGTGGACAGTAGCCGGTCACCAGAGGTCGACGGTAGCGGTCGATCGCAACCAGTATTCGAAGGTCGATGGAAGTCGGCAACGACCGGTAGTCTGAGATCGACTGTGGCGGTCGATCGGGGGAGGTCGGCGAAGGTCAGTAGTCGAAGGTCGACGGAGGCGGTCGGTCGACGACAGTTGATAGTCGGAGGTTGACAGTGGCAACTGGTCGGCAGCGATCGATAGTCGGATGTCAAAAATGGTGGCCGGTAGTCTAAGATCGTGGAGGTGATAATAAAAGGAAAAAAATGAAAGAAATAACATAAATAATAAAAAAAATGAAAGAGAAATAAATAACGAAAAAATAAAAAAAATAAAAAAAAAAAGAAAGAGAATGAAATAACGGAAAAAGATTTAAAAAACGAGAAAGTGGTTAAAAAAATAGAGGAAGAGAAGAGATTGGTGTAGGAATGGGAGGGAGAGATGGATACATGCATGAAAGATAGAGAAAAGAAAAAAAAAAACAGAAACAGAATTTGAGAAACAACATTTTGTAGTTTCTCAAATTTGGCCTCTTTTTTAGAAACGTTTCTAGAAATTTAGAAACAAGAAACAGGGATAAGTTATCAAACAAGTCTGTTTCTTAAAAAATGAGAAACAGAAACAAGAAACAGGAAACGAGAACGTTATCAAACGAGCCCTTATTAATTCATCATAAATTAGTCCAATCAAGTTATATCATGTGACAGTTGGACCCGAAACTAATTTAGCCCAAGAACTTTGAAAGAAATTGGATCAAATTTAAATAATCTAATCTTAATAAAAAAAAAGGATTAAGTTCAAATAAGTCTAAACCCAAAAGTTGGGCCCAAAGTCAACCAAGCTCAAGCCTATACAATGTTCATCAAACTCTATAAATAAATGATCAGGCCACCTTTATTTTAGGCATTCAATCGTAATCAAAGAAGCAAAAATTCAGAAGTTAAAATCCAAAGCATCTCAGTCAGAATTCAAAAGAGTTAGAAGTAAAATCTAGAGAATTCAAAAGATCAAAGAATAGAAATTCAGAATTCATACAACTTAAGACTTGGAAGATTCAACAACTAGAATGCTCCAAGAAATCGAACATCTCTTCTATCATCCATCAAGATACAAGTGGAAGATTCAATCTCCCTCCATAGAACAAGTTGCCCATGTTCCAAGAGAAAACATTAGAGGATTATTATACATTGGAGATTGTAACACTCATACAAAATTAATAAAAATCAAGTTCATTTCTAAGAATTAAATTTCTTTTTTGAAATCTCGTTTGAACTCACTAATTTCAATAATACTAAGTTTTGCACTAATTGAAGTTTGATTAAGGCTAAATTATAAGAAATACCCTTGAACAGGTTTGTTTAAAAAATACCCTAGAACTTTAAAAAAAAATAAAAAATACCCTTGAACTTTAAAAAATGTTAACAATTACCCTTATCGTTAAGTTTTGGATGGAAAACGTTAAAGTTATGGACAGCACAACACAAGATGAACATGAACACAAAGTTTGAAATAAAGTTTTCTCTTTTTAAAAGTGTAAAGAAGATAAGTGGGGAAAAACATATATATATATTTTTCTTTTTACTCTCTTTGTTTGTGTATGTTAGTGATAAGTAGTAAAAGTGTTAGATGACTGCAAGTTTGGTTCAGTTTACAAGATTAATTAATCCAAAGTTTTATATATGATTTTATTTTTATTAATATTTAAGAAGTGTTAGAACCAAATATATGACAACATTTTCATTTATTTTTCCTAAAAAAAATATAGAAAAAGTAATGGACAATGGCTTGTGAGACAAACTATATGACGACATTTTCACTTATTTTTCCTAAAATAAATATAGGGAAAGCTAATGAGCAGTGGTTTGTGAGGAAATAACATTGAAAAAAATTGTCAACAAAATTAAGTCAAAGACATGAAGAATTCAAGATTAAAACAAAAGTCATTTTGAAGCTTAAATACGAGAATCTAGTCAAGTTCTTGGGATGATGTGTTAAAAATAAAAGAAAATGAATACATGACAAATAAGTAAAGTTTCTAACTAATTTTCACGGAAGAAGAATGTTAGAGGGAGGAAGAAAAAAAAAAGAAATATTTTTCGTCAGGGATATTTTTTTTATAATTTATCCTTTGATTAATTACACGAAGTAACCATTGAATAACTTTGTCTAAACTTACATCATTTAAACAAAAATTTAGCAATAATGTCATTTTTCTTTGAAATATTATTAATTTTGTATCATACATATGTTTTATATTTCATTAATAGAATATGAGAATACATATTTTTTCATGAGCTTTCAAATGAAAATATATCAAAGAGTTAAAATTGCAACACTTTTTCAAGTTTAAAGTAAATCTTGCTATCTAAGTTTGACGTGCAATTTGATGTAATTCAAAGTTTATGGTAAAATTTTGATACAACTTGACAATTTTAGGGATAGAAATTGATTTCTTCCTTTTCTTTTTTCAATTTTAATTTCTTACTTAAAAATGATAATATTAACATTTTAGTGTGTTAAGTAAAACTTGAATTAGCTCTAGAAAAAATAAGCCCCGAGCCTGATCATTCGCTGGTTGCTAAAGCGGAAACGAAGCTAGAGAATTTGTTGACTGAAGAAGAAAGATATGGGAAGCAAAGATCTAGTATGGATTGGATTCGTTGGGCTGATAGAAACACGAGGTGGTTTCATAGAAAAGCTTCCCAACGCCGAAAGAAGAACACCATCGATGGTATTTTCAATAGTAACAACGTCTGGGTGGAAGGTCAAAGGTAGTAGGGGTTGTAGCTACTGATTACTTCTCTTTCCTATTCAAAACTGATAATCCAAGGGAACACCATAGAGGAAGCTAGGGACTGCTGGGTCATTCAAAGAAATAAAATAGGCTCAGAGAAGAATATTGGAGCATCCGTTTACTAAAGCTAATATTGAAAAAGCTCTCAAGAACATGTGTCCTACCAAGGTTATGGGTCCGAACGACACAAATGTGTAGGTGTTGATATAACAAATGCGGAAGCAATTTTAGGATCGGAGGCACTTAACTATATAAATTTTAGAAAATGAAAACATGTTGTTGTTCGCACGAGACTTCAAAGATGGAGACACGTGGAATAAACGATATACTTGTATTAATATTTGTATGCGTGTGGATATACAATCTCTAATGTTGATCCTCTGATTCTCTCTCTTGTGTGTGGATGTGTTTCACTCGAGGGCTGGAACGCTTGATCTCGAGTCTGGAGCTTCAACGGATTCTTGGAGCTTGAAGTCTTCCAAATCTTGAAGGAGTCTTCAGTCTTCAGGAAGTGTTCAGCACTTTGAAACTTGTGGATTTCAAGGAGTCTTCAGTCTTCAATCTTCAGTCTTCAATCTTGATGAAGTTCTCTGAATTCTCTGACTCTGGCTTCGAGCTTCAAAATTCTGACCCCCTGAAATGGTGGTGAACCCCCCTATTTATAGAGTTCTCGCAGGATGGGCCCTGGTAACTTTTGGGCCTAACAACTTGGGCTTGGGTTTTATTGGTCTTGGGTTGAACCATTTAGTCTTGGATTTGGTTTATATTTGACCCAAAACCATATGACCCAGACATTTAAAAGACCCATCAAATAATTATTATTTTTAATTAATTGGTCAAATTAATTAATTTGATTGAAATAATTTAATTTTAATTAATTGATCAAATAGAAATTTGGCTCTATAAATTTATAATTGGCCAACTTTGTTTTCAAATTAAATTTGGGACACATGTCAATTTATAATTGGTCCCAAATTTAATTAACTTGAATTTCGTCATTAATTTTAGGGAAAAATACACTTTTAGTCCCTGAGGTTTGGGTTAAGTGACAGTTTGGTCCCTGAGTTTTCAAACTCAACAAAAATACCCCTGAGTTTTGAGATAAGGAGCATTTTGGTCCTTGCTGTCAACTTTTCTGTTAAATTTTAACAGTTGCTGACGTGGCACTATTATTTTAATAAAAAAAATTATTTTTAAAATTTTTTAAAATAAAAAAATAAAAAAAATAAAAAAATATTATTATTTTTTTAATTATTTTATTTTTTCTCCATTTCTTTACTTCCCTTCTTCTTCTCCATCTTCTTCCTCTTCATCCTTTCATTCTTCTTCTTCATATCTCCGGTGGCCGGCGACCGGCGGCCACTGCTCGCCGGCGCCGGCGCCGGCCGCCGGCACTCTTTTTTTTTTTTTTTTCCTCCCTCTCCTTTTCTTTTTCTTCCTCCCTCTTTTACTGTTAAAAAAAAAAAACAAAACGAAGGGGGAAAACCCCCCTTCGATTCCGGCACCGGAGAGGGAGGAGGGAGCTCCCTCCTCCGTCTCCGGCGGCGAGGCAGAGGAGGGAGGACCCTCCTCCCTCCTCCGTCTCCGACGGCGAGACAAAGCATCAATTATGAAGCAGAACAATCTCAGGCAAACATAGAGGAAGCAGAATGAAAAAAGAAAAGGCAAGAAATTAGAGGAGAGGGAGAATGAAATGCAGTGGAATGAAGAAAGGGGGTTTTGGGTTGATGCCCATTGAAGAACAATTACTACAAAAACCCAGAAGGTAATAATTCAATACGGAATCACTGAGCACAAGTCCTTATCAGAATACATTTTTCTAGGGCAAGGCAAGAAGGGAGCTCTTCTCTTTCTTCCACTCTGTTTTTTCTCTTTCTCTCTCTTCTGTGAGTTAATTAACAGAGACGAGTGGTGGAGATGAGATGGGTTTCGTTTTTCTTTAGGAAGAAACTGAGTTTTTAGTGAGAGATTTGAGAAACCAAACAAAATCTGCTAACAGAGAAAGCGCCTTTTATTTTTGGATAACACGTCTCCGGCGGCGAGACAGAGGAGGGAGGACCCTCCTCCCTTCTCCCTCCTCTGTCTCGCCGCCGGAGACGGAGGAGGGAGCTCCCTCCTCCCTCCTCGTTTCAGATCTGGAACGGGGAGGGAGGGAGGAGCTCCCTCCCTCTCCGGCGCCGGAATCGAAGGGGGTTTTCCCCCTTCGTTTTGTTTTTTTTTTTTAACAGTAAAAGAGGGAGGAAGAAAAAGAAAAGGAGAGGGAGGAAAAAAAAAAAAAAAGAGTGCCGGCGGCCAGCGCCGGCGCCGGCGAGCGGTGGCCGCCGGTCGCCGGCCACCGGAGATATGAAGAAGAAGAATGAAAGGATGAAGAGGAAGAAGATGGAGAAGAAGAAGGGAAGTAAAGAAATGGAGAAAAAATAAAATAATTAAAAAAATAATAATATTTTAATATTTTTTTTATTTTTTTATTTTAAAAAATTTTAAAAATAATTTTTTTTATTAAAATAATAGTGCCACGTCAGCAACTGTTAAAATTTAACAGAAAAGTTGACGGCATGGACCAAAATGCTCCTTATCTCAAAACTCAGGGGTATTTTTGTTGAGTTTGAAAACTCAGGGACCAAACTGTCACTTAACCCAAACCTCAGGGACTAAAAGTGTATTTTTCCCTTAATTTTATGTAATGACGTGGCAATTCGTGATTGGTCAAAATTTCTCCATCAACAAATGCCCCCTTTTCGAGATTTAGACACAAATTATGTGTGAGTGAATCTCGAAAAATATATTTTGGAATTAAAATGCAAGGTATTTGTTCTTGACTTTGACTCCATTTGGTGCGCCAATTTAATCAAAATATGGAACATAACTTGAGGTTTGGACTTTGGTCCATTTGGGATAAAATTTGGATTATGCCCAAAATATTATTTGAGGTAAAATTTTACCAAATTCAAACTTGCATTTGGCATAGAATTTGATGTTTGAATCTCAAATTTTGATTTGGAAGAAAAATTTTGAGTATGCCCAAATAAAATTATTTAGATAAAATTTGAATTCCCAAATTGATTTGAATTGAAATAATCTTTTAGGAATTTTAATTTAATTAAGTTGGTTCAGATAAAGATAAAGATTATCTCATAAAATTTTGAACCGGAGATAGGATTTCATTTGAGTCAAATCTTTATCTAAACCTTTGATTTGAACTTAAAACTCCCCCTATAAATAAGACTGAACCTCAGTAGGGGAGAGCACACATCAATTGCAGAGAGCATTCAAGAAGGGATCCAGGTAGGAAAATTTCTTCTCTTTTTATTTTTTATTTTTTTATTTTTCGTTTTTATTTATTTATTTATTTTTTACTTTTCGTTTTTTTTTTATTTTCGTTTTTTTTTGATCTGCATATATATTCCATGTATGTCCTTATTGGATGTCGCTCATATGAATTGCTTTGATTGTACTATAGAGCTTTTGGCTTCCATTTTTTTTTTCTTTGCACATATATTATTGCAATTTGTTTCTTTCTTGCTTGAATGTGTAAGCTTCGTGCAACGGTCATCACCAGCTTCACTTGCAGTGATCTCACTCCTGCTAGACCAGTCCCCTATTTCATTGGGTGATCTGAGTAACCTGCAGGGGTAGTCACCAGATTCGCCTACAACGATGCACTCCTGCTAGACCCAGTCCCCATTTTATTGGGTGATCTGAGTAACCTGCAGGGGTAGTCACCAGATTCGCCTTCATGCGCTCCTGCTAGACCCAGTCCCCATTTTATTGGGTGATCTGAGTAACCTGCAAGGGTAGTCATCAGACTTGCCTTCAGTGATGCACTCCTGCTAGACCAGTCCCCATTTTATTGGGTGATCTGAGTAACCTGCAGGGGTAGTCACCAGATTCGCCTTCATGCACTCCTGCTAGACCCAGTCCCCATTTTATTGGGTGATCTGAGTAACCTGCAGGGGTAGTCACCAGATTCGCCTACAACGACGCACTCCTGCTAGACCCAGTCCCCATTTTATTGGGTGATCTGAGTAACCTGCAGGGGTAGTCACCAGATTCGCTTTCATGCACTCCTGCTAGACCAGTCGTTTTGATGACTATAGTGTCTTATAGAGTTGGTTATATATATATTTTTTGTATGATTGATTATTCATGCATCACTTTCTTGCCTTCATAACTTCTTGGATAAGATTGACACATTTTGTTTTTCTTGTGTAGAAAAACTTATCTCCATCATGGTGTATTTTACTGAGCACCCTGATCCTGAGAAAAACTGCTTAGTCATCTTGAAGGACAAAGATCAGCCTGTTAAAAATGGCGTTATACTTCCTGTAGGAGAGACAATATGCGGTAATTTTAGGGGATCACAACATTGCTTGAATAATTCAACCTCTTTGTCTAGATGGTCAGAAGAAAGACTTTTGAGTCACGACTCTTCATTGAAGGCGTGGTTTTTAGAGTCTCCAATTCATAGCAAGGTGCCGGGCGAAAATCCAGAATCAACTTTAGGTCGTCGAATTATTGGAGACGAACAAGTTCGTTGGGGTAATTCAATAAGAATTCATGGAGAATTCTTTTATATACCTGATTATTGGGAATGGTTAGAGGTCGTAATTTCTTCAAATACGCCGATACTGAAGAATGGTTGTTTGTTTGATGCTGTAATGGCTTCCTTATACACTTATGACCGCAATAATGATATAGTTCGAGCTTTTTGTGAAGCATGGTGTCCATCCACAAATACACTTCATACATCATCAGGAGAGTTATCTATCTCTCTATGAGACATGTGGAGATTAGGAGGCCTTTCCATCAAGGGTAGGTTTTATGATGAAGTTGTTCCTTGTTGTAAGGAATTATTAGGTTTGCCTGATCGAAAGGATGAAGATTGCCCAAAAGTTTGTGAGTACCTTTTTGCTGCGTACTATCACATTGCATCTCAACAACGCGATTGCCTTCAAATTCCTATCAAATCGTGGATTTCTTTCTGGTTTAAAGGAGATTCGAAATATGAAAAACCTCCTCCCCGAAAGCCGAAGAAGACTTCTCGTCCACGTCAGACCCATAATCCGAATGGGGCTCCTACCAAGCGTCATAGCTGGTCCGAAAAAGAAATGGACTTATTTTGCATGTTGGGCGTAGAAGATGAACTGAAAGATAAGGCATACTTGGCTGCCTTTCTTTCTTGTTGGTTGTGCGCATTTGTATTTCCCGACCAACGTACTTCTCTTTGTCCAGAAGTTTTTAAAGTCGCCAGTCTTATGGCTGAAGGTTACGTTTTCAGTCTTGCTGTTCCTGTTTTGACCAATATTTATCATGGACTCGGCCAGATCCACAGTGCATCTCCTTCTGGTGGATTTTCAAAGGCTTGTTTTCCTTTGCACTATGTCCATGCTTGGCTGGCTTATTATTTTAACACGCATTACAAAGTCCCAGCACCTGTCATTGGCCCAATGATGGTTGAGTTTTCTGGCGAGGGTGGGGCTAAGTACTTTAACGATTTTGAAGCCCGTGTACATATTCACAAAGGTAAATATGTGTCATGGTATGCGAGTCTTAAAGCCAGAAATACAGGCGAGCTTTTGAAAGATGACGGGAAATTATCGTTTTGGCTTTCTTCATTCTTCATAAGCATTCGGTCGTGTTTCTTGTCTTCACGCTGTGGATCGTTGATGGTTATTGAAGCTTATAGTCCTTGTCGATTTAGTCGACAATTTGGATTCTATCAAGACATACCGAATGACTTGAGTATAGAAATTCCTGAGGCAAATTTAGCGAATGTGTTTCGTCTTTGGAGGATATGCACTCAAAGAGGAACATTATCCCAAGTATACCTTCCTGCTCGTGCAACGAAACCACACACTCAGGTTACTCAACGCTCCAGAAGTTGGTGGTTAGCCAAGCATGGGAATTATCTTGAAGAAGGCATACAAAAGTTGGCGGATAGCGCTTCTCCTCTCCTCTCTAAGCCAAAATTTCCTAAAAAGGTTGGCAATGACAACGGAGGCAAAAGGATTCGCATGTTTGAACCTGGTGAATTTTGCTCCAAGGATAATGATGGTAGTCAGAGCAGTAGCGACGATCATCATTGGAAAAGGTCTAAAAAGTCCAAACAACCATCAGTATGTGAAGATGAATATTTTGATGGAGTCCCTAGCTCATCACAATTTCCTGAACTCCCTACACCACTGATAAGTGTTTTTTTTTTTTCTTTCGTTATAATATTTTACTATTATTATTATCATCATTGCTTCCCCCTTTTCTTTGCAGTCACCCTTAAATGATCCCCTTATAGAAGTCGAAGGGCATCATAGTCCTTCTTTTGTGAGTCCAGACATCTTTGACTCTGTAGCTGCGCGTGTGGACAATTCCAAAGCGCCAACGGATAGAGTCGCGATTCAATCTTGTCATCCTGCAATTGATGAAGTTCCTGAACAAAAGAAGACAACGACCCATGCAGCTGCGTCTGAGATCTCTGATTACTTTGCTGAAGATGTTATTTCCAACTATAGGAAACAATCTTCCCTTGCCCTGTGGGAGAGCATACACCAGAAGATCATACGCACTCCGTTCGACAAAATACCTCGCCTTAAACAAGAGGCAGTCAAAATACTTCATACAATTTCTGAGATTCGTGTACCCGGCTTGGATTCTCTTAAAGAAATTGTAAGTGCGTATTTCAAGAAGGTAGAGAAGTATAACCAGCTGCAGTCATCATTTTCTTCTCAATTAACTTTGGAGAGTAAGAATCGCCAACTGGGAGAGACTAGGTTTAGCTTGGAGAAGATACCTATATAGTGAAAGTGAACTACTCACCGCGAAAGGTTCACTTCAGCAACAACATCTGCAAGCATTGCGAGAAGAAGAAGAATTGGAAGCTAGGCTTGAAACTGTGAAAGCTAAGCGAGTTGAGATTTCTAAATCGATTATCGAGAAGGAGGATCTTCTAAAACAAAATCAACTTGAGGCTTCCAAACTGCGAGGAACTATAAGTAGCATTGAAGATGCCCCTGTTCTTACTGATGCTGATGCTAAAACTCTGACGATACTTTGTGAAATGTTGGAAGATGCACAAGAAGAGCTGAAGAATTACAAGTGGATACCATAATCAGACTTCATTTTTTTTATCATCATATTTTTATCGAAAATATCTCCATTTTTTTTTTGTAATAGGCAAGATTTTTTTATTCATTATCGTACTTGTTTCGCATATTGGAATAATGATTTTTTTTATTTTATGGACTGAGCTTAAAGTTTCCTTTAAGTTGCCTACGTACCCATTAATAAACGGGATCAAGTCATAACGTAGTTCAGAATACAAATTTGATTTTTTTTTATGTTTTGGTCGTTCACCTTTTTAACTCATGCGGGCCAGGAGTATCATGCAGTTTAGGCTCTTGCGATATGGAGCATTACATTTCACGCATAAAACTTTTTAAGAAATTTGCCATTTATCGGGCCTATTCTTAATCCGTCTTTATCCACGATCTTGTACGCTCCATTTGTGTAGACTTCCTTGACGACGTAGGGTCCATCCCATTTAGGTGTGAACTTGTTCCCTGTGTGTCGTGTCGTGATGATGGGTCTTCGAACAGCTAGCACAAGATCACCAACTTGAAAAGATCGAAGCTTCACATTCTTGTCAAAGGCTTTAGACATCCGTGCTTGGTAGCATTCCAATGCTTGTTGAGCCTCTAACCTTCTTTCATCAAGTGCTTCTAACTCCTGAAGGCGCAACCTAGCATTATCTTCTGTTGTCAACCCTTCTTGGACAGCCATCCTTAATGAAGGAATCTCTCTTTCTAACGGGAGCACAACTTCTACCCCATAAACGAGTGAATAAGGTGTGACTCCTGTAGGAGTGCGATGAGTAGTTCGGTAGGCCCACAACACTTCACCGATCTTTTCTTGCCAATCTCTCTTTGTCTTGGAGACTACTTTCTTCAATAAGTTACACAACGTCTTATTGAATGCTTCTGCCAACCCATTTGCCGCAGCATTGTACATAGAGGACTTGTATTGTTTGAAGTTAAACTTCTCACACAACTTGTCCATTAGGTCGTTGGAGAATTGTCTTCCATTATCTGTCACAATACGATGAGGGATACCGTACCGATAGATTATATGAGTTCGAATGAAATCCACAACATTTTCTTTCTTGGCTTCTTTCAATGCGACAGCTTCAGCCCATCTTGAGAAGTAATCTGTCCCTGCAAGAATGTAAGAATGTCCTGCTGAAGACTTAGGTGTTATAGGGCCAACAAGGTCAAGTCCCCAAGCTTCAAAAGGCCATGAAGCTACAGTCGGATGAAGAGGCTCCGGCGGCTGATGTATGAAGTTTGCATGGAATTGACAGGCTTCACACTTCTTTGCATATTCCATTGAGTCTTGAATCATTGTAGGTCAATAATAACCCATCCTTTTTAATTGAAACTGGAGTTTTGGACCCGACTGATGGGCGCCACAAACACCTGAATGTGCCTCATTTAATGCCTTTGCTGCTTCTTCCTTTCCAAGGCATCGAAGGAAGAGTCCCTCATAAGAACGACGATAAAGGATCTCCTTGTAGTAGATAAATCGGGCACCTCTTCTTCGTATATCGGCCCTACGCCTGGGATCTGTGGGCAGTCTTCCATGTTGAAGATAATCTATAATGGGCTGTCGCCAATCCTCTTCTTCAATTGCAAAGACATAAATCATATTTACTTCTAGGCATTGGTCTTCTATTGGCGGCACGATCCACCTCTGACAAAGTGAGATGTTCATCGACATATCTTCCGGAATTGTTAGGGCAGTGGCTAAATTTGCTAGAGCATCTGCCTTTTTATTTTCTGATCTTGGAACATGCTCCAGTACTATACTGTCAAACCTTTCTAGCAGTTATCTTGCATAGATGAAATAAGGCTTCAAGTCTTTATGCTTCACTTCATACTGGAGTAAAAGTTGGCTAACGACCAATTTTGAATCACCATAGGCCTCTATATATCTTATGCCAATCTCCAAGGCCATTTGGAGGCCAATTATTAGCGCTTGATATTCAGCAACATTGTTTGAGCACAATTCACCAAGCACAAAGCTATAGGGGAGCATGTGTTTCTCAGGCGAAACAAAGACGATTCCTGCCCCTGCTCCACTTCTTCGTGCTGCACCATCAAAGTACATAATCCAGGGCTCCGTAATTTCAACATAGAAGACTTCTTCATCAGGAAGATCTTCACATAACTTCCAATCTGAAGGAATTGGATGATTTGCCAAGAAGTCGGCTAATGCCTGCCCCTTGACTGCCTTTTGAGGTATATATACGATATCATACTGTTGAAGTATGATGGCCCACTTAGCTAAGCGTCCAGAAATAACTGGCCTTGATAGAACATACTTGATAGGATCAGCTTTCGAGACCAGGTGCACTGTGAAAGCTTGCATGTAATGCCTTAACTTGTCAATAGCGAAGAAAAGAGCAAGGCACATTTTCTCAATAGGTGAGTAATTTATCTCAGCTCCATTTAAGGTCCTGCTTAAGTAATAAAGGGCTCGTTCCTTTCCCTTCTCACTTTCCTGTGCCAATAACGCTCACAGTGATCTTTCTTGAGCAGCGATGTACAGAATCAATGACTTTCCAGCTATGGGGGCTCCTAAGACAGGAGGGTTAAGCAAATATTTCTTAATGCTTTCAAAGGCGTTTTGACATGCTTCATCCCACTCGAATTTTTCTCCTTTCCTCATTAGCCTTTGAAAAGGTTGGCATCGACCGGCTAAGTTAGAGATGAATCTTCGAATGTAGGCCAGACGACCTTGCAAGCTTCTCAACTCATGTAAGTTTTTAGGTCTTGGCATCTTTTGAATGGCGTCAATTTTTGATTGATCTATTTCGATTCCTCGATGTCTAACGACGAACCCCAGGAACTTCCCAGAAGTAACACCAAATGCACATTTGAGAGGGTTCATCCTCAATTGATACTTTCTCAAACGATCAAAGACCAGTTTTAGATCCTTCAAGTGATCTTGTCGTCTCTTCGACTTAACAACAAGATCATCGACATAGCACTCGACATGTTTATGTAGCATATCATCGAAAACCTTTTGCATAGCACGTTGATAAGTAGCTCCAGCGTTCTTTAATCCAAAGGGCATCACTTTGTAACAGTATATCCCTTTTGGAGTTCGAAAGGCTGTCATTTCTTCATCTGCAAGAGCCATTCGAATCTGGTTATAGCCTGATGACCCATCCATAAAAGACAAAGCTTCATGCCCTGTGGTGGCATCCACTATGATTTCTGTGATTGGCAGTGGAAAACCGTCTTTGGGACATGCATTATTTAAATCACGAAAGTCAACTCAAACGCGAAGCTGTCCATTCTTCTTTCTAACAGGAACGATGTTGGCTATCCACGTAGGGTATTTTACCTCACGGATGAATCCTGCTTCTATCAATTTATTGACCTCTATTTCGATTTGAGGGATAAGTTCTGGGCGAAAGCGTCGTTGAGCCTGTTTGACCGGCCGATACCCCTCTTTAATTGCGAGATGATGGACAACTACTTTTGGGTCAAGTCCAGGCATCTCTTTATATGACCAGGCGAAGATATCTCTATATGAAGCGAGTAAACTCATGTATTCACCTTCTTCTTCAGGAGTCAGTGACGTGCTTATAAAAGTTGGGCGTGGCTCTTCTGGTGTACCCAGGTTTACTTCTTTAAGCTCATCAACTGTAGACTCACTACCGTCTTCAAGTGATAAAGGTGCTTCGTCCTCATCTACTTCAGACATTTCGACCTCTGTTTCTTCTTCAACCGTGATGTGAAGGCAAGAGGCTTGTTCTTCTTCCTGATCACTATCTTCTTCTGAAGGATTGGTGATGACAACATCACGTCTCTTTACCTTTAAAGAACCATCCGTATCGACAGTAACAAAGGTTTTTCTTTTCATTCGTGAAGGAACTGCACTTCGAATTTCTTCATTAGCCTTCGCGATCTTTTCAATTTTCATCACATCTTCATGTTGAAGTCGGTGAGAAGTTGACGAAGCAGGCTGCTCTCTTTGGTTTCTTCTCGTGGTAACACTTAACCTCTGAAAAACTGATTGTCGAGTCACATCCGGACTTGAAAATGTGCCATCTTCTTCCGCAACAGACATATTTAATCTTCTAAAAGCTGAAGGTCGTGTAATATCCGGAATTGAAATTGTACTCTCTTCTTCCCCAACGGACATATTTAATCTTCTAAAAGCTGAAGGTCGTGTGATATCCGGAATTGAAAGTGTACTCTCTTCTTCCCCAACAGACATATTTAACCTTCGAAAAGCTGAAGGTCGCGTGGAGTTATTGGTAGGTTGTACGCTTTCTTCTTCTGTTTCATTCACAATTAATCTTTGAAATACTGAAGCACAAGCAACTGGTGGCCTGATGCGCCTAAAAACAGAAGCTCGTTTGTTGACGTTCTCTTCTTCTTTTGAGTCATCGACCTCCTCTGCTGTTATATGATTTATGTCTGCCACTTTCGCCTTCCCTTTTCTTGTTATGCGAACTGGTTCAGGCGACTTATATCCAAGTCCTTTTCTCGTCGTAGGCAGACTATAGCCTTCCTTTAGAAGCTTTTTCTGTGTTGCAGAGAGCTCAGATCTTCCATCAAAAACCCTCAGACTTTTAAACTCAGTGTGAGCTGTGAAGTCATAACCTGCTTTCGCTAGAAGTTTGTATGCCTTCGGGTCGAACCCGTCTTTAGTTCGTTTTTCAGGCAAAATTGCTTTTATCTGGTCATCCTCAGGTTTCCTAATCTCTTGCTCTGTGATCTTTGTAAGAGGCATAGTGAAACCTTCCTTCAAAATTTCAACGTCACCGACCTTTATGCTTTTCGAACATTCAGTGAAAGGTGATTCACCCTTTTTACGCCGGGACAAAGGAATGTATCGTAGAACAGGTGAACATTTCTCATCCTCTACAACTTTAGATTTCTCAAGGCTTGTAGATGCTTCACCATTCTTCGGGTTAGATGCCTTCACATTCTCAACAACTTCCTTCCCTGCATCTGCTTGTGGCTCTAAATCGAGTTTATCATTCTTTTTTATCAAGGGGATTTCTGTAGGTATAGTTTCCCCTATGTTGTCGCTCTTCATATAAAATTTTGCATCAGCGAAATGAGATTCTGCTTCTGAAAATGGGTTAGTGTCAGCTTCAACTTTCTTAATGCCATCTTGATAGAATTTGAAGCACTGGTGCAATGTAGAAGTTATCACTCCATTGCCGTGGATCCAAGGACGACCTAATAGCAACTTATAAGTGGTCTTGGAGTCTATCACATGAAACAAAGTATCGGCCTTCAAATCTCCAATGATGAGCTCGAGACGTATCATGCCAATCGCCCGTTGTCCGCCTTGATTGAAACCTTGAATCACCAATTTACTGTTTGATAATTCTTCCATCGAGATGCCTAATTGCTTCATAGTTGACTTAGGCATTATATTGACAGCTGATCCATCGTCGATGAGGATCCGACTTACCCTCTGTTCTCGGATGTATCCCGAGACGAATAAAGGTCTATTGTGAGGCTTTGACCCTAGCAGCAAATCTTCATCGGAAAATCCTATAGTCACGCAACATGAAGCACATGTGCGTGCCTCAGAGGTTGGAATCTTTGTACCATCGGACTCTATTAATGCGTTAATAAGGACGTTTTTAGCTTCCTGAGGAAGTGACAGTAAGTCCTTTATGCTGAAAGAGGATAAGTCTCCTGAACCTACCGCCACTCCCGAGGAGCTAGCGAGGACGTCATCATCTTCCACCACGTCCACAACGTGACACGTGACAGTTTCAAGTGCCTTCTCTTTACTATCATCGAGAAAGCTCCTTGGGAAGTATTCTGCCAAAGTTATGGGTTGTGGAGGGCAAAAGAAATCTTCACTTTCCTTCACGACAGGCTTTGACCTCCCCGACTTCTTTTTTCCCTTCTTCCTTTGAGACTTAACTTTTCTTTTACTATCTCGATATAGGCGGGACTCTTTCCGTGCGTAACTTTACTTTTGCTTTTTGCGGCGAACGACAAGGGTCCAGCCTCCGTTCTCATCTTCAACGGAATTATATTTTCCTTGGGGTCCCCTCATTGTGGCTTCTTTTTGAAATCGAACCACTACAGGATCAAGGGTCCCAAATTGAATTAATCTTTCTTCATAATCACCTGAGGAGATTAGGGGATTTTCATTCCCTACATTTGCCATTATGGTTGCATGATTTGTTTGAGCCACCTCATCAAGGTCCAACTCAATTTTCCTTTCACGAGCCAACTTAAGGATTAGCTCTTTCAATACAAAACATTTTTCCACTGGATGACTAACAACTCGGTGATACTTGTAGAAGTTAGGATCATTGACTTTTCCTAACTCTTCCGGTCGTTTGCATTCAGGTAGTTCAATCAGCTGCTTCTCCAACAGCTGTTCCAACATATCTGGAACGTCGGAGTCTGGAAATGGATATACTTTTTCTTGTCTTTCTTTTAAAGTTAGGCGACGTCTCTCGCCTGTCTCTATTTGCTTACTGGATTTACTTTCTTTTCCTTTGGAGGAAAATTTCAACGGGGTCGTGTTGACGACCATGGATTCTTTCGTGGCACTCTTTGCAACTTTCTCAGTGCCCTTGACTTCCTTCTTTTCTTTCCTCATATCTGGGACTACGGGATCCTTGCCCCCTCTACTAGCGATGCTCAACTCCATATCATGAGCGCGAGTCGCCAATTCTTCAAAGGTCCGGAGTTTTATCCCCTGCAAGATGTAAAGAAGTCCCCAGTGCATACCTTGGGTGCACATTTCAACAGAGGACACCTCGGAGAGTCTATCTTTACAGTCAAGACTCAAGGCTCTCCAACGATTGATGTAATCAATGACTGGCTCACCCTTTCGCTGCTTTGTGCTCGTGAGTTCTGTCATACTAACTGTTCGCCTCGTACTGTAGAAGCGATTCAGAAACTCTCTCTCCATCTGTTCCCAACTGTCAATTGTATCAGGCTTCAGGTCAGTGTACCAATCGAACGCGTTTCCCTTCAGTGTTCGGACAAATTGTTTAACAAGCAAATCTCCCCGAGTACCGGCATTCTCACAGGTTTCAACAAAGTGGGCGATGTGTTGCTTTGGATTGCCCTTTCCGTCAAACTGCTGGAATTTGGGGGGCTGAAACCCAGTGGGTAGTCTGAGATTGTCAATCCTCTTTGTATAAGGTTTAGAATACAAGAGGGAACTTTGAGTCGGTCCACCATACTGAGCCCTGATGGAATTCATGATCATGTCCTGCAGTTGTTGGACAGACAAAGAGGCAACTGATGCGGAGTGTTGTGGTTGGTCCTCACGGATGACAGCTTTCCCCTTATCATTCTTTCCTGCAGCAGGGGTCTGGCTAGACTCAGCCGTTTCTCGGTTTTGCAGCTGGTTCTTCAAATAGGCAATCTCAAGATCTCTCTCATCAACTGCCTTCATTAAGAGATTGAGTTTCCTTTCCATCTCTGCCATTCTTTCATCCTGATCTACATCAGCCATCATGACGGACATCACATCAGGACTTAGCGTATCCTTTGGCTGCTTAGATGTTGGAACGATAGATTCGAACAGTGGGTTGTCTTTGACTGCAACCTTATCCTTAGAGGATTCTTCAATCAGCTTTGAGATCTTGCTTGCAACAGCTAGAGGAGTATGATCCTCCTTGATCTCAATTCCTTGGGAGCGACTACGAGTGACAGGACCAGTGTAAGAGTCACTTGATGTGGTAACCTTCGCGGGAGCTTTCTTTGGTGCCATCACGTTGGTTGGGTCTTTAAACAAGAGAAAGAGATGAGAGGTAGAGACTGTCCCACTGGGCGTGCCAATTTGTTCGCACGAGACTTCAAAGATGGAGACACGTGGAATAAACGATATACTTGTATTAATATTTGTATGCGTGTGGATATACAATCTCTAATGTTGATCCTCTGATTCTCTCTCTTGTGTGTGGATGTGTTTCACTCGAGGGCTGAAACGCTTGATCTCGAGTCTGGAGCTTCAACGGATTCTTGGAGCTTAAAGTCTTCCAAATCTTGAAGGAGTCTTCAGTCTTCAGGAAGTGTTCAGCACTTTGAAACTTGTGGATTTCAAGGAGTCTTCAGTCTTCAATCTTCAGTCTTCAATCTTGATGAAGTTCTCTGAATTCTCTGACTCTGGCTTCGAGCTTCAAAATTCTGACCCCCTGAAATGGTGGTGAACCCCCCTATTTATAGAGTTCTCGCAGGATGGGCCCTGGTAACTTTTGGGCCTAACAACTTGGGCTTGGGTTTTATTGGTCTTGGGCTGAACCATTTAGTCTTGGATTTGGTTTATATTTGACCCAAAACCATATGACCCAGACATTTAAAAGACCCAAATTTGATCCAAATAATTATTATTTTTAATTAATTGGTCAAATTAATTAATTTGATTGAAATAATTTAATTTTAATTAATTGATCAAATAGAAATTTGGCTCTATAAATTTATAATTGGCCAACTTTGTTTTCAAATTAAATTTGGGACACATGTCAATTTATAATTGGTCCCAAATTTAATTAACTTGAATTTCGTCATTAATTTTATGTAATGACGTGGCAATTCGTGATTGGTCAAAATTTCTCTATCAACAGTTGTCTTTTAAACTAAAACAGAGAGCAGAACTATAACCAACCTTTTGGAGACCAATTGAGCAACTCCTTTTGTTTCCTTGGATCACGAACATTGTGTGGACCACCTCTAGTGTCTTCCCTGCTATCCTTCGGCCTTAGAACAACTTGTGGGAGTCTATGGTGATAAGGATTGGAAGGGATGTGCTTGAAGGTTCAAGCTCTAGAGAGTATTGAGAGAGTGAGTTTGAGTAGAAATTTTGGCAGCATAACATTACTCCAAAAAATCCATCCTTCTCCAACTTCTAATTCCCTACTTATAGAGGATTTTCATGCATCTTAGATTCACCAATGTAAGACACATGGAGAGGAGAATGACCTTAGTGGATTCTAGGTGTTCTATGGAAATAACATGCAAGATTGCATGTGGGAGGTGTTATTCCACTTTCTTCATCCATGCAAGAGTGGATTTAGTTGTGTAATTCCACTATCTCCATCCATGTAAGAGTGAAATTCTACTCTTGGATTTAATTTAAAATGCAATTCTAAATTGTCTTTCAAATTATCAATTAATTGAACAATTTCAATTAATCATATGACATTAATCAAATTAATTCATATCACCTAATTCAATCCACTACTCATTAATTTCCATAAATTCAAGTTTGAAATCTCTATCTCAATTTTAATTAAAAAACAAATTTTCAATTAAAACAATAATTAATTAAACAATTTAATCAATTATGTAATATTAATTTAATATCATATATCATATTAATACTGTGCACCTAATATGAATCCCTATTCATATATATTGTATTTAAATCATATTTAAATACTTTACTCTCTCAATTAATAGTTTAATCCATAATTAAACTATTGTGTTGATAATATCGTATATAATCGACACTAATTCCTTAAAGCAAATTTTGAACGATTCAAACTTTCCTATCACTATGTTCTAAGGTATAATCCGTATGAGCTAGCAGGGGAACCTAATGGACCTACAAATCATGGACTCCAACAATTCGAGGTTAACCGGATAATCTCATCAACCTAGCTAACCAACATTCGTTAACTACCGGGACACTCCACTATAGCCCAGTAGCTGCACTCTCCTCACCGTAGATATATTTCTGTCCACCTGATATAACCATGATTAGTAAGTCGATCCTCCATTGGTTGTTTGTAACTATAGCTGGGTCAAATGTCTGTTATACCCTTATAGTACTTCTTGTTCCTTAAGTCCCACTGATCCTCTAATGAACAATTGGTTTATGGTCCAACCAACAAACCGAGTCCCTCTCGGGTCAATGAGAGGGTGAGATCCCTTTGTTCAAACCCCAGAGTCAGCACTTAAGGGAACAACCTCTCTACTATCCCTAATTCTGGTAGGAGTGAATTCCTTCCTGTAGGATTATGTCCCCAGCTATCTACCCCCGTTCATATCCCAGAAATGGGAGTCTTATTGAGTCGACGATGCTGAGCCACTCTCACCCATGCAGATCTAAGGATAAACCCGAATAAAAAGGAGTTCATAGTTAGCTCAGGATTAAGATCGAGTTACCTAGGTCATCACATGAAATATTCAGTCTTGTCAGTAAACGACGTTATAAAGCAAGAGTAACTTATTTCTCGGTTCTGGTCTTATGCAAACTCATTGCATAGGACGCCCCCACCCGCATGTCTCTACATGGATGATTTAGGATCACATCATTTGTACTATTTACAAAGTGGGTCGCGTCTCATAGTATCCCCAGGATAAGGTACCCAACCATATCCCTATACTATAGACCGTTTTGACTATTACTCGAGCCTGATCCACTTTTATGTCTCTACATAAAGCTCACGTGTTCATCCTATAGCCATAGATCTTAGTTTATTGGATTTGGGTTATCTAATGTGCAATTTACTTATTCAGTAACGACTTTACTGAATGAATCTCGATAACGACTTTACTGAATGAATCTCGATAACGACTTTATCGAATAAGTATATAATTCATTTAACATTCACTATATACGAGTTTTAGGGCACCAATCCCAACAACCACTAGCTGCATCGATCCACATCCTACTACTGGGAAGCATACCATCATAGAAACCTTGGAACAATAGGTGATTCGGAATCTGATGATCAGGGAAACTCGAGCACAAACGATCAAATCGCTCCCAATACTCGTGCAATGTTTCCTCTGATGCCTGAGTGATGCTATAAATCTTTTTACTAATCTCTGAAGCTCGTGAAGGTGGGAAATATTTTTCAAGGAAAAGTTTCTTCATCACTGTCCACTTAGTTATAGAACCATGAGGGAGAAGGAAAAGCCATTCCCTTGCCTTTCCCTTAAGGGATAAAGGAAACACCCTTAAACTGATATACTTTTTTACTATTCCTTGGGTAGAACAAGCTAGGTAGAACTCCTTTAAGTGCAAATAAGGGTCATCACCTGTATTACCATAAAAGGTAGGAAGTAAGTTTATTAAACTAGCCTGAATATGAAAGTTACTTTCAATTTTTGGATAAACAATACACAAAGGCTGCAAACTGAAATTAGGGGCCAACAACTCTTTCATTGTGCGCTCGACCATCATGGTAGAAAGTAATTATCGATCGAGGATATGCTAGCTATGACTCTGAAGTTCTCTTTCCTCTTCTTGCCTCCCTCCTTAGACTCGGTTTGTTCTTGGAAATATAATGGTCAATTGAAAATCCTACAAGATACAAACTAAAACAAAGAGACAAAACGAAGGCGAAAAATCTAAATTAAAGAAATTAATTGACCATGCTCCTCGGCAACGACGCCAATTTGATGGACGACTTGTCGAAGGTCGTATCAAATAAATTTGTAATCCACAACCTCTAAAGCTAACTTGTAGCAGTAGTGGCCAGGGTCGATCACAGGGAGCAGCGTAATTAATTAATTCAATTAGATTTCTCAATTCAGTAACAAAAAAGGGGGATTTGAAAGATAAATTGATTGGTAACATAAAATTGCAATAAATTAAAATAACGGGAAAGTAAAGAAAGGCTAGCTAATCTCACCTCGGTATCGCGCAATTGGTTATTCTAACTTCGGTTTGGCAACTCAATCATTGACACTCAAATTTAAAGAATTATTATTGATTACTCAACTATCATTGAAACCAATAATTAAGATCTATATCCTTCCAACTCGACCAATACATCAAAGTTAGAATCTAATTAGAATTCATAAACATGAACCTAACCGCATTAAGTGAATTGGATCGTTGAGTAAAATTGCATAAACTAGGAACAACCTAAATTCATACAACTCCAAGCTCAAATTCCTAAATCTATCATGCAATTATATTAATTGATATAACACTCCATTCAACATAATTACACAATAAATCTATCACTAACCACTTTAGTAAAACAATTACTTTAAATCAAGCAAAGAGTTTGTCAAGCTATTCTATCAAAGCAATTGTAATTTGAGAATGGGAATTCAAGACATAACCAAAAATAATTCATCCAAAATCATAAATAAAGTCTCAAGAGTATGCCAAACTTACATTAGAAGTCCCCAATTACAACGATCCAAACTTAGCCGGTCATCGGAATGCTCAAACTAAGCTCCTCGGCTTGATTAACCATCCCAAATACAATAAAACTAACTAAAATTACAAAGAAATGCAAGGAAGTACAGAGAGAATGAGGAAGAAATCGGCTAAGAAGGAGAAAAGCCAAGAGAGTCAGACATAAAATCTGAAAATTACAATTTATATCTAGTCGCAGCGTCAAGACGCTATGCAACAGTGTCGCGACGCTGCCCCCTCCAAAATACGAAAAAAGGCCTCGTGTTTGCACAACGTTGAGACGCTTGGACAACAACGTCTCAACATTGTTGCTTCAACGTGAATTCCAGAATTCTTTAACTTGTGAACTTTACAATCTCATAATCTTTTTCCTACACATGGGTAATCCTTCCCTCTAGCTAAACCCTTGTTCATTATCACCTATTCAAAACTTATCGTAATCTTCGAAAAATAACATCCCTAACTATTTACCTTAAGGTCCTTTGGCCGAAACTCAGAGTTAATCAAATGGTCGATCAATTGTTGAGGTGATCCTTGGACTAAATTTTGATTTGGTCGCCTACTATTGTAAAGGGAGTCGATGGCACCTGTAGCAACAAAAGCCCAACAACAGTCTAATTGAAAAAGTAACATTAAACAGTACAAGGATACCGATATAGTTTTTTATTTTATACAACATGTAGGGGTGAAGGATTGAACATTTGACACAGTTCAAATAAAAAAAAGACTATTTTTTTAAAATCAAGTTCAATTAGAAATTCATTTGGAAATACTAAAGTATAACTATTCTGAAATTCATTTGGAAAATCCAATTAAAATCCAATTTAAAACAAAATTGAAATTCAATTTGAAATTCATTTGAGCATTACCAATTGAAATCAAATTTGAGAGGAAATTAAAATTCAAATTAAAATTCCAAATTAAAACTTAGAAAAGAGTACATAAAAAGAGAGGAAATCAAAATTTAGGGGCCCCAAATTGAGAAGGTCTAACGAAAAAAATATATTCTGTGCATGCTGAGAAAAAATAAAAGTTAGACCAAAAATTTGAATTTCTCACCTCTTCATTTCAATTCAATTGTAATCAATTGTAATCAATTATCCTTAAAAAAAACCACCAATTTTATGGGGTTTAATGGGCATAAAAGCTAATTTATCCTCATTCTAGTTTCAATATTTCTTCAATTATATTATAGACTTAACTAGTTTTAAGGATAACACTTTTAAAATAAAATATCATTGTTATATAGTTACTTAGTGACATTTTCATAGTTTCATTGATATATGTGTGTATATATACATATGTATGTATATATGTATATAAGTACATACATATACATGCATCTATACAAACATACATATACATGTACATGCATCTATACAAACATACATATACATGCATCTATACATACATATATATAATTTTGATATTTTACAATTTTGTCTTTGTTATAAAATATTTAAGGGCCTCATTTTAAAAAGTATCACACGTCCCATCACATTTGGGACGGGCCTAAACTAACTTTTATGTTAGATATTTTTTTTTTTTGCATTCAGGGTGCCTTGGTATGTGCTTTGGTGGGACTTTTTTTTTTTTTGGATAAGGTGCTTTGGTACGACTTGCAGCCATCAATTTTGAAATCATTGATGATTCAAACTTTCTTTTTGAAATCACAGTATATGGCCTCGAATTGGAGTGCCCTGTACATATCTTTTTGTAATACATCATCAAGATGATTGAAAGATACTTGGTTTGCCATTTGTTTAGCCATTTTTTCATTTAAAAGAAAATGAAGAAAGATTTAACATGTCATGTGACTTTATTATGGAATTGTCACGAAGTTTTGCATACTCTCTTGAAGTCATATAAAAATTTAGCTTTGCTTGAATGTGCACAAGGTTTATATTGTTTGTGATTGACGTGAGAACTTGTGAAAGGAAATTTCAATTGTTGCTATTCCTCAAAATTACTTTTTGTCAAGGTTTAGGGACTATTATGAGTTTCACCATTCTTATGCTTATTGTCCCAAAAAATAAATGTGTTAAGCATTTCCTCCCCGATTTTTTTATAGCTTGGATTTAGATCATGCGATTTAAAATTGATAAATGATTTTAAATTCTTCCTTTCTAGAGAGATTTGTATTTAAAATTGTGTTGGGATGAAAATTGAAAAAAAACAAAATAAATTAAACAAAACTAATATAGGCTTTTAACTCCGATTTATTAATTGAAAATGACATGATTAAATAATTAATTTATCTCGATTCTAAAAAAAAAAATTAATTTATCTCTAAATTATATGAGATTCTAAAAAATGAATTATTATTATTATTATTATTTTTGGTTTGAAAACATGTTCTGACATCACTTTAAATTTCAAATCATTCTCTTTCTTACGACAAGCAAAAAATCATAAGATTCCAAACAAAGCATTGAGTGAACTCGATGATGTATACCACCAATGATATGAAGTCAACCCATAAGAATTATTTTATATAGTTCTTTGTTTAAATTCAACAATTTTTTATAGACTGTCATTGGAGTGATAAATTTGTACCACATTTTCTAAACTTTTTTTAATGGTCATTTAGAATGAATACTACAAAAATATTCTTTAACTTTTAAAGTTTTTCCCCAAACTTTTTCGATTTCCAATTTTTCTATTCAAAATATTTGTTTTTAAAATTCTTTATTTCCAATTTTTCATTTCAAAACGTTTTTGTCCCTCTCGATATTTTTTTCCCTTATCTCTCTATTTCTAATTTTTCTCTTAAGAATATAATTTTTAAATATTTTAAAGTATTGTTTCCAAACTTAATGTCTTTCTCTTTTCCTAGTTTTTGCAAAATTTTGTACCTTCTCTTTTTTCAAATTGTTTTTTCTCCAAAATGTTTATATTATTCTCTTATTTTCCCGTCAAAATCTTCAAACTCTGGCATATATTTTCGATTGAAAAATATTCTTTAAAATTTTAAAATGTTTCCCCAAACTCTTCTTTATTTCCAATTCTTTCTCTTTAAAATCTCTCCCCCGCAATCGAGTGTCATTCCCTTTTCAGTTTTCACATTAGCCCATTTCTTCCTGTTCGTGCGCCGTTGTGCTGAAGTGGACGACGGGTAAGTCGTCCGTGGAGTGATTTTCAGAGTAACAGAAACAACGTGTGAGAATGAGAAACCAGAAGCGAAAGTGGATGCAAGAGGAAGAAGATGCACTTTTTGCCGGTGTAAAGACCACGCACGGTCCCGGAAAGTGGAAGAACATTCTCGAAGATCCTGAAGTCGTTCCGTTTCTCACTCAGCGCTCGAACGTTGACCTCAAGGTCCCTATTTAACTACTTATTGTTTTCAATTATCTTTCTGGGTGTTTTTCTTCGCATTTACCTATTTCGATTGTTATTTGGAGTTTTAATTATGAATTCGAGGTGGAACTGATATATTGTAGGTTTTTTTTTTAAGATTAGGTCTGATTTGTTTAGAATCGAATTATATTGGCTTGGTTCTCTTGCAAATCATGTCACTAAACCTACTTGGTTGAGTGGTTTAAGATAGAAGAATTTTGTTTTATTCTTAAATTATCTAACAAATATAAATCTTTCCCCGATGCTCTCCAATGGGTTTCTACGTTAATTTGTTGACTAAAATTTACTCTATGATTTTCCTCAAGTTTTGCCTTTGATCAACTAAGTAATATAAGAAGAAAGTCATGAGTGTGGAATTAGAGGGAAGAAATAGTTTGATTTGGTATTAAAATATTAAATACTATTCATATGATGCACGTTCCTTTTAGATTGCTTCTATGGAAGCTTCAACTTGGTTGATTGACACTTTTTGTGGTAAAGGGGGTTCATAGGATAGGGTTGGCTCGTGAGGGGAGATTCATGGCAATGACTGTATCCAAAGACTCAATGTTATGTCTAAATAACGCTATTATTCCCTTGTTTATATACAAGACAAATGGCGTAACTTGAGCCTTTCACAACGCCAAAAAAAGAAGTCTAGGGCTTCTAAAGCAGAAGCTATCATCAACCAAAGCTCTGCCCCTATTAGGTTTTGATGCTACTGCTGATATCTAGATTCTTTATTCTTTCTTTCTCCTCTTGTGGCAAATGATAGTAGTCTTGAGACCGTAAACTAACTCAGGCCCGTCCTTTAGCTGTGTGGGTTGTGACTCATCACATGACTCCAAAATTTAGGGTCCCAAATTGAAAAAGTTTAACGAAAAAAATCTTCTATGCATAAAAATAAAAGTTAGACTAAAAATTTCAATTTCTCACCTCTTCATTTCAAATCAATTGTAATCAATTATTCTTAAAAAAAAACCACCAAATTTATGGGGTTTAATGGGCAAAAAAAAAGCTAATTTATCCTCATTCTAGTTTCAATATTTCTTCAATTATATTATAGACTTAACTAGTTTGAAGGATAACACTCTGAAAATAAAATATCATTGTTATATGGTTGCTTGGTGACATTTTCTTAGTTTCATTGATATATGTGTATGTATACATATATATGTATATATGTACATACATATACATACATCTATACAAACATACATATTATGTATATATGTATATACATATACATACATCTATACAAACATACATATACATGCATCTATACATACATATATATATATATATATATATATATATATATATATATATATAACAAAATGAGACACTAAAATATTTTATAACAAAGACAAAATTGTAAAATATCAAAATTATATATATATATATATGTGTGTGTATATATATATGTGTGTGTATACATATATATATATATATATATATATATATATATAATTTTGATATTTTACAATTTTGTCTTTGTTATAAAATATTTTAGTGTCTCATTTTAAAAAGTATCATAGACCCCACCTCATTTGGGACGGACCTGAACTAACTTTTATGTTAGATATTTTTTATTTATCGTTGCATTCCGGAGTGCCTTGGTATGTGCTTTGGTGGGACATTTTTTTTTTTTTTTTGGATAAGGTGCTTTGGTACGGCTTGCAGCCATCAATTTTGGGATCATTGATAGTTCAAACTTTCCTTGGCCAAACGCTTGTAGAGCCCTCCTTTGGTTTCTCTAGAAGGAGAGAAATTCAAGCTTGTTCTAAAAAAAGTCATCTCTATTTGAAAACAGAACTTTTGTGACAATACACAGCATATGACCTCAAATTGGAGTGTCATGTACATATCTTTTTGTAATATATCATCAACCAGATGATTGAAAGATACTTGATTTGTCATTTGTTTAGCCATTCTTTCATTTAAAAGAAAAGGGAGAAAGATTTAACATCTACATGTGACTTTACTATGGAATTGTCAAGTTTTGTTATTCCTCAAAATTACTTTTTGTCAAGGTTTAGGGACTATTATGAGTCTCACCATTCTTATGCTTACTGTCCCAAAAAATAAATATGTTTGAATCAAATACGGAAGCATTTCCTCTCCGATTGGATTTAGATTATGCGATTTAAAATTGATAAATGATTTTAAATTCTTCCTTTCTAGAGAGATTTGTATTTAAAATTTGTTTCGGGATGATAATTGAAAAAAAAAACTAATGTAGACTTTTTATTCTGATTTATTAATTGAAAATGACATGATTAAATAATTAATTTATCTCGATTCTCAAAAAAAAAAAAAATTAATTTACATCTAAATTATATCAGATTCTCATTTTGTTTTCTTGAAAACATGTTTTGACATACTCTAAATTTCAAATCATTCTCTTTCTTACGACAAGCAAAAAAATCACAAGATTCCAAACAAAGCATTGAGTGAACTCGATGATGTATACCACCAATGATATGAAGTCAATCAATAAGAATTATTTTATACATTTCTTTCTTTAAATTCAGCTATAGACTGTCATTGGAGTGATAACTTTATACCACATTATTTTCTAAACTTTTTTTTAATGGCCATTTACAAGGAATACTAAAAAATATTAACTTTTAAAGTTTTTCCCCAGACTTTTTCGATTTCCAATTTTTCTCTTCAAAATATTTGTTTTTTAAATTCTTTTATTTCCAATTTTTCATTTCTTTGTCTCTCTCGATATTTTTTCCATTATCTCTGTTTCTAGTTTTTCTCTTCAGAAGATAATTTTTAAACATTTTAAAGTATTGTTTCCAAACTTAATGTTTTTAGACTTTTATTTCTCTTTTTCTAGTTTTTGCATTGAAAAAATTTTGTACCTTCTCTTTTTTTCAAATTGTTTTTTCTCCAAAATGTTTATATTATTCTCTAATTTTCCTATCAAAATCTTTAAACTCTAACATACATTTACGATTGAAAAAATATTCTTTAAAATTTTAAAATATTTCCTCAAACTTTCTTTATTTCCAATTATTTCTCTTTAAAATATTTGATTTATAAATGTTGAAGTTTTTGTTCCAAACATTATTTTTCAAAACTGTCCTTATTTTCATTTTTAAAATTTCTCTCCTGCTCTCGTGCTTGCCGCCAGTGTCATTCCCATTTCAATTTTCACATCAGTCTATTTCTTCCTGTTCGTGCTCGACGTTGGGTTGAAGTGGACGACGGATAAGTCATCCTCGCGAAGTGATTTTCAATGTAATAGAAACAGAGTGTGAGAATGCAAAACCAGAAGCGAAAGTGGTTGCAGAAGGAAGATGATGCACTTTTTTCCGGCGTAAAGATGCACGGTCCCAGAAAGTGGAAGAACATTCTCAAAGATCCTGAAGTCGCTCCGTTTCTCACTCAACTCTCGAATGTTGACCTCAAGATCCCTATTTAACTACTTATTGTTTTCAGTTATCTTTCTAGGTGTTTTTCTTCGCATTTGGTTTACCTGTTTCGATTGTTATTTAGGGTTTTAATCCTGAACTCGAGGTGGAACTGATATATTGTGTGTGTGTGTTATTTTTTTTTTTTTTTGAAGATTAGGTTTGGTTTGTTTAACATAGAATTGTATTGGTTTGGTTCTCTTGCAAATCATGCCGCTAAACCTACTTGGTTGAGTGGTTTAAGATAGGAGAATTTTGTTTTGTTCTTAAATTTTCGAACAAATATAAATCTTTCATCGATGCTCTCCAATGGGTTTCTACGTTAATTTGTGGACTAAAATTTACTCTATGATTTTCCTGAAGTTTTGTCTTTGATCGACTAAGTAATATAAGAAGAGAGTCCGAAAAGTGGAATTAGAGGGAAGAATTAGTTTGATTTGGTATTTAAATATTAAATACTATTCATATGATGCACGTTCCTTTTAGTTTGCTTCTATGGAAGATTCAACTTGGTTGATTGACACTTTTTGTGATAAAGGAGTGGCAATGAGTTTATAGGATAAGGTTAGCTCATGAGGGGAGATTCATGGCAATGACCGTATCCTAAGACTCAATGTTATGTTTAAATAACGCTATTCCCTTGCTTATATACTGGACATATGGCGTAACTTGAGCCTTTCACAATGCCAAAAAAAGAAGTCCAGGGCTTCTAAAGCAGAAGCTATCGTCAACCAAAGCTCTGCCCCTACTAAGTTTTGATGGCTGCTAATATATAGATTCTTTATTCTTTCTTTTTCCTCTCGTGCAAATGATAGTAGTCTTGAGACCCTAAACTAACTCAGGCCCGTCCTTTAGCATGTGTGGGTTGTGACTCATCACAGGACCCCAAAATTTAGGGGCCCCAAATTGAAAAAATTTAATGAAAAAAATCTTCTGTGCATGCTGAGGAAAAATAAAAGTTAGACAAAAAATTTCAATTTCTCACCTCTTCATTTCTCTCTCCTCTACAAACAAGAAAAACTCTACCAATTCCTTATTTTGTTGACTCGCATACTAAATTAAACATAAAACCTTTTAATATTCTCCCTTACCATCTTAAAAATTCAATGGTAATCAATTATCACTAAAAAAAACCACCAAATTTATGGGGTTTAATAGGCAAAAAAAAAAAAAAAAAAAAAAAAAGCTAATTTACCCTTATTCTAGTTTCAAATTTTCTTCAATTATATTATAGACTTAACTAGTTCGAAGGATAACACTTTTAAAATAAAATATCATTGTTATATAGTTGTTTGGTGACATTTTCGTAGTTTCATTGATATATATGTGTATATATGTATATATGTACATACATATACATACATCTATACAAACATACATATACATGCATCTGCCAACAAGAGCATAACTCAATTGGCATAAAGTCGTATTCATAACCATGAGGTCTGTGGTTCAAATCCCCCTCCCCACATATTATCAAAAATAAATAAATAAATAAATAAATAAATAAATAATACATATACATGCATCTATACATATATATAATTTTCATATTTTACAATTTTGTAGTCTTTTAATTCCGATTTATTAATTGAAAATGACAGGGAAAAATACACTTTTGGTCCCTAAGGTTTCGGTTAGGTTTCATTTTGGTCCTTGAGTTTTCAAACTCAACATTTTAGTCCTTGAGGTTTGAATTTCGTTTCATTTTAGTCCCTCCATCCATTTTTCCGTTAAATGTTAACAAAATATTGACGTGGCACCTATTTTTTTTATTAAAAAATATTTTTTTTTCTAATTTTTAAATAAAATAATATATTAAATATATTTTTATTATTTTTCTTTTCTTTTTCTTTCCTCTTCATTTTCTTCCTCCCTATCTTCTTCTTCTTCAACCTTAGTTCAAGCTCCACCCACACTTCTTTTCTTCTCTTTTCCCTTATTTCTTTTCTTTCTTTTTCTTCTCCTTTCCCTCTCCCTTCGATTTTTCTCCCTTCCCCGAGCAGCAGCACCGAGCACCCTCCTCCTCATCGTCTTCTTCTCCACGATCTCTACAGTGCCGAAAGAACAAGACCCCCCAGATCTGTTCGTGCAAAACCCCCAGATCTGTTTGCTCATCGTCTTCTTCTCCACATGCAAAAACCCCCAGATCTGTTTGCTCATCGACAAGACCCACGCTCATCGTCTTCTTCTCCACGTTCTCCACGATCTCTTTGGTGTAGAGTCGACTCGATCTAAGAAGAAAACGTCTAAAAAACCTTCAGATCTGTTCGCGCAAAAAAAGACCCAAATCTCTATAGAGAGAGCCCGAAAGTCGCTGACGAAGAAGAGAATGAGAAAAGGGAAAAAAAAAAAGAAAAAAAAGTCGCCGGCGATCTATGGTCGACGATCGCCGACGATCTGTTGTCGCCGATCGCCGCCGCCGGCCATGGTTGAAGGTGAGTTGAAGAGGATTGAGTGGTAGAAGAAGAAGAAGGGGAAGAAGGAGGAAGAGAGAAGTAATAAAAGAAATAAAAATAATAACATTTTTATTACTTTAATATATTTTAATTAAAAATTTTAAAAAATAATTTTTTTAAATAAAAAAATAGTGCCACGTCATCGGTCCGTTAGTTTTTAACGGAAAAATGGATGGAGGGACCAAAATGAAACTAAAATCAAACCTCAGGGACTAAATTGTTGAGTTTGAAAACTCAAGAACCAAAATGAAACCTAGCTCAAATCTTAGGGACTAAAAGTGTATTTTTCCCTTATTATTATTATTTTTTTTTTGTTTGAAAACATGTTTTGACATCACTTTAAATTTCAAAATCATTCACTTTCTTACGACAAGCAAAAAAATCACAAGATTTCAAACAAAGGATTGAGTGAACTTGATGATGTATACCACCAATGATATGAAGCCAACCAATATAAATTATTTTATACAGTTTTTTGTTTAAATTCAACCATTGTCTATAGACTGTCATTGGAGTGATAGATTTGTACCACACTTTCTAAACTTTTTTTTAAATGACCATTTACAAAGAATACTAAAAAAATATTCTTTAACTTTTAAAGTTTTTCCCCAAACTTTTTGATTTCCATTTTTTCTCTTCAAAATATTTGTTTTTAAAATTATTTATTTCCAATTTTTCATTTCATAACATTTTTTCCCTCTCAATATTTTTTCCCTTATAATCTCTCTATTTCTAATTTTTCTCTTTAGAGTATAATTTCTAAAAGTTTTAAAGTATTGTTTCCAAACTTAGTTTTTATACATTTCTTTCTCTCTTTCCGGTTTTTGCATTGAAAAAAATTTGTCCATTCTCTTTGTAGACACCGTATTTGGTCCGGCTTGATTTTCAGTAATAATGTTTGAAGTTTTCCAATATTCGGTGGCCAATTTGTTTTTATGGTATGCTAACAAGAGCATAGCTCAATTGGCATAAAGTCGTATTGATAACCATGAGGTCTGCGATTCAAATCTCCCTCCCTATATATTATCAAGAATTTTTTTTATTTTTTTATTTTATTTTTTATTATTTTTTTTGTGGTCTTCCCCATTCCTATTCAAGGGGAAGTTTTCATGAAAAAACTCCCCCATTACCACCATTTACCTATTCAAAAGTTTTTTCATGGCTATGATTTTTTTTTTATTTTTTTTATTTTTTTTCTTTTTTCCCACCATTTTCTCATTCATCTCCCCCCAAATTAGTAACCCTTCAAGTATAGGGGGGGGGGGGGGATGGAGGATGTAGAGAGTGACAAAAAAAAAAAAAAAGAGGAAGTTTAGAAAAAGTGAGCTTGAGAGAGTTTAGGCATTTGAGCAAGAGTTTAGTTTAGAGAGTTTTTAGAAGAATTTCTTTTGAGGGAGAAAGGAGAAGAAGAAGATTTGAGCATAAGCCTAGTTGAGAGAGTTGTTTAGGAAGTGAGCTTAGCTTAGAGAGTGATAGAAAAAGAGAAAAGAAAGTGGAAGAGGAAAAAAGGAAAAGAGAGAGGGAGGAAGGAGTACACGGGGAGAGAAAACATTGGGTAAGAAAGAAGGAAAAAAGAAGGAAGAGAGAAGTAAAAAAGGTGGGGTTTTGTTTTTCTATTTCCTTTGTTTTTTGTTTTGTTATTATTGTTGTTATTATTATTATTATTATTATCGTCATCATTATGATTATCATTTTTAATTTCTCTCTCATTTTAGTTCACTTTTTGCACTTTGCCAACTTCATTTTTTTAAACTTTCTAATTTATTTGTTTTTTCCTTTCATTCTCCAAATTGCTTTAATCTAATCTTTAATTATGCTTGGTCAATTTCACTTATTGTTATTGTTTTGATTTTCTTTTGAAAGGGATTATGGGAACTGAGTAATGTGCCTTCGTGGAGTCCAACTCCCGTGTAGGCGTATGAAAATGCTCATTTTCCCTTTTAAAAGAATTTACTCTTTGAATAATTTTTCTTCTTTTACATCCTTTTTATTTTAAAAAAATATTTTTAGTAAACATAATCATGTACACCCATGTTCCTTTAATTAAAAGGGAGATTAGGCATGATTTATATTAAATTGGATATCCAACTCATAATGTTTAATCCTTGCTTTATTTCTAAAGTTAAGGTAAAAACGAATGAGACATCTTGTGTTCATTATTGCATTTTGACTTTTATTTTCATATTTATCATTTTTTTAAGAAAAATAAAATAAAGGACTGTTTTTATTCATTTAATTGGACAATTTAAGATACTGTGGTAATCGTTTTCTTAAACGGGTGTTGTAGGGTGCTAATACCTTCCCTACACTCAAACGACTCCCGAACCTAATTTCTGGTTTTCTAAGACTAGTTTTGTTTTTTATTTTAAAGGTGACCGATCACACCCTCAATGATTGGTGGCGACTCCAATTTTCTTCTAAAAAACCCAAGAAAGGATGTCAGCCGCTCCGCGTCGCGATGACGTTGCGACAGCTTGGCGACTCCACTGGGGATTTTGAGGGTCAAGCCATGAATATCTTTATTGTCTTTTGAATTGAATTTTTCTCCAGGTCCTTTTGTGTTATTGTTTTGTTATTTATTTATTTTGTTTTCCTTTATAATATGATTTGTTTGGCATATTGTTATTCACTTGTCTATTACCATTTTTTTTTATGTTGTAATTACTTTATCTTAGTTATGTCATTCATTTGCATGTCATCTTATTGTTACCATTTTTTTTATGTTGTAATTGTTATGTCATTCATTTGTATGTCATCTTATTAATCATGCATTTCACACACTTTCACTAGCCTTCTACCCGGGCTCTACCTTAGGACTAGACTCGGAGACTGAGTAGTGTGACCTTCATGGAATTTCGATTCCCGTGCAGGCGCATGAAATTCTCCACTCAAGCCTACTACATCGTTAAATCGGTGGGTAAGCTTGGGGACCTTTTCTAGGATGCCTTAGAGTTAAACTCCACTCATATAGTTCTAGGATTTGACTTATTACATGCATTATTGTCAAAGTTTATTTATTTATTTATTTTTCTTCTTTCCCTTGTATCTTATATCAATTTTCAATTTTCGCTCATTGAAAGTATCCTTTGAAATCTCTTTTAATGTAGTTAAGAAAATTGTGCAAATTAAATTAACAAGATTTTTCGATTATTTGCATTGGCAGAAACTAAAGTATGAGTAAAATAAAATCACCCCCTCCAATACAAGAAATGGGTATAGAAGATCAAGCAACAGTACGTCAATGGTCAGAAAATGTACAACAAATCCACGGAGATTCTTTAGTAGAAAATGTTGTTTCTCAATTTAAGGATGTCAGTTTTCCAGAAAGTCAATTAGAAACAGTAAAACGGGCCTGAGAAAGTTTAACTGTAGATAGAAAGGCTAAATTTACAAGCAAATATGGCCATCTAGCTCAGCTCATGTATGTACAAGTCAATTATTCTGTATTAAAAGCTTTGGTTCGACATTGGGATCCAGCCTACAGATGTTTCACATTTGGCTCAATTGACATAACTCCTACAATAGAGGAATATCAATCCCTTCTGCATATGCCAGCACGAACAGAGGTTGAAGCTTATTCTTACGATCAAGAGCTTACAATGAAAAGAGCATTATCTACTCTTTTGCGCAAGATTCGTACAAGTGACATTGAGAAACAAGTAAAGATAAAAGGAGAGAACACATGCCTACCCCTGGACTACATCCTTACTCTTCAACAAAAATTTGCAAATGAAGACAAGGAATTAACTTTATTGGGATTGTGTATCTTTAATGTTGTTTTGTTTCCTAACGTATGTGGATATGTTGAGGAACGCGTGGTCAAGTTGTTTGCTAAGATAGAAATAGGAGTTGATCCCATAATTCCTGTATTGGCAGAAACTTTTCGTTCATTAAATTATTGCAGAACAAAAGGAATAGGAAGATTTATAGGGTGTGCACCATTATTGTACATTTGGGTCCTTAGTCATGTGAAGTGTCCACCAGAATTCAAATGTCCAGAGATCAAAATTTCAAGTTCCTGGAATAAGCTGCAAAATCCCATTTCAGAGTTCGTGCAATCAGGTTGGAGTTCATCCTCCCCTGAAAGGAGCGCTTGGGAAGCCTTTTTCTCCAAACTAAAGGTAGAAGATGTAATATGGAGGCCCCTTGGATGTCAACTAGGCCAATGATCTATAAATGTGGTAAATTTCAAAGTTTACCTCTTTTGGGTCCTTGGGGATGTATATCCTATGCTCCTTTATTGGTATTACGTCAAATTTGGGTCCGACAATTCATCCCTGCTACGCATGAGTTGAAAGATTTCGAATTTGCTTATGATAAAGGCTTCTGTAAAGATAGAATTCAGAAAATTGTGAAAGCATGGAAAATGATCACTAAAATCGAGAGTGGTTAGTTTCATGATGATACCACGGAGGCGTACAAAACATGGCACGTGAACAGAGCTAAAACCATGCTTGTGTCACCAAACATGAAAACCAAGATAAAACTTAATGCAAAGGTGATACCAGATCAACAGACAGAACAAGCAGCACGCGAAAAAGAATGTGATGAATTGAGAAAAGCGAATTCATCATTGGTTCAAGAAAATGAAAGGCTGCAATTGGAGGTAAAGCAAGGTTTGTTGCGCAATGTTGAACTAGAAAAAGAGTTAAACCGATTAAAGGGCAGTGTCAGCAAACAAGAACAGTTAGAAAAAGAAATTTCAGCATTAGACACAGAGGCCCGCGACCTGAACAGAAGAATGCATCGATTAAGAAGGGATAATGAAGTCTCCCAAACAACTCTCAAGTCCAGGAATGACCAAGTTTTGAAGCAACAATCTGAGATTGCCTCACTCCATGAGTTGATGAAAGATCTCGAAGATTGCATTAGTTTGAGGAACCAAACGGTTATTGAGGTAGAAGAAAAGAATGGAACGCTATGTCGAACAATTGACGACCTGCAATTAACACTCAAGATTAGAGAGGATCAACTAGGGGAGCTCATCAACGACAACAAGGGTCTAAGAGAGTCCATTCAGTCACTCAATGTTCGCCTTGGTAAGTATCAGGATGGCACTGACATATTAATGAAAGATTATACCTATCTAAAGGAGCAGTACGACAGATTGAGCGATGATTTTGGGATTATGAGACAGAGCCACTCGACACTACGAAGTAAAGCGGAACATATGCTTACTCATATTAGGAGAGTCACTCGAAGGGCAGATGAACTAGCAAAAGATGCATGTATTCTCTCTAAAGTCATAGCACCTACACAGCCGAATAGCAAGAATGTGCTCAAGTTTCTGGGAAAACTTCGTATAAGTTTAGAGAATTGGGGGAAATTTTATTAACTTTTTACTTTAGTTTATGTTTTATTTAGATAGTTGAAATATCTTGTAATTCAATTTTGCACAAATTTTGTTACTACATTGTTTTATCATTTTCCAATTTAATATCAAGGCCATTTTTATTTTCATTTTTCTTTTCCTCTTCAGTTGTTTAAATGTTTCGTTTTGTCTTTCTCTTTTCTTACACTAAAATCTCTTTTCATTAAAAATATAAACAGAATCATAAGATAGCTCGGTCACCTCGAATCCACCGCACCTACGTCACAAGATACAGGACAAGGATCATGGAAGAGCAAAGTACTAAGATGGAGAAAGCAAGGAAAGATATTGAGGAGTTACGAGAAACAATGGATGCCATTCTTGTCGCCCTAGAAAGAGGCAAAATAATACCTGATATTGCTCAGTCCAGCAATACAAGGAATGACCCTCCAATCCGGCAATCAACAGAGGGTACTACTCCAAAATATCATCCATTGTACGATATTCCAGTAGAGCAGCACCCATTTCCATTTTTCAAGAATGAGCAAGTGCCTATACACAATCAACCTGGATTTTCACTACCCACAGAGGTACCTCCCAAGGTGACCATTACAGTTCCCAATTTAGATGATCCTGAAATCAGAAAAGAGCTAACGGGAGGTGAGAAAGTCTCTTCTAGTGAAAAGCATGAAGTCTTGGAGGAAAGATTAAGGGCAGTAGAAGGAACAGACGTCTTCGGAAATATAGATGCGACCAAGCTATGCTTGGTACCAGATGTAATCTTCCCTCCAAAATTCAAGGTGCTCGAGTTTGAAAAGTATGATGGAGCATCCTGCCCTAAAATCCATCTCATCATGTATTGTAGGAAGATGGCAGCATACGTCCAAAATGACAAACTGTTAATTCACTGCTTCCAGGACAGTCTTATTGGTCCAGCATCTCGATGGTATATGCAATTAGACAACACTCATATATGTTCATGGAAGAATCTAGCCGATTCATTTTTAAAGCAATATAAGCACAACATAGATATGGCTCCTGACCGCCTAGACCTCCAGAGGATGGAAAAGAAGAGCACAAAAAGCTTTAAAGAGTATGCCCAAAGGTGGAGGGATACTGCTGCTCAGGTGCAACCACCTTTAGCAGATAAGGAGCTGTCAACCATGTTTATTAATACTCTCAAATCTCCTTTCTATGATAAGATGATTGGGAGTGCCTCTACCAATTTCTCTGACATAATGACAATTGGAGAGAGAATCGAGTACGGAATTAAGCATGGAAAGATAACTGATACAGCTGGATCATCAACAACGAAAAAGGGGGTTCCATCGAAGAAAAAAGAGGGAGAAGTTCAGATGATTGGTTTCAATTCAAGACAACCATACCCTAATGCCGGAGTGCCACAATATCACTATCCACCTCCATATGTTTACCCTCAACCCTATATCAATAATACGCCAGCCCAATACTCATCCCCTTACGTCCAAAATCCTCGTCCTACTCAAGGCTACCAGCCTCGGAATCAATAGAACACTTCTTATGTCCAAGGACACCAAAACAATAAAGACGTCCGTAGACAGACTCATTTTGATCCGATTCCGATGACATATACCTAACTTCTACCCCAACTCTTCCAGAATAATCAGCTGGCACCCGTGCCAATAGACCCAGTAAAACAACCTTACCCAAAGTGGTATGACCCAAATGCCCGTTGCGACTACCATGCAGGAGCAATTGGACATTCCACTGAAAACTGTACTGCACTCAAGCATAGGGTGCAAGCATTGATCAAGGCAGGATGGTTGAACTTTAAGAAAGAAAATGGTCCAGATGTCAACAACAATCCTCTGCCAAACCATCAGAATGCACAAGTAAATGCGATAGATCAGGTTCATGGAGCTGATTTGAAAAACAATGTTGAGAGCATAGTTACTCCCATGGGAGAACTATTCGAAATATTATTTCGTAATGGATACATTGGAGTAGAACGTCTCCAATCGAATCTGGGTGTCAGAGCATACGATGAAAGTTTGATGTGTTCTTATCACACTAGGGCAAAAGGGCATTTTATCGACCAATGTCCTCATTTTTGTTTGAAGGTCCAAGAGTTGTTAGATTCACATTTTTTAACAGTTTCTCAAAAGATGACTCAACTCCCTCAGTATGGGGAAGTTGATATTATAGAAGAATGCTCAAGGTTTTCTCTCAAGCCAAAACCGTTGACAATTTCTTATCGCGAGAAGCCCAGTACCCCAAATTCCAAGCCAAGACCGATTACCATCCAGATTCCGACTCCCTTTGAATATAAAAGTTCAAAAGCAGTACCTTGGAACTATGAATATAAGGTAAATGGTTGTTTTGAAACCCTCCCAATCCATAATATCAGTGGGATAGGAGGTCTAACACGAAGCGGGAAGTGCTATACACCAGAAGACCTATTGAAACCCAAGGGTAAAGAAAAAGGAAAAGCCAAGATCACTGAAGATATCAAGGAAAAAACAGAAGAGCCCATTGCAGTGAAAAACCTGGATGTTAAACAACCAGCATCTGAAGAGGACATCCAAGAATTTTTTAAGTTGGTTAAACAAAGTGATTATAAAGTGGTTGAACAGTTAGGTCGAACCCCTGCAAAGATTTCCATACTGGCTTTGTTATTGGCTTCAGATACGGATCGTAAGACTTTGTTGGACATATTGAATCAAACTTATGTTCCGCATGATATTACGGTGGACAACTTAGATAACATCGTCGGAAACATAACTGCATCCAGTTCAGTAACTTTCACAGATGATGAGTTACCACCAAAAGGCAACGGACACACTAAAGCCTTGCACATTACAGTTAAGTGCAAAAATTTTGTTGTGGCAAAAGTTCTAGTTGATAATGATTCCTCCTTGAACATAATGCCTAAATCCACGTTGGAGAAATTGTCTGTTGATATGTCTCATGTAAGGCCCAGCACTATGATCGTACGGGCTTTTGATGGGGCACGTAGTGAAGTTGTTGGAGACATAGAAGTGCCCATCCAGATAGGTCCATGCACCTTCGATATAACCTTTCAGGTCATGAACATTAATTCGGCCTACAGCTTCTTGTTAGGGCGTCCCTGGATTCACTCAGCTGGAGTGGTCCCATCATCATTACACCAAAAACTTAAATTTGTGGTCGACCGCAAACTAGTAATCATATCTGGGCAAGAGGATATCTTAGTGTCAAGACCCTCTTCAATGCCCTACATAGAAACAGCAGAAGAGGTTTTTGAGTCATCATTTCAAGCTTTTGAGATTGCAAATGCCACAACTTTATACGGAGAGATAGGGAAAATGGAGCTGCAACTTTCAAAACTCTCCTTAACAGGAAGCAACCAAAGCCTCAAAAATTTGTTGACTATGTCGAAAAGTATGAAGAGGTTTGGTTTGGGATATAAACCAAGCAAAAAAGATATGATTAAAGCACACAGGCAGGAGAAAGAAAAACGACTGGCTAGATTGGAGAACCGTGAGCCGAAGTATCAAATGAATATCATTCCTCATCTTCATGATACCTTCATCTTTGCTGGAATAATTCATCCGGAATCTCAAGACCCTGCAGTCAGGGCTATAATCGAACAGAAAAAAGAAGCTGGTCCCTTAGTTTATCTGTGCCTAGAAGACTTTGAACTCAATAATTGGATTGTAATGGAGCTACCATCATTTGTTAATGAGATATCAAAGTAATTTTTAAACTTTTTGTTTGTTTTTTGTTTTGATGATTTATGTGTTCTATGTCAATATTTCATTTGTTAATGAAGAAGCATTTTTTTTTCTTTCTTTCCTATCATCCAATGAATCTCTCTTGTGTCTACTTCTTTTAGCATTGATTTCATTTATTCTATTCCTTCATTTATCTTCTTTCATCACACTGAATAATCTCTCTCTTAAACAGCGAAATTGGGATTGAAAGCGTTAATGATCTTAAATACGAACTTGATTCTCCTACATACGATGTTGAGTCCGATGAGAGAACAAGTGGTAATAAGGAAGATCTAGAACTTACTCCTGAATTGTTGAGAATGATTGAAGAAGAAGAGAGGATATTGGGACCACATGAAGAGTTGATAGAGACGGTTAACTTGGGATCTCAAGTAGAGGTTAAAGAAGTTAAAATCGGGACCAACATGTCTGCTGAAAGCCGTCAAGGGTTAATAACATTGCTTCATGATGTTTTTGCCTGGTCTTATCAAGATATGTCTGGTTTAGACACGAGTATTGTTGTGCATCATTTGCCACTTAAGCCTGAATGCAAGCCAGTGAGACAGAAGTTACCCAAGATGAAGCCAGACATGTTAATCAAAATAAAAGAGGAAGTCATGAAATAAATTGATGCAGGATTCTTAACAGTTGCTAATTTTTCAGAATGGGTAGCTAACATTGTGCCAGTACCTAAAAAAATGGACAGGTTCGAACGTGTGTTGATTATAGAGATTTGAATCGAGCAAGCCCAAAGGATAACTTCCCACTTCCTCATATTGATGTACTGGTAGATAATACAGCTGGATTCTCAACTTTTTCCTTTATGGATGGATTCTCAGGTTACAATCAAATCAAAATGGCACCTGAAGATCAAGAGAAAACTACATTCATCACATTATGGGGAACCTTTTGTTATAAGGTCATGTCGTTCGGATTGAAAAATGTTGGGGCAACCTACCAACGGGCCATGGTTACTCTCTTCCATGACCTAATGCATAAGGAGATCGAAGTGTATGTTGATGACATGATTGCTAAGTCAAAACCAGGGGAAGAGCATGCAACCATTCTCCGAAAGTTATTCGAGCGATTGAGAAAATTCAAGTTGAAACTGAATCCGAGTAAATGCACATTTGGGGTCACTTCTAGCAAGTTGTTGGGTTTCGTCGTAAGCCATGAGGGAATTAGAGTTGACCCAGACAAAGTCAAAGCCATTCTAGAAATGCCACCACCACGTACTCAAAAAGAAGTCAGAGGTTTCTTGGGAAGATTGAATTATATTGCAAGATTCATATCACATCTTACAGCAACATGTGAACCAATCTTCAAGCTACTTCGTAAGAACAATACAGACATATGGAATGACGACTGTCAAAAAGCATTTGATAAGATCAAGCAATACCTACAAAACCCTTCTGTTCTTGTACCTCCAACTCCAAATCGTCCACTTATCCTATATCTTACAGTGACAGAAAATTCAATGGGGTGTGTACTGGGACAACATGACAGTTCAGGCAGAAAAGAGCAAGCCATATATTATTTAAGCAAAAAGTTCACTGATTGTGAAACCAGATATTCTCTTTTAGAAAGAACTTGTTGTGCTCTAGCTTGGGCCGCTCGCCGTTTGAGACCATATATGTTGTACTACACAACATGGCTTATCTCAAAGATGGATCCTATCAAATACATCTTTGAAAAGCCGTCTTTTTCTGGTAGAATTGCTAGATGGCAGGTTCTTTTATCTGAGTATGATATTATCTATGTTACTCGAAAGTCAATAAAAGGAAGTGCACTAGTCGATCATTTGGCCGAGCAACCTATAGACGATTATGAACCAATGAAATTTGATTTCCCTGATGAATTTGTCTCCACTATAATGGTGGAAAAAGAAATATCAGACTTGGAAACATGGACCATGTTGTTTGATGGGGCCTCCAATGAGTTAGGTCATGGGATAGGTGTTGTATTAACATCGCCTAAAGGAAAGTTGTTCCCTCTCACCGCCAAATTAAGTTTTGATTGTACTCATAATATGGCTGAATATGAAGCTTGTTCTATGGGTATTCAAACTGCATTGGATATGAAGATAAAGAAACTTCGAGTCTTGGGAGATTCTATGTTGGTGATTCACCAATTGAGAGGAGAATGGGAAACAAGAGACACTAAGCTACTGTCTTATAAAAAGCTTATATTAGATTTGTCTCATAAATTTGAAGAAATCACTTTTGACTATTTACCAATGGAGAGTAATCAGATAGCAGACGCCTTGGCTACGCTTGCAGTCATGTTCAACATAGACCCCAATCATGAGGTACAACCTATTAAGATGGGAAGGGTAGATGTTTCAGCCTCCTGCATGAATATAGAAGAAGAGTTTGATGACAAGCCGTGGTTTCAAGACATCAAACATTATTTGAAATGTGGAACCTATCCTCTGAATGCCTCAGAAAATGACAAGCGCACACTTAGAAAGTTAGCAATGAAGTTCTTCCTAAATGGAGAAATACTTTACAAAAGAAATCATGATATGGTACTTCTAAGGTGTATAGATACAAATGAAGCCAACACGATTATGAAAGAAATTCATGAGGGAATTTGCGGCACCCATGCAAATGGACACATGATGGCCAGACAGGCATTAAGGGCTGGCTATTACTAGTTAACCATGGAAGCTGACTGTATCAAATATGCCCGAAAATGCCACAAATGTCAGATTTACGCACATAAAGCTCATGCTCCAGCATCTCAGTTGCACGTTGTGACGACACCATGGCCATTTTTCATGTGGGGAATGAACGTTATAGGCCCTATTGACCCAAAAGCCTCAAACGGACATTGATTCATCTTGGTGTCAATAGATTATTTTACCAAATGGGTAGAAGCAATGTCCTATCGAGAGGTGACGAAAGGAGTAGTGATCAAATTCATCAAGAAAGAGATTATATGTCGTTATGGTCTTCCTGAGACCATAGTATCTGATAATGCACGAAATCTGAACAATAAATTGATGACTGAGTTATGTGAGCAATTCAAGATCAAGCATGTCAACTCAACTCCGTATAGACCAAAGATGAATGGAGCAGTGGAAGCTGCTAATAAAAACATAAAAAGGATTGTGCAAAAAATGACGGTGACGTATAAAGATTGGCATGAAATGCTTCCTTTTGCATTACATGGATATCGCACATCGGTCCGCACTTCAACTGGGGCAACACCATTTTCATTAGTTTATGGTATGGAAGCTGTTCTTCCCATTGAAGTGGAAATTCCATCATTAAGGGTCCTCATGGAGACTAATTTAGAAGAGGCTGAATGGATCCAAAACCGCTATGAGCAGCTCAACTTTGTTGAAGAAAAGAGATTGACAGCATTGTGCAAAGATCAACTTTACCAAAGACAAATGATGAAAGCCTATGATAAGAAAGTGCATCCTAGAGTATTCAGAGAAGGGGATTTAGTCTTAAAACGAATTCTTCCTTTTCTAAAAGATCACAAAGGCAAGTGGACCCCAAACTATGAAGGACCATTCGTGGTGAAGAAAGCTTTCTCTGGAGGAGCTTTAGTCTTGACTAACATGGATGGTAATGAGCTGCCAAGTCCAATTAATTCAGATCAAGTTCGAAGATATTACGCATAGGCTACTTGTGTATCAAAGGATTCGGCAAAGTTGCGGGAATTCAACAAGTGTCTAGGAGAATTACGCTTCAATTTCTATATCATGTTTAAGAGGTTACTTTTGTTTCAAGTTCTAGAACCTTAACATTGACACATATGTCTATTGAATTTTAGTCATAAATCAAAGCTCCCTTCTCGAAGCATGACATATCTTGTCCATTTTTCTCCCTCACTCTCCATAATATTTCCTCAACTATGATTGTTTGGCATGTTTACCTTTATTATCATTACAATTGAATAAACAAAAAGTTACATAAACGCGATATTTCAAATCAATGGTGGTAACTTAAACGATTCGATGTATACATATGTCCAAAGAAAGAATCCAAAGGCAATATTTTTCCAAGAGCGTCGTGATCATGAAGGTTGATGGAATGTCATCATGGAGGACAAAACCGTCATTTCAACATGACAAAGTCTTAAACTGGGGCAAAACCATTATTTTTGTCTTCTCAAACTAGGGCAAAACCATTATTATCACAGGAGCAAAGTCATTCTGGATACCTTTTTGGTCATCAAACAAAGAGCAAGTTGTTTAGTGAGTTCATGATCCAATTAAGGTCTATTACCAAGGGTGATGTGAATGGGGTGCCCGAGCTATTAAATATCTTTTAAAGAAATATGTATCATAGTTTTCGAATAGTGCTAAATCCACATCCCATGCATTCAAGCATTCAAGTTTAGTGTGCATTGCAAAGAAAATTTATTTTCGGTTAAATCGAACCCGACTATTCAGTCGAGGTCGAAGCCTGTGTCAATCAAGGTCAATTTCATTTTTTCTTTCATTCCGACTATTCAGTCGAGGTCGAAGCCTGTGTCAATCCAGGTCCGTTTTCAGTTTTTTCTCCCGGTGAAATCGAACCCGACTATTCAGTCGAGGTCGAAGCCTGTGTCAATCCAGGTTCGTTTTCATTTTTTTATCTCGGTTAAATCGAACCCGACTATTCAGTCGAAGTCGAAGCCTGTGTCAATCCAAGTCCTCTTTCAGTTTTTCTCTCGGTTAAACCAAACCTGACTATTGAATTGTGGTTGAGACCTGATTAAGTCAAGCTCATTTTCCTTTCTAAATTCAAATTTTTACCAAACAAATCTTCTCCTCCCTAGTACTTAGTCTCTTTCCTTTGTCTACCCTTTCAATCCTTCAAGGATACACAAAGGGGGGCAAACTGTAGACACCGTATGGTATGCTAACAAGAGCATAGCTCAACTGGCATAAAGTCGTATTGATAACCATGAGGTCTGCGATTAAAATCCCCCTCCCTATATATTATCAAGAATTTTTTATTTATTTATTTATTTATTTTTATTTTTTTTTTTTAATTTTTTTGTGGTCTTCCCCATTCCTATTCAAGGGGAAGTTTTCATGAAAAAACTCTCCCATTACCACCATTTACCTATTCAAAAGTTTTTTCATGGCTATGATTTTTTTTCTTTTTTTTTTCTTTTTTCCCACCATTTTCTCATTCATCTCCCCCCAAATTAGTAACCCTTCAAGTATAAAAGGGGGGGGGGGGATGGAGGATGTAGAGAGTGACAAAAAAAAAAAAAAAAAAAGAGGAAGTTTAGAAAAAGTGAGCTTGAGAGAGTTTAGGCATTTGAGCAAGAGTTTAGTTTAGAGAGTTTTTAGAAGAATTTCTTTTGAGGGAGAAAGGAGAAGAAGAAGATTTGAGCATAAGCCTAGTTGAGAGAGTTGTTTAGGAAGTGAGCTTAGCTTAGAGAGTGATAGAAAAAGAGAAAAGAAAGTGGAAGAGGAAAAAAGGAATAGAGAGAGGGAGGAAGGAGTACACGGGGAGAGAAAACATTGGGTAAGAAAGAAGGAAAAAAGAAGGAAGAGAGAAGTAAAAAAGGTGGGGTTTTGTTTTTCTATTTCCTTTGTTTTTTGTTTTGTTATTATTGTTGTTGTTATTATTATTATTATTATTATCGTCATCATTATGATTATCATTTTTAATTTCTCTCTCATTTTAGTTCACTTTTTGCACTTTGCCAACTTCATTTTTTTAAACTTTCTAATTTATTTGTTTTTTCCTTTCATTCTCCAAATTGCTTTAATCTAATCTTTAATTCTGCTTGGTCAATTTCAATTATTGTTATTGTTTTGATTTTCTTTTGAAAGGGATTATGGGAACTGAGTAATGTGCCTTCGTGGAGTCCAACTCCCGTGTAGGCGTATGAAAATTCTCATTTTCCCTTTTAAAAGAATTTACTCTTTGAATAATTTTTCTTCTTTTACATCCTTTTTATTTTAAAAAAATATTTTTAGTAAACATAATCATGTACACCCATGTTCCTTTAATTAAAAGGGAGATTAGGCATGATTTATATTAAATTGGATATCCAACTCATAATGTTTAATCCTTGCTTTATTTCTAAAGTTAAGGTAAAAACGAATGAGACATCTTGTGTTCATTATTGCATTTTGACTTTTATTTTCATATTTATCATTTTTTTAAGAAAAATAAAATAAAGGACTGTTTTTATTCATTTAATTGGACAATTTAAGATACTGTGGTAATCGTTTTCTTAAACGGGTGTTGTAGGGTGCTAATACCTTCCCTACACTCAAACGACTCCCGAACCTAATTTCTGGTTTTCTAAGACTAGTTTTGTTTTTTATTTTAAAGGTGACCGATCACACCCTCAATGATTGGTGGCGACTCCAATTTTCTTCTAAAAAACCCAAGAAAGGATGTCGGCCGCTCTGCGTCGCGATGACGTTGCGACACTCTTTTTTCAATTTTTTTTCTCTGAAATGTTTATATTATTCTCTAATTTTCCTATCTAAATCTTTGAACTCTGGCATATATGTACACTTGAAAAAATGTTCTATAAAATTTTAAAAATTTTCTCCAAACTTTTCTTTATTTCCAATTCACTGATAAAAGTAGCATTCATGCCTCTGTTTGATGCTTTGCTAATTTTCAGTGAGAATTTAGATGTTCGTGTTCTTAGGTGTTTGATTGACATTTAAAATGAGATTTTTTAAAGATGAAGTGAAATGGGTAGAATTATAGATTGATAATGTGTCTAGTATGCAGAAGGATATCAGTATGGGTTGTAAAAGCTTTAACTTCCATGCCAGATGATGGGTAGGAACTCAAAGTTCTAATGGGTTGATAACCTCTCGAATAAGGAAGGTAGGCATCAAGTTCTTATGGATGGCTTAGTTGCTTTTAGTATTTGCATTGACTTTGAAGTATAGTACAACAATTTAGATGAATGACTTTTTTTTTTTTTTTTGAGAGGTAATTTAGATGAATGACTTGAGTTGCCTAAATTTGAACAAACTTTTTCTTTTAAAAAAAAAAATTTGCCAGTTATGTACCATTATGTTAAATGATCACATGAAAGTTACGTTTGAATAAGAAGCTATGAAGCTTCGTATCCCAATACAAAATAAGATTTGATGCTTGAAGCTTCGTATCCCAATAGAAAATAAGATTTGAGGCTTGATCTTGTGAAAATTCTTGTTTTTCTTTTTGAGTCTTTGGTGGAGTGTTTACATAACATGTGGTATAATCAGTTCATCTTTGATATGTTTGAGAAGTTGTAGGCAATGAACAAGACATTAGACAATCCTTATTGGCTTATAGTTCGTTGCTTTTTTTATAAATATTAGGAAATTATTATATTTTGGCTTCTCTTTATCGTTAAAAATTAAAACGATGGTTGATAGTTGAGTTCATAGTTCATTATGTGTTCTTCTGTGACAATTTTTGTTGATTTTGTTGTTTGAGATTTTGGCTTAACTTCATCTATATGATGTTCTCAACTCGGTGGTTCTTCCATGCTTTCATCCTTGAAAGCCATTATTATTATTATTATTATTATTATTATTAGTTTTTTTTTTTTTACAAACACTTTTATGATTGTACGCAAAGAGCAGAAGTCTTCACAAGAATTTGGAAACTAATTTTATTTATTTATTATTATTATTATTATTGTTTAGACAAACACTTCTTAGAAATCTGAAAGAGTTTTGAAAACGAAAAAAAAAAGTTTTCAAAATTGTGTTTCTGTTTTTCAAAATGGACTCATCAACGACACCAAAGAGCAGAAGTTGTATGGTTGTACCCGTAAAGACCTGAATCAATCCCCCAGCATATCCACACATGTATTTAATCTTTTAAGACTAAATAAATGTAATAAATTTTCTGAATTTCATCCTTTCGTTAAAAATCTTGTTTTTTTTTTTTTATCTCAAATATTCATTCATTAAGCAAGGCAACAACGGTACATGATACATTTACGATGGCCTTTTTGTCCATTTCAACCATTGAGGAAAGTTGGATAACCATAGCATGGATTGTGTACTTTGAAGTGCATCCTTGGCTAGAGCATCAACCCTTCCATTGAGAGACCTACCAATATGGGTAAAAGAAATTGAGCGCCAATCTTGGCACATTTCTTGGATTCATAACACCCAATGATGTACCTCAAAATATGTTTCCATATCGTTATTAATCATTCAGATAGCATTTAACGAATCAAAATATAAGTCCAATTCCTTAAGTTGCATTTGAATGCCCAATCTTACCGCTTGGTAAATAGCTTGCACTTCTGCCGCCAATGGTGAGAAAGCGCTCTGATCAAACATCTTCATAGCACCATGTAGTTTTTCATCACCATCTACAATTACCACCCCAACTCCAATCCCCACCTTCTGAGGATCTGTAAATATTTTCAGCCTTGTAGCTGAACCTACATGGGTAGGGGATGATCCCACGACACTTGGTCCCATTCAAACATTTTTCGCTCGAGTTTCCTCTCAATACCTTTGTATCCAATCGGCCCGAGCATACCATTCCATTACCGGTTTGTCCATCAAGAAAGAATTCCTATCATTCCATATTGCCCAAAATGATATGCATGCTCTCTCAAACTCCTCATTGCTAAGATGTTTTGCTAAATATAGAATTCTGTCAGCAAAATTATTAGCAACTACAATATCAGCATCAACCCTTGGAAAGATTACATCACAAATTTGTGTAGCAAGCTTGCATCCACATAATGCATGATCTATGCTTTCAATATTGCACCCACAATTCCGGCATATATAGGACACATCTATTCCACGTTTCCACAAGCCAAAGAATGTTGGTAAACACCCATGATACGCCCTCCATATAAATAATTTAATTTTTTATGGAATCTTAGTTTTCCATAAATATTTCCACCAATGACAAAGATCGTTAGAATTAGATGATACCTCCATAGTCTTTGAGCTCACCTCCAATTTGTACCCACTTTTTGTAGAGTACTCACCATTCCGTGAATAATGCCATATCTAACTATCTTCATTGTTTGGTCCTCCAATCGAGATGGACTGAATCAACAACACATCCTCCTCCGTCACCACCCTTCTTAATTTTTCCATATCCCACCCATATGATCGGGTTATGAAATCAGCAACCAACAACTCTCCCTGTATCGCATAAGTAGGATTCTTTATTGGTTTGAAATGTATCTCTTTTGGAATCCATGGTTCTTCAAAAAACCGAATTGAACGTCCATTCCCCACCCCTTTTCGAATGCCTCGATGAACCAACTCTCGTGCCCAAACAAAGCCTTTCCAAAAAATGGAGCTACTTGGTTTGGAAGGGGCCATCATCAGAGATGATTGATATGAATACCTCCCTGCTACAACTCGAGCTGCCAACGAATTTGGGTTTTTAGTAAGTCCCCACACCTGTTTTGCCAACAAAGAGCGATTAAAAAAAAGTTAGATCTCTAAAGCTCAAACCTCCCTACTCTTTAGGGAGACATAAGAATTCCCACTTCTTCCAATGTAACTTTTTCCGCGTGTCAGTGGTACCCCACCAGAATTTTGCCATCATCTTATGAATGTCCATGCACAGAGTTTGTTGTAACCGAAAGCAACTCATCAAATAAGTTGGTATAGCTTGGGCTACACTTTTAATTAGAACTTCTTTTCCCCCAATTGATAATAAATCTCCTTTCTATCCTTGAAGCGTCTGCCACACACACTCTGTTTAATTGATGCATCACATTTCCTACGAGAGAAAGACGAAGGAACCCCTAAATACATTCCCAATGTATCAACCACATTCACATGTAAGATATTTGATAATACAGTGCGAAATTCATTCATCACATTAGGGGAAAACAACATAGAAGATTTATTGTTATTTATCCTCTGTCCCGAAGCTTGCTCATATTTCTCCAAAATCGTCTTTAAAGCCCAAACCTCCTCAATCTTTGCCTTGCAAAACAAAAGACTATCATGAGCAAAAAACAAGTGGGAGATGTCAGGACACCTTTCCAAAAAGAGCGAATCATGACATTGTTCTCATCTTTCCAAAAAAGACATAGACCTCCACTACGACCACACAATTAACAACAAAACACCCTGCATAGTTCAACGATTGCTTTATTTTATTGATATTTCTCGCTGAAGAATTACATTTAGTTTCGTAAAGGAATAATAGATGAGGATTATAGTGACGGACTCCATCACATACAACACGGAATGTCCTAAGGTTCCCCAACCCACGGACATTCCAACACAGAATTTTCATGGCTCTCGGTAGGACTGCTTTGCAGTCTCCGCTGATTCGTCAGGACCATTAGTTGGTTCCTCATCATCAAGTCGATTCCTTTTCCTCGATCCGTCAAACAAAATCTCACTTTGGCGCTTCTTTCCATTGTCTGTATGAGCTCCATTTTGAGGGTCAATTTCTACTGCTCTCGCTTTACATTTCCAAAATTTAAATTTCTTCCGACCAACTTCAACATTTAGCGCTTCTGGTTGAGACACAATTGAATCTCCATTTCCTTCCAACACCTTGTCACCATTCGGTTGATCACCTTCCTGTCCAACAGCCAGACCAGTTCGGCCCAATGACTCCTGGCCCATCGTGTGATTAAAAAAGCCCGATCCATTTCCCTCTTTTTGCAGCAAAGCCTCAAACGAATAAGCATAGCTAAGGGGTTGAGTATTTACCGGTCCAAAATTGAAATTAGCTGGCGATTTCAAAGTTGAAATGGCCTCCACTTTAGAAACATCTAGGCCCCACACATCATTAAGACTATCATATTCCAGTCGTTTCTTTGCCCTAATTGTTCCATTCTCTTTCTGGCCTGACGCACTATTTACTTCGGTATTGAATGCAGGTGTTACTTCCGGGAGGGGAACTGAACCCACGACTACCGGTGAGATATCCATAGACTTGGTGTCTGAAACGCCCGTCGAAGAAGACATTCTGCCGCCAAGTTTCTCGTTTGAAGGCCCTTCGTTGAAATCACGTTTTGGCGATCGACTGTCACCATTCATCCACGAGTCCCGGTCAATCATCATTCTAGTCCGACTCAAGGGGCTGGTGCTTGGAGATTTGAACGGCAAAGAGGAACGGCCGGTGAACTACATCCACATACTGTACTGGTGTCGTTGGTTCGACGAACCATCCCCTTGATAGAATAATGTACAATCCTTGACAGTCTGGCCTATGACTCCGCAAAACGACCAAAGCTCCAACAATTTTTCGTACTTGATTGGCGTCCAGCAGCTTCCCATGGGTTCACCTAAATTCACCTTAACACAACGCCGAAGCAGCTTAGTGATATCCAAAGTTACCCGAACGCTGAGGCTCTCATTCCATCCATTTCCACGCCCTCCATTGTCATACTCTTTGAACTGCCCGATTGCATTGCCTAACCACTCGACCATGGATAGGTTGAAGAGATCCATGGGGAGCTCACAGAAATGCACCAAAATGTGGAAAATTTGAACTCCATAGCTGTTGGTTTCACCATAGGAATCGGTCTTGACAGAACAAGAAGATATTTATCGAACAACCACGTCCCTTGTCGGAGCACTCTTGCTAGTTCATCCTCTGAACGGAGGGTGAACAAAAACAGGTTAGTCCCATTTCTTTCCACAATAAGGCCATTGGGGATGTTCCATTCTGATTTAAAGGTCTTCCGCATTACATCCCCTTAAATTACTCGAGGAGCTAACAGCTTCCCAATCAAGCTCGCCCCCATTGAGTTAGCTGTTACCATCGCTGCCTGTCGATCCACTTATACAGCTGTGCTTTCTGCATCATTGGTGAGATTGAAAGTCTCCCACTGACTCATCATATCTTCAAGAGCCATCAGGATTAGCTTCTCAATCAACAGAGTTTCAGACCAGTAATTGTGAAAATACAAAGAATAAACACTTGAATCGCACACTAATCTTCTCCAAACCATCAGATTAAATATTGAAAACCTTCCAAAAATAATGTTGCCCAGATTCCGTAATTGATCGCTAATCAATCTTACCAACTGGCTCCTAGAATCAAGCAAAATCGGATCGCTAATTTTCCTACGGAATTACCTCAATCACACCCTGTAGAAGATATCCGCTGGAATCTAATCCCTCCTCGTTGGTAAAAGATCCACAAAAGGTAGATAAATTCCTCGACTATAAGAGACTGAAGCTTTGGAGTTGCAATCACCAAATCGGCGCCTGGATTAACTCCGACGAGATGCTCTCATCGAGAGAGAAAAATTAGGTCCAACTTAACCCAATTATTATAAACTTTATGTTAAAAATCTTGTTTTGATGTGTTGTTACATTATTATTTTATTAATACATTCAAACATATAATAACAACTAGTATTGGTTTTTATTAGATAACATGGGGTTCCATCTCAAAACCAATTGGCAATGAGTGGGGTGGCCCTTCTAACATATAAATTGTGAGGTCTCCACTTTTCTTTTCAATATGGGATCCTCAACAGTTTTGATTATTTGTTCTTTATTATATTATATAATTTTATTTTTATTAACCAATTATTATTATTATTAAATCATTTTGAACATGTGTTGTTTGTACAAATATTAATATGAATTATAAGAAATTATTATTAAATACAGGATGAATGAAATGAAATGAAATGGAATGAAATAAGATGACATAACATTTTAGGCCCTTAGTCCAAATAACCTCAACATACTTTTGTTGTTGCAACTTAGTAGTATAGTTGCTTACTGAGTATTCTTAAATACTCATTCTTTTCCCTAATATGTAATTGCAGGTAAAGGCAAAAGTGTACAGAACGCGTGACGGAATGTTGCTAGGCGAGCCATGGATCTTCATAGGATAGACTTCCGCTTATCATGTTTTTCGAACTCCTTTTCTTTGCGTTTGATATGTGTTGTTTTAAGTCTTGTTTCGCTTTTGGAGATTTTTTTATTGAAATGGTTAAAATTTTGTTTGTTTCTGTTTTAACTGGAATTCCAGGCTTAAAAGTCTCGTTGATTTTCATCATTGTTCTATAAAAGTAAGAAGACAATACATGAGGTAATGACCCTAGGATAATTAGTCATGAAATGGGTCGTTACACACGACACCCTCTTTATCTAAATAGTTTTGTGATTACCGCTTTTTTCTAATTTTTTTCATTTTTTTTTTACTTTTCTTAAAAACCCCTAAGCCTCCCCTCTAACCAATGATCCAAACGTTAAATATGAAATTTTAGTCGAAATAATTATACATATATGTGTTTTTATAATTTCAGGGCACATGCCCGTGGCCCCAATGTAGATCTGCCACTGTCCACCACAATGGTTCTGTTCAGAATGTGGAAAAAAGTGTCCTGTTTTTTTTTTTTTTTTTTTTTTTTTTTTTTTTTTTGAAATAAAAGTGTCCTGTTCTTAATTCATAAATATTCTTGTGTTCTTAATTCATAAATATTCTTGGAAATTTACTATTTTGATGGAATTTTTTCTTTCTGGTTTATTTTAAGATTATTAAAAATAATTTTAAAAAATCCACGAATGATCAAAATTACAGATATCATGTAAATATATTTTGTAAAAGATAAATATATATATATATATATATATAACGAGTTATAAATTTTTTACATTTTTTTCCTAAAAAATTATTATAGCACCAATAAATACAATATAATATCTTTTTTTTTTTTTGAAATAATACAATATAATATCTTATACTTTCATATAATTTATTTCCAAACCATAAATGAAAGTTTAAAAAGAAATCCAATGGGGAAAAAAGATTGTCCAGACTTTGAGAACATCAACAGTTGGGAGTTGGGAGTGGGAGGATTCGAATCTCTGACCTCACATGCCAATTACCGCTGAAAATGACTGTTCAAATGGATCCCTCCACCCTAGGAACATCAACAGTTTTAAATGTTTTTCAAAAATGCATTTTATTTTAAACATTGTGTAAAATTTTTTTGGAATATAAACACTTTGTGTTTGGCTACATTTTCTAAAAAATGGTTTATTTCTCAACCTCATTTTTTAATAAGTTATTTCTTGTGATTGTCAAACACTGAATTTTTTTCAAAATTTAAAAGTAAAACCAAACACACCCTAATTCATATCATGATAATTGTATTGTCTAATGAAGTCTTATGAAATTATTTTCCAAAGAGAGACAGAATAGTGCCTTATGAAATTACATTAATTTTGTAAAATAAGATAAATAATACAGAGATAAGAAATATTATAAAATTAATTTTTGTTTAGGCATTAATTTTTAAATTTTTTTTTATGTATGATTTTTAATTATTTTCACAAACTCATATTTAGCCCCTAAACTTTATTTTATTTTAATTATCATATATTAAGATCATTATTCAATCCAAAATTGGCCGAATTAAGAAAATTTAAAGGAAAAGGTAAAAAAAAAAAAAAAAAAAAAAGGCGAGGAATTATTAATCATAATTCAATTTATTTCGTCGATTCGATTTGCAATGGTTACATTAATTGTATTTAAATGCCATAGTATTGTAAATAAGCGTCTCTTTGGGCTCCCTTTTACATCATTCCAGAAGCATACGGAATTCCCTTGTTTTTAATCCAAGCATCGCCGTCGATAAAAACCCTGGGAGTGAATTTAGCGGCGTGATCTGGCGTAATAGTTTTAATTCCTCGCCACTTCACCCTCTTGCTCAGATCAGCCCCTGGTCCCTTGTTCTGAACCTCCGCGTAGAACAATGTGGTCAGCCCAAAATCGCCACCCCACGGCACCCATCCCTCGGGCTGGATCAAATCGTCGATTTGAGAACCCATAATGAGGGTTCGTGAATATGCCTTCCAAGGTCTCCCCAAATAAGCCTTGTTGACGGCCTTGAATGGCAAGTAAGCCGGGTCGCCCATGAAGTGGCAGTTTTGGAACACTAGGGCGGTCGGTTCGCGGCGGTTCATCCGCCCTTGAGCCGTCACGATGCATTGTTGGTTATCCATTGGCTTTCGGACGATTAGTTTGCAGTTCTGGAAGATGGCGGCGGAGTTGCCGAAGACGAAGTCGATGGTGCCACTGATCGAGCAGTCACGGTAGAACTGGCGATGGGCATGGGCGTAGAGAGTGTCTTGATACCCATCCATTTGACAGTTGTAGAAGATCGATCGGTCGGATTGGACTCGTAACGCTACGGCTTGGTGCTTCGCCGCTCCTGCACTGTTCACGAATCCCATGTCTTTCGCGAAGAAATCAGTTCCCACCACAGCTGTTTCAAAACATAAATTCGGATTCATTAGGTCTCAACATATATAAAAGAATGCAAGAGTGAATGCAAAGTGTGGACTTACAGAAGGTTGCGGTCTTGAAAGTTTGAATGCCATCGACAAAGTTCAAACTACCAGTGACGACAGTCTTGGTTGGGCCATCGCCGTACATTGTCACATGAGTCAAAGCCTTAGGAACAACAACGATTTCCTTATAAATTCCAGCCTTCACATAAATCACAAATGTCTTATTACTCTTCTTCGGCACATCAACCAAAGCCGCGTTGATCGTCTTGTATTTTCCACTTCCATCTTGAGCCACCACCACGTCCGGCTTCAGCCCCCCCGGTCCCGCCTGCATCAGCCGCCTCTTTCCATCGCTCACCCACGACGGCACTCCCTCGTCCAACAGCCGCCGTCCAAAACCCGTCATTCCCGGCATCATTGACGCCATAATAGAAGACAATTCAGTTACGATCGCAAGGCCGTTAGTGGTCATTTGCTGAGCGGACTTCAAAAACTTCTGCATTTTCTCACCGGCATCACCGGTTGTGTTTTCGAATCCGTCCAAACAAGTCTGCTCGTAGGTGAGGGCCCCACTCAGCCAGATCTTCAAATCGTTGGTGAACTCGTCGAGTTTCGTCATTTCGAAGGTGCCGATTCTTTCGAAAGATTTGGTTAAATCGTCGATGGCGTATTCTAGAAGCTCGCGGCAGTTCTGAAGGGCTTGGTTGGTTCTTGGATCTTTGGCCAGCTCCTGGAGAGTGGTGGAATTTTTAATCGCCGTGTTGATATATTCGGTGGCGACTTTGAAGCCAGCTTTTACGAGCTCCTTCGGGTCCGTCGTGTCACCGGCTTCGGCCATGAGGCCCTTCTCGCAGGTTTCTTTGTAATCTGTTGGTTGACAAATGGCTTGGATCGCTTTCGTGGATGTGGAAATCTCGGCGGCTCCGCCGTCATCGGTGTTCCCTACATGGGGTGTGTTGTTAACGCCGACAGTAACGGCGACGACCATTGCCACGAGGAATAGAGAAGAGACGCTTATTATGACCATCTTTTTCTTCTTTTGGTCACCTTCGCCATTGGCAAATCCGTTCGACGACATTTTGAATAAATAGATATTTTTTTTTGTTTTTTTTTTTTTTTGTTTTTTTTGTTTTTTTTCAGAGCTATAGGGGCTTGAAGATATATTGAAGAATGATTGCCCCGTGGGCTCTGGTTTGGTAGTGTGGGATTGAGGTAAATTTATAGTAGGGGGAGGGAGGTAAAAATAGAAAGTAAATTTGAATGCTTGTTATTTCTGTTACGTAACGAGAGGTAAAAATACAACGTAATTTGAATGGTAGACTCTTGTGGATAGCCGCATTCTTCTCCATATGAAAAGGGGGAAAAAAAGACCGATTAAATAGCACGGTTTGGTAAATTATGGATTCCTCCCTTTTAGTTTGTAGACTTTGTTAATTCATATATTATGATTATTGCATGCTCTAACGTAGTAAAGTAACTTAGTACTAAAAAAGTTTTATGAAATTATTTTCCAAAACGAGGAAGAAAGTCTTACAAACTCATTCTTTAAAATAAGATAAAATTCATATATAGGGAGAGTTTTCAAAGAAATGTTATAAAATTAATTCGTATTTAGAGTTTATTTTTTAAGTTTTTAGAGTCTTGTCTATAGTTTTGTTCAAAAAAAAAAAAAAAAAAAAAGAGTCTTGTCTATAGTTTATCTAAACTTTATTTTATAACTCTTTGAACATTTAATTTTGCATAAAATTTAGCAAAAATAAAGATTTGATTGTTCTCTGTATGATGGTCCTCTGTTAACTGTACTTATTGCTATTTAGAAACTAAATTTAATATAATAACAATGAAATTATATATTTTTTTAAATCATTTAACTTTAACTATATAATTTTATATAATTATTATGTATTGTTATATTATCATAATTTTGATAAATATATAAGTTTATTGATTTCTTTTTAGAACAACTCTATTGAATATGTTAAAAAGATAAGAAAACAAGTTGTGAATTTTAAAAGTATAATTAGTAACTAAAAAAACAAGATATAGATATTTGTTTTATTGCTCAATTACTCAATAAACATACCATGTATATATAAATGATGTGGTGGGGTATGGGAATATTAAGAGATTTATAATAATTATTAATCAATTACTCAAATAAACATCCACATATAAGTTGGAATGCAAGAATGTTAGAGGTTTAAAGCTATTGTTACTCAATGACTCAAATTTTTCAAAAAAAAAAAAAAAAAAAAAAAAAAAAAAAAAAAAAAAACTCAATGACTCAAATAACATGTGCTAAACAAATATTAATTATTTAATTTAGCAATATTTTTTATAGCATCATTTTTCTTTACTCACATTTAAATTGTTAAAATAAAATAGCTAATGTCATTATTATTAAGTTACATGTGCCAAAGCGAGCATACCTCGGTAATTGATATGTGCTCTCGACCAATAGGTCAAAGGTTTGAATCCCCCACCCCAAATATTGTTGATCTAAAAAAAATAAAATTATTAAGTTAAATGCAGTGTGATAAAAAAATAAATTTCTAAATTATTTAAAGAGTCAATTTGAGTATTACTTAAAAAATTATAATTAATTTATGTATTACTACCCTAAAATAAAATGTCAAAGTTTTATAAAATTTGACATTTCAAATATGAAACCAAAAAAATATAATTTAACTAAAACTAAAATATGTATTTATTTATTTATTATTATTTTGAGATTAACATGGCATTCACAGCAAACAAAACTATAAAATTTAAGGGCCCGTTTATAACCATTTCAGTTTTTGGTTTTTGGTTTTTGGTTTCCTGTTTTTTAAAAACAAAAACCACATATGTTTGATAACTGTTTTTTGTTTTCTATTTTTAAAAAATAAAAAACCAACATTGTTTGATAACTGTTTTTGGTTTTCAGTTTTTAAAAAATTAGAAAGATGAAAAGATATTTTAGAGAGAGAAAAATGTGTAAAGACGTTGAAACAAAAATTTAGAGACACAAATATAAATGTTTTCCAGAGATTTTTTTTTTTTTTTTAAAGATGAGAGAAAAGTTAAACCTAGAAAATTTAGAGAAATGAAAGAAAATGTTTAGAGAAAGAATATTATTTAGACTCGAGAAAAGATATTAGTTAGAGAAAAAACAGAAAACAAGTTAGAGTAAAAACGATAAATTTTAGATTAAAAAAATTAAATAAAAAATAAAATTTAGAGAGATAGTAAAGTTAAGAGTAAAAGATATGCTAAAAAACTAATGATAAATTAGAAAAATAAAGAAAAGTTGTAGCGATAGAAAATTTTGGTGACTTTTTTTTTTTTTCCAAAAGAAAAATTAGAACATGTTTATTGAGAAGAGAAAAGGTATTGACATATTTTTAGAAATGGACAAGTTGAGAAAAAAAAAAGTTTTGAGAGAGAAAATTTTAGAGAGAGAAAAATAAATTTTAGAGAGAGAAAAAAAATAGAGAAAGAAATTTGTTGGAGAGAGAGGTAAAAGAGGCGAAAAGTAAGCCTTGGAAGAAAAATGAGTTTTTGAAAAACAGAAATCTGTTTTTAAAAACTATTTTTTTTTGTTTTTGAAATTTACTTATAATTTCAAAAACGTTTTTAAAAAACAGAAAACAGAAAACAGAAATGGTTATCAAACACCCCAGTTTTTTAAAAATGAAAAACAAAAACAGAAAACAGAAAACGAAATGGTTATCAAACGGGTCGTAAGTGTGCAATAGACATTTAAAATAAATAATAATAATAATAATAATAATCACATGGTAAGATAATTAAAAGAGAAAAAAAAAATTGTGGAGGAGAAAAAGCATGTTGTGTGTGGATTTTTTTTTTAAAAAAATTACCTCTCACTAACTTGAAGATTGGCTAAACAACACACACTTGAATTGAAATGACTAGCAGTCTAGAAAACTAATTAAGAAACCTCAAAAAAGAACAATACTTGGCCCGATATGTAGGGATCTCGCTACCTATCTCATTCAAATCTTGACAACTAAGGAAGGGAAAATAGAAAATCAAAAAACTTTTTGAACCTCACAGGAAAGGTAGAGGTTGCAAAAAAATTATTCTAAAACCTTTTATTTTCAATAATTAAATATAATAAAATGACAAAAGAAAAAATTTTCATATTTCAATATTTTATGTTTATTTCCTCCTAAATTGCTTATCTTCATTGAAATCTATGTGCAAAATGTTTTATTTTAAAAGGTAATATTGTTGCAGACCTAAATTATGAACTTGGGAACCGAGTCGAGTTGAAAATGAGCTAGTCCAGAGCAAACTAGTAGCTAACTTAGAGTTAAGATGTTTGAGGACTTAGTTTTCAGTAGGGGATTAGTTTTGTGCACTTGGTTGGCAAGTTTGGCTTTGATTGAGGATGTCTCACGGGTTTGGATTGTTTTTTTCCCTCAAGTATGTGGAGAAATTGGTCCTCCCTGATTCTGTCGTTCTGTAATGTTGCTCTTTGAGCGGTTTCTTGGTTTGAATGAAACGTTGATGTTCCGTTGCTAAAAAAAAAAGCATCAAGCAAAAATCAAAATGATTGAAAATATACAATTTTACAAGAGAACCAAATTCAACCAATTTATTTTTAGATGAAAACTATGTACTTTTCTAAAACTTCAATTTGATCTTGGTCTATTTGAGATTGTTCTTCTTTAAAAGAATCAATTTAATTGATTGCCTCTGAAAGACTGTTGGCAGCTGGTGGAGACATTTCTTTGGCCTCCGAATGGGCAATCCGAGAGGCCTCGAAGTCAAGTCAGGTCGAAGTCAAGTCGGGTCGAATGAATTAATATTATCATTTTTTAAACTTTTTTAATTAAAATATAGGACAATTGGGCTTTATGGGTCCTTTGATATTTCATTGGCCCCTTTTTAAAATCTTATTTGGGGATTCTGGCTGCGAAAATATCATTTTGCCCTTTTCTCATTTCCTCTCAAAGGTCTCTTTCTCTTCTTCTCCCACGCTCAACCGAATTCGATTGCCCAACAATTTAATGAATCCCAATCAAATTTTGACAAATAATCATGCAACCATGGACTAAATTTGGCCAAAATTAATGAATTATGACCGAATTTAGTAAATCTCGGTCGAAAATGGCTGGGATTCATGCCCGATCAAATTTTGGCCGGAAATCATGCAAATCCGGCCAAATTAATGAATCCCGGCCGGGATTCATAACCAAAATTCGGCCTGCAATGCAAGGAGCCTGGCTACTTTCAGTCGATTCATCTTATTTTTATTTTTTTAATAATTTTAGAAAATCGTCTTTTTAAAGTTAGCGACATGTTTTCCATTTTACATCTTATTTCTACCATGGATCTCATCGGAAAACAATTATAGTAAAATCTATTCATGGAATGGAAAAAAAAAGTTAAACAATTGACTCGGCAAGAATGGTAAAAACTCATTTAAACCACAAATCTAAACAATAAATTTACTTTCTATTTTTACCTCCGTCCTCTTCCTTTAAATTCACCCCAAATCCCACATCTTCTCCACACCAGAGCCCAAGGGGCGATCAATCCTCACTTTAAAGCCCCCGCCCGCTCTGAAAGCAAAAAAAAAAAAAAAAAAAAAAAAAAAAAAAAAACCCAAAAAAAAAACCCCCAAAAAAAAAAAAAACTTTATTTTTCCAAGATGTCGAACGCCGAAGGTGACAAAAAGAAGAAGAATATCGCCATAGTAAGCGTCTCTTCTCTGATCCTCGTTGCAATGGTGGTCGCCGTTACTGTCGGCGTCAACAGCTCACCCTACGGTGACGATCACGGTGAGGGTCATGGTGACGGTCACGGTGACGGAGGTGCCGAGATTAAGACATCGACGAAAGCAATTCAATCCATTTGTCGACCAACGGATTACAAAGAAACCTGCGAGCAGAGCCTGATGGCCGAAGCCAGTAACACGACGGACCCGAAAGAGCTCGCGAAAGCCGGCTTCAAAGTCGCCGTCGAATATATAAACACGGCGATTAGAAATTCCACCACACTCAAAGAGCTGGCCAAGGAACCAAGAACCAACCAAGCCCTTCAGAACTGCCGCGAGCTTCTGGAATACGCCATCGACGATTTAACCCAATCTTTCGAAAGAATCGGCACCTTCGAAATGTCGAAACTCGACCAGTTCGTCAACGATTTGAAGATCTGGCTTAGTGGGGCCCTCACGTACGAGCAGACTTGTTTGGACGGATTCGAAAACACGACCGGTGATGCCGGTCAGAAAATGCAGCAGTTTTTGAAGTCCGCTCAGGAAATGACGAGTAACGGTCTTGCGATCGTAACTGAATTGTCCACTATTATGGGATCACTTAATCAAATGCCGGGAGCGACGCCGGGAGCGACGGGACGACGGCTGTTGGACGAGGAAATGCCGTCGTGGGTGAGCGAAGGAAAGAGGCGGCTGATGCAGGCGGGACCGGGGGGGCTGAAGCCGGACGTGGTGGTGGCTCAAGATGGAAGTGGAAAATACAAGACGATCAGCGCGGCTTTGGTTGATGTGCCGAAGAAGAGTAATAAGACATTTGTGATTTATGTGAAGGCTGGAATTTATAAGGAAATCGTTGTTGTTCCTAAGGATGTGACTCATCTTACGATGTACGGCGATGGCCCAACCAAGACTGTCGTCACTGGTAGTCTCAACTTTATCGATGGCATTCAAACATTCAAGACCGCAACTTTCTGTAAGTCCAATAATATATAAATATATTTTTACTCTTTTATATTGCTAAAGTAGTCTAATGAATTGGATTTGATATTTAAACAGCTACGATCGGAACTGATTTCTTCGCTAAAGACATGGGATTCGTGAACAGTGCTGGAGCTGCAAAGCACCAAGCCGTGGCGTTACGAGTCCAATCCGATAGAGCGATCTTTTACAACTGCCAAATGGATGGGTATCAAGATACTCTCTACGCCCACGCCCATCGCCAGTTCTACCGTGACTGTTCGATCAGTGGCACCATCGACTTCGTCTTCGGCAACGCGGCCGCCGTCTTCCAGAACTGCAAACTAATCGTCCGAAAGCCAATGGATAACCAACAATGCATCGTCACGGCTCAAGGCCGGCTCAACCGCCGCGAACCGACCGCCCTAGTGTTCCAAGGGTGCCACTTCATGGGCGATCCGGCTTACTTGCCATTCAAGGCCGTCAACAAGGCTTACTTGGGGCGACCCTGGAAGGAATATTCACGAACCCTCATTATCGGGTCTCAAATCGACGATTTGATCCAGCCCGAGGGATGGTTGCCTTGGGGTGGCAATTTTGGGCTGAACACGCTGTTCTACGCGGAGGTTCAGAACAAGGGACCAGGGGCCGATCTTAGCAAGAGGGTGAAGTGGCGAGGAATTAAAACTATTACGCCAGATCACGCCGCTAAATTCACTCCCAGGGTATTTATCGACGGCGATGCTTGGATTAAGCCCAAGGGAATTCCGTATGCTTCTGGAATGATGTAAAAGGGAACCAAAGAGACAGCTTATTTCTTCACACTTCGGCCTTATTAATGTAACCATTTCGACTCAATTGGAGGAAATAATTTGAATTACAATTAATAATTTCTTGCCCTTTTTCTTTCGTTTCATTGTTTGGATCAAAGATTTTGCTTGTATTTTTTGTGTATTTCTGTGGTTTCTCTACCATGCAAATACCCCACAAGAGTATATAAATAAAGAAAAAAAAAAGTTTAAATTAAGGTTTCGTATATTTTGCGGTTGTCTTATTAAAGTATATATTGGTACAAGATTAAATTTTTCTTAATACATCCACTTAAAGTTAAAAAAAAAAAAGTGAGAGGGGAAGAACGAAATGAGAATTATTAGACTCTAGAGAGCATCAATTTCGATGTACTTAGTGCATGTATGGAAGAACGAATTATGAGCAAGAATAGCAACGAGTGAGAGTGAAGCATGAGAGAGCTTGGTGCTTCTCGATTTGGTGCTTGAACGGGTCATAGGAACCATAATAACATCATCTTTGAAGGGTTAGAAGGAGAAAATTGATAAATAATCATATAAAATTTATATATATATTATATAAAACACAGCGATTAATGTGTGCTAGGTCATTGTGCAATATGACGCTACTAAATCTAAAAAAATTTGGGAAGAGCAAATCAAGAGATAGAAAAATAACAAACTAAAAGAGGAGCTAAACCCTCAATTTATACTTTCTGCCTTTCTAGACCTCTCCTTGGTTCAAATTCTGCATAGGTTGTTGTTTGACTATTGTTTTCTTATGTCACCAATAAACTTTCATTTATTTCTCTAATTCTTTGGTAACATCCCTCACAATTTGATTAAGAGGTTAGAGGTTCCACACTTCATATTCCAAAATATGGTTGAACTTCATGATTAAATTTGCTATAAATATGTGTGTGTTCGATAGACATGTGTGATGATTCTTATATTGAAAAAAAAAACTTGTTGGTAGGGATCTCCCTGCATACCCCATTAAAATCAAGTTTTGTTCTTCTTATATTATTAATGCTTTGTATTTGTTGAATGGATAATAAATTTTAATTTTACATTATTTAATGTCACTAGTAAAATAACTTTCCATAAGTTAAATTACAAGTTTGATGCCCATAAAATTGCCCGTGAAACAGTGGTTAGGGTCCTGGTTCGCCCCGAAACGCATCCGAACTCCTAAAAACCTAGGAAGATGAACAAGTATTTATACCTCTATTCACCATTGAAGAAGGAGACCTGAAATCTCTACTCTCTTCTCTTACTCTCTAGCTCTCCTCCTTTCGTTTTCTGACTTAAGCATCGGAGGCGATGTGGCTAGCACCACACCTGCAGGTTTACAGTTTTGCAGACCACGTCTTCCCCCTCATCTACAAATTTAGTCAGGGATCTCCCCCTCATCTACAAATTTAGTCAGGTGAGATCCCTCAAGACCAAATTTGACCATCAACAATTGGTTCATCCAGTGAGCATAACTCTTCCAGACTTATCCCAAACTAGTAAATAAGAGTATATATATAACATATCTGATAATTAATTTTCTGAACCTTCCATTAATTTTTTTTTCGAAGTACATCAACATTTAGATGTGTAGGGATTCAAACCTCTGACCTCTTAGAGGGTATATGCCAATAATCACTAAGCTAAGCTCACTTTGGCAAACCTTCCATTAATTTATATTTGATAAAATCACTTTTTAAAATTAATAGATGAATTTTATGTTAATAGAATTTTAAACTTTCAAATTTTGTTTAAGAGACCCATAGGTTTTTAAAAGGTAATCAATAATAGTAACAATAAAAATAACAATAATAATAACAACTAGTCTCTAAACTTAAGTTTCTAACAATTTAGTTTTTTTTTTCTTTTTTTTTTTTTATTTTCTTTCTTTCTTTCTTTCAAACGTGTATCAATTTATTTAATTTAAAAAATGATTCAAATACTGATATTAATTGGGATGAATATTCAAACCCCTTATATTTAAAAGAGATCTATAATAAATTAGAAAAATATTTTTTTAAAAAAATATAATATATTTTGATGCATAATTTATATTGAAATTAATAAAATATTTTTTAAAATGAAAATAAGAAGGTAAAAGGTTAGAATATAAAAGTTTGTTAATTTAATGTCTATAAATTAATTATAAAATTAATCAGTTTACATTCAATTATAATTATTAAGGGAATTTCAAAAGTTTTGCAACATCATTCAACTCATATACCTTACAACTATATAAAGAGGTCTCCCATACTGTTTTCTATAACAGTTTAGGTCTCCTCTTATTAGTTTTTTTTTTCTTCCTCCCTCAATCAAAAGTTTCGAAGTTTGCATGAATTGCAACGTGGTGTTAAAGTACAAACGAGAGACAAAGATGCTTCAAGGAAATGCTCGCAACCCATAGATATCAATTCCTTCGCTAAATGTTTTCAAGTTTATTTTATAATTAATATTTGTTGTCGTATTTATTCTAAATGTGTATGTGCATGGTTAGGACTATTTTAATTTAACTTTTGGATAAAAAAAAAATCATCTTCAATCTGATGTGATTAGCACTTGTGTTAATCCTAATCTATATTCTATTATTCATGATAAATAAAAAGTTGCAATCTTGACAATATTTTTTGGACCATTTATGTTATTTGATCTGTTTTTATATTTTTTCTACATATGCCTCCGCTAGAGATGCAACATTGGAAAAATCTATAACAAGCATATCTCATATCATATCTTATCTTACTATCTTAACAAATTGCTAAGGGAGAGAATCATTTTTGGGCTATTTTGTCCATTTTCTATATTTTAAATTTACAAGGCATGTCACTAATAATTATCAAATTTATATATTTACTTTAACTCATAAAATATAAAATAGAAATTACGAAGCTATAATAATAATAAAAAAAAAAAACGACAACATTGTCATTGGTATTTAAGATAATATAATACCTAATTGTCTTATTCAAAAAATGAAACTACTAACAAAAATTCTACCTACCCACCCGTAACTAATACCTTTTTAAAATAAAAAATTATTATATTTTTTTTAGATTTTTTTTTCACTTATTATTATTTTTTTTAAAGTTTAAATATATACAATAAAATCAACATTAATGATTGAACTTCTTTTCACATTCTCATATCCATAAATAACCTACCTAAGATGATGATTTTTTTTTTTTTTTTACAACATGTGGGGTTGGGGATTGAACCTTCGACCGCTTGGTCGGAATACAAGCTTTATGCCAATTGAGTCATGCTCTTGTTGGCAAGCAGTTAGATGATGAAAAGCTCTATATCATTATTTCTATAATTTAATTCCCAAAATTTATGAACTTATTTTTAATTATGTTTAATAGTGAAATTCCAAAGGTTTTGTAACTTTCATCCCCTATAACTATGTATAAAGCTCTCTTCAACAATTTCTTTTACAAGCTTTTGAGTTTTCTCTTATATTTAGGTTTCCTTTTATTCTTTTATTGATAGCGCAATTTATTGTGCTATATTTCTTATGCTTTTATCGTTAGTCTCGGGCACTTTGTGGCCAATTTTATGTCTATTTGGTTTTGTTTTGTAGGAATCGAGCATTTCAATGGAATTCGACATTTTTTAGCATTACCTATGAATTAGGAGCTAAAGATTAAGTTCGGACCAAGAAAACAAAAAAAAAGAAGATCAATTAAAGGCCTAGCGTTGAGACGCTAGCCCTTGGAGTGTCTCAATGCTGGGGCAAGTCAGGAGGCGCGTGCATACGAGGCAGCATCGAGACGCTACCTCCACAGCGTCTCGACGCTACGAACTTTCCGAAAGTAATTAGGGCGTACGTTGACACAGCGTCGAGACGCTAGACGCTGTCACGCAGAATCGACAGTACATAAAGAAAACGATGCTATCTGATTAGGGGAGCCATTTTGGAGAGAGAAACACGACTTCTAGAGGGAGAAAACGAACAGAATTGGGCAGAAACTTTGGGAGCTTGATTTCGGGAGCTTGGATCGGGAGGATCGTGATGGGAACGCACGGGAATCACGGCTAGCGAGTTTAATCTTTCTCCCTTAATTCTCGTACTGATTTTTAGCATGTATTGGACTAATTTTGATTATATTTTGAGAGACATGAGTAGCTAGATTTCGTTTCTTAGGGGCTTGATGTAGCCATTAGTTTGTATGGATTAATTTATGGCTTTTTAGGACGTTTCGTAACACGGTTTATTTATGCAATTGTATGATTAATGCTTATAATCTCTTGATCATGAATTGTATGTTGTTTCTGAACTAATCGATCGGGAGAGGGTAGTTTAGATTAGACTCTCAATTGCATGGCTTAGGTAATTCGTTAATCGGGAGATTTGGGATTGCTTGAGAAACCGTCATGAGGATTGTTCTTATTGCTTATGCTCATTGTTGAAATTAGATAGGGATATCAATTTCTTAATTTGCATAAAGGATTAATTGCACTCGGGAGAGGCTTATAATTATTCATAATCCTTGGCGTATGAACTTGTTACAGATTTGTTCTTAATTATTCGTTAAATTAATTCATGCATCTAATAGGTGAAATCAATTCCCCAAGGCCTTTCTCCATTGAGTTTCCATATTTTATTGCTTTGATTAGTTTTTAATTGATTTGCACATTTCTCGTTTATTTTCTCTAAATAAAATTGGGCGAATATACCTTTAGTAATTAGGGGAACTAGAAAACCAATCCAGAGGACGACATTCGATTTTAAATCACTATATTATAACTTGGCCCGTACACTTGCGGTAAGCAATTTGCGTATCATTTATTCATTGTTTTTGCTTTGACTTATAACTTTTGTTGAATTACTTAATCTAACCTTCTACTTGCTTTTCTTTTATCACAATATTGATCCTTTGTAATTTAAGAAAACACTTGAAGATATGCAAAAGAGAAGCCAAAAAAAATATTATTATTGTTAGGAATATACACTTTTTTTTTTTTAATTTTGTTGGTTGTAAATGAATAAATTCATTACAATAATTAAAAAAAAATGGTACTTCCTTAAATTCTTCAAATTTCACTTTTTTTTAATCTCTCTCATGCTTATGATTATTTATTTTCTCACTCCACTTTTTGAAATGTTTTCTCAATTTCTTCAAATTCTTCTTTTGTTCTCTTTTTCATTTTTCTCATTATTTATCTCTCTAACTCTTGCAGAAGTATTATTTGATAATTAAAAAGTTTGAATGTGAACCATTAGAACATGAGCGTCAAGATCTGAATAACTTGAATATGAAAAGTTTATCATTTATTTTATAAAGTAACTATAAAAATGTATGAGTTTAATTATCTTTAAATTTTATGAATTTATATTTAATTACCATGGATAATGAAATTTTATAAGTTTTGTATTTTTTTTTTATCTTCTGCGTTAAATGTGACATTCATCTTCGTCTTCATTTTTTTTTGGAAGGGATTTGTATGGGGAATGAAGCTTTTGAAACGAGGCATAAGGAAAAACTTGGTGAACGGTCAATCAATTTATATGTTTAAAGATCCATGGATTCCTCGACCCATTACTTTCAAGGTTGTTTCTCATTTTGATCCAAGTATGGTGGATGTGAAAGTGGCGAATTTTATTACTCCAACTGTGCAATGGGATGAGGCGAAGCTTCAACAATATGTGGTGTGGGAGGATGTGGAGGTGATTAAACACTTGCTTATCAGTATGTCTACCCCAGACAAATGGATTTGGCACTATGAAAGCAGATGTGATTACTTTGTTAAGAGTGGATACAAACACAGTATGATGAATCAGCAAGAAGCATCATTGTCTGAGAGTGGAAAGGAAGCTAGTTGGTGGAAAACAGTTTGGAAGTTGAGGGTCCCTAACAAAGTGAAAATCTGTCTAGAAATCATTTATAACTTCATTCCAACCATAGTCAACCTTCAGAATCATCATGTACCAGTCAACATGGGTTGCCTAGTTTGTCACAAGGAGATGGAAACCACAAATCACGCCCTTTTCCGGTGCCCCAGAGCTCAGAGGTTTGGGAGGTTCTAGTGCCAACAATTATGATGGATCATTGGGATCAGTTAGACATCAAAGATCGTTGGTTGAGCTTAGTTGACAATCTGAAACAAACATTAGAACGCATTAGTGTAGGGGCCTGGGCAATTTGGAATGACAGAAATAGTCTGCATCATAATCGTCAAATTCCAAGTCCATCAGTTAGAGGTGAATGGGTCCAGGAATATCTAGCAGATTACTGCTCGAAAAACCCGTCAGGTAGCTCCTTTGTCCAGTCGGAGGAGGATGTTCATAAAATCATCTCAGGAGGTGAAGATATCATTATGCACATTGATGCATCATTTTATGGATGAAAAGTCTAATTGCGGTATTGGGGTAGTAATGTGTAATAATCAGGGTCATCTCAAGGCGGCACAGACTCTATATACAAATGGTTGGCCACTCCCCTTTGGGAGCGGAAACTATAGCTGTTCTGGAAGGGATGCGATTAGCAAGGAATTTGGATGTGCGGAGATTAACAGTTATTTCTGACTGCTTGAATCTGGAAAAATCTATTAATGGCCAGATTCAAGGTGATTCATGCATAAGTACAACACTTTGGGATATCAAAGCAATCCAAGTTTCTTTTGAGAAAGTAAATTTTGAGTTTGTTAGTCGACGGTTTAATGGTTTGGCTCATAACATGGCACGGTTGGGCTTTTCGGCATCGCCTTGCTTATGGTTAGGTGATTTTCCTGAGTGGATGGAAAGGTTATCGATCCAGGAGTATGGTTTGTTTGTATCTGTTCGAAGTTTGAATTTTCCTTAATACATGTATTCTTTTATCAAAAAAAAAAAAAAAAAAGAAAAAAGAAAAAAAAAACTCCCCTACTTTTCTTTAATACATGAACATGAAAAGTTAGAATATTAAAATTTTTGTCAATTTATTCCTAAAAATAAATTATAAAGGAAAAAATACACTTTTGGTCCCTGAGGTTTGGGTTAAGTTACACTTTGGTCCCTAAGTTTTAAAACTCAACAAAAGTACCCCTGAGGTTTGGATTTCGTTACATTTTTTGTCCCTCCATCCATTTTTCTGTTAAACCCTCACAGTTTGCTGACGTGGCATCATTATTTTAATAAAAAAATCATTTTTTAAATTTTCAAAATAAAAATATATTAAAATAATATAAATATTATTATTTTATTCTTTTTTTTTTTAATTATTTTTCCTCTCTCTTATTCAAACCTCAGGGGTAATTTTGTTGAGTTTTAAAACTCAAGGACCAAAGTATAACTTAACCCAAATCTCATGGACCAAAAATGTATTTTTTCCAATTATAAAATTTATGAAGTTCTCCTTAATTATATAATGAAATTTTAAAAGTTTATCAAAATTTTAATAATTTAAAATTTTGTAAGTGTGTAAAAATATACTTTATAAATCATTTATTATATTGTAAATATAAATGAACTGAAGATCGGATATATTCTTAACTTTTTTTTTAAAAAAATAATATTAATATATAACAAAATGAAATGAAAATATACTAGGAATATCATAAAATAATCAAAACTACCACAAAGCACGTGTTAAAAAACTAGTATATATATATAAGAGGCTTAAATGGAGAAACTTTTGATTTTCTTTTTTGCCCATTTTTAATCTTTAAATTCTTCATTTGTCCTTTTTATTTAATTATTTAATTATTAATTCTAATTGATTTTCATTTGTAAAATTTGAAGATCTTTTTATTTAATTATTATTTTTCATTTTTATTTAATTATTAGTTATATTAATTTGAGTTGAATATTTTTTATTTAATTATTAATTCTAATTGATTTTAGGTTGTGAAAATTAGAAGATTTTTTATTTAATTATTAATTACAATTGATTTTCGGTTGTGAAAATTTGAAGATTTTTTTTTTATTTTATTATTTTTCTTTTTATTTAATTGTTTAATTATTAATTTTTTTTTTGAGATCATATTAATTTTATTAATTTTAGTTTAACATTTTTTTATTTAATTATTAATTCGAATTGATTTTCGGTTGTGAAAATTAGATTTTTTTATTTAATTATTAATTCTAATTGAGTTTTGGTTATGAGATTTAAAATATTTTTTATTTAATTATTTTTTTCATTTTTATTTAATTATTAATTATTGATTATATTAACTTGAGTCGAACATTTTTTTGAGGTTGAACCCGTTGTCAAAAATTTGAAGATTTTTTTATGGATTTATTAATTCTTATTGATTTTCGACTGTGAAAATTAGAAGATTTTTTATTTAATTATTAATTATTAATTCTAATTGGTTTTCGGTGGTTATGATAAATAACAAGATAACTGATTTTAGAATTATTAATTATAATTTATTTTTTATTGTCAAAATTAGAATATTTTTTTATTTGATTATTAATTCTAATTGATTTTCAATTGTGAAAATTAAAAGATTTTTTATTTAATTATTAATTCTAATTGGTTTTCGGTGGTTATGATAAATCGAATTTTAAAAATTAAATTTTGCACTGATAAACCGAATTTTTAAAATAAAAATAATTGAGTTTAATTTAAAAAATAAAGGAATCAAATTCAGACACTTTCGCGTGTAAGACGGTGCACTCAGCCACGGTAGCGGAAATGGAATGGTGAACAAAAAGCATTTATTAAAATTTTATTTAATAGATTAAATCTACTTGGCAATTTTCGCTGGATGATTGTCTATTTCAAGAGACGATCTGCTCTTGGGAATTTAAACAACAATATTAATATAATAAGTTTCAAAACTATTATATTTTAGGGCAATTGGAACTTTTGGACCCTTTGATTTTTGATTTGTAAGGAGGGGTCCTTTTTTAAAATCTTTTATTTTGGGACCCTTTGGTGACTTCAACTCTTCAATTTTCAAAATAGGAAAATTAGTTTTCTCACCAACCTCATTAAATTTTCCAGAAATTAATCCATATATAATATATTCTTAATATATTTTTTTTCAAATTGGTTAAAAACTCTGGATTATGAGATAAGACTTGTGGGAGCCAAAAGGGCTTGTCTTGGAGAAGGGGAAAAAAATAGAAAAAGAAGAGCAACAAGAATGGTGCTGTGTCTTTTTCTTTTTGGGAAACTTGAGAGAGAGTGAGAAGAGCAAGAGAGAAAAATTCTCACAGAGAGTCTATTTTTGAGAGAGATGAAGAACTTTGGGATAACTCCCAGATCCCACATCTCCCTGATGGGAGTTACTTAATTAATTTAATTAAAATTAAATTAATATTAATTAATTAATCATATTAATTAATTAAAATATTAATTAAATCATATTTAATTAATACATGAATGTCTCTCACTTTAAACCTATAGTTTTAATGTGCATCTAATGTACATTAATCGTCAACTATAGTTTTAATTTCGATTAAATCATATTTAACCAAATTAAATTAAATCAATTAATTCTCCAATTAATGAATTGATAAATTAATTAAATATCACATATCTAATTAATTTCATTTTCTCTCTTATACTATAGTTGTAATATGAATCACAATTCATATTAACCTATAGTTCAATATGAATCTAATCCATATTTAATATTTGAACTCCTTCAAATAGTTAAATCTCTCAATAATTAATTTTGAATCATATCCAAAATTAATTTTATTATAAAAGTTTAATTCTATAATTAAACTTAGACTATAATGTATTTCCATACATTGTATTAATTGCATCACATACAATTAACTTATAATTCCCTTATATACCAAGACTAATTAATCTCAAAACCCATTACGAGCTAGCAGGTGGACCTAATGGACCTACAGATCAGAAGCTCCAACGATACGAGATTAACTGGCTAAACTCATTAACCAAGTTAATCAGCATTCGTTAACTGTGGGTCACTCCACTAAAGACCCACAACTGCACTCTTCTCACTGTAGAATATTTTTGTGTCCACGGATATCGACCAATGTAGTAAGTCAATGCTTCACGTGTGTTCGTAACACCAGCTGGGTCAATTACCGTTTTACCCCTGGGTTACCTCTAGATCCTTAAGTACCACTGATCCCTCTAATGAACAACCTGTTTAGGGTCCAACCACTATACAAAAATTCCTCTCGGGCCAGGAGAGGACAGCGTGCTTTTGTTCAAGCCCCGGAATCAGCCCTTAAGGGTGAATGATTTGAATTCCCAATTTCGTTACAGCGGAAGCAATTGGACCGTTTCGTAGTTAATTTTGTTTTAACCAAAATACTAATACATTGGCAAAAGGTTAAGCGATGAGAAACATACCTCCGTTGACGACTCTGAATACTTCAACGCCTTTCTTGATTTTGGACCGAGCGTCAACAATTGGGACACCACCAATATAAGGACAATCCCTCCTGAAAAGGAGTTCATAATAGACTCAGGATTGAGATTGAGTTACCTAGGTCATCCTATTGAAATAGAAACCTAAACTAGTCAACGACGTTACATCTAGTGGTTACTATTTCGCGGTCCGGTCTTATGCAAACTCATTGCATAGGATACTCCCACCCGCATGTCTCCTACATGGATGCTTTGGATCATTGCATCTGTATCGGATACAAGGTGGATCGTATCACATAGTGTCACTAGGATAAGGTACCCAACCCTATCCCTATACTATAGACCATTTAGGTTGTTACTTGGACACCGATCCCCGTATGTCACTACATATCAGTCTAAGTTTCATTTAAACAACCTTGGATATTAGTTTATTGGATTTAGGGTTTATTAATGCAAACTCGATTATTCAATAACAAAATTACTGAATCACTCAAATAACGACTTATTGAGATCGATTAATTTGTTTCATTTACTATCTACGAGTTTTAGGGCATAAAACCCAACACCATAAACCTGTTGTCACCCCGATAGGTGTAAGGTCTGTAGCTGGATAATCTAACTTTCTTGAAGTTAGTGAGTAAGCTTGCCTAGGGAGGAAAAAAAAAATAAGAATAAAGATGGTTTGCATGTAATAGTGAATGGGCGGTAAATTATGTGAGGGAGTTTGAGCTTGGTAGTTAAACCTATGCTCCTCTCTTGTTTATATTTAAGGTTAATTTGCATGCAATAGTCATGTTTGATAGGGGTAAAAAGAGTTACCCACAGTAAGAACACTTAGGCCAACCAAGGGTAAAACTCTGGTTAGGGGTCCCTTCATTGTGGTGTGAAAGCTAGTGCCCCACCTTATAATTTTGTTAAGAGGGAAAAGAGGAAAAGAGAAGGAAAAGGGGTGGAAAGATGTTCCTATTCAGGCTCCTAGGTTTGAGATGGCTAACTGATTGAAAGTTCTTTAGCCTTTCTTGCAAGACCTTAGGGCCAGTGTAGGGGGAAGATAGGTGGAGGGTGTTATAAACCTTCTCCGAACGATTAGGGGTTGCTCTAGGATAGGCTAACCACACACAAACGTGAGATTTGTTTCTTGGAAAGTTCTAGAGAGGCCTCAAAATTTGCTAGCTTGCAGTAGCTTCTCTTAGGCACAAGACTTAGCTTTTTTTGCGCAGGGCTTTGTGCATGACATTCCTCATCATGTGAATCTCTGGCATCTATATTGCATGGGTTTAGGAGTGTTTTCATGGGGCAGTGAGTGTAGACGGGGTTGTTTTGGTGGATTGATTGTTGTTTTGGTTTTATCCCTTCTTTTGCTTACTAGTGGTGATCTTATGGTATAAATGTTTTATCATGATGGTATTTTGTGACAGGCTGGAAGTAAGGGCATGGGGGTAAAGACGAAACGGGATCGAACGATGGTGGAGCATTTTTGGTGGCTAGCTTGGACTTCAGAGGATCGAGGACTTTGCTTCCTTGGGAGGAAGTAGTGTTGTGCACCGATTGACGAGTTTGGCTTTGTGGTCTTCAGGACCTTTTCGCATGTGGAGAGGATGTGGTTTCTTTGAGAATGTTTCTGTATTGCTGCTCTTAAGTAGTTTCTTAGATGGAATGTCAGCTTGATGTGCTGTTGATAAAAAAAAAAATTAAAAATATAATATTTAATATTTTAAAATAAATTAATATTTTATCATTAACAAAGTTTATATTATTTCCTGTTTTACAATTAATGAATAATTCAAACAATGTTTTTAAAAAATTAAATAAATATTGACTTTTAAATATAGCAAAAATGCTGATTGGTTGATCAACTATTCATCATGTTTTTATTAAAATTATGGTTTAGTTGTTCAGTTACTCAATTGTATGAACTTGAAATTTTACGAAATGTGTCTTCCTTAGTTGTATAGAAAATATTTAAAACACAAAAAAAAAACTTAAAAATTCATATCCTATATTCATTTAATAATATGAAAAATGGTCCTTCTAAAAAAATTAAATAGTAATATCCTTTTTGAAAATTTGAAGTTTTTTAGTTAAAGTAAAGTAATTTAATTATTTAATTATTTTTTATTTTCAAAGATAATGACATTTGCTTAATTGAAAATTACTTATTATTGTAGTGCAACTTTGATGGTAGTTAAAAGTTCCGATGAACAACATGCAAGGGAAAACTTCTTCAGCAAAAGGTAGATAATTAATATTTCACAATTTATTTTTTTAAAATATATTAATTATAGGGAAAAATACACTTTTGGTCCCTGAGGTTTGGGTTAAGTGACACTTTGGTCCCTGAGTTTTCAAACTCAACAAAAACACCCCTGAGGTTTGAGATAAGGAGCACTTTGGTCCCTGCCGTCAAATTTTCTGTTAACTTTTAACGGTTGCTGACGTGGCACTATTATTTTAATATAAAAAATTATATATTTTATTTTTTAAATAAAAAATATTAAAAAAATAAAATATTAATATTTAATTATTTTTTTTATTCTTTCTCTCTTCTTCTTCTTCTTCTTTTCCATCTTCTCCACCTTCTCCTTCCTCCTTCTTCTTCTTCCTATGTCTGGCGATCGGCGACCGACGGCCACCGCTCGCCGTCGGCGACCTTTTTTTTTTTTCATTTTCTCTTCTTTCCTCTTTTTCTCTTCTTTCCCCTTTTTCTCTTCTTTCTTCACTGATTTTTTTTTTTTAAAAAAAAAAAAAAAGGGAGGGAGGAGGGACCTCCCTCCTTCGTCTCCGGCCCCTTTCTTTTTTTTTTAAAATAAGAGAAAAAGAAAGAAGAGAAAAAGAGGAAAGAAGAGAAAAGGAAAAAAAAAAAAATAGGTCGCCGGCGGCCGGGGGCGGCGGCGAACGGTGGCCGCCAGTCGCCGGACATAGGAAGAAGAAGAAGGAGAAAGGAGAAGGTGGAGAAGATGGAGAAGATGGAAAAGAAGAAGAATAAGAAGAGAGAGAAAAGAAAGGGAGAAAGAATAAAAAAAAATAATTAAATATTAATATTTTATTTTTTTTAATATTTTTTATTTAAAAAAATAAAATATATAATTTTTTATATTAAAATAATAGTGCCACGTCAGAAACCGTTAAAAATTAATAGAAAATTTGACGGCAAGGACCAAAGTGCTCCTTATCTCAAACCTCGGGGGTATTTTTGTTGAGTTTGAAAACTCAGGGACCAAAGTGTCACTTAACCCAAACCTCAGGGACCAAAAGTGTATTTTTCCCTTAATTATATTATGCAAAATTTACAATTATGTTCTTTTATAAATTCAAACAAAAAAAAATGTCTCTACATTAATATCAATGTGTATATATATATATATATATATACACACACACACACACACTTAAACATTATTGTTTATTTCATATTATTTAACTATTTTTTAATAAGCTCTATGATAATCGTATTATGCTCTATTCATGATAATCAATAATTGAAATAAGACTTCATATATTTACTGCCTTATTATAACCTTTTGTATTCATAGGAAAACAAAAAATGACTGAAAATGAAAGGAAGAGGAAAAAGTATGCAGAATTATCAATCGAGGAACGAAGAGTTAAGATTCAAAAATCTTCTCATGCAAAAAAGATAGCATGGGAAAGAAGACGAATACAAAATAAAGTTTCAAACGAGGAGAACATTGTTCTACACGAAGGACTACGCGAAACTGATATGCTTTCAAACTCAAAAGTCACTAATTTATTCATTATTGTTCATTTTAAATTCAAAATACATGAATTTAAAAAATGCGTTTTATATTTTATAACAGATCAAATGTCAAATGATCAAGATGTGTCATTCATGAACTCAAATCGATGCTTCTATATGCATTTTGCAATGCAAAACGATTTCAATATGAGACACCAACTTTATGTTGCTATAATGGAGAAGTTAAACTTTCTCATAGCAAATATCCTGATGTATTGCTTAGTTTGTTTACGTCTCAACTTGAGGAGAGAATCAAGTTTAGAAAGAATATAAGAGCATACAATAGTATTTTCTCTTTTACTTCTTTTGGGGTTAATTTGGACAAAAACTTGGCTTCATCAAGAAAAGGAGTTTATACATTTAGAGCCCAAGGACAAAGGACAAATATATCATGATCTTCCGTCACTTCTACCAGAGGACCGTCCAAGATATTTTCGATTATATTTTTATGATACCGAACACGAAGTTCAAAATAGAATCAAGATATTACAAGATGGAAGTCTTGATGAATCAATTACTAGAAAGTTAATGGTTGTCCTACAAAATAATCCGTACACTCAAATCTTTAGATCCTTAAAGGACATTGGGTCATTCGAAGACATTCAAATACATATTGCAAGTAATGTGAAAGTTGATCAAAGAGTCTATAACACACCCACTGCAGATCAGGTTGCTGCAATATGGATTGAAGGAAACAGAGAAAATGTGCCCTTTGAGAGAGATATTGTCGTCCATGCACATTCTAGAAATCGACATAGAATAAAACATTATTTTAGTTGTTATGACTCATTACAATATCCATTTTTATTTCCAAGAGGAGAACCTGGATGGCACCAAGAAATAGATAGATGCACCAGTCGAAATGAAGCTTTCCAATCAGATTTGATGAATGTTAATCAAGAGACTTCAACTCTTGAAACACCAGAAGAAATCATTCAGAAAGAATGTCAAGGTATCATACTAAATTTCTATATTTTTTTTTGTAACATACTAAATTTTCATTTTTTTCTTGCTCAAGAAACAATTTTTTTTACATATTTTAATAAACATAAGTGCTTGATAGGTATATCAAAGAAATGACGGAAAATAATTTCTTGTAGAGAGTATTATTATTGTTTCAAGTTTCAAATAAGGCAAGCTCCACAAATTCTTCTATTGGTTGGAAGATTGTTTCAACAATATGCAGTTGATATGTACATAAAACTTGAAACAACAAGATTGGATTTCTTTAGAACACAACAATCTCGCATAAGATCTGAGTTGTATCAAGGGTTGGTAGATGTTGTTAATAGAGGAGAAATAAGAGGTGATAAAATAGGGAAGAAAATATGTGATGAAACTAATAAAAAAACACAAATATCAGTAAAGGATGAGAGAAATCAACACAGAAACTTATAGTGGTTCAACCATATTGCTATGGTCTACATCCACTCTTGAAAGGGGGCAGTCGAAGGTTCTTATTCAACTCAGAAGATCAGCGAATTCAGTGATACAAGAAGGAGATAAAACTCCAGCACTTAAAACCTCACAACCCAACGGAATATTTTCCCAGCTCTTAATCACTCTACACACCCCAGATGATTTTTCTCTCATACTGAAAAAGAAGAGCGAAGGTGGATATATAATCCCCTTTTTCAGTTACAATGAAAATGCTAAAGTGGGGCCCAGAAATGATACACGAATTTTAGCAAGAATTTAAGCTAGTAAAATACAACTCAGCTAAGTGAGGATATATGTGGCTTCTGACGTGGCAAGAATACTGAGTGATATGGCAAAAAGTCTCACAAATCTCCCTCTTTGACATATCAGACAGACTTCTTCAAACTATTGTTGTTGTTGCCCCCCCCCCTTTCGATAACTCTAAAGCTTTCTTCTAATCAGCCTACGCCCAATCTCAGTAGGCTCATCAAATGCTGCATCCTTACGGCTGATAGTGGTTTAGTCAGCATGTCTGCGGGGTTGTTTACTGAAGGAATTTTCTTCAGCTCAATTTCTTTATTCAGAGTCTTCTCTCTCAAATAATGGTACTTTATGTCTATGTGCTTGGACCTGTCATGATATAATGGGTTTCTTGAAAGTGCAAGAGCACTTTGGCTGTCACAAAAAATAGAGAAAACATCAGTAGAACCAAACATTTCAGATATTAATCTTTGTAACCAAATACCTTCTTTTACTGCTTCAGCAAGGGATATGTACTTTGATTCTGTAGTGGACAATGCTACAACAGTCTGGAGACTAGATTTCCAACTATCAGGATTCTGAAATAATGTATAAACATACCCAGAAGTTGATTTTCACCTGTCAATATCTACAGCAAAGTCAGCATCTGAATAACCAATTAAGCAGTCTTCTTCTAAGCTCCCATTTGAAAAAATCAGTCCTGTTTTTGAGCATAATATGAGTTCACCGAATAGCATATATGTATATATTAACAAGCAAATGTTAACCAAAAGACCTTAATGGTCTATTGGTTTAATAGCCAAGTTACATATTTAAAGGTCATGGGTTCGAGTCCCAAAATTGTTAATCTTAAATTTTAAGATACATATTTCCCATGAGAGCCTTTGAAGCGCAAGAGAAACCTTTCAGACTTGGGGAGAAACTGCAATAGCGAAGCGAACTTGGAGGAAGGAAGCGAAGCGCGTGAGAACCTTCGAACTTGGAGGAAGAAACTGCAGCGATGCGCGTGAGAACCATGAAGAACCTTTTTTTTGTTTATAGAGACTGAACTTAAAGTTTTCTTTAAGCTGCCTACGTACCCTTATGGAATAGAGATCAAGTCATAACGTAGTTCAAGATTTTTTCTCTCACCTTTTAAGCTCGTGTGGGCTAGGAGCATCATGCAGTTTAGGCTCTTGCGATAAGGAACTTTTACATTTTAAAAGCCCTCATCTTCTTCATGGTCTTGATCAGATCCTTGACTTGTAGGATTGGTCAAGATAATAAGATTTGGTTTCACCTTCAAGGAACCATCTGTATTTATGAGAACATAGAACTTTCTCTTCATACGTGACGAGATGCTACTTTGAAGCTTCTTGTCGTTGTTTACTTCATCAAAAAGTTCCATCTCCAAGTTATCCATCTTTCTTTTAGATTGACCGTTTGTTACTTTGAGGCGATCAAAAACAGATGTTGAAGGTCGACTTTTCTTCGATGTGGAGACACTTAGCCTTTGGAAAGCTGAAGGTCGAGTGGAGGTGGACATGGAACATTGATTTTCTTCCTCTGTCGTGACCATACTCATTCTTTGGAATACCGAAGGACGAGTAGTTGGAGGCTTGATGCGATCGAAGACGGAAGTCCTTTGTTCACTTTTCTTGGAATTGTCAACTTCTTCTACGTCGATGCAGTAGGAAGTTGCAAGGTTCTCTTTTTTTTCTTTTTGTGGAAAGTTTTGGAGAAGGATTTATTCAACATCACCAGTTGTTGAGGTTGAGAAAACTTTTTACTTCTCTTCCTCTTGGGTTGAAGTTTCCTAGGATCCTTCTTTCTTTGATGTTTGCTCTTTCCTTTGATTGTAGCAAGATTTGATTGGGCTACTTCATCAAGGTCGAGCTCAATTTTGCCTTCCTTAGCCAGCTTTAAAATTAAGTCCTTTAGGATGAAACATCTTTCCACTGGATGACCAATAACTCGATGATACTTGAAATACTTGGGATCATCGACTTTCTCCATCTCTTCTGGTCGTTTACACTTAGGAAGCTCTATCAGTTGCGCTTCCAGTAATTGTTCCAGCATATCAGGGATATCGGCATCAGGGAAAGGATAGATTTTCTTCTGTCTTTCCTTTAAAGTTAAGTGATGCGCTCCATTTGTTTGTCGCTTTTCTTTTGAAGACGACTTGGGAAGGGTTGTGTTGACAACCATGGATTCTTCTATAGTCTATTCATCGTTCCTTCCTTCATTCCTCACATTAGGGAGTAGAAGGTCTTGGTTTTCTCGACTAGCAATACTTAGCTCCATATCGTGGGCGCGAGTTGCTAGCTCCTCAAAGGTGCGAGGCTTTATACCTTTAAGGATGTAAAGGAGTTCCCAGTGAATGCCTTGAATGCACATCTCAACGGAAGAGAGTTCAGTGAGACGATCTTTGCAATCTAGACTCATGGCTCTCTAGCGATTTATATAGTTAACAACGAGTTCACCTTTTCGTTGTTTAGTGTTGGTGAGCTCAAACATGCTAACGGTTCTTCTAGTGCTGTAGAAGCGATTCAAACACTCTCTTTCGAGTTCCTCCCAACTGTCTATTGACTCATGTTCTGGATCAGTGTACCAGTCAAAAGCATTTCCTTTAAGTGTTCGAACGAACTGTTTGACTAGTAGGTCCCCTCGAGTACCAGCGTTCTCGCATGTCTCAACGAAGTGAGCAATATGTTGTTTAGGATTGTCCCTTCCATCAAACTGCTGAAATTTTGGTGGCTGATACCCGATTGCATTCTCAAGTTATCAATCCTCTTAGTATAAGGTTTGGAATATAAGAGGGAATCTTGAGTAGGTCCACCGTACTGAGCTCTGATACAGTTTGTGATCATATCTTGGAGCTGTTGGATGGATAGTGAAGCGATCGAAGCAGAACAATGTGGCTGATCATCTTGCACTGTAGTCTTTCCTTTGTCATGATTTTTTATGACTTGGGTTTGACTTGATTCGGCGATATGTTGGTTCTCAATTTGGCACTTTAGTTGCGCGATTTGAGAATCTTTTTCTTCAATCGCCTTCATCAAATTGTTGATGTGTTCTTGCATCTCAGTCATTCTTTCTTCCGTAGTTCTTGTCTCAGTCATCATGACAGTCACTATGTCAGAATCAGGTTCAAACAGAGGGTTATACTTAACAAGAAACTTGTCATTGGTATATGCCCCCTGCAAGGTTGTTTCTTCGCTTGCAATGATAGAAGCTTTATCTTCTTGCAACCTCAGTTCATTGAAGCAACAATGGGCAGTAGAACTGATGTAAGACTTGTTCTTGACAGCGGTCATCGAAGAAGTCTTGAATGACATGTTTACTTTTATGTTTTTAGATAAGAGAGAGAGATGAGAGGTAGAGATTGTCCCACCGGGCGTGCCAATTTGTTCACACGTAACTTCGGGGATGGAGACACGTGGAATAAATAATATATTGTATTAATGTTGTATGCGTGTGGGTGTACAATCTCTAACTTTAATCCTCTGATTCTCTCTCTTAAATATATAAACTTTGGTCTCTAGCTTCTTGATCTTCTTGGGCTGGTTTGTTGAGCTTCTTGGATGATCGGCTTGCTAGGTTGATGATCTCTTGGATCGGCCTGTTGGCTTGATGATCTTCTTGGATGATCGGCCTGTTGGCTTGTTGAGCTTCTTGGATGATCGGCTTGCTAGGTTGATGATCTCTTGGATCGACCTGTTGGCTTGATGATCTTCTTGGATGATCGGTCTGCTGGCTTAATGATCTCTTGGATCGACTTGTTGTGACTTGTTGATCTTCTTGGATGATCGGCCTGTTGGCTTGTTGAGCTTCTTGGATGATCGGCTTGCTAGGTTGATGATCTCTTGGATCGACCTGTTGGCTTGATGATCTTCTTGGATGATCGGTCTGCTGGCTTAATGATCTCTTGGATCGACCTGTTCTGACTTGTTGATCTTTTTGAGTTGGTTGAATTCTAAATCTTGGATCTTCTGAATTCTCTAGACTCTCTGACTTCTGATGACTCTGGACTCTGGCAGAATTCTCTGGACTCTGAGTTCTCTGATCTGAATCCCCCCAAAATGAATGGTGGCCTCCTCTATTTATAGAGTTTGATGGACCTCATATGGGCTTGGGCTTGGGTTCAATTGCCACGTGGCATAATTTGATTGAACTTGGCTGATATTATCTGATGGATCACTAATAGACAAGTGGCATTCTTTGATTTGCCGAATTTTAATGTCTATTAATTTAATTTAGGCACACGTGTAAATGTGTAATTGGTCCCAAATTTATTTTATCATTAATTTATATTAATGACGTGACAATTTGTGATTGGCCGAAATTTCTCCTTCAACAGCTACATTTACTGTATCTACACAAGATGACCCATTTAGAGTATACAAACCATTCTTAAGGCTGCCAGTCATAACTAACAGTGAGCCTTTTAGTATTTTCATGACACCTCCCTCTGATTTATATTTATACCCAGCTTTGTCTAAGGTTCCTAGAGAGATTAGGTTTCTTTTTAAATCTGGAACATATCTAACAGCGGATAATATTTTCTGAGTTCCAGTTGCAAGGCTCAATTTTATAGACCCAACCCCTTTTATCATACATTGCTGGTTGTTTCCCATCAAAACTTTTCCTCCTTCTAATTCTTTAAAATCAATGAAATAATGTTTGTGAGGTGTCATGTGATAAGAGCAGCCCGAATCTAATATCCATTCTTCTGTGGGACTAATTTCGGAAATGGTGAGAACTTCAGCTGACTCATAGGTTTCATGAACATTTGCTGAATTTTGCCCTCTTTCTTAGGTTGGTGCTTATTCTTCCATTGAAGTTTTCTGCAGTCTTTTATTAAGTTTCCTGGTTTCTTACAATAGAAACACTCTCTGGTTTATTTTCCCTTAGACTTGGACCTATGTTTATTTTGGTCCCTCCTAGTTGTTTTTGGTGTATTCGATCTAGCTTCAGTTCTCCATCTCACAGTTAAGGCCTCATTATCTTTCTTCTGAGTTCTAGTTTCCATATCCTTAGATCGAAGGGCATCTAGAACTAGCCTTAATGTTAACGAGTCTCTCCCATACTTAATAGCAGCCTTAATTTCTTTATAGCTATCGGGCAGTGAGTTAAGAAGGTTAATTGCCTAATTTTCATCATCAATCTTCTCACCTATAATGGTCACATCTAAACAAATCTTTACGAACTCATCTAGGTTGTCTTCTAAAGGTTTTGATGAGTCCATTCTATAACCAAATACATTGATGAGTCCATTCTATAACCTCTCTTTAAGTAATATTTTGTTGGTTAAAGATTTGTTCAAATACATTGATTCGAGTTTCTTCGAGAGTTCAACAACATTATTTATCTCATCAACTTGCCGAAGAACAGAATCAGATAGATATAATATCATAGTACTAAATGCGATTTCATCCATTTCCTTACGTTTTACTGCAGATAATGGTTCATCTAAATCTTCTGGTTAATTTCTCTAAGATTTTTGCTACTTTCAACTGAACTAACATTGCCCTGAGTTTCTTGCGCTAGAGACTAAAATCTCCTTTGCCATCGAATTTTTCGAGTTCAAACTTTGCAGACATAATCGTAATGTACTCAAACAGTCAGAGATGCAGAAATAATTTCTTCTCGAAAGCAATAAAACCTAGCTGATTAATCAAATAACTAACCTCTGTCCAGATTCACCCCGACAAATAGCTTGAACTAGAGTTCGATTATTGAATCCACAACTTCATTCTAAATCTCTGCACCGATTCTTCGAATTTCATCACCGAATAGTTGCTCTGATACCACTTGTGATTAAACTAATCAAAAACACACAAATATCAGTAAAGGATGAGAGAAATCAACATAGAAACTTATAGTGGTTCAACCATATTGCTATGGTCTACATCCACTCTTGAAAGGGGGCAGCCGAAGGTTCTTATTCAACTCAGAAGATCAGCGAATTCAGTGATACAAGAAGGAGATAAAACTCCAGCACTTAAAACCTCACAACCCAACGGAATATTTTCCCAGCTCTCAATCACTCTGCACACCCAGATGATTTTTCTCTCATACTGAAAAAGAAGAGCGAAGGTGGATATATAATCCCCTTTTTCAGTTACAATGAAAATGCTAAAGTGGGGCCCAGAAATGATACACGAATTTTAGCAAGAATTTAAGTTGGTAAAATACAACTCAGCTAAGTGAGGATATATGTGGCTTCTGACGTGGCAAGAAGACTGAGTGATATGGCAAAAAGTCTCACAGAATAGTATTACCTGGTTCTTTTGTTGGAGGTCCAAGAGATATGCGACGAAGATACTTAGATGCAATGGCTTTAGTACAACGATTTGGAAAACCTGACCTCTTTTATTACAATGACATGCAATTCATATTGGAAAGAAATTCAAAACGAGCTTCTACCAGGACAACATCCACAAGATAGACCGGATCTCACTTCTCGAGTCTTTAAAGCAAAACTCCAGGATCTAAAAGATCAACTTTTCAAAAAACAAATTTTTGGAAAGGTTGCAGCATATGTTTATGTCATAGAATTTCAAAAGAGAGGACTGCCACATGTCCATATTTTAATTATTTTTCAAAGTGGCTACAAAATAGTAAATGTCGATCAGTATGATAACTATGTCTCTGCTGAAATTCCAAAAAATGATGATAAACCTCTTCTTCATGAGTTAGTAATAAGACACATGTTTCATGGGCCTTGCGGGGAATTGAAAAAAAATAGTCCATGTATGGTTAATGGAAAATGTCGGTTCCACTATCCAAAACCTTACAGTTCAAAAACTATGCAAGGAAAAGATGCATACCCAATATATCAGAGAAGAAATGATGGAACACAAGTAAGTTTGTGATTAAATATATTAATTTTTTTAATTATATCTATTCAACTTTGAACATATTTTGATAAACTTATACATCTTTTTATTTTATTTATAGATCAATATTAGGAATGTGGTATTAGATAATGCTTGGGTTGCTCCTTATAATCCTTATCTTCTTGCGAGATATAATTGTCACCTTAATGTTGAAATTTGTTCAGCAATTAAGGCGGTTAAATATCTATACAAATATATATATAAAGGTCATGACAGAGCATCAGTTTCAATAAGAAAGGATGATGATGACAAATTTGTCAATGAGATACCAGACTTTCAAGATGCAAGATGGGTTTCAGCACCAGAAGCATTGTGGAGAATTTTTTATTTTAGGCTAAATGAAATGTATCATTCAGTGATAAATCTACAATTGCATCTTCCAAATCAACAATTGGTTTCATATTGGGAGAACCAGAATTTACGACACCTTATTGGATTTGAATATGCTTCCAAGACAATGTTGACACAATATTTTAAAATGTGTCAAACACATGAAGATGCAAGAAAATTGCTTTACAAAGATTTTCCAGAGTACTACGTATGGGATACAAGTGCAACAGAATGAAGGCCCCGTAAAAAAGGATATGTTATATCTAGAATCAATGGAGCAAATCCAATTGAAGGAGAAAGATATTACCTTAGACTTCTACTAAATCATGTAGTAGGTCCAACATCTTTTCAACATTTGCTAACAGTTGAAGGAAGACAATGTCTTACATTCAAAGAATCAACACAAAATAAAGGCTTACTTGAATCTGATCAAAGTTTGCCATTGTGCTTAGATGAAGCTGTAATTATTCAAATGGCATATGCATTTCGAAGGCTTTTTGCTACTATACCGGTATATTGCGAGCCAACTGAAGTTCGAGCATTGTGGAATCTTTATTGGCAATATATGACTGAAGATTATAAGGCTAACAACAAATGCACAATTGCCAAACAAATTCAATTAGTTCTTAAAGACTTGAATTCTTTTTTAGAGTCGATGAGAAAACATGTAGGGCAATTTGATCTACCTCAAATTGATGAATAGATTCATGATGATGGAAACATTTCCAACAAGGAGATCATGGACGAAGAATCTATTAAAATAGATGAAGAAAATATCCAAGCATCATTAAAGTTGAACAATGAACAGAGAATTGCTTATGATATGATCATTTAAACCATTGATACAAATAGATGCGCAACCTTCTTTATATATGGTCCTGGAGGAACTGAAAAAACTTTTTTGTATAGAGCACTTTTAGCTATAGTAAGGTCAAAAGGAATGGTAGCTTTGGCAACTGCAACATCTGGAGTAGCAACATCAATTTTACCAGGAGGTAAAACAACACATTCTAGGTTTAACATTCCCTTAGAAGCAAATGAAACAACAATGTGCAATATATCAAAACAAAGTGCAAGAGCTGAATTGATTCGAAAGGCAAAATTAATAATTTGGGGTGAAACTCCAATGGCAAAAAAAATATACAATTGAATCAGTTGATAGAACACTAAGAGACATAATGAATTGTCCTCACCCATTTGGAGGAAAAGTAATTGTCTTCGGAGGGGATTTCCGTCAAGTGCTTCCAGTGCTTCCTAAAGGAACAAGACAACAAATTGTTGCAGTAAGCTTGAGAAAATCATATCTCTGGGATAAAATGAACAAAATTCAACTAAAGAAGAATATGAGAGCATATGATGATACAACATTTGCAAATTTTATTTTGCGAGTTGGAGATGGAAAAGAACCTACCATTAAGGATGATATCATTAACTTGCCTGAAGAAATTGTAGTTACAAATTTTGGAAATGATTCAAAAGAGGAATTCATAAGGAAAATATATCCAGATCTAGAACTTCATGCTGGATCAGCAAACTATGTTACAAATAGAGCTATTTTGGCAACAACAAATGACCACGTTGACAATTTAAATGAAGAACTGATAAGGCTTTTTCCAGGAGAAAATAGAACATTTATCAGCTATGACCAGGCAATGGATGACACAAATGCTTACACTATCAGGAAGAGTTCTTGAATTCCCTATTGCCAAATGGAATATCACCGCATAAACTTATATTAAAGGTGAATTGTCCCATTATGTTGTTGAGAAATTTGGATCCCCCTAATGGGTTATGCAATGGGACACGATTGGTGTGTTGATCATTTGACAAAAATATTATACATGCTGAAATAGCAACAGGAGATCATGTAGGGAAACAAGTTCTTCTTGTTGGGTTTTATGCCCTAAAACTCGTAGATAGTGAATGTAACCGTTGACCGGATATTAATGAAATAATATTGATATATTTTTCCATTAATTGTTATTCGGATATTAATGAAATAATATTGATATATTTTTCTATTAATTGTTATTAGTTATTTTATATTTGTCTTTGCCTAAAAATAACCTTAATCCAATAAAGTAGACATTCAGGATTGTAATATGAGTATTGAACTATATGTAGCGACATATGGGATCATTGTTCAAGAAACAACCTAAAAGGTCTATAGTATAGGGATAAGACTGGGTGCCTTATCCTGGTGACACTATGGATACGACCCACTTTGTATTTGATACAAACACTGCGATCCAACGCGTTCGTGTAGGAGACATGCGAGTGGGGGTATCCTATGCAATGAGTTTGCATAAGACCGGACCGCGAAATAGTAACCACTGATTATAACACCGTTAACTAGTTGGTTTTCTATTTCACTAGGACGACCTAGACAACTTAGTCTTAATCCTTAGTTGATTATGGACTCCTGCTCATGAGAGATTGTCCTTTGATTTGCATGGGTGAGAGTGACCAATACGCCGACTCAATAAGCCTACCATTTTGGGGACAAGACCGAATGGGGAGCTGGGAACATAATCGTACAAGATGGAATTCACTCCTTCCCGACTTTAGGGAAGCAGACGAGTGTTCCCTTAAGTGGTTACTCTGAGTCTTGAACAAAGGGCCCTACCCTCTCAATGGCACGAGAGGGTTTTTTGTTTGATGGTTGGACCACAAACAGGTTGTTCATTAGAGGAGAACTGGTACTTAAGGAAATAGAAGTAACCCAGGGGTAAAATGGTAATTTGACCCAGCTGGTGTTGCGGACACTCGTGAAGGACTAACTAGTCGATATTGGTCTATATCCGTGGACACAGAAAATATGTCTGCAGTGAGAAGAGTGCAACTGTGAGTCTATAGTGGAATAAACACACAGTTAACGAATATTGATTAATGTGGTTAATGAGTTTGACCAATTAATCTCACATCGTTGGAGTTTCTGATCTGCAGGTCCATTAGGTCCCACTGGTAACTCATAAAGTAATTTGAGGCAACTAAGTAATAAATGTAAATTGAAAATGTTCAATTTACTAAGGGAAACAAACATAATATATATTGATATATTATTGTGAGAGAAATTAATATTTGAATAGAAGAAATTCAAATATAAATTTATGGAAGTTTGAAAGAGTTCAAATAATGAATTAATTAATTTAAGGCCTAAAATCTATTTGGGCGAATTAATTAATTCAAGGCTGAAAATTGAATATGTGATATTTAATTGGTGGTTAATTAAGAATTCATTAATCGGGAATTAATCAATTATGGAAATAATTAATCACTTAAGGAAGTGATTAATCATTTATGGAAATGATCTAATCACTTATGGAAGTAATTAGTCATTTGTGGAAAAGATTAATCAATTATGAAATTGATTGATCATGATTGATTAAATAAGGAATAAGATTGAATCAATTTTGGAAAAGATTGATTTAATTGAATATTTTATTCATGGTCTCTCTTCTATAAATAGAACACTAGACCTAATTGGTCCATGACACTCTGCTTTTGCTCTTAGACTCTCAAGACAAGACCTAAAATTCTCTCTAGCCTCCCTCTTAGAGAAAGACTCCCATAAGTCTTTTGCCTCCAAGACTTAGAGACATACCGGTGTAACCTTTGTGGTTATTGTGTCATTCAAGAAGGATTTTCCAGCGTAGAAACTTAAAAGGGGGTTGTTGCGTTTTGATTGTTGGAGCATCGTTGGCGAAGAACGGTCAAGTCTACAACGAAGGTTTGTAACGGTTCTTCCTTTTTTCTTTAGAAAAGCATGAAAATAAATTTAGATTTATTTTTCAGCATGTTTAAACTGATTTTCCAGCAACTTTAAAGTATGTTTAAAGTTTGTTTGAGTTTTCGTAACGGTATTTTAATGTTAATTAATATACGGCGTAAGGTCCAATCGATGCGCTTCCGCTGCGTGGGGACTTTTATTCCCTTCACTTCTCCCACGCATACCATTAAGCCCGCCAAATGATGATGGATATCCATTTAAGTTCAAGAGGAAATAGTTCCCTATCCGCCTATGTTTCGCAATGACAATTAACAAAGCACAAGGACAAACAATTCCTAACGTTGGAATATATCTTCCTGAACATGTATTTTCTCATGGACAGCTTTATGTTGCACTATCAAGAGGAATTTCGATAGATGGTCATAATTTACCTTCTAATTGTACGAAGAATATTGTTTATACAGAAATTCTTTTTTGGTATATGCAACTCTTACATTTAAATTTCTTTTGTATCTAATTATTTTCACTTCTTCTAATGCACGAATATATTATCTTTTTTCCAAATTCATATTTACTCAAATTCATATATGCAAAAATTTACTACAAATTAAAACTACGCAATTCCACGTGCAACACACGTGTTTTTGACTAGTTATATATAAATAGCGCTTAAGGAGAGAAACTTTTGATTTCCTTTTTAGTCCATTTTTAATGTTCAAATTCCTCATTTGTCCTTCCTATTTAATTATTTAATATTAAAATTTATATTTAATTATTTAATATTTATGTATTTATTTATTATTTTGAACAAAATTTAAATAAATCTTATAAAATCTCTACGCACATATTCTGATTGAAAAATAATAAAATGATAAAATCTATAAAATCTTACAATTTATTCAAAAATAGAAAAAAATCAACTAAAAAACGATTTTTTTTTTTTTTTTACATTTTTAGAGATTTTATATTACTTTTCACTAAAATCAATTTCAACGTAAAATAATAGATTTTGATCTATTGTCATTAGGTCATACATCATCAGTGTATATATATATATAGTCTCTTCCACAATTGAATTATTTCATACAAATTATTTCGATATTAGAAGACTTTTTATTTAATTATTAATTCTAATTGATTTTCGGTGGTTAGGATAAATAACAAGATAATTGGTTTTAGAATTATTAATTCTAATTGATTTTCGGATGTGAAAATTAGAAGATTTTTTTTATTAAATTATTAATTTTAATTCATTTTCAGTGGTGAAAATTAGAAGATTTTTTTTTATTTAATTATTAATTCTAATTGTTTTTTAGTTGTGAAAATTAGAGGTTTTTTTATTTAATTATTAATTCTAATTGATCTTCGGTTGTGAAAATTATAAAATTTTTTTTTATTTAATTATTAATTCTAATTGGTTTTCGGTGGTTATAATAAATCGAATTTTTAAAATTAAATTTTGTGAAATCTAAATTTAGATCAATTGTTTTTATTTTTCAAAAATAAAAAGATAATTGAGTTTAATTTTTGATTAAATCAAATCAAGTTTTAAAATTAAATTTGGAAAACTAAAATTCAAATTAATTGTTTTTAATTTTCAAATTTTCAAATTTGAAAAGATTTATCATAACCACCTAATTCACTTGAACCCTTTAAATAGTGGTCTAAACCCCACGGAAAACACAGACCGAAAATCATCGATGAAAAGTTTAAAAAAAAAAAAAAACAATTTTAAGTCAAAGCTTTTTTTTTATGGCCACAGTTTGCCAAAACGAGACAAAGATCCGAAGACAAATCGAGAGATGGGGGTGGAGCTTTTCATCGTGTGGAGCATGAAGAATTTAAAAAAATCATTCCTACTCTATCTTTAGCAACATAAGTAAATATAGCATTTTCATTTAGTGTAAATATATATAATTTTTTTATTTCTTTTTTCAGTAGACTAATGTATCTTTAGGAGATTCTATTAGTTTTTTTTAGTATCGAGATTTTATTAGTTTATGTTATATTTTTGTCACCCCTACGAGTTTCATATGGATAAGAAATATTTTCTGTTTATTTATTTGAGGGAAAAATACACTTTTGGTCCCTGAGATTTCAAACTCAACAATTTAGTCCCTAAGGTTTGGTTTTAGTTTCATTTTGGTCCCTCCATCCATTTTTTCCATTAAAAACTAACGGGTAGATGACATAGCGCTATTTTTTTTATTTAAAAAATTTATTTTTATATATTTTTTAATTAAAAATATATTATTAAAATAATAAAATATTATAATTTTTTATTTTTTTTAAAATTTCTTCTCTCTCTTTCATCTTCATCTTCTTTATCTTCTCATTCTCATGGTCGGTGGCCTTCTACTTCTTCTCATGGCTGGTGGCCGGTGGTGGCTGGCGGTTGACGACCACCGCTCGCCAGCGGCCGGCCGCCGCGGACCACTTTTTTTCCTCATTCTCTTCTGTGAGAAGTTACCTGATTCACCGGTTGTAAATAACAAAGTCAAACCTGAATTACCTGTTTCACTAAACCGTCAGACATCTAGTATAAATATTCCTTTCACGTGTTATCAAGATGTATGAAATCAGTGAGATTTGAGTGGCTGTGTAATATCTCTGTAATTCTGAAATACAAACGTACCTCCTTCAACAGTGGACGTAGGCCTGAGTTGCCGAACCACTTTAGTTTGTTGTGTGATTCTTCTTTCTTCTTCTTCTTGTAGTTTCGGTTTGTCTTCTTGAGCGCCTGGTTTGGATTTGTGCTTCATCGTCTAATTGTCCTTGATCGACTGAAAGGAAGGTCTCTTTCTTATGCTTCGTTCCTTTATAGGTTTTGCATGAGTCTCTGTTTCGAAGAGTAGACAAAGGAGCTGAATTTAGGTGTTTTCTGGCACGTGTAAAACACTAACATCTTCCCTTTTTCTACCTCTCTTTTCTCTTCTTCTCCAATTATTTTAAACAGAAACAACGAGAGAGATTTTCCTCTATTTTGTCTTTTTTTCAAGAAAAGAGGGAGGGAAGAGGTTTCTGGCATCGATTGTCTTCTCTGGCGAGCATAGAAGGTTCCAGCGAGCAACACCTCAAGCGGCAGCGATAGTGGCAACGAGATCCGATGGCTTCAGCTCCTTCAAACGCGGGGATAGTGACCTCTTTCGAGTTTTCTAGCAATGGCAAACAATCTAGCAGCGTGGGTATCCTTCCCCTCTCATTTTCGGTGGCTTTAATCATCTACAACGAGCAGCAACTCGCGGTTGTGGCTTCCCCATCAGCAAGTCGTGCAAACAGACGTGAATAGAAGCGAGCAGATGAAGACCCACGACTGTCGAATTGCTCGTGCAAAGGACCCAGTGTGCCGAAAATGTTGTCGTCGCACGTCTATGTTATCCCATCATCATGGGTCTTCTGCCATAGGCCAGATCTGGAAGTTTGTGGGTTTTATTTTTGTTCTAGAGTTGTGGGTCTTTTGCCATCGACCAGATCTAGAAGTTCCAGAGCCGTGGGTTTTATTTTCGAGTAGCAACATCACAGATGCGCGACGCCCAGCATAGGCGTCGTGGGCCAGCACGGACGACTTCATCACATCTTTAGAACTCACCGTGGGACAGCTTCAAAACTTGACTCCGACACAGCTTCAGGCGAACTGCTCGGTTAAGTCTTTTTTAAAAAAAAGTTGGAGAAGAAGAGAAGACAAGGAGGAAAAAAAAAGTGTCACCGGCAGTGGTCGCCTGTCGCTGCCACCGACCATGTGAAGAAGAAGAAAAAGCGTTGAAGGTGTTGAAGAAGAACAAGAAAGAGATGGGGAAGAAATAAGGAAGAAATAACAAAATTAAAAATAATAATATTTTTAATATTTTTTAATTATATTTTTATTTTTAAAAATTAAAAAATTAAATTTAATAAAAAAATAAAGTCACGTCATCCACCCGTTAGTTTTTAACGGAAAAATGGATGGAGAGACCAAAATGAAACTAAAATCAAACCTCAGGGACTAAATTGTTGAGTTTGAAAACTCAATGACCAAAATGAAACCTAACTAAACCTCAGGGACTAAAAGTGTATTTTTCCCTTTCTTTAATAGAAGCGAGTACACATTTGTGTGGACTCATTAGTATTGTCTTTCTTATTCTTTCTGAAATGGGAAAAGAGATTAATCACTATTATCTTCTTTTTTAAAAAAAAAAAAAATCGATCTCTCTTCATTATGCTTTTCTCCGACCTTCAAAATTTTTCATATATTTTTTGGATTTTTTTAGACAAGAAAATATGAAGAAAATGATTTTTTTTTATAATTTAATTAGTACTGATTTAACGGTTGGATTAAACATAACTTAATTGAATTATTAGTTATTAATTGATTACAAAATTAAGATTTTGGAAAATATAAATGCTTACCTAGGTAATTTGAAAGACTTTTTGTTATCTTCAATCTTAAAAAAAGGACCGGTTAGATTTTTTATATTTAAAAATTTTATGAAAAGAAAATAAATATGATAATTTATACATCCAAATAATATCGAGAATTTAAATGTACAATAAAGAAAAACTTTTAAAATTTGATATTGTATAAGGTATGATTTATATCTATGATATTGGTTATAAATCATTTTAATTAGAATGTGAGCTTCCTATACCTTTGATTTTGGTTCAATTTGGTCACATACATCTACATATGATCAATTTTTGCAATAATTATATATTCATGTGTAGTATTTATTCATTTTTATATTTTTTTGGTACATTATCAAGTCATATTTCAAATTTTATAATTAATTTATACTTTAAAAGGTATTATAACACATGCAACACACGTAGTTCAAACTAGTTAAATAAAAAGATATTCAAATTTTCACAACTGAAAATCAATTAAAACTAAGGAAAAAATACACTTTTAGTCCCTGAGGTTTGGGTTAGGTTTCATTTTGGTCCCTAAGTTTTCAAACTCAACAATTTAGCCCCTGAGGTTTGGTTTTAGTTTCATTTTGGTCCCTCCATCCAATTTTCCGTTAATAGTTAACGGATTGCTAACTGAAAATCAATTAGAACTAAGGAAAAAAAAATACATTTTTAGTCCTTGAGGTTTGGGTTAGGTTTCATTTTGGTCCCTAAGTTTTCAAACTCAACAATTTAGCCCCTGAGGTTTGGTTTTAGTTTCATTTTGGTCCCTCCATCCAATTTTCCGTTAATAGTTAACGGATTGCTGACATGGCAAAGTTTTTTTATTAAAAAAAATTATTTTTTAAGTTTTTGAAAATATAAATATAATAAAATAATAAATATATTATTATTTTTTAATTTTTTAATTTCTTTCCTCTCTCTCTCCTTCTTCTTCCTTCTCCCACCCAACACTTCTTCTTCTTTCTTCCACCCACCTCCTAAACCCTAAACCTATCTCTGACGACTATCAACACCGGGCGACAACGAATACCAATGACAATGTTGTCATTTTTTTTTTTCTTTTTTATATTATAGCTTCTTAATTTCTATTTTATATTTTATGAGTTAAAGTAAATATATAAATTTGATAATGATTAGTGGCATGCCTTGTAAATTTAAAAAATGGCAAATGAAAAAAAATAGTCCAAAAATGATTCTCCCCTCACCAATTTGTTAAGATAGTAAGATAAGATAAGATATGAAATATGTTTGTTATAGATTTTTCTAATGTTGCATCTTTGACGGAGATAGATGTAGAAAAAACATAAAAATAGATCAAGTAAAATAAATGGTCCAAAAAATATTTTCAAGATTGCAACTTTTTATTTATAATGAATATAGATTATGATTAACATAATAGCTAATCACATCAGATTGAAGATGATTTTTTTTATCTAAAAGTTAAATTAAAATAATCCTAACAATGCACATACACATTTAGAATAAAAACGACAACAAATATTAATTATAAAATAAACTTGAAAACATTTAGCGGAGGAATTGATATCTATGGGTTGCGAGCATTTCCTTTAAGCATCTTTGTCTCTCGTTTGTACTTTAACACCACGTTGCAATTCATGCAAACTTCGAAACATTTGATTGAGGGAGGAAGAAAAACAAACTAATAAGAGGAGACCTAAACTGTTATAGAAAAGAGTAGGGGAGACCTCTTTATATAGTTGTAAGGTATAGGAGTGGAATGATGTTGCAAAACTTTTGAAATTCCCTTAATAATTATAATTGAATGTAAACTGATTAATTTTATAATTAATTTATAGACATTAAATTAACAAATTTTTATATTCTAACCTCTTACCTTCTTATTTTCATTTTAAAAAATGTTTTATTAATTTCAATATAAATTATGCATCAAAATATATTATATTTTTTAAAAAAATTATTTTTCTAATTTATTATAGATCTCTTTTAAATATAAGGGGTTTGAATATTCATCCCAATTAATATCAGTATTTGAATCATTTTTTAAATTAAATAAATTGATACACGTTTGAAAGTAAAAAAAAAAAACTAAATTGTTAGAAATTTAAGTTTAGAGACTAGTTGTTATTATTATTGTTGTTATTATTATTACTATTATTGATTACCTTTTGAAAAACCTATGGGTCTCTTAAACAAAATTTGAAAGTTTAAAATTCTATTAAACATAAAATTCATCTCTTAATTTTAAAAAGTGATTTTATCAAATATAAATTAATGGAAGATTTGCTAAAGTGAGCTTAGCTCAGAGGTTATTCGCATATACCCTCTCAGAGGTCAGAAGTTTGAATCCCTCTATCTCTAAATGTTGATGTACTCAAACAAAAAAAAAAAAAAAAAAAAATTAATGGAAGGTTCAGAAAACTAATATTAGATATGTCATATATATACTCTTATTTACAAGTTTGGGATAAGTCTGGCTAAAAATATTTTAAAAACTTTTTTTTTTGTTTGAAATAAAACTTCGTTAATTAAGTAAAATAGGGTACAACTACCTCCTAAAAAACAATTTAGTATAGCGGAGGGGAAAGTTTTCCCAGCAAAAAAGTTCTTCATCCTCCCTCATCAACGAAGGGTTATGCTCACTGGATGAGCCAACTGGATGAGCCAACTGTTGATGGTCAAATTTGGTCTGAAAGGAGAAGAGCTAGAGTAAGAGAAGAGAGTAGAGATTTCGGGTTCGGGTCCCCTTTCTTCAATGGCGAATAGGGGTATAAATACTTGTTCATCTTCCTAGGTTTTTAGGAGTTCGGATGCGTTTCGGGGCGAACCAGGACCCTAACCACTGTTTCATGGGCAATTTTATGGGCATCAAACTTGTAATTTAACTTATGGAAAGTTATTTTACTAGTGACATTAAATAATGTAAAATTAAAATTTATTATCCATTCAACAAATACAAAGCATTAATAATATAAGAAGAACAAAACTTGATTTTAATGGGGTATGCAGGGAGATCCCTACCAACAAGTTTTTTTTTCAATATAAGAATCATCACACATGTCTATCGAACACACACATATTTATAGCAAATTTAATCATGAAGTTCAACCATATTTTGGAATATGAAGTGTGGAACCTCTAACCTCTTAATCAAATTGTGAGGGATGTTACCAAAGAATTAGAGAAATAAATGAAAGTTTATTGGTGACATAAGAAAACAATAGTCAAACAACAACCTATGCAGAATTTGAACCAAGGAGAGGTCTAGAAAGGCAGAAAGTATAAATTGAGGGTTTAGCTCCTCTTTTAGTTTGTTATTTTTCTATCTCTTGATTTGCTCTTCCCAAATTTTTTTAGATTTAGTAGCGTCATATTGCACAATGACCTAGCACACATTAATCGCTGTGTTTTATATAATATATATATAAATTTTATATGATTATTTATCAATTTTCTCCTTCTAACCCTTCAAAGATGATGTTATTATGGTTCCTATGACCCGTTCAAGCACCAAATCGAGAAGCACCAAGCTCTCTCATGCTTCACTCTCACTCGTTGCTATTCTTGCTCATAATTCGTTCTTCCATACATGCACTAAGTACATCGAAATTGATGCTCTCTAGAGTCTAATAATTCTCATTTCGTTCTTCCCCTCTCACTTTTTTTTTTTAACTTTAAGTGGATGTATTAAGAAAAATTTAATCTTGTACCAATATATACTTTAATAAGACAACCGCAAAATATACGAAACCTTAATTTAAACTTTTTTTTTTCTTTATTTATATACTCTTGTGGGGTATTTGCATGGTAGAGAAACCACAGAAATACACAAAAAATACAAGCAAAATCTTTGATCCAAACAATGAAACGAAAGAAAAAGGGCAAGAAATTATTAATTGTAATTCAAATTATTTCCTCCAATTGAGTCGAAATGGTTACATTAATAAGGCCGAAGTGTGAAGAAATAAGCTGTCTCTTTGGTTCCCTTTTACATCATTCCAGAAGCATACGGAATTCCCTTGGGCTTAATCCAAGCATCGCCGTCGATAAATACCCTGGGAGTGAATTTAGCGGCGTGATCTGGCGTAATAGTTTTAATTCCTCGCCACTTCACCCTCTTGCTAAGATCGGCCCCTGGTCCCTTGTTCTGAACCTCCGCGTAGAACAGCGTGTTCAGCCCAAAATTGCCACCCCAAGGCAACCATCCCTCGGGCTGGATCAAATCGTCGATTTGAGACCCGATAATGAGGGTTCGTGAATATTCCTTCCAGGGTCGCCCCAAGTAAGCCTTGTTGACGGCCTTGAATGGCAAGTAAGCCGGATCGCCCATGAAGTGGCACCCTTGGAACACTAGGGCGGTCGGTTCGCGGCGGTTGAGCCGGCCTTGAGCCGTGACGATGCATTGTTGGTTATCCATTGGCTTTCGGACGATTAGTTTGCAGTTCTGGAAGACGGCGGCCGCGTTGCCGAAGACGAAGTCGATGGTGCCACTGATCGAACAGTCACGGTAGAACTGGCGATGGGCGTGGGCGTAGAGAGTATCTTGATACCCATCCATTTGGCAGTTGTAAAAGATCGCTCTATCGGATTGGACTCGTAACGCCACGGCTTGGTGCTTTGCAGCTCCAGCACTGTTCACGAATCCCATGTCTTTAGCGAAGAAATCAGTTCCGATCGTAGCTGTTTAAATATCAAATCCAATTCATTAGACTACTTTAGCAATATAAAAGAGTAAAAATATATTTATATATTATTGGACTTACAGAAAGTTGCGGTCTTGAATGTTTGAATGCCATCGATAAAGTTGAGACTACCAGTGACGACAGTCTTGGTTGGGCCATCGCCGTACATCGTAAGATGAGTCACATCCTTAGGAACAACAACGATTTCCTTATAAATTCCAGCCTTCACATAAATCACAAATGTCTTATTACTCTTCTTCGGCACATCAACCAAAGCCGCGCTGATCGTCTTGTATTTTCCACTTCCATCTTGAGCCACCACCACGTCCGGCTTCAGCCCCCCCGGTCCCGCCTGCATCAGCCGCCTCTTTCCTTCGCTCACCCACGACGGCATTTCCTCGTCCAACAGCCGTCGTCCCGTCGCTCCCGGCGTCGCTCCCGGCATTTGATTAAGTGATCCCATAATAGTGGACAATTCAGTTACGATCGCAAGACCGTTACTCGTCATTTCCTGAGCGGACTTCAAAAACTGCTGCATTTTCTGACCGGCATCACCGGTCGTGTTTTCGAATCCGTCCAAACAAGTCTGCTCGTACGTGAGGGCCCCACTAAGCCAGATCTTCAAATCGTTGACGAACTGGTCGAGTTTCGACATTTCGAAGGTGCCGATTCTTTCGAAAGATTGGGTTAAATCGTCGATGGCGTATTCCAGAAGCTCGCGGCAGTTCTGAAGGGCTTGGTTGGTTCTTGGTTCCTTGGCCAGCTCTTTGAGTGTGGTGGAATTTCTAATCGCCGTGTTTATATATTCGACGGCGACTTTGAAGCCGGCTTTCGCGAGCTCTTTCGGGTCCGTCGTGTTACTGGCTTCGGCCATCAGGCTCTGCTCGCAGGTTTCTTTGTAATCCGTTGGTCGACAAATGGATTGAATTGCTTTCGTCGATGTCTTAATCTCGGCACCTCCGTCACCGTGACCGTCACCATGACCCTCACCGTGATCGTCACCGTAGGGTGAGCTGTTGACGCCGACAGTAACGGCGACCACCATTGCAACGAGGATCAGAGAAGAGACGCTTACTATGGCGATATTCTTCTTCTTTTTGTCACCTTCGGCGTTCGACATCTTGGAAAAATAAAGTTTTTTTTTTTTTTGGGGGTTTTTTTTTGGGTTTTTTTTTTTTTTTTTTTTTTTTTTTTTTTTTTTGCTTTCAGAGCGGGCGGGGGCTTTAAAGTGAGGATTGATCGCCCCTTGGGCTCTGGTGTGGAGAAGATGTGGGATTTGGGGTGAATTTAAAGGAAGAGGACGGAGGTAAAAATAGAAAGTAAATTTTTATGGTAGTTATTTCTGTTAGTAAATGGGAGGTAAAAATGGAAAGTAGTTTAAATGGTCGTTGATTCTGTTAGTAAATGTGAGATGGGAAATTTGCTTCCCGAGAAAGTTGTGGGATTTGAGATTGGTATCATTTTTGGAACGTTCGTGGTTTTCTGGACCAAATTAATCGCAGTTGAAAGTTGTTAACCAACAGTGAAATTTTTATCGCTTTTTTCGGTTTTTGACTAATTATACTCATTTAGATATTTTTTTTAATAAATAAATCAACTCATTTTTTAATTGTTAGGAAAAATCAAGATGTAACAACAATTCTTCTAAAATGAAAAGTGTAACAACAATTAAATTGATAAGAATAAAGAGAAATAAAAGAAAAAAATTGTAATGCTGATATAGTATGAATATATATATATATATTTGGAGTAAATAACTTTGTATCTATTTAGTTAGTTTTAATAGGTTGTTGGACTCTAAAAATATCTTATAAGTTTTTGAAGATTTAATTTTTTGTCTGATATATTCAATTTTTTAAAAAACAGAATAACTAATCTATTAATAAAATTGAATGTTAGGTTTAATCCGCATAAAATTTCAATTTTGTGTTAGTAAGGCTGTAAATTTTAAAAAAATGAATAGGTCAATGACCTATTAGACATAAATTGAAAATTTAGGAACTTAACTGACATGAAATTGAAACATTAAGAACTTATCATACACTTTTTAAACTTTAAGGATCTATTGGATACAAGATTATAAGTTCAAGGACTAAATAGAAACAAATCTGAAAGTTAAGCAACTAAACTTGTAATTTACACAAAAAGAAATTTATAACTTTCAAAATACCTATTCTCCGTGTTCACATCATAAATGTTATTTTATAAATACCTTATTAATGTTTATGAAACTCAAATTATTTTTAGATTCTGCAATTTTAAAGGTGTATATAAACTAGGCATTTGATCTATGATGAAAACAGAGCACATCAATGCAAAAGTGGGTGTGTTGAATTCAAGGGGGAAAAAGTCATCAATCAAAACTCTCTATTCGCATTCTAGGAGAAAAAAAAATTATTTTCAAGGTTTAATACGGAGAAAGAACTCTAAGTGAAAAAACTCAACTTTCTTTCTCTGCATATAAGGTGTTGAAAAAAAATGCTACAATTATACATTAATTTGACGCATCTTCAAATCCCATTCTATTTAGTCTTGTCATTTTCTGTTAATCAACTAACGGTTCAAGGACCATTTAGAACTACTAGTCAAGTAATACGTGTAATGCACGTGAAATCTTAAAGTCTTAAATTAAAATAAGAGAAAATAGTAGTTTTTTTTAGTATATGCAATAAAAAATACCATATAACTTTGTTTTAATTACCATAAAATTTTGAAAGTTAGAGATAAAAATAAAAGATTTCTTATTATATAGTACGTATACAGACATAATAGTAACACACACGTACATAACACATTTTTTTAAAATGTAAACTTTGACAATAAGTTTAATAGTTATCTTATAAAAATTTCAAAGTTTAATAATTATCTTATAAAAAATAAAAATAAAAGGGGAAAATACACTTTTAGTCCCTAGGGTTTGGGTTAGGTTTCATTTTGGTCCCTGAGTTTTCAAACTCACCCGTTTAGCCCCTGAGGTTTGGTTTTAGTTTCATTTTGGTCCCGTCGGTTTTGTTCAATTTTTTTATTAGGGTTTGATGTTTGGGGAAGGAGGAGATGAATGAAGAAAAGAAAAGAAAAATAATAAAATAATAAAAAAATATTTAAAATATTTAATATATTATTTTAAAAAATAATATATATATAATAAAAACTAATGTCACGTCAACCATATGTAGAAAATTTGACGGAGGGACTAAAAACGTAACGAAAATCAAACCTCAGGAACTAAATTGTTGAGCTTGAAAACTCATGGACCAAAATGAAACCTAACCCAAACGACCAAAAGTGTATTTTTCCCTAAAATAAACAACTTAGGTTCTAGTACTAAAGAAATCATAAACTCCAATGTTTAAAACTCTTGGAAAATCATTTATGCAATAATTAAGCATTCTAAATTCAAAATACAACAAACAAAAGTAATCTATGAGGCACATTGAAATTCGATACTATAATTTTAAACAACTAATTTTGTTGGGAATATAATTAAATTTTATTAAATACAAAATTTAAAATGTTGAGATCTTAAAATGTGTATTGCAATCTTTAAAAAATTATATTTACTTAAGAGAATTTATGATTTATCCAAAAAATTACATTTGATTATATTATAAATATAAAAAATGATAGATAACAATACTTCTTTATCGACAAAAATAAAATTTTGAATTCTCAAGGTTTTATTGTGACACGGTTCACGACCAAAATACATCAATTATATATTTCAAGGTTTTGTCAATTTTATATTTTCTTTTTATACATTGATCACACCTATACACAAATAAATATATGAACAGTGGCATGAATAACCATCTTCATATGAACAGTTGCACGTCGACATCAATTGTACCTATTGGACACGACCAAAATAACACCTTATTGTGACACGATTCAATAGTGTTTCCCTCACGAATAACACAAATGTGTAATTTTTCATTTTTTTTAAATCTTGAGTTCTCTTATAAAATAAGAAATTTTCCAATAGTTTGAAATTTTTTCAATTATATATTTTCTTCTTATACATGGATCGCACCTATACCTGAATAGATACATCAATTCAATGTGTAACCCTCTCCATATGAACAGTCGCATCCCGTCAACATCAATTGTACCTATTGGATAAAATTTCATATAGTTTGACATTTAACCATCTTTTCACGAACAGTCGCATCCCGTCTACATTAATTGCACCTATTGGATTGAATGGACACTTATACTTGAAGGGTAGTGTCTCATAGCAAAGGACAAAATAGGAATTTACTTAAAAAGTAAGGGCATAAGAGGAAATGAAAAATTCTCCCCCCCCCCCTTTATATATAGTATAGATTTCTCAAACCTCGGGGATCAAAGTGTCTCTTTTAAAACTTTAGGACCAAACTGACATTAAGCCCAAATCTCAGGGACTAAAAATGTAGTTTACCCATTCTTTTATTTATCACATGTATTTATGTATATATAATAAATATATCTATTAAGTATTTACAAGTATAAAATAATACTAAATATACATTATTATAGTGAACATCAAAATGGACCTTAAACCAAACAGTCTCATAGTGAGATTTGTGCAATTGGTCCTTAAAGATTGAAAATGGGCCTAAGATTCGGTATAATGGATGGAAGTTGGCCCATTTGGGCTGGTGCAGACTACAGTGTTTGAGTTCTTTGCTCGGCCCAACCCAGTTGGATCTCTTAAGAAGATTTACAGTCCATGGGGCAGTTGCATAGATGTCAAATTGGACCAAATTAATAGCAAATATAACACTGTTGCAAACTAATTACAAATATAGCAAAATTAATTGTACAACACCAAAAAGCTGTTGTCGGATTCTATTCGTGTCTATCGTCGATAGACTCTGATTATTCAAAGTATATCAGTGTCTATCGCTGATAGACTTGGATTAATCAAAATCTATCAGTGTGATAGACTTTGATTAATTAGAGCCTATCACTGATAGACTCTGAATAATCGGAGTCTATCAGTAGACTGATAGATTCTGATTAATCAGAGTCTATCGCTGATAAACTCTGATAATCGAAGTCTATTAGATAGATTCAGATAGATTTTGCTATATTTGCAATTGTTTTTTTACATTGTGCTATATTTGCTATTAATTTGGTCCAATTTGCCACCCACTGTAATTTTCCAATTTTTTATTAAGAATTTATTGCTTACTTCTCCAAAAATTATATATATATATATATTTTTTAGTCCAACAACAATTTAGTTGTGAAAATTCGAATTCCTAAACTATGGTTATTTTGAAACTTTTCCAAAAATTTATAGCAAGTACAACCGATTATAAAAAAAATAAAAACCTTCACAAGAATAACAATTCGTATTGTATTAAATAAATTCACAACAACCGGATGTAAATTAAAAAGCAATAAATTTTTTTTTTTTTTGAAATATTCGTAATCACGATCATATTCATAGATAATGATTAATTAACCTCATGGAACTACTTAATTTAAACCAATATGATTCTAGGTTGCATAATGATTGAGTAATGAGTGTTTCGAACTATGAATTTAAGTGAAAATAAAATAGTCATAAAGAATAAATTCGGAAGTGCAAAATATTTTGTATTAAAAATGGAATAATTTTTAAAACAGATTTGAAAGATACATTTCATAAGGAAGGGAATTGAAGAGTGGAAGTACAGCTCCAGAAAAAGATTGGAAAGGGATGGGTGGGTTGGAATTCGATTCCTTTAAACGCCGACTCTTCACGAAATGTTGCCTTCCTTTCCCACAAGTGTCAAGCAATTGGAGCAGGCCCAGCTTCGGTGGGAATTTACATGTATGAAACGAATCCCAAGGAATTCAATTCCTACAAATCTCACTCCTAAACTTCCACCAAACTAACTACCACTAAATAATTTATTTAAGGCTAAATTATAAAAAAAATACCCCTGAACTATGAGGTTCGTTTTAAAAATGCACCTGAACTTTGAAAATGTTTCAAAAATACCCCTACCGTTGATTTTTGGATGGAAACCGTTAAAATTTAAGGTGAGAGAAGGAAAAAAGAAGAAGCATTTTTCAATAAGGGTATTTTTTAATTTTTTTTGAAAGTTAAATGATATTTTTGAAACTGAAACTTTAATGGTTTTCATCCAACAATTAACGACAAGGGTATTTTTGAAACGTTTTTCAAAGTTCAGGAGTATTTTTGAAACTTTTCAAAGTTCAAGGACATTTTTGAAACAAACCCATAGTTCAGAGGCATTTTTTATAATTTAACCTTTATTTAACTATAATTCCAATAACTGGGGTTTTTTTTTTTAAAAATATACTCTATATTAAAATTATGGCTTTTTCAATTTGACTTTTTTTTTTCTTTTTCTTTTTCACAGCACACCAGTTTAAAAATAAACCTATTATTTGAAATATTGTTTATATAATTCTCTTTTTTTTTTTTTTTTAATATTATAACTTGAGGAAAGTTCGAACCTCTCATGTGTAACAATATTAATATTATTTTTTTTTAAAAAAAAAACAATATTAATATTATTAGAGAAAGCAAATAATAAAAATCAATATTATATATAGATAAATATGCTTCACTACCAAAATGTACCTGAAGAGCAAATAGAAAATTAGTAAGATCGCTATTTTTGGCAGTAATTAAATAGACTATTTTATCATATTCACTACCTAATTTTCATAAAAACAAGTGGATAATATGATCTTTAATTGAAGAATCAATCAACTTCATCATTTTTGGTAAAATATTCCTCTAGATTCATACTCTTTTCTCCAAAATTTGAAGTTACTTTTTTCTTAGCTCATGACTTTGCCAAGATTTCGTGTAGTTCTCAAGAGTCATCTAGATATTCCTTGAACAAACACAATTGAAAATATTTTGTAGAATTTCTTCTGGCCTAGACATGAATAGAGTCACGAGATAAAGGTGATCTTGACGTTTCCAAGTAGAGTTCAAATTAGCAGCAACAGAAGTTTTGTCGTCTTTAGGATGGAAGACGAAGAACCTTTTCCTTCAAGAATATAATTTTTTCCGCCTCGTGATGTCAAAATATAGAGAGAATTAGTTGGTTCTAGACTAGGTAATGTTATTCTATTAGCTTTTATCATCTTAATTTGATGACCAAGAACAATACTGACACATTGAGAAGGCTTTTCTTGATCAACACTTTTGAGTGGAATTCAATTCATTCATAAAAATCATTTCATGCTGCCAAGTATATGAAAGAGTTATGAGGCTAACAAAACTGACAAGGAAGGAAGAGAAGAGTGGAAAAATGGCAACTTATAATAAAAGTCATCTATATTTTCATACAACCAATTGTAACACATTAAAAAAAGAAATTGATATAATATAATTATTAACTATTTTCATTACCAGTTAAGTTGTACTTCTGTTACCAAGTAATTCTCCATCCTTCATATCAAAAAGTGTATTTTTTTTAACCTGTAGGGTTATTTATTTATTTATTATTATTATTTTTTTTTGTAATAGTTAATATAATAGTATAGTTGAGATCATCAATTTTAAGGGTTTAATTTTTATATAAAAAAACACCTTCAATTGTCTTAAATTTTGGAATTTAAATTTAATTTAATCAGTTTTCTTTCCTTTTCTTTTCTTTTTTTTTTTTAAATTATAAACAGAAATCACTTCCTCGACTTGGCTTTGGTACGTATCTTTCTTTGGATAAATACGAATAAATCAACTTTACTTTAGAGATTACAATCAAGCCCATCCCAATAAAAATATTTATATTGCACTTCTACACCTTGGCTCCTTGTTCATTTTAGACATAAGTCCTCGTGATTTTGCTTTTTGGTTCCACTTAAAAGTCCTCGTACTAATGGAGATAAGATATTTGTCCTCTCTTTATAAACCTCCTTGTCTAATCAATGTGGGACTTTGGTCGCACTCCCAATAATGTAAAATATATATATTTTTTTTCATCAATTCAACACAATGGGGATTTAACTCTCTAAATTTTGGTCAAATTTATAACTTATAATATTTTTATCGTTTCAAAATCACTCCCAAATATGTACTTTGTTGAATATATATGTTTTAATCAGTTGAGTTATGTTCAAATTGACGTTTAATTGGACAATACTTTACTAATTTAAAGTTGTTAAAATATTATAGAGATCAAATGTACAGTTTTAATAAGATTAAGCTCTTTACCTAATTATTAAAAATAAAAAAAAGGAGAAATTGAGAAAAGCATGAAAAATAATCTTCTAAAAAAAAATAGAAAAAGCCAGAAAAATAAACCTTCTTTTGAGTGTTGCCGAACAAATTAGTCTGTTGTCGTCACCCTTATGACGTCTTTACTTAACCCCAAGGAATCCTTCGCCGCCCATTAACCAATATGAACATTGAATGAGTGAGACTATCTTTTTCACCATATAAGAGACTGGAAATCCAACTTGCATACAACATCAATTTATTTATTTATTATTTATTTTTTTTGGTAACCTTCCTTATCTGGATCAAAATATATGGTTTAATCAATTCAACTATACATAAATTGACTTTTTTTTTTTTGAAATTGACATCTAATTTAGTTTAATAGTTCATTAAATTTCAAATGATGATTTTATCTTATAGTTATAATATTTTTAGGATATCTTGAGGATCCCACATTGAAAAGAGGAGTAGAAACCTTACTGTTATAGGCAATTTTGGACCACCCTGACGTACAAGGAGCTGACAAGGACAACCGGGAAAATCAGACTGTGAGATGGACCCAAGAGGCGAAACCAACAAGTGGGACGGCCCAAGACCGAAGGGGTTGGGCCAGTGCTCGGCCTCGGCCCGCTCGCGTGGGTTGAGCCCGTCCGGCTCCGTTTGGTCCCCACCGCCTCTGGCTGTCTCGATTTGTCCCGAAACGCCACCGAATTCCTAAAAACCCTAGGAGGATGAGCAGGTATTTATACCCCTCTTCACGACTGAAGAAAGGGACCCGAACTCTCTACTCTCTTCTTTTACTCCCTAGTCCTCCTACTTCCGTTTTCTGACTTAAGCATCGGAGGCGGTGTGGCTAACACCACACCGGTGTGCAGATTTACTCTTTTGCAAGCCACGTCTTCCCTCACTCTCAAACAAATTTACTGTCGATTATCACGTGGAGCGAAGATAATTTACCTAGCTAAATTTGATGATCAACACTTACAATTTATAAGATACATACGTTATATATATATATATATATATATATATATATATATATAATTTTCTTACCCTTTTTCTTCGAAATATTTGTATAAAATAAGTTTAATTCATTCCAAACGTATTGAGAGTGTTCTAAAAGCATAATTTATTAAAACAGGGTTTTAAAAAAAAAAAAAACAAAATCATGTTAAACTAAATGAATCTACCAAAAAAGTTACCCTCCAGTATTCAAAATCCCTTTTCACCATAGAGCTTTAAAACCCATTGTTTTATTTATTTATTTTGAAGAACATTACTTTAGAAAGTATCTTCCTAATCATAATGTTCCAATCTTATTGCTTTAAAATTTTCACAATATTCAACTAACACTTGCAAAATGCTAAACTTTTTTTCCTACCCTTTTTATCAGAAAGTGTTTATATCAACTATTTTTAATTAAATCCCAAACATATAACAATTGTTCCAAAACCATAATTTATTAAAAAGATAAAACAAAAGGCCATGTTAAAAATAAAATAAATTAATCATCCCAAATATTCCCAATAATCCCTTTCACCATATATATTATTGCTTTTAAAACCCATTACTCTGCTTTTAAAAGAGTAACAGTGTGGGACCCACAACAGTTTCGAAGCTCTATAAAATGGATCAAACCAAATGAAGCTTCACAAACCAACGAAGCAAAAAGTTTAGAAAAAGAAAAAAAAAAAAAGAAAATTAATTTTGTTTGTGTGTTTTGGAAATTATGGGTCCTCGTCCTGAGCTGGCAAAGATTGGAAGAGAAGGGTTTGAGCTAATTGACGAATTCTTTGGTCGTCGAGCACCGGCGGCGGGAAGACGGGCGGCGAGGCCGGCTCTGCCGCCGCAGCCACCGCGTAAGGCGGAGCAACCTCCCAGGAGGAAGAAAGAAAAACCGGAGGCGGAGACTACCTCCGATCATCTGGCCAAAACCCGCGGCGGAGTCGTCGTAACAACTTGGCGTGCATTTACAAAATGAGTATAGCCTTGGTTTCTCTACAACTAGGACTCGTGGCGTGCTCATAATATAAATATATATAAATATGGGTACTAAACTGCAATATCTATATATATATATATATATATATATATATGAAGCTGTAGCTCTAGTTTACTGCTTGTTGGCTCTTTAGTATCAATGTATTTTAAGAACTACTGCTTATGAAATCTCTCTCTCTCTTTATAAGGCTCTAAAAGGAGACTAATTTAATCAACAAGATGTATTAATAATATTTATAATTTATTTAAGTTCACTGGAAAGAAAAAAGTATTTTTTTTTTTATAAAAAAATTGGAAATTAAATCAACTAAAAATTTTGAACCATCTAATCTCACAAAGAAGGAAGCTCCCAATTCTACAAGAATTTCATTTTACTATTATTATTATTATTATTATTATTGTGATTACTATTTCTTTCCAAGTGCGTGTTTCACTTTTTAAATACAAGTTCGCTTTGATTCAATTCAACTGTACATGATCCCAAAATTACAAGTTAAAATTGTGACCACATGAAATTTTGTTGATTTTATGATTTCACTTCGTTGTATTAAAAGAATGTTAAGTTATTTTTGCGTTATATAATTTTTTTTTTTATATAGCTATTTGGTTTTTAAAAATTAAGTTTATTAATCCTACTTTTACCTATAATTGTTTTTTGAGAAAATTACCTTTTTGGTCCCTAAGTTTTGAGGGATAGGTGCGTTTGGTCCCTGAGTTTTCAAAATAGACCTTTTTAGTCCCTGAGTTTTGAGAAATAGGTTTAAAAGGTCCCTAAGTTTTCAAAATGGACCTTTTTAGTCCTTGAGTTTTGAGAAATATGTTTAAAAAGTCCCTTATATTATTTTTTAAATTTTTATAAATTAATACTTTTTAATTTTATTAATTTAAAAAATCATTCAATATTAAAATATAATAAAAATTATTAGTTTAAAAAAGTTAAAAAAATAAAACCAAGGACTTTTAAAACCTATTTCTCAAAACTTAGGGACTAAAAAGGTCAATTTTGAAAACTTAGGGACCAAACGCAGGGACCAAAAAGGTAATTTTCCCTTTTTTTTTTTTTTAATACATCAACATTTAGGGGTGGAGGGATTCGAACCTCTGACCTCATGGTCGAAGGTACATGTCAATTATCACTAAGCTATGCTGGATTTGGCACATATAATTTTTTTTTTTTTTTTTAACTATACCTCATTTTCATATTTTTAAAAATCAAGTCAAAACTTTGAAAACAAAAAAACATAGTTTTCAAAAGTTTTTTTTTTTTTTTTTTTTTGGAATTTGATTAAGAATCTAAATGTTTCCTTAACAAAGATGGCCTATTCTCGACTATAAGGTTTACATGAACCTAACTTTTTTTTTTCTTTGTAACATTTTGTTTTGTTTTTTTTTGTTTTTTTTTTTTGAAAAATTGTAAAATTTTGTTTCTAAATGAAGTATTTTTTTTGGGGCTTTGCACAGATAGCAAAAACCGGAAAAATAATTGCAAAAATAGCAAAAAAATAAAATTATTTGCGAAAATTTCAAAAAATACGTTAAATTACGAAAATACCCTTAGTATCTCCAATAGTCTATCAGTCCCTATTATTGATAGTCAAAACTTTTTTTTTTGGCACATATAATTTTTTTTTTTTTTAACTATACCTCATTTTCATATTTTTAAAAATCAAGTCAAAACTTTGAAAACAAAAAAACATAGTTTTCAAAAGTTTTTTTTTTTTTTTTTGGAATTTGATTAAGAATCTAAATGTTTCCTTAACAAAGATGGCCTATTCTCGACTATAAGGTTTACATGAACCTAACTTTTTTTTTTCTTTGTAACATTTTGTTTTGTTTTTTTTGTTTTTTTTTGAAAAATTGTAAAATTTTGTTTCTAAATGAAGTATTTTTTTTGGGGCTTTGCATAAATAGCAAAAACCGGAAAAATAATTGCAAAAATAGCAAAAAAATAAAATTATTTGCGAAAATTTCAAAAAATACGTTAAATTACGAAAATACCCTTAGTATCTCCAATAGTCTATCAGTCCCTATTATTGATAGTCACTGATAGACTCTGATTAATCAGAGTCTATCAATGATAAATACTGATAGACTTTGATGATAAGTTTCAATTAATTGGAGTCTATTAGTGATAAACACTGATAGACTTTGATTAATCGAAGTCTATAAGTGTGTATCCCTGATAGACTTTGTTGATCATAATCTATAAGTTTTTATCGTGTTTAATTCAAGTCTATCAGTGATAGCCGCTGATAGAAAATAATTTAATTCAAGGCTATCAGTTTCCATCCATCAGTTTAATTTAAGTCTATCAGTGATAATCACTAATAGAAAACTGTTTAACTCAAGGTTATCAGTTATCAGTTTCTGTCACTGATAGAAATCAATTTAATTCAAGACTATTAAACCAATTTAATTGAAGTTTATCAATTTCTATCAGAAATCAATTTAATTAAAGTCTATTGACTTGTATCACTGATGGAAATTAGTTTAATTCAAATCTATAATTTTCTATCGAGGATAGAAATCAGTTAATTGAAGTCTATCAGTTTCTATCTCGGATAGAAATCAATTAATTATCAATTTATTGAAGTCTACCAATGATTGTTACTGATAGAAATCAATTTAATTGAAATCTATCAGTAAAGTACTTTGCATTGCAATCATCTCGGTAATTAGAAAGTCATCCAAAATTATTATACTACAATCATAAATTGAACAAAAAAATTAAGTCTCTTGTGGTAACTAGAACATAAAATCCAAAAATAACTATTACGAACAAGGGACTCTCAATCAATAATATAATTTTTAAAGCCTAGGACACAAGGTCCGTGACCACCACCAGAAAATTGCTATTCTTGTATTCTTTGTATTTCATTATCTATCAATTATAACCCTGATAGACTTCAACCAGTGATAGTCAGTGATAGACTACGATTAACCGGAGTATATCAGTGATATACTTTGATATACCTATACAAACACTCACCAAAATTGCTATTTTTGTATTCTTCGCATTCTTGAATTAAAAAGAAGGCCAATAAGAGCTTAGCTCAATTGACATAAAGTTGTACGGATAACCTCAAGGTCTGTGGTTCGAATCCCCCTCCACACATATTATCATATATATAAATAAATAAAATAAAATAAAAAGAAGAAGAAACAATCCTAACAATACCTTGTGGGAAGAAGAATAAAAAGCAAAACAAATCAAAAAAGAAAAAGAAAATGCACAACCTAATAAACTGCACAGAACAAAACAGAGGGAAAAAACATATTAATCACACAAGAACTCCACCCTCATAAATGCACAAAAATAAAAAAAAAATAAAAAAGAAAAAAAGAAATCATAACAACTCATAAATGCACAACAACAAAAAGAAGAAGAAAGCAAAAAATAAAAAAAAAAAAAAAAAGAAGAAGAAGAAATTAGCTCATAAATGCACAACAACAAAAAAAAAAAGAAGAAGAAAGCAAAAAAAAAAAAAAAAAAAAAAAAGAAGAAGAAGAAATCGTATACACAAGAAAAAAGAAGAAGAAGAAATAAGGGTAAATGGGAAGGGAGAGAAAGAGAAGGGTAAAATTGAAATATTCTAATTTTTTTGCCATATTTGCAATTCTTTTTACTTGATGCTAAATTTGCTATTATAGATAATTAATTTGCCACCCATTACAATTACTCTATTTTTTTTAGAGCGAAAATTCAAACCTTATGATAAAGAACCAATATTTTCTACGGGTAATACAAACTTAATTACTAACATGAACCCGATTATCAGCAAGACAAAGAAGAGCTAATAGAAAAATTAACAAGATAATTAGTCATATCATTAGTAGTTTTTACATCAAGATACCAATTAGCATCAACATTCAAATTAGGACTAATCATCCTTGCTTGCATTTGAAAAGAAATTGATTTTTAGGCACAAGAAGAATTATAGGTAAAATTAAAGCCTATAATCTTTGAGTGAAATTCAACTCATCCATCCATCATAATTATCTTTTTATGCTCATAGGCAAAAAAGAGTTATGATATACCATACTTAACAAAAATGATAAGGAAGAAAAGAGTGGAAAAATCACAACATATATGCTCACAATAATAAATCCCAATACTATTCAATAATTGTTAACAAAAGCAAAGGTTCCCCATATATTATAAGATATAACAAACTTTAACTTTTACATCAGCAAGTTATCTATCCATATACAACCAATTTACCAAATTACAGAAAACTGATATAACAAAATTACTCATGATTTTTCGTAACAACGTAACGGTGATATATCAATTTAACTAGTTAAGTTATACTCTTTTTAACATATAACTTTTCGTATTATTTATTATTAGAAGTGTTTTCTTAAACTGGTATGAAGAAAGGTTTGTAAAAGTATATAAATATGCGGTTAAAAGTTCTTAAATTTCAAGGTTTGTATCTATTGGTACTTGAACTTTAAAAAATGTCTAATACTATATATGAACTTTCAATTTTGTTTCCAATAAGTTCTTGAACTTAAAAGTGCCTAATAATAAGTACTTAAAATTTTGTATTTAATAGGTTCTTGACCTATTAAGCATTTTTTAAAATTCAACGAACCAAAATTGAGAGTTTATGATCTAAGGACCTTTTAGACACAAACCTCAAAGCATAGAGATTAATCTTATAATTTAACCTAAATATATATAGATAAAATCATTAACTTTAAGTTTATATGGTCTTTACAAAGAAAAAGAAAAAAATTAACTTAAATTTAATTAAATCATATTATTTTTATTATTATTTTTTTTTTTTAAAAAAAGCACTTCATCAACTTTGCTTTGGTATGTTTTTTTTAGTACATCAATATTTGGGAGTGGAAGATTCGAACCTCTGACCTCTTGGTCGATAGTACATGTCAATTGTCGTTGAAACTATGCTCGCTTTGGCGCTTTGGTACATTTTTTGTTTCTTCTTTTTTTGGGTGAGGATAATTAGAAATGTAGTGTTGCCTAGCATATACCTTGGATAAATACGAATAAATCAACTATTCTCTTGAGATTACATTCAAATCAAGCCATCCCAATAAAGATATTTATTATTTATATTTATATTCTTTGCCCTCCTACTCGGTTTTCTGCCCTTTCCGATGGAGTATGCATTATTATATAATAGTTAAAAAGGTATTGTTGGTTAACTATTTAATCTTTATTTTTTTTTAATTTTTGAAAATTAGATTTATAAAACATTTACTTTCACATATAAATTTATTTGTTTTATTATTAAAACTATGCTAAGGCTCCGTTTGGAATGCATTTTAATTTAAATGTTTTTGAAAAATGCATTCTTTAAAAAACATTTTGTATAAAAATTGTTTAGAATTTAAACACTCATATGTTTGGTTACATTTTCTCATAAATGATTTTAAAGTTACTGTATACTTACAAACTCTTTTTAAAAAAGTTGGTTTCAAGTGTTTCTCTCAAAATGATTTATTCTCAATCTCATTTTCTAATAAGTCATTTTTAGTGGTTGTCAAACACTATGTGAACAGAATATTACCTGTTAGACCGGATGAAACCAACTCCTTACTTAGATACCTTGTATTGACAGGTTGTAAAACAAAATCTCTTAGGGGTTGTTTGGGGCACTGAATAGGTTATAATAACCCCCTTTATTATAACCTATTCAGTGTTTGGGGCATCAACAAAAATAAATGTGAGGTGGGTTATTTTTACCCCCGATTATTTTATACATTCTCTACACTAACCATCATTCAACTCACCCGAATATTCTATCCATTTTCTACAGTAACTCTCTCCTCTCTTCTCCCATGCGACTCCTTGACTTTTCCAACGACCGTCGGTCGCCGTCGGTGAGCGAAGTTTCCGGCGACTTTTCCGACGGCCGCCGACCACTTTTCCAATGACTTTTTCGGCGATCGCCGACGATTTTTTCGGCAACCGATTTTTTTTTTCCATTTTTTTCATATTTCTTCTCATTTTCATTTTGAAAAATATAAAAAAAATGAAAATAACGAAAAAAAAAGAAGTAAAGAAAGAAAAAGAGGAAAAAAATTTTGGTCGTCGAAAAATTTGTCGAGAAAAGTCGTTGAAAACGTTGCCGGCATTAGGGTTAGAGGAAGAAAAAAATGATGAAGATGGAGTTTGAGGTTGAGGAAGAAGATGGAGATGGTGATGGAAATGGAGGAAGAAGATGATGAAGATGAAGATTGAAATGAAGGAATAAGATGAAGATGATGGAGGAAGAATATAAAGATGAAGGAAGAAAATGAAAAAGAAGGAAAAAAAGAAAAAGAAAAAAGCGATTTTTGGTCATTCCATGTTAGAAACACTTACTAGTTTCTCAGTTATCTTTCTACATATATGAATATGAAGTTTATTAAATATGGAGTTTTATTATATAATTTCTTTGTACATAAGCATTTACCATTTTTACGTTGAAAATAAAAAAATATGGTTTTCCAATATGAAATCATAAAATCACTTCTTTTGTGAAAAAAATCATGACCCTAAAACAAAGAAAATAAACTCTTACCTTAAGTTACTTTTGTTTCCTTTTAAGTTAAACACATCATTTAACCCGTATACCCAATACTTTATTTTTTTTACAACTGAATCCAAACAATTTTTTATTGATATTTGCAAAATATAATATTTGACATACAAAGTTGTATGAGGAAAATAAACAAAAAAAAAAAGTCAACTTGAACATTTGATTTAGAATCTCATGTTAAACATATCAGCAATCTAAACACAGAGTATTTTAACCCAGACTAAAATAATCTGCATCCCAAACACAGATTAATTTATCCCATACTAAAATAATCTACACCCCAAACACAGGTTATTTTATCTCCGACTATAATAATCTGCACCACAAACACAGATTATTATAACCCCTGGACTATTATAATCCCCAGATTATTATAACCACCAGATATTATAACCTATTCAGCGCCCCAAACAACCCTTTAGTATATAAAGATGATGAGAGATCAGTAAGGGGCATGAGTGAAAGACAATCTAGTATCAGTGAGAGTGTTTACCTTGAAGCTCTGTAATTCTGAAAGTCAATAAGATATTCCCTTCTCATCGTGGACGTAGGCATCTGTTGCTGAACCACGTTAAAGATTGTCTTCTTTTTCTTCTTCTTCCTCGATTGATTGCTTGTGTGTGTTGATATTCGTCATCTTCCTTCGAGAGAGAGTAGTTTTTCTGTGAAGTTCTTTGATTGTTTGTCTGAAGGTTCTTCAAACTTGCATGTTCATCTATGGTGCAAAATACGTGCCGAGCTGAGAAATAGAAACGTGTCAGCATAACAGTGGTATCAGAGCCCATTAACAGACCAATCAAGAATCAAAATCTTGGAGCCAAGAATGACTTTAGCGAGCTTTGACATAGAAAAGTTCGACGCGGTAAGGGGGATTTCGATCTCTGGAAGGCAAAGATAAAAGCTATTTTAGGCCAACAAAAGGCATTACATGCCTTGACCGACCCTTCGAAGCTGCCAACCTCAATTATAGAAGATGAAAAAGAAAGTTTCAACACAACAGCGTATGACACTATCATCCTAAACCTAAGCAATAATGTATTGAGGCAAGTAATAGATGAAGACACCCATCAAGATTTGGACCAAGCTAAACAGCCTTTACGAAACTAAAGATGTGCACAACAAATGTACCTAAGAGAAAAATTCTTACCTTTAAAATGGATGCTGGAAAAACCTTGTCAGACAACTTGGATGATTTTAAAAAGATGACATCAGAATTTAAAAATCTTGGAGAGAAAATTGGTGATGACAATGAGGCTTTTATCCTCCTAAATTTTTTACCAGATGTCTACAAGGAAGTAAAGAATGCCCTCAAGTATGGGAGGGTAAACATCACCATTGATGCCATCATCTCAGCCATTAAAACAAAAGAATTGGAATTGTTATCAGTAAAAAAGGAAACCAGTGAAGGCTTGTTCGTTAAAGGCAAAAACATGAACAAGGATGGCAAGAATCAGATCGAGGACAAGAACAAATTGAAGGTAAAGTGCAACTACTTCCACAAAGAAGGTCACATTAAGAGAGACTGTTATTCTCTTAAAAGAAGAAACCAACACCATCGTAACAAGAAGAATAGACAGCCTGAGGCAGCGGTAGGAGAAAATTCAATAACCTACTCTGATGCACTGGCCACGACAGACAAGAAGAATGAACAAGCTGAATCTTTTGAGAGACACGACTGGGTGATTGACTCTGGGTGTTCGTTCCACATGACCACCTCTAAACCACATGACCACCTCTAAAAGATGATTTAGTACCTATAGAGAATGAGATGGAGGAATCGTATATATGAGTAACAACCATACATGTAGAGTCATCAGGATTGGATCTGTGTCATTAAAGCTGAAGGATGGATCAGTTAAACTGCTCAGAAATGTTAGGCACGTACAAAATCTGAAAATAAATTTAATTTCCTTGGGAATGCTAGACTCTATAGGTTGTACCTATGGGGGAAGTGGAGGAACAATTGAAGTAAAAAAGGATTCCAAGACCGTGCTAATAGGAGAAAAGATAAACGGGTTGTACGTTGTGAAAGATGTTCAAATGGTGCAGTCGGCCTTGTTAGCAACAGAAAATAACCTTACCGAGTGTGATATGTGGCACAAGAGACTTTCACACATCAGCATCAAAGGGTTACAAGTTCTGTCCAAACAGGGGATTCTCCCTCAAGGCACAAGTAATAATCTAATTTTTTGTGAATACTGTGTTGTAGGGAAATAAAAAAGGCACAACTTTGTAAAGGCACAACAGACATCCAAGGAAATTCTAGAGTACGTGCATTCAAATTTGTGTGGGCCAGCCTCATCTAATTCCCTTAGTAACTCAAGGTACTTTCTCACTTTTATTGATGATTTTTCAAGGAAGAGTTGGATATTTTTCCTAAAAACAAAAGATCAAGTTTTCGAAAAATTTAAACAATGGAAAGCTTTGGTAGAAAAACAAACAAATAAAACTTTAAAATGCTTAAGGACTGATAATGGTTTAGAGTTTTGTAACGAGTTCTTTGATGATTTTTGTAAATCTAATGGCATTTTGAGGCATAGAACAGTAAGGTACACGCCTCAGCAAAATGGGGTTGCAGAAAGGCTTAACCGTACCATAATGGAAAGGGTAAGATGCCAATTAGCTGATGCTATGTTACCGAAAAGGTATTGGGCCGAAGCAGCCTCTTATAAAGTGCACACTCTCAACAGATGCCCACATACCTCCATAAATCTTATGATTCCAGAGGAGAAATGGTCAGGTAAGCCCCCTAAACTTGAACATCTAAAAGTTTTTGGTTGTGTAGGTTTTGTTCATCAAAATCAGGGCAAACTAAAACAAAGAGCTGTGAAGTGCATGTTTCTCGGGTTCACAGAAGGAGTAAAAGGGTTTAGACTATGACATCCAACAGAGAAAAAAGTGCATTAACAGTAGAGATGTGATATTCCGAGAGCAAGAAATGTATATGCTTAAGGATAAACCAGTAGAAGAAGATCCGAGAACTCAACACACTGAAATTGAGGTGGAGCATAACAGTCCCCCAATTACTTCCACAGATGAAACAGAAGAAACAGTGGAAGAGGCTGAATCTCAAGAAGAAGAGGATCCTACAGAAGAACCCCATGAAATCCAAGATCTTCTGAACTATTCCTTAGCAAGGGATAGACAGAGAAGGAGGATTGTTCCACCAACAAGATTCAACGAAGCTGACTGCATATCCTTAGCCTTGAATGTAGCAGATTTTCCAAACCTTGAGGAGCCTAGCAGCTTTGAAGAAGCAATGAGTGGTTCAAATGCTAGAGAGTGGATAGAAGCCATGAATGAGGAGATAAGGTCCCTTGAAGAAAATGAGACTTGGACCCTACAAACTCTACCTAGAGGCTATAGACAAATTGCTTCAAAGTGGATTTACAAAGTAAAGGAAGGCTTGTTGGAGTTCTCAAACCGAGATTCAAAGTGCGTCTAATGGCTAAGGGAGACACCCAAAAAGAAGGTATTGACTACACTGATATTTTCTCTCCAATAGTCAAACTTACCTCTATTAGGATGTTATTATCATTTGTGGTACAAAAAGATTTAGAGCTAGATCAGCTAGACGTCAAGACTGCATTCCTCCATGGATTCTTAACAGAAACAATATACATGAGCCAACCAAAAGGATATGAGAAAAAAGGGAGAGAAAACCTCTACTGCTTATTGAACAAGTCCATTTATGGACTCAAGCAATCCCCTAGATTCTGGTACCAGAGGTTTGATGAGTTCATATCCAAGATTGGCTTTAAAAGAAGTTCATTTGACAGCTGTGTGTACACAAACTCAAAGTCCTTTAGTCATTGTGTTTATCTACTATTGTACGTAGATGACATGTTACTCGCAAGGAAGACTAAAGGAGACTTAGCTAAAGTAAAGTCACTTTTGAAAACCGAGTTTAATATGAAAGACTTGGGAGAATAAAAAAGAATATTGGGAGTGGAGATAAACTGAAAGAGGAAAGACTCAGTACTCCAAATAAGCCAGACTAATTACTGTGGGAAGGTGTTAAAGAAGTACAACCTAGATGGGGCCAAACCTGTGACTACTCCTCTAGCCCATCACTTTAAACTTTCAGCCTCCAATGCTCCTAAGGAGGATGAACCAGAACACCTAGCCTTTATCAAGAAAGTTCCCTATTCCCAAGCAGTGGGAAGCTTAATGTACCTAATGGTATCTACCAGACCCGACCTAACCTATGCAACAAGTCTAGTGAGTAGATATATGGCTTTACCTGGGAAAAGGCACTGGGAAGCTGTCAAATGGGTACTTCGTTACTTAAAAGGGACTAAAGAAGCATCTCTACACTACAGAAGAAATGATCAAGCCCTAAATGAAGTTTGCGGATATGTTGATTCAGATTTTGCGGGAGATCTCGACAAAAGAAGATCTCTATCCGACTATTTTTTTCTTCTTGGTCAAAACCTGCTTAGTTGGAAGGCATCACTACAATTTGTAGTTGCTCTTTCAACAATAGAAGCAGAACTTATTGCTTTGACCGAAGCAGTCAAGGAAGGAATTTGGCTTAGAGGATTATTGCAGGATTTTGGTTTACAACAACCTAAGGTAAAAATCTACTGCGATAATTAGAGCACGATTTTTCTAACAAAAAATCCTCAATTCAACAGCAGGACCAAGCATATTGATATAAAATATCATTTCATAAGAGAACAAATTGAAAGAGGAGAAGTTGAAGTTATGAAAGTTCATACCACAAACAATGCGACGGACGTATTGACGAAACCCCTGTCACAGACCAAATTCCAGAGATGCCTCGACTTGGTAGGATTTCACCTACCAGAGAAAGGATGATCACATTAACAAAGAGAAGGGAAGTAAAATCGTTCAGATCGTTTGCTTCAAAGGTGGAGATTGTGAACAGAATATTACCTGTTAGACCGGTTGAAACCAACTCCTTACTTAGATACCCTGTATTAACATGTTGTAAAACAAAATCTCTTAGTACATAAAGATGATGAGAGATCAGTAAGGGGCATGAGTGAAAGACAATCTAGTATCAGTGAGAGTGTTTACCTTGAAGCTCTGTAATTTTGAAAGTCAATAAGATCTTCCCTTCTCATCGTGGACGTAGGCCTCTGTTGTTGAACCACGTTAAAGATTGTCTTCTTTTTCTTCTTCTTCCTCGATTAATTGCTTGTGTGTGTTGATATTCGTCATTTTCCTTCGAGAGAGAGAGTAGTTTTTCTGTGAAGTTCTTTGATTGTTTGTCTGAAGGTTCTTCAAACTTGCATGTTCATCTATGGTGCAAAATACGTGCTGAGCTGAGAAATAGAAACGTGTCAGCAAAACACACTACAATATTTTCAAAATGATTTTTTTTTTTTTCAAAATTAAACACTTGAAAAGTTAAATCAAACACACCCTTAATGATCCCAATAGTTTAGATTTATATTTAAACGGATTAATGTGTGATTTTAAAAAGTTTTAAATGTCAATTTTTTTTTCTTTTTTAACTATGTCACCATGTTAAATAGTGTTTTTTTTTCTTTCTTTCCATAATAATGTATTTTAAAATTTTAAAATACTATATAAACTAAATTGAAACTTTAATAAAATTAAGTTCCAATCCCAAATGCAAAAGTGAAAATTTTAAAGTGTTGGGATTAGATTGAAACGAAACAAAAACTATAGGGACTGAATTGATAATTTAATTAATTATTGAAAAAAAAGGACAATTTGACAAATATCAGAGAAATAAACAATCTTTTAATTAATTTAATTCTTGCTGAAGAAATTACTGTTGTCGTCACCACTATGACGTACCCCAAGGAATCCTTCGCCGACCCATTAACCAATTTGAACTTTTAATGAAGCTACCTTTTTGACCATTAAAGTCCAACATTCATAAAGTTAAAAACTTCATATATAAAGTTTCAAATTATGTTTGTTTCTTCCACAATTTCTAAATTAATTGTCTATAGTCATAATGTTTTTTAGACATATTGAGAAATTAAGGGTACGTTTGGTTCGTGATTTGAAAACAAAAATTTGAAAATAATGGATCAATGAAAACAAAGTTGTATTTCATGTTTTCAGATATGTGTTTGGTGGCAGATTAAAAAATTAGATCTCAATTTAAACAATCATTCAAAATGACATATTTATAAACCATAAACTATTTGTAGTTATCAACTAAATACTAAGTTGAATATAAATTATTATTAATTAATTTTTAAACATGTTACGTGTTATAAAATTTTTATAATTATTATTTTACAATATCATATAATTTATAATACATTATATTATACAAATTTTAATTTCACAAAAATAAATTGAGTTTATAACATGAAATACTTTATTTATTAAAGTTTTTATCTTTTTTAATTTAATTCTGCATTTAAAAATCTCAAATTCAAAATCTGGATACATTGAAAACATAAAACAAAATTGTATTCAGAATTTCCACTATTTGGATCACAGAATCCGAAAATAGTTTTCAAAAACATGTCTTCCATACGCATATTCACTTAATTCAGTGAATCTGAAAACATAAAACAAAATCTGAATTGTCTACCCAACAGGCCTAATATATCTCGTATTAGAACAAATGAAAACATAAAGTATAAAGTATGTTTTTTCAATGTCAAATTACGTATGGCACGACTAGTGCCCAAAAAGCCAACAGTTCAAATCTCCTAACTTAGGGTGCGTTTGGCGTTGATTTTGGAGGTAGTTAAAGTGATTAAAAAATAATTTTAACCGTTTTTAGTGTTTGGTAAAACCGATTATAAATTAATTTTTATAAAAGTACTTTTTGAACCACGTTCATTTGCAAAATCTAATAATCGTAGCTTTTTCGTTTAGCTTCTCTAAAAATCTAATCTGTAACTAACTATTTATCTTCCCTATGATTCATGTGAATCATTTTTTTAATTCAACATATTTTTATTCTATTATTTTATACTCATTTGAAATTATTTGTTTTTATTTTTATTTAAATTAAAATAATATTTTTTCCAATACAAGTAGCAAATTATATTTCTTAGCAAAATATAAAAACATCATAGGTTAAACATAAGATTATATTTTAAATCATACGAAATTTAAAACAATTATCTTATATGTTTCAAAAAAATAATTATCTTAAAATAAATTTGAAATTATCTTTTAAAATTTTGAAATTAAATATCAATATTAAATTTATTTATTGAAAAAATATAGTTAAGTTGCGATAATTTAGAATATTAATTTACCAAACACCTCAACTTGCTTTTTTGTCTATAAAGCTGAAATTTACCAAACACTAATTTACTTCGTAATACAGCTGATTTTCTTAAAAGCAAAGTTAATAGCAATTATTTTAGAAGCTACAGCAACGCCAAACTAAGCCTTAATATGTTGTTGGGAAAAAAAAGTTTTAATACAATTTTAAAATTAAATGTAATGGAAAATGATATAAAAAGAGGGTGGTAAAAAATACACTTGGAATGACACTTTGTTGAGGATCTCATCTTACACTAAAAAGATAAGTGAAGGCTTCACAATTTATAAAATACATGTTTTCCAAAAAAAAAAAATTATAAGATACATGGAGTTACTACACTCATTAGCCGATGTGTTTAGTTATTACGGAAAATTTTCAAAATTTTATGCTAACTTTAAAACACCTGCAAAATATATATATATATATATATATATATTTCAATTTTTCTTGTCTTTTTTTTTTTTTTTTGAGAAAGTCATTTTTTCTTGTTAGTGTTTGTATAAAGTATGTTTAATTTATCCCAGACATATTACAAGGGTTTCAAAATTGTAATGTATTAAAAAGATAAAACAAAAAGTCATGTTAAAATAAATTAATCATCCTAAAAATTACCCCAAATATTAAAAGTGTTTGTATAAAATATGTTTAATTCATTCCAAACATTGTGAAAGTGTTCTAAAAGCATAATTTATTAAAACAGATTTAAAACCCAAATATCATACTAACACAAAATTAATCTACCAAACAAAGTTACCCATCAGTGGCGGATCCAGAACTTTCTGTTAGGGGGGGGCTTGTTCAATAGAAAAAAATTGTCACATTTTTTAGGTTAAAATACAATTTTGGTCAATGTACTTTAGATCTCATTTCATTTTATTTTGTACATTTTTAAATGTCCAAATTTAGTTCGGTACTTTCAATAAACCTTAAAATTAGTACTTATTTTGGTAGTTTGAAGTAAATTTCTATTAAATTTGGTAAAAACGGTGATAATAATTTCCATTTAAGAAAAGACATGATGTGAATTTGTTTCCATAATTTATAGGAGGGCTATAGGCAAAAAAAAAAAAAAAAAAGTTAACGAGAACTAAATTTGGACATTTGTGAACACAAAGACTAAAATAAAACAAATCTCAAAATAAAAGATAAAAATAAAAATCATAATAATTATAATTTTTCAAATAGAATTAATTATTAAAAAACAATCTACTAGCATTTAAAAATATTATAGGTCTAATTTTATTTCCTTGTATGGTTTTCTACGTATTAAATCAATGAGAATAATAACCTTTTTAATCAATATATATACTTATAAAAATTTTATAATAAAACAAAAAAAAAAGTTATTAAAAAAAAAAAGAAAACAAGTTATTAGTGAAAAAAATGGACTTAAAAGCGAAAAAAAAACAAAAAGATACGTTTCAGTAGGCTCGAACTCGAACACTGGACGGTAATAAAAAAAAGGGACTTAAAAAGCGAAAAAAACAAAAAAAAAACACCTTCCGGGTGGCTCGAACTCGGACGCTCAAAAAACGACAAAAACAAAAAAAGAATACGTTCCGTTTGCCTTGAACTCGAGCGCTGGGCACCGCACAGGGGGGCTTCAAGCAGTATCACCAATGATGCAAAGTGAAATTTTGGAAAAGTAAGTGAAGTTTTTAATATTAGTATAATATACAGTAAAGTTCAGGGGGGCTCGAGCCCCCCCTGGGCCTACTGTAGCTCCGCCGCTGTTACCCATTATTGGTTTTTCTCTCTTCTTGAGAGTCATCCCTCGACGTGAGGGTTTCCCCTGTTATTGGGGTTTTAGGGTTTCGGTGAGTTGGAGGCTAACTGGTGGCGGCGCGGTCGGTCGGCGGCAGAGACGGAGCGACGGCGGGTTGGCGGTGGCGGTGCTCCTTTGGCGGCGTGCGGCGCGGTGTGTGGTGGGTTTCTTGTGCAGATTTGTGGCGTGCGGCGGAGGCAGGTGAGGGCTGGGTTTCTTGGGCAGATCTGTGGTGTGCGGCGGTGGAGGCGAGGTTTCAGACTCGGGGTGGTGGTGGCGGTTTCCTCCGGCGGCGTGCGGTGTGGTGTGTGGTGGGTTTCTTGCGCAGGTCTGTGGCGTGCGACGGGGACAGGTGTGGGCTGGGGTTTCTTGGGCTGATCTGTGGTGTGCGACGGTGGAGACGAGGCGTCTGACGCGGGGTGGCGGCTGGTTGCGACGGAGGCGGGTCGGCGCGATGGGTGGTCCGTTGATCTGAGCGGGCGGTGGGTCTGGGTTTCACCATACGAGTCGAGCTTTACCGTTTGTTTTGTGGCGCGATTTGGGTTTGATACGGCGGCCTGCGGGGTGGCTTTGCGTGGTGGTGAACAAAGTGGGTCTGGGGGCTGGCAGTGTTTTGGCAGTGGGTTGGGTTCTCTGGCAGTGTTCGTTTTTGGTTGTAGGTTGTGTTCTGGCAGTGTTTGTGTTTGGTAATAGGGTGTGTTCTGACAGTGTCTTGTGTTCTGGCAGTATCTGTGTTTGGGCAGTAAGGTGTGCTTGTGTTTGGCAGCGGGGTGTGTCTGTGTTCCAGTGGTTGTCTGGTTGGTGTGTGTGCATCTAGTGGGTCGGTGGTGTGGGTTTGGAATAGGCTAGTAAGGGGCGAGAATGGAAGACTTAGTTAGTCGATGGTGTTGGGTTTTATGCCCTAAAACTCGTAGATAGTGAATGTAATCGTTGACCGGATATTAATGAAATAATATTGATATATTTTTCCATTAATTGTTATTAGTTATTTTATATTTGTCTTTGCCAAATAATATCCCTAATCCAATAAACTAGACATCCAAGGTTGTAATATGAGTCTTGAACTATATGTAGCGACATATGGGATCATTGTTCAAGAAACAACCTAAAGGGTCTATAGTATAGGGATAAGACTGGGTGCCTTATCCTGGTGACACTATGGATACGACCCACTTTGTATTTGATACAAACGCTGCGATCCAACGCGTTCGTGTAGGAGACATGCGAGTGGGGGTATCCTATGCAATGAGTTTGCATAAGACCGGACTGTGAAATAGTAACCACTGGTTATAACACCGTTAACTAGTTGGTTTTCTATTTCACTAGGACGACCTAGACAACTTAGTCTTAATCCTGAGTTGATTATGGACTCCTGCTCATGAGAGATTGTCCTTTGATTTGTATGGGTGAGAGTGGCCAATACGCCGACTCAATAAGCCTACCACTTTGGGGACAAGACCGAATGGAGAGCTGGGAACATAATCGTACAAGATGGAATTCACTCCTTCCCAACTTTAGGGAAACAGATGAGTGTTCCCTTAAGTGGTTACTCCGAGTCTTGAACAAAGGGCCCTACCCTCTCAATGGCACGAGAGGGTTTTCTGTTTGATGGTTGGACCACAAACAGGTTGTTCATTAGAGGAGAATTGGTACTTAAGGAAATAGAGGTAACCCAGGGGTAAAACGGTAATTTGACCTAGCTGGTGTTACGGACACTCGTGAAGGACTAACTAGTCGATATTGGTCTAGATCCGTGGACACAGAAAATATGTCTGCAGTGAGAAGAGTGCAACTGTGAGTCTATAGTGGAATGTACACATAGTTAACGAATATTGATTAATGTGGTTAATGAGTTTGACCAATTAATCTCACATCGTTGGAGCTTCTGATCTGCAGGTCCATTAGGTCCCACTGGTAGCTCGTAAAGTAATTTGAGGCAACTAAGTAATAAAAGTAAATTGAAAATGTTCAATTTATCAAGGGAAACAAATATAATATATATTGATATATTATTATGAGAGAAATTAATATTTGAAAAGTTCAAATATAAATTTATGGAAGTTTGAAAGAGTTCAAAATAATGAACTAATTAATTTAAGGCCTAAAATGTATTTGGGCAAATTAATTAATTCCAGGCCGGGAATTAAATATGTGATATTTAATTGGTGGTTAATTAATTAAAGAATTCATTAACCGGGAATTAATCAATTATGGAAATAATTAATCACTTAAGGAAGTGATTAATCATTTATGGAAATGATCTAATCACTTATGGAAGTAATTAGTCATTTGTGGAAAAGATTAATCAATTATGGAATTGATTGATCATGATTGATTGATTAATTAAGGAATAAGATTGAATCAATTATGGAAAAGATTGATTTAATTGAATATTATATTCATGGCCTCTTTTCTATAAATAGAACACTAGACCTAATTGGTCATGACACTTGACACTCTTGAAAGACAAGACCTAGAATTCTCTCTAGCCTCCCTCTTAGAGAAAGACTCCCACAAGTCTTTTGCCTCCTAGACTTCGAGACATACCGGTGTAACCTCTATGGTCATTGTGTCAATCAAAGAAGAAATTTCCAGCGAAGAAAAACAAAGGCGGCTGCTGCGATTTCGTTCGTGGAGTGTCGTTGGCGAAGAACGGTCAAGTCTTCAACGAAGGTTTGTAATGGTTCTTCCTCTTTTCTTTAGAAAAGTATTAAAAATAAATTTAGATTTATTTTAGCATGTTTAAACCAATTTTACAGCGGCTTTAAAGGTTGTTTAAAGTTTTGTTTGAGTTATCGTAACGGTATTTTAATGTTAATTAATATACGGCGTAAGGTCCAATAGATGCGCTTCCGCTGCGTGGGGACTTTTATTCCCTTCAGATGGAACTCGTGGAGATTGACAGAGGAGGAGGCAGAGATGGTACGACCAGAGGATGGGACACCGGTTCTGTCAATGGGCTCGATAGAGCTGTGTGTGATAGGTAAAGTCTTCTCCTCAAAGCGGGTAAATGTGGAGGCATTTCGAAGTGTTATGAGGGCAGCATGGAGAGTTCATGGGACGACGCGCATAGAATTTGCGGGTGTAAAATTATTTGCTATTCAGTTCCGTTCCAGAGGGGAAAAGGGGCGTGTGATGTCGACAGGTCCATGGGCTTTTGATCGGTCTTTGGTGGTTCTGAAAGAGCCGAGGTCTGCAGGTTCGGTTTTGGATGTGGAGTTTAATGATTGTGCCTTTTGGGTGCAGATTCATAATGTTCCTATGCACTGGCAGACGAGAGAGATGACTCGACAGTTGGGAGATAAGATCAGAACCGTGGAGGAAGTTGGTGGATCACAGGGAGGCGATTGGACTGGGCCGATTCTTCGAATAAGGGTTTTTTTGAGGATGGATAGTCCACTTAGGAGGGGGTTCCGGTTGCAGGATGAGGAGGGTAAGGAGTTTCGGTGTCCGGTCTTGTATGAGCGACTACCAGATTTTTGTTACGACTGTGGCTGTCTGGGGCACTCGAGAAGGGAGTGTGGGGCGGTTAGGGAAGGTGCTTTGGAGCAGCAGGGCGAGCAATATGGTGATTGGCTGAGAGCAGGTGCGGGGCTTGGGGAGACTTGAAGGCGGATTTAGGAGGGAGGAGTGGATAATGTAGCAAGTCGAAAGCCTGAGACCCCAAAGCCCTCTACTGAGGGACAGGTGACCCATGATTCTGTTCCTAAGAAAGCGGGGAAGGAGATTGCTAATGCTTCAGGGGAGGGGGGGTAGTGGAGAGGGGGACAGTGTGGTTGTGGTAACAAGGGGGGAGGGGTTGGCTGACAAGGGAAAGAGGAAGCAGAAGGTGGGGTGTGTCACGGATGAGAGTGGGGTAAGTGAGAGGGGGAAGCAGAAGGTGGGGTGTGTCACGGAGGTGAGTGAGGGGGGGAGTGATGGGATGTTGGTTGACTCCGTGGGGCAGGGAGGAGGGTTGGAAGTGATGGGGAAAGGGGGTGGTGGCAGAAACTGGAAGAGAAGGGCGAGGGATGTCTTGTCTGATGTTACCAATCGAGATGTCTCTCTGGGGTCCGTTAATGGTAAGAGGAAGGCAGGGAGTGTGGAGGGTGATACGCAAATTGCTAACCGCAAGTGTACGGGCCCAAGTTATAATATAGTGATTTAAAATCGAATGTCGTCCTCTGGATTGGTTTTCTAGTTCCCCTAATTATTAAAGGTATATTTGCCCAATTTTATTTAGAGAAAATAAGCGAGAAATATGCAAATCAATTAAAAACTAATCAAAGCAATAAAATGTGGGAACTTAATGGAGAAAGGCCTTAGGGAATCGATTTCACCTATTAGATGCATGAATTAATTTAACGAATAATTAAGAACAAATTCGTACAAGTTTATAAACCAAGGATTATGAATAATTAAAAGCCTCTCCCGAGTGCAATTAATCCTTTAAGAAAATTAAGAAATTGATATCCCTATCTAGTTTCAACAATAAGCTTAAGCAATAAAAACAATCCTCATGACGGTTTCTCAAGTAATTCCAAATCTCTCGATTAACGAATTACCTAAGTCATGCAATTGAAAGTCTAATCTAAACTACCCTCTCCCGAGGGATTAGTTCAGAAACAACAACATACAATCCGTGATCAAGAGATTATAAGCATTAATCATACAATTGCATAAATAAACCGCATTACGAAACGTCCTAAAAAGCCGTAAATTAATCCATACAAACTAATGGCTACATCAAGCCCCTAAGAAACGAAATCTAGCTACACATGGTCTCTAAAATACAATCGAAATTCGTCCGAAACATGCTAAAAATCAGTACAAGAAATAAGGGAGAAAGATTAAACTCGTTGGCCGTGATTCCCGTGCGTTCCCGTCACGAACCTCTCGATCCAAGCTCCTTGAATCAAGCCCCTTCAGTTTCTGCCTTGTTCTGTCCGTTTTCTCTCTCTAGAAGTCATTTTCTCTCCCCAAAACAGCTCTCCTAATCTGAAAGCATCGTTTTCTTTAAATACTGTCGATTCTGCGTGACAGCGTCTCGACGCTGTGTCATGTACGCCCTAATTAAATCTGGAAAGCTCGCAGCGTCGAGACGCTGTGGAGGTAGCGCCTCGACGCTGCCCCGAATGCGCGCGCGTGCTCACTTATGCCCAGCGTTGAGACGCTCCAAGGGCTAGCGTCTCAACGCTAGGCCTTTAATTGATCTTCCTTTTCTATTTTCTTGGCCCGAACTTATTCTTTAGCTCCTAAATCATCGGTAAAGCTCAAAAATGTCGATTTCCATTGAAATACTTGATTCCTACAAAACAAAACCAAATAGAGATAAAAATGCTCAAATAATACTCAAGACTAACGGTAAAATCATCTAAAATATAGCATAATAAATTGCACTATCAGAGGGTGAGGAGCTGGGGGGAAAGAAGTTGAAAGGGGGGGAAGTAGAAGGAGTTGGGTTAGATGTACCTGATGTGACTGATTTGGCGGCGGCTGGGTCCCAGCCCCGCCGGAGATTATGAGTTTGATTTTCTGGAATGTTCGGGGGTCGGGGTCACCTCGAACATTCAGGCCCCTGACCAAGCTGGTTCAGGAGAAACGACCTCAGGTGCTATTCTTATCTGAAACAAAGGTGTCTGCTAGCAGGATGTCTTCGACGAAGCGTTTGTTGGGGTTTGATAACTGCTTTTGTGTTGACTGTCATGGACGGAGTGGTGGGTTGGCCCTCATGTGGGTTTCCTCGATATCCTCCAGCCTCATCTCTTTCTCCAAGAATCACATTGATGGGTGGATCTCATGGGGTGGCCGTAGGTGGAGGCTCACTGGTTTCTATGGTTTCCCTTCAGCAGATATGCACCCCCAGTCATGGTCTCTTCTGTCTAGACTGAGGGGCTGTGCTGAGACACCGTGGCTGATTGGTGGTGATTTTAACGCCATCCTATGTCAGGATGAGAAGGATGGGGGCAGGGATAAGTCGTTGTCTGAACTGGCTGCCTTTCAGAGTGTGGTTGATTTGTGTGGTCTACGGGACTTGGGTTTTGTGGGAGATTGTTTTACTTGGGGTAACAGACGGCCAGGAGGTGAGACGATTTATGAGCTGTTGGATCGGGCCTTTGGCAACACACCTTGGACGGACCTCTATCCGAACTATGTGGTTAACCATCTGGATTACAGCCGGTTTGACCATAGGCCAGTGGAGCTAATTCTTACCCCCTCGTCGCAGTGTTGGTCTCAGAGTGGTCAGCGGATTACTCGTTTTGAGGAAACTTGGCTTAGGCAACCGGATTTGCGGCAGATGGTTGGTAGTTCGTGTGCCGCAGGGCCTGGGGAGTCTAGTGATATAACGCCTTTGGCTATTGCCAATAAGGCTAAGAGATGTATGCTTTCGATGGTTGTTTGGGGTCGATCAAAGTCCGGGAACTTCCCGAGGCACATCCGTAGTGCGAATCAGAGGGTTTAGTCGGCCATCGCTGATCTTAGTACATTGGACTCTCGTGCTTTGCTTGTTCAGGCTGAAGCTCAGTTGGAGGAGGTGTTGCAGGAGGACGAGGTATATTGGAAACAAAGGTCTAGGGAGTTATGGCTTCGAGAAGGGGATCACAACACTCGGTGGTTCCATTGTCGAGCCTCTTACCGCCAGAAGCTTAATCGCATTGGAGGGTTGGAGGATGATCAGGGAGTGTGGCAACAAGAGAAGACTGCAGTTATTCAGGTGATGACTGACTATTTCCAGCATCTGTTTTCCTCATCGGGTCCGAGTGTCCAGGATTTTGAGGTGGCACTGCGAGATTTGAATCCTTCCGTGGATGATGAGATGAATCAGGCACTATTGCGACCTTTTACCAAAGAAGAGATCCTGTTGGCTTTGAAGCAGATGCATCCTAATAAAGCCCCAGGTCCAGATGGGTTGTCGGGAAGTTTTTACAAGAACCACTGGGACATTGTTGGGCCAGATATTATTCAGAGTTGTTTGGCAGTTCTGAACCACGGATGCTCCCCAGGTGCTGTTAATGATACTATGATTGTGCTCATCCCAAAGGTCAAAGCGGCCTGACGGATGGTTGACTTTCGCCCTATCTCCCTTTGTAATGTGAGTTACAAGCTGATCTCGAAGGCTTTGGTCAACCACATGAAGTATATACTGCCTCAGCTGATTTCACAGAATCAGAGCGATTTTATCCCAGGCAGGTGTGTTGTGGACAATGCCATTCTGGGGTTTGAGTGTATCCATGAGCTGCGGAGGATAAGTAGGGGGAGGACCAAATGGGCGGCGCTAAAACTGGACATGAGCAAAGCATATGACAGGGTGGAATGGGCTTTCCTCCGGGAGATCATGCTACGACTGGGTTTTGCACAACAGTGGGTTGACCTGATCCTCCGGTGTGTCAGCTCAGTATCTTTTTCTTTCAATCTGAATGGGGAAAATGTGGGGCAGGTGGTACCGTCTAGGGGTCTCCGGCAGGGGGATCCCCTCTCCCCATACTTGTTTCTGTTATGTGCTGAAGGGTTGTCTAGTCTGCTGTATGGAGCTGAGCGGAGGTCTCAGATTACGGGCTTTCGAGTTTAGCCCATCGATTTCGCACCTGTTTTTTGCGGACGACAGCCTCCTCTTCTTTAGGGCCATCGGGAGTGAAGCGTTGGTCATTCGAGAGCTGCTGGTACGGTATGAGAGGGCGTCAGGGCAGACTATCAATTATGAGAAGTCTGTTGTTGCTTTTAGCCCGAATACGGGGGAAGAGGCTCAACAGTATATCAGCCAAGTTCTTTCCGTGTCAAGCTGCCCATGTCATCAGCAGTATCTAGGCCTGCCTTCGTTTATGCCACGTAACCGGTCGGGGGCGTTGAAGTTTGTGAAGGATCGTATTTGGCGCCAAATTCAGGGATGGAAGGGCAAATTCTTCTCAGTTGCGGGAAAGGAGGTTCTCCTCAAGTCCATAGTTCAGGCGATTCCTTGCTACACAATGAACTGTTTTCGACTGCCCAGGGGTTTGATCAAGGAAATTCACAGGACTATGGCTAGATTTTGGTGGAATGGTTCTGAAGAAGAAAGGCGAATACATTGGCTGAGTTGGGATTCTCTATGTCTCCCAAAGTGCTTGGGTGGGTTGGGGTTCCGTAATATGGATCACGTCCTGTTGGCTAAACAGTGTTGGCGTGTTCTCCAGGATCCTTCCTCTCTTCTAGGCTCTGTTCTAAAGGGCCGTTATTTTCCCCAGTCAGGGTTCTTGGAGGCAGATATTGGATCACGTCCATCTTTCGTCTGGCGCAGCTTGTTATGGGGGCGGGAGCTCTTAGTTCGTGGATGTCGTTGGAGGATTAGTAATGGGCGTGCTACGCCCATCTATGGCTCGAACTGGCTGCCGAATGAGTTCTCACTTCAAATACAGTCGGCTCCAGTGCTTTCCCCTGCTAGTACGGTGAGTGAGTTGTTTACTGCGTCTGGTGGATGGAATGAGGCTTTGCTTAGAACGATTTTCAATGGGGCTGATTGTGAGGCTATTTTGAGGATCCCTCTGCGACATGGCTCGGGGGAGGATCACTTAATCTGGCACTTTGAGAAGCACGAGAATTTTTCGGTGAAGAGTGGGTATCGGCTTGCTCATACACTGGCTACCCAGGACCGACCTGGCTCCTCAAACTCTGAGAGAGTGCGCATGTGGTGGTCTGGCCTCTGGAGGTTGAATGTGCCCAATAAGCATAGGTTCTTCCTCTGGCGTCTGTGCCACGACCGCTTGCCAACTAAGGTAAACCTTCTCAAACGTGGGCTCAGTGTATCCCCTTTGTGTGTTTTGTGTGATGATGATGCAAAGGACTGTCTCCATCTGTTCTGGGCCTACCCTGTGGTTAAGAGTATGTGGTTGGGCTCTAAATTTGCTCTCCTCTACCAACCTTTTTCCCATCTCAGGTTCGAGGAAATCATTGGGGCGATGAAGGACAATCTGACAGGGCTGGACTTTGAGCTTGTGGTCATCTTTTGGTGGTCTGTGTGGAATCTTCGAAACAGCTTGAGTTGGGGTGGGCAGCCAGACGGCCGAGATCTCTGGGCATATTCGAGTGATTACCTCAGTGCCTTCCATGTTGGTGGGAGGCGTTGCGTAGCAGGAGACTGTTCACGAGCTCAATCGAGAGATCAGGAGGAGCGCGGTGTATGGAGGCCGCCCCTTAATAGGGAGCTGAAACTTAATACCGATGCTTCTGTGAGGCCGGGTACAGGGGAAGCGGGGGGTGGCTGTGTGCTGCGTGGGGCTGATGGTGAGGTCTTCATGACAGCTTGTTTGAGTTTACAGAGGTGTTGAAGCGTAGATTTGGCTGAGGGTTGGACTGTGTATAGAGGGATCCAACTTGCTCGGCAGTTGGGGTTTGTAGATTTTGTGGTGGAGACTGACTCTCTAAGGCTGGTCAAAATCCTACATGGTGAGCTGCATGATGTATCGGAAGTGGGGTTGCTGTTGGACGACATTCGAAGGATCCTCAGTCCTTGGGACAACAGTAAGATTTTGTTTACTCCGCGTCAGGGAAACAAGGTTGCGCATGCTCTGGCTCGCTTGGCCTTTTCATACGCTGATCGTGTCTGGCTTGAGGAGTGGCCTAGTGAGGTCTTGGACGTCCTGAGGGGTGATGTTGTTTCAGCTGCGTGAGAAGGGCTTCTTAGTGCGATAATGATGTTTCGAGCTAAGCTTTTTCAATCTTTCCTAATCGTTGTGCCTAAACTAGGGAAGGTTTCTGTTTCCCTTTCACTTGTCGTTTATACATTGTCTTATGGTTGCATAGTAGATGGACCTGTGGATAAGATGGGCCATAACAATGCGTCATCTTGTCATATCTTGACCTAATTTGAGGGTCCAATGCCTATGAGATAGGCGACTCAGGGATGTGCACGCTTTGCGAATATGGGGCGACGAGTGTATGAATGCTCTCGCTAAAATGTTGGTCGGTATGCTTAAAACGCCAAGTAGATGAAAGACAGTTTGTGCACATGCTTCCTGTCTATGGTTTTTGCCGAGGAGCTCAAGGTGGTAGACGGAAGGCTGCTTAATATTCCAGGTAGATGGACCAGTGCCCATGATTCGTGGTCATTTTGATAGTGAGTAAAAGCCAGTCTGAAAGCCAGTGGCTAGTTTGGGAGGAAGTTGATTGTGTTTTGGCGGCTAGCTGCATTGGGGGAATCCAATCTGATTGTTTTTGTTTAGTTCTGAACTGTATTCTTTGGGTGGTTATACCAATTCCTTGTATCAAAAAAAAAAAAAAGAAAAAAACAAAGTTACCCTTAAATATTCCAAATCCCTTCTCACCATAGTGCTTTAAAACCCTCTATTTTACTTTCTAACAAACTAAAGTATCTTTCCCAATTTTAAATGTTCTAATTTATTACTTTAAAATTTGAGTAATTGCAGTGGGTGGCAAATTAATTATCTATAATAGCAAATTTAGCACCAAGTAAAAAGAATTGCAAATATGGAAAAAAAATTAGAATATTCTCATTTTACCCTTTCTCTTCCTCTCCCTCCCCATTTACCCTTTCTTGTGTATACCATTTCTTCTTCTTCTTCTTCTTCTTCTTTTTTTTTTTTTTTTCATTTATGAGTTGTTATGATTTCTTTTTTTTTTTCTTTTTTTTTCTTTTTTATAACGAGCTATTACGATTTTTTTTTTAATTTTTTGTGCATTTATGAGGGTGGAGTTCTTGTGTGATTAATATGTTTTTTTTCCCTCTTTTGTGCTGTATATTAAGTTGTGCATTTTCTTTTTCTTTTTTTTTTTTTAATTTGATTTGCTTTTTATTCTTCTTCCCACAAGGTATTGTTATGATTGTTTCTTCTTCTTTTCATTTCGAACCACGAACCTTGTGGTTATCAGTACAACTTTATGCCAATTGAGTTAAGCTCTTGTTGGCTTTTTTTTTTTTTTTTTTTTTTTTTTTTAATTTAAGAATGCCAAGAATACAAAAATAACAATTTTGGTGAGTGTTTGTATAGGTATATCAAAGTATATCCCTGATATACTCCGATTAATCGTAGTTTATCACTGACTATCACTGGTCGAAGTCTATCAGGGCTATAATTGATAGATAATGAAATACAAAGAATACAAGAATAACAATTTTATGGTGGTGGTCACGGAGCTTGTGTGCTAGGCTTTAAAAATTATATTGTTGATTAAGAGTCGCTTGTTCGTAATGGTTATTTTTGGATTTTATGTTCTAATTACCACAAGAGACTTAAAATTTTTGTTCAATTTATGATTGTAGTATAATAATTTTGGATGAGTTTCTAATTACCGAGATGAATTGCAATGGAAAGTAATTTACTGATAGATTTCTATTAAATTGATTTCTATCAGTAACAAACATTGGTAGACTTCAATTAATTGATAATTAACTGATTTCTATTAGAGATAGAAACTGATAGACTTCAATTAACTGATTTCTATCATCGATAGAAAATGATAGATTTGAATTAAACTAATTTCTATCAGTGATACAAGTCAATAAACTTCAATTAAATTGATTTATGATAGAAACTGATAAACTTTAATTAAATTGGTTTCTATCGGTGATAGAAACTAATAGTCTTGAATTGAATTGATTTCTATCAGTGATAGAAACTGAAAACCTCGAATTTAATGGTTTTTTATTAGTGATTATCACTGATAGACTTAAATTAAACTGATGGAGAAAAATTGATAACCTTGAATTAAACTGAGCTAATAGCCTTGAATTAAATTGTTTTCTATCAGTGGCTATCACTGATAGGCTTGAATTAAACACGATAAAAACTTATAGATTATAATTATCAGAGTCTATCGATGATACACACGGATAGACTTCGATAAATCAAAGTCTATCAGTGTCTATCACTAATAAACTCCGATTAATTGAACCTTATCATCAAAGTGTATCAGTATTTATCACTGATAGACTCCGATTACTCGAAGTCTATCAGTGACTATCAATAATAGGGATTGATAGACTATTGGAGATACTAAAGGTATTTTCGTAATTTAACGTATTTTTTGCTATTTCCGCAAATAATTTTATTTTTTTTGCTAATTTTGCAATATGTTTGTCGGTTTTTGCTATCTGTGCAAAGCCCCCTTAAAATTTTCACAATATTCAACTAACACTTGCAAAATGCTAGTTTTTCTTTTTTCCCTTTTTTTATCAGAAAACGTTTACATAAAATATTTTTAAGGGAAAAATACACTTTTAGTCCCTGAGGTTTGGGTTAAGTGACAGTTTGGTCCCTAAGTTTTCAAACTCAACAAAAATACCCCTGAGTTTTGAGATAAGGAGCATTTTGGTCCCTGCCGTCAACTTTTCTGTTAAATTTTAACAGTTGCTGACGTGGCACTATTATTTTAATAAAGAAAATTATTTTTAAAATTTTTTAAAATAAAAAAATAAAAAATATTAAAATATTATTATTTTTTTAATTATTTAATTTTTTTCTCCATCTCTTTACTTCCCTTCTTCTTCTCCATCTTCTTCCTCTTCATCCTTTCATTCTTCTTCTTCATATCTTCTTCTTCATGACTCCCTCCTCCCTCTCTGGCGCCGGAATCGAGGGGGGTTTTCCCCCTTCGTTTTTTTTTTTTTTTTTTTTTTTTTTTAACAGTAAAAAGAGGGAGGAAGAAAAAGAAAAGGAGAGGGAGAAAAAAAAAAAAAACAGAGAGTGCCGGCGGCCGGCGCCGGCGCCGGCGAGCGGTGGCCGCCGACCGCAGGCCACCGGAGATATGAAGAAGAAGAATGAAAGGATGAAGAGGAAGAAGATGGAGAAGAAGAAGGGAAGTAAAGAGATGGAGAAAAAATTAAATAATTAAAAAAATAATAATATTTTAATATTTTTTTATTTTTTTATTTTAAAAATTTTAAAAATAATTTTCTTTATTAAAATAATAGTGCCAGCAACTGTTAAAATTTAACAGAAAAGTTGACGGCAGGGACCAAAATGCTCCTTATCTCAAAACTCAGGGGTATTTTTGTTGAGTTTGAAAACTCAGGGACCAAACTGTCACTTAACCCAAACCTCAGGGACTAAAAGTGTATTTTTCCCTATTTTTAATTAATCCCAAACATATTACAAGTGTTCTAAAACCATAAATTATTAAAAAAGATAAAACAAAAGGTCATGTTAAAATAAATTAATCATCCTAAAAAGTTATATTCCCAATCCCTTTCACCATATATACCATTGCTTTTTTTAAAAAAAAAAAAAAATCATATTATTTCTTTTAAAAGCTATCCCTATTTTTTTTTAATTGGAGTTATCCCTAATCTCTTGATTATCAAAAATTATGGTAGACGGGCTTCTTTAACCCATTAATTTCAAATTTGTCTAAATCTCCTAAATTTATCAATGGTAAGATATCATGCATTAATTCAATTTTTATTTTTTCCTAAATGCCCTTATTTAATTTGATAACTCTTATTTTATTAATTTATTTTAGTATTATATTTTTTTCTGTCAATCAATAAGGGCAAGTACGTAAATGGATTTCTTAAACTCCTTTAATATTCCGTTGTGAGTTGACAAAAATGTAAAATTTTAACAAAATAGACACTTTTGGATTAAGTAGGCTATTATTTAATTATTCCAGTTGTGGGCCCACAAATTGGCAGAATTATTGAGCTCCTCCCAACTTCCCAAGCTCTACTCTATATAAGGACCAACTCAAAAGAAGCTTAACAAACCAACAAATCAAATCCAAAACAAACTTAAGAAATAAAAAAGAAATTTATTTTTCTTTCTTCGGTTTATTTATTTATTTTTTTTGTTTTTGGAAATTATGAGTCTGAGAGAGAGAGAAATTAAGGCTCCAAGTGTTGACCTGGTGAAGATTGGGAGAGACGGGTTTAAACTGATCGACGAATTCTTCGGTCGAACGCCGGCGGTAAGACGGGCAGCGGTGACGGCGAGGCCGACTCTGCCGCAGCCGCCGCGTAAGGCGGAGCAACCTCCGAGAAAGAAGAAAGAAAAACCGGCAGCGGGTGTGACGACCTCCTATCATGTGGCAAAAACCGGCGGCGGAATCGTGGTAACAACTTGTCGTGTGCAACCAAAACGAAATTAGCTTTGTTTCTCTAGAATTAGAACTAGTGCTCATATTATAAATATATATAAATATGTGTACTTAACTGCAAAATATATATATATATATGTGTAGGTATGTATGGATATATATGAAACTGTATTATCAATAATATCAAGTATGTTTCTTCTTCTTCAAAAAAGTATGTTTATGTATTTGGAGTAGTTTGGACTACCGCATATCCTCTCTCTCTAGACGCTTTAAAAAGACACTAATTTAATATGTAAGGGGTTGTTGGGGCGCTCAATTGGTTATAATAATCTGGTAATTATAATAATCTGGGGGTTATAATAATCTGTGTTTGGGGTGTAGATTATTATAGTCTAGAATTTGTGTTTGGGGTGCATATTATTTTAATCTGGATAAAATAATCTGTGTTTGGAGTGTTGATCTGTTTTAACATGAGGTTCTGAATCAAAGGTTCAAACTGACTGTTTTCTTTTTCTAGTTTTTTTTATGATATACAACACTTTGATTTGATTTAGGGTTATGCTTTTTTTTTTGTTACAAAGTAAAAAAGTTTAGGTTTTGGTATAGAAAAATCATATTAGTTAACTTTTAGTATTGTCAAAATAAAAATTGTAAATGTTTTCAAAAATCATATTAGTTTTTTTTTTTTTTTTTATCAATAAAATCATTTGAAATAAACTTGAGTGTGGTAAATATAATTTTGTTTGAATGTTTTTTTTTAAGTTGATTAACCTTCGATGTTGTCAACGACTTTTCCGGCAACCTTTGATGTTTTTTTTCTTTATTTTTATTTTTTATATTTTTCAAAATGAAATTGAGAAGAAATATGGAAAAAAAAAATTGGTGGCCGGAAAAGTCATCGGCGATCGCCGGAAAAGTCGTCGGCAATCGTCGGAAAATTCGTCGGAAACTTCGCCGGCTGACGGCGACTGGCAGTCGTCGGAGAAGTCAAGGAGTCGCATGGAAGAAGTGAGGAGATAGTTACTGTAGTGGGTTGAATAATGGTTACGGTAGAAAATGGATAAAATAATCGGGGGTTAAAATAACCCACCTCACCAATTATTTTTGTTGGTGTCCCAAACAATGAATAGATTATAATAAGGGGGGTTATTATAACCTATTCAGTGCCCCAAACACCCCCTAACTGACATGGGATAGCTTAATCGTAGTTGGCATGTATGGACTCAGGGCTTGAATTAAAAAACAATAAAATAAATAAATAAAGATGTTGCCAGATTCTACGAGAATATTAGACTCTATTTGGTTTGTGATCGGTTTTCGGTTTTATGTTTTTTTGAAAATAAAAAATACAAGGAATGAAAACGTATTTGGTATACATATTTTTTTTTTTTTTAAAGAGAAAAACACTTAAAAAGGCCTATTTTCAAAAATGATAAAATGTTATTTTCATTGTTTTTAAATTTTGTTTTCAAAATAATGAGAACATGGGATACAACTTTTGTTATAGGTGATTTTGGACCACACAGAGGGACAAGGAGCTGAGGAGGACAATCGGGCAGAGGTAGGACCAAAAGCCCGACCCAGAGGAAGACCGGACCAAAGGGTCGGGCCAAAATGGCCCGACCCATATGGTCGGCCTCGGCGGCCGAGGCCAACCATTCGGCCCGTTTGCGCGGGCCGAGCCCGGTGACCTCTTTTCGGTCCCTGATGCCCCGAATCGCCCCGGTTCCGCCTGGTTCGTCCTGAAACACCACTGAATTCCTAAAAACCCTAGGAGGACAAACAGGTATAAAAGCCCCTCTTCACCACGCCAGTGTGCAGCGGTTTTTGCTGGTCTTGCAGGTCACGTCTTCCCCAGTTTTTACAAATTCACTGTTGGTGTCACGTGAAGGTCAGGTGAGTCTTCTGTCCGGATTTTGGCATCAACAACTTTTAAAAAAAAAAAAACAAGATGCACCTTTCTTTTTTCTTAAACAATGTTTCCTTATGTTCACAAGCAATATTTTCTATTTCCGTAAATTCTTCCCAACTCTAAAGAAAAAGATACAAAATTAAATGTTGCGTAAAGTGTGTTTATATGGTTGAAAGTTGTGTTTTGTTTGTTATTTTTACATAGTCATGTCATTTTTGTATATTCCTTCGTTCTGCAAATCAAAAGTTTCATACAATATAACTAGTATTTTTTTTTCTTTTTTCGAATTATAATTTCAATTCCAACATTTTTTTTCAAAGAATCAAACACTAATTCATAATATCTCTCTAACAAAGAATAAAAATCAAGTAAATATTTTCTTTTTGGTTCATAGAATTTAGATTTTTTAAAAAAAAGAAAAATAATAACCAATTTAATACAAAAAAAAATTATTATCATTTATTTTATCGAAAATACTTATTTTTCTTTCTCTTAACAAAAAGATTTCTCATTTATTTCTCTTGTAAAAAAAGATTCATTCTTCCTCTTATAATTGTATCACTTGTATTTTAATAAATCAAAATTCCTCTCATAAATTAAGACTTGTATTTCAATCAACGTTCAATAATTAGGAGTAACCATATCATTGCTTCCATATGTGGAGATTAATTTTTAGTACGAGAATAATTACAATTAAAAGTTAGAAATAATTGGTTAACACCATGAAAAGATGGATCAAATAATCGAATATAACACTTAAGAATAGTGTGTCCAAATCATTTACATAATTGACACTTCAATTGTTTATCAATGTTCCAGCTACAATGGCTATAAAAATGAATTAATTATATAATTTCATTATAATAAATAAATAGTCATATATATTTATTAAAACATTTATTTAATTAATTTTTATGGATACTAATATATATATATTGAAAATATGGATACGAATATATTAAATGGATGTATTTAAGGATATTTATTAAAAATATTTGTTCACACGAAATTTCAAGAAATAGAACATAAACTTTGATTTGTATTGAATTTGTGTATGTGGGTGTACAATCTCTAATTTTTTTATCCTTTAATTCTCTCTTTTGTGTGTGAGCGTGTTTCACTCGAAGGTTGGAGCGTTGCGTTTGTTCTCGAGTTTAAGCTTCAATTGATTTTTTGGAGTCTTGAAGTCTTTGAGTCTGGAAGGGTCTTCAATCTTCAAGAAGTGTTCAACACTGGAACTTATGATTTTAGGAGGTCTTCAATCTTTACTTTTAGTGGAGTGTCTTTGAATTCTTGGTCCTGGTTGTGAGCTTAAAATTTCTGATCCTTGAAATTGAGGGGTGTTCCTCTATTTTTGTATAGCTTTCCGTGGGTAGGTGAGTTTGAATTTGAATGACTTTTGGACCTAGTCATTTGGATTTCGACTTTATTGACTTTAGGCCTAATCATTTGGATTTGAGTTTGGTTTAAACGTGACCCAAATACCATGTGACCTAATTTTGACCAAATTAATTTTTGGGAAAAATACACTTTTGGTCCCTGAGGTTTGGGTTAGGTTTCATTTTGGTCCCTGAGTTTTCAAACTCAACAATTTAGTCCCTGAGGTTTGGTTTTAGTTTCATTTTAGTCCCTCCATCCAATTTTCCGTTTATAATTAACGGATTACTGACGTGGAATAATTTTTTTATTAAAAAAATCTATTTTTTGAATTTTTAAAAATAAAAATAATATTAAATTAATAAAAAAATATATTATTTTTTAATATATTACTTTTTTCTCCCTCCCTCCTTATTCTTCTTCTTCACCCTCCATCTACCCCACAACCACCATCTGTAACTGCCGGCGGCAGTACTGGCGACCACCGCCGCCGTCCGCCGGCGACCACCGTCATCGGCGGAGGGTTTTTTTTTTTTTTTTTAATTTCTTCCACTTCCTTTATTTCTTCTCTTTTTCTTGCTTTTTTTAAAAAAAATCTTTTCCCCTGTTTTATAGTCGTCGATTGGAAGAGAGGCATGAAGTTTCCCACTGAGAGAGAAACCCACCGAGCTTCGTGGTTGGTGGCGACAGAGAGAGAGAGAAACGACCGGAACGAAACCCACATCGAACGCCAACGCCCACTCACGAACTCGTTTTTGTCTGAAATGAAGGAGAGTTTCAGATGATTTGGGTTTCGTTTCAGATCTAAAACGAAGGGAACTCGCGAAGTCGCCGACGACAGAAGCAAAGAAGAAGGTCGGTGGTTGTCGCTTGTCATGGGTCTTCGCGCGCAAGGAGGGACGAGGGTGAGAGAGTTCGTGGGTCTTCGTGGGTGAGAGAGGACGTGGGTCGTGGGTCTTCGAGGGAGAGAGAGGTCGCTCGTGGGTTTTGTGGCCGACGTAAAGAGAGACTAGGGAGAGAAGAAAGGTCGTGGGTCTTTGTGGTCGCCGGCGACAAAGTTTTTTGTGCAGACGGAGATTCGAGCAGACGGAGTTTTTGTGCAAAAAGAAAACCAAGAGAAAAAAACAAAACAGAAGAAGAAAATAAGGAAAACGAAGGAGAAGGAGAAGGAAAAAAAAAAAAAAAAAAGTCGATCGCCGTCGCCGGCGAAAGACCATCGTCGGTGGTTGAAGAAGTTACAGAGTACTACAGTAGGTTGGAGAAGATGAAGGAAAGTGGGTTGGAGAGAGAGATGTCGATGGTTGGAGTCTGGAGAAGATCAAGGAAAAGGAAGGAAAGGGAAAAAATAAAAATAAAAATAATAAAAAAATATTTATTATATTTATTTTATTTTAAAATTTTTAAAAAAATATTTTTTTAATAAAAAAATTATGCCACGTCAGCGTTCCGTTAATTATAAACGGAAAATTGGATGGAGGGACTAGAATGAAACTAAAATCAAACCTCAGGGACTAAATTGTTGAGTTTGAAAACTCAGGGACCAAAATGAAACCTAAACCAAACTTCAGGGACCAAAAGTGTATTTTTCCCTTAATTTTTTTTTTATTATTTGATCAAATGATTCATCTAGCCTTAAAATTTTATGATGGGCCAACTTTCTATTCAAATTAAATTTGGGACACATGTCAATTTATAATTGGTCCCAAATTTAATTATTTATATAATTTCGTCATTAATTTTAAGTAATGACGTGACAATTTGTGATTGGTTGAAATTTCTCATTCAACAATATTCATTAAATAATTTTAATTTGTTAAATTAACATAGTTTATTTCATTAAACTCATTCATTAATTATTAATTCATTATTTTTTATTAATACTTTGAATTAATTTTGATTGTGTTTTTGATCTATTAAAATTACACCTGATTAATTTCATAAAATAAATACAAATATAATTAGTTTTCATACACTCACGTACACAACTACAATTATCTTTGATTTTCAATCATCTTATTTTCAGATATATTATTTCTAAGCATTTTTTATTCTCATGCAGGAAAACTTTAAACCAAACCATCCCTTCACATGGTAACTTTCTCCCACTGCTCTTAAAGAATCAATCAATTCCTTCGTTTTCGAGAAATACCCCTTCAAAACTCATACCAACTTTGTTCAAATTCGAAGTTTATTTAATTAATTAATTAATTTATTTTTATTTTATTATTATTATTAGGGTAAAATACCCTTTTGGTCCTTCATGTTTTGGGTTCATTTCCAATAGGTCCCTAGGTTTCAAAATTGAACAATCAAGTCCCTATTGTTTAAGAAATAGTTCTATTGAGTCCTTGGGCCGTTAATTTTTTTAACGGTGCTGACGTGGCAGTTGACGGTGCTGACGTGGACACTTTTAAAAAATAAAATAATATTTTTAAATTAAAATAAATAATAAAATTAAAAATTAAAAATTAAAATTAAAAAAGAAAAAAAGAAAAACTCTCTCACTCGTCTCCTCGAATCCCTCCCTCCCCCATCCCCTTGAATCCCTCTCTCTCCCCCATGCGCTCCCTTGAATCGCCGCCGACCAGTAGCTCCGATCCATCTGCTCTCTCATTCCCCTTTCTCTTCCCTTTCGCTTTCCCTTCTTTTCCCTTCCCCTCCCCTTTTAGATCTGACGCCGACCATCGCCCTCCACTCTCTCCCTCGCCTCCTTAGTTTTGTTGATGCTCTGTAGGTGTTCGGAGGTGGGGGAGATGAAGAAGAAGGGCGGTGGCGGCGGACTATCGCCGGTGAGAAGGGGAAAGGAGAGTCGGCATTTCCGAGGGAGAGAGGCATGGGGGGGGGGGAGGCCATGGTCAGCGACGCCATTTCCGGCGGCGGAGGAGATGCCTCTGGACAAGAGAAGCTGTTGCTGGAGCATGACGGCGGCCTTGGCGGCGGGAGAGGTGGCGTTGATCTGGTTCTGGTGGGGGTCATCAGAGATATCTCTGTGCGGCTTATTGATGGGGTTGAGGTCCCAAGGGGATTTAGGGTTTGAAGGGTTGAGGTCCGGCCACGAACAGGAAGGGATTGTATTGAGCATTTGCTCGAGGAAGTCGTCGTGGGAGGCGACGGCCGGATCGAAATGGTGGAGCTGAGACGGCGGGATCTGCTGCGACGGCGGCGGGGGCGGATTCAGGTGGTGGTGGTGGGTATCGGCGTGGAGATCCTGGAGGGAGATTTGGGAGTGGTTTAAGAGAGAGTTTAAGGTTTGCATTTCTCTGCTACAGGGTTGCATGGTGGGCGGCGCGGTGGAGATGGCTGGAAAATGAGGAAGTAGACGGCGGAGGGAATGGAATATTGGAATTGTTAGAGGAAGGTTTTCAGATAGAAGAATGGTTTGAAAAATGGTGTTGTATGTGGGAATGGGTTTTTGTTGAGAAAAAGTAATTTTTTAAAATTATTATTATTATTTTAATATATTAATATATTATTATTTTAATTAAAAATTAATATTTTAATATTTTAAAATATGCCACGTCAGCACCGTTACTGCCACGTCAGCACCGTTAAAAAAATTAACGGTCCAGGGACTCAATAGAAGCATTTTTTAAACAGTAGGGACTTGATTGTTCAATTTTCAAACCTAGGGACCTATTGGAAACGACCCTGAAACATGAGGGACCAAAAGGGTATTTTACCCTTATTATTATTATATATATATATATATATATATGTTGATGCCAAAATTTGGCCAAGCAATCCACCTGCCCTTCACGTGACACCAACAATGAATTTGTAGAAGCTGGGGAAGACGTGACCTGCAAGACCGGCAAGAATCGCTGGACACCGGTGTGGTGTAGGCCACACCGCCTCCGATGCCTAAGTTAGGAAACTGAGCAGCTAGAAAATAGAGAAAGAAGTCAATAATCGAGTTTTCGGCCCCCTTCTTCGATGGCGAAGAGGGGTATAAATACCTGCTCGGACTCCTAGGGTTTGGAGGCGTTCTGGGACGAAGCAGGCTGGACCGAGGCAGCTGGAAGCGGTAAGGGCCGAGCGGAGACAAACGGACTCGGCCCGTGCAAACGGGCCGAGTGGTCGGCCTCGGCCTTGGGCCGAGGCCGACCATAATGCTCGGCCTCGGCCCAAGGCCGAGGCCGACCGTACGGGTCGGGCCACGTTGGCCCGGCCCGTCGGTATGGTCTTCCTCTGGGTCCCTTTCCTGGTCCTATCTCCTCCCGGTTGTCCTGTCAGCTCCTCGTACGCTGTGGTGGTCCAAAATTACCTATAACAAAATATATATATATATATATATATATATATATATATATATATATATATATATATATATATTTTTTGTATTCTACGACTTTGCAAGATTTTATATAGTATAGATCTTCTCATCTTCCCAATAGTTGTTGAATGTGAACAATCGAGCATATCTTGTAGAATTTATTCTATCATCGACTTGAGTAGCCATGACAAGATCGAGTGACATTATTGACATTCCCAGTGAAAAAATAATTCAAATTAGTAGGTAGCAATAAGAGTTTGAAAAAAATTGTGGCTGCATGGATTTCTCTACTTACTCCATTAAAATCTTGACAACTAAGAAAGAGAAAAGTAAGACTCTCCTAATTGTTAACATTTTAATGGTGGTATGTGAGAAGATCCTCACATATCAGTATCTAGCTAGCCAAATATTGTTCTAAAACTTTAGCCATCTTCAAGAATGGAAAATGAAGAACCTTCCTCTTCAATAATATTATAATTTTCATCATGTGAAGCATAGTGAGAATTTGAAGCTTTGAGACTTCACATAGTGAGAATTTGAAGCTTTGAGACTAGGTAAAATTTTATCAGCTTTATTCTTGATCAACATTTTGAGTACACCCATTAAAATCTTTTAGGGGATGTTCGATTGAGAATAGGAAATTTGAAGTTATTTTGTTTTGAAAGTTGGGTAGAAGTTAATAAATTTGTGAGACCCACAATAGAGTATTGGAATAGAAGTAAATAAGTTTATGATGCCCACGACAGAGTGTTGAAATAAGAGTTAATAAATTTGTGGGTCCCATAATTGGGTGTTATATGTCCGGGAGTCAAATAAGAGTTGGATGAAGTTATTAACTCCAACCTAACTCTAGGTCACTCAACTCCTCAATCCAAACACTCCCTTAATGTTCTTTTGATATACGATGCTAACGTATATAATTCTTTTTTTTTTTTAGTATATCAACATTTGGGTAATTCTTTTTTTTTTTTAGTATATCAACATTTGGGGGTGGGGGATTCGAACATCTGACCACTTGGTCGATGATACATGCCAATTACCACTGAGCTAAGCTCGCTTTGGCTGTTACGTATATAATTTCTAAGGAAGAAAACAAATGGAAACATTGCATCATATAGCAAATGCTCGAAAATAAATATTCTAATTCCGTCAAAAAAAATTAAATAAATAAATATTCTAATATTATTGAATAATTGTGAACAAGAACAGAGGTTCTCCATCTGCTAAAACAAACTTTAATTTTGAACTCAAAGTTATCTATGTTCATACAACCAATTATATATATCATATTACAGAAAATCTATATATAATAGAATTACTAATGATTTGTTAACATTGATATCTTGACTTTTTTGTAAAGAAATATTTCGACCTATCTTCTCTGTTTTTAATAAATAATTTCCCTTATTCAAAAAAAAAAAAAACAAATAATTTCCCGATCTTTATTATTTAAAAAAAAAATTAAAGGTTAAATTATAAGTTTAGTTCTTACACTTTGAGGTTTATGTCTATTTATTCTTTTAAACTTAAAAAGGTGAAAAAGTGTCTAATAGGTACATGAACTTTCAATTTTGTATCCAATAGGTTCTTGAATTTTAAAAATATCTAATATGTCCCTGACATGTTTGAGATTTTTAAAAAAGAGAATCAATATATAATATTAAATTTTATGTCTAATGGGACCTGTTGATGGAGAAATTTTGACCAATCACGAACTGCCACGTCGTTACATAAAATTAATGACAAAATTAAAATTAATTAAATTTGGGACCAATTATAAATTGACATGTGTCCCAAATTTAATTTGAAAACAAAGTTGGCCAATTATAAATTTATAGAGCCAAATTTCTATTTGATCAATTAATTAAAATTAAATTATTTTGATCAAATTAATTAATTTGACCAATTAATTAAAAAAAATAATAATTATTTGGATCAAATTTGGGTCTTTTAAATGTCTGGGTCATATGGTTTTGGGTCAAATATAAACCAAACCCAAGACCAATAAAACCCAAGCCCAAGTTGTTAGGCCCAAAAGTTACCAGGGCCCATCCTGCGAGAACTCTATAAATAGAGGGGTTCACCACCATTTCAAGGGTTCAGAATTTTGGAGCTCTCAACCAGACTTAGAGAATTCAGAGAAATTTTCCTCAAAACGGAAGACTGAAGACTCTTTGAATCTACAAGTTTCCAAGTACTGAACACTTCTTGAAGACTGAAGACTCTTTCAAACTCAAGGGACTTCAAGCTCCAAGAACCCATCGAAGCTGCAAACTCGAGATCAAGCATCACAGTCCTCGAGTGAAACACATCCACACACAAGAGAGAGAATCAGAGGATTATGTACTAGAGATTGTATACTCACGCGCATACAGCATTAATACAAATCAAAGTTTATTCCACGTGTCTCCATACCCGAAGTTACGTGTGAACAAATTGGCACGCCCAGTGGGACCTCTCTACCTCTCATCTCTTTCTCTTGTTTAAAGATCCAACCAACGTGATGGCACCAAAGAAAGCTCCCGCGAATGTTACCACATCAAGTGACTCTTACACTGGTCCTGTCACTCGTAGTCGCTCCCAAGGAATTGAGATCAGAGAGGATCATACTCCTCTTGCTGTTGCAAGCAAGATCTCAAAGTTGATTGAAGAGTCCTCTAAGGATAGGGTTGCAGTCAAAGACAACCCACTGTTCGAATCTGTCATTCCAACATCTAAGCAACCAAAGGATACACTAAATCCTGATGTGATGTCCGTCATGATGGCTGATGTAGACCAGGATGAAAGAATGGCAGAGATGGAAAGGAAACTCAATCTCTTAATGAAGGCAGTTGATGAGAGAGATCTTGAGATTGCCTATTTGAAGAACCAACTGCAGAACCGAGAAGTGGCTGAGTCTAGCCAGACCCCTGCTGCAGGAAAGAATGATAAAGGGAAGGCTGTCGTGCAGGAGGACCAACCGCAACACTCCGCGTCAGTTGCCTCTTTGTCTGTCCAACAACTGCAAGACATGATCATGAATTCCATCAGGGCTCAGTATGGTGGACCCACTCAAAGTTCCCTCTTGTATTCTAAACCTTATACAAAGAGGATTGACAATCTCAGACTGCCCACTGGGTATCAGCCTCCCAAGTTCCAACAGTTTGATGGAAAAGGCAACCCAAAGCAGCACATCGCTCACTTTGTTGAAACCTGTGAGAACGCTGGTACTCGGGGAGATTTGTTGGTTAAGCAATTTGTCCGAACACTGAAAGGAAACGCGTTCGATTGGTACACTGACCTGGAGCCTGATACAATGGACAGTTGGGAACAGATGGAGAGAGAGTTTCTAAATCGCTTCTACAGTACGAGGCGAACAGTTAGTATGACAGAACTCACGAGCACAAAGCAGCGAAAGGGTGAGCCAGTCATCGACTACATAAATCGTTGGAGAGACTTGAGTCTCGACTGCAAAGATAGACTCTCCGAGGTGTCCTCTGTTGAGATGTGCACCCAAGGCATGCACTGGGGACTTCTTTACATCCTGCAGGGGATAAAACCCCGAACCTTTGAAGAATTAGCGACTCGCGCTCATGATATGGAGTTGAGCATCGCTAGTAGAGGGAATAAAGATCCCGTAGTCCCAGACATGAGGAGAGAAAAGAAGGAAGTCAAAGGCACCGAGAAAGTTACGAAGAGTGCCACGAAAGAATCCATGGTCGTCAACACGACCCCTGTGAAGCTTTCCACCAAAGGAAAGGAAAACAAAGCAAATAAGCGAGTGGAGACAGGCGAGAGACGTCGCCTAACTTTAAAAGAAAGACAGGAAAAGGTATATCCATTTCCAGACTCCGACGTTCCAGACATGTTGGAACAACTGCTGGAGAAGTAGCTAATTGAGCTCCCAGAGTGCAAACGACCAGAAGAGTTAGGGAAAGTCAATGATCCTAACTATTGCAAGTATCACAGAGTCGTTAGTCACCCGGTAGAGAAGTGTTTTGTATTAAAGGAGCTAATACTTAAGCTTGCTCGCGAAAAGAGAATTGAGTTGGACCTTGATGAGGTGGCTCAAGCAAATCATGCGACAATAATGGCGAATGTAGGGGATCAAGTTCCCCCAATCTCTTCATGTGATTATGAAGAGAGGCTGATTCAATTCGGGACCCTTGATCCCGTAGTGGTTCGATGCCAAAGAGAAGCCACAACGAAGGGATCCCAAGAAAAATGTGATTCCATTGAAGATGAAAATGAAGGTTGGACCCTTGTCGTGCGCCGCAAAAAGCAAAAACAAAGTTACGCACGGAAAGAGTCCCGCCTATATCGAGACAATAAAAGAAAGGTCAAGTCTCAAAAGAAGAAAGGAAAAAGGAAGTCAAGGAGGTCAAAGCCTGCCGTGGAGGAAAGTGAAGATTTCTTTTGCCCTCCACAACCCATAACTTTGGCAGAATACTTCCCAAGACGTTTTCTTGATGATAGTGAAGGGGAGACACTTGAAACTGTCACGTGTCACATTGTGGACGTGGTGGAAGATGATAACGTCCTCGCTAGCTCCTCGGGAGTGGTGGCAGATTCAGGAGACTTATTCTCCTTCAGCATAAAGGACTTATTGTCACTTCCTCAGGAAGCTAAAAACGTCCTTATTAACGCATTGGTAGAGTCTGATGGTACAAACATCCCAACCTCCGAGGCACGTACATGTGCTTCGTGTTGCATGTCTATCGGATTTTCGGATGAAGATTTGTTGCTAGGGTCAAAGCCTCACAATAGACCTTTATTCGTCTCAGGATACATTCGAGAACAGAGGGTTAGTCGGATCCTCATCGATGATGGATCAGCTGTCAATATAATGCCTAAGTCAACCATGAAGCAGTTAGGCATCTTGATGGAGGAACTATCAAACAGTAAATTGGTGATCCAAGGTTTCAATCAGGGTGGACAACGGGCAATTGGCATGATACGCCTTGAACTCATCATTGGAGACTTAAAAGCTGATACTTTGTTCCATGTAATAGATTCTAAGACCACCTATAAGTTGTTGCTAGGTCGTCCTTGGATCCATGGTAATGGGGTCATAACCTCTACATTGCACCAATGCTTTAAATTCTATCAAGATGGCATCAAGAAAGTTGAGGCTGACACTAACCCATTTTCAGAAGCTGAGTCTCATTTCGCTGATGCAAAGTTTTATCTGAAGAATGAAAACACAGGGGAAACCATACCTGCAGAAATCCCCTTGATAAAAAAAAATGATAAACTCGATTTAAAGCCACAAGCAGATGCAAGAAAGGAAGTTGTTGAGGATGTCAGTACTTCCGACCTAAAAAAGGGTGAAGTGTCCACGAGCCTTGTGAACCCTAAGGTTGTAAAGGATGAAAAATGTTCAAATTCACCCATCCTACGATACGTCCCCTTGTCTCGACGTAAAAAGGGTGAATCACCTTTCACTGAATGTTCAGAAAGCATAAAGGTCGGTGACGTTGGAATTTTGAAGGAAAATTTCACTACGCCTCTTACGAAGATCACAAGGCAAGAGGTTAAGAAACCCGAGGATGATCAGATAAAAGCGATCTTGCCTGATAAACGAACTGAAGACGGGTTTGACCCCAAGGCATACAAACTTCTAGCTAAAGCAGGTTATGACTTCACAACTCACACTGAGTTTAAAAGTCTAAGAGTTTTTGATGACAGATCTGAGCTCTCTGCAACACAGAAGAAGCTTCTAAAGGAAGGTTATAGTCTGCCAACAACAAGAAAAGGGCTTGGGTATAAGTCGCCAGAGCCGGTTCGCATAACAAGAAGAGGGAAGGCGAAAGTGGCAGACACAAATCATATAACAGTAGAGGAGGTTGATGACTCGAAAGAAAAAGAGAGTGTCGACCAACAAACTTCTGTTTTTAGGCGCATCAGGCCGCCAGTTGCTCGTGCTTTAGTCTTTCAGAGATTAAGTGTCAATGAAACGGAAAAAGAAAGCACCCAACCTACCAATAGCTCCACTCGACCTTCAGCTTTTCAAAGGTTAAATGTGCCCATTGGGGAAGAGGATAGTACATTTTCAACTCCGAATGTCACTCGACCTTCAGCTTTTCAAAGGTTAAATGTGCCCATTGGGGAAGAGGATAGTACATTTTCAACTCCGAATGTCACTCGACCTTCAGCTTTTCAAAGGTTAAATGTGCCCGTTGGGAAAGAAGAGAGTACATTTTTAACTCCGGATATGACCCGACTATCAGTTTTTCAGAGGTTGAGTGTTACCACGAGAAGAGGCAAAAAAGAACAGTCTGCTTCATCAATATCTCACCGACTTCAATATGAAGATGTGATGAAAAGTGAAAAGATCGTGAGGGCCGATGGAGAAATTCGTAGTGCAGTTCCTTCACGAATGAAAAGAAAAACCTTTGTTACGATCGACACGGATGGTTCCTTGAAGGTAAAGCGACGTGATGTTGTCATCACCAATCCTTCGGAAGGAGATAGTGACCAGGAAGAAGAACAAACCTCTTGTCTTCATATCACCGTTGAAGAGGAAACGGAGGTCGAAGTGTCTGAGGTAGATGAGGACGAAGCACCTTTATCACTTGAAGACGGCAGCGAATCCACAGTGGATGAGCTTAAAGAGGTAAACCTGGGTACACCAGAAGAGCCACGCCCAACTTTTGTAAGCATGTCACTTACTCCTGAAGAGGAGGGTGAATACATGAGTTTACTCGCTTCGTATAGAGACATCTTCGCCTGGTCATATAAAGAGATGCCTGGACTTGATCCAAAAGTAGCGGTCCATCATCTCGCCATTAAAGACGGGTATCGACCGGTCAAGCAAGCTCAACGACGCTTTCGCCCAGAACTTATCCCTCAAATTGAAATAGAAGTCAATAAGTTGATAGAAGCAGGATTCATTCGTGAGGTAAAATACCCTACATGGATAGCCAACATCGTTCCTGTTAGAAAGAAGAATGGACAACTTCGAGTTTGCGTCGACTTTCGCGATTTAAATAACGCTTGTCCCAAAGACGATTTTCCATTGCCAATCACAGAAATCATGGTGGATGCCACCACAGGGCATGAAACTTTGTCTTTTATGGATGGGTCATCGGGTTATAACCAGATCCGAATGGCCCTTGCAGATGAGGAAATGACAGCCTTTCGAACTCCAAAGGGAATATACTGTTACAAAGTGATGCCCTTCGGATTAAAGAATGCTGGAGCTACTTATCAACGTGCGATGCAGAAGGTTTTCGACGATATGTTGCATAAACATGTGGAGTGCTATGTCGATGATCTTGTCGTTAAGTCAAAGAGACGACAATATCACTTGAAGGATCTAAAAGTGGTCTTTGATCGTCTGAGAAAGTACCAATTGAGGATGAACCCTCTCAAATGTGCATTCGGTGTTACTTCTGGGAAGTTCTTGGGGTTCGTTGTTAGGCATCGAGGAATCGAGATAGATCAGTCAAAGATTGACGCCATTCAAAAGATGCCAAGGCCTAAAAACTTACATGAGTTGAGAAGCCTGCAAGGCCGACTGGCCTACATTCGAAGATTCATCTCTAACTTAGCCGGTCGATGCCAACCTTTTCAGAGGCTAATGAGGAAAGGAGAAAGATTCGAGTGGGATGAAGCATGTCAAAACGCTTTTGAAAGCATTAAAAAATATTTGCTTAATCCTCCTGTCTTAGGAGCCCCCATAGCTGGAAAGTCATTGATTCTGTACATCGCTGCTCAAGAAAGATCACTGGGAGCGTTATTGGCACAGGAAAGTGAAAAGGGAAAAGAACGAGCTCTTTATTACTTAAGCAGGACTCTAAATGGAGCTGAGATAAATTACTCACCCATTGAGAAAATGTGTCTTGCTCTTTTCTTCGCTATTGACAAGTTAAGGCATTACATGCAAGCTTTTACAGTGCACTTGGTCGCAAAAGCTGATCCTGTCAAGTACGTTCTATCAAGGCCGGTTATTTCTGGACGCCTAGCTAAATGGGCCATCTTACTCCAGCAATATGACATTGTTTACGTACCTCAGAAGGCAGTTAAGGGGCAGGCATTAGCAGACTTCTTGGCGGATCATCCAATCCCGTCGGATTGGAAACTATGTGAAGACTTACCCGATGAAGAAGTCTTCTATGTTGAAATCACCGAACCTTGGACCATGTACTTTGATGGCGCGGCACGAAGAAGTGGGGCAGGGGCAGGAATCGTCTTTATTTCGCCTGAGAAACACATGCTCCCTTACAACTTCATGCTTGGTGAATTATGCTCAAACAATGTGGCTGAATATCAAGCGCTGATAATTGGCCTCCAAATGGCCTTGGAAATTGGCATAACATATATAGAGGTCTATGGCGATTCAAAGTTGGTCGTTAGTCAACTCTTACTCCAGTATGAAGTGAAGCATAAAGACTTGAAGCCTTATTTCATCTATGCAAGGCAATTGCTAGAAAGATTTGAAAGTATAGTACTGGAGCATGTTCCGAGATCAGAAAATAAAAAGGCAGATGCCCTAGCAAATTTAGCGACTGCCCTAACAATCCCAGAGGATATGTCAATGAACATCTCACTTTGCCAGAAGTGGATTGTACCGCCAATAGAAGATGAAGGCCAAGAGGCAAATATGATCTCTGTTTATGCAATTGAGGAAGAGGACTGGCGACAACCCATTATAGATTATCTTCAACATGGAAGACTTCCCACAGATCCCAGGCGTAGGGCCGATATACGAAGAAGAGGCGCCCGATTTATCTATTATAAGGAGACCCTTTATCGTCGTTCTTACGAGGGACTCTTCCTTCGATGCCTTGGAAAGGAAGAAGCAGTGAAGGCATTAGAAGAGGCACATTCAGGTGTTTGTGGCGCCCACCAATCGGGTCCAAAACTTCAGTTTCAATTAAAAAGGATGGGTTATTATTGGCCTACAATGATTCGAGACTCAATGGAATATGCAAAGAAGTGCGAAGCCTGTCAATTCCATGCAAACTTCATACATCAGCCACCAGAGCCTCTTCATCCAACGATAGCTTCTTGGCCTTTTGAAGCTTGGGGACTTGACCTTGTTGGCCCTATAACACCTAAGTCTTCAGCAGGACATTCTTATATCCTCGCAGGGACGGATTACTTTTCAAGATGGGCCGAAGCTGTCGCGTTGAAAGAAGCCAAGAAAGAGAATGTTGTGAATTTCGTCCGAACTCATATAATCTATCGATACGGTATCCCTCATCGTATCGTAACAGATAATGGACGACAATTCTCCAACAACCTAATGGACAAGTTGTGTGAGAAGTTTAATTTCAAACAATACAAGTCCTCTATGTACAATGCCGCAGCAAATGGGTTGGCAGAAGCATTCAATAAGACGTTGTGTAATTTATTGAAGAAAGTAGTCTCCAAGACGAAGAGGGATTGGCAAGAAAGGATTGGTGAAGTGTTGTGGGCTTACCGAACTACTCACCGCACTCCTACAGGGGTCACACCTTATTCTCTTGTCTATGGGGTAGAAGCCGTGCTCCCGTTAGAAAGAGAGATTCCCTCATTAAGGATGGCCATCCAAGAAGGGTTGACAACAGAAGATAACGCTAGGTTGCGCCTTCAGGAGTTAGAAGCACTTGATGAAGGGAGGTTAGAGGCTCAGCAGGCGTTGGAATGCTACCAAGCACGGATGTCTAAAGCCTTTGATAAGAATGTGAAGCTTCGATCATTTCAAGTTGGTGATCTTGTACTCGCTGTTCGAAGACCCATCATCACGACACGACACACAGGGAACAAATTCACACCTAAATGGGATGGACCCTACGTTGTCAAAGAAGTCTACACAAACGGAGCATACAAGGTTGTAGATAAAGACGGTTTAAGAATAGGCCCAATAAATGGCAAGTTTCTTAAAAAGTTTTATGCATGAAATGTAATACTTCTTATCGTAAGAGTATAAACTACATGATACTCCTGGCCCCCATGAGTTAAAAAGGTGAACGGCCCAAAACAAATTTGTTCATTGAACTACGTTATGACTTGATCCCTTCCCACTTGAGGGGTACGTAGGCAGCTTAAGAAGAAAAAAAAACTTAAGTTCAGTCAAAGCAAAAAAAAAATCCATGTTGTAGATAAATTCTAAATTTTTATTAAGGCATAAATAAAGTAAGAGTGTCTAATACAATGAATTAAAAAATGTCTAATACAATGAACTAAAACAATATCTAAAAAAAAAAATTCTGGTGCGGTAAAAAAGCTTAGAGTGAAGTAAAGAGATCATAAATTAAGGATTCCATTGAAGTGCTTTAAGCTCGTCACAGGTACTCTCCAAAAGCTCACGAATCATCGCTAGAGTGCGAACTTCTGAAGCACTAATGGTGGGGGCACACTCGATGTCACTAATCTCCTCACGTATTCTCGAAACGACAAGTTTTTCATGAGCTAAGTCCTTTTCCTTTTCAGAAACCGAATTGGACATGCTTTCTACCTTGGCCTCTGCAGCTGTTAACTTGGCCTCTAGTTCTGCAATCTTGGACTTTAGATCTGCAACCTCTGCGACAGAGCAGGCAAGTTGTTTCTGAAGTGCATCTTTCTCCTCAACTACACGATTTTCGGTAGACAAAGCCTTCTCTAAATGGAGCTTCTTTTTCTCCAACTGGTTATCCCTACTCGAGGGGGTCAGATGAGTAGAGAGCGAAGATTGTAATCCATTGAATTCTCGCGCTTTCTTGAAGTAATTGCCTACAAATTCTTGCAGAGGTTTCAAGTTGTTCGTAGTGACATCTGCCATTACATCAAAGACCTTGTGAGATTCTTGCTCAAGGTGCTCAAGGCTAGCAACATCTTCAAGAGAGGTGCGTACGATCTTCTGTTGTATGCTTGTCCATAGGGATAAAGCAGCTTGCCGTCGAAAGGTGGAAATTAAATCATCAGCATAGAACTGAGAAACTTCAAAGACTGGGGCAACCACTTTCTCATGAGTATGTTGAGGGGTTTTCTCGATAGAACGAGAAGACGAATTCATGACTTGTTTGCTCGAGGATGCATGGGAGCTTCCGAAGTTCTTCACAGAAGAAACAAAAGCATCAGGACTTGTCGAAGACTGATCGCTCGAACATTCTTCCTCTTCTTGAGCACGGTCATTTAAAGGAAGCTGCAAAAGAGAAATAAAACGGGATTTAGGTAAAAAAAAAGAAAAAGAAAAAAAAAAGAGAAAAAAAAAAAGAAAAAAAATTCAACCAAAGTCTCAATGTCGTCGAGAGTCTGTGAAGCAGTAGAGGCACTCTTAATGGACTTGTCTGCGAGATCAGAATGTTTCCTGGGTCTTCTGGCTCTTTTCCAGTGTCGATCTCCAGTGCTGTTTTGACTCTCTTCTTCGGTCGAATCATCTAGAGGCCTGGCAACCTTGAGCAGACGGAGTTCTTTGCCCCCAAATTTAGAATCGTTTTTTGTAAGTGGCTTAGGCTGGGTTCGAGAAGGAGTGGTATTTTCAACCAACTTACTTACGCCGTCCCCTAAGTAATTATCATACTTTTCAGACCACCAACTTCGATAACGTGAGGTGACATGGTCTTGAGGGTTCAATGTACGAGCTGGAAGAAATATTTGAAACTCCGCACTAGTTCGCAGGCAAACCCGCCAGTGGTGTAAAATGTTTTCCAAGGTGACCGGGGGCAAAGTTCCTCCTAAGTCATTAGGTATGTCTTGATAGAAGCCAAATTGGCGGCCGAATCTGTGGGGGTTGTAGGGTTCGATAATTAATGAATCCTTACATCGCGCTGACAGATAGTATGAACGAAGGCTCGGAAAATAGGAAAGAGGTATGAAATTTGAAGTCTTTTCATACTTCATGATCTCGTTTTTGTTCCTACTGAGGTTCGTGTGCCATAGTATGGATGCGCCCCCATGGATCAGTTCGCGAGCCTCGAGCTCACCAAAATATTTAGCTCCGCCTTCGCCGGAAAAGTCAACCATGCTAGGACCTCGAACTTTTGCTGGAATCTTATAATTGGTGCTAAAATAATGGGCGAGCCAACCAAAAATGTAATGCACGGGGAGAGAAGCATCTATGCGTCCAACTGAAACAGGGGCATTGGAAACTTTACCTAACCCGTGGTAGATGTTAGCGAGGACAGGGACTGCAAGACTGAAAGTTTCCCCCTCAGCCATTAAGCTGGCAACCTTGAAAACACTAGGACGAATGTGGTTAGCATTCCCTTGGGGAAACACAAAGACGCAAAGCCAACAAGATAAAAAAGCCGCCAAGTACGTCTGGTCTCTGTGTTTCATGTCAATCTTTAGCCCGCGAAACAAGTTGTTCTCCTCATCTGACCACTCGCCACGCTTGATATTTGTGCCGTCTGGGTTATGAGTCGTGCTAGGGCGAGAGTGCTTCTTGGGTCTCCGTTGAGGAGGCTTTGCGTACCTCTGTTCACCCTTGAACCAAAAGGAAATCCAGGAGCTAATTGGAACATGAGAATGGTCAGCTCTTGAAGCGCTAAGCATGTAGAATGCATGAAATAGATGCTCGCAACTTTTTGGAAGATATCTTGCCTGGTTCTTGGAACCAGTTAACTCTTTAAAGCTAGGGATAACTTCCTCATAAAATCTACCTCTAATGGGCAAACCCCCAATGGTCCAAAGGTCCCATAAGGAAATAGAAAGTTCTCCCGCATGAGTGTGAAGCGTATTGGTTGCAGGACACCAGGCTTCACAAAAAGCCCGAACTATGTCATTGTTTCGATCGTAAGTGTAAAGGGAAGCCATTACTGCATCCAATAAATAAGCATTATGAAGCACCGCTTCACTCCGACCAACGACAGATTCTAACCACTCCCAATAGCGAGGAATGAAAAGAAATTCACTTGAAATTTTCAAGGCGGATTCCCAACGAACTGATCCATCAATTATTCGGCGCCCTAACGTCACCTCTGGATGTCGGTTAGGATTTCGTGTATGGATTGAAGATTCTAGAAACCAAGCCTTAGAATCTTGGTCTAGAGGCCTTTCTACGGACCAATTAGAAATGGTATGCAAATTTAGTGGTGGGGGCCATGGGGCTGCAAGACGTCCAGTCATAGGTTTTTCTACTAAGAAGCTGAGTCCGCTTCTTGTGGGTTGATTGTTGTCTTTCAGAAGAACAAGGTACGTTTTTTTCAGAGACAATATGTTCTGCAAAACACACCATGATTCTGCAAAATTTAAAGAAATGAAAGTTAACACAAGAAAAAGAATAACATATTTACGAAGGTAAGTTAAAATAATAATAAATGCATCAAGGAAAATTTCCTATGACTAATGTTGTGCAACGCCATAACAAAAAGAGTACAAGGAACATGTCCCAACTCAAGGAACACGTCCTTGCACTCGTGCTGAAAGGCGTGGCGGCGACACAAGTCCAAGGAACATGTCCCAACTCAAGGAACATGTCCTTGCACTCGTGCTGAACGGCGTGGCAGCGACACAAGTCCAAGGAACATGTCCCAACTCAAGGAACATGTCCTTGCACTCGTGCTGAAAGGCGTGGCGGCGACACAAGTCCAAGGAACATGTCCCAACTCAAGGAACATGTCCTTGCACTCGTGCTGAAGGCGTGGCGGCGACACAAGTCCAAGAAACATGTCCCAACTCAAGGAACATGTTCGTGCACTCGTGCTGAAAGGCGCAAGGCGACACAAGTCCAAGGAACATGTCCCAACTCAAGGAACACGTCCTTGCACTCGTGCTGAAAGGCGCAAGGCGACACAAGTCCAAGGAACATGTCCCAACTCAAGGAACATGTCCTTGCACTCGTGCTGAACGGCGTGGCGGCGACACAAGTCCAAGGAACATGTCCCAACTCAAGGAACATGTCCTTGCACTCGTGCTGAAGGCGTGGCGGCGACACAAGTCCAAGAAACATGTCCCAACTCAAGGAACATGTTCGTGCACTCGTGCTGAAAGGCGTGGCGGCGACACAAGTCCAAGGAACATGTCCCAACTCAAGGAACACGTCCTTGCACTCGTGCTGAAAGGCGCAAGGCGACACAAGTCCAAGGAACATGTCCCAACTCAAGGAACACGTCCTTGCACTCGTGCTGAAAGGCGCAAGGCGACACAAGTCCAAGGAACATGTCTCAACTCAAGGAACACGTCCTTGCATTCGTGCTGAAAGGCGTGGCGGCGACACAAGTCCAAGGAACATGTCCCAACTCAAGGAACACGTCCTTGCACTCGTGCTGAAAGGCGTGGCGGCGACACAAGTCCAAGGAACATGTCCCAACTCAAGGAACACGTCCTTGCACTCGTGCTGAAAGGCGTGGCGGCGACACAAGTCCAAGGAACATGTCCCAACTCAAGGAACACGTCCTTGCACTCGTGCTGAAAGGCGCAAGGCGACACAAGTCCAAGGAACATGTCCCAACTCAAGGAACACGTCCTTGCACTCGTGCTGAAAGGCGTGGCGGCGACACAAGTCCAAGGAACATGTCCCAACTCAAGGAACACGTCCTTGCACTCGTGCTGAAAGGCGTGGCGGCGACACAAGTCCAAGGAACATGTCCCAACTCAAGGAACACGTCCTTGCACTCGTGCTGAAAGGCGCAAGGCGACACAAGTCCAAGGAACATGTCCCAACTCAAGGAACACGTCCTTGCACTCGTGCTGAAAGGCGTGGCGGCGACACAAGTCCAAGGAACATGTCCCAACTCAAGGAACACGTCCTTGCACTCGTGCTGAAAGGCGTGGCGGCGACACAAGTCCAAGGAACATGTCCCAACTCAAGGAACACGTCCTTGCACTCGTGCTGAAAGGCGCAAGGCGACACAAGTCCAAGGAACATGTCCCAACTCAAGGAACACGTCCTTGCACTCGTGCTGAAAGGCGCAAGGCGACACAAGTCCAAGGAACATGTCCCAACTCAAGGAACACGTCCTTGCACTCGTGCTGAAAGGCGCAAGGCGACACAAGTCCAAGGAACATGTCCCAACTCAAGGAACACGTCCTTGTACTCGTGCTGAAAGGCGTGGCGGCGACACAAGTCCAAGGAACATGTCCCAACTCAAGGAACACGTCCTTGTACTCGTGTTGAAAGACGTTGTACCTACAAGAAAAAAAACAACACTACAAAAAAAAAATCACCTAATTTACCTTTTGACGAATGAAAATTGTGTTCCGAAGAGAATATCGGCAATGAGGTGTTAGTTCAGAAAAGTAATTGTTAAAGAAAAAAAAAAAAATAGAAAAATTACTTAGAGTTTGTCTCTCGAATTGGGGCAAAAGGCGGTCAGAGTATAGATGTATTCTCCAAGTCTCTAGCGTCGAAGCTTCCTTCCTTCCTTCCTTGCTTAAAAAAAAAAAAAAAAAAAAAATTAAAAAAAAAAAAACGAAAATTCAAAAAAAAAAGGAAAAAAAAAACGAAAATTAAAAAAAAAAAAAAAAAATCTTACTTGAATCCTTTCTTGAATGCTCCCTGCAATGGATATGTGCTCTCCCCTGCTGAGGTTCAACCTTATTTATAGAATGGAAGGTTGGATTCAAATAGATAAATCTTATCTCCAACGATAATCTTTATCAATTTTGGGATGAGTTCAAATATAGATCTTATCTCCAACGACAATCTTCATCAATTTTGGGATAAGTTCAAATATAAATCTTATCTCCAACGGAAATCTTCATCAATTTTGGGATGGGTTCAAATATAAATCTTATCTCCAACGAGAGTCTTTGGTTCAAATTTTAACCCAAAGATATGAGATTTGATTTAAATCAAATTGAAAAATAAAAATTTGGAGATTTTGTTTCAAATTTTAGTCCAAAGTATGAGATTTGATTTAAATCAAATTGGGAAATAAATTCAAATTGATTTGATAAACTCCTACACAGATTTGGATTGAATTAAACTGAATTTGGGTATAATTAAACTCTTATCCCAAATCAAATTTTCTAAGTTCCATATGAAAATTTTATTCCAAATTACTACCAAATTTTGGATGCAGCCTTAGATTTACTTTAATTAAATTCTGGGCATAATCCAAATTTTATCCCAAATGAACCAAAGTCAAAACTTCAAATTCTATTCCAAATATGAGTTAAAATTGGGTAGGATTTTACCTCAAATCAAAATTTGGGTATAAACCAAAATTTGCCCAAACTTCAAATCAAAGTTTGCTGCCAAATAAGAAAAAAAAAATCAAAATTTTGACCAAACTTCAAATTTTGATTAATTGGCGATAAAGGTGTGTCAAATAAAAAAAAAAAATCAAAATTTTGACCAAAATTCATATTTTGATTAAATTGACACACAAAGGGAGTCAAAATCAAGAACAAATATCTTGCATTTTGATCACAAAATATCTTTTTCGAGATTCATCCACACATAATTTGTGCCTAAATCTCGAAAAGGGGCATTTGTTGATGGAGAAATTTTGACCAATCACGAACTGCCACGTCGTTACATAAAATTAATGACAAAATTAAAATTAATTAAATTTGGGACCAATTATAAATTGACATGTGTCCCAAATTTAATTTGAAAACAAAGTTGGCCAATTATAAATTTATAGAGCCAAATTTCTATTTGATCAATTAATTAAAATTAAATTATTTTGATCAAATTAATTAATTTGACCAATTAATTAAAAAAAAATAATAATTATTTGGATCAAATTTGGGTCTTTTAAATGTCTGGGTCATATGGTTTTGGGTCAAATATAAACCAAACCCAAGACCAATAAAACCCAAGCCCAAGTTGTTAGGCCCAAAAGTTACCAGGGCCCATCCTGCGAGAACTCTATAAATAGAGGGGTTCACCACCATTTCAAGGGTTCAGAATTTTGGAGCTCTCAACCAGACTTAGAGAATTCAGAGAAATTTTCCTCAAAACGGAAGACTGAAGACTCTTTGAATCTACAAGTTTCCAAGTACTGAACACTTCTTGAAGACTGAAGACTCTTTCAAACTCAAGGGACTTCAAGCTCCAAGAACCCATCGAAGCTGCAAACTCGAGATCAAGCATCACAGTCCTCGAGTGAAACACATCCACACACAAGAGAGAGAATCAGAGGATTATGTACTAGAGATTGTATACTCACGCGCATACAGCATTAATACAAATCAAAGTTTATTCCACGTGTCTCCATACCCGAAGTTACGTGTGAACAGGACCCTAAACTTTCAATTTTGTATCTAATAAGTATGTTAATTTTGAAAAATGTCAAATAGATCAAGAGCATATTAGACACAAAATTAAAAGTTGAGAGACTTATTGGAGGCAGAAGTGTAAGTTTAAAGACTTATTGAATATTTTTTTAAAGTTTAGTTACTTATTTGACACAAAATTAAAGGTTCGAATACTATTTATATTTAATGTGTTTTAAAGTTCAAAGACTAAATCCACACAACCTTACAAGTTTAGAAACTAAACACATAATTTAATATTTTTTTGAACTTGTATGATTAAAGGTAGGTAAAAGGTTAGTATAACAATATACTTCAAAATCATTAATTTTTAGCATATATGATCTTTTTAGAGAAAAAGGAAAATATCTTCGATTTGTTCTAAATTTTAGAATTTAAATTTAACTTAATAAAAAATATTTTAATTAAATAAAAATATACTCTTCATCGACTTTGCTTTGATACGTATCTTTCGTTGGAACTGTTGGGTCTATAGATAAATACGAATAAATCAACTTTTCTTTTAAAATCACAACCAAACCATTCCCATAAAAGTACTTATTATACTTGTGCTCTTTGCACTTATACTCGGCTATATATTATATATGCACAAATTATTACAATTTTTTAAAATAATATTTTAAAATAAGATTTAATTTTGTTTTTCATCTCTCCAAATTTATAATACTATATAGTTAGTTATTTTTTAGTTCGTGTTAAATGAGATAATTCGAATTTCAAACTTCTGGATTGAGTGACACCTTAACTAGTCGATCTATGCTTAAATTGACCATTATTAATGAGTTATGCTTTAGACTTTTATTTAATGGTTTATGTAGTTTTAAAAGTTTTGAATGTCATAGATCATCTTATTGTTACAAATTTTCACTATATTAGATAAATTTTCTATTTACATGCTAATATAGTTAATATTTTATTTTGTTGATTGTATTATAAGTAAAATGATTAAGAGAAATGAGTGGATTTCTAGAAGGATAAACAAAACAGTTCGGAGACATGTAGTGATGTTTTCCTCAATGAGTAATCTAATACTTTTAAGATTACATGGACTTTATTAAAACTTTTGATAAAATACTTGGGTCACTCTACAAAATTGAAACTTTTATAATGATAACTATTTGATTTTTTAAAAATTATGCACGTTTTTCTTTTCATTTACTTAAAATAGTTTTCATCTATATACATTTCGATTCCTATTTTCTAGCCGATTTTTCTTTTTCAAATTTTGAAAACTATTTTTTTCCTTTTAAATTTTCAAAACTTACTTTATTTTTGAAACGTGGAAAGAAGATAGATAACAAAATAAAGAAACGTGTTATTGATGGTTAAATCTAGACAGGAAGAACTCACCTGACGTTCACGTGCTGCCAACGGTAAATTTGTTTGAAGGGGAAAGGCATAGCCTGTAAGACAAGGAAACCTGCATACCGGTGTGGTGCTTGTCACACCGCCTCCGATGCTTAAGTCGGAAAGCTGAAGGAAGAGAGCAAGAGGAAAAGTAGGGTTTAGAGAATAGTTTCGGGATCCCTTCTTCAGTGACGAAGAAGGGTTTAAATACATTTTCCTACTCTAGGCATTTGGAGGCGATTTGGACTGAACCAAGTGGAATCGTTGCGGTCGGGGGCACCAGGGACCGAACGGAGGCGAAAGAGCTGGGCCTCGGGCCGAGGCCGACCCTCTGGCCTGTTTTTCCTCCGGGGACGGTTTCCTAGTTGCCTCTTTCGACTAGTATCGCGTTGTCCTTCTCAGCTCCTTGCATATTGGGGTGGTCCGAAATTACTTATAACAAAACGTATAGATGGAAGTAGTGTCTATAAGTTTAAATTTTTTAAAAATAAAAATTTAAATAGTTATCAAATAAACTGTAGGGATTAAATTGGAACTAAGTCAAATCTATTGGAATGGGTTAACTCAATCAATTATTTTTAGAAACAATTTTTCAAAAAATAATAAATTATTTTTAGAAACACGACAAATTAACCAATACTAGAAAAAAGGACAAACTTGCTGCAAAAATATATAAAAATTACTGTCATATCACACCGAACCTTTGTAAACACAAAAGGAATCCTTCGCCCACCCATTAACCAATGTGAACGTTGAATGAGGGAGACTGGCTTTTCGACCATCTAGGAGTTCAATCCAAACGATTATAAAACATCGAGTTTAGTTAAACCTTTAGTTACCCCAAATATTCCCAATTCCTTTCACCATATATTTTTCTATTTTTTTAAACCCATTATTTTACTTTCTAACAAACTAAAAATATTTTCCTAACCTTATTGTTCCATTGTAGGGCCCACAATTGGCCAGAATTAAGCTTTTTTACAACTTCCAAAGATCTATATAAATGGACCAAGCCACGTGAATGCTTCACACACCAACAAAAGGTTTCATCAAAAAAGAAAAAAGAAAAAAATAAAAACAAAGTTCAGAAATTAGAACTTTCTTTTTTTCTTTTTTGGAAATTATGGCTTTGCGAGAGAGAGAAATTAGGGGTCCTCGTGCTGACCTGGCAAAGATTGGGAGAGAAGGGTTTGAACTGATTGACGAATTCTTCGGTCGAGCGCCGGCGGGGAGAAGGGCGGCGGCGGTGAGGCCGGCTCTGCCGCAGCCGCCGCGTAAGGCGGAGCAACCTCAGAGGAAGAAGAAAGAAAAACGAACGGCGGCGGAGAACTGCGATGAGGTGGCGAAAGCCCGCGGCGGAATTGTGATAATGACTTGGCGTGCGTATGCAAAACGAATATAGATTTGTTTCTTTAGAGCTGGTGCTGATAGTGATAATATACAAATATATATAAATATAGGTACTTAACTGCAATATATAAGAACTCCAAAAAAAAAAAAAAAAAAAAAACTGCAATATTGTGTGTGTGTGGCTTTGTAGTATGAATATTAACTATTATATATGTATTTGAACTACTGTTCATAAAATCTCTCTCTCTTCAAAAGCTCCAAAGAAATACAAATTTAACCAACAAGATGTATTAATATTTATATACACTACAACAAATTAGAGATATAATAGCATTTGTTCAATTAATTAGTCATATGGTAAGTAGTCTCTAAATCTGGATATTAATTAGCATAAACATTCAAATTACGATTAACCTAAAAATGGCCATTAACACGAAATTAAGAAATAACAACGAAAAAGAACATAGCTCAACTGCTATAAAGTTTATACCCTTAACCAAGATGTATAACATAGATTTTCTCGAATTCAAGTTATTAGCGACAAAAGTTTCACCATCTTCAAAAATGGAATAAGATGAAAAAAAAACATTCTCTTCAAAAATATAATATTCTAACCTAGTATAGCTTAACCCGCATAAAAATAACAAAAATTTCAACCTGTGACCGACATGTAAAGTGAGAATTTGAAGCTTTTAGACTAGTTATGGTCAGTAATGAATATTAACTCGTTGAGAAGGGATTTTCTATTTCTTGATCAACACTTTGAGTCGAATTAAACTCATCCATCACACATCATAATGGTTTAATTCTATAAGAGTTCCAATGCCATGCTAACTAAATTCATGAAGAAGAAAAAGAAATGGAAAAAACACAGCAATTCTCACACAAAGAATGGATATAAGAGAATTGCTCTAGATTTTCCTTAACATTGATATTTGACTAGTTAAGATGCGTTTGATAACTATTTGGTTTTGCTTTTAGATTTTTAAAATTAATATTATAAAACATTATTTCCATCCCCAAGTTTCTTTGTTTTGTTATCTTCCTTCTTTTCATGTTTTTCAAAAAACCCAGTCAAGTTTGAAAACGAAGACCATATTTGATATATAACCATTTGGTTTTTGGTTTTTGAAAATTAAGTTTGTTTTCTCTCCATTTCCTTACCATGGTTTTCATATTTGTGAATGACACATTTGAATTCCTAGTCAAATTCCAAAACCAAAACAAGTTTTTGAAAACTATTTTTTTTTAGTTTTCAAAACTTGACTTGGTTTTTTAAAACATGGGAAAAGATATATAACGAATTCGAGAAAGTTATGGGTGGATGTAGTGTTTTTCAGCTTAATTTTCAAAAATAAAAAACCAAAACCAAATGGTTATCAAACGAGGTCTAAGTTTAACTTGTTTTTGTTTTTGGCATTTGATTATAGGAATGCAAATGTGTCAACAAAGATGAAAACCATTGTAAGAAAATTGAGAGATAACATGAATAATTTTCAAAAACAAAAAACCAAATAGTTATCAAACGGGACTAAGTTGTATACATTTTGATAAATAATTTTCCATGTGACTAAGTTGTATGCATTTTGATAAATAATTTTCCATCCTTGTTATAAAAAATGTTTGGAAAAGTTCATATAATCATATACTTAAAATCATTAAAATCATATTTTTTTCAAAAAAAAAAAAAAAGCAGTTTACGATAATCTTATCTTTATAAAGAAAAAAAAAAGACTTTTTAGTTCAACAACAGATAGAGAATACAAACTTCTAATATATCAATTACCCTTAGCTATATTCAGTTTGCTATCTCCCATTGTTCTAAACTTTGAATTAAATTTAATTTAATCACAAATTGTTTTTTCTAATTAAAAAAATTGGGTCATCGATTTTGGATCCCACATTGAAAAGATTGGTCTCCACTCATCTCATTGCCAATTGGTTTTGAGATGAAAGCCCATATTATAATATGGTATCAGAGTCCATTAAACCCAAACCGGTATTCGGTCCAATAAAAAGAAATTGGGATCCGATCCAAGAATGGTGAACCCAAAAGAGGCACCATCTTGGGAGGCATGTTGAGGATCCCACATTGAAAAGATTGGTGGAGACCTCACAATATATAAGCTACAATGGTCACTTCACTCATTGTCAATTGGTTAGATTTCATTTTAGTCTCTGAGTTTTCAAACTCAACAATTTAGTGGATGAAGTTTGATTTTAGTTTCATTTTGGTCTAGCTGACGTGACATCTCTTTTTTATTTAAAATTATATATATTTTATTTTTTAAAATAAAATTATATTAAATTAATAAAAATATTATTATTTATTATGTTTTTTTATTTCTTCTCTCTCCTCCCATCATCTTCTTCTTTTGTTATCTTTTTCAACTTCTTTATGTTCGGTCCTTCATCCTTTTTACGTCCAGCCACGCCGACGACCACCTCCGTCGGACACCACTCCCGTCGACTGCCGCTCCTGCAAATTTTTTTTCTTTTTGTTCATCTTCTTTTCTTCTTTTTCTTTCTTTTCTTTCTTCTCGTTTCCATTCTTTTTCTTTTCTTTTTTTTTTCCAAAAAACCGCCCGACACCGCTCCAATTTTTCGAGCTTCTCGACCCGTCGGAGAATGCGTTTGTGGGTCAACCGTCTTCAGATCTGGCAATAACAAGCTTTAGACGAGTTTGAGTTTGTGCTCGAAGACTCACGACTATCGAAATCGGAAGACCCAGCGCGTTTGTCTTCAAATCTGGTAGTTTCAAAAAGAAAACCCATAAATGGAAGACCCTCGCGCGTCTGTGTGTTCTCCGAAGACCCACGTCTCCAACTTGAAACGCCTCTACCAGATCTGGGTACAAAATGCCTCCACGCCTTCGTTTCAGATATGGGTTGAAACACCTCCACACCTCCTCCAGATCTGGGTGTGAATGAAACTGATGGTCTCCATGCTCCTTATCTAGGTTTTTAAAACCATGTTTTTTTTAAAAAAAAAAAAAGAAAGAAAGGTTGGAGAAAAGGGGGAAAATAAGAAGAAAAGAAGAGAATGAAAAAAAATAATAATAAAGTCGCCAGCGATGGCCGACGGCCGGCGACCACCGCTCGTCGGCTGTCATCTGCAGAAGAAGGAAGAAGAAGAAGGGGATGGGAAGGAGAGATAAGAAATAATAAAAAATAATAGTATTTTTATTAATTTAATATAATTTTATTTAAAATAAAAAATAAAAAATATATATTTTTAAATAAAAAAGAGGTGTCACGCCAACAATCCGTTAGTATTTAATAGAAAAAAGGATGGAGGGACCAAAATGAAACTAAAACCAAACGTCAGGGACTAAATTGTTGAGTTTGAAAACTCAGGGGCCAAATGAAACCTAACCCAAACCCCAGGAACCAAAAATGTTTTTTTTTAAAATAAAAATATATTAAAATAATAAAAATATTATTTTTATATTTTTTTATTTCTCTTCTTTTTCTTCAACCACCCACCATCAAACCAGTTGTCGGCGACAGCTGCTCGCCGGCGGGGGTCTGACCGACCGACGACCAACCGCCGATGGTGACTTTTGTTTTTTTTCCCTTCCATTTTCTCCCTTATTTTCTTCCCATTTTCTCTCTTATTTTCTTCCCTGTTTTTTCCAAGTCGACGTTCAAGCCCTCTCTCTCGATTTCTTTTCTTTTTCGACGAGTCAACGTTCGTCTCCTCCCTCTCGGCTTGGGTCTTTCGCGTGCGAAGAGAAAACTCACGACTTTGTCCTCGCGACATCGTTCGCTCCGCCCAGCCATCCTCATGCCGCGGCTTGTGCCTAACAAACTATAGTGCTTTAAAAACCCATTATTTTACTTTCTAACAAACTATATTCCTAATTATATATATCTTAGGGTCTGTTTGGAATACATTTTAATTTAAATATTTTTCAAGAATCCATTCTTTAAAAAACATTTTGTATAAAAATTGTTTATAATTTAAACACTCATATGTTTGGTTGGATTTTCTCACAAGTGTTTTTATACACAAGTTATTGTATACTTAAAAAGTATTTTTAAAAAAATTGGTTTTAAAGGTTTCTCTCAAAATTGTTTATTCATCAATCTCATTTTCTAATAAGTCATTTTTAGTAGTTTTCAAACACTAGAAATTTTTTGAAAATGATTTATTTTCCAAATTAAACACTTGAAAAGTTAAACCAAACACACTCTTAATGTTCTTAAATTGATTGTTATATAACTTTCACAATATTCAATAAACACTTTCAAAATTCTGGCTTTCCTTTCTACCTTTTTCTCCGGAAGTGATCATATAAAACATGTTTAATTCACCCCAAACATATTATTTTAAGTGCTCTAAAACAATAACTTCTTATGTTCTAAAACCATAACTTATTTAAATTAAAAGATAAAACAAAACGGTCTATCTTAAAATAAATTAATCATCCTAAAAATTAAGAATATGTTTGGAATCCCTTTCACCATATATATTTATTACTTTAATATTTCCATAATCTCTTATTGTTCCATTTGTGGGGTCCACAAATCGATCAAAATTAAACTTCTACAATGTTTCATAGTGAGAATTTGTTGAGGCCCCATGGACCTAGGTCCACTTAAGCCACTACAGCCTACAGGTCTTGAAAGTGGAAAGAAACGCTTTTGCAGTCCGTTGCGGTTGAGTCGAGATGGAACATCGACTACCCAAAGAGGGTTACGACCTAGTAAGCTGATGACAATTAAGTCTGTTGATGATCGATTTTGGCCAGAGGAACTCACCTGACCTTCACGTGCCACCAACGGTAAATTTGTAGATGAGGGGGGAAGACGTGGCTTGCAAGACAGTAAACCTGCACACCGGTGTGGTGCTCGCCACACCGGCTCCGATGCTTAAGTCAGCAAACAGAACGGTAGGGAGTGGAAAAGTAAGAGCAAGAGGAGAGAGTAGAAAATATAGAATATTGTTTAAGGATAGAATTCGGAGTCCCCTCTTCAGTGGCGAAGAGGGATATAAATACCTGCTCATCCTCCTAGGGTTTTTAGGGATTCGAAGGCGTTTTAGGTCAAACCAGGTGAAACCGAGGCGACCAAAGGCGGTGGGGACCAAACGGCATCGAACGGACTCGGCCCGCGCGAGCGGGACGAGGCCGACCATGTGCTCAGCCTCGGCCATGGGCCGAGGCCGAGCAGGGGGTCGGGCCAAAAACCCGACCCCTTCGGTCTTGGCCCGTCCCACTTGCCGGTTTTGCCTCCTTGGTCCATCTTTCAACCCGATTTCTTCCCGATTGTCCTCGTCAGCTCCTTGTATATCGGGGTGGTCCAAAATTGCCTATAACAAAGTCGACACACATGTCTCCCGTCTTTGAGTGGAAACACATAAATAGAGGGACTCATCTACTAATGAGCAAGGATGAAAAAATCGCGATATTTCGGCGATATATCCAATTTTTCGAGGGTGCGATATGGATATGGGGGGTAAGATCGTTTTTACCAAAATATCGTGAATATCTCGAGAATATCGCCGATATATCGTGGATATATCGATATATCAGGTGGAATCAATGAAAAACGCGGAGATTGGAAGATATATTGCAGAAAATCGATGATATATCGGTATAAAATCGCAGATATTTCAGCCGAGAATTAAAGATAATTATTTAATAGGATTTTTTAAATAATATGGGAAATTGTGCTTCATTGGCTTGCTAGCACATCTAGGATCCTTCCATGCATTTGTTTTTTTTTTTTTTTTTTTTTGAAACAAACAAATGCATTAAACACGAAAAGGGTTTGTTACAGTTATCCCCTCGTTCTCCAAAAGAGACGAGATCCATGGAGGGAAACAGAAATCCCTACCTTGACCTTCCAACGACAGACAAGGAAGATCAACAAAAAAAGAAAAAGGCCCAAAATCAGCCCCAGCGCGCGCAAGATTGTGCGCCAAAAAATTGCAACTACGATTACATTTGTCGTAAGAGACGACGTCAATCACCGGCGCCAGAGAACGAATTTCTTCGATCAGCACCACAATCTCCGAGAGGTATTTCGTCTTCTGCTGCAAAATGTTGATCACCTCTAAAGAGTCAGACTCCACGATTAACGGGTAAGGCTTGAAATTCCTATCATTCCTTTGAAGATTTGCAAGATTTGCAATATGATTCATCCCCTTAAGGATTGCCTCTGCTTCAATACATTTGATATTCCCAAATCTCTGAATTTGATCGCAGCCAGCTCCGATCAAAGAACCCGACGAGTCACGAATGGACCATCCCAGCCCCCCGCAATTCCTCGCATCGAACCAAGAAGCATCGGTGTTCAACTTCCAATGCCCGTTCATCGGCGGCTCCCAAGAGACGTGACTCCCCTGGTTCTTCGAATCTTTCAGCTTCAGGTTCGCTTCATTCCGCACTATAAATGCTTCGATAATATCTTTGATCTCTCTGAAACAATGTTGGGAATTTTTCTGCGTGGCAGCTTGTTTGGTTTGATTTCTGATTTTCCAAATCGCCCATAGGATTTGCCCCGCCAAGCTGCACTCCTGCTTGTCCAGAACCAAAATAGCTTCCGCCCAATATTCCTTAGAACTCCACCAATCCCTGCCCACCGAAAACACCTTAGTAAGCTTAGGGATGAAAAAATTCCAAACTTTTCTAGACACCTTGCAATTCCAAAAAGGATGCACTCCATCTTCCCGCTTAGACCTGCACAGAAAACACATATCATTAGTTGAAATTCCCCTCTTTTTAATATTCTCTACCGTTGGGAGTGCATTTCTTAGCACTCTCCACACAGTAGCTTTAACTCGAGGCTGACAATCAAGCATCCACACCGATCGCCATAAGCTCATCTCACTCGAAGGATTTGAGCTCGAACCGCTATCGCAACTAGCCATTAGAGAGGCGAGAGCATAGACACTTTTCACGGAGAAAAGCCCCTTAGGATCCTTGCCCCAAATGACTTCGTCATCGATGTTCGATTTCCCTCTAGGCATACTAAGAATAGATTCCACATCCGAAGGAAGGAAGTTGCTTTTGATTAAAGCCACATCCCATAACCCATTCTCACGGATTATCTCAACCACCCTTTTGCCTTTAAGGGGATCTTTCACACCGAGGGGGACCATACAACCATCTCCTTTAAGCCAAGGTTCTTTGTCAATATATACTTGTTTGCCATTCCCAATTCTCCACCTGTAACCCTTCTCAAATAACGATCTACCCCACAGGATGCTCTTCCAGACCACTGAAGCATGCGACTTTTCCTTAGCTTCTAAGAACGTTCCTTCACTAAAGTACTTGCCTTTCAAAATTCTGGCCATGAGACTTGTCGGGGACTTAATAACCCTCCAACTAATCTTGGCCAACATCGCTTTGTTAAAAAGCTTCAGATCACGAAAGCCAAGCCCACCCAAGTCTTTACTAACACACATTTTCTTCCATGCAATCCAGTGAGCTTTTTTAACACCACTATCAGCACCCCACCAAAACCTTGCACAGATCTTGTTGATGTCCTCACATGTGTTATTCGGAATCCTAAAGCAACTCATAGTATAGTTGGGAATGGCTTGAGCGATGGATTTAATAAAGATCTCTTTCCCTCCCATAGAGAAAAGCTTCCCTTTCCAATTCTGAAGCACTTTCCAAACTCTTTCCTTGAGCCGCCTAAACATGATGCCTTTATTCTTGCCCGATTGGGATGGCAGACCCAGATAGTGACCAAGCGAATCAGTTCTCTTCACCCCTAGCTCATCACAAATCTCCAGCTCAGCCTGAACTTTAGTGTTTTTACTGGTCATCACCATAGATTTATCAAAGTTAATCATTTGACCAGAAGCTCGCTCGTACACCTTCAGGACCTTTTTCACCCGGATGCTCTCCTCCTTTGAGGCTTTAAAGAAAATAAGACTGTCATCTGCAAAAAAAAGATGGGTTATAACCGGACAGTGCTTATTAATACGAATGCCAGAAATACTAGAATTAGACACTTCCCTTTCGAGTAAAGCTGAGAGCCCTTCCGCACATATAATAAACAAATAAGGAGAGAGAGGATCCCCTTGTCTAAGACCCCTCCTTGGTTTGAATTCCTCATGAGGCATACCATTAATCAACACCGAAAAACACACGGAACTAACACAGTTCATAATCAAGCTCACCCACTTGGGAGAAAAATCCATCTTGATCATCACCTGCTTAATATACTCCCATTCCACCCTGTCGTAAGCTTTGCTCATATCGAGCTTTAACGCTGCTACTCTCGATTTTCCGGCTCTTTTGTTGTTAATGGTGTGAATACACTCAAACCCAACCACCACGTTATCGGTTATCAACCTGCCTGGCACAAACGCAGATTGAGATTGGGAAATAACCGAATCAAGCACTTTCTTGAGTCTTTCAGCAATGACTTTGGCAATGATTTTGTAAACCATTGAGCAAAGGCTTATAGGCCTAAAATCCTCCATTTTCTTCGGGTTCTTGGATTTAGGAATCAAAACAATGTAAGTTTTGTTCACCGGGCTAAGATCTTTACCCTCGTTCAGCACTTCAAGACAAACTCGCACAATATCCCCATTAATAGTATCCCAATACTTTTGATAGAAAAGCGCGTGAGCCCCATCCGGCCCCGGGGCTTTGTGCGGATTCATATTATTCAAAACACTTTCAATCTCAGCTTTAGAAAAATCCACGTCCAGCAGTCTTTTATCCTTATCGGACAACTTACTGGAAATACACTCAGTAACCAAATCGATGGCTCTATCATCCAGATTAGACGATTGGAAAAGCCTAGAGAAGTAGCCATTTGCCACCTCCCCAATCTTGCCGTTGTCCGTCTCCCAAGAACCATCCGCTCTAGCAATACCTTCAATCTTATTTTTCTTCTTTCTATGGCTAGCTCTCGAGTGAAACCATTTTGTATTTTTATCTCCCCACTTTAACCAACATTCCCTAGATCTAGCATGCCAATACTTTTCCTCTTTTTCCAGCAATAGTTCTAACTCATATTCAGCTTTCTTTAAGTCCATATTTGACCACGCATTTCCAGCAGTATACATTCTGGAAATGTCCTCTTTTTTCCTGGCAATAGCAGCTTTTAAGGAACCTTTCAACCTACAATTGTTCCAGCCGTTCAACTTTCCCAAGCACCCAAGAACTTTATTATGAATATTCTGGATACTAGCCCCATAACCACCCTTCCAGTGATTGTCAATTATAACCTTGCACTCCTCGAAATCAACCCAACTTTCCTCAAATCTCAAAGGTCTGCCTTTCATGACTCCAGAATTAAGATTTTGATCATGCTTCAAAATGGCTAAAATGGGATTGTGGTCGGAGCAGTGCTTGTTCAGGTGTTGTATCACAATATCATTAAACAACGTCCTTACCCTATTGTTACCGAAGAAGCGATCAAGCCTTTCCTTAACCACCACCTTGCTGTCTACTGTTTTGAACCACATGAATATATCCCCTGACCAACCTAAGTCAATAAGGTTGCATCTCTCAATAACAAACTTGAAATCATCAATTTGCTTTTGAGCTCTACAACTCCCTCCTTCCTTCTCCACTATAGAAAGAATCTCGTTGAAGTCGCCTCCGATAATCCAAGGAAGGTTAGAGCTATTGTTAAGTCTATCTATGAGCTCCCAAGAGTGCTTCCTCAAATGAGCGACCAGGTTACCATAGAACCCCGTAAAACGCCACCAACCCCGCACCTCTCTAACTGTAACATCGATGTGACCCTCCGAGTAAGAATTAACCACAATATCCAAGTCGTTATTCCAAAACAGAAGGAGCCCACCACTCTTACCCCTACTGTTGACACAAAAAACATTCTCAAACTTAAGATCCGCCTTCACCAAATCTCCCCTCACGCTGCAACATTTAGACTCCGAAATAAAAACTATTTGGGGTTTGAGGCAGTTGATTTCATGCCTGAGAGCACGGAGCGTTCGAGGATTCCCCAAACCTCGAACGTTCCAACTTAATATTTTCATGGCGTCCGGCGGGGCTGCGCTTCAACCTCCGCCGATATCCCTCCTTTTAACTCGGAGTAATTTGTTACAATAGCCTGCCTCTTGTTTCCTATTCCAGCGACTTCTTCCCCATCCATTTTTCTTTTTCCTTTGTCTGTCATCAGCTCCTCTGTTTCTTTATTTTCATTCATCTTCTTATCAACTCCACCCCTAGCTAATCTCTTCCACTTTTTCATATTATTGCATTCACCATTTTTTGGACTTTTTGCTTCTTTTTTCCCTGTCTCCTTTTGCTTATGCGAACCTTTTACTTTGCCTTCAAAATTATTTTGACTAGCCATTAAGTTGGTACTAACTTCAGGTGTATCCACTTCCATGGTTAATCTATTAATATGGGCTGACCCCATCTGATCTCCTTTTAGATCTGCAGACTTTGAGCTTGGTTTTGGCCCAGCCCATTTAGGCTCCTCCCCCACCTTCTGACACAGCAAGTTGTCTTTTTCATGAGCTATACCCACCGCCTGGATAAAGTTACCGTTGTCTTTTTTGCCAGCTTTTTCTGCTTCTGATTCTCGGGATTGCCCAGCTTTGGGAGTAACGCCTACCGTTGCTTCGAGGACTCTCTCCTCCTCCACCGTAGCTACCGCCGTCGAGCTCCCATCACTATGGTTGTTCATCTTTTCTTTTTCCGGCGGCTGCTCCGCCTCACGCCGATGGTTTTTCCAGCTTTCATTCCTTTCTTTTACAGGTCTGTTTCCCTGATTTCCTCGCCTGAATATTTCCCCTCTGCCCCTTCCTCTACCTCTGAACGACGTTCCTCCGATATTCCATCCTTCTTGACGTTTGCCGCGATATAGCCCTTTACTTCCTTTTGTCTCTCTGAGTTCCACTCCATAGTCCCTTTCTTTTTCCTTTTCTACACCTTCTTCTGTACATTCATGAATAACATGGCCCATTCGCCCACAGTGATAGCAAAAATCGGGGAGTTTTTCGTAGGAAATTGAAATCCATTTATTTGTACCACCCGATCCTACTTTGACATTAGTGCCTCACTTGATCGCCTCAGTGATATCAATTTTGATGCGCACCCTCAGATCCTCCCTACTTATGTTACCCTTATCATCCGTTTCGACATCAATAAACCTTCCTAGAATTCCCAAGCGCCTCTACATATTTCCTGCAAAAACACACACGGGGAATTTTGTGAAAATGCACCCAAAAGAAGGCATATTTAAATTCTAACTCGCTAACACTACACTCCCCTTTTAGATCCTCGAATAGAATCAGCGAATCATCAAAGATCCATGGGCTATTTCTTATAATTCTTTGCTTGTCTCTGTTAAATTTGAATTTGCAAACAAACGTATTCCTTCCAGCTTTTTCTATGCGAACTCTTCCTTCAACGACCCAAATTCTTGGAATCATATCTGCAAAGACCTCCCATTGCACCAGCTTAGATGATAGGATTCTACATGCCACCGCCTCACTAAGATCCTTGTCTGTTGTCTCTAAGTCGTCGTCTTCAATAAACACCACTCTTCTTCCCTCCTGTTCAGCAAGACTGAGCTTGCCTATTTGGTTGTGTAACGATTCAGTAAGATCTTCCACTTCGGTTTGCTGGACGTCCATGTTTGAACGCCTAGCTTCCTGATCACCTTCGGATCCCAAGTGGCAAACTTGATGTTGCCCACTATCTTCCATGGCTCTTTCTCTCCCCGAGAGAGCGATCGAACCAGGAACCTTTTTGGCCGATCACTAGCTATTGGCTTCCTTCCATGCATTTGTTCAAATTTGATATAGTATAATTTTTTTTTTGTTTTTGTTTTTTTTCTTTCCCTCAACTCTTTCATCATTTTAAATATTGCAAAACCACATTCGTTATAATTTTAAATATGATTTTAATGTAAAACCACATTCTCAGATTAGGGTAAAACCACAATTTTAATATAAAGTATAATATAAAGTAGTATACTTTATATTTCAATAACTTTTTTGTTTTTGAAAAATATATTACAATAATTTAAAACCACATTTGTTATAATTTTAAATTATTGAATTGGTTATTGTAATATAAAGTTTACATTAAAGTATATTATATTATATTTTATATTACAATAATTTAAAACCACATTTGTACTTTATATTATAATTTTTTAATATTATAATATAATTTTAAATTTAATTTATATAGAATACTTATTATTTTTATTTTTTAATAAATAAATAGCATATTTGTAATAATTTTGTTTATCTTTGATAATTTTAAATTTTGTTTGTAGATAAAATTTGTATCCTCCTTTTCCTTAAACTTTGATTTAATTCATCTTCAATTTCTTTTATCTTTCATTTTTCGATATTCAATATTATCTATTATTGTATTACTATTCATATTTAGCTTATAATTATTGATATATATATGCTTAAACTAATAGTTTAGTACTTAAATAAGCTTAGTTCAAAGTTTCATAAAAAAAAAAAATTCAGAATATTTTTATAAGTTTCCGTGATATCTGTCATTTTTATCGGAATATCCGTCGATATATCCGTAAATCTGAGTTACCGATATTAGTACCGATATCGATATTTTCATCCTTGCTAATGAGGTAACACAACACTACCGACACTACTATTTTTTTTATAAGTTTTGAATATGTCAAAAACCTTTCAACATAAAATTAAAAGTTCACGTCCCAATAAACAAACAAAATTCACCAAAATACTCTTCCACCAACCATTCAACTGTGCAAGTCCACAGAACCAAAATGATTTCCATAATATGCCAATTGGTATAAGAATAAAATCAACGTCAAGTATCTTTGATTTGGGACTATTGCATGCAATACCTAACATTCCTGGGATAAATACGAATAAATAATCTAACTTTTTTTTGTTTTAAGATTACAATCAAATCATTCCTATAAAAGTATTTATATTTATATTTATATTCTTGCACGCTACTACCCCTCAAGTCTTTGCATTTTTCTATGAGTGTGTATTAAATTTCTATTGACAAATTAGCATTTCTATCGACATTTCCACGTGTTCATGGGTTCGATATTTACATGAGGAGTGAATGAACATTTCCATTATACTTTAAAAAACCGATAAAATATAAAGAAAATAACAACAAAATGTAACTAATGTGGAGATTTTTTTTTTTTTTTTTACAAGAATTAATGTGGAGATCCAATGGTTTGGTTCGTTTATTTTGAAAAAAAAAATATGGAGATCTCGGTTTCGTTTTTGGGAAAACCGAAAATTGTCGGTTCAGTTCGGTTTTTCATTCAAAAACCAATAAAAAACCGAACCAAACCGACTATATATACCACTTAAAAAACCCTAACCTTTTGCATTTTGCCTCTCTCCCCATCTCATTTTTTTCCTAAATTAGTTGAAAATCTCTTTTTTCTATGTAATTTAAAGTATAAATTATGATATTATTTGTATGTTTATCTTTATTATGTATATTTATTTAAAATCAAACATTTAAAAATTGTTATTCAAGGATTAGTTTGAGAAAATTAAGTAATTGTATTGAATAAATTAATTATAATTGAAGTTTGTATTGAAAAAATGGGGTACAATGGACCATTGGGCCAAAAATTAAAAAAAAAAAAAAAAGGCAACCAGAAAAGTGGCTAAAAATAAATAGGTAGCTTGAAAAATGACTACACAAGTTTATAAATTACATAGATGACTAATTGATTTTATGACTAAAAAATTCCTATTTGCAGAAGACAAAAATGCCCCCAACAAAATTCTAGGAAGCTTGAAATTAAAAAAATCTAAGGAACCAACCTAATTTGAAAATCTAGATGTGACATCTTCTTAGTACTTAAGAACTGTTTTCTGGAAAACACACACGTGACGAACTTTGAATCGATACCTTTATTAGGGGGAAACATGTAAAATTCAACCTTCTCCAGCAGGAGAAACATTTTTCAAATGCATCGATTGAAAAATCAACCCTCTCAATTAGAAGATATACCTCCTGCAAGATGCGTTAAAAATGTCCCAGATTGGAAACAACTAAGAAAAATGAACTTAAATGCTGCAATTATGACAAATCAAATCAATACAAACCCTCCACCAAAACCGCCTCATGCATTTCCTCCCCACGCCCAAGCTCTTCGTCTTCCACACCTCGCAAACTTGAGAACCAAAACCTAAGGAAACCTCCACTTCCCACGCCTCATTTGCTGCAATCCCACTAGGAACCTTCTTCCCAACCCAATGTATCGCGCTTCATACCTCCTACACCGCGCCGACGAACCACTTCCGCCATGTCGACGAGCTTCTCTTGTCGCGTCGACGAGCTTTCTACGCAACCCGCAAGCTCCATTGAGTCTTCTTCTCCACAACGACTGTCACCAAAAAATTTAAAATAAGATATGTAGATAACGACTTCATTTTCCTTATATTTGCAACAACTGTATACATAATCCCCCGATTTTAGGGATTCATTTTTTTCTTCCAATTCGCGATTATACCGCTCCATTGTAAGACGAAAAGCACGGGCGTGGGGAGGAAATGCATGAAGGCGGTTTTGGTGGAGGGTTTGTGTTGATTTGAACTTAAATGTCGAACCCGCCAGAGTGGTATGTACTGATAAATACCATTTCATCGTTATTGCAACTTCTCTGGAAAAAGTGTGCTTGTGGTATACTCATTATACACATTGGCATGTCTAATAGAAAAAATGCTTTGATTTGTCTGTACTATTATATACATCCATGAAATTGTCTAATCTGTCTACTTGTGTGTATGTACACTTAATCCCCCTGTATTTGAGTTAATCACCCAATGTATCGTGTATGTCTGGAATGCCAATAAAAATACACTCTGTCTTTGTCTGTGTTGCTATATGCAACCATAATAACCCTCCGTACCATGTTCACCTGGATGCAAATACCTGATGAATGCCATAATTGATATCTGTCTATAGTATTACATACATACTTGTTCTGCATGCATCCTGTGTATGCATACTTACCCCAGTCCCACCCCCCATATTAGTTATATATACGCTGCAGTTTATATGCACTGTCATATGTCTGTGTGTACTGCTACTTACGCCTCTTATTGTTTTCCTTTTGTAACATGGATAATGAGGGGCAAAATGTGAGGGATAAAATCTTTTTTTACCGTTGGAAACGCTGAAACCTAAGCCTAAAAATAGGTAGATCTTTTATATCGTTGAACACAAACTGCCAACTGAACTCCCTATAAATCGGGATTCATCCATCTCGAAAAAAGGGGGAGAAAACGGAATGAAAATAAAAAAATCTGTTAATGGCGTTTGTCTCTAGTCGTATATAATAGGGGTAAAAATATAAAAAAAAATCTGGAAAACAGTTCTTGAAAATGCGGTAGCCACCCCTGTGAATTCTGAACTCCCGTAGCCAAAAAACAAGAAGGCTTTTTTTTTTTTTCTAGCTATTCAGCACAACAAAAAAAATAAAAAAAAACAAATGGGCTGAAATTAGAAGAGAAAATGGGTCATTTAAAAAAAAAAAAAAAAAACCCACATTAAGCCCAAAACCGAAAACCGATCCATTGGACAAACAGAACCATTGGGCATGTCCCATATTGGACATTGGTTCGGTTCAGAGTTTTGTAAAATCGACTGGATCGGTTTGGTTCGCGGTTTGGTAGGAGTGAAATTCCATCTTGCAATACTATGTCCCTAGCTATTCATCCAGTCTTATCCCAAAATGGTAAGCTTATTGAGTGGCGATATTTGGTCACTCTCACTCATGCAGATCAAAGGATAATCCTGAACAAACAGAAGTTCATAGTTAGCTCAGGACTAAGATCAAGTTACCTAGGTCATTGCATGAAATAGTCAGTCTTAACAGTAAACGGCGTTATAAAGTAAGAGTGACTTATTTATTGGTCTAGTCTTGTGTAAACTTGTAACACCCGAGTTAGGAGGGGTACATGAATGAACCGAGGCCACATCCGAATGAGAGGAATTCTGAGGACATGAAAGTATGGTCAAGATGCTTAAAAGAATTGATAGATACTACCTATACCAACAAGGTTCACCTTCCTTTTTGGTGGCTCAATCATAGGAACTTTGAAGTTAAGCGTGCTTGGCTTGGAGGAGTTCTATATTGGGTGACCTCCTGGTAATTTTCCTAAGTAGCATGTGAGTGAGGACAAAGCATGCTAAAAGGACCACGTGTTGGTTTGTGGGGACAGCCTTCAGTCTTAGAAGCATTTTCAGACGAGTATGGTAACGTGGCCAAGTCGCAGGGGAATGTCGGGGCCTTAGGTGCCGAATCCGAATTTCGAATCCTGGGCCCGGGGCGTTACAAAACTTCTTTTACACAGGATGCCCCCACTCGCATGTCTTTACATGAACGATCCAGGATCACATCGTTTTCCTTGTTCGCAAAGTAGGTCGCATTTATAGTGTCACCAGGATAAGGTACCCAGCCTTATCCCTATACTATAGACTATTTAGATTATATACTAGAACTTGATCCCTGTCCATATTCATAATATAGTACTTCGAGTATTTCATATTATAACCAATGATGTTTATCTATTGGATTCAATTTATATAAACAAATAATTCACTTAATAATGTCTTTATTGCAAAAGAATTACAAACTATGAGTTTTAGGACATAAAACCCAACATCCTGAGCAAGATTTAACACTTAAATCATTCAACTAGTGGCCAATTAATTGAAAGCATTTAATCATAATTATTGTATAAATAAATTAAAAGCACAATACATGCCAATAATCAATCCATAATCATAAACGACTACATCAATCCCTAAGAAACGCGTCTAGCTACTCATACATGACGTTATGATATAAGCTAAACATGAAAAAGCCATAAAACTAACTAGAGATAAGGAAAAGATAAGGGAAAACTCAATTCCGTCGAAAGCCGCATGTCCCTGTCACGATCTCCCCACGTTCTTGAGTGATTCCCGCTCTTTGGCCTTGCTTCAGCTCCCACAGAAGGTCTCCAATCGGTTTTAGGTCTAAAATCTCGAAAATTGAACTCTCATTGGTCGTAGCACATAATATTGTATTTATAGAAAACTGTTGACAGCGTCGCGACGTTGTCCCTTTACTGCCCAAACACATATGGAAAATTCTTGGAAGCGTCGAGACGCTAGCTCTCAGGTTTGCCCACTTTGCTAAGCTTCCAATTTGATTCATTTACTGCCCAACTTGATTCATTTTCTGCTTCTTTTGCTCTTCTTTAAGTCCTGAGCACCTGAGCAACTCTAATTCCTTTATTTTATCTCAAAACTCAATTTCCTACAAAATTGTTAAAGTGCAAAATTCGGCCCAATATTGCTCAAAGACTAACTATAATTAATCGAGAAAAATAGCTCGCTCTGCGTTCTATCACATTGCAATAGGCAACAAGCCTCAATTACAATAAAATTATTAAATCCCCTAGCTCTAGGTGATACGTGAATCTCGTCACAACATACTCCTATTTACTACTTTTAATTAGGAATTAAATCCGTGGTCGAGGTCGTCGATCTCTCCTAACATTACTAAATTTGTATGCATGGAACTAAAATCACAAAGACAATTAACTAAATAATCAAGAACACAAATCTCATAGAAATTAAATCAAACTTATTAACCGATGTCCCAATTACGGTAATCCGAGCTTAGACAACCATAGACAAGTCTCTTCTAAGCTCGAGGCTTGATTAACCGACCCTTAGACTAACGTAAACTAAAAATAGAGTTAAAATACAAAAGAATTGAAGAAGGACAAGGGAAAAATGGTACGAGGATTTTTCAACGTAAAACGAATTATGCATATTTATATATACACGTCGAGAGCGTTGAGACCACTACAAGAAAATTTGTCTCTTCCGTCGAAATATCTCTCGAAAATAAAAAATGTGTTGGCCGAAACAGTAAATCCTGACGCTAAAAACTAGCGTCGGGAATCAAAATCCTCTCCCAATGCTGATCGAAATCTGTTGTTGGCATTTAGGGGAAGTCTCGACATTGATTTTAACGCCTATAAGAAGATGTCGGGAGGAAAAATGTAAAAATCAATTGTAATCACATCTGCATGAACAATGAGATGAATATTTTCATTGACTGTGAATGATTTTAGGACATTAAATGTATATCTTTTTGAATGTTTGTTCCACCAAACACGTCAGTGATTTTTGAAGGGTCACTCTCAAAATTTGTCCCATGAGCTCACAGTCAAAGTGGTTTTTAATTACCATGTGCAAGTTTTATGTTTTCTTTACGCATTCTTAGGTTACTTATGAAAGTGGGATCTTTATATTTGACAAAATAGTGTTGATATTTAGCTGCCATATGTGAACTGGACTACCATGAACTCTGAAGTGATTAAGAACCCCAACCTAACCTGTTGAAATCATGCAAGAACTTTTGGCTAATTTTGTGGTCTCAGCTTTGGGACTTTCACTTCTCATTACTACTGCCTATTTTGTGATCCACAACTATCGAAACTTCCACTAAGTTCCACTGATTAGCTTGTGTGATGTTAATGTATGCACTACTTTCTTTTTTATCATATTCAGTGGCTGTCATCCTTGCTAGCCCCTTATCAATTAGAAAATGAAAAATATTATGAGTACATATTTATTGATATGGTTCTTTTCCATTAGAAATTGAAAGTAAAACTATGTTAGTCTACACAATATCATATCGTTTTGGGTATGGAGAGATACGATCAAGTCCCGTATACTAGCACTCTCTGACTTTTTTTTTTTTTTTTCTTTTTATATGGAGTTCCTCCTCTCTTGCTACTTTTAACCCTTTGTGTGTCACTTTCTCCTGTAATTTTTTGCTCGTCGTTTTTGAAGAAAAAAAAAACTGTAATTCATATGAATGCAATATATCTTTATTTTATTTTGACTTTCATAGATTTTTTTTTTTTAATGTTTATAGTATCATATATATTATGTGATTTTTGGTTTTGTTTATGATAGTTTGTGTGTTCTATTTTTCATGGTTAAACTTTAACATGAAAGTTATTTTAGACCTTTTATGTTAAAACTTTGTATTATGCTTCTTAGAAGGTTTAGGTTTTTTATTTTCAAATTCAATGATAAACTTGTTATATGCGAGCGTTTGTAAACTTATACTTTTTAGAAACCTTATTTTGGTTTCCTTAACATCAAAGTATGTTTTTTCAAAAAAAAAAAAAATAAAAAAAATAAAAAATAAAAAAAAAATAAAAAAAAACAAAGTATGTTTGGTTTATATTGTATGTTGTTTTAACTTTATTTTGGTTTTCATCGTATCAAAGTTTAGGTTTTATTGTTTTTATTAATAGAATTCAATGTCAAACTTAAGTATAGCTTAACTAGATAATATATCTATTCCTAACTAATTGGAGGATAGAAATTTGAATATCTATCTCTAAGTAGCAAAATGTTCTTAACTAGTTAATATTTCTTTCCCCCATTTGCATAATTTGCGTAACGTTTTTAATTAAATTTGAGGCTTATGCCGCATAACGCTTTAAGGCTTGCACATCGCCTCTTCAAGAGGAAAAGCCCCTATGCCACCTTTAACCTTTTAAAAAATTAAAGAAACCACAAAATTCTTATTAAGAAGCTCAAACTACAAAGCTTATGGTCCTTCAAGTTGACAAATTTGGGACCTTCAAGTCAAACAAACTGCAAAAATCCTTCTACTCAAAGTCAATGTTTTAAAAGGCTATTGAGGCTTATGCCTTGAGGTCTATCTCGAGACAATGCTTGAACTTTTAGCCTTGAGACTTACACCTTCTTTAGACTTGAAATTCAATAATATTTTGAAGGATTTGAAGGACCAAAATAAACAATTACGTTTGAATCTCACTTATTATATAATTCATACAGGTCCTAACTTTTCACGAATCACACGAGTTTGTTTAAAGTTATCAAGTCCCAATTACATAAACTTGGCCTTGCTCGTCATCAAACACGACCTTCAGGCTCGACCCACCATGAAAATAAACTAAAACTACTCTAAGGAGCAAGAAAGCTAAAAAATATAGAGAATTTGAGGGAGAGTGGTGACTGAAATTGAAAGAAATGAGGAAAGATACAACCCTAATTCGAAAGATACATATTTTTACTAGTCGAGAGCGTCAAGGCACTACCCCAAATATGGGCCAAAATCTACCAGACGCGCCAAAATTGATACGGAAAATTTCTGCCTAGCGATGAGACACTCACAGCGTCTCGATGCTAGCCTGCTGTCTTGTAGAATCGAGTAGCGTCTCGACGCTGAAGCCTCAGGGTTCCAGTGTGCATTTGCGGCCACATTTGATTTTTAATTACCAAAACGTCCTTTTTGGTAATTACCAAAATGCGTCTCGATGCTAGCCTACTCTCTTGCAGCGTCGAGTAGCGTCTCGACGCTGAAGCCTCGGGTTTCCAGTGTGCATTTGCGGTCACAATTGACTTTTAATTACCAAAATGCCCTTTTTTACTCCGAAAGCTCTAGAATGACCTATAGAAATATTATAATCAAAATTCATCGTCTTTCGCAGATAATAACATAAAGACAAGCAAAATTTAGCGAAATTAATATGCAACAATTTGATGCTATCAGACATCCAGCTGATGCTGAAGAGGGGAAGCATTTTAATCATGAATTTCCTCAGTTTGCTTCAGACCCACGAAATGTTCGATTGGGACTAGCTAAAGATGGGTTTAATCCCTTTGGTAATATGCATCTTACCGTATGTGGCCTATAGTGTTAGTTCCTTACAATTTGTCACCTTGGAAATACATGAAAGAGACAAATTTAGTACAATATGTGGCCTGTAGTGTGAGGGGTGGGTGACAACAAGTGTTATTTCTCATTCCTATGTATCTTTCTAAATAAGTTTGGTGCATTTGTTTAGATTTAGTACAATATATTTAAAGGGCTCATTTTGTTGGGTTTTATGTCCTAAAACTCGTAGATAGTGAATGTTAACGAATTATACACATGTATCAATAAAGTGTTATTGAGGTTTATGCGATAAAATGTTATTGTCATTTTAAGTCTAAAATTGCACAATATAACCCAAATCCAATAAACTAAGATCCAAGGTTGTTGATATGTAACTTGAACTAGTATGTGGGGACATACGGGGATCAGTGTTCAAGTAACAACCTAAAAGGTCTATAGTACAAGGATAAGGTTGGGTACCTTATCCTGGTAACACTATGTGATATGACCCGCTTTGTATTCGATACAGACGTAATGATCCAAGGCGTCCATGTAGGAGACATGCAAGCGGGGGTATCCTATGCAATGAGTTTGCATAAGACCGGACCATGAAATAGTAAACCACTCAATGTAACACCGTTAACTAGTTAGGTTACTGTTTCAATAGGATGACCTAGGTAACTCAGTCTTAATCCTGAGTGTGTCATGAACTCCTTCTCACGAGGGATTGTCCTTTGATTAGTACGGGTGAGAGTGGCCTGCACGCCGACTCAATAAGCCTACCTTATTGGGGACAAGACCGAGTGGGGGGCTGAGAACATGACAACACAAGATGGAATTCACTCCTTCCCACTTCTAGGAGAAGTAGATGAGTGTTCCCTTAAGTGGTGACTCCGGGTCTTGAACAAAGGGATCCCACCCTCTCACTGGCCCGAGAGGGACTTTCTGTTTACTGGTTGGACCATAAACAGGTTGTTCATTAGAGGAGCACTGGTGCTTAAGGAGCCAGAGGTAACTCAGGGGTAAAACAGTAATTTGACCCAGCTGTAGTTACGAACACTCGTGAAGGATTGACTTACCGTTATTGGTCAATATCCATGGACACAGAAATATTCTACAGTGAGAAGAGTGCAACTGTGGGTCTTTAGTGGAGTGACTCACAGTTAATGAATATTGGTTAACTCGATTAATGAGTTTAGTCAGTTAACCTCATATCATTGGAGCTTCTGATCTGTAGGTCCATTAGGTCCCCCTGCTAGCTCGTAAAGAGTAATTGAGAACAAATTATCTTGAAAAAATTTGAATTGTTCAAATTTAATTTGGGAATCAGGTTAATTGTATGAAGTACAATTAATATAATGTATGTTGATACATTATAGTATAAAGTTTAATTTGTGATTAAATTTTATTAAATTGAGAGAATTATATATTTGAAAGAGTTCAAATATATAACTAATTAAATATGTGATATTTAATTAGTGAATAAATTAATTAATTGTGAATTAATTAATTATTCAATTAGTCTAATTAAATGTGATTTAATTAAACTATAATATATGAGAGATATATTAGAATATAATTCTAATATGTAATTAATTAAATATGGTTGATATTTAATTAATTATGAAATTAGTTAATTTTGAATTAATTAATTGCTAAATTTAATTTAGTTAAATGTGATTTAATTAAATTAATAACTAGATTAATTTTAATGTGAATATGATTCATATTAAAACTACCTATAGGATATAAGAGAGATGCACATTTGAATATGATTCGAATGTTTGATTAATTAAATATTTGATATTTAAATGATTGAATAATTAATTAATTATTAATTAATTAATTGTGTGGTTTAATTAATTTAATTAAATGTGATTTAATTAAGATTAATTAAAACTATGTATTATGTGAGGACAATGCATTTAAATATGATTTAAATGCACATATGCTTGATTTATTAATATGATTAATTGATTAGCATTTAATTAATTAGTTGGATTAATTTTCATTAATTAATTTAATTAATTAGTTTTATTTTATTTAATTGGTTATTGGTTAACAAATTAAATGACTCACAATATACAGGGGTCTAGAGATCACGCTCTTGCCGTAGGATCTTGTTTTTTTTTTAATCTCTCTACATCTCTCTCATTCTCTCTCAACAAAAATACAGAGGAGTTCATATTACTCTTCTGTAATTCTCTCCCAAAGATTCAAGAGATCATTCAGTCCCACAATTGAGTTCCCAATCTCAGAGGATAGCGGGGTAATCTCATGGTGGTGTTCAATCTTGAACAATTCAGAGTCGCTCACGATGGTAAGTTTGCTTAACCTTAAATTGTAGAATTATGAATTCGTTATTTGCCAATGTACTAGTATTTTAAGAAACGAAATTAAAATGCGAGTTGGTCCAATTGCTTCCGCTGTAACGGAATTGGGAATTCCAATCCTTCACATTTCACATGTTTGCTTAATTCGGTTTGTTGCATTTAATTTGGTTAAAGGGCTCATTTCTAAGTTTTCATGTTAGTTAAGTTTAGGATTGGTGTGAGGGGTGGGTGACAACAAATGTTATTTTTCATTCCTATGTATCTTTCTAATTAAGTTTGGTGCATTTGTTTAGATTTAGTTTCCTTTGTTTATAGGGCTCATTTCACATGTTTGTTTCATTTGGTTAAAGTGTAGTTATTGTTGATCAAAAGTTTCTTATATCGTTTTTGTTTTTATTGGACGATGGATTCTTAAATCTTGTTAATTTATTTACTCAATTGTTTTCTTGAGTTTCATGTTAAGTCAGTTTTCATTTGTTTATATTATTTGTGTTTAACTTAGTTTTGACGAATTTGTAAGCGTTTAAGTTAATTGTTCAAAGTTTTTGATAAATCTTTTTTGTTTCAATTGCAGGGTCGATGGATGTTTTTGAGTTTTGAAAGATCGAGCTCTTTTGTTATTTTTTTTTTTTTTTTTTTTGTTGTTGACAATGTAAGAGCAACAATCCTGAAAAGCTGTGGACGATTGTTCGAATTACAAGTTTTTCTTTTCTAAAGTTTATGTTTAACCGCAAAGCTTTCACTTATGAACGTTGTTGTATGACCAAATATTTGAAATATTTGTACTGTTTTCGATGAAATATTTGTACCGTTTTGAATGAAAATGGAATAATGTAAACATTTTTCAGGTAGCATATTGATAGGGGAAAAATGAAGAACTACCGACGCAACAACATGTGTCGGGAGCCAACCTAACTGCCGACACCATTTTCATAGGCGTCGGCGTCAATCAATTAATCCCACTTCCCGAGACACATAAATGGTGTCGGGAGATCAAGTAATCCTCGTCGCATACAATATGCGTCAGCTTGAATTCTCATCTCGACGCCAGTTATGTTGGTCACTTCCAACGCCAAGATGACTAGCGTTGGAAGGTCTCCAATCTAGTTGTGCTAGTTGTGCATCGAGAGTTAAGGTAACTCCTGACAACTATATTTTTGGCGTCCAGAGATGAACTCCGGACTATGTTCGGTCAACTATATTCCCGACGTTATGATATGCGTCAGGAGAAGTTATCCCGACGCGTTTTCGTGTTTCTCCCAATGGTTTAATGCATATACATCGAGAGAGACTATTCTTTTTGTAGTGGATGTAGGGCCAATTATGGAAAAAATTCTGCGCGCGTTTTGGAAAAAATATGGGCTAGAAATGCGATAATGTCGAGACACTATGCTCTCTGCCTTATAGCGTTGAGCAGTAAAAAAAATTAGCGTTGAGATGCTCTGCTATCCAACCTTCAGCTTGAGCTTTTACCAGTGTTGACTCAAGGGCAATTTAGTCATTTTACCTTCGATTTAGCTCATTTTAGCCTCGAATTGACTCTAAACCTTTATCATAGACTTTCACACAAATTATACCCATTTTAAAGCATTGTAATTTGTGACTACGTCGTGCCCAAACATTGTAATTTTAATCTAGGCATAGTTCGACCTGCCATCGAGGCGGATAAGTTAGAATTAAAGCGAATAATGTTCCAGATGCTCACCACGGCTGAACAATTTGGGGGAAATGCATAAGAAGACCCAAATTTGCATATGAAATCCTTCCTTAACATCTTTAACAAATTCATCATTCTTGGAGTGACAGGTGAGCAACTTCAGATCATTCTTTTTCCTTACTCGTTGTGCGACACGGTGAAGGTGTGGTTGAATCAGCAACCCACAAGTACAATCAAGACGTAGAAGGATCTGGCTGATAAGTTCTTGGAAAAATATTTCCCACCTACCACCAACTCGAGATTAAGATTAGATATTATGTAGTTTGCCTAGTTAGACTACTTCAAAGATGCCCACATCACAGTCTGCCTCACTGCATGCTAGTAGTATATTTTACAACGGGTTGGATAGGCATACCAAGTGTTAGCTTGACACATTAGCTTAAGGGGCACTCTTGAGGAAGACCTAGAACGAGACATATGACCTACGGGATTGAATGTCTAAGAACAACTCAAAATGGGATTTAGTAACCAACAAAAGGAAAATAGAAACAAAGAAATCTAGAGGAGGTAGTTACGAGGTTGACCAAATGACATCTATGCACGCTCACCTCACCGTGTTAACCAAGGCAATAAAAGAGATGGCGAAGCTAGCTACTGACGCAGTTAGCCCAGTCAACGCATTGATGTGTGAGTCGTGTGGAGATAATCATAACATATATATCAATGCCCCTCTAACCCTAAATTAAATTTGCTTGTTTTGTAGGACAACAACACCATTTGAGGAACAATTCATTCTCCAACACTTATAACCTTGGATGGAGGAACCACCATAATTTCTCTTGGGCTGGCAATTAGCAGTCCAACAACGAAATTTCCGATGTTCCAACCATAAACACTGTAATTGTTAGTATCCAGTTAAGGTGTAATCAGTTTACTAGTGTTACTCAGTTCTTATATTGAGCGTCTTTTCCAACAAAATAATTATGATTGTCCCTACCACTGTCACATCTTGACTTAACCCCAAGGAATCATTTGGTCGAGCCACTAAGAGCGAGGTCCCTGAACTTATCACAATCAACACAAGTGTCAATTATGTAAAAGATTTGAACACACCATACTTGTATTTTCAGTTTGGTCCTTTTTTTCATGATGTTATTAAACAACCATTCTTAAGCTTTTAACATATAATTATTATTCCAAAACCAATCTTCTCATATACAATGATTACTCGTAATTTTAATGTTGATGTTATTTGGTACATATCCTGATTTATAAACTATTAGTTAGGATTAACCATTTGAATAAATGATATTAGGATAGGGATGAAATTCTCTAACCGGTTGATCAGTATGCGTCAAACACTAAATTCTAGGGGTGTAAATTTTTCGGGTCGGGTCGGGTCGGTTGTACGGACAACCCGACCTGATTGTACCGACAACCCGACCCGATTCATTGTTGGCCCGAATCGGGTTTGGTTGGTTCGGTTTTATTTATATTTTCTTTTAGTATTCTGGGCAAGCAACGTCCAGCTTTATTGTAAAAAAAAAAAGGTCTAGCACGAAGACGAAGATGAAGAGGCCCCAACGAGGAAGACAAAGAGACGAAGAAGAGGAAGACGAAGCGGCTGAAACCCAAATCAAACAGAGGAAGACGAAGCGGCGCCGGCATATGTTGAAACCCTAAATCGAACAAAAACATTTTTTTTTTATATGGGTTCGCGTTCGGCTTCGGACAGACAAAGAAGGGGCGACTAAATGAGGATTGATCAGATTTAAAGGGTACAACCGAACCAAACCGGTCGGTTTGGTTCCTTTCACCCCTACTAAATTCTAAGTTTATTCTAATTTTAAAATCATAGGAATTAAATTCTAACCAAATTTTAATCTAACATAAATATGAATTCACTTGGTCGGTTAGGTTAGTTTTCTTTTTTTTTTTAAGATTCAGAGAGAGAGAGATTTTATAAGCAGAGAAAGTCCAAATCCCATACTAATATAGTTGATACTACAAAAGAAGCAAACTAGAACTTGTTAAACGAAATTGCTATATAAAGCAATAACACCAAAATCATATATACTGAGTTATCAGAATCAAGAACAAAACTAAGAATGATCAAACCTGGATCCATCGATATAGTTTTAGCAAACTAAGTTTGGCAGCAATTCAACTCTTCAGGAAAGATCTTCCTCAACTAAACCCACCAGAGTTCCTCAACTAAACACACCAGAGTTCTAGAATTCTCCCTGTCATATGGGAAATAGGAGAATTGAATATGTTTAGTATATTGGAAACCATAACTCTTGCATCCTATTTATAAACTCTTCCCTGAATCCCCATTAAGCCTTGTAAGAGTTATTGGGTATCCACCTAATAAAATTCCATATCCCATAAAAGTCCATGGATCTAATTAACCATAGATCACTTTAATCGACCTATTAAATAGTTAAATAATATAAGTATATTATATTAATATGTTGTCCACAAATTCATTATTAGAATATATAAAATATTCCAATAGAACTACCATTTTTTCAAAAAAAAAGAAAAGAAAAGAAAAAAAAAAAAAAAAAAAAAAGAAGCAATCTAGAAGTCTATATTCATTTTGCATACGCAGGCCAAGTTGTCATGAAGATTCCGCCGGAGGGCATGACCGTACCAAGGGACAACGGGTCACGATCACCACCGTACGCGGCGGCTGCTTTTGTGCCCTCGCCGCCGGCGCTCGATCGAAGTATTTCTCAATTAGTTCAAACCCTTCTCTGAGTTCTCTCCCTTTGTTCGCCAGGTCAGCATGAGGAGCCTTAGTTTCCATCTCTCTCAGTGACATAATTTCAAACAAAAGAAAAAGAAAATTCTGAACTTTGTTTTGGATTCCTTTGTTGGTTTGTGAAGTTTCATTTGAGTCAGTCCAATATAAACAGTTTTGAAGTTGGAATAAGAATAACCGGCCAGACCATTTGTGGTAAGAGATTAAGACGTGTGTTAGGTTTAACTTTTCAAATATTTAATTTTGAAAATAAACCATTTTGAAAAAATTTCTAGTGTTTGACCATCACTAAAAACGACTTATTAAAAAATGAGATTGATAAATAAGGGTGTGCTTGGTTTAACTTTTCAAATATTTAATTTTGAAAATAAATAATTTTTTGTTTGACAATCACTAAAAATGACTTATTAAAAAATGAGATTGATAAATAAGGGTGTGTTTGGTTTAACTTCTCAAGTGTTTAATTTTGAAAATAAATCATTTTGAAAAAAATTATAGTGTTTGGCAACCACTAAAAATGACTTGTTAGAAAATGAGATTGATAAATAAACCATTTTGAGAGAAACACTTGAAACCAACTTTTTGAAAAAGACTTCTTAAGTAAACAATAACTTGTGTAGAAAAACATTTGTGAGGAAATACAACCAAACATATGAGTGTTTAAATTCTAAACAATTTTTATACAAAATGTTTTTTTAAAAAATGTATTCTTAAAAAACATTTAAATTAAAATGTATTCCAAATCGACTCTAAACCATTTTGAGAGAAACACTTGAAACCAACTTTTTAAACAATAACTTGTGTATAAAAACATTTGTGAGGAAATGTAACCAAACATATGAGTGTTTAAATTCTAAACAATTTTTATACAAAATGTTTTTTAAAAAATGCATTCTTGCAAAACATTTAAATTAAAATGTATTCCAAACGGACCCTTAGTTTGGGATTGTTGTAGCTCCTAAAATAATTTTGTTAAATGTGCTCTTAAGAAAATCAGCTGTATTACCAAGTAAATTGGGAATGACTAAATTCACTTTTGTAAATCACCTCGAAACAACCTTTAGTTATTCAAAATCAATTTCATATTTGATTTTACATTTTTAACCGTGACTTTCATACAATCAAAAGTGATTTTGAATTATTAAAGTCACGTTTCAAAAGTGATTTTAAATATGACAAAAGTGATGGTTAAAATCACTACCAAACATGCACTGTTTGGAAAATTTTAGCTTTATAGACGAAAAAACAAGTTGAGGTATTTGGTAAATTAATATTTTTTTGAAACAGGTAAAATAATTGTTTTAAATTTCATATGATTTAAACTATAATCTTATGTTTAACGCCTATGATGTTTTTATATTTTGCTAAGAAATATAATTTGCTATTTGTATTGGAAAAAATATTATTTCAATTTAAATAAAAATAAAAACAAATAATTTCAAATGAGTACAAAATAATAGAATAAAAATATGTTAAATTTAAAAAATGATTCACATTCATCAAGTCTAAACAAGAAGATGAATAGTTAGTTACATATTGGAAGTTAAACGGAAAAGCTACAATTATTGGATTTTGCAAATGAACTACTTTTATAAAAATTAATTTAAATCTATTTTACCAAACGCTAAGAATGGTTAAGATTCTTTTTTAATCACCTCAACTGCCTCCAAAATCAACGTCAAATGCACCCTAAGTTTGTTTAAAGAATAATGCTCTATTCCGCAAATGGATTTGGTCGAAAATGCATTTAAATTTCAAGATTTAGTTTAACATTTTACTATTATATCCTTATGCAAGAAATTATGTTAATTAATAATAAAATATTTAATATCAATTAATAATATCAAGCATGTATAACTATGAAAACACGCCTTAAATTTGCAAACCTCATCATTATCGTAAGAAAAGTTACAAATGTCTTAATTCAAGTGAAAAATAAATTGAACTTCAACCTCTTAACAAAATTCATCAATTACAATACTATTCTTATTCTTTTTTCTTTTCCATATATTATTGTATATTGAAAAAGAATATGGTTGATAGCTCCTATTTTTCCATATATTTATTGTATATTAAAATTTAAAAATAACCTAATTTTTATTTTCCATATCTTTATTATAGTTTTTTCATATATTTATTACAGAGAAAAAATACACTTTTGGTCTTTGAGGTTTGGGTTAGGTTTCATTTTGGTCCTTGAGTTTTCAAACTCGACATTTTAGTCCTTGAGGTTTGGATTTTGTTACATTCTTGGTCCCTCAGTCAATTTTGTCGTTAAACACTAACAGAATGCTGACCTGACAATGATTTTTATTTTAAAAGTATATTTTTTTATTTTTTAAAAATAAAATATTATATTAAATACTTTTCTTATTATTTTTTCTTTTTTCTTTTTCTTTTTTTTTTTTCCTTTTTCTTTTTCCTTCCTCCATCTCTCATCTTCTTCTCCACCACTCAAACTCTAACCTCAATAAACTTGGAAGCCATCTCCACCTCCAGCTGTCGCCCGTTGCCGCCACCGTCGTCGTCGTTGTAGGATTTTTTTAATCTTTTTTCTTCCTCTTTCTTCTTCTCCTTTCCCATTTTCTTTTTCTCACTCTTCATCTCTCTCTCTTTCCCTTCCTCTCTCTCCCCCACGTGCGTACTCAGCTCCTACCATCGTCGTCGCTCGTTTTTCGTCCACCGTTCGTTCCACCAAACTTTCCTCAAGTTGCCGCTCATACATTCGCACCTTTGTCCTTGCGCCGTCGCTGGATTCAAGGGGAAAATCGACTTGAAGGTTGGAATCGGTCTGAGCAGCGAGTAAGGGAGAGAAAGAGAGAGAGATCGAGCGGCGAAGGGACGAGAAAAATGGGTTTTAGGCGGATCGAGCGGCAAGGGTTTCGGGTGGCAACTTCGCATTTCAGATCTGAATGGAAAAATGAGTTTTAGGTGGCGAGGGCGTTCCAGATCTAAAGAAAATCGAAGGATTCGGGTGGAACGGACGACGACGACTAGGTTTCAGGACTCGACGGGCGTGGGTGGGTGGAGGTTCGTTCGTTCGCCAGTAGTGTGGGTTTTCTTCGTTCGCCGGCGCTGGAAACGACCAGAAACGAGGGAAGGAGTGTTTCGTTTTTTTTATAAAAAAAAAAGCAGACGAAGGATGGAGGAAGAAGAATAAAAGAGAAGAGAAAGAAAAAGAAAAAAAAAGGTTTCCGACGGCGGCCGGCCGCCAGTTGTGGGTGGTGGTGAAGTGAGGAAGAAGAAGAAGGTGGATGGTGGTGAAGTGAGGTAGAAGAAGATGATGATGGGGAGAGAGAAAAGAAATAAATTTATTAAAGATAATAGGGAAAAATACACTTTTGGTTTCTGAGGTTTAGGTTAAGTAACACTTTGGTCCCCGAGTTTTCAAACTCAACAAGAATACCCCCGAGGTTTGAGATAAGGAGCAATTTGGTCCCTGCCGTTAATTTTTCTGTTAAACCCTAACGGTAAGCTGACGTGGCACTATTATTTTAATTAAAAAAATTAATTTAAAATTTTTTTTAAATAAAAAATATAAAAATATAAAATATATTATTATTTTATTATTATTTTTAAAATTCTCTCTCTATCTTCTCCATCTTCTTTCTCCCTCCATCTTCTTCCTTCCTTCTCCCATCTTCTTCAGCTCCGGCCGGCTGCCGGCGAACAGTGGCGGCGGCAGCGGTCGCCGAAATTCTTTTTTTTTTTTTGCCTTCTTTCTTCTTCTTCTTCTATTCTTCCCTTCTTCTTCTTTCTCTTCCTTTCTTCTGTTTTTTTTTTTATAAAAAAGAAGGGAGTTTCGGGAAGGAGGAGTTCCTCCTCCCCGATTCTGGCGCCGAATCAGGGAGGAGGAGCTCCTCCTCCTCGAAACTCCCTTCTTAAAAAAAAAACAGAAAAAAGGAAGAGAAAGAAGAAGGGAAGAAGAGAAGAAGAAGAAAGAAGGAAAAAACAAAAATTTCGGCGACCGCCGCCGCCACCGCCGTTTGCCGGCAGCCGGAGGTGGCCGGCCACCGGAGCTGAAGAAGATGGGAGGGGAAGAAAGAAGATGGAAGGAGAAAGAAGATGGAGAAGAAAGAGAGAAAATTTTAAAAATAATAATATATTTTATATTTTTATATTTTTTATTTAAAAAAATTAAAAATAAATTTTTTTAATTAAAATAATAGTGTCACGTCAGCTTACCGTTAGGGTTTAACAGAAAAATTGACGGTAGGGACCAAATTGCTCCTTATCTCAAACCTCAGGGTATTTTTGTTGAGTTTGAAAACTCGGGGACCAAAGTGTCACTTAACCCAAACCTCAGGGACCAAAAGTATATTTTTCCCAAGATAATAATATTTTTAGTATTTTTATTTATTTTAATTTTTTTTTGAAAATTTATTTATTTTAATTTTAAAAAATTAAAAACTAATTTTTTTAAATAAAATAAATAGTGTCACGTCAGTTAGTTTTTAACGGAAAAATGGATGAAGGGACTAAAATGAAACTAAAACCAAACCTGAGCAACTAAATTGTTTAGTTTGAAAACTCAGGAATCAAAATGAAACCTATCTCAAACCTTAGGGACTACAAGTGTATTTTTTCCTTTATTATATATTAAAAATAAACTTTATCAACAAATCTACAACAACCTACCTGATTTTTTTCAAAAAATTAGTTTACATTATTTTATTTTCTCTAGATTTTTTTCCTATATATTCCATTCCTCCACAATTCTAGAATTTTTTTGTTTCTCAACCACTCCCTCGAATCTGCCACTTTCACTTGTTGCTTCAGATAATGTTGTCTCTAACATTGCAGAGCCTCCCAAACTTGCCACCACTAATTTTTTGTTCTCCCAAGTTTTTATTATTTGTTTTATCTTGTTTCTTTTATTTTAGGTTGATTTCTTCCATTCAACCACACAGGGAAGAAAATCAAAAGAAACATTTTTTTTTTTTTTGTTGATTTCTTCTCCAACCAATTTATGAAAACATAAAAAAGAACAAAAGATATACATATAGATGGGAAAAAAATGAATAAAAAACATATTAGGCGTCGAGTCTGAATATATAACTATCATAGAGTCAAAAATTTAAAAAAAAAAAAAAAAATCTTTAAGGGTAAAATTGGAAACAAATTTTTTTAAGTTTGAAATTTTGCAAAATCTGACTATTTTGGATTTCTTTTAAAAAAAAAACATGAGGGCCGTTTGTTTCTCGGTAATCCAAGATTCCCATGGAATGGGGCATCTGGATTACCCCATTTGTTTTGTGGTGATGTAAGATGCCTAGGCATCTCGGGATGCTCGAACATCCTAGGATGCCCACACGAGAGGCATCTAAGAAGATTTGGATGCCCTCCTGATACATGGGTTTCTAAGATTCCCATGTTAAGGGAATCAACTATTGACGTTTTGGTCTTTCGTTTTTTATATTTTCTTTCATCAATTTTCTTTACTTTTCCATTTTTTTCTTTTTTTTTTTCTTTTTTTTAGGACTTTAAAAAATTAGTATATTCATTCACTAATAAACAATTATATGAAATTAACTATATTTATATGTTTTATTTACATATAAAATAAACTTCAGTTAATTTGTCTTCTTCTAATTTAAAATAAGTTCAAGTAGTTCAAGTTTAAATTGAAATTAATACTTAATTCTATTTTTTTCATACAAATCTTAAGACAATAGAAATTATTGTTTTTACAAAATAACATATAAAATTAATACAAATTGAATTGATAACTATATTAAATTATTAAAATAAAAAATGTTATACAAGTTAAATTATATTAAATTAATATATAAATGATTTGAAGACAGGAAAGGGTATTGTTGGAATAATACATCATTTTAAGACATTCCCGTCCAGAAATCCTACAAAACAAACATGGTTATCTAAATATTCCTGAACATCCCTATAAATTATTCCTTCAAAACAAACACGGTTATCTAAAATGTCGGACATCTATATTTCCGGGCATATATAATTCCAGGCATCTAAAAATTTCGGCTATCTTGATTACCAAAAAACAAACGGCCCCGAAATGAAATGACAACCGATTTCAAACATGTTACCTTTTTTTTTTCATCCAAACACATGAACTAATTTCAAATAAGTTATGATTTGAAATCCTCCTAAATTCAAGGTTCCGAACAAGGGGTATAAGAAGATGGTTAAATTTCAAGTTTAGTTATTCAATTTTTCAAGTTTCAAGTTTGTGTCTATTGAGCCTATACATTTTTAAAGTGTTTAATAAGTTTTTAAATTTTCAATTTCATGTAGTCATTTTGAATTTTAAAAATGTATAAATAGGTCTATGAATTTTCAATTTTGTGTTAATAGCTAGGTCATTGACATATTAAAAAATTTTAATTAAATTAATTTTGGAAAAAAAATACAATTTTAGTCCCTAAGGTTTGGGTTAAGTTACTTTGGTCTCTGAGTTTTCAAACTCAACAAAAATACCCCTGAGGTTTGAGATAAGGAGCACTTTGGTCGTTGACGTGGCACTATTATTTCCAACGCTGGCGAACAAAGAAAACCCACACTACTGGCAAACGAACGAACCTCCACCCATCTTTCATATAGAACTTCTCCAAGCCAAGCACGCTTAACTTCAAAGTTCCTATGATTGAGCCACCGAAAAGGAAGGTGCACCTTGTTGGCATAGGTAGTATTTTTTTTTTTTTTTTTTTGAGAAGTGGTATAGGTAGTATCTATCAATTCTTTTAAGCTTATCTTGACCATATTTTCATGTCCTCAAGATCCCTCTCATTCGAATGTGGTCTCAGTTCATTCATGTACCCCTCCTAACTCGGGTGTTACATATCTATTCTAATTTTTGGAAGAAAAAAAAAACTCCTAAAATGTACACATTTTAAAAATATATATATCATTAAATGCCAACACATAGAGTGAGACATCTTAATTTTAACCCTAACTAAAGAAAATAGGCCATTAGATAAATCTTTCAAACTTTTCCAATGTTTAACATCTAAAAAAAATCCAATCAAAAAGCAAGAAATGCAACATTCATTAATATTTTTTTTAATACAACAAATATGAAGTATGGAAATTTGAACCTTCGACCTTAAGAAAATAAAAAGTACATGTCAAATCTCATATGTGATTGAACCAAAAAAAATGTGCAAAATTCATGTGTACCCAAGTGTGTAACCAATGATATATTTCCAATCAAAATGTTAAAAGAATATAACCGCACAACCTATACAAACCAAGGTTCTTTTTAGGTACATGTAGGTAAGAGGAACTTGGAAGTGTCGCCACCACTAGTGATTGAAATTTTTTTTTTCTTCTTTCTTCTTATTTTTATCTCGAAATAAAAAAACAAAAATAAAGAAAGAAATAGAAGAAAAGAGGTAGAAGAAAAGAAAGAAAAAAATTTCAATCGCCGGTGGTGATTGTCGGAATTGTCGCCGACGTTGGCGACGATCACCGGAATGTTCGTCGAAGGTGGTCATCGACAGCAGCGATGGTCACCAACCAACAATGAGGTTGAAAAAACGTGAATGGATTATAATAGCAAAAACAGAGATACTGTAGCAAAATGGGGGTAAAATACCCAACCCCGTTTAATTAAATTAGCGTTCCAAACGTACCAGTCCATTCAACTCAACTCAATCCAGTGCCTCAAACGACCTTAAATAATGGGGTTTTAAAGGTCTATATTGAAAGGGATTTGAAATATTTGAAAGTAACTTTTGAAGTAGATTAATTTATTTTATCATGATTGTGCTTTAACTCTTTTAAAAAAATTTAGTTTTGAAACATCCACTGAATTTAAACGTGTTTTTTTTAATGCAAAACACTAGTAAAAAAAAAAAGAAACAGACAAAGAAAGAAAAACTAGAGTATTTTGATAGTGTTCTGAGAAAATTTTAAAATTAATGTTTTATTACAAGTTTAGCCCTCAACTTTTAACATTATATCAATTAAGTTCCTAAATTTTAAAAAATTTCAAATGGTTAGGTCCCTGAACTTTCAATTTTGTTTTCAATAGGTCCCTAAACTTTGAAAATGTTTAATAGATTCATGAACTTTCAATTTTGTGTTATGAGTGCAACAAAGAAATTTAAACGAAATTGAATTATTTTAATGACTCTGAATAACAATTTTCGTACAGTGTTATGAGTGCTAACAAAGTTCCATATTGGTTTAGAAAAGATAATGATCATGGGTATTGAGAACAATTATCTTCATTATAAGAGACCTTTTTAGGGTGGAACCAAAAGATTAAAAGTCATGAAATCTTATGTTCAAAGTGGACAATATCATATAAAAATAAGAAGTCTCGTTGTTCTTATCAATTGTATGATATTGTCCACATAAAAATTTTCTCGCGAAATACTCCTTTTTTTTTTTTAATATCTCGTGAAATACTCCTTTAGACTCGTACATTTATCTAAAATTTGATTTTTTTTTATTTTTATATATCATATATATATAGCATAGGATCTTCTCAAAAATCCACTACATATCTCTACAAGAGGTATATATTGGCATAATTTCTTGTCACAAATACTAGTGATGACGAAATCAGTGAACTTTGCATTGTTAGGAGAATAAATTCGAACCTTCCCCTCCAAATGTAGTGAGAATATAAATTAAGCTACTAGACTAGATAAAGTTCTATTCTTTCAACTTTATTGACTCCATTGAGAAGGGTTTTCTTGATCAGAGAAATTGAACTCATCCATCACCATATTAGAATCTTTTTGTACTGTTAAGCAAAAAAAAAAAAAAGAAAAAACTAACATAAAATTGATATGGAAAGAAAAGAATAGGAAAATCACAACATATATTCTCACCAATCCAAAATTCTAATGTTATTGAATAATTGTGTGAACAAGAGCAAATGGAGCAACAGATTACATAAAATCCATATAATAGGATTACTAAAGATTTTCCTCAACATTGATATTTGACTTCTTTTTAATTAAAAAAATTTCCAACTTTGTTACCAAAATTAAAAATAAAAATTGAAAAATTGAAAAAAAAAAAAAAAAAAAGCCTTGTATGACTAAAGGTTTGTAAAGGTTAGTATATCAAGTTTATGATCTTTATAAAGAAAAAAGAAAAATCATCTTCAATTGTTCTAAACTTTATGGAATTAAATTTAATTTAATCAGAAATGGATTTTTCTAATTTTAAAAATCACTTCATTGACTTTGTTTTGGTAGGTATTTTTCTTTGGAACTGTTTTGCCCCAATATCCATTGGATAAATACGAATAAATCTACACATTAATTAAGGGAAGTGAGTGGGTATTTTGGATGGATTAAAAAAATGTCTAGAAACGTTGTTTGGCAATGGTTTTTTTTTTTTTTTTTTTTCTAACCATATATGAGATGGGAGAATTCAAACACGATGCTATGCTCTAGTTATTTAGTGATGTTTAACTAAACCATAATGATTAACTCAAAAAGAAAAACACAAAGATACCTCCACATATCTCTACTTTGGGAATAAGCTCTCATAACTTTTGTTTTCAGTTCCACCCAAAAGGCAAACCAATGGAGATATTTGTCTTTTCTTATATAACCATGATCGTTTCCTTATTTAGCCAATGTGGGACTTTGGTCGCACTCCAAACAATCCTCCCCTCGAAGAAAGTACCACCAGACCTCCACTCAAATAGTCATCTATCTATCTAACTTTAAAGGCTTCACCGCTTTATCAGAGTTTGATCTTATGTATGTTTTTAAAGTTTTAACCCATGTTCCTATTATTTTGAAAATAAAATTAAAAGCAATACAAACAACATTTTTTATCGTTTTTGAAAATAGACCACTTTTAGTTGCTTTTTAAAATTGTTTTTGGAAGGAAGTATATACCAAACATGATTTCATTATTTTTCTTATATTTTTTACTTTCAAAAACTTAAAAACAAAAGTGGATCACCACGAAAGGGAGCCTCATATAACTAGGTTTAGAACGGATGAAAACATAAAATATGTAAGGTTTGTTTTCAAACCATTTATAAAATTAAAAGCAATAGAAAATAAAATAAAAGGAAAATTCATGTATAAGTTTCTGAACATATAAGAACTGATATTCTGGGTCATAAAATTAATTTGAACATATTTGACAAGGACATTTATCTATATGGTTAATTTTAGGGATAAATACATTTTTGGTCCATGAAGTTTGAATTAGGTTTTATTTTGGTCTAAGTTTCCAAACTCGACATTTTTACACATGAGGTTTGGGTTTTGTTTCATTTTTAGTCTCTCCATCCATTTTTCCATTAATATAGTTAACAGAAATTTTTTATATTAAAAAATATTTTTTTAACTTTTCATTATTATTTCTTTTTTTAATTAATTTTTTGTAATTCTTTTCCTTTTTTCCTCTCTCCCTTCTCTCTCCTCCCTCATCTCTTTTCTCTTCCACGCCGGCAAGCCCTTCCTCTCTCCCTTCTCTCTCCTCTCTCATCTCTTTTCTCCTCCACGTCAGTAAGCTCCCTGCATTTTTTCTCCTTTCTCGTGAACCAGCTGACATTAAAGGTCACCTCTCCCCTCTCGGTTTCTTCTTGGGTGCAAGACCCGCGTCGACGACAGCATAAAACAGTCATGAACACTGTTGATGGTAAAATTTTGCTTAGGAATTCGTCATTCGCTCCACGTGACTCACAATGAATTTGTAAACGAGCGGGAAAGACGTGACCTGCAAGACGAGCAAACACTGCACAACACTCCGATGCTTAAGTTAGCTTTGGCCAGAAAACACGTAAAATGTGTTTAGGGATTGATGTTTGCATGCCTGTGAGTGTGTGTGGCTTTCCCTTTTATAAGAATTTCTAGGGTTGCAAATCCGTCCAACTTCAGGAGGGGGATTCGGGCCTTTGGCCTGGGTCGGCCTCGGTAGTGACCCTCGGCCTCTCCCTTGGGCCGAGGCCGAGGGTCACTACATGGGGCCAAAGCATGCTCCGACCCTTTGTCCTGCTGGTTGAACTCCTTTCGCTTTTGGGCCCGATGGGTTTGGGCTTTCCTGCATTAAATATTGTAGGCTAATTTTGCCCATAACAAACACGACACGAAACCCATACTAATCTCTCCCTCTCTCGGTCTTCTCCTTGTCTGGCGACAAGCTTCGAAAAGCGAACCCACAATGGCACGAGCTTTCTCCTAAACGAAGGAGAAACCCATTTGTTTCAAATTTAGAACGAACCCAGATCTTGTTCGTTCCAGGTCTGAAAAGTTTCCCTTCGTCTGGCTTCAAGTCGTGGGTCACAAGTCTACTGCGACAGTGTGACTTGACTAGGCAACATGGTGGATCTAGTGGCAGAGCAACTTGACGGTGGTAACGTGAGGAGAGGGAGAGAGATTTCGAAGAGGAGAGGGATTGTTGAGACAGATGAAGGTGAAAAAAACGAAAAGAAAAAAGAAGAAGAAAAGAGAAAGAGGAAGAGGAAAAGATGAAAGGAAAAAAAAATTCTGGCAATGGTGGCAGCGGCGGGTAGTCAACAATGGTGAAGGTAGGCAGGAATTAGGGTTTAGAGGAACAAGATGGAGAAGATGGGGAAAAAGGAAAAAGACAAATTTTTAAAAAAATTATTTAAATTTTTAAAAAATGAAATAATAAAAAATATAAATTCTTTAAATATAATAATAATAATAATAATAATAATAATAATAATAATTTTTAATAAAAAAAAAAACAAAAGGCACACCAACTTTCCATTACGAGTTAATGAAAAAAAATGGATGGAGAGACTAAAATGAAAGGAAATCCAAACTTTAGGAGTAAAAATGTCGAGTTTGAAAACGTATGGACCAAAATGTGAAACCTAACCCAAACCTCATGGACCAAAAATGTATTTTTTTTTCCTTAATTTTTATTTTTTTTAGAACACTTTCAAAATACTTCTTTTTTTAACTAGTGTTTTATATGAAAACATGTTTATTTCAATTATTTGGCCAAAGTGTTCCAAAACTATAATTAATTAAAACAATGTAAAAACACATTGAATCATGCTAAAAATAAAGGAAAAAATACACTTTTAGTCCTTGAGTTTTGGGTTAGGTTTCATTTTGGTCCCTCAGTTTTCAAAACTCGACAATTTAACTCCTGAGGTTTGGATTTCGTTTCATTTTAGTCCCTACATCTATTTTTCCGTTAAAAACTAACGAATTGCTGACGTGACACTATTTTTTATTAAAAAAATTATTTTTTCATTTTTTAAAATAAAAATAATGAAATATTATTTTTTTAATATTTCTTCTTCTTCTCCAACACCAATCAAACCTTCTTCTTCAACACAAAACCAACCCAACACCACCAAACCAGCCACCGACCGCCGCTCACGAGCAACCGGTCGCCGCCAAAGGTAAGAATTTTTTTTCCTCTTCTTCTTTCCCTTCATTTTCTTCTTTTCTTCGACCACACTCCAGCTTGAAACCCACAGAGACAGCCAGCTTGAACGAAACCTACGCTTCAACTTGAAACCACCAGCACGAACGATTCCAGCTCAGGTTGCTTCCAGCCGAGCCTTCCAGATCTGAAACAAAACCCATGTCGGAGAAATAAAACCCACGTGATCTGAAATGCACTGCAGATCTTAAACGCACGGGCTCGACCACCTATCACGAACCGCAGATCTGAAACTCAGCACCGTGGAGTGAGGTCTCATGTAGGAGTGACGTGACGGTGTGTGTCATGGAGTGAAGCGAAGGCTGAAACGATGGGTATCAGGCTAAAAACGATGGGTATAGGCGGTGAGACCCTCCTCCTCCCTCCTCTTTTTGTTTTTTTAAAAAGAAAAAACAAAAATGTTGGAGAAAGAATAAGGAAAAAAAAAGGTTGCCGCCGGCAAATGGCGGTTGGGCGGCTGCTAGCGATGGTTTATGGAGGAAGAATAAAGAAGAAGAGAGGAAGGAAGAAGAAAAAAAAAAGAATTAACAATAAAAAAATATATATTTTTTATTAAATTAAGAAAATATTTTTTTAATAAAAATATGGTGCCACGTCAACAAACTGTTAGTATTTAACGGAAAAATGGATGGAGTGACCAAAATGAAACAAAATTCAAACCTCATGGACTAAATTGTTGAGTTTGTAAACTCAAGGACCAAAATGAAACATAACCCAAACCTCATGGACCAAAAATGTATTTTTACCTAAAATAAACTATTCTACCAAAATTGTCCAAAAATATGAACAATACTTTTGGTTGCGATGAATAGATTTTTTTTTTATCTTCCTACACACCTCATTAAATCTTGACAACTAAGAGAGAAAGGTCGAAAATGAAGAAAAAAAATTATCTCTTCTAATTGTCGACATTTTAATGGTGGTGCGTAAGCTAGTACCTAAATCTCCGTGTGGTAGATCCCTCAGATATTCTATTTCCAAATCTCTTTCACCATACTGCTTTAAAACCCCATCATTTTACTTCCTAACGAATTATCTTCCTAATCTTAGGGGCTGTTTGGGGCGTTGGGTTGGTTATAATAGCTGGGGGATTATAATAGTTTGTGTTTGGGGTGCAGATTATTATAGTCTGGGATAAAATAGTCTGTGTTTGGGGTGCAGATTATTATAGTCTGGGATAAAATAGTCTGTGTTTGGGGTGCAGTGTTTTGGGATGCAAATTATTTTAGTCTGGGTTCAAATAATCTATGTTTCAAGCTGACTGTTTTTTTTTTCTTGACTTTTTTTTTGTTTATTTTCCTCATACAACTTTGTACTTCAAATATTAATAATAAAAAAAAGGGTTTAGTTGTAAACACTACTACAAAAACAGTCTTTAATGACGGACAGAAAAAAGGGGGCGGGACCTTTAATGACGGATGGAAAACGCGCACCACTTTTAATGTCGGATGCACGTTTTTCTGGAAAAATTGACTTTGATGCCCGTCATTAAAAATACCCTTGAATGGAGGGCATAGCCCGCCGTTAAAAGCCTCTTTTAATTTTTTTTCACTTTTTGAAAAGGGTAAAAAGAAACCTGACTTTTCTCTCTCCCCAAAGGCACATCAAACCCTAGCTCCCTTCTTCTACCTTCAGCCGCCGCCTCCCTTCTTCGTCATTCTTCTTCAACGACATTCGGCCGCTGCAGCTTTCATCCTCCGTTCTTCAACCTTCGGTCGCCGCAGGTATCATTCCTATCTTCTTCAACCTTCGGCCGCCGCAACTGTCATTCTTCCCTTCTTAAACCTTCGGCCGTCGGAGCTCTCCTTCCCCTTGTCTTCAACCCAAGACAGCGAACAAACCTCAGTGAAGGCAGCAAGGCGTCGACTGGACAGAGACCAAAAGCATCCGACTTTTAACCGTTGAATTCCAAGAGGATATGAACATTAGAAAAAATGTCCAGGTGCGCTTGATTCTCACTGAATTTTCTGCTAAATTTTCTGTTTATAACCCTATTTGTTGTTGGATCGCCATCGCCGAATCCTAAACCCTAGAAATTGTCGTTCGGCTTCGGATTCTGCAATCTGCTATCGTAAACATGGTACGCTCTTCCCTACACTTTGCTTTTAAGATTTTTGTTGATTGCACTCACACAAGTGTGATGTTATTCTTCATTTATGCTAGGATTTCATGGTCGAATCTTTGTTGTACCCAATTAACAATTTTCTTTCTGTGCAACTGATGCTAATTATTTGACAAATTGTCTACCTTAAGACGCCTCAATTGGCCGTCCCACCACCACGCCACAAAGACCCACGCAATTTTTTCCAGTTTTGTGACCCTGGACTTTACCCTCACTATCCTCATCTTCCTTTTGTCTTCTAAACTACTCTTAACATTCCAAGTCAAAAACAAGTTTTTTTTTCTTTTTTTATATTACTGTTTGAATGCTAAAGATCTCCAATTTTTGTAGTCAGTTTTTATTGGATTTTGTATTCAACTTTTCTAATAATGGAGTTAGGAATCGGGTGCTGGTAAGAATTTGGATGAGATTATATTATTTGTTGCTCAACTAGGTACTCAAAAATGTTTTGGTTCGAGTAATTCTATTCCATGTCATCTTTGGTAATTTTTTTCAATAATGTTGAGAGAGCATTCCTTCCAATGTCCTGAAACTTTTAACCTTACATCTATGATTGATTTATAATGCATTGAATACCTTAACCTTAACATGGTCGTGTGTTCTGAGGTTGGTTGGCCTTCCCATTTACTTCACATTATTTCAAGCAGTGAATGGGTGGTATTAATTTATTAGTGGCATTGCTTCAACCTCTGGTATTGTCGTAAATTGTTACCATGTCTTGAATGGGTCGATGAATTTGCTTTGTTTGAATGCCATTACCATAAGATCTCAAAAAATAGTATCAGTATGGTTGAAACTCCCTTTTGTGGACAGACGAAGCAAATACATGAGATTAAAGACTTTTTTCTCACAGCAAGAAGAAAGGATGCTCGTTCTGTCAAAATTAAGAGGAGCAAAGATGTAGTCAAGTTTAAGGTTTGTTGCTCTAAGTACCTTTACACGCTTTGTGTGTTTGATAGCGAGCATAGCTAGCTATTTTTCTCTGATTAATTAAGCTAGTCTTTTTCAATTATTTGTCCAAATTTATGCATTTTTATGTTTTATCTGTAGGAAGTATGTGCTTGAAGCTTAATTCAGCAATTGGAGTCAAATGGAGCTTCCAATCTTAAAAAAAAAAAAAAAAAAATATTCATAGCGTCGCGACGCTATAGAAAATTTTCCAAATTTGCGGATCGGGACAGCGTCTCGACGCTACAACGAAATTTTGCTATTTAAGCATCTTTTCGCCTAGGTTTTTGGGGACTTCGAATTGGGGACTTTTGGAGCCGACATTAGAGCAGAAAGAGGACAGAATTGAGCTGAAGCAAAGGGGATTAGTTGGAAATCAACCCATTGTTCGTGGGGATCGTGACGGGGACGTTCGGTCTCGGCCTACAACGAGTCTATTTCTCTTTTCCCTTACTTTAGACACTTTTTATGGCTTATTTAGACTTAGTTTATATTGTAATGAGGATTATGTGTAGCTAAGTTTAATTCTTAGGGATTGATGTAGCCGTTGGGCAAGTTTTGGATTGATTTACGGTATTTATGCTATTGATGTCATTTATGCATATGTTGTATGTTTAATGCTTTCGATTTACTGGCCATAAATTGATTGATGTTTATATTTGAATCTAACTCGGGAGAGAGGATTTAAATTAGTAATCAATATGCATAACTAGAATTTAGCTAAAAATCGGGAGATTAAGGTTAATTCTAGAAATTGTCATAAAGGTTAGCCTTATTGCCTTGTATGTTTATTGGATTTAGATAGGGATATCGGGTTCAATTGCATATGGGAGAATCATGTATGCTCGGGAGAGATATGTGTGATTTTAGCTGCCAAGATTTATGAATCATAGCATGTGTTAATCCGTTTATTACTCCATAACTCCAATTGGTGAAATCAATTCCCTAAGACCAATTATTCCCATTTGATTGTCACTTTTTACTTTAGTTTTGTGTTGATTAATTCAGATTCTCATTCTTTTTGATTCCCTAAATAAAATTGGCCAAGAGTATTTTCGATAATTAAAACTTGGCTAGACACCAATCCAGAGGACGACATTTGATTGCATAATCACTATATTATTACTTGACCTGTACACTTGCGGTTAGCAATTTGCACATCAAGTTTTTGGCGCCGTTGTCGGGGATTGGCATATTTAGTCAATTTTAATATTGAAGAAAAATTGTCCGGTCTTAGTTTAGGGTGTATTTTATTTTGTTGCTATTTTTGTTATTTTTGTTATTAGGTAGATTGCACTTTTCCTTTATTGTTTTTCTTTTCCATTCTTAAATTTTTCCATATTTAGATTGTTCCAGATTTGTTTGAATTTTTCCATTGATAGATTTTTAGTTTTTCCTTTTTAAATTAGTTTTTCCTTATTTGTTAGTTTCCTTATTGGTTTTTTATCTTTTCTATTTTTGCATTCCTTATTAGTTTATTTTCTTCCTTTTATAGATTATATTCTCCTTATTTAGATTTAGTTATTTTCCTTTTCTTGTTTCTTTCTTAATTTGTTTTATTTCCTTTTCTTTGCCTTTTTAGGTTAGTGTAGTCGGTGTATGCGAAAGGTTAGGGAATTGGCCTTAGTTCCCTTAGATCCAGAGATCGAAAGAACTTTCAATAGACTTCGAAGGGAAAATCAAGAAAACATCCAAATGGCCAATCCTAATCCTGAAGAACCTAAGCCCATCAGGGACTATTTTCAGCCGATCTTTCACGAGCAACAGTCGGGGATTGTCTATGCCCCAATTAATGCTAATAATTTTGAGTTGAAAACAGGTCTCATTCAGATGGCTCGAGACTGTGCTTACAGAGGATCACCCATGGAGGATCCAAATTCTCATCTGAAATCCTTCCTAGACATCTGTGGGACGGTAAAGTTAAATGGTGTTTCTGAAGATGTCATTCGCTTACGTTTATTTCCTTTTTCTTTGCAGGACAAAGCGAGGGACTGGTTACAATCTATTCCACCTGGGAGCATTACCACTTGGGATGCTTTGGTCCAGACATTCTTAAAGAAGTTCTTTCCTCCTGCCAAGACGGTCAAGCTGAGGACCGAAATTGGGACATTCCAGCAACAATTCGATGAGCAGCTGTTCGAGGCTTGGGAGAGATTTAAAGAGCTGCTAAGGAAGTGCCTTCAGCACGGATACCCTGACTGGCTACAGGTTCAATTATTTTATAATGGATTAACCCCTAGCACGAAAACTATTGTTGATGCAGCTGCAGGTGGGACTCTGTTGTCCAAGACTGTTGAGAGTGCTAGGACTTTGTTAGAGGATATGGCCACCAACAGCTATCAGTGGCCATCTGAGCGGTCAGGACCCAAAAAGATTGCTACTGGAGTGTTCGAGGTTGACAACGTAAGTGCACTTCAGGCTCAGATGTCTTCCTTGGCTAATGCATTTTTAAAGTTTTCAGGTTCAGGGAATGCTCAATCAATTGAGTCTGCAGCTGCCATTGCATCCCAGACTCAGGGGGAAAATCTCGAGCAGGTTCAGTATGTTTCGAATTTTAATTCTAGGGGGTACAATAATAATTCCACACCTACACATTATCACCCTAGCAATAGAAATCATGAGAATTTTTCCTATGCTAATAATAAGAATGTTTTGAATCCTCCTAGCTTCACTCCTCAAAGTCAAGAAAATAAGAAATCTTTAGAAGACCTTGTTGGAGCTTTTATTGCAGAATCAAGTAACATGTCAAATAAGCTTGAGGAGGCCGTGATTGCAATAAACACTACTGTCAATGGTCATTCTGCAGCAATCAAGAATATAGAGACTCAGCTGGGACAACTGGTAAGTGTTGTCAACTATATGAATAAAGGTAAAGCCCCAGTTGAACAGGAGAAATCTTCTTTGGAGTACTGCAAGGCCGTATCTGTGCATTATGAGGAGGAGACTAAATTAGCTGAAGAGGAGAAAACAACTGAACCAGAGGAACTCACAGGAGGAGTTGAAGAAGGCACCACCTCAAACGAAGCTGAAAAGCTTAATCCTGAGCCTTCTATTCCTTCTCCTACTGTTTTAGTTCCTAAATCAAAGAAAAAGAAAAATTCTAAGGTTAAGTTTGACAAATTTTTAGATGCTTTTATGGGTTTGCATGTTAATATTCCTTTTTCAGATGCCTTGGAGCAGATGCCTCACTACAGAAAATTTATGAAGGAATGGCTCAACAAGAAGAAAAAGGAAAAGCAGTTGGAGACTGTATATCTTGCATCGACGTGCAGTGCTCGTGTCCAACAGGGAGTACCAGAGAAATTGTCTGACCCAGGGAGTTTTACTATTCCTTGTAATTTTGGTATTTATTCTTGTAGAGCACTATGTGATCTAGGGGCTAGCATAAATATTATTCCATTATCTCTGTGCAAAAAGCTTAATATAGGAGAAATAAAATCTACCTCTGTTAGACTTCAGTTGGCTGACCAGTCTCTGGTTAGTCCATATGGGATTGTTGAGAATATTCTGATTAAAGTAGGTAGATTTTTCCTTCCTGTTGATTTCTTTGTGCTAGATATTAAAGAGAATCCTGCTATGCCTATCATATTAGGGAGACCTTTCCTTGCTACAGGGAGGGTTATAATTGATATTGAACGTAGGGAGCTAATCATAAGAGTCCAACAGGAGAAGGAAGTTTTAAAAGCTTTTGAGAACCCCAAGAACACATCAGATACAATGATGGTGGGCTACAGGAGAGGTGCTAGGAAGAGCACCAGTGATGGAAAATCTGACAGGAGACCACCCTGATGCATAGTTGGTCAACACGTCGAGCTAATGACGTTAAACAAGCGCTTATGGGAGGCAACCCAAGTGAGTTAGTTATTTCTTTATTTTGAGTTTTATTTATTTTTTGTGTCTGTTTTGTAGGTCTTGTTTTCTTTCTCTCTTTTGCTTTCAAGCTGTCAAGAGTCCAAGCATTCAGTCAAGAAGTCATCATCATTCCAGGGCAGTATTGTTCACTCCTTTCATTCGTTTATTGTTCTCATGCTTGTTTATGCTTTATTTTCGTTATACATTGAGGACAATGCATATTTTAAGTTTGGGGGTGGATTAGCATGTTTGTGGAGTCCTTGAGCATCTGAGTTCGGGCTATAGTTTTGAGCTTTCTTTGAATTATGCATATGGTTATTTTCTGGATGCTACTTTTGCATGATTATGATGTCCTAGGATAGGCTTTCTTGTCAATTTTCAAGCTTGTGATGAGTTGAAAGCATAAGTGCCCAAAAAGGGAGACTTTTTAAAATTTTTCTAGGAGATGGCTTGCATGAGTAGAGTATTTGTCTTAGCTAGATTTGGATTTGAATGCTTAGGAGCGAATTATTGGGTTCATATGCTTGTTGTCACCTCGATAGGTGTAGGGCAGAGCTAAAGAGTTAATTTTTTGCAAATTAGCATGTTTGATCTTGCTTAGGAGAAAAGAAAAGAATATCTGCTATTTATGCTCATAAAGAAAAATCATTCTTGTTGTTACTGTTGAAATAAGATAATAATGTCATGGCTTGTGCACAATATGCAATGGTTAATAAAGATTAAGGCAAAAAGAGCTACCCCTGTTGTGATCAGTTAGGCCAACCAGAGAAAACTCAGGTTAAGGGTCCCTGCAATGGGTGTGTGAAAGCTAGTGCCACATATACATGCTTAATTTAATTGTTAATTATAAGCACCTAAGTATGGAGATAAACAAACTAGTTTGTTCCATTAACTCATTAGTGAAACCTTAGTGCCAGTGTAGAGGGAAGATGAGTTGAGAGTTTAATAATCCAATCCTGGGCTAGTAGAGTCTGATCTTGTTGAGTTAGATCTCACTTGTGCAAGTTAATTTTGAAAAAATTTTAATTTGTCTCCCTCATTGGTCCTTATGTGCATGTCTCTTGCTTGTTTGACTATTGACCTTTGAGCCTTGAGGATTGAGTTATGATTATTGCATCCATTCTTCTACTGTATGCTTGATTTTTAGTTTGCTCGAGGACTAGCAAAAGCTTAAGTTTGGGGGTATTTGATAGCGAGCATAGCTAGCTATTTTTCTCTGATTAATTAAGCTAGTCTTTTTCAATTATTTGCCCAAATTTATGCATTTTTATGTTTTATTTGTAGGAAGTATGTGCTTGAAGCTTAATTCAGCAATTTGAGTCAAATGGAGCTTCCAATCTAAAAAAAAAAAAAAAAAAAATAGCGTCGCGACGCTATAGAAAATTTTCCAAATTTGCGGATCGGGACAGCGTCTCGACGCTACAACGAAATTTTGCTATTTAAGCATCTTTTCGCCTAGGTTTTTGGGGACTTCGAATTGGGGACTTTTGGAGCCGACATTAGAGCAGAAAGAGGACAGAATTGAGCTGAAGCAAAGGGGATTAGTTGGAAATCAACCCATTGTTCGTGGGGATCGTGACGGGGACGTTCGGTCTCGGCCTACAACGAGTCTATTTCTCTTTTCCCTTACTTTAGACATTTTTTATGGCTTATTTAGACTTAGTTTATATTGTAATGAGGATTATGTGTAGCTAAGTTTAATTCTTAGGGATTGATGTAGCCGTTGGGCAAGTTTTGGATTGATTTACGGTATTTATGCTATTGATGTCATTTATGCATATGTTGTATGTTTAATGCTTTCGATTTACTGGCCATAAATTGATTGATGTTTATATTTGACTCTAACTCGGGAGAGAGGATTTAAATTAGTAATCAATATGCATAACTAGAATTTAGCTAAAAATCGGGAGATTGAGGTTAATTCTAGAAATTGTCATAAAGGTTAGCCTTATTGCCTTGTATGTTTATTGGATTTAGATAGAGATATCGGGTTCAATTGCATATGGGAGAATCATGTATGCTCGGGAGAGATATGTGTGATTTTAGTTGCCAAGATTTATGAATCATAGCATGTGTTAATCCGTTTATTAATCCATAACTCCAATTGGTGAAATCAATTCCCTAAGACCAATTATTCCCATTTGATTGTCACTTTTTACTTTAGTTTTGTGTTGATTAATTCATATTCTCATTCTTTTTTATTCCCTAAATAAAATTGGCCAAGAGTATTTTCGATAATTAAAACTTGGCTAGACACCAATCCAGAGGACGACATTCGATTGCATAATCACTATATTATTACTTGACCCGTACACTTGCGGTTAGCAATTTGCACATCAGTGTTTGACTCTGAGAATGCGTACTTCTTCTTGTTTTTTCTGGCTATAAAATGGTGTCTTACTCTTCATTTAATAGACCATAAATCCCATGTGTCTAGTGGAATTATGTGCAATTCAATCATAAGCCTGGGCATGGATTACTATGAACTTTGCAGGGAAAATTCAGAAATCTATTTCACAATTTTAATTCCAATTTTCTAAGAAATGCTATTAGGATTTACATGTTTTCCTGTTGAAGATAGAGAAATATTGATGGGGAACGAGACAATTGTTTTTCCTAGAACTGGATTTCCCCCATTCTTTTCGTACTTCAAGCTCTTAGTATATTTATTGGTATTACCTATAACTAACTGCACTTCCCTTTATCTTTTTCTCTTAAACAATCTGTAGGAGAACACATGGTGGAAGAAGGTTGTGGGAGTCTAAGGATGACATGAAATGGGGGCATGACAAGTTTGAAGAAATGACTTTGCAAGAAAGGTATTGTGAGAAGGTAATGATTTGTTTTTTTATATGCACTAAATGCATGACTTGAGTCTCTCTCTACCTCTCTCAAATGTGTTCTTTCTTTATACCGAATTATAGGAAAACTTCCAAGGGCCATCCACGAGGTCGAGGTAAAAGTCGAGGCATGGATCATGGTTTATTTGTGCATTATGCTCATTTGCAGATGGAGGATAGAGAGTTCATTGGTAGTTTTTTGTCTCCTTCACAATATTAGAAGGGCTATACACATTCAAGAGGATTTGTCACAAAATGTGCAAGGTCCATCTGAGTTCATCACTGGCTCTTTCGATAACATCAAGGTACACTATTTTCCTTGATTTTGATGTTTCTTTGTTTTCGATGACATTGTTCAACTTCATTTATTCTAATCAATATTGACCAATGTGTTAGTAGACATTCAAAGTTCAAAGTGATTCTGAAGGAGATGTTTATCATAGATGGAGACTATTTATTGTTGCTTTGTCCAAGATATTCCACTTGCTCCAAAAAGCATATGTTGGTAAGTGGTTGGTTGCTTTGGTTTGGGAGTGTATCAATTATTCATGATTAATTAAACTTTAGTCTCTTTCAGCTACCCATCTTTGTCAAGAAGCGACAAATTTTATATAACATGATATATAACACATTGGCTTTGATGTCATTCTCTCGCTCAATGATGACTTGACAAACATACATGTTAAATGTCAATGGCACTCCTTTTGATTTTGGAACAAATGAGTTAGGTTTTTAAGGGCCCGTTTGGTAACGTTCTCGTTTCTTGTTTCTTGTTTCTAATTTTATTAAGAAATCTAAGCATTTAATAACCATGTATGTTTCTTGTTTCTCATTTTTTAGAAACACTCTCAAAATTTGTATAGAACTTTTGGGAACAACTAAAACTAGTTTCTCCTTTTTTGTTCTTGTTTCCAATTTTTTCCAAACATAAATAAGAATATATGTTTATTATTATTGAATGCATAGGTGTTAGGGTCATGAAATTCTATTTTTCTTTATTAAAAATGAAGAAACGGAAACAAGAAACGAGAACGTTATCTAAGATATTAGATTTTACTTAGATACCTGTAATTTAACTTGCAGGTCAAATTGTTGGAGTTGTTTTCTTTTCTGGATCATCATCACCGAAGGCAGAAAAAGGATTAAATGTGATGTTTAACCCTCGGTTGACTCCACGTTGGTTGGTGGAAGAAGTCAAAACTAATACAACTATTTAAGAAGTGATATTGGTTAGGACAACTCTTGCCTGGATCACAGGAATCATCCTTTTGATTGCTACTCTTATGGGGTAAATTTTTGCACATCTACTCCATTTTGCTCCTCTAGTTTACTCTTTAAAATAAGCATACCATGGTGAATCTGTTATTTTCTACTTTTTCTCTACAATGATTCTTGTTTCTTGGGTCTTGGAAATATGACTAAAACTAAATGGTCTTTGAACTCTCAATTCAATAGCAGTTCATATTAATTTTTTTGTGTTTCTGGAGAGTAATAGATTTGTAAACCAAGTACTTCAGGGAGCAAGCTAGGCCAAACTCTCAGCGCTTTTCACTTTTTTTATGCATAACTAAACAATTACTGTTCATGATCAAGCTCTCTTTTTCGGAAGTGCCATATTGACTGTTCATATTCATATTTTAGATTGTCGTTCTTTGGCACTCTGGTTGTGTTGTGGGAAAGCTAATAAAGTATTTACTATCAATATGCTCTTTGTTTAGAAATATGTTGCGGATACATAGTTGGTACCTTGTGTCTTTGGTTTACTAATGGCATTCCTCTGCACCTTGTTCCTTTTCCACTTTTCTGGAGGTTAATGTCTTATACTTGCTAGATTCTCATGAGCTTCTTTCGCTTTTCTTTTTCTTTCACAACTTTATTCTTGTTTGTTTTCTTTTTCTGTGTATATCTTGTACTACTCTAGATGTGGTGCATTCTTTGGAACTAGTGTTGCATTCAACTTGTTAGATGTGTAGGGAATAAAAGTCCCCACGCAGCGCGGAAGCGCATCGATTGGACCTTACGCCGTATATTAATTAACATTAAAATACCGTTACGAAAACTCAAACTAACTTTAAACACACTTTAAAGCTGCTGTAAAAAATGGTTTAAACATGCTAAAAATAAATCTAAATTTATTTTCATGCTTTTCTAAAGAAAAGGGGAAGAACCGTCACATACCTTCGTTGTAGACTTGACCGTTCTTCGCCAACGACGCTCCAACGAACGAAAACTCAGCAGCCTCCTCGCCTCTTGATCGCTGGAATTTTCTTCTTGATTGACACAATAACCACAAAGGTTATACCGGTATGACTCTAGGTCTAGGAGGCAGAAGACTTGTGGGAGTCTTTCTCTAAGAGGGAGGCTAGAGAGAATTCTAGGTCTTGTCTTTGAGAGTCTAAGAGCAAGAGCAAGAATGTCAAGTGTCATGACCAATTAGGTCTAGTGTTCTATTTATAGAAGAGTGGCCATGAATAAAATATTCAATTAAATCAATCTTTTCCAAAATTGATTCAATCTTATTCCTTAATTAATCAATCATGATCAATCAATTCCATAATTGATTAATCTTTTCCACAAATGACTAATTACTTCCATAAGTAATTAGATCATTTCCATAAATGATTAATCACTTCCTTAAGTGATTAATTATTTTCATAATTGATTAATTCCCGGTTAATGAATTCTTTAATTAATTAACCACCAATTAAATATCACATATTTAATTCCCGGCCTAGAATTAATTAATTTGCCCAAACATATTTTAGGCCTTAAATTAATTAATTCATTATTTGAACTCTTTCAAACTTCCATAAATTTATATTTGAACTTTTCAAATATTAATTTCTCTCATAATAATATATCAATATATATTATATTTGTTTCTCTTAATAAATTGAATATTTTCAATTTACTTTTATTACTTGTTGCCTCAAATTACTTTACGAGCTACCAGTGGGACCTAATGGACCTGCAGATTAGAAGCTCCAACGATGTGAGATTAATTGGTCAAACTCATTAACCACATTAATCAATATTCGTTAACTGTGTGTACATTCCACTATAGACTCACAGTTGCACTCTTCTCACTGCAGACATATTTTCTGTGTCCACGGATCTAGACCAATATCTACTAGTTAGTCCTTCACGAGTGTCCGTAACACCAGCTGGGTCAAATTACCGTTTTACCCCTAGGTTACCTCTATTTCCTTAAGTACCAATTCTCCTCTAATGAACAACCTGTTTGTGGTCCAACCATCAAACAGAAAACCCTCTTGTGCCATTGAGAGGGTAGGACCCTTTGTTCAAGACTCGGAGTAACCACTTAAGGGAACACTCATCTGCTTCCCTAAAGTCGGGAAGGAGTGAATTTCATCTTGTACAATTATGTTCCCAGCTCCCCATTCGGTCTTGTCCCCAAAGTGGTAGGCTTATTGAGTCGGCGTATTGGCCACTCTCACCCATACAAATCAAAGGACAATCTCTCATGAGCAGGAGTCCATAATCAACTCAGGATTAAGACTAAGTTGTCTAGGTCGTCCTAGTGAAATAGAAAACCAACTAGTTAACGGTGTTATAACCAGTGGTTACTATTTTGCGGTCCGGTCTTATGCAAACTCATTGCATAGGATACCCCCACTCGCATGTCTCCTACACGAACGCGTTGGATCGCAGCGTTTGTATCAAATACAAAGTGGGTCGTATCCATAGTGTCCCCAGGATAAGGCACCCAGTCTTATCCCTATACTATAGACCCTTTAGGCTGTTTCTTGAACAATGATCCCATATGTCGCTACATATAGTTCAAGACTCATATTACAACCTTGGATGTCTAGTTTATTGGATTAGGGTTATTATTAGGCAAAGACAAATATAAAATAACTAATAAAAATTAATGGAAAAATATATCAATATTATTTCATTAATATCCGGTCAACGGTTACATTCACTGTCTACGAGTTTTAGGGCATAAAATCCAACAAGATGATCTTTTGTTATGAATCCCCATCTCTTCCCTCTTTTATTTGGAAACTCTTTACTTAGATTTGTCAAGTAAATGTTCAAAGAAATGTTTGGGATGAGAGTGCACATGATTACAATATCCCAGTTTGTGTTCTCAACAATTGCTCAAGCAGCAAGTGATTCCTTGGCAGTTTTTGGGGAAGAGTCAGCCTATGCTTTAGAGTTGGTAACTTGGTCTGTGAGACAAAGGTCAGGTAATGATTTTGTCTTCATGACAACACTTTGAGATTAATATTGTCACTGTTTTGTTTACAAACTCTTTCCTTGTGATGTTTTTGTTCTAATATTATGGTGTATAAGCGTGAGGGAAAAGCTCACTTCATCAACCAACATTTAAGGTGATGAGCAAGCTTTTAAGATGAAAAAAGTTCATCCATTTAACCAACCAATAAAGTTAAAAATTTTCAAGTTTAATTAGCAGTATACTGAAATGAAACACTTTCAAAGTTTTAAAAACCCCACTTTAGTATGTATTTGTCTTAATTAATATTTGCTTTTGTCTATACAAATTCTTAAATTGTTTCTCTCACTTTTCTTGGATCTAGTATATGCTCTATGTCAACTCCAAACAAAGGAACTTACTTATTAGGTAGGAAGTTTATTTTTAGAGTAGAGCTTTGACATGGTGTTCTTGGTAGTTTAACTTTTTTTTAGTTTGAATTTAGTTCATTGCTTTCAATTGAGGTAGTGAAACTGAGAAGAGCTTTGACATGTGACTAAATGAACTAAAGCTCTGATTGTTTATTTGTACTTTAACTTCTTTTCTGGAAATTGAGATTTGAAGTGAAACCCAGATGGAAACATTACCTTCTGATGAAATGGATTTGTTGCTTCTATGTGAGAAATTTCATGTCTGGTTCTTTTTGGGTGTAGAATAATATTAATTTTTAATTTCCTGTTTCCTTGTGTGATCGCCCTCTGAAAATTCATTATAGGCGAAAACATTTTTTTTATTTAATGTTCTCCCAATTGTTGTGTGCATTACTGCCTAGTACATTAGGAACTAACATAAGTGATAAGACTAGAGGTATATAGCAAATGGTTAGCTCAAAGGCTTATATAGCAGAGATGCAAATATATATACTTCATGCAAGCTTGTGTATTTCACTGATATTAGTTGGTTGGCTCTCTCTATCTGATATCGTGTTAATTTAAGAAGTTCTTGCATAGAGCTTTTGTAACTATGATCTTTCATTTACTTGTGCTACGTGCTTAGTTTTAGGATATTTGGGGTCTTGTTGTGAACCTGAAGTGTTGTGAGGCTGTAGTTGGGTGATTTTTTTTCATATAGAAGTGTATTTCTCTTGTTTAACAGGTTTAAAATTTTTTGGGTTAGTCATATGTATGTCATTATGCTGTCGAAATTTCTAGAGCAACCGGTTAGAATTAGGATAAATGCTTTAGTAATGTCTCTAGGTTAAGTATAGAAACCTAGAGCATTACAGGTTCTCTCAAGGGGTTAAACTTGATGTCTTGAAGTTTGTAAGCTTTTAGAGTTTATTGAGTTTTCTAACATATTTTTCCGATACTCATCGAGATTGGTTTTTTTTTTTGTGTATTTTATTGTTAACTAAATTTGTTTTTCTTAGGTTCTTCAAGTTTGATGTACGAGAAAGATTATGGTGACAGGAATGAAAGCAGCATGTACGAGAATTTTTGTTTTTTAGTGTAGGTGTAGACTTTAAATCATAGGTGTTTAGTAATTTTGAGGATTTTAAGTGTAAGTGTTTGTAATTTTATTTTTATATCAAACTTATATGAATAAAAATTGTATGAACAAATTTGGTTCATTGGCTTGTTGGAATGAAATTTGACAAATATTTGATTTCTATACAATTTTGCACATTTAAAATTAAGATTACTTTCTTTACAAGTTAACAAATGAAAAAAAATATTGTTTGTATGCCCACTGGGCAACCAACAATTTTTTTATTAAATTATGAACAAAATGATGACGGGCAATGCCTATCATTAAAAAAATATATTTAATGACGAACACCTTTAATGACGGACATTTGGTTGGAAAATACACTTTCGATGACAGACTTTTAATGACGGACGCCTTTTAATGAGGGGCAATGCCCGTCATTAAAACTGTCCGTCATTATACCTTTTAATGGCGGACGGCTTTTAATGACGGGCATTGCCCGTCATTAAAAGTCGTCCGTCATGAAAAGTTACCATGACACTTGTATAAATCACGGACGACGCCCGTCATGAAAAGTCTTTAATGACGGGCAATTGCCCGTCATTAAAAGTGATTTTTGTAGTAGTGAAAAAAAAATAAAAGTTTTGGGTACAAGGGTTAAATTATGTGCTTAGCTTAAAAGGAAACAAAAATAACCTAAAGTAAAGGTTGATTTTCTTTGTGTTAGAGTCATGGTTTTTTCACAAAATAAGTCATTTTATGATTTCATATAGAAAAACCATATTTGTTTCATTTATGTATTTCCAACATAAAAATGGTAAATTTTTATTCAAAACTCATTTTACTTTTATTATCAAAAGAATCAAATAAAATAGAAATCACAAAAAATAAAAACTTGAGTAGTATTTTTTTAAAAAAATTATTATTATCACGGTAAACTTAAATACGATAAGTATAATTTGGAATGAAAAATATGGTACGATGAAGGTAAACATTCATATACTTCATTATCAAAAGTAATTATGTAATAAAACTCCATATTTATATATATATGTACAAAGACAACCTAGTATCTAATTCTCCCTAGAAATTTTATGATTTTTCCGACGACCACCAACAAATTTTTCGGCGATCGAAAATTTTTCCCTCTTTTTTCATTTTCTTCTACCTCTTTTTTTTTCTTTATTTTCGTTTTTTATATTTTTCGAAATGAAAATGAGAAGAAGATTTTCTTTAAAAAAAAAAAAAAAAAAAAAAAAAAAAAAAAAAAGTCACCGAAAAAGTCGTCGGTGATTGCCGGAAAAGTGGTCGGAAAGTCGACGGCGGTCGTCGGAAAAGTTGTCGGTGGACGTCAGAAAAGTCGTCGATAGAAAAGTCAATGAATCACATGGAAGAAGAGAGGAAAGAGTTACTGTAGAGAATGAATAGAATAATTGGGGTGAGTTGAATAGTGGTTACTGTAGCAACACGGAGGGGAAAAATAACCAACTCCGCCCCTTATTTTTGTTGGTGCCCCAAACACTGGGTTGGTTATAATAGCGGGGACTATTATAACCAACACAGTGGGCCAAACGACCCCTTAATGTTCTAATCTTTTTACATTAAAATTTTTGCAATATTTGTAGACCCTTAAATTTGTCCGAAATTTTATTTAATTTAAATTTATCCATTTTTTTAAAAATAAAAAAAAAAAGAGAATATTCTAGATCTTTAATTTAGCCAATTCAAATGTTTTTTTTATTATTAGGTCAAATATTTTATTTTGATTAATTAATTTACCAAATCAAATATTAGGTTTATTTGGCAAGGTTAATTAAAGAAAATATTTTATTTCCTTGAGTGATTGATTGTCAAATAATATCTTGTAAATTTTGGAAGGTAGAATTTGTGTATTTATTTAATTCCCTTTTCATTTTTATTTTATTGAATTTTTATTTTATTTGATCACTTCCCAAATTTGTGGTGGTTGGAATTGGCTATAAATAGGGAGTTCTCCCATGGTTGCAAGTCACGATTTCTTTAGCCTTGGGATACCTCTCTACACGTCTTTTTTTTGCTAAGAATAGACTCCCCAAATCTCTCTCCCTAAAAAACCCTAGATACATTTTTCCCTCTTTCCCACCTAACTTCCCTCTCCTACTCCTCAAGATTTTTTTTTTCCCTTCTCACGTTTTCTCTCCCTCTCGCCATCGCTCTGTCTCAATCTCACGTTGCCACTTCATAAAGTCTTATTCCCAATCCAACGGTCACAAGCATTCTTCGTAAGTATTTTTTGTTTTCTTAACCTTTGTCTTCAATTCTTTCTTCAATAGTTTTCTTTCTTTTCATGAGGTTAATATTCTTTTTTTTTTTTTTTTCATAAAGTTTAGTTTATTTATTGTTTCTTTCGCTTTATTTTAATATGCTTTTTTTTTAGCATTTATAAAGTTATGTGATTTTTCTTTAGGGAGCATTGGACAATTGCATGCATGTTTCAATTACCATTTTTTTTATTTTTATATACTTAAACGTTTAGAGTTGATTATTATATGTTGCTTAGGTTCAACTCGTTAATTTTATTTTATTTTTTTGAAGTGGAATCTAATATTGTTATTTATAGTTTAGTCATATATTATCATTAAATCAATATGTAGATACTTTGCCTAAACTAATGTTTCTTTCGTTAATTGTGTTAAAAAATATAAAGGAATCTCCAACGACGGAATATCAATTTTTGGAATGTCAATGTTGAGTTTTCTTGAGGTAAGAAATCAATATCTTGGAATGCCGAGATTTGATTTCTATATGTTTCCTTCAAATTAAAAAAAATGAATTTAATGAACTTTTAATTCTTGAATATGGTATTCTTCTTCCCTTTTTAAGCATTTTTATCTCAATTGTATATGGCTGATTTTTTTTTTTTTATTTTATTTCACTATGTTATGATATTGTATTTAATCTATATTCCTTAATATTTCTTTTCGTAATTAAATATTTCCAAAATAAAAATCTTCCAACGATGGAATCTTGAATTTTCTGGATGCCGATATTTGAGCTTCTTGAGGAAAAATAAGATCTCGGGATGTCGGGATTCGATTTTACCGTTTCTTTCTATTTTTATATTTTCATTAAATATAAGCATATTTCATAAAAGACATTTTCTTTTTAAAGGAATGTATTAAAACTTTTGCTAAAATTGTTCCATAAACTTTATTTTCAAAATAATAAATCAATTTTAAAATTGTTTTCCATAAAAAGTCACTTCTTTAAATTTAAAATTAATTAAGAGTTTTCCTAAAAAAGAAAAAAAAAACATTCTTTGTTCACACATTTTTCCAAAACTAATAAACCAAATGTTTTTTTAAAAAAATAAACTTTCCTATGACGGAAATTAGGAAATCAAGATATTGACTTTCCTAATATTCTTGAGGTAGAATGAATTTAAATTTGGGATGCCAAATTAAATTCATACAAATTTTGAATGGCTTTGCCACTCACAATTATTGCTCATTATTTATTTATGGAATAATGAGAATAAAAATGTGGGACATTTAAAAATCAACAAAAAAAAATCTCCTTTAGTATTTACCATAGCCAATTTCCTTAAATAACACAAGAAAAATAAAATTTCGTTCTTCGAACGAGTGTTGTGGGGTGCTAATACCTTCCCCATACACAAAAGACCCCCGAACCTTAAATCTTTTCTTTGCAGACCATTTTAGCATATTGTTGGGTGCCCAGTCACACCCTCTAAATCAAGACTGGTGGCGACTCCATTTTCCTCCTCTTGGGAACAAAGTCGGCCGCTCCGCGTCGCAAACCCATAGTGACAGCTTGGCGACTCCGATGGGGACTTCTTGTAAGCGGGTCATTTTATTTTCTTGTGTTGTTATTTTATATATATTGGCTTTCTGTATTTATTCTTCTTTTATATTTTTAAGCACACACGTACACAAGCCTCCTACCCGGGCTTTACCATTAGGATTGGGATTGAGGATGAGTAGTGGCGACCTTTGTGGAGTTATAGCTCCCGTGTAGGCACATGAAAACCCTCACTCAAGTCGACCTTATTCAGGATGCTGATATGGGTGCCTACGATTTATTTTCTTGGAAAAGGAAAGGAATCGAGGACAGCTTGGGGACCTTTTTCCGTTAGACATTAGAATCTTACCACACATATAATGATTTAGTTTATTTTAGTAATGCATTTTATATGTGTGATTTAGTTTATTTTACTTCTACAAGTTATTGATTTAGTTTTGTTACACGTGTATATTATTCGTTTATTTATTCATTTATTTATTTTATTCTAGCTTATCTCAACATTTTTATTTATATCCTTGATTTTTGCAGTCACACGTTCATAAACATATTCCTTATGTTTTCCATTCATTTCTTTTCTCATATTTCTTTTTTTTTTTAAAAAAAATCTTTTATTTTTTGTTTCATTCTCATATTAGTTACATGCTCATCATTTGTTGTGCAAAAAAAAAAAGGGGGCAAAAAAAAAAAACAAACATTCAAACTTTATTACTTGAGATTTTGAACGATTTTAGACAAACCAAATACCGAGGTTGCAATGGAAAGAGAAAACCGATAATCACAATTGAAAGTCAGAAATTGTGCATCAATGGTTCAAACAAATACAAGCAAAATGTGGGAATGTTCTGTTGAAGGATGTTTTAAATCAACCCCCAACAATTACCAACATCTTTAGTCATACTATTCTAAGCACGAGGAAGATAAAAGAGATTTCGGAGGAATTCAAACCAGAGCAAGGGATAACATTCATGAAAAGATATGGACACATGAAAAGTCTTTTATACGTTCAAGTTGATGAAAACACCTTGACAACTGCATTATATTTTTGGGATCCGGCTTAATAAATGTTTTATGTTCAATTCCCTCGTCATGACACTCACTGTTGAAGAATACCAAGAGTTGCTTCGAATGCCAATAACGTTTGAAGCCAAAGCTTATTTTTTCGACAAAAGACTGGCTAGAAGAAGAGCTTTTGCAAGGATTATCGGTAATATAACTACTGCTGAAATGGGACATCAACTCAAGAATAAAAGAGGAGGTGAAAGAATATCCTTAAATTACCTCATAAACCTTCTTCAACAACATAAGGATGATGAGTTAAGCTTGAAGCTCTTTGCACTAGGTATATTTGGGTCAATCGTGTGTCCAAATCTCCAACGATATGTAGACGTGAAGGTTGCCAAGTTATCCATTCAAATCAAATATGACATCAATCCAATTTTACCTATCCTCGTAGAAACAATACAATCATTAGATTTTTGTAAAATACGAGGGAAAGGTAGATTTATCGGTTGCACTCCTCCATTATATATCTGGTTGATGAGTCATTTGAGGTGCCCACTTGAGTTTGGCAATCCACAAGTAAAATTCTCCAATTCATAGGACACTACAAGCAACCCTATCGTTGAATTGGGAATAGTCGAACACAAAGCAGACGTGTCAAGTAGAGAGTCATGGATATCATTCTTGACAAACTTGAAAAATGAAGACACAATATGGAAAGCTGTGGGGATGGCTTTGCAGCCAGTAATTTATAAGTGCGGAAAATGTCAAAATAGTCAAATGTTGGACCCGTGAGAATGTCCTAGTTATGCACCTCTTTTAGTTCTACGCCAAATGTGGATAGAACAATTCATTCCTCTTACACATGAGATGGGGAATCTTGATTTTGATTATGAGTAAGAGGATTTAGGTCAAAATATTTTGTAGGTGATAGAATCTTGGAAAAACATATGGATGTCTCCACCTTGGAATACAAATTATGGTACGAAGCTAACATCATGCAAGAATAAAAAAAAAAAAAAAAAAAAAAAGCAAATGTCACCACTTTAGAAGGAGCTCGTTGATGGACGTACTAGCAAAGAGGCAGAAAATCTATTATTCCACTAAGAGAAAGGGAAGTTACTTCAAGAAATGAGTCAGTTGAAGCGACAAGAGGTAGAATCAGAAAAAAGGTTGATTAAGATAAGAAAGCTGTTAAAGAATCAAATAAAGCTCGGAAAAGAGAATCAAGAGTTGGACTATATGCATCCATAAAAATGGTCAGAAAATCCAAAGAAAGGAATTGTGACTTGCATAAGGTTCTGATAGAGAATAATGCACAAATTGTCATCTTGGAAAGTTAGATTTCTTCTTTTTAACAACTCGTTTTGGAGTTGAACACAACAATTGACATGTAAGTTAAACATACAAGGTGCAATATTACATTGCAATGGACTCTTGAGAATTTGGAGCATCGAATCCAGAAATGTTAGGACATTGCAACAAAGATACCGACAGTTGTAAGGAAGATATGATTCACTTGTAAGTAACGAAGTTATTTCAGAGGTCTTTCGGCAAGAAAACACAAGTCCAAGATGATGAAAACACAGACAATGTTGGGGCATTTGAAGAGGCATTTCACAGTTGCAACCCAAGGGAGAAGAATTAGGAAAAAGAATTTCACGTTCTTCCTTTCGCTTTCGGGAAGGGAGAATGTTCTTAGAGTATTTTGGATTTGGTCTAATATTTCGTTCATATTTTCATTTAATAAATTTTGAAGTTTTATTATTTCATTTTTGCACAACAATTTGAGCCAAAGGACATTTCATCTATTTTCATTCATTTCATTGTTTGTTTTTTTTTTTTCCATCCTTTTAAGACTTCGGTTAAAAAAAAAAAAAAAAAAAAAAAGTAACATTTTGCAATATAATCTTTTATAAAAAAAATTGAAAAAAAAAAGATCATTGTGCATTTTTTTTTAAATATGACTTCCACGTTTTTTTTAGGTTTACTAAGTTTTTTTAGGCCAATTAACTTAGTCTTATTTTCCTTATAGACAAACATGAGAGTTTAAACTATGTTCGGAAAAAGTGGAGTCCTTGTCTGAAAAAGAAAAAAAGAAAAGCAAAAAAAAAAAAAAAAAGCAAAGAAAAGAAAAAGAAAAATTGTGAATGTCGTCATGAGCTTCTGGTCAACTAGATCTCCAACTTGACCACATTTTCTCCATAATATCATTAAACTCATATCCCCATCACTCAATCCAGCACCCAGTGTCTTTGACCCACCTTTCTTGCTAGACCTAACACCGCATTTTCTTCTCATGCAGACTTGAGCTTTGAGTTAAACAAAAACCTTATTAGCCTACACCATAACATTACAATGTGGCAATTATTTATTTTTCTCTTGGTATATATCGTAATGCTACTGTTGTGGAGCAATTTTTTGTTTTTCTTATCATTACCCATATATTTATCAACTTTGCAAAGTCTGCACTCATATATTATAAACGATGACTTTAAAAGTGACAAATAGTATTTATCTCTTATTGGCACTATTCCAAGTCATGATGAGAATAGCAATTTGGTCTATTATTCTTACACCCTTCTCTGTCATACCATCAAAAATTCACAAACGATTCATTTGAATGTGTTTTCGTAGTCAAATATTACCTTTTGCTTAATCTTATCCTCTTGATTAAAGTCAGTCCACCTTATTTTTCATCTTTCTTTAATTAAAGTGAGTCGATCTTATGCTTCATATTTCCTTGATTAGATCAGTTGAGTCAATCCTATTTTTCATCTTCCCTTGAGTCGATCCTATTCTTCATCTTTCCTTAATTAAAGTGAGTCGATCTTATGCTTCATATTTCCTTGATTAGATAAGTTGAGTCAATCCTATTTTTCATCTTCCCTTGAGTCGATCCTATTCTTCATCTTTCCTTGATTAGAATTGAGTCAATCATATTCTTCATCTTTCCTTGATTAAAGTTGAGGGAGTCTTATTTTTAATCTTTCCTGGATTAAAGTGAGTCAGTCTTATGTTTCATCTCTCTTTGATCAAAGTTGAGTCAATCATATTCTTCATCCTTCCTTAATTAAGAAAAATCAATCCAATCTTTTCATCTTCTATTGGTCAAAGCGAGTCAATTCTATTTTGCATCCAATGGTTATCAAATGGAGTCAATCATTTCTTTTTATAATCCCTAGATTAAAGTGAGTCATTTTCTTAAAACAATAAATCTAAGGCTAGATGTGTTGGCAACCTCAGAGCATATCTCATTGAAGGGTTAAGTTCAAGTACCTAATGCAAGCAGATGATAAATTCGTGATTGATTTGGGACTGTCTTTTGAGCTAAGTACTGCAAAGTATGTTAATCTCCAAAAGAGGGAAAACATAGTGGAAGCAAGGAAGAAAAGAAAGGGTGATTGCATCTTTTGAACCCTCAGTAATGCACTTTGACAAATGAGCATTCCATATCTTAAGCAGTGAAGTTATATTGAAGAATGAGGTTGAAGTTCAAAAATTAGAAAGCACATACGTCAAAGATTCAAGTCAAGACATCCTAATTCTGTGACCATAATGATAAGTTTTGAAATTCTCATTTTGTGGGTTTCTCTCTCGAAGTATGTGCAGATCCAAGTATTGATTCTCAAAGCAAGTGAGATAGGAAATAGTCCTTGCAAAAAAAAAAAAAAAAAAAAAAAAAAGAGAAAAAAAATGCAAGGACTGGTGAGTTCGATGGTGATACTTTTGGGTTTGGCCATTATATTTCTTTAATGTTAAGCAAATATATCTCAAGTGACGTGCATATGATTGATGCATCATTTTTTTTATTGAGAAATGCATAAGTAAGCTTGACGCAGATTCTGGGGCAATCGCAACATATGGGGCTATTATGGCAAATGTCAAAAATATGAAACAAATGTCAGGTGACAAAATCACCATGTTACGCATCTTTTACTCAATTTTGGCAACGGGCAAAACTCTTCTCTTCAAATAGCGAGTAAAAAGACATTGGAGTTCTCTTCGGAGTTATCCAAATTGACATAAGAAGAAGTGATACCCTTACATGACTATGGACTACTTGAAGTACTTAATTGAAGAATAGAGATGTCTACGCAAAAAGTCATATGATCAGTTGTAGCAATAGTCATTTCATCAGCTCCAAGACCTTAATTGGGGCAATAAAGTGTTTTAGATGAAAAGAAGTTTTTCTCAATAAGAATCGAAGTTAGGTGATTGCAAACAGATCACACGGGCTTGTCATTCCTAATCAGTTTCTCAAGAAGCCATTTAAGAAGAAAGATAGCATTGACAAAGAAAAGGTGGCTCATTCTTTGAAGAAAATTATCATTTGCTGGAAGAAATATATGAGTTGGAACATTATAAGTGGCCTGAGGAGTTTGTTACATCGAATTTGAACCAGCAATCATATGCTTACCAACACATTTGATCAATCTATGAGATAAATCTTGGGAAGCTAAGCATCAAGTTTTAGAGGAGTTGTTTAAGGAATGATTTCACTTTCATCTCCCTTTCGGTTATATCTTCGTTTTCCCACATTTATACTTCTTAAGCCCCATTTGTCAACTTTTTTGTGTCTCATGCTTCTTTCATCCAAATACCACTTTTAGAAATGATAGTTCCTCGTTCTCGTCATCCACATTTATCTTTGTTTGTCCGTCCTTCTTAGGTCTTGAATTTGAAAGTCACTCATTCAACTTATTATCTTTTGAGATCATGTCATTCCCATCATATGCTTGATATTTCCAAATTGAGATTGTGCTATAAGTTACCTTTATTAGCCATTCAAATAGTATATGGGACAATTTTAGCCCATCATGTCTATTGTAAATGGTCAAGCTTATCCATTAGAGCATCTTTGTAACAACAAAAAGAGTTGCAACAATATCAAAATGAGGACATTCACAAAAAAAAAAAAAGAAAAAAAAAAGAGCAACAAAAAAAATATATATATTAATAAATGTAAAAATGAGCATTTGTTTTCATTTTACAGAAAAAAAGGGTTAATAATAAAGATTCAAGATAGCCCAACAACCTCCAAATCGACATCCTTACCAAACTAGATCACAATCTAGAGTCATGAGTGAGCAAAATAATTACCAGAACCAAGAACTGAGACAGGATGTAGAATCTCTGAAAGAGCAAATGTCAAAAATCCTGGAGATCCTTTCTGCGCAAAAGGGGAAATCTATGGCCGAAACTCATGAACTAGAAGATGTTGCACCTCCAGGTTTTACCCCATCAGTACCTCAGCAAAGCGGGGCATCGGCTACATCTGTGCAACCGATATTCTATACTCATGCACCTCAAATGCCTCCATTAGGAGGAGGGGCAAGTCAAAACCCCACATTTCCCATTCCTGAGCAAGTCCACTCCTATGCACAACAGGGGCAATATAAGGTCGATCCCATTCGCGAGTCAGGAAATTTGGGAAGTGGGCTAGAGAATAGTGAAAACACTTCATCTAAAGGGAAGTTGGATTTCTTAGAGGAAAGATTGAGGGCAATAGAGGGTGCTGACGCATTTGGGAGTATAGATGCAACACAACTATGTTTGGTTCCTGATGTTGTTATTCCTCAAAAATTCAAGTTACTCGAGTTCGAGAAGTATGATGGGACATCTTGTCCAAGAAACCATTTGATTATGTATTGCAGGAAGATAGGCACACGTCCAAGATGAAAAGTTACTTATGCATTTTTTTCAAGATAGCTTGACAGGACCAGCATCCCGATGGTACATACAATTGAATAGAGCTCATGTTTAGAAGTGGAAGGACCTGGCAGATCTTTTTCTCAAACAATATAAACATAATCTGGATATGGCTCCAGACCGTTTAGATCTCCAGCGACTAGAAAAGAAGAGTACTGAGAATTTTAAGGAGTATGCGCAAAGATGGAGAGAAATGGCAGCCCAAATTCAACCGCCACTTACAGATAAAGAATTAACGACCATGTTCATACATACGCTTCGATCCCCTTACTACGATCGTATGATTGGGAACGCTTCCACGAATTTTTCAGATATCATAACTATCGGAGAAAGAATCGAGTATGGAGTGAAATATGGAAAAATTGTTGACACAGTATCAGACTCGAACCAGAAAAAAGTATTCTTCCAAAAAAGAAAGAGGGTGAAGTCCATGAGATAAGTTATAGCCAGAAGCTACCATTTAGCAGTCAAACGATGGTACACCACCCAGCAACAAATAATATGAACCAGAGTTCATATAATAACTCATATGTGTCAGGACAGGGTCGTCAGACGGTATAGGGACAAATGAATTATTCATCAGGTGCTCAAAATTCCAACTCGTCGAGTGCTCAACGAGTTTTTAGAAGCAATTTGAGGAGCTTTGATCCCATCCCTGTAACTTACACAGAGCTTCTCCCCCAGTTGATTCAAAATAAGCAGCTTGTTCCAATACATATGGAACCTGTGCAACCACCATACCCAAAATGGTACAAGCCAAATGCAAGATGTGACTATCATTCGGGAGCAGTGGGACATTCAACAGAAAATTGTTTTACTCTCAAGGGAAAGGTGCAAGATTTGATAAGATCCGGTTGGCTGAAATTTAAAAAGGCAGAAGAGGCACCATATATCACACAAAATCCACTCCCTAATCATGGCAACCCAACAGTCAATGCCATTCATGTCTCATCAGAATGTGAAGGAGAGTCGAACTTTGTATATCAATGTTCAAAGGATGATTGTTTATCCTACAGTGAAGTAGTGATGTGCTTAATGTAGGAAAAGGAACTGGAAATTCATTCTGTAAACATGATCATTGGAGAAGATACCTCAGTAAAAGATTTGTGTAAGCCAAAACCCCTGGTAATATTTTTTAAGGAACAACTTTCAGGTGTCCAAACTGATTTGACCATCTCACAACCGTTAACTATCCAAATCCCTAGTTCTTACAAATATAAAGACAACAAAGCAGTACCATGGAATTATGGTTGTCATGGCCTCAATGAAGAAGTTGCTATCGTCACCAACATTTCGGGAATCAGTGGTATGACAAGGAGTGGAAGGTGCTATAAGCCAGAAATCTTAAAAGCACCACCAGTGGAAAGCCAACAAAAGCTCCAAGTTGAAAAAGGAAAAGAGAAGGAATATTTTATAGAAGATCAAGAGGAAATTTGGAGTGAAGAGCCTATCATAACTAAGGGTAGCTCATCCAAGAAAGTTGTATCTGATGAAGAGGCTTGTGAATTCTTGAAGTTGATCAAGCACAGTGAATATAAGGTGATCGAACAACTGCATCGCACACCAGCTCGCATATCCATATTGTCACTGTTCTTAAATTCAGAGCCACACCGTAAAGCTTTAATGGATGTTTTGAACCAAGCACATGTGAATCATGACATCATTGTAGAAAAGTTGGGTGGAATTGTGGGAAACATCACTGCTTCCAACACTATTACTTTTACAGACGAAGAGATTCCACCAGAAGGTATGGGTCATACTAAAGCACTGCACATAGTTGTAAAGTGCAAAGATTATGCGATAGCTAAAGTCCTTGTTGATAATGAGGCCTCTTTAAACGTGATGCCAATGTCCACACTACTAAAGCTACCTGTAGATCCATCCCATATTAAACACAGTAGCACTGTAGTAAGAGCTTTCGACGGGACTCGTAGAGAAGTCGTGGGCGAAATTGAGTTACCCATTAAAATTGGACCTCGCACCTTCAACGTGACATTTCAAGTGATGGACATAACTTCGGCCTATAGTTGTCTATTGGGGAGGCCTTGGATTCATTCAGCTGGGGTTATTCCATTAACTCTGCATCAGCGTTTAAAGTTTGTTTTCGAGAATACTCTGGTGAGCATATTCGGCCAAGAAGATGTGTTGGTCACTAAATCTACTGCAACCCCTTATGTGGAGGCAGCAGAAGAAGCTTTGGAATGTTCTTTCCAATCTTTTGAGATCGCAAATGCTACTATTTTTACCCATGCTGAGGATCGAGGTCTAGAACAGTCTTTGTCAAGAGCTTCAATGATGGTTGCAAAAACCATGATGAAAGAAGGATTTGAACTTGGTGAAGGCCTAGGAAAATATCAACAAGGGAGAAGACAACCAATATGTCTGCCCAAAGCGGTTGAAAAGTTCGATTTAGGTTATAAGCCAACCGCTGTGGACTGGAAGAATGTCCAAGAAGAAAAAAGAAAACAAAGGAGCGCCAGATTAGAAAATCGAGAAGTGAGTACAAAGAGAATGATCATACCCCATCTCTATGAGACTTTCAAGATGAGCAAAGTTGAAGCAGATGAGTTAGTATTAGAGATGTCAGATTTATCCATCACCGCCATCATTGAAGAACATGTGGAATCTGTAGATTCCTTGGTATACAAGTGCCCTCCAGGTTTCGAACTATGCAATTGGGAATCCACAGAATTGCCTATTCATTTTGAAGAGGAACAAGAGTAATTTAGTTTCCTTCATTTTGTCATTATTTCCTACTAGTTATGCCCAAGACTATAGGAATTTTCGTTTTGTAATAGGGCGTCCTATTTTGCATTCTCAATAAAGTTGTTTCTCATTTTGATTTCACATCATTTACTAGTCTCTTCTTTTTTTTTCTTTTCTCCCCCTCTCGTCTCTCTCACGAATTAATTCAGGATTGATAACAATTCATTTGAAAGCAAAAGCGATAGTAATTCCAGGCTTGATTTCAATGTTCCAATCTCGAATGTTGAATATGATGAAGAAGATAGTGACGTTGCCGAGGAAATATCTCCTGAGTTGTTACGTTTAGTACAAGAAGAGGAAAGGATCACTTTACCCCACCAAGAAATAATAGAAACTATCAATCTAGGAACAGGTGAAGAAATTAAAGAGGTTCGGGTCGGGAATACCTCTAAAGGTGAAAGCCAAAGTCAACTCATAGCTTTACTACATGAGTATAAGGATGTATTTGCATGGACATACCAAGATATGTCAGGTTTGGATACGAATATAGTTGTACACCATCTACCACTAAAGGATGGATGCGGGCCAGTTCGACAGAAATTGAGAAAATTAAAACCAGATATGCTGTTAAAAATTAAAGAAGAAGTGAAGAAGCAATTGGATGCGGGTTTCCTCACTGTGGCTAAATACCCCGAATGGGTAGCAAACATAGTCCCTGTTCCGAAAAAAGATGGAAAAGTTAGGATGTGTGTAGACTACAGAGATCTTAACCGAGCAAGTCCAAAGATAATTTTCCTTTACCACATATTGACGTTTTAGTAGATAACACGGCGGGATATTCAACCTTTTCCTTCATGGATGGTTTCTCGGGGTACAACCAAATCAAAATGGCATCTGAAGATCAAGAAAAAACAACGTTCATTACTCTATGGGGAACGTTCTGCTACAAAGTTATGCCTTTTGGTTTAAAGAATGCTGGGGCTACGTATCAAAGGGCCATGGTTACATTATTTCATGATTTAATGCATAAAGAAATTGAAGTATATGTTGATGATATGATTGCCAAGTCTCGACCTGGGGAGGAGCATGTGGTCACATTGTGCAAGTTGTTCGGGCGTTTGAGAGAGTATCAACTTAAACTCAATCCATCAAAGTGCATCTTTGGAGTTTCTTCGGGAAAACTGCTAGGCTTTATTGTGAGTCAAGAAGGAATTAAAGTTGATCCAGATAAAGTCAAAGCCATAGTTGAAATGAAACCTCCCCAAACCCAAAAAGAAGTTAGAAGCTTTTTAGGGAGACTAAACTATATATCAAGATTCATTTCACATTTGACAGCAACATGTGAACCAATTTTAAAGCTCCTTCGTAAAAGTAATACGACCCAGTGGAATGAGGAATGTCAAGTTGCATTTGACAAGATCAAGTGTTACTTACAGAATCCGCCAATACTTGTCCCTCCAACGCCAGGTCGACCACTTATTTTATATCTGACGGTACTCGACGAATCCATGGGTTGTGTTTTGGGACAACATGATAGCTCAGGTAGAAAAGAACGGCCCATCTACTACTTGAGTAAGAAATTTACAAATTATGAGGCCAATTATTCGTTACTCGAAAAAACATGTTGTGCGTTAGTTTGGACAGCCCATCGGCTTAGGCATTATATGTTATATTATACGACATGGCTCATCTCGAAAATGGACCCTATAAAATACATATTTGAGAAGCCATCCTTATCGGGAAGGATTGCTAGGTGGCAAGTCTTGCTTTCAGAATATGATATAGTCTATGTCACGAAGAAAGCAATCAAGGGAAGTGCTCTTGCTGATTATCTAGTAGATTTGCCTTTAGAGGACTACGAACCCATGAGCTTAGATTTTCCTGACGAAAGTATCATGGCTATTGATGCAGAGGAAGAAGGCTTGGATCCTGAATTATGGGTAATGTTATTCGACGGAGCGTCAAACGAATTAGGACATGGAATTGGGGCGATCCTGATATCTCCAGAAAATAAGTTGTTTCCACTAACAGCCAAATTGTACTTCGATTGTACGAACAATATTGCAGAATATGAAGCATGCAGTATGGGAATTCGAGCAGCATGTGATATGAATGTGAAAAAGGTGCAAGTTTATGGAGACTCTTTATTAGTCATACATCAGTTGAATGATGAATGGGAAACTCGAGACCCAAAATTGATTCCTTACAAAAAAATATATACTTCAGTTATGCCAGGATTTCAGGATGGTTGCTTTTGATCATATTCCACGTGACAATAACCAAGTGGCTGATGCCTTAGCTACATTTTCTGCCATGTTTACAATTGAGCTAAATGAAGAAGTAGAGCCAATTAGAATTGAGAAAAGAGAGGTCCCCGCATATTGCCTTCATATTGAAGAAGATCTAGATGGGAAACCATGGTATTTTGACATTAAGCGATACATACAAAGTAGAGACTATCCTGAAGGAATTTCAGAAAATGACAAGCGAACTATAAGAAGGTTAGCTATGAAATTCTTTTTGAATGGGGAGGTATTGTACAAAAGAAATCATGATATGGTCCTTCTCAGATGTGTCAATGCGAGAGAAGCAAACAACATTATGAAGGAGATTCATGACGGTATTTGTGGAACACATGCAAATGGTCATATGATGTCTAGACAGATTCTCCGTGCTGGATATTTTTGGCTCACACTGGAGTCAGATTGTATCAAGTATGCTAGGGAATGTCACAAGTGCCAAATATACGCAAACAAGATTCATGCCCCAGCGTCGTCCTTACATGTGTTGTCAGCACCCTGGCCCTTTTTAATGTGGGGAATAGATATCATCGGTCCAATAGAGCCCAAAGCTACAAATGGGCACCGTTTTATTCTTGTAGCCATTGACTACTTCACAAAATGGGTTGAGGCCGCTTCGTATCGAAATGTCACAAGTAATGTGATTGTTAAGTTCATCAAGAAAGATTTAATTTGTCAGTATGGTCTACCGGAGAGAATAATCACAGACAATGGAAAATTTTTGAACAGTAAAATGATGGATGAATTGTGCAAGCACTTTCAAATCAAGCATTCAAACTCGACAGCCTACCGACCAAAGATGAATGGTGTAGTAGAGGCAGCCAACAAGAATATTAAGAGAATTGTAGAAAAGATGACAATCACATACAAAGACTGGCATGAAATGTTGTCATTTGCATTGCATGGATATCGTACTGCAATTCGCACATCAACTGGGGCAACCCCATTCTCTCTAGTATATGGAATGGAAGTAGTTCTTCCAATGGAAGTAGAAATACCTTTCCTTAGAGTCTAGATGGAAACAGAACTGGAAGAAGCGGAATGGTTACGAACAAGATATGAACAATTGAACTTTATTGAAGAAAGGAGATTGACCTCCTTATGTAGAGGACAACTATATCAACGGAAAATAATGCGAGCACACCATAAGAAAGTGTGTCACCATCATTTTCGAGAAGGAGATCTGGTTTTGAAAAGGATACTCCCTATTCAGAAGGATCATCGAGGAAAATGGACTCCAAGTTACGAAGGCCCTTTCGTCGTGAAGAAAGCTTTTTCAGGAGGGGCATTATTATTAACAACCATGGACGGAGATGATTTGACAGGACCAATCAATTCTGATTATGTCAAGAGATATTTTGCATAAACCTGTATCTCCACGGATGGTGGGACATTGACAAGATTCTTTAAAAACTGTCGTTTTGCTTTCAAATTAGTTATCAAATCCATGTATCTTTTCTATTATCAATAAAATCATCCCCCTTTCTTCCTTTCTCTCTCAAAGTCAGTTAGTTTTTCTTTTGAATGAGTCATTGTGAGAATGCAAAATAGGGGGGACCCAAAAAAAAAAAAGGCAAAATGAAGGTCGCACAAATTAAGGGCGTGTTTATAAGGCAAAGTATGATCCTCAAGATAAAAAATAGGACGTAAGATTTATTTCACAACTAATCAAGACAAACAGCAGATGAACATTCATATCAGCCAGTTTCGGCCAAAAAAATTTTGCTCACTCATGAGTCATTGGGAGTGCTTATTGGCATGGAAGGAAGATATGGATTTTAAAAAATAAATAAATAATAATAATAATAAACACACAGACATACGCGAAAATTTTCTTTCTGAAGAAAGCGTCATAAAAAAAAACAACAAAAAAACAACAAAAAAAAAACAAAATACTGGGGCAAATTGCAGATAAGAATGTCTATTAGAAGACATTTATCAAAAGAACTCTTTCATGATTTGATTCTTGTCTTTAAAAAGATGAAAACTTCTTTAAAAAGTTACTTTTCTTGAAACTATGCTTTAAACTTCATGCATAAACACTGGGGCAATTTTTGGATGAAAATCCGTATCACAAAGTGTTTTATTATGAAAAAACCCATGCATTCATAAGCATTGTAGGTTAAAATTTTGTCCGTGGAAGTTTTCTCACCATATTAATACATCATCGGGTGCTTGTTTACCCCTGGCCCGATACCTTTATCATGGAGGTGTTTGTTTACCCCTGGCCTCCAACTCTCTTAACACATCATTGGGTGCTTGTTTACCCCTGGCCCGATACCTTTATCATGGAGGTGCTTGTTTACCCCTGGCCTCCAGCCCTTTTAATACATCATCGAGTGCTTGTTTACCCCTGGCTCGATACCTTTATCATGGAGGTGTTTGTTTACCCCTGGCCTCCAACTCCTTTAATATATTATCAGACGCTTGTCTATCCTTGGCATGATACATTTATCAAAAAAAAAAAAAAAAAAAAAAAAAAAAAAAAAAAAAAAAAACTTAAGGTTTACCTTGGGTTGTTAATTTATTTTGCTAACTATAAAATTTCGAACAAATGAGGTCTACGCCTTTGTCCATCCTTTTATTCTATAAGAATGAACAAAGGGGGGCAAACTGTAGACCCCTAAATTTGTCCGAAATTTTATTTAATTTAAATTTATCCATTTTTTTTTAAATAAAAAAAACAGAGAGAATATTCTAGATCTTTAATTTAGCCAATTCAAATGTTTTTTTTTTATTATTAGGTCAAATATTTTATTTTGATTAATAAATTTACCAAATCAAATATTAGGTTTATTTGGCAAGGTTAATTAAAGAAAATATTTTATTTCCTTGGGTGATTGATTGTCAAATAATATCTTGTAAATTTTGGAAGGTAGAATTTGTGTATTTATTTAATTCCCTTTTCATTTTTATTTTATTTGATCACTTTCCAAATTTGTGGTGGTTGGAATTGGCTATAAATAGGGAGTCCTCCCATGGTTGCAAGTCACGATTTCTTTAGCCTTGGGATACCTCTCTACACGTTTTTTTTGGCTAAGAATAGACTCCCCAAATCTCTCTTCCTAAAAAACCCTAGATACACTTTTCCCTCTTTCCCACCTAACTTCCCTCTCCTACTCCTCAAGATTTTTTTTTCCCTTCTCACGTTTTCTCTCCCTCTCGCCATCGCTCTGTCTCAATCTCACGTTGCCACTTCATAAAGTCTTATTCCCAATCCAACGGTCACAAGCATTCTTCGTAAGTATTTTTTTTTTCTTAACCTTTGTCTTCAATTCTTTCTTCAATAGTTTTCTTTCTTTTCATGAGGTTAATATTTTGTTTTTTTTTTTTTCATAAAGTTTAGTTTATTTATTGTTTCTTTCGCTTTATTTTAATATGCTTTTTTTTTTAGCATTTATAAAGTTATGTGATTTTTCTTTAGGGAGCATTGGACAATTGCATGCATGTTTCAATTACCATTTTTTTTATTTTTATATACTTAAACGTTTAGAGTTGATTATTATATGTTGCTTAGGTTCAACTCGTTAATTTTATTTTATTTTTTTGAAGTGGAATCTAATATTGTTATTTATAGTTTAGTCATATATTATCATTAAATCAATATGTAGATACTTTGCCTAAACTAATGTTTCTTTCGTTAATTGTGTTAAAAAATATAAAGGAATCTCCAACGACGGAATCTCAATTTTTGGAATGCCAATGTTGAGTTTTCTTGAGGTAAGAAATCAATATCTTGGAATGCCGAGATTTGATTTCTATATGTTTCCTTCAAATTAAAAAAATGAATTTAATGAACTTTTAATTCTTGAATATGGTATTCTTCTTCCCTTTTTAAGCATTTTTATCTCAATTGTATATGGCTGATTTTTTTTTATTTATTTTATTTCACTATATTATGATATTGTATTTAATCTATATTCCTTAATATTTCTTTTCGTAATTAAATATTTCCAAAATAAAAATCTTCCAACGATGAAATCTTGAATTTTCGGGATGCCGATATTTGAGCTTCTTGAGGAAAAATAAGATCTCGGGATGCCGGGATTCGATTTTACCGTTTCTTTCTATTTTTATATTTTCATTAAATATAAGCATATTTCATAAAAGACATTTTCTTTTTAAAGGAATGTATTAAAACTTTTGCTAAAATTGTTCCATAAACTTTATTTTCAAATTAATAAATCAATTTTAAAATTGTTTTCCATAAAAAGTCACTTCTTTAAATTTAAAATTAATTAAGAGTTTTCCCTAAAAAAGAAAAAAAAAACATTCTTTGTTCACACATTTTTCCAAAACTAATAAACCAAATGTTTTAAAAAAAAAGAAACTTTCCTATGACGGAAATTAGGAAATCAAGATATTGACTTTCCTAATATTCTTGAGGTAGAATGAATTTAAATTTGGGATGCCAAATTAAATTCATACAAATTTTGAATGGCTTTGCCACTCACAATTATTGCTCATTATTTATTTATGGAATAATGAGAATAAAAATGTGGGACATTTAAAAATCAACAAAAAAAAAAATCTCCTTTAGTATTTACCATATCCAATTTCCTTAAATAACACAAGAAAAATAAAATTTCGTTCTTCGAACGAGTGTTGTGGGGTGCTAATACCTTCCCCATACACAAAAGACCCCCGAACCTTAAATCTTTTCTTTGCAGACCATTTTAGCATATTGTTGGGTGCCCAGTCACACCCTCTAAATCAAGACGGGTGGCGACTCCATTTTCCTCCTCTTGGGAACAAAGTCGGCCGCTCCGCGTCGCAAACCCATAGCGACAATATTCAACAAACACATGCTTGGTCGTTTGGTGCATGGTTTTAGGGATGAGAATGAGCAAGGGTTTCTAATACCCTTGTTTGGTACAAGGTTTCTGTGGTGAGTCATGAGAATAAAATATTCTCAGACATCATTTATGCCCATGGACAAGAACTTTCTACCCTTGCAAAAGTATGAATTTTCCCTTTGTTCATCTCTTCTTTTTTATTTTTATATGCAATTTTATTTTGAATATAGTTAATTAATTAACTAATTGATACTTAATTTTTAAAAAAATAATATAATAAATTATTTAATTAGATTAAATAAATGATAATTTTTCAAGAGTTTCAAGTTTTTTTTAAACAAATACTTAGTTCAAGTTTATTAAATGGATACAATTACATATTTACTGAAATTATAATTAATTATTTAATATTATAAAAAAAATATTTAATTATTTAATTAAAATTATTTAAATGAATTTAGTATAAAAACTTATTTTTCAATAATTATAATTAATTACTTATTGATTATTTATAATCAATTAATTATGTCTTTTGGATTTCATTATAATAAATAAATAATCATATTATTATTAAAATATTTATTAAAAAAATTAATTAAATAATTTTAATTAGCTAAAAAATAAATACAGACATAATTTGTTCTCATAAAATCCGGATAACATTCTCATGCACAACTAAACAAAGTTATCTTTTATTCCTAGAAATTCTTATTCTTAGACATATTATTCTTAGGCATCCTTTGCTTTGTTTTCTTCTTTTTCTTTTTTCTTCTTTTTTTAGTACATCCAACATTCGGAGGTGGGAGGATTCGAACCTCTGACCTCATGGTCGAGGGTACATGTCAATTACCGTTGAAAGGCATCTTTTGTTTTTAGATATTTATAAAACCTTAAACGAAATGACTCCTTCTTTCTTTTTTAAGAAAAAATAATATTTCATTATAAGGAGTTAGTGGAAGACGTTAAAAAAGAAAAAAAAAGAAAAAGTTAGTGGAAGAGAGTTCCACTTGGACTACAATAATAGATTAGAGAATCATTTTCCACTAAACGCATGAGCCATAGTGGAAAACAAATGAATTTGAAAAAAGGAAACAATCTGGAATGAGTTCGTTTTTTTTTTCTTTTTTTTTTCTTTTTTTGAAAAAATCTGGAATGAGTTCTTAATACTTATTCTTTCACGGTTGCGTTTTAGCTTTATGTATTTCTTTTATTCTCCTAAAAACCTAATCACTTACACCCAGTTTATTGGTCCCGTTTAATAACCATTTGGTTTTTACAATTAGGTTTGTTTTCACCCCATTTCTTTAAATGATTTTTATCTTGTTAAGGACACATTTGAATTCTTAGCCAAATTCCAAAAATAAAAACAAATTTTTGGAAACTATTTTTTTGGGTTTTCAAAATTTGACTTGATTTTTACAAATAGAGAAGAATGTTGATAAGAAAACAAAGAAACTCATGGGTGGAGGTAGTGTTTATGAGCTTAATTTTTCAGAAACCAAATGTTATCAAGAGTCTTGGTTTTTTGTTTTTGGTTTTTCAAAATTAAGCTAAAAACGTACTTCCACTTATAAGTTTCAATGTTGTATTATCTACCATCTTCTCATGTTTTCAAAACCCAAGTCAAGTTTTGAAAACTGAAAAAAGTAGGTCCCGTTTGATAACCATTTAGGCCCCGTTTGATAATCATTTGGTTTTTGGTTCTTGGTTTTTAAAAATTATGCATGTTTTCTCTCCATTTCCTTACCATGGTTTTCATCTTTGTCAATGACACATTTGATTTCCTAGTCAAATTCCAAAAACAAAAACAAGTTTTTGAAAACTACTTTTTTAAAATTTAAAAAATTGGCTTGGTTTTTGAAAATATGGCAAGAAGGTATTAAGAAAGCAAAGAAACTTGTAGATGAATAGTAGTGTTAATAAGCTTAATTTTCAAAACCAAAAACTAAATAGTTTTCAAACAGGGCCTTAGTTTTTTTAAAATTAAGTTAGTTTTCTCTCAATGTCCTTATGATGGTTCTCATCTTTGTTAAAAACACATTTGAATTTCTAGCCAAATTCCTAAAACAAAACAAGGTTTTTAAAACTATTTTTTTAATTTTCAAAACTTGATTTGGTTTTTGAAAACATGAGAAGAAGGTAGATAACAAAACCAAGAAACTTATAGATGGAAGTAGTGTTTTTAAACCTAATTTTTAAAAACCAAAAACCAAATGATTATCAAATGAAGCCTTAGTTTTCAAATTCTTGTTTTTGTTTTTTAAATTTGGCTAGGAATAATAAAATTGTTTTCAAGAATGGAACCACTGATTACCATATTAACAAAATGAAAAGCATAACATGAAAATCTTAGGCCCTCATTTGATAACCATTTGGTTTTTCGTTTTTCATTTTTGAAAATTAAAAAGCTTATAAACTCTACTTTTGTATATAAGTTTCTTTGTTTTGTTTTCTATATTTTCCCCATGTTTTCAAAAACTAAATCAAGTTTTGAAAACCAAAAAAGAGTATTGAAAAACTTGTTTTTGTATTTTGGAATTTGGCTAAGAATTAAAATGCGTTCTTAACAAAGATGAAAATTATTATAAGAAAATTGAGAGAAAACAAGCATAATTTTCAAAAATAAAAAACCAAAAGTCAAATGGTTATCAAATGGAGGCTTAAGTTTTGTCACTTCTTCCATGGATCCACATGCAAATTTTTAACAACAATATTTCATAATAATGATAGGACGAGTGTCACCTAACAATGAAAGTGAGGTCTCTCCCAAATACCACATCCATTTACCCAGAGGAGATCCATGTAGCAAGCATATCCATAGACAAGCTTGATGCATTCAAACTAAGAAGGTCTCACATGTTTGCCTTGAGAGAGTTGTGAGGGAACGAATGTGCAAGTTAGCACAAGATGAGAAATGTACTCTTAAATCGGGCTTAGAAGTTTAACTTATAGCCATAAACCACCCCTAAATCCTAATTTAAGAGTGGACGTTTAATGTTATAGGTAAATTTGGATTACTCCAAATATTGAGGAACTCACAGAGCCAGCACAATACCAACCCGAAACGCAACCAAGAGCCAAACCACCGAGGAAACAGAGGGCCAAGGGGAATGGGTCGAAGCCCAATCCCTAGCTGGGTTGAGGCCGACCCCGAGCACAAGCTCAGGGTTGACCCAATCCAACTTATTCTCGGTCCCTGGAGTTCAAGCTGACCCAGGTTCGACCGAATCAAATCCCGAATCGTCCCCTAACGTAGAACAAAACTCTCAAAAGACAACTCAGGTATAAATATCATTCTTCATGTTTGGAGAAGGATTTGAAACATTGATTCTTGACACTTTTTATTGCTTGTTTGCTGACTTAAGCATCAAAGTGAGTGTAGCAAGCGCCACATCGATGTTCAGTTTTTACTGGTTTTGCAGGTTCACGTCTTCTCCTTCAAACAAATTCACTGTCGCTATCACGTGAAGGTCGAGTGAGTTTTCTGCTCGGATTTTGGCATCAACAATTTTACTTCCTAACAAATTATCTTCCTAAATCTTTATGTTCAAGACAATCTTTTTTCTTTAAAATTTTCACAATATTCAACAAATTAAACACATGCAAAATTCTAGCTTTCTTTTTTTTATCCTTTTCCTTAGATTGTACAATGTTTAAATATCCTCAAACATGATTTATTTTAAGTGTTCTAAAACCATAACTTATTAAAAAGATCTAGCAAAATTCCATGTTAAAATACATTAATTATCCTAAAAAGCTTAGAGTTATCCCCAAATATTCCCAATCCCTTTCACCAAATATATTGCTTTAATTTAAAATAACCCATTATCAGTTTCCTTTCACTCCTTTCTTTCTTTAGAAAAATTATTTCATTATAAGGAGTTAGTGGAAGAGAGTGCCACCTGGACTACAATAATAGATTAGAGAATCGTTTTTCTTTTTTTCCGTTGGAAAGATCTCGAATGAATTCTTAATACTTATTCTTTCACGGTTGCATTATGTATTCCTTTTATTCTCCTGAAAACCTAATCTCTTATGTTCAGTTTGATAATCATTTTATCCTGTTTGATAACCATTTGATTTTTTAAAATCAGTTAGTTTTCCTCAATTTCTTTAGATAGTTTTCAATTTTGTTAGAGACACGTTAGAATTCCTAGCCAATAATTTCTAAAACAAAAACAAGGTTTTGAAAACTATTTTTTTTAGTTTTCAAAACTTGAATTGGTTTTTGAAAACATGGGAAGAATTTAGATAACAAAACCAAGAAACTTATAAGCAGAAGTAGTGTTTTTTTAAACTTAATTTTCAAAAACAAAAAACCAAATGGTTATCAAATGAAACCATAATTTTCAAATTCTTGTTTTTATTTTTGGAATTTGGCTAAGAATATAGAAACAATCATGGTAAGAAAATAGAGAGAAAACAAGTATAATTTACAAAAATAAAAAATAAAACCATGGTAAGAAAATAGTTATCTAACGGGATCTTAGTGTTTGATTGTCTGAAATTTTATTTTTTTATTATTTTTTTTATATAAAAAGGGGGCAGAATTAAGCTTCTTCCAGCTTCCAAGCTCTATATAATGGACCATAACCCAAACGAAGGTTCACAAACCAACAAAGCAAATCCAAAACAAAATCCAGAAATAAAAACAACTTTGTTTTTGTTTTCGGAAATCAAATTATGTCGGTGAGAGAGATAGAAATCAAGACTCCAGGTAGTCGTGCTGAGCTGATGAAGATAAAAAAAGAAGGGTTATTTGAAGAAATAATTCACGAACTCTTCGGTGGAGCGCCGCGTAAGGCGGAGCAATCTCCGTGGGAGATGAAAGAAAACCCGGTGGTTACCGTCACCTGCTGTCCGGTGGTCACACCCTCCGCCGGAATCTTGATAACAAGTCGCCCTACCTATGCAAAATGAATATATTAACTTTTTTTTCTCTCTACAATATATGATAATGGCTACTCATAATATATATCTGTATATATATATATGAGGCTGTAGTATCAATAGTTTTTTTTTAAAAAAAAAAAGAGTATCAATAGTTTTCTTCTTGCTTCCCGGAGCGAGCTTAGTTCAACGGTAATTGTCATGTATCCTCGACCATGAGATTCGAGGTTCGAATCCCCCACCCCAAAAGTTCATGTACTCAAAAAAAAAAAAAAAAAAAAAAAATAGTTTTCTTCTTGCTTGCTCTGGTAGTATATTAATATCAAGTATGTAGTTTCAAGTTCCAACTACTGCTCTGCTTATAAATTCTCTCTCTCTGTCTCGACCAAAGCTCTAAAAAGTATACTAATTTAACCTAATATTTATGTAAGTTTACAATAAATAAATAAATAAAAATGCTTTCCTAGGGAAGAAAGAATCCTGAGTGCTTTTATTTATTTATTTATTTATTTATTTTGTTCAACAGGTTATAGGATGGGGATTCGAAACTCCGGTCCAAGGCTTATCTTGAATTATGTTTTTTAACCAAATTTTTGTTTGGTTTAATTTACCTAACTTATGTGGGCGTATGTTTTTTCCAAGGTTTAAAATGTCGATGTCGATGGAAATGTCGATGTCGATGGAAATGTCGAGAGACATTCCGGAAAAATTTACGAAAATTGTAAAAATTGGTGGAAATTGTTTGAATTAATCAATGAAACTTTAATTGTGGCTTAATTAGACTATAATAGACCATTTTTATCGTCATATCGAAAAAGTACGATAATATTTAGATGAAATTGTCAATTCAAATGTCGATATGTGCAGGAATTTTGAAAAAAATACATATGAAAATTGATGAAAATTATTTGAATTATTAAATACAAATTTAACTGTGACTTGATTATATTAAATACAATACGCATAGTTGATGAAAATTATTTATAATAATTAAATATTGTTGTTGTTAATTAAAATTATGCCAATGATATAAATTATTTGAATTATAAAATGAGACTTTATTTACAAATGAGAAGTATATACCGTTAACCATTGATAATTGAAAATATATAATTAATAAAACAAAAATTAACTAGTAATGTAACTAGTAATGTAAAGAAACATGATAACCTTTAAACATTACTTGATAGATAACTAGAGCTAAAAGCCTAGAACTCCTAATTTAAAAAAGAAATTAGAGAATATTTTGGAAGAATTTAAGATAATTGAGAATTTGAGGAAGGTGTGAAGAAATTGAAATTGAATGAGAGTATTTATTGATGACAACAATAATAAACTAATAGAAAGGTAAAATTAAAAATTACTTTTGTAATAGAAAATGAATTTGGAAATTTGTAGTATTTTGATGTAAAATTTGATAAATGAAAAGCAAAAGAAGAAACTAAAAAAAAAGAGAAACAAACGAAAAAGGCAAAAAGGTTAAGAAATACAAATATATATATATATATAAGTTTTAAAATAATAATAAAACATAAAAACGCACAAAGCCAGAGTCGAACACAAGACCACCAGCTAGCAGCTAACTCACGTGCACGCCAATAACCACTGGGACAAGCAATAGCATTTATTCTTAGGCTTAAAATAAAATTATAAACTAAAATGTGATTAAAATAATAAAAAAAAATCGACACAAACCGATATGTCGTCGACATCTTCGAAATTTCGAGATGTCGACGACATTTCGTCGATATTGGGGGAAAAACGATTTTTTTTCCCCTCGAAATGTTGACACGGTCGACATACCGAAATGTCGACCGAAATTTCGGTATGTCGATCGAAATTTTACACCCTGGTTTTTTCTTTTTTTTTTTTTGGGACAACGAGATAAATGACTAAATTTAATAGGTGGGATTTAAAAAGTAGCTAAAAAAGTTTTGAAATTAATTAAATGACTAACGTGATTTTAATTAATAACTTCCTAATTGAAGAAGACAAAATTGCCCCTAACAACTAAACTTCCTTAGATCAAAGATTCGGAGGGAGAAATGCAACTAAAAAGTTGGAGATTTACGAGGAAGAGAGAGAAATACTTGATTGCAACAACCTAACAACCTGATTTGAATTTCCTATGACAAACTCTACCATTTTCCTAATATTGAAGAATTGATCGACTTCTAGAAAAAGAAATAAAAATGAATACCCCCGTGTAGATGAACATATGATTCACAAATACAAAAATGAAGAATGAGTACACTCAACTACACGCCCATAGATGGCAAACATAATAACGGAATAATCACAATACAACGCTCAGTAGCGTATTTACAAGGAATTACACCAAGGCTGTGTAAACCCTTTGAACTTCCAAATTAATCTCATGTCTGTGGTATAAAAAACAAATGTACAAGCTGGGTATTTAAAAAAAAAACGAATTTAAAATCTCACCTGATTGTCCCTTCATACCAATATTGTAGACGTTGAAGTATAAAGATTTTTCCAGGTGCCGACCGACAACAAAAGCTTTTCAAAAGGTTGGAAACCGAAAGTGTTAAAATATCGGCTGGATTAATTTTAAATTTGAAACTACCTCATACACAATCCCTTGATTTTAGGGATTCTAAATTTTTTTTTTTTTTGCCAACATGCTTGTTACATAACTCTATTTTTAACACCATTTTCGCAAAGGTATGACTAAGGATAAACAACCGTATTTTACATCACATTTTATTTATGGTCTATATGTCTATATACGCTTTCCGACTAATTATACACTATCTGACAAAGGATAAACAATTGTATTTTACATCACATTTTATGTATGGTCTATATGTCTATATGCATTTTCTGACTAATTATACGCTTTCTGAAAAGGTTGCCCCTGATACAAGCGATGACACGTCTAAGAATGACACTGACGATGGCGACTGTGACAACTCTGTGACTAATGATCACTCCTCAAGTGATGACGTGGAGGAAGGGCGACAAAAAAAGAAAACAAAACTTGATAATAAAAAAAAAAAAAAAAAAGGTATAATTAAAGTCGAACCAAATTCACACTTGATACCTAAAAACTTGACAATGTGTTATAAGTTGTTTGTTTTTTGTGCGTATCATCGAGGAGGCTGTAAAGTAACAGAAAAGTGAAAAAAAAAAGGACAAAAGGATGAAGAATAAAGTAGTTGAAGAATGTGACAATGTTCGAGTGGTATGGATTAGTATATACATATTATTTACACCGTTTATGGAGTGCTCGTGTGTATTTGAATCTAAAGTTGAGCATTATCTATTTTGACGTGACTCTGTTCTATGAATTCAAGTGTGTAAATTTGGCTGAATACGACTCTATTCTAAGACTCTGTTTCGTGTTTTTACTATTATATATATGTATATTACCCCATGTATGCATATGAAAAATGTTTACATATATGATCCATGCTTATTAAATGAAGAATGGATTTGAGTTGTGTGTCTGCCCTAGCAATATGAAGAACGTTTTTATATATGATCCATGCTTCTTAGTCCTATGTCTACCCCAACAATAACTCCTTTTTATTTGTCTGTGTCTCTGTTACGTGTCTGTCTGTACTGATATATACGGGTTTTAGAGTTGTTGACTATATTCTAAGACTATGTTTTGTGTCTGTACTATTATTGTAGCCACCTATTTTTGCCCGGCTCATTAAATTATTTGTTAATTTAATCATTAAAATGTATAATTATGTTTGAAATTTTGATTTAGTTAGAAATGTTTGTTAAAATGCCATTTGGTCTCTTCTTCCTAGTTTGGTTAGAGTAACCAATTTAGTTGGTTTAGTTGCCAAGAGATCGAAGAAGCAATTTTTTTTGAATTTTGAATTGGTTTACAAAAGGTTGCATTCCATTTTGAGCAAAGCTTATATTTGGCATTGGATTTCAAATTTTGAAAGATAGCTAGTAAACTTCATGCACAAAAGAGGATATGGTTTAAGCCTTTATAAGCCCTTCTTGTTGAACTTGAGGGAGAGGGTGGATGGAGCCAAAAAAAAAAAACCCTAGAGAAAAGGAATCAGCCACCAAAAGCCTTAGAAGAAAAAAGAGTTCACTCACCACAACAAACCTAGAGAGAAAGAAATCAGCCACAAAAAAACCCTAGAATCAACCACCACAAAAAACCTTAGAACAATATTCATACTCTTCCAATCCATACAAAAAAAGAGGGCTACACAGTGAGCTTGAACAAAAAAAAACACAGCACACAAGCCAAACATACACAATGAAAACCAAGTAGCTTAGTTGGAGGTTGCACTTTGGTAGGGCTTTGTCCCGAGGATCCGCACCTCAAACAACAAGCGGGTTTAGTGTTGTTGTTCTTGATTCCATCCCTTAAATGCTTTGTTCTCTTCTTTGCTTCTTCTTCTTCCTTTCAAACGCCTGAAAAGCAATAGTTGAGTAAGGGTTTTTTTTTAAAAGTTTGCTTTTGTTGTATTTTGTTTTTTTTATTTATACAATGTGAACTCTTGCTAATCTTTACCTGCTTTTTTTAGTTTTGTTTTGTTAATCTTATTTATCTATCTTGTTATCACTCATCTCTTCTTTCTTTCTTACCTATAAAGGGTTTTACTTGCTAAAAGAAAATAAGAAGCCAAGAATAAAATGAAAATGTGAAAAAATGTATGTAACATTAGAAAAAAGAGAGAAAAGGAATGAGTGTAACATACCCTTAAGTTGGTGTTGTTCTTAAAAAAAAAAAAAGTGGCTGCTGGAAGGAATGTGAGAACAAAAAAAGAGATAATCAAGAAGAGAGGAAAAAGAAAGGCTGCTGTGAAAAAGAAAGAGTAGCATTAGTTTTGTTTTCTTATATATTATGTTATTTCTCTTATTTTTATTTTTATTATTATATTTATTGTATTAGATGTTCTGTGTGTAAGTTCCTTTGATTTTTTTTTTTTTTTTTTAGTTGTCTTGTCGTCTGGCTTGAAATGGGCGGCAACTTTGCCGCCCAATTCTTTTTCTTTTTATTATTTTTATTATTTTTTAATTTGCTTACTTTTTTTAATTTCGTTTGTTGTTTGTATTTTATTTTAATCAATTTATTTTTCTTATTCTGCAGAATTTAATCTTTGGGTTGGTATGTCTTGAGCATTTTATTTAATTATTATCTTCTTATTATCATTGGTTAATAATTATGTTGTTAAATATTAATTGTTCTCTTGTTAACCATTGTTGTTAATTTGATATATGTTTGTGCTTGTTAATGTGATTTTAATTTTGAACCCATGTCTCCTTTTATTAAAATATCCGACGACGGAATCTAGAAATATTTGGAAGTCCGATTTTCTAGTTTTCCTGAGGTGAGGAGTCGATTCTTTGGGAGTCCGAGATCGATTCCAATATATTTTTATTAAAATTCAACATGTTTAATATGTTGTACTTGCATATTTATTTATGGCCTTAATTATTATGTTAATTTACTTGTATCATAATATTGCAATTTTGTGCTTATATAAATGTTGCGTATTATATATATTTTTGTTAAATGTTTTCAAATTTCCTTTTCTCAAGTTTTCATTTTTATTTATTTTTAATTTACTTTCAAACTTATTTTCTAATTTCCTAATATTTTTGTTCTTTTTGAGCTTATAAAGCTTTAACTAAAAAAATTGTTATTTTTAAAAGGTTTTTTTATAATATTTTCTTAAATTTGATTTTTAAGACCGTTTTCCCTAAAAAAATCCTATGATGGAATCTAGAAACATTTGGGAGTCCGATTTTCTAGAGTTCCTAAGGTGAGGGATCTTAATCTTTGGGAGTCCGAGATTTTGATCACAAGAAAAAATGAATTTAATTAAAAAAAATGTTTTAAAAAAATCTTTCCCTTCAGAAATGCTATCCTATGACGGAATTAGGGAATTGTAAAATTCTCTAATATTCTTGAGGTGAGGAATTTTAATTCTAAGAGAGCAAAATCAATGGAATCTTTCCACTTATTTTATGGGATCATTACTTCAAATATTGGGGTAATGAGGGGTAAAATAAGACATTTGTTTTAAAAAAATATCTTTTCTCCAAATAATATATTCTTCTAAAATTAATTTCAATTCAAGATAAAATTTTGGCCACCGTTTCTTTAACGGGTGTTGTGGGGTGCTAACACCTTCCCCATACACGAACAACTCCTGAATCCAAATTTGGTTTTCGCAGACCGTTTTTTTTTATTTTTCTTAAAATATTAGTTTTATCTTATTTTGGTGTCCAATCACACCATAAAAAAGATTGGTGGCGACTCCTGTTATTTTACCCTTTTTCGAGGACGTCGGCCGCTCCGCGTCGTAGGCACGTGGCGACAGCTTGTAGCCACCTATTTTTGCCCGGCTTATTAAATTATTTGTTAATTAATCATTAAAATGCATAATTATGTTTGAAAATTTGATTTAATTAGAAATGTTTGTTTATGCCATTTGGTCTCTTCTTCCTAGTTTGGTTAGAGTAACTAATTTAGTTGGTTTAATTGCCAAGAGATCAAAGAAGCAATTTTTTTTGAATTTTGAATTGGTTTACAAAAAGTTGCATTCCATTTTGAGCAAAGCTTATATTTGGCATTGGATTTCAAAATTTGAAAAGTAGCTAGTAAATTTTATGCACAAAAGAGGAATGGGTTTTAGCTTATATAAACCCTTCTTGTTGAGCTTGAGAAGAGAGTTCATCCAAAAAAAAAAACCCTAGGGAAAAAAAGAGAGTTCACTCACCACACAAAAAAAAATCCAAAATCTAGAGCATAGAAGAAAATCCATCTTAGTTGGAGGTTGCATTTGGTAGGGTTTTTTGTCCCAAGGATCCGCACCTCAAGCAACAAGCGGGTATTTTATTGTTCTTGATTTCGTCTCTTACACTTTTTTTTTCTTTTCTTGAGCACCTTGAAAAACTATAGTTGAGTAAGGGTATTGCAAGCTCCTTTATTATTGTTTCTTACTTCTATTTTTTTTATGTTGTGATGTAAGTTTTTATCTTCCTCTTGTTTTTCTTCTTTTTTGTTCATATCATTCCCCTTTCTTTATTTTTATTTTTCTAGTTTTCGTTCTTATTGCTCTATTTACCAAATTGTGTAATGAAGAAAATGGCTAAAAAAAAAAAAAAGAAGATTGTGGAGCTTTGGTTGAGGTTAAATCTATAAAAATGAAAATGAGAGAAAAATAAAATACAGTGAATTTGAGAGAGAAAGAAAGAGTGAAAAAAAAAAAGGGAAGATGTTTTTTTTTTAAAATGTATTCTGTTTTACTGTATTTATTATTATTATTATTATTATTATTATTATTTATATATATGCATGAGTTTGCTGAGTAGAGTTTAATTTTTATTTTTTTTTGCTTTTTTTTAAGGTGTTGTCATGTGCCCACAGAATGGGCGGCAATTTTGCCGCCTATTTCCCTTCTTTTATTATTTTTATTTTATTTATGTTATTCTTTTTTTTTACTTTACTTTATATCTGTATCTGTTTTTTTTCTTTTAATTATTTATATATATTTTTCTTTTGCAGTATTTATTTATTCTACTTATTTTTCATTTTAGTTTCCCTTCATTTTACTATTTGATCTTGTGGCTTCTTATTTAACATTTCTTTTATCTAATTGTATCTATTTTAACATGTCTTAATTCTATTTTTTCCATATGTCTTAATTCTATTTTTTCCATTTTGATTGGATTTTATTTTTACTAGCATGTTTGTGTGAATTTTGTGAGTAAAATATTTTAATTTATTGACCAAGCTTTTTTTTCCTTTTAATATACATATATATATGTTCATTTTGTATTGTAAATGCATTATGGTTCTAATTTTTAATCCATACTTTATTTTATTACAAAGTTTATCCGACGACGGAATCTAGAAATATTTGGAAGTCCGATTTTCTAGTTTTCCTGAGGTGAGGAGTCGATTCTTTGGGAGTCCGAGATCGATTCCAATATATTTTTATTAAAATTCAACATGTTTAATATGTTGTACTTGCATATTTATTTATGGCCTTAATTATTATGTTAATTTACTTGTATCAAAATATTGCAATTTTGTGCTTATATAAATGTTGCGTATTATATATATTTTTGTTAAATGTTTTCAAATTTCCTTTTCTCAAGTTTTCATTTTTATTTATTTTTAATTTATTTTCAAACTTATTTTCTAATTTCCTAATATTTTTGTTCTTTTTGAGCTTATTAAGCTTTAACTAAAAAAATTGTTATTTTTAAAAGGGTTTTTTTATAATATTTTCTTAAATTTGATTTTTAAGACCGTTTTCCCTAAAAAAATCCTATGATGGAATCTAGAAATATTTGGGAGTCCGATTTTCTAGAGTTCCTAAGGTGAGGGATCTTAATCTTTGGGAGTCCGAGATTTTGATCCCAAGAAAAAATGAATTTAATTAAAAAAAATGTTTTAAAAAAATCTTTCCCTTGAGAAATGCTATCCTATGACGGAATTAGGGAATTGTAAAATTCTCTAATATTCTTGAGGTGAGGAATTTTAATTCTAAGAGAGCAAAATCAATGGAATCTTTCCACTTATTTTATGGGATCATTACTTCAAATATTGGGGTAATGAGGGGTAAAATAAGACATTTGTTTTAAAAAAATATCTTTTCTCCAAATAATATATTCTTCTAAAATTAATTTCAATTCAAGATAAAATTTTGGCCACCGTTTCTTTAACGGGTGTTGTGGGGTGCTAACACCTTCCCCATACACGAACAACTCCCGAACCCAAATTTGGTTTTCGCAGACCGTTTTTTTTTATTTTTCTTAAAATATTAGTTTTATCTTATTTTGGTGTCCAATCACACCATAAAAAAGATTGGTGGCGACTCCTGTTATTTTACCCTTTTTTCGAGGACGTCGGCCGCTCCGCGTCGCAGGCACGTGGCGACAGCTTGGCGACTCCGCTGGGGACATGAGATTTCATCTCGAGGGTTTGGCCATTTTTATTATCTTGTATTGTTTATTTTATTTTATTATTATTATTCTTATTATATATGTTGCTTGGGTTATTTTATTGTTGCACACACCTTCACAAGCCTCCTGCCCGGGCTTTCCAATTAGGTTTAGATTTGAGGATGTAGTAGTGTCGACCTTCGAGAAGCTTATGCTTCCGTGTAGGCACACGAAAAATCCTCACTCAATGTGGTCATGTGATCTTGTAAGATTTATTGACCATTTTGGGGACTTTTTTAGGATCTTAGAACCAACTTCACTTGCTTGAGACCTTTATATTTGTTTTACTAATTCACACACTAATCACAAGCCTCCTACCCGGGCTATTCCCAATAGGACTAGAATCGAGGACGAAGCAGTGTTGACCTTCGAGAAGCTTATGCTTCCGTGTAGGCACACGAAAAATCCTCACTCAACTTGGTCATTCCGTCATATATGGCTTTGTGACAAATTTGAGGGCCTTTGTCATTTAGGATCTTAGAAATTAACCACTCTAGTTTAGAGCATTTATGTTATGTATCTTATTATTCCATGATTATTTTCTGTACCTTCTTTGGGTTCTTTTTTTTATTATTTTATTTATTCCATTATTTCATCCACATGTCCTCACATACGCATGTATACATGATCTAGCATAGAGAGTCACTCCATTATCATGCATCATCCTAGGTTTATAAAATACTCATTTGTTTATCAGTTATATATTATTAGACCCTTTAGTTATGCATCATTATGTTTAACTTTTTCCTTTAAAAATCCCATTGCATATCCATATTAAACTTTCGTAAAGATTTCATTGTGATTGAAATAAACATCTGAAACCTTGTATGCATTAAAATCATAGCATTGAGAATCAATTTATTATAATGCATAATCATAATGTTTATAAGCATTCATCCAAAAAAAATTATAAGCATTCATTTGCTTATTAGGGTTTCCAATCATTTGACATTGTGCTTAACCTTTTTCCCTTTATAAATTTCAATAAACATTCGTATTAGGCTTCTATAAAAGTTTGCATTTGCATTTTGTGTGAAATTTTTTAATTTTGGAATCTTGTACACAGGCATTAAGGTCATATCATTGTGAGTCAATTCATTATCATGCACAATCCTAATGTTTATTAAGGATTCATTTGTTTGCTTTACATCACCATTAGGCTTTTTAATCACAATTCATCATTGTGTTTAACATTTTTCCTTTTAAAATCTCAATAAATATCCATGTTAGACTTTTTTTTTCCTTCCTTAAATTTTGCACGTGCATTATAAAATAACAAATGCATTAAAGTTTGCATGTGCATTAAAAATCATCTTAATATCATGCATAATCCTAAGGTATATAAGCATTCATTTGCTTGTTTTTTGTCATTAGGGTTCTAATCATTGGACATTGTGTTTAATTTTTTTTTTCCTCTTGAAATTTCAATAAATATTCATATTAGGCTTTTATAAAAACAAATGCATCAAAATCACTCCATTGAAAGTCATTTTGTGATAATCCTATTGTTTATAAGCATTCATTTGTTTGTTTCGTGTCATTAGGCCTTTTAATGATTCATCATATTGTGTTTAGCATTTTTCCTTGTTAAATTCCAATAAACATTCATATTATGCTTTTATAAAATTTTGCATTTGCATTATGAGTCTTTGGTTTTGAAACCTTTCATGCATACACTTCATGCTGGTAATAAGAACTTAGACTAGTTTCATCCTTCTCTTGCTCTAAAAAGAATTAAAAGAGTTGAGGTTAAGCAAAATAGCTCAAAGATCTCCACTCCATCATCAATATTGGACTAGAGGGAAGGTTAGGATCATGGAAAATTAGTTTAATAGCCAAGTAAAGCAGCAGTCAATCAACAAGATGTAGAAGAGTTAAAAGAGCAGATGACAAGGATTTCAAGTTACTCTCTTGAAGACAAGAAACAGAAGTGGCAGGGGCACTGTAACAGAAATGGGACAAAGCCAAGTATCAGATGATCTCCCCACCTACCTTTTTGGATTTATACCCCTTAGAAGTTGTCCAATCGACATTTGGAAGGGATGACGTCGTACCTTGCATCATTTTCGACGCAAGCTCCTAATCAAGCCCTTTATTGAGGGAGTCATGTGGACGACTCAGTGTTCAGCCCATACATGGAGTTTGATAAGGAAATTTCTGATGATTCAAGCAGTAAATGAAGATTAGGGTTTCCAGAAGAGAGACTATGCACAATAAAAAGTGTTAATGTCTATAAGGATATGGATATAACACATCTGTGTTTAGTCTTAGACGTCATATTACTGCTCAAGTTCAAGATGTCAAGTGACAAGTTTAATGAGACCACCTGTTTGAAAAGCTACCTCAGCATATATTGTCAGAAGAGTTGGATTGCTCAAAGTTTACAGATAGAAGGACTTGGCAGATGCATTCAAGAAGCCATATGAATACAATATTGATATATGGTGCCAGAATGCTCAAATCTTCAACGCATCGAAAATGAAGGCATTGAAACTTTGAAGGAATATGCTCAAAGATGGAGAGAAAATGAGTGGCCCAAGTGCAACCCTCATTGGCAGATAAAGAAATATTAGCAATCCTCATAAACATTCAAAAGAGCTTCGTATTATGGCAAGATGATTGGAAATGCCTCAACGAACTTCTCTGGCATTAATCAGAGAAAGGATTAAAAACGAAGAGTTAAAAATGGGCATGAAAATGCAGAAGCCACCACCTTAAAAGGCATGGAAGAAGAAGAAGTGAATGAGACTATTCTAGGGCAAAGAATTATTAGCCCACAATATTTCATCACCACACATTTAAATTGGTGAACTACACTCAGAGTCCTTAGCAAAATGGACAAAATCAGTCAAATGCACCAAATCAACAAGGTGCTAAGAATAGTTAGAGATCGACGCAGGAAGACCCCATACGACCTCCATATCCTAAGTGGAAAGCACACAATATGAGCACCATGCAGGGGCATTGGAAAACTCTACAGAGATTTGCCTCCCCCTGAAATTTGAGGTGCAAAGTTTAATCAAAGCCAGATGGCAGAAGGCTGATGAAGCAGGAGAGGAGCAAGGTATCAATCAAAATCTTCTCCCGAATGATGAGAATTTTGCTATAAATTGGATTGAAGTGGATCATTGAAGAACTTCAAGAATAATTATAATTTGATTATGCCTAAGACCCCATGGATGTCTTTTGTAATGGGGGTAGTTTAATCTTGTTGAAGCATTAATGTCATCTGTATCCAATTTTGTGAAGTGAAATGGATTGTTGTCTTTCATTATACAAGTATACTCATGATTATATTTGTCTCCTTTTGTTTATCCATCATAAAAGATAATACATGGTTAGTAAAGGAGGATATTAAGATGCCGTTAAGAGTTGGTTACAATGTTCCACCTTCAACCTCAAGCAAAGTATGAAAATGAGAATATGGTGCATCGCTGGAGTTACTAAGACTAATGGAACAAAAGAAAGTGACAACCATGTCATGCCAATATCCTGTGGAAGTAGTTAATTCAAACCAAATGTGACCATTTAGACTCTATTGGCTCCCAATCATGAGTAAAAAGGTGTGTTTCCATAGTTTTGTTGAGACATTTGGATACAAAATTCTTACATTGTAACTGCGTTCTTGAAACTAAGCAGTAGTTTCAAATGAAATATCAAGAGTATTGTGACACATTATCCTTCCTCAAACAGTTGCAGTAAACTAGCACAAGATGTTGACATTTGCTTACACATCAGTTGGGACAGTCCCCTTTTCTTTAACATACAACATAAAGTTGGTGTTGCCTGTTGAAGCTTGAAAAATCATCCTTCGGAGTATGGCTGCATTTAGTAGAAGCCCAAAGAAAGTTCGTCAGCATTTCTTGCAAGAACGAGAATTTAGTATTAAAAAATGATCCTCCCACTTTATAAGGACCATCAAGGAAAGTGAACACCAAAATTATGAAGAAGTCCACGAAGATAAAAAGCCTTCTCTGATGAAGTTTATGAAAGGATGAATTATCCAACTTGGCAAATGCAAAGAGCTTGTCAAAGAGTTATTATGAGGTTTTGGATCTATTGACTTTCATTACATCCACCATTTTATCATCAACTTCAAAGTCTTGAGATGACACTTATTTGGTGATCATGAGAGTTCTTGAGATGTACGGACTCTTATGTTAAGTAACCACTCCATTAATCTTCCCTTGAAGTTTTAAGTCAAGGCGAAAGTCACTACAAGATCATGATACCTAACCAAGCTATATGGAGAAGTATCAATGAGTTTGTTTTGTACACTTCAACTTTTTTCTTCTTTTGAAAAGAATAAGAGAAGGATAAAGTTAGTGGCAAAATGAACATATATATCGTAAGCATACATTCATGCATTCATGCATTCATCCATGAGTGTCATTTTATCTATATTCTTGATTAATTATGTCATGTGGCGCTTATTTATCCCTGGCCCTTGACACCTTTGCTGTGATGGCGCTTGTTTATCCCTGGCCTCCAGCTTTTCATTTTTTGCTGCAGTGGCGTTTGTTTATCCCTGGCCCTCAGCATTCTCTTTAATTATGTCATGTGGCGCTTGTTTATCCCTGGCCCTTGACACCTTTGCTGTGATGGCGCTTGTTTATCCATGGCCTCCAGCTTTTCATTTTTTGCTGCAGTGGCACTTGTTTATCCCTGGCCCTCAGCATTCTCTTTAATCATGTCCTGTGGCGCTTGTTTATCCCTGGCCCTTGACACCTTTGCTGTGTGGGCGCTTGTTTATCCCTAGCCTCCAGCTTTTCATTTTTTGCTGTAGTGGCGCTTGTTTATCCCTGGCCCTCAGCATTTTCTTTAATTATGTCATGTGGCGCTTGTTTATCCCTGGCCCTTGACACCTTTGCTGTGATGGCGCTTGTTTATCCCTGGCCTCCAGCTTATCTCTTTCGCTGTAGTGGCGCTTGTTTATCCCTGGCCCTCAGCATTTTCTTTAATTATGTCATGTGGCGTTTGTTTATCCCTAGCCCTTGACATCTTTGCTGTGTGGCGCTTGTTTATCCCTGACCCTCAGTATTTTCTTTAATCATATGTCATGTGGTGCTTGTTTATCCCTGTCCCTTGACGCTTTTGCTGTGATGGCACTTGTTTATCCATGGCCCTCAGCTACTCATCTTTTGCTGCAGTGGCGCTTGTCTATCCCTGGCCCTCAGCATATTTCTTTTAATCATGTTATGGTGGTGCTTGTTTATCCCTGGCCCCTAACATTTATCTTATCCTCAAGTGTTCATAGGTTGGTTGTATTCTTAATTTTCAAGAAACAACCCCTTTTCGCACTTTTATGATTAGCTTGAAATATTTACATGCCATTTAGGCTTTAACCACACAAAATGGTGTCTATACCTTCGTCCACCTTCTACTTGTACAAGGATGTACGAAGGGGGGCATACTGTAGCCACCTATTTTTGCCCGGCTTATTAAATTATTTGTTAATTAATCATTAAAATGCATAATTATGTTTGAAAATTTGATTTAATTAGAAATGTTTGTTTATGCCATTTGGTCTCTTCTTCCTAGTTTGGTTAGAGTAACTAATTTAGTTGGTTTAATTGCCAAGAGATCAAAGAAGCAATTTTTTTTGAATTTTGAATTGGTTTACAAAAAGTTGCATTCCATTTTGAGCAAAGCTTATATTTGGCATTGGATTTCAAAATTTGAAAAGTAGCTAGTAAATTTTATGCACAAAAGAGGAATGGGTTTTAGCTTATATAAACCCTTCTTGTTGAGCTTGAGAAGAGAGTTCATCCAAAAAAAAAAACCCTAGGGAAAAAAAGAGAGTTCACTCACCACACAAAAAAAAATCCAAAATCTAGAGCATAGAAGAAAATCCATCTTAGTTGGAGGTTGCATTTGGTAGGGTTTTTTGTCCCAAGGATCCGCACCTCAAGCAACAAGCGGGTATTTTATTGTTCTTGATTTCGTCTCTTACACTTTTTTTTTCTTTTCTTGAGCACCTTGAAAAACTATAGTTGAGTAAGGGTATTGCAAGCTCCTTTATTATTGTTTCTTACTTCTATTTTTTTTATGTTGTGATGTAAGTTTTTATCTTCCTCTTGTTTTTCTTCTTTTTTGTTCATATCATTCCCCTTTCTTTATTTTTATTTTTCTAGTTTTCGTTCTTATTGCTCTATTTACCAAATTGTGTAATGAAGAAAATGGCTAAAAAAAAAAAAAGAAGATTGTGGAGCTTTGGTTGAGGTTAAATCTATAAAAATGAAAATGAGAGAAAAATAAAATACAGTGAATTTGAGAGAGAAAGAAAGAGTGAAAAAAAAAAAAGGGAAGATGTTTTTTTTTAAAATGTATTCTGTTTTACTGTATTTATTATTATTATTATTATTATTATTATTATTTATATATATGCATGAGTTTGCTGAGTAGAGTTTAATTTTTATTTTTTTTTGCTTTTTTTTAAGGTGTTGTCATGTGCCCACAGAATGGGCGGCAATTTTGCCGCCTATTTCCCTTCTTTTATTATTTTTATTTTATTTATGTTATTCTTTTTTTTTACTTTACTTTATATCTGTATCTGTTTTTTTTCTTTTAATTATTTATATATATTTTTCTTTTGCAGTATTTATTTATTCTACTTATTTTTCATTTTAGTTTCCCTTCATTTTACTATTTGATCTTGTGGCTTCTTATTTAACATTTCTTTTATCTAATTGTATCTATTTTAACATGTCTTAATTCTATTTTTTCCATATGTCTTAATTCTATTTTTTCCATTTTGATTGGATTTTATTTTTACTAGCATGTTTGTGTGAATTTTGTGAGTAAAATATTTTAATTTATTGACCAAGCTTTTTTTTCCTTTTAATATACATATATATATGTTCATTTTGTATTGTAAATGCATTATGGTTCTAATTTTTAATCCATACTTTATTTTATTACAAAGTTTATCCGACGACGGAATCTAGAAATATTTGGAAGTCCGATTTTCTAGTTTTCCTGAGGTGAGGAGTCGATTCTTTGGGAGTCCGAGATCGATTCCAATATATTTTTATTAAAATTCAACATGTTTAATATGTTGTACTTGCATATTTATTTATGGCCTTAATTATTATGTTAATTTACTTGTATCAAAATATTGCAATTTTGTGCTTATATAAATGTTGCGTATTATATATATTTTTGTTAAATGTTTTCAAATTTCCTTTTCTCAAGTTTTCATTTTTATTTATTTTTAATTTATTTTCAAACTTATTTTCTAATTTCCTAATATTTTTGTTCTTTTTGAGCTTATTAAGCTTTAACTAAAAAAATTGTTATTTTTAAAAGGGTTTTTTTTATAATATTTTCTTAAATTTGATTTTTAAGACCGTTTTCCCTAAAAAAATCCTATGATGGAATCTAGAAATATTTGGGAGTCCGATTTTCTAGAGTTCCTAAGGTGAGGGATCTTAATCTTTGGGAGTCCGAGATTTTGATCCCAAGAAAAAATGAATTTAATTAAAAAAAATGTTTTAAAAAAATCTTTCCCTTGAGAAATGCTATCCTATGACGGAATTAGGGAATTGTAAAATTCTCTAATATTCTTGAGGTGAGGAATTTTAATTCTAAGAGAGCAAAATCAATGGAATCTTTCCACTTATTTTATGGGATCATTACTTCAAATATTGGGGTAATGAGGGGTAAAATAAGACATTTGTTTTAAAAAAATATCTTTTCTCCAAATAATATATTCTTCTAAAATTAATTTCAATTCAAGATAAAATTTTGGCCACCGTTTCTTTAACGGGTGTTGTGGGGTGCTAACACCTTCCCCATACACGAACAACTCCCGAACCCAAATTTGGTTTTCGCAGACCGTTTTTTTTTATTTTTCTTAAAATATTAGTTTTATCTTATTTTGGTGTCCAATCACACCATAAAAAAGATTGGTGGCGACTCCTGTTATTTTACCCTTTTTTCGAGGACGTCGGCCGCTCCGCGTCGCAGGCACGTGGCGACAATTATATATATGTATATTACCACATGCCTGCATATGAAATCACTATATAGTCCCGCGACATCCCAAACACCATCGAACAAAATCGTAATCTGTTGTCCCGTCATTTTTTGTTAATGGTAAAGTTTTCGATAAAAATATACCAAACACTATTTCCACCGTGATATGAAGAAGAACTGGATTAAGCTATATATTTGGAACGATCTTTAAACACTAATTGAGAGAGAGGTTGAAAAATGAGTACAAAACAAGAATATAAACAAAAAACGATTTTGACTGTTAGGATAGAGAAGAAAACGGGATCTGGGAAAATTAGTTAGAGACCTTGCGAGGATCCCACGAAATATGGAGAAAAAATATCTTGGGCATGTAACAACAGTCTGTATATGCACTAATATACCTAGGGGTAAAAATGAAAAAACACCCCTCGTCTGGACGTCCCTTGATTTGCGGCAGCCACATCCTAGAATACTTATGTTTTTTAGACAAAAAAAAAAAGAAAAAAAAAAAAAAACTTAATGGCTTATTTATTCTAGCCATCTAGCACAATTTTCCTTTTTTTTTTTTTTTTTTTTTAATTATGTGCACTTATGTTTGTTTTTATTTGGTTGTTATTATTGTTATTATTTTGCTGGTTTAATTGGACGTTTTACATTATACTTGAAAACTAGTATAATTTAAGGTTTATTATTTTGTTGTAAATTTTTTAGTAAATTTTAGGGGGTTGTGGAGGATATTTGCATTGGGATTTGGAATCATGTGAACTCCTAAGTTAAGTGTGATTTGTTAGCTCAAAAAAAGAAAACCGTGCTTGACTCGGTGAAGTCCAATGTTGGATGATCTTGTGGAATTTTCTAAGAAACATGTGAGTGAGGACAAAACATATTAAAACGATCTATGTTAGTCTGTTGGGGATAAGAGTGAGCATTATAAACCGAAAAACTAAGTCAACTAATCGAAACCGATCGAAGCAACGTCAGTCAGTCAGTTTTTTAATTATATCAATCAAGGTCAGTTTTTCCTTAAAAAAACGATCGGGTCGGTCGGCAAGCGAGCCCAAAAAGCTCAAAATGACCCAAATGAACCGAATTTTTTTTTTAATAAAAAGTAGTGTGAGGTGACACCACGCAATAGAGTTGTTGCAGTAGCTTCCTTGAGAAGACCATCGTGCCTCATATATTTTTCTTAGGGGCAACTAGATAAATGGCCATTTTAAATTAGGTGTTTTGAAAAAAGACCATTTGTGTTTACCATCTAAGAAATGGCCAAAAGCTAATTTTAGCAAATTTTTTTGACAACAAAATGGACAGAAATACCCCTGCCCCAAATCTTAATTCATAAATAAATTAAACTAAAATACACTATAAACATGGAAGAAAATCTAGTTTGTTACAAATTAATTCAACGTGTAAATCAATAAAATCTGGGAACTTAAATTTAAAACAAAAATTCAAATTCAAATCAAAGAGAAAAAATAGGAGAGAACACAAAAAACACAGGGAAAAAAATACACTATAAACAGGGAGAAAATCTAGCTTTTGTTACCGATTAATTCAACGGGTAAATCAATAACAAACTTTCAAAATAAAAAAATATATAAATCTGGGAACTTAAATTTAAAACAAAAGATTTAAATTCAAATCAGAGAGAAAAAATAGGAGAGAACAAAAAACACTTGAAAAAAATAAAGAACTCAACTAGGACTCATATGCAAAATGAAGAAATTATGGAAGAACAACCTCATTTTGATTTGCACCTAAAACATCAAAACAAAATAAAGTATAATTTGAAAACAATAATATCAACGCTAGGTTGATATTTCAAAAAAGAAAAAAGAAAAAACTCAAACTCTTCACGTTCTTCCGGGAAAACCCTCATTTGAAAACCCCATTCCGAACAAAAAAAAAAAAGCATTTACCGTTTGGCGAAAAAAACCCCAACCGATTGAGCTTCTTCTTCGAAACCCTTCTTCGAAAACCCATCAATCTCCTTCAAGCTTCTACGATTCTTCGATTCTTCTCTGCAAATAAACTCATTCTCCTTCAAGCTTCTTCTCCTAATCCGATTCTCAAACCCTTCGACAGATTTACACTGTATTCACACACCACTTGACAGATTTACACTGTATTTACACAGACAGACATTCGATGGAACATTCAGAAGTTCAAAAAGGTTGTGTCGACATTCCAGGGTATGCAACCATTTTAATAAGAAAATGAAGAGAGAGAATTAATGTGTAAAAATATGGAAAACCAAAGCCAAAAAACGCATATTTTGGGAAGACGAGAGAATTGATTTTGTAACTATCATCCCTTGATTCATGGAATTGGAGGTTATAAATTTTCATATATTTTTTTTAAAAATATCATCCGATACAACTGCACAAATATAGGAAAGACGTGGGGAATGACTCAAGGGTAAAAATGGAAGTTCCAATCCCACGAAAATAGGTTAGAAAACCAGTTTGGCAATTTTTCATTAAAAAATCCGGTTGGGCCATTTTTCAAAAATACCCGGTAATTTTTTTGTCATTTCTAAGGGTATCCTTTTTTCTTATTATTTTTCTATTTCTTTTTTTCTTCTTCTTCTTCTTTGATTTATCCGAACCTTTCCTCCATCTTCATTTTTTTCTCTTCTCCATCCTTTTCTCCATCACCGAAGGTTCGAAGCTCACTTCTTTTTCTTCTCTTTTTTTCTTTCTTCTTTTCTACTCTTCTTCTCACCTCTTTTTATCTCTTTTCCATTCTTTTTTTCCTTCTCCCTATTCTTCTTCTTCTCTATTTTATTCATTCTATTTTTTTCTTTTCCATTCAATTTTCTTCTTTCTCATCCTTTCTTCTCCTTCTCTATTTTTTTTGTTTAATGGTTTGTTGTCTTCTATTTGTCTTCTTCCGTTCATCAAGACTAGAAAACTAACTAAAAACGACCGACCGTCGGTATGGTCGGTTGGTCAACGCACCAAAAAGATCTTAAAAACCAACCAACCAAAATCGATAGGTGGTCGGCGTCGGTTTGAGCCCAAAACCTACGTCGACTGACCAATGATCACCGCTAGTTGGAGACAGTCTTCTTCACTCTTAGAAGCCATTTAAGACAAGTAATTAGGTAATATGGTCGAGTCGCAAGGAACATAGGAGAATGTTGGAACCATAAGGTGTTGAAATCCAAATTTCAAATCTCCGTCTGAACCTTGGGGTTGGGGGCATTATAGATGGTATTTGGATTTCTTTGAACTTATTTCTGTTGATTAGTGTATGATACGGCACCTTTGTGATAGCATTGGAATTTGAATATATTATTGGGGATTTTTTTTTCAAGTGTATTTTTATCCAATTTGCAGGGATTTTTTTTTCAAAATTTGTTAATCTTTTGTTTAATAAATTTTTTACTAGCCATATGTGGTTTTAAAAAAAGAATGTGTTTTGTTTGGTTAAGTTTGGCTATGGATTCAATAACGGATCTATTTTGTCAGACATGTTATGTGTGACATTTTTTTTTTAGTACATCAACCGGGATGGGGGATTCGAACAATCCCCCCACCTCATGGTTTAAGTGCTCAAAATGTCATTTCAAATATCTTTAATTATTATTTTTTTTTTTTTTTGAGTTTAACAATATTTGGGGTGGAGAGATTCGAACTTCTAACGTCTTGGATAAGTTTTCGAATTCTACAAAAATTTCAATTTTTTCTTTTAGTTATACCAATTTCTTTCTAACTGTGTTTCACTTTTTAAATATACATGCTCATTCGTTTCAATTTTTTTTTTCTTTTTTGAGAATATTCGCTTCAATTCACCTGTACATTATTCCAAAAATTATGAGTTAACTTGAAGCTATGTAGTTGATTTTAAGATTATAGTTTATTCTATTACAACTAGTGATCATTTCACATTAATATTAATGTTGGATTTATATACTAAAACCTCGTAATTTATATTTTATTATTTAATAATTATTTGGTAATTTTTTTGGACCGGTTGCAAGGATAGCAAAATGGGCCAAAATAATTGTAAATCTAGCAACCCACAAAAAAAATTGCAAAAATAGCAAAATCTAATAGTTTGTGTGTTGCATTTACTAAAATACCCCTCCAGATTTTCTTTCACTGATAGAAAGTTTTTCTATCACTGATAGATTCTATCAGTGATAGAAAGATTTTCTATCAGTGATAGAAATTTTCTATCACTGATAGATTCTATCGGCGATAGATATTTTTCTATCACTTGTTCGGTGTTCTATCAGTGTTTGGTTGTTGTTATTTGGTTTTCTATCAGTGTTTGGTTTTTGCTTTTCAGTGTTTGATTTCTATAATCGTTCGTTTTTGCTTTATTTTTCAATGCTCGATTTCACCATGCATCACCATCGCTGATAGAAACAAAAGATCTTCTATCACTGATAGAAAAGTATCAGTGATAGAAATATTTTCTATAACTCACGAAAAGTTTTTCTATCAGTCTCAGTGATAGAGATAGAAAGTTTTTCTATCACTCATAGAAAGATTTTCTATGAATGATAGAAATTTTTTCTATCACTCATAGAAAAAATTTCTATAAGTGATAGAAGATTTCTATCACTGATAGGTTCTATTAGGGATTGAAAGATTTTCTATCAAGAGTTTTCTATCACTGATAGAATAGTAAAAATTTCTATCAATGATAGAAATCTTTTATCACTAATAGAAAGCTTTTCTATCGGTGATAGAAAGCTTTTCTATCGGTGATAGAAAGTTTTTCTATCACTTATAGATTATATCGGTGATAGAAAGATTTCTATCGGAGATAGAAAGATTTTTATGGGTGATCAGAGATTGAAAGATTTTTTATCAAAAGTTTTTCTATGATTTTCTATAAAAAGTTTTTTTTATCACTGATAGAAAAAGTTTCTATTAGTGATAGAAATCTTCTATTCTATCAGTGATAGAAACTTTCTATCACTGATAGAAAATTTTTCTACCACTGATAGAATCTATCAGTCATAGAAATATTAGTGATAGAAACTTTCTATCGCCGATAGAAAATTTTTCTACCACTGATAGAATCTATCAGTGATAGAAATATCACTGATAGAAACTTTATTCTATCAGTGATAGAAACTTTTGATAGAAAATTTTTCTACCACTGATAGAATCTATCAGTAATAAAAAGACTTTCTATCAGTAATAAAAAAAAAAAAAAAAAAAAAAACTGACGAGGAAGAAGAAGATGGGCACACAGGGGCAATTTAGGAATATAAAAAATTAATTCAAAAATTTTGCCATATTTGCAAATATTTTTAAAAATTGCTATATTTGTAATTATTTACCTTCATGTTGCCACCCATTACAATTATCCAATTTTTTAATTACAAATTATTCATTATATAAAAAATTCAAGGTTATTAGTGTAATCTTGAACAGTATATAGATGACATACATGAGGATCATGTTTAAGAAATAACCTAAAAAGTTTATAGTACATAGATAAAGTTGCATTCCTTGTCTTGGTAACACTGCTGATACAATCCGCTTTATAATAGTTACAAATGATTTGATCCAAATTGTTCATGTGGAGACATATGAGAGTGAGTATCGTATACAATGAGTTTGTATAAGACTGGACAACGAAATATTTAATATCATTTTATAAATCTGTTAATTGAGAAGATTAATATCTCACTTGATGATCATATGCGACTCGATCTTAATCCTACGTGAGTTATGAACTTCTACTCATGAGGGTTTGTCCCTGAAATTTGGGTTAAATTATACTTTGGTCCCTAAGTTTTCAAACTCAACAAAAATATCCTTGAGGCTTGAGATAAGGAGCAATTTGGACTCTGTCGTCCATTTTGCCGTTAAATACTAACGAACTGATGAGGTTGCACTATTATTTTAATTAAAAAAATTAATTTTAAATAAAAATATATTTAAAAAATAAAAAAATTGTTATTTTATTACGTTTTTAATTCTTTCTCTCTATCTTTCTTGTCTTTATTCTTTCTCATCTTCATCTCCTTCTTTCTCTTCTCCATCTTTCTTCCCCATCACCTTCTTCTTCAACTCCGGTGGTCGGTCGCCGCCTGCGCCGGCGAACGACGGCCCCAGCCGCCGGAATTTTTTTTTTTCTTCTTTCTCCTTCTTCCCTTCTTCTCTTCTTCTCCTTCTTTTTCTTTCTTCTGTTTTTTTTTAATAGGGAGAGATTCGGGGAGGAGGAGGCTCCTCCTCCCCGATCCGGCGCCAGAGATGGATGAGGGACCTCTCTCCCCCATTTCCCGCGTCGAAAACGGATATCTTAGAGGCATATTCTCTTGTGTTTCTTTTTGTAGTAGCTACAGTGATATAGAACTTATGGATGTGAAGATTAAGGAACTTGAAAAAGAAATAGAGATTATTGATTAGTACAAGCTATTTTCTTCTATCGGTGTAGCTAAAGTTTCAATTTAGTTCATTCTTAGGAGTACAAGTTATTGAACTTGATCATTTTTCGAATTTTCCTTACTAGATACCACGCCATTAACTTTTTTTTAGAGTACCCTCTTAATTAATTTCTTAATTTAATTTCTTAATTTGTCGTGTTATCTCGCATAAATAACTTTTTTCTCTTAATTTGTCCATTTTCAAAGGTAGACTTATTTTGATCATACAATGGAAAGCACACAAAAGGAACCCTTCTAACTAGGTATGGTGATTTCTTTAATGTTATAAGATCATTATGAAATTTATTGGATTTATGTGTTTGGTTGTATGTTGATATTGTGTCTTAATTATGTTTAATTATTAACTTGTATGAAGTTATTGTAGGCCATAATTAGGTTTAGAAAGCGTTATGCCTCTAGTTTCATTGTTTACTTGGCTGTATGGCTATCCTGCAGTTACAGTAGCCATACAAATCGATGAGTTTGTGTGATTTGCCAATGACCTTCCATGCTTCAAATGTAGGTTTTTTTTTTTTGGGGGGGGGGGGGTACTGGCCTTTAGGCTTGCTTAGGAAACATTATTTTGAGATTTGCTTTCAAGTTTTAGGAGATAGGAAGTCAAATGGCGGTTGTGGATATAACACATTAGTTAGACACAATGTGGAAAAGAAAACCTAAGTTTCATTTTTTTTATAATTTTCATGTCTTACATTCACTTTGGCAATCTTAGATATTTCTTTTCAAAATTCAAGTTTCATTGTGTTTTGTTTCTTTGATTCTAGTTGGTAGTCCAAAGAGAAGTTCCACAGTAAGCTATCTCTCATTTCTAGATGATTCTTGTTTCTTGAATATTCCCCTACCAACAAGTCTTTTGTAATGTATCAAGGTTTTTTTGTTCTAGGTTGAGCAATATCAAGTGAATCTTTTGGGGTTAAGCTAGAAGTTAGAACTCTTAAACATGAAAACAAACGAATGTTTAGAAATTGAGTTCAAGAATTTTGCCTTGTTTGGGATCTTGAAAATAGTTTAGTAAAATTAGATTCCTCTTTTTCTTGTGATGTTTTGCAATGCAAATTGTACACTTTTTTACCTAGTTGCCATTTTATTCTTCAATTTTAGGACTTAGTTAGGACTTGGAAAAAAATCAATAACTCACTCATAAGAAAAGTCATTCCCGCATCAAGCACTAATATAAAAGCTTATGCTAAACCTCTTCATTTCACTTCCATTCTTGTAGTGTCTTTAGCTTTTCTTTTTGTCTCATGGTGATGGTTGTGATACCCTTTTAAATAGTTTCTTATCTTTATTTCAAAATCTTATGTGTTGAGGCTTTGTTTTATTATGCAAGAGAAAGGTGTTGATGCTCCGAATTTGTGTTTTGTTGATTCAAGTTTCGGTGTTAGTTCTTTGATAAATACAAGTTTCAAATAAAAAAAAAAAAAAAAACTTGATAATAGACATATCTTTGATGAAAAATTTTGAGAGGCTCTAGATATCACTGCTTATGCGGAAGTTGTCATAAATATTCTTCTTGTTTTGATTTATAACAATTAATGAATGAATGAGACAAACAAAAAGGTGTTTACGATCTACTTTGAGTGTTTCCGGTAATAAACATGTTTTTGCTTGTTGTGTATGCTTAAAATTTAGATCATTTCATATGCTTAAACTTCCCTAACTGATAGGTAAGCTATATATTGTTGAAAAATTCTTGAGTTTTTGTTTGTTTTTCCTTCCATTGAAATGTTCTCTTGATGCTCGCATGCATGTTGTTCTCTTGTGTTCTTTTTTGTAGCAACTACAGTGATATAGAGCTTATAAATGTGAAGATTAAGGAACTTGAAGAATTTCTTCTCAAAAAAAAAAAAAAGGACTTGAAGAAACAATAGAGATAACTAATTAGTGAAGTCAAGAAGCCATATTGCAACTTATTGATGTATGAACTTTTTCTTGGATTAGTGATAAAAATATAATACATTCTCTCATGTTAGTTGAAGTTGAATGTAAAAAATTGTTGTAATGTACAAATTTGATCATATTTAGTAGGGGTGTTGATAGCTCTTAGAAATAAGAGCTATTGGTTCTCTTTTAGGCTTAAAAACTCTATTCTTTGATGTGTTTGAGCTTTGGTTTGTGCTTGAAAATGAGTATTCTTTGATGAACATTTTTTACATATCAATAGGCAAGGCTTGAACTAAATTTGGTGCAGATTTCTTATGTTTAAGCTGATTTTTCTGGTATAGGGCCACTCAGGTTTTGCTGCAGCAACTGATTTCACAAGCAGAAGGCAGAAAGTCTGGGTAATAAAATTCTGCACGTGCCAAATCCGTGTAAGCCTTCATTAATTGAGCTGGCAGCCATGTGGAGCTGATTTGTCCTATCTCAACCAATTGGGGAAGGTCCATGTGGAGTTATATGTCTAATCAGCCCTGAATTCAAGAAAAAGAGAGGGTATAAATGTTCTTTTGCCCAAAAAGAATGAAGAAAAGGTGGAGAATTAACCTAGAAGCTGCTGCTGTCATTGAGAGGAGAAAAAGAGAAGGAGGCTGCTGCTAAAGGAGGATTTCCAGCTTGGGAAAGCTGGAATCTACCTTGGAAGCTTCTTTTCTTCATCCTTTTTCTCTTATTCTTCCTTTTTCTAGTGTTTAGTTTGTATTTAAGGTTGTAATTATGAATGGTATGGTAGTTCACTGCTGTATTTTCATTATTCTCACCTTGAACATGAGCTAAATCCTCTTAGGTGAGGATTAGGGTGCTTAAACTTGAACTTGTTGTTTGTTTTAGTGGAACTTTATATATTGCAACTTAAAGCAAAGTGTTCTTCATGCTTAAAGCTGGAATTTCGTTTGGCCAACCATTTTCTAGCATTGTTGTTTAGTGTTTGGGAAAACAATAGATAACCGACTACTTTGCTTTACCTTAGTCTTTAATGATCATGAAAATGAGTGGGTATTTAGGGATAAATAACCACCTAAGGCACTAGATCAGTGGAGCTAAAAAGAAAGGGTTAAATGGGAGTTTAATCACCTTACCTATAGGAGAATTGGAAAATTCCCGTAGAAAATACTGGGTGAGTTGCAAATTTAGAGTTCTGCTACAGCAAGCAGCTTGTGAGAGTAGACAGCCCCTAATCTGAACCTTACCTTCTCTGTGCTAATCTGCTGTTTTTATTGAATTCTACTTTAGTTCTTGTCATTTTAAGCTTGTTTGCCATTTCAATCTCTTGCATTTAGTTAAGGAAAAATATTGTTCCTCGGTTACATTGAATTTCATTAAAAATCAAGCTTAGAAGTAGTAAAATTCCCTAAACCAATCCCTGTGGAGAACGATCTTAATTTACTTATCACTTGCTGCCATGATGTGTATACTTGCACGTTTCTGAGTTATTTGTGAAGATTTCTTGCTTATCTAGAATCACTTTGCACAAGGCAACAAGTTTTTGGCGCCGTTGCCGGGGATTGAGTTGATTTTTGCTATTTTTGAGCTGAAATTTGGTGAAATTGGTGCTAAAACAGCTTCTAACTTGGTTGTTTGATTTTGCAGGTGCTGGTAGCTGTGTATGAACGAATTCCCTGACTTAGAATTCGGTTTGGACCCTGAAATTGAAAGGACTTTTCATAGGAGGAGAAGGGAACAAAGGGAGAGAAACAATAGGATGGATCCACCACCTCTTTTACCCCCTGTACCTCCTAGAAATCAAGAAAACCAAAACAACCAGCAGCCTAATCCTGAGGTAAATCAGCAACCTAGGGTAGAAATCAAGCTGAAAACCCTGTCCTTATAGCCAATGATAGGGGAAGAGCTATTAGAGCCTATGCCGTCCCTACCTTCAATGAGTTGTACCCTGGGATAGCTAGACCCGAGATACAGGCACACAATTTTGAAATGAAGCCTGTTATGTTCCAAATGTTACAAACGGTGGGACAATTTCATGGACTACCTTCTGAGGACCCACATCTACACCTTAAATCCTTTTTGGGAGTGAGTGACTCATTCAAAATTCAAGGAGTTTCCCAAGATGCTTTGAGGTTAACCTTGTTTCCTTATTCTTTGAGGGATGGGGCTAAAGCTTGGTTGAATAACTTTGCTCCTGGCTCCATCACTACATGGAATGAGCTAGCAGAGAAATTCCTCATTAAGTACTTCCCTCCCACAAGAAATGCCAAGCTTAGATCGGATATAGTGTCTTTTAGACAATTTGATGATGAGTCCTTTAGTGAAGCTTGGGAGAGATTTAAGGAATTATTGAGAAAATGCCCTCACCATGGACGACCATTGCATTCAAATGGAGACTTTTTATAATGGGTTGAATTGGACTACTCAAAACATGGTAGATGCTTCAGCTAATGGTGCCTTATTATCTAAGACTTATGATGAAGCTTATGCCATTTTGGAGAGAATTTCCACAAATAGTTGCCAATGGTCTGATTCTAGAAGTGTGGCTGGGAAGAAAAATAAGGGTATGCTTGAGGTTGACACAGTTACATCTTTTAACGCAAGGTTTGATTCAATGGAGAGCATGATGAAAAAGTTGACCGTGGGGCTTGAAAATTTGAATATGCTGAATTCTTGTGCAAAACAGACTGCTGCAGCAGTCAATATAAATCAGAATGCAGCAGATTCATGTGTTTATTGTGGAGAGGATCACACTTTTGAGTTTTGCCCAAGTAATCCAGCTTCAGTGTGCTATGTTGGAAACCAAAATGCCCAATGGAATAACCCCCATTCCAATACCTATAATCCGGGTTGGAGAAATCATCTTAATTTTGCTTGGGGAAGTCAAGGAAGTAATTCCAACACCCAACAAGCTCAACAAAAAATGAATGGTCCACTTGGATTTGGGCAACAAAACCAGCAAGCTAGTGCTCAATACCAAAACACCATGAACCAACATATTCCAGGTACTTCTTTAGAGAGCTTGTTTAAGGAATACATGGCCAAAACTGATGCCACAATTCAAACTCAGCAAGCATCTCTAAGAAATCTGGAAGTGCAAATGGGCCAAATAGCTAGTGAATTGAAAGCTAGGCCACATGGTAAACTTCCCTCTGACACTGAAAATTCAAAAAGGGAAAGAAAAGAGCAAGTTCAAGCTGTGGAATTGAGAAGTGGTAGGACATTGGTTGAAAAGAAAGAACCCACTCAACCAAAGAAAGTTGGACAGCAAGTTGATGTGCAAAATGACAGTGAAAAAAGTGCAGAAAAACCAAGTGAAAAAGTGGCTGAAAATGAGGAAATTGAAGAAATCCCTAGAACAGCCCCTGGAGCTCCTCCTAAGTCAATTCCTACACCTTCCCAAACATTTAAACCACCCCCACCACCTTTTCCCCAAAGGCTTAAGCAGAAAAATCAAGATGGTCAGTTTAAGAAATTCCTTGAGGTTTTGAAGCAACTTCACATTAATATACCACTAGTTGAGGCCTTGGAACAAATGCCCAACTATGTAAAGTTCCTCAAGGATATTTTAACCAAGAAAAGGAGATTGAGTGAGTATGAAACCGTGTCTTTGACTGGGGAGTGTAGTGCCATTTTGACAAACAAAATTCCTCCCAAAGTGAAAGACCCTGGAACTTTTACCATTCCTGTTTCTATAGGAGGTAAGGAGTTGGGGAGAGCTCTTTGTGACTTGGGAGCTAGCATAAATCTCATGCCTTTATCCATTTTCAAGAAATTATGCATAGGAGAAGCTAGGCCAACCACGGTTACATTACAGCTTGCTGATAGGTCTATCACTTATCCCGAAGGAAAGATAGAGGACATTTTGGTGCAAGTAGATAAGTTTATCTTCCCGGTTGATTTTATCATTTTGGACTATGAAGCGGACAAAGATGTGCCCATAATTCTAGGAAGACCCTTTTTAGCAACCGGGAGAACCTTGATAGATGTCCAAAAGGGTGAGCTAACTATGAGGGTGAATGACCAAGAAGTGAAGTTTAATGTCTTTGATGCCATAAAGTCCCCCACTGATATTGAAGAGTGTTCTGTCATTCAAGTGAAAGATAAGTTGGTTGATGATCAAGTTGAGAAGGAAATGAGAGAAGCAAAAAAAACAACAGTTGGGAAAAAGTGGAATTGAGGCTTTGGAATTAGACAAATTGGAGCTTGAGCTTGAAAGTAGTGCATGTGAAGTTTTTGGTTTTAATAGGACTTTTGAATCCTTAGAGTTGATTGATAAGAAAAATCCACCTACACAACCATTCACTTCATTGGAATTGTTTCAACAACTTGAGTTTGAAAATTATTTCCTTGATGAGTTGTTTTTTACAGTAGCTCACACAAAAAAAATGAAAACACTTTGGTTTGTTGACCTCACCAATTACCTTGCTTTTGGAACATTGCCCCATGGTTTATCAAAGCAACAATTGAAAAAGTTTTTCCATGAGATAAAGTTTTATTTTTGGGATGATTCATTTGTGTTTAAACAATGTGTTGATAATGATGGGAGAGAGTTTAAATTGAATGGGCAAAGGCTAAAACACTATTGGGGAGAAGAATTCCAAATGTGTTATGCCTTTTGCAATTTGTTGGAAATTTGAAATTTGAAGAAAAAAGGCAGTGTGCTTTCAAGTTATAGATTCTATGTTGAGCCCTAAAGGTGGTTTAAATAGCAAGTTTAAATTTCTGTTGTGATGTCTTTAATTTGTAGCCATTGGTTGTTAGTTAATATTTTAAAGTTAGTTTCTCTTTTATTGATAATTTGCATTAGTTATTGAGTTTAATGTTTTTGTCAAGCTTTGGTTTTTTATAGGGAATCTCATGCAAAATGGAAGAAAATCTTGATGCAGCAGATTTTGGGGTTGCAATTTTTCAAGGAAGGAAATTCTGATGAGCTGCAGCAGATTGACAGCAAGCTCATATCAGAAGTTGCAGCAGACATGGCAGAAAAGGCAGTGGGCATTGATGGGAGGAATTTTCAGATTTGGCTATAATCAAGGGAGGAAGTTTTAAGTTTGCTTGTCTGTTATCTATCATGCTTTCTGTTAGCTTTTGTTGTGAAAAAAAAGTGTATGAATGAAAGTTCTATAGGTGTGCATGTTCTAATGTTTAAATCAATTGAATGCATATCAAATTTGGATAATGCTATGGTGCAAAGGCTGAAGTAGTGGAAATCATGCAAAATTTCTAGCATTCCTCAAAGTGTAATTTGAAAAATGTATGAAGGGTTGAGATCCCTCAAGTATGTTGTGTTATAATGTTCAAATCAATGGAAAGCATTTAGTCATAAAAAAATGCATGCCCTACTACGTTCATCGATATTGAGCTGCTGTCTTAAGTTGCCTGCTGCATTGAGTTTGGAGGTTTTAAATTGTTGGCTGCTATGATGATGTGCTATTAATTATTAGACAGTGTTATGCTTGCTTGGAATGTTAAGTAAGCTAGAGTAGCCATCTGGTGCATAAATTTTCTGTTAGAGAATTTTGAATTGCTGATTTTTAGCATGTTGCAGCTGGTATATTGTGTTCTGCTTTGAAAATATGGATTGCCCAGCTTGTGTGGAAGTAGGTAAGGCCTAGCTGTAGCTCTAGGCTGTTCTTTTGGTTAAGCTTAGCCTTGCTGAATGCTGCAGCAGCAGCTGTGAAAAAAAAAATCTGTTTTGCTTGAAAAGAAAGTGTTTTGTGTAATGATCCCCTATAGCTTAGCCTATTTACTCAGTTTGATTATCTTATTGTGCTTAAGTCCTTAGGTGGATAGGAAGCTTCCTAATTTTCCTCCTTAGCTTAGCTCAAATCTTAGGAAAGCTTGTTCCTAGTCCTTTGCCCTAGCCTTATAATCCTCCTAAACAACAAGCCTTAGCTTCTCTAAAAAAAAATAAGTTTGGGGGTCCTTTCCTGGCTTTCTCACTCATTGAGGACAATGAATGGATTAAGTTTGGGGGTGAGGTAACCCTTGTAAAAAAAAAAAAAAAAAGAAGAAAAAAAAAAAGAAAGCATGAAAAAAGAAATAGAAAAGACAACTTAGAATGCATTCCTCTTTCTCTTAGTTTTGCCTAAGATGCACTCCTCTCCCTTTTTGAGGTTTTCTATTTTCCTTGAGCTTGCCTAGTAACCAGGGGGATTTATGATACCCATAGTTTGCCTCTGCGTCAAAAAGTAGCTCAAGGGAAGAGAAAACGTTTAAAAAAAATGAGCAGAAAAGAAAAGTTCAAATGAGATGAAAAAGGGATGAGTGTTTGCTTGAAGGTTACAATCTTCCCCAGGGCTTAGGTGAGCTTCACCAAAAAGTGTCGCCATTCTAAGAAGCAAGGAAGTGGTTGCTAGAGAGCAAATCTTAGTCAACTCTAAGGGAAATGAGTGTAGTTCTCGTTAGGTGATGAGCTTGGAGGCTAAGGTGAGTTTCACCATAAAGTGTTGCCATTCTTGGACCAAAGAGCTATGACCTATGAGACTTTCTAAGTTGGTAAAAAAAAAAAAAAAAGGAGAATAAAAAGTTAAGAGAGAAGTTTAGGTTGAGCTTAGAAGCTTTAGAGGCTAGGCAAAGAGACTATAGGACTGCTTTGCAAGCTTTAGGATTGAGATTTGTGCTAAGTTTAGGCTTGAAAGTTAGTGGCTTCCTTGATGTCAATAGGCTGGTATAATTTGATATGATGGCTTTTGTAAATAGGTTGAGCTAGAGGATCATTAGAAGAGCGCTAAAAATTTGAGAATGCCAAGTTGAAAGGGTATTTTAAAAAAGGAATGTTTTGTTGAGTTGTTGTATGCATTCAGAGAGGTAGGCTTGTCAAGAAGTAGTTAGGTGCTTTAGTAGGCCATTTTGACTGCAAGCTGGATTTGAGATGATGAGTTAGAGTTTTTGTAGGCTAGCATTGCTCAGGGACGAGCAATGATTCAAGTTTGGGGGTTTGATAGCTCTTAGAAATAAGAGCTATTGGTTCTCTTTTAGGCTTAAAAACTCTATTCTTTGATGTGTTTGAGCTTTGGTTTGTGCTTGAAAATGAGTATTCTTTGATGAACATTTTTTACATATCAATAGGCAAGGCTTGAACTAAATTTGGTGCAGATTTCTTATGTTTAAGCTGATTTTTCTGGTATAGGGCCACTCAGGTTTTGCTGCAGCAACTGATTTCACAAGCAGAAGGCAGAAAGTCTGGGTAATAAAATTCTGCACGTGCCAAATCCGTGTAAGCCTTCATTAATTGAGCTGGCAGCCATGTGGAGCTGATTTGTCCTATCTCAACCAATTGGGGAAGGTCCATGTGGAGTTATATGTCTAATCAGCCCTGAATTCAAGAAAAAGAGAGGGTATAAATGTTCTTTTGCCCAAAAAGAATGAAGAAAAGGTGGAGAATTAACCTAGAAGCTGCTGCTGTCATTGAGAGGAGAAAAAGAGGAGGCTGCTGCTAAAGGAGGATTTCCAGCTTGGGAAAGCTGGAATCTACCTTGGAAGCTTCTTTTCTTCATCCTTTTTCTCTTATTCTTCCTTTTTCTAGTGTTTAGTTTGTATTTAAGGTTGTAATTATGAATGGTATGGTAGTTCACTGCTGTATTTTCATTATTCTCACCTTGAACATGAGCTAAATCCTCTTAGGTGAGGATTAGGGTGCTTAAACTTGAACTTGTTGTTTGTTTTAGTGGAACTTTATATATTGCAACTTAAAGCAAAGTGTTCTTCATGCTTAAAGCTGGAATTTCGTTTGGCCAACCATTTTCTAGCATTGTTGTTTAGTGTTTGGGAAAACAATAGATAACCGACTACTTTGCTTTACCTTAGTCTTTAATGATCATGAAAATGAGTGGGTATTTAGGGATAAATAACCACCTAAGGCACTAGATCAGTGGAGCTAAAAAGAAAGGGTTAAATGGGAGTTTAATCACCTTACCTATAGGAGAATTGGAAAATTCCCGTAGAAAATACTGGGTGAGTTGCAAATTTAGAGTTCTGCTACAGCAAGCAGCTTGTGAGAGTAGACAGCCCCTAATCTGAACCTTACCTTCTCTGTGCTAATCTGCTGTTTTTATTGAATTCTACTTTAGTTCTTGTCATTTTAAGCTTGTTTGCCATTTCAATCTCTTGCATTTAGTTAAGGAAAAATATTGTTCCTCGGTTACATTGAATTTCATTAAAAATCAAGCTTAGAAGTAGTAAAATTCCCTAAACCAATCCCTGTGGAGAACGATCTTAATTTACTTATCACTTGCTGCCATGATGTGTATACTTGCACGTTTCTGAGTTATTTGTGAAGATTTCTTGCTTATCTAGAATCACTTTGCACAAGGCAACAGGTGTTCATCGGTCGGTCGGTTTTCCAAAAATCTGGAAACCGACGACTTTCGATGGGTGCTGCCAGCCGACCGACCGAACGGCCGGTTCGGTCGGTCGGTTCGGTCGGTTTTTTTTTTTAAGATCATGAGAATTGAGATGAAGAACAGCGGTCGGTCGGTTATGTGTAAAATCGGTCGGTCGGTCGGTAAGTTATGTGTTTTTTTTAAAATGATTTTTTTATATATAAATATATTGGGCGGTCGGTCGGTTATGTGTAAAGTCGGTCGGTCGGTCGGTCGGTTATGTGTTTTTTTTAAAAAAAAATGGAGTTTTTTTTTTTATATATAAATATATCGGTCGGTCGGTCGGTTATGTGTAAAATTGTTTGGCCGACCGACCGACCGACCGACCTCCCCGATTTAAGAACCGACACCGACCGACTTGGTCGGCTAACCGACCGACCGCCGTCGGTTCGGTCGGTCGTGTCGGTCGTGTCAGTTTTCGGTCTGAAGATGAACACCCCTAATATTTAGTTTGTATATAAAGATTTAACCATATTTAATTCAATGATATTTAAAAGTTGTTATTTATGTATGTATTTATTTTATATCAAGATTGATGTGATTTATTTTGGAAATATGTGTATTGATAGGTATCAGATAGCATAATTTTTATGGTTTTGATGAACCGTTATAAATAAATAACTAGTGATATATCACTATTTATGATGGTTCATCAAAGTCATAAAAATTAATTGGGTAACAACTATTCATCATTATTATAAGCATTTTTGTGATGTTCAAAATTGTCATGTTATATTTTCTGTTGACAAGAAAAAAGTATCAAAAAATATTTGTTCTTGACCGTTTTAAATTGTGGTTGTTAGTTTTATGTTGACAATAAATAAATTTTATTAGTTTTTGGTTTGACGTTGTAGAATTGTCAGGAGAAAAATTAACGTGACAGTTTAAATATGTCATTATAAATTTTTTATTGATGGTAGTAGACTATTATTAATATATTTATCTTGACAGTATATTAGTTTCTATTAGATTTTTAATGATATTGTAGAATTGTCATTAAACAAATTACTGTGATGTTAAAATTATGTCAAGAAAAATTTGTGGTTTGATAGTTTTTAACTGTCATAATCAATATATTTGTGACAGTTTTTTCTAAACCGTCATGTATTGAGCTTTCTTGAGGGTCGATTCAATGACTACAAAAATATGTTAAAAATGTGTTTTTGACATTTTTCCAATGTCATGAAAAGTCAAATTTGTAGTAGTGCGAGGTGAAGTGTTCATTCCTATTGATCAATTCATTTAATTTTTTTTTAGTTCAACAAATATAGAGTGAAAGATTTGAAGCTCTGACCTAAAAAAAATGATGTCTTAACCGTGAACTAAGTTTGTGTTGGTTCAATTCATTGAATTTTATTTAGAATATATTATCATAATAATTTGAAAGTGATTAATTTTTTTTTTTAGTTTAAGAGTGATGCTTTAAACTAACAATATTTTATGAGAGGGAGAAATATCTATGTTTTAGAAAGTTGTAACATAATTCTTCTCAATAAAAGAAAGTTGTAACATAATTTCACCCCAACTTGAGAGCATGACTCAATTATTTAAAACATATATCACGAGATCAAACATTTTCGAATTCTCACCTAAAAATCTTGAAAAAAATATAATCTTTAGATGCCTAACTTCTCTTCAAAACTTCATCGATCAAAGATGAAGATTCGTTGTCGAAGTCAAAGGTTTGTCGAGGAAGATGTTGTGTTTTGTGATTTGCGAGCAAAGAAAATACGATTAAGGTGAGTTAATTGATTTAGGGCTTCAATTCCTAAACTCTAAATAAGTTTAAAAACAAAAGTCCACTGGACAATTTTTTTTTTAATCCCAATCAACAGTCACGTGAACAGTTAAAAACTTAGTCAGCTTTCTGTTTGTAACAATTAGGTTAGTGATGAGGGATCTTTTAAAATTATTCTTAAAAACTCATGGAAAAAAGAATACATTTTGAAAACTCGGGACCAAACACACTTGGGGGCAATTTGGAGTTTGTTTTGGAGATTCTGAAGTCTAGGAATAAAAAATAGTGTTTGACGTGTTGTGTTTTGAACCCTAGGAATCAGAAAGTTGTGTTTTGAGTGTCGTGTTCTAAATCATAGGGTTTGACAATTTTTTTCCCTTTTGTTATTTTCTTCTTTTGTTTTCTTTGTTTGAGTAACTTTTTTTATGAATTGTAAATGTCCTTGGGTAACATAGATCAATTTTTAAGAAAATTTTGAATTCACCATTTAATTTATGTTACAGTTTAAGAATAATAAAATTGTTTCCAACAATCAAACCATTGATTACCATCTTAACAAAATGAAAATCATAACTATTTGGTTTTTGGTTTTTCATATTTGAAATTTGAAGCGTGTTATAGGTAATTTTGGACCAACTGGTGCACAAGGAGCTGACGAGGACAACCGAGCAGAAATCAGACTGGAGAATGGACCCTAGGGGCGAAACGGGCCAGTGGGTCGGGTCGAGACCGAAGGGGTCGGGCCTTTGGCCTCTAGCCGCCCCGGTTTCGCCTGGTTTGTCCTGAAACACCTCCGAATTCCTAAAAACCCTAGGAGGATGAGCATGTATTTATACCCCTCTTCGCCACTAAAGAAGGGGACCCGAACTCTCTACTCTCTTCTCTTACTTTCTAGCCCTCCTACGTCTGTTTTCTGACTTAAGCATCGGAGTCGGTGTGGCTAGTGTCACAATCGCAAACTTTCAAACTCGGGACGGGCGATTGTGCGGCACTTGTCCTAACCCGGCGGGCAAGTCAGCCGTACAAAAATCGCAAATCGCGGACAACTTCGGCGTAGGGTCTAGCCTCCACTCACGTTTTAGGAGAAAATTGGTTTTATAAAACGTGAGAGAGAAAAAGCATTGAAAACATCTTTAAAAAGAGAGCATTGAATACAAGGGTGCAAGAAAACTTGATTGCAAGAAAGTATACAATGCTTGGTAGGGGGTGGTTTGATGACTACTTGGTCCCCCCTATAGTACATTATGAGGCATTTTTAGTCTGGCAGGCGTGAACATGCGACATCGCGAGGAGTCATACGCCCACAAAACTCATTACAACATAAAGTAAATAACAAAACTAATTACATGGCACTAAAGCATGATGGGTGAGGATGGTTTGGACATGTGGCCATAGGCACAACTCGCCCTGGACAAGCATGCTCAAGACATTCTCCCCCACTTAAACTATTGACGTCCCTGTCAACTGACGCAGCTTGAAGTCTTCGATCTTCTGTATCCAGGCTTCAAGGTCTTCAACTCGTTCCCAGCTTGTTTCTTCCGTAGGGAGGTCCTTCCATTTGACAAGGAATTCTTGGACCCTCCATACGGGTCTTCCAGTCTTCCTGACACGCTCACCAAGGATCTCTTCAACTTCTTTGGCTTCTTTCTGTTTCAGATCAATACCAGGTCGAACAACGGCATTACGACGATCATCATCTGGATCGGGATAATAGGGTTTTAAGTTGCTCACATGAATTACTGGATGAATTTTCATCCATGCAGGCAACGCCACCCTATAAGACGTGGTCCCGATTTTCTTGAGGACTTCCACAGGTCCTTCATACTTTCGCACAAGTCGCTGGTCTTTTCGGCTTCGGAATCGAATCTGTTCAGGTCTCAGCTTGATAAGGACTTGGTCTCCAATTCGAAATTCAAGGGGGCGACGCTTCCTGTCCGCCCATTTCTTCATGCGCTTAGAGGCTTTCTCCAGGTAGGCTCGAGCAATGTCAGTGGTCTGTTTCCACTCCTTTGTAAAATTCTGGGCCTGAGGATTCTTCCCTGCATAAGGATGATCAATGATATGAGGTAGGGAAGGTTGTCTGCCGCTAACAATCTCAAAAGGACTCTTTCCTGTGGACGAACTTGTTTGACAATTGAAACAAAACTGAGCCACATCTAACAACTGGACCCAGTTCTTTTGTCGGGCATGCAGTTGAATCTCTCGGTTTGACCATCGGTCTGTGGGTGATAGCTGGAGGATATGTTCAAACTCGTCCCCAAGAATGAGAATAATTCTGTCCAGAAGGTGCCGATAAAACGACCATCCCTGTCACTCACAATACTCGATGGAATGCCCCATAACTTGACAACGTGCTTGAAGAATAGTTGGGCCGTCAACTCAGCTGAACATTGCTTAGGGGTTGCCACGAAGGTTGCATACTTCGAAAACCGATCAATGATAACCAAGATTGCTTCATGGTCCCCTACCTTCGGGAGATGAGTGATGAAGTCCATAGAGACGCTCTTGTTGGGATTTATGCCCTAAAACTCGTAGATAGTGAATGTAACCGTTGACCGGATATTAATGAAATAATATTGATATATTTTTCCATTAATTGTTATTAGTTATTTTATATTTGTCTTTGCCTAATAATAACCCTAATCCAATATACTAGACATCCAAGGCTGTAATATGAGTCTTGAACTATATGTAGCGACATATGGGATCATTGTTCAAGAAACAGCCTAAAGGGTCTATAGTATAGGGATAAGACTGGGTGCCTTATCCTAGTGACACTATGGATACGGCCCACTTTGTATTTGATACAAACGCTGCGATCCAACGCGTTCGTGTAGGAGACATGCGAGTGGGGGTATCCTATGCAATGAGTTTGCATAAGACCGGACCGCGAAATAGTAACCACTAGTTATAACACCGTTAACTAGTTGGTTTTCTATTTCACTAGGACGACCGAGACAACTTAGTCTTAATCCTGAGTTGATTATGGACTCCTGCTCATGAGAGACTGTCCTTTGATTTGCATGGGTGAGAGTGGCCAATACGCCGACTCAATAAGCCTACCACTTTGGGGACAAGATCGAATGGGGAGCTGGGAACATAATCGTACAAGATGGAATTCACTCCTTCCCGACTTTAGGGAAGCAGATGAGTGTTCCCTTAAGTGGTTACTCCGAGTCTTGAACAAAGGGCCCTACCCTCTCAATGGCACGAGAGGGTTTTCTGTTTGATGGTTGGACCATAAACAGATTGTTCATTAGAGGAGAATTGGTACTTAAGGAAATAGAGGTGACCCAGGGGTAAAACGGTAATTTGACCCAGCTGGGGTTACGGACACTCGTGAAGGACTAACTAGTCGATATTGGTCTAAGTTCCGTGGACACAGAAAATATGTCTGCAGTGAGAAGAGTGCAACTGTGAGTCTATAGTGGAATGTACACACAGTTAACGAATATTGATTATTGTGGTTAATGAGTTTAACCAATTAATCTCACATCGTTGGAGCTTCTGATCTGCAGGTCCATAAGGTCCCACTGGTAGCTCGTAAAGTAATTTGAGGCAACTAAGTAATTAAATTGAAAATGTTCAATTTACTGAGGGAAATAAATATAATATATATTGATATATTATTATGAGAGAAATTAATATTTGAAGAAGTTCAAATATGAATTTATGGAAGATTGAAAGAATTAATTAATTTAAGTCCTAAAAGTGTTTGGGCAAAATTAATTAATTCAAGGCCGGAAATTAAATATGTGATATTTAATTTGGTGGTTAATTAATTAAAGAATTCATTAACCATGAATTAATCAATTATGTAAATAATTAATCACTTAAGGAAGTGATTAATCATTTATGGGAATGATCTAATTACTTATGGAAGAAATTAGTCATTTATGGAAAAGATTAATCAATTGGGAATTGATTGATCATGATTGATTAATTAAGGAATAAAGATTGAATCAATTTTGGAAAAGATTGATTTAATTGAATATTTTATTCATGGCCTCTCTTCTATAAATAGAACACTAGACCTAATTGGTCATGACACTTGACACTCTTGAAAGACAAGACCTAGAATTCTCTCTAGCCTCCCTCTTAGAGAAAGACTCTCACAAGTCTTTGGCCTCCTAGACTTAGAGACATACTGGTGTAACCTCTGTGGTTATTGTGTCAATCAAAGAAGAATTTCCAGCGAAGAATACCTTGAAGCGGCTGCTACGTTTTCGTTCGTGGAGCTTCGTTGGCGAAGAACGGTCAAGTCTACAACGGAGGTTTGTAACGGTTCTTCCTCTTTTCTTTAGAAAAGTTTTAAAAATAAATTTAGATTTATTTTAGCATGTTTAAACCGATTTTACAGCGGCTTTAAAGTTAGTTTAAAGTTTTTGTTTGAGTTTTCGTAACGGTTTTTAATGTTAATTAATATACGGCGTAAGGTCCAATCGATGCGCTTCCGCTGCGTGGGGACTTTTATTCCCTTCAATTGGTATCAGAGCCATCCCTGTCCCTATTAATTAATTTTAAAAAGTTGCGATAGGCTCTAATAGGTGGGATTTATGCATATTGTATGTTCGGTTTGCATTGAACTGTTTGGGTTAATTTTATGGCCATAGATTTTATTTTTATGTGATTTTGATCATGTAAGGCCCGGTGTTTCGGGTATTTTATGTAAAATCGAGTCCTATGTAAGTCCGGGTCTAGAATAGGTTTTTATGAGATGAAAATCGGAGCAATCGTCGCTGAAATCGAGGCCGAAATCGGAAAAATCGTTGCTGTTTTGCCCAGAATCTGCCTCCAGACGCAACAGCGTCGGGACGCTCCTTCAACAGCGTCTCGACGCTGTCTCGATACCGAAGGCGCTCGGTAAGGAAAGCGCAAAGCGTCGGGACGCTACCTCAACAGCGTCTCGACGCTGTCTCGATTACGCAGGCGCCAGATATGGAAAACGCACAGCGTCGGGACGCTAATCTACACAGCGTCTCGACGCTGTCACGATGGAGGCGCGCACTAGGGTTTCAACAGACGCGGTTCAAGCAAGGACGGTCCGGTTCGGACCGGTTCGGCTGGGCTGGGACCTATTTGGTCCGGTTCAGCCAATTTTTGGCATGGTTCGTGATTTTGGAGGCCGGTTCGAGGTGGTTCGGGGCGGTTCGAGCTGTCTAGACCAATTCCGGAGCTGTACATGGATTTTTAGGATAGAATTTAGCTAAATTATTGTAATTTAATGCTTTATTTTATCCTAGGGGCCAAAATTAACCGGTTCAATTGCTATTTATATGCTTTATGGATGTCATATAGATTATTTAATCCCACCTTAGGTTTTAAACATGCTCATGCATTTTTTATATATTATAAATTGTTATAATGTATGTTTAAATGCATGGATTGGTTTTCATATTTCTTAATATAAGTGTATATTAATTTATATGAAAAATTGGAAAGCATGAAGCATGTCATTACTTAAATTAAATATAAATAGTTATGTTTAATGTGATGAATGAAGCATGCTTGGTTGATTTTCTTGATTGGCTTATAATTGTTATAATAAAAGAAAATCAAAATTGCATGAAGCATGAAACATCCATAGTTATTAATATAATTGTTATATTATTCATGCAATTGATGTGGCTTAATTATTCAATTTGAATGAGATTGTTGAATGAATTAAACGCTAGATTCTTGATTATAGGATTAATCATTAAAATTTGAAATAGTTCTTTAATGTTAATGGTTAGAAACCGTCAATCTATAATCAAGATTTGCATGCAAACATAAGATCATAGGATAAATTGAATTAATTTTAAATTGTTTAAAATTAATTAGACCTAGATCGATTTCTAATAGGATTAGAATCTTTTCTTACTTAGAATTAAAAAATAGTTTTAATTTACTAAGTAGGAAAAACATTACTATGATTATAAGGGAACTCCACCGGTAATGTTCTGTCTAAGGCTGGAGGTATTTAAGTTGACGGTTTACGGAACACCTCCTACCTGGGAACTGACCTGGAATACCGGAGTTGAATTAATCATAGTTAAATGTTAGCATGCAATGTCACTAGGTTTATTAAAAGTGTTTAATGCACCTAGATCTTTAGAGTAAAGACCTTACATTACTGAGGTTATAAGGGAACTCTCTCGGTAAAGTTCTGTCTAAGGCTGGGGGTATTTAAGTTGACGGTTTACGGAACACCTCCTACCTGGGAACTAACCGGATTGAGTTGAATTAACCATAGTAATGTTGACTTGCAATGTTGGGTTTATTAAAAGAAGTTTAATTCACCCAAAAGATTGCAGTTGAATCCTTTCCATAATTGTTATAATAGGATCAGACTTAGATAGATTGACTTAACCGAATACTATCTAAGTTAAACAACCCTATATTAACCTTAGGACATTTTCAGTGGGAGGAAAATTACAAAACGAGATTTAAATCAAGTTTTGCTCCTACGTCCCTATATTCACAACGTGAGATTCATGCTCGGCTTCGAGTCGCCCTAGGAGCGGCCTCCCTTCGAAAAGTGTTTGCATGGATCAATATCAAGGTGAATGGGAAAAATGTCTAGAGTAAGTGGGAGCGGGACACGTGTCAACGTATCCCCCGGTCTCTGCCCATAGTTCACACCGTGAGAGTCCTATGATCCGCCTGCAGGTTGCCCTGGCGCATCCATCCCTTCGGAGGGCCTGGTCATAGGATTCGGAACATCGTGAACTCCTGAAAAGGATAGGAGCTCTTAGGCTAATCACCAACAGTTGTCTTTCCCTTCGGTAGCCTGTTGGTGCGTGCCTCTGAGATCTGAAAGTGGGAGGGTTACACTTACGAGGATGAGTTAAAAGTGTTAACAAATCCTTGACCGAACAACGGTGGCTAATGTCTATAGGAATATGAGTTATTCTGGAATTAGAATTAGATGAGAGGTGTCTCATTTCAAAGGAGGAGTACCTGATCACCCTTCGGTGGCTGATATTCTAAACCTCTGAAACGTCGTTGCAAAACTAAATCAATAGTTTTAGGGTTCTGTGATTGTCTGTTTTGCTAAATTGATTGGATTGTGTGCAATTGTTTGCTTGTATGATGGGTTAAGGCAAAGATAACTAATACGGTCATTGTTTGTTTAAATTTCAGCAATGTCTTCCTCAATTGTCTCTCTGCTTAAAAATGAGAAATTAACCGGCGAAAATTATGCTACGTGGAAGTCGAACTTGAATACGATTCTTGTTGTCGATGATCTGCGGTTCGTCTTAACGGAGGATTGTCCTCCAGCCCCTGCTCGTAATGCATCCCAGGCAGTTAAGGATGCTTATGACCGCTGGACAAAGGCCAATGATAAGACTCGCGTCTATATCTTAGCCAGCTTATCTGAAGTTTTGGCTAAAAGGCATGAGAGCATGGTAACAGCGAGGGAGATTATGAACTCTCTCCAGGAGATGTTTGGACAACCGTCCTACCAACTCCACCATGACGCTCTCAAATACGTTTATAGCTGTCGCATGAAAGAGGGCACGTCTGTTCGGGAGCATGTCCTGGATATGATGGTCCAATTCAACGTGGCAGAGGCAAACGGGGCGGTCATAGATGAGCGTAGTCAGGTTGCATTCATCTTAGAATCTCTTACGAAGAGTTTTCTATAGTTTCGAAGCAATGCAATGATGAATAAAATAACATTCAACCTGACTAGCCTCCTTAATGAGCTACAGCTCTATCAGTCTCTTCTTAAGAACAAGGGACAGATAGAAGGAGAGGCAAACGTTGTTCACTCCAAAAGAAAGTTCGAGAAGGGTTCATCCTCTGGAACTAAATCTGTAGCCACTTCTTCAAAGAAAACGAAGAAGAAAGGAAACAAGGGGAAAGCTCCCAGTACTGCTGCCAAAAGCAAGGGAAAAGCCAAAGCTGTGGCAGACAAGGGCAAATGTTTTCACTGCAATGTAGATGGACATTGGAAGAGAAACTGCCCAAAGTACCTTGCTGAGAAAAAGAAGGAAAAGGAAGGTAAATTTGATTTACTGGTTTTAGAAACATGCCTGGTAGAACATGATGAGTTTACCTGGATACTTGATTCAGGAGCAACTAATCATGTTTGCTCTTCTTTTCAGGAAAATAGTTCATTTCGGCAGTTGAACGATGGAGAAATGACACTCAGGGTCGGGACTGGAGAAGTCATTTCAGCTAAAGCAGTGGGAGCTGCGAAGTTATTTTTTAGAAATAGATTCTTGCTTTTAGAAAGTTTGTTAATCGTTCCCAAGATTAAGAGGAACTTGATTTCTATTTCATGTTTGATTGAACAATCATATACAGTTACTTTTGATATGAATGAAGCGTTCATTTATAAAAATGGTATACTTATTTGTTCAGCCAAATTGGAAAATAACTTGTATGTTTTAAGACCAACCGAAAACAAAGCACTTTTAAATCACGAATTATTTAAAACTGCTGAAACTCAAAGTAAAAGGCAAAAGATTTCTCCATCAAGTAACAATACTCATCTTTGGCATCTTAGACTTGGTCATATAAACATCGATAGGATCGGTCGTTTGGTAAAGAATGGACTTCTAAGCAAGTTAGAAGATGATTCACTACCACCTTGTGAATCTTGTCTCGAGGGAAAAATGACCAAAAGACCCTTTACAGGAAAAGGTTACAGAGCCAAAGAACCCTTAGAGTTAATACATTCGGATCTATGTGGTCCAATGAATGTAAAAGCTCGAGGAGGGTACGAATATTTCATCTCATTTATAGATGATTATTCAAGATATGGTTACTTATACCTAATGGGACATAAGTCTGAAGCCCTTGAAAAGTTTAAGGAGTTTAAGGCTGAAGTTGAAAACCTATTAGGTAAATCTATCAAAGTACTTCGATCTGATCGAGGAGGGGAGTATATGGATCAAAGATTCCAGGACTATATGATAGAACATGGAATCCAATCTCAACTCTCAGCCCCTGGTACACCTCAGCAGAATGGTGTGTCAGAAAGGAGAAATAGAACCTTGTTAGACATGGTTTGATCAATGATGAGCTATGCTCAATTGCCTAGCTCGTTTTGGGGATATGCAGTAGAGACTGCAGTATACATCTTGAACAATGTTCCCTCGAAAAGTGTTTCTGAAACACCTTTCGAGTTATGGAAGGGGCGTAAACCTAGTTTGCATCACTTTCGCATCTGGGGTTGTCCAGCACACGTGCTTGTGACGAATCCTAAGAAACTGGAACCTCGTTCAAAACTGTGTCAATTTGTTGGTTACCCTAAAGAAACGAGAGGTGGTTATTTCTACGACCCACAAGAAAATAAGGTGATTGTATCGACAAACGCCACTTTCTTAGAGGAAGACCACATGAGAGATCATAAACCACGAAGCAAAATAATATTAGGAGAAGCTACTGAAGAATCATCAAGAGTTGTTGATGAAGTTGGACCTTCAACAAGAGTTGATGAAGGAACTAGTTCTTCAGATCCATCCCGTCCATCTCAAACGTTGGGAATGCCTCGACGCAGTGGGAGGGTTGTGTTACAACCTGATCGCTACTTGGGTTTAACTGAAACTCAGGTTGTCATACCTAATGATGGCATTGAGGATCCATTGTCATATTGACAGGCAATGAATGACGAAGATAAGGATGAATGGGTCAAAGCCATGAACCTGGAAATGGAGTCAATGTACTCCAATTCTGTATGGGAACTTGTAGATCTACCAAATGGGGTAAAACCCATAGGGTGCAAATGGATCTATAAGAGAAAAAGAGATGCAGCTGGAAAGGTACAGACCTTCAAAGCTAGACTAGTGGCAAAGGGTTATACCCAAAAGGAGGGGGTTGACTATGAGGAAACCTTTTCTCCTGTAGCCATGTTAAAGTCCATAAGAATTCTTTTATCCATTGCCACATATTATGACTATGAAATATGGCAAATGGACGTCAAGACTGCCTTTCTGAATGGTAATCTTGAAGAGAATATCTTTATGTCTCAACCCGAAGGGTTCATAGCCCAAGGTCAGGAACAAAAGGTTTGTAAGCTAAATCGATCCATTTATGGATTGAAACAAGCATCCAGATCATGGAACATTAGATTTGATACTGCAATCAAATCTTTTGGCTTTGACCAAAACGTTGATGAGCCTTGTGTATACAAGAAAGTCAACAAAAGGAAAGTAGCTTTTCTAATACTTTATGTAGACGATATCCTACTCATTGGGAATGATGTAGGATACCTCACTGACATTAAGAAATGGCTAGCTGCCCAATTCCAAATGAAAGATCTGGGAGAGGCTCAATATGTTCTGGGAATCCAAATCATTAGGGATCGTAAGAACAAAACGCTAGCTCTGTCTCAAGCAACGTATATTGACAAGATGTTGTCTCGATATTCGATGCAAAACTCCAAGAAGGGACTCCTAACCTTCAGACATGGGGTACACCTGTCTAAGGAACAATCTCCTAAGACACCTCAAGAAGTTGAGAACATGAGACACATTCCCTACGCCTCAGCTGTGGGCAGCTTAATGTATGCCATGCTCTGCACTAGGCCTGACATATGTTATGCAGTGGGAGTAGTCAGTAGGTATCAGTCTAATCCAGGGTTGGACCACTGGGGAGCGGTTAAGAATATCCTCAAGTATCTTCGGAGAACGAGGAACTACATGCTTGTGTATGGAGCTAAGGATTTGATTCTTACTGGATACACTGATTCTGACTTTCAAGCTGATAAGGATTCTAGGAAATCCACATCAGGGTCAGTATTCACCCTCAATGGACGAGCAGTAGTGTGGAGAAGCATCAAACAAGGATGCATAGCAGACTCAACCATGGAGGTTGAGTATGTAGCAGCTTGCGAAGCAGCTAAGGAGGCAGTGTGGCTCAGAAAGTTCTTGACTGATTTGGAAGTAGTTCCGAATATGAACGTGCCCATAACACTATACTGTGACAACAGTGGGGCTGTAGCCAACTCAAAAGAACCTCGTAGCCACAAACGGGGTAAACACATCGAGAGGAAGTATCACCTGATACGGGAGATTGTGCAAAGAGGAGATGTGATCGTCACTAAGATCGCCTCGGAGCACAACATCGCTGATCCATTTACAAAGGCTCTCACGGCTAAAGTGTTTGAGGGTCATCTAGAAGGTCTAGGTCTACGAGATATGTATGCCATCTAATCTAGGGCAAGTGGGAGAAATGTATAATGGGTATAAGGATGCCCTAGTTCATTATATTTCCAGCTTTAGATTATTGCATTTACATCCCACTAACTAAGTGTTTTAGTTCAAGTGGGAGTTTGTTGGGATTTATGCCCTAAAACTCGTAGATAGTGAATGTAACCGTTGACCGGATATTAATGAAATAATATTGATATATTTTTCCATTAATTGTTATTAGTTATTTTATATTTGTCTTTGCCTAATAATAACCCTAATCCAATAAACTAGACATCCAAGGCTGTAATATGAGTCTTGAACTATATGTAGCGACATATGGGATCATTGTTCAAGAAACAGCCTAAAGGGTCTATAGTATAGGGATAAGACTGGGTGCCTTATCCTAGTGACACTATGGATACGGCCCACTTTGTATTTGATACAAACGCTGCGATCCAACGCGTTCGTGTAGGAGACATGCGAGTGGGGGTATCCTATGCAATGAGTTTGCATAAGACCGGACCGCGAAATAGTAACCACTAGTTATAACACCGTTAACTAGTTGGTTTTCTATTTCACTAGGACGACCGAGACAACTTAGTCTTAATCCTGAGTTGATTATGGACTCCTGCTCATGAGAGACTGTCCTTTGATTTGCATGGGTGAGAGTGGCCAATACGCCGACTCAATAAGCCTACCACTTTGGGGACAAGATCGAATGGGGAGCTGGGAACATAATCGTACAAGATGGAATTCACTCCTTCCCGACTTTAGGGAAGCAGATGAGTGTTCCCTTAAGTGGTTACTCCGAGTCTTGAACAAAGGGCCCTACCCTCTCAATGGCACGAGAGGGTTTTCTGTTTGATGGTTGGACCATAAACAGATTGTTCATTAGAGGAGAATTGGTACTTAAGGAAATAGAGGTGACCCAGGGGTAAAACGGTAATTTGACCCAGCTGGGGTTTACGGACACTCGTGAAGGACTAACTAGTCGATATTGGTCTAAGTTCCGTGGACACAGAAAATATGTCTGCAGTGAGAAGAGTGCAACTGTGAGTCTATAGTGGAATGTACACACAGTTAACGAATATTGATTATTGTGGTTAATGAGTTTAACCAATTAATCTCACATCGTTGGAGCTTCTGATCTGCAGGTCCATAAGGTCCCACTGGTAGCTCGTAAAGTAATTTGAGGCAACTAAGTAATTAAATTGAAAATGTTCAATTTACTGAGGGAAATAAATATAATATATATTGATATATTATTATGAGAGAAATTAATATTTGAAGAAGTTCAAATATGAATTTATGGAAGATTGAAAGAATTAATTAATTTAAGTCCTAAAAGTGTTTGGGCAAAATTAATTAATTCAAGGCCGGAAATTAAATATGTGATATTTAATTTGGTGGTTAATTAATTAAAGAATTCATTAACCATGAATTAATCAATTATGTAAATAATTAATCACTTAAGGAAGTGATTAATCATTTATGGGAATGATCTAATTACTTATGGAAGAAATTAGTCATTTATGGAAAAGATTAATCAATTGGGAATTGATTGATCATGATTGATTAATTAAGGAATAAAGATTGAATCAATTTTGGAAAAGATTGATTTAATTGAATATTTTATTCATGGCCTCTCTTCTATAAATAGAACACTAGACCTAATTGGTCATGACACTTGACACTCTTGAAAGACAAGACCTAGAATTCTCTCTAGCCTCCCTCTTAGAGAAAGACTCCCACAAGTCTTTGGCCTCCTAGACTTAGAGACATACCGGTGTAACCTCTGTGGTTATTGTGTCAATCAAAGAAGAATTTCCAGCGAAGAATACCTTGAAGCGGCTGCTGCGTTTTCGTTCGTGGAGCTTCGTTGGCGAAGAACGGTCAAGTCTACAACGGAGGTTTGTAACGGTTCTTCCTCTTTTCTTTAGAAAAGTTTTAAAAATAAATTTAGATTTATTTTAGCATGTTTAAACCGATTTTACAGCGGCTTTAAAGTTAGTTTAAAGTTTTTGTTTGAGTTTTCGTAACGGTTTTTAATGTTAATTAATATACGGCGTAAGGTCCAATCGATGCGCTTCCGCTGCGTGGGGACTTTTATTCCCTTCAGCTCTCCCAAGGTCTGGATGGGACTGGCAGAGGTTCGAGAAGTCCCGACACCTTTTCTTTCTCAACTTTATCTTGCTGGCATATCAGGCAAGTCTTCGTGTACTACATAATATCGTCTCGCATGTTTGGCCAGAAGTACCCTTTCTTCAGAAGGGCGTATGTACGTTGCCATCCGGGATGACTTGCCCATAGAGTGTCGTGACACTCGTACATCAGTTTCTTTCTCATGTCTCCTGCTCGAGGAACATATAATCGATTCCCTTTTGTCATCAGCAATTCGTCCTCGACCCAAAACTGCCTGGTCTTTCCGGCTTTGGCTAAGGACACGACAGTTTGGGCTGAGGGGTCTCTCAGTAACTGCTCTTTGATGATGTCGCGCATGGATCCGTCAACCTTGCTGGTATGAATATGAGCGAGCATGCACAGGGCCGCATGCTCACCTTTTCGACTCAGGGCGTCTGCTGCTTGATTGCTCTTTCCTTTCTTGTGTTCAAACTTAAAATCAAACTCAGCCAAGAATTCTTGCCACCGCGCTTGCTTTGCGGTCAACTTTGGCTGATCGAAGAAGTGACAGATAGCAATATTGTCGGTTCTAACCACGAAGCGTGATCCCAACAAATATTGCCTCCAGGCTCTCAGGCAATGTATCACTGCTAACATTTCTTTCTCGGAGACAGTGTATCTCCTTTCAGCGCTATTCAACTTGCGGCTCTCGTAGGCGATAGGGTGACCTTCCTGAAGAAGTACGCCTCCGAGAGCAAAGTCGGACGCATCGGTCTCAACTTCAAATGGCTTCGACACATCCACCAATCCGAGGACAGGGCCCCTCGTCATGGTGGTCTTCAACTCTTCAAAAGCCTTCTGACATTCGTCTGACCAATGCCAGGTTACATCTTTCTTCAACAATTCGGTTAGTGGGGTAGCTCGTCGGGAAAATCCTTCGATGAACCGACGATAATAATTTGCCAAGCCCAAGAATGAACGAAGCTCAGTCACAGAAGCAGGAACTCTCCATTCTTGGATGGCCTTCACTTTGTCACTGTCCATACTGATTCGGCCATATTCAATCACATGGCCTAGGAAGTTTATGCGTTGCTGCGCAAAAGCACATTTTTCTCTCTTTACATACAGTTGATTCTGCGTCAGCTTGTCAAAGACGAGGCGCAAATGCACTCGGTGCTCTTCCAGCGTGGGGCTGTATATGACTATGTCGTCCAGATAAACCACTACAAACTGATCAAGGTATTCGTGGAAAACCTGATTCATCAACGTACAAAAAGTGGCTGGTGCGTTCGTCAAGCCAAAGGGCATCACCAGGAATTCGAAAGCTCCATATCTCGTCACACATGTGGTTTTAGGCTCGTCGCCTTCAGCGATATGGACTTGATAGTATCCTGACCGGAGGTCTAACTTGGTGAAGTATCTAGCTCCGTGTAACTGGTCGAATAAATCAGATATCAACGGTACTGGATACTTGTTTCTCACCGTGACTTTGTTCAAGGCTCGGTAGTCGATACATAGTCGCAGGGTCCCATCTTTCTTTTTCTGAAACAACACAGGGGCCCCATAGGGCGCTTTTGCGGGACGAATAAACCCTGCAGTCAGGAGCTCGTCTAGTTGTTTCCTCAACTCTGCCAATTCTGGTGGTGCCATTCGGTATGCATTTTTCGCTGGAGGTTTAGTCCCTGGAAGGAGCGTAATCTCGTGATCAATTCCCCGCCGAGGTGGCAAGGCTTTTGGTAAGTTATCTGGCATGATGTCAACATATTCTTGTAAGACATCGCAAACTTCTGGCGGGATTTCTTCCACCATAGAGGGTTCTTCGACCATTGGGATGGCCATGAACGTGGGTTCATCTCGACGAAGGCCTTTCTTTAACTGTAAGGCCGAAATCATTCTCATGCCGCTTGGTTGCTTGATGTTCGCTGGGACTACGGTGGGATTACTGTCGGTGACGATCATACATTTGGCGAGTGGTAAAGGGATCACCTTATGCTCCAAAAGAAATTCCATTCCCAATACCACATCGAAGTCGTCCATGCGAACCACTACAAGGTCCACATTACCTGTCCACTCGCCCAATTTCAATGGAACTTTTCTTGAAGTACCCACAATAGGTAAAGCTTCTGAGTTAACTGCTTTCATTTTGCCTGCATCTTTTTCAACCTTTAATTCCAGCCTACGGGCTTCTTGTTCGGAGATGAAATTGTGGGTGGCGCCCGAATCAATCATGGTACCCTTAGCAAGCCCACCATTAATGATGGCGTCCACAAACATCAGTCCCCTCTCGAGTGTGTCTTTCGACCCGGAGGCCTTCTTCTGTATGGCAGACAAGAATTTTAGGGCTCCCATCCTGGGTGTGTTCTCCTCCTCCTCTAGTTTGTTGCCCTCAACTTCGGGTTCAGGCAAGTTGCCCGATTGCACTGCGGCTTGAAGTGCAGTGAGAGCAGCTCGGTTGGGGCAGTCGTATAGTCTATGGGGACCCTTACATAGGAGGCAAGAAGGGGGCCATTGCTGGTTCTGCCTCGGTGGGTAAGGCCCTCGAGGAGGCCCCGAGGACGAGGTCTGAGGCTTCTTATCAGTCTCTCCAAGTCTCTGGTTCGTGGGCCTGAAAGGCCGATTCCCATTGTGTGGCAGTGGTACGTACTTCTTTTGAGGAACTGGATCACCCCCTAAGTCAAAGAGTCTTTCAGCGGCGGCCAGGGCAGAGGCAAGGTCTTGGACTCTCTGTTCGTATAGCTTCGTCTTTGCCCATGGCTTTAATCCTTCAACAAAACAGAACACTTTGTCCTTCTCGGACATGTCGCGGATATCAAGCATTACTGCAGAAAATTGCTTGACATATTCTCTTATGCCTCCCGTGTGCTTCAGCTCTCGAAGCTTGCGTCTCGCTATGAATTCAACATTCTCGGGGAAGAACTGAGCCCTCAAATCTTTCTTGAGGTCTTCCCAAGAGTCAACTGTGGCCAGGCCACTCTGAATGTTGTTCACCTTAGTGCGCCACCATAGCTTTGCATCATTAGAGAGATGCATCGTGGCCAACATGATTTTCATCTCTTCCGAAGTAGTTCCAGTGGCTTTGAAATACTGTTCCACGTCGAAGATGAAATTTTCAAGTTCTTTCACGTCACGGTTCCCACTGAAGGCTTTGGGTTCCGGGACCTTAATCTTGTTGTGCACCCCGTGCCCTTGGTTCGGGGTCTGGTTCTCAACTGCTCGCATGGTTAGATTCAGGCGAGTATTCATTTCGGCCATCTCACCTCTCAAGGTTTCGATGGTTGCTCTAAAGTCTTCTGTCATTTCATTGAACAACCGCAGCATGGTTGTTTGGGATGTATTCAGCTCGTCGACCCGCTCGTTCATCTTGTCGACGGAACTCGTGGAACTTTCCCCACGTTCAGTGCTACAAGGGTTCGTAGCTTTGCTTTCCAGGGTCTCTACCCTTATTGCCAACTCTTGTACAGGTAGCCCATCGATCCGGGCATTCACTGCATCAATCTCACCCAACCTTTCAGAGATCTCATCAAGTCGACTTTCGACGTATCGTACCGAGTCAGGTACTTCTCTCAGGTATAGCAACTGTTCTTCTATCTCAACAAGTCGCTCAACATGGGTCTTGCCCATTTGTTTGGTCGCCGACATGCTTACAACTTCTTGAAAGCCAAGGAGCCAACTAGGCTCTGATACCACTTGTCACAATCGCAAACTTTCAAACTCGGGACGGGCAATTGTGCGGCACTTGTCCTAACCCGGCGGGCAAGTCAGCCGTACAAAAATCGCAAATCGCGGACAACTTCGGCGTAGGGTCTAGCCTCCACTCACGTTTTAGGAGAAAATTGGTTTTATAAAACGTGAGAGAGAAAACGCATTGAAAACATCTTTAAAAAGAGAGCATTGAATACAAGGGTGCAAGAAAACTTGATTGCAAGAAAGTATACAATGCTTGGTAGGGGGTGGTTTGATGACTACTTGGTCCCCCCTATAGTACATTATGAGGCATTTTTAGTCTGGCAGGCGTGAACATGCGACATCGCGAGGAGTCATACGCCCACAAAACTCATTACAACATAAAGTAAATAACAAAACTAATTACATGGCACTAAAGCATGATGGGTGAGGATGGTTTGGACATGCGGCCATAGGCACAACTCGCCCTGGACAAGCATGCTCAAGACAGCTAGCACCACACCGGTGTGCAGGTTTACAGTTTTGCAGGCCACGTCTTCCCCCGCTCTTAAACAAATTTACCGTTGGTGGCACGTGAAGGTCAGGTGAGTTCCTCCTGACCAAATTTGACCATCAACAGTTGCCGCCGTCTGTGGGGAAGAAAGCCTATTAATCTGCACATCGGTTGTTCAATGAGTAAGATGATGGAAAAGGGAAACCGAAATCCAAACCCTTCCGAAAATAACCATCAACCGCAGAGATCGAAAGAAGAGTTATGCACAAGAGACTCCTAGACGAACAGTAAGTACCAGACGAACAGTGCGAAGTCTGAGGCCGAGGCCGACCAGGCAGAGGCTGACCATGCCGAGGCCGACCAGGCCGAAGCCGACCAGGCCGACGCCGACTAGAGATGTTCATCCAGACTGATTAGGAAGAAACCCAACAGGAGATCAGAGCCATCCTTGGAAAACAAATCAACAACAAGCACAAGCTTTGACAAGATTGAAGACACCAGGAAAAGAAGGTCGTCAAGGAGTTGGAAGTCATCACATCTACATCCAAGACTAAGGCAACGAGTACCAGAACAAAGCAGGGGGCTAAGAGGAAGAAGCTATCAGGCTAAGGCCAACCCTAAGCTATGGTCATCCTTAGGCCGAGGCCGAGGCCGACCCTAGGCCAAAGCCGAAGCCGAACATCCAAGACCTCAAAAGTGACCCCAAGATCACATAATCAAAGGCAAATCAGATTGCCAATGCAGTTGAACACAAGGCAAGATCCAGATTGAAGCAAAGGAGCTAGATACGAAAGACGACAGATTGTTCGAGGCCAAGGCCGAAGCCAACCCCAGACATGGCTAGGGCCGAGGCCGACCCCAGATATGTTCGAGGCCGAAGCCGAGGCCAACCTGAGCCATGCCCGAGGCCGAGGCTGACCATGGCCATGGTTGTGACCGAGACCAATCCTGTTATTGCAAGCAAGATCGAACACCTATGAGCCTAAGTCTTCGAGCTTAGCGTTCACGCCTCCATGCGAGCCTATGCTTTTCAGCTTAGTGCCAACGCTCAGCATGCGAGCCTATAGAGCCCACGCTTCATGCGAGCCTATAGTGCCTACGTCCACATGCAAGCCTATAGAGCCCACGCTTCATGCGAGCCTATAGTGCCCACGCCTACATGCGAGCCTATAGAGCCCACGCATCATGTGAGCCTATAGTGCCCACGCCTACATGCGAGCCTATAGAGCCCACGCATCATGCGAGCCTATAGTGCCCACACCCACATGCGAGCCTATAATGCCCACGCCCACATGGGAGCCTATAGAGCCCACGCTTCATGCGAGCCTATAGCGCCCACGCCTACATGCGAGCCTATAGTGCCCACGCTTATCTGCTAGCCTATAGTGTCCACGCCTATCTGCGAGCCTATAGTGCCCACGCTTATATGCGAGCCTATAGTGCCCACGCCTCATGCGAGCCTATAGAGCCCACGCCTCATGCGAGCCTATAGTGCCCACGCCTACATGCGAGCCTAAGCCTTTTAGCTTAGTGTCCACGCCTACCTTGCAAGCCTAGGCTTCCATGCTTAGTGCCCACACCTACATGCGAGCCTAGGTTTCCATGCTTAGTGCCCACACCTACATGCGAGCCTAGGCTTCCACGCTTAGAGCCTACGCCACTGCTCACGAGCCTGGACTACCGAGTCTACCTCGCCTCATCCAAACTTTAGACCATGTGAGCCTGGACCAACGAGTCTACCTCACCTCATCTGGCTTGAGCATCTTCACATCAGGCGAGCCTGGACTACCGAGTCTACCTCGCCTCATCCAGATTGAGATTACGTGAGCCTGGACCAACGAGTCTACCTCACCTCATCTGGCTTGAGCATCTTCGCATCAGGCGAGCCTGGACTACCGAGTCTACCTCGTCTCATCCAGATTGAGATTACGTGAGCCTGGACCAACGAGTCTACCTCACCTCATCTGACTTGAGCATCTTCACATTAGGCGAGCCTGGACTACCGAGTCTACCTCGCCTCACCCAGATTTGAGACCATGTGAGCCTGGACCACAGGTCTACCTCACCTCATCTGCCGTGAGTCCATCATTTGAGCCTGGATTAACCGAGTCCACCTCGCCTCATTCAAATATGGGATTGCATGAGCCTGGACTGGCAAGTCTACCTCACCCCATCAGACTCGAGCCTATGCACTTCATTTGAGATAGGCTCACCTGGCCTAAGCCAAGGCCGACCAGGCTGAGGCCGACCATGTTGGGGTCGACCAGGCTGAGGCCGACCCCAAACCTTAGAGGTATTCTTCTCTTTATTCAACTATGCTTTATGTTTTAGTGAAGTCTTAATTGATATTGAGGGCTACGAAGGGGATATGCACTCCCTATTAAACAAAAAGCAAGTAACAGGGGATATGCACTCCCTATTAAACAAAAGGCACACAAGCTTAGCATGTCTAACCAATGATTGCATGTTCTAGCTTATTCTCTTATTATTTTCCTGCAAGGACTAATATATGAATGCAGGGAGCTAAGTTTTAGGCTAACAGGGGCTTGAGGCCGAGGTCGACCCTAGCCTCTTCCCTCATTTTTCTTTTGCAGAGATTAACTTTTTGATGCAAGATCTTGAGATCTTCTACTATTTATTTTTGGATAAACCCTAAGCCCTGGATCTAGAACTGCTGTGCTCGGCCTCTTCCCGAGGTCGAGGCCGACCAAGCAAGTTAAAATGAGAAACTGCTCTGCTCGGCCTCATCCCGAGGCCGAGGCCGACCAGATAACCTAAAATGGGAGATTTCTGTGCTCGACCTCTTCCCGAGGTCGAGGCCGACCAGAGCCATTTTTGTAATCTCTCACTTTTCTCATTTCCATTTCACCTAACCCCTATTCAGAGAGTTTCTACTTTGTCCAGTTTGTCTTATCTCGCAGGATAACAAGGAATCTATACATAAATCGTCATGGAACGAGAGTTATACTCTTAAATCGGGCTTAAAGAGCTCAACCGATGGCACTAAGTCGCACCTGAATCCCAATTCAAGAGTGGGGGCTTAATGTTATAGGTGATTTTGGACCAACCGGTGCACAAGGAGCTGACGAGGACAACCGAGCAGAAATCAGACTGGAGAATGGACCCTAGGGGCGAAACGGGCCAGTGGGTCGGGTCGAGACTGAAGGGGTCGGGCCAAATGCGAGGCCGAGGCCATGGTCGGCCCGCTTGCGCGGGTCGAGTCCCTCTGACTCCGTTCGGTCCCTGTAGCCTCTAGCCGCCCCGGTTTCGCCTGGTTTGTTCTGAAACGCCTCCGAATTCCTAAAAACCCTAGGAGGATGAGTAGGTATTTATACCCCTCTTCGCCACTGAAGAAGGGGACCCGAACTCTCTACTCTCTTCTCTTACTTTCTAGCCCTCCTACGTCTGTTTTCTGACTTAAGCATCGGAGTCGGTGTGGCTAGCACCACAACGGTGTGCAGGTTTACAGTTTTGCAGGCCACGTCTTCCCCCGCTCTCAAACAAATTTACCGTTGGTGGCACGTGAAGGTCAGGTGAGTTCCTCCTGACCAAATTTGACCATCAACAAAGCGTATAAACACTACTTGTCTATAAGTTTCTTTGTTTTGTCATATACATTCTTCCTATGTTTTCAAAAAAAAAAAAATCAAGTTTTTAAAACTAAAAAATAGTATAAACACAATTTTTTCCTTTTTTTTTTCTCTTCTAAAAAAAAAGAAAACTGAAAAAGAGTGTTCAAAAACTTGTTTTTGTATTTTGGAATTTGGCTAGAAATTCAAATGTGTCCTTAACAAAGATGAAAACTATTATAAGAAAATTGATAGAAAACAAGCATAATTTTCTAAACCAAAAGTCAAATGGTTGTCAAATGGAGAGGTTTAAGTTTTTTCATTTCTTCCATAGATCCACATGCAAATTTTTTAAAACAATAGTTCATAATAATAATATTAATCCTAATGTTATAAATCAAAGTAATAGGTATTGAGACAAAAAAGTATATGGTTCATGGAAAAAGGAAATTTTGAAACATAAAATCACATAGAGAGCGAAAAAATTTACATTTTTGCAATTTTAATTTTATTAACCAATAAATAAAATACATTTTATAGGTTACTTTAAAATGACTAAATTAAATATAAAATTATGTATATTTATTTTATTTTAATATAATAAGTTCAAAATAAATATCATATGCCAAAATGAGCTTAGCTTAACGGTAATTGATATTGTTCACACGTAACTTCGAAGATGGAGACACGTGGAATAAATAATATATTTGTATTGATGTTTGTATGTTTGTGGGTGTACAATCTCTAACTGTGTAATCCTCTGATTCTCTCTCTTATGTGTGTGCGTGTTTCACTCGAGGGCTTGAACGCTTGATCTCGAGTCTAAAGCTTCAATGGATTCTTGGAGCTTGAAGTCTTCCAGTCTTGTAGGAGTCTTCAATCTTCAAGAAGTGTTGATGTCCTGAAGAGTCTTTGATCTTCAGGGAGTGTTGAAGTCTTGAAGAGTGTTGGGTCTTCAAGAAGTGTTGATGTCCTGAAGAGTCTTTGATCTTCAAGGAGTGTTAAAGTCTTGAAGAGTGTTTGGTCTTCAAGAAGTGTTCAACAGTTGAATTTATGGATTGTAGAGAGTCTTCGGTCTTTAGACTTGGTGGAGTCTCTCTGAATTTCTGGTTCTGCTTGAGAGCTTTGAAACTCTGAACTCTTGTCTTTGTGAGGGTGTAGAATTTATAAACCCTTGAAATGGTGGAGAACCCCTCTATTTATAGAGTTTTCGCTGGATGGGCCCTGATGACTTTTGTGCCTAACAAGGCTTGGGTTTTATTGGTCTTGGGTTCAACTATTTGGTCTTGGGGTATGGTTTATATTTGACCCAAAACCAGATTGACCCAAGTATTTAAAAGACCGAAATTTGATCCAATTAATTATTTTCTTTAATTAATTGGTCAAATTAACTAATTTGATCAAAATAATTTATTTTTAATTAATTGATCAAATGGACATTTGGCTCTAAAAATTTATAATTGGCCAACTTTGTCTTCAAATTAAATTTGGGACACATGTCAATTTATAATTGATCCCAAATTTAATTATTTGTAATTTTGTCATTAATTTTAGATAATGACGTGACAATTTGTGATTGGACAAAATTTTTCCTTCAACAGATATATCTTTGATCAAAAGGTTAGAGGTTCGAATCTTCCCACCTCAAAATATTGTTGAATTAAAAATAAAATTTGTACATATAAATTTGTTTTTATTTTTTTTTTCTAATGTGTAATTAAATACTTTATTTACTATAGTTGATTTAAAATAAAATACTATTTATTTTTTGTTACTTTGAATATTGTTAATTTGAAAATAAATATATTTTTTAGTTTTAATACATTAACTTAAAATTAAATGTTATTTTAAAAATACTTATATGAGTAAATTATCTAAAATATATTTTTGGTTAAAAATCACTTTTGGTTTGGTCCCTGAACTTTGATTTGTAACAATTTAGTCCCTATACTTTTAATTTTGTAACAATTTAATGTCTGAACTTTAATAAATAACAATTTAGTCCTTGTACTTTCAAATTTGTAACGATTTAGTCCCTATCGTGAAAAATTAATGTAAATATTTAATGAAATTTCTTACCTAGATAGATTAATAAATTAATTTGGGATCCAATATATTAATAAGCTACAAAGTTTAATCATTAAATAATAAAAATCAACATTTAATTTTGATGTTTTTTTTTGTGTGACAAGGATTAAATTGTTACAATTTTGAAAGCATATGGACTAAATTGTTATAAATTTGAAAGTATAGAGACTAAATTGTTACTTATTAAATCAAGGACTAAATTGTTACAAAATTAAAAGTACAAGGACTAAATCATTACAAATTAAAGTTGGTTTAAATTCACTTTTAGTCCCTCAACTTTCATAAAAGTAACAATTTAGTCCCTGAAATTTCATTTGTAACGATTTAGTCCTTGTACTTTTAATTTTGTAACGATTTAGTCCTTGTACTTTCAATTTTATAACAATTTAGTCTCTAAACTTTAATAAGTAACAATTTAGTCCCTGTACTTCAAAATTTGTAACGATTTGACCCCTATCATGAAAAATTAATGTGAACATTTAATGAAATTCAGTACATAGATAGATTAATTAACTAATTTGGGATCAAATATGTTTATAAGCTACAAAATTTAATCACTAAATAATAAAAATCGACATTTAATTTTGATGAGTTTTTTTGCGACAAGGATTAAATTGTTACAAATTTGAAAGAATAGGGACTAAATTGATACAAATTTGAAAGTATAGGGACTAAATTGTTACTTATTAAAGTTCAGAGACTAAATTGTTACAAAATTGAAAGTACATGGACTAAATCGTTACAAATAAAAGTTCAGGGACTAAATTGTTATTTTTATGAAAGTTTAGGGACCAAAAGTGATTTTTAACCATTAAAGTTCGATGACCAAATTGTTACTTTCATGAAAGTTTAAGGACCAAAAATGATTTCGAACCTATATTTTTTATCTTAAATTGAGAGTGAACTATTGTTAATTAAAAAATTAGGAGAAAAATAGAAAGAAAAACAGTGAGACCCAAAATCATCCTCCAAACACACCATTCAGTTTTCACCATCCCCACTGGCCCACTGTGGATTAAACGACGCCGTGTGGGCTTCATTTCCCCAAACCTCCCTAAAATCCCAATTCACCAAAAACCTCCTGCACCACTCCGCCACCATCGAGTTCCCAACAATGGCGTCCTCAGCCACTCGGCGCACATTACTCTCTGTCCTTAGCCGAAGCCTCTCTTCTTCGTCTCCATCTTCTTCTTCCTTCTCCCTTTCGAATCCTATTTCTTCTCGCCTGCGATTCGCTTCTGCTCTGCTCAACACACAGGTTCAGATAATCCCCAATTTATTCAATCTTCCAGTTCGATTCAAGACTTCTGGATCCGGATACTCTCCACTCAACGACCCTTCTCCTAACTGGAGCAATCGACCTCCAAAGGAGACGATACTCCTCGATGGCTGTGATTACGAGCACTGGCTGATCGTGATGGAGTTTCCGAATGACCCGAAACCATCGGAGGAGGAGATGGTGAACTCTTATGTCAAAACTCTAGCCGCTGTTGTCGGAAGGTATCGGATTACAAACGGATTACAAATGGATTACCTCTTGCTATGTTTCTTTTGCGTGCGTTATCATTGATTTTAGGTTTTTCGTTTTGTTCTGATTTTCAGTGAGGAAGAGGCGAAGAAGAAAATATACTCTGTCAGTACAACTACGTATACTGGCTTTGGTGCCTTGATTTCGGAAGAGCTTTCTTACAAAGTGAAAGGTACCAGTTTCTGTGCTTATGTATTGTATGATTAGATTAAGGAGCCTTGTGAATCGGACTTTCTCGTCTTGAAGATATTAGAATTGTGTCAAGTATTTGGATTACAATTGAAGATTGAAATTGTGGTTTTAAGCTCAAGCGCGCAATGTGTTTGATGAAAGTACCCAGAGAATATTTTTAATGGTTTTGAAACTTGGTTTTGGTCCCTAATGTTTGTTAAATAGTTCCAATTTAGTCCTATGTTTTCACATCGTTCAATTCAGTAGCAGTCAATGTTAAAACTGATTATAAACTTATATCAACATGGCTAAATTCTTAAAAAACTGACGGAAATTTAGAAGATGAAAAAGCTCGAGAAAGTTATAAATGCCTCCAAATTTCTGAATATTTGATTGAAATTCTGAGTTTTCTTCTCAAAGATATCATTTTTCTCTTTTAAATTTCAAAATGTTAAAACATAGTGAACCAAATTAAAATTTTCTTAAACAATAGGGATTAACTTGAAAAAATATCCAAACAGTAGGGAAATTTACCTTTCTATTTTGTAGTTTACTTTCAGAATTGACTAAGATTTTTAGTTAGATCATTTGTGTGTTACCAAGAAATAACCATATAAGAGAGTCAGAGACCATGGAGGTTTGACATTTGTGTTTTTTTGTCATCATTTCTATTTAGCTTTTGTAAAGAACAATATTGGCATCTGACTTGAACTTTTCATTCTGGATGAAACAGAATTGCCAGGCGTTCTATGGGTTTTACCAGATTCATATCTTGATGTTCCAAACAAAGATTACGGAGGTGATTATTCCTCTGACTCTATTAAACTGATTGAAATTGAAACCAGTTGATATCTCAAGTCAAATGCTCATTGCTTGTGCAAATCATTCATGTTAATTTCAGGTGATCTGTTTATTGATGGAAAGGTCATCCCAAGACCGCAATATAGGTACAATGAGAGGCAACAAGCAGGTAGAAATAGGCCTCGTCCACGGTACGATAGACGCCGAGAAACTATGCAAGTTGAACGGAGACAACCAATTCAGAGACAAAGCTGGGGTCAAGACCAAAGAGATACAGCACAACCACCACCATCCATGGATGGTCAAAATACAGCTCGAAGTGGTGTCGGAGATTTCTCAACAAATCTAGGCGAGTTTAATCGGAGCAATCACTGATTGATGGATACGTGGAAATGTGAATATTTATTGACTTCTAATGTATGAAGTCTACACATCCTATGTCGAGATTTGTCAAGGTTTCTTTCAATCCTTAATGCACGATAAATCTAGGAGAGTTTGGAATCCTACTTATCTACATACTAAATCAAGTCTAGGTATCATATATCTAGCTTCAAAATGCATTGAAATGTGATTATTTAGTATGTTGAGTGGAATCCTTAATGTTGTATCTGAATTTTTTTTCATTAGCAATGGGAATTATTGAACTACGTTAATCTTTCCTTGAAGTGATGAAATTTGACTGGTGCCAATCATCTAGTTTAATTTGAATGATCTAACGAGTGTTTTGATCTTGGTTTGATTTATGTTCTTGCATGTTTTGTTTTTCATTTATATTACATTGTTAGAATAGCATATTACTGATGATTTAGAGGAGATTCGAACATACTTGAATAGAAGTCCTAATGCAAAACCAGTCGAGTTGTGCTTAGTTCAGGCTATATATTCTTACTATAAACAGTGTGATGTTGTTCCAAAGTCTGAATTGTTGAATAGTTCAAATGAAATTTGAAAAAGTATCATTCATTGCTGCATTTGTGACTTTGTTAGATCTTCACTTTCAGGTTTTTTAGCTTCTTATTGAAAGTGAAGGGCTTCACATGGTTCTAGAAAGCAGGGACTGAAGAAATTGGGCTGGAAAAGATAGTGGCCTCATTTTTCTAGTCATTTTCATATTTATTATATTGGGATATCCTTAAAAATGACAAAAAAAAAAAAAAAAAAATTACACGAGTATTGGCCAAACCGGATTTTTTAATGAAAAATGGTCAAACCGGTTTTCTAACCTATTTTCGTGGGATTGGAACTTCCATTTTTACCCTTGAGTCATCACCACGTCTCTCCTATATTTGTGTAGCCTTATGAATCAAGGAATGATAGTTATCGATCCTCTGTCTTCCAAAAATATACATTTTTTTTGCTTTGGTTTTTTAGAATTTACAACATCAATTCTCTCTCTTCATTTTCTTATTAAAATGGTGGGTCTTAACTTGGACATTTTTTATTAATATTATAATTTTTAAAACTTATTATTAAAATACAATTAGTTTGAAACTTATTATTTAAATATTGCAGTTTTAAATTTTCGGTCAAAGGTCGTCTCTTCAAGAGACGACCTTGAAACACGTGTCGCACCTCAGCTGACATGACAATAAATTAAAAAAAAATAAAAAAAAATCGCAGAGGTCGTCTCTTCAAGAGACGACCTCTGCATTTATATTTAGAAAATATAATTCTGGCAAGGTGGTGCAAGTGGAGCCTTTCTTCCTCCCCTTCCTAGGCTCAAATCTCAACTATTGCACTTTTTCCGTTTTCTTTCTTCTTCTGTTTTGTTATTTTTTTTTTTTTGTCGTTTTCTTTCTTCTTTTCGTTTTTTTTTTTTTCGTTTTCTTTCTTTTCTTGTTTTTTTTTTCGTTTCTAATTTTGTATTTTAAAAAATATGAGCAGTTTTTTATTTTCTTTTTTCTTGTTTAACTTTTCTTTGAAATTTGAAGTTTGAAATATACTTAAATACCATTTTCTTTATATTTTTATTTTGAATTATAAAATTATTATAACCAATTTTTTAATTTAGTTAATTGAGATAAAAGAAAAATAAAAATGAAAAATATGATAGATAAATCAAATTATTTTTTCACTCTTCATTGAAACCATTGTTATTGGTATAGAAATAACAACAATGGTATAGAAATATATCAAATAAATCAAATTGTTGACATTTCTATACCAATAACAATGGTTTCAATGAAGTGTGAAAAAAGAATTTAATTTATCGGTCATATTTCTCATTTTTATTTTTCTTTTATCTCAATTAACTAAATTCAAAAATTGGTTATAATAATTTTATAATTTAAAATAAAAATAGGGAAAAATTCATTTTTAATCCTAAACTTTGGGGGTTGTATCAATTTTAACCATGAACTTTCAATTTCATCAAATTGAACCCTAAACTTAACAAGTTGTATCAATTTTAACCCTGAATTTTAACAAGTTGTATCAAATTGAACCCTAAACTTTCAATTTTAACAAATTGTATCAAATTTCAAAGAAAAGTTAAACAAGAAAAAAGAAAATAAAAAACTGTTCATATTTTTTTAAAATAAAAAATTAGAAATGAAAAAAAAAACAAGAAAAGAAAGAAAACGAAAAAACGAAAAAAAAAACGAAAAAAGAAAACGAAAAGAAGAAAGAAAACGAAAAAAAAAACAAAAGAAGAAAGAAAACGAAAAAAGAAAACAAAAGAAAAAAGAAAACGAAAAAAAGTGCAGCAGTTGGGATTTGAGCCTAGGAAGGGGAGGGAGAAAGCTTCCCTTGCACCACCTTGCCAGAAGCATATTTTCTGAATATAAGTGCAGAGGTCGTCTCTTGCGAATTTTTTTAATTTTTTTTTAACTTATTGTCATGTCGGCTGAGGTGTGACACGTGTTTCAAGGTCGTCTCTTGAAGAGACGACCTTTGACCGAAAATTTAAAATCGCAATATTTAAATAATAAGTTTCAAACTAACTGTATTTTAATAATAAGTTTTAAAAATTATAATATTAATAAAAAATGTTTGTCTTAACTTCGGTCAAATTGTCCTATTTGTAAGGAAAAAATAGTTTATATCTATATAAACCAAAAAGTTGGAAGAGAATCGAAGCATGCATACCCTGGAATGTCGACACAACCTCTTCGAGCTTCTGAATGTTAAATCTGCCGAGTGTCAATGTAAATCTGTCGAGGGGTTTGAATGTCTGTGTAAACACAGTGTAAATCTGTCGAGGGGTTTGAGAATCGGGTTAGGAGAAGAAACTTGAAGGAGAATGAGTTTATTTGCGGAGAAGAATCGATTGAAGCTTGAAGGAGATTGATGGGTTTTCGAAGAAGGGTTTCGAAGAAGAAGCTCAATCGGTTTGGATTTTTTTGGATGCGAAAAATTCAGGTGATGGATGCCAAATGCAACTGAGATTCATTTTCATCCAAATTTTTTTAAATTCATTTTCATCTACAGTGATATTATTGTTTTCAGATTATACTTTATTTGGATTTGATGGTTTAGGTGCAAATCAAAATGATGGATGTCAAATGATAGATATTACTGACATTTTAAAATAGATGCATGAGGTTGTTCTTCCATTTCTTTATTTTGCATATCAATCCTAGTTGCTATTTTTTCCAATATATGTGTTTTTTGTTCTCTCTGATTTGAATTTAAATCTTTTTTTAAAATTTAAGTTCCCAGATTTATATTTTTTTCATTTTGAAAGTTTTTTATTGATTTACCGGTTGAATTAATAGGTTAAAAAGCTAGATTTTCTATTTTATTTTTTCCAATATATTATGTTTTTTTGTTCTCCCCTATCTTTTTTCTCTGATTTGAATTTAAATATTTTGTTTTAAATTCAAGTTTCCAAATTTATATTTATTTTATTTTGAAAGTTTGTTATTGATTTACCCGTTGAATAAATTTGTAACAAAGCTAGATTTTCTCTCTAGTTTACCGTGTATTTTGATTTAATTTATTTCTAAATTAAGATTTGGAACAAGGGTATTTCTGCCCATTTTGTTGTCAAAAAAATTTACTAAAATTAGCTTTTGACCATTTTTTCAGATTGTAAACACAAATAATCTTTTTGCAAAACATCTAAACCATTTATGTGGTTGCCCTATTATATTTACTATAATGTGAACAAAAAAAAAATATCTAGAAATACTTAAAAAGGTAGTTCTTTTTGCAATACTAAACGTGGACGATTATTGGTTATAAACTTCAAGTTTTATTTTTAATCATTTTGGGCAATGCTGAAGTCTAGTCTAAATATTTTTGGAAGAAATTCCTTACTTTTAAATAGTTTTCTGCGTTTACGAAACCAACCTTTAATTTGGAAAACACCCATACTATATTTGACAACCTATTAAAGAAAAGGAAAAATATTAGTTATAATCCAATGTTTTTTTTTTTTTTTTTTACATGTAAGGTAGATAGATTTGAACTATAGACCTTTTGGTCATTAGTATAAGACTTATGCCAGTTGAGCTATGTTCATGTTGGCCCATGTATGTCCTTTTAGAACTACAAAGGCATAGTTTTTGCATGTGTATAAGACTGTCCTAGGTCGTAGCTCAAAAGCCTAAGAGCTCATATGTCACAAAACCATAATTCTTACCATGGAAACACAAATTCAAAAGTCTAAGTTCGATCCTATTAGATAACCTGGAGTTCCAATGATTGAAGTAATTCATATATCTTATAAATTATGAGGTCTCAACTTATCTTTTCAATGTGGGATTATCAACACTATCCAACAGGATTTCAATTCACAAGCCTTAAGTCAAAATATGTCACAAAACCCTAATCCTTGGTGTGTCAATTGAAACTGTAGCCTGACTTAGAAATCATAGTGTGTTTGGCGAGGAGTGAAAATTCATTGATTTTGTAAATAATGCTCTTCTATTATTCTTTGGTATCATGTAGATTACATAGATTCTTTTGTGCCGAATTCACAACGGATGGACTTCTTCAATTTAGATCATTTCTATCATTTCAATGATTTAATTTTGTTGTTTTGTGCAAAATTAAATTATTAAAAAAAAAAGGACGGATAAAAATTAGACACACATTAGTTATTGTGACTAAAGAAGTGAATTAAAAATCCATGTGAAAACGGAATGGAGTCGGTTAATGAGTGACTTTTTAGTGTTTGTTTCGTATACTCCAAAAACTAAAAGGCTGTTTGTTATGCAACTCATCATTCATCTTCTTCTTCCTTTCACAGTTTCAAGGATTATTATGTCATCAATTCATCAACTTGCCACTGCCACTTCTGTCATACCAATTACAATTCTCTTCCTTCAACGTTTGGATAGGAGCTTATTTAATTGCTAGATTTATATAGTTCAAAATTAAAAATAAATAAATAAATAAGTCAAGTAAAATCATATTATATGAACTAGGTTTGTCTTTTATATTAGACTCTAGTATTTTACAATTTTTGGCAAATATAACTCACATCTTTTTCAAATATATATATACTCAGACTTGGTTTGTTTATACATAACTCAAACTTAGTTTATTTATATTAGACAACATGGGGTTTCATCTCAAAATCAATTGACAATGAGTGAAGTAACTGTTAGAGTTACACGTATCTCTTTCCAGGTCTGCCGCGTGGATTCAACTCACAAAGAAAACAAACTCAGACATGCAAAGTTCAGTATCCACCAAAAGGATCAATCAAAGAAACCTCACGATTCTCTCAAGTACACTCACGAAGAAGAAGAACACAGCACAAGCACACAGAAGCAGGAAGAAGAAAAGTAGCCAAAATGTATAGTGGTTCAACAACTTGGCCTACTGTTGGGTTCCTAGAGTGAGTAAAAATATGATATGAAATACTCTAGAATTCTTGTGCAAGTATACACAGTCTGCAGCAAGTAATATTATCAATCCAAGGTCTGAATGAGTTTCCACTTTACCTGTTTTGTATAACTTCCTAATGGTTTCAAAGATAATAAAAATGTTGGGTTTTATTAGAATTATGCTGAGGCAAAATAAATGACAGAACAACGAGTAAACAAATAGACAGATAGATTAAAGACAGGCGCTGGTTAGGCTTTAGTGATTGTTTTAAGATATGCTCTAGCAATATTATTGATCATGCATTTCTCGCAGTATTATTAGCGGATTCCTCCCGGAACTCCGGATCTTTTGGGATATGTTTCAAACCCAATGAAGAGCGACCGATCGAGCACTAGGCAACTGGCTATCCCTAGCTCAGTCACTGGCGTTCACCAATACACAATGGTCGTAATGTGGAGAATTGCCACACACTCTCTAAATCATCCCTGAAACTAGAGAGAGCTATCCATACTGGCTGGTCAGGCGGGCATAAAATAAGAATAAGCACAACAATTAACCAAAATGCAATAGTCAATTTATTACTAGAGATGAAGCACAGTAATCACATTATTCCTAACCAACACCTTAAGCTACTTAGTTCATAATAAGCATAGGAATACGAATTACAATCTGAGTATGCATGTCCATCACTACAAGTTAATAAAGAAGGTAAACTCCCTAATCAGCTTGCGGTTGATGGTGTTCTTGATGATCTTCAATCTCCCTATACTATTCGGCTTCCAAGGGAAAACATGGAATGCTTTTGACTTTGACGGCTACTTCCTTTTATAGAAGGATGAGAGGCTTGAATTAGGTCAACTAGGACACGTGTAAGGCTCTCCTTGATCCTTTATCCCGAAAATATCTCAATAGAAGTCGGTTCATGAAGTTGGCTAACGAGCTGTGATGTGGCAGTTTCTGCTCTCAGTTTTGCTGCAACATAGAATTTGCTCCCTCCAGTCGCTCAGCAGCATAATCTGCATAAAGTGATTTCCAAAGCTTCCATTCTTCCAAATGGGTTAAATCATGTAATATCTCTCTAAAACCAACCCTATTAAGCATTAAAGACACACAAACCTTATATAAATGAAGCCTAAATAACTACCTTTTGGGCAGTTATCACCTACATCCACTCTAGGAAGGGAGATTCTTATCCAAGGTCAGAATTACAGAGATATTACACAAATGTATGTCACTCTCACTGATCAATTTCACTCATCGTTTCTTCTTAAGGACTATGGAGAATATTTATACTACTGATTAGTTTTACCTTGCCTGTTATGATAGGTAACTCCAAATTGGTTGATTGCAACCGTTTCATCAGGTAAACACCTTACAATTCTCCACCTTTGAAATTAATCAATTTGAGTCAAGTTTCTCCTCTCTTCCTTTTAATTTCGTTCATCCTTTTTCTGGTAGGAAAAACCCTACCATTTCCAGAAAGTGCTGGAACTTCAGCTGAGGCAACGTCTTCGTCAGAATATCAGCGGCGTTGTCAGAGGTATGAACTTTTACAACTTCGATTTCCCCCTTTCAATTTCTTCATGAACAAAATGGTATTTGATATCAATGTGTTTTGTTCTATTGTGAAACTGAGGGTTCTTTGTAAGGAATATGGTGCTCTGATTGTCACAGTAGATTTTAATTTTTGTTTGCTTTATCCCGAAGTCTTGTAACAATCCCTTTAGCCATATTCCTTCTTTTATTGCTTCTGAAAGGGCTATGAATTTAGCCTCGGTTGTTGAGAGTGCCACTACTGAATGCAATGTGGCTTTCCAACTGAGGAGATTCTGTCCGAGTAAGAAAAAATAGCCCGATAAGGATCTTCTTCTGTCTAGGTCTCCTACAAAATCAGAGTCTACAAAACCATAGACTTCATTAGCTTCTTGATTGTTTTTCCGATAGGTAAGAGCAGCTTCTTTGGTACCTTTTAGATACCTTAGGATCCATTTGACCGCTTCCCAATGCCTTTTACCTGGATTTGCCATATATCTGCTTACCAAGCTTGTGGCATAGGACAAATCAGGCCTTGTAGATACCATTAGGTACATAAGACACCCTACTGCTTGAGAGTAGGGTACTGATGACATGTAGGATAGATGTTCTGACTCGTTTTCTTTTGGTGAGTTGGCTGCTGAGAGTTTAAAATGATGTGTTATAGGGGTGGAGACAGACTTAGCATCATCAAGTTTAAACTTCCTGAGTACCTTATCAAAGTAGCTTTGTTGACTGATTAGGAGTGTGGAGGCATCTCTTCTTCTACTGATTTCCACTCCTAATATTCTCTTTGACTCACCTAAATCCTTCATGTCAAATTCCTTCTTCAGAAGATTTTTCACCTGATTCAAATCTTCTTTTGTCTTACCAGCAAAAAGCATGTCATCTACATATAGGAGTAGATGAACACAATGTTTAAATGACCTTGAGTTGGTGTACACACAATTATCATATGAGCTCTTTACAAACCCAATCTGAGAGATGTACTCATCGAATCTCTGATACCAACACCTGGGAGATTGTTTAAGTCCACAGATGGACTTATTCAGCAGACAATAGAGATTTTCTTCTCCCTTCTTTACATACCCCACAGGTTGTTTCATGTATATAGTTTCTGCTAGATAGCCATGTAAGAAGGCTGTTTTCACATCCAGTTGGTCAAGCTCCAAGTCATTTTGAACTACAAATGACAGTAACATCCGGATTGAGGTGAGCTTGACCACTGGTGAGAACACTTCAGTGTAGTCTATGCCTTCTTTTTGTGTATACCCCTTAGCTACAAGTCGTGCCTTGAATCTTGGTTTTAGAACACCAGATATTCCCTTTTTTATCTTGAATATCCACTTGCACGCAATTGGTTTGTAGCCTTTAGCAAGAGGTTTCATAGTCCATGTTCTGTTTTCTTCCATTGACTGTATTTCTTCATTCATGGTTGTAATCCAACTTCTTGCATTTGGTCCATTCACTGCCTCTTCAAAGCTCTGAGGTTCATCAAAGTTAAGTGAGTCAGCCACACTAAGAGCTAGACATATACAATCTGCCTCACTAAATCTGGCTAGAGGCACAATATTTCTTCTTTCTCGACCTCTAGCTAAGGAGTAATTCTGTAGATCTGGTTGTTCTGAAGGTGTTTCAGTAGCTTCGTCTTCATCATGAGATTCACCTTCTTCCAATATTTCTTCAGGATTTACTCTTGAAGTTGAAGGCAGTGTATCATGCTCCACCTCAATTTCTAAGTCTTGAGTTACTGTCTTATCTTTCTCTGACTTGTTGTGGAGCATAAACATTTCTTGCTCTCTAAAGGTGACATCTCTGCTATTGACACATCTTTTCTCGACTGGATGCCAGAGCCTATAACCTTTTACCCCTTCTGTGAACCCCACAAACATACATTTAACAGCTCTTGGTTTGAGTTTGCCTTGATTCTGGTGAACATATCCAATACAACCGAAGACTTTAAGGTGTTGTACTTTAGGTGCCTTCCTTGTCCATCTTTCTTCTGGTGTTTTGAACTCAATGGATGTGTGAGGACATCTATTAAGTGTATACATAGTGCAAGAAGCAGCCTCAGCCCAATATTTTTCAGGTAACATTGCATCTGCAAGCTGACTTCTCACCCTTTCCATGATTGTCCTGTTTAGTCTCTCAGCTACTCCATTCTGTTGAGGTGTATACCTCACAGTTCTATGTCTCAAAATGCCATTAGTTTTGCAAAAAACATTAAATGGTTCATTACAAAACTCTAATCCATTGTCTGTTCTAAGGCATTTAATAACTTTGCCTGTTTGTTTTTCAATCATGGTTTTCCACTCTTTAAACTTTTCAAGCACTTCATCTTTAGTTTTTAGAAAGTAAATCCAACTTTTCCTTGAAAAATCATCAGTGAGAGTGAGAAAATACCTTGAACCACTCAGGAGTTTGTAGATGCTGGCCCCCAGAGATCAGAGTGCACGTATTCTAAGATTTCCTTTGAATGATGTTGGGATAAAGTGAAGCTATGTCTCTTTGCTTTCCCAACAATACAATATTCACAGAATCTTAGATTGTCACCAGTGCCATGAGGTAAAATCCCCTGTTTTGCTAGGACTTGTAATCCTTTTACACTGATGTGCGAAAACCTTTTGTGCCACAACTCACATTCAGTAGGATTGTCTGTTGAGATAACCAAAGCTGACTGTATTATTTCAACATTTCTAATCACATACAATCCATTTATCTTTTCTCCAACCAGAACAGTCTTATCGTCCTTTTTTATTTTCAATTGCTCCACCACTACCTCCATAGGTGCAGAATCCAACATACCTAAGGAAATAAGATTCCTTTTAAGGTTTGGAACATGTCTCACATTCCTTAGTAATTTGGCTGACCCATCCTTCAGCTTTAAGGATACAGAGCCAATCCCAATTACCTTACATGTGTTGTTGTTGCCCATGTAAACAATTCCACCGTCCCAGTTTCGGTATGTGCTGAACCAACCTCTTTCTGGTGTCATGTGGAAAGAGCAACCAGAATCGATCACCCAATCGTGGAGTTCTGAAGGACCTTGATCATCATGGCGTTTATCTGATGTAGCTAATGCATCAGAGTATGTGACTGAATTCTCACCAACAGATGCTTCAGACTGCTTGTTTTTCTTGAACTTTTGGTTCTGATTTCTTTGCTTAAGTGAATAGCAGTCTCGTTTAATGTGCCCTTCTTTGTGGCAGTAGTTACATTTGATCTTAGATTTAAGTTTGTCTTCTTGTTGGCTTTTACTTTCTTTCCCCCTAGGTTTACTTTTAACAAATAAACCTTCTGACGCTTCCTTTTTCTGGGCAAGAATTTCGAGCTCCTTAGTTCTGATGGCTGAAATAATTCCATCTGTTGTGATGGACACCCTTCCATATTTCAAGGTTGTTTTCACCTCTTTGTATGCTTCTGGAAAGGAATTTAGTAACACAAAAGCTTCATTTTCTTCTCCTATTTTCTCTTCTGAGTTCTTGAATTCTGAGGTCATCTTCTTGAATTCATCAAGATTCTCAGAGAAACTCTTGTTGGCGTCCATTTTGAAGGTGAAGAACCTTTCTCTCATGAACATTCTATTGTGAGCATCCTTCGTTTCATAAAGATCTTTCAGCTTTGTCCAGATCTTGAATGGCGTATCTTCATCTATAACCTGTCTCAACACATTATTGCTAAGGTTTAGAATGATAGTACCATAGGCTAACATGTTCATATTCTCCTTTTCATCTTCGGTCATGGACGTTGGTAGCTCTTTAGGATCTGTAAGTGCACGCAATGCCTTCTGTTGGCCCAAGATAGCTTTGATCTTGGCCTTCCACAAGTCGAAATCACCTTTCCCATCAAACTTCTCTATATCATATCTTGCGACTGCCATTCTTCTTTCCAAGAACATTCAATCTTGATTGATCTCACTGAAGCTCTGATACCCCTGTTAGAGTTACACGTATCTCTTTCCAGGTCTGCCGCGTGGATTCAACTCACAAAGGAAACAAACTCAGAAATGCAAAGTTCAGTATCCACCAAAAGGATCAATCAAAGAAACCTCACGATTCTCTCAAATACACTCACGAAGAAGAAGAACACAACACAAGCACACAGAAGCAAAGAAGAAGAAAAGTAGCCAAGATGTATAGTGGTTCGGCAACTTGGCCTACATCCACTCTAGGAAGGGACATTCTTATCTAAGGTCAGAATTACAGAGATATTACAATGTATGTCACTCTCACTGATCAATTTCACTCATCGTTTCTTCTTAAGGACTATGGAGAATATTTATACTACTGATTAGTTTTACCTTGCCTGTTATGATAGGTAACTTCAAATTGGTTGATTGCAACCGTTTCATCAGGTAAACACCTTACAATTCTCCACCTTTGAAATTAATCAATTTGAGTCAAGTTTCTCCTCCCTTCCTTTTAATTTCGTTCATCCTTTTTCTGGTAGGAAAAACCCTACCTTTTCCAGACAGTGCTAGAACTTCAGCTGAGGCAACGTCTTCGTCAGAATATCAGCGGCGTTGTCAGAGGTATGAACTTTTACAACTTCGATTTCCCCCTTTTCAATTTCTTCACAAAAAAAATGGTATTTGATATCAATGTGTTTTGTTCTATTGTGAAACTGAGGGTTCTTTGTAAGGAATATGGGGCTCTGATTGTCACAGTAGATTTTAATTTTTGTTTGCTTTATCCCGAAGTCTTGTAACAATCTCTTTAGCCATATTCCTTCTTTTATTGCTTCTGAAAGGGTTATGAATTTAGCATCGGATGTTGAGAGTGCCACTACTGACTACAATGTGGCTTTCCAACTGAGGAGATTCTGTCCGAGTAAGAAAAAATAGCCCGATAAGGATCTTCTTCTGTCTAGGTCTCCTGCAAAATCAGAGTCTACAAAACCATAGACTTTATGGATTATTTGGAACCAATTTGGGTTGTTTTTGGATTAAAATAAGAGAAGTGAAGCATAAAATTACAAAATGACAATCTAATATAAAGTTACAAAGTTTCAAATTATGCATGGCTTATTAGTATTGTGGTTTGTAATTTGTAAAGAATATGGCTATGTAAATAAATCTAAAATATATTTTTCACTCTGTACTATATAGAAAATTAAAATTTTCATTAAAAAAATACAAAAAATATTAAAATAAAAAATTTTGCATAAAAATTTTTGCGCTATCTAATATTTAATAATTTATGTTAATTTAAAAAATATATATAATATTTATTTATTACATGTTAAAAAGAAACACTATTTTTTCTAATTGTGAATTAAAACTACGAGATTTCAAGGTATTACACGTGTGCCTCGTCAGCGTGCCAACAAGGAAGTCGCCTACCAGGTACGCGAGTTACCCTCGGAATCGTGACCACGGCCCACGACTTATGGAAATCGCGGCCGACGTACATGATTTATCGACCCTATTTTTTGAAATACTTTCAGAACTCCTCTAAATTTGTTTTTTTTATTAAAGTACATTATTAATAAAAAAAAAATCCAAAAAAAAGTCATAACTATATATATTAAACATAAAATACATATTTTTTTTTAAAAAAAAAAATTATATTGTATCAGTTTTAAAAAGTAAGTAAATAAATAAATAGCAGACCTTTATAACAACTATTTAATATAACTAGTCGAGAAACACGTGCAATACCTTAAAATCTCGTAGTTTTAATTCACAATTTAATATCACCAGGTTCGCGATGATTTGGCGCTGATGTGTCGCTGACGTTGCGCTAGCGAAATCGTGTACCTGATACACAGTTTACTTAATGAAATTGTGTACCACGTACACGATTTCGTGGTCCATCAAACCCTACCCCACTCATGAACGCGCCGCAAACCAGCACCCCACTCAAGTTTTTCTCTCCTTCTCTGCTGTGTAAGTTCGTCCGCCGCCATCCGCTGTTCCAAGCGCCATCACCGACCGCCGATCTCTCCGCCGCCGCCGACCTCTCCGTTCCACGCCGTTAGGTATATTTTTTTTCTTTTTTTCATATAAAAACATTATTTTAGTGATAGATTTTTAGTTTATGGATTATTTTAGTGATAGATTTTTAGTTTGTGGACTGTTTTAGTGCTTTCAAGCATTTATGGATTATTTGGAACCGATTTGGGTTGTTTTTGGATTGATTTGGGTTGTTATTGGACTGATTTTAATCGTTTTTGGACTGATTTGGGCTGTTTGAGTTTTGGACTTAGATATATATTTTTATAGGTATATTTTGAACCGATTTTGGTTGTTTTTGGATTGATTTGGGTCGTTTTTGGACTGTTTTGGATCGTTTTTGGACTGATTTGGGCTGTTTGAGTTTTGGACTTAGATATATGTTGCTTTAGGTATATTTTGAACCGATTTGAGTTGTTTTTGGATTGATTTGGGTCATTTTTGGATTGATTTGGATCGTTTTTGGACTGATTTGATCTGTTTGAGTTTTGGACTTAGATATACTTTGTTGGACCTCTTTGGACTTGTTTACTTACTTTTTTTATTTTTTTTCGGATTAGTGTGACATATTTTTCATGTTGTTGACAAAAATAAAATTTAATTAATATTTTTCTAATTTTTTCAGTTATAGTCAAATTGGTAAAATATGTCATTGCCTCGTGAGAAGTTAGTAATTCTTGAACCTGGAAATGGTGGGGATAGTGATATAGAGACAGAAGTTAATGAATTATTTGGAGAAAATGTTAATATTAATCCTCCCCTAGAAAGCCAAATGAGGAACCACCTTCAGATATTTTCAGAGATTACTAATTCAATATGTGAAGTAGGGTCCACATTGGAAGAAGGGACAAGGTGTGTAGAAATTAACCCAGATGTAATCACCAAAGGATTATTATTTGAGAATAAAAAGGATCTACAACTTGCCGTAAAAAAATATTGTGTTGTAAACCATTACCAAATTACTGTGGTGGAATCAAATCAAGATATTTAGTATGTGAAGTGCAAACAATGGGATGAAGGGTGCAATTGGAGACTTCGTGCCTGTCGGCGAAAAACTCATGGAATGTTCGAAATTACAAAGCTTGAAGGGGAACATTCGTGTTTATATCCAGAACTCACCCAAGACCATTCACAACTAGACTCAGATTTTATGTGTAATGAAATTCAAAATCTTGTTCGAAGTGATCTTGGAGTTTCTATATCATTATTGCAAGAAACTATAAAGAAAGACAATGGTTATAGTGTTAATTATAGACGTGTATGGCAAGCTAAACGAAAAGCTTTGATAAAAGTATTTGGTGATTGGGAAAAATCGTATGAAGAACTTCCTTATTGGTTGATGGCTGTTGTACACTACAATCCAACATCTCGGGTTGAATGGGACTTCATTCCAACTGAGGTACCGCACAATGTAATTCTTGGTCGAGTCTTTTGGTCATTTGGTCCCGCAATAGAAGGTTTTAAATACTGTAGACCAATGTGTTATGGGCAAAATTAGCCTACGATATTTTATGCAGGAAGGCCCAAGTTCGTCGGGCCCAAAAGCGAACGAAGTTCAACCAACAAGACAAAGGGCCAGAGCACACTCCGGCCCCATGAGGTAACCCTCGACCTCGACCCAAGGGAGAGGCCGAGGGTCACGGTCGGCCTCGACCCATTGCCGAGGCCAACCCAGGCCAAAGGCCCGATTTTCCTGCTGGAGTTGGACGGACCTACAACCCTAGAAATTCCTATAAAAGGAGAGGTTGCTCACATTCCCAGGTATGCAAAACATTCATCCCTAAATACATTCTACGTGCTTTTTGGCCTAGGCTAACTTAAGCATCGGAGTGTGTGTGGCCTACACCACCACCGGTGTGCAGCGCTTGCTCGTCTTGCAGGTCACGTCTTCCCCGCCATCTTACAAATTCACTGTTGGTCGTCACGTGGAGCGAGGGGAAAATTCCTAAGCGAAATTTGACCATCAACAGTTGGCGCCGTCTGTGGGGAAGAGCGTTGACAAGCAAACGTTGTATGCAACAAGTAAGCACGGCGATGATGGAGCACGAGAATCAGCCGACAGCAGATGTAGTGAGCCCCTTGGTTCGGCTCCAGGCCCAAGAGACCGAGATCGCAGAGATTAAGGGGAGGATGAACGAGATGGGGCAGAACCTGACTGAAATCCTCACTTTGTTGAAAAGACCCGAGCCCGCCAGGCGCGAGGAAGAGCATCCGCCCAGGGAAGCGAAAAAGGGTAAAGGGATAGCCGACGAGGAGGTAGGAGATTCGGAGAGTGTAACTAGCCGAATGCCTCCTCCAGGGGACGACTAGACCCAGAAGGAAGCTAGGCCGAGCCGCAAAATGGCCCACGGGAATTCTTCGCTAAAGAAAGCACCAGGTATGTACACAGGGGATAATGGCAGGAAAAAGTTGGAGGCTCGAGCAAAGTCCGAGGCCGAGCAGGGCCAAAAAGGACGAGAGCTATCCAAATGGCCAAAAGGGGAAGATAGCTACCAAACCTCCCAAAAGAAGGCAGAGAACGATGACATAGAAGGGCTGATTGGACAGGAGGGGCTAGTCTTCACCGACGAAATAATGAGAGGGGAGGTGTCGCACAAATTTAGGATACCAAACTTCCTGCAGTATGATGGGAAGAAGGATCCGAAACAGAACCTAGATGCATACCAGACCTGGATGGACTTCCATGGGGCGAACGAAGCAACAAGGTGTCGAGCCTTTGCACTAACGCTCACAGGTTTAGCGAGACAGTGGTTTGGAAAGATCCCGAGAAGGTCAATCGGCTCGTTCAGAGATCTGGCCCGAGCGTTTGTTATGTAATTCCTATGAGCTCGTAGCCGATAGTAGGGGTGTTCAAGTTTGGACCGAAAACCGATCCGACCGACCAAAACCGACTGAACCGACGCCGGTCAGTCGGTTTGATTATTGGCTCGGTCGGAATCGGTTTTATCCTTTAAAAAACCGATTGGTCGGTCGGTCGGTCTACTAAAAAAGTCAAAAACCGACCGACCGCCCACCTACAAGAAAATCACGGAGGAAGGAGTGTAGATTGCATGCATGGTACAAAGAAATTAATGCTGCCAGCTGCTTTAAATTAATACACTTGTGGAGTTTCAAGAAACAACTTGTAGAGTTTCAAGAAACCACTTATTTTTTCAAGAAACCAATTGGAGTTTCAAGAAAACCACTTGTGGTTTTCTCCAAACTCTACACTACATTTAAAAAAAAAAAAGTAAAATGCAATTTTTAAATCCAAGGTTCTGAATAAAAATAAATGAATTATTTATCTCTTCCTTATCTCTTTCTCCTTCAGATCTCCCTTCATCTCTTCTCTACAGCCTAGTTCTTTCTCTTCTCATCTTTAAACTCTTTTCTCCTCTACTCCATCTTATTCGTTCTTCTACAGTGTCGTGGCGTTGAAGTTCATCTAACATCTACGATACTACCCGTGATGTTTCCTTCTACAATACTACCCGTCTGCCACCTCGCACAGCGTCGTCTTCTTCTTCTCCCTTACTGCTTGTTTTGAACCTCGTTTCAGTTGAAGTTTCGAGATTTCTACCTTGCTTCTTTCATCTTCCTCTTTTTCTTCTTAAACCGACCGAACCGACCGACCGAACCGATCAGTCGGTCGTTCGGCGATATAACCCTACCAGAAACCGTCGGTTTCCATTTAATGAAAACCGATTTGGTCGGTTCAGCGTCGGTTTTTGCTCAAAACCGACTCCGACCGACCGATGAACACCCCTAGCCGATAGAAGCCTCAAATCAACTTGCTGATAGTAAAGCAGGGGCCCCGGGAAAGCCTGAAAGATTATATTAACAGATTTAGTAGCGAGGTTTTGCAGGTGGAGGGTTACGATGACGGAGTTGCCTTGACCGCTGTGATTTCAGGTTTGCAGGATGAAAGGCTACTCAACTCAATCGGAGAGAGTCAACCACGAACGTACGTGGAGTTTATGACCCGAGCACAAAGTTACATAAGCGCCGAGGAGCTGTTGAGATCCAAGCAGGAAGAAAGAGAGAGTCGGGGGATGTCAATATCAAACCGGCGTCGGGAAGATAGGGGAAAGAGGCACCAGGCCGAGGGAAGAGGCCGGAGCCGACCTGAGCACTCCTTGGTCAATGGTCGAGGCCGACCAGAAGCCAAGGAGCCGCAAGGCCGTGTTGAGCCAAAGGCCAGATTCGACAGGTATACACCACTAACAGCTTCGCTTGAACAGGTCTTGGCCGCAATACAGGACACGAATCTGTTGAAACGGCCAGAAAAGTTGAGATCAAATCCCGACAGGAGGAACAGAAACAAATATTGCATGTTTCATGGAGATCACGACCATACGACCCGAGAGTGCATCCAGTTACGAGATGAGATAGAAACCCTAATCCGAGAGGGTTACTTGAAGGAGTTCGTAGGACATGACAAGGGGAAGAGGCCGGTGTAGACAGAGCTAGGCAAGGGAGACAATGACTCACTGCTTGAGATACGGACAATTTTAGGAGGACCATCCGGAGGAGAGTCGGGCAGAAAGCGGAAGGCTGCAATCCGAGAGACATGGCAAGAGCATGGAGAGCAAAGTATGTACTCGCTCCTACTCGATGAAAACTCACCAAAATTGGAGTTTACAGAGAAGGAGGCTGTGGGGATACGCCATCCACACAACGACGCATTGGTGGTCACCCTAACGATTGCCAACGCAAAAGTCCACCGAATCCTCATTGATGGGGGAAGTTCTGCTGATGTGCTCTCAACCACTGCGTTCGATGCCATGAAGCTGGGGAGTGATCGCCTGAGGTCGAGCCTCACGCCGCTAGTAGGTTTCAGCGGGGAAAAAGTAAGCCCGAGAGGAAGCGTTGAACTGCCAGTGACGTTTGGGGAAGGATTGCAGACAGTAACGAGAATGATCAACTTCCTGGTGGTAGACTGCGTCCCGGCATATAATGCCATCCTGGGACGACCCACCCTACATGGGCTAAAAGCTGTAGCTTCAACCTATCACCAAGTCCTGAAGTTTCCAACCGAAGAAGGTGTAGGGGTGGTGCATGGCGAGCAAAAGATGTCAAGGGAATGCTACTTTATGGCGCTCTGGAACATCGATAGAAAAGTTCAAGCGACGTCAGCCTCAGGGGATGGCCGAAGCCGAGCATTTGAGGGATCAAGTCATCCTCTTCCAATGGAGCATTGATTTTTTTGCTTATGTTTTCTAGTCCATTGGACCATAATTTAGTTCTTTTTTATTCTCAACAACACGTTATTCAAAATGTAGTCGATTAATTCATTCAAAATAAAGTACCTTGAGTTTTGTTTCAAAAGTTTACGACCGCTTGAAGAGAGGCCCGGGAACTTCCTAGGCCTCCCCAAGCTTTTTCCCCAGAAGAGTGTACGCACCCCTGGGATGGCCATGATGCTTGAAGAGAGGCCCGGGAACTTCCTAGGCCTCCCCAAGCATTTTCCCCAGAAGAGTGTATGCACCCCTGGGATGACCATGACGCTTGAAGAGAGGCCCGGGAACTTCCTAGGCCTCCCCAAGCATTTTCCCCAGAAGAGTGTACGCACCCCTGGGATGACCATGACGCTTGAAGAGAGACCCGGGAACTTTCTAGGCCTCCCCAAGCCTTTTCCCCAGAAGAGTGTGTGCACCCCTAGGATGACCATGATGCTTGAAGAGAGGCTCGGGAACTTCCTTGGCCTCCCCAAGCTTTTTCCCAAAAGAGTGTACGCACCCCTAGGATGACTATAACGCTTGAAGGGAGGCCCGGGAACTTCCTAGGCCTCCCCAAGCTTTTTCCCAAAAGAGTGTACCCACCCCTAGGATGACCATGATGCTTGAAGAGAGACCCGGGAACTTCCTAGGCCTCCCCAAGCTTTTTCCCCAGAAAAGTGTACACACCCGTGGGATGACCATGACTCTTGAAGAGAGGCCCGGGAACTTCCTAGGCCTCCCCAAGCTTTTTCCCCAGAAGAGTGTACGCACCCCTAGGATGACCATGACGCTTGAAGAGAGACCCGGAAACTTCCTAGGCCTCCCCAAGCCTTTTCCCCAGAAGAGTGTACGCACCCCTGGGATGACCATGATGCTTGAAGAGAGGCCCGGGAACTTCCTTGGCCTCCCCAAGCCTTTTCCCCATAAGAGTGTACGCACCCCTGGGATGACTATGACGCTTGAAGAGAGGCCCGGGAACTTCCTAGGTCTCCCCAAGCTTTTTCCCAGAAGAGTGTACGCACCCCTAGGATGACCATGACGCTTGAAGAGAGGCCCGGGAACTTCCTAGGCCTCCCCAAGCTTTTTCCCCAGAAGAGTGTACGCACCCCTGGGATGACCATGACGCTTGAAGAGAGGCCCGGGAACTTCCTTGGCCTCCCCAAGCCGTTTCCCCGGAAGAGTGTACGCACCCCTGGGATGACCATGATGCTTGAAGAGAGGCCCGGAAACTTCCTAGGCCTCCCCAAGCCTTTTCCCCAGAAGAGTGTACGCACCCCTGGGATGAGTGCAGCAGCTTGAGGAGCAAAATAACAAACAATGTAGGTAAAATGACCGGCCTCACGCCGAGGCCGAGGTCGAGCATTCCAGCCCCAAGGACGACTACGGGTGCTTGCAATGGGGCTCGACTGGCCCGACTTGCACAACCAAAATATCCAAAGCATCGAAGAAATGTTCGAGTAGAAATTGAGTCCGCACATAAGCCCGAACACAGAACGAGATGGCAGAGGGCGCAGAGGAGATGGTCGGCCTCATGCTAAGGCCTCATGCTAAACCCAGGGAGTTACTTCTTCTCGAACAACTCTTAATGCTCCACAAAAATCGCCATTTAGTCGTTGTCTCTCCAGTCTTAAAGACAGGTAATTACTTGCCTAAGAGGAAGGGTACAAAAGAGTCTTTTTTCTTTATTATCGCACCTTTATTGCAATTAATCTTCCGAGTTGGCTATTACTCTCCAATGAAAATCAAGGGAAGCCCGTGAACTCCAATAGAGAGTGGGAGCTTAATGTTATGGGCAAAATTAGCCTACGATATTTTATGCGGCCCAAGCTCGTCGGGCCCAAAAGCGGACGAAGTTCAACCAACAGGACAAAGGGCCGGAGCACACTCCGACCCCATGAGGTAACCCTCGGCCTCGGCCCAAGGGAGAGGTCGAGGGTCACGGTCAGCCTCGGCTCATTGTCGAGGCCGACCCAGGCCAAAGGCCTGATTTTCCTCCTAGAGTTGGACGGACTTGCAACCCTAGAAATTCCTATAAAAGGAGAGGTTGCGCACATTCCCAGGTATGCAAAACATTCATCCCTAAATACATTTTACGTGTTTTTCGACCTAGGCTAACTTAAGCATCGGAGTGTATGTGGCCTACACCACACCGGTGTGCAGCGCTTGCTCGTCTCACAAGTCACGTCTTCCCCGCCACCTTACAAATTCACTGTTGGTCGTCACGTGGAGCGAGGGGCAAATTCCTAAGCGAAATTTGACCATCAACACATTGACTCAGATTGATGGTACACACCTCTATGGCAAGTATAAAGGGAAATTATTGATAGTTTCATCTGTTGACTCAAATGGACATATATTTTCCCTTGCCTTTGCAGTTGTGGAAGAAGAGAGCACTCCTAGATGGTCATGGTTTTTACGTGCCTTACGTGCCCATGTTACACAGAGGGATGGTATATGTTTAATTTCTGATAGACATGGAGGCATATTAGCTGCTGTGAATGATGAAGAAAATGGTTGGAGTGAACCTAGAGCATACCATCGATATTGTCTTCGTCATGTGGCAAGTAACTTTAATAAAAAGTATAAATCGAAGCAGCTCAAAGACTTGGTCTATAGGTGTTGGGCTCCTAGAGTGAGTAAAATTATGATCTAAAAGTACTCTAGAACTCTTTGCAAGTATACACAGCCCGCAACAAGTAATAAGTATTATCAATCCAAGGCCTGAACTAGCTTCCACTTTATCTATTTTGTATAATTCTTTAATGGTTTCAAAGAAGGTAAAAATGGTTGGTTTTTGTAGGAATAATGCTGAAGCAAAAGAAATGACAGAACAACAAGTAAACAAATGGGCAGACAGATTAGAGACAGACGCTGGTTAGGTTTTAGTAATTGTTTTAAAAGATGCTCTAGCAATATTATTGATCATGCAAACTCTCGCAGTATTATTAGCAGATTCCTCCCGGAACTCCAGATTTTTTGGAATGTGTTTCAACCCCAATGAAGCACTTCCGATCAAGCACTAGGCAACTGGCTATCCCTAACTCAGTCACTGGCGTTCACCAATACACAATGATCGAAGTGTGATTAATCGTCACACACTCTCTAAATTATCCCTGAAACTAGAGAGAGGTATTCATACCGGCTGGCCAGGCGGGCATAAAATAGAAACAAGCACAACAATTAACCATGATGCAATAATCAATATATATATTACTAAAGTTAAGTACGACAATCACATTGTTCCTAACCAACGTCGAAGCTACTTAGTTCATAATAAGCGTGGAGATGCACGCTACAATCTGAGTAGGCATGCCCATAATTACAAGATAATAAAAGGAAATGTCAATCTCCTCGTTTAGCTTGCAATGATGGTCTTCTAGGTGATCTCCAATCTCTCTTCACTATTTGGCTCCCAAAGATGGAAGGAACTTTCCAAGAATGGAATGTTTTCTCCCCAAAAATGGAATGAATTTAACTTAGGCGGCTACTCCCTTTTATAGAAGGATAGGAGGCTTGACTTAGGTCAACCTGGACACGTGTAGGGCTCTCCTTGCTCCTTTATCACGAGAAAAACTCAACAGAATTCAGTTTGTCAACTTGGCTAACGAGCTATGACGTGGCAGTTTTTGTTCCCAGTTTTGCTGCAGCATAGAATTTGCTCTCTCCAATCGTCCAGCAACATATTCTGCATAAAATAACTTCCAAAGTTTACATTCTTCAAAATGGGTTAAAACATATAATTTACATCTAAAACCAACCCTATTAAGCACAAAAGACACACAAAACCCTGTAGAAATAAGGCCCAAATAACTACCTTTTGGGCAGTTATCACACCCCCAAACTTGAACTATTGCGTGTCCCGAGCAATACTAACCAACCTTCCCTTAAGAATTCAAAACATTAGACAAAGAATAGCTTAATCAAACCAGACAATCCAACACTACCTTCAACCTTTATCTGAGCACTCTGCACAACCAAGCTCTGCTGCAGCAAAATGATTCTTCCGGCATGGACAAATAATCACCACTTTTTAACTCAATTCTAAGAACTTTCCACAGCCTAGCTCTATATTCAAAACACATTTTCAAGGGGTTTATATTCTTGTTTTTCAGACTTTAAGTAGCCCTACAGTCATAAGCTCTTAAGCATGGGATGACCCATTTTATGGTGCAGTATACCCCTGCCTCAAACTCATCACCAACTAGTCTCAATACTCATTATAAAGCTCAAATATCCTTAGTTATTCTATCTCTTGCCCCTCAGAATGGCAACATTTTATGATGAAGCTCACCTAAGTTCTAAGAGACAGAAAAACTGTTGGATCATCATTCATCCTTCAAAACTTTTGCTCCATGAATTTTCTCAGCAAAATTTTCAACAAACAATTTTTTTCAGCAAATAATTTTTCTCATTTTTTTCACATTTCCTAGGTCATCTTTTGACGCGAAGACAAACTGTGGGTATCACAAATGTCCCCGGTTACTCAATAACCTAACAAATTTCTTCTTGAAGGAGAGGAATGCTCGAGCAAAACAATTGGAGTAGCAAAAATTCCCCCAAACTTGAATTATTCATTGTCCCCAATGAATCATTAATTTTTCAATTATACCCCCAAACTTAAATTTTTCTATCTGAATTTTAAACTAAGCGTGGGACTAGAACTAAGCGTAAAGTGGAACATAAAAGTCAACACTACCTCCAAAATCTTCTTTGCCGCAACAACAGACTAGGCTAGAAGAAATGCTCAAGCAAAAGGTTTCTGGAGATCAGAATACCTTGATCTAATTAAGTTTAACCAATCCAAGCTTAAAAAATTCAGAAGAAAATAGTTAAGTTAGAGTTACTCAGTGCTTATAGAACATAAACATCTGGAAATTTCATTAGAAACATGAAAAAGAAATTACAAAGCAGATATATTTTTTTCAAGAAGCAGAAAAAAAAAACAAACATAACATCAACAGAAGAGGTCAGAAAATGCTCGAGCAAACAAAAAGTCAAAACAAAAATTATGCTCGCGCAGGGCCACTTCATCCACCAGTCCTCTTGGCCCTGTTCACTTTCATTCTCCTCTTCTCCTCTTTCAATCGGTGGGCGCGGAATCCAGAGGTTTAACAGATCCTCAGGGAATGCAGGAAGGGCTAGATATGGCTTTGAAAAATTCTCTTGCAGCGCCTTCTTTTAACTGGCATCACGATTCTTAACATAGTTCCAGAAGGTTAAAGCTTTCCTTTCAGCAAACTCTTGCCTACTGGCCGAAAGTGCCAGTTGTTCTAAAATCGTGTTGATGCCATAGACAAGTCCACCTTGGCGTACCTCCTGCATACGCTGGAGCCGTGCCAAATTAGGCGTGTCGATAATTCCCTTGTCAAGCAAAATTATATCCTCTGGAACCGTGGGCACTCCTGCCCTCCTGCATAGCATCGTGATCGTGTTCGAAAAAAACAGTCTCCCCACTTTCTTTTTCCAACATCCAGAAATTTCACTAGTAATGATCTTCCCTACGTCAACACTGAGAGACCGCAAGATTGCAAAAGCTAGAAGAACCCGTTCCCTGGAGATTGTCGAGTCATGTGTTGTTGGAAGCATCCTCTGTCTGATAAATCCCATCCACGTGTTCGCTTCCCTTTTCAAATAAGTTGACTGGAACGTCCTCTTCTCAATCTTGGACAGCTGCCACTATGCCCCTTCAATTACCTCCCGCACAGCCTCAACTAGCTGCTCATTAGATGGCGCTACAACCATCTCATTATATGCCGCATGGGGGAAATTCTGAAGGTTATACAGTGCGTTGATAGCACTAGAACTCCAGTCTACCTCGACTCCTCGAACAATCACCTGGAAATCATCTTCTTTGTCAATGTTAGCATAAAATTCGCGCACCACCTGCGCGGTTACAGACTCAGGCTTCGCACAAAACAACTCGCAGTCGTGGTTTGCAATACCGGTCCTCAGAAAATGCGGAAGATCACCGCTGAATCCTCTCTCAAATAAAAAATCTCTTCTCAGAAGCTCAACGTACTTGCTCTGGCAAAATTATTGACGAAGCGATCATACGACAATTGTGGCTCTTCTATTTCATCGTGTTCCTCCGATGCTTCAGCAATATTTTTTCCCTTTTCCACCCTTTGCCTGAGCAACCGCTCTTCCTCAGCTTCCTTCTCTACGTCTTCTCTCACTTTTTCCTCAGCTTCTTTTTTCTCTCGTTCATCTCGCTCTGCCTTCTCTTTCTCAAAATCCGATGATGGTGGTGATGGGGTATCAGTCTGAATCACCTGAACGCGTCCGGCCTTCCGCTTAATGGGGCGACGTCTTGGAGGTTCGAGCATGACGACCTCAACACGAGCCTCCTGAACTGGCTCTCTTTCAGTCTCTTTTTCAGGCACAGTCGCTGCCTCTTCCTCTTGAACCTTGTCAGCCTGTGTTTCTTGATTTTCTTCAGGGTTTTCTTCCTGCATTCTTTTAGTATCAGCTTCTATTGGTTCGACTGCCACAAGGTGTTGCGCTTCAGGTTCTCGTGTATCTCCTTCCGCTACTGTAGTGGCAACATCCTCTGCCACCTCCTGAACCTCTTCTTGTTCTGCAACCCTCTGTTGCCTCCTTCTTCTCTTGGCTTCTTTCTCCTCCGGGGTCTTTTTCCTTTTTCGCCTTTACTTTCTGTACCTCAGAGGTAATCGCAACCTCTTCCTCCTCATTCTCTCTTTCTTTTCTTGCTCGTGTTTTCGCCATGGAAACTCAAAGATTTTACAGAGAGGAGCAATGAAAAAAGAAGAAGAAGAAATACAAACAGTAAAGGAATGAAGTGAAAAGAACTTACCATTGTCTTCAAATAAATAAGACGCAACAACATCAAATCCCAACTGAAAAGATTTGCGCCACATTAAATTATATTATCGTTTAATCGCATGCATCTGAAAAATTCAAAACCAGCAACGGTAAAATCGTGGATTTCAATCGCCCCTAGTAAATGTTTATGAGCTGTCCAACCTCAAAGCCCTTGGATCATCTCCATATGACACGTGGCTTCATCAAATAACACATGCAAATTTACCTTGCAATAGAAAATTTAAAATCCAAACAGTAAAAGATAATTACTCCAACAAATCCCTTCCAATTCGGACGATTTGCTTCAGCCATAACTTTGCTGCAACAACCTTCTGAACCTGAAAAATCTTGGATATTGAATTCGAATTTCAAAGCAGGAAAATCAAATCTTTTAAATTCAAATTTAAATCTAACCAATCAAATCAAATCTAATCCTTTTTATTCTTGAAGCCGAATTAATTAGAGAAAATCTTTATTAAACCTAATCTAAACAGAATTAAAAATAATTGAAAATAAAATCTAAATCTAAACTAAAATCTTATAAAATCTAATCTAAACTAATTAAAAGATAATTCAATAAATAAACCGAAAATAAAATCCAACAAAATCAAATAAAATTCAAATAGACATAGATAAAATAAAATAAAATAAATTCTACGGAATTAAAAATACCAACAGACTGAAAAATCATGCAAAATTTAAACGAACTAAATCTAAAATACTCGAAATTAAAAATAAATCGAATCAGCCTGTAAAATGTTCCCGCAAACATCTTGCTCTCTCAATCATCAATCAACCTTAGGGAAGAATATTTCGACTGAAACTCCTCACCCCAATAGTGCTTCACACGCTGTCCATTCACTTTGAACACTCTCCCATCTTTTTCATCTTGCAAAGTAATTGCTCCATGGGAAAAAACCTCAATCACAATAAATGGTCCTGACCATTTAGATTTTAGTTTCCCAAGAAATAACTTCAATCTAGAATTATAAAGCAAGACTTTCTGACCCTTGACAAACTCTTTAGATTTAATTTTCTTGTCATGCCACAACTTCGTCTTTTCTTTATACATTTTCGCATTCTCATAAGAAAATTGGCAAAATTCCTCTAATTCATTAAGCTGCAGCATTCTTATTGCTCCTGCACGACTCAGATCAAAATTTAACTTTTTCAAAGCCCAAATTTTTTTATGCTCTAGCTCTAGTGGTAAATGGCAAGTTTTCCCATATACTAACCTATAGGGAGACATACCTAGAGGAGTCTTATAGGTTGTCCTATAAGCCCAAAGAGCCTCATCCAACCTAAAAGATCAATCTTTCCTAGATGGATGGACTACTTTCTCTAGAATAGATTTAATTTTCCTATTACTAATTTCAGCTTGACCATTTGCTTGTGGGTGATAAGGAGTGGTTATCCTATGTTTAATCTCATACTTAGCTAAAAGCTTAGTTAAGATATTATTAACAAAATGTGTACCCTCATCACTCACTAGAGCTCTAGGTGTCCCAAATCGCACAAAGATGTGCGATTGAAGAAACCTTGCTACTGTCTTAGCATCACTCTGATGGCATACGATGGCCTCCACCCACTTGGACACATAATCAACTGCCAATAAGATAAAAACATTGCCATTAGAAGGGGGAAATGACCCCATAAAATCAATACCTCATACATCGAATAATTCAACTTCTAAAATGTAAGTAAGAGACATTTCATCTCTAGGCCCTAAGTTTCCTTTCCTTTGGCAAGCATCACATCGCTTGTAAAACCAATGGGCATCCTTGAATAAGGTAGGCCAAAAGAATCCACAATGCAGAATCCTCATAGCTGTCCTCTGACCGCTGAAATGACCTTCATACGGCGAAGAATGACACTGCTCCAGGATTTCTTTTGCTTCATCACCTGAAACACACCTACGAATAATACCGTCAGAGCATTGCTTATACATAAATGGCTCATCCCAATAGAAAAACTTTGCATCATGCTTAAACTTTTTCTTATGCCTCCATTCCATGTCAATAGGAGTGACTCTCTTTACCAAAAAGTTGGCAATATCAGCATACCAAGGGACATCCCTGACTACCTTTACCTCAACAGAAAAAAGCTGTTCATCTGGAAAAGAATCGGAAATGGCAGATTGCTTCAGCAAAGATGATGATGGATCAAGACGAGACAAGTGATCTGCAATGACATTTTCTGATCCCTTCTTATCCTTTATCTCTAAGTCAAACTCCTGCAATAATAAAACCCAACGAATTAGTCTAGGCTTTGTATCTTTCTTAACCATTAAATACCTTATTGTTGCATGATCCATGAACACTGTGACTTTGGATCCAACCAAATATGGCCGGAATTTCTCAAAAGCAAACACAACAGCTAACAACTCCTTTTCAGTAGTTGTGTAGTTGACTTGTGCCTCACTTAAAACCTTGCTTGCATAATATATATGATGGATAAATTTGCCCCGCTTTTGCCCCAGCATCGCACCTACCGCAGCATCACTCGCATCACACATTACCTCAAATGGTAAATTCCAATTAGGTGCACAAAGAATGGGTGTTGAGATTAAAGCAATCTTTAAAGTCTCAAAAGCCTTCCTAAAATCTGCATTAAAGTCAAAAACATGATCAGTACACAATAAGTTACAAAGAGTATTACTGATTTTTGAAAAATCCTTTATGAACCTCCTATAAAATCCAGCATGGCCTAAAAAACTCTGAATTCCCTTCACTGAATTCGGTGGTTCTAGTCTCTCAATAACCTCAATTTTTGCTCTATCAACTTCTAGACCATTCTTAGAAATCCTATGACCTAACACTATGCCCTCCTTCACCATGAAGTGGCATTTTTCCCAGTTAAGAACTAGATGGGTATCCTTACATCTCTTTAACACCTTACCTAAATTATCTAAACAACTCTGAAAAGACCCTCCAAACACCAAAAAATCGTCCATAAATACCTCAACAGTGGACTCAATCATATCAGAAAAATTGCTAACATACACCGCACAAATGTTGCTGGAGCATTGCAAAGGCCAAAAGGCATTCGCCTAAAAGCAAACGTCCCATAAGGGCAGGTGAAAGTGGTTTTTTCTTGATCCTCAGGAGCAATAGTAATCTGGTTATACCCAGAATAACCATCTAAGAAACAGTAGTAGGTCTGACCAGCCAATCTATCGAACATCTGGTCAATAAATGGTAGAGGGAAATGGTCCTTACGGGTGGCTTTATTAAGCCTCCTGTAGTCCATGCAAACCCTCCAGCCAGTTACTGTCCTGTTTAGGATCAACTCATTGTCTTTATTGCTCACCACAGTGACACCTCCTTTCTTAGGAACACATTGGACAGGGCTCACCCAATTGCTATCTGCAATTGGGTAAATGATCCCGGCATCCAACCATTTAATCACCTCCTTTTTAACAACCTCTTTCATCGCAGGGTTAAGCCTTCTTTGTTGCTCAATACTCCTAAAGGATCCCTCCTCTAGAGTGATTTTGTGCATACAAAAAGATGGGCTAATTCCCTGAATGTCAGCCAATGTCCAACCTATAGCCTTGCGGTATTACTGCAGCAATTTTATTAAGACCTCTTCATGCTCCGGCATTAAATCTGATGCAACAATAATGGGCAACGTCTCACCTTCCCCAAGATACACATACTTTAGATGATCCGACAAGGGCTTCAAATCTAAAGTAGGTGCCTCAATCAGGGATGACTTAATAGGAGGAGCCCTCCTTTGATCTAAATCTAAAGACTCGAAAGCATCCTCAGACCTAAACACTTTTTTTTCATTTTTTCTTTCTAACAAAAAAACTTGTAAAACCTCTACACTAACCTCTCCATGATCTTCTGAATGCTTACTAGTTGAATCCTGTTTTGCTGTCTCAACAATTGTGCTCTCTAGAATCCTAATAAAAAAGCAATCTTCAATTTCGTCTGGATACTTCATGGCTTCAAACACATTAAATTTCACTTCCTCATTACAGACTCTCATTGTTAATTCCCCTTTTTGAACATCTATTAACGCCCTACCAGTAGCCAAAAATGGACGACCTAAAATAATTGGGACATCTTTATCAGCCTCATAGTCTAAAATAATAAAATCAACAAGAAATATGAACTTATCCACTTATCCTCAAATTTACCCTCTGGATATGTGATAGACCTATCAGCTAGTTGGAGTGTGACTGTGGTAGGCCTAGCTTCACCAATTCCTAGCTTCCGATAGAACGAAAGAGGCATAAGGTTAATGTTTGCACCTAAATTACAAAGTGTTCTACCTAACTCTTTTCCACCTATAGATACAGGTATAGTAAATGATCTTGGATCCTTAGCCTTGGGTGGTAGCCCATTCTTAAGAATAGCACTACACTCCTCAGTAAGAGATACAGTTTCAAACTCACCTAACCTCTTCTTTTTAGTTAAAATATCCTTAAGAAATTTAGCATAATTAGGCATTTGCTCTATAGGTTCTACTAAAGGGATATTTATATGCAATTGCTTAAGAATCTCTAAAAACTTTTTAAATTGACCATCCTGATTCTTAGGCCTTTGCCTTTGTGGAAAAGGTAGAGGTGGTACATAAGGTGGGGGCGGCGCATAAGGTGGTTCCACATTTGGAACAGAACTAGATGCTCCAGCATATTTTTTTGCTGCCTCCAACACTCTGACCAGACTCCAACTCTTTCTCAACTATAACATTTTTATCACCATTCTTTTCTATATCATGGGTTTTACTAGGCTCTTTTTTTTCCTCTAATGACTTACCATTTCTAAGAGCCACTGCCTTTACATGCTCCTTACCTTCCCTTCAAGGGTGTTCAGTATCTAATATAAGTTTCCCCTGAGGCCTTGCCTTTAGCTCATTAGCCAGCTGGCCCACTTGCAATTCCAAGGCTCTCATTGAAACTTGATTACTCTGAATTGCGGCATTTGTACGAGCCATAAATTCCTTTATCATTGCCTCAAGAGAACTCCCCAAATTTTGTTGGGGCAAAGCCTGCTTGTTTTGCTGGGGCATTACTTGTGCTTTTGCAAATCCTGACTGGTTCACCTTTTGTTGTGTTTGCATACTGCTTCTTTGTCCTCCTCATGAGAAGTTGGGGTGGTTGCGCCAACCTGGATTATAAAAGTTAGAATAAGGGTTATTCCTCTGATTACCTACAAAAAACACAGAAGTTGTATTGCTGGGGCAAAACTCGTAATTGTGATCTTCACCACAATAGACACATGCTTCCTCTGTGACTTGGTTCACCACTGCAGCAGGCTCCATTGCTGGTGGCTGCTGATGACTAATCACTGTCACATTCTTAAGAGCATTAGCAATCATTGCAAGATCAGCCCTAATGGTGGACACACCATCAACCTCTAACACACTCTTAACCTTTTTATTTGTGCCTCTAACATCTGACCACTGACAACTATTAGTAGATATTCTTTCTAAAATTTCATAGGCTTCATTAAACGTTTTTTCCAAAAGGGCCCCTCCAGCCGAAGCATCAACCATACCCTGGGTTACTCTGTTTAACCCATTGTAAAATGTTTCCATTTGAATACAATGAGGTAAACCATGGTGGAGACACTTTCGCAAAAGCTCCTTAAACCTTTCTCAAGCCTCACTAAAAGTCTCATCTTCAAGTTGCCTAAACCCTACTATTTCACTCCTTAATTTAGCATTTCTATTTGGTGGGAAATATTTACTGAAAAAATTTTCAGCTAACTCATCCCATGTCCTAATTGATCCTAGAGCAAAAAAATTTAACCATGTCTTTGCTCCATCCCTAAGAGAATACGGGAACAAAGTTAATCTAAGAGCATCTCTAGGCATTCCTTAAATTACAAAAGAATCACTAACTCCTAGAAAAGACTTAAGATGTAAATGAGGGTCTTCAGATGACAAACCATGGAATTGCCCCACGGTTTGCAACATCTGAAACATTACCGGTTTCATTTCAAAATTTGCCGCTTGAATTTGAGGACGTGCAATCCCTGGATTTAACTCATCAAACATTGGAAAAGCATATGCTCGAATGGCTTTGGTCCTATCCTTCGCTACCAAGATAGGATTCTCAACCTGATTATTTTTCTGCTCATTTTGCTCCAGCGGCGGGTTTTGCTGCAGCAAGCGATTCTGGGGTCTGCTGGATCTTCAGGACCCTACGGAAGACGCGGCACGTTCTCCATCTGGTTTCTGCGTTGCTCTCTCCTTCTTCTCCTGAATGTCCTCTCGATTTCTGGATCAAGCTCAAACCTTACCCCAGGCGGATCGCTCATGCACCAAACTCACACCTACAAAAACAAAAGAAACAATAAAAAAGTTCTAGCACCAAACCACTAAAACACATACACAAAATATATCAGATAAAAACTTATTCAAGTCCCCGGCAACGGCGCCAAAACTTGTTGGGCTCTCCTTGCTCCTTTATCGCGAGAAAAACTCAACAGAATTCAGTTTGTCAACTTGGCTAACGAGCTGTGACGTGGCAGTTTTTGCTCCCAGTTTTGCTGCAGCACTGAATTTGCTCTCTCCAGTCGCCCAGCAACATATTCTGCATAAAATAACTTCCCAAGCTTCCATTCTTCCAAATGGTTTAAAACATATAATTTACCTCTAAAATCAACCCTATTAAGCACAAAAGACACACAAATCCCTATAGAAATGAGGCTCAAATAACTACCTTTTGGGCAATTATCAATAGGGTGGGACGTCAGCACCAAAGGCGTAAATTCAATCGATGTATGAAAGAGTTAAAGCGATTAAATCCTGATTGTCTTGAATTTTTCACTCACATGAATCTAGAAAAGTGGACACAGTCACATGACAATGGGTATTGCTATGGATGGATGACTACAAACCTAGCTGAATGTATTAATGGTGTGTTCAAGGGAGCTAGAATGTTGCCCATCACGGCATTGGTTAAGTGCACATGGTATCGGACAATCCATTATTTTGAACAACGTCGAGAAGAAATCAGTGAAACATTTGATCGTGGTGAAACGTATACACGATATGCTTTAAATAGACTCAGGAGGTGGGAAAAGAGAACTGTTGCACATACTGTGAAGTCTGTTGATAGAAGTACTTCAAGTTTTGAAATTGAAACGGGAATAAGTATGATTTCTCCATATAAGAGTCAACAAACACAAGTTGTTTGCTTAAAACATAACCCATGCACCTGTAACAAGTGGCAGATCTACAAGATCTCCTGCTCCCATGTAATTGCAGCTTGTAACCACATTCATTTGGCACACTTACCTTTTGTTGATGAAACATACAAGCTATCAGAATACCAGTGATGCTATGAAAGTCAATTCCATCCTATTCAACATAGAGATTATTGGCCAGAGGTACAATTTGACACACTTCGTCCAAACAAGCATTTGTTGAGGGAACATGGAAGACCAAAATCTAAACGAATTCATAATGAGATGGATTGGTGATAACTGCCCAAAAGGTAGTTATTTAGGCCTCATTTATATAGGGATTTGTGTGTCCTTTGTGCTTAATAGGGTTGGTTTTAGATAGATATTACATGTTTTAACCCATTTGGTAGAATGGTAGCTTTGGAAATCATTTTGTGCAGATTAATGCTGCTGGGCGACTGGAGGGAGCAAATTCTATGCTGCAGCAAAACTGGGAACAGAACTGCCACATCACAGCTCGTTAGCCAACTTCATGAACAGACTTTTGTTGAGTTATTTTCGGGATAAAGAAGCAAGGAGAGCCCTACACGTGTCCAAGTTGACCTAATTCAAGCTTCCTATTCTTCTATAAAAGGAAGTAGCCGTCCAAGTCAAAAGTATTCCAATTTCCATTGGAAGCCGAGTAGTATAGAGAGATTGGAGATTACCAAGAACACCGTCATCTGCAAGCTGATTAAGGAGATTATTATTTTCTTTATTATCTTGTGATTATGGACATGCTTACTCAGATTGTAATTCATGTTTCCATGCTTATTATGAACTAAGTAGCTTTAGGCGGTTGTTAAGTAGTATGTAGTTGTCGTGCTTCATCTCTAATAATATATATTGATTATTGCAACTTGATTAATTGTTGTGCTTATTCTTATTTTATGCCCGCCTGGCCAGCCGGTGTGAATACCTCTCTCTAGTTTCAGGGATGATTTAGAGAGTGTGTGGCAATTAACCACACTACGATCATTGTGTATTGGTGAACGCCAGTGACTGAGCTAGGGATAGCCAGTTTCCTAGTGCTTGATCGGTCGTTCTTCATTGGGGTTGAAACACATTCCAAAAGATCTGGAGTTCCGGGAGGAATCCGCTAATAATACTGCGAGAGTTTGCATGATCAATAATATTGCTAAAGCATCTTTTAAAACAATTACTAAACTTGACCAGCGCCTGTCTTTAATCTGCCTGCCTATTCGTTTATTTGTTGTTCTGCCATTTATTTTACTTCAGCATAATTCTTATAAAATCCAATCATTTTTATTACCTTGAAACCATTAAAAGATTCATACAAAATAAATAAAGTGGAAGCTAATTCAGGACTCGGATTGATAATATTACTTGTTGCAGACTGTGTATGCTTGCACAGGAATTCTAGAGTCTTTTTATACCATATTTCTACTCACTCTAGGAGCCCAACAATTGGCAAGAAGTTGGTACAAAAGTGCGTTGTGGTTTGTGTAAGCGAGAAGGTCATAACAAGCGCACTTGTTCAACTCGCACTTTAGGCTCTTCATCTTCAACCCATGGATGAAGAAGGTTTATTTTGATTCAAATTTCATTTCTAAACATTATTATTAGTTCATTAAATTGAATTTGATTTTGTTAAATTTGATCAACAGGTATGGAGCTCGTGTAATGGATTTTGTAATGGACTTTGTAATATTGAATTTGTAATGAATTATGTTTGTAATGGACTTTGTAACAGATTATGTTTTCTTTGTAATGAATCTTGATTTGTAGTGGACTTTGTTTGTAATGGATTATGTTTGTAATGGACTTTGTAATGGATTATGTTTTCTTTGTAATGAATCTTGACTTGTAGTGGACTTTGTTTGTAATGGATTATGTTTGTAATGGACTTTGTAATGGATTATGTTTTCTTTGTAATGAATCTTGATTTATTAGTTGCTAATGGACTTATGTGTTTTTAAATGTTCAGTATAAATATGGAACCTGTGCCAATTAACCCAAGACAATTATATTTACAACGTACGCACCGTTCACAGTCGATATGGGATGATCAATCTACTAATATCTTGCAATGTCGAAGAAGAGAGGCAGTGGTTAACAGAAATATCAATATAGATCAACGCATCGTGCCTTACGTACAACAAGCCGGATTTTGGGGGGTTGCGCATATTGGGTTCATGCAACTAAATTGGCATCTTATTACTGCGTTAGTTGAGCGATGGAGGCCAGAAACCCATACATTTCATATGCCTTGTGGATAGTGTATTGTTACACTTCAAGATGTTGCAGTGCAGTTCGGATTACCTATAGATGGAGAACCTGTAACTGGCTCATTGCAATATAATTGGGGTCAGGTATGTGAGGATTTTTTGGGAGTTCGACCCCCTGAATTGCATGGATCTAGATTAAGCATTCCATGGTTGGCAGCACAGTTTGCAGAGTTGCCCCCCAATGCCGACGAGAGATCACAATACAGAGGCATACGAGAGCCTTTATTATGCAATTGATTGGAGGGTTTCTATTTGCTGACAAGTCCAACACACTTCTTCATCTCATGTTTCTTCCACTTTTAGAAAACTTCGAGATAGCTGGACAATATTCTTGGGGTAGTGCATGTCTTGCATGGTTGTATAGAGAATTATGTCGAGCTAGTAGTGCCAGTGCATTAGAGATAGTTGGTCCACTAATACTACTACAAGTTTGGGCGTTCGATCGATTTTCTATTGTCGCACCACTACACGACTTGCCGACCCCTGGTCATTATGCTGGACGCCCACTTAGTGCTCGATAGGTTAAATTTACGTATAATTAAAATTTCATAAATTTTCATAATAGTATGCTTTAATTGTATTGTATAATGTGTAGATGGAATGGAATTTTGGCTGCATCTGAGCAAACTACAAATTTGTTGATCATGTATCGTATTACATTTGATCGTCTTATGTCCAACCAGGTAAAACAGTAATCAAATTTTTTCTTATTTAAAAAAAATATACATTAATAAATTTATTGTTTTATAAATTTCAGATCACATGGATGATAGCGAGCATAGCTAGCTATGTTTCCCTAATTAATTAAGCTAGTCTTTTATATTTAATTGGCCAAAATTATGCATTTTTATGTTCTTTTTGTAGGAATCATGTTTCAGAGTTAAATCGAGAAATTGGAGCTAAATACGTGTTCGGGACACGAAAATTGACTAAAGAACGGAAAAGATTCAACCAAGAAGAAGTCAAAAGAGAGCCATCCGCAGGCCAGCGTTGGGACGCTACTCTTGGAGCGTCTCGACGCTGCCTTTCATTTTCTGAATTAGGCGGCAACAGAGACAGCGTCGAGACGCTGTCTCCTTAGCGTCGAGACGCTGTGACAGCGTCGCGACGCTATGTACACAGCGTCGCGACGCTACCCGCAGATTTTCTATAAATTCCTCTTTTCAACTACGGATTTGGGGAGCCCAATTGGTGAGATTTTAGCCCTAATTTCGACTAGAGACCTTTTGTGGGAGCTAAAGGCAAGGCCAAGGAGCGGGAATCAAGCAAGAAGACGTGGAGATCGTGACGGGGACGTGCCGGTTTCGACAGATTCGAGTTTTCCTTTCTCTTTCCCTTAACTCTTAGGGGGTGTTTGGCCCATGGTTTTGGGTTTGGGTGGTTTTGTGTTCCAAACCCAAAACCATGTTTGCCCCATTGTAATCACAACACTATGGGTTCCAAACTCAACCCCATGGTTTTTCTCTCCAAACCCACCTCAAAACCACTCCAAACCTATGATTTCTCTTTCTTCCATAAAGTTGGTGGGACCCACTATTACTTTATCCATTTTTGTCATAAATTTGGTGGGTCCCATCATTTCTCTTTCCATTTTTCTCATAATTCTTTTCATTTCTCTATATTAAATTAACAATATTTTAATATATATATATATATATAATTTTATAATTTTAACATAAGAAAAGGTATTTTAGCCAACTTACCCATATAAATATTTTTAAAATAAAATATAATTTTGAGTTAACGTATTAAAAAAATATGTATTTATTTTCAAATTAACAATATTCCGAATGACAAAAATAAATAGTATGTTATTTTGAATTTATTAAAATAAAATGAATAATATTTAATTTTAAATCCGCTATAGTAAATAAAGTATTTAATTTTAAATTACATACACAAAAACAAAAAAAAACAAATTTATATGTAATCTCAAAAAAAAAAAATTATATGTACAATTTTTTTTAGTTCAACAACATTTCGATGTGGGAATATTCGAATCTCTAACTTTTTGATCGAGGGGATATATCAATTATTGCTAAGCTAAGTTTATTTTGACATATGATATTTATTTTGAACTTATTTATATTTAAATAATATAAATATACATAATTTAATATTTAATTTAGTCATTTTAAAGTAGCCGATAGATTCTATTTTATTTATTATGTGATTATATGTTCCAAATTTTTATTTTCTCATGAACCATGCATGTTTTTTTTGTCTCAATAACTACTTTAATTTAACATTAATGAACTATTGTTTTGAATTTAAATTTTGCATGTGGATCCATGGAAAAAATGACCAAACTTAAACCCCATTTAATAATTTGGCTTTTGGTTTTTTATTTTTGAAAATCATGTTTGTTTTCTCTCAATTTTCTTAGGATGATTTTCATATTTGTTAAAGACACATTTGAATTCCTAAACAAATTCCAAAAAACAAAAACTATTTTTTGAAAACTATTTTTTTTTTTTTTCAAACTTTTAAATTTTCAAATGGGGCCTAAGAATTTCATGTTATGTTTTTCCATTTGTCAATGATAATCAATATTTTGATTATTAGAAACAATTTTCTTATTCTTCGTATATATCATAAATTAAATGCTTAATTCAAAATTTTCTTAAAAATTAATCTATGTTACACAAGGGGCTTTACAATTAATAAAACATTCACCAAAAAAGAAAAAAATAATAAAATATAAAAGCAAAAAAAAAAAAAAAAAAAAAAAAAAAAACTGTCCAAACCCAGGGTTCAGAACCCAGCACCCCAAACAATGTTTTCTGATTCCCAGAGTTCAGAACACAGCACCCCAAACACTGTTTTCTGATTCCCAGGCTTTCAAACACGCCAGAACAAACCCCCCAGGGTTCTGATTCCCAGGGTTCTGATTCCGAAACCATGGGCCAAACAACCCCTTATAGTTTTTATGGTTTTTCTTTCAATTAGTGTTTGTAGTTTAAAGACTATGAATTGCTAGTTGTTTGTCTTAGGGATTGATGTAGTTGTTTTAGTTTGTTGGATTGATTTGTGGTATGAATATGCATTTATTTTACCTATGCAATTATGGTTAAATGCTTTCAATTACTTGATCACTAGTTGAATGATTTGAGTGTTGAATCTTGCTCGGGAGAGGGGATTTGGCCTAAGACTTACTTTATTTAAATGCATGACTAAAGTAGAAATTCTAAGTTTGTGACGGGATTTGGAATAACTTTAGAAGTTGCTTGAAGAACTAAACTCAAAGCCTTGCATGTTAATGAACTTAGATAGAGATATCAAGTTGATTCCATGCATGAGAATCAATTATGCTCGGGAGAGATAGTTGTGATAAAAGGTTCCTAGACTTGGTAGAATAATTGCATGTTAAATTCATCCCATTAATTTATCCTCAATCTCAACAATGAAATCAATTATCTAAGAGTCTTTCCATTTGAGTCTCCACCTTTATTTTATGCTTTTTGTCTTTAGATTTATCTTTCTCATCAAGTTTTGCTCCATAAATAAAATTGAACAAAAGTATTCACGATACTTAATTTGCTAGAAAACCAATCCAGAGGACGACACTCGTTTAATCACGAAAACACTATATTATTACTTGACCCGTACACTTGCGGTTAGCAAATTGCACATCAATGGACACCACACACACCTGAGATTATGACCTTACTACCAGACTATTGTCGTAATGGACGGGAGATTTGGTTGACTGTAAGTCATCTCATATGTTTTCATATTGTAGAGTGGCATTACCCAAATCGAGTGCTAAGACAATTTGGAATGCGACAAATGGTGTCGCCATATTGCGATACAGTCATAGAGTCACATCAGTTAGACTTGCGAGGTAAGCACGATCACGATTGGCGACATCATCATGCATCATATATATCACTGTGGTGTGCACGTCGTGATCATTGTGTCCTGGGCGACATAGTAGACATGCCAGTTGTGCCTGATGACTACTTACACTGGTATGATTCAATCACGATGAGGTATATCACGCGTGAGGGTGCTTATTATGCTTGTACGGTGTAGTATATACTTTGATTAATTTGTTATTATTGAATTTCAGTTACAAATATTTTTATTATTTTTATTATTTTCTTCTTGTAGAATAACTTTGTTCGAGATGTGCAACATTTTTCTATGGAGCAAAATATACCACAGTTAGGTTCTATGTGTGAGTAATACGTCACGAACATAACTAATATCATTCAACAAACTAGGAGACTTACTGTTGCCTGATCGAACACGTGCTCGTCGTAGACGCCGTCGACAACAGGCTGCAGACATTCCACAACAGAATGAAGATGAAGAACCTCCTATAGTTGATGATGACACTTTAGCTCGTCAAGTTCAGTCACTAGCAGATCAAACAGACATTGCTTCAAGTTCTGGTCATGGTGACATAACTAACAAGATATTGATGATGTGATTTGTCATCAATCACACATGGAAGCGCCTCAACCTCGTCGTGGAGCTCGTCAGAGAAGACCACGTCGTTGTGACACTTAGGATTTTACTTATTTTTTGTACTAGCTTTTGTAAAAGATGAAATTATTCCAGAAGATTATTGTCTGTGAAATTTTAGAAAAATATCTATCTACGTTATTTATTAAAAAAAAAAAGAAATATTTACTTCGAAATAAATTTTAAATATGAAAATATTTAAATGTGGTATACAAAACTCGTGTACTTAATTTTTTTTTTTTAAAAAAAAAAAAAAAAAAAAAAAAAAAAAAAAAAAAAAAAAAAAAAACTGGTGTACCAAGTATATGAGTTTCATGGGAAATCATGTACCTGGTACGCGATGCTTATTGGAATCGTGTACCACGTACACGATTTTATCCCACATTAATTTTCAACTACCCTAATTTTGTCAATAGTTTCAAACTTCACCCCAACTTTGTAATTTGTTATTTTAAGTACATTATTAATATTTTTATTTTGAAAACTACATTAGATTTGTCATTTTTTTTAAAGTACATTATTCGAGAAATTACCCCCTATTTTTTTAACTACAAATTTATTCTTTCAATTTTTATAGTGTTATATGATAGGTTTTAAATTTTGAATTTTATTTAATAAGTCAACTAACTGAGTGTGAAATAGTCTCCTAAATTTTACCTTTGATATCTAGTAAATTCTTATTATACGCATTTGTAAACAAAAAAGAATTGAATTTTGCATCTAATAATATTGTAATATTCTAATTTTATGTCTAAGATTTTCCCAGAGTTAAAAAGACCTAAACAAATTTATTAAAATACATTAAGAATTTAGAGACATGTTAAAGTGGTTTTAAAGTTGAAAGATACCATGATCATTTCAATTTGAATCTCAAACCTTAAATTAAATAAAATAAATTTTCTTTTTAAAAATGGTTAAAATATACATTTAGTCCTGAAAAAATGGGTCCCTGAACTATTAAAAGTGTCAAATAGGTCCCTGAACTTTCAATTTTGTGTCAAATTGGTCCCTACCGATAACTTTGTTCAATTTCGTTAGTTAAATGCTTATGTGGCATTGCTGATACTGCAAATATACTGATTACGTGGCAAATAAAAATTGTCACATCGGATAAATTCGAGACGGATCTAAAATTAGACAGGTTTTGGGGTTTTAGATTTCTTTTTCATTTTATCGAGTTAAGTAATTTGTGGTTGTATTGCAACAAATCTCAGAATTTATCCAATGTGGCAATTTTTATTTGTCACATAAATGATATAGTGCAGTGCCAACAATGTCACGCAATCATTTAACTAAAGGAGTTGGACAAAGTTAAGGCATGGACCAATTTGACACAAAATTGAAAATTTAATGACCTATTTGACACTTTTTAAAGTTCAAAGGGACCTCTCTAACATAACTACGAAAGCTTAGGGACCAAATGTATATTTTAATCTTAAAAAAATGTTCATTTTGGCTGCAACAAGAATATTTTTATTCATTAAAATTTCCAAACAAATTTTAATAAATTACCCTCTTGGTTCCTTCCACGCACCGTTAGTCGTTAGAAATACTAAAATAACCCTGCCGACGTATGATTCTTTCTATGGACCATTCACAATCTGCCACGTGCTTATTTTGGTCGCCCCACCTCTCTAACAAGGAAGCAGCCTTTCACGCGTTTCAAAACTGCCAGACTGTACGGCCATCGTCATAAAGTAAAGAATCTATTCATTGAGAAAAAAAAAAAAAATCAACTTTTTCTTTTTTGAAACTATAACAAAAAAAAAATCAACTTTTGATTTTATTAAATTGGATCTTAATTCAAATAAGTATAGGAATTTTTATATTTTAGTTGAATTTGTAATAATTCATCCTTTTTTTTTTTTGTAAAATAATGCTTCATTACACCACACGGGCAACGGAAAAGTGGTCCAAATTGACCAAATTACATATCCTATCAAGAAAATGACAAACACACACCTCACTCCATTTCTCCAACTTAGTCCTTTTAGCGAGAGCACCAACCATAAATTAAACCTCCTTGGAATAAAACTAAAAGAAATATTACAAAACAGAGGAATTTTTTGCCAAATAGCTTCCACTAAAACATTTTCCTCGCTCCAAGACTCTACATTCTTCTAAATTAGATCAACCACCCGAAAGCAGTCTGATTCCAACACCAAACTTCTACACCTCATAGAACAAGCAAAATTGAGACCTTCTATCACCGCTTGAAGTTCAGAAATCACTGGCAAAAGATCGAGATCCACATACGACATATAAGCCCCCTTAATCACCCCACCAAAATCTCTACACACAACTCCAACACTAGTCGAAGGCGAGCATGAATTACAAGTAGCATCTACGTTAATTTTCCAGAAACTCTCAGAGGAGGAGACCAACCTGCAATTGGAGACTCAGAGCACGAAATCATACCAGATTTATTAGAAAAAGCTTTATTAGTCATCGAAAACTCCATCAAGTACTTCGTAATCCATTAAATTCGAACATTCAAAGGAGAAATCGCCTCTCACATGAACTAATTTGTTTCTATCACTCCAAATTGACCAGCAGATTACTGCAACGAGTTTATGTTCTACCTCAGAAACGCTCAAATTAATCTTCAACCATGTGTCTACTTAACCTAGTATAAAAATCTTTATAACCTCATTATATTGTTATGTTTTATTCATTAAAATTTACATGAATTATTGGCCCCTTTTCTTTTATTCTTTTTACTAATAGTTTATTATTTCAAATTGGAAAAAAATACACTTTTGGTCTAAGTTAGGTTTTATTTTGGTCACTCAGTTTTCAAACTCGACATTCTAGGCTTGGATTTCGTCACATTGTTGGTCTATCTATCCAATTTTCCATTAAATTCTAATGGATTGCTGACGAAGTTGAGGGAGAGACCGATTTTTTGTTGCTATCTGTTGCATCCGACGGAGATAAAATAGAGTCGAGGGAGAGAGTTCGGCGAAATCGGCAGGTGAAACCCACTACCTGTGCGGATTCTGGTTGTTGTTTTCACCGCCAAGGATCTTCACGCCAAAGCTCCCTCTTTCTATTTTATTTAAAAAAAAAAAAAGGAAATGATGAGAGAGAAGAAGAAGAGGAGAAAGAATAGGAAGAAAAAAAATTATGGCAGTTGGCTGCCATCCGCAAGTGTTCTGGTGGGTAAGTTGAAGAAGAAGAAGAAAGGAGTGAAGAAAGAGAGAAAAAATAAAAATGAAAAAAAAAATATTTTATTCTTTTAATTTATTTTTATTTTAAAATTTTAAAAAAAAGAATTTTTTTAATTAAAAAATATGGTCACATCCGCAGTTCGTTAGTATTTAACGGCAAAATGGATGGAGAGGACAAAATGAAACAAAATCCAAACCTCAGGGACTAAATTATTGAGTTTCAAAACTTTGGGACCAAAATGAAACCTAACTCAAATCTCAGGGACTAAAAGTGTGTTTTTTTTCTAATTTCTAATTAATTTTATTATTATTTTATTTTAAAATTTTAAAAAATAATTTTTTGATAAAAAAATTCGTGTCACGTCAGTTAGGGTTTAACGAAAAATTGGAGAGAGACCAACAATGTAACGAAATTCAAACCTCAATGTAAGAATGTCAAGTTTGAAAACTTGCAAACCAAAATGAAACCTAACTCAGAAGTGTATTTTTTCCTTTCAAATTTTAGATTTCCTTTTTATTTTCTAAACTCGGGAACGAGTGACCTACCACTATCGAGGACAACAAAGAAGAGGGGGAGGGTGAAAATTGTCCTCCCCTCATTAAACAATTATATTAAAAGTCAATATTTTAAGATTTTTTTATCTGATTTAATCTCCCTAAATTTTAAAATTGAAAGATTACTAAAATGAAAGATTGCAAAATGTTTTTACCTACGTCCGTTTGGATTGTAAATATTTGGATTTTTTTTTACAGTAAATATCTAAAAGTTTTTTTTTTTTTTTCCTTTTTAAACAAAGAACATGTTTCATATATCAAAAGGTGAACCCTTTGGAGTACAAACAATGAATACTCACTACAAGCAAAATTTTCAATCCAGGATGGATAATTGTTTAACCATAAATTAGGATCGGAAGAGAGTCCAATCCTAACTAATTTATGTGCTAATCCAATTGAATACCTGACTAGCATGAGTAAAAGATAGCTAAATAAAATTACTTTTCATCCCCTGAATATCCCATAATATCAGATGAGCTTCAGCTATGGTATCTGTCTCTCCATTCAACATAGAAACTACTAAAAGAGAGTCCGAGCAGATTCTCACAATATCAATTTCCAATTTCTAAGCCAATTGAAGAGAGCATCCAAAATAGCATGGCCCTCTACACATAGAGGTGATACCAGCGAACTATGGGAATTAATCATAACCGCTTTAAACTTTATCCACCTGTGCTCCTAATCACTACACCAATGCCCATCATATTGTTGTCATGATCACAAGCAGCATCAACATGAATAATCTTCTCATCACCCACATTTGCATGGTAAGAATCATTCAGATAATCATGAACAATAAATATAAGTTAAAAACCTTTGCAGGATAATTAATATCTAAGAATTAAATGTTTTATTGGTTTTTTATGGAAAAATAATTTAAATTATTAGATTTAATTAAAATATTTATATTAGACAATTAATTAATTGATAATAACTTAAAAAAAATTAAAACTAATTTACATGTCAAAGTAATGATTAATTTTCTCTCTTCTCTCTCCTTTCTCCCATTTTTTCAAGGGAAAAAAATATCTCATCTCCAAAAACAATTTATTCACAAGGTTATTATTATTATTATTTTATAATGTTTCTATGTAGTCTATTAAAAAGGTTTAGAAAATTAGAACAATTTGGGTCTCTATATACTTTATATTGAAATAATGATTTGGTCCATAAACTTTAGTTTTGTAACTATTTTGTCTCAATCTTTTCCAATATATAATAATGTTTACTAGTTAGCTTTAACACATAACGTCAAAATGAGTATAGTTCAACGATAATTGACACGTGTCCTTGACAAAAAAAAAAGTTAGAGGTCTAAATCTCCCACCTCCAAATGTTATTCAACTAAAAAAAGCTTTAGCACATAATAATCATTATACCTTAACATTTGTAACAATTTTAGTCTTTGCTATGTAAAACATTGTTAAACTATTTATGGATTAAATATTTTTATAAATTAAATGTAGTAAATAATTTTTCAATAAAAGCTAATACTCCATGTTAGTGAGATTTTTCATAATAAGAACTACGTCGTCATACTAAATTTTAAAATATATGAACTAAATTGTTAAATATCAAAGTTTATGAAACCTAAACCAAAAATGTTATATACAATATACTAAATGTTGATACTGGATTTCATATTATCGAGTCAACAGTAAATTCGTATTGGGGGGGAACAATTATGTGTCTGTGATAGCGCATAGCGAGATATGTTTTCCGTTACAATTCGGTTAGTCTTTGAGTAATTCGTAACCATTTTATTGTTCTTTAATGTTTATTTTGTAGGAAATTGTTATGTTGAGCTTAATTGAGAAATTGGAGTCAAATGGAGTTCAATCTTAAAAAAAAAAAAAACGTCGAGACGCTCTCGACGAATTTTCCAGAATCACGATATCGCGACGCTGTCCATAGCGTCTCGACGCTATCGGCAGATTTTCTATAAATTCATTATTTTGTGCTATGGATTATTGGGGGAGTCCAATTGGTGAGATTTTAGTCCTAATTTCGACTAGAGACCTTTTGTGGGAGCTAAAGGCAAGGCCAAGGAGCGGGAATCAAGCGAGAAAACGTGGAGATCGTGACGGGGACGTGCGGTGTCGGCAGATTTGAGTTTTCCTTTCTCTTTCCCTTAACTCTTGTAGTTTTTATGGCTTTTCTTGCAATTAGTGTTTGTGGTTTAAAGACTATGCATTGCTAATTGTTTGTCTTAGGGATTGATGTAGTTGTTTTAGGTTGTTGGATTGATTTGTGGTATGAATATGCATTTATTTTACCTATGCAATTATGGTTAAATGCTTTCAATTACTTGATCACTAGTTGAATGATTTGAGTGTTGAATCTTGCTCGAGAGAGGGGATTTGGCCTAAGACTTACTTTATTTAACATAACTTTAGAAGTTGCTTGAAGAACTAAACTCAAAGCCTTGCATGTTAATGAACTTAGATAGGGATATCAAGTTGGTTGCCTGCATGAGAATCAATTATGCTCGGGAGAGATAGTTGTGATAAAAGGTTCCTAGACTTGGTAGAATAATTGCATGCTAAATTCATCCCATTAATTTATCCTCAATCTCAACAATGAAATCAATTCTCTAAGGGGCTGTTTGGGGCGCTGGGTTGGTTATAATAGCTGGGGGGTTATAATAGCTGGGGGATTATAATAATCTGGGGGTTATAATAGTCTGTGTTTGGGGTGCAGAGTATTATAATCTGGGATAAAATAGTCTGTGTTTGGGGTGCAGATTATTATAGTCTGGGATAAAATAGTATGTGTTTGGGGTGCAGATTATTATAGTATGGGATAAAATAGTCTGTGTTTGGGATGTAGATTATTTTAGTATGGGTTAAAATAGTCTGTGTTTGCAATGTTGATATGTTTAACATTAGGTTCTGAATCAAAGGTTCAAGCTAATTATTTTTTTTTCCTGAATTTTTTATTTATTTTCCTCATGCAACTTTGTACGCCAAATACCATATTTTGCAAATATTAATAAGAAAAATGTTTGAGTTTAGCTGTAAGAAATAAAAAATAATAATAAAGTTACAGGTATAGGGTTAAATTATGTGCTTAATTTAAAAGGAAACAAAAATAACTTAAGATAAAGGTTGATTTTCTTTGTTTCAGAGTCATGGTTTTTTCACAAAATAAGTAATTTTATGATTTCATATAGAAAAACAATATTTGTTTCATTTATGTATTTCCACCATTTTTGTATTCTTCATTATCAAAAGAATCGAATAAACTAGAAATCAAATAAAATAAAAACTTGAGTAGTATTTGTTTTAATTATTATTATCATGGTGAACTTCTATACGGTTAGTATAATTTGGAATGAAAAAAATAGTATGGTGAAGGTAAACATTCATATACTCCATGATCAAAAGTAATTATGTAATAGAACTTTATATTTATATACGTACAAAGACAACATAGTATTTAACTCCCTAGAATTGCACAAAAAATTATATTTGGGAGTTAGTGTTGTCTTCTATGGGCCACCATGATTGTGGCACAAAAATATTGTTTCCACCAAATATTTAAGTACTAACAGGTAGAAAATTCTTGAAAACAAAGGTAATTGTGAATCAGCATCATTGGTTGAAGAGTGATGGCTCAGCCGTGTTTGTGCAGGAGGAGTTCACAGTACTCCAACTTTAGAGCAGCCGGAATGGAGAAGAAGCTCTCTGTCGCTTTCATATTATTGAAAAGGATATCCATGAGCTTGACCCTCTTTTGGTTATCCAATTCCGGTACCTCCGTCAAGTGGGTGACAATTTTATCTCGGAAGTCAACCTCTGTGACACGTTTTTTTTCAGGCCACTCTGCAATTGACTTCAGTTGCTCTGTAAACGAGGTGACAATTTCTGCTATGTGCGTGTCAGACCCAGACCTCTTCCTCTTGCTCCCACGTGACGACCTTCCAGTTGGGCAACTTTGACTGCCTGGCGTACCCCGAGGTTCATCCTCTGACATGTTCGCAGTGGGCATGGTGAACGGCGGGATGTGGGTGTCGTTCTCTGGGGATGCACTCAGGTCTATCTCATCATCTGGCATGTTCGATCCCATCTCGCCCATCACCTCTGACACCTTCCCCGTGGCTCGATCCTTTCCAAAGACATATGCCAAGTCTTCAAAATGCGGGAAAGGCTTGTTACGCATGCCTTTTGCGATAGGATGCCCCTGCATTAACCCAAAAGTTTATGTTAGGAAGTCATAAAATATGAGAAGTTAACACAATGACACGTTCTTACCTTCACCCACAAGTCAAATGTTTCCTTCTCTGCCTCGATGCATTTAAATTCATCATTCCAGCCAAAGCCGCTACATCCAGGGCCCAACATCTCCGCAATTGCTTGGTATTGTTTCTTTAAGGTGCGAACCCTAGAGTCGATGCTGCTCTGTGCTGGAACGTCATGTCCAGGCAGTTTCTCCCTCATCAAATTCTCCAACTGCCCCAAATACCCAGCTTTGAATGTCCCATTATCGGACCTCCAACCGCCTGCATGAACTAAGGACACGAGGGACTCCACCAGCTTTGCGTCCTCGTTCTTTGTCCAAATGTGTTTTGGAGCTCTTAACGAACTGGTCATTCTGTTATGTGAATACGCATAGTGTGAAAATGTTAAACTAAACTATAACGTAATAAAAATCATGTACACGAAGACCATGGATGAAAATCTCATTAACTAAGATACACGAGTACATTAGCAATTAGAATCTAAACAGTTAATACAACCAGCGAATAATACTTGAACTAGAAGAAGCAATTCCTAAATTCATTAGCTATTACGTAACTCCCAATTCGAAAACATCTGTATTGCCAACTCATCCCTCCACCGGCTCCATTCGTCGGAAGTCTCAATGAAATTGATATTCTCACCATCAGTTGTAATAGAAGCAGAATCCACCTCATCCAGCTCATCAGGAATTTCACGGTCACCCATCTCTCTATTAATAAGATTGTGAAGTAAGCAGCATGCTGCGATGGTCCGCCCTTGAATTCGAACTGGATAGTACGATTTCCCTCGGAGGATAGCCCACATTCCTTTCAACAAACCAAATGCCCTCTCAATCACGTTCCTCGCAGATGAATGTTTCATGTTAAAGAATTCGTTTGGAGTAGTTGGTGCATTCCCTGCACCACGCCATTCAGAGAGGTGGTAACGTTCCCCTCTATACGGTGCCAGGAAACCCTCTGCGTTAGGGTACCCAGCATCGCACAGATAATAATAGCCTGTGGAATGTGATATTGGCTCAGTACACCTTCCTAAGGGTTCTACGGTGAAAGGAAAAAAGATCTGATTATTTACCCTTCGGAACTGTGAGTCCGTTTGGCAATGTCAACTCAACAAACACATTTATTAATTGAATAAACCATGAATGTGTGTTAAGCAATCATCATTTTTTAAAAAAATGAAATCTGAACTCAACAGTGTATTAGATACATTTATTACAAATTGGGCAATGTCAACTCAACAAACACATTTATTAATTGGAGATGGGAAAAAGATTATGTTATTGCATAAAGTGGAAAACTTGGCCGGCCTCAGGTACTTGAAATTCATTCATGTATATTGAATTTCATGTATAATGTTTGAATACAGAAACAGATATCACAAAGGAGGTGCCTCAAGGTTCAAAATCAAAACACAAGAAGATCGTCCATAAACATCAACAATAATCAACAAGTTTCACGAAGGCAATCCAACATCAATTTCTAATGCAACAACACAAGCAATCAATCATACTGAAAAAGGAAAAAAATAAACAGGAAGAATTCAAATTTACAGTCATCCCAAAAATTGAAACATGAAGAATGGTCGTCCAAGAGCATCAACAACAATTAGCAAATTTCAAAAAGGCAATCCAACATCAATTCAATCCTAACACATCGACAAAATCAATCCAACCAAACTAAATAAAAACACAAATAGAAAAAACACAAATTAACCATAAATCAATCAAGAACAGGATTTTTTTTTTTTTTTTAAATGTAAGCAAAGAGAGCAAATATACAGAGAAATTTGTAACTCTTTTCCTTTACACGCATCAGATACAAATGTTTCAGAAAATCAGAGAACAATTTTAACTAAAAAAAATGGTAGAAAACGTTCATCATCGGCCAGTCAAGACTAACCTTCGAATTACCTTCCCCCACCAGGCTCGCGGACATGCTCCATTCAACCCCTACCAAGCAAATTAACCCATCAAATCCAACATGCATCATCAAATAGATGAATAGGAATGCGGCAAGAGGAGGAACAATGTTTCAGAGCGGTGAGGGAGAATAAAAGAAAAGAGGGTTTCAGATCTGGTGAAAAACACCGATCTGAAAACCGAAAATCGAACCACATGAATGAAGAAGGCAAATCGATACGACTAATAGAAGAATAAATCGATGGACAAGAGAGACGAAGAGATCTGATTGAGAGAACAAGAACAAGAGCAACGAAGACATCCGATTGGGGGGAAGAGCAACGTTGCAGTCTTGCAGGCGAAAGTGAAACCCTAGATCTGAAAGAGGAGAACAACCATTCGAGAAAGAGAGCAAGAATGCCACTGTGGAGAATGAGTAAAGAAGTGAGGCTGAAACAACCTTGTGGAGAAGAAGGATTCGAGAAAGAGAGTTGTGTGCGTAACGAGGGTTCTCTCTCGAATCCAAAAGGGGGAGAGAAGAAGGATTCGAGAGAGAGCGAAAACTGTGCGTAACGAGTAAAGAAAACGGGCGTGGAGAAATAGGAGTGTACTGTAGCGAAACGGTGTGTAAAGAAATCGAACAACCCGTGTAAAATAAACCGTGGGCCAAACACCGCGTGGGAGAAAATAACGCATGCTATCGTAACTAATTCGGGGGCCCAAACGGCCCCTAAGAGTCTTTCCATTTGAGTCTCCACCTTTATTTTATGCTTTTTGTCTTTAGATTTATCTTTTATCATTGAGTTTTGCTCCCTAAATAAAATTGGACAAGATTATTCACGGTACCTAATTTGCTAGAAAACCAATCCAGAGGACGACACTCGTTTAATCACGAAAACACTATATTATTACTTGACATGTACACTTGCGGTAAGCAAATTGCGCATCAGTATGCAACAAAAAGGGAACTGAGCACCGATACAATGCTAAGCCATACACACTTTGGCGCTCAAGTTAGAATAAGGTTCAAAGATTGCTTAGAGAGCTTATACCGTAGTAAACAAGTAGGTATTTTGGACGTACCTTTCCCTCTTTCGGAACATTCTATTTATAATACCGAGTAGAATAGTGAAACGTCTGACATTTATGTCTCCGAGAATCCTGCCTTGGTTATCAAATCTTTTTTACTGCCGGTTACGAATCGATAATCGTCGTTAGACTTGGTCAGTCGTAACAGTCGTTGGCATTGACCTTTAGTTTATCTGTAGGACACTTAGACGTCTAACCTCTTACGACCTTTCAATGGTCGTGGTTCGTCTACCCCTTATCATAAACCTTGGACGACCCCTATGTAGTCGACATTTTGGCCCTGTTAACTACTCTCAGGGTCTTGGGATTTTAACGGATCTCTTGAGCTCCTTTTGACCTCTTAAGTCATTTTTCAGACTTAAAATCCTAATGGACTTAATGTCAGGTACAATTGAAATTCTACTCTCAACACTAAAGTTAATAAACTAAATTGGTGTTTGAAGGAGAGTACAATGACTAAGTTAAAGTGAGATGAGTGATAATTGAAATATATTAATGATCAAGAGGTTAGGGGTTTGAATCACAATCTTTTGTTGAACTCAAACAAGAAAAAAGAAAAAATAATAAGTACAATGGCTAAAAGTATTTTATAACCTAAAATTTAATAGCATTGAGAAATAGTTATCAACCTTGGCTTGTGTATCAAGTCATAATCACAAAAGAAATAGTTCCTTATTTGGCAACCTTGGCTTTTTGTCTTATTTACCTCACAACCTTCCATATAAAAAGGCTTCCCCTATTCGTCCGTTTTTCACTTTCGACAACTTTGCCGATTCATCCTCTCTCACATCCGCCAATTCCGGCCTAGACCCACACTTTCCTTTTTTTTATTACATTTTAGTCCCTCAACTTTTACATCTCTAAATTTTTTAAATAATTATTTTAGACTTTGAACTTTGGTTCTTATTCTAAAATATTTATTTCAATCTCCAAATTTAAAAAAAATGTAACCATTTTTTAAAGTTCAGAAATTAAATTGGACATTTAATAGAATAAATTCCATTTCAAAAAATGAATAAATAAAATAAAACAAATTTGAAAGTCTATATAATTTTATTTTTGTTTTTAAAATTTCACGTATATTTATACCACAATCAGAAAAGTCAGAAAAGTAAATGAAATTTGTCGGAGAGTTAGCGGATGTGGTCGAAGCCCAATCGGCAGTGTAGAACTGGACGGCCCAAATCGAAGGCCCAATTTGGTTTCTCCCTATAAATAAGGTATCCGAAAGCTTTCCGAAAACCTCTGAAATTGAAGAATCTGAGTGAAAGAAAAAGAGAGAAAGATGTGCGGTGGTGCCATCATCTCTGGTTTTATTGAAAAGAAGCGCAGTCGGAAGCTTACTAATGGATCTCTCTGGTCCGACATCGACCCTTTTTCCGACCTCCTCGGCCTCGATTATTCCAATGGTATTTGTCTCTTCGTTTTTTTTCAACTTTTTATTTTTTTTAAATCATTATTAGCTGAGTATCGAATCATGGAGTAGAGTTAGAAATTTTTTAGAAGAGGGGTAAAAATTTTAATTTTTTTTTTTTAATGTGTAATGGGACCGGCAGATTATAAAAAAAATTACAAATTTCTTTAATTTTTCATTCAGTTAGGCAATTGCTTTGATTTCTTTTCTTCTTCTTTTCATTAATGAATAAGTATACGTGTTTTATCTACTTTATAGGATCAAAATCAATTTGTTCATATTTTATTCCAATGGTTTGAAAAAAAAATGATTCCTATTTTAAAATGGTTATTTTACAGAGAGAATAAAAAATTAGTGTACTGGATTTGATTTTTTTTAAAAAAAAAATCCAGAAGGGAATGGAAATTTCGATCGTGATCGGTATTGAACTGTGATTGGTTTACTGGTTTGTAGTGAAAAGTGAGAAACCTCAGAAAAGAGAACCAGCTACGGCGGAGACGGCGGCGGCCCCGCCTCTGCCGCCGGAGAAGGCTCGAAAAGCTCGGAAAAATATGTACAGAGGAATCCGGCAGCGGCCGTGGGGAAAATGGGCGGCGGAGATTCGGGACCCACATAAAGGCGTCCGAGTTTGGCTCGGCACTTTCAACACCGCCGAGGAAGCCGCCAGAGCCTACGATGAGGCGGCGAAAAGGATCCGAGGAGAAAAGGCAAAACTCAACTTCGCTCCTCCGCCGCCGTCGCCGCCGTTACTGGAGGCTCAGCCTCAAATCCCGGCTAAAAAACGCTGCGTCCTTCCCGAACAGACTGGGGATTGTTTCAGTTCCACCGGCCCGGCGCCGCCTGGCACACGTGCGAACAACTCGTGTGAGAACGACGGGTTCTACTACGGCGAGGAATGGGCGAGTTTGAGATCCTTCCTGGGTCTGGATTGTGAAGAGCAACAACCGAGTCAACTCGGTGGAAGTGACGAGTTTGACCGAGTTGCTGAGGACCTGTGGATGCTGGACGACATGTCGTTGAATCAGCAGAAATTCAGTCAAATGGTGTAGAACTCCGATTGACTGTTTTGTCCGACATGTCGTTTTATTGCTATGTACGTTTTGAATATTTTATGTGTTTTAATTGAAGTGTGTAGCCTGTAGATATATGGTGATAGATTGAATAAAAGCTAGCGATATGAACAAATCCTTCGTTGTGTTATTGTTTTCGTTGGAACGACATGTCGGTTCGTGTATCAGCTATCAGATCAGACTGCTTCTCTTTGTTTTTAATATTCACCGCTTTGAATGGATGGTCTTTGTGTTTGACTCTTTTTCTCTGACATGTTACTCTTGTCTTGTGTCGACACAATTTTAGTAATTTAAATATATTATTTTAATCATCTTTGTTAAAATATAATTATCTGCACCCAATAAATGGTGTAGGAAATCCACATCTTTTGTAATTCTTTTTTAATTATTATTTTTTTATTTTTTAATGCATATCTGAAAAGATAACATTAAGAACTACGCAGTTTTTAATATAATAATTAAAATATAAATTGACTAAAATATAAATAATTGTTGGTTAAAATATATTTTTGGAAGTTCAATTTTTATCCTTTTATTAGAAAACTAATAATAATAAGTGAACAGTTTTGTTTTATAGCAAAAAGATAAAATCTGTTGAAAAGTAATTTCACGTATGTAAGAGAGAGAACTGATTTAAGGAGAAAAAAAAACATTTTTAACCTTTTTATTTTTTAAACTAACCCTAAACTTGGAAAGTTAATTTCATTAGATTAAATCCCAAACTTAGCAAGTTATATCAATTGTAACCCTAAACTTTCAATTTCATCCAATTGAATCTCAAACTTATTAAATCATATCGATTTTAACTTCAAACTTGCATAAGTTAACTTTCCGCTTGAACCACCGTTAAAGCAAGTAATTGATTATTTCTTTTTTTTTTTCTTAATTCACATTGCACATGAATTGGTTATTTATATATTAAATAAAATATTGGAGAAACTTTTATTGATGAAAAGATTTACGTGAGTTCTCTCATTTTTTTTCTTAATGCATTTGTAGGTTTCGTAACTTTTTTTTAGTTACTTCATAAAACATGCAACTATAGATGGTGGAAAAGCAATTTTGGAGTTTTTTTTAGATGGCTTGTTCTTGTTGTTGAGAACTTTGTAAGAGTTTTTTTTCCTGCTATCTAAGATTATGAAAGCAAAGTAACTTTGGAGATTTTTTATTTTCAAATATTTGCTGGGTTTTTTTTTTTTTTTTGCTTCTAAGAACTTTGTGGACTTTTTTTTTTTTTTTGGCTAATTAGAAGAATGTGCAACAACTCAGGGGCAATGTGAAGAGAGAGAATTGTCAATTACACGTTTTAATGACAATTTTAATGAAAAGTTGACCAAAAGTCTACATTGCAACAAAGTTTGAGGTTCAAATTAATACAGTTTGTTAAGTTTGGGATTCAATTTGATGAAATTGAAAGTTTAAGGTTAAAATTGATACAACTGCTAGGGTTCAAATTTGATTTTTTTTTTTTTTTCCATAAAAATATTTGCTAACTAGTGAGGAGTTAAATTTATCCAATTTTTCATTAAAAAAATTTTAAACCAATATTTTTCTTAAAAAAAATAGTATTGTTATATGTGGGATCTACAAAATACAACTTTCATTAAATAAGAAGGAAAAAAAAAAGATAAAAAAGAAATGGTATAATTTTTATTTTTTATTTTTTTATTCAACCATTGCACACGGATGGAAAATTGAGTCACCCACTTATGGAATGGTAATTGGTATCTTATTGAATGAGTGATGCTTAGATCGAAACGATATTAAAATATTAACTATTGTGATAATTGAATATGCATATAAGATGCATGACCGCATCCTAAGTATAGTTTAATAGTTAATGTATCTCTACCTTTTCTAATCGATCGTGAGTTTGAATCTCCACACTTACACTGTATTTGTGATATAATATCCTACAAATTTGTTTTGAATTATTATATAATTGTTTCTCCAAACCACGTATATTTTAAAAGAAGAATAACTTCAATTGTTTTGAAAATAAACTAAAATTTCATATATCAATCCTGAACCTGCCAGATCTTTCTTTGTTTTTATATAAGAAGTATCAGATTTCACTAAGTCTATTTTGTAAGAAATTTCGAACCAGATCATTTGTACTAACTTCAACAAAGGAAACGCAAGCTTCTTCGATCAAAGAGCTTTTTTGCCTCCGTCCCAATTCAACAATAAACAAGTCCGAACTAATTGAATGCTTGTTCCAAAAAAATAGTCGAATTGGTTTGCCATTTTCATAAAGGATATAATTGACAACTCTAAGCTCCAGAATATCCCTTACTTGCAATAGATCATGTGGAAAAAGTGTTACTAAATTTATACCACCGGTTAGACCATATATGATTACAGGTCGAACAAAAACAAAATACCTTTTCTTCTTAGGTGTGATCCACTAGACATAAATCCAAATTTTCAATTATTTATTTATTTATTTATTTTTATTTACTAAGAGCCTAAATACTGTTAATAAAAACTCAATATTTTCGTTGACATTAATATTGATACTTAAATAACTATTGTAGCAAACAACATGTCTGATATCTATATGGAAAGCAATTGAAATGTTGCGAACTCAAATAATAATATGCAAAAAGCTTGAAGAGCACTGAGACGAAATAATTGAAAAAAAAAAAAAAAAAAAAAAAAAAAAAAAAAAAAAAAAAAAAAAAAAAAAAAAACTCTGGAAAAGAAAGATGCATGAACGAAACTTGAAAATGGTCCCATTGAGATCCAAAAGTGGGGCCTGAAATCAAAATGACGGTTGAAAAAGGAAGGGTTTAATCAACTCAAAATTCTCCCTTTCTTCTTTGCCTGATTTCAAAATCAAAATGGCTTTGACACGTTCATCATTGCATGTCGTCCTCTGAAATTCAACCGATTTACTCCATAAAGTGGTTTTATTTTTCAAATTACTCTTAAACGATTAGCCTTCTTTGGGCCCCTTGTGTTTGCTTGAAAATTAAATATTTAGGATTATTGTAATGGGTGGTAAAATTATGGTGCATAATGACAAATATAACAAGTTTTTAAAATAATTGTAAATATGACAAAGTTTTTAAATGAATTTTGTATATTCCTGAATTGCCCCTGTCCCTGATTTGTGTCTGCATCTTCTTCATAGAAATCTTGTATCACAGATAGAAAATTTTTCTATGGGTGATACTCACTATTTTCTATGACTAATAGAAAAAGTGATAGAAAATCTTTATAGAATCTATCAGTGATCTTTCTCTCACTAATAGAATCTAGAGGGGTATTTTAGTAAATGCAACACACATACCATCTGTTTTCACGACACAACAATCAAATCCTTTTAGAACGTCAATATGAGCATAGTTCAAACGTGTACTAATGATCAAGGGGTTTGTGGTTCAAATCTCTCATCCCACATATTGTTAAAAAAAACAACTTAAATATTTCGACCAGGGGTCAAATGTTCGAATTCTCCCAACTTCACATTTTGAAATAAGAAAAAGAGATATCCCTACAACTTAGAAAATATATGCTAATATAAGTGTTGCCAATAATTCCATTCCAATATACAATAATTTTGAACAAAGAGACTGAAAAAACCAATTGGCTTGAAGATATTTGGTTCACTATACTCCATATTTACTTGATATAAAAAAAGAGGGAAAACTTTTTGGAAAATTTATTGGGAGAAAGCAAAAAACTTTTCAAGAGACTATTATACGCAATGAGTGAAATTTTCTATTCAAGAAATCGATTTTCCTTCAAGCTTGAAATCGTTTCTTGCAAATTGTCTTTTAAGAAAATGATTGTGCACTAAAATTTCGCTCCAAGTCCACGAACATAATGCCAATATAATCCAAACAACCTCAGTTTTCTCAAGCAAATCCCACAATAACCTTATTTTCAAGAAAGCTTTCAAAATTACAATATTAAAAAAAAATCCGTTCAAGACAAGTGGTGGACACTATTCCTCGGACAACAAGGCAGAAGAAAAAATCTAATGAAATCTGACCTTATCCAAATTCCAAATTGTGCTCTATAAAAAATTGCAATAAATTCTAAGTGAATCCTCACCGTGATTTTGCATAGCCAGTGGATAAACATAGTGTGAGTAACGTGAATGAATATCCATTAACTTGTCAAATCTATGAACAGGATAAAATTTCAGCTTTACAACAATGGAAAATCCTAGAAAACAAATCTCAGTTGATTTAACTTATCAAGAGACTTTATAATACTATAAAAGAATCTAACTAGAATGCCCACATCTCCATGTTTTCTTCCAAATAAGTGTGGCATTGACAACAAATGAAAATCAGAACAGAAAAACACTTTCAAATAAGTATGGCATTGACAACCCATCATCATCTATCTGTACAGTGTTGATAAGGACTGAAAAGACTATACAACTCTCAGGCATAATCTTACTTGAGTAGTTGAGTTTCTGTAGATCAGGCAGATGAGTACTGAAATAAAAGGAGATTGAATCTAAAACAAAAGTTACACGGCAGATATAACAGTCAGCTTAAACATAAGTTAACTTAACCAGTTGAACTTAGAAAAAAAAAAAGCAGCAGACATAACAGCAACCTAGCTAGTAGCTACTCAAAAAGAAGGTACTCTAGTTGCCTAATGGTAGAAAAAATGGCAAGTCAGCCCTATTAAGATACAAGTTATGAGTATAAAAAAGTTAGGTTAAATCATTATAACAAAGATTCTAACAACCCAATTACAGCAGGTTAAACTCATGCATCAAAGGGTTGGACAGTTGACACCAAACAAAGAGAATAACGTGACAAACGATGAAACCAGGCAGTTTCTTAGAAAGTCAAAAACAATGGGTAAAAACAAGCAAAAGTTTTCCGCCCACGGAATTCTCTCACAGGCTTAAACACGAACATTTATCCATTATAAGAATTAATGATAAGCACCAGCCAAGAGAGCTCAACCAAATGCCTAAAGGAACTAAAGATTAAGAATTAAGATATCAGATTTCTAAGGCACAGATTTCCATGTGTAATTTCGAATCAATTTACTGAGATGAAACAATGTGAATATTTACAAAATATACATAGCAATTGTCAATTGAATACAAGAGATTCATAGCCAGTTTTCCCTTCCAGAGATTGATGATTGAGAAGAGAATTGTACCAATCAACAAACAGAGATTAATCTCATCGACAGTTTCCCCCTTTCGGAGTTCCCAATTGCATTGGCTGCAAATCTAACAACCTTCTTGAACGCAAAATGAACACAATTCGAGAGCGCGATCCAACAAACCACCTCGTAAACGAAATAATACGCCGGATTAGAAGAAGATGACGACGATGACGATTCGTCCCAATCACTCCCCCCAAATCTATCGGAATTCCAACCCCTACCGCCGCTGCCGCCACCTCCGCCGTACGATCCGTCAAAATATCCGCCGCCGAATCCTTCGTCCTCGCCGCCCTCAGAATCATCGCTGTACAATCTACGCTTCGTGCGCCGCTTTCTGCGGAGAGACGTCCGAGAGGCCGATCGGCATGAAATCGATTTGACAGGCGGTGGAGCAATAGTTGCGACGGGGAACAGTGCGGCCGATAATTGAAGAGCTCCGGCGGCGGAAGACGGCGGGATCTGGTCGGTGATTAAATCGGTGGCGGAGATACAGTAATTGGATACAAAATCGAGGCGATTGAGGAATTTGGCGAAGCCAAGACCATTGTTGGCGACCATTGAAAGGGTTCCAGCGACCAGAGAGGTATCCATTGCAATTGAAGGGTTTCGAATTGGAGAAGAAATGGGAATTCGAAGACGAGAGATCTAGGGATTTAAAAAATTGGGGACAATCGAAGAGAAAAGAGAAGGAAAAATCAAAGAGGAAAAGAGAAGGCGGACGAACCACGCCACGACAGTGGAATCTGAAGACGCCGCGTGTTCAAAACGCGAGGCTAGACCAATTCGCTCACGGCAATGGTCCGCCGCCCAAATTTACTGGGCCGGCCCGGGGTGGATATGGGCCTTAAGTATGATTCTTGGGGCAACAAGAAAAATGGCTACAAATAAAAAGGTGGCTTGAAAAATGGCTACAAACGTTTGTAAATTAAATAAGATGGCTAAACCATTTATTAATTAATAATTCCCTAATTATACAAGACAAAAATGCCCCTCAACAAACTTCCTAACGTGTTGTTAACGTTTAAAACCAAAATCATTTAAGAGAGATAAAAAAAACACCCCTAAAAATAGTTGGAGACATTTTAGGAGGTTTAAAAATACGAAAATAAAAAAGACAAAACTATTTTGAAACCCAAATGTACCAGACCCTAGTTGTTCCCCGGGAATAGGAGTAAATACCTTGTCGGACAATGAGTACAAAGTTCAACCACCCCGTCAGTAGAGAGAAACACCTCTGAACTCCATTGAGAACCTCTGAAAAATTAAGAAACCGAAATTATGACACATCTGCTGAAAAATTAAGAAACCGGAATTATGACACACCAATGAGTACAAAGACCCTAGTTGTTCCCCGGGAATAGGAGTAAATACCTTGTCGGACAATGAGTACAAAGTTCAACCACCCCGTCAGTAGAGAGAAACACCTCTGAACTCCATTGATCAGGAACAACATCCCTGTCCATCTGCATATTTACTACCTGCACCTAAAACCTGTCCATCTGCATATTTACTACCTGCACCTAAGAACCTTGAACTTTGTACTCCTTCCCCAATAAAGGTATTTACTCCTTTATTTATTTATAGCCATTTTTCTTGTCAAAGTTCAACCCCCTTCAGTAGAGAGAAACACCTTCGAACTCCATTAATCGGAAACAACAGTCCTGTCAATAGGAAGATTTACTACCTGCAACTAAGAATACCTGAAAATTTTTAAAAACAAATAAGAATACAGTAATTATGATACCTTAGCTGCTGCAATTATGAGTTGTCATAACACCGCCCACCCTCCCACCAGAACCGCCTTCATGCACCAGCCCGTCCGTCCATCTTCATCTTCCACAACCCTCCCTTCCCACCATTGCCCCCCTTGAAAGACTTAATCCTCCATTTCCCACCATTTTCCACCCCCCAACACAGAGTGTATCCCAATCCCTACCTCTCGCATCGCGCCGGCGACCCACATCCGCCGTGCCGACGACCTTCTTCCGCCGTGCCGTTGAGACTCTTGCTTGCCCCACATCCTCCATCGATTCTCCTTCTGCACGAGGACTGTACAATTTCTCAGAAATTCAAACCAAGGTAACAGCTTCATTCTCATTCCCTTATATTAGCAACAAACTGATACATTCCCCCAAGATTTTAGGGATTTCGTTATTACATTCCCCCGAGTGGTATGTACTGATAAATACCATTTCTATTAGACATGAACAACTTCATTCCGATTCCCTTATATTAGCAACAAGCTGATACGTTCCCCGAGATTTTAGGATTTCGTTATTACATTCCCCCGAGTGGTATGTACTGATAAATACCATTTCATCGTTATTACAACTTCTCTGGAAAAAGTGTGCTTGTGGTATACTCATATGTATGTGTGCGTACACATTGACATGTCTAATAGAAAAAATGCTTTGATTTGTCTGTACTATTATATACATCCATGGAATGGTCTAATGTGTCTACTTGTGTGTGTATACACTTAATCCCCCCTGTATTTGAGTTAATCACCCCCTGTATCGTGTATGTCTGGAATGCCCAATAAAAATACACTTTGTCTTTGTCTGTGTTGCTATATGCAACCATAATAACCCCCGTACCATGTTCACCTGAATGCAAATACCTGATGAAATGCCATAACTGATATCTGTATATAGTATTACATACATACGTGTTCTGCATGCATCCTGTGTGTATGCATACTTACCCTAGTCCCACCCCCATATGAGTTATATATACGCTGTAGTTTATATGTACTGTCATCTGTCTGTATGTACTGCTACTTACGACTTTTATTGTTGTTCTTTTGTAACATGGATAATGAGGGGCAAAATGTGAGGGATAAAATCTTTTTTTTTTATCGTTGGAAACGCTGAACCTAAGTCTAAAAAATAGGTAGATCTTTTTATACACTTGAACACAAACCGCCAACTGAACTCCCTATAAATCGGGATTCATCCATCCCGAAAAAAGGGGGGAGAAACTGAATGAAAACAAAAAAAATCTGTTAACGGCGTTTGTCTATAGTCGTATATACTAGGGGTAAAAATGTCAAAATAAATCTAGAAAACAGTTCCTACTATTCCGGTAGCCACGCCTGCAAAGATCAAACTTCCGTAGCCAAAAATCAAGCCCACTTTTTTTTTGTAGCCATTTAGCACAATTCCCCATGATTCTTTTGGACTTTGAAATTGGGCTAATGGATCAGAAAGTCTAGCCCAAATATGACCCGACGATATTGGTAGAATTAAGGGACAACTAGATAAATGGTTATTTTTAATGGGACATTTTGAAAAATGGTCATATGATTTTTTTTTTTCATTTGAAAAATCGTCAATTGCTATTTTTAGTAGATTTTTTTCTTTTTACAACGAATCCAACCTAAAATAAAAAAAAAAAAAATCAACAATGAGAGAGTTGTAGAGTTTAAAATATATATATATATATATATATATATATATATATATATATGTGTGTGTGTGTTAACTTTTACCCTAAGATTAGGGAGTGCACGAAAATGTTTGTGTATATTTAAATTACTAAATTCAGTAACACAAAAAATCCTATTTTCTTTTCCAAACCCTATATTGTCTTGTTGGGTATTCAATAACCTAACTTCAGTGTATTTAGTAAACTTGTAAATAATTTAAATCATCTTGAAAAACGGGAAGTAATCATAACTCACAAATATTCTTTGAATAATAAAAAACATTCAAGTTTATAAAAAGAAAAATTATGCCATGTATTTAGTAAACAAATTATACAAATACAGTGTATATAGTAAACTAACCTATTAGACAACATGCAAATAATTTTACTATAGTAAACATCAAATCATCTAAAAAACGAGAAGAAATCATTACACACTATTTCCCTTAAACTTAATTAAAAAGTTGGGATGTAGTATTCACCTTGTTTTGTAAAAAAATTATGAAATCTTTGAGATTCTTCCCATTTTAATTTCTTCTGTTTGTGCGGTCTTTCTCATTCTCATCTTCTTCCAACCATTACAAACAAAATTCTTGAGAACCTATCTTTTTCTTTTGGACACCATCTTCCATTCTAATCTTTCTCCAAAAGCTTTCATTTGGAAACCATTGAAGACTTTGAAAAAAAATAAAAAATACTTTGTGTTGAAAAATAGAATGTGAAAAGAAAAATAATGATAGATAAATACAAAATACAGTGTTTAACATACCTATAATGTTAGATCAATAACCCTTACAATGGTGATAAGAATGCTAGAGCAAAAAAATTGATGGATAGCAAAGTTAGGAAAAATGATGGATAGCAAAGCTAGGAAAAACGATGAAGATGTTGATTTAATAATTAAAATCTAAGAATCTAAGCAGAAATTAAAAATGAAAACCTAATTTCTATGTAATCTTTCACTTTTGGAAAGAAGATCCTCACGAAAATAGGTTAAAAAAACGGTTTAACCAAATCTGTTCTGCCATTTTTCAAGAATACAGTGTATATCTAGCCATTTATAAGGATTTTCTAGAATTAATTCTTAAAAAAGGACAAAGAAAATATTTTTGACTTTGTATTAATTTAGTTAAAGTAAAATTTAATTTTCAGGCTTCAGTTTCATAATACAAACTTTTAACTTGAATGAAGATTAGTGGTTTTTTTTTTCGAATTTGATCATAGCTTTGTATATAAGGCATAGATTTTCAAAAGAAAAAAAAAAAAAAAAAAAGAGAAATTACTTTATTTTTTCAAAACAACGACTAGTAAAATTAATACATCTTATTTTGTAAAAAAAAAAATAATAATAAATAATACATCTTAACAATAAATGAAGTGGAGAATTCGAATCTCTAATCTCTTGATTGATAATACATACTTTATGCTAGTTGGAGTATGTTCATGTTAGTCAATAATAACATTTAAATTATTAAAATTCAACTAAAAGAATTTAAACGTGGTCATAATAACTAATATTTATAGAATTTAGGTCATTTTTTATAATCATTTGGTTTTTAAAAATTAGAAAAAAAAATACACTTTTAGTCTCTGAAGTTTGAGTTAGGTTTCATTTTGGTCCCTAAGTTTTCAAACTCAACAATTTAGTCCTTAAAGTTTGAGATAAGCAGCAATTTGATCTCTGCCATCCATTTTACCGTTAAAACTAACAGTCTGCTGACGTGACATTATTATTTTAATTAAAAAATTATTATTTTTTTATTTTTTTAAAATCTTTATCTCTTCTCTCTTTCCTCCTTCTACTTCTTTCTCTCCTTCTTCCACTTCTTCTTCCTTAGCACGTCGGAGCCACCTGTCGGTGGCCGGCAGCACCTTTTTTTTTTCTCGTTTCTCCTTCTTCGTCCATCACGCAACCCAAATCTAGTTATTTTTTTAAACCAATGAAATAAGTGCGAGAAGGAGAAGACGAACGTTGCGAGAAAGAGAAACCGGCGAGATCTGGGAGGTTCAATCCGGTGCACTCGATGGCGGTGCTGAGCTAGTCGGATTCACCGTCGTCGGGGAGGTTCAATCTGGTGTACAAACAAACAATGAAGGCGGTGGTGGAATTTCAGAAAGAGAACGAGTTGCCATTCTTCGTGTACCAGACCGATCCGAGAGCCGAAACGCTGGCGTTTTGTTTGTTTTAGCCGAACTTGGGGTTGTGGGTTTCGTGCGTGCGTGTAGTTCTACCGGAGAAAGATCGAAGAGAGAGCCTGGGATTTTGGTCGGAGAAAAATCGAGGAGAGAGCTGCGTTGTGTGGGTTTATTTTTTATTTTTTTAAAAAAACTAGAGAATGGGGGAAAAGAGAAGGAGAAAAGAAGAAGAAAAAAAAGTCACCGACGCGCGGCGGCCGTCGGCGAGCAGTGGTCGCCGGCCGCCGGCCATGGATGGAAGATTGTTGAAGAAGAAAAAATAGTAGAAGGAGGAGGAGGAAGAGGAAGAAGGAGGTGGAAGAGAGAAGAATAAAAATAAATAAAATAATAATATTTTTATTTAAAAAAAAATAAAAAAAAAATTAATTAAAATAACAGTGTCACGTCAGTAACATATGTTAGATTTAAGGACAAAATGGATGTCAGGGACCAAATTGCTCCTTATCCCAAATCTCAGGCACTAAATTGTTGAGTTTGAAAACTCAGGGACCAAAATGAAACCTAACTCAAACCTCAGGGATCAAAAGTGTATTTTTCCCTAAAAATTAAGTCTATAAACGCTACTTTCACTAATAAGGGTTCCTTTATTTTGTTATCAACTTTTTACACGTAAGTTTTGAAAGGAAAAAAAATGGTTTTTAAAATCTTGTTTTTGCTTTTAAAATTTGGTTAAGAATTCAAATCTTTCTTGAGGAAAGATAAAACCATTACGAAAAAACTACAATTCTCAAAAACAAAAAATCAAAAAATTATCAAATAGAATCTTAAAATAATAATATTTTTTGTGGTGCAAAAGGTGTTGTTGGTCTTTAGTTTTTATGTTGGTTCATGATCCTTTGAAATGCACATTTTACCTATTGAATTCTTATGTTTATTCTACCAGGGTGTTTAAACATTTAAAATGTCTATTTTAGTTATTTAATTTTCCGCTAATATTCCTATTATTATTTTACTGCTTTTACTTTGGTTATTGGTGTATTGATTTGTCCGCTAATATTCGCTTACATAATAATCTTTAAGATATGTGGTTTGGATACATACTCATCAATTTGTTAAATAAAATCAAAGGCATTTGCTAAAATAGTTATCTTCAAAGTTTTAGGACTAAAACCCGATATTAAAGTTCAAATACCTAAATGGAACAAGTCTTAGAGTTGATGGCTAAAATGAGATTTAAAACCTAGATGATATTATAAAAAAAGATTCAAATTACGCCCAATAAATAATATCATAAAAAGAATAGTTAGTAGAAGTATATCTCAATTATTGGTTAAGGCATGTATTATCGACCAATAGGTAAGAGGTTTGAATTTTAGTTGTCAAATTTTAAAATAAATAAATAAATAAATAAAAGCAGTAAAATAATAATAGGAAAAAAAATATCAAAATTTACATGAAATTGGCAAAATGTATCGTTTTTATTTTCATCCAATTGTACTTTAAACTCTAACGAGTACTGTAATATTTACATACAATTTCAACTTTTTAATTGACTTTTGTTTGAAAAAATTACCAATAACGCGAATATAGAATATATGTCGAGTGTGAAATGAAATTAATGAAAAGTTTGATTTTTGTTTAAAATTGTGTGAAAGATTGATTTAACCAACCCTATGAAAATGCTCGACCAATAGGTTAAAGGTTCAAATCTCCTACTTTGAATTATAACTAAAAAAAATCTTATGTATTAATTAATCCACTCTAATTTTCTGGGAGGTTTGATTTTTTTTTTTTTTAATATTAAAATGAGTAAGTTTCGATTAAAAAAAAAAAACTTTCGTGGATAATTTTAGCGAAAACTGAATAGGGTAAAAATTGAAAAACTAGAGTAAAAATTGACACTACCAGTCAAGTTCAGGGGTAAAATAGAACCTCTAACCTCTTGATCGATGGTACATGTCAATTACCGTTGAGTTATGCTCACTTTGACACCAATTGAACAAGTACTTTAACTATCCCTATACTTTTAAATCGACAGTAACATTTGGATGCACTTGATGATCAAGGGTTTCTGATACCCTTGTTTGTTTCAAGGTTTTTGATACACTTGATGATCAAGAGTTTCTGATACCCATCCTCAAACCCAAATATTAGAGCTTTGAATTTCATCTATTGTCTGTATATATATAAAAGTTCAACAAATGTGAGGTGTGGATCGAACCATCAACCTTTTTTTTAGTACATCAACATTTGGGGGTGGGGGGATTCGAACCTTTGGCCTCATGGTCGAGAGTACATGTCAATTACCGCTGAGCTAAGCTCGCTTTGGCCCGAACCATCAACCTTTAAGATGGTAGTTGATGTTTAACTTATAGGATGATATATATTGTCGAACTAAAAAAATTGAAAAACAAAAAACTCATCAAAGTAAACCTCAATAAAACGATAAATACTTTGGTTATACATTCTACTTTTTTTTTTAAAAAAAAAATCGTTTTTAACCATAAATTTAGCCATTTGTATCAATTTTAACCACCGACTTTCCATTTCATTGAATTGAATCTCAAACTCAGTAAGTTGTATAAATTTTAATCTTGAACCTTCAATTAATTCATCAAGTTGAACCACAAACTTAGCAGGTTGTAGCAATTTTAACCTCAAACTTGACTATGTGTTGCAACGTAAACATTCAGTTATTTTCTGTTTGAACCACCATTAAAACGCATAATTGAATATTTCTTCACTTTTCTTTCTTTCTTTTTTTTAGTCACATTGCACCTAGTTGGTTTTTGTAAAAAAATAATAATAATAATTTGAGAAATTTTTTATTAGAATAAACTTTTGCGGTTGAGAAGTTGTACATCAGTTTTCTTTCATTCTCTTCTTATTGTGTTTTTTTGTTGCCCATTTTTTAACTACTTAGAAAAACATGCTATTGTTAGATGATACGAAAACCATTTTAGAGTTTGTTCTTTTCATTTAGATGACTTTTTCATGTTTTTTTAGAACTTTTTGAGATTTTTTGCTATTGTCAAGGATTATGAAAGCAAAATAAATTTGGATTTTTTTCCTAATGTTTGCTTGTTTTTTGTTGTTTTTAAGAATTTGGTGAGGTTTTTCTTTATTATTTCTTGCTTTTTTTTCCACTACCAATTAGAACAAGGGTAGGAACCGAAAACAAAACAATGTTAGGAAATTTTTTCCCTCATATTTCCTAGATTTTTCTTGTTGCTAATAATTTTGTAAGTTTTTTTTTTTCTTGAGGCTAATAACAATCAAAATGATCAGAAGTGTTTGATTTCTACAAATAAAGAGTTTCTCCAACACATTTTTTTTTTAAGAAACTAACGAAACTCTGGTACAATGTAATTCTTTTGAGGGAAAAATACACTTTTGGTCCCTGAGGTTTGGGTTAAGTTACACTTTGGTCCTTGAGTTTTCAAACTCAACAAAAATACCCCTGATGTTTGAGATAAAGAGCACTTTGGTCTCTGCCGTCTATTTTTTGTTAAATACTAACGGTGGTTGACGTGACACAATTATTTTAATAAAAAAATTGTTTTTAAAAAATTTTAAATAAAAAATATTAAAATAATAAAATATTATTATTTAAATATTTTTTTATTTATTTCTCTCTCCCTTTTCTTTCTTCCCCCTTTCTTCCACTCCTCATTCTTCTCCCCTTTCTTCCACGTCGGAAAGTTAAGTTTTTTTTCCTCCCCTTTTCTTCTCCCCTTTCTTCTCTCTTTCCTTCATTTCTTTTTTTTTCTTAATTATTTTTTTAACTCAATAATGAACTTGAGCCCACAGGAGAATATGGAGGAATATGATGGCCTGAATGATCCAAAAGTGTGGGATGATGGCAAAGTCCTAGTCAAGCCCGATCCTTGTCCGGACGCTGAGACATGGGTGCTTATGGGTGGTTTCGGCGACTCATCCATCGTGCCTCATTCTATGCAGGGTGATTCTGCCCCTGTAAAGCCTGGCACAGTGTTGCGACGTTATCGATTTTTTTTTTTTTTTTTTTTTTTTTTTTTTTTTTTTTAGGATTGAACTCCATTTGACTCCAATTGCTGAATTAAGCTTCAAACACATACTTCCTACAAATAAAACATAAAAATGCATAAATTTAGGCAAATAATTGTAAAAGACTAACTTAATTAATCAGAGAAAAATAGCTAGTTATGCTCGCTATCAGGGCTTAGTTGGAAGAAAAGAGCATGTGTCGGTTTTATACCTTCCGGTTTGAATTTGGAAGCATGGGAGAAGCTTAACAAACGGAAAGACGGACCGATTTTATTTTCGCCAGGGAATATTAAACGTCCAAAGACTGATAATCAAGATTGTAACATGGCGGGGCCTGATGATCAGACCCGCCATGAGCCATGAAAATAATATGTTTGAATGTTCGTGGACTGGGGAGTCCATGGGCATTCCGTAGTGTTTGCAACGAGTTGTCCTGTTTAAATCCCCATTTATGTTTTTTTTTTTAGACGAAAAGTTCGTCATTTGTTCTGAATAAAGTTAAGGCTCGTTTAAATTTTTCTGGGTGTTTTGTGGTTAATTGTGTTGGATTGAGTGGTGGGTTGTGCTTGCTCTGGAAAAATGATGTTGATATGTGGATTCGTAGTTATTCGATTCACCATATTGATGCTAGTGTAGTATGGAATGATAAATGTTGGCGTTTCACTGGGTTTTATGGTCATCCGGAGACTCACTTACGTACCCAATCGTGGAATCTTCTTCGTAGATTATATGATTATAATAATGCTGCGTGAGTAATTAGTGGTGATCTGAATGAAATTCTTTGGCAAGATGAAAAGTCAGGGGGGCCGGATAGGGATTCTGGACAAATCCAAGTTTTCCATGATGTTTTGGATGACTGTAATTTACGTGATCTGTGGTTCTCTGGTGGAGCTTTCACGTGGTGTAATCGCAGGGACAAGGGAGCTCAAGTGTTTTTGAGATTAGACCGGTTTATTTCAAATCCAAATTTCTGTGCTCTTTTTGAAAATCTTCAGGAACAAATTTGGATTGGGCCAAGTCGGGCCATCGTCCGATTGGACTTGAGTTGGAGGGCAATCTTTCCAGGAGATTCACGGGAAGGAGAAGGCGGACTTTTAAGTTCGAGGAATGGTGGACCAGTAATGAGGAGTGTGGAGACATAATCCGTCGATCAGGGGGCTGGAAGGATGGGCGATCCGAGTTGCCACCTTTGCATAATGCTTTGCAAGGTTGTGTTGCAGCTTTGGGAGGATGGGGTTATCATCAGAACAAACGTTTGAGGGCTGAAATCAAGGCAGTAAGGATAAAATAAAGATGTTGTATGACCGTGACCACTCTGTGGTTTTTGCTGCTATTCACCAATTTGAGAGAAAACTGGATTCCTTGCTCCTTGAAGAAGAGATATACTGGAAGCAACGTTCGAGAGAGAACTGGCTTAAATGGGGCGATCGTAACACGAGATGGTTCCATCAGAAGGCTTCATTAAGGCGTAAGAGGAATTGGATTCCGAGTATTGAGGATTCCGATGGCCACTGACAAGGGGAGGAGGATGAGATCCATGTAACCTTTGAGAAGTATTTTTCTAATATCTTCTCGTCCAATACGACTGATCAAGGAACGCTTAATCAGGTGTTTGGTCATGTACCCAGGAAGGTCACTGAGGAGATGAACGAGATGCTAGTCGCTCCTTATACCCGAGAGGAAGTGTTCTCAGCGGTCAAAAGTTTTCACCCGACTAAGGCCTCTGGGCTAGACGGTTTTCCTGCTGTATTTTTTCAGAGGTACTGGGCGATTGTAGGCGATACAACGGTAGCAAATTGCCTTGCGATTCTAAACTCCGAAGCATCGGTACAGTCATGGAACCATACTAATTTGGTTCTCATACCAAAAGTTCGCCAACCGAGGTTAGTCTCTGATTATCGTCCAATTAGTTTGTGCAATGTCTCGTATAAGATTATTACTAAGGTCATAGCCAACAGACTTAAGATTGTACTAAATGAGATTATTGATGAATGTCAATCTGCTTTTATTCCGGGACGATCTATTACGGATAATATGGTATTGGGTCATGAGTCATTACATTTCATTCATAACAAGAGGAAAGGTAAAACAGGATATGCAGCTCTAAAACTTGATATGAGCAAGGCATATGACATGGTGGAATGGTCGTATTTGAGACAAATTATGATAAAGCTAGGTTTTCATGCTAAGTGGGTCAATCTGGTTATGAAATGTATTACGACAGCTACATTTTCTATTCTTATGAATGGTGAATCCTTTGGATTCATTACACCATCCCAGGGACCTAGACAAGGTGATTCTTTATCTCCCTATTTGTTTTTGCTATGTACGGAAGGCCTATCAGCTTTGCTGGTACAAGCCAGGAATAAGTCCTTGGCTAGTCTGTCCATTGCCAGAGGATGCCCGAAAATTTCACATCTTTTCTTTGCAGACTCGTCTGATCTTTTTAAGGGCTGCAACCCGAGAATTTGGAGTTTTTAAGACCATCCTATTGGACTACGAGAAAGCATCTGGCCAGTGTGTTAATTTCAATAAATCGTCAGTGTTTTTTTTTCGAGAAATGTGGCTGAAGAGACAAGATCATACTTGAGTGATATTCTCTCTATGAATGTGTCTACGACTCTGGGCTCATACCTAGGTTTACCTTCGGTTTTCAATCGGGGAAAACTCGTGATTTCAAATTTCTTCTAGATAGAGTTTGGGCTCTATTACAAGGATGGAAGGGTTAATTCTTCTCGCAAGGGGGGAAGGAGGTATTGATTAAAAGCATAATCCAGGCTATTCCTACTTATGCAATGGGTTGCTTTCGGATTCCTAAGGGCATTCTATCTAAGATTTCGACCCTTTGTGCAAAGTTTTGGTGGAGATCAAATGGAGATAAACGTAAAATGCACTGGAAACGGTGGGAAGAGCTATGTAAACCAAATGAGTTGGTTTAAATTTTAGAGATCTGGTTGCTTTTAACCAGGCTATGATTGCTAAACAAGCTTGGAGAGTGTTGAATAATCCACATTTAACAATATCCAATGTGTTACGGGGAAAGTATTTTCCAAATTCTTATGTCCTTGATGCGGCTGCCCGTCCATCCTCGTGGGGTCTGGAACTCCTGAAGGCTGGAATAAGGAAAAATATGGGTAATGGTCATTCTATTTCTTTGTTTCTGGATCCATGGCTCCCTAGGCCTTCTACGTTTAAGGTGCTCTCCCAACCTTCTTCTGTTGTGGAACATGCTATGGTCGCAGATTTTATAACTCTTTCTTTTCAATGGGATGTTCCAAAGTTGAGACATTATCTGCTGAGGGAAGATGTCGAGGTCATCCAAGCTTTTCCAATTAGCTCATCGGCTCCAGACAAATGGATATGACATTATGATAGCTAGGGAGACTATACTGTAAAGAGTGGGTACAAGCTTAATATGATGATGGTGTTGGGTTTTATGCCCTAAAACTCGTAGATAGTGAATGTAACTGTTGACCGGATATTAATGAAATAATATTGATATATTTTTCCATTAATGGTTATTAGTTATTTTATATTTCTCTTTGCCTAATAATAACCCTAATCTAATAAACTAGACATCCAAGGTTGTAATATGAGTCTTGAACTATATGTAGCGACATATGGGATCATTGTTCAAGAAACAGCCTAAAGGGTCTGTAGTATAGGGATAAGACTGGGTGCCTTATCCTGGTGACACTATGGATACGACCCACTTTGTATTTGATACAAACGCTGCGATCCAACGCGTTCGTGTAGGAGACATGCGAGTGGGGGTATCCTATGCAATGAGTTTGCATAAGACCGGAACGCGAAATAGTAACCACTGGTTATAACACCGTTAACTAGTTGGTTTTCTATTTCACTAGGACGACCTAGACAACTTAGTCTTAATCCTGAGTTGATTATGGACTCCTGCTCAGGAGAGATTGTCCTTTGATTTGTATGGGTGAGAGTGGCCAATACGCCGACTCAATAAGCCTACCACTTTGGGGACAAGACCGAATGGGGAGCTGGGAACATAATCGTACAAGATGGAATTCACTCCTTCCCGACTTTAGGGAAGCAGATGAGTGTTCCCTTAAGTGGTTACTCCGAGTCTTGAACAAAGGGTCCTACCCTCTCAATGGCACGAGAGGGTTTTCTGTTTGATGGTTGGACCACAAACAGGTTGTTCATTAGAGGAGAATTGGTACTTAAGGAAATAGAGGTAACCCAGGGGTAAAACGATAATTTGACCCAGCTGGTGTTACGGACACTCGTGAAGGACTAACTAGTCGATATTGGTCTATATCCATGGACACAGAAAATATGTCTGCAGTGAGAAGAGTGCAATTGTGGGTCTATAGTGGAATGAACACACAGTTAACGTATATTGATTAATGTGGTTAATGAGTTTGACCAATTAATCTCACATCGTTGGAGCTTCTGATCTGCAGGTTTATTAGGTCCCACTGGTAGCTCATAAAGTAGTTTGAGGCAACCAAGTAATAAATGTAAATTGAAAATGTTCAATTTACTAAGGGAAACAAATATAATATATATTGATTATTATTATGAGAGAAATTAATATTTGAAGAAATTCAAATATAAATTTATGGAAGTTTGAAAGAGTTCAAATAATGAATTAATTAATTTAAGGTCTGAAATGTGTTTGGGCAAATTAATTAATTCTAGGCCGAAAATTAAATATGTGATATTTAATTGGTGGTTAATTAATTAAAGAATTCATTAACCGGGAATTAATCAATTATGGAAATAATTAATCACTTAAGGAAATGATTAATCATTTATGGAAATGATCTAATCACTTATGGAAGTAATTAGTCATTTGTGGAAAAGATTAATCAATGATGGAATTGATTGATCATGATTGATTAATTAAAGAATAAGATTGAATCAATTTTGTAAAAAATTGATTTAATTGAATATTTTATTCATGACCTCTCTTCTATAAATAGAACACTAGACCTAATTGGTCATGACACTTGAAACTTTGCTCTTGCTCTTAGACTCTCAAAGACAAGACCTAGAATTCTCTCTAGCCTCCCTCTTAGAGAAAGACTCCCACAAGTCTTTTGCCTCCTAGACCTAGAGTCATACCGGTGTAACCTCTGTGGTTATTGTGTCATTCAAGAAGAATTTTCCAACGATCACGAGACAAAGGAGGCTGCTGTGTTTTGTTCGTTGGAGCATCGTTGGCGAAGAACGGTCAAGTCTACAATGGAGGTTTGTAACGGTTCTTCCTCTTTTCTTTAGAAAAGCATGAAAATAAATTTAGATTTATTTTTTAGCATGTTTAAACCAATTTTCCATCAGCTTTAAAGTATGTTTAAAGTTTGATTGAGTTTTCGTAACGGTATTTTAATGTTAATTAATATACGGCGTAAGGTCCAATCGATGCACTTCCGCTGCGTGGGGACTTTTATTCCCTTCAGATGGGTCAACTGGCTTCAGTGTCAGAGGTTGGTCGAGAAGAGAGATAGTGGAAAAAACTTTGGAAGATGACGGTGCCGAGCAAAGTTAAGGTTTTTGTATGGAAATCGTATCATGATTCTATACCGACAGTGGTCAATCTTCGAAACCATCATGTCCCGACTGGTGGTATTTGTCCTCTCTGTCAAGAAGAAATGGAGACTACTGATCATGCCCTATTTCGGTGTGTTAGGGCGAGTGAGGTTTGGGAAAGATTGATTCCTATGATGGTTGGTCGAAACTCATGTTACTCCAACATCAAAGATAGATGGCAGGAGCTGGCTGATGGTCAGGTGCAGGACCAAGAGTATTTTTGTGTGGGTGCATGGCCTATTTGGAATGATAGAAATAGTTGGATTCATAAGCGGCCTATCTCGGATGTAGGGACGCGCTGTGATGGGATTATTGAATATTTAGCTGATTATAAAAGGGTCAATCCGAAAGCGAATGCTCTCACCCAAGATGAACAAGATATTCGAGATATCATCTCAAAGGGCGAAGATTTCATATTACATTCTGATGCAGCCTTTAAAGGAAAGAATCAACCGAGCGGGGTTGGTTTAGTACTTCGAGATAAATCTGGCATTTTAAAAGCAGCTCAAATTTTGTGCCCTTCGGGGTGTTCTTCTCCTTTAGCGGCGGAAGCGGTCGAGGTTTTAGAAGGCTTACGTTTGGCACGGTCTCTGGAAGTGCAGAAATTAACGATCCTATATGATTCTCTTTCGTTAATACAATATCTAAATGACGACCAACAGTGTGATTCCAGAATAGCAACAACAATGTGGGATATAGGGGATATCAAACGTTCCTTCATCAAAGTGAGCTTTCAATTTGTTAATCGTCGTTTTAATGCTTTTGCTCATAATTTAGCCCGTGAAGGCCTTTCTTATGTAACACCACTCCTGTGGAAACAATATTATCCTGAGTGGATACTTAGTTTATTGTTCAAAGAGCGAAATCTGTTTGTATCCCTGGGGTCCGGTGCTTTTTAATGAAATTTCTATATTATAAAAAAAAAAAATTGATACAATTTACTAAGTTGAGGGTTAATAGGATGAAATTAAAATTTCACAATTAAAATTGATAGTGGTAAAAATGATTTTTTTCCCAAATAAATAATTATACATTCTACAAATATCAAATTGTATATAAATTATGACAAAACCCATTCATTAGTTTCCCTTCCGGTCGCCACTCGAGAGTGGACGAACAAAATCACAAGGAGGAGCAAAGCAATGGTGTCGTTGAAGCTCCAGAAGCGCCTCGCCTCGAGCGTCCTCAAATGTGGAAGAGGCAAGGTCTGGCTTGATCCCAACGAAGTCAATGAGATCTCAATGGCCAATTCCAGTACGTTCCTCTATATCTTTTCTCCGATACGAACTCTTGCTCTGCAATTAGGGCACAATTGAATCCATATACATTTCCACTGCAATACGCTAACTTATCTGAAGTTCTAGTTCTGTAGTTTTGAGTTTTCTATTTGATTTTTTGGAATTTTGAAGCATCATCGATAGTTTTATGGTTTGATTATTTTTGTTCGTCAGAGATCGTAAATTCTCAATACGCTCTCGCTGTATTGAAATTTCGTACGTTTATCTTCTCTTAAAACAGAAAAATAGGCAAGTTTTGTTTTAAGCACTATCTTCAATTCAACCTAGAAACGAGATTGAATTGCAAGCTAATATAGTTATTTACACGACCAATGAATATTGTTGGCTTTCAAATCGACAGTAGCATTTGGATGCACTTGATGATCAAGATTACTATACGCCATTCGACCTAATACGTCTCTGTTCATACGTTTTTATCTACCAAGTTTGGATTCTAGTTCATTATACATTCTGAAAACTCTGCATTCCTTCATTTTCTATTTCTCTTGGTTTTAACCATGTATCCCTTTTATTATTTTCTGAGATATCATTCTACCAAAGACTTATTGGTCTGTATATTTTGAGTTTACCACATTTGTTTGATGCTTCTCTCATTTTGTAATATGTAAATCGTAATGGTTGCAGGGCAGAATATCAGGAAGCTAGTAAAAGATGGGTTCATTATAAGAAAACCAACCAAGATTCATTCTCGGTCCCGTGCACGCAGAATGAAGGAAGCCAAGAGGAAAGGCCGTCACTCTGGATATGGTATGATTTGCTTATTTTGTGTGAGTTTCTTATTTCATTGGTTTGCTGGGCATGCCTTGAGGAGTATATGTGTATCTGATTGAAAATTATGGGGGAAAGATGATCAAATTTTACCCCTGAACTTGGCAAGGGGTATTGATTTTTACCCTTAACTTTCAATTTCATCAAATTAATTCACCATGGTAAAAAACTCCAAAAATTCATTAACTTCAATGAAATCGTGTTTTGCACAAAATCACTTTGAAGTTGAATATCTCTCCCAAAACTTAATATATTTCAAATAAGAAAAGAGCTATAATTTCATTTTCTTGAAAGTCTTATCATTTTCTCATTGGACATATGTTTTAGTGTTCATTAAACAATAGCTTGTTATAAGGTAAAAAGTGCAACACCTAAATTGCAATACTTGTTTAAACATTAAAGTGCAATTCGATGAAATTGGAAATTTAGGATAAAAGTTGATACACCTTGCCAAATTTAGGGGTAAAAGTTTATATTGTCCCAAAATTATATTGCTTGAAAATGTTTTTAGTTCATGTGAGGCAGGTGAAGAACACTTCTTTAATGTTATTGCAAACATTTAAGATATATATCGTTTTTTCCCCTCTCTCTAGGTAAGCGCAGGGGAACTAGGGAGGCAAGGCTACCGACCAAGGTTCTTTGGATGAGAAGAATGCGCGTATTGAGGCGCCTTCTTCGTAAGTACCGAGAGTCCAAAAAAATTGATAAGCACATGTATCATGACATGTATATGAAGGTCAAGGGTAATGTCTTCAAGAACAAGAGAGTACTAATGGAGAGTATTCACAAATCAAAAGCCGAAAAAGCCAGAGAGAAGACACTTTCTGATCAATTCGAGGCCAAACGAGCTAAGAACAAGGCAAGCAGAGAACGTAAGATTGCTCGCAGGGAGGAACGCTTAGCACAGGTAAGAACTAGATCTTAAAATTATCTTTTGTTCAAAATCATTATTATTGAAATTGCTGGGAATTACCAATCATGGTGTATAACTTATATCTTTAATTGACTTTTAGTTTTTAGCCATAAAGATATACGTTATAGTTAAAAGTTTTGAACCAACCTGAGTCTAGCTCAATTGACATAAAACTTGTACTAATGACCAAGAGGTATGTGGTTTGAATACCCCAACCCATGTGTGGTAAAAAAAAAAAAAAAAGTTAAAAGCTTTGGAATTATTGAGTGCACACTGCAGATCTGTTTGCTCTCCTATTTTAATGGCTATAAGAGTTTCTCTATCCACATATCCATCTTCTTTTCCATCTATTTAATGCAATGAGTTTCTTAGACCTTTGGCTAATTATGTTATGTGCTAATGCATTCACAGGGTCCTGGAGAAAGAGGAATTCAACCAGCAGAGTAAGAACTTTGTGTTATACTTATTGTCATCTTTTTTTTAGTGAAATAATTGTTGGCTCGGGATCGAACCATCAACTTTTGGAAGAGTTATAACTTAAGTGTCTTATCTATTTAGCTAGGTTCGAATTGACATATATGATCATCCATATGAAGTAGGGATTAATTGCTAATAATCTCCATTCATTCTTGCAGGGGAGGTAAGAAGCTCAAGAAATGAGTGCAAACCAAACCCATTTTTGTCAGGTTTCATTAGTATAATTTAACCATTTGAAAAAAATAATTTAAGGCCTATGCCTCATAAGCTTATTTTATCTTTTTGATGACTTCAAACTCAGGAATATGCCAGACGTTTATTTGGCATAATTTTTTGAGTTTCTTTTTGTTATCTTTTGGATTTTTGAGGAAAATTTTCCCCAATATCGTGTGCTGTTCCTGCTGCGGTCGAGTGACTTCACAGCACAATAACTTTTCGAAATCTCTACATAGTTTGTTGAGATTTCTCTCTCCTTGGAGAAGCCTTTTGGTCGGTTGGTCTATTATTGATATGTTAAAAGCCTGTTAAAATGAAAATGTCGATGTCTCGATTTAATAGAAAAATGTTGATGTCATGGATATCCTTGAAAAAATATCCAAAACAAAAAAAAAGTTTAAAAATTTAAATTAACAAATAAATGTTTTACACTTTTAAAATACTTATGATAAATATTATCTTCACATTAGTTACATTTTGTTATTATTTTATTTACATTTTATCAATTTTTTTTACAATATAATACAAATATTGATTCATCTTGCGATGGAAATTTGATACATTCGAGTTCATGATAAATAAATAAATAATACAAAAAAAAAAAATCTCAAAGAATTTTAATCCCTTTGATAAAACTTATTTTTTATTAATCTACATAAAATCACTTTTTGATTTACTTGCAAAATTACTTAGCAGTTTTTTCTCCTCTATATATAAATATATATTTAATGTTTTTTTTGTATTTGAAACAAAATCGTGATCCTCCTATATCTTTCTTATATTATTTTGTAGGTAGATTGGAACAAAGTTGATCAAAATCATATAAATTTTCTAATACTTTATCCAACTTAAAATTAAATCATATAAATTTTTAAATGGCAGTCTTCTAGTCTTATAATAAATTTAAATATTAATATATATATATAAAAAAAAGAATGAGTTCAATTCATGAGGGACATCTTCGACAACCAAACATAGTAAGGTCAAGTAGTTGTTCATCAGATTAGTTGAGGTTATGAGTTGGTTTGGATACTGATGGATGTCAATAAATAAATAAATATATATAATATATATATTATTTTATCATTATAGTTGAATTATAACAATTTAGAATTAATTTAGTCAGAATGACACCTCACTTTGTCAAGTAGTTTTTCTAAAAGTACAATGGTCAAATAAATTTTTTAATTTTTAATTTTGTGTCTAATAGGGTTTTGAACGTAAGAATGTCTAATAAACTTCTTAACTTAACAAGTGTCAAAGTTCAGAAAGATTTACATGTGAATTATTGATAGTTAAACTCACTTTAACGGTTTTCAATAGGGTTATGATCTTTAATAAAATGTTTGATTTAAAGTTCTTGTATAAAAGGTTTCTATGTCCATGAATTTCTTTTTCTTTTTTTTACTTATTTTGAATGCAAAGGAAAAACTTAATTAGGTTAAAAATTTATTAAACATAAAATTGGATTTTTTTTTTTTTAGATACATGAAATTTAAAGCTTAGAGTACGTTTGGTTGGTGATCTGAAAACAAAAATTTGAAAACAGAATTTGTTGGGGGAAATTACAAATAATAGAGGAAATTGAGACAATATTGAGAAACAAACCCGTAAACAATTAGGTTGGGGCGCTGGTATCTCTCTCTAAGGAGATTCAAGCCCTTTGTAGTGTATAGTTCTTTATTAACCACCAGTGCAGCATGTATTCTCTCGTCTGTCCCCTCCAGGATACAACCCAATTGAAACGTTGTGTAGCTCAAACCACTCTGCACTAAGAGGTTGAGCTCAAAGCTCCACAACAAAGAACACCCCTCTTTGGCCAATTGCTCTCAAAAGAGCAAATGAGATAAATATGAGAAAAGTAGAAAGAAAAGAAGATAGTAATTGTTGTATGTTTCTTTCTTATGTTTAAAGTGTTTGGTGTGAGAGGTATTTATAGAATTTTCTAGATCTAGAAATTTAATACAAAACAAAAGTAACCATAAAATTAAATAGATAAAATATCTCCAAATACGTTTTCTCACTTTCAAAATGAGAGAAAACTCTCCAAAATTCAAAATTTAACATCCAAGACTGAAACTCATATTTAAATTACTCATATTTAAATTACAATTAAATATTAACATGTTACAACAAAGTTGTATTTTATGTGTGTCAGATATGTGTTTGGTAGTAGATTAACAATATAATGGTTTAAAATGTGTTTGATATAATATATTTATAAACCATAAATTATTTGTAGTTAAACCCTAAATATATGAGGTTAAATATAAACTATTATTAATTAATTTATAAACATGTTATATGTTATAAATTTTGTATAATTATTATTTTACAATATCATATAATTTATAATACATTCATTATACAAATTTTAATCTCATAAAAATGAATTGAGTTTATGACATGAAATATTATATTTATTAAGGTTTTTACTTTTTATTTTTTTAATTTAATTCTACATTTAAAAGTTTCAAATTCAAAATATGGATATACACTGGGTACAAAAAAAAAAAAAAAATTGTTTTCATAATTTTCACTATTTGGATCACAGAATCCGAAAACAGTTTTCAAAAAGACATGTGTCAAACACATATTCACTTAATTTAGTGTATCCGAAAACATAAATCAGAATATGAATTGTCTACCTAATAGATCCTTAAGGGTCATTTGTTTTAAGGTTTTATAGATGTCTGGGAATAAAATACGTCTAAGAATAAGATTGCTGGGAATCAAAGATTATTTGGTTGTGCATAGGAACTTTAGATCTTAATTATACAAAATACTTGTAAACTTTAGATTTTAATTATGTCCCTGAATTTTGAAAATTTTCATTTTTATCATTGACCTTTTAGAATTGTTCCAAATAATACCTTTTGAGAGTTTCTTTCACTAAAATAAATTGATGCAAACGTAAAGAGAATTGATGAAAGAAAATATAAAAACGAAGGACAACGATATTAATCTTCTATCTTCTCACAAAAAAAAATCTTCTACATAGTTGTAAATATCAAATTTAATCACTATATCTATTATGAATAATAACATATTCTTAGATGCCCATAACCTCCAAAGGTTACGTATCCCAATATTAATCCATCTCTTTCCCTTCGGGGCCGTTTGTTTTTTTGGTAATTAAGATAGCCGGAATTTTCAGATGCCTGGAATTATATATGCCCGGAAATATAGATGTCCGACATTTTAGATAACCGTGTTTGTTTTGAAGGAATAATTTATAGGGGTGTTCAGGAATATTTAGATAACCATGTTTGTTTTGTAGGATTTCTGGACGGGAATGTCTTAAAATGATGTATTATTCCAACAATACCCTTTCCTGTCTTCAAATCATTTATATATTAATTTAATATAATTTAACTTTTATAACATTTTTTATTTTAATAATTTAATATTGTTATCAATTCAATTTGTATTAATTTTATATGTTATTTTGAAAAAACAATAATTTCTATTGTCTTAAGATTTGTATGAAAAAAATAGAATTAAGTATTAATTTCAATTTAAACTTGAACTACTTGAACTTATTTTAAATTAGAAGAAGACAAATTAACTGAAGTTTATTTTATATGTAAATAAAACATATAAATATAGTTAATTTCATATAATTGTTTATTAGTGAATGAATATACTAATTTTTTAAAGTCCTAAAAAAAAGAAAAAAAAAAGAAAAAAATGGAAAAATAAAGAAAATTGATGAAAGAAAATATAAAAAACGAAGGACCAAAACGTCAATAGTCGATTCCCTTAACATGAGAATCTTAGAAACCCATGTATCAGGAGGGCATCCAAATCTTCTTAGATGCCTCTCGTGTGGGCATCCTAGGATGTCCGGGCATCCCGAGATGCCTAGGCATCTTACATCACCACAAAACAAACGGGGTAATCTAGATGCCCATTCCATGGGAATCTTGGATTACCGCAAAACAAACGGTCCCTTCAAGAGTTACAAATCCCTTTGTGTTAGATCTTGTAACCACTATCTTCACAACCCTATAAATAGAGGTTGTAGAGAACATTTGTAAACACACCTCAATTGAGATGTACTTTTCTCTCTACTTTCTTCTTCTCTCTTATTTGCTCTCTAATTGTTCTTATTGTTGTTGCTCTTGTGTTCTTCTTGTTCTTCTTTTGAGCTAGTTTTATAATAATATCAAATTTAATTACACGTTAACTATCATATCAAATTTAATTTTTTACTTAACGTAAAATATATCTTTTTTAGAATAATTTTAAAGTTCAAAGATATTTTTGGTGCAAGTTTAAAAGTTTAAGAATAAAAATGAAACTTTTTCCAAATCTAAATAGTATCATTGTAGCAAATTGGAGCGACGAACGTCATTGCTCATGAGGGTACTGGTCTCAATCGACATCCAGATTTTATTTTTGTCGTTGAATAGGGGTCTCCTTCCATGGCGGAAGGCTTTAGATGTTTTTGATTCCCTGTTATCCCACCATTTTTAGCCTTGATTGTTACGAGGACGGTAATGCCCTAAACACTTTATCTTCGAGCTTTTAATGAATTTCTCCTTTGATAAAAAAAAAAAAAAAAAAAAATTAAAATTAAGAAATTAAAAATTAAAAAATTTTAAAAAATTTTAAAAAAAAATTAAAAAATTTTAAAAAAATTAAAAAAAAAAAAAAAAACCTATCATTGTATTTCTTCAAAAAAGAAAAAGAAAAAAGAATACTATCATAAAGTTAAATTAGATAGTCCTAGAAAGAAAGCAAAACAACAAAAGTTTTACTCCCCTAAAGATAACTGTTGATAGAGAAATTTTGACCAATCACGAATTGCCACGTCATTACATAAAATTAATGACGAAATTAAAGTTAATTAAATTTGGGACCAATTATAAATTGACATGTGTCCCAAATTTAATTTGAAAACAAAGTTGGCCAATTATAAATTTATAGAGCCAAATTTCTATTTGATCAATTAATTAAAATTAAATTATTTCAATCGAATTAATTAATTTGCCCAATTAATTAAAAATAATAATTATTTGGATCAAATTTGAGTCTTTTAAATGTTTGGGTCATATGGTTTTGGGTCAATATAAACCAAACCCAAAACTAAATGGTTCAGCCCAAGACCAATAAAACCCAAGCCCAAGTTGTTAGGCCCAAAAGTTACCAGGGCCCATCCTGCGAGAACTCTATAAATAGGGGGGTTCACCACCATTTCAGGGGGTCAGAATTTTGGAAGCTCCAAGCCAGAGTCAGAGAATTCAGAGAAAACTTCATCAAGATTGAAGACTGAAGACTGAAGACTCCTTGAAATCCACAAGTTTCAAAGTGCTGAACACTTCTTGAAGATTGAAGACTCCTTCAAGATCGGAAGACTTCAAGATCCAAGAATCCATTAAAGCTTCAGACTCGAGATCAAGCGTTCGAGCCCTCGAGTGAGACACTTCCACACACAAGAGAGAGAATCAGAGGACAAACATTAGAGATTGTACATCCACACGCATACAAATATTAATACAAGTATATCGTTTATTCCACGTGTCTCCATCCCCGAAGTTACGTGTGAACAGATTGGCACGCCTAGTGGGACCATCTCTACCTCTCATCTCTCTCTCTTATCTCAAAACATAAAAGTAAATATGTCATTCAAGACTTCTTCGATGGTCGCTGTCGAGATCAAGTCTTACATGGGTTCAACTGCCCATTGCTGCTTCAATGAACTGAGGTTGCAAGAAGATAAAGCTTCTATCATTGCAAGCGAAGAAACAACCTTGCAGGGGGCATATACCAATGACAAGTTTCTTGTGAAGTATAACCCTCTGTTTGAACCTGATTCTGACGTAGTGACTGTCATGATGACTGAGACAAGAACTATGGAAGAAAGAATGACTGAGATGCAAGAACACATCAACAACTTGATGAAGGCGATTGAAGAAAAAGATTCTCAAATTGAGCAACTAAAGAGCCAAATTGAGAACCAACATATCGCCGAATCAAGTCAAACCCAAGTCGTAAAAAATCACGACAAAGGAAAGTCTATAGTGCAAGATGATCATCCACAATGTTCTGTTTCGGTCGCTTCACTATCCATCCCAACAGCTCCAAGATATGATCACAAACTGTATCAGAGCTCAGTACGGTGGACCTACTCAAGATTCCCTCTTGTACTCCAAACCTTATACTAAGAGGATTGATAACTTGAGAACGCCAATCGGGTATCAGCCACCAAAATTTCAGCAGTTTGATGGAAAAGGCAATCCTAAACAACATATTGCCCACTTCGTTGAGACATGCGAGAACGCTGGTACTCGAGGGGACCTACTAGTCAAGCAGTTCGTTCGAACACTTAAAGGAAATGCTTTTGACTGGTACACTGATCTAGAACCTGAGTCATTAGACAGTTGGGAGGAACTCGAAAGAGAGTTTTTGAATCGCTTCTACAGCACTAGAAGAACCGTTAGCATGTTCGAGCTCACCAACACTAAACAACGAAAAGGTGAACTCGTTGTTAACTATATAAACCGCTGGAGAGCCATGAGTCTAGATTGCAAAGATCGTCTTACTGAACTCTCTTCCGTCGAGATGTGCATTCAAGGCATGCACTGGGAACTCCTCTACATCCTTAAAGGTATAAAGCCTCGCACCTTTGAGGAACTAGCAACTCGCGCCCACGATATGGAGCTAAGTATTGCTAGTCGAGAAAACCAAGACCTTCTCCTCCCTAACATGATGAAAGAAGAAAGGAATGACGAAGAGACTATAGAAGAATCTATGGTTGTCAACACAACCCTTCCCAAGTTGTCTTCGAAAGAAAAACGACAAACGAATGGAACGCATCACTTAACTTTAAAGGAAAGACAGAAGAAAATCTATCATTTCCCTGATGTCGACATCCCTGATATGTTGGAACAACTACTGGAAGTGCAACTGATAGAGCTTCCTAAGTGTAAACGACCAGAAGAGATGGAGAAAGTCGATGATCCCAAGTATTGCAAGTATCATCGAGTTATTGGTCATCCAGTGGAAAGATGTTTCGTCCTAAAGGATTTAATTTTAAAGCTGGCTAAGGAAGGCAAAATCGAGCTCGACCTTGATGAAGTAACCCAATCAAATCTTGCTACAATCAAAGGAAAGAGCAAACATCAAAGAAAGAAGGATCCTAAGAAACTTCAACCCAAGAGGAAGAGAAGTAAAAAGTTTCCTCAACCTCAACAACTGGTGATGTTGAATAAATCATTCTCCAAAAATTTCCACAAAAAGGAAAAAAAGAACTTTGCGACTTCGTACTGCATCGACGTAGAAGAAGTTGACAATTCTGAGAAGGGTGAACAAAAGATCTCCGTCTTCGATCGCATCAAGCCTCCAACTACTCGTCCTTCAGTATTCCAAAGAATGAGTATGGTCGCGACAGAAGAAGAAAATCAATGTTCGGTGTCCACCTTCACTCGACCTTCAGCTTTCCAAAGGCTAAGTGTCTCCACATCGAAGAAAAGTCAACCTTCGACATCTGTTTTTGATCGCCTCAAAGTAACAAGCGATCAACCTAAAAGAAAGATGGATAACTTGGAGGTGAAACTTTTCGATGAAGTAAACAACGACAAGAAGCTTCAAAGTAGCATCCCGTCACGTATGAAGAGGAAGTTCTCTGTTCTCATAAATACAGAAGGTTCCTTGAAGGTGAAACCAAATCTCATTATCTTGACCAATCCTACAAGTCAAGGACCTGATCAAGACCATGATGAAGGTAAGAGCTTTTAAAATGTAAAAGCTCCTTATCGCAAGAGCCTAAACTGCATTATGCTCCTAGCCCACATGAGCTTAAAAGGTGAGAGCAAAAAAAAAAAAAAAAAAAAAAATTCTTGAACTACGTTATGACTTGATCCCTATTTCATAAGGGTACGTAGGCAGCTTAAAGAAAACTTTAAGTTCAGTCTCTATAAACAAAAAAAATGGTGCATGACAATACAAATTGAAGAAATTTTTTAGTACCGGGGCCAATACAACAAATTGGAGTTGTGCACCGTTAAAAATATGAAGCTACGAGTTGGACGAATAAAAGAAGATTTTATTCCTCCAAATTCAATGTCTCGTTAGCCTCAAGTTCGGTGTTTCACTCACCCTAAGTTTGTTGCTCCCGCTTCTTTAAGTTTGAAGGTTCCCACATTGCGCTGTTGTGCTGCTTCCTTCTCCAAGTTCGAAGGTTCTGACGCTGCGCTGCTACCTTCCTCCAAGTTCGAAGGTTTTCATGCGCTTTGTTGCAGTTCCTTCTCTCCAAGTTCAAAAGGTTCTCATGCATTCGGCTACAGTTCATTTTCTCCAAATTTGAAGGTGTTCTCACACGCACCGCTGCAGTTCATTCTCTCCAAGTTCGAAGGTGTTCTCATGCGCGCCGCTGCAGTTCCTTCTCTCCAAACTCAAAGGTGTTCTCACGCGCCCCGCTGCAGTTCCTTCTCTCCAAGTTTGAAGGTTCTCTCAAGTTGCTTCGCTGCAGTTCCTTCCTCCAAGTTCGAAGGTTTTCATGCGCTTTGTTGCAGTTCCTTCTCTCCAAGTTCAAAAGGTTCTCACGCATTCGGCTACAGTTCATTTCCTCCAAATTTGAAGGTGTTCTCACGCACGCCGCTGCAGTTCCTTCTCTCCAAGTTCGAAGGTGTTCTCGCGCGCTTTGCTGTCGTTCCTTCCTCCCAAATTCGAAGGTTCTCTCACGCGCTTCGTTGCAGTTCCTTCCTCCCAAATTCGAAGGTTCTCACGACGCTCCGCTGCAGTTCATTCTCTCTCCAAATTCGAAGGTTCTCACGCGCTCCGCTGCAGTTCCTTCGCTTTCGCTGCAGTTCCTTCTCTCCGAGTTCGAAGGTTCTCACGACGTTTCGTTGCAGTTCCTTCCTCCCAAATTCGAAGGTTCTCACGACGCTCCGCTGTAGTTCCTTCTCTCCAAATTTGAAGGTGTTCTCACGCGCGCCGCTGCAGTTCCTTCTCTCCAAGTTCGAAGGTGTTCTCGCGCGCTTCACTGCAGTTCCTTCCTCCCAAATTCGAAGGTTCTCTCACGCGCTACGTTACAGTTCCTTCTCTCCAAGTATGAAGGTTCTCTCCTCCAAGTCAAAGGTTCTCACATTGCTTCACTGCAGTTCCTTCCTCCAAGTTCGAAGGTTCTCACGTTGTTTCGTCGTAGTTCCTTCTCTCCAAGTACGAAGGTTCTCTCCTCCAAGTCTGAAGGTGCTCATGTGCTTCGGTAAAGTTCCTTCCTCCCAAGTTCGAAGGTTCTTACGCGCTTCGCTACAGTTCCTTCCTCAAAGTTCGAAGGTTCTCACGCGTTTCGCTGCAGTTTCTTCTCCCTAAGTTCGAAGGTTCTCACGCGCTTCGCTGCAGTTCCTTCCTCCCTAAGTTCGAAGGTTCTCACGCTCTTCGCTGCAGTTCCTTCCCCCAAATTCGAAGGTTTCAAAGGCTCTCACGCGCTGCGCTTCGTTGCAGTTCCTTCCTCCAAGTTCGAAGGTTCTCATGCGTTTCGCTGCTACCTTCCTCCAAGTTCGAGGGTTCTCTCACGCGCTGCTGCAGTTCCTTCCTCCAAGTTCGAAGGTTCCCTCACGCGCTTCGCTCGCTCCTTCTCCAAGTTCGAAGGCGCTTCTCTCCACCCCTCCTTTTGAAGGTTCGCCACTGAGGTTCTCCTTCTCCAAGTTCGAAGGTTCACCGTTGCTCCTTTTCAAATGTTTGGCGGCGGTTGACGGCCTCGTTCCACTCCATCTTCAAATGTTGGCAGTTGACGACGTCCGCTTCGCTTCATCTTCAAAAAATTGACTGTTGATAACTTTACTTCATATTCAAAAGTTGACGGTTGAAGTCTTCGCTACATCTGCAAAGATGAACAACTTTAGTGTTGCCTTTATCTTGAAAGTGTCTAGACTGGAAGATGCATCTTAGCTGCAAGTTAAAAAAAAATGCTTGATATCAAACCACAAAAAAAAAAAAAGAGACAATAAATGTGTTGTTAAAAAAATGGTGACCACCCCTGCAGGAAACTACAGTCATCAAAGTGACTGGTCTAGACAGGTGGTGAAGTCACTGCAAGTGAATCTGATGACGACCGTTGAAGGCGAGTCTGGTGACTACCCCTGCAGGTTACTCAGATCACCCAATAAAATGGGGACTGGGTCTAGCAGGAGTGCATGAAGGCGAATCTGGTGACTACCACTGCAGGTTACTCAGATCACCCAATAAAATGGGGACTGGGTCTAGCAGGAGTGCATGAAGGCGAATCTGGTGACTACCCCTGCAGGTTACTCAGATCACCCAATAAAATGGGGACTGGTCTAGCAGAAGTGCATCACTGAAGGCGAGTCTGATGACTACCCCTGCAGGTTACTCAGATCACCCAATAAAATGGGGACTGGGTCTAGCAGGAGTGCATGAAGGCGAATCTGGTGACTACCCCTGCAGGTTACTCAGATCACCCAATAAAATGGGGACTGGGTCTAGCAGGAGTGCATGAAGGCGAATCTGGTGACTACCACTGCAGGTTACTCAGATCACCCAATAAAATGGGGACTGGGTCTAGCAGGAGTGCATGAAGGCGAATCTGGTGACTACCCCTGCAGGTTACTCAGATCACCCAATAAAATGGGGACTGGTCTAGCAGGAGTGCATCATTGAAGGCGAGTCTGATGACTACCCCTGCAGGTTACTCAGATCACCCAATAAAATGGGAACTGGGTCTAGCAGGAGTGCATCACTGAAGGTGAATCTGGTGACTACCCTTGCAGGCTACTCAGATCACCCAATGAAATAGGGGACTGGTCTAGCAGGAGTGAGATCACTGCAAGTGAGGCTGGTGACGACCGTTGCACGAAGCTTACACATTCAAGAAAGAAAGAAACAAATTGCAAAAAAAAAAAAAAAAAAAAAAACGAAATTAAAAAAAAAACGATTTTTTTTTAAAAAAAGGAAAAAAAAACGAAAACGAAAAAATAAAAAAATAAAAAAATAAAAAAAATAATAAAAGAGAAAAAAGTTTCCTACCTGGATCCCTTCTTGAATGCTCTCTACAATTGATGTGTGTTCTCCCCTACTGAGGTTCAGTCTTATTTATAGGGGGAGTTTTAAGTTCAAATAAAAGGTTTAGATAAAGATTTGATTCAAATGAAATCCTATCTCCGGTTCAAAATTTTATGAGATAATCTTTATCTTTATCTGAACCAACTTAATTAAATTAAAATTCCTAAAAGATTATTTCAATTCAAATCAATTTGGGAATTCAAATTTTATCTAAATAATTTTATTTGGGCATACTCCAAATTTTTCTTCCAAATCAAAATTTGAGATTCAAACATCAAATTCTATGCCAAATGCAAGTTTGAATTTGGTAAAATTTTACCTCAAATAATATTTTGGGCATAATCCAAATTTTATCCCAAATGGACCAAAGTCCAAACCTCAAGTTATGTTCCATATTTTGATTAAATTGGCGCACCAAATGGAGTCAAAGTCAAGAACAAATACCTTGCATTTTAATTCCAAAATATATTTTTCGAGATTCACTCACACATAATTTGTGCCTAAATCTCGAAAAGGGGGCATTTGTTGATAGAGAAATTTTGACCAATCACGAATTGCCACGTCATTACATAAAATTAATGACGAAATTAAAGTTAATTAAATTTGGGACCAATTATAAATTGACATGTGTCCCAAATTTAATTTGAAAACAAAGTTGGCCAATTATAAATTTATAGAGCCAAATTTCTATTTGATCAATTAATTATAATTAAATTATTTCAATCAAATTAATTAATTTGCCCAATTAATTAAAAATAATAATTATTTGGATCAAATTTGGGTCTTTTAAATGTCTGGGTCATATGGTTTTGGGTCAAATATAAACCAAACCCAAGACTAAATGGTTTAGCCCAAGACCAATAAAACCCAAGCCCAAGTTGTTAGGCCTAAAAGTTACCAGGGCCCATCCTGCGAGAACTCTATAAATAGGGGGGTTCACCACCATTTCAGGGGGTCAGAATTTTGGAAGCTCCAAGCCAGAGTCAGAGAATTCAGAGAAAACTTCATCAAGATTGAAGACTGAAGACTGAAGACTCCTTGAAATCCACAAGTTTCAAAGTGCTGAACACTTCTTGAAGATTGAAGACTCCTTCAAGATCGGAAGACTTCAAGATCCAAGAATCCATTAAAGCTTCAGACTCGAGATCAAGCGTTCGAGCCCTCGAGTGAGAAACTTCCACACACAAGAGAGAGAATCAGAGGACAAACATTAGAGATTGTACATCCACACGCATACAAATATTAATACAAGTGTATCGTTTATTCCACGTGTCTCCATCCTCGAAGTTACGTGTGAACAATAACATTGAATTCTAGTAAAATTTAAATCTTATTTCTTAATTCTTTGCAAATGTCCGTGGAGAAGAAATTAACAAGTCTTTTTTTTCTTCTTTTAAAAAAAAAAAAACAAGTTTTTTTTTTTTTTTCTTTCTTCCTTTCTTGAGTAGAGAGACATTAAAGAAAAGTAACCAAAGGTATTTTACTCCCCTAAAGATAACATTCAAAATCCAAGATGGATGGTTTTCGATCCAAATTTAGAAGTTGTTGGATGTTAGTGCTGCATGTTCAGGAGTGATTTTGAAAGGACTAAAAACAATTTTGTGATATTTAAAATCATTTCGAAACATATCTTTAATTATTTAAGATCAATTTTATGTTTCATTTTACCCTTTTTAACATGATTTTCATATCATCAAAATTAATTTTGAAATATTAGTCGCATGTTTGATTTTAAATATTACAAAAGTGATTTTAATCATTTGAAAATCACTCTCAAACATGCACGGAAACTAACAAATATCTGACTTCATGAATCGATCTTTTATACAAGTGTTCAGAAGATCAATGAGACTGTTGTCGTCCAAGTAGGTTAAGCTTATAATATAGTATTTTTTTTTTTTAAAGAATATACATAATATGGTATATTGCAAATGGACTTGGGGGATTCTAGATAATTTAAAATATGATCAAACAAAAGGATTCTAGAATCCGGCCTAGGGGACGGCGTTAGGTTATGTGTTGACCTTCATTTTGGCTGTCCTAATCAGCCTAATCCCACGTGTTTGTAGGAGTAAAAATTGCAAATGCAGCCTATCAAGGGAAAAAGCTACAATTTTTTTAAAAAAAAAATTGAAATATTTAGGCCCGTTTGATAACCATTTGATTTTTTGTTTTTGGTTTTTGAAAATTATGTTTATAAACTCATACCATCTCTAAGTTTCTTTGTTTTCTTATCTATCTTCCTCCAGGACTCCTCTCATTGCCAATTGGTTTTGAGATGGAACTCCAATGTTATCTAATACGGTATCAAAGCCCATTAAACCCAAACGGGTATTCAGTTCAATAAAAAGAAATTGAGATCTGATCCAAGAATGGTAAACTCAAAGAGGCACCATCTTGAGGGGGCATGTTGAGGATCCCACATTGAAAAGATTAGTAGACACCTTACAATATATAACCTACAAGAGTCACTCAACTCATTATCAATTGGTTTTGAGATGGAAGCCCATATAATATAATACTCCCATGTTTTTAAAAACCAAGCTAATTTTTTTAAACTAAAAAAAATAGTTTTCAAAAACTTGTTTTTGTTTTTGGAATTTAGCTAGGAATTCAAATGTGTCATTAACAAAAATGAAAGTCATGATATGGAAATTGGAAGAAAACAAGTATGGTTTTCAAAAACCAAAAATCAAAGATAAAAAATCAAATGGTTATCAAACGACACGAACTGATCCCACGGTTCGATTCGGTTCAAAAACTATCTAGAAGGGCACAAGTTGACATTTGACATTAGCTTCCTTTGACCATGAGAGTCCTAAGCTTGAAGGTTTCAAGTTCTCATCTACATCTTCTTTGTTGAAATCAGTTAGAGCAATTCAATGGTTGCCGTCTTTATTTCAACAGATATGGAATTATATAGGGAAAAATAAACTTTTAGTCCCTGAGGTTTGGGTTAAGTGACAGTTTGGTCCCTGAGTTTTCAAACTCAACAAAAATACCCCTGAGGTTTGAGATAAGTAGCATTTTGGTCCCTGCCGTCTATTTTTCTGTTAAATACTAACGGTTGCTGACGTGGCACTATTATTTTAATAAAAAAAAATTATTTTTTATATTTTTTAAATAAAAACATATTAAAATAATAAAATATTATTATTTTATTTAAATTCTTTCTCTCACTCTTCCTTTCTTCTCCCCCATCTTCTTTCAACTTTCTTATCTCCTTCTTCTTCTTCAGCTCCGGTGGTCGGCCGCCGCCGGCTGCCGGCGAGCGGCGGCGGCGGCCAGAATTTTTTTTTCTTTCTTTCTCCCCTTTTCTTCTCTCCTTTCTTTCTCTCTTTCCTTCAATTTTTTTTTTAATAAAAAGAAGGGAGAGGGAGGAGGAGCCCTCCTCCCGTCGCCGGCGCTGGAGAGAAGAAAAGGGGAGAAAGAAACCCCTTAAATTCCCTTTCTAAATCCCTCTCTTCCCGATGCTCTTTCTAAACCAACCCACCAACATCCATCTCATCTGGGTTTCTCTCAATCCTCATTCCAATGGCTTCTCTTTCCCCCAAATTCACCTGGGATTTCCGTCCCAAATCCATCACTGATTTCCTCCGCCAGATTTCCAATGCCTCCGACCCCGCCTCCACCCTCGATCATTTCCTCCAGAACTTGGAGGATGAGTTGAACAAGATCGATGCCTTCAAGCGGGAGCTCCCCTTCTGCATGCTTCTCTTGAACGATGGTCAGTTTTTCCACCTTCTTTTTCGATTCTGGGATATGGGTTTTTCCATTTCATTTGATTGGGTTCTGTTTTTGTTTCTGGGTGCTTCTGGATTTACCTCTTTTTTCTCCATGTGTTTTTGTTTTGTAGCCATTCTTGCTTTGAAGGACTCTTCACTACAATGTGCCTCTTCTTCCTCTTCCCCCAAGCCCAAACCGGTTCTCGAGGAATTCATGTCTTTGAACAAAGACTCTTCTGATGAGAACGAGAAGGAACGGGATTGTAGAGATAAGAGGGAATGGATGAGCTCTGTGCAGCTATTGAAGACTGATGACTTTCAAAACCCCCAAATCAAAACCAAGGTAGGTAGCTGGATAGATAGAGTAATTGTGTGTGATCTTTGTTTGTTGCATTATTTGTCTGGAAACGAGAGGAGGGATGAGGGGCCCTTCCTCCTCCCGTCGCCGGCGCCGGAGAGGGAGGAGGGCTCCTCCTCCCTCTCCCTTCTTTTTATTAAAAAAAAAATTGAAGGAAAGAGAGAAAGAAAGGAGAGAAGAAAAGGGGAGAAAGAGAGAAAAAAAAATTCCGGCCGCCGCTCGCCGGCAGCCGGTGGCGGCCGGCGGCGGCCGGCCACCGGAGCTGAAGAAGAAGAAGGAGATAAGAAAGTTGAAAGATGATGGGGGAGAAGAAAGGAAGAGAGAGAGAAAGAATTTAAATAAAAGAATAATATTTTATTATTTTAATATGTTTTTATTTAAAAAATATAAAAAATAATTTTTTTTTATTAAAATAATAGTGCCACGTCAGCAACCGTTAGTATTTAACAGAAAAATAGACGGCAGGGACCAAAATGCTACTTATCTCAAACCTCAGGGGTATTTTTGTTGAGTTTGAAAACTCAGGGACCAAACTGTCACTTAACCCAAACCTCAGGGACTAAAAGTGTATTTTTCCCAATTATATATATGTTTGTCTATATATCACGATCAATAATTATTTTGTTTGTAGGTATTAAGTTAATTTATTAAGTCATAGAAAAAAGAGGCAATAGATTATAATATATATTTTTTTAGGGAAAAATACACTTTTAGTCCCTGAGGTTTGAGTTAGGTTTCATTTTGGTCCCTAAGGTTTCAAACCCAACAATTTAGTCCCTGAGGTTTGGTTTTAGTTTCATTTTAGTCCCTCCATCCATTTTTCCGTTAAAAACTAACGGTTCACTGACGTGGTACTATTTTTTTTAATTAAAAAATTATTTAAAAAATTTTTAAATATAAATATATTAAAAATAATAAAATATTATTAAAATAATATTATTTCATTAAAAACCCTCCCATCTTCTTCCCTACCAAAACCCTAATTCTTCCCCTCTCACTCATCTTCTTCGTCCACTCTTCCAGCAGCCGTCGCCGGACGCCGTCACCAGTCTCCACTCCAGCAGCCGTCGAGCGGTGGCGACGACATTTTTTTTCCTTCCTTTTCCTTCTTCCACTTCTTCTTCCTTGTTCTTTCTTTTCTTAGTGTTTTTTTTTAAAAAAAAAAAATTAAGGACTGTTCCAGATCTGGAACGATCCGAGCAAGAACACACGAAATCACTAGAACACGTAGGACAAAGAACCCATGCTGTCGGAATTCGAAGGAGAAGAACCACGGTGGAAAAATTTTGCAATCGCGTTAGGTCGTCGTCGGAGTTCGAAGGAAGAAGAAGACTGCCGCTACCGAGCCCATTCGCGTGAACACACCATCGAAAGCTTGCTACATGCCAAAGATGGTCACCAGAGAAGGAGAAGCGTGCTGACCGAAAATCGTTTCAGATCTAACTTTCCGGACTTGACTGGTCTTCGATCTGGGCGTGCGTGGACTGGACAGAGAGAGGGACGGTGAGGGAGAGAAATAGATCTGGGCGAGAGGGATCGTGAGAGAGGAGAGATGGACAATTTCCGGCGAGAGGGACGACGAGATCTCTGATGTTCGTGGCGAGATCTGGGCGGCAAAGTTCGAGCGACAACGATGGAGAAATAGATCTGGGGTGTTGTTTTTGTCATTTTTTTGTTAAAAAAAAGTTGGAGAAGAAGGAAGAGAAGGAGAAAATAGAAGGGAAAAAAAATTTGTCGGCGCCGGCGGTGGTCGTCTGTCGGCGGTCGATGGTGGCTGGACAGCAAACAAAGGCTTAGGGTTAGGTAAAGAGGATTAGGGTTTTGGTAGGGAAGAAGAAGGAAATGTATATATTATTTTAATAATCTTTTATTATTTTTAATATATTTATATTTAAAAAATTCAAAATTACTTTTTTAATAAACAAAATAATGCCATGTCAGCAAACCGTTAGTTTTTAACGAAAAAATGGATGAAGGGACCAAAATGCTACTAAATGCAAACCTGAGGGACTAAAATGTTGAATTTGAAACCTCAGGGACCAAAACGAAACCTAAACCAAACCTTAGGGATCAAAAGTGTATTTTCCCTATTTTTTATTAAGAGATTTAGGGATTCAAATCTCATCATGTTGTTGAATTAATTTTTTTTTTAAAGATTAGTTTATGAAACTCAGGGACTAAAAAGGTCTATTTTGAAAACTCAGGGACCAAACGCACATACTCCTCAAAACTCAGGGACTAAAAAGGTAATTTTCCCAAATTAAAATTTGTTGATGCCAAAATCTTGCCAAGCGCTCACCTGTCCTTCACGTGGCACCAACAATGAATTTGTTAAGATGTGGGAAGACGTGACCTGCAAAGAAGGAAAGTGAGCACTGCACACTGGTGTGGTGCTTGCCACACCCGCTCCGATGCCTAAGTCAGTGATCGGGAAATCTCCCAGTACAAAACAGTAGTTCAATGGAGTTCAGAGTTTAGATCTTAGCTACCTCTCGCCTGGGTCATCCCTCAGACCTTATAGCCCTCCCCTTGCTAGGGTTTTTTCCTCCCGGCGCCGTGCACCGCACGTGACTCCCCGCTCCTGGGCCAAGGGGGACCGATCCAGGTGGCCTAGGCAACTGACGGGCCAGTTAGCCTGGGCCGAGGCCGACCAGATCCTCGGCCTCGGCTTGGTATAAGTCCACCTTTGGTGGGTCTCTTCTTCCTTGAGCCAACTTCAACTGGGCCTGAAGTCCTTCCGCTCTGGTGTACCTGCCAAGCCAAAATTACCCATAACATTAAGCCCCCGCTCTCTTATCTGGGTTGTGAGTACCTTGCCTCAGCCTGGCCAGTCTCGGTAACCCAATTAGAGAGCACAACGCTCAATTTTGGTAGCTTATGAGAGAACGTGCAACAAAATCGAATTCACCCTCCAAGCTTGTCACATGGGAGTTCTCGTTGAACTCTCTAGTTGGACAAATATCAAAGTGGTTGCATTGCAACTGTGTCAACCTGCTGGGGTGGTAAAGTTAATAGAGAAGAGAAAAAGACAAACCGTACAAAAAAGAAAAAAGAAAAGAGAGAGGGAGAAAGACGAACGAAGACCGAGGCTCATCTGCCTCGGTCTGGCGTGTCAGGCAGCGCCTGCTGGGCTGCAAGCGCGCCTCGGCCTCGGCAAAAAGCCGAGGCCGACGTGACCCGAAGAGACCCTCTGGTCCCGTCACGTCAGCTACTCCATCAAGCTTTTGAAATTTCAAAATTTGAATTTAACTTTCCCACCATTTCGGCCGATTCCGGCTTATAAAAGCCCCCTTTCCTCCTTCACTCTTCTCCACCACACTTTCATTCCTTGCTTGCTCGCTTGCTGACTTCGCTTCGACCACGGTAGGCTTCTAGCAACAGCTTTTACACTTTTACTCTCTTTTGCTACTTGCATGGCTAGCGAAGGCTCTATTACCTCTCCTGATGCGGGGGAGTCTTATTCCGATGACGGTCCTTCAAGCTCGGGCTGCTTTGTGGACCCGGAGATTTCAGATTGCAGTGGCGGGGAGCCTCCTGCACACTCATCGGACTTATCATCCTCGTTGACCGCAAACCGCCTAGAGTTCCTGCGGCACAAGTATGATATTCCCGATGATGTGCATCTTCGGCTTCCCAATGCTGGCGAGAACTTTGAGAATCCCCCGGATGGAGAGGTCGCTTTTTATCATGCCATGTTTAAATTTGGGGTTCGCCTCCCACTGCCATTGTTTTTGCAAGATTTCTTAGTCTGCACAGGTTTAGCCCCTGCCCAGCTCGCCCCAAATGGGTGGTGCCACCTCATCGGCTGTTTCACTCTTTGGGCGATGTACGGTGGGGGATCTCTTATGACTGTTGATGATTTTTTATCTTTGCATACCATCAATCGCAACCCCGCCTTTGGGTGGCGACCTTTTTTAGTACGGTGGCGACCTTTTTTATTACGCAAGTGCCAAAAAAGGCACCTTAATCAGCGGACCCACTTCCGTAAAAAAGTGAAAAAAACGGTTGGTTCTTTGTTAGTGGCAACTGGCTTGAAAAAACAGAAGAATGTTGCTTTTTCGGGGTTCCAATGAGGTTTGGAGAATATGGTGAGTTCTCTATTCTCCTCCCCATTGGAATCCAATTCTCACCGCTTCTTTTTCCTTTTCTAACTTTTCTCTTCGTTTTTCAGTGCCTCGTAACGTTCGTCGCTCCCCAACAGCTAGGAGGTTTGCCAAATACGTCCTGACCCTCGAAAAGATTAACCGCCACGGCCCTTTTCTAGTTGACCAAAGTGTCCTTGAAGCATCCGGGTTAGCCAGGCGCCGCACCATCAACTCAGAAGGTAAACTCCCGATGCTTTTTTCTTTATGTTCGGCCTCGGCATGCTCGACCTTCTGGTCGGCCTCGGCATGCTCGGTCTTCTGGTCGGCCTCGGCCTGTCCTACATGAAAGTGACCCTGCTCTCTGCATTCTTTCACATAAATGGCCTTCCGAGGAATGTACGACTCCCAGGGGAAGAGACGTGAAGCACGCAGCAGAGTTGGAACCTCCCGGGCAGCCTCTGTGGACTTAACCGAGGATGAGGTTCCAAGAGTTGTTGCTGAGACCTCTCGTCGACCTGCCCCTTCTACTCGCAGAACTCGGTACCAGACGCGCTCCTCGGTCACCGAGACGGACCTTAGCACAGGCATCCCGGTTTTTGCCCTCCCCGAGGACTACGGAAGTGGTGGCAATGAGGCAGAGATCTTAACCCAGAACTTCATGTGCTGGCAAGGGTTGCAATCCCGGAGGCCAGAAGGTGAGTTAGGGGTTGAGGATCCCGCCCAAGGCATGCGAGAGTTCCAAAGGCACCTCCGAGATGTAAGCCCTTCTGACCCTTCGACTCAATTCTTGCTACTCCCCCCCCCCTCACCTGGCTTTTGCTTTTGGGTGCAGGCTTTCACGAAGGCCACCGCTTCTGCAATTAGCCTGGTGAATAAAATTAACGAGCTTCAATTGAATAGCGTCCCGCGGAGTGAGCTCATTCAAGCCCAAGAGAGGCTTAATGAGGCCAATCGCCTGCTGGAGGAAGTGCGAACGAAGCTCAAGTCTAGGGATGCTGAGTTGGAGTCCACGAAAGCTCAACTTATGGAGGCTAAAGCCCATTTAGCCAGTGCTGACTACCTAGCTGATGAGTTCAAGAAAACCAGCGAGTTTTATGCCATGCAGGATGAAATATGGAATGATGGCATCAAGTGGGCACAAAAGAGATACAGTAAGCACCACCCCACCGTGGATGGTTCATTCATCCAAGAAGATCTCGCTACTCTTGCCAATAACCCTGATGCCTTTGTCTCTTCTGACGAGTCCTCTGGCGGTAGAGACCATATGGACCTCTGAGGTCTTGTACTCCTGTGCTGCCTTTGCTGCTACTTGTCTCTGCTTTTCATGATGTAACCCTCATGTGGCTTAACCAGATCTTTAATGAAAATGTCTTGGTTTTTCTTTAATCACTCTTCCCTGGCTATCCCCGCTTACACCTAACCTAAAAGAAGGTTAAAATTAAACAATCGTGCATGGTCGACCTCGGGCAAATGTCGAGGCCGACCATCAGCTCAGTCAATTGTTAATGCAAGCAACATAGACGTGCATCAGATCAGCTTAGTCATATGCAACAACAGAAATTTAGCAACAACAAATAAATTAAACTTGTGCGGTACGTTAAATCGAGGTCGGCCTCGGGCAAATGCCGAGGCCGACCATCGGCTCGGTCGGGTGTGATTCATGCACAGAACACAATCTCGACAACTCTCCTAGCCCTTGCCCCATATTCAAGTGTTATTCACATTTAACGAATTATACTTGAATATGAAATACCTTGGACATTACTTACTTCACCGTGAAGCCTTACGATCCCTACAGGGACTTTGGGTGAGCAGATGCCATTGGGGCACGCCCTAGGAGTATAGGCATTGCCACTCCTACAAGGACTTTTCGATAAGTAGACGCCATTGGGGCACGCCCTAGGAGTATAGGCATTGCCACTTCTACAAGGACTTTTCGGTAAGTAGACGCCATTGGGGCACGCCCTAGGAGTATAGGCATTGCCACTCCTACAAGGACTTTTCGATAAGTAGACGCCATTGGGGCACGCCCTAGGAGTATAGGCATTGCCACTCCTACAAGGACTTTTCGATAAGTAGACGCCATTGGGGCACGCCCTAGGAGTATAGGCATTGCCATTCCTACAAGGACTTTTCTCTCGCTTCATAAAACGCCTGTTATAACGAAATCAGCTAAAAGACTTTATTAATGAATAAAAATTGAAGTTCAATTCCAGCCACATCTATCATCTAATGAGGCTCATGGAAAAAATGGGAAACAAAACTATCTTATGCAAGAAAGCGATAAATGAAGATGGAAAACTTTAATCAGAACTCCGTTGGCGAAGAGCGTTCCTCTGCTCGGCCTCGGCCTGGTCGGCCTCGGCCTTCGCTCGCCCACGAGTCGTGCTGCCCCGTTCGCTCGCTCGCTCCTCTAAGCGCAGTGAAGTAGCATTCGTGTGAGGCTTGTTGCTCTCCCCGCACAATCCCTACACTGTTGTCAGTTGGGAACTTTACCACTTGGTGGTAAGTTGATGCCACAGCTTTCAATTCATGTAACGCTGGCCTTCCGAAAATGGCGTTATAAGCGGATACACAGTCTACTACCAAAAAGTTAACCATCTTCGTCACTACATCCTGCCCCTCCCCATAGGTCATTGGCAACTCTATGCTACCCTCGGGCAGTACCTTCTCTCCTCCGAAACCAACCAGCGGAGCAGCGCTCACCTTCAGCCGCTCCTTCCCCAATTTCATGGCCTCGAACACTTTTGTGGACAAGATGTCTGCTGAGCTTCCGCCATCAATCAAAATTCGACGGACCCGCGTGTTGGCGATCATCAGACTTACCACCAATGCATCGTTGTGAGGCTGGTGTATACCGGAGGCCTCTAGCTCGGTCAATTCCACTGACGGCACCCCCTTCGAAATCCTCACTGAGCATACCCTTCGCTCTTCAAGTTCAAACCTTGCCTCCCGGGCGGCTGCTTTCCTTTTTTGATTCGAGTCACCTCCTGCCGGTCCTCCCAAAATCGTTTTAATTTCCAGCGGCGGGTTAGTGCATCCTTCATTGTGACCCCCCCCGGTCGGCTTCGGCTTCTTCCCTTCCTCCCCCTTCACAAATTCCTTCAGATACCCCTCCCTGATCAAACTCTCTATCTCATCTCGAAGTTGTATGCAATTGCGTGTTGTATGACCGTGATCCCGGTGGAAGTGACAATATTTGCTCTTATCCCTTCTATCGGGGCCTGTTTTCAGTCTATCTGGACGCTTCAACAAATCTGTGTGGTGAACCGCAGCTAGAACCTGGTCTGGTGAGACAGAGAGTGGAGTGTATTTTCCAAACTTTCCCCTGAGCTTTGGTCGGCCTCGGCCTTCCCCTTGGTCCGGCCGACCCCGACCAGCGGAATACCTAAGGTGGCCCTTGTCTTCGTCCTCTTCCCGCAGCCTCTTGCCCCTTTCATCTTTTCTTCTACCCTTATCGATTGTGGTTACCCTCTGCGCTTCTCTCTCCGCCCGCTTGGACTTCATAACTCCTCTGCGTTTATATACTTCTGCGCCCTAGCGACGAACTCAGCATATGTTCGCGGTTGTTCTTCCCCTACGGAGTTTAACAGTTTTTCATCCTGCAACCCTGAAATAATTGCAGTTAGTGCTACTCCATCATCGTACCCCTCTACCTGCACGACTTCGTTGCTGAAACGTGTGATATACCCATTTAGACTTTCCCCCGGCCTTTGTTTGATGGTCAACAGGTTGAACTGTGGCTTCCTTCGGTCCCTAGCACCCAAAAATTGCGTGGCAAAAAGGCGTGACAACTCTTTGAATGAATCAATTGACTTAGGTGGTAACTTGTCGTACCACTGTTGTGCTATCCCGGTTAAGGTTAGAGAGAACGCACGACATTTTGTTGCCTCGGTGGCCCCATGAAACCCCATCCATGCCCGATAGGTATCCAGGTGCTGAACCGGGTCTTTCTTCCCATCATACTGTGGAAAAGTGGGTAGTCTAAATTTATGCGGGACTTCAGCTTGCATAATCTCATCAACAAAAGGAGGTTCGGCCTGCCCTATCAGGCTCTCTAGGTTTTCTTTATCCGCATCCCTGGGCTGGGCGCTTCCCTGGGTATTAATCTTGACCCGTACTGCAGCCTCGGCCTCGGCCTTTGCCTTGGCCGCAGCTTCGGCCTCGGCTCTCAATTTACCTTCAATCAGATCCTTGCTTCAAGCTCTAATTTTTTCCTTGTCTTGGCCTCGGCCTTGGCTCCGACCTTCCCATACGCACCCACTGTATTGACCTCATCTGCGACATCCAGTGCACTTTTACGCTCTACCCTTCTGCTTGGACCTGGCTCCTTCAAGGCCAGTTCTTTGCCATCCCTCAACTTGCGCGGTTTGTTGGTTGCACTATATGTTTCCTCTTCTTCCTCGTCATAAACCCTTTTCCCATTCTCACGATCTCGCGCGAAACTCTTTTGGTACTTTGTGCTCGGATTCGGCTGTTTCAAGATACCCAAAATCTCGGCCAAACTCTGCCCCATCTCGTTCATTCTTCCTCTAAGGACTTCCATCTCGGTGTCCGAGGTGCCTGTCTTGGGCTGACGACTTCCTTCCCCCAATGGACTTTCCTGCTCCATTCTCCTAACTCTCAACCTTCGCATCGGCCTGCAATGCTCCCTTGCCAATTCCCGTCTCCCCACAGACGGCGCCAACTGTTGATGCCAAAATCTGGCCAAGCGCTCACTTGTCCTTCACGTGGCACCAACAATGAATTTGTTAAGATATGGGAAGACGTGACCTGCAAAGAAGGAAAGTGAGCACTGCACACCGGTGTGGTGCTTGCCACACCCGCTCCGATGCCTAAGTCAGTGATCGGGAAATCTCCCAGTACAAAACGGTAGTTCAATAGAGTTCAGAGTTCAGATCTTAGTTACCTCTCGCCTGGGTCATCCCTCAGACCTTATAGCCCTCCCCTTGCTAGGGTTTTTTCCTCCCGGCGCCGTGCACCGCACGTTACTCCCCGCTCCTGGGCCCAGGGGGACCGATCCAGGTGGCCTAGGCAACTGACGGGCTTGGGCCGAGGTCGAGGTATAAGTCCACCTTTGGTGGGTCTCTTCTTCCTTGGGCCAACTTCAACTGGGCCTGAAGTCCTTCCGCTCTGGTGTACCTGCCAAACCAAAATTACCCATAACAAAATTAGTTTTATGTTGTGAAATTGAGATGTTGTGAAATTAAGTAGCACAACGGGAACACGGAAATTGATAAAATATAATAATATAATAATAGTGTATAAATAAAATCAAGTGAACTAAAATATAAAAGAAATAAAAGTAAATGGAAAACAAAATAACAAAATAAAAGTTTATGGAATTATGAAAGTGGAGAAAGATGGAGAATTTCATCCATGAGTTTGAGAGCTTCTTATTGTGTATTTAGTACCACATAATGCCACTTATTTATAGGCATTTGAAAGGAGGATTATGCTTGGTTACCAAGTTTATACAAGTCATTAGGTCCATTACTTGGGTGACACGTAGGCATCCAAGTTTTCTAACATTTTCAAGTCATAACATCAATACATTGATTAACACATGGACATCTATTTTGTAATATTCATAATATTTTCCATTTTTATTTTCTTTTCTTTTTTGTTGTTTAACTGGGTTTCTTTTATATTTTATTCTTTGTTTTTAGTTTGTCAACTATGGGATAAGAATCCAATCCTCAGATCTTTTGATCAATGATATGATGTCTTAACTAGTTATAACTATTTCTAAGTTAGGAAATTTTGATCTAGTTTCGAAGGAATGAGACAATCCTTTTGGAATTCTCTATTCGAACTAAAAAAAAAGAGTTAAATTTTGTATAAAAAAATGGGAAAAATACACTTTTAGTCCCTGAGGTTTGGGTTAAGTGACAATTTGGTCCCTGAGTTTTCAAACTCAACAAAAATACCCCTGAGTTTTGAGATAAGGAGCATTTTGGTCCCTGCCGTCAACTTTTCTGTCAAATTTTAACAGTTGCTGACGTGGCACTATTATTTTAATTAAAAAAATTATTTTTAAAATTTTTTAAAATAAAAAAATAAAAAAATATTAAAATATTATTATTTTTTTAATTATTTTATTTTTTCTCCATTTCTTTACTTCCCTTCTTCTTCTCCATCTTCTTCCTCTTCATCCTTTCATTCTTCTTCTTCATATCTCCGGTGGCCGGCGACCGGCGGCCCCCCCTCGCCGGCGCCGGCGCCGGCCGCCGGCACTCTTTTTTTTTTTTTTTTTTTATAATTTATGAAAAATTATAATTAACTGAAAAGATGAAAAGATGCGTTTTCTCCAAGAGTTTAAATCATAATTAGTTTTTGTAATCAACTAGATTAGCGGTTCGGGATTCTAAAACCAAAATCTTTCTTCTCTATTTAAATTATATACATTTCAAGCCAGAAAAGAAAGTGACCGTTACTGTGAAGGCGAGGGAAGAAGAAGAAGCCGGCTTTGCCGGCTATGAATTTGCAATTTTCAAATTTTTTGCTTAACTGGAAAAAAGGAAATTCAAAACCCCTTTTCTTCTTCCTCTCTTTACGCCCAATTTCTTAACCCATTGGACTCTTTTTTTTTCCCAATAAAAACCTCACTGCCTTTCTCTTCCATTTCCAGTTCCACCCCACTTTTCTATTCTTCTTCCTCTCTTCTCCCATTAAATAAAAATCCAACCTTTTCTTTTTCTGCTGTGTCTTGGAAATCGTGTGGTTTCAATTCTTATAAGAGAAACAAACATGGTGAGTTACGAGGAACATGTCGCCCGTGAAGAGGTTTCTGTTCTCCATCCTGATCCCGTTGTGTTGGAGCTCAACCGTTTGCAGAACCTTCTCGCAGGTCCCTCCTCTGCCTCGCCGCCGGAGAGGGAGGAGGGAGCTCCCTCCTCCCTCTCCGGCGCCGGAATCGAAGGGGGTTTTCCCCCTTCGTTTTGTTTTTTTTTTTTTTTAACAGTAAAAGAGGGAGGAAGAAAAAGAAAAGGAGAGGGAGGAAAAAAAAAGAAAAAAAAAAAAAGAGTGCCGGCGGCCGGCGCCGGCGCCGGCGAGCGGTGGCCGCCGGTCGCCGGCCACCGGAGATATGAAGAAGAAGAATGAAAGGATGACGAGGAAGAAGATGGAGAAGAAGAAGGGAAGTAAAGAAATGGAGAAAAAATAAAATAATTAAAAAAATAATAATATTTTAATATTTTTTTATTTTTTTATTTTAAAAAATTTTAAAAATAATTTTTTTTATTAAAATAATAGTGCCACGTCAGCAACTGTTAAAATTTAACAGAAAAGTTGACGGCAGGGACCAAAATGCTCCTTATCTCAAAACTCAGGGGTATTTTTGTTGAGTTTGAAAACTCAGGGACCAAACTGTCACTTAACCCAAACCTCAGGGACTAAAAGTGTATTTTTCCCAAAAAATCAACAAAAATATTATCTCAAACATGACTTTAATACTAAAAAAATGCGTGGGAAAAACAATAAGAGAAGTAATTATTAAATACCTATACATTGTTTTAAATATAAAAATAGAAATGTCAAATATGAATATAATTCAACTAGTTAACTGTAACGACTCCACATGGTCATAAAAAAAAAACTGTAACGACCCTACATTTACATGCTTTGGAAAATCAGTGAGACTTTTCAGCCTGGGATCCCCAGTTAAAACAGAAACAACCAAAACTGCAAAAATTACAATAAGAACCTCAAAAGCGGAACTAGTGCTAAAAACAAAACATAACAAGGTGAAAATAAGAACAAGTTTCGAATACATGAAAACGCGGAAGTCTATCCTACGAAGTTCCGTGGCTCATCTAGCAACGATTTGTCACGCATTTTGTACACCATTGCCTTTACCTGCATTTACATATTAGGGAAAAGAAGGAGTATTTTTAAATGCTCAGTAAGTAACAATATTGTTAGGCATGCAACAACCAAGGTTTCAAAAGGTTATTTGGGCTAAGGGCCTAAAGGTTATGTCATCTCATTCATCTTGTAGTTTGGGTCTCGTGATCAATTAATTTACCTAGCATAAGTTTGCCAACTTATTGGAGGTGCACAGGTGGGTATTTTGGGAGATCTCTACTCCTACTGATAGTAGAAGGCACCCAGTCAGTGGAGTCAAGTCTCACCCATCAAGGCACTAACGTGCGCATAATGCTCTATCTACCATTTCATTGGTGGGGCGTAGATGGGTTTTAAGTCGGAATTTAACTTCCACAGTTAGTAAACGGCATCTAGTCTGCGAAGCCGAGTTCCGCTCATTTAGCTCCTCATTTCAATCTAATACATCTCAGTCCTAGGTGATTAATTGACACGACCCCCTACTAGAGTAGCTAGCCTATTTTTTTCCTGTCTTTTTTATCCTTTTAAGGCCTCCTAGCACGCCGGCTAATTTTAACTGCAACCTAACCAATAAAATTCTTTTCTTTTTAAGAGATGACTGACAGGCTAGACCGATATGTACCATCCCAACTCAGTCAATTATAGAAAACATAACATACATTCAACACTTCTAAACAGAGAAACCACAACTTCTAGCTGTCTACATACATTGCCAGTCAACCGTAATATACCACAATAATGCACTCGCATCTATCTCATAACACAAATACACAACAACCATATTCTTGCAGACAGAGCATACATATCCTTCCCAGGTCATCTCAATCTCAGCTCATACATATAATAAAAAATCTCATGCCATAAGCGCAATTGTCATATCAATGCATAAATACAGTTTAATTCAGTAAGTTAACTTACCTTTATAACTCAATATAGAACAAAACGACTTGGCCCACGGGTTTTCCTAGCAATCCCACAACTCCTAATAATTTAACAACAAACTCAAATCCTAACACAGTACAACCAAAACAAGGACACCGAAGCTTAATCCAACTGAATTCCTTACCCAATTAATTCTTTAGAAGCAAAGTTGAAAATTCGAATGACGACGACGAACAGATCTGAAAGGCGACAGTGGCGCTGGGGCTATTCGCGACGGAGATGATGGGTCTGAGGCGGCGACAGACAATTTTGCTACAGATAGTGGCGGCGGCGAAAACATGACGATGGCAACGAACCTTACAATAGAGAGAGAGAGAGGCGTGAGAGAGAGTGAGCTCACGACGGCGTGAGGAGTGCAGCGAGCGGCGACGGCTATGTGCGACGATCCACGACGGAGAAGGGGCGGCGGTCAACTGATACACGAGAGAGAGAGTGAGAAGCCAAGAAAGAGAGAGCGTGAGAACTCACTGGCGGCGGCGTGGGAGGTTAACGACGGTGGCAGCGCGGCGAAAAACGACGGTAGCAGTGCGACGAAAAACGACGGCGGCGAAGCGGAGGAAGGCGACGATGATCTGTTACAGAGAGAGAGTTGAGAGAATGGCGAGGGAGAGAGTTATCGGGGGAAGAAAAAAAATCTCCGAATTTTTTTTAACCGATCCTTTGACACAATTTTTGGGGGGAAATTTTCCCATTTCTCCCTTTTGACTGGGTAATTAAAAGACCCAATTTCTTTCTTTCTTTTTTGGGGTTGTTACATTAATTCAATGTCTTCTACCGGCAAAAGCATGGTTCAATTGGCATAAAGTAAAAAGCCTTACCTGTCTTCCACCAAAAGGTCAGAGGTTCAAATATTTAGTTCACATACTAATAAAGCTTAAAATTGGTTCATATTTTTTTATAATTTTCCTTTTAAAAAAATTAGTCTCTATTAGCTTTCGTTCTATAAACTTTAGAAATATATTCACATAATGTCTTTTCTTGAGTTGAAATTATTATTATTATTTAAGCAATTTCGATAAGAATTAACTTTAAACTTACTGTGGTGACCAATTTTAAAGTTGATTGAAAATACATGGACTAAAATTTGACATTTGTAAGTACATGAACTAAAATGGAACAAAATCCAAAGTATATAGAGATCAAAATGGTATTTTAACTATATATATAGACGTATAAAAAGAATACCAAAGAAGGGAAAAATACAACATGAGAATGCAAAGATAATAAAAATGTTATCATACCAAAGAAGGGAAAAAGAAAACAAGACAAGGATGCAAGGTAATAAAGATGCTATCATAGAAGTTTTAGATTTCTATAATAATTTTCTTAATATTTAAATTAAGGAAAACTATTTTGCCAAGATATTAATTAATTAAATGTCTGTTGCATCTCATTACTATATTAACATAATTTTATTTTTCTTCATAATCCCAATCTCATAAGATATGAATTAATGAAATCTTTGTTCATATTAAATTTAACACAATCATGTAATATTAAGTAATATTATAATTTTGCTTTTAAAAAAAAAGTAATATTATATTTTTGTCATTTTTTCCCTTAAAAAGTAATGTCATATACAACATATATATTTTTCGAATTAAATAAGGTAGGGTATGGACTACAAACCTTTTTAATCTTTTAGTCGAAAATAAGGTAAAGAATTATAATATCTTAACTAATTGAATTATATGCCCAAATTATCCTATGTTAGCCAACAAGAGTATAGCTCAACTGGCATAAAGTTGAATTGATAATCACGATGTCTGTGGTTCAAATCCCTCACTCCCACATTGTCAAAAAATAAATAAATAAATAAAAGGTATTGGAAATTAGTTTATATATATAATTTGTTGATTTTAAGTCATGAGATATAAAAGGTATTTTCACATGAGTGACAAAAATGGGTTTTGCCAACCCATGTAATATTTGATGTACGGAGCTGTTGAGGATCCCACATTGAAAAGATAAGTGGAGACCTCACCGTTTATAATATGCATGGGTTACTTTACCCATTGCCAATTGATTTTGAGTTGGAATCTTATATTAATCTAATATGGTATTAGAGTTCATCAAATAAATAAAACGAGTTGGGAAAAAGAATGTAGGACACATTTGAAAGGATAAAAAACACTTTTGTCATGTCCAGTTTAGAAGTGATTTTAGTATGACAAAAAAAAAATAGTTTTATCATGCCCAAACATGCTAGTATATATTATACCATCCTTTGCAACGTACATGGGTAGCTCGAGGTAGCTCAAGGCCTAGGTGAATTTTTTTTATTGGACATTTTAATTTCTTAAATCAAAATTTAAATATAAAACACAAATAATATTGTTATAATATATGTGTATTGAAATAATATTATTTGGATTGTATTCTTATTTTGGCCTATGGATTGCATTATCCAACTTTCATCAATTTTATTATTTTCTTTAGGTAATACATTTATTGGTCCCTCCGTTCTATATTAAAATTATACATGAGTTTTGGCCTTTCCACAAGGTATTATACATCCAAAAAAAAAAAAAAGTTCCAATCTCTATTTTTTCATGTTATTGAGTAAAAAGAAAAGAAGAATTTTATGCAAAGAAATTACTATATATAATAAAAATGAATAAAAATCGTTTAAAGGCACACCTCAAAATTAGAAACGTCAAATACCTTACAGCTATATTTAAATCTTAGGATCTTTATTTATTTGATGATTATTGGTTTTTTTTTTTTTTTTTTTTTTTTTTTTTTTTTTTTTTTTTTTTTTTTTTTGGTTAAGATAACCCAAATGAAATGCAAGACATTTTAAAAAAATGTAAATAAGAAGAAAAAGAACAATCAACTTTCATATGAAAATTTTTTAGAGAAATCCTTAGAGATGGCTAGAACTTTAGAAAAATGGTCAAATCGTATTTTTTTAATGAAAAATGGCATTTTTCCAACCTATTTTCGTGCGATACAAAGTACCATTTTTACCCTTCAGTCATGACCCACGTCTCTCCTATATTTTTGCAGTCGTATCTTTTTTTTAAATAAATTTGTAACCTATCCTTCCATGAATCAAGAAACTGATAGTTACATGATAACTCTCTCTTCCATCTGCAATCTGTTTTCCACAAGATTTTCACTGGTTCTCCCTCTTCATCATTTCTTCTAAAAATATTCGTTTGTTGTTTTCCAGATTATTTTTACAGCATCAATTTTCTCTATCTATCATCTCTCTAAACAAGGTTGATTGAACACCGTTGGGACGACATAGGTATGTTTTGAATGAATGTATTCGCTTTTTAAAAATCACATTGATTTTTTTTCCTTAATGTAATTTTTTATCTTTCTTTTGAAAACTAGATGACTTATATTCTCCTTTCTTTATGGTATGATGGGGTATGGGATATAGTTGTAATCAATACACTGGATTCAAGGTGTCAACAATGTGCGTGGATTCAGATTGTTCATTCGAACAACTCATCAATTGTATAAACAGTAAGCTTTCATCTCAGAACAATGAAAAAATTAACTCTCTCTTTGTACAACAATATTTCTAGTAAACCCTCAGTGCTTAGGCTTTGTGAGGATAGAGATGTTGCATGCTCTTACTTTCTGTATCCAATAGCACCACCAATGAATTTAGTATCGTAGTGGTTTTTGTTCACTCTGAATCTGGAAATATAGTGTGTATGCAACAAAATCCTGATTATACTTTAATCTGGAAATACAACGCGTATCCAACAAAATCCTTGTCTTCTTTGAAACTGGAGTATCAGTTTATTCATTATTTTCAGATTATACTTTAACTCTGATTTGATGTTTTAGGTGTTCATCTTAAATTTTAGTTGAATATCTATTTTGCAAGCAACATGCGTGAATTAATTTTTTTCTTCTTTGATTTGGTGCCTGAAATATATTTTAGATGAACGAAGTTGTTCTTCATTTTTATTGAATCTTAGTTGCAACTAGTAAGCTCTTTACTTTTTTTCGAATATACAATGTTTAAATTTAAGTCCTCCTATTTGTTCTCACTAATTTGAATTCAAATCTCATTTATATTCTATTTAGTTTGAATTTCTGTTATTGATTTGCTGGTTGAATTAATATGTAAGAAAATTAGATTCTCTCCCTTGTTTATAGTATATTTTGTTTATTTTATTAGATAGGAGTATTTTCGTCCACTTTGTTGCCAAAAAAATTTACTAAAAATAGTTATTGGTCATTTATCAAATTGCAAACCGAATGGTCTTTTTTTAAAACACCTATTTTAAAACGGCCATTTATTTGGTTGCCCCAAATTTTTATTTAAAAACCCATGCCTACAAGCAAAAGAAAATCATCCATAGGAATAACAGAAGTGAGTATGAGTGTTGAAGAATGAACTGAAATACATGAAATGCATTTATGTTTAGAATTTTCATAAAATAAATTAGAACAGTTTAGAAATGCATGTGAATTTTTTAAAATGCATTAATTTATATAACAGTTAAATTATTAAAAATACTCCTCAACTTTAGAGTTAGTTTCAATTATACTCGTCCGCTTCATTTGGCGAATGAATTTTGGAGGAAATGATTTTAAATTCCAATATTTTAAAAGATGGAAATGATTTTAAATTCCTATTTGTGTTTGGAACCAAAATAATTCGAAATCACTAAAATTAAAATCTCATATTTGACTGCTCACGAGAAATGAAAAGAAAGTATAACATTTTACTATTATGTCCCTTATAATTTTACGGGAAACTTTTTTTTATTGATTTCTTCTCTAACTAGTGTATGAAAACATAAAAAAAAAAAAAAAAAAAAAAAAAAAAGTATACACATTGATGGAGCAAAAAAAATTGAATCAATATATAAAAAGGAAAAAAAAAACAAAACAAATTGGTACTTAAGTTAACTACAGTAGGAGTCATAAATTAAGAGAACAAAAAATTTAAAAAAAAAAATAATCTTTATGGGTAAAATTGGAAACATAATTTGTTAAGTTTTTTTTTTTTAGATAACATAATTTGTTAAGTTTGAAATCTTGCAAAATCCGACCATTTCGGAATGGAAAATTTTGTTAAAGAAAACACGATTTGAAATCACAACCGATTTCTAATCCGTTACTTTTTTGCTCATCCCAAACAACTGAAAAGATTTCAAATCAGTTATGATTTCAAATTCTAGGAGTTCCAAACAAGGGGTTAAACTTTTAAAAGTTTCATTAATTTATACAACACTTCGTCAAATCCATGAATGGAAAATTTTGTGTTTGCATGCTTATGTGAACATATTTGAACATATACGTGGGACAACAATAAAAACACATGCAAACACATCATTTTTCTTCCATAAATTCAATGGAAGAGGTCTCCAAGGGTTGTTTTGAAATAAATTTCAAAGCTTCAAGGGTACTTTTGAAAATTTAGGGGTATAATTGAAACCAACTCCATAGTTGAAGGACATTTTTTATAATTTTTTTTTTTTTGAAACATAAGGACATTTTTTATAATTTAACTTTCATACAATGTATCTAAATCTCCTTCAAAATACTAATAAAGTAAATATATGCATCTTCAATTTCAGGGTAAAAATCCGTAAAAGTTAATAGTTAAAACATTATGTAAATTGCAACCTAAATTTTTAAGTAAACTTTAAAAAGTGTAAAAAATGTGTATTCCTATTTTTTTCTAATATATTCTTAAATATTTAAAATGTCTAATACGTCTTTGAATTTTTAAATATTAAAAAATTTTAAAAATTAACATATCTATTGAATATAAATTTTAATTTTATGTCTAATAAAATCTACATTTCGTTTTTTTTTTAAATTAAGTTTATAAACACTTGTTCCACCCATACATTTCTTTGTTTGCTATCTACATCCTTCCTATGATTCCAAAAATCAAGTCAAATTTTGAAAAAAAAAAAAAAATAGGCCTTATTTGATAACCATTTGGTTTTTTGTGTTTTGTTTTAAAAAATCAAGTTTATTTTCTCTCAAATTCAACTTTAGTGGTTTTTCAGGATCCATTTGATCCAAGCCAAATTCCAAAAACAAAAACAAGTTTTTGAAAGCTTTTTTTTTTCAAAATTTGACTTGGTTTTTGAAAACAATAAAGAAGATAGATACTAAAACAAAGAAACTTATAATGGAAGTAGATGTGTATAAGCTTGATTTTCAAAAACTAAAAACCAAATGGTTATCAGACTTAGTTTTCAAAAACTTGTTTTTATTTTTGAAATTTGGCTACAACTCTAATATATCTCCTTACCAAAGGTGAAAACCATGGTAAAAACAAGCATAATTTTAAAAAATCAAATGGTTATCAAACATGGTCTAATTTAACGTTCAATATATATTGTCATTCTAAAGTTACAAGCATAGCTCAAAGTATGTACTTATGACCAAGAAGTCTTGAGTTTGAATCCCCTAACTTCATATTGTTGAATTAAAAATAAATAAATTAATTAATTAAATAAACAATATTATAAACACATTTTTTTTTGTTGACAAGATGAATTCAAACCATATACCTCTTGATTATTAGTATAAGTTTTATGCTAGTTGAGTTATGCTCATGTTGGTGATATTATAAACACATTACATGGATAATAAAAGGGTTTTCTACTCTCACTAGACCTAGATGTTTCGTTTGTCTATACTTTTTTTCCTTTGAAAATTCATTTGTCTATACTTTAAATCTAGGCTTTATTGCAAGTTTAGTTCCTGAACTTTCAGGGTTGCATCAATGAGGTCCATGAATTCTAAAAAGTTTTTAATAGGTTCTTGAACTTTCAATTTTGCGTGTAATTAGGTTCCTGATATATTTGATATTTTTAAAAATTGACCAATCTACTATATATAAAATTGATTTTTTTTTTTTTTGGTCTATTATTGAGACTCTAAACTTCCAATTTTGTATATAGTAGACTTTTGAATTTTAAAAAAGGTTAAATTGGTCAAGGATTTATTAGACACGAAATTAAAAGTTGAATGACTTATTGGACACAAAAGTGAAAGTTTAATGACCTATGCGTTCAGAGACCTATTAAAAACAAAATTGAAAGTTCGAAAACCTATTTGAAATTTTTTAAAGTTTAAGACTAAGTTAACACAATCTAAAAAGTTCAAAGACTAAACATGTAATTTAACCTTTAATCTATCTTAAAAAGCCAAAATGAATATAGCTTATTGGTCAAAGATTCAAATCACCTCTCAAATGATGTGCATATATATATTGAAATAAATGTGTATATAATTATATATTTGTTTTAAACGAAAAATGATTTATTATATCATCATTCTACTTTAATCCTAATCCTTCACTGAATCAAACTTGTCGATGGTTTCTTTAAACGTCGAGCATTAAAATAAAAATATAACACCAATCGTTTACAACGACCAAACGAAACAAATTTTCGTCGATCTTCTTCTCCATTGTGGATTGACCCGAAACCCACGTTACAATAGAACCCGCGAAATTCACACTTTGACGTGTTTCTTGTTGCTTGCAGTTCACAGCCAGGAAAAATTTTAGGAAAAGGAAAAAACCTTCAACGAGAAGAAAATTCGATCTCTCGATTTTTCTGTTTCTGTTTTTGTTCTGTTTCTCTGGATTACGAATCTTCAATTGTGGCCGAATTCGATCAAACGAGGCTGCTGTGGCGTTGGACGGATTGAGAATGGGATCGGAGCAGTTGATGGCCGGAGGCGGGCCTCGATACGTTCAAATGCAATCGGAGCCGCCTACGGCTTCGATGTCGTCCTTTTTCTCGTTCCATCAGGACGCTCCTGAGCCGACGAGGATTTTCGATGAGTTACCGAAGGCCACAATCATTTCCGTATCTCGCCCTGATGCCGGCGATATCAGTCCGATGCTCCTTTCTTATACAATCGAATGCCAGTACAAGCAGGTGCGGTTTCTTCTTGAATTTCTGTTGTTTCTAATTTTATCGTTGTTTAGAGATTTCGTTTCTGCAGCTGAATTACTCCACGTTTCGGGTGTTCTATAATTTGAATTTGGTTTAGGAAATGTTCAATTGGATTTGTGCGATTGGTTTTGTTTGCTCGTGAAGAATACAGGGGAAATCGGATAGGTTAATTATAGGATTATGTATAATTTATCTACGAGTTTCCTCAAGTTTATTATGTAGTATGGTGGTCGGATTGAAGAATTCGTATTCAATTGGATTTAGAGCTTTATTTCGACACCCTTTTGCTAATTTTAAATTATTGATCGTTAATTACCTTAATTCTACCAAAACATTCGAGCAAAAGTAAGAGTTACTAGTATTCTCGATGGCGTTTTAGAATATTTTTCACACCAATATTCCTGCTGTAGTCTAGTGATTTTTTCCTCTTCATTTTGAGATTTTTTATCTTTTCAGTTTTGAGCATTTCCTGGTTTAACTGTATCTTGTTTCCTGTAATAGTTTAAATGGCGCATGTTGAAGAAAGCTTCCCATGTATTCTATTTGCATTTTGCATTAAAGAAACGGGCGTTCATTGAGGAAATTCATGAGAAGCAAGAACAGGTATGTGAAAAATGGTCTATATTGGCGATTCGTTTTGTTTTGTTTTTTGTTTTTTTTGTTAAACCATACTTTTCATTGAAAAAAAAGTGAAAGAAAACAAGGACATTAAAGGGGCCAAACTGTAACAAAAAAAAAAAAAAAAACAACTCCAATCAAGCATAATAAGACCTAAAGGGTAATTAAAAAATCCTTACACACCAAGGCCCAAAAGGAAGCATGAAACCGAGCAAGGGACCAAATCTCCTCCAAGGACCTCTCATTCCCCCCAAAAGGAGCCAAACTATAACCAAAAAAAAAAGGTTTCAATCAAGCATAATAAGACCTAAAAGGGTAATTACAAAAATCCTTGCACACCAAGGTCCAAATGGAAACATGGAACTGAACAAGGGACCGGACCTCCTCCAAGGACCTCTCAATCCCTCTAACAGCTCCATAGTTGTATGGTTGTTGTCAAGACACGTTTTTGTTCTTGGTTTGATCATGTGAATTCTTTGGTGTTTAATGCTTTTGAAATCTTAGATCAGTTATTGTTAATACAAACGTTTGGGGTTTTGATGTAGTCTTCATTGGAACATTATATTAAAGGTTAAAGAATGGCTTCAAAATCTAGGAATAGGAGAAAACACAACAGTCCCAGATGAGGATGGACCAGATGATGAGACCGATCCTCTGCATCATGATGAAAGTTCTAAAAATAGGTATTTTTCAGCTTTGCTCAAAGCAAAAATGGAAGAATTTGTTTATGTAGCCTGTACAATTATGCGTAAATGCTATTATTCTTATGGTTGTGTGTCACTTCATTACAGGGATGTTCCATCCAGCGCTGCCCTGCCTATTATTCGGCCAGCCTTAGGAAGGCAGCAGTCTATGTCTGATAGAGCTAAGAATGCAATGCAAGGGTATCTCAATCACTTCTTGAGTAACATGGATATCGTCAACTCTCGAGAGGTATAGGTGGTAATACATTATTTTGAAGACACATGATGCATATCTTAATTTTCTCAATGGAACCATGGTTTTTCGTGGAAAAAACTGTTTCACGTTTTTAAAAATGGTGTCTGTATATGAACTCAATGAATGGTGTCTATATACTTAATACTACAACATTTGGTAGTCAAGAAATTCATGGGTTGCTTAACATTGCAGTTGTAGGTAGTTAGTGTAGTCTTAATAAATTTTCTAGCTATTACCTCTCTAAAAAATTTTAAGGGCATTTACTACTGCTTAATCAGATGTTTTTCTTCTTCGTGGTTTCTTCCTTTTTCTTGCTTTGTGAAAGTGAAATGTGACATAGCTAGCTGATAAACTGAATTTTTGTTATCTTTATATTTGAGATGTCATAACGCATGTGTGTTCTTAAAACCCTTGATGCTATTCTCTGTGTCTAGGATCCATATTTTAGTTTTTTGATTGTTCGCCTTTAAGTTTTAATGCATTGAGTGTTAACCATTTTCCCCTCATTTATTATCTTTTTTATTATTATAATTCCTTTTAAATTCATAAATTGTAGGTTTGCAGGTTTTTGGAGGTCTCTAACTTATCATTTTCACCGGAATACGGCCCAAAGTTGAAAGAGGATTATGTCATGGTGAAACATCTACCTAAAATTGCAAAGGAAGATGACTCTAGGAAATGTTGTCTATGCCTATGGTTTGGTTGTTGTAATGACAATTGGCAAAAGGTAGGCTTTTTCCTTCCTTAGTTTTATGTTTGGGTTTCCATGGTGTTTCAAGTGACCAAAGTCAGCAAACAAGTTTGATAGGTTGCATGTTGGTTTCTTCTTCTTATCCTCCTCCTCCTCTTGTGTGTTGTGTGTTTAAGTATGTTCTGTTATCAGTTATGTTCTGATCTCCTTAACCTATCATGTGCTTTATACAAGACTTGTGAACATGTAATATTATTATTTTGACTTGAAGACCTATCAAGTTGTGCTGTATCTAGAACATTGGAGTTTTCTGGTTCCCCTTGGTAGGTTTCCTTAAGAAATGGGAAATGATCAGTTGAAACACTCTATTGCATGTTCCCCGAGATGATGTCATGAAAGTAAAACCTCTTTAAAAGCCCCTATATCTGGAGTAAGATTCTCCCAGCTTGTATGGAATGATTAGGTTCTGTGGGAGCCGAATTGTAAAGTTTTACTAAATAGCCCCACACACAAAGAACTCGTCTAGCTAAGGAGCATGGACACAGATACGACATGACACAGATATAGTGGCACACCATTTTTTAAAAGCCTAGGACATGGACACGACTAGGACACGTTTATTAAAATATATAACATTTTTATACAAAAAGGAAATTCAAAGTCAATAAGTTTATGCATTTATATGCTTAAAAAAATGAGTTTGATGTATTCCACTTTCAAAATTTATTAATTTTGTCCTATACTATTATGTGTTTATATAGTATACTTAACAAGTGTGTGATACGTGTCTAACAAGTGTCGGAGTGTGTTCAAGTGTCCTACGCTAGCCATACTAAGTGTCCATGCTTCTTAGTCGTCTAGGATGCTCTCTTCCTTTTGTCCTTCCATGGAGTTTCTCTTTTAAATCCTTGTTTCCTCCTCCAAGTTCCGACTTTCTTTTATAAAGGTTTGACGAAATGTAACTGGATCTTTCTTGGGTTTGCGTTATAATTATATCATGAACTGCGGCTCTCTAAGTTTTGATTGTTCAATTAACTAAGAAAGAAACTACTTGTTATGCATTTTGCTTTCCGTTCTCATTTACACTGATGATTATATCATGCAAATCTTCTAGTGTTGGGCTAACTTTGCTTCTTTCTTTCCCCGCCTTTTGCATCTTAGCTATTGACTTCTTGGTTCTCCCCTGACCCCTACCTTCTCGTCTCTTTTCATGTAGCAGTAATTTCTTGTTGGCATATTGGTACTGTTGTGGTTTATTAGAACAACTTATTAATTGATAAGCTTTAAATATACAAGTCTATGTTGTTGATTGGATTTTGTAGGTGTGGGCTGTATTAAAACCTGGCTTTTTGGCCTTGTTGGGAGATCCTTTTGATACCCAACCAATGGATATTATAGTTTTTGATGTGCTACCTACTTCTGATGGCAATGGAGATGGACGAGTATCTTTGGCTAAGGAAATTAAGGAGCGAAATCCATTACGACATTCATTTAAGGTAGTGAAATTTTGTGCATTGAGCCTTGTATATTGTTGGTGATTTTAATTTTTTTCTGGTTCTAAATGTGGTGCTGGCCATTTGCCCCCTATGTGGTTACAAATAAGACGGGTTTTACTTTTTCCAGTATAAGTTATGATACGCTTCAGTTTTTTGGTGGAATTTTGTGCTAATAAGAATTTTTTATTGGAAATGTTAGGTGACGTGTGGAAATAGGAATATTAGGATAAGAGCAAAGAATGGATCCAAGGTTAAAGATTGGGTTGCTGCAATCAATGATGCTGGACTGAGGCCTCCTGAGGGCTGGTGTCATCCTCACCGTTTTGGTTCTTTTGCTCCTCCAAGGGGTTTGACTGAAGATGGTAGTAAGGCTCAGTGGTTTATCGATGGCCTAGCAGCTTTTGAAGCTATTGCCTTTTCCATTGAACGTGCAAAATCAGAGGTATTCTTTTTCTCCCCCTCCTTTAACCTTTCTCTTTAATTTAAGATACTGGATTTGTTTTACAATCATTATTTTTGTGGGCAAGTATTGTTGGCTGATTGAGTAGTCTTTTGCAGATTTTCATTTGTGGCTGGTGGCTTTGCCCAGAATTGTATCTGCGGCGTCCCTTTATTTCAAATGCTTCATCTAGGCTCGACGCATTACTTGAAGCAAAAGCTAAGGAAGGGGTTCAGGTACCTTTTGGAATTCTCATCTATTTTTATAATATGAATCCATGAATAACTTATTAGTTATAATATATACTCATGAATTTCTTCTTAGCACCATCAAATTTCAGGGCCTTCTAATTATTTAATTGAACAGGGATGTTGAGAGTCGAAAATAATTGCTAAATTAGAAGGCCATGAAATTTGGCAATTATTTAGGTGCCTCCCTGAATATGCTCAGACTCCCGAGTAAATCATTCGTGAAATTAGCAAAATTGTAATATTTTTCTCAAAGGATTATCTATTCCTTTTTTTTTTTCATTTTTTAAATAACTTAATTGTTTACAGTAGGGATAAAGAGACAAAATTTTGAAACGACTATTCTATGTCTCTGAAGCATCAGTATAATGAGTCATAAAAAATTACCTACTACATTCCAATAGAATGGTTATCCATTGATATAAACGGTGGTACTAGGCATGTAATAGATAAAATTTTGAAATAATTATTCTATTCTCTCTATTTAATGTTTCAAAACTTACGTAACTTTTGCATTACATCAATGCTTTATTAATGTATTGCATTCTCTTTCTTAATCCATACTATTAATCTGATCTCTGACGACAGGAATTTGTGTAATTTTTATGCAGATATACATACTTCTATACAAAGAGGTTGCCCTTGCTTTAAAAATTAACAGTGTTTATAGCAAGAGAAAACTTCTCGGCATCCATGAGAATGTGAGAGTATTAAGATACCCTGACCACTTCTCCAGTGGCGTGTACTTATGGTATGTGTTCTCTCTTCTTTTTGTGGACATAATCTATACGTTTTAGTTTTGATAGTCTAGATTTTCCAGCATCTAATATAAATGAGTGGTTAATATAGGTCCCACCATGAAAAACTTGTCATTGTTGATTATCATATTTGCTTTATCGGAGGACTGGATTTATGCTTTGGTCGTTATGATACACCAGAACATAAAGTTGGCGACTGTCCTCCTTCAGTATGGCCTGGGAAGGACTACTATAATCCAAGGTAAGTTCTACTGTTTTCTGCTGCTGGAACTTTTTTCCTGGAAATTTCTTGGGTAATTGTTACAACTTGGATGATTACTCATTATGGTACTTTTTATCTAAATTCATTGCGAGGTTGGTAAAAGGTTTAGATGGATCACATCTTAAATAGTGATTATTTAAGAACTTTCGTGGTATTAGAATTCTATTGTTTTGATTCTAGGTATTGATTTGTGCATAATTTTGCTAATTTCATGTATGATTGACTCAGGGAATCTGAGCCAAATTCATGGGAAGATACCATGAAAGATGAGTTGGATCGTGGGAAATATCCTCGCATGCCTTGGCATGATGTCCACTGTGCACTTTGGGGACCACCTTGTCGAGACATAGCCAGGCATTTTGTCCAACGCTGGAATTATGCTAAGGTCAGTGGTCGTTTATACTCTTGTGCGAATAGTTTTGACACTTTATCCTAATCGAAATATATGTGTTCCTGCAGAGAAATAAAGCCCCAAATGAGCAAGCAATTCCATTACTTATGCCTCAGCATCATATGGTCATTCCTCATTACTTGTGGAGTAGCCGAGAGTTGGAGGTTGAAAAGAAGAATTTTGACAATCCTAAAGGAACAACAATGCAGGATTCATTTTCTCGAGGATCATCTTTTCACGACATTCCATTGCTTTTGCCTCAAGAAGCTGATGGACCAGATGATCAAAATGAAGATTCAAAAGTAAATGGACTGGAGCCCGTTGCTATTCCCCTTGATCAGCCAAGTAAGATCAGCAGCGGTCTCTCGTTCTCTTTCAGGAAGATCAAAGTTGAACCCATAGGTCCAGATATGCCTCTGAAAGGCTTTGTTGATGATTTTGACCATTTGGATTCCCATGGAAAGTTGTCTGGAGAAGGGAAAAAAGCACATCATCGTGTCATAAGTAGTTCAGATTTTGAGTGGTGGGAAACACAAGATAGGGGACATCATGGTGGCTTCACCGATGAATCTGGACAAGTTGGTCCATGTGCTTCATGTCGTTGCCAGGTGAGTTTCATGAAGAAGATATTGAAAGTTATACAGTTGTGGTTAAAGAAGTTGCATAATTGTCTATGGGGTTTTTGCTTTCTTCAGCGAGCTGATTTCTTCAGTTTCAAATGCACTTTACTTTTTTTCTTTTCCTTTTCTGATATTCATAATGGTAGCTTAGTTCATATTACAATTGGGATTATCTGAACTCTCTTTTTGTTTTTATAGATCTTATTTATATTTAAGTTTTGCAACTCACCTGTATAAATATTATGGTGAAGCATCCTTAATTTGCTGAACGCAAATTATTGAAGTCCTTGGCCACCGAGTAGAATTAAGACTCTTAAATCATATTTGCATATATAGTGGGACATATAAGCTAATTGGTTGTAATGACTTTTCAGTTGTCATGGTATTAAATTGGTCTATTGCTAATGACCGTTCGTTTCAGGTCATCAGAAGTGTCAGTCAGTGGTCTGCTGGGACAAGCCAAACTGAAGAGAGCATTCACATTGCATATTGCTCTCTTATAGAGAAAGCAGAACATTTTATCTATATTGAGGTATATGAATTTGTTTTTGTGGTTGTGTTATTGCATCAATACCTTCTCTTTTTTATTTTCTATTCTTTTTCCTTTTCTTCCTTTTTCTTCTTCTTCTTCAATTTTTAACTGAACATTTTGATATTTTATTCCTTGTAGTTAGATCCATTATGATCCCAGCAAATGATATAGACTTCTGTTCTGTATCTTGTGGAATTGCTGTTGAAATTAACTGGTATTCTACACTAATCAATGGTATTGACACTTGATTCTTTTTCCCAGAATCAATTTTTTATATCAGGCCTCTCAGGAGATGATTCAATACGTAATCGCGTGTTAGAAGCCTTATACCGCCGCATAATGAGAGCCTACCGTGAAAAGAAGACTTTTAGGGTTATTATTGTCGTACCACTGTTACCTGGATTTCAGGTTAGTTCATGGAAATTCACCACTCTTGTCCTTTGCTGGCCTATTATTCTGAGTATATATATTCTTTTCTCCAATCTGAACCTGGAGTTTGACAGGGGGGTCTGGATGACAGTGGTGCAGCATCAGTTAGAGCTATAATGCATTGGCAGTATCGAACTATATGTCGAGGACAGAATTCAATATTACATAATCTTTATGAAGTTCTTGGTTCAAAAGTTCATGATTATATATCATTCTTTGGCCTCAGAGCTTATGGTAAACTCTTTGATGGTGGTCCTGTGGCTACAAGCCAGGTATATATGTTTTTCCCTCATGGCTTTGTTTAACATGCTTTGTGGTTCTGGATGGAATACATGGTGGCATTCATCTCTTTGCTACAATCTAAGATATCCGAGTGATGGACATAGAACTTATTATTTTTTTGGCTTTTCGTGACATCCTAACATATTTATATGTGTGAATTTAGGTGTACGTGCATAGTAAAATTATGATTATCGATGATTGCATTGCTTTGATTGGGTCGGCTAACATCAACGACAGGAGTTTACTTGGTTCTAGGGATTCTGAGGTACCACTTCTCTTTTGGCAAACTATGGCCCTTTCCAGTTCCATTTTTCCATTAGTAGAATATTTAATGGCTGATAATTCTGCCACATACCTGAAAAGTTAACAAGACACCGTTTGATAACCATTTGGTTTTGGTATTTGAAAATTAAGCTTATAAATACTACTCCCACTTATGAGGTTTTTTTTTTTTTTTTTTTTTTTTTTTTTTTTGTCTACTTCTTACAAATGATTTCAAAATTCAAGCCAAGTTATGAAAACTAAAAAAAGTAGTTTCTAAAAACTTATTTTTGTTTTTGGAATTTGACTTTCTTTTGGAAGGATGAAAAACCATGTTAAAAATTTGGTAGAAAACAAGCACAATTTTCAAAAGTAAAAAACAAAATGGTTATGAAATGAAGCCTAAATTACTACGAAGTTTTTTGCTTTGCATCTTTGCTGATAGCGAAAATTATTATAAATCTGAATTTCTTGACTTGATCGAGGTGGGTTCCGCTTGGTGGAGATCTTAAAAGTTTTTCTCAATACTCTCTCTCTCTCTGAAAAGCTTTGAATGAGTAAAATAACTAATATTTCTACTCCTCTCAGATTGCTATCGTTATTGAAGATAACGAACTTATGAATTCATATATGGGAGGACAACCATGGAAAGCGGGAAAGTTTTGTTGGAGTCTCCGTCTCTCTCTTTGGTCTGAACATCTCGGTCTTCGTCCCGGACAGGTTAGTGGTTGGAAAATGAACCATCAGCTCTTAGGATTAGGAAGCAGTATTTTCACTGTTGAAAGAGTTGCAGGTTTTGTCTGGCATGGAGTTAAAAAGATTTTATTTGCCGCGGTTTTTGTTGCTATAGTTTAAATGTTTAACCATTTTGTTAGGGACCAAGGCAGTATGGGATGCCTTTGTCCCACATTGGAAAGATATGGGCTTCTAATGGGGTATATAAGTGGTTGGTTCTCCCTCCCCAATTGCCTGGCTTTTGGGGTGTGGCTCTCCAACTACTTAGATACCTAACAATTGGTATCAGAGCCGGTGGTCGACGGCTTCGGAGAGGAGTGACGGCGGAGGGGCTGACCGGAACCAGTCGAGTGAAGCGTCGCCGTGCACAGCCGCCGAGACGTCGGCTTTCCGGGGAGGGGTAATTGTTAGGGACCAAGGCAGAATGGGATGCCTTTGTCCCACATTGGAAAGATATGGGCTTCTAATGGGGTATATAAGTGGTTGGTTCTCCCTCCCCAATCGCCTGGCTTTTGGGGTGTGGCTCTCCAACTACTTAGATACCTAACACATTTGTGTCTCATGTAGCTGATCATGATTTTGGGGTGTGGCTCTCCAACTACTTAGATACCTAACACATTTGTGTCTCATGTAGCTGATCATGATGTGATTTTGTTTTCTCCAGATCAATCAAATAGTTGACCCAGTTTGCGATTCAACCTACAAGGATACGTGGATGGCAACTGCTAAGGTGAGAAAACCTAACGAGACTATAGTATATTTTTACTGAGGACTAAGAACTTTCTGGAAGGGACAAATAGAATAACGCTAATATAGTTCTATTTTAATGGTTTCTCTTTTGGAATGAAAAATAGAAGAATCCAAATATGTTGTACAAGAATACCTTCTAGGCCCCAGGTTCGCCCTTTGGTGAAAGACTTAGGCCCTTCTTTAATAACAATTTCCTTTTTAAAGAAAGGTTTGAACTCTTAGTCAAATTCTAAAATAAAACAAGTTTTTAAAAACTACCTTTTAGTCTTCATAATTTGGCTTGAATTTTGAAAATATTTTAAAATGTGGATGATAAAAGAAAGAAACTCATGGGTGAAAGTAAGGTTCATAAGCTTAATTTTCAAAAACCAAAAATCATATGGTTATGAAATGAGACCTTAATAATTTTATATTTTTGTTGTCTTTTGGAGTTGGCCGTGGTAGGTGCAATCTTTTGCATAATATCTAGTCTTACCCCCAAAAAACAAATGTAGAAAATATTATTGGGGGAAGTTATTCCAACTACGACTAATTGCCATGAACGCAGTTGTTTTCCTGTTTTTTCTCCCTTCCTGATTAGAGATGAAATGTCATCAAATGCTAGGGTTGTTTCTATCCCTTTCTGTTCACATTTCATGTTAGGTCTAGGTTGAGTAGACCTTTAATTAGAATATTACTTTTCTCTTGAAGAATAATGGGATTGGGTGTACTAATACACAATGAATCTCAACTATCAATTTTTTTTTAATAAATTTTAAACGTGGAAAAGAAAATGATAAGATAATTAAGGAATGGTTAAACTTTTAAGATTCATGGAGTGACTGGCATGGAGATCGCCTCAAAATAGAGGCGAGGATCCTCCCCCTTGGAATGATAGCAATTTTTACCAAAGGATGTCAGAATTCCTAGAATAAATGTTTTCATTCTCCTCCCCTATTGTAGATATGTTTTGTTTCTACACTGTTTTGAATCTTATTAGAGCACTGACAATAAACTGGTGATCTTTCAAACAGACAAACACAACAATATACCAGGATGTTTTCTCTTGCCTTCCAAATGACCTGATAAATTCCAGGTAAGATTTATACTTCCGTTACAGAGTTGGTCGAATCCCGGTTACTTCTTCTCAATATAACGATTATTATGTGCATCTAAACACAGAGCTGGACTGAGACAAAGCGTCGCGTTCTGGAAAGAGAGACTGGGCCACACCACAATAGATTTAGGAATTGCACCTGAGAAGCTTGAGTTTTATAAGAATGGAGAAATTGAAAGGATTGATCCAGTAGAGAGATTAAGTTCAGTGAAGGGGCATCTTGTTTCCTTCCCATTGGAATTCCTCAGCAAAGAAGATTTGAGACCTGTGTTCAATGAGAGTGAGTACTATGCATCTCAAGTTTTTCATTGAAATCTTTATATGCCTGTTTTTGTTAGGTCAACTTAATTAATTTATGGTTAAATTAAATGTTGCATAATACTTTATTTCCCATTTTTTAAAAGAAAAATAAGAGGAGAGAGAGAGAGAGAGAGAGGAGTGGGTGGGATGGGCTGTGTGGAGGCTCATGATAGCAGCCTTCAAAAAGGAACATTTACGAAAATTAGGACTTTTGTAATACTCATTACTCATTCAATTAATACAAGACTCTTGTCCTAATTTGGGCATTTGCTGTTGTTTTCATCTCCCTTTCTCTCTCTTACATATGCATTCAATTACCACCTTGTACTAATAATGCTTTCACATGTGGATTAACTAGATCCACTTAGTTTCTTTTTTTCTTTTTAGTTGAACATGTGGTGTAGGTTTAAATCAATGTTCGAGACAAATATATATTACCTTAACTAATGCTTAAAGAAGTGAGCATGAACATAGTTCAACTGAACAAAACATATCTTCGATTGAATGTCTTATGTCAACGTGAACACAACTGAATTGATTAAGATATATACTTTTGATCTAGAAATCAAATGTTCGAATCTCTATTCCTAAATATCATAGAATTTATGCGTACGCGCACATATAAACAAAGTTTTAAATTTTTCATGAAACACTCTAGAAAAAGTTTGCATTTTAAAAGTATTACTAAAAATCAGTTTTCAGTTTTCAAGTTTTCACGTGCATATATTGAATCACGTAAAAAAAAATGGATAGTTGGAATATTATTGATTCTAAATAAAAATATTCTAAATGTATGTCAAAGGAAAATTACTCATGTACGGACTTAAATGAACTATTCTATATCACATGCATGTTCACATAACACGGTAAAGTAAAGACAAGTCTAAGTGTCCTCTTTCAGTGATCAAGTCATAGTTTTCATCCTATTATTTTACGTTCCTATCTCTAAAAAAATCCACCTTTATTATCCTTAAACAAGTGAAGGCGGAAAAAAAAAAGTCTTAAATTATAATAAATTGATAAATAAAAAATAAAAATAAAAAGGGGCAACAAGAAAAATGACTATAAATAAATAGGTGGCTTGAAAAATGGCTACGAACGTTTATAAATTAAATAGATGGCTAAACAACTTACTGATTAATAAATCCCTATTTGTACAAGACAAAAATGCCCTCCCAACAAACTTCCTAACGTGTTCTTAACGTTTAAAACCAAAATGAAAGATAAAATACACCCCTAAAAAATAAGTTGGAGACATTTTAGGAGGTTTGAAATTAAAAAATCCCTAAAAATAAGTTGGAGACATTTTAGGAGGTTTGAAATTAAAAAAAAAATCCCTAAAAATAAGTTGGAGACATTTTAGGAGGTTTGAAATTAAAAAATCCAAGAACACAAAATTATTTTGAAAATCAGACGATGTATCATATTGTTACTACAAGAAAGAGTTGTTCCCCGTAAAAAGGAGTAAATACCTTTATTGGGGAAGGAGTACAAAGTTCAACCCCCTTCAGTAGAGAGAAACACCTTCGAACTCCATTAATCGGAAACAACAGTCCTGAAGATTTACTACCTGCAACTAAGAATACCTGAAAATTTTTAAAAACAAATAAGAACACAGTAATTATGATAACTTAGCTGCTGCAATTATGAGTTGTCATAACACCGCCCACCCTCCCACTAGAACCGCCTTCATGCACCAGCCCGTCCGTCCATCCATCTTCATCTTCCACAACCCTCCCTTCCCACCATTTCCCCCCTTGAAAGACTTAATCCTCCATTTCCCACCATTTTCCACCCCCAACACAGAGTGTATCCCAATCCCTACCTCTCGCATCGCGCCGACGACCCACATCCGCCGTGCCAACGACCTTCTTCCGATGTGCTGTCGAGACTCTTGCTTGCCCCACATCCTCCATTGATTCTCCTTCTGCGCGAGGACTGTACAATTTCTCAGAAATTCAAACCAAGGTAACAGCTTCATTCCCATTCCCTTATATTAGCAACAAACTGATACATTCCCCCAAAATTTTAGGGATTTCGTTATTACATTCCCCCGAGTGGTATGTCCTGATAAATACCATTTCTATTAGACATGAACAACTTCATTCTCATTCCCTTATATTAGCAACAAACTGATACATTCCTCCGAGATTTTAGGATTTCGTTATTACATCCCCCGAGTGGTATGTACGAATAAATACCATTTCATCGTTATTACAACTTCTCTGGAAAAAGTGTGCTTGTGGTATACTCATATGTATGTGTGCGTACACATTGACATGTCTAATAGAAAAAATGCTTTGATTTGTCTGTACTATTATATACATCCATAGAATGGTCTAATGTGTCTACTTGTGTGTGTATACACTTAATCCCCTGTATTTGAGTTAATCACCCCATGTATCGTGTATGTTTGGAATGCCCAATAAAAATACACTTTGTCTTTGTGTTGCTATATGCAACCATAATAACCCCCGTACCATGTTCACCTGAATGCAAATACCTGATGAAATGCCATAACTGATATCTGTCTATAGTATTACATACATACGTGTTCCGCATGCATCATGTGTGTATGCATACTTACCCCAGTCCCACCCCCATATGAGTTATATATACGCTGCAGTTTATATGTATTGTCATCTGTCTTTTGTAACATGGATAATGAGGGGCAAAATATGAGGGATAAATTTTTTTTTTACCGTTGGAAAAGTTGAACCTAAGCCTAAAAAATAGGTAGATCTTTTTATACACTTGAACACAAACCGCCAACTGAACTCCCTATAAATCGGGATTCATCCATCCCGAAAAAAGGGGAGAAACTGAATGAAAACAAAAAAAAAATCTGTTAACGGCGTTTGTCTATAGTCGTATATACCAGGGGTAAAAATGTCAAAAAAAAATCTAGAAAACAGTTCCTGAAAATGCGGTGGCCACCCCTTCAAATTCTGAACATTTGTAGCCAAAAAACAAGAAGGCTTTTTTTTTCTAGCTATTTAGCACAATTCCCCAATAAAAAGTATTAAAAAAAAATCTGGTCCAACTTAGTATTGGGTATTATGAGATTCACTAATTGTTGTCGCTCGGCCCCCACAGGACAACTGGCTCATCGGTGGCCACCAATTCTTAGATTTGTCCATTTTGACTCTCCAATCAATAAAGAAAAGTCACCACACACATTTCTCATAAGTCACATCATTTTTTATCAATTTAATATTATTTCGAACATTATAGAATATTCTAAACTCTCTATATTCATAAATATACTCATTTAAGTTCATTATTATTTTCCCTTTCAAATTATATAGAAAATTCGAGCCGACTTCTTAAATTTAGAAAGAATAACCTCATTAGTAGCAGCAGCATTAGAATCTTGCTATTTTAGAAAGAATAATCTCATAGTTTTAAAAATCTATGGTTATTTATTTTTTAGAACAAAAAGAAAATTTCTTTTTCTCTCTTTCACATTTCTTTATTTTACTGGTAAAAATGGGGTTTCATTTGCGTCGGCAGAAAATTCCTTGGATAAAAGAAAATCATTTGTTGGAACCATTTTTAGTTTTCAAACTATATCTTAAAAATATATCCTTTTTAATATATATATATATATTCAGTTTTTTTTTTTTTAAATTTCATTTTTTAGTGAGCAATAGGATAGAGTAAATTGAATCTTTAACCTTTTGGTATACCAATCAAGCTATACTCAGTTGGCTTAATTTCATATTTTAAAAAATTAATTAACTCTTCCGTTATTTTATTTTTTAAAATTTTCTGTTTTCTAAGTATGCTTGTGAAATTTAATCAAATTTAAGAAATAGGAACATATTTTAGAAAACTTTTTCAAAGTTGAATTCTTAAGGTTTCATTTGATAACTATTTTGTTTTTTATTTTTTATTTCTCAAAATTAAATCTATCAACTCAACTTCTACCTATAAACTTCTTTGTTTTATTACCTACCTTCTTTCCATGTTTTCAAAAACAAACTAAGTTTGAAAACTAAGGTCATATTTGATATCTTTTCGATTTTTTGTTTTTGAAAATTATGTTTGATTTTCTTTTTTTTTTTTTTTTTTTTTTTGAGAAGAATTATGTTTGATTTTCTCTTAATTTCCTTACATTGGTTTCATATTTGAATTCATAACCAAATTCCAAAAAAAAAACAAGGTTTTAGAAGGAAAACAAAAATCTAACAAGTTTATTTCACTATATTTCATACGATTGACGCATCTAAAAAAAAATCTAAAATATCTATTTTTCCTTTTTTTAAAAATAAAAATTCATGCGAAGTGGTGTGCAATTCAATTCATTTGATTCTTATGAACTAATTCTTCAATAAATTTCATTTGAATTGATCATTAATAAACAATAAATAGAACATTGGAAGGGAATTCAAATTATTAAATGATGAAAAAGACAAGCAATTAAATTGTATGGTAATCAAACCTTATTCAACTACCCCAATCCAAGATATTTTATTTATAATAATAATTTATCCCATCTCTTGGGCTCGAATTGAAGCTCTTCACAATTCTCATCCACATAAATATCATATTTAATTTCATTTTCAACTTTTACTTTATAAATATATCACCTTATGGCTTATATATATGTAATTTATTACCGACCTTGAAATTATTTTATTTAAAATAGATTCCGATAATTGTTTTTAACTAGCTTCCAAGTTCATGTAATGACAAAATGATGTGCCCATTGTTTAGGTTAAACTACACGTTTACCCTTTAACTATTGTTTTTACCTTTTTTGTTTAAAATAAACATATAAAATGTTTAAAACTTTTTATCTTCAAACTATCAAATAACCTAGGCTTCCCTCTCAAAACCAATTGACAATAGATGGAGTTATCCATACATCTTAAAAATTAGGAGGTCTCCACTTGTTGATGGTCGATTTTGGTCAAAGGGAACTCACTTGACCTTCACGTGCCACCAACGGTAAATTTGTAGATGAGGGGGGAAGACGTGGCCTGCAAGACGGAAAACCTGCACACCGGTGTGGTGCTAGCCACACCGACTCCGATGCTTAAGTCAGAAAACGGAAGTACGAGGGCTAGAGAGTAAGGGAAGAGAGTAGAGAGTTTGGGTCCCCTTCTTCAGTGGCGAAGAGGGGTATAAATACATGCTCATTCTCCTAGGGTTTTTAGGTATTCGGAGGCGTTTTGGGACAAACCAGGCGGAACCGAGGCGGCCAGAGGCGGTGGGGACCAAACGGAGTCGGACGGGCCCGACCCCTTCGGTCTTGGCCAGTCCCACTTGTCGATTTTGCCTCTTGGGTCCATCTCCCAGCCCGATTTCTCTCCGGTTGTCAGCTCCTTGTACATCGGGGTGGTCCAAAATTGCCTATAACACCACTTATCTTTTCAAGGTGGGATCTTCAACACAAACTACTCTCTATAAATACAATACTAATACTCGAATGACTTTATTTAAAGGATGAGAAAATTTAAACAAAATAAAAATTATGTTTTTTTTGTTAGTAAGCACTCAGCTTTATTGTCCACCAGCGAAAGTTGACCACGTGTTATTTGGTTTTTGAAAAATAGTTTGTTCTTTTGCTTAACAATATGTTCTTTTTAAAAAGTTTTTAGATGTGCGTTTATCATTTTTCTTCCTCTTTTTTCGATAATATCTATAAAGTTGTATATATTCATGGGTTGTCGTGAATATCTTTTTCATTGTTTTTCTAGACATAAAATTAATAATACAATAACCAATACCTTTAAATTTTAGAAACAAAATAAAAAGTTTGTTAAATTACAATTTTAGTCTTTAAAGTCTGTTTCATTTGATTGATTTTTATTTTTGGTTTTTGGTTTTTGAAAATTAAGCTTATTTTCTTTCAATTTTCTTACCATAATTTTTATCTTCGTTAAGGATACATTTGAATCTATAGTCAAATTCTAAAAATAAAAACAAGTCTTTGAAAACTATTTTTTTAGGCCCCGTTTGATAACCATTTGGATTTTTGTTTTTGGTTTTTGGTTTTTGGTTTTTAAGCTTATAAACACCACTTCCAATTCTAAGTTTCTTTGCCTTTTCACCTACCTTCTTCCCATGTTTTCAAAAACCAAGTCAATTTTTGAAAACTAAAAAAAGTAATTTTCAAAAACGTGTTTTTGTGTTTTAGAATTTGGTTAGGAATTCAAGTGTGTGTCTTTAACAAAAATGAAAACCATGGTGATGAAATTTAAATAAAACAAGCCTAATTTTCAAAAACCAAAAACCAAAAACCAAATGGTTATCAAACGGGGCTTTAGTTTTCAAAATTTGACTTGGTTTTTTAAAACATGGGAAGAAGGTATATAACAAAACTAAAAAACTTAACGGTAGAAGTAGTGTTTTTAAGCTTAATTTTAAAAAACCAAATGATTATCAAACGAGGCTTAAGTTTTATCTATTTGATCCTTAAACTTTTAAAAAATATTTAATAGGTCCCTAAACTTTGATTTGTGTCTATTTGGTTTATGAACTTTAAAAAGTAGTCTTAAACTTTCAATCCTATGTCTAATAGGTTCCTCAATTTGCAAATTCTTGTCTAGTAGGTTGTTATTCAAAAACCTACTAAATACAAAATTAAAAATGTTGGAGACCTAATAAACATAAAATTCAATCTTATATCTAATAAATCTACTAATTTTTAAAATTTTTTAATATGTTAGGAAAATTCACAAATCTATTAAACGCTATTTAAAATTTATGGACCAAATAGACACAAACAAAAAAAAATTATAGACTAAACTTCAATTTTTAAAAAATTTAAAAACTTATTAGAAGCAAATTTGAAAATTCAAAGATTAAACTTGTAATTTTTAAATTTTTTTTTTTTGAAAAGTGATTAAACTTGTAATTTAATCTAAAGATAGACATGAAATAAAATTAAAAATTAATAAATTAATAGGCTAAGATAAAATTTTAAATAATTAACGAAGATAACAAAAACAATGAATATTCAAGGACTAAAATTGTATTGTTGGAGCTAACCTACTCTTTTAATTATTTTCTCAATAATACCATAATTTAATATCCAGCGAACTATGGGCAGTGACGTAATTTCAAAATTCAACTGTATATTTTCAAATTGACCAAAATACCCAAGGTTTCCTGGGTTATGGCAAGGGCATTCTCGTACTTTCGCACAAGAGGACGCCTTGCGCCTCGCATCCCGCGGTAACGAATTATACTCTCACGTAAGATCGCTTTGGATTTTACAAGTGAGAAAGAGAGAGAGAGAAATAGATGGAGAATCAACGAATTCAAGCCTTCGAGTTTCAAAGTAGAAATCTGCGCTCGCCGGAAATTGTTGGATTCCGGCCGGCGACGATCACTTCCAGGAGGTTGTTTCAGACTTCAGGCATATAACTCGCCGGTAACTAGAACAATTCCGGCGGCACTCCAGATTTGGTACGTTTTATTTGGTCGTTTCTTGTTCTTCTTCGATGCGATCTTCAATGGAAATCAATTTTTTGCTTCATTTTCAATATTTGGCGCGTGTTTGTGAGATGGCTTAGAAAAAGAGAAAAGATCAGTTGAAAATTTTTGGCTCGGTTAAGTATTTTGATTCATTGATATACAGCATTTCTCGTTGCCTGTCTGGATTTATTTTCCCGAAAATTAACCTCTCGAGATTTTCCTTTTTTTTTCTGAGCTCCAAACTTGTAGTAATCAGAGCTTAGGATTACTTTGATGAAGATTTTATTTCCAGTTATTCGATTTCGGAAACTTGCGAGATTGTTAAAATTCTTGCGGACTGTTCGGAATTTTTTTCGGAAAACACTCTTTCACATTTTAGACCGAGAGTTTGTGGAAAACATATCGAATGATCGTTTTGATTTTAATTTGTTTTATGTTATTTTCTGAGATTATGAAGAATGATTTCGATCTAAAATTTTAACTGTATTTCTTCATGAAGGGGGGGCTTCAGGCATCGTTAATTAGTCTGTTTTGAGGGTTGATCGATGGTGCTGTTTCCGGCAGTTATTGAGGGAATGGTGAGAAATATGTCGATAAAGAAAAAGAATAATGATGTTTCAAAAAAAAAAGAAGAAAAAGAATAATGAAGACGGCGGCAAAGAAGCGGCTCGAGAAATGGCGAAAGAGGCAAAAAGGAACAAATCGATGATTTGTTTATCCGGAAGTGTTAAAACAAGCAAGTTTGATGATATTTCTTCTGTTTGCTCCAAGAGAGGAAATAAAGGAACTAATCAGGATTCCTTGGTTGTTTGGGAGGTATATTTTTTTTCCTCTTTTTTCTTTTCTTTTTTTTTTTTCCTTCCTTCTTTACTTGAGTTAAATTATAGGTTAAATTATAAAAAATACCCCTCGACTTTAGGGTTTGTTTCAATTATACCCCTGGACTTTCAAAAGTTTCAATTATGCCCTTGAAGTTTCAAATTTGTTTCAAAACTACCCTTGGAGACATTTTCCGTTAAATTTATCGACAAAAATTGATGCGTTTGCATGTGTTTTTATCGTTTTTTCCACGTATGTGTTCAAATCTATTCACATAAGCAACAATATATATGCAACCATCCATGAATTTAACAAAAAAAAGCCTTCAAGGGTAGTTTTGAAACAATTTTGAAACTTCAAGGGCATAATTGAAACTTTTGAAAGTCTAGGGACATAATTGAAACAAATCCTAAAGTTTAGGGGTAATTTTGATAATTTAACCTAAATTATAATATATGATGAACCTATCATGCTCATCCACAGATGTAGGAAAAAAGCTGAAAAGTTTGAATTGAGTTGAGTCGACTTACTTTATTTAAATAAATTGAAATAAATAAGCTGAATGATTATTTTATATTTAAATAAATTGAAATTGCAAGATTTACTTTTATTTTTTAATTAATCTCATTTAGGATCTAATAGTTCTCTGGAATTTCTTTTACTCTTTTAAGGAAAAAAAAAACTCTTACATTTTTTCAAAGTAAAAAAAAAAAAAAAAAGAAGAAGAAGAAAAAACTTCTTTTCGTAGCAAGGATTTATTTACTTTGGAGGAGTTTATTATTATTATTATTATTATTATTGGGAAAAGGATTTTTTACTATGAAAAAAGAAAAAGAAGAACGGCACTTTTCTGTTAATTTTTTACTTAAAAATCCCAATTAACTTTTTTTTTTTTGGCTAATTTTTTAAAGTTAAAGTACGATAGCAATTTAGTGGTTTATCTATTAACATTTTTTTTTTTTTTTTGAAAAATTATCTATTAACATTTTTCTGCTTAGTTATTTATTATTGGTAAATATTAAAATTTGTGGATGATAAACTTAACTTGACACAATATACTTACTAAATTTGCAAAAGTTTTAGATGATAAAATGAAGTCACTTCAGAGGGAAAAAAAATTTGAAATTTCTATTAAGATACTGAGGAATTAGAAACTTTCCTCTCTAGATGACCTTTTTTTTCTTTCTCTTAAAAGTATGTTATTTCATTGAGTGTTTTGTCATTTATGTTAAGGATTCTACATTCAAAAGATAAAAAAAGACTTCACAATTTATAAGATATATGGACTACTTCGACAGAACCTCATGTTATCTAATAATGTATACCATTTAGTTAATTTTAAAAACACGTGATACCTTATCTTAATTTAACTCATATAATTAAAGTATTATAGTGTCAACATGAACATAGTTCAATGAGTATGAAACTTATACTAATAACCAAAAGGTCTATATAGGTCGAATCCTCACACCCCACATGTTTGTAAAAAAAAAATAATAATAAAATAACATAGTTTTGTTATTTTTATTACATAATTAGATCTCTATCATATAACTTAATATTAAGTCTCAAATAATTGAGTTTGATCTGAAAATTTTCTTGATTGTGAAACTCAACCTAATCCAACTATGTACAAGTCTATCTTTTTCACTCATACTTGTGTGGCTTTGCAGGACTATGGATGCCAAGAAGACATGGTTTTCTGTGGGATCTTTGATGGACATGGTCCGTGGGGCCACATGGTTAGCAAACATGTCATAAAGTCACTGCCTGCTCAATTATTGACCAATTGGCAACGAAAACTTTCAATGGAAGCCGACCAAAACCTTCTTCCTTCCAAAATATGGAAGCATTCTTGCTTAAAAACATATGCTGCCATTGATGAGGAGCTCAAGCAACACCCTCGCATTGATTCTTTTTACAGTGGCACGACGGCTTTGACAGTGGTTAAACAGGTAACAGTTGGAAGTTGACTTTCTCTTTTGGTTGAACAATGTGAAACTTTGGGTATGTTTTTTTGTGCAATTGTGTTTTGGTTTATGAAACTGAATCGCAGGGCCGACATCTGGTTGTTGCAAATGCTGGCGATTCACGAGCTGTGTTGGCTGTAACTTCTGATGATGGCTGCTTGCATCCAGTTCAACTCTCCGTTGATTTCAGACCTAATTTACCTGGTTAGACCCCACCTACAATCAATTTCTTTCGTTTTGTCTGTTTTGATAATTATGTATCTCATTTACAAATAGGTCCAACAAAACAAATTCCATATCCAGAGGACAATACATATTAGTACAAGAAGTCACGTATATTGACTCCATGAATATAAAATAACCAGCCAAATGGACAGATGAAGGAAGCTGCAAATGAAAATATTTTGAGCTTTGAAATAATAATGTAAAACTAAATAAATCACAGTAATTTAATTTTGATATACATGGGAATTGCAGAGGAGGCTGAGAGAATAAAGCAATCGAAAGGGCGGGTGGTATGTTTAAAAGACGAACCAGGCGTGTATAGAGTGTGGAGTCCGAAGTCGGGGACGCCAGGTTTGGCAATTTCAAGAGAATTTGGCGATTACTGCACCAAACAGTACGGCCTCATTTCTGTGCCTGATGTAACCCATCGAATCATTACCACTGGAGATCACTTTGTCATTGTGGCTACTGATGGGGTATGCCTTTTTCCTTTTTTTCCTTTCTTTGTCTGTCTCTTTCTTCTTTCAAGGGTTTAATTTTAGTCTTGTGTTTTGAAAAAAAGTTTAAATTTGGCATTACCATTAGTTTGAAGTTTTTTTTTAATTGATTAAATAATCACAATAATTTCCATGCAAGAGAAGATCCAATGTGAACATATTTTCTAGATGGAAGACTACTAAAAATTTATAGATGAAAGATTAATAACATAATTTTAAAAAAAATCAAATGGGGTCTTAGTTTTTAAAAGCTTGTTTGTGCTTTTGGAATTTGACTGAAAATTGTGTTCTCATGATACAGTAATGAAAAGAAAACAAACATAATTTTCAAAAACCAAACAAGTATCAGATCGACCTAATTAATTACTTGCCAGCTGATTTCTTTAAGTTATGAGATAAAATCCATGTAAGTTCCGTTTGATTACCATTTGGTTTTTTAAAATGAAACTTATTTTCTCTAAATTTTCTTATCATGGTTTTCATCTTTATTAAGAGTACATTGGAATTTCTAGCCAAATTCTAAAAACAAAAACAAGTTTTTGAAAACTGTTTTTTTTAGTTTTCAAAATTTAATTTGGTTTTTGAAAACATGGGAACAAGGTATATAACAATACCAATAAACTTAATGGCAAAAATCAAATGATTATAAACGGAACCATAATGAATAGTTTTTAACATCTATGCTTGGGATTTGTTTGCTTAGGTATGGGACGTCATGTCGAATCAGGAAGCAGTTCACATAGTTTCTTCAACGCCAAATAGGGAAATGTCGGCCAAAAGGCTAGTGGATTGTGCTGCTCTTGCATGGAAATCCAAGAAACGAGGCATTGCAAGGGACGACATATCGGCCATTTGCCTCTTTTTTCATGCTTCATCCTCAGAAAATCAGTGAAAGTCTCGAAGCTTCCTATATGCAAAAAAATGTTGAGTCGTTAGTTTCTCTGTTTGTTGTAAATAGCTATACTCAGACTCTTTGTTTGTTTGGAATAACTAGCTTAGAATGATATATTATTGGTTCTTCATAGCCTTTTGGGCACTACAAGGATGAAGAACTTTACCTAAATAAAATGAAACATTCATAAAATTAAGGTTTTAGTAAGTGTGCTATGTTTAGGGGCATATGTGCGATAGTCTTTCATCGAAATTGAGTCATCTAATGATAATAGAAGCAAATATATATTTTTTGTTTATGTGAATGAGAACGGTGAAGGCTTGTAATAATGTTAGATTTATGTTATATATCATATTTAAATATGAGAGAAAAGCATACACTGGTTTTATGTAATTGTTCATTTAAATTGTAAATACATGTTTTGTATTTCTACTATTAATATGATTATCAATCCAAATGTGCGTTTGAAGACGTATAGTAAACAAATGGAGGGACGAACCTTGATAGCGACAGGACAATTTCTTGAACAATGTCAATCACACCAAGCAAGAGTCAAATTGCTCACTCATAAATAGCAAAGCAATCACATCCAAATCTCCAATATTCCTTTACAAAGAAGAAATTTTATTTGAGGAGGCTGCATCTATGTGGCTAACAATTTTGTATGGTTGGAGGTAAGAGAAAGAAATTATAAAAAGAATTTAGATTTTGCATCTAATGGTGATTAGGGAGAGACAAATTTTAAGATCTACATTTGACGACTTTATAGAGATAGCCACATTGTGACAGTCTCATTGAATTATTTATCCTGATAAAGAGATATTTGACTAGCTAGATTGGACAACGAATGAATGTCTTATACCCTATCATTGGAAGCTTTCCATCATGACATGGTGTATAAGGAGGAAGAAATCCCTAAGGGATGCAAATGATTCTATCCGAAAAACTATAATCCTCACTACTTCATATAGCTCAATTGGTATAAAAGTTTGTAATAGTGACCAATGGTTCGAATCACATCACCTCCTTATAAAAAAAAATGCATTTTTTTTAACATTTAAAGTGGAAGATTTAAACTTCTAACCTTTTGATTGAGAGTACAAACTTTATGTCAATTAACTATGCTCTGAGTTGTTGCAAGTAATCATCTGTATATCAATCTAAATTTTCCTTTACTAGCTCCAAAACAATTATTAGGTTGTTAATACGCGATGTTATATTTATTTTTTTAAAAAAATTAAAGCAACTATAATGGCTAATTAAATTATAAAAAATACCCTGAACTATGGGGTCTGTTTAAAAATTGTCCCTAAACTTTAAAAAGTTTCAAGAATACCCCTGAACTTTACACAACGTTTCAAAAATACCCTTGCAATTAATTTTTGGAAGGGAACTGTTAAAACCGTCGAAAATACCATTACCGAAAATCTAGTCAAACTCTTAGGATGATGTGTTGAAATAGGGGAAAAAGCTTTAGTGTATGAATACATGAAAAATAGGTAAAACTTCTCATTAATTTTCATGGAAGAAAGAATTTACAGTGGGATAAGAAAAAAAAAAAGAAGCATTTTCTATTAAGGTTATTTTTTAAAATCTTTTGAAAGTTAAAGAGTATTAATGGAACTAAAATTTTTAATGGTTTCAAAAATTAACAACAATGGTATTTTTTAAACATTTTTTTAAAGTATAGGAGTATTTTTTGAATTTTTTAAAGTTCAGGGACATTTTTGAAACAAACCCCAGTATTTATAATTTTGCCCAACTTTTTTTTTTTTTTTTTTTTTGTAAGAGATATAATTTAGCCCAACTATAATTTATCTAGTTACATCATTTAATTCAGTTTTTTTAGTTATAGTTTCTGAATTAAAATTTTAATATAAAGACGGGAAATCACATTTAAACCCTTTTTTTAATTGTTTTTTTATCTTGTTTACAGACATTTTTTTATTAATATTGTAATTTTTTTTTTTTTGAACAATTATTAATATTGTAATTTTTAAAATATAGTTAGTTTGAAATTTATTATTAAAATATTGTAATTTTAGTCCAAACCAGCATAGCGCCATCGCTTGAGTATCTTGATTCTCGCAGGCAATGACTGATCTCTTGATTCTCGCAGGCAATGACTGATACTCTCGCTCTCCAATTCGCTCATCGTTCTCTCTCTCTAGGGCATTCCGCTTCGCTTCGCATCCCAATCCGCTCTAGATTTCAGCTTCGGCTTGCGTTCCCTCTCTCTTTCTGTATAGCGTACTCTCCTCTTTGTTCCGGCTCCGGACTGGTTTTTCGAAGTAACCTCCGGCGAATTTCTCCGATCAGCGTGTCCTCGAACCGCGGAATGTCGAATTCCGTGGTGGACGAAGTAGAACCGAAGGAACTGCGAGATGAGTCCGATTTTGAAGCCGTCTTCTCCAGCGACGATTACATTTCCGTTTGTGGCTTCGGTTCTCTTCTCTCTGGTATGTACGATTGAAATCTTCTTGGTCATTTTGTTATCACGATCTTCGATTTTAGGTTTAGAGCCATTGTTTGTGTGTTTGATTTCTCTCTCTGTGGATGCAGAGAGGAGTGCGAGAAGTACCTTTCCTGAGCTGATCAACTTTAGAGTGGCGAGGTTGAACGGCTTCAGACGCCTTTTCGGAAATGTGGCTCCCATATTCTTTGAGCGCGGGATTGCTAAACCTGAAACCAAGGTTCTCCTATTCTTTGAGACTCTGTGCCTACTGTTTTATCTGTTGTATTTATGATTGGATGCAGAAAAATTTTGTGAAAGATACATGTATGATTTATGGTTGCTCTTCATCATCCGTCATTTTTCTTTCGTTTCTCCAAGTTCAATTTCTCTTTTGACTAAAGGATTTTAGTCATAATGTTTAACGATGTGTATGTCGTACGTTTGAATATCAGGAGATTTCAAGCTTGTGTGCGGAGCCTTGCGAAGGAGAAACTATCATGATTACGGTTTTCGAGATTAAGAAGTCCGAGGTAGCACTAACAGAACTTAATCTAGAATAATTGAACCTTGATGTGAAGAGGAATAATTTCTTAATCTCGTTTATGCTGCCTAACAATGTCAGATTCCAGCTTTTATACAGAGAGAGATTGAGTTTCGATTTCTAGCAGTAAGTATCTGGTTCCTGTCCATTCTTTTATTTCTGATCATATATTTAAGGCCAAATTCTGACGGTACTATTTGAGAAATATGTTTTTATTGTAGGTTCTACCCGAAACATTAGATGGAAAGCTATATGATAAACCAGCGGTATGTGATGATTGTGTAGTCAGTCGCATCACTGATCCACTCTCAGGCCACTGTTATTTACATGATAATATCGCATGTGTCATTTAGTTGTCGATTGATGTTCTAAAGTTACATTGCAGGTGCTTTGTTCTCGATCCACTGATGAGGAGTTCTTCCGAGTGAGATGCAAAGGTACTCTTAGAAACTATCCTGCCGCTGTAGTTATACCGAAATATACATGAATGATTATGGAACTCAAAGTAGAAAACCTAGAAATTAAGACAAAAGAAATGCTGATTCAGAATAAGAATTCCTGCTAAATGCTAGTTATGTCTGCTGATATCAGGAAATAAGGACATTTATGCTCAGCATTATGGTCGTCATAATATTGATAAGATCTGGAGAGATGATATCTTACCCTGTCGAGTCTATCTTCGACACTGGTAAGTATTTTTTCAGGCACCTTCTGCGTTCCTAAGCAAATATTTTCCTGGAATAACAGCAGCATTCAGCTTGAAACTTAGAAATAAGGCAATGTTTAATTTGGTTCAAGGTTCATTGATATACTATCTATAAAAGTTGAGACAATCATCACATGCTTCTGTTGTTCATTATGATACTGTATACGTACCAAATCTTTTTGGTTTAGCATTTCAGATGCTGCTGGTAGATCGTAAGTAAAAGTTATGTTGTTGACTTTAATCATCTCATATAAGTACACTAACAAAGAAAAAGTATGTCCGGCTGTGCTCTATTTTCAAATAGATTTTAAATCTTTGAAAGGAAAATATAGATGCTAGAATAATGAATGCAGAAATTCTAGCTTTATATCAAAGCATGAAACGTTCATTTTTTAGTTAATCTATCTTGTTGTTAGTGATTGTGTACTCTCCGTGGGTACCTGATAAGTGATTGAGGCTGTTTAAAATTTGTAGCTTGTTAGATATAATTTAGACAAGTATGGAGTTTCCTTTCCAAGTAGGAAAAAAGATCAGTAAATTGTTTCTTTTGCTAAACTGTGTAGTATATGGAGTTACTTTTCTTCTTCTTTTCTGACATTAGTTTTCTTTTCTTAATTGGTTTTTGTTTTACTTTACGGTGCCTTGTCCACTTCTAATTCTTTTGTCTGATCGATGAAGTTTTGCTTCTGATAGAAAAATTGAACATATCATTATCAGTTGTTTGTTAACTCTGTTCATAATTTGTTCATATCAACTTCTTCGCTTAAACTGAAGGTGTTGATACTTTCCTAGTGTTTTAGCTGCAAAAAACTTGGGCGACACAGCTTATAACAACTTTCTGGATCACACTTTTCTTGGAGATCGTAGTACAACCATCCGTGAATATTTGGCCACTAATGGTTCAGGCATTATGGAAGAGGAGCCTCCAGAATCCCTCAAGTTCCGATATGGTGGTTGATATTGCAAGACAAAATAAAATAACTACAGAGTAGTAGATCCTTGAAAGCCTTGAGAGGTACAATCTTAACATATCATTTTTATGTTGTGCTTGTAAGCAATAATTTGTATCTTGGCCATCAAGCTAAGAACTTTAATGAATTCATACCAATCCATGAAGTTTAGTATTAAGATAAAGGAATTTATTTTTGTTAAGGTCCAAGCCTTGCCAATTCATTGAATGTTTCTATCCGTTAGTCCTCGTTTGTTTTAGAAGGTGGAGGTGTACATAAATCTGAAAAAACCAAAAAATTGATCAAAACAAAACCTGGTTTATTATATTTTTATGCTATGTTCAATTTGGTTTGATTATAACTGGTTTTAAAGAGTAGTTTTATAGCAAATCTATCATTATGGTTTTATTTTTAGTTTGTTTCAAAATTGAGTCAAGGTAAACCGGGTATATTTGCCTTTGTGACCTCTATCCCCAAATTTACCTTTAATGAGATTCTTCCTTATTGGTGATACTTTGGACATTATTTACAAGTCGTATTTCATGTGTGTAGTGGGCTTGAAGAAACCATCTAAAAAGTAATGGTTTAGCGTCACCTCTCAGTCCCCAACGTATACTATTACTTGGATGTCTTCTTCCAGATATTAGTGGGAGATTAGATGAGACTTCCTCTGCCATGGAGATTGAATGGCAGCTTCCTGCTGCCATGAAGTTACATGAGCCTGGCAGCCTGATTTTGGGTTCCAAAATAATAAGGTAAAAAAAAAAAAAAAAAAAAAAAAAAAAGCTTCCAAGTTGATGGATTTCGTGTCAAAATATCTAATTGGAAGTAAATTAATAGAATAAAGACTAAAATTTTAAAACTAAAATTTGAAAACTAACTAAAGTAATTTTTTTAAAAGAAGATGGAAATAAATTGCAATCAAATGAAACTTTGAAAGCAAAATAAAAAGAAATGGATAAAAGTCGAAGAACCAAAACAAGATTGTAAACTAAAGAATTGGTATTGTTCTCGATTGATTGTAATTGTAATACCCACATACATTAATATTGGAAACATTTTGATCTTTTGGATTTTAGATTCAAACATTTCACATTTTTAGGCTTATGAAACTATTTACATTTCATAACTGCTTGATACATCTCTTTCAAGTTCGTTGATCAACAATTCCATCATCTTTTTGTACAAAGGCATATAATGATCGTTAATCATTGTTCTAGACAGACGCAGCTTACTGTACAATTCTCTAGGCGTCTCATATATACCAACTCTTTCCTGCACAATCTCGTCGTCGTCGTCTTGGACTAAATTATCAGAATCCAGTGAGGGGACCGAAACAATATGCATGGTTTTCCCAGGAGGATAGAAACGAATATTCTCCGAAGCATCCAGAGAAGACAATGGCTTTTCACTGCTTCCCTCAACATCTGTAAGCATACGCTCTTCTTCTTCTTTGATTTCTTTGGCTGCTGCAGCCACATCAGCTTCTCGGGTAATAACAACATCAACCTTTTTCTCTTGTCGCTGAAGTTCCTTCTCCAGTTCATACCACAACTCACCATCTGTAATGTCTTCGACATCGGTTGAGGAAATGATCCTTTCTTCATGAGTGAGGTGGTGTTGTTCGTCATCCGTGTCGTGATCTGAACTATCATCACTTGAAGAGCCAGACTCTAACTTCTTTTTCTTTTCAATTGTATTAATCGTTGCAGCATCCTCAGCTATGAGTGATTCGTGCTTTCTTTCAGTTATCAGAGGAGCTTCAGGCAACTCCTCCGTGGGATTGGATAAAAGGCCTCCGTTTCGTCTTCGGGCACCCATGCAAGACCAGGAAGACAGAGAGGAGCGAGTTCTCACAACAGCACTTTTCACGGCAGCCTAAAAAACAATATCAATGTCGATGCTAATATCAAATCAAACAACTAACAATATCAATGTCGATTTTTCTTTCTTTCTTTTTTTTTTATTGGATGAAGATTGAAGAAAGAAACCTGAGTGGTGGTAGAGACTGGACGGAGAAGGGCGCCGGCACCGGCGACCTTAGCTTTGGCAGTAGCAATAGATGGAAGGCGTGAGCCCAGAGCACTTGCGGAGCGATAAACAACGTTGAGGACCCTGGTTCGTTCTACCTGATCTCGTAAATCATTCAGCCACGATGACGCTGTCACCTAATCATAACCAATCGTAAGATTAATAATAATAATATTATTATTATTGCATACAGTAGGGAATTATCAATTAAAACATAAGTGATTTTATGCATCATTTTTGCAAAGTAGAGTTATTTGATGACCATTCAAAATTTTGAAAAAAAATGACATGTTCGTTGGATTTTCTGACCGTACTTATTAAAAAGTAAAAAACAAACATATTGGATAACTTTTTTTAGTTTATTATTTGAAGGAGGAAAAAAATAGAGAGAGACAATTATTAGGAGATAAAAGTTAAGAAGGGAAAAGAATAAAAAAAGAAAAGGAGAAAATAAGCATGAAAGAGTGAAGGATAGAGTTATTAAAATTAGAGTTATTGTGAAATGGGAATTTATCGGTCTAAAATAGACGGTGTGATATATTTGTGGGGAAAGTGCTTCTCAATTACCTCATATCGCAAGTCGTCTATAGAAGCAGCAGAAAAGCTGGGCACCAGATCTGAACCATTAATAATAGTAGTGATGAATTGCTTACCCGATTCTGCCAACTCCCATGTCATACAAGCAGCTACACAGATAGAAGTAAAATAACACTATCATAACTTGTGGGCAAAACAAATACTAATAATAATGGCAATGCAAAGGGAGTAGTCAAATACACGTCAGGAAACAAAAGAAGAGGATAAGAAATCATTAATTAAAGATAAGATCCTAGTTGATTGAAATCCCAAAAAAAAGTATCCGGACATTAAAGTAATGTGCATTAAAAAAATTGGCGTTGCACCTCGATTTATTCTTATGATTAGATTGATAATGTTCGAGATATTTAATAATTTCCATCAGAAATATTTAAAAACTGTACCACCACCAAAATAGTAATAATAAATAATAATGATAAGCATGAAGCTAATCCCAGCCTGTTTATCTGATATAAAAAACTTTTGTTCTCATTTTATTCTCAAAGAAAATTGCTCCAAATAGTCGATCATTCTTATAAACGGGAAACATTCATATAACTAACGAAAACGATTGAAAAAACATGGATGAAATGCATACTTTTCTCAGTTACTAAATCCGTTAAAACAAAAGCAAATAAAATCTCACATGTTGAACGCAGATGTTGATACAAGAAAAGAAAGAAAGGAATATCAACAAAGGAGGAAGTTAAACCTGGGGCAAATGTGATGCAAGTGCTAGAGGAGAACTCCTTTTGTTCTCGAAGAATATATGTTAATAAAGCAGCGGTTCCACCACCAAGAGAATGCCCAACAATCTGGATACGAAAATCTAAGCATTACAAATGTGCTCGTAAATAAAGATTCAAACTTTTTTTTTCCGAAGCAGAAAAACAGCTTTATTATATTATTTTTCTTTATTTAGTAATTCGTAAATAGTAGTAGTACTTGGCTTATCTTCTTTTCAGCATACATTATCTTTTAGCTAGCTTAGTAGTTAGTAGAACGTGTAGAAGGTCTCATCTTAGACTTTGAACATCAGGCAGGATGATCTTCTCTTTCATGATTTAAATTTAACCTTATCTTCATGATTCTATAGAAGATGGACGGTTAATTGTTTCTCAGGATGGGTAAAGCAGCGGTGTTTTCGAATGAAAATCTTGATGTCGTTATTCTTTTAATAACAAAATACATTAACTTCCTTGTCGACTGTCAATGGTGTTTTGGGTAGACGTAGAGTTGAGTGGGATACTTTAGAGGTCGTGGGTGCTTTTGGGGGCACTGACCTATTTTGAAATTCCCTTATCATTCCATTTGAACAAGCGTTTGTGGGTCCCCAAGCTAAAGAGAGAGATTTTCTTTGAGATGTATATTTAGTCTCTGCGAGTAGTGTTAAACGGCTGAGGACTTCAATGTGATCAGGGCTTAGATTAATGTATTAGCCGAGAACTTTGATGAGATTAGGGTTTACACTAATGTGATTGGCTGAGAACATTAATGAGACTAAGGGTTTACACTTCGATGTGGATGGATTTCTGATCAAGAAGTTGAATGAGGGTTGAACTACTACTAGAACCATGACAGCTTTCAATATTGAAAACTCAGGCCTTCTTGACTCTCCTCCCAAATGGCAGGTTTACTTGGTCTAATTCACATTCCTAGTTCTTGCAAGTTAGACAGGTTCTTTCTTCCAAGGACAGGATGGATCTTTCGAGTATGCTTATACAATCTCTAAGCTGTGGGGTTAGCTTGGATTTTCTTTCTTTATTTCAACTAGCTTGCAAGCACCTCAACTATGCTAACGAAACAACTATTCAACTCTACAACATTTGGTTGTCAAGGAAAATCCAAAGTAGGTGGCCACAAACTTAAATTCATTATCTCTAAGCCCTTTATAATTTACATTGCTCCTCATTGATCATTAACATACACATTTATATTCAGATTTATATTCAGACTTCAATGGGGAGTCCTTTTAAGATTTATTTCCGTTCATGATGGGCCACTGGGTGGATGTGTGCGTGTGGAGATTTGGGTGGGGTTATGAAGAGCCTTGAGGATTGCCTAAGTTAAAGGAGTAGAATTTAAGAGTACTTCGATCATGTTCATGCCTTCAACATCTTTCTTCTACGGTTTCTTTCAAATTTGAAATATGTGGCTTCAACATCCTTCTTTTTTTTTTTTTTTTTGAAAATTCAACATCCTTCTTTTAAAGAAGTAGAATTGAAGTATGTTTGATGATGTTTGTGGCTTCAACATTTTTGTTCAAAGTTTCTTTCTCCTCGGGGTGGGCCAGTAGGTTGTATGGTAATTTTTGTATGGAGTTGGAAGACATACGATAGACTAAGGATTTTGGATACCTTGCAGAAGATCAGTATGACGTGGCAGTGAATAACATAAAAAAACAATATCACTTATCAATAAATTCACAATATCAATGATAACTGCTTAGTTATCAAAAATAAATATCCATGAGAGGAGAACATAGAAAAGTCTTCTAAAAAACCGATCACCAACTGCACATGCCAATTTTCATCAGATATATAATTAAACACTTCATAGAACTAAAAGGTCTCACAGCTAATAAAAAAGCCACAAAAAAAATAAAAAACAGAATGCATCTCGGAAATATAACATCTGGGGGAAAAAATACAAATTATCGATTCAAATGTGTTTATGATAAAATATGGTAGGCAAAACAGAAGTTTTCATCAGCAAGTAGAATCAGGTTAATAGAAGGAAACAAGGACAGTGTAAGGAAGAATAAAGAATTAATTGAATTTGCATACATATAGATAGATTAAAAAACCACAGAAGAGACGAAAATAGCGTACCTTTATTTTGTAGTCGGGAAAATCATCAAGACCTTTGAGTAAGAAAGGAGTGCTTAGCTTTGCAATCCAACGAGCTGCAGCAACCATCCCAAAGTGTGCATATCCTAAAACTAGATTACTAATCCCACCATCATGTAAAACTGAATGATGGAAAGGAACCACTGCACCAGTTACTGCTGTTAATGTATCTTTGATACTATGAGTACCCCGAATCAATAGAAGGAAGCATTTTGAATTACTATCACGAATTACTGTAAAGGCAGGCTTCAAAATCTGCAATTAGTAAAGGTAGTAATTAAAAATGATGGTCAAAAAACTCAAGCCAGATGAAGAATTTTAACCACCGGAAACAATAAGGTTAGAATTTTTCAAAATACTCAAAACTCGAGTAATCATAAAAGAAGATATTCAGATATTGCGAGTACAGGCAAGCATCAAATCTAGAGGATATCAAGTGTTTAGATTATCGTGGAATTAGCATGTCTTCAACCACTACGGCCATTTACTTTTCTGACTGATTTTGTTATCATGTTGATAAACGCAATTTTCCTATAAGAATATTAATAATGCTATTGAATCAACGTAGAGGAGACACTTCATGGTTTTGAAATCGCTAAGAAGAAATCAAAATCGGTGATTAGACCTACTAAAGAGGATAAAGAAAAAACTAAGAACAACCATCAAATTTTCATGAAACACAAATCCTGGATGAGCACACTTGAAATGAATTTAAAGCAAGGTGAGAAACTAAACAAGTGAAGTTATAAAACGTTAAATACCCCTGCTTTTGGTTTCTGAATAAGCACATCCTCCTGAGAATAGCCGGCAGATTCTAAAAAAATCGGAAATGGTTTCTTAGAGAAAAGCATGCAGAACGTGAGCAACCGCAAAAAACTCTTCAACTCTGCAATAATTTCAGGACCTTTAAGTTGTACACTTTCATTGCCCGCATACACGTTAGCCACTTGTAAATTACCCTGCAAGAAGAGTAACGTTGCTAAGTCCAAATTACAAAAACTACATTGTCTCAGACCTGCCTACACTTTCAAGTTTCGGTACAAGGAAAGTAACAATCATCCGGAAGGGAAAAAAACACTAAAAAAACCTAAAACAGTAACAATAGATTACAATATACAAAGACTTTGAAATAAAAAACAACGTCCTCTATCCACATTCAAGAAAAAGAGGCTCTTAAATGACCACAGGAATTTTGCCTGGTTCATATTCTTGATACGAACAGGAACAGGGGAAACAAAATGAACAACCAAGCGAATGCACCAAACAGTGAAAGATAGTCAATCATAGCAGAGTAACATCGCGAAGTCCGTATTATGTAAAATACACAACCTCATAACTGAATTCACTTTCAAGTTCGGTACAAGGAAAACAACAAGCATTCACAAATAAACAAACATAGAAAAAAGATACCGAAAAATCTAACAAAGTAAGGATAAATTAGGACATGCAAAGTTTCTTTAGATCAAAAAACAAGTTCCCATGTCCTCATTCAAGAAATGATGGCTCTAAACCGGCAAGGGGACTTTTGTGTATTTCACATTCTTGATACGAATAGGAACGAGGAAAACCAAAGGATGACAACCACAAGCGAATGCAAGTCAAAAAGTGAGAGATCATGATTCGTGGCAGAGTAACATCGCTAAATCCAGATTACAGAACATACATAACCTCAGGACTAAATTCACTATCGAGTTCTAGCACAAGGAAAACAACAGGCATTCGCAAACAAAAAAAGCACCAAAGAATCCAAAATAGGAACAATAAATTAAGGCATACCAAGACTCCAAAATAAATAAATAAAAACAACGTCCTATGTGCACGTTCAAGAAATGAGGCTCTAAAACTACCATCGGAATTTTGTATAGTTATTCATGACACTCTCCCCGAACGGAGAAAAAAAGAAAAACAACCAAACGCAAAATGCACGTCGAACAGTGAAAGATCGCGAATGGTGTCTAAAAATCTCCAGGAAAAAAGAGCGGACCTGTCTCCGCATCAAGTAATTAATGCCAAATGCCAAGTCGCCGATCGGCCATTTCCCCAAGGTTTCAGAGTATGTAAACCTAAGAGTCTCCGATAGAGTAGTAATCGTCTCAAACCACGTCGCCGGCGCCTGAGCCGGCCTCCGAGAGATCCTTCTCCTTCCCGATCTAATCGATTTGGACAAATTACCACTCCGATCATCTTCGTCACCTTTTGCCGCTAATCTCCGGCTGAGAAGGTAATAAATAATCAAGGCGGCTCCCGCGTAGGTTGCCATTGCGCCGGCCGCCATGGTATCGAATTGTGGAGATCGAAACCTCAAGAAAAAACCATCAAACTCGAAATGCGATGATTTGCGGCAAATTCAACACTTCAAAAACCGCAAAACTGGTATAATCAAACGCGAAGGAAACTAGGGCTCCGAAAATTGGAGAAGTGGAGAAGAGGAAAAAAAATGAAAGAAATTGAGGAAGGCGGATATGATTCCAAAAATCTGGAGAGATTATTGCGTTTGTTTGGAGGAAAACCAGAGATAAATCTTTACTTAGCGTCTGGAACGATATCAAGGGTAGTTTCGTCATTCTCAAAGCATGCTCGGTGTTTTGGGTAACGATTTCTGATCGCCGAAACCAAAATAAAAAGCGTAAAAATAAGTAGTTTGATTATTAAGTCAAGGATATACTGTTAAAGTGTTTGCGTTTGCAATTACATTACTATTTCTTAAATATTCCATTTTTCTCTCTTTTTAATATGTTCATCATATATATAAAGATAAAAATTATAAAAAAAAACCCGTTAAATTACATGTTTAGTACTTCAACTTTTAAGATTGTATCAATTTAGTCGCTAAGGTGTCGTTTGATAATCATTTGGTTTTTAGTTTTTGGTTTTTGAAAATTAAGCTTATACACACATACTTTCACCTATAAGTTTCTTGGTTTTAATATCAATTTTCTACCTTGTTTTCAAAAACCAAGTCCAATTTTGGAAACAAAAAAAAAGTTTTCGAAAACTTGTTTTTGTTTTTAAAATTTGACTAGGAATTCAAATGCAACTTTAACTAGGATGAAAACCATGGTAGGAAATCTAGGAGAAAACAAGCATAATTTTAAAAAATCAAACACCAAAAACCAAATGGTTATTAGACGGGTCCTAAACTTTTAATTTTGTGTTCAATAGAACTCTTAACTTTAAAAGTATTCAATAGGTGCTTAAACTCTAAATTTTATGTCCAATATGTTCCTTAACTTTCAATTTTTTGTATAAATAATTGACTTACTTGACATTTTTTTAAAATCCACATGCCGATATAAAATTGGAAGTTAAGAGTCCTAATAGACATAAAATTAATTTTTAAATCTAATAGATTGGTTAATTTTAGAAAATCTTGAATGTGTCACGAACTTAGACATAAAATTAAAAATTCATAGACCTATTAGACACTAAATTGAAAGCTTATGAACTTATTAAACATCTTTTAAAGTTTAGGGACCTAATTGATCGACCTTAAAAGTTTAGGAACTAAACTTATAATAAAACAAAAGAAAAAAAAAATCCATACTGTTTTTATTTTTACTTTTCCTAATTTTGAAAATAGTACTTTCCTAAAGGATCTTTTTATGTTCTCAGAAAGAAGTTTAAATTTTGGATAATATCTCAAAATTGTATTTGTTTAACACGGGTAGTAATGAAAGCATTGAGGGCATAGCAAGTTTTGAGTGTTATCAAGTCTATTCAACCCCGTTATTTAAGGTATTTGATTATTGATTTCTATTCATCACCAACTTTCTAACATATGTTTAGCAAATTCAAACATAATCCAATAAATAAAACATATATTGTCATTAGGAACTTTTTTTTTTTTTTTTTTTTTTTTTTACAACATAGGAATGAGAGATCCAACTTCTGACTTCTTTATTAAAGTACAAGCTTTATATCAGTTGAATTATGCTCTTATTGATCGTTTGACGAGTAGCTATTAGAAAAAATAAAGGCTTTAATTTATCATAATATAAGCAATGGAATGTTGTATAAATTAAAAGATTGGAATATTACGCAAATAGATTAAAGTATGGAAGCCACAAGTGGAGTGGCCACTATATAATAAAAGAGTGTTGTACATTGAATGGATGAAGTTGAAGGTGGGCAGAAGATAATGACAAATCTCAATAGCTGTCCCTAATTGGATCGGAGGTCGTGGACGTGGCCCCACAATCACACGCGTAGGCCCCACCCGGAAACGTTGGCAGTTCTAAATTTGCCACTCGTTATGGACGATTGAAAATTTTAAATAAGGGAAATACAATCAATTTCTACCTTAAATATTCAATTCTATTTGACCGCACCTTAATCTTGGACAAGAAAAACGGTCGACAAGAATATAGTTCAACTGCCATAAAGATGTATCGATAATCACGAGATTTGTGGTTCGAATCTTCCACCTCCATATTGTCAAAATAATAATAATAATAATAAAATTAAAAAAAACAAAGTATTACTTTAATATTAATTTTTTTTGTTAAATTATACTTTAATTTTGTAAATATTACGATCTTTACCTTAAATTTGAATAAGTGTTGTAATATTTCTTTTAAAAAATCGTTTAAAAAATATTCCTATGTGTATTCAATGGTGTTGAAAGTGCACAAAAGTCTCACATTAGCTAGATAAGGAGATGATCATGAGTTTATAAGAGAGGATAAGTATCTCATTGATACGAGACATTTTGGAGTTTTTGATAGTCCCTTACAAATGGATTAGATCATATGTATAGTATGAAAGGAAAGAAAAATGACATTAGAGTAGGGTTTTTTTTTTTTTTTTGTTGAAATTTGTAAGCTTTAGTAGAATTATAAAATTTAAAACTTACTTTTGTGTAAACCGTGATTTTCTTTCAAGTTAGTTTTTTTTTTTTTTTTTTTTTTTTTTTTGGGAGAATTTTACATTGATATTTTAAAATAAAAATGAAAAGAAAAAGAAGAAAGTGGGTAAATTGGCATAAATGAAATAAATGATAAATTTTGCAACACTAATCCAAGTTTAAGAATCAATTTATTGAAATTGAATGTTTAGATTTAAAATTAATACTCTCGTCAAGGGTATGGGTAAAATTAGATTTTCTCCCTTTAAATTTTATACAACGAATGAGTGGAAATAAAAAGATATTATTTCAAGACTTGTATGTAAATATATCATAGAAGAATATTACTTTACTTTTATTCTTGATTGTTCTATGGGCTCGTCCAACTTGACATCCAAGTCATATCATCATAGTTTGAACGAAAAGACCATTGCAAGGAAAATCTCTAATTTTTTTTTTTTTTTTTTTGATCTCTACTCAACTCACGACTTAACGCAATGACATATCATTACTTAAAGATAGTCATTTTGAGTCTTGACATTTCAATATAACTATCACCTCATGCCATAAATTTCTCGACTTAAAATAGGCATTCACTAGGCACTATTATTCAAACTCCCCTTAGTTCATCATTATATTATTCTAAATTCTAGCTCTTCATAAACATGAATGCCTAAACAAAGAAACAAGTAAAAAAATATAATCATAATAATAATCCTCCAATCATTAATTAGAAAAAAAAAATTAAAAGAAAAGGATAATTATAAAATTTTAGCCCTAGATACCTACCGAAAGGGTAGAGGGGACAAGTTTGAAAACTCTAGTTTGTATGTTTAAAGGTCACATTCATAAGTTCTAAAAATCATTTTTAGATTCTTCTGGGTTTTTTTTTCCCTTGAAATTAAGTTTATATTAAATTGGACATTAATTTTTAATAGGGTCGAAGGTTCTTATCCGAGGATACGACCGCCGACCGGACGCGCCTGAAATTTTACGTGCAGTTTCGTTGTCGTTGTGGTCGTATTATTTAAAGATTGCTTATTAAAATATTGTCATTAAACATCGGTTTGCCGGTTGGTAGGTCATTCGGATTTATCATTAATCATTTGAGTCTGTGGCCCTCCATACCTGTAAATATTTCATTCATTCAACATTTTAGGCTCGCAAATTCTGATTCGAGCTTAAAAATGACACTTAATTCTTAATCCAAAAAAAAAAATGACACTTAATTCAATCAAATTCAATTAACAAATAACCCAATTTGATTTGATCCATTTGAACTATACTTATTTAGGTGGTATGATTTTATAGGGTATAAAACAAAAATTAGTTGGTTCGATTTGGACAAATTTTACTAGGTTCTGTAGTTAGTTTTAATGGTTCATCGATTTGGTTTAATTCGATTTTCAGAAAACCAAATTCAGCATCGATTGGAAATTTTCTTAAACCGATGTCGATTGAGTATTGGTTTTGGCCACAAGCTCAACCTCTCTAATTCACTGAAGAGAGCACAATATATTCATAAATTGAACATAAATCTATGACTTGTATAATGAATGAAACTTCAAAACAAAAGTTAAAAGAAAAACATTTAAGCTGGCTGATAGTTTTAAATATATAATCGTTCACGGGGTCTTCTACTTGTATGGTACATTTCTATCTCAAAAGTCAAAACTTCGAGCCGATGACCCTAAAAGCAAGTGAACAGATATGCTGTAGTTTAACAGTACCTCTGGGATGCACACGTTTATGGAGAAATGAGTTTCCTTTCAAAATTGGGTATTTAGCTTTTGTAGGCAGACTGCTTCGTGTCTGGGATTTTGAGTAAGCCTTCGTCTATCAAGGACTGCAACTCTACTCTTGCAATCTCACGTACATTAGAGTCGGAGGATTCCAGGAAAGCTTGAACTATCTTACAACTGTGATTTCAAAAATAAAAAAATCAAGTTACAACCTCTTTAGATAAGATAACTTTAGTTTGAAACTGACAAAATATCTCATGGAACATGGTCTAAAGAATCATAACCAAAACCGACAAAATCAAGTTCGTTTGAAATAACATATTTTCGTGTCGGTCATAGACACTTTAGTCTGAGTGACGAATCTGTGTCGGACACTTGGAACACTCCAGACGTGTGCTAGACAATAAATTGTACAAAGTGAGCATGATTCCAACATTTGTTATAGACATATATCAAATATATGTTAATATTTAGTACATCAAATTAATTTTCTCATCACATAAATGCATAAATTCATTGACATTGAATTTCCTTCATACATAAAAATGATATATATTTTCAAAATGTATACTTCGATAAACCATCGTTGTCATGTCCGTGTCCTAGATGTTTAGAAAATGACATGTCACCGTGTCAATGTCGTATTTGTGCTTCTTATTAGGTGCGGTTCAGTTTCTGAGGCCAAAAGTTAGTTGGTTGGCTTGGTTTGGATATTTTTCGGTTTTGGTTAATTTGGTTTTTTTAAAAAAAAACAAACAGTTGGTTTTGGGGAAATATAAGGTCTGGACCGACCTAATTACACTAAAATAGGGAAAGATATGGAAAAACCTACGACGAACCTGTGACCTTGGGCCCACATTTTGGATTTCCCTCCAAGTGCTTTGTTCCACAAAGTGAGGGCAAAGGCAGGGCAGTCCAAGATTAGCTTTCTTACAGTCCTACTAGAGTGGAAATTTTCAAAGATATGCTCATCTCCTGAGGCTGCGTCTTCAGATTTAGGCTCTGCTGCAAGCGAAGCTATAGCTTCATACAAAGCACTCAGCTTCTCACCTAACTTCGACTGAAGAATGCCATCAGCACCCCCAGTCGCAACCTGAATGCAGGCAGATAAAGTAAATAAATGCAACTTACAAGACAGATGGAAGAAGAAAACTAGACAAGGAGTTATCTAATTTTAGTATAATACCTCATACATCACTTCTCGGCCGAAATTTGACCTTAGTACTTCCCCAGCATCGTTGATGCATACATCGACAAGCTTCTGTAAGATGTAAAGCTCTCCAAGTCAATTTGGATAGGTTACTGATTGTGCAAACTAAATTTATGCAGCATGATTAAAGCAATTGTAACAATTGGATAAGTACAAAGTTTGATAATTGGTCAAAATTCACACAGCAGAAACTGGTTCCGGAAAACTTTGTATACATCCTTTGCTCTTCCAGCAAAGATTGATAATTAGCTTCCTGAAGCTCTATCGAGATGGTGGTTGAAAGACAAAGCAAAGAGTGTGTGTGTGTTTCTTGTATAGGTTTCTCTCCGATGAGGCTTTCCCAAAGCTTTTCGTTGCGTTTTTAATATATCTTGTTTCATATATAAAAGGAAATATATTGATATCACACAACGAGAAAAAAACAGACCTCAGCAAGCCCGCTATCCACCAACAACTCATGCCTTCTGATGAGAGGATCTTTTTTACCACCCTCGACAATTTCAGAGCCCTCAGCAGAAACCTTGCTTTCATCAACCTCACCTTCCATTTCATCCGTGCCACTCTCGACTTTCTCTTCAGCTCTGTCAACTCCTGACTCACCCTGAGAAGAGGGCATAGTTTAGCTTTAGTTTTGGTGGTTCGCATCAAAAGTAAGAATTAGTTATGCAAAATGGAATTATTGATAACTTTCAAAATACCTTGTTGCAAAGAGAAGGTATTGATAAATTTAAAGAAGCAAGATCATCGGGACTGAAGTAGCGTGAACAATTAGGATGCAGTAGTTGCAGTAATACACGCCTCCCATTCTGGAATTGAATTGAACAAAATAATAATAATAATCAAAGAAATATAGAGCTAGCAGGGAAGAACAGGACTATATTATGGAAAAACAGTGACTTTGATATGGAAAGTGTAGGAAAAGAAGAATAGAGACCTTATCCAAAATAAGCTCCTTCAAATCTTTTCCAAGCTCACTCATGATAATCTGAAACACATGAAAATCTAACTTATAATATGTATTGAATAATGCAATAAACATGTAGAACAATAGTTTGTAAGAGATGGTTAAGAACTAACCTTCCTAATGAGCTTTGTATCATCAACAACTGAGATAATGCACACAAGCACCTGAAAGAGAACAAGAGGAACCACATGAGAGCACTTGTTTTAATGGTTAAGGAAGTGTAATGGTACAAAAATAGTGTCCCCAAACAGATAAATAAAAAATTATAGCATTGATCAATATTCTTAATTGAATCAGAATAATTTTACATCAGTTCCGTGCTTTCAACCAAATTTATGTTTATGGCTTCTAATAAAAACCAGAAGCTTGGAGATAATATCTATAGAGAGTTTATATGACATATGATTGAGAGTGCAAACTGGAACTGGAAAAAAAAAAAATCAAATTAACCAAATCGTTCTTTCATTTTTTCTCAATGAGAGCATAGATTCTTATTAAAAATAATTAAAAAAAAATACATAAAACGAAGTTGTTTTATTCAGTTTAAACTAAATCTGTCAATCTGTTTGGTGTTTTAAAATTATAAAGGGGGAAAAATCTGTTCCAGTGTAGATAGATTTTGTTGATTCAGTTCAATTTTGTCAACCATGCAGCAATTTCATTTATTAAAAACTTGACATAGTTTCTATTTGTCTTAAACTGATAGTTCTTGGGCGGGGCGATCTCCACCCCGGCCCTTAGGTTGTTCTTCCCTTAGGTTGTTCTTCCTTTTTTGTGAGTAATACATACCCTTGATGTTTCTTATCAAAAAAAAAGATATTGAGAAATCAGTCAAGTTATGAATCCAAAGAGCAGATTATGTTTTCTTTATTTAGTTCTTTACCACTGACTTGCAGGTTGGAATTTTATCCTCTTTGGCTTGGTGGGAGGGTAAAATGAGTGAAATCCCGTGAAAGCAGATTATGATTTATGTTTCGTAAGTTCATATAACAGGATCTAGTAGGCACAGTTTAAGAAGTAATGCTTACCATACTTGCATGTTGCTCGTGTGCTATCTTCTGCACATGGCCTTTCATTCCCTTGATGCTTTTCTTTCTTTCCTGAGGTAATGAACCCAAGAGAACAAACTTGTTTAGTGTTAGGATAATGTTATACAAAATAGTTCGTTTGTTTTCTTTGATTTTAAGGTACAAGAAACAGATTAATTAATAGGCAAACCTTTGCACTCCCATGTTTTATGCAAAGTATACCGATCCTCGATCCATCTCTTGTGTGAATCATTCTAACAAGAAGTGAACTGGACAACTGTTGGATTACATCTGCGGCAGATGTCTTCGACAAATTGATTTAGGGAGAGAGAGAGGGAGAGAGAGAGAGAGAGATTTAGAAAAAATATATATATGTAACTCCTAAAAGAATTTCTGATTAGTTCTTAGTAAAGAACGTGGAAAATTCCATAACACCTTATCAGCAATGGTAAAGTATTCCATCAGCACCCTATGTATTATAGAGTGGTCAACTATCCCTTTTTCCAAAATTGGTTGGATAACTGATGTCATGTGTCGTGAGACCGAAGCTTTTTTTATGTCCAATTTTGAAATTACGTCCACTAACCTGCAACATAACATAATTCCAATGAGAGAGCCTGCCAAAGAAAAAAAACAAAACAATTGGATTTGCCCATTTCATTAACCTGCTTTCTTTCATTGAGACCAGATCCTTAAATAGCTGAAGTTCCACTGAATAAAGTTCCAGCAGAAGTGTTTGCTTCTGCGCTGCATTTGCTAAATGGTATGCATGTTCAACAACTGCACAAAATGCAAATACAACATTAACAACGACATTGGTAATATTCAAATTCATGCTTGAGTTGCATCATTCATAGAGAAATATTTTCACAAAAAAAAAAAAAAAACGACACAGACTATAGAGATCAAGAATTACTTATATATATAAGTACAAATTAAAAGCTAATTAAATAAATGCATCTGCTAGTTCAGAAAGAGGAAAAAAAACAAAAGACAGAAGCAGTAAGGAAACATTTACTGTGACTTGGTTGAACATATAAACCCAAAATAGAGGGGATGAGAACAAGATTTTACAATTCTAAAAGTAAACTAAAGCTTCGTATATAAGTCATGCAGTAGTTCTTAAAAGTTGAAGTTACTGGAAGAGACAGCACCAAGGAACCTTAAAAATACCTAAAGATCCAACCATGTGACGAAGAAGAGAAGCTATGTGGCCATGCAGAGAGGAGATAAACCATGCCAGTTGCTTTTTCGAGGCTAAAGACGCAGAATGCAGAAAATTAGTACCTTGTTTAGAGGAAATAAACAATGAAGACACAGTGGTGGTAAGATAAGAATATACCACTATCTAACATTTTCTTCACTAAATGAACTGCGTAAGTGTTGCAAGCAAGGGTGAGAAAATGAGGCTTAAGTTCCTCAAACACTGCTTCTCTCTCGGCATCTGTGCAATGTTTAACACAAGTCTGGAGCAGAAGACCGAACACATTTAAAAGTGAACAGAAAAAATATAAACGTCTGAAGAACAAGAGAGCTATTTCACGAACAATTCACCTGAAGCACACGAGATGATACATGGGAGCCTGCAATTTCAGGGATCTTCCCCTTCATGTTTTCTAATGCTTTACTAATCCATCTGAAAATTCATTCGTGAAAATTTGTTAGATAAGAAAAGTAAAGTCAGTGATACAGCAAAGTAACTTCGGTTATGATAGTCATACTTGGATCTATCTTCTTTGGTGGTATCCCGTTTCCTCATTTTCTCCCATAGATGTGCAAGTTCCTGCAAACAATGGATAGTTGGAGGCGGGAAGGATTAAAAAGGAAACTTATTCTATCCATCATTGGCTCGTCAGAATCTGAAGTTAAGTTACTAACTTTCTAATGAAATAAAATATGATGTAATGAAAACAATTTGTGTAATTGAATGTTAGAACAATCACTGAAAATAAAGGTGCAAATTGAAACCCAAAAAACTGACTGAACCTGAAGTCAGTAGTCAGTGTTGGTTTTCATTGCCCATTTCTCTCGACCTTCCCTCAGTCTCACTCCCAATCCCCCACCCCCCCCACCCCCCCACCCCCCCCACCCCCGGTTCAGTCGGTTTAATTCTTGTTTCTTTGTCTCTAAATGTTGGTTTCAACTTAGTTAGAAAACTAACCCACATTCAACCACTTACACCCTTGTCTCAAAACATCATTGACATTAATGTGCAGTGGCATATTTTAAGCAGGTCCCTCTAGATTATCCTCGGCGCCAATCTCAAGGCTTGATGAATCAATGTGGAGATAACTATTCAAAGTTGCAAAACTTACATGTTCCAAATCATAATGCCGTTTCCTTTTCTTCTTCCTAGCCTCTGCAAGTTCCTGATGGAAGCACAAAAGAATACTCAAGTAAAGTCCTCAATAGAATGCAGTAGAAATCTGTGGAAATAAACAGATGATTGAACCAAACTTCAAAAATCAACAAATGTAAAAAAAAAAAAAAAAAATGCATTCGAAGTGAAACGATGGTACAAGAACAGACCTTGGCTTGGAGGCGACGTTCTCGCTTTGTAGTTGGCTCCTTTCTAGCTTCTGTTTTTTCATCTTTCGATTTGAAATGCTGATTTTCTTTCCGTTTGGGCGGTTTGAAGGGTTTACCAACAGTTCCCAAGCCAGAGGACTTCGAGGGCTTATTATCGACGAACTTCGGTTTCTTCGAAGCGGAGCCATGAGAGGAACCCTTGTTGCCTGAAATTTGCTTCCTCTTTTTGGGTTTACTGCTCTGTTGGCTCTTCGCCGCCATTGGAGGACTTGAAGTTCCAAGGCTGAAGCTGTTATAAAACTATAAATATAATTATAGGTTGTTTTCTTTCATTAGACAAGTCCTAGTTTGTGATTTTCAAGTGAGAAGAAAGGCATAAACGGAGATTGGGAGAATACCAGTAACGACGACGACGGCAGAACTGAACGGGAGAGAGAGCCGGCGGCGACACTGAGCTGCTGAAACGGAGGAGGAGACGGCGTTATGAAGAAGAAGAAGGTGGAGCACGTGAGAGTGAGATCGAGATAAAAGGGTTTAGGGTTCTTCTTTCTTTCTTTCTCTCTTACTTTTTTAAATAGTTTTATTTGTTTCTATTTTTTTTTTACACACTGGCTGAGTTTTTTTTTTTTTTTTCTCTCTCTCTCTCTTTTTTGTGGTTGAATTTTACAAAATACTGACTTTGTGTGGGTTTGAATTGTGCTTATGGATTTTGAAAAACTTTATTTGTATCCTAAAAATAGGAAATTTGTTTCAAATATTTGCTTGAAAAGTTTTTTTTTTTCAAATAAGGTATACATTGACATGATAACTCATATCTAAAATTTGGAAGATACACATGACATTGACTAGTCAACGGAGTTACATCCAACGGTTACTATTTCAGTCTTATGCAAACGCATTGCATAGGATACCCCAACTTGCATGTCACCTACACGAACGAGTTGGATCATTGTGTTTGTATCAAATACAAAGTGGATCGTATCCATAGTGTCACTAAGATAAGGTACTCAACCTTATCTTTAGGTTGATCCTCGTGTCCTCACATACAGTTCAAGACTCATATAACAGCCTAGGGTGTTAGTTTGTTGGATTAGGGTTATTTAGGCAAGACATATATGAAACAATCGATAACGCTTTATTGAAATAGACATCGAAAACATTTTATTAATGATCGGTCAAATGTTACATTTACTATCTACGAGTTTTAGGGCATAAAATCCAACAGTTAAGAGAGATAGGGAGAGGGGGTTGTTAACCATTTTACAATAGAGCTATGTGCATAAACTGCTTGAGAAGTATAACATGTCTGATTGTAAGGTTGTTTCGACACCATTAGCATTTCATTTTAGGCTTTCTTCGTCTCATTCGCCTAAAAATGATTAGGAAAGGTTAAAGATGTCTAAAATTCCACATTGTAATGTTGAAGGAAGCATTATGTATCTCATGATTCGTATTAGGTCTGACTTAGGTTACTCAATGAGCATGATAAGTAAGTTTATGTCAAATCTTGGAAAGGAGCATTGGAATGCAGTTAAATGGGTGCTTCGTTATTTGAAAGGTACTTCAGGTGTTTCATTGTGTTTTGGGAATGACAGTGATCAATCAGCATTGCTGGAAGGATTCACATATGCAAATTATGTTGCATACCTTGACAAAAGAAGGTCTTTATCAGGTCACATTTTTCGCTTCTTTGGTAATGTGGTCAGTTGGAAGGTTGCTCTACAGCCAATAGTTGCTTTATCAACCACTGAATCATAGTATGTTTCAGTTGGTGAAGCAGTTAAAGAAGTAGTGTGGTTGAAGAGAATTGTTGGTGAGTTTTTATCTTAAGAGTTTATTCATGTCATCTGTTGTGATAGCCAAAGTGCTATTCATCTTGCGAATAATCCATCTCACCATGAACGGTCTAAGCATATTGACGTTAAGTTTCACTTTATAAGGGATATGGTTTCTCATAATGAAGTTAAATTGGTGAAAGTTCATACAAATTAGAATTTGTCTGATATGCTTACCAAGGTTCTCACAGCTCATATGTTTAAATACATGTTAAATGAACTGAATGTAAAGTCAGGGTGATAGAGAAATTAGAGAAATGATAACACTCATTTATGTGTGTTATTTAGCCTTAAAAACCTAGATTATTGTTTAGAAAACAAAGGCTCTATGCTTAAAATCATATTTTTTAAAAGTCAAAATAGCAAAAGTCTTAGAATCATGTGGAAAATCTTAGAAGTATAGAATTTATGTTTAAAATGTACAAAAAGAGATTACTTTTGCAAGAATTTATCAAAGTTAAATGTTTTTGTGCAGAGAGCTTACAAGGGAAATGCACCTGCAATTGGATATTAAAAGTGAAGGATTGGAATTCCCTAATTCCGTTAAGCAGAAGCAAATTGGGATCGATTCGTAGTTTATTTTGTTTAATCTTTATAGATTTATATTTATTAAGACTAAGCATACAACCTTATATCTAATCTAAAAGGGGAAGCATACATATCGTCGTTGTCGTCTATGAAATATCAAGAACGTCTTTCTTGATTTCATAGGGACCAAGTGTCAACAATTGGGACACCATCACTATGGCTACACCGATATAACTCTGAGACTTCTAGAGGCAGGAGACTGGTGGGAGTCTATGGAGCCTTCAGGGAAATTCTCTGAGAGCATGAGAATGAATGAGATGTCTTTCACCCCACCCCAGAGGTTCTATTTATAGGAAAAGGTCATAAGATCTAATCCTTATAGGAAAAGGTCATGAATAAGATTTTTTTTTTTTTTTTGAAAAGAAACTTCATTAAATCAGAAAAGCACCGGACACAACTACTTCCTCATAAAGAATGGAGGAGGCCCAAATGGGATAACTAACAATCTCACACAAAAAAAAAAAAAAAAAAAACCTTCCAACAAGGAATGGGAAAGAAATCCCAAAAAATTCTCAACAAAATCCCTAGAACTATCGGTCGACTTTGAGGGAGCCGATAGATTGAACGCAACCATCTTCGTGACACAATGGGCGAAATGGTTGCAGATTTTTGGGCACCATTTGAAGGAGATTCCTTCCAGATCATGCGCAAAGCGATTGATGCATGTTGGGTTCCTAGAGTGAGTAAAAATATAATAAGAAATAAGATATAAATGGACTCTAGAACTCTGTGCAAGTATACACAGTCAGCAGCAAGTAATAAGTATTTATCGAATCCAAGGTCTGAACTAGCTTTCACTTTATCTATTTTGTTTAGTTTCTCAATGGTTTCAAAAGTGGTAAAAATGATTGGTTTTTATAGGAATGCTGAAGCAAAAGAAATGACAGAACAAGAAGTAAACAAATAGGCAGACATATTAGAAACAGACGCTGGTCAAGATTTAGTAATTGTTTTAAAAGATGCTCCAGCAATATTATTGATCATGCAAAACTATCGCAGTCTTATTAGCAGATTCCTCCCGAAACTCCGGATCTTTTGGAATGTGTTTCAACTCCAATGAAGTACTACCGATTAAGCACTAGCCAACTGGCTATCCCTAGCTCAGTCACTGGCGTTCACCAATACACAATGATCTAGTGTGATTAATCGCCACACACTCTCTAAATCATCCTTGAAACTAAAGAGATGTATTCATACCGGCTGGCCAGGCGGGCACAAAATAGAAATGAGCACAACAATTAATCAAGATGCATTAATCAATATTTATTACTAGAAATTAAGCACAACAATCACATTGTTTCCTAACCAACGCCTAAAGCTACTTAGTTCATAAGATGCATGGAAACACACGTTACAATCTCAGTAAGCATGTCCATAACTACAAGGTAATACAAGAAAAGATTAATTCCCTTTAACAACTTGTAATTGATGGTCTTCTTGATGGTCTTCAATCTCTCCTCTATTCGGCTCCCAAAGGTGGAAGTAACCTTTCCAAGAATGGAATGTTTCTCCCAAAAGATGGAATGACTTTGACTTGGGCGGCCATCTCCTTTTATAAAGTGATAGGAGGCTTGAATTAGGTTGACCTAGACAAGTGGATGGCTCTCCTTGCTCCTTTACCTCGAGAATAACTTAACAAAATTCGGTTTGTTAAATTGGCCAACGAGCTGTGACGTGGCAGTTTTGCTCTCAGCTTTGTTGCAGCACAGAATTTGGTCCCTAAAGTCGCCCAGCAACACATTCTGGACAAAATAATTTCAAAAGCTTCTATTCTTTCAAATGGGTTAAAACATATAATATATATCTAAAAGCAACCCCATTTAGCACAAAGGACACACAAATCCCTATAGAAATAAGGCCTAAATAACTACCTTTTGAAGAGTTATCAATGCACGATTTGCTAACCGCAAGTGTACGAACCAAATTATAATATAGTGAAACTTAATTCGAATATCGTCCTCGAGAATGTGTTTCTAATCAATTTAACTACCGTAAATACTCTAATCCAATTTTATCTAGGGAATTAAACTTAGTGGCAAATAATGCAAAATTGACAAAAGCAAAAAGAATGTGACAAACAATTGATGAGAAAATTCTTAGGGCGTGTTTGGGCCGCCAATGTTGGAAGCCCGTGTTTGTAAGCCCGTCGAAGTCTGCGTTTGGGCGGCCATTTTCCAAAACCCGTGTTTGGATGTTCAGACTTCCCAAATCAGTCCCTCGATTCTCTCTCCGTCTTTCCAAATCGCTCCCTCGTTTCTCTTCGTCTTCTTCGTTGTTTCTCTCTGCCTCTTCGTTTCTCTCAGGTGCGTCTTCTCATCTATCTTCTCTTCGTTTCTCTTAGGTGTGTTTTCTCATCTCTCTGCCTCTTCGATTCTCTCGGACTCTTCGTTTCTCTAAGGTCTCATGCCGCTTCATCCTCCTTGTTTCCGTCGATAGGTTCATGGATCTAACGTTTTTTGTTTTTTTTTTCTTGTTGCTCATCTAACTCGACACCCTCCCCTCTCCTCATCCTCTTGGAAACCCTAGATCTATCTTCCCTTTGTTCATCCTCTTCGAAACCCTATATCTATTATCAGATCTAATGCTTATCGATTTTTTTTTTCAGATCCCCACCTCATGCCGCTTCAACTTGCCGCGTTCGTCGACCTTCCCTTACCGAGAGCTCGCTGGATATGCATGGCAGGTTCTTGGAGCATGGTGAGGGGTGGGAAGAAGAGGTAAGGTTTCTTGTCCCTTGCCGGTCGATGATGAGTACTGCATGTTAGTTAAATTTACATCCAAAATTTTCTGCATCTGATTATAATTTTTGTCCTCCTTGTTCCAATTTTGTGCATTTTTTTTACTGGTTATCATCTCTGTGTTGGTTTTTTTGTTCTGTCAAGTTCTCTTTGTTCTTCGTTCTCATTTCTGTCTCTTGGTTCTATTGTATCCAATTTTTTAAATTTTTTATTTTTTTCATCCCTCTTTTATGGCTGTCTCATGCCTTTTTTCGATCTTTTTGGCCATTTTTCTAATTTGATCTTTTTTTCTATCATTTGGACCCTCTTTTTGGCCATTTTTCTTGTTTCAATGTGTTTACTTTATCTAAGCTATTTTCATACCAACCAAACAGAGGCAACGATTTATATTTTCCTTTTTTTGATCTTTTTGGCCATTTTTCTAATTTGGTTGTTATGGGTCTGTGCTAAAAGTTGTTACTGGTTCTTATATCTACGTTGGTTTATGAGCATGCTCAACTTCATTTTAGTTATTCTTTTTTCACGGTGGATTTCATCATATTCTTCATTTTATCTATAATTTCTCATTTGCCATCTTTCTTCTTATGTTGTGTGTACTGTTTTTTTTTTTTTTCAGAGTTGCTCATTGTATTTTTTCCGATACCCCCCCCCCCCCGATTGGGCCGGTCATTCTGTGCTAATTGATGATATTCTTTATTATATCCAAGTATGTTCAACTTGATTTCCCCCTCTTTTCCATGGTGGATTTGATGATATTCTTTATTCTATGAAAAAAGTTTCCTTATTTTTCTGTATTCTCTATGTTACTACTTCCTGTTGTTTGTATGTTTTTCATAGTAACAATTTCTTGTTCTTCTTTTTAATATCAATTCAATTTATTATTTCTTAGTTGCTATTGCTTCTGATCTTTATCCACTTTGAGCATCCAAGTTGCAAAATCTGGAGGAAAAAATTATTTGTTTATTTTGCACTATGCTTGAAATATCTACACCTGAGGCCGACTCCCCCCAAATTTCTGTTTGCCCCTATCAATTATCACTATTCACAAACTACGCACATTTATTTGTTTGCTCACTTTCTGAACTCCATTTATGAACTGAATTGGAATAGATGCATTGTCTATATATATATAATCAATCCAACTACCCCATTTATGAAGTGAATTTGAAAAACGTGTGTTTGAGTAGATTGTGCATTTCTTATATTAAATGCAATCTACTCCCTCCTATCAACCACTGTGTTTCACTTTTCTATTTATACCATCTGAGTTCTTCATTACACTCTTGAGCAAAGATATCCACTTCCTTGTACTCCACACCCATTTGGTGAGTCACTATCCTCAAGCTTATTTCTTTTATGTACAATAGTTTCTTGTTGTTCTTCCTTTTCCTTATGCTTTCTTTGTGTTGTTTTATTTAGGGCAGTGTACTACGTGCTCCCATCTCCAGCTGTTGGTGCCCTCGTAGGTCTACACATAGTTTCTTTAACGGTAAGCTTCAAAACCTCTTTACATACTTTCCGTTTTTTGTTCCTTGGTTTTATTTCTGTCCCATTTTAACCACCATGTCCATTCTGTTTCTTTGGCACAGGGTCTGACAATATAATCGTTTTCCAAGAGGTTCGTTCTTGGTTTCATTGTTAGGACATTGTGTATGTAAACTTAATTTTTTTAATACAATTGGGGACTGTTTTTTTTTTCATCCTTGTATAACTTTCGTCCCTGTGTTTGGGTACAATGAACCAAGGATTGGAGACTATTTTATTTTGGTAATATTATAACGTCTCTGCTTATTTCTCTATTTCTCCTTCATATTCTCATTCACATATCTCATTTTCAACACAAACAACATGCATGTGCTTTAATTGCTTAATAATTTGGTATATTTTTCGAACGTGAGTTAAAATCCTCATTTTATAATTAATGGAAGCAACAATTTGATTTCTTCATTTTAGAAGAATTGTCTAATATTGAAAAAAAAAAATAAAGAACTAAATCATGAACTCCAACTTCAAAGCAATGTTTAGAACAAATTTGCACGAAGGTAACAAGTGTGGAAAAAAAATTGAAGAATAGAAAAGGTTTTTGTTTGTTAATTAAAATTTTGATTGATGATCAAACCCGTGACTTACAATCCCAATTTTACAATTAATGGAAACAACAATTTGATTTCTTAATTTTAGAAGAATTGTCTAACATTGAGAACAAAAATAAAAAAAACGAAATCAGAAACCCATAATTCAAAATTGTGTTTAGAACAAATATACGAAATGTAACAATTGTGGAAAAAAATAGAAGAAGAGAAAATGATTTTTTTTTTCTTTTTTAGAATTTGGATTTATATTCAAAATTGTGAGTTAAAATCACAAATCTACAATTACTGGAAAGAAAATTTTAAACTATTAATTTTAGAACAATTGTAAGAACATTGATAATTTTTTTTTAAAAAAAAGATCAGAAACTCAGACTTTAGAATTCAGCACCCCCAACACAGACTTCCTAACACAGACTTCAGAACTCAGCACCCCAAACACAGACTTCAGAAATCAGCACCCCAAACACAGACTTCCTAAACACACAGATTTCACAACTCACCCTATTTCACAACTCCCCACTTCCTAAACTCAAACCCTTGCCCCAAACACCCCCTTAGGGAGTTGATTTCACCAATTGGGATTATGGATTATTAACATGCTAAGATTCATAAATCAAGGAAACTACAATCATTCATATCTCTCCCGAGCATACATAATCCTCTCACATGCAATGAACCCGATATCCCTATCTAAATTCATTAACATGTAAGGCTTTAAGGTTAGTCATTTTTTATTATTTCTAGAATTATCTATTATCTCCCGATCTCAAGATTAATCCTAGTCATGCATAATGATTTCTAAGCTAAATCATCTCTCCCGAGTTAGACTTAGACACAAACATCATTCAATTCATGGCCGGTAAATTGAAAGCACTAAAAACACATTATGCATAAATGTAATCACACTACAACAAAATATACATTTAATATCGGACAGAAAAAAACACCTTGGGCTTTTAATGTCGGACGAAAAAATGGGCGGGCCTTTTAATGTCGGACGCGCGATTTTGAAAATTTCATACTTTTAATGCCCGACATTAAATGCAAGGATTTTTTTTAAAAACACATTTTAGCGTTATCTCTCCCCGAAAAAAACCCTCTAACCTTGTTGCACCGCTCTCTCTCCCGAAGCGTTTCCCCTTCTTCTCATCGGTGGCGATTGGACGCTCCCCTCACCAGCTTGAATCTCTTCCTCACATCGACGACACAAGTTTCTTCCCCTCACCGACCCGATTTTTCTTCATCTCTGACATGGGTTTTCTTCTTCTCCAGTGCGATTTGCTAGATTTGAAGGGTGGGTTGTCATTCACCACCGCTGGCCGCTGATTTTCTTCATCTCTGGCATGGGTTTCTTCTTCTCATTCTTTTTTGTTAGATCGATTGCAAAATTAGTGGTGAAATATTTGGTCCAATATTTGATCAAGTCTTTGGTTGAGATCTTGCCTCTAAGCTTGAGCTCAAATTGCTCGAACCATCATCTGTTAGTTTAATTGTTGTGAAAATTAGGGGGAATGATTTGTAGGAATGCTCCGTAGCTTTTCTTTTTCTCTCATAACTTCATATCTTGCTAATTAGTTGCAACTGTATGCTAACCATGTTTCAGAAACTCTTTTCTCTCAGTCCTTCAATTTGTTCTGATCTTCTTAGTCTTGGTTATTGATTCATCTTCAGTAAGTGGCTAGGGCAACCTTACAACAAAAATGCATAATCTTAAATTACCGTTGGGGTTTTCTGTTGCAGTTTTAGCTCCTGTTGTTGGCCTTGTTTTTGCTTGCTTGCATGTTGTATTTCTTTTCATTTTTCTTAACGAGCCTATAATATTGCAAATATACAATACAATTTTCAATTAACACATAATTAGTCAGTATAACATATTTGATATTTCTTACAATTGATAGCACAATTCTCTGACTCTCTTAATTATACTAACCGTTCACCTTGACTTTATTATTGGATTACTTTTTGAAACAACATAGTGCCCCTCGTTGATATTGATCATCTCAATTTTGCAATCCACTAATTGAAATATCAACATATGGATAGATTTTTTTTTTACTCCAAGGATAGGTGGAACACAGTAGAACAAAATTCTTTCACTGATATCACCTCAATTTTTCAATATGGTTTAGATTTTTTGCTCCTTTCTTGCAGGTTGTGGACGAGGAAGGAGAAGGAGATAGCCATTGTTACTCATAGTGGAGTTTTGTTTTTCATACTCTAATTGTGTTTGGAAATGACTGCCATCCTTTGGTGAAAAAGGAAATATGCAAATAGTTAATAAACTCAATACACCTCTACTTTGAAATTAGTGGATATAGGTCCTATGTTTGAATTTCATCACCACAGACTTTTGTGTAAAATATTGCATATTGTGTATGTTGCTCTCATCTTCTAGTCAATGAAGTCAGTCTTTTATCAGATGCCTTTGGCTTGATTGTGTGTAAGCAAACAATATTTCCTCCAGCAGGTCATGGGATATTCAAAATCTTTCATGAACATTAATGGAAAATAATTTTTCTTTCTTGTATTGTTTTGAGGTTTAATTATGGCTATTAATGCATCAGCTTTTATAGACAATTACTAAAACCTATAAGTTTAAACTTTTGGGTTTAGTGGTGATAAGAACTTGCTTATTGTTTTTATCTTTCTTTCTAAAAAGGATCTCTCTTTTGTTCGTTCTTTTAATTCCTTACTGATAACTTATATTCAGTGTTTTTTTTTTTTACTTGGCTATATTGATGAGATCTGGATTTGGTGACATTTGAATGTCAGTGACTCTGTAATGATGTGTGCAATGTCTACTTGCAACTTTGCAAATTGTGAGCTTCGTTCCATTGTCATAGTCGATAGAAGGTGAGTTTATGGGTCTTTTAGACTTGAAAGAAAAAATCCACTTCTTGATCCTCATGTCTCTTTGTTGCTAGTATGCTCGGGTCAGATTCCTCAACAACTAATTATCCTGGAAATGTACCTCTGGGGCTGGATATCCCTAGTGATGCTGTGAACGATGGAAACGTGAAGGAAGAAAAACAACCAGTTGAATTTGAGTCGAAGGAACACGAAAAGATGTAAGTCTGATATGGCTATAGCCAGAAGGATATTAAAATGTTGAGTGTTGATTATACAAACAAGTATTTTTGAAACTACCTTGTCTAGACTCAGCGCAACACTTATATATTTATTTCTGATATTTGCATCTCAAGAAAATTGTGCTTTGAGGATTTCTCCAATTATGAGCAGGTGACATCCATTCAATTGCAGTAGAGCTACAAAGTCTACACTGATTTTTATTTTCATGTATTAGTTTCACATGTGCCTCATTTTAGATCAGTTAGCATGAACAAGGTTTGATTTTGTGATCTGAAATTTAGGCTCGAGTCGATTATCTGTATCGTCATCATGTATTTTTGCTTATTTGGTTGTTGAATATGATTTTTATTTTCATGTTCATTTTCTCATTGGTACTAGTGTGTATTTCTACATATGTGTCTTTTTTCTAAGGCACAATTGATAGGCACACATTTGATCCATTGGTACAAAGTCTCAGCTTTGACATCTTAGCCAACTTGGTTTTTAGGCCCTGACTACTATTGTTTCGTAATAAAAAGTATATTTAGTGAAACAATGCTTGGTACTGTCATTGTGGTTGTTGTTTATATGTAATCAATCTGAAGGATTACATAAGTGTAAATGAAAGTGTGAAATTTATTGATGCTTGGGAAAGCTTAGATAAATGTAATCTACTGTCTTCTCTATTTTCCTCTTATCTTTTCTTATAATGTATTAAATCTTCTTTGGTAGATTATGGATGATTTTCAGGTAGGAAACCAGAGGTTTCAGATTTTTAGAAGGATTTTAGACAATTTGAATAGCCTTTTATTTTTCTTTTCTTCATCAAGGTTTTTCTTTCCTGTACTCTTTTGGTGGGAGTTATACTCTTTTTTAACTATTACTTTTTGGTACTCTGACCCATTTTATTTGGCTTGTCTTTTGTATACTCTTTTAGCTTTCATATAGAAACAAATATTGGAACTAGTGGCTTACTTTGTTAGGTATTAAACATAGAATTTGAGCTATTTGAAAAAGTTGTTTGACAAAAGTATTGTAGGTCTCTCTCCTTATTAACATTTTATGAAAATTTTCGTTACATGCCTTTGTGTGACAAAAAAACTCTTTTGCTTTCTTTTGTCATATATATTTTTCGTTACATGCCTTTGTATGATAAACGACATGGCAGATGATAAATTTTTATCCCCCATATGATCATGTGTAATTATGCGTATTGGCAGGTCCTCTTGGGCATCACAAATCTTGAACTGGAAATTTTGGATACATTTGAAGATGTTGAGTATGAAAGAAGCACCGTTGAAGATGTTTTGTGTAATGGATGTAATGACTAAATATTCTCTTTCATGTGTTGTTAGTATTTTAATGTCCATGGTCGTCGTCGAGCACCACAAGCCACTCGTCGATGTGAAACTCTTTCAGGTTGTGTCTGATTTGACAATTGAGGAATACTTCGTCTTCTTCGTCGTCGACTCATAACCTTCACCATAGTAGTCATGACCCTAGCAAAAGAAACTCAATGACGTCGAATAATATCAAATTGCCATCGTCTTCCAAGACAGTGTCCTTTGTGGCGAAGTCGTTGTTGCCTCCTCGGCGTCGGCTCTGAGGTTGAAATATTTTAGAGTTATGTACTTATTTTGTTTAGCAAGTTTACTTTTTATTTGTAAATTGGATGGATGGAAAGTTTTATGTATTATATATATTATTATATTTTATTAATTAAGTATATGTTCGTTGAGTTAGTTGTGTAAAAATACTTTTGGGACTTTATTTTGTGCATAGGTTGATAAATGGAGAAATATTGTTGGTTAGCCACGTGTGCCACCAACTATTTTTTTTGTATTTACTACTGACACTTTTAATGTCGCACATTTAATGTCGGACACTTTTAATGTCACAACTTTTAATGTCGGGCATTGACTGACATAAAAAACTGACCGACATTAAAAGTAACTTTTAATGTCGGACAATGAGTGGTTGACTGACATTAAAAGGGCCCTTTTAATGTCGGGCAATGACCGACATTAAATGGGTACTTTTAATGTCGGACAAAGCTTTTAATGTCGGTCAATGCCTGACATTAAAAGCGACTGACATTAAAAGAGGCTTTTAATGTCGGGCAATGCCCGACATTAAAACTTTTAATGTCGGTGTTTTTAATGTCGGTCACTGACCGACATTAAAGCCTTTTAATGTCGGGCATTGCCCGACATTAAAAGCCAAATTTGTTGTAGTGTCATAACAAACATCCATAAAATCAATCCATAATTGCCCAACGCCTACATCAATCCCTAAGATTAAAAACTTAGCTACTCATACAACGGGTTACGATATAGCAAAAGTCTAAAACAACCATTAAAACTAACTAAAGTAAGAGGGAAAGAAGATTAAACACTAAGTTGTCAAGACTGCACGTCCCCGTCACGATCTCCACGAGCAAAGCCTTGAATCCCGCTCCTCTCCACTTGGTTCAGCTTCCACAGAGGGTTTTCAATCGAGTTTTAGGCAAAAATTGCATCAAAAGAAGTCCCCCCAATTCAGCCATAATCGCATTCTATTAATAGGAAAAAAGTCAACAGCGTCGCAATGCTATAGACACAGCGTCGCAAATCCAACATTCTGTAAAGGAAAAATCTGAGAGCGTCGCGACGCTGTGTCTGCTGCTGCCCAAATATGAGAAGTATTTCCAAGATCATCTTCCGCAAGGAGGTTTGCTATAATGCTCCAACAAGTCTTAGGGCTCCAATCAGACCTGCACACACACAAAGACTCAGTAAGATTAGGTAATAATTCTTTCCATACTAACTTGGAGATCTTGCACATCCAGAATATGTGGGTGGTGGATTCCCTATGCGACCTGCAAATTGAAGGGAATAAAAGTCCCACGCAGCGGAAGCGCGTCGATTGGACCTTTCGCCGTATATTAATTAACATTAAAATATCGTTACGAAAACTCAAACAAACTTTAAAGCTGCTGTAAAATTGGTTTAAACATGCTTAAAAATAAATCTAAATTTATTTTCATGCTTTTCTAAAGAAAAGAGGAAGAACCGTTACAAACCTCCGTTGTAGACTTGACCGTTCTTCGCCAACGACGCTCCACGAACGAAAACGCAGCAGCCGCCTTAGCCTCTTGATCGCTGGAATTTTCTTCTTGATCGACACAATAACCACAGAGGTTACACCAGTATGTCTCTAAGTCTAGGAAGCAAAAGACTTGTGGGAGTCTTTCTCTAAGAGGGAGGCTAGAGAGAATTCTAGGTCTTGTCTTTCAAGAGTGTCAAGTGTCATGACCAATTAGGTCTAATGTTCTATTTATAGAAGAGAGGCCATGAATAAAATATTCAATTAAATCAATTTTTTCCAAAATTGATTCAATCTTATTCCTTAATTAATCAATCATGATCAATCAATTCCATAATTGATTAATCTTTTCCACAAATGACTAATTACTTCCATAAGTGATTAGATCATTTCCATAAATAATTAATCACTTCCTTAAGTGATTAATTATTTCCATAATTGATTAATTCCCGGTTAATGAATTCTCTAATTAATTAACCACCAATTAAATATCACATATTTAATTCCCGGCCTAGAATTAATTAAGGGAAAAATACACTTTTAGTCCCTGAGGTTTGAGTTAGGTTTCATTTTGGTCCCTAAGTTTTCAAACTCAACAATTTTACCCCTGAGGTTTGCATTTAGTAGCAATTTGGTCCCTCTGTTAATTTTTCAGTTAATTATCTAACGGAAAGTTGACTGACTATTTTATTTATTATTTTTCTAAGATGATGTGGCATTTCTTTATTTTAAAAAATATTTTAAAAAATTTTTAAACGAAAATTTATTTTTATTATATTTTTTATTTTCTTTTATTTTCCTTCTCTCTTCTTTCTCTCCCCTCCATCTATCTCTTTCCTTTTCCCCACTCCGACTACCACCCATTTTCGTTGTCGTCGCCGTTGAGATTCGTCATGGTCACCATCTTGATCTTTTTTCCCTCTCTTCTTCTTCCTTCTCCCTTCTTCCCTCCTTTCTTTTCTTTTCGTTCTTTTCTTTCGTTTTCAGTCACCGGATTTGAAATAAAGGATGGGTTCTTGTTGGTCGGTTTTCGAAAATGGTCGAACTCGCAGATCTAAAGTCTTCCGATTCGTGGGTGAGTACATCTGGAGTCGATAAGGTCGTTAGCATACAGATCTGATTCGAAAAAGAGTGAATATCTTAGATCCAGAGTCACTGACAAGCTTTAGATCTAAAATAAAAGATGGGTTCTTGTTGTTTGGTTTTTGAAAATGGTCAAATTCGTAATCTGAAGTCCTTCGAGTCGTGGGTGAGGAGATCTGGAGTGGATAAGACCGTTGGCGTGCAGATCTAATCCGAAACAGAGTGGGTTTAGGATCTGGAGTCGTCGAACATAGATCACCGTCAAATCTCCTCTGCGATGAAGGATCTTGTTGCTGCTGCACCAAAAGCTCAAGAACACACAGGAGATGGGTGTGGTCGTGGCGTCGGCGGCGGTGGCGGAGATAATGCATTTGAGGTGGAAGACAACGAAGAAAGCCATTTGGATTCAAGCTTTGACACAATGAAGGAAAGATTTTGTGCTGGGTTTGAATTAAATTGGTAGATTGAGATTATTTATAAATGAAGCAAAATTCAAATGGGTTTTGCTTGAAAATTCCATGTGGTGGCAGAAAAAGAAAATAAACAGAAAGGAGAAGAGAAGAAGAGGAAAAAAAAATTTGGCCGGCGGTGGTGGCCGACCGCCGGCAAGTGGCGGCGGTCGACGACAGTTGCAGGGTGGTGGTGGTGATGGTGAGGAGGTGGAGGAAGAAGAAGAAGGGAGGGAAAAATGAAATTAAAAATAATTTTTTAAAATAAAGAAATGCCACATCATCTTAGAAAAATAATAAATAAAATAGTCAGTCAACTTTCCGTTAGATAATTAACTGAAAAATTAACAGAGGGACCAAATTGCTACTAAATGCAAACCTCAAGGGTAAAATTGTGGAGTTTGAAAACTTAGGGACCAAAATGAAACCTAACTCAAACCTCAGGGACTAAAAGTGTATTTTTCCCATTAATTAATTTGCCCAAACACATTTTAGGCCTTAAATTAATTAATTAATTATTTGAACTCTTTCAAACTTCCATAAATTTATATTTGAACTTTTCAAATATTAATTTCTCTCATAATAATATATCAATATATATTATATTTGTTTCCCTTAATAAATTGAACATTTTCAATTTACTTTTATTACTTAGTTGCCTCAAATTACTTTACGAGCTACCAGTGGGACCTAATGGACCTGCAGATCAGAAGCTCCAACGATGTGAGATTAATTGGTCAAACTCATTAACCACATTAATCAATATTCGTTAACTGTGTGTACATTCCACTATAGACTCACAGTTGCACTCTTCTCACTGCAGACATATTTTCTGTGTCCACGGATCTAGACCAATATCGACTAGTTAGTCCTTCACGAGTGTCCGTAACATCAGCTGGGTCAAATTACCGTTTTACCCCTGGGTTACCTCTATTTCCTTAAGTACCAATTCTCCTCTAATGAACAATCTGTTTGTGGTCCAACCATCAAACAGAAAACCTTCTCGTGCCATTGAGAGGGTAGGGCCCTTTGTTTAAGACTCGGAGTAACCACTTAAGGGAACACTCATATGCTTCCCTAAAGTCGGGAAGGAGTGAATTCCATCTTGTACGATTATGTTCCCAGCTCCCCATTCGGTTTTGTCCCCAAAGTGGTAGGCTTATTGAGTCGGCGTATTGGCCACTCTCACCCATACAAATCAAAGGACATTCTCTCATGAGCAGGATTCCATAATCAACTCAGGATTAAGACTAAGTTGTCTAGGTCGTCCTAGTGAAATAGAAAACCAATTAGTTAACGGTGTTATAACTAGTGGTTACTATTTCGCGGTCCGGTCTTATGCAAACTCATTGCATAGGATACCCCCACTCGCATGTCCCCTACACGAACGCGTTGGATCGCAGTGTTTGTATCAAATACAAAGTGGGCCGTATCCATAGTGTCACCAGGATAAGGCACCCAGTCTTATCCCTATACTATAGACCCTTTAGGTTGTTTCTTGAACAATGATCCCATATGTCGCTACATATAGTTCAAGACTCATATTACAACCTTGAATGTCTAGTTTATTGGATTAGGGTTATTATTAGGCAAAGACAAATATAAAATAACTAATAACAATTAATGGAAAAATATATCAATAGTATTTCATTAATATCCGGTCAACGGTTACATTCACTATCTACGAGTTTTAGGGCATAAAACCCAACACAAAGAACACATGACGGATTAGTATCCACTCCTCTAGAAATCAAGTTCTCCTTGGTAGGGATAGAATTGTTCAAACTCTTTCATAAGTTAATTTTCGCCCTTGGGATGACGTTCAACTTCCAAATCTTCTTTCAAAGATTGTTGACCGAGCTCGAGTCAGACGAAGCAGTGAGGTATTTATAGGCAGAATTTGAAGCAAGATGATAAGCCGACTTCACCGAAAATAGGACTTTCTTATCCATATCTAATCAAATCTATTATCTTATTCATATATAATTTTAATAAAATAAATAATTAATTCCATAATTAATTAATTACCCAATTAAACATCATATATTTAAATTTAGGGATTTTATTAAATTATAAATATGAATCCAATTCATATTAATTATTTGAACTCTTTCAAAAATTTTCTCTAAAAAAATTTGATTTTGAAATTAATTCAAAATTATATTATAAAGTTTCATAAATTTTATATTATAATGCATCAACATACATTATATGATTCCCCTAAATTAAACACTTTCAATTTACAATTAATACTTAATTGCCTCAAGTCTCTTTACGAGCTACCAGTGGGACCTAATGGACCTGCAAATCAGAAGCTCCAACGATATGAGATGAATCGGCTAAACTCATTAACCAATTAATCAATTTTCGTTAATTGTGGGTTCACTCCACCAAAGACCCACAGTTGCACTGTTTTCACTGCAGACATAATCATGTGTCCACAGATATAGAACAATAACAGCAAGTTAGTCCTTCACGGGTGTTCATAATTCCAGTTGGGTCAAATTACTATTTTACCCTTGAGTTACCTCTATCTCTTTAAGTACTAGTGCTCCTCTAATGAACAACCTGTTTGTGGTCCAACCATCAAACAGAAATCCCTCTCGGGCCAGTGAGAAGGGAATGGCCCTTTGTTCAAGACCCAGAGACACCACTTAAGGGAACACTTATCTACTTCCTCAAAAGTCGGTAAGGAGTGAATTTTATCTTGTGTGATTATGTTCCCAGCTCCCCAATCGGTCTTGTCTCCAAAATGGTGGGCTTATTGAGTCGGCGTGCTGGCCACTCTCACCCATACAATCAAAGGACAATCCCTCGTGAACAGGAGTCCATAATGTTGGGTTTTATGCCCTAAAACTCGTAGATAGTAAATGTACATTTGACCGAACATTAATAAAGTGCTGTATTATTCAATGTTTGTATTATATCTTGTCTTGTTAACCCTAATCCAATAAACTAAACATCCATGGCTAATAGAATGAGGCTTGAACTAGTATGTAGGGACATACGGGGATTAATGTTCAAGTTTTAGCCTAAAGGGTCTGTAGTATAGGGATAAGGCTGGGTACCTTATCCTGGTGACACTATGGATACGGCCCGCTTTGTATATTGATACAAACGTATTGATCCAACGCGTTCATGTGGTTGACATGCGAGTGGGGGTATCCTGTGCAATGAGTTTGCACAAAGACCGGACCGCGAAATAGTTAACCACTAACTATAACACCGTTAGTTAGCTCGGTTTCTATTTCACTAGGATGACCTAGGCAACTTGGCCTTAATCCTGAGTGGATTATGGACTCCTGTCCATGAGGGATTGTCCTTTGATTTGTACGGGTGAGAGTGGTCAGTTCGCCGACTCAATAAGCCTACCATTTTGGGGACAAGACCGAGTGGGGAGCTGGGAACGTAGTCTTACAAGATGGAATTCACTCCTGCCTGATATGAGGGTAAGTAGAGGTGTGTTCCCTTAAGTGGTGTCTCCGGGTCTTGAACAATGGGCCCTACCCTCTTTATGGCACGAGAGGGATTTCTGTTTGTTGGTTGGACCACAAACAGGTTGTTCATTAGAGGAGCACTGGTACTTAAGGATCAAGAGGTAGCCCAGGGGTAAAACGGTAATTTGACCTAGCTGGGGTACGAACACACGTGAAGGGCTAACTTGCTGTTGACGGTCGATATCCGTGGACACAGAAATATATCTGCAGTGAGAAGAGTGCAGCTGTGGTTCTTTAGTGGAGTGAACCACAGTTAACAAATATTGATTAACTTGGTTAATGAGTTTAGCCAACTAATCTCATATCGTTGGAGCTTTTGATCTGTAGGTCCATCAGGTCCCACCGGTAGCTCTATAAGAGCGTTGAGATAAAATTCTAAGGTTAAGTTAAGTATTCGAAGGGGTTCGAATATCAAACTAAAATATGAATTTGATTCATATTAAAACTATAGGTTATAATTAATGTGCATTGGATGTACATTAATACTATAGTTTTATGAGAGAGAATAATAATAATTGAACATATGATGTTCAATTTTATTATTTTAAAGTTAATTAATTTTGAATTAGTTAATTATTCTAGTTTAATTAAATTTGATTTAATTGAACCATAAGATAAGAGGGATATTAATTTAAATTTGATTTAAATTAATGTTATTTTAATTAATATTGATTAATTAAAATTTAATTAATTTTAATTTAAAATTATGATTTTAAATTCTGATTAATTAAAAATATCAGGTAACTGATATTTCAGTTACCTGATATTATGTGAGGTGGCATTCTCTCCTGAGGTTTAGGTTAAAAAGAAAGGGTCAAGAGGCAGTTTACTTGATCCCTCATTCACGCCTCCCTCACGTCTCCCTCTCGCTCTCTCTCGTGATTCTCTTCTCCATCTGTTGTACAGAGAAGGTTTTTTCCAGAAAAAGAATCCTTAGTTTTTCAAGGTTCCCACATAACCACTCAACATAGTTCTTTTGAGAATACCGGTGATTCCTCGTGGTGGTGTTCGTGTCTATTATCCCAACAAAATCAAAGGTTTCTTGCTGCTGTAATTTTGGTGACAAAAAGTTTTTTGGTGAAGCGGTTCAAGAAGTTCTTCAAGGGTGAGTTTGTTCTTGAACTAGGATCAATAGGATCCTTTTCTAGATTAGATCTAGAATTGTTTCTTAATTTTCAGCATGTTTTTTCCTCAGTTTTACAGCATGTTATTTTTCAATTTCTTGCTGTAAATTTATCCTTTGTGATCCGTATTGTTTTTAATCTCGTTTAAAAATTAGTGTGATTCTGATTGTTTCCGCTGCACAAAGGGTTATTATCCCTTCACATAATCCACTCAGGATTCAGACTAAGTTCCCTAGGTCATCGTAGTGAAATAAAAACCTAACTAGTTAACGGTGTTACAACTAGCAGTTAATATTTTGCGGTCTGGTCTTATACAAAGTCATTGCATAGGATACCCCCACTCGCATGTCCCCTACCCAAACGCGGTGGATTATTGCGTTGGTATCAAATACAAAGTGGGTCGTATCCATAGTGTCACCAAGATAAGGTACCCAACCTTATCACTATACTATAGACATTTTAGGTTGTTACTTAAACAGTGATCCCTGTATGTCCCCACATACTAGTTCAAGTTACATACAAACAACCTTGGATCTTAGTTTGTAGGATTTGGGTTATATTGTGCAATACTTAACAACAACACTTATTGTAGAAACTTAATAACACTTTATTGAAACAAGTATACAATTTGTTTACATTCATTATTGATAACCCTCCAAAAGGTAGTTATTTAGGTCTTAGTTTTATAGTGTTTTGTGTGTCATTTGTGTTAAATAGGGTTGCTTTTAGATGAATATTACATGTTTTAACCCATTTGGAAGAATGGATGATTTGGAAGTTATTTTGTGCAGAATATAATGTTGAGCGACTTGAGGGAGCAAAATCCGTGACCCAGCAAACAAGGAGCAAAACTGCCACGTAAGCCGCACGTGATTCATTAAATGAGGTGGTGTTAGTTGAATTAATCTTGGATCTAGGAAGCTTGGAGAGCCCTCCACGTGTACAATTTGACCTAATTAGGGCTTGCCTCCACTCTATAAAAGGAAGGAGCTGTCTCAAGTCAAATACATTCCATTTTCCATATTTGGAAGCCGAATAGAGGAGAAAAGATTGGAGATTTCAAGAAGACCATCAACTACGAATCTAATCAAAGGAATTAATCTTTTCTTGTAATTTTTTGTAGTTATGGATGCACATACTCATATTGTAGTGTGTGTTGTGATGAAAGTCATGAACTAAATTTACTTAGGTGTTCGTTAGGATCAATGTAGTTGTCGTGCTTCATTCTCTATGCAATATAAATTGGTTTGAGCATCTTGATTATTTGTTATGTTTATTTCCATCTTGTGCCTGTAAGGATTTGGAATTTACTAATTCCGATAAAGCGGAAGTGTAACTGGGACCGATTCGTAGTTAATTTTTTTTTATCCAAAAATACTATTACATTGGCAAAAAACATAGAACAAATTCTATACAAACTTAAAGCTAAGCATACAAAAATTATTAGATCTAAATCTAAAGGGGAGAAGCAAACATACCGTTGTTGACGACTCTGAATACTTCAACGGACACCTTTCTTGATTTTGGACCAAACATCAAAAATTGAGACGCCACCAATTGATCTTCCTTGCTATGACTCTAAGATTAGGAACGTAGTTGTGTGACTACCTAATCTTGAATGTGAAAAACTCTAGAGAAAAAAATTCTCTCTAGAGTTCTTGGGTTGAGAGAATATGAAAGGGAGGCTAGAGAGAATGCAAGAGTGCATTCTTGTGGCCTTATGTTGTTGTACCTAAACCCTAGATTTAGTGTTCTATTTATAGGAGAAAGGTCATGAATAAAATATTCATTTAAAATCAATTATTTCCATAACTGATTTAATCTTTTCCATAATTAATCAATTTCATGACCAACCAATTCCATGATCAATCAATTCCATAATTGATTAATCTTTTCCATAAATGATTGATCACTTCCATAAGTGATTAAATCATTTCCATAAATGATTAATTACTTCCATAAGTGAATAATTATTTTCATAATTGATTAATTTCTAATTAATTAATTCTTTAATTAATTAATCACCAATTAAATATCATATATTTAATTTCAGACCTTCTATTAGTTAATTAATTAATTACCCAATTAAATATCATATATTTAATTTGAGACCTTCAATTAATTAATTCTATAATATGAATCAGATTCATATTAAAATTTGAATTCCTTGAAATTCTCTTATATCCTATAAATTTAATATAAATCAAATTCATATTAATATTTGAACTTCTTCAAATATTTATTTCTCTCATAGACTATAGTTTAATTAAATCTCATTTAATTTAAACTAAATTGAATAATTAATTAATTCATCTTCTAATTAAATACCATATATTTAATTAGACATATATTTGAACTCTTTCAAATATATCAATCTCTCAATATTATAAAGTTTAATTTCAAATTAGACTTTATATTTTAATGCATCATTATACATTATATTAATTTGTATCTCGTACAATTAACTTAATTCCCAATATGAATTTGAACTATTCAAATTCTCTCAAGATATATTTGTTCCTAATTACTCTTTACGAGCTAGCAGGGGGACCTAATGGACCTACAGATCAGAAGCTCCAATGATATGATGTTAATAGATTAAACTCATTAATCAGGTTAACCAATATTCATTAATTGTGGGTCATTCCACTAAAGACCCACAACTGAACTCTTCTCACTATAGAACATTTCTGTGTCCATGGATGTAGATCTATGCTGGTAAGTCAATCATTCACGAGTGTCCGTAATCACAGATGAGTCAAATTATCGTTTTACCCCTGTGTTACATTTGTCTCCTTAAGTACCAACGCTCCTCTAATGAACAACCTGTTTATGGTCCAACCATTAAACAGAAAGTCCCTCTCAGGCTAGTGAGAGAGCGGGATCCCTTTGTTCGTCCCGGAGTCACCACTTAAGGGAACACTCATCTACTTCACCTAGAAGCGGGAATGAGTGAATTCTTTCTTGTGTTGTCATGTCCTCAGCCTCCCACTCGGTCTTGTCCCCAAAAAGGAAGGTATATTGAGTCGGCATATTGGCCACTCTCACCCATGCTAATCAAAGGACAATCCCTCATGAGAAAGAGTTCATGATACACTCAGGATTAAGACTGAGTTACCTAGGTCATCCTATTGAAACAGTAACCTAATTAGTTAACGGTGTTATAACTAATGGTTGACTATTTCGTGGTCCGGTCTTATGCAAACTCATTGCATAGGATACCCCCACTTGCATGTCTACTACATGGACGTTTTGGATCAATACGTCTGTATCAAATACAAAGCGGGTCGTATCTCATAGTGTTACCAGGATAAGGTACCCAACCTTATCATTGTACTATAGACCTTTTAGGTTGTTACTTGAACATCGATCCTCATATGTTCCCACATACTAGTTCAAGTTACATACAAACAACCTTGGATCTTAGTTTATTGAATTTGGGTCAAATTGTGCAATATTTAACAATAACACTTTATTGTAGAAACTCAATCCCACTTTATTGAAACAAGTATACAATTTGTTTACATTTACTATCTATGAGTTTTAGGGCATAAAACCCAACAGTGCCCGCCTGGCCAGTCGGTATGAATATCACTTTTTAGTTTCAGGGATGATTTGAGAAGTGTGTGTCATTTAATCTCACTAGACCATTATGTGTTGGTGAATGCCAGTGACTAAGTTAGGGATAACCAGTTGCCTAGTGCTTGATCGGTAGTACGTCATTGGAGTTGAAGCACATTCCAAAAAATCCAGAGGTCTGGGAGGATCCTACTAATAATACTGCAAGATAATTGCCTAATCAATAATATTGCTAGAGCATCTTTTAAAACAATTACTAAAACCTGACCAACGTCTGTTTCCAATTTGTCTGCTTTATCCGTTTACTTTCTATTTTGTCATTTCTTTTGCTTCAACATTTTATAAAAAGTAATTATTTTAACAACTTTGAAACAAATAAAAAGTTACACAAAATAGGTAAAGTGAGAGCTATTCAGCCCCGTGGATACGATAAATTACTTATCACTTGTTGCGGATTGTGTATGCTTGCACAGTGTTCTAGAGCTATTTCTACCATATTTTGACCCCACTCTAGAAGGCAACACGTTTTTGGCGTCATTGCCAGGGAAGTTAAGGAGCAGGTACAGGCAGTGACTAGTAAACCCCAGGATGTAGAAAAAAATAGTGATAAAAATGTTGTTGTTGAGAAAGAGTTGGAGTCTGGTAAAAGTGATGGAGGCAGCAGTAATAATGTTGGAGCATCTGGAACCACCTTATGTGTCGCCCCCACCTTATGTACCACCTCTACCTTTTCCACAAAGGTAAAAGCCTAAGAATCAGGATGGTCAATTTAAGAAGTTTTTAGAGATTCAAAAGCAATTGCATATAAATATCTCTTTAGTAGAAGATATAGAGCAAATGCCAAATTATGCTAAATTTCTTAAGGATATATTAACTAAAAAGAAGAGGTTAGGTGAATTTGAAATTGTATCTCTTACTGAGGAATGTAGTGCTATTCTTAAGAATGGTCTACCAACCAAGGCTAAGGATTTATGATCATTTACTATTCCTGTCTCAATAGGTGGAAAAGGGTTAGGTAGAACACTTTGTGATTTAGGTGCAAACATTAACCTTATGCCTCTTTCGGTCTATCGAAAGTCAGGTATTGGTGAAGTTAGGCCTACCACAGTCACACTCCAATTAACTGATAAGTCTATTGCATATCCTGAGGGTAAAATTGAGGATGTCTTAGTGAAAGTAGATAAATTCATATTTCCTGTTGATTTTATTATATTGGATTATGAGGCAGATAAATATGTCTAAATTATTCTTGGTCGTCCATTTTTGGCTACTAGTAGGACATTGATACATGTTCAAAAAGGGGAATTAACAATGGGGGTTTATGATGAGGAAGTAAAGTTTAATGTGATTAAGGCCATGAAATATCTAGACAAAATGGAATATTGTTCTTTCATTAGGATTCTGGAGAGCACAATTGTTGAGACAACAATGGAGGATTTGACAAACAAGCATTTGGAAGGCTATGGAGAGATTAGTGTAGAGGATTTAGAAGTTTGTTATATAGAAAGAAAAAGTGAAAAAAATGTGTCTAGGTGTGAAGATGTTTTTGAGTCTTTAGATTTGGATGAAAGGAAGGCTCTTCCTATTAAGCCATCCCTGATTGAGGCACCCACTTTAGATTTGAAGCCCTTGCCGGATCATCTAAAGTATGAGTATCTTGGGGAGGGAGAGACGTTGCCCATTATTGTTGCATCAGATTTAATGTCGGAGGATGAAGAAGCCTTAATAAAGTTGCTGCAGCAATATCGCAAGGCAAAAGGTTGGACATTGGCTGACATTCAAGGAATTAGCAACAAAGAAGGCTTAACCCTGCGATGAAATATGTTGTTAAGAAGGAAGTGATTAAATGGTTGGATGCTGGAATTATCTATCCAATTGCATATAGCAATTGGGTAAGCTCTATCTAATGTGTTCCTAAGAAAGGAGGTGTTACGGTAGTGACTAATAAAGACAATGAGTTGATCCCAACCATGACAGTAACTGGGCTGAAGGGTTTGCATGGATTACAGGAGGCTTAATAAAGCCACTCGTAAGGACCACTTGCCTTTACCATTTATTGACCAGATGTTGGATAGGTTGGCTGGTCAGGCCTACTACTGTTTCTTAAATGGTTATTTTGGGTATAACCAGATTACCATTGCTCATGAGGATCAGGAAAAAACCACTTTCACATGCCCTTATGGGACGTTTGCTTTTAGGCGAATGCCTTTTGGCCTTTGCAATGCGCCAACAACATTTCAGCGGTGTATGTTAGCAATTTTTCTGATATGATTGAGTCCACTGTTGAGGTATTTATGGATGATTTTTTAGTTTTTTGAGGGTCTTTTCAGCATTGTTTGGATAATTTAGGTAAGGTGTTAAAGAGATGTGAGGATACACATCTAGTTCCTAATTGGAAGAAATGTCACTTCATGGTGAAGGAGGGCATAATGTTAGGTCATAAGATTTAAAAGAAAGGTCTATAAGTTGATCGAGCAAAAATAGAGGTTATTGAGAGATTAGAACCACCAAATTCAGTTAAATGGATTCGGAGCTTTTTAGGTCATGCTGGATTTTATAGAAGGTTCGTAACAGATTTTTCCAAGAATAGTAAACCTCTTTTTAGGTCATGCTGGAATTGTAGGCTATTTTGTTCTAGTTTTTTTTTTTAATTTTATTTATTTTAATTTTTTTTTTACGTTTTCATATATTTTCCCTATTTCCAAGGATGAAAATATCGATATCGGTACTAATATCGGTAACTCAGATTTACGGATATATCGACGGATATTCCGGTAAAAATGACGGATATCACGGAAACTCATAAAAATATTCTGAATTTTTTTATGAAACTTTGAACTAAGCTTATTTAAGCAATAAACTATTAGTTTAAGCATATATATCAATAATTATAAGCTAAATATGAATAGTAATACAATAATAGATAACATTGAAGATCGAAAAATGAACATGAACTTGAATATTTCATTGATAAAAATTTATAGTCATACAAGTACATGTTTTAATAATAACATGACGATCTTGGAGGCACTAGACCGACATTGATATAATTGATTTGATAATGACCATAAAAAGAGGGATTAAAGGAAGACTTAGAAAGAGGTTCTACAAGAGACTAGAGAGTGGTGTGGTGGTGGAGGTATTTAGCAAGATAGAAGGAAATTATAGCAAGATAGAAGGAAGACTTGAGAGTGGTGTGAGAAGTGGTGTGGTGGTGGAGGTATTTATAGGTAAAAATTAAGAGATTTTTTGTCTTTTTTTTTTTTGTAATACAATTCTTGAAAATTAAAAGGAATCAATTCCTTTTCATGTAAAACAAGTAAAGATCACTTCAAATGTCATGTTTGAAGTGAAAAAACAATGACAATGTTGAAAATTGAAATCAAGTGTGGGAAATACCAAAAAATATATAGGAAATTGTAGAAGGTCACATGTAACAAAAGGAAATTGTAGAGGAATTAAATCAAAGTTTAAGGGAAATGAGAATAAAAAATTTATCTACAAACAAGATTTAAAATTACCAAATATATACAAAATTATTACAAATATACTATTTATTTATTAAAAAATAAAAACAACAAGTATTCTATATAAATTAAATTTAAAATTATATTATAGTATTAAAAAGGTATAATATAAAGTACAATGTGATTGTAGTGGAATGATGAAAGAAAGAAGAAGGAAAGAAAAACAAAATAATGACAAACAAGTAAAGATCATTTCAAATGTCATGTTTGAAGCGAAAAAAATGACAATGTTGAAAATTGAAATCAAATGTGGAAAATACAATATATATATATATATATATATATATATATATATATATATATATATAGGAAATTGTAGAAGGTTACATGTGTAATAAAAAGAAATTGAAGAGGAATTAAATCAAAGTTTAAGGGAAAAGAGGATAAAAAATTTATCTACAAAATTATTACAAATATGCTATTTATTTATTAAAAATGTATAATATAAAATACAATGTGCTTGTAGTGGAATGAAAGAGAGAAGAGGGAAAGAAAAAAAAAACAAAAAAATTTGTACAATGTCAGAATCGAACTCATGCATTAAAAGATAACAGGCGTGCAAGACAACCAATGGACCAGACTTTCAAATAATTTTAAAATGTCTTATTAAATATGTATCTTCGATTTTTTGCAGAAATTTCCCCGATTTTGTACCGATATATCCGCGATATATCCGCGGTTTTCCTTACTTCCCTCCGATATATTGTCAAAACGATATATCCACGATATTTTGGTAAAAACGATCTTACCCCCCATATCCATATCGCACCCACGAGATTTTGGATATATCGGCGATACCGATTTTTTCATCCTTGCCTATTTCAAGGGTCTTATTCTACATAACGATGTGTTCATAATTTGATGTCCAATTATGTGAAATTTGTGAACATATTGGAATCTATTGGAATACAAGAGCGATTAGTAGAAATCAAAATCAAGTTCCAAATGCATAAAATACTTCAATAGAAAACATATGACCAAATCTAAGAAATTACAAGGAAGGGTCTTAAACACAGTTAAAACATGAAGAAACAGTCTTGAACAAAATAAGTAGAAGTAGTGAAAAAAAATGGGAAGCGTCGAGTCTCTGGACGAAGAAAGGAAAAATCCTTAATTTTTTTTAAAATTCTTTTAACTCTTCCTACTAATCCTTAAATTTTAATCTAAACTTATTTAAATGTTTTGGTTTAATTTCCATCCATTCACCTATTAGTTTAAACCAAAAGTAATGTAAAAATCTTCATAAACTCATTAATTTCATTAAAATCAAACACAAAAATCTATAATGGATAGCAAAATTAGTTCTTGCACGTTTATAACTTTACGTGGATATTTTATGTAATTTCCTTTTTCACTTACGTGTTAACATATTAGGTCTCTTACTAATAGACTAATAAACATTTATCGATGAGACGATAAATGTCTATATATTAGGTCTCATCCTTGTTCGTTGGTCATGAAGACTATTTTTTTTAAAAGAAAATTTAACAATAAACTCATTATAGGGTGAAATTTTAAGCTTGATTGAGAGTACAAAGACTAAAATTAGACATTTGAAAATATGGGGACTAAAAGGAAACAAAACCGAAAAATAGGGATCAAGATGATATTTTAACCGTTATCTAAAATATACTTTCTTTATCTTAAAATTATAAAATGTTACATATATTCTACTCTTGTTAATATATATTTTTTTAGAATATTCTACTAGTGTTAATTAAATATAGATTGATGAAGAAATAAATTATGAGAAAATGGAGAGAATAATAATTGGACCCATCAAAATTATGAAAAAAAATGAGAGAGAAATAATGTGACCCACCAAAATTAAAAAAAAAATAAAAAGAGAAATGGTGAGTCTAGGGGTGAGCGTAAATTTCCGAAAAACCGACCCGACCGACCGAAACCGGCCGAACCGACGTCGGTCGGTCGGTTTTAGTCAAGCTTCGGTCGGTTTCGATTTGGCATTAAGCCAAACCGAAATGTCGGTCGGTCGGTCCAGCTTAGAGGTTGAGAACCTACCGACATATATATAAAAAAAAATTTAAATTCAGCCCAACCCATGGCCCATTCCCCATTCAGATTCAGCCCAGCCCCTCTCTCAAAGTCCACTGTCCAGCCCACCAGCCCACTTTTATTAATTTTTTTTTAAAAAACGTATTTCATTTAATTTAAATTTTAAACAAAAACAAGAGCCCAACCCACACCCATTCGTTTTCTTCTTCTTTAATTTTTAAGTTTAACCCTAGACCTCATTCTCTTCAACTTGAAGTTCACGATTTTTTTTTTTAATTTCAAAGTTTCAAACCTTCAGACTTCAGTCGTCGCGCCGCCCCTCGCCGACCCACGCTGACCCACGCCGACCTTCGCCCCTCACCGCCAGTCGCCGCCCCTCGTCGAGCTTCTTCTTCACCGCCAGTCGCCGCCCTCACCACCGCGCCACCGTCCTTTTCTTTTTTTTTTCTTCTTCATTCTGCAACTCGCCGCCTATTCTGCAACTCGTCGCCGGCGTCGGCCGCCCCGCCCCTCACCGTTCGTGTTCTTGAGGTGAAAACGAATTTGCTTCATTTTTTTGAAAAAAAAAAAGAAAAAAACTGAATATGGCTAGGCTAAAGGGCATTAACAATTTACCCCATTTTTTTCCCAAACTTTCCATTCATCAAATAACTGAATAAGTATTACAATTTCTATTTTCTAGTAATTTTTTTTTATTGATAATAATAAAACAAATACCTATTAGAAAATTGATAGGACCTTGAAGAAAATGACATTGTAGTTGTACTAAAAAAAATGACATTGTAGCTATTTTGTTTTGTTGAAATGAGCTGTGAGTGAATTATTTCATAGTTGATATTGTGTATTGGTTAGACTCAATTTTATGCCAAATTTGATTGCAAATTAAATTAATGAATTACTTAATAGTTTTTTTTAGTACAACAAATGAATTATTTAATAGTTGATATTGTGTATTGGTAAATTTTTATTTTATATTTCTTAATTCTTCAAACAGTTTGTCCATGTCCAGTCATATTCTTCTCGTTATACCCTGTGACTTGGATCAGTTTCAATTAATTCTCTAGTTTTCTTTTTTTAACAATAATTAATTCTCTAGTATTAAAACATCTTTTTAGATCGATCCATTGTTTTTTTTTTGTTTTGTTTCTTCAGATTAAGATCACCATTCGACATTCGTCACTTGGGAATTGGGATTATTGTCCATTTCTCTCCCCACATTGTCGATTCGTCACGCTGGAAAATTCTTACGAGTGAGTAAATATGGTGGATACATATTTGTTTGTACAATGTATTTGAAATTTGAATAATGTAGTCACTACTTTCTCATTTTTACTTTTTATCTTGTAGGGTAAACATGGATACCGTGGGAACAAACAATTCAAAGAATGAAAATGCTGCAGAAACGACTAAGAGCAAAACTAGCAATACCATTGATCTTGATCCAGATCCACATCCAGAAGCAAAACTTGAAGGAGAGAATTCTACCATTCCCAAAAAAAAGGCGCGTACAAAACAATCAATGGTTTGGGATCATTTTGAGAGGTTGAAAGGTGATCCTAATGACCCTTATGCTAAGTGTAAATATTGTGGAGTTGTTTATGCATGCCACTCTAAGCGTAATGATACTGGAACAATGAAAAATCATTTAGAAAATTGTAAAAAGTATCCCTAACAAAGGAAGAGAGATGCATCCCAAACAACATTAGCTTTCAAACCTAAAGAAGATAATGGTGGAGAATGTAGTCTTGTATGTGAGTCATTTAGTGTGGAGAGATGTCGAACAGCTTTGGCTGAAATGATAATTATAGATGAATTGCCTTTTAAATTTGTGGAGAATGAAGGTTTTCTAAAATTTGTTGATACATTGACACGTGGGCAAGAACCTAAGTTTATTGTTCCATCTCAATTTACTGCAGCTAGAGATGTTCTTGAGGTCTATGCTAGGTTGAGAGATCGTTTGAAAGAAATGTTTGCAAGTTTGAAATGTAAAGTTTATCTCACTACTGATTATTGGACGTCGGGAGCAAACATGAGTTATATGGTACTGACTGCTCATTTCATTGATTCTGAATGGAAATTACATAAACGAATTCTTAGCTTTTGTCAAATTGAGAATCATAGAGGGGATACCATTGGTAAGGCTATTGAGAGTAATTTACAGAAATGAGGCATTGAAAATGTTATGACCTTGACTGTTGATAATGTCAGTTCCAACGATACTGCTGTTGCTTTTCTTCTCAAAAGATTTAATAAGGGGTTGTTGTTTAAGGGTGAATTTTTGCATGTTCGATGTTGTGCACATATACTAAATCTTATTGTATGTGATGCTTTGAAAAAACATCATGAGTGCATTGAAAGGATTCGCAATGCTGTAAGATTTGTAAGGTCTTCTCCTGCACGTCTCTTGAAATTTAAGAAGTGTGCTGAAATTGAAAAAATTTCTTGCAAGAGTTCTGTATGTCTTGATGTTACTACTAGATGGAACTCAACTTATATGATGCTTGAGGCAGCTAGTAAGTTTGAAAAAGCTTTTGACAGGTTAGAGGATGAAGATCCTATTTATAAGAATGATTCACCACCTACCAAGGATGATTGGACAAATGCTAAGATGTTGGTTAGGTTTTTGAAAGTTTTTTATAATGTCACGTTAAAACTTTCAGGGTCTTTGTACACTACTTCTAATTTGATGTTTCATCAGATTACTACCATTCAGAATTGTATACTCTTGAATTCGAAGGGTTCAAATAGAATGCTTTCTAGTATGGCTAATGCGATGAAGGCCAAGTTTGAAAAGTATTGGGGGTTTGATGAGAGGAAGAACAATATTTTGTTGTATGTTGCTGTTGTTTTGGATCCTCGATTTAAGTTGAAGTTATTATCATATTGTTTTGACAACTTCTTTGGTCCAAAAATTTCTAAAAGAATGACATCTTCAGTAGAGAATGTTTTGAGACGATTTTTTCATGAATATAGTACTGGAGCTGCATCTGTTTGTTTTAGTAGTGGGAGTGGTGGTGGTAGTAGTAGTGCTAGTGCTAGTACTAGTGCTAATGTTGATTTGAGATTTGATGATGAAACAATGGACCTAGATGAGGATGAAAACTACAACTATGATATAATCTCAGTTCAAAAGTGTTGAGACCACAAGTTTTGATAAGGAGTCAGAGATTGATGTATATTTGTTGGAAACTCTTGCTAAAGATAGTAGTTCCTTTGACATACTTTATTGGTGGAAGCAGAATGGTCATCGGTTTGAGGTTCTCAGTCGTATGAGTAGAGATATATTGGCAATTCCAGTATCTACTGTAGCATCTGAGTCAGCTTTCAGTACTGGAGGACGTGTAGTCAACACATCTCGTTGTTCTTTGACTCCAAAGACGGTGAAGGCTCTTATATGCGCTAAAAATTGGCTAGACTCTAAACCGATATCATTAGATCTTGATGATTTGATAGCCATAGTAGAAGCTTCAATGTTTGAAGATGGTATTGTATTTAATCTGTTGATTTTACTTTTTGTTTTTTTTTTTAAATTTATTTATACTTTTAAATCTTAATAATGTTGTATTTCGTTTTACTCTATTTCAAATTTTGTAGGATTCCAACCAATTGTGGATGAAGAAAAGAAACCGGATGAAGTGGAGAAGTTTGCACAGTTGCATATTTGATTTTTGTACTTTTTTAAGAAAAGAATGTTATGTAATATGTATATGTAACTTGATTTTTAGCATTTGCTCTTGTACTTTGATTAATATGTATTTGAATCTGATGTTTAAACTTTTAATTTAGAGACTTTTATATGATAATGTTCTTTTTATCATTTTCAATCAAACTATTATTGTTATTTTGTTGTTTTGTAATTATTGTATGTTTGGTGTTTACATTAATTTAATATGTTCAATAGTAAATAATTTGAAATTGTCATATTAAAAAATGTCTATTAAGAACATATCATTATTTACTTATTTCTTAAAAAATTCGTTCAAACTTAATTGACACATTGAAATTAAAATTACAATTTAAATAAAATTTAAAAAGTAAAAAAAAAATCATTAAAAATGCAAATTAAAAAGAAATAAAATCATTCCGGAATTTAATCCCACATTGAAATTAAAATTACAATTTAAAAAGGAATTGGAGAGATCATTTCAATAAAAGACAAAACGAAATAAAACTGAAAATGAAAATAAGAAAAAAAAAAAGTCAAACCGACCAAACCGACCGACCGACTCGTCGGTCGGCGAAATTAACAAAAATAAAAAAATCGGTTTCCAGTTTTGGAAACCGATTACGGTCGGTTCGGCGTCGGTTTGGGGCCAAAACCGACTCCGACCGACCGATGCTCACCCCTAGATGAGTCCCACCAAATAGATTGAAATTCTCGATTCCAACTCTTCCATTGGAGGGATTCATGTTGAAAATCTCATTCCAATTCAAATTCAGTCCAACAAACTTTGGAATCTCATTCCAATCCAATCTCATGCCCCAACAATACCTAAAAGGTCTTCTCAAAAAAAAAAAAAAAAAAAAACAATACCTAAAAGGTAAAAGGGCAATTTAGTAATATTTATGAGTAAGGAGGGGCAGGGTCATAATTTTGACCATCATCTTCTGTTTTGGGCTGGTTTCACGATTGAAAACAGAGAGAGAGGCAAATACACGCTGAAACAGAGAGAGGAAGAAAGCGCCGCCGCCGGTCACGAACTCGCGTGGGTCTTGGTGTTCAGAGACAGTTAGCCGTCGGGGTGAGCTTCTTCCGCTTAGGCACTGCCGTGGGTTTCCGTTTGAGGCGTTGAAACGCCGTGGGTCTCGGATTTGTTTCAGAGACGTCTTCTTGCCGGCGTATTTCATAGTTAATCGCCGGGGCTGTGGGTATCGGTTCAGCATCGTGAGACGTGGTTTGGTCTGGTTTGGGTCTCAGTTCAGGGTCGTTTTAGTTCGCCGGTGTGAGCCTCTCAGTAGCAGCAGTGGGTCTCGCTTTGAAGCTCAAATCGAGTAAGGTTTGAGGTATTTCACCATTGGGTGATTTGTGCGAATGTTGTACTCTGTATTGTTGATTATTGCTCATTAATAAAACTCTCATAAGCTGGTTCTCAACTGGATGTAGACCGAAAGGTTGAACCATTATATATACATATATGTATATAATTTTATTTTTCTTTTTCTTTTCTGCTTGTTGATTCGTTGCTGGAAATTTGCGTTCTGTTTGACGTATTAAGTTCACTTAAAATTCTACAAGTATCCTTAAATTTCTACTCGACCAGAAGGTTATGTTTTTCTTCTGCATTGAACTGTCATTTTAGGTCAATTACTCTTTGGACTCATAAGATTTCAGCTTAGAGCAATTTATTTATTTTTGTTTCCTTTCGTCTATGCCAAAAGGAAAAAAAAAAAAAAACCCAATGGCCGTCCCGGTTGCTCATTTCTTCTTCTGTATCTTGGGTTTTAAGATGGTTCGAGTCTTCTTTGATCGTTTATTTTTCTTCCATACTTGAATGCAAATACTTTTAAGGCTTCCTTATTTTGTTCAGTCTGTAGCAATCTTATCTTTCGTTTTTGGTGATTCTCGTGCTACTTCAATTATTTGCATTAGTTTCCTCTTATTTTCAGTTTATTTTATTCAGCAAGTTTATTTTGTGCTAATAAGTTCATTGTTATCCTTCTCGAGGAAAATCGAGTTAGACATTTTAGTGCTACTCTTAATGTATATGATTTGAGGTTATTCTATTTTCTAACGAGTTTATATATATATAACATTTCAGAATCATGGGGTTGTCGAATATCAGAGATCTGTTGACATCTTTTAGTCCTGATCTGCATTTCTTTGCTATCAGTTCGGGAGATGGTCGAATTAAGGTATCTCTTTTTTCACTTGATGCCAGATGCTGCTGGAAACATAATATGGAGCTGGTGTATGTTGTATATTGAATCATGATTGCTTGTTTATTTTGCAAAACTTTTAGCGTAGTTGGTTGTCAATAAGAGATTAAACCTACCATAAAATTTATCAGGTTAAGATTTTAATAGTTTATGACCCCACATGTAAAGGAGAGTGTTAAAAATGTGTATAAAAGATCAAATATATCCTAATTTATTTGCTTAAGCTTTTTGGTTTAACGATGATTTAACATTAGTTAAAACTTAAAAATGAGTTTCAGAATCTTATGTGTGTGATTTGTTTGCCAGAAAAATAAAGGTCCTAGCTTCTGTACTGTTGGAACTATCATCTAAGTATCATATTTTGAAAAAAACAAAAGAGAGTAAACACATTTCAACATATTAGACATTAAGATTTAGGCTAAATTATAAAAAATACCCTTGAACTATGGGGTTTGTTTCAAAAATGCCCCTAAACTTTGAAAAGTTTCAAAAATACCCCTGAACTTTGAAAAATGTTTCAAAAATACCCTTGCCGTTAATTTTTGGATAGAAATTGTTAGAATTTTCGGTGAGAGGAGGAAAAAAAGAACATTTTTCAATAAGGGTATTTTAAAATTTTTTTTTTTTTAAGTTCAAGGGTATTTTTTAAACTGGAACTTTAATGGTTTCCATAAAAAAAAATTAACGGCAAGGGTATTTTTGAAACATTTTTCAAAGTTTTGGGGATATTTTTGACACTTTTAAAAGTTCAGGGGCATTTTTGAAACAAACCCCATAGTTCAGGGGTATTTTTTAGAATTTAGTCTAAGATTTATTTGTTGTGTCTGGACAGCAACAACAATTTTTTTAACTTTCACTTTTCTTCCAGAATATGATTATTTTTTTCTCCTCTTTATGTTAGATTTGGGATGCGTTGAAGGGTCAGATACAGACTGAGTTTGCAGATTTCTTTGCATCTGATTCGACGAGCATACTCACGAAACCAGACAAAGGGCATCTATCAATTGATTATAAATGCATGAAGTGGTTTTCATTGGAGAAAAAGGTTTTTCATTTATGGATTAGATAAATGAATTTCTGGTTACTCACTTGAATATTTAATCTCTTAATTTTATATCTCAAGCATTTTAGTATGTCACTATTGAATTTGTTATTTTTTTTTCAATGCAGAGAAAAAGAAAGCGTCAGTGTTCGTTGTTGCTGTTAGGAACTGGTAGTGGGGATGTTTTGGCTCTTGATGTAGCAGCTGGTGAATTGAAGTGGAAAATAAGTGATTGTCATCCTGGGTAAGATCAAAGTCTCTTATACAGGACCACTGCTTTAGTCTCTTCAATCTTCTCTTAGAAGATGACATTTTTTTGGAAGTTGCAAGTTTCTTTCTTAACGACATTTGACAAATGAACCACAACATCCCCATTCTCTGCACTCCCCAAAAAGGGAAAGGCATAGAGGGAATGGGTTCAATCCATGGTGGCCAACTATCTAGGATTTAATATCCTATGAGTTTCCTTGGCAACCAAATGTAGTAGGGTCATGCGGTTGTCCCTTGAGATTAGTCGAGGTGCGCGTAAGCTGGCCTGGACACTCACGGATATTAAAAAAAAGGGAAAGTGAAAACATTGTTAGAGTTACCTTACATTCAGTCACCTTTCTCTTGTGCCAGGGGTGTTACAACAATTTCGTTTCCTACACATGGTTCAAGTATTTATACTGCTGGTGCTGATGGAATGCTATGTGAAATTGATTCTTTGACGGGTAATCTGTTGAGGAAATTCAAGGCTTCTACAAAGGCAATATCTTGTATTTCTGTTTCACCAGGTATTCACATGCACATTTATCTTGTTCCTTTCTTGTTAAATCAGAAATTTGCGAAGAACCACTCACATAAGTCCAGTAAAGTAGGAAGAGTAATATAAGTACCAGATAAACTTCAGCTTGGGATGTTTGGAGATACCTCCTAGGTCTTCGTTTCGAGCCCCTGGGAGCTAGTCTTTGGGTGTGCAAAACATCTCTAGTAATCCAGAAATTAGTTAGAGTGGGCTATAAATATTATACTAGAAGTGGACCTCCCAAGACCTTAGTTATGAAAAAGGAAAAAAAAAAAAGAAAAAAGAATTTAAGTATCAGATAATATTTGACTGAGAACATGTCTGATTTGTTTTTTGGCTGGCAACAGATGGGAAGATAATAGCAACTGCAGCTTCACAAATGAAGATTTTCAATTGTTCCAATCACAAAAAGATACAGAAGTTTTCTGGGCATCCTGTGAGTATTATGTTCTTTACTATTCCTGATGGTCTTTCATTTTTGTTTAAGACTTTCAAGTTCTAGTGGAATAATAATTTCTCTTCTGACAAATAGGGAGCCGTTCGGTGTATGGTTTTTACCGAAGATGGAAAGTACATCCTTTCATCTGCGGTTGGTGAAAGGTATATCGTTGTTTGGAGTTTAGGTGGAGGGAAAAAGCAATCCGCTAGTTGTGTTCTTGCATTGGAACACCCTGCCATCTTTGTGGACAGCAGGCTTTCGAAAGTTGATGGAGATGATGAAACTGCTCTATACATTTTGGCTATATCAGAAATTGGTGTTTGTTACTTATGGTATGGACAGAATCTTGAGGAGTTACGAAGTGCCAAGCCTACTAAAATATTGATATCTGATAATGATATTTCCTCCAAGAGTAAAAAACGGGCGATACCTGCAATTTATGCTGCAAAATTACAAGGAATTCCTAAATCTGGGTCAGGGCAGGTGTTCCTTGCTCATGGATTGCTAGTGAAACCTTCATTTCAGAACGTTGTGGTGCATTCTGGAACTGACATAAATTTAAACAGCTCCAACAATGGAATTCTTTTACCAAGTCAGTCGACTGCGAAGTCTAAGAAGGGCTTAGATGTACAGGGTGGAGGTGAGTCCCTACTTGGACTTTCAATAACAATGTTGCTTGCTATATTGTTTTTCTTTTTTATCATTATATATTTTTTCTGGAAATGAGCGCTTAAATTGCGAAGTCTTGCTGAAGAAACGTATTTATAAGATTCAGGGTCCGTTTGGAATACATTTTAATTTAAATGTTTTTCAAGAATGCATTTTTTAAAAAACATTTTGTATAAAAATTGTTTAAAATATAAACACTCATATGTTTGGTTGCATTTACTCACAAATGTTTTTATACACAAGTTATTGTTTACTTATGAAGACTTTTTTTAAAAGTTGGTTTCAAGTGTTTCTCTCAAAATAGTTTATTTATCAATCTTATTTTCTAATAAGTCATTTTTAGTGATTGCCAAACACTACAATTTTTTTCAAAATGAATTATTTTCAAAATTAAACACTTGAAAATGTAAACCAAACACACCCTCATTGCATTAAAATGCTGATTTGCTTTAAAGATGGATGATTTTCTATTCTTGTAATTCCTTTTTGCTCGTTAATCATTTCTCTTATATTGGTGCAGTCGTTGCATTAGATCGAGCTAATGCTGAAGATGCCTTGCGTCCAATTCCGAAGGTTTTCGATTCTCAAGAGAAAAGTACCTTATATCACGATTTGCAAGTTGACCGTAATGATGTGATGATTCAATTGGTTGACAGTGGGAGCCAAGTAGAAGGTACGAATGATAATTTGAGCCATCTTATTTGAGGGCTCTATCTATATATAAACAATTGATAGATGAAATATAATAGAAGAACATGACTCCAATGGGCTTACGGAAAGGTGCCCCAATAATGTTTAGCTAGAGCTCAAATGAGGGAGCTACAAGAAAAAGTACTTTTGCATGAAATTAGATCTTATTATAATCATCCCCAACCATGTTTCTATTCTTCTCTGACCAAACTTCCCTATAAGATTGCTCTAGAAGCATTGACCTATAAAACCTTCACCTTTTTCTTTAGCAAAGGATCTTACTTGAGTTTTCTGTGATAGACTAATCAAACATGGTCTAAACCATCATGGGTTGACCCTAATGGTCAATAAGGGCCATAGAAAAGATAAAGGGCTTAGAGGGAATGAGTTCAATATGGTGGCCACCTAGGATATTTAATATCCTACGAGTTTCCTTGGCAACCAAATGTAGTAGGGTCAGGCGGTTGTCCCGTGAGATTAGTCGAGGTGCGCGTAAGCTGGCCCGGACACTCACGGATATAAAAAAAAATCAAACATGGTCTAAACTCATGAACATCTGACAGACATAAAATAGACTACTATTTTTTATACCAATGGTAATTCTCTTGCGATGGTCTATAATTGTGATTCTTTACCATAATACTGACTGCTTAGTTTTTGAAAACGATTTGATCCGATGGGGTTTTCAATTCTATTTGCCCCAGATGACGTCGGAGTGGACTCTGGAGCAGTTTGCATGGAGGACCAACTCCGATCATTAGGCATACTCAACAGTACAGATGATCACACATCTGAATCCATCCTTGAGTCTTCGATACTCAAGGGTATTGATCTTGAAGCTAATATGTCACAGAAAAAGGTCCGTGACACCATTATTACATTACACAAAATGGCTGTTCCTTTACTTTTTTCTTCATTTAATGTCTTGGTTTATAACACACATCACCATTTTTCTTGATCAGTTAAGAGAAGCAGTTTTATCATTGGCACCGGGCGCTGCATGCAAGTTGCTTGAAAACTTGGTTAGCATCTGGCAGTCTAGGTAAAATATGTTTACACATGGAAGTACAACTTGAATACTGATTCTTTTTAACTTTTGGTTGAAGAATCCTGTTTTTCGGTTAACGGAGTGACCTTGTCGTCTTGTCTGCCTCAGGTTGTGTAGTGGAAAGAACGTTCTACCGTGGATTTATAGTTTATTGTTGAATCACAGTCAACATATCTTGTCTCAAGAACCATCGACCCAGATACTCGATTCTTTATTTAAGGTAGTCCATTGTGCTTTTCCATTATCGATTTCAGTTTTCCTTTTCCTGCATTTTCTTTAATATCACTGTCTCCTTTGTTTGGTATTAGCAATTCGTCTCGACCGACATTGTTTCTTTCTTTCCTCATCTCTCCTTGTCCTATTTTCATTCATTGTTAGAAAGAGTTAGAAGTGTTTAGAGCTCTCATATTGTTCCTTTCACTTGGACATCAGAACAATTAGGCGTTGTTTGGAAATCTATCCTGATAATGGTTCTGTTTTTGTTTTCAAAACTATTTTTTTAAAATCTGCGATCGAATAGTTAGTAATAGGTAAAGCCTAAGAAGCACAAACACTTTAGTTTGGCTAGTGTGTTCGTGTCTGACATGTGTTGGATACTTGGACACTCCGACACTTGTTGGACATATATTGAATACTTGTTAGCACAATTGATTTGTGGCAAACACTAGTTGTACAAAGTCAGTAGAGGTCCATATCGAACACTTGTATGCTAAACGGATACAATACTAAATGACCAAAATAATAAATTTTAAGAATGAAATATATTAATCTCATTTTTTAAGCATACTAATGCACAAACTTATTGATTTTGAATTTTCTTGTATAAAAATGATATATATTTTAAAAAAGGTATATTTCACTAAACATGTCCCAAATTAAAAAAAAAAATGACGTGTCATCGTGTCTGTGTCGTATTGTATCCGTGTTTCGTGCCTGTATTTGTGTTTCTTAAGTTAGAGCATATTTGAGAGTAATTTTAGAAATAGTGATTTGAGTGAAAATGGGTTGTTTATAAGTGATTTATTAATAGTGATTTTCATGGGATCATTTTAATATTTGATTGGTTTTCATACCATCAAAATTGATTTTGATAATGAAGGCATGTCTGAGAGTAATTTTGAACCTAACAAGTGATTTTAACCAATTTAAAAGTCGAACTCTAACCTGCTCTTAATATTTTTACAAGAAAACACCTGAAAGGATATCATTTTTTTTTAAAATTAAAACAAGAGAAAAGATATTTCAGAGTTGATAGATATTTTCTTTTTCCTCTTCCAGATGACTAAATCCAAAGATACTGCGGTTCAATCTCTTCTTCAATTATCAGGTCGATTGCAACTGGTGTTGGCACAAGTGAGTTATTTCCACATTCTTTAGGCATTTTTATTTTATGAGTGTTCTTGAAAAGCTTATGTTGGGTTGCATTACTTTGCAAATTTGACAGGTTGAAAGGGCATCGGCCAACAAAACCGATCAAATGATACGCTATGATCACAAAATAGATGGAAGTGAGAGTGACGATGACGAAGACGAAGACGAAGATGAAGAAGTCGACGATGTTCTTTACGGGGAAGAAGAATATGAATCTGAATTAAGTAGCGATGATGAGAATTAGATTCTTTCTATCATGTTGTAATGATCAATTTTGGGAAATCAAATAGGCTTTGGTTATATACTTAGCTGTTAATTTGTAACGATGGATTATGAATTTTGACAATGAGTTAAATTTTGACCTGTGAAATTACCTACCCATCATCTCTGAGCTAAAAAAGCCTTTTCAAAATTTTGTAGTCACAGATGAGAAAAACCATCCTTGTTCATATCTCATTTAAGTAATATGTTTTGGATCATTTAGGTAACAATCAATTAATGTAAAGTGGGGTAATCAACTTAAGCATTGTTCAACTAGTTAAAACATATGTTCTTGCTTAAAAAGTCAGTCGTTCAGAGATACAAAATTGCTTGTTCGATACAACAAATACTCCAAGAGATTGTTTAGTATGAGGATGAGAATAAGAGTAGGAATCAATCAGAGATACAAAATCGTTTGTTCGATACCAAGGTTTTGAGGTATTTCCATAGGAAAGAGCTATTCGGGTTTTGTATGCATATCTAAGGATATTTGATACTCTTGCAAAAGCATGATTTTTCTTCGTGTCCTTCCCTTTCTCTCTTATTTTTGTTAATATCAATCTTTCTTTTAATACATTAATTTATTCTATTAAAATTAATCATATTGTTTAAATTAATTTTTATAATCAACCAAATTATATAAAATTTATTTTATGTGTGTTGGATTAGTCTAATTAGTTATTCAATTGTAATAAATTATTCATAACTAATCATTCGGGTTTTTTTTGTAATTATTTTTATCAAGGACACATTTGAATTCTTAGCTAAATTTCAAAAAATATTAAACGGTAAATGAGGAGAGATAATATTGATATTATTTACTTATCGGCCTAATGAATAATACAAAGGAGGGAGTAAACAATGATTAACAAACTGTTTAATAAGTAATTAGATCTGAAAATAACGATTCAGTTAATTTTCATGAATCTAAAGTGGAAGATAGCAGCACAAAGAAACCATGCCTAATGAATCAAATGGTGAAAACTGAATATTCGTAAAGAACTTAAATGACAAAGTTAATTATGGTTATGTCCTCTATTGAGATTGACAGAGGACAAAGTCTTGATGAAAACTGTAGCTTGGGATCTACTTGGAAGGCCTCCATGTAGTGGGAGATGTTTGAAGCGTTGGGTGTTAACGTTGTACAAAATGAGCTGTCCCTCGTTGGTCTCCATTAGTAGTTGATGAGAGCCCACAAAGGCTACAGGGAACTCAACTCCAGAATCTGGGCTAAATGTGAACATCTTTGACCATGAAACCAATTCATCATCCTTCACCATCTTCCAAACCTCGAAACTCTTTTTATCCGCACCCCAGGGATAATAAAAGAGAACGATGGATCCATTCAAAACCCCCATGCTTTTGTAATGGTACATTTGGAAACTCTCCGGCGCTGGAATCATCCTGAAAACCTCTTCGCTCATGTCGAATGACATTATAAATCCAGATTCTATTCTATCTAGCGCCCACCAATAATAGAATCCTTGGTAATACATCTCAAACGAAGGCTGATAGTCACGACACCCAGGGATAGGGGTTTCGATTTCTCTCCATTCATTTTTCTCCAAATCCAACACTTCAGCTCGCAAAAATTTCGAAAACGGTCCTGTAAAATCAACAACCCTAACCACCTTGAAATCCTTAGATTTTGGATCGTACCCGAATCCCACTGCGTTGGTCCACGAATTGACATCGTTTACATTGTAGGGTCGATTGATGTGAATAATCGAGGGCGGGAGGATGCGGAATTCTCTGGTGGCGGGTTTATAGAGGCAAATACCGTCGTGGCCACCAGAGAGGCAAACTAAGCCGTGAGAATGGCCGTGGACGAGGGTGTGGTAATGAAATTCCTTACCAGGAAATGGAATATGGACGTCTTCAACGACAAAATCATCAACTACGAAGCGATATTTCAAGAAGGAGAATCTAATTGCCTTCTTCCCAGTTTCCTTGTTCTTCACAAGTTGCTTCAGTAAAACGTTTGGGTTCGGAAGAGAATCGAGGAATTTAGGGTCATTAATGAGGGCGTACCAGGATTTCGCAACCAACTTGAATCGAGCCAGAGACTCCGGCGGCACCCGCAACAGAATCATCATCATCACTTCTTCCGGCAGATCTTCCAGATTCGCCATTACAGAGCTCAACACTCAACCTCGAGATCCGGTGGAAATGACTGCGACTGCGGAGGATTTGTGCGGCTGCGGCGCAAAGGGTACGAAAAAGAACCTTTTCTATGTATCCATTTTCTTTATTATTTTATTACCTTCTTTTATAAACAAAGTTTTCTATTTAAAAAAATAAAACAAATCCAGAAAGGGATTAAATGCATTAATTGCTTCATTTTTTTTTCATTAATTTCTTTTAAAAATTATAGAGAAAAATACACTTTTGGTCCCTGAATTTTGGGTTAAGTGACAGTTTGGTCCTTGAGTTTTCAAACTCAACAAAAATACCCTGAGGTTTGAGATAAGGAGCATTTTAGTCCATGTCGTTTATTTTTCTGTTAAATCTTAACGGTTGCTGACGTGACACTATTATTTTAATAAAAAAAATATTTTTTTTATTTTTTTAAAATAAAAATAGTAAAATAATAAAATATTAATATTTTATTCTTTTTTCTCCCATTCTCTTTCTTCTTCCTCCTTTTCTCCATCTTCTCCATCTCCTTCATCTTCCTTCTTCTTCTTCCTAACTCCAGCGACCGGCGGCCACCGGTCGCCGGCGACTGATTTTTTTTTCTTCTATCTTCTTCTCTTTTCTTCTTCTCTCTTACCCCATTTTTCTTCTCTAATTTTTTTTTAAAAATAAACAAGAGGAGGAGGGAGACCCCTCCTCCTTCTCTGTCAGCGAAACAGAGGAGGAGGCCTCCCTCCTCCTCTTGTTTATTTTTTTTAAAAAAATTAGAGAAGAAAAATGTGGTAAGAGAGAAGAAGAAAAGAGAAGAAGAAGAAAAAAAAACAGTCGCCGGCGACCGGCGCTTAGGAGAAGAAGGAAGATGAAAGAGATGGAGAAGATGGAAAAAAAGAAGAAGAAAAAAGAGAGTGGGAGAAAAAAGAATAAAAAAGAATAAAATATTAATATTTTATTATTTTACTATTTTTATTTAAAAAAATAAAAAATAAATTTTTTTTAATTAAAATAATAGTGTCACGTAAGCAACTGTTAAGATTTAACAGAAAAAATGACGGCAGAGACTAAAATGCTCCTTATCTCAAACCTCAGGAGTATTTTTTTTGAGTTTGAAAACTCAGGGACCAAACTGTCACTTAACCCAAACTTCAAGGATCAAAAATGTATTTTTCCCAAAATTATATGTTGCACGATTATTTATGATATACTTAACTATTCATTTTTTATTTTTTCAAAAAAAAAAAAAAAAACTATTCATTTTTTATCTTTGGGTTCTTCACCAATAATTTAAATTCTATTTAACATTTTTTTTTTGGTAAAATACCTTTATGGTCCCTCTTGTTTCGAGTTAGTTTCTAATAGGTCTCTACGTTTCAAAATCGAACAATCAAGTCCCTACTGTTCCGGAAATGTTTCTATCAAGTCCCTCTAGGACTAACGTGACAATTTAAAATAATAAAATATTGATTTCTAATTAAAATAATAATAATATAATAATAAAATAATAAATATATTATTATTATTATTAAAATATAATAATAATTATGAAAAAATATTCTTTCTCCTATTTCCCACTTCCCTCTCTTCTTCCCCCGCCGCCCCTAATCCCCACCTTCTTTCTTTCCAGAGCTCCTCCCCGTCGCCGCGGGAAATCCTACCAGCGTCGTCGGAGCTCCTTCTTCTTCAAAATCCGAACCTAATCTGGAAAGCTTTGGCAATCTTCAACGCGAGCGAGGGAGATGCCGAGGGGCAATCTTCGATTTAATCTCTCCTACCTCATCGACCCCAATCTGGAAGGCTTTGGCGAGGACGTCGTTGTCCACGGTGGGGGAGGCATCGAACAGGGCAGCAGCGAACGACACAATTTCGGGCAGCTGATTGTTAAAGGCGGCGAAGACGATCTCGGTGGCGCGTGGGGCGAGTTGAGGCAGTCGTTGGGAGCGTAGTCGACGCGGGCGAGGGAGATGCCGAGGGTGTTGTGGCCAGGGATTTTGTCGACGTTAGCTGGCCTCATGGTGGATCCGACGGAGTTGTTGATGGCGGCGGCTTTGGCTATTCCGGCGAATGAAGAAATCTGAGGCCGAGAGGAAGAGATGGTGAGAAGAAGAGGGGTTCGGCGACGGTGGGAGGAACGGGGAGGAGCTCCGGCGGCGGTGGGAGGATTTCGACAGCGACAGGGAGGAGCTCCGACAAGAGAGAAGATGGGGATGAAGGGCGACGGGAGAAGAAGAGAGGGGAGTGGGAAATAGGAGAAAGAATATTTTTTAATAATAATAATAATTATTTTATTATTTTTAATAATTATAATTATATTTTAATAATAATAATAATAAATTTATTATTTTATTATTATTTAAATTAAAAATCAATATTTTATTATTTTAAATTGCCACGTCAGCCATTGAGTGACTTAATAGAAACATTTCCAGAACGGTAGGGATTTGATTGTCCGATTTTGAAACGTAGGGACCTATTAGAAATTGACTCGAAACATGAGGGACCAAAAAGGTATTTTACCATTTTTTTTCTTTTCATCTTCTCTATTTCTGCTTTTCTCTTTTTTTTTCTTTTTTTTTTTTTTGAAAAATTTGCTTTTTTCTTTCTTTTAATATTACTTTAAATTATTTTACGCATAGAAAAATAAAGCAAGAAGAGTGATTTATTTCATTTAAAAAAAAAGAGTGATTTATTTTATTATTTTTATTCATTATGATATTTTATTTTTATTTGAACTTTATTTTTACCTATTAGAAACGGACTCGAAATATGAGGGACCAAAAATGTATTTTACCATTTTTTTCTTTCATCTTCTCTATTTTTGCCTTTTTCTTTCTTTCTTTTTTTTTTTTTCGAAAAATTTGCCTTTTTCTTTCTTTTAATATTACTTTAAATTATTTTACGCATCAGAAAAATAAAGTAAGAAGAGTGATTTATTTCATTTAAAAAAAAGAGTGATTTATTTTATTATTTTTATTCATTATGATATTTTATTTTTATTTGGACTTTATTTTTCGAATGATTAAATAAATTTTTTTTATTTCACTTTTATCATTTTATAATTAGGTTTTATTTGTTACCAGTTTAGTTATCTATATATCATAAAACATAAATAAAATATAAAAGTTGATACTTAATAAAACTATAAATTACATGAACATTTGAAAAAAAAAAATTAATTTGTAAGTGAGAAATTCAAAACAAGAGAAAGATATAAGCAATGTTGATATACCATAGAAATGTCATTTCCAACTTAATATTATTGGTGAATAAGAAAAAGAAAAAAAAAATGAATGGAGAAAAAAACAATTAATGTTGGAAAAAGATTTTAATCATATGGAAGGAAATACATTTTTACTTTTTAAAAAGGGAAGACAACGGTTTGATCATTTTTTCCAAAATGTGGTCCCAATAGATTTTATAAATAATTTTTTATGGAAAAGATTTTATATATAAATTTAAGGGAAAAAAATCATTTTTAACCCTAAACTTTGAGGTTGTATCAATTTTAACCATGAACTTTCAATTTCATCAAATTGAACCCTAAACTTGGTAAGTAATATCAATTTCAACCCTAAACTTTTAATTTCATCAAATTGAACCTCAAACTTATCAGATTGTATCAATTTTAACCCTAAACTTACATAAGTGTTACAATGTATACCTTTGGTTAACTTTTCGTTTGAACCACCGTACGTAATAGATTTCTTCATTTTTTTTTTAAAATTCACATTGTCCTTGAATTGGTTTCTTATAAATAAAATATTGGACAAACTTTATTTAGATGATTTTTTTGTTGTTGTTGAGAACTTTGTGAGACCTTTATTACTACTACTAAAATTACGAAAGCAAAGCAACTTTGGAAGATTTTTTATCTTCAAATTTTTGCTTGTTTTTTCTATCTGCTAAGAACTTTGCGGGCTTTTTTTTTTTTCTTTCTTTTACTTTTTTTTTTGCTAATTAGAAGAATGTAAAAATGTAGGAAATGAAAACAAAGAAATTTCCAGTTTTTTTTTTTTTTAATTTCTCATATTTGTTGGATTTTTGTTGTTGTAAATAACTTTGTGATTTTTTTTTGGGGATAACAATGAAAAGAATAATTTGAGATATTTGATTTCTTTTGAGAAAGTGTTTCTCCAACAAATTTATTACAAAACACCAACTCAGCTGCAATGTTAATTAAAAAAAAAAATGTTCAATTACATGCTTTAATGGCAATTCAAATGAAAAGTTGACCAAAGATCTACATTGCAACACTTATGCAAGTTTGAGGTTCAAATTGATACAATTTGTTAAGTTTAGGATTTAATTTGTTAAAATTGAAAGTTCATGGTTAAAATTGATACACCATGCTAAGTTCAGGGGTCAAAATTGTTTTTTTCTCTAAATTTAATGAGCCACTGGACAGCTGATTAATAGGAGACTACAAATTGAATGAACAAAAAGAATAAGAATTTAATGTTGTGTCGGTACAGTTTTTTTTTTTTTTTTTTTTTTTTTCTTTCTTTCTTTCTTGTAATAGTCGGCAGAAGCATATTCTCATAAAATCAATTTTTTTTAATCTTGCAATAGTCGGCACAGTAGCATATTCTCATAAAATCAAATTTTCAATTGATTATTTTAGATTTTGTATTCATAGATTTCCATATACAGTAGAAAATTCTTAGAAAATTAACAATAAAGAAAGATTGATACGAAAAAATTAGAAGAACAGAAAGAACCAAATGCACAATTTAATTTATCATAATATTCCTTTACATAACTCTATGAGAGCTTTAACCCGAGCTTCTTATTCTTTTTGCTGCATGGAAGTTGACAAAATAATTTTGAGAAAACTAATTTGTGTTTGCTCTATTTCTTGGAAGGTATCATTTTTCCAAAGTTACACCGCCACTTTTTGTAATTGTCAACTTAAATTTTATAGTTGTCATTGTCGTTGTCGTTGCTATCGCTTTTATCATCCTTTCAGAATCAAGGAGGATATGTGGTTATATTGTGATACCTATGAAATGGATGAATTGTCTTATAGAGTTGTGAAGCATAAAACAGTTTGTCTATTTATATTAGGTTGAGAACTAAACAAACTAGACAAAAAAATATATCTATACTATATATAAATGGGGCTAAGAGGGGAGAATCTTTTGTTTCCTCCTTTGCCCCTACTTTTTTAGTAAATTCCTATTTTGACCTTTCTTGATGCAATTTGACTCTTCAAGTGTATGTTTGTTCATTCCAATGGATACAATTAATATTGATGAGGCACGACTATTGGTGAAGGTAGTTATACATCAAATAGGTGCATCCATTCACGTATGGATACAATCCCATGTATAAAAGACATTGGACTATGTAATATACTTCTTTTACCATTAATTTTACCATTAATTTTTCCTTTATTTGTTTTCCATGTGTTGTTCATAGATAATTTATTTTGTGTAAAGCATGTTGTTGAGATTCATGAATTTCGTAGTTATATTATTTGTATCTTTAGATTCTAGAGTTTTTATTTTATGAATTTCCTTTATTTAGTAGTTATAGTATCATTTATTTCTGTTTTTTTTCACAATCGGTTCCACCGTCGGGCTTCAATCACCTATTTCAAAATGGATGAGAAAGGTTAGTCAATTATTGTATTCACTGTCTCTTTATTTTCATGTTGTTGGTTATTTGATTTTATTTAAAGATTGTGTATGAAATTGCAGTAAATTTCTCTCTAAAAAATTGTGGTTTGAAATTCAAAGTTAACATGTTTAGAAATTGCACACCACTTTTCATCATTCATCCACAATAGAATTACACTTCTTTCACTGGGTAAAAATTGTAAGTACTTTACCATAAAATTGTAGATTTCAATTAATTTTTGTCTTTTACTATTGTGTTTTTTGCAATTAATTTTGATGAAATATTCTTTCGGAGATGGGAGGGAGCTTCCTCCCTCCCCGTTTCAGATGATGTAACAGAAGGGGGGGGGGAGGGGGGGAAACTTCCCCCCAAAATTCGGTCAATTGACCGTAATAAAAAAGAAAAAGAAAAAGAAAAAAATCTGAACACTCTCTCTCCCTCCCACGAATTCTCTCTCTCTCGGCACTCTCTATCGGCACTCTCTCTCTCTCCCATCTCTGCAACCTCACCGCCGCCGCCTCTGCTGTTCTCCCGCCGCCGCGTCGCACCGTCGCCGGTAAGCGTTTTCTCTCTCTTTATCTCTCTATCTCAGCCCCTCTCTCCCTCTTACGACTCTCTCTCCCTCGCAACTCTCTCTCTCTCCGTCTGCGACCTTCGCGCCGCTGCACTCCACCGTTGACGCCGCCGCAAGCCGCCACCGCTTCGCCGCCGCCACGTCCAGCTGGTCAGTCGCGCGCCGCCGCCGCACAAATCTGTGCACTGCCGCCATTCAGATCTACTTGTTTCTGTCGTTTGAATCGATCGCCGCCGCCACTGCCTTAAGATAAATAGCCTCACGGATCTTGAAGGTCCAATGATTTCAGCTTGTGGGTAAGGATATGTAGGTTGAGGTTTATTGGTTGTTTTTCGTGCCTTGACAGAATGCCCATTAACATTGATCTTATTTTAAGGTATCCATAGTACGTGGTGGTCGGATCATTAAAGGGCGGAGCGTAATTATGTAGCTGGACAACAAGCATTAGTGTTGTTTGGGTGAGTTTTCGACCCTCTCAAGCCTTGTGTTTTGGGAAATTAATTGAGATTGTTATGCCTCTGATGTGTGAATATATTTTACGTGTTAATAAATTACGTTTTCGCATAACGTGGTTGGTCTTATCGAGTTGTTGGGTGATTTTCAATCAAGCGTAGTATCTCAAGGTAAGTAGCCGTTGGAATAAATTCTCTGCTTTAAACTCATTTATGTTGAGTATGGTTGCGATAACATGAGCTGGGTTGAATCCTAAAGTTGCCCTTGGGATTTAAGTAGTTAATTGTATTCAAAATTCCATGTTTTAAGTGCATTATATGGTAGCTGAACATGACAAGTAACATGCTGCATTGGGATGAAATGTGTATGGTTGGAATGATTTGGTTACTCCTGGCATGAAAATGTGTATAAGTGGTTCGGATTGAGACTGAGGTGATATGTTGCGTTAATTTCAAGATTATGGCTACTACATGTATGATTGTGTTGTGTGATAGAAGCTGTTGAGGATCCCATATCGGAAAGATTGGTGGAGACCCAACAATATATAAGCTACAATGGTCACCTCATTCATTGCCAATTGGTTTTGAGATGGAAGCCCATATAATATAATATGGTATCAGTGAAGGGAATAAAAGTCCCCACGCAGCGGAAGCGCATCGATTGGACTTTACACCGTATATTAATTAACATTAAAATACCGTTACGATAACTCAAACAAAACTTTTCCCTAATTAATCAATCTTTTCCAAAATTGATTTAATCTTATTCCTTAATTAATCAATCATGATCAATCAATTCCCTAATTGATTAATCTTTTCCACAAATGACTAATTACTTCCATAAGTGATTAGATCATTTCCATAAATGATTAATCACTTCCTTAAGTGATTAATTATTTCCATAATTGATTAATTGTTGGTTAATGAATTCTTTAATTAATTAACCACTAATTAAATATCACATATTTAATTCCCGGCCTAGAATTAATTAATTTGCCCAAACACATTTTAGGCCTTAAATTAATTAATTCATTATTTTGAACTCTTTCAAACTTCCATAAATTTATATTTGAACTTTTCAAATATTAATTTCTCTCATAATAATATATTAATATATATTATATTTGTTTCCCTTAATAAATTGAACATTTTCAATTTACTTTTATTACTTAGTTGCCTCAAATTACTTTACGAGCTACCAGTGGGACCTAATGGACCTGCAGATCAGAAGCTCCAACGATGTGAGATTAATTGGTCAAACTCATTAACCACATTAATCAATATTCGTTAACTGTGTGTACATTCCACTATAGACTCACAGTTGCACTCTTCTAACTGCAGACATATTTTCTGTGTCCATGGATCTAGACCAATATCGACTAGTTAGTCCTTCACGAGTGTCCGTAACACCAGCTGGGTCAAATTATCGTTTTACCCCTGGGTTACCTCTATTTCCTTAAGTACCAATTCTCCTCTAATGAACAACCTGTTTGTGGTCCAACCATCAAACAGAAAACCCTCTCGTGCCATTGAGAGGGTAGGGCCCTTTGTTCAAGACTCGGAGTAACCACTTAAGGAAACACTCATCTACTTCCCTAAAGTCGGGAAGAAGTGAATTCCATCTTGTACGATTATGTTCCCAGCTCCCCATTCGGTCTTGTCCCCAATGTGATAGGCTTATTGAGTCGGCGTATTGGCCACTCTCACCCATACAAACCAAAGGACAGTCTCTCATGAGCAGGAGTCCATAATCAACTCAGGATTAAGACTAAGTTGTCTAGGTCGTCCTAGTGAAATAGAAACCAACTAGTTAACGGTGTTATAACCAGTGGTTATTATTTCGCGGTCCGGTCTTATGCAAACTCATTGCATATGATACCCCCACTCGCATGTCTCCTACACGAACGCGTTGGATCGCAGCGTTTGTATCAAATACAAAGTGGGCCGTATCCATAGTGTCACCAAGATAAGGCACCCAGTCTTATCCCTATACTATAGACCCTTTAGGCTGTTTCTTGAACAATGATCCCATATGTCACTACATATAGTTCAAGACTCATATTACAGCCTTGGATGTCTAGTTTATTGGATTAGGGTTATTATTAGGCAAAGACATATATATAAAATAACTAATAACAATTAATGGAAAAAATATATCAATATTATTTCATTAATATCCGGTCAACGGTTACATTCACTATCTACGAGTTTTAGGGCATAAAACCCAACAATCAGAGCCCATTAAACCCAAACGGGTATTCGGTCCAATAAAAAGAAATTGGGATCCGATCCAAGAAATCCAAGAATGGTGAACCCAAAGAGGCACCATCTTGAGGGGGCATGTTGAGGATCCCACATCGGAAAGATTGGTGGAGACCCAACAATATATAAGCTACAAGGGTCACCCCACTCATTGCCAATTGGTCCCACTCATTGCCAATTGGTTTTGAGATGGAAGCTCATATAATATAATATGGTATCAGAGCCCATTAAACCCAAACGGGTATTTGGTCCAATAAAAAGAAATTGGGATCCGATCCAAGAAATCCAAGAATGGTGAACCGAAAGAGGCACCATCTTGAGGGGGCATGTTGAGGATCCCACATCGGAAAGATTGGTGGAGACCCAACAATATATAAGCTACAAGGGTCACCTCACTCATTGCCAATTGGTTTTGAGATGGAAGCCCATATAGTCTAATAGAAGCGAGTGTATAACTGATGTATATTTTATAGCTGGCTGATATTGTTGTGGGCAACTGGGAGAGGGCCGTGTCAATTAAACACCTAGGACTGAGATGTAATAGACTAAAATGAGGGGCTTAATGGGCGGGTCTTGGCTTCGCAGTCTAGGTAGTCTAGGTGCCATTTACTAATTGTGGAAGTTAATTCCTGACTTAAACCCATGAACGCCCCACCAGTGAAATGGTAGTTTAGAGCGCTACGCGCCCATTAGTGCCTTGAGGGAGGAGACTTAGCTCCACTGACTGGGTGCCATCTACCATCAGTAGGAGTAGAAACCTCCACTGACTGGGTGCCATCTACCATCAGTAGGAGTAGAAACCTCCCAAAACTCCCACTTGTGCACTATCAGTGAGTTGGCAAACTTATATATATATATATATATATATATACTAATTGAACACGAGACCTGAACTACAGATAAATGAAATGAAATGAATGAGAATGAGATGACCTAACCCTTAGGCCCTTAACTCGAAAAAAAAAATGTTAAAACCTTGATTGCTACTTACTGAGTATTTTCTTAAATACTCATTCTTTTCCCTTACATATAACTGCAGGTAGAGGTAAAGGTGTACAGAACGCGTGACGAAGTGCTGCTGAGCCATGGGTTTCTTTAGAATAGTCTTCCGCGGGTTTCTTTAGAATAGTCTTCTGTTTTTTTTTTATGTTTCGAAATTCTTCGTTGAACTTGTACGACGTTGTTTTAAGGTCATTTCCGCGTTAAGTTTTGTTTGAGTAACTAAAGGTTTCGTTTGTTCTGTTTTAACTGGGATCCCAGGTTGAAAAGTTTTGCAAAATTTCTAAGTATGTTTTCTTTAAATGTTATTTCCTCGCTGTTCTTAGAAGTAGAACGAAATGCATGTAGTAGCGGCCTTAGGATCTAGGCATGAAAAGTAGGGTCCTTACAGTTGGTATCAGAGCTCTAGGTTATAGGTTCTGTAGACTGGTTTACATCGTAAACCTTAGGTATGTCCATGGCTTATCAGCAAGCATCTGGTCACGCCAGGTACACGTTTGTTTACTTTGTAGCCTGTAAATGTTATATATATTCGAAAAGATTCATGTTGTGGAAAATTATGAATAAGGTATTTACAAAAAAGATAGATAACAATACTACTTCATGGACCAAAATAAATTTATGAATTCTTAAGGTTTTATTGTGACATAATTAATAGTGTTTCCCTCAGAATAACACAAACTTGTAATTTTCCTTTTTGGAAAGTCTTGAGTTCTCGTATAAAAGAAGAAATTTTCCTATAGATTGAATTTTGTCAATTATATATTTTCTTTTTGTACGGTAGATCACACCTATACATGGATGAATGCATCAATTTAATGTGTAACCATCTCCATGCGGAACAGACGCATCTCGTCGACATCAATTGTACCTATTGGACAATTTTTCATATAGTTTGACATTTTGACAATTATATATTTTCTTTTTATACATGGCTCACACCTATACACGAATTGATGCACCAATTCAATGTGTAACCATCTCTACACGAACAGTCGCAACCCACCGACATCAATTGTACCTATTAGACTCAACGGACACTTACACTTGAATAGTCGTGTCCCATCAGCAAAGGGTAAAATAGGAATTTATTTAAAAAGTAAGGGCAAAAGAGGAAAGTAAAAATTCTCCTCTCTTAGCCCCTTTTATATATAGTATAAATATATTAGTGTAAAAATAACATCACTTACAACTGAATTAAGGAAACAAACATCATCCTTCTCCGATTTGCATTCCGTAGTGGATTTGGTCAAACATTGCCTTTGTGTATATTGGTATCTACAGGCTCAACATCCACATCGACAACAAAGTCACTGTAATGTATTGATATGTACAATTACATGAAATCCTTCCTATGTTTGTTTCTGCTTTCCATTGAGTTCAGACTTGCACCATCCCTACGGATACTAGTATTCAAACTTTCAGAATATACGACAAGGCAATAATCATGGTACATCCCGTTACATACCCCAACGAGCATCCTAACAAGATCCTTGTTCTAAAAAAAGTTTATAATATAAAATTTGTCTTCACCATTATTAAAGAGGAAGATCTGTGAAATTTTATTTCAAGCATCAAGCCTAATAAGGTTTGTGACAGATTCAGTGAGATGAGAAAGGGTCGAGTCATGACTGGCTACCACTACGCTGCACTTGAAATTATTGTAGGAATTTTCCTCTCCTAAGTGCTATCGTGCAAAGACAGTGGGGATGAAATTTGAATTCTGTAAATAAAGAAATGCAACATTTAGGCAAAGATTGGAATGTTCGATCGTAAAGAGACGAGTGAGAATGTAGAAAAAGTTGAAAATTGTTGGGACCAAGAAAATATAGGATAAAAGTATAGTTTTTTTTTTTTTAACATATATTGAGGAAAATCCACGTGACTTTAAGATTTTTCGATTGAGAGGGAGAAGAAAACAAAAATATAGGTAAATCCTTTTTGACTGTTGGAGAGGGAGAAGAAAATGAATTCCATGGAATTCGGTTGAAGACCAAATCGGCGTGCATCCAACGAAATTTAAAAAATGAATCTCGATGTATAACGACAGTTGAAAACGGCGCCAGTGTATACAAGTAAGTATATACCAGGGATAAAATGGGGAAAAATATTGGTTGGTTGTTCCTTGATTCACGGTAGTTATCCCCCCAAATACGAAACTATTTTAGCCATAAAACAAATGATTTTTTTTTTCTAACCATCTGCCACAATTTCCCCTAAAAGAGCCTAGAGTCTTACCCTACATAAATAGCCAAATTAAATTTGGGAAATCCTTATAAATGACCAGATTTACACTGTATCTTATGAAAAATGACCAAACATATTTTTTCAATGAAAAATGGCTAAACTGTTTTTTTAACCTATTTTCATGAGGATGGTCTTTCCCATTATACCATTGACTCAAGTTTCACGTCACACCCTATTTTTAGGAAGCCACTATCTGATTGAATTAAAAAAAACAGTTTATCCCTTAAATCAATGAATTACAGTATTTATCCTCTCTCTCCTATCTCTCAAAATTCAAAATCAGATTTTATTTTTATTAAAAGTGAAAGATTACATAGAAATTAGGTTTGCATTTCATTACGTTATTAGTCCCTCCGTCCAATTTTCCGTTAAACCCTAACAGATTGCTGACGTGACACCTTTTTTTTATTACTTTTTAAAAAACTTTTTAAAATAAAATAATTAAAAATATATTTTTAAAATTTCATTTTCCCTCCCATTTTTTCCTTCTTTTTTCTTCTTCTTCCTTCTCTCATTCTTCTTCCTCCTCCTCCTCACCATCACTACCACCCTTGTGGCTGTTGGCGACCGCCACCGACCAATTTTTGTTTTTTTTTTTCTTTTATTCTCCTCCATTTCTTCTCCTTTCTGTTTTTTCTTTTTTTTTTATTAAAAAAAAAGTTTGGTGCCGAAACGGAGGAGGGAGGTTCCCTCCTCGGTTTCACCAAAAAACCGAGGGAGGACCCTCCTCGGTTTCACCAAAAAACCGAGGGAGGACCCTCCTCATTTCAGTTCATTTTTAAAAAAGTTGGAGAATGAAGAAAAGAGAAGAAGAAGAAAAGAAGAGGAAACAAAAAAGAAAAAGAAAAAAAAAGTTGTTGCCGACCACCGACGAGCGACGGGCGGTGGCTGGGTTATGGAAGGAGGGTTTAAAGAAGAAGAAGTGTTGTGGAGAAGAAGAAAAAAAAAGGTAAAATACCTTTTTGGTCCCTCATGTTTCAGGTTCGTTTCTAATAGGTCCTTTGGTTTCAAAATCGAACAATCAAGTCCCTACTGTTTCGAAAATGCTTCTATTAAGTCCCTCTACTGTTAATTTTTTTAACGGTGCTGACGTGGTAGTTAAAAATAATAAAATAATAATTTTTAAATTAAAATAATAATAAATTAAATAATTAATAATTAAAAAATTAGAAAAAGAAATCTCTCTCTCTCTCCTCTTTCTCCCCCACCCCGAAACCCTCTTCTCTCCCTCACCTTCTATCTTCTTCTTCCCACACGGTGTCTCTCTCTTCTTTTCCATCCCCTTCCGACGCCGTCGGAGCCTCTTCCCACCCTATCGTCGGAGTTGAAAGGACGTATTTGGAATTCCCCAATTCCGTTAAAGCGGAAGCAATTGGACAGTTTCGTAGTTAATTTTGTTTTCACCAAAATACCAGGATAAGGTACCCAACCTTATCCTTGTACTATAAACCTTTTAGGTTGTTACTTGAACATCGATCCTCGTATGTCCCCACATACTAGTTCAAGTTACATACAAACAACCTTGGATCTTAGTTTATTGGATTTTGGTCAAATTGTGCAATATTTAACAATAATACTTTATTGTAGAAACTCAATAACACTTTATTGAAACAAGTATACAATTTGTTTACATTTATTATTTACTAGTTTTAGGGCATAAAACCCAACAAAGATCACAACCTAAATCTCATTTAGGAGAAATAGAACCCTATTGGATATGATTCATTCCATGTTGAGCTATGCTCAATTGTCTGGCTCGTTTTGGGGTTATGCAGTGTTGACTGCATTGCATACTGTAGTAGGCAACCCCAAAGGAAACGAGAAGTAGATACTTCTTCAATTCACAAGAGAATAAAGAATTTGTATCGACAAATGCTAAATTCTCAGAAGAAGTCCACATAAAAAATCATAAACCACAAGAGTAAAGTCGGTTTAAGTAAGTTAACTAATGAAGCTACAGTAACATCCACAAAAGTTGTTGATGAAGCTGACTGTTCAACAAGAGTTGTTGATGGATCAGTGCATCTAGTTAGTCACATCCATCTCAATAGTTGAGATTGCCTCAATGTAGTGGGAGGGTTGTTTGATAACCTGAACGCTACATGTGTTGGGTTTTATGCCCTAAAACTCGTAGATAGTGAATGTAAACAAATTGTATACTTGTTTCAATAAAGTGTTACAATAAAGTGTTATTGTTAAATATTGCACAATTTGACCCAAATCCAATAAACTAAGATCCAAGGTTGTTTACATGTGACTTGAACTAGTATGTGGGGACGTACGGGGATCGGTGTTCAAGTAACAACCTAAAAGGTCTATAATACAGGGATAAGGTTGGGTACCTTATCCTGGTAACACTATGTGATACGACCCACTTTTATTCGATATAGACGTATTGATCCAAGACGTCCATGTAGGAGACATGCAAGCGGGGGTATCCTATGCAATGAGTTTGCATAAGACCGGACCACGAAATAGTAAACCAGTAGATGTAACACCGTTAACTAGTTAGGTTACTGTTTCAATAGGATGACTAGGTAACTCAGTCTTAATCCTAAGTGTGTCATGAACTCCTTCTCACGAGGGTTTGTCCTTTGATTAGTATGGGTGAGAGTGGCCTGCACGCCGACTCAATAAGCCTACCTTCTTGGGGACAAGACCGAGTGGGGGGCTGGGGACATGACAACATAAGATGAAATTCACTCCTTCCCGCTTCTAGGAAAAGTAGATGAGTGTTCCCTTAAGTGGTGACTCCGGGTCTTGAACAAAGGGATCCCGCCCTCTCACTGGTCCGAGAGGGACTTTCTGTTTACTGGTTGGACCATAAACAAGTTGTTCATTAGAGGAGCACTGGTTCTTAAGGAGCCAGAGGTAACACAGGGGTAAAACGGTAATAAGTAAAAGAACGAAAGTGAGAATATAAATAAGTCCAAATAATATTGGTTTCAGTATTTTTTTAGAAGATTAATATTAGGGAAAAAAATCAATTTTGGCCTCTGAACTTAGCAGGTTGTATCAATTTTAACCTTGAACTTTCAATTTCATCAAATTGAACCCTAAACTTAACAAATTGTATCAATTTGAACCTATTAAAACATGTAATTGACATTTTTTTTTAATTCACACTGCACTTGAGTTAGTGTGTTTTGTAAGAAATTTATTGGAAGAACTCTTTATCAAAAGAAATCAAATATCTCGGACCTTCTCGTTATTATCCAAAAAAAAATCACAAAATTATTGACAACAAGAAAAATCCAGCAAATATGAGAAATAAAAAACTTAAAATTTCTTTATTTTCATTTCCAAAATTTGTACATTCTTCTAATTAGCAAGAAAAAAAAAAACAGTAAAAGAAGAAACAAAAAATCGCAAAGAGTTCTTAGCAACAAGAAAAAACTAGCAAATATTGGAAGATAAAAAACCTCCAAAGTTTCTTTGCTTTCGTAATCTTGGAATAGTAGCAAAAAAAAAAAGTCTTCAACAACAAGAAAAAGTCATCTAAAATAAAGTTTCTCCAATATTTTATTTATAAGAAACCAATTAAAGTGCAATGTGAATTAAAAAAAAATAATCAATTGCATACGGTGGTTCAGACGGAAAGTTAACCAAATGTATACATTGTAACATTTTATGAAGTTTGGAGTTAAAATTGGTACGATCTGATAAGTTTGAAGTTCAATTGAATGAAATTGAAAGTTCAAAGTTAAAATTGATAAAACTTGGTAAGTTTTGAGTTCAATTGAATGAAATTGAAAGTTTAGGGTTAAAATTGATAGAATGATTTTTTCCCTCAATATTATTCTTCAAAACAATAGTAAAAATTAATATTGTTGTTCAAAACAATTTTTTTTGAATTTTTTTTTTTTTTTGGTTCAAAACAATAGTTTTTCAAAGTTTTGTTTGTGGAATCATTATGGATATTAAATATTATTGTGAGGAATTGTCATAGCTCAATTATATTTTTATACATAACTTGTTTATTTTCTTAAAAAACGGTGTTAGTCCTCTTGATGCTTCTAGAAACTAATAAAATATTGGTAGCCTGAGAAGGACGTTTTCTTCAATTCAAACCAATAAACATTAAATAAATACGTAAATATATCAAAACGAAAGAGTCAAGCTTATATATAACGTAATTTCTATTAAAATTGATTTATGCGATCAAATTAGAGGAAGAACATACTTGGGCAAAACAATTTTTTAAAATTTGTCAATTTTTTTTAGAATAAACTTATCTAAATAAATTATATTGTAAAGTTAGTATATATATATTTGATGGAAATGAAAATATATTTTCAAACAACATTCTAAACTAAAAATAAAAATAAAAATAAAAGATGGTTTTCAAACAACTTTTTAAACTAAATCAAATAAATGAATAAAAGATGGCTTATTAGTGGTTTTACCCTCTATATTTAGAATCGGGAAAGTTCAAAAAATGAATTTAAATCCTCTTATTTGAAATTTGAGAAATTATTTTAAATTTATTGTCTTGTTTGGAACTAGAAAAATTTAAAATAAATGCATATAAAATTTTGTGTTTGTATGGTAATTGAAAAATAAAAGAAAAGAAAAAAATTACTAATATAAACTTTGATTCTGAGTTATTAATTCAAAATTAAAGTAGGATAAAAAGTTAAATAAATAATTTAACTGTTGTAGAATTCAATAGTTTTAGTTGGGGAAATAAATCATTTTAGATTTCAAATATTTCTTTTTTTTAAGGATAACAAACAATATAATTCATTTAAAATGTGTTATAATTTGAAAATTTTCAAAATTACGGAAGTTTCCAAAACATTAAAGAGCAATTTTTAAAGTTAAAGCGAACATAACTCAATGGTAATTGGTACATTCTTTCAACAAAGATGTTAGATGTTCGAATCCCTCCATGTCCAAATATTGAGCTAAAAAAAATTTAAATCTTAAAAAAAACAAAATTTTAGAGAATACAACCAATCAGTCATCTTTCTTTATTTTAATTCCGAAAGGTATTTTTCTTGACGGTTATTGTTTATTATTTCTTCCCGAAAATGACAATATTCAAATCTTGGAATAAATTGATAAAATATATTTTATAATTTTTTTTAATAAAAATATTAGGGAAAAATACATTTTTAGTCCCTGAGGTTTGGGTTAAGTGACAGTTTGGTACCTGAGTTTTCAAACTCAACAAAAATACCCTTGAGTTTTGAGATAATGAGCATTTTGGTCCCTGCCGTCCAATTTTCCGTTAAATGCTAATAGATTGCTGACGTGGCCAAATTTTTTTAATTAAAAATTAATTTTTTTTAATTTTAAAATAAAAATAAAGAAAAAACAATAAAAAATAATAAAAATATTATTATTTAAATGATTTTTAAAACTTAACTCTCCACCCACTTCTTCATCTTCTTCCCTCAACCCCTCCACCTTCTTCTTCACATCTCCGGCGCCGGCACCGGCGGCTGGCCACCGCTCGCCGGCACCGGCCGCCGGCGACTGTAATTTTTTTTTTCTTTTCTTCTCCTTACTTCCTCTCTTAAAAAAAAAAAAAAAAATCAAGAGGGAGGAGGCACCTCCCTCCTCCTCCATTTCCGCCGGAGATGAATGGAGATTGACTTCTGCATCTACTCCAAATTGACCAACCTCCACACAAGCTCCACTGGTTTGTTGTGAATGGAGATTGTGTTGGTGACATGTTGCCCTCCTTCTCTTTATGTTCTTAAGAAGATGCTTTTGTCCTCTGAGAAACCCCTCATTCGCAAACTCCCATCTATCTGGATCTATCTTTCTAAAACCCTGCAAGATTTAAGAAAAAAACACTTCAATAACAAAAACCCAGGTTCTGATTCCCTTTTGTGCGCACAAATTTCTCAAGATTTTCACTCTCAAACCTAATCGTTCCATAAAGAAAATCAAATTCAAGAAGCTGATCGTACAGATAGAGATTAAGAAGAGAGATCACTGGTTCTCTTTTTGCGACATTTGGATTAGTGATTCACCAAATGAAAATCCACAAACCAATTGAAATTCCCAATTCAGAAAGCTTCCAGAGATTTCGCATTAAAGACAATGAAGGCAAAGGGACAGAGCTTCCCAATCGAAGATTCCAGAATATTGCAATATAAAAGTATTCAGTACCAATCGCGAAATTACATTCCTACCCATACAAGCTATGAATCAGCACCAACAAAAGAAATGGCGGTAAGGGCATTTCGGTCTACCAAAATTTCTCTGGTCCAAATTCAACCATCTCCAGAAAAAAAAAAAAAAAAAGAAAAAACAACAAGTTCGTTCATCTAAGAAACAAAATTCAAAACCGATCACAGAATCACTTACGTAAGTATTAAGCTGTCGAACGAAGCTAGAGGAATTATTGTGCTTAAAGAATCTCGGAAGCAATTGAACGGAAAAGCAATGAGGATCCCAAACAACGAAGCTAGTTCCCCCAAAGCTCCAAGAGATTACATGATTGGTATGAAAATCGTCAACGATTTCAAACGTCTTCGTCAGAAACGGCGGAGGACCGACGTCGTGAAGCCCCTCCATCGGCACCGGAGGAGCCATGGCCGACCGCTCGCCGCTGACCTCCGACGAACTCGATCCAGGAAACTCTTCCTTAACCGAAAACAGAGGATTCATCTCCGCGAAAATGGAGGAGGAGGGTCCCTCTTGATTTTTTTTTTTTTTTTTTTTTTTTAAGAAAAGAAGAAAAATGGGTTGGGGTAAAAGAGAGGAAGTAAGGAGAAGAAAAAAAAAAAAAAATTACAGTCGCCGACGGCCGGCCGCCGACGCCGGCGTCGGAGATGTGAAGAAGAAGATGGAGGGGTTGAGGGAAGAAGATGAAGAAGTGGGTGGAGAGTTTTTTAAAAATCATTTAAATAATAATATTTTTATTATTTTTTATTGTTTTTTCTTTATTTTTATTTTAAAATTAAAAAAATTAATTTTTTAATTAAAAAATTTTGGCCACGTCAGCAATCTGTTAGCATTTAACGGAAAATTGGACGGTAGGGACCAAAATGCTCCTTATCTCAAACTTCAGGGGTATTTTTGTTGAGTTTGAAAACTCAGGGACCAAAGTATCACTTAACCCAAACCTCAGGGACCAAAAGTGTATTTTTCCCAAAATATTATATAGACTATAGGTATTTATATTTTCTCGTGACATGCATTTTGGATAAAACTGGAAGGCTTTCATTTATTAATCAGAAGAAATTCCAGTCAACAACACAAATTTCCCAGTAAGACAAAAATTATTTTTATATTTATAATTTATAGTGGAATTATATTTATCTAAATAATTGTAAATTGTATTAAAAACATATACACATAAACAATTGCAATGCTATAAGAGCTAACCTACAAGAACTAAAAATTCTAGGGCTGGTTGCAAGGATAGCAATATGGGCCAAAATAATTGCAAATCTAGCAATCCACAAAAAAAAATTGCAAAAATGGCAAAATCTAATAGTTTGTGTGTTGCATTTACTAAAATACCCCTCCAGATTTTCTTTCACTGATAGAAAGTTTTTCTATCACTGATAGATTCTATCAGTGATAGAAAGATTTTCTATCAGTGATAGAAATTTTCTATCACTGATAGATTCTATCAGTGATAGAAATTTTCTTTTACTGATAGATTCTATCATATGATAGAAAATTTTTCTACTACTGATAGATTCTATCGGCGATAGATATTTTTCTATCACTTGTTCGGTGTTCTATCAGTGTTTGGTTGTTGTTATTTAGTTTTCTATCAGTGTTTGGTTTTTGCTTTTCAGTGTTTGATTTCTATAATCGTTCGTTTTTGCTTTATTTTTCAATGCTCGATTTCACCATGTATCACCATCGCTGATAGAAACAAAATATCTTCTATCACTGATAGAAAAGTATTAGTGATAGAAAGATTTTCTATAACTCACGAAAAGTTTTTCTATCAGTGATAGAGATAGAAAATTTTTCTATCACTCATAGAAAATCTTTCTATGAATGATAGAAATTTTTTCTATCACTCATAGAAAAAATTTCTATAAGTGATAGAACATTTCTATCACTGATAGGTTCTATCAGGGATTGAAAAATTTTCTATCAAGAGTTTTCTATCATTGATAGAATATTTTTCTATCACTGATAGAATAGTAAAAATTTCTATCAGTGATAGAAATCTTTTATCACTGATAGAAAGCTTTTCTATTGGTGATAGAAAGTTTTTCTATCACTTATAAATTATATCGATGATAGAAAGATTTCTTTCGGAGATAGAAAGATTTTTATGGGTGATCAGGGATTGAAAGATTTTTTATCAAAAGTTTTTCTATGATTTTCTATAAAAAGTTTTTTTTTATCACTGATAGAACCTATCAGTGATAGAAATATTTTATCACTGATAGAAAAAGTTTCTATTAGTGATAGAAATCTTCTATTCTATCAGTGATAGAAACTTTCTATCACTGATAGAAAATTTTTCTACCACTGATAGAATCTATCAGTCATAGAAATATTAGTGATAGAAACTTTCTATCGCCGATAGAAAATTTTTCTACCACTGATAGAATCTATCAGTGATAGAAATATCACTGATAGAAACTTTATTCTATTAGTGATAGAAAGTTTCTATCACTGATTATCAGTGATAGAAACTTTCTATCACTGATTATCAGTGATAGAAACTTTCTATCACTGATAGAAAATTTTTCTACCACTGATAGAATCTATCAGTAATAAAAAGACTTTCTATCAGTAAAAGAAAAAAAAAAAAAACTGACGAGGAAGAAGAACATGGGCACACAGGGGCAATTTAGGAATATAAAAAATTAATTCAAAAATTTTGTCATATTTGCAAATATTTTTAAAAATTGCTATATTTGTAATTATTTACCTTCATGTTGCCACCCATTACAATTATCCAAAATTCTATTTACATAATTAATTTTTTTAACGAATAATTATATCCTTAAATTTTGAAATAATATAAAATGCCTATTAAATAAACATTGAGTAATTTGATAATATATGACAAGTAGATGAGAGTGAAACAATCAAACAAAATATTACACCCATAATTTATAAAAGTTTTTTTTTTTTTTATTATTATTATTTTTTACTACTACTACTTGAAAGTATATACACATTAAATATATCAATTTATTTTGTCAAAATTGTCTACCATCTCTAATCATAACCAACTTTGTTCAATAGACATCTCACACCATTGTTTTTGCATTGTAGGTAACTCTAGACTAACTCAAAAATCAAGGAATTGATTAGGCCAACACAACACAAACCCAAGAATACAAATCGAACCACATCATAGGAGAACTAAGGGTCGAAGGGATCGTCCCTTAGTCTCGGCCATGGCCTCCACCGGCCTTCAACCCATGGTCCTTTGCACAGTTCATGGAGTTCCTAGCTAACTGGGTTTGACCTGTTTCAACCTAAATTTGTCTTCAAATGAGTAGAAATTCTAAAAACGAGAGAAGATATATACACCACTCTTCAACCTTGGAGGGGGATCTAAAACCCTAGCTTCTGAGCTTGCTCTCCTATCTCTTGCTCTATGTTTGCCATCATCTCATATTTCTCCTTGCTGACTTAATCATCGGAGGTGGTGTGACAAGCACCACACCGTTTTGTAGGTTTTATTTGTTTTGCAGGTCACATCTTCTCATTTCAAACAAATTTATGGTTGCTATCACGTGAAGGTCAAATGAGTTATATCTGTCTGGATTTTGACAATAACAATTTTCTTAAGGATATTAAATCTTTAGTCAATTATAGTTTATTTAAAATATCAAATGGAGCTCTATCTACGCTATGGGCATCTTCACTTTAAAAATACTTAATCAAACTTTGAATGATTAAAATATATACTAAAATCTTATTGGGGAATTTGCAAGAGCTTCATTTCACAACTATAAATAGAGCAAATCCGTGACTCGTTCATTTCATCAACAAGCTGATCACAGCCAAAGCCTTACAGTTAATATTTGAATAATTCTCTAATTTCCTATTTTTCTTTTTGCTAAAGTTACGAGGCTGTCACATAGCGATGGGTGTTTTCAGTTACGAAAACGAAGTGGCGACAGTCATTCCTCCAGCCAAGTTCTTCAAGGCATTTATTCTTGATGCCGACCGACTTTTCCCCAAGATTGTGCCACATCAGCCCCAAACCGAAATTCTCGAAGGAAATGGAGGGCCTGGAACTATCAAGATAATCACCTTCACTCACGGTAAGGTTACATTAGCATCAATCTCAATAACATGGGTTTATTTAACCTTTTTAATTTTTTTAAAAAAGAAAATCATTTTCTTGAAATTAACATTAATTATTTCTTCATATTTTCCTATCGAGCTCTGTTCATACTAGAGACCTTGATCCTATCCTAGTTTTGAACTTCTTCATTAATAGTCCAAAATGATATGTTGTTGAACTAAAAAAGAGATTTTTTTTTTTTTTTTTTTGTCCAACCCAAAATGATAACCAAATAAAATTATATTTTTAAACTATATAAAAAAGGATTTAAATTCATTTGAATGTTCACGTAATTAATCTTTACTAATTTTTAGTTAACCATTTAACAAAAGTTCAAATTCATTTATTTAACATTTTTTAGTACCAACAACATTTGGGGTCCTCTGACCTCTTGATAGGGACTACATGTCAATCATCATTGAACTACGTTCCCTTTAACAAATTCACTTATTTAACATAGTATATGAAAGTTTTTTTTTTTTAATAATATATGGTGAGGTTCTAAACACTTGTTCATCATAGATACGTACTAAAAAAAAATGTTCCTTGTTCAAATACGTATTATTTTACACTACAACTTTAAATAGGTATTAATTTAAAAAAAATTAAAATTGTTCAAGTTTTTGTTAGTATGATTATTAAAGTCATTTTAATCAAGGTTAAAATATCATTTTGATCCACATGTACTTTGGGTTTTGTTTGTTTTCTGTAAAACTATATGTACTTTTAAGTTTCGTTCCATTTTAATCTGGTCTTTTAAATGTCAAATTTTAGTTACTATTCGTTCAATAAAAATTAACTTTAAACTCATGACACAAACCAATTTTAAGTTTTATTGGTATTACATAGACTAAAGTTAAACATTTGAAAGTATAGAGACTAAATTAGAACAAAATCACATGATATATTGATCGAAAATATTGTATTTTCAGGGGGCGAAGTGAAATCAATAAAGCACAGATTGGACATAGTGGACGAAGCATCGTTGACGTTCAAATATACAATTTTAGAGGGGGATCATTTATCGGACATTATAGACCAAATTTCAAAGGAAATAAAGGTGATGGCAGGTCCCGACGGGGGATCCATTTTGAAGAGCAAGAGCGTTTACCACACGAAAGGAGACCACCAAATCGACGAGGAGAAGCTCAAGATCGCCGAGGAGAAGGGATTGGCCCTTCTTAAGGCGGCCGAGACCTACCTCTTGGCCAACCCCGCCGAATACAATTAAACCAATAACAAATCTCAAGCTTTGTTATTTATATTCGAATATTTTTATGTATTGAGGTTGTGTGTGTTTAATTTGGTTTTTTTTTTAAGGGTTTGGCTTTTTGAAATGCTTTTTCTTCTAATTAATAAGGGTTTGGATTTTGTTTGTGGATTGGAGGGTTTGTTGTGATTGTATTTTCCAAGGGTAAAAGATAATATGTATTATTTGGTTTTCAATAAAATCATTGAATAATGAAGGTTCAAAATCACTTTTCTGTCTCTAAACTTGTATGCAATTTAGTCATGAAAATTTGAATTTTATAATCATTTAGTTCCTATGCTTTCAATTTTGTAACAATTTAGTCTCCAGGGATGACACTCTCATTTCCCTTGTCTCAAAACTTTAGGGATAAGAGTTCAAATTTTACGGTGGCCACACTTATAACTAAGGATAAAAATTAATTCTTAATATAATGTTTCTCAACAGACTATATTATAGAGTTTTAGCAATTTATTTTACGAGAACAGTCAATCCAAAATTATATATAAATAAACACACATCACGAGATCATTCAAGTTTTGTCAGTACAATTATTGAAGTTATTTTCATCAATAACATCTATTATTGAATTGTAGTAACTTTTATATATAATATATCTTCAGGTGGACAAGTGAAATCTTTAAAGCATAGGCTCGACGTAGTGGAAAGAAGCAGAGCTTTTATCAGACCCTATATATTATAGACCAAACGAATACAACTAAACCAAAAGCAAAATTGAAGCTTTATTATATGCAATAAATACATACTTCTGATATATGATATTATTACATATACTAAACTAATATTTGTATCATTCAATTGTATTGTTCAGTTGGTTGTAAATCAGTTTCTTCTGTTATTTCCATCATTCATCTTTGTGTATTTAAAGAGGAAATTTATTGAGAATAATAACAAGAGAAAACATTTCCTCTCATTATAGATATGTATGTGTATTGAGCTTATGTGTGTTCTGGTAATTTTTCCAAGGGGTGTGACGACTTTTTGAAGTGTTTTCTTCTAATAAGGGTTTGGATTGTGTTTGTGGATTTTTTTTTGTTCAACAATTTATGAGAATGAGAGATAATTTAAACCTCAGATAACCTTTTGATTGAGAGTACATGTCAATTACCGTTGAGCTATACTCTGTTTTGATATATGTGGATGTGGGGTTTTCTATATATATACAATATCAGAAGAAGAAAATGCCACAATTTTTCGAGAATAAATATTACTTGGACTAATATTTATTTTTAGGGTCAATTTTTATCTCTTGCTTTTGACTATCTATTGCAATTATATCAATTTAATATGAATAAATTTTTTTAATAATATTAATAAGGGGTATTTGCATCAATAGCAAAAAATAAAATGGTAATTGCAAGCGTGTCTTCCATTTATTGGTTTTGCAGATATAGCAAAAAAAATTTGACCCGCCCTGGACAATAACGTAAAAAGACTAAAATAACCTCAGCTCGTCGTCCACTGATATACCAAATATCTGGTATATTAAACCCTAAAAATATACTAGATATTTGGTATATCAATCAACTGATATACTAAATATATAGTATATCATATGTATATTTCGTGAATATAATATATTTTACACCTGAGCTTTCATTAGTTTAGATATCTTTGATATACTACATTAATAAAGAATTAGATATATTAGCTTTATTTTGGGACAATATGTGTGGTAGAAGATTTAAACCTCTAACCTCTTGGTTGAATGTGTATATATCAGTGATTTTTTTTAATAACAAGCATATCATTGATGTATTTAACTATATATTTATTAATTATTTGAGTAGTAAAAAAAAGTATATCAACGGTGTATCAACTTTCATAAAGACAAACATTTATTTTAGAAGAGACAAACATTTCATTTAAAATATGTAAATAATACAACATAATTCAATAAATAGAAAATAAAATATAACAAATATAAGTAAAGAAAGTAACATATCAAGTACATCATTGGTACACTAATAGCGGCAATGGAGATGTTTGACATAATACTGGTGCAGGGTATGGTATGGTGATTTTGGGTCGTAATGGTACACTAATAGCGGCAATGGAGATGTTTGACTCAACGTGTTTTACTCCGTTAGCAGCTGAGGTTCAAGCAATTCTACATGGAATGCGACTAGTGCATCGGTTGCAATATACGACGGTAAAAATTGTTTCAGATTCTCTGATTGCGATACAAATGATATCAGGTGAAGTGCCAATTTCATCTGAGGTCTGTCACTGGATTGTTCAAATCCAAGAGCTAAGTGCCAAATTTTCCAACTCCTTGTTCTCTTATATTCCTAGAGAAGGGAATAAAATGGCAGATTCATTAGCAAAGCATGCTTTGGCTAATTGTAGGTCTTTGTTGTGGTTGTCAGATTTCCCTCCTTGGCTTTTATCCATGGGAATGGCAACTTCAGGCAAATGTATTTTGGACGGTAATTGTTCATGTTAATGAAAACTGTTTCTTTTCTCAAAAAAAAAAAAAAAAAGTACATCATTGGTATATCAAATATTATGTTTATCAAATCAAGTATATATTAGATATATCATTAGTATATTAGGTATATCATTGTATTCATCGGAGTATATCAAATTTGGTATACTTTATATTTCATATATCAGTAAATATAAAGTATATCAGATATACTACTAATATACCTATTGATATACCAACAAGGGTAAAATTGGAATAATAAAAAAATCGGAAATCAGATTTTAAAAATTTTGCTATATTTGCAACCTGAAAAATCATAGCTAAATTTGCAAATATCCTAATATTTTTTGCTACCCATTGCAATTCTCCTATTAATAACGGGAGGAACACTTTTTTCTTTGTTGAATTTTTTAAATGATGAAGAATGATTAATTTGGATGAATGGATTTTAAGAAAATTCGAAGAATTTTTTTAAATGATCAAGACCTCCTCTCTCTCTCTCTATTATAAAGTTCAATTTCAATACCAATTAGTTACCACTTCGATAAATTCTTTTGAAGGAAAAAAAAAAAAAAAAGAGTCAAGGGGTTTAAAATTTCCTAAAAGAAGACTATTTAATTTTAATTATAAATCACATATAGGAACTGAATTAATTTACAATATTTTTAATTCATCGAAGTTACTGGCTAATGTTCAACCCGGCTTCCTTAGATCATAAATTGGGCAGACTCAATTAGAGAAATATAACTGTCAATCAGAATTTTTGTTTAGTTTTAGAAATAAAAACTTTAAAAAATTGATTGGCAATGTTTTAATTTTACGAAAATTTTGATGAAAACCAATATTTCTTGAAAAAAATAGTAAGGATAGTTCGGCGTAATTAACATATATTCTTGAAAATAGGTTAATTAGAGGTTCAAATCCTCTAATTCCAAATATTGTTGGTAAATGCATTAATTTATTTATTTCAATCTTTTTTTTTTATAACATGTGGAAGGTAGGGATTCAAACCACAAACCTTACTAGTACAAACTTTATGTCAGGTGATATCAGCTATTTCAATCAAACTTCAACCGTCTATATCTTATATTTTTCATGTTTGGATGATTTTTCATAATATTTTTAAAACATTAATTAATCTTATCATACCTTCAATTCCTGCAATTTTAATTCGATATTGCATTTTCATTTATTTATCACAAGAATTTTAGTCAAGTCAATCACTAAATTTTCTAGACACAAGACTGGCCGGCACCTTCTTGAATGGTCAATTCCATGCCATATTCTAATTTTTCAATAAAACAAATGGTTTTCATAATTTGAACTGGAAATTGGAATATTATCTCAAATATAGTAAACTAAATTAGAAAAATATATATGATTCAGTCAATCAATCACCTTAGTCAAATGCTTAAATTATTAATTATAAATTTGAATACAATCCAAAAATTACTTAGGTAAGTATTAGATTACATGGACTTTCATCTCAAAACCAATTGGCAATGAGTGGAGTAATTCATGTATCTTATATATTGTGAGTTCTCCCACTTATCTGTTTAGTGGGATCCTCAACAGTAAGAAAGGATCAAGACCAATGATAATTTTTCTTTTTCAGTAGTAGACCGGGTCTTATATCACACATTATATTAATATAATATTAATTTCTTAGGTATATAATTTAAAATGCAGTAGAGTGTTTATTTGGTCACTTGATAATATATAATATGTCAAGTGAAATTAATTAAAATAAAATCAATTATGAGTAATGACCTTCATTCAATCATAGTTTTATTTATTTGGATATTAATTTCTTCTATTAGATCCAAATTTACGCTACCTTCACTAATATAAAATATTTTTCTCATTATACCTTCACTCTACAAATCCTTAAATAAAAAATAAATAGAGATCTTCAAGACAATAAGTGAGTTTCAAATCCACTACTATAAATTCAACATTTTCGAGACCATTAGTCTCCAAGCTCAAATCAAAACTTTATTATTAGTGGATAATTCACTACATTCATCATTTCCTGTGCTAAAATTACTGGGCTGTCACGTAGCAATGGGTGTTTACACTTTCGAAAAGGAAATAACCACTGTCATTCCTCCAGCTAAGTTCTTCAAGGCCTTTATTCTTGATGCCAACCAATTTTACCCTAAAATTATACCAAGCCAAGTGGAAGTTGAAGTTCTTGAAGGAGATGGAGGGCCTGGAACTGTCAAGAAAATCGTTTTTGGTCCTGGTAAATGTTAAATTAATCATTTTTAATAAATTGTTTTAATAGTTTTTTTTTTTTTTTTTTTTTAATATTTCTATATCGAGTTCTATTCATACTCAAACTTGATTCTCCAATGATTTATATTCTACATATTCTAATAATGTTTAGAAAGAAAAACGGTATTTTCCATAATATTTTGGAAAATATGAGGCTTGTTAAGTTGTTAACATAAGGTTAGGGGGTAACGTCTCTATTTCTCATTTTATGTTTTGTTGTTTCTTGCTATATATTTTGTTAAAAACTAAAAACAAGAATATGTCTCGTTTGATAATTATTTCACTTTTTTTTTTTTTTGTTTTTAGTTCAACCAATTGTAGATAGACAACTTGAGCAGAGCTCAACAATAACTTTTAAAAAAGATGGAAGATTAGGATAGAATCACTACTTAACATTAAAATAGATGGAAGATTAGGATAGAATCACTACTTAACATTTGTAATATGTTATATTCTAAAAATAAATAAATGTGACAATTAGACAAATTGCTCTTAAACTTTAGAGTATGTTTCAAACTTTTAATTATGCCTTCAATTTTTGAAAAACGTCCCTATAATCTTGAAGGTGTTCCAGAAAAATACACTTGGAGAATTTTTCTCTATTAAATTGATGGACAAATATTTATAGAACAATCAAAGAGTTATTTCAAGATGATAATTAAAATTTTCAAACATTTAGGATCATATAATCAAAACCTATACTAAAGTTCAAAAGTATCTCGTATTGTTTAACAAAAAATAAAGTACTTTTTCAAAATATTTTACAAACTTCTAAATATTTCTTACTCTATTTCAAATTAGTCATATATCCATACAAAAGTAAAGTCAATAATAATGTTGGTGTGACAAATAAATATATTAGGTAGCCATTTGAAATACATGAAGCATAGGATCGAGACAATCGACGAAGAAACTTTGACGTACAAATACAGTGTGATCGAAGGAGAACCGTTATCGGAATTCATCGACGAAATAACGAGAGAGATAAAGATGACGGCGTCGACTGAGGACGGAGGATCCATATTGAAGAGCAGCAGCAGATACCATACGAAAGGAGACTACCAAATCAATGAAGAGAAAGTGAAGGCCGGTGAGGAAAGAGGATTGGCTGTTCTCAAGGCTGCCGAGAATTACCTCTTGGCTCACCCTGAGGAATACAACTAAGACAGAACGAAACTTATTTCAAAAATGCAATAAATAAATAAATGTATGTTTAAGTGCTTTTGTTTGAAGGGTGTGATTTTTCTAATAAGGGTGAAATTTGCATGCTTGTGATTGTAATTTCAAATGTAAAAGTTATATTGGTTGCCATAAAATAATAGGAGATCGAATTTGACTTTTGAGCATCCCTTCGATGAAAAATTACTCTAGTGGATCTTTTTTTATCGTATTGGTTCCTCTCACTCTCTTGTGCTTGCTTAAAATTGTATAAATGACATAAATGAAATTTCTTCTTTTTTTTTTTCCACTCGTTTGAAGATTCATTTTATGAGGTTAAAGTCGAATGTATGTTTTAGTCTCTAATTTTTGGATATATATATATATATATATATATATATATATATATATATATATATTCAATTTATTCATTTAGTCTCTCCCTATTAGTGAATGATAAAACTGATTGAAATTAAATCAAAAAGTTTTTAGAAAAGAAAAAAATTTAAAAGAGAAAAATGGTATCTAAAAGAGAAAAGTTTTAATCTATACCTCATCCAAATTTATAAGAAATTAATAGAAATTTTGAATTTTTTTTCACTAACATAAATTGAAAAATGTAAATACACAATAGAATAAATTAAAATTTTCAAACCAAAAAAACTAAGACCCCGTTTGATAACTATTTGGTTTTTGGTTTTTGAAAATTAAGCTTATAAACACTACTTTCACCTCCAAGTTTCTTTGTTTTTCTAATACCCTTTTTTCCATGTTTTTAAAAACCGAGCCAATTTTTGAAAACCAAAAAAAGTAGTTTTCAAAAACTTGTTTTTGTTTTTGGAATTTGGCTAGGAATTCAAATGTATCATTGACAAAGATGAAAACCATAGTAGGGAAATGAGGAGAAAATAAGCCAAATTTTCATAATAATAATAATTAAAAAAAAAAAAAACCAAATGGTTATCAAACCGGTCCTAAAATATTTAACCAAAATTTTCTCTCTCAATTAAACAATTAATTTCAATAAGCCAAAAAGTCTGGATTTGTGTAAATTAAGTGCGTTTGAAATGTGACTATACTTTTGCAAGTATATGTCAAAAAATGGAATTCAAATGTGTAAATGGTCGAGGAAATCTATGCACGTAAGACATAACTTAAAATCCCAAATGTAATACATGAACCAAATATCTTCTTTAAGTTGTTTAAAAAGAAAAAAAGGTTTGATTTCTATTGCTAGATTTAGATTTGAGAGTGATTTTAGAATGACAATGTGTCATTATTCACCAAAAAGAACTTAACAAAAAGACTAAAAGTCACTCCTAAACATGTTCCTTAACCTTCTTGTAAGAAAATTTCGATTTTACATAAACCAACCAATTCGTTCAATTACTGAAAATCGAAAACAATAACAAACTGAACAGGACGCCTATGCTTCAGAGCTCGATCCAGAGTTTAGGATGAACCTAACATGCACCAAAGTCTACAAACACATTTATTAAGCCTAGGCAACATTTAAAACAACTTGAAACGTCAAGCAACCCCTCAAGTTCTAGAGGATGAGGACCATAATCATAGGATGAGTTGGAGACCATCTATGATTAAGAGTTGCATTATCATATCATATTACTAAATGTTGATAAAATAAGAACTTCCATCTTTCCATTTATGCACATATATACTTTTGGACAATAGAACATTGCATAATTTTACATTACCTAATACCAATTGCCACCTGCTGCAATATTCAAATCAGATTGATCCATCCCGATAACCTACGCTCGTGGTTCCATACTATAACTGGCATGTCTCTTTTTCCGACGAACCTATATCCAATCATAACTCATCAAGCATAGTAGACATTAACAGCCCTTGTACAAACTCACATTTCTGAGCCTTCTCCTTTTCATCCTTATTTGAAGCCCGCAACCTTGGGACATTGCTGCCATAATAAGTTTGGGAGTCAGACTTTTAAGGGAACAACTAAGAAAGAATAAGGTATGATGTATTATATAATATATGATATCGATACAACAGATGGATAAGTTGTCAGGAAATGGAATTAATATGTACAAAGGCCATCTCTTCTCAAAAAAAAAAAAAAAAAAAAACATGTACAAAGGCCATGTAACACATGAAAATAGTATAGTCTATTTACTCCTCTAATCACTATAACATGCAGGAAAGAAAACTACGGACATTGTGTTGAGATTTTTTCTTTCTTTATTTATATATTTACTTTTTTTTTGGGTTGGGGGGGAGGGGGGGGGGGGGGGTATTGGTCTCTTACCTCCTTTCTGAATAGTCGGCCTTGGAACTTTCCTGAGATGAAATTGTTTCGGCTGACAACTGAGACTGCACTTTCACAGGTTTGTTGACCGTCGGCAGATTAGAAGTAAATGAAAACAACAACGGATCGGGTTCAGTACTTGTGGGGGCAGAGTGTAAAGAACCACCAAGAAGGGATCTCAAGTTTCCTTCCCTAAGCTCTTTTCTCAGCTTCGAAAATGTCAAATTGGATCCAATTTTTCGCAGTCTCCTCTGTCGCTGCACGTATTTTTAAGTCAAGGAAGTGGAGTAACTACAAATCAGTAAACAAACAATAAAAAGGGCGACAGACAGGATTCACCAATCAATTCAAGGAATTGACTTGAGGCACTAGTCCTAAGAGCTCCACCATCATATAAAAACACAAATGGCTTTGCAGAGCATCAAACATTAAATCTTGTTCAAACTTCAAAGTTCCTAAATCTTCAAATTCTAGATGAAGAACAAAAAGTAAGAAATCCATGAAAGTTGTGTTGGTTAAGATGGAAACTATATCCAGAATTAGAACATAAGTTAACACAAATGAAAATTAAGGATATCTTGAAAAGGCTCCCATGTTGTGAGATGATGTGGCCAACAATATCCATCCCCACCTTCTTTGTGCATAATGGACATACCTGAAATTACAATAATACTATTGTGAGACATAACTTAACGAATTTCATGGCATCTTCTCAATGTCCATACAGCAAAAGAAATCAAGCTATCCAGAAATATACAAAATGAAAGGGAGAGGGGGAAAACCCCTATTTCAGAAAATGTGAAGTCGCTAATATCAGATACAATAAGAAACACTGGTTACAGGATGTCCTAATGATACTACATAAAGACATTGATATTTAAATTTGTCACTTTATTTCCTCTTCTCATCACATACTGGAGTAACAAAGTACAGTAAGACTGAAAGGTGAAGAAAGCTAATCCTGTGATTCATTGATCAGACAAAATAAAATTCTGCTCTCATTTTTTCCTAAGTCATAATGATCTCTAGTTCTATACCACCATAGATTAAGCAGAAGAATCCAGAAACGCAGTTTGACACCTTCATAAAATGACCGTACCGCAATACAAAGCGCTGTTAAAGAGGCGATAACTGGAATCTAAACAGATCAAGGCAGCAAGATGCATACTGATAAAAAGATGCACAGTTTTCATCATGGGAAGCAGAACAGAATAATACAATTCCACATTCATCAGCTGTGACAATAAGTACATAATAATCTCAACCAAAACAGAACATTTCCAGATTATTAAGAACAAAAGTTTGATATAGGATGCTATAGATCGGGCATATTTAGGTTAGAAATCAAAATTATCAAATCGGCGTACCGCGTTCTTGACTTCCACCGGGTGCTCCTCGTCGACATGACAATAAAGACCTACGATATCAAAATCCTCGGCGCAAAACGGACAAAAAAACTCAGCCTTCGAATTTTCCTCTTCAATCTCTTCGTGATCTCCTTGGTACACGCCTGCACCAAACAATCAACAAAGATCACCAAAAGATAACGCCCATTTCCAGGAAAAATTCAGAACCAAACAGAGCATTTCGGAAACGGAAAATTTGGCCACATACCGGACCGGGATCGGTAGCGTCGCGAAGATGAAACTTGAAAGTGAGCATTCCACGAATCTGCCTCCATAGATTTAACTCTAATTCTTCTTCTTCAAATCCTTCTTCTGTAATTAATTACAGCAAACAAAATCGCGATCGTGATCGTGATCGTGATCGCTACCGAAGATCGCGAAATGGAATCCAAAATTTTAACTGGAAACTTGACCTTACAGAGATGGGAGAGAAATGCAGCGAGGAAAAGACACAGAAATTACGCGACGGAGAGAGCACCAAAAGACTCTCTACCGACCCTCTGGCTACGATGCGACTTTAAGATCAAGCTTTTGCGCACGTGCCCCTAATCTTTCCATCATTTACCAATATATCCCCCCACCCACCTACTTTCCGCTCCGCAAGCCTGATACCTGACACGGATTAAAAACCGAAGGCCCTATATTTGAAGTAAATTGCAATTCTTCCCCATTAGTTTTATTATTTACGGTCTTACTTTATCTTTTCATATTTTAGTTCAACCATTGTTATTTGAATCTTAGAAGATACACATATTGAGGCTTAGTTTGGGGTGACTTTAGCTTCTAAAATAATTGTTGTTAACTGTACTTTTAAGAAAATCAGCTGTATTACGAAGTAAATTAGTGTTTGATAAATTTTAACTTTATAGACGAAAAAACAAGTTGAAGTGTTTGGTATTCTAAATTATTGCAGTTTAACTATATTTTTTCAATAAATAAATTTAATGTTGATATTTAATTTCAAAATTTTAAAAAATAATTTCAAAATTATTTTAAGATAATTATTTTTTTAAAACATATACGACAATTGTTTTAAATTTCATATGATTTAAAATATAATCTTATGTTTAACCCATCATGTTTTTATATTTCGCTACAAAATATAATTTGCTACTTGTATTGGAAAAAATATTATTTCAATTTAAATAAAAAAATAATAATTTCAAATGAGTATAAAATAATAGAATAAAAATATGTTAAATTAAAAAAATGATTCACAATCAAGTCTTAAAAACGTTAGAGAAGATAAATAGTTAATTACATCTAAACAGAAAAGCTACGATCATTGGATTTTACAAATGAACGTCGTTGAAAAAGTACTTTTATAAAAATTAATTTATAATTTGTTTTACCAAACGCTAAAAACGGTTAAGATTCTTTTTTAATAACTTCATCCGCCTCCAAAATCAAGGCCAACGCATCCTGAATCCGGAATCATGTTCAATTTCGTGATCTTTGACTTTATTTTGTTTGTAAAGATTATACAAAATATACATTAATGGTTTAGGTAATTTCAAATTTGCTTCTTGATTTTTTAAAATTCTTAACTTAAGCTTTTAAGTGTATTAAAGATTCTTTTTTGTCAAAAGTTTGTTAAAATTTATTGACAAAAATTGATATTTAATTAAATTATTTTATTATTTAATTGACATATTTTGACACATAAAACATGTTCATGCCTCACATGTGAAACCTAACTTTTCATTCACCCCATTTCTTTATTTTTAGGGACACGTGTGTCTACCTATCTATTTTTTTTTTTTTTTTTTTTTTTTTTGAGGAAATGTGTCTACCTATCTAAATATATTAACAAAATAATAATAAAATGATATATAAGTTTCTATAATCGAGTAAAATTGTTTACATGTTTAGAATAAAAATATATTGTAATTCTAACTAAGCTTCAAGACTAAAAATATTGCTTTTAGAAATTCATTTATGTATTTTAGATTGGACTCAATTTTCAAAGGTGTGCTTCGAAAGTTCTGTAAAAGAAAATATTGATAATAAACCGATTTCATTTAAAATGTCTAAATCAAAAAATATATACCGAACCAACAATAGTTTTTAATAGAAGACATTGTTTTTGTGACAAACAACACAGTTTTTTTTTTTTTTTTTTTAAAAATTGAAGTAAAATGAATTTAAAACTAATTAACAATATTTTATTTTCATTATGATTTGTGTGTGTGTTTTTTTTTTTTTTTTTTTTTTTGAGAAGAATGATTTTTGTGTTTTTTAATCGGACTAATTTTAATATAATATAATTTTTCATATAAATAACATTTAGGCAAAATACACTTTTTGTCTCTGAAGTTTGAACTTGATGTCTATTTGGTCCCTGAAGTTTAAAAAGTGACACTTTAACCCCCAAGGTTTGAAAAATAGTTCTAAATGGTTCCTGAGTTTTTTTTTTTTTTTTTTTTTTTTTTTTTTTTTTAAGGTTCCTGAGTTAATTTAATCGTTAGTTGACTAAAAAATGATATGACATGTTGTGGTGATCAATTTAATAATTTTATATTATTATTTATAGATTACATGTCATTTTTTTCTCTCTTTCATTTTCTCTTATTTTCCTTCTCGCCTCGGTTCTCCAATTCTAGCAAGTTTTGAATTTAAAATTTAAAATCTAGGTTTGATTGTGAATTTGAAAATAATTAATGTGAGTTTGAAAAAACTTATTTCTTATGAGAAAAAGCTAAATTGTGATGTAAAATTCAAAAATGAAGGAAAAAAAAAACACTCAACCTAATAAGTTTTTTTTTTTAAAAAAAAAAAACTCAGAAGCAGACTTTCATTAATCAATCAAAGAATCATACAAGGAATGGGCATCTTCCTCAGGCAGAAAACCCACACTCACAGGAACCGATTCCATCCAGAAATTACAAAGATCCTCACCCAACGCTAGTCAAGCCAACTGATGTGCAACTCGATTCGCCTCATGCTTTGCAAAACTGCAGAGAAACCACGACGCTGTTGGAACCTCCCTACACAGAGCAACAACCAGCGCCCCGACCTTAGACAAGTCGACTTCTCCATCGCCACGCAGCAGCTTAACAATCCTAAAGGAATTTGACTCAAGAATTAAAGGGAAGAAACCCATCTTAGACACGAGCCTTAACCCATCTACTACCGCCAGCCCCTCAACCATATCCGAGCATCTCACATTCACATGCTTCACTACCGCCGAGAACATAGCCAAACCAGCACTATTCCTGACTATAACCCCCGAATCCGACTGCAACAAACTTTCGCAAAAGGCAACATCCACGTTTACTTTGTACCAACCATCCTCTGGCACCTCCCACCTAACTCTACTCCGAACGATCCCTCCGAGCTCGCCCAAGGAATGGACCTGAGAAGCCTCTCGAAACACAACAACATAATTCGACACCCACTTCATCAACCCAACCAAAGGAACAACTCCCATGAATTTCCGTTTGTTCCGACAATTCCACACTGCCCACAACAAGACCAACAACTCCTCAAACTTTACCCAATCCACCTTATCCTTGATATCCCTGAGGATATTAATCATTGAGCTAGCTCGAACATTACACAACAAAGGACTCCATTCAGAACCCATCAAAATTTCATGCAAAAAATCACATTGCCAAAAAATATGCATGCATGACTCCTCATGCTGATCACAAGGAACACACACATTCAAAACATCAATGCCTCTAATTGTCAGATTATCCACAGTAGGAAGAGGATCAAAGAAAAAGTCTCCAAAAAAAAAAACCTTCACTTTACTAGGGATCCTCATTTTCCAACATCCTTTCCACCAACTAAGTAACGACTCATTGGAAGAAGATGTTGGGGCCTGATCAAACAAACCCTTTTGGTCTAATCAGTACCCGCTCTTAATAGAGTAAACACCACTTTTCTCAAAATGCCAGATGATATTATCTTCAGAACAAACATGTCGAAGAGGAATAGTAAGAATGAGACTGACGTCATGGGGACTGAAATGATGTCGAACTTGTTGGGTTTTATGCCCTAAAACTCGTAGATAGTAAATGTACATTTGACCGAACATTAATAAAGTGATGTATTATTCAGTGTTTGTATTATATCTTGTCTTATGAATCCTAATCCAATAAGCTAAACATCCAAGGCTAATAGAATGAGGCTTGAACTAGTATGTAGGGACATACGGGGATCAATGTTCAAGTATTAGCCTAAAGGGTCTGTAGTATAAGGATAAGGCTGGGTACCTTATCCTGGTGACACTATGGATACGGCCCGCTTTGTATATTGATACAAACGTATTGATCCAACGCGTTCATGTGGTTGACATGCGAGTGGGGGTATCCTGTGCAATGAGTTTGCACAAAGACCGGACCGCGAAATAGTTAACCACTAACTGTAACACCGTTAGTTAGCTCGGTTTCTATTTCACTAGGATGACCTAGGCAACTTGGCCTTAATCCTGAGTGGATTATGGACTCCTGTCCATGAGGGATTGTCCTTTGATTTGTACGGGTGAGAGTGGCCTGTTCGCCGACTCAATAAGCCTACCATTTTGGGGACAAGACCGAGTGGGGAGCTGGGAACGTAGTCTTACAAGATGGAATTCACTCCTTCCCGATATTAGAGTAAGTAGAGGTGTGTTCCCTTAAGTGGTGTCTCCGGGTCTTGAACAATGGGCCATACCCTCTTTATGGCACGAGAGGGATTTTTGTTAGCTGGTTGGACCACAAACAGGTTGTTCATTAGAGGAGCACTGGTACTTAAGGACCAAGAGGTAGCCCAGGGGTAAAACGGTAATTTGACCTAGCTGGGGTACGAACACACGTGAAGGGCTAACTTGCTGTTGACGGTCGATATCCGTGGACACAGAAATATATCTGCAGTGAGAAGAGTGCAGCTATGGTTCTATAGTGGAGTGAACCACAGTTAACGAACATTGATTAATTTGGTTAATGAGTTTAGCCAATTAATCTCACATCGTTGGAGCCTCTGATCTGTAGGTCCATTAGGTCCCACCGGTAGCTCTATAAGGGCATTGAGGTAAATTTCTAAGGTTAAGTTGAGTATTCGAAGGGGTTCGAATGTTAAACTAAAATGTGAATTTGATTCATATTAAAACTATAGGTTATAATTAATGTGCATTGGATGTACATTAATACTATAGTTTTATGAGAGAGAATAATAATAATTGAATATATGATGTTCAATTTTATTATTTTAAAATTAATTAATTTTGAATTAGTTAATTGTTCTAGTTTAATTAAATTTGATTTAATTGAACTATAAGATAAGAGAGATATTAATTTAAATTGGATTTAAATTAATGTTATTTTAATTAATATTGATTAATTAAAATTTAGTTAATTATAATTTAAAATTATGATTTTAAATTCTGATTAATTAAAAATATCAGGTAACTGATATTTCAGTTACCTGATATTATGTGTGAGGTGGCTTTCTCCTGATGGTTAGGTTAAAAGAAAGCGTCAAGAGGCAGTTTCTACGATCCCATTCTCACGCCTGACTCCCTCACTCTCGCCCCCTCACTCACTCGTTCTCTCCTCTCTTTCTGTGGATACAAAGAACATTTTTTCCAGAGAAAAAAAACCTTAGAATATTGGGGTTCCCACAAGCCACTCAACAGACACTCCTAAGAGAATACCGGTGCAATTTGGTAGTGCTGTTCGTGATCCTTTTTCAGCGAAGAAAAGAAGTTCTTGTTGCTGTATTTTTCAGTCTATCAAAGGTTTTGGCGAAGCGGTTCAAGAATTTCTTCAAGGGTAAAGTTTTTTCTTGAACTAGGATCATTAGGATCCAATTCTAGATTAGATCTAGAATTTTTCCTTTTTTTTCCAGCATGCTTATATCACTTTTACAGCATTTATTTTGTTTATGTCTTGCTGTAATTTTATGTTTTTTTTTTGCCGTCGTATTGGTTTCCCAAAACGTTTTTAAAACCGATAAGGTCTATGACCGTTTCCGCTGCGCTAGGGTTTTCATCCCTGCAGAACTAACTCCTCATTCCACTGCCTTGTCGATGTAATGAGATCAACCACACGACCATCATGTGTCATGGTGATTGGGGATCACACTTTCAGGCATGCATCATCTGAGATCTAATTAAACCCATACACACTGACCTTCTCACCATTCCCCACTCTCCAACGAATACCTTTCCTCAAGAGCTCTCTCCCCCACATCAGACTCCTATATATGAAAGAAGGTATCGACCCCACCTCAGCCTCCAAAAAATCTACGCTCGAAAAGTACCGACCCTTCAACACACGAGAGAGGAACGAAGTCAGGTGCTAAATGATCCTCCAACACTACTTTGCAAGCAGGGCCTGATTAAAAACCTCCAGATCCCTAAAACCCATACCACCAAAACATTTTGGCTTACACAGGGTCTTTCAACTCACCCAATGGATCTAATGATCCTCCTTTTCCCCATTCCAGCATAAGCAAGCCATGGTCTTACTAATGTCCTGAATTAACCTCTTGGGCAAGCAAAAACAGTTCATAGAGTAGCACGGGATAGCCTACACAATGGACTTCAGCAAAACCTCCCTGCCCTCTACAAAGAATAACTTACCATTCCAACCCTAAATCTGTCGCTAGACGCGATCTTTAATAAAACTCAATGTGCTCGTTGTATCCCGAGGCATAAATTGTTGGGTTTTATGCCCTAAAACTCGTAGATAGTAAATGTATATTTGACCGAACATTAATAAAGTGATGTATTATTCAATGTTTGTATTATATCTTGTCTTATTAACCCTAATCCAATAAACTAAACATCCAAGGCTAATAGAATGAGGCTTGAACTAGTATGTAGGGACATATGGGGATCAATGTTCAAGTTTTAGCCTAAAGGGTCTGTAGTATAGGGATAAGGCTGGGTACCTTATCCTGGTGACACTATGGATACGACCCGCTTTGTATATTGATACAAACGTAGTGATCAAACGCGTTCATGTGGTTGACATGCGAGTGGGGGTATCCTGTGCAATGAGTTTGCACAAAGACCAGACCGCGAAATAGTTAACCACTAACTGTAACACCGTTAGTTAGCTTGGTTTCTATTTCACGAGGATGACCTAGGCAACTTGGCCTTAATCCTGAGTGGATTATGGACTCCTGTCCATGAGGGATTGTCCTTTGATTTGTACGGGTGAGAGTGGCCTGTTCGCCGACTCAATAAGCCTACCATTTTGGGGACAAGACCGAGTGGGGAGCTGGGAACGTAGTCTTACAAGATGGAATTCACTCCTTCCCGATATTAGGGTAAGTAGAGGTGTGTTCCCTTAAGTGGTGTCTCCGGGTCTTGAACAATGGGCCCTACCCTCTTTATGGCACGAGAGGGATTTTTGTTAGCTGGTTGGACCACAAACAGGTTGTTCATTAGAGGAGCACTGGTACTTAAGGACCAAGAGGTAGCCCAGGGGTAAAACGGTAATTTGACCTAGTTGGGGTACGAACACACGTGAAGGGCTAACTTGCTGTTGACGGTCGATATCCGTGGACACAGAAATATATCTGCAGTGAGAAGAGTGCAGCTATGGTTCTATAGTGGAGTGAACCACAGTTAACGAACATTGATTAATTTGGTTAATGAGTTTAGCCAATTAATCTCACATCGTTGGAGCTTCTGATCTGTAGGTCCATTAGGTCCCACCGGTAGCTCTATAAGGGCGTTGAGGTAAATTTCTAAGGGAGAATTGAATATTCGAAGTGGTTTGAATAGTAAAATAAAATATGAATTTGATTCATATTATAAAACTATAGGTTATAATTAATGCACATTAGATGTACATTAATACTATAGTTTATTTTTTAGAGGAATATAATTAAATATGAGATATTTAATTATGATATTAATTAATTAGAGAATTAATTAATTATTGTTTTAATTCAATTCAATTAAATTTGATTTAATTGAATTAGATTAAAACTTTAGGTTATGTGGGAATGTTATGTAAATATATGATTTACATTAATTATAATAATTAGTTAATTTAATTGTTAAATTAATTATATTATTATAAATTGGTTAATAATTTAGAATTATTAATTAATTTATTTATCAGTTAGTTGAACTGATAAGTGTGTACGTGTGAAGGGGAGTTAAATTAGGGAGTGGGAAGTTTCATCGGTAAAAATAACCACTCCCCAATTTAATCCCATTTTGTTGAGTTGGTTACACAACTTTTTTTTCCCACGCCATTCTCTCCCTCTCACTCTCCAGATCTCTCTGCAATTTCTCTCAAGAATACAGAGAAGAAAAATTCTCCCAACCCTTAGAAAATTTCGCTCCCACTAGCACTTTTCGCACATCCTTCAAGAGAATACCGGTGCAACCATTTTGGTGGTGTTCGTGACTAATTTCCAGCGGAGAACCAAGGAATTTTGGCGAAGCAATTCAAGAAATCTTCAAGGGTAAGTCATTCTTGAATTCTAGGATCATTAGGATCCACTTCTAGATTGGGATCTAGAGTTTTTTTTTCTTCAATATATGCATGTTTTATAATTAAAATTCAGTAGTTTTTATTTAATTATACTGCTGTATTTTGTTTGCCAAACGTATTGGTATTTTAATCCGAATTAAAAACTGAGTTAAGGTTTCTGTAAGTTTTCGCTGCAAAAAGGGCTTTTATCCCTTCATAAATGACGGCAAGCCCAAGTACTGACGATGAAAGGTCGTAGCCTGAACCTGGAAAAACTTACTCAACTGGGTTTGGGCGCTCACATCCGTACTCGGGCTGAAGGAAATGATAGACTTGTCATAATTGATTGTTTGACTCAGGCACATTCATACTGTAGAAGAATCTCATTAATAACCAAGGCCTCATCCTCCTTAGCCCGAAAGAATAGAAAGTTGTCATCAGTAAAGAACAAATGGGATATGGATGGACCCCCCGACCTAGCTTCGACCCCGAGATAGCCCTTGACCTCTCAACCTCCAGTAGCAAACAAGAGAGACCCGTAGCACACAATAGAAACAGATACGGGGACAGCAGGTCACCCTGTCGCAGGTCCCTACTTGGGACAATAGTCCCACATCTAACACCATTCACATTAAAATAATACCTGACAGATGAAATGCAGAGGAGTATTAACTCTACCCAACCAGAAGCGAAGTCCATCTTCAACATCATCCTTTTCAGGAACACCCACTCCACCCTGTCATAGGCCTTACTCATATCTAACTTAAGTGAGGCTTATCCCGTCCTTCCATTCTTCTTCTCCTTCAAAGCGTGAATGCACTCATAACCCAGAATCACTCAACCTAATAATTAATCAAACACAACTTACATCATAATTTTCACCTTTTTACACTTTTTTAAATAATAAATAACAATAATAATAATGAAGTTTTTTTTTTTTTTTATCCAGTCCCCTAAGTTTTCTTCTAAGTAAAAAAAAAATGATCCCACAATTTTATCTAGTAAGTTAGGTTTCAAACTCGACATTTTAGCCCTTGAGGTGACAATCAAAATGTCGAGTTTGAGTTAGGTTTGGATTTCATTATATTCTTGGTCACTCAGTTAATTTTGCTATTAAACACTAACATATTGTTGACGTGACAATATTTTTTATTTATATATATATTCTTTATTTTTTTAAAATAAAATAATATATTAAATACTTTTTGTATTTTTCTTTTTTCTTTTTTCTTCTCCCATTTTCTTCCTCAATCTTATTCTTCTCCACCACTCATAAACCTTAATCTCAAAAAACTTGGCAACCACCACCACCTCCAGTCGCCGGCAGCCGTCGGTCGCTGCCACCATCGCTGGAGTTTTTTTAATCTTTTTCTTCCTCTTCCTTTCTTGTTCCCCTTTCCCATGTTTTCTTTTTGTTACTCTTCCTCACTCTTTTTCCCTTCCTCTCTCTCCCATGTGTGCGTACTCAGCTCCAACTGTTGTCGGGTATGCACGCTTTTCTTCCACGCATTCGTTCACACCGCCGCTCATGCGTTCGCACCTTTGCTTCAGATGTCGTGTTTGTTCACGTCGTTGCTGCCGTCCTCGCATTCGTTCACACCGCCGCCGAATCTACACCACGTTTTTCATTCACGTCGGATCTGGGTTTCGTTTCAGATTTGGGTTTTGTTATGAAAAGCGTGGTGCAGATCTGGGTTTTATTTTCTTCTGCGAGAGGTGGGCTAAGTTTCGGTTGCTTGCAGAGGAACGGAAAACGTCGGAAAATCTGTTGCTCGTGGAGGTGGGCTAGTTGAAAAATGCAGAGGCGCCGAAAAATCTATAACGAAGCAGTCGTTGTTGTCGTTCATGCTCCTCGTGTCGGTAAGAAATCCACAGGTCCCTTCTCGGTTTCGTCGGAAAAACGAGCCTCCCTCCTCCATTACGTTTTTCTTAAAGAAAAGTTGGAAAAAAAAAGAGAAAAAAGAATAAGAAGAATAAGAAAAGAAGAGAAGGAGAAGAAAGAAAAAAAAAATAAAAGTCGTTGGCAATGGTCGGCCATCGTCCACCGGCCATGTGAAGAAGGTGAAGAAGAAGAAAGAGAGAGAAGAAATAAAAAAAATTTAAAAAAAAAATAATATTTTTATTTAAAAAAATTTAAAAACAATTTTTTAATAAAAAAAAATAGCACCACGTCGGCAAGCCATTAGTTTTTAAGGGAAAAATGGATGGAGGGACCAAAATGAAACTAAAACCAAACCTCAAGGGCTAAATTGTTGAGTTTGAAAACTCAAGGACCACAATAAAACCTAACCCAAACCTCAGGGACTAAAAGTGTATTTTTCCCAATAAAAAATAGTAATATTTTTATTATTTTAATATATTATTATTTTAAAATTTTTAAAAATATTTTTTTAAATAAAAATCAGTGTCATGTTAGCAATCACACGAGATTTTCGAAGAGAAAATTTAATTCATGAAACGACTTCTTGTATATTGATTTCTATGTATAAGTAATTATGGAATACAGTCTCTAGTTACACTCCTTTGATGCTTTCTCTCAAGGTAGCTTTGATCTTACAAAGTCTTCAAGAAACTTTAATCTTCGGAGTCTTGAAGGTTTGTTCACCTTTGAAGGATTCTCCTGGATGATTGAAGTAGACTTCAGGCTTCAAGTCTTCAGTCTTTAGATGACTTCACTTCAATCTTCAAGCTTGCAGGAAAATCTAGATTTTGATCTTCAAAGTCTTGTGGGAGGATTGGAGCTTCAATCTTCAGGATCTTGCAGACAGCTTCAATCTTCTAAATCTTTAGGGTCTTGTAGAGAACTTTGATCTTCTGAATCTTGCAGAGGCTTCAGTCTTCAGAGTCTTGGAGGAAGCTTCAAGCTTTTGAACTTTGCAGAAGCTTCGATCTTCAGAGTATTGCAGCAGGATCTGGACTTCAATCTTCAAGATTCTTGCAGGAGGAATGAAGCTTCAATCTTCAAGTCTTGTAGGAGGATCAGAGCTTCAGTCTTTAGAGCCTTCTGAAAGCTTCAATCTTTCTGCCGCCCCTTCCAAATGAGCCAAGGACTCCTATTTATAGAGTTCCCAAAGGCTTTAATGGGCTTGGGCTTGAATTGGGCTTGGGCCCATCTATGGGCCTGGATGAGTTTTTGGGTTTCAGGCCTAATTATCTTAATAACATTGGGTTTAAATTGAACCAAATTTAACCTAAACTTAATCTTACTTTAATTTAATTTTATGAACTTTAGGCTAAATTGAATAAATGATCATTTGATCTTGAGTTTAATCATCGTTGGATTCGATCAAGACCGTTAATACAATTAGACGGCCACAAAAGGACACGTGACCTTTCTTATTTTGCCATAATTAATTTTGAGATATGTCTTAATTCATGACACCCCAAAATTAAATAATGATGTGGCAATCTCTAATTGGTTGGAAAATTTCTATGCCAACAAATGCCCTCTTTTCGAGATTTATGCACAAATAGGCGTGGGTGAATCTCGAAAAAGATGATTTGGCATGAAATGCATGAGAACTTTTTTCTCTTTTTATTTTGAACTGGGAATATGATTTGAGGCTATTTTCAGGTTTAGTTTGAACTTAGAATAAAATTTGAATTCTAGTTCACTCATGTTTTAAGCCAAAATTTGAATTTGGGGTAAAAATTTGAGATTTACCACGAATTGGTTTCAAAGGAAACTTTGAATTCTACCATTTTTTAATTTGAAGTAGAATTCGAGGTTATACCAACTTAGCCTTAACTTAATCATGCTTTGGGTAGAATTTGGAGCATGAGTAAATTTGGCTTTGAGATAAAATTCTACCAAATTTTGGTTTGGGTAGAACTTGAATTTGATAAAATCTTTGTTGATGGAGAAATTTTGACCAATCACGAATTGCCACGTCATTACATAAAATTAATGACGAAATTCAAGTTAATTAAATTTGGGACCAATTATAAATTGACATGTGTCCCAAATTTAATTTGAAAACAAAGTTGGCCAATTATAAATTTATAGAGCCAAATTTCTATTTGATCAATTAATTAAAATTAAATTATTTCAATCAAATAATTTAATTTGACCAATTAATTAAAAATAATAATTATTTGGATCAAATTTGGGTCTTTTAAATGTCTGGGTCATATGGTTTTGGGTCAAATATAAACCAAATCCAAGACTAAATGGTTCAGCCCAAGACCAATAAAACCCAAGCCCAAGTTGTTAGGCCCAAAAGTTACCAGGGCCCATCCTGCGAGAACTCTATAAATAGGGGGGTTCACCACCATTTCAAGGGGTCAGAATTTTGGAAGCTCCAAGCCAGAGTCAGAGAATTCAGAGAAAACTTCATCAAGATTGAAGACTGAAGACTGAAGACTCCTTGAAATCCACAAGTTTCAAAGTGCTGAACACTTCTTGAAGATTGAAGACTCCTTCAAGATCGGAAGACTTCAAGATCCAAGAATCCATTAAAGCTTCAGACTCGAGATCAAGCGTTCCAGCCCTCGAGTGAGACACTTCCACACACAAGAGAGAGAATCAGAGGACAAACATTAGAGATTGTATTTCCACACGCATACAAATATTAATACAAGTATATCGTTTATTTCACGTGTCTCCATCTCCGAAGTCTCATGTGAACAAATTGGCACGCCCAGTGGGACAGTCTCTACCTCTCATCTCTTTCTCTTGTTAAAGACCCAACCAACATGATGGCACCAAAGAAAGCTCCCGCGAAGGTTACCACATCAAGCGACTCTTACACTGGTCCTGTCACTCGTAGTCGCTCCCAAGGAATTGAGATCAAGGAGGATCATACTCCTCTAGCTGTTGCAAGCAAGATCTCAAAGCTGATTGAAGAATCCTCTAAGGATAAGGTTGCAGTCAAAGACAACCCACTGTTCGAATATGTCGTTCCAACATCTAAGCAGCCAAAGGATACGCTAAGTCCTGATGTGATGTCCGTCATGATGGCTGATGTAGATCAGGATGAAAGAATGGCAGAGATGGAAAGGAAACTCAATCTCTTAATGAAGGCAGTTGATGAGAGAGATCTTGAGATTGCCTATTTGAAGAACCAGCTGCAAAACCGAGAAATGGCTGAGTCTAGCCAGACCCCTGCTGCAGGAAAGAATGATAAGGGGAAAGCTGTCATCCGTGAGGACCAACCACAACACTCCGCATCAGTTGCCTCTTTGTCTGTCCAACAACTGCAGGACATGATCATGAATTCCATCAGGGCTCAGTATGGTGGACCGACTCAAAGTTCCCTCTTGTATTCTAAACCTTATACAAAGAGGATTGACAATCTCAGACTACCCACTGGGTTTCAGCCCCCCAAATTCCAGCAGTTTGACGGAAAGGGCAATCCAAAGCAACACATCGCCCACTTTGTTGAAACCTGTGAGAATGCCGGTACTCGGGGAGATTTGCTTGTTAAACAATTTTTCAGAACACTGAAGGGAAACGCGTTCGATTGGTACACTGACCTGGAGCCTGATACAATTGACAGTTGGGAACATATGGAGAGAGAGTTTCTGAATCGCTTCTACAGTACGAGGCGAACAGTTAGTATGACAGAACTCACGAGCACAAAGCAGCGAAAGGGTGAGCCAGTCATTGATTACATCAATCGTTGGAGAGCCTTGAGTCTTGACTGTAAAGATAGACTCTCCGAGGTGTCCTCTGTTGAAATGTGCACCCAAGGTATGCACTGGGGACTTCTTTACATCTTGCAGGGGATAAAACCCCGGACCTTTGAAGAATTGGCGACTCGCGCTCATGATATGGAGTTGAGCATCGCTAGTAGAGGGGGCAAGGATCCCGTAGTCCCAGATATGAGGAAAGAAAAGAAGGAAGTCAAGGGCACTGAGAAAGTTGCAAAGAGTGCCACGAAAAAATCCATGGTCGTCAACACGACCCCGTTGAAATTTTCCTCCAAAGGAAAAGAAAGTAAATCCAGTAAGCAAATAGAGACAAGCGAGAGACGTCGCCTAACTTTAAAAGAAAGACAAGAAAAGGTATATCCATTTCCAGACTCCGACGTTCCAGATATGTTGGAACAGCTGTTGGAGAAGCAGCTGATTGAACTACCTGAATGCAAACGACCGGAAGAGTTAGGAAAAGTCAATGATCCTAACTTCTGCAAGTATCACCGAGTTGTTAGTCATCCAGTGGAAAAATGTTTTGTATTGAAAGAGCTAATCCTTAAGTTGGCTCGTGAAAGGAAAATTGAGTTGGACCTTGATGAGGTGGCTCAAACAAATCATGCAACCATAATGACAAATGTAGGGAATGAAAATCCCCTAATCTCCTCATGTGATTATGAAGAAAGATTAATTCAATTTGGGACCCTTGATCCTGTAGTGGTTCGGTTTCAAAAAGAAGCCACAATGAGGGGACCCCAAGAAAAATATAATTCCGTTGAAGATGAGAACAGAGGCTGGACCCTTGTCGTTCGCCGCAAAAAGCAAAAGCAAAGTTACGCACGGAAAGAGTCCCGCCTATATCGAGATAGTAAAAGAAAAGTTAAGTTTCAAAGGAAGAAGGGAAAAAAGAAGTCGGGGAGGTCAAAGCCTGTCGTGAAGGAAAGTGAAGATTTCTTTTGCCCTCCACAACCCATAACTTTGGCAGAATACTTCCCAAGGAGCTTTCTCGATGATAGTAAAGAGAAGGCACTTGAAACTGTCACGTGTCACGTTGTGGACGTGGTGGAAGATGATGACGTCCTCGCTAGCTCCTCGGGAGTGGCGGTAGGTTCGGGAGACTTATCCTCTTTCAGCATAAAGGACTTACTGTCACTTCCTCAGGAAGCTAAAAACGTCCTTATTAACGCATTGATAGAGTCCGATGGTACAAAGATTTCAACCTCTGAGGCACGCACATGTGCTTCGTGTTGCGTGACTATAGGATTTTCCGATGAAGATTTGCTGCTAGGGTCAAAGCCTCACAATAGACCTTTATTCGTCTCGGGATACATCCGAGAACAGAGGGTAAGTTGGATCCTCATCGACGATGGATCAGCTGTCAATATAATGCCTAAGTCAACTATGAAGCAATTAGGCATCTCGATGGAAGAATTATCAAACAGTAAATTGGTGATTCAAGGTTTCAATCAAGGCGAACAACGGGCGATTGGCATGATACGTCTCGAGCTCATCATTGGAGATTTGAAGGCCGATACTTTGTTTCATGTGATAGACTCCAAGACCACTTATAAGTTGCTATTAGGTCGTCCTTGGATCCACGGCAATGGAGTGATAACTTCTACATTGCACCAGTGCTTCAAATTCTATCAAGATGGCATTAAGAAAGTTGAAGCTGACACTAACCCATTTTCAGAAGCAGAATCCCACTTCGCTGATGCAAAATTTTATATGAAGAGCGACAACATAGGGGAAACTATACCTACAGAAATCCCCTTGATAAAAAAGAATGATAAACTCGATTTAGAGCCACAAGCAGATGCAGGGAAGGAAGTTATTGAGAATGTGAAGGCATCTAACCCGAAGAATGGTGAAGCATCTACAAGCCTAGAGAAATCTAAAGTTGTAGAGGATGAGAAATGTTCACCTGTTCTACGATACATTCCTTTGTCCCGGCGTAAAAAGGGTGAATCACCTTTCACTGAATGTTCGAAAAGCATAAAGGTCGGTGACGTTGAAATTCTGAAGGAAGGTTTCACTATGCCTCTTACAAAGATCACAGAGCAAGAGATTAGGAAACCTGAGGATGAACAGATAAAAGCAATTTTGCCTGAAAAACGAACTAAAGACGGGTTCGACCCGAAGGCATACAAACTTCTAGCGAAAGCAGGTTATGACTTCACAGCTCACACTGAGTTTAAAAGTCTGAGGGTTTTTGATGGAAGATCTGAGCTCTCTGCAACACAGAAGAAGCTTCTAAAGGAAGGCTATAGTCTGCCTACGACGAGAAAAGGACTTGGATATAAGTCGCCTGAACCAGTTCGCATAACAAGAAAAGGGAAGGCGAAAGTGGCAGACATAAATCATATAACAGCAGAGGAGGTCGATGACTCAAAAGAAGAAGAGAACGTCAACAAACGAGCTTCTATTTTTAGGCGCATCAGGCCACCAGTTGCTCGTGCTTCAGTATTTCAAAGATTAATTGTGAATGAAACAGAAGAAGAAAGCGTACAACCTACCAATAACTCCACGCGACCTTCAGCTTTTCGAAGGTTAAATATGTCTGTTGGGGAAGAAGAGAGTACACTTTCAATTCCGGATATCACACGACCTTCAGCTTTTAGAAGATTAAATATGTCCGTTGGGGAAGAAGAGAGTACAATTTCAATTCCGGATATTACACGACCTTCAGCTTTTAGAAGATTAAATATGTCTGTTGCGGAAGAAGATGGCACATTTTCAAGTCCGGATGTGACTCGACAATCAGTTTTTCAGAGGTTAAGTGTTACCACGAGAAGAAACCAAAGAGAGCAGCCTGCTTCGTCAACTTCTCACCGACTTCAACATGAAGATGTGATGAAAATTGAAAAGATCGCGAAGGCTAATGGAGAAATTCGAAGTGCAGTTCCTTCACGAATGAAAAGAAAAACCTTTGTTACTGTCGATACGGATGGTTCTTTAAAGGTAAAGAGACGTGATGTTGTCATCACCAATCCTTCAGAAGAAGATAGTGATCAGGAAGAAGAACAAGCCTCTTGCCTTCACATCACGGTTGAAGAAGAAACAGAGGTCGAAATGTCTGAAGTAGATGAGGACGAAACACCTTTATCACTTGAAGACGGTAGTGAGTCTACAGTTGATGAGCTTAAAGAAGTAAACCTGGGTACACCAGAAGAGCCACGCCCAACTTTTATAAGCACGTCACTGACTCCTGAAGAAGAAGGTGAATACATGAGTTTACTCGCTTCATATAGAGATATCTTCGCCTGGTCATATAAAGAGATGCCTGGACTTGACCCAAAAGTAGCTGTCCATCATCTCGCAATTAAAGAGGGGTATCGGCCGGTCAAACAGGCTCAACGACGCTTTCGCCCAGAACTTATCCCTCAAATCGAAATAGAGGTCAATAAATTGATAGAAGCAGGATTCATCCGTGAGGTAAAATACCCTACGTGGATAGCTAACATCGTTCCTGTTAGAAAGAATAATGGACAGCTTCGCGTTTGCGTTGACTTTCGTGATTTAAATAATGCATGTCCCAAAGACGATTTTCCACTGCCAATCACAGAAATCATGGTGGATGCCACCACAGGGCATGAAGCTTTGTTTTTTATGGATGGGTCATCAGGCTATAACCAGATTCGAATGGCTCTTGCAGATGAAGAAATGACAGCCTTTCGAACTCCAAAAGGGATATACTGTTACAAAGTGATGCCCTTTGGATTAAAGAACGCTGGAGCTACTTATCAACGTGCTATGCAAAAGGTTTTCGATGATATGCTACATAAACATGTCGAGTGCTATGTCGATGATCTTGTTGTTAAGTCGAAGAGACGACAAGATCACTTGAAGGATCTAAAAGTGGTCTTTGATCGTTTGAGAAAGTATCAATTGAGGATGAACCCTCTCAAATGTGCATTCGGTGTTACTTCTGGGAAGTTCCTGGGGTTCGTCGTTAGACATCGAGGAATCGAAATAGATCAATCAAAAATTGACGCCATTCAAAAGATGCCAAGACCTAAAAACTTACATGAGTTGAGAAGCCTGCAAGGTCGTCTGGCCTACATTCGAAGATTCATCTCTAACTTAGCCGGTCGATGCCAACCTTTTCAAAGGCTAATGAGGAAAGGAGAAAAATTCGAGTGGGATGAAGCATGTCAAAACGCCTTTGAAAGCATTAAGAAATATTTGCTTAACCCTCCTGTCTTAGGATCCCCCATAGCTGGAAAGTCATTGATTCTGTACATCGCTGCTCAAGAAAGATCACTGGGGGCATTATTGGCACAGGAAAGTGAGAAGGGAAAGGAACGAGCCCTTTATTACTTAAGCAGGACCTTAAATGGAGCTGAGATAAATTACTCACCTATTGAGAAAATGTGCCTTGCTCTTTCATAGTGCACCTGGTCGCGAAAGCTGATCCTATCAAGTATGTTCTATCAAGGCCAGTTATTTCTGGACGCTTAGCTAAGTGGGCCATCATACTTCAACAATATGATATCGTATATATACCTCAAAAGGCAGTCAAGGGGCAGGCATTAGCCGACTTCTTGGCAAATCATCCAATTCCTTCAGATTGGAAGTTATGTGAAGATCTTCCTGATGAAGAAGTCTTCTATGTTGAAATTACGGAGCCCTGGATTATGTACTTTGATGGTGCAGCACGAAGAAGTGGAGCAGGGGCAGGAATCGTCTTTGTTTCGCCTGAGAAACACATGCTCCCCTATAGCTTTGTGCTTGGTGAATTGTGCTCAAACAATGTTGCTGAATATCAAGCGCTAATAATTGGCCTCTAAATGGCCTTGGAGATTGGCATAAGATATATAGAGGCCTATGGTGATTCAAAATTGGTCGTTAGCCAACTTTTACTCCAGTATGAAGTGAAGCATAAAGACTTGAAGCCTTATTTCATCTATGCAAGACAACTGCTAGAAAGGTTTGACAGTATAGTACTGGAGCATGTTCCAAGATCAGAAAATAAAAAGGCAGATGCTCAAGCAAATTTAGCCACTGCCCTAACAATTCCGGAAGATATGTCGATGAACATCTCACTTTGTCAGAGGTGGATCGTGCCGCCAATAGAAGACCAATGCCTAGAAGTAAATATGATTTCTGTCTTTGCAATTGAAGAAGAGGACTGGCGACAGCCCATTATAGATTATCTTCAACATGGAAGACTGCCCACAGATCCCAGGCGTAGGGCCGATATACGAAGAAGAGGTGCCCGATTTATCTACTACAAGGAGATCCTTTATCGTCGTTCTTATGAGGGACTCTTCCTTCGATGCCTTGGAAAGGAAGAAGCAGCAAAGGCATTAAATGAGGCACATTCAGGTGTTTGTGGCGCCCATCAGTCGGGTCCAAAACTCCAGTTTCAATTAAAAAGGATGGGTTATTATTGGCCTACAATGATTCAAGACTCAATGGAATATGCAAAGAAGTGTGAAGCCTGTCAATTCCATGCAAACTTCATACATCAGCCGCCGGAGCCTCTTCATCCGACTGTAGCTTCATGGCCTTTTGAAGCTTGGGGACTTGACCTTGTTGGCCCTATAACACCTAAGTCTTCAGCAGGACATTCTTACATTCTTGCAGGGACAGATTACTTCTCAAGATGGGCTGAAGCTGTCGCATTGAAAGAAGCCAAGAAAGAAAATGTTGTGGATTTCATTCGAACTCATATAATCTATCGGTACGGTATCCCTCATTGTATTGTGACAGATAATGGAAGACAATTCTCCAACGGCCTAATGGACAAGTTGTGTGAGAAGTTTAACTTCAAACAATACAAGTCCTCTATGTACAATGCTGCGGCAAATGGGTTGGCAGAAGCATTCAATAAGACGCTGTGTAACTTATTGAAGAAAGTAGTCTCCAAGACAAAGAGAGATTGGCAAGAAAAGATCGGTGAAGTGTTGTGGGCCTACCGAACTACTCATCGCACTCCTACAGGAGTCACACCTTATTCACTCGTTTATGGGGTAGAAGCTGTGCTCCCGTTAGAAAGAGAGATTCCTTCATTAAGGATGGCTGTCCAAGAAGGGTTGACAACAGAAGATAATGCTAGGTTGCGCCTTCAGGAGTTAGAAGCACTTGATGAAAGAAGGTTAGAGGCTCAACAAGCATTGGAATGCTACCAAGCACGGATGTCTAAAGCCTTTGACAAGAATGTGAAGCTTCGATCTTTTCAAGTTGGTGATCTTGTGCTAGCTGTTCGAAGACCCATCATCACGACACGACACACAGGGAACAAGTTCACACCTAAATGGGATGGACCCTACGTCGTCAAGGAAGTCTACACAAATGGAGCGTACAAGATCGTGGATAAAGACGGATTAAGAATAGGCCCGATAAATGGCAAATTTCTTAAAAAGTTTTATGCGTGAAATGTAATGCTCCATATCGCAAGAGCCTAAACTGCATGATACTCCTGGCCCGCATGAGTTAAAAAGGTGAACAACCAAAACATAAAAAAAAAAAATCAAATTTGTATTCTGAACTACGTTATGACTTGATCCCGTTTATTAATGGGTACGTAGGCAACTTAAAGGAAACTTTAAGCTCAGTCCATAAAATAAAAAAAATCATTATTCCAATATGCGAAACAAGTACGATAATGAATAAAAAAATCTTGCCTATTAAAAAAAAAAAGGGAGATATTTTCGATAAAAATATGATGATAAAAAAAATGAAGTCTGATTATGGTATCCACTTGTAATTCTTCAGCTCTTCTTGTGCATCTTCCAACATTTCACGAAGTATCGTCAGAGTTTTAGCATCAGCATCAGTAAGAACAGGGGCATCTTCAATGCTACTTATAGTTCCTCGCAGTTTGGAAGCCTCAAGTTGATTTTGTTTTAGAAGATCCTCCTTCTCGATAATCGATTTAGAAATCTCAACAAGCTTAGCTTTCACAGTTTCAAGCCTAGCTTCCAATTCTTCTTCTTCTCGCAATGCTTGCAGATGTTGTTGCTGAAGTGAACCTTTCGCGGTGAGTAGTTCACTTTCACTATATAGTATCTTCTCCAAGCTAAACCTAGTCTCTCCCAGTTGGCGATTCTTACTCTCCAAAGTTAATTGAGAAGAAAATGATGACTGCAGCTGGTTATACTTCTCTACCTTCTTGAAATACGCACTTACAATTTCTTTAAGAGAATCCAAGCCGGGTACACGAATCTCAGAAATTGTATGAAGTATTTTGACTGCCTCTTGTTTAAGGCGAGATATTTTGTCGAACGGAGTGCGTATGATCTTCTGGTGTATGCTCTCCCACAGGGCAAGGGAAGATTGTTTCCTATAGTTGGAAATAACATCGTCAGCAAAGTAATCAGAGATCTCAGACGCAACTGCATGGGTCGTTGTCTTCTTTTGTTCAGGAACTTCATCAATTGCAGGATGACAAGATTGAATCGCGACTCTATCCGTTGGCGCTTTGGAATTGTCCACACGCGCAGCTACAGAGTCAAAGATGTCTGGACTCACAAAAGAAGAAGGACTATGATGCCCTTCGACTTCTATAAGGGGATCATTTAAGGGTGACTGCAAAGAAAAGGGGGAAGCAATGATGATAATAATAATAGTAAAATATAATAACGAAAGAAAAAAAAAACACTTACCAGTGGTGTAGGGAGTTCAGGAAATTGTGATGAGCTAGGGACTCCATCAAAATATTCATCTTCACATACTGATGGTTGTTTGGACTTTTTAGACCTTTTCCAATGATGATCGTCGCTACTGCTCTGACTACCATCATTATCCTTGGAGCAAAATTCACCAGGTTCAAACATGCGAATCCTTTTGCCTCCGTTGTCATTGCCAACCTTTTTAGGAAATTTTGGCTTAGAGAGGAGAGGAGAAGCGCTATCTGCCAACTTTTGTATGCCTTCTTCAAGATAATTCCCATGCTTGGCTAACCACCAACTTCTGTAGCGTTGAGTAACCTGAGTGTGTGGTTTCGTTGCACGAGCAGGAAGGTATACTTGGGATAATGTTCCTCTTTGAGTGCATATCCTCCAAAGACGAAACACATTCGCTAAATTTGCCTCAGGAATTTCTATACTCAAGTCATTCGGTATGTCTTGATAGAATCCAAATTGTCGACTAAATCGACAAGGACTATAAGCTTCAATAACCATCAACGATCCACAGCGTGAAGACAAGAAACACGACTGAATGCTTATGAAGAATGAAGAAAGCCAAAACGATAATTTCCCGTCATCTTTCAAAAGCTCGCCTGTATTTCTGGCTTGAAGACTCGCATACCATGACACATATTTACCTTTGTGAATATGTACACGGGCTTCAAAATCGTTAAAGTACTTAGCCCCACCCTAGCCAGAAAACTCAACCATCATTGGGCCAATGACAGGTGCTGGGACTTTGTAATGCGTGTTAAAATAATAAGCCAGCCAAGCATGGACATAGTGCAAAGGAAAACAAGCCTTTGAAAATCCAGCAGAAGGAGATGCACTGTGGATCTGGCCGAGTCCATGATAAATATTGGCCAAAACAGGAACAGCAAGACTGAAAACGTAACCTTCAGCCATAAGACTGGCGACTTTAAAAACTTCTGGACGAAGAGAAGTACGTTGGTCGGGAAATACAAATGCGCACAACCAACAAGAAAGAAAGGCAGCCAAGTATGCCTTATCTTTCAGTTCATCTTCTACGCCCAACATGCAAAATAAGTCCATTTCTTTTTCGGACCAGCTGTGACGCTTGGTAGGAGCCCCATTCGGATTATGGGTCTGACGTGGACGAGAAGTCTTCTTCGGCTTTCGGGGAGGAGGTTTTTCATATTTCGAATCTCCTTTAAACCAGAAAGAAATCCACGATTTGATAGGAATTTGAAGGCAATCGCGTTGTTGAGATGCAATGTGATAGTACGCAGCAAAAAGGTACTCACAAACTTTTGGGCAATCTTCATCCTTTCGATCAGGCGAACCTAATAATTCCTTACAACAAAGAACAACTTCATCATAAAACCTACCCTTGATGGAAAGGCCTCCTAATCTCCACATGTCCCATAGAGAGATAGATAACTCTCCTGATGATGTATGAAGTGTATTTGTGGATGGACACCATGCTTCACAAAAAGCTCGAACTATATCATTATTGCGGTCATAAGTGTATAAGGAAGCCATTACAGCATCAAACAAACAAGCCTTCTTCAGTATCGGCGTATTTGAAGAAATTACGACCTCTAACCATTCCCAATAATCAGGTATATAAAAGAATTCTCCATGAATTCTTATTGAATTACCCCAACGAACTTGTTCGTCTCCAATAATTCGACGACCTAAAGTTGACTCTGGATTTTCGCCCGGCACCTTGCTATGAATTGGAGACTCTAAAAACCACGCCTTCAATGAAGAGTCGTGACTCAAAAGTCTTTCTTCTGACCATCTAGACAAAGAGGTTGAATTATTCAAGTAATGTTGTGATCCCCTAAAATTACCGCATATTGTCTCTCCTACAGGAAGTATAACGCCATTTTCAACAGGCTGATCTTTGTCCTTCAAGATGACTAAGCAGTTTTTCTCAGGATCAGGGTGCTCAGTAAAATACACCATGATGGAGATAAGTTTTTCTACACAAGAAAAAAAATGTGTCAATCTTATCCAAGAAGTTATGAAGGCAAGAAAGTAATGCATGAATAATCAATCATACAAAAAAAATATATATAACCAACTCTATAAGACACTATAGTCATCAAAACGACTGGTCTAGCAGGAGTGCATGAAGGCGAATCTGGTGACTACCCTTGCAGGTTACTCAGATCACCCAATAAAATGGGGACTGGGTCTAGCAGGAGTGCATCGTTGTAGGCGAATCTGGTGACTACCCCTGCAGGTTACTCAGATCACCCAATAAAATGGGGACTGGGTCTAGCAGGAGTGCATGAAGGCGAATCTGGTGACTACCCCTGCAGGTTACTCAGATCACCCAATAAAATGGACTGGTCTAGCAGGAGTGCATCACTGAAGGCAAGTCTGATGACTACCCCTGCAGGTTACTCAGATCACCCAATAAAATGGGGACTGGGTCTAGCAGGAGTGCATCGCTGTAGGCGAATCTGGTGACTACCCCTGCAGGTTACTCAGATCACCCAATAAAATGGGGACTGGGTCTAGCAGGAGTGCATGAAGGCGAATCTGGTGACTACCCCTGCAGGTTACTCAGATCACCCAATAAAATGGGGACTGGGTCTAGCAGGAGTGCATCGTTGTAGGCGAATCTGGTGACTACCCCTGCAGGTTACTCAGATCACCCAATAAAATGGGGACTGGGTCTAGCAGGAGCGCATGAAGGCGAATCTGGTGACTACCCCTGCAGGTTACTCAGATCACCCAATAAAATGGGGACTGGGTCTAGCAGGAGTGCATGAAGGCGAATCTGGTGACTACCCCTGCAGGTTACTCAGATCACCCAATAAAATGGGGACTGTTCTAGCAGGAGTGCATCACTGAAGGCAAGTCTAATGACTACCCCTGCAGGTTACTCAGATCACCCAATAAAATGGGGACTGGGTCTAGCAGGAGTGCATCGCTGTAGGCAAATCTGGTGACTACCCCTGCAGGTTACTCAGATCACCCAATAAAATGGGGACTGGGTCTAGCAGGAGCGCATGAAGGCGAATCTGGTGACTACCCCTGCAAGTTACTCAGATCACCCAATAAAATGGGGACTGGGTCTAGCAGGAGTGCATCGCTGTAGGCGAATCTGGTGACTACCCCTGCAGGTTACTCAGATCACCCAATGAAATAGGGGACTGGTCTAGCAGGAGTGAGATCACTGCAAGTGAAGCTGGTGACGACCGTTGCACGAAGCTTACACATTCAAGCAAGAAAGAAACAAATTGCAATAATATATGTGCAAAGAAAAAAAAATGGAAGCCAAAAGCTCTATAGTACAATCAAAGCAATTCATATGAGCGACATCCAATAAGGACATACGTGGAATATATATGCAGATAAAAAAAACGAAAATTAAAAAAAAAACGAAAAGTAAAAAAATAAATAAATAAATAAATAAAAACGAAAAATAAAAAAAAATAAAAAATAAAAAGAGAAGAAATTTTCCTACCTGGATCCCTTCTTGAATGCTCTCTGCAATTGATGTGTGCTCTCCCCTACTGAGGTTCAGTCTTATTTATAGGGGAAGTTTTAAGTTCAAATCAAAGGTTTAGATAAAGATTTGACTCAAATGAAATCCTATCTCCGGTTCAAAATTTTATGAGATAATCTTTATCTTTATCTGAACCAACTTAATTAAATTAAAATTCCTAAAAGATTATTTCAATTCAAATCAATTTGGGAATTCAAATTTTATCTAAATAATTTTATTTGGGCATACTCCAAATTTTTCTTCCAAATCAAAATTTGAGATTCAAACATCAGATTCTATGCCAAATGCAAGTTTGAATTTGGTAAAATTTTACCTCAAATAATATTTTGGGCATAATCCAAATTTTATCCCAAATGGACCAAAGTCCAAACCTCAAGTTATGTTCCATATTTTGATTAAATTGGCGCACCAAATGGAGTCAAAGTCAAGAACAAATACCTTGCATTTTAATTCCAAAATATATTTTTCGAGATTCACTCACACATAATTTGTGTCTAAATCTCGAAAAGGGGGCATTTGTTGATGGAGAAATTTTGACCAATCACGAATTGCCACGTCATTACATAAAATTAATGACGAAATTCAAGTTAATTAAATTTGGGACCAATTATAAATTGACATGTGTCCCAAATTTAATTTGAAAACAAAGTTGGCCAATTATAAATTTATAGAGCCAAATTTCTATTTGATCAATTAATTAAAATTAAATTATTTCAATCAAATAATTTAATTTGACCAATTAATTAAAAATAATAATTATTTGGATCAAATTTGGGTCTTTTAAATGTCTGGGTCAAATGGTTTTGGGTCAAATATAAACCAAATCTAAGACTAAATGGTTCAGCCCAAGACCAATAAAACCCAAGCCCAAGTTGTTAGGCCCAAAAGTTACCAGGGCCCATCCTGCGAGAACTCTATAAATAGGGGGGTTCACCACCATTTCAAGGGGTCAGAATTTTGGAAGCTCCAAGCCAGAGTCAGAGAATTCAGAGAAAACTTCATCAAGATTGAAGACTGAAGACTGAAGACTCCTTGAAATCCACAAGTTTCAAAGTGCTGAACACTTCTTGAAGATTGAAGACTCCTTCAAGATCGGAAGACTTCAAGATCCAAGAATCCATTAAAGCTTCAGACTCGAGATCAAGCGTTCCAGCCCTCGAGTGAGACACTTCCACACACAAGAGAGAGAATCAGAGGACAAACATTAGAGATTGTATATCCACACGCATACAAATATTAATACAAGTATATCGTTTATTCCACGTGTCTCCATCTCCGAAGTCTCGTGTGAACAATCTCCATTTGGAATAAAATTTTGGATTATTCCCAAATTTTGATTTGAGGTAAAAATTCTACTTGATTTTAACTTGGAGAATTTGAGCTTTGAATTTGGTTTAATTTGGGATAAAATTTGGATTATGCCCAAATTTTGATTTGAGGTAAAAATTCTACTCAATTTTAATTTGGTAGAATTTGAGTTTGGATTTTGGTCAACTTTGATTTGGGACCAAATTTGGATTATGCTCAAATTCTGAGGTAAAAATTCTACTCAATTTTAGTTTGGTAGAATTTGAGCTTGGGACAAAATTTGGATTATGTCCAATCTTGAGGAAAAAAAAAATTCTACTCAATTTTAGCTTGGTAGAATTTGAGCTTGGGACAAAATTTGGATTATGCCCAAATTTTGAGGAAAAAAAAAATTTCTACTCAATTTTCGCTTGGTAGAATTTGAGCTTGGGACAAAATTTGGATTATGCCCAAATTTTAACTTGATATAAAATTCCAAATTATGAGCTTGAATTTGGAATATAATTTGAACTAGGATTTAAGTCCAAACTTGCGGGTAAAATTTTGGATTATACCCAAATTTTATTTGAAGTGAAAGTCCAACTTATGGCTTGATATAAAATTCCAAGCTTAAATTTGGAATATAATTTGAACTGAGATGTAAGTCCAATCTTGATTTGAGATAAAATTTTGGATTATACCCAAATATTACTTGGAAGGAACTTAAATTCAACAAATATTTTAACTTTGAATTTGTAATCCATCCAAATCTTGACTTGGATTTGAGGGAGTTTTGAGCTTGAATTTTAGCCCAATCTTAATTTGCTCCGAACTTTGGAATGTACCAAAATTTGGATTTGAGACACAATTCAAATTTTATTACGAATCCAACTTCGAATAAAATTTGATTCAAATTGAATTTTGAACCATAATTGAACTTGAACATCTTTCAAACTTTAATTTGGAATGAAATTTGAGATGATTCCGATACGGTTGAATAACTAAACTTTGATTTGAGGTAACAATTGAAGTTACCAAAATTTAGGCAAAATAGTTTGAAAGTCATTTGCAACTTTGAATTGCACTTGAATATTGATAGAATTTGGCCTCCATATCATAATCTTGACTTGGTTAAAATTTGGAAAGCTGTTGTTAACCACCCACATCTTTAGTAGAGTTTTTTTTGGCAAGTAGTTTTTTTTTTTTTTTTTTTTTTTTTTTTTTTTTTTTTTTTTTACCATAACAAATTTGAGATAAAATTAAAGAGTTAGTTGGAACAAATTTTGAATATTGATTTTGTTAGGATCCAAATTAACCAATTCGGTTGTGATTTGATATTCTCCTCCACTATAAATAAAAGGGTGGTCTCCTCACAATTGCATAAAGCCTCACAGAGAAAAGAGAGGAGCAAAGAAAAACTTGCAGTTCATGTTGACGCTTGAAGTCCTCTTCTCTCTTTTTTTTTTTAACAGCAAGACTATAGTAGGAATGTGGGATGGATGAGCCTTTTTATTCTAACTTTTTTTTATTCATGTTTTTTTTTTTGTTTTTTTTTAACACTTTTTTTTTTGTTTTTTTTTTGTTTTTTTTTCTTTTTTTTTTTTTTTTTTTTTTTTTGCAACTAAGATGCAAGACCTTCAAACGTCGCCAACTTTGAAGATGAAGTGAGGCCGTCAACCGCCATCAACTTTGAAGATGAAGCGAAGTCGTCAACCGCCGCCAACTTTGAAGATGAAACGAGGTTGTCAACCGCCGCCAACTATAAAGATGTGCGAGGCCGTCAACCGCCGCCAACTTTGAAGATGAAGCGTGACCATCAATCGACGCCAACTTTGAAGATGAAGCGAGCTCGTCAGTTGCTGCCAACTTTGAAGATCAAACGAAGCCTTCAACTGTTGCCAACTTTGAAGATGAAGCAATGATGAAGTCGTCAACCGCCAACTTTGAAGATGAAGTGAGGCCCAAACAGTCAACTTTGAAGATGAAACGAGGCAGGAGCCGTCAACTTTGAAAATGAAGATGACAAGCAAGTATGGATGACACTTATAAGGTAGGGCCAACACCTGATTTGGTGGATGTGTCCCTCAGTGTTCATCTCTTACTTAGCTTCCAAACTTGAAATCGAAACCAAGCGAAAGTGGTGGGTGACACTTATAAGGTAGGGCTATGACCCTCAGTGTTCATCCCCTACTTAGCTTCCAACTTTAAAATCGAAACCAAGCGAAAGTGGGGAATGACACTTATGAGGTAGGGCTATGACCCTCAGTGTTCACTCTCTGCTAAGCTTCCAACCTTAAAATCGAAACCAAGCGAAAGTGGGGGGTGACACTTATAAGGTAGGGCTTTGACCCTCAGTGTTCATCCTCAGCTTAGCTTCCAGCCTTGAAACTGAAACCAAGCGAAAGTTGGGGGTGACACTTATAAGGTAGGGCTTTGACCCTCAGTGTTCATCCTCAGCTTAGCTTCCAACCTTGAAACTAAAACCAAGCGAAAGTTGGGGGTGACACTTATAAGGTAGGGCTTTGACCCTCAGTGTTCATCCTCAGCTTAGCTTCCAGCCTTGAAACTGAAACCAAGCGAAAGTTGGGGGTGACACTTATAAGGTACGGCTTTGACCCTCAGTGTTCATCATCAGCTTAGCTTCCAGCCTTGAAATCGAAACCAAGCGAAAGTTGGGGGTGACACTTATAAGGTAGGGCTATGACCCTCAGTGTTCATTCTCTGCTTAGCTTCCAACCTTGAAATCGAAACCAAGCGAAAGTGGGGAATGACACTTATGAGGTAGGGCTATGACCCTCGGTGTTCATTCTCTGCTTAGCTTCCAACCTTGAAATCGAAACCAAGCGAAAGTGAGGAATGACACTTATGAGGTAGGGCTATGACCCTCAGTGTTCATTCTCTGCTTAGCTTCCAACCTTGAAATCGAAACCAAGCAAAAGTGGGGAATGACACTTATGAGGTAGGGCTATGACCCTCAGTGTTCATTCTCTGCTTAGCTTCCAACCTTGAAATCGAAACCAAGCGAAAGTGGGGAATGACACTTATGAGGTAGGGCTATAACCCTCAGTGTTCATTCTCTGCTTAGCTTCCAACCTTGAAATCAAAACCAAGCGAAAGTGGAGAATGACACTTATGAGGTAGGGCTATGACCCTCAGTGTTCATTCTCTGCTTAGCTTCCAACCTTGAAATCGAAACCAAGCGAAAGTGGGGAATGACACTTATGAGGTAGGGCTATGACCCTCAGTGTTCATTCTCTACTTAGCTTCCAACCTTGAAATTAAAACCAAGCGAAAGTGGAGAATGACACTTATGAGGTAGGGCTATGACCCTTAGTGTTCATTCTCTGCTTAGCTTCCATCCTTGAAATCAAAACCAAGCGAAGCCCTCGAACTTGAACTTAGAGTACTTGAAGCGATAAAAGTTTGAACTTGAAGTACTTGACACGAGGACAACTCGAACTTGAACTTGAGACGAGCGAAGCCTCGAACTTGAACTTAAAGTACTTGAAGCGATGAAAGCTTGAACCTGAAATACTTGAAATGAGGAAAGCTCGAACTTGAACTTGAAACGAGCGAAGCCTCGAACTTGAACTTAAAGTACTTGAAGTGAGGAAAGCCCGTACTTGAACCTCAAACGAGCGAAGCCTCAAACTTGAACTTAATGTACTTGAAGTTATGAAAGCTTGAACTTGAACTTGAAATGAGCAAAGATTGGACTAGAACTTGAACTTGAACTTAAAGCACTTGAATCGATTGAAGCTTGAACTTGAAGTACTTGAAGTGAGGAGAACTCAAACTTGAACTTGAAACGAGCGATTTGAAGCGATAGAAGCTTGAACTTGAAGTACTTGAAGCGAGGAAAACTCGAACTTGAACTTGAAACGAGCGAAGCATCAAACTTGAACTTAAAGTACTTGAAGTGTGGAAAGCCCGAACTTAACCTTGAAACAAGCGAAGCCTCGAACTTGAACTCAATTTACCTTAAGTTATGAAAGCTTGAACTTGAACTTGAAATGCGTGAAGATTGAACTAGAACTTAAACTTGAACTTGAAGCACTTAAAGCGATGAAAGCTTGAACTTGAAGTACTTGAAATGAGGAAAGCTCGAACCTGAACTTGAAATGAGCGAAACCCTAAACTTGAACTTAGAGTACTTGAAGTTATGAAAACTCGAACTTGAACTTGGAACGAGTGAAGCTTGAACTTGGAGTACTTGAAGCGAGGAAAACTCGAATTGCAATTTGAAACGAGCAAAGCTTGAACTTGTAGTTTGAGACAAATGAAGCCTTGAATGACACACTTGAACAACAACTTGCACGATCATCCTTGGAAATAAAGGAATTAGAGACCAAACTTGAGACAACATTAGTCGAGCATGAAAGGCTTTCTAATTTGATTTGTGATGGAGGGGAAGACTTTGAAGCAACAGAGACTTGAGGTTACCAAAGTCCGTGAAGAGATCACCAATATTGAGTGTGCCTTTGTCATGACTGATGAAGATGCCAAGCCTTTGGCAATAGTTCGTAAAAACTTAAAGGACATACGTGAAGAATTGAGGAACTTTAAGTAGATGCCTTGACTTGATTGCCCCCTTTGTTTTCTAGATTAAATGTAAAAACACTTCATTTTTATTGTCGACCAATTGATGTTTCCTAGATTAAATAAAGAGTTAGAATTCCATTGAATTCTTTTTTTATTTTCCTTAAGGCTTGTCTCCTCTAAGACTTTTTATTTTTTATTTTTTAAACTCTTTATGCTTCCTTTGTCTATCCCATAATAAAAGTTCAAAACTTTATCTTCAACACAAAATGTTCTTTTTTTTATTGCTTTGACTGAACTTAAGTTTTTTTCTTAAGCTGCCTACGTACCCTTCAAGTGGGAAGGTCAAGTCATAACGTAGTTCAATATACAAATTTGATTTTTTTTTTGGGTCGTTCACCTTTTTAACTCATGCAGGCCAGGAGTATCATGCAGTTTAGACTAGGAGTATTTACATTTCATGCATAGAATATTTTTAAGGAACTTTCATCATCTTCCGACGTTTCAGGATCTGTTTCTTCCTCTGTGGTGATGTTGTAGCATACGACTTTGTCTTTTTCATCATCAGAGCTTTTCTCTTTCGGTCTTGTGATAATAACGTCATGTCGCTTTATTTTTAACAAACCCTCTGTATTTACAGAAACAAGCAATTTTCTCTTCATTCGTGAGGGGACCGCACTACGAATTTTCTCATCACCCTTTGTCTTTCTTGAAGTTTTTGTTATGTTAGGAACTGATATAGGGGATCGTCCTTTACCTTTTGTCGTTACACTCAACCTTTGAAAAGCTGACAGTCGTGTAGTAGGGGTTGAATGCACATTTCCTTTTTCTTCAGAAGCCATACTTAGCCTTTGGAAGGCTGAAGGTCGTGTGGAGCCAGAAGTTGGATGCTGACTTTCACCCACTACTGCAGTTGTACTCAGCCTTTGAAAAACCGAGGATCGTGTAACCGATGGTCCAATGCGATCAAATGCAGAAGTTCTATGATCTATGTTTTCTTTAGCTTCTTCAGAATCATCGATTTCTTCCACTGTAATGTGAAGTGTATCTGCAACTTTCACTTTCCCTTTTCTTGTGATTCGAACCGGCTCAGGAGATTTATATCCAAGGCCAGCTCTTGAGGTGGGTATAGCGTAACTCTCTTTTTGAAGTTTCTTCTGTGTTGAGGAAAGTTCAGGCCTTTGGTCAGAGATCCGTAAACTTTTAAACTCAGTATGCGCTGTGAAATCATAACCTGCCTTTGCCAAGAGTTTGTATGCTTTAGGGTCAAACCCCTCTTCTGTTCGTCTATCAGGCAGAGTTGCTTCTACTTGTTTGTCTTTGACCTTTTGCTTGGATATCTTTGTAAGAGGTGTGATAAAATTCTCTTTCAAAATTTCAATGTCGCCAACTCTTAAATTATTGGAGCATTCTGCAAATGGTGAATCACCCTTCTTGCGTCGAGATAAAGGAACATAACGCAAGATAGGAGCGTTTGTCTTCTTCTCTTATGAACATAGTATCCTCTCATTTTTCGCCACTTCAGCTTTTGTTTGGCTAGGAGATACCCTGTTTTCCTGATTATTAAAAGCACCCGCTTTTTCATTCAGCTCTTTTTCTGTGCTTGGTTGTCGCTCTGATTTGTCACTATTTCTTATCAAAGGAACTTCTGACGGCATAGCTTCCCCTACACTGTCATTCTTCATATAAAACTTCGCGTCTGCATAATGAGACTCAGCCTCTGAAAAGGGGTTGGTATCAGCATCGACCTTCTGTTCGCACGATTTTAAATTCCGCAAGCGTACGGGTCGTGACAAGTAATATAGTGATTTTGAGTATAGAGTATCGTCTCCACAGGGATTGGATTTATTCAATTAAGTACCACGAATAATCTTGCTTAGCTTTATTTAGAGAACCAAATCTAATGCCGGAAAGAATAACAAAAAGCTAATCTAGAAAGCAAAAGATAAATGGTGACACAATTTGATGGGATAATTCTAGAGTGGTTGATTTTATCAATTGGACCTTTAATCGCTTAATCAATTAACTAATATGGATTAACAAATCATTTGATTCATAAGTCTAGAAGCCTAATTTCAAGGATTCTCCTGTCGGTCTCCTCCTATCTCATACCGTTCAATAAAGAATCTCCTTTCAGTCTCATCTTTATTTACTTAGCATGGCATTACGACCCTTCAGTACAACCTCTAACGTTATTTATTCTCTCCCGTGTCACCCGGGTAAATAACCGTTAGTCATGCATCCAGTTCTAGTCTAAGCTTCTCTCCGTCGAGTTTCCACATAGTAACAATTCATTTAATCAGTGATCAGTTGATTAAAAGCATTACGGACAAAATGCACAAATGAACAATAATGACAATTAAACCACATCAATTCATTAATTCAGCAGAGGTTCAACATCTAAATCAATCTCATAGAATTTAGGAATTTGCTACTCATAATCACTAAAATTCAATAATTCCTAATCACAACAATTCTAGAAACTAAAACATAAAGGAAAAGGGAAGAGAAATGCTCATAAAAGTGTCGATCTCCTCGATCCCGCGCCGACCTCCTTCGATCCCGAGCTCCAAAGATCTTCAACAAAGCTCCAAAACTCTCCCAAAAATCCCAAATTTTAGAGTAGACTCTAGAATGGGGTGAAAACCCACAAATTGGCACACAATCTTCATTGCAAAAGGCTCATTTTATAGGCTCCCAGCAGGCACAGCGTCGAGACGCTACAAGGACAGCGTCGAGACGCTCTGACGTCATCTTTTCTTGGGCTCCAAGACGTCTCAGCGTCGAGACGCTACTTGGACAGCGTCGCGACGCTCTCGCGATTTTGGATCTTTCCACGCAGCTGCCTAGCGTCGAGACGCTAGGCCCTGAATCTTCAATAAAGGCCCGATTTTGACTCCATTTTTGGGCCTCCAACTTTCTTTTGGCCCAAATACTTTTTGTAATTGATTTTGGACTTTTTTCTTGACCCAAATTGATACTTTAAGACTTGAAATTCATGAATTTGGGCTTCTAATTCATTCTTCTTGGCTTTTTGGACTCAGATCTTCAATGTAATTCTTCAAATTGCTCCAAAAGCCTCCAAAATCATCCAAAATCTCTTAAAATTCCGGTTTTGCTTCCTTGGCTCGGTTTTCTAAAATTTAAACAGAAAATAGCATTAAAGCACACAATTCAAGCACAAAACTAGCTTAAATTAATAGGAAAATGATGACATTTTTGCATGTCATCACCTTCTTGATACCATCTTGATAGAATTTGAAACATTGGTGCAGCGTGGAAGTAACCACTCCATTTTCATGAATCCAGGGACGACCTAGTAACAACTTGTAGGTGGTCCTAGAGTCTATAACATGAAATAAGGTGTTGGCCTTTAAATCTCCGATAATGAGCTCTAGGCGAATCATGCCAATCGCGCGTTGCCCGCCTTGGTTAAATCCTTGAATTACCAACTTACTATTTGACAATTCTTGCATCAGAATGTCTAGTTGGTTCATGGTAGACTTGGGCATTATGTTAACGGCAGAACCATCATCAATGAGAATTCGACTAACTTTTTGCTCTCTGATGTAGCCTGAGACAAACAAAGGCCTATTATGAGGCTTTGACCCAAGTAGTAGATCTTCATCGGTAAAGGCTATGGACGTGCAACATGGAGCAACATTATTTTTTTGAGAAGTAGATGGTTTACAATCCTTTAACACCTCAATAAGAGTATTTTTGGCCTCTTGAGGAAGTGACAGTAAATCATCTATATTGAAGGATGGTAGGTCTTCCAGTTTCGTGATTACTTCTGACGTGGTTGATGTAGGATTGTCATCTTCTGTCACATTAACTACGTGACATGTAACGGTTTGATTGATTCTTGCAAGAAAAGTTCTGGGGAAGAATTCTTTTAGAGTTATTGGATGTGGAGATTGGATATGCTCCTCACTTTCTTCTAAGATAGGCTTGAGCTTTCTCGTGTACTTCTTCCCATTTTTCCTTCGAGGCCTGTTTTTTCTTTTGTGTTCTTGAAACAAACGAGATTCCTTCTGAACCCAATTTTGCTTCCTGTTCTTCCGTCGGGTTACGAGTGTCCAGCCTCCATCTTCATCTTCAATTTGCTTAATCTTTTCTTGAAGATCCTCATCGTAGATAGTCCTTTCTGGGAAGTCATTTCCTGGGGCCTCTGGTTGAGACCAAACGATAATAGGATCGAAGGTACCAAATTGGATTAAGTTTCCTCTCTGATCATAAGGTAAGCTTATAGGCGGCTGGTTGCTAGGATGAGTTACTATGGCGGCGTGATTTGCTTGAGCTATTTCATCAATATCTAGCTCGATCTTCTTTTCTCGAGCTAACTTCAAGATTAACTCTTTTAGTACAAAACATTTCTCCACAGGATGGCTAACAACTTGAAGATATTTACAATAGTTGGGGTCATTTATTTTACCCTTCTCTTTGGGTCGTTTGCATTCAGGGAGTTCAATAAGTCTATTTTCCAACAGTTGCTCTAACATATCCGAGATGTCAGTGTCTGGAAAATGATAGACTTTTTCTTGTCTTTCTTTTAAAGTCAAGCGCCGTTTCTCGCCTTCATTTTGACGCTTCTCTATTTTCTTTTCTCTTCTGTTAGAGGTAAACTTTAGGGGGGTCGTATTGACAACCATGGATTCTCTTGTAGCACCCTTCAAGGTTTTCTCGGTGCTCTTCACTTCTTTCTTCTCCTTTTTCGCATCGGGGATTGGAAAGTCTTTATTCCCTCTAGTAGCAATACTTAGCTCCATGTCATGAGCGCGAGTTGCTAATTCTTCAAAGGTGCGGGGTTTTATGCCCTGCAATATATAAAGAAGTTCCCAGTGCATTCCTTACATGCACATTTCCACAGCGGATAATTCAGTGAGTCGATCTTTGCAATCAAGACTCAGAGCTCTCCACCGATTAATATAATCAATGACAGGTTCATCCTTCCGTTGCTTTGTACTTGTGAGCTCCATCATGCTAACAGTTCGCCTTGTGCTGTAAAAGCGATTTAGGAACTCTCTTTCAAGTTGTTCCCAACTGTCGATCATCCCTGGCTCTAAATCAGTATACCAATCAAAGGCATTTCCCTTTAAGGTTCGGACGAATTGTTTAACCAGGAGATCTCCACGAGTCCCAGCATTCTCGCATGTTTCAACGAAGTGAGCAATATGCTGCTTAGGATTCCCCTTTCCATCAAATTGTTGAAATTTTGGAGGTTGAAACCCGGTAGGCATGCTCAAGTTGTCAATTCTCTTAGTGTATGGTTTGGAACACATAAGAGAATTTTGGGTAGGCCCACCATATTGAGCTCTAATGGAGCTCATAATCATATCTTGGAGTTGCTGAACAGACAGCGAAGCAATTGAAGTGGAATGTTGAGGCTGGTTTTCTTGCATGACAGCCTTCCCTTTGTCATTATTCTTTGCAACGGGTGTTTGGCTTGATTCAGCAATATCACGACTTTCAATGTGATTTTTTAGAGAGACAATTTCACAATCTCTCTCTTCAACCGCCTTCATCAGCATGTTGACTTTCCTTTCCAGTTCAGCCATTTTTTCTTCGCTCGTACCTATGTCAGCCATCATTACAGACATCACGTCAGGATCTGATATCTCCTTTGCCTGCTCAGAAGATGAAGTAGAATAGTCAAATAAAGGATTTTCTTGGATGACCATTCCACCTTGATTTGGATCTGTCATCTGGGTCCATATCATATTTGCAATGACAGAGGCTTGTTCTTCTTCTAGCTTTTGAATTTCCTTGGAGCGTCCACGAGTAATTGGTCCCTTGTACGAGTCGCTTGAAGTCTTGGAAGCAGCTTTCTTTGATGCCATCGCTTCTTTAGAACTTCTTTTTTTTTGTTTTTCATAGATCTTGGATGAAAGAAAGAGATGAAAGGTAGAGATGTCCCACCGGGCGTGCCAAACTGTTCACACGAGATTTTCGAAGAGAAAATTTAATTCGTGAAACGACTTCTTGTATATTGATTTCTATGTATAAGTAATTGTGGAATACAGTCTCTAGTTACACTCATTTGATGCTTTCTCTCAAGGTAGCTTTGATCTTACAAAGTCTTCAAGAAACTTTAATCTTCGGAGTCTTGAAGGTTTGTTCACCTTTGAAGGATTCTACTGGATGATTGAAGTAGATTTCAGGCTTCAAGTCTTCAGTCTTTAGATGACTTCACTTCAATCTTCAAGCTTGCAGGAAAATCTAGATTTTGGTCTTCAAAGTTTTGTGGGAGGATTGGAGCTTCAATCTTCAGGATCTTGTAGACAACTTCAATCTTCTAAATCTTTAGGGTCTTGCAGAGAACTTTGATCTTTTGAATCTTGCAGAGGCTTCAGTCTTCAGAGTCTTGGAAGAAGCTTCAAGCTTTTGAACTTTGCAGAAGCTTCGATCTTCAGAGTCTTGCAGTAGGATCTGGACTTCAATCTTCAAGATTCTTGCAGGAGGAATGGAGCTTCAATCTTCAAGTATTGTAGGAGGATCAGAGCTTCAGTCTTTAGAGTCTTCTGAAAGCTTCAATCTTTCTGCCGCCCCTTCCAAATGAGCCAAGGACTCCTATTTATAGAGTTCCCAAAGGCTTTAATGGGCTTGGGCTTGAATTGGGCTTGGGCCCATCTATGGGCCTGGATGAGTTTTTGGGTTTCAGGCCCAATTATCTTAATAACATTGGGTTTAAATTGAACCAAATCTAACATAAACTTAATCTTACTTTAATTTAATTTTATGAACTTTAGGCTAAATTGAATAAATGATCATTTGATCTTGAGTTTAATCATCGTTGGATTCGATCAAGACCGTTAACACAATTAGACGACCACAAAAGGACACGTGGCCTTTCTTATTTTGCCATAATTAATTCTGAGATATGTATTAATTCATGACACCTCAAAATTAAATAATGACGTGGCAATCTCTAATTGGTTGGAAAATTTCTATGCCAACAAACATAAAAAAGAAAAAATAATAAGAAAATGAAAGAGAAAGAAATAACGGGGAAAAAAAAAAGAAAGAGAAAAAAGAAAGACAAAGAAGTGGTAAAAAATAAAGAGAGGAAGAGAAGATATTGGTGTAGGAATGAGAGAGAGATATGGATACATGTATGAAAAAAATAAATAATAAATAAAAAACAAAATTGGAGAAACAACTTTGTGTAGTTTCTCAAATTTTGCCTCTTTTTTAGAAATGTTTCTAGAAATTTAGAAACTAGAAACAAGGATGAGTTATCGAACATGTTTGATTCTTAAAAAATGAAAAACGGGAACAAGAGACACAAGGAACAGAAACGTTATAACAAACTCTTAAATTTTCAATATGTCCTTTCACTTTTTAATAGTAATTTGAGAAACTACTAAAAACGCTAGGAGGATGAACAAGTATTTATACCCCTCTTCACCACTGAAGAAGGGACCCGAATTCTATCCCTAAAAAATATTCTATATTCTCTACTCTCTCCTCTTGCTCTTACTTTTCCACTCCCTACCGTTCTGCTTGCTAACTTAAGCATCGGAGCCGGTGTTGCGAGCACCACACCGGTGTGCAGGTTTACTGTCTTGCAGGCCACACCTTCCCCTCTCATCTACAAATTTACCGTTGGTGGCACGTGAGGTCAGGTGAGTTCCCTCTGACCAAAATCGACCATCAACATGAAATATATTTCTTTCTTTCTTTTTCTCCAAAATACAATCTCGAAGCACACCGATGAATAACCAATGAGATAATAAACTAATCTTTATGATGCCACTTTTTATGTTTTACCAACTTTAGTTTACAACTATTATATGTATTTTAATTTTAATTATATATCTTTTATTATTTTTTTATCTCTTACATTATAGTTTAATGTCAAATATTTACTATTTGAGCTAGATGAAAAATATATTTATTCAAAAGTTAACTTTCACCATAAAAGAAATATATTCCATAGATTTCAAACCACGTGCAAAGTATTTCATATTCATTGTAAATATTTTCAAAAAAAAAATCATTGTAAATGAACATAGAACAAGATAATATAACATACAAAAAAATGTTATTTTTAAAGAGGTTATACTTTATTAAATACTTTAGTTTTTTTTTTTTAAAAAAAAAATCAACTTATATAATTCTTATGAAATATATTTCTTTCTTTCTTTTTCTCCAAAATACAATCTCGAAGCACACCGATGAATAACCAATGCGATAATAAACTAATCTTTATGATGCCACTTTTTATGTTTTACCAACTTTAGTTTACAACTATTATATGTATTTTAATTTTAATTATATATCTTTTATTATTTTTTTTATCTCTTACATTATAGTTTAATGTCAAATATTTACTATTTGAGCTAGATGAAAAATATATTTATTCAAAAGTTAACTTTCACCATAAAAAAATATATTCCAAAGATTTCAAACCACGTGCAAAGTATTTCATATTCATTGTAAATATTTTCAAAAAAAAAAAAATCATTGTAAATGAACATAGAACAAGATAATATATAGTTTTAGACTTCTAGGCACCATCTTTCTTTTTTTATTATTATTATTTTCAATTAAAGCAATGAAATTTAACGTGCATCGCACTTGTTTTTAAACTAGTATTAAAAAATTCACTCATTTTACAAGAATTAATCTTTTCCTCATTGGCAATGACTCCTTAAGCCCCTCGACCGCATGCCAATTAGTGTTTGAGTTTGAGCTCACTTAAACATTTTCTTTGGTTTTTTTTTTCACTTTTAAGTTCGTTTTTTTATTACCGTCCAGTGTCCGAGTTCGAGTCCACCGAAGCGTATGTTTTTATTTTTTCGCTTTTAAGTCCCTTTTTTATTAAAAATATATTACAAAAAACTGTTTTCTTTTTCTTTTTAAATAACTTTTTGGGAAAAATACACTTTTGGTCCCTAAGTTTTAAAACTGAACAAAAGTACCCCTAAGGTTTGGATTTCGTTACAATTTTGGTCCCTCCGTCCAATTTTCTGTTAAACCCTAACAGTTTGCTGACGTGGCACTATTATTATAATAAAAAACATTTATTTTTAAATTTTTTAAATATAAATCTATTAAAATAATAAAATATTAAATATTATTATTTTTAAATAAATTTATTTATTATTTTCTTCTCCTTCTTCATCAATTCATCGTCTTCTTCTTCAAGTATTTCCAGCAGCCACCCTCGCTGACCAATGCTTCCCGCCGTCCGTCGTTCGCCGCCGCCCACCGGCGGCGACGAAGATTTGTTTTTTTCTTTTTTTTTTCTTTTTTCTCTCTCACCGTCCCTCTCTCTCACTGTTATATTCTCTCAGTGCCCCTCACAGTCCCTCTCTCTCACTGCCTCTCACCGTTCCTCTCTCTCACTGTCCCTCTCTGTCACAGCGATTTTGTGACCCACAAAGAAACGAAATCGTGACCCAATCCCCGTTCCAGATCGCCTGCTCCTTTAAAAAAAACGAAACGAAATCTTTCTTATTCTTCTCCACGAGATATGCACGACAGATCTGGCGGGTTGTTGTGGGTGTTGTGCAGATCGGGCTGTCGTGACCCAATCCCCGTTCCAGATCGCCTGATAATTGTGACCCACGAAGAAACGAAACGAAATCTTTGTTCACACCCAATCCCCGTTTTACTTCTTCTTCTCCATGAGATATGTGCGACAGATCTGGAGGGTTGTTGTGGGTGTTGCACAGATCGGGATGGTGTGGGTGTCACGCAGATCTGGAGAAATGAAGGAGAAGAAAATCGCGTGGATGAAGGCTGTTGTCGCGCCGGCGTGGGTTGGTGGCCGGAACGGGGAGCAAAAAGAAAAGTTTATGCTGGTCGTCGGCGGTGGGGTGGTTACCGGAATGAGGAGCAGTCGTCGGCAGTAGGGTATTGAGAAGAAAAAGACGAATGGGAGGGAAAATCAAAATGAAGGGAAAAAACAGAAGAAAGAAAAGAAAGGAGAAGAAGAGAAGAAGGGAAGAAGAAGAAAGAAGAAGAAAAAAAAAAGAGAGGGGAAGAGAAGAAAAGAAAAGAAAAAAAAAGTCGTCGTCGGCGACGGCGAGCTGTGGTCAGTCGCCGGTCGCCGGTCGTCGGAGACTTGAAGAAGAAGAAGAAGATGTGGGAAGAGATGAAGAAGAGGGGAAGAAGAGGGGGAGAAGAAAGAGATTTTTTATTAATAATTAAAATAATAATAGAATAATAAAAAAATAATATTTTATTGTTTTTATTTATTTTTATTTAAAAAAATATAAAAAATAATTTTTTTATTAAAATAATAGTGTCGCGTCAGCAACCGTTAGTATTTAACAAAAAAATAGACGGCAGGGACTAAAGTGCTCCTCATCTCAAACCTCAGGGTTATTTTTGTTGAGTTTGAAAACTCAGGGACCAAACTGTTACTTAACCCAAACCTCAGGGACCAAAAGTGTATTTTTTCCTAACTTTTTTGTTTTCGTTTTCTTATAAAACTTTTATAAGTATATATATAAGTTATCACTCTCATTGATTTAATACTTAGAAAACTATACAAGGAAATAAAATTAGACCTATAATATTTTTAATTGCTAGTAGATTGTTTTTTTAATATTTAATTCTATTTGAAAAACTATAATTATTATGATTTTCATTTTTATATACTTTTATTAAAAATGAGTAAAAGATACCATTTTTGTCTTTTATTTTGAGATTTGTTTTATTTTAGTTCTTGTGTTTACAAATGTCCAAATTTAGTCATAGTTTTTTTTTTTTTTTGGTCTAGTCCTCCTTCTATAAATTTTGGAAACATATTCACATCGTGTCTTTTCTTAAATGGAAATTGTTGATGCCAAAATCTGGGTAGACAAAACTCACCTGACCTTCACGTGACACCTACGGTAATTTTATATAGGGGGAAGACGTGGCCTGCAAAATAAGGTAAATCTGCACACCGATGTGGTGCTTGCCACACCGCCTCCGATGCTTAAGTCAGTAAGGAGTAAGATGAGAAATCAAGAGAATTAGAGGAGGAGTAGAGTCAGAAAGTAGAGTTCTGGATCCCTTCTTCAATGACGTAGAAGGGTTTATATACATTTTCCTACCTTAGGGTTTCTAGGCATTTGGAGACGATTCGGGTTGAACCAGGTGGAACCAGAACAGCTAAGGGACTCTAGGAGCCATGCGGAGGGGGAAAGACTCGGCCCACGCATGTGAGCAAAGAGTCGACCTCGGCATGGACCAAGGTCGAGCATGGGCCACAGGGCTGGGCCAAGCCTGGCCCAACCCCTTCAGCTCGCCTCTCCTTCGGGGTCCGCCTTCTGGTCGCGTTTTCGGGTTGGTGTTGTGTTGTCATGCTTAGTCCTTGAATTTTGGAGTGGTCCAAAATTACCTATAACAGAAATTATTATCATTATTTTACCAAATTTATTACAAATTTACTTCAAACTACTAAAATAATTACTAATTTTATGGTTTATTGAAAGTATGCGGACTAAATTTGGACATTTAAAAGTATACAGACTAAAATGAAATGAGATCTAAAGTACATTGACCAAAATGGAATTTTAACCTAAAAAATGTCGATAATTTTTTCTATTGAACAAACTAATATTAAAATATATCAAACCCCCCAATATAAAGTTCTGGATCTGCCACTAGACAAGATTATGATCATAGAAGCAGCTGATTCATTTCGTTTGTTGTCTTTCGAAGTCGTATTGGAAGCTTCGTATTAGTCTCCAAACCCCGATGTTTTATTAGAGAATGTGGCAGCGACAAGAAGATGAAGGTGGATGATTGTGGGGGTGGAGGAGAAGAAACGACAATTAGGCCTTTTTTTGGTCTTAAGTTCCATACCTTTATTTTGACCCAAAATTTTGTAAGTTGTATCAATTTTAACCCCAAACTTGCATAATTGTTACAATGTAAACATTCGATTAATTTTCCGGACAAGAAGAAACTTTTGATATTCAACTTGAAAATGAGGAAACTAGTAATGAACAGCAAGCTTCAACCTCAAACCAAAGTGAACAAGATATGAGTCTACAACCTGAAAACAATCTAGAACAAATTAGTAGTGAGAATCCTTCTGATCTTGACACACAAGCTACACAAATGCAAGAAAACTTAACAGATTATCAGTTAACTCGTGATAGGCAGAGAAGAACTATTAGACCACCATCTAGATTCGAACAAGCCGACTGTACAATAGAGTTACCAGAATCTGCAGCCTATGCACTTTTATGTAATGAAGAAGATGAAAGCCTAGAACCACTTACATTTGAACTAGGGGTGAGCATTGTAGACCGAAAAACCGATCCGACCGACCGAAACCGACCGAACCGACGTCGGTCGGTCGGTCGGTGGGCCTAAAAAAGCCCAAACCGACCGAACCGACCGATATGCCTTCATTTATTAAAAAAAAAAAGTAAAGAGGAAAAAGCAATCTGTTGTGCAGCTGTACTAACACATCAAGTCATCCATCAATCCTATTTATAGGTCATTATTACCTATATAGCTATAGGTAATAATTATTTATTTTTTTAAAAAAATATTTTTTATTATTTCTTTTTCTCTTACATCAGATCTCTTCTTCTCCTTGCTTTCTCTCCATCTTCGTTTTCTTTCTCCTTTCACTTCTCTTTCTCTTTTTTTTTTTGTTTATCTTACTTTCTCTTCATCTCCGATCTCCTTCTCTCTTTTTTTATCTTTAATTTGTTGGCAAAAACATTGTTTCGCCTCGTCGGAACTGTGTTTTTTGTTCGCCTGAGCTTAATATTTTTTCTTTTCTGGTCTCTCTTTCTTCTTCATCTCTTTCTCTCTATTTTCTTCGCCGGAGCTTAACTTTTTTTCTTCGCCGGAGCTTAACTTTTTTTCTTCTCTCTTTCTTCTTCATCCCTTTCTCTCTATTATTTTCTGTCGGAATCGTGCTTTTTCTTGGTCGGAGGCCACAACCTATTATGTGTTTTTTTCTTCTTCTTCGTTCTCTCTTTCTTCTTCCTTTCTTTCTCTCTATTATTTTTTTTCGCCGGAACCGCGCTTTTTCTTCGTGTTTCACAGCGAACCTCCAAAACTGACCGAAAACCGACCGAGATTTGTTCGTGGTCGGTCGATCGGTTTCACTGACCTCTGGAAACCGACATCCACCGACCGACTAAAACCAACGTGTCGGTGGTCGGCGTCGGTTTGAGCCCAAAACCGATGCCGACCGACCGATGATCACCCCTAATTTGAACAAGCCATAAATTCAGAGCATAAGACACAATGGCAAATTGCTATGCAAGAAGAAATGAACTCTTTGGCAAAGAATAAAACATGGATATTAGTAGAGAAACCTGAAAATCAAAAATTAGTTGCTTGCAAATGGTTGTATAAACTTAAACCAAGCATTAAAGGGGATGATAAGCCTAGGTTTAAAGCTAGGCTCGTAGCCAAAGGATATACTCAGCAATATGGCATAGACTATACATAGATTTTTTCACCGGTAGTGAGGTATTCATCCATTAGAGTGATGTTGTCTATAGTTGCTCAATTTGACTTAGAATTAGAGCAAATGGATGTTACAACAGCCTTCTTACATGGGGAGCTTGAGGAAGAGATTTATATGTCACAACCCCTCGGCTTTGAAGTAAAAGGGAAAGAAAATTTTGTATGTAGGCTATTAAAATGTTTGTACGGTCTAAAACAGTCTCCTCGATAGTGGTATAGAAGATTTGATAATTTCATTCAAAGTTGTGGTTTTGTTAAAAGTATGTATGACAGTTGTGTTTACATTAAAAGAGAAAATGAAATAGGTGTCTTGTACCTACTTCTCTACGTAGACGACATGTTAATAGCCTCACATGATGTAAACAAGATTGAGAAACTTAAATCACAACTTAAGAGTGAATTCGAGATGAAAGATATTGGGCCAGCAACTAAAATTCTGGGGATGAATATCAGTAGAGATCGAAAGGTAGGGATTCTGAGAATAAAGCAATCAGACTACCTTGAGAAAATTGTAAAGAAATTTAGATTGGATAAAGCAAAATCAGTATGTGTACCCTTAGCTAATCACTTTAGGCTTTCGAAAAACCACTCACCAACCACTGAGGATGAAAGAAATGAAATGAAGCTCATCCCTTATTCTAGTGTTGTAGGAAGTTTAATGTTTGGAATGACTTGCACTAGGCCGGACATAGCTTTTGCTATGAGTGTGGTGAGTAGGTATATGGGTGATCCAGGCAAGCCTCATTGGGAGGCTGTAAAATGGATTTTAAGATACATTAAGGGTAGCTCAAATCATGGTTTGATATATTCAAGAGGGAGTTCAAAACAGAGTGGTTTATTAGGGTATGCTGATGCAGACTTTGCTGCAGATTTAGATAAAAGAAGGTCCACTTCAGGCTATGTTTACACCTTATTTCAGAACACAGTGAGCTGGAGATCCAATCTCCAATCAGTAATAGCCCTCTCCACAACTGAATCCGAATACATCTCCCTTGCAGAGGCAGTGAAAGAAGGTATATGGCTGAGAGGTCTAATTATTGAATTGCTTGGTACAACTGATTCTCTCCTTGTTTTTAGTGACAGCCAAAGTGCAATAGCACTTTCGAAGAACCCTCAATATCATGATCGTTCGAAGCATATCGACATTAGGTATCATTACCTAAGGGAGAAGACCATAAATGAAGAGGTGAAGCTGGAAAAAGTAGCTTCAGTAAACAATCCAGCTGATATGCTTACCAAGCCATTAACAGCCACAAGAATGCAGTACCTGCTAGACCTACTTAAGGTAGGAGTTGGCTGAGTTCAAAAGTTAATGGCAATGATCTTCAAAGGCAGCAGCTGAGAGATACTTCAGAGTATATATGTACATGTCAAGAGGGAGATTTGTGAAGATGAAGACCCCATTTTATGCCACGTCATATATATACTAATCCACATCAGAAGCCACGGAGGACAAGAACCATTCTGAGTTGTATTCCAGATCAATATTTCCTAATCTTCAAGCTTATTTTCACTTGTATTTTGTTGGGCCCTACTTCCTCATGTTAGTTACAACAGAATGCATTTTAAATATCAGGTTAACATTCTCCTTCGTGAATGAGGGATTTTTGGGTGAGTGTAGAGTGAATGGTAAGGTTGGGAAATATTTCTTCTCTGGGATGCGAGGCTGTGTGTAAGGAGATTTTTTTCCATTTTTGTATTACTCCATGGCTGAGCATTTTTGCTGATGAATAAAGGATCGATCAGAGCTGCCTTTGAGAGTGGATGTAGACCATCACACTGATGGTTGAACCACTATAAAATCCTGTGTATTTCTCTTCCTCTCTCACTGATTAGTATTTTGTTTGTTCGTAGTTTTCATCACATTCTTCTAATTAGTATGGAAAAAATAACAACAAAAGAAGGAAAATATTAGCAACAAGAAAAAACTTTAAAGAAGCCTCTAAAATGGTTTTGCTTTCAATGACTATCAATGATAGCCAACTCCTAAAAAAGAAAAAAGGACTCGAAGTCTATCAATGACTATTATTTAAGGTTAGTCAATTGAACTTATATATCTACATTTCTTAAATTAAATAATAAATTTTATTTATTTTTCTGTAAAAATACATGTATTTCTCATTAACTAATGATCCTGACACGTAAGATTAGAAAATGAGTTTTTTTTTTTATAATTAATGGAAATGTGAATATCTTATTAATTAATTTATTTAATAAATATATTAAAACGAAACCAAAATTAATGAAAAATAATATAAAATAATAACTAAAAGCTCATTAACAAACAGAGAAAAAAAAAAGGAAAAGAGAAAAAATAACGAAAGAGAGAAAAAAAAAGATTAAGAAATAGGGATGGTAAAGAAATTGCGGAAAAGAGAGAGAAAAAAAATATAAGGAAATGGTAAAGAAAAAAATAGAGAGAGAAATGAGGGGAGAAAGAGAAGAGAGAAGTATAGGATGGAGAGAGAGATGAGTGTACATGTATGAAAGATGGAAAAAGAAAAAACAGAAAAGGTTCTGTTTGATAATCATTTGGTTTTTGAAATTTATGTTTGTTTTCTTCCAATTTTCGATTTTCATCTTTGGACACATTTGACTTCTTGACCCATTTTCAAAAACAAAAACAAGTTTTTAAAGATACTTCTTTTAGTTTTCAAAATTTGAGTTGATTTTTGAAAAAGTGGGAAGAAAGTAGATAACAAAATAAAAAACTTTATAGGTGGGAGTAGTGTTCATAGACTTAATTTTAAAAAAACAAAAAACCAAATGACTATCAAACGCTAGTTTCTCAAATTTTGTTTGTTTGTTGTTTTTTTTTTTTTTTCTGAAAACATTTTAAGAATTTAGAAACAAGAAACAAGATGAGTTACCAAACATGTGTTTTTTAAAACATGAGAAACAGGAACAAGAAACTGCGTTTTCGTTTTTGTTTTTGTTTTTGTTTTTAATTTTATTAAATCATCTCAGCCGGATCGATTTCCTCGTCTGGGCTTTTATCTCAGGCTTCTATAGTTGAGATGGGCTGGATAAAATTGGGTCGAGTCTACGGATCCAGTTGACAGAACATTCCTTCAGGTTCCCGAGTTTTCTCTCGTCGACGATTTCCCTCCATGCTGTTTGGCGCCAATCTACCCGCTGTAAGTACTGCGATCGGTTTCTCATTTATGATTCTCTCCAATCCGTTTCTCACTCATACTCTTTTCTGATCGCGAATGCATCTTTGTTGTCTTGGCAGTTGGCTCTCTGTGATTTCATTTTAAATTTTCAAGAAATCAATCCATTGTGCTTTGTGCCATTTGTGTTATGGATATCGATTTTGGATGCAAATATTTCTATCTGATACTTCTTGCATTTTCCCCTTGAGAAATTCGATTACGTTTTCATCTTGCTGGTATCTGGCAACATATTTTGCGAAGACACTTTTTTCGATTAGATATTAGTTGTTTGGATCTATCTTTGTATGTTGAATTATTGATTAGTTGGTGTTCGTAGAAGTGGAATCTTCGCAAAAATAGCCAATCGATTTGATTGATTTTTCCTGTTATGAGCATGTGATCAAGTTGCTCTCGTTGTTTATAATTGGCATGATCGTTGCAGATGTGGACGGACACAACTTCACCATGATGTGAAGCTCTTCGACTGCTGGAGGTTTGGTGCTTATCTTTACATTCCAATTTGTCATATTCTAGTTGCAGTCGTAAGCAAGATGAAATGTTGATTTAGCTTTTTGTAAAACTCTGCTATCTTATATGCACCATACATTTGTTAACCAATTGGTGGACAGTGTTTTCCGTCCAACTTTATAATCACATACACCTGACAATAATTGATTTAGACTAATGCTCTTTTAACCAAGGCGGTTTGTTTAGCTCTGGATCTGAGGAAGGAAGGATTTCGAGCTGTATCATTGATTATATTTTTTTTTTCAATTAAATGGAGTTAGAATATCAGCAGCGAGTTTCATTTTCCCTAAAGATGCTTATGTGCTTCATGATCTTTTCCGTTCAGATCCAAATTCTGTTCTAGCATTCACTCTGAATTATGGTATCATTAATTGAGGTGACTGGTTTCTGATAAATTGCATATGTAATATTTTTGGGAACAGCAAGAACAACGGGTAGGTTTTACGGAAATGGGAAGTTTTTCTTCCTGCCTATTGAGTGTGCTCAATCGGGTTCATACAGGATGTCTTCAAGCAGATGATTCGAAATGGAAAAGACTCAGAGTGTATATTCTTGGACTTGATCCCCGCGTGATCTTTGGGATTGGGAATATATTGAACTTGCCCCTGTAATTTTTGGGAGAGTTAGGCTAATCAATATCTATCCCACATCACCCCAATATCAGAGTTGTAGGTCCCATGTTCAAGTCCCCTTCTATACACCATAAAAGGAATTCTCTTGATTGAGGAGAATGACGTGAGGCATGAGGTATCTCTTTATCATGGAGGTAGGCTTGTTGATTTTTCCCCTCCCTCACGCACAACCTACATTCGCCAAATTGAATTCATAAGAAGACGCCTTTGAAGAGATGAGTTCAAATAGAGTAGACTTGAGAATGCGTTCCCAACTTAATCTTGGACGGTGTACATATAAATGAAGAAACAATTAAGTTTGACCTTTTCCTCTCAGCTACAACTTCCAGGAGAGTTGGTTTATGACATCTATCCTCCATCAAATTTCTTGATTTAGTCTCTATGCTGGAGCACAAATCGTATCTTATGGAAAATGTGTGATTTGAATTCTTTATTGTAACCGAAGAGTTGGCAGTGTTATGATATATGTTATTTGGTTATTATGTCCTTTATCGTAATTGTACATTCCTTAAGTTAGGGTTTTCTTGTATTCCTATATATATGGGTTATTCTCTTATGTGAATGATAAGAAATACTTTTCCCTAATACTTTGTACATGGTATCAGAGCGTCTAGGGTTTTAGAATTCTCTCCTTGGCGGCTAGGGTTTTCCTCTAGGGTTAGGGTTTGTAGTTTGAGTCACCTCGTTTGAGTGGCCGTTTGTCGTCACCACCTACCTAGGAAGGAGCGCCGCCGTCAGGAGAGTGGAAGCGCCGTCGCCGATCGTCGGAAAACGCCGCGCGTGAGTCACACGCGCCGCCGAAGGGATCTGCAGCCGCCGCCACGCGCCGGCGCGTGAGGGCGCGTGGGCCGTCCGTTTTTGTTTCCGCCGCCTGGGTTCGTCTCGCCTTGTGATTTCCGGCCAGCCTGTGTGATTAGATTTCAGAATATCACATTTTTTGGTCTCGGGTTGTGTAGTTTTCTTCGGTATCAAGCTGTTTTTTGCGATTCAGTTCTGTTTTTTGTGGTTTATTGAAGTTTTTCAGCGGTTTTAAGCTACCAATGGCTGAGCTGAAACCTTTGGTCATATCTAATGGAGTTCCCCTTTCTTCGAAGTTCACAGAACATAAGTTAAATGGCTCCAATTACTATGAATGGAGTCGTACAATTCGGTTTTATCTACGAAGCACTGAGATGGATGACCATATCACTGAGGATCCGCCAGAGGATGACACAAAGAAGAAGGTTTGGCTTAGAGATGATGCTCGCTTGTACTTGGGTATAAAGAATTCTATAGAAAACGAGATACTTGGTTTGTTTAATCATTGTGATTCAGTGAAAGAACTACTAGCATTCACAGAGTTTTTATACTCAGGTAAAGAGCAAGTTAACAGAATGTATGATGTTTCCATGGCCTTCTTTCATGCAGCTCAGAAAGAACAATCAGTGACAAATTACTTCATGCAGTTTAAGAATACATGTGCAGAGCTTGGTACGTTATTCCCATTTACCACTGATATAAAGGTTCAACAAGCTCAGCGAGAAAAGATGGCCGTCATGATATTTTTGAATGGACTTCAACCTGAATTTGGGATGGCGAAATCACAAATTCTCTCTGGTTCTGAAATTCCTACTTTGGAAGAAGTCTTCAGTAGAGTTCTCCGTATTGAAAGTCCTCAAATCAGTTCGTCTGTCCCTCAATCTAACAGTTCTTTGATTAGTAAAAATAATGACTCTAGGGTTCATCAAGGAACGAACACTAATACTCAGAGAACTAGTTATGATAATCGGCGACAGGAGATTGTATGCAACTATTGTCGGAAGCCTGGCCATATAAAACGTGAGTGTAGAAAGTTGTTAAGTAGGGGATATAGGCCTCAGATTGCTCAGATTGCTTCCACCAGTGATACACCTGAGAAGTCAGTTTCCATTTCTGCAGATGAGTTTGCTAAATTCCAGTTGTATCAGGAATCATTGCAAGCATCATCTTCCTCGAATCCTATTGCAACTATTGCTGCGTCAGCCTCAGGTAATCAAAATCATTGTCTTCTTACATCCTCTACCAAATGGGTCATAGACTCTGGTGCCACAGCCCATATGACAGGTAATTCTAGCCTATTTTCTACCTCTTTGTCACCTGCACTTTCTCCGACTGTCACTTTGGCAGACGGATCAACATCATCGGTTCTTGGTTATGGCACCATTGATCTCACACCTTCTCTTCATTTGTCTTCTGTTTTACATTTGCCTAAACTTTCTTTTAACTTGATTTCTGTAAGTAAACTCACTCGTGACCTTGATTGTTTTATCTCTTTTTTTCCTGGCTATTGCTTGTTTCAGGATCGTATGACGAAGAAGATTATTGGTAAAGGATATGAGTCTGGAGGTCTTTACATCTTTGATCACCAACTACCGAAAGCTGTGGCATGTTCTGGAGTTGCCTCCCCATTTGAAATTCATTGTCGTTTGGGTCATCCTTCTTTGTCTGTGTTGAAGAAGCTTTATCCCGCTTTTCAGTCTTTGTCGTCTTTAAATTGTGAGTCTTGTCAGTTTGCTAAATTTCATCGTCTTAGCTCGAGTCCTAGAGTCAATAAACGAGCTAGTGCTCCCTTTGAATTAGTTCATTCTGATGTTTGGGGTCCGTGTCCAGTATTGTCCAAAACTGGATTTCGTTATTTTGTTACCTTTGTTGACGACTACTCTCGTCTAACTTGGTTATATTTAATGAAAAATCGTTCTGAGTTACTTTCTCACTTTTGTGCTTTCCATGCTGAAATCCAAACTCAGTTTAATGTGTCTTTGAAAACTTTGCGCACTGATAATGCCGGTGAATATTTTTCTCACATGCTTGGTTCTTATTTGTGTAAAAATGGAATTGTTCATCAATCTTCATGTGCTGACACTCCATCCCAAAACGGGGTCGCTGAACGGAAAAATAGGCATTTACTTGAGACCGCGAGAGCATTATCCTTTCAAATGCATGTACCAAAGCCTTACTGGGCCGATGCGGTTTCCACAGCGTGTTTCTTAATTAATAGAATGCCTTCGTCCGTCCTTAATGGTGAGATTCCTTATCGTGTACTCTTTCCCACCAAACCTTTGTTTCCCATTGAACCAAAAATATTTGGTTGCACTTGTTTTGTTCGAGATGTTCATCCTCATCGTACCAAGTTAGATCCTAAATCCTTGAAGTGCATCTTCCTCGGTTACTCTCGTGTTCAAAAGGGATATCGTTGCTATTGTCCTAGTTTTAACAAATATCTTATTTCTCCAGATGTTATCTTTTTCGAAGATACTCCTTTTAGCCCGTCATTGTCGAGCTCGAGTGAGGGGGAGGATGATGATCTTTTTATCTATGAGATTATCTCTCCATCATCATCTCATGATCCTTCCCCATCAGTTTCTATCCCTCCTCGTCCACCCGTTACTCAGGTATACTCCAGGAGGCCACCACAGGAACCTTCCGGCACATGTCCTACGCCACAAGATTCTTCGACATCTGATCTTGGACCAAGTGATGATCTTCCCATTGCCCTTCGTAAAGCTACTCAAGGTTGGTCTTTACATCAGCTAGACATCAAGAACGCCTTTTTACATGGCGATCTTCAGGAGGAAGTTTATATTGAGCAACCACCTGGTTTTGTTGCTCAGGGGGAGAGTGATAAAGTTTGTCGCCTTAGAAAATCATTATATGGATTGAAACAGAGTCCACGTGCATGGTTTGGTAAGTTTAGTCAGGCACTTGAGCAATTTGGAATGAAGAAGAGTACGTCTGATCATTCTGTCTTCTATCGACGATCTGAGAATGGTATTACTTTGCTTGTTGTGTATGTTGATGATATTGTTATAACTGGTAATGATACATCAGGTATAGCCTCTCTCAAAACTTTCCTTCAGGGTCAATTTCATACCAAGGATCTCGGAACACTAAAGTATTTTTTGGGTATTGAAGTGATGAGAAGCAAGAAAGGTATCTTTTTGTCACAACGAAAGTATGTACTTGATTTGTTATCTGAGACAGGAAAACTAGGAGTTAAACCATGTAGTACTCCGATGATACCAAATTTGCAACTCACCAAAGAAGGAGAATTATTTAAAGACCCAGAAAGATACAGAAGATTAGTTGGGAAGTTGAATTATCTAACAGTGACACGACCAGACATTGCTTATTCAGTGAGCATTGTAAGTCAATATATGTCATCACCTACAGTAGATCATTGGGCTGCAGTAGAACAAATTCTATGCTACTTAAAAGCTGCTCCAGGGCGTGGAATCTTATATAAAGATCATGGTCATACAAGAGTTGAATGCTTTTCAGATGCTGATTGGGCTGGATCTAAAGAAGATAGAAGATCAACTTCTGGATATTGTGTCTTTGTAGGAGGCAATTTGGTTTCATGGAAGAGTAAGAAGCAGAATGTGGTTTCACGTTCGAGCGCTGAATCAGAATATAGAGCTATGGCACAATCTGTATGTGAGATAGTATGGATACATCAACTGTTGACGGAGATAGGGTTCAGTGTTACTATGCCAGCTAAATTGTGGTGTGATAATCAAGTTGCACTTCACATTGCATCTAATCCAGTGTTTCATGAGAGGACTAAACATATTGAAGTGGATTGTCACTTCATTCGTGAGAAAATACAACAAGGGTTGGTGTCCACAGGATATGTGAAGACAGGAGAACAATTGGGAGATATTCTTACCAAAGCATTAAATGGAGCAAGGATTAATTATCTCTGCAACAAGTTGGGCATGATTGACATATTTGCTCCAACTTGAGGGGGAGTGTTATGATATATGTTATTTGGTTATTATGTCCTTTATCGTAATTGTACATTCCTTAAGTTAGGGTTTTCTTGTATTCCTATATATATGGGTTATTCTCTTATGTGAATGATAAGAAATACTTTTCCCTAATACTTTGTACAGGCAGTTGGCCCTTAGAAGCGAGAAAAAGTGAAGTTTGTGTTGGTAGTAGGGTTTGTATGCATACATATACATACACTGTATTCTTTGACAGCTGCCAAGTTGTTGCACCAATTTTTGTCTTAGCGAATACTTTTCTTCTGGCCATATTCTTCTTTCAGGGACACGTACTATGCATTCTAATATGAAAATCCTAGTGAAGTAGAATTAGAAATCTTTTTGGTGTGTGAACCCCTAATTCTTCCACACTGAAACCTCCAAATTGATTCAATTTCAGCCCTAAGATATAGATTCGAAACATGGATTGCCTTGAGATCAATCTCTTGAGATAACAAGTTCCTTAGTCATGAATTGCAAAAGAGAAGCTTATGGATATATATTTAAAAGAAAAAGTTCGAAGGCTAAAATTCAATTCATGATAATCTAATTTGTCCAAAACAACTTGATGATAAGGCTATAAATAGCCTCCCAACTATACCCTTAATGCCACACTATCAGCCATAGCAAAAGACTATGACTAAGATACCCCACCCTTATTTAATATGTTTTAGAAAGGATAAAATTGGAAAACAATAAATTTCATCAAAATTATTTATGTGAATAATAATTTAGATTCCTCGGTAGTTCATTTCACATTCTTTTCTATTTTCTTCCTTTTCTTTCTCTATTTTCAGCAGCTTTTCTTTGCATTTTATTTGGTGCTTGCTTAATTATCCGTGTTAGCATTAAACCCTTGGGTTATGTTATACGTGTGATTGAATAGTCTGCAGACTACATAATATTTTCACTGTACGAACATTTGTTCCGAGAATGCAACTTGCATTGGTTAAACTGGGGCTTTGCAGTTTCAAGCAGAGGACATATCTTCGATATGACTGGTGAGCCATTCTCTTCCTACAAATGGTATCCGTGGAGCCGCAGTTAGAAGTTGAAGTTTGTAAGATGAATGAGCTCATTCATGCTGCTATGAGTTAATCCAACAGGTAAAAACAGGCTTCATCAATTGTAGTTCATCATTAAGTAGAGCTTGAGGAGTTCTAATTGTGTTCGTGCAGTCATGATATTAAGAAAAAGGATTAGATGGAATGGAAGAGAGTGACGTGGATAGAGGATCCCTGCGAAAAGAAAGTGGTGCTTCACATCAAGTAGTGTATGTTAATCACTTTCTAACGCTTCGATTAGATTAAAGTTTTGAGTAAGATAGCTTTTTCGCCTGAGAGTGTGTATCTTTGATCATTCTCAAAGATCAGAGGAAAAGTGTAATTTGATGGCCTAAGGTGTGGTGTCTTTAACATTGGTGATTGGTCGTCATATCTTTAGTAGTTGACATATTGGGATATGACATATTAAGTTAGTGTAGAGTGCAACGATATGCCACTAAATATATCTTTCCTTACATTGTGATGTGCTAGGCAAGCACATATCCATCAAGCATATCTTTTTAGCATCAGTCATATGCATGAATAAGTTAACCAAATGTAATGGTTTATTGATAGATAGTTGATCGATGTTTAATATGAACATACCAAAGCTTTAGTGCCTTATGTTGACCCGAGGTTAAGAAATCCATAGCCCAGGTTTGTATATGTTTGGAGTAAGATAGCTTTTTCGCCCTGAGATTGTGTGTATCTTTGAGTGGTGTTTGGGCAATCAGGCTCACCTTGCTCTAGTGCTTGGCTTAAATAGTTGCTTGGTCTCACCTGGGTGGGCTATCGGGAACTTAGTCAAGTTCTCCGTCCTAATGATAGTACTTAGATGGTGGCCTATTTAAAAAGCGTTCTCTTTGTTGAAAGTCAATTGAAGTGATTAGAAAAGGTGTCTAGTTAAACCGTGCTTAGCCGGCAGCATATAGTTTGATGGTATCTACGTAGATTATTTATTATTTTAAAGTTTTCACCTATTACATTTTTTTGGGGGTCTTTCCGTCGTTTTCTTTTCATATGCTATCCAATATTTAGTCTCTGTTGAATTGCTTGCTGCTTTCAACGTGCTTGTTATTGCCCTTTTGTGTCAGCTTTCGGTAGTGGGATTTCAATTCTCTTTTGGAATTTGGAGTTTTAACGACTCGCCATTTTTAAAACTTTTATATGCAATATTTAATTGTAGTTCGTAGGTGCTTTCGTGGTGATTAAGACAGAGAAGTGAGCTGATTGGCCATTATTGTAGTTTTCCTGTTGGCCATTTCTTCGGTCCAGCACTTTGTGGGTCACCACGTGGCAAATATTTTTCATTTTTCACTTTTACGTAGTCTTGAAAACTTTTATGTTACTTCTCATTATGCCATTCATAAAGTTATATTGCTTTGAAATTGTTGTTTAGAATTTTGTTCAAATGATTTGTAAACTTTGATTAGTAATTATTTCAAATGGCAGAATAATTTTATTTATTCTTTAAGAAAAGTCATTTGTGACTATGTGAGAATATAATTTAAGAAAAAAGAAAAAAAATAACTTTAAAATAGTGATCGAAACATATTTTCTTTTAGTATTTATTCAATTTTGTTAAAAGTAAATTCTTTGTGACATATTGGAAGCTGTTTGAGAATTTAGAGTAAGTTTGTAGTAAATAATTTTTTGTTTCTGTTTTAGAACTGTATTTTTTTTAAGAATAACTTTTAGATTATTTATAAAATTTAAATTATCGTAAATTTAAAATTTCTATTTTCAAATTCATGTATCTAAAATAAACAGCATTTATTTTTTCAATTGTCCATCTAAATCTAAAAAATAAATTAGTAGTGAGAAAACAATTAGGGGCTGTTTGGGGCGCTGGGTTGGTTATAATAGCTGGGGGATTATAATAGTCTGGGGGTTATAATAGTCTGTGTTTGGGGTGCAGATTATTATAGTCTGAGATAAAATAGTTTGTGTTTGGGGTGCAGATTATTATAGTCTGAGATAAAATAGTTTGTGTTTGGGGTGCAGATTATTATAGTCTGGGATAAAATAGTCTGTGTTCAAGCTGACTGTTTTTTTTTCTTGACTTTTTTTTTTTTTTTTTATTTTCCTCATACAACTTTGTACTTCAAATATTAATAATAAAAAAAAGTTTAGTGGTAAAAAAAATAAAAGTTTTGGGTACAGGGGTTAAATTATGTGTATAGCTTAAAGGGAAACAAAAATAACCTAAAGTAAAGGTTGATTTTCTTTGTTTTAGAGTCATGGTTTTTTCATAAAATAAGTCATTTTATGATTTCATATAGAAAAATCATATTTGTTTCATTTATGTATTTCCAACATAAAAATGATAAATGTTTATTCAAAACTCATTTTGCCTTTATTATCAAAAGAATCAAATAAAATAGAAATCACATAAAATAAAAACTTGAGTAGTATAATTTGGAATGAAAAATATGGTACGATGAAGGTAAACATTCATATACTTCATTATCAAAAGTAAATTATGTAATAAAACTCCATATTTATATATATGTACAAAGACAACCTAGTATCTAACTCTCACTAGAAATTTTATGATTTTTCCGACGACTACCAACAAATTTTTCGGCGATCGAAAATTTTTCCCTCTTTTTTCCTTTCATTTTCTTCTACTCTTTTTTTTCTTTATTTTCGTTTTTTATATTTTTCGAAATGAAAATGAGAAGAAGATTAAAAAAAAAAAAAAATCGTGGGAAAAGTCGTCGGTGATTGTCGGAAAAGTGGTCGGAAAGTCGACGGCGGTCGTCGGAAAAGTCGTCGGTGATTGCCGAAAAAGTGGTCGGAAAGTCGACGGCGGTCGTCGGAAAAGTCGTCGGTGATTGCCGGAAAAGTGGCTGGAAAGTCGACGGCAGTCGTCGGAAAAGTTGTCGGTGGTCGTCGGAAAAGTCGTCAGCCGGTCGTCGGTAGAAAAGTCCATGAGTCACATGGAGGAAGAGAGAAAAGATTTACTGTAGAGAATGAATAGAATAATTGGGATGAGTTGAATAGTGGTTACTGTAGCAACACGGAGGGGAAAAATAACCAACTCCGCGTCTTATTTTTGTTAGCGCCCCAAACACTTAGTGAGTATGTTTTTATTGATTTTTAATGGAAAAAAATTTCCATGCCATTTCCGAACAACTTTTATATTTATTTATTTATTTTGTGAAAATTAACAACTCTTCTTTTTAGAGACTAGACCATTGTGCAACACAGGGAATATACGGTTCAGTAGACTCTACTTTAGCAGAGTTCCTACCTTTCTAGCAATGGAAAAGGCAAGCTACTTGTTTATCCAAAGGGGATTAGGAATCGAGGATAAATTATTTTATAATAATTGAATTTATTTTAATACAATTTTTTTAGAATATTACATCACAAATTTATGATCTCTTACCAACCAGTCATGTTCATGTTGACACTTTTAAGACAATTAGTAGTATAGGTTTGGTTAAATTACAAATTTAGTTTCTAAATGTTCATGTTTGTGTTCAATAGGTCCATGAACTTTTATTGTCAAAAAAAAAAAAAATAAAAGATCCATGAACTTTTAAAAATATATAATGAGTTTTTAAATGGTCAATTTTGTGTCTAATAGGTTATTGACATTCAAAATTTTATAAAATTAGTGAACCTATTAGACCTCAACTTGAATTTTGCGTCTAATGAGTCGTGAAATTTTCAATTTTGTGTCTAATTCGTTTGTAAATTCAAAAGAATGTCAAATAGGTTAAGGATCTATCAAACACAAGATTGAGAGTTTAAAGGTTTATTAGATACTTTTTAAAGTTTAAAAACCTATTAGATGTAAATTTGAAAAAGTTTGGAGACTATTATAAACTTTTTTAAGTTAAGAGATTTATTAACATAAACATAAAAGTTGAGAAACTATAGTTGTAATTTAACCTGAAGATTTTGTGAGTTGTGGTCTTCTTCTTATACTATCTACTTCTAAATTATTGAGAAATATTTATTTCTAGGCTACTTGAAATTTTGTATAAAAAGTATTAATAATTAGAAAACTCTTTAATTTTTTTTTGAAAATAAATACTCTTTAATTCTTTCTTATAATTAGGACTGAGTCATTAAGTAAAAGTATTTTTAATTTAATTTTATTTTATTTATTTATTTATTTTATTATTATTATTTTTTTTTGTGTCTAGGGGAAAGAATTAGAGGAAAATTTATAAATCTTTAAGTATTGTGTGTATATATATTAATTTGCAGCAAATAGGGAGTGGGGTAATTGCTACGCTTTTCCATTTTGGCTTTGTTGTTACCTTTTATATTATCATGCTATAAGAGCTGTCAACATCTATATCATTTTCTAGTAACGACCGGTTGTCTACACATTCTCCTTCACCCTCTATTGTAGCAGAATCATCTCCATCTTAACACTTGAATAGTTTTCTCTAACCTTACTGCAAAGGAAAAGATGTCAAATAATGTTTTATATCTTAAATTGAAACTATATTTTCAAGTTGGTTACGCATTATGTCTAACCTTTTTATTTAGAATAATACTTGGTTGTATATCGGTACGTAGGAATCTCCATATATATCCTATTAAAATGTTGACAACCAAGAAAGAGAATTGTATGTTTCAAAAAAAAAAAAAAAAAAAAATGTAAAAAATGAGAAAACTTTTTTTTTACCTCTCTTAGTTGTCAAAATTTTAATGTTTGTATGTAGTATGAGTCCTTTCCTTTCATTTTTTTTTTTGAAAAAGAGTCCTTTCCTTTCATTTATTAGGAAGATAAACTCAATTGAATGTTTGCTTTTAAACTTTAGGTATTTGAAGATTAACCCACCATGGGCAATTTACTGGTGGCAATATTAGTTGGATATTTGATATTTTTCCTATGTACATAAATTTTTAATGGAACAATTACGGGACAGGCTCAACTACAAGGATTTGATCTATCTTCTTTTTAACTTCATAGCCTTGTTTTTTACTCAATTTTACTTCATAACTAGATAGGATAGGTTTTATAATGACTTAGAACACTTTCTTTCTTTATTTAAAAGAAAAATTTACAGTAGAAAACAAATCCGACGGTCTTGATTTCTTTAATCATTAATTCACATCTTCTTTCTCTGACTGCGTAAAGGAAAAAAGAAAGGTTGGGAGGCATGGGAGCCAAACAGATCTTATCTTCCACGAAGCCGAAATGACAGATGTCCGCTGAGGGAAGCACAGGTAGATGAATGGGTAAGCATATAATAATCAAAAGGTTGTCAGAGACAGCGGAGAGCAACTTGACGGGTAGCTTTGGCCTGAAAGCAACAGCAAGATAAATTTTTATTGTTTTAAATTATCATATATTATTTCAAATTGACAGAGACAGACAACCTTCTCAGCCCTGCTTGTTGGGTTCTTCACAGGATTCCTTTGGAGCACGTGGAATTTACTCTTTTTTTTTTTCTTTTTTTTTTTTTTTTACTTTTTTACTTTTTCTTATTATTGGAATAGTTTAAACCCAAGTTACAAGTAGCCATCGAGCTTTTTGCTTTTGTGGGTCTAGTGATTTTTTAAAACAATCTTGAGAGTGGTACCTCAAAATTGATCTCCTCATAATGGTGCAAGTGGCTGTCGTTTTAGCATGCCAACGCAAGTATACAAACCTCAAATTCGATCCTCAACCTTATCAAATTTGAAAGAATATTAATTTGCTCATCAGCGTCTGTGTCAGACTTCCAGTTGAAAATTTTGTTTAATTTCAAAAGCTCACTTCGTTTTGTAATTGTTTCTTGTTATCTCGAGTTAAAGCCCTGTGGAGAAGAAGCTTTAGCCAATGGATTTGACTGTTAAAAGTAAGGCATTTGTAGGGTTTGCTCTCTGTTTATAGCGGATAAAGTGGACTGCAGCGAGAGAAAAGCAGAAAACAGTTCAACTATTGGAGGAAAAAGCTGGGTGAGGAGAGAGAAAGACTTATAGAGAAAGAGAGAGAGAGAGAGAGAGAGAGAGAGAGATTGGGTTCATGGGTTAGTTGGTCCTGCACTCCTCTGGATCCACTCTTCAAGGAGCGACCCACTTTTATGAGTAAAATACTCGTAAATAAGCAATAGAATCGATCAAACCCCCCTTGAAATCAAATCATTCTGAGAATTTGATCTTCAAGCAGTTAAAGAGTTCTTGTCTTCGATTTCTGGTTCAGAGGGCTCAAATTTTTCTTCTAGTTTCTTTGGGAAAACCAGATTCTGATTGTTGCTGAGAGGCCCCGATGGGCTTTGTGAATTTGGGAATCAATCTTCTGAAGCGGTAGCCCCTTTTTTTTTAATACTCTCTTTTGCGTTGCGGGACATTTGACCTTCTGTGGAATGGATCTGAGCCTCATGAAGGGATCGATGCCGACGCCGACTTCAATTTCTGCTAGAAAAGCCACTGAAATGGTTTCTGATCAGTTTCCGGCGGGTCTTCGTGTCCTGGTTGTGGACGATGATCCTACCTGTCTCAGGATCTTGGAAAAGATGCTTCAGAATTGCTGCTATGCCGGTTTGTTCAATTCCAACTTCTTTTTCCTTCTCTCTTTCTTGGGTTCTCTACTCTTTGTTTTTTCCTTTCCATTTTTGGGGTTCAGATTACATGTTTTCTGTTTTGTGATTGTTATAATTCACGCAGTACAATTTCATAGATCGTTTCTTTTAGGAAGTTTTAAGTTTAGGGTTGCTTCTGACCTCCAATCTCTGCTCTTTTTAGGAATAGAAACATGTTGATTTATCAGGGTTCCCTCCCGTTTTTCTATTCGATCCAGAACAGAGATTTACATTAAATTCTCCTATTTATCTTGCGTATTTCTGAAGTTATCATCTCAGTACTCATTTGTAGATTTAGGACCCTCCTGTGGTCGGGTTGTATTCTAATTCTAATTCTAACTACAATTCTCTGATTATACGACAAATCATCGGTAGTTAATCTGCTCTTTTCGGGGTTCAACTACAGTGACGAAATGTAATCGGGCAGAGATTGCATTGTCCATGCTTCGTGAGAACAAAAACGGGTTCGATATTGTCTTAAGTGACGTGCATATGCCTGACATGGATGGTTTCAAACTTCTAGAGCAAGTTGGGCTGGAGATGGATTTGCCTGTCATCAGTGAGTAATATGGCTTAGATACTTTTACTGGATCTTTGAATGCTAACTTAAATAATTATATGGTTTATATAATTTTGCAGACTAATATTGGAGACATGTGATTGTACAGTGATGTCAGCAGATGATGGGAAGAATGTTGTGATGAAGGGAGTGATTCATGGTGCTTGCGATTACTTGATCAAACCTGTTCGAATAGAAGCACTCAGGAACCTATGGCAACATGTAGTTCGGAAGAGAAAGACTGAATGGAAGGATTTAGAGCAATCCGGGAGCGTGGATGATGGAGATCGAGAGCAAAATCCATCTGAAGGTGCAAATTATTCATCTTCGGCATATGAAGGAAGTTGGAACAGCTCAAAGAGGAGGAGGGATGCAGAAGAAGAGCCTGAGGAGAGGGACGATACATCGACTTTAAAAAAGCCCAGGGTGGTATGGTCCGTTGAGCTCCATCAACAGTTTGTCGCTGCAGTTAATCAGCTAGGCATCGACAGTATGTTTTCTCTCCTATCCCTTCCAATTCTTTATGCCTAGCTCAAACATATGTCTGTATATTTATTAGATAACAACTCAACCATGAACTGCACATTAGAGCAGACAAATGAACTTATCGAGGTTTTGACTTTGGAACATAAGCTGATCTGTAAAAGTTTCAAGTTCACTTAAGGCTGTTTTGGTTTTAATGCTTGACCTTGTAAATCCCATGATCACTTTTCACCTCAGTGAATTGGAAACCCAACGCATGACTGCCACATCTCTTCATGATGTCCTATCTGTTCTCTGCCATTTACCCCAACTTTTAGAAGGATCTATGTCATTCATTGCTTCTGTGTTCTTTTTTTCTTAAGAATTCCTCTTTGCTTCATCTCATCCTCAAGTCAGTCTTTTAACTCTTTTTGTTTTAATCTTACTTTCTGGATGTTTATGAGTTTGATCGGTCAGTAATCATTCAAGGATATGTTCATCAGATATCCAAGTGCATACTGTTCTTGTTGTTTACATTTTCAATCGTCTTTTGAATATACAGAGGCTGTTCCTAAAAAGATATTGGAGTTGATGAATGTTCCTGGGCTTACTAGGGAAAATGTTGCCAGTCACCTTCAGGTATAAAAGGCTCTTGGTGTGTTTTCTTTCTTCTTGATGGTTAGGATAGGCATCTTAATTGTTTTATTTGATGGTTATGCAGAAATATCGCTTGTATCTTAGAAGGCTTAGTGGAGTATCATCGTCACACTCACACCAGTGTAATTTGAACAACTCTTTTATCAACCCCCAAGACCCACCTTTTGGGTCAATGTCAATGGCCTCATTCAATGGGATTGATCTTCAGACGCTTTCGGTCACCGGTCAACTCTCGCCTCAAAGTCTCGCTGCACTCCAAGCAACAGGACTTCGTAGGCCTACAGCAAAATCTAGCATATCCATGGCTCTTGTCGATCAGAACAACATATTCAGCTTTGAAAATCCAAAATTGAGGTTTGTTGAGGACCAAACACAACACCTAAATAACAGTAAACCAGTAAACTTGTTTCATGGGATTCCAACAAAGATGGAGCCAAAGCAGCTTGCCAATATGCACCCTTCTGTACAGACTCAGGGGAACATAAACATGCAACTCAATATCAAGAGCGAACATGGTGGTACTCAACTAATGCATTTGTCTCAACAGCACACTGGAGGACAGACTATAAATAACTCTCCTGCTGGCCACTTACCCAGAATTCCATCGACAATAAGGAAGCCGATCATATCAGGTAGCATTACGAGGGGAAATGGTGCTGCTGATAATAGCCAAGGACCCGGATACAACCTAATTTCGCCAGCATCGTCGATGGTGAACTTTCCAATGAACCAAACCACTGAATTGTCAAACAATTTTTCTCTTCAGAGTGATTCGATGGTATCTACCCTGACTTGTAAAGGGGTGTTTCAAGAAGAGATTAGCTCAGATCTAAAAGGGTCGGGCGGATTAATGTCGAGTTATGATGTTTATAATGACTTGCATCTGCAGAAATCCCATGACTGGGATTCTCAGAATGTAAGCAGCCTGGCCTTCGGTACTTCTCACCATGGGAACTTCATACAGGATAACTTTGATATCTCATCCTCAACTTTAATTCATCATGGTTTTCCTTCAAGCCAAACAAATGGACAAAATCAAAATTCATCCGTCGTTGGAAAGACTATCTTTTCCTTTTCAGATGGAACTCAACCCGAGAATGCACAAAGTAACGGGCAAAACTCGCTTCTCAATCCCGTGGAGGTCAAACCTCAGAGAATCCCAGATTCAAGCTATCAAACTGACCTCTTATCCGAGAACTATGGCCAGGATGAACTTCTCGGTGTCTTCCTCAAACAACAAGTTAGTTTGCCTTTTTTCCTTGATATAAATGTTTGTTTGATTAGTCCCACCTCCTCCTATCAGCAATGTCCAATGTTATAAAAATCGAAATTCTTACCATATATCATTGTTAACTCTAGCTATGTTTTCTGTTCCCCAGCAACAAGGAGGAGACAACGGATCAAGGTACCAAACGGAGAATATTTGTGTTTAGAAAATTTCTTGCTCTTTAGTTCCCCATTTGGTTGCAGCTCCAAATACACTTCGTTGTTGTAACTCTAAAGATCAAAGTCTTCCCATATTAGATGACAGAGGTAGTTCATTCTTGTCAACAAGTCCATTGTGAATAGCATGCTAGCTAGTTTAAACTTGGAAATGTCAAATTTCAGTGCAAATCTGAAGTTTGCTAGAACTGAAGCAATCTTCCTCAGAACGCTCACACAAAAGATGCAAATCTTTCTCCAACTTTGGTTGGAAAGTCGAAGTTCCAAGCCGAAGCAATTTATTTTAGGACGTGTGTGAAACTGTTTGTTTGTAATGGGCACATCGCTCGATTGTCGATGCAAGGCTCGGCTCCATTGCATCTGGAACCATTTGGGAGATTCCTCATCTCTCTAATTACACCCTTTAAGAATGATTTTATTTAAACCCCCATGAAAAATCATCTTCAATGTAAATATTCCTCTTGTTTGATTGAGACTAATGTGTGCATAATCTTTTTAAGTTTGTTTTCTTGTTCTTGGCAGCTTCTCTTAGATTCTCATCTTACTTCTAACTTTTCCCACAATGTATGCTGAATTATTTTGACTCCTGTCCATATTGTTGTTCCCTACAACGTGTGTGATTTGATGGGAAGGATCAAGGTGGTTTGACATATGATAAGAAATCCAGGACTCAATATCATTAGATTCTCATCTAATCTTTTATTTTTATATTTGAGTTAAACAACATTTATGAGTGGGAGATTCAAGACCTCTTGGTCGAGACTCGAGAGCAAATGCTAACTACAATTGAGTTATGTTCACTATAACTCTTTTCTAATCTTTTTTTGCTCTCTCTGGTTTAGTACTCAGAATTTTTCTTTTCTTTTTTTCTTTGTTTTGAGAACTTCATCAAATTGCGCAGAACTCTCTAGTCAGTGTATATAAGAATATTCAATTACGAGAATCAGTCTCAATGAAGAAGCTTTCAAGGGTGAAGCAAAGATCCTTTCAAGGGCGAAGCAAAGAAAGATGTTCCTCTCTCGGTTCTGTCTTAGATTAGGAGAATTATATATGGTTAATATTTTGAAACAATTGCGTGATGACCCATTTTGAGAGGTCAAAATGAAAAATGTTTACCTTTTCATAATAAGGATATATGTCTTTTTACTTATGTCATCATCTTAGCAAAATTACCATTTTACTCTTTATATGAAAATGCACATTTAAAGCATTTAAGAGCGAGAGGTTGGAGCGAGAACGAGATTGGATAAGGGAGCAAGAGATTGGGGAGAGAAATTAGAGAGAAAAAGATTGGAGAGAGAAATTGGAGAGCGAGAAGCGAGAGCGAGAATGGAGAGACAACAAGAGATTGGAGAGAGAGTGAGAGATTGGAGATAACGAGAGTAGCTAGAGAGAGCGAGGTTAGAGTAAATGGTAATTTTACTAAGATGCTGACGTAAGCAAAATGACATATATCTTTGTTTTGAAAATGTGGGACATTTATCATTTTTTTAGAGGGTCATCCATACAAAAATCCCTATTATTTTCACTATTTCTCACTAATTTTCTTCTAAATTTTGAGAATTTAAAGATAATATTTAGAAAAAGTTATAATGAAAAATTATGCCCCTCCATATAAGGAATTGTTGGGTTATTTTTCCACTTTTGTGGAGAAAACCCATTAGGCCCATTAGGGCCAAATTTCTTTTAATTTATTTTTAAGAAATTATGGCAATTAGACCGTTTCAGAACCAATATTTCATAAATGTCCAGTTGTGAAAAAAATTTCAGTTTTGTCTTGGCTCAAGATTGCCTAGCTAAATCTTCACAATTTTGCCCTTCAAAATTCTGCACATTTAAAATTTGGTTTGTATGGATTCTTTCCATAATAAAAAATACCATTAAGGTAAATTATTAAATAATTAATTTAGCAATACTCAACCCTAACCCTAAATACATTTCATACAAAAATTCAACACATTGCCGTCAAACTGAAGAACAACAAAAATTTGATTTCAGTTCACTGGGAAGCAATATGAGTATGTTCCTTTTTTTTATTCAATTGTTACAGTAGCTTTTACATAAATAGTAATATTTTATATAATTTTTCTTTAATTTTTTGTTTTGTTTTGTCAAACAATATGAATAGAAATCCAAATATAAGGTTCGCATTTTTTTTTTCAATTTTGTTATTAATATCTAATGACATAAGATGTTTCTAATTTTAACTATTCGTTCACATTAACCCTTATATATTTACATCTAATCACTCAATTGATCATAGAATGTAATATTTCTGCAAATAATAAATACATATCATGCATTATAATATATAATCAATATACCGAATCCATTATATAATATATACTCATCATTTTTTAAAATATATATATATATATATATATATATATATACTCATCATTGTGTATTCAATTCATAAGTAAAACGACAGAATGATAAATATATACTAGGTTGTATATTGTATAATAAATATATATTTAGAATTATATTATATAAACCTTTTTGTATAGTATACACGACATGGTTTATAAAGTTCATAAATGAATTTTCAGAATTATAAATACAGGTCATGTAGTATATTTTATCTATAAATATATACTTAGATGTATAATATATAAACCTTATTAAATATTCGTCATAGGTAATAATCTCATTCACATACGGATGGTGTACGACAATCGTTGGAATGAGATTAATAACTATATTACTATTGACCATGAATATATTTTTCAGTATGAGATTAATAAGACATGGAAGTCATTCATTCGAATATATCATTCATATAAAATATAATCTCGCTATAATTTGTGTAATTAAGATCTCGAATTCAACCTGAATATAAACCATATGATATATTATATAAAACTCAACTAAGAGAGCAATAACCCAATAACATAACTAAATTAACAATATCACAATAACACAAATATATATAAACACCGATGATTATATATAAACTAGATTATATATTATATAAACCCAATGACACAATTAAGAAAACAATAACATACACAAGTAAACAGTAATCAAATGATTTTTATAAACCCAACTAGTAAACAATGACCCAATAACCATGAGGAAAGCAAAAATTGTATATTGTTTATAATCCACATAATAAACCCAAATTTATTTTTATGAATGAACTCCATCTGGCAGCCACCAAGACAATGTAGTTGACGAACTGAGACGAACTATCTGATCAAGAATGACAGAAAAAAAATGGTAGAAGCATTGATGGCCAACATTGCTCGAGAGGATGAGACGACGGGAACACAACGTCAACGACGGGAGCTTGAAACGATGCTCGGAGAATGAGACGGCTGGACTACAGAGCTTCACCGACGAGAGCGTTAATGGCTAAAGGACAAAAGCCAGAAAATTTATGCTGAGAGTGAGGATATTGAGATGTTGGGAAATTGATTTTGACGGGTTTGAAAGGAAAATCTTGAGAGAATCAAGGAGTTGTTTGGGGAGGAGGTTAAGAGATGTTTTACAATTATTATGGAGAGATGTTTTAGAAAAATATATGGATTATTTTAAATAACCATGTTTATTGTTTGTATTTAAATATAATATAATGGGCATGAATGTAAATTAACCTCTATTTTAGCTTGGGGACAAAGCTGAATTTTTTTTCAAAATTAGACATTTATGAAATTTGGATTCCAATTTAGTCTATCTATGTAGTTAACCCTTTATCTTTTAGAAATTATGGTGGATGGACTCTTTTAACCCATTAATTTCAAATATGTCTAAATCTCTTAAAATTATCAAGGGAAAAAATCATTTTTAACCCTAAACTTTGGGAGTTGTATCAATTTTAACCCTGAACTTTCAATATCATCAAATTGAACCCTAAACTTAACAAGTTGTATCAATTTTAACCTTGAACTTTCAATTTCATCAAATTGAACCTCAAACTTATCAGATTGTATCAATTTTAACCTCAAACTTGCATAAGTGTTACGATGTATACCTTTGGTTAACTTTCCGTTTAAACCACCGTACATAATTTGATTATTTCTTTTTTTCTTAATTCACATTGCACTTGAATTGGTTTCTTGTAAATAAAATATTGAATAAACTTAATTTTAAATGATTTTTTCTTGTTGTTGAGAACTTTGTAAGGGTTTTTTTTTTGCTGCTATTTAAGATTACGAAAGCAAAATTTTTTTGAAAGTTTTGTAGCTTCAAATTATTCACTGGTTTTTTTTTTTTTTTTTGCTAAGAACTTTGAGGGACGTTTTTTTTTCCTTCTTTTAATGTTTTTTTTCTTTGCTAATTAGAATAATGTACAAATCTAGGAATCGAAAATAAAGAAATTTAGAGTTTCTTTATTTCTCATATTTGTTGAATTTTTCTTGTTACTAATAACTCTGTGATTTTTTTATTTTTTTATTTAATAATGAGAAGAATAATCTGAGATATTTGATTTCTTAAAGAGTTTTTTTCAACAAATTTCTTACAAAGCACTAACTCAGATGTAATGTGAATTAAAAAAAAAAAAGAAATTGTCAATTACATGTTTTAATAGCAATTCAAATGAAAAGTTGACCAAAGGTCTACATTGCAACATTTATGCAAGTTGGAGGTTCAAATTGATACAATTTGTGGTTCAATTTGATAAAATTGAAAGTTTAGGGTTAAAATTGATACAACGTACAAAGTTCAGGGGAAAATTGATTTTTTTCCCCAATTATCAATGGTAAGATTTCATGTCTTAAATAGATTTTTTATTCTAATAATTATTGATTTTTTTTAATTCAGTCATATTTCAATTTTGGTAAGTCATAAATTATTATTATTTTTTATAAGAAACATGCACTTTTTGTTTCAATTTTTTATTTTGTTTATTTGTTTCATTTTAATTGTTTTTGTATTTTGTATATGTTGAGTTTCATTTCGTAGTTTGTAATCCATCTTTTCTCTATGTATGTTGTTATTTCTTGTTCTATGGATTCATATCAGAATGAAAAAAATGAAAAATGTGCGGTTTGAGGAAAAATTTCAAATTAATCCGTCGGTTTTGTTTTCTCTTTTTTTTTTTTTTTAATTACACATATCATCCTGTGGGCAAATAAGTAAATGAGCTTCCTTTCCTATTTTCATATCTGGCTGTGGACTGACAAGAATGTAAATTTTGAAAAAAAAAATGGACATATTTGAAATAAATGGCTACTTTTGACCCATTTATGTAGTTACCCATTTATTTGTTTGTAGTAGTTGGATGTACAACATGTGAGAGAGTGACGGAAGAGAGAGAAACATAAAGAAAAAGAGAAAAGAAAAGCATTGTGTACATTGTAGTATTTCAACCTTTTGGAGATTAATCTGTGGTTCGGTTGGGTTGAAATTTTGACAGTGTGTTCCTGACACAAGGGTCTTCAATTTGAACGGTGGAGATTTCTTTTGGAGCAGCCTATAGTCACATTATAGTGGATGGTTGAGTTCTACTTGGTGAGATCTTTTTTATTTGTTCTCTTGGAATATTGTCATTTGTTGTCAAGATTATTATCTTGGGATATCTACTATTGTATGCCTCTAGTTGTGACTAGGAAGAACTCATTGTTGAAGAGATTGAATCTCACAGCGGAAGTGATTGTGATCACGTGTAATTCAATTCATTTTCTAAGAAACTATTACATTATGTTTGCAGATAAAACTACATAAACATTTTCTATAATTTAACTACATTGAGCATGTTTTCTACCAGGGATTTAGTGTACTTATATGTTGTAGACCAAGTTATAGCATGAACTTCTCCCTCGATCAAATGATTCACGAACAACCAATAATTAGGAACCAAAATCACAAGACACCACCCTTCTCCCTCGATCAAATGATTCACGAACAACTAACAATTAGGAACCAAAATCACAAAACACCACCACCAGTGAGCATTTGTTATTCTCTAAGATCTTGAATTACAAGGATGTAAATTTCACAGAAAAATAATTCTTGGGCTAAAGTGAGCATAGCTCAGCGGTAATTGGCATATACCCTCGACTACCAGGTCAAAGGTTCGAATCTCCCCACATCCGGATGTTGTTGAACTAAAAAAAAAACAGAAGAATGGTTCTAAGAAATTGAAAATTCAAATTCTATTCAAGATTAAATAACATCAATACCCTTCACGAGCTAGCAATGGGACCTAATGAGCCTACAGATCATAAGCTTCAATGATAAGAGGTTAATTGATTAAACTCATTAACCAAATTACCCAACATTCGTTAATTGTGGGTCACTCCACTAAAGACCCACAACTACACTCTTCTAACTGTAGATTATTTCTGTGTCCACCGATATCGACCAATAATAGTAAGTCAATTCTTCACGAGTGTTCATAACACCAGTTGAGTCAAATTATCGTTTTACCCCTGAGTTACCTCTATGTCCTTAAGTATCAGTGCTCCTCTAATGAACAATAATATGTTTATGGACCAACCATTAAACAAAAGTTCCTCTCAGACCAATGAGAGAGTCAGACCTTTTGTTCAAGTCCTGGAGACACCACTTAGGGGAACACTCATCTACTTACCCTAATGACGGAAAAGAGTGAATTCCATCTTATGATGTTATATTCTCAACTCCCCACTCGGTCTTGTCCTCAAAATGGTAGGCTTATTGAGTCACCGGATCTGACCACTCTCACCCGTATAAATCAAATGACAATCTCTAGCAGGCAGAGGTTCGTGACACACTCAGGATTGAGACCGAGTTACTTAGGTCATCCTATGAAATGATAAGCTAATTAGTTAACAGTGTTACACCTAATGGTTACTATTTCGCAGTCTGGTCTTATGCAAACTCATTGCATAGAATACCCTCACTCGCATGTCCACTACATGAACGCTTTGAATCAATGTGTTTGTATCAAATACCAAGTGGGTCGTACCCGTAGTGTCACAAGGATAAGGTACTCAGTCTTATCCCTATACTATAGACCCTTTAGGTTGTTACTGAAGGGAATAAAAGTCCCCACGCAGCGGAAGCACATCGATTGGACCTTACGTCGTATATTAATTAACATCAAAATACCGTTACGAAAACTCAATCAAACTTTAAACATACTTTAAAGCTTCTGGAAAATTGGTTTAAACATGCTGAAAAATAAATCTAAATTTATTTTCTTGCTTTTCTAAAGAAAGAAGGAAGAACCGTTACAAACCTTCGTTGTAGACTTGACCGTTCTTCGCCAACGACGCTCCACGAACGAAAACGCAGCAGCCTCCTTTTCTTGTGATCGCTGGAAATTTCTCCTTTGAATGACACAATAACCACAGAGGTTACACCGGTATGTCTCTAAGTCTTGGAGGCAAAAGACTTGTGGGAGTCTTTCTCTAAGATGGAGGCTAGAGAGAATTCTAGGTCTTGTCTTGATAGTCTAAGAGCAAGAGCAAGAGTGTCAAGTGTCATGGACCAATTAGGTCTAGTGTTCTATTTATAGAAGAGAGGCCATGAATAAAATATTCAATCAAATCAATCTTTTCCAAAATTGATTCAATCTTATTTCTTAATTAATCAATCATGATCAATCAATTCCATAATTGATTAATCTTTTCCACAAATGACTAATTACTTCCATAAGTGATTAGATCATTTCCATAAATGATTAATCACTTCCTTAAGTGATTAATTATTTCCATAATTGATTAATTCCCGGTTAATGAATTCTTTAATTAATTAACCACCAATTAAATATCACATATTTAATTTCCGACCTAGAATTAATTAATTTGCCCAAACACATTTTAGGCCTTAAATTAATTAATTCATTATTTGAACTCTTTCAAACTTCCATAAATTTATATTTGAATTTCTTCAAATATTAATTTCTCTCATAATAATATATCAATATATATTATATTTGTTTCCCTTAGTAAATTGAACATTTTCAATTTACATTTATTACTTAGTTGCCTCAAATTACTTTATGAGCTACCAGTGGGACCTAATGGACCTGCAGATCAGAAGCTCCAACGATGTGAGATTAATTGGTCAAACTCATTAACCACATTAATCAATATTCGTTAGCTGTGTGTTCATTCCACTATAGACTCACAGTTGCACTCTTCTCACTGCAGACATATTTTATGTGTCCACGGATATAGACCAATATCGACTAGTTAGTCCTTCACGAGTGTCTGTAACACCAGCTGGGTCAAATTACCGTTTTACCCCTGGGTTACCTCTATTTTCTTAAGTACCAATTCTCCTCTAACGAACAACCTGTTTGTGGTCCAACCATCAAACATAAAATCCTCTCGTGCCATTGAGAGGGTAGGACCCTTTGTTCAAGACTCGGAGTAACCACTAAGGGAACACTCATCTGCTTCCCTAAAGTCGGGAATGAGTGAATTCCATCTTGTACGATTATGTTCCCAGCTCCCCATTCGGTCTTGTCCCCAAAGTGGTAGGCTTATTGAGTCGGCGTATTGGCCACTCTCACCCATACAAATCAAAGGACAATCTCTCATGAGCAGGAGTCCATAATCAACTCAGGATTAAGACTAAGTTGTCTAGGTCGTCCTAGTGAAATAGAAAACCAACTAGTTAACGGTGTTATAACCAGTGGTTACTATTTCGCGGTCCGGTCTTATGCAAACTCATTGAATAGGATACCCCCACTTGCATGTCTCCTACACGAACGCGTTGGATCGCAGCGTTTATATCAAATACAAAGTGGGTTGTATCCATAGTGTCACCAGGATAAGACACCCAGTCTTATCCCTATACTATAGACCCTTTAGGCTATTTCTTGAACAATGATCCCATATGTCGCTACATATAGTTCAAGACTCATATTACAGCCTTGGATGTCTAGTTTATTGGATTAGGGTTATTATTAGGCAAAGACAAATATAAAATAACTAATAACAATTAATGGAAAAATATATCAATATTATTTCATTAATATCCGGTCAACAGTTACATTCACTATCTACGAGTTTTAGGGCATAAAACCCAACAGTTACTTGAACATTGATCCCTTGTATGTCCCCACTGAAGGGATCGAATTCTAGTGGAGGCGATGTTAATAATAAGTAATTCGATTTGGTTTTCCAAGAAACTAGCACACTATGCAAAGAATAAAATTACAGAAGATATTTCTATTGTAATTCTACATTAAACATGTTTTTATCTACTGTATAAGGATTACGAAACTTACTTTCGTTGACGACTTAGATATACAGCAGAACGAAGTTCTCGGTCTCAAAATCACAATCTCTTTGCAACTTAACAGGGATAAAAAACAGGACACTACCACCAATGTTACTTCCCTATTTTCTGGGTGTAAAAGGTTGGTTTGTGGGAATCTTCTCTTCTTAAAATTTGGGAAAAAAAATTCATAGAGAATTTGTGTGAATTTCTTGAGAGATTGAGAGAGATTTTTGCCTTGAGAGAGACCTCTGTGTAAAATTGTCAAGGAACAAAAACCAACGTACTATGTTAGTTTTGTAGAGAGATGGAGGGAGTTACATCTGTGACTCCCTCACACGATACCACATAGGAAATGGTGAATATTAATTAAAATTAATTCAAAACTAATATTAATTAATAATAATAATTAAATTAAAACATTTTAAATTTAATTTATAAATTAAATAAATCATATTTATTTAATCTTATAATTAATTCCATAAAATCATATTCTATGGATCATCTCTCTTGTAATATAAGACATTAATTTAATTAATTTAACTTATTTAATTAAATCATATTTAATTAAATTAACTTATTAATTTATTAATTAATTCTCCAATTAACTAATCTATTAATTAAATTGTTGGGTTTTATGTCATAAAACTCGTGGATAGTAAATGAAACATTTGACTGAACATTAATAAAATGATGTTTGATGTATTGTTCATTTATTTTGTTAGTATTGTGTATATCTTGCCTAAATAACCCTAATCAAATAAACTAAACATCCTAGGTTGCTAGTATGAGACTTGAACTGTATGTGGGGATATACGGGGATCATTGTTCAAGTTACAGCCTAAAGGGTCTACAATATAGGGATAAGGTTGGGTACCTTATCCTGGTGACACTATGGGTACGACCCGCTTTGTATTTTGATACAAACGCAATGATCCAACGCATTCGTGTAGGGGACATGCGAGTGGGGGTATCCTATGCAATGAGTTTTCATAAGAACGAACCACGAAATAGTTAACCATTAGCTGTAACACCGTTGACTAGTTATGTTTCTATTTCACTAGGATGACCTAGGCTACTCAGTCTCAATCCTGAGTGGATTATGGACTCTTGTTCACGAGGGATTGTCCTTTGATTTGTATGGGTGAGAGTGGTCTGCCCGCCAACTCAAAAGCCTACCATTTTGGGGACAAGACCGAGTGGGGAGCTGAGAACATAATCACACAAGAAGGAATTCACTCATTCCCGACTTTAGGGGAAATAGATGTGTGTTCCCTTAAGTGGTGTCTTCAGGTCTTGAACAAAGGGTTCTGCTCTGTCTATGGCACGAGAGGGACTTATGTTTGCCAGTTGGACCTCAAACAGGTTGTTCATTAGAGGAGCACTGGGGACTTAAGGATGTAGAAGTAACCTAGGGGTAAAACAGTAATTTGACCTAGTTGGGGTTGCGAACACACGTGAAGGACTGACTTGCTGTTATTGGTCAATATCCATGGATACAAAAATATATATGCAGTGAGAAGAGTGCAGTTGTGGTTCTATAGTGGAGTGAACCATAGTTAACGAATATTGATTAACTTGGTTAATGAGTTTAACCTATTAATCTCATCTCGTTGGAGCTTCTGATCTGTAGGTTCATTAGGTCCCACCAGTAGCTCATAAAGGGTGATGAGGTAAATTCACTAAGGGAAATAATATAATGTATGAGATACATTATAATATAAAGTTTATATTTATATTAAACTTTATAAGATAAATTTATTTTGAATAATTGATTCAAAATTAATGTAAGGGAGAATTGTATATTCGAAGGAGTTCGAATATTAAAATTTAAAATATGAATTGGATTCATATTAAAGCTATAAGTTAAAATTAATGCGTATTGGATGCACATTAATACTATAGGTTATATGAGAGAAATATAATTGAATATGTGATATTCAATTTTATGATTAATTAATTAAATGTTTTAATTTAGTTTAATTAAATTTGATTTAATTAAATGACATTACAACTAGAGTAAATGAGGGAGGTTCATTAACTAATTGAATATGATTTAAATTAATTAATATTAATTTAATTAATTTTGTTAATTAAATTAAAATTGATTTTGATTTTGATTTTTTAAAATTAAAAATCAGATAACTGATTTTGATCAGTTATCTAATCGTGGGCTACGGTTCACGATTATCTCTCTATTTTCCCTATCGATTAGGGAAGGGCGAGGGCCAGTTGAAACGCTGTCACTCTCTCTCATGCATTCTCACACTCTCTGGTTACTGTGATTTTGCTCTCTAGAAGAAAATAATTCTCTTTTTCCCTTCAGAGAAAAAGTTCCCACAAACTACCTTATTCACATACCCTTTAAGGATACCGGCTGAATAATGATGGTGTGTTCGTGGTGTTCTTCAACACTTTTTTTCCAGTAAAAGAGCTTGCTGAAATTTTGGAGAAAGTACCCCAAGAAGTTGGTGAAATGTTCGAGACTTCAACGACAGTAAGTTCTTTCTCATTCTAATTGAGTTCTAAATTAAAATCTTGATTAGATCTAAGTTTTAATTATCAAATTAGCATGTTTTACAACATGTTTTACATCTTTTTAATATGAATGAATTTAGTTGCTGTAAATTTTGTCGTCGTACCGATATTTTAATCAATAATTTTATTGGGTTTGGTTCTCTGACTGTCTTCCACTACGTGGGGCTTTAATCCCTACATAAATAACATATATTTAATTAACTTTGCATCTCTCATATAATCTATAGTTTTAATGTGCATCTAATACACATTAAATCTAATCTATAGTTTTAATATGAATCCAATTCATATTAAATTAATATTTGAACTCCTTAAAATATTCAATTCTCTCCTAAATTAATTTTGAATCAAATCCAAAATTAAATTTATATTATAAAGTTTAATTAAAATATAAACTCTATATTATAATGTATCACTCTACATTATATTAATTCCTTTAGTGAATTTGAACATTTCAAATTCCGTCCAAGATTAAATTACCTCAATATCCTTTACGAGTTAGGAAGGGAACTTAATGGACCTACATATAAGAAGCTCCAACGATACAAGATTAATTGGCTAAACTCATTAACCATATTAATCAACATTCGTTAACTGTGGATTCACTTCACTAAAGACCCACAGTTGCACTCTTCTCACTATAGAATTTTTTTGTGTCCACGAATATAGACCAATAACAGCAAGTCAGTCTTTCACGAGTGTTCGTAACACCAGCTAGGTCAAATTATTGTTTTACCACTGGGTTATCTCTGTGTCATTAAGTACCAATGCTCCTCTAATGAACAACATGTTTAAGGTCCAACCTTTAAACAGAAGTCCTTCTCGGGCCAATGAGATGGTAGGGCCCCTTGTTCAAGTCCCGGAGACACCACTTAAGGGAACACTCATCTACTTACCCTACAACCAGGAATGAGTGAATTTCATCTTGTGATGTTATGTTCCCAGCTCCCCACTCGGTCTTGTCTCCAAAATGGTAGGCTTATTAAGTCGGCGATCTAGCTAATCTCACCCATACAAATCAAAGGACAATCCCTAGTGGACATGAGTCTATAACACACTCAGGATTGAGACTAAGTTGCCTAGGGTCAACTTATTGAAATTAAACCCTAATTAGTCAACGGAGTTACATCTAATGGTTACAAACTCATTGCATAGGATATCCCCACTCGCATGTCACCTACACGAACACGTTGGATCACTGCGTTTGTATCAAATACAAAGTGGACCGTATCCATAATGTCACCAGGATAAGGTACCCGGCTTCATCCCTATACTATAGGCCCTTTAGGCTGTTTCTTGAACATTGATATCTGTTTGCCCCTACATACAGTTCAAGCTACATAATTGATAGCGAGCATAGCTAGCTATCTTTAATTATTTAATTTAGCTAGTCTTTTATGATTTCTGGGCCATTTTATTGTGCTTTAATGTTTATTTTGTAGGAAAAGGTTGATTGGAGCTACAATGCAATAGTGGAAGTAATCAGGTGCTCGGGACGCGAAAAGATGCAAAGGAAGGAAAAGAATCAAATGGGAAAAAAGTCAAAATCCGGTCAAAAGGTGACTAGCATCTCGACGCTAGCCCTTAGACGTCTCGACGCTAGGATTCCTTATTCGGATATGCGCGAAATCGTCGCAGCGTCGAGACGCTGCGTGTTTAGAGGCAGCGTCGAGACGCTGTCTTGACTGCGTCTCGACGCTACGATGAAATTTCAGAATAAATAGTTCTTTTCGGCTAGGTTTTTGGGGGAACCAATTTTGGGACTTCTTGGAGCCGTAAACAGAGCAAAAAATCAGAGGAATTCAAGGCTGAAGCAAAGGGGAAAATTCGGAAATCAACTCATTGTTCGTGGGGATCGTGACGGGGACGTTCGGTCTCGGCCTACAACGAGTTTAATTCTTCTTTCCCTCACTTTAGTTAGATTTTTATGGCTTTTACATGTTTAGTTGAGCTTGTAATTTTGATCATGAGTAGCTAAACTTGTAAGCTTAGGGATTGATGTAGTTGATTGTGTTTATGGATTGATTTATGGTTTAAGTTGTGCAATGTTATTATGTTTGTAATCTTGATTTAATGCTTTCAATTAATTGGCCATTAGTTGGATGATTTAAGTTTCGAATCTAGCTCGGGAGAGGGGATTTGATTTAGACTTACTCAAGATTGCATGACTAAAGTTTAGTTTCTAATTCGTGACGGTTTTAGATTAACTTTAGAATTGGTTAAAAGATCTCATTGCCTTGCATGATTAATAAACTTAGATAGGGATATCAAGTTGGTTAATTTGCATGAGAATCAATTATACTCGGGAGAGGTAGTTGTGATTAAATGGTCTTTGGCTCATAATTTCATTGTGCATAATAACTTATTCCTTAAAATCAATCCTAAACTAAATCGGCGAAATCAATTCCCTAAGTAGTTTTCCCAATTGAAATTCCATACTTTTTACTTGCTTTGATTTGGTTTTCTTATCATTCATTCATCACTTTTTGATCCCTAAATAAAATTGGGCAAGATAATTCACAATACTTGATTTGTTTAAAAATCCAATCCATAGGACGACACTCGTTTATACGAACTCTTTATTATTACTTGACCCGTGCGCTTGCGGTTAGGAAAAGTCCACACCATTTTAGTGTTCGGTCTTAATTTAGTGTTCGGGGATTGGCACATTTAGTAAATTGATATTGTGAAAAAATTGTTCGGTCTTAATTTAGGGTGTATTTTATTTATTTATTTTTATTTTTATTTTGTAGATAGATTGCATTTTTTTCCTTATTTGTTTTTATTTTCCATATTTGTTGCATTCTTATTTTAGTGTTTTCCTTATTTGTTTTTTCTTTTCATATTTGCTTTTCTAATTTAGATTTTTTTTAGTTGTGTAATCTTTTCCTTATTTGTTTTTTGTGTTATTTTCTTGATTTTTTTTCTTTATTTAGATATTTTTCCTTGTTAGTCTTTTGCCTTAATTGTAATTTTCCATATTTGTTTCTTGTTTTCCTTAATTAGATAGTACTTTCCTTATCTAGATTATATTTTCCATATTTAGATTTTTCCATATAAGATTTTTTTTGTTTGAGTCTTTGTCATTTGTTCTTGTTGGGTTATTGTTTGATTGGAAGCCTAATTATCATTGTTGCTTTAATTGATTTGAATGACTTTTTATTCAACACCATATTCCAATTTTTCATCTTCAAGTTATACCCCTTTAAATGAAAATTCTTCCTTGGAAAGCATAGTTCAAAATTATATTGAGGAATCTAAAGCGAGGAGTCTAAAAATTGATGAAATCATAAGAGGACTTCAAGTTCCACATGAAGCTAGTGAGGTGAGATCCACTTCCATAAGTTGTCTAGTGAGTCATGTGGCCGATGATTCATTAGCACCCATTCATGAGCGTAGTTCTTTCGATCTTGATGAGGATGAGCAGTTAGGGGTGAGTTGCATGAATAGTGGGGATGAATTGGAGAGTTGGAGCACCTATCAAGAACATGGTTATGAGGAAGAAAAAGAAAATGAGCTTGTAGTGTCAGAGGAAGTTCAGGAGGTAGAGTTTGAGGTTGAAAAGCCTTCGTCTGTTTTATCTTCTCCATCCTTTGTATATTTTGATTATTCATTTTTCTATTCTCACGAGTCAGTTTTAGAGTCAGAGTCTCTTTATTTTGATCTTTCTCCTTTTATGTTTATTTTAGTCAAAAATACCAAAAACAATTTTATTTCAGGGGCCCATGAGAAGCTGGTAAGCTTGCTAGCAATAGTGAGTTTTATTGATTCAATAAACAAGGGTCCAAAGAAATACGAGAATTTTTATGTGCCTTGACAGACTGCACAAGGACGTCGAGCTAAAGACGATAAACAAGTGCTTATGGGAGGCAACCCAAGTTACTTTGTTATTGTTCTTTATGTCTTGTTGTTTTTGTTTTTGTAGGAGTTCCCGTGCTCTTGTCTTTGCTAAGCAATCATGAAAAGGTCATCATTCTAGGGCAGTATCGTTCGCTCCTCCTACTCTTTTATTGTTCTCATGATTGATTATGCTTTATTTTCTTTATACATTGAGGACAATGCATGCTTTAAGTTTGGGGGTGGATTATTGTTGCCTTGTGCAAAGTAATTCTAAATATGCAAGAAAAACTCACAAACACACGTGCAAGTGCACACGATCAGCAGCAAGTGATAAGTATTTTTATATCGTTCTCCACAGGGATTGATGCACGAAAATCACTATTTCTAAGCCTATTTTTAATGAAATTCAACGTAACCAAGAACCAAATATTTTTTTCTTAACTAAGTGCAAGAGATTAAAATGGTAAACAAGCTGAAAATGACAAGAACTAAAGTAGAATTCAATAAAAACAGCAGATTAGCACAGAGAAGGTAAGGTTCAGATTAGGGGCTGTCTACTCTCACAAGCTGCTTGCTGTAGCAGAACTCTAAATTTACAACTCACCCAGTATTTTCTACGGGAACTTTCCAATTCTCCTATAGGTAAGGTGATTAAACTCCCATTTAACCCCTTCTTTTTAGCTCAACTGATTTAGTGCCTTAGGTGGTTATTTATCCCTAAATACCCACTCATTTTCATGATCATTAAAGACTAAGGTAAAGCAAAGTAGTCGGTTATCTATTGTTTTCCCAAACACTAAATAACAATGCTAGAAAATGGTTGGCCAAACGAAATTCTAGCTTTAAGCATGAAGAACACTTTACTTTAAGTTGCAATATATAAAGTTCCACTAAAACAAACAACAAGTTCAAGTTTAAGCACCCTGTTATCATCAAAACATATATTATGATTGAAGCTCGTAAAGCTAACAATCTCCCCCTTTTTTATGATGACAAACTACTTAAGAAAAATATTCTCAAAGTAGAATGTGAATAATGATATCGAAAGAATTCAATCAGTAAACATTGTATTTATTCAAATAACATCAAATATATTTTTCTAAATTTGGTATCAGAGTAAGGTTTTCAGGACTTACCTCCTCGTCGTCGTCGTCGTCGTCTCCAAAAGCCATAAAGCACATATTTGCTACTTCTTCCTCGCTTTCAGATTCACTTTCGTCGCTTTCGTCCCAAGTAGCTTTCATGGCCTTCTTGTTCTTCTTTGAGGTGACTTTTCTTTGAGGGCAATCCCACTTCACGTGTCCGGGCTTTTTGCACTCATAACAGATGATTGTATCTCTGTTGCTCTTTGAATTGAATTCTATATTTGGTATGTCTCTAAAGTGATTTACGAACATTTTTATTAATGTCTTTTTCATTATGGTTAATTGAGTCATTGAAAAGGTTATTAGAATTTAAATTATTCTTTATGTTGATTTATGAAACTCTATGAAATTCTCTTAATATTTTTATTGGAGTTTGATTATTTTTTTTTCGGGAGCAAATGCCTTTTAAAATGAAACGTTTTTGTGGGCTTAATTGTAGACTAATTACTTGTGATATTTTTGAGTAATTATGAATTATCCTTTTTTTAAAAAAAAATATTTGGTATGAAAAATTCAAATGGTGATTAAATGGATTAATATTTGTTTGTCCGTAATTTGCGATATTTACTATGTCTCATATATTTAGGGGGAGTTCTTATTCATTTGTCCATATATTCATATGATCCACTTGTTTAGGGGGAGCTTCATTTGTTTTGTGAAAATATTATGATCGTGTATCTTTGTTATAGAGATGTTCGTTGATTTATTGAGATAAATTCTTGTCTCTGTGAAATTGAGATTGTGTGCTTTGATGTATTGTTGAATATGTAATATGTCTTGATTATTTTTGTTCAAATTGATTGACTTCATTTAATAGGGGTGCTTAAATGAACTTATGGTTATTACTTGTTTGATTATTGTTTTGAGGGGGAGCTTTAACTTTCAATTATTATTTTGAGGGGAAGCCTTATCTTTAATTATTCCTATGATTATTCTTTTTAGGGGAGCTTATACTTTAAATTGTTATCTTTTGATGATAACAAAAGGGGGAGAATTTAGAAAAATATATTTGATGTTATTTGAATAAATACAATGTTTACTGACTGAATTCTTTCGTTATCATTATTCACATTCTACTTTGAGAATATTTTTCTTAAGTAGTTTGTCATCATAAAAAAGGGGGAGATTGTTAGCTTTACGAGCTTCAATCATAATATATGTTTTGATGATAACAAACTTTAATTTACTAATTATTTTAGTGTTTTAAAGTGTTCATAATGTAGAGCTCAGAAAGACGATTCCAACGCAACTTGAATCGCTCAAATCGGAGTTCAAACGAGAAAGTTGTAAGCAAAAGAAGATTGGAGAGGAAAATCCAACGTGGCAGTGACGTGTCCCAATGATATTGTGACACGTGGCAGTCGAATTTCTTTAATAATAAAGAAAGTCAAACGGTCAACTTTTGAATATAATATTAATTTATTATTAATTTTGATTTTCTTTTATTGCAGCCAATCAGAGAGCGACACGTGGCAGCCAACGGCTAGTTTAGCCATTTTTGGTCTTTTTAAGGCTCGAAAAAATTCTAAAAAAAATTGGAAAAAAATTCTGAAAAAATCTACTCATCTTGGGGAGCATTTCAACCATTTTTTGAATTTTTGTAGCTTCATTTTTTCATTTTCCTTAATCCAAATTTATCCAAAATTTATCAATTAAATATCATTCAAATTTGAATTCTTTCCAAAATCCATATTCTTAAAATCCTTGATTTATTCTCAAATCTCAAAAATTCCAATCTTTCAAAATTCAACCTTAATGTTGAAATCCTTTCCTTTTCTATTTAAATTCAATTTCCACCCTTCATTTTTAATTTGATCTAACGGCCAATATTTATCTCCCTCTCCTATAAATTCGACTTGATTTTACTCTTTATAAAAACACCAAAAAGACATCAAAGTCTTAAGCTCTCAAGTCTCCCTACTCTTCAATTCTTGTATAAAATCCTCCCTTGCTCCTAAATTGGCCTAGTGTTATTGTGAGGTTTTATTTTTGTGAGTGCACAACATTGTGTAATTAGCCTTCAAAGGTATTTTATTTTGTGAGCTTCTTTTCTTCTTTTACTCATTGTTGGGAACTTGTAATAAGGTGTGGGTGCACCTTGGGAATTGAGTGAGTGGTTTAATCCTGAACCCGAAAAAGGATTTGTAGCGGTTTAATCCTGAACCCGAAAAAGGATTTGTAGCGGTTTGATCCTGAACCCGGTTAAAAGGATCGTAGTGGTTTGATCTTGAACCCGTTTAAAAAGATCGGTATAGGTTGGGTCCTGAACCTGTAAAAGGATCGGTAAAGGTTTACTCTTGAACCTGGAAAAAGAGTCGGTTTGGTTCTCACCTGTAAGAGAGCCGTTGCAGTAAAATACCCAAGAAGGAGTCTTGGGGAGTGGAGTAGGAATTTCCGAACCACTATAAAATTTCCCGGTGTTATCTCTTTCTCTCTACTCTTTTAATTTCCGCTATTTCATTTTTATGAGTAAATTGCTTACCTAGAAAAATTGTCAAATAGTTCTAGCATACTTTATGCTTTATAGTGCTTATTAAATTTATTTAGTTTAAATTAAATCAATTCATTTTAATTCAGCAAAAAGTTTTAAATTTTATTAAGCAACTCTATTCACCCCCCCTCTAGTGTTGTCATACGATCCTACAATTGGTATCAGAGCGGGTAGCTCGGTTTTCTTATTTCAAAAAGGTTTTTAAATATTTTTTCCTTGTTATACATTCTGTTTTTTTTAATCTTTTTAAATCTGGAATTATTCTAATTTTTGCAAAAAGTTTGAAAAATTGAGTTTTAAAAACCGTCTTCACTAGAATTTTTTTCTTGAAAATTAGTTCTTGAAACCTCATTTTTATTTTACTTCTTAATCTTTAAAATCTTTTTTATTAAAATCTAAATTTTAGAAAAGTATTTTTTTCTTTATAAAAATCTTTAAAAAAAAAAATCATATTCTCTATTTTTTTCAAAAACTTAATTGTTCGAGCTTATGGCAACCACTGGAATAAATGGGTATGGTGAAGGTAATTCTACCACTAGGCCACCCTTGTTTGATGGTAATAATTATGCATGGTGGAAAACTAGAATGAGAATTTATTTAATTTCGATTGATTATAATTTGTGGGAAATTATTTCTAATGGTCCTCTAATTCCTACTAAGTTAGTTGATAATAAAGATATTCCTAAGGAAGAAAAAGAGTTTAATGATGAAGATAAAAGAAAGTTTTCTATTAATGCTAAAGCCATGAATTGTCTGTTTTGTGCTTTATGTCTTGCTGAGTTTAATCGAGTCTCTGCATGTAATTCTGCTAAAGAAATTTGGGATATGCTTGAAGTAACTCATGAAGGAACTAATCAAGTTAAAGAGTCAAGAATTAGCATGTTAGTTCATAATTATGAATTGTTTAAAATGGATGCAAATGAGACTATATCTGAAATGTTTACTAGGTTCACTAACATTGTTAATGCTTTGAAAGGATTAGGAAAATCTTATACCACCTCTGAAAATGTGAGAAAAATTCTTAGATCATTGCCTAAGAGTTGGGAAGCTAAGGTGACGGCGATCCAAGAAGCAAAAGACCTCTCAAAACTTCCACTGGAGGAGCTCGTTGGATCTCTCATGACGCATGAGATAATCATGAAGGCCAATGTGGAAGAAGATGTCAAAAAGAAGAAGAGCCTAGCATTAAAGTCCACTCAAGTTCAAGAGGACTCTGAAACCGAAACTGAACTAAATGATGAGGAGTTCGCCTACTTGACCAAGAAGTTCAAAAAGCATTTCAGGAAAAGGAACTTCTCAAAGAAAGTCAACAGTCAAGAAGGTAAAGGAAAAAAGAGCATTTATGTTTTATAATTTATTGAAGGGGATCATTATTTGTATGATTAAGGGGGAGTAAAATCATGGTAATATCTTTTTGTTGATAACAAAGGGGGAGAAGTATTTCTAGTATTATGGTGGTTTGTCATCATCAAAAAGGGGGAGATTGTTAGCTTTAGGGCTTCAATCAAACCAAGTATTTTGATGATAACAAACTCTGATTTTTTATACTAACATTTTCAGTGTTTCAAAGTCAGTATCTTGTAGAGCTCGAGACAACAATTCCAACGCCTTTTGAATCACTCAAATCGAAGCTCAAACGAAAAAGTTATGGCCAAAACAAATTTGATGGAGAAAAACCTACGTGGCAGTGACACGTGGCAGTCGCTGATGTGGCATCCGACGTGGCGCTGATGTGGCACAACAATCGACCAAAAATGATGATGTGGTAGCTGACGTGGCAGATGACGTGGCTCCACAACGGTCACATTTTGCTGACGTGGCGATGACGTGGCAAGTGACATGGCGGCTGGCGTGGATTACACGGACCAATGGAATAGTGACACGTGGCAAGCTATGTATAAATAAATTTTTCCCAAAATCCTCCCAATTCAAAATTTATTATTTCCAAAATCCATCCCAAAAATCCTTGATTTATTCTCATTATCTCCAAAATTCCATATCTTCAAAATTTGCTCTTAATATCAAAATTCCTCCAAATTCAAATTTGATTCTTTCCAAAATTCATCCCATGAATCATTGATTTTATTCTACTAATCCTAAAATTCCAATCCTTCAAAATTCTCTCTTAAAATTGAAATTCTTTCCTTTTCCAATTTTAAACTCAATCTCTACCATTCATTCTAAAATTGATCTAACGGCCAAAATTCATCCTCCTTGCCTATAAATTGGACTTGATTTTCTCATTCATAGACACACCAAAAGCTTTCAAGTCTTTAAGCTCTCAAAGTCTCTCTACTCTTAAAATTCTTGTCCTCCCTGCTCCAAAATTGGCCTAGTTATATTTTTGTGAGGTTTTCTTTTTAGAGTGCTCAACTTGTGTATCTAGCCTTCAAGAGGCAATATTGTGAGGTTCTCTTTTCTTTTCTTTTTTGGGAATTGTATTAAGGTGTGGGTACACCTTGGGTTGTGAGAAAAAGAAATTGGTTTGATCCTGAACCAGTTAAAAGAATCTTGGGTTTCTCTTTAGCCTAGGAAAAAGAGGGTCGTGTGTCGGTTTGGTTCTCACCCGGAAGAGGATCACTTAGTGAAATACCCAAGAAGGAGTCTTGGGGAGTGGAGTAGGCAATTTGCCGAACCACTATAAATTCCCGGTGTTTTCTCTTCCTCTCTCTCTTTTATTTTCTGCTCTTAATTATCTCTTTGCTTTATTGTCTTAATTTTTAATTTCTCTTTAATTGCATGATTTAATTTTAGTGGGCTATTTAAATTTCTCGTTGATTAAATCATATTTAAATTCAAAGCTATCTTAGTGTGCATGCTTTAGGTTTTATCTTGCTTAATTTTCTCTTAAATTAAATTTGTGTGTTAATCTTTACTTGAGCATATTTCATAGATAAAATTATTTTTAAAAATTGGTAGTCAACCCTATTCACCCCCCCTCTAGTGTTGCCTTTCGATCCTACACACCCTAATCCTCACCTAAGAGGATTTAGCTCATGTTCAAGGTGAAAATAATGAAAATACAGCAGCCAACAACCATATCAGTCATGATTACAACCTTAAATACCAACTAATCACTAGGAGAAAGAAGAATAAAAGAAGAGGAGTGAAGAAAAGAAGCTTCCAAGGGAGATTCCAACTTTCCCAAGCTGGAAATTCCTCCAAACAGCAGCCTCCTTGTCCTTTTTCCCCTTCAATGACAGCAACAACTCCTAGGTCAACTTCTCCAACTTGTCTCTCTTCTTTTTGGGCAAAAGAAACATTTATACCCTCTCTTTTCATTGCTTTCAGGGCTGATTAGACATATAACTCCACATGGACCTTCCCTAATTGGCTGAGATGGGACAACTCAACTCACATGGCTACCAGCTCAATTAATGAAGGCTTACACGGATTTGGCACGTGCAGAATTTTATTACCCAGACTTTCTGCCTTCTGCTTGTGAAATCAGTTGCTGCAGCAAAACCTGAGTGCCCCTATACCAGAAAAATCAGCTTAAACAAAAGAAATCTGCACCAAATTTAGCTCAAGCTTGGCCTACTGATATGTAAAAATTGTTCATCAAAGAATACTCATTTTCAAGCACAAACCAAAGCTCAAACACATCAAAGAGTAGAGTTTTTAAGCCTAAAAGAGAACCAATAGCTCTTATTTCTAAGAGCTATCAAACCCCCAAACTTGAATCATTGCTCGTCCCTGAGCAATGCTAGCCTACAAAAACTCTAACTCATCATCCCATATCCAGCTTGCAGTCAAAATGGCCTACTAAAGCACCTAGCTACTTCTTGACAAGCCTACCTCTCTGAATGCATACAACAACTCAACAAAACATTCATTTTTTAAAATACCCTTTCAACTTGGCATTCTCAAATTTTTTAGCGCTCTTCTAATGATCCTCTAGCTCAACCTATTTACAAAAGCCATCATATCAAATTATACCAGCCTATTGACATCAAGGAAGCCACTAACCTTCAAGCCTAAACTTAGCACAAATCTCAATCCTAAAGCTTGCAAAGCAATCCTATAGTCTTTTTGCCTAGCCTCTAAAGCTTCTAAGCTCAACCTAAACTTCTCTCTTAACTTTTATTTATTTTATTTTTATTTTTATTTTTTTTTTTACCAACTTAGAAAGTCTCATAGGTCATAGCTTTTTGGTCCAAGAATGGCAACACTTTATGGTGAAACTCACCTTAGCCTCCAAGCTCATCACCTAACGAGAACTACACTCATTTCCCTTAGAGTTGACTAAGATTTGCTCTCTAGCAACCACTTCCTTGCTTCTTAGAATGGCGACACTTTTTGGTGAAGCTCACCTAAGCCCTGGGGAAGATTGTAACCTTCAAGCAAACACTCATCCCTTTATCCATCTCATTTGAACTTTTCTTTTCTGCTCATTTTTTTTTAAACGCTTTCTCTTCCCTTGAGCTACTTTTTGACGCAGGGGCAAACTATGGGTATCATAAATCCCCCTGGTTACTAGGCAAGCTCAAGGAGAACAGAAAATCTTCAAAAAGGGAGAGGAGTGCATCTTAGGCAAAACTAAGACAAAGAGGAATGCTTTCTAAGTTGCCTTTTCTATTTCTTTTTCATGTTTTTTTTCCAAGGGTTACCTCACCCCCAAACTTAATCCATTCATTGTCCCCCAATGAGTGAGAAAGCAAGGCAATGACCCCCAAACTTATTTTTTAGAGAAGCTAAGGCTTATTGCTTAGGAGGATTATAAGGTTTGGGCAAAGGACTAGGAACAAGCTTTCCTAAGATTTGAGCTAAGCTAAGGAGGAAAATTAGGAAGCTTCCTATCCACCTAAGGACTTAAAGCACAACAAGATAATCAAACTAAACAAATAGGCTAGGCTATTGGGGATCATTACACAAAACACTTTCTTTTCAAGCAAAACAGATTTTTTTTTTTCACAGCTGCTGCTGCAGCATTCAGCAAGGCTAAACTTAACCAAAAGAACAGCCTAGAGCTACAACTAGGCCTTACCTACTTCCACACAAGTTGGACGATCCATATTTTCAAAGCAGAACACAATATACCAGCTGCAACATGCTAAAAATCAGCAATTCAAAATTTTCTAACAGAAAATTTATGCACCAGACGGCTACTCTAGCTTACTTAGCATTTCAAACAAGCTTAGTATTGCTAAACATCAACAATTTCAGCAGCTCACCAATCTTAAAATTTTTCATGAAATGACTTTTCTAACTTAAAATATCCATTCAAGCAAAAATGGCACTATCTAAGATTTAGAGGTATATCACATAACATTTGAAACAGAAAAGAACATGTGCATTTTTTCGCTACTAAGCTTTCTCACTTTCAGATTTTTGGTACTTATGCATTTTCCAACACTCAAAGGGCATGATTTCATGAAAACAGATGCATTGTACACAAATGAGCAGCTTCCCAAGACAGCACCAACACCTAAAACAACACCTAGGCAAGCTAAAATAAAAGATATGCTGTTCATTGATTTAACTTTTAGCATCAGCACATTTTTTTTTTTTTCAGATAACGCCTAACAAAGCTACTCAAAGACAAAAGATAAAGAAAACAGACTTGAACAAAAGCGAAAAAAGAAATCAACAAGATAAACCAGAAGCAGACCACACAACAAGCATAATTTTTTTTTTCAGAAAAAAAACAGACAATATCAGCAGAAAGCAAGCAACAGCAACCACTCCCCTTCAATCTTCATCAATCTTCTTGATCATCATCAGCATCATTTTCATTCCCGCTGGGAGATGGGGAAGGGCACCACGGGTCAAATAAACCTGTTGGGAAATGAGGAAATGGCCGAGGAAGCTCCTAAAAGCTGAATTCGAATGTTTTCTCCATGGCAGAGTCCCTAAGATGAGCATATTGCCAATAAGTCTTTTGCTGACTTTCACTGTGTTCCATTTGCCTCATCAACCTTCTCTGCTGCCTTAAAATCTCCTCAACCCCATAAACCATATTTGTGCTTGACCTTCCCTTCTTCTCCCCATGTAATCTTGCTATAGATGCTGAATCTATGATTCCTTTGTCCATTAGAATTTTTTCATTCTCATCCACCTCGACTTGAGCCCTCAAACATAATGCTGTAATCAGATTTGGAAAAAACAATCTTCCTACCTTCCTTTTTGAACATGCCACAATCTCTTTTGCCAAGAGCTTTCCCACGTCAATGCTCAGGATTTTTAAGATGGAAAAAATTAAGAGAACTCTCTCTTTAGACACCGTGGTGTCATGAGTAGTGGGGAGCAACCTACTCCTTGCAAAGGTGTGCCAAACGTTTGCTTCGGGCTTAAGGTATGCAGCCAATAGTGTTCGAACTGAGTTCCTTGCCATCTTCCAGCTTGCTCCTTCAACAGCACAAGTGACTAGAGCTGAATGGAGCTGTTCTTCAGATGGAGCAATCTCCATTGCATTGAAAACCACATAGGTGAAATTAGGAAGGTTGTAGAATTCATTGATGGCTAATGGCGACCAGTCCACCCATTTTCCCCTTACTTTGGTTCTGAAAAGCTCATTGTCTTGGACATTTGCATAGAATTCCCTCACCAAGGGAATAACAGCTGGTTCTGGCTTTTGGCAAAATAATTGCCATCCAAGTTTGACGATCACTCCTGAAACATATGAGGGAAGCTTTTCAAAGTCTGCCTCAAATCCTCTCTCAGGAAGAGGATCTCTTTGGAGCATGACTTCAAATTTTTTCTTAGCGGCAACATTAACAAACTTCTCCATAGGGCCCTCATCAAATTCCAGCATTGGCTCTTTTCCCTTTTTCTTTAGGCTCTTCTTTCTTGTTGGAGGACTTCTTGGGGAAGGTGCAATTTCTTCCTCAACTTCTTGCTCTTGAACTTGAGTCACAATTACTTCTTCATGAAGTTCTTCTTGCTCCACCACTTGCTTTCCCTTTCCCTTGTTTCTAGGACTCCTTCTTATGGTCTTAGATTGCCCACCTTCACCTAAAACAACTATTTCTTTATCTTGCGATTTGCTTGATGGTGCTGAAGACTCAGCAACCTTTGGCCTGAATAGCTTTTTTAGAACTTTGGGAGCCATAGGTAAAGGAGAAGCAAGCTTCGGTTTAGGGGAAGAAAACAGTTTTTTTTTTCTCTTTTCAGAAGAATTGCTACGGTTTGCTTGATGGTTGAAAGGCTACCCTCATTGTTTAAATAAGCCATAAAAGTTCTTCTAATTGAATAAGCAAATTCAGGTTTTTGAGGGGAATCACGGGCCTTCAAGTGCTGCCACCAGCTCACTGCCCCAAAAAAAATTAAGTCTGCTGCTATGGCTGCACCAAATCTGCTGCTATGGGACTTCAAGGATTCTGCTGCAGCTTCCAGATTTCACCTTTTTAGACAAACAGCATCTTGAATGAAAATTCCCATCAAATCCACCTTTTCAAATCTAATGATAGCAATCTCGTCAGCTGGCTTTTTCTCCCAAGACTAACAAGCTCACTGCCCAAGGAAATCTTTTTCCAAGATTCATACTTCACCTTTTGCATGAGGACTCCTACCAAATAAAAGCTTGCTTGCACTAAAGAAACTATATTGTCAGCAATAAATACTGAAATTAAAGGCAAAACAAATTGAATAAAATGAAAGCAACTAGCTACAACTAAACACTACCAACGGCAAATCAAAAGACAGAAGAATTAAAGCTAAAGACTGTTGCAAATTGAAATAAAACAGTAAATTTGAATGCACTTTACCACCTTTAGGGACCAAAAGAGTATTCAATTGAACTTAAAACACATTGTCCCTAACTTCTCCTTCCATTTCTCAAATTTCTAACAAATTGCAAGAGGCAAAACACCTCTGGAATTCTTCACCCCAGTAGTGCTTTAATCTCTGACCATTGACCTTGAATTCTCTTCCATCACTTTCATCCCTTAATAACACAGCTCCATGACTGTAGGCTTCTAACACAGTGAAGGGTCCCGACCACCTAGATTTGAGCTTGCCAGGAAAAAGCTTTAGCCTAGAGTTAAACAACAAGACCTTTTGCCCCCTTTCAAATTGTTTAGGCACCAACCTCTTATCATGCCAAGCCTTTGTCTTTTCTTTATACATCTTTGCATTTTCATAGGATAGTTGCCTAAACTCCTCCATCTCTATAAGTTGAAATTTTCTCAATTCACCCGCTGCTTTATGATCAAAATTGAGCTTTTTAATGGCCCAAAAAGCTTTATGTTCTAACTCCAAAGGCAGATGGCAAGATTTTCCAAAAACTAACCTATATGGAGACATGCCCAGGGGAGTTTTAAATGTTGTCCTATAGGCCCATAATGCATCATCAAGCCTAATAGACCAATCCTTTCTATTTGGGCTGACCATTTTTTCCAAAATGCTTTTAATTTCCCTATTGGAGATCTCGGCTTGCCCGTTAGCTTGTGGATGGTAAGGGGTTGAGACTCTATGCTTAACATTGTACTTAACCAACATGTTGTTCATCATTCTATTCACGAAATGAGTCCCCTCATCACTTATTAAAGCTCTAGGAGTACCAAAACGAGTAAAAATGTTCTTGTGCAAAAATTTTAACACTGTTTTGGCATCATTTAAGGGACAAGCAATAGCTTCCACCCATTTTGACACATAATCTACAGCCAAAAGTATGTATAAATTCCCAAAGGAAGGTGGGAAAGGTCCCATAAAATCCAAACCCCAAACATCAAAGAGTTCTACCTCTAAAATGTAGGTAAGAGGCATTTCATCTTTTTGGCTCAGATTTCCCTTCCTTTGACACTTGTCACACACTTTACTAAACAAATTAGCATCTTTAAACACAGAGGGCCAATAATAACCTGACTGAAACACTTTTGCAGCTGTTCTTTGACCACCAAAATGTCCACCATAAGGGGATGAGTGACAGTGAGCTAAAATGGACTGAACTTCACTTTCAGCAACACATCTTCTAAAAATTCCATCTGCACACTGCCTATACAAGAATGGTTCATCCCAAAAATAAAATCTCACCTCAGAGTGGAATTTTTTTAGCTGTTGCTTGGTCATATCAGGGGGCACAACTCCACAGGCTAGGTAATTTGCAAGGTTTGCAAACCAAGGAGTGTCAATTTCCTTCACTTGAGCTACTGTAAGCAGTTGCTCATCAGGAAATGAATCCTTAATTTCACTCTGCTGTAACAGTTTCTCATTGCCTTCCAGCCTTGATAAATGATCAGCAACAAGATTTTCAGAACCCTTTTTATCCTTAATCTCCAAGTCAAACTCTTGGAGCAAAAGCACCCACCTAATTAGCCTTGGTTTAGCATCTTTCTTGGCCAAAAGATATTTAATGGCAGCATGGTCAGTAAAAGCTGTTACCCTTGTTCCCACTAAATAAGGTCTAAATTTTTCAAAGGCAAACACTACGACTAAAAGCTCTTTTTCAGTGGTGGTGTAGTTCTTTTGGGCCTCATTTAGAGTTTTGCTAGCATAGTAGATAGGGTGGATCAGCTTCCCTATTCTTTGTCCCAACATAGCCCCAACAGCGAAATCACTTGCATCACACATCAACTCAAATGGCAGTAGCCAATTGGGTGAGGAGATGATAGGTGCAGTGACTAATGTTGTTTTTAGGGTGTTGAAAGCCTTCAAACACTCAGCATCAAACTCAAAGGGGCGGTTCACTTCTAACAATAGGCAAAGGGGCTTGGAAATTTTTGAGAAATCATTGATAAATCTCCTGTAAAATCCAGCATGCCCAAGAAAGCTTCTAACTCCTTTCACTGTGGTTGGAGGCTCTAGCTTTTCAATGATCTCTACCTTGGCTCTATCCACTTCAATGCCTTTCCTCGAGATTTTGTGCCCAAGAACTATGCCTTCTTTGACCATAAAGTGGCATTTCTCCCAGTTGAGCACCAAATTGGTTTCTACACATCTTTGCAATACTTTTCCCAAATTAGTGAGGCAAGCTTGGAATGACTCCCCAAAAACCGAAAAGTCATCCATGAATACTTCCATTATTGTCTCCACTAAATCAGAAAAAATGGCCATCATACACCTTTGAAAAGTGGCAGGGGCATTACAAAGACCGAATGGCATTCTCCTAAATGCAAAAGTACCATAGGGACAAGTGAAGGTGGTTTTCTCTTGATCTTGAGGGGCTATGGTGATTTGGTTATATCCTGAATAACCATCCAAAAAGCAATAATAATCTTGCCCAGCTAGCTTGTCCAACATTTGGTCAATGAAAGGTAAAGGGAAATGGTCTTTTCTTGTGGCCTTGTTCAAACGCCTATAATCCATACATACCCTCCATCCTGTCACTGTTCTAGTGGGAACTAGCTCATTTGCCTCATTCATCACCACGGTCATACCTCCCTTTTTAGGCACACATTGGACCGGACTAACTCAATTACTATCAGCTATAGGGTATATAATTCCAGCATCTAGCCACTTGATTATCTCCTTTTTCACTACTTCTTTCATGGCCGGATTAAGCCTCCTTTGTTGCTCAATCGATTTGAAGTTTCCTTCCTCCAAATTAATTTTGTGCATACAAAAGGATGGACTTATACCTTGAATGTCAGCTAGAGTCCAACCAATGGCCTTTTTGAATTTTTTCAACAATTCCAACAGTGCTTGTTCATCCCCAGGGAGCAAACTTGCTGAGATTATGATAGGCAATGTTTCTTGTTCTCCCAAGTAAGCATATTTCAAGTGGTTTGGCAAGGGCTTTAGCTCTAACTTTGGAGGCTCTACAATGGAGGGCTGCATAGGTTTAATTTTCCTATCAGTCAACTCCAGTGATTCAAAAGCTCTCTTAAAGCTAGGAGCTTCAGTCACTACTTCCAGATTCTGCTGCACACACAGAAATTCTAAGTCTCCCACGTTTATCTCACCAAACTGCTATATGTGGTGCTGCAATAGTTCTTCCTCCCATTTATGAGCTACCAACTCATCCAACACATTAATCACAGAACACTTCTCCACCTCAGCTGGGCATTTCATGGCATCAAACACACTGAATTTGACTTCTTGATCATGCACTCGCATAGTCAATTCACCTTTTTGAACATCTATTAAAGCTCTCCCTGTGGCCAAAAATGGTCTCCCTAGGATAATTGGGACATCCTTATCTGCTTCATAATCCAAAATGATAAAATCAGCTAAAAAGATAAACTTATCCACTTGAACTAAGATGTCCTCAATTTTTCCTTCAGGGTAGGTGATTGATCTATCAGCAAGTTGCAAAGTCACAGTGGTTGGTCTAGCCTCTCCTATTCCTAATTTCTTGTAAATGGACAATGGCATGAGGTTTATGCTAGCTCCAAGATCGCACAGAGCTCTTCCCAACTCTTTACCACCGATAGAAACCGGAATGGTAAAACTTCCAGGGTCTTTAACTTTGGGTGGAATCCTATTTTTCAAAATTGCACTACACTCCTCAGTCAATGCCACAGTTTCATACTTACCCAATCTCCTTTTCTTTGTCAAAATATCCTTGAGGAACTTCACATAGTTGGGCATTTGTTCCAAAGCCTCAACTAGTGGGATGTTTATATGAAGCTGTTTTAGGACCTCAAGAAATTTCTTAAAATTGGCCTCTTGATTTTTCTGCTTTAGCCTTTGGGGAAAGGGTGGTGGGGGCGGTTTAAATGTAGGGGAGTGTGTAGGAATTGACTTAGAAGGAGCTACAGGGGCTGCTCTAGGAATTTCTTCAATTTCCTCACTCTCTGGACTTTTTTCTACTTGAATTCCAGCAGGTTTTTCAACATTTTTCTCTGCTGTCTTTTCCATATCAGCCTCAATATCAGCTGGTTTTTCCACTTGTTGTCCAGCTGGTTTTTGTTGGGTTGGCCCTTTTTTCTCAACCAACGACTTCCCACTTCTTAGTTCCACAACTTGGACTTGTTCCTTTCCTTCCCTCTTTGAATTTTCAGTGTCAGGGGGGAGTTTACCCTGTGGCCTAGCTTTCAACTCACTAGCAATTTGGCCCATTTGAACTTCCAAATTTCTCAATGATGCTTGGTGAGTTTGAATAGCAGCATCAGTTTTAGCCATGTACTCCTTGAACATGCTCTCTAAAGAACTTCCAGTGGCATGTTGTTTCATGGTATTTTGGAACTGAGGTTGCTGATTTTGTTGCCCAAATCCGGAAGGTCCACTCATCTTTTGTTGAGCTTGTTGGGTGTTGGAATTACTTCCTTGACCTCCCCAAGCAAAATTTGGATGATTTCTCCAACCCGGAGTATAGGTATTGGAATAGGGATCATTCCTAGGGGCATTTTGGTTTCCTACATAACACACTGAGGCTGGATTTCCAGGGCAAAATTCAAACTTATGATCCTCTCCACAGTAAACGCAAGAATCTGCTGCATTCTGATTTATATTGACTCCTGCAGCAGACTGGTTTGCACTGGAATTCATCAACTGCAAATTCTCAAAGCCTGAATTTAACTTTTTCATCATGCTTTCCATTGAATCAAACCTCGCATTAAAGGATGTAACAGTGTCAACCTCAAGCATACCCTTATTTTTCTTCCCAGCCACACTTCTAGAATCAGACCATTGGCAACTATTTGTGGAAATTCTCTCCAAAATGGCATAAGCTTCATCATAAGTCTTGGATAATAAAGCACCATTAGCTGAAGCATCTACCATGTTTTGAGTAGCCCAATTCAACCCATTATAAAAAGTCTCCATTTGAATGCAATGGGGGAGTCCATGGTGAGGGCATTTTCTCAATAATTCCTTAAATCTCTCCCAAGCTTCACTAAAAGATTCATCATCAAATTGTCTAAAAGACACTATATCCGATCTAAGCTTGGCATTCCTTGTGGGAGGGAAGTACTTAATGAGGAATTTCTCTGCTAACTCATTCCATGTAGTGATAGAGCCAGGAGCAAAGTTATTCAACCAAGCTTTAGCACCATCTCTCAAAGAATAAGGAAACAAGGTTAACCTCAAAGCATCTTGAGAAACTCCTTGAATTTTGAATGAGTCACTCACTCCCAAAAAGGATTTAAGGTGTAGATGTGGGTCCTCAGAAGGTAGTCCATGAAATTGTCCCACCGTTTGTAACATTTGGAACATAACAGGCTTCATTTCAAAATTGTGTGCCTGTATCTCGGGTCTAGCTATCCCAGGGTACAACTCATTGAAGGTAGGGACGGCATAGGCTCTAATAGCTCTTCCCCTATCATTGGCTATAAGGACAAGGTTTTGAGCTTGGTTTTCTACCCTAGGTTGCTGATTTACCTCAGGATTAGGTTGCTGGTTGTTTTGGTTTTCTTGATTTCTAGGAGGTACAGGGGGTAAAAGAGGTGGTGGATCCATCCTATTGTTTCTCTCCCTTTGTTCCCTTCTCCTCCTATGAAAAGTCCTTTCAATTTCAGGGTCCAAACCGAATTCTAAGTCAGGGAATTCGTTCATACACAGCTACCAGCACCTGCAAAAATCAAACAACCAAGTTAGAAGCTGTTTTAGCCCCAATTTCACTAATTTTCAGCTCAAAAATAGCAAAAATCAACTCAATCCCCGGCAACGGCGCCAAAAACTTGTTGCCTTGTGCAAAGTAATTCTAAATATGCAAGAAAAACTCACAAACACACGTGCAAGTGCACACGATCAGCAGCAAGTGATAAGTATTTTTATATCGTTCTCCACAGGGATTGATGCACGAAAATCACTATTTCTAAGCCTATTTTTAATGAAATTCAACGTTAACAAGAACCAAATATTTTTTTCTTAACTAAGTGCAAGAGATTAAAATGGTAAACAAGCTGAAAATGACAAGAACTAAAGTAGAATTCAATAAAAAATGCAGATTAGCACATAGAAGGTAAGGTTCAGATTAGGGGTTGTCTACTCTCACAAGCTGCTTGCTGTAGCAGAACTCTAAATTTACAACTCACCCAGTATTTTCTACGGGAATTTTCCAATTCTCCTATAGGTAAGGTGATTAAACTCCCATTTAACCCCTTCTTTTTAGCCCAACTGATTTAGTGCCTTAGGTGGTTATTTATCCCTAAATACCCACTCATTTTCATGATCATTAAAGACTAAGGTAAAGCAAAGTAGTCGGTTATCTATTGTTTTCCCAAACACTAAATAACAATGCTAGAAAATGGTTGGCCAAACGAAATTCTAGCTTTAAGCATGAAGAACACTTTACTTTAAGTTGCAATATATAAAGTTCCACTAAAACAAACAACAAGTTCAAGTTTAAGCACCCTAATCCTCACCTAAGAGGATTTAGCTCATGTTCAAGGTGAAAATAATGAAAATACAGCAGCCAACAACCATATCAGTCATGATTACAACCTTAAATACCAACTAATCACTAGGAGAAAGAAGAATAAAAGAAGAGGAGTGAAGAAAAGAAGCTTCCAAGGGAGATTCCAGCTTTCCCAAGCTGGAAATTCCTCCAAACAGCAGCCTCCTTGTCCTTTTTCCCCTTCAATGACAGCAGCAACTCCTAGGTCAACTTCTCCAACTTGTCTCTCTTCTTTTTGGGCAAAAGAAACATTTATACCCTCTCTTTTCATTGCTTTCAGGGCTGATTAGACATATAACTCCACATGGACCTTCCCTAATTGGCTGAGATGGGACAACTCAGCTCACATGGCTGCCAGCTCAATTAATGAAGGCTTACACGGATTTGGCACGTGCAGAATTTTATTACCCAGACTTTTTGCCTTCTGCTTGTGAAATCAGTTGCTGTAGCAAAACCTGAGTGCCCCTATACCAGAAAAATCAGCTTAAACAAAAGAAATCTGCACCAAATTTAGCTCAAGCTTGGCCTACTGATATGTAAAAATTGTTCATCAAAGAATACTCATTTTCAAGCACAAACCAAAGCTCAAACACATCAAAGAGTAGAGTTTTTAAGCCTAAAAGAGAACCAATAGCTCTTATTTCTAAGAGCTATCAATTATCATGTTTGTGGAGCCCTTGAGCATCTGAGTTTGGGCTATGGTTTTGAGCTTTCTTTGAATTGAGCATATGGTTGTTTTCTGGATGCTATTTTTGCATGGCTATGATGTCCTAGGATAGACTTTCTTATCAATTTTCAAGCTTTCGATGAGTTGTAAGCATGAGAGCCTAATTGGTGAGATTTTAGCCCTAATTTCGACTAGAGACCTTTTGTGGGAGCTAAAGGCAAGGCCAAGGAGCGGGAATCGAGTGAGAAGACGTGGAGATCGTGACGGGGACGTGCCGGTTTCGACGGATTCGAGTTTCCTTTCTCTTTCCCTTAACTCTTGTAGTTTTTATGGCTTTTCTTTCAATTAGTGTTTGTAGTTTAAAGACTATGAATTGCTAGTTGTTTGTCTTAGGGATTGATGTAGTTGTTTTAGTTTGTTGGATTGATTTGTGGTATGAATATGCATTTATTTTACCTATGCAATTATGGTTAAATGCTTTCAATTACTTGATCACTAGTTGAATGATTTAAGTGTTGAATCTTGCTCGGGATAGGGGATTTGGCCTAAGACTTACTTTATTTAATTGCATGACTAAAGTAGAAATTCTAAGTTTGTGATGGGATTTGGAATAACTTTAGAAGTTGCTTGAAGAACTAAACTCAAAGCCTTGCATGTTAATGAACTTAGATAGGGATATCAAGTTGGTTGCATGCATGAGAATCAATTATGCTCGGGAGAGATAGTTGTGATAAAAGGTTCCTAAACTTGGTAGAATAATTGCATGTTAAATTCATCCCATTAATTAATCCTCAATCTTAATCAATGAAATCAATTCCCTAAGAATCTTTCCATTTGAGTCTCCACTTTTATTTTATGCTTTTTGTCTTTAGATTTATCTTTATCATTGAGTTTTGCTCCCTAAATAAAATTGAACAAAAGTATTCGCGATACTTAATTTGCTAGAAAACCAATCCAGAGGACGACACTCGTTTTACACGAAAACACTATATTATTACTTGACCCGTACACTTGCGATAAGCAAATTGCACATCAATAATACAACCTAAGATGTTAGTTTATTGAATTTAGGGTTATTTAATGCAAATCTAATACAACACATTCAATAGCACTTTATTGAATAACCTCAATAACATTTTATTAATAATAATCAAAATGTTTACATTTACTATCTACGAGTTTTACGGCATAAAACTCGACACCCACATACTGTTCAAGCTACATAAAACAACTTTGGATGTTAGTTTATTGGATTTAGGGTTAATTAACAACAAATTTAATAACACTTTATTGATAAATTAATATGTTTACATTTACTATCTACGAGTTTTAGGGCATAAAAACCCAACAATTGTAACCCATTATTGATTATAGTGGAGATTTTTTACTTCAGCCTGTGGATTTTTACTCCTCGCCTTGGGGAAGTTTTTCCACGTTAAAATTGTTGGTGTCTTAGGATTGTACATGATTATTATTTTGTTTCTACTCGACTAATTTCCTATTAGGTTCACACAAGAGGGGATAAATAAACTTTAGGATATAGTGTTTATCCCAAAAAAGTGGTATCGGAAAGAGGTTGTTATTAGTTAAGTGCCTTGTTGAACATGGAAACTAGTACAAGATAAGATGGTTACTCTAAATGGCTCAAATTATCAAGTTTGGAAAAGGAAGATGGTCGATATTTTATATGTGAAGGATTTGTATCTTCTTTTTTTTTTTTTTTTTCACTTCAGAAGCCTAAAGATATAACTAATTAGAACAAAAAATATGTCATGAAAAAATGTGTAGTATTATTGGACTTTGGGTAGAAGAAAATATTCTAAATCATATTGGTGAAGAAAATCATGCACGAATACTGTGGAACAAACTTGAGTCTTTATATGCCTAGAAAATTGGTAATAGTAAATTGTTTTTTTTGGGAAAAATACACTTTTGGTCCCTGAGGTTTGGGTTAAGTGACAGTTTGGTCCCTGAGTTTTCAAACTCAACAAAAATACCCCTGAGTTTTGAAATAAGGAGCACTTTGGTCCCTGCCATCTATTTTTCTGTTAAATACTAACGGTGGCTGATGTGGCACTATTATTTTAATTAAAAAGTTATTTTTTTTATTTTAAAATAAAAACAAATAAAAATAAATAAAAATATTATTATTTTAATTATTCTTAAAACTCAACCCTCAATCTCATCTTCTTCATCCTCTTCCCTCATCCCCTCCATCTTCTTCTTCAAACCTCCGATGGTCGCGCCGCCCACATGCCGTTGCCGGCAGCCGCCGGCCGCCGCTCGGCGGCGGCGAAAGTTTTTTTTTTTCTTTCTTTCTTTCTTTCTTCTTTCTTCTTCTCTTCTTCCTCTCCTTCCTCAAAGTTTCAACAGCTTTTTTTTTTTTTTAAATGAAAGAGAAAGGAGGAGGGAGAAGGCCCCTCCCTCCCTCCCCGTTACATAGGCTGGTTCAGGTAATCCTTGGGGGAAAATGTCCGCCACTTTCTTGTTGCTACGAACAAGTCGAATGAGCAATCTGCCTGCGATGACGAGGTCACGGACGAAGTGGTAGTAAACTTCTATGTGCTTAGAGCAGGCATGGAACACAGGATTGGCCGCCAAGTGTGTAGCGCTAGCATTATCACAGTGCAGGATTGGCCGCCAAGTGTGTAGCGCGACCATCGAAGGTTTGAAGAAGAAGATGGAGGGGATGAGGGAAGAGGATGAAGAAGATGAGATTGAGGGTTGAGTTTTAAGAATAATTAAAATAATAATATTTTTATTTGTTTTTATTTGTTTTTATTTTAAAATAAAAAAATAATTTTTTTATTAAAATAATAGTGCCACGTCAGCCACCGTTAGTATTTAACAGAAAAATAGACGGCAGGGACCAAAGTGCTCCTTATTTCAAAACTCAGGGGTATTTTTGTTGAGTTTGAAAACTCAGGGACCAAACTGTCACTTAACCCAAACCTCAGGGATCAAAAGTGTATTTTTCCCTTTTTTTTATCAAGCAAATGATAACTTTGAAGTATCAAGATGAAACATCTAAGTTTAGATCACTTGAATTATTTCAAGGTATCATTAATCAGTTAGCTAGAATGAATATCAAGTTTGATGAAGAGATACATGGATTATGACTTCTTGATTTATTGTCAGACTCGTGGGAGACATTTTGAATTTCCTTATCCAACTCAACCCCAAATGGAGTTTTGAGTATGGACTTAGTAAAAAGTAGTGTCTTGAATGAAGAGATAAGAAGAAAATCATTGGGCTCTTCTTTACAATTAGAGGTTCTTGTTACTGAAAGAAGGGGGAAGAGTAAGAGCAAAGGTTTGAAGGATAGAGATAGAAGCAAAAGCAAAAGTGGTTGGTTTGCAAATATTAAGTGTTTTCACTGTGGTGTGAAATGGCATATAGAGATGTATTATAGAAAATAAAAATGATAAAAAGTACAAAAAAGAAGAATGATGATGATAATGATGCAGATAAAGTTGCTACAGCCACTGAAGAGTCTCTTATTTTATTCAACAGTGATGTTATTAAACTTACTACACAACATAGCAGTTGGGTGATTAACAGTGGCACCTGAATTCATGTTACATTTAGGAGAGATTTCTTCGCATTCTACACAACTAGTGACTTTGGCAGTGTTAGGATGGGTAATGATGGATCGATAAAAGCAATTGGCATGGGAGATGTGCACCTGGAGACCAAGAATAGTTTCACGCTGATTTTGAAGAATGTGAAACACATACTTGATATTTGCATGAATTTAATCTCCACGGGTAAGCTTGATGATGAAGGTTTTTGCAGTACCTTCTATGCATGGAAAAAAGAATGAAATTACTATCTTCTCTCTTTCCTCTATTCTCTAACCCCCTACTGTAACTTGACCCTACATCTCTGGCCACCATGAAGATCACCACTGTCAGCCAACTTTGGAATCACTCCACCCAATCCTTCTCCATAGACAAAAGGACCTTCAACATAGCATTCGATGAGCCTTTTCATGGAAGTAGAGCCAAGATCACTAAACATAGCATACATTCTTCACACCCATTATCCCTTTCATGGAAGTCCCTCAATTGGCTTGCCTCATCTTTCAACACCCTTGTTCAGTCACCATGTGTAGGATTGGAATTCCCTAATTCTGTTAGCGGAAGCGAATTGAGACCAATTTGTAGTTAATTTTGTTTCTACCAAAATACCAATACATTGACGATTCAGAAAACTATTCTAAATTTATTTATTAAGGCTAAGCATATAACATTAGATCTAATCTAAAGGGGAGAAACATACATACCGTCGTTGTCGTCTCTGAAATATCAAGAACGTCTTTCTTGATTTCATAGGGACCAAACGCTAACAATTGGGACACCACCACTGTGGCTACACCGATATGACTTCTAGAGGCAGGAGATAGTCTAGGGAGCCTTTAGGGGAATTCTCTGAGAGCAGGAGAATGAATGAGATGTCTTTCACCCCACCCCAGGGGTCCTATTTATAGGTAAATGCCATGAATAAGATCTAATCAAATCTATTATCTTATTCATATCTGATTTTAATAAATAATTAATTAATTCCATAATTAATCAATTACCCAATTAAATATCATATATTTATTTTAGGGATTTTATTAAATTATTTATTTAATTAATATGAATCCAATTCATATTAATTATTTGAACTATTTCAAATATTTTCTCTCAAAAATTTAATTTTGAAATTAATTCAAAATTATATTATAAAGTTTCATAAACTTTATATTATAATGTATCAACATACATTATATGATTCCCCTAATTAAATTGAACACTTTCAATTTACAATTAATACTTAATTGCCTCAAGTTTCTTTACGAGCTACCAGTGGGACTTAATGGACTTGCAGATCAGACGTTCCAACGATATGAGATTAATTGACTAAACTCATTAACCGATTAATCAATTTTCATTCACTATGGGTTCACTCCACTATAGACCCACATTTGCACTCTTCTCACTGCAAACATAATTCTGTGTCCACAGATATAGACCAATAACAACAAGTTAGTCCTTCACGAGTGTTCGTAACTCCAGCTGGGTAAAATTATCGTTTTACCCCTGAGTTACCTCTATCTAGGGGTGGTCATCGGTCAGTCGGCGTCGGTTTTAGACTCAAACCGACGCCAATCACCTACATATCGGTTTTTGGCGGTCGGTTCTTGTCGGTTTGGAATGGAGTTATTACGCCGACCGACCAACTACACCGACGGACGGTCGGTTTGGGTCGGTTTTAAGAATGCAATATGAAGAAGATAAAAAACAAAGAAAAGAAAAAAGAAACGAAAGAAAGAAAGAAAAAAACATACATACCTCGGTTTCAAGCTTGAAAAAATTGGAAGAAGAAGTTTTTTTTTAAAAAAAAAAAAAAGGAAGAAGATTTAAAAAAAGGAAAGGAGAAGAGAAAAACAAAAAGACGAAGAAGATTAAAAAAAAAGGAAAGGAGAAGAGAAAAACAAAAAGAGGAAGAAGATTAAAAAAAAAAAGGAAATGAGAAGAGAAAGGAAGAAAAAAAAATGAAAAGAAGAAGAAATAAAAAAGAAAAAAATAATAAAAGAAAGAACATACAAACCATCAGCGTTGAGACTTGAGAGAGAAGAAAATGGGTGAAAGGAAAAAAAAAGAAGAAGATGAGAAATTGAGATAGGAGAGAAAGAGTTATGATATTAGAAAAACTAAATAATTATATATATATAAAAAATTCTTGGGGAAGGGAAAACCATTAGCGTGGCTGATGGTCTTCCCAAGGTTGCGACAGGCGGCCCATTAATGCACCGCCTGCAGCAGCAGATGGCAGAACTAATGCGCTTACTATTTTTTTTTCGGTCGGTTCAGTCGATTCTCGCCCTTTTGGGCGAGCCGACCGACCGACAGGTCGGTTTTACTATACGTAAAACTGACCTTCGACTGAGGTAATCCAAAAACTAACCGACCGATGTCGGTTCGATCGATTTCGGTTGGTCGGCTCGGGTTTTCGACTTTATTTGCTCACCCCTACCTCTATCTCCTTAAGTACCAAGTGCTCGTCTAATGAACAACATGTTTGTGGTCCAATCACCAAACAGAAACCCCTCTCAGGCCAGTGAGAGGGTAGGACCTTTTGTTTAAGACCCGGAGACACCACTTAAGGAAAACACTCATCTACTTTCTCAAAGTCGGGAAGGAGTGAATTTCATCTTGTGTGATTATGTTCCCAGCTCCTCACTCGATCTTCTCCCTAAAATGATAGGCTTATTGAGTTAGCATTTTGGCCACTCTCACCCATACAAATCAAAGGACAATCCCTCGTGAACAGGAGTCCATAATCCACTCAGGATTCAGACTAAGTTGCTTAGGTCATCCTCGTGAAATAGAAATCTAACTAGTTAACGGTGTTACAACTAGCGGTTACTATTTTGCGGTTCGGTCTTATGCAAACTCATTGCATAGGATACTAATAACTGTCCAAAAGGTAGTTATTTAACCCTCATTTCTAAGGTTTTGTGTGTCTTTTGTGCTTAAGAGGGTTGGTTTTAGATGGATATTACATGTTTTAACCCACTTGGAAGAATGAAAGCATTGGAAATTATTTTGTGCAGATTATGCTGCTGAGCGACTGGAGGGAGCAAATTCTGTGCTGCAGCAAAACTGGGAACAGAACTGTCACATCACAGCTCGTTAGCCAACTTCATGAACCGACTTCTGTTGAGTTATTTTCGGGATAAAGGAGCAAGGAGAGCCTGACACGTGTCCTAGTTGACCTAATTCAAGTCTCCCATCATTCTATAAAAGGAAGTAGCCGTCAAAGTCAAAATGATTCCAACTTTCCTTGGAAGCCGAATAGTATAGAGAGATTGGAGATTACCAAGAACACCATTATCCGCAAGCTGATTGAGGAGATTATTATTTTCTTTATTTTCTTGTGATTATGGACATGCCTACTCAGATTATAATTCGTGTTTCCTTGCCTATTATGAACTAAGTAGTTTAAGGTGTTGGTTAGGAACATGTAGTTGCCGTGCTTAAACTTTAGTAATATATTGATTATTGCATCTTGGTTAATTGTTGTGCCTATTTACATTTTATGCTCGCCTGACCAGCCGGTGTGAATATCTCTCTCTAGTTTCAGGGATGATTTAGAGAGTGTGTGACAATTATCCACACTACTATCATTGTGTATTGGTGAACGCCAGTGACTGAGCTAGGGATAGCCAGTTGCCTAGTGCTTGATCGGTCGCACTTCATTGGGGTTGAAACACATTCCAAAAGATCCGGAGTTCCGGGAGGAATCCGCTAATAATACTGCGAGAGTTGCATGATCAATAATATTGCTAGAGCATCTTTTTAAACAACTATTAATCCTAACCAGCGCCTGTCTTTAATCTGCCTGCCTATTCGTTTATTCTTTGTTCTGTCATTTATTTTGCTCCAGCATAATTCTTATAAAACCAAATTATTGTTACCATCTTTGAACCCATTAGAAAGTTACGCAAAATAGGTAAAGTGAAAGCTAATTCAGGACTCGGATTGATAATATTACTTGCTGCAGGCTGTGTATACTTGCACAGGAATCATAGGAGTCTTTTTATACCATATTTTTACTCACTCTAGGAACCCAACAGATACCCCCACTCGCATGTCCCCTACACGAACGCGAAATAGTAATTTAGTATTAATTTACCAAACAACATGCTCACTTTGGTCATTATAGTCAAATCACACTAATTTAGTATTAATTTACCAAACACCATAATATGCTTTTTCAGGTTTAAAATTAAAATTTACCAAACACTATTTTTACTTCATGTTACTTCTGATTTTTCTAAAAACAGAGTTGCAAACAATTATTTTAAAAGCATAGCAATCCCAAACGAAGCCTTAGGCTAGGAATTTGTTTCTCATGAACCACATTGTTGCGATCATTCCAGATAGCCCAAGCTCCTACGCAAATCCAATCTAAAACATTTCCTTGATTTGTCTCAATTAATTCCAAAAATCAAACCTGGATCGATAATGATTATATTCCTCAATCTTTACCTGATCATGTAAATGTCTCCACAATAGTTTAGCTCTTGAACATCGAAACAGAGCGTGGTCAATCGTTTATGGATTGTTTTTTTTTTTTTTTTTTTTGCAAATTTGACATCTATCCTCTATGTCCACATGACAACTAAGTAGATTTACTTGAGTTGGGATACAATTATGAAATGCTCGCCAAATGAAATGTTTGACCTCGGACGAGACTTTCAGTGACCAAAGAGTCTTCCACCACTTCTGTAATTAGCTTTGGTCAGACGATGATGCCTCATTCTTCCACAACGTGCATACTACTTTGTATTCACTCTTTACCGAATACCTTCCGTATTTATCAAAATGTCAAATCCATTCATCTTGAGCCGTTGGACTAATTGGAATATTAACAATGATTTATTATTATTATTATTATTATTTATTAATAATTTTTATAATAGAAACACATAGTGATTTTATTATTTATTATTATTTTTTAAATACGGTATAAAATGAACATTTACAAACATAAAACTCATCAAATACGTGTACCAAAACTATGGTTCTTTTCTTCTCAAAAAAAAAAAAAAAAAAAAAACTATGGTTCTTTTGAGAACATTTTCAAATTAAATATAATAGTTATGGCAAGTAAAATATTATATTTTATAATAGAGATGTTATATAATTTTATTATTGTCTTATTTTTATGCGTGTTTTTCACATGTGACCCAATTTTAAAAAATATATAGAGTTACTTTCTTTTTAAATATATGAATTTGTAAATTATCATGCATGTGCAAAGTCAAGTCACTAGATTTCGGAATAATTTTATCAACTTTTCAACTTATATTAGATAATGAGTCAAAATATCTTGAATATATTCACAGGAATATGCAATTTTTTCCTTATTGCCACAAAAAAAAAAAAAAAAAAAAAAAGTCATAGAGAAAAGGTTAGTAGATGCTTCAAATAAAAATTTTAAACTAAATATAAATTATTGTAAAACAATAATAACAACAATCATAATTGTTTTACCTGAAAAATATTATCATTTTTTTTTGTCTCTTGTTTGTATTATCAAATTTTAATATACTCCACATAATTCACATAAAAAAATAATATATCTTAAATTATAAAATAATGATTAGATAGGAGTTCCAACTTACATTATAACTCTTTATTTTATTTTTTTTATTTTTAAAATTACATTATAACTATTTATTGAAAATCAAATTTTAAACTACAAATATGGATATTAAACGATTGTAAATATTCGAAAAAATGCAAGGGCAGAAATAGAGAAAGAATAATAATTTGAGGACTAAAATGGCAGTTTAAAAAAAATCAGAGTTATTAATATTAAAAAAATATATTTTTTAAACCATCGATCTATATAAATTTGTGTAAATTCTGAACCATTCCATAGCGCCTGTACTTGGAAAACAAACCAAGGTTCGGTTCTAGGATTTTCAATTATTGTCGTTGCTAACTTGCTAGGGTTTTTCTCTGTTCCGGCGATCCCGATCATTTTTGAAATTTCTTTCAGTGAATTGCCATTTCTGTCAGGGTTTTTGAATCGAGCCACCGAAACAAGCACAAGTTAATCGACGAAGAAGCCATGTCGTTGAGGCCGACTGCAAGAACCGAGGTTCGACGGAACCGTTATAAGGTCTCTGTCGATGCCGAAGAGGGCCGACGCCGGCGAGAAGATAATATGGTGGAGATCAGGAAGAGCAAACGTGAAGAGAGCCTTCTGAAGAAGCGTAGGGAGGGCCTTCAAGCGCAGCAGTTTCCTTCTGCCGTTCACACTTCCACTGTCGAGAAGAAGGTATTGTCGCATTCGATTGTTTCAATTTCGATATCTCATTCCTTCTGTCCGTTCTTTTGTTGCAAATGATCTCGGATCTATGTGTTATTAGGGAAGTTTTGGCATCCGATCTTTCGAATCTTGCGAACGTTCTTTAAGGGGTTATTCGATGTGGATGTTGGGGGTTTTACGATTTAGGGTTTATTTGAGGGGTTTTGGTCTATGGTTGTGATTATGAAGAGTTTGAGTTTGACTCTGATTGCAGTTAGAGAGCCTTCCGTCTATGGTTGCGGGGGTCTGGTCTGATAATAGTAGTTTGCAGCTGGAGGCAACAACTCAGTTTCGGAAATTACTTTCGATTGGTACTTTTGTGTGCTTTACATTGTGTAATCTGTTTGTTTTCTTGTTTGTCTTCTTTTGCTGTGAGTGTTTTAACTCGTTTTGATTACTGTGTTGGCGATTGCAGAACGAAGCCCTCCCATTGAGGAAGTGATTCAGTCTGGAGTTGTTCCGCGTTTTGTAGAATTTCTTGTGAGGGAGGATTTCCCTCAACTTCAGGTTTTAGTTCACATTCTTGCTAACTGTATTATTGGTTTGAATTTATATTAGTTGTTCTTATTGTAATGACTTCGATGTATGTTTTACTTGAAGTTTGAAGCTGCTTGGGCTCTCACAAACATAGCTTCTGGAACCTCGGAACACACAAAGGTGGTTATTGATCATGGTGCGGTACCCATTTTTGTCAAGTTGCTCGCTTCTCCTAGTGATGATGTCCGAGAGCAGGTATATCTTAGAATTTAGTCAAACTGTTTGTTCTTTTCAATGACATGTGCTGTATTTGGATGAGATATGAAACTTGAATGACACGGTTTCTGAATTTGTAGGCTGTGTGGGCCTTGGGCAATGTTGCTGGAGATTCACCTACATGTCGTGATCTTGTCCTCCGCCATGGAGCTTTGATTCCACTTCTTTCGCAGTTGAATGAGCATGCTAAGCTTTCTATGTTGAGAAATGCAACTTGGACACTTTCAAATTTCTGCAGAGGCAAGCCACAACCCCCATTTGATCAGGTTACTTTTTGTAATTATGGTTAAATTTGAGATTTAGAAAATTTCCCTATTCTTCCCGGCTTATGTATAACCTTTAAATTTTTCTTGGATAGGTAAAACCGGCCCTTCCTGCTCTTGAGCGCCTAGTTCACTCAAATGACGAAGAAGTTCTTACAGATGCCTGCTGGGCACTCTCTTATCTATCTGATGGCACTAACGATAAAATCCAAGCTGTGATTGAGGCAGGGGTGTGCGGAAGACTTGTACAGCTCCTATTGTAAGCATCTATCTCGCACATATGAGTTTATCTGTCTGATAATACTCCCGTTTCATTTTTCTTATTTTTGAAATATGTATGTTACTTCAGACATCCTTCACCATCAGTCCTCATTCCTGCTCTTCGCACAGTTGGGAATATTGTGACCGGAGATGACATTCAGACTCAGGTATGAATGAAGATTTCTATACCCATTTTTTGCGAATTTTAAGTTATTTTCATTTATATTAGATACACGATCTGGTTAATTTCAAGAGTGCTGGAAATCTAGGTTAGGTCTATAGTATAGTGGGTACATTTTTTTATATCTCATACTAAGTTTGAGTTTTCTGATCCTTATATGCAATAAAGACAAGACAGCAAAAAGAGAAAACTATAATTATGTCTGGATAACTGGAGTTTGGATAGTGATCATGGCCTTGTTTAATGTTTATTTATTTGTATATGATTTCATCCTTTGCTTATTGTTTCTCTTATCAGTGTATAATTAATGATGGTGCGCTTCCATGCCTTCTGAGCTTATTGACTCACAATCATAAAAAGAGTATCAAGAAAGAAGCTTGCTGGACGATATCTAACATTACTGCTGGAAACAAGGAACAAATCCAGGTAGAAGAGGATTCTATATTTGGCAACATCAACAATGCTAGTTAAACTAAGGATTTGTGTATTGGCATAGGTTACAGTTTCCAACAGCAATTATTTTTAACTCAAGTCTCTGCCCCTTGTTTACTGATTACTCTGGTAGACTTAAGATTAAACCTAAGTTCTGTGTCCTTCATAATGTAGGCTGTCATTGATGCTGGGTTAATACCTCCACTGGTCAATTTGCTTCAAAATGCTGAGTTTGATATAAAGAAAGAGGCTGCATGGGCAATTTCAAATGCAACATCTGGTGGTGCTCATGATCAAATTAAGTAAGTCGTGTTAGAAGGTTTTTCTTTATTCCTAACCTTGGAGTCTTCTTCTTTGATTGACCATACCTTCCTTTCTATATAGGTACCTTGTCAATGAAGGGTGCATCAAACCATTGTGTGATCTTCTTGTATGCCCAGATCCAAGGATTGTTACAGTTTGTTTAGAGGGGTTAGAGAACATTTTGAAGGTCGGAGAAGCCGAAAAGAATTTGGGTACCAGTGGAGAAGTTAATCTATATGCGCAGATGATTGATGATGCTGAAGGATTAGAAAAGATCGAAAATCTCCAGAGCCACGACAACCATGAGATCTATGAGAAGGCTGTCAAAATACTCGAGACATATTGGTTGGAGGAAGAGGACGAGGCATTGGCTGCAACTGATGGTGGGGCTCAGCCTGGTTTCCGCTTTGGTGGAAATGAACTTCCAGTTCCTTCTGGTGGATTCAACTTTAGTTGAAGGCTTGTTGAAGGATACGGTATGTTTCCCATCATCTTTACTTTACTTGCATCAGTTTCTGAAAGTCAAAATGATTAGCTATGTGTGTTAATGTCATGACTTCATTTTGACCCAAACTTTCTACAGGGCTTTTGGTCATGAAGGGAAATTAGTACACATGTGTTGGCTCTCAAGCTTATATGTCGGGGTCGATTGGAGTCGATTTTGGTCCAATCTTGGCATCTTAATATCGAGTTTTTAGTCTGGTCTGGTCTCGTCCAGTTTACATTGTGTTCAAGGAGATGCTTGAAGAGGTGGGGTTCCGTTCAACGACGATAGTCGAAACAATCAACAGGGAAAAAGGTAGGTTGTTTTGGCAAGATGACGTTGTAGCATCAGTGTTCACAAAATATCTGCATTTGTACCATGTAATAATAATGATGCCCAAGTGGGCATTATGGTTGCATCATAAGCATTTGATTTGTACTTAGTTGGGATGGGTCTGGTAGCAGGGTGCTTTTTTTTTTTCTTCTCCTCATTTTGGCATCGAGTCTGTTATAATTTTTTTTTACCATATTAGGTCATTCGTCATTGTTGTTTTACTGGCAATTGCTTCGGAGTTGGGATTTGTTTTTGACTTATCGAGTGAATATAGTATTTTTATTATAAACTTATTTTGTTAGCGCAAGGAAAGAAATTAGTGAATTTTATATTTGTATCTGATGCACGTGATTTCATGCGATTATCTAGCTGGTTCGAGTATTCTGCTAGTAATTTTGAAAGTTGGTTCTGATTTCCTTTGAGGATTTTCCTCGTCTTGTAGTCTTTAAGAGGATTTTCTGGTGGGGGCTTGTTTCTAGACTTTACAGGTTATATTAGTCTGTATTTTTTGTTTTTTGTTTATTTTATTATTATTTATGAAAATGTAGAGCATGTGACCTATTCCTTCATGTTTCTTTTATTTCAACTTTTAATATAGTTTTGGAGGCATCTCTGGAGATTCTCTATCACTATCGGTTGCTTATTTTCACTCGACTAACAATTTACTTTTTAACTGCAAAAGATTTAATTATGTCAATTGTCCACTGAGAATTTACTGTTTTAAATAGAAATCTATTTTTTAATTAGAAGTTCAGTCACTTTCACTCTCAACTACAATGGTCTATGGACTCTATCACTCTAGGCCTATGTTATATATGAACCTAATAGCCCAAGTGAGGTGCCGACCTAACGGTTTTACAGAATGGGCCCACGCGATTCTAACTGAGGCCCATAGCCTGCTGTTGGCCCACTTTTCACTAGGTTGTTACTGGGCCGTCGGCCCTTTTTCAACACTGTGGGCCTATAGAATCCCAGATGCGAATGTTTCCTGTTCATATCCAACTCCTAGATCATTTAAACTTTTTTTTTTTCGAGCACATCCAACATTTTAACTTGAAAAATACAGTTGAAATTTACTTACCTTTAACCAATATCGTTTTTAAACATGATATTGACCACCTCAATTTACTGACATATCAATATAAAAAAATCAAGTTGAAATTGCTACAAGATCCAAAAGGCTAATAATGATAACAACTCAACATTTCAATAAAAAAAAAAGAACTCAACATTTCATGTCTGAAACTATCATTCCATTAGTTGTTGAATTAAAAAAAGAAGGGAGAGATTGTCAAAAAAAAAAAAAAAAAAAAGGGTGGGGGGAGAGAAAAATGTGAAAAGCGTTTTATTATTTTTCTTTTTTCTTCTTTTTTTTTTTTGTTTTTTTAAGCGTTTGATTTTTATTTTATTGAGAAAGCGTTTGATTTTTTTTTTTTTGAAACAAGTTTGAAATTGAATTATAGGGCGTTTTAGGTTTTAATATGTAATCAAATTTTGGGAGGGATTATTTTTGGAGCATTATTTTTGGCGGGTAGGCTGAAAGTCGAGTGGGGGCATTTTCGTCATTCGAAAAATATTATCGATGGCTAGGGTTTCATTATCCGGTTGTATATTAAGTCGGTTTTTTCTAACCTAAAGCGGCTGCTAAACCGTGAGCTTCTGTCGGTTCGATTCTTCTTCTTCTTCATCATCATCATCTTCTTCTTCTTTCTCTCTTTCTTCGTGCCACTGATCGCTCTTACTCTCTTCTCTCTCTCTCTCTCTCTCTCTCTGCATGTCGGTTTCATCTTTCTCCTCTTCCAAATCTCCATAATCTCCTTTTTCACTGTTCTAGTAGTTCCTCTTCATCGCATTTTCTCTTCCACTATTGATTCTCGTCTGCCTTTCTTCCTCTGATCTTCTCTTCAACCTTCCTTCATTTCCTTCGAATTCCAGTTTCAGTGCTGCATTTCTCCTTTCTTCTCTTCGGTTTTATGACTTCAATTCGTCTCTACCTCTTTCGATCGCCGTTTTCCACTTTCCGTTTCGAGTTTCGCTGCTTATTCTCTCCCTTCGTCTCAGATCTCTCAGATTTCTACTGAAAAATGATGGATCCGATTGAGGATGTGAGTGATCGCGATTCGCGAGCCTTTTCTTCAGTTCATGTTACTACTGATTTTGAAATTTAAGACTTCTTATTCGATTGTACTGTGCTCAAATGTAGGGATCGGAGTTCAAGGACGCCGGAAAGTCGTCGTCGCCGGCCGAAAGTGAGCAGAATAAAAAGACCTGCGCCGATTGCGGCACGACGAAGACTCCTCTCTGGCGCGGAGGTCCGGCCGGCCCTAAGGTGATTTTTCATCTCCATCTCTCAACTCGATCGAATATTCTGTTTTGTTCTCCTTTTCTGTTGCTCGATTATAACGATCATAGCATTTTTTTCCCCCTCAGTCTCTTTGCAATGCGTGTGGAATCAGAAGCAGGAAAAAGAGAAGATCACTTCTAGGGTTAAACAGAGGCGGCGAAGTGGAGAGAAAAAACAAGGGAAGTAGTAACAGAAGCAGCAATGGCGGTGGAAATCAGGCAAAAATGGGAGGAAATAGCTTGAAATGGAGATTAATGGCGTTTGGTAGAGAAGAGTTGATGCAAAGGAAACAGTTAGGAGAGGAAGAACAAGCTGCTGTTTTACTAATGGCTCTTTCATATGGATCTGTATATGCTTGAAATGCTCAAACAATTGAATTAGGTTTTTTTGAGCTTTGATTTCTAGAGCCCCTAACCTTTAACTGTAATGTAGCATTTGCTTCTTCAATGGATTGATTCTCTTTTGTTCTGTAATTTTTGGGGATTCATTTTGTTTTTGGTGGGAAAGAGAAGAAGAATCAATTTGTTTTTTTTGGAAATGTAGAGATTGGAACAAGTGTTGTTGTTGTTTTCTTTTTTTTGGGTATTAATTTTATTGAGCTACTAATGGAAATTGGTGTTTATTTGTTACTGTTGACCAACAGTTCAAATTCTGAAAACTGGTCGAATTGTGAGAACATTAGTAATTGAGGACATTCCCTTGTGTCTGAAGACTCTGAATTTGGGTTTTGATTTTTTTTTTCCTAAAGGGAATGTTCCTTATTTCATTATTGACCTACAAATTATTCAAAATTTGATTCCAATGATTCAATTTTCACTCTATTGTCCCTAAATTATTAGGGTGTGTTTGATTTAACTTATTAGTGTTTGGCAACCACTTAAAATGATTTATTAGAAAATGAGATTGATAAATAAACCATTTGGAGAGAAACACTTGAAACTAACTTTTTAAAAAATACTTCTTTTAAGTAAAACATTTGTGAGGAAATGCAACCAAACATATGAGTGTTTAAATTATAAACAATTTTTATACAAAATGTTTTTTAAAAAATGCATTCTTGAAAAATATTTAAATTAAAATGTATTCCAAACGGACTTTAGGAGGGAAAATTTGAAATATGGGTGAGATACTCTTTTGATGGAACTGATTTAAAGCATCTTTTTTTTGGAACTATTTCATAAATAATTTGTCTTTTAAGAAATAATGACAATGATTTATCTAATATCAAAATTTATAATATAATGTAATCTAAATGTAGGATTATTTTGAAACCCATCATTTCTTCAATGATCCTTTTGAAGTTACTTTTGAACACTTCAAAAAGGCCCTTTACAGCTTTTTCTTTTAAATATTATGTTTATGTTTAAATTCCATTTTCATCTCTTAACTAAACTTAAATGTCTATTTTTGCTTAGAAGCTGTCTAGAGGTTTAATTTAAAAAAGGACCATTTGGTCCTTGTCATATTATTTGGTTAATATAACATATTAATTAGCTCAACTGACATAATATTGTATTGGTAACTACGGTTTGAACCCTATCCCATATATTGTCTAAAAAAAAAAAAAATTACCTACTTGAAGTATCATTATTAATAGGGCCAGTTGCAAGGATAGCAATATGAGTCAAAATAATTGCAAATCTAGCAACCCACAAAAAAAATTGCAAAAATGGCAAAATCTAATAGTTTGTGTGTTGCATTTACTAAAATATCCCTCCAGATTTTCTTTCACTGATAGAAAGTTTTTCTATCACTGATAGATTCTATCAGTGATAGAAATTTTCTATCACTGATAGATTCTATCAATGATAGAAATTTTCTTTCATTGATAGATTCTATCATATGATAGAAAAATTTTCTAGTACTGATAGATTCTATCGGCGATAGATATTTTTCTATCACTTGTTCGGTGTTCTATCAGTGTTTGGTTGTTGTTATTTGGTTTTCTATCCGTGTTTGGTTTTTGCTTTTCAGTGTTTGATTTCTATAATCGTTCGTTTTTGCTTTATTTTTCGATGCTCGATTTCACCATGTATCACCATCGCTGATAGAAACAAAAGATCTTCTATCACTGATAGAAAAGTATCATAGAAAGATTTTCTATAACTCACGAAAAGTTTTTCTATCAGTCTCAGTGATAGAGATAGAAAGTTTTTCTATCACTCACAGAAAGATTTTCTATGAATGATAGAAATTTTTTCTATCACTCATAGAAAAAATTTCTATAAGTAATAGAAGATTTCTATCACTGATAGGTTCTATCAGGGATTGAAAGATTTTCTATCAAGAGTTTTCTATCATTGATAGAATATCTTTCTATCACTGATAGAAAGCTTTTCTATCGGTGTTAGAAAGTTTTTCTATCACTTATAGATTATATCGGTGATAGAAAGATTTCTATCGGAGATAGAAAGATTTTTATGGGTGATCAGGGATTGAAAGATTTTTTATCAAAAGTTTTTCTATGATTTTCTTTAAAAAGTTTTTTATCACTGATAGAACCTATCAGTGATAGAAATCTTTTATCACGGATAGAAAAAGTTTCTATTAGTGATAGAAATCTTCTATTCTATCAGTGATAGAAACTTTCTATCACTGATAGAAAATTTTTCTACCACTGATAGAATCTATCAGTCATAGAAATATTAGTGATAGAAACTTTCTATCGCCGATAGAAAATTTTTCTACCACTGATAGAATCTATCAGTGATAGAAATATCACTGATAGAAACTTTATTCTATCAGTGATAGAAAGTTTCCATCACTGATAGAAAATTTTTCTACCATTGATAGAATCTATCAGTAATAAAAAGACTTTCTATCAGTTAAAAAAAAAAAAAAAACTGACGAGGAATAAAAAGATGGGCACACAGGGGCAATTTAGGAATATAAAAAATTAATTCAAAAATTTTGCCATATTTGCAAATATTTTTAAAAATTGCTATATTTGTAATTATTTATCTTCATGTTACCACCCATTACAATTATCCTTATTAATATGTAGGTAACCATCAAAATGATTATTTTTTAAAGGGGAATTGCAATGGGTAGCAAAAAATATTAGGATATTTGCAAATTTAGCTATGATTTTTTAGGTTTGCAAATATAGCAAAATTTTAAAAATCTGATTTCCGTTTTTTTTATTATTCCAATTTTACCCTTGTTGGTATATTAGTAGTATATCTGATATACTTTATATTTACTGATATACGAAATATAAAGTATATCAAATTTGATATACTTGAATGAATACAATGATATACTTAATATACTAATGATATATCTAATATATACTTGATTTGATAAACTAATATTTGATATACCAATGATATACTTGATATGTTACTTTCTTTACTTATATTTTTTTATATTTTCTTTTCTCTTTTATTGAATTATGTTGTATTATTTACATATTTTAAATGAAATGTTTGTCTTTTATAAAATAAATGTTTGTCTTCTATACCTGTTATGAAAGTTGATACACCGTTGATATACCTCATTTTTTTTACTACTCAAATAATTAATAAATATACTTGATTATGAGTAGCTAAAAACATCAATGATAGACTTGTTATTAAAAAAAAATCACTGATATATACACATTCAACCAAGAGGTTAGAGGTTTAAATCCTCTACCACACATATTGTCCCAAAATAAAGTTAATATATCTAATTCTTGAAGTATATCAAAGATATCTAAACTAATGAAAGTTCATGTGTAAAGCATATTATATTCACGAAATATACATCTGATATACTATATATTTAGTATATCAGTTGATATATTCACGGAATATACATCTGATATACTATATATTATTTAGTATATCAGTGGACGAGCTGAGGTTATTTTAGTCTTTTTACGTTATTGTTTGGGCCGGGCCAAACTTTTTTTGCTATATCTGCAAACCCAATAAATGGAAGACACGCTTGCAATTTCCATTTTCTTTTTTGCTATTGATGCAAATGCCCCTTTTTTAAAAAATTCAAAGGTTAAAATAGACATTCTAAAAATTCAAGAACTAAATCAAAACCAACTTAAAATTCTAGGGATCAAAATAGAACAAACTTGAAACTTTGAAGGGAAAAAAAGTAAACCTAATTTTTAAGTTCAACATAGTAGAGTAGGAGATTACCTTTAATCTCAGAGAAATCGTGAATAATTTTTAAGTTAGGTTCCAATTTACAAGTTCTTTAAAGTTGATATCACATATTCATATAAACAATTGGTTTATCTAATGTGTTGTTCTTTTTCCTTTTGTTGAGTTTAACCACATTTGGAAGATAAATATTGATGCAACCTAATGCCGAGAATCTCAAAAAAAAAAAAAAAAAAAAAAAAAACGGAGTTGGCTGGGTCATCCGTGACTCTTCGGAGTCTCTAATTAGGGTGGGCTGCAAACAATACTACAAGAAATGAGCGATCAAAATGCTTGAGGCGAAGGCGATTATGGATGGCCTGGAAGCGATCTCAAGGGCAACCTCAAATGGGGAAGACGAGACGACAGTTCTGTACTTGGTTGTTGAAGTCGACTCTACTAAGGTTGTGGATGCGCTTAATGGATCGTTGGAAGACCTATTAAAAATGGCAATGATCGTCAAGGAAATTGAGGAGCTGAGTAGCGGGAAGAATCTCCTCTTCTCCAAATTCTCGAGAATGAGCAACTCCATGACTCACAATTTAGCTAGGGTTAGACTCAAATTTGGCGATTTTGTTTCTTTTTTTGGGCGTTTTTCCTTGTACCAAGAGGGATGAAAGGATCCTTGTTTTGCTAACAACAATTATTGTTGAGAACGATGATGTTAGTTAGTTTTCTTTTTTAATGATTTTTTTTTAAAACAAGGTTTAACCATTTTTTTAGGGTAAAATACCTTTTTGGTCCCTCATGTTTCAGAGTCCGTTTTTAATAGATCCCTACGTTTCAAAATCGGACAATAAGTCCCTACTGTTCCGGAAATGTATCGAGTCCCTCTAGGGCTGACGTGGCAATTTAAAATAATAAAATATTGATTTTTTTAATTATAATAATAATAATAAAATAATAAAAGTATTATTATTATTTTTAAAATATAATAAAAATAATAATAATTATTAAAAAACTATTTTCTCTCTCCTCTTCCATTCCATCGCCGCCTCCTTTCCCTCTCTGTGAACCGCCTCCATACTTTCCGACCATCCCTCCCTTCATTCCCCATACTTTCCGACCATTTAAATCCCCATTTCCACTTCCCAATCCCAATCCCAATCCCAACCGCAACCCCAACCCCCAGTCCCCCTCTCCTCCTTCACCAGCCACCTTCTCCTCTCCCTCCGCCACGCCCTCGCCCACCGCCGCCCCTGGTCGGAGCTCATCGACCGCTCCGCTTTCTCCAAGCCCGAATCCCTCTTCGGAGCCACTCTCCGGATCCGCAAAAACTACTCCTATTTTCGCAAAAATCCCCGAATCATTCAGACTGTCGCTAACGTTGTTCTCGAAAGCTTCAACAGTAACATTGATCCTCGCCGTCCCCTTCGCCTCCGCCCTACCGCCGTCGGTGCTCCTCTCGCCGACAAGGGCGCCGCCGTACACGAGACCGACAATACCGTCATCGAAATTGAACGGACCGAAGTTCGAATGGAAGACGAAGAGGCCGGCGATCAAAATCCAAAAAGAGGGAAGTGGGGTGGCGATTTTTCCGGCGGCGGGATGGTGGTTGTGGGGCTATTGGAGTCGCCTGCGGGGAGAAAAAGAGAGAGGAGGTGGGGGATGAGGGGCGGTGGGGCGGCGGGGAGAAGAACGGAGGGAAGTGGGAAGAAGGGAGGGGAGTGGGGAAAGAGGAGAGAGAATTTTTTTTAATAATAATTATTATTATAATTAAAAATCAATATTTTATTATTTTAAATTGTCACGTCAGCGCTAGAATGACTCAATAGATACATTTGACTTGATTGTCCGATTTTGAAACGTAGGGACCTATTAGAAATGAACTCGAAACATGAGGGACCAAAAATGTATTTTACCCTTTTTTTTTTAATAAGTTTAACCATATTTGAGAGTGAGAGATTCAAATATGTAATCTTTTAATCGAGAGTATATATTTTAATCAATTGAAACATGCTCAAATTTGTTTGTCGATTATATTATCCTTTACTAATCTTTAAACGCATAGATAAATACTTTAATTTTTTTTCTCTCACATCAAAGAATGAAAAATCAAGTACGAAATCATCCGTCACATTGTTCCAACTCAAATGGTGGAAAATAAGTTTGAAATAATTTATGAAGGCGAGAGAGAGAGAGACAATATGATTGAGTATCATATCATATCATAATAAAAAGAGAGACAGTAAAAAGGAAGAGTTGTCGTTTTACCCAAAAGGCTATGAAGATAAATGGCTTTCATTTATTGTTCCGTTGGTTTGGTACGCTCCTTGCTTTGTGTCCACATTTTTTCGGGCAGCTGCCCTAAACCCTAACAGCTGCCCTCTGCCATCTCCACCAAACTTTCCTCTATCTTTTCAATTCCATTCTCCTTTTCTTGATCTTCTTTTATTTCCTTCAATTTCAAAAGTCAAAATCTCATATTCCAATCATGCATATTACATTGCTTTGAATTAATGAATCGCTTATTCTTACCGTCATCTACTAGGGGTAAAATTAAAATTTACCCCTTTGACTAAAATTCACTAATTGGTAGTTTGTCAACTCTCTTTAATTTCATCACCATCATCGTTAATTGGTTGTTAATCTATCTCTAATTAGTATTATTATATATGTTAAAATACAAGTTTAGTCTCTAAACTCCTAGAATTGTATTAATTTGGTCCTCGAACTTTAAAAAATGTCTAATAGATTGTCGAACTTTCAATTTTTTGTCTAATCAGTTCCTGGCATATTCAGGATTTTTAGAAATTAATCAATCTATTAGATATAAAATTGAATTCCATGCTTATTGGATCATAAACTTTTAATCTTGTATCTAGTAAACTTCTGAATTTTAAAAAATGTTAGAATAGATCAAATACTCATTATACACAATTGAAACTTGAGGAACCTCCTAGACACAAAAGTGAAAGTTTAAGAATATACTAGATCATTTTTAAAGTGAAAGTTTAAGAGTTATTGGACACAATATTGAAATTAAAATTCAAAGACCTATTTGACACGTTTTAAAGTATGGACCAAATCAATACTGTACTAAAAGTTTATAGACTAAAATTGTAATTGAACCTATTATATACTAAAAGTTAGTTTTTGATATCCTTTGATTCATCAATCATTAGCAATCTAATGGTAGCTTTACCATAATTATTAAGAACTATTGACATTTTCAAGATTTACAATGCATCAAACTTTAATGTTGTAGGCGTAATTGTAAGTATAACATTTTAAAATAAGTTTATATATATATATATAACATATGGAGTGGAAATTCTAATCATAGACCTATTGGTTATTAGTACAAACTTAATGTCAGTTGAACTATGCGCATAATATTAATTGAGTATATCAATGATACTAATAAGTTGGTTAGATCTCTACTTCTTTAGTTGATATTATATTATTATGAATCACTATTATGAATCTAGATGTTGATTATTTATATTCACACTATTATTGGGGTGAACGTTTCTTTTTTTTTTTTTTGGTGGTTAAATTACAAGTTTAGTATGTGAAGTTTCAAGTCTATGTCTCTTTGGTCCATGAATTTTAAAAAGGGTCTAATAGGCATCTTAACCTTAAAAAAATGTCTAATAGTTCATTAAAATTTCAATTTTGTATTTAATAAGTTCCTAAATTTTCAATTTTGTGTCTAATAGGTTGTTGACCTATATGACATTTTTAAAAATTCATGGACTTACCAACCGCAAAATTAAAATTTTAGAGCTTCATTAGACACAAATTTCAATTTTATACTCACATATTAATTAATTTTTAAAAGTTTTGAATATGTCAAGATTTATTGCACACAAAAATTTAGAAACTTAATAGATATTTTTAAAGTTTAGGGACCTATTAGATATAAAGTTGAAGTTCAAAGACTTATTAAACACTTTTTAAAGTTAATGACCAAATAGACAAAAAAACTTGAAACTCCAATTACTAAAATTTATAATTTAACCTTTTTTTTTTTTAAATTTTAATATTAATAATTATATAATTTATTACGTGATTTGGAATATGGGCCTAAACAGAAGTCGAGCCCAATGAATCTCTATTTTCTGGGCTGATAAAGGCCTACATAATGGGCCCGCCTGTAAAAGGTATTTCGAGCCCGACAAAGGAGAAAAAAAGGAAGGGATAACTACATAAATGGACCAATAGTAGTCCATTTATTCCAAAAGTGTCTATTTTGTTAGAATTTCATATTTTCGTCAGCTCACAACTGGATATTAAAGGAGTTTAAGAAGCCTATTTACGTATTTGTTCTTACCGGTTGACAGAAAAAAAATATATAATACTAAAATAAATTAATAAAATAAGAGTTATCAAATTAAATAAATGCATTTAGGGGAAGAATAAAAATTGAATTAATGCACGAAATCTTACCATCGATAAATTTGAAAGATTTAGACAAATTTGAAATTAATAGGTTAAAGAAGCCTATTCACTCTAATTTCTGAAAAAAAAGAAAAAAAAAAACTTGGAACAGTGCAACAATACAAAGAAGATCAAGATCAACTCTAGAAGGATCAATTTTTGCTATAAAAAAAACTATAGAAGGATCAATTTCAAGAAACGACCCTTTGCCAAAAATAAAAAATAAAAAATCAAGAAAAGACAACTCATTTGGAACTTTTTATATATTACAATCGTTTTTTTTTTTTAATTATTTAAAACAAATCACTTAATAATTTCTAATAGTTCATTGAATCTTACTCAATTCCCTGTTTTTTTTTTTGAGAAAAACTCAATTCCCTGTTTTTAATAATTATCAAATAGGATTCAATAATTATCGAAATATATCATTTTCTTAGTTCAGAAATATATCATCAATAACTATATCTCAGTTACTTCTAAAAGAATATATATATGTCAATATTTTAAATAATTACAGTGTAAGAATACTACCAAATCATTCTAAAAGAAACCACTTTATCGCATCAATTTAATTGTTTACCTTTTACTATTAAAAAAATATCTTTATAATAATAAGTATAACTCACCGTGCTTCAAAAAAAAAAAAAAAAAAAAAGTACATCTTAGTAACAAAATAAGTGTTGATGGTCAAATTTGATCGGGAGGAACTCACTTGACCTTCACGTGCCACCAACGGTAAATTTGTTTGAGAGGGTGAAGACATGACCTGTAAAACAGTAAACCTGCACATCGGTGTGGTGCTAGCCACACCGCCTCCGATGCTAAAGTCAGAAAACGGAAGGAGGAGAGCTAGAAAGTAAGAGGAGAGAGTAGAGAATAGAATTCAAGATCCCTTCTTCAGTGACAGAGAGGTGTTTAAATATCTGCTCATGCTCCTAGGGTTTTTAGGAATTCCGAGGCGATTCGGGCTGAACCGAGTGAAACCGAGGCAGCCGGGGACACCAGGGACTGAAGGGAGGAGGAAGAACTCGGCATCGACCCATGGCTGAGGCCGAGGTCGAGCATGGGTAGGGCCAAAAGCCTGATCCCTTCGGCTTTGGCCCGACCCTTTGGCCTGTTCTTCCACCGGGTTCCGTTTCCTAGCTGTCTCCTTGGACTGGTATCGCACAGTCTTCCTCAATTCCTTGCAAATCGGGGTGATCCAAAATTACCTATAACAATAAGATTTGGTACACATAGTTAATGGATAAGATTTTATTTTTTATATTTTTTCTTACTTTATTTATATATATTAAATGATTCGATAATATCCTTTCAAAAAAATATATTCGATAAATTTCAAAAAAAAAAAAAATATATTCGATAATAGTGGTGAAAGTGAGACATTTAGCAAACAACAATATGCACACCAGAAAATTTTTTAGTACTACGATATAAAATTTCCAAACTCCCTTCGTCCACTTTTGTCACAAAACAAACATTTAAAAATAACGTAGAATGCATGAAATAAAATAATACATTATTAAATGACGTGTAAAGTGTTTTTTTAGTACTGACGTGTCAAATATTGAGTAGAAGGAATTTGTACTTTGAAAAATTTCTCGTTGCACACGGGTGAGACCTAGTTTTTACCCACCACTATTAAATTCTTTAAGGAAAAATACACTTTTAGTCCCTGAGGTTTGGATTAAGTTTCATTTTGGTCCATGAGTTTTCAAATTCAACAATTTAGTCCCTGAGGTTTGGTTTTAGTTTCATTTTAGTCTCTCCATCCAAATTTCCGTTAATATTTAACGGAATGCTGACGTGGAACTATTTTTTTTTATTAAAAATTGTTTTTTGAAAATTTTAAAATAATAATATATTAAAATAATAAAAATAAAATTATTTTTATTATTTCTTTCCTCCCTCTCTCGCATCCTCCTGTTCTTCTTCTGCATTCTTCTTCTTCAACAACACCGGCGCCGGCGACCACCGCTCGCCGGCGGCCGAAGATTTTTTTTCTTTTTTTAAGAAACTGAGGAGGTCGTGTCGAAGGACCGCCATAACCACATCTCCATGTTTTTGGCCAAACTTGCCGGAAACCGTAGATATGAAATGGATGGTCGTGAGTCACCGATCGGTTGCAGATCTGAAATGGATGGTGGGGGTTACAACATCTCTCATCTCCGATCTCTCTCTCGCAAACGGCCGACCGTGGATCTACAAACTGCTAGTCGTGGATCTACGAACCCACGCCAGTCGTCGAAGAGCAGCATATCGTTTCAGATCAGGATTTCAGAGACGGGGATGAGCAGGGTTTCATTCCAGATCTGGTTTTCAGAGACGAGGAGGAGCAGTGTTTCGTTCCAGATATGGATTTCAGAGGCTCGCCGGAACTGCAATGCCCACGGCAAAAGTCACCGGAAAACGTTGTTGAACGCCTTTGCCAAAGACCTCTCCACACGAAAACAATCAAGAACGAGAGGAGTCGACCCAAACCGCTGCCCACGCGAAATGAGCTACTTCCCGATAATTCCATATCTGCGATCGAGCCCGATTCAACCCCCTTTGTGTTTTGTTTTAAAGCGAAAGAAAAGAAGGGAAAGGATACGAAAGAAAAGAGGAAGAAATGAGGAGGGAAAAAAATCTCCAGAGACGGTAACGGCAGCCGGCCATCGGCGAGAGGCGGTTGCCGGCTGAGGGTGGAGGCGGCGGCGGCGGCTGGAGGCAGTGGGGTTAGATTAGAGTTTGAGAGTTTTGGGGAAGAAGATGAGAGTTGTGGGGAAGAAGATGAAAGGAGAAAAAAGAAAAGAAAAAAGAAAAAAATAAAAAAAAATTTAATATATTATTTTATTTTAGAAAATTAAAAATATATTATTTAGATAAAAAACTAATGCCACCTCAACATTCTGTTAGCATTTAACGGAAAGTTGATTGAGGGACCAAGAGTGTAACGAAATCTCTAAACCTCAGGGACTAAAATGTCAAGTTTGAAAACTCAGGGACCAAAATGAAACCTAACTCAAACCTCAGGGACCAAAAGTGTATTTTTTCCAATTTTTTATAAGTAAGAGAGTGAAAGGTAGGAAACAAGAAATTGAAGTTTTTAGCGCCTATTTGGTAGGCAATTCAGATTCTGTTTTATGTTTTCAGATTCACTGAATTCCGTGAATATGCTTTTGGCAATGTATTTTTTAAAACAATTTTCAGATTCTGTGATCCAAATAGTGGAAATTCTGAAAAACAATTTTTTTTTTTTTTATTTTTATAATGTTTTAAGTGTATCCAAATTTTGAATTTGAAAATTTTAAATGTAGAATTAAATTAAAAAAGATAAAAACTTTAATAAATATAGTATTTCACGTTATAAACTCAAATTATTTTTGTAAAATTAAAATTTGTATATATAATGTATTATAAATGATATGATATTGTAAAATAAAATTATAAAAAGTTTTTAGCACATAACATATTTATTAATCAATTAATAATAGTTTATGTTCAACTTAGTATTTAGTGGATAACTTCAAATAGTTTATGATAAATAATTATCAAACACATTTTGAAAAATTAATTGGGATTCAATTTCTGAATATGCTACCAAACACATATATGAAAACATGAAATAGAACTGTGTTTTCATTGAATCCCTTGTTTTCAAAATTTTGTTTTCAGATCACCAACCAAACGTGCCCTTACTTTCTCTCCCCTGATTGTAAAGAATTTAATGTTGGTGAACAATAAGATATCTATCCATCGGTGTGTAGTCAAATATTGTTATTCGGTGAAACGAATAAAGATCTCTTCAAACAACAATAAATAAGTAAAAGGAGTGGGGAGTGGCAGTGGGTTTGTTTGACTGATTTGGAAAAAAGTTTGATTGGTGTGAAGAGAAACGAAAGAGTCTGATAACGATGTTGTACGGACGCCATAGCTTGATTTGTAAACTCAAATAATGGTGCTGAGCCGATTGCTTGAAAATTTTAAAACCACAGCCAAGCAATGAAAGCTACTCATCAACCATAATATATATATATATATATATATTATATTTGTGTCTGAGTTTGATTGATTGAAATTTGTTAATGTTATGGTAGAAATTAAAGTAATTTCTTCTTCTAAGACTTAATCATTGAGACTTTCTAAAGTTCATAAATGGATAGATGCAATAATTGTAACATAAAACCAAATTTTCTAATTTAACATTTTTATTGATTTTCTAATTTAGTTTTGAAGATATTTTAAAATTTACTCGAGAAAGTTTGAAAAAAAGTAATTTATATAACTTTGTCTTGTTTTGAAAATATTTTTGTTTGATTGTTTTTCTTTAATGAAGAGGCAAAATGTAATGAACTTGAATTGATCAAGATCGGACCGACACATTTCAAAATAAAAGTGTACACTCAAAAGGCAAAAGTGATATTTGGCTGTTGGATAGAATGTTCATCCACTTTAGACTTTTTTAATCTTGTTCTTGACTTGAAGTTTTTTTGTAGTCTTTTTTTAATGCTAATACATTATTTCTTCATTCATTTAGTACTTTTAGTTGTGGTTGCTCTGGTGTTGGCAAGACAAGACGTCCAAACCAAAACAAAACCATAAAAGTGGACTAACGAAGGCTTAATAATCTTCTTATCCTCTTTTCAAATAACACACTCGATATAGAGATAGACTCTCTTGACCTCAACTTTTACCTCCATCAATTAAGCATCGACAACACTACCTCCACAATCACAAAATAGAGGAATAACTCCTTAATCCGCACTGCAACCAATTTTCATGTGTAGTTTGATGGGATATTTTGAAGCATATGGATATAACACCCTTTACATGTAAAGATCTATATCCCATGCATTTTTTTTTTTTTAATTTAAAGAAAAGGCAAATGATAAATCTTCAATTATTATTATTTTTTTAAAATTATATATCCTTATAAGTATGTGTGGTCAAACATTAATTTAATAAAATTTAACCATTAATAATATTAGATGGGGGAGAAAATGCATTTCAGAATGCCTTTTTGAGATGTGACATGAAATTGAGGTATGCATTTGCAATATTTAAAGTTAGTTTTAATGATAATAAAGCATAATGCTCACTACAAACCTCAAGTACTCTATCTCTTTTAGCCTTTTAAGATGAGGAATATCCATATTTGTCTAAGAACTTTATTTGATCCATTTAAAATTAAGCTATGAATTTAATGGATGGATTTATTTTAAAAATAGACTCACTAACCAAAACATCGAATTAAACATAATTATTCTTTTTTTTAGATTTTTGTTACCAAATTAAAAAATATATATATATAGTTCCAAGTTATTGGCTATAAAGTATAGTTTTAAGCTATGGACAAAAAGGATAGTTTAAATGTAGTATTATATCGTCATCGATGTTGTATTATATTTATTTGTACTCTTTATTTTGTCCAACTTAAACTTTCTAAAATTTAACGATGCAGACTAATCAATTACCATTCAACATTCCATTACTAAAATGATAGATCATATTCAAACAATTCAAAGAAAACAAACTTTTGTGTAACATCGATATTTATAGAATTAGGTAGATCTTCATTCACAACAAGATCACCTTTATTTAGATAGGAAAAAGAAGATAAAAATAACGATAATTTTTCTGGCCCCCGTCTCATCCTACTTTAAACTCCAACTCCAACCCCGACCCCGACCCCGACCCTGACCCAACATTTAATTAAAAATTATTATTATTTTCTATATTTTGGCCAACCCAAATTAAAAGAATATTCTACAAGTCTATTTATATATGGACAGAGAAAGTTGCTTTTACAAGCTAAAGCCTTTTAAATGTAAAGTGAGTGAATGAGAATTGTTTGACTTTTCCCTCCAAGAAACAAACAATTGTAGGGGAAGGGGCCATGGGGGGGCTTTAATTTGGCTTTGGGCACAATAGTGAACACCAAAAACAATTGTCACTTTTGATGGTAATAAAATTAGTGGACCATCTCTCTCTTATTGCTGTGTGTTTTGTGTTGGCAATCTCTTTCCATTAATTCCACACACCAAATCCAAAGATATTCCATATGAAACTCAAAATGGATTTAATGGCAAACTTAATTATGTTAAGAATCCTTGATTATATGGACAAGATCCTCAATTTGGATTATAATATGGTTCCTAATCGGAGAGATTAATATCTTATCCCGACAATTATTACGCAATGCTCCATATTCGATAGTATATTCTCCATCTTCATCTTTGTTTCTCTTTCATGAAAAATTTTCGTCCACTCTCCCTTTTCTAGTTGAAAATGACAATATTTTAAGAGTTTTTTTAGACTTGAAATTATCTAGGATGATGATTTAAGCTTTTGATTTCGAGGAATTTATGCCTTAACAACTAAGCCTAGCTCATGTTAGCTTAAATTTGAAAAATTTTAGTCCATTCCAAATGTTACGAGCTTATTAATTTATTTGTTATATAATCTTAGCTAGTCCCCAAAACTCTAAGCCATGTGGCTAGAGTATATATTAAATAATTTAGGTTAAATTAGAAGTTTAGTTCTCGAACTTTCATGTTTGTTTCCAATACATCACTGAGAACATTAAAAGGCATCTAATAAATCTCTGAACTTTCAATTATATGTCTAATAGGTTTTCGAACTTTAAAAATACCATATAGGTCGTTTCCGAACTCTCAATTTTGTGTCCAATAACAAATCCACAGTATAATCAACATCTTTTTAAAATATTAACAAATAATCTATTAGACATAAAATCGAATTTTGTGTCTAATAGGACATTATTAAACTTTCAATTTAGTGTCCAATGAATTTGTGAATTTTATAAAATGTCCAACATTTCGATGATATATTAGACAAAAAATTGAAAGTTCAAAAGATATATTAGACACAAATTTAGAAGCTTTTAGAGACTAATTTAACCAATAATTCAATATATTTTTGAACAAAGAAAAAACTACATTGTATGGCTATTGGATAAAAACCAATAAAGAGATATGATGGTGATAAAGACTATTATCAAACTTGAATTAGTAGCTAGCTTTTGCTTCTTCAATCAAAAACACATATCATTTTCACTTCCCCAACTCATCCTTTCTCAAAATTCTTCCTCTCTCTCAACCTTATCTCAAGATGAAATTAAAGGGCCTTAGCTTTATAATTACAACAACTTTTTTTCTCCGAAAAAACAAATGATCCTAAATCTTATGGTCTTGTTGGATGGATTTGAATTTGTGTGACATGTTTTGTCGTGTTTGAGGGCTTCAAGAACAGGTAGCTCCAAAAACAAAAGTGCATGCCTTGTTGGATTATTGCCACCAAATACCCTTATTTATGGGGTTACTATATACAAAAAATGAAGCATTTTCCACAAATATTGCTTCCAAAGAGAAGCCATGTTCAAGCCAACCCTTCAAAATTTCAAACCCTGGCCCTCCCCCTTCACTCCCAATTTACTTACCCCTTTTGGAGCCTGTTTCCCTTTCAAACATTGCATGTGGTAATCATTACCCTCAATATTATTCCTTTAATTTCCCACCTTCTATACTTGGGTTTATCATATAACATAAAGTTTCATCTCAAAACCAATTGGTAATGAGTAGAGTATTAATCCATGTATCTTTTAAATTGTAAAGTCTCTGAGATCCTCAATATGTCCCCTCAAGATGGTGGATTGGATTCCAATTTTCTTTTTTATTTTTTCTTGAACCGAATACTCATTTGGGTTTCATGAGCTCTAATACCATATTAGATAACATCAGGTTCCATCTCAAAACCAACTGACAATGAGTGGAGTAATAATCCATGTATCTTATAAATTATGATCAGTTTCCACTTATCTTTTCAATGTGGGATCCTCAACAATTCTCAATCTAGGAAGATAAATTACAAAGTTATATATATTAATTTTGTCAAAATTCTTGAAGGTTAAGTTTAAATTGTTTGAATCACTTTAGAAACACATCATAATCATATTTAAAATCGACATCAAAGAATAAAGAAAACAAAAGTGAACATAGAGGAAATGACAATAGCAGATATATATTGCAGGAAAAACTCCTTAGCAACAAAATGAACTGCTTCCGCATATTACATGGAAAATGATCTTAACAACTTTGAATAACAAATTGAACTAAAAGATCTTAACAACTTTGAATAACAAACTGAATTGAAAATCTAAATTCAATGGGTTGCCTTAACACGACAAACCACACACGTTTGGAAAATACTTCCTTGTGCACCACTTCGTTTTTTTTTATAGATAGGAGGATATGAATGTAGAGAGGAATTTTTGCTACTCAATCAACAAGAAAGTACTATTCCACAATTATTATCCATAATTTTCTTGAATAGTAATCACCTCAAAAGCACATTCATATCATAAACAAAACCAACAGAATAATATACAAATATGAACAACACTTCTCTATTTATCACTAAGTTTTTTTTAGATGGTAGGAGATGGATGTAGAGAGGAAAAGGAAGATAAGGAAGAAAGACTCTTTTTTAAACAAATAAACACATGTAAAAAAATTTTAATAGTGAGCAGCAAGAATGTATTATTCCACCATTATTATTCATAATTATCTTCAATGTTAATCACTTCAAAAGCACATTCATATCATATAAAATATCAATGAATTACTTGTTATAGGTAATTTTGGATCACTCCGATGTACAAGGAGCTGACAAGGACAACCGAACAGAAATATGACTGGAAAGTGGACTCCGGAGGTGAAACCGACCAAAAGGTCGGGCCTTGGCACGACCCTTATGGTCGACCTCAGCCCGCTTGCGCGGGCCAAGTCCTTCCGCCTCCGTTCGGTCTCTGTTGCCTCTGGCCACCCAGGTTCCACTTGGTTCTTCCCGAAACGCCTCTGAATTCCTAAAAACCCTAGGAGCATGAGCATGTATTTAAACCCTTCATCACTGAAGAATGGATCCCAAACTCTATTCTATATTCTTTCCTCTTGCTCTCCTCCTTCCGTATTCTGACTTAAGCATCGGAGGTGATGTGACAAGCACCACACCGGTGTGCAGGTTTTTTTGTCTTGTAGTCCCCCCTCTCAAACAAATTTACAGTTGGAGGCACGTGAAGGCCAGACGAGTTCCTCCCGACCAAATTTGACCATCATCATTACTAATACAAGTTTTTTACCACAACCTAGAGAGATAAAAAATAGTTTTTTCTTCTTTTTTTTTCATTCCAAACAAATTAATAATAAACACGTATAAAATTTTTAGGATTAGTAGAGTCTACTCAGTCAGCATAAGTATCTCAGATATTAAAGGGTGCATTTAGGTGATGACCAAGAACGCTTTCCACGTACGAATACTATTTGTTTGGAGAAGAAGTTTCTAAATAATCAACAACTCAATGACGAAATGACAAGACGAGAGTCGACCGACAACGAAAATGAGAGAGAGAGAGATGTGCATGTGGTTTGTATAGAGAATAACACATAGAAAAAAGTGGGTGTTTGGTTGAAGTTGTACCAATTTCCACAAAAACAAGAGAAGAAGAAGAGAATGAATGAGAGAATTATGAAGTGGAGATGAATGAATGAATAGAATAGAATAGAATAGAATAGAATTAAGGGCGCACACACAGTGATATTGCGGTGCGGGAGACAGGGTCGTGGTCGAGGCGTACAAAGCTTTGCCTTTGCTCTCTTCGCATTTCAATTGCCCAACCCAACCCAACCAGCTCCTAGCCGACAATCACTTTCCTTTTAGTCCATTGTCCTTTTGATTTAACCCTTCCACTTTCCCTCTCTCACCTTATATTATTGCTTAAAACTTTACCCCCTTTTTTTTTTTTCATTTTATGATGCATAACCACCAAATTATTACATCTATATTATTGTTACTTAGAGTTAAGGTATTCAAGTTTTTATCGACGTGTTGACATTTTCATATGTTTATGGATTGAAATTGGTCTAATGTTTATTTGTTGATTTAAATATTTTTAATGAATTTTATAATTTTTCTAAAAATATCCATGATATTCAACACTTAAGACCTTGCATAGAGCGGTGGTTAAGTTACTTATTCAATTTCTTGAAGATTAAAGGTTTGATCCACAATTCACACATTTGTTGAACTAAAAAAACTGTAAAAGTTACTATTAAACTATAAGGGTGATTACATAATCACACTCTCAAACTTCCTAAAAAATATTATTTTAATCCTATGTTAAATCACCACTCAACCTAAAAGTGGTTGAGCACATAATCTCCTGCTCTGATACCATGTTAAATCACTAATAAACCCAAGAGCCATGTTAAATCACCTCTCAAACCAAAAACTTTAAATTGACGAGTTATAGTAAATTTAACTTAGCTCAAACTATAAGATTGTTCCAATAGCACCCAATTTTTTTTTCTTCAATTCTTTGTTTTCTTAAATTGAAATGATAATTCAACCTTGGTCTAAAAAAAAAAAAATTATAATGGTTATTATTAATAGTTTTAAAAATATATATAGTTGAAAATTTACTTATAGGGTTTTATTTATTTATTTATTTTTGAAAATACTTATAGGGTTTGATTGTAACAATTCTTGTAGTAATAATCCAAAAAATAAATTAAGTGAACAAATGTCTCATATCAACTATGAAATAGGAAGATTATCTATAGTACATAGGTTAATAATAACTTTCTCAAAAAAAAAAAAAAAAGTTAATAATCATTTTTCGAGCCAATTTGAAATGACTTTCCAAGTGCTTAAAGACACTTTTTTGATATTTAAAAACCTTTTTTTAAGTATGATCAGAAAGTCATTTCAAACAAGTCCTTCTATGAAATGATACACTAATTATTCTCTTGATGACATTTGTATATGTGCCCTGGTCTTAATTTGTCATATTTCTGTTTTCAGTAATGGTCTTAGAGTGAGCTTATTAAGTTTTGCTTATTTAGGGAAAAAAAATATATTATTAGAGTTCGATCTCAAAATTTCTTACCCTAATAAAATCATATATTAAATATCACTAGATCTAAAAATTTAAGTTAGGCTAGTATTTAAAATTTTAAATATTTTAAAAAATATATATGCATGCTTCAAAATTCAATGAAAACGTACGAGCTATAAAGAAGAAGTCATCTTCAAGATGATAGGAAGAATTTACAAGTAAAAGTTTTGGTTTGGGGAGACCCCTCAAAATCGAACACGAAACCATTTGACAACACATAAATTAAAATTAAAAAAATATATATATATATGATCATTTTATAAAGTGATATTGGTTGGCTTGAAAGGACATGTCGTTATAGTAAATGGAAATTTGGCTTTGTTCCTACTCTTGATAAAGTAGCTAGGCAACCAACAAAGCTTGTCTCGTCTGTAAATTAGGGTTTGTTTGTCACTGGCCAAATACAAACTCCCAAAAAAACAGTACAAAACTATGCAGCTCATTTATTGAAAAAATGTATAATTTTATGTTTGTGTTAATTTTAACGACGTAGTTTTAAAAGTTTCATATTTAACGTCAACTTGAACATAGTTCAATTGATTATGATATGTAATCTTAAACATGGTTCGACTGATTATGATAGTAAGATCAATGATTTGAATTCTAACTCCATATGTTGTTCAGCTCAAAAAAAAGAAAAATCATATTTAACCAAGGTCAAGAGATAAAGTGAATTTTCTTTTAGTATCTAGTAAATTATTTGTAATTTTATATATGTTTGTTATTTTTGACATTATATTTTTAAAAGTTTCATATTTAATGTCAACTTGAACATAGTTCAACTGATTAATTATAACATGTATCTTTGACCAAGAAATTAGTGATTTGAATTCCAAACCCCACATATGGTTGAACTCAAAGCAAAAAATAAAAAATAAAAATAAAAATAATAATAATAATAATAGCCCAGGTCAAAAGATGAATGGATTTCCTTCTAGGTATCCAATTTGAGTCATTTGTAATTGTTATATACTAAATGTTAGAAATAACCTCTCCTAGTAATGAGCATTAAAGAATTGTAAATCTTCGACCAAAAGGTCAAAGATTTAAATTTCTCGAACATATTGTAAAAAAAAAAAAAAAAAAAAAAAAAATTAAAATTTGACAAACAGATGAAGGTCATGCAAAATTTTGTATTACATATTTAATACTACTCATTAATAACAAGGACAATTATAATTGATAAATTAAAGTACAAAGAGTACAAATTTTTACTCTAAAATATGTAAGGATAAGATTTGACACAAAAAAATAAAAGGTATAATTTAACATTATTTTTTCTATTTATGATAGAAGTAAGCTTATGAACAGAGTCGTAATTAATTGATATATGATATTTTAATAGTAAAAAATAGGTCGAATTCATTAAACATAATTTTGAGAATGTAATTATATCTAAAATAATTGTTATTATTATTAGTTGAAAAGAGATGAAAAATTTACATATTAATATTTGATAAAAATTTGTAGTTGCACGTAAATATCCGTCCTAAATTGGGCGAAGAAAGTACAAGAGATATCGAGATGTCCGACCTAATGGATGCGATCGATTCTTTGAACTTCATCTCATAAGTCATATTCTTTAATGGCCAACTCAAAAAATCTTATGAATATTATATATATAACAACTGTATATGCCTAATAATTACAAAATTAGAGAAAAATTATTTATTAAATTCTATTCAATTTTAAATCTTCAATAATTTTAGAATATGTATAAGGCAATTAACACGTCAAATTACTAATTTTTATTGATCATTTATCTTTTTTTAATTAAAAAATATTGTTTTTTTTTTTAAAAATATTGACTGTCTCTTTGTGCTTTAATTGGAATAACAATAACAATTTAATCTATATACTTTTTAAATTTGTAAAGATTTAAACTTTGATACGAATAGTATATTCATTGTAATTTAAAATTGTCATAGTTCAAGTTCTTACCTGTGAAATCTTTAAGTGTTTATAAATTATATAGGTAGAGACAAAAATGTTACATCATAAAAATTTATACTTCACTAGATATGATTTTTTTTTTTTTTTACTATAGAGATTAAATCATTACCTACTAAAGTCTAAGGACTAAATTATAAATTTAAAAGTATAAGGACTAAATGTTGACAACTAGGAGAGATAAAAAAAATTCTCATTTTCTCCGTTCCTCATTCTTAGTTGTCAAGATTTTAATGGGGTATGTGTAGGGAGCTGGTATGCAAAAAAGTTTTGTTCCAAACTAAATTAAAGATGTCTTAACTAATTTGAGTATGATTTCTATTATAAAAAAATCAACTCTTTGAGTTTTTTTTTCTTCTTGTGACTCAACGATGGTGAAAAATTGAACCATCAACTATTGGGATGGTGATTGATGTGTTGTTGATTGTGGTTAGCAACTCTAAGTTATATTTATCAATTTTTATGCGAGTGTAAAGTTCACTTATTAAATTATCATATAAAGCTATATTAATATAAAAATAAGGGAAAAAGAATCAATTTTTACCCCTGAACTTAGCCGGTTCTATCAATTTTAACCCTAAACTTTCAATTTCATCAAATTGAACCCTAAACTTAACAAATTGTATCAATTTGAACCTCAAACTTGCATAAATGTTGCAATGTAGACCTTTGGTCAACTTTTCATTTTTGAATTGCTATTAAAACATGTAATTGACAATTTCCTTTTCTTTTGTTAGTTCACATTGCACTTGAGTTAGTGTTTTGTAAGATTTTTTTTGGAAACCCTGAAGAAATCAGATATCCTAGACTATTATTCTCATTATTATACAAAAAAGAATCACAAAATTATTTGCAACAAGAAAAATCTAACAAATATGAGAAATAAAAAAGTAAAAAATTCTTTATTTTTGTTTCCTACATTTGTACATTCTTCTGATTAGCAAGAAAAAAAAAACGGTGAAAGAAGACAAATCCCACAAAGTTCTTAGCAATAATAAAAAACCAGCAAATATTTGAAGATAAAAACCCTCAAAAGTTTCTTTGCTTTCACAATCTTAAATAGCAGCGAAAAAGTCTCCATAATTAAAGTTCTCAACAATAAGAAAAAATCATATGAAATAAAGTTTTTTCGATATTTTATTTATAAGAAACCAATTCAGGTGCAATGTGAATTAAGAATAAGAAAAAAAAAAGAAGAAATAATCCATTAGGTATGGTGGTTCAAATGAAAAGTTAACTAAAGGTATATATTGTAACACTTACGCAAGTTTGAGGTTAAAATCGATACAATCTTATAAGTTTGAGATTCAATTTGATGAAATTTAAAGTTTAGGGTTAAAATTGATACAACCCCCAAAGTTTAAGGGTTAAAAATGTTTTTTTCTCTAAAAATAATTGAAAAAAAGAAGAGACACGGGGAGTGAAAGCAGTCCAAGTTTTGTGTGTCTATAAATACATGGTCCACCAATGAAAAGAAACCATGAGATGCCAATGTGTAATGTGGCCATTTGACAATTAAAGTGTGACGATGAAGCTGTTTGGTTTTTCAGTGACGGCTACTGATCATCAAGCCAGCTTGAGCTTGGGTGCGCCATGTGCGAACCACACCAACGACGACAAGAGATTCGAGTGCCAATTCTGCGGCCGTCAGTTCGCCAATTCTCAAGCCCTCGGCGGCCACCAGAACGCCCACAAGCGCGAGCGCCAGCTCGCCAAACAACTCCGTTTCCAACCCAATAAACACCATCACTTTTTCACTTCCACGCCGCCGCAGCCACCCTCCGCCGCCATATGCTCCAGATCCGCCGGTGATCCGCCGCCGGAGTATGGAATACCGGTGGAAGCGCCGCCCGCGGTTGGCGCTGAAGTGAATGGAGAAAATGGCGTTGATCTCCACCTCAGCCTCGCACCTTCCTCCAGGATCTTCTGTTAAGTTAAGAAATGTTTTTTTTTTCTTTTGTTTATTTTATTTTATTTTTTTTTGGGTTTTTTTTTTCTTTTTTAATATATGAACAATTTTCTTCGTCTGAAGAATTGTGTAAAAAAAAAAATGGAAAATGGGAGGAAGAAATAGGGTTGGAATGGGGTGTTTGGTGTTGGGGGTGCGACCAAAGTCCCACATCGGCTAGATAAGGGGATGACCTTGGGTTTATAAGGGAGGACAGCTATCTCCACTAGTATGAGGCCTTTTGGAGTGAACCAAAAGCAAAGCCATGAGGGTTATGCCCAAAGTGGACAATATCATACGATTGTGGAGATATGTGTAGTGTCCCGTAATTCCTTATCATCTGGTATCAGAGCCATACCCCAAAACATAGTCGTGTCGGATAAAATCCTCAGGTACCGAACAAAGAAGTTGTGAGCCTAAGTAGTCATGGGGAAATCCGTTGTTGAGGTCAGGTACCGAACAAAGAAGTTGTGAGCCTAAGTAGTCATGGGGAAATCCGTTGTTGAGGTCTGGGTGGGCAGGCAGTATACTCCGGAGGAAAGGAGTTGTGTCCTGGATGAGTAAAAAAAACTCTCGGTAAAATGGGGAAATCCGTTGTTGAGGTCTGGGCAGGCAGTATACTCCGGAGGAAAGGAGTTGTGCCCTAGATGAGAGTAAACTCTCGGTAAAGCAATGGGGCCTAGAGAGTTGGAACCCAGAATATTGACGGACTTTGAAGAGTCTGGCGGATAGATGACTAGTTGAGGGGAGGCTCGGGTGGTACTTTGTTCGAGGGGAGGATTGTTGGGGGTGCGACCAAAGTCCCACATCGGCTAGATAAGGGGATGACCTTGGGTTTATAAGGGAGGACAGCTATCTCCACTAGTATGAGGCCTTTTGGAGTGAACCAAAAGCAAAGCCATGAGGGTTATGCCCAAAGTGGACAATATCATACGATTGTGGAGATATGTGTAGTGTCCCGTAATTCCTTATCATCAAGAGATAGTTATAATATTATTGATTGTCGTCATAATATTATTGTTATTGGTATTCCGCATTTTCTCCCAACAATTGGTATCAGAGCTTTTGGTTCAGGAGTCATGGGTTTTGTAGAGCCAAAAAGTTTCGATGGAGTCATGAAGTTCGATGGGAAAAATTTTGGATATTGGAAGATGCAAGTCAAGGATTATTTAACTTGCAAGAAAGTGCATAAGGCATTGAAGGAGAGACCGAAAGATATGAAGGACGAAGATTGGGAAGCTCTAGATGAAGAGGCAGTTGCAACAATTAGGATGTGTTTGTCGATGGATGTGGCAAGTCTTGTAGCCCATGAGACAACTGCAGTCAAGTTGATGGAATCGCTTACAAACAGGTATGAAAAACCCTCTGCAAATAATAAGGTCTACCTAGTTAAGAAGTTTTTCAACATGCAAATGTCTGAGGATGCTTCTGTGAATTCCTATATTAATGAGGTTACCACTTTGATTAATCAGTTAAAATCTGTTAAGATAGAATTTTCTGATGAGGTGAATGCTATTCAGTTGTTAACGTCTTTACCTGATAGTTGGGAAACGATGAAGACAGCAGTGTCTAATTCGACTGGAAATAACACTTTAAAATTTTCAGAAGTTTGTGATTTAGCCATAGCTGAGGAAATTCGTAGGCAGGGAAGTAATAAAGAGTCTACTGTAGGGTCAGCTTTGGTTATGACTAAAGGTAAAGATAAAGTTGATGAAGATAATGAACCGAGTAGCAGTAAGAAAAAGTGGAAAGGTAGGAATGAGGTAGAATGTTATTACTGCCATAAGAAAGGTCACTTCAAGTATCAGTGTAGGAAACTTAAAGAGGATCAGAAAAGAAAACCAGAGGCAAATATAGTGGAAGAGGTTGTCTTAGCTTGTGTTGAGAGTGACACAAAGTATAGTAACCACTCATCAGATTGGATATTAGACAGTGCAGCTTCTGTTCACATAGCTTCAGATAGGAGTTTGTTCACATCATTCACAGGAGGGCATCATGGCCTAGTGAGGATGGGGAATGGTAGAACCTCCAAGACTAGAGGGATTGGAGATGTTAGTCTGAAGACAGAATGTGGAGGTAAATTGGTACTGCGAGATGTCAGATACGTGCCTAATATCAAGATGAATCTTATTTCTATTGGTAAGTTGACAGATGATGGTTTCATGTGTGAGTTTGGCAGTCGCCAGTGTAAACTCAAGTTCGGATCCCAGGTAGTGGCAGTTGGTCACAGGAAATCTACATTGTACAGATGTCAGTTGAATGTTGCCAAAGGTTCAGAGAGACAGTGGATGCCAGTTAAAGCTGCAGATGGTAGTTGTAGAGGTACAGTTGAGCCAGCAGCAAGGATAGCCAATTTCGATCAGTTCGATCAAGATCCTTCAGTTCAGAAACAATTGGGAAGTCTAGGAGAGGAAGTTGATGGCTATCGTGAATCCCCAGTTGTCAGACGGTCGAATGAATTGAAGAAGTCGCTTAGGCGAGTTGAGGCATCAAAGTGGAAGGCCAGAGCAGTTGCTAAGGTCAAAGGTCAGGTCTCTAGCTTGGTAACAGGTTTGAACAGAGGATTCAAGCCATTCTCAGAGTGTATCTTCTTCAGGAACAGTTGTTTGGGTTGGAAGAAGATGACAGGTGATACCACTTAGCTGAAGTGGGAATACGTGTCTGTCTTTTTCGTCTGGGAGACAGGTCCACGTAGTTAGCCCATACCTCGGGGCAAGCACAGATGAGCTACAGTTATACTCTGATAGTTGCCTGTTTTTGTGAGTTTGTTGTTTTTCAGGTATTTTGAGCCTTGGAGTTTACCAAGAAGATCAGAGATAACAGTTGTAGTGGGAGTAGAGCCTTGGAGTTTGCCAAGATGTTTAGAGTTTTGTTGCAGTGGGAGACGAGATTGTTGTTTTGTCTCCAAGTGGGAAATTGTTGGTTGTGGAGGCAAAACTCATTCCCTCCATTTGCCGTGTGAAGAAAACAATAGAGAAGTAAATGGGCCAGGCCCATAACTTATGTAGGGTTGCAATTTACATATATATATGTGATGTGTGCAGCCGTCGAGGGGTGACCTTTTCTTTGTGCAGCCGTACGGAAATTAGAGAGTTTTTATGTGTGCGGCAGTGAGGTTTTAGGAGAGAAAAGATTTATTCTCCCGTGGGATTAAGGGTTTTTTTGTTTCTTTGTTTATCCCAAGCTATCGGATTGTGATACTTGGAAGTCAATAGCTATTGTTGGGCTATTGAGGGTTAGTTTGTGGCATTATTGAAGACTTCCTGTAATTTCCCAAATACTAGTAGAACCTGCAGTTGCAGAAGACTGGACGTAGTCCCAAGCTTGGGGCGAACCAGTATATTTTTCGGTGTCGTTTCTTTTTCCCTATCTCTTTTATTAATTTCGTGACTATTATTTTTGGCTTGTGTTGGCTTAACCTGTGGAAGGGGAGATAGTTATAATATTATTGATTGTCGTCATAATATTATTGTTATTGGTATTCCGCATTTTCTCCCAACATTTGGTTTGTGGAATATAAATGCAAATAGTGTTATATATATGGAAAATTGAAAATAGGGTACAAATTTTCTCACCAGCTACCAATCAATCCATAATGATTATTGTATTAATTTCTTTAATCTTGTTTTTCAACTTTCTTTTCGTCGAATAAATTATTACTACATCAACATTTGGGGTGGAAAATTCGAACTTGATCTCTTAGTCGAGGGGCCAAAGCGAGCTTAGCTCAGCGGTAATTGGCATGTATCTTCGACCATTGAGGTCAAAGGTTCGAATCTCTCCACCTCTAAATATTGATGTACTAAAAAAAAAAAAAATCTTGGTCGAAGGTATATGCCAATTATCGCTGAGCTAAACTCACTTTACGGTCAATAGATTATATTAAAATTACAATAGATCTCTTAGGAGTCAATATTGGATCAAAGGTCTTTCCACTCTCTCTCTCTTTTAGATATTATTGGTTCTACTTTGCAATTCTCTCTAAATGAAGAAAACAATTCAAAATTGTAGTAGTTTGTGTTTTCTTTATAAGTTTATAATTAGCACAAAAGTATATGGTCTAATTGTTGAGGATCCCACATTGAAAAGATTAGTAGAGACCTCACAAGTTATAAGATAGATTGATTATGGTTTTTGATCAGTGGATATAAAGCTAGAATATAATGATTAATGTGCCCATGAGGTCAGAGGTTTGAATCCCTCCACCCTCAAATGTTGATGTACTAAAAAAAAAAAAAAAAGCATAGAGGGCCAGTGTGAAAACATGCTTGATAAATTAACTGTTTCTTAACGGTCTTTTTTCTTGTTTTCTCTTAATTTGTTCTCATGGATAACACGTGCTTTCTTTACTCGAAAATCTTAGGCCTTTAAAATAGTTGCTGTGTAATAATATTACCATCTTTTTAAGTTGCAATATAATATTTTGATATATAAATATTTATTGTCATAATGTAAATGAGGTATTGTTTAAATAGTGCCCTTAAAAGCACTATTTTCACAGAGTACTATTTATTGGCGCATTCGTCCAATGTCCAAAGGTAAATTAAAGGTCCGACTAATCATTATTTTGTACCTTACTTAGGGTAAAAGATAGGGGAGGAATAATATTCCAGAAGGTAAATATTTATTATCATGATGATTGAAGTGGAAAGATCTATATAAAAAGATTAAAAAAAGAAAAGAAAAAGTTAAGCATGTTTTAGATTAAGCAAATTAATGAATATGAACATAGATCAACTGGTTAAGATATTATATATTCTCGAATAACAAGTCGGATTAAAGGTCTGAATTCTCACTTTCACGTATTGTTGAACTATTAAAAACAAAATATTAACAAATTGATGGAAGCATAAGCTAAGGTTATGTTGGATATTTATACAAATAATGTTAGATATTTATACAAATAAATGTGAAAGAAATTGTTTAAATTCAATTTTTCAAGAGTTTCAAGATGGATTGAAACATCAATTTCAATTTGATGTTTCAATTACAAATTTAACATATGAAAGTTAAATTTGATATTATAACTCAATTGAGTTATATTTTTCATATGTTTCAATTTTATTTAATGCTAGCCTATAAATAGCAACTTGTTTCTTCATTTGAATTATCTCATTTCATTTGGGGCATTCTTCCTTCTTTCTTTGTTTCTTTTGATCTTGAGTCGAGTTGAGAGCAAGTATCCAAGAGTTCTGTCAGATCCGAGTAGTTCGAGGTTGCTGTTCTACAGGAATTAGTCGTTGTATCCTGCTGAGACGATCGTTGTAGCCTGCTAGCAACCTGTGCAGAGTGAATGATTGTCTTCAGGACAACACTTTGTAAGCGTGCCTCGACTATTTATTGTCAATATATTTTGCAGCATTTGTCTTATATACAGTGTTTGTATTGTTATTTCCACTGTAATTGTTAGTACCCAGTTAAGGTGTAATCAGTTTGCTAGTGTAATTCAGTTCTTATTTGAGCATATCTCCAACAAGTTAAATTAAAGATCTAAAATTGTTTCATTGATTTGTAATTTTATATAATTCACCTTACATAAATAATGAAGTGATATATCTATTAGACAAATATTTGACTTATTTAACATGACGTGACAAACACGGTTAAAAAGATCATCAACAACACGACGATCACTTTATATAACCATCCCTAACAATTAGTCTCGTTATTCATAATAATGTCAAATGGGGAAATTATTGGCTTATTAGTAAGGACAAATATTTCCCTCTAAGATAAAGTCTCAAATTTAAGTTATTGGGCTTGAGTCCAAAAATAAATAAAGCCTTGCAAATTTAAGTTATTTGGAAGATTTTCTCGTTTTAAGTAAAAGGAGAATTTTACAAGATTAATCCATTCACGCTACTCATTGAAGTATCATCGAATGTTGAGAACTTAATAGACATGGATGAGTTTTCTACTCTACTATCTCATTTCGAGTATTTTTTAGTTTGACAACACGTGGAAGTACGAAATTCAAAAACTCTAGTTAATCAAATATATCTTAACGACAAGTTGAATTAAGTTCAGATTAGCTAATTTGAGAATATTGTTATATGATATAAAACACTCCAGAAACGTTTTTAATGTTACATATAAGAAAGAAAGGTCTAAAAATAGAGACTAAATCGAATCTTACAAAATTATGATAGGATATTTTTGGGTTTTTTTTTTTTTTTTTTGAAATCATATTTTTGGGTACTTAATTAGCCTGTTAAAATAATCTTTTTAGCATAGTTACTGAAAATAGAGAGAAAATATACTAAATTCTTTAAATTTATTTACACGTGGTAATGTAAGTATCACTGTTTACCAATCAAATTTTACAAAATTATATCTTACGGATATTTTTTGGGTACTCAATTAACCTATTATTAGTAAAAAGTAAAAAAAAAAAATACTCCTAATTAAAGAATTCACAGCTGAATTTTTGTTGTATCTCTCTCTTTCTTCCTATAATTTCTGTGATTTTATTATGACCGTATCTCTAAGACTCCCCAAAATGTTAGCCGAAATTAAAGGCTTTCCTTACCTGCGCTTGCAAAAAATTTAGAGATCCTCTCTAAATATTTTGCATTTTCAACAACAAAAATCTCAAATAAACTAAATTTCAATTTTTTTTTATTATTTTTTTATTTTAATTTTTCTCTCGTGGATTTGGAATGGCTGCCAGAGGAAACAGAGGGAGGAGAGGAGGAGCGTTAAAATCACCGTGTAGGTCAGATACGTATATGAGCAGTGAGAATCAACAGCGGTTTCCGGCGTCGGCGACGGCGGCGGCGTGGAATACGCAGAGCCATTTGCACGGTGGTGGTTCGTCGTTTTCGAATTCCAACGGCGGCGGGTACGATGAACCGGAGGCTAAAAGGCAACGGCGGATTGCCAAGTACAAGGCCTACGCCGTTGAAAGCAAATTGAAAGCGTCGCTTAGGACTGGGATTCGGTGGGTTAAGATCAAGTGTAGTGAGCTTCTTCATCGTTGATCTTTCATCGAATGCTTTATTACAATTTCACAAATTTATTTCACATTTTTTTTCTTTTTGAAATTTCTTTACTTCGATTCTTCTTCTTTTGCGAACTAATTTAAAGGTTAGGTTAAATTTATGTTTTTCGTCTATAACATTTAAATTTTTTTTTTTTTCGGTTCAGTTATTATTGTTTATAAAGTTTTAATTTGATTTCTTATGAATTGATTTTATTCAATCTTGCCACATGATTAACGATTACTGAGAAATTTACCTGACATGGATAGAAATTTGAAAAGAAAAAAAACTGAGTTTTTTTTATAAATCTTTTAAAATTTTGGAGAAATTGGAAACTTTTCTCTCTTAGATTACTTTTTTTTTTCTAACTCAATAAATATACTAAGTATTATGTATATATAAGTTTATCATTATCATTTTAACATCCACTAATGATGTGAGACAAAATATTGGAATATAATAAATTAAATTAAAACTTTTTAGACAAAGAGACTAATAAAAAAAAAAACACTCATATTAAGTATTAGAAGCATATATTTAGTCATAAGTCGATGTCTTTGATTTTAGGTTTGAAATTATTGTAAATATTAAGCTCAGTTTGATTTTTTTTTCTTTCTTTTTTTGAAAACTGAACTTGAACCATGGTAAAAAAAATTGGGGAGAAATTGCTTAATTTCAGTAAATTTATTGAGGAAACAAGCTTAATAATTGTTGCAAAAAAAAAAAAAGAAAAGAAAAAAAAGAAAATAATAGAAACTGTTTCATGATGTAATTTGGTTCTATCATTTTTTTTAGTACATCAATATTTGGGGGTGGGGGAATTTGAACCTGTGACCTCTTGGTTGAGGATACATGTCAATTACCGCTAAGCTTGCTTTGGCTAATTTGGTTCTATCATTGAGAAAACTAACTTGTGTAAGCGAATTTTTTAATGGTGTAAATTAATAAGTTACTAGAAACTGAACTTACCATTTACGGATTATAAAAATTTGTGTGTATGTTCAAATAAGTGTGTATGATAAGAAAATAAATGACCAACTAGCTCATTCAATTGCTATGGTGAAAAGTTTTATCTTTTCAAGCTTAACAAAGACATCATTTCAACCAAGAGACATAATGAATTAAAAAAAAAAGTTTAGATTCATTAACCATCTTTAATGCATTATGTACCTATTCAATTTATGTATTTGTATTTATGATGGTGTATGAATGGATCTGAAAGGTTAGGGGCTGAATTTAGACTACATAGATAAAAAATTGTGTCTTTTCAATTAGTATAAATAAGGATATAATTTGTCATTTGAAGAAGTTTAAGTTGAATTTGAATGAAATTTCAGATTGAGTTTAGTCTCTCTCAAGTTTTTATGCTTTCTTTGTGTTCTTGTGTTTAGAATGCATGCTTAGAACTTTCAATCTAATCTAATCAATTAGATTGTGAAGAGTTCGAAATCTTGAAATTAGGAAAGAGTTCTCCTTTCTTCTTGATCTTTGATCGTCCTTCCAAACAAAATGTGTTTAACTTTCTTGGGGTTGTCTTATCATCTTGTTATAATGTGGTTATTCTAATTATTAGTATTTGACAACCAATAAAAATGACTAATTAAAAAATGAGATTAAGAAATAAATCATTTTGAGGAAAACACTTAAGCAAATTTTTTAAAAATAGTTTTTTTTAGTAATAAAAAAAGTATTTAAGTATATAATAATCTGTGTATAAAAACCCTTAGGAGAAAATGTAACCAAACATATGAATGTTTAAATTCTAACCATTTTTTGGTTTAAAAAAAAATTCTAACCATTTTAATACCATTTTTCTTAAAGTATTCTTGAAAACATTTAAACTAAAAAGCATTCCAATGAACCAACTGTAAATTAAATATCTCCTTTAGTTGAACTACGCTCATGTTGGCATATCAGTATTTCTATATATGGCAATAAAATGAACCATACGGCAATAAAATGAACCATACTTATTACAAGATGTATTGAGTTTTGAGTAAAACTATAGATTAGTAAATTCAAGAATGCTAATGAAGAGAGATTAAAAACCAAGCCCAATTCACAAATTGATCATTAACGTATATATACACATACACCTAGAATAAAAAAAAAAAGAAGAAGAAAATTAAATGGGAAATAATATCCCACCTAGAATCACACCTTAGCGAGTTCCTCATAGTGAATCTTTTACATAGATTTCAAATAAAATCTAATGGAGAATTTCACAAGAAACGAAGAATGATAGGGGATTGGAACAAGACAAGGAAGTCATCCTATCCTAGCCCTACCCTATTTGACCCTCCTACTCAATATCACTACGAGAACCGTGATGTTTGGTGGCTATAATTGAGATTGAAACTCTAATTAAGTATCAATGATAAGTCAAATAGAGGTGAGAATAACACATCAAGTCACCATACTCATACCCCTTGCTGAGCACGTGCTACAATGGTCAAGACAAAAGAATGCATTGTGATATTTACTTACCTCTATTAGGATACTTTTTAGTAACTAAGCACTTAATTTCTCAATAATCATATTCTTGAAAGCTACAATACCTGTTTGAGTAGCAAACGTGCTTTGATTAATAAAAACTTTTTTCAATTCAATAGATGATAAAGTGGAAGATCAAACCTTCGATCTTATGAAAAACAATGATGATCGTCTTACAACTTTTATTTAAACTAACATTAATAAAGTAATTTGCCATTATTTATTTTATTTTCTTAAATAAATGTGTTAATTAAGAATGTGATGGTGGTAAATATTTAATTATATTATGCACATAGTTGATTAATATTTATGAATAGGGAAAGAAATCCGTGACCCATTTGAGGAGGACTTGTATGGAAGCTCCAAGTTAAAATAAATGCAAAAATCTGATCCTAAAATGGTGGATCCAAACACAACCTAAGCAACATATTGAACTTTAGCTTCAATAATTGCCTGCACATATTCTTCATTCATTTGCAAAATTAATGCCAAGAATGCCAACTAAGTTTTGTCTACTTGATTACATAATCACACATAAACTTTAAAAAAAATAATGAGTTTACATGAATTAAGTATTAAATCATGTGATTAACATGAACATAATTTAACAGTTGTAAAACATTTACTTCTTTTTTTGGAATAAAAAACCTTAAAGATTTTTAAACTTGAAAGACTATATTTATATTAATATGTAAGATCTAAAATTTTAATTTTTCTATAAATATTTCTAATTTATGCACCGAAACGAGCCAATTTACGCTACTAATTTTGAAATATAAGTTAATATATTTCTTAAAAAAAATTGGCTTGATATTCTTTATAAATTACAACTGACATTTGGCCTTATTGATACTTTTTGAATGCTAATACCAGCCCCCACTAAAAGTTTAATTGATATAAAAAGTTAGAGGGATTAAAAAATTACTAATTAGTTATTTATTTTTGAAAATGTAATAATTTTAATTTAAGACTATATTATTACTATTAGAAAATTGAAATGTTGTACATATGCATCACCATCATATCATTTCACAAATAAAATTGTAGGGTCATGAATCTGAATTTATTTAATTTTTCAAACTTATCACTTTATTACTTATATGTTTTAATAAAATACCCAAATTAATTTAATTTGACTTTATGTTAAAATTAATTATTATTTAGAAAGTGAAATCTAAGATTTTATATGAATTTATCTTTTGAATTTATTTGCACAATAGGATTGATTTACTTTCGCATTTCGCGATGCCAAGCAAAAGTAAGAGATGTTAAAGCAGAGAAAAATATCAATTTCACGTTGAGGTATGAAAATGTCTATGCTTTCTAGTCCTCCATACGACACGTAGCTATTTCGCGGATTGAGCTTAGCCACTAAAACGCTTACGAACTGCCACGTCACTAAACCGTAGAGACCGTTATCCGGTGGAGGCAGGTGACTTTATCATTGCCTTTCACCACCAATCAATGGATTCCAGCGTTTTGAATTTGAAATCTCTCTCTCTCTCTCTCTCTCACTCTACGAACTAAAGAGACGTTACAAAACTCTTTCGATTCTTTAAAAATGAATAAAGAAATAAATAACTTTTGAATTTATATTAAAAAAAAAAAACAAATTTCGAAAAACAAATTTATTTTTGAAATTTCTTTAAAAAAAAATACAAAAATAACGTTCTCATTTTATCCAACTCATTACTTCGCAGACCCACTTCTTCTGTGCGTCTGTAGTAACAATTAAGAGAGCTTTCATCAGTTCTATCTCTCTCTCTCTCTCTCTCTCGACTGTGGCCGATTGGTCTCCCGTTTTTTCCGTTTTGCGAATCCCTGCGAATCGTAATCGATAGAGGTGCGTTTCAAGGAGAAAGAAAGAGATTACAGCTTGAAGAAGAGCGCAACGTTTGGCTGATTTTGCTCTTTATTTCTGTCTAAGGTTTGGCTCTGAAATCTTCTTGTTTAATTTTTGGATTGTAGATTCTCATTGTTCGATTTCGGTAATTCTGCTCTGTTTTGGAGTAATTCTGTGAACAAAATCAAGAAACTAGAAGGTTTAGTCGATTGATTCGCTCGTTTTTACCTTGAGTTTGTTGATGACTTTCAATTCGTTTGCTGCGTTCCTTCTGTTGTCTTTGAATTTTTCCGACTTTTTAGTTTATATTTGGAAGACGTAGGTGGAGGAAGTTTAGAATGATTAATCGATAACAGTTCCATCAAATTGGATTGAGAATCTGTGAGTTTGTGGTTAAGATGAGATGTTATCGCTGCGTGTACATCGATGAATGCAATAGACAACAAGTATTTCTAGGAGAAAGAAAGAGATAGCAGCCAGAAGAAGTGCGCAATGCTTAACTGATCTTACTGTTTACTGTTAGGTTTTAGCTTCGAAATCTTCTTGATTAATTTTTTGGATTCTAGAATCTCATTGTTTGATTTCTTCGATTCCGATCCATTTTAGGCTAATTCTGTAAACAGTAAAAATAATTAGAAGGCTTATTCTATTAATTCGCTCGTTTTGTATTTTACCTTGAGTTTTGTCGGTGGCTTTCTATTCGTTTTCTGCGTTCCTTCATTTTCTTTTTAATTTTCGGAGGCTTTAATTCCTTTGAAAATGTAGTTAGAAGAAGTTGAAGATGATTAAGTCGATGTCAGTTCCGTCAATTTCGGATTTAGAATTTGTGCATATTGTGGTTTAGTTGAGATGTTTTCGTTACGTCTACATCGATCGATGCAATAGAGATAACATCATAACAACCATATATCAAGAAAAACGGGGCACGTTAAACTCCCGATTTATCTCATCTTTGACTTTGTTTTCATTCACTTGTTCGTGGATTATTTAACAGGCTAAGCCTGATACAATTCTGGATTCGGTTCATTTTTGACAGTTGATGGACTGAATTGTAAATTTTCATCTGCTAATTCATTAAAGAAGTAAACGGCTTGCAAATGCAGATGGATTGGTGGACAGAACCATCGAATACTATGTCCTATCTTGTTTCTTTTCCCCAAATGTGCTGAATTGATCTCTGTTTTCATAAAACAAAATGGGAGTGGAGAAAGAAGGTTTGAGAAGTGGAGGAAGTTATGTTGGGGGATTCTTCCAGTTGTTTGATTGGACTGCTAAATCTCGAAAGAGATTGTTCTCTAGCAAATGGGACGTACAAGGTACAATATCAATTTCTCAAGTGTAGAGTACGCATGCACTCAAGAAAAAAAAAAAGTGTTGTATATATTGTTTTGTCTTGTGTTATCATACTGTTGTATATATTATATTGTCTTTGAACTACATTTTTGTTTCTCTCGACAGAGCGTTCCAAACAAGGGAATAGAAGTGCTGGAAGCTCGCCATTGACACAGGCTCATCTGGTGAGTGGAACAACATTTGTATTTCGATTTCTTTTCCATTTGTCTAGATTTCTGGCTGATTCCTTCATATGTTTCCAGATAGATTTGGATGAATGTGGAGTAAGGCAAAGTATTAAAGGAAGCAGTGATTATAGTTGTTCTTCTTCTGTGACGGAGGATGAAGGATGCGGAGTAAAGGCCCCTGGGGTAGTCGCTAGGCTTATGGGATTGGATTCCTTACCATCGTCCCATTTTTCAGAACCCTACTTTACCCCATCATTTGATACTCAATCTCTTCAAGAAGCTCACAGCCATAGGGGTAGTTTCAATTACCGTCATGACTGCCCAATCATGTTCTCTGGTAATTTGCTTGATCAGGTCGATGACCGTGCAGCTGCCCCTGCCAGGAAACTTTCAGAACCAAAACCTCAGAAGACTCTGAGCAGGCCGATAGAGAAGTTCCAAACAGAAATCCTTCCTCCAAAATCAGCCAAATCAATTCCAATTACTCACCATAAGCTTCTGTCCCCTATTAAGAGTCCTGCTTTCATTCCGAGTAAGAATGCTGCTCACATAATGGAAGCTGCTGCAAAAATAATAGATTCTGGACCTCCAGCAACTACCAAGAGTAAAATGTCATTGATTGGATCTTCTTCAGCACCCTTGAAATTGCAAGCTCCAAAAGAAAAGATAGATATACCACAAAAACTGCCTCCAGTTAGGTCCTCTTCAGTTAGCTTGAAGGTCAAAGAATTAAAAGAGAAAGCAGAAGCCTCTCATAAATCAACCAGGTTTCTTGAAAATTCTAGAAAGCCTTTTGAATCAAATGCTTCCAGGCTTTTGAAGGGACAGTCTATGAACAAAAGCTGGGATGGATCTCAAGATGCATCATCATTCAAAGCTTTACCTGATACGGAGTATAGTTCCAAGAACAAAGGAAAATCCATATCACTTGCAATACAAGCAAAAGTTAATGTACAAAGACGAGAAAATGTGAATACCAATAGCCATAGAAATTTTACTAGCCAGAAACAACAGACTGAGGTCAAGTCAAGCCAGCCCTTAAAGACACAGACAAGCACTCAGAAAAATCTGCATGTGCAATCCTCTGTTTCCAATGCTTCTAATAACTTGCCGCTCAAGCAGAATAACCAGAAACAAAACTGCCATGTTGACAGGGCAAAATTACCATCAAAGAACTCAATTTCCAACACTGAGGGCAAGAAACCTCTTACTGGAGATTCATCTTTTGGACATCGAAGAAATGCAGGAAGAGTTGTCGTCGGCTCAAAAGCTGGTGTCAGGAAGTCAGGCTTAGAAATATCTGACAGGGAAAAGGGAGACTTGCATTCTAATGCAAAAAATCTTTCTAGGAAGAAACGGTCACTCGATAGGGATCAACGCTTTGATAAGAAACAAGCAACAGATAATATGGTAACTGACAAAATCCAGTTGCCAGTTCATTCAAACAATATTGTCGACAGATCTTCTAGTAGTTTGGGTCAAAATTGCAGAAAAAAGGGGACAGATATTGTTTCTTTTACATTTACTGCCCCACTTACAAGGAAGGTGCCAGGATCCGACACCTCTGGGCACATTGAATCAAACCTTCGAGGGCCGCTTGGGCTAGATAGTTTGAATTCATCCTCAATAGATTGCAATGTTATTGGAGAAAATGCCTTGAGTGCACTTTTAGAGCAGAAGTTGAGAGAATTGATTGACAAGGTCGAGTCCTCCCCTAGCCTTGGATCCATCGTTGGAGGATCTGAGAGCTCTTGTTTATCGATTTCTGATCATCTTTCACCCTCTCTTGATACACTCGATACAATGTCATCAAAGTTGAATGAGAGGAACCAACACAGTTCTGTTCGCAGCAAGCTGGTTGGCCAATATAGTTTTGATTATTCTTCTACTGATTCTTCGTCACAAGGATTAAAACATGAATTCCCGGTATGTGAACTTTGTTTTCAACTTTTTGAAGATACATTTGTTAATTTCATTCAATGTTTCCGACATTTAACTAATAATATTATGGATGCTTATTTTTTCTGTTTTATTATTATTATAGCACTTCAATAAACGTCCTTTATATGCTAAAGATCGTCTATGTATTCTAAAACATCGCCCGCCTTTTCAGTTAGTTCGTGGGATTGAAGAATGCAGCAGTAATAGTATTGATGCTGACGCTGGGCAATCGCTCAAAGTTCGACATCCCAGTCCCGTCTCCATTCTTGAACATTCATTTTCATCTGAGAGCTGTGACTCATCAGATAGTAATAGCAGAGAAGGTAGATGATTTTTCTGTGCCAAGAAGAGTTTACTCTTATTTACATTACACATCACTAAAAGTCTTTCTATCTAACAGGAAACAAGTTTTGTTCGTCAGTCCAAGGTCAAGATGTTATTGGCGTGGGGTTCTCAAAGTTCGATCCAGTCGAAGCAGATACAGAGTTGCTTGATTCTGCATCATCCATAACCAATGAAGCTCCAACAAGTAAGTTCACTGGTTCGTTGATCATGAGAGGTACTACAGGACGTATCGAGTGGGAACTAGAGTACATAAACGACATACTCTGTGACGTGGAATTGATGTTTAAGGACTATGTATTGGGGCGTTCCCATGAAGTCATAAATCCTTATCTATTCAATATACTAGAGAATCAAAACAAAGGATCGGGGCGAATCCGTGGTGAAACCCGGGTTAGACGGAAGGCATTATTCGACTGCGTTTGTGAATGTTTGGACTTGAGATGTAGACAATATGTAGGTGGAGGGTTTAGAATGTGGGAGAAAGGAGTTGGAGTTTTGAGAAGAAAGGAACAGTTAGCCAAAGAGATTTGGAAGGAGATTTCAGATTGGAGAGGAATGAGGGACTGTATGGTTGATGAACTAGTAGACAAGGACATGAGTTGCTGGTATGGAAGATGGTTGGACTTTGAAGTTGATGCTTTTGCAATCGGAGTCGAAGTCGAAACTCAAATTCTAGATTCTTTAATTGAAGAAGTGCTTGCCGATATCGTGATTGCTTAAAAGCCAGCCAACCATATTTTCCCGGTATCCTTTTGCTTTTGGCCTCTAAGTCAAATCGTATCTTGAGGTATTTCTGTTGGAATTAAAATTATTATAATATTATCATTGTCGTGCTCAATTGCGAATTTCGCTACGTTACTCGAAACTCTTTAACACGTGCACAATAGGATTGTAGTGTAGGTGCCATTGACCTACCCTTTGTATTTATCCAGCCACCATTATTGGCAGCAGGGTACAACAGTTTCTCATATGTATTTTTGTTTCTTTTTAGTTAGTAGGAGGGGATAGATCATAGGCCTGAGAAATTATTGAGAATGCACATGCTTTTCTTTTTCTTTGGGTAGCTGCACATAAATTATTGTCCACTAGGAAAAAGGTCACTGGGGACTTTCATTCCTTTTTTCAGTACAGGACCTTAAATTATGACACTAAATTTGAAGAGAGAGAGAAAAAAAAAGTGCCTATAGAAATGAAAAAAAAAAAAAAATTGGGCAAGTTTTCAGCGACATTCTTCTCCTTCTTTGGGATTATTAGGCAAATCCCAAAACCAAGACGATGGCTCTTTGAAATTCTGAGCGAAAACCCCATCGTCTTCCCAGTCCCAGTTAAGCCATTCATTGTTGAAGAAGTTGGAATTGATAGATGAAGGCCAAGAAGAAGAATAGCACCACTCCTCACTCTCTACGTTATTTGAGCTCCAAACACTACTTTCTCTCTCTTCGCTTCCATTTCCTCTTTTCTGAGCATCAATCAATTCATCTGATCCCAATTCCCAATTTTCTTCTTCCTCCTCTACTTTTGGTTCCTTCGTAGTTGCTGCATTATTGGTTTCTTCTCTCTTGGTCTCTTCCTTTTCTGTTCTGTCCAATCGAGAAGTGCTTGTGTCAAGTCCACTGGCCTGTTCTTCTTTTGGTTGTTCCTCAGGTGTGGAAATTTTGAGTGGAATTGTTGGGATTGTCTTCTTCTTGAGTGCGGTGGTTTTGCTTGGTCGACCTCGGTTGCTTCTCTTTGGAAGAAGAGAGTTTTCGGGAGTGTCTTTCTTGGGGGTGGTGTAGACTTTCTTACTCAAATGAGAATTCCAGTAGTTTTTTATTTCGTTATCTGTTCGTCCGGGTAAATGTCCTGCAATTAATGACCACCTACAACAGCAAATACACGATTGCATGAGCACAATACCATTAGACAAGGCCACGTTTGATAAGGGGTTTTTTTTTTTTTTTCTTTCTTTTCTATTTCTGATTTTTAAAATCAAGAACAGGATATTTGGTTTAAAAAAAAAAAAAGGATATTTAGAGTGATAGAGAGAGAAGTTAGAGGTAAAGTGAAATTTTAGATGTTAAAAGAGTTTAAAAAGGACAGTGTTGAGGGAAAATATGGCTTTTAAATAAGTAAAAGAGGTTACTATAGATGACAAATTGGACCAAATTAATAGCAAATATAGCACAATTGCAAACTAATTCCAAATATAAATTAATTGTACAAGACCAAAAAGTTGTCTTCAGATTCTCTCCGTGTCTATCAATGATAGTCACTAATAGATTTCGATTAATCGGGGTGTATTGCATTGATAGACTGTGATGATAATCAAAGTCTATCAAATAATGATAATCAAAGTCTATCAAATAGATACCCACTGTAAATTCTCTAAATAAAAATCATTATTTTAAAGACTTGCAATTGTTTGATTTGTAAAATTCTTTAATTATATTTTAAAAACAATTTTTAGAGTGCAAGTGTTTAATTTGAAATTAGAGCAATACACCATTGAAAATTGTTTAGAAAGTGAAAAAAAAAAACCCCATGGAAAAGTCAGAAAACAGAAAACTTTAAACACTGGGTAAAGAGAAGTTCAATCATCTTCGATAATTATAAAGGCAGCCGAAACTACTTAACGTACGTTCAATTATTTATGCGTACAGAAAAGTGTAATTATTTATGTAATACGTTTCCACTGTTAATTAAATTAGTTTTCAACCACTCGCTTATTTATTTATTTTTTATTTTTTTGAAAACACGAACCACTCGCTTATTTGAGCATATTTTCAACAATTTATTAAGTATTGTGCAATAATAATCAATATAATTGTACTAACGAAAATGGGTGGGAAAGCCGTACATCAAACAAAAGTTCACAGTCACGTTTAATACTTTTGTTCTTTTTTAAATCTGTTATACTTTTTTGAAATACCAAATTCTAAAAGTTTCAAGTAACCATTTTTAAAAAGAAAAAATCTAATCAATCAAAAATCTAAAGTTTCAATAAAGTGGCATGTTTCGTTTAAAATAATACTAACATGTTTGAAATTTAAGATATTTATGTTATGCTTCAAAAAAGAAATGTTATGCTTTCTTATCTAAAAAGAAGAACGATTAAAATGTATCATTATTGTCGAAGTCTGTTTCAAAACAATTTTTTAAGACTTTTTGGTGTTAAATTCATGAATAAAAAATGAAGTCTGCTTGAACAAATTTAAACGTAGACATAGAAAAATAAATAAATAAAGATGGTAGCTGTAAAAAATGGTTGAATTTAGAGGTTATTATTAGGCAAAAATCATCATAAAGGAAAAGAACACAATTAGGAGCATAGGGTTAGGAAACCAACAACTAGTAGGGTCAAAAGTTTGAGGGTATAAAAATAAAAGTCCTTTTTCGTTCATGAAATTGATTACAAAAATCTTCTGGGGTTCTTTTGAAACAAAATTTAAGAATTTCATTTTAACTGAGAAGAATCAAGACTTCAAGAAAAATTAATCTCAAGAAGAATTATTAAAAAGGAAAATTTCACTTCTCAAATGTATAAAACTAAAATTCCAATTTCTTATTTTCTTTCTAACATGTTGGATTATATTAGTTTGGTATCTGAATTTTTTAAGTTTGTATTAAATAAAATCCTAAATTTAACTCTAAAAAGTCTAAAAGCTTTCAATTTTTTTTTTTTTTTTTTTTTGTCTTGTATGTTCATAAATTTTATATAAAAGAAATTGAAAATGGGTTGAGAACCTTATCAGATGACATTACTTATTAAATAACATCAATCTAAAAGCTCAATGACTAAACTTGTAATTTAATAAAAAAAAAAAAAAAAAAATTGGTTTCTAAAGTATCATACTTATTTTGTTTTACTCTCAAATATTATCTTTTTCATTTTTTGTAGTACTCAAATATTATATTTTAGTTCCTAAATTTAAATAAAAAAAAAATTTGGTTTTACTTATGAATTTTGTTTGAGTCATATTGGATTTGGGTAAAGATGATCACAGATTTTTTCCCGAAAAATTGCAGTGGGTGTCAAATTAGACCAAATTAATAGCAAATATAGCACAATGTAAAAAAAATTGCAAATATAGCAAAATCTATCCGAGTCTATCTGATAGACTTTGATTATCAGAGTTTATCAACAATAGACTTTGATTAATCAGATCTATCAGTCTACTGATAGACTCCATCGCTGATAAACTTCGGTTAATCAAAATCTATCAGTGACCATCATTGATAGGCTATGATTAATCAAAGTCTATCAGTGATGGACACTTATATACTTTGAATAACAGAGTCTATAAGTGATAGACACTGATAGAATCTGACAACAATTTTTTAGTCTTGTACAATTAATTTGGTATAATTTGTCATCTATGCAACTGATCCTTTTTTTCTCCTAGAAAGAATGGTACCTACACAAGGATCGCGATTTTAAATTTAAAAATAAGAAAATAAATGGTGAATAATTCAACAAAATGAACTAAAATAAAATTATGTGTGTGTGTGGGGGGGGGGGGGGGGGGGGGGGGGGCAGCGGTTAGCTTACAATTAAGTCTATGACTTCTAGATGATTTACTTAGCCAAGTAATTAACTCAAGTGGCCCACTATTCTTTAATAAGCAAACGTGGAAAATTGAAATAATACTAAAAAAATCAATAATTACTAAAAGAGAAAATTATCCATCCATTAAAAATTAAAATATGGGAAATCGTAATTACGCTTTTGTTTATTCAAAGGAGGATGATAAGACACGCAAGTTGAGAGAGAGCATGAAAGCGATGTCTCCTTTCAAGCTTCAGGCCCGTGAGCCCATCAGAAAAGGGAAAAATCAAATGGTACATCGAAAATGTGTTACACGTGGTCATCTACTTTTCTTTTTTGTTTTTTTTTTTTAAAAAAAAAACAAAAAAGAAAAGGACACGGCCACGTGTAACACATTTTCCATGTAATTTAATTATCTTTATTATTGATGTCAGACTGTTATTACGAAAGTGTAAAAAGATTAAAGATGTCTTTTCAAAAAAAAAAAAAAAAAAAAAAAGAAAGAAAAAGAAAGATTAAAGATGACAACCAAACTGAAGCAGCTACACTCGATTAAAAAATTAAATTAAAAACGAGCAAAGACTAGTTTTATTTATAGAGAGAAAATAATTTCTCAAAAAAAAAAAAAAATAAATAAGAGAAAAAATAATCTCTAGAAAATGAATGTATATTTTGATTACATACTTTCAATTTAAATTAATGAACTCTATTAGATACTACCGGAATGTTAACCTTCCGTGTTCTTAACTTGTGTTTAATTTATTAAAAAAAAAAATTGTTTAATCACCTTTAAATTATAGTTTTTTTTTGTCTTTTTCTTTTTTGTTTTTTCACTTTGGAATCTTTTTTAATTTTATGATTTTCATTTTTAGTTTTTTTCATTTCCTATTACCAGGTTTTAGTATGGATTCTATGTTATTCTTCTCAGATGAATTTTTTAAGGTTCATAAGAAATTACTAATGAATATATTCTATAAAATTACATAATGATACTTCAAAAACGTTCCAAACAATTTTAGCATTTTCTGTTGTTAATTCTGACTAAAATTCATCAAGACTCCATGTATTAGCTACGAATCTGAATTATTATACAATGATATTTCAAAATGATAAATGAAAAGGAAAAATAAAAATAAAAAGTTCAAATGGGACAAGAAAAAGATAATGATGATCTAGAAGAGAGCGATGTACGGACAAGAACAACAAGGAAGAAGTCAGTTGTTGAAGCTTCAGATGAAAATCTCGAAAGAAAAAGAAAAATAAGACGAAGCGAAAATCACAAAAGGAGAGAAAAAAAGAAGTTCGAATGTGCCAAAAATAATTAATTATGAATTATGATGATCAGGAAAAGAACGATGTAGACAAGAACAGCACAACAAGATCAGTTGTGAGGCTTAAAACGAAGATCAGAAGAGGAAACAATAAAATAAAATCACAAAAGAAGGTAAAGAAAAAATAAAATTAAAGTAAAAATGTCAGTTATGAAGCTTCAAATGGCGATTAGCTCTTACAAATAGCGTTTGCTTGAAATTATATACTCAAATTAATCGTTAAATTATGTATTTCATCGATAATTATAATCGAGGAGTAAAATTATGTTTGAGAGAATTGCGATGAAGACTTCCCTAAACTTCATGCGATTTCAAAAAGTTTAATTATGAGATTAAAAAGAGAAGTGAGGGAGAGAGAGAAACGAACCGATTGCCCAAAGTCGTGTGCAATTTGAGAATAGTTTCATCTTCTTGAGGAGTGATATTCCCTCTCTTCAAATCCGTTCTCAAGTAATTAATCCATCTCAACCTGCAACTCTTTCCGCATCTCAACAGCCCTAAATTTTCAGACACACATTCAGATCAAATTCATAACCTCAGATAGAACAAGAAGAAGCAAATTCAGATCAATTCAAAATCTAAGGCAAAACCAAAAGAATCGCAGCACTTAATCGCACAAAAAATCAAAAAGCAAATCAAAATCAATCTCACCAGCATTCTTCGGCAACGATCTCCACGAACCTTCTCCATTCGCTTCGATATACTTCTTGAGTTTATCGTCTTCCTCCGCCGTCCACCGGCCTCTTCTCAGCCCGTCCTTCTCACAGCACGGCGTTCTCCCCATCCTCACAAACAAACACTGCTTCAAAGAGATCGACAAAATCGCCTCTCAACGCCTTATATAGACTCTTCATCTTCCATCACAAGCCGCATTGTTAATGGAAGATCAGTCTCTCTCTCTCTCTCTTTAAATTCTCTCTCTAAAATTTCTCTCTCTCTCTCTCTCTGTAAAATAGTGGAAATGCTCGTGAATGGCAGAGGCGGCAGTACCACAGTACGACTAAGCGCTAGCAATGAAAATGGCTAAGCTATGAGTCTATGACTACCAGCCTATTCCTATTCTATTATATTTATTAAAGCAGTTTTAATTTTACTTCAAAAAAAATACTTGACAGTGTAACTGAAAATAAGAGAGCCTAAAAATATGTTGAGGTCATATTTGCCCTTGTAATTTAATTTAATTCCAATTTGAGATTGGAGATCCCTCCACGTCAACATCTAAAGTTTTTTTTTTTTTTTTTTTTTTTTTTTTTTTTTTTTTTTTTTGAGAAGACTAAAAATTATTGCTCTTAAATTCTATTTTTAAAATTTCTTTTCAAATGATAAATCATTTTCTTTAGCTATCTATTTTGATTTTTTATTTCTTTACAATTGTGAAAATCGTTTTCTTTAAGCTATGCTCATCCAATCAAACACTGATGCACAAGGGTGTCCATTTACCCACAGGACCAAGGTCACGTGGGGATCCGTCTTAAATGAGGTGAGAAATCCCCGTTTGCACAGAAAATCGAGGAGAGAGTGGAAGAAAATTTTCCCCATTTTCTAAACGGGGGCGGGGATGGGGATTATATTCTCCATCCCTGTCTCCGCCCTGCTCTATTTTATAATATAATATAGGGAAAAATACACTTTTGGTCCCTGAGGTTTGGGTGAAGTTACACTTTGGTCCATGAATTTTCAAACTCAACAAAAATACCGCTGAGGTTTGAGATAAGTAGCAATTTGGTCCCTGCAGTCTATTTTTCCGTGAAATTTCAACGGTTGCTGGTGTGGCACTAATATTTTAATACAAAATTTTTAATTTTTTTAAATAAAAACATATTAAAATAATAAAATATTATTTTTTTTTTTATTTTTTAAAAAATCTTTTCTCTCTCTTTCTTTCTTCTTCGTCTTCTTCCCTCTCTCCTAACTCCTTCTTCTTCAGCTTCGATGGTCGTCTGCCCGCCAGATTTTTTTTCCCTTTTTTTTCTTCTTCCATGTTTCTCTTCTTCTCCCTTCTTTTCTTTTTTCTGTTTTTTTTTAAACGGAGAGGAATCGGGAGCCTCCCCGATTCTGATACCCAATAAAACTTTGATTCTTTTCTTTGTTCATATAAGAGATTCAGTTCCAATCCCCACTTTTTTATTTCACCTATTCACTCTCTGCAAATCCCTTCCACTTTCTCCGATGGCAATTCCGGCGAGTTCTTGCAATCCCTCACTAATCAAGTTCGGATTGGCTTTGATCGCCTTCTCTATTGTCGGTTACATTCTCGACCCTCCTCTCTACTGGCACTTCAAGGAAGGTTTAGCCGTCGTTAGCCGCTCCTCTTCTTCTTCTGCTTGCCCTCCTTGTTTCTGCGATTGCCCTTCTCAGCCCGTCATCTCAATTCCCGAAGGTACCTTCAATTTTTTTGTTTCTAATGCTCATATCTGATTAGAGCTCTTCTGGGTTTCGTCTAATTTTGGCCAAGGTTTGTTAATTTTCCCGATTCGCTTGCTTAGATCTCCTTCTGGGTTTTGCTTTAGCATCGCCTTTTTTGTTTTTCTCCTGTGATTCGCTGAGTTTGGATTGATTTTCTTTTGTTTTGGTGATCTTTTTTGTGGTTTCGTTATTGCATTATGTTCCTTGATTCAGATTGCAATGTTGGTTTCATGTGATTCAAGTGGTTTGAGAATTTTGAGATGTACAGTTTCTGGGAAGAAGATAAACAGGGAAGAAGAAAAAAGGAAAAAAAAAAAAAGAAAAAAGAAAAAAAGATCCGACGAGCGGCTCCGCCGTTCTCCGGCAGCTGGCGGCAGACGGCAGCGGCCGGCCACCGGAGCTGAAGAAGAAGGAGTAAGGAGAGAGGGAAAAAGATGGAGAGGGAAGAAGATGGGGTTGGAGAAAGATGGGGAAGAAAGAAAGAGAGAGAAAGGATTTTAAAAAATAATAAAATAATAATATTTTATTATTTTAATATGTTTTTATTTAAAAAAATTAAAAAATAATTTTTTATTAAAATATTAGTGCCACGTCAGCCGCCGTTAGAATTTAACGGAAAAATAGACGGTAGGGACCAAAGTGTAACTTAACCCAAACCTCAGGGACCAAAAGTGTATTTTTCCCTATAATATAATAAGGGAAAAATACACTTTTAGTCCTTGAGATTTGAGTTAGGTTTCATTTTGGTCCCTGAATTTTCAAACTCAACATTTTCACCCCTCAGGTTTGCATTTCGTTACACTATTGGTCCCTCCATCCAAATTTTCGTTAAGTACTAACGGTAGGATGACGTGGCACCTATTTTTTTTTATTATTTTTTTATTATTTTTTAAAATAAAATTATATTAAAATAATTCAAATATATATTTTTTATTCTTCCTCTCTCTTCTTCTTTTTATTTATATCTTTCTTCTTCCTGTTCTTGTGCAGCCACCGGAGTCCACCCACCAACCCACAGGCCACCTCTACTGTCGTCGCCCGACATGTCGCCATCGTCAGAAATTTTTTTTCCGCCACCGCTAAAATCGAAACCCTCTTCCTCTCATTTGTTCTCCTTCCTCATCGACCCGAACACCCACTTGAAACCCTCATCTTCCCCCTCCATTCTCCTTCGTTGCAACAAAAGACCCATATCTGGTTTGGGTTTCTTCTTCTCCGTCGAAATTTGTTTGTGACTGAGAAGGAGACCCTGTTGGGTTTTATGCCCTAAAACTCGTAGATAGTGAATGTAACCGTTGACCGGATATTAATGAAATAATATTGATATATTTTTCCATTAATTGTTATTAGTTATTTTATATTTGTCTAAATAATAACCCTAATCCAATAAACTAGACATCCAAGACTGTAATATGAGTCTTGAACTATATGTAGTGACATATGGGATCATTGTTCAAGAAACAGCCTAAAGGGTCTATAGTATAGGGATAAGACTGGGTGCCTTATCCTGGTGACACTATGGATACGGCCCACTTTGTATTTGATACAAACGCCGCGATCCAACGCGTTCGTGTAGGAGACATGCGAGTGGGGGTATCCTATGCAATGAGTTTGCATAAGGCCGGACCGCGAAATAGTAACCATCGGTTATAACACCGTTAACTAGTTGGTTTTCTATTTCACTAGGACGACCTAGACAACTTAGTCTTAATCCTGAGTTGATTATGGACTCCTGCTCATGAGAGATTGTCCTTTGATTTGTATGGGTGAGAGTGGCCAATACGCCGACTCAATAAGCCTACCACTTTGGGGACAAGACCGAATGGGGAGCTGGGAACATAATCGTACAAGATGGAATTCACTCCTTCCCGACTTTAGGGAAGCAGATGAGTGTTCCCTTAAGTGGTTACTTCGAGTCTTGAACAAAGGGCCCTACCCTCTCAATGGCACGAGAGGGTTTTCTGTTTGATGGTTGGACCACAAACAGGTTGTTCATTAGAGGAGAATTAGTACTTAAGGAAATAGAGGTAACCCAGGGGTAAAACGGTAATTTGACCCAGCTGGTGTTACGGACACTCGTGAAGGACTAACTAGTCGATATTGGTCTAGATCCGTGGACACAGAAAATATGTCTGCAGTGAGAAGAGTGCAACTGTGAGTCTATAGTGGAATGTACACACAGTTAACGAATATTGATTAATGTGGTTAATGAGTTTGACCAATTAATCTCACATCGTTGGAGCTTCTGATCTGCAGGTCCATTAGGTCCCACTGGTAGCTCGTAAAGTAATTTGAGGCAACTAAGTAATAAAAGTAAATTGAAAATGTTCAATTTATTAAAGGAAACAAATATAATATATATTGATATATTATTATGAGAGAAATTAATATTTGAAAAGTTCAAATATAAATTTATGGAAGTTTGAAAGAGTTCAAAATAATGAATTAATTAATTTAAGGCCTAAAATGTGTTTGGGCAAATTAATTAATTCTAGGCCGGGAATTAAATATGTGATATTTAATTGGTGGTTAATTAATTAAAGAATTCATTAATCGGGAATTAATCAATTATGGAAATAATTAATCACTTAAGGAAGTGATTAATCATTTATGGAAATGATCTAATCACTTATGGAAGTAATTAGTCATTTGTGGAAAAGATTAATCAATTATGGAATTGATCGATCATGATTAATTAAGGAATAAGATTGAATCAATTATGGAAAAGATTGATTTAGTTGAATATTTTATTCATGGCCTCTCTTCTATAAATAGAACACTAGACCTAATTGGTCATGACACTTTTTTGACACTCTTGAAAGACAAGACCTAGAATTCTCTCTAGCCTCCCTCTTAGAGAAAGACTCCCACAAGTCTTTTGCCTCCTAGACTTAGAGACATACCGGTGTAACCTCTGTGGTGATTGTGTCAATCAAAGAAGAAATTTCCAGCGAAGAAAAACAAAGGCGGCTGCTGCGTTTTCGTTCGTGGAGCGTCGTTGGCGAAGAACGGTCAAGTCTTCAACGAAGGTTTGTAACGGTTCTTCCTCTTTTCTTTAGAAAAGTTTTAAAAATAAATTTAGATTTATTTTAGCATGTTTAAACCAATTTTACAGCGGCTTTAAAGGTTGTTTAAAGTTTTGTTTGAGTTATCGTAACGATATTTTAATGTTAATTAATATACGACGTAAGGTCCAATCGATGCGCTTCCGCTGCGTGGGGACTTTTATTCCCTTCAGACCCAAATTGCACGCTCTCTCCCTCTCGATTTCTTTTCTTTTCCAGTGAGTAGACCCAAATCGCGTGGGTAAAGGTTGTCGAAATCGAAAAATCACCCATTTCGTCGCTCGTGTCTACCAGATCTATTCGCGATCTGAAGCGGGGGTTCGCTTAACCATGGGTCTATCAGAATCAGGAAATTGCTTGGAGCTTGTTCGTAGGTTCCATCGTCGTGGAATCATGTAGATCTTGCTACTCGTGGGTGTCATCGTCGCTTCTACAGTTAAATCATCGCCGCAAAAGGAACAAGAGGGAGTTCCATCGTCGTTCAATTTCGATTAGTTCTAGACCTGTTTTTTTTTTTTTAAATACAGTGAAAGAAGAAAGGAGGAATAGGGAGAAGAAGAAGAAAAGGGGAGAAAAAAAGGACTGGCAGTGGCGGCGCGCGGCGACGACGGCAGTCTGGTAGTGGCAGCAACATCGGCAACGGCAATCCGGTAATTGATGCAACACAATTTCATTTTTCAACAAATATGATTGTTCACACGTAACTTCGAAGATGGAGAGTCATGAAATAAAATATATATTTGTATTTTTTTTTTTTGAGAAACAAATATATATTTGTATTGATGTAATATGTGTTTGGGTGTACAATCTCTAACTTTAATTCTCTGATTCTCTTTCTTGTGTGTAAATGTATTTAACTCGAGGGTTGTAGCGCATGTTCTCGAGTCTGAAGCTTCAATTGATTTTTGGAGCTTTTGAAGTCGTGGAGTCTTGAAGAGTCTTTAGTCTTCAAAGATTGTTGAAGTCTTCTAGTCTTGAAAGGTCTTCAGTCTTCAAGAAGTCTTGGGGTCTTGAAGTTTTGAAGCCTTGGAATCTTGAAATCTTGAAGAGTCTTTGGTCTTCAACGATTGTTTAGATCTTATAGAGTGTTTGGTCTTCAAGAAGTGTTGAAGTCTTGAAGAGTGTTTGGTCTTCGAGGAGTCTTCAACTCTTGAAGAGTGACTTTGGCTGAGAGCTTCAAAGTTCTGCACTCTTGTCTTTGTAAGAGTGTAGAATTTCTCACCCTTGAAATGGAGGAGAACCTCAGTTCTCCATGGATGGGCCTTGGTGACTTTTGGGCATAACAACTTGGACTTGGGCTTTATTGGTCTTGCGCTCAACTATTTGGTCTTGGGTTTGGATTATATTTGACCCAAATGTTAAAAGATCAAATTTGATCCAATTAATTAGTCAAATTGATTAATTTGATCAAAGACACTCGATTCTAAAAATTTATAATTGGCCAACTTTGTCTTCAAATTAAATTTGGGATACATGTCGATATATAATTGGTCCCAAATTTAATTATTTGTAATTTCGTCATTAATTTTAAATAATGACGTGGCAATTTGTGATTGGTCAAAATTTCTCTTTCAACAACGATTAATAAAAAAAAATACATGAATTATAAAAAAAAAACAAAAAAAAAATAGTAATAAAAAAATATTCAACTTCATCAAAGTGGAGTTGTAATGTAAATCTTGAGTGTTCTGAAGATTTAGCAAATGCATCCCTTACAATTTGAATACATCACACCAACACCTTGAATGTTTTGAAGATTGAAGAGGCTTTGAGAGCAAAGAAAACAAAATAACACAAATAAATAAAGAATGAAGCTTCAAGTATTGGTGAAAGAAAATCCATTTTATAGTAGTGGAAGATGATAGTTACAAAACCTTTTGCATTTTATAACTCCTAAAATTCTATTATAGGTTATAATTAAAAAATAGTGGTAGAAAAAACTTGGGAAAAAATCATTTTTAACCCCTAAACTTTGGGGGTTGTATCAATTTTAACCCTGAACTTTCAATTTCATCAAATTGAACCCTAAACTTAACAAGTTGTATCAATTTTAACCTTGAACTTTCAATTTCATCAAATTGAACCTCAAACTTATCAAATCGTATCAATTTTAACCATAAACTTGCATAAATGTTACAATGTATTTATTTTAGCATGTTTTAAAAAAAAAATTCTTTAGAACGGTTCTTCCTCTTTTCTTTAGAAAAGTTTTAAAAATAAATTTAGATTTATTTTAGCATGTTTAAACCAATTTTACAGCGGCTTTAAAGGTTGTTTAAAGTTTTGTTTGAGTTATCGTAACGGTATTTTAATGTTAATTAATATACGGCGTAAGGTCCAATCGATGCGCTTCCGCTGCATGGGGACTTTTATTCTCTTCAATTGGTATCAGAGCCATCGCTGTTCCTATTAATTAATATTAAAAGTTGCGATAGGCTCAAATAGGTGGGATTTATGCATAATGTATGTTCGGTTTGCGTTGAACTCTTTGGGTTAATTTTATGGCCATAGATTTTTTTTTATGTGATTTTGATCATGTAAGGCCCGGTGTTTCGGGTAATTTTTATGTAAATCGAGTCCTTGTAAGTCTGTGACTAGATTTAGGGCTGTTATCGATGGAGATAGAGATGATTTTGGGCGAAAATCATGAAGAACGACACTGGAAATCGGAAAAACATAGTGCAGAACAGAGGAATCGACGATTTTAGGGTTGCTGGAAAATTTCCCGGTCGGGATCCCGGCCGGGATCCCGACCGAGATCGTGACCGAGATCGTGACAGGGATCGTGACTGGGATCGTGACTGGGATCGTGACCGGGATCGAGACCGGGTTCCCGACCGGGAAACCGGTCTGGTTCGTTTTTTTTTTGCTGGATCAGTCCGATTTTCTGTGTTATTGGCTCGGTTCAGCCAATTTTTGGCATGGTTCGTGATTTTGGAGGCCGGTTCGAGGTGGTTCGAGGCGGTTCGTGATGTCTAGACAAAATTCCGGAGCTGTACAAGGATTTTTAGGATAGAATTTAGCTAAATTAATGTAATTTAATGCTTTATTTTATCCTAGGGGCCAAAATTAACCGGTTTAATTGCTATTTATATGCTTTATGGATGTCATATAGAATTTTTAATCTCACCTTAGGTTATAAACATGCTCATGCATTTTTTATATATTATAAATTGTTATAATATATGTTTAAATGCATGGATTTGTTTTCATATTTTTTAATATAAGTATATATTAATTATATGAAAAATTGGAAAGCATGAAGCATGTCATTACTTAAATTAAATATAAATAGTTATGTTTAATGTGATGAATGAAGCATGCTTGATTGATTTTCTTGATTGGCTTATAATTGTTATAATAAAAGAAAATCAAAAAATTGCATGAAGCATGAAACATCCATAGTTAATAATATAATTGTTATATTATTCATGCAATTAGTGTGGTTTAATTATTTAATTTGAATGAGATTGTTGAATGAATTAAACCCTAGATTCTTGATTATAGGATTAATCATTAAAATTTGAAATAGTTCTTTAATATTAATGATTAGAAACCGTCAATCTATAATCAAGATTTGCATGCAAACATAAGATCATAGGATGAATTGGATTAATTTTAAATTGTTTAAAATTAATTAGACCTAGATCAGTTTCTAATAGGATTAGAATCTTTTCTTACTTAATATTTAAAAATAGTTTTAATTGACTAAGTAGGAAAAACATTGCTATGATTATAAGGGAACTCCACCGGTAATGTTCTGTCTAAGGTTGGGGGTATTTAAGTTGACGGTTTACGGAACACCTCCTACCTGGGAACTGACCAGGAATACTGGAGTTGAATTAATCATAGTTAAATGTTAGCATGCAATGTCACTAGGTTTATTAAAAGTGTTTAATGCACCTAGATCTTTAGAGTAAAGACCTTACATTACTGAGGTTATAAGGGAACTCTCTCGGTAAAGTTCTGTCTAAGGCTGGGGGTATTTAAGTTGACGGTTTACGGAACACCTCCTACCTGGGAACTGACCTGAACATTGAGTTGAATTAACCATAGTAATGTTGACTTGCAATGTTGGGTTTATTAAAAGAAGTTTAATTCACCCAAAAGATTGCAGTTGAATCCTTTCCATAATTGTTATAATAGGATCAGACTTAGATAGATTGACTTAGCCGAATACTATCTAAGTTAAATAACCCTATATTAACCTTAGGACATTTTCAGTGGGAGGAAAATTACAAAACAAGATTTAAATCAAGTTTTGCTCCTATGTCCCTATATTCACAACGTGAGATTCATGCTCGGCTTCGAGTCGCCTTAGGAGCGGCCTCCCTTCGGAAAGTGTTTGCGTGGATCAATATCAAGGTGAATGGGAAAAACGTCTAGAGTAAGTGGGAGCGGGACACGTGTCAACGTATCCCTCGGTCTCCGCCCATAGTTCACACCGTGAGAGTCCTATGATCCGCCTGCAGGTTGTCCTGGCGAAACCATCCCTTCGGAGGGCCTGGTCATAGGATTCGGAACATCGTGAACTCCTGAAAAGGATAGGAGCTCTTAGGCTAATCACCAACAGTTGTCTTTCCCTTCGGTAGCCTGTTGGTGCGTGCCTCTGAGATCTGAAAGTGGGAGGGTTACACTTACAAGGATGAGTTAAAAGTGTTAACAAATCCTTGACCGAACAACGGTGGCTAATGTCTATAGGAATATGAGTTATTCTGGAATTAGAATTAGCTGAGAGGTGTCTCATTTCAAAGGAGGAGTGCCTGATCACCCTTCGGTGGCTGACATTCTAAACCTCTGAAACGTCGTTGCAAAACTAAATCAATAGTTTTAGGGTTCTGTGATTGTCTGTTTTGCTAAATTGATTGGATTGTGTGCAATTGTTTGCTTGTATGATGGGTTAAGGCAAAGATAACTAATACGGTCATTGTTTGTTTAAATTTCAGCAATGTCTTCCTCAATTGTCTCTCTGCTTAAAAATGAGAAATTAACCGGCGAAAATTATGCTACGTGGAAGTCGAACCTGAATACGATTCTTGTTGTCGATGATCTGCGGTTCGTCTTAACGGAGGATTATCCTCCAGCCCCTGCTCGTAATGCATCCCAAGCAGTTAAGGATGCTTATGACCGTTGGACAAAGGCCAATGATAAGACTCGCATCTATATCTTAGCCAGCTTATCTGAAGTTTTGGCTAAAAGGCATGAGAGCATGGTAACAGCGAGGGAGATTATGAACTCTCTCCAGGAGATGTTTGGACAACCGTCCTACCAACTCCACCATGACGCTCTCAAATACGTTTATAGTTGTCGCATGAAAGAGGGCACGTCTGTTCGGGAGCATGTCCTAGATATGATGGTCCAATTCAACGTGGCAGAGGCAAACGGAGCGGTCATAGATGAGCGTAGTCAGGTTGCATTCATCTTAGAATCTCTTCCGAAAAGTTTTCTACAGTTTCGAAGCAATGCAATGATGAATAAAATAACATTCAACCTGACTAGCCTCCTGAATGAGCTACAACTCTATCAGTCTCTTCTTAAGAACAAGGGACAGATAGAAGGAGAGGCAAACGTTGTCCACTCTAAAAGAAAGTTCGAGAAGGGTTCATCCTCTGGAACTAAATCTGTAGCCACTTCTTCAAAGAAAACTCAGAAGAAGAAAGGAAACAAGGGGAAAGCTCCCAGCACTGCTGCTAAAAGCAAGGGAAAAGCCAAAGCTATGGCAGACAAGGGCAAGTGTTTCCACTGCAATGTAGATGGACATTGGAAGAGAAACTGCCCAAAGTACCTTGCTGAGAAAAAGAAGGAAAAGGAAGGTAAATTTGATTTACTTGTTTTAGAAACATGTCTGGTAGAACATGATGAGTTTACCTGGATACTTGATTCAGGAGCAACTAATCATGTTTGCTATTCTTTTCAGGAAAATAGTTCCTTTCGACAATTGAACGATGGGGAAATGACACTCAGGGTCGGAACTGGAGAAGTCATTTCAGCTAAAGCAGTGGGAGCTGCGAAGTTATTTTTTAGAAATAGATTTACTTTTAGAAAGTTTGTTAATCGTTCCCAAGATTAAGAGGAACTTAATTTCTATTTCATGTTTGATTGAACAATCGTATACAGTTACTTTTGATATGAATGAAGCGTTCATTTATAAAAAATGGTGTACTTATTTGTTCAGCCAAATTGGAAAATAACTTGTACGTTTTAAGACCAACCGAAAACAAAACACTTTTAAATCACGAATTATTTAAAACTGCTGAAACTAAAAAAAAAAAAAGCAAAAGGTTTCTCCATCAAGTAACAATACTCATCTTTGGCATCTTAGACTTGGTCATATAAACATCGATAGGATCGGTCGTTTGGTAAAGAATGGACTTCTAAGCAAGTTACACTACAACAAATTTGGCTTTTAATGTCGGTCAGTGACCGACATTAAAAACACCGACATTAAAAGTTTTAATGTCGGTCGCTTTTAATGTCGGGCATTGCCCGACATTAAAGGCCTTTTTTAATGTCAGACGCTTTTAATGTCGGGCAATGACCGACATTAAAAGCTCTGTCCGACATTAAAAGTATACTTTTAATGTCGGTCATTGCCCGACATTAAAAATGCCCTTTTAATGTCAGTCAACCAATCTTTGACCGACATTAAAAATGTCCTTTTAATGTCGGTCTCTTTTAATGTCGGGCAATGCCCGACATTAAAAGCTGTGACATTAAAAGTGTCTGACATTAAATGTATGACATTAAAAGTGTCCGACATTAAAAGTGTCTAACATTAAATAAAAAAAAAAATTGTTGGTTGCACATGTAGCTAACCAACAATACTATTTCTTTATTTTGTAAAAACCTGTAAACAAAATATAATTTCAACATATACACAAAATAAAATCCCAAACGAATTTAATTAATAAAATGTAATAGTGTATATAATACATGAAACTTTTCGTCCATCCACAAATCACATCCATGAACCAATTTACAGAGAAAAAGTAAAATTACTAAACAAAATAAGTATACAACTCCTTAAAACGCTCTTTCCCAAGTTCCTCTTTGAACTCCTTTTTCGAGAATATCCATTTCATCATCTGCAACACAAAGCATAACTAAGTATTGTAAAGCCTATGATTGATATAAACCAACACAAACAAACAATTTCAAAGCATAACTAAAGTATTTCTCAACCTTCAACTCAACTAAACTTATAAACTAACACAAGCGATTTCAAAATATAACGATAAAGTCATACAAACAATTTCAAAGCATGACTCAAGTATTTATCAACTTCCCACTAAATCCAACTAAAATCATAAACTCACATAAACAATTTCAAAACACAACACAAGTATTTCTCAACCCCCTCCCACACTAAACTTACAAACTAACACAAACAATTTCAAACTCACCCCCCCCCCCAAAAAAAAAGGTTATAAACCTACACAAACAAACAATTTCAATATTGATCTTATCAATCTATGCTATGAGCTTATCTTCCTTCTTGTGATAACAATCTTATACCAACCTGAAAAACCATATGGACTTGATATATCGTATAAAAAGAAAGTTAATGAATCTCCCACTACAACCAATACGGACTTGATATATTGTATAAAAAGAAACAAAACCATAAACACCCAAATGAACCCCTCTTTTTTTACATAAGCTAGCAGAATCAGAACTAATATCAAAAAGTAGTGATTCGAACGAAAAAAAAAACACAAAATATTCTTAAAATAATACTTTTAAATGAAAGAAACTTGCCTGCAAAAGTCGTCTGGCATAACCACCCTCCATTTTCAACTTGAAATGTGTCCTAAATGTCATAATTCCGATGTTCTTATCTCCACTCTCGCATTATGGCATTATGTAGAAGAAACATGTCCATGTTAGAAAGTTAAGGAGGAACTACTCCCGAGAAAAATTACCTTCCTAGGCGCAACCTCTCAGCGAATATGAATGAACTAATCACAACAACTATCACCATGCTGAGAGGATTAAATGCAATAACAAACACAGGTCCTTTTAACTTCACCACAATTCCTTGGAGATAATAGGCAATCCCAGAAGATATACTATGCCCCTGCAAATGACATGGCCTTTAGATTTAGTAATAAACGATACTTGAAATGGTGATAACAATGGCAGCCTTAACAGGTTCTTACTTATTTACAATGTTAGAATAAGAGTGAGGGTTGAAATTCTCTTTGGTCCAAGGCAAACTCAACATGGGTCCTTTTATAAGAGCCATCATCATTGCTCCTCCTACTGTAACTAAAGTGCCTAAAATCTTTGCCTGGCTTCGTAAACTTTTAATATTCACCTTCTCCATTCTTCAAAAACAAAAACATAATGATGATCTTGAATCAATAAACAAACAGAAAACATTAGGATCTTATTCTATGTGCATGAGTGCGTTTAATTTAAGTTGGTATACAAAACAAGTACATGCAAATCCAAGCCATTAGAAACGCAAAGGCAGGAAGAATATTGCACATGGCAGTTGCAAAAGTTGCAGTTGTGTATTTAGTACCAGAGTAAATCAAGCTCTGGGCTATTACAGGCCTGTCAGAATGAAAAGAAGGTTAGTTTTTGAACCGATATAACTAACGATTTTATACTGTCAAAATATATGCAAAGTGAAATATATAAAAGACAATATTTTCACTATAATAGTTATGTGGGACAGCCACATTGTGGTGATCATGTTGAATAATTTTTTTGTAAAGATGACGAAGGGGGTTAAGTTCTTACTCGAGTAAACCCAGTAGAAGAATCTTGGCGAAAATTCGAAGAGTCATCTTTCGCCTTATTTTTCTGCCAATGAAATGGGTTAGTGATGATGAAAGGCTAGACAAAATATAGCTTAGAGCGAGAGAAAATTAGTACCTGTCCAAGACAAAGGCAAAAGGAGCAACAACAATGTCCTGCCTTTGCGTTAGAGATAATAGACATTCCTGCAGAAGCAAATTTTAGTGCAATTACTCCCAAATATGGCTTTGCCTTCTCAAACATATGTCCTGCCTGTTCCATTTCTCTCTCTCTCTAGAAGTGTTTGTCAATAGAATAGATAAATCACAACAAAAGCAGAAGTTTCAGCATGCTTTTATAATGGATTGAGAAATATGTTGATCAACCTTGTCAAATTCAAAGAGAAAGATTGAAATCTTCTTCATTTTTTCCCATTTACATAATCCCAAAATGGTTGAAATTGAAGAAATCAGCTTAAACTTCTCCTGTGAGGCATTTCAGCAAACAGTACAGGGGCATAATGAACTCAACATCCAGTTTAATATTCAACAATCCAAAATATCATTCTTTCAACCATCATTGCACACAGGGTAATATTTAAAACTAGATAAAATTTGACAGAATTCTCTGACTTGGAACCTGAAGAAACCACAACAGAACCAATTTCTTTGCATGGACTGCTTGTGGAGCTGGTGTTGAAACCCCCACATCCAGAGCTGGGCTAGGGAAACCTGTAATTGAACAGGTTATTCAGGGCCACAACATGTTTGATTAAGATTTAATTGGAACATTTTATAGCAGAAGCAATGTTTCCATTTGGTTGAAGCAGAAGTTTCTCTTTTATTGTGGCCGACGATAGAGAAAGGTTCAAGCAAAGAAACTCACGCACGCGAGAAGACAGTCGACGTCGGTGAGGGAGAAATCTTCGGACGCCGTCGGTGAGCTCGTCGTCGAGGGTTGCCGTCGGTGAGCTCGTCGTCGAGGGTTGCCGTCGGTGAGGGAGGAAGCGCCGTCGATGAGGGAGGAAATGTGCTGCGAGGGAGGAAGCGGCGCCGAGGGTTTGGGTTTGTTTTCGAAGAGAGAGGGAAAAACGAAGAGAGAAACACTTTACCTTTTTACTGTTTTTAAAATTAAAAAAAAAAATTAAAATATCTTTTAATGTCGGGCAATGCCCGACATTAAAGGCGTCTTTTGATGTCGGGTAATGCCCGACATTAAAAGTTCGAAAATTTTAAAAAACGCGCGTCCGACATTAAAAGGCCCGCGCATTTTTTTGTCCGACATTAAAGCCTCCGCGCCTATTTTTCTGTCCGACATTAAAACTATAATTTGTTGTAGTGTTAGAAGATGATTCACTACCACCTTGTGAATCTTGTCTCGAGGGAAAAATGACCAAGAGACCCTTTACTGGAAAAGGTTACAGAGCCAAAGAACCCTTAGAGTTAATACATTCGGATCTGTGTGGTCCAATGAATGTAAAAGCTCGAGGAGGGTACGAATATTTCATCTCATTTATAGATAATTATTCAAGATATGGTTACTTGTACCTAATGGGACATAAGTCTGAAGCCCTTGAAAAGTTTAAGGAGTTTAAGGCTGAAGTTGAAAACCTATTAGGTAAATCTATTAAAGTACTTCGATCTGATCGAGGAGGGGAGTATATGGATCAAAGATTCCAGGATTATATGATAGAACATGGAATCCAATCTCAACTCTCAGCCCCTGGTACACCTCAGCAGAATGGTGTGTCAGAAAGGAGAAATAAAACCTTGTTAGACATGGTTCGATCAATGATGAGCTATGCTCAATTGCCTAGCTCGTTTTGGGGGTATGCAGTAGAAACTGCAGTATACATCTTGAACAATGTTCCCTCGAAAAGTGTTTCTGAAACACCTTTCGAATTATGGAATGGGCGTAAACCTAGTTTGCATCACTTTCGCATCTGGGGTTGTCCAGCACACGTGCTTGTGACAAGTCCTAAGAAACTGGAACCTCGTTCAAAACTGTGCCAATTTGTTGGTTACCCTAAAGAAACGAGAGGTGGTTATTTCTACGACCCACAAGAAAATAAGGTGATTGTATCGACAAACGCCACTTTCTTAGAAGAAGACCACATGAGAGATCATAAACCACGCAACAAAATAATATTAGGAGAAGCTACTGAAGAATCATCAAGAGTTGTTGATGAAGTTGGACCTTCAACAAGGGTTGATGAAGGAACTAGTTCTTCAGATCCATCCCGTCCATCTCAAACGTTGGGAATGCCTCGACGCAGTGGGAGGGTTGTATTACAACCTGACCGCTACTTGGGTTTAACTGAAACTCAGGTTGTCATACCTAATGATGGCATTGAGGATCCATTGTCCTATCGACAGGCAATGAATGACGAAGATAAGGATGAATGGGTCAAAGCCATGAACCTGGAAATGGAGTCAATGTACTCCAATTTTGTATGGGAACTTACAGATCTACCAAATGGGGTAAAACTCATAGGGTGCAAATGGATCTATAAGAGAAAAAGAGATGCAGTTGGAAAGGTACAGACCTTCAAAGCTAGACTAGTGGCAAAGGGTTATACCCAAAAGGAAGGGGTTGACTATGAGGAAACCTTTTCTCCTGTAGCCATGTTAAAGTCCATAAGAATTCTCTTATCCATAGCCACATATTATGACTATGAAATATGGCAAATGGACGTCAAGACTGCCTTTCTGAATGGTAATCTTGAAGAGAATATCTTCATGTCTCAACCCGAAGGGTTCATAGGCCAAGGTCAGGAACAAAAGGTTTGTAAGCTCAATCGATCCATTTATGGATTGAAACAAGCATCCAGATCATAGAACATTAGATTTGATACTGCAATCAAATCTTTTGGCTTTGACCAAAACGTTGATGAGCCTTGTGTGTACAAGAAAATCAACAAAAGGAAAGTAGCTTTTCTAATACTTTATGTAGACGATATCCTACTGATTGGGAATGATGTAGGATACCTCACTGACATTAAGAAATGGCTAGCAACCCAATTCCAAATGAAAGATCTGGGAGAGGCTCAATATGTTCTGGGAATCCAAATCATTAGGGATCGTAAGAACAAAACGCTAGCTCTGTCTCAAGCAAAGTATATTGACAAGATGTTGTCTCGATATTCGATGCAAAACTCCAAGAAGGGACTACTACCCTTCAGACATGGGGTACACCTGTCTAAGGAACAGTCTCCTAAGACACCTCAAGAAATTGAGAACATGAGACACATTCCCTACGCCTCAGCTGTGGGCAGCTTAATGTATGCTATGCTCTGCACTAGGCCTGACATATGTTATGCAGTGGGAGTAGTCAGTAGGTATCAGTCTAATCTAGGGTTGGACCACTGGGGAGCGGTTAAGAATATCCTCAAGTATCTTCGGAGAACGAGGGACTACATGCTTGTGTATGGAGCTAAGGATTTGATTCTTACTGGATACACTGACTCTGACTTTCAAGCTGATAAGGATTCAAGGAAATCCACATCAAGGTCAGTATTCACCCTCAATGGAGGAGCAGTAGTGTGGAGAAGCATCAAACAAGGATGCATAGCAGACTCAACCATGGAGGCTGAGTATGTAGCAGCTTGCGAAGCAGCTAAGGAGGCAGTATGGCTTAGAAAGTTCTTGACTGATTTGGAAGTGGTTCCAAATATGAACGTGCCCATAACACTATACTGTGACAACAGTGGGGTTGTAGCCAACTCAAAAGAACCTCGAAGCCACAAACGGGGTAAACACATCGAGAGGAAGTATCACCTGATACGGGAGATTGTGCAACGAGGAGATGTGATCGTCACTAAGATCGCCTCGGAGCACAACATCGCTGATCCATTTACGAAGGCTCTCACGGCTAAAGTGTTTGAGGGTCATCTAGAGGGTCTAGGTCTACGAGATATGTATACCATCTAATCTAGGGAAAGTGGGAGAAATGTATAATGGGTATAAGGATGCCCTAGTTCATTGTATTAATATACATGACATTTCCAGCTTTAGATTATTGCATTTACATCCCACTAACTAGTGTTTTAGTTCAAGTGGGAGTTTGTTGGGTTTTATGCCCTAAAACTTGTAGATAGTGAATGTAACCGTTGACCGGATATTAATGAAATAATATTGATATATTTTTCCATTAATTGTTATTAGTTATTTTATATTTGTCTAAATAATAACCCTAATCCAATAAACTAGACATCCAAGGCTGTAATATGAGTCTTGAACTATATGTAGTGACATATGGGATCATTGTTCAAGAAACAGCCTAAAGGGTCTATAGTATAGGGATAAGATTGGGCGCCTTATCCTGGTGACACTATGGATACGGTCCACTTTGTATTTGATACAAACGCCGCGATCCAACGCGTTCGTGTAGGAGACATGCGAGTGGGGGTATCTATGCAATGAGTTTGCATAAGACCGGACCGCGAAATAGTAACCACTGGTTATAACACCGTTAACTAGTTGGTTTTCTATTTCACTAGGACGACCTAGACAACTTAGTCTTAATCCTGAGTTGATTATGGACTCCTGCTCATGAGAGATTGTCCTTTGATTTGTATGGGTGAGAGTGGCCAATACGCCGACTCAATAAGCCTACCACTTTGGGGACAAGACCGAATGGGGAGCTGGGAACATAATCGTACAAGATGGAATTCACTCCTTCCCGACTTTAGGGAAGCAGATGAGTGTTCCCTTAAGTGGTTACTCCGAGTCTTGAACAAAGGGCCCTACCCTCTCAATGGCACGAGAGGGTTTTCTGTTTGATGGTTGGACCACAAACAGGTTGTTCATTAGAGGAGAATTGGTACTTAAGGAAATAGAATTCTCTCTAGTCTCCCTCTTAGAGAAAGACTCCCACAAGTCTTTTGCCTCCTAGACTTAGAGACATACCGGTGTAACCTCTGTGGTGATTGTGTCAATCAAAGAAGAAATTTCCAGCGAAGAAAAACAAAGGCGGCTGCTGCGTTTTCGTTCGTGGAGCGTCGTTGGCGAAGAACGGTCAAGTCTTCAACGAAGGTTTGTAACGGTTCTTCCTCTTTTCTTTAGAAAAGTTTTAAAAATAAATTTAGATTTATTTTAGCATGTTTAAACCAATTTTACAGCGGCTTTAAAGGTTGTTTAAAGTTTTGTTTGAGTTATCGTAACGGTATTTTAATGTTAATTAATATATGGCGTAAGGTCCAATCGATGCGCTTCCGCTGCGTGGGGACTTTTATTCCCTTCAGACCCAAATTGCACGCTCTCTCCCTCTCGATTTCTTTTCTTTTCCAGTGAGTAGACCCAAATCGCGTGGGTAAAGGTTGTCGAAATCGAAAAATCACCCATTTCGTCGCTCGTGTCTACTAGATCTATTCGCGATCTGAAGCGGGGGTTCGCTTAACTATGGGTCTATCAGAATCAGGAAATCTCTTGGAGCTTGTTCGTAGGTTCCATCGTCGTGGAATCATGTAGATCTTGCTACTCGTGGGTGTCATCGTCGCTTCTACAGTTAAATCATCGCCGCAAAAGGAACAAGAGGGAGTTCCATCGTCGTTCAATTTCGATTAGTTCTAGACCTGTTTTTTTTTTTTAAATACAGTGAAAGAAGAAAGGAGGAATAGGGAGAAGAAGAAGAAAAGGGGAGAAAAAAAGGACTGGCAGTGGCGGCGCGCGGCGACGACGGCAGTCTGGTAGTGGCAGCAACATCGGCAACGACAATCCGGTAATTGATGCAACACAATTTCATTTTTCAACAAATATGATTGTTCACACGTAACTTCGAAGATGGAGAGTCGTGAAATAAAATATATATTTGCATTTTTTTTTTTTGAGAAACAAATATATATTTGTATTGATGTAATATGTGTTTGGGTGTACAATCTCTAACTTTAATTCTCTGATTCTCTTTCTTGTGTGTAAATGTATTTAACTCGAGGGTTGTAGCGCATGTTCTCGAGTCTGAAGCTTCAATTGATTTTTGGAGCTTTTGAAGTCGTGGAGTCTTGAAGAGTCTTTAGTCTTCAAAGATTGTTGAAGTCTTCTAGTCTTGAAAGGTCTTCAGTCTTCAAGAAGTCTTGGGGTCTTGAAGTTTTGAAGCCTTGGAATCTTGAAATCTTGAAGAGTCTTTGGTCTTCAACGATTGTTTAGATCTTATAGAGTGTTTGGTCTTCAAGAAGTGTTGAAGTCTTGAAGAGTGTTTGGTCTTCGAGGAGTCTTCAACTCTTGAAGAGTGACTTTGGCTGAGAGCTTCAAAGTTCTACACTCTTGTCTTTGTAAGAGTGTAGAATTTCTCACCCTTGAAATGGAGGAGAACCTCAGTTCTCCATGGATGGGCCTTGGTGACTTTTGGGCATAACAACTTGGACTTGGGCTTTATTGGTCTTGCGCTCAACTATTTGGTCTTGGGTTTGGATTATATTTGACCCAAATGTTAAAAGATCAAATTTGATCCAATTAATTAGTCAAATTGATTAAATTTGATCAAAGACACTCGACTCTAAAAATTTATAATTGGCCAACTTTGTCTTCAAATTAAATTTGGGATACATGTCCATATATAATTGGTCCCAAATTTAATTATTTGTAATTTCGTCATTAATTTTAAATAATGACGTGGCAATTTGTGATTGGTCAAAATTTCTCTTTCAACAATGATTAATAAAAAAAAGGGAAAAATACACTTTTGGTCCCTGAGGTTTGGGTTAAGCTACACTTTGGTCCCTGAGTTTTCAAACTCGACAATTTAGTCCCTGAGGTTTGAGATAAGGAGCAATTTGGTCCCTGCCGTCCAGTTTGCCGTTAAATACTAACGGACTGCTGACGTGGCACTATTATTTTAATTAAAAAATTATTTTTTAAAATTTTAAAATAAAAATAATATAAATATGTTTTTTTATTATTTAATTTCTCTCCCCACGTTCTCTTCTTCTTCGTGCTCTTCTTCTTCCCATTCACCAACCGGCGCCGGCCGGCCACCGTCAACCGCCGACCACCGACGGTCGGCCGCCGGTGCCGGCGATTTCTTTTTTTTTTTTTATCCTTTTATTCTTCTTTTTTTTTTCCTTTCCCCTATTTTTATCCTCTTTTCCTTTGTTTCTTCTTCCTCTTTCCCTACCCTTTTCTCCCTACTTTTAGATAAAAAAAAATCGACACCCAAGATCATTGAGTTCGTGAGCTGCTATCGAGCTAAAACCGTCGAGGGACGCTCAGATCTGGAACCCAACGTCGATCGCTCATATCCGAAACCCAACGCCGGTGCTCAGATCTGGAACCCAACGCCATTCGCTCAGATCTGTAACTCCACGTCGCCGTTAAGGTTGAACCGCACGTTCGATCAGGAACACCACGCCGTCGTCGAGCTGGAATTGCGTTCGTGAGCTGAGTTCGTGAGTTAAGGCTGGAACACCACGTCTCCGTCGTCGTCGAGCTGAAACACCACACCACGTCGCCGTTCAGTTTTTTAGATCTGAAAGCAGTGAGAAAAGGGTATGGGAAAAGGAAGAAGAGAGGAAGGAATGGAGGAAAAGAGAAGGGGAAAGGAAAAAAAAAAAGAAGAAGAAAAATATTGAAAAAAAAAAGAAGAAGAAAAATATTGAAAAAAACAGAAGAAAGAAACAAAAGGAGAAAAAGGGAAGGATAAGAAAGAAGAAGAAAAAAAAAAAAAATTCCGGCAGCCGCCGCCGCTGTTCGCCGGCAGTCGACGGTGGTCAGGCGACGGCCGGCCACCGGAGTTGAAGAAGAAGGAGATGGAGAAGGAAGAAGGAGATGGGGAAGGATGGGGAAGGAAGAAGATGAAGAAGAAAGAGAGAAATAATTAAAAAATAATAATATTTATATTATTTTAATATATTTTTATTTTAAAATTTTAAAAAATAATTTTTGTAATTAAAATAATAGTGCCACGTCAGCAGTCCGTTAGTATTTAACGGCAAACTGGACGGCAGGGACCAAATTGCTCCTTATCTCAAACCTCAGGGACTAAATTGTCGAGTTTGAAAACTCAGGGACCAAAGTGTAGCTTAACCCAAACCTCAGGGACCAAAAGTGTATTTTTCCCTAAAAAAAAAATACATGAATTATAAAAAAAAACAGAAAAAAATAGTAATAAAAAAATATTCAACTTCATCAAAGTGGAGTTGTAATGTAAATCTTGTGTGTTCTGAAGATTTAGCAAATGCATCCCTTGCAATTTGAATACATCACACCAACACCTTGAATGTTTTGAAGATTGAAGAGGCTTTGAGAGCAAAGAAAACAAAATAACACAAATAAATAAAGAATGAAGCTTCAAGTATTGGTGAAAGAAAATCCATTTTATAGTAGTGGAAGATGATAGTTACAAAACCTTTTGCATGTTATAACTCCTAAAATTCTATTATAGGTTATAATTAAAAAATAGTGGTAGAAAAAACTTGGGAAAAAATCATTTTTAACCCCTAAACTTTGGGGGTTGTATCAATTTTAACCCTGAACTTTCAATTTCATCAAATTGAACCCTAAACTTAACAAGTTGTATCAATTTTAACCTTGAACTTTCAATTTCATCAAATTGAACCTCAAACTTATCAAATCGTATCAATTTTAACCATAAACTTGCATAAATGTTATAATGTATACCTTTGGTTAATTATCTGTTTGAACCACCATACGTAATTGATTATTTCTTATTTTTTTCTTAATTCACATTGCACTTGAATTGGTTTCTTATAAATAAAATATTAAAGAAACTTTATTTTAGATGATTTTTTCTCGTTGTTGAGAACTTTGTGAGCTTTTTTTTGCTGCTATTTAAGATTACGAAAGCAAAGAAATTTGAGAAGTTTTTTATCTTCAAATATTCACTGGTTTTTTCTTGTTGCTAAGAACTGTGGGTTTTTTTTCCCTTCTATTAATGTTTTTTTTTTCTTGCTAATTAGAAGAATATACAAATCTAGGAAACAAAAATAAAGAAATTTCGAGTTTTTTATTTCTCATATTTGCTAGATTTTTCTTGTTGCCAATAATTCGGTGATTTTTTTTTTATAATAATGAGAAGAATAGTTTGAGATATTTGATTTCTTAAAGAGTTTTTTCTTCAACAAATTTCTCACAAAACACTAACTCAGATGAAATGTGAATTAAGAAAAGAAAAAAAAAAGAAAAAAAAAAGAAAATGAAATTGTCAATTACATGTTTTAGTAGCAATTCAAATGAAAAGTTGGCCAAAGGTCTACATTGTAACATTTATGCAAGTTGGAGGTTAAAATTGATACAATTGGTTAAGTTTGGGGTTCAATTTGATAAAATTGAAAGTTTAGAGTTAAAATTGATACAGCTTGCAAAGTTCAGGGGTAAAAATTGTTTTTTTCCCAAAAAACTTTTTAGATTCCAACATTTTTGTATTTCATATGTATATATTATTGATAATTAATTATTAATTAATTAATTTACTATTTATAATTAATCGTTATTGATATATCTTATAAATTATTAAATCAAAGAAATGACAAAAGTGTTTTAAAAGGTTTTTCCAACATCCTCACCTTCTAAAATATTATACATTATAGATTATAAATATGTATATTTTTTTTTATAAAACATCTATATAAAAATAAAACAGCAAAAAACTAGAGAATCATATCAAATGCTAAAGTGGCATTAAAGTTATTTTATTTTATTTTATTTTTATTTTTTTAAAAAATTGTAGTATTAAAATTCTTTAATGTCAAAGTAGTAAATACAAATTTAAAATTCTAGGGTAAAAAAATTTAATTAATATTAAATCAAGCTATTAACAAATCTAACCTATTATATATGGTTGTATAGATCTAAAATATGTAATAATTATTTTCGATACATGAACTTGATACTAAAATTGAAAACTACTCAAAATATTTCATAACCGTTTAAATATCATTTGCAAGACTTTATTTTAGAATTTATTATTTTTTATTATTAAATCTTGCATCACGTTCGATTTTTCAATTGTCATTAAATACATTAATAAAAAATATCAATAATAATTATACATTTTCAATTTCATTTTAAAAAGAATGTAATATTTAGAATGTGGTCCTCATGTACTTTTTTTTTTCCTTTTAATTTCTTCTTTTTTTAGTTTAATTTTCTCCTATTTCCGTCTAATTAAGCAAAATGGGTTTGAAATTGTGGACTATAAACTTTAACCATTAATGAATAATTACCGTGTAAAATTGTGGAGCCTAATGGACGGCTAGTGTTCCTAAATCTGTCCAAAATTGGTGCTGCCACATCCTCCATTCTTCTCTTAAGACTTTAGCCCACATGTCAATGTTACCTTTTTTTTTTTTTTTTTTTCTTTCAAAATCATAAATTCTTAGATAATCCTTAGACATTAGCCTTTTCATTGATATTGTTATTGGTAATTTTGGACCACCCGAAGTATAAGAAGCTGACGAGGACAACCGGGCAGAAAAAGAGCTGAGGAATGGATCCAAGGGACAAAATCGGCAAGTGAGACGGGCCAAGACCGAAGGGGTCGGGCTTTTGGCCTGACCCCCTGCTCGGCCTCGGCCAAAGGCCGAGGCCGAGGCCATGGTCGGTCCGCTTGGTCCCCACCGCCTTTAGCTGCCTCGGTTCAGCCTGGTTTGTCCCGAAACGCCTCCGAATCCCTAAAAACCCTAGGAGGATGAGCAGGTATTTATATCCACCTTCGCCACTGAAGAAGGGGACTCAAACTCTAATTCCGAAACTCATTCTATATTCTCTACTCTCTCCTCTTGCTCTTACTTTTCCACTCCCCACCGTTTTGCTTGTTGACTTAAGCAACGGAGCCGGTGTGGCGAGCACCACACCGGTGTGCAGGTTTACTGTCTTGCAGACCACGTCTTTCCCGTCTTGTGGTGGTACGTGAAGGTCAGGTGAGTTCCTCTAACCAAATTTGACCATCAACAGAAAAGTTAATTTCAAAGATAATTTTTTAATATCCTAGAAATGGGACATTAAGTATAGAGCTAGGTCATAGTAATGATGATTATAATAATAATAATTAGTCAATTGATTAATATAAATTTATTAAAAAGAAACTTTTAATTTTGTGACTAATAGATCTCTATATTTAAAAAATGTCTAATTGATATCTTAGTTTTTTTTTTTTAATCTTTTTTCTTAATTGATCTCCAACAAATTCGAAATTTTCCTTTCGTATTTTTTTCCTAAACAATAGTATGGTTCTGAAAACAAATTGGCAAAGGAAAAGGTAATACACATATGTGTGGATATTACACAGTTTAGTTGATGTGTCATTTTGATGAGATGAAACAAAAACTATCAATAAAATGCAGATCAAACCAAAAAGTATTAGAAATGACAAATGAGCATAGTTCAACTGGCATAAAGTTGTATTAAGGATCAAGATGTCTGTGGTTCGAATCTCCCACCCCCATATGTTGTAAAAAAAAAGACAAGAAAATACAATGAAACTTTAAAAAGAATAATAAATCCATGAACTTTATTTTGTGTTGAATAGGTCATTGGACTTTAAATAGTGTATAATAAGGCCTCATTTGATAACCATTTGATTCAATAGGTTAGGGCTCGTTTGATAATATTCTCGTTTCTTGTTTCTTGTTTCGTGTTTTTTTAAGAATTAAAAACAGAAATTATGTTTGATAACTATTTTTGTTTCTTGTTTCTCTAAAAAAAAAAAAAGAAATAGAAACAGATATGTGTTTGATAACTGTTTTCTTGTTTCTTGATTTTTAGTTGAAATAAAATTTGGTACATGTAATATAAAGATTATATATAACATACATTAAAATTATAGCCAGAGGTTGTCGGAGGCAGCTGGTCGGTGGCTGGTCGACGGTGGAGGCCGGTTGGCGAAGGTCGATGGCGACCAATAGTCGGAGGTCGACGGTGGTAAAAAAAATAGAGAGGGAAGAGAAGAGATTAGGGGAAAAAAAAGACAAGGAAGTGGTAAAAAAATAGAGAGGGAAGAGAAGAGATTGGTATAGGAATGAGAGAGAGATAGATACATGCATGAAAGATAAAAAAAAATAAAAAATAATAAAAAATAAAAAATAAATTTGAGAAACAACTTTTTGTAGTTTCTCAAATTTTGCCTCTTTTTTAGAAACATTTCTAGAAATTTATCAAACACATTTGTTTCTTAAAAAATGAGAAACGGGAACGTTATCAAATGAGCCCTTGATGGCTTTGTGTATAATAAGTCCCAGTTTGATACACCATTTGGTTTTAAATTTTTTGTTTTTAAAAATTAAGTTGTAGACATAATTTATTGGTTTTGTTATCCAACACATCCACCTTCTTGGAAAACTACAAAAAGAATTCAAATGTGTCATTTACAAAAATGAAAACTATTGTAAAAAAAAAAAATGAGAGAAAACAAGCTTAATTTTCAAAAACCAAAAGGTTATCAACCAGGACGTAAATTCTTATATTTTCAATTTTATATCTCACAAGTTCTTCAATTTTCAATTTTGTCTAACATGACATTCGCCCATTCAATATTTTTTAAAAGTCATGAAACTCCTAAATACAAAACTCAAAATTCAATGTTCTATTATATTTAAAATTCAATTTTATATATAATAGAATGATTCATTTTTAAAAATTTCAAATATGTTAAGAAATTAATGAAATTGAAAGTTCAGTCACCTATTAAACATTTTAAGGTTTAGTGATCTATTAGACACAATTGAAAGTTTCAGGAACTAAATAGACACAGGCTATGTTTGGGAGTGATTTTGACATGGTCAAATTCAATTTTACCAATGCCAAAATCAATTTCCTCTAAAATAAACATGTTTGGCAAATAGATAAATTGATTTTTAAAAAATTCGGAATCAATTTAAATTGATTTTTGAAAAATTTGTTGGGAGGTGATTTTTTATATGGTGATTGACCAGTCACAATAGAATCCACGAGCAGCCAAAATTGGGACTTCTAAATATATATATATATATATATATATATATATAACCAAAGTTGGCAGGTGATTCCCGGTCATTAAATATAAAAAAATTACCTCCCAACTTTGGCTTTTTTTTTTTTTTTTTGAGAAGTCCCAACTTTGGCTTCTTGTGGATTCTATTGTGAGCATTTGGTTTCTTTGCCTTTTCTTTTCCATCATTTATTATTTATTTATTATTTTTCAGTAAAATTTGTTAGTACTGGTAGTTTCTAAAGACTATTTCATAATTTCTCTCCAATTTTATTATATTCTATTACCATGAGGGGCGAATGGTGCATTTCTTGGTTTCCAAAAATGTAGATATTTCATTATAAATATATATGATTTCCCCATAAATTTTTAAAGAGACATGACATACATGTGTTACCTTTTAAATGAAGTGAAAAATATATAGAACGATCTTAGTTTGTCATAATTCAAAAAAGATACGTAGAACAATTAAGATTTCATTAGTTTTCTTCTAGTTTCAACCCTATATAGTTTGTAAAATGAAAATATTATATATGTGTCTATATAAACAATTAATGTAAGCATACGTTGTCATTCTGTAAAAAAAATATATATGTGGCTTCGCCGAGACTATTTTATGGTCAAGAAATTGTAATATTTGAGCCTCTACCTTAGCAAATGTTGCCTTGACACAAGTCATAGCACCACTCTTTCAAAAAATATTGCATAATTTATTAGAAAAATTAGTCATCTAATATATGTATATAGTTGATATTGACTTAACAAAACGAACGTCGTCTTTAAAAACTTAATTAAAGTTTATATATATATAAAAGGTTGAGTGTTTTATATTTTACAATAGTTTAATTTGAATGGTTCATTTAGATAAACATGTGTAGAGATATATTATATATGCAATGGGTTTACATAAGACTAAACTTCAACATATTTATTCTATATTATTAAGTTAAATAATTTATTGAATGTAAAATGCCTTTTTAGTAATTTGGAAATTCTAAAATCACATTTGAAACCAAACATAATATTTCAAAATCACTTTTAAATACATTTGAAACCAAACATAAGTATGATTATATGAAAATCAATTTTATAAAATCAATTTCATAAAATCTCTTTTTCTTAAATTAATAATTCAATCATCACTCTCAAACATAACCAAAATTCCAAGGTTCAAGAACCAAATGTATAACCAAAAGAAATAATTAGTTAAAAAACATGATTTGCTTTGTCCCCAATAATAATAATAATAATAATAATAATAATAATAATAATAATAATAATAAAAATGTTCCAATATGAAATTTGGGCTTTTTTTTTTTTTTACAATGAGAAATTTTGGTAGATAGGTTGTTTTATATACATATTTTCATAAATGTCCATATTTTTTTTTTTTTTTTAAATGTCCATAGTTTTGTAGATTTCCAAGATTAGATTTCCAGCATTTTTTTCCTTACCATTTTACCCTTCTTGTCATATTTTATAATATTTTATAAGATATTATCTTAACTAAATCCTTAATATTTTGAAAATATGATTCTTGAGATTTGATTTCTTGTCATAATGATTCCAACGTATTTTTTTTTCATTCAATTACTACAATTTTCATCCATTTTCCGTTCTCTTGTTTGGTAATTTTCGGTTGATCCATTTTTTCTCTCTTTATTTTCTTTAATTTTCGGTTGATCCATTTTTTTCTCTTTTTTTTTCCTTCTTTGCCGATTTATTCCTTCACGTTTTTTTTTTCTTCGTGGCAGCAGTTTTATATTTTCTTCATTAACCGAACAAAAGCTAATCGATTTTTTTCTTCCCTTTTTTTCTTCGCGACAGCAGTGTATATAACTTATTCGCTGGAATATCTAAAAAATGTTTATATATTTCGATTAATATTCATTTTACTGACATAACTATTTCGGTTATTATGTCGGTTTTTATATATATATATATATATATATATATATATATATATATTCCCAGTAATATACCGTTTATAATCTATGCATATATTGCATTGATTATTATATATTCTGGTTAATATTCAATATATAATAGTTTTGTATATATGTGTCATAGTCTACGTACTTTATTTTTTAGATTTTTGTATTTTACAGAAAAACATTTATATTCATATATAACTTCATATATACCAACTTATATATACTATGTACATAAGTTTTCATTTTTTTACTCATTATTGTAGCCACGTATACCGAGTTTTTTTCTTGTCTCATTACTATAGTATTAAATATACACTTGTATATTTAGTTATTTGCTAATATATATTATATATATACATGTATGTATGTATATTAAATATACCAATGCATTTAGGAGAAATATAGATATTGGAAAAAAAAAACCTGTATATAACTATAAAAAAACCTTATTTTTTAAATAATATATACATATGTATATATTAAATATATTACGGCGGTGATGAAATTCAACGATACTCACAATAAAACAGCGACAATTTGAGGGCAATAACTGGGCTGGTATTGATGCATGGGTGCTGCTTATTCGAGTTTGCAATGACGATGGTTGGACAGCGACGGCGCTTCCGGTGGTGGTTGGTCGTCGGTGGCAAGAAAAGAATCGAAGATGAGGAGGGAAAGAGAGGTCGAGAGACCATGAGGGAGAAAGATCATGAGGAACGAATGAAGGGAGGAAGAAACCGTGTGATTTTTTTTTTTTTTTTTTTTTTGAAAAATTGGAAGTGATTTTAGGGATCTTAATCCTTGTCGCAAAATAAAAAATCATCAAAATCAATTGTCGGTTTTTATTATTTAATGATTAAACTTTGTAGCTTATAAACATATTGGATCCCAAATTAGTTTATTAATATATCTAGATAAGAAATTTTATTAAATCTTTACATTAATTTTTCATGATATGGACTAAATGGTTACAAATTTAAAATTACAAGGACTAAATTATTATTTATTAAAGTTCAAGGACTAAATTGTTACAAAAATTAAAAGTACAAGGACTAAATCATTACAAAATTGAAAGTACAGAGACTAAATTGTTACAAATCAAAATTCAGGGACTAAATTGTTACAAATCAAAATTCAGAGCCTAAATTGTTACTGCCATGAAAGTTCAAGGACCAAAAAGTGATTTTTAACCCATTTTTTTCATTTTAAAAATATCAGGCCGAGAGAGTAGAGATCCATCCATTAGTCCTACAATAATATCATAATCACAAATGACATCCACCGTACAAGCTATACAGGCACACTTGAAAATATGTTAACCCTCCAATGTAAAGAAGGAAAAATCTATTCTCAAAAAAAAAAAAAAAAAAAAAAAAGAAAAAGAAAAATCTGCCCAGCATTGAAGGAAATGAAGTTATCATCTACATTTATATTACTTAAGGCTATTCTTTCAACAAATAGAAGCCTTAATCAGAGAGAGAGAGATCTTCGGCACAACAAAGGCATCATGGCCACCGCCTGAAGTCTCGCAACAATGGCAGTAACTCAACTGGATTTGCAAATTACAAAATTTACACAGCTTTCGTCGGAGTGAAGTTTTTACCCTATTTCCACGGTGCTATACAAGTTCCCTTCAGTAATGTCTGCAATCAAAATCTTACCTCAGATCCATAACGTCAAACTTTGCGTTGGGATTCATCAAAACATGAGAGCAGTGCTCATAGAGCGGACTCCCATCGTCAGGCTCCTCATGGGGATGAAATCCACGCTGTTGGCAGTTTCGGATGACTGACACGCCGCCCGGATCGGACAGATGAAATATTCCATATGGACTGTAACAGCATTGGGACATGTTAACAAGTGATACAAGATTGGAGAATTGGGAATTGTGAAGAAACTACTAATAAGTTGAATGAATGGAGGGGGGAAAACACCTTGATGCATCGGTAGGAGCCATGACGATTGCAATCGCTTCCGGTAGCATAATCTGAAGAAGCCAAAATCTCCTTAGAAGAGGCAAAATAAACTAGAACAGGAAGAATAAATAATGCAAACAGCCAAAACCACGAAAGTGTTTCGGATGAATGTATAGGTTAATGTCTTTACAAGTTAGCACTTTTATTTCATGATGCAACTTTCTATGTTATGAAAATAACTAAACCCGTTCTGTGAGTGTTCAGGAAGGAAGGAAAAAAAAAAAAAAAATCGTTGTGAAGAAACAAAAATGAGTAAAATTTTTATCTTACCTGGTACGAGTAATGCGTGTGCAAATCCACAGATGACATGAAACAGGTTTGTGATGGGTGTGTCTGAGAACCAAACAAGCATCAGAAACTGGCAAAGTGGAAGTTTCTTGTATGGCGTAAATAATACGAGCTATATGGAAACGTAAGCCACAGATTTCTATATTCTCAAGAATTTTTTTTTTTTTTTTTTTTTTTTTTTTGAGTTCAACAACATTGAGGGTGGAAGGATTCGAAGATCTGACCTCTTGGTCGAGGATATATGCTTATTAACGTATACTTACTCTGACACATATGTTAAAGTCCCTCTATTCTCAAGAACATATATGTTGAAAGTAATATATCACAATTTTACTTTCCAGTTTTATCAAGAGCATGTATCTCAAGACATCGCTACATAGTCAACTTAAGTGAAAAAATGCAAAGCTTATTAATATGGTTATTCAGAAAGCATTGACCATCCATATAAAGTCCAATAAGCAATAATATATAGTGTAAATTTTAATACAAACTGAAGTCCCTCTATTTACAAATTCCTTGAAGTTTTGCACATAAACTTGCGAGAAGTTGGAAAACATTTCTTAAGGGGCCTCTAGGTACTAGGTCGCTCAATCAGATGATCTATGAGACGACTACTGAAAGAGTGATTTATAAAACACAAAATGACATAATAACTTAGCATACCATCCTATCAAGTAAAAGTTTTGTTTTTATCTTTAGACTGAATGTAATCAGATTACTAAAACGATATGAAAGGAGAAGAAAAGCACTGCATCTGTTAGACCTCAAGTCCGTCACACCGTTGCCAAGACACAAGGATGGTAAAGAAGACTAGAAAGGGGAGAACAGTTCGTCATTTGGGTAGTTTGGGTTGTTATGAGTGGTTATGGGCAGTTATGGACGGGTTATATGTAGTTCTATTGTATAATGTTTACTCCTCGGTAGTTATGTTTGCCTGTATGTGGCTGTTCTTGGACAAAAAGAATCTTTGGTGTGAGGTTAGAATGTCAGACCTCTCGAATGTCCATCTAGATTGTAATCTTCTCTAATGTGCAATAATAATACTGCAATTCATCTTTTATTCTATCAGCGTCCCATAGTGGGACAATGAAGAAAGTGCAATAAACAGAAAATACAAAAGCAGATTATTTATGAAGCACCAATAGAAGTCAGATAATCATCACAATATCTCTAATCTTGTGTTCCCAAATTCTATAATCATAAACTATCTATTGCAAAGAGAGCCAGAAAGCTTACATGGATCCAACCAAGAGGGAAAAGTGATAATCTGTCTTGAACTTCAAATATTTCCTCTTCATTCAACGTTTGGCACTGAACATTACGAAAAATGATTTCTAAGTACTGATTAAAGGCAACAGTGGTAACTGTCTAGAGCTCAATCAAGTAACCCTCAAGCCAATTCCATAGCATACCAACGTAAGTCATAGTAAAAGAAAATACGCAGAAAATAAAACAATTAGAACTCATATGCACGGCGAACTTCCACCTTACATGTTCAAAGCTAGTATAATCACCAGTCAAATGGAAAATAAACATTTAAGTGCAGTGAAAAGTAATTAAATTCTTACGGAATCTGAGGTTGATTCTTGCTTTGGGATTATGAGCGTAGATATATAAAAAACCCTGTTTTTCTGCAAATATATGATGAAGTATGAGAACGATACTAGAAAAAATCTTTAAGAATATACATTAAATCATTAATTTGCTCTTACCAGAGAGCCAGCTAAAACACCACAAGTCTCCAGATTCTTATTTGTATTTTCTCGAGCCAATCTCAAGAAATCATCCAGCATTTTTACTGGCTGCAGGAACGAGTAAAAGTAACCAATATCATATTATAAGGTATACACATTTGCAGCATAGACATGACAAAAGGAATCACAACATAGCAAAAGAAATAGTGAATAACTAACTGCTTTCTGAAGTTATATAGCAAAAAAAAAAAAAAAAAAAAAAAAGAGAGAGAGCGAGAGAAAAGGCCTACAATGTGTAGACGTTGGAACGAGTCAGGTCCATCCTGCGATTGTTTTGCCACTCCAGGCCTTGGATCCGCAACTTTAGATGGGGGAATTGTCGCATATTCCTGCTGAACCTTAGCAAGAACAGGAGGAGGAGAAGGTTGTTTGACCAATGGGAAAGGATCCTCCCTTACTTCTGTTATCAATGGAGGCGTAGACATGTCCGCAGGATGAGGCCATCTACCATCATCTAGTGAGAGCACTGACTCCATCATCGACATAACACCTCCTGGACCACTATCTTTATGTGCCACTAGATCACATTGTTCAATTTGATTCAGTCTGCAAGAATTTGAAGGTTCCAGATACATATTTCAAGAAAACATAATCAGAGAATAAGTAAAATAACAAAATCAAAATATTTATCTCATTCTCATTAAGTGTTCGTCATCAGGAAGCTAAACATTCAAAACACAGAAGACAAAATGTGTAAATTTTCAGATACTATTAGTATCATATACTAATACAAGTTATACACGCCTCTAACCTTGAATCTTCAGGAGTAAAGTCCTGATTTCTTGGATAGTGAATCTGTACAGAACGAAAGGATTAATCTGTTAATGGATTTCACAGTAAGCAGAAACAAAAGAAATAACATAAAGAAAAAAGAATGTGCAAAAACTCACCTTATCTGTACTTGGTCCCTTCCATTGGCCCTGAAGACCACTAGGTCCCAAAATAGAATGTCTAGACAAAGTTTCAGGTTTGGGAAGTGGTACATTAAGAGACCTGCGTATTCCCAGCACTAATTATCAGATCCATTTGTGCATGTTTATAACTAGTGACTAGACGAGTATGCCTAGAATTGTATTCTTACAGCCTCCATAGCATAGGATAAGAAGACACAGACATTCAAGATACGACAATACATAGCTCTTGTACTAAAGACACTGTCTTTCTATTCAATCTTGAGACCAGTTGCAGAAGAACTCTGACATCATCAATATACTTTCTTTTTTTCAGCCAACTAAGTTCAGGATGCAAGTTGTAGCCATAACAATTTCTGTCTTCTGCCCTCTACCTAGCTACTTGAACTACAAAATCACCTTCTTCTGGCTTACACTAAAGTATAACTATTGGAATGATTTATCTCCCTACATTATCTAGAGGAGTACGTACTAGTATGTACGAAATATATGGGCAAAAAGTATACTCACAGATTTGAGAACTTATTCTCAATCCTTGAGGAACTTGATTGTGAAACTTGACCTCGGTCATCATTATACCTCCATGAAGATTGTGGTTGTGAATTGGCATGCTAAGAATCAAGAGGAGAGGGGAGGATGTGAATTACTGAAGCACGATCACAAGAAAACAAAAATCACATGTTCATGGAGAAAATTTTTAAGTAATAAAAAAACAGAAACTGCAAAAGACAAGAAATCAATAAAAACTCTAAACCATAAGTGGAACTTCCATTTACGACTGATACAGTTGCAAGAGCAGAAAATATCATTCAAACATTTTGAGTTGATACCTGCTTTTGATCCAAAACCAATGAATAATTTCCATTCACATAGGGCCGTTCAATGGAAGACGGCCTCAGACTGTATGAAACTCTTTCCTGCTCATCAGGTGGAGGAAGACGAGGCCGTCCATACACTTTCTCCAGTTCATTTACTCGGCGATCAAATTCGGGCTTCAAGGACTCAAGTTCATCTACTACACTCAACAGTTTCTGGTACAACAACATGAAATAAAATGACACAACATTCATACACCATTCTTTGCAAAGAAGTGAGGAAATGTGGAGTTTTTACTCACCTTCTTATAAAATATCTTCTCCTTTGGGAAAAAAACCTGGTAATCACGATGCCGTGGTATAGTTTCAGAAACCAAGCTGAGAAAATAAGAACAAGTTGAGAATTGAGTTTCCTACACCAAGAATAAACATCCCTTGGCAATTGAAAATACAAGCATTAACTAGACCCGCCGTACCTTGAAAACCTAAGAAGTATAATGAACAAATCCACAACATTATTCTCCTCCCGATAAATATTAGCCTGCCATTTTAAGAGAACAACTCAATAACATCAAAAATACAATGAGAGGCACGTAGAAAAGGATCCATGGCAACGTGTGAGCAATTCTAATACTTAAACCACTAATGAAGAAAACTGCAATAAAAAATCACTTCAACAACCATGTAGAGGAAGAAATGGAAATTAACAAAACCTCAAATTAAACATTAACCACTAACAATTCCGCATCGATAAATCAATCAAAATAATCGATAAGAACGGTTCCGAAAAAATCACCTGTTTTAAGAGATTATCGGCGATCCGATAGTAATTCCGGAGGGGAATTCGATTATCAACCGCAACTTTCCGCGCCTCTCTATCGATGTTGATCTTCATCTTGGATTGAAGACAGAAGGTAGCAATGAATTTGATGAACTCCGAGTAGAAATTCCTCTACGAACAAATCGGTGTCTCGTAAACCAGATTAATTTTGCTTAAGCGCGAAGAATCGATGTGGGGCCGAAGAATTGAAGTTGAAGCTGGAAGTCTAATGTCGACATGATGAGGTGCAGCCGTGTAGGAGGGGCTCGGGGCTTCGGCCGTGAAATTTTCGAGACCCGAATTCACAATCACGACTCACCACCGGGCTCGCTTTTGACTTCTCTTGCTACGCGCAATTCCTTGACGCAACCAGCGCGGTCCTTTGTTGTGACGACGTGTCGTTTCGTTTTTCGACATGTAGCTTTGTGCGTAAATGTTTTTCCTCTTCTTGTTCTTTTTTTCTTTAACTTTTGTGAGGAATATATTTTTTTCCTTTGTTGGACTTTTCTAGTCTTTTTCTACTATGGCCTTCAGATACTGTTCCTTTACCTTCATTTTTGTGGGAAAAAAAATGGATACCATTTCATTTCCTTATTCCTTGTGTTTATATTTCTTTAGAAAAAAAATTATTTTTAACCCTAAACTTGGTATGTTGTATCAATTTCAATCTCTGAACTTTCAATTTCATCCAATTGAATCGTAAATTTAGCAAGTTGTATCAATTTTAACCCTGAATTTTCAATTTCGTTAAATTGAATCTCAAACTTAACAGTTTGTATCAATTTTAACCCTAAACTTGCATAAATGTTGCAATGTAAACTTTCAGTTACTTCCTTTTTGAACCACCGTTAAACACACCTAATTAAATATTTTCTCTTTTTTCAAAAAAAAAAAAAAAAAGAATCGCATTCCTCGTGAGTTAGTTTCATGTAAGAAATTTATTGGAGAAATTTTTTTTATTTGAATAAACTTTTGCTATTAAAAAGTTGTACATGAGTTTCCTTTCATTCTCTTTTTATGGTGCTTGTGTTTTGTTGCTTTTTTTAGCTACTTAGGGTGTGTTTGGTTTAACTTTTCAAGTGTTTAATTTTGAAAAAAAAAATCATTTTGAAAAAATTTCTAATGTTTGGCCACCACTAAAAATGACTTGTTAGAAAATGAGATTGAAAAATAAACCATTTTGAGAGAAACACTTGAAACCAACTTTTTTAAAAAGAGTTTTGAAGTATACAATAACTTGTGAATAAAAACACTTATGAGGAAATGTAACCAAACATATGAGTGTTTACATTTTAAACAATTTTTATACAAAATGTTTTTTAAAGAATGCATTCTTGAAAAACGTTTAAATTAAAATGTATTCCAAACGGACCCTTAGAAGAACATGCAATTGTGAGATGATAAGAAAAAAAATTTGAGGTTTTGTTATTTTCATTTAGGTGACTTTTTCTTGAAAACTTTGTGAGTTTTTTTGTTGTTGTGTTGATGTTGTCAAGGATTATGAAAGCAAATCAATTTTGGAGTTTTTTTTTTTTCAAATGTTTGAAGGTTTTTTCTTGTTGCTAAGAACTTGGTGAAAGTTTTTTTTCTTTGCTTTTTTTTTCTTGATAATTAGAATATGCAAGTGTAGAAAACCAAAGGAAACCATTTCATTTTTCTTTTCTCATATTTGTTGGATTTTTATTATGCTAATAACTTTGTGATTTTATTTTTTAAGGCTAAATAACAATAAGAAGAATAAGTCAGAAGTGTTTGATTTCTTAAAATAAAGAGTTTTCTCAAACAAATTTCTTACCAGAAACCAATGTAACTCAGGTGTAGTGTGATTTTAAAAAAAATAATTATATCAATCACATATTTTAATGGTGATTTCAAATGGAAAATTAATCGAATGTCTACATTACAATACTTATGCAAGTTTTGGGTTAAAATTGATACAGTCGACTAAGTTTATGGTTCAATTTGATAAAATTGAAAGTACATGATTAAAATTGATACATGTTAACTTTATGGTCAAAAATGATTTTTTTTTTTTTTTTTTTTTGAACAACCCTATTTCTTTTTTTTTTTTTTTCATAGTTCTATTTTACTTTATTTGTTATTATATGCATGTCAAAAATATTTTAAAAATACATTTCAGGTAAAACTTTTATATGCAAATATAAATTTAAATTATTTTTCTAAAAAAAAAAAGTTATACCAAAAATTTTAAAAAAATGATATATGTATATGACCATTTTCAAAACAGGCTCTTTTTTCTTTGAGTTTGTGTGAAAGTGGAGATTAAACCTTCAACTATGAAAAAATGCATGTCCTGATCTTATGCTTAAGTATACTAAAAACAGGATTCAAATTGGATCATTTATAGACTTGTATACATACCTACTGAACACTAAAGACAACTATTTATTTATTTAGAAAATAAGAAATCTCTTTTTTTTTTTTTTCATTTTTGTATTATTCTCTTCTGATTATGAAATACATATTAGTGATGGATAGAAGAAACCCACTTCCTCTCAAGAGATAAATATTATTTTTTATATACCATTTTTTAAAAAATACAGTGTAAATCTGACAATTTTTATCCCTATTTGTTATTGTATATGTTATTTTCCTCTTTCTTGCATCCATTTGAATTATGGGCTGCGGCCAAGGCGAGACTACTCAACGGTAATTGGCATGTATCTTCGACTATGAGGTCAGAGGTTCGAATCCCTCCACCTCCAAATGTTGGTGTACTAAAAAAAAGGGAATTGTGCTAAATAGCTAGAAAAAAAAAGTCTGCTTGTTTTTTGGCTACAAATGTTCAGAATTTGCAGGGGTGGCTATCGCATTTTAAGGAACTGTTTTCTAGAAATTTTTTTACATTTTTACCCCTAGTATATACGACTATAGACAAACGCCGTTAACAGATTTTTTTTTGTTTTCATTCAGTTTCTCCCCCCTTTTTTTTCGGGATGGATGAATCCCGATTTATAGGAGTTCAGTTGGTGGTTTGTGTTCAAGTGTATAAAAAGATCTACCTATTTTTTAGGCTTAGGTTCAGCGTTTCCAACAGTAAAAAATATTTTATCCCTCACATTTTGCCCCTCATTATCCATGTTACAAAAGAACAACAATAAAAGTCGTAAGTAGCAGTACATACAGACAGATGACAGTACATATAAACTACAGCGTATATATAACTCATATGGAGGTGAGACTGGGGTAAGTATGCATACACATAGGATGCATGCAGAACACGTATGTATGTAATACTATAGACAGATATAAGTTATGGCATTTCATCAGGTATTTGCATTCAGGTGAACATGGTACGGGGGTTATTATGGTTGCATATAGCAACACAGACAAAGACAAAGTGTATTTTTATTGGGCATTCCAGACATACACGATACATGGGTGATTAACTCAAATACAGGGGGGATTAAGTGTATACACACACAAGTAGACACATTAGACCATTCCATGGATGTATATAATAGTACAGACAAATCAAAGCATTTTTTCTAGTAGACATGTCAATGTGTACGCACACATACATATGAGTATACCACAAGCACACTTTTTCCAGAGAAGTTGTAATAACGATGAAATGGTATTTATCAGTACATACCACTCGGGGGAATGTAATAACGAAATCCTAAAATCTCGGGGGAATGTATTAGTTTGTTGCTAATATAAGGGAATGAGAATGAAGTTGTTCATGTCTAATAGAAATGGTATTTATCAGTACATACCACTCGGGGGAATGTAATAATGAAATCCTTAAAATCTTGGAGGAATGTATCAGTTTGTTGCTAATATAAGGGAATGAGAATGAAGCTGTTACCTTGGTTTGAATTTCTGAGAAATTGTACAGTCCTCACGCAGAAGGAGAATGGATGTGGGGCAAGCAAGAGTCTCGACGGCACGGCGGAAGAAGGTCGTCGGCACGGCGGATGTGGGTCGTCGGCGCGATGCGAGAGGTAGGGATTGGGATACACTTTGTGTTGGGGGGTGGAAAATGGTGGGAAATGGAGGATTAAGTCTTTCAAGGGGGGAAATGGTGGGAAGGGAAGGTTGTGGAAGATGAAGATGGACGAACGGGTTGGTGCATGGAGGCGGTTCTGGTGGGAGGGTGGGCGGTGTTATGACAACTCATAATTGCAGCAGCTAAGGTATCATAATTACTGTGTTCTTATTTGTTTTTAAAAATTTTCAGGTATTCTTAGTTGCAGGTAGTAAATCTTCCTATTGACAGGACTGTTGTTTCCGATTAATGGAGTTCGAATGTGTTTCTCTCTACTGAAGGGGGTTGAACTTTGTACTCCTTCCCCAATAAAGGTATTTACTCATTTTTACGGGAAACAACTCTTTCCTGTAGTAACAATATGATACATCGTCTGATTTTCAAAATAATTTTGTGTTCTTGGATTTTTTAATTTCAAACCTCCTAAAATGTCTCCAACTTATTTTTAGGGATTTTTTTAATTTCAAACCCCCTAAAATGTCTCCAACTTATTTTTTTGGGGTGTATTTTATCTTTCTTAATCCCTGATTTTGGTTTTAAACGTTAAGAACACGTTAGGAAGTTTGTTGGGAGGGCATTTTTGTCTTGTACAAATAGGGATTTATTAATCAGTAAATTGTTTAGCCATCTATTTAATTTATAAACGTTCGTAGCCATTTTTCAAACCACCTATTTATTTATAGCCATTTTTCTTGTTGCCCAAAAAAAAAAAATTATGGCATGCGGCCCACTTTTATATATTGGATAGAAGGCCAATAGCCAAGCCTCACACTCCACTAATGGTGGGGATGGGGACTAAACCTTTGCAAAAACAACTGGAACAAAATGGCTGTTTTTTTTTTCTTCATAGTTGATGGACATATGAGACACAGAGATTCGAACTTCTAACATCTGGGTCAATAATACATGTCGACTAATGTGATGATTCAAGTCATATCCATTAAAAGTTGGGATAACGGCAAAAATGGCAAAATTTAAAACACTGAATTGAAAAACGGCTAAATTAAAAAAACCCTTGAAAAATGACAAAAGGATAAAAATGAAATAACACTTTTTGATAAGACCTGACGAAAATGCCCTGGACGGTAAATGCATCAGTGTATTCCTAAATTTAAGCTTCTACTGTATCTCCAAAAAAATCATAACCACCATCATAAGCGTAAAAATAGTGCTGTTGAAAAATAAAAAGAAAATAAAAACCAACAAATTGTTCTTCTCCCTCCCAAATTTGAACCATAACGGGAAAATACCGGTTACTGTGTACCATTTTTTATCCCCTGCATCTGAATGAATAAACCTGATGGAAACCAACAAATAAACATGTAAATTAACCATTGAAAATACAGATTTAAAGAATATAATGATGCTATCTAACATTTTTAAAGATGATTAACGATGTGATAAGAAAAATAAAAATTGGCATTCCCAATAAGCAAACCTGTCACGACCTTACGGCGCCCCCCCCATTAAACGTGTTTTAGCTTTTCAACGGCGCAAAAACATCAATTTGTTCCGTCGTTCCCCATTCTCCCACACCTGAAAACTACACCCTCGACGTTTCCTCCCCACCCATCCCCATTATCGTCCTCCCCATTTACCTTCCTTCAAAGTTCCAGACCTCAATCGGTGCACAAACTGACGTTGTTGTTGCGTCTCCAGTCTCTCCATCTGATTTCATCCCACTTCGTCGTGCCGATTGCTGTCATCTCCCTCTTCAAATTAAGGTGTGCATGCTCCATTTTGTAAAATCTTGCAAACACAACACCTCCACCGACCAATGCATGTAGCGATTTAAGTGCTTACTAAGATAAATCCCGAACATAGATCGATTCCCTAAGGTTTTAGGCCCCCCTTTCTGTCTCGGATATAATCCCTATGGAGATTCTGTTTTTCCTTTAGATTTATATAGTTTAAACTAAAAAAAATTATGGAGGGATTTCTATACATAAACTAACTACCCATGACGAGATTTAAGGGAGGAATTTGTAAGCATCCAATCATGCAGGACTTTAAGAAATCTCCTGACCCTAAAAGGAAAGATAGGGATTCGGAAAGAGAGTCTTCTACATGAACTGTGTTTTTGTGGTGTGTGAGGTCTGTGTCCATACTCTGTATTTGTGACCCATGGTATTGGTTATTTCCATCCCACCTCCCGCCGAAGAGTATCGTCAAGTCTGTTGCATACATCCATTCTGGATTGAACACAATGTGCATGTCACACAAAAAAAAAAATGTCACAAGAAAAACGAAAAAAATACTGCCACCCAGTGTAAAAATATAACCATGTCGCACTCACATACCTGGTATATGACGTAACCTAGGCTCATCAATTTCCATCCAGTTATGCTGACACGAAAAAGACGATAAAAACGAAAAAATGAAGAACACACAGGAAAAAAAAGTGCCAGTTGATTTTCTGCAGTAAATAACAACCAAAAAACCAAAAAACAAAAAAGGGGGAAACGTTATTCTGATGCAAAAATAGTTTTTAAAATCTAAACTTTGATATCCAAACCGAAACCTAAGGAGATTCGGTTGGGCAGCTCGTTTAGATACAGTAAACGTAATTTTAGGGGTTGTTGGTTTGAAGGTTGCACAAAGGGTAAAATGGGGATATCATATTTATGGAGGTCACGCCTACCTCACGTGTGGCCATATCTCATTTGTTTTTTCCTTTTGACTGTGTTTCAGTTTCACCCCCTACTAAATGACTATACCCCCAAATCTCTCTTAAAAGTTAATATTGGGCTTTTGTTTTTATTATGTACAAAGCCCAAAAGTTAGCCCACAAATCTTCAGCATGAGTTTCAATTAATTCAGTCCATCATTAACCTGTGTTATGGTTTTTTACCGAGAGTTGAGAATCGTGGTTGCTGGTCTTCTCCTTGGTGGTACAAAAACGGAAAGGCAGCGGTAGTTTTTTCCATAAAGCAGAAGAACTGTGTTCTTTTTTGTGAAGCAGATGAGTTCTTCTGTATATTTTTCTCTTGGGTTGTGAGAGATTTGTTGTTTCTCTCTTTTCGATTGTATCTTGTTCTTGGATTGAAGTTAATAAAGGATTGATCTCGCCTTGTACAATGGATGTAGACCTCATTGGTTGAACCACTATAAATATTTGTGTCTTCTCTATTTTTCTATGCTTGATTTAGTTTGTAAAGTGTGAACTTTGTTGAGTGTGATTTTCTGAAGTGCTGTATTTTTAAGCATTGTTTTTGTAGTTCTTCACAACAATACATGTTAATTATCGTCAAACTATATTGACTTTGACAACTTTATTTTTTTAATAGAACATCACAATTGTAAGGGTGGAGCATAAAACATTTCGATCTAGGAAAGTATACACAGCTATATACTTGAATCAGTATTAGTAAACTTAATCCCACAATTTTTTTTTAAACACAACACTTTTTTTTTTTATTTATTATTATTATTTTGAATATACAACACTGGATGATTATTAAAACCTACAAAATATAATTATTAAATTATACGTTTTTTAGTACATCAATTATCGCTAAGCTACGTTCGCAACCAATAAAGCATGAAATTAAATTATTTGTTTCATACATTATGTCCAATAATTGATACAAGCCAAGGCATATATTATAATGAGATAATGATGATGGATTTTCAAAGCAATAAACTAAAAAGGCCCAAAACAATGAAGCTAAATCCAAGAACTGCCTTGTTGGAAGCCCTGCACGCTTTGCCTCTTTCAGCTCTTATATGCTCCATCACGTCGAAGTGTCCTGCGGTAACAAAAAAAAATTCTCTGTATACTTTGTTTTGTGGGAAAAAAAGAAATCAAATTTAAATCCTAAACTTCACAATATGTATCAATTTTTACTTTAAATTTTTTATTATATTAAATTGCACTTCGATAATGGTTGCAATTTACACTTCATAATATGTTTTTGTTTGAAAGATGATTAATAAAAATGTTATTATATGCCTTTAATGAATTATAAACCATACATATGGTACAAATTTGATAAAATTTTAATGATAAATGACATTAGAAAGTCAATACACACAAGACTGAAAGCTTAGAGTTTAATAAACACCTTTTATAGTATAGGAATAGAAATCTATTACACAATTTCAAAAGTTAAGGGATGAAACTTGTAATTCAACTAATCTAACTTTAATAAAACTCCTTAAACAACTCAACAAATAATAGTAGGACTCGCCAAAGTGAGCATAGCTCAACGGTAATTGACATGTGTCCGAGGTTCGGATCCCCCACCCCAAATGTTGTTGAACTAAACAAATAAGTAAATAAATAATAATAATAATAATAGCAACAACACTCATAAAAAATAATAACTTTCAATCTTGTATCTAATGCCAAAGCAAGCATAGATACGGTAAAGTTTCCAAAACCTATCATTTAAAATTCCCAAACCAAATAGACATCAATATGAAACTTCGAAGGCTAAACTTTGTGGGAGTGTTTGGCCCAAGAAATTGGGAGGAGTTAAAACTCCTTGTTTGGTCCAATGACATACAATACTCAATTGTGGGGTCCACAAACTTATTAACCAATTACAACACTCTATTGTGGCCCCACAAACTTATTATGTCGTCCTATTCTAATACTTTATCGAAGACTATACAAACTTACTAACTCTTACTAGAAAACCTCCATTCAACATTTGACACGTCATTTAATGATATAATATTATATTTCATGGGTCCTACACAATTCTTAAATACTTCTTTCATGGTAAACAATGAAGGGAGGTAATATGGAAAATTTTCCATACTACGGTAGTACTAGAAATTTTCCCGGAAACAATAAATAGAAAGAGAAAAAATAGTACCTCTTTGAGGGCCATAGCCACATCCAGCCTGGATGGTGTCCCTAACATCCTGCAACGTGGCCCTATTGTAAAACAAGAAATTGCTAAAAATGCCATTAATGCAATCAAGCACTAAATGTGTTTCGGCAAAGCACGGCCCGTTGCAGTATTCCTCTGTTTTCTCCACTGGCACCTCCACATTCCCACTCTCCTTTAATCTACACGATTCTTCACATGCGCTGTAAATCTGTATTTACTATTCATTATAAACTCCGATTCCGTTCGATAACTATTTGATCTTAAGCTACCAAAAAACAATAAATAAACGAAACATTGCATTGGTGTAGCATACATATTTGTCATTGAAGCATAGCAATGCTTTGGCAACGATTTCAGGTGGGTCCTCGTAGCCGACAAAACCGCTTGATGCGCCATTCTCGACATCGTCTCCTTTTCCTGTCAACTCCTACATGTTAGCTGATAGATGGGGTTCTTTTTCAAGAGAATATGAAAAAATAAGGAATGTTTGGCTCATGATTTTAAGAATTTTGGTTTGTAAAGTTTGAACTTAAGAAAGTACTTAAACCTGGTTCTAGTTTTCGAAATTAAAGAAAAATTATTGTCGAACGAGATATGAATTAATTCTATGTTCTAGTGTATGTTTAATGCTACATTACCATAAAAATAGCAAGAAGTGAGAAGGTAGAAAACGACGACAACGGAAACGGGAATTCTAGCAAAAGGCAAGAACATGAGAGCCATAGTTGATGTTTGTGAAGAACAAAGATGCAAACATAAGCTCTTCAATCTATATAGTTTGATTTGATCATTAGCTTGAAGAGATTAACAAAAGACCTTGAGGTAAGAAAGCAATTGGTTTGGTGGGGAAAGAAATGGAAAAGAAAGCATTGAGAAATGGTAAGAATTTAAAGAAAAAAGGCATGGAAGTTGAACCACAATTCACCAAATTCTTGTTGCCACTTGAGAAATTTCTCTCCTTCCAATCTAATTAAACCTAATGAAGCACAAGTAATGTCTTAGGCTTGAACTTCAAGGCATGCCCATCAGGGGAAAATGTTTTTTTTTTTAATTGTTTATTTTTGTATTGATTTTTTTACCACTGTATTTTAATCTCAAAACTATAACTTATTTCATATTTATTTTTAAAATATAATAAATTGAAGTCGTAGCATATTTGAAGATTTGACCATGATCACAGTTCAACTAATTAAGATATTGAGCCATTGACTTTAAAATTGAAGGTTCGGAAGCCATTGGTTAAGGAGTTGTTTGTGGATACGGATGCGGAAGTCATTTTAAACATCCATCTTAGATCGTTGAACAAAGAGGATGAAGTTATTTGGCACTTAGACCCAAAAGGTGTTTTTTCAGTTAAAAGTGCCTATAGACTGGGAGTCCAAATTCATCACTCCTTCGAGACATCCTGTTCGAGTAATGAAAAGAAGGCGGATTTATGGAAAGTATATTGGAAAATCCCTATTCCCCCAAAAATTAAGGTTTGCGGTTGGAGGATCTTCCACGATATACTTCCAAACCGGACAAATCTAATTCGGAAGGGTTTGGAAATCAATCCGCTGTGTCCGTTGTGCAACTCTAAGCCAGAAACCATTACCCATCTCCTATGGGAATGCAATCTCACAAAAGGTATGTGGACTTATTTTTATCCTACTCCTAATGGGTTGTGGTTTTCTGACAGAGATGGTTGGACAGCGGCGGATTATTGCGAGTTCATGTGGAGAGGCGACGAGAGGGGAAAGATGGATGAAACAAATATCAAAAGGAACACAACTATTTGCTGGCAAATATGGAAGTATCGGAATGACATTGTGCACAGGAATCAACAGCCAAATCAGACCCAGCTAAAGCAGCAGATTATGCAAGCTTGTGAAATGCTTACTGGAGATGAGGTGGATGAAGACAGACCAAGTGGGAAGAAGGAGTTGATCGGCATCGACGAGAGAAATCACAAATTTCCTCGGTCTGTAGCACCCACAGACCTGCAAATCGAGCGATAGAGGAGTATCTGGCAGCCCCCGCCAACGAGTTGTTAGAAACTCAATGGTGATGCCTCCTGGAACGCAGCAAGGAAGATTGGTGGAGTGGGTTGGGTTCTCAGAAATTCGGACGGAAGGCCGCTTACTGCTGGATACCGAATCATCCGAAGACCTTGGTCGATCCCTTGGCTTGAAGCGCTTGCGATTACGAAAGGTTTGAAATCGATCCCCCAAAACTCCCCGCCAGTGTTTATCGAGCTTGATTGTATTCAGGTGGTAAATTTACTGAAAGGGAAGGAGGAGGATCTCACTGAACTATCTGTGTTCATTGATGAAGCCAAGAGGGGTATGGATTTGCTTAATATCCACGAGATTGATCATGTTGATAGGCGTTTCAACTACATGGACCATCAGCTGGCAAGGAAGGCTTGGGCCACCGGAAATTCAGAGAGTTGGGCCTCTAATTTTCCTCTAGGGGAATTGTGCTAAATAGCTAGAAAAAAAAGTCTTCTTGTTTTTTGGCTACAGATGTTCAGAATTCGTTGGGGTGGCTACTGCATTTTCAGGAACTGTTTTCTAGATTTTTTTTGACATTTTTACCCCTAGTATATACGACTATAGACAAACGCCGTTAACAGATTTTTTTTTTTGTTTTCATTCAGTTTCTCCCCCTTTTTTTCGAGATGGATGAATCCCGATTTATAGGGAGTTCAGTTGGCAGTTTGTGTTCAAGTGTATAAAAAGATCTACCTATTTTTTAGGCTTAGGTTTCAGCGTTTCCAACGGTAAAAAAAGATTTTATCCCTTACATTTTGCCCCTCATTATCCATGTTACAAAAGGATAACAATAAAAGTCGTAATTAGCAGTACACACAGACAGATGACAGTGCATATAAACTGCAGCGAATATATAACTCATATGGGGGTGAGACTGGGGTAAGTATGCATACACACATGATGCATGCGGAACACGTATGTATGTAATACTATAGACAGATATCAATTATGGCATTCATCAGGTATTTGCATTCAGGTGAACATGGTACGAGGGGTTATTATGGTTGCATATAGCTGTTGGGTTTTATGCCCTAAAACTCGTAGATAGTGAATGTAAACAAATTGTATACTTGTTTCAATAAAGTGTTATTGAGTTTCTACAATAAAGTGTTATTGTTAAATACTGCACAATTTGACCCAAATCCAATAAACTAAGATCCAAGGTTGTTTACATGTGACTTGAACTAGTATGTGGGGACATACGGGGATCGGTGTTCAAGTAACAACCTAAAAGGTCTATAGTACAAGGATAAGGTTGGGTACCTTATCCTGGTAACACTATGTGATACGACCCGCTTTGTATTTGATACAGACGTATTGATCCAAAGCGTCCATGTAGTAGACATGCGAGCGGAGGTATACTACGCAATCAATTTGCATAAGACCGGACCATGAAATGGTAAACCACTAGATATAACATCGTTAACTAGTTAGGTTACTGTTTCAATAGGAGTAGGTAACTCAGTCTTAATCCTGAGTGTGTCATGAACTCCTTCTCATGAGGGGATTGTCCTTTGATTAGCATGGGTTAGAGTGGCCAATACGCCGACTCAATATGCCTTCCATTTTGGGGACAAGACCGAGTGGGAGGCTGGAGACATGACTGCAGGGATTAAAACCCTGCAGCGGAAGCGATCAGAGACCTTATCGGTTTAAAAATCGATTGGAAAACCAATACGACGGCAAAACCATAAAATTTATAGCAAGAAAAAAGAAAAATAATCATGCTGTAAAACCATAAAGCATCCTGGAAAATATATATAAAAAAAACTCCTAGATCTAATCTAAGAGGGATTCTATTGATCCTAAGGTTCAAGATTACTTACCCTTGAAGTGATTCTTGAACGTTTCGCCAAAAACTCTTGATTTTCCACCGAAATACAGCAGCAAAAACTCCTTTTCTTCGCTAGAAAAAAGATCACGAACACCACCACCAAAATTGCACTGGTATTCTCTTAGGTGTGTGTGTTGAGTGGCTTGTGGGAACCCAGATCTCTAAGGATTTTCTCTGGAATAGGCTCTGTATCCACAGAGGGAGAGCAAAAATCGAGAGAGAGATGGCGAGAGAGAGGGAAAGAGGTGTGAGAGTGGGGAGGTTTTGAAACTGCCTTCTGACCCCTTCTCTTAACCTATCGATAAGGAGATGGTCACCTCACACATAATATCAGGTAACTGAAATATCAATTACTTGATATTTTTAATTAATCATAATTTTAAAATATAATTAACTAAATTTTAATTAATCAATATTAATTAAAATAACATTAATTTAAATCTAATTTAAATTAATATCCCTCTTATCTTATAGTTTAATTAAATCAAATTTAATTAAACTAAAACAATTAACTAATTCAAAATTAATTAATTTTAAAATAATAAAATTGAACATCATATATTCAATTATTATTATTCTCTCTCACAAAACTATAGTATTAATATACATCCAATGCACATTAATTATAACCCATAGTTTTAATATGAATCAAATTCATATTTTAGTTTAATATTCGAACTCCTTCGAATACTTATCTCGACCTTAGAAATTTACCTCAACGCCCTTATAGAGCTACCAGTGGGACCTGATGGACCTACAGATCAGAAGCTCCAACGATATGAGATTAGTTGGCTAAACTCATTAACCAAGTTAATCAATATTCGTTAACTGTGGTTCACTCAATTAAAGAACCACAGTTGCACTATTCTCACTGCAGATATATTTCTGTGTCCACGGATATCGACCGTCAACAGCAAGTTAGCCCTTCACGTGTGTTCGTACCCCAGCTAGGTCAAATTACCGTTTGACCCCTAGACTACCTCTTGGTCCTTAAGTACCAATGCTCCTCTAATGAACAACCTGTTTGTGGTCCAACCAACAAACAGAAATCCCTCTCGTGCCATAAAGAGGGTAGGACCCATTGTTCAAGACCCGGAGACACCACTTAAGGGAACACACTTCTACTTACCCTAATATCGGGAAGGAGTGAATTCCATCTTGTAAGACTATGTTCCCAGCTCCCCACTCGGTCTTGTCCCCAAAATGGTAGGCTAATTGAGTCGGAGAACAGGCCACTCTCACCCGTACAAATCAAAGGACAATCCCTCATGGACAGGAGTCCATAATCCACTCAGGATTAAGGCCAAGTTGCCTAGGTCATCCTAGTGAAATAGAAACCGAGCTAACTAACGGTGTTACAGTTAGTGGTTAACTATTTCGCGGTCCGGTCTTTGTGCAAACTCATTGCACAGGATACCCCCACTCGCATGTCAACTACATGAACGCGTTGGATCAATACGTTTGTATCAATATACAAAGCGGGTCGTATCCATAGTGTCACCAGAATAAGGTACCCAGCCTTATTCCTATACTACAGACCCTTTAGGCTAAAACTTGAACATTGATCCCCGTATGTCCCTACATACTAGTTCAAGCCTCATTCTATTAGCCTTGGATGTTTAGTTTATTGGATTAGGGTCAATAAGACAAGATATAATACAAACATTGAATAATACATTACTTTTATTAATGTTCGGTCAAATGTACATTTACTATCTACGAGTTTTAGGGCATAAAACCCAACAATGACAACACAAGAAGGAATTCACTCATTCCCACTTCTAGGAGAAGTAGATGAGGGTTCCCTTAAGTGGTGACTCCGAGACTTGAACAAAGGGATCTCGCCCTCTCACTGGCCCGAGAGGGACTTTCTGTTTAATGGTTGGACCATAAACAGGTTGTTCATTAGAGGAGCGCTGGTACTTAAGGAGACAGATGTAGCACAGGGGTAAAACGGTAATTTGACCCAGCTAATGACGGACACTCGTGAAGGATTGACTTATCGACATAGGTCTATATTCGTGGACACAGAAATGTTCTACAGTGAGAAGAGTTTAGTTGTGGGTCTTTAGTGGAATGACCCACAGTTAATGAATATTGGTTAACCTGATTAATGACTTAATCTATTAACCTCATATCATTGGAGCTTCTGATCTGTAGGTCCATTTGGTCCCCCTGCTAGCTCGTAAAGAGTAATTAGGAACAAATATATCTTGAGAGAATTTGAATAGTTCAAATTCATATTGGGAATTAAGTTAATTGTATGAGATACAAATTAATTTAAAGTATAGTGATGCATTAAAATATAAAGTCTAATTTGAGATTAAACTTTATTATATTGAGATATTGATATATTTGAAAGATTTCAAATATATGTCTAATTAAATATATGGTATTTAATTAGAAGATGAATTAATTAATTATGAATTAATTAATTATTCAATTTAGTTTAAATTAAATGAGATTTAATTAAACTATAGTCTATGAGAGAAATAAATATTTGAAGAAGTTCGAATATTAATATGAATTTGATTCATATTAAATTTATAGGATATAAGAGAATTTGAAGGAGTTCAAATTTTAATATGAATTTGATTCATATTATAGAATTAATTAATTGAAGGCCTGAAATTAAATATATGATATTTAATTGGGTAATTAATTAATTAACTAATAGAATGTTAGAAATTAAATATATGATATTTAATTGGTGATTAATTAATTAAAAAATTAATTAATTGAAAATTAACCAATTATAAAAATGATTAATCACTCATGGAAGTGATCAATCATTTATGGAAAAAATTAATTAATTATGGAATTGATTGGTTATGAAATTGATTGATTATGGAAAAGATTAAATCAGTTATGGAAATAATTGATTTTAAATGAATATTTTATTCATGGCATTTCTCCTATAAATAGAACACTAACCCTAGGGTTTAGGTACTACAACATATGGCCACCATAAGGCCTTCTCATATTCTCTCAACTCAAGAACTCTAGGGAGAATTTTCTCTGTAGAGTTTTTCCCATTCAAGATTAGGTAGTCTCACAACTACGTTCCTAATCTCAGAGTTATAGCGGGGAAGATCAAATGGTGGTGTTCTTCGTTGTTGCATAGCAATCAAGAATCATTCGTTGAAGTATTCAGAGTCGTCAACGGAGGTATGTTTTTCACCGCTTAATCTTTTGCCAACGCATTGGTATTTTGTAGAACAAAATTAATTTACGAACGGTCCAATTGCTTCCGTTGTAACGGAATTGGGAATTCCAATCCTTCAATTGGTATCAGAGACAAAGACAGGGTGTATTTTTATTGGGCATTCCAGACATACACAATACATGGGGTGATTAACTCAAATACAGGGGATTAAGTGTATACACACACAAGTAGACACATCAGACCATTCCATGGATGTATATAATAGTACAGACAAATCAAAACATTTTTTCTATTAGACATGCCAATATGTATGCACACATACATATGAGTATACCACAAGCACACTTTTTCCAGAGAAGTTGCAATAACGATGAAATGGTATTTATCAGTACATACCACTCTGGCGGGTTCAACATTTAAGTCAAATCAACACAAGCCCTCCACCAAAACCGCCTCCATGCATTTCCTCCCCACGCCCGTGTTTTTCGTCTTACAATAGAGCGGGATAATCGCGGATTGGAAGGAAAAAATGAATCCCTAAAATTGGGGGATTATGTATACAGTTGTTGCAAATATAAGGGAAATGAAGTCGTTATCTACATATCTTATTTTAAATTTTTTGGTGACAGACGTTGTGGAGAAGAAGACTCAATGGAGCTTGCGGGTTGCGTAGAAGGCTCGTCGGCGCGGCGGAAGAAGCTCGTCGGCACGGCGGAAGTGGTTCGTCGGTGCGGTGTAGGAGGTAAGAAGCGCGATACACTGATTTTTCATAATTGCAGCATTTAAGTTCATTTTTCTTAGTTGTTTCCAATTTGGGGCATTTTTAACGCATTTTGTAGGGGGTATATCTTCTGATTGAGATGCTGATTTTTCAATCGACGCATCTGCTGGAGGGGGTTGAATTTTACATGTTTTCCCCTAATAAAGGTATCGATTCTTGAGTTTGTTCCGTGTGTTTTTTCCAGAAAACAATTCTTGAGTACTAAGAAGATGTCACATCTAGATTTTCAAATTAGGTTGATTCCTTGGATTTTTTGAATTTCAAGTTTCCTAGAATTTTTCTAACTTTTTTAGGTAGGTTGGTTTTTTGGATTTTTTTAATTCCAAGCTTCCTAGAATCTCTCTAACTTTTTTAGGTAGGTTGGTTTGGATTTTTTGAATTTCAATCTTTCTAGTTTATAGGGGTATTTTCTCTCTTATAAACTCTGGTTTTAATTTTAAACGTTAGGAATACCTTAGACAGTTTGTTGGGGGCATTTTTGTATTCTGCAAATAGGGATTTATAAATCATAAAATCAATTATAGTCATCTATTTAATTTATAAACTTATGTAGCCATTTTTCAAGCCACCTATTTATTTTTAGTCATTTTTCTTGTTGCCCCTTTCCTCTATGGTTTTTAAACCTCAATAATTTAGATATTGGTAATTTGTTTAACAGTTGTGGGGGATCCTGTCCCATGGCTGGCAGCCACTTGGGAGCAATTGCTCATTCTTAATACAAGTTTATCTTTTCTAAAAAATAAATAAATAAATAAAAATAAAAAATTGAAGGTTCAAACCTCCACCTTTTTTATTTTAAAATATTCTCTCATGTTACATTTTTTTTTTCTTAAATTTTTAATTTTATAAATAGTGTTTTAACTTTTAAACCGCCAAGATGGAATTAACATTTTTAAAAAATAATTCTTTAAAGCAGACACTAACCTTGAAATGAACAGCCAAAAAGAGCATAGCTCAACTGGCATAAAGATGTATTGATAACCACGAGATCTGTGGTTCGAATCCCCCACCCCATATTGTCAAAAAAAACCTTGAAATAAACAGTAAAAAATATATTAAAAATCACCTTTTATCCTTAAATTTTAATGGTACTAACAATTTAGTCTATCAACTTTGATTTATAACGATCTATTCTTTAACTTTTAATTTTGTAACAATTTGATCTCTCAACTTTAGTTAGTAACAATTTAATCTTTGTCCTATAAAATTTGTAACGATTTAGTCTCTATCGTGAAAATATTGTTAAGAAGATTTAATGCAATTTCTTACCTAGGTAGATCAATAAATTAATTAGGGACTCAATATGTTAACAAGCTACAAAGTCTAAATCATTAAATAAGTAAAAATTGACATTTAGGGGTCGCTACAACTTTTCTTTATTTTTGTAATTTTTTGTTATTTCTTTAGCATATCTTTTACTCTTAACCTTATTATCTCTCAAAATTTTCTTTTTTTTTTATTTAATTTTTTAATATAAAATTTATCGCTTTTACTCTTACTTGTTTTCTATTTTTCCTCTAACTAATATCTTTTCTCGAGTCTAATAACTAATATTCTTTCTCTAAATATTTTCTTTCATCTCTCTAAATTTTCTATGTTTAACTTTTCTCGTCTTTCAAAAAAAAAAAACTTATCTTGAAAACATTTATATTTGTGTCTCTAAATTTTTGTTTCAACGTCTCTACACATTTTTCTCTCTCTAAAACATCTTTTCATCTTTCTAATTTTTAAAAAACTGAAAACAAAAAACAGTTATCAAACAAGGTTGGTTTTCTGTTTTTTAAAAACAGAAAACAAAAAACAGTTATCAAACATATATGGTTTTTGTTTTTAAAAAACAAAAAACCAAAAACCAAAAACCAAAAACGAAAAAACCAAAAACCAAAAACTGAAATGGTTATCAAACGGAGCCTTAATTTTGATGAAATTTTATATGGTATGGATTAAATTGTTACAAATTTTAAACTATGTAGATTAAATTGTTACAAATCTAAAAGTACAGGTACTAAATTATTACATACTAAAGTTGGGTTAATTTGACAAAAAATACATTTAAAAAAAATTGGCAAAAACACATACTTTTGAAAAAAAAATTGGCAAAAACGGGACCTTTTTTTGTCCTTATTGGTTTCCGCGTGTTCAACACGCGGAAACAGAGCCAAATCCGTGGTTTCAAGCCACGAATTCCTTTCAGCTGACTGGTCAAACTGACCCGTCAGCAAAGGTGGGCTGAAGCCAGGATTCAGCATTTTCATATAGTTTTTTTTTAACTTATTTTTCATTCAGCCATTTTCATGCATTTTCATACCGTTTCTTTTTTTAACTTCATGTTTTTTTTTTAAAGTAATACGATTTTTCTAACTTCATGTTTTTAAAATCTAAGAATAAAAAACTTAAGAAAAAAATATTTAAAAAAATCTAAGCATAAAAATAGATTTTTTTAAAAAAAAAAAAAAAAGAGAAGTGAGTGTTTTTATTTATTCTTAGATTTTTTTAAAAAAAAAATCTATTTTTATTTTTATTTACCTCAATTTTTCTTGTCCCTCTAATTATTGATGTATCAATTTTTATTAGCCTAATTTCTTAAAAAAAAGTTGTTGATAAAAATTATGAATCGAAATGTGAAGTGATTGAAAATGGATCAATAATGTTGTAAATTTAAAATGCTAACTGTCGAATTATTAGTATGTTATTGATTATAATATTCCAATAATTTGATTCGTAGAATAAAAATAACAAAATACTAAAATAAAAAATTAACTTCCAATTTTTTTTTAAAGTAATTTCATAATTTTACTAATTGTAATTTCACATTTGGAATATATAGTCTTACAATTTGTGGCTATAGATTAAAATAACTCTACATTAAATTATAATAAATTAATAATTAAGGTAATAATTATGTTTCAAAAAAATTAAGGTAATAACTCTTCAATTATGATAATTTTAAGGAAAAAATAAAAAATTATCAATTCAAACTGAAATTTATAAATCAGGATGATTTTGTCATTATTAATAGAAAAAGAAAATACAATCATTTTATGATCATTAAATTTAAAAAAATATAAGTTTAAAAATATATATAACATTTACTCATCATAAAAAAACAGAAAATTGAAAAGAAAAAAAAAGAACCATAAAGTTGAAAATTAACTAAAAAAATTGAAAAAAAAAACATTACATAAAGTTGAAATTAACTTTAAAAAAAAAAAACTGAATAATTTTCAACTTTCTGTAATATTTTTTTTCAATTTTTTTTAGTTAATTTTCAAACTTTATGTTTTTTTTTTCAAATTTTTATTGTTTTAATTCAATAAATCAAATTATTGAAATATTATAATCGAAAACATACAATAATATAATTGAAAAATTAGTCTCCTAAATTTACAACATTATTGATCCATTTTCAATCACTTCACATTTCGATTCATGATTTTTATCAACTATTTTTTTTTTAAGAAATTAGGCTAATAAAAATTGATTCATAAAAAATTAGGGCACAAGAAAAATTGAGATAAATAAAAATAAAAATAGATTTTTAAAAAATATATGAGAAATAGATTTAAAAAAATGGAAAAGAAAACATCAAACAAAATTGAAATAAAGAAAACATAAAAGAAAGTTAAAATAAAGAAAACAGGAGACAAAGTCTATATTTTTAAAAAAAAAAACATGAAATTAAAAAAAGAAACTGTATGAAAAATAAAGGAAGCCTGAAATAATGTTGTAATTAAATAATAATAAAAATTTAAACTATATGAAAATGCTGAAAATGCTGAAGCCCACCTTTGCTGACTGGTCAGAACGGAATACGTGGCTTGAAGCCACGGATTCGTCTATGTTTCCGCGTGTTGAACACGCGGAAACCAATAAGGACAAAAAAAGGTCCCGTTTTCGCCAATTTTTTCAAAAGTATGTGTTTTTGCCAAATTTTTTTTAAAATGTATTTTTTGTCCAATTAACCCTACTAAAATTAAATGACTAAATTATTGCAAATTTGAAAGTGTACATGAATTAAATTGTTACAAAATAAAGTTAGGGACTTAATTGTTACTTTGATAAAAGTTTAGGGACTAGAAGTGTTTGGAACCTAAAAATTATTTGGTTAAATTATCAAAAATATCCCTAAACTATGAGGTTGGTTTCGATTATACCTCTAAACTTTTAAAAGCTTCATTTTAGTCCTTGAAGTTTGAAATTTGTTTCAAAACGACCCTTGGAGACATTTTCCGTTAAGTTTATTGACAAAAATTGATGTGTTTGCATGTGTTTTTATTGTTTTTTTCCAAGTACATGTTCAAATATATTCACATAAATAACAATACATATGCAAACACGTCAATTTTCGACCATAATTTAACGAAAAAAAGTCTTCAAGTGTTCTTTTGAAACAAACTTCAAGGGTTAAAATGAATTTTTTAAAAGTTAATGGATATAATCGAAACCAATCTCATAGTTCAGGGGTATTTTTGATAATTTAGGCAAATTATTTTTGCTAATTAGTGTTTAGTCTTTCATTTTAAAATCATTAGGAGACGTGTCAAAATTCCAGTGTTCTAGTCTCTTCCAGAACACTCATTAATTTGAATTGACTGAGACCTAGAAGCCAAACCAGAAAAGAAAGCCATCTGTTTTTACTTTTAAGGCTCGTTTGGCTTTTTTCTTAAAAAAAAAATTAAGAAAAGTAGATGATTATATTGTTAGAGAATGACTTAGGATTTTGCCCTTGAGAGTATCACTTGGTGATTGTCCCACATAGGAAGTTTTGTAGTTGGGAAAAGTATTTTTATACAATCACTCTTCCCTAGATTTATAAAACTAGTTAAGGTGGTACAAGGACTTCTCCCCACACGCGCGCCGCCGCCGCCGTCCGTCCGTCGGGCGGGCGGGCGGGCGGGCGGGCAACCGCGCTCGCGCGTAATAGAGAAGGTGGTTTTATCTTTTTGGGCAAAAATCCTTCTTCTTCTTATAGTTTCTTTTATAAACCGGGTCCAGGCGAACCGAACCCGTGTGGTCAGAGTCAGCAGTCAGCGTTCCGTTCCGTTCGTTGAGCGTCGAACCCGTGTGGTCAGAGTCAGCAGTCAGCGTTCCGTTCCGTTCGTTGAGGCGTGCAGACACGTGGCGCTCACAGCATGCTCCTTGGACCTGCAATTATGTTATGCCAATGTGGTTACAGCTTCTGCTATAAAAGAAGCTTTGAGGAAAGTTCCATTCATCATCATTTTCCATTCCTCCATTTTCTCTTCTCTTCCTCCAATCCTGAGCAAAGTCTATAGTTCTTGATTCCAATCCTTCTCTCTCGAGTGCACGAACGAGGAGGGTGTTGTGTTAACCTTGGGGAGCAACCGGTATAAACGATTTAGCACCGTGGTCGTGCCGAAATTGCTTTCAAGGCAGTGGTTTACACCACGACACAACAACTGTGTTTTTCAATTTCGGTTTTACAAGTTGAAAGCAATTTGAAAATGTCCATCAAAACCAAGAAGCATGTTCCGGATCTATCCAAACTAGAACCTCTAGATGGTTCTAACTATCGTCGCTGGTCTCAGAAGCTGCTCATCTTCTTCGAACAGCTAGAGGTCGACTACATCCTAACCACCAACTATGTGGAGAAATCAGAAGCTCAGCCTGATCCACACAGTTCGAAGGAAGTACAGACTGTCCCTCAAAAACCAAAGGCCAGTTATGATATTGATCCAGAAAAGTTCGAGAAAGACAACAAGGCAGTTCGGGGTTATCTTTTGAACCACATGAACGACTCACTGTTTGACCTGTTCGTTGTTCAGAAGTCAGCTAAAGTTATCTGGGACACTCTGGAATCCAGATATGGTGGCGATGATGCAGGAAGGAAAAAGTACGTGGTCGGAAAGTGGATGCGGTTCCAAATAACGGACGACAAACCAGTGATGGACCAGGTCCACGAGTACGAGAACCTAGTGGCAAACATTCTGACAGAAGGTATGAAGATGTGCGAGATTCTCCAGGCAAATGTCTTGCTCGAAAAATTCCCTTCTTCATGGAGCGACTACCGCAATCATCTAAAGCACAAGAAGAAGGACCTGACGTTACAAGAACTGATCAGCCACATGCAAACTGAAGAAGCCAACAGGCAAAAGGATAAGTTGGAATCTAAGTCTTTGAATTCAGTTAATGCTAACTTAGTTGAATCTTCTGCTGCATCTAAAGACAGGTTCAAAAATAAAAATAAAGACAAATCCTCGCAGAAGAAGAACCATCCATTCAAGTCTCCTAGCGGGAAAATAGAGAAAGAGAAGTCCAAGCTGATATGTTATGTCTGCGGCAAACCTGGGCACAAATCCTATCAGTGCAACCAGAGGAAAGGGAAACCAGACCGGAGGCCTGATGGTGCACAAGCCAACGTGGTTGAAGCAGACGATATCATTGCTGCGGTAGTGGTGGAGGCTAATCTGGTGGAGAATAAGTCAGACTGGATTCTTGACACTGGTGCTTCGAGACACTTCTGCTCAAATCGAAGCTTGTTCCACGAGTTCCATGACGCTGTTGACAGCGAATGCGTATATATGGGGAACTCGACCACTGCTGGGGTACTTGGAAAAGGGAAGGTTCTCTTAAAACTTACTTCTGGGAAAACATTATCTTTGAATGATGTATTGTATGTTCCTTCATTGCGTAGGAATCTGGTATCTGGAAGTTTGTTGAACAGGGCAGGACTTAAGATTGTCTTTGAAGCTGACAAGGTTGTCATCACTAAAAATGGTAACTTTGTGGGTAAGGGGTACTTAGCCGATGGTCTATTTGTGTTAAACACTGTCTCTATTCTTGCCGAAATGAATGAAAGTACATCTCATTCTGCCTATATTGTTGAATCTATTGATGTATGGCATGGTAGACTAGGTCATGTGAACATTGCATCTATTAAAAGGCTTAAAAAACTGCATCTTCTTAATGTATTAGAATCCCCCAATGATAGTAGATGCTCAGTATGTGTAGAGGCAAAATTTGCTAAAAAACCATTTAAGCCTGTTACAACTAGATGTACTGAATTACTTGAGTTAATTCACTCTGATCTAGCTGATTTCAAAAACACTACTAGCAAAGGTGGCAAAAACTATTATATATCTTTTGTTGATGATTTCTCTAGATACACGAAAATATATCTTCTGAAATCGAAAGATGAAGCTAGTAGCATGTTTAGGAAATACAAAGCAGAAGTAGAAAACCAACTAGACAAAAGGATCAAAAGGTTAAGATCCGATAGGGGAGGTGAATACAGTGACAAGTCTCTCAAGGAATTTTGTGAATTAAATGGTATTATCCATGAGAGTACTGCACCATATTCTCCTCAACAAAATGGCATAGCTGAACGTAAAAATAGATCATTAAAGGAAATGATGAATGCTATGTTAATAAGTTCTGGATTGCCTAACAGCATGTGGGGGGAAGCTGTGCTTTCTGCCTGTTTTGTTCTTAACAGAGTTCCTCACAAAAGGTTGGACAAGACACCATACGAGCTTTGGAAAGGATATTCACCGAACCTGAGCTATCTAAAGGTATGGGGATGCTTAGCTAAAGTGGCATATCCGGTATTTAAGAAACCTACGGTAGGATCTAAAACCTTTGATTGTGTGTTTATTGGGTATGCTCATAATAGTGCTGCATATAGGTTCATGTGTTTAGATGATAATTCAATCTGTGAATATAGAGATGCTGAATTTTTCGAACACATATTTCCTATGATTAAAAATGAGCCAGTTAATATCTCACGATCTAGTCAGGTGTCTGTTTGTCCTTCATCTACTGCTGATATTATGCATGAAACTGAACCTAGGAGGAGTAAAAGAAAGAGAACTGAGAAAGATTTTGGATCGGATTTTTTAACTGTTTTTCTTGTTGAAAACTCAGATAAAATTGACGATCAATTTGCATGCATGTATTTAATAGATGAAGATCCGAAAACCTACCAAGATGCCTTAAAATCTGTAGATTCTAGTTTTTGGAAAGAGGCCATTAAAAGTGAACTGGATTCTTTAATTATGAATCAAACGTGGAACTTGGTAGATTTACCTAAGGGAAGTAAGCCTATTAGGTGTAAGTGGATCTTTAAAAGGAAAATTAGACCAGATGGGTCAATTGAAAAATTCAAAGCCAGATTGGTGGTTGTGGGTTATTCACAAAAACAAGGTATTGATTACTTTGATACTTATTCTCCTGTAACTAAAATAGCTACTATTAGATGTCTAGTTGCTCTTTCAGCTATTCGTGGGCTGTTAATACATCAGATGGATGTGAAAACAGCATTTCTCAATGGAGATTTAGAAGATGAGATATATATGGCACAACCTGAGGGCTTTGTAGTCTCTGGTCAAGAAGACAAGGTATGTCAGCTTAAAAAATCTCTTTATGGTCTTAAACAAGCTCCCAAACAATGGTATGAGAAATTTAATAATACCTTAGTAAACAATGAGTTTAGGGTAAATTCTTCTGACACATGTGTTTACTCGAAATTGTTTGGTGTTGATTATGTGATTATCTGCTTGTATGTTGATGATATGCTTATTTTCGGCACGAATTTAGAAGTAATAAATAATACCAAGTTGTTTTTATCCTCACACTTTGAGATGAAAGATTTAGGTGAGGCTGATGTGATACTTGGTGTTAAATTGAAGAAAACCGAAAATGGGTATTCTCTGAATCAATCACACTATGTTGAAAAAATGCTAAAGAGATTTGATTGTTTTGATGATATGCCTGCAAGAACACCTTATGATGCTAGTATGAAACTTAAGAAGAATAAAGGGGATAGTGTCTCTCAATCTGAATATGCAAAAATTATAGGTAGTGTGATGTATTTGATGAATTATACTAGACCTGATATTGCATATGCTGTGAGTAGATTGAGTAGGTATACACATAATCCTAATAAAGAACATTGGGTTGCAATTCGTCGTTTGTTGAGATACCTTAAAAGTACAATAGATTACTTTTTGCAATTTAATAAATTTCCTGCAGTGTTAGAAGGTTATTGTGATGCAAACTGGGTAACTGATAACGACGAAGTAAGTTCAACTAGCGGATATGTGTTCGTTTTTGGTGGAGGAGCTATATCATGGAAATCTGCAAAGCAAACCTGCATTGCACGATCCACCATGGAGTCTGAGTTTATAGCTCTCGAACTTGCAGGGCAAGAGGCGGAATGGTTAAGAAGTTTACTTCAAGACGTACCACTGTGGGGGGCGTCAGTGCCAGTCTCTTTGCACTGTGACTCACAAGCTGCCATAGGAATTGCCAAGAGTAGTGTATACAATGGCAAGAGAAGGCATATACGCCTGAGACATGGAGTTGTGAAACAATTATTGAAAGGGGGAGTTATCTCCTTGGAGTATGTGAGGTCTGAGAGGAATCTGGCAGATCCTCTCACCAAAGGCCTAACAAGGAGAGTAATCCTAGAGTCCTCAGGATGTATGGGACTTAAATTGTTGAAATAAATCCATAGCCCTTTATTTGGGTGGTCCAAATATGGACTTGATGGACAAAGTTTGGAAAGTCTTCATAGCTCAAGTTTTGAGTGGTTTACTGCGGTAGACTTGATGAAGCATGACGTGATAGTGAAGGTGTGGCCGCCTTCTATGAAAGAGTGTAAAGCATTCTCTTTCTAGAGCTCTCACGATGACCCAAGGTGTTAGTGCATGGCCTTAAATAGCACTTGTTCGACTGTTGTATCGCGGAATCAAAGAAAATATGAGGATACAAACGTGCTGTAGGGGTCTAAACCATGACTGCTGGAAGTTCAAAAGGTAACTTACTTTCACCACGTTGGTTATTGCCTTGCTCCACTATGCATTAATTCAAATCGAAAGATATTAATGTTTAAGTTTAATATCCTCCTTTGCTCAGGAAAATTAGTCGTTACAGTCATTCGTGGGGGATTGTTAGAGAATGACTTAGGATTTTGCCCTTGAGAGTATCACTTGGTGATTGTCCCACATAGGAAGTTTTGTAGTTGGGAAAAGTATTTTTATACAATCACTCTTCCCTAGATTTATAAAACTAGTTAAGGTGGTACAAGGACTTCTCCCCACACGCGCGCCGCCGCCGCCGTCCGTCCGTCGGTCGGACGGACGGGCTCGGGCAACCGCGCTCGCGCGTAATAGAGAAGGTGGTTTTATCTTTTTGGGCAAAAATCCTTCTTCTTCTTATAGTTTCTTTTATAAACCGAACCGGGTCCAGGCGAACCGAACCCGTGTGGTCAGAGTCAGCAGTCAGCGTTCCGTTCCGTTCGTTGAGCGTGGCTTCCGTCCGTTCGTTGAGGCGTGCAGACACGTGTCGCTCACAGCATGCTCCTTGGACCTGCAGTTATGCCAATGTGGTTACAGCTTCTGCTATAAAAGAAGCTTTGAGGAAAGTTCCATTCATCATCATTTTCCATTCCTCCATTTTCTCTTCTCTTCCTCCAATCCTGAGCAAAGTCTATAGTTCTTGATTCCAATCCTTCTCTCTCGAGTGCACGAACGAGGAGGGTGTTGTGTTAACCTTGGGGAGCAACCGGTATAAACGATTTAGCACCGTGGTCGTGCCGAAATTGCTTTCAAGGCAATGGTTTACACCACGACACAACAACTGTGTTTTTCAATTTCGGTTTTACATATATAATATATAAAACATGTTTTTTCTTTCTTACAAATTTACAATTATATATGATTATTAGGACAAGTATTGTCAATAATAAAAAATTATTGACCATATTATTTTACTTTTATTTATAAATGATTATATAATCCGAATAGTTTGGATATTTCTTTTTTCAGAGGTCGTTTGGATATTAAATTAGACTCAGATAACATTAATTTGAAAAATTAAACTTGCATTAATTAGGTAGACTTGTTTATCTTAAATTAAAAATATGTTTTCTCAAAAAAAAAAATTTAATATGTTTATATCAACCCATTCGAATATGATTTAGTGGCAAGAGAGCGATGATTTAAAACTCAAAAGAAGAATTCTTCAAAAAAAAAAAAAAAAAAAAAAAAAACTCAAAGAAAGAAAAAGAAAAAAAAAAAAAGAGATTGATGGTTGATATTAGATCTCCACTCATCTTTTCAATGTAAAATCTTCAACATTTTTTTTTGGATCGAATATCCGTTTGGATTTAATGGGCTCTCATACCATGTTATCCAACCAATTGACAATGAGTGAAGACTCATTTATCTTATAACTTGAGAGATCTCCACTTATCTTTTCAAGGATCCTCAACAGTTGAATTTCCACTTTTGCAATAATTGAACTAAAGAAAATGCCTATCACGGGTCATATAAATATAGGATTTTAGAGGAATCCGTTAACTTATTATTTACTTTTTTTTAGAAGTTTGAAAATTTAAATCTCAAAGTGAAACTCATTTATCTACCTTCTAAACTAAACAAATATAAACTTTCTAAATATATCGTTTGTCTCAATATCCCATTCTCAAATTTGATTTCAACAATACAAATAATTTCAACAATCGTCATTAAAAAAAAAAAAAAAAAAAAAGGTTGGGTGATTCGGAATTAATTTAGCTGCTAAAAATTGCACAATTAAATCAATCCTTCCAAAGACCTTTTTCCTCTGAGAGATTTCACATTGCCTTTTAATTATCTATTCTATCTGCATAGCCATAAAAATGTGATCCGATTATTATAATAATAATAATAATAATTTTTTAAAAAAAAAAAAAAAAAGTTAAAATTTAGTTGAGGCAAAAAATTAATTGGAGTTTTTTAGTAGGATTTGTTCTTACGATATTGCCCTTCTCGGATGTGCAGACTGGCCTCCTTGGTGGAAGCTGTGGCTTTGGGGTCCTCTGGTAATTAAAAGAAAAAGTCAGGGCATACTTGGTATATACACTTCTTTTTTTAAAAAAAAAAACGTAAATTAGATAAAAACTAATAATAATGTATATTTTAGAAACAAAAAATATATAGAGTACCTGCAGCTTAGGCTGAAGTTTTTCAACGGCCACACTGTTACAAAGCCCTGCTCCTTGCTGTTTAATACCAGTCTAAATTAAAATTAGAGTTTGTTTGATATTTTACCCTTCCTGTCTAATTTGTTTACTTTTAATAAACAATATTTTAATTGTATTTAGATTCCTTTTCATGAGTGTTCAACAATGGCAGGAATGGACATCGATCTTTGATATGGTAATTGGTATCTTATCTTAATAAGCTATATAGGGATTAACAATTTGTATTTAGATTCTAGCTCATAAAGTAAAAGTTTTGAAACCATATTTACATATATTTTTTTTTAGTTTTTTCATATCCTAAATTTTCTACCAAACTTAAGAAGAAGAAAAAAAAAAAAAAAAAAAACATGGGAAAAATACACTTTTGGTCCCTGAGGTTTGGGTTAAGTTACACTTTGGTTCCTGAGTTTTCAAACTCAACAAAAATACCCTGAGGTTTGAGATAAGAAGCAATTTGGTCTCTGCCGTCCAATTTTCCGTTAAACCTTAACGGGCTGCTGACGTGGCACCATTATTTTAATTAATTTTTTTTTATTTTATTAAATAAAATTATATTTAAATAATAAAAATATTATTTTTTTTATTTTTTAAAAATTCTTTCTCTCTCTACCTTTCTTTCCCATCTTCTTCTCTTCTCCATTATACTTCTTCTTCTCCACATCCCTTGAACCCTAACCCTACCGTCGGCAGCCACCAGGCACCGGTCGCCGGTCGCTGGCGGCTAACCTTTTTTTTTTCTCCTTTTTCCTCATATTTCTTTTCTTGTCCTTCCTTTTTTCTTTTTCCTCAATGCCAGCGAACCCACGACAAGTCTAAATCAACACCCACCACAGTGCTTAATCGGTAAAACCCACCCCGACAACACTCTAGAACTCACACCGACGAACAAACGAGACCCAAAAAATGGCGATAAATTGAGATCTGGAATGTATTTTTCCCCACCCTCTGTTTCAGTGTATTTTTGCCTCTCTGTTTCAGCGTTTTAAAAAACAAACCCACGACTACTCGTCGCGCGTTCAGCTGTTGTCCAACCCAAATCTGGAACGAGAACCCATCAGTCGCTCAAGTCGCGTGTTCAGCCGTCGCACACGTTGCACATTCAGTCGTCACTCACGTTGCGCGTTCAGCCGCTGTCTCACGCCCGCGTTCAACCACTTGACCCAGATCTAGAACCAGTTCAGCCCTGTCGCTCACCGCACGTTCAATACTGTTTTTTTTTAAAGAAAAGATGGAATGAGCCCAGATTTCTAGACTTGGAATGAAATTTCGGTCTGAAACGAAGTTCCTGGATTTTTTTTAATAAAAAACAGTAAGAAAAGAAGGAAAAAGGAAGGACAAGAAAAGAGAGATGAGGAAAAAGGGAAAAAAAAAAAAAAAAAAAAAAGTAGCCGTCGGTGATCGGTGACTAGCGGCCGGAGGCTGGTGTGGCTGCCTCCGGTGGGTTAGGGTTGAAGAATTGACGTGGAGAAGAAGAAGTATAATGGAGAAGAGAAGGAATTTAAAATAATAATAATAATAATATTTATATTATTTGAATATAACTTTATTTAGAAAATTTTAAAAAAAAATTATTAAAATAATGGTGCCACGTCAGCAAACTGTTAGGGTTTAACGACAGAATAGACGGCAGGGACCAAATTGCTCCCTATCTCAAACCTGAGGGGTGTTTTTGTTGAGTTTGAAAACTCAGGGACCAAAGTGTAACTTAACCCAAACCTCAAATGTATTTTTCCCAAAAAAAAAAACATTAAATAAAACATGTTTTCATTTTGAATTCATTATTTTGGATTACCAATCAAATAGCACCCTAAATGATCAAAAGGTTAAATTACAACTTTAATCCGTGAACTTTTTTTTTTTAGTTCAACAATTTAGAGGTGGAGAGATTCAAATCGTTAACCTATTGGTTTATGGTATATGCTAACTACCACTGATCTAAGCTCACTTTGATCCTAAACTTTTTAAAACATGTCAAAGATCATACCCAAAGTTGAAAGTTCAAGAACACATTATATACTTTATTTTTATACCAGTATTATATACTTTTTAAAGTATAGGGACTTATTAGATACTTTTATTTACGTTAAGACTAGGACCTTTTCTTTTCTTTTCTTTTCTTTTTTTTTTTCTTTTTTTTTTAATTCAACATATGGGGTTGGGAAATTTGAACATATGACCTCTTTGTCATTAAATACATAAGTTTTTTTTTTTATTATTATTATTATTTATATACATGTGTGTTACTATTAATTTATTTGGTGTTATAAGTTGAAAAAATAAATAAATAAAAAGTGGAAACATTTTCAAAAAAAAAAAAAAAAAAAAAAAAAAAAGTACCTTGCATAAGGCCCAGTCTGCGGAATCAAAGAAGGCACGTTCGTGGTCCTAAATTAAATTATAAAGCCAAATTATGTTAACAAAGTCACAAAAAGGAAATGATTGAATGAAACCACTCATTTTTTTCATTACCATTACCTTTGAAATCAATGGCTTCTTCTTTGGAGCCAGTCCCCCGTATCTGTTCCCACTTCCTGCTCTTGCTTCCTGTATTTTTTTTTTTTTTTAACCATAAAAATATCAATAATATTCCCTTTTTTAAAAAAAAAAAATCAATAATATTTATCAAGCTAACCACCGTAAAATATTATTTTTTTAAAAAAAAAATATTGGAAAATACTTTATTTGAAATTATTACTTGAAAAAAACACTTTCAAATAAAAATATTTGTACCGTCACTTTAACGTAAAGAAACTCACTCTTTACAGGAAGCAAGCAACCTTTTTGCTTCAAACGGAAAAATATTTCAAGTTTGTTATTTTTTTAACGTATTTCAACGTATTTCAAGTCAAGATTGTTATTTTTTTAAAAAATGACAATGTTGGTTAAATTAATCACTTACCATTCCAATTTTCAACTTTGCATGTATATACTCCTTACTACTTGAACATTAAAACTTTTTAATATATACATTTGAATTCCTAGTCAAATTCTAAAAACAAAACAAGTTTTTGAAAACTACTTTTTTTTAGTTTTCGAATTTTGCTTGGTTTTTAAAAACAATGAAAGAAATGTATTAGAAAAACAAAGAAACTTGTAGGTGGAAGTAGGATTTATAAGATTAATTTTCAAAAACAAAAAACCAAATGGTTATCAAACGGAGTCTAAAATTTCTGGATTCCATCTCAAAAGATAATGAAAGGACTTCAGTCAACCATAAATTATCACGTCATTAGTTAAAATTAATGATGAAATTACAAATGATTAAATTTGAGATTAATTATAAATTGACATGTACCCTTAATTTAATGGTCAATTATTAAAATTTTAAGATCAAATGTCCCTTTGATCAATTAATTTGATCAAATTTAGATCCGAATGTCCAAATTTTATGTCAGTTGAGTTAAGCTCATGTTAGCGTGTTTTCAATTTTATATTTAATAGATCAGTTAATTTTTAATTTTTTTTTTATGATATAGAATTTATGTTTAAGACACAAGAATTAAAAGTTTGAAGAGAGTAAAGTTATAATTTAATTGACAATGAAGGTAATATAAAATACACCAAAATCGTAATCCCTCTACCGACATATTGAAAGAAAGTAAAAATAATGAGAATAATAATAATAATAATAATAATCCAACGTGGAAAGGCATGTGGGTGTGTGCCCTTTGACAAAAAGTCACAACTTGTATTATTATTAAATTAAATGTGGGTCCTTTTTAACTTCCATTCGTCTCTTCTCATAATTCATTGCCGATGAGACAACTTGCTTTATAAATACGATGATTAAACCCAACAAACAAAATGAACCATCCTCTCAATGTTTTTCATTTTATATCCATATTTTCCCATTCATTCAAGGCTAAATTATAAAAAATACTCGTGAATTATAGAGTTGGTTTCAATTATACTCCTGGAAAATTTTCAGAATTTTCATTTTAACTCTTGAAGTTTAAAGTGACCTTTAGAGACATTTTCGATCCCTAAAATTTATAGATTAAAAATGATGTATTTGCATGTGTTTTTTATATTGTTTTCTCTACGTATATGTTCAGATATGTTCATATAAGTAACAACACATATGCAAACACACTATTTTTCGTTTATAAATTTAATGAAAAAAATGCTTTCAATGGTTGTTTTGAAACAAAATTTAAACTTCGAGGGCTAAAATGAAACTTTTGAAAGTTCAAGAGTATAATTAAATTCAATCCCATAATTCAGGGGTATTTTTGATAATTTAACCTTCATTAAATTATACGGTTTTAAAATAAATTTATATTTGAAAAAAAAAAAACCAATTTTGTAAATTATGTTTTCATTGGTTATAGTTTACCTAGTTAAGACATGTATTTTTCATCTAGATGTTAGAATTTCCACTCCACATATTTTTAAACTAAAAAAAAGGGTTAATTTTTCATTTAGTTAAACTCCACAAATATTTTTTTAACGATCTGGATTTTTTTTATTCTAGAATTTTGTAAACAATTATTTTAATTTGTTTTTTTTTTAGGAGAACAATTATTTTAATTTCAATTGAATAAAAGTGTTAATGTTCATTATTACCAATCATCCTAGCACAGTTTATCAAAATGTATGTAACTCAAAAAAAAAAAAAAAGTTTATCAAAATGTATAAAAAGAAAAGGATTAAACTTTGCCAAAACTAATAGTCTATACAATAATTTTTTGTGATAAAAGCTTGATTTTTTTTAGTAATAAGTGTGGGAGGTGAAGTATGATGATCTGAATCTTCGAACTCAAAGAAATAAGTAAATGTCAATTATCATTTTTCTCAAAAAAAAAAAAAAAAAAAAAAGTAAATGTCAATTACATGAGTTATGTCTCATAATAATGCTTAATTTTATAAAAAGGAATATCAGATTATTAATTAAAATATGAAATCTTAAATGAATGATATACTTGTTTTAATACAAAACAATCACGTCACTTTATTAAATACAATACCGATTACCAGGTGGTAGAATAAAATGAGAAGAAAAAGAAACCGATACTGATATTCAAAAAATTCTCTTAAAAACTATTCGAAAAACATCACTTTTTAAGTGTTAACAAGTAAAACATATCATACCTAAGCCAAAAAAAAAAAAAAAAAAAAAAAAAAAAAAAAAAAAAAAAAAAAAAAAAAAAAAAAAAACCTAAGAACCTTAAAATTTAAAATAAATAAATAAATAAATCATGACCTACGGATGGAGCATCGCCAAAGTTTCAAGATTGCAACTTGACGGTCCATTAAAGGGACTACGGGCTAGTTACTTTTATGGGGCCCACTAACCAAGGCCACGCAAATTTCATTGGCCCTCATGTATTTGGCATTTTTTTTTTCCTTAAACCAAAAGAAAATGACTTAATTCTTTTTCTTCTTTTTTTTTTTTGTTGAATTAATTCTTTTTCTTTTTCTTACTTACAAATATTTTCCTCAAAATAAAAGATAAAACATTATTGTAAACTATTTAATTAATATTTTATAATAAATTTAATAAAATAATTACATGCTTAAATTATATAGTTTAAAATTTGACTTTATTCGGGTTTAAATTTAAATAATAGGTCGAACTAAAATTTTAATCTTCCACTTTTTTTATCTTTGTGTCCATATTAAAAAGTCTCTGAACTTCATAAATCTTTAATAAATTTTTTAACATGTTTAACCATTTTTAAAATTAACGGATATATTAAATATAAGATTAAATTTAGTGTCTAATTAGATAATAAATTTCAAATAAGACACCAACTAATATTTGAGAAAAAAAAAATAAATATGTGATTAGTAGAAGACTCAAATTCAAGGTAAAGTACCAAAGTGAAAGCAAAAATTGACATGTAGTCTCGATCATGAGGTCAGAAGTTCGAATCCTTCCCCTCAAATATTGTTGAATTAAAAAAAAATGAAGATAAAATAAATTATATTTAAAAAAGAAGATGAAAAATAAAAAGAATTGAATGTACCTGGTTTTGATGGAAGGGGAAGTAGTTATCTCCTCCGTTGCTTTGATGATCCGCCATAGCTGATTTCCTATCAAAATCCAATAACGCCGCCATAGTTAACCAAAAGGAAGAAGAAATTCACCGATTCATGACACAGAGATTAAACTCGACTCGGCCGAGTCGTGTTAGGGCAGCGACTCGGTCCGAAAAGGAAATTCAGAGCTCTTTGATCGATGAATCGATTTCGTTTCGAGTTCTGATGAAAAAGAAAACTGGTTCGGCCATGGCGAAATAGAAGAACGAAATTAGAGAGAGAAGTACCTTAGAGAGAGAGAGAGAGAGAGAGAGATAAAATTGAAATGAAGAAATGGATAGATGTGGAAGGGGAAGAATAATAACGGGCGGTTGAGTAAAGAGGATGGCTCACAAGAATATGTACACGATCGTTTTGAGGTTAATATTGTATATACTTTTCAATTCTTTTTTAAAACTATTATATATTTTTTTCAAAATTTTAAATTTGTCCGTGAAATTCGTCAATTTTCAAAAATTAATATAGAGTTAATTTGAAAGTTCGTTCCTAAATGAGATTTTTTTTTAGTTGTTTGGGTAAATAGTAAAATAGACTAAAATAGTTGCAAATATAGCAAAATCTAAAAATATTTGCAAATATAGTAAAATTGAAGTCTATTCACAAGTATAATTATTGCTGATAGACACAATTCCATCGGGGTCCCTAGTTTATCATTAATAGATTACCTGCATTATGATTAAAGCTATCAGTGATAGATTTTCCAAAACTATTTGTAAATATAACAAAATTAAAGTCTATAAGTGATAGAATTCTATAAACGATGGACTTTAATCACAATTGTAATTGTTGGTGATAGATTATTCTATTAGTGATAGTAGTCTATCACTGATAGACTACATGCATATGGATTGAAATCTATCAGTGATAGATGTCCCTCATAGATAGATTTGTCATATTTGTAATTTTTTTTTTTTAAATAGCTATATTTGCAAATAACAAACTTTAAATTGCTATCCATCACACTAACTCATTTTTTATATGTTTTTAAACATCAACTCGTTTCGTTGATGATATGATAAAATTCGGTTTGCTTAGGCTCCACTTGATTTTTGGTTTTTTTTTTAAAATTAGGCTTGTTTTCGACCAATTTGCTTACAATAGTTTTCATCTTTTATTAATGACTCATTTGAATTCCTAACCAAATTCAAAAAACAATAACAAGTTTTTGAAAATTATTTTTTCTAATTTTCAAAGGTTGACTTGATTTTTGAAAATATGAGAATGAGGTAGATAATAAAACAAAGAAACTTATAATAAATGTATTATTTATCAGTTAAATTTTAAAAACCAAAAATGAAATAGTTATCTAATGAGACTTGGTGATTTAGAAAACAATAGATTCAAAAAAAAAAAAAAAATTGTATTCTATACATATTCAAGACAAGTGTTGGGTAGTTCAATTTAAGTGAAATCTTCATTTTCAAATTTCAAATTTGAAATTTTGAAAATTTGAAAAATAATATATATATATTCAGAAGTTATGCTGTTTGGATTATCAAATAAAAAATAAAAAATTTAATCCAACGGTATATATATATATATTTTGAAATATAATCCAACGGTATATTAATAGGTCCTGATACTTTTGTCAATGACTCAACTTTTTTTAGTTTAGCACATCAAGGAATAAAAATACAAATATTTAACCTTTCATTGAAAGTATATGTCTTAATCTTCATAGTGAGCATAATTCAATGGTACTTGACATGTATCTTCGATCGAGAGGTCAGAAGTTTAGAGAGGGAGAGAGGAAAAAAAAAAGTACGATCCAATCATCCAAAACTTTTGTCTCCACTTATTTTTTAAAAAACATATATGGAACTTAAACGAATTTTTTCTCAAGTATAATTTTTGTAAAATAATAAGTAATAGCTTATTTTTTTTCTTTTATATATAAAACATACAAATAAAAATATTGGGTCAAATTATAAGATCAAATTGTCGGTCTTTTAAAAATAAAAAAAATAAATACATGCTGTTTGACTCGCTAATGTTTGGATAAACTCACAACTTTGTCAACGGAAGACTAAGCCGATGAACCGCCCAATCTTCTCTCGCGTGAAACACCGAGATGACACGTTGAGTTTAAGTACTCTGATTTTGAAATATCAAATTTTGATTTCTTTTCTAATTTTTTTGGAAATCTAAAATGGTTAAAATAATAAGTTTCAACTCAAATTGGTTTAATTTTCTAAAAAAAAAAAACTCAAATTGGTTTCAAAGAGGAAATCGAAGAGCTCAACAATATATATATATATATATATACACACACATACAATACTTGCTTAATAATAATTTTATTTGATATTTTATTTTTCCAAATTCTACCAAACAAACTTTCAAAACTAAAAAAATAATTTCTAAAAATACATGCAAAAAGTTATTCCAAAATTTCTAATTTGATGCCAAAACGAGCTTAGCTCAGCGGTAATTGGCATGTACTCTCGACCATGAGGTCAGAGGTTCGAATCCCCCCACCCCCAAATGTTGATGTACTCAAAAAAAAAAAAAAAATCTAATTTGATGAATCGCCTCACACACAAGACTTGACAATTGAGCTAAATACACAATTAATTTTAAATAATAAAAACAACTTTTTAAGTTAGAAAACTTAAAATATGAAATTATTATAAGGGAAAAAAACAATTTTGACCCCTGAACTTCGCAGGTTGTAGCAATTTTAATCCTAAACTTTCAATTTTAGCAAATTGAACCCCAAACTTAACAAATTGTATCAATTTGAACCTCCAACAAGAAAAAGTCCTCTAAAATAAATTTTCTTCAATATTTTATTTATAAGAAACCAATTCAGATACAATGTGAATTAAAGAAAAAAAAAAGAAATAATCAATTACATATGGTGGTTAAAAAAAAAGTTAACCAAAGGTATACATTGTAACACTTATGCAAGTTTAGGGTTAAAATCGATACGATTTGATAAGTTTGAGGTTCAATTTGATGAAATTGAAAGTTCAGGGTTAAAATTGATACTAATTGTTAAGTTTAAGGTTCAATTTGATGAAATTGAAAGTTTAGGATTAAAATTGATACAACCCCTCAAGTTTAGGGTTAAAAATGAATTTTTTCCTTATTATAATTTAACTCAATATTTTTAACTCTAAAAAAATTAAAAATTATAATATATATGAATAGAAGTTTTATTTCCAATTGATGTCAATATGTCATCTTAATTTAAGAAAATAAAACATTACTATATAAAAAAAGTTTGTTCCATTGTAAGAGACCCATTATTTCAGAATTTGATTAGTAAAAAACACTTATAATTTATGAGTGTTTTTTGTTTCTTTTTTGAGTTCAACAACTATGGAAGGTCGGAGATTCAAACCTCTGACTTCTTGATCAATGATATATATCAATTATCGTTGAGCTATACTAATTTTTTTTATTTAATTTATGAGTAATTTGTTCAAAGAATTTTACAATATTTAAGGAAGATTTACATGTGACAGTTTCATATATTTATATAGTGATTTATCAAATTAAAAGTTCAGAGTTAGAATTCTACCTGTTCTTATTGGTTTTTGTAATTATCTCTTAAAATAATTTTAGAATTAAATAAAGAAAATCTTAAAAATAAAAATAAAAATAAAAATAAAACTCGTTAATGGTTTTGACTAGATCAATCCAGTGCTTATCTATGGGTAGCAAAAAGCGTATAAAACGAATAACCTCCAAACCAGGGAACTATTTTTTCTTTTTCCTTTAAAAAAAAGAAAAAAAAAGGAAGGAAGAAGAAGAAGAAGAAGAAGAAAAAAAAAAAAAAAAAAAAAAAAAAACCTCTGCAACTTTGACAAATAAAAATGCACTTTGAAATTTATGGTAAAAAAATAAACACGTCTTCTTTGATTGTTAGGTTTGGAATTGGGTAATTAATCACTACGGCTTTTTTTTTTTTTTTAAAGAAAAAAAAAACTAAAAACGTATTTACTTTACCATTAAATAGTCTAAATTTAGTTAATAAAATATCGGTCAATAGTTTTGTTGGTTAAATTCAAGGGATATTTGAACATATAGCAAAAAAACACTAAATATATTGTAAAAATAAAAAAAAGTAAAACTATTTATAGAAATAGCACAAAGTGACGTTAAGTTACAAAAATACCATTTTTATTGGTAACTATCTAATAGAAAGAATTATCAATGTGATAGACATTGATAGAAAAGATTATACGGAGTCTATCAGTGTCACTCATGATAGTCACTAATACACCAAATGAATCAGAGTCCATCAGTGATACACACTATTATACGGAGTCTATTAATAGTTTATTAGTGTCTATCACGGATAGCTACTCATAGACTTTAATTAATTGATAGTCATTGATAGACTTCAATTATTAGAATCTAACAATGATAGGCACTGATAGAAAGGATTTTACAAAGTCTATCAGCATAAGAGTCTATCAGTGAAAGATACTGATAGGCTCTAATTATCAAAGCACTGATAGAAAGGAATGTACATAAATTTGTACAATTCACACACATTTCAAAATTAAATAGGGGTAAAACGAGAATTATTAAATTTTATTCTAATAAATTACCATATTTGTTATTATTTTTACATTGTGCTATATTTGTAATTAGAAAAATCCTAATTGCCGCCTCATGTCATTTTCCTAAATTCAATTGATCGAAGATCCTTAATAAGGTTGAAATCTCCCAAATTTTATTAGGTTCAAATACATTTTTTTTAAAAAATATCCCAACTTTATTAAATAATAAATATGTTTCAAAGCCAACATGAACATAAGTCAACTATATCTTGTACTAATGACAAAAAAGATTTATGGTTCGAATCCTCACTCCCGCATATTTAAAATATATATGTATGCTAAAAAAATATGATAAATAATGTGAGAAGAGTTTTATACACTTGAACCCTTTTGTCGAGGATCTCACATTGAAAAGATAGGTGAAGACCTCACAATTTTATAAAATAGATGAGTTACTCCACTCATTGTCAACTGGTTTTGAGATGTAACCCATGTTATCTAATACTTTTTGTTTTTGCAAACTTGAGTACACAACTTAATTGATATATTTTTATGTTTAAGACATATATTATCCATCAAAAGTTTTAAATCCTCATCTTAACTATTGTGGAACTAAAGTAGTAGTAGTAATAGTAATAATAATAATAATAATAATAATAATAATAATAATAATAATAATAATAATAATAATAATAATAATAATAATAATAATAAAAAAAAAAAAAAAGAATCCGAGCAAAACACTCTTTTTTTATTAAACAAAAAAAACAAAAGTACCATGTAACTATAACAAATCCAACCACTACTAGTCTACTACAACTGGTTAATATTTCTCATTTCTAGAAAATAGTAAAGAAATTTCGTTCATTTGACTTTATTATTAAAAAAAGTCAAAGTCAATTTTTTTTTCCCTCTAGTGTGCCAAAAGATGATACCAATTAATATCAATTGGCACACAAAAAATAAAATACTTAAAATTGACCAAAACCATCAAAACTTATTCAACTTAATATTAAAGTGAAATCTTTTTTTTATTTTTTATTTTTTATTTTTAGATGTGAAATCTTCATATTCTTGAAACATTGTTATGCACATTTTTTAAATATCCACGTGGTTGCATATTGCCCACTAAAAATGTCACATGGATAAATTTAAATTGTCATTGTCCAAAGTACAACCACAAGGTTTCTAATATTACCATATTCCAAAGATTCTTTTTTTGGGTAAAATACCTTTTTGGTCCCTCATGTTTCGGGTCAGTTTCTAATAGGTTCCTAGGTTTCAAAATCTGACAATCAAGTCCCCAAATTAAAGAAATAGTTCAATTTAATCCCTATGCCGTTAGTTTTTAACAGAGTGATGACGTGGCAGTTTGTTATAAATAAAATAATTATTTTTTAATTAAAATAATAATAAAATTAAAAAAAAATAAAAAAATCTCACCTCTCTCCTCCTCCAATCTATTCCCTTCCCCTTCCCCTCCCCTTTTTCCTTTCCACCGTCGGTGACCTTCTTCTTGTCGCCACCGCCACCGCCACCGCCACCTCCTTTTCTTCTTCTTCAAAACCACCGAACCCACCCTCTTCCTTTTCTTCTTCTTCAAAAACAAACCCACAGAACCCACCATTTGACGTGCCCTGATTTTAAAAGACATATCGAACATCTTCTCGCCAAATTCTACAACTAGACCACCAAGTATGCTGGGATCAATCTGGCAAACACAAGAGCACTGTTAGAATATCTCAAAAGGCATGCGGCTACATTCATTTTTTATTTTTTTGATAAATACATTCAAAAAATTTGAAACCTAAAAAGTTTCCAACCAAAGTACCTTCGGCTCGAGCTTAACCTTCTTGCCTTGTCCAATTATATCTTGCAATGTCTCCTTCAATTCTTTCTCTTCTTGTGGAGGAATGGGCCGGTAAAAACCCACCCCCACCCACAGAACCCACAAACCCACAGACCCGAAATCCCTTCCTCTCCCTTCCCCTTCTCACTGGTGATAGTCCGCCGCCGCCCTTCTTCTTCATCTCCCCCACCTCCGAACACCCACAGAGCATCAACAAAACTGAGGAGGCGAGGGAGAGAGAGGAGGGCGATGGTCGGCGTCAGATTTGAAAAGGGAGGGTGATGGTCGGCGTCAGATCTGAAAGGGGAGGGGAAGGGAAGGGAAGGGAAAGGGGAAGGAGAGAGCAGAGAGGATCGAAGCTACTTGTCGGCGGCGATTCAAGGGGGCGCATGGAGGGAGAGAGAGGGATTCAAGGTGGTGGGGGAGAGGAAGGGATTCGAGGAGGCGAGGGAGAGAGAGAGGATCGGAGAGAGTTTTTTTTTTTTTTTTTTTTTTTTTTAATCATTTATTTTAATTTAAAAATATTATTTTATTTTTAAAAAGTTGCCACGTCAGCACCGTCAACTGCCACGTCAGCATCGTTAAAAAAATCAACGGCCCAGGGACTCAATAGAACTATTTCTAAAATAGTAGGGACTTGATTGTTCAATTTTGAAACCTAGAGACCTATTGGAAACGAACTCGAAACATGAGGGACCAAAAATGTATTTTACCCTTCTTTTTTTATGAAAGATGTATTATATAGTATATACAAATTTTCAATGAATTTTATTTCATGTCAATTTGAACATAGCTCAACTGTTTAAAAACATGTATTATTGAACTAAACAAAATGACTTTTTTTCTTCATTATGCAATTCAACTTGTTTTTGGAACTTTATATATAGTTCAATTACAAGTTTAGTCTCTGGACTTTTAAGATTGTGACAATTTGGTCCCTGAACTTTAGAAAATATCAAATAGGTCATTGAACTTTCAATTTTGTATCTAATAGATCCTTAAACTTGAACTTACAATGTTGTGTTTAATATATCCTTGAATTTTAAAAAGTATCCTGCAAATTCTTAAACTTTCATTCTTGTCTCTAATAGATTCTTTAACTTTCAATTTTGTGTCTAATAAGTCGTTTAGCAACTTGACATTTTAAAAAATTCACAGGCCCTACTAGATATAAAATTAAAAGTTTAAAGTCTCAATATACCTATTAGACACAAAATTGAAAGTTTAAGGGTTTATTCTTAAAGTTCGAAGGCCAAATTAACGCAACTTTAAAAGTTCAAGGACTAAACTTATAATTTAACCTATATGAGTGTGTTTTTAAATAAGTCACAATATAAACACTTTTAGGAGAAGTGCTTCTAACTGTTTTTTCTCTATTTAAAAAAAATTGGTTTAAGAGCCCTTTTTAGTCCCTAAAAACATTTTAGAAAAAAATACTTTTTTGTCCATGAGTTATAGGTGTGTTTGGTCATCAGGTTTTCAAAATAGAACCTTTTAATACACGAGATTTGAGAAATAAGTTTAAAAGGTCCATAAGTTTTCAAAATGAACATTTTTCGTCATTGAGTTTTGAGAAATAGGTTTAAAAGGTCCATCATATTATTTTTTCAACTTGTTTAAATTAATATTTTTTTAATATTGAATGAGTTTTTATATTAAAAAATAAAAAATTATTTAATTTAAAAAATTGAAAAAAAATAATATGAGCAACTTTTTAAATCTATTTCTCAAAACTTAGGGACTAAAAACAATTTATTTTGAAAACTTAGGGACTTTTTAAACATATTTCTCAAAACTCTAAGATTAAAAAGATCTCTTTTGAAAACTCAGAAATCAAAGGCACCTATTGCTCAAAGGACGAAAAATGTAATTTTCCCAAACATTTTTAGAAAGCACTTTTATCTGTCAAATGAAGAGAGTATAACAGAGAGATATGAGATAAAGAAATTCGAAGTATAACACAATAATAATCCATACTTGATTACTAATGAGACAGAATTTGCCTGTCAATCACAAATTTACACTTTGAAAACTACATGAACTGCCCCTCGCAATTTTGCTGCGTTGAGGCAAAATCATATTTCAATACACACATCTTATAATCACAATTACTTCCAAATTTCTTCACAAATAATGATTCCCCCCCCTTCTTTTTCAACCTATTTGATTCTATTCTATATACAACAAATTACAAATTCCCTCTGTAATTTACCTTTAATTCTATATAATCAACGTAATTAGGGCACACAGCACCATCAACATTTTCGACGGTGTTCAAATTCAATCAGAATTTAATATCCTGTAAATCAGCCTGAAGAGAAATCGAATGAGTAAGATCTCCAATGTGGAGAGTGTGCTCACCAGTCGGAATTCTTCGAGTTCCAAACTGATCGACTCGGCTAAGATGATCGCAGACACGAACTCCGATTCTGACTCGCTTCTGAGATCCGGCCATTACATGAACCTTTTCGAATCCGATCAAGTGCTTCTCGGGCGACCAGTCCGCGTTCGGAGCCGTTGCGAAGACGAGAACGGTGTGAGATCCGTCGAGGGTTCCGGTGTTCTTGACGTCGATCTGAAGGCCGAGATCGGAGATTGAAGCGCAATCGGCGTGAGAGAGTTTGATTGCGGTGAGAGAGAAGGTGGAATTGGGAATGGGAGAGAGATTGTTTGAGAGAGGAATTGAGAGTTTTGTTGGGGCTTCGGCTATGGAGTGGGTGAATTTTGAGTAGCTTAGACCGAACCCGAATGGGAACACGACCGGGCCCTTGTAGAACCGGTAGGTCCGACCCGGATAGCCGATTGACGGGTTGGCTCTTAGGCCCATGTTTGTCATTGGGACCTTCGCTAGGTAGCTCTGTGGGTACCAAGTCATGGGCAATTTTCCTCCTGCAAAATTTCAATATGTCGTTAATAAAAAGTTATAAACTCGAATTTGGTTTATTTTGATATATGTGCTTTTTAGAATATTTATTTTAGTTTTTCTTTTGTGGACTTTGGTCTATTTTACTTTCAAATTAAAAACAAGTTAAAAATCACTTTTAGTCCATGATGTTTCTGGAAAGTAACAATTTAGTCCTTGAATTTTGATTTGTAAGGATTTAGTTCCTGTACTTTCAATTTTGTAACGATTTATTCTCTGTACTTTCAATTTTGTAACAATTTAGACCATGAACTTTAATAAGTAACAATTTAGTCCCTATACTTTCAAATTTGTAACAAGTTAGTCCTTATCGTGAAAAACTAATGTAAAAATATAATGAAATTTCTTACCTAGATAGATTAATAACCAAATTTGGGACCCAATTTGTTAATAAATTACAAAGTTTAATAATTAAATAATAAAAATCGACATTCAATTTTGATGTTTTTTTTGCGACAATGATTAAATTGTTACAAATTTGAAAGTATAGAGACTAAATTGTTACTTAATAAAGTTCAAGGACTAAATTGTTACAAAATTGAAAGTATAAAGACTAAAACATTACAAATTAAAGTCCAGGGATGAAATTGTTACCTTCATGAAAGTTTAATGACTAAAAGTGATTTTTAACCTAAAAACAAAATCACCGATAAAATAATAAAAATTAGCCATAAACTGAAAATTAGAAGAGGGAAGAATTGAATGAGTACCGGGATTAATGGCGCCAAACAGCACTTCAGCAATGGCGGCGCCACCAGCTTGACCAGGGTACCCAGCCCATAGAATCGCACTAATTTTCGCATCATTTTTCGCAAACGAAACATCAATCGGCCCACCGGACATCAAAACCACCACCGTCGGCCCTCTCGAAGCCCTCGCCACTCTCGAAACCAATTCCTGTTGATACCCAGGCAATAGCAGCCCATTCCTATCTCTGAACTCCGCTTCGATCGACTGGTCCAAACCCACCACCACCACCGCTGCGTCCGCCTCACGCGCCGCCGCCTCTGCCGCCGCAATCAGCTGATTCCCGCCGCAGCCCACGTCGGCGCAGCCTTTCTGGTGGATGGTCTTAGCGTACCTGGCGATTCCTTGTAGCGGCGAAGTGTATCCGCAGGCCACGCCGGCGTAGTTTCCGATCATGGTGACGGTGGCGTCGGAGTTCGGGCCAATGACCGCGACGGTGCGGTGGCGCGTGGGGGAGAGTGGTAAGGATGCGGCTCGGTTTTGGAGGAGGACGATGCCTTGTCTTGCGGCTTCGAGGGCTAGCTGTTTGTGGGCTGGGGTGCAGACGTCTTTTGGGCCCAAGTGGCCGTAGGGTTGGGCCGTGGGCTCGCCGTCGAACATTCCCAGCCGCATTTGGACGGAGAGTAAGTTGGCTAAGGCGTTGTTGAGGTCGGCTTCTTTTAGGAGTCCTCTTCCCACGGCTGTGGCTGTGTGCACCGCCAAGAATGGTCCACAGTCCAAGTCCAACCCTGCAAATCAACCCTACAATTAGGGATCTACGGGAGGAATTTGAACCTCTAACCTCTTAAAATAAAAGATTGGATTCCGTACGTACCGGCTTTAATGGTGTAAGCAGCTGATTCTTCCGGCGTACGCGTGAAATGTTGGTTATCGTACATAACTCCAACCGAGTCGCAATCCGATACAATATACCTAATTTCATGGAATGAAAATCAATAATAATAAACTGAATCCAGTGCGGTAATGTGCAGAGTATTCCATGGGGACTCACCCATCAAGGCCCCAAGATCCACGGATAGTGTTTTTCAGTAAATCAGGGTCAGCGCAAGTCGGCTTCCCGTTGACCTGATTGTAAGAGCACATCACACTCGCCACTTTTCCCTCCACCACACAAGCTTTAAAAGGCACGTTATAAGTGTCTTCCAAATCCTGTTTACTCACCTGCCCAACACACAAAAAAAGCCCATCAACATTCAGATTGGGCCTCGGTCCACTAGTCCCTTTTGGGCTTCAGATTCTCAAAAGCCCATTACATACCTTGGCATTGAAATGGTACCGGTCTACTCCATTCCAATTGTCAAGATCATAGGCTGTGTAATGCTTGCAACAAGCTGCCACCTTCAGCCTCTTCCCCTCACCATTGCCCTGCAGCCCTCGGACGTAGCTGGCTGCGTATTTCCCGGCAACGATCGGGTCCTCGCCAGGAGTTTCCTGGCCCCGCCCCCACCGTGGGTCTCGGAATATGTTCACGTTCGGGCTCCAGTACGTCAAGCCTGCCGTTCCTCCGTTGTACATAGCTCTCGCCTCGTCCGAAACCACCTACATATCAACACATTGAAGGAATGTCATTGTCTAAGTTTTGTGGATTTAAGGATTATGGGCAAAATTAAAATTTTAGTCTATTAGTTATTTCTATAGTGGTCAATAGCGGCTATTGAAGGTTAATTGGCGATGGTTGAAAGGTCTATTGATTACTTAATGCAAAGCCAATTTCAATTAAGAGATGAAAATGTGTCAATCGAATATTGGACTTTTCTTCCTTTCTCATTTACGTAACCAGCGACCCTACTGCCAATGGAGAAAGGGAAAAAAACGAATTAATCACTGTTTTCTATTTTTTAATATTTATTTACAATTTTTTTTTATTGTCTGCATATTTAATTTTATTTAATATTAGTATTTTGTTTTTGTTATATTAATTAGAGTTGAATAATATATGGAAGTAGAGAAACTTCAACATATGACTTTTTTTTTTTTTTTTTTTAAGCACTCTGTTTGGAATCTCCTGATTTTGGGAGATTTCAAATCATAATGGATTTGAAATGAATTTTGTTGTTTGTCATCTCAAGAAAGATAATGATTTCAAATCCAAAATGATTTCAAATCATGTTTTGACGTAAAAAATTTTCCCAATTAAAACCATCGGATTTTTGCAGGATTTCTAGGGGGTGAGAGTTAAAATTACTTATTTATCCTCATCATATTTTAATTTTCTATTAATAACTCAAATTAAAAACCTATATTAGTAAATTCTTTTACTTTCTTTCTTTTTCCAACTACCATCCAAACACAAAATTTTAAATACATTCATTTTAAATCTTTCTCGTTCCAAACATGACAAAAAATTTAAAATCATTTCTTGAATTTCAAATCACAAGATTTAAAATCATTTCTTGAACTTTCTTGGTTCCAAACGGAGGGTAACTAATTTAATTATATTAACAATTATGTTTAGAAAAATGAAAATAGTCTAGATAATTTATAGCATTGAAATTAAACAATTTCAAAATTAGACAAAATTTTAACTTTTAATCCACATCGGCGATCATCGGAGAAGAAAATAGAAGAAAGAAAGAAAAACATTAAAAAAAAGGGGTTTGTTGACGGCGATCAGTGTTGAAAAAGAAGCAACCACTCGAGACAAGTTGAAAAAAGAAGAAGAAGAAGTTGGGTGGGAAAGAAAAGGAAAGAGGGGAGAGAAATAAAAAAAAAATATAAAATAATAATATATTTATTATTTTATTATATTTATATTTAAAAAAATTTTAAAAATAATATTTTTAGTAAAAAATATTTGTCAATTCAGCAATCCGTTGACTATTAACAAAAAAAAAAATTAGATGGAAAGACCAAAATAAAACTAAATCTAGAAGCTAAATTGTTGAGTTTAAAAACTACTAAAATAAACTCTAACTTAAAACTCAAGAACTAAAAACTTTTAGAGAAAATATATATAGCATTGAAATTAAACTATTTAAAAATTAGACAAAATTTTAACTTTTAACCCCACATGGAAGACGCACGCTCTGTCAGTTTTGAATTTGACAGAACGATAGGGTCCAGATCTGGTATTCCGACAAGCAATATTGTTTATTAAAATTTATTTAAAAAGGTTTTTTTTTCCTTATTTTAATTATGTGAGAAAGAATAAAGAAAAATAAATATCAAAATTAAGAAAACCAGTTATTCTACTACTTCCCTAACCAGGAGGACCACCCTAAATTTACATTTTCACGGGTTTCAAACGGTAATTTCTGTGACCTTTTTTTAAATTTAAAAAGTATTATTATTATTATTATTATTATTATTATTAATGTATTGGAGGCTTCTGGTCCTAGCATTTGTCTTTTCCCTGATGAGGAATCAAATTTTAATTTTAAAAATATCAACAAAATTGGATAATTTAATTAAAAAATATCTAATTAGATATATCCATCGATTAATTTTTAAAAATAACTTAATTTAAATATTTTATAATTTTATACATCAAATAGATGAAAATATAAGTACAAAAAGCCATCTTTTTCACATAGTTTTCATATGAAAAAAATCATAATAATAATGAAACATCAAAAGTTGGTCTGTGTAATAACTTTAAGAAATCACACTCAAACATCACTTTTAACATCCAAATAAAATAAAATAAAATAAGGTCCCTTCTCTCCCTACCACTTGAAGGGCAGGTTGATAATTCAAATTAACAATATTTCAAGAGATCACCGATCATTGGTTCGATACTATTCTCATCTATTATTTATGAAACATAATTCATAATGCAATTATTTTTCAAGATCTGTTTCATAAAGTTCTCATTTATTATTATTTTTTTTCCTCATTTCTTTTTTTTTTAATAAAGAAAAAAAAAACTTTATTAGAACAAGAAACACAAACTCAATTGGTAATCCTCCCTTATCTCTGTCTTCTAAAATTTAAAATTAGAATCAACAAATTTTAAAAAATAACCTTCCAAACTTTTAATGTTATATTTTTCATTTTTTTTTAAATCAAGAATAATAAAACAATCCTTTTGAAACAAATTGAAATTTTCGATTTTGAAGACATTTCTGAAAATTAAACTAATTATCCAACATTTATTTTCTAAAAAAAAGTAGAAACCAAAAAAAAAAAAAACATAAACATTAAGGAAGTCATCAAAATACAATAACATTAAAATCATAATAATTCAAAATCCATCACACACATACTTGACAATATAAAATGAACAAAACTTGACTGCATATCGGTATATAGAGATTGAGATACACTATTAAAATCTTGACAACTAAAAAAGAGTAAAGGAGAAAATGAGAAAACTTTTTTTTTTATCTCTCATAGTTGGATACAAACATTTCATTATGAATCCGAAGTTTTTTTCATATAAAATCATCAGCCACATTAAAAAAGGTATCCCAATAATTTCTCAAAAAAAATAGATAATATCAAATATTTTATTAAAAAATAATAATAATAATGCGAGAATTAAAAAAAAAAAAGAGAGAGAAAAAATCTGACCCGTCCGATCTCCTGCCAAAGCGACTGATTGAAAGAAGCAGCGGTGGTGATGACTTGAGGAAAGCTAGTGGCGCCAGGGAAGGCCCCACCAAACTTGGTACCGGGGCCCACATTGGAAACACCGTGAAGCGCTTCGGACCACCACTCATATCCTCTAATCCCGAGCCGCGGCACCGCGATGGCATTGTTAACCAGCAGCCGTATTTTCTCCCCCAACGTCAATCTTCCGATCAAATCCCTAACTCTTTCTTCAATCCCCAACGAAACCTTGCAGAACCCCATGTTTCTCGTCGCCGCATTTCGCCCGTCGCATGCGAACGCCGCCCTCCCCTCCGCCGTCGCCGCCGCCGTCATCACCACCACCACTACCACCGCCACCACCATCGATCTAAAATCACAAGCCATAATGATAATTTATTAGAGTGAGTGGGGGTTGATAACGTGAGTGAGAGGGCAGTGGGTTTTTATAGGGAATAATGGCAGTTGCGTTCTTGAGATGGTTTCGATGAGACTGGATATTTTCGCTTTCACGATTGGGTTTCCACGTCGACTCTGCTCGTGAACAAATGGGATTTTTCTTTTTTTAGTTTTTGTTTCCAAATTTTATCTCCCAGCGCTGTATTACGATTCACAGTTAATATAGACTTTATGTCAGTTGAGTTAGGTTGTGTATGAATTTTTTTTTAATTTATTTTTTATGTTGATGTCTGTCTAAGAAAATGACTAAATGAGATTTTTTTTTTTTTTCTTTTCCGTTTGAGGGAAATTAGCAGCTCGTGAAATTGATTTCTGTCCACTTATTTCTGACTTGTGAAAGTTTATTAACAAACTTCGTATAAATGGATAGAGAGTAACTGAATTAACGTGGGGTTTTTTTTTTTTTTTTTTTTAGTTCAATGGATTTTGGAATTTGAACGTTTGGATGATTATCATTAATGTTATTAAATGAGAACTAAAAAAAGAAAAAGAAAGTTATTAGATAGAAGTAAGCAAGTTGTAGACGCAGCTGCGAAGATGGGTGCGGTCACTCTGAGTAGTTACTTAAAAAGGGGAGATTATTAGATATTAAACAGTTAATTAACCACTTTAATCCTTTGTTTAAAAAAATTACTTTAATACATAATAGATCTATACAATTTAAAAAGTTTCTTATCGGAATTTTTTTTTTTGCCAACGTTTGATTATTAAACTTTCAATTTTCTGTATGATAAATTTTTTGTCTTGATCGACTTTTTTTTTAAAAAAAAAGCTACAGATCTATTGTATATAATATTGAAAATTTAGAATCTTATTAAAGAAATATATATATATATATATATATACACTTGGCATCCAAATTGAAAAAAGGCTTAATTTTAATCCTCAGGTTTTTATTTATTTATTTATTTATTATGTAGTCTATAAATTTTGTATTAAATACACTACTCTTTAGTCATTTTAATCGCTAACTTTTTTGACAAAATTTGAATGGGATAACAGCAAGAATAGCTAAAAATAAACCATAGATTTGAAAAAAAACTAAAAATATTTTTTCTTGTAAAAATGGCAAAAGGATAAAAATGGTAATCTACTCTTTGCTATGAACTGACAAAAATGCCCCTGTATGGAAAAAATGTGTAATCCTAATTTTAAGCAACCTAATTGAAACAAACCTAACAACCTCAAATTCAAAACAAAATTCAAATTCAAATCTAACAACCTAAATCTGATAAAATTAAAAATCTTTTTAACTAATAAAATCAAAACTTAAATTCCATAAAACACAAAATCTTTCACACTAACAAAATCAAAACCTAAATTCCATAAACCAAAAAAATCTTTACAACAAACAAAATAAAAATAAAAAATCAAAAGGAACTCGGACAAAAACGAACACTAAAATCTTGTAATTCAATATACAAAAATGTCCCGTATTTGAAAACAACAAAAATACTTACTAATAGTCTGAGACATGTAAATACTGTGTTTTTTAAAACACAAATACTGTGTAATCTCGTAACACAAATACTGTGTATTCTCATAATAATCACTCGAACAACCCCAAAATTAATCCTCTCAACATATTAGTGTAAATACTATTTTTACTAATTTATAGTATTTAAACCAAGGGGGACAATACAGTGTCTCTGCCAATTTGAGAACAACAAAACTGCCAATTTGAGAACAACAAAATAGGTGAGCATCAAATACAGTGTCTTTGTCTTTGTAGAACAAAGAATCAACCCTACAACACAAAAGCAGTAAAAAAAAATAAAATAAAATTATTGACTACATCCCCTGACATCTTTCATTCTACTTGGATAAGATTCGTACCTATATTGAGAGGTTTCGAGATCGGAAGTTTTGTGACCGTGAGAATTTACAATCCTATTGGGAACTCAGTTCTTGCTTGGAGGGGAAGGCAAGGAAGAAAACGATCATGCTTGGGAGGGAAGACAAGTTATGGAGGAAGAAAACGATAGAAATAGGCGAGGAAGTTGGAGAAATTTGAATCTTATCAATAAATATAAAATATTTTTATAATATAAAATTTGAAAAGATTTAGTTTGTTGGATTCACTTAGTCTAAGTTTAAGGTTTTTGTCAAGATTTAGTTTGTTGGGGTCCAAATACGTAATTTTAGGAGCTTGTTGGTTTACAGGTTGCAACAAGGGTACATATGGAATATTAGGAAAAGTTTGATCATGCCCTTTTTTCAATGTTTTTATTTTTTTGGCCATCTTTCAAAACCGTCCCCATATTTTGACCATACTCCCAAATTTCTCAATTTGAATGTATTTCAAAACTCCACACATGATCTAAATCTATTATGGATAGTTGAGTGTGTCTGTTAGGTTTTTACTAAATAGTAATTAATTAATGGTAAACATTGAAGGTGTGTTGTTGTTGTTTTTTTTTTTTGGAAACAAAATTTAAAATGAGAATAAGATTTAAATCTTATAAATTAATAGGCAGTTCGGCAGAATGGTGAGAATGGAGTCACGGGCTAAGACTGGATAAAAGCAGAGGAATTTTTTTGGGGAAATTGTGATAAATGACTACTAAAAAAAAAAAAAGCATTCTTGATCTTTAGCTACGGAAGTTTGGATTTTGCAGGCATGGCTACCGACATTTTAGGAAACTGTTTACTGGATTATTTTGGACGTTTTTACCATTTGTATTTACGGTTATTTACAGACGCCGTTTACGTCATTTCCGAGGGCAGAGATGTGTTTTGGATGGTCAACGAATTTCAAAACGGTACATACAGGGGGTGTTGTGTAGTCGTTGACATCCCGAGTGTCAATACTGGTATACACCCCGTGGGGACAGTTTCAAAGGGAGTAAACTAAATCCCTAAAATCTCGAGATTTTAGTATCTGTTTGTTGCAAATATAAGGGGAGGGAAACGAAACCGTTACCTATTTCAATTTTTTTGGTACAGTCGTCGCGTAGGGGGAGAAACGACCGAGCATGCAAGAGATGGTTGTCGACGCGGCAGATGAAGGTCGTTGGCACACCCCTTGAGAGCACTCCACACCCCCGAACTCTCCATTCCACACCATTTCCCACCGCCAAACAGAGTGAATATCACTACCTACCTCTCATACCACGCCGACGAACCATCTCTGCCGTGCCAACGACCTTCATCCGCCGCGTCGACAACCATCTCTTGCATGCTCGGTCGTTTCTCCCCCTACGCGACGACGGTACCAAAAAAATTGAAATAGGTAACGGTTTCGTTTCCCTCCCCTTATATTTGCAACAAACAGATACTAAAATCCCGAGATTTTAGGGATTTAGTTTACTTCCTTTGAAACTGTCCCCACGGGGTGTATACCAGTATTGACACTCGGGATGCCAACGACTACACAGCACCCCCTGTATATACCGTTTTGAAATTCGTTGACCATCCAAAACACATCTCTGCCCTCGGAAATGACGTAAACGACGTCTGTAAATAACCGTAAATACAAGGGGTAAAAACGTCCAAAATAATCCAGTAAACAGTTCTCTAAAATGTCGGTAGCCATGCCTGCAAAATCCAAACTTCCGTAGCTAAAAATCAAGAACATTTTTTTTTTGTAGTCATTTATCACAATTTCCCAATTTTTTGTTACTTTTTTTCTTAAAAAAAAAAATCATTTATAATTTTCTTTATTTCCTTTGAAAAATGATAGAGTGAAGAAAAAGGAAGCGGCCGCCTCTTCTATAGCCAATTACCACATTGAATATTTTGTAGACTTTTATTTTTATTTTTATTTTTATTTTCTTTTTGCTTTTTCATTATTTTGTGACAAATGAGAAAGGATCCCAATTTTTCTTGATGGCTCTTTGAAATTTCATAAATATGTGGTTGAAACTTGAAACACAATTCTAGTTTCCTATGGTCTAGAAAGTCCCTATACTATTTTTAAATAATTACAGAAAATGTAATGAAGTTGTTTTTGTTTTTATTTTTATTTTTATTATTTTTTTATTTTTAGAGTTAATTAAGTTGATAAAAAATAAAATAAAATAAATAAAGGCTATTTATTGAAGAAAAAAAAAAGAATAGTGACAAACAAATTTCAAAGCACACCTAACTACTCAACTACTTGGGCATAGAGAGAAACCAAGAATGACAAGCACGCTAATAAAAAAAATATTTGCTTTGCAATGCTCGAGCAACATTTTTCAAATTATGCTTAACAAATAATAATAATTATAAAAAAATTAATATGAGCAAACATTTAAAGACATTTTTGACACCCAAAATCATTTGATATTCCTAATTTTAGGAATACAGATAAAAATATTTAGTCATTTGAAGAATAATAAGTATGATAAATTTCAAGTCTAGTCGATTAATTTTGATTATATTATTAAAAATACCTATAAATTATGGAATTAGTGTCAATTGTGCCCCAAATTTTGAAAATAATCATTTTAATCTTAAAGTTTGAAGTTTGTTTGAAACGACTCTTGGAGGTTTTTGTTGTTAAATTCATGGACATAAAATTACTTTTCTATTTACATTTGTTGTTTATGTGAACAAATTTGAACACATACATGAAAGGGGAAAAAAATACACGTGTAACAATAAAAAATTGGAAGAATCTGAGAGTTATTAGAAAGAAAAGAATCATACACAAGAAGAACACAAAGTTATGGACGTGGGATTGAAAGGATGAAGATGATAGCAAGTAGAGAATCCAAAGTTTGAGGATATAAACAAACATGTCATTTTTCGTAGGTTAAAATGAAACTTTTCAAAGTTTAAAGGTATAACTGAGACCAATTCCATAATTCATGAGTATTTTCAACCATTTAACCTTCAAGTTTATAGATTTGTGTTTAATAGATTCTTCAAACTTCAAAAGTGCCCAAAAGAGTCTCTAACTTTCACGGGTGTGTACTGATCCCTAAACTTTAAAAAGTATATAATAGATTTTGAACTTTCAAATTTGTGTATAATATAATAGGTTTTTTACACAGTAAATACATTTTAAAATCCATGAACCTATTAGATATTCTAAATTTCGTTAACCTATTAAATCCACAAATTTTAAAGTTCGAATATCTACCAAACACATTTTAAAATTTAGAGATCTATTAAACATAACTCTCCCCTCAAAACAGAAATTACATAAACCGTACACTTCAAACAAGAGGGTATCAAAATTCAAATATTTCGTACAAAACTTCGCAAATCCATTCAAATTACATAAATCCAAAGTACATGAAACATGCTACTTATTTAACTTTCCAAACGACTCCTTGGGTCAAACACCCTCTAACCGAACACACGATTTAACCTAAAAAGCACAAACACGAACACCCATTGGGCTAGAATGAAAGTCAAGGGACTATAGTTAAACATACAAACAACCAAAAAGAAAGAGTCAGCATTTGGGTTTGAAACATTGGAAAGTGAAAGACAATTTTTTAAGGCTTCTCGTGATGATTTCTGATTCCAATCTGACTGCACCACTAATTTAACCACTCTAGTCTCTAACTCTGTGGACTCAGATAAATTAGTAGCCTCGTGAACATTGTATTCCACACCCACTTTTTTCTCTTCTCACCAACTCCTTTATTAATTTTCCACTTTTTTTCTTCTTTTTTTTTTAGAATAAAAATCTCCACTTTAATAAACATAAATAGTCATTCATTTTCATTTCAAGACTCTTTTAATTCATCTTAACAAATACTCAACTTAATTATTACCACGGATGCAAATATATAGTCTCGCGTTGATTAAAATTATAAAAAATTTTAAATGAGACGAGTAAGAGATTTTCATAGGGATGACTCTCTAAAATAAGGAGAAATTATAAATGTCATATCTTTTCAATTCAATGATATATGTCCTTTTGTTTGCGAAGCATCCTAGTTTTACTCTCTACTCTAACCTCCCTCTTTGTCCAACCTCTCGCTCTCTCCCCAATTTCTCTCTCCAATCTCTTGCTCTCTCTCACTAATCTCGCTATCGCTCCAACCTCTCGTTATCTCTCCAATTTGTCCCTCCAATTTTCACTCTCTCTCCAATTTCTCTCTGCAAGTGCTCTTGCTCTTAAATGCGCGTTACTAGAGAGTAAAATTGTAGTTTTGCTAGGGTGATGACATAAGCAAAAGAGCATGCATCATTGAATTGAAAAAGTAGGATATTTTTCAATATGGCCTCTTGAAATGAGTCATCTACGCAATTATTTCGATAAGTAAGGTCTTGTTTGACAACCATTTTGGTTTTTGAAAATGAAGTTTGTTTTCTCCCAATTTCCTTAGGATGATTTTCATTTTTTGTAAGAACAAATTTCAATTCCTAACCAAATTTCAAAAACAAAAACAAGATTTTAAAAACTACTTTTTTTTTTTAGTTTTCATTTTTTATTTGGTTTTTGAAAACATGAGAAGAAGGTAGATTACGAAACCAAGAAACTTGTGGAAGTAGTGTTTTCAAGCTTAATTTTCAAAAATCAAAAACAAAAAATCAATTGGTTATCAAACATGACCTAAATAAAGACAACATTTTTTTTTTTTTTTTTTTTTACATGAACCAAGATAGAGTGAAGAAGGAAATTAAGGAGGAGGCAATTAGCTCATTTCAATTAAAAAATTGTAATGTAAGGTTAAGATTATAAAATTTTATTTTAATTTGTCTCCCTCAATTTTCAAACTAAAATTAAATGATTATATGTATGAAAAGTTATAAGGTAAATTTTTGTCCATCCATGTGAAAATTTCTAACTCTAGATATATTGAAAAATCTAAAAGTAAGTTCATCATGTGAATTAATGTCTAACACACATAATAAAAATATAATTCATTTTTCTAATTAATATACCTTGTTTAGATTGAATCACATTTTTGTATCCACCAGAAAAAAGATTGTAAATTTTCAAATAAAAACATAATATGTCCTTGTTTTTAGAATCTGAAAATGAATAGTTTATAATTAAGGTCCAATATAAACAATCATATCAAGATATAAAATGATTGGTTGTTGTACCAAATCATTTATTTTTAACAATACAAACAATCTAAATCAAAATAAATTAATCTTTGACTATATGGACTGTAAAGTATTCTTAAATTTAGGGATTCAAAAAAATTGATCATATAACCACTTATTTGATATATTGAAAATTTTATAGAATTTTTAATGTCAAGTTTTATATGATCAGACAATTGAGCTAAGTACAAACAAGATAATAATCTATGGATTTTGCAAAGTTTTAGTATGCATGTATTAAATTAAAAGTGGAATTGTCTTTTCATATGAAAATTATTTGAAAATAAGAAAAGTTCCAAAGGAAGAGATGGCACATGAACTCCCCAAGACCATAACCAACCATTGTAATTTTTTTTCCAAAATTACTACGAACTCCCCCACATTTTTTTTTAACTCATTAACATTTGAAGTGAAAGATTCGAACTTCTGACCTCTTGATTAAGGTTACATGTTAATTACCGTTGAACTATGCTTATTTTGACCTAATAACCAGGTAAATTTATTGTTTTTTATATGAGGATTTGGAGTATTATTGTCATATAATTATTGAGTATGATTAATTATTTTTTCATATCATGATGCTTTCGGTCAACAACTAATTGCGTCTATTATTTGGTTGTTATGATAAGGAAAATATTTTTGGCAATATTATGATAATATCATGATATGTTCAATATTATTTATTTAGTGTACTGTATTGTATTGTGTGAAAGTTGAAAAGAAAAAAAAAGGATAAGTTTACTTTTGTCTAAACGTTTTATTAACTCAATTAATTAAGTAATATCTATCTTCATACCAAGAAGTTCAAAAGTAATTTGAATCTTCCATCTTCATTACGTTGTTGGAACTCTAAAAGAAAAAAAAAAGGAAAAGTGTAGACTTAACTCGTCTGTTAATTGGGTGTTGATGGTCAATTTTGGTCCGAAGAAACTCATCTAACCTTCACGTGCCACTAATGGTAAATTTGTAGATGAGGGGGGAAGACGTGGCCTGCAAAACGGAAAACTTGTACACCGGTGTGGTGCTAGCCACACCGACTCCGATGCTTAAGTTAAAAAACGGAGGTAGGAGGGCTAGAGAGTAAGAGAAGAGAGTAGAGAGTTCAGGTCCCTTTCTTCGGTAGCGAAGAGGGGTATAAATACATGTTCCTCCCCCTAGGGTTTTTAGGGATTCAGAGGCGTTTTTGGTCAAACCAGGCCAAATCGGGGCAGACGGAAGCAGTAGGGACCGATAGGAGGCTAACAAGCTCGGCGTGGTCGGCCTCGGCCCCATCTGGGTCGGGCCCAATTGGCCCGACCCATTTGGTCTGGTCTTCCTCTGAGTCGATCCCTGGTCCTGTCTCTGTCCGGTTGTCCTCGTCAGCTCCTTGTACGTGTCATGGTGGTCCAAAATTACCTATAACATTGGATACAATTGTTTGTAATTGAGATATAATCGCATTAAAGAGATGTGAATGTGACTATCACGTGATAATCAAGTCAAAATAGTCTGAATCAGACAAATTTGACTTGACAAATCAATGCGACAAAAAGCGATGCAAAACTTTAGTTTTGTTAATTGCAATTAAGAGTACTTCTACTCGATCATGCATAACGCTCCTTAAAAAATCGTTTGTTTAAAAAAAAAAATGTTAATTATCATAAAAAAAATTTGATATTTTGAGTATGGCCATTGATAGGCTTAGGCACAACTTGTCCATACATTTTCCAATTAGTTGGCATGAAATGAATCATGGTGTGCTTGATATTGACATAAAGAGACAACGACTGAAACGACAACCAAGCTTATGAATTATTTTAAAATTTTAATTGCAACAATCACAATTCACAACAAATATTTTTCAAAAAAAAAACAAAAAACAAAAAAACAAAAAACAAAACAATTCACAACAAATATTTATTTTCTTAATACACACACATGCATACTTAATCAATTGTTTGATGACTTTTGTCTGTGATCAGCTAATTTCGAATGGCAAATTATGGTTTTTGGGTGACTAACCAAATTGTGAAAATGACATATCGGTTTACCGTGACGACATCTCTCGAAACCATGACTCACTGTCAATCAGTTTCGAGTATTACGCGGCCACATGCAAAAGGTGTGGTTGTGGGAGGGTCAAGTATGCCAAAATATCCCAGTAAAAATGGACGAAGATTGAAAGTCAATGAATTTTTCAATTAGAGTCAAAGTCGAAGTCGATGAAGTTGATTGGATCACGTTGGTTTGATAGTTTAACTTTTTTAATTATAAATCTTATTAGAAATGCAAACAAATTTCCGTTTTAGCTAGATAAAGGAAAAATTATGCATATATAATAAGGACAATATCTCCACTGATATGAGTGAAATCAAAAGCAAGAGGACTTATGTCTAAATTGGATAATATCGACTCAAAATGCTTACCTCTAGTTTATGAATGGAAATGACATTGGAACTTAGTGATGGGAAAATGGGCTTCGAACTGAAGTGGGCCCGGGCCCACTAGTTGTAAATAAAGGGCCCACCAACCCTATCCATTTGGAGAATTTGAGAGAGTTTTTCGGATGAGAATGAACAAATGAGAATAAATTAAATTAAAATATCAAAACAGTTCTTTTATCCAAAAATAAAATAAAAACAGTTATAAATGCTGAAGAAAAGATGATAGGCTTTAGAGGCTAGCATTCTTATCGCCCATTTGTGCCATCCCTTTCCTTCATTTTAAAAGATTCTCTTTCATTTCCCACCAATTTTTATTTTCCTTTAATTTATTTAAAATTTTGGGAATACGTTAACAATTTGGTTTAAATTCTTTATTGGTCCATGTACTTTTGACTTTGTTCATTTTGATCCTCGTATCTTTGAAACATTCATTTTGATCCTTGTACTATCAAAATATTCATTTTAGTTCTCGTACTTTTAAAAAGGTAATAAATTTAGTCCTTATTTACAAAATTAAAAAAAAATTAATGTAAAGTTTATGCACAAGGGAAGTTTTTTAATCAAACTTATGACTCATGCATTTCAAGATTTTTTTATTTTTTGAAAAATGCATTTCAAGAAATTTAGTAAGTCAACTATCATGTTAAAATTATGATCGAAAAAAAAGGAGAACAAATTGAAAATGGAGAGACGAGATTAATCTTTTTTTTTTTTTTTAAGTATAAGGACCAAAATGAAGTGGAATCAAAATGAACCAAAACCAAAAGTAAGAGACTAAAATAATATCTAAACCTAACAATTTTTGGTTTTTGGTTTTTTAAAATTAAGCTTATACACACCTATTCTTACCCATGAGTTTCTTTGTTTTAGTATCTACCTTCTTCATTATTTTCAAAAACTAAGTCAAATTTTGAAGAAAAAAAAAGTAGTTACCAAAAACTTAGTTTTTGTTTTTTAAATTTGGCTAGAAATTCAAATGGTTCCTTAACAAAGATGAGAACTGAATTTGGAAGAAAACGAGCATAATTTTCAAAAACCAAAAACCAAAAATCAAAAGGTTATCAAACGGACCTTAGTTTGTAAAATTATGATTTAAAAATATATATTCGAACTGTTAGTGGGCCCATGCAATAATGTGGGAAGGTTGGTTGGTTGGTTCCACCTTTCCGTTGAAATATAAAATCGGCACATCATATTCATATTTTAATTTTGATTGGCTGGCTTCTTTTGGAAGGAAGAGTCACTGTACTATCTCCTATATTTTTGACCTGCATGTCTATTTCCACCAAATAACAAAATAATGATAATAATAAATTTATGAGAAAAAAAAATCAATTTATATCTCTAAATTATGAGGTAGTTTTAATTTCAATTAAACTAAAACTCAAATTAATAATGATATCAAATAAAATCCTAAAATTTAAAATTTAATCAATTAAAATCCTCTATCAATAGATTTTCATTAAATTCGATTCAAAATTATTCAAGAAAAATTATCATGTAATTCTTTTTAATTGAATAGAAAATAGAGGATCGATAGAAAATGAAAACCCACTCACATTAATGATAATCATTATCATCCACTCGATTCTAACATTTTTCTCTAATATTACATTAATATTTGCATTTAAATAGGTATTATACACGTGTGGGTGTGATAACTATTGTATTGCTAGTTTTAAAACGAAATTCCTATTCGATTCACTCAATTCAACCTACGACTTCGTTTGTTTGGGAGTAAATAAATTTATGGATTGAAATTTAAATTTAAAGAAACAATGATTAAAAAATAAAAGGATGGTAAGTAATTGAAATAGTTTACTAAAAAGTAATCAAACCTTGATTAAACAATCAACCATACCCAACAAGCAAGAATATAATTATTTCACCAAATAGGCACTTTCAGTTAACTTTATCAAAATGGTTTTGATTGACTTGTTTGACCATTTTTTCCAATCTAACTACAAATCTTATTTTCCAATCTCAATCAATTTTTATATACATTGCTTTTTTTAAAAAAAAAAAAATAATTTTTTAAAATTATTATTATTATCTTGAGAAACATGAACACGGATTTCTAGGAGAAAAAGGAATGTGGATATTAGACGGAAATAAAAATGAAGTGGGCATTGGTGGTCGGGTGAAGCAATAAAATTGGAAACAAGCTGGTCGGATGCTTATCTAGCCACGTAAGACCATAATCAATTTTGTTTTTAGATTATTTTTTGTTTTGTTTTTTTAGTAAAACAACATCGGATTTCGAACTACATGTTAATTACCGTTGAACTAAGCTCGTTTTAATAGATTATTTTTTTTTAGTTCCACAACATTCTAGAATTCGAATATCGAACATTCTGATTGAAGTTACATGCCAATTACAGATAACACTGATTTTTTTTTTTTAAATTATTATTCAATTACCATCATAATCCAATTAAATATTTATAAATATATATCGATTCTCACTTTTCATCTAAACATTCATGTTTTTTTTTTTTTTTTTTGTTCTTTTTTAGTCAAATCAGAGGAATTAGTTATCTTCTGAAATAAGTAATCCACCAGCAAATTAAGGCCTCTAAAACTTTGAATTTTTTTTCTAGAGTTTTAATTTTATTACCTTAAATTTTAGACTTAGATAAGTGTTGTCATTGTAAATGTTAAGGCAACCTACTAGATGCACTCCATTAGTCGAGGATGTGTTCATGTGCAAGCCCAAGTGTAGGAATCAAATTATTATGATATCATATGCTTCACAAGTGATTTATAAATCTTACATTAACGATTCTATCAATTTAAACTCTAAACTTTCACAAGTGAATGAATTTATAGAACATTCATTAGTGATTTATAAATTATAGTTTTATTCACCTGACAATACAAAATCACCTAAATAAGATTAGTTTTCTCCCATAGGCCTACAAAAGTAGCAAGTAAAATTATTACGTAATTATTTTTTTAATAAGTAGAGAAAAGTATGTGTTCACACAACTTCAAAGATAAAACACATGGAATAAAATTTGATTTGTATTAATGTTATATGCGTGTAGGTGTATAATCTCTAATATTTATCCTCTGATTCTCTCTCTTGTGTGAGTGTGTTTGACTCGAGGACTAGAACACTTGTTCTCGAGTCTGAAGTTTCAATTGATTCTTGAAGTTCTTGAAGTTTTCAAGTCTTGGAGTCTTGCAGTTTTGGGGTTTTGAAGAGTTTTTGGTCTTCAAGGAGTGTTGAAGTCTTATAATCTTGAAGTCTTGGAGTCTTGAGGTCTTGAAGTCTTGAAGAGTTTTTGGTCTTCAAGAAGTGTTTATATTTTGAAGAGTGTTTGGTCTTCAAGGAGTGTTGAAGTCTTGAAGAGTGTTTGGTCTTCAAGGAGTCTTCGAGTCTTGAAGAGTGTATGGTCTTCAACGAGTGTTCAGGTCCTAGAGAGTCATTGGTCTTCAAGGAGTGTTGAAGTCTTGAAGAGTGTTTAGTCTTCAAGGAGTGTTTTCACCACTTAGGAACTTATGGATTTCAGGGAGTCTTTAGTCTTCAGTTTTAGTGGAGTCTCTTTGAATTCTCTGGTTCTGGTTGAGAGCTTCAAAATTATGAATCTCTTGTCTTTGTGAGAATGTAGAATTTCTGACCCTCTTGTTTTTATGAGAGTGTAGAATTTCTGAACCCCTGAAATAGAGGAGAATCCCTATATTTATAGAGTTCTCCATGGATGTGCCTTGGTGAATTTTGGGCCTAACAACTTGGACTTGAGCTTTATTGGTCTTGGGTTCAATTATTTTGGTCTTAGGTCGTTTATATTTGACCCAAAAACCATATGACCAAAATGTTTAAAAGACTAAATTTGATTCAATTAATATATATATATATATATATATATATATATATATATATATATATATATATATATATTTTCAACTAATTGGTCAAATTAATTAATTTGACGAAAATAGTTTATTTTTAATTAATTGATCAAATGGACATTTGGCTCTAAAAATTTATAATTTGTCAATTTTGTCTTCAAATTAAATTTGAGACACATGTCAATTTATAATTTGTCCTAAATTTTATTATTTATAATAACGTGACCATTTGTGATTTACCAAAATTTCTCCTTCAACAGTATGGAAAAGACAAGAAAATGAAAGACCACCAATATTTATGTGATTTTATAATTTCTCTCTAATTTATATTAATCCTAACATTTAAAATATAAATTGATTTATCTATGAAATTTTAGGTTTTAAATGATACAATTATTAATTTGAGATTTAAGTGATACAACCTCCCATTGATTTTTTTTTTAATTTTTAATAATAAATGGTTATTGGAATTATTGATTTAAATTGTTTTGGAGTTAAAAGGCCTCTATAACAAAAGCCCAGTTAAGTCGAGGCCCATTTCTCTCCATAACTGCCCACGAAGGACCGAAGAACAGTAGATGCGGCCCAAATAATACTCTACAGCTGTACTGATTTTAGGGAATTTCATTTGGCGCCCCATTGCTATTGAATTTAGGGTTAATGGCAAGAATAGCCATAATTAAATGCGCATTTTGAAAAATTGCAACTTAATTAATTATTTAGATAAATGGCCCAATCGAATTTATCTATTAATTAATTTGTATTATCGATTTACCAAAACACCCCCAAACACTAAAATAACTAATACACCAGAAATACTCGGGATATTTAACCGATTACATTATTTAAATTAAATAAAATCAATTTCAAATACAGTAAGCAAAAATTAAGGAATTCGAATTTAATGACAAAGAGATTTGAAATTCAAATTTAACTTAAATCTAAGATTAAAAAATTAACAAATTACATCATAATTTTTTCACATACCTTATCAATATGAATACATCAATGCGGGAATAAATTTGACTTTGACTACAAACCGATATTGAATCATTATTCATTATTTTAAAGCCTACAATAAATGAAATGTCAAATCCCATTTAATTGGAATTAGAATTACAATTACCCATTTCTCTCAAAAAAAAAAAAAAAAATTAAAATTACACATACCTGAAAGCACTACATACCTTCTGCCAAGAGATAGAAAAAAGGAAAAATCTTTTAATTTACAACAATCTAGAAACCTTAGAGAGATCCCTTCACGGCAACAAGAAGATTGATTTGCGACAGGATAAAAAATTGAGGCAGAACCAAAATACCCATCTTCGTGTACCTTCAATTTCACGAACCAAAATACCCTTCAATTATCTAGGATTTTCTTGCAACATGAGGGTTTTATGGTAACAAGAGAAAATCATCGTCATCCACTTCTTGTGTTGTATATGTGCCTGAAAACATACTGAATTTATAAATACATTGTATATGTTTGAAATTACTATGTAAATGTTGAGCTGAAAAACGCACCTGGATTTTTTTTTTTTATTAATGAACACTAAATACATGGTAGATGTAAGTGTACGTATGAAAGGTGAAAGATTCCACTGCTTTTTTTGTTACCGCTCTCCATTCTGGGACCTTTTGGCCTTGATGTGTTGGATTGTGAAGTAAACACACGCATGAAATGAAATTGTCAAATTTCAGATTTTCTTGACACAAAAAGTACTGGAGTTGATGATTAAAAAGAAACCTCTGATTCTATTTCTTATTGGAAAAACATTAAACCTCCTGAAGCAAAACTGTTCATCCACGAACGGAAAACAAGATATATTAAAGTAGCTAAAAGTGTGCTTCCTTCTAACCTGCAACAACATAACCAAGCCACCAATCCCTTGGAAATTCCTGGATAAACACCACAACAAATCTTAAACTTGAGAAATTCTGTAACGACCATAATTTAAGGAAAATCCAAATCTCCTTAGTTGGATCGATTTGGAGTCAAGATGGAATTTTTCAAGGATTGAAAGGAGGGAAATTGGTGGAGTTTTAATAATTCAAAACTGGAGTGGCATTTTTGAAATTTTAGTGAATTAAGAGCCAAGTCCAAGCCCATTAGGTCTTCATTTAGCCACTCACGCATCCCTATGTTAGTACCTTCTTCATCCCTTCTTTCTTCTCCACGAGTAGCAGCCAACCAACCCCTCTTTTTGCGATTTTCTTCTCCAAACCGTGGGGTTCACTGAGTTTCCGGCAAGTCCCCTCACCGGCGACAGCAACGACGACAAGCTTCCGGCGATCTCGACACTTGTACGGCTCGGCTGCAGGTGTTTTGTCGCGTGGGTTTCTTCTCCTTCAGCTGGTCGCGGCGGCGGGTCTCCACAGCTCCAGCAGGTGCTTATCTTCCACGATTATTCCGGCGAGATTTGTGGCGCAAGTGGCTGATTTCGCGTTCCTCCGACAGTTGGTGCAGCGGGTCACGAACAACAGCAGATTTGGGGCGTTTTCAGCGGGTTTTTGGGTGTTTTCGTCATTGGGTAAGTTGGATTGAAGGTTGTATTGGTTGGTTATCGCATTTAATCGAATACCCATTGATGTTAGCTCTCTTTTTCAAGTTACCCGTAGCGTTTGGAGGCTTAATCGTCAGATTTGAGCATTCTTTTTATCCTGACCAGTAGCATTAGGAGGTTGTTTTTTTAGTAAGTTTCTTCTAATTTAGCCTCCGTTAGCGCTTAATTTAGTTCTTGGCAATTACCCATTTCTTATGGAACTTGTTTCAGTATTGTCCATCCAATTTCGAGTTCATAATTGCGGATTTTTCACTGAATTAAGGTTCTGTTCAGCAAGCGACATTCTTATTGTGTGGTTAAGGACTTTGGAGTTAAAAGAATTAACTTAGTTTTGTTCCAAATATTTAAGCCAGGTAAGTGAACTTACTATTGAACCATTTTTAGGGTATGTTTGGGAGTGATTTTGGCATGACCAAAATCAATTTTTTCATTGTCAAAATCACTTTCCTCTCAGATATTGATGTTTGGCAAATGTTGGAATTGAGTTTAGAAAAATCTAAAATCATTTTAAATTGATTTTTCAACAATTAGGTTAGAGGTGATTCCTATTGGGGTGATGGACCGGGAATCACCCCCAACTTTTACTCCATTTTATTCAAATGTGGAAATGCCAAATTTACCCTTATATTTAAAGAGAAAATTTTTAGCCTAGATCACTTTCTTTCTCACGTTTGAAAACTCTCTGTCGACTGGAAGCTCGCAACTTGCTCGACCGCTTTCTCTTTCATTCGAGGGATTGCTTCCCATGTTCTACAGGTAGCTGTTATTTTCGTTTGTATTTGAGTTTTGGATTTGTGTTTTCTTCATTTATTTTGTTGTTTGTTTGTGTAATTTTCATTTCCATTTGTTTAGGGTTTGAGAAATTTTGTTTGAATTTTCTTGATTTGTTTGCGAAATTTTGAACCGATGAACTATATTCTTCTTGCAATGTATTCTTGAATTGCGGAAAGTCTTCCGTGGATTCTGCTTTTAGGATACTTATGCCTAGAAGATAATTAAGATTGCGTTTATGATCCAATAAGCATGAACTTGTGTTGCTAGTAAACAACAAGTATTGGGTTTAACTCTTGGGTTTTAATCTGTTTAGTTGCAGATGTAATTCTATGGAGGTAGAAGAATCTAACTGTGGGGATATTATTAATAACGGTAGTGACTTGGCTGGTGTTTGAGAGATGTGGTTACACCCTTTTGTCTTTAATTTCCAGTGTTCTGCTTCTTCTTGTTACCATTATCTTTCTCTGGGCCAAATCTGCCTCCATTTTCAATAGGTAACTAATATGAGATTGCCTCATGACTTGCCTGTTACAACCCATCTCTTCAACTTGAATAATATTGGTTTGAGAATGCATGTTCCTAGTGAATTTGACATCATTCTTGAGTGATTAAGTCCTTATCAAATTCTCTAGTTTTTCAAATTTCAACAACATGATCTGTAAATTTGTCCTGACGTTCTTTTACATTTGATAAACATTTTGGGATGTATACTTCTATGTATTTCATGTCTAGCAGCCGTTTGAGTTCCAAGCCCTTGGTGTTTCTTGTTTTAGATGTATGAGATATGTAAATGCATTTAGAAAGATGATTAACATGAGTGAGGCATTATATAGTGACAAATATAATATGCAGAATCGGCTACCTTTGGTAGTTTCTTGTTTTTTCCAGCCAAATGTTCTAGAGATGAAACGATTCGGTAGTTTTCAAGCCTTCAAAAATTTATCAATGCAAAATGTAGTATGTACTTTTTGTTTAACTGATCTCTCCTGAGTTCTTAACTAGTTTATACATTGCAGAAGTTAAAACTACTGAACTTTTGTCATTCTCAAATTTCTTCATGTGTTACCTAGCTTCCTTATTTCCAGATTAATTAAGTCTAGTTTAACTTCTGTGCACTTGGATTAAGATTACTTCTGAATCTACTGCCTTTATCTTCTTGAACATATGTTAATTGATAAGTTTTTAGATACAATATTGTGTATCTGAGAGGATTGGACAGAGTTATTGGTATCATATTACTTGCCACTATTAACCTCTCCAAGTTTTCACCCTTTATGAGATAAGAGAAACTTTTCTTGAAAAGATTTGGCATAATATTTGATTGGATTGATATTGAAATTATTATGTTGCCTAGCATTAGTGTAAGACAAAAACCCTTTTTCGAAAAAAAAAAGTGTAAGAGAAAAACCATGCAACATCTGGTAGATATTGGAATTTTGAACTCTTCTTCTCTGGCAATCTTTCTTTTCTTTTCTTTTCTTTTTTCATTATGCAGCACCTAGTAGGTTGGATGATTATGTCATTTTTCTCTTTTTGTAGTGGAAATTTTGAACTGCCCTTAGCTATTTGTTTGCATGGATGATGGAATATACTTTGAAGTTTTCCTTCCTTGTTTTTTGAATTTGAATTGAGTTTTGGGTATATGGTGATGGTTGTGGCTGAAGTTGATTTTTGATTCTATCATTTTCTTTTTTAGAATGTAATTCTTAGTGATGAAAAAGTGAAACAAACAAAGGATATAACTTTTATAAGAACTCATTCTATAACTGACTTTGAGTTCAAGCCTTATGACGATGATGAAGATTTGCTTCCTTCCAGTGATGAAAGAAACAAGTTGAGTGTTACTGAAGAAAGCGAAATTTTTTTATCATGGAAAGGAGATGGAAGCAAAGCAGAGAAAATTGTCGAATTTCTTATGTCACGTTGATGTATTTATTATATAATTTGTATTTTAATAGATAATATCTAGTTTAAGTATTTGTAATGTTACAAACATTTCTAGATTGGATGAAATACGATTTTTGAATTTTTATTTTGATATGTATTATACATTTTTTTCTTACCTAACATCTTTTATAAAAGTTTAACAATAAAAAATTAAAAAAAATAATTAATAAAAATTGATATTTATCATAATTATTTAGTTAAATAATTTCTTGGATGTAAAATGCCCATTTTAGTAATTTGGAAATTCTAAAATCATTTTTGAAACCAAACATAATATTTTAAAATCACTTTTAAATATATGAAAATCACTTTTAAGAGTTTGAACCAAACATAAATATGATTGTATAAAAATCAATTTTATGAAATCTCTTTTTCCAAAATCAATAATGCAAACATCATTCCCAAACATGCCCTTAATTGGGTGTGCATACTTGATTTTCTAAAATATTCGTTTTTATGAGTTGTTCTTGAAATTTATTAATAGTTATTAAAAGCATGAAAGTTGAGCATATTTTAATTATGCATGAGTTTAAGAAAAGTCATTGAAAAGTCATTGAAAACATTAACAAATTATTATTATTGTTCGTATTTGTTAATGTTTAAAATAGTTGAGTTGGTGGTCTCTTGAAATTACATTAAAGGAATTAGTTTAAATTATTTATAAGTGTAATTCAACGTACATGAAATTGATGTACGCTCAGAGATGCCTACGCAGGGCTTAGGGACATGAAATTGATGTACCTAAGTCGAGGGTTGTGAAATTGACGCCCTCGAGGTTTCGTGAAATTGACGGTCTCTGTAGAAGACATATGAAATTGATGTGTCTAGAATATGTATGAAAGTGATGCATATTCTCTCTCATTAGAAGTACACATGAAATTGATGTGTTTTAGGATATGCATGAAATTGATGTATATCCTAAGCTTAAAATAAAGTTTAAAACCACCAAAATTATATTGTTGATTTTAAAAATGTTTTTAAAGCGTGACCCAACCTCAATAGTAGGGTCACTTATTGAGTATTTAAAATACTCATTCTTTTCAAAAATATTTTTTTTCAGGTAAGGACAAGGGCAGATGAAAGGCGATTGATGAGGAATCGATAGATGGCCATGGGAGGACTCGAGTTCATGATTTATTTTATTCCGCATTAAGAACCATGTTTTACTTTTGTAAATTGTTTTAAGAAGATTTTTTTTAGAGGCCATGTACATTTATGTTTTAGAAATTATCTAAGCTCATTTAAAATCTTTGAAATAAGGGATCCCGAATAAAAGTTTTGCTTTAAAGATTTGTTTAAATTAGTGTGTTTGATCCAAATTATTTTCATTTAAAAATGCCTCCAAAGCATGCATTGTCGTAACGGTCCCTTTAAGACTTATTAAGAAGTCGGGTCGTTACAAATTCTTACATTTTTGGAGTAATTTGATCATTCAAGCAATGAATTTGAAATCTGAAAGCAGTTAAGTTGACATGAACCTTGAATTAGGCTTCTTTAATGGAGGAAAACAAGACAAGATTTGATTGCAATTCGACCTGCGTAAAGAAGACTGGAAAATATTGAATCTTTAGCAAACATATTAAATTCAAATAAATAAAAGATAATATCATATTTTTAAACCAAATGATAAACGAATTGGGAATAAAATATTATTATTAAAGATGAAAACAAAATTATCTGATACATTTAAAAATAAATTAATTAAAAGATAGAGAATCGATTATTAAGATACAAATATTCCTTAATTTTAGGAATCTGCAGAAAACAGTTAATAAAAGAGGGAAGAAGAATATTAGAAGACCAGGATACAAATACAGTCACGTGGGTCCCACGTTTTGGCCATTTTTCCTCATTTTTTCTTCTGTCTATCTATCAACCGTTATTTTATTTTGGTCATTTCCAAGGATTTCCCTTGAATTTATCCGTTTATTTTTTTCTAGCTTCTAATAGAAAATAATGTTTACATATATTTGTAACATTTTATCAATTTAACATTTCTCTTAAATAAGTGTAATTTTAAATTCAAAATATAATCTCGAATTAATGCACCGTTTGGTGTATGTGTTTGATAAAAAATGATTTTAAACTTTAGAATTTAAAAAGATGGAAATGATTTCAAATTTCTATTTGTATTTGGAACCAAATTGATTTGAAATCAGTAAAATTAAAATTTATTGTTTAGATACTCCTTAGAAACGAAAAGAAAATATAACATTGTATAGTTATGTCATACATTGAAATTGATTTGTTATGTTCACCCAAGAAGAAAGTAAATAATAATAATAATAATAATAATAAAAATAATAAATAAAAAAGAAAAAAGAAAACCATTTTGTTTTGTTGATTTCTTCTTGGACTAATGTATAAAAACATAAAACTAAAAAAAGAGATTAGATTATTATATAAAAAAGAAAGAAAAAAAGCATTTTTCTTATCCAAATCAATAAATAAAAAGAAAAAAAAGGTTTAAGAAGATGAAGGAAGCAAATAGAGAAAGAACAAAATGTATATATATTCTTCTTATCAAATTAACAAATAGATAAATAAAGGTTTAAGAAGATGAACAAATTATTATTAAAAAAAAAAAAAAGCTCACCTCTAGTTTGGGAGTGTTTGGTTTAACAAAAAAAAAAAAAAAAAAAAACATTTTGAAAATTTTCTAATGTTTGACAACCATTAAATATGACTTATTAGAAAATGAGATGGAGAAATAAATAATTTCGAAAGAAACACTTAAAACAAAATTTTTATAGAAAGAGTGTTTAAGGGTCCGTTTGGAATACATTTTAATTTAAATATTTTTCAAGAATGCATTTTTTAAAAAATATTTTGTTTAAAAATTGTTTAGAATTTAAACACTCATATGTTTGGTTGCATTTCCTTACAAATGTTTTTATACACAAGTTATTGTTTACTTAAGAAGTCTTTTTTTTAAAAGTTGATTTCACTTGAAAAGTTAAACCAAACACATCCTAAATATACAATAATTTGTGTATAAAAACACTTGTGAGCAAATGTAACCAAACATTTGAGTGTTTAAATTCTAAACAATTTTTATACAAAATATTTTGGGAAAAATACACTTTTGGTCCCTGAGGTTTGGGTTAAGTGACACTTGGGTCCCTGAGTTTTCAAACTCAACAAAAATACCCGTGAGGTTTGAGATAAGGAGCACTTTGGTCCCTGCAGTCAAATTTTCTGTTAACTTTTAACGGTTGCTGACGTGGCACTATTATTTTAATATAAAAAATTATTTTTGTTTTATTTTTTAAATAAAAAATATTAAAAAATTAAAAAATTAATATTTAATTATTTTTTTATTCTTTCTCTCTTTCTCTCTCATCTTCTTCTTCTCCATCTTCTCCCTCCTCCTTCTTCTTCTTCCTAAGTCCGGCGACCGGCGGCCACCACACCCCGCCCCCCGCCGCCGACGACTGAATTTTTTTTTTTCTTCTTTCTTCTTCTTCCCTTCTTTCTTCTTCTCTTCTTTTTCTTCAATGTTTTTTTTAAAAAAAAAATAGAAAAGGGAGGGAGGAGGGGCCTCCCTCCCCGTCCAGATCTGGACGGAGAGGGAGGAGGCCCTCCTCCTCTGTTTCCGGCCGGAAAAGGAGGAGGAGGGAGGCCCCTCCTCCCTCCCTTTTCTATTTTTTTTTTTTAAAAAAAACATTGAAGAAAAAGAAGAGAAGAAGAAAGAAGGGAAGAAGAAGAAAGAAGAAAGAAGAAAAAAAAAAAAATCAGTCGCCGGCGGCGGCGTGTGGTGGACGCCGGTCGCCGGACTTAGGAAGAAGTAGAAGGAGGAGGGAGAAGATGGAGAAGAAGGAAGATGGAGAAGAAGAAGATGAGAGAGAAAGAGAGAAAGAATAAAAAAAATAATTAAATATTAATTTTTTAATTTTTTAATATTTTTTATTTAAAAAATAAAACAAAAATAATTTTTTATATTAAAATAATAGTGCCACGTCAGCAACCGTTAAAAGTTAACAGAAAATTTGACGGCAGGGACCAAAGTGCTCATTATCTCAAACCTCAGGGGTATTTTTGTTGAGTTTGAAAACTCAGGGACCCAAGTGTCACTTAACCCAAACCTCAGGGACCAAAAGTGTATTTTTCCCAAATATTTTTTTTTAAAAAATGCATTCTTGAAAAACATTTAAATTAAAATGTATTCCAAATGGACCTTTTAATTAGCTATAAAAGACTTGTTGGATTGAGATCATTGTTATCAATTAAAAAAACAAACTAAAATACCATTGACATACAAACTGGAGACCTATCTTTAAGTTCGTTGAATGACATTGAGAGTTAGAAGTTCTAAAAAAGAAAAAAATATATCTACATAATAAAACAACAATAAACAATCAGTTAATATATATATTAAAGATTCAAATTATAACAATATGTAGTGTTTGATTATTAAGAATGATTTATTAGAAAATGAGAGGGATAAATAAACTATTTGGAGAGAGACACTCGAAAGTAAATTTTTGAAAAAGAGCTTTTAAATATATAATAATTTGGGTATAAAATTCTTATAAGAAAATGTAATCAAACATATGAGGGTGTGTTTGGTTTAACTTTTCAAGTGTTTAATTTTGAAAAAAAAAATCATTTTGAAAAAACTTCTAGTGTTTAATAACCCCTAAAAATGATTTATTAGAAAATGAGATTGAAAAATAAATCATTTTGAGGGAAACACTTGAAACCAACTTTTCTAAAAATAGTTTTTAAGTATACAATAACTTGGGTATAAAAACAAAATATAACCAAACACATGGGTGTTTAAATTCTAAACATTTTTTATACAAAATGTTTTTTTTAAAAAATGCATTATTGAAAAACATTTAAATTAAAATGTATTCGACATGAATGTTTAAATTTTAAACAATTTTATATAATATGTTAAAAAAATGCATTCTTTAAAAACACTTAAATCAAAAGATATTCCAAACCGACATAAATAAACGATATACATCACTTCAAAGCAGCAACAATGGCATTTCATGTTTATTTCATTTTACAGTACTATATTATTCTACCTTCCTTTATCGATATATATATATATATTTATTTTATTTTATTCTTTTAAAACTGCATCTCAACCTTTACGTTTCTCTTTTTATTTATTTATTTATTATTATTTTTTAAAATAACTCTCTACATTTCTCTCTAAAATAGCCATATACCTAGTCACTTTTCAACCAAAATAATTCCTACACTAAGCAAAACAAATACAGAAAATATAGGACTAAAAGGAGGCTTGATTTGAACCTCAGAAATTAAAAAAAAAAATGGTAAAATACTTTTTTGGTCCCTCATGTTTCGAGTTAGTTTCTAATAGGTCCCGACGTTTCAAAATCGGACAATCAAGTCCCTACCGTTCCGAAAATGTTTCTATTGAGTCCCTCTAGAACTGACGTGACACTTTAAAATAATAAAATATTGATTTTTAATTAAAATAATAATTTAATAATGATGATAATAAAATTATTATTATTTTTATTAAAATATAATAATAATAATAATAATAATAATAATAATAATAATAAAATAATTATTATTAAAAATAAAATAAAAAACTTCTCTTTCCTCTTTCTCCACCTTCCATCTCTTTTTCTCCCCGTCGCTGGAGCTCTTCCCCGTCGCCGTCGGAGCTCCCACCGCTGCCGAAGACTACGATTCTCGCCATCTTCAAGATCTTCTTTTGAACCTCTCCATCGAATCGTAAACGAAACTTTTTCCTCTCTTGTATTTTTTTAGAGAGATTGTTCTTTATTTTTCTATACATAGGTTTTCTGATTTTGGTTTTTCTCAAAGATGATTAGTATATCAAAGAGAGAAAAGGTGGGGGAAAGAGGCCCGGGGGCAGGGAGAAGAAGAGATGGAAGGTGGGGAAAGAGGAGAGAGAAGTTTTTTTTTTTTTTTTTTTTTTTTATTTTTTTTTATTTTTGTTTATTTTTTAATAATAATAATAATTTATTATTATTATTATATTTTAATAATAATAATAAAAATTTTAATTATTGTAAAAAAAATAATTTTATAATTTTATTATTATTATTTTAATTAAAAATCAATATTTTATTATTTTGAACTTCCGCGTCAGTCCTAGAAGGACTTAATAGAAACATTTTCGGAACAGTAGAGACTTCATTGTCGGATTTTGAAACGTAGAGACCTATTAGAAACTCACTCGAAACATGAGGGACCAAAAAGGTATTTTACCCAAAAAAAAAAAAAAAAAAAAGAAAAGAAAGAAAAAGAAAAAAGAAAAATGCTATCTGCTTACCAAAAACAAAACTAAATTCCAATTTCTACTAAAACAGAGAAAACAAATAAGAAAATAAGGTAAATCATATCATTGGTCGATATAAACCCAATTTATCAGGAAGTTTAAATATATATATATATATATATATATATATATATATATATAAACACCTCTAGCTTGAACCAAAAGAAGAGAAATTATAAGGCAGCGACGCAGCGGGCTACTGCGTTTTGATCCCTACCACAATGCCTAAAAACCATAAAATCGAGGGAAGAAACCGCTTCAGAGATAGCTTCCACGATATTAAATAAGGAAATTTCAATAATTGAATCTTCAAGACACTAAAAAATAAATAGGAATTACATCTAGATGCGTTAATTACATCTATAATCTATAAACAGAGTAAATTATTATTATGGGTAGACATAAAATCTTGTTTGTCAATCCATTGTTCACATCTACACCAGAGAAATTATTATATTCTAAACCTTGAACCATTAAAGGAAAAAAGTTTCAATTGTATCAAATCAAACATCAAGTAGTACTACTGTTTTTACTATTTTCAAATCAAAACATGTGTTAGGGTGAAGAATGGAAAAGAAAAATAAAAAAACTGTGAGGACCTGATGGAGGAATTCAAGATGTTTTGATACCAAATGATAAAGGAATTACTTCAATTATGTTTAAGAACTCCACTTATTCAAGGTGAATCCCCACAACAATAATAAGAATAAACTCATTAACTAAGGGGCTGTTAGGAGCGCAGAGAGTTGGTCATAATAGTATGTGGTTATTATAGTTTGTGGAGTTGAATAGTATGTTTTAGGGATGTAAAGTTGGTTATAATAGTCAAAATTATAACTATTTATTTCTTTTATTATTATTGTTGTGATGAGAATGGTAAATATGATAATCAATTTTGCTATCTATTTTAATTTTTGAAAAGAAAAAAAAACTCCTAAAATGTAGTAATTTAAAAAAAGTTATTAAATTGTGTACAGTGAGACATCTTATTTTAACCCCAACTAAAAAAAAATCATTCAGGATCTATTTGGAATACATTTTAATTTAAATATTTTTCAAAAATGCATTTTTTAAAAAATTTTAATACATTTTCTCATAACTGTTTTTATACATCCAAGTTATTATATACTTAAAATCTGTTTTTAAAAATTTTGATTTCAAGTATTTCTCTAAAAATTGTTTATTTCTCAATCTCATATTTTAATAAGTCATTTTTAGTGGTTGCCAAACGCTAGAACTTTTTTCAAAATTAAACACTTGAAAAGTTAAACCAAACATATCCTAGATAAAATTTTCAAACTCTTCGAATGTTTAACATCTAAAAAAATCCAATAAGAAAAAAGCAAGAAATACGCCATTTATTAACCCACATGATGTAACTGTGAACCCAAAAAAATGTGCATAATTTATGTGTTATTCACTATCAAGTGTATTATTTAGCAAAAAAAAAAAAAAAAAAAAATGATATATTTCCAATCAAAATGTCAAAAGAATATAATAACCAAACAACATATACGAAGCAGGATTCTTCTTAGGTATGTATGGATAAGAGGAACTTGGAACCATCATCACCCCCAGCGATCGCTGCCACTGCCAGTGACCATAAATTTTTTTTCCCTCCCTTCTTTTTTCTTATTTTCGTTCCGAAAAAAAAAACAAAAACAAAAAAAGAAATAGAAGAAAAGAAAGAAAAATTTTCGATCATGGAATGTTCGCTGAGGTAATTGGCGGCCTATCGCAACAATGAAGCTAAAAGAACGTGAGTGGGCTATAATAGCCAAACGGGGTAAAATAACTCAACTCCCGTTTAATTAAACCAGTGTTCCAAACATTTAATGGGCTATATTGTAACACCCCAGGCCCAGGATTCGAAATCCGGCTTCGACCCTTAACGGCCTCGGCATTCCCCTGCGACCTGGCCACGCTACCATACTTGTCTGATACTACTTCTAAGATTGAAGACTGTCCCCACAAACGAACACGGGGTCCTTTTAGCATGTTTTGTCCTCACTCACATGCTTCCTAGGAAAATTCCCAGGAGGTCACCCAACATAGAACTTCTCCAAGCCAAGCACGCTTAACTTCAAAGTTCTTATGATTGAGCCACCGAAAAGGAAGGTGCACTTTGTTGGTATAAGTAGTATCTATCAATTCTTTTAAGCTTATATAGGCCATACTTTCATGTCCTCAAGATCCCTCTCATTCGGATGTGATCTCAGTTAATTCATGTCCCCCTCCTAACTTCGGGTGTCACATATATAGCCCATTCAACTCAACCCAATCTAGGGACCCAAACGACCCCTAAATGATAAGACAAACACCAAAAAGGTTTAAGAATTTTTACTTGGAAAATTTTATCGATGATCAAGAAGAAAGGAGAACTTGTTCATTTCTTCAACATTTCAAACTCTCCGCAATCTAATTGATTATACTAGATTGAAAGTTCTAAAATGTGCATTTACAAAGAAATCACAGAGCTTGAGAGAGACTGAACTCAATATGAAATTTCTTCCAACTTCAACTTGTTTTCAAATGAAAAAAATTCAATCCTTATTTATACAATTGAAATGAAACAATATCTTTCATTTGTGGTCTAAATTCAACTCTCAATCCTTGAAATTCATACCTGAATCATCATAAATGTAAATACAAGGATTAAATAGGTGCATAATACGTTAAAGGTGTGAACAAATTTGGATTTTCAGATTCATCACGTCGTTTGGTTGAATGTGTTCGAGTGCCTTATCAAGTTTGAATGAATGCATCTTTCCAGCAAATGTGAACACATTGACTTGGAAATGATCATTTTGTGTTTCTTGTAGTCTATTGATTAGCCCAGGATTGATTTGATCTTGATTTTCATCTCGTGAGTTTTCCTCATGGCCTCCTCAACTATTTTTTTTTTTATTCAGACTTGATAGGTCAACAAATATTTAAAAATAAAGAACAAAAGTATTTGTGAAAAATCATGATCTTCAATTTAGGTCTTTTTTTTTGTTTTTTTTAAGTACATCAACATTTGGGGTGGGGGATTCGAACCTCCGACCTGTTGGTCGAGGGTACGTGCCAATTACCGCCGAGCTATGCTCACTTTGGCTCAATTTAGGTCATTTGTGTACATTTTCCATGGGCTTAAGTGCAACTATAGTTTAAATTTGAAAAATGTAGGAGGTACTATGGCAATTTCATATGATGAGTAGTCTAGGACCCGTTTAATAACTTTCTCGTTTCTCGTTTTAGGTTTCTTGTTTCTTGTTTTTTAAGAAAAAAAAAAACGTTTGATAACTATTTTTGTTTCTTATTTCTCTAAAAAAAAGAAATAGAAACAAAAACGTGTTTGATAATTGTTTCTCGTTTATCGTTTTTTAGTTGAACTAAAATTCAGTACATATAATATAAAAAAAATATATAACATACATTAAAATAAATATAAAAACTAGTATATAGAGTTTAGTATTTATTCCATTCCAACACAAAATGAAAAAATCAGGGTGCGTTTGGTTGGTGATCTGAAAACAAAAATTTGAAAACAAGGGATTCAATGAAAACAAAATTGTATTCCATGTTTTTAGATATGTGTTTGGTAGCAGATTCAAAAATTGAATCCCAATTTAAATCATTATTCAAAATGTGTTTGATAATATATTTATAAACCATAAACTACTTGTAGTTATCAACTAAATACTACGTTGAATATAAACTATTATTAATTAATTTATAAACATGCTATCGATTATAAATTTTGTATAATTATTATTTTACAATATCATATAATTTATTTATATTATACAGATTTTAATTTCACAAAAATGAATTGAATTTATAACATGAAATACTATATTTATTGAAGTTTTTATATTTTTCAATTTAATTTTGTATTTAAAATTTTCAAATTCAAAATCTGGATATACTAAAAACATAAAAAAAATTGTTTTCACAATTTCCACTATTTGGATCACAGAATCCGAAAACAGTTTTAAAAAACACATCTGCCAAACACATATTCATTGAATTTAGTGAATTTGAAAACATAAAACAGAATCTGAATTGTCTGCCAAACAAACCCTAATAAATGTTATCCTTTAAATGTTCAAATTTGATTTAATAAATAAATATCTACTAAAATTAACGAAAAATAATAGAGTTTAAAATAGAAAATAATAACTAAAAGCACATTAATGAAAAGTGGGGAAAATTTTAAAAAAGAAAAAAGAAAGAAATAACGGAAAAAAGAAAAAAGATTTAAAAAGGGAGAGCGAAAGAAAGATAATGGAAAATAGAAAAAAAGAAAAAAAAAAGACAAGGAAGTGGTAAAAAAAATAGACAAGAAAAGAGATGAGTGTAGGAGAGGAATTAAGAGAGAGGGGTACATGGCATGAAAACGAAAAGAAAAGAAAAGAAAAGAAAAGCCAAAAACAAAATTTGAGAAATTACTTTTTGTAGTTGAGAAACAACAAAATGTAATTTCTCAAAATTTGTCTCTTTTTTAGAAATGTTTCTAGAAATTTAGAAACAAGAAACAAGATGAGTTATCAAACACGTTTGTTTCTTAAAAAATGAGAAACATGAACAAGAAACAGGAAACGAAAACATTATCAAACGAACCCCAAACATGTCTGTTTCAGGAAAAAAAAAACAGAAACAGAAAACCGGAAACAAAAACATTATCAAACGAGTCCTTGGAAAAAAAATAAAAAAAAGAAGTAACTTTGTGTTGAAAAATATTTGAATTATGTGTAGTGCATTTTTCTATTTTTTGACAATATGTGGGGTGGAGAGGATTCGAACCACAGACCTCGTGGTTAATGATACAACTTTATGGCAATTGAACTATGCTCTTGTTGGCTATGTGTAGTGCATTATATCATAAATTTATGGTCAACTGCCGTAAATTTCACTTTTTTTTTGAATACATAAATTTCACTTTTTTCAATTTGATGATTTTTTTAAAAATATTATCTGCCTGGCAAATCATTCAGGGTGTTTGGAACAAGGAAGTTTGAGTTATGAATTCTAGAATTGTTTTGTTCTATGAGTTAATAAATTTGTGGGACTCACAATAAAGTATTGGAATAATCGTTAATAAGTTTGGGAGACCTACAATAGAGTGTTGTAAACCGATTAATAAATTTGTGTCCCACGATTGATTGTTGTACGTCCTTGAGCCAAACAAGGAGTTGGTAACTCCACCCAATTCCTACTTCACTCCTCCTTTCCCTAAACACTCCCTCATTTTTATTTTCCACATCAATTGATTTTTATCCGTGAAAAAGAAAATGTTCTTTGATTTTTTTGGAAACAAAGTGCAAAGTTGTGAAAAGGGTATACGAGGTAAATTCATCTCCATGATGAGTCTCTATCTCTATGCTTTTAGAAAATAAAAGGTGACAAATAAGGTTATTAATATTGTTGAACTAGTAGTAAATAATTCTCATCATTTTCATAACTCATATTTCATAAAAATAATCATGTCTCAATGTACTCTTTTTCTTAAGATTGGAGGTTCGAATTTTCATCCTTTCAAATTTATTGTATGGTGGGTGATTCTGGACCACTCCAAAATCCAAGGACTAAACAGGACAACGCAGCACCAACACGAAAGCTTGACCAGGAAGCGGACTCCGGAGGAGAGCGAGCCGAACTGAGGTTGACCACTCGACCCACTTGTGTGTGTGGGTCGAGTTCCCTCCCCTCCGTTCGGTCCTTGGTGCCTCTGGCCGCCTCGGTTTCACCTGATTTAGTCTGAATCGCCTCTGAACGCCTAAAAACCCTAGAGGATAAACATGTATTTAAACCCTTCTTTTTTTTTGAAAAAATATTTAAGCCCTTCTTTGTCACTGAGGAAGGGGATTCTGAAACTCATTCCCTGAACTTTTTCCTCTTATTTTATTCTTTTGCTCTCCTCCTTCAGCTTTCTGACTCAAGCATCGGAGGCTGTGTAGCAAGCACCCGGTGTGCAAGTTTACTATTTTGGAGACCACGACTTTCCCCCTCATACAAATTTACCTGGTGGCACGTGAAGGTCGGATGAGTTCCTCTTATCCAGATTTTATCATCAACATATTGTATAAAAAATGTAAATGTGTGGAGATTTGAACATATTTAAAAACATTTATTATTTTTTCCAATTCATGGAATTATTGATATTAGTCCGTAAAAAGTACCAAAAAAAAAGTTGGGAATTATACCTTTCGAAAATCGAGAATTATATTTCTTTAGTCCAATCTAGAATTAAGGGTTTTATTTATTTATTTTTGAAAAGTGGGTTTTATTTTTTAAAGGTTAGGATTAAGTTTGTTTGATTGATTTAACTTTTGTGTTAGTCAACTTTAGTTCGGTTTTTTTTTTTGACACAAAGCATAAGCATAAGCCACCCACAAAGAACCAAACCTAAGCAATACAATGGTCTCCCCCAACGAGCCTAGCTAACAAGACACAATCAACTTCCTTACAAAGCTAGCCCTTAGATTTGCTATAGACTGGCTTGCATTCGCATCAATATGGTCACCAAATCATAGCCTCAGACCCCTCGAACTTAAGCAAAAAGGCGAAGCCGCTACCAACCAACTTTATTTTGTTGGATTGATTATGAAATCAATCTAAACATATATACATGTATCTATTTATGGTGTGAAGGTGATCTGAATGGGATCTTTTAAACTGTCAATTCAGCTTTTGAAAAAAAGAAAGAAAGAAATAACAGTTTAAATATCAATTTGTATTTTTTTTAATTGAAAATTGTGAATATATTTCCTACCCACGTGGATTATTATTATTATTATTGTTTTGGGAAAATCTACTAGAATTATGGGCTGAAATCTATAATTAATGCGTTCGTGGAAAATTAATGAAAATAAAGAAATAAAAAAAAAAGTCTTAAAGACGAGGTAAAGCGTAGGATAGTCAAATCTCTCGGCCCATGAACCTCCAACTCTAGACACGTGTGCGCTGCTGGTTCCGTACGACGTAACATTCCGAAATATGAATAATCTATTTACTTCTTTCACATTATAAATTCTTTTAAAAAATTATAAATTCTTTTTTGTTTTTTTTTTTTCATAAATATCATTTTCTTTTAGAAGTTTTCATAAATATCATTTTAACATACTAATGTTACGGGCTAGTTTAAATTTTAATATGGTTTCTAGAGTTTTGATTTATTTTGATCTATGTAATTTATGTACATATTTATTCTTGTATCTCTAGCGTTGTAGTTTTTAAGGACTCGTTTGGTAACATTCTCGTTTCTTGTTTCTAATTTTATTAAGAAATATAAGCATTTAATAACTATGTATGTTTCTTGTTTCTCATTTTTTAGAAACATTCCCAAAATTTGTATAGAACTTTTGGGAACAACTAAAACTAGTTTCTCCTTTTTTGTTATTGTTTCCAATTTTTTCCAAACATAAATAAGAATATAGGTTTATTATTATTGAATGTATAGGTGTTAGGGTCATGAAATTCTATTTTTCTTTATTAAAAATGAAGAAACGGAAACAAGAAACAAGAACGTTACCAAACGGACCCTAAAATTTCAAAATATTGGTTTTAGTTTGTCCAAAAAAAAAAAAAAATAATAATAATCATCATTTTGATTCATGTTTATGAAAAATGTAGGAAGAAATTGAGAAAAAAATTGTTGTGTTGTGGATAGAACTACTGTCTTGAAAACAATTGTTGTGTCGTGGATAGAACCCTCCTCGTTCGTGCACTCGAGAGAGAAGGATTGGAATCAAGGAAGTGAAGGAAGATCAAATGGAAAAGTCGTGATCTTCAACTCAGCTCAGAACCTACTTACGTAGGCCAATCGAAAAACTCATTTCCCACAAAAGGAGGTAAGCAGCTGCCACGTGTCACCATGGGAGCAGTCCACGCGGGTGGATTTGACGGTCAAAGAGCGGAAGGAACGGTCAGCAAAACAACGTTGAATTTACGGTCAAAGAACATGCGCGGAAGTGATGGTCAACGATGGACGACTTCAGAGTGTACGAAGCAGACTGACGATGAACCGTTGTGATACCGTTGAATCGAACCGGGAACGTGGATTGAGTAAACTCGTCTCTTTATTACGAACGAGTGCGGTTATCCAAACCCGGTCGTTCGATCGACCGATGGCGGCGGTGCACGCGTGTGGGAAGAGGTCTAGGTACCACCCTTAACCACTTTTACAAGAGTAGGGAAGAGTGATTGTATAAAAACACTATTCCCAACTCCAAATCTTTCCATGTGAGACAAACATAAAGTAAAACATGAAAAGACCAAAATATCCAATTAAATATGCTAGTCATTCCCAACAATCCCCCACAAATGACGGTAAGCGACATTTTTCTGAGTAAAGGAGGAAATTAAACTTAAGTTATAACGCCCCAAACATTTTGATGTGTTAATCTCTTGTATTTAAGTCCAAGGTTAATTTAATTGTAGTCTGACTTGTACTTTGGGAGTTAAATAAATATCATGTCGTGCGAATGTTTTTCTCTTGGGAATTAAGCGTTATTCAAAATCAAATCTCTCCTTAAAACTCGTTGGATTTGGTTTGTGTTGGTTGTGAAGCTTAAGCGTTAAAATTTAAATTGTACGCTCAATATTGGGTTTTGGTTGAGAAAATGCTATTCTTGGTTTGTATAGAATTAAAGAAAAGAAAGAAATTCAAAGGAAAAGCAAAATAAGAAAAAGAAGCCATAGCTTTCTCCATCTCTTGATCTCTATCGTGAACCTCCCTCTATCTCTCTTCTTGTGGCCGTGAGACCCATCCCCCCTGTGAGAGTAGCGTCGTCGCCGCCCAGCCCCCTTGCTGGAGATCGAGCGCCGCCGCTGCCAAGCCCGACCCTCACGCCGTCGGCCAGCTGTTCATCGCGCCGCCCCTTCACGCGATTCCTCTCTCTTTTCTCGTGGGTTGCTGTCCGCGATCTCCCTCTCTCTCGGGTCTTCGTGTGGAGGCGCAACCCAGTCAGTCGTTGCTGCTTGCTCGTGCCGCCGCCGCGTTTCCTCTCTGTCCCGTGGGTTTCTAGGTTCTAATCTTCTTCTTCCTTGTGTTTTCAGACAAGAAAAACTCGTGGGTAATCTTCCTATCCCTCGTTCTTAGTTGTTCAAGCCCGATCTAAGTGATTATTGTTCTGTCATGGGTAGATCTTGCGTGGCCAACACCTTGAAGTATCGTTCCTCACGTTTTCGTCTCTGTCCAGCAGCGTTATTAGGTGTGTTTCAACGTCGCGTAGTGATTCCGGTGAGTTTAAGTGCTTAACCGATCTTGATTAATGTTGGAATCAAAATGCCCATTCGTTTTAGGTGCTGTAATTTTAAGTTTGTGTTGGATTTTCTGTTCTGCAGCGCCACCTAAGTGTTCGATTGAGTTCGAATCACTTCAACTCGAATACTCACTGCCCAAGGATCATTCTAGAGCATTGTTAGAGGTTAGAATAACCCGTCTAGCGTGAAAGCGGGTCCGTTTGGGTAAGTTTCCTCTCTGTCCCTTTGTTTATAGCGTTGAAGTTTACTGCCCATTAGTTGTTCTAGCCTTAGTAACATGTAGTTGTTGCCCATTATTTATCTAGGCTCTTAGGTGTTGCCCAACCTTTATAAGTTCTAGAACATGTTTAAAAATGAGTCGTTGTTGTTGTATGTGGTTTAAAAGCAGGTAGTATCAATGACCATTAAGTGTTGTTGCCTAGTTAACCTTGTCCAACCTTTGTAGGTTTTTGAATCATGGAAATCAATGAGTTATGTTTGCTGTCCATAGTTTAAAAAGCATGCTAAATAGGTTCCCATTAATTATCTAGGTCTTGGTTGCATTTGAAGGGAATAAAAGTCCCCACGCAGCGGAAGCACATCGATTGGACCTTACGCCGTATATTAATTAACATTAAAATACCGTTACGATAACTCAAACAAAACTTTAAACAACCTTTAAAGCCGCTGTAAAATTGGTTTAAACATGCTAAAATAAATCTAAATTTATTTTTAAAACTTTTCTAAAGAAAAGAGGAAGAACTGTTACAAACCTTCGTTGAAGACTTGACTGTTCTTCGCCGACGACGCTCCACGAACGAAAACGCAGCAGCCGCCTTTGTTTTTCTTTGCAGGAAATTTCTTCTTTGATTGACACAATCACCACAGAGGTTACACCGGTATGTCTCTAAGTCTAGGAGGCAAAAGACTTGTGGGAGTCTTTCTCTAAGAGGGAGGCTAGAGAGAATTTTAGGTCTTGTCTTTCAAGAGTGTCAAGTGTCATGACCAATTAGGTCTAGTGTTCTATTTATAGAAGAGAGGCCATGAATAAAATATTCAATTAAATCAATCTTTTCCATAATTGATTCAATCTTATTTCTTAATTAATCAATCATGATCAATCAATTCCATAATTGATTAATCTTTTCCACAAATGACTAATTACTTCCATAAGTGATTAGATCATTTCCATAAATGATTAATCACTTCCTTAAGTGATTAATTATTTCCATAATTGATCAATTCCCGGTTAATGAATTCTTTAATTAATTAACCACCAATTAAATATCACATATTTAATTCCCGGCCTAGAATTAGGCTATGTTTGGGAGTGATGATTGAATTATTGATTTTGGAAAAAGAGATTTTATAAAATTGATTTTATAAAAGTGATTTTTATACAATCATATTTATGTTTGGTTCCAAACTCTTAAAAATGATTTTCATGTATTTAAAAGTGATTTAAAAATATTATGTTTGGTTTCAAAAGTGATTTTTTAGAATTATCAGATTACTAAAAAGGACATTTTACCTTCAATAAATTATTTAACTAAATAATTATGATAAATATCAATTTTTATTAATTATTTTTTCACTTTTTTTATTGTTAAACTTTTATAAAATATGTCAGGTAAGAATATAATACATATCAAAATAAAATTTCAAAAGTTATATCATATCCAATCTAGAAATGTTCTATTGTAGAAAAATATCTATACGTCGTTATACAGTCAAATATCATTCTATTATGTCAAAGTGAACATAGCTCCGTGATAATTGACATGTACCCTCGACCACGATGTTAGAGGTTCGAATCTCCCTACCTCAAATGTTGTTGAACTAAAAAAAACAGTATTGTTCTATTATATATATATATTTTTTATCTAGTACTAACTGTGATTAAATCATTGAAAATTGAACTTTAGTTGAAATATATTATATATCTAATCTAAAAGTCAATTTGAATGTTAACTAAAATTAAAAAAAAATACAGAAACTATAAGATCGAACGTGTTTTCTAGTTAACACATTAAATAACTTAAAATATGTACAAATTGAATATCAAAATTAACATAGTAGCACTAATAATTTACCAGTAATTGATATATACTTTTGATTAAGAGGTCGAAATTGGATGTTAAAGTGAGACGTTCAAATCTATGTCTTCCAATGTTATTCAAGTTTTTTTTTTTTTTTTTTTTTTAAATACCAATGTTATTCAACTAAAAAAGTAAAATAAAAGAATGTGGTGTTCCAAGAAAAGAAAAATAAGAAAAATAAGAATTGGAAAACAAAATAAAAAAAGTAAAATTATTTTACTTATTGGGACATGGGAAAGAGAGTTTGGGCGCTTATGCCCAAATAAATCCTAAAATTGTGGGAGGTGATTCCCGGTCCATCACCTCCCACCTAATTCTCCAAAAATCAATTTAAATTGATTCTAAATTATTTCAAAATCAATTTATCTCTTTGCCAAACATGTTTACTTTAGAGGAAATTGATTTTGATATTGGTAAAATTGATTTTGGCCACTTCAAAATCACTCCCAAACATAGTCTTAATTAATTTTGCCCAAACACATTTTAGGCCTTAAATTAATTAATTCATTATTTTGAACTCTTTCAAACTTCCATAAATTTATATTTGAACTTTTCAAATATTAATTTCTCTCATAATAATATATCAATATATATTATATTTGTTTCCCTTAATAAATTGAACATTTTCAATTTACTTTTATTACTTAGTTGCCTCAAATTACTTTACGAGCTACCAGTGGGACCTAATGGACCTGCAGATCAGAAGCTCCAACGATGTGAGATTAATTGGTCAAACTCATTAACCACATTAATCAATATTCGTTAACTGTGTGTACATTCCACTATAGACTCACAGTTGCACTCTTCTCACTGCAGACATATTTTCTGTGTCCACGGATCTAGACCAATATCGACTAGTTAGTCCTTCACGAGTGTCCGTAACACCAGCTGGGTCAAATTACCGTTTTACCCCTGGGTTACTGATAACTGCCCAAAAGGTAGTTATTTAGGCCTCATTATATAGGGATTTGTGTGTCCTTTATGCTTATTAGGGTTGGTTTTAGAGAGATATTACATGATTTAACCCATTTGGAAGAATGGAAGCTTTGGAAATCACTTTGTGCAGATTATGCTGCTGAGCGACTGGAAGGAGCAAATTTTATGCTGCAGCAAAACTGGGAGCAGAAACTGCCACATCACAGCTCGTTAGCCAACTTCATGAACCGACTTCTGTTGAGTTATTTTCGGGATAAAGGAGCAAGGAGAGCCCTACACGTGTCCAAGTTGACCTAATTCAAGTCTCATTTCCTTCTATAAAAGGAAGTAGCCGTCCAAGTCAAACTCATTCCATGTTTTCCCTTGGAAGCCGAATAGTATAGGGAGATTGAAGATCATCAAGAACACCACCAACCGCAAGCTAATTAGGGAGTTTACCTTCTTTATTAACTTGTAGTTATGGACATGCATACTCAGATTGTAATTCGTATTCCTATGCCTATTATGAACTAAGTAGCTTAGAGTGTTGGTTAGGAATAATGTGATTACTGTGCTTCATCTCTAGTAATAAATTGACTATTGCATTTTGGTTAATTGTTGTGCTTATTCTTATTTTATGCCCGCCTGGCCAGCCGGTATGGATAGCTCTCTCTAGTTTCAGGGATGATTTAGAGAGTGTGTGGCAATTCTCCACACTACGATCATTGTGTATTGGTGAACGCCAGTGACTGAGCTAGGGATAGCCAGTTGCCTAGTGCTTGATCGGTCGCTCTTCATTGGGTTTGAAACATATCCCAAAAGATCCAGAGTTCCGGGAGGAATCCGCTAATAATACTGCGAGAAATGCATGATCAATAATATTGCTAGAGCATATCTTCGAATAAACACTAAAACCTAACCAGTGCCTGTCTTTAATCTGTCTATCTATTTGTTTTCTCGTTGTTCTGTCATTTATTTTGCTTCAGCATAATTCTTATAAAACCCAACATTTTTATTATCTTCGAAACCATTAGAAAGTCATACAAAATAGATAAAGTGGAAACTCATTCAGACCTTGGATTGATAATATTACTTGCTGCAGACTGTGTATACTTGCACAGGAATTCTAGAGTATTTCATATCATATTTTTACTCACTCTAGGAACCCAACAAGTTTTTGGCGCCGTTGCCGGGGACTTGAATAAGTTTTTATCTGATCTGTTTTGTGTATGTGTTTTAGTGGTTTGGTGCTAGAACTTTTTGATTGTTTCTTTTGTTTTTGCAGGTGTAATTTTGGTGTATGAGCGATCCGCCTGGGGTACGGTTTGAGCTTGATCCAGAAATTGAAAGGACATTTAGGAGCAGAAGGAGGGAGCAGCGCAGAAACCATATGGAGAACGTGCCGCAACTCCCGCAGGTTCCTGAAGGTCCAGTAGCAGTGAATCCCCAGCAGAATCCATTGCTGCAGCAAAACCAACTGTTTGTGCAAAATGAGCAGCAAAATAATCAGGCTGAAAATCCTATCTTGATAGCGAACGATAGGACCAGAGCCATTCGAGCATATGCTGTCTCGATGTTTAATGAGTTGAATCCAGGGATTGCACGTCCCCAAATCCAAGCGGCGAATTTTGAAATGAAACCGGTAATGTTTCAGATGTTGCAAACTGTGGGGCAATTCCATGGTTTGTCATCTGAAGACCCTCATTTACATCTTAAGTCTTTTCTAGGAGTTAGTGATTCTTTTGTAATTCAAGGAGTGCCTAGAGATGCTCTTAGATTAACTTTGTTCCCGTATTCTCTTAGAGATGGAGCAAAGTCATGGTTAAACTCTTTTGCTCCAGGATCAATTAGGACGTGGGATGAGTTAGCTGTAAAATTTTTGAGTAAATATTTCCCACCTAACAGAAATGCTAAATTAAGGAGTGAAATAGTAGGGTTTAGGCAACTTGAAGATGAGACTTTTAGTGAGGCTTGGGAAAGGTTTAAGGAGCTTTTGCGAAAGTGTCCCCACCATGGTTTACCTCATTGTATTCAAATGGAAACATTTTACAATGGTTTAAATGGAGTAACCCAAGGTATGGTCGATGTTTCGGCTGGAGGGGCCCTTTTGGCAAAAACTTTTGATGAAGCCTATGAAATTTTAGAAAGAATATCTATTAATAGTTGTCAGTGGTCGGATGTTAGAGGCACAAATAAAAAGGTTAAGAGTGTATTAGAGGTTGATGGCGTGTCCACCATTAGGGCTGATCTTGCAATGATTGCTAATGCTCTTAAGAATGTGACAGTGATTAGTCATCAGCAGCCACCAGCTATGGAGCCTGCAGCAGTGGTGAACCAAGTCAGGGACGAAGCATGTGTCTATTGCGGTGAAGACCACAACTACGAGTTTTGCCCCAGCAATCCAGCTTCTGTGTTTTTTGTAGGTAATCATAGGAACAACCCTTATTCTAACTTCTATAATCCAGGTTGGCGCAACCACCCCAACTTCTCATGGGGAGGTCAAGGAAATAACGTACAAGCACAACAAAAGGTGAACCAGCCGGGATTTGCTAAAGCGCAGGTAATGCCCCAGCAAAATAAGCCGGCTTTGCCCCAACAAAATTCGGGAAATTCTCTCGAGGCGATGATGAAGGAATTTATGGCTCGCACAGATGCCGCAATTCAAAGTAATCAAGCTTCGATGAGAGCCCTGGAATTGCAAGTGGGTCAGCTAGCTAATGAGTTCAAGGCGAGGCCTCAAGGGAAACTTCCTTCGGATACTGAACACCCTCGAAGGGAAGGTAAGGAGCAGGTAAAGGCAGTAACCCTTAGGAGTGGTAAGCCACTAGAAGAGTCTAGAAAGACCCAGGATTTAAATAGTAATAGTGATAATATTGTTGTTGTTGAAAAAGAGTTGGAGTCTGGTCAGGGTGCTGGAGGCAGCAAAGAGAATGCTGGAGCATTTGGTTCTGTGCCAGATGTAGAACCACCATATGTGCCGCCCCCACCTTATGTACCACCTCTACCTTTTCCACAAAGGCAAAAACCTAAGAATCAGGATGGTCAATTTAAAAAGTTTTTAGAGATTCTTAAGCAATTGCATATAAATATCCCTTTAGTAGAAGCCATTGAGCAAATGCCTAATTATGCTAAATTTCTTAAGGATATTTTGACTAAAAAGAAAAGGTTAGGTGAGTTTGAAACTGTATCTCTTACTGAGGAGTGTAGTGCTATTCTCAAGAATGGTCTACCCCCAAGGCTAAGGATCCAGGGTCATTTACCATACTTGTGTCTATAGGTGGAAAGGAATTAGGTAGAGCACTCCGTGATTTAGGTGCAAGCATTAACCTTATGCCTCTTTCGGTCTATCGGAAGTTAGGTATTGGTGAAGCTAGACCTACCACAGTTACACTCCAACTAGTTGATAGGTCTATCACATATCCAGAGGGTAAAATTGAGGATGTCTTAGTAAAAGTTGATAAGTTCATATTTCCTGTTGATTTTATTATTTTAGACTATGAGGCTGATAAAGATGTCCCAATTATTCTAGGTCGTCCATTTTTGGCTACTGGTAGGGCATTAATAGATGTTCAAAAAGGAGAATTAACAATGAGAGTCTGTAATGAAGAAGTGAAATTTAATGTGTTTAAAGCCATGAAATATCCAGACGAGATGGAGGATTGCTCCTTCATCAGGATTCTGGAGAGCACAGTTATTGAGACATCAATACAGGATTCAGCTAGTAAGCATTCGGAAAAGCATGGAGAGGTTAGTGTAGAAGACTTTGAATTTTGTTCTTTAGATAGAAAAAATGAAAAAGAATTGTTTAGGTATGAGGATGTTTTTGAGTCTTTTGATTTAGATCAAAGAAAGGCTCCCCCAATTAAGCCATCCCTAATTGAGGCACCCACTTTAGATTTGAAACCTTTACCGGATCATCTAAAGTATGTGTATCTTGGGGAATGTGAGACGTTGCCCATTATTGTTGCATCAGATTTAATGCCGGAGCATGAGGAGGCCTTAATAAAATTGTTTGCAGCAATACCGCAAAGCTATAGGTTGGATATTGGCTGATATTCAGGGAATTAGCCCGTCTTTTTGTATGCACAAAATCACTCTAGAGGAGGGATCCTTTAGGAGTATTGAGCAACAAAGAAGGCTTAACCCTGCAATGAAAGAGGTTGTTAAAAATGAGGTAATTAAATGGTTGGATGCTGGGATCATTTATCCAATTGCCGATAGCAATTGGGTAAGCCCTGTCCAATGTGTTCCTAAGAAAGGAGGTGTCACTGTGGTGAGCAATAAAGATAATGAATTGATCCCCACAAGGACAGTAACTGGCTGGAGGGTTTGTATGGATTACAGAAGGCTTAATAAAGTCACCCGAAAGGATCATTTCCCTCTACCATTTATCGACCAGATGTTGGATCGATTGGCTGGTCAGGCCTATTACTGTTTCTTGGATGGTTATTCTGGGTATAACCAGATTACTATTGTTCCTGAAGATCAGGAAAAAACCACTTTCACCTGCCCTTATGGGACATTCGCTTTTAGGAGAATGCCTTTTGGCCTTTGCAATGCTCCAGCAACATTTCAGTGGTGTATGTTAGCAATTTTTTCTGATATGATTGAGTCCACTGTTGAAGTCTTTATGGACGATTTTTCAGTTTTTGGAGGGTCTTTTCAGAGTTGTTTAGACAATTTAGGTAAGGTGTTAAAAAGATGTGAGGATACCCATCTAGTTCTTAATTGGGAGAAGTGCCACTTCATGGTGAAGGAGGGCATAGTGTTAGGTCATAGGATTTCTAAGAATGGTCTAGAAGTTGATAGAGCAAAAGTTGAGGTTATCGAAAGACTAGAGCCTCTTTGTAGGAGGTTCATAAAGGATTTTTCCAAAATCAGTAAACCTCTTTGTAACTTATTGTGCACTGATCATGTTTTTGACTTTAATGCAGATTGTAGGAAGGCTTTTGAAACATTGAAGGCTGCTTTAATTTCAGCACCCATTCTCTGCGCACCTAATTGGAATTTGCCATTTGAGGTAATGTGTGATGCGAGTGATGCTGCTGCAGGTGCGATGCTGGGGCAAAAGCAGGGCAAATTTATTCATCCTATATATTATGCAAGCAAGGTTTTAAATGAAGCACAGGTCAACTACACAACTACTGAAAAGGAGTTGTTAGCTGTTGTGTTTGCTTTTGAAAAATTTCGGCCATATTTGGTTGGATCCAAAGTCACGGTGTTCACGGATCATGCAGCAATAAGGTATTTAATGGCAAAGAAAGATGCAAAGCCTAGATTAATTCGTTGGATTTTACTATTGCAGGAATTTGACTTGGAGATAAAAGACAAGAAGGGATCAGAGAATGTCATTGCAGATCATTTATCTCGTCTTGATCCATCATCATCTTTGCTGGAGCAATCTGCCATTTACGATTCTTTTCCAGATGAGCAGCTCTTTGCTGTTGAAGTAAAGGTAGTCATGGATGTCCCTTGGTATGCTGATATTGCCAACTTTTTAGTAAAGGGAGTCACTCCTATTGACATGGATTGGAGGCAGAAGAAAAAGTTTAAACATGATGCAAAATTTTTCTTTTGGGATGAGCCATTTATGTATAAGCAATGTTCTGATGGTATTATTCATAGGTGCGTTTCAGGTGCTGAAGCAAAGGAAATCCTGGAGCAATGTCACTCTTCACCGTATGGAGGTCATTTCAGCGGTTAGAGGACGGCTATGAGGATTTTGCATTGCGGATTTTTCTGGCCTACGTTATTCAAGGATGCCCATTGGTTCTACAAGCAATGTGATGCTTGCCAAAGGAGAGGAAATTTGGGGCCAATAGATGAAATGCCTCTTACTTACATTTTAGAAGTTGAATTATTCGATGTATGGGGTATTGACTTTATGGGGCCATTTCCCCTTTCTAATGGCAATGTTTTTATCTTATTGGCAGTTGATTATGTGTCCAAGTGGGTGGAGGCCATCGCATGCCATCAGAGTGATGCCAAGACAGTTGCAAGGTTTCTTCAATCGCACATCTTTGCGCGGTTTGGGACACCTAGGGCTCTAGTGAGTGATGAGGGTACACATTTTGTTAATAATATCTTAACTAAGCTTTTAGCTAAGTATGGGATTAAGCATAGGATAGCTACCCCTTATCACCCACAAGCAAATGGTCAAGCTGAAATTAGTAATAGGGAAATTAAAGCTATTTTAGAGAAAGTAGTCCATCCATCTAGAAAGGATTGGTCCTTTAGGTTGGATGAGGCTCTTTGGGCTTATAGGACAACTTATAAGACTCCTCTAGGTATGTCTCCCTATAGGTTAGTATACGGGAAAACTTGTCATTTACCGTTAGAGCTGGAACATAAAACATTTTGGGCTTTGAAAAAATTAAATTTTGATTTGAGTCGTGCAGGAGCAATAAGAATGCTGCAGCTTAATGAGTTAGAAGAATTTCGTCAATTTTCTTACGAAAATGCGAAAATGTATAAAGAAAAGACTAAGTTGTGGCATGACAAAAAAATTAAATCTAAGGAGTTTGTCAAGGGTCAAAAAGTTTTGCTTTATAATTCTAGATTAAAATTATTTCCTGGAAAATTAAAATCTAAATGGTCAGGACCGTTTATTGTGATTGAGGTTTTTCCCAATGGAGCAATTGCTTTGCAGGATGAAAAAGATGAGAGAGTATTCAAGGTGAATGGACAGCGTGTGAAAAATTATTGGGGTGAGGAGTTTCGGATGAAATATCCTTCCCTAAGGTTGGTTGATGATTGAGAGAGCAAGATTTTTGCGGGAGCATTTCACAGAGCAAATTTTTGAGCTCCCAGGATTTGTAGTGATTTTATTTTTCGTTGATTTGTTTTTAATTCCGATTAGGTTAGGTTTGATTTTTGCATAGTTTATTAGATCTCAGTATTTTTATTATTTTAGATTTTATTTCGTTTTGAATTTGATTTGATTTTATTTTCGGGTTATTTATTTAAATTATCTTTTAATTATCTTTTAATTAGTTAGATTTTATTAGATTTTATCTAGATTTTATTTTCAGTTATTTGAATTCAAGTTTTAATTAATAAGGATTTTTTTCTAATTTATTCGGCCTCTTTTGAGAATAACAGGTTAAGTTTGCTTTGATCGGTTTAATTTGAATTAAAAGGATTTGATTTGTCTATTTTGAAATTCGAATTCCGTATCTGAGATTCTTCAGGTTCAGCAGATTGTTGCGGCAAAGATATTGCTGGAGCAAAATATTCCGAGTTAGAAGGGTTTCCGTTGGAATTTATTATTGTTACCGTTAGATTAAGCTTTGAATTCTCGCAGGTAAATGTGAGTGCATCATCTGATGAGGCCACGTGTCGTAGAGTAATTATCCAACGGCTTCAATGATGACAGTACATCAATTTTACCATGGGCGTTTGGAATCCGCAATTTTACCGTTGGTAATTTTTGAATTTCAGGTTTGCATTTTTAATTACAATGGTAATATTAGTTATGGCAGGGCAAATCTTTTCGGTTAGGATTCTTGTTTGCTGCAGCCCTATTTATTCGCAATCTCTGGTAAGCACGTTTCACTTCGTCTTCTTGATCAAATGTTTGTGCGTGTATTATTCTTTCTATCTTTACATTCTCTGTCAAAACCCTAGTACACCTTAAATGGCTAAAACAAGAGCTCGAAAAGAGAGGGAGAGTGAGGAAGAAGAGATACCCGTAACCCCGGAAGTTCAGAAAGGGAAAACTAAGAAAAAAAGAACGCCAGAAGAGAAGGAGGCGAAGCGAAGACGGAGGCAGCAGAGGGCTGCGGAACAAGAAGCCATCCAAGAAACAGAGGTTGTTCAGAATCTTGAGACAAAATCGATAGTTTCTGCTACGGTTCAGGAAGGGAATACTGAGAAGGAACATGAGACAGAGGTCGAAAGACAAGTCGCAGGTATGCCTGAAAAAGAGAAAACACCAGAGCCGGTGTAGGAGGCTCATGTTGAAATCATTATGCCTGAACCGCCAAAGCGCCGCCGCATCAAGAGGAAGGCAGGTCGTGTGAGGGTGGTTCGGAACACTCCATCACCTCCGACGTCGGACTCTGAGGAAGAAAAAAGGGAAGCTGCGAATAAGGAAAAAGAAGAAGAGGCAAGAAAGGCAGAAGAAGAGCGTTTGCGTGAACAGAGAGAAAGCAAGGGCAAAGGAATTGCCGAAGCATCGGGAGAAATTGAGGAGCCGAGGGCACCATTCATTCGCTTCGTCAACGATCTTGCTCGAGCAAAATACCAGGAGGTGCTGAAACGAGACTTCTTGTTCGAACGAGGATTTGGCAGTGATTTGCCCAGGTTCTTGGAGTCTGGAATAGTGAACCTCGGATGGAGGCAATTTTGTGCGAAACCAGAACCTGTCAATGCCAACATTGTTCGAGAATTTTATGCCAATCTTGACGTTAAGAATGATTTTGAGGTTATCGTTCGAGGAGTGCCTGTACAGTGGAGTCCTGAGGCCATTAATGAATTGTTCGATCTCCAGGATTTTCCACATGCCGTTTTTAATGAGATGGTGGCTGCACCATCTAGTGACCAACTGAGTGCGGCTGTCCGGGAGGTAGGCATTGAGGGGGCTCAATGGAGGGTGTCGCAGACGCGGAAGCATACGTTTCAAGCTGCTTATTTGAAGAGTGAAGCCAACACTTGGATGGGATTCATCAGGCTACGCTTGCTGCCGACAACACACGACTCCACAGTATCTTGGGACAGGGTATTGCTTGCTTTTGCCATTCTTCGCTCAATGAGTATTGATGTAGGAAAAATTATTTCTTCTGAGATTGTTGATTGCTGGAAAAAGAAGGTGGGGAAGCTGTTCTTTCCGAACACGATTACGATGTTATGCAGCAGGGCAGAAGTGCCCACGGTTCCAGAAGATATGATCATGACTGATAAGGGAATCATTGACACACCTAATCTGGCGCGACTTCAGCGTATGCAAGAGGTTCGCCAGGGTGGGCTTGTGTATGGCGTTAATCAGATCCTAGAGCAACTGTCAGTGTTGGCCTGTAGGTTAGAATTTGCTGAAAGGCAAGCTCATACCTACTAGACTTATGCTAAAAGGAGAGATGATGCGCTCAGGGGGGCCTTGCAAACCAATTTCTCAACACCATATCCGACCTTTCCAGTGTTTCCCGATGATTTGTTTAATCTTTGGATACCACCCCCGCCTGTTGAACGAGAAGAGGATGTTGATGAGGAGCAGGGTCAGGAAGACTGACTGATGGGATGACCTGGAGCGAACATTACTTTTGTTTCTCTATTTTTGTTGCTTGCGCATATTGACCCTGCTCACTGTTCTAACTGCTTGTCTTGTTTCTTTTTAATTTTTTATTGCGAAAAAATTTATCTACTTTGTACTGTTTTTTCTATGATTTTAATGAAATTTCTGAATGTTTCTATTCCATGAGCACTGACTAACTCTATCTTAACTATTTTCTTCTGAATTTTTGAAGCTTGGATTGATTACGCTTAATTAGATCAAGGTATTCTGATCTCCAGAAACCTTTTGCTTGAGCATTTCTTCTAGCCTGGACTGTTGTTGCGGCAAGAAGATTTTGACGGTAGTATTGACTTATATGATCCACTTTAAGCTTAATCCTAGTCCCATGTTTAGTTTAAAATTTCAGTTAGAAAAATTTAAGTTTGGGGGTATAATTTGAAAAATTAATGATTCATTGGGGACAATGAATAATTCAAGTTTGGGGGACTTTTTGCTACTCCAATTATTTTGCTCGAGCATTCTTCTCCTTCAAAATTAAAATTTGCTAGGTTATTGAGTAACCGGGGACATTTGTGATACCCACAGTTTATCTTCGCGTCAAAAGATGACCTAGGAAATGTAAAAAAATGAGAAATATGAGAAAAAATTATTTGCTGAAAAATTATTTGTTGAAAATTTTGCTGAAAAAATTGACAGAGCGAAAGTTTTGAAGGATGAATGATGATCCAGCAGTTTTTCTGTCTCCCATAACTTAGGTGAGCTTCATCACAAAATGTCGCCATTCTGAGGGGCAAGAGATGGAATAACTAAGGATTTTTGAGCTTTATAATGAGTATTGAGCCTAGTTGGTGATGAGCTTGAGGCAAGGGTATACTGCACCATAAAGTGGGACATCCCATGCTTAAGAGCTTATGACTGTAAGGCTGCTTTAAGTCTGATAAACAAGGATATAAACCCCTTTAAAAATATGTTTTGAAATGTCTGATAATAGAGCTAGGCTGTGGTGAGTTCTTAGAATTAAGTTGAAAAGTGGTGATTATTTGTCCCTGCTGAAGGAATCATTTTGCTGCAGCAGAGCTTGGTTTTGAGTGCTCAGGTAAAGGTTAAAGGTAGTGTTGGACTGTCTGGTTTGATTAAGCTAATTCTTTGTCTAATGTTTTGAGATTCTTGAAGGAAGGTTGTTTAGTATTGCTCGGGTCGCGCAATAGTTCAAGTTTGGGGGTATGATAACTGCCCAAAAGGTAGTTATTTAGGCCTAAATTATATAGGGATTTGTGTGTCCTTTATGCTTATTAGGGTTGGTTTTAGAGAGATATTACATGATTTAACCCATTTGGAAGAATGGAAGCTTTGGAAATCACTTTGTGCAGATTATGCTGCTGAGCGACTGGAAGGAGCAAATTTTATGATGCAGCAAAACTGGGAGCAGAAACTGCCACATCACAGCTCGTTAGCCAACTTCATGAACCGACTTCTGTTGAGTTATTTTCGGGATAAAGGAGCAAGGAGAGCCCTACACGTGTCCAAGTTGACCTAATTCAAGTCTCATTTCCTTCTATAAAAGGAAGTAGCCGTCCAAGTCAAACTCATTCCATGTTTTCCCTTGGAAGCCGAATAGTATAGGGAGATTGAAGATCATCAAGAACACCACCAACCGCAAGCTAATTAGGGAGTTTACCTTCTTTATTAACTTGTAGTTATGGACATGCATACTCAGATTGTAATTCGTATTCCTATGCCTATTATGAACTAAGTAGCTTAGAGTGTTGGTTAGGAATAATGTGATTACTGTGCTTCATCTCTAGTAATAAATTGACTATTGCATTTTGGTTAATTGTTGTGCTTATTCTTATTTTATGCCCGCCTGGCCAGCCGGTATGGATAGCTCTCTCTAGTTTCAGGGATGATTTAGAGAGTGTGTGGCAATTCTCCACACTACGATCATTGTGTATTGGTGAACGCCAGTGACTGAGCTAGGGATAGCCAGTTGCCTAGTGCTTGATCGGTCGCTCTTCATTGGGTTTGAAACATATCCCAAAAGATCCGGAGTTCCGGGAGGAATCCACTAATAATACTACGAGAAATGCATGATCAATAATATTGCTAGAGCATATCTTCGAATAAACACTAAAACCTAACCAGCGCCAGTCTTTAATCTGTCTATTTATTTGTTTTCTCGTTGTTCTGTCATTTATTTTGCTTCAACATAATTCTTATAAAACCCAACATTTTTATTATCTTCAAAACCATTAGAAAGTTATACAAAATAGATAAAGTGGAAACTCATTCAGACCTTGGATTGATAATATTACTTGCTGCAGACTGTGTATACTTGCACAGGAATTCTAGAGTATTTCATATCATATTTTTACTCACTCTAGGAACCCAACAGTTACCTCTATTTCCTTAAGTACCAATTCTCCTCTAATGAACAACCTGTTTGTGGTCCAACCATCAAACAGAAAACCCTCTCGTGCCATTGAGAGGGTAGGACCATTTGTTCAAGACTCGGAGTAACCACTTAAGGGAACACTCATCTGCTTCCCTAAAGTCGGGAAAGAGTGAATTCCATCTTGTACGATTATGTTCCCAGCTCCCCATTCGGTCTTGTCCCCAAAGTGGTAGGCTTATTGAGTCGGCGTATTGGCCACTCTCACCCATACAAATCAAAGGACAATCTCTCATGAGTAGGAGTCCATAATCAACTCAGGATTAAGACTAAGTTGTCTAGGTCGTCCTAGTGAAATAGAAAACCAACTAGTTAACGGTGTTATAACCAGTGGTTACTATTTCGTGGTCCGGTTTTATGCAAACTCATTGCATAGGATACCCCCACTCGCATGTCTCCTACACGAACGCGTTGGATCGCAGCGTTTGTATCAAATACAAAGTGGGCCGTATCCATAGTGTCACTAGGATAAGGCACCCAGTCTTATCCCTATACTATAGACCCTTTAGGCTGTTTCTTGAACAATGATCCCATATGTCGCTACATATAGTTCAAGACTCATATTACAACCTTGGATGTCTAGTTTATTGGATTAGGGTTATTATTAGGCAAAGACAAATATAAAATAACTAATAACAATTAATGGAAAAAATATATCAATATTATTTCATTAATATCCGGTCAACGGTTACATTCACTATCTACGAGTTTTAGGGCATAAAACCCAACAAACTCCCACTTGAACTAAAACACTAGTTAGTGGGATGTAAATGCAATAATCTAAAGCTGGAAATGTCATGTATATTAATACGATGAACTAGGGCATCCTTATACCCATTATACATTTCTCCCACTTGCCCTAGATTAGATGGCATACATATCTCGTGGACCTAGACCCTCTAGATGACCCTCAAACACTTTAGCCGTGAGAGCCTTCGTAAATGGATCAACGATGTTGTGCTCCGAGGCGATCTTAGTGACGATCACATCTCCTCGTTGCACAATCTCCCGTATCAGGTGATACATCCTCTCGATGTGTTTACCCCGTTTGTGGCTTCGAGGTTCTTTTGAGTTGGCTACAGCCCCACTGTTGTCACAGTATAGTGTTATGGGCACGTTCATATTTGGAACTACTTCCAAATCAGTCAAGAACTTTCTAAGCCATACTACCTCCTTAGCTGTTTTGCAAGCTGCTACATACTCAGCCTCCATGGTTGAGTCTGCTATGCATCCTTGTTTGATGCTTCTCCACACTACTGCTCCTCCATTGAGGGTGAATACTGACCCTGATGTGGATTTCCTTGAATCCTTATCAGCTTGAAAGTCAGAGTCAGTGTATCCAGTAAGAATCAAATCCTTAGCTCCATACACAAGCATGTAGTCCCTCGTTCTCCGAAGATAATGGAGTCAATGTACTCCAATTCCCTACTGACTACTCCCACTGCATAACATATGTCAGGCCTAGTGCAGAGCATAACATACATTAAGCTGCCCACAGTTGAGGCGTAGGGAATGTGTCTCATGTTCTCAATTTCTTGAGGTGTCTTAGGAGACTGTTCCTTAGACAGGTGTACCCCATGTCTGAAGGGTAGTAGTCCCTTCTTGGAGTTTTGCATCGAATATCGAGACAACATCTTGTCAATATACGTTGCTTGAGACGGAGCTAGCGTTTTGTTCTTACGATCCCTAATGATTTGGATTCCCAGAACATATTGAGCCTCTCCCAGATCTTTCATTTGGAATTGAGTTGCTAGCCATTTCTTAATGTCAGTGAGGTATCCTACATCATTCCCAATGAGTAGGATATCGTCTACATAAAGTATTAGAAAAGCTACTTTCATTTTGTTGACTTTCTTGTACACACAAGGCTCATCAACGTTTTGGTCAAAGCCAAAAGATTTGATTGCAGTATCAAATCTAATGTTCCATGATCTGGACGCTTGTTTCAATCCATAAATGGGTCGATTGAGCTTACAAACCTTTTGTTCCTGATCTTGGGCTATGAACCCTTCGGGTTGAGACATGAAGATATTCTCTTCAAGATTACCATTCAGAAAGGCAGTCTTGACGTCCATTTGCCATATTTCATAGTCATAATATGTGGCTATGGATAAGAGAATTCTTATGGACTTTAACATGGCTACAGGAGAAAAGGTTTCCTCATAGTCAACCCCTTCCTTTTGGGTATAACCCTTTGCCACTAGTCTAGCTTTGAAGGTCTGTACCTTTCCAGCTGCATCTCTTTTTCTCTTATAGATCTATTTGCACCCTATGGGTTTTACCCCATTTGGTAGATCTGTAAGTTCCCATACAGAATTGGAGTACATTGACTCCATTTCCAGGTTCATGGCTTTGACCCATTCATCCTTATCTTCGTCATTCATTGCCTGTCGATAGGACAATGGATCCTCAATGCCATCATTAGGTATGACAACCTGAGTTTCAGTTAAACCCAAGTAGCGGTCAGGTTGTAATACAACCCTCCCACTGCGTCGAGGCATTCCCAACGTTTGAGATGGACGGGATGTATCTGAAGAACTAGTTCCTTCATCAACCCTTGTTGAAGGTCCTACTTCATCAACAACTCTTGATGATTCTTCAGTAGCTTCTCCTAATATTATTTTGCTGCGTGGTTTATGATCTCTCATGTGGTCTTCCTCTAAGAAAGTGGCGTTTGTCGAAACAATCACCTTATTTTCTTGTGGGTCGTAGAAATAACCACCTCTCGTTTCTTTAGGGTAACCAACAAATTGGCACAGTTTTGAACGAGGTTCCAGTTTCTTAGGATTTGTCACAAGCACGTGTGCTGGACAACCCCAGATGCGAAAGTGATGCAAACTAGGTTTACGCCCCTTCCATAATTCGAAAGGTTTTTCAGAAACACTTTTCGAGGGAACATTGTTCAAAATGTATACTGCAGTCTCTACTACATACCCCCAAAACGAGCTAGGCAATTGAGCATAGCTCATCATTGATCGAACCATGTCCAACAAGGTTCTATTTCTCCTTTCTGACACACCATTCTGTTGAGGTGTACCAGGGGCTGAGAGTTGAGATTGGATTCCATGTTCTATCATATAATCCTGGAATCTTTGATCCATATACTCCCCTCCTCGATCTGATCGAAGTACTTTAAGGGGCTGTTTGGGGCGCTGAATTGGTTATAATATCTAGTGGTAATAATAATCTGGGGGTTATAATAATCTGTGTTTGGGGTGCAGATTATTATAGTCTGGGATACAATAATCTGTGGTTGGGGTGCAGATTATTTTAATTTGGGATAAAATAATCTTTGTTTGGAGTGTTGATCTGTTTTAACATGAGGTTCTGAATCAAAGACTGTTTTCTTTTTCTAGTTTTTTTTTTTTTTTTTTTTTTTTTTTTTTTTTTTTTTTTTTTTTAATGATATACAACACTTTGATTTGATTTAGGGTTATATTTTTTTTTGTTACAAAGCAAAAAAGTTTAGGTTTTGGTATAGAAAAATCATATTAGTTAACTTTTAGTATTGCCAAAATAAAAATTGTAAATGTTTAGTTCAAAAATCATATTAGTTTTTTTTTTTATCAATAAAATCATTTGAAATAAATTTGAGTGTGGTAAATATAATTTCGTTTGAATGTTTTTTTTTTTTAAGTTGATTAACCTTCGATGTTGTCAACGACTTTTCCAGCAACCTTTGATGTTTTTTTTTCTTTATTTTTATTTTTTATACTTTTCAAAATGAAATTGAGAAGAAATATGGAAAAAAAAATTGGTGGCTGGAAAAGTCATCGGCGATCGCCGGAAAAGTCGTCGGCGGTCGTCGGAAACTTCGCCGGCTGACGGCGGCCGACGGTCGTCGGAAAAGTCAAGGAGACGCATGGAAGAAGTGAGGAGATAGTTACTGTAGTGGGTTGAATAATGGTTACTGTAGAAAATGGATAAAATAATCGGGGGTTAAAATAACCCACCTCACCAATTATTTTTGTTGGTGCCCCAAACATTGAATAGGTTATAATAAGGGGAGTTATTATAACCTATTCAGTGCCCCAAACACCCCCTAATAGATTTACCTAATAGGTTTTCAACTTCAGCCTTAAACTCCTTAAACTTTTCAAGGGCTTCAGACTTATGTCCCATTAGGTACAATAAGTAACCATATCTTGAATAATCATCTATAAATGAGATGAAATATTCGTACCCTCCTCGAGCTTTTACATTCATTGGACCACACATATCCGAATGTATTAACTCTAAGGGTTCTTTGGCTCTGTAACTTTTTCCAGTAAAGGGTCTCTTGGTCATTTTTCCCTCGAGACAAGATTCACAAGGTGGTAGTGAATCATCTTCTAACTTGCTTAGAAGTCCATTCTTTACCAAACGACCGATCCTATCGATGTTTATATGACCAAGTCTGAGATGCCAAAGATGAGTATTGTTACTTGATGGAGAAATCTTTTGCCTTTTTCTTTGAGTTTCAACATTTTTAAATAATTCATGATTTAAAAGTGCTTTGTTTTCGGTTGGTCATAAAACGTACAAGTTATTTTCCAATTTGGCTGAACAAATAAGTACACCATTTTTATAAATGAACGCTTCATTCATATCAAAATTAACTGTATACGATTGTTCAATTAAACATGAAATAGAAATTAAGTTCCTCTTAATCTTGGGAACGATTAACAAACTTTCTAAAAGTAAGAATCTATTTCTAAAAAATAACTTAACAGCTCCCACTGCTTTAGCTGAAATGACTTCTCCAGTTCCGACCCTGAGTGTCATTTCCCCATCGTTCAACTGCCGAAAGGAACTATTTTCCTGAAAAGAAGAGCAAACATGATTAGTTGCTCCTGAATCAAGTATCCAGGTTAACTCATCATGTTCTACCAGGCATGTTTCTAAAACAAGTAAATCAAATTTACCTTCCTTTTCCTTCTTTTTCTCAGCAAGGTACTTTGGGCAGTTTCTCTTCCAATGTCCATCTACATTGCAGTGAAAACACTTGCCCTTATCTGCCATAACTTTGGCTTTTCCCTTACTTTTAGCAGCAGTACTGGGAGCTTTCCCCTTGTTTCCTATCTTATTCTGAGTTTTCTTTGAAGAAGTGGCTACAGATTTAGTTCCAGAGGATGAACCCTTCTCGAACTTTCTTTTAGAGTGAACAACGTTTGCCTCTCCTTCTATCTGTCCCTTGTTCTTATGAAAAGACTGATAGAGTTGTAGCTCATTCAGGAGGCTAGTCAGGTTGAATGTTATTTTATTCATCATTGCATTGCTTCGAAACTGTAGAAACTCTTCGGAAGAGATTCTAAGATGAATGCAACCTGACTACGCTCATCTATGACCGTCCCGTTTGCCTCTGCCACGTTGAATTGGACCATCATATCCAGGACATGCTCCCGAGCAGACGTGCCCTCTTTCATGCGACAGCTATAAACGTATTTGAGAGCGTCATGGTGGAGTTGGTAGGACGGTTGTCCAAACATCTCCTGGAGAGAGTTCATAATCTCCCTCGCTGTTACCATGCTCTCATGCCTTTTAGCCAAAACTTCAGATAAGCTGGCTAGGATATAGACGCGAGTCTTATCATTGGCCTTTATTCAGCGGTCATAAGCATCCTTTACTGCTTGGGATGCATTACGAGCAGGGGCTGGAGGACAATCCTCCGTTAAGACGAACCGCAGATCATCGACAACAAGAATCGTATTCAGGTTCGACTTCCACGTAGCATAATTTTCGCCGGTTAATTTCTCATTTTTAAGCAGAGAGAAAATTGAGGAAGACATTGCTGAAATTTAAAAAAACAATGACCGTATTAGTTATCTTTGCCTTAACCCATCATACAAGCAAACAATTGCACACAATCCAATCATTTTAGCAAAACAGACAATCACAGAACCCTAAAACTATCGATTTAGTTTTGCAACGATGTTTCAGAGGTTTAGAATGTCAGCCACCGAAGGGTGATCAGGCACTCCTCCTTTGAAATGAGACACCTCTCAGCTAATTCTAATTCCAGAATAACTCATATTCCTATAGACATTAGCCACCGTTGTTCGGTCAAGGATTTGTTAACACTTTTAACTCATCCTCGTAAGTGTAACCCTCCCACTTTCAGATCTCAGAGGCACGCACCAACAGGCTACCGAAGAGAAAGACACTTGTTGGTGATTAGCCTAAGAGGTCCTATCCTTTTCAGGAGTTCACGATGTTCCGAATCCTATGACCAGGCCCTCCGAAGGGATGGTTGCGCTAGGACAACCTGCAGGCGGATCATAGGACTCTCACGGTGTGAACTATGGGCGGAGACCGAGGGATACGTTGACACGTGTCCCGCTCCCACTTACTCTAGACATTTTTTCCATTCACCTTGATATTGATTCATGCAAACATTTTCCGAAGGGAGGCCGCTCCTAAGGCGACTCGAAGCCGAGCATGAATCTCACGTTGTGAATATAGGGACATAGGAGCAAAACTTGATTTAAATCTCGTTTTGTAACTTTCCTCCCACTGTAAATGTCCTAAGGTTGATATAGGGTTATTTAACTTAGATAGTATTCGGCTAAGTCAATCTATCTAAGTCTGATCCTATTATAACAATTATGGAAAGGATTCAACTGCAATCTTTTGGGTAAATTAAACTTCTTTTAATAAACCCAACATTGCAAGTCAACATTACTATGGTTAATTCAACTCAATGTTCGGGTCAGTTCCCAGGTAGGAGGTGTTCCGTAAACCGTCAACTTAAATACCCCAAACCTTAGACAGAACTTTACCGAGAGAGTTCCCTTATAACCTCAGTAATGTAAGGTCTTTACTCTAAAGATCTAGGTGCATTAAACACTTTTAATAAACCTAGTGACATTGCATGCTAACATTTAACTATGATTAATTCAACTCCGGTGTTCCAGGTCAGTTCCCAAGTAGGAGGTGTTCCGTAAACCGTCAACTTAAATACCCCCAGCCTTAGACAGAACATTACCGGTGGAGTTCCCTTATAATCATAGCAATGTTTTTCCTACTTAGTCAATTAAAACTATTTTAAATTCTAAGTAAGAAAAGATTCTAATCCTATTAGAAATCAATCTAGGTCTAATTAATTTTAAACAATTTAAAATTAATCAGATTTATCCTATGATCTTATGTTTGCATGCAAATCTTGATTATAGATTGACGGTTTCTAATCATTAATAATAAAGAACTATTTCTAATTTTAATGATTAATCCTATAATCAAGAATCTAGGGTTTAATTCATTCAACAATCTCATTCAAATTAAATAATTAAACCACACTAATTGCATGAATAATATAACAATTATATTATTAACTATGGATGTTTCATGCTTCATGCAATATTGATTTTCTTTTAATATAACAATTATAAGCCAATCAAGAAAATCAATCAAACATGTTTCATTCATCACATTAAACATAACTATTTATATTTAATTTAAGTAATGACGTGCTTCATGCTTTCCAATTTTTCAAATAATTAATATACACTTATATTAAAAAATATGAAAACAAATTCATGCATTTAAACATACATTATAACAATTTATAATATATAAAAAAATGCATGAGCATGTTTATAACCTAAGGTGGGATTAAATATTCTATATGACATCCATAAAGCATATAAATAGCAATTGAACCGGTTAATTTTGGCCCCTAGGATAAAATAAAGCATTAAATTACATTAATTTAGCTAAATTCTATCCTAAAAAATCCATGTACAGCTCCGAAATTGGTCTAGACATCACGAACCGCCCCGAACCACCTCGAACCGGCCTCCAAAATCACGAACCACGCCAAAAATTGGCTGGAACAGACCAAATAGGTCCCAGCCCAGCCGAACCAGTCCGAACCGGACCGGCCACGCCTTGAACCGCGTCTGTTGAAACCCTAATGCGCGCCTCCATCGTGACAGCGTCGAGACGCTGTGTTGATAGCGTCCCGACGCTGTGCGCATTCCTTATCTGGCACCTGCGGAATCGAGGCAGCGTCGAGACGCTGTTGAGGTTGCGTCCCGACGCTGTGTGCTTTCTTTACCGAGCGCCTTTGGTATCGAGACAGCGTCGAGACACTGTTGAGGTAGCGTCCCGACGCTGTTGCGTCTGGAGGCAGAATCTGGGCAAAACAACAACGATTTCTTCGGTTTTGGCCTCGATTTCAGCGGCGATTGCTTCGATTTTCATCTCATAAAAACCTATTCTAGACCCGGACTTACATAGGACTCGATTTTACATAATATACCTGAAACACCGGGCCTTACATGATCAAAATCACATAAAAATAAAATCTATGGCCATAAAATTAACCCAAACAGTTCAACGCAAACCGAACATACATTATGCATAAATCCCACCTTTTAGAGCCTATCGCAACTTTTAAAATTAATTAATAGGGACAGCGATGGCTCTGATACCGATTGAAGGGAATAAAAGTCCCCACGCAGCGGAAGCGCATCGATTGGACCTTACGCCGTATATTAATTAACATTAAAATACCGTTACGATAACTCGAACAAAACTTTAAACAACCTTTAAAGCCACTCTAAAATTGGTTTAAACATGCTAAAATAAATCTAAATTTATTTTTAAAACTTTTCTAAAGAAAAGAGGAAGAACCGTTACAAACCTTCGTTGAAGACTTGACCGTTCTTCGCCAACGACGCTCCACGAATGAAAACGCAGCAGCCGCCTTTGTTTTTCTTTGCTGGAAATTTCTTCTTTGATTGACACAATCACCACAGAGGTTACACCGGTATGTCTCTAAGTCTAGGAGGCAAAAGACTTGTGGGAGTCTTTCTCTAAGAGGGAGGCTAGAGAGAATTTTAGGTCTTGTCTTTCAAGAGTGTCAAATGTTGATGTGGACATTTCCTACTGCAAGCGCACGGGTCAAGTAATAATAAAGTGTTCGTAAATACGAGTGTCGTCCTCTGGATTGAATTTTTAAGCAAATCAAGTATTGTGAATTATCTTGCCCAATTTTATTTAGGGATCAAAAAGAGATGAATAGGTGATGATAAAACCAAATCAAAGCAAGTAAAACAAATGAAAATTCAATTGGGAAAACTACTTAGGGAATTGATTTCGCCAATTTCGATTAGGATTGATTTTAAAGAATAAGTTATTATGCACAATGAAATTATGAGCCAAAGACCCTTTAATCACAACTACCTCTCCCGAGTATAATTGATTCTCATGCAAATTAACCAACTTGATATCCCTATCTAAGTTTATTAATAAGCAAGGCAATGAGATCTTTTAACCAATTCTAAAGTTAATCTAAAACCGTCAAGAATTAGAAAGTAAACTTTATTCATGCAATCTTGAGTAAGTCTAGATCAAATCCCCTCTCCCGAGCTAGATTCGAAACTTAAATCATCCAACTAATGGCCAATTAATTGAAAGCATTAAATCAAGATTACAAACACAATAACATTGCACAACTTAAACCATAAATCAATCCATAAACTTAATCAACTACATCAATCCCTAAGCTACAAGTTTAGCTACTCATTAATGTAAATACAAGCTCAACTAAACATGGGAAAGCCATAAATCTAACTAAAGGAAGAAAAAGGGAAAAGAAAACTCAATGTAGGCCGAGTCCCGACGTCCCTGTCACGATCCCCACGAACAATGGGTTGATTTCCAAGTCTCCCCCTTTGTTTCAGCCTCCAAAGTGCTCTGTTCTGTCCTCTTTACGGCTCCAAAAGGTCCCAAATCGAACTCCCCTAAAACCTAGCCGAAGAGAAGCTTATATTGCAGATTTTTCGTCTTAGCGTCGAGACGCTGCCTCTTATACGCTCGTTCTGAATAAGGAAAAACGGTAGCGTCGGGACGCTTCCTATCATAGCGTCTCGACACTGTGAGCTTTACGCGCCTAATCTGATATGGAATGTGAGTGTCGAGACGCTCAAGAGCTAGCGTCTCGACGCTAGCCTGCTATTGATCGAGATTTGACTTTTTTTCCACTTTTACTCTTTTCATTTCTTTGCATCTTTTCACGCCCCGAGCACCCGATTAACGCTAATATGGCATTATAGCTCCAATCAACCATTTCCTACAAAATAAACATTAAAGCACAATAAAATGGCCCGAAAATCATAAAAGACTAGCTAAATTAAATAAGTAAAGATAGCTAGCTATGCTCGCTATCAAATACCCCCAAACTTAAGCTTTTGCTAGTCCTCGAGCAAACTCTAAATCAGACATACAATGGAAGAATGGATGCAACAATCATAACTCCATCCTCAAGGCTCAAAAGTCAATAACCAAGCAAGCAAGAGATATGCACACAAGGACCAATGAGGGAGACAAATTAAAATATTTCCAAAATTAACTTGCACAAGCGAGATCTAACTCAACAAGATCAGACTCTACTAGCTCGGGATTGGATTATTAAACTCTCAGCTCATCTTCCCTCTACACTGGCACTAAGGCTTCACTAATGAGTTAATGCAACAAATTAGTTTGTTTATCTCCATACTTAGGTGCTTTTAATTAACAAATGAATTAAGCATTTATATGTGGCACTAGCTTTCACACACCCATTGCAGGGACCCTTAACCTGAGATTTCTCTGGTTGGCCTAATTGATCACAACAGGGGTAGCTCTTTTTGCCTAAACTTTATTAAACAATGCAAACTGTGCACAGACCATGACATAATATTTTTTTTTCTTCAACAGTAACTACAAGAATGATTTTTCTTTATGAGCATAAATAGCATATATTTTTTTCTTTCCTCCTAAGCAAGATCAAACATGCTAATTTGCAAAACATTAACTTTTTAGCTCTACCCTACACCTATCGAGGTGACAACAAGCATATGAACCTAATAATTCGCTCCTAAGCCTTCAAATCCAAATCTAGCCAAGACAAATACTCTACTCATGCAAGCCATCTCCTAGAAAAAATTTAAAAAGTCTCCCTTTTTGGGTATTTATGCTTACATCTCATCACAAGCTTGAAAATTGACAAGAAAGCCTATCCTAGGACATCATAATCATGCAAAAGTAGCATCCAGAAAACATCCATATGCATAATTCAAAGAAAGCTCAAAACTATAGCCCGAACTCAGATGCTCAAGGGCTCCACAAACATGCTAATCCACCCCCAAACTTAAAATATGCATTGTCCTCAATGTATAAAGAAAATAAAGCATAAACAAGCATGAGAACAATAAAAGAATGACAGGAGTGAATAATACTGGCCTGGAATGATGATGACTTCTTGCTTGAGAGCTTTGAATCTTGAAAGCTTGAAAGCAAAGGAGAGGAAGAAAACAAGACCTACAAAACAAAAACAAACAATAAATCAAAAACAAAAAGAAAACACACTAACTTACTTGGGTTGCCTCCCATAAGCGCTTGTTTAACGTCATTAGCTCGACGTGTTGCACGTGCTTCAAGGAGGCTTTTGTTCTGTGAATCCAACAGAGGTGCTCTTTCTTGCACCTTTCCTGTAGCCCATGTAAAGCACTTCATCTTTAGAGTCTTCAACTGCTTTAAAGATTTCTTTTTCGTTCTTGACTCTAATAGTGAGCTCCTTGCGCTCAATATCTATGATCGCTCGCCTAGTAGCGAGGAATGGTCTTCCTAATATGACAGACATTGAAGGATTTTCTATCATGTCCATAACATACAAATCAATAGGGAGGAAAAATCTACCTACTCTGATTAATACATTCTCTACAATACCAACTGGTCTCACCACAGATTGATCAGCCAATTGGAGCTTTACAGGAGTAGACTTAATCTCACCTATATCTAACTTTTTACACAACGATGGAGGAATGATATTAATGCTAGCACCTAAATCACATAATGCTCTGAAAGAGTAAGTACCAAAACTACAAGGAACAGAAAAACTCCCTGGATCTGCTACTTTTTCAGGTACTTTCTGTTGTACTCTGGTGGTGCATGTGGAAGCGGGATAAACAGTGTCAACCTTCTTTTCTTTTCGCTTCTTCGCTAACCACTCCTTCATAAACCTGTTGTATTGGGGCATCTCTAATGCCTCTGCAAAAGGAATATTAATATTCAGATTCATAAAAGCATTCATAAATTTATCAAACTGAACCTGATTATTCTTTTTCTTCTTTTTCTTTTTCTTTTCCTTGGGAACCATCAGTGTAGGAGAAGGAATAGGAGGCTCCAGGTTAGGCTTTTCAGCCTCATCTGCTGATGTGTCCTCCTCAGCTTCCCCTGTAGGCGTTTCATAGTCCTCAGATTCAGGTTCAACTTCAGATTCCTCCTGGTGCACAGTGATTGACTTACAATACTCCATCTGGGGTTTCTCTTGTTCAGCTGGAGCCTTACCTTTATTCATGGTGCTTACAACATTCACCAACTGTCCCAGCTGAGTTTCAATGTTCTTTATGGCTGCACTGTGGCCATTCACCGTGGTGCTGATAGCAATGACTGCCTCCTCTAACTTGGTTGTCCTGTTACTAGACTCTGCAATGAAAGCTCCAACAAGATCTTCTAACTTTTTATTATCTCGAGTTTGAGGGGCAAAACCAGGAGGATTAAGAACATTCTTAGTATTAGCATAAGAGAAATTTTCATGGTTCCTATTGTTAGGGTGATAATGTGTAGGTGTAGAACTATTATTATATCCCCTAGAATTAAAATTTGATACATACTGAACCTGCTCGATGGTCTCCTCCTGAGGTCTAGACGCTAAAGCAGCAGCTGATTCAATTGACTGTGCACTCCCTGTACCTGAAAATTTCATAAAAGCATTGGCAAGGGAAGTCATCTGGGCCTGGAGTGCACTTACTTTATCAACCTCAAACACTCCAGCAGCAATCTTTTTAGGTGTAGACCGCTCAGATGGCCACTGATAGCTGTTGGTGGCCATATCCTCTAAAAGTGTGCGAGCGTTTTCCACGGTCTTGGACAATAGAGTCCCACCTGCAGCTGCATCAACAATCGTTTTTGTACTAGGAGTTAAACCATTATAAAACAACTGTACCTGAAGCCAATCGGGGTAACCATGCTGAGGACACTTCCTCAGTAGCTCTTTGAATCGCTCCCAAGCTTCGAACAACTGCTCATCATATTGTTGTTGGTATGTCCCAATCTCGGTCCTCAGCTTGACCGTCTTTGCAGGAGGGAAAAATTTCTTTAAAAAGGCCTGGACCAAAGCATCCCAAGTGGTGATGCTCCCAGGGGTAATAGACTGCAACAAATCACGTGCTTTATCCTGCAAAGAAAAAGGAAATAAACGTAAGCGAATAGCATCCTCAGAGACACCATTAATCTTTACCGTCCCACAAATATCCAAGAATGATTTAAGATGAGAATTTGGATCCTCGGTGGGTGATCCTCTGTATGCACAGTCTCAAGCCATCTGAATGAGACCGGTCTTTAGCTCATAGTTGTTGGCATTAATCGGTGCATAGACAATCCCCGACTGTTGCCCCTGAAACACAGGCTGAAAATAATCTCTAATAGGCCTAGGCTCCTCAGGTGGATTTTGATCTGCCATTTGAATAGTTTCTCTATTTTCCCTTCGAAGTCTAAGAATTGTTCTTTCTATCTCGGGATTAAATGGTGCTACTTCTCTACTATTACGCATGCAAAAATCAAAACTACCCTAAAAAGGAAAGAAAAACAATTATGGAAATAAATAAAGAAAAGAAAACAACTAATTTAAGAATGGAAAATATAATCTAGAAAAGAAAACAAAGTAACCTAATGTGGAATGCAAAAAAAATAAATATGGCAAAATGCAATTAGGAAACTAATCTAGGAAAGGAAAAACAAGAACAAAGAAGGAAAAGATTACACAACAAAAAAAGAAAACTAACCTAGAAAATCAAATAAGGAAAGAAAAACAAATAAGGAAAAAAAAGTACAATACACCCTAAATTAAGATAAAGCAATTTTTCCCGCAACGGCGCCAAAAACTTGATGTGGACTTTTCCTACCGCAAGCGCACGGGTCAAGTAATAATAAAGTGTTCGTAAATACGAGTGTCGTCCTCTAGATTGGATTTTTAAGCAAATCAAGTATTGTGAATTATCTTGCCCAATTTTATTTAGGGATCAAAAAGAGATGAATAGGTGATGATAAAACCAAATCAAAGCAAGTAAATCAAATGGAAATTCAATTGGGAAAACTACTTAGGGAATTGATTTCGCCAATTTCGTTTAGGATTGATTTTAAAGAATAAGTTATTATGCACAATGAAATTATGAGCCAAAGACCCTTTAATCACAACTACCTCTCCCGAGTATAATTGATTCTCATGCAAATTAACCAACTTGATATCCCTATCTAAGTTTATTAATAAGCAAGGCAATGAGATCTTTTAACCAATTCTAAAGTTAATCTAAAACCGTCAAGAATTAGAAACTAAACTTTATTCATGCAATCTTGAGTAAGTCTAGATCAAATCCCCTCTCTCGAGCTAGATTCGAAACTTAAATCATCCAACTAATGGCCAATTAATTGAAAGCATTAAATCAAGATTACAAACACAATAACATTGCACAACTTAAACCATAAATCAATCCATAAACTTAATCAACTACATCAATCCCTAAGCTACAAGTTTAGCTACTCATTAATGTAAATACAAGCTCAACTAAACATGGGAAAGCCATAAATCTAACTAAAGGAAGAAAAAGGGAAAAGAAAACTCAATGTAGGCCGAGTCCCGACGTCCCCGTCACGATCCCCACGAACAATGGGTTGATTTCCAAGTCTCCCCCTTTGTTTCAGCCTCCAAAGTGCTCTGTTCTGTCCTCTTTACGGCTCCAAAAGGTCCCAAATCGAACTTCCCTAAAACCTAGCCGAAGAGAAGCTTATATTGCAGATTTTTCGTCTTAGCGTCGAGACGCTGCCTCTTATACGCGCGTTCTGAATAAGGAAAAACGGTAGCGTCGGGACGCTTCCAATCATAGCGTCTCGACGCTGTGAGCTTTACGCGCCTAATCTGATATGGAATGTGAGCGTCGAGACGCTCAAGAGCTAGCGTCTCGACGCTGTGAGCTTTACGCGCCTAATCTGATATGGAATGTGAGCGTCGAGACGCTCAAGAGCTAGCGTCTCGACGCTAGCCTGCTGTTGACCGAGATTTGACTTTTTTTTTCCACTTTTACTCTTTTCATTTCTTTGCATCTTTTCACGCCCCGAGCACCCGATTAACGCTAATATGGCATTATAGCTCCAATCAACCATTTCCTACAAAATAAACATTAAAGCACAATAAAATGGCCCAAAAATCATAAAAGACTAGCTAAATTAAATAAGTAAAGATAACTAGCTATGCTCGCTATCAAATACCCCCAAACTTAAGCTTTTGCTAGTCCTCGAGCAAACTCTAAATCAGACATACAATGGAAGAATGGATGCAACAATCATAACTCCATCCTCAAGGCTCAAAAGTCAATAACCAAGCAAGCAAGAGATATGCACACAAGTACCGCGGTTGTACTGATACCCCATTCCTCACCGTCCCCCCAACATTTTAGATATTGCAGGTATGAAAGATGATCTGAACCTTGGTGGCGAGGATGAGAACTATGAGGAGGATCCCTAGGGTGTTGAGTTTCTCTAGTTGTGGTTTATTTTGTTGTTTTGAGTTGGCTAGCTAGAATGGTTTATTGTAGATTCTATTATGGTGAGGGGTTCACCTGAGGTTATGTTATTTTGAACTTAAAACTAGTTTTGTTGCTTTGGTAATAATTGTTGGGTTTTATGCCCTAAAACTCGTAGATAGTAAATGTACATTTGACCGAACATTAATGTATTATTCAGTGTTTGTATTATATCTTGTCTTAATAACCCTAATCCAATAAACTAAACATCCAAGGCTAATAGAATGAGGCTTGAGCTAGTATGTAGGGACATACGGGGATCAATGTTCAAGTTTTAGCCTAAAGGGTCTGTAGTATAGGTATAAAGGCTGGGTACCTTATCCTGGTGACACTATGGATACGACCCGCTTTGTATATTAATACAAACGTAGTGATCCAACGCGTTCATGTGGTTGACATGCGAGTGGGGGTATCCTGTGCAATGAGTTTGCACAAAGACCGGACCGCGAAATAGTTTACCACTAACTCTAACACCGTTAGTTAGCTCGGTTTCTATTTCACTATGATGACCTAGGCAACTTGGCCTTAATCCTGAGTGGATTATGGACTCCTGTCCATGAGGGATTGTCCTTTGATTTGTACGGGTGAGAGTGGCCTATTCGCCGACTCAATAAGCCTACCATTTTGGGGACAAGCCCAAGTGGGGAGCTGGGAACGTAATCTTACAAGATGGAATTCAATCCTTCCCGATACTAGGGTAAGTAGAGGTGTGTTCCCTTAAATGGTGTCTCCAGGTCTTGAACAATGGGCCCTACCCTCTTTATGGCACGAGAGGGACTTCTGTTTGTTGGTTGGACCTCAAACAGGTTGTTCATTAGAGGAGCATTGGTACTTAAGGACCAAGAGGTAGCCCAGGGGTAAAACGGTAATTTGACCTAGCTGGGGTACGAACACACGTGAAGGGCTAACTTGCTGTTGACGGTCGATATCCATGGACACAGAAATATATCTGTAGTGAGAAGAGTGCAGCTGTGGTTCTTTAGTGGAGTGAACCACAGTTAACGAATATTGATTAACTTGGTTAATGAGTTTAGCCAACTAATCTCATATCGTTGGAGCTTCTTATCTGTAGGTCCATTAGGTCCCACCGGTAGCTCATTTAGGGCGTTGAGGTAAAATTCTAAGGAAGGATTGAATATTCGAAGGTGTTCGAATATTAAGCTAAAATATGAATTTGATTCATATTAAAACTATAGGTTATAATTAATGTGCATTGTATGTATATTAATACTATAGGTTTATGAGAGAGAATAATAATTGAATATATGATGTTCAATTTTATTATTTTTAATTAATTAATTTTGAATTAATTAATTGATTTAGTTTAATTAAATTTGATTTAATTAAACTATAGGTTAAAGAGGGATATTAATTTAAATAGGATTTAAATTAATGTTGATTTAATTAATATTGATTAATTAAAATTTAATTAATTACAATTTAAATTTTGTTTTTTTTTTAAATTTGTAATTAATTAAAATCAGGTAACTGACTATGCAGTTACCTGATGTGATGCGTGGAGTGGCCCTGGTTTTTCTCTCCTGATCGATAGGTGAATAAAAATAGGAGGGGCTATTTTTCAGTTTGACCCCAAGACTCACGCATAATCTCTCCCTCTCTTTTGCTCTCTCGTTTTTTTCTCCCTCTCTGTGATCCACAGAAAGTTCTTTCCAGAGAAACCCTTAGAAGTTTTTGCTCCCACAAGCTCCCAACGCAAGTTCCCTTTTGAGAATACCGGTGCAATCAAGTGGTGGTGTTCGTGGTTATTTTACAGCGAGAACAAGGCCCCTTTTGTTGCTTTTTTTCAGAATATTTCGAGGAAAACTTGGCGAAACGATCAAGAAACTCTTCAAGGGTAAGTGGTTCTTGATCTAGGATTATTAGGATCCAATTCTTAGATAAGATCTAATTTATTTTTCTGGTTGCATGTATTATATCAGTTTTACAGCATGATCATTTTATTTTCTGCTGTAAATTTGTTTTGCCGTCGTATTGGTATCCCAATCGACGTTTTTATTCGAAAAAGTCTCTGACGTCTTCCGCTGCGTAGGGTTATTTATCCCTGCAATAATAACAAAAGTTATTTTGGTTATCTTGTGTTAAGGGCATAGTTATTCCTGTTAATGAGATGTTTTTATGTTCTGTAACATGACTTTTAGTTTATGCTTGTTGCTACGAGATCTGACTCGTATAGAGGAGATAGGTTGTGAATCTGGCTGTAGTTTGGTGGAGTTTGACTTTATGCATGTTTAGAAGTGTTGAAAGATTTTATCAGGTTAAGGAATTATTTCACTTGGCTTTATTTAGTCTAAAGCTAATTACTCACTATTTCTTCAAGGGCATGGTGATTCCTTTCTTGCTCTCTTAGTATATATTGACGACATTATTATTACTGGTGCTAATACCTCGAATATTCATAAGCTTAAGAATTTTCTTAATAACCAATTCAAGCTTAAAGATCTCGGTTCTCTTAAATATTTGCTTGGGCTTGAGCTTGCTCATTTTTCTATTGGCCTTTTTCTATCTCATCGACACTATACCTTCAGTTACTTTAGGATACAGGCTTTCTTGGTTGCAAACCATATGCTGTCCCCATGGATCCTTGATTGAAATTGGTTTCTTCTAATATTAACTCACTAGAGGATTCTTCTATCTATCGTCAGATTATTGGTCGTCTTTTGTACTTGACCATTTCTCGACCCAATATCACATTTGCAGTTCACAACTGAGTCAATTCATGTCTCATCCGTGTAAGTCTCATCTTGCAGCAACACATGACGTTTTGAGATATCTAAAGTCAACCCCTGAACAAGACATTTTCCTTCCTATTGTCACTAATTTCCAACTTCGTGCCTTTGTAGATTCTGATTGTGGAACTTGCCTAGATACTCGACGTTCTATCACAGGTTTTTGTGTTTTTTTAAGGGGATTCTCTTATCTCCTGGAAATTAAAGAAGTAGAACACTATTTCATGATCATCTTCAGAAGCTGAGTATCATGCCCTTGTAGTTGTTGCTTGTGAAATTGTTTTGTTAACTAGTCTTTTACAAGAATTGCAACTACCTCTTACTACACCGGCTTTACTTTTTTGCGACAATCAATCTGCCATTCATATTGCTTCTAATTCCATTTTTCATGTAAATTCCCCATGCAACGGAAGCGCATCGATTGGACCTTACGCCGTATATTAATTAACATTAAAATACCGTTACGAAAAACTCAAACAAACTTTAAACACACTTTAAAGTTGCTGGAAAATTTGTTTAAACATGTTGAAAAAATCTAAATTTATTTTCATGCTTTTCTAAAGAAAAGGGAAAAAACCGTTACAAACCTTCGTTGTGGACTTGACCGTTCTTCGCCAACAACGCTCCAACGAACGAAAACGCAGCAGTCTACTTGCCTTTTAATCGCTTGAAATTTCTTCTTGATTGACACAATAACCACAGAGGTTACACCGGTATGTCTCTAAGTCTAGGAGGCAAAAGACTTGTGGGAGTCTTTCTCTAAGAGGGAGGCTAGAGAGAATTCTAGGTCTTGTCTTGAGAGTCTAAGAGCAAGAGCAGAGTGTCCTGGACCAATTAGGTCTAGTGTTCTATTTATAGAAGAGAGGTCATGAATAAAATATTCAATTAAATCAATTTTCTCCAAAATTGATTCAATCTTATTTCTTATTTAATCAATCCATGATCAATCAATTCTATAATTGATTAATCTTTTCCACAAATGACTAATTACTTCCATAAGTGATTAGATCATTTCCATAAATGATTAATCACTTCCTTAAGTGATTAATTATTTCCATAATTGATTAATTCCCGGTTAATGAATTCTTTAATTAATTAACCACCCATTAAATATCACATATTTAATTTCCGGCCTTGAATTAATTAATTTTGCCCAAATTGATTTTAGGCATTAAATTAATTAATTCATTATTTGAACTCTTTCAAACTTCCATAAATTTATATTAGTATTTGAATTTCTTCAAATATTAATTTCTCTCATAATAATATATCAATATATATTATATTTGTTTCCCTTAGTAAATTGAACATCTTCAATTTACATTTATTACTCAGTTGCCTCAAATTACTTTATGAGTTACCAGTGGGACCTAATGGACCTGCAGATCAGAAGCTCCAACGATGTGAGATTAATTGGTCAAACTCATTAACCACATTAATCAATATTCGTTGACTGTGTGTACATTCCACTATAGACTCACAGTTGCACTCTTCTCACTGCAGACATATTTTCTGTGTCCACGGATCTAGACCAATATCGACTAGTTAGTCCTTCACGAGTGTCCGTAACACCAGCTGGGTCAAATTACCGTTTTACCCCTGGGTTACTTCTATTTCCTTAAGTACCAGTTTTCCTCTAATGAACAACCTGTTTGTGGTCCAACCATCAAACAGAAAACCCTCTCGTGCCATTGAGAGGGTAGGGCCCTTTGTTCAAGACTCAGAGTAACCACTTAAGGGAACACTCATCTGCTTCCCTAAAGTCGGGAAGAAGTGAATTCCATCTTGTACGATTATGTTCCCAGCTCCCCACTCGGTCTTGTCCCCAAAATGGTAGGCTTATTGAGTTGGTGTATTGGCCACTCTCACCCATACAAATCAAAGGACAATCTCTCATGATCAGGAGTCCATAATCAACTCAGGATTAAGACTAAGTTGTCTAGGTCGTCCTAGTGAAATAGAAAACCAACTAGTTAACGGTGTTATAACCAGTGGTTACTATTTCGCGGTTCGGTCTTATGCAAACTCATTGCATAGGATACCCCCACTCGCATGTCTCCTACACGAACGCGTTGGATCGCAGCGTTTGTATCAAATACAAAGTGGGCCGTATCCATAGTGTCACTAGGATAAGGCACCCAGTCTTATCCCTATACTATAGACCCTTTAGGCTGTTTCTTGAACAATGATCCCATATGTCGCTACATATAGTTCAAGACTCATATTACAGCCTTGGATGTCTAGTTTATTGGATTAGGGTTATCTTTAGGAAAAGACAAATATAAAATAACTAATAACATTTAATGGAAAAATATATCAATATTATTTCATTAATATCCGGTCAACAGTTACATTCACTATTTACGAGTTTTAGGGCATAAAACCCAACAAACTCCCACTTGAACTAAAACACTAGTTAGTGGGATGTAAATGCAATAATCTAAAGCTGAAAATGTCATGTATATTAAAATAATACAATGAACTAGGGCATCCTTATACCCATTATACATTTGTCCCACTTGCCTTAGATTAGATGGCATACATATCTTATAGACCTAGACCTTCTAGATGACTGATAACTGCCCAAAAGGTAGTTATTTAGGCCTCATTTATATAAGGATTTGCGTGTCTTTAATGCTTAATAGGGTTGGTTTTAGAGAGATATTACATGATTTAACCCATTTGGAAGAATGGAAGCTTTGGAAATCACTTTGTACAGATTATGCTGTTGAGCGATTGGAGGGAGCAAATTCTGTGCTGCAGCAAAACTGGGAACAGAACTGCCACATCACAGCTCGTTAGCCAACTTCATGAACCGACTTCTGTTGAGTAATTTTCGTGATAAAGGAGCAAGGAGAGCCCTACACGTGTCCAAGTTAACCTAATTCAAGTCTCCTCTCCTTCTATAAAAGGAAGTAGCCATCCAAGTCAAACTCATTCCATGTTTTCCCTTGGAAGCCGAATAGTCTAGGGAGATTGAAGATTATCAAGAACACCATCATCCGCAAGCTGATTAGGGAGTCTACTTTCTTTATTAACTTGTGGTTATGGATATGCATACTCAGATTGTAATTCATATTCCTATGCCGATTATGAACTAAGTAGCTTAAGGTGTCAGTTAGGAATAATGTGATTACTGTGCTTCATCTCTAGTAATAAATTGACTATCTCATTTTGGTTAATTGTTGTGCTTATTCTCATTTTATGCCCGCCTGGCCAGCCGGTATGGATAGCTCTCTCTAGTTTCAGGGATGATTTAGAGAGTGTGTGGCAATTATCCACACTACGATCATTGTGTATTGGTGAACGCCAGTGACTGAGCTAGGGATAGCCAGTTGCCTAGTGCCTGATCGGTCGCACTTCATTGGGGTTGAAACACATCCCAAAAGATTCGGAGTTCCGGGAGGAATCCGCTAATAATACTGCGGGAAATGCATGATCAATAATATTGCTATAGCATATTTTAGAACAATCACTAAAACCTAACCAGTGCCTGCCTTTAATCTGTCTATCTATTTGTTTACTTATTGTTCTGTCATTTATTTTGCTTCAACATAATTCCGATAAAACCTAATCATTTTATTATTCTTGAAACCATTAAAAAGTTACACAAAAATAGGTAGAGTGGAAACTCATTCAGGGCTCGGATTGATAATATTACTTGCTACAGACTGTGTATACTTGCACAGGAATTCTAGAGTATTTTATACTAAATTTTTACTCACTCTAGGAACCCAACAAGTTTTTTGGCGCCGTTGCCGGGGAACTGAATAAGTTTTTATCTGATTTATTTTTGTGTATGTGTTTTAGTGGTTTGGTGCTAGAACTTTTTGATTGTTTCTTTTGTTTTTGCAGGTGTGATTTTGGTGCATGAGCGATCCGCCTGGGGTACGGTTTGAGCTTGATCCAGAAATTGAAAGGACATTCAGGTTAAGAAGGAGAGAGCATCGCAGAAACCAGATGGAGAACGTGCAGCAACTTCCGCAAGTTCCTGAAGGTCCAGCAGCAGCAAACCCCAGTAGAATCCGTTGCTGCAGCAAAACCCACTGTTTCAGCAAAATGAGCAGCGAAATAATCAGGCTGAGAATCCTATCTTGATAGCGAACGATAGGACCAGAGCCATTCGAGCGTATGCTGTCCCGATGTTTAATGAGTTGAATCCAGGGATTGCACGTCCCCAAATCCAAGCGGCAAATTTTGAAATGAAACCGGTAATGTTTTAGATGTTGCAAACCGTGGGTCAATTCCATGGTTTGTCATCTGAAGACCCTCATTTACATCTTAAGTCTTTTCTAGGAGTTAGTGATTCTTTTGTAATTCAATGAGTGCCTAGAGATGCTCTTAGATTAACTTTGTTCCCGTATTCTCTTAGAGATGGAGCAAAGTCATGGTTAAACTCTTTTGCTCCAGGATCAATTAGGACGTGGGATGAGTTAGCTGAAATTTTTTTGAGTAAATATTTCCCACCTAATAGAAATGCTAAATTAAGGAGTGAAATAGTAGGGTTTAGGCAACTTGAGGATGAGACTTTTAGTGAGGCTTGGGAAAGGTTTAAGGAGCTTTTGCGAAAGTGTCCCCATCATGGTCTACCTCATTGTATTCAAATGGAAACATTTTACAATGGTTTAAATGGAGTAACCCAAGGTATGGTCGATGCTTCGGCTGGAGGGGCCCTTTTGGCAAAAACTTTTGATGAAGCTTATGAAATTTTAGAGAGAATATCTATTAATAGTTGTCAGTGGTCGGATGTTAGAGGCACGAATAAAAAGGTTAAGAGCGTATTAGAGGTTGATGGTGTGTCTACCATTAGGGCTGATCTTGCTATGATTGCTAATGCTCTTAAGAATGTGGCAGTGATTAGTCATCAGCAGCCACCAGCTATGGAGCCTACTGCAGTGGTGAACCAAGTCACAGATGAAGCATGTGTCTATTGTGGTGAAGACCACAACTACGAGTTTTGCCCCAGCAATCCAGCTTTTGTGTTTTTTGTAGGTAATCAGAGGAACAACCCTTATTCTAACTTTTATAATCCTGGTTGGCGCAACCACCTCAATTTCTCAGGGGGAGGTCAAGGAAATAACATGTAGACGCAATAAAAGATGAACCAGCAAGGATTTGCTAAAACGCAGGTAATGCCCCAACAAAATAAGCCGGCTTTGCCCCAGCAAAATTCGGGAAATTCTCTCGAGGCGATGATGAAAGAATTTATGGCTCGCACAGATGCTGCAATTCAAAGTATTCAAGCTTCGATGAGAGCCTTGGAATTGCAAGTGGGTCAGCTAGCTAATGAGCTAAAGGCAAGGCCTCAAGGGAAACTTCCATCAGATACTGAGCACCCTAGAAGGGAAGGTAAGGAGCATGTAAAGGCAGTTACTCTTAGAAGTGGTAAGCCATTAGAGGAAAGAATTGAGCCTAGTAAAACCCAGGATATAGATAAACATGGTGATAGAAATAATAACATTGTTGTCGAGAAAGAGTTGGAGTCTGGTCAGGGTGTTGGAGGCAGCAAAGAGAATGCTGGAGCATCTGGTTCTGTGCCAGATGTAGAACCACCATATGTGCCGCCCCCACCTTATGTACCACCTCTACCTTTTCCACAAAGGCAAAAGCCTAAGAGTCAGGATGGTCAATTTAAAAAGTTTTTAGAGATTCTTAAGTAGTTGCAAATAAATATCCCTTTAGTAGAAGCTATTGAGCAAATGCCTAATTATGCTAAATTTCTTAAGGATATTTTGACAAAAAAGAAAAGGTTAGGTGAGTTTGAAACTGTATCTCTTACTGAGGAGTGTAGTGCTATTCTCAAGAATGGTCTACCCCCAAGGCTAAGGATCCAGGGTCATTTACCATACCTGTGTCTATAGGTGGAAAGGAGTTAGGTAGAGCACTCTGTGATTTGGGTGCAAGCATTAACCTTATGCCTCTTTCGGTCTATCAGAAGTTAGGTATTGGTGAAGCTAGACCTACCACAGTTACACTCCAATTAGCTGATAGGTCTATCACATATCCAGAGGGTAAAATTGAGGATGTCTTAGTAAAAGTTGATAAGTTCATATTTCCTGTTGATTTTATTATTTTAGACTATGAGGCTGATAAAGATGTCCCAATTATTCTAGGTCGTCCATTTTTGGCTACTGGTAGGGCATTAATAGATGTTCAAAAAGGAGAATTAACAATGAGAGTCAGTAATGAGGAAGTGAAATTTAATGTCTTTAAAGCCATGAAATATCCAGACGAAATGGAGGATTGCTCCTTCATTAGGATTCTGGAGAGCACAGTTATTGAGACAACAATACAGGATTCAGCTGATATGCATTCAGAAAAGCATGGAGAGGTTAGTGTAGAAGATTTTGAATTTTGTTCTTTAGATAGAAAAAATGAAAAAGAATTGTTTAGGTGTGAGGATGTTTTTGAGTCTTTAGATTTAGATCAAAGAAAGGCTCCCACAATTAAGCCATCCCTAATTGAGGCACCCACTTTAGATTTGAAACCTTTACCGGATCATCTAAAGTATGTGTATCTTGGGGAAAGTGAGAAGTTGCCCATTATTGTTGCATCAGATTTAATGCCGGAGCATGAGGAGGCCTTATTAAAATTGCTGCAGCAATACCGCAAAGCTATAGGTTGGACATTGGCTGATATTCAGGGAATTAGCCATCCTTAGCTGCTTCGCAAGCTGCTACATACTCAGCCACCATGGTTGAGTCTGCTATGCATCCTTGTTTGTGTTGGGTTTTATGCCCTAAAACTCGTAGATAGTGAATGTAACCGTTGACCGGATATTAATGAAATAATATTGATATATTTTCCCATTAATTGTTATTAGTTATTTTATATTTGTCTTTGCCTAATAATAACCCTAATCCAACAAACTAGACATCCAAGGCTGTAATATGAGTCTTGAACTATATGTAGCGACATATGGGATCATTGTTCAAGAAACAACCTAAAGGGTCTATTGTATAGGGATAAGACTGGGTGCCTATCCTGGTGACACTATGGATACGACCCACTTTGTATTTGATACAAACGCTGCGATCCAACGCGTTCGTGTAGGAGACATGCGAGTGGGGGTATCCTATGCAATGAGTTTGCATAAGACCGGACCGCGAAATAGTAACCACTAGTTATAACACCGTTAACTAGTTGGTTTTCTATTTCACTAGGACAACCTAGACAACTTAGTCTTAATCCTGAGTTGATTATGGACTCCTGCTCATGAGAGATTGTCCTTTGATTTGTATGGGTGAGAGTGGCCAATACGCCGACTCAATAAGCCTACCACTTTGGGGACAAGACCGAATGGGGAGCTGGGAACATAATCGTACAAGATGGAATTCACTCCTTCCCGACTTTAGGGAAGCAGATGAGTGTTCCCTTAAGTCGTTACTCCGAGTCTTGAACAAAGGGCCCTACCCTCTCAATGGCACGAGAGGGTTTTCTGTTTGATGGTTGGACCACAAACAGGTTGTTCATTAGAGGAGAATTGGTACTTAAGGAAATAGAGGTAACCCAGGGGTAAAACGGTAATTTGACCCAGTTGGTGTTACGGACACTCGTGAAGGACTAACTAGTCGATATTGGTCTATATCCGTGGACACAGAAAATATGTCTGCAGTGAGAAGAGTGCAACTGCGAGTCTATAGTGGAATGAACACACAGTTAACGAATATTGATTAATGTGGTTAATGAGTTTGACCAGTTAATCTCAAATCGTTGGAGCTTCTGATCTGCAGGTCAATTAGGTCCCACTAGTAGCTCATAGAGTAATTTGAGGCAACTAAGTAATAAATGTAAATTGAAAATGTTCAATTTACTAAGGGAAACAAATATAATATATATTGATATATTATCATGAGAGAAATTAATATTTGAAGAAGTTCAAATATAAATTTATGGAAGTTTGAAAGAGTTCAAATAATGAATTAATTAATTTAAGGCCTAAAATGTGTTTGGGCAAATTAATTAATTCTAGGCCGGAAATTAAATATGTGATATTTAATTGGTGGTTAATTAATTAAAGAATTCATTAACCGGAAATTAATCAATTATGGAAATAATTAATCACTTAAGGAAGTGATTAATCATTTATGGAAATGATCTAATCACTTATGGAAGTAATTAGTCATTTGTGGAAAAGATTAATCAATTATGGAATTGATTGATCATGATTGATTAATTAAGGAATAAGATTGAATCAATTTTGGAAAAGATTGATTTAATTGAATATTTTATTCATGGTCTCTCTTCTATAAATAGAACACTAGACCTAATTGGTCATGACACTTGAAATTCTTGCTCTTGCTCTTAGACTCTAAAAAAGACAAGACCTAGAATTCTCTCTATCCTCCCTCTTAGAGAAAGACTCCCACAAGTCTTTTGCCTCCTAGACTTAGAGACATACCGGTGTAACCTCTGTGGTTATTGTGTCATTCAATGAAGGAATTTTCAGCAAAGAAAATCAAAGGCGGCTGCTGCGTTTTCGTTCGTGGAGCGTCGTTGGCGAAGAACGGTCAAGCCTTCAACGAAGGTATGTGACGGTTCTTTCCCTTTTCTTTAGAAAAGCATAAAAATAAATTTAGATTTATTTTTAAGCATGTTTAAACTGAATTTCCAGCAACTTTAAAAGGAGTTTAAAGTTTAATTGAGTTTTCGTAACGGTATTTTAATGTTAATTAATATACGGCGTAAGGTCCAATCGATGCGCTTCCGCTGCGTGGGGACTTTTATTCCTTTCAGTTTGATGCTTCTCCACACTAGTGCTCCTCCATTGAGGGTGAATACTGACCCTGATGTGGATTTCCTTGAATCCTTATCAGCTTGAAAGTCAGAGTCAGTGTATCCAGTAAGAATTAAATCCTTAGCTCCAAACACAAGCATGTAGTCCCTCGTTCTCCGAAGATACTTGAGGATATTCTTAACCGCTACCCAGTGGTCCAACCCTGGATTAGACTGATACCTACTGACTACTCCCACTGCATAACATATGTCAGGCCTAGTGTAGAGCATAACATACATTAAGCTGCCTACAGCTGAGGCATAGGGAATGTGTCTCATGTTCTCAATTTCTTGAGGTGTCTTAGGAGACTATTCCTTAGACATGTGTACCCCATGTCTGAAGGGTAGTAGTCCCTTCTTGGAGTTTTGCATCGAATATCGAGACAACACTTTGTCAATATACGTTGCTTGAGACAGTGCTAGCGTTTTGTTCTTACGATCCCTAATGATTTGGATTCCCAGAACATATTGAGCCTCTCCCAGATCTTTCATTTGGAATTGGGCTGCTAGCCATTTCTTAATGTTAGTGAGGTATCCTACATCATTCCCAATGCGCAGGATATCGTCTACATAAAGTATTAGAAAAGTTACTTTCCTTTTGTTGACTTTCTTGTACAAACAAGGCTCATCAACGTTTTGGTCAAAACCAAAAGATTTGATTGTAGTATCAAATCTAATGTCCCAAGATCTGGACGGTTGTTTCAATCCATAAATGGATCGATTGAGCTTACAAACCCTTTGTTCCTGACCTTGGGCTATGAACCCTTCGGGTTGAGACATGAAGATATTCTCTTCAAGATTACCATTCAGAAAGGCAGTTTTGACGTCCATTTGTTATATTTCATAGTCATAATATGTGGCTATGGATAAGAAAATTCTTATGGACTTTAACATGGCTACAGGAGAAAATGTTTCCTCATAGTCAACCCCTTCCTTTTGGGTATAACCCTTTGCCACTAGTCTAGCTTTGAAGGTCTGTACCTTTCCAGCTGCATCTCTTTTTCTCTTATAGATCCATCTGCACCCAATGGATTTTACTCCATTTGGTAGATCTGCAAGTTCCCATACAGAATTGGAGTGCATTGACTCCATTTCAAGGTTCATAGCTTTGACCCATTCATCCTTATCTTCGTCATTCATTGCCTGTCGATAAGACAATGGATCCTCAATGCCATCATTAGGTATGACAACCTGAGTTTCAGTTAAACCCAAGTAGCGATCAGGTTGTATTAAAACTCTCCCACTGCGTCGAGGCACTCTCAACGTTTGAGATGGACGGGATGGATCTGAAGAATTAGTTCCTTCATCAACCCTTGTTGAAGGTCCAGCTTCATCAACAACTCTTGGTGATTCTTCTATAGCTTCTCCTAATATTGTTTTGCTGCGTGGTTTATGATCTCTCATGTGGTCTTCCTCTAAGAAGGTGGCGTTTGTCGATACAATCACCTTATTTTCTTGTGGGTCGTAGAAATAACCACCTCTCGTTTCTTTAGGGTAACCAACAAATTGGCACAACTTTAAACGAGGTTCCAGTTTCTTAGGATTTGTCACAAGCACGTGTGCTGGACTGTTGGGTTTTATGCCCTAAAACTCGTGGATAGTAAATGTACATTTGACCGAACATTAATAAGAGTGATGTATTATTCAATGTTTGTATTATATCTTGTCTTATTTACCCTAATCCAATAAACTAAACATCCAAGGCTAATAGAATGAGGCTTGAACTAGTATGTAGGGACATACGGGGATCGATGTTCAAGTTTTAGCCTAAATGGTCTGTAGTATAGGGATAAGGCTTGGTACCTTATCCTGGTGACACTATGGATACGACCCGCTTTGTATATTGATACAAACGTATTGATCCAACGCGTTCGTGTAGTTGACATGCGAGTGGGGGTATCCTGTGCAAAAAGTTTGCACAAAGACCAGACCGCGAAATAGTTAACCACTAACTGTAACGCTGTTAGTTAGCTCGGTTTCTATTTCACTAGGATGACCTAGGCAACTTGGCCTTAATCCTGAGTGGATTATGGACTCCTGTCCATGAGGGATTGTCCTTTGATTTGTACGGGTGAGAGTGACCTGTTCGCCGACTCAATAAGCCTACCATTTTGGGGACAAGACCGAGTGGGGAGCTGGGAACGTAGTCTTACAAGATGGAATTCACTCCTTCCCGATATTAGGGTAAGTAGAGGTGTGTTCCCTTAAGTGGTGTCTCCGGGTCTTGAACAATGGGCCCTACCCTCTTTATGGCACGAGAGGGACTTCTGTTTGTTGGTTGGACCTCAAACAGGTTGTAGAGGAGCACTGGTACTTAAGGACCAAGAGGTAGCCCAGGGGTAAAACGGTAATTTGACCTAGCTGGGGTACGAACACACGTGAAGGGCTAACTTGCTGTTGATGGTTGACATCCGTGGACACAGAAATATATCTGTAGTGAGAAGAGTGCAGCTGTGGTTCTTTAGTGGAGTGAACCATAGTTAACGAACATTGATTAACTTGGTTAATGAGTTTAACAAATTAATCTCATATCGTTGGAGCTTCTGATCTGTAGGTCCATTAGGTCCCACCGGTAGCTCCATTGGGGTGTTGAGGTAAATTTTCTAAGGGGATTTATATATTTGAAGGGGTTCAAATATTTTATTAAAGTATGAATATGATTCATAATAAAAACTATAGGTTATAATTAATGTTCATAGGATGAATATTAATACTATAATTTATTTGAGAGAATCATAATTAAATATATGATATTTAATTAAAATATTAATTAATTGGTGAATTAATTAATATTGATGTTTTAATTTGATTTTTAATTAAATTATGATTTAATTAAGATCAATTAAAACTTTGTAGTGATTTATGTAAATGCACATAAAAGTGTTTTATGTAGTGATAATTATTAGATTTATCTTGGTAGTCAAACACTGTTAGTATATTTTGTTATTCAGTTTAATTTGTTATTCAATTTGTTATTCAATTTGTTATTCAGTTGAATCCCTGTGTATAAATACTTCATCAGAGGATAATGAAAGACACACTGGGAGATAATTTTTCTCTATTTCTACATATTAATATGGTATCAGAGCAAAGCTCTTCTTGCTGCTCATCTTCTCTCTGATTCTTTCCTCCCTTCCTTCTCATTTCTCAGTGATGGACTCTACGGTTCCAGTTCAAGGTGCATCTTCTTCCCTTTCCGCTAAAAACTCTCAAAGTCCGTATTATCTCTATCACTCCGACACCTCCAGTATTGTTCTTGTATCGGAATTGCTCACTGATGACAATTATGTCACATGGAGTAGATCAATGCTGATGCCGTTGGCGATCAGAAACAAATTGGGATTTATTGATGGAAGCATCCCAAAACCCACTGGAGAATTGCTTCCATCCTGGTCTCGAAACAATCTTATTGTCATATCATGGATTCTGAATTCTGTGTCCAAAGCGATATCTTCGAGCATCATCTTTACTGATTCCGTCGAAGCTATCTGGATTGATTTAAAAGAACGTTTTAAAAAACGCAACGGTCCAAGAATTTTCCATCTCAAACGAGGATTGGCTACTTTAAAGCAAGAATAAGAATCAGTGACCATGTATTTTGCAAAGCGTAAAGGTCTTTGGGATGAATATGCTTCTTATCGTCCAGGACTTGTGGGCTTTGCAACTGTGGAGGTATTAAATCAATTGAAAATTTTATTCAGTTTGAATACTTACTCTGTTTCTTGATGGGATTAAGTGAAAAGTATGGCCATGCTCGATCGCAAATCCTGTTAATGGATCCTCCACCGACTGTTGCCAAAGCCTTTTCCCTAATTGCTCAAGAAGAAGAACAAAAATCAGAACCATTATTACCAACTCCTGCAATCACTTTTGCTGTTGGTACAACCAATGGTGATTCTTCTAAAGCTCCACCACAGAATAATACATATCGCCAGAGAGGAAATCGCCCGTTTTGCACTCATTGTAATATACAAGGACATACGGTAGATAAATGCTATAAGCTTCACGGCTATCCTCCTTGCTATTGAAACAAAGGAAATCAGCGTAATTCCAATGGCTCCTCGCAATCTACAAATCAAAATTCAAAGTCTACAGTACACTCTGTTTCTACAGATGCTGCCAATTCTAGTTCTTCTGAGGATCGTTTTACACAGTGCCATAATATCTTGAATATGCTTCAATCGAAGCTTGCAGCCGTTAAGACAGACACTGAAGCTCGATCCTCTTATTTAGCAGGTATTTGTTCTACTGCTTTAACTCATACTGAATGGATAATAGATTCAGGAGCATCGACGCACATCTGTTTCTCTCAAGCTGTTTTCAATACATTAGAACCCATATCTACTGCTGTTATCTTGCCTGACAACACTCGTATATCGGATCATTATGTTGGAACTGTTACAGTTTGTGGGTCTATAGTTCTTAAATGAGTTTTGTTTGTGCCTGAGTTCAAGTACAACTTGTTGTCTATAAGTGCCTTAACCTCGGATGGTATATTTTGTGTACAATTTTCCATTGATTGTTGTGTAATTCAGGAAAAGTCCACTTTGAAGATGATTGGCAAGGGTAATCTCAAAGACGGATTGTATATGTTGCAAACTTATTGTTGCGCTGCTAATAAAACTCCTTGTTTAGAGGTTGTCAATGTTGTTTCACAGTCGTCAAAATCTTTGTGGCACTCCAGGCTTGGACATCCTTCCTTTTCTAGACTTTTTGTTCTAAAGGATACTTTGTTAATAAATGATGTTGCTTGTTCTGACGTTGTTTGTGAAGTATGCCCATTAGCTAAACAGAAACGTCTTCCTTTTGTTTCGCATAATAATAGATCTGAATGTGTTTTTGACCTCATACATGCTGACATATGGGGACCCTTTGCTACTCCTTCACATGCTAGTCATCGTTATTTTCTCACTATTGTTGATGACTTTAGTAGATACACTTGGATATTCATGTTGAAAAGAAAGTCCGATGTGTTGGATATTGTTCCCCAATTTTTCAAGCTTGTTGAAACACAGTTTAATAAAGTGGTCAAAGCTTTTAGATCTGATAATGCTCCTGAATTTTCATTTGATGAGTTCTTTCGTAACAAAGGTGTAGTCCATCAATATTCATGTGTAGGAAGGCCTGAACAGAATTCTGTTGTGGAGAGAAAACATCAGCATCTTTTAAATGTAGCGCGTGCACTATATTTTGAATCTCGGGTTCCTCTATCCTTTTGGAATGAATGTATATTAACAGCAGCATATTTGATTAACTGAATACCTTCTCATACCTTAAATTGGAAGACTCCTTTTGAATTGCTTCATGAAAAACTTGCTGATTATTCCATGTTAAGAGTTTTTGGTAGTCTATGTTTTGCTTCTACTTTACCGGCGCATAGAACAAAATTTTCTCCTCGAGCTGTACCTGCAGTTTTTGTTGGCTACCCGCCTGGCATGAAAGCTTTCAAGTTTTATGATATTGAAAAACAAGAGTTCTTTATATCTAGAGACGTTATTTTCCATGAGAGTATTGAAGGGAATAAAAGTCCCCACGCAGTGGAAGCGCATCGATTGGACCTTACCCCGTATATTAATTAACATTAAAATACCGTTACGAAAACTCAATTAAACTTTAAACTCCTTTTAAAGTTGCTGGAAATTCAGTTTAAACATGCTTAAAAATAAATCTAAATTTATTTTCATGCTTTTCTAAAGAAAAGGGAAAGAACTGTCACATACCTTCGTTGAAGACTTGACCGTTCTTCGCCAACGACGCTCCACGAACGAAAACGCAGCAGCCGCCTTTGATTTTCTTCGCTGGAAATTCCTTCTTTGAATGACACAATAACCACAGAGGTTACACCGGTATGTCTCTAAGTCTAGGAGGCAAAAGACTTGTCGGAGTCTCTCTCTAAGAGGGAGGCTAGAGAGAATTCTAGGTCTTGTCATTGAGAGTCTAAGAGCAAGAGTAAGAATGTCAAGTGTCATGACCAATTAGGTCTAGTGTTCTATTTATAGAAGAGAGGCCATAAATAAAATATTCAATTAAATCAATCTTTTTCAAAATTGATTCAATCTTATTCCTTAATTAATAAATCATTATCAATCAATTCCATAATTGATTAATCTTTTCCACAAATGACTGAGTGATTAGATCATTTCCATAAATGATTAATCACTTCCTTAAGTGATTAATTATTTCCATAATTGATTAATTCCCGGTTAATGAATTCTCTAATTAATTAACCACCAATTAAATATCACATATTTAATTCCCGGCCTAGATTTAATTAATTTTTCCCAAACACATTTTAGGCCTTAAATTAATTAATTCATTATTTGAACTCTTTCAAAACTTCCATAAATTTATATTTGAACTTTTCAAATATTAATTTCTCTCATAATAATATATCAATATATATTATATTTGTTTCCCTTAATAAATTGAACATTTTCAATTTACTTTTATTTCTTAGTTGCCTCAAATTACTTTACGAGCTACCAGTGGGACCTAATGGACCTGTAGATCAGAAGCTCCAACGATGTGAGATTAATTGGTCAAACTCATTAACCACATTAATCAATATTCGTTAACTGTGTGTACATTCCACTATAGACTCACAGTTGCACTCTTCTCACTGCAGACATATTTTCTGTGTTCACGGATCTAGACCAATATCGACTAGTTAGTCCTTCACGAGTGTCCGTAACACCAGCTGGGTCAAATTACCGTTTTACCCCTGGGTTACCTCTATTTCCTTAAGTACCAATTCTCCTCTAATGAACAACCTGTTTGTGGTCCAACCATCAAACAGAAAACCCTCTCGTGCCATTGAGAGGGTAGGGCCCTTTGTTCAAGACTCGGAGTAACCACTTAAGGGAACACTCATCTGCTTCCCTAAAGTCGGGAAAGAGTGAATTCCATCTTGTACGATTATGTTCCCAGCTCCCCATTCGGTCTTGTCCCCAAAGTGGTAGGCTTATTGAGTCGGCACATTGGCCACTCTCACCCATACAAATCAAAGGACAATCTCTCATGAGCAGAACTCCATAATCAACTCAAGATTAAGACTAAGTTGTCTAGGTCGTCCTAGTGAAATAGAAAACCAACTAGTTAACGGTGTTATAACCAGTGGTTACTATTTCGCGGTCCGGTCTTATGCAAACTCATTGCATAGGATACCCCCACTCGCATGTCTCCTACACGAACGCGTTGGATTGCAGCGTTTGTATCAAATACAAAGTGGGTCGTATCCATAGTGTCACCAGGATAAGGCACCCAGTCTTATCCCTATACTATAGACCCTTTAGGTTGTTTCTTGAACAATGATCCCATATGTCGCTACATATAGTTCAAGACACATATTACAGCCTTGGATATCTAGTTTATTGGATTAGAGTTATTTTTAGGCAAAGGCAAAGACATATTACAACCTTGGATGTCTAACTTACTTAGAAGTCCATTCTTTACCAAACGACCGATCCTATCGATGTTTATATGACCAAGTCTAAGATGCCAAAGATGAGTATTGTTACTTGATGGAGAAATCTTTTGCCTTTTACTTTGAGTTCCAGCAGTTTTAAATAATTCGTGATTTAAAAGTGCTTTGTTTTCGGTTGGTCTTAAAACATACAAGTTATTTTCCAATTTGGCTGAACAAATAAGTACACCATATTTATAAATGAACGCTTCATTCATATCAAAAGTAAATGTATACGATTGTTCAATCAAACATGAAATAGAAATTAAGTTCCTCTTAATTTTGGGAACGATTAACAAACTTTCTAAAAGTAAGAATCTATTTCTAAAAAATAACTTCGCAGCTCCCAATGCTTTAGCTGAAATGACATCTCCAGTTCCGACCCTGAGTGTCATTTCCCCATCGTTCAACTGCCGAAAGGAACTATTTTCCTGAAAAGAAGAGCAAACATGATTAGTTGCTCCTGAATCAAGTATCCAGGTAAACTCATCATGTTCTACCAGGCATGTTTCTAAAACCAGTAAATCAAATTTACCTTCCTTTTCCTTCTTTTTCTCAGCAAGGTACTTTGGGCAGTTTCTCTACCAATGTCCATCTACATTGCAGTGGAAACACTTGCCCTTTTCTGCCATAGCTTTGGCTTTTCCCTTGCTTTTAGCAGCAGTACTAGGAGCTTTCCCCTTATTTCCTTTCTTCTTCTGAGTTTTCTTTGAAGAAGTGGCTATAGATTTAGTTCCAGAGGATGAACCCTTCTCTAGGGGTGTTCACGGGTTGGGTTGGGTTGGATTGGGGGGGTTTTTTGGACAAATCCGAAAATTCGGGTTGGTCGGGTTGGCTACCCGAATGAACTGAACAAGGGTAGCAACCCAACCCAACCCAACCCTTCTATTTTCAGGTTGGGTTGGGTTGGGTTGTCGGGTTGTATCTTTTTTTTTTTAATTTCTTAATTATTTAAAATTCATTTTTCTTTGAACATTCTTGCTTATCTTATCCCCAACACATGACAACTAATAACTAAGATAAACATAAAATTCAAATACCTAATATTCATAACAATCTTAAAAACACAAATACTAAGAGTTCATAAATTCATCAATCCAAAGTCATTCAAATAAACATACAAATACAAGTTCGTTGATACAAATACTACAACAACTAAAATTTTAAATCTCTAACAACACTACTACACTAGCCCAACAAGCCAAAGCAACAAGCTCCACGATAATTGCCATCACGAACATTAGGATAGATCCTTAAAACTCAAACAAAAAAAATTAATTACTTCAAAGAATCATGCATAATAATAATTAAAAGATAAAGGAAAACTACCATGAAAATATTTTACCTACTATGAAATCTATGAGTCCAATGAGATCTATTTATGCACGTTGGTGGTGGACCCTACAGTACCTGTAAAAACAAGAGAAAAAGTTCAAAAGTTTAATGTTATATAAAGTATACAATAGATCTCAAGACACAAACTTTAAATAAGTTGTTACCTTTCTCAATTTTAGCACACGTCTCCAATTCTTCAAGCTGTGGTGGAAGATATAATAATACTGATTGGCCACGAATCCAATTTTGTGTACATATCAAAGCCTCCACTGTTGTAGGTGTCAAAGAACTTCTAAAAGAATCAAGAATCCTCCCTCCAGTACTAAAAGCCGATTCAGAAGCCACGGTAGACACTGGAACTGCCAAAACATCTCGAGCGATTTTTTATAAAACTTGATATCTAGACTCATTCAGTTTCCACCAAGCCAAAACATCAAATTTATCATTAAGTTCCACACATTCGTCAGATAAATATCGATCCACATCATCCTTCAATTCTAAAGAACTTTTTTCTTCTCTTCTTCTCTTGTACCGAGCCAAATTTGATGCACTTGGACTTGCACTAGATTCCATACTCAAAGAAGTAAAACTACATTCTGATTGTTGATGATCACTACTAGAACTTTGAGTACTAGAACTAGAAATATCATCATGTGACTTTGACATGTAAAAATTATACAGACGAACCAAACACATCTTGATGCTATCAACCATCCCTTTAACCATAGCCTCGTCATAAACACTCGAAAAGCAAAAGGCTACAAAATCCAATTTGTAACGAGGATCAAGCACCACAACCATATATATCAACTTATTGATTTTGTCAACTGAACCCCAATACTTGTCATACTTTGTCTTCATATTTAAAGCCATAGTACATAAAATAGAATTCGTCTCCATGGTCCAACCAATTAAAAGTTCTTGAATACCCCAAAGTTCAGGAAAATAAGAATTAGAAGTCACATATAAAGAACCACTTATCTTTATCGTGACATCATAGAACACCTTCAAAAACTGAACAAACACTTCAACATTTTTCCAATCAGTATTAGTTGGTGGCCCCAATCTTTTGTTTCCATGATCATCTTCTCTAAAATAATCAACAAAATCTAACTCATCCTCTTCTAATATTTTAAAAGCCTTCTCAAATTTCAATGCATGATCAAGCATTAAATAAGTAGAATTCCATCGAGTTGACACATCTAAACAAACAAGCGCTTTACATTCGATTTTCTCTTGTTCCACACAAACTTTAAATTTGGCCAATCTCTTATGAGACGATCTGACATATCTCACAGCATTACGAACACTAGCAATGGATTCGTGCATTTCTTTCAACCCCTCATTCACAATCAAATTAATTATGTGTGCACAACACCTCATGTGTAATAATTCTCCATCTAAGACAAGGGATTTCCAACTTTTAAGTCTTCTCTTTATATAAGCAATAGCCCCATCATTTGAGCTCGCATTATCAACAATGATGGAAAAAACTCTATCAATTCCCCATTCCAATAAACAACTCTCAATGACCTTGCCAATAGTCTCCCCCTTGTGGTTAGCAACTTGACAAAAATTCAAGATTTTTTTATGCAAATTCCATTGTGGATCAATAAAGTGTGCAGTGAGTACCATATAGTTAACATTTTGCAATGAAGTCCATGTGTCAGTTGTAAGACAAACCCTTTGACAATTATTAACTAAAAAAGATTTCAGCTGATTTTTCTCATCAAGATAAAGCTGAAATATGTCTCTAGCAACTGTTATTCTTGATGGAGGGGCAAACTTAGGACATGAAATACTGCAAAAATGTCTAAAACCCTCGTTCTCTACAAATCTGAATGGTAACTCATCAATAATTATCATCTTAGCACATGCCGCTCTACATGCTTGTTGACTAAATAATGTAGTCACAAAATTACTTCCACATTTTCCATCATGTGAAGGTTGAAGACTTAAAATGGTTTGTCCTTTTTCTTCCTCCTTATAAGGGTACTTTTTACATTGATTTTTCAAGTGCTTCCACAATGTTGAAGTTCCACAAGAGGTAGTATCACAAGAATACTCCTTATCACAATAATTACATTTGCACCTACTATTATTGTCTTCCAATTTTGTGAAATGATCCCATACGGTAGAAGTTGTTTTACTAGGTCTCTTCTTGCTAGGTTTTGGTGGTAATGGTGGTTTAGATGCACTATCAACAATATTACATCCGCTTGCACTACTGCTTTCCATCTATAAAAAAGTAAAATGAAACTAAACTCAAAATCACAATTTACTATTTCAAAATCAAGCAACCAAAACTAAATATACTATGTTATCAATGCAAAAATCTAAGGGGCACAAAATCAATCTTTCCACAGAATGAGTTTAGCTTTTTCTTGTTGTGAGTGACTAACCCTTCCACATTTTAGTTTCCACATTTTAGTTTCCACAAATTAGCTTTTTCTTGCTGTGAGTGACTAACCCTTCCACAAAATCAAATATTAGTTTCCACATTTTTTCCACAAAGAACACATAACAGATTGAAAAATTAAAAAAAAAAAAAAAAAACAGAAAAGTGGAGAACGCAACACATACCTTTTTCTTGCTGTAAGTGACTAACCCTTCCACAGAGAACGCAGCAGAAAAGTGGGTACTTCACAGAGAAGTGAAGAACGCAACAAGGCAACAGACCGAACAAAGCAAAGTTCGATACTTGATACCTTAACAAAATAGAAAACATTCATGAGTGACTACCAGTGGTGAGAATAGAAAAATAAAACGAAAAATTGAAAAAAAAATAAAAAGAAACAGTATTGAGATGGAACCTCGACGGCGACCGGCGAGTTTGAGATCTCGACGGCGATAGCGTGCGGCTGGGAGAGGGAGAAGAAAGGCAGCGTGCGGCTGGGAGAGGGAGACGAGACGAGATGCATGATTGCGTGCGGCTGGAAGGGAGTTAGGGTTTTTTGCCTTTTTGGTTTATTATATATATATATATATATATATATATTAAAAAAATATATATATATATAATAAACTTCGGGTCGGTTCGGGTTGAACTGATCCAAAAAATTGTCAACCCGAGAACCGACCCGAAAATTCGGGTTTCTGATTTTTTAACCCAACCCAACCCTTGTAGTTTGGGTTGGGTAGTCCGGGTTCATCGGGTTGTCGGGTTTTTAGAACACCCCTACCCTTCTCGAACTTTCTTTTAGAGTGAATAACGTTTGCCTCTTCTTCTATCTGTCCCTTGTTCTTAAGAAGAGACTGATAGAGTTGTAGCTCATTCAGGAGGCTAGTCAGGTTGAATGTTATTTTATTCATCATTGCATTGCTTCGAAACTGCAGAAAACTCTTCGGAAGAAATTCTAAGATGAATGCAACCTGACTACGCTCATCTATGACCGCCCTGTTTGCCTCTGCCACGTTAAATTGGACCATCATATCCAGGACATGCTCCCGAACAGACGTGCCCTCTTTCATGCGACAACTATAAACGTATTTGAGAGCGTCATGGTGGAGCTGGTACGACGGTTGTCCAAACATCTCCTGGAGAGAGTTCATAATCTCCCTCGCTGTTACCATGCCCTCATGCCTTTTAGCCAAAACTTCAAATAAGCTGGCTAGGATATAGGCGCGAGTCTTATCATTGGCCTTTGTCCAGTGGTCATAAGCATCCTTAACTGCTTGGGATGCATTACGAGCATGGGCTGGAGGACAATCCTCCGTTAAGACGAACCGCAGATCATCGACAACAAGAATCGTATTCAGGTTCGACTTCCACGTAGCATAATTTTCGCCGGTTAATTTCTCATTTTAAGCAGAGAGACAATTGAGGAAGACATTGCTGAAATTTAAACAAACAATGACCGTATTAGTTATCTTTGCCTTAACCCATCAAACAAGCAATCAATTGCACACAATCCAATCAATTTAGCAAAACAGACAATCACAGAACCCTAAAACTATCGATTCAGTTTTGCAACGATGTTTCAAAGGTTTAGAATATCAGCCACCGAAGGTTGATCAGGCACTCCTCCTTTGAAATGAGACACCTCTCAGCTAATTCTAATTCCAGAATAACTCATATTCCTATAGACATTAGCCACCGTTGTTCGGTCAAGGAATTTTTAACACTTTTAACTCATCCTCGTAAGTGTAACCCTCCCACTTTCAGATCTCAGAGGCACGCACCAACAGGCTACCGAAGGGAAGGACAATTGTTGGTGATTAGCCTAAGAGCTCCTATCCTTTTCAGGAGTTCACGATGTTCCGAATCCTATGACCAGGCCCTCCGAAGGGATGGTTGCGCCAGGACAACCTGCAGGCGGATCATAGGACTCTCATGGTGTGAACTATGGGCGGAGACCGAGGGATACGTTGACACGTGTCCCGCTCCCACTTACTCTAGACATTTTTCCCATTCACCTTGATATTGATTCATTCAAACACTTTCCGAAGGGAGGCCGCTCCTAAGGCGACTCGAAGCCGAGCATGAATCTCACGTTGTGAATATAGGGACATAAGAGCAAAACTTGATTTAAATCTCGTTTTGTAATTTTCCTCCCACTGAAAATGTCCTGAGATTAATATAGGATTGTTTAACTTAGATAGTATTCGACTAAGTCAATCTATCTAAGTCTGATCCTATTATAATAATTATGGAAAGGATTCAACTGCAATCTTTTGGGTGAATTAAACTTCTTTTAATAAACCCAACATTGCAAGTCAACATTACTAGGGTTAATTCAACTCAATGTTCGGGTCAGTTCCCAGGTAGGAGGTGTTCCGTAAACCGTCAACTTAAGTACCCTCAGCCTTAGACAGAACTTTACCGAGAGAGTTCCCTTATAACCTCAGTAATGTAAGGTCTTTACTCAAAAGATCTAGGTGCATTAAACACTTTTAATAAACCTAGTGACATTGCATGCTAAAATTTAACTATGATTAATTCAACTCCGATATTCCAGGTCAGTTCCCAGGTAGGAGGTGTTCCGTAAACCGTCAACTTAAATACCCCCAGCCTTAGACAGAACATTACCGGTGGAGTTTCCTTATAATCATAGCAATGTTTTTCCTACTTAGTCAATTAAAACTATTTTTAATTCTAAGTAAGAAAAGATTCTAATCCTATTAGAAACTGATCTAGGTCTAATTAATTTTAAATAATTTAAAATTAATCCAATTTATCCTATGATCTTATGTTTGCATGCAAATCTTGATTATAGATTGACGGTTTCTAATCATTAATATTAAAGAACTATTTCAAATTTTAATGATTAATCCTATAATCAAGAATCTAGGGTTTAATTCTTTCAACAATCTCATTCAAATTAAATAATTAAACCATACTAATTGCATGAATAATATAACAATTATATTATTAACTATGGATGTTTCATGCTTCATGCAATTTTGATTTTCTTTTATTATAACAATTATAAGCCATACTAACATTTTATAATATATAAAAATGCATGAGCATGTTTATAACCTAAGGTGGGATTAAATATTCTATATGACATCCATAAAGCCTATAAATAGCAATTGAACCGGTTAATTTGGGCCCCTAGGATAAAATAAAGCATTAAATGACATTAATTTAGCTAAATTCTATCCTAAAAAAAACTTGTACAGCTCCGGAATTGGTCTAGAAAGCACGAACCGCCCCGAACCACCTCGAACCGGCTTCGAAAATCCCGAACCATGCCAAAAATTGGCTGAACCGGACCAAATAAGTCCCAGCCCAGCCGAACCGGACCGACCACCCCTTGAACCGCACCTTTTGAAACCCTAATGCGCGCCTCCATCGTGACAGCTCCGAGACGTTGTGTTGATAGCGTCTCGACGCTGTGCGCTTTCCATGTCTGGCACCTGTAGTATCGAGACAGCGTCTCGACGCTGTTGCGTCTGGAATCGATTTCTGGGCAAAAACAGCAGTTTGTTCTCGGTTTTGGCCTCGGATTTCAGCGGCGATTTCGTTGATTTTCATCTCATAAAAACCTATTCTAGACCCAAACTTACATAGGACTCGATTTTACATAAAATACCCGAAACACCGGGCCTTACATGATCAAAATCACATGAAAATAAAATCTATGGCCATAAAATTAACCCAAACAGTTCAACGCAAACCGAACATACATTATGCATAAATCCCACCTATTAGAGCCTATCGCAACTTTTAAAATTAATTAATAGGGACAGCGATGGCTCTGATACCAATTGAAGGGAATAAAAGTCCCCACGCAGCGGAAGCACATCGATTGGACCTTACGTCGTATATTAATTAACATTAAAATACCATTACGAAAACTCAATTAAACTTTAAACTCCTTTTAAAGTTGCTAGAAATTCAGTTTAAACATGCTTAAAAATAAATCTAAATTTATTTTCATGCTTTTCTAAAGAAAAGGGAAAGAACTGTCACATACCTTCGTTGAAGACTTGACCGTTCTTCGCCAACGACGCTCCACGAACGAAAACGCAGCAACCGCCTTTGATTTTCTTCGCTTGAAATTCCTTCTTTGAATGACACAATAACCACAGAGGTTACACCGGTATGTCTCTAAGTCTAGGAGGCAAAAGACTTGTGGGAGTCTTTCTCTAAGAGGGAGGCTAGAGAAAATTCTAGGTCTTGTCTTTAAGAGTCTAAGAGCAAGAGCAAGAATGTCAAGTGTCATGACCAATTAGGTCTAGTGTTCTATTTATAGAAGAGAGGTCATGAATAAAATATTCAATTAAATCAATCTTTTCCAAAATTGATTCAATCTTATTCCTTAATTAATCAATCATGATCAATCAATTCCATAATTGATTAATCTTTTCCACAAATGACTAATTACTTCCATAAGTGATTAGATCATTTCCATAAATGATTAATCACTTCCTTAAGTGATTAATTATTTCCATAATTGATTAATTCTCGGTTAATGAATTCTTTAATTAATTAACCACCAATTAAATATCACATAATTAATTCCCGACCTAGAATTAATTAATTTGCCCAAACATATTTTAGGCCTTAAATTAATTAATTCATTATTTGAACTCTTTCAAACTTCCATAAATTTATATTTGAACTTTTCAAATATTAATTTCTCTCATAATAATATATCAATATATATTATATTTGTTTCCCTTAATAAATTGAACATTTTCAATTTACTTTTATTACTTAGTTGCCTCAAATTACTTTACGAGCTACCAGTGAGACCTAATGGACCTGCAGATCAGAAGCTCCAACGATGTGAGATTAATTGGTCAAACTCATTAACCACATTAATTAATATTCGTTAACTGTGTACATTCCACTATAGACTCACAGTTGCACTCTTCTCACTGCAGACATATTTTCTGTGTCCACGAATCTAGACCAATATCGACTAGTTAGTCCTTCACGAGTGTCCGTAACACCAGCTGGGTCAAATTACCGTTTTACCCCTGGGTTACCTCTATCTCCTTAAGTACCAATTCTCCTCTAATGAACAACCTGTTTGTGGTCCAACCATCAAACAGAAAACCCTCTCGTGCCATTGAGAGGGTAGGGCCCTTTGTTCAAGACTCGGAGTAACCACTTAAGGGAACACTCATCTACTTCCCTAAAGTCGGGAAGGAGTGAATTCCATCTTGTACGATTATGTTCCCAGCTCCCCATTCGGTCTTGTCTCCAAAGTGGTAGGCTTATTGAGTCGGCGTATTGGCCACTCTCACCCATACAAATCAAAGGACAATCTCTCATGAGCAGGAGTCCATAATCAACTCAGGATGACCAAGACAACTTAGTCTTAATCCTATACTATAGTCCCTTTAGGCTATTTCTTGAACAATGATCTCATATGTCGCTACATATAGTTCAAGACTCATATTACAACCTTGGATGTCTAGTTTATTGGATTAGGGTTATTATTAAGCAAAGACAAATATAAAATAACTAATAACAATTAATGGAAAAATATATCAATATTATTTCATTAATATCCGGTCAACGGTTACATTCACTATCTACGAGTTTTAGGGCATAAAACCCAAGAAGTATATTTCCATTCTGCAAAGTAGTTGTTTCTTGTGAGCAAACAGATCCTTTTTTCCAATATTGTCTTACCTATTCCATTTAATATTGTTGTTCCAGATTTTTCTACTCCAGACCCAACAAACTCACATAATTCCTCTTTTAGTCCTGAAACCGTTTCACCTAGCTCACCAAATTCCAATCCCAACCAACAACTTCCCATACCCAATTCATCAGAAGCAATCACGTCTCAACCTACACCAAATACCACTTCTGACATCATTTTACCAACTCGAAAATCTACTCGGCCTACCAAAATCCTTTCCTATCTCAAGGATTACCATTGTAACCTTCTTAACAATACTCCTTTATCTACCCCTCTCAAAACAAAATATCCTTTAGAAAATTACATCTCTTATGCCAAACTTTCTCCTTCTTATAGAACTTTTTCTCTCCAAATCTCCTCTCATTACGAGCCACAATTCTATCACCAAGCTTTGTCGTTTGCTCACTGGAAAGATGCTATGAAGGCTGAACTCAATGCCATGGAAACTAACAATACTTGGGATGTTGTTCCTCTTCCATCCAATAAGCATACTATTGGCTGCAAATGGATTTATAAGGTAAAACATCGTGCTGATGGTTCAATTGAGAGATACAAGGCACGCCTAGTTGCAAAAGGGTACACTCAACAAGAAGGATTAGATTTTATTGAGACTTTTTCTCCTGTAGCAAAGTTGGTCACAGTTCGTGTTTTACTCACCATGGCAATTTCTTTCAATTGGCCTCTTGTTCAACTTGATGTGAACAATGCTTTTCTTCATGGAGATCTTTTCGAGGAGGTGTACATAGATTTACCACTTGGTTATGAACCTAAGGTGATCGATTCCACTGAAAAACGACTTGTTTGTCGATTAAATAAGTCTATATATGGCCTTAAACAGGCCTCTCGACAGTGGTTTGCTAAGTTCTCAGATACTCTTATTACTCTTGGATTTACACAGTCTAAGGCCGACTATTCCCTTTTTGTTAAAGGTACTGGAAATAATTTTCTGGCACTCGTGATGATGTAATCATCACTGGAGCTAATATGAATCTTGTTGAGCGCTTGAAGCATCTTTTGAATGAGTGTTTTAAACTCAAAGATCTAGGCTCACTGAATTTTTTTCTTGGACTTGAGTTAGCTCGATCATCTCAAGGAATTTCTATTTCGCAACGACATTATACACTGCAGCTTCTTGAGGACACTGGGCTACTTGGTGCCAAACCAGAATTTGTCCCTTTAGACCCTTTGCTGAAATTACAAAGTTCTGATGATAATTTGCTCCATGATCCTTCTGTTTATAGACGACTCATTGGTCGGTTGATATATTTGACCATATCTCGTCCTGATATTATGTACGTCGTTAATAAGCTTAGTCAGTTTGTTGCTAGGCCTTGAAAAATTCATCTTGATGCTGCACATCATCGAACGTTACTTAAAGTCTTCACCAGGCCAAGGCGTTTTATTCACTCCAACAAAAAATTTTCAGCTTCGTGCCTTTGCTGATTCAGATTGGGCATCTTGCCTTGATACTAGGCGTTCAACAACTGGTTTTTGTGTTTTTGTTGGTGACTCATTAATCTCATGGAAATCCAAAAAGCAGAGTATTATCTCACGGTCTTCCGCTGAAGCGGAATATAGGGCGCTGTCATTAGCTTCTTGTGAGTTGGTATGGTTGACATCACTTCTTTCTGATCTTAAAGTTCCAATTTCGAAGCCTGTGTTGCTGTTTTGTGATAATCAAGCAGCGATTCACATTGCCACTAATCCTATTTTTCATGAACGGACGAAGCACATTGAGTTAGATTGTCACTTTGTTAGAGATATAGTGGCTGACGGATTTATCAAGTTAATGCCCATTAAGAGTCATCTGCAGCTTGCTGATGTCTTCACAAAACCTCTTTCAGCCACCAAATTTTTCTCCATAATTTCCAAGTTGGGTTTGATTGATATTTACAGTCCAACTTGAAGGGGGGTATTAGATTTATCTTGGTAGTCAAACACTGTTAGTATATTTTGTTATTCAATTTAATTTGTTATTCAGTTTGTTATTCAGTTTGTTATTCAATTTGTTATTCAGTTGAATCCCTGTGTATAAATACTTCATCCGAGGATAATGAAAGACACACTGAGAGATAATTTTTCTCTATTTCTACATATTAATAATAAACTGATCAGTTGAAAACTGATCAGTCAAAACTCACCCATTAACCCTACACGCGTGAACTTCCTATTTTTGAGGGGAGTGGGACGTTTTCTTGTGGTGGGCATTTGTTTTACGGTAATTCCTTTTGAATGACCCAAGTATCACTCACTACTGAGGTTCACGCAAAATCCCTCTCTCTCACTAGAGCTCTCTGTGCTTTCCAAGAACATACAGAGACAAAAACTTCTCCTTGATCCTTAGAGTTTTTTGGTTCCCACAAACCTCTCAACTCCAAATCTTGGGAGGATACCGGTGAAACTCTTTTGGCGGTGTTCGTGGTAGATTTGCAGCAAAGAAAGGGATCTAAGGCTGTTGGATTTTTCTACATTCCAAAGGAATTTAGGCGAAACGTTCAAGAATTTCTACAAGGGTAAGTAATTCTTGGCCTAGGATCAATAGGATCCATTTTAGATGAGATCTAGTATTTCTTATTCCTGTCCAGCATGCTTTATAGGTGATTTTCAGCAAGTTTTGTCTCGATTTACTGCTGCAAATATTTTCCCAACGTACTGGTATTTTAATCTCAAATTAAAACGGAGTTAATGGTTCTGTACGTTTCCGCTGCGCAAGGGCTTTTATCCCTTCAATAACCCCAGATGCGAAAGTGATGCAAACTAGGTTTACGCCCCTTCCATAATTCGAAAGGTGTTTCAGAAACACTTTTCGAGGGAACATTGTTCAAGATGTATACTGCAGTCTCTACTGCATACCCCCAAAACGAGCTAGGCAATTGAGCATAGCTCATCATTGATCGAACCATGTCCAACAAGGTTCTATTTCTCCTTTCTGACACACCATTCTGCTGAGGTGTACCAGGGGCTAAGAGTTGAGATTGGATTCCATGTTCTATCATATAATCCTGGAATCTTTGATCCATATACTCCCCTCCTCGATCAGATCGAAGTATTTTAATAGATTTACCTAATAGGTTTTCAACTTCAGCCTTAAACTCCTTAAACTTCAAGGGCTTCAGACTTATGTCCCATTAGGTACAAGTAATTATAACCATATCTTGAATAATCATCTATAAATGAGATGATATATTCGTACCCTCCTCGAGCTTTTACATTCATTAGACCACATAGATCCGAATGTATTAACTCTAAGGGTTCTTTGGCTCTGTAACCTTTTCCAGTAAAGGGTCTCTTGGTCATTTTTCCCTCGAGACAAGATTCACAAGGTGGTAGTGAATCATCTTCTAACTTGCTTAGAAGTTCATTCTTTACCAAACGACCGATTCTATCGACGTTTATATGACCAAGTCTCAGATGCCAAAGATGAGTATTGTTACTTGTTGGAGAAATCTTTTGCCTTTTTCTTTGAGTTTCAACAGTTTTAAATAATTCGTGATTTAAAAGTGCTTTGTTTACAGTTGGTCTTAGTACATACAAGTTATTTTCTAATTTGGCTGAACAAATAAGTACACCATTCTTATAAATGAATGCTTCATTCATATCAAAAGTAACTGTATACGATTGTTCAATCAAACATGAAATAGAAATTAAGTTCCTCTTAATCCTGGGAACGATTAACAAACTTTCTAAAAGTAAGAATCTATTTCTAAAAAATAACTTCGCAACTCCCACTGCTTTAACTGAAATGACTTCTCCAGTTCCGACCCTGAGTGTCATTTCCTCATCGTTCAACTGCCGAAAGGAACTATTTTCCTGAAAAGAAGAGCAAACATGATTAGTTGCTCCTGAATCAAGTATCCAGGCAAACTCATCATGTTCTACTAGGCATGTTTCTAAAACCAGTAAATCAAATTTACCTTCCTTTTCCTTTTTTTTCTCAGCAAGGTACTTTGGGAGATTTCTCTTCCAATGTCCATCTACATTGCAGTGGAAACATTTGCCCTTGTCTGCCACAGTTTTGGTTTTTCCCTTGCTTTTAGCAGCAGTACCGGGAGCTTTCCCCTTGTTTCCTTTCTTCTTCTGAGTTTTCTTTGAAGAAGTGGCTACAGATTTAGTTCCAGAGGATGAACCCTTCTCGAACTTTTTTTTAGAGTGAACAACGTTTGCCTCTCTTTCTATCTGTCCCTTGTTCTTAAGAAGAGACTGATAGAGTTGTAGCTCATTCAGGAGGCTAGTCAGGTTGAATGTTATTTTATTCATCATTGTATTTCTTCGAAACTGTAGAAAACTCTTCAGAAGAGATTCTAAGATGAATGCAACCTGACTACGCTCATCTATGACCGCCCCGTTTGCTTCTGCCACGTTGAATTGGACCATCATATCCAGGACATGCTCCCGAACAGACGTGCCCTCTTTCTTGCGGCAGCTATAAACGTATTTGAGAGCGTCATGGTGGAGTTGGTAGGACGGTTGTCCAAACATCTCCGGGAGAGAGTTCATAATCTCCCTCGCTGTTACCATGCTCTCATGCCTTTTAGCCAAAACTTCAAATAAGCTGGCTAGGATATAGATGTGAGTCTTATCATTGGCCTCTGTCCAGCGGTCATAAGCATCCTTAACTGCTTGAGATGCATTACGAGCAAGGGCTGGAGGACAATCCTCCGTTAAGACGAACCGCAGATCATCGACAACAAGAATCGTATTCAGGTTCGACTTCCACGTAGCGTAATTTTTTCCGGTTAGTTTCTCATTTTTAAGCAGAGAGACAATTGAGGAAGACATTGCTGAAATTTAAACAAACAATGACCGTATTAGTTATCTTTGCCTTAACCCATCATACAAGCAAACAGTTGCATACAATCCAATCAATTTAGCAAAACAGACAACCAAAGAACCCTAAAACTATTGATTTAGTTTTGCAACGATGTTTCAGAGGTTTAGAATATCAGCCACCGAAGGGTGATCAGGCACTCCTCCTCTGAAGTGAGACATTTCTCAGCTAATTCTAATTCCAGAATAACTCATATTCCTATAGACATTAGCCACCGTCGTTCAATCAAGGATTTGTTAACACTTTTAACTCATCCTCGTAAGTGTAACCCTCCCACTTTTAGATCTTAGAGGCACGCACCAACAGGCTACCGAAGGGAAAGACAACTGTTGGTGATTAGCCTAAGAGCTCCTATCCTATTCAGGAGTTCACGTTGTTCCGAATCCTATGACCAATCCCTCCGAAGGGATGGTTGCGCCAGGACAACCTGCAGGCGGATCATAGGATTCTCACGGTGTGAACTATGGGCGGAGACCGAGGGATACGTTGACACGTGTCCCACTCCCACTTACTCTAGACATTTTTCCCATTCACCTTGATATTGATTCATGCAAACACTTTTCGAAGGGAGGCCGCTCCTAAGGCGACTCGAAGCCGAGCATGAATCTCACGTTGCAAATATAGGGACGTAGGAGCAAAACTTTGATTTAAATCTCGTTTTGTAATTTTCTTCCCACTGAAAATGTCATACGGTTAATTTGGGTTGTTTAACTTAGATAGTATTCGGCTAAGTCAATCTATCTAAGTCTGATCCTATTATAACAATTATGGAAAGGATTCAACTGCAATCTCTTGGGTGAATTAAACTTCTTTTAATAAACCTAACATTGCAAGTCAACATTACTATGGTTAATTCAACTCAATGTTCGGGTCAATTCCCATGTAGGAGGTGTTCCGTAAACCGTCAACTTAAATAACCCCAGCCTTAGACAGAACTTTACCGAGAGAGTTCCCATATAACCTCAGTAATGTAGGGTCTTTACTCTAAAGATCTAGGTGCATTAAACACTTTTAATAAACCTAGTGACATTGCATGCTAACATTTAACTATGATTAATTCAACTCCGGTATTCCAGGTCAGTTCCCAGGTAGGAGGTGTTCCGTAAACCGTCAACTTAAATACCCCCAGCCTTAGACAGAACATTACCGGTGGAGTTCCCTTATAATCATAGCAATGTTTTTCCTACTTAGTCAATTAAAACTATTTTTAATTCTAAGTAAGAAAAGATTTTAATCCTATTAGAAAACGATCTAGGTCTAATTAATTTTAAACAATTTAAAATTAATCCAATTTATCCTATGATCTTATGTTTGCATGCAAATCTTGATTATAGATTGACGGTTTCTAATCATTAACATTAAAGAACTATTTCAAATTTTAATGATTAATCCTATAATCAAGAATCTAGGGTTTAATTCATTCAACAATCTCATTCAAATTAAATAATTAAACCACATCAATTGCATGAATAATATAACAATTATATTATTAACTATGGATGTTTCATGCTTCATGCAATTTTGATTTTCTTTTATTATAACAATTATAAGCCAATCAAGAAAATCAATCAAGCATGCTTCATTCATTACATTAAACATAAGTATTTATATTTAACTTAAGTAATGACATGCTTCATGCTTTCCAATTTTTCATATAATTAATATACACTTATATTAAAAAATATGAAAACAAATCCATTCATTACATTATGCATAAATCCCACCTTTTAGATAGGGACAGCGATGGCTCTGATACCAATTGTAGGGAATAAAAGTCCCCACGCAGCGGAAGCGCATCGATTGGACCTTACGCCGTATATTAATTAACATTAAAATATCGTTACGAAAACTCATTTAAACTTTAAACAAACTTTAAAGCTGCTGTAAAATTGGTTTAAACATGCTTAAAAATAAATCTAAATTTATTTCCATGCTTTTCTAAAGAAAAGGGAAAGAACCGTCACATACCTTCGTTGAAGACTTGACCGTTCTTCGCCAACGACGCTCCACGAACGAAAACGCAGCAGTCGCCTTTGTTTTTCTTCGCTGGAAATTCCTTCTTGAATGACACAATAACCACAGAGGTTACACCGGTATGTCTCTAAGTCTAGGAGGCAAAAGACTTGTGGGAGTCTTTCTCTAAGAGGGAGACTAGAGAGAATTCTAGGTCTTGTCTTTCAAGAGTGTCAAGTGTCATGACCAATTAGGTCTAGTGTTCTATTTATAGAAGAGAGGCCATGAATAAAATATTCAATTAAATCAATCTTTTCCAAAATTGATTCAATCTTATTCCTTAATTAATCAATCATGATCAATCAATTCCATAATTGATTAATCTTTTCCACAAATGACTAATTACTTCCATAAGTGATTAGATCATTTCCATAAATGATTAATCACTTCCTTCAGTGATTAATTATTTTCATAATTGATTAATTCCCGGTTAATGAATTCTCTAATTAATTAACCACCAATTAAATATCACATATTTAATTCCCGGCCTAGATTTAATTAATTTTCCCCAAACACATTTTAGGCCTTAAATTAATTAATTCATTATTTGAACTCTTTCAAAACTTCCATAAATTTATATTTGAACTTTTCAAATATTAATTTCTCTCATAATAATATATCAATATATATTATATTTGTTTCCCTTAATAAATTGAACATTTTCAATTTACTTTTATTTCTTAGTTGTCTCAAATTACTTTACGAGCTACCAGTGGGACCTAATGGACCTGCAGATCAGAAGCTCCAACGATGTGAGATTAATTGGTCAAACTCATTAACCACATTAATCAATATTCGTTAACTGTGTGTACATTCCACTATAGACTCACAGTTGCACTCTTCTCACTGCAGACATATTTTCTGTGTTCACGGATCTAGACCAATATCGACTAGTTAGTCCTTCACGAGTGTCCGTAACACCAGTTGGGTCAAATTACCGTTTTACCCCTGGGTTACCTCTATTTCCTTAAGTACCAATTCTCCTCTAATGAACAACCTGTTTGTGGTCCAACCATCAAACAAAAAACCCTCTCGTGCCATTGAGAGGGTAGAGCCCTTTGTTCAAGACTCGGAGTAACCACTTAAGAGAACACTCATCTGCTTCCCTAAAGTCGGGAAGGAGTGAATTCCATCTTGTACGATTATGTTCCCAGCTCCCCATTCGGTCTTGTCCCCAAAGTGGTAGGCTTATTGAGTCGGCGTATTGGCCACTCTCACCCATACAAATCAAAGGACAATCTCTCATGAGCAGGAGTCCATAATCAACTCAGGATTAAGACTAAGTTGTCTAGGTCGTCCTAATGAAATAGAAAACCAACTAGTTAACAGTGTTATAACCAGTAGTTACTATTTCGCGGTCCGGTCTTATGCAAACTCATTGCATAGGATACCCTCACTCGCATGTCTCCTACACGAACGCGTTGGATCGCAGCGTTTGTATCAAATACAAAGTGGGTCGTATCCATAGTGTCACTAGGATAAGGCACCCAGTCTTATCCCTATACTATAGACCCTTTAGGCTGTTTCTTGAACAATGATCCCATATGTCGCTACATATAGTTCAAGACTCATATTACAACCTTGGATGTATAGTTTATTGGATTAGGGTTATTATTAGGCAAAGACAAATATAATATAACTAATAACAATTAATGGAAAAATATATCAATATTATTTCATTAATATCCGGCCAACGGTAACATTCACTATCTACGAGTTTTAGGGCATAAAACCCAACAATTACCCCACTATGACTCTGAGTTTAGGGACGAGATTATGGGATCTTGTGATCTTGACCATACGGGAGAAAACACCAGAGAAGAGAACTTCTCGGTGTTCTTGGTTGAGAGAATCTGAGAGGGAGGCTACAAAAAGAGTTCTAATGAGTGAGGATGAATGAGACCTCTTAGAGTTAGGGTTCTCATCACCACTCCCTTTTATGCATGAGAGAGTCCTAATGTGAAGGGAGGAAAGATCTTGACTGTTAGATAAAAAATCAATTAATTAAATAATATAAAAATAATTTAATTAATTAATTAACCTCATGCACATTTTAATCATATTTAAATGCAATGCCCTTACATAAGATATAGTTTTAATTCAAATTAATTAAATCGCATTCAATCAAATTTAATTAAACCACACAATTAATTAATTCTTTTGATAAATTAAATATCAAATATTTAATTAATCAAACATTTGAATCATATTCAAATGTGCATCTCTCTTATAGCCTATAGTTTTAATTAAATCACATTTAATTTAACTAAAATGAATAATTAATTAATGGGAAAATACACTTTTGGTCCCTGAGATTTGGGTTAAGTTACACTTTGGTCCCTCTTCATTATAAAAAAATAAAAAAGAAAATAAAAGGTGGAGAAATGGAGAAGAAAAAAGAGAAAGAAGATTAAAAAAAAAAAAAAAAAAAAAATTGCCAGCGACCGGTGGCGGCGCCAGCGAACGGAGTTGAAGAAGAAAATGTTGGAGAAGAAGTTGAAGAAGAAGGGAGAGAAAAAAAAAAAAGAAGAAGGAGAAGAGAAGGAGAAAAAGAATTAAAAAAATTATTAAAATAATAATATTTTTATTATTTTAATGTATTTTTATTTAAAAAATTAAAAATTAATTTTTTAATGAAAATAATATTGCAATGTCAGCATTCTGTTAGTATTTAACGGCAAATTGGAGGGCAGGGACCAAATTGCTCCTTGTGTCAAACCTCAAGGGTATTTTTGTTGAGTTTGAAAACTCAGGGACCAAAGTGTTACTTTACCCAAACCTCATAGACCAAAAGTGTATTTTTCCCTGAATTAATTCATAATTAATTAATTTATTTACTAATTAAATATCAAATATTTAAATAGGCATATATTTGAACTCTTTCAAATATATTATTCTCTCAATAAAGTTTAATCTCAAATTAAACTTTATATTATAATGTATCATTATACATTATATTAATTGTATCTCATACAATTAACTTGATTCTCATAATGAATTTGTACTATTCAAATTCTATTCAAGATAAATTGTTCCTAATTACTTTTTACGAGCTAGCAGGGGGACCTAATGGACCTACATATCAGACGCTCCAATAATATGAAGTTAACTGACTAAACTCATTAATCAGGTTAACCAATATTCATTAATTGTGGGTCACTCCACTAAAAACCCACAACTGAACTCTTCTCACTGTAGAACATTTATGTGTCCACGGATATAGACCTAAATTGGTAAGTCAATCTTTCACGAGTGTTCGTAACTATAGTTGGGTCAAATTACCGTTTTACCCATGTGTTACATCTTTCTCCTTAAATACCAGTGCTCATCTAATGAACAACTTGTTTATGGTCTAACCATTAAACAAAAAGTCTCTCTCGGGCCATTGAGAGGGCGAGACTCCTTTGTTTAAGACCTGGAGTCACCACTTAAGGGAACACTCATCTACTTCTCTTAGAATTCCATCTTGTGTTGTCATGTCCCCAGCCCCCACTGGGTCTTGTCTCCAAAAAGGAAAACTTATTGAGTCGGCATACAGACCGCTCTCACCCATACTAATGAAAGGACAATCTCTCATGAGAAGGAGTTCATGATGCACTCAGGATTAAGACTGAGTTACCTAGGTCATCCTTTTGAAACAGTAGCCTAACCAGTTAACGATGTTACATCTAGTGGTTTACTATTTCGTGGTCCAGTTTTATGCAAACTCATTGCATAGGATACCCCCGCTCACATGTCTACTACATGGACGCTTTGGATCACTACGTCTATATCAAATATAAAGCGGGTCGCATCACATAGTGTTGCTAGGATAAGGTACCCAACCTTATCCCTGTACTATAGACCTTTTAGGTTGTTACTTGAACGCTGATCTCTGTATGTCCCCATATTCTAGTTCAAGTTACATGTAAACAACATTGGATCTTAGTTTATTGGATTTGGTTCATATTGTGCAATTCTAAACTTAAATCAACAATCACACTTTATTGTAGCAACTTCAATAACACTTTATTGACACAAGTAAGCAGTTCATTAACATTCATTATCTATGAGTTTTATGACATAAAACCCAATAGGTCAAGAGTACAAATTTTATGTTAGTTGAGTTATGCTCTTGTTGAAACTTTTATGTATGTCTGATTAGTCTCAGAATTTTTTTAAGTAATAAGTCAGTATATTTTTAATTTGTGTCTAATAGTCCCTAGACTGTAAACATGTCAAATAAGTGAATGAACTTGCAAATTTGAGTATAGTAGTTCCTTGACAAATTCTACCTTTTCAAAATTAATGAATCTATTAGACTTAAAATTCATTAAACTTTCGAATTTGTGTCCAATAAATTTGTGAAATTTTTAAAAATATTGAATACCTATTACACAAAAAATTAAAAGTTTTTGTCTCGTTTGATAACTATTTGATTTTTAGTTTTTAGTTTTAAAAGGGTTATCGTAATGGATAACAATTTAAGGCTTGTTATTTGCAAATAGAGCAACTTCTTAAAAAAATTGCAAATATGACAAGTCTATCAATGGTAAACTTCAATCACAATGCATGTAGTCTATCAGTGATATATCACTGATAGAGTAGTCGACCAACAATAATAGACATCAATTTTGTTATATTTACAAATAGTTTTGTTATATTTACAAATAGTTTTGACAAATATATCAGTGATAGACATCTATCACTGATAGACTTCAATCATAGTGCATGTAGTCTATCAATGACTACAATCTATCAATAGTCTACCAACAATAATTACACTTATGATTGAAGTTTATCATTGATAGCTAAACTTCAATTTTTCTATATTTACAAATAGTTTTAGATTTTGCTATATATACAAATAGTTTTAGATTTTGTTATATTTACAATTATTATAGTCTCTTTAACTATTTATGCAAACAACCCTTAGCCAAATACCAAAACACAAAAACTTTTTTTTTTCAAAACTTTACTTAGTTTAAAAAAATGTGAGAATGAGGTAGATAGCAAAACAAATAAACTTATAAGTGGAAGTAATGTTTATAAACTTAATTTCAAAAACCCAAAAACTAAAAACCAATGATTATCAAACGGAACCTTAAGAATTCATTAGACAACAAATTACAAGTTTCTAGAAATTGCAATTTATTAAGCACTCCTTAAAATTTAGGGACTTATTTAATACAAAGTTGAAAGTTCAGATAGTGAACTTATGTGTTTTATTTACTTATATTTTTTTTTCATTCTTTTTTCCTTTTTCACTAATGTTGGATGTCTTTTGGGTTTAGGAAGTTCACAGTCACTTTGAGTATTGGCCATTAAAAAAAGATAGCGATCTTTCTTAATTCTAACCTTATTGGGTTTAGGGTTTAATTGTAACCATTTTCATTAATGAGCATTTATTTTTCTTCAAAAGAAAAAAAAAATTCTAACTTTATTAGTATTTGGGAAAGAAAAAGTAGAGAGAAGGAGAGAAAGTAGTTAGAGAGGGAGTATACACATGAGAGAAGAAAACAAGACTCCACTTTATATTTTGAAAGTTATATTTTTTTACCGTCAAAGTTAATCCCTTATTTGGAACCCCTAGATTTGGAAGTATTTGAAATCTTTTCACGATGAGCAAAAAGTAACGGAAATCGGTTGTGATTTCAAATCGTGTTTTCTTTAACAAAATTTTCCTTTCCACTCCAAAATGATTGGTTTTGCAGGATTTCAAACTTAAAAAATTATGTTTCCAATTTTATCCAAAAAGATCTTTTTTTTTCTTAATTTATGACTCTACGTGAGTCAACTACCAATTTGTTTTTTTTTTTCCTTTTTATATATTGATTCAATTTTTTTTTTGCTTCATCTATATGTATACTTTTTTTTTTTTTTATGTTTTCATACACTAGTTAGAGAATGTGTTAAAAAAAAATACACTAATTAGAGAAGAAATCAATCAAAAAAAAAAAAGTTCTGCAAAATTATAAGGGACATAATAGTAAAATGTTATACTTTCTTTTTTATTTCTGGTGAGCATCCAAACATTTTAATTTTAGTGATTTCGAATTATTTTAGTTCCAAACACAAATAGGAATTTAAAATCATTTCCATCTTTTAAAATCTTGGAATTTAAAATAATTTCCGGCAAAATTCATTCCCCAAACGAACCATAAGAGCCTGTTTGGAATACTTTTTAATTTAAATGTTTTTTAAAAATGTTTTTTTTAAACATTTTATATAAAAATTGTTTAAGAATTTAAACACTCATGTTTGATTACATTTTCTCACAAGTGCTTTTACACACAAATTATTATATACTTAAAAACTCTTTTTTAAAAATATGCTTTCAATTGTTTCTCTCAAAATGGTTTATTTCTCAATTTCATTTTTTAACAAGTCATTTTTAATGGTTGTCAAACACTAGAATTTTTTCCGAAATGATTTTTTTTTTCAAAATTAAACACTTAAAAGTTAAACCAAACATACCTTGCAATTTTTTTTTAAGGAAAGTTTTGGGTGTTTGATTTTTAATATCAAAAGTTTATGGTATAATGCTGACAACAACTATCGGTTTGGTTTGTGCAATTTGCTAAAAAGATTCATTTTTTAAAATAATTTTTTATTAAGAAAATAACAATAATTGTGAAATAAATCCCCAGTTTCTTAAAATTGTATAATTTATTATTAAGTTAAAATACCATTTGGTCACTTTACTTTGGGATTTGTTTCATTTTAGTCTTTGTATTTTCCATAAAGCTTAAAATTGGTCTTAAGTTTAGGATATGGCCTTTTACCTGGCCCTATGTTAGGGGATAACATCCTAGTTTGGTTGTTTTAGTTTCCATATGGGGCTTTGTTTCCAGTGTAGGGGAAGATGGGTGGAGGGTTCTATAAATTAGTTCTGGTCTAGTAGGGGTTTGCTTTAGGTGAGGCTTTTCTCTCCTGCGTGAGTTGTCCTTGGGAAGTTTTGACTTGTCTCTTTTATGTTTGCTTTCAATTGCTTCGCACAGGTGTAGGGACTAACATATGTAGCTCTCGGCTTTGGGAATGTTAAATGCTAGCACGAGATGCTTGGCCAGCTATTACCAGGGCGGTGTTTTAGGTTAAGGTGTAGGATAGTTTTAGAGGATGGGATTGAGTTTGTCTTGTGTTGGCAGTACTTTATCTCTGTTTCGTTTTATGTTTAGATGCTTTGATGGTCATTTTGGTGGCAGGTTCTACATGGTGAAATAGGTCCCGTCCTGGAGTGGTTTGGTCTGACGTCCTGTTAGGATGACTTGGGGCGGAAGCGAGGGAGGAGCTTGGTGGCTAGCTGGATCATGGATAAAGTCATATGGTTGTTTGCATGGATCGGAGCTTGCCTTCGTGTGGGGACGAGTGCTGTAAGGGGTGGTGCTGTTGGCTTATTTTGTAGTAGCTCCTCCGTGTGTGGAGGGTGGGGCTTATATCTGATCTTCCTTGTATTGGTTTCTAGGCGGCCCGTTTTTGGCTTGATGTAAGGTTTTGATGATCAAAAAAAAAAAAATTGGTCTTAAGTTTATTGTTAATTTTTCTTTAAAAAAATTAGTCTCTATTAGCTTTTTTTTTTATATAAATGTTCTAATTTTAGAATATATTTTCATTGTGTCCCTTCTTGTAGGAAAAATATTATTATTATTTAATCAATTTCAATAAAAATTAGTTTTTAGACTTATTGGAGGGACCAATTATATTTTAAGCTACAGTGAGAGTACATCAACTAAAGTTAGACATTTGAAAGTACTGACACTAAAACGAGACAAAATTCAAAGTGCAGGACCAAAATGGTATTTAAGGTTTATTATTTTTTTGTTTATGAACTTTTTAAATGTTGCTCAAATTAGAAACAATTTTTCAAAATCTCTATCAAATGCTTTTTCTAAAGGGCTTGTTTTGTAGAAAATACATATCAAAATTAAGGAAAATATCAATGTAATAATGTATTAAATTTCCATCAACATTTTCACATGTTCACAAGTTCAATATCGACATGAGAGATGAATCCACATTTCCATTATGCCGTAAAAAAAATCGATAAAATATAGAGAGAATAGTAACAAAATGTAACTTAACAATGAAGATGATATTAATAATAAGTATTTTAACTTATTTTAAAAATATAAAATATTTATTTATTAATTTAAATATATTTTTTTGTTCTAAATATTTTTTCAAGATGTTCATTAACATCAACACATTTTTATCGATATTTTCGTAAAATTGAGATCTCGACGTTTTTGTTGACATCAATATTTTTTTTTTGAAAAATAGTTGACATCAATATCTTAAACCTTCAAAGTTTACTATATTTTTCCAAGTTTTATACAATTAATTATCTTGAAATTTATGGGAATATATTTGATTTTTTTTAATGGAGGTCATTATTACACAATTTAGGGTTCATTTGGAATACATTTTAATTTAAATTTTTTTCAAAAATGCATTTTTAAAAAAACATTTTGTATAAAAATTGTTTAGAATTTAAACACTCATATGTTTGGTTACATTTCCTTTTTTATACACAAGTTATATATACTTCAAATCTCTTTTTAAAGAAGTTGGTTTCAAGTGTTTCTCTCAAAATGATTTATTTCTCAACTTCATTTTCTAATAAGTCATTTTTAGTGGTTGCCAAACACTAGAATTTTTTTCAAAATAATTTTTTTTTTCAAAATCAAACACTTGAAAAGTTCAACCAAACACACCCTTAGTTTTGTATTAATAATTTTTGACCTAAGACCGTTGTATCTCTGGCATTGATGACATAAACATTTCTAAAAAAATTATAAATATAAAGAAAATTATAAAAAAATATCTAAATTAGCAAATAAATAGTTTACTATTTTTAAATAAATTTAAATTTCCTACTATTAATATTAGGTCTATCATAGTGATATTTTGTTAATATTTTAATTGTATTTCATTGATTTTTCTATAATATTATCATGAAAATATCGATTTACCTCTCTTGTCAATATCGAAAGTGTTGATGGTCAAATTTGGACATGAGGAACTCACATGCCCTTCACGTGCCACACCAACGGTAAATTTGTTTGAAGGGGGAAAGACGTGGTCTGCAAGGCAAGGAAACCTGCACAACGGTGTGGTGTTTGCCACACCACCTCTGATGCTTAAGTCAACAAGGAGAAAATATGGAGAGCTAGAGAGCAAGAGCAAGAAGAGAGTTTTGAGAATAGAGTTTGAGATCTCTTCTTCAGTGACGAAGAAAGGTTTAAATACCTTTTTTTTCCTTAGGGTTTTTGGGCTTTCGGAGACGATTGGGGATGAACTAGGTGGAACCGAGGCGTCTTAGGGCACCAGGGGTTGGGCCAAGGTCTAATCCCTCCGGCCTTGGCCCAACCCTCTGGCCTGTTTCTCCTTCGGAGTCCATTTGCTGGTCCTATTTCGAACTCGTGTTGTGTTGCCTACGTCTGCTCCTTGAATTCTGGAGTTGTCAACAGAAACTATAAACATATGTAAATAGGAAATGTTGACACGTAAACAAAAATTTAAAGCATCTGTCGAAAGGTTTGATATTTGGGATACTATTGGGTTTGAAAGACTTATTCTATTTATGCCTTGGGATGCTAGTAATGTGAGATTTCATTTTTGGCAAAAAAAAAAAAAAAAAAAAAAAAAAAAAAAAAAAAACTCAACATGTTTTTAAACTAGTATTAGTATATATCAATAGACAGGTAATTAAAATAAATATACATGTTTTTTAAGAAGAAAATAATTATCAAATCAATTCTAATTAGAATCAAATTGGATATGGTAACTAAAATATAAACAATTGAATTTTATTTAATTCAAATATAAGAAAGAAATATTTTTTTTAGAACAATAGTTGCAAGGGTGAGAAATTGAACTATTGACGAATAGTAATTGATATCTTATTTACTGAACTATCCTTAGATTGGTCAAAAGAAAGTAAGTTTATATTGACATTTTTTTTATTAATTAGGGAAGAGGTGGAAGTGGCAATTCGTAGCTTCCCTCCAACGAAAACGCCTGGTCCTGATGACTTTTCTGCTCTATTTTATCAGAAATATTAGGATATAGTTGGCAATAAGATAGTGTATCACTGTTTGGCAATTCTAAATCAACATGAGTCAGCGAGATTGTGGAACCACACTAATATTGTGTTTATCCCAAAGTCTCGTCAGTCGAGGTTAGTTTCTGATTATCGTCCTATTAGCCTTTGAAATGTCTCATATAAAATCATTTCTAAAGTCATTGCTAATAGACTAAAGCATGTTCTGAATGATATTATTGATGAATGTTATTCGGCCTTTATTCCTAGTCGATCCATAACTGATAATGTGATTATTGGACATGAGACTTTACATTTTCTTCAGAATAAAAGGAAAGGTCAATTGGGATAAGCTGCTCTTAAGCTTGATATGAGTGAAGCATATGATCGAGTAGAGTGGTCATATCTCAGTAAGGTGCTAGAAAAAATGGGCTTCCATGGGAATTGAATCAAATTAGTGATGGGTTGTATTTCTTCGGTGACATTCTCAATCCTTGTTAATGGGGAGGCGGTTGGACATGTGAGACCTTCTAGGGACCTAAGACTAGGGGATCCTTTGTCTCCTTATTTATTTCTTTTGTGCACGGAAGGACTCTCTGCTATGTTGGCATCTGCTCGCTCTAGTACGCTCTCGGGTGTGCCTTTGGCTAGATCTTGTCCAAAAGTTACCCATTTATTTTTTGCAGATGATAGCTTGATCTTCTTGAAGGCATCTGCGGCGGAATTTGGTACTTTTAAGGCAATTATGGTGGCATATGAAAAGGCGTCTGGTCAGTGTATCAACCTCCACAAATCTATGGCCTATTTTTCTCCGAATGTGCCAGAAGAAACGAGGTCTTATCTTTGTAATTTGATGGGGGTGAGGAGGATAGACTCGTTTGGTTCCTATCTGGGGCTGCCTTCGTTTTTTCATAGGGGAAAGCGCAAAGATTTCCAATTCCTAGTTGATAAAGTATGGGTTATCCTTCAGGGTTGGAATGATAGTTTTTTCTCTAAGGGAGGGAAGGAGGTTCTAATTAAATGCGTTATTCAAGCAATCCCAACCTATGCCATGAGTTGTTTTAGGATTCCCAAAGGAATCCTTAACAAAATAACGTCTCTATGTGCTATATTTTGGTGGGGTTCTGAAGGGTCTAAGCGAAAAATGCACTGGCAGAGATGGAGTGAGTTGCGTAAACCAAAGGAATTGGGCGGCCTTAATTTTAGAGATCTGGAATATTTCAATCAGGTGATGCTTGCGAAACAAGTCTGGAGGGTTTTGGATAATCCGAATCTTTCTCTTTCTAAGATTCTTAGGGGACGGTATTTCCCATCATCATCTGTTTAATTTTGAGGTAGTGGCTAAACCTTCATCTTCTTATTTTTGGAAGGGTTTTGTCTGGGGCTTGGAATTACTGAGGGGAGGCATTCGATGGAATCTAGGGAATGATCAATCGATTAAAATATTTACAGAGCAGTGGATTCCTCGCCCTACCACGTTTAAGGTGTTGATGGTTAAAGACCAGATTAATGAGGATATGCGGGTGGTTGAGTTTCGTACACCATCCAATTAGTGGGATGTTACAAAACTTAGACAATATTTGTGTGATGAAGATGTTGATGTGATTTCCCACCTACCCATCAGTCGGTTGGCTTCGGATACTTGGATATGGCATTATGACTGGAAGGGGAAATATACTGTGAAAAGCGGTTACAAATTTCGTATGTTGGATCAACAAAACCTCCACTACTTCTTCTGCAGAGATTGAGAGCAAATGGTGGAAGAAGTTATCGAAGTTGTGAATCCCAACTAAAGTCAAACACTTTGTTTGGAACTCTTTTCATAATAGCATCCCTACTATGATTAATCTTTGGCAACACCATGTGTCGGTGGATGGTTTGTGCCAAAGCTGTCAAGAAAGCATAGAAACAATTGATCATGCATTGTTTTGGTGTAAGCGTGCATTAGAAGTTTGGGAAATCATTGCTCCAAGGGAAAATAGGATAATTCAGACTCAAATGGATATTCAGGAGCGTTGGATGCACTTTAGTAGTTGGTCGGAAGGAGATTTGGAACTTATTTGTATTGGTGCCTCGGAAATTTGGACCGATAGAAATGCTACCATTCACAATCACCCTATCTCCAGTATAAATGATCGATGCTCATGGATATTCAAGTATCTAGCAGAATATCGAGACTCCAATGCGACTAGTGCTCCCGATCAACCTTTGGCAGTGGATGTTCAAGCCTTAATTAGTGAGCGAAAGGAAATAATTATGCACACTAACGCGGCCTTCGATAGGATTAATGGGAAGTTCGGTATTGGGGTTGTGCTACGTGATAAGCAGGGTGATTTAAGGGAGAGTTTGTCTTCACCGTCTGTTATATGTAATTCTTCGTTGTGTGCTGAAGCGGTAGTTGTGCTTGAGGGGCTTCGTTTTGCAAATTCTCTGCGTGTGCAGCGAGTGTCAGTGATGTTTGATTCTCTAGTATTGGTTCAAGCTCTTAAGGTGGTGGTTGATTGTGACTCGAGCATCTCAACAGTTTTATGGAATATTCGTGATATTGAGGCTACGTTTCATAGGATTACTTTCTGCCATGTAAATCGCAAATTTAATGAATTGGCCCATGAATTAGCTCAGTTGGGCCTTATTTCTTCTAGGAAAGAGTGGACGTCAGATTATCCTTTGTGGATAAATCGTTTGATGTGCCAGGATCGATTTCTTTTTGTATCTCTACAGGGAGATTGCTATGTTTAATGGAGTTATATTCTTTGTCAAAAAAATAAAATAAAATAATGAGAATAAAGGTTCTACTTTTCTTCTACACAGCAATGCCTAATGGAACGAGACATTAATTACATTTAATTATGATTTTAGATTGTTAAGAGTTAAAAAAAAAAAAAAAAAAAAAAAAAAAAAAAAAAAAAAAAAACTAATGATATAAGTATTCTAAAAAAAATTAATAATATAATTAATCTAGTGGTCAATTATGTTGTGACTGTGAGCTTATAAATGTAACTTTAAAATTTGCATTCTAACAATTGATCAAATTAAAATGTAAATTTCCTTTATTCAATTTCATTTTTAATGGTGATACCAGACATCATTTTAAAATTTGATAGTTCAATTTCATCATTCACACATGCAATTATTAAACTAAAAAAATCATTTTTAATTATAAAAATTATTGTTTACTTTTTTTTTTTTTTTTTGGAAAGAAAAAATTATTGTTTACTTTTTTAGTGTATAGTAAAATAATAAAAAACGTATTGATATGGACATCTTTTTTTTTTCCATGAAAAAACAAGATGGACATGATTAAGAAATTTGTTAGTACAATTTTGATGTGCTTGAAGTGTATTCTCTCGTCCTCTATGTATCGACTCGTTTGCAAACACCATTAGACCAAAAGAGTAGTACCTAGGTTAAAGGCATTGTATCATTTACTTCATCAACCTGACTAATTTAGGTCTCATTTGATAACCATTTCATTTTTTGTTTTTTGGTTTTTGAAAACTAAGTTCATAAACACTACTTTTACTATTAAGTTTCTTTGTTTTTGTTGTTTACAGTTTCCCATGTTTTCAAAAACCAAGTCAAATTTTGAAAAAAAAAATAGTTTCCAAAAACTTGTTTTTGTTTTTGGAAGTCGGTTAAGAACTCAAATGTCTCCTTAACAAAGACGAAAACCATCGTAAAGAAATTGAGAAAAAACAAGTATAATTTTGAAAAACAAAAAACCAAATGGTTATCAAATGGAACCTTTAACTTTCGATTCTCTCGTTGTTTTATCAAGTTCAACTTAATCTCATTTGGCTAGAAGGTTGGGTGTGTGAGATTTGTTGGGACACGTGTCCCTTTCACATGTCAAATGCACCTTTATTTGGAGGCTAGAGCAATCTCCCTCGACAATATCTTTAGTCCTTCCTTAAAGGTTTGAGGTCCAATCTCCACATTCACATTTGTTCTACTTAAAAAAACAATCCAATTACAAGCATATGAAAATGGTTTTAACTAGACCAACAATTAAATGGATATTACTAAATACTCCCGTGTATATTTTTTAGGTTCCTTTCATTATTTTAGTCAGTGTTGATGCCAAAATCTAGGCAGGAGACTCACCTGATCTTCACTTGACAGAAACAGTGAATTTGTTTTAGAGGGGAAGACGTGACCTGCAAAACCAGTAAAATCACTGCACACCGGTGTGGTGTAGGCCACTTTCACTCCGATGCCTAAGTCAGATAAAACATGACATCATACCTTAGTGAAAATTGTTTGGTCTTGGCCATTTGATGGTCGGCCTCAACTCCTCGAAGGTCAGCCTTGGCACTACCCGTTTCAGATCATAAGACTCTGTCTTTGTAGGTGAGGCCTTTGAAGTAGCTGAGAGTATGGGTGACTCGACTCCGCTAAGGATATCTTGTTAACTGCACTAAGTGGAGAATATGGGTGGCTCCACTTAGGTCATGACTTGGTGTAGTTAAGAATGTGGGCAACTAAACTCATCCAAGCACTTTTTCTCCGTCTCGGCCAGATGGAGATATATGGGTGGCTTCATCTAGGTGAGGACTTGTGATAGTTGAGAATGTGAGTGGCTCAACTCATCCAAGCACGTTTTCTCTACCTCGGCCAGATGGAGAATATTGGTGGCTCCATCTAGACGAGGACTCGGGATAGTTGAGAATGTGGGTGGCTCAACTCATCCAAGCACGTTTTCTCTGTCTCGGCCAGATGGAGAATATGGGTGGGCTCCATCTAGGCGAGGACTTGGGATAGTTGAGAATTGATAGCGAGCATAGCTAGCTATTTTTCCCTAATTAATTTAGCTAGTCTTTTATAATTTGTTGGCCAAAATTATGCATTTATGTGTTGTATTTGTAGGAAATATAGTTTTGAGCCAATTGGATGTTCGAGTTGCGAAAAGAAGCCGAAGAATGAAAAAGAATCAAAGTTGGAAGATTGAAGATAGACCTATCCGCAGACCAGCGTTTCGACGCTGCTCTCTGGGTGTTTCGACGCTGACGCTCTATATTTGGAGTTCGCAATTAAAAAAAAAAAAAAATTCACAGCGTCGCGACGCTCTAGGTTGAAAATCTCAGAATCTGAAAAATCGCGGCAGCGTCGCTACGACCAAATTTTTTCCTATAAGTATTTTGCGATTAAGGCGTTTTGGGGACTTCTTTTGGGGAGATTTTGAGCTGGAAACATAGAGAAAAAACCCTCTTTGGAAGCTAAAGCAAGTGGTGGAGGCGGGATTGAAGACTTTGTTCGTGGAGATCGTGACGGGGACGTGTGGTCTCGGCCACCTAGTGTTTAATCTTCTTTCTCTCTTACTTTAGTTAGTTTTAATGTCCTTTTCATGCTTAGTTGATCTTGTAAAGCCATGTATGAGTAGCTAAGTTTGTTACTTAGGGATTGATGTAGTCTTTTTGGTTTATAGATTGATTTATGGGTTGAATTGTGCAATTGTTTTATGTTTGCATTCTTAATTTAATGCTTTCAATTAATTGGTCATTAGTTGAATGATCTAAGTGTTGAGTCTTGCTCGGGAGAGGGGATTTAGCATAGACTTAATTAAGATTGCATGACTAAAGTAGAATTTCTAAAATCGTGACGGAATTTAGAGTAACTTTAGAATTGGTCAAAAAGAACTATATTAAATAACTTAGATAGGGATATCAAGTTAGTTAATTTGCATGAGAATCAATTATACTCGAGAGAGGTAGTTGTGATTAAAGGTTCTTAGACTCATAAAACCATTGTGCGTTATAATTCATTCCCTAAAATCAATCCTAGATTAAATTGACGAAATCAATTCCCTAAGTATTCTCTCAATTGAATTTCACATCTTTAATTTTGCATTACCTTAGTTTCTAAAATTCACTACTTTTTGGTCCCTAAATAAAATTGAACAAGAATATTCGAGGTAGTTAATCTAACTTAAAATTTCAATCTAGAGGATGACACTCGATTTCAAAATCACTTTATTATTACTTGACCCGTGCACTTGCGGTAGGAAAATTCCACATCAAGTTTTTGACGCCGTTGCTGGGGATTGACACATTTAGTTAGATTAATATTGTGAAGAAAATTGTTCGGTCTTAATTTAGGGTGTAGTTTTACTTTCCTAGGTTGATTGCATTTTTTTTCCTTATTTATTTTTCTTTCCTTATTTGTTTTTTTTTTCTTAGTTTAGTATTTTTCTCATCTTTGTGTAATTTTTCCTTTTTTTTTTCTTGCCATTATTTGTCTTTGTTTTCCTAAATTAGTTAGTATTTTCCTTTTCTACATTTTATTTTATTTTTTCCATATTTAGGTTAGTTGTTTTCTTTTCTAGTTTCTTTCCTTAATAGTTTTTTTTTTTTCCTTAATTGTTTTCTTTCCTTTTTAGGGTAGTTTAAGTTGTGTATGCGGAAGGATAGGGAATTGACTTTAGTACTGATAACTCTCCAAAAGGGAGTTATTTAAGCCTTATTTCTATAGGGATTTGTGTGTCTTTTGTGCTTAATAGGATTGCTTTTAGATATATATTATATGTTTGAACCCATTTGGAAGAATGGAAGTTTTGGAAATTATTTTGTGCAGAATATGTTGTTGGGCGACTTAAGGGAGCAAATTCTGTGTTGGAGCAAAGCTGGGAGTAAAACTGCCACGTCACAGCTCGTTAGCCAACTTAATGAACTCAATTTTGTTAAGTTATTCTCGGGATAAAGGAGCAAGGAGGGTCATCCACGTGTCTAGGTCAACCTAATTCAAGCCTCCTATCACTCTATAAAAGGAGATAGCCACCCAAGTCAAATTTATTCCATTTTTTGGGAAGAGATCATTCTCATTTCCATTTTAGGAGCCGAATAGAGGAGAAATTGGAGACCATCAAGAAAACCATCAATTACAGGTTGTTCAAGGGAATTAATCTTTTCTTGTATTACCTTGTGGTTATGGACATGCTTACTCAGATTGTAATGTGTGTTTCCATGCATTTTATGAACTAAGTAGCTTTAGGCGTTGGTTAGGAAACAATGTGATTGTCGTGCTTAATTTCTAGTAATAAATATTGATTTAATGCATCTTGGTTAATTGTTGTGCTCATTTATATTTTATGCCTGTGATAACTGCCCAAAAGGTAGTTATTTAGTTCCCGTTTATATAGGGATTTGTGTGTCTTTTATGCTTAATAGGGTTGGTTTTATATGAATATTATATGTTTTAACCCATTTGGAAGAATGGAAGCTTTGGAAGTTATTTTATGCAGAATGTATTGCTGAGAGACTAGAGGGAGCAAATTCTGTGCTGCAGCAAAACTGGGAGAAAAACTGCCACGTCACAGCTCGTTAGCCAAGTTGACAAACCGACTTCTGTTGAGTTATTTTCGTGATAAAGGAGAAAGGAGAGTCGTCCACGTGTCTAGGGTAACCTAATCCAAGCTTGCTTCAACTCTATAAAAGGAGGTAGCCGCCCAAGTCAAATTCATTCCACTTTTGGGAGAAAACATTTCATTCCTGGAAAGTTCCTTCCATCCTTGGGAGCCGAATAGTGAAGAAAGATTGGAGATCACCTAGAAGACCATCATTGCAAGCTGAACGAGGAGATTAACATTTCCTTTTATTATCTTGTAATTATGGGCATGCCTACTCAGATTGTAGCGTGCATCTCCATGCATATTATGAACTAAGTAGCTTGGGCGTTGGTTAGGAACAATGTGATTGTCGTGCTTAACTTTAGTAATATACATTGATTATTGCATCTTGGTTTATTGTTGTGCTTGCTTCTATTTTATGCCCGCCTGGCCAGCCGGTATAAATACCTCTCTCTAGTTTCAGGGATGATTTAGAGAGTGTGTGGCGATTAATCACACTACGATCATTGTGTATTGGTGAACGCCAGTGACTGAGCTAGGGATAGCTAGTTGCCTAGTGCTTGATCGGTAGTACTTCATTGGGGTTGAAACACATTCCAAAAGATCCGGAGTTCCAGGAGGAATCCGCTAATAATACTACGAGAGTTTGCATGATCAATAATATTGCTATAGCATCTTTTAAAACAATTACTAAATTCTAACCAGCGTCTGCCTCTAATCTGTCTGCCTATTTGTTTATTTACTGTTCTGTCATTTATTTTGCTTCAGCAATATTCTTACAAAAACCAATCATTTTTACTATCTTTGAAACCATTAAAGAGTTATACAAAATAGATAAAGTGGAAGCTAGTTCAGGCCTTGGATTGATAATACTTATTACTTGCTGCGGACTGTGTATACTTGAACAGAGTTCTAGAGTACTTTTAGATCATAATTTTTAATCACTCTAGGAACCCAACAAGTTTTTGGCGTCGTTGTCGGGGAACTTGAATAAGTTTTTATCTGATCTGTTTTGTGTATGTGTTTTAGTGGTTTGGTGCTAGAACTTTTTTATTGTCTCTTTTGTTTTTGCAGGTGTGAGTTTGGTGCATGAGCAATTCGCCTGGGGTAAGGTTCGAACTTGATCCAGAAATTGAAAGGACATTCAGGAGAAGAAGGAGAGAGCAGCGCAGAAACCAGATGGAGAACGTGTCGCGTCTTCCGCAGGGTCCTGAAGATCCAGCGAATCCCCAGAATCGCTTGTTGCAGCAAAATCCGCCGCTGGAGCAAAATGAGCAGCAAAATAATCAGGCTGAGAATCCTATCTTGGTAGCGAACGATAGGACCAGAGCCATTCAAGCATACACTTTTCCAATGTTTGATGAGTTGAATCCATGGATTGCACGTCCTCAAATTCAAGCGGCAAATTTTGAAATGAAACCGGTAATGTTTTAGATGTTGCAAACCGTGGGTCAATTCCATGGTTTGTCATCTGAAGACCCTCATTTACATCTTAAGTCTTTTCTAGGAGTTAGTGATTCTTTTGTAATTCAAGGAGTGTCTAGAGATGCTCTTAGATTAACTTTGTTCCCGTATTCTCTTAGAGATGGAGCAAAGGCATGGTTACATTCTTTTGCTCCATGATCAATTAGGACATGGGATGAGTTAGCTGAAAATTTTTTGAGCAAATATTTCCCACCTAATAGAAATGCTAAATTAAGGAGTGAAATAGTAGGGTTTAGGCAACTTGAAGATGAGACTTTTAGTGAGGCTTGGGAGAGGTTTAAGGAGCTTTTGCGAAAGTGTCCCCACCATGGTTTACCTCATTGTATTCAAATGGAAACATTTTACATTGGGTTAAACGGAGTAACCCAGGGTATGGTTGATGCTTCGACTGGAGGGGCCCTTTTGGCAAAAACTTTCAATGAAGCCTATGAAATTTTAGAAAGAATATCTACTAATAGTTGTCAGTGGTCGGATGTTAGAGGCACAAGTAAAAAGGTTAAGAATGTATTAGAGGTCGATGGTGTGTCCACCATTAGGGCTGATCTTGCAATGATTGCTAACGCTCTTAAGAATGTGACAGTGATTAGTCATCAGCAGCCACCAGCTGTGGAACCTGCTGCATTGATGAACCAAGTCATAGAGGAAGCATGTGTCTATTGTGGTGAAGATCACAACTAAGAGTTTTGCCCCAGCAATCCAGCTTCTATGTTTTTTGTAGGTAATCAGAGGAATAACCCTTATTCTAACTTTTATAATCCAGGTTGGCGCAACCACCCCAACTTCGCATGGGGAGGACAAGGAAGTAATGTGCAAACACAGCAAAAGGTGAACCAGCCGGGATTTGCTAAAGCGCAGGTAATGCCCAGCAAAATAAGTAGGCTTTGCCCCAGCAAAAACTTGGGGAGTTCTCTCGAGGCGATGATGAAAGAGTTTATGGCTCGTACAGATGCCGCAATTCAGAGTAATCAAGCTTCAATGAGAGCCCTGGAATTGCAAGTGGGTCAGCTAGCTAATGAGTTGAAGGCAAGGCCTCAGGGGAAACTTCTATCAGATACTGAACACCCTCGAAGGGAAGGTAAGAAACAGGTAAAGGCAGTGACTCTTAGGAGTGGTAAGCCACTAGAAGAGTCTATAAAGACCTAGGATATAGAAAAGAATAGTGATAAAAATATTGTTGAGAAAGAGTTGGAGTCTGGTCAGGGTGCTGGAGGCAGCAATAAAGATGCTGGAGCATTTGGTTCTGTTCCAGATGTGGAACCACCTTATGTGTCGCCCCCACCTTATGTACCACCTCTACCTTTTCCACAAAGGCAAAAGCCTAAGAATCAGGATGGTCAATTTAAAAAATTTTTAGAGATTCTTAAGCAATTGCATATAAATTATCCCTTTAGAAGAAGCTATTGAGCAAATGCCTAATTATGCTAAATTTCTTAAGGATATTTTAACTAAGAATAAGAGGTTAGGTGAGTTTGAAACTGTATCTCTTACTGAAGAATGTAGTGTTATTCTTAAGAATGGGCTACCACCCAAGGCTAAGGATCCAGGATCATTTACTATACTTGTATCTATAGGTGGAAAAGAATTAGGTAGAGCACTCTGTGATTTAGGTGCAAGCATTAACCTTATGCCTCTTTCGGTCTATCAGAAGTTAGGTATTGGTGAAGCTAGGCCTACCACAATCACACTCCAACTAGCTGATAGGTCTATCACATATCTAGAGGGTAAAATTGAGGATGTCTTAGTGAAAGTGGATAAATTCATATTTTCTGTTGATTTTATTATTTTAGACTATGAGGCTGATAAAGATGTCACAATTATTTTAGGTCGTCCATTTTTGGCTACTGGTAGGACGTTAATAGATGTTCAAAAAGGGGAATTAACAATGAGAGTCTGTAATGAGGAAGTGAAATTTAATGTGTTTAAAGCCATGAAGTATCCACACGAAATGGAAGATTGCTCTTTCATTAAGATTCTGGAGAGCACAATTGTTGAGACAGCAATACACGATTCGGCTGATAAGAGATTGGTGTAGCGGATTTAGAAGTTTGTTTGTTAGAAAGAAAAAATGAAAAAGGGGTGTTTAGGTGTGAGGATGTTTTTGAGTCTTTAGATTTAGGTCAAAGGAATGCTCCTCCTATTAAGCCATCCTTGATTGAGGCACCTACTTTAGATTTGAAGCCCTTGCTAGATCATCTAAAGTATGTGTATCTTGGGGAAGGTGAGACGTTGCCCATTATTGTTGCATCAGATTTAATGTCGGAGCATGAAGAGGCCTTAATAAAATTGTTGCAGCAATACTGCAAAGCTATAGGTTGGACATTGGCTGACATTCAGGGAATTAACCCATCTTTTTGTATGCAAAAAATCACTCTAGAGGAGGGATCCTGTAGGAGTATTGAGCAACAAAGAAGGTTTAACCCTGCAATGAAAGAGGTTGTTAAAAATAAGGTGATTAAATGGTTGGATGTTGGGATCATTTATCCAATTGCAGATAGCAATTGGGTGAGCCCTGTCCAATGTGTTCCTACGAAAGGAGGTGTCACTGTGGTGAGCAATAAAGACAATGAGTTGATCCCAACCAGGACAGTAACTGGCTGGAGGGTTTGCATGGACTACAGGAGGCTTAATAAAGCTACCCGTAAGGACCATTTCCCTCTACCATTTATTGACCAGATGTTGGATAGATTGGCTGATCAGGCCTACTACTGTTTCTTAGATGGTTATTCTGTGTATAACCAGATTACTATTGCTCCTGAGGATCAGGAAAAAACCACTTTCACCTGCCCTTATGGGACGTTTGCTTTTAGGCGAATGCCTTCTGGCCTTTGCAATGCTCCAGCAACATTTCAGCGGTGTATGTTAGCAATTTTTTCTGATATGATTGAGTCCACTGTTGAGGTATTTATGGACGATTTTTCAGTTTTTGGGGGGTCTTTTCAGAGTTGCTTAGATAATTTAGGTCAGGTGTTAAAGAGATGTGAGGATACTGATAGTGAGCAGAAATGTCGCTATCTTAGTCTCAATTTATTAAGTTTTTTGGTGCATTAATCGTGTTTTTAATGAATATATTTAATGAATTTTGTTATTTGGTCCTTAGGAGCAAAGATGGTGATTTTGGGAGAAAAAGTGCCAAAATTGAAGTAATTATAGCCCAAATCAAAGCTTGAAGCAATTGGAGGCCCAAAGAAGTCAACCATGAAGAAATGACCAAAAGAAATAAAGAAGAAGGCCCAAAAATCAGCCAAAAAAGAAGCCGAAAAATCTGGAAATTTGGGGCAGCGTCGAGACGCTAAGTAAGACAGCATCGCGACGCTACCCTTTCGTGTTGCCCAAGTCGCGTGCGCAGCAGCGTCGCGACGCTGAGCAAGGCAGCGTCGCGACGCTACCCCTATTTCAGGCCTATAAAAAGGCACCCTTGGGTGCCTCATTATTCATCAATCAAATCATTCTTCAATCCTTTCTTTCCTTCCTTTAGCTCCTTTGGAGTCTCTCTCAAGGCTTTCTAGCCTTTTTGAGAGAATTCTTTAGTGGGAAATATTTTGGGGAATTTTGGGGAGCATCTAAAAGGCTCAAGGAGTAGTCAGCGGGGCTCCAAGCGTCAGCGAGGGGTTTTTCGACGGTCAATTCCTTTCCTTTTATGCTTTTTATTATGCTTTCCCTTGTAATTATTGTGGATATTATGTGTAGCTAAAACCCCAATTTGGGGTCTTGAAATGAAATGATAGTTCAAATTTTGTTATAATTTCTTGTCTCTTGCCCATGTCCTAATTATTTGTATGGATGTGCTTAATCCTTTACTCAATCTGGCCAATTGTGTAATGATTCGATTCTTAATGGAAACTCGACGGAGAGAAATTAGGATAGATCATAATCCATGCAACTAGTTTAATTGCCCGTTGTGACACCAGGATTAGTTGATTAGACTTAGATTCCTAAAATGAATCAGAGCGTAACAATTAATGAGTTTTAATGGCGCTAAGGACACTTAGGTTGTTAAAATGAATTAATTACAATTAGGGGAAACCGACAGGAGAACCTATGTGATTAACGAAGATTCTAGGATTATAATTAGTTGGGCAATGGGATAGGATAATTATAACAACTATTTAGCTAATCATTGATTTTCAAGACCCCTCTTCCCATTTAAAGAAAACTCTTTCTCCACATTTTATTTTCGATTGATCAATTTATTTTTGTTAATTGTCTTGAATTTAAATCCTTTTTATTGCATGAAGTGGTCCCTAAATATTATTTCGCCTAAGTATTTTTAGTGCTCAAGAAATTCTAATTATTTGCTTAAGTTTCGCTTCGCCTCCCTGTAGATTTGATACTCGGTATTACTACCGTTTTATATTACTTGTCACGACCCGTGCGCTTGCGGATAATCGACAATACACGCGAACAGATACCCATCTAGTTCTTAATTGGGAAAAATGTCACTTCATGGTGAAGGAAGGCATAGTGTTAGTCCATATGATTTCTAAGAATGGTCTAGAAGTTGATAGAGCAAAAATAGAGGTGATTGAAATATTAGAACCACCGAGTTTAGTGAAGGGAATTCGGAGTTTTTTAGGCCATGCTAGATTTTATAGAAGGTTCATAAAGGATTTTTCCAAAATCAGTAAACCTCTTTGTATCTTATTGTGTGCTGATCATGTTTTTTACTTTAATGCAGATTGTAGGAAGGCTTTTGAGACATTAAAAGCTGCTTTAATCTCAGCACCCATTCTTTGTGCACCTAATTGGAATTTACCATTTGAGGTAATGTGTGATGCGAGTGATGCTACGGTAGGTGCTATGCTGGGGCAAAAGCAGGGCAAATTTATCCATCCTATATATTATGCAAGCAGGGTTTTAAATGAAACACAAATCAACTACACAACTACTAAAAAGGAGTTGTTAGCTGTGGTGTTTGCTTTTGAGAAATTCCGGCCATATTTTGTTGGATCCAAAGTCACAGTGTTCACAGATCATGCAGCAATAAGGTATTTAATGACTAAGAAAGATGCAAAGCCTTGACTCATTCATTGGGTTTTATTATTGCAGGAGTTCGACTTAGAGATAAAAGATAAGAAGGGATCAGAAAATGTCATTGCAGATTGTCTCGTCTTGATCCATCATCAACTTTGCTGAAGCAATTTGCCATTTCAGAAGCTTTTCCAGATGAACAGCTTTTTGTTGTTGAGGTAAAGGTAGTCAGGGATGTCCCTTGGTATGCTGATATTGCCAACTTTTTGGTAAAGGGAGTCACTCTTATTGACATGGATTGGAGGCAGAAGAAAAAATTTAAGCATGATGCGAAGTTTTTCTATTGGGATGAGCCATTTATGTATAAGCAATGTTCTGACGGTATTATTCGTAGGTGTGTTTCAGGTGATGAAGCAAAGGAAATCCTGGAGCAATGTCACTCTTCGCCGTATGGAGGTCATTTTAGCGGTCAGAGGACAGCTATGAGGATTCTGCACTGTGGATTCTTTTGGCCTACCTTATTTAAGGATGCCCATTGGTTCTACAAGCAATGTGATGCTTGCCAAAGGAGAGGAAACTTAGGGCCTAGAGATGAAATGCCTCTTACTTACATTTTAGAAGTTGAATTATTCGACGTATGGGGTATTGATTTTATGGGGTCATTTCCCCCTTCTAATGGCAATGTTTTTATCTTATTGGCAGTTGATTAAGTGTCCAAGTGGGTGGAGGCCATCACATGTCATCAGAGTGATGCCAAGACAGTAGCAAGGTTCCTTCAATCGCACATCTTTGCGCGGTTTGGGACACCTAGAGCTCTAGTGAGTGGTGAGGGTACACATTTTGTTAATAATATCTTAACTAAGCTGTTAGCTAAGTTTGAGATTAAGCATAGGGTAGCTACCCCTTATCACCCACAAGCAAATGGTCAAGTTGAAATTAGTAATAGGGAAATTAAAGCTATTCTAGAGAAAGTAGTCCATCCATCTAGAAAGGATTGGTCTTTTAGGTTGGATGAGGCTCTTTGGGCTTATAGGACAGCCTATAAGACTCCTCTAGGTATGTCTTCCTATAGGTTAGTATATGGGAAAGTTTGTCATTTACCACTAGAGCTAGAGCATAAAACATTTTGGGCTTTGAAAAAATTAAATTTTGATCTAAGTCGTGCAGGATCAATAAGAATGCTGCAGCTTAATGAATTAGAGGAATTTCGCCAATTTTCTTATGAGAATGCGAAAATGTATAAAGAAAAGACTAATCTGTGGCATGACAAGAAAATTAAATCTAAAGAGTTTGTCAAGGGTCAGAAAGTCTTGCATTATAATTCTAGATTAAAATTGTTTCCTGGGAAGCTAAAATCTAAATGGTCAGGGGTCGTTCGTTGTGATTGAAGTTTTTCCCCATGGAGCAATTACTTTGCAGGATGAAAAGGATGGGAGAGTGTTTAAAGTGAATGGACAGCGTGTGAAACATTATTGGGGTGAGGAGTTTCAGTCGAAATATCCTTCCCTAAAATTGGTTGATGATTGAGAAAGCAGGATGTTTGCGGGAGCATTTTACAGAGCAAAATTTTGAGCTCCCAGTGTTCGTTTTGATTTTATTTTTCGCTGATTTATTTTTAATTTCAATTAGGTTAGATTTGGTTTATTTAAATTTTGCATGATTTATTTTCAGCCTGTTGGTATTTTTAATTCCGTAGAATTTATTTTAGATTTTATCTATGTCTATTTGAATTTTATTTGATTTTGTTGGATTTTATTTTCGGTTTATTTATTGAATTATCTTTTAGTTAGTTTAGATTAGATTTTATTATATTTTAGTTTAGATTTGGATTTTATTTTCAGTTATTTTAATTCTGATTAGTTTAGATTTAATAAAGATTTTGTCTAATTTATTCGGCTTCAATTGAAAATAAAAGGTAAGATTTGATTTGATCGGTTTATTTAAATTCGAATTTAATGATGTGATCTTTGATTTTGAATTTAAAATTTGTATCCACGATTCTTCAGGTAATCTTTTGTTCAGAAGGTTGTTACGGCAACTTTATGGCTGAAGCAAATCTCTCGTCCGAATATGAGGGGTTTCGTTGTGAGTTAATTATCTTTTACCGGTTGGATTTTGAATTTTCTATTGCAGGGTAAATTTGCATGTGATATCTGATGAGGCCACATGTCACATAGAGATGATCCAAGGGCTTTGTTGTTGGACAGCGCATGATGATTTACCATGGGCGATTGAAATTCAGAAATTTACCGTTGATGGTTTTGAATTTCTAGTTTTGCATGCGTTTAAAATTAATCGGAAATATTAATTAATTCAGTGCAAATCTTTTCAGTTGGGATTTGATTTTGCTGAGGCCTTATTTATTCACAGGAGGTGGTAAGTTTCTTTTCACTTCAGCTTCGCATTTACTTTCTTCCCTGTTCGTACTTCTTCTTCTTCTTCCTTCGTTTGCTCTTCTCTGTAAAAACCCTTGAGTCTTCCATGGCAAAGAAGAGAGCAAACAAAGAAAGAGACAATGAGGAGGAAGCAGTACCATTTAGTCCTAAGGTACCGAAAGCGAAAACAAAGAAGAAGAGAACACCCAAATAGAGGGAAGCTAAAAGGAAAAGGAGACAACAGAGGATTGAAGATGAAGAAACTATCCAAGAAGAACCAGTGAATGTCCCAGATACGGAGGGAGTTCAAAATCCTGAGATAGAACCGATAGTCCCAGATACGGTTCAAAAAGAGAATGTTGAGACGAATCAAGAAACACGGGCTGACGACAAATAGGTCGCGGTTGTGCCTGAAGAAGAGAATGAACAGGAACCGGTGCAGGAGGCTCGGGTAGAGGTAGTCATGCCGGAAGTGCCAAAGCGTCACCCCATTAAGCGGAAGGTGGGTCGCGTCAGGGTAATTCGAACTACCCCATCACCTCCGTCGTCGGATTCTGAGGAAGAGAGCAGAGAACAAGAAAAGAAGGAGGTTGAAGACAAAGCGAGAGAGGAAGAAGCAAAGAAGGCTGAGGAAGAAATTTTGGCCAAGCAAAGGGAAGCCAAGGGCAAAGGTATTGCTGAAGCATCGGGTGAAGCTGACGAGATTGAGGAACCAAGATTACCGTACAATTGCTTCATCAATAACCTTGCTAGGGCAAAGTATGTTGAGATGCTTAGACGAGACTTCCTGTTTGAACGAGGATTTGGCGATGATCTGCCACGGTTCTTGACGACTGGCATAACGAACCTCGGCTGGAGTCAATTTTGTGCGAAATCTGAACCTGTTAATTCCAACATTGTTCGGGAATTTTATGCAAATATTGACGATCAGGAAGAATTTCAGGTTATAGTTCGAGGAGTGCCCGTTGACTGGAGCCCAGGAGCCATTAATTCTTTGTTCAACCTCCAGGACTTTCCGCACGTAGGCTTTAATGAGATGGTGGTCGCACCATCTAGTGACCAACTAAATGCCGTTGTCCGAGAGGTTGGAATTGAGGGGGCCCAGTGGAGACTGTCGAAGACGGAAAAGCGCACATTTCAGGCTGCTTATTTGAAGAGCGAGACCAATACGTGGATGGGTTTCATTAAGTTGCGCTTACTGCCAACGACTCACGACTCAACGGTGTCTCGAGATCGGGTTTTGCTTGCCTTTGCCATTCTTCGTTTGATGAGTATTGATGTGGGTAAAATAATTTCTTCTAAGATTCTTGACTGCTGGTGGAAAAAGGTGAGGAAGCTGTTTTTCCCCAACACTATCACGATGCTATGTCGTAGGGCAGGGGTGTCAGAGGATGAGGATGATGTGCCTCTCATAGATAAGAGAATAATTGACACACCAAATTTGGTCAGGCTTCAAAGAACTCAAGAAGCACGCCAAGAAGGATTGGTGTGCGGCATCCACCAAATACAGGAGCAATTACAAATGCATTCCAGCAGAATGGAGTTCGCTGAAAGGCAATTCCAGACTTTTTGGAATTATGTGAAGAGGAGGGATGCCGCATTGAGGGTAGCCTTGCAATCAAATTTTTCCAACCCATATCCGGTTTTACCCATATTCCCTGATGACCTACTGAACCCCTGGATTCCGCCCCCACCTATTGAACGAGAAGAAAATGATGATAAAGAGCAGGGTCAGGAAGATTGATGGATGTGATAATCTTCAGCGAGCATTTCTTTTATTCCTATATTTTTGTTTGCTCGCGCATATCTGACCCCGCTTGCTGTTTTGTTTGCTTGTTTCTTTTTAATTTTCTGCTTCTAAAAAATATATGTCTGCTTATGTAATTTCTTTCTATGTTTTTAATGAAATTTCCAGATGTTTCTATTCTATGAGCACTGAGTTTCTCTAACTTAACTAATCTTCTTTTGAAATTTTGAAGCTTGGACTGGTTAAGCTTAATTAGATCAAGGTATTCTGATCTCCAGAAACCTTTTGCTAGAGCATTTCTTCTAGCCTGGATTGTTGCTGCGGCAAAGAAGATTTTGAAGGTAGTGTCTACTTTTATGATCCACTTTAAGCTTAGTTCTAGTCCCACGCTTAGGTTTAAATTCAGATAGAAAAATTTAAGTTTGGGGGTATAAATTGCAAAATTAATGATTCATTGGGGACAATGAATAATTCAAGTTTGGGGGACTTTTTGCTACTCCAATTGTTTTGCTCGAGCATTCCTCTCCTGCAAGAAGAAATTTGTTAGGTTATTGAGTAACCGGGGACATTTGTGATACCCACAGTTTGTCTTCGCGTCAAAAGATGACCTAGGAAATGTGAAAAAATGAGAAAAATTATTTGTTGAAAAAATTGATTGTTGAAAATTTTGCTGAGAAAATTCATGGAGCAAAAGTTTTGAAGGATGAATGATGATCCAGCAGTTTTTCTGTCTCCCAGAACTTAGGTGAGCTTCATCATAAAATTTTGCCATTCTGAGGGGCAAGAGATGGAATAACTAAGGATTTTTTTAGCTTTACAAAGAGTATTGAGCCTAGTTGGTGATGAGCTTGAGGCAAGGGTATACTGCACCATAAAGTGGGTCATCCCATGCTTAAGAGTTTATGACTGTAGGGCTGCTTAAAGTCTGAAAAACAAAAATATAAACCTCTTGAAAATGTGTTTTATGTAGAGCTAGGCTGTGGCAAGTTCTTATAATTGAGTTAAAAGTGGTGATTATTTGTCCATGCCGGAGGAATTATTTTGCTGCAGCAGAGCTTGGTTTTGCAGAATGCTCAGGTAAAGGTTGAAGGTAGTGTTGGACTGTCTGGTTTGATTAAGCTATTCTTTGTCTAATGTTTTGAATTCTTAAGGGAAGGTTGGTTAGTATTGCTCGGGACGCGCAATAGTTCAAGTTTGGGGGTGTGATAACTGCCCAAAAGGTAGTTATTTAGGCCTCGTTTATATAGGGATTTGTGTGTCTTTTATGCTTAATAGGGTTGGTTTTATATGGATATTATATGTTTTAACTCATTTTGAAGAATGGAAGCTTTGGAAGTTATTTTATGCAGAATGTATTGTTGAGCGACTAGAGGGAGCAAATCCTGTGCTACAGCAAAACTGGGAGAAAAACTGCCACGTCACAGCTCGTTAGCCAAGTTGACAAACCGACTTCTGTTGAGTTATTTTGGTGATAAAGGAGAAAGGAGAGTCGTCCACGTGTCTAGGGTAACCTAATCCAAGCTTGCTTCAACTCTATAAAAGGAGGTAGCCGCCCAAGTCAAATTCATTCCACTTTTGGGAGAAAACATTCCATTCCTGGAAAGTTCCTTCCATCTTTGGGAGCCGAATAGTGAAGAAAGATTGGAGATCACCTAGAAGACCATCATTGCAAGCTGAACGAGGAGATTAACATTTCCTTTTATTATCTTGTAATTATGGGCATGCCTACTCAGATTGTAGCGTGCATCTCCATGCATATTATGAACTAAGTAGCTTAGGCGTTGGTTAGGAACAATGTGATTGTCGTGCTTAACTTTAGTAATATACATTGATTATTGCATCTTGGTTAATTGTTGTGCTTGCTTCTATTTTATGCCCGCCTAGCCAGCCAGTATGAATACCTCTCTCTAATTTCAGGGATGATTTAGAGAGTGTGTGGCGATTAATCACACTACGATCATTGTGTATTGGTGAACGCCAGTGACTGAGCTAGGGATAGCCAGTTGCCTAGTGCTTGATCGGTAATACTTCATTAGGGTTGAAACACATTCCAAAAGATCCGGAGTTCCGGGAGGAATCCGCTAATAATACTGCGAGAGTTTGCATGATCAATAATATTGCTAGAGCATCTTTTAAAACAATTACTAAATCCTAATCAACGCCTGCCTCTAATCTGTCTGCCTATTTGCTTATTTACTGTTCTGTCATTTATTTTGCTTCAACATTATTCTTACAAAAACCAATCATTTTTACTATCTTTGAAATCATTAAAGAGTTATACAAAATAGATAAAGTGGAAGCTAGTTCAGGCCTTGGATTGATAATACTTATTACTTGTTGCGGACTGTGTATACTTGCACAGAGTTCTAGAGTATTTTTAGATCATAATTTTTACTCACTCTAGGAACCCAACAGCCCGCCTGGCCAGCCGGTATGAATACCTCTCTCTAGTTTTAGGGATGATTTAGGGAGTGTGTGGCGATTAATCACACTAGATCATTGTGTATTAGTGAACGCCAATGACTGAGCTAGGGATAGTCAGTTGCCTAGTGCTTGATTGGTAGTACTTCATTGGAGTTGAAACACATTCCAAAAGATCCGGAGTTCCGGGAGGAATCTACTAATAAGACTGCAAGATTTTTGCATGATCAATAATATTGCTAGAGCATCTTTTAAAACAACTACTAAATCCTGACCAACGCCTGTTTCTAATCTGTCTGCCTATTTGTTTACTTTCTGTCCTATCATTTCTTTTGCTTCAGCATTTCTATAAAAACCAATCATTTTTACCATCTTTGAAACCATTGAAAAGTTATACAAAATAGATAAAGTGGAAGCTAGTTCAGGCCTTGGATTGATAATACTTATTACTTGTTGCGGACTGTGTATACTTGCACAGAGTTCTAGAGTATTTTTAGATCATAATTTTTACTCACTCTAGGAACCCAACAGCCCGCCTGGCCAGCCGGTATGAATACCTCTCTCTAGTTTTAGGGATGATTTAGGGAGTGTGTGGCGATTAATCACACTAGATCATTGTGTATTAGTGAACGCCAATGACTGAGCTAGGGATAGTCAGTTGCCTAGTGCTTGATTGGTAGTACTTCATTGGAGTTGAAACACATTCCAAAAGATCCGGAGTTCCGGGAGGAATCTACTAATAAGACTGCAAGATTTTTGCATGATCAATAATATTGCTAGAGCATCTTTTAAAACAACTACTAAATCCTGACCAACGCCTGTTTCTAATCTGTCTGCCTATTTGTTTACTTTCTGTCCTATCATTTCTTTTGCTTCAGCATTTCTATAAAAACCAATCATTTTTACCATCTTTGAAACCATTGAAAAGTTATACAATATAGATAAAGTGAAAGCTAGTTCAGACCTTGGATTCGATAATACTTATTACTTGTTGCGGACTGTGTATACTTGCACAGAGTCTAGAGTCTTTTTATACCATATTTTTACTCACTCTAGGAACTCAACAAGTACCTTTGAATCCCAAGATCGAGAGAACAATTCGTAGGCTTTGAAGGGAGAATAGAGAAAACATTCAAATGGCCGACCCAAATCTACCTGAGGAGCCTAAGCCTATTAGAGACTACGTTTCAGCCCGTGTTTCAAGGGCAACAATCGGGGATTGCCTATGCCCCGATCAATGCCAACAACTTTGAGCTAAAGACCGGTCTAATTCAGATGGCTCGAGATTGTGCTTATAGAGGATCACCCATCGAAGACTCACACTCTCATCTAAAATCCTTTTTAGACATTTGTGGGATAGTAAAAATAAATGGAGTTTCAGAGGATGTCATCCGCTTACGCTTGTTTCCTTTTTCTTTGCAGGATAAAGCACGAGATTGGTTGCAGTCTATTCCCACTGGAAGCATCACCACTTGGGATGCTTTGGTTCATGCCTTTCTGAATAAATTTTTCCCTCTTGCAAAGACGGTCAAGCTGAGGACCGAGATTAGGACGTTCTAGCAACAATTTGACGATCAGTTATTCGAGGCATGGGAGCGTTACAAAGAGCTGTTGAGGAAGTGCCCCCAGCATGGATATCCTGATTGGTTGCAGATTCAACTGTTAAGACTGACTATTTCATGCGATGATATAGGTAACTCGATCTTAATCCTCCTGAGCTTACTACGAACTCATGTTTGTTTGGGATTATCCTTTGATTTGCAGAATACAAGAAAACTCTCACTTAGAGTGGATTTACAAGTTTGAGCACTCAACGAATTGATCCTCACAATACAACAACACTCTCTCAAGAATAAGATGAAAAGAAAAAAATTGGGAGCTTGGAGAGAGCAACAATGGAAGCTTTGATTTTTGGAGGATTGTAAAATTGTAAAATTTGTTGGTGAAAATTTTGGGGAGGAAGATTGATAAGTGCAATTTATTATACACTTATAATCTCCCAATTTGCTTATGTTAGTTGAATTCCTTGCGAAAAATGCTTTAAAATGAGTATAATGTGTCTATAGGTCCTCTCTGGAGCTTTGGAAGCGATTCGGGGCTTAAACGAGCAAAATCGGAGTGTAAAATGACATTTCTGCCCTTGGAGCCGTCGAAGCGTCGAGACGCTGCCGTTGAAGGGTTGGGACGCTGCTCAAATAAGGAAAGGGTGTGGGCGTGAAGTTTCAGGTAGAGCTTCGCGACGCTACGAGTGATTCACAGATTTTTTCCATATTGAAGGCATAGCGTCGCGACGCTAGGCAGATTTCCAGAATCAAATTTTTTCCTATTTTGGCTGGAATTTTTCCTTCTTTGAAGACCCAATTCAGCATCATTCTACCACGAATTGAAGGCCAAGAAATACTATAAATAGAGGGTCTTGGTGTAGGTTTATAATCATCCCTCAACACACAATTCACTACAACTTTGTATTCCATCTCTCTCCCCCTTTTCCACCATTCTTCTTAGTTTTAGTTTTTATTGCTTTCTTTGATGTATTCCATGAAGAATTAAGCTTGCTCTTGTTCCATGAGAGGCTAAGTTCTTCATTCATGTAACCGGGGTGTCAAGAGTAAGTTCATATTCTTTTAATGAAATTTCTTGTTTGAATTATCAAAGCATGTTTATGTGATTTTAGTTCTTTTTCCAAAAGTTTAGATTGTGGTAGGAAAGATTGACAACCTTGACCGCGCCCTCTCTAAATTTACTTGCTAAATCTTAGTAGCATATAGGTTAACGTTATGATTATACGCATGCGTCCCTAGAACTAAATGATTTAATTAATTGTAATTGTGGTTTGTTGCTCGTTGCATGTGAATTAACTCGACTAGATCCCATTGCGGTTTAGGTTAATTAATCGGCCAATTAATTAGTTTAAACTATAATCAAACTTAGCGTTTGCATGTTTGTGATAGTGGATCATGATTTTCGGTTTGTTGCCGGAATACGCCGGACTTAAACTTGTTTTGACTTATTAGTGAAATTGATTATTTAATTGAATTGAACTTACCATGACTAACCCGGTTGCATGATCTTTATGGTATTGATTTATTTCTTAAATTCAATTCTCTTACTTTCCTCTTTTGTTATTTTCCATATTTGGTTTTCTTTCCTTGTTAACTTTCTTTCCATATATAAAACCCCCCCTTTTTGGTTACCTAAAACAATTAAGGAATTAACGATTTGTTTGCATAGACTCCTTGTGATCGATCCCGACCGCTACTGCTACAAGTCAGCTTTAGAGGTTGAGGATTATAAATTTATTTGATAAGAGACCTCGTCAATCTCTTCCATAAAAAATAGTTTATAAAGTGAGGAAAATGGGGTAAAAAAATTAAATTTAGGGAAAAATACACTTTTGGTCCCTGAGGTTTGGGTTAGGTTTCATTTTGGTCCCTGAGTTTTCAAACTCAACAATTTAGTCCCTGAGGTTTGGTTTTAGTTTCATTTTGGTCCCTCCATCCATTTTTCTGTTAAAAACTATCGGCTGAATGACGTGGTACTATTTTTTATTTAAAAAAAAAATATTTTTTAATTTTTAATTAAAAATATATTACAATAATAAAAATATTATTTTTTTTATTTTTTTTATTTCTTCTCTCTTTCTTTATTCTTCCTCTCCTTCTTCTTCTTGTTCCACCAACAACTGTCGGACTGTCGTCGTCTCCGTCGCCGGATCGCTGCCGTCGCTGGATTGCCGTTGTTCCACTTTTTTCTCTTTTTTTTCCCTATTTTCTTCATCTTCCCTCTCCTCCCCTTTTTTTTTCTTCTTCCGTCGTCGCTCGTCCAGATTGTGAATGTCCAGATCTCGCCCAACCATTCCAGATCCGTTTCTCATTCAGATTCGCTCATCGCTCGTCCTTCGAAAGCATCACAGTCATGTCGCCCGAACAGCTAGTCGAGTTCGCGTGGGGACTGGCGAAAAGCGGGAAGTCGTTTCTAGGAGGCCAGCGACGAAAACTTGAAGAAATCAAAGCAGAGGACGATCGTAAACCCGACGACACTCGCCTCAACGAACGGATCTACGACGACCTGTTATCGAAAAGAGAGGGATGGTGAACCGAGAAAGAGAGAGAAGGAGATGGTGAGGGAGAGAAAAATAAAGAAGAAAGAAGAGGAAGAAAAAGAAAAAAATATCTGCCGTAGCCGACGACTGGTGGAGAGACCTGAAGAAAAAAATTTGAAGAAGAAGACATTAAAGAAAAAGAGAAATGAAAATAGTAAAAATAATAATATTTTAAATAATTTATAATTATTTTATTTTAAATATTTTTTAAAACAATTTTTTAATAAAAAAAATGATGTCACGTCAGCATTCCGTTAGTAATTAACGGAAAAATGGATGGAGGGACCAAAATGAAACTAAAATCAAACCTCAGGCACTAAATTGTTGAGTTTGAAAACTCAGGAACCAAAATGAAACCTAATCCAAACTTCAGGGACCAAAAGTGTATTTTTCCCTTAAATTTAATTTGGACCATTAGATATGTATAAAAGAGAAATCAAAGGTGGAGATTAAAAGAAATTATAAGCAAAAATAAATATAAAATATATAATGAAAATAAAATATATAATAAAAATAAAATAGTTTTTTTAAAATTTTGAAACCTTCAAACGGTAAAAAAACATAAAATAAAATATAATAATAATAATATATTAAATATAAAAGTATGAGAGTAAACGGCAAAAAATTTTAAATCATATATATATAAACTTTTTCCAACGGTTACCATTTAATGCATTCTGAATTTTTTTTTTTCATAATAATCATTACTCACATTAGTTGTTATAAATAAAATAATATATATAAATAACCAAAAGATCCATGTGTTGCTCTCCCATTGATCCACATGTCAACTTCGGATTGGTCCATTGATGCTGACTCAGTCGCCACGTCATCACCACTGATATTTTTTTTTTTTTTTGTTAAAGCTTGTTTGGCTATAATTTCTTCATTTTAACTCTGATTTGGGTGATTCAAGAGGCGTCGAAATCGTTGTTCCAAGCTTTACGCTTTGGTCACATTAAAACACTAAAAATTTTAGTAATTAAAAATTGAGTTTGTTATCATCAAAACATTGATTAATTAATTAATTTGAGATTAAGGGCCAAAAAGCCAACAAGAGTGACCAAATAGCGCCGCTCAATAAGCCTACAATTTTGGGATAAGACTGGATGAATAGCTGGGGACATAGTATTGCAAGATGAAATTCACTCCTATTCGAATCAGGGATAGTAGAAAGGTTGTTCCCTTAAGTGTTGACTCTGAGGCTTGAACAAGGGGCCCCACCCTCTCATTGGCCCGAGAGGGACTCTGTTTAGTGGTTGGACCATAAACAAATTGTTCATTAGAGGACTAGTGGACTTAAGGAATCAAGAAGTGTTATAGAGGTAAAATGAACCTTTTTGACCTAGCTATAGTTACAAACGACCTGTGAAGGATTGACTTACTAATCATGGTTATATTGAGTGGACGGAAATATATCTACAGTGAGGGGAGTTCAACTACTAGGCTATAGTGGAGTGACCCGGTAGTTAACGAAGTTGGTTAACTAGGTTTAAAGAGTTTAACCGGTTAAACCTCGAACCGTTGGAGCCCATGATCTGTAGATCCATTAGGTCCCCTTGCTAGCTTAAGAATAAACTTTGGAACAATATGATGGAAGAAATTAGAACCAGTTCAAATTCGGTTTAGGGAAAGGGTCGGTCATATTGGATATTACAGACACGTCGGGTTTTGGTTAAACCTAACTTTGAGAGAATTAATATATTTAAATATGATTTGAATATCAAACACATGAATAGGGATTCATTGTTGAAAAATAACATTTCGGAAATGTTCGAGATTGGTAGCAAAATATTGATTTAAATTAGATTTTAAATTAATTATATATTTGATTATTTAATTAATAATTATTTTAAATTAATTTTGAATTAATTTAAAATTCAAAATTCAAAATTTGAAATTAGATTTTTCATATTATTAATTATAGAGTTAAATAAACTAAAATTCAATTTAATTTGAATTATGAAAATTCAAACTAAAATTGAATTTTAGGAGGTGGAGTGCATGATGACTAAACCCATGCACTCTCCCTCATTAAGCCACCAAAATTCCCACTTAATCTTGGGTTAAATGGTGTCGATTTTTGGTGCATTTTCTCAGCTTGGTTTCCTCTATAAATGAAGGTAAGATTGCTGGAGAATTAAGATTGGAATTCATAAGATTATGCTGCCAAAATCTCATCTCAAACTCATGAACAAAAACCTCTATTAAGCTTGTGTTTTCAAGCTCTTTCCCTCTCAAATTCCATCACTAAAGGATCCTAGAATCTGTTCCAAAGGCTTGAGGATAGCAAGGAAGATCAAGTGGTGGTTCGTGACAAGTTTGTGAAGAGAAACAACTAACCAATTCATCCAATTTGAAGAACAAAGAGGTTGGTACATACTGTCTCTGTTTTTCTTCATATGAACAACATGCTTTGTATGATCAAATTGAAGTAATTATGTGCCTAAGATACAAAATTTCTTCCGCATGTTAGATATTACCACCTTCATGAACAAAATTTCCTAAATGCTGCGTTGTCAAACTGTCTGTCGTTGTCTGAAATGATGGTGTTGGGAATCCCGAAATGGCACACTATATTCTTCCAAATGAAATCAGTAATTTTTTTCTCAATGATAGTCGCTAACGGTTCTGCCTTCGCCCATTTTGTGAAATAATCTACTGCCACCATTGTATACTTGGTCTGCCCTTTTCTCTGAGGTAAGGGCTCAATCAGGTTGATCCACCATTGTGCGAACGACCAAGGGCTGATAATACTGGTTAGAAGCTTTGGTGGCTGCCTTGGGACCGGTGCAAACCTTTGACATTGGTCAAAAGACTTCGTGAAATTTTTAGCATCCTGCAACATCGTCGACCAATGATAACCTTGCCTAACAGTTTTATGACAAAGATCTCGTTCCTAAGTGATTCCCACACACCCCTTCATGTATCTTCTTCATTACATATTTTGTGTCACTAGGAGGGAGACACTTCAACAACGACATCAAGTAGCTTCTTTTGTATAACTTTTCTTCCCTCAACACGTAATGTGAGGCTCATCTCTGCAGCTTCTTAGCCTCCATCCTCTCAATTGACAGTTCACCCTTCTCTAAATAGTCAATAAGTGGAGCTCCAAAATTTCCTTATTGCACATTGCATGTTTAGATAAAACCTCAACTGAGACTGTCCGACTCAACTCCGTTTCATAGGTCGCTGCCAGACAGGCCAGCGAGTCAGCATTGGCATTCTGCGACTTTGGTATTTTCCTGACTTCCCACTTCCTGAACTTGGCCAGTAGGTCCTTGGCTTTAGACAAATACTCGATCATTCTCTGCTCTTTAGCTTGATATTCTATCATAACCTGTTTCACGATTAGTTGCGAGTCATTTTAAACTAAGAGGTTAGAGACCCTGATTTCCCTTGCTAACTTCAATCCTGCAAGGAGTGCCTCATATTCTGCTTCACTATTCGAGGCTTTAAAGTTGAATCTCGAGGCATACTCAAACCTCTCTCAATCAGGAGACTCCGACAAAATCCCTGCTCCACACCCTTTGGCATTAGAAGACTAGTCGACAAAGAGTGTCCAAGTCTGATTTGACTCTCATAAGTCCAGGAACTTGATTGTTGCCTCTAATCTGCTCGGCTCAGACTCGGGCTTTTGAGGGTCGGCCTCGGCCTCGACAGCTGTCAATTCCGCTACAAAATCTGCCACTGTCTGCCCTTTCATCGATGTTCGTGGTTTGTAATGAATGTCATACTCGCTTAGCTCGACTGGCCAGTTCATGAGACGACTTGAGGCCTCTGGTTTCTGCAGCACCTACTTCAGAGGAAAATTAGTTAAAACTGCAACCTTGTGAGCTTGAAAGTATGGTCGCAACCTCCTGGCTAATGTGACTAAAGCGAGAGCAAGCTTCTCCACTTGAGGGTATCTTATCTTCGCTCTGACCATGGACTTACTAGTGTAGTACACAGGTCACTGGAGCTTACCTTCTTCTTTGATCAATGTTGAACTTACGGCCGTATCCGAGGCTGCCACATAAAGCAACAATTCATCATCGGGAAGTGGTTTATCCAGGAGCGGGGCAAAACTCAAATACGTCTTTAGTTCTCGAAAGGCTTTTTCACACTCTTTTGTCCACTTGAAACGCGATCCTTGCCTCATAATTTTAAAGAAAAGTAAACACATGTCAGTCGATCTCTAACAAACCTGTTTAATGCTGCAATTTTCCCATTTAGACTTTGGAGCTGCTTAAGATTGGACAGATAGGACATTTGCAAGATCACTCTTATCTTGTCTGGGTTCGCCTCTATCCCTTTCTAATGTACCATGAACCCTAAGAACTTTCCTAATGTTACCCCGAAAGCGCACTTACTTGAATTCAACTTCATTTGGTACTTTCGAAGTATCTGAAAAGCTTCGTTAAGGTCAGATTCGTGACACTGAGACTTCACACTTTTCACTAACATATCATCCAAATACACCTCCATGTTTTTTCTTAGCAAGGGAGCAACACATGTGGTTTACCATTCTCTGATACGTAGCCCCGACGTTCTTCAGACCAAACGACATGACTTTATAACAATATACAACTCTCAGCTGATGATGAATGATGTTTTCTCCTGATCTGGCTAGTACATTTTGATTTGGTTGTACCCTGAGTATGCATCCATAAAACTCAACATCTCGTGTCCTGTCGTTGCGTCGACCAACTGATCGATCATAGGTATAGGGTAACTGTCTTTAGGGCATGCCTTGTTCAAATCTGTGAAATAGATACACATTCGCCACTTCCCGTTCGCATTCTTCACCAGCACTACGTTGGACAACCACTGGGGGTAAAGGACTTCCTTGATAAATTCGGCTTTTAGTAAGTCGTCTACTTGGCTAGCTATAATCTCATTCCTTTCTGAATTGAATGCTCGTTGTTTCTGCTTTACTGGCTTGAAATCCCTATCCACATTCAATCGGTGAACCATTACCTCAGGATCGATTCCCGACATATCTTCATGCGACCACGCAAACAAATCTGCATTAGCCCTCAGAAACCTAATCAACCTCTCATTTTGCTCAGCTCCCAGTTTGGTGTCGATGTTCACTCTTCTTTCCTCAGATGTTAGCAGCACTGACTCTAGTTCTTCCACGGGTTGCCCCCTCGGGTCACTCTTGACGCCATTAGAAATACGTGGGACCTCTCACTGGCACCCGAGGTTATGGTCGGCCTCAATTAAACTCGACTCTTTCTGCTCACCTCTAGAATCTTCGACTAACCTCTACATTTGTCTAACTCCAAGAACCATTATCGATATGCAAAATTCATACTGGCAAGCCCTCTTCCCCACAGATGGTGCCAATTGTTGATGCCAAAATCTTGGCAAGAGACTCACCTGACCTTCACGTGACAGAAACAGTGAATTTGTTTTAGAGGGGAAAACGTGACCTGAAAAACCAGTAAAACCATTACACACTGGTGTGATGTAGGCCACTTTCACTCTGATGCCTAAGTTAGATAAACAGTAAGAAGTGTGTGTAATTCCAGTTTTTCAAACCCTTTTCCAGGTGTGAAAAGTGGTATTTATACTTGCCTTGCCTACTAGGGTCTTCCTAGGTTTCGGGAGCTGCATGGGGTCGAATTAGGTCAAATCGGGGCATTGAGAATTGGTTTGGGGAGAATCAGCTCGGGGTCAGCCTGGCCAAGGCCGAGCATGGGATCGGACCAAGGCCCGATCCCTTCGGCCTTGGCCTGGTTCCTCCGACCTATCTTTCCTCCAGGGTCCGCTTCTTCGTTGTATTTTCAGATTGGTGTTGCGTTATCCTTGTCAATTCTTTGCATTGCGGAGCAGTTCAAAATCACCTACAAATAGTCAACTTACCATATTTACTTGGTATAAATATATATTTAAAAAGGACAAATAATAGTTTACTTCCAAATATTCTTGGTTTTTTTTTCCTCCTTTCTTTCTACAACATGTGAGGGTGAAAGATTTGAACTTTTAACCTATTAGTCGAGGGTACAACTTTATGCCAGTTGAGCTATGCTCTTGTTGGCAAATATTCTTAATTTTGTTATAAAGGATTTTGCTATAGTTCCATGACTTCTGTGCTTATTATATTGTGCTTAATTTTCAAAAACCAAAAACCAAATGGTTATCAAACATAACCTTAATTTCTTAAATTTCGAATATGTTAGGGACCTATTAAATAAACTAAGAATATTTGGGAGTAAACTATTATTTGGTATCTTTAAAATTCAACATCATATTGAAAGTTTAGAAACCTATTAGTCACTTTTTAAAGTTTCGAGACTAAATAGGGACAATAATATAAAAGTTTATGGACTAAACTTATAACTTAATAAATAAAACATCTATTACATTTAGCTAAAGTGAGCATATCCCAATAGTAATTGACATGTAATATCAATCAAAATCAAAAGTTCGATTCCCCTAATCCCAAGTGTCGTTGAACCTATAAAAAGAAAAGCATAACTTTAATTCCATATATACCAAAAAATGTTTTTTTTTAAAAAAATAAATATATCAAAATATAGGTTAAATTATAAAAAATATTCTTAAACCATGAGATTGGTTTCAATTATACCCCTAAACTTTCAAAAGTTTCATTTTAGCCCTTGACATTTGAAGTTTGTTTCAAAATGACCCTTGAAAGTTTTTCGTTAAATTCATGGACGGAATCATGTAAAACGACGACGTTTTTATTGTTTTTTCCACGTATGTATTCAAACATTTTCACATAAGCAACAATATATGTGCAAACACGTCGTTTTCTATACATGAATTTGAATTTAATAAAAAAAAAACTTTAAAAGTCGTTTTGAAACAAACTTCAAACATCAAAAAATAAAACGAAAATTTTGAAAATTCTAGGACATAATTGAAACCAACCTCATAGTTTAAGAGTATTTTTATAATTTAACCCAACACATATTAATGGATGTGAAAATGAAATCTGAATATTTCGATTAATTTAGGATTAAAAAGCTAAACACACTCCCCTACAAGAAAAAGTAAAGCATTCTTTAGAAAAAAAGAAAAAATTTAACGAAAACTAGGCCCCGCCAGGCTGACCCAGGCAGACGGCAGCCACCGTCCATCGCAATTTTACAGTACGGAGAAAATAGAGGGAGAGAGAGAACGAGTCAAAAGAAGACTATAATTGAGCTGCTAATTCTTCTCTCTATTTTGGTCCCAATCGAATTCTGTCCTTAATCAGGTAAACAATCATCATCTCCTCCGTTTGATTCTGCTACTTCGTTTCCTATTCCAGTCTCGTTTCTTCGCAGGTTCTTTTTGAAAAATCCGATGCATTTTTGGTGAGGTTCAGCTTCTAAAAGGAATCATCGATGTCTCTCTCCATGAAAGCTGATGTTCAAGGAAGCCTTGTTGGCTCGGAGATTCATGGCTTCCATACATTGCAAGGTACTGTCGTGATCGTAGCCTGTTTGCGAGTTCTGATAGGGTAGTATTTTGGATGGCTGTCGATGCATAGTTTTGAGGCTTTGCGTTCTTTAACTGCGACAGTGTTTTCTTGAACTTGTGGATATCGGCTAGGTTGTGCTTAGGAGGACTTTTTCTTGTTTCTTAGTTTTTAGTGGGTTGATTGACGAAGGCAAAATCAACGTGCTGCTAACTGCTATGCTCAATGGCTTCGTGCTACTGTTTATGGAATTGCTATTTGACGAATGATTGTTTCAACTTAGTTTAGAATTTTCGTCATGTAGGAGTTCAGTGGAAATGGGTAAGTGTGTATTTACTTGCTACGTCTTAGATTTTAATTCCATAATTTAGAAGAAAATAGATGCAAACATAGCACAGTAGTCACCAACGAGAAGACTAGGAGAGAGAGTAAAGAATTGATCCTCCAAGAAAGCTGAGAAAGAAGGAAGCACTATAAATTTCTGAAGTCAAATCTGAGAAACATTGAAGTTTTGACTTCTGAGTTCTGATAGATACTTGGCTAGAGGCCCGAGAGAAATCCTAGGAAAAACAGTTAAATTATTTCAAGGTTAAAAAAATATCATTTTAGGTTAAAGATGCCTGGAGACCAGAGAAGTCAGGAACATAGTGGCCAAGTTAATGCTGGCTATTAGTAGAACCATCAACTCCCAGCCACAAGGGGATCCAAATAACCTTTATTGGGCGGGACTTGAAGTTTTATCCACAAATTAATGTACAACTTATGGTTCTTACCGCCTAAAATTTGAATGATTATTCTAATTTCTTCAGTGGTTCATGTTTTGTATATTCCGCTTTTCAAAATGCTAGTGGTACTATTTCATCAGTTGTTTGCTCTTCTGTGAGCAGATTTGGATGTTAAAAACATCAGGGAGGAAGCAAGTGGAAGATGGCTTCGCCCAAATGAAATCCATGCAATTCTATGTAACTACAAATATTTCGTCATCCATGTCAAGCCAGTGAACTTGCCCAAAAGTAATTTCACAAGATCGTGCCCTGCAACTCCTTCCAACTATATTTTACTATTTATAAATTTACTCAAAAAGTTTTTTTTTTTTTGGTTTAATGTCTGATGCAACTTATACCAAATACAATTATAAGACTTCTTTGCATCGTTCATGACTATCACATTTATCTTTCCACATTGAGTAATAAAGGAAATAGGTGTAGTCAGTGATGACTCAGAAATTCTAATATTGGAAATGCACAACAGGTGGAACCATTGTACTATTTGATCGCAAGATGCTTAGGAATTTCCGCAAAGATGGGCATAATTGGAAGAAAAAAAAGGATGGGAAGACAGTAAAAGAAGCACATGAACACTTAAAAGTGAGTGTGTCTTGTCTTACTAGGCACTATTTCATAATTAAAATGCTGGTGGAGACCTAAGTTCTGTTTTCATTCTATTTATATTTGTATGTATACATTTTTCTGACTCAGATGGTTGCATTTATGGAATGTGGTTAATTCAATTTCCCCCCGTTGAAATGTCTAAATAAAGAACATATCACTCTAAAGAATAGCTGAAGATCTGATAAAAATATGTTGCCCTAGGCTTAGTGGTGGCAGATGAGAAAGTAAGTTGTGTTTTTTATGACTATTTTATGTTGAAGTCAATCAATTAGTTCCAAATGCACTTTTGGAATTTGTCTTTTGGTGATATAGCTCGGCCTTTATAGTTTTAGAGTGACCAATGCTTACATAGCTTGATGCTTTTGCATATTGTAAAAAAATTTCGTTAGATGTGTGGAAGAGGTTTGTGGGTTAGGTTATTTGACAATTTCCCTTTAGCATTATCTTTGCTACTCAATAGACATGTTATGGGTTTTTGTGTTACTGTAGAATATAATTTATATGTCATTTTTCTCTACAAATTTGTTAGTTTCTATTGTTTCTGCCAATATTCTCCAAAGCTGATTTAAAATATAGCTGTAAAATCACGTCTCTTCAGAATATATTGAAGAGTTAAATTGACAGTTTATTAGCGTAAGCATTTGAGTCTAGTGTTTATACTAGAGAAAAAAGACAAACTCAAATCCCTATAATATTATTTTGTAGATCATTTATTTTCAATTTTCCCAGATATCATCTTCATTTCATATATCTTGTCTACTAGCCATGCCTCATTAATCAAATTAATATATGAGTCCAGATGTGATTGAAGTTGTTGGGGAACATATTGATTCAATGTATTACAACCAGCCTTTTCTTTTGAGTCTATTGGTGGTTTGACAATATTGATCGAAGTTTAGTTGTCAGCTGACTATATGGTCAATATCAAGCATTAATTGTGTTTAGATTTATCATTTATGGTAGTTAATTGCCGTACTGTTATAGAATTAATCACCAAAAGAAAAAAAAAAAACTTCATCTTGATAATTTTTTCTTTTTCTTTGGCAGGTTGGTAATGTAGAAAGGATACATGTATACTATGCCCATGGCCTAGATAATCCAACCTTTGTTCGTCGGTGTTATTGGCTCCTTGATAAGTATGCTATTGGTTGCTTTCAATGGTCTATCCCCATCTTGCCACTAGCAAAGAAAAATAAAATCAGATAGTGGCAGTATATTATGTCATATTTGTATAATAATCTTTGATTTGCTGATACTTTTTGTTCAGGACTCTTGAACACATCGTCCTCGTTCATTATCGTGAAACACAAGAGGTTAGTTTCAGCAAAATACATCTGAGTTTACCGAATAGGTCATGAGATGAGCTTTTATCGTTTGGACTACTACTTCCATTTAAGATTTGGTGATCTTACCTCCATGGCTGAGCTATTATCATTTTCATTTAGAATTATGTTGTCATATATGTCTTTAAATTTTTAATTGTAGTCTGGCACCATATAGCAGTCCTGCGTGCATCTCTCTCTCTCTCCCCCCCCCCCCCCCACCCACCACCCACATTCAAAAACTGGATGATTACCTATTTATATTGTATTTCGATGATTTATTCCAACATTTATTAAGGATGAGTCAACCATAGAAAATATATGTTTGCTACTATTCTTTAAACATTTTGAGATACCAACTTTCTTGATGATTATTGCAAGTTTCTCTTAATCTCTGACTTAATTCTCAGAATCTCAAAAATCAAGGCCCCACCTAAATGTAGAGTGCTATATGCATAAATTTGTCCTGGAATGGAAAAAGCAATGATCATGACACTATTTGATGGGAAAATATCAGCATGTAGATAAACACTGTTTTCATGTGTATCAACTCTGTGGTGCTTCATGGCATGGATGGATAAAACTTCCTAGCATTAATTACGTGATATCACTAGCATGCATTTGAACATTTCACATACAACTTCCAATTAGTCTTCTGTGTTAAAAATAATTCGCTCCACTAACTTCCTATTGCTTCTAGTTGCAGAGTTCTCCATCCACATCTATGAATTCAAATTGTGGTTCTGTCTCTGACCCATCAACTCCTTGGCTTTTATCGGAAGAACTTGATTCCAGGGCTAATCATGTTTATTCTGTTGGTGAAAATGAACTGTCAGGTGATACTGGCTGAACCTGTCAAATTTTGTTTTTTTATTTTATTTTGTGGTTTGTTTGATAATCATTTTTTTCTAATGTTTTTTCTTTATAATTTATTTGAGCGAACATGTACTTTATATTTGCAATTTGCTCGTGGTTATAGTATATTCGGGAGTCTTTTTAACCATGTCTATATGTATAAATGATTGATGGCCAAAAGAATTTTCTGCTTGTCTTTAACTACAATTTAGAAATATTTTGCAAAAAAGTAAAAAACACCTGCTAAGAAGCACGTACACCGACACGCTAGCGACACGACACGACACAGTGACACGCCAATTTCTAAAAATATAGGACACGACACGTTGGGGACATGTTATTAATTTTTTATATATTATATGTATATATTGTCATAGTAATAAAATACTAAATAAATAATATACATAACTATTTTATAGGTAAAAGATAATAATTACTCAATTTTAAAAGCATAAAAATATGAATTAAAATATTTTATATTGAAATAAAATTAGAAAAAGAGTGGATAAATGAGAGTTTTTTTTTTTTGGGTAGTATGATAAGAAGACTGTCCTATAAGCCAATAACTAAAAACTAAACAAAAGAAGCCTTCAAACAATGCCATTAGTCATAGAAGAAAATACGGCTAGGAAAAGATTGCTATCTGTCATGATTGCATGCACAAGCAGCATGCAGCTTTAACTTTTTCTTCTTTTTATTCTTCTGTCTCTTTCTCTTCTACTTATTATTTCTTCTTCTACCTCCCTCACACTCTTCTTCTTCTACTTTGAATTCTTCTTCTTCGTTCTTCTCATCTTCTTTTTTTTAAAGCTATTATTTTCTCCTCCCAACTCTGCCATTTCTCATGTTAATAGGGTTAATTTTTTTAAATGAGACCCAAAAACAGGCGCTCACCTCGCTTCATGGCGATGGTGCAAAAGGCAAGAAAAGGTGCACGAAGGCGTGTCCGGAATGTGGCTGGACGTGTTCAAAATTAAAAAAAAAAAAAACGCAAAATAGTGTGAGGCACGTGTCAATCCGTGTGGAATACGTGTCTGCTAGAACACTTGGAATTTCTTTTCAAAGAAGCAATTGATAGGTCCTTTATCAAGTGCTTTTGGCTTGAAGCTTCATTTCAATCTCACACGCACTTTATTTCACTAATTACTCTGTACCCACTTTCTTATACTAACTGGCTTACTCCTCTCTATTCCATTGCTCTTACTAGTTACCTTTGCACGTTTTCTCTCTGATTTCCCAGAACACACTCTCCCATTAACTTTTTATTGCCCACACTCTCACCAATTTCCTTGTCCTCTCATTAGCTTTTTTCTACTCATTTTTTCTCATATTTTCTCTCTAATCTCTCACTTCACATGTAAAACTTTTGAAATATTAGAACCAAACAACAAAGTGATTGATTATCAAGCATGAGAGTACTTCTAGTTGTAACAGAAGTACCTTTGGCGAAGTTACTTTAAGATTCTTTTGGTTTGCTTGTCCTTTCAAATGAGACGTAAAGTTTGCTTCTTTTACTACATTGATAATGAACAGAGCTTAGTGACACTACAACAGTCATGAATCATGAACAACGGCTTCATGAGATCAACACACTCGAGTGGGATGAACTTCTTGCGACAGACGAGCCTTTCAAACCTTCCATGCCTAAAGGAGGTAAGGAAGAAAAAGTTCTGAATGAGGGAAAAAAAACTGCTGAATTAGATAGCAATGACTAGATTACTAATTCTATTAACTCTCGTCTTCTCTTTTACCAGACAGACTTTCATGCTTTGACCAACAGAACCAGGTCCCAATAAATGTGAGTAGAATAATTTACTATTTGAATTTTGATTTCTATCTGCTCCCTTGCCTTCCACCTTTTATTGGAGCATGTTACTCTTCAAGGTTGGGTTTGGCTCCCAAGACAAAGCCAGTGGGAGGTAGAATTTGCTTCACTTTTCTCTTCCCTTATTTATTAGTGATAAAGAAAGCAGATGACTAATAATGGTTACTTTTTTTGCTTCATTACTTGATAATATTGTTTATCAAACAATTTGCTGCTTATGTCGAACATCATTTTTCCACACAATTTAATACAGGTGTTTAAATTTTCTTCTTCTCTGGTAGTTATTCCTTAATATGGGCTCTTACGTTCCATTTTTGCAGGTGGCCAACAATTTATTGGGGCACGCGTCTTCCTTTAATAACCCAGTTGAGTCAACTGGAAGTGCCAATGGCAATATCAGTTTTACAGGGAGTGCCTATTTGCCGTTAATAAGTGGTCAAACAAATTTGAATGCAGAGAGTAAGCAATCCGTTCCAATTACTTCATTGGACAATTTGTTAAACGATGGATTGCAAAGTCAGGACAGTTTTGGACGATGGATAAACGAAGTCATCACTGACTCTCCTGGTACAGTCATTGATCCTGCTATTGAGCCATCCATTTCATCCATTCACAATTCCCAAACTGATCCAACATTAGATCAACGTCAATCTTCCGTTATGGAGCAAATCTTTAACATAACTGATGTCTCACCTGCATGGGCCTTTTCAACAGAAAAAACAAAGGTTCTCTCTTTTACTAGTACATACTTTTCACATTTACCATACTTATCTGACATTTGATCACTGTCATAATATGGGTGTCTATTAGGCTTTTTGGTATTTCTTCTTGTGCAGGCACGGAAGCATTCCCTTTATGTTACTTTATTTTTATTATTATTATTATTCTTATTAGGTTTAAATCCTATTTTGGTACTTAAACTTTTAATTCTTACTTTATTTTGGTTGGTAAACTTTTAAACAGAATTTAATGTTTAATTTTATATAAAAGTCTCTTTCAATCTTTGCCAATAATTTTAATTAACTATTTAACATATCCCTAACATAGACATACTTTATTAATCAAATTTTGAGAGGTGAAGATCAAAGTTATAAACTGCGAATTCCTATCCGTTTTTTTTTTTTTTTTTTAAACTGTGAAGTTATAAGTTTATTTGTAGAAATCAGCATTGTTAATCGAAGGATTGAGTATTTGCTGCAACTAGGAACAAGAAAAACCATGTTACCTTTTTAAGATTGTAATTTGTGTTGGTGATTGAATTTTCCACTTCTATCCTTACAACATAACCAGCAGCTGAACCAACCGTACAAGTGAAATCATTAATGAGTTTATGCTGGGAAAGCCAAACTAGTTTTGTCATCTGATTATATAGCCTATTACTGCTGTTAGCTATTTGTTTACTGGTTTTATCGATACTACTTTCTGCTAGCTAGAATTCTAGACACACGATTCTTTTTTTTTCCCTTGATTGATTAAATTGAGTCTATGATTCTCTTATAAAGGATAGTCTATGATTGACCTGTTTCACGTAGCTGCAGTACTCCTAGTCTCCTACTTAGTCCCATTAAATATCTGTTGTAATTTAAGTAAACTTTCTTTTAAAATTGTGGAAGTAGATCAAGTGAATATAATAAAGGGTACATCCTTGGGTTTTTTGATCTGTAAGTTTGATTTTTTGTCATGCAATTTGCAGTTTCGAGGAGAAAAAGTTTTTACATTAATTTCTTCTTTTCTAAATACTGGGGTCATCCTTTGAGTAATTAATTTGATACATGCAATATTACTCTTCCGAATCCACATAGTTTTGAGTCTAGGCTTGGTCAGTTCAGCCATTTCCCATTTATCCTTTGGAATATTTAGACAATATTCATTACTAATTTGGTACAATAGGCTTTTGAATTTTATTACTGGAATCTTGTTTGCTGCCAATGTCAGCATTCAAAAACTTGAATTTTATCCTTCGGTTTCATTTTCGGCTATCTATTCCTCCCATGATCAATATTATGAACTTGGCCGATCAAACTCATTATAAACGTGAGGTGCAAATGTTATGATAGTAATTCATTTTAATAAATATCGTTGATCCTTACCTATTCATTGCATGAGCTTTAAAAAGCTTCACAATATGATCTTTTCATTCTAAGATTGAAATGGAGTTCCAAGAATAGCTTGGGCTGTTTATTTCTTTTCTTGTTGATTTGACAAGTTTTCATTTAGTGTATTACAACCAAAACAGTGGAATAGACCATTTTGCCGCTAATCCACTTACAACTTGCAAATATACTAATGGCATTCTTTGTACTTATTGCAGATTCTAATCACTGGATATTTTCACAATGAGTACTTACATCTGGCAAAGTCCAAGATAGTGGTCGTGTGTGGTGATAACAGTGTCGATGTTGATTTTGTTCAACCTGGAGTTTATCGCTGTCTGGTACAACCACATTCACCAGGACTAGTACAGTTATACATGAGCTTAGATGCCCAAAAACCTATTAGTCAAGTTCTGAATTTTGAGTACCGTGCACCACTTTTACCGCCTATAGTTGCTTCAGAACAGATTAACAAGTGGGAAGAGTTTCAAGTTCAAATGCGGCTTGCCCATTTGTTGTTTTCTACATCAAAGAGCCTGAGCATCATGTCGACTAAATTGTCACCCATTGCCCTGAGCGATGCCAAGAAACTTGCTGTCAAAACTTCTGACATTTCTGATAGTTGGATTTATTTGTTAAAATCAATTAATGAAAATAAAACTCCATTTCCACAAGCAAGAGAGGGTCTTCTTGAGATCATTTTGAGAAGCAGGTTAAGGGAATGGCTGATAGAAAGAGTTGCTGAAGGCTCAAAGAAAAGCACTGAGTTTGATGTAAAAGGTCAAGGAGTAATCCATTTGTGTGCCATATTGGGATATACCTGGGCTATACATCTATTTGCCCGGTCAGGTTTATCAATAAATTTTCGAGATAAATTTGGATGGACAGCTCTTCACTGGGCAGCTTATTATGGAAGGTACAATATTATTTGTCAAATTGATGGAAAAAGTGGTTAAGCCTTTTAGTTTCATCCAATCCCCCTCACCAATCGAAGACCTTTTAATTGAAGCGTCCTGTCATACAAATAAGATTCCGTTAAATATCCTTGATTGTTTGTGGGTTTGCATCAAATTCTCATGGGGTTATCTACAAGTACTCCCACATGGGGGTTCTAGATGCCCAAAACAATGATTGTTTTGCTTCTGTATTTTTGTTCTCCTGGAAATGGAATGCAAGGGTCATCAACGGGATTTTTACTAACTTTTCTAAACTAGTTTATATTATGAGTATGATTTCATTTAACATTTTGATATGGTTTTATCTCTATTAGAAGTTTAATTTAAATACACAACTTGCCTATTGCCAGATTAACATGCTCCTCATTGATTCAAAATTTTCCATCCATCTAAGCCAATCTTTTCATGAATATGAACGTATTTATCTTCAATCATCATCTATCTTAATTATAGTTAATTTATATTACCTTGAACCAATCAGAGAGGTTGACTCTGTACTGCTGTGTTGGAAATGGGAATGCAAGGGTCATAAATGGGATTCTTGCTAACTTTTCTAAACTAGTTTATTTTATGAGTATGATTTCATTTAATATTTTGATATGGTTTTATCTCTATTAGAAGTTTAATTTAAATACACAACTTGCCTATTGCCAGATTAACATGCTCCTCAATGATTCAAAATTTTCCATCCATCTAAGCCAATCTTTTCATGCATATGAACGTATTTATCTTCAATCATCATCTATCTTAATTATAGTTATTTTATATTACCTTGAACCAAGCAGAGAGGTTGACTCTGTACTGCTGTGTTGGGAATTTCCTAGTTTTAAAGTTTACTTCTACTGGAGGGCACTTCTCACCTATTTTACTACAAAAATTTCCTTGTATAGAGAGAAAATGGTAGCTGTTCTTTTATCAGTGGGGGCGAAGCCAAACTTGGTAACTGATCCCTCATCAAAGAACCCTCTGGGGTATATGGCTGCAGATCTTGCATCTATGAATGGTTTTGATGGCTTAGCTGCTTATCTTTCTGAAAAGGCTTTGGTATCACATTTTAATGACATGAGCTTAGCTGGAAATGTTAGTGGTTCATTGGAAACTAGTACAATAACCGATGCCATTTGCCCAGATAGCATCAGTGAGGAGCAGATGTATATGAAAGAAACGTTAGCTGCTTACCGGACAGCAGCTGATGCGGCAGCACGCATTCAAGCTGCATTCCGTGAGCATTCTTTAAAGCAAAGGACTCAAGCAATTGAATTCTCCACCCCTGAAGATGAAGCACGTGGTATTATTGCAGCCATGAAAATTCAACATGCCTACCGCAACTTTGAGACGCGAAAAAGAATGGCAGCTGCTGCTCGTATTCAATACAGATTCCGCACTTGGAAGATCCGTAAAGACTTCCTTAATATGCGTCGTCAAGCTATTAGAATTCAAGTAAGTCTATATCCTCAGTTCTTAGTATTACCTTCAATTAATTTGAGAACTGGTTATGAACCAATGGAGGGGAAAGAGATAGGTCTAAGCCATCTTTAGGTCTTGAAAAGTCTCCTGTTTATACAGGTATTATTTACACAAATAAATCCAACTAAGCTGTGAACTACATAATAGACAAGATCGGCCTAATTTATCTTTTCTGCTTGATGTGATTTGAAAGGGATATTCTCTGTGCGTTTAACATGCCTTTTTGAGGGAAAAAAAGGTGTTTTTAAATGGATCGCTTATTATATAAGCATTTTTGGAGAAAAAGTAGCTAAATGTTTTCTCAGAAAGAAATTTACATGCATTTTTTAAAATCTATTCTTAGAATATCTAGGGTCCGTTTGGAATACATTTTTTAAAAAACAGTTTGTATAAAAATTGTTTAAAATTTAAACACTCATATGTTTGGTTGCATTTCCTCATAGGTGTTTTTATACCTAAGTTATTGTATACCTAAGGACTCTTTTATAAAAGTTGGTTTTAAGTGTTTCTCTTAAAATGATTTATTTATCAATCTCATTTTCTCATAAGTCATTTTTAGTGGTTGCCAAACACTAGAAATTTTTTCAAAATGATTTTTTTCAAAATTAAACACTTGAAAAGTCAAACCAAACACACCCAAAAATTTTAACAAGCACTTTTAATTGGTAAAATCACTCTAAAATTTTAACAAACCAATACAAATTTGTGAAAAGCATTTTAGTATTCATGAGCACTTTAAAAGGCAGGGGAAACACACACTTATATCTTTTGGTAATAATTATAAATGTAATTGAAGAGACTAAGTACTTGATGGACTCAAACCATTCCAATGGGTTAGGCCCTTTGTTGTATGATTTGACTTGCACTAAGTTTTAAAAAGAAATATCGAAGAGCTGTTATGTCCATTCAAGTTATTTTGTTCATCTTATTTTGTTCATCGTTTCAGGATATAGTTTTTACAATTTTTTTTAATAAGAAATAATTTCGTTGATGCTAATTAGAGTACTGTTTTTGCGAAAGAGTGTTTTACATTTTTCTTCCCATACCAATTCAATGTCTTATATCCAAGAATCCAAGGAATCACTCATTTTGGTTCTAATTTCATGTATTTTTGGACGTACAAAAACTTTGATGGAACTGAAGTCCATGTCAGAACATAAACATTTTCCTGCGATTGAACTTTTATTTTGTCTACATTAACTGGAGTGAAATTTCATGAAATAATTGTTAAGTGATCTTCTCATGGTTACCATTGTTCAGTGTGATTTATTTGTACATGGTGATTATTGCAAAGGATCATGAAATTTCATGTAACTATTATGAACGGAAATGCATGCTAGAGTTGTTCTGTTAAAAATGAGTGGTTCAGGAAGAATGACTACTATTTGTTTCTTTCCTCGTAGGCTGCATTTAGAGGCTTCCAAGTGCGGAGGCAGTATCGCAAGATTGTTTGGTCGGTAGGAGTACTTGAGAAAGCTATACTGCGCTGGCGTCATAAGAGAAAAGGTTTTCGCGGGCTTCAAGTTGCACCTGCTGAAGAAACAGAACAGCAGGAAATTGGCATAGTAGAGGACTTCTATCGTGTATCTCAAAAACAGGCAGAAGAGCGAGTTGAGAGAGCTGTTGTACGGGTTCAGGCTATGTTTCGATCAAAGAAAGCACAAGAGGAGTATCGCAGGATGAAGTTGACCTACGATGAAGCAGAGGTGAGTTAAAAGCCTCCCATTCAAGTTTCCTGTGTAAGTTCAAGTAGTTTAAAATTTTGATTGTGTTATCTTTTTGGGGTATTGCAGCTGGAATATGAAGAACTTTCGCATCCTGATATGGAATTGTATCACTGAAAGCACAAGTTTGTGAAATTTTCTATGATTGTAGTTGTGATTAATGATCTACACTATGAATGGTTAAAGACATGAGTTTCCATGGCTCAGGCCAACACGAGGAATGTCTGGTACCAATACTCAGTTAGTCGAAGATGGGAGCTTTCGAGATTGGCTCTCTATTGTGGCCTTGAGTTTGGAGACAAATGAACTTCTTAGGTGGGGGAAGAACTAATGCCCTTTGTGTCAAAGCAGATGTTTTTGGTAGGAGATGCTTATCTTGTAGCCCCTGTACATGTTGTAAGTATATGAATAGTTCAGTCTGATTTGTACTTTTTAATATTCTGAATGTTTCAAAGAATTTGTTGGGCATTCTATTGTCCCCAAAATTAGTAGAATATGTAATTTTATGATTTAGGCCCCATTGCAAACTTGATTTGAAGGAACCTATTATCTTTCAGTAGTTAGTCATTAAGAAAAACACAAACAAGATTTAATTCACAACTCCCGATGTTTCGAAGAAAGTACAAGAAGAGTATTGTAGGATGAAGTTAGCCTTTGATGTGGCAGCGGTGAGTTTAGGCCTCCAATTGAAGTTTCCTGTGTAAGTTTTCTAGTATAAAGATTTGATTGTGTTGTATTTTTGGAGTATTTCAGCTGGAATATGATGAACTTTCACATGGTGATATGAATTTTGAAGATTCCTATGATTGTGGTAGTGATTAATGGTCTATATTAGGAATGGTTAGAGACATAAATTTCCTTGGCCCATACCAACATGTTATAATTTTGAAGATGTGAGCTTTTGAGATTGGCTCTTTATTGTGGCAATAAGTTTAGAGACTGATGAAGAAAAAATGTTTTTGATAGGAGAGGCTTATCTTGTAGCCTGTAAATTTTGTATTTATATGAATAGGTGATTTTTTTTTTTTTTTTATATCCGTGAGTGTTCGGGATAGCTTACGTGCACCTCGACTAATCTCACGGGACAACCGCCTGACCCTATTACATTTGGTTGTCAAGGAAAATAGGTGAATTTGATTGTTACTTTTTACTTTTTATCATTCTGAACTCCTGTAAGGATTTGGTGGACATTCTAATGTCCACAGAATTTGTAGAAGATATAATTTTCATGTTTTAGGGGCCTCTTATGAATTCAAGGAGTGGAGATTTGAATCTATGATCTTTTGTTCACCGACAAATATTTTAACTAAGCTATGTTCATGTTGAAGCTTAACTATTATTTTGGATGGTTGACATTTAAAAAAGCCATAAGACTGCTTTAATTTTTAAAATAATTGTTTGTAATTTTGTTTTTAGAAAAATCAGCTCTAAAATCAAATGTGACATAAGTTAAAATAATGTTGGATAAATCTCAATTTTAAACTCGAAAAAGGTATATTATGGTGTTTGATAAATTGATATTTTATCGTGATTTAGCTATAATAACTAAATTAGGTATATTATTTTTAATTATTTAAAAATTTACATAATTTAGATTACAAGTAACTTTGTTTAAATCTAAATTATTTGATAAAAATTTATATGGTAAAAAATTAAATTGGTCCAAATTCGTTGATATAGGAGAATAGACATGAAAAAAAAAATTGTGGAAGGATCCTTAAAAAAAAAATTGTGGAAGGATAGATTTGGTATGAATAATTAGATGTTAAAGATTATTCCATAATCACTTTTTACACTTGCAACCACGATTTCAAACAGAGGTTTGATCCTCCACCCACCCACAAAAACCAGTTTTGTTTAAAGATCATTGAAATCAACCATTGTTACGTCGAAGATTCATATCTTTCCATAGTAATGAGATTCAAATTTCAATTAAATTCTATAAAAGTCGTTGATCTATGAACTTTATTCAGAGTTTAAAGCAACAATAATGTCACTAATCAAGTCAAAAACAATAATTAGAGAAAAATCAAGACAAGAAAACCTAGTTCCTTCCAACAGAACAAATCTCAAGTTTCCAAACTTCTAAACAGTTTTCTTTCTCAAACTAAGCTCAGTCGGGCGGATATCGAATGAGGATGCTAATTAGCCAATGTTGGTACTACTTGATATACTGAGAGAGCCATTTGAACCCATCGCCATAACCCATCTTCCGGACTATGCTACACATAAAAACCTCGAGCGGTCGAACATTAGTCTGAGTAAGACTAACCTTTCCCTTGCCAGTTGTGAAATTGCTCAAGCCCAGGTGAAATCTTAGCTCATCCTCAGAAGCTGCATAGGGGATGTCAATCTTGTTTCCAAGCACAAGGAATGGAACATCAGCCAGCGCTTCGTCCGAGAGGAGCGCATCGAGCTCCTTCTTTGATTCGACAAACCTCTCTTTGTCATAGGCATCAACCAGGTACACTACTGCATCAACCTAATCATTTATGCAACATGTTATATTGTGCAGACATCCTCACATTAACACAAGCAGAGAAGGGACTATGCTAGCACAAACGGAATTCAGAAGCCATAAATTGTGACAAACTCAGGATTAGAAATGTTATTCAACTTCCAATAGTTACAACAAGAATATTAGAACTAGAAGAACCAAGTAAGCAGGGAAGATCATGAAATTGGATAAGATCAGATCTTGAAATGACTTCTGGTTTTCATCACACCAGGGAAATCTAAAAGGATTTCAACTTTCAACAGTCAAATATTTACTTTGAATTATGGAAGGATTTGATGGATCATGACAGCATGAACCAAAATGCACAATTTACAGCTATGTCAATAAATTTGTGATTGAGAAGGTAGCGGTTCCTTTTCCCTTGGCTACACTTAACTGTTTCAATAGAAATATTACACTAGGAGCACCCTTAAAAGGGGTCGTTACAAGAATACAATTTGCCAATGCTTTTATTCAACAAAAGCTATAGGGTGGGAGGGAAATCGGGTAGGTTTTTGCACACTCTCATATTCAAGTTCAATGAAAAGTATGCCCAGAAATTCATTTCATGAGAGCAGAATCTGAATAAATTCAGAAAATAGAATGAATTAGCAACTTTCGTTTTTGTTTCTGAATCAGAGAAGTATGACAATGTGGGAGCTCTTGAAACATGAAAACAGGAACTTCCATAGAACTTAACGGCTTCTATTTTCATGTAATTTCAGATTGTAAGAGTCATTAAATTCATATTTAGGAAATGAAAGGAGGTTCCTTATTCAAAAAGCTTCAGCTTGAAAAGTCAACTACTGCTGCAGAAGATTGAAACCAACGTCTAAATCTTACAATGAAGCACAAGGCATCAGGTGGGCTTGACAAGAAGAAAACTCCAACAACCATCAAATCAATAATAAACAAACTATACATCATAGTTCCAATCAGTCTTCAATTCAAAACGGAAGATCAATAATAACAGCCGTCGTTGAGGAAAATTTTATTGAGTTGAGACCAAACAAAGAAAAGAGGATGGCATCTAAATCTAATTGAAAAGATCAAAGTATCGACAATTTCAAGACAAAGAAAATCATCAAGCCAATTCATGGTTACACAGACGAAATGCAATCAGAAATTAACCAAAAATGAAATAAAGTTCACCTTGGCATAATAATCTTTCCAGACTCTGCGAGCGATCTGGTGGCCTCCAAGATCAAAAGCCTTGAATTTGATTTTCCCAATACTCAACTCCTCTGAGGTCGGGTGTTGAGTCGGCTGGTGTTGCACTAATCTCTACACGCAACTCAAAATTTCCATAAGGAATCAAAAAATCAACGAGCAAAATTCAATTGCAGAGTTAAGAAAAAGAAATGAAACTCACCTCGTCCTTCAACATGTGAAGGAGAGTGGTCTTGCCGGCATTATCGAGGCCGAGGAAGAGAATTTTGGCCTCTTTCTGCCAGAGGCCGAGCGATGCTAAGACGCCGTAGAACCAATCGACGAGAAACATAATCGCCGATTGCTAATCTGTGAGAATCTAGCCGGAAAAGTCACCGGAGAATGGTTAGCGCCCGAGAGAGTGGAATGAAGACGAATGGAGATTCAAAGGAAGAAGATGGAGATCTGAAGACGTCATTTGACTTGTTCAAAAAAAAAAAAAAAAGACGTCATTTGACAAAATGGTTTTAAAAAAAGTGAAATAAAAAATAAAAAAGGATTCGGCGTTACATTTTTCAGGTGACCGTGTGGGTTTCGTTGACCAAATTTCCTCAATCAACTTTTAACTTTGAATTTATATATACTAGTTTTATAACACGTGTCATGCACGTGGTTTGTAATGTTTAAAATATAATTTAGTTTATGTCTCATTTGAAAGTTAGACTTGTAATCAACTTCATAGTGTTTTCGTCAATTGAATTATGTATTATTATTATTATTTATTATTTTTCCAACAAAAACATAGTTCAATATTGAATTATGTTTGTTTTTTTTTTTTTTACATATCCTCACTAAAAAATAAGTGGTTTAAGTCTCTATCCCATATGTTATAATAATAATTATTTTAAAAAAAAAATTAAGATAAATTTCAATGACATATTAATTAGATAAATTCAATATACAATATATTGCACAAAAAGAATTTGCAAATTAAATTAAAGATTGGAGTTCTGAAGATCGATTGAATATATTAAAAAGGATAATGGAATGTGATCCATAACATTAACTTAACTAGTTAAAGGATTCTTGAATCTTCTCCCGAATTGTTGAACAATAAAATAAATTAAATTAAAGTAAAAAAAAAAAATGATGGTAGGAGACTCAAAAGATGCTGAGATAAAATCGAAAAAATGTGAAATATAGTGTGTGAAGAAAGATGTGAAGTATAATTTCAAGAGCATCCCAAAATGTCTATTGAAAAATTTGAGGAGAGGAAAAAAACATATTGAAGAAATTAAACTTTTTACATCGTCTCTCTCGTTTCAAAGAAAGGAAAAAGAAACAGATGAATTCATAAGAGACTCATCTTTCCTAAATATAAATATACATAATATTGTGTAATCGAAAAATAACAATATATATACAAAATTAAAAAATTAAATGTATTCAAAAGAAATTCCTTCATCTACCACACATTGCTGAAGATGGAGAAGAATCTTCACGTTTTCGCTCCTTCCTCTCCACTTGATGTTTTCTGCAATTTCAATTCTTCATGTACGTACCAATGAACTTGACATATTTTGTGGCAAGTAGAGAATAGATATTTATATGTTAAAAAGTAGGGGAAGCCAAATGGTTTGAGAAATTTAATAGTCTTCTTCATTAAATTCATACTTAATGCATAAAAAAGTTGCACAATTTTGGTTTTAATGACAAGCAAACCCAGGTAGGAATGTAGGGGAAGTCAAATGGTTTGAGAAGTTTAATAGTTTTCTTCGTTAAATTCATCCTCAATGCATAAAAAAGTTTAATAGTTTCATGATTTGAATTACAAAAATAAGTGTAAGGGTAAATTTGGTATGTAATTTTAAATGAGAGGGCAAAAGTGGAACACAGTTTCTCCCTATAGTGACTTTTATATATACTATAGAAATGTAGGGGAAGCCAAATGGTTTGAGAAGTTTAATAGTTTTCTTTATTAAATTAATCGCATAAAAAAGTTTAATAGTTTCATGATTTGAATTACAAAAATAAGTGTAAGGGTAAATTTGGTGTATAATTTTAAATGAATGGGCAAAAGTGGAACACAAAGTTTCTCCCTATAGGGCTTATATATATATATATATATATATACACACACTATAGATATGTATATTTATTTATTTATCGTTGAAATATAAGTTTAGTTCTTAAAATTTTATTGTAAAAAAAGAACAAAATTCTTAAAATTTTGTTTACATTACAATTACATGTTCGAGGACTTATTAAACACAATTTAAAAGTTAAATAATTTATTGAACACAAAATCGAAAGTTCATGTACTTAGTTCACACAAAATCTAAAAGTCTCTGAGATTAAATTTGTAATTATTTTTTTTAGTTAAACAACATATGAGTAGGAGGGTTTTGAATTTTTAATTACTTAGTCGAGAGTATATCATATTGATATTTTATCTTTGAATTGTAAAGGTGTATCACTTGAATTATTAATTATAGTTGAAGTATTGCAATGTTTGGCTTAAACTTCAAAAAGTGTTACAATTTTTACTTTGTGATAATTTTTTTGTTTCGGAGGATCGTTAAAAAAAAAAAAAAGTATTCCTATATGCATTTAATGAATTATAAAGCATACGTACACTACAAAAATGATAGAAGTTCAAAGAAAAAAAAATTGTAGAGCTAAATTTTTATGAACGTTTTGGTAGAATTATTTGACAGTTAGTTGTGTACATTAATCAAATTATCAAATTTGTGCCAAACTCAAGTTCATTGAAATTAGAGAGTTATTTATTTATTTTATTTTTTAAGTTTTTTTTTTTTTTTTTTTTTTGAAAAATTTTATTTTTTAAGTTAGTAGATAAATTATTGAGAACTGAATTGAAGATAAAAATTGCAACACAAGTATCTAAGTTCAATTTCGTCAAATTAAAAATTTATTGTGAAGATTGATGCCCACTTATATTCATTTTTCCCTTTATACTTTTCAAATAATAACTATTAGGTTCGAGAATATATATATATATATATATATATATATTTATTTATTTAAAAAATATATTTTGAAAAGTCTACCTTGCAAATCACGAAATGAGAGAAAATTTAAACTATTTTATAACTTAGCTAGAGAGAAAGGTGCATTATTGATATATAATTTTATTACTGTTGCCATTTTAGCTTTCTCTTATGGACAAACTATTTTATCACACAATGGTATTGATATGAAAACTCTAGTGACTTGGAATATCGATACCATTCGAGTATGTCAATCTTTAATTCACAAACTCTAATAGGGTCTTAAAATTCATTTGAATTTCAACTATAAGATTATTTATGTTAGATATAAATTACCTTAAAATGAAAGTTGTGGAAACAAATGACAAATTTATTGGCTCGAGTGTGTTGCACGACACAAGATAAGATAATCAATTCTACTTGAGTGTTCTTGCCATGCAATTCAAGATGTGAATTACAACTCTATTTAAAAGGAAATGCACACAGATTAAAATTCAATTCATCATAATAGGTCTAAAATAACTTAATGATAATTAATACTTTTAGAAAACCTTCCCACTAAACCCTAAATACCACATCATTAACCATATCAAAAGACTTTAAATACATATTGTTGAACGGGAAATTTCAGTCGGCCACAAATTGCCACATCATTATTTAAAATTAATGACGATATTATAAATAATTAAATTTGAGACCAATTATAAATTGACATTCCAATTTTAATTTGAAAACAAAGTTGGTCAATTATAAAATTTTAAGGCAAAATGAACCATTTGATCAAATAATAAAAATTTAATTTGATCAAAATTGGGTCATATGATATATTTTTTTTAAAATTGGGTCATATGATATTTGAGTCAAGTTTAAAATAAATCCAAATCCAAATGACTAAGTCTAAAGTCAATAAAACTCAAATTCAAATGACTAAATACTTATGTGTATATAATAGCACATAATGAAAGCAGAGAAGTAATTGTATACAAACACGCAATAAGCACAACAACATATATATATATATATATACAAACAAGCATAATACTCAATGTTTCTATCAATCGCTCGCATATGGATAATGGTATATATTTCTAGCATCTCTATGTACATAAAAGAATATACATATCGTTAATACAATAACTCAACATTACTTGATTCTCGATCATCTCGAAACTGAGGAAAATGCAACAAGAAAAATGGCTAGGATTTAATACTAGACTTGAAAAATGACTAACTATCTTTGGAAATTAAATAACAACTAAACATAATTTTTATTAAAATATTAATAATTAAAATGGACGAAAATGGCCCTAACGTACCGTTTAGACTTTGTAGAAAAAGAAATACAACCTACAATAGTATAGTATAACAAGGATGAAAGAAAATCTAATTTTAACAACCGACTAACCAATTAAATTAAAGAATAAAAGAAGTAGCACTTTAAGGAAGAGAGAAACTGAATTTGATATCAATAAGATTTAACAACCTTGAATTGAATCTAAAATCGTGATTAATATCATTTAAACAAAAATTCTAAATTCTTAATATCGAAAAAACTTATGTTGAGCTATCTATATACATTTTTTTTTCTGTATAAAATCACTAAATACTTATGTGTATATAATAGCACATACATGGAAGGATAAAAGTAATTGTATATAAACACACAATAAGTACAACATATATTTATATATGTCAAACAAACATTATACTCAATGACTCTATCAATCGCTCGGATATAGATAACGATATATATTTCTGGCATCTTTATGTACATAAGAGTATATACATATAGTTAATACAGTAACTCAACATTACTTGGTTCTCACCATCTCGAAATTGATGAACTTCTCCATCAATGCATCAATTCTTTCTGAATTAAGAAAACAAACACCATCCTTCCCCAAGTTGCATTCCTTAGTTAATTTGGTCCAAACCTGCCTCTGTGTATCTTGGTATCTACAAGTTCAATATCCACAACGAAAAACTTCTCTGTCAATGTGTTGATTCCATTTGAGTTGATGAACCCAAAATCATTCTACCCCTAGGGTTAAACTTGCTCCTGAACCACCGTTGAGTATGTTGATATCTATATTTTGTATGCCCACAACAAAACAACAGTCCCTGTATGTTCCTTTCTGAAACTCATTAATCATCCAAAAAACACATATGTTTTCTGAAAGAATTATGTTGATTGGATTGTTTTACCAGTTTACGAAGAGTGACAACCGAGAAATACTACTTCTATCTGAGAGTTTTCAGGTGGTTTGCCACACATTCCTTAAGTTGGCCGAGGTTGAAATCACACCAAATCGACACTGTTCCAGACTAATTAAAATTGTTGTAGAAGTTCTTCGCGTTCCAAACACCGTCGAATACAATCATAATCTGTATTCCCAACAAATTCTTTGAAACATTCAATCCACGTAAACGAATAATAAAAATTATTAGTGATAAATCCACGTAAATATAGGAATGACATGATTTTCTATTGGAAATGATATTTGTTACCCTTTTTAAAATTTGAAATCTAATCAGAAAAGAGAATTTGCGTAAATGACTGACTTTTTTTTTTTTGACAATATGGGGGTGGAGGATTCGAACCACAGACCTCGTGGTTATCAATACATCTTAATGTCAATTGAGCTATGCTCTTGTTGGCTGTAAATGACTGACTGTACATGGATAAAATGTGAATGAAAATTTTTCGGTTGGTTGTTCCACAGCATGTTGTAGCCATTTTCAATTTCCAAACTAAATTAGTAAAAAATCTAAACCGATTTTTTTTTTTTGGGAAATCCTTAGAAATGGCAAAAAATTACAGGGTACTTTTGAAAAATGGCCAAACCGGATTTTTAAACGAAAAATGGCCAAACCGGATTTTCTAACCTATTTTCGTGCGATACCAAATACCATTTTTTACCCTTTAGTCATCCCCACATCCCCTGCAACCGTATCTGATTATTATTATTTTTTTTAAATAAATCTATAACCTCTAATTCCATAAATCAAGGAACTAATAGTTACAGAATCAATTTTCTCCCCCTCCCATCTGTAATCTGTTTTCTAGAAGATTTTCACAGTGCAATTCTCCCTCTTCATGTTTCTTCAAAAAACAAAATATATGTTTTTTGGTTTTCCAAAAGATTTTTACAGCATCAATTATCTCTCTTCATCATCTATCCGAACCATGTTGATTGAAAATTGTTGGGCGACCATAGAAAAATGGTCAGATTTACATGTCTTTTTGAAAAATGGTTTGTTGGGCGAGGTCAGATTTACATGTCTTTTTGAAAAATGGTTAGATTTACACTGTATTTTTGAAAAATGACCAGATTTACACTGTATTTTTCAAACATATTTTTTTTTTAATGAAAAATGGCTAAATCCTTTTTTAACCTATTTTCGTGCTTGAGTCAAGTTTCACGTTCACACCCAGCCACTATTTGATTTAATTATAAAAAAAAAAATTATCCTTAAATCAAGGAATTACAATATCTATCTTCTCTCCTACCTCTCAAAAATCAAAATCAGATTTTATTTTTATTAAAAGTGAAAGATAGAAATTAGGTTTTCATTTTTAATTTTGGATTAGATTCTTAGATTTTAATTATCTAATCAGCATCTTCATCGTTTTTCCCAACTTTTTGTCATCCATCGATTGTTTGCTCTGTCGTTCATATCACCATTGTAAGGGTTATTGATCTACATCATAGGTATGTTAAATATTGTATTTTGTATTTATCTATCATTATTTTCCTCTTTGTATCTTATTTTTCAACACAAAGTATTTTTTTTAATTCTTTTTCAAAGTCTTCAATGGTTTCCAAATGAAAGCTTTTGGAGGAGGAATAGAATGGAGAAAAGTGCTCAAAAGAAAAGCATTTTTTTTAATTCTTTGTAATGGTTGAAAGAAGATGAGAATGGGAAATACCGCACAAACAGAAGAAAATTGGAAGAATCTCAAGGGTTTTAGATTTTTTTTTTTAAAAAATAAGGTGAATACTAAATCCCAATTTTCAAATTAAGTTGAAGGGAAATAGTGAGTAATGATTTCTTCTCGTTTTTTAAATGATTTGATTTTTACCATAGTAAATTATTTGCATATTGTCTAATATGTTAGTTTACTATATACACTGTATTTGCATAATTTTTTTTACTGAATATACTGTATTTGCATAATTTTTCTTTTTATAAACTTGAATGTTTTTTATTGTTCTAGTAACCATTTGTGAGTAATGGTTTCTCCCCGTTGTTCAAGATTGAAATCATTTGCAAGTTTAGTGATTACACTTTGAAGTTAGGTTATTGAGAGTTTGGAAAAGAAAATACGGTTTTTGTGTGTAAGCGAATTTAGTAAGTAATTCAATCATTTTCGTGTTGTCCCTATTTTGGTACGAGTTAACAATTTTTTTTTAAAAAAATAATCTGCGACTCCCCCTTGATTTGTGCTAATTGGTTGATGTTTGTTATCTTATTGGGAAAATACACTTTTGGTCCCTGAGGTTTGGGTTAAGTTATACTTTGGTCCCTAAGTTTTCAAACTCAACAAAATTACCACTGAGGTTTGAGATAAGGAGCAATTTGGTCCCTGTCATCCATTTTTCCATTAAAAACTAACGGCTGGCTGACGTGGCACTGTTTTTTTATTAAAAAAAATATTTTTAAAATTTTTAAAATAAAAATATATTAAAATAATTAAAAAATATATATATTTTTATTATTATTATTTCTTTTTTACTTTCTTCTTCTTTCTTCCCAATATCCCAGGTCACATAACCTTTTTCTCCATAGCCTCACCGCCGGCAGTCGCCGGCCTCCATCGATCGCCGCTCGCCGGCGGCCGGCCGTCGTCGCCGGCGTGATTGTTTTTTTTTTTCAACCTTCCTTCTTCTTCTCCTTTCTTCCTCCCTGACATCGAAGATATTTTCCTCCCTTGTTCATTTTTGGCGCCGAAACCACCACCATTGACTGCCGGAACCAAAACGTCGTCGCCGCAAGAAGCCAATATCTGGCGTTCGTGAAACGCTGCAAGAAGGAACCGCTGTTCGTGAAACGTCGTTGCTGTCATTCGTGAAACGTCCAGATCTGAAAAAAAACCCCACGAACAGGCATCGGCGTGGAACGAGCGTCCAAAAAAAAACTCAGATCTGAAAACATCTGACGCGCCGCTGCCGGAAATCGAACAGGCGCCAAAACCCACGAACGAAATCCACCCTAAAAGCCTACTGTACCGCGTCGTCGTTGCCGAAACCCACGAATGAACCCCACCGCGAGTACCTGCCCTTCGAACGCCGACGAACCCAGTAGAAGAGAGAGAGACGAGCTGGTGTCGTGGGTTTCTTCTTTTTTTTGTTGAAAAAACAGTGAAGAAAGGGGATAGAGGAAGAGAGAAGAAGAAGAAGAAAAAGGGAGGAGAATGAAAAAGGAGAAAAGGGGAGAAAAAAGAGGGAAAAAAAAAGGGAAGATTGGTTTCCGGCGGCGGTGCCGGCGACGATCCGGTGGCTGGCCACGGAGATGGTGGTTGCCCGGCGGTGGAGCTTGAAGTTGAATAAGAAGTTAGGGAGGAAGAAGATGAAGAAAAAAAAAGAGAAAAGAAAAATAAAAGAAAATAATAAAGAAATATTTAATGTATTATTTTATTTTAAAAAATTAGAAAAAATATTTTTTAATAAAAAAATAGGTGCCACGTCAGCATTCTGTTAACATTTAACGGAAAAATGGATGGAGGGACTAAAATGAAACGAAATCCAAACCTCAGGGACTAAAATGTCGAGTTTGAAAACTCAGGGACCAAAGTGTAACTTAACCCAAACCTCAGGGACCAAAAGTGTATTTTTCCCTATCTTATTTGTTAGAAAATCGTCAGATATGGCCAGAAATTACAGGGTAGATTCGAAAATTATCCTCCTATTTTTTCTCTCTATTTTTGAATTCAAATCTTTTGTTTTAAATTTAGGTTGTCAGATTTCCATTTAGTTTGAATTTCTGTTATTGTTTTGCTAGATGTATTAATAAGCTAGATTCTCTCCCTTATTTAGAGTGTATTTGGTTTATTTTATTTTCTGAATTGATATTTTGATAGGGGTATTTTTGTCCACTTTGTTGCCAAAAGAGTTTACTAAAAATAGCTTTTGGCCATTTATCAAATTGAAATTTCGAATAGCCATTTTTCAAAACAGCTCTTTTTATTTGGTCATTTATCTGGTTGCCCCTTTTTTTTTTCTTAGTCATTTCACACAATTTCTCAGGAAAGTCTTGTAAGAAGAATTCGCCCAAAGCCCAAGGCAGGCCCATTTAGAAAACTTAATCAGACTAAAGAATTTCGGCCCAGGCCCATTTCAGCTGCCCATAACCCTAAACTAGGTCAGATTTCCTTCACGCACGATTAACTGAGCTGAGGCAAAGGAAACCCTAACATTTGCAGGCAGCCACCGCAGAGTCTAAGGTTTGTTCAATTTAAATCCTTTCTTTCTATTGATTGCTTTTATAACAAGGATCGGCATCATCAGTTTCCTGATTTCACTATCTCTTCTCTGATTTTTTGGTTTAGAGATGGCGAAGTCGAAGAATCACACAGCGCACAATCAGTCCCGCAAAGCCCACAAGAATGGCATCAAGAAACCAAGGAAGCACCGCCACACTTCCACTAAAGGGGTAAGGGATTCTTCGATAGAATCGCTTCTGTTCTTGCTGAATCGGTTTGTTCATTTGTTTTTTTACTAGAATGCTTCAGCAGAATAATTTTAATTCTTGTCTCGTCGATCTGTGTATAGATGGACCCGAAGTTCCTTAGGAACCAGAGGTACGCGAAGAAACACAACAACAAGAGTGGCGAAACGGCTTCTGAAGAAGAGTAAAGTAGAACGCCATGAAGCGGCAAGTTAAAGTTTAGGGTTTTTATGATATAAGTTTGCTATCTATTGAACCTTTTGTTTTCTCTGTTCTTTTTGCTCAGTAGTCTTGTAATTTTGACTTTGTAGCGATTTCTATTTCAATGTGGAAACCGTAGCTTCTGAGGCCTGGTTATTATACATTATCTATTTTGCATTTTTAAGATTTTAACTATTCTATTGGTTACATCTTTATACATAACCATTTGTGCCACTGATATTCTCTTCACTTTTATTGATTAGCCTAGGCATTATCTTCTCGATTGTTTTATCTTGTGTTTTTAGGCTTGCTGAAAAGCGTAGATATAGGTATAGATTAGATTTGTATGGTAGGACGTGGGTTTGATGTACTGGGTCTTAATTTTTTTAGCTCATTCTTCTGCACGTTAAAAACAATGTTCCTAAATTTAGACTTGAAGAAGAGTATTATGATTCAAGGCTCTATTAGAGCTGTTTCTTGAGATGTTTTCCTAGAGATGTTTGAATTGAACTTTTTTTTTTTAATTTCTTTTTTTATATGCTTCATTACTTCATTGGAATGTTCATGGCATCTTGATTTGGAACGAAAAGTGAGGTCATAGTTATAAGAATGTCAGGCTACAAGTTTAAGATTTCTATGCCATTGAGAAAATGTTCTCAACCCATGAGTGTGGAATTTAAAATTGTGACTTTTCATCCTATTAAGAAAATCGTGTCAAAGGATCAATTAGTTGTAGAGTTTTCTGCTTTAGCGATCAATGTATTATTACAAGCTGGGCAAAAAACTTCTATTTGCTTTTAAGATTTTTGTGCCCATACACTTGTGGGATTGTTAAATCTATATGTTGGTGCGATTTAAACGCTAGCAATTGTTGTGACCATTTTCAGGTGCAAACCCTTTGATTCATATGGTTTGTACTTGCTAGTACGTGTCTGCGCTCTTTTTATTTTTTTTTTTCACAAAAGCACTATGTAATTTGAACGTAAGCTAGAGCATGTTCAGGGTTGGATGTTAGGATAAAAGGTGATTCCCTTTGATCAGTCCAAGTATCTCTCGATTGTGGGGTCTATATATCAACTGGTTGAGGCTCAAATAATGGAATTCTCACCAGATGAAAACCATCATCAATATATTGTTGAAGAAAGTGTTTGGTTTTCTGCAAGGGCCTTTGTGTTTGCCCTGAAACTTGTCTTATCCAAGACCGTTGGTGAATGAGGCCCTTCCAGTTGCAATCGCAAAGGCTCAATATTTGAAGATAGTATCAACAATGCAACCAATCGGCTTTACAAGAGACAACAGCATTTATTCTTGCAATGCAGATGGAGTTGAAGAATCGACTATGAATATTTGTGAAAGGAAACCAATTTTCCCATTTTGAGCATCATCAGAATAAAGAGAAACTGCAGGAGAAAGTAGATAAGAGTTACCTCTCGAGTATCTTTTTACGTTTAGGATTTATTACAACTGTTTGGGCCAATTTTGCGATCTCGGGATCAAATTCACATCTGCATGAAACATGTGGTTTAACCAAGAAGTTATGAATTCAAATCTTCTTATTTAAAGAATAACATTATGATGAACTATGTAGTCTTTAAGATATATTAAGCACTACTTAATACTTATTCCCTTGCAAAAGTAAATGAAGAATTACATGGTTCATAATTGAAGGTCAAAAGTTACTTTTAGTCTCTATACTTATAATTTTGTAATAATTTTGTAATAATTTAGTTCTTTACTTTAATAAGTAACAATTTAGACCTTATACTTTTATATTTGTAACGATCTAGTCCCTGAATTTTCATGAAAGTAAAAATCATGGCTCTCTTCCTTGCAAACTAGGTTATCTTATCTACTTTTTAAAATTTAAATTCAAATCATATATGCTTTTTAAAACTGAAAGATTACACAAAATTTAGGTATGTTACACTCTTTAATTACATAGTATTGGTCTCTAAACATAGGTGTGTTACACTCTTTAATTTCCATTTATTTACAATTTCGTTCATTTCCTTATTCATTACAAATCAATTTTCTTTTTTGTTTTTCAAAATACATTGGCTACAAGGTATCACTAATGACATTGTAATCAGATTCTACACTCCAACATTTCAACGATTGCATAAGGATTAAGCTTAAATTTCAAAATAATCAAATAAATAATCAACTTTCTATGTATATCAATAGTTCGGAAGAAAAGAAAAGAAAGAAGAAGAAGAAGAAGAAGTGGCCATTTTTTCATTTTGAGATATGGCCAAAAGCTAAATTTAGTAAAATTTTTTGGCAACAAAGTGGACGTAAATACCCCACCCAAATCTTAATTCAGAAATAAATTAAATTAAAATACACTATAAAAGGGAGAAAATCTAGGATTGTTACATATTAATTCAACAACCAAATCAATAAGAACCCTACAAATTAAACAAATAAATCTGGAAAAACATAAAAGCAGTAACCAAAAACGTCGTGGAAACATACTTATGATAGGAATAATCTTTAACAAAATGTATAAGAATGACCCTAACCGAAATCTAAATCCATATTATTTAAATTAAATATACTATAAAAAAAAGGAGAGAATCTAGGATTTACAGGTTAATTTAATGTGAAATTCAATAAAATAATTTCAAAATAAAAAGGATAAGTCTAATATTAATTTATCTTAACAGTATAATTTGAAAACAAAAATTTTAATTAAGAAATTTGTTACTAAATTCAAATCACGATTTATGGAGAAAAAATAGGAGAACATAACAAAATACAATATATCGATAAAAAAAAAAAAAAATCATACATGTTACAGCTAGAATTCATCATGCAAATTAAATATACTATAAAAAAAAGAGAGAATCTAGGATTTACAGGTTAATTTAATGTTAGATTCAATAAAATAATTTCAAAATAAAAAAGATAAGTCTAATACTAATTTATCTTAACAGTATAATTTGAAAACAACAATTTTAATTAAGAAATTTGTTACTAAATTCAAATCACGATTTATGGAGAAAAAATAGAACATAACAAAATACAATATATCGATAAAAAAAAAAAATCATACATGTTACAGCGAGAATTCATCATGCAAATTGAAGAAATTGAAGAAAAATCACTGTAGTTGTGATCTTTGTTTAATCACAATTACAGTGTGTATGAAAACAGGTAAGGGTTTCTTCTAAAAATTATTTACTTTTGTAGGAGACGGAAGATTCAAAGGTGATTGAGACTGATTCAGAAGAAAGTTCAAATGAGCTTTCAACAAATGAAAAGAATAACTCAGGTGAACGAAAACATGAAAACAATAATCAATCTGAACGCTTACTTTTACTTTTGGAGTAACAGAAAACATGAAAGCAGTAAAAAAAATGCTGAAATATACCTATGATCAATAGCTTTACCGAAGGAACGACGAAGACCAATAATCAATCAGAATGGTTGGAAAAGATGAAGCAATCTGGTTTGTTGATTACAAAATAAAAGTCTACTGGAAAAGACGATGAAGCAATCTGGATTTGAATTTCAAATGATAAGAGATGATATATATGTTGTAACTAATCATTGCTTGATTCATGGGATAATTGGTTTTTTAAAAAAAAAAATTAAATGGCTTCCTCAAATATAGGGTGGGGCGTGAAAATTAACTTAGGGGTATAATTGGAAGAATAAAACAAGTGAAATTAGGTTAAAAATACGGTTTGGCCATTTTTCATTAAAAAAATACGGTTTGGCCATTTTTCGAAATTACCCTGTAATTTCTGGCCATTTCTGAGGATTTCCCTTTTTTATTTTATTCATCTTGGCTCTGTGGCTACTTTTTAATATTAGGGAAAAATACACTTTTGGTCCCTGAGATTTGGGTTAAGTGACACTTAAGTCCCTGAGTTTTCAAACTCAACACTGGGCGGCGGTGGGCGGCGGCCGGTCGTCGGAGTTAGGAAGAAGAAGAAGGAAGATGAAGGATATGGAGAAAGAGAAGAAGAAGAAAGAGAAAGGGAGAAAAAATAATAAAAAATAAAAAATATTAATATTTTATTATTTTATTATTTTTATTTTAAAAAACTTTAAAAAAATAATTTATTTTATTAAAATAATAGTGCCACGTCAGCAACTGTTAAGATTTAACAGAAAAAATAACGGCAGGGACTAAAATGCTCCTTATCTCAAACCTCAGGGGTATTTTTGTTGAGTTTGAAAACTCAAGGACCTAAGTGTCACTTAACCCAAACCTCAGGGACCAAAAGTGTATTTTTCCCTTAATATTATTATATACAAAGTATTTATTTATGTTTAATTTAGTAGATCACCCTCTGTACTTTGGAACCTTATTGAATAACTACACTATATACACATTGTCCAACTCCAAAGTTATGATTCTTCTTTCATATAATCTTGGGAAAAATACACTTTTAGTCCCTAGGTTTGAGTTAGGTTTTATTTTGGTCCATGAGTTTTCAAACTCAACAATTTAGTCCCTGAGGTTTGATTTTATTTTCATTTTGGTCCCTCCATCCATTTTTCCGTTAAAAACTAACGGTTTGCTAACGTGGCACTAATTTTTTTATTTAAAAAAATTATTTTTTAATTTTTTAAAATAAAAATATATTATTATTTTTAATTCTTTATTTCCTTCCCCTCTCTCTCCTTTTTCTACTTCTTCTTCTCCAAGCAGACTCTTCTCCTTCTTTAAGCACACCGGACGGCGGCGGTCGACGACCGCTGCTCGACGGCAGCCGACCGCCACCGGTGACTTTTTTTTTTTAAAAAAAAAAAATCTTTCTTTCTTCTTCTCTCTTTCTCTCTCCCCCACCATCTCCTCCTCTCTTTCTTTCCCTCACCGTTCCTCTCTCTCTCACCGTCGTCCCTCTCTTTCGCTCCTCATCATCCCTCCCTCTTTCTCACCGTCGTCTGAACTATTGTTGCACTATCGTGGGTCGATGGGTTCGCGTGGGTTTGTGAGTTCCATATCTGAAGTTCGTGGGTCTCGATCGGGGAGGAAAAAATGAAGGTCGCGCGTGTGAAGACGTTCGTGGGTCTTGATCTGGAGGGAAAATGAAGGTCGCGCGTGTGAAGACGTTCGTGGGTCTCGATCTGGAGGGAAAATGAAGGTCGCGCTTGTGAAGACGTTCGTGGGTCTCTATCTGGAGGAAAAAATGAAGACCGGCTGTGAAAGAGTTCCAGATCTGTGCTGGCTGGGTTGAAATCGTCGATGATGAGAGAGTTCCAGATCTGTTCGGCACCCATGAACAACTTCTTCGTCAGCCGTTGAAATTGTCGGGCTGGGTTGAAACCTGCGAGTGAGGGACGGTGAGTAAATTCCAGCACACACGGTGAGAGAGGGACGACGATGAGAGAGAGGAACGGTGGGGGAAAGAAAGGGAGGGATGGTGAGAGAGGAAGAGATGGTGAGGGAGAGAGAAAGAGAGAAGAAGAAAGGAAAAAAAAGATGGAGATGAAGGGAAAAGAGAAGGAGAAGATGAAGTGGTAAAAGAAGAAGGGGAGGAAGAGAGAAGTAATAAAATAATAATAATAATAATATTTTTATTATTTTAATATATTTTTATTTAAAAATTCTTTAAAATATTTTTTAAATAAAATAAATAGTGTCACGTCATCGGTCCGTTAGTTTTTAACGGAAAAATGGATGGAGGGACCAAAATGAAACTAAAATCAAACCTTAGGGACTAAATTGTTGAGTTAGAAAACTCTGGGACCAAAATGAAACCTAACTCAAACCTCAGGGACTAAAAGTGTATTTTTCCCTATAATCTTATTTACATAGTATTTGTTATATGGTTGTATTGTCCGATCATATAACAAATACTAATTATTTGTATTATATATGTTGTATACTTATTCCTCAATTGCAATAATGTGATCTTTTTTTCATGATCTTACTTTTTTTTTTAGGATAATAGAAATTTATAGTGCCACTTGGGAAAAAGAAACACGATCAGCTTCAACCAATGATACAAGCCATCCTGGGAAAGAATTTACCCAGATCTCACTAATTCCTATCATTCTAGCTCTTTTAACTAAACTATCTACCACAATATTTATCTTTCTCAGAATATAAGAAAATTAAATAGTAGAAAAATAAGAAAGAATAAGCCAGATGGCCTCCACCAAAGCTTCTACCTCGCCCCACACCTCAAACTCCTTCAAAACCAGTCTAATTGCTTGGGCACAATCAGACTTTATCAGTACTTTCTCGCAATTTAACGATTTAGCCAAATTAATCCCCTCAAAATAGCTTTTAGTTCAACGATAGGGCCTTGGAAATCCAGATCGATGAAGGATGAGGAAACACCCACAACATCTCCATACGAATTTCTGCAGATAGCTCTAATTCCTGTGGAAGGAGGATAAGATTTCCATGCTGCATCTACATTGATTTTCCAAAAGTTTTCATCATGGGGCATCCAATATTGAATCGAAGAACCTTGATTCGATTGTGGGATCAAGTCATCATCTGACTTCGATTTCAATTTTTTTTTCGGAAAAATCTTTAGGTAATCCAAGCTCCATTCACTTCAAACACTTTAAGTAAGTATTGTTTCTCCATGAATTGCTTTATTTTTGCCGTTCCAGATAGCCCAACTAGTGACTACAACTATTTCAAGCTTATCTAAGGATAAATTGGCAAAAACCTTCATCCATCTATCCAGACAGCTATCGTTGAAATCTTCTCTCAGGTACACTTCATTTATTGTGATTCTTCAGATCTATTTGACTCGGTAGCAGTAAATAGCATGGTTAGTAGATTTCACATGATTATTGCAAATAGGACAATCTATAGTAATATTCATTCCTCTTTTAATTTTAGATTAAGCTTTGTAGGGGAGCATTTCGTTTACAACTTTCCAGCAAAAATGCTTTATTTTGGAAGGAAAATTTAGTTTCCAAATTCTATTCCAAATTGTAGTCATCACATTATTACTAGAGGATGCTTCTTCAATTTTGGCTTTCATAAATAATTTGTATCCATTTTTCACTGTATATTTCCCAGTTCGGTCATAATGTCATATAAGTGTTGGGTTTTATGCCCTAAAACTCGTAGATAGTAAACGTAAACTATTAATTGTTCTCAATAAAACGTCATTTATTGTTATTCTATAAAGTGTTGTGGAATTATTAGTTGTTTTATCTTAAATAACCCTGAATCCAATAAACTAACATCCTAGGTTGTTACATGAGTCTTGAACTGTATGTGAAGACATACGGGGATCAGTGTTCAGGATACAGCCTGAAGGGTCTATAGTGTAAGGATAAGGTTGGGTACCTTATCCTGGTAACACTATGTATACGACCCACTTTGTATTTGATACAAACGCAATGATCCAACGTGTTCGTGTAGGGGACACGCAAGTGGGGGTATCCTATGCAATGAGTTTGCATAAAATCGGACCGCGAAATAGTAACCACTAGATGTAACTCTGTTGACTAGTAAAGTTTCTATTTCACTAGGATGACCTAGGCAACTTAGTCTCAATCCTAAGTGTATTATGAACTCCTCTTCGCGATCCTTTGGGGACAAGGCTGAGTGGGTGGCTGGAAACATAATCACACAAAATGGAATTCACTTCTTCCCGATTTCAGGGTAAGTAGATGAGTGTTCCATTAAGTGGTGTCTCCAGGTCTTGAACAAAGGGTCCTACCCTCTCACTGGCACGAAAGGGGTAACTGTTTATTGGTTGAACCATAAACAAGTTGTTCATTAGAGGAACAATGGTACTTAAGGATATAGAGGTAACCCAGGGGTAAAACGGTAATTTGACTCGACTGGTGTTACGAACACTCGTGAAGGACTAACTTGTTGTTATTGGTTTGTATCCATGGACCTAGAAATATTCTGCAATGAGAAGAGTGTAGTTGTGGTTCTATGGTGGATTGTACCCACAATTAACGAACATTGATTAATTTGGTTAATGAGTTTAGCCAATTAATCCATATCGTTGGAGCTTATGATCTGTAGGTCCATTAGGTCCCACTAGTAGCTCGTAAAGGGTAATTGAGGAAATTGAGTCTTGATTAATAAGGGAAATAATATAATGTATGATGATACATTATAATATAAATTTAATTTTGGATATGATTCAAATTTAATTAAATATTTGAATGAGTTCAAATATTAATATGAATTAGATTCATATTTAAACTATAGGTTATGTGGGAGATGTTCATTTAAATATGATTTAAATGAAATGATTTAATTGATTATTTAATTAAATAAATCTCAATCCCATTACAACTAGAAATAGTAATTAATTAAATATATCCCTACCCTATTACGAATAGGAAAGGGAAATGACATTCCATATAAGTCATAGAATGCCTCTCAGTTGATTTATTCATAACAATTTCAATTCATTGAATTCTTCCTAAAATCAAGAAGAAGGTTCTCACTGCCTTGGCCTCAAATTCCCTAGAGAATATCAGTGCTTCCCTGTGGTAGTGTTCCAAGTTGTTGGTGATTATTTCTCAAGCAACTGGTAAAATTAATATGAGTCGTCAATGAGAGTAAGTAACTCATTACTTTGTGTAAATTAGAATTAGATTCTATAATTTTTCAACATACTTAACCTAGATATACAATAGATTATGAATGTATGTATGTTGCTAGTGTATTGGTATTTCATGATTCTAAATTAATTTCGAATTGTTCCTAAACCGCTTCCTCTGTGTCGGGACCCTCGTCCCTACAATAAGGTTGTCCTCTAGATTCATATTGACTGGAATTCTTCTAATAACCTCACAATCTTCAACTAAAACCCCTTCTGAAAGTTTTTCATTGTTCCAATTCCTAGTGGAATCAATGAATTCAGAGACATTCTTATTAAAGTAAGTCATATCAATACATATTGGCTTAAAAGTACTTTCCTTAGGGATCCATGGATCTTTGAACATTGCAATCGAGCTTCCATTTCCTACCATGTATATGATTCCTTTTCTAAGTAATTCTCTACCCCAAATAAGGCTTCTCCATAGATAGGATGGTTTGTTACCTAATTCAGCACAGAGAATATTACAATTTTTAATTTGCACTTGCTTTGCTAAAAGGGCTTGGTTGAACCCCTCCATATCCCTAAAATTAAGCCCCCCTAGACTCTTAACAAGCAAAGCTTCTCCCATTTGCACCAATTCATTTTCCTTTTGCTATTATGATGGGACCAAATTGTCCCTATTTTTTTCTTAATCTTGCTAGTTTTACGATAATTACTTTGCTTTAAGTTGTATTTTGTAGGTGTTTGGTGTCAAGCGCTTCTCGGGAGCCCATATTTGAAATTGGCTTTAATTCGAGGAAATTAACGTGGTTTTGATCCATCTTGAAGTCCAACGGACGTCGAGACGGTGAAAAGACCAAAGCGGAGCACTCGAGACTCAAAAACAACGTCAAAAGGATCAAGAATTGATGCAGCCAAACAAGGAAGACCAGAAAGGTGGCGTCTCGATGCCACCTCACGGCGTCTCAACGCTTCAAATTTGAAGGAACGACTGAAACACCGTCGGCGTCGAGATGCCACCTCGTTATTTAAATAGTCATGTTTGCTATTTAGGTCATAACTTCTTGGAGGTCCAGAAGCCGTTTTCCTCTTTTTCTCTTGGGTTTACTCTGATTTCTTCATCCTTCATCTGTATTTAATAGTTTTTAGGTAGTCTAGGTTGGTTTCTCGAGCCTTAGGCTTGGATTAGACTTGTCTATGGTTGTCTAAGCACTGTTCGCTATAGTTGGAACCTCGAGATTGTAAGTACATTTGTCTTTTTATGAGATCTTGGAGTTTTCTAAACTGAATGGTTATTTATCTTGAGTTTTCTGAGCTTTATGCATGATGTATTCGTTGTTTGTGGCTTTAGATTCCCGCTTTTATAATTAGCATGTGCAGTAGGTTAGATTGACTCTCTAACTCGTAGCTCGTATGTTAATAATTCGCTAAGGAACCAATTTCCAAGTAGCTAATGGATGGTTAGTTCAATAGTTAGCACATAGATTGATTCGTGGGCACGGGTCCCAAGAGCAGTTCACTGACTTTGTTGCTTGACACGATAGGTCTAGGGTCTAAGTCGATATTTGTAATTAATTAGATTTCCCCTGATTGATTATGGGTATTCTAGCCTAGGGCAACAATTAGTTAATTTATTAATCGTGCCCAGGTTAATTAATTAATCAATTACATGTTGGTTCAACGGGTTCATTGGGTTAGCGCTCTAGGGGTATCTTGATCTTAATGCAGTTACTTAATTAATTGACTTTGACAGGTTCGTGAGGTTAGTTAATTAGTATCTAGTAATTAAGTCGATGGACAGTGGGATTGAGTCAATTGATTTAGAGTACCAATTAGGCAAGCATGCAAATAAATCAATATCTGTTAATCAATGAATAAAAAGTAAATGTACTAATCCCGAGTATCCCCAACTACAGTGAGTGGCAAGGTGAGATTAGCCAACCCCCCTATTTACTTTTCTGCCATTTAATTTCCACCATTTACTTTCTCGCAATTTTATTTTCCCTGTTAATTTAATGATCTTCTCCAACCCCACTTTTTATAACCAAGCATAAAAGAAATTAGAAGTAAGCCAGTTGTTCTCTGTGATTGACCCCAACCACTACTACTGCAAGTAGTTTAGTGTTCGTGGATTATAAATTTGCTTTGACACAAGCCCGAAACAAGCTCCGTCATATTACTAGAACCCCACCAAAACCTAGCAAAACTACTAGTAATCTCATCACAAAGGCCTTTAGGAAATCTAAAAATACTCATAGCATAGGATGGAATTGCTTGACCTACACTTTTGAGGAGAATTTCTTTGCCAGCTATCGAAAAAAGGGATCCCTTCCAACCTTGCACTGTTTTCCATACCTTGTCCATAATGAAACCAAAGTCTTTTGTTTTGTTTCTAGTTAAAACTAATGGAACCCCTAGATACTTACCAAAATCATCAACACTTTTAACTCCCAAAATACTACTAAGGAACAGTCTTCTATCACTGTTTGCCCTATTAGAAAACAAAAGTGCTGATTTTGAGTAGTTTATACTTTCTCCAAAGGCTATCTCATAGACCATTAGAATGTTTTAAGGGTATTTAGTTCCTGTGCGTTGGCTTTACAGAAAATCAGTCTGTCGTCCGCCAATAAAAGGTGGGAAATTAGAGTGCCATTAGAACACACCATACCTATCAATATACCACCTTGCCTTAAACCTCTATTTGAAACAAAATTTCCTTTTTAGTCACTGTTTATTAAAACTAAAAATCTAGCCGAAGAAACACATCTCATTATTAAGTTCACCCAAGATGAATCAAATCCTAGTCTAAGCAAAATTTCCTTAAGGTAAGGCCACTCAACTCTATCATTTGCTTTACTAACGTCAATTTTTAATGCGACCATATCCTTATTGATATATCTAAGGTTTTTAATCGCATTTATACGTTCGTGTCCAATCAGTATGTTATCAGTTATAAGTCTCCCCTAAATGAAAGCTTATTGAGACTCATAAATAATGTCTTCCAATACCTATTTCAATCAGTTTGCTATGGTTTTGGACACTATCTTATAGTTTACATTACATAGAATGATTGGCCTAAAATCACTTACCTCTTGAGGATTAGAAACTTTAGGGATTAAAACTATATTGGTTTTATTCCATTTCTCAATATTTTTCTTGTGATCTAGTATATCTAGGCATTTAGAGATCATTTTTTGTCCCACTTGTTGGGTTTTATGCCCTAAACCTCATAGATAGTAAATATAACATTTGACTGTTCATTAATAAAGTATTATTGATGTTTATTTCAATAAAGTGTTATTGTTTATTTTGTATTTATCTTTCCTAAATAACCCTAATCCAATAAACTAACATTCTAGGTTGTTGTATGAGTCTTGAACTGTATGTGGAGACATATGACGATCACTGTTCAATATACAACCTAAAGGGTCTATAGTATAGAGATAAGGTTGGGTACCTTATCCTTATGACACTATGGATACGACCTAATTTGTATTTGATACAAATGCAATGATCCAACGTGTTCGCGTAGGTGACATGCGAGTGAGGGTATCTTATGCAATGAGTTTGCATAAGACCAAACCGTGAAATAGTAATCATTAGATGTAACTCTGTTGACTAGTTAGGTTTCAATTTCAATAGGATGACCTGGAAAACTTAATCTCAATCTTGAGTGGATTGTGGACTCCTGTTCACGAGGGATTGTCCTTTGATTTGTATGGGTGAGAGTAGGCAGTACGCCGACTCAATAAGCCTACCATTTTGGGAACAAGACCGAGTGAGGGGCTGGGAACATAATCACAAAAGATGGAATTTACTCCTTCCCGACTTTAGTATAAGTAGATGCGTGTTCCCTTAAATGGTGTCTTCGGGTCTTGAACAAAGGGTCCTACCCTCTCACTGGTCCGAGAGGGGGTTTTTGTTTAATGGTTGGACCATAAACAAATTGTTCATTAGATGAGCACCGGTACTTAAGGATGTAGAGGTAACCTAGGGTTAAAACGGTAATTTAACCCAACTGGTGTTACGAACACTCGTTGATAGGACCGATTTGGTCATATTTATTTAATCCTAATCATGCTAGTTTTGTGTTTAATCGTGTGCTTAATCGATATGTTTTGTAGGATTTTGAGAGCAAGAGATTCCGAGAGTCAATATTCCAATTTGGTGTTAATTTGAGGGAATTAAGAAGGTTTTGAGCTGACTTGAAGTCCACAAGATGACGAGGAGGTGGAAAGACCGAAGTGGAACGTTCAAGCCTCGAATTTAGAGTCAAATGCATTCAAAATGTTGCAGCCAAGCCAGTAGACCCGAGAGGTCAGCGTCAAGACGCTTCCACGATTCAAAACATGCGGCCACAAGGCACAGTGTCGAGACGTTGTTGGAAGATTATAAATATCCTCTTTTCCGATTCTAGGTCATTGTCAGTCGTTTTCTTTCGTTTTTGTTTTGTTCCTCTCTGATTCCTCTGTACTTTCTCTATAGTTCTTAGTTTAGGTTAGTTTAGGTTGTTTTATCAAGCCTTTGGGCTTAGATTAGGCTCGTCTATGGAACCTTGGATTTGTAAGTACTTTATATTTTCATGAGATTTATGTGCTTAATATATGTTTTGATTTCTGTTGTGATTTAGATTTCACTTTACTTTATTAGCATCCACAGTAGATTAGATTGACGCCCTAATTCGCAGCTTGCATGTTCGTAAATTAGCTAAGAAATTAATTTCCACGTTGTGAATGGAGTTTTAATTTGTAGTTAGCAATAGGCCGAATCATGAGCACGGGTCCCAAGAGCATTTCTCTGACATCATAGTTTACATGATAGGTCTAGGGTCTAAATCGATGTTTGTGATTAAATAAGGCTTTTCTTTTTTTGTTTTTTTATAAAAGGCTTTTCCAATTTAATTGTGAGCATACTAGCCTAGAGCACCAATTAATTAATTTATTGATCACAATCGGGTTAATTGTTAATTAATTGAATGTTCGTTCGACGGGTTAGTAGAATTAACGCTCTAGGGGTATATTGAACTTAATGCGATGATTTAATTGATTAATCTTGACAGGTTAGTAGGATTAATTAATTAATAATTAGGAATGGGTTCGATGGACGATGGACGATGGGATCGAATCGATTCACTTAAGAGTACCAATTGATAATCAATGAATGAAAATAAATGTACTGAAATCTGAGTGTCTCCAATTGTAGTAATCACCAAGGTGAGATTAACCAACCATCTTTTATTTCCTATCATTTAAATTCTCGCATTTTATTTTTCCCACATTTTAATTCCTTTCTGCAAACCCTCATTCGGTTACCCTTCAAACACGAAAGAATTTGGAAGTAAACCAGTTGTTTCCTATGATCGACTCCGGCCACTACTACTGCAAAGTAGTTTAGTAGTCGATGAATATAAATTTATTTGACACTCGAAGCCTCGACAACTCCAACCCGTCATTCGTGAAGGACTAACTTGATGTTATTGGTCTATCCCCGTGGACACATAAATATATTTGCAGTGAGAAGAGTGCAACTGTGGGTCTATAGTAGAGTGTACCCATAGTTAACAAACATTGATTAACTTGGTTAATGAGTTTAGCCAATTAATCTCATATCGTTGGAGTTTTTTCTCTGTAGGTCCATTAGGTCCCACTAGTAGCTCATAAAAGATATTGAGGAAATTAAAGTAATTTGAAATGTTCAAATTTACTAAGGGAAATAATATAATGTACATAGATAATAAAGTTTATATTTTAATTAAACTTTATAATATAAATTTATTTTGTATTTGATTCCAAATTAATTTAAGGGGGAATTAAATATTTGAAGGGGTTCAATATTAATTTTAATATGAATTGAGTTCATATTAAAACTATAGGTTTTTTTTTTAGTACATCAACATGTGGGGGTGGGGGATTCGAACCTCTGACCTTTTGGTCGAGGGAACATGTCAATTACCACTGAGCTTTGCTCGCTTTGGCCATATTAAAACTATAGGTTAAAATTAATGTGCATTAGATGCACATTAAAACTATAGGTTACATGAGATGAATATAATTGAATATGATTCAATTATAGGGTTAAATTAAATATATAATATTTAATTTAATGATTAATTAATTGGTGAATTAATTAATCATTTAATTTAATTTAATTTAAATTGATTTGATTTAATTAAATTAATTGAATTAAAAACTATAGGTTGTGGGAGATGTTCATTTAAATATGTTTTAATTGAAATAGTTAATTAAATTTGATTTAATTAATTATTAATTAATTGATTTTTATTTAATTAATTAATTTATTTTAATTAAATTAAATTCAAACCCGATAACCAAAATTGGTTATCAGGAAAACATGGATGGTCCACGATTAATTCCCCTTCTAACCGTTCGACCTACATGCAAGGGAGGTTATCCTGCTTCTCCCTCTTCTGGCATGATGTGAAGGGAATGAGAGCCCTCGGCGTAGCGGAAGACGTGGGCGTGTGGACAGAACGTACTCAGAGTCTTAGATTCTAATTGAAATAACAATACAATTTGCAAAAGAATACAACAATAAAACTATATTTAAGGTGCTGTAAAATAGTTATAAACATGTTTTTTAATTAATCTAGATCTAATCTAGATGATCCTAGTGATCAAAGTTTTCAAGAAAAACTTATTTTTGTAGAAAGTCTTGATCGATTCCCCTTTTCTTGCTAGTGAGATCGAAAACACAGCAACCTTCTTGTGCGAAAACCACCAATTGGTTACACCAGTATATCTCTGAGACTACTGGAGGCAGGAGACTGATGGGAGTCTTTTAGGAGAGATCTCTGAGAGAATGAGAATGAATGAAATGTCTTTCACCCCACCCAAGGGGTCCTATATATAGGTAAAGGTCTATGAATAAGTTCAAATGTATTATCTTATTCATATCTAATTTTAATAAATAATTAATTAATTCCATAGATAATTAATTACCCAATTAAATATCACATATTTAATCTTAGGGATTTTATTAAAATTTAAATTAATATGAATCCAATTCATATTTAATTATTTGAACGCTTTCAAATATTTTCTCTCAACATACATTATATGAATCCCCTAAATAAATTGAACACTTTCTATTTACAATTTATACTTAATTGCCTCAAGTCTCTTTACAAGCTACGAGTGAGACCTAATGGACCTACAGATCAGAAGCTCCAACGATACGAGACTAATTGACGAAACTCATTAACAAAGTTAGTCCCCATTCGTTAACTGTGGGTCACTCCATTAAAGACCCAAAGTTGCACTCTTCTCACTGCAGAATATTTTTTCTGTCCACGAATATTGACCAATAACGGCAAGTCAGTACTTCACGTGTGTTCGTACCCCAGCTAGGTCAAATTACCGTTTTACCCCTAGGTTACATCTTTGTCCTTAAGTCCCCAGTGCTCCTCTAATGAACAACCTGTTTGAGGTCCAACCAACAAATAGAAGTCCATCTCGTGCCATAGAGAGAGTAGGGCCCATTGTTCAAGACCCGAAGACACCACTTAAGAAAACACACCTCTACTTACCCTAGAGTTGGGAAGGAGTGAATTCCATCTTGTGTGATTATGTTCCCAGCTCCCCACTCAGTATTGTCCCCAAAATGGTAGGCTTATTGAGTCGGCGTGCATGCCACTCTCACCCATACAAATCAAAGGACAACCCCTTGTGAACATGAGTCCATAATGTTGGGCTTTATGCCATAAAACTCGTAGATAGTGAATGTAAACGTTCACCAAATATTAATGAAATAATATTGATATATTTTTCCATTAATTGTTATAAGTTATTTTATATTTGTCTTTGCCTAAAATAACCATAATCCAATAAACTAGACATCCTAGGCTGTAATATGAGTCTTGAACTATATGTAGCGACATATAGGGATCACGGTTCAAGAAACAGCCTAAATGGTCTATAGTATAGGGATAAGACTTGGTGTCTTATCATGGTGACACTATGGATACGACCCACTTTATATTTGATACAAACGCTATGATCCAACGCGTTCATGTAGGAGACATGTGAGTGGGGGTATCCTATGCAATGAATTTGCATAAGATCGGACCGCGAAATAGTAACCACTGGTTATAACACCGTTAATTAGTTGGTTTCTATTTCACTAGGACGACCTACACAACTTGGTCTTAATCCTGAGTTGATTATGGACTCCTGCTCATGACGGATTGTTCTTTGATTTGTATGGTGAGAATGGCCAATACGCTGACTAAATAAGCCTACCATTTTGGGGACAAGACCGAGTGGGGAGCTGGGAACATAATCATACAAGAAGGAATTCACTCATTTCCGACTTTAGGGAAGCAGATGAGTGTTCTCTTAAGTGGTGACTCCGAGTCTTGAACAAAGGGCCCTACCCTCTCAATGGCACGAGAGGGTTTTCTGTTTGATGGTTGGACCACAAACAGGTTGTTCATTAGAGGAGAACTGTGTTGGGATTTATGCCCTAAAACTCGTAGATAGTGAATGTAACCGTTGACCGGATATTAATGAAATAATATTGATATATTTTTTCCATTAATTGTTATTAGTTATTTTATTTTTGTCTTTGCCTAATAATAACCCTAATCCAATAAACTAGACATCCAAGGCTGTAATATGAGTCTTGAACTATATGTAGCGACATATGGGATCATTGTTCAAGAAACAGCCTAAAGGGTCTATAGTATAGGGATAAGACTGGGTGCCTTATCCTGGTGACACTATGGATACGGCCCACTTTGTATTTGATACAAACGCTGCGATCCAACGCGTTCATGTAGGAGACATGCGAGTGGGGGTATCCTATGCAATGAGTTTGCATAAGACCGGACCGCGAAATAGTAACCACTAGTTATAACACCGTTGACTAGTTGGTTTTCTATTTCACTAGGACGACCGAGACAACTTAGTCTTAATCCTGAGTTGATTATGGACTCCTGCTCATGAGAGACTGTCCTTTGATTTGCATGGGTGAGAGTGGCCAATACGCCGACTCAATAAGCCTACCACTTTGGGGACAAGATCGAATGGGGAGCTGGGAACATAATCGTACAAGATGGAATTCACTCCTTCCCGACTTTAGGGAAGCAGATGAGTGTTCCCTTAAGTGGTTACTCCGAGTCTTGAACAAAGGGCCCTACCCTCTCAATGGCACGAGAGGGTTTTCTGTTTAATGGTTGGACCATAAACAGATTGTTCATTAGAGGAGAATTGGTACTTAAGGAAATAGAGGTGACCCAGGGGTAAAACGGTAATTTGACCCAGCTGGGGTTACGGACACTCGTGAAGGACTAACTAGTCGATATTGGTCTAAGTTCCGTGGACACAGAAAATATGTCTGCAGTGAGAAGAGTGCAACTGTGAGTCTATAGTGGAATGTACACACAGTTAACGAATATTGATTATTGTGGTTAATGAGTTTAACCAATTAATCTCACATCGTTGGAGCTTCTGATCTGCAGGTCCATTAGGTCCCACTGGTAGCTCGTAAAGTAATTTGAGGCAACTAAGTAATTAAATTGAAGATGTTCAATTTACTAAGGGAAATAAATATAATATATATTGATATATTATTATGAGAGAAATTAATATTTGAAAAGTTCAAATATAAATTTATGGAAGATTGAAAAGAATTAATTTAAGTCCTAAAAGTGTTTGGGCAAAATTAATTAATTCAAGGCCGGAAATTAAATATGTGATATTTAATTTGGTGGTTAATTAATTAAAGAATTCATTAACCATGAATTAATCAATTATGTAAATAATTAATCACTTAAGGAAGTGATTAATCATTTATGGGAATGATCTAATTACTTATGGAAGAAATTAGTCATTTATGGAAAAGATTAATCAATTGGGAATTGATTGATCATGATTGATTAATTAAGGAATAAAGATTGAATCAATTTTGGAAAAGATTGATTTAATTGAATATTTTATTCATGGCCTCTCTTCTATAAATAGAACACTAGACCTAATTGGTCAGGACACTTGACACTCTTGAAAGACAAGACCTAGAATTCTCTCTAGCCTCCCTCTTAGAGAAAGACTCCCACAAGTCTTTGGCCTCCTAGACTTAGAGACATACCGGTGTAACCTCTGTGGTTATTGTGTCAATCAAAGAAGAATTTCCAGCGAAGAATACCTTGAAGCCGCTGCTGCGTTTTCGTTCGTGGAGCTTCGTTGGCGAAGAACGGTCAAGTCTACAACGGAGGTTTGTAACGGTTCTTCCTCTTTTCTTTAGAAAAGTTTTAAAAATAAATTTAGATTTATTTTAGCATGTTTAAACCGATTTTACAGCGGCTTTAAAGTTAGTTTAAAGTTTTGTTTGAGTTTTCGTAACGGTTTTTTAATGTTAATTAATATACGGCGTAAGGTCCAATCGATGCGCTTCCGCTGCGTGGGGACTTTTATTCCCTTCAAACTGATACTTAAGGAAATAGAAGTAACCCAGGGGTAAAACGTTAATTTGACCCACCTAGTGTTACGAACACTCGTGAAGATCAACTAGTCGTTATTGGTTTATATCCGTGGACACAGAAAATATGTCTGCAGTGAGAAGAGTGCAACTGTGAGTCTATAATGGAGTGTACACACAGTTAACGAATATTGATTAATTGGTTAATGAGTTTGACCAATTAATCTCGCATCGTTGGAGCTTATGATCTGCAGGTCCATTAGGTCCCACTGGTAGCTCATAAAGTAATTTGAGGCAACTAAGTAATAAATGTAAATTGAAAGTGTTCAATTTACTAAGGGAAACTATATAATATATGTTTATATATTATTATGAGAGAATTTAATATTTGAAGAAATTCAAATATTAATATAAATTTGAGTCACATTAAATTTATGGAAGTTTGAAAGAGTTCAAATATGAATTAATTAATTTTAAGGCTTAAAATCTAATTGGGCAAAATTAATTAATTCAAGGCCGGAAATTAAATATGTGATATTTAATTAATTGTTAATTAATTAAAGAATTAATTAATCGGGTATTAATCAATTATGGAAATGATTAAATTACTTATGGAAGTGATCAATCATTTATGGAAATGATCAAACCACTCATGGAAGTGGGCAATCATTTATGGAAAAGATTAATCAATTATGCAATTGATTAATTATGGAATTGGTTAATTATGGATTAAGATTGAATCAATTTTGGAAAAGATTGATTTAATTGAATATTTTATTCATGATCTCTCTTCTATAAATAGAACACTAGACCTAATTGGTCAAGTGGTCATGCTAAGCCATCTCGCTCACAAGATAAGCTTAGAATTCTCTCTAACCTCCCCCTTGGAGAAAGACTTCCACCATTCTTTTGCCTCCTAGACTTAGAGACATATCGGTGTAACCTCTGTGGTTATTGTGTCTTTGTAGAAAATTTCCAGCGAAGAAATCAAGAAAGAGTCGCTGCGTTTTCGTTCGTTGGAGCATCGTTAGCGAAGAACGGTTAAGTTTACAACGAAGTTTTGTAACGGTTCTTTTCCCTTTTCTTTAGAAAAACATGAGAATAAAAATAGTTTTTATTTTCAAACAATTTTCAGCATGTTTTTAGCGTATTCAGCGACTTTAAAGTGTGTTTAAAATTTTATTTTGCCTTTTCGTAACGGTATTTTAATATTAATTAATATACGGAGTAAGGTCCCTTTGATGCGCTTCCGCTGCATGGGGGCTTTCATCCCCACAATCTACGCGTCGGCAGAAATAGCCCCTACAACATTTCTGTTGATGCATAGACCCACGCGTCGGTCGAGATCATTTCTTCCGACGCGTAAGTCAACGCGTCGGTGATGTGGAATTTTCCTACCGCAGGCGCGGGTCAAGTAATAATAAAGTGATTTTGCAATCGAGTGTCGTCCTCTGGATTGGATTTTTAAGTTAAATTAACTACCATGAATATTCTTGCTCAATTTTATTTAGGGACCGAAAAGTAGTGAGTTTTGGAAACAAAGAATATGCAAATTAAAGATGTGAAATTCAATTGAGAGAATACTTAGGGAATTGATTTCGTCAATTTAATCTAGGATTGATTTTAGGGAATGAATTATAACGCACAATGGTTTTATGAGTCTAAGAACCTTTAATCACAACTACCTCTCCCGAGTATAATTGATTCTCATGCAAATTAACTAACTTGATATCCCTATCTAAGTTCTTTAATATGCAAGACATTTAGTTCTTTTTTACCAATTCTAAAGTTACTCTAAATTCCGTCACTATTTTAGAAATTCTACTTTAGTCATGCAATCTTAATTAAGTCTACGCTAAATCCCCTCTCCCGAGCAGACTCAACACTTAGATCATTCAACTAATGGCCAATTAATTGAAAGCATTAAATTAAGAATGCAAACATAAAACAATTGCACAATTCTACCCATAAATCAATCCATAAACTAAAAGGACTACATCAATCCCTAAGTAACAAGTTTAGCTACCCATACAAGGCATTACAAGATAAACTAAGCATGAAAAAACCATAAAAACTAACGAAAGTAAAAGGGAAAGAAGATTAAACACTCGGTGGCCGAGACCGCACGTCCCCGTCACAATCTCCACGAACAAAGTCTTCAATCACGCTCTCCACCACTTGCTTCAGCTTCCAAAGAGGGTTTTTTCTCTCTGTTTTCGGCTCAAAATCTCCCAAAAGAAGTCCCACAATCAGCCCTAATCGCAATTTTTAAATAAGACAAAAATTGGTCGTAACGTCGCGACGCTGTCGCGATATTACGAATCTGGACGACATGGAGCAAGTGAAATGAGGTAGAAAGCCTTTGAGAAAATGTGCTCAAACCATTATTGTCATCTTTCTGGGAAATCGTGACTCTTCATCCTATTAAAGAAAATCTATGTTAGAGGATCAATTATTCCCGCTTTTATCAGATCAATGTGTAGCTTGTTAGAACATTCTTGAATACATACAAAAAAATTTATTGCTTTAGATTTTTGTGCCTATACACTTATGGAATGGCCAAACCTATATGTTGGTGCAATTTGAACAATAGCAATATTTTTTTTACCATTTTCAGATGCAAACCCTTTGATAATTCATATGGTTGGTGCTTGCTAGTACACGTTTATTAATTTCATTTTTTCACAAAACATTATGAAATTTGAACTTAAGCTAGAGCTTGTTTAGGGTTGGATATTGGTAGAAGATGATTCGAACCCTCTGATTCTTTCACAAAAAAAGGATTACACAGCGCCAGAAGGTAATTTGAACGCTCATCCAGCAGAGAAGTGCTTACCTAGGGAGGATTGGATGAAATGGGAAGCGAGAGAGAATACATGGTTTTGAAAGAATATATATAACCGAAGTTTCAGTTCATGCGTGGTTTAGTAAACAAGATATTTATTGCCTTGGAACGTTGGATTCAAACTATAAATAAAATGTGAACCAAATTCTAAGTATGTATAGGCTACCATATTATAACTTATATATGGCTTCATATTTTTAAATTACTTGTCCAAAATCACAATTAAATAAGCCTCTAAAAGAGGGAGAAATTGCAGATTTATGTTCCATTTGCAAGGCGTGGATTAAATCAATAATAGAAGAATGACAAATATGCTAAAATATTTTGGACCAAACCAACCGCACGACATCTGCTAATTCTCCCAAGACTTGGTTGTTTCTTCCAGTATTGTGATGTTCCTGCTGATCACTCCATCTAGAAATCGTGTTGTTTCTCAAAACTCCCTAACAAAAGCAAAAATCTTCAAAAAGAAGGCTTTGAACGTTGGAGAAGCTTACACTGCGATCGGTTCACTTACTGCGCTGGGAACATGAGCTTCAACCTGTAAAAAGGCATTTTTGTATCAACACATTTTGACGGGGAAGTATGAAATAATGTTTTTTTTTTTCAGTGACAGAAATATGATAAGAACCAGGGGAGGAATGTCTGAAATTGAATATCTCATTCAGTGAAGGGGGCTTGGATAATTCATGGACTATCAGTGCACTGGCAAGAAATGGACAAAATTCTAGTGTATGTATGAGTTGGATTCCATTGACACATTTGATATGGAAAGGGCAATCAATGGACAAGTCTTGTCGGATAAGCATGATTTAGAAAAGTGTTGAACTGACCTTAGCTGATTTAAATAGTTCATCAAGCACCTCAGATAGTGTTGGATGCGCATGAACCGCTAATTTAATATCCTGCATCAATATATGGTAAGTCAAATATGAGAGAATTTGAGAGAGAATTGTGCTTCGAATGCTTAAAGTCCGTAGGCTCGAGTTTTTTATCATTATTATTAAATCACATCAGTTAAACTAATCATTGTAGATTTTAGGCGTTCAGGCAGGATTATATATTCTTCTAGGGGGCAGGGTTGACAGTCTAGCACACAAAAGGATATTTGTTTCCACTGTGAAACTTACCTGAATGCGTGTTCCTAGTGCTATTGCGTTTGATGCTTCGTGGATAAGATCTGCGGCGTGCAAACCAAAAATATGAACTCCAAGTATCTCTCCATTGTCGGGTCTATATATCAACTGGATGAGGAGAAAATAATGGAATTATCATCAATGAAAACCATCGTCAAAATATCGTGGAAGAAAGGTGTGAAGAAGTTGCAGAAATATAACCTTGGCTAGACCCTCTCCTTCGTTTTCTGCAAGGGCCTTTGTGTTTGCCTTGAAACTTGTCTTGGCAACACTTACTTCAAATCCCTCCTTCTGAGCTTTCTCCCTGGCTTGAGGCTGCAACAATTATGCATTTTAGATATTGAAACTTAAGTACTGATGATCAAATAGGGAAAAGGGCTTGATAAGATGTAAAGGGAAGAATTTTGTGCTCACTGTTAACCTAATTGAACAAACATAATATAATGTAATCAATATCGATTAATAATGCAGATCAACATAAAAAGTTTCCATGATGATAATTTTACCTCAGTTAGTCCAACCATACTAATTTCAGGATGAGTGAAACAAGCTGCGGGGACGCTTAAATGATTGAGCACATGATCCCTCCCAGTAACTTGTTCAACCACTATGAAAAGGTTCGTGCTACATAGTTAATTGTTTAGTTGGAGTTTACGGCACTGATAATAATTGGATGGCAACTTCTTACCCGAAATGCCTTGTGCACTGGCTGCATGAGCAAGCATCATCTTCCCATTCGCATCACCAATGCAGTACACATGAGGAACCTAGCAAGTAAAATACGTGCCAACTATGATTATGACGATGGTAAAAATAAAAGGTTAGTCAAAGTAAATTCTATGTACTAAGTACCAGTTTTCCATTTGCGTCTATCACTCTCATGCGCTCATCAACAGGAACGAAACCACGTTGCGTGACCACATTGATCTACAAATAAATAAGAAAGTTTTGAAATTGCCTACCATATCAGCAAACAGCTAGAAACGGCCTAAATTAAATTAGTACTTGAGGAGACGTACATTCTCTAATCCAAGACCGTTGGTGAATGGGGCCCTTCCAGTTGCAATCAATGCTGCATCTACCTGTTGCAAGGGAGCAAAACAAAAAAAAAAGAGGCTCAATATTTCACGATAGTATCAACAGTGCAACCAATGCCTTCACAACAGATAACGGCATTTATTCTTGCAATGCAGAGATGGAGTTGAAGAATGGAAGTTAGTTTTCCCATCCCCCAGAGCTTATGAATATTTGGGAAAACTATGTAAACCAGTTTTCCCATTTGAGCATCATCAGAATAAAGAGAAATTGCAGGAGAAAGTAGATAGGTACTGTTCTCCAGTACAGACAGTTACCAAAAATATGAGTTACCTCTAGAGTATCTTTAGGTTCCTTAGTCTTTGCATCTATAAGCTCTATAGTAACTGGCTTCCCGTCCTTTGCTGGAGTAATCTTTATAACAACACCAAAGCAAACACAAGCCAATTTCAAAAATATGCAAAAGAAAAGGGAAAAAAAATCTTAGATGCTGAAGTACAAAAATATGCATAACCTTAGATGCAAATACTCCAGTATGGTAATCAATTTTCCGTGGATTTATTAAAACCCTTTGGGCCAATTTTCCAATCTCGGGATCAAATCCAGGCATAAGCTGATCAAGCGCTTCAATAAAGGTAACCTGCAAAGAATAACATTATGATGAACTACGTAGTCCAAGATATATTAAGCACTACTTATTCCCTTGTAAGAATAAGTGAAGAATTACATGGTTCACTATCAATTATAATAGATTGAAAGACTACTCCCCGCATCAGTCTTTGTATTCTTATATGTTATAAATACCTGGCTGTCTTTTGGAAGAAAAAGTTTGTTAATTTTTAGTCCCTTCTATTTTTGTTTGACATCCAAAAGATCTCTTTCTCCATGCCCACTAGGCTTTGTTATAGCATCTTTATTACAGAAAGAAATTCCTTTCTTCTAAGCTTCACTATACAATTATAAACCACAAAAAGGACAGCCTCATCAGGATGCTAATCAGAAAGTTCCAAACATGACTTTTCCCCCCTAGTATCAAACATGAAATAGGATTATACCGCCTTCTAAACTTAAACAATGTCCGGAAACTATTAAATTTCAGCCAATTTGTGTTCTTAATTGTTTAGATCCAAAAACTCAGCTGTCACATTTTCCACAGTGCAGTACATGAATTAAGATATAGCAACAAATATTCAACCAAAAAGTTAACAGTAACAGGTTTAGGAGAGCTTCAAGTAATGCCTTCACATTTCTTATTGATTTGTGCATGCCTCACGTAACCAAGCAACAAATTCAAAACAAGTTAAAATACTGGACAACACTGGGAATTAGGTCTTCTAATCTGTAGAGAAAACCAACCTCACTTCCTAGGGCAGTATATACATCGCTGAACTCAAGACCAATATAGCCACTCCCAACAATAGCGATCCACTCAGGAACAAATTCCAGTTTTAGTGCATGGTCACTGGTAATAACAGTCTTCCCTGTAAAAACCGTCAATTAAAAAGTGCCCATACAATTAGTTAAAGTCAACAATTCCAAGCAATATCTAAATGCACCTACTTTCTCCAAATTCTGAGAAAAGTGCATCTTAAAAGCAAAGTGGGGTACCTAACTCCACCAAATTCTTCAAAAGCTAAAAATTATTCTCTCTACGAAAGACAGAAAGAAGTCCATTCCATCATCCCACTTAATCAAACTTTAAACATTAACAAAAATCAAAGCGGCAGGCTGTAGTTTTAGCAAATCTAGCATTTTACTAAATTTTCATATCCTTGAAGACAATACTTTGTTTTCATGGACTTTTATATTATACATCCACTGATGATATGAAATTAACATTTACCACCTCCATAAATGAGGTTTAAGAATTCTAATTGAAAATTTCCAACCTTGTCTGGCGTAACTTAAAGTAGTCACGTGATAATAAGCCAATGACTGAAAAGTCAAGAACAAACAGCTTCATTCAAATTTGTGTCTTTGGCATGGCTTTGCACCCCAAGATTTCAAGAACTCAAACAATTGATAAGGTTCAAACTAGTTATATGGACGAGGAAAGGAGGAAGAGGAAGATGAATGTTTACCATCAACTTCAATGCCCTTTGGAACAAATGGGACAGAACCAGTAGCAATGATTATGTCTTTTGCAGTAACTATTTTGCCAGAAGAACCAATCTGCACCTTTTGAGGGCCCTAAAAATACTCAATAAATGACACGAGATAAATTAGTGGATGGAAAACCACGAAAAAATTAATTGCTCAATATTATATGAGAGAATTAGTTGAATGTTGTAATCTTGATGATAGCTGACAGTTTTCAGAACGTGTTTTCAGAATCCAGATGAAAGATTCCAAGGAATGGGTCAAGTGATCAAGTTCAAGACTCAAGAAGACAAGAACCAACGATTTTAACAAATAGATCATGGGGTTAAATCTCAAGACAACATTGCAAATTGAGTGGTGACATGAGAAACAACAGTTACTATAAATTCGTCTAAAGCTACCAAAGAGAAAAACTTTTTTTTAATGAACACTCAAGTGAACTTACCAAAATTGTACCAACGCCAGTCAGTATATCTACTCCAAGGGCTTTCATTGAGTTGGTCAAGTTATTACGAATTTTTGAAGCAAGATTATTGGCATGATCGGCCACTCCTTGTCTATCATATCCAGCAGCTGACACCTATAGATAAGTTAAAATAAAGAATGGGAAGAAGTTAAAAGATAAATAGTAGTTGAACCACTCCAATCAACAAAACGATAATCAAGCACAAATGCAGTTGTGAAAAGATACGTATGAATAGCAATGATCCTTTAAAAATTAATGAATGTACTTCTTCTAAGTTCAAAATCTCCAGTACCTGCAAACCCAAAGCCTTCAAGTGATGTTCATTCTGAAGTTCACGCATCCTACCACTTACAGCCAGAAGAGCTTTAGAAGGAACACATCCTCTGTTTACGCATGTTCCACCCACCACATCTCCCTCTACTATGGCAGTTTTCAAGCCCTGCAGGAACAACATTCTAGAGAATTATATCTGTGTTGAATCCCTGATCAACAATATGTACGACCATTACTAGTGCCAGTCATTCACTATAAGAAAATATGAGCTGAGAAAAGGGAAACACAAAAATCAGATGGACAAGCTGGATTGAAGTCGTGCATCACGTATATTACCAAAATATTCAAATTTTCGTCCCAAATCATTTACCATATTGTCACTGAACAGTGATGATGACTGTATTAAAGCGACGAAAACAGCAGTAACTTGCGCTATAAATACAAGCAGAAACAACTTGAGCTGGCAACAAAAAGCAGAGTTCGAGCTACATTTGGAAACCCTTTTGGGTCGAACGAGCCATAAATGTAATAGAATAACAACGATCTGGGTTAACGTAACATACGCAAAGAATTGATACAACCAATTAACCAAACTCGAGCTCCAAGAGATTCCTCGAGAAATGAAAGAAAGGAGCAACCAAAGCTTCTTTTCCTACCTTCTCGACAGCGTGAAGCGCTGCTCCATGGCCACCAACACCAGCTCCAATAATGAGCAAATCGTAGTCGAATTTGGAGGGGCTTCCATTGCTGGACAGAGCAGCAGAGACCTTGCTCCTCGAGCGAGAGCCGGCCGAGATGTGAACTCTGTGGGAATCAGAGCGCTTGAGGGATGAAAATCCCAAGGCCTCACGCCTGAGGCCGCAGAAACGGAGATTGATGGGGGCGAAATCAATGGCGGAATTTGATCTGAGAGGGGCGAATGAAGAGGAGGAGATTGAGAGGGAGATTGAGGACTGCATTTCGAGAATGGTGTGGAGAAGATTTGAAGGCGGAATTTGTGAATTTGAGAGGGAGAGAGAGAGATCTGAATGGAAATGGGAATCAGTTTCTTGGGTTTTGAGAGCAGTTGGAGAGAGTAGCCTCGAAGAGTCCGTTGAGAGCGGGCGGATATAACAAAGTGCGGCGGATAGACATGGAGCCACTCTGCCGTCGTTAAAATTTCTAGTCCTGTACCTGGAAATTTACTACCATTTGACTCTCTTTTTCAAGATAAGTGAGTACGAGATTTTAACCACGGAGCTTTCCATCATTTTTTATCGGTTGACCTATCAAAATGTGTTTTGGTTAATTTGAAGACAGGAGATTAAAGTAAATAAGCTTTTTTTTTTAAATACTATTATTAAAGTAAATAAGGTTGTATTTTTTCAAAAAAAAAAAAAAAAAAAAAAAAAAAAAAGTAAATAAGGTTGTATTTCATATTTTTAGATATGTGTTTGATAGTAGAATCATCTAATGATATATTTATAAACCATAAACTATTTGTAGTTATCAACTAAATATTAAGTTGAATGTAAACTATTATGAACTAATTTTTTTTTTTTTGAAATACTATTATTAATTAATTTATAAACATGTTCTATGTTATAAAATTTATATAATTATTATTTTACAATATCATATAATTTATAGTACGGTACACTATAATGAATTGATTTTATAATATGAAATACTATATTTATTAAAGTTTTTATTTTTTAATTTATTTTTGCATTTAAACCTTCTAAATTCAAATTTTGGATAAACTAAAAACATTATTAAAAGAAATATATTTTTCATAATTTCCACGGTCTGGATCACATAATCTGAAAACGGTTTTTTAAAATACATCGGTCTAACGCATATTCATTAAATTCAATCAATTCAAAAATATAAAACATACTTTGGATAACATACTAAACAGATCCTAAAACTTTATTAGGATCTATAGTTTTGAGAGGAAATATATCTTCACATGTCATGTTTGGAACCCCTTGATTTTGAAGGAATAACTGATTTTTCAAATCAATTATGTTATCTTTACTATATTAAAAAGTGAGGATCTTGAAAAAACTTTTTTGGACACTTTTGTCCTTTCTTTAATTTACTAATTTACAATTTTACCATTAAAGAATAATTATAAATAGTAAATTAATTAATTAATAATTAATTATCAATAATAAATGTGTAGGATTTACTAAAAGGTTGGAATGCAAAAAGTTTTTCCTACAATTTTTTTTTTGAGAAGTCCTACAACCTTTTTAAATTATAAGTCATAATGAAATTTTATAGGTTATAGAATTTAAAAGGTTTTGTAACTCTCATTTTCTACTACTATAAAATGGAGTTTTTTTCACCATTTTCTTCACCAACACTTAGTTTCATTCTTTCTTTATTTTTGTTATCTTTGTTTTCTTTGCTCTCCAAAGTCTCTTCAATCTTCAAAACATCTCGAGATGTTGGTGTGGTGTATTCAAATTGCAAAGGTTTCATGAGGGGTGGTATATATATTCAAATTGCAAGGGAATGCATGCATGTGTCAAATTTATATCTTAGATCCTAGGCTTTTGACATTGCAACTCCAATTTGATGAAGTTGAAGAATTGTATTTGTATATCAATATTTATCAAGTGAGCAAATCTATTTTATGAAATGAGTGTATATCTAAGATTTTTTTTTTTTTTGTTAATATTCATTTTTGTTATTGTTCTTATATCATTCATGTTTTTTTATTAATAATATTTGTTGAAAAATAAATTTTATTGCATCAATTACAAGTTTATATTTCTTTTGTTGAGAAAAAAATGTCTAACCTTAATGTCCTACAGAATTTTCAATTAATTATAAATAGTAAATTAATTATCAATAATAAATAAAAAAATTATTTTTTTAGACCATTTATGTTATTTGATCTATTTTTATGTTTATTAAGCATGTCATTTAATTCTAACGTTTAATAACATTAATTAATGAGAATGTGAAAAGGTGGAATATGAGAAGCTCTATCTCATTATTTCTATAATTTATTTTTCAAGATTTATGAGCTTATTTTTAATTATGTTTAATAGTGAAATTCCAAAGGTTTTGTAACTTTTATCTTCTACAACTATGTATAGAGCTCTCTTCAACAATATCTTTTACAAGGTTTTGAGTTTTCTCTTATATTTAGGTTTGCTTTTATTATGTCATTCATTGTTTTTGCTTTGCCTCATAACTTTTGTTGAATTCTTTATACTAACATTCTTCTTGATTTTCTTTTGTCGCAATATTGATCCTTGGTAATTTAAGAAAAGACTTGAAGATATACAAAAGAGAAGCTAGAAGAAATATTATTATTGTTAGGAATATACATTTTTTTTAAAAAAAAATTGTTGGCAGTAAATGAATAAATTCATTACAATAATTAAAAATAAATGGTACTTTCTCAAATTCTTCAAATTCCACTTTTTTAATCTCTCTCATGTTTATGATTATTTATTTTCTCATCCCACTTTTTGAAATGTTTTTTCAAATTCTTCAAATTCCACTTTTGTTCTCTTTCTCATTCGTCTCATTATTTCTCTCTCTCTAACTCTTGAGGAAGTATTAGTTGATAATTAAAAATTTTGAATGTGAACCATTAGAACATGAAACATTCTAATATGAATAACTTGAATATGAAAAGTTTATCATTTATTTTATTAAGTAACCATACAAATGTATGAATTTAATTATCTTAAAATTTTATGAATTTATATTTAATTACCATGAATAAGGAAATTTTAAAAGTTTTGTATTTTTGTTTATCTTCTACCACTATATAAATAACTCTCTCCTTCTTTTCTTTAATACACAAACATGAAAAGTTAGAATACTAAAACTTTTGTCAATTTATTCCTAAAAATAAATTATAAAATTTATGAAGTTCTCCTCAATTATATAATGAAAATTTAAAAGTTTATCAAAATTTTAATAATTTAAAACTTTGTAAATGTGTAAAATACTTAATAAATCATTTATTCTGTTGTAAATATAAATGAACTGAAGATCAGATATATGCTTAACTTTTTTTAAAACAAATAATATTAATATATAACAAAATGAAATGAAAATATACTAGAAATATGATAAAATAATGAAAACTACCACGTGCAAAGCACGTGTTAAAAAAACTAGTTCCAAGAAAGGAAATGATTTGAAATATGAAACGATTTCAAACCGTGTTTTTACGGAAAAAAAAAATATCAATCAAAACCATTGGGTTCTACAACATTTCATAAGTACTAGGCTTAGTTTGAGATTGCAGTAGCTTTTTAAATAATTGCAGGTAACTTTGCTTTTACAAAAATCAACTTTGAAATTAAGTAAAATAGTGTTTGGTAAATTTCAATTCTAAATTAGAAAAAAATAATTCCAATGTTTGATAAATTAATACTAAATTGTTGGGACTTTATTATAATGACCATAGTAGGCTTATTATTTCAATTATTTTCATATTGATACTTAATGTATATTTTATTTTAAGATTATTTAAAAGTCTGTATGATTTAAATTGCATCTAATTATGTTTAATTAATCTAAAATATTTGATAAAAAAATTAAGAAAAATAATCATCATACAAATTGAATCAATCAAATTTTGATTGAGAGCATATGTGAAAAAATATATAAGAAGGATAAATTTGAAATTTGAAAATAGTTAGAGAATATGGCAGATTTATAGAAAAGCTAAATATAGAAGCTAATATCTATGAGTTTTTGCACGGTATAGTAAATTAAAAAGTGATTTTTGATAGATTAATTAATAATTTGTTTTACCAAACGCAGTTAGGATTCTCCTGCAATCGTTTTTACGCTGGCAAACGCAACCCAAGACCAAGTCTTATAACAAAATTACTTATTTGATTCTGTAATATTTTAATTTTATATTAATAAATCAATATTAAAATCTATGTTAGTAAACTTTTTTTTTTTCAGTTACCATATAAACACCAAATTTTAAATACATTCATTTTAAACTTTCAAAGTAAGATACGAAATTGAAAATCAAAATCATTTTTTGAATTTCAAACCGCATGATTTAAAGTAATGGTTAAAATCTACTTTCAATGTGGATTCATTGTTATTCTTTTCCTTCACTAATATTATAAAATCTATTAAACACTTTCATTTTTTTCATCTAATTTATTTTTATTGTTTCTTACTTTAAATTAGTTTATACATTTTGCACATGAAATAAGCAAAGTATTGGGTTGTTTCAATTTAATTATTATTTTTTTTATCTGTAACTTTATTGTTTTCAAATGATTGAATAATTGTTTTGTTCCACTATGGTTTAACATTGTAATTAGATTTTCTCAAAAAAAAAAAAAAAAAAAAAAAACATTGTAATTAGATTTTATTTGTCATATTGAAAATATTACTCTCACATCATATCTTTGTATCAAAATCACTTGATTTTCAACGTCTTGTTTATCATTTAGAATTGAAGTTGTATTTGCTTGAGTGAATTGGATTTCATTATAGTTTGGAGAATGTTGGCTGGATTCCAATTCATATAGAATATATATATACATCTAATAATCCAACATCAATGACATTTACATTAATTCAATTTTCCGTTAAATGCCAACAGAAAAGAAAAAAAAATATTGTCGTCGGCGACCGGCCGCCGAAGATGTGAAGAAGAAGATGGAGGGGTTGAGGGAAGAAGATGAAGAAGAGGGTGGAGGGTTAAGTTTTAAAAATAATTATATTTTTATTGTTTTTTATTTATTTTTATTTTAAAATTAAAAAAGTAATTTTTTAATTAAAAAAAAAAAATTGGCCACGTCAGCAATCTGTTAGCATTTAACGAAAAATTGGACGGCAGGGACCAAAGTGCTCCTTATCTCAAACCTCAGGGGTATTTTGTGTGAGTTTGAAAACTCAGGGACCAAAGTATCACTTAACCCAAACCTCAGGGACCAAAAGTGTATTTTCCCATATATATATATATATATAAATATAATTTTTTGTCTTTGTTATAAAATGTTTTAGAGCCTCATTTTATAAAGTATCACAGGGCTCCATCTCATTTGGGACAGACATGTGTATAAAAGCCATAATTCTCGAAGTAGGCCTCCGTGGCGGCATGCTCTGAGAGTTCTGGCTTCGACATCATGGAGGCCTCCGACATGATGAACAAGGTCGTCGACGTAAATGTGATGAACGAGGTTGTCGAAGCTCTCCCAATGGACGTGGAAGAGGTAGGAGGCAGTCCATCAATTGTCCTCGAACACTTGCAAATTAAGTACAAATTATCTGCAATATTTTTTATGTAATTTTTATGGGAAAAATACACTTTTAGTCCTTGATGTTTGGGTTAAGTTACACTTTGGTCCCTGAGTTTCCAAACTCAACAAAAATACCCTTGAGGTTTGAGATAATGAGCACTTTGGTCCCTGTCGTCCATTTTTGTGTTAAATCGTAACGGCTGCTAACGTGTGACACTATTATTTTAATAAAAAAATTAATTTTAAAATTTGTTAAATTAAAAAATATTAAAATAATAAAATGTTATTATTATTTTTATTTTTTAAAATTATTTCTCATTCTCTCTCTTTACTCTTCTTCTTCTCCATCTTCTTCTTCTTCATTCTTTTCCTTCTTCTTCTTCCTATCTCTGGCGGTCGACGGTCGACGGCCACCGCTCGCCGTCGCCGACTGGTTTTTTTTTTCTTCATTTATTTCTCCCTTCCCTTCTTTTCCTTTTCTTCTTCCACCCCTCTTTTCGCTGTTTAAAAAAAATAAAAAAGAAAACGAAGGGGGAAAACCCCCTTCGATTCCGACGTCGGGAGCCCTCCCTGTTCCATCTAGGTTATTATAGTAATTTTCCCCATTTATTGAGATAATCTATTATTCTACCTATTTACTGTCTCCGATTTTTTGTTGACCTTATTTGAATATTTTAAACGATTTTTTCCTCGTTTGAAGATAAAAAAAAAAAAAAAAATGAAATGTGGGTTGAAGGCACTACCATACCCAAAAAAAAAAAAAGAAAAAGAAACCCTTGAAAATCATTTCTTGCATTTGCTACCTCCTTTTTCCAAAACTTGAAAATGTTTCTGGTTACAACTTCGAGTAATCGGACAGAGGCGAAAGCCGACAACATTAGAATAGCAGCACAATTCAAGCTTGAGTAATCGGACGGAGACGAAAGTCGACGACATTAGAATAGCAGCGTCGTAACAGTATCCTTTTTTTTTCTCTCTCTCTCCCTCAGCCTGAAATGCGTCTTGTCCTTTGCGAGAATGAGCACCTCAACCTGTGTCCTTTGTCCTCCCACCCACCAAATCACAAATATAAACAACTCCTCTCTCAAATCCACATTCACTGAAAAAACATATTTCAAAATCATACTTTATATGTAATACTTCCAACCACAATGTTCAATAGACACAACATATACTTTATCATTTTGAACACATAATATATACATAATATCATTCCAAAAAAATCAATCTATCAAGAACAATTCTTTAAGCCAACGCGAGCTTAGCTCAGCGGTAATTGGCATGTACCCTCGACCATGAGGTCGGAGGTTCGAATCCCCGTAGTCTAACAATATTGAAGCTGAAAACCCAACAAAAAGGAGTGTAAATATATATACATATATACATATATGAACAATTTCCTCTCTCTTCAACCATCATCTTCGTCTTCCTCTCTAACATCATCTTTTTCTCTTTCTTCTTCACAAAAATCCACCATTTCCATCGTTCTTCACCTTTGATGTGAAATCAAAGCAGCTCTGATACCAAATGATAAGAAACCCTTGATGATTGGATCTAAAAACCTTGCTAGCAAACAAGACCCATAGAACTCAATATCAAAAACCCCAAAACCAAGATGATTTCATCCCAAGGAAGAAGATAGAAACGGATTTACCTTGATGATCAAGATCCAGAGTAGAGAAAACTTGTTTCTAAACTCGAGATTCGAATCATCAAGGTAAATCCGTTTCTATCTTCTTCCTTGGGATGAAATCATCTTGGTTTTGGGGTTTTTGATATTGAGTTCTATGGGTCTTGTTTGCTAGCAAGGTTTTTAGATCCAATCATCAAGGGTTTCTTATCATTTGGTATCAGAGCTGCTTTGATTTCACATCATTTGGTATCAGAGCTTTAGGTTCTAGATCGGATATATGTTTCCGTTGTTGCATTTGTTTTCTTATTCTTCATTCTGAATTGTTTTTTGTTCTTGCGGTTCGCTTTCATTCTGTCCAGAAATATAAAACTTAAAAAAAATGTCATTTTCGTTCGTCGTTTCGTATTCTTGTCTTCTGCAATCTTATAGATCTTAATCTGAACTTCAACTTTGTCTTCTATGAGATCTTGAGATTCGGTTTCCTTCATATAGAAAATCTGCCATTTTGATAGAATATTGCTGTCATTTGCTTTCATTCTGTCCAGAAATATAAAATTAAAAAAAATGTCACTTCTGTTTGTCTTTTCGTATTTTTGTCTTCTGCAATCTTGTAGATCTTAATATGATCTTCAACTTTGTCTCCTATGAGATCTTGAGATTCTGGTTGCTTCATATAGAAAATTCGTCATTTTTGATAGTATATCTGGAAAAACCGAGAAAACAGAGATTCTGCAAATAATGAGATCTTGAGATTCTTGTTGGTTTTTTTTTTTTGTGTCAAAGTGTATTGGATCTGAATTTGCTGGTAATGACACTCTCATTTGTGTTAAATTTTACTGTTTTCTATTTATTGGTTTCAGTTTCATGTTTAATTTTTTGAAATTAAACAGCCAATTGCAATAAATTTAGCGGTTACAGTTTTGCACACTTAAATTTCCAGCCACTTGGTGTCAATGCCCATGATCTTTCTCATTTTTGTAACTCCTATTGTTGTAAAGGCTGATTAAAATTCCATAATTCTTATTGTTAGCCTTTAGATATTTATTTGTGAAGAGTTACAATTCAGAGTTTGTTCTTTCCATCTAGCAATTAATATTCAAATCTGTCCATCCTTCTTTCTTGACTTGTTTCTTATTTGATTTTCGTTTTACTCCATATTTAAGCTATTTGAATAGATTTTTATGTGTGTTGTTTAACACTTGATTGCAAACTTGCTCATTGGCTCCTGTGATAGAGAACGTGCATTTGCTGAGAGTGTGTTTTGATTCGAGTGTAAACACGTGAGGGAGTGCTTGTGAGGTCCATTATTTTTTTTTTTGTTACGTTACTTAGTTTTGCAGAAATGTCTCAAGAGGATTTTGCAAGACTTCATCGAAGCATGGAGAAAATGACCATGCAATTTGAGAAATTGGATGCAAGGATCAAATCCGTGGAGAAACAACCAGCCTTTCTTATCCGAAAGGAGAGATCTAATCCAATGCACCATAAGGAGTATTGGGAGGTCAAAGGAAAAGAATATGGTGGAGGTTTCCAAGCTGTCCAACGGAGAAATTCAAGAGACATTTATAAAGTTGATCCCAACTTGCGCATGAAGCCTAAACTTCCTAAATTCTATGGAAGTACAAACTCAAAGGAGTACATTCAATGGGAAAGGCAAGTTGATCATGTCTTTGATTGTTGCACTTTAAGTGAGGAGAAAAAGGTAAAACTTATTGTTTCTCATCTTAGAGATTATGTCATTACTTGGTGGGATAAATTGTTTTTGGGTAGGAGGAACCTTGAACATCCAATAGATTCATGGAATGATTTGAAGCAATTAATGCGAGAGCACTTTGTTCCTAAGCTTTTCTATAACTTGTGGACTTTGAGACAAGGGAGCAAAAGTGTGGAGGCTTACTACATGGAGATGCAAAAATTGCTTGATGAACTTGATCTTTATGAGGATGAGATGACTACCATGGCTCGTTTCTTTAGAGGACTTAATAAGGAGATTGCTGCCCTACTTGATCTTCAACTTTATGGGGATTTAGACGAGATGGTGAACTTAGCCATAAAGATTGAAAAACATCTCCAAAGGAAGTCTACAAGGTACACTAAACCTAAACCAATTTCAAATATTCATTCATCTTTGGAAAAGGTTAGTTTACCCATTAAAATACAGCCTAATATTGAGGTAGGAAGTGGTGAAATTAAAATTGAAATGCAACCAACACATGTTAATGATTTCTTGTTTAGTAGGCAATTAGATTGCAAAGACTTGTTTGATTGTAACCCTTCTACTATTGTTATACCTACTCATGATGAAGTACGTGTTGATGTGTGTGAGTTAGGGAAAAAGGCACAAAAGGCTAAGACAAAAGCATGTGAATTGATTGAAAAAGAATCTTGTGAGACAATGAGTGAAAGAGAAAAGCATGAGATTAGTTTATGGCCTAAAGAGAAAAATGAGAGAAAAGCCAAGAATATGAGTTTGTGTCAAACAGTTTGTGAGGTTAAATATGTTTTGTTTTCAAAACAAAATATTTTTGATCTTTTATACAAAAGAACTTGTTTTCCCACTGGTGAGCTCAAACCGTGTTTTTCTAGTGTTTCTCTTGAGTTCTTACAGGAAGCCAAAACAATCATTGAGAAGCTTGATTCAAAGTTCCCTTCTAAAGTCAACAATGGCAACCAACACATGAACATTAATGCCAATGCATTTCTTGAGAGGCAAAACTCCAAATTTGCTTCTAAGTTCATCCATGGCAGCACGCATAAGGTGTTCAAACCGGGTGATTGGGTTTGGAAACACTATTGGAAGGATCCTTATTCTTTTAATAAGAAACCCAAGTGGAGATCCAAAGGCGGTTTACCAATCACATCCCATGACTACAAAATTGCTCTACAAGGCGAGAGGGATGTCAGTTACATTTTCAATGCCGCTGATTTTCGTCCATTTCCCTTTTGATTTGAGGACAAATCCTCTTGAAGAAGGGGAGAATGATATGAACTCTACCAATAAAGAACTCCAATAGAGTTTAAGGTGTTGATTTCTATTATGTGTTTGAGCTTCAAGATGGAACACATTAAATGCACTCCGGGTTCATGAAAGCTGCATTTAATGCAAATCAAGCATCAATTGATGGAACTATACATTAAGCTACTTCAAGGGGAAGCTTAATTAATTCATGGAATGTTACACACAAAATGAAGGTTGACCAAGACTTCCATTCTCGGATTTATGGAGTCCATCATGTAATTTTTCAGTTTTTTGAGTCTTTTCAATGTTACATAGGTTACTTTTGTTAGTGGCTCTTTAATACATTAAAGCTAGGAAGGTTACACACTTTAAGGTGACCTAGTGGCTCAATTTAGGTTATATTTTGGAGGCTATAAAAAGCCATCTTTGATGTAACACAAAATAAGATTTTGATGATGTTTCAATGAAATTGAGTCTTTTGAGCCTAAAGGCCATGAGCAACTTTCTTTGCATATCTTGTGTTTAGATTTGCATGTTAGGACCATTCAAGTAGCTTTGATCGAACTACTTGTGGAGTGATTCGAATCTCAAGCAAGCTTCTTGCCTTGAGATATTTGATCGACAAGGTAATCCGGTTTTTACTTTCCTTGGGTTGATTTTCAAATCAGTTTTGGGGTTTTCAGTTATGTGATCTAAAGGTCTTGTTTTTCAGCAAGGTTGTTAGATACATTTCCTGGGAGTTTCTTATCAACCTTCTTCCCTAAAACCTTTTTTTTTTTTTTTTTTTTTTTTGATGAATTCTTCCCTACAACCTAACTTGGTTTTTCTAAACATTTCTTCAAAAAACGAATTGACATCTCAAGCCTAACACATTTCTTACAATTACACAACCCATTAAACACAACTAATCTCAAATCTATTGAACCCTAATCAAACATACTGGTAACAAACTACACAAATTCTTTGAAAATTTAAAAGATTAACTTACCAATTTCGTTGAGAAACCACCGTGTTTGAGCTCCCCTCTTCAAACACAACTTCCTCCCCTCACCATAACCTCTTCAACTCTCACATTCTTGGTTTGCCTTCTATTTTTCTTTTTTTTTGGAACTTTATGTTTTCTTCTTCCTTTTTGAGAAGCTGAACATGCAAGAAAAAAAATGGAAAGATTAGAGGAGAAAATGGAGATGGGAAGAGAAAACGACGAACCTCACTTTGTTCCGACTGCCACCCATTCCGGGTAAAGAATTCTCGCGCGTCGCCGGAGGAAAATGACCTTTCTCGTCGGAGGAAAACGAGAGCCAAGGGAAAGAAAGGCAAGGGAAGAAAAATGAAAAGGGGAAGAGAGGAAGTGAGGAAAGAAAATGAAAGGGTGTGCGATGAAATCCCCCTTATCGACGCACGGTTGCGTCGTTTCAGACAGTTTCGACGCAACGTTGCGTCAATTTAGACAGTTTCGACGCAATGTTGCATCAATTTAGACAGTTTCGACACAAAGTTGAGTCGATTTGACTCCCTTCGACGCAAACTTGCGATTTGACCTGTTGTCATCACTCAAGCACACTGCACGAGACTTGCAACAAAAAAGACGATTTCGACGCTGGTTTGCAACTAGAACCCCATTTTCGTCGCTCACATCAACTCGTTGGGCACCCAATGAAATTTTCGTTCGCGCCCATTTCCTCAACACAAACTTGCAATGAATGAAATATTTTCGACGCAAGGTTGCGTCTTTTTTTCTTTTCAACGCCGTGTTTTTGTCACTAAATCGTTTATTTCTTTTAGTGATTACAACTGTGTCAAAAGTTCGTTTTACCCCTATAATGAAACAGTCTGTTTATGATCCAGTCATAAACCAGCAAAGGAAACTACTCATCTAATTTTCCTATGTGAGAAGAAGTTAATTCCATCTTGTGAAATTTATGTTCCCAGCTCTATGTTTGGTCAAGTTCCCAAAATGGTAGACTTATTGAATCGACTATAAAATCCACTCTCGCACATGCAAATCAAATGGCATCTCACATGCATGAGTTCATAACTCTCAGGATTAAGATCAAGTCACATATGATCATCCTATGAAATATTAATCTTCTCTATTCATGGATTTATATAAATACAGATTATATAGTTCGTGGTCCGGTCTTATACAAACTCATTGTATATGACACCCCTACTCACATGTCTCCACATGAATGGTTTGGATCAAATTATTTGTAACTATTATAAAGTCGGTCGTATCAATAATTTTACCAGGATAAGACATCAAACCTTAACCATATACTATAAACTCTTTAGCTTATTTCTTGAACACGATCCTCTTGTATGTCAACTGTTGGGTTTTATGCTCTAAAACTCGTAGATAATAAATGTAACAACCCATATACTTGTTCAATAGAAGTTGTTATTGAGGTTTATTTAATAAAATTGTGATTGCATAGTAAGTGAGTTGCACATTATATAACTCAAATCCAATAAACTAAGAACCCCTGACTATAGCATGTAGACTTAGCTTGAACTATACGTGGAGATATAAAAGTGGATCAAGTTCATGTAATAGCCAAGATCATCTATATAAAAAACATTTTGTATACAAAATGTTAGAATTTAAACACTCATTTGTTTGGTTAAATTTCCTCGTAAGTGCTTTTATACATAAGTTATTACATACTTAAAAAACTTTTTTTTAAAGAATTGTATGTTTGTTTTAACTTTTCAAGTGTTTACTTTTGAAAAAAAAAATCATTTTGAAATAATTTATAGTGTTTGACAACCATAAAAAATGACTTATATAAAATGAGATTAAGAAATAAACCATTTTGAGAGAAACACTTGAAACCAAATTTGTTATAAAAAGAGTTTTTAAGCATATGATAACTTGTGTATAAAACACCCATGAGGAAATGTAACTATACATATGAGTGTTTAAATTATAGACAATTTTTATACAAAATGTTTTTTTAAACAATACATTCTTGAAAAACATTTAAATTAAAATGTATTCCAAACAGACTCAGAAGTTGGTCTCAAGTGTTTATCTTAAAATGATTTATTTCTTAATCTCATTTTTCAATAAGTCCTTTTTAGTGGTTACCAAACATTATAATTTTTTTCAAAAAATATATATATGTATTTTTAAAATCAAACACTTGAAAAAGTTAAACCAAACCAACCTTAGTAATTAAAAAGTTGAGTACTCTACTCAAACATTTATGGAACTAAACTAAAAAAAAGGTAAATTATTTAGATAAGGTAGTTAGCTTAATTTTGTTCATAAAACAATAAGAATTAGATTAAAAAAAAAACCAAATTAATCGACCAATTAGGCAATACAAGTAACTACTGGGTTCTCGTTCGGCAACAAAAGGGCGCGTAAAATAAGCGCGTAAATTTACGCGATGATAATTGGCGAAGTGGTCGGTTTGTTATTTTATGAAAAATGAATGGCATAACTGAAAATTGAGGTTTCTATTTCCAATATGCGGGATAGATTTTTCCATCTTTCCTACAGCACGAGAAGTGGAAAGAAACACACCGGACGAGGAGGAGCGAGTAGCAAAGAGGAAGAGAGGCGAAAGATTGCCAATTCAAACCTCGCTTGGGCTTCGTCTATTGCGTTTAGGGTTTCTGCTTCCAAGTCTCACTGAAATTTTTCCCCTAAATTCACTTTCTTCTGCTCCCTGTTTCGTTCTATTCGAAACCCTAATTCTTCATGCACCAATTTCCGTTGCTCTTCACTCCACTTCAAGATTGCCTCTGAAGTCGAGTCGATTTTGCCGCAGTTGGTATGGGCGCGCCAGATAGATCTCCGGCGACCTCCAATTCTATGCAGGTGAGTTCTTCTTTTTACATTGGGAAGCTCGCTACTTTCACACTGAATGCCACTGGGCGGTCACATATAGTTACCCTTGTAATTTCGTGTCCTGGCCGAGGTTGGTTTCTGAATGTTGCTATTTTTTTTCAATTTAATTGAAATTGGTATTGCGTACTGTACGTTTTGGCTGTAATTTGCTTCCGTTTGAGAGTTTGTTCGATTGCCAGTATTGCTAGATTGGACATTTATGGAAATTTAACTTGCTCTGCAACCCAGAATTTGTTTCTTGAAGTAGTATGAACCAAGAAGCAAATACCGTGTTCCAATTACTTACTCTGGACTACGGTTGCATTAATTTTGTCAACGAGTTTTGTTATTTGAAGCTGAACTGCCAAGTTTGAAGTGTTTTTAAATAATTAAACACTAGAGGGTACTGTGAAATTATGTAGCCACGGAGAAGCATTGAAGGGTAATTGTAGTTAGTTAATCGAGTATTTTATTACTTTAAAAACTTACACTAAGAGATGCTTTACATTAATGCAAATGTATACATTCTTTTTTAAAGCTTTCAGTCTTTCTACTTTAGTTTCTATTTTGAGAGCTTTTATGTAATCCATCTATGTTGGTTGAGAGTTTTTTTTTCTCCCTTTTGATTTCATTCATCAATGAACTATTCTTCTCTCCAAAAAAAAAAAAAGTTTACACTAGAGATGGGTTTTTTCAGGGTGATTTGGGGACGACTTTTGAAAAAAATGCTTTTAAGTAGAAGTATTTATTTTCTAACTATTGGCACTTTCTGAAGAAGCATTAATTAAGTGCTTCAATTCAAACCTCAAAGCACTTTCAGTAGTTTTTTGGCACTGCTTGGAGTTTGCATCAAACATGTTGAATATAATGCTATAGCTATCATAACAAAGACTCCTAATGCACCACATATTGGTAATTCAGTTTTCTGCTAAAGCAAGATAGCGTTTGACTTGTGATTAGATTTATTGGTCAATTTAGAGGGTTAAATCTTATCATTTACTGCTCATTTGAAGAAAACAAACATGTTATAGATTTCATGGTTCCACATTACGAGCAAAAAACATTCTGCTTTTTGAAACAGCCAACATATTTTAGTGAACAGCCCCATGTACTCAACGCATACTCACATCACAATAGAATGCCATACTGCCATAGATTTCCTGGTTCTTGAGGATAGCTTTTCACCCTTTTTGCGATTAGTGAAATATTCACCTCCCTCCCTAAGGTATTAAGCCCAGGCCTACCTACTTTAGGATGAAGGGAGGTGATATTCCAGCTCATAAGGCGACTTCCTCCTTTAACACCTTCTCCTGTTCAGTGGAAGTCTCTAATTTTTTGTTCTAATGTATGAGGATGCATGTGACCTGCTTGTTTGTTTGTTTGTTTTTTGAGAAGACAGAGAAAATATGGTGGGATCCTACAAAAAATAAATTCGTCTGAGGTCAGCTTACCTTGTTTAGGCAATTAGGCTTGAGCATAGCTCAACTGGTTAAAACATTTATCCTCCACCAAAAGTTAGAGGTTCAAATTCCCATCCCCACGTTTTGTTGAACTCAAAACTTTCCTTCTTTAGAAAGTCAGTTTCTCTGTTTTACAAGTGACACATCACCTCCTTGACCATTGGATCTCAGAATTTAGCTTTGTTAGGGTTTCCACTTTGGTTCATTACAAGATAGGACACCAGCAATCCCCCTGGTTGCAAGCCAGTCCAGCTGCTTATTGTTCACCTCCTGCTGGCCAATATGTTTCTTACAACTGCTCTGCTCATGGTTCTAGCAGTTGACTGTTGCATACATTCAGATTGTTCATTTAATTGACTTGTCACATACTGAATGGGTTTACGATGATCTTGGAGATGTTCAGACTGACTTACTTCATTTTATTTTATCGATTTCATTTGTTGTGAGAGGTTGTACTTGATCCTTACTGTTTATACCCTCAAATTTCAGCGTGTCAAAGTATATCGTTTGAATGATGATGGAAAATGGGACGATCAAGGAACAGGGCATGTTACTGTTGACTATTTGGAGGTTTGTGACTGAAAATTTCCCCTTTACTATGTTTCCGAACAAGAAACATTGAACTATCTAGGAAGAGAAAATAATAGAATAGAGGTTGTGCAATCTTTTAAGTTTCAATGAAGTTTAGTTAACATGATCTTCACTGATATGAACTTAAATTTAATTCTACTCAGAGATCGGAGGAGTTGGGATTGTGTGTTGTCGATGAAGAGGACAATGAAACTCTACTTCTGCATCGTATTAGTTCAGATGACATTTACAGAAAGCAAGAAGGTTTTTCTTTCTTTTCTTGTAAACTTTTAGCAGTATCATCAATGAATCTCTTTTGTAATGTGTACCTGCGCTATTTTAAATTTCTGGTTGGTTTGGATGTAGGCTTATATTGACTTTTGAAGTACTAACACAATCAGCTAATTAAATATGCAGATACTATAATCTCTTGGAGAGATCCAGAATATTCTACAGAGTTAGCTCTTAGCTTTCAAGAGACAACTGGATGTTCATACATATGGTAACTATTGAATATCTACCAGTCATTCTCTAATGTTTTGTCCCATGATAGACTAGCTGAAAGTTGGCTTATCTTATTTAGGGATCACATCTGTAATGCGCAAAGGAATCTCCATTTTAATTCTCTCAACAGTAAGTACCCAGTTATTTGAGGCCTTTTGCCATTCAATGTTTCTGATTTTGTTCTTTGCATTGCATTTATCATGATAGGATACTTAATGTTGTAGATTTAATGTTATGGAGTGGAGGCTACATTTACTGAGGTGATTTCTAGCTTTTGAGTGTGAAACTTCCTTTGAACTTAGTACCCTAGTAGGAGGCTAAAAATAGGAAAGGCCTATGTTGAGGTTGACACGCCAAAACTCAAACATGAAACTCTGTTGTACCAAAAAGGGTGGTAGCTACTACTACTACTACTAGGGCTTCAAAATATGATTTATACCTTTGGCCTTTGGCCTTTGTAGGCTTAAAGAGAAAAATAGTAGTTTTCTACTCAAATGAAAAGTTCAATCTGTCAGTAGTGTATGGTTTAATCTATGGTGTTGCATAATTAATGAATGTCAATAGATGGATGGTTTTATTAAGGAAAAAAAGCACACTGACTTATATACTGATTACATAACTGCCTTTGGGGTATTAACTTTTTCAGTATTTATTGATTTATTTCTTGTCCTTGCCAGTTTCTGTTTTAAGTCAGTGCTTGAAATTAGAAGAATAGCTTGTAAATTTGTCACAATCTTATAAAAGTCAGCAGAGAGTGGAGCATGATTGATTTATCAGGATTTAGACAGTAAAGATTCAGTGGTTGAGGATGCATGGGATGAAAATGGGAGATCTTGGAGAATTATCACCATAAGAAATTTTAGGATGAGAAGTTGGGGGGGGGGGAGTTTTGTGGTCCATTGGAACTGTTAGATGAGACGACAATCTCAAGAAGTGAGGATAAGAGATGCTGGAAGTTGGGAAATTCTTGAATTCTTTCAGTCAACTCACTGATTAACGAGACTGTTTAGCCCCTTAACTTCCTAAACCTTTTGTGTTAGCTTTGTGGAAGTCAAAGAGGAAGGTGAATTTTTTTCCTTGGCCAGTCTTCTTGGGAAGATTTAACCCGATTGATAGAGTTAAAAAACTGTAATTTTTGGAAAGCTTCTGTACTTTGTGCCTTGAAGGTGGGGAGGACCCTCCTCACTTATTCTTTCACTGTTCCTTCAGTAAGAACTTATCGGAGGCTTTGTTTCATGGTTTTGGATGTTTTTGGGTTTTTGATGAGAAGGCTGAAAAGGAATAATTTCCATCTTTGTGGTGACCTAAGGAGGAAAGCAAAAATTCTATGGATCCACGGCGTGGTTAAGTAAGTCAATGCTGCGGGGTATTTGTACAGAAAGGAATCAACCCTTATTTGATGGAAAACAAGATCTTTGGGAGGAAATCAGTGCTTGTTTGATGGAAATTGAGATGCTGGAAGGAAAGGTTTGATCTTGTTAAATTGAAAGTAGTTTTTTCAGTTGCTATCTCCAAATTATTTTTCAATTTTTCATATTCTAATATTAATGCTGGTTGGGAAGCTGTCTTTTAGAGTTAGGTTTCACTTTTGTGATTGTCTCATGTCAGAATTTGAATGTTCTGATTTGAGAGATTTATTTCAATTCTAAAGGACTTGTAGCATTGTAACTTCTTAAATATCAATCAAAAGATGTGTTTCTTTGTGAAAATGAGGCAGAAGAGTGGAACATCATTTTTGTTTGTTCGAATTAGGTACCCTGGATGTGCTAATGGGATCCCCAATTACTTCCTTTCTTCGTCTAATTCTAGTTTCGGTATGTAAAACCATTGAGAGGTTGATGAGAAATTTCTTTTGGGAAGGGAGGGATGAGGGGGGATGTTCCCCCCATCTGGTTAAGTGGGAGTTGGTTTCTAAATTAATGGAGCTTAGAGGGTGCATAACCTGAGATTACACAATGAGGATTTGTTGACAAAGTGGTTTTTGCATTTCTTCGTGGAGCCTAATGCTTTGTGGCATATATTCATTATGAGTAGGTATGGTTCACATCCTTTTGAGTGGGTTTTAGGTTGTGTGATTTAAGGTTCTAGTAAAAAGCTCTTAGATTACTTTTGCTTCGGGTTTCTCATTCTCCTAGTTTGTCAAATTCCCAATTAGGGAAGGCTCTAATGTTTATTTTGAGATCAACCCCATTGTTCTTTGTTTATGTTGTTATATCATTTGTCAGATAAGAGGTTGCATTCGGTGGTCTTTTAAGGAGGCAAAGGCCTTACTCTGGAAGCATATCATAAGGGCCTTCTTTTGGGTCATTTGGAGAGAAAGAAACAATCGCATCTTCAAGGATAAAGAGCTCGCCTTTGAAGAGTTTTTTGATCTAGTCATTTACTATGCTATATCTTGGTGTAAAATGTCTAATTTATTTGCTTCATATTCATATGCATCCCTTCTTATCAATTGGGATAGCCTTTTGTAGTCTCCTTTGACTTATCATCTCTTTTGTAAATTTCATACATCAATGAAATTGTTTCTTATAAAAAAAATATTGCCTTCCCAGATCATTCCTCTTTGCTTTCCTTGGGCTTTTGTCATCCACTCACCCTCTTTTTGATCGTGAGACGATAGAGGTGGTAGCCCTTCGTTCCATCATTTGAGATTGATTCTTTGTCCTTGGAGAAGGGATTTAAGGTTTTGGGCCTCAATCCTTTTGAGGAACTCTTGTGTAGTTTGTTTTTCCATGTTTTGTGTTTCCTTACTCCATCCTAGGGGATCATTGCTCTTTCCTCTCTTTGGAAGGTAAAAATCCCCAAGGAAGTTTCATTTTTTTGCTTTTGACAGGTTTTGCATGGTAGAGTGAACATCCTAGATCATATTTAGAGACACTCTTTTTTTTGTGTTGCATTCGCAATAGTGCGTTCTTTGTAGGTGGCATGAGGAAGATATCGACCATTTATTGTAGGGTTGCCAACTCGCTTATTCTCTATGGAGCCAATGCTTGAGTTCGTTTTGGTACCAAAACACTATGATTGAGGAGGTGCTTTTGAATCCTTCCTTTTGAGCAAATGGTTGGATCTTGTGGCCTGCTTGTCTTTTCTCTATTTCTGTGGGGTATTTGTCTGTAGTGGAATAGTAGGATTTTTAGAGGGATTGAGGTATCTTGGAGGAGATTTGGGTTGTTTCTAGGTTTAATGCATCTTTATGGGCATCTATTCATTGGGTTTTGAGTGATTACCATCTTGGTCTCGTCCTTTTGGAATGGAGTCCGTTCTTGTAGTTAGTGTTGAGGCTTCTTTTGTCGGCTTATTTTTTTGTATGCCCTTGGAATTTTTTCATGCTTCTCAATGAAAGCTTGGTTTTTTGCCCAAAAAAAAGAAAAAAAAAGTACCATGGCTCATTTATAAACAAAAAGTTGCATATACTTGGGCAAATATTAGTTTTGATAATTTTTTTGTTTCCTTTGCTATATGGTCAGATGACACGTTCCACAGCATGAACAGTGAGTTGAGGGAGTTGCCTGCTATTGAGCTATCAACACTGCCACTAATACTTAAGGTTAGTATGAACGTACTAATAGAAAACTAGACAAACAAGTTCTAAAAAGCAATTAACCAAAACAATTTTGTTAGAGAACTTGTCTTTGGAAACCCCCCTCCCCTCCCAAAAAAATAACTTTTAATAAGTGACTATGAGAACATGCTTTGTAGATTTTTTTGTTTGTAGATTTTTTTTCCTGAAAACATAAAATGTGATAACATTGACTCTCAAAGAATCCCCTCTCTCACTTCCTGCACCCTCTCTTTGAATTAACAAACTCTAAGGAGCTACACGAGGAATTTGATATTCAAGTTTTATAAAAGTTGCAGAAGAACAAATGTAATTTTTAATAAGTGACTATGAGAACATGCTTTGTAGATTTTTTTTCCTGAAAACAAAAAATTAAAAAAAATGACTTTCAAATGAAAGTTGGTTTTTCATAAAGAAACAAAAAAACGGCTCTCAAAGAATCCCTTCTCTCTCTCTCTCTCTTCCTCTTCCTGTACCCTCTTTTTGAATGAACAGACTCTAAGGAACTAGATATTCAAATTTTATAAAAGTTGCAGAAAAACAAGCATAATCACCTATCCAGGAAGATCCGAGATCCTTGACTGCTTATCCAACCTAACTGAATTATATTCAATAATTTCCTGTAGTCCTCTCTCCCCATTTTTTATATTCCCCTTCCCCACTCTTAGCCAACCACAGGCTGCTTATTCAACCGAATCATATACCAGTATTATGAGCGTATCTATCCCTTGTATTCATCATTCCCTTTGTGCCTTGCATTAGTGAAATGAATTATTGTCATTTATTTTTTTTCCCTTTTTGATAAGAAACAGAGATATCTTAAGCCAACAAAAAAAGAAACAGCCTAGAGGCAGAGGGGTGGGATACCCCCCAAAAGAGAACTAGAGAACCACTGCCTCCCAATCTTGGAGAAATTGAGCTAGGGCTATCATTATAAAAGAATTTCTTGTGCCTTAGACACCATAAAAAAGAAGTAATTTGTACAGTGTTATAAAAGAACTCAAAAATATGACTTATCTTTGAAGATCCTTTGGTTTTTTCCCTAAAATTCCCAAACCAGAGCTCGAACTACACATCTCCACAGTATGACATGACATATTAATGACTCTTAAATAGTTAAATACTTCCCAGTTCCCATTTCTTGGAAGTAAAGTGATTGGCTTCTAATGATAAATGTCCTTCCTGGTTTAACTTATCTTTTTGATTATTTGGATGCGGACGACCTTCCATATTAATTGATACTTTTTGTTTAGATTGTTGTTGAAAGTGGCATTACAGATCAGATGCGGTTAGTGGAACTCATAGTTGCCAATGTAAGATTTGGAAAACTTGTGATTTTCACGTAAATTTGGATTCTCTTATGACTTCTGCATGAAACCTTTCGTCTGGATGAACAAGAATGAGTGTTTTGACAGACAATTTTTCATAATGCAGCAAGAATTTTTCAAAAAGCTGATGGACATATTTCATATATGTGAAGACTTGGAAAATCTAGATGGTCTTCACATGATATACAAAATAGTCAGAGGGATCAGTCAGTATTCTTTTCTGGTTCTATTAACTACTATTGCCAACGATTATTATTATTATTTTTTGATATTTATTTATCTTTTTTTTTAATCAAATGCAGTTCTGCTGAATAGCTCACAGATCTTTGAGAAAATTTTTGGAGATGAATTAATCATGGACATCATTGGTTGTCTAGAATGTAAGCTCTGATGATCACCTACAACTGTTATATATATATATATATAGACTAGAAATATGACGTACTCTAGTGGATATTAAATTTTATCTTGTTTTTGCTGCTCTGATTGGGTCCAATTTGTTCAAGACGTTTTGTGGTTATGAACTCTGCTCGTAGGCTATTTGGAAGGTGTTTGAAAGGTGGTTTTTGTAGCTTTCTTAACGTGGGTTGAGGCTTTTTGTACTATTTTTGATTATTTATAATTTATTTATTTTTTAATTTTATTTTATGTTTCTGGTTTCGTTGACTGAAAAGTGGGCTTGGTATATAGTTTATCTTCTCTATCTATATATATGTTGCTCTATCTACATGATAGGTTTTGGGGATTACCCTCAATGACTTCGTACTTCTATTTTTATGTGATTGCCAGATGATCCAGAGGTACCTCATGTCCAGCATCATCGTAACTTTTTAAAAGAGCATGTCATTTTCAAAGAGGTAATGCTGGTAGTGTTACTTAGCTGTCCATATTTAAGAGTGAGAGTGAAGAACAGTTGGCCGAGGGGTCTCATTATGCAGTCTTATGTGGAGGTTTTTGCTTGTATATTATATGTATTCACTTTTACTTTTGTAGGCCATACCCATCAAGGATCCATTGGTCTTGTCGAAGATACACCAAACATACAGAATTGGCTATCTAAAGGTTTGGGTCTTTAGTAGATGCAATTTCTCTATCCGTTGAGATGGTTGATACTGTGTTCTTACCTTGCATTGCTTTGCTAGGATGTTGTTTTGGCTAGAGTATTGGATGAGTCCACAATTGCCAATCTAAATTCCATTATCCATGCAAACAATGCGCTGGTAGGTTCTTGGAACCATGTACTTATTTTTGAGCTTATGTGTGCACGCTCTAACATCAGGTTTCATTGTAGGTTGTTTCTTTGTTGAAGGATGACAATACATTTATTCAGGAGTTGTTTGTTAGGTTGAAATTGCCAACGACCTCCGAAGAATCTAAGAAGAATTTGGTATTTTTGCTTCTAAGCATGTTATTTTTTCCCTTGTTATATTGTGGCCTAAGAAGCACGGACACTGACACGCGACACGGATACGACACGACACGGACACGGCGAAAAAGTATGACACGATACGTTGGGGACACGTTAATTTATTTTTTTAAAAAAAATATATATGTGTGTGCATATTTTGAACGTGAACGCTGTCTGTGGGAAGAAGCTGAAGAAAGGAAATGACTTTTGCGTGGAGAAAGCTGAAGTGAACGCGTCGGTGGGAAGAAGCTGAAGTGAAACCATCGCCCGTTGAAGATGCACTGTCGTGGGGAGAAAGAAAATAGCTTTGGCGTGGACTGTGGAGAAAGGAAATGGCGTTGGCACTTGGCAGACGGAAGAAGAAGACAGAAGGAAGACGTGGGTTTCAGCCGATGAAAGAAAAAAAAAGAAAAAAAGTGGCACTTCTTAAATTTTAATTCGGCGGAGCATTTAGCCATTTACCGTGGGTTATGCGAGTAGTTGGGCTAGATTAATGGGCTTGGGCTATTTTCAATAAATCAGTTAAAACTTAAAAAAAAACAGCCCCTTTTTCCCTTGCCGTGTCGCAGCGTGTCGGATTTTTTTTTTTTAAAAAAAAGGGACACGCCATGTGGCATGTCGGACACGTCATGTTGCATGTCGGACACGTGTCGGGGCGTGTCGGTGTCTGACACCTACACTTTGCCATTTTTGAAGTGTCGGTGCTTTATAGATTGTGGCTACATGTAATTTCTTGTGGTTTAGTTCAATCCTAAGAAGCACGGATATGGACACGAGACACGGACACGACATAGTGACACGTCATTTTTTAAAAATCTAGGACATGGACACGGCATGGACACTTTTAGTAAAATATTCATTTTTAAAAATAGATATCCTTTTAATACAAGAAGGAAATTCAAAATCATTAAGTTCAAGCATTTGTATGCTTAAAATAATGAGTTTGATGTATTTCACTCTTAAAATTTATTATTTTTGTCTTTTAGTGTACTTAACAAGTGTTCAATATGGACCTATATTGACTTTGTACAAGTACAACTAGTATTTGTCACATATCAATTGTGTTAACAAGTGTCCGATACGTGTCGGACATGGACACACTAGCCAAACTAAAGTGTTCGTGCTTCTTAGGTTCAATCTATGAATTCTCTTTAATGATGTAATTTCCTTTTCTCAATTTCTTGATGTGTATTTTGAGTTAAGTTGAAATGAGTGTGATCATATAACTAATTTATCTTGTGTTAGGTACATTTTTTGCATGAGTTTTGCAGTTTAAGTAAAAATTTGCAAATGGTTCAGCAGCTACGGCTATTTAGGTACCTTCCGCTTGATATGCTCTATTACCTTTCTTTCGAAAATGTAATCCAGGTTTGAAAATGATCAAAGCCTATGACTTTGAATATTTTTCTGTTTTAATTTAAGATGCAGACGACTATCAGTTTCTGTTTTCTTAAGGCTTCTCGTTGAGTTGTTTCAAACTGTGAACTTACAAATTCTGCAGGGATCTTATGAATGAGGGAATTTTTGAAGTCATTGCTGATGTATTACAAAGTCCCGATAAAAAGTTTGTCTTAACTGGGTAATGTCTACCTTCTGATTAAATTCTTAGAACTGTAAACTGTTTTACAACCCTATGTTTAAAAGGGAACTTTTACATTGTTCACTTATTCATATTATTCATTGCAAGTTTCTTTGGTTCTTAAAAAAGAAGACTTGAAGGTTTTTATCTGAAAAAGACCTTTAGTGGTTTGTTCTTCTCCTGTTAAAAGAAATATTATGATAACAACTCTATCAAAAACACGACCTTGGACAATATTTTTTCTATAGTTCGTACCTTCTCGAGTTCTAACAATTCTATCAAAAACATTTTTAAGAATCTGCTATTCAATTGAGGTTTCTGCAAAGAAGGCAAAAGTGTCTTAACTCAACTCTTGATCAGCGCATTTATCTTCTGTTTTTTTTCCATCTATTTTTATTTCAATTTTTGTCTAGGCATCTCAGTAATGTATTGTTTGGATGGATGCAGGACAGATATCCTTATTCTTTTCTTGAACCAAGATCCAAATCTTCTACGTTCTTATGTTGTTAGGAAGGAAGGGATTCCACTCCTAGGACTCTTGGTGCGTGTTTCTAATCCGTCTTGTCTGATATGAATTTTTTAGTTTTTTAAATTAAAAAGCAGACTTTCATTAAGGAAAGTGAAAAATACTCGCTGATACTGCAAAAGAAAAAAGAAAAAAAAAAAGAGAACCCATACAAAAGCAGCACAAGCAGAGGAGCCCAACCAAAAATACGAAGAAACTAGTATTTGAGGAAAGGGCTTCTGTTTTTATTTACATGCTTGTTTGTTTAGCACTTATCTTCAGTAATGGGAAGTATTGGGGAAAGTGATGGAAGTGAAATTGTGAACATAGTAGGATCAATAACCACAAGCATATCCGATATATAAATTATTTAATATTTATTATAAAAAAATAAATTATTTAATATTTAGTCAGATGTGATGTCGACATGTAGTAACCCTTTTTTCAAGCTAAATTTTTAGCAGATGGCTAAACCAGTAAGAAAGATAATTTAAACCAACATTCTTTTAACTATAGGTTGAAGGCCTGATTACAGATTTTGGGGAGGAGATGCACTGTCAGTTTTTTGAAATCCTTCGATGTTTGCTGGATTCCTACACGCTATCAGGAGCAGCCCAGGTTTGCTTAGCCATCTGTTTTTATCCATGTTTACTTTGGTTAAACATTTCAAAATGATCTCTTTTAGTCGAGTTGTATCTTTTAATTAGAATGTAGCCTTAGTTAGGTCGTATCTCCCTCTACTTTGTCCATACTTAGGTTGCATGTTCTTACTATGGTCTCTCTACTTTATGCATACTTAGGCGGCATGTTTCTAAAATTGCTAATGATTATGAAGACCTTAACTCTACAATATTACGAAAAGAATCTAAGGAGATATTTATATCTTAAAAAGTTATTTGATTTCTCTCCTCCCAAGAAGTGAGGAAAAAACTCTCAATGCCCAATTCTAGAGGCCCTTGGCTTTGCCTTCTAGTTGCCATCCCATGAGGTCTTTTAAAAGCCAATTACAATGACCTCATTTTATAAGTTCTATTTAGAAGCATTATTGCAAAGACCTCATTGTGTATGCCGCATTATATGACTTTTCACCTTTTGTCACGGTAATACAGTACCTAATGAAGCTATGCTGTCCGTTTGTTTCCTACTGGGACGTTTTTAAATATCTGATTTATATTTGCATGCATTTCTACTAGGTTCTTGGAAATAGTTGTAATTAATTGTTCATATTAGGTGCAATCTATATTTAGACTTGCATATTTCTGCTGTATCCACTTTACATTGACTGCAATATTATGTTTTTGGTGTTGCAGAGAGAAACTGTTGTCGAGATATTTTACGAGAATCATTTGGGTCAACTAATTGATGTTATAACAGTTTCATGCCCTTCAGAAGGTCTTTATCCATTAAGCAACAAAATTGGACACTCTGGTGTACTAAAGAATCAGAGCATAGTAAAGCCTGAAATACTATCCAACATTTGTGAATTGCTTTGCTTTTGTGTTCTGCACCATCCATATAAAATAAAGTAATATTTTACCCTTTTTTTTATTATTTTAGAGTCGAAGTTTATTTCAACCTTAAAAGTTAATATTTTGATTTTTGTGCTATTTTCCATTCTGTTTTCAGATGCAACTTTCTTGTGAATAATGTCATAGATAAAGTGTTGTTACTGACTCAAAGGAGGGAAAAATATTTGGTTGTTGCAGCCGTTCGGTTTGTTCGGACTATTTTATCTCGCCATGTAAGTTGAATTAGTAGTGAATAAAAGTTATTTTTATTTCTTTAGTCGTTGTAATTGAACTGATGAGGTTACAGTTCTCCTTTTCTCCTTTCTCTTCCGGGGGGATTACATTTTGAACTGTAATTACACCAAATCACAGTTATTAGCGATCATACTTGACGTTATGTCATTCCCTTTGGATTAATCATTAAAGAACAATAGTTGTGCTATTGCTAGTTGTCTAATTTTCTAGTTTTAAGGATTGAAATTGGTAAATGTAGTGAATTCTTTTCTTTGTCAATATGCAGGATGATGATCTGATAAGTCATTTTATCAAAAACAATCTTCTGAAACCAATTGTAGATGCCTTTGTTGCTAATGGGAATCGTTACAATCTGCTCAACTCTGCTGTTTTAGATTTATTTGAGTATATCCGCAAGGTCCTTCATCTTTCTTATAGCACACCTCGGTTCTTTGGTGATTCCAGTAGAACATCCGCTTAATGGGTTTGTGTTCCATGCAGGAAAATCTGAAATCTTTGGTTAAGTACATAGTCGATTCATTTTGGAATCAGTTGGTCCAGTTTGAGTATTTGGCTTCAATTCAGGCTCTTAAAGTAAAATATGAGCAGGTATTCTCAAAATTTTCGTGAGATAATATCCTATTCTGCCTTCCAAAAATGGTACTATTTGTGTTTGACATCTCTATTTCCAGTGCCTAGAGGATTTTGGTACAAGAGCCACAACTACTGGCGTGTTAGATCCTAGAAAAAGAATTGAGGAGCGTGCTTTGGAGAAAGAAGAAGAAGACTATTTTAACGAAGAGAGGTAAGAGTTGTTTCTTTATTTTATGGGAAATAAATACATTTTTAGTAATTTAGTAAGCTGAAATGATAATTTAAAGGGCCAACGAACCTGGAAAGAAGAGTAAACATGTTAGGTATCTACCCTGTAAAACCTGTAGAAACAACACAGAAGAAACACACACAACATAGCAAGACCCAACACTGTTCTATTGGGAGTTCTCCAATGAACAGAGGGATTTATGAGCCAATTGTATGGATAGGAAGCCAAACACAATACAATATGCAACCAACCTAGCAACTTCAAGAGGGCGGGGATCTCTCCTCAAGACTCACTAGTCCAAACCCCAAAAACATACCCTCCCCTCACTCAGCCTTGCATTACATATGCCCTCCTTCCTCAACTGACCGTACAACAGAAGCTACAGACGCACGATCCTGAACAGTCCCCACATTCCCTGCTTTCGTCCCATTTCCTCTTTTGCCCCTCCTATGGTATGTTTGTGTTATGGTAGGTCTAATAGAACATTACTAAGAAAGCTCTCTAATTTGTCAAGGAACTGCAGGAAATCTGACTTTTATCTTCATTATATGCAACAGATTTTAGCGAGTTCTTTAAATAAAATATTAAATTTGGCTGTTATTAACTCGTTATCAATCAGTGATGAAGAGGATACTGCAACTGCATCTGTTTCAAATGTACAGAAAGCGCAATCTCCACCTGTTCTAAGTAATGGAGTTGCTGCAAGTTATCCTCCACCAAGGTACTGTGATTTGCTTTAACTAGAAAGTTTGATTACAAAAGTGGTTTTGATTGTCCTCAACTCTTACAGTCCTCGACCTGGTGGGCTTGTTGACTATGACGACGATGAGGATGATGAAGACTACAGGCCACCGCCAAGAAAACAGTCAGAAACAGTTGATGAAGATGAAGGAGCATTGCATACCCTCAGGCTGAAGAGGAAACCTGTTCACAAAGATAAGGAATCTGAGAAGGTGAAAAAGCAGCGACCAGGAAAAAATCCCAAGACAAAAGATGGTGTATTTGCTGCCTTGTGTTCAACGTTGAGCCATGCAGTTCTGCCCAATAAGAATACAGTGAGCTCCCAGCATTCTAAGACCCATTCAATTGATGGGAACAATAGTTCAGACCACGAGTGTCCGAAAGCGAAGGATCAGAATGCTTTAAGAAGCTCCACTGAAGATGGCAGTAGTTTGGAAGAGGAGAACCATACAGAAAAGCAACCAATTTCTTCTAAAAAATGTTCTGATCCATTGCTTAAACCTTCAGAGAATAGACAGTTGAATGGAGAAGACTGTTCATTGATTCCTCCGAACTCCTCACCTGAAATGACTGTAAATGGATCGTAGGTTCTTTTCATGGCAGGGTGATTGCAATTTTCTTCCATCTTTGTTTGCCTTGTGAATATGCTTTGTGCGAAGAGGGACCGGGGCTAGTCTTTGGATCGACAACTTCGAAAGGGAGCTAGTCTTGGAACGAATTGGCTTTGAGGCTTTCCATCAAAGGCAAAGGAGCTAGTTGATGCCTGTATAATAGTACTGACAGAGTGGTGGATTGGAAGCTTCTTGTGTTGCATTCGAGCGCTCGAACATCCTCACACCAGACGGTTCTTTTATCGCGAGTTTAGAAACCGTTGCTTTAAGTTGAACAGTTGTTGGCATCAATTTTGTTATCTGATTTCAACCCTCCCCCCACCCGAAACGTAAAAGATAGAGGGTGTATACAAATATTTATATCCATGGGTTCAGCTGTGTAAACTAATGTCATTGAGTAAAAGGGACGCGGGCAAGTCCCTACCAAAAGGACATGGATTTTAATACTTTCAAATTGCTCATTCAGTTGACTGTTGGGTGTGTTTCTGACACAAAGTTCGTTCTACTGGGTTGGGTCAATTTTTATCTTTACTTTCTACTAATCTTACCCACCTGAAATGTAGACTGCCTGTAAACCGGACTTTCAATTCAATTACTGATGGGATGTCGGGAGCTGGCAGGAACCGCCTGTCGTTTGATGTCGCAATGGCATATGCAATTCTTTTCTAACTTGTCTTTCTTATTTTTCTTTTCTTTGTTAGTGGATAAAGTTTTTTATTAAGTGCCACACAAATTAATGAGTCAAATCAATTAGAATAGGTTTGTGAGTGAGTGATTTGAAAATCATCCAAATCACTTTTGTCATGTTGGATCATTCTCAAATATGTTCTTAGTGTATTTCACATGTCTTTTACAGTATATATATTAAGCATTAAAAGTAAAAGTGCTTTTGAAAGAGTTAGTAGTGTTCGCCAAAGCAAGTATAGCTTAGTGGTAATTGGCATGTACTCTTGACCAAAAGGTTAGAGATTCGATTTCCCTTCACCCCCAAATGTTGTTGAACTAAAAAAAAAAAAATAGTAGTGGTCAATTAAGGGTGTGTTTGGTTTAACTTTTCAAGTGTTTAATTTTGAAAAAGAAAAATTATTTTGAAAAAAATTCTAGTGTTTGGCAACCACTAAAAATGACTTATTAGAAAATAAGATTTGAGGGAAACACTTGAAACCAAGTATGAAAATGAGAATGATCCAACATGTCAATAAATAAATCATTTTGAGGAAACACTTAAAACCAATTTTTTAAAAAAGAGTCTTTTGTATACAATAACTTGTGTATAAAAATACGAAAGGAAATGCAACAAACATATGAGTGTTTAAATTCTAAACAATTTTTATACGAAATGTTTTTAAAAAAATGCATTCTTGAAAAACAATTAAATTAAAATGTATTCCAAACTGACCTAAGACTAATTAATTGAAAGTGCATTTTAAAATTTTCAAATTTAGTAGATTGAGAAATTCTTAAAGTTGATAGAGTATTTGGAATATTTTTAGGTGAAGTATTTAATTAGTTTTGTTTCAAAAGTGTTTAAAAAGAATTGTTTTAATTTAAGGTAGTTTTTCAAAAGGTATTTCAAACATATCTTTAATTTGTCTATATCAGCAACATTATAATGGGTTCCAACCAATTTTCTTATCGTTGTTGATTCAGTAGTGGTCATTTTGAATGTTCATGACAATTTCAATTTTTAGTACGTTCACACCGATCATATGAAGGGTTTATTTGTGAATTTGTTATAAATGGACAATTTAGTTCCTAAGTTTAGATCTAATAATGATATAAGTTATGCATTATAAAAGACAATAATTATCAATGTCAAAATTATCTTTTGAATGAATCAATCTACCTAAAATGAATTAATTATAATACATTTCATCTATCTATTTTCACACATTAAAGGCATTATTTCAAATAGTAAATTCGTCCACATATTAAATTATCTTGTTAATACTAAAATGTACGAGTGCCAAAAAACATAGCTTGTGGAAAAAACAATGAAATGAAAAAGAAAAGAGGGCCAAAGAACATTGGTTTCAGAAAGAAAAAGAATAGAACACTGGTTATAAAAGTTTGTTCTTTTTTTTTTCTTTTTGACAATTTATATATATAAAAGTATTTAATTGCATATAGATGGAGTGAAATCCACGTAACGAATTTAATTTCCTGACGTCGCCACGTAGCCGTCCTTTTCGGAGTTTGAAAAGCGACACATCATCATCTTGTAACACGTGTCATTCCGTTCTTGTTTCTCTATTCCTTCGGCGTCCTCCTCCTTATATATTCTTCATTTTCCCCGCCCCGAGAAGCGCATGCGAACGTTTCGTCTCCCTCACTTCACCAATAAAATAAAATCGACTGCAGATTTTGGATTTCACTTACATTCTTCAATTTTCTCTGATTCACACAAGCAGAAAAGAAGATTTCGAAGAAGAAATGGGCAGACTCCTTGATGGTTCATTGGTTGATGAAATCCGATGCTCCCATGTCGGAGATTTCTTGTACGACCTTGGCCATCCTCTGCTCAATCGCGTTGCTGATAGCTTCGTTAAGGCCGCTGGGGTTCGTATTCTTACTTTCTGTTAACTTCTGTGATAATCTTGATGTGATAGTACGTGTTGGATTGAACCTCTATGTGTTAACCTAAGACGTCAATGGTTCGTTGTACAGATAGGAGCATTGCAATCTGCGTCTCGAGAGGCGTATTTTACGGTTGCCGGAAGTAAGATGTGCTTTCATTTAGTATTTCAATCCGATCCTTGCTTTGATTTCTTTCGACTTTCATCTCACATTTCATCTCTCTGTTTTGATCTCGTTTAAGTTTCGTGTATTATGTACTTTTGCTTTATTTTACGCGTTTAGGGGACGGTTTGATGTTAAATTTGTTAACGAAAATTTGTAATGCTTGGAAGAATTTCATTATCGGTACAGGTCTTGACTCGCACAGTGGAGCACCGCCTGAATTATCGAGTGCTAGAAAGCAACGATTTCCAGGTCTTAAAGGTATACTCGATTCTTCTTCTGAATTGAACTCTGTTTATGCACAAGCAAATTCGTTCTTCAGTCCCCGAGGTAGGTTTGATTTTGTTTTTCTTGCCTGGTGGAAGTGTGAACTATGTCGCTGTAGATTGAGTTCAAATAATTATATTGTTTCAGATTGATACCACCTCATTATTTTGGGCTTTGTATAAGATATGGATGTTCTTTGATATGGACAAAAACTGAAGTGTCCCTTACGATTCCTGTATAATTTGTGTAAAGTCCAAGTCAGTCTTGTCCTTTGAGTTTCTTGAGTCTCATTTCTACATATGCCGTGCAGGTGAAACCAACAAGGAGTCTCTTGAAGCAATGGTGAGTGTTCGTAAACGGGTGATGAAGTGTTGAATTTGTGATGAATTATTTGCAGTAGTACTGGTCAATAAACATGTAATAATTTTTCATTTTATTGTGTTTGTCAGGTGAAGAGCGTGGGAAAAGAATCTATGCAATGGGGTCAGTATCCCTTCTCTGAATTTTCGAATACCAAACATTAATGAATGTGTGCAGTATACTATTATAGCTTAGATGCCTTTCTTGCACATCTAGTTTATGCGCTTTTAACCCACACCAATTCGATGGATCTTTTGGTTTGAGTGCTGATTTTTGCTTTCATGTGAAGTGCATTGTCACTAGCCCAAAGTATTTGGTTCCTTTCAAAACTCTCCAGCTAACTTTTACAATATTCTTCTGTTGGAGGAGGCAAATAAATTTTCTTTAATCTTATAATGTTTCACCTCGGAAGATTATTTTCTCTATTTCATCTTATTTTGGAAAATAGATCGCCAAGCTTTTGGTTGAGTGGTGTGATTTAATTAGCATATTTTGTGTTGTTTGATTTTATTTCATTACTTCAGCTAATTTTGTTGTGTCTTCTGGACTTACATACGGCTGTAGGATTAGCTGCTGGTGTTTATTCTGGACTTACATACGGTTTAAAGGAGGCTCGTGGAGCACATGACTGGGTAACCCCTCCACAATTAACCAACAAATGTTTAATGTTTTGATCAAAGTATAGTATGATTTTAGGACGATTTTTCATAGGGAGAAAGAGGAAGTTAGGCATTTAGTTCTTCTGGGCATGAAGTCTTAATCCACAGACGTGTTAATTCCATTGCAGAAGAATAGTGCGATCGCAGGTGCAGTGACGGGCGTAGCTGTGGCACTGACATCAGACGAGTCCTCTCACGAGCATATCGTACAATACGCCATCACCGGCGCTGCTGTGTCGACGGCTGCAAATATTTTTGCTGGCATATTCTAGGCTCCGGCCAGTACTCTACTAGATCGGCGGAGCCATTTCACAAATTTCGGGATGGTCATTTTCTTTTTAATTTTGTCGAACCTTTTTTTTTGCTCTCTTTTGCTTTTGATTTTGATATATAAAAGCTAGAATAAGGATGTGTTCCTCGAATGAATGATGAGATGAGAATTAAGCGAAATTATATTCTCTACTTTATGGGATTTTGGTTAGCAGGCTTTGTTGCAGGAACTTTGAAGTATACAAAGTGTGACTATTTTTGTCGTGAGATAGAAAATATTTACGCAAGTTATTAGGTTATTATTAGTAACAAGTCAAGTCTAGTTTTGATTGATTTGTTGCAAGGAATTTAAACATGTTTCTGGAATATTTCCTGCTCAGGAAACTCGCACAAATTCGGCCTAAAGTTCTCAAATAATACAATGTTACCTTATATCGTAATTTAATGAATGCATTATCATCAAGAGGCTTGGTCTGAGATTATTAAATACTCGTAGAATTGGCGTAAAATTTGTATTAAAAATTTGTTAAGTACTCGAGAATTGACATAAAAACTTGTATTAAAAGAATAGTTTAAGTTTTTTGTCCAAATCGAAGGTACATATATTTCACGTTTAAGTTCTAACCAAACGCACCCACATAATGCATGCATACTCAAATGAAGGCAATTATGAAAACATTCCAAGTATTTTAAGAAATGTTTTTATCGATAAATATCCTATACACTCTCAATTATTTGAGAAATAAGACTCATTAATAATAATACATATTATTTATGATCTTGACTGATTTTTCTTAATTCCTTCTAGCCGCCTGCCACTTATATATATATATATATTTTTTTTTATATATAATGTTTCTTTAAATGTTTTTAGGCACATATTTCTAATTCAAACTATATTCGTTTACCGCGATTATGTTAGGAGTCTACAATAATTACGATTATTTAATATTTAGCTTCCCTTATTTAATATTTAGCCACTCTCATTACTTACTAGTGAAGATGGAGCGGTTGATTTTTTAGCTAATCATTTACTTATCTCTAACAAAAAAATTGTTATGATTTTTTGTTTATTTTGTTTTTGTTTTTGTTTTTTTTTTTGCAAATAATTGATTTCCCTTTTTTTGCAATCATTTTGACTATTGTTTGGTTTTGTAAATCTCTTTTGAGAAATCTCCTTATTTATCATAGAGTTAACATCATTTAATGGTTTTTCTTCCCAGAAATATAAACAATTAATTAATTAGATTTAGATTTAAAGTTTTAATTAGATTTTGAATCGAAAAACGATAACTAATTAAGATAGAAACCAATAGTTGTTCTATGAATGTAGATGGTTTTACTAAAAAATTAAACTATACATAACTTACAATAAAAGGATAAACTTTGCCTAAAAAGTTTTTCCTTATTATTTTTTTTTAAAAAAATAAGAAATAGGTTGTGGCTTTTAAAAGAAAAGTTGGAGATTTCTTAAAAAAAAAGAAAAAAAAGTTGGAGTACAAAATGAAAATATGAAATTTATATTTAACTTTAATATTTATCTAATTTTTTTTTAAAAAAGAAAACAATCTCAAATGAATTAAAAAAACTGGAAAAATTATATTTTCAAGGATCATTTAATTTATACTTATTATTGAAAATTAACATAAATCAGAAAAGGTTTAGGAAGAACAAAGAAAAACCTATCCAACCCCAATAAATTTCAGTCGTTGTTGTAAAAAAAAAAATCAATCGTTTTTCTTCTTCTTTTTTTTTTTTTTTTTTTTTTTTTTTTTTTTTTTTTTTTAAAAAAAAAAAAAAAAAAAAGCTCAGCCCACGTTTTAGCCCATTCTATAAAACAAAATAAAAACGAATAAAAGAAGAAGGAAACCCTAAGCCACGTCTTCTTCACTTCTTCACGCCGTTTCCTCCTCCAGCAGCCCAGCGTCGCCGTCTTTCTTCCGCTCGTGCCGCCGCCACTGTCGTCTTTCTTCCGTTCGTGCCGTCACAGCCTCCCTCGATTTTCTGCTCCCTTGCTGTTACCGGTATTTTCCTGATCTCCATCCATGTCTTTCTGCTTTCTTGAAAAACACAAATTAGGTTTTGAGACGCTGCATTCTTGGCAGAGAGACGACGAGTTGGATTGAAAAAAAAAACCAAACCAGATTGAAGCAGAATGAAATTGGATTGAGAAAAAAATATATTTCTTCTGCTTAGACGAGATCGCCTTCTATTGCCTTGCCAACTGGATTCCGCTTCATCTTTGATCCCCAAGGTATGTTCTAACTGCGATTCCTCTGCTTTCAACTGTTGGTAGCTGCAAACTTTGCCAAATTTGACTCGATCTTCCGATTTTTCCCTTTGGTTTACGAACCATCGATTAGAAGTCGGCGGCGTTTTATTTCGATTACGATCCCTCAATCAGAAATGTTACAATTTTCTTTGATTATGTTGTTTAGGCTAAAATTTCATCTTATTTTCTACTATTTATTTTTTTCGCTTTTACGGTAACTGGCAGTAACCCTAATACTTCTTTCTCTATTTTTTGTTCTTTCTCTGTTTTTTGTACGTTCAATATCTGGATATTTCCTACGATCTTATTGTTTCAATTTATTTTCCATCTGGGTATTTACATTCAGATGTTGAAGCTGTCGCATGTCTTATAAGAAGGAAACCTAATGCTTCCCACTTCCTCTTTTGTTGTATTCTCTTATTTTGGGAATTCATCGCAATCTTATTCTTCAATTTCCGTTTGTTCTATGCCAGTGTATTTAGATTCAGTCATTGAAACAAAGCATGTCTAGTAAGAAGGAGGAGAAGTCACAAGCTGCTGCTGAAAGGATTAAGGCTGCAGCTCTTAGTGCTGCAAAAGGCCTTAGTCGTGCTCAGGCTGAACGAGCAGCTGCGGCTGCTGCTCGGAATGTTAATGCTTATGGGCAGAAGGAAGAAGGCCCTAGCAGATGGCAGGAGAAAAGGGAAGCAAAGAGGCAGATGTATTTGATGAGTACTGAAAAAGCAGTCAGATTGGGTGAAAGAAAGGACCTTAAGGCCTCTATGTCTAGTACTGGTGGAGCTGCTGCACAGTGCCAGAAATGTTATCAGGTGGGACACTGGACGTATGAATGCAAAAATGAACGAGTTTACATATCCCGACCATCTCGAACTCAACAACTAAAAAATCCCAAGTTGAGGATGAAGATGACAGTCTCATATGAGTTGGACAACCCAGATTCTGATAAGGAGAAGAAGACCGAGAAGCATTTGAAGAAGAAAAGTAAAAGAAAGCATCGGTCTAACGCAAGATCCAATAGCGATAGTGAGGCATCTGTTTTCGAGACCGATAGTGGGTCATCCTCAGTTACGGGTTCTGATGTTTCTTCTGAAGAAAGCAGTTCAGACTACAGTTCTTCATCTGAATCAGAATCAGAAAGAAGTCGGAGTAGGAGAAAGAAGCAGAAGAGGGGAAGGAGAAAGAGGAGGTACAGCTCTTCTGAATCTTCTGATTCAGACTCAGGGTCTGAATCCGAATCTGATTATGAGGACAAACGTAGTAGGAGGAAGAGCCGAAGGCACAACAGAAGACGCTAGCTCTAGCTAAGGTAATCGATCAAGTGAAGCGAATTAGAAGGGTCCATATATTTGCAACTCTAGTCATTCTAGAGGTTTGAGTTCATTCCGTTTCTTGTTTTTAGTTGTTCAACCTGAACTAGGGACACTCTGAATAGAAGAGTTGTAATGTGTAAACTGGAGTTTGGTTTTTTTTTTTTTTTTTTTTTTTCCCTAATTGTATAAATTGTTGATGCTTCCCTAGCTTTTATGTTACGTATGCTGGTAGAAGCAAGGATGTTGCTTTTTGAATAAATTTAGTTAGGCTATGTTTGGGAGTTATTTTGACACGGTCAAAATCAATTTTATTAATGCCAATATCAATTTCGATCTCCCAACTTTTAGCTTCATTATATTTTAGGGAGGAAATATCAAAATTACCCCTTGTATTTAAAGAAGAAATTTCCAGCTCTAGCTCACTTCTCTCTCCCAACTGAAGGCTCGATTGAGGCTCCTTTTTCTCACACTGCAGCATCTTCATTCGTGATTGCTTCCTTGGTTTCTCAAGTAGGTATTATTTGAGTTTCTTCACTGATTTTGTTGTTTGTTTGTGTAATTTTGTTTTAATTTGTGGAAATTTTTAGGTAATTTTGTTTCGATTGGTTGAAATGGCTCATCTTCTCCCTTTCTTATTTTTTTTGTGTAAGCTCTGACTCATTGATTGTGCTTAAGATGAGAAGTCTTGCTTGCTTCGTGTACTTACGTTTATTTCAATTCATTTTGCTTCGGCTCATTGATTTTTTCTTTTATAAAAGAGATTTGCCTATTGCTAGGAGGGCTTCACTTCACTGATTTTGCCTATCGAGAATATTTTTCTCTCTTTTTCTGAACAAAGCCCTCAGGTTGACATCTTCTCTTTTTGCTTCCCAGACTTGTTATTTAAATCCTGATTTGGGTTTTTCTTTTGTTCTTTTTTAGCTAAAACATTGTTGGTTTGGTTGGTTTCAGAAATTATGACAATTTTTTTGTTCTTTTTAATTTTTATCACTTCATCTTAGATATGATTTATTATGCCTATTATCAAGTTTTAAACATGCTTTACTTAGAAATCATGTTCTGTGGACTTGGTTTGTTTTTCCAATAAATCATGTGAATCAGACAGGATTTATTTAAGAATTGTATCTTCAAGATATGATTTTATTATACATCATTGAAATTTGAAAATCAGTTGCAAAGTAGTAGGGAAAAAAGGAAAGGAAAATTTTACACAATACAGATAACATAGAAGAAGAAAACGAATGGTAAATTCAGTCTATGTGTCTGGATTTAGCCATGTTAATGAACATGCTGTGGAGAAATCTTGGACAATTTAGCCAGATGAGAAATCTTGCTTGGTTCGATTCATTTTGGCTTCCTGATTTTGGTACTCTACTGGATGCTTTGGACGATTTAGCTTAATTCGTTTCTTTTCATGAATAAAATAGTTTTTGTTTTCTTTTTTGTGTTTTCTGGGTACTTGTCCCCAAATCCCATTTGGTTATGACTGATCAATATATGTGCTGCTGTATTGAGAATATTAAAAGACAGGCTGAAATGACTGTCTTTTTGTTTGACCTCGTACCTAGTCAATGATTTACAAATTGATGGCTTGTTTTTGGATCGGTCTTTTTTTCTTTTGTTAATAGTAAATAGTTTTGCTAGTGCAATCTCTCCTTCTGCTTTGTTTGTCATTCATCTATTTTAATCTAAACCCTTTATTTTATAGCTACTTTTTTACTGCCCCAAGTTAGATACTTTTCTCATATGTAAACAGCTTCTTGTTTCTCTTTCTGGGATTGTTTGATAGTTTGTGGTTGCTTGGATTTACTGCTGCTAAATGGAAATATAAGATAAAAGTGAGAGGAGAAGAAGAATTTAAGGTTGTGAGAACAATGTAGAATACATATACTATTATTGAAGTTTTCATGGACGGTGGAATAACAAGTATTTGGTATTGTGGAATGTATCAGGACAAAGTTTTAATTTCATGGAAGGGATATGGAACTGGAGCGGGAGGAAATTGCAAAATTAATAGATAATATCTAGTTTATTACATCTAGATTGGATGAGATATGACTTTTGAATTTTTATTTTGACTAGGTTTTTACTAGGGATGTCCACGGGGACGAGGATGGCATCTCCGTCCCCATCCCCGCCTCCCATTTCATTCCCCATCTCCGCGAAATTTTCGCGGGGAATGGGGCGGGGATTGGGTTTCCCGTGGAGAATTATTTTTCATTTAGTTTTTTTCTTTTTTCTTTTTTGTCTTTGATTGAATCAAATAACTCTTTTGATAAATTTTCAAATAGTTAACTTGACATGAAAAATATTGATTAATTTCAATTAGACAATTAATTATTCACATAAAATTTTCATTTAAATAGTTAATTTCATTAAAAAAAAATCTAACTTTAAAGATCAAATTCTTAAATCTCCTAATAAAAACAAAATAATATTTTATATCAAACTATCTAATTATATATATATATATAATTAAATGTTAAACCATAAATTCAAACATATCAAATTTTCTAAATCATTGACCATAAAACTTTAAATTTATTTGTATATAGAAAAATAAAAATTAGAATAAAAATAATAATACTAATAATTAAAAAAAAAAGTAAATGGGGCGGGGAACATCCCCGTTTAGCTCGCGGGGAAGTTTTTTCCCCACTCCCTGCCCCATTAGGGGCGGGTCCCCACGGGGCCCTGGCCCCGCGGGGTAAACGGACATCCCTAATTTTTACCTCGTGCATTGCATGGATAATAATTTTAGTAAAATATTTAAAAGTAAAATGAATTTAAAACTAATTGAGATTAGTTCGATACATTTTGGTAAAGGGTTATCATATTTAGAGTTGTTAGCTTAGGTAGCATTTAATGCATAATAAGATTATCTCATTATTGTTGTTTTGAAATTTAAAGGGGTATCTTTTAAGAAATCGAAAACGATGAGATTTATTTAAATAAATATACAAAGAAATAATCTAAAATAAATTTAAATTGACAAAATTAAAATTCAAATTATGTGCCATATATATAAATCAAATTAGGGGCAAGCAAGAAAAATATAAATATTTGAGCATTATGGTAAGTGATAATATCAATGGAAAAATACACTTTTGGTCCCTAAGGTTTAGGTTAAGTTACACTTTGGTCCCTGAGTTTTCAAACTCAACAAAAATACCCTTAAGGTTTGAGATAAGGAACACTTTGGTCCCTGCTGTCCATTTTTGCCGTTAAATCCTAACGCCAGCTGACGTGGCACTATTATTTTAATAAAAAAATTAATTTTAATTTTTTTAAAATAAAAAATATAAAAATAATAAAAATATTATTATATGTCACGATGATAGCACAACGCCGGTGAGAGCTCGAACGCTGGAGTATCTTCACTCTCTGCAAAAAAAGCGCTAGACGCCGACCACTCCACTGACCGACACCTGTCCATCAAGTACGTAAACTAATACGATGTCGCTGTCATCCACCCAAATCCAGCCTCCCTCCTCTCGTTGCCGACGCCGAAAAGGGAGGAGGACTTTTCCCTCTTCTTTATAAAAAAAAAAAAGAAAAAAAGAGATAGAGAAATGGAGGAGAAGAGAGAAGAAAAGAGAGAGAAGAAGAAAGAAAAAATTCTTGCCCGCTGCGCCACCGGCCACCGGAGTTGGAGAAGGAGTTTGAGAAGAAAAAGTTGGAGGAGAAAGAGGGAGAGAAAGAAAGAGAAGAAAGAGGAGGAAAAACAATTTAAAAAATTAATAAAATAATAATATTTTTATTATTTTATATTTTTTATTTAAAAAAATTTAAAATTCATTTAATAACGGTTGCCGTTAGGATTTAACGGAAAAAATGGACGGCAGGGACCAAAGTTCTCCTTATCTCAAACTTTAGGAGTATCTAAAGTATTTTTTTTGTTGAGTTTGAAAACTCAGGGACCAAAGTGTAAAGTGTAACTTAACTCAAATCTCAAGGACCAAGTGTGTTTTTCTCTAATATCAATAAAATTTTTACTGATTATTTTTTTTTAAAGAAGTTGATCGATTTTAAAAGGGAAAAATACACTTTTGGTCCCTGAGGTTTGGGTTAAGTGACAGTTGGGTCCCCGAGTTTTCAAACTCAACAAAAATACCCCTGAGGTTTGAGATAAGTAGCATTTTGATCCATGCCGTCAACTTTTCTGTTAAATTTTAACGGTTGCTGACGTGGCACTATTATTTTAATAAAAAATTGTTTTTTTTTTTTAATTTTTTAAAATAAAAATAATAAAAATAATAAAATATTAATTTTTAATTCTTTTTTAATTCTTTTTTCTTTCTCCTTCATCTTCAACTCCTTCACCATCACCTACCTTCTTCTTCTTCAACTATCATCACCCCATCAACCAGTCGCCGGCGACAACCTTTTTTTTTCTCTTTTCTTCGTTCTCCCGCCTCTTTTTTCTTCTTCTTCTCTTCTTTCCTATTCTTTCACTGTTTTTTTTTAAACGAAGGTTGCTAGATCTGAGCAGATCTTCCGAGCGGAACAAAGAGCAAGCTGGCGGGTCTGAGCACGATACTTCCGAGCAGATCTGAGCAAGATCTTTGCGAGCAACGGTGGGCGAGTCTTCGTGAGCACGATACTTCCGAGTAGATCTGAGCACGATAGTTTCGAGCAGGTCTGAGCACGATAGTTTCGAGTAGATCTGAGCAAGATCTTCGCGAGCGACAGCGAGAGGGTCTTCGCGAGCGACGACGAGCGGGCGGGTCTTCGCGTGCGACGGCGAGTGGGTCTTTGCGAGCGACGAAAAGGAAGTCTTCGCGGTCGCCAACGAACTGGCGGGTCTTCGTGAGCTGCGGCTGGAACTTCACGAGATCTGGAATTTCACAGATCTGGGCAAGCAACGGCATTTTCTGCTTCTTTTTTCTTAACGGTTAAAGAAGAAAGGGAAGAGAAGAAGAAACAAAAAAGAAAGGAGGGGGAAGAAGAATAAAAGAGAAAAAAAAAAGAGATTGAAAAAAAAGGTTGTCGCCGGCGGTCGGTCGTCGGCGGCTGGTTGATGGGGTGAGGATAGTTGAAGAAGAAGAAGGTAGGTGATGGTGGAGGGGTTGAAGATGAAGGAGAAAGAAAAAAAGAAATAAAAAAGAATTAAAAATTAATATTTTTATTATTTTTATTAAATTTTATTTTAAAAATTAAAAAAAAATAATTTTTTATTAAAATAATAGTGCCACGTCAGCAACTGTTAAAATTTAACAGAAAAGTTGACGGCAGGGACCAAAGTGCTACTTATCTCAAACCTCAGGGGTATTTTTGTTGAGTTTGAAAACTCAGGGACCCAACTGTCACTTAACCCAAACCTCAGGGACCAAAAGTGTATTTTTCCCATTTTAAAATTACAAAATTAATTTTTTTAAGTTAATTTAAAAACGACCGTATATAAAGTTATGTGAGAATCATTGGTACAGATAATTTTAATAAAATTTAAATGAAATTGATTTTTTTAAAAGAAAAAAAGATGAAATAATGTTTCCAATAAAATTACTAAATTATTTTAAAATAATGTAATTTAAAAACAACGAATTTAAAATCAAAAGAATTCTCACTAAAAAATCAAACGAAACCTAAACTTACTCACCTATCACTTTGGCTCAAAATGCTGTCAGCGTAATCTGTGCAATATCTACCGAATAGACCATAATCGAAATATCTAAACATGCATATTATCAAATGTAATAATTGACAACAAAATTTCACGCCTATTGCAGTGAATTTGTTAATTTTGTCAACAAAGTTTGTATTTATCTATTTTATCAAAAGATGAAGCAACCTTCCATTAAAAAATAAAAAATAAAAATAAGTTCTCAAGCCACTTAGTTGACGGATTAGCTCAATAGACAAACGTAGAACTATATATTGATAACTAGAAGCACAAGTTGAAAAGAAAAAAAAAGAAAAAAAAACACTAAAAAAATGTGGCTGCTGGGATTCGAGCCCAGGTCTCCACGGCCACAACGTGGAATTCTGACCACTAAACTACAGCCACATTAGATGACAATTACTAAGCTTCAAATAATGAAATACTGTTATTATGTTTTTCGATCAGCACGATTCATATTCCAAAACCCAACTTCGTATTCAAGAACACTCAACAAAGCCACCTCTGCTTTTTTACCCACTTCTCCCGTCGCCATCTCCAATCGCCTATCCACAATCTTCTTCAAAGTGTTGCAGTACTTTCCAAATCCTTCATTCCCCCATCTTTCACACGCTTCTCTCAGTTCCAATGGTGTTTTCGATCCATCTTCCAAGCAGTACGCAAAGCTCTCATGGTACACAGCTTCGATCGCCCAAAGAGCCGTCATCGCCACCGTGTATTCCACTTCTGGCCGCATCACACTCTCCAGAAACCTAAATCATTCATTCACAACAAATTCTCTCAATAAAAATTCAAGCAATTTTAGTGACATACTTGAAATTAGGGTTGTTCATAAGAGCTCTTAAAATCGACTGACGAACACCCTTACCTGGAATAGTCGGCGGTTGCCTTCTGAGGAAGGATTTCAGTCAAATTGATGTCTCGTTTTAGGGCTTCTTTCTTGAACCACCCAAATTCTTCGTTAAGAGAAGCCAAACTTCCAAGAATCACCTCCTCGTCCGCTCTGTCGTCCGATTCTTTCCATGCCTTCACCAACACGCTTCCGACGAACGCCGCGAAGGATCTCAGGAATTCGCATTCTTGTTCCTGAAGAATTTGAACTCGAATTCTTCTAATTACTTTGAGAAATTGGTCGTTTTCGAAGACCTAATTTTTGAGTTAGTTGTTGTAAACTTACCACCCAAGTTCTAAAGGCAGAGAGATCGACGGTGCCGTCGCGAATGGTGAGTGGCTCCGGTGTAGATGAGACGGTGCTTTCTGATCCATGAGTCGGTGGTGGTCAATCCTCCGCAGAGTTGAGCTCTGGTTTTCGGGTCCGCCATTTTTGTTTTCTTCTCTTGCTCTACTTCAAAACTCAAATTGCAACTTAGTGGAATAGATAAAGTGTGCGATAAATTGTACACGTGTGATTTGATTGCAGGATTTTCTATACACGTGGCGAAGTGCTTTACACGTGGTTACATGCTTCGTGGCATAGAATAATAAAGGGAAAAAAAAATCATTTTCAACCCTAAACTTAGCAGGTTGTTTCGATTTTAACCCTCAACTTTTAATTTCATCAAATCGAATCATAAACTTAGTAGATTGTATAAATTTTGAACTTAAACTTGCAAAAGTGTTGCAACATAAACCTTTGATTAACTTTTCATTTGAATCATCATTAAAACATGTAATTGACAATTTTCTCCATTTTTATAAATAAAAAAAAATTTCATTGCAACTAAGTTACATTGGTTTCTTGTAAGAATTTTGTTGGAGAAACTTTTTATTTGAAGAAATCAAACACTTTATACTGATTCTTCTCGCTGATATTAGCCTTCGAAAAAAGAAAATCACAAAGTTATTAGCAACAAGAAGAATCTATCAAATATGAGGGGAAAAAACCTAAAATTGCTTTACTTTTGTTTCCTACCCTTCATGTTCTAATTAGCAAGAAAAAAAAGCATAAAAAAAATATCACCAAGTTCTTAGCAACAAGAAAAAACTAGCAAACATTCGAACAGAAAAAACTCCAAAATTGCTTTGCTTAAAAAACAATCGAAGTTCTCAACAACAAGAAAAAAGTTATCTAAATGAAAATTATTTTCCCATCACTCTATAATTGCATGTTCTTTCTAAGTAGCTAGAAAAAACAACAAAACCTATTGTTCAAAAAAAAAAAAAAAAAAAAAAAAAAAAAAAAACCTACAAACACAATAGGAAGAAAATGAGGGAAAACTCATGTACAACTTCTCAGCCGCAAAAGTTTATTCAAATAAAATGTTTCTCCAATATAAATTTCTTATAAGAAACCAACTCAGATGTCATATGAATTTAAAAAAGAAAAATGAGTAGATATTCAATTGTATTCTTTAACCGTGGTTCAAAGAAAGTAATTGCAACACAAAGTTTAGGGTTAAAATTGAAACAAGCTACTAAGTATGAGGTTCAATTTGATGAAATTAAAAGTTTAGGGTTAAAATTAAAAGTTTAGATTTCACTCCATTTTAACTTTTCATTTGGGGTGGGGGGATTCAACCCTCTGACCTCATGATCGAGGGTATATGCCAATAACCGCTGAGCTAAGCTCGCTTTGACACTTCATTTTAACTTCTATACTTCCAAATGGTATAGAAAATGTTTCATTTTAGTTTATGTAATTTGAATAAAGCTTAAAATTAATCTCTACCATTAATTTGAAGTTGACTCTTTTAAAATTAACTAAATAATCATAATAATTTTCGTGCAAAAATGTGAATATATTTTTAAAATTTGTAGGGGTAAGAGTGATAGAAACTATTTCTAAAAAAAAAATAAAAAAAATAAACCTGCAATAGAGGCCGATTTTAATTAAACTTTATTTAAAATACAAAGTTTAAATTTGAATTATTTGGAAGCACAATGAAACTCAAATTAAGTGACTAAAGTAGTAAATTAACTTTATTTAAAAAAAAAGTAGTAATTTAACCTAAATATTTTATTTTAAATTAAGAAAATAGTTTTGGTCGGACACTTTCACTAGAAACAACTTTAGTACGTAATGATTTAATTTATTGAACTTTTGAATTGGTAAAAATTAATTAATAATTTTGTTTCTACCATGAAAAATCTTATTAATATCAAGTTTAAATTTTTGGATTAAAAAAATACGTTTTGATCTCTGTACTCTAAACTTTGAGGTAATAATTTAGGCCCCGTTTGATAATCATTTCAGTTTTTGGTTTTTGGTTTTCTGTTTTTTAAAAACAAAAACCATATATGTTTGATAACTGTTTTTTGTTTTCTGTTTTTAAAAAACAGAAAACCAACCTTGTTTGATAACTGTTTTTGGTTTTCAGTTTTTTAAAAATTAGAAAGATGAAAAGATGTTTTAGAGAGAGAAAAATGTGTAGAGACGTTGGAACAAAAATTTAGAGACAAATATAAATGTTTTCAAGATTTTTTTTTTTTTTTGAAAGACGAGAAAAGTTAAACATAGAAAATTTGGAGAGATGTAAGAAAATATTTAGAGAAAGAATATTAGTTAGACTCGAGAAAAGATATTAGTTAGAGAAAAAATAGAAAACAAGTAAGAGTAAAAGAGATAAATTTTATATTAAAAAAATTAAATTAAAAAAAATTAGAGAGATAATAAGGTTAAGAGTAAGAGATATTGTTCGCACGTAACTTCAGGGATGGAGACACGTGGAATAAACAATATATTTGTATTTATGTAATATGCGTGTGGGTGTACAATCTCTAACTTTAATCCTCTGATTCTCTCTCTTAAATATATAAACTTTGGTCTCTAGCTTCTTGATCTTCTTGGGCTGGTTTGTTGAGCTTCTTGGATGATCGGCTTGCTAGGTTGATGATCTCTTGGATCGGCCTGTTGGCTTGATGATCTTCTTGGATGATCGGCCTGCTGGCTTAATGATCTCTTGGATCAGCCTGTTGTGACTTGTTGATCTTCTTGGATGATCGACCTGTTGGCTTGTTGATCTTCTTGGATGATCGGCCTGTTGGCTTGTTGATCTTCTTGGATGATCGGCCTGTTGGCTTGTTGATCTTCTTGGATGATCGGTCTGCTGACTTGTTGATCTTCTTGATGATCGGCCTGTTGACTTGTTGATTTGTTGGATTGGCTTGTTAGCTTGTTGTTGATCCTCCTGGATGATCGGTCTGTTGACTTGATGATCTCCTGGATCGGCCTGTTGGCTTGTTGATTTGTTGGATCGGCTTGTTAGCTTGTTGATCCTCTTGGATGATTGGCCTGCTGACTTGTTGATCTTCTTGATCAGTCGGTTGGCTTGTTGATCTCTTTTTAGAGTCTTCTAGTCTTCAAATCTTCTGAGTCTTGAATCTTTTGAATTCTGAATCTCGGATCTCTGAATTCTCTGGACTCTTTGGATTCTGACGACTCTGGATCTTGGGAGAATGCTCTGGACTCTGCCCTCTCTGCCTCTGGCTCAATCCCCCAGAATGAATGGTGACCTCCTCTATTTATAGAGTTTGATGGACCTCATATGGGCTTGGGCTTGGGTCCAATTGCCACGTGGCATAATCTGATTGAACTTGGCTGATGTTATCTGATGGATCACTAATAGACAAGTGGCATTCTTTGATTTGCCGAATTTTAATGTCTATTAATTTAATTTAGGCACACGTGTAAATGTGTAACTGGTCCCAAATTTATTTTATCATTAATTTATATTAATGACGTGGCAATTTGTGATTGGCCAAAATTTCTCCTTCAACAAATGCCCCCTTTTCAAGATTTAGGCACAAGTTATGTGTGAGTGAATCTCGAAAAATATATTTTGGAATTAAAATGCAAGGTATTTGTTCTTGACTTTGACTCCATTTAGTGCGTCAATTTAATCAAAATATGAATTTTGGTCAAAATTTTGATTTTTTTATTTGACACACTTTTATTGCCAATTAATCAAAATTTGGGGTTTGGTCAAAATTTTGATTTTCCTTGTTTGGCAGCAAACTTTGATTTCAAGTTTGGGCATTGATTTGAGGTAAAATCCTACCCAATTTTAACTTGCATATGTAATATATGTTGTGGTTTGGACTTTGGTCCATTTGGGATAAAATTTGGATTATGCCCAAAATATAATTTGAGGTAAAATTTTACCAAATTCAAACTTGCATTTGGAATAGAATTTGATGTTTGAATCTCAAATTTTGATTTGGAAGAAAAATTTGGAGTATGCGCAAATAAAATTATTTAGATAAAATTTGAATTCCCAAATTGATTTGAATTGAAACACTTATCTTTTAGGAATTTCAATTTAATTAAGTTGGTTCAGATAAAGATAAAGATTATCCCATAAAATTTTGAACAGGAGATAGGATTTCATTTGAGTCAAATCTTTATCTAAACTTTTGATTTGAACTTAAAACTCCCCGCTATAAATAAGACTGAACCTCAGTAGGGGAGAGCACACATCAATTGCAGAGAGCATTCAAGAAGGGATCCAAGTAGGAAACTTTCTTTTCTTTTATTTTCTTTTTTTTTTCTTTTTTTTCTTTTTTTAATTTTCGTTTTTTTTTATACTTTTCGTTTTTTTATTTTTTTTTTTAATTTTCGTTTTTTTTTTTGGGTTTTTTTTTTTTTTTTTTTTCAATTTGTTTCTTTCTTCCTTGAATGTGTAAGCTTCGTGCAACAGTCGTCACCAAATTCGCTTGCAGTGATTTCACTCCTGCTAGACCAGTCTCCATTTTATTGGGTGATCTGAGTAACCTGCAGGGGTAGTCACCAGATTCGCCTTTAGTGATGCACTCCTGCTAGACCAGTCCCCATTTTATTGGGTGATCTGAGTAACCTGCAGGGGTAGTCACCAGATTCGCCTTCAGTGATGCACTCCTGCTAGACTAGTCCCCATTTTATTGGGTGATCTGAGTAACCTGCAGGGGTAGTCACCAGATTCGCCTTCAGTGATGCACTCCTGCTAGACTAGTCCCCATTTTATTGGGTGATCTGAGTAACCTGCAAGGGTAGTCACCAGATTCGCCTTCAGTGATGCACTCCTGCTAGACCAGTCCCCATTTTATTAGGTGATCTGAGTAACCTGCAGGGGTAGTCACCAGATTTGCCTACAGTGATGCACTCCTGCTAGACCAGTCCCCATTTTATTGGGTGATCTGAGTAACCTGCAGGGGTAGTCACCAGATTCGCCTTCAGTGATGCATTCCTGCTAGACCAGTCCCCATTTTACTGGGTGATCTGAGTAACCTGCAAAGGTAGTCACCAGATTTGCCTACAGTGATGCACTCCTGCTAGACCAGTCCCCATTTTATTGGGTGATCTGAGTAACCTGCAGGGGTAGTCACCAGATTCGCCTTCAGTGATGCACTCCTGCTAGACCAGGCCCCATTTTATTGGGTGATATGAGTAACCTGCAGGGGTGGTCACCAGACCCGACTCGCCTACAACGGTCGTCATCAGATTCAATTGCAGTGACTTCACCACCTGTCTAGACCAGTCACTTTGATGACTGTAGTTTCCTGCAGGGGTGGTCACCGTTTTTTTAACAACACTTTTATTGTCTTTCTTTTTTTTTTTTTTTTTTTGTGGTTTGATATCAAGCATTTTTTTAACTTGCAGCTAAGATGCATCTTCCAGTCTGGACACTTTCAAGATAAAGACAACACTAAAGTTGTTCATCTTTGCAGATGTAGCGAAGACTTCAACCGTCAACTTTTGAATATGAAGTGAAGTTATCAACAGTCAATTTTTGAAGATGAAGCGAAGCGGACGCCGTCAACTGCCAACATTTGAAGATGAAGCGCAGCGGACGCCGTCAACTACCAACATTTGAAGATGAAGCGGAACGAGGACGTCAACCGCCGCCAAACATTTGAAAAGGAGCAACGGTGAACCTTCGAACTTGGAGAAGGAGAACCTCAGTGGCTAACCTTCAAAAAGAGGGGTGGAGAGAAGCACCTTCGAACTTGGAGAAGGAGCAGTAGAGAGAAGCGCCTTCGAACTTGGAGAAGGAGCAGTGGAGAGAAGCGCCTTCGAACTTGGAGAAGGAGCAGCGGAGAGAAACGCCTTCGAACTTGGAGAAGGAGCAGTGGAGAGAAGCGCCTTCGAACTTGGAGAAGTAGCAACGGAGAGAAGCGCCTTCTAACTTGGAGAAGGAGCAGTGGAGAGAAGCGCCTTCGAACTTGGAGAAGGAGCGAGCGAAGCGCGTGAGGGAACCTTCGTACTTGGAGGAAGGAACTGCAGCAGCGCGTGAGAGAACCTTCGAACTTGGAGGAAGGTAGCAACGGAGAGAAGCGCCTTCAAACTTGGAGAAGGAGCAGTGGAGAGAAGCGCCTTCGAACTTGGAGAAGGAGCGAGCGAAGCGCGTGAGGGAACCTTCGAACTTGGAGGAAGGAGCTGCAGCAGCGCGTGAGAGAACCTTCGAACTTGGAGGAAGGTAGCAACGAAGCGCATGAGAACCTTCGAACTTGGAGGAAGGAACTGTACAGCGAAGCGCATGAGAACCTTCGAACTTGGAGGAAGGAACTGCAACGAATCACAGCGCGTGAGAACCTTTGAAACCTTTGAATTTGGAGGAAGGAACTGCAGCGAAGCGAGTGAGAACCTTCGAACTTAGGGAGGAAGGAACTGCAGCGAAGCGACGTGAGAACCTTCGAACTTGGGGGGAAGGAACTGCAGTGAAGCGCGTGAGAACCTTCGAACTGTGAGGAAGGAACTGCAGCGAAGCGCGTGAGAACCTTCGAACTTGGGGGGAAGGAACTGCAGCGAAGCGAGTGAGAACCTTCAGACTTGGAGGAAGGAACTTCATCGAAGCGCGTGAGAACCTTCGAACTTGGAGGAAGGAACTGCAGCGAAGCGCGTAAGAACCTTCGAACTTGGGAGGAAGGAACTTCACCGAAGCGCGTAAGAACCTTCGAACTTGGGAGGAAGAAACTTCACCGAAGCGCGTGAGAACCTTCGAACTGTGAGGAAGGAACTGCAGCGAAGCGCGTGAGAACCTTCGAACTTGGGGAGAAGGAACTGTAGCGAAGCGCGTGAGAACCTTCAGACTTGGAGGAAGGAACTTCACCGAAGCGCGTGAGAACCTTCGAACTTGGAGGAAGGAACTGCAGCGAAGCGCGCAAGAACCTTCGAACTTGGGAGGAAGGAACTTCACCGAAGCACGTGAGAACCTTCAGACTTGGAGGAAGGAACTTCACCGAAGCGCGTGAGAACCTTTGAACTTGGAGGAAATGAACTGTAGCGAAATGCGTGAGAACCTTTGAACGTGGAGAGAAGGAACTGCAGCAAAACGCATGAAAACCTTCGAACTTGGAGGAAGGAACTGCAGCGAAGCAACGTGAGAACCTTCAAACTTAGGGAGGAAGGAATTGCAGCGAAGCGCGTGAGAACCTTCGAAGTTAGGGAGAAGAAACTGCAGCGAAGCGACGTGAGAACCTTCGAACTTGGGGGGAAGGAACTGCAGCGAAGCGCGTGAGAACCTTCGAACTGTGAGGAAGGAACTGCAGCGAAGCGCGTGAGAACCTTCGAACTTGGGGGGAAGGAACTGCAGCGAAGAGCGTGAGAACCTTCGAATTTGGGGGGAAGGAACTGCAGCGAAGCGCGTGAGAACCTTCGAACTTGGAGGAAGCAACTTCCATTCGCTGTGTTGCCCCCACTAGTGATGAATTTCCTCAATTTATATCGTCGTGCTTCAATATTTGTTGCACTTTCTTTTTTTTGTTTGCAGAGACTGAACTTAAAGTTTTCTTTAAGCTGCCTACGTACCCTTTGAAGAAAAGGGATCAAGTCATAACGTAGTTCAAAATTTTTTTTGCACTCACCTTTTAAGCTCGTGTGGGCTAGGAGCATCATGCAGTTTAGGCTCTTGCGATAAGGAGCTTTTACATTTAAAAGCTTTTATCTTTGTCATGGTCTTGATCAGATCCTTCATTTGCAGGATTGGTCAAGATAATGAGATTTGACTTCACCTTCAAGGAACCTTCCGTATTTATGAGAACAAAAAACTTCCTCTTCATACGTGACGGGATGCTACTATGAAGCTTCTTGTCACTGTTTACTTCATCGAAAAGTTTCAACTCCAAGTTGTTCATCTTTCTTTTAGGTTGATCGTTTGTTACTTTGAGGCGATCAAAGACAGATGTTGAAGATCGACTTTTCTTCGTGTGGAGACATTTAGCCTTTGGAAAGCTGAAGGTCGAGTGGAGGTGGACATCGAACATTGATTTTCTTCCTCTGTCGCGACCATACTCATTCTATGGAATACCGAAGGACGAGTAGTTGGAGGCTTGATGCGATCAAAGACGGAAGTCCTTTGTTCACTCTTCTTAGAATTGTCAACTTCTTCTACGTTGATGCAGTAGGAAGTCACAAGGTTCTTTTTTTTTCTTTTTGTGGAAAGTTTTGGAGAATGATTTATTCAACATCACCAGTTGTTGAGGTTGAGAGAACTTTTTACTTCTCTTTCTCTTGGGTTGAAGTTTCTTAGGATCCTTCTTTCTTTGATGTTTGCTCTTTTCTTTGATTGTAGCAAGATTTGATTGAGCTACTTCATCAAGGTCGAGCTCAATTTTTCTTTCTATAGCCAACTTTAGAATTAAGTCCTTTAGGACGAAACATCTTTCCACTGGATGACCAATAACTCGATGATACTTGCAATACTTGGGATCATCGACTTTCTCCATCTCTTCTGGTCGTTTACACTTAGGAAGCTTTATCAGTTGCGCTTCCAATAGTTGTTCCAACATATCAGGGATGTCGGCATCAGGGAAATGATAGATTTTCTTCTATCTTTCCTTTAAAGTTAAGTGACGCACTCCATTTGTTTGTCGCTTTTCTTTCGAAGACGACTTGGGAAGGGTTGTGTTGACAACCATGGATTCTTCTATAGTCTCTTCGTCGTTCCTTCCTTCATTCCTCACATTAGGGAGTAGAAGGTCTTGGTTTTCTCGACTAGCAATACTTAGCTCCATATCGTGGGCGTGAGTTGCTAGCTCCTCAAAGGTGCGAGGCTTTATACCTTTAAGGATGTAAAGGAGTTCCCAGTGCATGCCTTGAATGCACATCTCAACGGAAGAGAGTTTAGTGAGACGATCTTTGCAATCTAGACTCATAGCTCTCCAACGATTTATATAGTTAACAACGAGTTCACCTTTTCGTTGTTTAGTGTTGGTGAGCTCGAACATGCTAACGGTCCGTCTAGTGTTGTAGAAGCGATTCAAAAACTCTCTTTCGAGTTCCTCCCAACTGTATATTGACTCGGGTTCTAGATCAGTGTACCAGTCAAAAGAATTTCCTTTAAGTGTTCGAACAAACTCTTTGACTAGTAGGTCCCCTCGAGTACCAGAGTTCTCGCATGTCTCAACGAAGTTAGCAATATGTTGTTTAGGATTGCCCTTTCCATCAAACTGCTGAAATTTTGGTGGCTGATACCCGATTGGCATTCTCAAGTTATCAATCCTCTTAGTATAAGGTTTGGAATATAAGAGGGAATCTTGAGTAGGTCCACCGTACTGAGCTCTGATACAGTTTGTGATCATATCTTGGAGCTGTTGGATGGATAGTGAAGCGACCGAAGCAAAACAATGTGGCTGATCATCTTGCACTGTAGTCTTTCCTTTGTCATGATTTTTTATGACTTGGGTTTGACTTGATTCGGCGATATGTTGGTTCTCAATTTGGCACTTTAGTTGCGCGATTTGAGAATCTTTTTCTTCAATCGCCTTCATCAAGTTGTTGATGTGTTCTTGCATCTCAGTCATTCTTAGTTCTTGTCTCAGTCATCATGACAGTCACTAAGTCAGAATCAGGTTCAAACAGAGGGTTATACTTCACAAGAAACTTGTTATTGGTATATGCCCCCTGCAAGGTTGTTTCTTCGCTTGCAATGATAGAAGCTTTATCTTCTTGCAACCTCAGTTCATTGAAGCAACAATGGGCAGTTGAACCCATGTAAGACTTGATCTCGACAGCGACCATCGAAGAAGTCTTGAATGACATATTTACTTTTATGTTTTGAGATAAGAGAGAGAGATGAGAGGTAGAGATGGTCCCACTGGGCGTGCCAATTTGTTCACACGTAACTTCGGAGACGGAGACACGTGGAATAAATAATATATTTGTATTTATGTAATATGCGTGTGGGTGTACAATCTCTAACTTTAATCCTCTGATTCTCTCTCTTAAATATATAAACTTTGGTCTCTAGCTTCTTGATCTTCTTGGGTTGGTTTGTTGAGCTTCTTGGATGATCGGCTTGCTAGGTTGATGATCTCTTGGATCGGCCTGTTGGCTTGATGATCTTCTTGGATGATCGGCATGCTGGCTTAATGATCTCTTGGATCGGCCTGTTGTGACTTGTTGATCTTCTTGGATGATCGGCCTGTTGGCTTGTTGATCTTCTTGGATGATCGGCTTGTTGGCTTGTTGATCTTCTTGGATGATCGGCCTGTTGGCTTGTTGATCTTCTGGGATGATCGGTCTGCTGACTTGTTGATCTTCTTGATGATCGGCCTGTTGACTTGTTGATTTGTTGGATCGGCTTGTTAGCTTGTTGTTGATCCTCCCGGATGATCGGTCTGTTGACTTGATGATCTCCTGGATCGGCCTGTTGGCTTGTTGATTTGTTGGATCGGCTTGTTAGCTTGTTGATCCTCTTGGATGATTGGCCTGCTGACTTGTTGATCTTCTTGATCAGTCGGTTGGCTTGTTGATCTCTTTTTAGAGTCTTCTAGTCTTCAAATCTTCTGAGTCTTGAATCTTTTGAATTCTGAATCTCGGATCTCTGAATTCTCTGGACTCTTTGGATTCTGACGACTCTGGATCTTGGGAGAATGCTCTGGACTCTGCCCTCTCTGCCTCTGGCTCAATCCCCCCAGAATGATGGACTCTTTGGATTCTGACGACTCTGGATCTTGGGAGAATGCTCTGGACTCTGCCCTCTCTGCCTCTGGCTCAATCCCCCCAGAATGAATGGTGGCCTCCTCTATTTATAGAGTTTGATGGACCTCTTATGGGCTTGGACTTGGGTCCAATTGCCACGTGGCATAATCTGATTGAACTTGGCTGATGTTATCTGATGGATCACTAATAGACAAGTGGCATTCTTTGATTTGCCGAATTTTAATGTCTATTAATTTAATTTAGGCACACGTGTAAATGTGTAACTGGTCCCAAATTTATTTGATCATTAATTTATATTAATGACGTGACAATTTGTGATTGGCCAAAATTTCTCCTTCAACAGATATGTTAAAGAAATAACGATAAATTAGAAAAATAAAGAAAAGTTGTAGCGATAGAAAATTTTGGTGATTTTTTTTTTCAAAAGAAAAATTAGAACATGTTAATTAAGGAGAGGAAAATTATTGATAAGTAGAGAGAAAAAAAAGTTTTGAAAGAGAAAATTTTAGAGAGAAAAATAAATTTTATAGAGTAAAAAACGTTTTAGAAAAAAAAAATAGAGAAAGGAATTTGTTGGAGAAAGATAAGTAAAAGAGAAGAAAAGTAAGCATTAGAAGAAAAATGAGATTTTGAAAAACAGAAATCTGTTTTTAAAAACTACTTTTTTGGTTTTTGAAATTTACTTATAATTTCAAAAACGTTTTTAAAAAACAGAAAACAAAAAACAGAAATGATTATCAAACACTCCTGTTTTTTAAAAATGAAAAACAAAAAACAGAAAACAGAAAACAGAAAACGAAATGGTTATCAAACGACCCCTTAGTTTCTAGATTTTAGTGTTTGACAATTCATGTATTTTCAAATTTAATAATCAACCGAAAGATTTCAAACATTTATGCTCCCTTTAATAACTTTTTTTTTTCCTGTTCATGGTTTTTATTTGGTAAATTAAAAATTAAATTACACTACATTGCAAATTTAAATGTAAAAAGTGGTATAAATTGAAAATTTTTAGAAGTTGATTAAAAAGACGTCGAGTTTTTTTAAAAAAAAAAAAATCAAAAGTTTTCGACTTAAATTTTACAAATCAATCTAATAGTGAGAGTGATTTTGTTTAAATAAAATTAAAATTCTCCTGCAATCAACTATTAAGAAAATTGAGTTCTTGCACCATCACTATTGACACTTGTAAAATCAAATCTCAAACAGAGCCTAATTGAAGGAGTTTTCGGCATAGCCAAAAAATACTTTTCCACTTTCAATCATCATGTTTAGAAGCAACATAAGAGTGCTTTAAAAAAAAATACAAAGCACCTTAAAATGCTATGTGTGAGTAAGCATTTATTCACACAGCATTAAAATAGTGCTGCTTTTGGGCGTGCTTAGGGAAGAAGCACTTCCAAAAGTACATACATACAAACGTAAAACGTAATATGTTGCTAAAAGTGCTTATAATTTTTTTTCCAAAAAAAAAAAAAAATACTAAAACCCAAAAAAGAAACTCTAAGAGTACCGCCAACACACCTTTCTAGAAGGATAATACATCTTCTATCGTAAATCCCATTGCGGCCCTCACTCCGCTCTCTTACTTCCATCGCCAATGGCAGAGTTATCTTTAGCCGGACTGTTTTGCTCGGACAGCATCTTCAGAACATTGACCAATGCTTTTAATCGATCCCATATGTTGAGGCCGTACGTTGCTTCAACGAGTGACATCTGAAACTCAAAAGCGTTGTCTGCAACAGGATACTAATCCAGAAAGAAAACAAACCGTTTCAATACGAATGTACAAAACAAAGAGCAAAATAAGCACTTCTCAAATTTCTTCTTATGGCTCACCGTAAGAGGCTTAGGATGCTTAGTTTGAATGTACGGCCACCACCTATCCTCAACCACTGCTTTGACGAGACAACAAGCTCGTAATCCTTCAACGCCTGCAAACCGACCGAATCCACTCTCTTTCACGCCACCAAATGGCAAGGACTGAAAATCAAGAGTCCTTAGTATAAAAGTGGAACAAACCATAAACAGTAAAGATCTATGTAACCATGATTCAGGTTTGCCAAGTAAAATAAACTAATGCAACGAAGACCGAAGATCCACATACTGATACAAGTTTTTCCAGCCAAGCATGCATCATACACTTTGCTACATGTAATTGCCTTATAACATGGTCTCACAAAATGGATTTCTTACAAGCTAAGTAGCACAAACATGAAATGATACAAGCATAGCAACATGGTTTAATAAAAATCACGACAAAGACATAGCAAAAGCATGTTTATGTAAGATATATTCGAATATGTATTTCAGTATTTTTATACATAACAGTAATTTTCACAAGTTTTTTATTTTTCATACTTACATTTAAAAGACAAAGTGACCGCAAAGCTATGAAATATGCAACACTTGAAGAAATAAATTACATATTCCTAGTAATACAATCCACAAAGTAAAAGATTTGAAGAGAACTCAAAGGATGGAAACGTTGGTGTGTCATTTGTTCCCATCCAGTCATCGTCATGTTGATGGAAAAGTGCCTTCTTATTTCAAAGGATGAAAAAGAAAAGTTGATTTGGAGACGAATAAGTTGTTCTGTTCTTGCAACCCCCCGGGGGTTTATCCTAAAATAAGATGATAGAGAAGGAAGATTGATGGCTAATGTTGGTTCACATTCACATTCAGTGAACATGTTGGGGGAAATGAATTCATTTCGGGGATGAACTGGAATTTTGTTCTTGTAAGCCCCCGGGATCTCGGATCTGCCTTGATACCGAAATCTCAATCACCAGAAGTGTAATTTTCTAAAACAAAGAATCGATACCCTATTTGATCCACATATTTACATGCTAAAGAAAACAATAATACAATGTTTTTCCCTCACAAAAGTTTTTTTCTTATATTTAATTCCAAGTCAATTAATTTCTCTAACAAACTAATATCTTTTTTTTAATAAGAAACATCAAAAAAATATATTCCAAAAAAGAAGCAAGAACAGCCTAAGGGCTGGGTAGAGAGCACCCCCACTAAAACTACACAAAGAGAGTTTTCTGGTCACTAATAATCATCAAAAGGCTGTGGTTACAAAAGAATTTTGTGTGGAGATAAAGGTATAAATAAGTAAAACAGATTAAGAGTTAAAAGTGTCCAACAAATGTACAGTTAATGTCTAACAAGTGCCGATGCATCAGAGTATCAACATGTGTTTGATAACTGTACCAACATATAACCAGTAAGTGTGAAACAACCGTGTCAAACTTGAACTAGTAAACAGATCTAAAGCATTCAGGCTTCAGAATAAATTTTACCTGACACAAATAATTTGTGGCAAAGTCATTAATTGCAACACTTCCAGAACGTATCTGCGAAGCAATATTCTTGGCACGTTGTTTACTGCCAGAAAACACAGCACAGCCAAGTCCAAATCTTGAATCATTTGCAAGCTTCACGGCCTCATCATCAGTGCTGAATTTCATTATAGGCAGGATTGGTCCAAATGCCTGTATGCCACCACTAGGTTAGCACATTTGCTTAACTTTGAAAGTTAAGCAATGAGTTTTACTTTTATGTCAATTGGGAGCAAGAAGATTCACTACCTAATTTTCCTAGAGACCAATTCAGCTGCAAATTTAATATAAAAGATAAGATGGCCACTGGCCAGTTATATACCACATTGATTTTACTAGAGACTGACTTCATGAAATTTATTTATTTATTTTTTTTTTTTTAAAAAAAACTTAGGCCGCGTTTGATAACCATTTGATTTTTGAAAATTAAACTTATAAACACTATTTCTACCTATGGATTTCTTTGTTTTGTTATCTACTTTTTACCTGTCTTTTCAAAATCCTAGCTAAGTTTTGAAAACTGAAAAAGAATAATTTTTAAAGACTGGTTTTTGTTTTTGGAATTTGGTTAAGAATTCAAATGGTTCCTAATGAAAGATGAAAACGATGGTAAGATATTGTGAGAAAACCAGCATAATTTTTAAAAACCAAAAACCTAATGGTTATCGAACAAGACCTTAGTTGTCCTTTGTTTTTAATTCTAAACAACTTTCTATAGCCAAATACAAACAGCATCAGAACATTGTCAAGGTCAGTATTAAGTTGCGTTTGAAAGTCTGTTTGAAGAATTATTCAACAAAATATAATATAAGCCGATTAAATGGGACTCCCCAAAAAATCTATTGCACAAAAAGAGAATGCCAAGTATTGCTACCTCCTCTTGCATCAACTTCATGGTATGGTTGACATCAACAATAACGGTAGGTGGGAAATATTGATCAACGGCACCTTCAGGTAAGTGTCCAAAAGTTCCACGAGCAACAATTTTTGCCCCCCTGTCTAAGGCATCATTTACAAGGCTTTGAAGTTTCTCAGACTGCTCTTGCGTACAGATGGCACCCATATCATATTTCCCAGCTAACGGTGGACCCTGAAACATTTTTGAGAAGAAAGTCAATTATAATTCAAAGTTTGATTAAAATTATTTGTTCCACAGGTAATCAAGACTTAGTCAAAACTAGGTCCTCACTCAGAATAAATGGAATATGGCAAGTTGGCAACCACAATGGCATGCAAACAAAATAGACGATGTATGATTATTCAACCAAAAATACATTTGGCTGAAAGACTCTGCATAAACAACAGCAAACTTACTGGCAGGAGTCAAAGGAACTAATTTTTAGGATTTATAAGAATTTATGTACCCTAAAATTGCATTCAACAATTACAACAATCAAAGTAAAGGGCTTATGGTTTTTCTGCTGAGATTTTCCAATGATTTTTCTTTTCCAATTTCTTCTGCTAAAACTAAAGCAAATATGCATTTTCTATCAATGGTTGGGATTCCTAAGCTGGTGACCTCCTATTTTTGTCCTTGGATATTTATCCCTCAAGATTTTAATTCGTACATTTCTGATTCCTTGCGTAAAATTCTTATGGAAAGATAGTTCTGAAACCCAATTCCAGAAGTCATTTGGCTTAACTCATTTCAAATTTTCTTTCCTCGTCTATATAGACTTTCTTAAAACCATAATACTTCAATTCTCATCTTAGTACTAATCATCTTTGTGTTCATTGGGCTCTCATCTCAAACAGCTGTACTTCAGGGCTTAAACCTATATCTTATTGTTGATGGAAGATATGGTACAGCAGTCCTAGCAGATCCCCAGTAAATCTTCTTACTGGCTTCAAAGAGTCATCTTCTTTGTAACCTTCTTTTGTTTCTTTACACTTTGTTTGATCAACATGTCTGACGAAATTCATACTTCTCTATGGGTGGTTTTTTAACGATGAATTCAGAACTTTCCACTGAAGCAAAAAACACTTTCCCACACCCTATGAAGCAAAAAGGAACTACTAAGAACCACGGAAATTTCTCTCTGTGGAAGCTTACATTATAAATTCAGTTTCAGCTAATGTTTATTTTGCAAGACATCACATACCTTGAAAATGTCCCCTACATGCAGAATGTAAAGTAGAAATTTGAAATGAAAGACCATACAATCACTATATCCCAGCAGGAGGCACATAACTTAAATAAATATAATAAGAACTCATACTTACAACTGTAATAGCCTTTACACGTTCTGATATTTTATCCACAAATGAGGAGTAAATGTTCTTGTGGACATAATATCTCTCAGCTCCAGTACAATTATGTCCACTTGATGTAAAAGAAGCCCTGAGTGCAACGTTTACAACCTATATTAAGTAAAGAAACTCTCATCAGTTCTCAATGACATGAAATCACAATGACCTAATAGAGCTTACTTGTATAAAGTAAAATTAAGAGTATTCATACATGATCCAAATCTACATCCTCACACACAATAAATGCGTCCTTTCCACCCAACTCAAGAGTAACTGGAATAAGTGTCTCAGCAGCAGTTTTCATTATCTGCAAGGAATCATGCCAAACATGTAACAAATAACGTAGAGGTGGTCACTAGATAACAAGTCACTTTTTCGATCTCTTTTATTTTTAAAAAAAAATTATAAAAGCTACACTGTGTATTAACTAGCATTCAAGGCAAAGCAACAAATGAACTTCCAAGCAGAATGAATATTACTTTATATGCTAGAAATAAGCAAATGAATTAGTCTACAATACTCATAAAGACTGGAAATCATTTCCTACTATCCTCCTTTCGGCTTTCTGTTGTTTATAAACTAGAAATAGAATGAAGAAAGAATCCCTACGGACCCCATACAATCTTCAGTGGAACATGTTTGATGGGTCCTAGCACTTTTTACTTTTCTCTTTATTTATTCACACAAATTCAAATATAATTCTCATTCTTAGTAAACAATATCATCAGAAATCGTCTTCATTTTGAGACTAATTGCAAAATAATCGTGACTACACAATAATGGAAAATTCAATTCTCATCCCATCAACTTTTAATCCAATGGATATTTTGTTCAGCTTAACCTTCAAACTCATTCCCTATCATGACACGTGGCCTCAGAGCATGGATTGCTATAATTATATATTTGGGAGACCTAGACAACTGTATCAATAAATGACAAGAACCAAAAATATACGAGTAGGAAAATATAATATGCCAGACCAAAAATAGTTCATACCATCCTACCCACACCAGTAGATCCAACAAATATCATTTTGTCTACTGAAGATACTAGCGCTTCACCTGTTTCAGCAAACCTGATAAAAGATTTTATTAAAGTGGACGAATGAACATCCTTGTGAGGATAGGTCAAATGAAAAATTAAAATGTGTACCCTGTTATCACATCGACCAAGCTCTCAGGAGCTCCAATAGCAGCAAGTGCAGCTTGGATAATCCTGATGTAGAAGCATCCGGACCAACTTGCATGTTCTGAAACCTATAATTTCAATCCATTGTAATTTGTATGACATTAAAACAAAACCAGTACGAAACAAAATTGTTTCATTCAAGAAGAGGATCAATGAAACTGCACCTCCCCAAATTCCTTATTTGAAGCTTTTTTTTTTCACAAAGAAAGCTCTACATTTTTTGGTAATAGACTGAGTGCAAAATACGAAAGAAAGATCTATATTGAATTTCCTAAAGGATATGTGTATCCAAATGATGATTGACATCTTAGGAGCAGGCTAGGGCACATGCGATGATTGATTGGGATGGTAGGACATATGAAATTTGCAGCAAGTAGTTGCTGACAGAGCATTGCATGAAAAAGTAATATATCTCAAAAGGTTTTTTTTGAACAAGAAACAAAGCTTTTCATTGATATAATGAAAAGAAGCTAATGCTTAAAATTAAAAACTCCACATGGGAGAGAAAATATATTTCAAAAGAATTAGAGGGAACCTTCCAACTTTAATACCTTAACTACAATACCGTTTCCTGCAAAGACTGCTGCAAGCACTGGATTGAAAATGTTATGGAATGGATAGTTCCATGGGACTATTGCCCCAATAACTCCAAGGGGATGAAATTCTACTCGGGCTTTCTTGTGAAGTGTTGCCCTTCCACATGATCTGCAAATTGAAATAGGTTAAGAGATCAAATGCATATTGAATTTAATCATCCAGAAATTTAATTGCTCTCTTTCTTAATCAAAATATAATCCAAATCCAACTGATGGAGCCGAAGAAGTGAATAACCTCAAAATATATTTTATGCCTCAAACTAAAGGCTTATGAGCCTTTAAATAGGCCATACAAGATGTGGTTAGCCTAACAAACTAACTAACCAAGAAGCACATGGCAAGCACATGGCTAAAAAGAATAAGACTAACAACTAAGCCAATAATCGGCTACAACAACTTTCCCCTCCCTAAAAAAAGAACTCGACCACGAGTTATGTAGCTAAAAGAAACTCATCCGGAGGATTGTACGGAAAGATATCAGCTATGTTGAAAGTAGAACTGATGTTGTAAGTGGCTGGGAGTTGCACGCGGTAGGCATTATCTCCGTATTTTTCCAGAATAGGAAGTGGGCCAATCTTCTTTTCCTTAAGCTTGCTGTAAGTTCCAGCTGGAAATCTGTTTTTGCGTAAGTGGACCATCACTAAGTCCCCAACAGCAAATTCCTTGTATCTTCGTTTTTTGTCTGCGGCAGCCTTGTACTTTATTGTTTGTTCTTCGATGTGTTTGTGCACTTGCTGATGTAGATCTCGAATCCTAGTTGCCATCTCTTCTGCTTCAAGGCTAAGATCAACAGAGGAAGGAATTAGTGTTAGATCAAGAGTTAGGCGTGGGAGTTTAGTGTAAACAAGCTCGAATGGTGACTTCCCTGTTGTCCGGTTCTTCATATGATTGTAGGCAAATTCAGCTTGTGCTAGAGTCATGTCCCATTGTCTCGGTTTGTCGCCACTTAGACATCTGATAAGGTTTCCAAGAGTTCTATTTGTTACCTCCGTTTGGCCGTCTGTTTGTGGATGGCTAGTAGTACTATATTTGAGAGTAGTATCAAATTTTTTCCACAAGGTTTTCCAAAAATGGCTCAAAAACTTGACATCCCTGTCTGAAACTATGGATTTTGGGATTCCATGCAGGCGGACAACCTCTCGAAAAAATAGGTTTGCAATGTAACTTGCATCAGAAGTTTTTTTACAAGCAAGAAAATGTGCCATCTTGCTATAACGATCTACTACCACCAAGACGGAATCAAAACCCCGTTGGGTTCGAGGGAGGCCGAGTATAAAATCCATGGATAAGTCTTCCCAAATGTTGTCGGGGATAGGTAAAGGCAAATATAAACCTGTGTTTTGGCTTGTTCCTTTACAAGTTTGGCATGTAAAACATCGTGAGACATAGTTTTGAACATCTTTTTTAAGTTGCGGCCAGTAATATCGTTCTTCCAGCATATGTAGAGTTTTATCTCGGCCTAAATGTCCAGCCAATCCTCCCGCGTGTGCTTCTTGGAGTAAGGCTTCTCGTAAGGATGAGAAAGGTATACACAGAAGGTTCCCTTTAAAAAGGAATCCGTCGACCAAGTGGAAATCTCCAGTTGGTTTATGTTCAGTGCAATTTTTCCCGATGGAGCCAAAATCTTTGTCACTGTGGTAGTCTTCCGGTAGGCTATTGAATGCTATAATTTCGCCCGGACTGTCAATAGTTGGGCTTTTCGACTTAGGGCATCTGCCACTTTGTTAGTCGAACCCGAGGTATGCTTAATGACAAAATCAAAGCGTTGTAAAAAGGATAACCATCTAGCATGCATTCTACTAATAGACTTTTGAGTTCGTAGGAATTTAAGGGAGAAGTGGTCAGTGAACAAAATAAATTCTTTGCTTAATAGATAATGCTCCCATTGTTTAAGTGCCCTAATCAAAGCATATAATTCTTGCTCATATGTGGACCACCTTTGTCTTGAGGGGCTTAGTTTTTCACTAAAGAACTCAATAGGGTGGTTATTTTGGGATAGGACTGCACCAACACCAATGCCGGAGGCATCCACTGCTACTTCAAAAGGTAAGTCAAAGTTTGGAAGTGCGAGCACCGGGCTAGTGATAATTTTTTCCTTTATGGTTTGGAAGCTCTCAGTTTGTGATTGTTCCCAAAAAAATTGTCCTTTCTTTAGACAGTTTGTTAAAGGGGCAACTATAGTGCTAAAATTTTTTATGAATTTCCTATAGAATGAAGCTAGACCAAGGAAGCTTTGGATCTCTTTAATTGTTTTAGGTTCGTTCCATTCATTGATAGCCTTAATCTTAATAGGATCCATCTTTATCCTATTGTGTCCAATAATATATCCTAAAAAGGAAATCTGTTCTGTGGCAAATAAGCATTTCTTTAAATTGATGACTAAGGCATTCTGTTTTAGAGCAGCAAAAATTGTTTGAATATGATTGATATGATCTTGAATCCCTTGGCTATAGATAAGAATGTCATCAAAATAAACTACTGCAAATTTATTAATGAAAGGATGAAGTACCTGGTTCATGAGCCTCATAAATGTGCTTGGAGCATTGGAGAGGCCGAATGGCATGACCAACCACTCAAACAATCCTTCATTCGTCTTAAATGCAGTCTTCCATTCATCCCCTGGCCGAATCCGTATTTGGTGATATCCACTCTTGAGATCTATCTTTGGAAATATGGTTGCCCCACTTAATTGGTTAAGGAGATCATTGATTCTGAGGATTGGAAATCTGTATTCCACTGTGATCTTGTTAATTGCTCGACTGTCAACACACATGCGCCAAGATCCGTCTTTTTTTGGTGTTAGAAGAGCGGGTACTGCACAGGGACTGAGGCTTGGTTGTATGTGACCTTTTTCCAGCAATTCTTGCACTTGTTCATGCAATATTTTGTATTCGTTAGGACTCATTCGGTAGTGTGGTAAGTTGGGCAAGGTTGCGCCTGGGAGGAATTCGATGGTGTGCTGGATGTCACGCAATGGGGGTAGTTCGATTGGAGTGTCAATGATTTCCTTAAAATCTTGTAAAAGATTTTGAACTTCACTTGGAATAGCAATGTTAGGATCAAGATTATCGAAATATTTAATCACTAAACCTATGATAGGAAATTGTTTTTCTTGGAAATTTTTTTTTCCAGAAGATATAGAGAAGAGTTGACCTTTTTTATTGGTGGTTGTACCTACTTGCTTGGAAGGATTGATAGGTAGAAGCACGATTTTCTTCCCCATCCATGTAAATTCGTAGGTGTTGTCTCTTCCTTTGTGGATTGCCTGCATATCATACTGCCATGGTCGACCCAATAAGATGTGACATGCGTCCATATCAAGAACATCGCAAACTATTTGATCCTTATAGCTTGCTCCGATCGATTATGGGATTGTACATGTATGTGTAACCGAAGCCTCCCCTCCTTTCTTTATCCAAGTGACCTTATATGGGGCTGGATGTGGAGTCAAAGGTAAGTTTAGAGTAGAAACTAACTTACTTGCAACCACATTCTCGGTACTGCCACTGTCGATGATGACATTGCAGATTTTCCCATTTATAGTGCAGCGGGTCTTGAATAAAGCATGTCTTTGGTAACTTTGGTCGATCTTTGGGGCCAAAAGTAGTCGTTGAATGACCAAAGATAAGGCATCCCCTTCATCTGGCTCAAGATAATCTATGTCTTCATCACTATCTGTTTCGTCACTTTCCGCTTGATAATCAACATTGTCCGCAATCGCTAAGGTCTTTCTTTGTGGGCATTCATTCGATAAATGTCCAGTTTGGTTACAGCGGAAGCATTTTCCCAAAGTAGGTCTCGAGTAATTGTTGGTGTTCCTCTTAGGAACCAAATCCTTACTTGTTCCAGCGTCTATTTGCTTGCCTTTTGCCCCGACCGATGTGGTTGGGGATGTGGTCTTGTCAACTGTGGTGTTTCTTGGATTGGAAGTTGATGATTCTACGACATTCCTTCGTGTGTATTGCCTTTTAAACCTGTTGGTAATTTGCTCTTCAGCCGTAGCAGCAGCCGTAATAGCTTCATTCAAGAAAGCTATAGGTTGGAAAGAAATTCTTTCTTGGATATCCAAACGCAGACCACCTTTGAATCTTGCAACCAAACATTGCTGATTTTCTCCAAGATTCGTACAAGCCCCCAATCTATGGAACTCTTCGGTATACTCCATTACCGTGCGTGTCCCTTGGCGGCAATTTTGGTATTGGGTGTATAAAATCTGTTCAAAATTGGCGGGGAGAAATCTATCCCTCATCAACCGCTTCATTCTTTCCCATTTACGGATTGGTCTCTTGCCAAATCTTTGGCGGTTAATTTCGAGTTGATCCCACCATGCTTGTGCTCCTCCCTTTAATTTGAGTGCTACTAATTTGACCTTCTTTGATTCCGGGGTATTCATGTAATCGAAAAAATTCTCCACATGGCGTATCCATTCCAAGAATGCTTCAATTTCCATTTTACCATTGTAAGTTGGGATGTCCACCTTCATTTTGAAATCGCTTTCTTGTTTATGGTAGAACATTCTTGCATCATCTCTTCCTTCCGGGTGGTTATACATTGGGAATTCTTGATGACCATATGGATGGTACGGGATTCTTGCATCTTCTTTTCTTTCCGCATGGTCATACCTTGGATTTTGTTGATAAAAGACTCTTGGTTCTTTCTCGTCCTCACTTGAAGATTCTGACCAGTCTTGATACCTTCGAAATAGCGGATTTTCCTTAAGTTCTTTGTACCTTTTATGCGCCATTTCCCATTCTTGGTATTTTGTTGGAGCTGCAGCCCAATCTTGGGTTATCTTTTGTTCATTAAAACACCTTTCTTGCTGGAATTTGGTTCTGTCTTCATGTTGGTTCGTCAATTTGCTGCTTTCCCCTTGCCGAATCTGTGTTTCTTTTCCTCTAGTTGCTTCTGCATCCGGATTTATCGTTAGTTGCTCGGTTTGGACGCCTATCTTTTCCCATATTAGCTTTAGAATTTTCTTGATCTCACGCACGTCGTCTTCAACTGACAGCAAGCGTACAGTTGTCTCTTGTGGTGAGAGGACGGGGATAGATTCCGCCTCTTTATCAACCAAAGAAGGATCTCCACTCACATTAGTCGAGACTTTCTTGGTTGTCATGGTAAAAGGTGTCCCGAGAATCGAGCGCTCTGATACCAATTTGATGGAGCCGAAGAAGTGAATAACCTCAAAATATATTTTATGCCTCAAACTAAAGGCTTATGAGCCTTTAAATAGGCCATACAAGATGCGGTTAGCCTAACAAACTAACTAACCAAGGAGCACATGGCAAGCACATGGCTAAAAAGAATAAGACTAACAACTAAGCCAATAATTGGCTACATCACCAACATAACCACGGACACTGGAACAATGTCATTTTCACAGTGACAAGTTGCATGACCAGCGGGCACGCCTTAAAGATGCTAGGTTATTAGTATTCGAGAGCAACAGAGAAATGCTAGATGTGTGAGCCACTATGCAGGTCAAAGGAAAGAAAGAAATCATTCATTGCTGTGAAGGAGAGGTATAGAAATTGTAATGTAAACTGGAGTAAGGAATGTTATTGGCTGCAACATTATATTTTCAAGAAAGGAAAAAAAGCAGGAGAAAAGAGAGATACCGGCTCTCAGGCTTCAGCCATTTCTCACCCTCTGAAAGAAGCCAAGTAATTTTTTCACATGTCGCCATTATTTCTCCCATACTAGCATCCACTATTGTTTTTCCAGTGTCACGGGAGGAAATCCTAACCCAAATGGTAAATAATTAGAATGACAGAAAATATCCACATGGCCGCTTGTCTCAATTTTTTCCTTTTGGAGAATATAAAAAAACAAAAATCTATAGTATAATTGGATCTTACTCGCAAATAAGCTCTTGATGTTCAATTATATACTTCAAAAGTATCCGTAAAAGCAAACGCCTTTGCTTGAAACTACTTTTGGCCCATTCTTTCTGTGCTTTCCTGGCTGAAGCAACACGCTCCTTGACCTACGCATAGAAATTAACACAACCACTTCAGTTTCCATTTCTCCCTCTCATTTAGCAATAAATCCTCCTAATAACTAATGCCATCAATATGAGAAATACTTATATAATACAGTGATGACAACTAGATGAATGAAAGAGGGAAAATTAAGTTAGTGTTCTTTTGAAGTACAGAGTTGACTAGTCCTACTACCATCAATTATCAAAAGATTGTCAAGGGGGAGGATTGTCATGAAGATACCACACAACAACATGCAGAAGTTTGGTACAGATAGGAAGACAAATTAAGTTAACTACGGTGGAATGATATGAAAAATCTCATCCAAATTCAATAGGAATAATAACAAGACAAATGCTAGTATGCTACAATTGTTAACTAGTTCACCAATTAAGCTATTGCCAGCCAGCCAGCAATAAGTACTAACCTCATCTCGTGACAATGCAGGAAAAAAGCCCAAGTATTTCATAGTTGCAGGCTCGTAACACTGGACTTTCTTGTCTTGCTGTTGTGTCTTTACCCTAGGAGGAATCTGTTCAATCACCAACCAAAATTATGGAATCAGATAGTTTGGCCTTGGACAATTTGGGACAAGAATCCTTGCCTTCTGCAAGCTTTGATATGGGAGAATCAATGGTTTGTATTAGCTAATAAATAATGTTAGCCTGAATCATTAAGTTTTTCAGATTAAAACTTAAAAGGACTTCTAAATTTCAAAGTCATATTAGTAAGCTAGTAATTCGCTTAAACCAGGTCCACATCCCCTCAAAGAGTGTTCCATAATAGAATCGAAGCCTGAAATATGGTTTCCGGATTAGAACTTTCAATACCTTAGTCATATTCATACAGCTTGTGTAGATTATATCGAGGTAGGAGAAAGCCGACTTATTAATGCCGGAAATCAAGCAGCAATGTATTATCAGGACTGTTATAGCTAAATCAGTCGTACAATCTCGTCCATAATAGAAATTTCAACTAGATCGGAACTATATAGTGTAATTTAAATCGAAGTGAGAGAATGCGCCTATTACAAAAACTAAAATGTGTAATTTAAAGAATCAAAGCCTAAGACGGTAATTACAGGATAGAGATTTCAAGAACTTACTCAAATTCATATGGCTCGGTACTAAACAACGTAATTTAAATCGAAGTGAGAGAATGCAGACTTAGTACAAAAACAAACAGTAGTTAAAATCATTAAACCCTAAAACGATAGTTCTGGAATATAAATTTCAAGAACTTACTCATATTTACTAAACAGTGTAGTTCAAATCGAAGTGAGAAACTGCTGACAGTGTAGATTAAAGAATCAAAGCCTGAGACAGCAGCTCCCGAATAGAAATTTCAAGAAATTACTCATATTCACATTGCCCAGTACCAAACAGCGCAATTTATATCGAAGCATGAGAATGCCGACTAATTCCAGAAACTAACGCCGGAAATGAAGCAATAATATATCATCAAAATTGTTTAGTATCAGTAAAATCAATTGTAGAATCTCTGGAAGTTCTTACATAGATGTAGCTATTCTCCTGCGTCTGATTCCCGTCGTCCGTAACTGTAGGAATATTAGTCGGAATAAATGATCGGCGACAAAATCAAAACGGATGCATAAAACACTCGCGTGCGAGTGCATTCAAAAGCATTCGAATGTAGAGAGAGAACGAAAGAGGAATAAATTTGTCACCGTCAGATGCGTCAACTTCAATTGAAGGCACATTCGGAGGGATGAGCATCAAGAGAAACCTACAGATCGCGTAGGCAAATCCTAGAACAAGCAGAGTCCACCAAAATGCCATGGCGTTCACTGACGATGATGAAGATGAAGAGTAGAGCACGTTCTCCGATAACTTGGAGTTTCTTCAGAGAGTCTATCAAAATTTATGGGAGCAAAGCAAGTAGAATACTAACAGAGGAGAGATCGCGGGAAAAGACGATACAGACATAGAACTGCGACTGACACTGATGGAGGCACTGTGTCGAACCTCAAGCAGATTGGCATGGCAGTAGTGAGGTTGCAGTGGAAAGGATGATAAGAGGAGGAGAAAGAAAAGTGACGGCGTTCGGTGTGCTTGAACGAAAATGACAACAGTGGAGAGGGAGAAGAACGAAATCAAAGATGGAGCGTGGCAAAAGGTAATGACAACGGTGTAGAAAACGGCCAGGTTCGCGATGGGAGCCTGGGAGGGGACGAAGTAGAGAACAAGAAAAAGGTAAGAAATAAAAATATACATCTAAGCCTAGGTCCTTAGAATTTATTTTTATTTTTTAAAAATATAAATAAACAATATTCTCATTTGTGACAACAAGAGTTCTATCCAAATGACGCCCCAACTCAAATCGAGACCAAGACTCCCTACAACTCGCACCAAGTTGGTCTAGTAATTAGGGGGCGGCCGAAGATTGATTGAAGATCAACAGGAAACACAATGGATAGGGCTTCTCAAACAAAGGCAGTGTTGCAGAAAAAAGAGCTTTTGTCCCTGTCGTTTGCCCATCAATAAATGGACCATTTGTTACGGAGACACAAAACAAACCTAGAAAGTATTTTTTTTCTCGAAAGTAGGTTACCTTCGTCACCGTCAGCATTTGGTACTCTCTCGATAGCTTCTCTCGTTCACTTTAAGCCTTTGGACTAACCCTTAAGCCCTTTAGAAAGAAAAACCCTCCACCACGTTTTCGAGCTCAGGGGGAGGAAGGGAAAGTTTTCAGGTGAAAAAATGCAATATATGATTTCATATATATCTCTCCTCGGCTCCTCGGGCTTGGTTCGAACAAGCACACTTGAGAGTTGTATGACCAAGTTTACGAGGGAGCGATAACTTCTCATTTCTTCTTCGAGAAAGCTTGCTTCTTGAGAGTCAAAGAATAATCATCTTAAAGATGGAGGAGCTTTCTCCGTGTAGGGGCTGGCTATTGGACGGGGCCTGGGTTATCAAGGCTCAAAATGGCAAGGACTTCTCATTGAGCAGGCTCAGCGTAGCAGCGAAGCTGCTTTACCGAGTGAAAAAAGGGGAAGGAGCGAAACTACTTTACCTAGTGAAAAAGGGGAAGGAGCGAAACTGCTTTACCGAGTGAAATAGGGGAAGGAGCGAAACTGCTTTACCGAGTGAAAGAGGGGAAGGAGCGAAGCTTAGCGCGCCCCTCTCTAGATAAGAAGTAGAACGCGCCTTGAATAAGTAGTTTCAGCAACAGTAGACCCAGCATTTAAAGAGCGATACCACCCTGCAAAGGTAGAGGGAAAGCTATAGGCATTAGCAGAAAGGCAAGCAAAAAGGCGTAGGTGGAAGATAAGTCATACAAAGAAAGGTTCTTTCATGTAATGCACTGGGCTCTCGTGTGTCCGATCAGATCAACCAGCGACCGGTTTACAGAACAAGGAGTTAAGCAAGGACCAGGAGATTGATAGAAGAACCTGATCGAAGCTTGACTAAAAAAGGCTTGTGTTTCAACCAAGGAATAAAATTTCGAGCGACATGTCGCTGTTTCCAATGGGTCGAAATATCGGGTGGGGGAAAATTCGATTTTCCCCCCTTTTCGACGAAATCTCGAAATTTCCGCGAGATTTCGTCGAAATATCGCTAGACATTTAGTTGTTTCTCATTTTTTTTTTAATATATGCACCATCAATCGCTGACGCCACAGGTCACAGAAGCATCAAATCGCGCCTGTGTCGTCTCACAGTTGGGCTGCGGCCTTTCTGTTTATTTTTTTAAACTTATTTATTTTGTTTTACGTCTACCATGTTGCCTGGTTCATTTGTCCTTCTTTCTCATTCATTTTTGTTTTTTCATTTTTTTAATTACTTTTTAGTTTTTATTATCTGTTTAGATTCTTTTTCTTTTGATTATATTTTGATATTTATTTTATTTTAGTTTTCTGTTTTTATTTATTTATTTTCTTTTTCTTTTATTTCTTATTTTCATTACTTTTTGTATTATTTTTTTTCTACTTTTTCAAATAGTTGTTCGATATTTAATTCAATGGTCATAGATTTCTTTCTTTTTTTTCTACTAACAAATCTAAATTTAATGTTTTAGTTATTCATTCCAATATAGTTTTATAGTTTAATATAAATTAATTATAGTTTAATTAAATCATCACAATAAAAATTTCATTCAGTTAATAATTTAAATAATTGTTATCGATTGATATAATTTTTTTTCTAAATTTTTCATTAAAATCGACATTTTAATATAAATACTATATAGATATTTTAGACGTGATTATTAAAAATAATCCATTATGATGTAATTAAGTCGCAATTTCTAAAATTTCTGAACACACCGACATTTGAATCGATATGTTCATCTAGCTATTATCTTAATTTGTAGATATGATGATAAAAAATTATCAATTACAATCCAATTAAGCTATAATCAAAATTTCATTGACAAATTCAAACAACATTCATCAATTTCCATGATTTCCGTAAATGTTCCCAAAATGTCTATCGACATTTCCATCGACATCGACATTTCCATAAAATCTGGACCTCGACATTTCCATCGACATCGACATTTTAAACCTTGGTTTCAACTCAACGGGTTGGCTAGTTGGAAGGGATTGCTTTTTGCCATTTGTTTTTCCTCGAAATAAGGAGGGAAAAGTTGTATGCAAAGCTTGAAAAATGTCCATTTTTTCTGAATCGGGTGGTTGGGGCATGTGGTGTCTTCCTTAATAAAATTATGAAAAAATGAAAAAGGAAGATGAAGGATCCTAGGATTTATTTTTGTTTTTCTAATTTATATTTATATAAAATTATAAGGATATAATGGTAAAATAGTTGTTTTCTTTCCCTTTCTTCTAAATATCCTAACAATACATTGCGCAAAAAAACAGTTTTGACCCCAAAACTTTACCCATTGTATCAATTTTAATCCTGAACTTTCAATTTCATCAAATTAGACCTCAAACTTATATGAATGTTGCAATTTTAATTTGTTATGCTCCCTTTCAACCACCGTTAAAATCACATGATTGGACATTTTTTTTATTCTTCATTTTTTCATTTACACGTGTGGGTTGAGTTTGCATGAATGAAAACTTGTTGGAGAAGGCATTTTTTTGTTTGGAAGGGGTTTGAACAGACACAATGGGTTTTCTTCAATCAGTCTAAAATGAGGGATAAAGAGAAGACATTCAATCGGTTAAGGAGGAGACGAAGGGTTGTTCAATCAGTGTGGGAGGAAAGTTTCATTTGTGCAAAAGGTGAAGACCAAGTTTCTTTTGCTGCTAAGAAGAAGAATATCAAAGAATACGAAATTTTGGGGATTTTCCTCTCATTTTTAGGGTTTCTTCGAGTTTTTCATTTATGTTAGGATTTTGTTGTTGGTGAGAAGTTGTGTACATGGTTTGTTACGTAATAATAATGGTATTATTATTACTATAAGGTATTTATGATTTAATCACCAGGAATCTATACGCAACACTATGCAAAACATAGCCTATAAGGACACAATCAATTGTCTTAGGTCCTAGTTTGGTCCTTTTTGGTAAAGGAGCTTATACCTTTGCCAAACACCCTCACAATTTAAACATTTTATACGAGGGTAACTTTCTATTCCACACTTCATAAGGCGACTTATCAGTCTTCTTATGTGAAATTTTGTTTAGTATAAATTTTTTTGTTGTAAGCAAAGCCTCCCCCCACAAATTATGGTGTAAACCATGTCTTTTAAAGTTCGGTTCTTTCTTTCAATTACACCATTTTGTTGTGGTGTATAAGGTATTGTAGTTTGATGGACTATACCATTAACTTCGCAAAATTCATAGAATGATGATGATTCATATTCACCACCTCTATCTGATCTAAGCACCTTTACTTTCTTCTCAAGTTGATTTTCAACTTCTGCCTTATATGCTTTAAAAACATCTAAGGTTTCAATATTTACTACAACCATCAATAGATGTGACAAAATACTTCTTACCGCCTCTTGTGGGAGTACTTTTCATGTCACATACATCACTGTGGATTAAATCATGTACTTCATTACTTCTTTCCACAGATGAAAATGACTTTCTAGCAAACTTTGATTCAACACTTGCATTTGTGTCTATTATCAATGTTGAACTTAAGCAATAGTCCTAAACTTACCATTCTCTATAAAGAACGATAATTGACATGCCTCAACCTAGAATGTCATACATCACACAACTCAACAATATAAGCAGAAAAGTTGGTATTCTTATTCTTATTATTTTTTTTTTTTGTCACTTATTCAATTCGAACAATGACTTGTCCACACAAATGTGCCTAGTAGCACCAACATCACTAGTCTTTAGTCTTAGAGGCATAAATACTTCATAAATGACACAATTATGCAATCATTCATATTAGCTTCTAAATTGGAGCTTTGTCTCCCTTCATGTGTTGTCCTTTTCAATGTGGAGTCTTATAAAAGATTCTTTATGGACAACATATTTTGTCTGTGGTTGAGATAGTTCTTAATGTTCTTCCATTAAGGAGACAACTTCTCAATCACAATATCATCTTGGAACGGTCCATGACCAATTCCTCACATTGCTATCTTTTTGGCTACCAAATTGGTATCCATTATTCAAGAATTTTCCAGAGAGAAAATTTTTTGTACAACATATTTCAGCTTGTACATTTTGTTAATGCCCCCCACAAAAAACCTTGAAGTTTTATAGGCATTGCAATAGACATTACTAAAAGTATCCTCACAACCACTTACAATGTAATTGCAACATATGATGCATCCACCTTTGCTTACTTTTTTTTTTTTTTGAAAAACCACCTTTGCTTACTTAATAACTTTTAGTTTCGGGGTTCTTGACATTCTTCATTCAATATGTGAGCAAGGTCTAAAACAGTGAGGTAGAAGATCCTCTTTTGTTTTCAGCATGAGTTTTGATAATGGTTGAACCCATCATGGTAGGAGCAACAACATTAGTGGTGGTACTTGCAGCCATCAATCACTGAATTGTCTTCAGATTGTTGGAAATATGCTCAAATATATAAACTGTTGCACACTAGCAAACAGATTACAATGCAATTGGCAACAAACAAATACAAAGTAAATATATCTACAAACACTGTACATAACAAAAATTATAGAAATCATAATTAAACCATGCCAGAAGATCAGAACTGCTCCGATGTTCGTAGATGATCTGATTGACAACAACATCCACATCAAGTGAATCGAACCTGTAAAACAGAAGAATGTGATTATTGGTAGTCGAGGCACGCTTTCAAATCGTTGTCCTAAAGACAATTATTCACTCTGCACGGGTTGCTAGCAGACTACAGCGATTGTCTCAGCAAGATACAACGACTAACTCCGGTAGAACGGCAACCTCAAACTACTCGGATCTGGCAGAAGTCTTGGATATTTGCTCTCAACTCGACTCAAGATCAAAGGAAACAAAGAAAGAAGGAAGAATGCTCCAAATGGAATGGGATGATTCAAATGGAGAAACAAGTTGCTATTTATAGGCTAGCAAACTTAGTTACTCCAAAGAACAAAATTAAATAAAATTGAAACATAAGAAAAATATAACTCAATTGAGTTATAACACCAAATTTAACTTTCATATGTTCAATTTGTAATTGAAACTTCAAATTGAATTTGATGTTTCAATTCATTTTGAAACTTTTGATGAATTTAATTTAAATCACTTTCTTTCACTTTTTATTTGTAAAATATACAACATAATATACACACTCTCTGTTTTATAGCTGTCAAATTTTGTCCTTTCCTTGATTTAAGGAGGAGTAGTTGTTTTATATATACTTCTTCCAAATCGTTGTTTTCGAGTTTGAAAAACTGTTTTTAATTTGTAGAAACTTTCAAACAAACTTATGCTGAATTTTGCAGGTTATGACACAATTGACTACATTTGCAAGACAACAATCTTCCCAACCCATTTTTATAGGTCAACAATCATCTCAATCAACACAATAGGTAAAAAAATTTCCAATTGTTGGGTACTTTCTACTTTCTAGATTTGATAAGATACTTAAACTTAGTGGTTGTTTAGGTAAAAAATTTGAAATATGGTTGTCTTTCAATGTATGTTTATTTTTTATACTTAATGTCTACTTACAGAGTCACACCTTACATTCTTATCATTGACCAAGTGAATGGCCAAGCATATCATGAAACAGAACTGAAGGGTGGAGAGGAAGAGGAAGGAATCGATGACAACACTTGTTCTTTTTGTAAAGGAAGCTTTGTGAATTTTGTAACTTTTGGGTCCACAAAGTTGTTATTAATTTTGTAGTGTCAAATGAATGGCATCGAAGTATGCTAAGTGATTAAATGAAACATATCGAAAGTGTATTTTGTGAATTTTAGCTCCAAAGATAGCACTTTATATGTTTGAAGTGCTACTTGATTATCATATTTTGTTATTGAATGTTTCTTTTAATGATATAGGTTTCTTTGAATGTTGTACATATTTTGTGAAATGAAAACAACATTTTGAATGGTTTCTATTATCATTTGACCAAAGAATCAAATTACTTTGTTATATGCTTCAATAAATTTTATTTTTTAATCTACTGTTCAAGAATTAATGAAGCACATCTTCGAGTTAAATGAAATGGAGTTAACAAGACATTTTACCTAAAAAGCTTAGGCTATGTTTGGGAGTGATGATTGAATTATTGATTTAGGAAAAAGAGATTTTATGAAATTGATTTTATAAAATTGATTTTCATACAATCATATTTATGTTTGGTTTCAGACTTTAAAAAGTGATTTTGAAATATTATGTTTGGTTTCAAATGTGATTTTAGAATTTCCCAGTTACTAAAAGGGCATTTTACATTCAATAAATTATTTAACTTAATAATATAGAATAAATATGTTTTGAAGTTTAGTCTCATGGAAACCCATTGCATATATATAATATATCTATACACATATTTCTCTAAATGAACCATTCAAATCAAACTATTGTAAAATATAACGCACTCAACCTTTTATATATATATATATATATATATATATATATATATATATATAGCTTTAATTAAGTTCTTAAAGATGATGTTTGTTTTATTAGGTCAATATCAACTATATACATATATTAGATGACTAATTTTTCTAATAAATCATGAAATATTTTTTGAAATGGTGGTGTTATGACTCATGTGAAGGCAACTTTTACTAAGGTAGAGGCTCCTATATTACAATTTCTTGACCATAAAATACTTTCGGCGAAGCCGCATATATATATTTTTTACAGAATGACAATGTTTGCTTACGTTAATTGTTTATATAGACGCATATATAATCTTTTCATTTTACAAACTATATAGGGTTGAAACTAGAAGAAAACTAATGAACTCTTAATTGTTCTATGTATACTTTTTGAATTAAGATAAACTAAGATCGTTCTATATATTTTTCACTTCATTTAGAAGATAAAATGTATGTCATGACTCCTCACAAATTTACGGGGAAATCATATATATTTATAATGAAATATCTACATTTTGGAAACCAAGAAATGCACAATTGGCCCCTCATGGTAATAGAATATATAAAATTAGAGAGAAATTATGAAAGAGTCTTTAGAAACTACCAATACTAACAAATTTTACTAAAAAATAATGAATAAATAATAAATGATGGAAAAGAAAAGGCAAAGAAACCAAGTGCTCACAATAGAATCCACCAACAGCCAAACTTGGGACTTCTCAAAATTAAAAAAAAAAATAAAAAAAAGAAAAAAAAGCCAAAGTTGGGAGGTGATTCCCGGTCAATCACCATTAGGGGTGAGCATAGGTCAGTCGGGGTCGGTTTTGGCTCCAAACCAACGCCGAACCGACCATGTCGGTTTCCAACCTTCTAGAAACCGACTTTTTTTTGCTTAAATTTCACCGACCGATCGACCGACCAGTCGGTCGGTCGGTTTAAACCGATGGACGACAGAAGCATCGAGGAAAACGGGCTGAAGCTGCGAGAACGACGGGCTGAAGCACGCGAGGACGACGAAGAAGAGGAACTTCAACGACACGACTTCGACTGTGTGAGGAAGAAGAGAGAAATCGAACCTTCGACGGAGCTTCAACGGCACGACTTCAGCCTTCAATGGCACGACGGAGCTTCGACGACACGGAGGAGCAGCGACGTGGTTTGAGTTTCGGCTATGCAAGAGAGAAGAAGAAAATCGAGGGTTGTGGTTTTGAAGAAGATGAAACTGAAAGTCTTTCAAACAAAAAAAAAAAAAAAAAAAGAAGAAGATGCGTGGGTTCAAGCTTCAAGGTTCAAGAAATAATAAATAGATTATAAAAGAAAGGTAATCATTACCTATACCTATATAATATAAGTAATTAATGCTTTCTCTTACCTGAGAAATACAAAGACGTCTTTTCCTTTCCTCTTTCTTTCTTTTTTTTTTTTTTTAAATTTAAGAAAAAGGGGTCGGTCAGTTTGGGCCTTTTTAGACCCACCGACCGACCGACTGGTTGGTTTTTCTTATGGAAAAATCGACCTCCGACCGAAACTGCTATAAAACCGACCGACCGACGTTGGTTTTGGTCGGTCGGATCGGTTTTTCGGTCTATGATGCTCACCCCCAATCACCATATAAAGAATCACCTCCCAACAAATGTCTCAAAAATCGATTTAAATTGATTCCAATTTTTTAAAAATCAATTTATCTATTTGCCAAACATGTTTATTTTTAGGGGAAATTGATTTTGACATTGCTATAATTAATTTTGACCATGTCAAAATCACTCCCAAACACACATCAAACGGAAACAAAAAAGGAGAAATTAGTTTAGTTGTTCCCAAAAGTTCTATACAAATTTTGGGAGTGTTTCTAAAAAATGAGAAACGAGAAACATACATAGTTATTAAATGCTTAGATTTTTTAATAAAATTAGAAACAAGAAACAAGAAACGAGAACGTTACCAAACGGACCCTTAATTATCTGATTTCCTTGCCCATTCCATACAAATCGTGACAAGAATGCCTACAGATTTGGAATCAATCAACCTTGTCCTTGGTTATTACCTTTTGTATAATTATTAATTATTTCCTTTCTTTGTAGATATTTTCCCTCTCACGTGCTTTAATGGAAATTCTAACAGAAACTTAACAGAGGGTGTACATTACAACACTTACGTAAGTCTAGGGTTCAATTTGATGAAATTGAAAGTTCAGAGTTAAAATTGATACAATGTGTAAAGTTTAGGAGTCGACAAAATTGATTTTCCCCCCATAAATTTTACTTTTTACTAATTTGAATTCCATTAAAATTCTTTAGGTTACCAACAAAATTAAGAATTTCAAATCATTTCTATCTTTTAAAATTCAAGAATTCAAAATCATTTCCTTCAAATTCTAAATGCCAAATAGTAGATTTCATATTCTGCATTTTCTTTATTAAAAAAAAAATCTACATTTTTCTTCGTTAAAAAAATCTACATTTTTCTGCTTATTTAAACACGTCAAATTATCAAAACTATCTATGTGGATTTGGTTTCAATTATATCTTTAAACTTTCAAAATTTTCATTTTAGTTCTCGAAGTTTGAATTTTGTTTCAAAATAACATTTGAAGACATTTTTTTCGTTAACTTTGAACACATATGTGAAAAATAATAATAAAAACACATGTAACACACATCATTTTTCGTCCATAAACTTAATGGAAAATGTCATCAAGGTCGTTTTAAAACAAACTTCAAACTTTGAGGGCTAAAATGAAACTTTTGAAAGTTATATAAAATTTAACCTTTATTTTCCTCTCCCGCTAGAATATTTGTCCAAATTCAAAGTAGGCTAAATATAAACAGTGGTTCCTAATTTTTTGGGATAACCTCATTTTGGTATTTTCAAAAATTGGGTAAAATACATTTTTGGTCCCTACTGTTTCGGGTCAGTTTCTAATAGGTCCTTGGCTTTCAAAATTGAACAATCAAGTCCTCACTGTTTTGAAAATGCTTCTATTGAGTCCCTGGACCGTTAATCTTTTTAACGGTGCTGACGTGACCACTTTAAAATATTAATTTTTAAATAAAAAATAATAAAATAATAATAAAATTAAAAATTAAAATTAAAATTTTCACTCTCTCCTCTCTCCCCATTTCACTCTCTCTCCCCGAAAACCCTCGTTCTTTCCTCTTTCCTTTTTTTTTTTTTTCATTTTCTTCTTTTTCTCCTCGTCGGATGCCGCCGCCACCACTCTTCGCCACCGTTATTGCCGCCCCGTTGTCGCCGCCCCTTTAAGAGAAGATCGTAATCAGATGAAGAAAAACTCGTTGGATTCAAGGGAAAAATGGGAAGTTTGGAGAAGGGATCTGAAGGGGAGATTAATCAAGTGGGTTTTTATTTATTTTCTTTTTTTGATTCCTGTTTGGAATCATGGAAATTTTGTTTTATTTTTCACTTTTTTTTTTTGTTTCAGGTGATGAAATGTGAAAGAAACAGAGTAATTTGGGGGTACCTTTTGCTTTATTGATGAGCGTTTTATTGTTCCCCTTTCCTTTCTCTTCTTGTTTCAGCGTTTCTTGTTTTAGTTTTCTCCTTTTTTGTCCCATGAAAAGAAAAATCAAAATGTGTATCTCAAACTACTTATTTTATTGATGGGGGTAGGGTCCGATTATGAAAAAGAAGAGGAAAGAAACGGGATGGGGGTGGAGGTCCGATTATGAAGAAGAAGAGGAAGGAAAGGGGATGGAGTGGGGGTTGAACTTTGAAGAAGAAGAAGATGTTGGTGGAGTGGTGTTGGATTTGGAAGAAGAAGAAAAGGTGGAGTGGGTGTTGGGTTTGGAAGAAGAAGTGAAAAATTGAATGGGTGTTGGGTTTGAAACAAGAAGAAGAAGATGTTGGGTTGAGGAGGAGGTTCTGGCGGAGAGAGGAGACTCCGGCGGGGAGGAGGAGGCGGCGGTGACAAAGGAAAAAAAGAAGAAAATAGAGAGAGAGGGATTTGGGGGTGGGGAGAGAGGAGAGAGAGGAAGACATGGGTGCTGGGTTTGAAACAAGAAGGAGACTCCGGCGAGGAGGCGACGACGGCGGTGGGGAGGAGGAGGAGCGGCGACAAAGGGGAAAGAAGATAGAGAGATAGGGATTTGGGGATGAGGAGAGAGGAGAAAGAACAAGTTTATTATTATTATTATATTTAAAAAGTTTATTATTATTATTTTATTTATTTTTTTTTAATTAAAAAATATTATTTTTTTTAAAACATGCCACGTTAGCATCTGTTACCGTCATGTCAGCACCGTTAAAAAATTTAACGGTCCAAGGACTCAATAGAAGCATTTTTTTAAACACTGAGGACTTAATTGCTCAATTTTCAAAAACCAAAAATCTTTATTGTGTAGTTTGAGATCGATTAATCAAGATCACTTGAGGTCGGTGTGATTATTGAACTTTGGGCTTTCATCTAGGTTTGGGCGAGGAATCACTTTAGATCATGGGGGCTTGGCACATATAGCAAAAACTGGAAAAAATATTGCAAATATAGCAAAAAAATAATATTATTTGCAGAAATAGTAAAAAATATGTTAAATTACGAAAATACCCTTAGTATCTCCAATAATCTATCAGTCTCTATTATTGATAGTCATTGATAGACTTCGATTAATCAGAGTCTATCAGTGATAAATACTAATAGACTTTGATGATAAGCTTCAATTTATCGGAGTCTATTAGTGATAGACAATGATAGACTTTGATTAATCGAAGTCTATCAGTGTGTATCACTGATAGACTCTGATAATCATAATCTATAAGTTTTTATCGTGTTTAATTCAAGCCTATCAGTGATAGCCACTGATAGAAAACAATTTAATTCAAGGCTATTAGTTCAATTTAATTCAAGGCTATCAATTTCTATCCATCAGTTTAATTTAAGTCTATCAGTGATAATCACTAATAGAAAACCGTTTAATTCGAGGTTATCAGTTTCTATCACTGATAGAAATCAATTTAATTCAAGACTATTAGTTTCTATCACCGATAGAAACCAATTTAATTGAAGTTTATCAGTTTCTATCAGAAATCAATTTAATTGAAGTTTATTGACTTGTATCACTGATAGAAATTAGTTTATTCAAATCTATCATTTTCTACCGAGGATAGAAATCAGTTAATTGAAGTCTATCAGTTTTTATCCCTGATCAATTAACTGATTTCTATCAGTTAAGCCTAGCACACAAGCTCCGTGACCACCACCATAAAATTGTTATTCTTGTATTCTTTGTATTTCATTATCTATCAATTATAGTCCGTGATAGACTTCGATCAATGATAATCAGTGATAGACTACGATTAACCGGAGTATATCAGTGATATACTTTGATATACCTATACAAACACTCACCAAAATTGCTATTTTTGTATTCTTGACATTCTTGAATTAAAAAAAAGGCCAACAAGAGTTTAGCTCAATTGGCATAAAGTTGTACTGATAATCAAGGTTTGTGGTTCGAATCCCCCCACACATATCATATTATCAAAAAAATAATAATAAATAAATAAAAAGAAGAAGAAACAATCATAACAATACCTCAACAACAAAACAGAGGGAAAAAAAAGCAAGAAAATACAAAATTAAAAAAAAAAATGCATACACAAATACAATGCAAGGGTAAAATGGGAATTTAAAAATGCATTTTAATTTTTTTTGCCATATTTGCAATTCTTTTTACTTGGTGTTAAATTTGCTATTATAGATAATTAATTTGCCACCCACTGCAATTATTCTGAGATCATTTTGCTCAAAATATATGAGTGAAGTATGGGAATGGAAATGATTGTTTTCTTTAATATTGTTGATAAGATAAAGTATTAATATCAACATAAACTTGGTTTATTTTCTTTTCCCATAATCTCCAAATTATTATGACCTTGAATTTGAAAAAACCAGGAACAGACTGTTATTGTTTTTTCTTTTTTGAAATGGGAACAACTGTCACTGTTTTCTCTCCATAAATTTTGAAAACATATTCACATTTTGTATTTTCTAGCATAAAAATTATTATTTAACCAATCTTGATAGAAATTAACTTCAAATGACTGATTTTAAGATTTATTGATGGTACATGGACTAAATTTTAATATTTTAAAGTATAAGGACTAAAATATGAACAAAACTTCCCTGCATACCGGTATGTAGGGATCTCCCTACATACCCCATTAAAATCTTGACAACTAAGAAAGAGAAAGGGAGAAAATGAGAAAATTTAAGAAATTTTTTTTATCTCTCCTAGTTGTCAACATTTTAATGGTGGTATGCAGGGAGATCCCTACATACCGGTATGTAGGGAAGTTTTTTCCCTAAAATATAATGGAATAAGGTCCAAAATACAGAAACTAAAATGATATTTTAACCTATTATATTCTTAATAAATTAGTTGATGAATTTATATATAAAATGAAAGTTAACTATTTTTTTAGTTCAACAACTACAAGTGAGAAATTGACTTTTACCATGGCAGGTGACTTATTTTTATTGTTATATATTTTGATAAAATGTGGGATGGAGAATTTGAATCTCTAACCTCTTGAGATCAAGAGATCAAGAGTACGAGTTTGACATCGGTTTACAATGATAAATGGATTTTTTTCTTCTTGTGTTCAAATGGTAAATGGATTATTGATTAAGATTTAAGCTAAACTTCGATTGGCAATGAAAATTAACTAATAGAAGGTCAAATAACAGATTATCAAAAAAAAAAAAAAAAAAAAGGTAAAATAACAGGATAACGTTTATTAGTTTCAAAAAGAAAAAAAAGGATAACGTTCATTTCTTTTGCAGCAGCCTTCTTTCTCCAACGACAGGGAAGAAAAAAAAAAAACAAAACAACATGGCTCTGAGCTTGTCCTGCCATGCCGCTCTTCACATTCAACATCAAGGTTCCACTTCCAGCTCTCAAACATCTCTTAATTCCCCTTTATTCCTTTTCACATAACCTAATTTCCTTCTGTTTTCTGTTTTCCCCCATTTCTCAGTGGCTCCAAAAAACAGCAAGAACCTCGACAATGTGAGAAACCTCGTAAAACGAATTGGAATTGCTTCAGTTCAGTCTTCTCCTCTTCAATCCCTCCAAAATGGCAACTGGGTCAAGCTTATTTGTGGTGCAAGTTTCGAGGTTATCAAAAAAGAAAAACCCAATTCGAGTTCACCCCCAAATTCGCTTCTTCATATCAAGTCAAAATAAAATGTTTGTTTTCTGTGTAGGATGTGGTTGATATTAGGAATCTCTCTCTTGTTTACACCCTTGCTGGTGGTAAGAATGTTTCAATTTCTATCTCAATAGAATCTGCTGCATTTGTTTATTCTTTTTTGTTGATTTTACTGAGGATTTGCAGTTGATTGTATTGATTGTGCTGCTGATGCATCGGTTGTTAGTGCGGTGAATGAGGGAATTCAAGCAGCTACAGGGATTGTTGGCGTTCGTAAGCCTTGGGTGATGATTAGTGTCAATGATGACCAAGATCTTCACTTCCGTAAAGCTGGTAATTTCTTCTATGTTACATTTGTGTTGATGTTTAATAGTTTCTGAACTCTAAAAAGTATGAAATAGGTGTCTCAAATTTCAATTTTGTGTCTAATAGGGTACTGAGATTTCAATTTTTTGTCCAATTGCTTCATGAATTTAAAAAAATGTTGAATAGGTCAAGGATTATTAGACATAAAGTTGAAAGTTTAGAAACTTATTTGACAAAAAGTTAGAAGTTTAGAGACTTATTAGACACACTTTAAAGATCTATTAGACACACTTTTTTGTCAAATAGTTTCGTGAATTTTAAAACATGTCGAATGTGTGAAAGATTATTAGACACAAATTGAAAGCTTAGAACTTATCGAACAATCAATTGATAGTTTAGAGACTTTTTAGACACTTTTTAGAGTGAGAGATCTAATAGACACAATTAAAAGTTTAGAAGACCTATTAAACACTTTTAAAATTTAGATATTAGACACAAAGCTCTAGACTGATAGTTTAACCATTTTTCTAGCTTATTGCTAAAAGAATATTGGAAGAAAAAGGTTTCAAAATTGCTTGTTGAGTGAACTTTAGTGATGAGTTGATTGTTTTATTGCCAGAGTTTGATCCTGAGAATTGTCCAATTGACTGTTCAAGGCCTTGTGAAAATGTTTGCCCTGCTAATGCAATCTCACTACAGGAAGAAATAATGAATGAGCTTTCAGAAGTGGCCAGTTTATCTGGAGTATTGAAGGTTGCTTTTCTTGTCCCTCTTTCTTGAGTTTCTTCGAATTGGTTTCTCAATAAACTTTCCAGCCCACCCCAAGAGGTATCCAATGTGACTCTGGAGCTGGCTTCAATACTTCTATAGAGATGAGTGAGGTGGGTTGTGTGTATATGTATAAGGAGTGGAGCCCTCAATACTCGATTAACTATGAATATTTGCTCCCCTTTTTTGCAGGGCGGAGTAATCACGGAACGCTGTTATGGTTGTGGTCGTTGCTTTCCGGTCTGTCCATATGATAAAATAAGTATGTCTTGTTCATATTTTTATCTTGCTGAAAGAGTTTGATTATAATTTGTGCTGCTTGGCTGCTGATTTTGCTTACTTGTTTGAATTGGTGCAGAGCTGGCCACATATGTAAGAGATGCAGCTACTACTGCTAAACTTATAAAACGGGGCGACGTCGATGCTTTAGAGATTCACACCAATGGAAGGTATATATAAAACTCAGAATTTGAACTTTGAATGTTTAATGTGGCAGTTTTGAGAATTATACATTGACCTATTTCTTCTAGGCAAACCACTCATTTTCAAGAACTTTGGGATAAATTAGGGGACTCATCCAAATATCTTAGGCTAGTTGCAGTAAGTGTTGGTTCTGAGGCTATTCTCTCTTTTATGATTTGAACAACTTAGCCATCTTCCACTTGATTAATGTACAGAACTTATACTTGATTCAGGTAAGCCTACCTAATATCGGGGATTTAACAGTATCGACAATGAAAATGATGTACTCGATCATGGAATCGCAGCTCCATTGTTTGAACTTATGGCAGGTCTGCCTCAAACTTCATGAAGCCAAATGAATTACTTTCACTTATGTAACTCTAAGTTCTCAAACCTATATTTGTCTTCACAATCGTCGTGTTGCTTAACCGTTAAATGAAGTTAGATGGACGCCCGATGAGTGGAGATATTGGACGAGGTGCCACAAGGGAAACAATTGCTTTTGCTGCTCAGTTAGCTCTTTCCAATGATCGTCCTCCCGGTTCGTGTACAGATCTCGTCCCATGAAGTTCATATTCATGTAATTTCACCAACAAGGTTCTGTTTCCTCTGCAGGCTTCCTTCAACTGGCTGGTGGCACAAATTTTCATACAGTTGATGGCTTGAAGAAAGAGAGACTTTTTCAATCCACATCGCCAAATTCATTACACGCTTTGATCGGTGGTATCGCATATGGGGGCTATGCGCGGAAAGTAAGTTAGTTCGTTCACATTGGCATACATATTGTCATGAAGTTTGGATTTTTGAGTTTGAAACTCTTCTCTAATCTATGCAAAATATGTTGTTCAGATAGTTGGAAGGGTCTTGAATTCAATGCAAACACAAAATGGAGATGCCAATATTGAAGACTATCCAGACTATCTCCTGGCTGCACTTGTGGAAGCCTTGACTTTGGTGGGAACTGTCAAATGTTATGATCCTTCTCTAATCAGCTCAGCAAAAGTTAGCCGATCCTTAAGTTTGTGATACTCTTGTTATCGTAGTTGTCGTTTTTATGTCGACTACTTTGGCAAACAAGTTCAAGAAATCCTAAGGGAGGGACTTAGATCTCTTCGACAAACTCAATAGATCGATATTCTGCCATCGGTCGTTGCAGAGCATGCTTAGAAGTTCAAGAGTCGTTACAGCCTCGTCGTAATACCACATTGTTGGAAACTTCGTTCTAAATTCGAAAGAATATTTTGAAGAATACAACAATTTTAGCTGCTACAAATTATCATGTCAATCCATGAGAAACGAGGGACTCTCGTACACTCATAGATCAATATCCAATCACTTCAACCATTGATCTACAAACAATATAAAATATCATTCAACATATATCATCAACCGAATCTCCATCTTTATCATGTTGAACTAAAAGAGAAATATTAAAATAGAGTATCGTTAAGTTTTAAATGTATGGATAATATGTTAAGTGAGTTAAATTTATGGTCATGAAATAGCTTGAAAAAATGACATTTCGTAGAAGAGTGGAGAATTTTCACCTTTTTGGATGTTTAGCTACAGCTAGCTACAGTAGTTCAAGTTTCTTCTATTCATAAATTCAACCACCGGCTGCATGGCTTTGAAAAGTACTCTTCTCTATGTTGATGGGTCAGTGATATTAATACATCTCTCTTTCGTGTGTATGCCAAGTTTACACTATCCGAAAAAAATAAGAAAAGCTCAAACTGAACAATGCAAGACCAAATAGACCATAATTTGAAGATGAAGTTATATGCATACTTGAAACATGGAACTTTATAAATGTCGCCACGTCCCTGTCGATTTTTTAGAAATTTTCTTGTGTTGCAGTAGTATATATTTCTTCTACTTACCATTTGATAGGTTATTAGGTGATATATCTTCTTTGCAAGTCCCACATTATTCTTAAATGAAAATAGTATGAAATAATTTGCATACTATCTTAATACATACTTGAATAATTTTATATATCGTGCATCATTTTGGATATTTTTATGCAATCAATATAGGACAATTTCACTACATTTTTGTTTTGAAATCCACAATAATTAGCTAGGCTTCTCTCTCTATGAGTGTGTCACAGTTTTCATGCACAAGTAGTTGATATATATTGTTATAGGTAATTTTGGACCACTCCGATGTACAAGGAGCTGACGAGGACAATGGACAAAAATAGGACTGAGAGATGGACCCCAAAGGCGAGACCGACAAGCAGGACGGGTCAAGACGAAGGGGTCGGGCTTTTGGCCCGAGGCCGAGGCCCATGGTCGGCGCGGGCCGAGTTCTTTCGGCTCCGTTCGGTCCCTACCGTCTCTCGCCGCCTCGATTCCGCCTGGTTCGTCCCAAAACGCCTCCGAATTCCTAAAAACCCTAGGAGGATGAGCATGTATTTATACCCCTCTTCGCCACTGAGGAAGGGGACCCGAACCCTATTCTCTACTCTCTCTCTTTCTCTCTAGCCCTTCCTTCCGTTTTCTGACTTAAGCATCGGAGGCGGTGTGGCTAGCACCACACAGGTGTGCAGGTTTACTCTTTTGCAAGCCACGTCTTCCCCATCATCTACAAATTTACCATTGGTGGCACGTGAAGGTTAGATGAGTTTCCTCTGACCAAATTTGACCATCAACAGTTGGAGCCGTTTGTGGGGAGGAAAGCTTGCTAAATCTGCACATCGGTTGTTCACTGAGTAAGAGGATGGAAAAGGGAAACCGAAATCCAAGCCCAGAAACTTCGAAAAATAGCCGTCAACTGCAGAGGTCACGAGACGATGATAACATCCAGGGATCACCGAGACGAACAAGCCGAGGAGCCGAGGCCGAGGAGAATAGGTAGAGGGGCCGAGGGCGAGGAGAGGATGCTGACTCCAAAATTGCCGCCCTTGAGGATACGGTGAGGGGAATGAATCGGAGTTTGTCCAGAATACTCCAAATCCTGGATAAATCCGGCCCTAGCACCAAACTCTATGAGGGGGCTTGATTAGAGATCCGAAGAAGGGGAAGGAGCCAGTCGAGTACGTGGATGAATCAAAGACAGAATCAAAAGGAAAGAAGACGAACAACACAACCAGCAAGGTCTAGCCGTAGAACAGACCTGAGAAATCTGATCGAGGAAAAGCGCAGAATGGCCAAAACTGCCTAGTCCGAGGCCAGAGCTGCCGAGTCTGAAGCCAGAGCCGCCGAAGCTGAAGCTAGGGCTGCCGAGGCCGAGGCCAAGAAAGACAATCTCCCTTAGAAGACTGAGCTTCTAAACACACTAAAGGAGCTTGGAAATCCTCAGGGAGACCTGCAGAAGTTGAAGGACTCAGGAGAGTAAGACATGGAAGAACTAATCGACCAAGTCGACCCACCATTCATAGAAGAAGTCATGAAAGCTGAGGTGCCTCAGAAGTTCAAGGTACCAACATTCACACCGTATGATGGCAAAAAAGACCCTGTGCAGCAACTAAAGGCCTACAAAACCTGAATGGACTTCCACGGCGTCTCAGATGCAATCAGGTGCTGCACATTCTTTTTCACTCTAACAGGATCAGCCAAGCATTGGTTTGAAAGGTTGAAAAGAAGATCCATCAATTTTTTCAAGGAATTAGCTCGAGCATTCCTAGCACAATTCATGGGGGCCAGAGAACAGCGCAAGCCAAACATCAACCTCTTAACAGTCAAACAACAGTCAGGTGAGAGCTTACGTGATTACATAATGCGTTTTAATGACGTAGCACTACAGGTTGAGGGGTACAATGAGGGAGCAGCCGTAGTAGCCATAGTAGCTGGACTAGAAGACGAAAGACTCCTTAATTCAATAGGTAAGAGCCAACCTCGAACCGATGCAGAGTTTGTCTCCCGGGCATAGAAATACATGAACGCAGAGGAGTTGCTCAAGTCGAAGAAGTCAGAACGTGAACACAAGAGGTCTTCTTCATTTGACCACGACAGCATGAAGGACAAAAAGCAACGGACTGACGAGGGAGGCTGAGGCCAACCAGATCGAGGAGACTACTTGAAAAAGTTTGAAAAGTACACCCCTACTTCAATCCCACAGGAGCAGATCTTGATAGAGATACGAAATACAAACCTGCTCAATGCACCCAGGAAGCTGAAGTCAAATCCTGACAATAGAGACAAAAGCCCGTATTGTCTCTTCCATCGAGATCAAGGACATTCAACCAGGAACTGCATTCAGCTAAAAAACGAAATTGAAGCGTTGATTCAGAACGGATACCTGAAGGAGTTCACCACAAAGGCCAAGGCTGACTAGAGATGGCCGAGGCCGACCAGAGATGACCCAGGCAAAGATGGTGGTAGACTTCCTCTGGAAATCCGTTGAGGACCAAGACATCTGTGGGACGGTAAAGTTAAATGGTGTCTCTGAAGATGCCATTCGCTTACGTTTATTTCCTTTTTCTTTGCAGGACAAAGCGAGGGACTGGTTACAATCTATTCCACCTGGGAGCATTACCACTTGGGATGCTTTGGTCCAGGCATTCTTAAAGAAGTTCTTTCCTCCTGCCAAGACGGTCAAGCTGAGGACTGAAATTGGGACATTCCAGCAACAATTCGATGAGCAGCTGTTCGAGGCTTGGGAGAGATTTAAAGAACTACTAAGGAAGTGCCCTCAGCACGGATACCCTGACAGGCTACAGGTTCAATTATTTTACAATGGATTAACTCCTAGCACGAAAACTATTGTTGATGCAGCTGCAGGTGGGACTCTGTTGTCCAAGATTGTTGAGAGTGCTAGGACTTTGTTAGGGGATATGGCCACCAACAGCTATCAGTGGCCATCTGAGCGGTCGGGACCCAAAAAGATTGCTGCTGGAGTGTTCGAGGTTGACAACGTAAGTGCACTTCAGGCTCAGATGTCTTCCTTGGCTAATGCATTTTTAAAGTTTTTCAGGTTCAGGGAATGCTCAATCAATTGAGTCTGCAGCTGCCCTTGCATCCCAGACTCACGGGGAAAATCTCGAGCAGGTTCAGTATGTTTCGAATTTTAATTCTAGGGGGTACAATAATAATTCCACACCTACACATTATCACCCTAGCAATAGAAATCATGAGAATTTTTCCTATGCTAATAATAAGAATGTTTTGAATCCTCCTGGCTTCACTCCTCAAAGTCAAGAAAATAAGAAATCTTTAGAAGTCCTTGTTGGAGCTTTTATTGCAGAATCAAGTAACAGGTCAAATAAGCTTGAGGAGGCCGTGATTGCAATAAACACTGTTGGGTTTTATGCCCTAAAACTCGTAGATAGTGAATGTAACCATTGACCGGATATTAATGAAATAATATTGATATATTTTTCCATTAATTGTTATTAGTTATTTTATATATGTATTTGCCTAATAATAACCCTAATCCGATAAACTAGACATCCAAGGCTGTAATATGAGTCTTGAACTATATGTAGCGACATATGGGATCATTGTTCAAGAAACAGCCTAAAGGGTCTATAGTATAGGGATAAGACTGGGTGCCTTATCCTGGTGACACTATGGATACGACCCACTTTGTATTTGATACAAACGCTGCGATCCAACGCGTTCGTGTAAGAGACATGCGAGTGGGGGTATCCTATGCAGGACAAAGCGAGGGACTGGTTACAATCTATTCCACTTGGGAGCATTACCACTTGGGATGCTTTGGTCCAGGCATTCTTAAAGAAGTTCTTTCCTCCTGCCAAGACGGTCAAGCTGAGGACTGAAATTGGGACATTCCAGCAACAATTCGATGAGCAGCTATTCGAGGCTTGGGAGAGATTTAAAGAGCTGCTAAGGAAGTGCCTTCAGCACGGATACCCTGACTGGCTACAGGTTCAATTATTTTACAATGGATTAACTCCTAGCACGAAAACTATTGTTGATGCAGCTGCAGGTGGGACTCTGTTGTCCAAGACTGTTGAGAGTGCTAGGACTTTGTTAGAGGATATGGCCACCAACAGCTATCAGTGGCCATCTGAGCGGTCGGGACCCAAAAAGATTGTTCCTGGAGTGTTCGAGGTTGACAACGTAAGTGCACTTCAGGCTCAGATGTCTTCCTTGGCTAATGCATTTTTAAAGTTTTCAGGTTCAGGGAATGCTCAATCAATTGAGTCTGCAGCTGCCCTTGCATCCCAGACTCACGGGGAAAATCTCGAGCAGGTTCAGTATGTTTCGAATTTTAATTCTAGGGGGTACAATAATAATTCCACACCTACACATTATCACCCTAGCAATAGAAATCATGAGAATTTTTCCTATGCTAATAATAAGAATGTTTTGAATCCTCCTGGCTTCACTCCTCAAAGTCAAGAAAATAATAAATCTTTAGAAGACCTTGTTGGAGCTTTTATTGCAGAATCAAGTAACAAGTCAAATAAGCTTGAGGAGGCCGTGATTGCAATAAACACTGTTGGGTTTTATGCCCTAAAACTCGTAGATAGTGAATGTAACCATTGACCGAATATTAATGAAATAATATTGATATATTTTTCCATTAATTGTTATTAGTTATTTTATATATGTCTTTGCCTAATAATAACCCTAATCCAATAAACTAGACATCCAAGGCTGTAATATGAGTCTTGAACTATATGTAGCGACATATGGGATCATTGTTCAAGAAACAGCCTAAAGGGTCTATAGTATAGGGATAAGACTGGGTGCCTTATCCTGGTGACACTATGGATACGACCCACTTTGTATTTGATACAAACGCTGTGATCCAACGCGTTCGTGTAGGAGACATGCCAGTGGGGGTATCCTATGCAATGAGTTTGCATAAGACCGGACCGCGAAATAGTAACCACTGGTTATAACACCGTTAACTAGTTGGTTTTCTATTTCACTAGGACGACCTAGACAACTTAGTCTTAATCCTGAGTTGATTATGGACTCCTGCTCATGAGAGATTGTCCTTTCATTTGTATGGGTGAGAGTGACCAATACGCCGACTCAATAAGCCTACCACTTTGGGGACAAGACCGAATGGGGAGCTGGGAACATAATCGTACAAGATGGAATTCACTCCTTCTCGACTTTAGGGAAGCAGATGAGTGTTCCCTTAAGTGGTTACTCCAAGTCTTGAACAAAGGGCCCTACCCTCTCAATGGCACGAGAGGGTTTTCTGTTTGATGGTTGGACCACAAACAGGTTGTTCATTAGAGGAGAATTGGTACTTAAGGAAATAGAGGTAACCCAGGGGTAAAACGGTAATTTGACCCAGCTGGTGTTACGGACACTCGTGAAGGACTAACTAGTCGATGTTGGTCTAGATCCGTGGACACAGAAAATATATCTGTAGTGAGAAGAGTGCAACTGTGAGTCTATAGTGGAATGTACACACAGTTAACGAATATTGATTAATGTGGTTAATGAGTTTGACCAATTAATCTCACATCGTTGGAGCTTCTGATCTGCAGGTCCATTAGGTCCCACTGGTAGATCGTAAAGTAATTTGAGGCAACTAAGTAATAAAAGTAAATTGAAAATGTTCAATTTATTAAGGGAAACAAATATAATATATATTGATATATTATTATGAGAGAAATTAATATTTGAAAAGTTTAAATATAAATTTATAGAAGTTTGAAAGAGTTCAAAATAATGAATTAATTAATCTAAGGCCTAAAATGTGTTCGGGCAAATTAATTAATTCTAGGCCGAGAATTAAATATGTGATATTTAATTGGTGGTTAATTAATTAAAGAATTCATTAACCGAGAATTGATCAATTATGGAAATAATTAATCACTTAAGGAAGTGATTAATCATTTAAGGAAATGATCTAATCACTTATGGAAGTAATTAGTCATTTGTGGAAAAGATTAATCAATTATGGAATTGATTAATCATGATTGATTAATTAAGGAATAAAGATTGAATCAATTATGGAAAAGATTGATTTAATTGAATATTTTATTCATGGCCTCTCTTCTATAAATAGAACACTAGACCTAATTGGTCATGACACTTGACACTCTTGAAAGACAAGACCTAAAATTCTCTCTAGCCTCCCTCTTAGAGAAAGACTCCCACAAGTCTTTTGCCTCCTAGACTTAGAGACATACCGGTGTAACCTCTGTGGTGATTGTGTCAATCAAAGAAGAAATTTCCAGCGAAGAAAAACAAAGGCGGCTGCTGCGTTTTCGTTCGTGGAGCGTCGTTGGCGAAGAACGATCAAGTCTTCAACGAAGGTTTGTAACGGTTCTTCCTCATTTCTTTAGAAAAGTTTTAAAAATAAATTTAGATTTATTTTAGCATGTTTAAACCGATTTTACAGCGGCTTTAAAGGTTGTTTAAAGTTTTGTTTGAGTTATCGTAACGGTATTTTAATGTTAATTAATATACGACGTAAGGTCCAATCGATGCGCTTCCGCTGTGTGAGGACTTTTATTCCCTTCAATCGGCATCAGAGCCATCGCTGTGCCTATTAATTAATTTGAATGCTTGTAATAGTAGCTTGTGGCATGATCGTCTTGGTCATCCATCTATAAAACATTTGAATGCTTGGAAAGATCTATTGTCTTGCCATTCTTTTGTTTCAAAGACTTGTTTCATTTGTCCCTTAGCCAAACAGAAACGATTATCATTCTCTCCTAGTACCCACACTTCGACCAAACTTTTTGTATTAGTCCATTGTGACACCTGGGGTCCTTTTCAAAATCCCACTCATACTGGTTGTAGATACTTTCTAACCATTGTAGATGATTTCTCCCAGTACACATGGGTCTTTCTTATGAAGAAAAAGTCAGTCGATGCCTTAAACATTGTCCCAAACTTCTTCAAATATGTCGATACTCAGTTTGGATCTTCTATTAAATGTTTTCGCTCAAACAATTCACCGGAATTATCCTTCACAAAATTTTTCAGTCTCGAGGTGTTATTCATCAATTCTCTTGTGTCAAATGCCCAAAGCAAAATTTTGTTGTGGAGAGAAAACACCAACATTTACTAAATGTTGCTAGAGCACTTCTTTTTCAGTCCAAAGTGCCAATCAGTTTTTGGGGAGAATGTATCTTGACAACATGTCATTTAATAACCAGAACTCCATCACCCATCATTTTGTTGGGATTGGTGCCCTAAAACTCGTAGATAGTGAATGTTAAACGAATTATATACTTATTCGATAAAGGTGTTATCGAGATTGATTCAAAATTGCACATATAATAACCCAAATCCAATAAACTAAGATCCATGGCTATAGGATGAACACTTGAGCTTTAGGTAGAGACATAAAAGTGGATCAAGCTTGAGTAATAGCCAAAACGGTCTATAGTATAGGAATAGGGTTGGGTACCTTATTCTGGAGACATTATGAGACGCGTCCCACTTTATAGATGGTATAGACGATGTGATCCTAAATCGTCCATGTAGAGACATGCGAGTGGGGGCCTCCTATGCAATGAGTTTGCATAAGACCAGGATCGAGAAATAAGTTGCTCTCGCTTTATAACACCGTTTACTGACGAGACTGACTATTTCATGTGATGACCTAGGTAACTCGATCTTAATCCTGAGCTAACTATGAACTCCTGTTTATTCGGGCTTATCCTTAGATCTGCATAGGTGAGAGTGGCTCAGTATCGCCGACTCAATAAGCCTTCCATTTCAGGGATAGGAACGGGTAGATAGCTGGGGACATAGTCGTGCAAGAAGGAATTCACTCCTACCCGAATAAGGGATAGTAGAGAGGTTGTTCCCTTAAGTGCTGACTCCGGGGCTTGAACAAAGGGATCCCGCCCTCTCATTGGCCCGAGAGGGACTCGGTTTATTGGTTGGACCATAAACCAATTGTTCATTAGAGGATCAGTGGGACTTAAGGAACTAGAAGTACTATAGGGGTAAAACGACTTATTGACCTAGCTATAGCTACGAACAACCTGTGAAGGATCGACTTACTAATCATGGTTAAATCAAGTGAACAGAAATATATCTATAGTGAGGGGAGTGCAACTATCGGGCTATAGTGGAGTGTCCCGATAGTTAACGAATGTTGGCTAGCTTGGACAGTGAGATTAGTCGGTTAGCCTCGAATCGTTGGAGCCCATGATCTATAGGTCCATTAGGTCCCCCTACTAGCTCATATCAGAATTAAGCCTAGAACAAAAGATAGGAAGCTTTGAATCGTTCAAAATCGGGAAAAAGGGTATTAGCGTAAATTGTGTTTGACACAATAATTTAATTATGAATTAAATTAGAAAATGAGAGATGAAGTATTTAAAAGTGTTTTGAATACTATATATATGTATTAGGAATCATATATATGGAATTGCACAAGATAACAAAGATTAATTAGATTAATCATATCAAAATTAATTTGAAAATTTTCAAATTAATTACCAAGCAATCAATTTCAATTTAGAATTGAAATTGGGGGTAATTTGCAAGCTTGAAATTTGATTTCAATTTGAATTTAGTGGATTTAGTTGGAAATCCACTTAATGTATGATCATTCAAAGTGGAAAGACAACTCACTCATGCATTGTTGCATGTCTTGTGTAATGTACACCTAGAATCCACTTGAGCTTGCAAATACACCATGTGTCTTGTGTCTTGAGGCTTGGCTTTGCATGGAGAATGTCTTTAAAAGGAGTTTGAATCATATTCAAACATAAGAGAGCCATTTCCTTAATGTTATGCTGCTGAAATTTGGACTCAAAGTTCTCTCATCTCTCATTCTTCTCCATTGCTTGATGCTTCAAGCATTCCCTTCCCATTCCCTATCTTATATAGACTCCCACAAGTCGTTCTTGGCCCGGAGTATAGTAGGGAAGACTCTAGAGGTTGTCCAAGGAGCATAGGAGAGGCAAACACCACAAGGAGTTCAACATAAGTGAGCTACAAGGGTTGGTGTTTTCTAAACTCTCTATTCTGTCTTTTCTAGAACATGCATGCTTTAGGAGTAAAATTGAATGTCTTAAGTGCTTTCGATCTTCAATTGCTTCCGCATGTGTAATATGCACACCTTCACATTTCTTGGAAGACTCCATTTTTTCGGTTGAATAACAAGCATGCTGATTATACAAGACTTCGGGTTTTTGGCTCTTTGTGTTTTGCTTCAACACTAGTATCTAACAGATCTAAATCTCATCCTAGAGCCATACCTTCAGTTTTTGTTGGCTATCCACAGGGTGTAAAAGACTTTAGACTTTATGATATTGAACACACAAACGTTTTTTTGTGTCTAGGGATGTAGTTTTTCATGAACATATATTCCTTTTCCACAATATTGCTGTCCAGAATGATGCTTTTAATCCATTTCCAGATCTTGCCTTGCCAAAATCCTTTAATTACTCTGGCATTTCTCCAACAAGCCCTATTGTCAGTGATGTTTCTGATCACAATGTGCCAATTGATATTCAAACTCATATCAGTAATGATGAAAATCTTACTGCTGTTGATCCTAATATTGAACCAAATGTGCCTTCATCACCCTACTTCTATCCTCAAAATAATTTCATTCCAGAAGACCAGAATATTGTCCTAGTTCCTGAAACTACCCAAAATCCTCCCAGACGTTCCACAAGACCATCCAAACAGCCATCCTATTTGAAAGACTACCATTGCAGTCTACTGAATTCAGAATCCTTACCACCCAAAACAAAATTCCCTTTACAAAATTATTTGTCCTATGACAAGCTTTCTCCCAATTTCAGAAACTTTACACTAAATGTCTCCTCCAATTATGAGCCGCAATTTTATCATCAAGCGGTTCCTTTTGAGCATTGGAGAAAGGCCACGACAACAAAATTAAAGGCAATGGAGACAAATAAGACATGGTCTGTTGTGTCTTTGCCGAAAGGGAAGCAATCAATTGGGTGCAAATGGATATATAAAGTGAAACATAAAGCTGATGGGTCTATTGAACGTTTCAAAGCACGTCTAGTGGCAAAAGGCTACACACAACAAGAGGGCCTAGATTATATTGAAGCTTTTTCACCAGTTGCCAAACTAGTAACAATCAAAGTTTTACTTACCATAACAGTCTCTTTTTTTTTTCCTTTAGTACAGCTAGATGTTAACAACGCCTTTTTACATGGCGATCTTTTTTAAGAGGTCTATATGGATTTACCATTAGGCTATAAACATGGAGTAGTTTGTCCTCAAGGGGAGAAATTGGTGTGTCGACTACATAAGTCCATCTATGGCCTAAAATAGGCATCAAGAAAATGGTTTGACAAGTTTTCTTATGCATTGTCATCTCTCGGTTTCAAACAATCCAAGTCGGATTATTCTCTTTTTACAAGGGGTTTTGGATCTTCTTTTCTAGCTCTCTTGGTATATGTTGACGATATAATCATCACAGGAGCTTCATCTTCTGTCCTTGATAAACTTAAAACTCATCTTCATGATGTTTTTAAGTTGAAAGATTTGGGATCATTGTGTTATTTTCTAGGATTGGAGATTGCTCGTTCTTCTAAAGGCATATTTTTATGTTAAAGGAAGTATACTCTTCAGCTTATAGATATTGCTAGTCTTCTTGCTTCAAAGTCGGCTACACTGCCTATGGATCCAAATTGTAAAATTTCTCTTGAAAGTGGTACTTTGTTAGAGGATCCTATTGTTTATCGTCAATTTCTTGGAAGACTGCTTTATTTAACCATCTCTAGACCAGATATTACTTTTGTTGTGCATAAGCTTAGCCATTATGTTGCTAAGCCACAGTCTTCTCATTTACAAGCAGTTCTTAAAGGGTGCTCACGACAAGGAATTTTTCTTCCAGTATGTTATTCTTTTCAGTCGCGGGCTCTTTCAGATGCAGATTGGGCATCTTGTCTTGATTCTCGAAAATCAACAACCGGTTTTTGTGTTTTCTTAGGAGACGCTCTGATATCTTGGAAGGAAAAGAAGCAAAGCACAATTTCCAGATCATCCGCTGAAGCAGAATATCGTGCTTTAGTTATTACATCATGTGAAATTATTTGGTTACACCAATTGTTGAAGGATTTGCAGGTTGTGTCTCCATCTTCGTCCTTGTTATTCTGTGATAATGATGTAGCTATTCATATAGCTTCTAATCCAATCTTTCACGAAAGAACAAAACACATAGAACTTGACTGCCATTTCATCAGAGAAAAAGTCACCATTGGCATCATCAAGTTGCTGCCTATTAGATCAAATCTCTAGCTAGTCTTCACTAAGACTCTTCCAGTTGCTTCTTTTACTTCTTTGCTGTCCAAGATGAGAGTTACTAATATAATGGCTCCATCTTGAGGGGGAGTAACAAACTTGAGATGTACTCAGTTAGGAAGTTTTATATTTCTGTTATATTGTTTCATTCCCAACTGTATATTGATAACTATTTATACTTGTTGCTCATATCAATAATATTCATTCAACAAGTTATTTACTTTCTCAAGCGTAATAATTAGTAGAAGTCTTATGCTAGTTGAACTATGCTCATATTGATGTCTAATTTAAGTTATTCTACCATGTGGGATAGAGAATTTGAACTGATTTAGTTGAGTTATAATTATGTTGGCAATGGAATAAATTATGTTTGAGAATGGAAATGATTGTTTTCTTTAATATTGTTGACAAAATAAAGTATTAATATCAACATAAACTATACAGTGGCTCCTAGCTACATAATCTTGGTTCATTTTCTTTTCCTATAATCTCCAAAAACTTTGAACTTGGAAAAACAGGAACAACTGTCACTGTTTCAATCACAAACATGCTTTGTCAAAGGTAAAAAAAGAAAGGCTCACTGACATAATGAAGGTATTTTTCTCAACTGTCTTGTCCCCCATGGACAGTGAAAAGTTTATTTCATTTTCCTTTTATTTTTTATATAATGCCCCACGTGTCTTTTTCGTCGCCCACGTGTCACCTGACTGTTTGTTCGTCCGTTCAGCTCTTTGACCGTTCGTTTTGCTGACCTTCAGTTCCACGCGTTGACCGTCCGTTCCAAGCTGACCGCGCTTTCCATTCCAAGTTGACCGCGTTTTGAGCTTTCCGGTGCTGACCGTTTGACACATGGTGATCCGTGGGAAAATGACCGTTGGCTGTTTCCTCGCTATAAAAGCCTGCATATTTGAGCAAAGAAACACAATTCATCTTTCCATCCACTTTCATCTTCTTTTCGTCCTCTTTGAGCAAAGTGAAAAATTCCTTGATTCCAATCCTTCTCTCTCGAGTGCACGAACGAGGAGGGTATTGTGTTAACCTTGGGGAACAACCAGCGTAAACGATTAAGCACCGTGGTCGTGTCAAAATTGCTTTCAAGGCAGTGGTTATCTCCACGAAACAACAATTGTTTTCCCAACTTCTCTCAACAAGTTGAAAGTAATTTAAAAATGTCCATCAAATCCGGGAAGCACCTTCCAGATCTATCCAAGCTAGAACCACATGAACGGGCGGTCATGACATTGATCTAGAAAAATTCGAGAAAGACAACATGGCAGTTCTGGGTCATCTTCTCAACCACATGAACGACTCACTGTTCGACTTGTTCATTGTTCACAAGTCGGCTAAGGTTATCTGGGACACACTGGAGTCCAAATATGGCGACGATGATGCAAGAGGAAAAAAGTACGTGGCCGGTAAATGGTTACAGTTCGAAATAGCGAATGACAAACCAGTGATGGACCAGGTTCACGAGTACGAGAATCTGGTGGCAAACATTCTGACAGAGGGTATGAAGATGTGCGAGATTCTCCAGGCGAATGTCTTGCTTGAAAATTTTCCTTCTTCATGGAGGGCCTACCGCAACCATCTAAAGCACAAGAAGAAGGACCTGACGTTACAAGAATTGATCAGCCACATGCGAACTGAAGAAGCAAATAGGCAAAAGGATAAGTTGCAATCTAAGTTTTTAAATTCAGTTAATGCTAACTTAGTTGAATCTTCTGCTGCATCATAAGATAGGTTCAAAACTAAAAATAAAGACAAATCCTCACAGAAGAAGAACCATCCATTCAAGTCTCCTAGCGGGAAAATAGAGAAGGAGAAGTCCAAGCTCATATGTTATTGTTGGGCTCCTAGAGTGAATAAAAATATAGTATAAAATACTCTAGAATTCCTGTGCAAGTATACACAGTCTGCAACAAGTAATATTATCAATCCAAGGTCTGAATGAGCTTCCACTTTATCTATTTTGCGTAACTTCCTAATGGTTTCGAAGATAATAAAAATGTTGGGTTTTATAAGAATTATGCTAAAGCAAAATAAATGACAGAACAACAAGTAAACAAATAGATAGACAGATTAAAGGCAGGCGCTGGTTAGGTTTTAGTGATTGTTTTAAGATATGCTCTAGTAATATTATTGATCATGCATTTCTCGCAGTATTATTAGTGGATTCCTCCCGGAACTCCAGATCTTTTGGGATATGTTTCAAACCCAATGAAGTACGACCGATCAAGCACTAGGCAACTGGCTATCCCTAGCTCAGTCACTGGCGTTCACCAATACACAATGATCGTAGTGTGGATAATTGCCACACACTCTCTAAATCATCCCTGAAACTAGAGAGAGCTATTCACACCGGCTGGCCAGGCGGGCATAAAATAAGAATAAGCACAACAATTAACCAAAATGCGATAGTCAATTTATTACTAGAGATGAAGCACAATAATCACATTATTCCTAACCAACACCCTAAGCTACTTAGTTCATAATAGGCATAGGAATACGAATTACAATCTGAGTATGCATGTCCATAACCACAAGTTAATAAAGAAAATAAACTCCCTAATCAGCTTGCGGTAGATGGTGCTCTTGATGATCTTCAATCTCCCTATACTATTCGGCTTCCAAGGGAAAACATGGAATGAATTTGACTTTGACGGCTACTTCCTTTTATAGAAGGACAGGAGACTTGAATTAGGTCAACTTGGACACGTGTAGGGCTCTCCTTGCTCCTTTATCCCGAAAATAACTCAACAGAAGTCGGTTCATGAAGTTGGCTAACGAGCTGTGATGTGGTAGTTTTTGCTCCCAGTTTTGCTGCAGCATAGAATTTGCTCCCTCCAGTCGCTCAACAGCATAATCTGCACAAAATAATTTCCAATGCTTCCATTCTTCCAAATAGGTTAAAACATGTAATATCTATCCAAAACCAATCCTAATAAGCATAGAGGACACACAAATCTCTATATAATTGAGGCCTAAATAACTACCTTTTGGGCAGTTATCATACCCCCAAACTTGAACTATTGCGCGTCCCGAGCAATACTAACTCACCTTCCTTCAAGAATTCAGAACATTAGACAAAGAATAGCTTAATCAAACCAGACAATCCAACACTACCTTTAACCTTTACCTAAGCACTCTGCAAAACCAAGCTCTGCTGCAGCAAAATGATTCCTCCGGCACAGACAAATAATCACCACTTTTCAACTTAATTCTAAGAACTCACCACAACCTAGCTCTATTATCGGACATTTCAAAACATATTTTTAAAGGGGTTTATATCATTATTTATCAGACTTAAAACAACCTTACAGTCATAAGCTCTTAAGCATGAGATGACCCACTTTATGGTGCAGTATACCCTTGCCTCAAGCTCATCACCAACTAGGCTCAATACTCATTATAAAGCTAAAAAATCCTTAGTTATTCTATCTCTTGCCCCTCAGAATGGCGACATTTTATGATGAAGCTCACCTAAGTTATGGGAGACAGAAAAACTGTTGGATCATCATTCATCCTTCAAAACTTTTGCTCCATCAATTTTTTCAGCAAAATCTTCAACAAATAATTTTTTTTTCAGCAAATAATTTTTCTTATCATTTTTTCACATTTCCTAGGTCATCTTTTGACGCGAAGACAAACTGTGGGTATCACAAATGTCCCCGGTTACTCAATAACCTAACAAATTTTAATTTGAAGGAGAGGAATGCTCGAGCAAAATAATTGGAGTAGCAAAAAGTCCCTCAAACTTGAATTATTCATTGTCCCCAATGAATCATTAATTTTGCAAATTATACCCCCAAACTTAAATTTTTCTAACTGAATTTTTAAACTAAACATGGGACTAGGATTAAGCTTAAAGTGGATCATATAAGTCAATACTACCGTCAAAATCTTCTTTGCCGCAGCAATAGTCCAGGCTAGAAGAAATGCTCAAGCAAAAGGTTTCTGGAGATCAGAATACCTTAATCTAATTAAGCGTAATCAGTCCAAGCTTCAAAAATTCAGAAGAAAATTAGTTAAGTTGAAGTTACTCAGTGCTCATGGAATAGAAACATCTAGAAATTTCATTTAAAAACATAAGAAAAGAAATTACATAGCAGAGATATATTTTTAAAGCAGAAAAATTAAAAAGGAACAAGCAAACATATTTAGCAAACGGGGTCAGATATGCGCGAGCAAACAAAATGATAAGAACAAAAATAATGCTCGCTGAAGATCATTCCATCCATCAATCTTCCTGACCCTGCTCTTCATCAACATCCTCTTCTCGTTCAACAGGCGGGGGTGGTATCCAAAGATTAAACAAATCATCGGGAAACACTGGAAAGGCCTGATATGGTCTTGAGAAATTGGTTTGCAAGGCCCCCTGAGCGCATCATCTCTCCTTTTAGCATAAGTCCAATAGGTCTAAGCTTGCCTTTCAGCAAATTCTAACCTACTGGTCAACACTGTCAGATGCTCTAGGATCTGATTAACGCCAAACACCAGCCCTCCCTGGCGAGCCTCTTGCGTACGCTGAAGCCGTGCCAGATTAGGTGTGTCAATGATTCCCTTATCAGTCATGATCATATCTTCTGGAACCGTGTGCACTCCTGCCCTGCTGCATAACATTGTGATAGTGTTTGGAAAGAACAGCTTCCCCACCTTCTTTTTCCAGCAATCAACAATCTCAGAAGAAATAATTTTTCCTACATCAATACTCATTGAGCGAAGAATGGCAAAGGCAAGCAATACCTTGTCCCGAGATACTGTGGAGTCGTGTGTTGTCGGCAGCAAGCGTAGCCTGATAAAACCCATCCAAGTGTTGGCCTCACTCTTCAAATAAGCAGCTTGAAACGTATGCTTCCGCGTCTACGACACCCTCCATTGAGCCCCCTCAATGCCTACCTCCCGGACAGCCGCACTCAGTTGATCACTAGATGGTGCAACCACCATCTCATTAAAAACGGCATGCGGAAAATCCTGGAGATCGAACAATTCATTAACGGCCTCAGGACTCCACTGTACAGGCAATCCTCGAACGATAACCTCAAAATCATTCTTAACGTCAAGATTGACATAAAATTCTCGAACAATGTTGGAATTGACAGGTTCTGGTTTCGCACAAAATTGCCTCCGTCTGAGGTTCACTATTCCAGACTCCAAGAACCTGGGCAAATCACTGCCAAATCCTCGTTCGAACAAGAAGTCCCGTTTCAGCACCTCCTGGTATTTTGCTCGAGCAAGATCCTTGACGAAGCGAATGAATGATGCCCTCGGCTCCTCAATTTCTCCCGATGCTTCGGCAATTCCTTTGCCCTTGCTTTCTCTCTGTTTGTGCAAACACTCTTCTTCTGCCTTTCTTGCCTTTTCTTCTTTTTCCTTATTCTCAGCTTCCCTTTTTTCTTCCTCAGAGTCCGACGTCGAAGGTGATGGAGTGTTCCGAATCACCCTCACGCGACCCGCCTTCCTCTTGATGCGGCGGCGTCTGGGCGGTTCAGGTATAATGACTTCAACATGAGCCTCCTGCGCCAGCTCCGGTGTTTTCTCCTTGTTAGGCTCACCTTCAGCCTGCTCTTCAACCTCTGTTTCTTGATTTTTCTCAGCAATCTTTTCTTGAACCGTATCTGGGTTTTGTACTTCAAGTTCTTGAATAATTCCTTATTCCGCAGTAGTGGCAACAACGTCTGCCACCTCCTGAACTTCCTTCTGTTCTGCAGCCCTTTGCTGCCTTCTCCTTTTCTTTGCTTCCTTTTCCTCCGGCGTTCTTTTCTTTTTGGTTTTCCCTTTTTTCACTTCCGGTGTGACCGGTACCTCCTCTTCTTCACTCTCTCTTTCTTTCCTAGCTCTAGTCTTAGCCATGGAGGTATGAACGGTTTTGATAGAGAAAAAAAAAAGAATACAGATGGCAAAAATGGGATTAAGAAGACGAAGTGGGAGAAGCTTACCAGTGTTTGTGAATAAATAAGGCTCCAGCAAATTCAAATCCTAACTAAAAAGATTTTCCACATTAATTATATTACCGTTTAAATTTAAAAATGCAAACCTGAAAATTTGAAACCAACAACGGTAAAATCGTGGATTCCAAACGCCCATGGTAAAAATTGGTGTGTTGTCCATCATTGAAGCCTTCGAATGATTACTCTGCGACACGTGGCGTCATCAGATGATGCATGCAATTTTATCTGCGAAAATTCAAAGAAAATCTTAACGGTAAAAATAATAAATTTCCAACGGAAACCCTTGTAATTCAGATGATTTTGCTTTCGCCATAGTTTTGTCGCAACAATCTGCTGAACCTGAAGAATCTTAGATACGGAATTCGAATTTCAAAGCAAGAAAAATCAAAGATTTTTTTCTTTAAATTCAAATTAAATTTTAACCAATCATCCCAATCTTTTATTTTCAAGAGAAGCCGAATAAATTAGAGAAAATCTCTATTAATTAAAACTAGAATTCAAATAACTGACAATAAAATCTAGATAAAATCTAATAAAATCTAATTAATTAAAAGATAATTGAAAGATAATTTAAATAAATAATCCTAAAATCAAATCAAATTCAAAACAAAATAGATAAGATCTAATCAAATATTTAAAGACAAAATCTAATAAATCTCGCAAAATCAAATCTAACCTAACCGCAATTAAAATCAAATCAACGAAAAATAAAATCACTACAAATCCTGGGAGCTCAAAATTTTGCTCTGTGAAATGCTCCCGCAAAAATCCTACTCTCTCAATCATCAACCAACCTTAGGGAAGGATATTTCATCCGAAACTCCTCATCCCAATAATGCTTCACACGCTGTCCATTCACCTTGAACACTCTCCCATCTTTTTCATCCTGCAAAAAATTTGCTCCATTGGGGAAAACCTCAATCACAATAAATGGTCCTGACCATTTAGATTTTAATTTTCCAGGAAATAATTTTAATCTAGAATTATAAAGCAAAACTTTTTGACCCTTGACAAATTCCTTAGATTTAATTTTTTTGTCATGCTACAGCTTAGTCTTTTCCTTATACACTTTCGCATTTTCGTAAGAAAATTGACGAAATTCTTCTAACTCATTAAGCTGCAGCATTTTTATTGCTCCTGCACGACTCAGATCAAAATTTAACTTTTTCAAAGCCCAAAATGTTTTATGCTCAAGCTCTAATGGTAAATGGCAAGCTTTCCCATATACTAACCTATAGGGAGACATACCTAGAGGAGTCTTATAAGCTGTCCTATAAGCCCAAAGAGCCTCATCCAACCTAAAGGACCAATCCTTTCGAGATGGATGGACTACTTTCTCTAAAATAGCTTTAATTTCCCTATTACTAATTTCAGCTTGACTATTTGCTTGTGGGTGATAAGGGGTAGCTATCCTATGCTTAATCCCATACTTAGCTAAAAGCTTAGTTAAGATATTATTAACAAAATGTGTACCCTCATCACTTACTAGAGCCCTAGGTGTCCCAAACCGCGCAAAGATGTGCGATTGAAGAAACCTTGCTACTGTCTTGGCATCACTCTGATGGCATGCAATGGCCTCCACCCATTTGGACACGTAATCAACTGCCAATAAGATAAAAACATTGCCATTAGAAGGGGGAAATGACCCCATAAAATCAATACCCCATACATCGAATAGTTCAACTTCTAAAATGTAAGTAAGAGGCATTTCATCTCTTGGCCCCAAATTTCCTCTCCTTTGGCAAACATCACATTGCTTGTAGAACCAATGGGCATCCTTGAATAACGTAGGCCAGAAAAATCCGCAATGCAAAATCCTCATAGCTATCCTTTGACCGCTGAAATGGCCTCCATACGGCGAAGAGTGACATTGCTCCAGGATTTCGGTTGCTTCATCACCTGAAACGCACCTACGAATAATACCGTCAGAGCATTGCTTATACATAAATGGTTCATCCCAATAGAAAAATTTTGCATCATGCTTAAACTTTTTCTTCTGCCTCCAATCCATGTCAATAGGGGTGACTCCCTTTACCAAAAAGTTGGCAATATCAGCATACCAAGGGACATCCCTAACTACCTTTACTTCAACAGCAAAAAGCTGCTCATCTGGAAAAGAATCGGAAATGGCAGATTGCTCCAGCAAAGATGATGATGGATCAAGGCGAGATAAATGATCTGCAATGACATTCTCTGATCCCTTCTTGTCCTTTATCTCCAAGTCAAATTCCTGCAATAGTAAAATCCAACGAATTAGTCTAGGCTTTGCATCTTTCTTTGACATTAAATACCTTATTGCTGCATGATCCGTGAACACCGTGACTTTGGATCCAACCAAATATGGTCGGAATTTCTCAAAAGCAAACACAACAGCTAACAACTCCTTTTCAGTAGTTGTGTAGTTGACCTGTGCCTCATTTAAAACCTTGCTTGCATAATATATAGGATGAATAAATTTACCCTGCTTCTGCCCCAGCATTGCACCTACTGCAGCATCACTCGCATCACACATTACCTCGAATGGCAAATTCCAATTAGGTGCGCAGAGAATGGGTGCTGAGATTAAAGCAGCCTTCAATGTTTCAAAAGCCTTCCTACAATCTGCATTAAAGTCAAAAACATGATCAATGTACAATAAGTTACAAAGAGGTTTACTGATTTTGGAAAAATCCTTTGTGAACCTCCTGTAAAATCCAACATGCCCTAAGAAGCTCTGAATTCCCTTCACTGAATTCAGTGGCTCTAGTCTTTCAATAACCTCAACTTTTGCTCTATCAACTTCTAGACCATTCTTAGAAATCCTATGACCTAACACTATGCCCTCCTTCACCATGAAGTGACACTTTTCCCAATTAAGAACTAGATGGGTATCCTCACATCTTTTTAATACCTTACCTAAATTATCTAAACAACTCTGAAAAGACCCTCCAAAAACTGAAAAATCGTCCATAAAGACCTCAACAGTGGACTCAATCATATCAGAAAAAATTGCTAACATACACCGTTGAAATGTTGCTGGAGCATTGCAAAGGCCAAAAGGCATTCGCCTGAAAGCAAACGTCCCATAAGGGCAGTTGAAAGTGGTTTTTTCCTGATCTTCAGGAGCAATAGTAATCTGGTTATACCCAGAATAACCATCCAAGAAACAGTAGTAGGCCTGACCAGCCAATCGATCCAACATCTGGTCAATAAATGGCAAAGAGAAGTAGTCCTTACGGGTGGCTTTGTTAAGCCTCCTGTAATCCATGCAAACCCTCCAACCAGTTACTGTCCTAGTTGGGATCAACTCATTGTTTTTATTGCTTACCACAATGACACCTCCTTTCTTAGGAACACATTGGACAGGGCTCACCCAATTGCTGTCTGCAATCGGATAAATGATGCCAGCATCCAACCATTTAATCACCTCCTTTTTAACAACCTCTTTCATTGCGGGGTTAAGCCTTCTTTGTTGCTCAATACTCCTAAATGATCCCTCCTCTAGAGTGATTTTGTGCATACAAAAAGATGGGCTAATTCCCTGAATATCAGCCAATGTCCAACCTATAGCTTTGCGGTATTGCTGCAGCAATTTTATTAAGGCCTCTTCATGCTCCGGCATTAAATCTGATGCAACAATAATGGGCAATGTCTCACTTTCCCCAAGATACACATACTTTAGATGATCCGGTAAAGGTTTCAAATCTAAAGTGGGTGCCTCAATTAGGGATGGCTTAATTGGGGGAGCCTTTCTTTGATCTAAATCTAAAGACTCAAAAACATCCTCACACCTAAACAATTCTTTTTCATTTTTTCTATCTAAAGAACAAAATTCAAAATCTTCTACACTAACCTCTCCATGCTTTTCTGAATGCTTATCAGCTGAATCCTGTATTGCTGTCTCAATAACTGTGCTCTCCAGAATCCTGATGAAGGAACAATCCTCCATTTCGTCTGGATATTTCATGGCTTTAAAGACATTAAATTTCACTTCCTCATTGCAGACTCTCATTGTTAATTCTCCTTTTTGAACATCTATTAATGCCCTACCAGTAGCCAAAAATAGACGACCTAGAATAATTGGGACATCTTTATCAGCCTCATAGTCTAAAATAATAAAATCAACAGGAAATATGAATTTATCAACTTTTACTAAGACGTCCTCAATTTTACCCTCTGGATATGTGATAGACCTATCAGCTAGTTGGAGTGTAACTGTGGTAGGTCTAGCTTCACCAATACCTAACTTCCGATAGACCGAAAGAGGCATAAGGTTAATGCTTGCACCTAAATCACAGAGTGCTCTACCTAATTCCTTTCCACCTATAGACACAGGTATAGTAAATGACCCTGGATCCTTAGCCTTGGGGGGTAGCCCATTCTTAAGCATAGCACTACACTCCTCAGTAAGAGATACAGTTTCGAACTCACCAAAACTTTTCTTTTTAGTCAAAATATCCTTAAGAAATTTGGCATAATTAGGCATTTGCTCTATAGCTTCTACTAAAGGGATATTTATATGCAACTGCTTAAGAATCTCTAAAAACTTTTTTAATTGACCATCCTGATTCTTAGGCTTTTGCCTTTGGGGAAAAGGTAGAGGTGGTACATAAGGTGGGGGCGGCACTTAAGGTGGTTCTACATCTGGCACAGAACCAGATGCTCCAGCATTTTTATTACTGCCTCCAGCACCCTGACCAGACTCCAACTCTTCCTCGACAACAACATTATTATTTCTATCACCATTTACCTCCTGGGTTTTACTAGGCTCAATTCATTCTTCTAATGGCTTACCACTCCTAAGAGTTACTGCCTTTACCTGCTCCTTACCTTCCCTTCTAGGGTGTTCAGTATCTGATGGAAGTTTCCCTTGAGGCCTTGCCTTGAGCTCATTAGCTAGCTGACCCACTTGCAATTCCAGGGCTCTCATTGAAGCTTGATTACTTTGAATTGCAGCGTCTGTGCGAGCCATAAATTCTTTCATCATTGCCTCGAGAGAATTTCCCGAATTTTGTTGGGGCAAAGCCGGCTTATTTTGCTGGGGCATTACCTGCGCTTTAGCAAATCCCGGCTGGTTCATCTTCTGTTGCGCTTGTACGTTATTTCCTTGACCTCCCCATGAGAAGTTGGGGTGGTTGCGCCAACCTAGATTATAGAAGTTAGAATATGGGTTGTTCCTTTAATTACCTATAAAAAACACAGAAGCTGGATTGTTGGGGCAAAACTCGTAGTTGTGATCTTCACCGCAATAGACACATGCTTCGTCCGTGACTTGGTTCACCACTGCTGCAGGCTCCATAGCTGGTGGCTGCTGATGACTAATCACTGTCGCATTCTTAAGAGCGTTAGCAATCATAGCAAGATCGGCCCTAATGGTGGACACACCATCAACCTCTAATACACTCTTAACCTTTTTATTTGTGCCTCTGACATCCGACCACTGACAACTATTAATAGATATTCTTTCTAAAATTTCATAGGCTTCATCAAAAGTTTTTGCCAAAAGGGCCCCTCCAGCCGAAGCATCGACCATACCTTGGGTTACTCCATTTAAACCATTGTAAAATGTTTCCATTTGAATATAATGAGGTAACCCATGGTGGGGACACTTTCATAAAAACTCCTTAAACCTCCCCCAAGCCTCACTAAAAGTCTCATCTTCAAGTTGCCTAAACCCTACTATTTCACTCCTTAATTTCGCATTTCTATTAGGTGGGAAATATTTACTCAAAAAATTTTCAGCTAACTCATCTCACGTCCTAATTGATCCTGGAGCAAAAGAGTTTAACCATGACTTTGCTCCATCTCTAAGAGAATACGGGAACAAAGTTAATCTAAGAGCATCTCTAGGCACTCCTTGAATTACAAAAGAATCACTAACTCCTAGAAAAGACTTAAGATGTAAATGAGGGTCTTCAGATGACAAACCATGGAATTGCCCCACGGTTTGCAACATCTGAAACATTACCGGTTTCATTTCAAAATTCGCCGCTTGGATTTGGGGACGTGCAATCCCTGGATTCAACTCATTAAACATCGGGACAGCATATGCTCGAATGGCTCTGGTCCTATCGTTCGCTATCAAGATAGGATTCTCAGCCTGATTATTTCGCTGCTCATTTTGCTCAAACAGCGGGTTTTGCTGCAGCAACGGATTCTTCTGGGGGTTTGCTGCTGCTGGTCCTTCAGGAACCTGTGGAAGTTGCGGGGCGTTCTCCACCTGGTTTCTGCGCTGCTCCCTCCTTCTGTTCCTAAATGTCCTTTCAATTTCTGGATCAAGCTCAAACCGTACCCCAGGCGGATCGCTCATGCACCAAAATCACACCTGCAAAAACAAAATAAACAATCAAAACGTTCCAGCACCAAACCACTAAAACACATACACAAAACAGATCAGATAAAAACTTATTCAGTTCCCCGGCAACGGCGCCAAAAACTTGTTGGGCTCCTAGAGTGAATAAAAATATAGTATAAAATACTCTAGAATTCATGTTCAAGTATACACAGTCTGCAGCAAGTAATATTATCAATCCAAGGTCTGAATGAGCTTCCACTTTATCTATTTTGCGTAACTTCCTAATGGTTTCAAAGATAATAAAAATGTTGGGTTTTATAAGAATTATGCTGAAGCAAAATAAATGACAGAACAACAAGTAAACAAATAGATAGACAGATTAAAGGCAGGCGCTGGTTAGGTTTTAGTGATTGTTCTAAGATATGCTCTAGCAATATTATTGATCATGCATTTCTCGTAGTATTATTAGCGGATTCCTCCCGGAACTCCGGATCTTTTGGGATATGTTTCAAACCCAATGAAGTACGACCGATCAAGCACTAGGCAACTGGATATCGCTAGCTCAGTCACTGGCGTTCACCAATACACAATGATCGTAGTGTGGATAATTGCCACACACTCTCTAAATCATCCCTGAAACTAGAGAGAGCTATTCACACCGGCTGGCCAGGCGGGCATAAAATAAGAATAAGCACAACAATTAACCAAAATGCGATAGTCAATTTATTACTAGAGTTGAAGCACAGTAATCACATTATTCCTAACCAACACCCTAAGCTACTTAGTTCATAATAGGCATAGGAATACGAATTACAATCTGAGTATGCATGTCCATAACCACAAGTTAATAAAGAAAATAAACTCCCTAATCAGCTTGCGGTAGATGGTGCTCTTGATGATCTTCAATCTCCCTATACTATTCGGCTTCCAAGGGAAAACATGGAATGAATTTGACTTTGACGGCTACTTCCTTTTATAGAAGGACAGGAGACTTGAATTAGGTCAACTTGGACACGTGTAGGGCTCTCCTTGCTCCTTTATCCCGAAAATAACTCAACAGAAGTCGGTTCATCAAGTTGGCTAACGAGCTGTGATGTGGCAGTTTTTGCTCCCAGTTTTGCTGCAGCATAGAATTTGCTCCCTCCAGTCGCTCAACAGCATAATCTGCACAAAATAATTTCCAATGCTTCCATTCTTCCAAATGGGTTAAAACATGTAATATCTATCCAAAACCAACCCTAATAAGCATAGAGGACACACAAATCTCTATATAATTGAGGCCTAAATAACTACCTTTTGGGCAGTTATCAGTTATGTCTGTGGAAAACCAGGGCACAAATCCTATCAGTGCAACCAGAGGAAGGGGAAACTAGATCGGAAGCCTGATGGTGCACAAGCCAACGTTGTTGAAGCAAACGATATCATCGCTGCAGTAGTGATGGAGGCTAACTTGGTGGAGAATAAACCAGACTGGATTCTTGACACTGGTGCCTCAAGACACTTATGCTCAAATCGAAGCTTGTTCCAAGACACTGTTGACAGTGAATGCGTGTACATGGGGAACTCAGCCACTGCTGGAGTACTTGGGAAAGGGAAGGTTCTCTTGAAACTTACTTCTGGAAAAACTTTATCTTTAAATAATGTGTTGTATGTTCCTTCATTGTGTAGGAATCTGGTGTCTGGAAGTCTGTTGAACAGGGCAGGGCTTAGAATTGTGTTTGAAGCTGACAAAGTTGTCATCACTAAAAATGGTGACTTTGTTGGTAAGGGGTATTTAGCTGATGGTCTGTTTGTCTTAAATACTATCTCTATTCCTGCTGAAATGAATGAAAGTACATCTCATTTTGCTTATATTGTTAAATCTGTTGATGTGTGGCATGGTAGACTAGGTCATGTGAATTTTGCATCTATTAAAAGGCTTAAACAATTGCATCTTCTTAATGTATCTGAGACACACTTGAAAATAGTAGATGCTCTGTATGTGTAGAGGAAAAATTTGATAAAATACCTTTTAAGCCTGTTGTTGGGCTCCTAGAGTGAGTAAATATATGGTACAAAAAGACTCTAGAATTCCTGTGCAAGTATACACAGTTTGTAGCAAGTAATAAGTATTATCAATCCAAGGCCTAAACTAGCTTCCACTCTATCTATTTGTATAAATCTTTTAATGGTTTCACGGTAGTAAAAATGATTGGGTTTTTATAAGAATAATGCTGAAGCAAAAGAAATGACAGAACATAAAATAATCAAATAGGCAGACAGATTAGAAACAAGCACTGGTTAGGTTTTAGTAATTGTTTTAAAAGATGCTCTAGCAATATTATTGATCATGCAAACTCTCGCAGTATTATTAGCGGATTCCTCCCGGAACTTCGGATCTTTTGGAATGTGTTTCAACCCCAATGGAGTACGACCGATCAAGCACTAGGCAACTGGCTATCCCTAGCTCAGTCACTGGCGTTCACCAATACACAATGATCGTAGTGTGATTAACCGCCACACACTCTCTAAATCATCCCTGAAACTAGAGAGAGGTATTCATATCGGTTGGCCAGGCGGGCATAAAATAGAAATAAGCACAACAATTAACCAAGATGCAATAATCAATATATTACTAAAGTTTAAGCACAACAGCTACATGTTCCTAACCAACGCCTAAGCTACTTAGTTCATAATATGCATGGAAACGCACACTACAATCTGAGTAAGCTTGTCCATAATTACAAGATGATAAAAGGAAATGTTAATCTCCTCGATCAGCTTGCAATGATGGTCTTCTAGGTGGTCTCCAATCTCTCTTTACTATTCGGCTCCCAAAGATGGAATGAACTTTCCAAGAATGGAATGTTTTCTCCCATAAGTGGAATTGTTTTGACTTGGACGGCTACTTCCTTTTATAGAAGGATAGGAGGCTTGAATTAGGTCAGCTTGGACACGTGTAGGACTCTCCTTGCTCCTTTATCCTGAAAATAACTCAACAGAAGTTGGTTCATGAAGTTGGCTAACGAGCTGTGATGTGGCAGTTTTTCTCCCAGTTTTGCTACAGCACAGAATTTGCTCCCTCAAGTCACCCAGCAATAGATTCTGCGCAAAATGATTTCCGAAGCTTCCATTCTTCCAAATGGGTTAAAACATGTAATATCTATCTAAAACCAACCCTATTAAGCATAAAAGACACACAAATCCTTATATAAACGAGGCCTAAATAACTACCTCTTGGACAGTTATCACACCCCCAAACTTGAACTATTGCGCGTCCCGAGCAATACTAACCAACCATCTCTTAAGAATTCAAAACATTAGACAAAGAATAGCTTAAACAAATCAGACAATCCAACACTGCCTTTAACCTTTACCTGAGCACTCTGCAAAACCAAGCTCTACTGCAGCAAAAGGATTCCTCCGGCATGGACAAATAATCACCACTTTTATCTCAATTCTAAGAACTTACCACAGCTTAGCTCTATTATCAAATATCTTAAAATATATTTCTAAGGAGTTTATATTCTTGTTTTTCATACTTTAAGCAGCCTTACAGTCATGAGCTCTTAAGCATGGGATGACCCACTTTATGGTGCAGTATACTCTTGCCTCAAACTCATCACCAACTAGGCTCAATACTCTTTATAAAGCTCACAAATCCTTAGTTATTCTACCTCTTGCTCCTCAGAATGGCGACATTTTATGATGAAGCTCACCTAAGTTCTGGGGGATAGAAAAACTGCTGGATCATCATTCAAAACTTTTGCTCCATGAATTTTTTTTCAGCAAAATTTTCAACAATCAATTTTTCAATCAAATAATTTTTCTCATTTTTTCACATTTCCTAGGCCATCTTTTGACGCGAAGACAAACTGTGGGTATCACAAATGTCCTTGGTTACTCAATAACCTAACAAATTTTTACTTGAAGGAGAGGAATGCTCAAGCAAAACAATTGGAGTAGCAAAAAGTCCCCCAAACTTGAATTATTCATTGTCCTCAATGAATCATTAATTTTGCAATTATACCCCCAAACTTAAATTTTTCTATTTGAATTTTAAACTAAGCGTGGGACTAAAACTAAGCTCAAAGTGGATCATAAAAGTCAACACTACCTTCAGAATCTTCTTTGCTGCAGCAACAGACCAGACTAGAAGAAATACTCAAGCAAAAGGTTTCTGGAGATCAGAATACCTTGATCTAATTAAGCTTAACCAGTCCAAGCTTCAAAAATTCAGAAGAAAATTAGTTAAGTTAGAGTTACTCAATGCTCATAGAATGGAAACAACTAGAAATTTCATTTAAAAAAAACATGAAAAAGGAATTACAAAGCAGATATATTTTTTCAAGAAGCAGAAAAATTAAAGGAAACAAGCAAACATATTAGCAAGCGGGGTCAAATATGCGCGAGCAAACAAAATTATTGGAACAAAAGTAATGCGCGCTGAAGATCATCTCATCCATCAATCTTCCTGACCCTGCTTTTCATCATCATCCTCTTCTCTTTCAACAGGTGGGGGCGGAATCCAGGGGTTTAACAGATCCTCAGGGAATGCAGGAAGGGTTGGATACGGTTTCGAAAAATTCTCTTGCAGCGCCTTCTTTAAGTTGGCATCACGATTTTTAACATAGTTCCAGAAGGTTAAAGTTTGCCTCTCGGCAAACTCTTGCCTATTGGCCGAAAGTGCCAGTTGTTCTAGAATCGCGTTGATGCCGTAGATAAGCCCACCTTGACGTACCTCCTGCATTCGTTGTAGCCGTGCCAAATTGGGCGTGTCGATGATTCCCTTGTCAAACAGAATCACATCCCCCTCATCCACTGGAACCCCTGCTCTTCTACACATCATCGTGATTGTGTTCGGAAAGAACAATTTCCCTACTTTCTTTTTCCAACATCCAGAAATTTCACTAGCCATGATCCTCCCTACGTCAATGCTGAGCGATCGCAAGATTGCAAAAGCTAGAAGAACTCGTTCCCTGGAGATTGTCGAGTCGTGTGTTGTTGGAAGCATCCTTTGTCTGATAAATCCCATCCACCTGTATCGTTTCCCTTTTCAAATAAGCCGACTGGAATGTCCTCTTCTGAGTCTTGCATAGCTGCCACTGTGCTCCTTCAATACCTACCTCCCACACAGCATCACTTAACTGTTCATTAGATGGCGCTACAACCATCTCACTATATGTCGCATGGGGGAAGTTATGAAGATTGTACAGGGCGTTGATAGCACTAGGGCTCCAATCTACCTCGACTCCTCGGACAATCACCTAGAAACCATCCTCCTTGTCAATGTTAGCATAAAATTCGCGCACCACCTGCGCGTTTACATACTCAGGCTTCACACAAAACAGCTCCCAGTCGTGGTCTGCAATACCGGTCCTCAGAAACTGCGGAAGATCACCGCTGAATCCACGCTCAAATAAGAAATCCCTTTTCAAAAGCTCAGCGTATTTTGCTCTGGCAAAATTATTGACGAAGCGATCATACGACAATCGTTGTTCTTATATTTCATCATGATCCTCCGATGCTTCAGCAACATTTTTTCCCTTTTCTGCCCTTTGCTTGAGCAATCGCTGTTCCTCAGCCTTCTTTTCTACTTTTTCCCTCGCCTTTTCTTCAGCTTCTTTTTTCTCTCGTTCCTCTTGCTCTGCCTTCTCTCTCTCAGAATCCGACGATGGTGGTGATTGGGTATCAGTTCGAATCACTTGAATTCGCCCAGCCTTTCGCTTTATGCGGCGTCGTTTTGGTGGTTCGGGCATGATTACCTTAACACGAGCTTCTTGCTCCTGCTCATTCCCTCTTTCAGGCACTACGTCTGCCTGTTCGTCTCTCACCTCGCCAACCTACTGTTCTTGATTCTCCTCAGCATTCTCCTCTTGAACCGTATCCGGGACTATCTGTTCTACCTCAGGATTTTGAACTTCGTCCGTATCTGGGTCATTCACTGCTTCTTCTTGGATAGCTTCTTGTTTCGCAGCCCTCTGCTGCCTTCCTCTTCGTTTAGCTTCTTTCTCTTCTGACGTCCTCTTCTTCTTGGTTTTCCCTTTTTGTACTTCCGAAGTAATCGGTACCTCTTCCTCCTCACTCACTCTCTCTTTCCTTGCTCTTGTCTTCGCCATGAAGGATTCAAAGGCTTCCCATAGAATGAAAAAGGAAAAAGAAAGAATGCAGACGACAAGATTGAAACAAGAAGACGAAATGAGAAAAAAAACTTACCAACGTCTGCGAATAAATACGGCTCCAGCAAAATGCAGTCTTAACCGAAAGGATTTGCTCTGCATTAAATAATATTACCGTTTAATTTTAAATGCATGCAAATTGGAATTTTAAAACCATCAACGGTAAAGTGGTGAATTTCAATCGCCGATGGTAAATCATTATGCGCTGTCCACCATCAGAGCCCTTGGATGATCTCTACGTGACACGTGGCCTCATCAAATGACACATGCAAATTTACCTGTAAAAATTCAAAGAAAAACCAAATGGTAAAAGATAATAAATTTCCAACGAAATCCCTCCTACTCGGTCGATTTTGCTTCAGCTATAACTTCGCCGCAACAACCTTCTGAACCTGAAAAATCTTGGATACGAAATTCAAATCTAATTCAAATTTAACCGACCCAATCACATCTTTATCTTTTGTTTTGAGCCTTATAAATCAAGAAAAACTTTATTAAATCTAAACTAATCAGAATTAAAGTAACTGAAAATAAAATCTAAATCTAAACTAAAATCTAATAAAATCTAATCTAAACTAATTAAAAGATAATTCAATAAATAAACCGAAAATAAAATCCAATAAAATCAAATAAAATTCAAATCGACATAGATAAAATCTAAAATAAATTCTACGGATTTAAAAATACCAACGGACTGAAAATAAATCCTGCAAAATTTAAATAAACCAAATCTAACCTAAACGAAATTAAAAAAAAAATCAGCCAAAAATTAAAACAAACACTGGGAGCTCAAAATTTTGCTCTGTACAATGCTCCCGCAAACAACTTGCTCTCTCAATCATCAATCAACCTTAGGGAAGAATATTTCGTCTGGAACTCCTCTCCCCAATAATGTTTCACACGCTGTCCATTCACCTTGAACACTCTCCCATCTTTTTCATCCTGCAAAGTAATTGCTCCATGGGGAAAACCTCAATCACAACAAACGGTCCTGACCATTTAGATTTTAGTTTCCCAGGAAACAACTTTAATCTAGAATTATAAAGCAAGACTTTCTGACCCTTAACAAACTCTTTAGATTTAATTTTCTTGTCATGCCACAGCTTCGTCTTTTCTTTATACATTTTCGCATTCTCATAAGAAAATTGACGAAATTCCTCTAATTCATTAAGCTGCAGCATTCTCATTGCTCCTGCATGACTCAGATCAAAATTTAACTTTTTCAAAGCCCAAAATGTTTTATGCTCTAGCTCTAATGGTAAATGACAAGCTTTCTCATATACTAACCTATAGGGAGACATACCTAGAGGAGTCTTATAGGTTGTCCTATAAGCCCAAAGAGCCTCATCCAACCTAAAAGACCAATCCTTCCTAGATGGATGGACTATTTTCTCTAGAATCGATTTGATTTCCCTATTACTAATTTCAGCTTGACCATTTGCTTGTGGGTGATAAGGAGTAGCTATCTTATGCTTAATCTCATACTTAGCTAAAAGCTTAGTTAAGATATTTTTAACAAAATGCGTACCCTCATCACTCACTAGAGCTCTAGGTGTCCCAAACAGCGCAAAGATGTGCAATTGAAGAAACCTTGCTACTGTCTTGGCATCACTCTGATGGCATGCGATGGCCTCCACCCACTTGGACACATAATCAACTGCCACTAAGATAAAAACATTGCCATTAGAAGGGGGAAATGGCCCCACAAAATCAATACCCCATACATCGAATAATTCAACTTCTAAAATGTAAGTAAGAGGCATTTCATCCCTAGGTCCCAAGTTTCCTCTCCTTTGGCAAGCATCACATTGCTTGTAAAACCAATGTGCATCATTAAATAAGGTAGGCCAGAAGAATCCACAGTGCAAAATCCTCAAAGTTGTCCTCTGACCGCTGAAATGACCTCCATACAGCGAAGAGTGACATTGCTCCAGGATTTCCTTTGCTTCATCACCTGAAACACACCTGTGAATAATACCGTCAGAACATTGCTTATACATAAATGGCTCATCCCAATAGAAAATTTTTGCATCATGCTTAAACTTTTTCTTCTGCCTCCAGTCCATGAAAATAGGAGTGACTCCCTTTACCAAAAAGTTGGCAATATCAGCATACCAAGGGACATCCCTGACTACCTTTACCTCAACAGCAAAAAGTTGTTCATCTGGAAAAGCAATTGAAATGGCAGATTGCTTCAACAAAAATGATGATGGATCAAGACGAGACAAGTGATCTGCAATGACATTTTCTGATCCTTTCTTATCCTTTATCTCCAAGTCAAATTCCTGCAATAATAAAACCCAACGAATTAGTCTAGGCTTTGCATCTTTCTTAGTCATTAAATACCTTATTGCTGCATGATCTGTGAACACCGTGACTTTGGACCCAACCAAATATGGCCGGAATTTCTCAAAAGCAAACACAATAGCTAACAACTCCTTTTCAGTAGTTGTATAGTTGACTTGTGCCTCATTTAAAACCTTGCTTGCATAATATATAGGATGGATAAATTTGCTCTGCTTTTGCCCCAGCATAGCACCTACCATAGCATCACTCGCATCACACATTACCTCAAATGGTAAATTCCAATTAGGTGCACAAAGAATGGGTGCTGAGATTAAAGCAGCCTTTAAAGTCTCAAAAACCTTCCTACAATCTGCATTAAAGTCAAAAACATGATCAGTACACAATAAGTTACAAAGAGGTTTACTGATTTAGGAAAAATCCTTTATGAACCTTCTATAAAATCCAGCATGTCCTAAAAAACTCTGAATTCCCTTCACTGAGTTTGGTGGTTCTAGTCTCTCAATAACCTCTATTTTTGCTCTATCAACTTCTAGACCATTCTTAGAAATCCTATGACCTAACACTATGCCCTCCTTCACCATGAAGTGACACTTTTCCCAATTAAGAACTAGATGGGTATCCTCACATCTTTTTAATACCTTACCTAAATTATCTAAACAACTTTGAAAAGACCCTCCAAACACTGAAAAATCGTCCATAAATACCTCGACAGTGGACTCAATCATATCAGAAAAAATTGCTAACATACACCGCTGAAATGTTGTTGGAGCATTGCAAAGGCCAAAAGGCATTCGCCTAAAAGCAAACGTCCCGTAAGGGCAGGTGAAAGTGATTTTTTCCTGATCCTCAGGAGCAATAGTGATCTGGTTATACCCAGAATAACCATCTAAGAAACAGTAGTAGGGCTGACCAGCCAACCTATCCAACATCTGGTCAATAAATGGTAGAGGTAAATGGTCCTTACGGGTGGCTTTATTAAGCCTCCTGTAGTCCATGCAAACCCTCTAGCCAGTTACTGTCCTAGTTGGGATCAACTCATTGTCTTTATTGTTCACCACAGTGACACCTCCTTTCTTAGGAACACATTGGACAGGGCTCATCCAATTGCTGTCGGCAATTGGATAAATGATCCCAGCATCCAACCATTTAATCACCTCCTTTTTAACAACCTCTTTCATTGCAGGGTTAAGCCTTCTTTGTTGCTCAACACTCCTAAAGGATCCCTCCTCTAGAGTGATTTTGTGCATACAAAAAGATGGGCTAATTCCCTGAATGTCAGCCAATGTCCAACCAATAGCCTTGCGGTATTGCTGCAGCAACTTTATCAAGGCATCTTCATGCTCCGACATTAAATCTGATGCAACAATAATGGGCAACGTCTCACCTTCCCCAAGATACACATACTTTAGATGATCTGGCAAGGGCTTCAAATCTAAAGTAGGTGCCTCAATCAGGGATGGCTTAATAGGAGGAGCTTTCCTTTGATCTAAATCTAAAGACTAAAAAACATCCTCACACCTAAACAACTCTTTTTCATTTTTTCTTTCTAACAAGCAAACTTGTAAATCCTCTACACTAACCGAATCCTGTATGCTTACTAGCCGAATCCTGTATTGTTGTCTCAATAATTGTGCTCTCCAGAATCCTAATGAAAGAGCAATCCTCCATTTCGTCTGGATACTTCATGGTTTTAAACACATTAAATTTCACTTCCTCATTACAGACTCTCATTGTTAATTCCCCTTTTTGAACATCTATTAACGCCTTGCCAGTAGCCAAAAATGGACGACCTAAAATAATTGGGACATCTTTATCAGCCTCATAGTCTAAAATAATAAAATCAACTGGAAATATGAATTTATCTACCTTTACTAAGACATCCTCAATTTTACCCTCTGGATATGTGATAAACCTATCAGCTAGTTGGAGTGTGACTGTGGTAGGTCTAGCTTCACCAATACCTAGCTTCCGATAGACCGAAAGAGGCATAAGGTTAATGCTTGCACCTAAATCACAGAGTGTTCTACCTAACTCTTTTCCACCTATAGACACAGGTATGGTAAATGATCCTGGATCCTTAGCCTTGGGTGGTAGCTCATTCTTAAGAATAGCACTACACTCCTCAGTAAGAGATACAATTTCAAACTCACCTAACCTCTTCTTTTTAGTTAAAATATCCTTAAGAAATTTAGCATAAATAGGCATTTGCTCAATAGCTTCTACTAAAGGGATATTTATATGCAATTGCTTATGAATTTCTAGAAACTTTTTAAATTGACCATCCTGATTCTTAGGCCTTTGCCTTTGTGGAAAAGGTAGAGGTGGTGCATAAGGTGGGGACGACACATAAGGTGGTTCCACATCTGGAACAGAACCAGATGCTCCAGCAACTTTATTGCTGCCTCCAGCACCCTGACCAATCTCCAACTCTTTCTCAACAACAATATTTTTATCACCATTATTATCTATATCATGGGTCTTTCTAGACTCCTCTAGTGGCTTACCACTCCTAAGAGTCACTGTCTTTACCTGCTCCTTACCTTCCCTTCGAGGGTGTTCAGTATCTGATGGAATTTTCCCCTGAGGCCTTGCCTTCAGCTCATTAGCTAGCTTGCCCACTTGCAATTCAAGTGCTCTCATTGAAGCTTGATTACTTTGAATTGCGGCATCTGTACGAGCCATAAATTCTTTCATCATTGCCTCGAGAGAACTCCCCGAATTTTGCTGAGGCAAAGCCTGCTTATTTTGCTGGGGCAATACCTGCGCTTTAGCAAATCCCGTCTGGTTCACCTTTTGTTGCGCTTGCACATTACTTCCTTGTCCTCCCCATGAGAAGTTGGGGGTGGTTGCACCAACCTGGATTATAAAAGTTAGAATAAGGGTAATTCCTCTGATTACCTACAAAAAACACAGAAGTTGGATTGCTGGGGCAAAACTCGTAGTTGTGATCTTCACCACAATAGACACATGCTTCCTCTGTGACTTGGTTCACCACTGCAGCAGGCTCCATAGCTGGTGGCTGCTGATGACTAATCACTGTCACATTCTTAGGAGCGTTAGCAATCATTGCAAGATCAGCCCTAATGGTGGACACACCATCAACCTTTAACACACTCTTAACCTTTTTATTTGTGCCTCTAACATCCGACCACTGACAACTATCAGTAGATATTCTTTCCAAAATTTCATAGGCTTCATTAAAAGTTTTTGCCAAAAAGGCCCATCCAGCCGAAGCATCAACTTTACCTTGGGTTACTCCGTTTAACCCATTGTAAAATGTTTCCATTTGAACACAATGTGGTAACCATGGTGGGGACACTTTCGCAAAAGCTCTTTAAACCTCTCCCAAGCCTCGCTAAAAGTCTCATCTTCAAGTTGCCTAAACCCTACTATTTCACTTCTTAATTTAGCATTTCTATTTGGTGGGAAATATTTACTCAAAAAATTTTCAGCTAACTCATTCCATGTCCTAATTGATCCTGGAGCAAAAAAATTTAACCATGCCTTTGCTCCATCTCTAAGAGAATACGGGAACAAAGTTAATCTAAGAGCATCTCTAGGCACTCCTTGAATTACAAAAGAATCACTAACTCCTAGAAAAGACTTAAGATGTAAATGAGGATCTTCAGATGACAAACCATGGAATTGCCCCACGGTTTGCAACATCTGAAACATTACCGGTTTCATTTCAAAATTTGCCGCTTGAATTTGAGAACGTGCAATCCCTAGATTCAACTCATCAAACATTGGGACAACATACGCTCGGATGACTCTGGTCCTATCGTTCGCTACCAAGATAGGATTCTTAGCCTGATTATTTTGCTGCTCATTTTGCTCCAGCGGCGGATTTTGCTGCAGCAACCGATTCTAGGGGTCTGCTGGATCTTTAGGAACCTGCGGAAGACGCGGCACGTTCTCCATCTAGTTTCTGCGCTGCTCTCTCCTTCTGATCCTGAATGTCCTTTCTATTTCTGGATCAAGCTCGAACCTTACCCCAGGCGGATCGCTTATGCACCAAACTTACGCCTGCAAAAACAAAAGAAACAATCAAAAAGTTCTAGCACCAAACCACTAAAACACATGCACAAAACAAATCAGATAAAAACTTATTCAGATTCCCTGGCAGCGGCGCCAAAAACTTGTTGGGCTCCTAGAGTGAGTATATATATGGTATAAAAAGACTCTAGAATTCCTGTTCAAGTATACACAGTCTGCAGCAAGTAATAAGTATTATCAATTCAAGGCCTGAACTAGCTTTCACTCTATCTATTTTGTATAAATCTTTTAATGGTTTCACGGTAGTAAAAATGATTGGGTTTTTATAAGAATAATGCTGAAGCAAAAGAAATGACAGAACATAAAATAATCAAATAGGCAGACAGATTAGAAACAGGCGTTGGTTAGGTTTTAGTAATTGTTTTAAAAGATGCTCTAGCAATATTATTGATCATGCAAACTCTCGCAGTATTATTAGCGGATTCCTCCCAGAACTCCGGATCTTTTGGAATGTGTTTCAAACCCAATGAAGTACGACCGATCAAGCACTAGGCAAGTGGCTATCCCTAGCTCAGTCACTGGCGTTCACCAATACACAATGAATGTAGTGTGATTAACCGCCACACACTCTCTAAATCATCCCTGAAACTAGAGAGAGGTATTCATACCGGCTGGCCAGGCGGGCATAAAATAGAAATAAGCACAACAATTAACCAAGATGCAATAATCAATATATTACTAAAGTTTAAGCACAGCAACTACATGTTCCTAACCAACGCCTAAGCTACTTAGTTCATAATATGCATGGAAACGCACGCTACAATCTGAGTAAGCTTGTCCATAATTACAAGATAATAAAAGGAAATATTAATCTCCTCGATCAGCTTGCAATGATGGTCTTCTAGGTGGTCTCCAATCTCTCTTTACTATTCGGCTCCCAAAGATGGAAGGAATTTTCCAAGAATGGAATGTTTTCTCCCAAAAGTGGAATGATTTTGACTTGGACGACTACTTCCTTTTATAGAAGGATAGGAGGCTTGAATTAGGTCAGCTTGGACACGTGTAGGGCTCTCTTTGCTCCTTTATCCTGAAAATAACTCAATAGAAGTCGGTTCATGAAGTTGGCTAACGAGCTGTGATGTGACAATTTTTCTCCCAGTTTTGCTGTAGCACAGAATTTGCTCCCTCAAGTCGCCCAGCAACAGATTCTGCACAAAATGATTTCCAAAGCTTCTATTCTTCGAAATGGGTTAAAACCTGTAATATCTATCTAAAACCACCCCTATTAAGCATAAAAGACACACAAATCCTTATATAAATGAGGCCTAAATAACTACCTTTTGGGTAGTTATCACTTGTTACAACGAGATGTACTGAGCTGCTTGAATTAATTCACTCTGATCTAGCTGATTTAAAAAACACTACTAGCAGAGGTGGCAAAAACTATTATATATCTTTTGTCGATGACTTCTCTAGATACACAAAAATATATCTTCTGAAATCAAAAGATGAAGCTAGTAGCATGTTTAGAAAATACAAAGCAGAAGTAGAAAACCAACTAGATAAAAAGATTAAAAGGTTAAGATCTGATAGAGGAGGTGAATATAGTGACAAGTCTCTCAAGGAGTTTTGTGAATTAAATGGTATTATCCATGAGAGTACTACACCATATTCCCCTCAATAAAATGGCATAGCTGAATGTAAGAATAGATCATTAAAAGAAATGATGAATGCTATGTTACTAAGTTCTGGATTGCCTAATAGTATGTGGGGGGAAACTGTGCTTTCTGCATGTTTCATTCTTAACAGGGTTCCTCACAAAAAACTGGATAAGACATCATACGAGCTCTGGAAAGGATATTCACCAAACTTGAGTTATCTGAAGGTATGAGGGTGCTTAGCTAAAGTTGCATATCCGGTGTTCAAGAAACCTACGGTAGGATCTAAAACCTTTGATTGTGTGTTTATTGGGTATGCTCATAATAGCGCTGCATATAGGTTTATGTGTTTAGATGATAATTCAATTTGTGAATATAGAGATGCTGAATTTTTTGAACACATCTTTCCTATGATTAAGCCTGTTAATGAGTCAGATACTATCTCATGTTCTAGTCAAGTGTCTGTTTGTCCTCCATCTACTGCTGATATTGTGCATGAATCTGAACCTAGGAGGAGTAAAAGAAAGAGAACTGAGAAAGATTTTGGATCGGAGTTTTTAACTGTTTTTCTTGTTGAAAACTCAGAAAAAAAAGACGATCAATTTGCATGCATGTATCTAATAGATGAGGATCCTAAAACCTACCAAGAGGCCTTAAAATCTATAGATTCTAGTTTCTGGAAAGAGACCATTAAAAATGAACTGGATTCTTTAATTATGAATCAAACGTGGAACTTGGTAGATTTACCTAAAGGGAATAAACCTATTAGGTGTAAGTAGATTTTTAAAAAGAAAATTAGACCAGATGGCTCAATTGAAAAATTCAAGGCTAGATTAGTGGTGCGAGCTATTCACAAAAACAAGGTATTAATTACTTTGATACTTATTCTCCTGTAACTAAAATGACTACTATTAGATGTCTAGTCGCTCTTTCAGCTATTCGTGGGCTGTTAATACATCAGATGGATGTGAAAACAACATTTCTCAATGGGGATTTAGAAAAGGAGATATATATGACACAACCTGAAGGCTTTGTAATTTCTGGTCAAGAAAACAAGGTATGTTAGCTTAAAAAATCTCTTTATGGTCTTAAACAAGCTCCCAAACAATGGTATGAGAAATTTAATAATACCTTAGTAAACAATGGGTTTAGGGTAAATTCTTCTGACACATGTGTTTACTCAAAATTGTTTGGTGTTGATTATGTGATTATTTGCTTGTATGTTGATGACATGCTTATTTTCAGTACGAATTTAGAAGTGATAAATGATACCAAGTTATTTTTGTCCTCACACTTTGAGATGAAAGATTTAGGTGAGGCTGATGTGATACTTGGTGTTAAGTTGGGAAAAACTGAAAATGGGTACTCATTGAGTCAATCACACTATGTTGAAAAGATGCTAAAGAGATTTGATTGTTTTGATGATATACCTGTAAAAACACCTTATGATGCTAGTATGAATCTTAAGAAAAATAAAGGGGATAGTGTCCCTCAATCTGAATATGCAAAAATTATAGGTAGCGTAATGTACCTGATGAATTATACTAGACCTGACATTGCATATGTTGTGAGTAGATTGAGTAGGTATACACATAATCCTAATAAAGATCATTGGGTTGCACTTCGTTGTTTGTTGAGGTACCTTAAAGGTACAATAGATTACTGTTTGCAATTTAATAAATTTCCTGCAGTATTAGAAGGTTATTGTGATGCAAACTGGGTAACTGATAACGATGAAGTAAGTTCAACTAGCGGGTATGTGTTCGTTTATAGTGGAGGAGCTATATCTTGGAAATCTGCAAAGCAGACGTGCATTGCAAGATCCACCATGGAGTCAGAGTTTATAGCTCTTGAGCTTGCAGGGCAAGAGGTGGAGTGGTTGAAAAGTTTACTTCAAGACGTACCACTGTGGGGGGCGTCAGTGCCAGTCTCCTTGCATTGTGATTCACAAGCAGCCATAGGAATTTCCAAAAGCAGTGTGTATAATGGCAAGAGAAGGCATATACGCTTGAGATAGGGAGTTGTGAAACAATTGTTGAAAAGTGGAGTTATCTCCTTGGAGTATGTGAGGTCTGAGAGGAATTTGACAGATCCTCTCACCAAAGGCCTAACAAGGAGAGTGATTCTAGAATCCTCGGCATGTATGGGACTCAAACTGTTGAAATGAGTCCATAGCCCTTTATTTGGATTGTCCAAGTACGAACTTGATGGACACATTTTTTAAAAGTCTTCATATAGCTTAAATTTGAGTGATTTATCTCTGATAGACTTGATGAAGAATTTCGTGACTGTGAAGGTGTGGCCGCCTTCTATGAAAGAGTGTAAAGAATCTCTTTCTAGAGCTCTCACGATGACCCAAGGTGTTAGTGCATGACCTTAAATAGCACTTGTTCTACTGTTGTATCGCTGAATCAAGGGAAAACATGAGGATACAAACATGTTGTGAGGGTCTAAACCATGACTATTGAAAGTTCAAAAGGTAACTTACTTTCACTATGCTGGTTATTGCCTTACTTCACTATGCGTTAATTCAAATCGAAAGATATTAATGCTTAAGTTTAATTTCTTCCTTTGCTCAGAAAATGCCGTTTACAGTCATTCGTGGGGGATTGTTGGGAATGACTTAATCATGGCCTAGTGTAGTGTTGCATGAAGACCTTTGTCCCACATGGATGAGTTTAGAGTTGAGAAGAGTGTTTTTATACAAACACTCTCCCTTTCTCTTGTAAAAGTGGTTAAGAGTGGAACCAAGTCTTCACCCCACACGCGTACGCCGCCACCGGTTGGACGAGCGGGTTCGGGTAACCGCGCTTGCGCGTAATAAAGAATGCGGGTTTTATTTTTTGGCCAAGATATTTTCATTTTCCTTTTATTTTTTATATAAAGCCCCACGTGTCTTTGCTCTTCGTTGCCCACGTGTCACCTGACTGTCCATCCGTCCGTTCCAAGCTGAACGCGTTTTGAGCTTTCCATGGTTGATCGTTTGACACGTGGCGATGCGTGGGGCAATGACTGTTGGCTGCTTCCTCCCTATAAAAGTCTGCATATTTGAGCAAAGAAACACAATTCATCTTTCCATCCACTTTCATCTTCTTTTCGTCCTCTTTGAGCAAAGTGAAAAATTCCTTGATTCCAGTCATTCTCTCCCGAGTGCACGAACGAGAAGGGTGTTGTGTTAACCTTGGGGAGCAACCGGCGTAAACGATTTAGCACCGTGGTCGTGCCGAAATTGCTTTCAAGGCAGTGGTTATCTCCACGACACAACAATTGTTTTCCCAACTTCTCTCAATAGACCCAACATAACATGCTTCTTCCATTGGTTAAAGCACTTCCACTCTTTGAGGTTGCTGTTTTTTTTTTTTCCTTTTTTTCCATGTGTCACCTCAAGCTTCTATTTATTATTGCTTCAAAATATATTTATTAGAGAGGAATCTTCAATTTGTTTTTACAACATGTGGGGTGGAGAGATTTGAACCACAAACCTCTTGATCATTAGTAACAGACTTGAGATGTACTCAGTTGGGAAGTTTTATATTTATGTTATATTGTTTCATTCCTAACTGTATATTGATAGCTATTTATACTTGTTGCTCATATCAATAATATTCATTCAACAAGTTATTTACTTTCTCAAGCGTAATAATTAGTAGAAGTCTTATGCTAGTTGAGCTATGCTCATATTGATGTCTAATTTAAGTTATTCTAACATGTTGGATAGAGAATTTGAATTGATTTAGTTGAGTTATAATTATGTTGGCAATGGAATAAATTATGTATGAGAATGGAAATGATGGTTTTCTTTAATATTGTTGATAAAATAAAGTATTAATATCAACATAAACTATACAGTGGCTCCTAGCTACATAATCTTGGTTCATTTTCTTTTCCCTATAATCTTCAAAAACTTTGAATTTGGAAAAACCACGATCAGCTGTCAATGTTTCAATCACAAACATGCTTTGTCAAAGGTTAAAAAAAAGGCTCACTCACTGACACAATGAAGGCATTTTTCTCAAATGTCTTGTCCCCCATGGATGGTGAAAAGTTAATTCTTTGAATTATGAAATTTACTTTACCTAGCTATTGAGGAAGACCATCCACTCTTTTATGTCATAACTTTAGGCCTTATTTTTCCCTTTTTTCATTTCCTCCACAATAATACATTCGCAAATACAATATGCTGGTTTTGGTGGTCCTCGACCTCAATATTTAAAGCCTTGCTTGTTGGCTTTTTTCTTTTTTCTTTTTTCTTTTTTTTTTGTTCACTATTGGTAAAAAGTATAATATTAATAAAAAAAATTCTCTTTAATATAATATTAATAAAAAGAGATAATATTTACCTAGTCACCGTCAGCTATGGATAGGTTTCGTCCTATCGATCTCGAATAAAAATTTGATAGTTATTAATTTTTTAAAAAATAGAAAAGTTCTCGCTTTTCTCCCTCCCTTTCTCCATAATAGTAAATATTGGTATGTAGTGACTCATGAAAAAGGTAAGAATTTGACAAAATATCATTTTTAGTTCATATACTTTGAAACTTATTCTATTTTAGTTTTTGTATCTTCGAATATCCAAATTTAGTCCTTTGTACTTTATATATAAATCTTAAAATAGTACATAAAATTAGTTTATTGTTAATTTTTTCAGAAAAAAAAAAGTCTCAGTTAGTTTTTTCTCTATAAATTTTGAAAACATATTCACATTTTGTCTTTTCTTACATATAAAAATTAGAAAAAAAATACACTTTCCGTCCTTGAGGTTTAGGTTAAGTTATACTTTGGTCCCTGAGTTTTCAAACTCAACAAAAATACCCCTGAGGTTTGAGATAAGTAGCACTTTGGTCCCTGCCGTCTATGTTTCTGTTAAATACTAACTGACGTGGCACTATTATTTTAATAAAAAAAATTATTTTTTAAATTTTTAAATAAAAACATATTAAAATAATAAAATATTATTATTTTATTTTTATTTTTTATTCTTTCTTCCTATCTCTTCTTCTTCTTCTCCTTCTCCATCTTCTTCATCTTCATCTTCATCTTCATCTTCATCTTCATCTTCATCTTCATCTTCCTATCGCTGGCCATCGTCGGTGACTTTTTTTTTCTCTAAGAGAAAAAAAAACCGTCGGCGACCGCCGGCGGCGGTGGCGATGGCCGTTGGTCGCCGGAGATAGAAAGAGGAAGAAGATGAAGAGGAAGAAGAGGAAGAAGATGAAGAGGAAGAAGAGAGGAAGAAAGAATAAAAAATAAAAATAAAATAATAATAGTTTTATTATTTTAATATGTTTTTATTTAAAAAAATTTAAAAATAATTTTTTTATTAAAATAATAGTTTCACGTCAGCCACCGTTAACATTTAACAGAAAAATTGACGGCAGGGACCAAAGTGCGAAAACTCAGGGACCAAAGTGTCACTTAACCCAAACCTCAGGGACCAAAAGTGTATTTTCCCTAAAAATTATTATTTAACCGATTTTGATAAAAACTAACTTCAAATGATTGATTTTAAGATTTATTGAAAGTACAAGGACTAAAATTTTGATATTTCAAAGTATATATAGGGACTAAAATATAATGGAATAAAACCCAAAATATAGAGATCAAAATGATATTTTAACCGATGATTTTAAAAGCAAAAATAATGTTGTAGATGATTACAACAAGTCTTCAAAGTTTTTGAAATAATTGTAGAACAAAAACATTGGGTTATCTTGATCTCAAATTATTAAAATAAAACGCTGAACAGTTATTATAAAAAGTAACTTGCAAACTTATATATAATTTTATGATAAAAGTCAATAATAAAACTGTAATAAAAATCTATTATTTTGGCATTATTATTTGAGAAAGTAAATTAAAAGCAACAAAAATACAGCCTTTATTGTGCTCTGTGGCTGGCCATGCAAGAAGAAGCTATCAGAGGGATATTATTGTACAGTAGCAGCCACAAAACAAAAGGCCCTATAAATCTCCCCATAGCTTCTATTTTTCATTCACTTTCTTTTTTCCATTTCATTCTTTCTCACCCATAATTTCTCTCTCATTTTCATTTCATTGTAGAGAGAGAGAGCCCAAAAAAGAAAAGAAAAGAACTGTCATGAATTGCTCTGCCCATTTTGCCCATTGCTTCTTCTTCTTATTATTAACCTTTCTTTTCATCCTATTTTGCAAGTTTGATTTTTGCTCACATAAAGATTCAACAGGTTCTTCTTTGTTAAGCCAGAAGGAGCCTTCATTTCTCCCCCATCAGAATCAGATTTTAACTGCAAATTTAGAGCAAAAGCAACAGTATAACCACCGTCGTCGAAAGCTTTTGATGCACGGTAAATATTCGGATGCATATTTGAAATACTTTTTAGTTTGTTGTTTTTTCACATAATTTCTCATTTTAAGAAAAATTATTAAATGAAACTATAAAAACTACTCGTCACATTAGAGTGGCTTCTTCCAATAATTTCTCATTTTAGAAAAAAGAAATTATTGAACGAAATTGCTAGAGTATGGTTGCTCTAATAACCCTTGGGATATAGATTCAAAGGTTTCTTGTTTTGTTGGTAATTCAACTTTGTTATATTGTTGTCAACAAGTGCATAGCTCAACTGATATAAAGTTGTACGGATAACCACAATGTCTGTGGTTCGAATCCCTACCTCCACATATTGTCAAAAAGAAAAAACTTTGTTATACTGTAAATTTCATTGCCCTCTAGATGTGAATTTAAAAATCTATCGATTATGCCAACAATAACCTAGTTTAACGGACATAAAATGTGTGCTTAGGATCTAGAGCTTATTAATTCGAATCTCCTACCCCAAACATCTATGGATTATTTTAATAATTCTTAGATACATATTCAAAATATTTTTACAGTTTGGAAAGGTTGTTAATAAGATTTGGATGATTTTTGTTTTGTTGATCAGAAAGATGCAGCAACAGAGACATAAGCATTTCACAGAGCAAAGATTCAACATCGGGAATTCCGCAGTTCATAGTTCAAATTGCAAACACTTGCCTCTCAGATTGCGCTCCGTCGGATATCCATCTCCATTGCGGCTGGTTCGCGTCTGCAAAAATCGTAAACCCTAGAATTTTCAAGAGGATGTTTTACGACGACTGTGTGGTGAATGGAGGGAAGCCATTGAAGATCAGCGAAACCATCAGATTCACTTACTCCAATTCCTTCATGTATCCTCTCAGATTCAAATCGGCCAAGTTTTGCTGAGTTTCCATGGCGGATTTGAGCCGACGATTCTTCTCAAATTCAGATTGCGGCCGAAAAGGTTTCTGCAGTAATCGCCTTTTGCTCAGCCTGTTCTATTGCTCTCTACTCTTTTGTATAGTTTCATGTGCTGGGCCCCTTTTACAGGCCCATTTTGACTACCATGTTTTGCAGATACTTTCATTTTTTTACCCTATAGTGATCATCAAATTTACCATTGTAACTTTAGTTAGATGAATACTGTCTTTTATTTTACTTTTTCTAACTACTATTTTGGGAGAAACTTTTCTATAGTATCACAAATTTTAGATGAACTTATCTTTTTAGTCTCAGAATTGTGTCAATTTGGTTCATGAACTTTCAATCTTGTGTCTAATAAGTCTATGACATCTTCTAGATTTTTAAACATTAACCAATCTGTTAGATGTGGTAGTCTAATAATTTAAGTTTATTGGAACCATAAACTTTCAATTTTATATGTAGTAGTCTTGTGAATTTTTTTTAAAAATACGTGTCAATCACTTATTAGACACAAAAGTGAGAGTTTAAAGACGTATTAGATACTTTTTAAACTTCAGGGACCTTTTGGATACAAAATTGAAAGTTTGAAGACTTATTTAACACTTTTTAAAGATCACATACCAAATTGACACAATCCTAAAAGTTCAAGGACTAAATTTGTAGTTGAACTAAAATTTCACATTATCAACCAAGAGATTAGATCTTAAAAAAGGCAATAGTTAACACAATAATGAGAACTTCCCTTCATTTTAAAAATGATGTGAGATCCGTCAATATTAAAAAATTATTTACTATATAGTGTGAACAAAAGTAGGCACTCAAGAAATTTTCTCAAAGGTTTTTGGTATTAAATAAATAATGGAGGTAGTATTGAAAATTTGCCTCGTACTAAAAATTTTCTCATAATGGTGCATGTTCGTAAAACAAAATAATATATCAATGATGTGTCTAATTGCAGGTGAAAAGAGTAGGTACTAAGGTACTAGAAAATTTCCCCTATTTGTATGAAGGTTGATTTTTGTTGAACCTTTGATCTCATGGTGGATGGCACATTGCCAATTACAGCTTAGCTCGTTTGGGCTGTTTTTGTTTATTTTTAAGATATCCTGATGTTTGTTAGAGATTATATTTTTGTTTTAAAACTAATTTATCTCCAAATTCGGTATTAATTTGTTCCTTTTTTGAGTAACCGTTATTTTTATGGTTGAATCTTTTGTATTTTGTTATTTAGATTTATAGTAATTTAGCTAGCTTCTACCAAATTTTTTTAACGTTTACTGTCAAGGAGGGGCACTAAGAAAATGTAATAAAGTTGAAACCATAAATTAAAAATGTCCATATTTTTCAATGCAAAAAAGTTTTTTTTTTTTTTTTTTTTTTGAGAAAAAACTTTAATATATTATGGGGCTGTCATGTCACAATCATTCCCACAAATATATATATTTATAAATTCCAACTTTTAAAGGCTAAAAAGAGAGTACTTTAGTAGCTGGGTGTTTGTTAGACAAGGGCATGCAGTGGAGAAGAGTGAAGCCAAAGGACAAGTTAAACTTTAGTAGCTAAGAAAAATGGCTAGAATAGCGTATGAACTTTTTTATTTTAGCAGCCAGTTTTGTATTAGTGCAGTCTTTTTAATTATTATTATTATTACTATTTAATTTGTCAAAGAAAATTGGCTCCTTATAGTGTCAGCAATGGCTGCTTTTTCAGAAGAGAAAGAAAAAATTTTGGTGGCGCAAAGCTGCAAATGAAGCTGCGACTCTTGTGTTTTTGTGTGCAATAGGAGGCTACATATTATTAACCTAGAGATCCATAGCTCTCTCTTTAGTAGAAAAAGGGACCTTCTAGTTCTAGCTTTGGGTCGCCTATTTTGATTGTTCCAAGAGTTTTCAACCTCAAATTTCCACTTATATTAACTCAATTCTAGCGGGGTAGGAGCTCCGGTAGCCTTGATGATTTGAATTTCGAGTAAAAAATTTGAACCTATGACTTCTTAGTCACAATAGCTTAGTTAAGAAAATTGCTTGCATTGCTAGAATGATGCTTTTGTTGTACATAGTTTTATTTAATCTCTTAGGGGCTGTTTGGGGCGCTGAATTGGTTATAATATCTGGTGCTTATAATAATCTAGCAATTATAATAATCTGGGGGTTATAATAATCTGTGTTTGGGGTGCAGATTATTATAGTCTGTGATAAAATAATCTGTGTTTGGGGTGCATATTATTTTAATCTGGGATAAAATAATCCGTGTTTGGAGTGTTGATTTGTTTTAACATGAGGTTCTGAATCAAAGGTTCAAACTGACTGTTTTCTTTTTCTAGTTTTTTTTTTTTTTTTTTTTTTTTTTTTTTTTTTTTATGATATACAACACTTTGATTTGATTTAGGGTTATATTTTGTTTTTGTATAAAAAAATCATATTAGTTAACTTTTAGTATTGCCAAAATAAAAATTGTAAATGTTTAGTTCAAAAATCATATTAGTTTTTTTTTTTTTAATCAATAAAATCATTTGAAATAAACTTGAGTGTGGTAAATATAATTTCGTTTGAATGTTTTTTTTGTAAGTCGATTAACCTTCGATGTTGTCAACGACTTTTCCGACAACTTTTGATGTTTTTTTTCTTTATTTTTATTTTTTATATTTTTCAAAATGAAATTGAGAAGAAATATGGAAAAAAAAATTGGTGGCCGGAAAAGTCATCGGCGATCGCTGGAAAAGTCGTCGGCGGTCGTCGGAAATTCGTCGGAAACTTCGCCGGCTGACGGCGGCCGGCGGTCGTCGGAAAAGTCAAGGAGTCGCATGGAAGAAGTGAGGAGAGAGTTACTGTAGTGGGTTGAATAATGGTTACTGTAGAAAATGGATAAAATAATCGGGGTTAAAATAACCCACCTCACCAATTATTTTTGTTGGTGCCCCAAACATTGAATAAGTTATAATAAGGGGGATTATTATAACCTATTCAGTGCCCCAAACACCCCCTTAGTTGATCAAATAACTAATGACAAAGTTCCTACCTTCCTTCATTAAATGAACTTATCAAGCTGTTTTAACAAAAAAAAAAAAAAATGAACTTATTGAGTTGTATTAACTATTCAATTACTACTTTTATATATTTTTATTCATGGAGTTAGTTTTTCTTTTAATTACTTAAAAAGCAAGTGATTTGGATTATATTAAAGAAAATAATACAAATAATGGACTAGGTATATAACTGCATAGATAAATTTTTGTAATTTAATCTCAAAATGGTTATAAGTAAATTAAAGTTCGTGTGATAATTATTTTATAAGTGGCAAGACATTGATTGGTTGTCTGATTTCTGTTAATTTTTTTTTTAAGATAAAAAACAAAACAAGAAACAAACAAAAACCCATTATAGTTCACATGAAAAGGTCGAAACTATCCAGCTCGCTTGTCTGAGAAAATAACTTCCAGTGGCAACTTCTCCATCTCCTCCATTGATTTCCTTACAACTTTGAGTAAAAAAAAACGAAAAAAAAAAACCTCCAAAATTTCCCTATATTTAAATAACCCATTTTAGTAGAGACACAGTAGTAAAAAAAAAATAAAAATAAAAAAGAAAGAAAAAGAAAAAAGAAAAAAAAAAGAAGAAGAAAAATGACTAATTCCGATTCGAATTCGAAATTCAACTCCAATCTTGGAGTGGTCGGGTCAATCCTAGTTTTCCTTTTAGGTCTTCTTTTCTTCTGTGTGGTTCTTGTACATACAGACACGACCGTTCCAAGCGTCGTCGTATTGACCATCTGCTCGAAAACCCGAAATTCTTCTTTATGTCAGAGTGTCTTGAAACCTGTGGGCAGCACTGACGCTCTAATATTGGCCAATTACACCCTCAGCCTTGCCCATATTAGCGCCACCGAGGGTCGCCGCCATGCGCGGCAGCTGGCGGCCAAGACGGCCAATCCGCACCTTAAAAAGCGCTATTCCGAGTGCTCACGCCGGTTCGACTTTGCCGTCAAGGGCATAGAAAATGGCATTCAATCGTTGGCCGAAGGTAGCTATAGTCCCCTCAGTCGTGTCACCAGCGCCGCCGTGGTCGATGCCGACCTATGTCTAAATACCTTCAAGAAGCCGCCGTCGGAACCGTCGGCGCTGCCGGAGAAGGCCAAGGATCTGGGAGATATTTGTGATATTGCCGTTTCGATGTCCAATATTCTCGTCGGAGACGATTACTAGAAAGAAAGCCACATAAATAGAATTGGAGTATTTTCCACTTAATTAGAATGAGCAGTTGAATAGATGACAAATTAGACCAAATTAATAGAACATAGTTGCAAACTAATTGTAAATATATAGTAAAATTAATTATACAAGACCAAAAAGCTGTAATCAGATTCTATCCGTGTCTATCACTGATAGACTATGATTATTCAAAGTATATCAGTATCAATCGCTGATAGACTCGATTAATCAAAATTGATTAACCAGAGTTTATCACTCTAAATAATCAGAGTCTATCGCTGATAAATTCCGATAATCGAAGTCTATCAGATAGATTCTAATTAACCAGAGTCTATCAATTTCTATCACTAATATACTCGGATAGATTTTGCTATATTTGTAATTTTTTTACATTGTGCTATATTTGTTATTAATTTGTTCCAATTAGTCACCACACTACAATTATCCTAATTAAATTATCAGTCACATTGTGACGGTCCCTTCCAAATTTTTTTTGTGAAGTAGGAGTTGATGACCCTAATGCTGTGTTTTGGAGTCGATAAATTGTTCATTATTTATAAATTATGTTCTATAAATATAACAAGAAATTTTAATTACTATGACAAGAATGAGTAGATGCATTGGACATTCAAATTATGATGGAATAACTTGAATAACCTCATCGTTAATCTAACTCGATTTCTATGATTTATTAAAATTAAGAAAAACATTACAATATACTCAAAATAAAACAATGGGACTTAAAAAGGATTTGAAATCTAACTCGTTTGATAACCATTTGGTTTTTTGTTTTTGAAAATTATGCTTGTTTTCTCTTAATATCCTTACCATGATTTTCATTTTTGTTAAGTAGACACTTGAATTCTTAATTCTTACCTCACAATTGAACCATTGTTTAGATGTTTACAGTTTAGGAGACAAAATATATATATATATATATATATATATATATATATATATATATATTTTAGTACATCAACATTTGGAGGTGGAGAGATTCAAACCTCTGACCTCTTGGTCGAGAGAACATGTCAATTACCGCTGAGCTAAGCTCGCTTTGACACAGTTTAGGAGACAATAAATAACAAACAATATATAGATTGCTATTATTTTCTTTACGTTCCTTCGAGTAACGCCTAACAATTTAGCGTGGTTTTTCTCTCACAATCAACTAACAACAATTGTCAATTTATGCATGATTTAATTGGTTAAAACTAGCATATACTTCGATTACGAAGTCAGAGGTTCGAATCCCCACCCTTACATGTTAAACTGAAAAAAAAACTAACAAAAATTAGTCTTAATAAGATGCTTGAAAATTTGTGTGAAATAGGCAGCAAATCTCCATATTTATTATCAACAAGGAAGATGATTACATTGTTCTTGAGAAATGTTGGTGTTGATAAATTCATATAGGTGAACAAAATGTTTTCTTAAGCAACTTAAAAAATTTTAGGGAAAAATACATTTTTGGTCCCTGAGTTTTGGGTTAAGGTTACATTTTGGTCCTTGAGTTTTCAAACTCGACATATTAGCTCCTGAGGTTTGAATTTCGTTTCATTTTGGTCCTTCCATCTATTTCTCCATTAATAGCTAACAGATTGCTGACGACATGCATTTTTTTTATTAATAAATATTTTTTTTTGAATTTTTTAAAATAAAAAATATAATAAATATTTTTATTTTTATTTTTATTTTTCTTTCCTTTCTTCTTCTTCTTCCAGTTGTTGTTGCTCCGACTGCCAACGACAAACTTTTTTATTTCTTCTCTTTCTTTTCTTCTCATTCCTTCTTTCATTTTTTCTGTTTTTTTTATTTTTTTTTAAAATTGACTAAAAAAACTTTCCCTTCGTTTCAAACCGAAATAAAGGTCTGAGAAATCCTCCTAACAACAACAAATGATCCACCACCTTAATCGTCCATCTCCCTTCTCATCTCTTCGTCGTTCTCTCTGTCAGTCTTCCATATCCATCACCAACACCACATAAAGTTCCCACTCCTTACCCAAACAACAAAACCTCATGAGATAGAGAAATTTATCCACTACAATCCAGAAACCCAAAAGCAATCAGAATTACAGTATTAGACAGAGCAAAATCGAGAATCGCAGAAATCCGACAAAAAAAATAGATTGAATCGAGTCCAGACAGATAGTTGAGAGTAGAGAAAATGTAGAGGGAAAGAAACAACCGAGCAGGATCCGAAAGCAGTACATGAATAGAGCAGAATTAGGCTAATCAGACAGAGGGAACGATACAATCGAAGGAGAAAAAGGGCGGCGATAATGGAGGATGGATTGGTTGATATCAAGGTGAGAAAAAACGACAAAGAAAAGAAAAAAGAGAGGAATGAAGGAGGAAGAAGAGGAACCTCGAAAACGGCTAGGGCTGAAACAAGATCTAAGAGTGAATGTCCATGGAAGTTGGTTGAGAGATTGTGTTGTGATGGAAAATGAGTATGACACTTGTAGTTCTATTATCTTCTTTCTTCTTCAGCATTTGAAAAAGTGTTTTTGTTTTAGTAGAGCTCAGAAAGTATTGGTTTTTTTTTTTTTTTTTTTTTTTTTTTTGAAAAAAATACACTTTTAGTCCCTGAGGTCTGGGTTAGGTTTCATTTTGGTGTTTAAGTTTTCAAACTCGACATCTTAGCTCGTTTGAATTTCGTCACACTTTTGGTCCCTAGTCAATTGTTCCATTAAACACTAACAAATTGCTGACGTGACATTAGTTTTTTTTTTTAAAATATATTTTTTAATTTTTAAAAATAAAATAATATATTAAATACTTTTTTATTATTTTTTCTTTTTCTTTCCTTTTTTCTTCTTCCATCTTCTTCCTTAATCTTCTTCTCCACCACTCTCAAACCCTAATCTCAATTCACTTGGCAGCCACCACCGCCTCTAGTTGCCGCCCACCACTGGTCCCCGCCGCCATTCCTTTTTTTTCTCTCCCCCTTTTTCTTCTTCTTCTTCTTCCCTCTTTCTCCCTTCCCTTTCTTTCACTTGTTTTTTTTTTTTTTTAAAGAAGATAAAACAGAGGAGGGAGGAAAAAAGAGAAAATAAGAAGAAGGAAAAAAAAGAAGAAAGGAATAAAAGAAAAGAAGAAAAAAGACGGTGGAGGCTGTCTGTCGACGACGATGGCTACCGGCTTCCAGATTGGAAGAAGAAGAAGAAAGAAAGAAAGGAAAAAAAAAAAAGAAAAAAAAAAGAAGAAAAGAGAGATTGAAAAAGTAAAAAAGTAATAAAATAATACTTTTTTTTATTTATTTTATTTTATTTTTATTTTAAAATTTTAAAAATAGTTTTTAAATAAAAATAGGTGCTACGTTAGCATTCCGTTCATTTATAATGGAAATATGGATGAAGAGACTAAAATGAAACGAAATCCAAACTCATGAGCTAAAATGTTGAGTTTGAAAACCCAGGGACCAAAATGAAACCTAATCCAAACGGACCAAAAGTGTATTTGTCCCTTTTTTTTTTTCCTTTTCTTTTCTTTCTTTGACTATGTTTGGGTAGGAGGGGAAGAATATTTTAAAACAAGAATCAATCTCTCCAAGATTATAGAAATGGAAAGGCAATTTTGTTTTTCTTTATGAGCAGAAAACAATATTTAAAAAAAAAAAGAAAATGAAGAGAAAGGAGAAGAAAATAAGAAAAAAAAAATTGTTGCCGCCAGCAGCTAGTGGCTGTCGGCCACAAGTTGGGTGGTGGTGGTGGTGTTGTTGAAGAAGAAGAAGAATAGGAAGAAGAAGAAGAGAGAGAAGAAATAAAAATATATAAAAAAGAATGTTTTTATTATTTTAACATATTTTTTTTATTTTAAAAAATTTAAAAATAATTTTTTAATAAAAGATTATGTGCAACGTCAGCAATCCGTTAGTGATAGGACTAATTTGGTCCTATTTATTTGGTCTAAATCGTGCTAGTTTTATGCTTAATCGTGTGCTTAATTGTATTATTTTATAGGTATTTGGCGTTAAAGTTTCTCGGGAGTCGATATTTCAAATGAAGGGTTAAAATCCTTTACGCAGCGGAAACAATAAAAAATCCAAACCCAATTAAATTTGTGATTTGAATACTAATACGAAGGCAAAAAATTCAGCAACAATAATCTAATTAATACATGTTGTACATGGCTATAAAACATGTTATTTTTAAAAAAGAAAACCTAGATCTAATCTAGAGATTGATCCTATAGATCAAAGGATCAAACGAACACTTACTATCGTTGTAGATCTTGACCGAAAACGTCTTTTTCCTTGCCAAGAAACCAAATTTGCAGTAGCCCAAGAACTCCTTTCTTGCTTGAAAAATCACCTCGAACACCACCAAAAGAATACACCGGTATTCTCACTAAGGGTTTAGCGTCAGTTGCTTGTGGGAGCAGAAAACACTAAGGGAATTTTTCCTTCTCTGTAAAGCACGAGAGAAAACGAGGATTGAGAGCGAATCCGGTTTCTCCAGATTTTTCCACACAAACATACGACTGAGAGAGTGAGAGCTAACGGATGATTAAACCTCTTTGCCAAAAATAACTCCTCCAATCGTGTGATAGGTGGTTAGTGGGAAAACCACGTTTAATCAGTTAAACAAACTGATTAACTATTAATTAATTAATAATTCCAAAAATTAATAATTAATTAATTAATTAGTTAAATTAACTAATTAATTTAATATAACTTATATAAAACATATTTATATAAATTTTCCCACAAAACCTATAGTTTCAATGTAATTCAATTAAATCAAATTTAATTAAATTAAATTAAAACAAATAATTAATTAATTCACCAATTAATTAATACTATAATTAAATATCAAATATTTAATTATATTTCTCTCAAACCAACTATAGTATTAATGTACATCTAATGCACATTAATTATAACCTATAGTTTTAATATGAATCCAATTCACATTTTTAATCTTAATATTCGAATCCATTCGAATATTCAACTCTCCCTTAGAAATTTTACCTCAACACCCTAAATGAACTACCGGTGGGACCTAATGGACCTACAGATCAGAAGCTCCAACGATATAAGATTAATTGGCTAAACTCATTAACCAAATTAATCAATATTCGTTAACTGCGGTTCACTCCACTATAGAACCACAGTTGTACTCTTCTCACTGTAGATATATTTCTGTGTCCACGGATTTTGACCAATACCAGCAAGTTAGTCCTTCACATGTGTTCGTACCCCAGCTAGGTCAAATTACCGTTTTACCCCTAGGTTACCTCTACATCCTTAAGTCCCAGTGCTCCTCTAATGAACAACCTGTTTGAGGTCCAACCAACAAACAGAAGTCCCTCTCGTGCCATAGAGAAGGCAGAGCCCTTTGTTCAAGTCCCGGAGACACCACTTAAGAGAACACACCTCTACTTACCCTAATATCGGGAATGAGTGAATTCCTTCTTGTGTGATTATGTTCCCAGCTCCTCACTCGGTCTTGTCCCCAAAATGATAGGTTTATTGAGTCGGCGTGTAGGCCACTCTCACCCATACAAATCAAAGGACAATCCCTCATGAACAGGAGTCCATAATCCACTCAAGATTGAGACTAAGTTGCCTAGGTCATCCTAGTGAAATAGAAACCTATCTAGTCAACGGTGTTACGGCTAGTGGTTAACTATTTCGTGGTCCGATCTTATGCAAACTCATTGCACAGGATACCCCCACTCGCATGTCCTCTACATGAACGCGTTAGATCATTGCGTTTGTATCATAATACAAAGTGGGTCATATCCATAGTGTCAACAAGATAAGGTACCCAACCTTATCCCTATACTATAGACCCTTTAGGCTGTAACTTGAACAACGATCCCTGTATGTCCCCACATACTAGTTCAAGTCTCATACTAACAACCTAGGATGTTCAGTTTATTGGATTAGGGTTATTTAGGCAAGATACAATACAAACAATAATAATACAAGAAATATTATTTTATTAATGTTCGGTCAAAAGTTTACATTTACTATCCACGAGTTTTAGGGCATAAAACCCTGAAGGGAATAAAAGTCCCCACGCAGCGGAAGCGCATCGATTGGACCTTACGCCGTATATTAATTAACATTAAAATACCGTTACGATAACTCAAACAAAACTTTAAACTAACTTTAAAGTCGCTGTAAAACGGTTTAAACATGCTAGAATAAATCTAAATTTATTTTAAAAAACTTTTCTAACGAAAAGAGGAAGAACCGTTACAAACCTCCGTTGTAGACTTGACCGTTCTTCGCCAACGACGCTCCAACGAACGAAAACGCAGCAGCCTTCTCGCCTCTTGATCGCTGGATTTTCTTCTTTGAATGACACAATAACCACAGAGGTTACACCGGTATGTCTCTAAGTCTAGGAGGCCAAAGACTTGTGGGAGTCTTTCTCTAAGAGGGAGGCTAGAGAGAATTCTAGGTCTTGTCTTTCAAGAGTGTCAAGTGTCATGACCAATTAGGTCTAGTGTTCTATTTATAGAAGAGAGGCCATGAATAAAATATTCAATTAAATCAATCTTTTCCAAAATTGATTCAATCTTATTCCTTAATTAATCAATCATGATCAATCAATTCCCCAATTGATTAATCTTTTCCATAAATGCCTAATTTCTTCCATAAGTAATTAGATCATTCCCATAAATGATTAATCACTTCATTAAGTGATTAATTATTTACATAATTGATTAATTCATGGTTAATGAATTCTTTAATTAATTAACCACCAATTAAATATCACATATTTAATTTCCGGCCTTGAATTAATTAATTTTGCCCAAACACTTTTAGGACTTAAATTAATTAATTCTTTCAATCTTCCATAAATTTATATTTGAACTTCTTCAAATATTAATTTCTCTCATAATAATATATCAATATATATTATATTTATTTCCCTTAGTAAATTGAACATTTTCAATTTACATTTAATTACTTAGTTGCCTCAAATTACTTTACGAGCTACCAGTGGGACCTAATGGACCTGCAGATCAGAAGCTCCAACGATGTGAGATTAATTGGTTAAACTCATTAACCACAATAATCAATATTCGTTAACTGTGTGTACATTCCACTATAGACTCACAGTTGCACTCTTCTCACTGCAGACATATTTTCTGTGTCCACGGAACTTAGACCAATATCGACTAGTTAGTCCTTCACGAGTGTCCGTAACACCAGCTGGGTCAAATTACCGTTTTACCCCTGGGTCACCTCTATTTCCTTAAGTACCAATTCTCCTCTAATGAACAATCTGTTTATGGTCCAACCATCAAACAGAAAAACCCTCTCGTGCCATTGAGAGGGTAGGGCCCTTTGTTCAAGACTCGGAGTAACCACTTAAGGGAACACTCATCTGCTTTCCTAAAGTCGGGAAGGAGTGAATTCCATCTTGTACGATTATGTTCCCAGCTCCCCATTCGATCTTGTCCCCAAAGTGGTAGGCTTATTGGCCACTCTCACCCATAAAAATCAAAGGACAATCTCTCATGAGTAGGAGTCCATAATCAACTCAGGATTAAGACTAAGTTGTCTAGGTCGTCCTAGTGAAAATAGAAAACCAACTAGTTAACGGTGTTATAACTAGTGGTTACTATTTCGCGGTCCGGTCTTATGAAAACTCATTGCATAGGATACCCCCACTCGCATGTCTCCTACACGAACGCGTTGGATCGCAGCGTTTGTATCAAATACAAAGTGGGCCGTATCCATAGTGTTGCCAGGATAAGGCACCCAGTCTTATCCCTATACTATAGACCTTTTAGGCTGTTTCTTGAACAATGATCCCCATATGTCGCTACATATAGTTCAAGACTCATATTACAGCCTAGGATGTCTAGTTTATTGGATTAGGGTCAAATAGTGCAATATTTAACAATAACATTTTATTGTAGAAACTAAATAACACTTTATTAAATACAAGTATATAATTTGTTTACATTCACTATCTACGAGTTTTAGGGCATAAAACCCAACAAACTCCCACTTGAACTAAAACTCTAGTTTAGTGGGATGTACAACAATCTATTCAATAGTGGGTGTACAAATACATGTATAAAACATGTACAATGTACAAATACAATAAACTAGGCCATCACTATACCCATTGGTATCACTATACCCATTGTATGATGGTATCACTATACCCATTGTATAATGGTATCACTATACCCATTAATGGTATCATTATACCCATTACATTTCTCCCACTTGCCCTAGATTTCATCTTTGTACATAACTCGTAGACCTAGACCTTCTAGATGACCCTCATACCCTTTAGCCGAGAGAGTCTTCGTGAATATTTCAATTTAATTCAATGTGTGTGTGCTTGTCTTGGGTTGGAAAGTTCTTATGAATTTGCCACAACACCACTGTATCACTATAAAGTCTGATGGGCAAGTTCACATTTGGAACACATTCCAAATCAGTCAAGAACTTTCTAAGTCTTACAATCTCTATCGCTGCTTCACAAGCAACTATATTTTTGGCTTATATGGTCAAGACTGTAATTTTGCCACATTATAGCTCCTTTGTAAAGTTTGACCATGGACACTGATTGATATGTGCTGACTATCCCTACATCATCACAGATGTCAGGCCTTGTGCAGAGCATTGCATACATTATGCTGCCCACAGCGGAGGTTTAGGAAATCTGTCTCATATTTTTAATCTCTTGAGGTGTCTTAGGCCACTATTCCTTAGACAAATGAACCCCATGCTTGAAATACAATAAGTCATTCTTGGAGTTCTGCATCGAATATTGGGACAACATGTTGTCAATATACGTTGCTTGAGACAGGGCTAGCGTTTTGTTCTTCCGATCCCAGACTATTAGGATTCCAAGAACATATTCGACCTTTCCAAAATCTTTCATTTGGAATTGGTCCGCTAGCCATCCTTTATGTCAGACATATATCCTTATCAGTCTTAAAATCCATGTCAGTGTATCCTGTAAGGATCAAATCCTTAGTCCTATACACGAGCATATAGTTCATCTTTCTCCTCAGATACTTGAGGATATTCATAACGGTTTTCCAATGATCAAATCTTGGATTAGATTGGTACTTACTGACAATCCCTATTGCATAGGTCATTTGTCTCATGTCCTCAACTTCTTGAGGTGTCTCAGGAAACCGTTTCTTAGACAAAATGAATTCCACGCCTGAAAGGTAGAGAACCCTTCTTGGAATTCTGCATCTAACATCTCGTAGATATAAGACACTTGAGATAATGCTAGCTTTTTGTTCTTACCGTTCCTAACGATTTTGATCGGAAGAACAAACTTAGCTTCTCCAAATTTTCATTTGGAATTGAGCTACTAGCTTATTTTACTAGTCAGTAATAAGATAACCTACATCATTCCCAATGACTAGGATATCAATTACATACAACACTAATAAAGTTACTGAACTATTGACGATCTTCTTGTAAAGACAAGATTCATCAATATTCTTGATTAAAGCCAAAAGATTTTATCACAGTATCAAATCTTATATTCCAAGATCGAATTGCTTAGGTCAACCCATGAATGGATCACTTAAGCTTGCAAACCCCTTTTTGCTTCTGATCTTGCTAAATGAATCATTCTGCTTGAGACATGTAGATACTCTTCTCAAGATTACCATTCAAAAGTGTAGTCTTGACATCCATTCTAAATGGACAAAAGTTCTAATAGACTTCAACATGACGACAGGAGATAAGACTTTCTTACAGTCCCCTGTCTCTGGATATAACCCTTTTGCCATAAGTCTAACCATAAGATTATGTCTCGTTTCTTCTTATAGATTCATTTGTAATCCATTGGTGTTACCCCATTAGATAGATCTACAAGATTCTAGATGGAATTGAAATCACATATTTCAATTCCGGATCCATCGCTTTAATCCAATTGGTTCTTGTTAACATCATTTATTGCCTTGCTCTAAGACAATGAATCCTCTAAATCATCATCAGGTTTGACGATCTGGGCTTCAATTAAACCCATGTAATGGTCAGATTGTAGGACAATCCTCCCACTATATTGAGGCACTCTCAACTCTTTGAGATAGATGTAACTAACCAGTTGTATTGGCCTTATCAACAACTCTTGTTAAAGGTCCAACATCATCAACAACCCTTGTTCCCTTATCAACAACTCTTGTTGATATTTTGTAACTTCATCAGTTAATTTACTTAAAACGAACTTATTTTGTGGCTTATTATTTCTTATGTGGTCTTCTTCTGAGAATGTAGCATTTGTCGATACAAATTCTTTATTCTCTTGCGGATTGAAGAAGAATTCACATCTCTCGTTTTCATGGGGTAGCCTACGAATAGGTATATTATTTGAACAGTGTTCCAATTTCTTTTGGGTTTGACACAATCACATGTGTTGGACTCCCCAAAAATAACGTAAACTACTTTTACGTCTTATCCACATTTCAAAAGATGTTTCACAAACACTTTTGATGGAACGTTGTTCGAAATATGTGCTGCAGTCAACACTGCATGACCCCAAAAAAACGAGTCAGGCAAATGAGCATAGCTCATAATGAATCGATTCGTATCCAATAGGATTCTATTTCTCCTATCTAATACACCGTTTCCTTAAGGTGTTTCGGGTTTAGTTGAGATGTAATTCCATGTTCTATCAAATAGTCTTGGAATCTCAAGTCTCATCTACTCTACACCTCGATCAGATCGAAGTGTTTTTAACAACTCACCTAACAAGTTTCCAACTTCTGTCTCAAACCATTTTGAATTTCTCAAGAGCTTTAGACTTAAGTTGCATTAGGTTGAGATACCCATACCTTGCATAATTATCTATAATATAGATAAATTATTCATGCCCTCCCACTGCTTTAACATATTAGACCTCAAAGATCCAAATGTACTAGCTCTAAGGGCTCTTTGGCTCTCTTATCTCTTTTCCAGTAAAAGATCTATTAGTCATATCGTCCATAAGACATGACTTTATTGGTATTAGAGAGTGTTCTTCTAACTATCTTAGAAGTATACTCAAGACTAAGCTCTCAATCATATTGAGATCATAACTAGCCTAACACCTTAAGAACCAAAGAAAGGTATTTCCTTTAGGAGAAATCTTTTGCCTTTCATTTCTTTGATTAGTAGCATCCACAAGCAACACAGTGTTCATGACTACCTTAATCTTGATTAGTCTTTAAAAACGTTTATGTTATTTTTCCAGTTCAGCTGAACAAAAGTTAACTCCCTTTCTTGAAATGAACTGCATTAGCAGAGAAAGGTAAAGAGTAACATTGTTCCAGCCAATACGATACAGAAATCAAATTTCTAGGAATTATATACACATTATCTAATAATATGTATTTGCTCCCACTGGAAAAAAATAACTTGACGTTCCCCATTGCTACAGTCAAGACAACCTCTCTAATTCAAAATTTTGAGAGTTATCTCAATAGCATGAAGCTATTGCCAGGAATTCATTCCTTTTAATAAGAAGAACAACCGTAATTTGTGACTATGAATCAAGTATTCGGGTAGAATCATCATTCTTCACAAATTACGCTTCCAAGACTAGTAAATCGAATTTACTGTCTTTGGACAGGTCTTCCTTGACTGAGTAAGGCTCAATGTCACATTCATTAATAACACTTCTTAATGAATTAAACATTTTTGGGCATGAGAACATTTCTCTATCAAGACTAATCTTACAATATTGGCCACAAATTAGTCGTTTAAATTTGTTGTATAATCACCGTTATTAATAAAATGAGCGTAAGACTATGCACATATGAAAACATTGAATTGTTGAAATAACAAATCACTTGATTATTTATCGCACTAACCCATTACAAGAGCAATACAAACAATTGCATACAATCCAATCAATTTAGCAAAACAGACAATCACAGAACCCTAAAACTATCGATTTAGTTTTGCAACGACGTTTCAGAGGTTTAGAATACCAACCACCGAAGGGTGATCAGGTACTCCTCCTTTGAAATGAGACACCTCTCAGCTAATTCTAATTCCAGAATAACTCATATTCCTATAGACATTAGCCACCGTTGTTCGGTCAAGGATTTGTTAACACTTTTAACTTATCCTCGTAAGTGTAACCCTCCCACTTTCAGATCTCAGAGGCACGCACCAACAGGCTACCAAAGGGAAAGACAACTGTTGGTGATTAGCCTAAGAGCTCCTATCCTTTTCAGGAGTTCACGATGTTCCGAATACTATGACCAGGCCCTCCGAAGGGATGGATGCGCCAGGGCAACCTGCAGGCGGATCATAGGACTCTCACGGTGTGAACTATGGGCGGAGACCGAGGGATACGTTGACACGTGTCCCGCTCCCACTTACTCTAGACATTTTTCCCATTCACCTTGATATTGATCCATGCAAACACTTTCCGAAGGGAGGCCGCTCCTAGGGCGACTCGAAGCCGAGCATGAATCTCACGTTGTGAATATAGGGACGTAGGAGCAAAACTTGATTTAAATCTCGTTTTGTAATTTTCCTCCCACTGAAAATGTCCTAAGGTTAATATAGGGTTGTTTAACTTAGATAGAATTCGGCTAAGTCAATCTATCTAAGTCTGATCCTATTATAACAATTATGGAAAGGATTCAACTGCAATCTTTTGGGTGAATTAAACTTCTTTTAATAAACCCAACATTGCAAGTCAACATTACTATGGTTAATTCAACTCAATCCGGTTAGTTCCCAGGTAGGAGGTGTTCCGTAAACCGTCAACTTAAATACCCCCAACCTTAGACAGAACTTTACCGTGAGAGTTGCCTTATAACCTCAGTAATGTAAGGTCTTTACTCTAAAGATCTAGGTGTATTAAACACTTTTAATAAACCTAGTGACATTGCATGCTAACATTTAACTATGATTAATTCAACTCCGGTATTCCAGGTCAGTTCCCAAGTAGGAGGTGTTCCGTAAACCGTCAACTTAAATACCCCCAGCCTTAGACAGAACATTACCGGTGGAGTTCCCTTATAATCATAGCAATGTTTTTCCTACTTAGTAAATTAAAACTATTTTTAATTCTAAGTAAGAAAAGATTCTAATCCTATTAGAAATCGATCTAGGTCTAATTAATTTTAAACAATTTAAAATTAATCCAATTTATCCTATGATCTTATGATTGCATGCAAATCTTGATTATAGATTGACGGTTTCTAATCATTAATATTGAAGAACTATTTCAAATTTTAATGATTAATCCTATAATCAAGAATCTAGGGTTTAATTCATTCAACAATCTCATTCAAATTAAATAATTAAACCACACTAATTGCATGAATAATATAACAATTATATTATTAACTATGGATGTTTCATGCTTCATGCAATTTTGATTTTCTTTTATTATAACAATTATAAGCCAATCAAGAAAATCAATCAAGCATGCTTCATTCATCACATTAAACATAACTATTTATATTTAATTTAAGTAATGACATGCTTCATGCTTTCCAATTTTTTTCATATAAATTAATATACACTTCTATTAAAAAATATGAAAACAAATCCATGCATTTAAACATACATTATAACAATTTATAATATATAAAAAAATGCATGAGCATGTTTATAACCTAAGGTGGGATTAAATAATCTATATGACATCCATAAAGCATATAAATAGCAATTGAACCGGTTAATTTTGGCCCCTAGGATAAAATAAAGCATTAAATTACATTAATTTAGCTAAATTCTATCCTAAAAAATCCATGTACAGCTCCGGAATTGGCCTAGACAGCACGAACCGCCCCGAACCACCTCGAACCGGCCTCCAAAATCACGAACCATGCCAAAAATTGGCTGAACCGGACCAAATAGGTCCCAGCCCAGCCGAACCGGTCCGAACCGGACCGGTTACACCTTGAACCGCGCCTTTTGAAACCCTAGGTCGCGCCTCCATCGTGACAGCGTCGAGACGCTGTGTTGATTAGCGTCCCGACGCTGTGCGTTTTCCATATCTGGCGCCTGCGTAATCGAGACAGCGTCGAGACGCTGTTGAGGTAGCGTCCCGACGCTGTGTGCTTTCCTTACTGAGCGCCTTCGGTATCGAGACAGCGTCGAGACGCTGTTGAAGGAGCGTCCCGACGCTGTTGCGTCTGGAGGCAGAATCTGGGCAAAACAGCAACGATTTCTTCGATTTCGGCCCCGATTTCAGCGACGATTGTTCCGATTTTCATCTCATAAAAACCTATTCTAGACCCGGACTTACATAGGACTCGATTTTACATAATATACCCGAAACACCGGGCCTTACATGATCAAAATCACATAAAAATAAAATCTATGGCCATAAAATTAACCCAAACAGTTCAATGCAAACCGAACATACAATATGCATAAATCCCACCTATTAGAGCCTATCGCAACTTTTAAAATTAATTAATAGGGACAACGATGGCTCTGATACCAATTGAAGGGAATAAAAGTCCCCACGCAGCGGAAGCGCATCGATTGGACCTTACGCCGTATATTAATTAACATTAAAATACCTTTACGATAACTCAAACAAAACTTTAAACTAAATTTAAAGTCGCTGTAAAACGGTTTAAACATGCTAGAATAAATCTAAATTTATTTTAAAAAACTTTTCTAACGAAAAGAGGAAGAACCGTTACAAACCTCCGTTGTAGACTTGACCGTTCTTCGCCAACGACGCTCCAACGAACGAAAACGCAGCAGCCTTCTCGCCTCTTGATCGCTGGATTTTCTTCTTTGAATGACACAATAACCACAGAGGTTACACCGGTATGTCTCTAAGTCTAGGAGGCCAAAGACTTGTGGGAGTCTTTCTCTAAGAGGGAGGCTAGAGAGAATTCTAGGTCTTGTCTTTCAACAGTGTCAAGTGTCATGACCAATTAGGTCTAGTGTTCTATTTATAGAAGAGTGGCCATGAATAAAATATTCAATTAAATCAATCTTTTCCAAAATTGATTCAATCTTATTCCTTAATTAATCAATCATGATCAATCAATTCCCCAATTGATTAATCTTTTCCATAAATGACTAATTTCTTCCATAAGTAATTAGATCATTCCCATAAATGATTAATCACTTCATTAAGTGATTAATTATTTACATAATTGATTAATTCATGGTTAATGAATTCTTTAATTAATTAACCACCAATTAAATATCACATATTTAATTTCCGGCCTTGAATTAATTAATTTTGCCCAAACACTTTTAGGACTTAAATTAATTAATTCTTTCAATCTTCCATAAATTTATATTTGAACTTCTTCAAATATTAATTTCTCTCATAATAATATATCAATATATATTATATTTATTTCCCTTAGTAAATTGAACATTTTCAATTTACATTTAATTACTTAGTTGCCTCAAATTACTTTACGAGCTACCAGTGGGACCTAATGGACCTGCAGATCAGAAGCTCCAACGATGTGAGATTAATTGGTTAAACTCATTAACCACAATAATCAATATTCGTTAACTGTGTGTACATTCCACTATAGACTCACAGTTGCACTCTTCTCATTGCAGACATATTTTCTGTGTCCACGGAACTTAGACCAATATCGACTAGTTAGTCCTTCACGAGTGTCTGTAACACCAGCTGGGTCAAATTACCGTTTTACCCCTGGGTCACCTCTATTTCCTTAAGTACCAATTCTCCTCTAATGAACAATCTGTTTATGGTCCAACCATCAAACAGAAAAACCCTCTCGTGCCATTGAGAGGGTAGGGCCCTTTGTTCAAGACTTGGAGTAACCACTTAAGGGAACACTCATCTGCTTTCCTAAAGTCGGGAAGGAGTGAATTCCATCTTGTACGATTATGTTCCCAGCTCCCCATTCGATCTTGTCCCCAAAGTGGTAGGCTTATTGAGTCGGCGTATTGGCCACTCTCACCCATACAAATCAAAGGACAATCTCTCATGAGTAGGAGTCCATAATCAACTCAGGATTAAGACTAAGTTGTCTAGGTCGTCCTAGTGAAAATAGAAAACCAACTAGTTAACGGTGTTATAACTAGTGGTTACTATTTCGCGGTCCGGTCTTATGCAAACTCATTGCATAGGATACCCCCACTCGCATGTCTCCTACACGAACGCGTTGGATCACAACGTTTGTATCAAATACAAAGTGGGCCGTATCCATAGTGTTGCCAGGATAAGGCACCCAGTCTTATCCCTATACTATAGACCTTTTAGGCTGTTTCTTGAACAATGATCCCCATATGTCGCTACATATAGTTCAAGACTCATATTACAGCCTAGGATGTCTAGTTTATTGGATTAGGGTCAAATAGTGCAATATTTAACAATAACATTTTATTGTAGAAACTAAATAACACTTTATTAAATACAAGTATATAATTTGTTTACATTCACTATCTACGAGTTTTAGGGCATAAAACCCAACAAACCCAACATCAAATTGGCATTAATTTGAGGAAATTAACAAGGTTTTGATCCAACATGAAGTCCATGAGATGCTGAGGAGGTGAAAAGACCAAAGCGGAGCACTCAAACCTCGAAAACAACGTCAAATGGAGTAAAATTGATGCAACCAAATTGGGAGACCCGAGAGGTAGCAACGAGATGCTACCTCACAACATCTCGACACTACGAATACAAGAGGCACGCCCAGACACCGTTAGCGTCTTGACGCTGCCTCGTTATTTAAGTTACTACTTTCGCCGATTTAGGTCATACATTAGCCGTTTGCTCTCGTTCTAGTCGTGTTCTTCTCCGATTCTCTTTGTTTTCTTTAGTTTAGATTAGCTTTAGGGAGGTTAATCGAGTCTTGGGCTTAGATTATGCTTGTCTATGGTCGTCTAAGTGTCGTTCTCTGAAGTTGGAACCTTGGATTTGTAAGTACACGTTGGTTTTTATGAGATTTCTAGTATTTCTGTGTTGAATAATGTATGATTTATTTGCTGATTTGTGATTTTAGATTCCTGGTCATTGTACTTGCATGTAGTATGTTAGATTGACGCCCTAACTCGCAGCTTGCATGTTAGTAAATAGCTAAGAAATTGAAATCCACGTCGCGAATGGAATTTTAATTGTAGTTAGCATATAGACCGATGCATGGGCACGAGTCCCAAGAGTAGTTCTCTGACTTTGTAGTTTGCAAGATAGGTCTAGGGTCTAAATCTCTGTTTGTAATTAATTTAGGTTTTCCCTATTTAAAAGCGAGCATTTTAGCCTAGAGCAACGATTAGTTAATGTAACGTCTGAATTTAGGATAATTGAGAATGGTTTGTGAGAACCCAAAAACGCCTTGGATGGGAATTTTTTCAGCAAGGAGATTGTTGTATTTTGAGAGAAAGAGAGGAAAAACACAGAGAGATTTTTTTTTTCTCTTCCTTTTTGGTGTGAATGGAGATAATGGGAGGCGAATTGGGTAATCCCTCTTCATTTCACGATAAGTGAGGACGGAGTTATTACCGTACTTAATCTCATCCGTTGGATCTAATCCAAAATGATCTTGCCCATCAATCAATTAAATAATAAATATTTAATTAATTTAATTTAATCAATATTAATTAAATGAATTATAATATAAAGTGTTTAATTCAATTTGAATCATATTCAATTGAATTAAATTGGTCATTCAATTAATTCTATTAATTGAATCCACATTAATTAAATATCAAATATTTAATTAATTTTATAATTGAATCATATTCAATTTTATCTCTCTCATTTAACCTATAGTTTTAATGTGCATCAAAATGTACATTAATATAAACTATAGTATTAATTTGATTAAATCACATTTAACCAAACTAAATTAAATTATTTAATTCCCCAATTAATTAATTCATGAATTAATCAAATATCACATATTTAATTAAATTCATAGTTCTCTCGTTAATTAATTTTGAATCATATCCAAAATTAATTATAAAGTTTAATTCTTTAATTAAACTTTATACTATAATGTATCTCCATACATTATATTAATTCTCTTTAATACCAAGACTAAATTATCTCAAAACCCGTTATGAGCTAGCAGGTGGATCTAATGGACCTACAGATCAGAAGCTCCAACGATACGAGATTAACTTGCTAAACTCATTAACCAAGTTAATCAACGTTCGTTAATTGTGGGTCACTCCACTAAAGACCCACAACTGCACTCTTCTCACTATAGAATATTTTTGTGTCCACGGATATCAACCAATGCAGTAAGTCAATCCTTCATGTGTGTTCGTAACACCAGCTGGGTCAAATTACTGTTTTACCCCTGGGTTACCTCTGGATCCTTAAGTACCAGTGATCCCTCTAATGAACAAGTTGTTTAGGGTCAAACCACTAAACAAGAGTTGCTCTTGGGTCAGGAGAGGATGACGCGTCTTTGTTCAAGCCCTGGAATCAGCCCTTAAGGGAACACACATCTACTTGCCCCAATAGGGGAATGAGTGAATTCCATCTTGTACTGTTATGTTCCCAGCCTCCATTCAGTCTTGTCCTTGAAATGGTAGGATTATTGAGTCAGCGAACAAGCCACTCTTACTCATACAAATCTAAGGACAATCCCTCCTGAAAGGAGTTCATAACAGACTCAGGATTGAGATTGAGTTACCTAGGTCATCCTATTGAAATAGAAACCTAAACTAGTCAAGGACGTTACATCTAGTGGTTACTATTTCGCGGTTCGGTCTTATGCAAACTCATTGCATAGGATACCCCCACCCGCATGTCACCTACATGGATGCTTTGGATCATTGCATCTGTATCAGATACAAGGTGGGTCGTATCACATAGTGTCACCAGGATAAAATACCCAACCTTATCCCTATGTTATAGACCATTTAGGTTGTTGCTTGGACACCGATCCCCGTATGTCCCCACGTGCTAGTCCAAGTTTCATTTAAAACAACCTTGGATCTTAGTTTATTGGATTTAGGGTTTATTAATGCAAACTCAATTATTCAATAACCAAATTATTGAATCACTCAAATAACGCTTTATTGAGATCGATCGATTAATTTGTTTCATTTACTATCAACGAGTTTTAGGGCATAAAACCCAACAACGTCAACAATCCAAGGTAAAAAACTCAATTTCTTTAATTTTAAGTTATTTTCGTTTAATTGTGCAAATTTTGGATTAAAAAGAAAAGGTTAGCAGGTGGAAAGTTAATTATGTAGCTAGGGTGGCAGTTATGTAAATAGAATGATTTTAGAGCCAAGCCCAAGCCCAAGAGTTTTTTTTAAGATGGTGCGGAGCCCTAGGCCTCCATCAACTCCACCTTCCTCTCATCTTCTCCACATTCTAGCCCTTTCTTCTTCAGTTTTTTTTTCTTTTTTTTTTCTTCCCAGTTGCCTCCTTCCTAAGCAGTAGCGTCAGTGGTTGTGGCGACAAGCTTTTCTAGCGGTGGGTGTTCCGACATGGGTTTGTAGTGTCTGTTTGGCATAAAAGGGGCGGTTTCTGACAGATTTCGGCACATGTGTTGCTCGGCCAGTAGTGTTTTTTGTATGGGTCTTCTGCCTTGGGCATTTTTCCGGAGAGGCACGGTGAGCCACGCGCCGTCTCCAATGGCGGTTCTTCTGGCAAGCAGCAGTGCGAGTGTCCTTCGCAGATTCAGTCAGTGGTGTGCGTTCCAGCAGGCGTGGGTTTTCAGGCGGGTTCGACTGTAGCTCCTTCAAACATGCTAGCGGCGAGTCACGTCGCATCCCCCTCTGAGCTTCATCGTTCGTGTGTAACAGATTGGTGAGCAACAAGTTCTTTAGCTCGGACAACAAGCTTCCCTTCCAATTGTTGGTGATTTGGGTAGGGGGTCTTTGAATTCATTTGATTTCGAGTGTATTCGGCCATGGGTAAGTGAACTTTAAAGCAATTTTGGAATGATTTTTTTCCTCATAATGAAATGCCCATGATGGATTGGATCTTGATTTTAGGCACCCATAGATTAGAGCTTGGATTGCTGAGATTAAGTCGATTTGGAACTTGGACAGCAAAAGTCGACTTCGTTTGGGTAAGTTTCAACCTCTTTAAACTAAGTTGGGCCTAATGGAAGTGATTGAAGTTGGAGGCCTTTAAATTTTAGATCCTAGCGTGTGAATTAGATTGGTTGGTTCGTGATCGTGATCGGCGTTGCTGGAGTTAAAGTGGAGTTTTACATCAAAGATTCATAAGCCAAGGTAAGTGGCTTTATTCTTGAAGTTGTTAGTTGGGAGCGCATGTTTGACTTCCCCAAAATTCATGTGTTTTATGAGTTGTTTTGAATATGTATATGTTTAAGAAAAATTGTTAAAGTATGGATTATTTAAGTATGAAATTTATTATGAATGTTTGCAAATGTTAGATTTGAATTCTTTTAAAAGTGGTGGTCTCTTGAGATTTTTATATGATGCATGAATTTATACGACCTTTAAGCTGCTTCTAAAATTTAGAAAGTGTACATGAAATTGATGTACTTTAAGAGATGCCTACACAGGATTTAGGGACATGAAATTGATGTACCTGAGTCGAGGTTTGTGAAATTGGCGTCCCTCCATAGGCGACCCATGAAATTGATGTGTCTAGGATATGCATGAAATTGATGTATATCCCATATTTAATAAGTTTAAGATAAAATTCAAAGCCACTAAAATATATTTGTTGTTGATTTTAGAAACGTACATATGCGTGACCCAACCTCAACAGTAGGGTCACTTACTGAGTATTTTAAATACTCATTATTTTCTAAAATGTTTTCTTTTAGGTAAAGGCAAGGCAAGTGATGGGCGATTGATGAGAACCCTTAGGGGAGGATTATGACTCTTGAACTTCATATTTTCTTCCGCTTTAAGAACTTTGTTTTACTTTATTTTGATTTGTAAACTTGTTTGAGAAATTTTTAGAGGCCGTGTATGTTTATAGTTTGGAAATTATTTAGGAATATTTTAAACCTTTAAAATGAGAGATCCCGAATAAAAGTTTTACTTTGAGGTTTTTACTTAAATTGGTGTTTATGTTATAAAATGTTTTTATTTAAAAATGCCTCCAAAGCATGCATGTAGTAATGTCCCGGATAGGCTCTTGTAAGGAATCGGGTTGTTACAGTTAATTTGTTTATCACGACCAGATTAAATAATTAATTAATTGGATGTTGGTTCGACGGATTAGTCGGGTTAGTGCTCTAGGGGTAGCTTGGTCTTAATGCAATTATTTAATTGATTAATCTTAACAGGCTAGTAGGGGTTAATTAATTAGTAATTAGTAATGTAATCGAAATATGATGAGATCGAGTCAATTGATTTAGAGTACCAATTAGGCATCATGCAATTAAATTATTAATTTGATAGTCAATGAATAAAAACAAATGTACTGAAATTCGAGTGTCTCTATAGTGATCACCAAGGTGAGATTAACCAACTGCCTTTTTAATTTCTGTTATTTAATTTTCTGTCATTTACTTTCTACATTTTATTTTTCCTTGCATTTAAATCCTTTCCTCTTCAACCCCCTTCTGTGACCACAAACACAAAAGCGATTAGAGATAAACCAATTGTTTCCTGTGATCGACCCCGACCACTACTACTGCAAAGTAGTTTAGTGATCGGTGAATATAAATTTATTTGGCACTTGGAGCTTTGACTACTCCGACCCGTCAGTTAGTTATTTATGGAAAATTGGGTGAATGGACTAAAATGAAACGAAATCCAAACCTCATGGGCTAAATTGTCGAGTTTGAAAACTCAGGGATCAAAATGAAATCTAACCCAAACCTCAGGGACTAAAAGTATATTTTTTCCAAGATTTTACGAACATGACTGCAAGCTTTGAAAAGAAAAAGAGTGTGATAGTTGACCTATTAAAAAAAGGAGTATGATTATTGAAATGAAGAAGATGTCATCTCATTTTGTCACATCACAGTTCAATCACCCTAAAAATTATAAAATTAATATATTTTACCGTATATTACTAATCCAATCACTATGTAATTGTCATGTCACTTTTTCAATAGTCAACTAACGGTTAACTGTGCTTAGGGACCTTTTAGAACCTTTTTCTCAAACCTCACAGAATAAAAATGTTCATTTTGAAACTTCAGAGGAAGTAAACAGACACCAACCCCAAATCATATGGGCCAAAAATATATTTTTCTCTTTTTATTTTGATGAAACTAGATGTTTGATGTTTTCGGTCCCATTAGTTTTTTTTTCTTTCTATTTTTAAAATTACATTTGTTTCTTCCCAATTTCTTTACTATGATTTCAACTTTCTTTAAAAAAAATTATGAATTCTAAGCCAAATTCCAAAAACAAAAATAAGTGTTTAAAAACTACTTTGCTTTCAAAGATATGTTTGGATTTTGAAAATATTTTTTGAAAGTAGATAACAAAACAAGGAAACTAATAGGTAGAAATAATATTTATAAGCTTAATTTTGAAACCTTTTTTATTTTATTTTTTATTTTTTTATTTTCAGTTTTCGATTTTCTGTTTTTGAAAATTATGTTTGTTGCCTCATGTGTTTTGACAATCTTCCTACCTTCCTTTAAAGACACATTTGAATCCTAAGCCAAATTTTAAAAACAAAATCAAGTTTTTCAAAACTTTTTTTTTTCAAATTTTGGTTTGATTTTTTAAAAGGTTTTTAAAAAGTAGGCAATAAAACAAAAAAAACCTTATTTTTGATTGGTGTGAATTTGTTTTAACATACCAGAAACCGGTTTGATTTGGTTCAATTTGAAATCCTACGTCCATAGTTTTTTATTATCATGTTTTCTTTCAAAGGAGATAAATCCTACGTCCATACTTGGTTATGAAAAATGTGGCAACTTAGATCCTATCTGATAATCATTTGGGCACCATTTGATAACCATTTGGTTTTTTGTTTTTGGTTTTTGAAAATTATGCTTGTTTTCTTCTAAACTTCTCTACCATGGCTTTCATCCTAGTTAAGGTTGCATTTGAATTCCTAGTCAAATTTAAAAAACAAAAACAAGTTTTTGAAAACATTTTTTTTTTGTTTCCAAAATTGGACTTAGTTTTTGAAAACAAGGTAGAAGATTGATACTAAAAAACCAAGAAACTTATAGGTGGAAGTATGTGTGTATAAACTTAATTTTCAAAAACCATAAACCAAAAACCAAATGGTTATCAAACGGGGCCTTGGTTTTTGGTTTTTGAAAATTATGCTTGTTTTCTCCCAATTTTCTTGCCGTGGTTGTCTTGTTAAGGAAACATTCAAATTCTTAGCCAAATTCCAAAAGAAAAAAAAAACAAGTTTTTGAAAACTATTTTTTTTTAGTTTTCAAAACTTGGCTTGGTTTTTGAAAACATGAGAAGAAGCTAAGATAGATGAAAAAAACGAAAAAAAAATTATAGGTAGAAGTAGTGTTTATAAACTTAATTTTCAAAAATAAATAACCAAAAACCAAAAGGCAAATGGTTATCAAACAAAACATTTAATAATTATAAATAAATGAAAGATAAGATAAAATTGCATCATTCTTCACGTTAAAGTGAGCATAGCTCCACGTTAATTGGCAAGTACTTCTTCCCTTGAGGTTGGAGGTATGAACCTCCATACCCCATATTTGTTGCACTAACAAAAAAAAAAAAAAAAAAAACTTGTTACTTTTTCATTTGTTAACGAAGAGATTTTTAGAAATTAGAATTCGTTCACCCTACATAAAATAATTATCAAAATAATATGTTTTTTCTTCTTTTTAGGTCAACGATTGCAAGGGTGAAGATGTCAAACAATGGATTTTTAAAAATGATAATATGTATTTTATGCACTAAGCTATATTCAAATTGTCAACACAAATAATATATTTATACTAACTTGTGGGGAAATATTCATGTTATTACTTTATTAATATACTTGAGAAAGGTGTTGTACATTCTACTATATATTTTAATTCAATAATACATGAGAGTAGGGATTCAAATTTGTTGATGCCAAAATCCGGACAGAAGACTCACCTGACCTTCACGTGACACTAATAGTGAATTTGTAGAAGTTGGAGAAGACGTGACCTGCAAGACCAGCAAGAACCGCTGCACACTGATGTGGTGTAGGCCACACCGCCTCCGATGCTTAAGTCAGAAAATCGAGGAGAAGCTAGAGAGTAAGGGAAAAAGTCGAGAGTAAAGTTTAAGAATCCTTCTTTAGTTATGAAGAGAGGTTTAAATACTTGCTCATCCTCCTAGGGTTTTTAGGAATTCGGAGGTGTTTCGGGACGAACCAGGCAAAACTGGAGTGGTCCGGGGCATCAGGTACCGAAGGGCGGTGATCAGGCTCGGCCTGCACAAGCGGGCTGAATGGTTGGCCTCGGCCTCATGCCGAGGCCGGCCATATTGGCCCGACCCTTTGGTCTGGTCTTCCTCTGGGTCCGCTTTCCGGTCCTACCTCTGTCCGATTGTCCTCGTCAGCTCCTAGTCCGTCAGTGTGGTCCAAAATTACCTATAACATTAAGCCCCCACTCTTGAATTGGGATTCAAATGCGACTTACTGCTATAGGTCGAACTTCTTAAGCCCGACTTAAGAGTACAACTCTTGTCTCGTGTTGACTTATGTATGACTTCTTTGTTATTCTGCAAGATAGGACAAACTAGACAAAGTAGAAACTCCCTGAATAGGGGTTATGTGAAATGGAAATGAGAAAAATGAGAGATTACAAAAGTGGTTAGAGGGCCTCTCTGGTCGGCCTCGAGGCCGAGCACAACATTTTCCCAGATCTAGGTACTTGGTCATTCAGAGTGCTTTATTCCAGATCCAGGGCTTATCCACAATTAAAAATAGGAGAAACAGAAGACTTCACAATCCTGCATTGAAAAGTTAATTTATGCAAAAGAAGAATGAGGGAGGAGACTAAGGTCAGCCTCGGCCTCAGGCCCCTGTTAGCTCAACACTTAGCCCACTGCATTCATACGTTAGTCCTTGTTGGAAAATAATGAGAGAATAAGCTAAAACATGTATTCATTGGTTATACATGTTAAGCTAATGTACCTTTTGTTTAACAGGGAGTGCATATCCCTTGTTACTTGTTTTTTGTTTAATAGGGAGTGCATATTCCCTTTGCAACCCCCAATCTCAGGTAAAGCTTCATTTAAACATAAAGTGTAGTTGGGTAAAGAGAAGAATACCTTTAGGGTTTATGCTCGGATTCGGCAAGATGTGCCCAACCAGATGAGTTGAGATAACCCGTGGCCTTGAGGAGGTTGTGGAGATGCTTCAACCTCTCTGCAGAAGTCGATTTCTTCCCAAGGGTGTGTACACTCTCTTGGGGACCTGGGGAGGTTGAGGACATGCGTCAACCTCTCTGCAGGAATTTAGTCTCTTCCCAAGGGAAAGTACAGAAGTTTGGCCTCTGTAAGAATCATTCTCGTCTGGCCACATGCGCCACATCCTATGTAAAAATGCTTTGCACAAACACAGTATAAAGAACTTTATTAAATTTGCAAGTGTCTGCATTGTACCATGGGGAAAAGCTATGGACATGTGTTATGCAAAATGAAAATAAATAAGCTTAAAAATAGCTCCACCGCTATTCATAACGTAATCCTAACTTGAATAAGTAAGAAAGGAAAGTCAAAATCATCGCAACATGACCATGATTATGATGGACTCGGTTTGTCCTTATTCCCAACCCCCCATTCAAAATGTGTATTCAATATCTTGGACATGCATTTTTTGAGTAAGGAAAAACTAACTTCGTACCTGGGCCTTTGAGGGTGGAGCTCGACCTTGGCCTCTAGATGGTCGACCTCGACCTTGGCATGAGGCCAACCGACTCCTCTGTGTTGTTCGCTTGCTCACTCCATAGTTGGGCTTATGTGCAGATTTGCCTGGCTCCTCTGTGTTTTCTGCTTGCTTGTTTTCCATCCCAATGGTGCATACACTCAGTCGGAGAAAACTTGGGGAGGTCGAGGAAATTCCCGAGCCTCTCTCAAGTGCTGCGATCATCCCAGTGGTGCGTACACTATGCTGGGGAAACTTGGGGAGGTCGAGGAAATTCCTAAGCCTCTCTTCAAGTGATGTGTTCATCCTGAGGGTGCGTAAACTCAGTCGGGGAAAACTGGGGAGGTCGAGAAAATTCCCGAGCCTCTCTTCAAGTGTTTTGTTCATCTCGAGGGTGTGTACACTCAGTCCGGGAAAACTTGGGGAGGTCGAGAAAATTCTCGAGCCTCTCTTCAAGTGCTGTGTTCATCCCGAGGGTGCGTACACTCAGTCGAGAAAAACTTGGGGAAGCCGAGGAAATACCCAAGCCTCTCTCCAAGTGCTGTGTTCATCCCAGGGGTGCGTACACTCTTCTGGGGAAACTTGAAGAGGTCGAGGAAATTCCCGAGCCTCTCTTCAAGTGTTGTGTTCATCCCAGGGGTGCGTACACTCTTCTGGGGAAACTTGGGGAGGTCGAGGAAATTTCTGAGCCTCTCTTCAAGTGTTGTGTTCATCTCAGGGGTGCGTACACTCTTCTGGGGAACCTTGGGGAGGTCGAGGGCATGCGTCAACCTCTCTTCAAGAATTTTTTTCATCCCAAGGGTGCATGCACTCAGTTGGAGACTTGGGGAGGTTGAGGACATGTGTCAACCTCTCTTCAAGAATTTTTCATCCCAAGGGTGCGTGTACACTCTGTTGGGGACCTGGGGAGGTTGAGGACATGCGTCAACCTCTCTGCAGGAATTTAGTCTCTACAATAATCATTCTCGTCTGGGAAAGTGCGGAAGTTTGACCTCTGCAAGAATTATTCTCGTCTGGCCATATGCGTCACATCCTACTTTTCGCAAAACACAATATAATAGCTTTTATTGAATTTGCAAATGTTCGTGCGTTTTACAGTGAGAAAAATGATAGACAATCTCTGTGTAAGATAAACATAAATAGAAAAAGCCATTGTTCTTGGTCGGCCTCGGCCTTCTTGCAGTGGTGGCGTTGCTTGCCACTTGTTTTTGTTGTGGCTACTGATAATAATTCTTCAAGTGTTCTGCATTCCATGGGTGTGGAGTTGGTTTTCCGTTTTTGTCAACCAAGGCATAGGTGTCAGGGCGGACCACTTTGCTAACTTGATAAGGTTCTTCCCATGCTGGTCCCAATGCACCTGCATTGGGATCTCTGGTGTTCTGCATGACTTTCCTCAGTACTAGATCTCCTTCCTTGAAAGTGCGCCTTTTCACTTTTGTGTTAGAATACCTGGCAATCCTGTTTTTATACTCTACAACCAGGAGTTGTGCCATTTCACGATGCTCGTCTAGAAGGTCCAAGTTTAACCTCATAGCTTCATCATTCCCCTGCACGCTGAACTGCTCTGTCCTGGGGGAGGGTATGCCAACTTCCACTAGAACTACTGCCTCTGCCCCGAATGAAAGGGAAAATGGCATTTCTCCTGTTGAGGTTCTAGCTGTCGTCCGATACACCCACAGTACGCGTGGGAGTTCTTCAACTCATAATCCTTTCAGCCCCTCAAGCTTCGTTTTCAGATTCTGCTTGATTATTTTGTTTACAGCCGCCTCCACCTGACCATTAGCTTGCGGATGGGCTGGGGATGAACAACGATGCGTAATGCCCAAATCTAGACAAAATTTTCTGAAAGCAGCATTGTCGAACTACCTACCATTATCCTATATGATGGTGTTAGGAATCCCGAATCGGCACACTATATTCCTCCATATGAAATCAGTGATCTTCTTCTCTGTAATCGTAGTTAGCGGTTCTGCTTCTGCCTATTTTATGAAGTAATCCACTGCCACTACCGCATACTTGGTCTGTCCTTTACCCTGAGGCAAAGGCCCAATCAAATCTATTCCCCATTGTGCGAACGACCAAGGACTAATAATGTTCGTTAAAGGCTCAGCCGGTTGTCTAGGAACAGGTGCAAAAATTTGGCATTGATCGTAAGATCTCGTGAAATGCCTTGCGTCTTGCAACATAGTTTGCCAGTAGTAACCTTGCCTGACTATCTTATGACATAGTGACCTTGCTCCTGAATGGTTTTCACACACTCCCTCATGTATCTCTCTCATAACATAGTTAGCATCGCTCGGGGGAAGGCATCTCAACAACGGCATCGAGTAGCCTCTTTTATATAGTTTCCCTTCCCTTAACACAAAATGTGATGCTCGCCACTGAACCTTTTTAGCCTTTTTCTTCTCTGCTGGCAACTCGCCTTTCTCTAAGTAATCAAGGATCGGATCCATCCATGAAGCTTCTCTTGCTTCAGGGGAGGGTTCAGTTTCAATTGATGGGATGCCCTCCCCATCTGCAGGATCCTCGACCTCGAGCCTCGGATCTTTAGCCTCGGCCTCGGCCTTTTCCTTATCCTCAGGCTCGGCCTCTACTCGGTCATCTGTCTCGAGAACCTCCTCAGTACATACCGCAGGCTCAAACAAAACCTCAACTGGTACAGTCCTGCTCAACTCTGTATCATAGGCAGCCGCCAAGCGAGCTAGTGAATCTGCGTTGGCGTTCTTAGACCTTGGGATTTGCTTGATCTCCCACTTCTCAAATTTGGACAACAGTTCCTTGGCCTTGGATAAGTACTTACTCATTCTCTGTTCCCTAGTCTGATATTCTCCCAACACTTGCTTCACGATTAGTTGTGAATTACTATGAACCAGGAGGTCTGAGACTCCGATCTCCCTTGCCAACCTCAATCCTACAAAGAGTGCTTTATATTCAGCCTCATTATTTGAGGCCTTGAAGTTAAACCTCAAGGCATACTCAAATCTCCCTCCATCAGGGGATTCTAGCAAAATTCCTACTCCACAACCTTGGTGTTAGAAGACCCGTCGACATGTTGGGTTTTATGCCCTAAAACTCGTAGATAGTGAATGTAACCGTTGACCGGATATAAATGAAATAATATTGATATATTTTCCATTAATTGTTATTAGTTATTTTATATTTGTCTTTGCCTAATAATAACCCTAATCCAATAAACTAGACATCCAAGGTTGTAATATGAGTCTTGAACTATATGTAGCGACATATGGGATCATTGTTCAAGAAACAGCCTAAAGGGTCTATAGTATAGGGATAAGACTGGGTGCCTTATCCTGGTGACGCTATAGATACGACCCACTTTGTATTTGATACAAACGCTGTGATCCAACGCGTTCGTGTAGGAGACATGCGAGTGGGGGTATCCTATGCAATGAGTTTGCATAAGACCGGACCGCGAAATAGTAACCACTGGTTATAACACCGTTAACTAGTTGGTTTTCTATTTCACTAGGACGACCTAGACAACTTAGTCTTAATCCTGAGTTGATTATGGACTCCTGCTCATGAGAGATTGTCCTTTGATTTGTATGGGTGAGAGTGGCCAATACGCCGACTCAATAAGCCTACCACTTTGGGGACAAGACCGAATGGGGAGCTGGGAACATAATCGTACAAGATGGAATTCACCCCTTCCCGACTTTAGGGAAGCAGATGAGTGTTCCCTTAAGTGGTTACTCCGAGTCTTGAACAAAGGGTCCTACCCTCTCAATGGCACGATAGGGTTTTCTGTTTGATGGTTGGACCACAAACAAGTTGTTCATTAGAGGAGAATTGGTACTTAAGGAAATAGAGGTAACCCAGGGGTAAAACGGTAATTTGACCCAGCTGGTGTTACGGACACTCGTGAAGAACTAACTAGTCGATATTGGTCTAGATCCGTGGACACAGAAAATATGTCTGCAGTGAGAAGAGTGCAACTGTGAGTCCATAGTGGAATGTACACACAGTTAACGAATGTGGTTAATGAGTTTGACCAATTAATCTCACATCGTTGGAGATCCTGATCTGAAGGTCCATTAGGTTCCACTAGTAGCTCGTAAAGTAATTTGAGGCAACTAAGTAATAAAAGTAAATTGAAAATGTTCAATTTATTAAGGGAAACAAATATAATATATATTGATATATTATTATGAGAGAAATTAATATTTGAAGAAATTCAAATATAAATTTATGGAAGTTTGAAAGAGTTCAAATAATGAATTAATTAATTTAAGGCCTAAAATGTGTTTGGGCAAATTAATTAATTCTAGGCCGGGAATTAAATATGTGATATTTAATTGGTGGTTAATTAATTAAAGAATTCATTAACCGGGAATTAATCAATTATGGAAATAATTAATCACTTAAGGAAGTGATTAATCATTTATGGAAATGATCTAATCACTTATGGAAGTAATTAGTCATTTGTGGAAAAGATTAATCAATTATGGAATTGATTGATCATGATTGATTAATTAAGGAATAAGATTGAATCAATTTTGGAAAAGATTGATTTAATTGAATATTTTATTCATGGCCTCTCTTCTATAAATAGAACACTAGACCTAATTGGTCATGACACTTGACATTCTTGCTCTTGCTCTTAGACTCTCAAAGACAAGACCTAGAATTCTCTCTAGCCTCCCTCTTAGAGAAAGACTCCCACAAGTCTTTTGCCTCCTAGACCTAGAGTCATACCGGTGTAACCTTTGTGGTTATTGTGTCAATAGAGAATAAAATTCCAGCGATCAAGAGGCGAGGAGGCTGCTGCGTTTTCGTTCGTTGGAGCGTCGTTGGCGAAGAACGGTCAAGTCTACAACGAAGGTATGTGACGGTTCTTCCCATTTTCTTTAGAAAAACATGAAAATAAATTTAGATTTACTTTTAGCATGTTTAAACCAATTTTTCCAGCAACTTTAAAGTGCGTTTAAAGTTAGTTTGAGTTTTCGTAACGGTATTTTAATGTTAATTCATATACGGCGTAAGGTCCAATCGATGCGCTTCCGCTGCATGGGGACTTTTATTCCCTTCAATTCGTATCAGAGCCATCGTTGTCCCTATTAATTAATATTAAAAGTTGCGTTAGGCTCTAATTGGTGGGATTTATGCATAATGTATGTTCGGTTTGCGTTGAACTGTTTAGGTTAATTTTGTGGCCATAGATTTTATTTTTATGTGATTTTGATCATGTAAGGCCCGGTGTTTCGGGTATATTATGTAAAATCGAGTCCTATGTAAGTCCGGGTCTAGAATAAGTTTTTATGAGATGAAAATCGACGAAATCGCCGCTGAAATCGGAAGAAAAATCGAAGAATCGACGCTGTTTTTGCCCAGATTCTGCCTCCAGACGCAACAGCGTCGAGACGCTACCTCAACAGCGTCGAGACGCTGCCTTGATTCCGCAGGCGCCAGATAAGGAATGCGCACAGCGTCGAGACGCTATCAACACAGCGTCGAGACGCTATCAACACAGCGTCGAGACGCTGTCACGATGGCGGCGTGCGCTAGGGCTTCAACAGGCGCGGTTCAAGCTGGTGGCCAGTCCGGTTCGGACCGATTCAGCTGGGCTGGGACCTATTTGGTCCGGTTCAGCCAATTTTTGGCATGGTTCGTGATTTTCGAAGCCGGTTTGAGGTGGTTCGGGGCGGTTCGTGCTGTCTAGACCAATTCCGAAGCTGTACAAGGATTTTTTAGGATAGAATTTAGCTAAATTAATGTAATTTAATGCTTTATTTTATTCTAGGGGCCAAAATTAACCGGTTCAATTGCTATTTATATGCTTTATGGATGTCATATAGAATATTTAATCCCACCTTAGGTTATAAACATGCTCATGCATTTTTATATATTATAAAATGTTATAATGGATGTTTAAATGCATGGATTTGTTTTCATATTTTTTAATATAAGTGTATATTAATTATATGAAAAATTGGAAAGCATGAAACATGTCATTACTTAAATTAAATATAAATAGTTATGTTTAATGTGATGAATGAAGCATGCTTGATTGATTTTCTTGATTGGCTTATAATTGTTATATTAAAAGAAAATCAAAAAATTGCATGAAGTATGAAACATCCATAGTTAATAATGTAATTGTTATATTATTCATGCAATTAGTGTGGTTTAATTACTTAATTTGAATGAGATTGTTAAATGAATTAAACCCTAGATTCTTGGTTATAGGATTAATCATTAAAATTTGAAATAGTTCTTTAATATTAATGATTAGAAACCGTCAATCTATAATCAAGATTTGCATGCAAACATAAGATCATAGGATAAATTGGATTAATTTTAAATTGTTTAAAATTAATTAGACCTAGATCGATTTCTAATAGGATTAGAATCTTTTCTTACTTAGAATTAAAAATAGTTTTAATTGACTAAGTAGGAAAAAACATTGCTATGATTATAAGGGAACTCCACCGGTAATGTTCTGTCTAAGGTTGGGGGTATTTAAGTTGACGGTTTACGGAACACCTCCTACCTGGGAACTGACCTGGAATACCGGAGTTGAATTAATCATAGTTAAATGTTAGCATGCAATGTCACTAGGTTTATTAAAAGTGTTTAATGCACCTAGATCTTTAGAGTAAAGACCCTACATTACTGAGGTTATAAGGGAACTCTCTCGGTAAAGTTCTGTCTAAGGCTGGGGGTATTTAAGTTGACGGTTTACGGAACACCTCCTACCTGGGAACTGACCCGAACATTAAGTTGAATTAAACATAGTAATGTTGACTTGCAATGTTGGGTTTATTAAAGGAAGTTTAATTCACCCAAAAGATTGCAGTTGAATCCTTTCCATAATTGTTATAATAGGATCAGACTTAGATAGATTGACTTAGCCGAATACTATCTAAGTTAAAAAACCCTATATTAACCTTAGGACATTTTCAGTGGGAGGAAAGTTACAAAACGAGATTTAGATCAAGTTTTGCTCCTATGTCCCTATATTCACAACGTGAGATTCATGCTCGGCTTTGAGTCGCCTTAGGAGCGGCCTCCCTTCGGAAAGTGTTTGCATGAATCAATATCAAGGTGAATGGGAAAAATGTCTAGAGTAAGTGGGAGCGGGACACGTGTCAACGTATCCCTTGGTCTCCGCCCATAGTTCGCACAGTGAGAGTCCTATGATCCGCCTGCAGGTTGTCCTGGCGCAACCATCCCTTCGGAGGGTCTGGTCATAGGATTCGGAACATCGTGAACTCTTGAAAAAGGATAGGAGCTCTTAGGCTAATCACCAACAGTTGTCTTTCCCTTCGGTAGCCTGTTGGTGCGTGCCTCTGAGATCTGAAAGTGGGAGGGTTACACTTACAAGGATGAGTTAAAAGTGTTAACAAATCCTTGACCGAACACCGGTGGCTAATGCCTATAGGAATATGAGTTATTTTGGAATTAGAATTAGCTGAGAGGTGTCTCATTTCAAAGGAGGAGTACCTGATCACCCTTCGGTGGCTGATATTCTAAACCTCTGAAACATCGTTGCAAAACTAAATCGATAGTTTTAGGGTTCTGTGATTGTCTGTTTTGCTAAATTGATTGGATTGTATGCAATTGTTTGCTTGTATGATGGGTTAAGGCAAAGATAACCAATACGGTCATTGTTTGTTTAAATTTCAGCAATGTCTTCCTCAATTGTCTCTCTGCTTAAAAATGAGAAATTAACCGGCGAAAATTATGCTACGTGGAAGTCGAACCTGAATACGATTCTTGTTGTCGATGATCTGCGGTTCGTCTTAACGGAGGATTGTCCTCCAGCCCCTACTCGTAATGCATCCCAAGCAGTTAAGGATGCTTATGACCGCTGGACAAAGGCCAATGATAAGACTCGCGTCTATATCCTAGCCAGCTTATCTGAAGTTTTGGCTAAAAGGCATGAGGGCATGGTAACAGCGAGGGAGATTATGAACTCTCTCCAGGAGATGTTTGGACAACCGTCCTACCAACTCCACCATGACGCTCTCAAATACGTTTATAACTGTCGCATGAAAGAGGGCACGTCTGTTCGGGAGCATGTCCTGGATATGATGGTCCAATTCAACGTGGAGGAGGCAAACGGGGCGGTCATAGATGAACGTAGTCAGGTTGCATTCATCTTAGAATCTCTTCCGAAGAGTTTTCTGCAGTTTCGAAGCAATGCAATGATGAATAAAATATCATTCAACCTGACTAGCCTCCTGAATGAGCTACAACTCTATCAGTCTCTTCTTAAGAACAAAGGACAGATAGAAGGAGAGGCAAACGTTGTTCACTCTAAAAGAAAGTTCGAGAAGGGTTCATCCTCTGGAACTAAATCTGTAGCCACTTCTTCAAAGAAAACTCAGAAGAAGAAAGGAAACAAGGGGAAAGCTCCCAGTACTGCTGCTAAAAACAAGGGAAAAGCCAAAGCTATGGCAGACAAGGGCAAGTGTTTCCACTGCAATGTAGATGGACATTGGAAGAGAAACTGCCCAAAGTACCTTGCTGAGAAAAAAAAAGGAAAAGGAAGGTAAATTTGATTTACTGGTTTTAGAAACATGCCTGGTAGAACATGATGAGTTTACCTGGATACTTGATTCAAGAGCAACTAATCATGTTTACTCTTCTTTTCAGGAAAATAGTTCCTTTCGGCAGTTGAACGATGGGGAAATGACACTCAGGGTCGGAACTGGAGAAGTCATTTCAGCTAAAGCAGTGGGAGCTGCGAAGTTATTTTTTAGGGAAAAATACACTTTTGGTCCCTGAGGTTTGGGTTAAGTGACACTTTGGTCCCTGAGTTTTCAAAGTCAACAAAAATACCCCCGAGGTTTGAGATAAGGAGCAATTTAGTCCCTACCATCCAATTTACCGTTAAATACTAACGGAATGCTGACGTGGCCACATTTTTTTAATTAAAAAAATTCATTTTTTTTTTAAAAATAAAAATAAATAAAATAAAAAAATATTATTATTTATTATTATAATATTATTATTTTCCAATCTCTCTCATTTTCCCTTCATCATCCTCACCCTCTACCTTCCTCCATCTCTTCCCACCTCTTCCTTCTTCTTCTCCAAGTCTCCAGCGATCGGCGACCGGCCACAGCTCGCCGCCGCCGGCGACTTTCTTTTTTTTTTTTTTCTTCCCCTTTTTTCTTCCCTTACCTCATTTTTCTTCTCCTTTCCCCAAACTCTCTGTTTTTTCTCCTTTCATCGGCGTTGTCCTCAGATCACGGTTTCTTCGTGGGTTTGCCGGCGTTCGAAGGGGCTATCCCCTTGGTTTCATACCGGAACAAAGACCCACGCCGAAATACCCACTGGTGTCCAGATCTAAAACGCCCAAAAATGAGGATTTGAAATGCTCGAAAACTTCCGGATCTCACCTACGCTCGAAACTTCCAGATCTGAAATCGAGACCCACCCTCGAAACTTTCAGATCTAACCCACGCTCGAGCTCTTCAGCTACCACTGTTGGTGTGTACGATTGTACTAAACGATTATCCGCAAGCGCACGGGTCGTTACAAGTTATATAAAACAGAAAGTATTCCGAGTATCGAATCCTCAGGGAGGCGAAGCGAAACTTAAGCAATTAATTAAAATTCTCTTGAGCACTGAAAATACTTAGGTGGAATAATATTTAGGGACCACGTTCATGTAATAAAAAGATTTAATTTAAAATGACTTAAAGAAAACAAATTTGATCAATCAGAAATAAAATGTGGAGAAAGAGTTTTCTTGAAATGGGAAGAGGGATCTTGAAAATCAATGATTAGCTAAATAATTGCTATAATTATCCTATCTCATTGCCCAACTAATTATAAACCTAGAATCTCCGTTAATCACATAGGTTCTCCTGTCGGTTTCCCCTAATTGTAATTAATTCATTTTAACAACCTAAGTGTCCTTAGCGCTATTAAAAATCATTAATTATTACGCTTTGATTCATTTTAGGAATCTAAGTTTAATCAACTAATCCCGGTGTCACAACGGGCAATTAAACTAGTTGCATGGATTATGATCTATCCTAATTTCTCTCCGTCGAGTTTCCATTAAGAAACGAATCATTACACAATTGGCCAGATTGAGTAAAGCATTAAGCACATCCATACAAATAATTAGGACATGGGCAAGAGACAAGAAATTATAACAATATTTCCACTATCATTTCATTTCAAGACCCCAAATTGGGGTTTAGCTACACATAATATCCACAATAATTACAAGGGAAAGCATATTAAAAAGCATAAAAGGAAAGGAATTGACCGTTGAAAACCCCTTGCTGACGCTTGGAGCCCCTGCTACTCCTCGAGCCTCTATGATTGCTTCCCAAAATTCTCCAAAATTTCCCCACTAGAAGAACCCTCTCAAAAAGGCTCAAAAGCCTTTAGAGGGGCTCCAAAAAAGGAGTCTTAAGAAAGGAAAGAAAGGATTGAGTGGTGGATGATTGATTGATGATTCAAAATGAGGCACCAAGGGCGCCTATTTATAGGCCTGGAATAGGGGTAGCGTCGCGACGCTGCCTTGCTAAGCGTCGTGACGCTGCTGCGCACGCGGCTTGGGCAACAAGAAAGGGCAGCGTTGCGACGCTGCCTTGCTAAGCGTCTCGACGCTGTCCAGTTTTTCCAGAAAAATCAGCTTCCTTTTGGGCTGATTTTTGGGCCTTCTTCTTCATTTCTCTTGGTCTTTTCTTCATAGATGTCTTCTTTGGGCCTTCAATTGTATCAAGCTAGGATTTGGGCTAGAATTACTTCAATTTTGGCTCTTTTTCTCCCAAAATCTCCAACTTAGCTCCTAAGGACCAAATAACAAAATTCATTAAATATATTCATTAAAAACACAATTAAAGCACCAAAAAGCTTAATAAATTGAGACTAAAATAGCGACATTTCTGCTCGCTATCACACCCCCAAACTTAAGCTTTTGCTAGTCCCGAGCAAAATAAATTCTAAAGATGCATGAAATAGAATCGCTCAACCCTCAATGATTTTGGAATTCTTAGGATCGAATGGAAAACATGCAAGTGGAATAAGCAAGCACCGCATACTCTTGAAGAAATCTTAAACTAGTTTGAACTTAAGATTAATGAATAGCATGCTCAAGACTTATCTATTGATTCTTTTACTAACCTAGATTAGTCTTATGGCTTTCTCCATTTGTTTTCCCCCTACACTGGCTAAGAGCCCCTAATACTTCGGAGTCCTTCTATCATGCAAAAAAAAGTAACTAGGGTGCCTGTCATCATTTTCTTTTTTCATGGGGGAGCAGAATTCTCACATGATTTTTCTTTTTCTCTTTTTTTTTTTTTTTTTTTTTTTTTGTTTCTTTTTCTTTTGCTCCTCCCCCAAACTTGCATTTTGATATCTAATGGTACTAGCTTTCACACTACGGTGCAGGGACCCTTAACCCGAATTTTATTCTTTGGTTGGCCTAACTGATCACACCGCAGGTAGCTCTTTTTACCCCTAGGCTTTTTTTCTTTTGAGCAAGCAAAAATTCTTTTTCAACAGATTTTCTTTTTCTCACATTTTCTTTTGTTGCTTTTGCTTTTCTCTTAGCAGGCATAGCATTTTTTCCTACCTAGTTCTTTAGAGCAATCAAGCATGAACTTCCTAATATTAGAAACTAAGCCTATCGGGGTGACAACAACTTTGAAAACCATAATAAGAATCTAGATTTTCAAAGATGTCATTAGATAAGACTATTGCATGCTTTAGACATCAAAACTAAGTATCAAAAAATTTTAAAATTTCACAATTTCTGCCGTGCTCCCAGATTCCACAACATATAAACCATTTTCTCCCAAAATTTCAAAAATCACATCCTTGGCTATCATGGCTATCTATTCATGCATCCAACAGAATTTAAATATGCTCAACACAGCGGAAACCTCCCCCCAAACTTAAACTAAACATTGTCCCCAATGTTTTAAAACAGAAAAGCCTAAAGAGAGATACTGAGACTTCCCTGAGCTAGGAGCGCTTCATCCTCTTCCTTTGGATCCATGAAAAATGGGAAATGTGGAATTTTGGGATTTGCTAAGGTGATACTGCAAAACAAAATTGGATCACGGAGCAAAGAAAATTATTTACCGCAAAAACAACTAACTACTTTAATCCTTGGGTTGCCTCCCAAGCAGCGCTTTCTTTAACGTCTTTAGCTAGACTAGGCTCGACACGCTTACGGAGGCTCAAAATAAAAATTTTCATCATCCTCCGGGCCCTGCAAAAAATCACGCACCGAATTGCAAACTACAAACAGGGGAGAAAAAAAACTTTCCCCTGGCCCATCTTCACTAAAGAGATTCTCATAATAACATTTCAGAAAATAATCAGCTGCATCAAATCTCTTTTCTAAATCTCTATTTTCAAAACAGTTGTTAACAGAGTCATCAAGCGTTATAATATCTACTGGTCTAGGATCTAGAGATGGCCTATCAATCATGCCAGTCCATTCATCAGAAAAAATATCTACATGCTCAGTAGATCCTTCAGACTCAGAATTAAAAAAATGATTCAACTAAGCTATCACATGACTCATCATCAGAAGACTTAAAGAATTCAAGAATTTCAGGATCAGATTCTATACTATTCACAGATTCAAGTTCTTCTGGGTCAGATTCTATGCTATACACATCATCAGGACATGAAAAGAAAGTATTCACATTGTCAGGATTCATGCATTCAGGAATGTCAAGATCAGACTCAATAGATTCACTGTAATCATGGTCAGACTCAAAATTATCTATCGAGCAATCTTTTTTATGCCTTTTATGTTCATGCTCAATGTCAGGCAATTCAATATCATCATCAAAATTATTCAGTTCAGGCAAATCTAATTCATTTTCACATGAAGGTAAATCATCAACTGTAGATCTTTCATTGTCACAAGCAGGCAAGTCTAATTCATTTTCAAAGTCAGGCAGATCCAAATCATTTTCAAACAGAGGATTATCCATATATACATCATGATCAAAATTTACATTATCAATAAGCATTTCTCCTAAGCCTAGGCCAAGATTATAGTCTACCTCTTCATCATCATCAGTCAAGTATTCAGGCCCAACAGAAAAACATGTATGCAAACTACAAACAGATTCATCTTGGCCAAAAATACTAAACACGACTTTTTCATCATCAATGTTTAAGGCAAGCTTACTGTATGCACGCTAATCTCAGCCTTACTAGTGGCTAGGAAAGGCCTGCCTAAGATAATTGGCACTTCTTTGTCCTCCTTCATGTGCAGTACCACGAAATCTACAGGGAAGATGAATTTGTTGACTTTCACCAACACGTCCTCCACCACACCCAACGGGTGGGTAATCGATCTGTCAGCAAGCTGGAGAGTGACGTCGGTGTCTGTCATACCTGATAAACCAATCTTCCTGTACACAGAGTAGGGCATCAAATTTATACTTGCTCCTAAATCACATAAAGCCCTATCGAAGGATACTTCTCCTATGGTGCAGGGAACAGTAAAACTCCCTGGGTTTTTCTGCTTAGAGGGTATCCTACCAGAAATGATGGTACTGCTACTCTCAGATAAATTAAAAACTTCTTTTTTCAGACTTTTCTTTTTAGAAAGCATTTCCTTCATGAATTTTCCATAATTTGGCATATTATACAAAGCTTCTACCAATGGAATATTCACAGACAACTTTTTAAACATTTCTAAAAATTTTTGAAATTGTTCATCTAATTTGACATTTTTAAATCTTTGAGGAAAAGGTAACTCCCTGTAATCAAAGGTTGGACATTCGCCCCTCCGCTTGGGCGGGCTAATATGCGAACCTCTGTCATGGTGGTTGAATGGAACCACTTCTTCCTCAGTCATCTTTTTATTGTCATTCTGCCCTTCATCTTCTTTTCTACCTGCACAGTTGTTAGAAAAATCCCATTTTAATTCAATAGAGTTAGGAGGATGTTGGAACCTTTCAGAGGAGCCTTTTTGTGCCTCAGCCCCTTCATCTTCATCCCTTCTCTTTTCTTCTTCCTTTTTCTTCTCTGAACTGTCCTCCAGTCTTCTGCCACTTCTCAGAACCACCATCTTACACTGCTCCTTCGGGTTAGGCTCAGTATCGCTTGGAAATTTTCCCTTTTGAAGGGCATTTACTGCTGAAGCAATCTGACCTATCTGCACTTCCATATTCTTTAGAGCTGCGTCGTGGTTGTTTACTGATGTCTGGAGATTTACATTCAATATTCTTTGTTCCTTGATGAATAAAGCCACCATCTCCTCCAGATTATTTTTCTTCTCAGGAGTACTCGATGATGCAAAACCTGGGGGTGGCTGCAAAACATTCTTCGTATTCGCATATGAGAAGTTCTCGTGATTGCGCAGACTGGGGTGGTAGAAGTTTGGTACTCCTTGAGTATATGATCTATTTCCTATGTATTGAACTTCTTCCACATCTTGAACTTCTTTCTTTGAATGACCTTCAGCTAAGGTGGAAATGGACTTAACCACCTCAGATGACGTCAATTTGTTTAGTGCATTGGTCAGAGATGCCAGTTGCGCTTTCAGTGAACTTGACTCATCCAATTCATATAATCCAGCCTTCTTTGTAATTGTTCCTCTCTCCGTCGGCCATTGATAACTTGTTGCCGCCATTTCCTCAAGCAGGTCTTTGGCTTCTGTCACTGTTTTTGAAAGAAAACTCCCTCCTGCTGATGTGTCAAGGACGGTCTTCGTGGAGGGGTTTAATCCATTATAGAATAACTGTACCTGAAGCCAATCAGGATATCCGTGTTGGGGGCATCGCCTAAGCATTTCCTTATATCTTTCCCACGCTTCGTATAACTGCTCCTCGTCAAGCTGTCTGAATGTTCCAATTTCAGTCCGCAACTTGGTAGTCTTAGCTGGTGGAAAAAATTTTGTCAGAAAAGCCTGGGCAAGCTCGTCCCAAGTACTGATGCTGCCCGTCTCGACTGATTCGAGCCAATCTTTTGCTTTATCCTGCAGGGAAAATGGAAACAGCCTTAATCTGATCGCGTCGGCCGGAACTCCGTTCATCTTTACCGTCCCGCATATTTCTAGGAATGATCGCAGATGAGAGTGGGGGTCCTCGGAAGGATGTCCCTTGAACGAGTTATCGCGCGCCATCTGAATCAACCCTGTTTTGAGCTCAAAATTTGTAGCTTGGATGGGGGCGTAAACAATTCCAGAATTCTCGGTAGGAAGAACTGGCTGCAGAAAATCTCTAATTGCCTTGGGAGCTTCTTCTTGGTGGGCCATCGTTTCTGTTAATCTTTTTTTCTCTTCTAATGAATTTAAGAGTCCTGTTAATCTCAAGATCTAACGGAAACAGATCAACCACTTTGTTTCTTCGCATACAATGCTCCCAGATAACAAAAAGAACCAAACAAAAATGAAAATAAAATAATATTCACAAAATGATGAAAGAAAAAAATATTTACACCTAAATTACCATTTACCCTTTTCTTTTCGATGTCAAGAAAAATTAATTTTTTTTTGCTTAAAAATCAAGCCTCCCCGGCAACGGCGCCAAAAACTTGTTGGTGTGTACGATTGTACTAAACGATTATCCGCAAGCGCACGGGTCATTACAAGTTATATAAAACAGAAAGTATTCCGAGTATCGAATCCTCAGGGAGGCGAAGCGAAACTTAAGCAATTAATTAAAATTCTCTTGAGCACTGAAAATACTTAGGTGAAATAATATTTAGGGACCACGTTCATGTAATAAAAAGATTTAATTTAAAATGACTTAAAGAAAACAAATTTGATCAATCAGAAATAAAATGTGGAGAAAGAGTTTTCTTGAAATGGGAAGAGGGATCTTGAAAATCAATGATTAGCTAAATAATTGCTATAATTATCCTATCTCATTGCCCAACTAATTATAAACCTAGAATCTTCGTTAATCACATAGGTTCTCCTGTCGGTTTCCCCTAATTGTAATTAATTCATTTTAACAACCTAAGTGTCCTTAGCGCTATTAAAAATCATTAATTATTACGCTCTGATTCATTTTAGGAATCTAAGTTTAATCAACTAATCCCGGTGTCACAACGGGCAATTAAACTAGTTGCATGGATTATGATCTATCCTAATTTCTCTCCGTCGAGTTTCCATTAAGAAACGAATCATTACACAATTGGCCAGATTGAGTAAAGCATTAAGCACATCCATACAAATAATTAGGACATGGGCAAGAGACAAGAAATTATAACAATGTTTCCACTATCATTTCATTTCAAGACCCAAAATTGGGGTTTAGCTACACATAATATCCACAATAATTACAAGGGAAAACATATTAAAAAGCATAAAAGGAAAGGAATTGACCGTTGAAAACCCCTTGCTGACGCTTGGAGCCCCTGCTACTCCTCGAGCCTCTATGATTGCTTCCCAAAATTCCCCAAAATTTCCCCACTAGAAGAACCCTCTCAAAAAGGCTCAAAAGCCTTGAGAGGGGCTCCAAAAAAGGAGTCTTAAGAAAGGAAAGAAAGGATTGAGTGGTGGATGATTGATTGATGATTCAAAATGAGGCACCAAGGGCGCCTATTTATAGGCCTGGAATAGGGGTAGCGTCGCAACGCTGCCTTGCTAAGCGTCGTGACGCTGCTGCGCACGCGGCTTGGGCAACAAGAAAGGGCAGCGTCGCGACGCTGCCTTGCTAAGCGTCTCGACGCTGTCCAGTTTTTCCAGAAAAATCAGCTTCCTTTTGGGCTGATTTTTGGGCCTTCTTCTTCATTTCTCTTGGTCTTTTCTTCATAGATGTCTTCTTTGGGCCTTCAGTTGTATCAAGCTAGGATTTGGGCTAGAATTACTTCAATTTTGGCTCTTTTTCTCCCAAAATCTCCAACTTAGCTCCTAAGGACCAAATAACAAAATTCATTAAATATATTCATTAAAAACACAATTAAAGCACCAAAAAGCTTAATAAATTGAGACTAAAATAGCGACATTTCTGCTCGCTATCAACCACCACTGTCGGAGTTTGCGTCCGTGACTTCGTACGCCAGATCTGAAAGTCGCGTGGGTACTCAACGGTGGTCGATTGCGTGGGTATCAACTTCAGAAACCCTCTACTGTCGGTTCGCTCCTCACACCTCTCTCTCTTCATTCCAGACCGATCCAGATCTGGATCTTGTTCCAAATCGATTGTTGCCATTTGTTCAAGGAAGGAGACGTTCAAGGTCTACGAAACTCATGGGTTCGTTTTAGCGAGCAAAGCTCGATTTATTTTGGTTTTTGAGAAAAAAAATAGAGGAAATGTGAAGAACGAAGAGAAGAAGAAAGGAAAAGGAAGAAAAAGGAGAAAAAAAAAACAAAAGAGTTTTCGCCGGTGGCTGACCGGCAGCCGGCGAGCGGCGGAGGCCGGCGACTGGTGGCTGGTTGGGTGGTGATAGTGATGAAGAAGATGATGAGAGGAAGAAATAAATTTATTAAAAGTAATAATATTTTTATTATTTTTATTTCAAAAATTTAAAAAAGAATTTTTTTAATAAAAAAAAATATGTCACGTTAGCCATCCGTTGAGAGTTAACAAAAAAATAGATGGAGGGATCAATAATGTAATGAAATCCAAACCTCAGGGACTAAAATGTTGAGTTTGAAAACTGAGGGACCAAAGTGTCAGTTAACCCAAACCTCAGGGACCAAAAGTATATTTTTCCCTATTTTTTAGAAATAGATTCTTACTTTTAGAAAGTTTGTTAATCGTTCCCAAGATTAAGAGGAACTTAATTTCTATTTCATGTTTGATTGAACAATCGTATACAGTTACTTTTGATATGAATGGAGCGTTCATTTATAAAAATGATGTACTTATTTGTTCAGCCAAATTGGAAAATAACTTGTATGTTTTAAGACCAACCGAAAACAAAGCACTTTTAAATCACGAATTATTTAAAACTGCTGAAACTCAAAGTAAAAGGCAAAAGATTTCTCCATCAAGTAACAATACTCATCTTTGGCATCTCAGACTTGGTCATATAAACATTGATAGGATCGGTCGTTTGGTAAAGAATGGACTTCTAAGTAAGTTAGAAGATGATTCACTACCACCTTGTGAATCTTGTCTCGAGGGAAAAATGACCAAGAGACCCTTTACTGGAAAAGGTTACATAGCCAAAGAACCCTTAGAGTTAATACATTTGGATCTATGTGGTCCAATGAATGTAAAAGCTTTAGGAGGGTACGAATATTTCATTTCATTTATAGATGATTATTCAAGATATGGTTACTTGTACCTAATGGGACATAAGTCTGAAGCCCTTGAAAAGTTTAAGGAGTTTAAGGCTGAAGTTGAAAACCTATTAGGTAAATCTATTAAAGTACTTCGATCTGATCGAGGAGGGGAGTATATGGATCAAAGATTCCAGGATTATATGATAGAACATGGAATCCAATCTCAACTCTCAGCCCCTGGTACACCTCAGCAGAATGGTGTGTCAGAAAGGAGAAATAGAACCTTGTTAGACATGGTTCGATCAATGATGAGCTATGCTCAATTGCCTAACTCGTTTTGGGGGTATGCCGTGGAGACTGCAGTATACATCTTGAACAATGTTCCCTCGAAAAGTGTTTCTGAAACACCTTTCAAATTATGGAAGGGGCGTAAACCTAGTTTGCATCACTTTTGCATCTGGGATTGTCTAGCACACGTGCTTGTGACAAATCCTAAGAAACTGGAACCTCGTTCAAAACTGTGCCAATTTGTTGGTTACCCTAAAGAAACGAGAGGTGGTTATTTCTACGACTCACAAGAAAATAAGGTGATTGTATCGACAAACGCCACTTTCTTAGAGGAAGACCACATGAGAGATCATAAACCACGCAGCAAAATAATATTAGGAGAAGCTACTGAAGAATCATCAAGAGTTGTTGATGAAGTTGGAACTTCAACAAGGGTTGATGAAGGAACTAGTTCTTCAGATCCATCCCGTCCATCTCAAACGTTGGGAATGCCTCGACACAGTGGGAGGGTTGTATTACAACCTGACCGCTACTTGGGTTTAACTGAAACTCAGGTTGTCATACCTAATGATGGCATTGAGGATCCATTGTCCTATCGACAGACAATGAATGAAGAAGATAAGGATGAATGGGTCAAAGCCATGAACCTGGAAATGGAGTCAATGTACTCCAACTCTGTATGGGAACTTACAGATCTACCAAATGAGGTAAAACCCATAGGGTGCAAATGGATCTATAAGAGAAAAAGAGATGCAGCTGGAAAGGTACATACCTTCAAAGCTAGACTAGTGGCAAAGGGTTATACCCAAAAGGAAGGGGTTGACTATGAGGAAACCTTTTCTCCTGTAGCCATGTTAAAGTCCATAAGAATTCTCTTATCCATAGCCACATATTATGACTATGAAATATGGCAAATGGACGTCAAGAATGCCTTTCTGAATGGTAATCTTGAAGAGAATATCTTCATGTCTCAACCCGAGGGGTTCATAGCCCAAGGTCAGGAACAAAAGTTTTGTAACCTCAATCGATCCATTTATGGATTGAAACAAGCGTCCAGATCATGGAACATTAGATTTGATACTGCAATCAAGTCTTTTGGTTTTGACCAAAACGTTGATGAGCCTTGTGTGTACAAGAAAGTCAACAAAATGAAAGTAGCTTTTCTAATACTTTATGTAGACGATATCCTACTCATTGGGAATGATGTAGGATACCTCACTGACATTAAAAAATGGCTAGTAGCCCAATTCCAAATGAAAGATATGGGAGAGGCTCAATATGTTTTGGGAATCCAAATCATTAGGGATCGTAAGAACAAAACGCTAGTTCTGTCTCAAGCAACGTATATTGACAAGATGTTGTCTCGATATTCGATGCAAAACTCCAAGAAGGGACTACTACCCTTTAGACATGGGGTACACCTGTCTAAGGAACAGTCTCCTAAGACACCTCAAGAAATTGAGAACATGAGACACATTCCCTACGCCTCAGCTGTGGGCAGCTTAATGTATGCTATGCTCTGCACAAGGCCTGACATATGTTATGCAGTGGGAGTAGTTAGTAGGTATCAGTCTAATCCGGACCACTGGGGAGCGGTTAAGAATATCCTCAAGTATCTTCGGAGAACGAGGGACTACATGCTTGTGTATGGAGCTAATGATTTGATTCTTACTGGATACACTGACTCTGACTTTCAAGCTGATAAGGATTCAAGGAAATCCACATCAGGGTCAGTATTCACCCTTAATGGAGGAGCAGTAGTGTGGAGAAGCATCAAACAAGGATGCATAGCAGACTCAACCATGGAGGCTGAGTATGTAACAGCTTGCGAAGCAGCTAAGGAGGCAGTATGGCTTAGAAAGTTCTTGACTGACTTGGAAGTGGTTCCGAATATGAACGTGCCCATAACACTATACTGTGACAACAGTGGGGCTGTAGCCAACTCAAACGAACCTCGAAGCCACAAACGGGGTAAACACATCGAGAGGAAGTATCACCTGATACGGGAGATTGTGCAACGAGGAGATGTGATCGTCACTAAGATCGCCTCGGAGCACAACATCGCTGATCCATTTACGAAGGCTCTCACGGCTAAAGTGTTTGAGGGTCATCTAGAGGGTCTAGGTCTACGAGATATGTATGCTATCTAATCTAGGGCAAGTGGGAGAAATGTATAATGGGTATAAGGATGCCCTAGTTCATTGTATTATATACATTACATTTCCAGCTTTAGATTATTGCATTTACATCCCACTAACTAGTGTTTTAGTTCAAGTGGGAGTTTGTTGGGTTTTATGCCCTAAAACTCGTAGATAGTGAATGTAACCGTTGACCGGATATTAATGAAATAATATTGATATATTTTTCCATTAATTGTTATTAGTTATTTTATATGTCTTTGCCTAATAATAACCCTAATCCAATAAACTAGACATCCAAGGTTGTAATATGAGTCTTGAACTATATGTAGCGACATATGGGATCATTGTTCAAGAAACAGCCTAAAGGGTCTATAGTATAGGGATAAGACTGGGTGCCTTATCCTGGTGACACTATGGATACGACCCACTTTGTATTTGATACAAATGCTGCGATCCAACGCGTTCGTGTAGGAGACATGCCAGTGGGGGTATCCTATGCAATGAGTTTGCATAAGACCGGATCGCGAAATAGTAACCACTGGTTATAACACCGTTAAGTAGTTGGTTTTCTATTTCACTAGGACGACCTAGACAACTTAGTCTTAATCCTGAGTTGATTATGGACTCTTGCTCATGAGAGATTGTCTTTTGATTTGTATGGGTGAGAGTGGCCAATACCACTCAATAAGCCTACCACTTTGGGGACAAGACCGAATGGGGAGCTGGGAACATAATCGTACAAGATGGAATTCACTCATTCCCGACTTTAGGGAAGCAGATGAGTGTTCCCTTAAGTGGTTACTCCGAGTCTTGAACAAAGGGCCCTACCCTCTCAATGGCACGAGAGGGTTTTCTGTTTGATGGTTGGACCACAAACAGGTTGTTCATTAGAGGAGAATTGGTACTTAAGGAAATAGAGGTAACCCAGGTGTAAAACGGTAATTTGACCCAGCTGGTGTTACAGACACTCGTGAAGGACTAACTAGTCGATATTGGTCTAGATCCGTGGACACAGAAAATATGTCTGCAGTGAGAAGAGTGCAACTGTGAGTCTATAGTGGAATGTACACACAATTAACGAATATTGATTAATGTGGTTAATGAGTTTGACCAATTAATCTCACATCGTTGGAGATCCTGATCTGCAGGTCCATTAGGTCCCACTGGTAGCTCGTAAAGTAATTTGAGGCAACTAAGTAATAAAAGTAAATTGAAAATGTTCAATTTATTAAGGGAAACAAATATAATATATATTGATATATTATTATGAGAGAAATTAATATTTGAAGAAATTCAAATATAAATTTATGGAAGTTTGAAAGAGTTCAAATAATGAATTAATTAATTTAAGGCCTAAAATGTGTTTGGGCAAATTAATTAATTCTAGGCCGGGAATTAAATATGTGATATTTAATTGGTGGTTAATTAATTAAAGAATTCATTAACCGGGAATTAATCAATTATGGAAATAATTAATCACTTAAGGAAGTGATTAATCATTTATGGAAATGATCTAATCACTTATGGAAGTAATTAGTCATTTGTGGAAAAGATTAATCAATTATGGAATTGATTGATCATGTTTGATTAATTAAGGAATAAGATTGAATCAATTTTGGAAAAGATTGATTTAATTGAATATTTTATTTATGGCCTCTCTTCTATAAATAGAACACTAGACCTAATTGGTCATGACACTTGACATTCTTGCTCTTGCTCTTAGACTCTCAAAGACAAGACCTAGAATTCTCTCTAGCCTCCCTCTTAGAGAAAGACTCCCACAAGTCTTTTTCCTCCTAGACCTAGAGTCATACCGGTGTAACCTTTGTGGTTATTGTGTGAATCAAGAATAAAATTCCAGCGATCAAGAGGTGAGGAGGCTGCTGCGTTTTCGTTCGTTGGAGCGTCGTTGGCGAAGAACGGTCAAGTCTACAACGAAGGTATGTGACGGTTCTTCCCCTTTTCTTTAGAAAATCATGAAAATAAATTTAGATTTATTTTTAGCATGTTTAAACCAATTTTTCCAAAAGCTTTAAAGTGTGTTTAAAGTTAGTTTGAGTTTTCGTAACGGTATTTTAATGTTAATTAATATACGAGGTAAGGTCCAATCGATGCGCTTCCGCTGCGTGGGGACTTTTATTCCCTTCACTACAAAGAGTGTCCAAGTCTGTTTTACCTCCCCTACACTCAGCATATTGACCACTATGCTTGACTTGTTCTGCTCGGCCTCGGGCTTCTGAAGGTCGGCCTCAGCCTCGACAGATGTTAATTCGACCACAAAATTTGCCACAGCTTGCCCCTTTTTTGCAGTTCGAGGTTTGTAGTGGATGTCATACTCACTCAGCTCCATTGCCCATTTCATGAGGCGACTCGAGGCATCTGGTTTCTGTAACACCTATTTAGTGGGAAATTTGTCAAAACTGTTACCTTATGGGCCTGGAAATATGGTCGTAGTCTTCTAGCTGATGTGACCAAGGCTAGGGCGAGCTTCTCCACTTGGGGATATCTTGTCTCTGCTCCGATCATAGATTTACTGTGTAATACACAGGTCGCTGAAGTTTTCCTTCTTCTTTGATCAGTGCGGAACTCACGGTCGTATCCGACGCTGCAAAGTAAAGCAGCAGCTCGTCGCCTGGGAACGGTTTGGCTAGGAGCGGGGTCGAACTCAGATAGTCTTTCAATTTCCAAAAAGCTTTTTCACACTCTTTAGTCCATTCAAAACGTGATCCCTGTCTCAAAATTTTGAAGAAGGGTAAGCACCTATCAGTTGATCTACTAACAAACCTGTTCAGTGCGGCGATCCTCCCGTTCAAGCTTTGAAGCTGCTTGAGATTGGATGGGGAAGACATTTGCATGATCGCTTTGATCTTGTTTTGGGAAGACGTGACCTACAAGACCAACAAGAACCACTGCACACCAGTGTGGTGTAGGCCACACCGCCTCTGATGCTTAACTTAGAAAATCGAGGAGAAGCTAGAGAGTAAGGGAAGAAGTCGAGAATAATGTTTCAGAACCCTTCTTTAGTGATGAAGAGGGGTTTAAATACCTGCTCATCCTCCTAGGGTTTTTAAGAATTCGAAGGTGTTTCGGAACGAACCAGGCGAAATCGGAGTGGTCCGGGCCATCAGGGACCGAAGGGCAGAGATCAGGCTCGGCCTGTGCAAGTGGGCCGAATGGTCAGCCTCAGCCTCATGTCGAGGCCGACCATATGGGTCGGGCCAAATTGGCCTGTCCCTTTGGTTCGGTCTTCCTCTAGGTCGGCTTTCCGGTCCTACCTCTGCCCGATTGTCCTCGTCAGCTCCTGGTGCGTCAGTGTGGTCCAAAATTACCTATAACAAAACCTTTAACCTTTTTGATCAAGGTTATAATGCCTAAATGAGTTAAAGTAGACTTAGAAATGACTGCTAATTTACTTTTCACACTAATTGAGAAGTTAATGTAGCACGAATAATATTTACACTAAATTGGTAGTGCATATATGGATAATTAATCTTTTTCTTGGTTTTGTTGAAGTCAATTTCTACATTAGCATCGAGAAAAAAAAAATTCAAGAGGAAAAATATGAGAGTTTAGTGCAAGAATTTTTTTTTGGTACTAAGTGTAAGATTTTATGACTTCTTTTAATTAAAATTACAAAATTTGAAACTTATTATTAAAATATATTTATTTTGAAACTTATTATTAAAATATTGTCATAAAAAATCGGCATCTGCAGCTTGTGTACTTGCTTCACATCGTTGCATAATCGTCTTTTCAAGAGATGAAAAAAAGACAATATGCAATCATGGCCAATATTAAAAAAAATCGGCGTGCAAGTCGTCTTACATGTAATTTATTTAAAAAAAAAACTTCGATTGTAGGTCGTCTCTTCACTTGACCCACACTCGTGTTTTAACTGCTGGTATATTTATGCATGAATAGAAGACCTACACCAAATTTTCTTTTAGAAAAATGTGAGTAACGTTCAACTGCTACTACCTACCCATTTAATGTGGCGATTTCCAATGTAGGCGACCTATTGTGATTTTTTTTAAAAAAAAACCAACCCTCTCTCCCATTTCGTTCTCACAGTCGATTGACTTCAGCCCCACTTTGATTATTTTTCAGAAAAATGCACTTTTGGTCCCTATGTTTGAAAACTCGACATTTTGATCCCAAAGGTTTGGATTTCGTTTCACTGTGGTTCCTCCATCCAATTTTCTGTTAATTACTAATGGATTGCTCGTGAGACACTATTATCTTTTTATTAAAAAATATATTTTAAATTTTTTTAAATTAAATAATATTAAATTAATAAAATTATCATTATTTTTATTTTTTTATTTCTTCTTCTTTTTCACCTTAACCTTAGTTGCAACCCTATCGCCGGCAGCCACCGGCCACCGTCGACCACTGCTCGTCGGCGACCAATTTGTTTTTCTTTTTTTTTGCTTTCTCCTTCTTTTCTTCTCATTCCTTTCTTATTTTTTTTTCTCTTAATTTTCTGTTTTTTTTCTAAAGAATAGAAAAGGGGAGGGAGAAGATCTCCCTCCTCCCATTTTCTGCCTTCTCCCTCCTGTTTTCTATGTCGAAAAATTCATCAAGTTGACCAAATACACCACTGTTGCATTGCCGACCAATAGAAACAAAATTCGAGGATCTGCCCGTGCCTTCTCTGTCGTGACTGCTGCCAAATTCCCTTCGACATAAAACGTAACCGGAAGCAAAATCCCGACTGCCATGGGCGCCATAAACCGCAATAGGTTCATCTAGTGAAGCTTCTTGAAACGCCCCCAAAAGTTGACCTAACTTAAGGAAATGTTACTAAATATTTACTCTCATGTCAACCTAATGCCCCAAAAATTTCGACAGCATAAAGATGTAACTATAAGCTATCAAAAATTTTTGAAACACATGTTAGACAATATATATACACTTCTATAAGCAAGATCAACCAATGAACAAATTACACCTTGTTCACACGAGACTTCGGGGATGGAGACACGTGGAATAAATAATATATTGTATTGATGTTTGTATGCGTGTGGGTGTACAATCTCTAACTTTAATCCTCTGATTCTCTCTCTTGTGTGTGAATGTGTTTCACTCGAGGGCTGGAACGCTTGATCCCGAGTCTGAAGCTTCAATGGATTCTTGGAGCTTGAAGTCTTCTAGTCTTGAAGGAGTCTTCATTCTTCAAGAAGTGTTGATGTCCTGAAGAGTCTTTGATCTTCAAGGAGTGTTGAAGTCTTGAAGAGTGTTTGGTCTTCAAGAAATGTTGAAGTCTTGAAGAGTGTTTGGTCTTCAAGAAGTGTTGATGTCCTGAAGAGTATTTGATCTTCAAGGAGTGTTGAAGTCTTGAAGGGTGTTTGGTCTTCAAGGAGTGTTGAAGTCTTGAAGAGTGTTTGGTCTTCAAGAAGTGTTCAACACTTGGACTTGTGGATTGTAGAGAGTCTTCGGTCTTCAGACTTGGTGGAGTCTCTCTGAATTCTCTGGTTCTGCTTGAGAGCTTTGAAAACTCTGAACTCTTGTCTTTGTGAGAGTGTAGAATTTCTGAACCCTTGAAATGGAGGAGAACCCCCTATTTATAGAGTTCTCGCTGGATGGGCCCTAGAGACTTTTGGGCCTAACAACTTGGGCGTGGACTTTTTGGTCTTGGGTTCAACTATTTGGTCTTGGGTTTTGTGATCTCTTGGATCGGCCTATTGGCTTGTTGATCTTCTTGGATGATCGACCTGTTGGCGTGATGATCTCTTGGATCGGCTTGTTGGCTTGTTGCTCTTTCTGGATGATCGGTCTGTTAGGTTGATGATCTCTTGGATCGGCCTATTGGCTTGTTGATCTTCTTGGATGATCGGCCTGTTGGCGTGATGATCTCTTGGATCGACTTGTTGGCTTGTTGATCTTTCTGGATGATCGGTCTGTTAGGTTGATGATCTCTTAGATCGGCCTATTGGCTTGTTGATCTTCTTGGATGATCGGCCTGTTGGCGTGATGATCTCTTGGATCGACTTGTTGGCTTGTTGATCTTCCTGGATGATCGGCCTGTTGACTTGTTGATTTGTTGGATCGGCTTGTTAGCTTGTTGATCCTCCTAGATGATCGGTCTGTTGACTTGATGATCTCCTGGATCGGCCTGTTGGCTTGTTGATTTGTTGGATCAGCTTGTTAGCTTGTTGATCCTCTTGGATGATCGGCCTGCTGACTTGTTGATCTTTTTGATCGGTCGATTGGCTTGTTGATCTCTTTTTAGAGTCTTCTAGTCTTCAAATCTTATGAGTCTTGAATCCTTTGAATTCTAAATCTCGGATCTCTGAATGCTCTAGACTCTTTGGATTTTGACGACTCTGGATCTTGGGAGAATGCTATGGACTCTGCCCTCTCTGCCTCTGGCTCAATCCCCCCAGAATGAATGGTGACCTCCTCTATTTATAGAGTTTGATGGACCTCATATGGGCTTGGGCTTGGGTCCAATTGCCACGTGGCATAATCTGATTGAACTTGGCTGATGTTATCTGATGGATCACTAATAGACAAGTGGCATTCTTTGATTTGCCGAATTTTAATGTCTTTTAATTTAATTTAGACACACATGTAAATGTGTAACTGGTCCCAAATTTGATTTTCCTTGTTTGGCAGCAAACTTTGATTTCAAGTTTTGGCAAAATTTGGTTTATACCCAAATTTTGATTTGAGGTAAAATCCTACCCAATTTTAACTTGCATATGGAATATATCTTGAGGTTTGGACTTTGGTCCATTTGGGATAAAATTTGGATTATGCCCAAAATATAATTTGAGGTAAAATTTTACCAAATTCAAACTTGCATTTGGAATAGAATTTGATGTTTGAATCTCAAATTTTGATTTGGAAGAAAAATTTGGAGTATGCCCAAATAAAATTATTTAGATAAAATTTGAATTCCCAAATTGATTTGAATTGAAATACTTATCTGTTAAGAATTTCAATTTAATTAAGTTGGTTCAGATAAAGATAAAGATTATCTCATAAAATTTTGAACAGGAGATAGGATTTCATTTGAGTCAAATCTTTATCTAAACCTTTGATTTGAACTTAAAACTCTCCCTATAAATAAGACTGAACCTTAGTAGGGGAGAGCACACATCAGAGCATTCAAGAAGGGATCCAAGTAGGAAACTTTCTTTTCTTTTCTTTTCTTTTTTTATTTTTTTTATTTTCGTTTTTTTTTAATTTTTGTAATACTTTTTCGTTTTTTTTTTGGTTTTTTTTTGGTTTTTTGTTTTTGCAATTTGTTTCTTTCTTCCTTGAATGTGTAAGCTTCGTGCAACAGTCGTCACCAAATTCGCTTGCAGTGATTTCACTCCTGCTAGACCAGTCCCCATTTTATTAGGTGATCTGAGTAACCTGCAGGGGTAGTCACCAGATTCGCCTTCAGTGATGCACTCCTACTAGACCAGTCCCCATTTTATTGGGTGATCTGAGTAACCTGGAGGGGTAGTCACCAGATTCGCCTTCAGTGATGCACTCCTGCTAGACCAGTCCCCATTTTATTGGGTGATCTGTGTAACCTGCAGGGGTAGTCACCAGATTCGCCTTCAGTGATGCACTCCTGCTAGACCAGTCCCCATTTTATTAGGTGATCTGAGTAACCTGCAGGACCAGATTTGCCTACAGTGATGCACTCCTACTAGACCAGTCCCCATTTTATTGGGTGATCTGAGTAACCTGCAGGGGTAGTCACCAGATTCGCCTTCAGTGATGCACTCCTCCTAGACCAGTCCCCATTTTATTGGGTGATCTGAGTAACCTGCAGGGGTAATCACCAGATTCGCCTACAGTGATGCACTCCTGCTAGACCAGTCCCCATTTTATTGGGTGATCTGAGTAACCTACAGGGGTAGTCACCAGATTCGCCTTCAGTGATGTACTCCTGCTAGACCAGTCCCCATTTTATTGGGTGATATGAGTAACCTGCAAGGGTGGTCACCAGACCCGACTCGCCTACAACGGTCGTCATCAGATTCAATTGCAGTGACTTCACCACCTGTCTAGACCAGTCACTTTGATGACTGTAGTTTCCTGCGGTCACCGTTTTTTTTAACAACACTTTTATTGTCTTTCTTTTTTTTGTGGTTTGATATCAAGCATTTTTTTAACTTGCAGCTAAGATGCATTTTCCAGTCTGGACACTTTCAAGATAAAGGCAACACTAAAGCTGTTCATCTTTGTAGATGTAGCGAAGACTTCAACCGTCAACTTTTGAATATGAAGTGAAGTTATCAACAGTTAATTTTTGAAGATGAAGCGAAGCGGATGCCGTCAACTGCCAACATTTGAAGATGAAGCGCAGCGGATGCCGTCAACTACCAACATTTGAAGATGAAGCGGAACGAGGACGTCAACCGCCGCCAAACATTTGAAAAGGAGCAACGGTGAACCTTCGAACTTGGAGAAGGAGAACCTCAGTGGCGAACCTTCAAAAAGAGGGGTGGAGAGAAGCACCTTCGAACTTGGAGAAGGAGCAGTGGAGAGAAGCGCCTTCGAACTTGAAGAAGGAGCAGTAGAGAGAAGCGCCTTCGAACTTGTAGAAGGAGCAGTGGAGAGAAGCGCCTTCGAACTTGGAGAAGTAGCAACGGAGAGAAGCGCCTTCGAACTTGGAGAAGGAGCAGTGGAGAGAAGCGCCTTCGAACTTGGAGAATGAGTGAGCGAAGCGCGTAAGGGAACCTTCGAACTTGGAGGAAGGAACTGCAGCAGTGCGTGAGAGAACCTTCGAACTTGGAGGAAGGTAACAACGGAGAGAAGCGCCTTCGAACTTGGAGAAGGAGCAGTGGAGAGAAGCGCCTTCGAATTTGGAGAAGGAGCGAGCGAAGCGCGTGAGGGAACCTTCGAACTTGGAGGAAGGAGCTGCAGCAGCGCGTGAGAGAACCTTCGAACTTGGAGGAAGGTAGCAACGAAGCGCATGAGAACCTTCGAACTTGGAGGAAGGAATTGTGCAGCGAAGCGCATGAGAACCTTCAAACTTGGAGGAAGGAACTGCAACGAATCACAGCGCGTGAGAACCTTCGAAACCTTCGAATTTGGAGGAAGGAACTGCAGCGAAGTGAGTGAGAACCTTCGAACTTAGGGAGGAAGGAACTGCATCGAAGCGCGTGAGAACCTTCGAACTTAGGGAGAAGAAACTGCAGCGAAGCGCGTGAGAACCTTCGAACTTGGAGGAAGGAACTGCAGCGAAGCGCGTAAGAACCTTCGAACTTGGGAGGAAGGAACTTCACCGAAGCACGTGAGAACCTTCAGACTTGGAGGAAGGAACTTCACCGAAGCGCGTGAGAACCTTTGAACTTGGAGGAAATGAACTGTAGCGAAATGCGTGAGAACCTTTCAACGTGGAGAGAAGGAACTGCAGCAAAGCGCATGAAAACCTTCGAACTTGGAGGAAGGAACTGCAGCGAAGCAACGTGAGAACCTTCAAACTTAGGGAGGAAGGAATTGCAGCGAAGCGCGTGAGAACCTTCAAAGTTAGGGAGAAGAAACTGCAGCGAAGCGTGTGAGAACCTTCGAACTTGGAGGAAGGAACTGCAACGAAGCGCAGCGCGAAGCGAAGCGATGTGAGAACCTTCAAACTTGGAGGAAGGAACTGCAGCGAAGCGACGTGAGAACCTTCGAACTTGGGGGGAAGGAACTGCAGCGAAGCGCGTGAGAACCTTCGAACTGTGAGGAAGGAACTGCAGCAAAGCGCGTGAGAACCTTCGAACTTGGGGGGAAGGAACTGCATCAAAGCGCGTGAGAACCTTCAGACATGGAGGAAGGAACTTCACCGAAGCGCGTGAGAACCTTCGAATTGTGAGGAAGGAACTGCAACGAAGCGCGTGAGAACCTTCAAACTTGGAGGAAGGAACTGCAGCGAAGAGCGTGAGAACCTTCGAAGTTAGGGAGAAGAAACTGCAGCAAAGCGTGTGAGAACCTTCGAACTCGGAGGAAGGAACTGCAACGAAGCGCAGCGCGAAGCGTTGCGATGTGAGAACCTTCAAACTTGGAGGAAGGAACTGCAGCGAAGCGACGTGAGAACCTTCGAACTTGGGGGGAAGGAAATGCAGCGAAGCGCGTGAGAACCTTCGAACTGTGAGGAAGGAACTGCAGCAAAGCGCGTGAGAACCTTCGAACTTTGGGGGAAGGAACTGCAGCGAAGCGCGTGAGAACCTTCAGACTTGGAGGAAGGAACTTCACCGAAGCGCGTGAGAACCTTCGAATTGTGAGGAAGGAACTGCAACGAAGCGCGTGAGAACCTTCAAACTTGGAGGAAGGAACTGCAGCGAAGCGCATGAGAACCTTCGAATTTGGAGGAAGGAACTGCACGAAGCGCGTGAGAACCTTCGAACTTGGGGGAAGGAATTGCAGAGCGAAGCGCGTGAGAACCTTCGAACTTGGGGGAAGGAATTGCAGAGCGAAGCGCGTGAGAACCTTCGAATTTGGGAGAAGGAACTGCAGCGAAGTGCGTGAACCTTCGAACTTGGGGAGAAAGAACTGCAACGCAGCGCGTGAGAACCTTCGACCTTGGAGAGAAGGAACTGCAGCGAAGCACGTGAGAACCTTCGAACTTGGAGGAAGGAACTGCAGCGAAGCGACGTGAGAACCTTCGAACTTGGAAGAATGAACTGCAACAGTGGAGAACCTTCGAACTTGGAGGAAGGAACTGCAGCGAAGCACGTGAGAATCTTCGAATTTGGGAGAAGGAACTACAGCGAAGCGCGTGAGAACCTTCGAACTTGGGGGGAAGGAACTGCAGCGAAGCGCGTGAGAACCTTCGAATTTGGGGGGAAGGAACTGCAGCGAAGCGCGTGAGAACCTTCGAACTTGGAGGAAGCAACTGCCATTCGCTGTGTTGCCCCCACTAGTTATGAATTTCCTCAATTTATATCGTCGTGCTTCAATATTTGTTGCACTTTTTTTTTGTTTGCAGAGACTGAACTTAAAGTTTTCTTTAAGCTGCCTATGTACCCTTTGAAGAAAAGGGATCAAGTCATAACGTAGTTCAAAATTTTTTTTGCACTCACCTTTTAAGCTCGTGTGGGCTAGGAGCATCATGCAGTTTAGGCTCTTACGATAAGGAGTTTTTACATTTAAAAGCTCTTATCTTTGTCATGGTCTTGATCAGATCCTTCATTTGCAGGATTGGTCAAGATAATGAGATTTGGCTTCACCTTCAAGGAACCTTCCGTATTTATGAGAACAGAAAACTTCCTCTTCATACGTGACGGGATGCTACTATGAAGCTTCTTGTCACTGTTTACTTCATCGAAAAGTTTCAACTCCAAGTTGTTCATCTTTCTTTTAGGTTGATCGTTTGTTACTTTGAGGCGATCAAAGACAGATGTTGAAGATCGACTTTTCTTCGATGTGGAGACACTTAGCCTTTGGAAAGCTGAAGGTCGAGTGGAGGTGGACATCGAACATTGATTTTCTTCCTCTGTCGCGGCCATACTCATTCTATGGAATACCGAAGGACGAGTAGTTGGAGGCTTGATGCGATCAAAGACGGAAGTCCTTTGTTCACTCTTCTTAGAATTGTCAACTTCTTCTACGTTGATGCAGTAGGAAGTCGCAAGGTTCTCTTTTTTCTTTTTGTGGAAAGTTTTGGAGGATGATTTATTCAACATCACCAGTTGTTGAGGTTGAGAGAACTTTTTACTTCTCTTTCTCTTGGGTTGAAGTTTCTTAGGATCCTTCTTTCTTTGATGTTTGCTCTTTCCTTTGATTGTAGCAAGATTTGATTGGGCTACTTCATCAAGGTCGAGCTCAATTTTGCCTTCCTTAGCCAGCTTTTGAATTAAGTCCTTTAGGACGAAACATCTTTCCGCTGGATGACCAATAACTCGATGATACTTGCAATACTTGGGATCATCGACTTTCTCCATCTCTTCTGGTCGTTTACACTTAGGAAGCTTTATCAGTTGCACTTCCAATAGTTGTTCCAACATATCAGGGATGTCGGCAACAGGGAAAGGATAGATTTTCTTCTGTCTTTCCTTTAAAGTTAAGTGATGCCCTCCATTTGTTTGTCGTTTTCCTTTCGAAGACGACTTGGGAAGGGTTGTGTTGATAACCATAGATTCTTCTATAGTCTCTTCGTCGTTCCTTCCTTCTTTTCTCATGTTAGGGAGGAGAAGGTCTTGGTTTTCTCGACTAGCAATACTTAGCTCCATATCGTGGACGCGAGTTGCTAGTTCCTCAAAGGTGCGAGGCTTTATACCTTTAAAGATGTAGAGGAGTTCCCAGTGCATGCCTTGAATGCACATCTCGACGGAAGTGAGTTCAGTGAGACGATCTTTGCAATCTAGACTCATGGCTCTCCAGCGATTTATATAGTTAACAACGAGTTCACCTTTTCGTTGTTTAGTGTTGGTGAGCTCGAACATGCTAACGGTTCTTTTAGTGCTGTAGAAGCGATTCAAAGACTCTCTTTCGAGTTCCTCCCAACTGTCTAATGACTCAGGTTCTAGATCAGTGTACCAGTCAAAAGCATTTCCTTTAAGTGTTCGAACGAACTGTTTAACTAGCAGGTCCCCTCGAGTACCAGCGTTCTCGCATGTCTCAACGAAGTGGGCAATATGTTGTTTAGGATTGCCCTTTCCATCAAATTGTTGAAATTTCGGTGGCTGATACCCGATTGGCGTTCTCAAATTATCAATCCTCTTAGTATAAGGTTTGGAGTACAAGAGGGAATCTTGAGTAGGTCCACCGTACTGAGCTCTGATACAGTTTGTGATCATATCTTGGAGCTGTTAGATGGATAGTGAAGCGACCGAAACAGAACATTGTGGATGATCATCTTGCACTATAGACTTTCCTTTGTCGTGATTTTTTACGACTTGGGTTTGACTTGATTCGACGATATGTTGGTTCTCAATTTGGCTCTTTAGTTGCTCAATTTGAGAATCTTTTTCTTCAATTGCCTTCATCAAGTTGTTGATGTGTTCTTGCATCTCAGTCATTCTTTCTTCCATAGTTCTTGTCTCAGTCATCATGACAGTCACTACGTCAGAATCAGGTTCAAACAGAGGGTTATACTTCACAAGAAACTTGTCATTGGTATATGCCCCCTGCAAGGTTGTTTCTTCGCTTGCAATGATAGAAGTTTTATCTTCTTGCAACCTCAGTTCATTGAAGCAACAATGGGCAGTTGAACCCTTGTAAGACTTGATCTCGACAGCGACCATCGAAGAAGTCTTGAATGACATATTTACTTTTATGTTTTGAGATAAGAGAGAAAGATGAGAGGTAGAGATGGTCCCACTGGACGTTCCAAATTTGTTCACACGAGACTTCGGGGATGGAGACACGTGGAATAAATAATATATTGTATTGATGTTGTTATGCGTGTGGGTGTACAATCTCTAACTTTAATCCTCTGATTCTCTCTCTTGTGTGTGAATGTGTTTCACTCGAGGGCTGGAACGCTTGATCCCGAGTCTGAAGCTTCAATGGATTCTTGGAGCTTGAAGTCTTCTAGTCTTGAAGGAGTCTTCAATCTTCAAGAAGTGTTGATGTCCTGAAGAGTCTTTGATCTTCAAGGAGTGTTGAAGTCTTGAAGAGTGTTTGGTCTTCAAGAAATGTTGAAGTCTTGAAGAGTGTTTGGTCTTCAAGAAGTGTTGATGTCCTGAAGAGTATTTGATCTTCAAGGAGTGTTGAAGTCTTGAAGGGTGTTTGGTCTTCAAGGAGTGTTGAAGTCTTGAAGAGTGTTTGGTCTTCAAGAAGTGTTCAACACTTGGACTTGTGGATTGCAGAGAGTCTTCGGTCTTCAGACTTGGTGGAGTCTCTCTGAATTCTCTGGTTCTGCTTGAGAGCTTTGAAAACTCTGAACTCTTGTCTTTGTGAGAGTGTAGAATTTCTGAACCCTTGAAATGGAGGAGAACCCCCCTATTTATAGAGTTCTCGCTGGATGGGCCCTAGAGACTTTTGGGCCTAACAACTTGGGCGTGGGCTTTTTGGTCTTGGGTTCAACTATTTGGTCTTGGGTTTGGTGATCTCTTGGATCGGCCTATTGGCTTGTTGATCTTCTTGGATGATCGGCCTGTTGGCGTGATGATCTCTTGGATCGGCTTGTTGGCTTGTTGGTCTTTCTGGATGATCGGTCTGTTAGGTTGATGATCTCTTGGATCGGCCTATTGGCTTGTTGATCTTCTTGGATGATCGGCCTGTTGGCGTGATGATCTCTTGGATCGACTTGTTGGCTTGTTGATCTTTCTTGATGATCGGTCTGTTAGGTTGATGATCTCTTAGATCGGCCTATTGGCTTGTTGCTCTTCTTGGATGATCGGCCTGTTGGCGTGATGATCTCTTGGATCGACTTGTTGGCTTGTTGATCTTCCTGGATGATCGGCTTGTTGACTTGTTGATTTGTTGGATCGGCTTGTTAGCTTGTTGATCCTCCTAGATGATCGGTCTGTTGACTTGATGATCTCCTGGATCGGCCTGTTGGCTTGTTGATTTGTTGGATCGGCTTGTTAGCTTGTTGATCCTCTTGGATGATCGGCCTGCTGACTTGTTGATCTTTTTGATCGGTCGATTGGGTTGTTGATCTCTTTTTAGAGTCTTCTAGTGTTCAAATCTTATGAGTCTTGAATCCTTTGAATTCTAAATCTCGGATCTCTGAATGCTCTGGACTCTTTGGATTTTGACGACTCTGGATCTTGGGAGAATGCTATGGACTCTGCCCTCTCTGCCTCTGGCTCAATCCCCCAGAATGAATGGTGACCTCCTCTATTTATAGAGTTTGATGGACCTCATATGGGCTTGGGCTTGGGTCCAATTGCCACGTGGCATAATCTGATTGAACTTGGCTGATGTTATCTGATGGATCACTAATAGACAAGTGGCATTCTTTGATTTGCCGAATTTTAATGTCTATTAATTTAATTTAGGCACACGTGTAAATGTGTAACTGGTCCCAAATTTATTTTATCATTAATTTATATTAATGACGTGGCAATTTGTGATTGGCCAAAATTTCTCCTTCAACACACCCCTTAACAACTAGACGTTATCAACTTTCAGATACACAAGAATGAGTTAGGTCTCATATCAACAACTACATAGTAAAAAATTTAAAGTCACGACTCTTACGAAAGAGACAACCAATCTTAATTCACAACACTACAGAAAATGATGCTCAACTTGATTAAGCTCTAAGAACAATTTGAACTTCTGACAAATCTAATAATTTTCAACATCATACCCGAATCTAAAATTGTCCACACATAATTTCAAAGAATGAGACACGTGGAATAAATTAGTATTTATATTGAATTTTTATGTGTGTGGGTGTACAATCTTTAACTTTGATCCTCAGATTCTCTCTCTTGTGTATGAGTGTGTTTCACTTGAGGATTGTAATGCTTCTCGAGTTTGAAGCTTCAATTGATTTCTTGGAGTCTTGAAGTCTTGGAGTCTTTGAGTCTTGAAGAGCCTTTGGTCTTCAAGGAGTGTTGAAGTCTTGAAGAGTGTTTGGTCTTCAAAGAGTGTTCAGTTTTCAAAGAGTGTTCAACACTCAAGGACTTAAGGATGTCAAGGAGTCTTTGGCTTTATCCTCTTAAGTCTCTTTGAATTTTCTTATCTTGAGTAGGAGTGTAGAATTTTTGAACCTCTGAAATGGAGGAGAGCTCCTCTATTTATAGAGCTTTCCATGGGTGGGTGGGTTTTGGCTTGAATGACTTTTGGGCCTAGTCATTTGGATTTAGGCTTTATTAACTTTAGGTCTAGCCATTTGGATTTGGGCTTGGTTTAAAGTTGACCCAAATACCATATGACCCTATTTTGACCAAATTAAAATTGGGGCAACTAGATAAATGGCTATTTTTAATTGGGAAATTTGAAAAATGGCCATATGATTTTTTTCATTTGAAAAATGGTTAATTGCTATTTTTAGTAGGTTTTTTTTTTTTTTTTACAATGATTCGGACAAAAATGCCCCTAAACGAAATCTAAATCCAATGAACCGATAAATGCAAATACAACATAATTGCAGTGAACTATAAATACAAATACGTAAATTTAGGAGAGAATCTAGTGTTTACCCTTAATTTAAGAGCCCATTGAAAATTAATCAAATTCAAATTTAACAAACATAACAAATAAGATAACAAACATCAACCAATTAGCACAAATCGAGGGGGAGAGTTGTAGAATTTTTTTAAAAAAAAAATCTGTTAACTCTTACCTTAAAAATAAGGAGGGCACGAAAATGATTGAATCGGTTAACTAATGTGTATTTAAATTACTAAATTCACTAACACACAAAAACCCTATTTTCTTTTCCAAACCCTCAATAACCGAACTTTCGAGGGTAATCAGTAACATTTCTCACAAATGGTTACTAGAACAATAAAAAACATTCAAGTTTATAAAAAGAAAAATTATGAAAATACAGTGTATTCAGTAAACAAATTATGCAAATACAGTGTATATAGTAAACTAACATATTAGACAACATGCAAATAATTTACTATGGTAAAGATCAAATCATTTAAAAAACGAGAAGAAATCATTACTCACTATCCAGATTTTCTTCGGTTTGTGCGGTCTTTCCCATTCTCATCTTCTTCCAACCATTACGAACGAAATTCTTGAGAAACCTTCGATTTTCTTTTGGGCACTTTTCTCCAAATTCTTCCTCCAAAAGCTTTCATTTGGAAACCATTGAAGACTTTGAAAAAAAAAATACTTTGTGTTGAAAAATAAGATACAAGGAGGAAAATAATGATAGATAAATACAAAATACAATATTTAACATACCTATGATGTAGATCAATAACCCTTTCAATGGTGATATGAACGACAGAGCAAACAATCGATGGATGGCAAAAAGTTGGGAAAAACGATGAAGATGCTGACTAGATAATTAAAATCTAAGAATCTAATCGAAAATTAAAAATGAAAACCTAATTTCATCTTTCCCTTTTAATAAAAATAAAATATGATTTTGAATTTTGAGAGATAGGAGAGAGAAGATAGATACTATAATTCGTTGATTTAAGGATATATATATTTTTAATTAAATCAGATAGTGGCTTCCTAAAAAGGGTGTGAACGTGAAACTTGACTCAAGGGTATAATTGGAAAGACAATCCTCACGAAAATAGGTTAAAAAAACGTTTTAGCCATTTTTCATTGAAAAAATCTGTTTGACCATTTTTTAAAAATACAGTGTAAATCTGATCATTTTTCTATGGTCGTCCAACGGTGTTCGATCAACCTTGTTTGGATAGATGATGAAGGGAGAGAATTGATGCTGTAAAAATCTTATGGAAAACCAAAAAACGTATATTTTTCGAAGAAAAATTGATGAGGGAGAAATTGCGCATTGAAAATCTTCTGGAAAACAGATTGCAGATGGAAGGGAGAGAGAATTGATCATGTAACTATTAGTTCCTTGATTCATGGAATTAGAGGTTACAGATTTATTTTTTAAAAAAAAATAATCAGATATGACTGCACAAATATAGGAGAGACGTGGGGGATGACTGAAGGGTAAAAATGGTATTTGGTATTGCACGAAACTAGGTTAGAAAATCCGGTTTGGCCATTTTTCATTAAAAAATCCGGTTTGGCCATTTTTCAAAAGTACCCTGTAATTTTTGGTCATTTCTAAGGATTTCCCATTAAAAGGGGTTTGGGATAACTACATGGATAGCCTATAAAATTAGGTCCAAATTTTAGATATGTCTAAACCCACCATTTTTTAAAGTTTAAACTTGGCATTAAGAAGAGATTTCAACTGAGCAAGTAAAGAAGAATCAACACCAGTTAAAATGATAGCATCCACGTAAACCAATAATGCTACAAAGGACGAACCAGAGCCCCAAACAAACAAGGAGTAGTCTGCTTTAGATTGGTGAAAACTAAGAGAAAGCAAGGTGTCGGAAAACTTAGCAAACCACTGTCGAGAGGCTTGCTTAAGACCGTAAATGGACTTATTCAACGGACATACAAGTCGCTCCCCCTGAGTGGTTGAAGTAATTGAAGTGTAGCCCAAGGGCAAATCCATATAAACCTCCTCAGCAAGATCTCCATGGAGGAAGGCATTATTGACATCTAGTAGTAACAAAGGCCACTTGTAAGAGACTACCATGCTAAGAAGAACACGAACAATGACTAGTTTGGCTATGGGTGAGAAGGTCTGAATGAAATCCAGTCCTTCTTGCTGAGTGTAACCCTTGACCACTAAACGAGCTTTATAACATTCAATTGATCCATCGACCTTATGCTTAACCTTATATACCCATTTGCATCCAATGGAATGCTTATTGGGTGGGAGAGGAACAACTGTCCAAGTGTTATTAAGTTCCATGGCATCAAGTTCAGCAAGCATAGCGTCTTTCCAGTGATCAAAGGGGAGGGCTTGATGGTAGAATTGAGGCTCATAATGGGTAGAAATGTTGAGGGAAAATTATTGGTAAGAAGGTGAAAGTTTTTCATATGATAAGTAATGTTGGAGTGGGTATTTGGTGGAAAAATAAGGCAGGGCAGTCTTGGAAACAAGGGAGCAGTGATAGTCCTGGAGATAAGTTGGCAATTTTGTTGGGCGAGAAGAGTGTCTGGGTGCAAGATTGGGCAATGTGGGCTCTGAGGTAGTGATGAGTTGAGAGACACTTGGAGAAGGAGTGTCGTCAGGAGGGGTGGGTAAGGGAGATGACATATTTGGTAAGGCTTCATGGTCGGAAAAATTATCAGTATTGATAGACCGAGGCAGGACTATGTGGGAAAAAAGGTCTGGTTGATCACTGGAAATGGTGACTGTGTGGAAGGGTGATGTGCAATTTGCTTACCGCAAGTGTACATGTCAAGTAATAATATAGTGTTTTCGTGTAAAACGAGTGTCGTTCTCTGGATTGGTTTTCTAGCAAATTAAGTACCGTGAATACTTTTGTTCAACTTTATTTAGGGAGCAAAACTCAATGATAAAGATAAAAGTAAAGACTAAAAACATAAAAATAAAAGTGGAGACTCAAATGGAAAGACTCTTAGGGAATTGATTTCATTGATTAAGATTGAGGATTGATTAATAGGAATGAATTGACCGTGCAATTATTCTACAAGCCAAGGAAACTTTTATCACGATTACCTATCCTGAGTATAATTGATTCTCATGCATATAAACTAACTTGATATCCCTATCTAAGTTCATTAACATGCAAGGCATTATTCGGTTCGGTCCTTGTTATGCTTCTAAAGTGATTCCAAATCCCGTCACAAACTTAGAATTTCTACTTTAGTCATGCAATTAAACAAGGTAAGTCTTAGGCCAAATCCTCTCTCCCGAGTTAGATTCAACACTTAAATCATTCAATTAGTGATCAAGTAATTGAAAGCATTAAAAAAAATTGCATGCATAAAATAAAAACACATTCATACCTAAAATCAATCCAAAAACTAAAACAATTACATCAATCCCTAAGACAAAAAACTAGCAATTCATAGTCTTTAAACCATAAACACTAATTGAAAGAAAAACCATAAAAACTACAAGAGGTAAGGGAAAGAGAAAGGAAAACTCGAATCCGTCGAAACCGACACGTCCCCGTCACGATCTCCACGTCTTCTCGCTTGATTCCCGCTTCTTGCCTTGCTTTAGCTCCCATCAAAGGTCTCTAGTCGAAATTAGGGCTAAAATCTAACCAATTGGACTCCCCTAATTCGTAGTTGAAAAGAGGAATTTATACAAAATCTGTCGATAGAGTCGCGACGCTGTGGACATAGCGTCGCGACTCTATGATTTTTTTTTTTTTTAGGATTGAACTCCATTTGACTCCAATTGCTGAATTAAGCTTCAAACACATACTTCCTACAAATAAAACATAAAAATGCATAAACTTGGGCAAATAATTATAAAAGACTAACTTAATTAATCAGAGAAAAATAGCTAGCTATGCTCACTATCAAAGGGAAACACAGATTTATGGAAAACGACATCTCTAGATATAAAAAATCTACGATTCTCAATGCAAACAATCTGTAGGCCTTCATACCAGGCGGGTATGCCATGAACACAGCAGGCACTGCCCTAGGGGCAAACTTGGATCTATTAGCAGATAATGTGGAGGCAAAACATAGACAGCCAAACACCTTCATTGAAGAATAATCAGGAATGAAATTATTCAAAACAAAGTAGAGGGATTTCCACTTCAAAACATGAGAGGGAGTACGGTTTATCAAGTAAACGACAGTCAAAATGCACTCACCCCAGAAGTGTAACGACTGTTGAAGGAGAAATTTTGGCCAATCACAAATTGCCACGACATTAATATAAATTAATGATAAAATAAATTTGGGACCAGTTACACATTTACACGTGTGCCTAAATTAAATTAATAGACATTAAAATTCGGCAAATCAAAAAATGCCACTTGTCTATTAGTGATCCATCAGATAACATCAGCCAAGTTCAATCAGATTATGCCACGTGGCAATTGGACCCAAGCCCAAGCCCTTATGAGGTCCATCAAACTCTATAAATAGAGGAGGCCACCATTCATTCTGGGGGATTGAGCCAGAGGCAGAGAGGGCAGAGTCCAGAGCATTCTCCCAAGATCCAGAGTCCTCAGAATCCAAAGAGAGTCAAGAGAATTCAGAGATCCGAGATTTAGAATTCAAAGGATTCAAGACTTAGAAGATTTGAGGACTAGAAGACTCTAAAAAGAGATCAACAAGCCAACCGACTGATAGACCGATCATCCAAGAAGATCAACAAGCCAACAGGCCGATCATCCAAGAAGATCAACAAATCAGCAGACCGATCATCAAACTGATCATCCGAGAAGATCAATAAGTCAGTAGACCGATCATCCAAGAAGATCAACAAGCCAACAGGCCGATCATCCAAGAAGATCAACAAGTTAGCAGACCGATCATCAAACCGATCATCCGAGAAGATCAACAAGTCAGCAGACCGATCATCCAAGAAGATCAACAAGCCAACAGGCCGATCATCCAAGAAGATCAACAAGTCACAACAGGCCGATCCAAGAGATCATTAAGCCAGCAGGCCGATCATCCAAGAAGATCATCAAGCCAACAGGCCGATCCAAGAGATCATCAACCTAGCAAGCCGATCATCCAAGAAGCTCAACAAACCAGCCCAAGAAGATCAAGAAGCTAGAGAACAAAGTTTATATATTTAAGAGAGAGAATCAGAGGATTAAAGTTAGAGATTGTACACCCACACGCATACAACATTAATACAATATATTATTTATTCCACGTGTCTCCATCCCCAAAGTTACGTGTGAACAAATTGGCACGCCCAGTGAGACAATCTCTACCTCTCATCTCTCTCTCTTATCTAAAAACATAAAAGTAAACATGTCATTCAAGACTTCTTCAATGGTCGTTGTCATGAACAAGTCTTACATGGGTTCTACTGCCCATTGTTGCTTCAATGAACTGAAGTTGCAAGAAGATAAAGTTTCTATCGTTGGAGGCCAAAAAACAACCTTGCAGGGGGCATATACTAATGACAAGTTTATTGTTAAGTATAACCCTTTGTTTGAACCTAATTCTGACTTAGTGACTGTCATGATGACTGAGACTAGAACTATGGAAGAAAGAATGGCTGAGATGCAGGAGCACATCGACATCTTGATGAAGGCGATTGAAGAAAAAGATTCTCAAATCGCACAGCTAAAGAGCCAAATTGAGAACCAACGTATCGCCGAATCAAGTCAAACCCAAGTTATAAAAAATCATGATAAAGGAAAGACTACAGTGCAAGATGATCAGCCACAGTGTTCTACTTCAGTCGCTTCACTATCCATCCAACAGCTCCAAGATATGATCACAAACTGTATCAGAGCTCGGTACGACGGACCTACTCAAGATTCCCTATTGTATTCCAAACCTTATACTAAGAGGATTGATAACTTGAGAACGCCAATCGGGTATCAGCCACCAAAATTTCAGCAGTTTGATGGAAAGGGCAATCCTAAACAACATATTGCCCACTTCGTTGAGACATGCGAGAACGCTGGTACTCGAGGGGACCTACTAGTCAAACAGTTCGTTCGAACACTTAAAGGAAATGTTTTTGACTGGTACACTGATCTAGAACCTGAGTCAATAGACAGTTGGGAGGAACTCGAAAGAGAGTTTTTGAATCGCTTCTACAGCACTAGAAGAACCGTTAGCATGTTCGAGCTCACCAACACTAAACAGCGAAAAGGTGAACTCGTTGTTAACTATATAAATCGCTGGAGAGCCATGAGTCTAGATTGCAAAGATCGTCTCACTGAACTCTCTTCCGTCGAGATGTGCATTCAAGGCATGCACTGGGAACTCCTCTACATCCTTAAAGGTATAAAGCCTCGCACCTTTGAAGAACTAGCAACTCGTGCCCACGATATGGAGCTAAGTATTGCTATCCGAGAAAACCAAGACCTTCTCCTCCCTAACATGAGAAAAGAAGGAAGGAACGATGAAGAGACTATAGAAGAATCCATGGTTGTAAACACAACCCTTCCCAAGTCGTCTCGAAAGAAAAGCGACAAACTAATGGAGCGAATCACTTAACTTTAAAGGAAAGACAGAAGAAAATCTATCCTTTCCCTGATGCCGACATCCCTGATATGTTGGAACAACTATTGGAAGCGCAACTGATAAAGCTTCCTAAATGTAAACGACCAGAAGAGATGGAGAAAGTCGATGATCCCAAGTATTGCAAGTATCATCGAGTTATTGGTCATCCAGTGGAAAGATGTTTCGTCCTAAAGGACTTAATTCTAAAGCTGGCTATGGAAAGAAAAATTGAGTTCGACCTTGATGAAGTAGCTCAATCAAATCTTGCTACAATCAAAGAAAAGAACAAACATCAAAGAAAGAAGGATCCTAAGAAACTTCAACCCAAGAGGAAGAGAAGTAAAAAGTTTTCTCAACCTCAACAACTGGTGATGTTGAATAAATCATTCTCCAAAACTTTCCACAAAAAGGGAAAAAGAAAACCTTGCAACTTCCTACTGCATCGACGTAGAAGAAGTTGACAATTCCAAGAAAAGTGAACAAAGGACTTCTGTCTTCGATCGCATCAAGCCTCCACCTACTCGTCCTTCGGTATTCCAAAGAATGAGTATGGCCGCGACAGAGGAAGAAAATCAATGTTCGATGTCCACCTCCACTCGACCTTCAGCTTTCCAAAGGTTAAGTGTCTCCACATCAAAAAAAAGTCGACCTTCAACATCCGTTTTTGATCGCCTCAAAGTAACAAGCAGACCGATCGATCAACAGGATCAATAAGTCAACAGGCCGATCATCCAAGAGGATCACCAAGCTAACAAGCCGATCCAACAGATCATCAAGCCAACAAGCCAATCCAACAGATCATCAAGTTAACAGACTGATCATCCAAGAAGATCAACAAGCCAACCGACCGATCAAGAAGATCAACAAGTCAGCAGGCCGATCATCCAAGAAGATCAAAAAGCCAACTGATCGATCAAGAGGATCAATAAGTCAGCAGGCCGATCATCCAAGAGGATCAAAAAGCTAACAAGCCGATCCAACAGATCGTCAAGCAAACAAGCCGATCCAACAGATCATCAAGTTAACAGACTGATCATCCAAGAAGATCAACAAGCCAACCGACCGATCAAGAAGATAAACAAGTCAGCAGGCCGATCATCCAAGAAGATCAACAAGCCAACTGATCGATCAAGAGGATCAATAAGTCAGCAGGCCGATCATCCAAGAGGATAAACAAGCTAACAAGCCGATCCAACCGATCATCAAGCCAGCAGGCCGATCCAAGAGATCATCAAGTTAACAGACTGATCATCCAAGAAGATCAACAAGTCAGCAGGCCGATCATCCAAGAGGATCAACAAGCTAACAAGCCGATTCGACAGATCATCAAGCCAATCGACCGGTCAAGAAGATTAACAAGTCAGCAGACCGATCATCCAAGAAGATCAACAAGCCAACAGGCTGATCATCCAAGAAGATCAACAAATCAGCAGACCGATCATCAAACCGATCATCCGAGAAGATCAATAAGTCAGTAGACCGATCATACAAGAAGATCAACAAGCCAACAGGCCGATCATCCAAGAAGATCAACAAGTTAGCAGACCGATCATCAAACCGATCATCTGAGAAGATCAACAAGTCAGCAGACCGATCATCCAAGAAGATCAACAAGCCAACAGGCCGATCATCCAAGAAGATCAACAAGTCACAACAGGCCGATCCAAGAGATCATTAAGCCAGCAGGCCGATCATCCAAGAAGATCATCAAGCCAACAGGCCGATCCAAGAGATCATCAACCTAGCAAGCCGATCATCCAAGAAGCTCAACAAACCAGCTCAAGAAGATCAAGAAGCTAGAGACCAAAGTTTATATATTTAAAAGAGAGAATCAGAGGATTAAAGTTAGAGATTGTACACCCACACGCATACAACATTAATACAATATATTATTTATTCCACGTGTCTCCATCCCCAAAGTTACGTGTGAACAAATTAATTTGTTCACACGAGACTTCGGGGATGAAGACACGTGGAATAAATAATATATTTGTATTTATGTAATATGCGTGTGGGTGTACAATCTCTAACTTTAATCCTCTGATTCTCTCTCTTAAATATATAAACTTTGGTCTCTAGCTTGTTGATCTTCTTGGGCTCGTTTGTTGAGTTTCTTCGATGATCGGCCTGCTAGGTTGATCTCTTGGTTTGGCTTGTTAGCTTGTTGATCCTCTTAGATGATCAGCCTGCTGACTTGATGATCTGTTGGATTGGCCTGTTGGCTTGATGATCTGTTGGATCGGCTTGTTAGCTTGTTGATCCTCTTGGATGATCGGCCTGCTGACTTGTTGATCTTCTTGATCGGTCGGTTGGCTTGTTGATCTCTTGGATGATCGGCCTGCTGACTTGTTGATCTTCTTGATCGGTCGGTTGGCTTGTTGATCTCTTGGATCAACCTGTTGACTTGTTGATTTTCTTGGATGATCGGCCTGTTGGCTTGTTGATCTTCTTGGATGATCGGTCTGCTGACTTGTTGATCTTCTCGAATGATCGGTTTCATGATCGGTCTGCTGACTTGTTGATCTTCTTGGATGATCAGCCTGTTGGCTTGTTGATCTTTTTGGATGATCGGTCTGCTGACTTGTTGATCTTCTTGATCGGTCGATTGGCTTGATGATCTGTCGAATCGGCTTGTTAGCTTGTTGATCCTCTTGGATGATCGGCCTGCTGACTTGTTGATCTTCTTGATGATCGGCCTGTTGGCTTGTTGACCTTCTTGGATGATCGGTCTGTTAGGTTGATGATCTCTTGGATCAGCCTATTGGCTTGTTGATCTTCTTGGATGATCGGCCTGTTGGCGTGATGATCTCTTCTTAGAGTCTTCTAGTCTTCAAACATTCTGAGTCTTGAGTTGGTTGAATTCTGAATCTTGGATCTTCTGAATTCTCTAGACTCTCACTTCTGATGACTCTGGACTCTGGCAGAATTCTCTGGACTCTGAGTTCTCCGACTCTGTCTCCAAATCTGAATCCCCCCATGAATGAATGGTGGCCTCCTCTATTTATAGAGTTTGATGGACCTCATATGGCCTTGGGCTTGGGTCCAATTGCCACGTGGCATAATCTGATTGAACTTGGCTGATGTTATCTGATGGATCACTAATAGACAAGTGGCATTCTTTGATTTGCCGAATTTTAATGTCTATTAATTTAATTTAGGCACACGTGTAAATGTGTAACTGGTCCCAAATTTTTTTTATAATTAATTTATATTAATGACGTGGCAATTTGTGATTGGCCAAAATTTCTCCTTCAACAAATGCCCCCTTTTCGAGATTTAGGCACAAGTTATGTGTGAGTGAATCTCGAAAAATATATTTTGGAATTAAAATGCAAGGTATTTGTTCTTGACTTTGACTCCACTTGGTGCGTCAATTTAATCAAAATATGAATTTTGGTCAAAATTTTGATTTTTTTATTTGACACACTTTTATTGCCAATTAATCAAAATTTGAGGTTTGGTCAAAATTTTGATTTTCCTTGTTTGGCAGGAAACTTTGATTTCAAGTTTGGGAAAATTTTGTTTTATACCCAAATTTTGATTTGAGGTAAAATCCTACCCAATTTTAACTTGCAAATGGAATAGAACTTGAGGTTTGGACTCTGGTCCATTTGGGATAGAATTTGGATTATGGCCAAAATTTAATTTGAGGTAAAATTTTACCAAATTCAAACTTGCATTTGGAATAGAATTTGATGTTTGAATCTCAAATTTTGATTTGGAAGAAAAATTTGGAGTATGCCCAAATAAAATTATTTAGATAAAATTTGAATTCCCAAATTGATTTGAATTGAAATACTTATCTGTTAAGAATTTCAATTTAATTAAGTTGGTTCAGATAAAGATAAAGATAAAGATAATCCCATAAAATTTTGAACAGGAGATAGGATTTCATTTTAGTCAAATCTTTATCTAAACTTTTGATTTGAACTTAAAACTCCCCCCTATAAATAAGACTGAACCTCAGTAGGGGAGAGCACACATCGCAGAGAGCATTCAAGAAGGGATCCAAGTAGGAAACTTTCTTTTCTTTTCTTTTTTTTTTTTTCTTTTTTACTTTTAGTTTTCGTTTTTTTTATACTCTTCGTTTTTTTTTTAATTTTTGTTTTTTTTTTGTTTTTTGTTTTTGTTTTTTTTTTTTTTTTTTTTGCAATTTGTTTCTTTCTTCCTTGAATGTGTAAGCTTCGTGCAACAGTCGTCACCAAATTCGCTTGCAGTGATTTCACTCCTGCTAGACCAGTCCCCATTTTATTGGGTGATCTGAGTAACCTGCAGGGGTAGTCACCAGATTCGCCTTCAGTGATGCACTTCTGCTAGACCAGTGCCCATTTTATTGGGTGATCTGAGTAACCTGCAAGGGTAGTCACCAGATTCGCCTTCAGTGATGCACTCCTACTAGACCAGTCCTCATTTTATTGGGTGATCTAAGTAACCTGCAGGGGTAGTCACCAGATTCACCAAAGAGTTCAGAGAATTCAGAGATCCGAGATTCAGAATTCAAAGGATTTAAGACTTAGAAGATTTGAAGACTAGAAGACTCTAAAAAGAGATCAACAAGCCAACCGACCGATCAAGAAGATCAACAAGTCAGCAGGCCGATCATCTAAGAAGAGATCAACAAGCGAACTGACCGATCAAGAAGATCAACAAGTCAGTAGGTCGATCATCCAAGAAGATCAACAAGCAGACCGATCGATCAACAGGATCAATAAGTCAACAGGCCGATCATCCAAGAGGATCAACAAGCTAACAAGCCGATCCAACATATCATCAAGCCAACAAGCCGATCCAACAGATCATCAAGTTAACAGACTGATCATCCAAGAAGATCAACAAGCCAACCGACCGATCAAGAAGATCAACAAGTCAGCAGGCCGATCATCCAAGAAGATCAACAAGCCAACTGATCGATCAAGAGGATCAATAAGTCAGCATGCCGATCATCCAAGAGGATCAACAAGCTAACAAGTCGATCCAACAGATCATCAAGCCAACATGCCGATCCAAGAGATCATCAAGTTAACAGACTGATCATCCAAGAAGATCAACAAGCCAACCGACCGATCAAGAAGATCAACAAGTCAGTAAGCCGATCATCCAAGAAGATCAACAAGCCAACCGATCGATCAAGAGGATCAATAAGTCAGCAGGCTGATCATCCAAGAGGATCAACAAGCTAACAAGCCAATCCAACAGATCATCAAGCCAACAGGCTGAACCAGGAGATCATCAAGTCAACAGACCGATCATCCAGGAGGATCAACAACAAGCTAACAAGCCGATCCAACAAATCAACAAGTCAACAGGCCGATCATCAAGAAGATCAACAAGTCAGCAGACCGATCATCCAAGAAGATCAACAAGCCAACAGGCCGATCATCCAAGAAGATCAACAAGCCAACAGGCTGATCATCCAAGAAGATCAACAATCCAACAGGCCGATCATCCAAGAAGATCAACAAGTCACAACAGGCCGATCCAAGAGATCATTAAGCCAGCAGGCCGATCATCCAAGAAGATCATCTAGCCAACAGGCCGATCCAAGAGATCATCAACCTAGCAAGCCGATCATCCAAGAAGCTCAACAAACCAACCCAAGAAGATCAAAGTTTATATATTTAAGAGAGAGAATCAGAGGATTAAAGTTAGAGATTGTACACCCACACGCATACAACATTAATACAATATATTATTTATTCCACGTGTCTCCATCTCCGAAGTTACGTGTGAACAAATTGGCACGCCCAGTGGGACAATCTCTACCTCTCATCTCTCTCTTATCTAAAAACATAAAAGTAAACATGTCATTCAAGACTTCTTCGATGACCGCTGTCAAGAACAAGTCTTATATCAGTTCTACTGCCCATTGTTGCTTCAATGAACTGAGGTTGCAAGAAGATAAAGCTTCTATCATTGCAAGCGAAGAAACAACCTTGCAGGGGGCATATACCAATGACAAGTTTCTTGTTAAGTATAACTCTCTGTTTGAACCTGATTCTGACGTAGTGACTGTCATGATGACTGAGACAAGAACTACGGAAGAAAGAATGACTGAGATGCAAGAACACATCAACAATTTGATGAAGGCGATTGAAGAAAAAGATTCTCAAATCGCGCAACTAAAGTGCCAAATTGAGAACCAATATATCGCCGAATCAAGTCAAACCCAAGTCATAAAAAATAATGACAAAGGAAAGACTACAGTGCAAGATGATCAGCCACATTGTTCTGCTTCGGTCGCATCACTATCCATCCAACAGCTCCAAGATATGATCACAAACTGTATCAAAGCTCAGTACGGTGGACCTACTCAAGATTACCTCTTATATTCCAAACCTTATACTAAGAGGATTGATAACTTGAGAATGTCCATCGGGTATCAGCCACCAAAATTTCAGCAGTTTGATGGAAGGGGCAATCCTAAACAACATATTGCTCACTTCGTTGAGACATGCGAGAACGCTGGTACTCGAGGGGACCTACTAGTAAAACAGTTCGTTCGAACACTTAAAGGAAATGCTTTTGACTGGTACACTGATCTAGAACCTGAGTCAATAGACAGTTGGGAGGAACTCGAAAGAGAGTTTTTGAATCGCTTCTACAGCACTAGAAGAACCGTTAGCATGTTCGAGCTCACCAACACTAAACAACGAAAAGGTGAACTCGTTGTTAACTATATAAATCGTTGGAGAGCTATGAGTCTAGATTGCAAAGATCGTCTCACTAAACTCTCTTCTGTTGAAATGTGCATTCAAGGCATGCACTGGGAACTCCTCTACATCCTTAAAGGTATAAAGCCTCGCACCTTTGAGGAACTAGCAACTCGCGCCCACGATATGGAGCTAAGTATTGCTAGTCGAGAAAACCAAGACCTTCTCCTCCCTGACATGAGAAAAGAAGGAAGGAACGATGAAGAGACTATAGAAGAATCTATGGTTGTCAACACAACCCTTCCCAAGTCGTCTTCGAAAGAAAAGAGACAAACGAATGGAACGCTTCGCTTAACTTTAAAGGAAAGATATAAGAAAATCTATCCTTTCCCTGATGCCGACATCCCTGATATGTTGGAACAACTACTGAAAGCACAACTGATAGAGCTTCCTATGTGTAAACGACCAGAAGAGATGGAGAAAGTCGATGATTCCAAGTATTGAAAGTATCATCGAGTTATTGGTCATCCAGTGGAAAGATGTTTCGTCCTAAAGGACTTAATTTTAAAGCTGGCTAAGGAAGGCAAAATCGAGCTCGACCTTGATGAAGTAGCCCAATCAAATCTTGCTACAATCAAAGGAAAAAACAAACATCAAAGAAAGAAGGATCCTAAGAAACTTCAACCCAAGAGGAAGAGAAGTAAAAAGTTTTCTCAACCTCAACAACTGATGACTGCGAAGGAGATCTTCTCCAAAAATTTCCACAAGAAGGAAAAAGAGAACTTTGCAACTTCCTACTGCATCGACGTAGAAGAAGTTGACAATTCCAAGAAGGGTGAACAAAGGACATCCGTCTTTGATCGCATCAAGCCTTCAACTACTCGTCCTTCGGTATTCCAAAGAATGAGTATGGTCGCGACAAAAGAAGAAAATCAATGTTCGACGTCCACCTTCACTCGACCTTCAGCTTTTCAAAGGCTAAGTATCTCCACATTGAAGAAAAGTCGATCTTTAACATCTGTCTTTGATCGCCTCAAAGTAACAAACGATCAACCTAAAAGAAAGATGAACAACTTGGAGTTGAAACTTTTCGATGAAGTAAACAGTGACGAGAAGCTTCATAGTAGCATCCTGTCACGTATGAAGAGGAAGTTTTCTGTTCTCATAAATACGGAAGGTTCCTTGAAGGTGAAGCCAAATCTCATTATCTTGACCAATCTTGCAAATGAAGGATATGATCAACACCATGACAAAGATAAGAGCTTTTAAATGTAAAAGCTCCTTGTCGCAAGAGCCTAAACTGCATGATGCTCATAGCCCACACGAGCTTAAAAGGTGAGTGCAAAAAATCATGAACTACGTTATGACTTGATCCCTATTCCATAAGGGTACGTAGGCAGCTTAAAGAAAACTTTAAGTTCAGTCTCTATAAACAAAAAAAAAAGGTTCTTCGCTGCAATTCCTTCTCTCCAAGTTCGAGGGTCCTTACACTATACGCTATTGCGTTGTTCCTTCTCCAAGTTCGAAGGTTCTTCGTTGTATCCTGTTGCGTTGTTCCTTCTCCAAGTTCGAGGGTTCTCAGTTGTACGACTGCTACGTTGTTCCTCCTCCAAGTGCAAAGGACATTATGTGGTGCGTTGTTGCATTGTTCCCTCTTCTCTCAAGTTCGATGGTTCTCACGCAGCTTTGCTGGAGTTTCTTCTCCCCAAGTTCGAAGGTTCTCACGCGCTCCGTTGCAGTTCCTTCTTTCCAAGGTCGAAGGTTCTCACTCGCTGCGTTGCAGTTCTTTCTCCCCAAGTTCGAAGGTTCACGCACTTCGCTGCAGTTCCTTCTCCCAAATTCGAAGGTTCTCACGCGCTTCGCTGCAGTTCCTTCCTCCAAGTTCGAAGGTTCTCCACTGTTGCAGTTCATTCTTCCAAGTTCGAAGGTTCTCACGTCGCTTCGCTGCAGTTCCTTCCTCCAAGTTCGAAGGTTCTCACGTGCTTCGCTGCAGTTCCTTCTCTCCAAGGTCGAAGGTTCTCACGCGCTGCGTTGCAGTTCTTTCTCCCCAAGTTCGAAGGTTCACGCACTTCACTGCAGTTCCTTCTCCCAAATTCGAAGGTTCTCACGCGCTTCGCTCTGTAACTCCTTCCCCCAAGTTTGAAGGTTCTCACGCGCTTCGTGCAGTTCCTTCCTCCAAATTCGAAGGTTCTCACGCACTTCGCTGCAGTTCCTTCCTCCAAGTTTGAAGGTTCTCACGCGCTTCGTTGCAGTTCCTTCCTCACAATTCGAAGGTTCTCACGCGCTTCGGTGAAGTTCCTTCCTCCATGTCTGAAGGTTCTCACGCGCTTTGATGCAGTTCCTTCCCCCCAAGTTCGAAGGTTCTCACGCGCTTTGCTGCAGTTCCTTCCTCACAGTTCGAAGGTTCTCACGCGCTTCGCTGCAGTTCCTTCCCCCCAAGTTCGAAGGTTCTCACGTCGCTTCGCTGCAGTTCCTTCCTCCAAGTTTGAAGGTTCTCACATCGCTTCGCTTCGCGCTGCGCTTCGTTGCAGTTCCTTCCTCCAAGTTCGAAGGTTCTCACACGCTTCGCTGCAGTTTCTTCTCCCTAACTTTGAAGGTTCTCACGCGCTTCGCTGCAATTCCTTCCTCCCTAAGTTTGAAGGTTCTCACGTTGCTTCGCTGCAGTTCCTTCCTCCAAGTTCGAAGGTTTTCATGCGCTTTGCTGCAGTTCCTTCTCTCCACGTTCAAAGGTTCTCACACATTTCGCTACAGTTCATTTACTCCAAGTTCAAAGGTTCTCACGCGCTTCGGTGAAGTTCCTTCCTCCAAGTTTGAAGGTTCTCACGTGCTTCGATGAAGTTCCTTCCTCCCAAGTTCGAAGGTTCTTACGCGCTTCGCTGCAGTTCCTTCCTCCAAGTTCGAATGTTCTCACGTGCTTCGCTGCAGTTTCTTCTCCCTAAGTTCGAAGGTTCTCACGCGCTTCGATGCAGTTCCTTCCTCCCTAAGTTCGAAGGTTCTCACTCGCTTCGCTGCAGTTCCTTCCTCCAAATTCGAAGGTTTCGAAGGTTCTCACGCGTTGTGATTCGTTGCAGTTCCTTCCTCCAAGTTCGAAGGTTCTCATGCGCTTCGCTGCACAGTTCCTTCCTCCAAGTTCGAAGATTCTCATGCGCTTCGTTGCTACCTTCCTCCAAGTTCGAAGGTTCTCTCACGCGCTGCTGCAGCTCCTTCCTCCAAGTTCGAAGGTTCCCTCACGCGCTTCGCTCACTCCTTCTCCAAGTTCGAAGGCGCTTCTCTCCACTGCTCCTTCTCCAAGTTTGAAGGCGCTTCTCTCCGTTGCTACCTTCCTCCAAGTTCGAAGGTTCTCTCACGCGCTGCTGCAGTTCCTTCCTCCAAGTTCGAAGGTTCCCTCACGCGCTTCGCTCGCTCCTTCTCCAAGTTCGAAGGTGCTTCTCTCCACTGCTCCTTCTCCAAGTTCGAAGGCGCTTCTCTCCGTTGCTACTTCTCCAAGTTCGAAGGCGCTTCTCTCCACTGCTCCTTCTCCAAGTTCGAAGGCGCTTCTCTCCACTGTTCCTTCTCCAAGTTCGAAGGTGCTTCTCTCCACCCTTCTTTTTGAAGGTTCGCCACTGAGGTTATCCTTCTCCAAGTTCGAAGGTTCACCGTTGCTCCTTTTCAAATGTTTGGCGGCGGTTGACGTCCTCGTTCCGCTTCATCTTCAAATGTTGGTAGTTGACGGCGTCCGCTGCGCTTCATCTTTAAATGTTGGCAGTTGACGGCGTCCGCTTCGCTTCATCTTCAAAAATTGACTGTTGATAACTTCACTTCATATTCAAAAGTTGACGGTTGAAGTCTTCGCTACATCTACAAAGATGAACAGCTTTAGTGTTGCCTTTATCTTGAAAGTGTCCAGACTGGAAAATGCATCTTAGCTGCAAGTTAAAAAAATGCTTGATATCAAACCACAAAAAAAAGAAAGAAAGACAATAAAAGTGTTGTTAAAAAAACGGTGACCACCCCTGCAGGAAACTACAGTCATCGAAGTGACTGGTCTAGACAGGTGGTGAAGTCACTGCAATTGAATCTGATGATGACCGTTGTAGGCGAGTCGGGTCTGGTGACCACCCCTGCAGGTTACTCATATCACCCAATAAAATGGGGACTGGTCTGGCAGGAGTGCATCACTGTACGCAAATCTGGTGATTACCCCTGCAGGTTACTCAGATCACCTAATAAAATGGGGACTGGTCTAGCAGGAGTGCATCACTGAAGGCGAATCTGGTGACTACCCCTGCAGGTTACTCAGATCACCTAATAAAATGGGGACTGGTCTAGCAGGAGTGCACCCTAAACCCTAAACCCTAAACCCTAAAACCCTAAACCCTAAACCCTAAATTGCAAAAAAAAAAAAAAAACAAAAAAAAAACGAAAATTAAAAAAAAAATAAAAAAACGAAAAGTATAAAAAAAAAACGAAAATTAAAAAAATAAAATAAAAAAACGAAAAGTATAAAAAAAACGAAAATTAAAAAAAAAAGAAAAAAAAAGAAAAGAAAAGAAAAGAAAGTTTCCTACTTGGATCCCTTCTTGAATGCTCTCTGCAATTGATGTGTGCTCTCCCCTACTGAGGTTCAGTCTTATTTATAGGGGGAGTTTTAAGTTCAAATCAAAAGTTTAGATAAAGATTTGACTCAAATGAAATCCTATCTCCTGTTTAAAATTTTATGGGATAATCTTTATCTTTATCTGAACCAACTTAATTAAATTGAAATTCCTAAAAGATAAGTGTTTCAATTCAAATCAATTTGGGAATTCAAATTTTATCTAAATAATTTTATTTGCGCATACTCCAAATTTTTCTTCCAAATCAAAATTTGAGATTCAAACATCAAATTCTATTCCAAATGCAAGTTTGAATTTGGTAAAATTTTACCTCAAATTATATTTTGGGCATAATCCAAATTTTATCCCAAATGGACCAAAGTCCAAACCTCAAGATATATTCCATATGCAAGTTAAAATTGGGTAGGATTTTACGTCAAATCAAAATTTGGGTATAAACCAAATTTTGCCAAAACTTGAAATCAAAGTTTGCTGCCAAACAAAGAAAATCAAAATTTTGACCAAACCCCAAATTTTGATTAATTGGCAATAAAAGTGTCAAATAAAAAAAATCAAAATTTTGACCAAAATTCATATTTTGATTAAATTGACGCACCAAATGGAGTCAAAGTCAAGAACAAATACCTTGCATTTTAATTCCAAAATATATTTTTCGAGATACACTCACACATAACTTGTGCCTAAATCTCGAAAAGGGGGCATTTGTTGAAGGAGAAATTTTGGCCAATCAAAAATTGCCACGTCATTAATATAAATTAATGATAAAATAAATTTGGGACCAGTTACACATTTACACGTGTGCCTAAATTAAATTAATAGACATTAAAATTCGGAAAATCAAAGAATGCCACTTGTCTATTAGTGATCCATCAGATAACATCAGCCAAGTTCAATCAGATTATGCCACGTGGCAATTGGACCCAAGCCCAAGCCCATATGAGGTCCATCAAACTCTATAAATAGAGGAGGCCACCATTCATTCTGGGAGATTCAGCCAGAGGCAGAGAGGGCAGAGTCCTGAGCATTCTCCCAAGATTCAGAGTCGTCAGAATCCAAAGAGTCCAGAGAATTCAGAGATCCAAGATTCAGAATTCAAAGGATTTAAGACTTAGAAGATTTGAAGACTAGAAGACTCTAAAAAGAGATCAACAAGCCAACCGACCGATCAAGAAGATCAACAAGTCAGCAGGCCGATCATCTAAGAAGAGATCAACAAGCCAACTGACCGATCAAGAAGATCAACAAGTCAGTAGGTCGATCATCCAAGAAGATCAACAAGCAGATCGATCGATCAACAGGATCAATAAGTCAACAGGCCGATCATCCAAGAGGATCAACAAGCTAACAAGCCGATCCAACAGATCATCAAGCCAACAAGCCGATCCAACAGATCATCAAGTTACCAGACTGATCATCCAAGAAGATCAACAAGCCAACCGACCGATCAAGAAGATCAACAAGTCAGCAGGCCGATCATCCAAGAAGATCAACAAGCCAATTGATCGATCAAGAGGATCAATAAGTCAGCATGCCGATCATCCAAGAGGATCAACAAGCTAACAAGTCGATCCAACAGATCATCAAGCCAACATGTCGATCCAAGAGATCATCAAGTTAACAGACTGATCATCCAAGAAGATCAACAAGCCAACCGACCGATCAAGAAGATCAACAAGTCAGCAGGCCGATCATCCAAGAAGATCAACAAGCCAACCGATCGATCAAGAGGATCAATAAGTCAGCAGGCCGATCATCCAAGAGGATCAACAAGCTAACAAGCCAATCCAACAGATCATCAAGCCAACAGGCCGATCCAGGAGATCATCAAGTCAACAGACCGATCATCCAGGAGGATCAACAACAAGCTAACAAGCCGATCCAACAAATCAACAAGTCAACAGGCCGATCATCAAGAAGATCAACAAGTCAGCAGACCGATCATCCAAGAAGATCAACAAGCCAACAGGCCGATCATCCAAGAAGATCAACAAGCCAACAAGCTGATCATCCAAGAAGATCAACAAGCCAACAGGCCGATCATCCAAGAAGATCAACAAGTCACAACAGGCCGATCCAAGAGATCATTAAGCCAGCAGGCCGATCATCCAAGAAGATCATCAAGCCAACAGGCCGATCCAAGAGATCATCAACCTAGCAAGCCGATCATCCAAGAAGCTCAACAAACCAACCCAAGAAGATCAAAGTTTATATATTTAAGAGAGAGAATCAGAGGATTAAAGTTAGAGATTGTACACCCACACGCATACAACATTAATACAATATATTATTTATTCCACGTGTCTCCATCTACGAAGTTACGTGTGAACAACGGCACTCAAGACTCAAAAAATAGAGCACGTGCCACATTTAATATATATTCTGGTGTTTCCTCTCAACCACAGAGTTTTGTTCGGGTCTTGCCACACAGGAAAACTGATGAATAACCCCTTTTTCAAGAAAAAAATTCCCAAAAAGCAATTTAGGAGCATTATTAGAACGAAAAACTTTAATATATTTCCCGTACGGAGTTTGAACAAGTTGAAAAAATTGGGGAATTATGGTAAAGACATCAGACTTATGGCGAAGCATATAGACCCAAGTAAACTGTGTACAATCATCAACAATTGTAAGAAAATATGTATAACCAGCATGAGATGGAGTTGCAAATGGTCCCCAAATGTCAACATGAATCAAATCAAAAGGGGTAGAGGCCAAATTATTGTTAGAAGTAAAGGAGAGTTTCCTTTGTTTAGCCAGGGGACAAACATCGCAAGGAGCAGAGGAATGACTTTTAGCAAATCAATATGCAAAACATCCTTTAAAGCATGTAAACGAGAAAGAGATAGATGACCAAGCCTGGAATGCCACAAGTTGGTCGAAAATTTGTGTATAGCAGAAGCACAGACAGCAGGCACAAGGGTACTGTTATCCTTAAGAATATATAGCCCATCACGAAGATTACCCCTGCCAATCGTCTTCAAAGTGCACCTTTCCTGAATTTCACAACAATTAATAGAAAACTTGACCATAAAAGAATCATCAGATGTAATGGCACTGATTGATATCAAATTGTACTGGAATTGAGGGACAAGTAGGACACGTTGAAGACATATGGTACCAAGCAAAGTGACAGAACCAACATATTGAACAGGGATTCGCGTGTCATCAGGCAAAACCACAGAGGTAGTAACAGGATATAAAGTCATGAATAAAGCTTTGTCAAAGCAAATGTGGGTTGAAGCGCCGTAGTCAATAATCCAGGAGTGAGGAAGAGAACATGTACTTGCCAGGTAAGTGGTGGCAACATCAGTGTCGTTCTTAGCAGTAGTTAGCTTCGACTGAAGCATGGTGAGAAGATTGTGGCACTGAGCAAGGGCGTCAGCAGTGTCCATTGGAGGGGTAGAAGGAGTGACAGAGGTGACCGAAGAAGCAGATTCGATCTTTGATTACTGTAGTGGATGTTGCCCCCTTTTTTACGGTATCCAGGAGGATAGCCGTGTAATTTGTAGCACCGATCAATGGTGTGGCCTTGCACTCCACAATTGGTACAAATAGGACGATCTTTACACTGCCGATTATTTGAGTGTTGTGAATTGGACGAGGCAGGTTGAGCAACGGCGAGAGCGGTCGAATTTGGTAAAGGAAGAAGAGGAAGGGAGCGTTGATGCTCTTCTTGAGCAATCAACGAAAAAGCCTTCGAGATTGTTGGGGGAGGATCCATAAGGAGGATTTGCGATCGCATAGGGCCGAAAGACTCGTTGAGTCCCATCAAGAAACTCATTAGATATTCGAACTGGAAAAAATTCTCAATGGCCTCATGAGCGCCACAATTGCACCGTCCACAAGTGCAGCCAGGACGATAAGAAACATGCTCGTCCCAAATGCTTTTCAACTGAGAAAAATAATTCGTGACTGACTGTTGATCTTGTGTTAGAGTGGCAAGTACGCGCTTCAATTCAAAAATACGAGGCCCGTTCTTGCGTTGAAAGTGATCCTTGAGGTCAAGCCAAATTGCATGGGCTGAATAAGAGAAGATGATACTAGAAGAAATACCTTTAGACACAGAGTTCAGAATCCAAGCAATGACCACATTGTTGTTCCGAATCCAAGCAGGTATAAGATCTCCAGTAGGTTTGGGCAAAGTTCCATCAACGAACCCTAACTTGTTCCGAATGGAAAGGGCGAGCAGCATGGATCGACTCCAAGTGGCGTAATTGTCATCGGTGAGAAGATCAGAGACAAGAACAAGGTTGGAGGTATCAAAATGATGGAGAAAATAGGGGCTAGAGGAATCCACAGCAGCAGAAACAGACTGAACAGAGGAAGAAGACGAAGAAGAGGCCATGGGAGCTGGAGGAATCAAAAAATTTCTCGAACGCGGAAGTGAGAGAAAATTTTCTCTGATACCATATTACAGGGAAAAGCTCACAGCTGTACCTTTATTCCCATCGATAAACTATATTTATAATACAAAAGAATAACTAACCCAAAAACTTACAGATAACAAACTGAGAAATACAAACCGAATTACATTTAACTAAATAACTACTTAATTAATCTAATACTAAAATTAATATTAAACCATAATTATAAATTTCGCTTGAAATAAATTTTCCAACATCAATACTTAAAGACCGTAGGATAGCAAATACCAGAAGCATCCTGTCTCGAGATATTGTTGAGTCGTGTGTTGTCGGAAGTAGGCGCAGCTTAATGAAGCCCAACCATGTGTTGGCCTCACTTTTTCGATAAGCTGCTTGGAATGTGCGCTTCTCCGTCTTCGACAACCTCCATTGGGCCCCTTCAATGCCAACCTCCCTAATAGTCGCATTCAGTTAATCGTTAGATGGTGCCACCGCCATCTCATTAAACCCAGCGTGCGGAAATTCTTGGAGGTTGAAGAGAGAGTTGATTGCTCCTCGGCTCTAATCAACAGCCACTCCTCAGACCACGACTTGGAATCCTTCTTGATCATCAATATTCACGTAAAATTCACAAACAATGTTCGAATTTAACGGATCTGGCTTTGCACAGAATTGACTCCAGCCATGATGATCCCGACCCTCAAGAAATGCGGTAGATCTTCATCGAAACCTCTCTCGAATAAGAAATCCCTTTTTAGCATCTCCCTGTATTTTGCTCTGGTAAGTTCATTGACGAAGTGAATAAACGATATTCCTGCTGCTTCCTCTTCTACTTCATCCGTTTCTTCGACAATTCCTTTCCCCCTGTCTTCTTGATGCTTTGCCAAAATCTCTTCCTCTGCTTTCTTTTCCTTTTCTTCTCTCGTTTGGTCCTCTTCCTCTTTTTTCTCTTGTTTTTCTTTTTTCCATATTCTCTTTCTGAGAATCAGTTGTCGGCGGCGAAGGAGTATCCGTCCGGATTACCTTAATGTGGCCGGCTTTCTACTTCCGACGGCGACACAAAACTTCTGGCATATTGACTTCAACCTGAGGTTCTTACTCTTGAACTTCCTGTCCATTCCCTCTCCATTGAACATCCTTCGCTTGTTTTTCTTGAACTTCTTGCGGATTTTCGATTATCGGCTCATTCTGTCCAGGATTTTGTTCCTCAGGCTCCCTTGGGTTTTCCTCCTCAACCACAACATCAACAACACCTTCAACTACTTTTTCATTATCTCCTCGACTTCAGCCCTCTGTTGCCGCCTTCTTCTCTTGGCTTCTCTCTCTTCTGGCGTCTTCTTCTACTTTGCCTTGGTCTTGGTGCCTCAGGTGTGACCGTCACTTCTTCTTCCACAGTATCTCTCTCTTTCCTCCCTTTCATTTTAGCCATTGTGGACTCAAAGAATTTTACAGTAATCGAAAGCAAAAGAGAAAAAGATAGCGAAGAGAAAATGGCAAGAAGATGAAGTGAAAAGTAACTTACCGAGGGTTTTGAATAAATAGGGCTTCAGCAAATAAAATCCTAATCGAAAAATTCTTCCCTAATTAAATAAACTTACCGTTTAATATTGCATGTAATCATGAATTATTAAATTAAAAATGGTAGAAATTGCCCCGTGGTAAATCTTCCTCGCACTGGCCAATGGCTAGATCAACACTGCGTGACACGTGGAAGCACCAGATGCACCACCCGATTTACCTACCCACGGAAAAATTAAATACCAAACGGAAAAATCATTTAATCTACAATAAATCCCCTTTATATTCGGACGAAGTATTTGCTCCCTCCAACAGAATGCCACAACAAACAACTGAACAAAAAATTTCTTCTAGAAAAATCTTCGATATGAAAGATTTTAAATTTAAATTTAAACCGCCACAATCAAATCTCATTTTTATTGAAAACCGAATAAATCAAGAAAAATATTTATTAAAGCCTTAATCTAAAACAGAAATAACGAAAAATACAAACTAAAATTAAATCCAAACTAAACTAACTAGATTAATTAAAAATAAATTGAACTGATAAAAATAAATATACTAAAAAAAATCCACGTAATTAAAAATAAATTGAACTGATAAAAATAAATATACTAAAAAAAATCCACGTAATTAAAAATATCAACAAATTAAAATAAATTAGATAAGATCAGAATAAATTAGATAAAATTCAAAAAAACCAAATCTAATCCAAAATAATTCAAATTAAAATCAAACCAAATCAACGAAAAATAAAATTGCAACAAATCTTAGGAGCTCAAAAATATTGATATACGAAATGCTCCCGCAAAACTCTTGCTCGCTTATTTCTTAACAAACTTTAGGGAAGGATATTTCAACTGGAATTCCTCACCCGAATAATGTTTCACGCACTGTTCATTAACTTTGAACACTCTCCCATCTTTCTCATCTCTCAAAGTAATTGCTTCATGAGGAAAAACTTCAATCACAATAAATGACCCTGACCATTTAGATTTTAGTTTTCCAGGAAACAATTTTAATCTAGAGTTATAGAGCAAGATTCTCTGACCTTAGTCTTTTCTTTATACGTTTTAGGTTTTATTTTGGGAAAAATACACTTTTGGTCCCTGAGGTTTGGGTTAAGTGACACTTAGGTCCCTGAGTTTTCAAACTCAACAAAAATACCCCTGAGGTTTGAGATAAGGAGCATTTTAGTCCCTACCGTTAATTTTTCTGTTAAATCTTAACAGTTGCTGACGTGGCACTATTATTTTAATAAAAAAATTATTTTTTTAAAATTTTTTAAAATAAAAATAATAAAATAATAAAATATTAATATTTTTTTTTATTTTTTTATTCTTTTTTCTCCCTTTCTCTTTCTTCTTCTTCTCTTTCTCCATATCCTTCATCTTCCTTCTTCTTCTTCCTAACTCCGACGACCGGCCGCCGCCGGCGGTCGCCGGCGACTGTTTTTTTTTTTTTTTCTTCTTCTTCTTCTTCTCTTCTTCTTCTTCTTCTCTTCTTCTCTTTTCTTCCCCATTTTTCTTCTTTTCTTTAAAAAAAAAAAAAATTAGGGAGGAGGGACCTCCCTCCTCCTCCATTTCCGTCAACCCCTCCCCCCACGCGAGTTTTCTCCTACAGTTCGCTACCTCCTCCTCGTAGTTATTCTTCTCCGGCGAGGTCTCGATCGGCGAGCAAACTCCAACAGCAGCGACGACAACTCTCTCTCTCTTCCTCCTTACTCGTGCGCACAGACAGCCTTGGGTTCTTCCTCGGTGATAGAACGCGACTCCAGCCCCCTCCCTTTCCGTTCTTCTCTTTCTCTCCGGCGAGCTGCACGACTTCGCGCCGACGACGTCTCGTTTTCCCTCAGCCAGTGACGCAGCGACCCACACGTTCCAGAGAACCTATTGATGGTGTTTCCACTTTAAACAACACGCAAGAAACATCCATAGCCACAGCCACGCACGATTCCTCTCCCCCTCTACTATTCCGGCAAGTTTTGGTCTTGACCCATGTTGCTTTCGTGATTCCAAGCCATAAGCACCTAGAAATCGAACTCGAAACCACTCCGATAGCGTTACCCACTCAGTTTCAGACCTCGAATCACTTTCGACTCGTGACCCATTAACTGAAATAGCCTTGGATTTGAGTATCAACGGCTGTGAGGCTCAGATTTACGAGTTTGGAGTTCGTCGAACACTGCCCTGCGCATGTTTGAGCCGTTGGGTGCTGTCAGGTAAGCTTTGATGAATTTTAACTTCTTTCGAATCCTTTGTAAGACCCATAATGGAGGAGGGAGGTCCCTCCTCCCTAATTTTTTTTTTTTTTTAAAAGAAAAGAAGAAAAATGGGGAAGAAAAGAGAAGAAGAGAAGAAGAAGAAGAAAAAAAAAAAAAAAACACAGTCGCCGGCGACCGCCGGCGGCGGCGGGCGGCAGCGGTGGGCGGCGGCCGGTCGTCGGAGTTAGGAAGAAGAAGAAGGAAGATGAAGGATATGGAGAAAGAGAAGAAGAAGAAAGAGAAAGGGAGAAAAAAGAATAAAAAAATAAAAAATATTAATATTTTATTATTTTATTATTTTTATTTTAAAAAATTTTAAAAAAATAATTTTTTTTATTAAAATAATAGTGCCACGTCAGCAACTGTTAAGATTTAACAGAAAAATTAACGGCAGGGACTAAAATGCTCCTTATCTCAAACCTCAGGGGTATTTTTGTTGAGTTTGAAAACTCAGGGACCTAAGTGTCACTTAACCCAAACCTCAGGGACCAAAAGTGTATTTTTCCCTTTTATTTTCTTACCATGCCACTGCTTAGTCTTTTCTTTATACGTTTTCGCATTTTCATAAGAAAATTAGCGAAATTCCTCTAACTCGTTAAGTTGCAACATTCTTATTGCCCCTGCACGACTTAGATCAAAATTCAATTTTTTCAAAGCCCAAAGCGTTTTATGCTCAAGCTCTAATGGTAGATGGCAAGATTTTCCATACACTAACCTGTAGGGAGAAATATCTAAAGGAGTCTTATAGGCTATCCCATAAGCCCAAAGAGCATCATCTAACCAAAAAGACCAATCATTCCTAGATGGATGAACTACTTTTTCTAGAATAGATTTGATTTCCCTATTGCTAATTTCAGCTTGATCATTTGCTTGTGGGTGATAAGGGGTAGATATCCTATGCTTAATTCCATACTTAGCTATAAGCTTAGTTAAAACATTATTAACAAAGTGTGTACCCTCATCACTCACTAGAGCTCTAGGTGTCCCAAACCGCGCAAAAAATGTGCGATTGGAGAAACCTTGATACCGTCTTAGCATCATTCTGATGGAATACAATGGCCTCCACCCACTTGGACACGTAATCAACTGTCAATAAGATAAAAACTTTACCATTAGAAGGGGAAACAACCCCATAAAATCAATACCCCACACATCAAATAATTCCAATTCTAAAATGTAAGTAAGAGGCATTTCATCTCTAGGCCCCAAATTTCCTCTCCTTTGGCAAGCATCACCTTGCTTGTAAAACCAATGGGCATCCTTAAATAAGGAAGGCCAGAAGAATCCACATTGCAAAATCCTCATAGTTGTCCTTTGACCGCTGAAATGGCCTCCATACGGTGAAGAGTGACATTGCTCCAGGATTTCTTTTGCTTCATCACCTGAAACACACCTACGAATAATACCATCAGAGCATTGTTTATACATAAATTGCTCATCCCAATAGAAAAATTTTGCATCATGCTTAAACTTTTTCATCTGCCTCCAATCCATGTCAATAGGAGTGACTCCTTTCACCAAAAAAGTTGGCAATATCAGCATACCAAGGAATGTCCTTGACTACCTTTACCTCAACAACAAAGAGCTGCTCATCTGGAAAAGAATCTGAAATGGCAGATTGCTTCAGCAAAGATGATGTTAGATCAAGATGAGACAAATTATCTGCAATGACATTCTCTGATCCCTTATTGTCCTTTATCTCCAAGTCAAATTCCTGCAATAACAAAACCCAACGAATCAATCTAGGCTTTGCATCTTTCTTAGTCATTAAGTACCTTATTGCTGCATGATCTGTAAAAACCATGACTTTGGATCCAACCAAATATGGCCTGAATTTCTCAAAGGCAAACACAACTGCTAACAACTCCTTTTCAGTAGTCGTATAGTTGATTTGTGCCTCATTCAGAACCCTACTTGCATAATAAATAGGATGGATAAATTTGCCTTGCTTTTACCCCAGCATGACACCTACTGCAACATCACTCGCATCACACATTACCTCAAATTGTAAACTCCAATTAGGTGCACAAAGAATGGGGGCTGAGACTAAAACATACTTTAAAGTCTCAAAAGCCTTCCTACAATCTGCATTAAAGTCAAAAACATGATCAGTACACAATAAGTTACAAAGAGGTTTACTGATTTTGAAAAAATCCTTTATGAACCTTCTATAAAATCCAACATGACCTAAAAAACTCCGAATCCCCTTCATTGAACTCGGTGGTTATAATCTCTCAATAACCTCTATTTTTGCTTGATCAACTTCTAGACCTTTCTTTGAAATCTTATGGCCTAACACTATGCCCTCCTTCACCATGAAGTGACATTTCTCCCGATTAGGAACTAGATGGGTATCCTTACATCTTTTTAACACCTTACCTCTGAAAAGACCCTCCAAAAACTGAAAAATCATCCATAAATACCTCAACAGTGGACTCAATCATGTCAAAAAAATTGCTAGCATACACCGCTGAAATGTTGCTGGAGCATTGCAAAGGCCAAAAGGCATTAGCCTAAAAGCAAACATCCCATAAGGGCAGGTGAAAGTGGTCTTTTCCTGATCCTCAGGAGCAATGGTAATCTGGTTATACCCATAATAACCATCTAAGAAACAGTAGTAGACATGACCAGCCAATTGATCCAACATCTGGTCAATAAATGGTAGAGGGAAATGGTCTTTACGGGTGGCTTTGTTAAGCCTCCTGTAATCCATGCACACCTTCCAGTCAGTTACTGTCCTGGTTGGGATCAATTCATTGTCCTTATTAGATACCACTATGACACCTCATTTCTTAGGAACACATTGGACAGGGCTTACCCAATTACTATATGCAATTGGATAGATAATCCTGACATCCAACCATTTAATCACCTCCTTCTTAACAACCTCTTTCATTGCAGGGTTAAGCCTTCTCTGTTGCTCAATACTCCTAAAGGATCTCTCATCTAGATTGATTTTATGCATACAGAAAGAAGGACTAATTCCCTGAATGTTAGCCAATGTCCAACCTATTGCTTTACGATATTGCTGTAGCAACTTTATTAAGGCATCTTCATCCTTTGACATTAAATCTGATGCAACAATAATGGGCAACGTTTCACCCTTCCCAAGATACACATACTTTAGATGATCCGACAAGGACTTCAAATCTAAAGTGGGTGCCTCAATCAGGGATGGTTTAATAGGAGGAGCCTTCCTTTCATCTAAATCTAAAGACTCAAAAACAACCTCACACCTTGAAACTTCTTTTTCACTTTTTCTCTCTAAAGAACAAAGTTCTAAATCCTTTACACTAACCTCTCCATGATCCTCCAAATGTTTGTGTGCCAAATCCTACATTGTTGTCTCAACAATTGTGTTCTCCAGAATCCTAATGAAAGAGCAATCTTCCATTTCGTCTGGATAGTTCATCACCTTAAACACATTAAATTTCACTTCCTCATTATAAACCGTCATTATCAATTCCCCTTTTTGAACATCTATCAATGCCCTACCAGTAGCCGAAATTGGACGACCAAGAATAATTGGGACATCTTTATCTGTCTCATAATCTAAGATAATAAAGCCAACAGGAAATATGAATTTATCTACTTTCACTAAGACATCCTCAATTTTACCCTCTGGATATGTGATAGACCTATCAACTAGCTGAAGTGTGACTATGGTAGGCCTAGCTTCACCAATACCTAACTTTCGATAGACCGAAAGAGGCATAAGGTTAATGCTTGCGCCTAAATCACAAAGTGCTCTACCTAACTCTTTTCCACCTATTGACACAGGAATAGTAAATGACCCTGGATCCTTAGCCTTGGTTGGTAGCCCATTCTTAAGAATAACACAACATTCCTCAGTAAGAGATACAGTTTTAAACTCACATAACCTCTTCTTTATAGTTAAAATATCCTTAAGAAATTTAGCATAAATAGGCATTTGCTCAATAGCTTCTACTAAAGGGATATTTATATGCAATTGCTTAAGAATCTCTAAGAACTTCCTAAATTGACCATCCTGACTCTTAGGCCTTTGCCTTTGTGGAAAAGGTAGAGGTGGTACATAAGGTGGGGGCGACACATATGGTTGTTCCACATGTGGAACAGAACCAGATGCTCCAGCATCATTATTACTGCCTCCAGCACCTTTAGCAGACTCCAACTCTTTTTCAACAACATTTTTATCACAATTCTTCTCTACATCCTGAGGTCTACTAGGCTCTTTTCTCTCTTCTAGTGGCTTACCACTCCTTAGAGTCACTGCCTGTACCTGCTCCTTACCTTCCTTTCTAGGGTGCTCAGTATCCGAAGGAAGTTTCCCTTGAGGCCTTGTCTTTAGCTCATTAGCTAGCTGGCCCACTTGCAATTCCAGGGCTATCATTGAAGCTTGATTACTTTGAATTGCGGCATCTGTACGAGCCATATATTCTTTCATCATTGCCTCAAGAGAACTCTCTGAATTTTGCTGGGGCAATGCCTGCTTATTTTGCTGGGGCAATACCTGTGATTTAGCAAATCCTGACTGGTTCACCTTTTTCTATGCTTGCACATTACTTCCTTGTCCTCCCCACGCAAAGTTGGGGTGGTTACGCCAACCCGGATTGAAGAAGTTAGAATAAGGGTTATTCCTCTTATTACCTACAAAAAACACAGAAGCTGGATTGCATGGGAAAAACTCGTAGTTGTGCTCTTCACCACAATAAACACATGATTCCTCTGCAACTTGGTTCACCACTGCATCAGGCTCCACAGCTGGCGGCTGCTGATGACTAACCACTGTCACATTTTTAAGAGCGTTAGCTAGCATTGCAATATCAGCCCTAATGGTAGACACACCATCGACCTCTAACACACTCTTACATTTTTTTATTTGAGTCTCTAATATCCGACCACTGACAACTATTGGTTGATATTCTTTCTAAAATTTCATGGGCTTCATTAAAAGTTTTTGCCAAAAGGGTCCCTCCAGCCGAAGCATCAACATTCCTTGGGTTGCTCCATTTAACCCATTTTAAAATGTTTCCATTTGGATACAATGAGGTAAACCATGGTGGGGACACTTTCGCAAAAGATCCTTAAACCTCTCCCAAGCCTCACTAAAAGTTTCATCTTCAAGTTGCCTAAACCCTACTATCTCACTCCTCAATTTGGCATTCCTAGTTGGTGGAAAATATTTAGTAAGAAATTTTTCCGCTAACTCATTCCATGTCCTAATTGATCCTTGAGCAAAAGAATTTAACCACGCCTTTGCTCCATCTCTAAGAGAATATGGGAACAAAGGTAATCTAAGGGCATCTCTAGACACTCCTTGAATTACAAAAGAATCACTAACTCCTAGGAAATACTTAAGATGTAAATGAGGGTCTTCAGATGACAAACTATAGAATTGACCCACGGTTTGCAACATCTGAAACATTACCGATTTCATTTCAAAATTTGCTGCCTCAATTTGAGGACGTGCAATTCTTGGATTCAACTCATCAAACATTGGAAAAGCATACGCTCGAATGGCTCTCGCCCTATCATTTGCTACCAAGATAGGATTCTCAGCCTGGTTATTTTGTTATCCATTTTGCTCCAGCGGTGGATTTTGCTGCAACACACAATTCTGGGGATCAAGTGGATCTTCTGGAACTTGCGGGAGACGCGACACGTTATCCATTGGATTTTGATTTCTACGCTGCTATCTCCTTCTTCTCGTGAATGTCCTCTCAATTGTTGGATCAAGCTCGAACCTTAATCTATGTAGGCCTTGAGTTCATCACACATCCGATGAAGAGCCTTGTATTTTTACATGTTATTCATCCCGTTTCTTTGATGATTTCATTCTACTAGAAATGTGCTTATTTAGGTTGCAATTTTCGAAGTTTTGTGTCTCTGCTTGTAATAGAAATGGGGATGTTCTTATTCTGGTTGAGCCCTGAGATTTGTTCACTGGTAGATGATAAAGAGGGACAAATGAGCCTTGGTTTAAAGTGGAATCAAAGAGCATCTTATTTAGTTTTATCTTTTTGCTCTACATTTTTATGACATATGAATTTATCTTTATGGAAATGATTTGATTCAATGATCATATTAGTGTGATTTGTTACTTCTTTGGTGTTCAATATTCAATTAGTGTTTTTTTTTTTTTTTTTATCACTGATTGTTATATTAGTTTTAAATGTTGAGGTTTAGTGACTAGTATGTGTATTATTTAATTATAAACTGGTGAGATTATTTCTTTGGAAAAATCTTTGAATGATTTTAATAGTGTTTTGTGTGAACATAATTGGTTTTGTTTATGTACATCTTTTTCTTTCTCATGTTCGAGAATCAACAGTTTTTTTTCTTTGAACTCTTTAGAGAGTCAGATAGAGGAGTTGGTGCAAATTCGCTTCGAACCGTTCCATATCAAGTTGGATACACTTCTTCGAGGTCTAATCATTCACCTTCTAGATTAAATTTTGATGCATAGGTATCCTGCTGAATACATTCTGGTTTGTATGTATGGGGGTGTGTTTTGTGTGTGATTTGATATCATTATTATTTATTGTGATTTGAAATGACGTTATTCAGGATCAAACTTGAAGGATAAGTTTTAAGTTGTTTGAGAAGGGTCCCAGTCAGTTTCCATTGCGGACACAAGTAAGATTTCAGTTTCTTTATTGCTTCTAATTTTCTTTTATAAAAAATCTGCAATTGCATATGTTAGGAAAAAATTCTTAAAGTTGTGCTTCTAATGTTCTAGATATACAATTGGCTATCTAATTGTCTATCTGAAATGGAAAGCTACATACGGCTTGGTTGTGTGGTTTTGTTGATTTATATGTCTGTCTTTCATTGCATGGGAACATGTGAGGAAGGAGTTGTTATCCAGGACTAAAATTGTACTGCCGAACTTTATTGAGCTCTAACCAGTTTCACTCGTTCTTTGCCCAGCTTGAAGAAAATTTGGTTCTACATGTTAAATCTTTGGTTCATGGCAAAGAGCTTGATTTTTGGAGAAATGGAAGATTCTTAGTATGCACTGGGAGGTAACTAGCGTTACACAAGGATGGTGAGAACTTACCAGGGTAGTGGTCTTTGTCTTGTTGAATTTGAGTCTTTCCCTATTGTTGGTTATTTATTAATAATCAGCATCACTTTTTTCATCTCTGATTTTGTTCATGAAGATGTGGATAGTCTTTTAGTGTGTGGTCCTTGAAAACCATAGGTTGCATCTTTGTTGTTGTTCTTATGTTAAGTTTTCTTTCTGCTGATTGGGTTTTCAGGGAACATTCGTTTGAATTTTGTTGGCAGTGGGTGGAAAAAAGACCTCCTTTTTATTAAGGCGAAGGAATTTGAAAAATCCTGGCACCAAGTAAGTTGAATGTTGTAATGGAATGAATTTTCTTGGTTTTACCATTACCTATTTTTTTTCTAGAAGTGATCGGTCACAACCTTGTACGATTCATTGCACATCTGTGGGTGGCTACATATCCGAAGAAGTAACAGGATTAAGTAGGGAATGAAAAGGTGTTTGGCTCATTTTCTCCTTTTTGTATACATGATGAGCAAATCTTTTTCAGGGCAAGAAAGGTGTTTGGCTGAAACTGCCTATTGAGCTTGCTAATCTAGTTGAAGCTGTTGTTAAGGTGATATTCTAATCGTGTTTTAAAGATCGTTTTGACAGTAGATTCTGGAACTTGCACTTTCAAGTGCTGCAAGTAATGGTGATGGTCAAGAAGATGTAAGCTTCTCATCCCTAAACTTATGGTCCCACAACGCTCTTAGAGACTGAACAGTTCAATGATTTCTTTTTCAGGAAATGTCTTTTGAACCAAGTCTAAAAGATGTGAAGAAAATTATATTGCACTACGGCTTTGTGATTGAGGTAACATGTAGCAATAAAGATCTTGACAAAGAAAAAGTTTTGACTTCAATGGTAGCTTATAACGATATTAAAGTAGGAGGTGTTGAGCTTGATCTCCCGGTGTCATTTGTTTTCCTAGTTAATATTGTTAGATACTTGTTGGCCTTTGTGCTAATCTAAAAGCTCACTAGTGAGGGAGAAACTTATACCTGCTTAAGTTTTTCTGGTTTAGTTGTAGTTTAAGAATTGGTATCCCTGAATCATAGAGTCCTCCACATGCTGATAAGCTTCCTTTCTTCTAGATCTTGATTTTAAACATCTTCTGCCACACCCCAACCCACTCTCTCCCAATAGAAGGAAAAACCCATGTCTAAAAAGGGAAAAAAAGGAAGGTTAAGTTTTGTTGTTTTTGTTGCACATAATTTTTTTTGGCGACACACATAATTGTTTGTTTAGGTTAAACGTTGAAAAATATGGAAGTTCATTAATTTGTTTAGGTTGACTTGGTATGAGTACTATGACTATCCTGCAGTTATGGTAGTCATATTTTTGTTATGATTTGTGTTGGTAAGTTTGTTTTCCATTGAGTTGTTATGTTCGCATTCTAATCTTTTAATAAGTTGTTACATTCTTGTGTTTATGAGGATCGCTACATTGATGCACTTAGTTGTTTGAGCAAGTTTAGCAATTTTGGTTGATAAGTTTAGTTGGAAGATGTTTTGATGATTTGAGATATGTTAGTCTCGTTTTTTCCCCCTTAAGTTGCGTTCATGGTCATCTTCCATGTGGTTTTGGTTGGATTTTAAGTGTATTTTTTTATTTTCTAGTTTACCTTTCTTTTTTCTTGGTATTTGTTGTAAAATGTTCATAATGTTGGTTTTAAATGACTTTTCATGCATATGCAATAACAAACTTGTTCAAGATGCTTTTGAAGTATAGGATCAACAGGATCCTAGAAGTATAGGATCTTCCATGTGGTTTTGGTTGAATTTTAAGTGTATTTTTTTATTTTCTAGTTTACCTTTCTTTTTTCTTGGTATTTGTTGTAAAGTGTTCATAATGTTGGTTTTAAATGACTTTTCATGCATATGCAACAACAAACTTGTTCAAGATGCTTTTGAAGTATAGGATCAGCAGGATCCTAGAAGCTATCAAGCTATCAAGGTGACTGATAACTGCCCAAAAGGTAGTTATTTAGGCTTCATTTATATAAGGATTTGTGTGTCTTTAATGCTTAATAGAGTTGGTTTTAGAGAGATATTACATGATTTAACCCATTTGGAAGAATGGAAGCTTTGGAAATCACTTTATGCAGATTATGCTGCTGAGCGACTGGAGGGAGCAAATTCTATGCTGCAGCAAAACTGAGAGCAGAAACTGCCACATCACAGCTCGTTAGCCAACTTCATGAACCGACTTCTATTGAGATATTTTCGAGATAAAGGATCAAGGAGAGCATTACACGTGTCCTAGTTGACCTAATTCAAGCCTCCCATCCTTCTATAAAAGGAAGTAGCCGTCAAAGTCAAAAACATTCCATGTTTTCCCTTGGAAGCCGAATAGTATAGGGAGATTGAAGATCATCAAGAACACCATCAACCGCAAGCTGATTAGGGAGTTTACCTTCTTTATTAACTTGTAGTGATGGACATGCATACTCAGATTGTAATTCGTATTCCTATGCTTATTATGAACTAAGTAGCTTAAGGTGTTGGTTAGGAATAATGTGATTACTGTGTTTCATCTCTAGTAATAAATTGACTATTGCATTTTGGTTAATTGTTGTGCTTATTCTTATTTTATGCCCACCTGGCCAGTCGGTATGGATACCTCTCTCTAGTTTCAGAGATGATTTAGAGAGTGTGTGGCAATTCTCCACATTACGATCATTGTGTATTGGTGAACGCCAGTGACTGAGCTAGGGATAGCCAGTTGCCTAGTGCTCGATCGGTCGCTCTTCATTGGGGTTGAAACATATCCCAAAAGATCCGGAGTTCTGGGAGGAATCCGCTAATAATACTGCGAGAAATGCATGATCAATAATATTGCTAGAACATATCTTAGAAAAAAATCACTAAAGCCTAATCAGCGCCTGTCTTTAATCTATCTATCTATTTGTTTACTCGTTGTTCTGTCATTTATTTTGCTTCAGCATAATTCCGATAAAACCCAACATTTTTATTATCTCTGAAACCATTAGAAAGTTATACAAAATAGATAAAGTAGAAACTCATTCAGACCTTGGATTGATAATATTACTTGCTGCAGACTGTGTATACTCTCACAAGAATTCTAGAGTATTTCATATCATATTTTTACTCACTCTAGGAACCCAACAAGTTTTTGGCGCCGTTGCCGGGGACTTGAATAAGTTTTTATCTGATCTGTTTTGTGTATGTGTTTTAGTGGTTTGGTGCTAGAACTTTTTAATTGTTTCTTTTGTTTTTGCAGGTGTGATTTTGGTGCATGAGCGATCCGCCTGGGGTACGGTTTGAGCTTGACCCAGAAATTGAAAGGACATTTAGGAACAGAAGGAGGGAGCAGCGCAGAAACCAGATGGAGAACGTGCCGCAACTCTCGCAGGTTCCTGAAGGTCCAGTAGCAGTGAACCCCCAGCAGAATCCGTTGCTGCAGCAAAACCCACTGTTTGAGCAAAATGAGCAGCGAAATAATCAGGCTGAGAATCCTATCTTGATAGCGAACGATAGGACCAGAGCCATTCGAGCATATGCTGTCCCGATGTTTAATGAGTTGAATCCAGGGATTGCACGTCCCCAAATCCAAGCGGCGAATTTGGAAATGAAACCGGTAATGTTTCAGATGTTGCAAACCGTGGGGCAATTCCATGGTTTGTCATCTGAAGACCCTCATTTACATGTTAAGTCTTTTCTAGGAGTTAGTGATTCTTTTGTAATTCAGGGAGTGCTGAGAGATGCTCTTAGATTAACTTTGTTCCCACATTCTCTTAGAGATGGAGCAAAATCATGGTTAAACTCTTTTGCTCCAGGATCAATTAGGACATGGGATGAGTTAGCTGAAAAATTTTTGAGTAAATATTTCCCACCTAATAGAAATGCTAAATTAAGGAGTGAAATAGTAGGGTTTAGGCAACTTGAAGATGAGACTTTTAGTGAGGCTTGGGAGAGGTTTAAGGAGCTTTTGCGAAAGTGTCCCCACCATGGGTTACCTCATTATTCAAATGGAAACATTTTACAATGGTTTGAATGGAGTAACCCAAGGTATGGTCGATGCTTCGGCTGGAGGGGCCCTTTTGGAAAAAACTTTTGATGAAGCCTATGAAATTTTAGAAAGAATATCTATTAATAGTTGTCAGTGGTCGGATGTTAGAGGCACAAATAAAAAGGTTAAGAGTGTGTTAGAGGTTGATGGTGTGTCCACCATTAGGGCCGATCTTGCTATGATTGCTAACGCTCTTAAGAATGAGACAGTGATTAGTCATCAGCAGCCACCAGCTATGGAGCCTGCAGCAGTGGTGAACCAAGTCACGGACGAAGCATGTGTCTATTGCGGTGAAGATCACAACTACGAGTTTTGCCCCAGCAATCCAGCTTCTGTGTTTTTTGTAGGTAATCAGAGGAACAACCCTTATTCTAACTTCTATAATCCAGGTTGGCGCAACCACCCCAACTTCTCATGGGGAGGTCAAGGAAATAACGTACAAGCGCAACAAAAGGTGAACCAGTTGGGATTTGCTAAAGCGCAGGTAATGCCCCAGAAAAATAAGCCGGCTTTGCCCCAGCAAAATTCGGGAAATTCTCTCGAGGCAATGATGAAAGAATTTATGGCTCGCACAGACGCCGCAATTCAAAGTAATCAAGTTTCGATGAGGGCCCTGGAATTGCAAGTGGGTCAGCTAGCTAATGAGCTAAAGGCGAGGCCTCAAGGGAAACTTCCTTCGGATACTGAACACCCTCGAAGGGAAGGTAAGGAGCAGGTAAAGGCAGTAACTCTTAGGAGTGGTAAGCCATTAGAAGAGTCTAGAAAGACCCAGGATTTAAATAGTAATAGTGATAATATTGTTGTTATTGAAAAAGAGTTGGATTCTGGTCAGGGTGCTGGAGGCAGCAAAGAAAATGCTGGAGCATCTGGTTCTGTGCCAGATGTAGAACCACCATATGTGCCGCCCCCACCTTATGTACCACCTCTACCTTTTCCACAAAGGCAAAAGCCTAAGAATCAGGATGGTCAATTTAAAAAGTTTTTAGAGATTCTTAAGCAGTTGCATATAAATATCCCTTTAGTAGAAGCTATTGAGCAAATGCCTAATTATGCTAAATTTCTTAAGGATATTTTGACTAAAAAGAAAAGGTTAGGTGAGTTCGAAACTGTATCTCTTACTGAGGAGTGTAGTGCTATTCTTAAGAATGGGCTACCCCCCAAGGCTAAGGATCCAGGGTCATTTACTATACCTGTGTCTATAGGTGGAAAGGAATTAGGTAGAGCACTCTGTGATTTAGGTGCAAGCATTAACCTTATGCCTCTTTCGGTCTATCGGAAGTTAGGTATTGGTGAAGCTAGACCTACCACAGTTACGCTCCAATTAGCTGATAGGTCTATCACATATCCAGAGGGTAAAATGGAGGATGTCTTAGTAAAAATTGATAAATTCATATTTCCTGTTGATTTTATTATTTTAGTCTATGAGGCTGATAAAGATGTCCCAATTATTCTAGGTCGTCCATTTTTGGCTACTGGTAGGGCATTAATAGATGTTCAAAAAGGAGAATTAACAATGAGAGTCTGTAATGAGGAAGTGAAATTTAATGTGTTTAAAGCCATGAAATATCCAGATGAAATGGAGGATTGCTCCTTCATCAGGATTCTGGAGAGCACAGTTATTGAGACAGCAATACAGGATTCGGTTGATAAGCATTCAGAAAAGTATGGAGAGGTTAGTATAGAAGATTTTGAGTTTTGTTCTTTAGATAGAAAAAATGAAAAAGAATTGTTTAGATGTGAGGATGTTTTTGAGTTTTTAGATTTAGATCAAAGAAAGGCTCCCCCAATTAAGCCATCCCTAATTGAGGCACCCACTTTAGATTTGAAACCTTTACCGGATCATCTAAAGTATGTGTATCTTGGGGAGAGTGATACGTTGCCCATTATTGTTGCATCAGATTTAATGTCGGAGCATGAGGAGGCCTTAATAAAATTGCTGCAGCAATACCGCAGAGCTATAGGTTGGACATTGGCTGATATTCAAGGGATTAGCCCATCTTTTTGTATGCACAAAATCACTCTAGAGGAGGGATCCTTTAGGAGTATTGAGCAACAAAGAAGGCTTAACCCTGCAATGAAAGAGGTTGTTAAAAAGGAGGTAATTAAATGATTGGATGCTGGGATCATTTATCCAATTGCCGATAGCAATTGGGTAAGCCCTGTCCAATGTGTTCCTAAGAAAGGAGGTGTCACTGTGGTGAGCAATAAAGATAATGAGCTGATTCCAACCAGGACAGTAACTGGCTGGAGGGTTTCTATGGATTACAGAAGGCTTAATAAAGCCACCCGAAAAGATCATTTCCCTCTACCATTTATCGACCAGATGTTGGATCGATTGGCTGGTCAGGCCTATTACTGTTTCTTGGATGGTTATTCTGGGTATAACCAGATTACTATTGCTCCTGAAGATCAGGAGAAAACCACTTTCACCTGCCCTTATGGGACATTCGCTTTTAGGAGAATGCCTTTCGGCCTTTGCAATGCTCCAGCAACATTTCAGCGGTGTATGCTAGCAATTTTTTCTGATATGATTGAGTCCACTGTTGAAGTCTTTATGGACGATTTTTCAGTGTTTGGAGGGTCTTTTCAGAGTTGTTTAGATAATTTAGGAAAGGTATTAAAAAGATGTGAGGATACCCATCTAGTACTTAATTGGGAGAAGTGCCACTTCATGGTGAAGGAGGGCATAGTGTTAGGTCATAGGATTTCTAAAAATGGTCTAGAAGTTGATAGAGCAAAAGTTGAGATTATCGAAAGACTAGAGCCACCAAATTCAGTGAAGGGAATTCGGAGTTTTTTAGGACATGCTGGATTTTATAGGAGGTTCATAAAGGATTTTTCCAAAATCAGTAAACCTCTTTGTAACTTATTGTGCACTTGATAGCGAGCATAGCTAGCTATCTTTACTTATTTAATTTAGCTAGTCTTTTATGATTTTCGGGCCATTTTATTGTGCTTAAATGTTTATTTTGTAGGAAATGGTTGGTTGGAGGTATAATGCCATATTAGAGTTAATCGGGTGCTCGGGGCGTGAAAAGCTACAAAGGAATGAAAAGAGTAAAAGTGGAAAAAAGTCAAATCTCGGTCAACAGCAGGCTAGCGTCGAGACGCTAGCTCTTGAGCGTCTCGACGCTCACATTCCATATCAGATTAGGCGCGTAAAGCTCACAGCGTCGAGACGCTATGATAGGAAGCGTCCCGACGCTACCGTTTTTCCTTATTCAGAACGCGCGTATAAGAGGCAGCGTCGCGATGGTGTCTTGACAGCGTCTCGACGCTAAGACGAAAAATCAGAATAAAAGCTTATTTTCGGCTAGGTTTTTGGGGAGTTCGATTTGGGACCTTGGACAGCCGTAAACAGGGCAGAACAGAGCATTTGGAGGCTGAAAACAAAGGGAGAGACTTGGAAATCAACCCATTGTTCGTGGGGATCGTGACGGGGACGTCGGGATTCGGCCTACATTGAGTTTTCTTTTCCCTTCTCTTTCTTTAGTTAGATTTATGGCTTTCACATGTTTAGTTGAGATTGTATTTACATTCATGAGTAGCTAATTTTGTAACTTAGGGATTGATGTAGTTGATTAAGTTTATGGATTGATTTATGGTTTAAGTTGTGCAATGTTATTGTGTATGTAATCTTGATTTAATGCTTTCAATTAATTGGCCATTAGTTGGATGATTTAAGTTTCGAATCTAGCTCGGGAGAGGGGATTTGCTCTAGACTTGCTCAAGATTGCATGAATAAAGTTTACTTTCTAATTCATGACGGTTTTAGATTAACTTTAGAATTGGTTAAAAGATCTCATGGCCTTGCATGTTAATACACTTAGATAGGGATATCAAGTTGGTTAATTTGCATGAGAATCAATTATACTCGGGAGAGGTAGTTGTGATTAAAGGGTCTTTGGCTCATAATTCCATTGTGCACAATAACTTATTCCTTAAAAATCAATCCTAAACTAAATCGGCGAAATCAATTCCCTAAGTAGTTTTCCCAATTGAATTTCCATTCTTTTTACTTGCTTTGATTTGGCTTTATTAGCATCTTTTCATCACTTTTTGATCCCTAAATAAAATTGGGCAAGATAATTCACAATACTTGATTTGCTTAAAAATCCAATCCAGAGGACGACATTCGAATTTACTATTCACTATATTATTACTTGACCCGTGCGCTTGCGGTAGGAAAAGTCCACATCAAGTTTTTGGCGCCGTTGCCGGGGATTGGCACATTTAGTTAAATTGATATTGTGAAAAAATTGCTTGATCTTAATTTAGGGTGTATTTTTTTACCTTTTTAGTTTATTGCATTTTTTTTCCTTATTTATTTTTCTTTCCATATTTGATTTTCTAGGTTAGTTTTCTTTTAGTTGAGTAATCTTTTCTTTATTTGTTCTTGTTTTTCCTCTCTAGATTAGTTTCCTTATTTGCATTTTGCCATATTTATTTTTGCATTCCATATTAGGTTACTTTGTTTCATTTTCTAGATTATATTTTCCATATTTAGATTAGTTGTTTCCTTTTCTTTATTTCATTCCATAATTGTTTTCTTTCTTTTTTAGGGTAGTTTTGTTTGTTTATGCGTAGGGATAAAGATTTAATTTTAGCACCATTTGATCCCGAGATAGAAAGAAAAATTCTTAGGCTTCGAAGGGAAAACAGAGAAATTATTCAAATGGCAGATCAAAATCCACCTGAGGAGCCTAGGCCTATTAGAGATTATTTTCAGCCTGTGTTTCAGGGACAGCAATCGGGAATTGTCTATGCACCGATTAATGCCAACAACTTTGAGCTGAAGACCGGCCTCATTCAGATGGCTCGAGATTGTGTATACAGAGGATCGCCCACTGAGGATCCAAATTCTCATCTTAAATCATTTTTGGATATTTGTGGGACGGTAAAGATTAATGGTGTCTCTGAGGATGCTATTCGCTTACGTTTATTTCCCTTTTCTTTGCAGGATAAAGCACGTGATTGGTTGCAGTCTATTACTCCTGGGAGCATCACCACCTGGGATGCTTTGGTCCAGGCCTTTTTAAAGAAATTTTTCCCTCCTGCAAAGACGGTCAAGTTGAGGACCGAGATTGGGACATTCCAACAACAATATGATGAGCAGCTGTTCGAAGCTTGGGAGCGATTCAAAGAGCTACTAAGGAAGTGTCCTCAACATGGTTACCCCGATTGGCTTCAGGTACAGTTGTTTTATAATGGTTTAACTCCTAGTACTAAAACGATTGTTGATGCAGCTGCAGGTGGGACTCTGTTGTCCAAGACCGTGGAAAACGCTCGCACACTTTTAGAGGATATGGCCACCAACAGCTATCAGTGGCCATCTGAGCGGTCTACACCTAAAAAGATTGCTGCTGGAGTGTTTGAGGTTGATAAAGTAAGTGCGCTCCAGGCCCAGATGACCTCCCTTGCTAATGCTTTTATGAAATTTTCAGGTACAGGGAGTGCTCAATCAATTGAATCAGCTGCCGCTTTAGCATCTAGATCTCAGGAGGAGACTATTGAGCAGGTTCAGTATGTATCAAATTTTAATTCTAGGGGATATAATAATAGTTCTACACCTACACATTATCACCCTAACAATAGGAACCATGAAAATTTCTCTTATGCTAATACTAAGAATGTTCTTAATCCTCCTGGTTTTGCCCCTCAAACTCAAGATAATAAAAAGTTAGAAGATCTTGTTGGAGCTTTCATTGCAGAGTCTAGTAACAGGACAACCAAGTTAGAGGAGGCAGTCATTGTCATCAATTCAACAGTGAATGGCCACAGTGCAGCCATCAAGAACATTGAGACTCAGCTGGGACAGTTGGTGAATGTTGTAAGCACCATGAATAAAGGTAAGGCCCCAGCTGAACAAGAGAAACCCCAGATGGAGTATTGTAAGGCAATCACTGTGCACCAGGAGGAATCTGAAGAGGAACCTGAATCTGAGGACTATGAAACGCCTACAGGGGAAGCTGAGGAGGACACATCATCTGATGAGGCTGAACAGCCTAACCTTGAGCCTCCTATTCCTTCTCCCACACTGATGGTTCCCAAGGAAAAGAAAAAGAAAAAGAAGAAAAAGAATAATCAGGTTCAGTTTGATAAATTTATGAATGCTTTTATGAATCTGAATATTAATATTCCTTTTGCAGAGGCATTAGAGATGCCCCAATACAACAGGTTTATGAAGGAGTGGTTAGCGGAGAAGCGAAAAGAAAAGAAGGTTGACACTGTTTATCTTGCTTCCACATGCAGCACCAGAGTACAACAAAAAGTACCTGAAAAAGTAGCAGATCCAGGGAGTTTTTCTGTTCCTTGTAGTTTTGGTACTTATTCTTTCAGAGCATTATGTGATTTAGGGGCTAGCATTAATATTATCCCATTGTCCTTGTGTAAGAAGTTAGACATAGGTGAGATTAAATCTACTCCTGTAAAGCTCCAATTGGCTGATCAATCTGTGGTGAGACCAGTTGGTATTGTAGAAAATGTGTTAATCAGAGTAGGTAGATTTTTCCTCCCTATTGACTTGTATGTTATGGACATGATAGAAAATCCTTCAATGCCTGTCATATTAGGACGACCATTCCTCGCCACTTGGCGAGCGATCATAGATATTGAGCGCAGGGAGCTCACTATTAGAGTCAAGAACGAAAAAGAGATCTTTAAAGCAGTTGAAGACTCTAAAGATGAAGTGTTTTACATGGGCTACAAGAAAGGTGCAAGAAAGAGCACCTCTGTTGGATTCACAGAACAAAAGCCTCCTTGAAGCACGTGCAACACGTCAAGCTAATGACGTTAAATAAGCGCTTATGGGAGGCAACCCAAGTAAGTTAGTGTGTTTTCTTTTTGTTTTTGATTTATTGTTTGTTTTTGTTTTGTAGGTCTTGTTTTCTTCCTCTCCTTTGCTTTCAAGCTTTCAAGATTCAAAGCTCTCAAGCAAGAAGTCATCATCATTCCAGGCCAGTATTATTTACTCCTGTCATTCTTTTATTGTTCTCATGCTTGTTTATGCCCTATTTTCTTTATACATTGAGGACAATGCATATTTTAAGTTTGGGGGTGGATTCGCATGTTTGTGGAGCCCTTGAGCATCTGAGTTCGGGCTATAGTTTTGAGCTTTCTTTGAATTATGCATATGGTTGTTTTCTGGATGCTACTTTTGCATGATTATGATGTCCTAGGATAGGCTTTCTTGTCAATTTTCAAGCTTGTGATGAGTTGTAAGCATAAGTACCCAAAAAAAAAAGGAGACTTTTTAAAAATTTTCTAGGAGATGGCTTGCATGAGTAGAGTATTTGTCTTGGCTAGATTTGGATTTGAATGCTTAGGAGCGAATTATTAGGTTCATATGCTTGTTGTCACCTCGATAGGTGTAGGGTAGAGCTAAAAAGTTAATGTTTTGCAAATTAGCATGTTTGATCTTGCTTAGGAGGAAAGAAAAGAATATATGCTATTTATGCTCATAAAGAAAAAATCATTCTTGTTGTTACTGTTGAAAAGAAAAATTATTATGCCATGGCCTGTGCACAGTTTGCAATGTTTAATAAAGTTAAGGCAAAAAGAGCTACCCCTGTTGTGATCAGTTAGGCCAACCAGAGAAATCTCAGGTTAAGGGTCCCTGCAATGGGTGTGTGAAAGCTAGTGCCACATTTACATGCTTAATTCATTTGTTAATTAAAAGCACCTAAGTATGGAGATAAACAAACTAATTTGTTGCATTAACTCATTAGTGAAGCCTTAGTGCCAGTGTAGAGGGAAGATGAGCTGAGAGTTTAATAATCCAATCCCGAGCTAGTACAGTCTGATCTTGTTGAGTTAGATCTCGCTTGTGCAAGTTAATTTTGGAAAAATTTTAATTTGTCTCCCTCATTGGTCCTTATGTGCATATCTCTTGCTTGCTTGGTTATTGACTTTTGAGCCTTGAGGATTGAGTTATGATTGTTGCATCCATTCTTCCATTGTATGTTTGATTTCTAGTTTGCTCGAGGACTAGCAAAAGCTTAAGTTTGGGGGTATTTGATAGCGAGCATAGCTAGCTATCTTTACTTATTTAATTTAGCTAATCTTTTATGATTTTCGGGCCATTTTATTGTGCTTAAATGTTTATTTTGTAGGAAATGGTTGATTGGAGCTATAATGCCATATTAGAGTTAATCGGGTGCTCGGGGCGTGAAAAGCTGCAAAGGAATGAAAAGAGTAAAAGTGGAAAAAAGTCAAATCTCGGTCAACAGCAGGCTAGCGTCGAGACGCTAGCTCTTGAGCGTCTCGACGCTCACATTCCATATCAGATTAGGCGCGTAAAGCTCACAGCGTCGAGACGCTATGATAGGAAGCGTCCCGACGCTACCGTTTTTCCTTATTCAGAACGCGCGTATAAGAGGCAGCGTCGCGATGGTGTCTTGACAGCGTCTCGACGCTAAGACGAAAAATCAGAATAAAAGCTTATTTTCGGCTAGGTTTTTGGGGAGTTCGATTTGGGACCTTGGACAGCCGTAAACAGGGCAGAACAGAGCATTTGGAGGCTGAAAACAAAGGGAGAGACTTGGAAATCAACCCATTGTTCGTGGGGATCGTGACGGGGACGTCGGGATTCGGCCTACATTGAGTTTTCTTTTCCCTTCTCTTTCTTTAGTTAGATTTATGGCTTTCACATGTTTAGTTGAGATTGTATTTACATTCATGAGTAGCTAATTTTGTAACTTAGGGATTGATGTAGTTGATTAAGTTTATGGATTGATTTATGGTTTAAGTTGTGCAATGTTATTGTGTATGTAATCTTGATTTAATGCTTTCAATTAATTGGCCATTAGTTGGATGATTTAAGTTTCGAATCTAGCTCGGGAGAGGGGATTTGCTCTAGACTTGCTCAAGATTGCATGAATAAAGTTTACTTTCTAATTCATGACGGTTTTAGATTAACTTTAGAATTGGTTAAAAGATCTCATGGCCTTGCATGTTAATACACTTAGATAGGGATATCAAGTTGGTTAATTTGCATGAGAATCAATTATACTCGGGAGAGGTAGTTGTGATTAAAGGGTCTTTGGCTCATAATTCCATTGTGCACAATAACTTATTCCTTAAAAATCAATCCTAAACTAAATCGGCGAAATCAATTCCCTAAGTAGTTTTCCCAATTGAATTTCCATTCTTTTTACTTGCTTTGATTTGGCTTTATTAGCATCTTTTCATCACTTTTTGATCCCTAAATAAAATTGGGCAAGATAATTCACAATACTTGATTTGCTTAAAAATCCAATCCAGAGGACGACATTCGAATTTACTATTCACTATATTATTACTTGACCCGTGCGCTTGCGGTAGGAAAAGTCCACATCAGCACTGATCATGTTTTTGACTTTAATGCAGATTGTAGGAAGGCTTTTGAAACATTAAAGGTTGCTTTAATCTCAACACCCATTCTCTGCGCGCCTAATTGGAATTTGCCATTCGAGGTAATGTGTGATGCCGAGTGATGCTGCGGTAGGAGCGATGCTGGGGCAAAAGCAGGGCAAATTTATTCATCCTATATATTATGCAAGCAAGGTTTTAAATGAAGCACATGTCAACTACACAACTACTGAAAAGGAGTTGTTAGCTGTTGTGTTTGCTTTTGAGAAATTTCGGCCATATTTGGTTGGATCTAAAGTCACGGTGTTCACGGATCATGCAGCAATAAGGTATTTAATGTCTAAGAAGGATGCAAAGCCGAGACTAATTCGTTGGATTTTATTACTGCAGGAATTTGACTTGGAGATAAAGGACAAGAAGGGATCAGAGAATGTCGTTGCAGATCATTTATCTCGTCTTGATCCATCATCATTTTTGTTGGAGCAATCTGCTATTTCCGATTCTTTTCCAGATGAGCAGCTTTTTGCTGTTCAGGTAAAGGTAGTCAGGGATGTCCCTTGGTATGCTGATATTGCCAACTTTTTAGTAAAGGGAGTCACCCCTATTGATATGGATTGGAGGCAGAAGAAAAAGTTTAAGCATGATGCAAAATTTTTCTTTTGGGATGAGTCGTTTATGTATAAGCAATGCTCTGACGGTATTATTCGTAGGTGTGTTTCAGGTGCTGAAGCAAAAGAAATCCTGGAGCAATGTCACTCTTCGCCGTATGGAGGTCATTTCAGCGGACAGAGGACGACTATCAGGATTTTGCATTGCGGATTTTTCTGGCCTACGTTATTTAAGGATGCCCATTGGTTCTACAAGCAATGTGACGCTTGCCAAAGGAGAGGAAATTTGGGGCCTAGAGATGAAATGCCTCTTACTTACATTTTAGAAGTTGAATTATTTGATGTATGGGGTATTGACTTTATGGGACCATTTCCCCCTTCTAATGGCAATGTTTTTATCTTATTGGCAGTTGATTATGTGTCCAAGTGGGTGGAGGCCATCGCATGCCATCAGAGTGATGCCAAGACAGTAGCAAGGTTTCTTCAATCGCACATCTTTGCGCGATTTGGGACACCTAGGGCTCTAGTGAGTGATGAGGGTACACATTTTGTTAATAATATCTTAACTAAGCTTTTAGCTAAATATGGGATTAAGCATAGGATAGCTACCCCTTATCACCCACAAGCAAATGGTCAAGCTGAAATTAGTAATAGGGAAATTAAAGCTATTTTAGAGAAAGTAGTCCATCCATCTAGAAAGGATTGGTCCTTTAGGTTGGATGAGGCTCTTTGGGCTTATAGGACAGCTTATAAGACTCCTTTAGGTATGTCTCCCTATAGGCTAGTATATGGGAAAGCTTGTCATTTACCATTAGAGCTTGAGCACAAAACATTTTGGGCTTTGAAAAAGTTAAATTTTGATCTGAGTCGTGCAGGAGCAATCAGAATGCTGCAGCTTAATGAGTTAGAAGAATTTCGTCAATTTTCTTACGAAAATGCGAAAATGTATAAGGAAAAGACGAAGCTGTGGCATGACAAAAAAATTAAATCTAAGGAGTTTGTCAAGGGTTAGAAAGTTTTGCTTTATAATTCTAGATTAAAATTATTTCCTGGAAAATTAAAATCTAAATGGTCAGGACCGTTTATTGTGATTGAGGTTTTCTCCAATGGAGCAATTACTTTGCAGGATGAAAAAGATGGGAGAGTATTCAAGGTGAATGGACAGCGTGTGAAGCATTATTGGGGTGAAGAGTTTCAGTCGAAATATCCTTCCCTAAGGTTGGTCGATGTTTGAGAGAGCAGGACTTTTGCGGGAGCATTTCACAGAGTAAAATTTTGAGCTCCCGAAGTTTGAATTGATTTTATTTTTCGTTAATTTGATTTCGGTTAGGATAGATGTAATTTTGAATGATGTATTAGATTTTATCTTTTAAGTATTTTTATATTTTTGGTAGGTTAGATTTGATCTATTTTTTTTATTTGATTTGATTTTCGGGTTCTTTATTTAAATTATCTTGCAATTATCTTTTAGTTAGTTAGATTTTATTTTATCTAGATTTTATTTTCGGTTATTTGAATTCTAGTTTTAATTAATAGAGATTTTCTCTAAGTTATTCAGCTTCTTTTGAGAATAACAGGTTAAGTTTGCTTTGATTGGTTTAATTTGAAAGGATTTGATTTGTCTATTTTAAAATTCAAATTCCGTATCTAAGATTCTTCAGGTTCGGCAGATTGTTGCGGCAAAGATATTGCTGGAGCAAAATATGCCGAGTTATAAGGGTTTCCGTTGGAATTTATTATTGTTACCGTTGGGTTTGACTTTGAATTCTTGCAGGTAAATGTGCGTGCATCGTCTGATGAGGCCACGTGGCGCAGAGTAATTATCTAACGGCTCCAATGATGACAGAGCATTAATTTTTACCATGGCTGTTTGGAATTTGCAATTTTACCGTTGGTAATTTTTGAATTTCAGGTTTGCATTTTTAATTGCAACGGTAATATTAGTTATGACCGGGCAAATCCTTTCAGTTAGGATTCTTGTTTGCTGCAGCCCTATTTATTCGCAATCTCTGGTAAGTAAATTTCACTTCGTTTTCTTGATCAAATTCTTGTGCGTGTGTTATTCTTTCTTTCTTTGCAAAACCCTATTATACCTTCCATGGCTAAGACGAGAGCGCGAAAAGAAAGGGAGAGTGAGGAGGAAGAGATACCGGTCACACCGGAAGTTCAAAAAGGAAAGTCTAAGAAGAAGAGGACGCCAGAGGAAAAGGAAGCAAAGAGAAGAAGAAGGCAACAGAGGGCTACAGAACAGAAGGAAGTTCAGGAGGTGGCGGACGTTGTTGCCACTACTGCGGAGGAAGGAAGTACTCAAGAACCTGCAATACAAAACCCAGATACGGTTCAAGAATAGATTGCTGAGAAAAATCAAGAAATAAAGAATGAAGGTGAGCATAACAAGGAGAAAACACCGGAGTCGGTGCAGGAAGACCATGTTGAAATCATTATGCCCGAACCGCCCAAGCGCCGCCGCATCAAAAGGAAGGCGGGTCGCGTGAGGGTGGTTCGGACCACGCCATCACCTCCGACGTCGGACTCTGAGGAAGAAAGAAGGGAAGCTGAGAATAAGGAAAAAGAAGAAGAGGCGAGAAAGGCAGAGGAAGAACGTTTGCGCATCCAGAGAGAAAGCAGGGGCAAAGGAATTGTCGAAGCATCAGGAGAAATTGAGGAGCCGAGGGCGCCATTCATTCGCTTCGTCAACGATCTTGCCCGAGCAAAATACCAGGAGGTGCTGAAACGGGACTTTTTGTTCGAACATGGATTTGGCAATGATTTACCTAGGTTTTTGGAGTCTGGAATAGTGAACCTCGGTTGGAGGCAATTTTGTGCGAAACCAGAACCTATGAATGCCAACATTGTTCGCGAATTTTATGCCAATCTTGACGTTAAGAATGATTTTGAGGTCATCGTTCGAAGAGTGCCTGTACAGTGGAGTCCTGAAGCCATTAATGAACTGTTCGATCTCCAAGATTTTCCGCATGCCGTTTTTAATGAGATGGTGGCTGCACCATCTAGTGATCAACTGAGTGCGGCTGTCCGGGAGGTAGGCATTGAGGGGGCCCAGTGGAGGGTGTCGCAGACAAGGAAGCATACATTTCAAGCTGCTTATTTGAAGAGTGAAGCAAACACCTGGATGGGTTTCATCAAACTACGCTTGCTGCCGACAACACACGACTCCACAGTATCTCGTGACAGGGTATTGCTTGCGTTTGCCATTCTGCGCTCGATGAGTATTGATGTAGGAAAAATTATTTCTTCTGAGATTGTTGATTGTTGGAAAAAGAAGGTGGGGAAGCTGTTCTTTCCGAACACGATTACGATGTTATGCAGCAGGGCAGGAGTGCCCACGGTTCCAGAAGATATGATCATGACTGATAAGGGAATCATTGACACACCTAATCTGGTGCGGCTTCAGCGTATGCAAGAGGTTCGCCAGGGTGGACTTGTGTATGGCGTCAATCAAATCCTAGAGCAACTGTCAGTGTTGACCAGTAGGTTAGAGTTTGCTAAAAGGCAAGCTCAGACCTACTGGACTTATGCTAAGAGGAGAGATGATGCGCTCAGGAGGGCCTTGCAAACCAATTTCTCAACACCGTATCCGGCCTTTCCAATGTTTCCCGATGATTTGTTTAATCTTTGGATACCACCCCCGCCTGTTGAACGAGAAGAGGATGTTGATGAGGAGCAGGGTCAGGAAGATTGACTGATGGGATGACCTGGAGCGAGCATTACTTTTGTTTTTCCATTTTTGTTTGCTCGCGCATATTGACCCTGCTCACTGTTATAACTGCTTATCTTGTTTCTTTCTAATCTTTTTAATTTTTACTTTGAAAAAAATATCTGCTTTGTAATATTTTTCTATGATTTTAATGAAATTTCTGAATGTTTCTATTCCATGAGCACTGACTGACTCTAACTTAACTATTTTCTTCTGAATTTTTGAAGCTTGGACTGATTACGCTTAGTTAGATCAAGGTATTCTGATCTCCAGAAACCTTTTGCTTGAGCATTTCTTCTAGCCTGGACTGTTGCTGCGGCAAGAAGATTTTTGACGGTAGTATTGACTTATATGATCCACTTTAAGCTTAATCCTAGTCCCATGTTTAGTTTAAAAATTCAGATAGAAAAATTTAAGTTTGGGGGTATAATTGCTTAATTAATGATTCATTGAGGACAATGAATAATTCAAGTTTGGGGGACTTTTTGCTACTCCAATTATTTTGCTCGAGCATTCCTCTCCTTCAAAATTAAAATTTGCTAGGTTATTGAGTAACCGGGGACATTTGTGATACCCACAGGTTGTCTTCGCGTCAAAAGATGACCTAGGAAATGTGAAAAAAAATAAAAAATAAAAATTATTTGTTGAAGATTTTGCTGAAATATTGATGGAGCAAAAGTTTTTGAAGGATGAATAATGATCCAGCAGTTTTTCTGTCTCCCATAACTTAGGTGAGCTTCATCATAAAATGTCGCCATTCTGAGGGGCAAGAGATGGAATAACTAAGGATTTTTTAGCTTTATAATGAGTATTGAGCCTAGTTGGTGATGAGCTTGAGGCAAGGGTATACTGCACCATAAAGTGGGTCATCCCATGCTTAAGAGCTTATGACTGCAAGGCTGCTTTAAGTCTGATAAATAATGTTATAAACCCCTTTAAAAATATGTTTTGAAATGTCTGATAATAGAGCTAGGTTGTGGTGAGTTCTTAGAATTAAGTTGAAAAGTGGTGATTATTTGTCCCTGCTGAAGGAATCATTTCGCTGCAGCAGAGCTTGGTTTTGCAGAGTGCTCAGGTAAAGGTTAAAGGTAGTGTTGGACTGTCTGGTTTGATTAAGCTAATTATTTGTCTAATGTTCTGAAATTCTTGAAGGAAGGTTGGTTAGTATTGCTCGGGACACGCAATAGTTCAAGTTTGGGGGTATGATAACTGCCCAAAAGGTAGTTATTTAGGCTTCATTTATATAAGGATTTGTGTGTCTTTAATGCTTAATAGGGTTGGTTTTAGAGAGATATTACATGATTTAACCCATTTGGAAGAATGGAAGCTTTGGAAATCACTTTATGCAGATTATGCTGCTGAGCGACTGGAGGGAGCAAATTCTATGCTGCAGCAAAACTGAGAGCAGAAACTGCCACATCACAGCTCGTTAGCCAACTTCATGAACCGACTTCTATTGAGATATTTTCGGGATAAAGGATCAAGGAGAGCCTTACACGTGTCCTAGTTGACCTAATTCAAGCCTCCCATCCTTCTATAAAAGGAAGTAGCCATCAAAGTCAAAAGCATTCCATGTTTTCCCTTGGAAGCCGAATAGTATAGGGAGATTGAAGATCATCAAGAACACCATCAACCGCAAGCTGATTAGGGAGTTTACCTTTTTTATTAACTTGTAGTGATGGACATGCATACTCAGATTGTAATTCGTATTCCTATGCTTATTATGAACTAAGTAGCTTAAGGTGTTGGTTAGGAATAATGTGATTACTGTGCTTCATCTCTAGTAATAAATTGACTATTGCATTTTGGTTAATTGTTGTGCTTATTCTTATTTTATGCCCGCCTGGCCAGCCGGTATGGATACCTCTCTCTAGTTTCAGGGATGATTTAGAGAGTGTGTGGCAATTCTCCACATTACGATCATTGTGTATTGGTGAACGCCAGTGACTGAGCTAGGGATAGCCAGTTGCCTAGTGCTCGATCGGTCGCTCTTCATTGGGGTTGAAACATATCCCAAAAGATCCGGAGTTCCGGGAGGAATCCGCTAATAATACTGCGAGAAATGCATGATCAATAATATTGCTAGAGCATATCTTAGAAAAAAATCACTAAAGTCTAACCAGCGCCTGTCTTTAATCTATCTATCTATTTGTTTACTCGTTGTTCTGTCATTTATTTTGCTTCAGCATAATTCCGATAAAACCCAACATTTTTATTATCTCTGAAACCATTAGAAAGTTATACAAAATACATAAAGTAGAAACTCATTCAGACCTTGGATTGATAATATTACTTTTTGCAGACTGTTTATACTTGCACAGGAATTCTAGAGTATTTCATATCATATTTTTACTCACTCTAGGAACCCAACAGTGACTAGCACACTTAAAATAAAGGTAACACTTGGCTAGAACCCCTGTATATAGTGTTGATGCCAAAATTTGGCCAAGAGACTAACCTGACCTTCTCGTGACATCAACGGTAAATTTATTTGAATGGGGAAGACGTGGCCTGCAAAACAAGGGAAAACTAGACGTGGCCTGCAAAACAAGGGAAAACTGTTGTGCACCGGTGTGGTGCTCGCCACACCGACTCCGATGCTTAAGTCAGTTGGAGATCATAAGCGGAGCAAATAAAGTCATAATATGGAGGAAGAAAATAGATACCAAGTGGAGTCCCCTTGACTTGGGGTGAACTTCTTCTATTTATAGCTGAAATTAGGGTTTTCCCCCTCTTTTAGGAGAGTGAGTAGCCCTAGAGATTGATTTAGGCCCATCGAGCCTTCGTGGGCTTGTTTCTCTAACTTTCTTAGAGCTAGGTCCAAATTTACCCATAACATTAAGGCCCCACTCTTGAATTGGGATTCAGGGGTGGCCACTGTTGATATAAGTCTTAAGCCCAATTTAAGAGTATAATTTTCGATAAGTAGACGCCACGGGGCACGCCCTAGGAGTATAGGCATTGCCACTCCTACAAGGACTTTTCGATAAGTAGACGCCACGGGGCATGCCCTAGGAGTATAGGCATTTGCACTCCTACAAGGACTTTTCGATAAGTAGACGCCACGGGGCACGCCCTAGGAGTATAGGCATTGCCACTCCTACAAGGACTTTTCGATAAGTAGACGCCATGGGGCACGCCCTAGGAGTATAGGCATTGCCACTCCTACAAGGACTTTTGGCCCAGCTGCTCGGAATTTCTGCATGTCATGTTCCCTCGTGAAACAACGTTAGTAGACAACATTATGTTGATATAGGAAAAAGACTAATAATTGATTGAAACATAATTAACTTGCAAATTATGAATAGTTTGCATTCAATAAACCAATAGATACACATAAAGTAATAAGAATAGATATTTAGTAAATAAGGGTAGGTAGAGAACATACCCAGAATAAAATGGTAAAGACCCTTTGTTGGGCTAATATGAGCTATCTTCGAACCATTTAAATTTCTCACCTGGATTTAAAACGGATTTGGTTGGTCAAAACTCTCCAAAGGCAGATGCCAAAGTGCGTGGGTGCATTCTGCATTCGAACTCCATGCATATTCTTCATGCTTATTTTCGTGTGTAAAATTCATGGAAATCTCTCAAGTCCACGTTTTTTCTTTTTAATTTCTTTTTATCTCCTCTTCCTGGACCGGCGATAAGGGTAAATCACTGCTGCGAAGAAAACTCCATCGCCGAGAGAACCCATCACACAACCTGAGTCTGCGGAATTCTGAGATTGTCGAATCTGGGTTGTAAGGATCATTGATTGCCTGATGAATCTTTTCTCATCATCGCCAAACTCTTTATTTATGCATGGGAGCCTCCACCGCCGTTCGATGCCCCACGATGACTAGAAATTATTTAAGTTCTTCACATCAACTGCATCTCTTCCTCACAGCCTTCCTATCGTGTTAAACTGAAGGAACAAATATGTTGCGATCGTATAAAACAAAAACCCAAATTCTAAGAATCCACCTTGGTTTTGTATTCTGGGCCACCAACTCTTATTTTAAAATTAAACCAATCAAAATCTTGGATGAAGATAAAATGTTTCCTTCGACACCAAAACCACAACCTCAACTACAGAAATTAAATCACATACTCAAAATCAATTTGCAAACAAATAAGTTTTAGAGAGAAATAAAACAAGCTAACTGACACTTCAAAGTTCAAATTCAAGTCAGATAGAATGCAAATAGAATGTTCTGGTTGTTGATTTCTATAATAAAACATCATAACCTTGTTGTCAAACTCTTAGATCCAGAGCCTTCTGGGAACTTCTTTTATCTCATTGGTGTGAGGCTTAAAAATTGCATACGAGCATGTGCTGGATTTTAACTAATATAAATATTATAAACAAGAAGGATTTTTTCGCAACAAAATTGCATCAAATGTGAAATCCTATTTTTAGAATATACAGTAATGACTCTAGACCTTTTAGGCATCGAATGTAGGGGAAAAACTTTGAATGACAAGATAAGATACAGTTAATGGAAATATACAGTGGATTCCGGCGTAAGCCTATCCCACTTTACCTACTGTGATCATATGCCAATGATACCATCGATTTGGAATCAAAATGTTTTGGATTCCGTGTATGATAATCAATTTCTTCCCCACAGACGGCGCCAACTATTGATGCCAAAATTTGGCCAAGAGACTAACCTGACCTTTTCGTGACATCAACGGTAAATTTATTTGAATGGGGAAGACGTGGCCTGCAAAACAAGGGAAAACTAGACGTGGCCTGCAAAACAAGGGAAAACTGTTGTGCACCGGTGTGGTGCTCGCCACACCGACTCCGATGCTTAAGTCAGTTGGAGATCATAAGCGGAGCAAATAAAGTCATAATATGGAGGAAGAAAATAGATACCAAGTGGAGTCCCCTTGACTTGGGGTGAACCTCTTCTATTTATAGCTGAAATTAGGGTTTTCCCCCTCTTTTAGGAGAGTGAGTAGCCCTAGAGATTGATTTAGGCCCATCGGGCCTTCGTGGGCTTGTTTCTCTGACTTTCTTAGAGCTAGGTCCAAATTTACCCATAACATATAGTTTAATTTTAATACCTTTGTTGTTGTGTTCTATTTGTTAAGACAAACTTCAATGACAAGTATAGGAAGTTGTGGAATGGTGGAATCATGGGTTCTAAGTCATAGGCCAAAACCAAAGCAGAGAGGAAGCTCGTTGCCAAGGAATCTGCTCAAAGGATGTAGGGAAAGTGAACTTTTAGAATCCTCGCCCATCAAGAATACAAAGAGAGGAAGGTGAACTCTAATATGCAGGTTGCTGACTATGGACTCGTTGGTGATCTTTTTGAGGTCTTCACTGGCTTATCGACTCGTTGGCAATTTTTTTTGTATTTTATGAACTAGTATATGTTTTTGGAAGTTATATCCAATGAATACTTCATCTTGTATCATTTGGATAACTTCTTTATTCTAGGAAACTATTGAATGTCTTATTTTGTAATGTAAATAGATTATGAAATGCAATTATGAATGGAAATCATGAATGAAAATCATGGCATTTAACGTGTAATGAATTATTTCTTGTGTGTGGATTTAGCTAAAAATGACCATTTGAAGTAAATTTTATCAAAATTTAATTAATTTAAATGAAATTAATATTTTAAAATGAATGCTATCAAATGGTTATTACAATAAGTATAAGCAATTAGAAAACATTAAAAACTTTGTTATAACTTAATATTAAAGCTATAAAGATTATATTATAGCATTAAAAAAATGTTATTATATGTTAAAGATAGCACAATATTTTAGCAATGTAAACAAATTATAGCTTTAATACAAAACGCTATAAAAAGTTTTCATAGCAATGTATATAAGCTATACCTCCATACTCTACTATAGCATCCATTATAGCAATACGAAAACGCTATAAAAAGTCCCGGACTTTCAAAAAAAGCTATCATAGGTCTTTTACAACTTTTTTTGTTAGCTATCATATCTGTTATTTCTTGTAGTGCACATAACGTAACATAACATCACTACCTATAATTTTGGTTTTCTTTACAATTGTTGTGTGTATTAATTAATTAATTTCGGATCATTGGAGCTTATAATTGGTAGGTTCATTAGGTCCCCCTGCTAGCTCACAACGAGTAAAACAAGGATTTGGAGTTTTGAAAGAATTTGAATTGTTGAAGTTATATAAGAGAATGCATGTCAATCGTATAAAATACACTCAATATACTGTATATAGATACATTATAATATAAAGTTAATTTTGAATTAGATTCAAAATTAAACTATATAATATGAGAGATATACTTGATTAATATGAATTGGATTCATATTAAAACTATAAGTTAAAATTAATTTGACTGAGATTTACATTAAAACTATAGGTTATGAAGAAGATGTGCATTTGAATATGATTCAAATAAAGAATTAATAAAAATATATGATAATTAATTAAATTTAATATAATTTTTTTAATTAATTAAATTAATTAAAACTCCCCTGCATTGAAGGGGAGTGGCTTAGTGGTGAGTGGGGAGTTATCTCCCCTTTCTCTCCTTTATAGGTAAGAGTTGTCTGCATTTAAAAAGGTCGTTGAAAATTAGCAATTAAAATTTCATGGCTTCCTCACCCGCCCAACCCCCTCCCCGACACATGAAAAAAAAAAGGACATCGCATGCGTCAGGGAAGGGGCTGGGATAGTGGGACGTGGTGCGCATGTAGAGTGTGACTCATGTGCCTAGGGGCTCAAGTGCGGGCGAATGTCAACATTTTTTATGCATAAAGTTTTTATTATATTTAATAGCTAATAAAAACAATCAACATCAAAGCATTATTAAGATTTAGCAAACATTGTATTCTTTAAAACTTCATATTATTCCTCCATTACAATTTCCAAATACAAAAGTTGCCTTTTATTTCACAGGTTGAGGGAGAAGATTAGAAATAACTAAGATAATGCTGCATATATCATTGAGAGTCTTTCCATTCTTCAAAAGTGATGACTTGTCTGTCGGCGGTTGCTTAAAATTGTCTTGACAGTCATCAATCGTTGTCATGACGCCGGAGGTTGCAATATTAACACCATTAAAGTCACCAATGGCCAAATTCTTTTCAGCATTTTCAATGTCACCAATGGCCTCATCATAGTTCTCAGAACATGACAAATATCGTTTCTTAAGCTGAGGATTGGTCACCACTTTTGCCATTGACTTGGCTAAGGTGAGAGATTTGCCCGCATTTGAATGGGCAAGGTTGAGGGTGTAAGTGGCTAATCCTTTCAGGTCTGTGCTCCCTGTAGATTTCAACACACTTGTACAAAATGGTGGGTTTCTGGTTTTCAAGCAAATGGTGGAAATTACATCATTTGTGGATGTTGCATGTGAAATGATGGTGAACAAAACAACGATGTTGAAGAAAAGAAGAGGATAACGAAAAACTTGGATAAAGCTAAAGACTCCAAGATTGGGATTGGAATGGGCCATTTTCAACAAATTTTCTTCCCTTTTCCTTTCCTTTTCCCTTTCTCTATAGCTATGGTGTCCTTATTGAAATGGGTCATTAAATATAGGTGCAATTTGGAGAAACGGTTTTTTCCCCCTCAAGTATTAAAGAAAATCAATGGAGGAGATGGAGAAGTTACCATGGAAGATAATTTCTCGGACAAACGACCTTTTAATGTGAGTTGTAATTGGTTTTGTTTGTTTTTGTTTTCTATCTTTAAAAAATAAACCGAATTCAATGCAACCAAATCAGTTATTGCCACTTATAAATGGTCTCTCTTTTCTAAACTAAATAAAATGATCTTATTGGGAGAGATTAAATTCCTATCAAACTTGATTACACCCTAGTAAGTTACTCCAATTTACTTGTCAAAGTGAGTATGGTTCAATGGTAATTGGCATGTACCCTGGACCAAGAGGTTAGAGGTTCGAAACCCTCTACTCCAAGTGTTGTTGAACTAAAAAAAATTACTCCAATTTACTTATTATTTTTACATTAAATTACTAAAACTATCTATGTAGTTAAATATCAAGTCCATAGTTTATATTATTGCCCTTCATCCACCTGTAAATAATATACTTGTTATATTATCTTTTCTATTAGTAATTAAATAAAAGAAAAACCAACTTCATCAATAAAGCTTACAATATTAAAGAAAAACCAACTTCATCAATAAAGCTTACAATATTTTTGTCAGTATTGATGTGGAGACAAAATCCTAATATCTCAGCTTATCGTGCATGAAAGAAAGGAGGGTTAGAAAGCTAATGGGCCTGGCCCATTTAACTTAGGTTTGCAAGCTTATATATATGTGTGTTTGTGTGAGGTTTGCAAAAGAACGGTGAAAAAGTGGTTTTTAGAGTTTTGCGGCTGAGAGGAGAATTGAGTGACGGGCAGTGAGCTTTTCCGTGAGAGAGATTAGATTATTTCTCTTGTGTGGAATTGAGGTGTTTTTGTTCCTTTGTTGATCCCAAGCTATCGGGTTGTGATACTTGGAAGTCAATAGCCATTGTTGGGCTATTGAGGGTTAGTTTGTGGCATTATTGAAGGCTTCCTGTAATTTCCCAAATACTAGTAGAACCTGCAGTTGTAGAAGACTGGACGTAGTCCCGAGCTTGGGGCGAACCAATATATTTTTGGTGTCGTTTCTTTTTCCCTATCTCTTTTATTATTTTCGCGACTATTATTTTTGGCTTGTGTTGGCTTAACCTGTGGAAGGGGAGATAGTTATAATATTATTGATTGTTGTCATAATATTATTATTATTAGTATTCCGCATTTTCTCCCAACAATTGGTATCAGAGCTTTTGGTTCAGGAGTCATGAGTTTTGTAGAGCCAAAAAGTTTCGTTGGAGTCATGAAGTTCGATGGGAAAAATTTTGGATATTGGAAGATGCAAGTCAAAGATTATTTAACTTGCAAGAAAGTGCATAAGGCATTGAAAGAGAGACCGAAAGATATGTCGGACGAAGATTGGGAAGCTCTAGATGAAGAGGCAGTTGCAACCATTAGGAAGTTTTTGTTGATGGATGTGGCAAGTCTAGTAGCCCATGAGACAACTGCAGTCAAGTTGATGGAATCGCTTACAAACAGGTATGAAAAGCCCTCTGCAAATAATAAGGTCTACCTAGTTAAGAAGTTTTTCAACATGCAAATGTCTGAGGATGCTTCTGTGAATTCCTATATTAATGAGGTTACCACTTTGATTAATTAGTTAAAATCTGTTAAAATAGAATTTTCTGATGAGGTGAATGCTATTCAGTTGTTAACGTCTTTACCTGATAGTTGGGAAACGATGAAGACAGCAGTGTCTAATTCGACTGAAAATAACACTTTAAAATTTTCCGAAGTTTGTGATTTAGCCATAGCTGAGGAAATTCGTAGGTAGGGTAGTAATAAAAAGTATATTGCAGGGTCAGCTTTGGTTATGACTAAAGGTAAAGATAAGGTTGATGAAGATAATGAACCAAGTAGCAGGAGTAAAAAGTGGAAAGGTAGGAATAAGGTAGAATGTTATTACTGCCATAAGAAAGGTCACTTCAAGTATCAGTGTAGGAAATTTAAAGAGGATCAGAAAAGAAAACCAGAAGCAAATATAGTGGAGGAGGTTGTCTTAGCTTGTGTTGAGAGTGACACAAAATATAGTAACCACTCATCAGATTGGATATTAGACAGTGCAGCTTCTGTTCACATAGCTTCAGATAGGAGTTTGTTCACATCATTCGTAGGAGGGCATCGTGGCCTTGCGAGGATGGGGAATGGTAGAACCTCCAAGACTAGAGGGATTGGAGATGTTAGTCTGAAGACAGAATGTGGAGGTAAATTGGTACTGCGAGATGTCCGGTACGTGCCTAATATCAAGATGAATCTTATTTCTATTGGTAAATTGGCAGATGATGGTTACATGTGTGAGTTTGGTAGTCGCCAGTGTAAACTCAAGTTCGGATCCCAGGTAGTGGCAGTTGGTCACAGGAAATCTACACTGTACAGATGTCAGTTGAATGTTGCCAAAGGTTCAGAGAGACAGTGGATGCCGGTTAAAGCTGCAGATGGTAGTTATAGAGGTACAGTTGAGCCAGCAGCAAGGATAGCCAATTTAGATCAGTTCGATTAAGATCCTTTAGTTCAGAAACAATTGGGAAGTCTAGGAGAGAAAGTTGATGGCTATCGTGAATCCCCAATTGTCAGACGGTCGAATGAATTGAAGAAGTCACTTAGGCGAGTTGAGGCATCAAAGTGGAAGGCCAGGGCAGTTGCTAAGGTCAAAGGTCAGGTCTCTAGCTTGGTAACAGGTTTGAATAGAGGACTCAAGCCATTCTCAGAGTGTATCTTCTTCAGGAACAGTTGTTTGGGTTGGTAGAAGATGACAGGTGATACCACTTAGCTGAAGTGGGAATACGTGTCTGTCTTTTTCGTCTGGGAGACAGGTCCACGTAGCTAGCCCATACCTCGAGGCGAGCACAGATGAGCTACAGTTATACTCTGAAAGTTTCCTGTATTTGTGAGTTTGTTGTTTTTCAGGTATTTTTAGCCTTGGAGTTTACCAAGAAGATCAGAGATAACAGTTGTAGTGGGAGTAGATCTTTGGAGTTTGCCAAGATGTTTAGAGTTTTGTTGCAGTGGGAGACGAGATCGTTGTTTTGTCTCCAAGTGGGAAATTGTCAGGATTGATGTGGAGACAAAATCCTAATATCTCAGCTTATCGTGCATGAAAGAAAGGAGGGTTAGAAAGTTAATGGGCTTGGCCCATTTAACTTAGGTTTGCAAGCTTATATATATGTGTTTGTGTGATGTTTGCAAAAGAACCGCGAAAAAGTGGTTTTTAGAGTTTTGCGGCTGAGAGCAGAATTGAGTGACGACAGTGAGCTTTTCCATGAGAGAGATTAGATTATTTCTCTTGTGTGGAATTGAGGTGTTTTTGTTCCTTTGTTGATCCCAAGCTATCGGGTTGTGATACTTGGAAGTCAATAGCCATTGTTGGGCTATTGAGGGTTAGTTTGTGGCATTATTGAAGGCTTCCTGTAATTTCCCAAATACTAGTAGAACCTGCAGTTGTAGAAGACTGGACGTAGTCCCGAGCTTGGGGCAAACCAGTATATTTTCGGTGTCGTTTCTTTTTCCCTATCTCTTTTATTATTTTCGTGACTATTATTTTTGGCTTGTGTTGGCTTAACTTGTGGAAGGGGAGATAGTTATAATATTATTGATTGTCGTCATAATATTATTATTATTAGTATTCCGCATTTTCTCCCAACAATTTTGTAGTACAAAAAATTTATGATTTTTTTTTAAAATTTATGATTTTAAGCCAAAGTGAGCATAACTCAACAGTCATTGACATGCACCCTCAATCAAGAGGTTTGAGGTTCAAATCTCCCACATCATGAAAATGTTGTTGGACTAAAAAAAACAATACAATTTTAAGAATTAATAAAGTCTAATAAATTAATTCAATGAAAAAGTGTTGGGGAAATTACAGATAACAGAGGAAAATGGAGTGAATATTGAGAAAGAAATACGTAAATAATTAGGTGAGACATGAGTATCTCGCTCTCTTTTAAGGAGATTGAAGACCTCTGAAATGTATATATATTTATTTATCAAACACTGGTACAACAAATCTTCACTAGCCTATCCCCTCCAGGATACAACAATCTAACTTAAACATTTTATACATAGCTAAAACCACTTTGCACGAAAAACTTGAGCTCATAAAAGAGAAAAATATCAAGAGAGATCCTCTTCAGGGAGGAAGAGAGTGGGGAAACTCTTCTTTGGGTCGCTCATCACCCAACTTTTCCATAGGGCAAAGATCGTTCCTGGAAAGGAGGAGGAACAACACTTCTATCGACCGACCATCGATCTCTCGCTAGTTGAGAGGTTGAAGTACTTCAACACACAAATGAAAGACAAAGCCTCAACCTCTTTGGCTACTCCTCCACCGAGACCTGCAACCGCCTCATCTCCACCCACTGTCTCACCTGTTTCAGGGTCGACACCATCATCAGAGCCTCTCAACCTCGTCCTTAAGAATCTAGACCACATAGAAGAGCATCTCACATCATATTGGTGTTGGGTTTTATGCCCTAAAACTCGTAGATAGTGAATGTAACCGTTGACCGGATATTAATGAAATAATATTGATATATTTTTCCATTAATTGTTATTAGTTATTTTATATTTGTCTTTCCCTAATCCAATAAACTAGACATCCAAGGTTGTAATATGAGTCTTGAACTATATGTAGCGACATATGGGATCATTGTTCAAGAAACAGCCTAAAGGGTCTATAGTATAGGGATAAGACTGGATGCCTTATCCTGGTGACACTATGGATACGGCCCACTTTGTATTTGATACAAACGCTGCGATCCAACGCGTTCGTGTAGGGGACATGCGAGTGGGGGTATCCTATGCAATGAGTTTGCATAAAACCGGACCGCAAAATAGTAACCACTGGTTATAACACCGTTAACTACTTGGTTTTCTATTTCACTAGGACGACCTAGACAACTTAGTCTTAATCCTGAGTTGATTATGGACTCCTGCTCATGAGAGATTGTCCTTTGATTTGTATGAGTGAGAGTGGCCAATACGCCGACTCAATAAGCCTACCACTTTGGGTACAAGACCGAATGGGGAGCTGGGAACATAATCGTACAAGATGGAATTCACTCCTTCCCGACTTTAGGGAAGTAGATGAGTGTTTCCTTAAGTGGTTACTCCGAGTCTTGAACAAAGGGCCCTACCCTCTCAATGGCACGAGAGGGTTTTCTGTTTGATGGTTGGACCACAAACAGGTTGTTCATTAGAGGAGAATTGGTACTTAAGGAAATAGAGGTAACCTAGGGGTAAAACGGTAATTTGACCCAGCTGGTGTTACGGACACTCGTGAAGGACTAACTAGTCGATATTGGTCTAGATCCGTGGACACAAAAAATATGTCTGCAGTGAGAAGAGTGCAACTGTGAGTCTATAGTGGAATGTACACACAGTTAACGAATATTGATTAATGTGGTTAATGAGTTTGACCAATTAATCTCACATCGTTGGAGCTTCTGATCTGCAGATCCATTAGGTCCCACTGGTAGCTCGTAAAGTAATTTGAGGCAACTAAGTAATAATAGTAAATTGAAAATGTTCAATTTATTAAGGGAAACAAATATAATATATATTGATATATTATTATGAGAGAAATTAATATTTGAAAAGTTCAAATATAAATTTATGGAAGTTTGAAAGAGTTCAAATAATGAATTAATTAATTTAAGGCGTAAAATGTGTTTGGGCAAATTAATTAATTCTAGGTCGGGAATTAAATATGTGATATTTAATTGGTGGTTAATTAATTAGAGAATTCATTAGCCGGGAATTAATCAATTATGGAAATAATTAATCACTTAAGGAAGTGATTAATCATTTATGGAAATGATCTAATCACTTATGGAAGTAATTAGTCATTTGTGGAAAAGATTAATCAATTATGGAATTGATTGATCATGATTGATTAATCAAGGAATATGATTGAATCAATTTTGGAAAAGATTGATTTAATTGAATATTTTATTCATGGTCTCTCTTCTATAAATAGAACACTAGACCTAATTGGTCATGAGACTTGACACTCTTGAAAGACAAGACCTAGAATTCTCTCTAGCCTCCCTCTTAGAGAAAGACTCCCACAAGTCTTTTGCCTCCTAGACTCAGAGACATACCGGTGTAACCTCTGTGGTGATTGTGTCATTCAAAGAAGAAATTTCCAGCGAAGAAAAACCAAAGACGGCTGCTGCGTTTTGATCGTTGGAGCATCGTTGGCGAAGAACGGTCAAGTCTACAACGGAGGTTTGTAACGGTTCTTCCTCTTTTCTTTAGAAAAGCATGAAAATAAATTTAGATTTATTTTGAAGCATGTTTAAACCAATTTTACAGCAGCTTTAAAGTTTGCTTAAAGTTTGTTTGAGTTTTCGTAACGGTATTTTAATGTTAATTAATATACGGCGTAAGGTCCAATCGATGCGCTTCCGCTGCGTGGGGACTTTTATTCCCTTCAATTGGGCCTATGCTAAGGAGAGGGACGAGTCCAAGGAGTTTTATTTGTCAATCACTCCAAGTAATGCTTTTATCTTCCTTGAATTTCCAAAGGACCTGCTGCCTCAAGAACAATTTGAATCTAAATATGAAGAAGAAGATGAATCCTCCGAGGAGAAGTAGGGGAGTTTTCAGTACCCCTATACTATTAGTTGCATTATCTTTTTAATTTTCAGCATTTATGTTTTTCTATTTAGCATTTACCGTTTTAATTTTAAAATTCCAGCATATTTAGTTCCTATTTTAGGCTAGTTTGTTGTTTGGCTTATTTTAGTTTCCGTGTTAGTTTAATTTCTTTTATGTTTGTTTTAGTTTAAGTTGGTTTGTTGATAGTTTTAGGTTTAGTAGTGATTTTGTTCAGAGGTTTAGAAACAAAAACTGCTTGTTGTATTTTCTGCTATTCATCCAAAATAACTCAAAAACCAACTCTTGTACATGCTTTTAGATTTAAAAATGTATTTTGATAAACATGCTCTTATTGGTGTTTTCTTTTAAGTCATTAATGAGGATAAATAGAGCATATTTCTATCTCCAAGGTGCCACCATCATAACCTATTTGTTTTCTAGCCATCGGCTTTCCATTAATCTTTGTCTTTACAAAATTTTCCTAAGTCTAAACTTCCTCATGTTTAACCATTCTAGCACAATAGGAGAGTTTAGCCTTTATTTTTTTTGAAAGCAAAAGCCTCATGTTAAGCTCATTTTTCAATAACAAGAGTCAATGAGGACATTGTCTATCATAAGTTTGGGAGGGGTGCTTATTTGTGTAAGTTTGCTGTTAGATATGAGAATATGAGCTCTGTAAAATCATTTTGTTAAAAAAATTAATAATAAAAAAACATAGAGCTACTCCTCCTTCCTAGAGTTTACTGAGTAACCAGGGGCATTCATGACACCCATGGTTTGCCACTACATGAAATGTTTACTTACGGAAGTGAGTATTAATCCAAGTTTATGACCTTTGCTCGTAGCTAGATATCTTCACCAAAAAGTGTTGATAAGCTAGAACAAGGGTTAAAGAGATAACAAGGATGTTCACTAGGAAAGTACAAAGGAAAAATAAAGACAGAATAAAAGAGTCCTACTAGTCAAATAAGTTTGGGGAAGATAGAGAAGAAAACAAACGTTGTATGTTCATTTCCTCAAGATTAGTTTTCACAACTAAAAGGATTAGACTAGACTCTATGAATAGGAGTTAGGTAGTTTAAACATATTGGTTAGAGTGAATTAGGAATAGTTTTTCTTTGAAAAAGAAAGATTGAAATCCTTATGCCTAGAAGACTTAGAAGTTTTGACCGACACTAGAGTAGAAACCTCTCTTGAAAGGCAAATTTTTTAGAAAACTATTTTGAGATGCACATTTACTTGATTTCAAATTGTTTATCTTTGACATCTTGATTTGCAATTGCTCGAGGACAACCAATGAGTTAAGTTTGAGGGTGTGATACGTGTCAAATATGTATATATTTGCCCCTTATTTTTAGCTCATTCCTATTGAAAACAATTGTGTTTTGAGTAAATTTTCTTTGACCCAAGCCTTAAAAGTGTAAAAGTTGGTGACAAGAGTCTCAGGGAATCTAACTTATCAAATCAGGCATATTTGTGGTTAAAAAGACTGATTATGTATGAATTTTATCGAGTTTTTGGTATGCGGCAGAAAATAGAGTAAAACAAAGGAAGAAGCAGAAATGCGACTGCATTTCTGTCAAAGCAAAATGAAATGCAACTGCATTTATGGGCAGAAACAACAGTTTTCTCTAACTTTCACGAGTCAGCGTTGAACGAGCTTTCCACGCACCTACCAACCATATTTGACTCCAATTCAACCTGGGATACCTACTAGCATGGAATTCGCAACCTCCCAACCAATTTCACTCTATAAACGACCAGAAAACATGAAGAAACTCAAACAGAACTCGTCGGAAAGATTTGGATAGTGACAGTCCTTTATTCAAGCCCTAGAGTTGTGATGCCCACATTCTCTCCAAAAAGACCAGTGTTTTTAACTTAGATTAGATCCAAACTCGTGAGTTCGTGAGTTTGGCCAAAATACCACTTATTGCCCTTGTAAAAGGAAGATTTGAGTGGAGTGAGAGCTCTTGAGAAATTGAAACCCTAGATACCATTTATTTTCTACACTGTTTTTATTTCCAACATTATATTATTTTTATTGTTTTGTATTTATGGACTTTTATTCAATGAAAAATCATTTTATCATTTCATTCCTAGTTATGAGTAGCTAATTTCCTTTAAGGGATTCAATTTAGTGAATACCCTTATTGATGGATTAGCTTGAAAAGTAGTTTGCGTGCACCAAGGTGAATTTACGCATTTCTCTCTTTATTGATTTGATTGTTGTCTTATTAAGCTTAAACTGACCATTTATACTTAGCATGTAATGCAAATCCAATACCGAAAAGGTTGGACAATAACTGTTTTCATAAAGGGGATATAAGAGAAAAGCCTAGACATAGGGAATTCGCTATTACGAGGAGTAATAACTGTAGGATTATAGGTTGAATGCATGATTTATATATGTCAGAGTGTAGCCACAGACATGTGAGTCGACCTTGTAAGGGGTTAAATTCCTAGCGCAGTGGAAACTAATAAGAGGATCATAACTCAGTTTTAATCAGGAACTAAAATACCAATACGTTGGGATAAAAATACAAAAATCATACATTATAATATGTTGTAGAACTAAGGATAAACATGCTAGAATTAATGTTAGAATCCTATTCTAAAATAATACACAAAGAAGAAAATCATACAGACCTCTGTTGCCAACTCAGGAGGGTTTCACCAACACCTTGCGAGAAAGATCTTCTCTGTACTAAAAAGTCATGATCAACACCACCACAAGAATCACACTGATATTCTCACAAAGACTATGGAGGTTTAGGACGGTTGGATCCTAATTTTGTTAAGGGAATTTACTGGAAAGAAGGCTTCTGAGAGAACCCTTGCTAGAGAGAACAAAATGAGAGACTCTAGAAAAACTACACCACACGTCAGAAGAAGGAGGAATCGATAACCTCCCCTATAAGGTGCCTATCGGTTAGGAAGATGGGAGAGAAGGTCGTGGAAAGCCTACCATGTGTGATTACTGACCATCAGTTATCGTAATTTTAATTTTTTAAAAATTAAATTAAAATTTATTTTATTTTATTTATTTAATCAATTAATTAAATCAAATTTAATTAACTATTTCATTTAAATCATATTTAAATGAACATCTCCCACGTAACCTATGGTTTTAATTCAATTAATTAAATTAAATTTGAAGGGGTTGAAAGCCTCGGCGCAGTTGAAAGCGCGTGGAGAGGATCTCATGTCGTATATTAATTAACATTAAAATACCAATACGAAAAGGCAAAAACGATACTTTAAACACATTCTAAAGTGGTTGTAAAATTGGTTTAAACATGCTAAAAAAAGCAGAAAATAAAACTCTTTTATTTTCATGTTTTTCAAAGAGAGATTAGAAAACCGTTGCAAACCATCGTTGTAGACTTGACCGATTTTCGCCAACGATACTTCTAACGGTTGAAAATGCAGCAGCCGCTTTGAAGATCGTCGCTTGAATTTGCTTCTCAAGAACACAATAACCAAAGAGGTTACACCGGTATATCTCTAAGTCTAGGAGGCATTTGACTGATGGGAGTCTTTCTCTAAGGGGGAGGCTAGAGAGAATGCAAGAGTCTTGTCTTGTGATTCTAAAAGCAAGAGGGCTCTTAAACCATTAGGTCTAGTGTTCTATTTATAGGAGAAAGAACATGAATAAAATATTCATATTAAATCAATTATTTTCATAATTGATTTAATCTATTCCATATTTAATCAATCCATGATCAATCAATTTCATAATTGATTAATCACTTCCATAATTGATTAATTTTCAATTCATTAACTCTTTAATTAATTAATCACCAATTAAATATAAAATATTTAATTTTCAGCCTTGAATTAATTAATTGCCCAAATTAATTTTAGGCCTTAAATTAATTAATTCATATTTGAACTCTTTCAAATTCCTATAAATTTAATATGAATCAAATTCACATTAATATTTGAAATTTCTTCAAATATTTATTTATTTCTCTCGTAATAATAATATATCAATATATATTATATTGTTTCCCTTAGTAAATTGAACACTTTCAATTTACATTTATTACTTAGTTGCCTAATTACTTTATGAGCTACCAGAAGCTCCAACGATGTGAGATTAATTGGTCAAACTCATTAACCAAATTAATCAATATTCGTTAACTATGTGTACATTCCACTAAAGGCTCACTGTTGCATTCTTCTAAGTAAACATTGTCAGCCATCAAGAAGTTTTAAAATTTTAATCCTATCCTCCCTTGCAAAGACGAATCATCATTTGCCTTAACATAATCTTTACTAGCCCGGAATCATTTATATACTCCTTCATTCATCTTCCCCCTACACTGGCACTAAAGATTGCCTTTTTAGCCATCATACTTATCTAGCAAGTACTACCTTACTAAGGTGCCCATAATTCTTGAGGTGTCCCCCAAACATTTTTTTTTTAAAAAAAAAAAAAATAGATGATCCTTTTAGATGTAGCGCCTTCGTTCTGGCTTGCCAACATTGGTGATGAAAGCATCCAACTACGAGCACTTCATCCTTCAGGATGCCGAAGCATGCTCATTTCTTTCCAGCGTTTTCATGCAAAGGCAAACAATGGGTGTCATGAATGCCCCTGGTTACTAACGCTCTCAAGAAAGTGGAGCATTCATTAATATCATTGTTTTGAGCAAATCATTTCTTTTTTCCAAAGCTCAGTATTACTAACTATTACGCGAGAAAGCTATCTAGACAAACTTTACACCTATCGGGGTGACAACAAACTTCCAAAGCATATAACTTTTATCTAGGCTTTCAAAATTATAATAAAACAAGCGAATCATCATACTTTGCAAGGGGATCAAAGAAAAAAAAAATTTAAATTTTCTTGAGTTTCGACATGCTTTCAAATTTGCAACAATAAGAGAGAATCATGGCTAAAAGTAAATCATCAGACATCATCATCATCAACATGCATTTAATTTATCATAAGCATTACTTTGCTTACGCAAAACCTAAGCAGAGCGAATCTCCCCCCCAAACTTAAAATATAAATTGTCCCCAATGTATGATCATTTAATTAGCTAAAGATAGAATGATACTGCCCTGAAAACGTGAGAGAATCCGAAACGTCTTGAATTTTCGCCCGAGGAGATAATGAGAAGCTAGGCATGAATTCACGAGCTTCCTGCATAAGGATCGATCTCAATGGAGCATTAGGATCAACGAAAAAATGAAATCTGCAACAAACTGTAAAAGCTTGGGTTGCCTCCCAAGAAGCGCTTGTTTAACGTCCTGAGCTAGACGGGGCTCGGTCACCCTGGATCCGTTAAAATCATTTTTTCGACCTTGCGCTCTTCGAATCCACAATAGTGCTTCACTCTATGAGCATTGACTTTAAAAGTTAACCCGCTGCCATCCATTAATTCAATCGGTCCATATGGGGATACTTCCTTGATTATGAATGGACCGGACCATCTTAATTTCAATTTTCCTGGGAACAATCGTAATCGAGAATTAAATAGAAGAACTTGCTGCCCTGACTCAAAAGAACGCTTCTGGATTATATGATCGTGCCATCTTGCGGTTCTTTCCTTATAGAGTTTTTCGTTTTCATAAGCCTGGCTCCTAAATTCTTCTAATTCATTGAGCTGCAGAAGACGTTGTTCCCCAGCCTTTTCTGCGTCCAATTTTAGCTTCTTGATAGCCCAATATGCTTTGTGCTCCAGCTCCACAGGTAGGTGACAAGCCTTCCCATACACTAATCGATACGGGGATGTACCGATTGGAGTTTTGAAAGCTGTTCGGTAGGCCCACAAAGCATCGTCCAATTTGTATGCCCAGTCTTTCATGTTGATACGAACTGTCTTCTCCAGAATTTGTTTACTCTCCCTATTAGAAATCTCAGCTTGCCCGTTAGTCTGAGGATGATAAGCTAAAGAAGTCTTATGCTTGACACCATATTTCCTAAGTAATGATTCAAACAATTTATTGCAAAAATGAGACCCCTCATCACTAATTATAGCTCGTGGTGTGCCAAATCTAGTGAAAATATTTTTATGCAAGAAACGTAGCACAACACGAGCATCATTAGTCTTTGTGGCTACTGCCTCTACCCATTTAGATACGTAATCAACAGCAACTAGGATGTACGAGTATCCATTGGAAGAGGGAAAAGGGCCCATAAAGTCCATGCCCCACACATCAAAAAGTTCAACTTCGAGAATAGGGGTTAAGGGCATTTCATGGCGTCTAGAAATATTTCCTGTCCTTTGACATCTATCACATGTTCTTACGAAGGTATAACAATCTTTAAATAAAGTAGGCCAATAAAAACCAGATTGGAGTACCTTTGCTGCAGTACGAGTTGGTCCAAAATGACCACCATAAGGAGAGGTGTGACAATTATGTATAATCTTACCTACTTCTTCTGCTGGAATGCACCTTCGAATGATTTGGTCAGAACATACTTTGAAGAGAAATGGGTCATTCCACAGATAGGACTTCACATCATGGAAAAACTTCTTTCTTTTCTGAGCATTTAAGTCTGGAGGTATTTCTTTTCCTGCAAGAAAGTTTACAAAATCGGCGTACCAAGGAAAAGAAGTTTTAATAGCATATAACCTTTCATCAGGAAAAACTTCTTTAATAGGAAAGGTTGCGATGTTCTTTTCATGCTTTATTCGAGACAAATGGTCTGCGACTACATTCTCGCAACCTTTTCTGTCCTTGATCTCATAGTCAAATTCTTGCAATAACAGAATCCATCTTATGAGTCTGGGCTTGGAATCCTTTTTACTACTCAAATAACGAATAGCAGCGTGGTCAGTATGCACTATAACCTTTGTACCGAGTAAATAGGGCCTAAACTTATCGAAAGCGAACACAACAGCAAACATCTCCTTCTCTGTAGTGGTGTAGTTTTGCTGAGCACTATCTAGAGTTCTACTTGCATAATAAATCACCCTAAAGAACTTATCTCGACGTTGCCCTAAGACAGCTCCCAAAGCATAATCACTAGCATCGCACATGATTTCAAATGGTTGACTCCATTCAGGAACAACAATGATGGGTGCAGAAATCAGTTTTTCTTTCAAAAGGTTAAACACTAGCAAACATTCTTTTGAAAACAAAAATGGAACATCCTTTTCAAGCAAATGGCACAGGGGTTTAGCAACTTTGGAAAAATCTTTTATAAAACGCCTGTAAAACCCTGTGTGGCCTAAGAAACTACGAACTCCTTTAACATTAATGGGTGGAGGAAGTTGCTCAATAGCAGAAATCTTAGCTTTATCAACCTCCAAACCCTTTTCAGACACCTTGTGGCCTAAGACTATCCCCTCTTTTACCATAAAATGGCATTTTTCCCAATTTAAAACAAGGTTAGTCTCTTGGCATCTTTGCAAAACATGAGAGAGATTATGCAAACAGTTATCAAAGGATGAACCAAAAACAGAGAAATCATCCATAAATACTTCCATGATCTCTTCTACAAAGTCTGAAAATATGGCCATCATACAACGTTGAAAGGTAGCTGGAGCATTACATAGTCCAAATGGCATACGCCGGAAAGCATAAGTGCCATAGGGACACGTGAATGTTGTTTTTTCTTGGTCTTCGGGCGCAATCGTAATTTGATTATAGCCCGAATAACCATCAAGAAAACAATAATATGGATACCCGGCTAGCCTATCAAGCATTTGATCAATAAAAGGGAGAGGGAAATGGTCTTTTCTGGTGGCTTTGTTTAACTTCCTATAATCAATACACACACGCCAACCGGTGACTGTCCTAGTAGAAATGGATTCATCTTTCTCATTCTTAACAACAGTCATTCCCCCTTTCTTAGGCACAACTTGAACAGGACTCACCCAAGGGCTGTCAGATATAGCATATATAATTCCTGCATTTAATAATTTTAACACCTCGACTTTTACCACTTCCTTCATTGCTGGATTTAATCTCCTTTGGTGTTCTACTGTAGGATTAAAGGCATCTTCCATTAAGATTTTATGCATGACAATTGAAGGACTAATTCCCTTAATATCACTAATAGACCATCATAAGGCAGATTTATTCTTTTTCAAAACACCCAACAATTTTTCCTCTTCTACCTTACTTAAATCAGCAGAGATAATAACCGAAAAAGTAGAAGAGTCTCCTAAGAATGCATAGCGCAAGTGGGCAGGCAATTGTTTTAATTCAGGGGAAGGGACATCAACTTGAGCACAAATATCTAATGATAACGTTTCTTCCCTTCCTAAAGATCTATCAATGAAAGCATTTTCTTGATCAACATCTAATAATTCATCTCCAAACACGTCAGGCATACTTATCTCATAATGATCAATAGGAGACTCTGACTCTACACATGCATTGATAATAGCGTCAACTGAATCAATCGAGAAGCAGGAGCTAACCTCTTCTGGATGTTTTAATGCATTAAAAAGGTTGAACACTACCTCGTCGTCTTCCACTCTGAGAGTCAGGGTTCCTTTTTGTACCTCAATTAGAGCATGAGCGGTTGCCAAAAATGGTCTCCCAAGAATGATCGGGACTTCAGGGTCTTCTTCCATGTCTAGAACTACAAAGTCCGCAGGGAATATGAATTTGTCGACATTGATCAGAACATCCTCTAACACACCTTTGGGGTATGTCATTGATCGATCTGCCAATTGCAAGACAATTGTGGTTGACTTCAATTCTCCCAAACCCAGTTTTCTGTAAACACTGAATGTCATTAGGTTTATACTTGCCCCTAAATCACACAGAGCCTTTTTTATAAACAAACTACCAACAGTACAAGGAAGAGTGAAACTCCCTGGATCTTTTAATTTTGGTGGTAGATGTTTCTGGATTATGGCACTGCACTCGGCTGTCATATTCACTGTCTCATGGTTCTCGAATTTCTTTTTCTTTGACAATATTTCCTTCATAAACTTGGCATAGTGTGGCATCTGTTCCAAAGCATCAGCAAAAGGAATGTTAATGTGAAGCTGTTTAAAAATATCAAGAAACTTTGAAAATTCAGCATCCAATTTTTTCTTTTGAAATCTCTGAGGATAAGGAATTTGGTTAAGAACTAAAGGAATAGAATCAGAAGACTTATCTGGCACTGATGGTGCTGATTCTTCCTCTGGTTTGTGTTCATCTTCCTCATCCACTATCCTTCAGTGATGGGGTTTGTTTCTTCTTTTCTTTCAATTTCTCTTAACTGTTTCCCACTTCTAAGAGATATGGCGGGGCATTGTTCGTGTGGGTCCATGGTGACGATATTGGATAAATTTCTTTGCTGGATTTCCTTCATAAATATTGTCATTTGATCCATTTTTGCTTCCATCTTATTAATAACAACATCTACTTTGGCTTGAACATTTTCATTCAAATTTCTAGTCTCATTCATGAAGTTTCTTAGCATTTCTTCCAAAGGGCTTTTCTTTTCTTTAAGTTTAAACTCCTCTTTTAAATCAACTTTCGGCGAACTTGGAATTTCTGATCCTGTGAGCTTGTTTAGAGCCTTGGTTAGAGTTTCGACTTGCAACCTTAAAGCACTCACTCCTTCATTTTCACATAGTTTCTCCTTAATTTTGGACTCTGGTTGCCAATGGTAACTTGTCAAAGCCAACTCTTCTACTATGGTTCGTGCCTCTTTGACAGTTTTGGCTAAAAAGTTTCCTCCAGCCGTAGTGTCGAGAATTGTCTTTAAATTCCTATTTAACCCACTGTAGAAAAGTTGAATTTGAAGCCAATCAGGATATCCATGTTGTGGGCATTACCTTAACAAATCCTTATATCTCTCCCAAGCTTCATATAATTGCTCTTCCTCTAATTGTTGAAATTTTCCAATTTCAACTCTAAGCTTGGTAATCTTTTCTAATGGGAAAAATTTTGCGAGGAAAGCTTTGACTAAATCATTCCAACCAAGGATGCTATTTGAGGTTAACGAGTCTAACCAATCTCTAGCCTTGTCTTGTAAAGAAAATGGAAATAACTGCAACCGAATTGAGTCAGGGCTAACTCCCATTTTTACAGTTCCACAGATATTCAGAAATGATCTTAGGTGATGGTGTGGATCTTCTGATGGATGGCCTTTGAAAGCATTCTCTCTTACCATTTGAATTAGACTGACTTTGAGCTCAAAATTATCGACAGTGACTGGCTCATAAGCTATTCCAGAATAGTTTAATGGAAATTCAGGCAAGAAATAATCTCGGATTGCTTTGTCTTCTTGATCTGCCATGATTAAATCTCAAAGAAACAATTTATCCACCTTATAGATTCAAAAAAAAAAAAACTAAAATGCAGAAAAATAAATTTCTAAATTAAAATCAAACACTTAATTCTCAATATTAACGAAAAAAAATTACAAAATCCCCGGCAACGGCGCCAAAAACTTGTTGGACGATTTTCCGCAAGCGCACGGGTCGTCACAAGTAATATAAAACGGTAGGTAATACCGAGTATCGAATCCTCAGGGAAATTGAATTAATTCCATTAAGTACCAAGAATCATCATGTTTTAATTTTATTTAGAAGATCAACTCATATGATGAAGCAAATATTTAGAGAAATAGATAAAAATAAACATGCAATAACAAAACGGAAGTATCCAATTAAGGGAACTTGACCTAGGGTGTTATCTAGCTTTCTTGGATTTGTAGCTCAAATACATGGATGCATGTAACTAATAATCAACAATCACATAAATCTAGAAGTAATTACAAGCGGATTTCTCTTTCAAGCTCTTCCACATCTCATACTAACATAACTAATTCATGTGTCCATCTCCTTAGTTAATCATAGTATGGCATTAAGCAACTTCATAATCAATTTCTAACAATTCTCTTTCACTCTCGTGTTCCAAGCAATCATTAGCCATGCAATTAGGATCTAATCTAATTTCTCTCTGACGAGTATCAATTTAGATCATTATAACAATTAATCCGTGATCAAGAGATTAAAAGCATTAAGCAAAAATTGCATAGATGAAATTTGAGGACATTCATTACATAATCCAAGTAATTGCGCTACAATATCCAATTAACTAGAATAACGACCCTAGGTCTCAAGATCTACTCACAAATGGAAATAATTGTGCCAAAATGATCTTGATCCATAGGCCTAACTCAAATTAAAATAAGGAATTAGAAAGAAGTAAGGAAGAAATAACCGATAAGTTGATCCCAAGCTCCCGTCCCGATTATCTCGAATCCCGAGCCTTGGAATCTCGCTCAATTCCACCTTTTTCCTCACAATTCTTCTCACTTGTTCTCTCTATTGAGCTAGGGGAGTGCTCCCCCAAAATGGGATGATTTTTACCAAAGGGAAGGGGCCTTTTTATAGTGGAAGGGGCTGGAAATTTCTTGTTGAACAAGTCGACAGCGTCGAGACACTACGTCACAGCGTCTCGACGCTATGACGTCATGTTGCCTTGGGGCAGAAGTCGTCGCAGCGTCGCGACGCTGTCGTGATTTTGGCACGCGCTATGCTGACCACCTAGCGTTGAGACGCTACGGTCCTAGCGTCTCGACGCTAGGCCTTCTAGAAGCTTTATTTGCGGATTTTTGCCTCTTTTCTTCAATCTTTTGGGCTTTTTGGGCTTCCTTCTTCAATTGTCTTCCTTTCTTGGACCTTAGGGCTTTAATCTTCAATGATTATTCTTTAAATTGCCCAAAAAGTCTCCAAATTTACCCAAATTCTCTTAAAATCTCAGTTTTGCTGCTCGACCTCGGTTTTCTATAAAAATCATCATAAAAATACATTAAAGCTTACAATTCATGAACAAAACTAGCTAAAATTAATAGGAAAATGACGACCTTTTTGCATGTCATCATAATGCCTAGAAGTTAGAAATCAGTTCGAAAACTTTAAACTATGTTGAGAGAGGACTAGGAAGAATCTTCTTATCCAAAACCAACCTTAAACTCAATTCGATCACTCCAAAACTTGTTCGAACCTAGTTATAAGGGAGTTTCATGGTTAGAAACATACTTTGAACACTCCAAAATCAAACCGAACCTACAAAAAGAGTACCCAAGGCTCAGAGACTCATTTTTTAGCTCATATTCAAGTCTGAAAAAGCTTTAGTCTAGCTGTCACTTTCTTGAAACTTACCAAGCAACCCAATCACTTGCTGAAACGTGATCGAATTGGTCCAATTTCACACATCTAAACTCCTTTGACTGTGGGTAAACCATTTTGAGGTCGTTTGGGTCATGGGTGATAACACTCATTTATGTGTGTTATTTAGCCTTAAAAACCAAGTTTATTGTTTAGAAAGCAAGGACTTAATGCTTAAAATCCTATCATTTGAAGTAAAATAAGACAAAAGTCAGCATTGCATATTAGAAATCTTAAAATATGAATTTTATACTTAAATGATATAGAAAGAGGGTATTTTATTAAGAATTTGTTACACTTTAATGGTTTTGTGCAGGAGTCCTGATGTGCAATTTGCTTACCGCAAGTGTACGGGTCAAGTAATAATATAGTGTTTTCGTGTAAAACGAGTGTCGTCCTCTGGATTGGTTTTCTAGCAAATTAAGTATCGTGAATACTTTTGTTCAATTTTATTTAGGGAGCAAAACTCAATGATAAAAGATAAATCTAAAGACATAAAAAGCATAAAATAAAGTTGGAGACTCAAATGGAAAGACTCTTAGAGAATTGATTTCATTGTTGAGATTGAGGATAAATTAATGGGATGAATTTAACATGCAATTATTCTACCAAGTCTAGGAACCTTTTATCACAACTATCTCTCCCGAGCACAATTGATTCTCATGCATGCAATCAACTTGATATCCCTATCTAAGTTCATTAACATGCAAGGCTTTGAGTTTAGTTCTTCAAGCAACTTCTAAAGTTATTCCAAATCCCGTCACAAACTTAGAATTTCTACTTTAGTCATGCAATTCAATAAAGTAAGTCTTAGGCCAAATCCCCTCTCCCGAGCAAGATTCAACACTCAAATCATTCAACTAGTGATCAAGTAATTGAAAGCATTTAACCATAATTGCATAGGTAAAATAAATGCATATTCATACCACAAATCAATCCAACAAACTAAAACAACTACATGAATCCCTAAGACAAACAACTAGCAATTCATAGTCTTTAAACTACAAACACAAATTGAAAGAAAAGCCATAAAAACTACAAAAGGTAAGGGAAAGAGAAAGGAAAACTCGAATCTGTCGAAACTGGCATGTCCCCGTCACGATCTCCACGTCTTCTCGCTTGATTCCCGCTCCTTGGCCTTGCTTTAGCTCCCACCAAAGGTCTCTAATCGAAATTAGGGCTAAAATCTAACCAATTGGGCTCCCCAAATCCGTAGCTGAAAAGAGGAATTTATAGAAAATCTGGTGACAGCGTCGAGACGCTATGGACAGCATCGCGACGCTGTCGCGATACCACATTTTTGGAAAATTTGTCGATAGCGTCACGACGCTGGTCCTAGCGTTGCGATGCTATGATTTTTTTTTTTTTTTTTTTTTTTTAGATTAGAAGCTCCATTTGACTCCAATTGATGAATTAAGCTTCAAGCACATACTTCCTACAAATAAAACATAAAAATGCATAAATTTGGGCAAATAATTGTAAAAGACTAGCTTAATTAATCAGAGAAAAATAGCTAGCTATGATCGCTATCGAGTCCAGTTGTGCCAGCATTTGCGCTCTGATGCAGACTGAAATCAATGGTGAAAAGTGATGATGGAAAATATATTTTAATGATGATTTCAATCAAAGTGAAAATATACATTATCACATGTAGTAATAAACAGTGGAAATATTTCAAAGTATCGATCCCAGAAAGACTAAATGTAAATTCAGATTTGAAGAAGAAACTGCTCTTAAGCACGACAATGGTAACCAAATAAGTTGAATAGTTTTTAGGGTTTGATTTTAATACAAAAAACAATAATGAATAACAAGAAACTCAATTTAGTTTCAACCAAAGTAAAATTAACCGTACTTACTAGCTTGCTCACAACCTAAGTTTATTCATGCACTGAATAAGGTTTAACACCTATTTGGCCTTGATTTCAAGCACAGTTAGAAGGTTAAGCGAGGTCTGTTGGGTTTTATGCCCTAAAACTCATAGATAGTAAATGTAACATTTGATTGTTCATTCATAAAGTGTTATTGATGTTATTTCAATAAAGTGTTATTGTTTATTTTATAAGTAGTCTTGCCTAAATAACCCTAATCCAATAAACTAACATTCTAGGCTATTATATGAGTCTTGAACTATATGTGGAGACATACGGGGATCAATGTTCAAGATACAACCTAAAGAGTATGTAGTATAGGGATATGGTTGAGTACCTTATCCTGGTGACACTAGGGATACGACCCACTTCGTATTTGGTACAAACGCAACGATCCAACGTGTTCATGTAGGTGACATGTGAGTGGGGGTATCCTATGCAATGAGTTTGCATAAGAATGGACCACGAAATAGGAACCATTGAATGTAACACCTTTGATTAGTTAGGTTTCTATTTCACTAGGATGACCTAGGTAACTCAGTCTCAATCTTGAGTGGATTATGGACTCCTGTTCACGAGGGATTATCCTTTTGATTTGTATGGGTGAGAGTGGCTTGTATGCTGTTGGGTTCCTAGAGTGAGTGAAAATATGATATAAAAGACTCTAGAACTCTGTGCAAGTATACGCAGTCCGCAGCAAGTAATAAGTATTATCAATCCAAGGCCTGAACTAGCTTCCACTCTATCTATTTTGTATAAATCTTGGGAAAAATACACTTTTGGTCCCTGAGGTTTGGGTTGAGTGACACTTTGGTCCCTGAGTTTTCAAACTCAACAAAAATACCCCCGAGGTTTGAGATAAGGAGCACTTTGGTCCCTGCCGTCAATTTTTCTGTTAACTTTTAACGGTTGCTGACGTGGCACTATTATTTTAATATAAAAATTATTTATTTAATTTTTTTAAATAAAAAATATTTAAAAATATATAATATTAATATTTTTTATTTTTTATTTTTTTATTCTTTCTCCCTTTCTCTCTCATCATCTTCTTCTTCTTTTCCATCTTCTCCATCTTCTCCTTCCTCTTCTTCTTCTTCCTATGTCCGGCGACCGGCGGCCACTGCTCGCCGTCGGCGGCGGGTGGCCGCCGACGATTTTTTTTTCCTTTTTCTTCTTTCCTCTTTTTCTCTTTTTTCTTCTTCCCTACATTTTCTTCACTGCTTTTTTTTAAAAAAAAAAAAAAAAGAAAGGGGAGGGAACGAGGGAGGGAGGAGGGACCTCCCTCCTCCGTCTCCAGCGCCAGACTGAAACGAGGGAGGGAGGAGGCCTCCTCCCTCCCCATTCTTTTTTTTATTTTTTTTAAATCAGTGAAGAAATAAGTGAAAAAGAAAGAAGAGAAAAAGAAGAAAGAAGAGAAAAGGAAAAAAAAAAGGGTCACCGGCGGCGAGCGGTGGCCGTCGGTCGCCGGTCGCCGGACATAGGAAGAAGAAGGAGGAAGGAGAAGGTGGAGAAGATGGAAAAGAAGAAGAAGAAGAAGAGAGAGAGAAAGGAAAGGGAGAAAGAATAAAAAAAATAATTAAATATTAATATTTTATTTTTTTAATATTTTTTATTTAAAAAAATAAAATATATAATTTTTTATATTAAAATAATAGTGCCACGTCAGCAACCGTTAAAAGTTAACAGAAAATTTGACGGCAGGGACCAAAGTGCTCCTTATCTCAAACCTCGGGGGTATTTTTGTTGAGTTTGAAAACTCAGGGACCAAAGTGTCACTTAACCCAAACCTCAGGGACCAAAAGTGTATTTTTCCCATAAATCTTTTAATGGTTTCAATGTAGTAAAAATGATTGGGTTTTATAAGAATAATGTTGAAGCAAAGTAAATGACAGAACATAAAATAATCAAATAGGCAGACAGATTAGAAACAAGTCCTGGTCAGGTTTTAGTAATTGTTTAAAAGATGCTCTAGCAATATTATTGATCATGCAAACTCTCGCAGTATTATTAGTGAATTCCTCCCGGAACTCTGGATTTTTTGGAATGTGTTTCAACCCCAATGAAGTACGACCGATCAAGCACTAGGCAACTGGCTATCCCTAGCTCAGTCACTGCCGGTCACCAATACACAATGATCGTAGTGTGATTAACCGCCACACACTCTCTAAATCATCCCTGAAACTAGAGAGAGGTATTCATACCGGCTGGCCAAGCGGGCATAAAATAGAAATGAACTCAACAATTAATCAAGATGCATTAATCAATATTTATTACTATAGTTTAAGCACAGCAACTACGGGCCCGTTTGATAACGTTCTCGTTTCCTGTTTCCTGTTTCTTGTTTCTGTTTCTCATTTTTCGACAAACAGACATGTTTCATAAACGTTTCTGTTTCTTGTTTCTATAATTTTAAGAAACGTTTCCAAAAATAGGCCCAAATTTGAGAAACTCCAAAAACAAGTTCTTGTGGTTCCGTTCTTTTTTTTTTTGTTCCATTTATTCCATCCTCAAATCACGCGAGCCCTAACTCTTTCTTCGGTCAATCTCTCCTCCCTTCACACACCATCCATACACTCAGAATACCCAGGTAAGTTCGATTTTTTATTGATTTTTTTCTCTCTATTGTTGTTGATGATCGATTTTTGTTTCTCTCCACTGTTGTGTGATTGTTCGATGATCGATTTTTCTTTTTTGGGGGTAAAAGAATTTCTCAATTCCAAATTTCTTAATTCCAAATTCCTTCGAGTTGGGGGTAAAAGAATCTCTCTGTTGTTGTAGTTGATTGTTCGATGATCGATTGTAAATATCATTCGAGTTGGAATGAAACTTTTTTGTATTGTCGATGCTGCAATTCTTTCCATCCATTCGATGCCCTAGGTGCTACAGTGTTGTACTGTTGTATGCTTGTTGATGACAAAATGTCAATCTCATGAACTTTGGTTTGCATCTTCTAGGGTTTTCTTTATGTATTCATTCTAGGGCTTCCTTTGTCGCTGAGAAAAAGTGCCAAGAAAGTTTGCTTTTAGTTCTAAATTAATGAAACTTTTTTGTATTGTAGAGGCAGTGGGCTTGGAATCTTTTATCAACCACACCATTTTTTGAAGAATATTTCAATTTTTCTTTTTCCCCCTTTTGAAATCTTTCTGAAAATTGTTGAAGAAATCAAAATCAATCCATCTTTTCAGTTCAATCTTTCTTTTGTTCAATTTTTTATGCCTTTTTCTTCCTTTACGCTTTCTTCTCTTAGAATCCTTTCAGGTTTTATTCTCCTTCCTAGATGATAAGACTAATTTTTAACTTCCCACTGTTTGTATCATGCTTTTGTTGCATCCAGTCTTCTACCGTTGCTAAGTCTTGCAAGTACCCAATGCATTAACCCAACTTTGAAGAGAAGAAATGGATTTGTTTACATGGTATCTATAAATATATGTGCTTTTAGAATAATCAAACATTTGAACTACCTTGCCTTCTACTCTTAGACTTTTTACCCATGAAATCGTTTCTTCCTTTCCTTTGCTCGACCTAAGTAACTAAGCTCCCAAATGGCAGTCTAGTTTCCTAACCCATGCTTATAACAAAATTTTGGCATTTGTTCAAACTGCATCAACAATGTACTGGTTTCTTATATGAAGTGTCTTATATTAATAAAGATTTCTATTCTGTTGCTCTTTACTTAGATAAGGAAGCAAGAGATGGTAACGAGTCATGTCAAGTTGATTCTCTTCAAGTTGTTTTTTCTCAACTCTGTCTATCATGAGCGTCTGTGCTTCTATATAGTAATTTTGCAGCTGTTGTATGTGTTCCATAGAATGTGATTTTTGGACTTGGCTACTTGTTGGAGAACACAAGTTAATTCTTAAGAAAAATTCTTTGGATTTGAAGAAAAAAAAGAAACAACTATCCACATTTTGTGGTTGTTGGTGAATCGACCTTAGATTTATTAGAGTTCAAAACAAAAGGGTTTGATTTTGTTTTGCATTTGGTTGAGTTTTCATGTATTGGAAAATGAATTTTACGCTTTATTAGCTATAGTTTTATTGTCTTCTTACTTCTTATGGCATTATAGATGTCGCAAAAATCATTAGAAAAGCATTGTGCTGATGAGGTCAATGAAGTGAATGAAACTGATGAGTTGAAAAGTGAGGGACCATGGCCTGAAAAGAATGAGACTTTATTTGTTGACTTAATGGATGAAGAGGTTGCAAAGGGCAATCGACCAACTACAACATTTACAAGGACTAGTTGGAATTATATGAGAAACCAACTAAACACTAGTACCGGCTATGCTTATACTCATGATCAATTGAAAAATAAGTTCAACAAATTAAGACAAATTTACAAGGACTTCAAAAAGATATTGAGTGATATGTCAGGAAATGGTTGGGATCCATTATTGGGCACTATCACCCTAGAAGAGGAGCAATGGAATGATCTTTTTAAGGTATAAATTAATAGCAAGTGTTTTCCACTTCAATGTCTAATCATCTATTGAACTATGGTTGACTTTATGTATTATTGTGAAATTTTTTATAGGTCAATAGGAGAGTTAAGAGGTTTAAAAAAAGTGGTTGCCCGCATTATGCAAAGCTTATGAGAATTTTTGGAGATACTACAGCTACAGGTGCTATTGTTTGTCCATCAACAAAGCTTCCTTCAGATTCTGAAGATTAAAATGATGTTGGAAGCAATACAAAATTTACTGGTGAAGACAATGATCCTGAAAAAAAGTAGAAAACGAGTTCGAAGGAAGAAAGATGAATTTAGTAGTTTCATTTCTTCATTTATAGATGTGTATGCTGAGAATGCCAAGAGAAGAAATGACATCCTTGAGAAAAAATCTCTTAATTCTGCTGCTAGTCTAATTGGGGAAGGTCAGACATCAAAAGCAAAAGATGATGTCGATGTAGAGTTGATGAAATGCTTCTCAATTTTGAATGCAATGGAGGATCTAGATGGAGAGGCTTATACTAAAGTACTCAAACTATTGCATGGAGATGTTTCTTGGAGAAAGTTATTTTTGCTTATGCCTAATGCGAGGAGGAAAGATTTCATTCGTAGTATCTAGTTGTTGCTTTCATTTGGTCTGAGCTTAGGTTGATTTGTTACTTTTTGGAGTTGTCATTTTTTCATATATGAAACTTAAACATCGAATTATACGTGGTTTGTTATTGTGGTTTTACGTTCCATACGAATGAACATTTTGAATGTGATTCACATTTCTCTCTCTTTCTCTTATATTTATTCATGTTTAGATTTTTTTCTTACTTATGTTTGATTTATGAGTATTTTCATGGAACTCTTTCAACGTCATATTGAGATGAATTTAATTGAAGACAATAACTTTGAGAATTGTGATTCTGACGACGACGATGCTCTATACATCTTTTTCAATTTATTGTATGTTGGTTTTCACAAGATGCGATCTTCTAGACAACCATGTAGGACGTCTTTACTAAAAGGTCATGATTATGTGATGGAGTTGTTAAATGGCAACGACACAAGATGTTTTGATTGCTTTAGGATGAAGAAAGGTACATTCATAGCTTTATGTGAAGATTTAAAAGTTAAGACGAATCTAAAAGCGTATAGGTATCTTACTGTTCAAGAGAAAGTTGCCATTTTTTTATTAATCATATCACATAAAGAAAGAAATCGTATGGCAGCATAAAGGTTTCAACATTCAGGTCAAACTATTTCTCGTGTTTTTAACCTTGTTTTGAAAAAAGTCTGCAAGCTTGGAGTAGAAATTATTTGTCCACCTGACGTTGAAACTGTACCACCAGAGATCACGTCCAAGCCTAAATATTATCCTTTCTTTAAGGTAATGGTTTGATTTTTTTTTTCGCAGAGAACATTTTGAAAATATAATTATGCTTATGCTTATGCTTATTTTTCAGGATTGTATTGGTGCAATTGACGACACTCATATTGCTGCATGTATTCCCCTAAACAAACAAATACCATTTCGTGGTAGAAAAACTAATACAACATGGAATATAATGTGTGTTTGTTCGTTTAATATGTTATTCACATGTCATGTCTGGTTGGGAGGGGTCGGCCAATGATTCCCGTATACTCCTTGAATGTATCAGACATCCTGATAATAAATTTCTTATGCCTAAAGGAGGTATATAATTATATTTATTTTTTATATTTTAATTCAATATTTCACTTCATCCTAAGTTCTATGTGTTTTATATTATGCAGACCAGTACTATCTTGTTGATTCTGGATATACAAATATGCCTGGATTTTTAACACCATATCGTGGTCAAAGATACCATTTACGAGAATTTAGAGAAAGGAGACATCAACCTCGAGGTAGGGAAGAAGTTTTTAACTATCGACATTCTTCACTTCGAAATGTTATTGAATGTTGTTTTGGCGTATTGAAGGCTCGATTTCCAATTCTCAAACAAATGCCTCCTTACCCAGTCAACACACAAAAATATATACCGACAACATGTTGTACTGTTCACAATTTCATTAGATTGAATGATCTTCAAGATGCTCTATTCAATGAGTTTAGCAATGAATCAATGATCGTTGAAGATAAGCAGAGTTTGCCAGACAATTTACAAAGTAATGTAATTGAGTTAGATGTGAGTCAACAACAGTTAAGGCGAATGGCTCGAGTGAGAGACAACATTGCCGATCAAATTTGGGCAGCATTTGTAAGATGAATACAATTTTATTAGTGTTTTAAATTTAGTATCAGGACTTATTTGTAATAGATACTTTAACTTTTTGTGTTATATATTTTTTTCCTAATGCATGTTATATCGTTTTTATATTATATATACCAAATTTTATTTAGACTATAAAAAGTTAAAAAAAAAAGAAAAAAAAAGAAACAGGAAAAGTTATCAAACAAGTTTCTGTTTTTGTTTCTTTTTTTTTCAAGAAACAAGAAACAGAAACAGTTATCAAACATATTCCCGTTTCTAGTTCTATAAAGAACAGAAACAGGAAACATGAAACAGGAAACAGGAAACAGGAAACAAGAAACAGGAAACAGGAAACAGGAAACATAAACGTTATCAAACGGGGCCTACATGTTCCCTAACCAACGCCTAAAGCTACTTAATTCCTAATAAGCATAGAAACACAAATTACGATCTGAGTAGGCATGTCCATAATCACAAGATAATAAAAAAAGATACTAATCTCCTCGATCAGCTTGCGATGATGGTATTCTAGGTGGTCTCCAATCTTTCCTCTATTCGGCTCCCAAAGGTGGAAGGAACTTTCCAAGAATGGAAGGTCTTCTCCCAAAAGTGGAATGAATTTGGCTTAGGCGGCTACTCCCTTTTATAGAAGGATAGGAGGCTTGACTTAGGTCAACCTGGACACGTGTAGGGCTCTCCTTGCTCCTTTATCACGAGAATAACTCAACAGAATTTGGTTTGTCAACTTGGCTAACGAGCTGTGACGTGGCAGTTTTTGCTCTCAGTTTTGCTGCAACACAGAATTTGCTCCCACCAGTCGCCCATCAGCATAATCTGCACAAAATAATTTCCAAGGCTTCCATTCTTCCAAATGGGTTAAAACATATAATATCTATCTAAAACCAACCCTATTAAGCACAAAAGACACACAAGTCCCTTAAATGAGGCCAAAATAACTACCTTTTGGGCAGTTATCACACCCTCAAACATGAACTATTGCGCGTCCCGAGCAATACTAACCAACCTTCCTTCAAGAATTCAAAACATTAGACAAAGAATAGCTTAATCAAACCAGACAGTCCAACACTACCTTTGACCTCTACCTGATCACTCTGCAAAACCAAGCTCTACTGCAGCAAAATAATTCTTCCGACATGGACAAATAATCACCACTTTTAACCTAATTCTAAGAACATACCACATCCTAGCTCTATTATCAGACATTCAAAACAAATTTTCAAGGGGTTTATATTTTCGTTTTTCAGACTTAAAGCAGCCCTACAATCATAAGCTCTTAAGCATGGGATGACCCACTTTATGGTGCAATATACCCTTGCCTCAAACTCATCACCAACTAGGCTCAATACTCATTATAAAGCTCAAATATCCTTAGTTATTCTGTCTCTTGCCCCTCAGAATGGCAACATTTTATGATGAAGCTCACTTAAGTTCTGGGAGACAGAAAAACTGTTGGATCATCATTCATCCTTCAAAACTTTTGCTCCATGAATTTTTCAGCAAAATTTTCAACAAACAAAATTTTTCAACAAATAATTTTTCTCATTTCCTAGGTCATATTTTCACGCGAAGACAAACTGTGGGTATCACAAATGTCCCCGGTTACTCAATAACCTAAAAAAAATTTAAATGAAGGAGAGGAATGCCCGAGCAAAACAATTGGAGTAGCAAAAAGTCCCCCAAACTTGAATTATTCATTGTCCCCAATGAATCATCAATTTTTCAAATTATACCCCCAAACTTAAATTTTTCTATCTGAATTTTAAACTGAGCGTGGGACTAGAACAAAGCTTAAAGTGGATCATAAAAGTCAACACTACCTCTAAAATCTTCTTTCCCGCAACAACAGACTAGGCTAGAAGAAATGCTCAAGCAACAGGTTTCTGGAGATCAAAATACCTTGATCTAATTAAGCTTAACCAGTCCAAGCTTCAAAATTCAGAAGAAAATTAGTTAAGTTAGAGTTACTCAATGCTCATAAAATAGAAACATCTTCGAAAATCTCATTAAAAACATTAAGAAATTACAAAAACAGAGATATTTTTTTATAAGCAGAAACATTAAAAAGAAACAAGCAAACATAACAGCAAACAAGGTCAGATATGCACGAGCAAACAAAATATAGGAACAAAAGAAATGCTCGTTGAAGATCATCTCATCCATCAATCTTCATGACCCTGCTCTTCATCATCATCTCCTTCTCGTTCAACAGGTGGGGGCGGAATCCAGGGGTTCAACAGATCCTCAGGGAACGTTGGAAGGGCTGGATATGGCTTGGAAAAATTCTCTTGCAGTGCCTTCTTTAAACTGGCATCTGATAGCGAGCATAGCTAGCTACTTTTACTTATTTAATTTAGCTAGTCTTTTATGATGTTTGGGCCATTTTATTGTGCTTTATCGTTTATTTTGTAGGAAATGGTTGATTGGAGCTATAATGCCATATTAGAGTTAATCGGGTGCTCGGGGCGTGAAAAGATGCAAAGGAATGAAAAGAGTAAAAGAGGAAAAAAGTCAAATCTCGGTCAACAGCAGGCTAGCGTCTCGACGCTAGCTCTTGAGCGTCTCGACGCTCACATTCCATATTAGATTAGGCGCGTAAAGCTCACAGCGTAGCGTCCCGACGCTACCGTTTTTCCTTATTCAGAACGCGCGTATAAGAGGCAGCGTCTCGACGCTAAGACGAAAAATCAGAATAAAAGCTTATTTTCGGCTAGGTTTTTTTGAGGAGTTCGATTGGGGACCTTAGATAGCCGTAAAGAGGACAGAATAGAGCAATTGGAGGCTAAAACAAAGGGAGGAAGTTGGAAATCAACCCATCGTTCGTGGGGATCGTGACGGGGACGTCGGGACTCGGCCTACATTGAGTTTTCTTTTCCCTTTTCTTCCTTTAGTTAGATTTATGGCTTTCACATGTTTAGTTGAGCTTGTATTTGCATTCATGAGTAGCTAAACTTGTAGCTTAGGGATTGATGTAGTTGATTAAGTTTATGGATTGATTTATGGTTTAAGTTGTGAAATGTTATTGTGTTTGTAATCTTGATTTAATGCTTTCAATTAATTGGCCATTAGTTGAATGATTTGAGTTTCGAATCTAGCTCGGGAGAGGGGATTTGATCTAGACTTGCTCAAGATTGCATGAATAAAGTTTACTTTCTAATTCGTGACGGTTTTAGATTAACTTTAGAATTGGTTAAAAGATCTCATTGCCTTGCTTGTTAATAAACTTAGATAGGGATATCAAGTTGGTTAATTTGCATGAGAATCAATTATACTCGGGAGAGGTAGTTGTGATTAAAGGGTCTTTGGCTCATAATTTCATTGTGCATAATAACTTATTCATTAAAATCAATCCTAAACGAAATCGGCGAAATCAATTCCCTAAGTAGTTTTCCCAATTGAATTTCCATTCTTTTTACTTGCTTTGATTTGTTTTTATCATCGCCTATTCATCACTTTTTGATCCCTAAATAAAATTGGGCAAGATAATTCGCAATACTTGATTTGCTTAAAAATCCAATCCAGAGGACGACATTCGAATTTACTATTCACTATATTATTACTTGACCCGTGCGCTTGCGGTTAGGAAAAGTCCACATCAAGTTTTTGGCGTCGTTGCCGGGGATTGACACATTTAGTTAAATTGATATTGTGAAAAAATTGCTTGATCTTAATTTAGGGTGTATTGTTACTTTTTTAGGTTTGTTGCATTTTTTCCTTAATTTTCTTTCTTTCCATATTTGATTTTCTAGGTTAGTTTCCTTATTTGCATTTTGTCGTATTTATTTTTGCATTCCATATTAGGTTAGTTTGTTTCCTTTTTCTTTATTATATTTTCCATATTTAGATTAGTTGTTTCCTTTTCTTTATTTATTTCCATATTTGTTTTTCTTTTCTTTTTAAGGTATTTTTAATTTTGCATGCGTAGTAGTAGAGAAGTGATACCATTTGATCCCGAGATAGAAAGAACAATTCTTAGGCTTCGAAGGGAAAATAGAGAAATTATTCAAATGGCAGATCAAAATCCACCTGAGGAGCCTAGGCCCATTAGAGATTATTTTCAGCCTGTGTTTCAGGGGCAACAGTCGGGGATTGTCTATGCACCGATTAATGCCAACAACTTTGAGCTGAAAACCAGTCTTATTCAGATGGCTCGAGACTGTGCATACAGAGGATCGCCCACCGAGGATCCAAATTCTCATCTTAAATCATTCTTGGATATTTGTGGGACGGTAAAGATTAATGGTGTCTCTGAGGATGCTATTCGCTTACGATTATTTCCTTTTTCTTTGCAGGACAAAGCACGTGATTGGTTGCAGTCTATTACCCCTGGGAGCATCACCACTTGGGATGCTTTGGTCCAGGCCTTTTTAAAGAAATTTTTCCCTCCTGCAAAGACGGTCAAGCTGAGGACCGAGATTGGAACATTCCAACAACAATATGATGAGCAGCTGTTCGAAGCTTGGGAGCGATTCAAAGAGCTACTGAGGAAGTGTCCTCAGCATGGTTACCCCGATTGGCTTCAGGTACAGTTGTTTTATAATGGTTTAACTCCTAGTACAAAAATGATTGTTGATGCAGCTGCAGGTGGGACTCTGTTGTCCAAGACCGTGGAAAACGCCCGCACACTTTTAGAGGATATGGTCACCAACAGCTATCAGTGGCCATCTGAGCGGTCTACACCTAAAAAGATTGCTGCTGGAGTGTTTGAGGTTGATAAAGTAAGTGCACTCCAGGCCTAGATGACTTCCCTTGCCAATGCTTTTATGAAATTTTCAGGTACAGGGAGTGCACAGTCAATTGAATCAGCTGCAGCTTTAGCATCTAGACCTCAGGAGGAGACTATCGAGCAGGTTCAGTATGTATCGAATTTTAATTCTAGGGGATATAATAATAGTTCTACACCTACTCATTATCACCCTAACAATAGGAACCATGAAAATTTCTCTTATGCTAACACCAAGAATGTTCTTAATCCTCCTGGTTTTGCCCCTCAAACTCAAGATAATAAAAAGTTAGAAGATCTTGTTGGAGCTTTCATTGCAGAGTCTAGTAACAGGACAACCAAATTAGAGGAGGCAGTCCTTGCTATCAACACCACAATGAATGGCCACAGTGCTGCCATCAAGAACATTGAGACTCAGCTGGGACAGTTGGTGAATGTTGTAAGCACCATGAATAAAGGTAAGGCCCCAGCTGAACAAGAGAAACCCCAGATGGAGTATTGTAAGGCAATCACTGTTCACCAGGAGGAATCTGAAGAGGAACCTGAATCTGAGGACTATGAAACGCCTACAGGGGAAGCTGAGGAGGACACATCAGCAGATGAGGCTGAAAAGCCTAAACCGGAGCCTCCTATTCCTTCTCCCACGCTGTTGGTTCCCAAGGAAAGGAAAAAGAAAAAGAAGAAAAAGAATAATCAGGTTCAGTTTGATAAATTTATGAATGCTTTTATGAATCTGAATATTAATATTCCTTTTGCAGAGGCATTAGAGATGCCCCAATACAACATGTTCATGAAGGAGTGGTTAGCAAAGAAGCGAAAAGAAAAGAAGGTTGACACTGTTTATCTTGCTTCCACATGCAGCACCAGAGTACAACAGAAAGTACCTGAAAAAGTAGCAGATCTAGGGAGTTTTTCTATTCCTTGTAGTTTTGGTACTTATTCTTTCAGAGTATTATGTGATTTAGGTGCTAGCATTAATATCATTCCTCTATCGTTGTGTAAAAAGTTAGATATAGGTGAGATTAAGTCTACTCCTGTAAAGCTCCAGTTGGCTGATCAATCTGTGGTGAGACCAGTTGGTATTGTAGAAAATGTGATAATCAGAGTAGGTAGATTTTTCCTCCCTATTGACTTGTATGTTATGGACATGATAGAAAATCCTTCAATGCCTGTCATATTAGGACGACCATTCATCGCTACTGGGCGAGTGATCATAGATATTGAGCGCAGGGAGCTCATTATTAGAGTCAAGAACGAAAAAGAAATCTTTAAAGCAGTTGAAGACTCTAAAGATGAAGTGCTTTTCATGGGCTACAGGAAAGATGCAAGAAAGATCACCTCTGTTGGATTCACAGAACAAAAGCCTCCTTGAAGCACGGTCAACACGTCGAGCTAATGACGTTAAACAAGCGCTTATGGGAGGCAACCCAAGTAAGTTTAGTGTGTTTTCTTTTTGTTTTTGATTTATTGTTTGTTTTTGTTTTGTAGGTTTTGTTTTCTTTCTCTCCTTTGCTTTCAAGCTTTCAAGATTCCAAGATCTCAAGCAAGAAGTCATCATCATTCCAGGCCAGTATTGTTCGCTCCTGTCATTCTTTTGTTGTTCTCATGCTTGTTTATGCACTATTTTCTTTATACATTGAGGACAATGCATGTTTAAGTTTGGGGGTGGATTAGCATGTTTGTGGAGCCCTTGAGCATCTGAGTTCGGGCTATAGTTTTGAGCTTTCTTTGAATTATGCATATGGTTGTTGTCTGGATGTATTTTTGCATGATTATGATGTCCTAGGATAGGCTTTCTTGTCAATTTTCAAGCTTGTGATGAGTTGTAAGCATGAGTGCCCAAAAAGGGAGACTTTTTAAAATTTTTCTAGGAGATGGCTTGCATGAGTAGAGTATTTGTCTTGGCTAGATTTGGATTTGAATGCTTAGGAGCGAATTATTGGGTTCATATGCTTGTTGTCACCTCGATAGGTGTAGGGTAGAGCTAAAGAGTTAATTTTTTGCAAATTAGCATGTTTGATCTTGCTTAGGAGAAAAGAAAAGAATATCTGCTTATTATGTTCATAACGAAAAAAATCATTCTTGTTGTTATTGTTGAAAAAGAAAAAAAAGTCATGACTTATGCGCGCAATATGCAATGGTTAATAAAGATTAAGGCAAAAAGAGCTACCCCTGTTGTGATCAGTTAGGCCAACCAGAGAAAACTCAGGTTAAGGGTCCCTGCAATGGGTGTGTGAAAGCTAGTGCCACATTTACATGCTTAATTCAATTGTTAATTAAAAGCACCTAAGTATGGAGATAAACAAACTAATTTGTTGCATTAACTCATTAGTGAAGCCTTAGTGCCAGTGTAGAGGGAAGATGAGCTGAGAGTTTAATAATCCAATCCCGGGCTAGTAGAGTCTGATCTTGTTGAGTTAGATCTCGCTTGCGCAAGTTAATTTTGGAAAAATTTTAATTTGTCTCCCTCATTGGTCCTTGTGTGCATGTCTCTTGCTTGCTTGGTTATTGACTTTTGAGCCTGGAGGATGGAGTTATGATTGTTGCATCCATTTTTCTACTGTATGTCTGATTTAGAGTTTGCTCGAGGACTAGCAAAAGCTTAAGTTTGGGGGTATTTGATAGCGAGCATAGCTAGCTACTTTTACTTATTTAATTTAGCTAGTCTTTTATGATGTTTGGGCCATTTTATTTTGCTTTATCGTTTATTTTATAGGAAATGGTTGATTGGAGCTATAATGCCATATTAGAGTTAATCGGGTGCTCGGGGCGTGAAAAGATGCAAAGGAATGAAAAGAGTAAAAGAGGAAAAAAGTCAAATCTCGGTCAACAGCAGGCTAGCGTCGAGACGCTAGCTCTTGAGCGTCTCGACGCTCACATTCCATATCAGATTAGGCGCGTAAAGCTCACAGCGTCGAGACGATGTGATAGGAAGCGTCCCGACGCTACCGTTTTTCCTTATTCAGAACGCGCGTATAAGAGGCAGCGTCGCGACGCTGTCTTGACAGCGTCTCGACGCTAAGACGAATAATCAGAATAAAAGCTTATTTTCGGCTAGGTTTTTTTGAGGAGTTCGATTGGGGACCTTAGATAGCCGTAAAGAGGACAGAATAGAGCAATTGGAGGCTGAAACAAAGGGAGGAAGTTGGAAATCAACCCATCGTTCGTGGGGATCGTGACGGGGACGTCGGGACTCGGCCTACATTGAGTTTTCTTTTCCCTTTTCTTCCTTTAGTTAGATTTATGGCTTTCACATGTTTAGTTGAGCTTGTATTTGCATTCATGAGTAGCTAAACTTGTAGCTTAGGGATTGATGTAGTTGATTAAGTTTATGGATTGATTTATGGCTTAAGTTGTGAAATGTTATTGTGTTTGTAATCTTGATTTAATGCTTTCAATTAATTGGCCATTAGTTGAATGATTTGAGTTTCGAATCTAGCTCGGGAGAGGGGATTTGATCTAGACTTGCTCAAGATTGCATGAATAAAGTTTACTTTCTAATTCGTGACGGTTTTAGATTAACTTTAGAATTGGTTAAAAGATCTCATTGCCTTGCTTGTTAATAAAGTTAGATAGGGATATCAAGTTGGTTAATTTGCATGAGAATCAATTATACTCGGGAGATGTAGTTGTGATTAAAGGGTCTTTGGCTCATAATTTCATTGTGCATAATAACTTATTCATTAAAATCAATCCTAAACGAAATCAGCGAAATCAATTCCCTAAGTAGTTTTCCCAATTGAATTTCCATTCTTTTTACTTGCTTTGATTTGTTTTTATCATCGCCTATTCATCACTTTTTGATCCCTAAATAAAATTGGGCAAGATAATTCGCAATACTTGATTTGCTTAAAAATCCAATCCAGAGGACGACATTCGAATTTACTATTCACTATATTATTACTTGACCCGTGCGCTTGCGGTTAGGAAAAGTCCACATCAGCATCATGTCTTAACATAGTTCCAGAAGGTTAAAGCTTGCCTCTCGGCAAACTCCTGCATGCTGGCCGAAAGTGTCAGTTGTTCTAAAATCGTGTTGATGTCGTAGACAAGTCCACCTTGACGCAACTCCTGCATACGCTGAAGTTGTGCCAAGTTAGGCGTGTCGATAATTCCCTTGTCAAGCAAAATTATATCCTCTGGACCCCTGGGCACTCTTGCCCTGCTGCATAGAATCGTGATCGTGTTCGGAAAAAACAGTTTCCCCACTTTCTTTTTCCAACATCGAGAAATTTCACTAGCAATGATCTTCCCTACGTCAACACTGAAAGACCGCACGATTGCAAAAGCTAGAAGAACCTGTTCCCTGGAGATTGTCGAGTCATGTGTCGTTAGAAGCATCCTCTGTCTGATAAATCCCATCCACGTGTTCGCTTCCCTTTTCAAATAAGCCGACTAGAACATCCTCTTCTCAGTCTTGGACAGCTGCCACTGTGCCCCTTCAATACCTACCTCCCGCACAACATCACTTAACTGCTCATTAGATGGCGCCACAGCCATCTCATTATATGCCGAATGGGGGAAATTCTAAAGGTTATACAGTCCATTGATAGCACTAGGACTCCAGTCTACCTCGACTCCTCGAACAATCACCTGGAAACCATCTTCTTTGTCAATGTTAGCATAAAATTCGTGCACCACCTGCGCGTTTACAAACTCAGGCTTCGCACAAAACAACTCTCAGCCGTGGTCTGCAATACCGGTCCTCAGAAAATGCGGAAGATCACCGCTGAACCCTCTCTCAAACAGGAAGTCTCTTTTCAGAAGCTCAGCGTATTTTGCTCTGGCAAAATTGTTGACGAAGCGATCATACGACAATTGTTGTTCTTCTATTTCATCGTGTTCTGCCGATGCTTCAACAACATTTTTGCCCTTTTCTGCCCTTCGCTTGAGCAACTGCTCTTCCTCAGCCTTCTTCTCTACTTCTTCTCGCACTTTTTCCTCAGCTTCTTTTTTCTCTCGTTCCTCTCGCTCTGCCTTTTCTTTCTCATAATCCGACGATGGTGGTGATGGGGTATCAGTCCTAATCACCTGAACGCGCCCAGCCTTCTGCTTAATGTAGTGACGTCTCGGAGGTTCGAGCATGATGACCTCAACAAGAGCCTCTTGAACTGGCTCTCTTTCAGTCGCAACCTCTGCGTGCACATCCTCATTCTGTTTCTCTTGAATTTCCTCGGTATGTCCCTCTTCTTGAACTTCCTCTGTATCCGCCATTCTCGGTTCATCCTCCTCTGGGTTATGTACATCAGATTCTTGGGGGTTCTTTTCTTCTATTGTGACAGTCTCATCCTCTGTTGCCTTTTCTTTTTCCTCAGCCCTCTGTTGTCGTCTTCTTCGCTTAACTTCTTTCTCCTCCGGTGTCTTTTTCTTCTTCGCCTTTACCTTCTGCACCTCAGGGGTAATCGGTATCTCTTCCTCCTCATTCTCTCTTTCTTTCCTCGCTCTTGTTTTTGCCATGAAGGATTCAAGGGTTTTACAGAGAATGAAAACGAAAAAGAAAGCAGAAGCAAGAAGATGAAGTAAGAGAAACGTACCGAGGGTTGCCAATAAATAAGGCTTCGGCCAAATAAAATCCTAACAGAAAGATCCTGCTCTCATTAAATTGAAATTACCGTTTTAAATCGCATGCAATCGGTAGAATTAAACCATCAAATGGTAAAATCTGGAATTCAAACGCCCATGGGAAATAATTATGCGTTGTCAAATAGCCAGACCGTTGGATCGTCCCTACATGACACGTGGCCGCATCCCTGCAATCTACCTGCCACAGAAAATTCAAAATTCCAAACGGTAAAAAGTAATTAATTCTCAACAAAACCCTTCCTACACGGGCAAATTGCTCCAGCCAGAACTTTGCCGCAACAACCTTCGGAACCTGAAGAATCTTAGATACGAAATTCAAATTTTCAACAGAAAAATCAAATTATCAAATTCAAATTTAAATTTAACCGATCAAATCAAATCTAATCCCTTCTTTATTTTTGAAGACGAACTAATTAGAGGAAAATCTCTAAAAACAGAATTTTAAAAACAATAAAATCTAAATCTAAAATCTAACTAATTAAAAGATAATTCAAAGATAATTTAAATAAATAAACTGAAAATAAGATCAAACAAAACAAAATTCAAATCGACATTGATAAAATCTAAAATAAACTCGACAGAATTAAAAATACCAACAAACTGAAAATAAATCATGCAAAATTTAAACAAACCAAATCTAACCTAATTGAAATTAAAAATAAGTCAGCGAAAAAAATAAAAAACAAACACTGGGAGCTCAAAATATTGCTCTGTACAATGCTCCCGCAAACATCTTGCTCTCTTAATCATCAATCAACCTTAGGGAAGGATATTTTTTCTGAAACTCCTCTCCCCAATAATGTTTCACACGCTGTCCATTCACTTTGAACACTCTCCCATCTTTTTCATCCTGCAAAGTAATTGCTCCATGGGGGAAAACCTCAATCACAATAAATGGCCCTGACCATTTAGATTTTAATTTCCCAGGAAATAATTTTAATCTAGAATTATAAAGCAAGACTTTCTGACCCTTGACAAACTCTTTAGATTTTATCTTCTTGTCATGCCACAGCTTAGTCTTTTCTTTATACATTTTCGCATTTTCATAAGAAAATTTGCGAAATTCCTCCAGTTCATTAAGCTGCAGCATTCTTATTGCTCCTGCACGACTCAGATCAAAATTTAATTTTTTCAAAGCCCAAAACGTTTTATGCTCAAGCTCTAATGGTAAATGACAAGCTTTCCCATATACTAACATATAGGGAGACATACTTAGAGGAGTCTTATAGGCTGTCCTATAAGCCCAAAGAGCCTCATCCAACCTAAAAGACCAATCCTTTCTAGATGGATGGACTACTTTCTCTAGAATAGCTTTAATTTCCCTATTACTAATTTCAGCTTGACCATTTGCTTGTGGGTGATAAGGGGTAGCTATCCTATACTTAATCCCATACTTAGCTAAAAGCTTAGTTAAGACATTATTAACAAAATGCGTACCTGCATCACTCACTAGAGCTCTAGGTGTCCCAAACTGCTAAAAAATGTGCGATTGAAGAAACCTTGCTACTGTCTTTGTTGGGTTTTATGCCCTAAAACTCATAGATAGTAAATGAAACAAATTAATCGATCTCAATAAAGCGTTTTTTGAGTGATTCAGTAATTTGGTTATTGAATAAATCAAGTTTGCATTAATAAACCCTAAATCCAATAAACTAAGATCCGAGGTTGTTTAAATGAAACTTGGACTAGTATGTAGAGACACATGGGGATCAGTGTCCAAGTAAAAACCTAAATGGTCTATAGTATAGGGATAAGGCTGGGTACCTTATCCTGGTGACACTATGTGATACGGCCCACCTTGTATCCGATACAGATGCAATGATCCAAAGCATCCATGTAGGAGACATGCGGGTGGGGGTATCCTATGCAATGAGTTTGCATAAGACCGGACCGCGAAATAGTAACCACTAGATGTAACGCCTTTAACTAGTCTAGGTTTCTATTTCAATAGGATGACCTAGGTAACTCAATCTCAATCCTGAGTCTGTTATGAACTCCTTTTCAGGACGGATTGTCCTTAGATTTGTATGGGTGAGAGTGGCCTGCTCGCCGACTCAATATTCCTACCATTTCAGGGGCAAGACCGAATGGGGGCTGGGAACATAACAGTACAAGATGGAATTCTCTCATTCCCCTATTGGGGCAAGTAGATGTGTGTTCCCTTAAGGGCTGATTTCGGGGCTTGAACAAAAGCGCGCTGTCCTCTCTTGGCCCGAGAGGAATTTCTGTTTAGTGGTTGGACCTTAAACAGGTTGTTCATTAGAGGGATCGGTGGTACTTAAGTATCCAGAGGTAACCCAGGGGTAAAACGGTAATTTGACCCAGCTGGTGTTACGAACACACGTGAAGGATTGACTTACTGCAATTGGTCGATATCCGTGGACACAGAAATATTCTACAGTGAGAAGTGTGCAACTGTGGGTCTTTAGTGGAGTGGCCCACGGTTAACGAATGTTGATTGACTCGGTTAATGAGTTTAGTTGATCAATCTCGTATCGTTGGAGCTTCTGATCTGTAGGTCCATGAGGTCCACCTGCTAGCTCATAACGGGTTATGAGATAATTTAGTCTTGATATTAAAGGGAATTAATATAATGTATGGAGATACGTTATAGAATAAAGTTTAATTAAAGAATTAAACTTTATAATTAATTTTGGATATGATTCGAAATTAATTATTGAGAGAATAATGAATTTAATTAAATATGTGATATTTGATTAATTCATGGATTAATTAATTGGGGAATTAATTAATTTATTTTAATTTGGTTAAATGTGATTTAATCAAATTAATACTATAGTTTATATTAATGTACATTATGATGCACATTATTTTATTTATTTATTTTTTTTTTTGAGATAAACTGGAATCATTCCATTACTTCGAACAATTACAAATAGAGTTACACATACATCGAGCAGGATTCGCTAGCGACATATAGCCCAAAACGTGATGCATGCCTTCTCAAAATCCTCATCTCCAAGATTTTGAGACAACCATGATATTCGTTCAGCGAAATTACTTCCCGAAGAAGGGATATTTGCATCCACCCTTTGGAACATTGCATTACATATCTTCTTAGATCTCTTGCATCCACATAGAACGTGGTCGATTGTTTCCTGTTTGGACCTGCAAAAAATACATAGCGGTGAAATATCGAGGCCTCGTTTCCATAAGCAGTGATTGGTTGGTAAACAGTCATGGTATGCTTTCCAAATGAACATCTTGCATTTTGGTGGGATCTTTGATTTCCACAAAGAAGTCCACCATTTCATCAATTCGCTGCCACTACTTGATTCCATATCATTAGCAAGGAGTCTGTGTAATTTATAACCACTTCTTACGGAGTATTGGCCATTAGAGCAATAGTGCCAAATCCATGTGTCAGTTGCATTTGTGCTACTTATTGGAAATAGAGCCAATAACATTCGCATCTTCCTCAATCACCACCTCTTTTAGTTTACTCATGTTCCATCCTAAATCTGGATGTAAAAATTCTGAAACTCGCACCTCATTTTGAGACACAATACCAGGAAGTCTGATGGGCTTAAAAGTAATCTCCTTAGGAATCCACAGATCTGTAAAAAAGAAAGTAGATTTGCCATTTCTAATTCTCTTACGCATTCCTTTCTGTAAAAGATCACGAGCCCAAACGAATCCTCGCCAAAACACTGAACAATTAGACTTTAGAGAGGCTAACAACAGTGAAGTCGTATTTGCATATTTTCCTTTAATTACCTTGGAGACCAATAAATTTGGATTCGTATATAAACGCCAAACCTGTTTTGCCAACAGAGCTTTGTTAAAAGCCTCCAAATCCCTGAAATTTAATCCTCCCATCTCTTTTGGTAAACAAAGGTGGTTCCATTTTTTCCAATGAATTCTCCTCCTAGTTTCCGTAGAACCCCACCAGAATCGGGCCATCATGGTATGTAGATCATCACACAGAGTTTTAGGCAAACGAAAACAGCTCATGATATAGGTTGGAATAGATTGGGCCACACTTTTAATCAAAACTTCCTTTCCCCCAAGTGAAAAAAACTGACCCTTCCAACCTTGCAAAGTCTTCCACACTCTCTGCTTTATATCTTTAAAGTCATCTCTCCTGCGTTTTGTAAAATTTGAAGGAACACCCAAATACCGACCCAAAGTATCAACCACTGGCACTCCCAGTAAATTAGAAACAACTGACCTGAAATCAGTGGAGACATTAGGGGAAAAAAATAAGGCGGACTTGTCCATGTTGACCTGTTGTCCTGAAGCCTTCTCATAAAGATTCAAAATAGATCGAAGCATCTAGACTTGTTCAATGGATGCTCTACAGAAAATAAGGCTGTCATCTGCAAAAAACAAATGAGAGATAGCAGGACAAAATTTCCCTGCTTTGATGTCTGATAAGTTCTTCCTTTCAACTGCTCCAGCAATAAGGGAAGACAAAACTTCAGAGACTAATATAAACAAATAGGGCGACAAAGGATCCCCTTGTCGTAGACCCCGTTGTGGGGTAATAATCTCTGTTGGCACTCCATTCAACAGGATCGAAAAAGATGGAGTTTTAACACACTCCATTATTAACCGTACCCATGTACTATGAAACCCCAGCTTCAACATGAGACTTTCCAAGAAACACCACTCCACTCGATCATATGCCTTGCTCATATCTAATTTTAAAGCTATCCATCCAGACCTACCTGTCTTTTTCCCCTTAATCGTGTGCAGACACTCATGACCCAAGATAACATTATCGAAAATTGATCGGCCAGGAACAAACGCAGATTGATTATCAGAGATGATATCTTTAAATACCCATTTCATACGATTTACTAAAACCTTGGCAATGATTTTGTATGAGACATTACAGAGACTGATGGTCGAAATTCAGAAATTTTCTTAGGATGAGTGACTTTTGGAATTAGAGCAAGATATGTTTCATTCCAATCTCTAATAGATCTCACCAAATTTAACATATCCAAACAATTAACAGTAGTGAGATCACCAACCTCATTCCAGAATTTCTGATAAAACATTGCAGAGAAACCATCAAGGCCAGGCGCTTTCGAGGGATGCATTTGCTTTAAAGCTCTTTCAATCTCTATCCGTGTGAATGGTGCTAACAATCTCTCATTCATGCAAGGAGTCACCTGAGCCTGTATATCCTGTAAAGCAGTCTCAATGAACTCCATTGGGGGATTAGAAGATGAAAACAAATGGGTATAATAGGAAGTGAAGGCTTGCTCTAATTGCACTGTGCCAGAGATCAGAACACCACTTGGATCTTGGATCTCTCGAATCTCGTTTTGTTTCCGCCTTCTTGTAGCCTGTTTATGGAACCACTTTGTGTTCCTATCTCCCCAATTTAGCCAATTTTCACGTGAACATTGTTTCCAGTAGATTTCTTCATCTTCCAAAGCCTTGTCTAATTGATCTTCAATTCTCTTTATTTCATTGAAATCCCATGGCGGCGGTTTCTGATACAGTGATTGCAAGATACACTGGAGGTTTTCAATACTACGTCGAATAGATGAAGATGTTCCTTTGCTCCATCTCTGCAAGCGATAACGGCACTGCTGAAGGCTATCTTCAAGACGCAAATGGGCCAGATTATGGCTCCTCCAACACCCCAAATTGGAAATGATCCGTGTACAATCCGGATGTTGGGTCCAAACCTCCTCAAACCGAAATATACGCGACTTGCCTCTCTTGCTACTACCACATCCCTCTGGATTGACAACTAGCAATATTGGCCTATGATCGGATTGAGCCCAATTCAAATGCTCAACGGAAGTGCTAGGAAAAGCCTGCATAAAAGCTTCATTCACAAGGAATCTGTCTAATCTTTCATTTATCTTGGTTTCAGTATCCTGTCTGTTTGGCCATGTAAACGTGCCCCCTACAACATCCATATCTTGTAATCCGCAATCATCCAAAGCCTCTCTGAACATATGAATTTGGGAGTCCCTGATTGGGAGTCCACCATCCTTGTCTTCCTATAGCAAGGTTGCATTAAAATCGCCTCCCACCATCCACGCAGAATTATCATGATTATGCAAGTATCGAAGTAAATTCCATGTATGTCGTCTATGGCTAGCATTCGGATTACCATATATTCCGGAGAAACGCCACAACTTATTATCCCAGTTAATCGAAGCATCAATATGATATTGTGAATATGAACGGATAGACACATCAACCTCGTCTTTCCAAAGCAAGCATAGACCTCCACTACGACCAACACTGTTAACAATAAAACACCCCGTATAGTTCAACGACAACTTTATTTTATTAAGGTAGCGAGCATTCGCGCTACATTTTGTCTCCAACAAAAAATCCAAATGGGGATTATAGTGACGTAAACCATCACTAACAGCTCGAAATGTCCTTGGGTTCCACAACCCACGGACATTCCAACTAAGAGTTTTCATGGTTCTCGGCGGGGCTGTTCAACAGCCTCCACCACTGGTACAGGAAAATTTGGAGGATCATCCTCCTCGGTTCGTGCGCGTTTAAGAGATCCGCTAACTGTCCCCTCTCCTCCTCGTTTTTTCTGATTGTATGTGCCATCCCCGGAGCTAGCTGTTGTGCCGGATTGCCTGGCTCTCCGTTTCCAACTTTTTCCGCAGGGGCCAATCTTAGGTAAATAAGTGGCCGTGACTGGAGCTTCATGAAAGTTAGTTGTGGGCTTGAGGAAAATGTTGGTCCAGTCATCTACTTTCTTCGTATCCAGGAGGCCAAAAGTTGGCCCATTCGTTTAATTCACACCGTTTGATGGGCTCGAGAGCGAGTAAAGCCTGGCTACAGGTTGAAGAATATTTGGATTATGACTTTGAAAAATCACTTGAGTCGTTGGAACTGCCTGCGGTAAGTCTGGAGCAGAATTCGAACCCTGGCCCACTTCGAAAGAATGGCTAATCGGTATCTCCGTAACGCTCGCTTTCCCTTTACGCTTGTCCTCCCACTCTGTCCCTTCCGTTTCAAACTGGAGCTTTTTCTTCACCTTTGAAAAATCCCCCACATTAATGCCATTGAATGTCGATTGATTGGGCATTAATGTGGGTAAATTCTCTGCCAGTATCTTTAATCCGTTTTCCTCCATTGCCGGCGAGATTTCCATTGGTCGGCTGCCGGAACCTGTCATGAGAGATGATCGAGTTGAATTCCGATGGTCTGAGTTCCGGTCAGGTCTCTGTTCAGGAGGTAACTGAGCCTGAAAAGGTGTTGGATTCTGTTGTGGCGATGTATCCATCATAATTCGATTATTTCCCATCGGGCTGGTGCTTGGTGAACGATAGACACTTGAGGAACGACCTTTAAAAGCCATCCACATCCCATAATACGAGCGCCCATCCGAAGAACCATCATCCAAGAATAAATGACTGCAATCTTTTGAAACATGGTCTATACGCCCACAGTGAACACAAATTTCAGGGAGTTTTTCATACCTGATCGGAGTCTATATGCTTCCTAATGGTTCATCCAGCCGAACCTTTATACCGCGTCGTAGAGGCCTCGTTAGATCCAGGATTACTCGGACACGGAGGCTTTCCTTCCACCCATAACCCCGACCACCATTATCGTAGTCTTGAAACTGACCGATCGCATCGCCCAACCTTTCAACCATAGATCTATTATAGAGATCCATAGGTAGCTCACAGAAATGTACCCAGAAAACAGCAAATCTGAATTCCATGGCCGTGGGTTTAACCATCGGAATACGCTTGGAAAGAGCTAGAAGATATTTGTTGAAGAGCCACGGGCCTTGGCGCATAACACGAGTTTGCTCTGCCTCCGTCCTTAAAGAGAATAAGAACAGGTTTGCCCCTAATTTTTCCACAATCAGGCCGTTGACAATGTTCCAAGCTGGTTTGAATGTTCGCCGCATTACGTCACCAAAAATTATTCTAGGAGCTAGAAGCTTTTCGATCAAGCTGAAACCAAGGGATTGGCTTGTCACCATCGCCGCCTGGCGGTCAACATCAACTTCAGTGTTTTCTTCTTCAGCTGTTAGACTGAATTTCTCCCAGTTTGCGAGCAAGTCTTCGAATGCCATTGGATAGAAGAAACGTGATGTTTGGAATTTGGAAGAATAACGTTTGAATTGCAGTGAGCAACAAACCATCCTTGATGCAAATAAAAACCCCTAGAAGAGAAACCGCTGATCCTCGAAGAATAAAAAAGATTGCTACAATCAAGCAAATTGATTAAAAGAGCCAAATAACCGAGCAGATTGACGAAAATTAAGAAGAAAATCACACCATACAGCTGGGCAAATTAAAACGTAATCCGAGCCTCCACCAGTGTGGATACAATCACCGGCGTTAGACACCGAAAAAAGCGCCAGGAGATTCTAGAGAGAATTCCGGCGAAGTCTTCTTCAATTAGATTATTGGGTCCCAAATTGAATAAATGGGTATTGAAAGTGCATATATGATGCACATTAAAACTATAGGTTAAATGAGAGGGGTCAAAATTGAATATGATTCAATTGTAATTAAATATTGGATATTTAATTAATGTGGATTCAATTAATTAGATTAATTGAATGGCAAATTTAATTCAATTTAATATGATTCAAATTGAATTAAATACCTTATGTTATAATTGATTTAATTAATATTGTTTTAATTAAATTAATTATAATTAATTAATTAATTAAATGATTTTTATTTAATTAATGGACGACCAAGATCGTTTGGATTTGATCCAACAATCTAGATGGAGTAGGGTTTTAACTCCCCCCCACTTATCATTAATTGGAGAGGGGGTTACCCATCTGATCTCTCTCACTTTTCATTTTTACGATAGAAACAGAGTTGGGTTTTTCTCTACTCTTGTTTATTCTCTCAAAATTTTTCAAGCAATCCCTTTGCTGTAACATTCCCTTCCAAGACTAAAATTGGTTCCCACAAGCCGGATCTCAAGTCCCAAGAGTCATAGCGGGTGATTCGGCGTGGTGGTGTTCGTTGGGAGGAAGAAGAACGTACATTAGAGCATTGTGCAGTATTCTTCGAATCAAGTAAGTTTTCTAGATCTAAATAAGTTTTTAGATCTAATTTTTCCAGCATGCTTAATCAAATCGTTTAATTTAGAAATTGTTTCTGTAATTTGATTTGCCAACGTATTGGTTTTTCCTAAAACTGAAATTAAAAACGAGATTGTTCTTGATTGCTTCCGCTGCCAAAAGGAATTTTAATCTTTCAATTGGTATCAGAGCCATCATGTTAATTGATTTCATTTTATGAAAATTGTGTTGGTTCATGGTGGGATTTTATGCATTTTGAATGTGATTTGCTTAAAAGACTGTTTAGGTATTTTGTCATTAGATTTACAATTTTCTATGATTCAATCATGTAAGGGCCCATGTTTTTTGGGGCAAAATATTGTAAATCGAGTCTTGTAAGTCCGTGTCTAGAATTAGGATTTCAATTTTGGAATCGGTGCTCGAATTGGGGCTGAAATCGGAGGAAAACTGCTGTTGGAAACCAAGAACAGAATGTTGTCCAAAGGGATAGCGTCGCGACCCTGCTCAATAGAGTCGCGACGCTGTCGAACGAACGCAGAAACAAACGGAAGTTTTCAGGCTAGCGTCGCGACGCTATGCCTTCAGCGTCTTGACACTGGCGGCAATTTCGGTCAAACACGCGGATCAGACGCGAGGCGTGCGACGTGAAGTGGTTATTTGAACGGTTACAAAGTTATAGTTTTTGCATTCATCATATATCAAACCCAGGTTGTTGCTGTAGTGGTGTGTGCGCGAGCTTGTCATCCGACAGGTTGTTGGTTCGAGTTCGACTTGGTGCAATTTTTTTAAATTTCATGTGCCGCATCCGGTTCATGAAGGTTCTGGCCCAGTTCATGATGGTTTGGTCTGGTTCGCTAGGCAGTTGGTCCGGTTCGAGAGTTATGGGTCCGGTTTGGGCCATTCTGACACTGTTCTGGCTGGTTCTGAGCCGTTCAAAGTGGTTTGAGGCGGTTCAGACCAATTTCAAGGCTGTTTAGGGCTAGATTTTGAATTATTATTGTAATTTTTCATTATTTTTGCCCTAGGATTCCATAATACCGGTCTTTATAGCTATTTATTGCTTTATGAATGTCATTTAGCTAGATCCCACCATATGTTAAGCATGTTTCATGCATTTTTATGTTATAAATGTTATAATATATGATAATTATGCATGAATTTAAATTTCATGAGTTATTTAGTATAATTGTTATATTAAATATATGAAATTGGAAAAGCATGATGCATGACATTAATTAGATAAATATAAGATGTTATATTTTATTAATGTAGCATGCGTGCTTAGATTTATTTTCATGAGTATTAATATAATAGTTATATTATGAATGGAAATAAATTTCAATGCTTATTTTCATGTATGATTTAATATAAAATGTTATATTAATTAAATGAAAATGGAATAGCATTGAGCATGACATTAATTAGATTAATATAAGAGATATTATATTAATGTCTAATTTCATGTGATTTAATTTCGTGAATGATTAATTAATATAATCGATATTAATTAAATGAAATTGAAGTTGCATGAAGCATAACACCATCTTAGATTAATATAATCGTTATATTATCGGCGTCATGAGCGTTATGGTGTTTAATAATTCGAATCAAATTGTTATTAGGAAACACCATAGGAGCATGTTATAGGGCTAATCATTAAAATTTTATAATAGTTATAAAATTTGATTAGAAACTGTCAACCTATAACAAAGAGTTGCATGCAAACATAGGACCTTAGGTTAAAATGAATTAATTTTAAATTGTTTAAAATTAATTAGACCTAAGCTCTTTTTAATTCTAATAGGATTAGAATTATTTTCTTACTTAGGATTAAAATAGTTTTAATGCTCTAAGTAGGAGAAACATTACTATGGTTATAAGGGAACTCTCCCGGTGAAGTTCTGTCTAGGTTGGGGGTATTTAAGTTGACGGTTACGGAACACCTCCTACCTGGGAACAGATTCGGAACCTGAGTTGAATTAATCATAGTCTAATGTTAGCATGCAATGACACTAGGTTATTAAAAGGGTTTAATTCACCTAGACATTAGAGTAAAGACCTCTATATAAGAGTTATATACAGACATAGACTTAGATAGATTCATTTAGCCGGAATTTACCTAAGTAATAGACCCTTAAATTATAAAAATACTTAGTGGGAGGAAATATATCAAAACAAGATTTTCATAAATCATGTTTTGCTCTCACGTCCTCAAGAGTTCACAACGTGAGGTCCATGCTTGGCCTCGAGTCACCCTGGGAGTGACCCCCTACGGATGGTGTTTGCATGGATCAATATCAAGGTGAATGAGGGAGTATTTTATAGTAAGTGGGAGCAGGACACGTGTCAACGTATCCTACGGTCTCCTCCATTAGGTTGCACCGTGAGATTCCTATGATCTGCATGCGAGTCGCCCTGGGAGCGATCACCCTACGGAGGGCTTGATCATGGGAGTCGGAACAACGCAAACTCCAAAAATGGATAGAGTTTCTTAGGTTCATTTCCAACTTTGATTTCCCTATGGTAGCATTTTTGGGACCGACCTCTGAAATATGAAAATGGAGGGTTACACTTACGGGGAATTGTTAAGGTGTTAATAATTTCCTGACCGAAAAAACGGTAGCTAAAAACTATTGGAATATGAGTTATTCTAGTAATAGGGATTGGCTGAGATTGTCTCAATTCAGGGGAGGAGTAGCTGACTGCCCTACGGTAGCTGTTGCTCTAAACCTCTGAAGTATCGTTGCAAAATGAATGTTTATTCTATGGGTCGATCATTACTTTTGCTAAATTGATTAGATTAAAATAATAATAATATTATTTTGTGTAATGGGTTAATGCAACATCACTAATTAAATTAATTTGTTTGTTTCAGCATGAATCGTTCTTTGTATGCCTCTAATTACACCGTGTGTAATAAAACTAGTATCACTAATACAACTAAGGAAATGCACTCAAACACTAATTGCGTGGATTTGGTCTTAACTGAGGACTGTCCTAAGGCCCACATGTCTAATTCATCTGAAATTGTTCATGATGAATATGCCATAGACTGCTTAGCAAAACTCAATGAAAATAAATGTGATTTATTGGTCATTGAAACATGTATAGTGGAAAATGATGATACAGCCTGGATCCTTGATTCAGGTGCCACTCATCACGTATGCTCTTCCTTTGAGGGAATGAGCTCCTGGCAACAATTAGATGCTGGGGAAATGACTCTCAGAGTTGGGACTGGGGAGTTCATTTCAGCTAAAGCAGTGGGAGACATTAAAATGTTCTTCTCCATGGAACGTTATATGTTATTAGATAATGTATATATAGTTCCTAAAATAAAAAGAAATTTGATTTCTGTATCTTGTTTGCTTGAACAAGGATATTCAATGTCCTTTTCTATAAATGAAGCTCTCATTACTAAAAGGTGTGCTGATATCTGTTCTGCAAACTTGGAGAACAATTTATATGTTTTAAGACCAATAGAGTCTAGGGCTATTTTGAACAATGAGATGTTTAAAACAGCTGAAACTCAACCTAAAAGGCAAAAAGTTTCTCAAAGTACCTATCTTTGGCACTTGAGACTTGGCCACATAAATCTCAATAGGATTAGGAGATTGGTTAAGAACGGACTTCTAAGCCAGTTAAAAGATGGTACTTTACCTCCGTGTGAGTCTTGTCTCGAAGGTAAGATGACCAAACGACCTTTTACTGGAAAAGGTTATCGTGCTAAGGAGCCCTTAGAGCTTGTACATACTGATCTCTGTGGTCCAATGAATGTTAGGGCTCGAGGAGGGTATGAATATTTCATCTCTTTCATAGATGATTATTCAAGGTATGATTATTTATACCTAATGAGTCATAAGTCTGAAGCCCTTGAAAAGTTCAAGGAGATAAGGCTGAAGTTGAGAACTTATTAGGTAAGACCATTAAAACACTTCGATCTGATCGAGGTGGAGAGTATTTGGACTTAGAATTCCAGAACTATTTGATAGAACATGGAATCACGTCCTAACTCTCAGCACCAGGTACACTTCACCAGAATGGTGTATCTGAAAGGAGAAACAGAACCTTGTTAGACATGGTTCGATCTATGATGAGCTATGCTCAGTTGCCTAATTCTTTTTGGGGTTACGCAGTAGAGACTGCAGTTTATATTTTGAATGTTGTTCCCTCAAAGAGTGTTTCTGAAACACCATTTGAGCTCTGGAAAGGGCATAAAGCTAGTTTACGTCATTTCAGAATTTGGGGTTGCTCTGCACATGTGCTAGTGGCAAATCCAAAGAAATTGGATTCACGTTCAAAATTATGCCTATTCGTAGGCTACCCAAAAGAAACGAGAGGTGGATACTTCTTCGATCCACAAGAAAATAAAGTGTTTGTATCGACAAATGCTACTTTCTTGGAAGAAGACCACGTTAGAGAACACAAACCACGCAGTAAAATTGTGTTGAGTGAACTTTCTGGGGAAGCTACAAATAAATCAACAAGAGTTGTTGATGAGGCTGGACCTTCAACAAGGGTTGTTGATGAGCCCAGATCAGAGGCTGGACCTTCAACAAGAGTTGTTGATGAGCCCAGTTCATCTGGTCAAGCTCATCCTTCTCAAGAGTTGGGAATGCCTCGACGTAGTGGGAGGATTGTTATTCAACCTGAACGCTATCTGGGTTTAGCAGAAACTCCAGTCGTCATACCTGATGATGGTGTTGAGGATCCATTGACCTTTAGACATGCAATGAATGATGTGGATCATGACCAGTGGGTCAAAGCTATGGACCTAGACATGGAGTCTACGTACTTCAATCAAGTCTGGGATCTTGTAGACCTACCTGAAGGGGTAAAACCCATAGGGTGCAAATGGATCTACAAGAGAAAACGAGACGCAACGGGGAAAGTACAGACTTTCAAAGCTCGACTTGTGGCAAAGGGTTATACCCAAAAGGAAGGGGTGGACTATGAAGAAACCTTCTCCCCAGTTGCCATGTTAAAGTCGATAAGGATGCTCTTGTCCATTGCCACGTTTTATGATTATGAAATTTGGCAAATGGATGTCAAGACTGCTTTTCTGAATGGAAATCTTGAAGAGAGCATCTTTATGTCTCAACCAGAAGGGTTTATCGCTCAAGATCAAGAGCAAAAAGTTTGCAAGCTTAAACGATCCATTTATGGGTTGAAGCAAGCTTCCAGATCTTGGAATATAAGGTTTGACACTGCTGTCAAATCTTATGGCTTTGATCAGAACGTTGATGAGCCTTGTGTTTACAAAAGGATTATCAACGGTTCAGTAGCTTTTCTAGTGTTGTATGTAGATGATATTCTGCTTATTGGGAATAATGTAGAATATCTAACTGAAATTAAAACTTTGCTATCAACTGAGTTCCAAATGAAAGATTTGGGGGAAGCTCAGTATGTTCTAGGGATTCAAATTATCAGGAATCGTAAGAACAGAATGTTAGCCCAATCTCAAGCATCCTATATAAACAAGATGTTGTCTAAATATAAGATGCAGAATTCCAAGAGGGGTTTACTCCCCTTCAGGCATGGAGTTCATCTGTCTAAGGAACAGTGTCCTAAGACACCTCAAGAAATTGAGGATATGAGACGGATCCCTTATGCTTCAGCAGTGGGCAGCCTTATGTATGCCATGTTGTGTACTAGGCCTGACATATGCTACGCAGTTGGGATAGTTAGTAGATACCAGTCTAATCCAGTGTTAGACCACTGGACTGCAGTGAAAAACATCCTCAGGTATCTTAGGAGAACGAGGGACTATCAGCTTGTGTATGGCGCTAAGGATTTGATCCTTACAGGATACACAGACTCTGACTTTCAAACTGATAAGGATTCTAGGAAATCCACATCAGGGTCAGTGTTTGCTCTGAATGGGGGAGCTGTAATCTGGCGTAGCATCAAACAAGGATGCATTGCAGACTCCACCATGGAGGCCGAATATGTCGCTGCTTGTGAAGCAGCTAAGGAGGCTGTATGGCTTAGGAAGTTCTTGATGGATTTGGAAGTTGTTCCAAATATGAACTTGCCAATCACCCTTTATTGTGATAATAGTGGTGCAGTGGCAAATTCTAAAGAACCTCGCAGTCACAAGAGAGGCAAGCACATAGAGCGCAAATATCATCTCATTAGAGAGATCGTGCAACGAGGTGATGTGATCGTCACGAAGATAGCTTCAGAGCACAATATTGCTGATCCATTTACGAAGGCTCTCACGGCTAAAGTGTTCGAGGGTCATCTAGATGGTCTAGGTCTGCGAGATATGTACATAGAATAATCTAGGGTAAGTGGGAGAAGTATAATGGGTATTCAAATGCCCTAGTTTATTGTATTTATCTGTATTTGTACTTTTCATGTATTATACAGTATTAATACAAAACCATTATTCCTACTTCAATGATTGTTCAATTAATTTTGATTAATGATGTACATTGCCCACTAGAGTTTTAGTTCAAGTGGGAGTTGTTGGGTTTTATGCCCTAAAACTCGTAGATAGTAAATGAAACAAATTAATCGATCTCAATAAAGCATTATTTGAGTGATTCAGTAATTTGGTTATTGAATAAATCGAGTTTGCATTAATAAACCCTAAATCCAATAAACTAAGATCCAAGGTTGTTTAAATGAAACTTGGACTAGTATGTAGAGACATATGGGGATCAGTGTCCAAGTAACAACCTAAATGGTCTATAGTATAGGGATAAGGTTGGGTACCTTATCCTGGTGACACTATGTGATATGGCCCACCTTGTATCCGATACAGAGGCAATGATCCAAAGCATCCATTTAGGAGACATGCGGGTGGGGGTATCCTATGCAATGAGTTTGCATAAGACCGGACCGCGAAATAGTAACCACTAGATGTAACGTCGTTAACTAGTCTAGGTTTCTATTTCAATAGGATGACCTAGGTAACTCAATCTCAATCCTGAGTCTGTTATGAACTCCTTTTCAGGAGGGATTTTCCTTAGATTTGTATGGGTGAGAGTGACTTGCTCGTCGACTCAATATTCCTACCATTTCAGGGGCAAGACCGAATGGGGGCTGGGAACATAACAGTACAAGATGGAATTCACTCATTCCCCTATTGGGGAAAGTAGATGTGTGTTCCCTTAAGGGCTGATTCCGGGGCTTGAACAAAAGCGCGCTGTCCTCTCTTTGCCTGAGAGGAATTTCTGTTTAGTGGTTGGAACCTAAACAGATTGTTCATTAGAGGGATCAGTGGTACTTAAGGATCCAGAGGTAACCCAGGGGTAAAATGGTAATTTGACCCAGCTGGTGTTACGAACACACGTGAAGGATTGACTTACTGCAATTGGTAGATATCCGTGGACACAAAAATATTCTACAGTGAGAAGAGTGCAACTGTGGGTCTTTAGTGGAGTGGCCCACAGTTAATGAATGTTTATTGACTCGGTTAATGAGTTTAGTTGATCAATCTCGTATCATTGGAGCTTTTGATCTGTAGGTCCATTAGGTCCACCTGCTAGCTCATAACGGGTTCTGAGATAATTTAGTCTTGATATTAAAGGGAATTAATATAATGTATGGAGATACGTTATAGAATAAAGTTTAATTAAAGAATTAAACTTTATAATTAATTTTGGATATGATTCGAAATTAATTATTGAGAGAATAATAAATTTAATTAAATATGTGATATTTGATTAATTCATGGATTAATTAATTGGGGAATTAATTAATTTATTTTAATTTGGTTAAATGTGATTTAATCAAACTAATACTATAGTTTATATTAATGTACATTATGATGCACATTAAAACTATAGGTTAAATGAGAGAGGTCAAAATTGAATATGATTCAATTGTAATTAAATATTGGATATTTAATTAATGTGGATTCAATTAATTAGATTAATTGAATGGCCAATTTAATTCAATTTAATATGATTCAAATTGAATTAAATACCTTATGTTATAATTGATTTAATTAATATTGTTTTAATTAATTAATTATAATTAATTAATTAATTAAATGATTTTTATTTAATTAATGGACGACCAAGATCGTTTGGATTTGATCCAACAATCTAGATGGAGTAGGGTTTTAACTCCCCCCACTTATCGTTAATTGGAGAGGGGGTTACCCATCTGATCTCTCTCACTTTTCATTTTTACGATAGAAACAGAGTTGGTTTTTTCTCTACTCTTGTTTTTTCTCTCAAAATTTTTCCAGCAATCCCTTTGCTGTAACATTCCCTTCCAAGACTAAAATTGGTTCCCACAAGCCGGATCTCAAGTCCCAAGAGTCATAGCGGGTGATTCAACGTGGTGGTGTTCGTTGGGAGGAAGAAGAACGTACATTGGAGCATTGTGCAGTATTCTTCGAATCAAGTAAGTTTTCTAGATCTAAATAAGTTTTTAGATCTAATATTTCTAGCATGCTTAATCAAATCGTTTAATTTAGAAATTGTTTCTGTAATTAGATTTGCCAACGTATTGGTTTTTCCTAAAACTGAAATTAAAAACGAGATTGTTCTTGATTGTTTCCGCTGCCAAAAGGAATTTTAATCCTTCAGTCTTGGCATCACTCAGATGGCATGCGATGGCCTCAACCCACTTGGACACATAATCAACTGCAAATAAGATAAAAACATTACCATTAGAAGGGGAAACGGCCCCATAAAATCAATACCCCATACATCGAATAATTCAACTTCTAAAATGTAAGTTAGAGGCATTTCATCTCTAGGCCCCAAGTTTCCTCTCCTTTGGCAAGCATCACATTGCTTGTAAAACCAATGGGCATTCTTAAATAAGGTAGGCCAGAAAAATCCACAATGCAAAATCCTCAAAGCTGTCCTCTGACCGCTGAAATGACCTCCATACGGTGAAGAGTGACATTGCTCCAGGATTTCCTTTGCTTTATCACCTGAAACACACCTGCGAATAATATCGTCAGAGCATTGCTTATACATAAATGGCTCATCCCAATAGAAAAATTTTGTATCATGCTTAAACTTTTTCTTCTACCTCCAATCCATGTCAACAGGAGTGACTCCCTTTGCCAAGAAGTTGGCAATATCAGCATACCAAGGGACATCCCTGACTGCCTTTATATCAACAGTAAAAAGCTGTTCATCTGGAAAAAAATCTGAAATGGCAGTTTGCTTCAGCAAAGATGATGATGGATCAAGACGAGATAAATGATCTGCAATGACATTCTCTGATCCCTTCTTATCCTTTATCTCCAAGTCGAACTCCTGCAATAAAAAAAACCCAACGAATTAGTCTAGGCTTTGCATCTTTCTTAGACATTAAATACCTTATCGCTGCATGATCTGTGAACACTGTGACTTTGGATCCAACCAAATATGGCCGGAATTTCTCAAAAGCAAACACAACAGCTAACAACTCCTTTTCAGTAGTTGTGTAGTTGACTTGTGCCTCATTTAAAACCCTGCTTGCATAATATATAGGATGGATAAATTTGCCCTGCTTTTGCCCCAGCTTAGCACCTACTGCAACATCACTCGCATCACACATTACCTCAAATGGTAAATTCCAATTAGGTGCACAAAGAATGAGTGTTGAGATTAAAGCAACCTTTAAAGTTTTAAAAGCCTTCCTACAATTTGCATTAAAGTAAAAAAACATGATCAGTACACAATAAGTTACAAAGAGGTTTACTGATTTTGGAAAAATCTTTTATGAACCTCCTATAGAATCCAACATGTCCTAAAAAACTCTGAATTCCCTTCACTGAATTCGATGGTTCTAGTCTTTCAATCACCTCAATTTTTGCTCTATCAACTTCTAGACCATTCTTAGAAATCCTATGACCTAACACTAGGGGTGTAAGAAACCGAACCGAACCGGCCGATTCGGTTTGGTTCGGTTGTAAAGACTATTATAGACAAAACCGAACCGAACCAATCGGTTCGATTTGGTTTCGGTTTGTCTTTATTCATGGTCTTTAAAAAAAAGAAAAAGAAATAGTGATGCATGGTACTTTAAAATAAATAATGGTCTGCCAAGCTTGTACTTTATTAAAAAAAACTAGAAAGAAAAATCATGATAGTACTTTGCCAGTCGTTTAAGTCTGCTAGCTGTTATTTCACCATCAATGTTCTTCACCATCAATGTTCTTCACCATCAATGAACAGTGTGTTCTTCACCATCAACCTTTCTTCAACCTTTCTTCTCAAGGGAATCTGATCAACAAAACCCTCCAGATGACATTTCTCTCTTATTGTCTCTCACCGTCGGCGTCTACTCTCTCTTTTTGTCTCTCCTCGCCGAAATCTACTCTCTCTTACCGTCTCTCCTCATAAAAAACCAGAAGAGGATTTTGATGAAACGAAGAATTTGCGTCTCTCCTCACCGGCATCCACTATGTTCTTCATGCAACCGCTGTCAACCTCACTCCGCCGCCACTCCCATGAAACGAAGCTCCCTAGATCCTACTGAAGCCCGTAATTTCTCTCACTTTATTCTTCATCCTTTTGATTCTTTTTGTGCCTTCTTCTCCCCTCTTCGCCGCTCTGTTTCTGAAGCTTGTAATTTCTCCCCTCCGCCGCTCACTCCGTTGTCGGGCAAGCGCTACTGTCCCAACTCCTCCCTCTCACTTTTGTCTCAACTTCGTCGTCGTCTGACAAGCGTCGCTTCTATCACTCTCACAGTTTTCTCTAACCCAAATTTGGGAGGGAACGATTCAGTAGAGTAAAAGGGGGACCCGACCCGACCCGACCCGATCAGGTCGGGTTGTTCACACAACCGACGTGGGTCGGGTCGGGTCGGTTTTTCCGTACAACCGACCCGACTCGATTTTTTTACACCCCTTACCTAACACTATGCCCTCTTTCACCATGAAGTGGCATTTTTCCCAATTGAGAACTAGATGGGTATCCTCACATCTTTTTAACACCTGACCTAAATTATCTAAACAATTCTGAAAAGACCCTCCAAACACTGAAAAATCGTCCATAAATACCTCAACAGTAGACTCAATCATATCAGAAAAAATTTCTAACATACACCGCTGAAATGTTGTTGGAGCATTGCAAAGGCCAAAAGGCATTCGCCTAAAAGCAAACGTCCCATAAGGGCAGGTGAAAGTGGTTTTTTCCTGGTCCTCAGGAGCAATAGTAATCTGGTTATACCCAGAATAACCATCTAAGAAACAGTAGTAGGCTTGACCAACCAATCTATCCAACATCTGGTCAATAGATGGTAGAGGGAAATGGTCCTTACGGGTGGCTTTATTAAGCCTCCTGTAGTCCATGCAAACCCTCCAGCCAGTTATTGTCCTGGTTGGGATCAACTCATTGTCTTTATTGCTCACCAAAGTGACACCTCATTTCTTAGGAACACATTGGATAGGGCTCACCCAATTGCTGTCTGCAATTGGATAAATGATCCCAGCATCCAACCATTTAATCACCTCCTTTTTAACAACATCTTTCATTGCAGGGTTAAGCCTTCTTTGTTGCTCAATACTCCTAAAGGATCCCTCCTCTAGAGTGATTTTGTGCATACAAAAAGATAGGCTAATTCCTTGAATGTCAGCTAATGTCCAACCTATAGCCTTGCGGTATTGCTGCATCAACTTTATTAAGGCCTCTTCATGCTCTGGCATTAAATTTGATGCAACAATAATGGGCAACGTCTCACCTTCCCCAAGATACACATACTTTAGATGATCCGGCAAGGGCTTCAAATCTAAAGTGGGTGCCTCAATCAGGGATGGCTTAATAGGAGGAGACTTCCTTTGATCTAAATCTAAAGACTCAAAAACATCCTCACACCTAAACAATTCTTTTTCATTTTTTTTTCTAACAAACGAACCTCTAAATCCTCTACACTAACCTTTAGTCTGCTACCAAGATGACTTTATGGATCTGCAATATAAGTACACAAAATTTAATGCATCTCACCTTCAAAACAGTAGCAAAATATTAACTATTTCCTCAAAGATCATTCATACAAATATCATCATTACAATCAAGAAATTTGCGCTGCCACTCTTGACTCCCAAAGCTCACTAAAAGATCAACACAATTTTCCTTCAAACAAAAGGCTCTTGGAAAACTTAAATGTTGTCCTGTACTTTTTACCCCTTGCTTAGCTTATACACTGCACCAAGCTCACCACTCTTTTGCACATGCCAAGATGCTTATCCACAGATTCAAGCTCCTAAAACTAACTCAACTAACATCCAAGTCCTCAAGCCAACCATGCAATCCGATAATCAACCTCTACCCTCCATAACCCTTTTACCTAATTCTAGCCCTTTTTTTTATATATACTTTAAGAGAGTCCCCAAGGTCACAACCCTTAATCTAGGAATGACAACATTTTATGATGAAGTGCACCCTAGCTTCTAGGTTCATCACCTTTTAAGGATCAACACTCATTTTCCCACAAAGATATCCTATTAGCTACTTCCCCCTTGCTCCTCAGAATGGCGACATTTTATGATGAAGCTCACCTAAGTCCTAGGAGGGATGCAACTAGCAGGGCTACACTCATCCTTTCTCTTAGATTTTTTTTTTTAAAGGAATTTTCTTTTTCCTAAGCCACTTTTTGACGCAAGGGCAAACTATGGGTATCATAAATGCCTCTGGTTACTCGGCTACTTAAGAAAAAGATAGATTCTCTTATTTGGAAAGGATTGAGTGCATCTTCTAAGGAAAAGAGGAGTGCTCTCACAAGGGCTTATTCTACTGCTTTTTTTTTTTCAAAGGGAATCACCACACCCCCAAACTTAAATTACTCATTGTCCCCAATGAGAAAATTAGCTAGGAGAGACCCCCAAACTTATTTCGAAGCTAGAATTTAAGGCTTGAGAGTTAAACAAGCTAGATCTTGATTAACGAAGGCAGCTCTCCTAAGACACTAGCTGAGATAAGTAAGGCTCTAAAATCATGGACTAACACAAGGACTTATTGTGCAAAAGTGTGATGATATTGCTACACAGATATTCTAAGTTATGGCCAATTCAGAACACTCATCCAGCACAAAATTTCGGCCACAACAAACAACAATATCATTTGAATATAATCTAAAGCAAACCAAAGGATTCAAAGCAGCAACACAAACTAACAAGATTGAGACAATGCTTACTACTTTGCCCTAGCAAAGGACATCATTGATCCAGCAAAGCTAAACAGATTTTCATTCAATGCATTCATCGATTCTTTATACAACAGATTCATTCTCCTCTTTTTTTTTTTTTTTTAAATTTAGTACTCATGCACAAGCACAAACACAACAATGCAGCCCAAAATATGATATTTCATTTCATTCATCTTTCTTTTTCACATACATTTTAAATTAGACAGCCACAAAACAAGATAAAAAGGAAACAAACTAAAGGAGCAGACAACAAACACAAAATAACAAAAAAAAAAAAAAAAGAAAATAGCAACAAAGAAAGACAAGAAATTAAAAGAAATCAATTAAAAACAAATTAAATAAACCAACGATGAGCAAAAAAAAAAAATACAACCATTTTCGGGAGCTCAATTGAAACCCACTGTTAAAGCCACAATGCTCCCTCAAAATTTTTACTACATCAATCCCTAGATAATTGGAGAGAAGCTAACTTTCTTTGAACTTCTTCTCCCCAATAATGCTTAATTCTCTGACCATTAACGTTGAATTCCCTACCATCTTTTTCATCCTTCAACATGATTGCTCCATAGGGAAATACCTCCAAAACTGTGAAAGGACCAGACCAACGAGACTTAAGCTTTCCTGGAAAAAGTTTAAGTCTAGAGTTAAACAAAAGCACTATCTGGCCCTTTTCAAATTGCTTCGGCAAAATTTTCCTATCATGCCACATCTTGGTTTTTTCTTTATACATCTTGGCATTTTCATAGGAAGTCTGCCTCAACTCCTCTAATTCCACCAATTGCAACTTCCTCAATGATCCAGCTGCCACATGATCAAAATTTAATTTCTTAAGAGCCCAAAAGGCTTTGTGTTCTAATTCTAAAGGTAAGTGACAAGCTTTACCGAAGACTAGCCTATAAGGAGACATTCCTAAGGGAGTTTTATAAGCTGTCCTATAAGCCCAAAGAGCATCCTCAAGCTCAAGAGACCAATCTTTTCTATTGGGACTAACTACCCTTTCCAAAATTCCTTTTATCTCCTTATTGGAAATCTCGGCTTGGCCATTGGCTTGGGGGTGGTAGGGAGTGGAAATTTTGTGCTTAATGTTATATTTGGCCAACATGCTACTCATTAACCGGTTAACAAAGTGAGATCCCTCATCACTTATCAATGCACGAGGGGTGCCAAATCTTGTGAAAATGTGCTTGTGGAGGAATCTCAAAACTGTCTTAGCATCATTTAAGGGGCAAGCAATGGCTTCAACCCACTTAGACACGTAATCAACCGCTAAGAGAATGTATGTGTTACCAAAGGAAGGTGGGAAGGGTCCCATAAAGTCGATCCCCCATACATCGAAGAGCTCTATCTCTAAAATATAGGTGAGAGGCATCTCTTCCTTCAAGCCAATAATTTCTTTCCTCTGACAACTATCACAAGTTTTACTAAACCAATGAGAGTCCTTAAAAACCGAGGGCCAATAGTATCCAGATTGAAAAACCTTAGCTGCTGTCCTTTGACCACCAAAATGCCCTCCATAAGGGGCTGTGTGACAGTGCTCCAAAATTTCAGGAACTTCCTCTTGAGATAGTTGTCTATACATTGTCTATACACATAAGGCTCATCCCAAAAGTAAAACCGCACTTCATGCAAAAATTTCTTCAATTGTTGTTTTGATAAATCAGAGGGCAAAATTCCACAGGCAAGATAATTAGCAATGTCAGCATACCAAGGTGCTTCCATATCCTTAATGTGAGTTACTGTTAAAAGCTGCTCATCTGGGAAAGAATCTTTGATCTCATTTTGAGGAAGCATAACATTTGCTCTCTCAATTCTTGACAAGTGGTCTGCTACTAAGTTCTCAGATCCTTTTTTGTCTTTAATTTCTAAATCGAACTCTTGTAGTAGCAATACCCACCTTATCAACCTTGGTTTAGCATCCTTTTTAGCTAGCAAATACTTAATGGCAGCATGATCTGTGAATACAATAACCTTAGATCCCACTAAATATGGCCGAAATTTTTCAAATGAAAATACTATAGCCAACAGTTCTTTTTCAGTGGTGGTATAATTCAACTGTGCTCCATTAAGGGTTTTGCTAGCATAGTAAATAGGATGAATAATCTTGCCATACCTTTGCCCAAGCATTGCACCCACTGCATAGTCACTTGCATCGCACATCAATTCAAAAGGTAGTTGCCAATTCGGACTAGAGACGATAGGTGCAGTGACTATTGCAGACTTCAAGGTGTTGAATGCCTTCAAACACTCCTCTCCAAATTCAAATGGTCGATTGGCCTCTAACAACAAACAAAGGGGCTTGGAAATCTTAGAAAAATCTTTGATGAATCTCCTATAAAAGCCGGCATGTCCTAAGAAACTTCTAATACCCTTTACTGAAGTTGGAGGATCCAATTTCTCGATGATCTCTATTTTAGCCTTATCCACTTCTATTCCTTTCCTAGAAACCTTGTGTCCTAAAACAATGCCCTCTTTGACCATGAAATGACATTTTTCCCAATTTAGGACCAAATTCGTTTCTATGCATCTTTTCAACACCTTTCCCAGATTCTCCAAGCAATTCTGAAACGATTCCCCAAACACTGAAAAGTCGTCCATAAAGACTTCCATGATGGTTTCTATCATATCTGAAAATATAGCCAACATGCACCTCTGAAACGTTGCTGGAGCATTGCAGAGCCCAAAAGGAATTCTCCTAAAAGCATATGACCGTAGGGGCATATAAAAGTGGTTTTTTCTTGGTCTTGGGGGCTATAGTTATTTGGTTATACCCTGAATAACCATCTAAAAAGAAATAGTAATCGTGCCCCGCCAATCGATCCAACATTTGATCAATAAACGGTAGAGGGAAATGGTCTTTACGTGTGGCTTTATTAAGCCTTCGGTAATCCATGCACACCCTCCAACCGGTTACTGTTCTAGTGGGAATCAGTTCATTAGCTTCATTAACCATTATTGTCATGCCTCCTTTCTTGGGTACAAATTGGACCGGACTTACCCAATTGCTATCCGAGATAGGGTAGATGATTCCCGCATCTAACCATTTGATTATTTCCTTTTTCACTACTTCCTTCATAGCTGGGTTAAGTCTCCTCTGCTGCTCCACTGTCTTAAAATTTCCATCTTCCAAATTAATTTTATGCATACAAAACGAAGGACTTATCCCTTGAATATCAGCTAACGTCCAACCTATTGTTTTCTTATATTGCTTCAGCAAATTAAGCAACAATCCTTCATTTTCAAGCGTTAGACTTGTTGATATGATTATGGGAAGAGTTTCCTTCTCTCCTAAATATGCATATTTCAGATGCATGGGCAAAGGTTTCAACTCAAGTTTGGGAGGTTCTTTTATAGATGGCTGCAAAGGTGGGATCTTCCTATCAGCTAAATCCAGAAACTCAAAAACTTTGTTCACCTTTTGCATTTCCCAAACACTTTCTGACTCTTGTTTCAGCCCAGTAATCTCTAACTCTTCTACTGTAACTTTACCAAATGTCTGGGTGTGTTGCTCTCTCAAATCCAAAGCAAATTTTTCCACAACTAATTCATCCAAGATCTGAATAACAGAACACTCTTCCACATCAGGAGGGTATTTCAGTGCATCAAAAACACTAAATTTCACCTCTTGGTCATTTACCCTCATAGTTAGTTCTCCCTTTTGGACATCTATTAAAGTTCTCCCAGTGGCTAAAAATGGTCTTCCAAGAATTATAGGGACCTCCTTGTCCGCTTCATAATCCAAAATAATAAAATCAGTCGGGAATATGAACTTATCCACTTGAACCAAGATGTCTTCAATCTTTCCTTCTGGGTAAGTTATGGACCTATCAGCAAGTTGCAATGTAACCGTTGTGGGTCTAGCTTCACCTATGCCCAATTTCTTGAATATAGATAATGGCATAAGGTGTATGCTAGCACCGAGGTCACATAGAGCTCGCCCTAGCTCTTTACCACCTATAGAAACAGGAATAGTAAAAGAACCAGGATCTTTAACCTTAGGTGGGAGTTTATTTTTCAATATAGCACTACACTCCTCGGTTAAAGAGACAGTCTCATACTCCCCAAACCTTTTCTTCTTGGTTAGGATGTCCTTAAGAAACTTCACATAATTAGGCATTTGTTCCAAAGCTTCAACCAATGGTATATTTATGTGAAGTTGCTTTAATACTTCCAAAAATTTCTTGCGTCTTGATTTTTTTGTTTCAATCTTTGGGGAAAAGGTGGTGGAGGTGGATTAAACTCAGGGATGGAGATTGGGACTAGCTTAGGTGGCTCTATGGGTGTTGTCTTTGGGATCTCTTCAACCTCTTCAACTCCTGAATCTTTTTCAGCAATATTCTCACCTTCTGTTTGTACAACAGACTCTTTACTTTTCTGCTTTTGCTTGATCAAAACTTTGGGTTCAGCAAGAGGTTTACCACTCCTCAATTCAATAGCCTGAACTTGCTCCTTACCTTCTCTCTTTGGAACATCAGTATCAGCAGGTAATTTTCCTTGGGGTCTAGCCTTCATCTCACTTGCCAATTGTCCCACTTGTATCTCTAAGTTTCTCATGGCAGCATCATTTCTCGCCATATAATCCTTAAAAATATTTTCGAGAGAGCTTGTTCCTTGGCTGGACTGATTGGCAGAATTCTTTTGTTGGGGCATAGTCTGCTGATTTTGCTTCCCAAATCCAGGTGGACCATTCATCTTTTGCTGTCCTTGGAGGCCTTGCGAATTAATTCCTTCGCCAATCCAAGAAAAGTTAGGATGGTTCCTCCACCCTGGATTATAGGTGTTAGCATAAGGGTTATTCTGCTGATTGTTTTGATTCCCAATATAGCACACTGAAGCTGGGTTGTTGGGGCAAAATTCAAAGGTGTGCTCCTCTCCACAATACACACAAGAGTCTGGAGTGTTTTGACTTATCTTGATTGTTGCTACATTTTGGTTTGCACTAGGAGTCATGAAATTCGAATTTTCAAATCCTAAGATCAGTTTCTTCATCATATTCTCCATAGTGTCAAACCTTGCATTGAAAGCAGTAACAGTATCTACCTCCATCATTCCCTTACCTTTCTTACCAGCCACACTTCTCACATCAGACCATTGGTTGCTGTTGGTTGAAATCCTTTCCAATATTTCATATGCCTCATTAAAGGTTTTAGACAGTAGAGCACCATTTGCTGAAGCATCAACCATGTTCTGTGTAGTCAGATTCAATCCATTGTAGAAAGTCTCCATTTGGATACAATGGGGAAGTCCATGCTGAGGGCATTTTCTTAACAACTCTTTAAATCTATCCCATGCCTCACTAAAAGATTCATCATCAAACTGCCTAAAGGAAACTATTTCAGCTCTAAGTTTAGCATTCCTAGTGGGAGGAAAATACTTGATAAGGAATTTCTCAGCCAACTCATTCCAAGAAGTGATGGATCCTAGAGCAAGACTATTCAACCAAGCTTTTGCTCCGTCCATCAAGGAATAAGGAAAAAGAGTTAATCTAAGTGCATCCTTAAAAACTCCATGCATCCTAAATGAGTCGCTCACTCCCAAAAAGGATTTTAGATGATGGTGGGGATCTTCTGAAGGTAATCCATGAAATTGCCCCACAGTTTGTAACATTTGGAACATCACAGGCTTCATTTCGAAATTAGGTGCCTCTATTTCTGGCCTAAGTATCCCGGGGTTTAATTCATCAAACATAGAGAGTGCATAGGCTCTAATGGCTCTTCCCCTATCATTGGCTAGGAGGACAGGGTTTTCAGCCGGATTATCTACTCTAGCTTGTCGGTCCATTTCAGGGTTAGGTTGTTGTGGGTTCTCTTGCTCTCGAGGATTTCTCGGGTGGGCAGGAGGTAAAAGAAGAGGTGGGTCCATGCAGTTTTTCCTACTCCTTTGTTCTCTTCTTCTCTTATGAAATGTCCTTTCAATCTCAGGGTCAAGCTCAAATTCTAGATCAGGAAACTCGTTCATACACCACTACAAAACCAACCCCTGAAAAAGTAACAAACAACCAAGTTAGAATGCAATTTCAGCTCCAATTCACCAAAAATAAGCTCAAACACAGTAAAATTCAAACTAACCCGCGGCAACGACGTCAAAAACTTGTTGCCTTGTGCAAAGTGATTCTAAATATGCAAGAAAAACTCACAAACACACGTGCAAGTGCACACGATCAACAGCAAGTGATAAGTATTTTTATATCGTTTCCACAGGGATTGATTGCAACGAAAATTCTTATGCTCAAACTTAATTTCTAGCAAATTCAAGATGGTAACCGATAAAATCTTAGTAATGTCTAAACTAAGGTGCTTTGATAAAATAAATTGCAGAAATGAACATAAAACAAAGTAAATGCAGAATACTAAGGAAACGAGACTTGCAACAAGGTTAAGAAAGTAGGCTCGGATTAGGAACTATTTGTATCTCTCTAAACATCGAATGCTGGAGCAAGAACTTTGCTCTCTCAATCCACACAGCAAGTTCTCACAGAATCTTCCCAGATCTCCTAAAATAGCAGATTAACTCCCATTAACCCACTTCATTTTAAACATGTTGTATTATGTGCATTAGGCGAAGTGTTATCCCTAACTCCTTCACTTAGCTAGCTACTAACCCTAACAAGGAGCTAATGTGATTTTGAGTATTCAGCCACCCTTGTTTTTCCCAAAACTAAAGATGACAGAGCAAAGAAATGGTTGGCCGGACGAAATCTTTGCTTAAGCAATAAACACCCTCAAAACCAGATTAAGAAAGCCAAGGAGCTCAGCTCCAATATTTAGATTAATACAAAAGTATCCTAATCCTCACCTTAAGGTGATTAGTTCATGTTACAAGCTGAAAACAAAATAAAACAACCAGAAAAAGCCATAAAGAAAACTAAACACAGCTACTCAAAGTTCAAGAGAAGAAGAAAGAAAAACTAAGGGAAGAAGTCGCCGGAAATGGAAAGGTTGCTGAAGATGCTCCTTCCAAATGTCAGCTTCTCCTTCTTCTATGGAATCTCCTTCTCTTCCCTTCTCGATTTCTCCACTGTTGTCTTAATGTTTGTGTCTCTCCCTTTTGGTTTCTTCTCCTTTTTATACCTCCTCACAAAATGTGGTTGCCCTAAAAAATATACTCCTCTCTTCATTGAATTCAGGGCTACATCAGCTTCTTTTCAGCAAGATGGCAGACTCCCATTGGATGAAATAGCTAATTGTAATAAAAAATGCCAGCTCATTTAATAAACTGATTTTTCCCTCGTGTGAATCACATGCGAATTTTGCTCCAGAACTGATCCAGCAATTCCATCTCCAGCTCCTCAATCACTTCAACTCTACACAAGCTGCCTTTAGTCTGCTACCAAGATGACTTTATGGATCTGCAATATAAGTACACAAAATTTAATGCATCTCACCTTCAAAACAGTAGAAAACTATTAATTATTTCCTCAAAGATGATTCAGACCAAAGCATGATATTTATAGAGGAAAAACACCAAAATATGCTAGCCAATTACCCCCATATTAAAGAATTCAAGCTAAAAGATAAGGCAAATAACTCTTATACTAAGAGTTATCAGATACCCATCTAGTTCTTAATTGGGAAAAATGCCACTTCATGGTGAAGAAGGGCATAGTGTTAGGTCATAGGATTTCTAAGAATGGTCTAGAAGTTGATAGAGCAAAAATAGAGGTGATTGAAGGATTAGAACCACCGAGTTCAGTGAAGGGAATTCGAAGTTTTTTAGGTCATGTTGGATTTTATAGGAGGTTCATAAAAGATTTTTCCAAAATCAGTAAACCTCTTTGTAACTTATTGTGTACTGATCATGTTTTTTACTTTAATGCAGATTGTAGGAAGGCTTTTGAGACTTTAAAGGTTGCTTTAATCTCAGCACCCATTCTTTGTGCACCTAATTGGAATTTACCATTTGAGGTAATGTGTGATGTGAGTGATGCTGCCGTAGGTGCTATGCTGGGGCAAAAGCAGGGCAAATTTATCCATCCTATATATTATGCAAGCAGGGTTTTAAATGAGGCACAAGTCAACTATACAACTACTGAAAAGGAGTTGTTAGCTGTTGTGTTCGCTTTTGAGAAATTCCAGCCATATTTGGTTGGATCCAAAGTCAAAGTGTTCACGGATCATGCAACAATAAGGTATTTAATGTCTACGAAAGATGCAAAGCCTAGACTAATTCGTTGGGTTTTATTATTGCAGGAGTTCAACTTAGAGATAAAGGATAAGAAGGGATCAGAAAATGTCATTGCAGATCACTTGTCTCGTCTTGTTCCATCATCATCTTTGTTGAAGCAAACGACCATTTCAGATGCTTTTCCGGATGAACAACGTTTTGCTGTTGAGGTAAAGGTAGTCAGGGATGCCCCTTGGTATGCTGATATTGCCAACTTTTTGGTAAAGGGAGTCACTCCTATTGACATAGATTGGAGGCAGAAGAAAAAGTTTAAGCATGATGCAAAGTTTTTCTATTGGGATGAGCCATTTATGTATAAGCAATGTTCTGACGGTATTATTCTTAGGTGTGTTTCAGGTGATGAAGCAAAGGAAATCCTGGAGCAATGTCACTCTTTGCCATATGGAGGTCATTTCAGCGGTCAGAGGACAGCTATGAGGATTCTGCATTGTGGATTCTTCTGGCCTACCTTATTCAAGGATGCCCATTGGTTTTACAAGCAATGTGATGCTTGCCAAAGGAGAGGAAACTTAGGGCCTAGAGATGAAATGCCTCTTACTTACATTTTAGAAGTTGAATTATTCGATGTATGGGGTATTGATTTTATGGGGCCATTTCCCCCTTCTAATGGCAATGTTTTTATCTTATTGGCAGTTGATTACATGTCCAAGTGGGTTGAGGCCATTGCATGCCATCAAAGTGATGCCAAAACAGTAGCAAGGTTCCTTCAATCGCACATCTTTGCGCGATTTGGGACACCTAGAGCTCTAGTGAGTGATGAGGGTACACATTTTGTTAATAATATCTTAACTAAGATTCTAGCTAAATATGGGATTAAGCATAGGATAGTTACCCCTTATCACCCACAAGCAACTGGTCAAGTGGAAATTAGTAATAGGGAAATTAAAGCTATTCTAGAGAAAGTAGTCCATCCATCTAGAAAGGATTGGTCTTTTAGGTTGGATGAAGCTCTTTGGGCTTATATGACAGCCTATAAGACTCCTCTAGGTATGTCTCCCTATAGGTTAGTATATGGGAAAGCTTATCATTTACCATTAGAGTTAGAGCATAAAACATTTTGGGATTTGAAAAAGTTAGGGCCTGTTTGGTAGGCAATTCGGATCCTTTTTTATGTTTTCAGATTCACTGAATTCAGTGAATATGCGTTTGGTAGACGTGTTTCTGAAAACTGTTTTCGGATTCTGTGATCCAAATAGTGAAAATTCTGAAAACAACTTTTTTATGTTTTCGTTGTATCCAGATTTTGAATTTCAAAATTTTAAATGCAGAATTAATTTAAAAAAGATAAAAACTTTAATAAATATAGTATTTCATATTATAAACTCAATTTCTTTTTGTAAAATTAAAATTTGTATAATATAATGTATTATAAATTATATGATATTGTAAAATAATAATAATAATAAATTTATAATACATAACATTTTTATAAATTAATTAATAATATTTTATATTCAACTTAGTATTTAGTTGATAACTACAAATAATTTATCGTTTATAAATATATTGTCAAACACATTCTGAACCATTATTTAAATTCAGATCCAATTTCTGAATCTGCTACCAAACACATATCTGAAAACATGAAATACAACTCTGTTTTCATTGAATCCCTTGTTTTCAAATTCCTGTTTTCAGATCACCAACCAAACGGACCCTTAAATTTTGATCTGAGTCGTGCAAGAGCAATGAGAATGCTGCAGCTTAATGAATTGGAGGAATTTCGCCAATTTTCGTATGAGAATTCGAAAATGTATAAAGAAAAGACTAAGTTGTGGCATGACAAGAAAATTAAATCTAAAGAGTTTGTCAAAGGTCAGAAAGTTTTGCTTTATAATTCTAGATTAAAATTATTTCCTGGGAAACTAAAATCTAAATGGTCAGGGTCATTATTGTGATTGAGGTTTTTCCCCATGGAGCAATTACTTTGCAGGATGAAAAAGAGGGGAGAGTGTTCAAAGTGAATGGCCAGCGTGTAAAACATTATTGGGGAGAGGAGTTTTAGTCGAAATATCCTTCCCTACGGTTGGTCGATGATTGAAGGAGCAAGATTTTTGTGGGAGAATTTCGCAGAGCAAAATTTTGAGCTCCTAGTGTTGTTTTTATTTTTGCTGATCTGATTTGATTTTGAGTATTTAGTTTGTTTAATTTGTTTTAAGTAGATTTTAGTTTTGAATATTCTTATTGGTTGTTTAGATTTTATCTATTTCGCTTTGAATTTAATTTGATTTTGTTGGATTTAATTTTCGATTTATTTATTTAAATTTTCTTTGAATTATCTTTTAATTAGATTTTGTTAGATTTTAGTTGTTTAAATTCTGTTTAGAGTCGGTTTGATAAAGATTTTCCTAATTAATTCGGCTACGAAAATAATAAAAAAAAAGATTTGATTTGATTGAAGCGGTTGAATTTAAATTTCCTGATTTGATTTCCTATTTTAAATTTGAATTCTGTATCCAAGGTTCTTCAGGATTTGTTTTGCTCAGACGGTTGTTACGACAACTTTATGGCTGAAGCAAATCTCTCGTCCGACTAGGAAGGAATTTCTGGTTAAATAATTACTTTAACCGTTTGGATTTTGTATTTTCTGTGGGCAGGTAAAATTGCAGGTGTCATCTAATGAAGCCACATGTCACACAGAGATTATCCAAGGGCTTTGAGGTTGGGCAGCACATAATTATTTACCAGGGGTGATTGGAATCCACGATTTTACCATTGCTGGTTTCGAATTTTCAGGTTGCATGCGATTAAACGGTAATAAAATTTAATGTGGCGCAAATCTTTTCAGTTGGGATTTGATTTTTGCTGAAGCCTTATTTATTTGAAGACGGTGATACATTTCTTTTCGCTTCAACTTCGCATTAACTTTCTTTCCTGTTCCTATTTCTTCTTCTTCTTCCTTCGTTGCTTTTCTCTGTAAAAACCCTTGAGTCTTCCATGGCAAAGACAAGAGCGAGGAAAGAAAGAGAGAATGAGGAGGAGGAGGTACCGATTACCCCTGAAGTGCAAAAAGGAAAAACAAAGAAGAAGAAGACGCCAGAAAAGAAAGAAGCTAAACGAAGAAGAAGACAACACAGGGCTGCGGAACAAGAAGAGGTCCAGGAGGCAACAGAGGATGTTGCTACCTCAGTACAAGAAAGAAATCCACAAGAAAATGAGGTACGGAATCCAGAAGAGGTGGAACCGGTAGTCGCAGATACGGAGAAAATTCAAGAAGAGAATGCTGAGGAGAATCAAGAACAGCAGGTTGACGAGGTGCGAGACGAACAGGCAGAAGTAGTGCCTGAAAAAGGGAATGAACAGGAGCAAGAGGCTCGTGTTGAGGTCATCATGCCCGAAGCACCGAAAAGACGCCGCATAAAGCGAAAGGCTGGGCGCATTCAGGTGATTCGAACTGATATCCCATCGCCACCGTCGTCTGATTCTGAGAAAGAGAATGAAGAACGAGAGAAAAACGAAGCTGAGGACAAAGAGAGAGAGGAAGCAGCAGAAGAGAATTTGAGAAAGCTTAGAGATGACAGAGGCAAAGGAATTGCTGAAGCATAGAATGAACCTGTGGAAGGACCTTTTATCCGCTTCATCAATGACCTTGCTCGAGCAAAATACAAAGAGATGCTACGAAGGGATTTCTTATTCGAAAGAGGGTTTGGTGACGATCTACCCCATTTCTTAAGAGCAGGGATTGCGAATCTTGGGTGGAGTCAGTTCTGTGCGAAGCCAGACCCAGTGAATTCGAATATTGTTCGAGAATTCTATGCGAATATTGATAATGCAGAGGAATTTCAGGCCATAGTTTGAGGAGTACCTGTTGACTGGAGCCCAGGGGCTATCAACTCGTTATTCAATCTCCAGGACTTCCCACACGCGGGCTTTAATGAGATGGTCGTGGCACCGTCCAGTGATCAGTTATATGCGACTGTCCGAGAGGTTGGAATTGATGGGGCTCAGTGGAGGCTATCTAAGACGGAGAAACGCACGTTTCAAGCTGTCTATCTTAAGAGTGAAGCAAATACTTGGTTGGGCTTCATCAAGCTGCGTTTGCTGCCGACTACGAATGATTCAACAGTGTCTCGCGACCGAGTGATTCTGATATTCGCTATTCTTCGATCCCTGAGTATTGATGTTGGAAAAATTATTTCAAATGAAATTCTAAGTTGCTGGCGCAAGAAGGTGGGGAAGCTATTTTTCCCAAACACGATCACGATGTTATGCAGCAGGGCAGGAGTGCCCACGGTTCCAGAGGATGTGATTCTGCTTGATAAGGGAATCATCGATACGCCTAATCTGGCGCGGCTTCAGCGTACGCAAGAGGCTCGCCAAGGTGGGCTTGTGTGTTGAATTCATCAGATCCTAGAGCAACTGACACTGTCGGCCAGTAGGCAAGAGTTTGCTGAAAGGCAAGCTCAAACCTATTGGACCTATGCTAAAAGGAGAGATGACACACTAGGAGGGCCTTGCAATCCAATTTCTCCAAACCATATCAAGCCTTCCCGGTGTTTCCCGATGATTTATTTAATCCTTGGATACCGCCCCCACCTATTGAAAGAGAAGAGAATAGGGTCAGGAAGACTGACTGATGTGATGATCTGGAGCGAGCATTACTTTTGTTTTTCCATTTTTGTTTGCTCGCACATGTTTGACCATGTTTGCTGTTATGTTTGCTTGTTTCTTTTTAATTTTTCTGCTTCTAAAAAAATATATCTCTGCTTATGTAATTTTTTTTCATGTGTTTAATGAAATTTCCTAGATGTTTCTGTTCTATGAGCACTGAGTAACTCTAACTTAACTAATTTTTCTTCTGAATTTTGAAGCTTTGACTGGTTAAGCTTAATTAGATCAAGGTATTCTGATCTCCAGAAACATTTTGCTTGAGTATTTCTTCTAGCCTGGTCTGTTGCTGCGACAAAGAAGATTTTGGAGGTAGTGTCGACTTTTATGATCCACTTTAAGCTTAGTTCTAGTCCCACACTTAGATTGAAAATTCAGATAGAAAAATTTAAGTTTGGGGGTATAATTGCAAAATTGATAATTCATTGGGGACAATGAATAATTCAAGTTTGGGGGACTTTTTGCTACTCCAATTATTTTGCTCGAGCATTCCTCTCCTTCAAGTAAAAATTGGTTAGGTTATTGAGTAACCGGGGACATTTGTGATACCCACAATTTGTCTTCACGTCAAAAGATGACCTAGGAAATGGAAAAATGAAAAGAATTATTTTTGCTGAAAAAATTGATTGTTGAAAATTTTGCTGAGAAAATTCATGGAGCAAAAGTTTTGAAGGATGAATAATGATCCAACAGTTTTCTGTCTCCCAGAACTTAGGTGAGCTTCATCATAAAATGTTGCCATTCTGAGGGGCAAGAGATAGAATAACTAAGGATTTGTGAGCTTTACAAAGAGTAGTTAGCCTAGTTGGTGATGAGTTTGAGGCAAGGGTATACTGCACCATAAAGTGGGTCATCCCATGCTTAAGAGCTTATGACTGTAGGGCTGCTTTAAGTCTGAAAAACAAAAATATAAACCCCTTGAAAATGTGTTTTGAATATAGAGCTAGGCTGTGGCAAGTTCTTAGAATTGAGTTAAAAGTGATGATTATTTGTCCATGCCGGAAGAATTATGTTGCTGCAGTAGAGCTCGGTTTTGCAGAGTGCTCAGGTAAAGGTTAAAGGCAGTGTTGGATTGTCTGGTTTGATTAAGCTATTCTTTGTCTAACGTTTTGAATTCTTAAGGGAAGGTTGGTTAGCATTGCTCGGGACGCGCAATAGTTCAAGTTTAGGGGTGTGATAACTGTCCAAAAGGTAGTTATTTAGGCCTCGTTTATATAGGGATTTGTGTGCCTTTTGTGCCTAATAGGGTTGGTTTTAGATAGATATTATATGTTTTTACCCATTTGGAAGAATGGAAGCTTTGGAAATTATTTTATGCAGAATGTGTTGCTGGACGACTAGAGGGAGCAAATTCTATGATGCAGTAAAGCTGAGAGCAAAACTGCCACGTCACAGCTCATTAGCCAAGTTGACAAACCGAATTCTGTTGAGTTATTCTCGTGATAGAGGAGCAAGGAGAGCCATACACGTGTCTAGGTTGACCTAAGTCAAGCCTCCTATCCTTCTATAAAAAGGAGTAGCCGCCTAAGTCAAAGTCATTCCATTCTTGGGGGAGAAAACATTCCATCCTTGGGAAGTTACTTCCACCTTTGGGAGCTGAATAGTGAAGGGAGATTGGAGACCATCTAGAAGACCATTGATTGCAAGTTGTCCAAGGGAATTGATCTTTTCTTGTTTATCTTGTAGTCATGGACATGCCTACTTAGATTGTAGCGTGTGTTTCCATGCATAATATGAACTAATAAATATTGATTAGGAATAATGTGATTGTCGCGCTCCATTTCTAGTAATAAATATTGATTAATGCATCTTGATTAATTGTTGAGTTCATTTCTATTTTATGCTCGTCTGACCAGCCGGTATGAATACCTCTCTCTAGTTTCAAGGATGATTTAGGGAGTGTGTAGCGATTAATCACACTAAATCATTGTGTATTGGTGAACGCCAGTGACTGAGCTATGGATAGCCAGTTGCCTAGTGCTTGATCGGTAGTACTTCATTGGGGTTGAAACACATTCCAAAAGATCCGGAGTTCCGGGAGGAATCTGCTAATAATACTGCGAGAGTTTTGCATGATCAATAATATTGCTAGAGCATCTTCTTAAACAATTACTAAATCTTGACCAGCGCCTGTTTCTAATCTGTCTGCCTATTTGTTTACTTGTTGTTCTGTCATTTCTTTTGCATCAACATTATTCTTATAAAAACCAATCATTTTTACCATCTTTGAAACCATTAAAGAGTTATACAGAATAGATAGAGTGAAAGCTAGTTCAGGCCTTGGATTGATAATACTTATTACTTGTTGCGGACTGTGTATACTTGCACAGAGTTCTGGAGTCTTTTTATACCATATGTCTACTCACTCTAGGAACCCAACAATGTCCCAGTTTGTATTTAATACAAACGCTGTGATCCAACGCGTTCGTATAGGAGACATGCGAGTGGGGTATCCTATGCAATGAATTTGCATAAAACCGGACCGCAAAATAGTAACTACTAGTTATAACACCGTTAACTAGTTAGGTTTCTATTTCACTAGGACGACCTAGACAACTTAGTCTTAATCCTGAGTTGATTATGGACTCCTGCTTATGAGGAATTATCCTTTGATTTGTATGGGTGAGAGTGGCCAATACGCCGACTCAATAAGCCTACCATTTTGGGGACAAGATCGAGTGGGGAGCATGGAACATAACCATACAAGATGGAATTCACTCATTCCCTCCTTTAGGGTAGCAGATGAGTGTTTCCTTAGGTGGTGACTCTGAGTCTAGAACAAAGGGCCCTACCCTCTCAGTGGCATGAGGGGGTTTTTTGTTTGATGGTTGTACCACAAATAGGTTGTTCATTAGAGGAGAACTGATACTTAAGGAAATAGAAGTAACCCAGTGGTAAAACCGTAATTTGACCCAGCTGGTGTTACGGACACTCGTGAAGAACTAACTAGTCGTTATTGGTCTATATTCGTGGACACAGAAAATATGTCTGCAGTGAGAAGAGTGCAACTGTGAGTCTTTAGTGGAATGTACACACAGTTAACGAATATTGATTAATTTGGTTAATGAGTTTGACCAATTAATCTCACATCGCTGGAGCTTCTGGTAGCTCATAAAGTAATTAGGCAACTAAGTAATAAATGTAAATTGAAAGTGTTCAATTTACTAAGGGAAACAATATAATATATATTGATATATTATTATTATGAGAGAAATAAATAAATATTTGAAGAAATTTCAAATATTAATGTAAATTTGATTCATATTAAATTTATAGGAATTTGAAAGAGTTCAAATATGAATTAATTAATTTAAGGCCTAAAATTAATTTGGGCAATTAATTAATTCAAGATCGAAAATTAAATATTTTATATTTAATTGGTGATTAATTAATTAAAGAGTTAATGAATTGAAAATTAATCAATTATGGAAATATTTAATCACTTATGGAAGTGATTAATCATTTATGGAAATGATCTAATCACTTATGGAAGTAATTAGTCATTTGTGGAAAAAATTAATCAATTATGGAATTGACTGATCATGGATTGATTAAATATGGAATAGATTAAATAAGTTATGAAAATAATTGATTTAATATGAATATTTTATTCATGGTCTTTCTCCTATAAATAGAACACTAGACCTAATGGTTTAAGAGCCCTCTTGCTTTTAGAATCACAAGACAAGACTCTTGCATTCTCTCTAGCCTCCCCCTTAGAGAAAGACTTCCATCAGTCAATTGCCTCCTAGACTTAGAGATATACCGGTGTAACCTCTTTGGTTATTGTGTTCTTGAGAAGCAAATTCAAGCGACGATCTTCAAAATGGTTGCTGCATTTTCAACCGTTAGAAGCATCATTGGCGAAAATCGGTCAAGTCTACAACGAAGGTTTGCAACGGTTTTCTAATCTCTCTTTGAAAAGCATGTAAATAAAAGAGTTTTATTTTCTGTTTTTTTAGCATGATTAAACCAATTTTACAACCACTTTAAAGTGTGTTTAAAGTATTGTTTTTGCCTTTTCGTATTGGTATTTTAATGTTAATTAATATACGGCATGAGGTCCTCTCCACGCGCTTTCAGTTGCGCTGGGGCTTTCATCCCCTTCAAATTTAATTTAATTAATTGAATTAAAACCATAGGTTACGTGGGAGATGTTCATTTAAATATGATTTAAATGAAATAGTTAATTAATTTTGATTTAATTTATTGATTAAATAAATAAAATAAAATAAATTTTAATTTAATTTTTTAAAAATTAAAATTACGATAACTGATGGTCAGTTATCACACGTGGTAGGCTTTCCACGACCTTCTCTACCATCTTCCTAACCGATAGGCACCTTATAGGGGAGGTTATCGATTCCTCCTTCTGGCGTGTGGTGTAGTTTTTCTAGAGTCTCTCATTATGTTCTCTCTAGCAAGGGTTCTCTCAGAAACCTTCTTTCCAGTAAATTCCCTTAACAAAATTAGGAACCAACCGTCCTAAAACCTCCATAGTCCTTGTGAGAATATCAGTGTGATTCTCGTGGTGGTGTTGATCATGACTTTTTAGTACAGAGAAGATCTTTCTCCCAAGGTGTTGGTGAAACCCTCCTGAGTTGGCAACAGAGGCATGTATGATTTTCTTCTCTGTGTATTATTTTAAAATAGGATTCTAACATTAATTCTAGCATGCTTATCCTTAGTTCTACAACATATTATAATGTATGATTTTTGTATTTTTATCCCAATTGGTATTTTAGTTCCTGATTAAAACTGAGTTATGGTCCTCTGATTAGTTTCCACTATGCTAGGGATTTGACCCCTTACAAGGTCGACTCACATGTCTGTGGCTACACTCTGACATATATAAATCATGCATTCAACCTATAATCCTACAGTTGTTACTCCTCGTAATAGCGAATTCCCTATGTCTAGGCTTTTCTCTTATATCCCATTTATGAAAACCGTTATTGTCCAACCCTTTCAGTATTGGATTCGCAATACATGCTAAGTATAAATGGCTATTTTAAGCTTAATAAGACAACAATCAAATCAATAAAGAGAGAAATGCGTAAATTCACCTTGGTGCACACAAACTACTTTTCAAGTTAGTTCATCAATAAGGGTATTCACTAAACCGAATCCCTTTAAAGGAAATTAGCTACTCATAACTATGAATGAAATGATAAAATGATTTTTCATTGAATAAAAATCCATAAATACAAAACAATAAAAAGAATATAATGTTGGAAATAAAAACAGTGTAGAAAATAAATGGTATCTAGGGTTTCAATTTCTCAAGAGCTCTCACTCCACTCAAATCTTCCTTTTACAAGGGGAATAAGTGGTATTTTGGCCAAACTCACAAGTTTGGGTCTAATTTAACTTAAAAACACTAGTCTTCTTTGACAGAATGTGGGCATCACAACTCTAGGGCTTGAATAAAGGACTGTCACTATCCAAATCTTTCCGACGAGTTCCATTTGAGTTTCTTCATGTTTTCTGGTCGTTTATAGAGTGAAATTGGTTGGGAGGTTGCGAATTCCATGCTAGTAGGTATCCCAGGTTGAATTGGAGTCAAATATGGTTGGTAGGTGCGTGGAAAGCTCGTTCAACGCTGACTCATGAAAGTTTGAGAAAACTGTTGTTTCTACCCATAAATGCGGTTGCATTTCATTTTGCTTTGACAGAAATGCAGCTGCATTTCTACTTCTTCCTTTGTTTTACTCTATTTTCTGCCGCATACCAAAAACTCGATCAAGTTCATACAAAATCAGTCTTTTTAACCACAAATATGCATTATTTGATAAGTTAGATTCCCTGAGACTCTTTTCACCAACTTTTACACTTTTAAGGCTTGGGTCAAAGAAAATTTACTCAAAACACAATTATTTTCAATAGGAATGAGCTAAAAATAAGGGGGAAATATATACATATTTGACACTTATCGCACCCTCAAACTTAACTCATTTCCTGTCCTCGAGCAATTGCAAATCAAGATGTCAAAGATAAACAATTTGAAATCAAGTAAACATGCATCTCAAAATAGTTTTCTAAAAAATTCGCCTTTCAAGAGAGGTTTCTACTCTAGTGTCGGTCAAAACTTCTAAGTCTTCTAGGCATAAGGACTTCAATCTTTCTTTTTCAAAGCAAAACTATTCCTAATTCACTCTAACCAATATGTTTAAACTACCTAACTCCTATTCATAGAGTCTAGGCTAATCCTTTTAGTTGTGAAAACTAATCTTGAGGAAATGAACATACAAGGGTTTTTTCTTCTCTATCTCCCCCAAACTTATTTGACTAGTAGGACTCTTTTATTCTGTCTTTCTTTTTCCTTTGTACTTTCTTAGTGAACATCCTTGTTATCTCTTTCACCATTGTTCTAGCTAATCAACACTTCTTGGTGAAGATATCTAACTATGAGCAAAGGTCACAAACTTGGATTAATACTCACTTCCGTAAGTAAACATTTCATGTAGTGGCAAACCATGGGTGTCATGAATGTCCCTGCTTACTAGGTAAACTCTAGGAAGGAGGAGTAGCTCTACGTTTTTTTATTATTAAATTTTTTAACAAAATGATTTTACATAGCTCATATTCTGATATCTAACAGCAAACTTACACAAATAAGCACCCCTCCCAAACTTATGATACACAATGTCCTCATTGACTCTTGTTATTGAAAAAAGAGCTTAACATGAGGCTTTTGCTTTCAAAAAAATCAAGGCTAAACTCTCATATTGTGCTAGAATGGTTAAACATGAGGAAGTTTAGACTTAGGAAAGTTTTGTAAAGAAAAAAGACTAATGGAAAGCCGATGACTAGAAAACAAATAGGTTATGATGGTGGTGTAGGGATAAGAGCCCTAGCGCAGCGAAAAACGTTCAGAGACCTTATCGGTTTTAAAAACGTTTGGGAAACCAATACGACGACAAAAACCATAAAATTACAGCAAGACATAAATAAAATAAATGTTGTAAAACTGATATAAGCATGCTGGAAAAAGGAGAAAAAATTCTAGATCTAATTTAGAATTGGATCCTATTGATCCTAGGCCAAGAATAACTTACCCTTGAAGAAACTCTTGATCGTTTCGCCAAATTTTCTCCGAATTGTTCTCAAAACAGCAGCAAATGATCCTTGATCTCGCTGGAAAAATGCCTCGAACACTACCACTTGATCACACCGGTATCCTTCAAAGGGATTGCGCGTCGATGCTTGTGGGAGCAAGGTAAAACTCTAGAAAATTGCAAGGAAAAAACCGATCTATCGCTCTGAATTAAGAGATAATTCAAAAACTTTTTAGGCGAGTGGTTAGAGAGTATTCTGCTTCTTCACGCAAAAATAACCCAAAACCCCTAAAAACCCTCAGTCCCATCGTGTACTGAGTAGTGGGAAGGGCAAAAAATATCTCTCAGTTATTTTTAACTGATTGATAAATATCAATATTAATATATTAATATTAATAATCATTAATTTAACATTTAAATTAATTATCATTTAAGTAAACCATATTTTACATAAACTTATCTACCTTACCGAATGTTTGAAAATAATTTAATTAAATCAAATTTAATTAAATTAAATTAAACAAAATATTAATCAATTCAAAAATTAATTAATAATTAAATATCACATATTTAACTATATCTCTCTCAATTAAACTATAGTATTAATGTACATCAAATGCGCATTAATTACAACCTATAGTTTTAATATGAATCAAATTCATATTTAAGTTTAATATTCGAACACCTTCGAATATTCAATTCTCCCTTAGAATTTTACCTCAACGCCCCTAGTGAGCTACCGGTGGGACCTAATGGACCTGCAGATCAGAAGCTCCAACGATATGAGATTAATTAGCTAAACTCATTAACTAAGTTAATCAATGTTCGTTAACTGTGATTCACTCCTCTAAAGAACCACAGCTGCACTCTTCTCCCTGCAGATATATTTCTGTGTCCACGAATATCGACCGTCAACAGCAAGTTAACCATTCACGTGTGTTCGTACCCCAGCTAGGTCAAATTACCGTTTTACCCCTAGGCTACCTCTTGGTCCTTAAGTACCAGTGTTCCTCTAATGAACAACCTGTTTGTGGTCCAACCAGCAAACAGAAACCCCTCTCGTGCCATAAAGAGGGTAGGGCCCATTGTTCAAGACCCGGAGACACCACTTAAGGGAACACACCTCTATTTACCCTAATATCGGGAAGGAGTGAGTTCCATCTTGTAAGACTACGTTCCCAGCTCCCCACTCGGTCTTGTCCCCAAAATGGTAGGCTTATTGAGTCGGCGAACAGGCCACTCTCACCCGTACAAATCAAAGGACAATCCCTCATGGACAGGAGTCCATAATCCACTCAGGATTAAGGCCAAGTTGCCTAGGTCATCCTAGTGAAATAGAAACCAAGCTAACTAACGGTGTTACAGTTAGTAGTTAACTATTTCGCGGTCCGGTCTTTGTGCAAACTCATTGCACAGGATACCCCCACTCGCATGTCAACCACATGAACGCATTGGATCATTACGTTTGTATCAATATACAAAGCGGGTTGTATCCATAGTGTCACCAGGACAAGGTACCAAGCCTTATCCCTATACTACAGACCCTTTAGGCTAAAACTTGAACATTGATCCCCGTATGTCCCTACATACTAGTTCAAGCTTCATTCTATTAGCCTTGGATGTTTAGTTTATTGGATTAGGGTTAATAAGACAAGATATAATACAAACATTGAATAATACATCACTTTTATTAATGTTCGGTCAAATGTACATTTACTATCTACGAGTTTTAGGGCATAAAACCCAACAGGTGGCACCTTGGAGATAGAAATATGCTCTATTTATCCTCATTAATGACTTAAAAGAAAACACCAATAAGAGCATGTTTATCAAAATACATTTTCAAATCCAAAAGCATGTACAAGAGTTGGTTTTTGAGATATTTTGGATGAATAATAGAAAATACAACAAACAGATTTTGTTTCTAAACCTCTAAACAAAATCACTACTAAACCTAAAACTATCAACAAACCAACATTAAACTAAAACAAACATAAAATAAATTAAACTAACACTAAAACTAAAATAAGCCAAACAACAAACTAGCCTAAAATAGAAACTAAATATGCTGGAATTTCAAAATTAAAACAGTAAATGCTAAATAGAAAAACATAAATGCTGAAAATTAAAAAGATAATACAACTAATAGTACAGGGGTACTGAAAACTCCCCTAATCCTCCTCGGAGGAGTCATCTTCTTCTTCATATTTAGATTCAAATTGTTCTTGAGGCAGCAGGTCCTTTGAAAATTCAAGGAAGATAAAAGCATTACTTGGAGTGATTGACAAATAAAACTCCTTCATGGACTCGTCCCTCTCCTTAGCATAGGCCCAATATGATGTGAGATGCTCTTCTATGTGGTCTAGCTTCTTAAGGGCGAGGTTGAGAGACTCTGATGATGGTTGCGGCCCTGAAACAGGTGAGACAGTGGGTGGAGATGAGGTGGCTGCAGGTTTCGGTGGAGGAGTAGCCTAAGAGGTTGAGGCTTTGTCTTTCATTTGTGTGTTGAAGTACTTCAACCTCTCAACTAACGAGAGATCGATGGTCGGTCAGTAGAAGTTTTGTTCCTCCTCCTTTCCAAGAACGATCTTTGCCCTATGGCAAAGTTGGGTGATGAGCGACCCAAAGAAGAGTTTCTTCACCCTCTCTTCGTCCCTGGAGAGGATCTCTCTTGATATTTTTCTCTTTTATGAGCTCAAGCTTTTCGTGCAAAGTGGTTTTAGCTATGTATACAATGTTTAAGTTGGATTGTTGTATCCTGGAGGGGATAGGCTAGTGAAGATCTGTTGTACCAGTAGTTGATAAATAAATGTATATACACTTCAGAGGTCTTGAATCTCCTTAAAAGAGATACTCATGTCTCACCTAATTATTTACGTATTTCTTTCTTAATATTCACTCCATTTTCCTCTGTTATCTGTAATTTCCCCAACACTTTTTCATTGAATTAATTTAGGGAAAAATACACTTTTGGTCCCTGAGGTTTGGGTTAAGTGACAGTTTGGTCCCTGAGTTTTCAAACTCAACAAAAATGTCCCTGAGGTTTGAGATAAGGAGCATTTTAGTCCTTGCCGTCAATTTTTCTATTAAATCTTAACAGTTGCTGACGTGAAACTATTATTTTAATAAAAAAGTTTATTTATTTTTATTTTTTTAAATAAGAATAGTAAAATAATAAAATATTAATATTTTATTCTTTTTTTATTCTTTTTTCTCCCACCCTCTTTCTTCTTTTTCTTTTTCTCCATCTTCTCCATCTCCTTCATCTTCCTTCTTCTTCTTCCTTACTCCGGCGACCGACGGCCACCGCCCGCCGTCGCCGCTGGTCGCCGGCGACTTTTTTTTTTTTTCTTTTCTTCTTTTCTTTTCTTCTCTTTTCTTCTTCTCTCTTACCCCATTTTTCTTCTCTCTTACCCCATTTTTCTTCTCTAATTTTTTTTTAAAAAAAATTAAACAAGAGAAGGAGGGAGGCCCCTCCTCCCTCTCCGTCCAGACGGAGGCGGAGGAGGGGCCTCCCTCCTCCTCTTGTTTATTTCAAAAAAAAATTAGAGAAGAAAAACGGGGTAAGAGAGAAGAAAAAAAGAGAAGAAAAGAGAAGAAAAAAAAAACAGTGCCGGCGACCGGCGGCCGGCGGCGGTGGCTGTCGGTCGCCGGAGTTAGGAAGAAGAAGAAGAAGGAAGATGAAGGAGATGAAGAAGATGGAGAAAAAGAAGAAGAAGAAAGAGAATGAGAGAAAAAAGAATAAAATATTAATATTTTATTATTTTACTATTTTTATTTAAAAAAATAAAAAAAAAATACTTTTTTTTATTAAAATAATAGTGCCACGTCAGCAACCGTTAAAATTAACAGAAAAATTGACGGCAGGGACTAAAATGCTCCTTATCTCAAACCTCAGGGGTATTTTTGTTGAGTTTGAAAACTCAGGGACCAAACTGTCACTTAACCCAAACCTCAGGGACCAAAAGTGTATTTTTCCCATTAATTTATTAGACTTTATTAACTCTTAAAGTTGTATTTTTTTTTTTAGTCCAACAACATTTTCATGATGTGGGAGATTCGAACATCAAACCTCTTGATTGAGGGTGCATGCCAATGACGGTTGAGTTATGCTCACTTTGGCTTAAAATCATAAATTTAAAAAAAATCATAAATTTGTTGTACTACAAAATATTGTAAGCTTTATTGATGAAGTTGGTTTTTCTTTTATTTAATTACTAATGGAAAAGCTAATATAACAAGTATATTGTTTACAGGTGGATGAATGGCAATAATATAAATTATGGACTTGATATTTAACTACATAGATAGTTTTAGTAATTTAATGTAAAAATATTAAGTAAATTGGAGTAATTTTTTTTTCAGTTCAACAACACTTGGAGTAGAGGGTTTCAAACCTCTAACCTCTTGGTCCAGGGTACATACCAATTACCATTGAACCATAGTCACTTTGACAAGTTAATTGGAGTAACTTACGGGGGTTTAATCAAGTTTGATAGGAATTTGATCTTGTTGGATTTATGAATAAAATTATTTTAATAAAATAAAGAATCACAACTTTACGTGAAAGGGTATGTCTTTTGTAAAGGACACAACCCTATGTGAAAGGGTGTGTCTTTTGGAAAAGGACACAACTCTGTGTGAATGGATGTGTCCATTTATCAAAAGACACAACCCTTACATGAAAAGATGTGACTATTTGAATGGCCACAAAAGTCTATAAATATGTGATTCATTTTGGGCCCGTTTGGTTTAAGGTTTTATAGATGCCTGGGAATACATGATGTCTGGGAATACTATGTCTGGGAATAAGATTGCTGGGAATCAAAGATAACTGTGTTTGGTTGTGCATGGGAATGTCATCCGGATTTTATGAGAACAAATTATGTCTGTATTTATTTTTTAGAATTAATCTGGTAAACTTTATGTAATTTTAATAAATTAATCAATAAAATAATCAAAATTAGTTCAAACTATTAATAAAAATTAATGAAATAATAATCATGAAATAATTTTAATGGGATAAACTATGTTAATTTAACAACTTAAAATTATTTAATTAATTGTTTAATAAATATTTTTAACTACAATAATTTAATATATTGTATCCATAAAAATTAATTAGATAACTTTTCAAAAAAAAATTAATTAGATAAATATTTAATAATAATATAATTATATATTTATTATAAGGAAATCCAAAAAAAGTAATTAATGGATTATAAATAATCGATAAGTAATTAATTATAATTATTGAAAAATTAATTTTTATACTAAATTAATTTAAATGTTTTATTAACTAATTAATTATAATTTTAGTAATATGTAATTACCATCCATACAATAAAATTGGACTAAGTATTTGTTTAAAAGTCCTAAAAAAGTATTTACTTAAAAAAATTGAAATTATTGACAAACTATTATTTAATCTAATTAAATAATATATTATATTATTTTTAATTTAGTATCCATTAGTTAATTAATTAACTATATTCAAAATAAAATTGCATATAAAAATAACAAAGAAGAGATGGGAAAAGAGAAAACCCATGCTTTTGCAAGGGCATAGAAAACCCTTGCTTATGGGCATAAATGATGCCTGGGAATGAGTTATTTCCTGGGCCCACCACAGAAATCTTGAAACAAACAAGGGTATTATAAACCCTTGCCCATTCCCATCTCCAGAAACCTTGTACCAAACGGGCCCTTTGAGTTTTGAATACAAGTTAAAAACTCTTCTTTCAAAAACTCTTCTCCTACTTTTCTCTGTACGATTACTTAAATACCAGTGTTCGAGAGTCCTATGATTGGAGTGCTATATTCATAGGTGGGTAATACGTCCTATCTTGGGAGACAATTGTTCATGATACCTTGAGCACCATAGAGGGAACAAAATTGTCTTAAGGAAACAACGCTATCGTTGGGTTCGGATTGATTTGGTTTTTGGTATTTCCTTAAGTGTTTATGCAAAGGGTGCCAACAAATCTCTCCCAATAAGATCATTTTATTTAGTTTAGAAAAGAGAGACCATTTATAAGTGGCAATAACTGATTTGGTTGCATTGATTTCGGTTTATTTTTAAATATAGAAAAAAAAACAAACAAAACCAATTACAACTCACATTAAAAGGTCGTTTGTCCGAGAAATTATCTTCCATGGTAACTTCTCCATCTCCTCCATTGATTTTCTTTAATACTTGAGGGAAAAAAAAAACTGTTTCTCCAAATTGCACCTATATTTAATGTCCCATTTCAATAAGGACACCATAGCTATAGAGAAAGGGAAAAGGAAAGGAAAAGGGAAGAAAATTTGTTGAAAATGGCCCATTCCAATCCCAATCTTGGAGTCTTTAGCTTTATCCAAGTTTTTCGTTATCCTCTTCTTTTCTTCAACGTCGTTCTTTTGTTCACCATCATTTCACATGCAACATCCACAAATGATGTAATTTCCACCATTTGCGTGAAAACTAGAAACCCACCATTTTGTACAAGTGTGTTGAAATCTATAGGGAGCACAGACCTGAAAGGATTAGCAACTTACACCCTCAACCTTGCCCATTCAAATGCTGGCAAATCTCTCACCTTAGCCAAGTCAATGGCAAAAGTGGCGACCAATCCTCAGCTTAAGAAACGATATTTGTCATGTTCTGAGAACTATGATGAGGCCATTGGTGACATTGAAAATGCTGAAAAGAATTTGGCCATTGGTGACTTTAACGGTGTTAATATTGCAACCTCCGGTGTCATGACAACGATTGATGACTGTCAAGAAAATTTTAAGCAACCGCCAACAGACAAGTCATCACTTTTGAAGAACGGAAAGACTCTCAATGATATATGCAGCATTATCTTAGTTATTTCTAATCTTCTCCCTCAACCTGTGTAATAATAGGCAACTTTTGTATTTGGAAATTGTAATGGAGGAATAATATGAAGTTTTAAAGAATACAATGTTTGCTAAATCTTAATAATACTTTGATGTTGATTGTTTTTATTAGCTATTAAATGTAATAAAAACTTTATGCATAAAAAATGTTGACATTCGCCCGCACTTGAGCCCCTAGGCACATGAGTCGCACTCTACATGCGCACCACGTCCCACCAGCCCAACCCCCTCCCTGACGCACGCGATGTCCTTTTTTTTTTTTTTTTTGCATGTGTCGGGAAGGGGGTTGGGCGGGTGAAGAAGCCTTGAAATTTTAATTGTTAAATTTCAACGGCCTTTTTAAATGCAGACAACTCTTACCTATAAAGGAGAGAAAGGGGAGATAACTCCCCACTCCCCACTAAGCCACTCCCCTTCCATGCAGGGGAGTTTTAATTAATTTAATTAATTAAAAAAAATTATATTAAATTTAATTAATTATCCTATATTTTTATTAATTCTTTATTTGAATCATATTCAAATGCACATCTTTTTCATAAACTATAGTTTTAATGGGAATCTCAGTCAAATTAATTTTAACTTATAGTTTTAATATGAATCCAATTCATATTAATTAAGTATATCTCTCGTATTATATAGTTTAATTTTGAATCTAATTCAAAATTAACTTTATATTATAATGTATCTATATACAGTATATTGAGTGTATATTATACAATTAACCTGTATTCTCTTATATAATTTGAACAATACAAATTATTTCAAAACTCCAAATCCTTGTTTTACTTGTTGTGAGCTAGTAGGGGGACCAAATGAACCTGCCGATTATAAGCTCCAATGATCCAAAATTAATTACTTAATACACACAACAATCGTAAGGAAAACCAAAATTATAGGTAGTGATGTTATCTTATGTTATCTAAAAACAAACAAAACCAATTACAACTCACATTAAAACGTCGTTTCACCGAGAAATTATTTTCATGGTAACTTCTCCATCTCCACCATTGATTTTCTTTAATACTTGAGGGAAAAAAAACTCTGTTTCTCCAAATTGCATCTATATTTAATGACCCATTTCAATAAGGACGCCATAGCTATGGAGAAAGGGAAAAGTGAAGGAAAAGGGAAGACAATTTGTTGAAAATGGCTCATTCCAATCCCAATCTTGGAGTCTTTAGCTTTATCCAAGTTTTTCTTTATCCTCTTCTTTTCTTCAACGTCGTTGTTTTGTTCACCATCATTTCACATGCAACATCCACAAATGATGTAATTTCCACCATTTGCTTGAAAACCAGAAACCCACAATTTTGTACAAGTGTGTTGAAATCTACAGGGAGCACAGACCTAAAAGGCTTAGCCACTTACACCCTCAATCTTGCCCATACAAATGCGGGCAATTCTCTCACCTTAGCCAAGTCAATGGCAAAAGTGGTGACCAATCCTCAACTTAAGAAACGATATTTGTCATGTTCTGAGAACTATGATGAGGCCATTGGTGACATTGAAAATGCTGAAAAGAATTTGGCCATTGGTGACTTTAATGGTGTTAATATTGCAACCTCCGCTGTCATGACAACGATTGATGACTGTCAAGATAATTTTAAGCAGCCGCCGACAGACAAGTCATCACTTTTGAAAAACGGAGAGACTCTCAATTATATATGTAGCATTATCTTAGTTATTTCTAATCTTCTCCCTCAACATGTGTAATAAAAAGGAAATTTTTGTATTTGGAAATTGTAATGGAGGAATAATATGAAGTTTTAAAGAATACAATGTTTGCTAAATCCTATTTATGCTTTGATGTTGATTATTTTTATTAGCTATTAAATGTAATAAAAACTTATGCATAAAAAATGTTGACATTCGCCCGCACTTGAGCCCCAGCCCAGCCCCTCCCCGACGCATGTGATTTCCTTTTTTTGTTTTTTGTTTGCACGTGTAGGGGAGGGGGTTGGGCGAGAGAGGAAGTCTTGAAATTTTAATTGTTAAATTTCAACGGCCTTTTTAAATGTAGACAACTCTTACCTATAAAGGAGAGAAAGGGGAGATAACTCCCCACTCACCACTAACTCACTAAGCCACTCCCCTGTCATGTAGGGGAGTTTTAATTAATTAAATTAATTAAAAACAATATATATTAAATTTAATTAATTATCATATATTTTTATTAATTATTTATTTGAATCATAATGCACATCTCTCTCATAACATATAGTTTTAATGTGAATCTCAGCCAAATTAATTTTAACTTATAGTTTTAATATGAATCCAATTCATATTAATCATTATTTGAATCTTATTCAAGTATATCTCTCATATTATATAGTTTAATTTTGAATGTAATTCAAAATTAACTTTATATTATAATGTATCTATATAAATATATTAATTGTATCTTATACAATTAACCTACATTCCCTTACATAATTTGAACAATTCAAATTCTTTCAATACTCCCGATCCTTGTTTTACTCGTTGTTGTAGGATCGTATGACACTAGAGGGGGTGAATAGAGTTACTTAATAAAATTTAAAACTTTTTGCTAAATTTAAATGAATTGATTTAAACTAAATAAATTTAGTTTAAACTAGTTTAATAAGAACTCTAAAATATGCAATGTAAACCCGAGACTTTCCTTGGATAATTTTCTCTTGTCACACATTGTAGGAAGTTGGATTTAAGTTATTGTGGTTTCATTGTTAGATTAAGTTGTTGGAATTTATTAATTTAAAAGAAGAAAGGAAAGAAAGGAAATAAAGGAAATAAAGGAAAAGAAAAAGAAAAGAAAAAGAAAAGAAAAAAAGGAAATTAAAAAAAAAAAAGAAGGCACTTTCGGTGCTTAAAAACCCACCATCGCTTAAGGTCTTCTCAGCCCATTTTCTCCATCTTTTTTCATCAAAACTTCAGAGCATTTGAGGGAGAGAGTGAAAGAAGAAGAAGAAGAAAAATATTTCTAGGGTTTGAGGTTGAAGAAGAGCGGAAATAGCTCAAGCAAAGGCAGCCATGACAGAATCTGGGTTCAACCTGCCTATCTCTTGTTTGTGATTCCGTTTGAGCTACATAGAAAGAACTAAGAGGTGAGGTCTAACTTTCTTGAAAGATAATCCATTTTCTAATAACTTTCATGAAGGAAGGTTGAGCTAAATCTGATGATAAGTCAATGGTTTTTGAAATGGAAAACAGAGCACAGAATTTTCGTGCAAACCAGGAGGATCTCTGGTTTTCTCTGGTTTTTCGAGCATTCTAGGGTGTCCAAGTTGAATTGGAAGCTCTATTTTGTATGGTTGGAAATCTGATTCAATTTCCTATAACTTTCATGAAGGATTTGTGAGCCAAAAATGACTAGAAGTAGGTTTAATTTCAGGAGACAGATAGAGGGTAGCAGAGAAGCTCGAATCTGTACCTGTTGTGTTCGGGGGATTGCTGGACAAATCTGTTGGGAATCACGTTTTCATTTCTTTAGGTAAGCTTTAGAGGGTTCCAAAATAAATAGTTTTATATATGGTACATTAATTTTGGTCAAGTATTGAGGTAGTTATGAGTGTGGGAAGTCAGGGTATTGAATCTGGAAAATCTGGAAAACAATTTGAAGTGCAATTTTAATTCAAATGTTTAGAATTCATGAGCATGTAAAGACAATACTACTTATGGTTCTAATGCTCGGTTTTGGTTGTTTGACAGGCCAAGAGGAAATAGGTCGAGTCTACAGACCAGGAAACTAGCTAAGACAGTGAGTGACAAAACAAATTTCGAAAATTATTTCCAAACGATTGTTCATGATTAGATGTTTTATATGTTTTTCTATGAATGATACATGATTTCTATGAATGGTTTCAAGCATAAGTTTTGAGCTTAGATTTTCTAATGAGGTTTATATACGAGCATGTGGTTAATGACTTTATGAAAAGTAGTTGAAATGATATCATTTAAAGTAAAGTATGTATTAGCAAGTACTGTTTAAAGATTTTCAGTTTTTCACGAGCAAGCTGAGTAAGCTTAAGTTTTACGAAAGATAATGATAAGCAGACATGTTTTAATGTTTTCATGTGATTTTCTGAGATTTCTATTGACTACATGATTGAGATATTGAGCCCGAGGCTATATGGTACCGTGTGCACACAGTTATATTACGTTGTTGACATTGAGTGTACTCCGTGACAACGATACTGTCGTGAGTGCTGGGCGGGCCCCACTACGACAAAGACGATGGGAGTGTTGGGCGGGCCCCACTACATCGTAGAGCTAGAAAACGTTGGTTGTACTGGGCATGCCCACACAACGTAGATCGATCATGTTAGTTAAAACGTTTGATATACTTGACATGCCTTGCTAGATTTTTAATGACGTACTTGCAAAGTATTTGAGTAAGCTTTTATCATTACACATTTATGTTTAACGCTTTGATTGAACAGATTTATACGTTTAAAGGTTTATCACGTGTTCTGCTTTCCGGGTTTACAGTTTTAAATTTAGTCACTCACTAAGCTTCATAGCTCACTCTTTCAAAATGTTTTCCCACTTTCCAGGTAGAGGTCGAGCTCCCGGTGCCTGATCAACTGCCGTAGTCTGCTAAAAGCTCCCAGATCGATTTTTAGTACGTGGGTGGTGTTGTACATCAAGTCTGTTTATATTGTAAATGTTTTGTAAGGATTGGATAATTGACGGTTTGTGTAAGTCCTAGAGGTCGTGGTTGTATAAACCAAGTTGAATATGTTTTTGGTTGTGATATCTAAATCAGGTTATTTTCCAAACCGAGTTATGTCAGGGCTACACCCCATGTATGTCTAAAGTTTTCAGGGTTTCCGCTGTGTTGCGTTACATGTAAAGTATTTTACATCAAAGATTAATATGTTTATCAGGTTTAACGTTTCAGTAGGGTCAACAGGGATCGTTATAGGAGGACGATGTCTTTGGCTTCGCGCCATCTCCCTGACTAAGCCAGCACTAATTTACTTTGTAATACAGCTGATTTTCTTAAAAGCACAGTTAATAGCAATTATTTTAGAAGCTACAGCAACCCCAAACTAAGCCTTAGTCGATTTTGATGGTTTAATTTTGAGAAGTTGTCCAAAGACACCTCAGCATAAAAAGAAATAAAGAAAAACGATAATTTGAGGGAGAAAGAAGAGATAGAGACTAACTATGAGGAGAAGAAGAGAATTAAAAAAGGAGAAGGGAGAAAGATTTGAAGCGAGAAAAGAAGGGAAAAGAAAAGAAAAATGGAAGCTTGGTGAGCAAGGGGGAAGAAGAAGAAATAGAGGGAGAGAGAAGGGGAAAGAGAGAAAAAAAAAAGTGAATCAGTGGTGAAGAAGATGGATGGAGAAGAGAGAGAGGAAAAGAGAAAGTAAAGAAGAAACAACACTACTCCATGCATCTATATTGTTGGTAAGTCCAACGTTTTTCATCTTTCTATTTTTTTTTTCTTTTTTTCTTTTTTTCTTTCTTCCTTTTTTTTCTTTTTTTCTTACAAATTTAAAATCCTCCTAATATAGATTTTTTTTTTAAAAAAAAAAAGACTTTAATTGAGCATCATTGGAAAAAAAGTACAACTATTTTTAGCAATCTTTGGATTAATTGAAGCGATCTTTTTACCAAAAAATTAAGATATTTTTCCAAACTGTCTTGTCTAAATTTAGGTATTTTGAATTACATTTTATATGTATATATAGGGCTCGTTTGATAACGTTCTTGTCTCCTGTTTCTTGTTCCCGTTTCTCATTTTTTAAGAAACAGACTTGTTTGATAACTCATCCCTGTTTCTTGTTTCTAAATTTTTAGAAACGTTTCTAAAAAAGTGGCCAAATTTGAGAAACTACAAAAAGTAGTTTCTCAAGTTCTGTTTCTGTTTCTTTTTTTATCTTTCATGCATTTATCCATATCTCCCTCCCATTCCTACACCAATCTCTTCTCTTCCTCTATTTTTTTAACCACTTCCTCGTCTTTTTTTTTTAATATTTTTCGTTATTTTGTTTTCTTTCCTTTTTAATTTTTTTCTTTTTCCTATTATTTCTTTCTCTTTCATTTTTTTTATTATTTATGTTATTTCTTTCTTTTTTCCCTTTTTTATCACCTTTGTCGATCTCTGACTATCGGTTGTCGTTGACCTCCACCGAGCAGCGGCCATCGTTAACCTCCGACTATTGGTTGCTGCCGACCTTCGCCAACTAGTCGCCACCGTCAACCTCCGACGATCCGCCATCGTCAACCTTCAACTACCGATAGCTGCCGACCTCCGTCAACCAACCGCTACTGTCGATCTCCGACTACCGGCCGCTGCCGACTTTCGTCGACCGACCGCCACCAACGACCTCCGACTACCGGCTACTATCGACTTCCGTCAACCGATCGCTACCGTCGACCTCCAACTACCGGGTTCGTTGCCAACCTCCGTCGATCAGCCACCATCATATCACCTCCGAATACCGGTCCCGACCGATCACTACCGTCGACCTCCGACGACCAGCCGCTTTCGACCTCCACCGACCGACCACCACTGTCGACCTCCGACTATCGGTCGTCGTCGACCAACTGCCAACGTCCACCTCCGACTATCGGTCATCGCCGACCTTCATCGACCGACAGCCATTGTCAACCTTCGACTATCGGTCACCACCGACAGCGACTGTCAACTTTCGACGATCGGCCGCTGTCGACCTCCGCTGACCGACCAGTGCAGATCGTCGTCGACCTTTGCCGACTGACCGCCACCGCCCACCTCTGACTACCAGTCGTCGCCGACCACTACTGTTGACCTCCGCTGACCAGCCTCTGCCGACCGACCGCTACCGTCGACCTTCAACTACCGACCTTCTTAGACCTCCGATTACCAGTTGCGGCCAATTGCTACCGTCGACTTCCGTCGACCCGTCGCTGACGACCTCCACTGACCGACTGCCACCGCCATCGTCAACCTCTGACTATCGGTGGCGACCGACCGCTAACGGCGACCTTTGACTATCGCGCCGCTTACCTCCGCTGGTCAACCGTCATTGTCGACCTCTGACTATAATTTTAATGTATGTTATTTATAATATTTATATTATATGTACCAAATTTTATTTCAACTAAAAATCAAGAAACGAGAAACAGTTATCAAACACATATTTGTTTCTGTTTCCTTTTTTAGAGAAACAAGAAACAAAAATAGTTATCAAACATGTTTCTGTTTTTAGTTCTTAAAAAACAAGAAACAAGAAACAGGAAACAAGAAACTAGAAACTAGAAACGGGAAACGAGAACGTTATCAAACGAGCCCATATAAACTCAATTTTCAAAAACAGAAAACCAAAAACGTAAATGGTTATCAAACGAAGCAAATAACCTAAAAACTAATGAAAATAACATCAAAACTTACCAATTACATTAACTAAGTTACTAAAGTTTCAAAATATTACAACAAAATTTATCTAAATCTTCTCAAAACTAATGAACACAACGTCTAAACCTCACCTATCTTGAACATAAATATTTAGGTTTATAAATAGATCCAATTAGAAGACAAATAATCAATTTTTTCTCTTTTTTTTTTTTAGTGCAAATAAGAAAAAAAAAGCAGGAAAAACAGAACAAAGAAATTAATGAGGGTCTTCAACCATGACCCTTTGTCTTCCTCCCACTCTGTCTCGATGAACAACATTTTGCGCCCAAATCAAGACTTCTTCAAGCCATTCTCCACTTCTTCAATTTCATCGAGCATGGATTGCTAAGGTGTACACGGCTTGGTTTGTCTTTTTGGAGGTTAGTAACCGTTCTTCTAGCTCTCCAATTTGCTAGTAATGCCGAATTTTATGAGTTAAACCCCAAATTTCTCTTTCATATGAATCTATTCCGTGAACCAGCTGCCAAACTATGAGGGAACCATATTCCATCCATATTGGGTAGATTTCTATGGATTTGGAAAATTCAACTCCTTCACGGATTGTTAAAGCCTCGACCATTTCTACTAATCCTATGAAAGGGCCATTTGATTGAGTTTCTGCCATGACTTCATCAATCTCGTTTTGAATGATTATGCCTCTTCCGATCTAGCCGGCTTTGACCAACGCATTAGTTTTCCCTTTGTAAGTATTCCTTTCCAGCCCCTTCCAATATATTCTCTCTGAGTTGCTGAGTTATTTGGATTTTTTTTGAAGTTGTTTCTGTTGTACATGTCGTGTTGGATTTCGATGTAAATGTTTAAAAGAAAGTGGTGGCTAGTTTGTCAAAGTTTCAAAACACACTTGCTTAAATTATGAATTTAATGTCCAGAAATTAAATTCGTAACTAGTGTGAACATGAACAACTTATGACTTTTTGTGTTCTGAAACTGTTGTAATTGCTCATAATTACAAAGTAAATGAATGATATCTGTTGTAAATACACATAAATACACTGTAATTACAGAGTATTTATTGTTTGTCTTTTTGTTTTTTTTCAGAGAGTTACTATTCGTATAACTATAAGTAGTAGTTGGTTTCTTCATTTCAGATTATCCCATTTTCGAGATTTCTAATCTTTTTCCTTATTTTCATTTTGGTTTTGTCGAGAGCAGGTATCCAAGAGTTCTACCAAATCGTGTAGCTCGAGGTTGTTGCTCTACGGAGTTAGTCGTTGTATCCTGCTGAGACAATCGTTGTAGTCAACTAATAACCTGTGCAAAGTGAATAATTTTCTTCAGGACAGTGCTTTAGTAGCGTGCCTCGACTACCAATCATCACATTCTTCTGTTGTATAGGTTATGTTCTCGTTTGATGTGGCTATCGTTGTCAACTAGATGATCTGACGACCATTAGAGCACTTTTGATCTTTTGATATGGTTTAATTATGATTTCTATAATTTTTGTTATGTATAGTGTCTGGAGATATATTTACTCTAATTTGTTTGTAGCAAATTGCATTGTAATATGTTTGCTAGTGTGCAACAGTTCTTATATTCAATGTATTTCCAACAATCTGAAGACAATTAATTGATTGATGGCTGCAAGTACCAACACTAATGTTTTTGCTCCTACCATGATGGGATCAACCATTACCAGAACTCATGTTGAAAAACCAAAGAAGTTCAATGGCGAGAACTTCAAAATATGGCAACAAAAGATGATCTTCAACCTCACTATGTTGAACCTTGCTCACATATTGAAGGAAGAGTGTCAATTAGTTCACAAGAATCCTGAAGCTAAAGATGATAAGAAAAAGAGGATGCACCCAGACATCCTATGCCACAATTACACTGTATTTGGTCGTGAAAACACTTTTTGGTAATGTTTATTGCAATGCCTAGAAAACTTCATAGTTTTTTATGAGAGGCATTGGCAAGATGTACAAGCTAAGAGATGTTATATGAAGAATTTCCTCTATGGAAATTCTTGAATTGATACCAATTTGGTAGTCAATCAAATAAAAGAATACAAATTATCATTAGTAGGTTGCAATGCGAGGAATCGGTCATGACCCATTCTAAGATGTTGTTGTGTTAACCAATTGTCTCATTTATGCAAGAACTCTTAAAAATTTCTCAAGCATATGTAAGAACATCTATATGGATATCTTGTGGTAAGACTCCATATTGAAAATGATAATAGAAAGGGAGATAAAGATCCACTAGAGTTTGAAGCCAAAACTCACGTTGTTGAAGCTTCAAGGAATGACAATGTAATTATTGTCATTAATAAGGTATTTATGCCCTTGACGCCAAAGATTTGTGGACTAATATTGGTGCTCCTAGGCACGTTTGTTGGAATCATTGTTTATCACATATGGTAAGCTAGATGGCAGGAAAATGCTTCAACTCTCTTTATAAAAGGCAAAGAGAAGGTCCTACTGAAATAGACTTTTGGAGATATAATTACCCCAATGATGTGTGACACATGCTAGAAGTTCAAAAGAATTAAAAACATATAGATCCAAACTTGTATTTGAGTCAGATAAATTTATTATGGTAGAGAGGGTATGTATGTGGAAAAGAGTAATCTGAATGATGGCATGCTTGAATTGAATGAATTGGCACAACTGTCAAAGAGTAATAATAATAATAACAACTCATCTATTATGTTGTTGAGTTGTGTGATGTATGACCTTTTAGGTTGAGACATTTTAATTATCATTCTTTATGTGGAATGGTAAGTTTAAGACGAGTAGCTAATTTTTGACATTGATAATAGACGCTGATAACTCTCCAAAAGGGAGTTATTTAGGTCTTATTTCTATAGTGATTTGTGTGTCATTTGTGCCAAATAGGTGTGCTTTTAGATGAATATTATGTATTTTATCATATTTAGAAGAATGTATACTTTGAAAGTTATTTTGCAGAGAAAATAATGCAGAGCGACTTGAGGGAGCAAATTCCATGATCCAGCAAAGCTAAGAGCAAGACTTGCCACGTGAGTTGCACGTGATTCATTAATGAGGTGGCGTTTTTTTAATCAATCTCGGATCTAGAAAGCTTGGAGAGCCCTCCAAGTGTAATCATTGACCTAATTAGGGTTGACTCCACTCTATAAAAGGAAGTAGCCGTCTCAAGTCAATTCATTCCAAGTTGGAGACTCACTTTCCATCTTTGGAAGCCAAATAAACGAGAAACTATTGGAGACTTCAAGAAGACCATCAACTACGTATTGCTGCAAGGGAATTAATCTTTTCTTGTAAAAGTCTTGTATTTATGGATACAAGTACGTAGATTGTGACGTTTGTTGCTTTTTATTCTATAAACTAAATTTACTTAGGTGTTGGTTAGGATCTATGTAATTGTCATACTTCATACTTTAGCAATTATATTGATTTGAGCATCTTGATTATTTGTTGTGTTTATTATTACTTTGTGTCCGCCTGGCCAGCCGGTATGAATATCATCTCTTAGTTTCAACGATGATTTAAGAGGTGTGTGACTTTTAATCACACTAGACCAACATGTGTTGGTGGACGCCAGTGACTGAGTTAGGGATAACCAGTTGCCTAGTGCTTGATCGGTAGAACGTCATTAGAGTTGAAACACATTCCAAAAAATCCAGAGTTCTGGGAGGATCCTGTTGATAAGACTACAAGATCCCGATTGGTTCACCTTTTGTTGTGCTTGCATATTACTTCCTTGGCCTCCCCATGAGAAGTTGGGGTGGTTGCGCCAACCTGGATTATAAAAGTTAGAATAAGGGTTATTCCTCTGATTACCTACAAAAAACACAAAAGTTGGATTGTTGGGGAAAAACTCGTAGTTGTGATCTTCACCACAATAGACACATGCTTCCTCTGCAACTTGGTTCACCACTGCAGCAGGCTCCGCAGCTGACGGCTGCTGATGACTAAACACTGTCACATTTTTAAGAGCGTTAGCTATCATTGCAAGATCAGCCCTAATGGTGGACACACCATCAACCTCTAGTCTTAACCTTTTTATTTGTGTCTCTAACATCCGACCACTGACAACTATTAGTAGATATTCTTTCTAACATTTCATGAGCTTCATTAAAAGTTTTTGCCAAAAGGGCCCCTCCAGCCGAAGCATCAACCATATCTTGGGTTGCTCCATTTAACCCATTGTAAAATGTTTCCATTTGAATACAATGTGGTAAACCATGGTGGGAAAACTTTTGCAAAAGCTCCTTAAACCTTTTCCAAGCCTCACTAAAAGTCTCATCCTCAAGTTGCCTAAACCCTACTATTTCACTCCTCAATTTAGCATTGCTATTTGGTGGGAAATATTTACTAAGAAATTTTTCCGCTAACTCATTCCATGTCCTAATTGATCCTGGAGCAAAAGAATTTAACCATGCCTTTGCCCCATCTCTAAGAGAATACAGGAACAAAGTTAATCTAAGGGCATCCCTAGGCACTCCCTGAATTACAAAAGAATCGCTAATGCCTAGAAAAGACTTAAGATGCAAATGAAAATCTTCAGATGCATGGAACTGACCCACGGTTTGCAACATCCGAAACATTACCGATTTCATTTCAAAATTTGTTGCCTCAATTTGAGGACGTGCAATCCCTGGATTTAACTCATCAAACATTGGAAAAGCATACGCTCGAATGACTCTGGCCCTATCGTTCGCTACCAAGATAGGATTCTCAGCCTTATTATTTTGTTGCTCATTTTGCTCCAGCGGCTGGTTTTGCTGCAGCAAACGATTATGTTGGGGGTTCGCTGGATCTCCAGGACCCTGCGGGAGACGCAACACGTTATCCATTTGATTTTCCTGTCTACGCTGCTCTCTCCTTCTTCTCCTAAATGTCCTCTCGATTTCTGGATCAAGCTCGAACCTTACCCTAGGCGGATCGCTCATGCACCAAACTCAGGCTTGCAAAAACAAAAGAAACAATCAAAAAGTTCTAGCACCAAACCACTAAAACACATACACAAAACAGATCAGATAGAAACTTATTCAAGTCCCCGGCAACGGCGCCAAAAACTTGTTGGGTCCCTAGAGTGAGTAAAAATACGATATAAAAAGACTCTAGAACTCTGTGCAAGTATACACAGTCCGCAACAAGTAATAAGTATTTATCGAATCCAAGGTCTGAATTAGCTTTCACTTTATCTATTTTGTTTAGTTTTTCAGTGGTTTCAAAAGTGGTAAAAATGATTGGTTTTTGATAAGATGTTGAAGCAAAAGAAATAACATAACAGAAAATAAACAAATAGGCAGACAGATTAGAAATAGGCGCTGGTCAGGATTTAGTAATTGTTTTAAAAGATGCTCTAGCAATATTATTGATCATGCAAAACTCTCGCAGTCTTGTTAGCGGATTCCTCTCGAAACTCTGGATTTTTTAGAATATGTTTCAACTCCAATGAGCACTACAGATCAAGCACTAGGCAACTGGCTATCCCTAGCTCAATAACTGGCATTCACCAATACACAATGATCTAGTGTGATTAACCGCCACACATTCTCTAAATCATCCCTGAAACTAGAGAGAGGTATTCATACCGGCTGGCCAGGCGGGCATAAAATAGAAATGAACACAACAATTAATCAAGATGCATCAAATCAATATTTATTACTAGAAATTAAGCACATCAACTACATGTTCCCTAACCAACGCCTAAAGCTACTTAGTTCATAAAGTGCATAGAGACACACGCTACAATCTGAGTAAGCATATCCACAATCACAAAATAATACAAGAAAATATTAATTCCCTTGATCAGCTTGCAACTGATGGTCTTCTTGTAGGTCTCCAATCTCTCTCCTTTATTCGGCTCCCAAAGGTGGAAGTAAACTTTCCAAGAGTGGAATGTTCGTCCCAAGGATTGAATGAATTTGACTTGGGCGACTATCTCCTTTTATAGAGTGATAGGAGGATTGAATTAGGTTGACCTAGACACGTGGATGGCTCTCCTTGCTCCTTTATCCCGAGAATAGCTTAACAGAATCCAGTTCAGCAAATTGGCTAACGAGCTGTGACCTGGAAGTTTTGCTCCCGGCTTTGTTGCAGCACAGAATTTGCTCCCTCAAGTCGCTCAGCAATAGATTCTGCACAAAATAACTTCCAAAGCATCCACTCTTCCAAATGGGTTAAACACATATACTATCTATCTAAAAGCAACTCTTATTAAGCACAAAAGACACACAAATCACTATAGAAATAAGGCCTAAATAACTCCCTTTTGGAGAGTTATCACTTAGCAAGAAAGATGCAAACACATTTATATGGAAAAAGGCATGAAATAATGGAGTGAGACTTGTCATCTAATAAGGTGGCAAACTCTCATGATTTGAATTCATGCATATTGCTACCTTAAATGAAATTGATTTTGTAAAATAAAATCAATTTTCATAATCAATTTTGTTTTAAAAAATTAATTTAACTAATTAATTTTAAATAAGAAAATTAATTTCATTAATTAATCAAACATTTCAATCAATCACAATTTAATTTAATATCGTATATCAAATTAAATAGTTTCACCAATTCCAATCTCTCTCAAAACCAATACGAATCACTATTCATATTAAATTGAAATACGTACCATATACATATTTGTAATATTTAAATCTTCTTTAAATATTTGCAACTCTCTAATTATAGTTCAACTCATAATTAAATTATTACGTCAATAATATCGTATATAATTAACGTTAACACCCTATATCGAATTTGAACGTTTCAAACTCTTCCATCACACTGTTCTAAGGTTTAGTTCGTATGAGCTAGCAGGGGGACCTAATTGACCTACAGACCATGGGCTCCAAAGATTCGAGAATAACCGGCTAAACTCATTAACCTAGTTATTCAATATTTGTTAACTACTGGAACACTACACTATAGCTTGTAATTGCACTCCCCTCACTGTAGATATATTTTTGTCCACTCAATATAACCATGATTAGTATGTCAACCCTTCACAGGTTGTTCATAACTACAGTCGAGTCAAATGTCTGTTTTACCCCTGAAGTTACTTATTGTTGCTTAAGTCCCACTAATCCTCTAGTAAATAATTTGTTTATGGTCCGACCATTAAACAAAAGTTCCTCTCGAGCCAGGAGAGGACGACGCACCTTTGTTCAAGACTTGGAGTCAGCACTTAAGGGAACAACCGGTACTATCCCTATAGACGAGTAGGAGTGAATTCCATCTCACAAGACTATATCCTCAGCTATCTACCCGGTCTTATCCCCAAAATGGTAGGCTTATTGAGTCGGCAATGATAAACCACTATCACCATGCAAATCAAAGGATAATCCCAAATAAATAGGAATTCATAGTTAGCTCAGGATTAAGATCGAGTTACCTAGGTCATCGCATGAAATAGTCAGTTTCAACAGTAAACGACGTTATAAAGTGAAAGTGACTTGTTTCGCAGTCTGATCTTATGCAAACTCATTGCATAGGATGCCTCCACTCGCATGTCTCCATATGAACGATTCAAGATCACATTGTTTGTATAAATACAAAGTGGGTCGCATCTCATAGTGTCCCTAGGATAAGGTACCCAGTTTTATCCCTATACTATAGACCGTTTTGGCTATTACTCGAACTTGATCCACTTTTATGTCTCCCACATAAAGTTCAAGTATTCATATCATAGTCAGGGGTTCTAGTTTATTGGATTTGGGTTATATAATGCAAAATAAAACAATCATTCAATATTATCTTATTTGAAAAACCTCAATAACGCTTTATTAGTTATCATTAACTTGTTACATTTACTATCCATGAGTTTTAGGACATAAAACCTAATAGTTAGACTCCTTGAGACTCTTCTCACCAACTTTTACACTTTTAAGGCTTGGGTCAAAGAAAATTTACTCATAACACAATTATTTTCACAAGGAATGAGCTAAAAATAAGGGGCAAATATATACATATTTGACACTTATCACACCCCCAAACTTAACTCATTGCTTTTCCTCGAGCAATTGCAAATCAAAATGTCAAAGATAAAAAATTTGAAATCAAGTAAACATGCATCTTAAAATAGTTTTCTAAAAAATTCGCCTTTTAGGAGAGGTTTCTACTCTAGTGTCGGTCATAACTTCTAAGTCTTCTAGGCATAAATATTTTAATCTTTCTATTTCAAAGCAAAACTCTTCCTAATTCACTCTAACCAATATGTTTAAACTACTTAAGCTAATTCTTTTTAGTTTTGAAAACTAATCTTAAGGAAATGAACATACAAGGGTTTTTTTCTTCTCTATCTCCCCCAAACTTATTTGTCTACTAGGGCTCTTTTATTCTGTCTTTCTTTTTCCCTTGTACTTTTCTAGAGAACATCCTTGCTATCTCCTTCACCCTCGTTCTAGCTTATCAACACTTTTTGGTGAAGATATCTAGCTACGAGCAAAGGTCACAAACTTGGATTAATACTCACTTCCGTAAGTAGTAAACCTTTCATGCAGTGGCAAACCATGAGTGTCATGATTGTCCCTGGTTACTCAGTAAACTCTAGGAAGGAAGAGTAGCTTTCCGTTTTTTTTATTATTTATTTTTTTTTTTAACAAAATGATTTTATAGAGCTCATATTTTGATATCTAACAGCAAATTTACACAAATAAGCTTGTTATTGAAAAATGAGCTTAACATGAGGCTTTTGCTTTCAAAACATAAAGACTAAACTCTCCTATATATTGTGCTAGAATGGTTAAACATGAGGAAGTTTAGACTTAGGAAAATTTTGTAAAGAGAAAGACTAATGGAAAACCTATGACTAGAAAACAAATAGGTTATGATGGTGGCACTTTGGAGATAGAAATATGCTCTATTTATCCTCATTAATGACTTAAAAGGAAAACACCAATAAGAGAATGTTTACAAGAGTTGGTTTTTGAGATATTTTGGATGCATAGCAAAAAATACAACAAACAACTTTTGTTTCTAAACCTCTGAACAAAATCACTACTAAGCATAAAACTACCAACAAACCAACACTAAACTAAAAAAAAAAACATAAAAGAAATTAAGCTAACAACACTAAGCTAAAATAAGCTAAACAACAGACTCGCCTAAAATAGAAACTAAACATGCTGGAATTTTAAAATTAAAACAGTAAATGATAAATAGAAAAAAAAAATGTTGAAAATTTGAAAAATAATGCAACTAATAGTACAGGGGTTCTAGAAACTCCCATAATCCTCCTTGGACGAGTCGTCTTCTTCTTCATCTTTAAATTCAGGTTGTTCCTGAGGCAGCAGGTCGTTTAGAAATTCAAGGAAGATAAAAGCAATGTTTGGGGTGATTGACAGATAAAAATCCTTTATGGACTCGTCCCTCTCCTTAGTATAGGTCCAATATGATGTGAGATGCTCTTCTATGTGGTCTAACTTCTTAACGGTGAAGTTGAGAGGCTCTAATGATGGTGTTGACCCTAAAACGAGTGAGACAGTGGGTGGATGTGAGATGGCTGCAGGTTTCGGTGGAGGAGTAGCCTAAGAGGTTGAGGCTTTGTCTTTCATTTGTGTGTTGAAGTACTTCAACCTTTCAACTAGCAGGAGATCGATGGTTCAGTCGATAGAAGTGTTGTTCCTCTTCTTTTCCAGGAGCAATATTTGCCCTCTAACAAAGCTGTGTGATGAGCGACCCAAAGAAGAGTTTGCCCACTCTCTTCCTCCCATAGGAGAGGATCTCTCTTGATCTTTTTCTCTTGTAGTGGAGCTTTGAGCTCAAACTTTTAGTGCAAAGTGGTTTCAACTATATATACAATGCTTAAGTTGGATTGTTGTATCCTGGAGGGGATAGGCTAGTGAAGATCTGTTGTACTAGTGGTTGATAAATAAATGAATTATATACCGCAGAGGCCTTGAATCTCCTTAAAAGAGAGTGAGCTACTCATGTCTCACCTAATTATTTAGGTGTTTCTTTCTCAGTATTTACTCTATTTTCCTCTGTTATTTTTAATTTCCCCAACACTTTTTCATTGAATTCATTTATTAGACTTTGTTAACTCTTAAAATTGTAATTTTTTTTAGTTCAACAACATTTTGATGTGGGGGTTTCGAACCTCAAACCTCTTGGTTGAGGGTGCATGCCAATTACCGTTGAGTTATGCTCACTTTGGCTTAAAATCATAAATTTGTTATTTTAAAAAAAATCATAAATTTGTTGCACTACAAAATATTGTAAACTTTATTGATGAAGTTGGTTTTTCTTTTATTTAATTACTAATAGAAAAGTTAATAAAACAAGTATATTATTTACAGGTGGATGAAGGGAAATAATATAAATTATGGACTTGATATTTAACTACATAGATAGTTTTAGTAATTTATGTAAAAATAATAGGAAAATTGCAGTGGGTGGCAAATTGGACCAAATTAATAGCAAATATAGCACCATGTAAAAAAAATTGCAAATATAGCAAAATCTATCGGAGTCTATCTGATAGACTTCGATTATCAGAGTTTATCAGCGATAGACTCTAATTAATCAGAATCTATCAGTCTACTGATAGACTCCGATTATTTAGAGTCTATCAGTGTCTATCGCTGATAAACTATGGTTAATCAAAATCTATCAGTGTCTATAAGTGTCTATCAATGTCTATAAGTGTCTATCAGTGACTAACACTGATAGACTTTGATTAATCGAAGTCTATCAGCGATAGACACTGATATACTTTAAATAATCAAAGTCTATCAATGATAGACACGGATAAAATCCGACAACAGCTTTTTGGTCTTGTACAACTAATTTTGCTATATTTTCAATTAGTTTGAAACTGTGCTATATTTGCTATTAATTTGGTCCAATTTGCCATCTATGCAACTGCCTAAAAATAATAAGTAAATTGGAGTAATTTTTTTTTTAGTTCAACAACACTTGGAGTAGAGGGTTTCGAACCTCTAACCTCTTGGTCTAGGGTACATGCCAATTAACATTGAACCATACTCACTTTGACAAGTAATTTGGAGTAACTTATCGGGGTGTAATCAAGTTTGATAGGAATTTAATCTCTCCCAATAAGATCATTTTATTTAGTTTAGAAAAGAGAAAGACCATTTATAAGTGGCAATAACTGATTTGGTTGCATAGATTTCGGTTGATTTTTTAGAGATAGAAAACAAAAACAAACAAAACCAATTACAACTCACATTAAAAGGTCGTTTGTCCGATAAATTATCTTCCATGGTAACTTCTCCATCTCCTCCATTGATTTTCTTTAATACTTGAGGGAAAAAAAACTGTTTCTCCAAATTGCATCTATATTTAATGACCCATTTCAATAAGGACACCATAGCTATAGAGAAAGGGAAAAAGAAAGGAAAAGGGAAGAAAATTTGTTGAAAATGGCCCATTCCAATCCCAATCTTGGAGTCTTTAGCTTTATCCAAGTTTTTCGTTTTCCTCTTCTTTTCTTCAACGTCGTTCTTTTGTTCACCATCATTTCACATGCAACATCCACAAATGATGTAATTTCCACCATTTGCGTGAAAACTAGAAACCCACCATTTTGTACAAGTGTGTTGAAATCTATAGGGAGCACAGACCTGAAAGGATTAGCAACTTACACCCTCAACCTTGCCCATTCAAATGCTGGCAAATCTCTCACCTTAGCCAAGTAAATGGCAAAAGTGGCGACCAATCCTCAGCTTAAGAAACGATATTTGTCATGTTCTGAGAACTATGATGAGGCCATTGGTGACATTGAAAATGCTGAAAAGAATTTGGCCATTGGTGACTTTAACGGTGTTAATATTGCAACCTCCGGTGTCATGACAACGATTGATGACTGTCAAGAAAATTTTAAGCAACCGCCAACAGACAAGTCATCACTTTTGAAGAACGGAAAGACTCTCAATGATATATGCAACATTATCTTAGTTATTTCTAATCTTCTCCCTCAACATGTGTAATAAAAGGCGACTTTTGTATTTGAAAATTGTAATGGGGAAATAATATGAAGTTTTTAAGAATACAATGTTTGTTAAATCCTAATAATGCTTATCTAAAAAAAAATCCTAATAATGCTTTGACGTTGATTATTTTTATTAGCTATTAAATGTAATAAAAACTTGTGCATAAAAAAAATGTTGATATTCACAACTAATTTGAAAATGCTTTGAAGTTTTTATTGTATCTTACACAATTAACCTGCATTCCCTTATATAATTTGAACAATTTGAATTCTTTCAAAACTCCTGATCCTTGTTTTACTCGTTGTGAGCTAGCAGTGGGACCTAATGGACCTACATATTATAAGCTCCAATGATCCGAAATAAATTAATTAAGACACACAAGATTCGTAAAGAAAACCAAAATTATAGGTAGTGATGTTATGTATATGTTACGTTATCTGGAGTAGTTTATGTTTATCTATATATAGTTTGTGAGAGTATGGTACTTTATAGCTCAGTTATGACTTGGCAGCACACGTGTATCATCTCATCCCCATCAGCTTTATTTTTAAATGAGTCATATATATATTTCTTTGCTGTAAGAATTCTGTTATAAAATTATTCCCGGCTTGTGATTTTTCGTGGGTCACTTTCAGGTGGTTGGGTCTGAGTAATATAACAGAAAAGAGTGAGCCAGGGATGAGTGTGAGTGAGAGAACCAATTGTAGAGAGTAGAGAGTGTGTGAGGTTTTGGGGAGCTGAGTATTTTCTCTGTATTATTCTCAAGTTTATACTGTGTGGTGATTGAAGAGATGAATAAGATGAACAGCTGTTGTGTGAGTGTTTCCCCGTGGATGTAGACCACAAGGTTGAACCACGTAAATTCTCTGTGCATTCTTCTTTCTTTTCCCTTTAATTTGCTTTAGTTGGATCGTTTTGTTCTGGGTTGCCTTCTTATCTTCACAACAAGTGGTATCAGAGCTGGCATTACAATTTCAGAAGAAGAATTTTAGGTATTCGTTCTGAGTTGTAATCGATTCAGAGCCATCATCTACTTCAATCAGGTAAGAGCGGTAGATTTGGAAATCGACTCTTAGCTTGGCCATGGTAGCACGATTCGAAGTGGAAAGGTTTGATGGAAAGGGCGAATTTGCTCTTTGGAGGGAGAAGATTAAGGCGTTGTTGATCCAACAGAAAGCGGCAAAAGCTCTTGAAGATCCCGTGAGTCTTCCACCGACTATGACAGAGAAAGAGAAAGAAGAGATGAATGATATAGCATACAACACAATCATCCTATACCTTGGAGACAATATTCTGAGGCAAGTTATTGGAGAGAAGACATCTATAAAGGTATGGGCTAAACTTGAGAAGATGTTTATGGGTAAGTCTCTTCCAAATAAAATTCTTATTAAGGAAAGGTTTTTTGGTTTTCATATGAGTCCATCTAAGAGATTAGAGGAAAATTTAGATGAGTTCTCGAAAATTTCCATGGATTTGACGAATATAGGAGAGAAAATTGATAATGAAAATCATGCTGCCATTTTATTGAACTCACTTCCTGATTCATTTAAGGATGTTAAGTCAGCCATTAAGTATGGCAGGGATAGTTTGACGCTTAACATTGTTTTGGATGCCTTAAGGTCTAAGGATATAGAATTAAGGCAAGAGAAGAAGGAAAGTGAGGCTCTACAGGTTCGGGGTAGACCGGATAATAAGAGACAGCAGAGATCAAACCGTGGAAAATCAAGATCCAAATCGAGAGGGAGAAGAGACACGAGAAAATGTTATTACTGCAACAAAGAGGCGCATATCAAGCGGTTTTGTTACAAGCTGAAGGAAGATAATAATAAAAGGAAAACTGATGATAAAAATGATGGAGAAGATAAGGCTAATTTGACTTATGGTTATGAATCTGCTGATGTGCTTATTGTTGCAGATAGTATGGATACTGAGAGCTTGATCCTTGACTCGGGATGCACCTTTGATGTGCAATTTGCTTACCGCAAGTGTACGGGTCAAGTAATAATATAGTGTTTTCGTGTAAAACGAGTGTCGTCCTCTGGATTGGTTTTTTAGCAAATTAAGTATCGCGAATACTTTTGTTCAATTTTATTTAGAGAGAAAAACTCAATGATAAAGATAAATCTAAAGACAAAAAGCATAAAATAAAAGTGGTGACTCAAATGGAAAGATTCTTAGGGAATTGATTTCATTGATTAAGATTGATGATTAATTAATTGGATGAATTTAGCATGCAATTATTCTACCAAGTCTAGGAACCTTTTATCACAACTATCTCTCCAGAGCATAATTGATTCTCATGGATGCAACCAACTTGATATCCCTATCTAAGTTCATTAACATGCAAGGCTTTGAGTTTAGTTCTTCAAGCAACTTCTAAAGTTATTCCAAATCCCGTCACAAACTTAGAATTTCTACTTTAGTCATGCAATTAAATAAAGTAAGTCTTAGGCCAAATCCCCTCTCCCGAGCAAGATTCAACACTCAAATCATTCAACTAGTAATCAAGTAATTGAAAGCATTTAACCATAATTGCATAGGTAAAATAAATGCATATTCATACCACAAGTCAATCCAACAAACTAAAACAACTACATCAATCCCTAAGACAAACAACTAGTAACTCATAGTCTTTAAACTAAAAACACTAATTGAAAGAAAAGCCATAAAAACTACAAAAGGTAAGGGAAAGAGAAAAGAAAACTCGAATCCGTCGAAACCGGCACGTCCCTGTCACGATCTCCACGACTTCTCGCTTGATTCCTGCTCCTTGGCCTTGCTTTAGCTCCCACCAAAGGTCTCTAGTCGAAATTAGGGCTAAAATCTAACCAATTGGGCTCCCCAAATCCGTAGCTGAAAAGAGGAATTTATAGAAAATCTGGCGACAGCGTCGAGACGCTTTGGGCAGCGTCGCGACGCTGGTCCTAGCATCGCGACGCTATGAATTTTTTTTTTTTTTTTTTTTATAGATTGAAGCCTCCATTTGACTCTAATGGCTGAATTAATCTTCAAGCACATACTTCCTACAAATAAAACATAAAAATGCATAAATTTGGGCAAATAATTGTAAAAGACTAGCTTAATTAATCAGAGAAAAATAGCTAGCTATGCTCGCTATCAACCTTCCATATGACATCACACAAGCACTACTTCTCAGACTTTGAACCCGTGACAGGAAGGAAGGTGATCATGGGAAATGACCAACAATGTGAGGTTCAAGGTATAGGAACTGTCCATCTCAAGTTGCACGATGGCATGGAGAAAACTCTCACTCAAGTCAGGTATGTGCCCCATCTTAAATGGAATTTGATTTCTCTTGGCATGTTAGATAAGCAGGGATGTACATATAAGTCCACAAATGGAACTCTTACTATTTCCAGAGGTTCTATAGTTTTGATGAAAGGAAAGTTAATAAATGGACTATACATACTGGAAGGTGAAACTATAAGCGATGAGGCTTATGTAGCTAATAGCCAAGAAAAAGACCTAGCTAGCAGTTGGCATCAAAGCCTAGGACATGTTTCTGAAAGGGGGCTGGTTGAGCTAAATAAACAAGGTCTTTTAGGTAAAATCAAGTTAAATTCTCTAGAACAATGTGAACACTGTATTTTAGGAAAGGCAACAAGGGTGAAGTTTGCAAATGCAGTCCATACAACAAAGAACAGATTAGACTATGTTCATATGGATTTGTGGGGGCCTACACGAATAGAGTCGGATGGGGGAGCTAAATACTTCTTTTCTATTGTCGATGATTTTTCTAAAAAAGTTTGGATCTATATGCTTAAACATAAGAGTGATACCTTCTCTAGATTTAAAGAATGGCTCAACCAAATTCAAAACCAAACTGAAAGGAAGGTTAAAACCATTCGAACTGATAACGGTCTCGAATTTCTAAGCCATGAGTTTAGTAACCTGTGCAAGAGTCAAGGAATAACAAGGGATAGAACCGTTCGTTTCATTCCTCAACAGAATGGCCTAGCTGAAAGGATGAATAGGACCATTATGGAGAGAGTGAGGTGTATGTTGTCTTCATCACAGTTGCCTAAAAATTTCTGGAGTGAAGCGGCTATGACAGCATGTTATCTCATTAATAGATGTCGATCTTCAGCCCTTGGTATGAAAACACCACCGGAGAAATGGACCGGGCATGCACCCAATTTGGAACACCTTAAACCATTTGGATGTGCTGCATATGCACATATAAATCAAGGAAAGCTTAACTCAAGGGCAGTAAAGTGTGTTTTCCTTGGCTACCCAGAGGGAATAAAAGGGCACAAGTTGTGGACTCTTGAATCTGGGCATCCAAAGTGTTTCATAAGCCGAGATGTGGTGTTCAATGAAACAAAAATGCCATATGCTGATCGAGAAAAAGAAACTGTACAGGGAGGTTCTACAGAGGGTCAGATTGGCAGTACAAAAATTGAGGTGGAGTTAAACAGAGGAGGAAACTTAGAGGAAAACACTCAGACTTCGATTGAGCACTCAGAAGCTCAACAACAAGCAGCAACACCAACTACATCAAATATTCAGAGTTACAGTCTAGCAAGAGACAGAGAGAGGAGGATAATCAGGCCTCTAGCAAGGTACCTTGATGAGGATTTGGTTTCATTTTCCCTGACAGCAACACCAAATCTATTTGATGTAGAACCACAGACATATGAAGAGACGTTAGAGTCAAAAGATTGCAATAAATGGCTAGCTGCTATGTCTGAAGAGGTAAACTCTTTGAACAAGAACCATACATGGATACTTGTGGACAGACCGAGGGATAAAGCAATCATTGACTGTAAATGGCTATTTAAAGTGAAGCCAGGAATTGAAGGTGCTGAGGATCCTAAATATAAAGCGAGGCTAGTAACAAAAGGATATACTCAAAGAGAGGGTATCAATTTTAATGAGGTGTTTTCTCCTGTTGTTCGTCACACCTCAATCAGAATTTTACTCTCTTTGGTTGCTACATATGATATGCAGTTAGAACAAATGGACGGGAAGACAGCTTTCCTCCATGGAGACTTAGAAGAGACATTGTATATGCATCAACCTCTAGGGTTCATAAAATGGGGCAGTGAACAAATGGTATGTCTCCTCAAAAAGTCATTATATGGACTTAAACAGTCACCACGTCAATGGTACAAGAAGTTTGATACATTTGTAACAAGCGTGGGATTCTCAAGAAGTCTTCATGATAGTTGTGTATACTACAAGGAGGTAAGTAGCTCAAACTTTCTTTACTTGTTATTATATGTTGATGATATGTTGATAGCATGTCAAGATAGTTCAGAAATTTGCAAGTTAAAAGAACAATTGAGCTCTATGTTTGAAATGAAAGACTTAGGATCAGCTAAAAGAATTATTGGCATGGAAATTTGTAGGAATAGAAAGGAAAAGAGTCTGTTTGTTTCGCAAAAACAGTATATTAGAAAGGTGCTTGAAAGATTTGACATGATGAATGCTAAATCAGTTATTTTACCATTAGCACAACACTTTAAGCTATCTAAACAGCAATGTCCTCAATCGGATGATGATATAGAAAGCATGAAAAATATACCATACTCCACTGCTGTTGGTTGTCTAATGTATATAATGGTCTGTACACGCCCGGATTTAGCACATTCCTTGAGTGTTTTAAGCAGATTCATGTCAACACCTGGAAAGACTCATTGGAATGCTGTCAAATGGGTCTTGAGATATCTAAAGGGTACAATGGATCAAGGTTTGATATATGGGAACAAACCTAAAGTAGAGTCTGAATTAATAGGGTATGTGGATGTTGATTATGCAGCAGATCTAGATAGAAGAAGATCAACATCAGGTTATGCTTTTACACTAGATGGAAATATAATCAGCTGGAAGTCCACCTTGCAGTTTGTGGTAGCCTTATCTACCACTGAAGCCGAATACATTGCCCTGTCAGAAGGATTAAAGGAAGCCATATGGTTGAGAGGAATTGTGTCTGAATTATTAGGGAGATCAGTAAAATGTGAGCTGAAATGTGACAGTCAAAGTGCAGTGCAACTATCCAAGAATCATGTCCATCACGAGCGGACCAAGCACATTGATATCCGACTCCATTTTCTGAGGGACACACTGAACCAAGAAGACTATGAACTTACTAAAGTTCACACAGATTTGAATGGTGCTGATATGCTGACAAAATCCGTAAGCAAGAGCAAGCTGGACTTTTGCAAGCGACTCTTGCAGACTGAAAATGGCTAACACATAGCCATTGAAAAGGGAAGCCTCATACAGCAGCAGATCTGAATCATTATGCCCTGATCCTTCAAGTACCAAGGTGGAGATTTGTGAGAGTATGGTACTTTACAGCTCAGCAATGACTTGGCATCACACGTGTATCAGCTCATCCCCATCAGCTTTATTTTTAAATGAGTCATATATATATTTCTTTGCTGTAAGAATTCTGTTATAAAATTATTCCCTGCTTGTGATTTTTCGTGGGTCACTTTCAGGTGGTTGGGTCTGAGTAATATAACAAAAAAGAGTGAGCCAGGGATGAGTGTGAGTGAGAGAACCAATTGTAGAGAGTAGAGAGTGTGTGAGGTTTTGGGGAGCTGAGTATTTTCTCTGTATTCTTCTCAAGTTTATACTATGTGGTGATTTGAAGAGATGAATAAGATGAACAGCTGCTGTGTGAGTGTTTCCTCGTGGATGTAGACTGCAAGGTTGAACCACGTAAATTCTCTGTGCATTCTTCTTTCTTTTCCCTTTAATTTGCTTTAGTTGGATCGTTTTGTTTTGGGTTGCCTTCTTATCTTCACAACATAGTTGTTAGAAAAAAAGGGTCTGGATTCATTAAAAAAGTTTTAGAGAATAAAAATATGTCACACCAGAAAATTTATAGGAGTTTGTGCCTATAGAGAAAATATTTTTTTTAAAAAAAATTCATATTATTCCACTATGACTAGGGTTGTTTGTCGGTCGGTCAGTATCAATTTTGAGAAAAAAAACCAATCTATTGACCAATCAGTTGATTTTGATGGTTTAATTTTGAGAAGTTGTCCAAAGACACCTCAACATAGAAAGAAAGAAAGAAAAACGATAAAAAATTTAAGGGAGAAGGGAGAAAGATTTGAAGCTCAATAGGAGAAAAGAAGGGAAAAGAAAAGAAAAATGGAAGCTGGGTGAAGAAGAGGGAAGAAGAAGAAATAGAGGGAGAGAGAAGGGGAAAGAGAGAGAGAAAAAAAAGTGAATTAGTGGTGAAGAAGAGGGACAGAGAAGAGAGACAGGAAAAGAGAAAGTAAAGAAGAAACAACACTACTCCATACATCTACTGCAGGTAAGTCCAACGTTTTTCATCCGTATATTTTTTTTTCTATTTGTTTTTTCTTCCTTTTTTTTCTTACAAATTTAAAATACTCCTAATATAGAATTTTTTTTTTTTTAAAAAAAAGACCTTGAATTAAGCATTAGTGGAAAAAAACGTACAACTATTTTTAGCAATCTTTGGATTAATGAAAGAGATCTTTTTACCAAAAAATTAAAATATTTTTCCAAAACATCTGGTCTTAATTTAGGTATTTTGAATTACATTTTATATGTATATATATAAACTCATTTTTAAAAAATAGAAAACCAAAAAATCAAAAGTAAAAAACATAAATGGGTATGAAACGGAGCAAATAACCTAAAAACTAATGAAAACAACATCAAAACTTACCAATTACATGAAAACTTAACCAAGTTACTAAAGTTTCAAAATATTACAACAAAATTTATCTAAATCTTCTCAAAACTAATGAACTCAACGTCTAAACCTCACCTATCATGAATATAAATATTTAGGTTTACAAATAGATCCAATTAGAAGACAAATAATCAATTTTTTCTCTTTTTTTTTTTTTTTTTTTTTGAGTGCAGATTAGAAAAAAAAGCAGAAAAAACAGAACAAAGAAATTAATGAGGGTCTTCAACCATGACCCTTTGTCTTCCTCCCTTTCTGTCTCGATGAACAACATTTTGCGCCCAAATCAAGACTTCTTCAAGCCATTCTCCACTAATTGCATCGAGCATGGATTGCTAAGGTGTACGCTGCTTGGTTTGTCATTTTGGAGGTTAGTAACTGTTCTTCTAGCTCTCCAATTTGCTAGTAATGTCGAATGTCATGAATTAAACCCCAAATTTCTCTTTCATATGAATCTATTCCGTGAACCGGCTGCCAAACTATGAGGGAATCGGTTTCCATCCATATTGGTTAGATTCCTATGGATTTGGAAAATTCAATTGCTTCACGGATTGTTAAAGCATCGACCATATCTACTAATCCTATGAAAGGGACATTTGATTGAGTTTCTACCATGACTTTACCAATCTCGTTTCAAATGATTATGCCTCTTCCGATCGAGCCGACTTTGACTGATGCATTAGTTTTCACCTTGTAAGTATTCCTTTCCAACCCCTTCCAATATATTCTCTCTAAGTTGCTGAATTATTTGGATTTCTGGAAGTAGTTTCTGTTGTACATGTCGTGTTGGATTTTGATGTAAACATGTGAAAGAAAGTGGTGGCTAGTTTGTCAAAGTTTCAAAACAGGTGCTTAAATTAAGAATTTAATGTCCAGAAATTGAAATTAAATTCGTAACGTAATGATAGCGCAAATTATTGAGCTATATTTTATGCTATTTTAGTGTTAGTCTCGAGTATTATTTGGCCACTTTTATGTCTATTTGGTTTAATTTTGTAGGAATCAGCTATTTCGATGGAGATTGAAGTTTTGGTGAATTAGTAGCAACAAAATAAATTGTATTGAAGAAACTTACAAAAGAGCATAAGGTTCAAGGCATTAATATAATAGGGTAGCGTTGAGACGCTACCATTGGAGAGTCTCAATGTTGGCCGCACTTTCAGGAGGCGCAAATTCAAGACAGCGTCAAGACGCTACCTCCACAACGTCTCGACGCTGCAGGCTTTCCGGAAATAATTAGGGCACCCATTGACAAAGCGTCGCGACGCTGTGTCCTTAGCGTCGCGACGCTGTCGCGCAGATTGGACAGTATATATTGTTTGCAATGCTGTTGACCAGGGGGAACCCTTTTGGAGAGAGAAACACGACTTTAGAGAGGGAAAAACGACCAGAATTTGGAGGAGACTAAGAGAGCTTGATTTTGGGAGCTTGGATCGTGAGGATCGTGATGGGAACGCGCGGGAATCACGGCTAGCGAGTTTAATCTTTCTCCCTTGTTTCTTGTACTGATTTTTAGCATGTATTGGACTAATTTTGATTGTATTTTTAGAGACATGAGTAGCTAAATTTCGTTTCTTAGGGGCTTGATGTAGCCATTAGTTTGTATGGATTAATTTACGGATTTTTTAGGATGTTTCGTAATGCGGTTTATTTATGCAATTGTATGCTTAGTGCTTATAATCTCTTGATCACAGATTGTATGTTCTTGTTTCTAAACTAATTGCTCGGGAGAGGGTAGTTTAGATTAGACTATCAATTGCATGACTTAGGTGATTCGTTAATCGGGAGATTTGGGATTGCTTGAGAAACCATTATAAGGATTGTTCTTTATGTTGGGTTTTATGCCCTAAAACTTGTAGATAGTGAATGTAACTGTTGACCGGATATTAATGAAATAATATTGATATATTTTTCCATTAATTATTATTAGTTATTGGGAAAAATACACTTTTGGTCCCTGAGGTTTGGGTTAAGTGACACTTGGGTCCCTGAGTTTTCAAACTCAACAAAAATACCCCTGAGGTTTGAGATAAGGAGCACTTTGGTCCCTGCCGTCAAATTTTCTGTTAACTTTTAACGGTTGCTGACGTGGCACTATTATTTTAATATAAAAAATTATTTTTGTTTTATTTTTAAATAAAAAATATTAAAAAATTAAAATATTAATATTTAATTAATTTTTTTTATTCTTTCTCTCTTTCTCTCTCATCTTCTTCTTCTCCATCTTCCTTCTTCTCCATCTTCTCCCTCCTCCTTCTTCTTCTTCCTAAGTCCGGCGACCAGCGGCCACCACACGCCGCCGCCGCCGGCCGCCGGCTGCCGGCGATTGATTTTTTTTTTCTTCTTTCTTCTTCTTCCCTTCTTTCTTCTTCTCTTCTTTTTCTTCAATATTTAAAAAAAAAATAGAAAAGGGAGGGAGGAGGGACCTCCCTCCTCCTCCATTTTCGGCCGGAAACGGAGGAGGAGGGAGGTCCCTCCTCCCCGAAAATGGAGGAGGAGGGAGGTCCCTCCTCCCTCCCCGTCCAGATTTGGACGGGGAGGGAGGAGGGGCCTCCCTCCCTATTTTTTTTTTTTTAAAGAAAAGAAGAAAAATGGGGAAGAAAAGAGAAGAAGAGAAGAAGAAGAAGAAGAAGAAGAAAAAAAAAACAGTCGCCGGCGACCGCCGGCGGCAGCGGGCGGCGGCGGGCGGCAGCGGGCGGTGGCGGCCGGTCGTCGGAGTTAGGAAGAAGAAGAAGGAAGATGAAGGATATGGAGAAAGAGAAGAAGAAGAAAGAGAAAGGGAGAAAAATAATAAAAAAATAAAAAAATATTAATATTTTATTATTTTATTATTTTTATTTTAAAAAATTAAAAAAAATAATTTTTTTATTAAAATAATAGTGTCACGTCAGCAACTGTTAAGATTTAACAGAAAAATTAACGGCAGGGACTAAAATGCTCCTTATCTCAAACCTCAGGGGTATTTTTGTTGAGTTTGAAAACTCAAGGACCTAAGTGTCACTTAACCCAAACCTCAGGGACCAAAAGTGTATTTTTCCCTTAGTTATTTTATATTTGTCTTTGCCTAAAAATAACCCTAATCCAATAAACTAGACATCCAAGGCTGTAATATGAGTCTTGAACTATATGTAGCGACATATGGGATCATTGTTCAAGAAACAACCTAAAGGGTCTATAGTATAGGGATAAGACTGGGTGCCTTATCCTAGTGACACTATGGATACAGCCCACTTTGTATTTGATACAAACGCTGCGATCCAACGCGTTCGTGTAGGAGACATGCGAGTGGGGGTATCCTATGCAATGAGTTTGCATAAGACCGGACCGCGAAATAGTAACCACTGATTATAACACCGTTAACTAGTTGGTTTTCTATTTCACTAGGATGACCTAGACAACTTAGTCTTAATCCTGAGTTGATTATGGACTCCTGCTCATGAGAGATTTTCCTTTGATTTGTATGGGTGAGAGTGGCCAATACGCCGACTCAATAAGCCTACCATTTTGGGGACAAGACCGAATGGGGAGCTGGAAACATAATCGTACAAGATGGAATTCACTCCTTCCCGACTTTAGGGAAGCAGATGAGTGTTCCCTTAAGTGGTTACTCTGAGTCTTGAACAAAGGGCCCTACCCTCTCAATGACACGAGAGGGTTTTCTGTTTGATGGTTGGACCACAAACAAGTTGTTCATTAGAGGAGAACTGGTACTTAAGGAAATAGAAGTAACCCAGGGGTAAAACGGTAATTTGACCTAGCTGGTGTTGCGGACACTCGTGAAGGACTAACTAGTCGATATTGGTCTATATCCGTGGACACAGAAAATATGTCTGCAGTGAGAAGAGTGCAATTGTGAGTCTATAGTGGAATGAACACACAGTTAACGAATATTGATTAATGTGGTTAATGAGTTTGACCAATTAATCTCACATCGTTGGAGCTTCTGATCTGCAGGTCCATTAGGTCCCACTAGTAGCTCATAAAGTAATTTGAGGCAACTAAGTAATAAATGTAAATTGAAAATGTTCAATTTACTAAGGGAAACAAACATAATATATATTGATATATTATTGTGAGAGAAATTAATATTTGAAGAAATTCAAATATAAATTTATGGAAGTTTGAAAGAGTTCAAATAATGAATTAATTAATTTAAGGCCTAAAATCTATTTGGGCGAATTAATTAATTCAAGGCCGGAAATTAAATATGTGATATTTAATTGGTGGTTAATTAATTTAAGAATTCATTAACCGGGAATTAATCAATTATGGAAATAATTAATCACTTAAGGAAGTGATTAATCATTTATGGAAATGATCTAATCACTTATGGAAGTAATTAGTCATTTGTGGAAAAGATTAATCAATTATGGAATTGATTGATCATGATTGATTAAATAAGGAATAAGATTGAATCAATTTTGGAAAAGATTGATTTAATTGAATATTTTATTCATGGCCTTTCTTCTATAAATAGAACACTAGACCTAATTGGTCCATGACACTTTGCTCTTGCTCTTAGACTCTCAAGACAAGACCTAGAATTCTCTCTAGCCTCCCTCTTAGAGAAAGACTCCCACAAGTCTTTTGCCTCCTAGACCTAGAGTCATACCGGTGTAACCTCTGTGGTTATTGTGTCATTCAAGAAGAATTTTCCAGCGATCACAAGACAAAGGAGGCTGCTGCGTTTTATTCGTTGGAGCGTCGTTGGCGAAGAACGGTCAAGTCTACAACGAAGGTTTGTAACGGTTCTTTCCCTTTTCTTTAGAAAAGAATGAAAATAAATTTAGATTTATTTTTTAGCATGTTTAAACTGATTTTTCAGCAGCTTTAAAGTATGTTTAAAGTTTGTTTGAGTTTTCGTAACGGTATTTTAATGTTAATTAATATACGGCGTAAGGTCCAATCGATGTGCTTCCGCTGCGTGGGGACTTTTATTCCCTTCACTTTAATGCTTATGCTTGTTGTTGAAATTAGATAGAGATATCAATTTCTTAATTTGCATAAAGAATTAATTGTACTCGGGAGAGACTTTTAATTATCAATAATCCTTGGTTTATGAATTCGTTACGTGTTCGTTCATAATTATTCTTTGAATTAATTCATGCATCTAATAGGTGAAATCAATTCCCTAAGGCCTTTCTCCATTGAGTTTCCATCTTTTTATTGCTTTGATTAGTCTTTCATTGATTTGCATTTTTCTCCATCATTTTCTCTAAATAAAATTGGGCAAATATACCTTTAGTAATTAGGGGAACTAGAAAACAAATCCAGAGGACGACGTTCGATTTTTAATCACTATATTATAACTTGGGCCCGTACACTTGTGGTTAGCAATTTGTGCATCATGTAAATGTTGATGAATCAACAAAAGTTGTTGATAAGACTGGTTATTCAACAAGAGTTGTTGATAAGGCCAGTGCTTTTGGTCAGTCACATCCATCTCAAGAGTTGAGAATGCCTTGATGTAGTGGGAGGGTTGTTTTATAACCTGATCGTTACATGGGCTTATTTGAAGCTCAAGTCGTCATTCTTGATAATGACATAGAGGATTCATTGTTTTCTTTTCGGAAGAAAATAAATGATGTTGACAAGGACAAATGGTTTAAAGCCATGGACTTGGAAATGAAGTCTTTGCATTTCAATTCCATTTGGGATCTTGTAAATTTGCTTGATGGGGTAACACCTATAGGTTACAAGTGGATTTACAAGAGGAAACGAGACATTTAAGGTCTCAACCAGAAGGGTCCATTGAGCAAGATCAAAAGCAAAAGAGTGTGCAAGCTTAAATGATCCATTCGTGGATTGACATAAGCATTTCGATCTTGGAATTTAAGATTTGATACAGTGATCAAATTTTTGGCTTTAATCAGAACATTGATGAGTCTTGTGTTTACAAGTAATCATTAATAATTCTGTAGCTCACTTAGTGTTGTATATGATTGATATCCTAATCATTGGGAATGATGTAGGTTATCTTACTGACATTAAAAGAGGCTAGCAACTCATTTCCAAATGAAAATCTGGGAGAAGCTGAGCTAGTCTTGTCTCAAGTTTCTTATGTCTACAAGATGTTAGTTAGATATAAGATGCAGAATTCCGATAAGGGTTTACTACCTTTTCAGGAATGGAATTCTTTTGTCTAAGGAACTGTGTCCTCAGACACCTCAAGAAGTTGAGGACATGAGACATATGCCCTATGCAGTAGGGTTGTCAGTGAGTATCAATCAAATCCAGGATTTGATCTCTGGAATGTCGTTACGTACATCCTCCAGTATCTTAGGAGAACGAGGTTTTATATGCTCGTGTATGGCGCTAAGGATTTGATCCTTAAAGGATACACTGACACAGATGTTTTAACTGATAAGGATTTGATGAAATCTACATCAGTGTCTGTCTTCACTCTTAATGGAGGAGCAATAGTACGAGTTATCTGCAGTCTCGACCATATAGGCCAATAAGTAGTTGCTTATGAAGCACAGATAGAGACTGTATGACTTAGGAAGTTCAAGCCTAATTTGGAAGGTGTTCCAAATATGGACTATCCTATTGCAAGACAAGCAAGCACATTGAATCTAAATGATATATTGCCGATTCATTCACGAAGGCTCTCTCGGCTAAAGTGTATGAGGGTCATCTAGATGGTCTAGGTCTACGAGTTATGTACAAAGATGTAATCTAGGGCAAGTGGGAGAAGTTGTAATGGGTATAGTGATACCATTATGTAATGGGTATATTGATGTCATGAGTATATTGATGCCCTAGTTTATTGTATTTGTACATTGTAAATACGTTTTATGTATTATACATGTATTTATACACCCACTGTTGGGATAGATTATTGTACATTCCCACTAAACTATATTTTTAGTCCAAGTGGGAGTTTGTTGGGTTTTATGTCCTAAAACTCGTAGATAGTGAATGATTAACGAATTATACACTTGTAACAATAAAGTGTTATTGAGGTTTATGCAATAAAGTGTTATTGTCATATTAAGTCTAGAATTGCACAATATGACCCAAATCCAATAAACTAAGATCCAAGGTTGTTTACATGAGACTTGGACTAGTATGTGGGGACATACGGGGATCAGTGTTCAAGTAACAACCTAAAAGGTCTATAGTACAGGGATAAGGCTGGGTACCTTATCCTGGTAACACTATGTGATACGGCCCGCTTTGTATTCGATACAGACGTATTGATCCAAGGCGTCCATGTAGGAGACATGCGAGCGGGGGTATCCTATGCAATGAGTTTGCATAAGACCGGACCACGAAATAGTAAACCACTAGATGTAACACCGTTAACTAGTTAGGTTACTGTTTCAATAGGATGACCTAGGTAACTCGATCTTAATCCTGAGTGTGTCATGAACTCCTTCTCACGAGGGATTGTCCTTTGATTAGTACGGGTGAGAGTAGCCAGTACGCCGACTCAATAAGCCTACCTTCTTGGGGACAAGACCGAGTTGGGGGCTGGGGACATGACAATACAAGATGGAATTCACTCCTTCCCCTATTGAGGCAAGTAGATGTGTGTTCCCTTAAGGGCTGATTCCGGGGCTTGAACAAAGGCGCGCCGTCCTCTCTTGGCCCGAGAGGAACTCTTGTTTAGAGGTTGGACCCTAAACAAATTGTTCATTAGAGGGATCAGTGGTACTTAAGGATCCAGAGGTAACCCAGGGGTAAAACGGTAATTTGACCCAGCTAGTGTTACGAACACACGTGAAGGATTGACTTACTGTTATTGGTCGATATCCGTGGACACAAAAATATTCTACAATGAGAAGAGTGCAGCTGTGGGTCTTTAGTGGAGTGACTCACAGTTAACGAATGTTGACTAACTTGGTTAATGAGTTTAGCCAATTAGTCTCGTATCGTTGGAGCTTCTTATCTGTAGGTCCATTAGGTCCACCTGCTAGCTCGTAAAGGGTTCTGAGGTTAAATAGTCTTGAATAGAATTTGAAGTGTGATCAAATTCATTAAGGGAATTTTATTGTATTTGATACAATTAAAATAATGTATAAAGATACATTATAATATAAGTTTAATTGGTGAATTAAACTTTATATTATAAATTAATTTTGGATATGATTCAAAAATAATTAACGAGAGAATTAAATATTTGAAGGAGTTCAAATATTAAATATGAATTAGATTCATATTGAAACTATAGGTTAAATTTAATGTGAATGAGATTCATATTAAAACTATAGTATATGAGAGAATTATTTGAATAATGATTCAAATAGTAAATTAATTAAATATATGATATTTAATTAATGAATTAATTAATTGGAGAATTAATTAATTAAATTTAATTAAATGTGATTTAATTAAATTAATTCTATAGTTAATATTAATGTACATTTGATGCACATTAAAACTATAGGTTAAAATGAGAGAGATTCATTTGAATATGATTCAAATGTAAAATTAATTAAATATTTGATATTTAATTAATGTGGGAACAATTAATTAAGAATTAATTGGATGGCTTATTTAATTCAATTGAATATGATTTAATTGAGTTAAAACTTTATATTATAATTGATTTAATTAAAATTGGTTTAATTAAATTAATTATAAATAATTAGATAATTAGTTATTTAATTTAACGGCCTGGATCACGTTGATTATGATCAACGGTGGAGATCACGTAGGGAAGTTAACTTCCCTTATTCCCACGTATCAGTGAGGGGTTGGAAGATTTTTTTTGATTCATTCTCACTTTTTACACAGAAGAAAAAAAAATTCTCTCAAGAATTCTCTCTCAGAAATTCTCTCATCCCAAAAAGAAAAACACAGCAAGGTTGGCTGTAGTTTTTCCATTCTCAATTTTTCAAGAAGTGATCCCACAATCACAACCTCGAGAACTCAGAGATTAGTGGGTGATCCAAATGGTTGTGTTCGTTGGAGAGATCGTTGACGAACTGTTCGTTGAGGAGCATAGTGCTGTGAAGAACGGTCTTCAACAAGTAAGTTCCAAAAAATTCTAAATCGTTTAGAATTAGTATTGCATGCTTAATCTAGTTTTAATTTGAGAATCGTTCTAAAATTAATTTTGCCCAACGTATCGGTTTTCTTTAATTGAAATTAAAATCACGATCGGTGAAAACCGTTTCCGCTAGAGGATTCAATTCCTTCAGTAAACATGAACAACTTAGGACTTTTTGTGTTCTGAAACTGCTGTAACAGAGTATTTATTGTTTGTCTTTTCATTTTTTCAGAGAGTTACTATTCGTATAACTATAAGTAGTAGTTGGTTTCTTCATTTCAGATTATCCCATTTTCGAGATTTCTGATCTTTTTCCTTATTTTCATTTTGGTTTTGTATATATCTATACAATTTCTTTATAAGAAATAGTTCATTCAAATCAATACTTCTTGTTGCAAACTAAATTACGGTGACAATGGGTGTTAGATCCCATCAAAGTTTTATTATTTTAATATATAAAAGGAAAAAAATATTTTTTATTATTTTAATATATAATTTCCTTTAATTAATTAAATATATTTTTATTTTAAAAAATTAAAAATAAGTTTTTAATAAATAAAAAAAGTAGTGTCCACATCAGGTTACCGTTACTAATTGACGAAAATTTGGATGGAGAGACCAATAGTGTTACGAAATGCAAACCTGAGGGGTAAAAATGTTGAGCTTCAAAACTTAGGGACAAAAATGAAAACTAACTCAAACCTCAAGAGCCAAAAGTGTATTTTTCCCTTGATTTTTCATGTCAATTTTCACAATGGTGTTGGAGGAAGAAAAAAACTAAAATGATTATAAATTTAGCTCTAAACTTTATTCTCTTTGCCTAGTCTATTATGCTTTATCTTCTTGAACTTTGATTTTTTTTACTAAATTTTATATTATTTAAATATTATAAACAAGTTGATTGTGGATAAGTTTAATCTTAGTTTGAGATTGAATTAGCTTTTAAAATAATTGGTTTTAGAAAAATCAGGTGCAATACGAAGCAAAGTAGTGCTTGGTAAATTTCAATTTTTAACCTAAAAAAGAAAAATATAGTGTTAGATAAATTAATACTAAATTGTTATGATTTAGTTATAGTAATTGAAGCAAACCTATTGTTCTGATTATTTTTATAGATATTTAATATTTAAATTTGTTATAAAGATCATTATTTTTGTATGCTTTAAGTTAGATAAAATATTAGAAAAAAATATATAGAAAATCGGATAGATGAAGATTTTGTTTCAATTTACATAAAAGGGTAAAATACCTTTTTGGTCCCTCGAAACATGAGGGACCAAAAAGGTATTTTGCCATAACTAAAGAATATATAGGAAAGATATAGGAGGGAAATAATAGAGGGTGAGACCATAGATTTTTAGAAAAACTACTATAGGTAAGAGTAAATCAAAAAGTGATTATATGTAGATTAATAAAAGAAATTGGCCACAGCGAGCTTAGCTCAGCGGTAATTGGCATATACTCTCGACCGTGAGGTCAGAGGTTCGAATCCCCCCACCCCCAAATGTTGATGTACTCAAAAAAAAAAAATAAAATAAAATAAAAGAAATTAGTTTTATCCAAACATAAAAAAATTGTTAAAATTATTTCCAAATTGCTTTTGACACTTCCAAAAGCAATCCTAAATGGACTCTTAGACTTAATTTGGGATTGTGGTAGCTTTTAAAATAATTGTGGTTAGTTGTGCATTTAGAAAAATCAGTTGTAGAAAAAGTAAATTAGCGGTAAATTTCAACTTTAAACCACAACAAGTAAATTAAAGTGTTTGGTAAATTGATACTAAATTGTTGTGGTTTAGCTATAATTACTAAATAGATATATCATTTCCATTGTTGGTAGGGATGAGCAAGAAAAGACGAAAAACCGAACCGAAACCGACCGAACCGACGTCAGTCGGTCGGTTTTTAATAATATCGGTCGGGGTCGGTTTTACAAGATGTAAAACCTGCAGCGGCCACCCTTGGGAAGCCCATTAGCCGATGGTCTTCCCATGTAAAGGAAATTCAAATTTTATTATTATTTTTGTATTTATTTTAATCTCTTTTAATCTTTCTTTTTTAGTTTCTTTCACGATTCACTTTCACCCTTTAATTTCTTTTTCTTCTTTTCTGGAATCCTCTCACTTCTCACTTCTCACTTCTCACTTCTTAGACTCTTCTTCTCTCATTTCTGTTTTTCATCTTCTTCCTTTTTTTCTTTACATTTTGTTTCTTTTTCTTTTATCCTTCTTCCTCTATTTTTTTTCTTTTTGTAACTTCTTCTTCGTCTACTTTTTTTTTCTTTATGTTTTCATCTTTTATACTTTCTTCTCCATTTCTTGTTCCTTTTTTATATCTTCTTCTTCTCTAGTGTTCACCTTCACTGTTTTTTTTCTCTTTTTTCCTTTTTTTTTATTTATTCTCCACGATCCACTCTTAAAACCGACCCAACCGACCGACAGCCAGTGTTATCGGTCGGTTGGCGTAGCCAATCCCTTCCAAACCGACAAAAACCGACACGTCGGTGATCGGCGCCGGTTGAATCCAAAACCGACGCTGACCGACCGATGCTCACCCTTAATTGTTGTTATATTATTTTTTATATTTAAAATGTTAGAAGACAATTATTTTAAAATTTTATATGATTTCAGTTATAAAAATTATTTCAAATTACACTAAATTATTTGATAAAATATTAGTATATAAAAGAAAATATAGAATTAATTAATAGACCAAACAAAAATAAATAAATTGTTTATATAATTTGTATCCTTAAACAATAAATATTAAACTTAAAACTTATTGGTTGAATAATAAAATTGTTGGTTTGTATTTGCACTTGAAAATAATGAAAAAAAAAACATATAATACCTTTGTTTCAAGAAAAAAAAAATTAATTGCCAAATTGTCAAATGGGAAAGTAACCATACATACATCAACACATAAGCTAATTAGGGAATAATATAATAGTATTTTTTTTTAAAATCTCTTAGATGAGGTGGCAAATTATACGAAAAGCTAATAATTTCTAAAGTGTGCCCCCACCGTCAAGGTAACTAAAAAGTGATTGTATTTAAATTAATAAAAAGAATCAATTTTACTAAACAACCGTTAAAATTCTTCCATAATCACTTTCACTCCTCATAAAATCAATCCCAAACGCACCCTTAATCACTAATAACCTAAACTAATTGGAATTATAATTCAATAAAGGAAAAAACTTAAAAAGGAAAAATATTTAGCTCATACTTTATACAAAATTGATCTCTCCATATTTCCAATAAAGGTATTTTGATAAATGGCAATCCATTAATTACATTAATTTCTTTCCTTCAAAGAAGGGCCATTCTTCCAAATTCCACCAATATTTAAACGACCTATCATCCATGAAGTTGAAACAACCAAAGAACACAAAGAAAAAACCATCATATATTTTCTTAAAAAAAAAAATGGCCAACTCCTCTTCCCTCTTAGCTTTTTCACTCCTTTTATTGATTGTGGTTTCACATGCAGCATCCACAAACGACGTCGTTTCCACCATCTGTCCCAAGACCAAAAATCCACCCTTCTGCGAAAGCGTGTTAAAATCTGCAGGTACCACAGATCTGAAAGGACTAGCCACCTACACCCTCAACCTTGCTCATACAAATGCAGGCAAATCTGTGACCCTGGCCAAGTCATTGGCAGCGGCAGCGACCGATCCACAACTTAAGGAACGATATTCATCTTGTTCTGAGAACTACGATGAGGTCATTGGTGACATTGAAAATGCCCAAAAGGACTTGGCCTCTGGCGACTTTAACGGCGTCAATGTTGCGACTTCCGGCGCCATGACGTCGGTCGACGACTGTGAAGACGACTTCAAGCAGCCACCGGCAGACACTTCCTCGCTTTTGAAGGATGGCAAAACTCTAAATGATATATGCAGTATTATTTTGGTTATATCTAATCTTCTCCCTAGACCCATGTAATAATAATCTTCTAAACTTGGAGAGATGAATAAATCTAAATATAAAGTTTTTAATACTACAATATGTTTTGTCTACTCCTTGTGATATTTTTAATGAATCCACTCGTCCTGTTAAAAGCAATAGAATTAGATCGATGAAAAAATGTCACTGCAAAAAATAATAGGAACTTTAGATCCAATGTGTAGACAAGTATTTTTCCTTTTTGATGCTGATAAACGAGTAGTAACAAGATGATATTTATTTTGAATGAAATTTCAATGTTTTAATTTAGCAAAACTCCTTCACTAGGAGTTAATTGGAGCAAAATTATTTTCACTACAAGAAAAAAGATTTCTACCGACGCATCTTTTTGTCGACGCATAAAAACGCATCAAGAGAAGGGATATATCCCGACACGAAGAAACGACGTGGGGAGAAATAATTACGAGGAATTTCTGCCGACGCAGTCACTAAGCGCGTCAGCAGAAATTATCTCTCTCGACGCCGTTGATCAGCGCGTCGATAGAGTCAGTTTACAGAGACCCTGTTTAAAACCCCAATTTAACCTATCTTTTTCCTCTCATTCGACAAAAAACGCAAAGTCCCCCTCGCGCGATCGCCTCTTCCTCCGCTACCGCCGTACGTCACATCGTCCCCCGCCTTCTCTTCCCACCTCCCGTCGCGTCTTTTCCTTTTCTCTCCATCGCCCATCTCTGTCTCGATCGTTAATTTCCACTATTTGAGCTTCTTCTCTCCAATCGGCTCCCTCTCTTCCTCGGCTCCGCCCGCCACATCTCGCTGCTCGACCTTGCCTTCAATCTCGCCGACTTTCATTTTCGACTTCAAGGTACTTCACAAGTTCATCGCTTTTGAATAGTCCTTAGACTTAGTTTACGTTTACAAACTAATTAGAATTGTAAGAAAATTGTTCTCTGTTTTAATCCCTAATCCCGTCTTCTGGATTTGGCTTTTCTGTGCCATAATTGGTAGTTTTGAATTAGGACCTGGATTTTCTTAGTTGGCTAAATTAGGATTTACATTTACTTTGACCATTCTTGATGTTAATAGAATTGTCTTTAAATTCACTATGTCATGGACTATGAACCTTGCCAATTTCATTCTCAGGTTCAGTTAAATTTCAAGTCTAATGAGTGATGAAGTTTTCTTAAGAAATCTAATTACATTACTGAACCTTTTCTATTTAGGCTAGTTGGCCAAAGAACATTCAGTTTAAAATGTATGCATATCGTTCACTCATACCATAATTTTTTAGGGTTAACGGCAAGAATGGCCGAAAAAAAAAACCCGTTTTGAAAAATAGCAATTGTCTTTATTCTTTAGATAAATGGCCAAATCAATTTTTTTAATTTTAAAATGTGAATTAACAACTTACGAAAATACCCCTTGATGCAAAAATATATTGAATCTTTTAATTTCGGGTTGAGACATGAAGATGTTCTCTTCAAGATTACCATTCAGAAAGGCAGTCTTGACGTCCATTTGCCATATTTCATAGTCATAATATGTGGCTATGGATAAGAGAATTCTTATGGACTTTAACATGGCTACAAGAGAAAATGTTTCCTCATAGTCAACCCCTTCCTTTTGAGTATAACCCTTTGCCATTAGTCTAGCTTTTGAAGGTATGTACCTTTCCAACTACATCTCTTTTTCTCTTATAGATCCATTTGCACCCTATGGGTTTTACCCCATTAGGTAGATCTGTAAGTTCCCATACAGAATTGGAGTACATTGACTCCATTTCCAGGTTCATGGCTTTGACCCATTCATCCTTATCTTCGTCATTCATTGCCTGTCGATAGGACAATGGATCCTCAATGCCATCATTAGGTATGACAACCTGAGTTTCAGTTAAACCCAAGTAGCGGTCAGGTTGTAATACAACCCTCCCACTGCGTCGAGGCATTCCCAACGTTTGAGATGGACGGGATGGATCTGAAGAACTAGTTCCTTCATCAACCCTTGTTGAAGGTCCAACTTCATCAACAACTCTTGATGATTCTTCAGTAGCTTCTCCTAATATTATTTTGCTGCGTGGTTTATGATCTTTCATGTGGTCTTCCTCTAAGAAAGTGGCGTTTGTTGATGTGGAATTTTCCTTACCGCAAGCGCACGGGTCAAGTAATAATAAAGTGTTCGTAAAAACGAGTGTCGTCCTCTGGATTGGATTTTTAAGCAAATCAAGTATTGTGAATTATCTCGCTCAATTTTATTTAGGGATCAAAAAGTGATGAATGAATGGTATCAAAAATAAATCAAAACAAGTAAAAAGTGTGGAAATCTAATTGGAAAAAATACTTAGGGAATCGATTTCGCCGATTTAGTCTAGGATTGATTTTAAGGAGTAAGTTATTATGCACAATGAAATTATGAGCCTAAGACCCTTTAATCACAACTACCTCTCCTGAGTATAATTGATTCTCATGCACATTAACCAACTTGATATCCCTATCTAAGTTTATTAACATGCAAGGCAATGAGATCTTTGGACCAATTCTAAAATTAATCTAAAACCGTCACGAATTAGAAAGAAAACTTTAGTCATGCAATCATGAGTAAGTCTATATTAAATCCCCTCTCCCGAGCTAGATTCAAAACTTAAATCATTCAACTAATGGCCAATTAATTGAAAGCATTAAATCAAGATTACAAACATAATAAACATTGCACAACTTAAACCATAAATCAATCCATAAACAAAATCAACTACATCAATCCCTAAGCTATGAATTTAGCTACTCATGAATATGATTACAAGCTCAACTAAACATAATAAAGCCATAAACTCTAGCTCAAGAAAAGGAAAGGGAAAAGAAAACTCAATGTAGGCCGAGACCGAACGTCCCCGTCACGATCCCCACGAACGATGGGTTGATTTCCGAATCTCTCCCTTTGTTTCAGCCTTAATCCTCTCTATTTCTGCCCTGTTTACGGCTCCAAAAGGTCCCAAAATTGAATCCTCCAAAAACCTAGCCGAAAGGAAGCTTATATTCTGATTTTTCGTCGTAGCGTCGAGACACTATCAAGACAGCGTCTCGACACTGCCTCTAAAACACGCGCGTCTGGAATGGAAATAACGGTAGCGTCGAGACGCTATTGTCACAGCGTGTCGACGCAGTAACGCTGCCGCCTCTTCTAATTAAGGAAAACCAGCGTCGAGACCCTACAAGAGTGGCGTCTCGACGCTGATGGGCAGAATGCCCTCTCTTGGCTCCTTGTTGCTTGAACTTTCCGGTTCTTTGGCATATTTTCATGTCCCGAACACCCGATTAACTCCAATTCCAAGTTTTAGCTCTAATCAACGCTTTCCTACAAAATAAACAATAAAGCACAATAAAATGGCCCAAAAATCATAAAAGACTAGCTTAATTAAATAAGTAAAAGTAGCTAGCTATGCTCGCTATCAAATTACCCCAAACATAAGCTTTTGCTAGTCCTCGAGCAAACTACAAATCAAACATGCAGTAGAAGAATGGATGCAATAATCATAACTCAATCCTCAAGGCTCACAAGTCAATAGTCAAGCAAGCAAGAGACATGCACACAAGGACCAATGAGGGAGACAAATTAAAATTTTTCCAAAATTAACTTGCACAAGCGAGATCTAACTCAACAAGATTAGACTCTACTAGCCCGGGATTGGATTATTAAACTCATTAATCAATATTCGTTAACTGTGTGTTCATTCCACTATAGACTCACAGTTGCACTCTTCTCACTGCAGACATATTTTCTGTGTCCACGGATATAGACCAATATCGACTAGTTAGTCCTTCACGAGTGTCCGTAACACCAGTTGGGTCAAATTATCATTTTACCCCTGGGTTACCACTATTTCCTTAAGTACCAGTTCTCCTCTAATGAACAACCTGTTTGTGGTCCAACCATCAAACAGAAAACCCTTTCGTGCCATTGAGAGGGTAGGGCCCTTTGTTCAAGACTCGGAGTAACCACTTAAGGGAACACTCATCTGCTTCCTTAAAGTCGGAAAGGAGTGAATTCCATCTTGTACGATTATCTTCCCAGCTCCCCATTCGGTCTTGTCCCCAAAGTGGTAGGCTTATTGAGTCGGCGTATTGGCCACTCTCACCCATACAAATCAAAGGACAATCTCTCATGAGTAGGAGTCCATAATCAACTCAGGATTAAGACTAAGTTGTCTAGGTCGTCCTAGTGAAATAGAAAACCAACTAGTTAACAGTGTTATAACCAATGGTTACTATTTCGCGGTCCGGTCTTATGCAAACTCATTGAATATGATACCCCCACTCGCATGTCTCCTACACGAACGCGTTGGATCGCAGCGTTTGTATCAAATACAAAGTGGGCCGTATCCATTGTGTCACCAGGATAAGGCACCCAGTCTTATCCCTATACTATAGACCCTTTAGGCTGTTTCTTGAACAATGATCCCATATGTCGCTACATATAGTTCAAGACTCATATTACAGCCTTGGATGTCTAGTTTATTGGATTAAGGTTATTATTAGGCAAAGACAAATATAAAATAACTAATAACAATTAATGGAAAAATATATCAATATTATTTCATTAATATCATTCACTATCTACGAGTTTTAGGGCATAAAACCCAACACTAGCAATATTATTGATCATGCAAAACTCTCGCAGTCTTATTAGCAGATTCCTCCCGAAACTCTGGATTTTTTAGAATATGTTTCAACTCCAATGAGCACTACAGATCAAGCACTAGGCAACTGGCTATCCCTAGCTCAGTAACTGGCGTTCACCAATACACAATGATCTAGTGTGATTAACCGCCACACACTTCCTAAATCATCCCTGAAACTAGAGAGAGGTATTCATACCGGCTGGCCAGGCGGGCATAAAATAGAAATGAACACAACAATTAATCAAGATGCATCAAATCAATATTTATTACTAGAAATTAAGCACAACTACTACATGTTCCCTAACCAACGCCTAAAGCTACTTAGTTCATAAAGTGCATAGAGACACACGCTACAATCTGAGTAAGCATATCCATAATCACAAAATAATACAAGAAAATATTAATTCTCTTGATCAGCTTGCAACTGATGGTCTTCTTGTAGGTCTCCAATCTCTCTCCTCTATTCGGCTCCCAAAGGTGGAAGTAAACTTTCCAAGAGTGGAATGTTCCTCCCAAGGATGGAATGAATTTGACTTGGGTGACTATCTCCTTTTATAGAGTGATAGGAGGATTGAATTAGGTTGACCTAGACACGTGGATGGCTCTCCTTGCTCCTTTATTCCGAGAATAGCTTAACATAATCCAGTTTAGAAATTTGGCTAACGAGCTGTGACGTGGAAGTTTTGCTCCCGGCTTTGCTGCAGCACAAAATTTGCTCCCTCAAGTTGCTTAGCAATAGATTCTGCACAAAATAACTTCCAAAGCATCCACTCTTCCAAATGGGTTAAAACATATACTATCTATCTAAAAGCAACCCTTATTAAGCACAAAAGACACACAAATCACTATAGAAATAAGGCCTAAATAACTCCATTTTGGAGAGTTGTCACTTAGCAAGAATGATGCAAACACATTTATATGGAAAAAGCAAGAAATAATGGAGTGAGACTTGTCATCTAATAAGGTGGCAAACTCTCATGATTTGAATTCATGCATATTGCTACCTTAAATGAAATTGATTTTGTAAAATAAAATCAATTTTCGTAATCAATTTTGTTTTAAAAAATTAATTTAACTAATTAATTTTAAATAAGAAAATTAATTTCAATAATTAATCAAACATTTCAATCAATCACAATTTAATTTAATATCATATATCAAATTAAATAGTTTCACCAATCCCAATCTCTCTCAAAACCAATACGAATCATTATTCATATTAAATTGAAATACGTATCATATACATATTTGTAATATTTAAATCTTCTTTAAATATTTCCAACTCTCTAATTATAGTTCAACTCATAATTAAATTATTACGTCAATAATATCGTATATAATTAACGTTAACACCCTATATCGAATTTGAACGTTTCAAACTCTTCCATCACACTGTTCTAAGGTTTAGTTCATATGAACTAGCAGGGGGACCTAATTGACCTACAGACCATGGGCTCCAAAGATTCGAGAATAACCGGCTAAACTCATTAACCTAGTTATTCAACATTTGTTAACTACTGGAACAGTACACTATAGCTTGTAGTTGTCCCCCCTCACTGTAGATATATTTTTGTCCACTCAATATAACCATGATTAGTATATCAACCCTTCACAGGTTGTTCATAACTTCAGTCGAGTCAAATGTCTGCTTTACCCCTGAAGTTACTTATTGTTTCTTAAGTCCCACTGATCCTCTAGTAAATAATTTGTTTATGGTCCGACCATTAAACAAAAGTTCCTCTCGAGCCAGGAGAGGACAACGCACCTTTGTTCAAGACTTGGAGTCAGCACTTAAGGGAACAACCTGTACTATCCCTATAGACGGGTAGGAGTGAATTTCATCTCACAAGACTATATCCCCAGCTATCTACCCGGTCTTATCCCCAAAATGGTAGGCTTATTGAGTCGGCGATGATAAACCACTCTCACCCATGCAAATCAAAGGATAATTCCAAATAAATAGGAATTCATAGTTAGCTCAGGATTAAGATCGAGTTACCTAGGTCATCGCATGAAATAGTCAGTTTCAACAGTAAACGACGTTATAAAGTGAAAGTGACTTGTTTCGTAGTCCGATCTTATGCAAACTCATTGCATAGGATGCCCCCACTCGCATGTCTCCATATGAACAATTCAGGATCACATCGTTTGTATAAATACAAAGTGGGTCGCATCTCATAGTGTCCCTAGGATAAGGTACCCAGTTTTATCCCTATATTATAGACCGTTTTGGCTATTACTCGAACTTGATCCACTTTTATGTCTCCCACAAATAAGCTTGTTATTAAAAAATGAGCTTAACATGAAGCTTTTGCTTTCAAAACATAAAGACTAAACTCTCCTATATATTGTGCTATAATGGTTAAACATGAGGAAGTTTAGACTTAGGAAAATTTTGTAAAGAGAAAGACTAATGGAAAACCTATGACTAGAAAACAAATAGGTTATGATGGTGGCACTTTGGAGATAGAAATATGCTCTATTTATCCTCATTAATGACTTAAAAGAAAACACCAATAAGAGAATGTTTACAAGAGTTGGTTTTTGAGATATTTTGGATGCATAGCAGAAAATACAACAAACAACTTTTGTTTCTAAACCTCTAAACAAAATCACTACTAAGCATAAAATTATCAACAAACCAACACTAAACTAAAACAAACATAAAAGAAATTAAGCTAACAACACTGAAGCTAAAATAAGCTAAACAATAGACTCGCCTAAAATAGAAACTAAACATGCTGGAATTTTAAAATTAAAACAGTACATGATAAATAGAAAAACAAATGTTGAAAATTCGAAAGATAATGCAACTAATAGTACAAGGGTTCTAGAAACTCCCATAATCCTCCGTGGACGAGTCGTCTTCTTCTTCATCTTTAGATTCAGGTTGTTCCTGAGGCAGCAAGTCCTTTAGAAATTCAAGGAAGATAAAAGCAATGTTTGGGGTGATTGACAGATAAAACTCTTTTATGGACTCGTCCCTCTCCTTAGCATAGGTCCAATATGATGTGAGATGCTCTTCTATGTGGTCTAGCTTCTTAAGGGTGAAGTGTTAGAAAAATGTGGAAGACAAGTATGAATGGAGATGATTTTTCATTCAACTAAGCATGCCTTTATATAGGCTTACAAAAGTAACCATACAATACCAATGGTTCATAACTTTAAATGTGATAAAATGCTCATAACTCATCTAACTCCCAAAACTCAAAAGTCACTATTGGTTACAAGAAACCAAAAGCCAAAAGTCACACTAATTGCCAAATAAAGTTTAATAATGAAAATGGAAAACCTTTCATTTTCTCAACACCCCCCTTAAACTTGATTTGTTACACCAAGTAAACTCCTCATTCTGATAAAAGTCTCCAACTTGAGGGGCTTTGTGAAAATGTCTGCCGCTTGGTCTTGTGACTTGATATATTTGAGTTCCACTTCTTTATTCGCAACGCAATCTCGAATGTAGTGAAATCGGGTATCAATGTGCTTGCTCCTCCCATGAAATACCGGATTTTTGGCTAAAGCAATGGTCGATTTGTTGTCAACAAAAATCTCCATTGGACCTTCCATTTGAAACTTCAACTCCTTCACTAAGTTTCTTAGCCAAATTGCATGACATACACATGAAGTTGCCGCAACGTACACCGCCTCGCATGTTGATAATGTGACTATGGGTTGCTTTTTTGACATCCATGTGAACGTCGTTTCACCAATAAAAAATACAAACCCCGTAGTACTCTTTCGATCATCCAAGTCACTACTCCAATCACTATCACAATATCCAACAATCAATATCCAACAATCAAAATTACTAGAAGAGACATAGGAAAGACCATACCCAATTGTCCCTTTGATGTAGCGAAGTATCCTTTTTTCCATTTTGCAATGCGTAGTTGTCGGCTCCTCCATAAATCGACTAATAATTCCAACTGAATAAAGAATATTCGGTCTTGTGCATGTCAAGTATCTCAAACTTCCAACCAAGCTTTTGAAATAGGTAGAATCTACCTTCTCTCCTCCTCATTGCTTGGTGATTTTGACTCCACATTCCATCGGGGTTCCAACTGGATTAGCAACATCCATTTTGAACTTTTTGAGCATTTCTTTAGCATAGCCCTCTTTGGATATAAAAATCCCATCTTCACTTTGTTTGACCTCGATCCAAAGATAGTAACTCATGAGACCAATGTCCGTCATTTCAAACTCCTTTGCCATCTTTCTTTTGAACTCATCAAACATGCTAGGATTGTTTTCTGTAAATACTAAATCATCAACATATAAACAAATGATTAGTATGCTTTCACCTTGCATTTTGATGTAAAGGGCATGCTCATAAGGACACTTCATATACTTCTTCTCTTGAAAATACTTGTCAATTTTCGAATTCCATGCTCTCGGTGCTTGCTTCAAACCGTAAAGAGCCTTCTTCAATCGAAGCACTTTGTTTTCTTCACCCTTGACTTCATAACCCAATGGTTGCTCCACATAGACTTCTTCCTCAAGAATTCCATTCAAGAATGCTTATTTGACATCCATTTGATGTATTTTCCAATGATTATGAGCTGCCAAAGCAATAATCAAATGAATAGTTTCAAGGCAAACAACGGGGGCAAATACCTCATCATAGTCGATGCCATGTCGTTGACTATACCCTTTCACCACTAGTCTCGCCTTGTGCCTTTCAACATCGCCATTGGCCTTTCTCTTTGTCTTGTATAACCACTTCACTCCGATCGGTTTGTGCCCTTTTGGAAGCTTGGTCAACTCCCATGTGTCATTTTTCTCTATCGCTCGAATTTCTTCATCCATTGCATCCTTCCATTTCTTGCTTGCAATGGCTTCTTGGAAACTAATAGGCTCACAATCACCAAAAAGACAATAGAGAGTTATGTCATTTTGATTTTCATTTACCTCATTAAGTTCCTGTAGACTTCGGGTTCCTCTTGGACCAATTTCATTCTCAGAATCGCTAGATGAACCTTTAGATGACGATCGATCGGTCAAATGGGATGACACTGGACTAGGCAAAATTTCACCCATTTCATCTTCGGTTGGCTCATTTTCATCGTCTTCTTCAAAATATGGAAGGAAATCATACTCCTCCTCCTGTATATTCCAATCCCAAGATGCTTGTTCATCAAAAACAATATCACGACTAATAATTACCTTCCCATTCAAAGGATTGTAAAGGCTATAACCCTTTGAACTTGCATCATAACCGATGAATATGAGTTTCTCACTTCGATCGTCGAGCTTGGTCCTCTTTTCCTCTGACACATGAGCATATGCAATACTCCCAAATACCTTGAAGTGACCAATTCCGGGCTTTCTTCCATTCCATGCTTCTTGAGGCGTCTTGTCAAGCACACTTTTGGTTGGTGCTCGATTTGTCAAATAGACAGCACAAGCTACGGCCTCCGCCCAAAATTCCCTTGGCATTTTCTTTGTCTTTAGCATGCTTCTTGCCATATTCAATATTGTCTGATTCTTCCTCTCCACCACGCCATTTTATTGTGGTGTCCTTGGTACTGTTAACGGACGTCGAATGCCATTTTCATCACAAAACTGTTTGAACTCATTTGATGTGAATTCACCACCTCGATCAGTTCTCATGGCCTTGATTGTAAGATTGCTTTCATTCTCCACACGTGCCTTAAATTTCTTGAAGATTTCAAATACTTCCGATTTTTCCTTCAAAAAGTACACCCATGTTTTTCTAGAAAAATCATCAATAAACAGAAGGAAGTATTTACTTTTACCATGAGACTCCGGTTTGATCATTCCACACACATCAGCATGGATGAGTTCTAGAGGCTTCTTGGCTCTTGTCATAGACTCCTTCGGAAAACTACTTCGATGATGTTTGCCCAGTAGACATCCTTCACACACTTGGTTCGGCTTGTGAATGTGCGGTAAACCCCGCACCATCTGCTTCTTCGACAAGTCTTCTAGACTTCCAAAATTGAGGTGTCTGAACCGTAGATGCCATAACCAGGAGAGATCCTCATAACACGTCTTCAAGCATTTTGGAACATCATTACATATATTCAAAGGAAACATTCGGTTTTTTGTCATGGAAACTTTAGCAATAAGTCTCTCATGATTATCCCTCAAATACAAACAATTGTTTTTCATTTGAACTTCAAAACCTTTCTCTAACAATTGTCCTACACTCAATATATTATTTTTTATACTGGGAATGTAATAAACATTTGTAATATATTGATTTTCTCCATTTTTTAACCGAATGAGAATTTTGCCTATTCCTTTGATGGCGGCCAAAGAATTGTCTCCAAAGGCAATATTACCTTTCTCCATCTCGTTCAACTCCACAAACATCTTGCGTTTTCCACACATGTGGTTTGAGGCTCCGGTGTCAAGATACCACATATTATCTTGACTCTCTTCTTCTCCCTTTGAAACCATAAATAAGGTTCCATTCTCCTCTGCATAATTGGATTGCCCTTGATGGGCTTTGGATGTGCTAGCGGTTGACTGATCCTGATGCTTCCGATCACTTGATTCTGATTGAGATGAGTAACACTCATTTGCATAATGTCCATACTTATTACAATTTTAACATTTTACCTAAGATTTATCTCTCCCAGATCTTCCACCACGTCTTCCACGACTTCGACCTCCTCTTCCTCTTGAGGAATCACTCGAATTTTGAGAAACTTCAGTGTTGGTTTCACCTCTTCCACCACGGCCTCGACCACCGCGACCTCTTCCACGTCCACGACTATTCTCCTCCTTGAGTTTGAGTTGGAGAAGTTGTTCAACAGTCTCTGTTTGCTCCATCCTCCTTTTCTTTTTCTCCTCATAGGCTTGCAAGGAGCCTATTCAATCGTCATAATCTCGAGATCCTTTGTCTCCTCGATTGTCGTGGCAATAATCTCGAACTTTGTATTTAGGCTCCTTAGAACCTTTTCCATGACACGAACATCGGTGATTTCTTCACCGTTCTGGCTCAATTGGTTGACGACGGTCATTACTCTTGTGTGATATTCCGCTATCACCTCCGTCTCCTTCATTTGTAAAGATTCAAACTCACCATGTAAAGTTTGCAACCGTACCTTTTTTCACACGATCGGCTCCTCTATGAGTCGATTGGAGCTTGTCCCATGCCGCCTTTGACGTCTCGGCATTGGCGATTGTTATGACGAAAATAGTAACAACGTAACAAGAACGAAAGGGCGAAGAGAAACAACACACAGATATACGTGGTTCACTAACGGTGTGTTAGCTACGTCCACGGGCAGAGGGAGAGAACGATCTTATTATGTGAGGAGTATTCAGAATACAGAGAGATTAAGGCAAAGAATAGGCTAAGAGGGTTTATATATGGCACCACTCTTAACCCTAACATAATAGGCTAAAAGGGTCGTTCGGAGCGCTTCATATCAGATTCAAGGCATATCAACAGCGATGGTCTCAAACGTGTCTTCATCCACCGATTGGCACAAGATATAGAGGGCCTTCTTGTCCTTCTTTCTTGTCTCCTTTAACGCATCTCTTTGCGCTTGATTGGCTCCAGCTTCCGCCTCTTGGAAACCGTTGTGCTCCTAGCAGCTCCCGCACATCTTGTGCTCCTAGTAACGTTTTTATCTTGATGCTCCAATTGTCATAGTTGAGCTTGGAAAGCATCGGTAATTGAAGCGAACCCATCCCACCGTTGGCCATTTCTCTCAAAATTTTTTTTGCTACTCGCTCTGATACCACTTTGTTAGAAAAATGTGGAAGACAAGTATGAATGGAGATGATTTTTCATTCAACTAAGCATGCCTTTATATAGGCTTACAAAAGTAACCATACAATACCAATGGTTCATAACTTTAAATGTGATAAAATGCTCATAACTCATCTAAGTCCCAAAACTCAAAAGTCAATATTGGTTACAAGAAACCAAAAGCCAAAAGTCACACAAACCAAAAGTCACACTAATTGCCAAATAAAGTTTAATAATGAAAATGGAAAACCTTTCATTTTCTCAACATGAAGTTGAGAGGCTCTAATGATGGTGTTGACCCTGAAACGAGTGAGACAGTGGGTGGATGTGAGGTGGCTGCAGGTATCGGTGGAGGAGTAGCCTAAGAGGTTGAGGCTTTGTCTTTCATTTGTGTGTTGAAGTACTTCAACCTTTCAACTAGTAGGAGATCGATGGTTCAGTCGATAGAAGTGTTGTTCCTCTTCTTTTCCAGGAGCAATCTTTGCCCTCTGACAAAGCTGTGTGATGAGCGACCCAAAGAAGAGTTTGCCCACTCTCTTCCTCCCATAGGAGAGGATCTCTCTTGATCTTTTTCTCTTGTAGTGGAGCTTTGAGCTCAGACTTTTAGTGCAAAGTGGTTTCAACTATATATACAATGATTAAGTTGGATTGTTGTATCCTGGAGGGGATAGGCTAGTGAAGATCTGTTGTACCAGTGGTTGATAAATAAATGAATATATATATATATATATATATATGCACCGCAGAGGCCTTGAATCTCCTTAAAAGAGAGTGAGCTACTCATGTCTCACCTAATCATTTAGGTGTTTCTTTCTCAATATTTACTCTATTTTCCTCTGTTATTTGTAATTTCCCCAACACTTTTTCATTGAATTCATTTATTAGACTTTGTTAACTCTTAAAATTGTAATTTTTTTTAGTTCAACAACATTTTGATGTGGGGGATTCGAACCTCAAACCTCTTGGTTGAGGGTGCATGCCAATTACCGTTGAGTTATGCTCACTTTGGCTTAAAATCATAAATTTGTTATTTAAAAAAAAATCCTAAATTTGTTGCACTACAAAATATTGTAAACTTTATTGATGAAGTTGGTTTTTCTTTTATTTAATTACTAATAGAAAAGCTAATAAAACAAGTATATTATTTACAGGTGGATGAAGGGCAATAATATCAATTATGGACTTGATATTTAACTACATAGATAGTTTTAGTAATTTAATGTAAAAATAAAAGGAAAATTGCAGTGGGTGGCAAATTGGACCAAATTAATAGCAAATATAGCACCATGTAAAAAAAATTGCAAATATAGCAAAATCTATCGGAGTCTATCTGATAGACTTCGATTATCAGAGTTTACCAGCGATAGACTCTGATTAATCATAATCTATCAGTCTACTGATAGACTTCGATTATTTAGAGTCTATCAGTGTCTATCGCCGATAAACTCTAGTTAATCAAAATCTATTAGTGTCTATAAGTGTCTATCAATGTCTATAAGTGTCTATCAGTGACTAACACTGATAGACTTTGATTAATCAAAGTCTATCAGCGATAGACACTGATATACTTTGAATAACCAGAGTCTATCAATGATAGACACTGATAAAATCTAACAACAACTTTTTGGTCTTGTACAATTAATTTTGCTATATTTTCAATTAGTTTGAAACTGTGCTATATTTGCTATTAATTTGGTCCAATTTACCATCTATGCAACTGCCCCAAAATAATAAGTAAATTGGAGTAATTTTTTTTTAGTTCAACAACACTTGGAGTAGAGGGTTTCGAACCTCTAACCTCTTGGTCCAGAGTACATGCCAATTACCATTGAACCATACTCACTTTGACAAGTAAATTGGAGTAACTTACCGGGGTGTAATCAAGTTTCATAGGAATTTAATCTCTCCCAATAAGATCATTTTATTTAGTTTAGAAAAGAGAAAGACCATTTATAAATGGCAATAACTGATTTGGTTGCATAGATTTCGGTTGATTTTTTAGAGATAGAAAACAAAAACAAACAAAACCAATTACAACTCACATTAAAAGGTCGTTTGTCCGATAAATTATCTTCCATGGTAACTTCTCCATCTCCTCCATTGATTTTCTTTAATACTTGAGGGAAAAAAAACTGTTTCTCCAAATTGCAACTATATTTAATGACCCATTTCAATAAGGACACCATAGCTATAGAGAAAGGGAAAAGGAAAGGAAAAGGGAAGAAAATTTGTTGAAAATGGCCCATTCCAATCCCAATCTTGGAGTCTTTAGCTTTATCCAAGTTTTTCGTTATCCTCTTCTTTTCTTCAACGTCGTTCTTTTGTTCACCATCATTTCACATGCAACATCCACAAATGATGTAATTTCCACCATTTGCGTGAAAACTAGAAACCCACCATTTTGTACAAGTGTGTTGAAATCTATAGGGAGCACAGACCTGAAAGGATTAGCAACTTACACCCTCAACCTTGCCCATTCAAATGCTGGCAAATCTCTCACCTTAGCCAAGTCAATGGCAAAAGTGGCGACCAATCCTCAGCTTAAGAAACGATATTTGTCATGTTCTGAGAACTATGATGAGGCCATTGGTGACATTGAAAATGCTGAAAAGAATTTGGCCATTGGTGACTTTAACGGTGTTAATATTGCAACCTCCGGTGTCATGACAACGATTGATGACTGTCAAGAAAATTTTAAGCAACCGCCAACAGACAAGTCATCACTTTTGAAGAACGGAAAGACTCTCAATGATATATGCAGCATTATCTTAGTTATTTCTAATCTTCTCCCTCAACATGTGTAATAAAAGGCGACTTTTGTATTTGAAAATTGTAATGGGGGAATAATATGAAGTTTTTAAGAATACAATGTTTGTTAAATCCTAATAATGCTTATCTAAAAAAAAATCCTAATAATGCTTCGACATTGATTATTTTTATTAGCTATTAAATGTAATAAAAACTTGTGCATAAAAAAATGTTGATATTCACAACTAATTTGAAAATGCTTTGAAGTTTTTATTGTATCTTATACAATTAACATGCATTCCCTTATATAATTTGAACAATTTGAATTCTTTCAAAACTCCTAATCCTTGTTTTACTCGTTGTGAGCTAGCAGTGAGACCTAATGGACCTACATATTATAAGCTCCAATGATCCGAAATAAATTAATTAAGACACACAAGATTTGTAAAGAAAACCAAAATTATAGGTAGTGATGTTATGTATATGTTACGTTATCTGGAGTAGTTTATGTTTATCTATATATAGTTTGTGAGAGTATGGTACTTTACAGCTCAATAATGACTTGGCAGCACACGTGTATCAGCTCATCCCCATCAGCTTTATTTTTAAATGAGTCATATATATATTTCTTTGCTGTAAGAATTCTGTTATAAAATTATTCCCGGCTTGTGATTTTTCGTGGGTCACTTTCAGGTGGTTGGGTCTGAGTAATATAACAGAAAAGAGTGAGCCAGGGATGAGTGTGAGTGAGAGAACCAATTGTAGAGAGTAGAGAGTGTGTGAGGTTTTGGGGAGCTGAGTATTTTCTCTGTATTCTTCTCAAGTTTATACTGTGTGGTGATTTGAAGAGATGAATAAGATGAACAGCTGTTGTGTGAGTGTTTCCCCGTGGATGTAGACCACAAGGTTGAACCACGTAAATTCTTTGTGCATTCTTCTTTCTTTTCCCTTTAATTTGCTTTAGTTGGATCGTTTTGTTCTGGGTTGCCTTCTTATCTTCACAACAAGTGGTATCAGAGCTGGCATTACAATTTCAGAAGAAGATTTTAGGTATTCGTTCTTAGTTGTAATCGATTCAGAGCCATCATCTACTTCAATCAGGTAAGAGCGGTAGATTTGGAAATCGACTCTTAGCTTGGCCATGGCAGCATGATTCGAAGTGGAAAGGTTTGATGGAAAGGGCGATTTTGCTATTTGGAGGGAGAAGATTAAGGCGCTGTTGATCCAACAGAAAGCGGCAAAAGCTCTTGAAGATCCTGTGAGTCTTCCAGCGACTATGACGGAGAAAGAGAAAGAAGAGATGAATGATATAGCATACAACACAATCATCCTATACCTTGGAGACAATATTCTGAGGCAAGTTAATGGAGAGAAGACAACTATAAAGGTATGGGCTAAACTTGAGAAGATGTTTATGGGTAAGTCTCTTCCAAATAAAATTCTTATTAAGGAAAGGTTTTTTGGTTTTCGTATGAGTCCATCTAAGAGTTTAGAGGAAAATTTAGATGAGTTCTCGAAAATTTCCATGGATTTGACGAATATAGGAGAGAAAATTGATAATGAAAATCATGCTGCCATTTTATTGAACTCACTTCCTGATTCATTTAAGGATGTTAAGTCAGCCATTAAGTATGGCAGGGATAGTTTGATGCTTAACATTGTTTTGGATGCCTTAAGGTCTAAGGATATAGAATTAAGGCAAGAGAAGAAGGAAAGTGAGGCTCTACATGTTCGGGGTAGACCGAATGATAAGAGACAGCAGAGATCAAACCGTGGAAAATCAAGATCCAAATCGAGAGGGAGAAGAGACACGAGAAAATGTTATTACTGCAACAAAGAGGCGCATATCAAGCGGTTTTGTTACAAGCTGAAGGAAGATAATAATAAAAGGAAAACTGATGATAAAAATGATGGAGAAGATAAGGCTAATTTGACTTATGGTTATGAATCTGCTGATGTGCTTATTGTTGCAGATAGTATGGATACTGAGAGCTGGATCCTTGACTCGGGATGCACCTTCCATATGACACCACACAAGCACTACTTCTCAGACTTTGAACCCGTGACATGAAGGAAGGTGATCATGGGAAATGACCAACAATGTGAGGTTCAAGGTATAGGAACTGTCCATCTCAAGTCGCACGATGGCATGGAGAAAACTCTCACTCAAGTCAGGTATGTGCCCCATCTTAAACGGAATTTGATTTCTCTTGGCATGTTAGATAAGCAGGGATGTACATATAAGTCCACAAATGGAACTCTTACTATTTCCAGAGGTTCTATAGTTTTTATGAAAGGAAAGTTAATAAATGGACTATACATACTAGAAGGTGAAACTATAAGCGATGAGGCTTATGTAGCTAATAGCCAAGAAAAGGACCTAGCTAGCCTTTGGCATCAAAGGCTAGGACATGTTTCTGAAAGGGGGATGGTTGAGCTAAATAAACAAGGTCTTTTAGGTAAAATCAAGTTAAATCCTCTTGAACAATGTGAACACTGTATTGTAGGAAAGGCAACAAGGGTGAAGTTTGCAAATGCAGTCCATACAACAAAGAACATATTAAACTATGTTCATATGGATTGGTGGGGGCCTGCACCAGTAGAGTCGAATGGGGGAGCTAAATACTTCCTTTCTATTGTCGATGATTTTTCTAAAAAAGTTTGGATCTATATGCTTAAACATAAGAGTGATACCTTCTCTAGATTTAAAGAATGGCTCAACCAAATTCAAAACCAAACTGAAAGGAAGGTTAAAACCATTCAAACTGATAACGGTCTCGAATTTCTAAGCCATGAGTTTAGTAACCTGTGCAAGAGTCAGGGAATAACAAGGCATAGAACCGTTCGTTTGATTCCTCAACAGAATGGCCTAGCTGAAAGGATGAATAGGACCATTATGGAGAGAGTGAGGTGTATGTTGTCTTCATCACAGTTTCCTAAAAAGTTCTGGAGTGAAACGGCTATGACAACATGTTATCTCATTAATAGATGTCCATCTTCAGCCCTTGGTATGAAAACACCACCGGAGAAATGGACCGGGCATGCACCCAATTTGGAACACCTTAAACCATTTGGATGTGCTGCATATGCACATATAAATCAAGGAAAGCTTAACTCAAGGGCAGTAAAGTGTGTTTTCCTTGGCTACCCAGAGGGAATAAAAGGGCAAAAGTTGTGGACTCTTGAATCTGGGCATCCAAAGTGTTTCATAAGCCGAGATGTGGTGTTCAATGAAACAAAAATGCCATATGCTGATCGAGAAAAAGAAACTGTACAGGGAGGTTCTACAGAGGGTCAGATTGGCAGTACAGAAATTGAGGTGGAGTTAAACAGAGGAGGAAACTTAGAGGAAAACACTCAGACTTCAATTGAGCACTCAGAAGCTCAACAACAAGCAGCAGCACCTACTACATCAAATATTCAGAGTTACAGTCTAGCAAGAGACAGAGAGAGGTGGACAATAAGGCCTCCAGCAAGGTACCTTGATGAGGATTTGGTTTCGTTTTCCCTGACAGCAACACCAAATCTATTTGATGTAGAACCACAGACATATGAAGAGGCGTTAGAGTCAAAAGATTGCAATAAATGGCTAGCTACTATGTCTGAAGAGGTAAACTCTTTGAACAAGAACCATACATGGATACTTATGGACAGACCGAGGGATAAAGCAATCATTGACTGTAAATGGCTATTTAAAGTGAAGCCAGGAATTGAAGGTGCTGAGGATCCTAAATATAAAGCGAGACTAGTAGCAAAAGGATATACTCAAAGAGAGGGTATCGATTTTAATGAGGTGTTTTCTCCTGTTGTTCGTCACACCTCAATCAGAATTTTACTCTCTTTGGTTGCTACATATGATATGCAGTTAGAACAAATGGACGTGAAGACAGCTTTCCTCCATGGAGACTTAGAAGAGACATTGTATATGCATCAACCTCCAGGGTTCATAAAAGGGGGCAGTGAACAAATGGTATGTCTCCTCAAAAAGTCATTATATGGACTTAAACAGTCACCACGTCAATGGTACAAGAAGTTTGATACATTTGTAACAAGCGTGGGATTCTCAAGAAGTCTTCATGATAGTTGTGTCTACTACAAGGAGGTAAGTAGCTCAAACTTTCTTTACTTGCTATTATATGTTGATGATATGTTTATAGTGTTGGGTTTTATACCCTAAAACTCGTAGATAGTAAATGTACATTTGACCGAACATTAATAAAAGTGATGTATTATTCAATGTTTGTATTATATCTTGTCTTAATAACCCTAATCCAATAAACTAAACATCCAAGGCTAATAGAATGAGGCTTGAACTAGTATGTAGGGACATACGGGGGTCAATGTTCAAGTTTTAGCCTAAAAGGTCTGTAGTATAGGGATAAGGCTGGGTACCTTGTCCTGGTGACACTATGGATACGGCCCGCTTTGTATATTGATACAAACGTAATGATCCAACACGTTCATGTATTTGACATGCGAGTGGGGGTATCCTGTGCAATGAGTTTGCACAAAGACCGGACCGCGAAATAGTTAACCACTAACTGTAACACCGTTAGTTAGCTCGGTTTCTATTTCACTAGGATGACCTAGGCAACTTGGCCTTAATCCTGAGTGGATTATGGACTCCTATCCATGAGGGATTGTCCTGTGATTTGTACGGGTGAGAGTGGCCTGTTCGCCGACTCAATAAGCCTACCATTTTGGGGACAAGACCGAGTGGGGAGCTGGGAACGTAGTCTTACAAGATGGAATTCACTCCTTCCCGATATTAGGGTAAGTAGAGGTGTGTTCCCTTAAGTGGTGTCTCCAGGTCTTGAACAATGGGCCCTACCCTCTTTATGGCACGAGAGAGATTTCTGTTTTCTAGTTGGACCACAAACAGGTTGTTCATTAGAGGAGCACTGGTACTTAAAGACCAAGAGGTAGCCCAGGGGTAAAACGGTAATTTGACCCAGCTGGGGTACGAACACACGTGAAGGGCTAACTTGCTGTTGATGGTCGATATCCGTGGACACAGAAATATATCTGCAGTGAGAAGAGTGCAGCTGTGGTTCTTTAGTGGAATGAACCACAGTTAACGAATATTGATTAACTTGGTTAATGAGTTTAGCCAACTAATCTCATATCGTTGGAGCTTCTGATCTGTAGGTCCATCAGGTCCCATCGGTAGCTCTATAAGGGCGTTGAGGCAAATTTTTAAGGGTGAAATTATTCGAAGGGGTTCGAATATTAAATTAAAAAATATGAATTTGATTCATATTAAAACTATAGGTTATAATTAATGCACTTATGATGTGTATTAATTCTATAGTGAATTTGAGAGATATAAATTTATAATTGAATATTTGATATTTAATTATGATATTAATTAATTGGTGAATTAATTAATATTTTGGTTTTAATTTTAATTAAATTTGATTTAATCAAGCTATATTAAAACTATAGGATAAATGGAGGTTATTTTGTGTAAATATGTTTATGCAAATAACATTTAAAAAGGTTTAATTAATGTTATTTTATAATTAATTAAATTATTTTCCCATCAGTTAGGGTAACTGATGGAAACGTGGGACTCCTGCTTATCCTCTATCTTGCGTGAATGGGAGGGTTTTAAGGAAAGGGGTTATGCTTTTTACGGTAACTCCCTTCATTAAGTTTTGAGATCCCAAGCATCACACACAGAATTCTCTCAAGCCCTCTGCAATTCTCTCCCAAAAGGATACAGAGATATTTTTCCCTTAGAACTCTTAGAAATTGTGCTCCCACTAGCCCCTAACGCGCAACCTTGAAGAGGATACCGGTGGATCTTTGGTGGTGGTGTTTGTGACCTTTTTTACAGTGAAATCAAGATCACTTTGTTGCTGTCTTTTGGTGAATTCCTAGGAGTTTTGGTGAAACCAATCAAGATTTTCTTCAAAGGTATGTATTTCTTCAATCTAGGATCAATAGGATCCAATTTTAGATAAGATCTAATTTATTTTTCTGGTTTAAAGCATGTATTATATCAGTTTTACAACATGATCATTTTATTTTCTGCTGTAAATTTGTTTTGTCGTCGTATTGGTATCCCAATCGACGTTTTTATTCGAAAAAGTCTCTGACGTCTTCCGCTGCGTAGGGTTATTTATCCCTTCAGATAGCATGTCAAGATAGTTCAGAAATTTGCAAGTTAAAAGAACAATTGAGCTCTATGTTTGAAATGAAAGACTTAGGATCAGCTAAAAGAATTATTGGCATGGAAATATGTAGGAACAGAAAGGAAAAGAGTCTGTTTGTTTTGCAAATACAGTATATTAGAAAGGTGCTTGAAAGATTTGATATGATGAATGCTAAATTAGTTATTTTACCATTAGCACAACACTTTAAGCTATCTAAACAGCAATGTCCTCAATCTGATGATGATATAGAAAGCATGAAAAATATACCATACTCCACTGCTGTTGGTTGTTTAATGTATATAATGGTCTGTACACGCCCGGATTTAGCACATTCCTTGAGTGTTTTAAGCAGATTCATGTCAACACCTAGAAAGACTCATTGGAATGCTGTCAAATGGGTCTTGAGATATCTAAAGGGTACAATGGATCAAGGTTTGATATATGGGAACAAACCTAAAGCAGAGTCTAAATTAATAGGGTATGTGGATGCTGATTATGCAGCAGATCTAGATAGAAGAAGATCAACATTAGGTTATGTTTTTACACTAGATGGAAATATAATCAGCTGAAAGTCCACCTTGCAGTCTGTGGTAGCCTTATCTACCACTGAAGCCGAATACATTGCCTTGTCAGAAGGATTAAAGGAAGCCATATGGTTGAGAGAAATTGTGTCTGAATTATTAGGGAGATCAGTAAAATGTGACCTGAAATGTGACAGTCAAAGTGCAGTGCAACTATCCAAGAATCATGTCCATCACGAGCAGACCAAGCACATTGATATCAGACTCCATTTTCTGAGGGACACACTGAACCAAGAAGACTATGAACTTACTAAAGTTCACACGAATTTGAATGGTGTTGATATGCTGACAAAATCCATAAACAAGAGCAAGCTGGACTTCTACAAGCCACTCTTGCAGATTGAAAATGGCTAACACATAGCCATTGAAAAGAGAAGCCTCATACAGCAACAGATTTGAATCATTGTGCCTTGATCCTTCAAGTACCAAGGTGGAGATTTGTGAGAGTATGGTACTTTACAGCTCAGCAATGACTTGGCATCACACGTGTATCAGCTCATCCCCATCAACTTTATTTTTAAATGAGTCATATATATATTTCTTTGCTGTAAGAATTCTGTTATAAAATTATTCCCTGCTTGTGATTTTTCGTGGGTCACTTTCAGGTGGTTGGGTCTGAGTAATATAACAGAAAAGAGTGAGCCAGGGATGAGTGTGAGTGAGAGAACCAATTGTAGAAAGTAGAGAGTGTGTGAGGTTTTGGGGAGCTGAGTATTTTCTCTGTATTCTTCTCAAGTTTATACTGTGTGGTGATTTGAATAGATGAATAAGATGAACAGCTGCTGTGTGAGTGTTTCCCCGTGGATGTAGACCGCAAGGTTGAACCACATAAATTCTCTGTGCATTCTTCTTTCTTTTCCCTTTAATTTGCTTTAGTTGCATCGTTTTGTTCTAGGTTGCCTTCTTATCTTCACAACATAGTTGTTGGACAAAAAGGGACTGGATTCATTAAAAAAGTTTTAGAGAATAAAAATATGTCACACCAGAACATTTATAGGAGTTTGTGCCTATAGAGAAAATATTTTTTTTAAAAAAAATCATATTATTCCACTATGACTAGGGTTGTTTGTCGGTCGGTCGATATCAATTTTGAGAAAAAAACCAATCTATTGACCAATTAGTTGATTTTGATGGTTTAATTTTGAGAAGTTGTCCAAAGACACCTCAACATAGAAAGAAAGAAAGAAAAACGATCAAAAATTTAAGGGAGAAGGGAGAAAGATTTGAAGCTCAATAGGAGAAAAGAAGGGAAAAGAAAAGAAAAATGGAAGCTTGGTGAAGAAGAGGGAAGAAGAAGAAATAGAGGGAGAGAGAAGGGGAAAGAGAGAGAGAGAGAAAAAAGTGAATCAGTGGTGAAGAAGAGGGACAGAGAAGAGAGATAGGAAAAGAGAAAGTAAAGAAGAAACAACACTACTCCATACATCTACCGCTGGTAAGTCCAACGTTTTTCATCCTTCTATTTTTTTTCTATTTGTTTTTTCTTCCTTTTTTTTCTTACAAATTTAAAATACTCCTAATATAGTTTTTTTTTTTTAAAAAAAAGACCTTGAATTAAGCACTGGTGGAAAAAAAGTACAACTATTTTTAGCAATCTTTGGATTAATGAAAGAGATCTTTTTACCAAAAAATTAAAATATTTTTCTAAAACATCTGGTCTTAATTTAGGTATTTTGAATTACATTTTATATGTATATATATAAACTCATTTTTAAAAAATAGAAAACCAAAAAATCAAAAGTAAAAAACATAAATTGGTATGAAACCGAGCAAATAACTTAAAAACTAATGAAAATAACATCAAAACTTACCAATTACATGAAAACTTAACCAAGTTACTAGAGTTTCAAAATATTACAACAAAATTTATCTAAATCTTCTCAAAACTAATGAACTCAACGTCTAAACCTCACCTATCATGAACATAAATATTTAGGTTTACAAATAGATCCAATTAGAAGACAAATAATCAATTTTTTCTCTCTTTTTTTTTTTTTTTTGAGTGCAGATAAGAAAAAAAAGCAGAAAAAACATAACAATGAAATTAATGAGGGTCTTCAACCATGACCCTTTGTCTTCCTCCCTTTCTGTCTCGATGAACAACATTTTGCGCCCAAATCAAGACTTCTTCAAGCCATTCTCCATTCATTGCATCGAGCATGGATTGCTAAGGTGTACGCTGCTTGGTTTGTCATTTTAGAGGTTAGTAACCGTTCTTCTAGCTCTCCAATTTGCTAGTAATGTCGAATGTCATGAATTAAACCCCAAATTTCTCTTTCATATGAATCTATTCCGTGAACCAGCTGCCAAACTATGAGGGAATCGGTTTCCATCCATATTGGTTAGATTCCTATGGATTTGGAAAATTCAACTGCTTCACGGATTGTTAAAGCATCGACCATATCTACTAATCCTATGAAAGGGACATTTGATTGAGTTTCTACCATGACTTCACCAATCTCGTTTAGAATGATTATGCCTCTTCCGATCGAGCCGTCTTTGACTGATGCATTAGTTTTCACCTTGTAAGTATTCCTTTCCAGCCCCTTCCAATATATTCTCTCTAAGTTGCTTAATTATTTGGATTTCTGGAAGTAGTTTCTGTTGTACATGTCGTGTTGGATTTTGATGTAAATATGTGAAAGAAAGTGGTGGCCAATTTGTCAAAGTTTCAAAACAGGTGCTTAAATTAAGAAATTTAATGTCTAGAAATTGAAATTAAATTCGTAACGTAATGATAGCGCAATTTATTGAGCTATATTTTATGCTATTTTAGTGTTAGTCTCGAGTATTATTTGGCCACTTTTATGTCTATTTGGTTTAATTTTGTAGGAATCAACTATTTCGATGGAGATTGAAGTTTTGGTGAATTAGTAGCAACAGAATGAATTGTATTGAAGAAACTTACAAAAGAGCATAAGGTTCAAGGCATCAATATAATAGGGCAGCGTTGGGACGCTACCATTGGAGAGTCTCAATGTTGGCCGCACTTTCAGGAGGCATAAATTCGAGACAGCAAAACGTCTCGACGATGCAGGATTTCCGGAAATAATTAGGGCGACGCTGTGTCCTTAGCGTCGCTACGCTGTCGCGCATATTGGACAGTATATATTGTTTGTGATGCTGCTGACCAGGGGGAACCCTTTTGGAGAGAGAAACACGACTTTAGAGAGGGAAAAACGACCAGAATTCGGAGGAGACTAAGAGAGCTTGATTTTGGGAGCTTGGATCGTGAGGATCGTGACGGGAACGCGCGGGAATCACGGCTAGCGAGTTTAGTCTTTCTCCCTTGTTTCTTGTACTGATTTTTAGCATGTATTAGACTAATTTTGATTGTATTTTTAGAGACATGAGTAGCTAAATTTTGTTTCTTAGGGGCTTGATGTAGCCATTAGTTTGTATGGATTAATTTACGGGTTTTTTAGGACGTTTCGTAACGCGGTTTATTTATGCAATTGTATGCTTAGTGCTTATAATCTCTTGATCACGGATTGTATGTTCTTGTTTCTAAACTAATTGCTCGGGAGAGGGTAGTTTAGATTAGACTATCAATTGCATGACTTAGGTGATTCGTTAATCGGGAGATTTGGGATTGCTTGAGAAACCATTATAAGGATTGTTCTTTAATGCTTATGCTTGTTGTTGAAATTAGATAGAGATATCAATTTCTTAATTTGCATAAAGAATTAATTGTACTCGGGAGAGACTTTTAATTATCGATAATCCTTGGTTTATGAATTCGTTACGTGTTCGTTCATAATTATTCTTTGAATTAATTCATGCATCTAATAGGTGAAATCAATTCCCTAAGGCCTTTCTCCATTGAGTTTCCATCTTTTTATTGCTTTGATTAGTCTTTCATTGATTTCGATTTTTCTCCATCATTTTCTCTAAATAAAATTGGACAAATATACCTTGTAATTAGGGGAACTAGAAAACAAATACAGAGGACGACGTTCGATTTTTAATCACTATATTATAACTTGGGTCCGTACACTTGCGGTTAGCAATTTGTGCATCATGTAAACATGAACAACTTAGGACTTTTTGTGTTCTGAAACTGCTGTAACAGAGTATTTATTGTTTGTCTTTTCATTTTTTCAGGGAGTTACTATTCGTATATGTTGAAGGAGAAATTTTGACCAATCACAAATTGCCACATCGTAACATGAAATTAATGGCGAAATTATAATTAATGAAATTTGGGACCAATCATAAATTGACATGTGTCCCAAATTTAATTTGAAGACAAAGTTGGCCAATTATAAATTTTTAGAGCCAAATTTCTATTTGATCAATTAATTAAAATTAAATTATTTTGATCAAATTAATTAATTTGACCAATTAATTAAAAAATAATTATTTGGATCAAATTTAGGTCTTTTTAAATATTTGGGTCATATGGTTTTGGGTCAAATAAACAAAGCCCAAGACCAAATGATTGAGCCCAAGACCAATAAAGCCCAAGCCCAAGTTGTTGGCCCAAAAGTCACCAGGGCCCATCCAGTGAGAACTCTATAAATAGAGGGGTTCTCCTCCATTTGTGGGGGTCAGAATTTTGAAGCTCGAAGCCAGAGTCAGAGAATTCAGAGAACTTCATCAAGATTGAAGACTGAAGACTGAAGACTCCTTGAAATCCACAAGTTTCAAAGTGCTGAACACTTCTTGAAGATTGAAGACTCCTTCAAGATTTGGAAGACTTCAAGCTCCAAGAATCCGTTGAAGCTCCAGACTCAAGATCAAGCGTTCCAGCCCTCGAGTGGAACACATTCACACACAAGAGAGAGAATCAGAGGGTTAACATTAGAGATTGTATATCCACACGCATACAAACATCAATACAATATATTATTTATTCCACGTGTCTCCATCTTCGAAGTCTCGTGTGAACAAATTGGCACGCCCAGTGGGACCATCCCTACCTCTCATCTCTTTCTCTTGTTTAAAGATCCAACCAACGTGATGGCACCAAAGAAAGCTCCCACGAAGGTTACCACATCAAACGACTCTTACACTGGTCCTGTCACTCGTAGTCGCTCCCAAGGAATTGAGATCAAGGAGGATCATACTCCTCTGGCTATTGCAAACAAGATCTCAAAGTTGATTGTAGAATCCTCTAAGGATAAGGTTGCAGTCAAAGACAACCCACTGTTTGAATCTGTCGTTCCAACATCTAAGCAGCCAAAGGATACATTAAATCCTGATGTGATGTCCTTCATGATGGCTGATGTAGACCAGGATGAAAGAATGGCAGAGATGGAAAGGAAACTCAATCTCTTAATGAAGGCAGTTGATGAGAGAGATCTTGAGATTGCCTATTTGAAGAACTAGCTGCAGAATTGAGAAGTGGTTGAGTCTAGCCAAACCCCTGCTGCAGGAAAGAATGATAAAGGGAAGGCTGTCGTGCACGAGGGTCACCCACAACACTCCACATCAGTTGCCTCTTTGTCTATCCAACAACTGCAAGACATGATCATGAATTCCATCAGGTCTCAGTATGGTGGACCCACTCAAAGTTCCCTCTTGTATTCTAAACCTTATACAAAGAGGATTGACAATCTGAGACTGCCCACTGGGTTTCAGCCTCCCAAATTCCAGCAGTTTGACGGAAAAGGCAACCCAAAGCAACACATCGCCCACTTTGTTGAAACCTGTGAGAACGCCGGTACTCGGGGAGATTTGCTTGTTAAGCAATTTGTCTGAACACTGAAGGGAAACACGTTCGATTGGTACACTGACCTGGAACCTGATACAGTTCACAGCTGGGAGCAGATGGAGAGGGAATTTCTGAATCGCTTCTACAGTACGAGGCGGACAGTTAGTATGACGGAACTCACGAACACAAAGCAGCGAAAGGGTGAGCAAGTCATTGACTACATCAACCGTTGGAGAGCCTTGAGTCTCGACTGTAAAGATAGACTCTCCGAGGTGTCCTCTGTTGAAATGTGCACCCAAGGCATGCACTGGGGACTTCTTTACATCTTGCAGGGGATAAAACCCCGGACCTTTGAAGAGTTAGGGACTCGCGCTCATGATATGGAATTGAGCATCGCTAGTAGAAGGGGCAAAGATCCCGTAGTCCCAGACGTGAGGAAAGAAAAGAAGGAAGTCAAGGGCACTGAGAAGGTTACGAAGAGTGCCACGAAAGAATCCATGGTCGTCAATACGACCCCGTTGAAATTTTCCTCCAAAGGAAAAGAAAGTAAATCCAATAAGCAAATAGAGGCAGGCGAGAGACGTCGCCTAACTTTAAAAGAAAGACAAGAAAAAGTGTATTCGTTTCTAGACTCCGACGTCCCAGATATGTTGGAACAATTGTTGGAGAAGCAATTAATTGAACTCCCCGAATGCAAACGACCGGAAGAGTTAGGGAAAGTCAATGATCCCTAACTACTGTAAGTATCACCGAGTTGTTAGTCATCCAGTGGAGAAATGTTTTGTATTGAAGGAGCTATCCTTAAGTTGGCTCGTGAAAAGAAAATTGAGTTGGACCTTGATGAGGTGGCTCAAGCGAATCATGCAACAATAATGGCGAGTGCAGGGGATCAAATTCCCCTAATCTTCTCATGTGGTTATGAAGAAAGGCTCATTCAATTTGGGACCCTTGATCCTGTAGTGGTTCGATTCCAAAGAGAAGCCACAATGAAGGGGTCCCAAGAAAAATATAATTTCGTTGAAGATGAGAACGAAGGCTGGACCCTTGTCGTTCGTCGCAAAAAGCAAAGGCAAAGCTGCGCACAGAAAGAGTCCCGCCTATTTCGAGATAGTAAAAGAAGGGTTAAGTCTCAAAGGAAGAGGGGAAAAAAGAAGTCGAGGGAGTCAAAGCCTGTCGTGGAGGAAAGTGAAGATTTCTTTTGCCCTCCACCAACCATAACTTTGGCAGAATACTTCCCAAGGCGCTTTCTCGATGATAGTCAAGGAGAAGCACTTGAAGTCGTCACGTGTCACATTGTGGACGTGGTGGAAAATGATGATGTCCCTGCTAGTTCCTCGGAAACGGTGGCAAGTCCAGGGGACTTATCCTCCTTCAGCATAAAGGACTTATTGTCACTTCCTCAAGAAGCTAAAAGTGTCCTTATTGATGCGTTGATCGAGTCTGATAGTTCAAACATCCCGACCTCTAAGGCACTCACATGCACTTCATGTTGTATGTCCATAGGATTTTCTGATGAAGATTTGTTGCTAGGGTCGAAGCCTCACAATATACCTTTATTCGTCTCGGGATACATCCGAGAACAGAGGGTAAGTCAGATCCTCATCGATGATGGATCAATTGTCAATATAACGCCTAAGTCAACCATGAAGCAATTAGGCATCTCGATGGAAGAATTATCCAACAGTAAATTGGTGATTCAAGGTTTCAATCAAGGCGGACAACGAGCAATTGGCATGATACGTCTCGAGCTCATCATTGGGGATTTGAAGGCCGATACTTTGTTTCATGTGATAGATTCCAAGACCACTTATAAACTGCTATTAGGTCGTCCTTGGATCCATGGCAATGGAGTGATAACTTCTACATTGCACCAGTGCTTCAAATTCTATCAGGATGGCATTAAGAAAGTTGACGCTGACACTAACCCATTCTCAGAAGCTGAATCCCATTTCGCTTTTATCTGAAGAGCGACAACCCTGGGGAGATTATACCTGCAGAAATCCCCTTGATAAATAAGAATGAGAAACTCAATTTAGAGCCCCGAGCTGATACAAGAAAGGAAGCTGTTGAAGATGTGGAGGCTTCTGATCTGAAAAAGGGTGAAACGTCTACAAGTCTCGTGAAACCCAAAGTTGTAGAAGATGAGAGGTGTTCACCTATCCTACGATACATCCCTTTATCTCGACGTAAAAAGGGTGAATTGCCTTTCACTGAATGTCCAAAAAACATAAAGGTCGGTGACGTTGAAATACTAAAGGAAAGTTTCACTACGCCTCTTACAAAAATCACAAAGCAAGAGGTTAAGAAATATGAGGATAACAAAATAAAAATGATTCTGCCTGACAAACGAACTAAAGACGGGTTCGACCCCAAGGCATACAAACTTCTAGCAAATGCAGGTTATGACTTCACAACTCATACTGAGTTTAAAAGTCTAAGGGTTTTTCATGGAAGATCTGAGCTCTCTGCAACACAGAAGAAGCTTCTAAAGGAAGGTTATAGTCTGCCTACGACAAGAAAAGGACTTGGATATAAGTCGCCCGAACCAGTTCGCATAACAAGAAAAGGGAAGGCAAAAGTGACAGACACAAATCATATAACAGTAGAGGAGGTTGATGATTCAAAAGAAAAAGAAAGTTTCGACCAATGAGCTTCTGTTTTTAGGCGCATCAGGCCACCAGTTGCTCGTGCTTTAGTCTTTCAGAGATTAAGTGTCAATGAAACGGAAGAAGAAAGCACACAACCTACTAATAGCTCTACTCGACCTTCGGTTTTTCGAAGGATAAGTATGCCCATTGGGGAAGAAGATGGTACATTTTCAACTCCGGATGTGACTCGACCATCAGTTTTTCAGAGGTTAAGTGTTACCACGAGAAGAAACAAAAAAGAGCAGTCTGCTTCGTCGACTTCTCGCCAACTTCATGAAGATGCGATGAAAACTGAAAAGATCACGAAGGTCGAGGGAGAAATTCACAGTGCAGTTCCTTCACGAATGAAAAGAAAAACCCTTGTTACTGTCAATACGGAGGGTTGTTTGAAGGTAAAGAGGCATGATGTTGTCATTACCAATCCTTCAGAAGAAGATAGTGACCAGGAAGGAGAACAAGCCTCTTGCCTTCACATCACTGTTGAAGAAGAAACAGAGGTCGAAATGTCTGAAGTAGATGAGGACGAAGCACCTTTATCACTTGAAGACGACAGCGAATCTACAGTGGATGAGCTTAAAGAAGTAAACCTGGGTACGCCAGAAGAACCACACCCAACTTTTATAAGCATGTCACTTACTCCCGAAGAAGAAGGTGAATATATGAGTTTACTCGCTTCGTATAGAGATATCTTCGCTTGGTCATATAAAGAGATGCCTGGACTTGACCCAAAAGTAGTTGTCCATCATCTCGCAATTAAAGAGGGGTATCGGCCGGTCAAACAAGCTCAACGACGCTTTCACCCGGAACTTATCCCTCAAATTGAAATAGAGGTCAACAAGTTGATAGAAGCGGGATTCATCCGTGAGGTGAAATACCCTACGTGGATAGCCAACATTGTTCCTGTTAGAAAGAAGAATGGACAGCTTCGTGTTTGTGTTGAATTTCGCGATTTGAATAACGCATGTCCGAAAGACGATTTTCCACTACAGATCACAGAAATCATGGTGGATGCCACTATAGGACATGAAGCTTTGTCTTTTATGGATGGATCATCGGGTTATAACCAGATTCGAATGGCTCTTGCAGATGAAGAAATGACAGCCTTTCGGACTCCAAAAGGGATATACTGTTACAAAGTGATGCCCTTTGGATTAAAGAATGTTGGTTCTACTTATCAACGTGTTATGCAAAAGGTCTTCGACGATATGCTGCATAAACATGTCGAGTGCTATGTCGATGATCTTGTTGTTAAGTCGAAGAGAAGACAAGATCACTTGAAGGATCTAAAAGTGGTATTTGATCGTTTGAGAGAGTATCAATTGAGGATGAACCCTCTCAAATGTGCATTCGGTGTTACTTCTGGGAAATTCCTTGGATTTGTTGTTAGACATCGAGGAATCGAAATAGACCAGTCAAAGATTGACGCCATTCAAAAGATGCCAAAGCCTAAAAACTTACATGAGTTCAGAAGCTTGCAGGGTCGTTTGGCCTACATTCGAAGATTCATCTCTAACTTAGCCGGTCGATGCCAACATTTTCAAAGGCTAATGAGGAAAGGAGAAAAATTCGAGTGGGATGAAGCATGTCAAAACGCTTTCGAAAGCATTAAGAAATATTTGCTTAACTCTCCTGTCTTAGGACCCCCCATATCTGGAAAGCCATTGATTCTATATATCGCTGCTCAAGAAAGGTCGCAGGGAGCGTTATTGGCACAAGAAGGCGAGAAGGGAAAAGAACGGGCCCTTTATTACTTAAGCAGGACTCTGAATGGTGCTGAGATAAATTACTCACCCATTGAGAAAATGTGTCTTGCTCTTTTCTTCGCTATTGACAAGTTAAGGCATTACATGCAAGTTTCACAGTGCACTTGGTCGCGAAGGCTGATCCTGTTAAATACGTTCTATCAAGGCCGGTTATTTCTGGACGCTTAGCTAACTGGGCCATCTTACTCCAGCAATATGACATCGTGTACGTACCTCAAAAGGCGGTCAAGGGGCAGGCATTGGCCGACTTCTTGGCAAATCATCCAATTCCTTCAGATTGGAAGTTATGTGAGGACCTACCTGATGAAGAAGTCTTCTATGTTGAAATCACGGAGCCCTGGACTATGTACTTTGATGGTGCAGCACGAAGAAGTGGAGCGGGGGTAGGAATCGTCTTTATTTCGCCTGAGAAACACATGCTCCCCTACAGCTTTGTGCTTGGTGAATTGTGTTCAAACAATGTCGCTGAATATCAAGCACTGATAATTGGCCTCCAAATGGCCTTGGAGATTGGCATAGCGTATATTGAGGTCTATGGTGATTCAAAGTTGGTCGTTAGCCAGCTCTTACTCCAGTATGAAGTGAAGCATAAAGACCTGAAGCCTTATTTCATCTATGCAAAACAGCTGCTAGAAAGGTTTGACAATATAATACTAGAGCATGTTCCGAGATCAGAAAATAAAAAGGCGGATGCTCTAGCTAATTTGGCGACTGCCCTAACAATCCCAGAGGATATGTCAATGAACATCTCACTTTGTCAGAAGTGGATTGTGCCGCCAATAGAAGATGAAGGTCAAGAGACAAATATGATCTTTGTTTATGCAATTGACGAAGAGGACTGGCGACAACCTATTATAGACTATCTTCAACATGGAAGACTTCCCACAGATCCCAGACGTAGGACTGATATACGAAGAAGAGGTGCCCGATTTATCTACTACAAGGAGACCCTTTATCGTCGTTCTTATGAGGGACTCTTCCTTCGATGCCTTGGAAAGGAAGAAGCAGCGAAAGCATTAGATGAGGCACATTCAGGTGTTTGTGTGATAACTTGAAAATATCAAGTTATTAAGCATCTAATATAAGCTTATTGTGAGCCTCAAGAGAGTGAAAATACCAAAGTTTTAACTAATTTATATGCTAGATGCAGTAATATTGATTTATTTGTATTAATGTGCTCATATTGATTATTATCTTTGAAATTCGTATAAAACTGCACTAATTCTAATTTATTGCTGCATCAGGAAAAGCTTGGCCAATTATGCGGTAGAGCATGATGCGCTTGGGGCATGACATGTTTGTTGCTGTAGCATGGAAGCTTGTTGCTATAGCATGGAAAGCTTGTAGCATGGAAAGCCTATAGCATGAAATGCTTGTAGCATGACATGTTTGTTGTTGTAGCATGGAAGCTTGTTGCTATAGCATGGAAAGCTTGTAGCATGGAAAGCCTATAGCAAAGAAAGCTTGTAGCATGACATGCTTGTTGCTATAGCATGGAAAGCTTGTAGCATGACATGTTTGTTGCTGTAGCATGGAAGCTTGTTGTTGTAGCATGGAAAGCTTGTAGCATGGAAAGCCTATAGCATGGAAAGCTTGTAGCATGACATGTTTGTTGCTGTAGCATGGAAGCTTGTAGCATGGAAGCCTGTAGCATGGAAAGTACACAGGCACACATCCCAAGATGATAAAGAGACAGAAAAGGATGGATGAAAAGACAGCGTCGGCGCAACCAGAGCAAGTGGGCGAAAAAGGGGATTAAAAAGGCGCAAGTTGCCTAATGATGATCAAGCAAGTGGCTATTACTTGATGAAGTTATCTTAACCTTGTTGTTATAGCATGGAAAGATTGTTGCTATAGCATGGAAGTTTGTAGCATGGAATGATTGTTGTTGTAGCATGGGATGCTTGTTGATGCTACAACAAGTTTCTAAGCAACTTGCTTTGGCTTAAAGCAAGACATGCTTTGGCTCAAAGCAAGACATGCTTTGGCTCAAAGCAAAGAAAAGTCTTTAAATAGAGGGGATATGAAGAATCAAAGCATCCTGGAATCCGAGGATCCAAAAGTCTTTCTTAGAGCTTTTTTTGGTTTTATTGCATATTGTAGCATGAACTAATTTATAGTTTTATGTTTTATTGTATGTTGTAGCATGAACTAATTTCTTTTTATCAAGGCTTAGCCTAGGTGCCCATGAGGCATTAAGATTATTTTTGTATGCAATGCAATGAATCAGTGATATTGATGTTTTCTACTTAGATGTGATAATTCTTTCATTACTAATATCCGTCTGATCAACCGATAGAGGTAGTAGCATGATAAATCCCTGACAGGTAATGCATGTGGAAATATCTAAGTAGATCAAGATAATACATTACATGTAGTCTGGTTGTGTTAGGAATAACTCAACCGCTTAGGATATTTCATGAATGTGTTTGGGTTGCGTTAGGAATAATTCAACCACTTGCAAGCATATAGAGAACTGATTAAACGCATGAATTAAGCAATAGGAATATTCTTAGTTCATCGCATGTGTAATACCGGAAGGGAATCACATGTTTAATTCTCGCTTAGGCATCAATATCCTGTCGATTCATTGTTATGCGCTACATTAATATCTTATCTGTCGCATGTGGTTGCTGCGGCAAAAAGTCTTGATAACTCATCACCCATTGTATCTTTCTATCACATTATCATTGCTTTTCTTTATCGCATGTTCAACCTGTCACATCCATATTTTATTACCCCAGCACAACATCATTAGAATAGGATTTAATTTGAGATATTTTCTCTACTCGCCCTTCCCTATGGATTCGACCCTGGAATACTCCAGGTATTACTTGGTAGTGCATAATTTATACTTGGATTAGTGCACAACAACGATATATTCTTTAGTTAATTCAATATAAATTAGAAGTGATAAAAATTACCCTATCAAGTTTTTGGCGCCGTTGCCGGGGAAGGCAACAGTAGTTTAGAACGTCTTTTATTATTTCTTATTCTGTGTATTGTGCTATTACAACCATCTGACTTGAGTGGGTCTTTTTCAGGTGTGTTAAGTGTGCACCCAAGAAATGGCTGCGCTGAACCCACAAAACTAATCCTCCCATAAATCCAATACAATTGGCTGATGAAAGAGAACGAGGCATTAGAGACTATGCAACCCCAAGGATGTGCAACTTCAACCCTTGAATTGTACGTCCCAAGCTTGACACTGAAAGGTTTGAACTTAAGCCTGTTATGTTTCAAATGCTTACTGCAGCAGGACAGTTTGGAGGAAGTACATCAGAAGATCCTCACTCTCACCTCAAATCATTCCTCGACATTTGCAACAAGTTCATCATTCAAGGAGTTACCCCAGAACAACTTCAAGTCATATTATTTCCTTACTTGCTACGAGATGCTGCTAAGGTATGGTTAAATCAGCAACCTGCGAATTCTATTGCTACACGGAACGACCTGGCAGAAAAATTTTTGGAGAAATATTTTCCACCAACAACAAATTCCAGGTTGCGCAAGGAGATTATAACTTTCTCACAACAAGACGATGAGTCACTGAGCGATGCGTGTGAACGATTCAAAAATTTATTGCAAAGATGCCCCCATCATGGATTGCCTCACTGTATTCAATTGGAGACATTTTATGTGGGGCTGAACAAGAACTCTCAAGTGTTGGTTGACTCTTCAACTAATGGTGCATTACTAAGGAAAACATATGTTGAAGCGCATGAAATCTTTGATCGCATTGCGAGGAACAATTATGAATGGGGATCAGCTGAGGACAAAAGGAAGCACCCAATGAAGACAAGTTCTGGAAGTTCTGAAGTGGACCCCATGACAACAGTTAACGCAAAGATCGATGCGCTAACCACACGAATGGACGAATTAGCTACAATTCAAGCTCCCATTGTAGCACATCTTGCTGCGTTAGGATGTTCCATCTGTGGCGGTAGCCACACGTATGATCAATGCCCATCAAATCCAGAATCATTTTTCTATGTGGGACCCCAAGGTAACGCACGAAATAATCCCTTTCCAAACACCTACAATTCTGGTTGGGGAAATCATCCTAGTTTCTCATGGAGTGGTAATGTTGGCGCATCAAAGCTACCGCAGCAGCAAGGGAGTAACAATTTTGGCCCTCAACTCTTTAATGCTAATAGTGATCAAGTTTTGCAGGGATCATTCCAAGGAAATTTCCAGCACAACAACAATGCATGTGGTGGAGACTCTGGCGCATCATCTTCTAACTCGTTGGAGGCCATGTTGAAGGATTTTATGATTAGTCAAAAGGAGTATATGGAAAAGAATGATGTGTTAGTGCGAAGCCAGGCCGCATCACTCAGAAATCTTGAAGTTCAATTGGGGCAATTAACATCAGAACTGAAGAACAGGTCAATAGGAACTCTTCCAAACAACATTGAAGCGCCAAGAGGAAAAGAGCAGTGTCATGCGTTAACCTTGTGCGATGGTAAACAAGTTCCAAGTAATACAGCTACTCAAGCACCAGAAGATCTGGTAGTAAATTCAGAAGATCCAAAGAAGTGTCTGGAAGAACCCAACGCGGTTAAATCAAGCAAAGAAGTCATTGTGAAGGAAAAAGAAGAAGAAAAGACAAAAGAGCCTAACGCATACAAGCCACCTATTCCCTTTCCGCAGCGCCTACAAAAAAAGAATGATGACACGAACTTCAAGAAATTTCTGAATGTGTTGAAGCAGTTGCATATCAACATTCCGCTAGTTGAGGCGCTTGAAAAAATGCCAAGCTTCGCAAAGTTCTTAAAGGACATCCTTTCGAACAAGCGCCAGTGGAGAGAATTCGAGATCGTTGCGCTAACAAATGAGTGTAGTGCAATCCTCAGTAGCAAAATTCTCCCAAAATTGAAGGACCCAGGAAGCTTCACTATTTCATGTTCCATTGGAGGAATATGCGACCTTGGCGCAAGCATTAACTTAATGCCTTTGTAAGTATTCAAGCGCCTTGGTATTGGAAAAGCACGTCCAACAACAGTCACTCTCCAGCTTGCAGATAGGTCGGTGGTGCATCCAGAAGGAAAAATTGAAGATGTACTGGTAAAAGTGGATAAATTTATTTTTCCAGCTGACTTTATCATTCTTGATTATGAAGCAGATAGAGAAGTCCCAATCATTTTGGGAAGACCTTTCTTGGCTACCGGACAAACTTCTATTGATGTGCAGAAAGGCGAGCTAACCATGCGGTTCAATGATGAACAAGTAACTTTTAATGCTTTCAGCTCATTAAAATTCCCTGATAAAGTAGAAGAGTGCAATGCATTAGAAGAAAAGGTTGGGCATCCTGAAGAAGAAGTTGCGCTCAAACAGAAGGCGAAAAAAGGAAAAGGAGTTAAGTTGGGGAGTAGCACATCAAAGAAAAAAATCTCATCGCGTCAAAACACAACTACGAATGGCGCTACTGCAGTAAAGGAAAAGCACAAAAGCTGTCAACCTTTGTCTTGGATAGAATGCAAACTTCGAGGGAAAACCCAACATTGCAAGGTGTGGCAGAAAGTCCGACAGCGCAAATCAAGAATAAAATCTCATGAAGGAAAAGAGATGCAGTGGGACAATGCGCCCATCATCTTTTTGGACAACACATGAAGGAAGAGCATGTTGACGCCTCAGACCATTGAAATCGCATCATTTTGAGGCAATTAAATCAGGGACGTTTTCTATCTCTTTACTTTATGTTTGTTAGGAAGTTTTCTTGCAATTATTTATTTTCCAGAAGTAGAAGAAAGTCTTAGGTTTGGGTCTATGCGCTAGCTTTGAGTAGTAAGTAGAAAGCATGTGTTACTGTTACATTTTTCATGTTTGATATGGTTTCTCAATGCGCTTGCTTTTAGTTCAGTATGTCTCTTTAAGTGCTTAAATCTCCCATGTGTTGATTTGCATGCGTTTAATATTTTAATGCGTTAAAATTTTTGGGTTTTTTTTTTCTGCTGCAATAACGTTATCGCATTAAATTGTTATTGCCCTGCCTCGCCTGCGTTTCCCCTGTGTTTCTTTACATAAACCTATGATGATAATATGCGCTAGAACTAACAACCAATTTTTCTTTGCTTAAGTTTTTCCTTGCCTTAGCTATTGATAAATGTCATTTTCTCCTTATTTAGATTTGTCTCAGAGTATCTTATGCTGCATTACTTCTTCTTTACTAGCCAATGCGCCAAATGTACTGGTGTAATAACGCATTCTTAGAAACTCTTCCCCTACCGCATAGTACAAAACAAGTTTGGGGGTCCAATGAGGACATTGTCCATTTTAAGTTTGGGGGGGTGCATAGTGCATGTTTCTATATTCCACAGTTGTTCAGCAAAGTATGTTAAAAAAAAAAATAAAAATAAGAAAGAAAGAATGCTCCACTTTCTTGAAGGCGTTAGTAACCAGGGGCATTCATGACACCCATCGTTTGCCTTTGCATGAAAGCGCTGAAAAGAAATGAGCATGCCTCGGCAACCTGAAAGATGAGGTGCTCGTAGTTGGATGCTTTCATCACCAATGTTGGCAAGTCAGAACGAAGGCGCTACATCTAAAAGGATTCTCATATGAAAAAAAAAAAAATTGCTGGCAACGTGGGCGCTATGAGTAAACATTCTTAACAAGCGTTAGTGCATCCAAGTTTTGATTTAAAAGTAAGCTAGTGTAAAGAGGAAGAAGTGTAGGAAGGAGAAATGAGAAAAATCCATTTAATTGAGAAGAAGGCATTTTGAGGTAGTAAAAGCAAAGTTGACCTTAGATTTAGAAAGTTGGATGTTGGTATTTCGCGTTGCTGAGGTAAACTTTTGTAGAGTGCACTAAGGAATTATAGTGAGGCATGAGGCATTGTGACAATCTGAGAAACAAAAAGTGTTGCATTGCTTGAGGACAAGCAATAATATAAGCATCTAATATAAGCTTATTGTGAGCCTCAAGAGAGTGAAAATACCCAAGTTTTAACTAATTTATATGTTAGATGCAGTAATATTGATTTATTTGTATTATTGTGCTCATATTGATTATTATCTTTGAAATTCGTATAAAACTGCACTAATTCTAATTTATTGCTGCATCAGGAAAAGCTTGGCCAATTATGCGGTAGAGCATGATGCGCTTGGGGCATGACATGTTTGTTGTTGTAGCATGGAAGCTTGTTGCTTTAGCATGGAAAGCTTGTAGCATGACATGTTTGTTGCTGTAGCATGGAAGCTTGTTGCTATAACATGGAAAGCTTGTAGCATGGAAAGCCTATAGCATGGAAAGCTTGTAGCATGACATGCTTGTTGCTATAGCATGGAAAGCTTGTAGCATGACATGTTTGTTGCTGTAGCATGGAAGCTTGTTGCTATAGCATGGAAAGCTTGTAGCATGGAAAGCCTATAGCATGGAAAGCTTGTAGCATGACATGTTTGTTGTTGTAGCATGGAAGCTTGTAGCATGGAAGCTTGTAGCATGGAAAGTACACAGGCACACATCCCAAGATGATAAAGAGACAGAAAAGGATGGATGAAAAGACAGCGTCGGCGCAACCAAAGCAAGTGGGCGAAAAAGGGGATTAAAAAGGAGCAAGTTGCCTAATGATGATCAAGCAAGTGGCTATTACTTGATGAAGTTATCTTAACCTTGTTGTTATAGCATGGAAAGATTGTTGCTATAGCATGGAAGTTTGTAGCATGGAATGATTGTTGTTGTAGCATGGGATGCTTGTTGATGCTACAACAAGTTTCTAAGCAACTTGCTTTGGCTTAAAGCAAGACATGCTTTGGCTCAAAGCAAATACATGCTTTGGCTCCAAGCAAAGAAGGCCCCGTTTGATAACGTTCTCGTTTCCTGTTTCTCGTTTCTCGTTTCTTGTTTCCTGTTTCTTGTTTCTTGTTTTTTAAGAAGTAGAAACAGAAACATGTTTGATAACTATTCCTGTTCCTTGTTTCTCTGAAAAAAGAAACAGAAACACAAAATATGTTTGATAACCGATTCTTGTTTCTTGTTTTTTTAGTTAAAATAAAATTTAGTACATATAATATAAAAATATATTAATTTTCAACGATTATTTTTTTATTTCTCCTTCTTCTTCCTCATCACTACCACCATTGTTACCGATCACCCACCATCGTTAATCATCGGCCATCGCTACCGACTTTCGACCACTGAGCGAATGCAGACAGTCAATGACGAATGTTGGAAAAGTCGTCGGCGTGTGGTGGCGGTTGTCGAAACTAAGAAAAAAGGAACAAGTTTTGGTCGACGACGATAGTGGCAGCCGGTAGTCAGAGGTCGACGGTGGCATCTGGTAGTCACAGGTCGACTGTAGCAACTGGTTGACAAAGGTCGGTGGGGGTCAATCGGCGAAGGCCGATCAGCGGAGATCGATCATGACTTTTAGTCGGAGGTCGATGGTGCCCAGTAATCAGAGGTCGACGATAGCTGTCGTTCAGCAGAGGTCGGTGGCACCCGATAGTTAGAGGTCGACGGCGCCCGTTAGTCTGAGGTTGACAGTAGTCCGAGATCAACGGTGGCAATCGGTCGACGAAGGTCGGTAGTCAGAGGTCGACGGTGGCGGTTGGTCGGTGGTGGCTGGTAGTCGAAGGTCAACGATGGCGATCGATCGGCGGTCAGTAGAGGTCGACAATGCCCGGTAGTCAAAGGTTGACGGTGGCAATCGTTCGATGCAGGTCGGCGACTGCCAGTAGTTAGAGGTCGACGGTAGTGGATGATCGGCACCGCCCAATAGTCTGAGGTTGACGGTAGCGGTCAGTCGGTGGAGGCTGGTCAACGACGCTCGGTAGTTAGAGGTCGACGCCGCCAGGTAGTCGAAGGTCGACGGTAACGGTCTGTCGCTGGAAACTGGTTAATAGAGCGGGGGTCGGCGGAATCGTCGATCAATGGTGGCCGATAGTCGGAGGTCGACGACTGCGGCCAGTCGGCGGTGGTTGGTCGACGATAATAAGAGGTCGGTGGCGCCTGGTAGTCAAAGGTCAACGGTAACAGTCGTTCGGTGGTGGTCGGCGGTTGTCGGTAGTCAGAGGTCGACGGTAGTGGCAGGTCGGCGGCGTCTGGTAGTTTGAGGTCGACGGTAACGGTCAGTCAACGGAGGCCGATCAGTGGAGGTTGATAGCGGCCGGTTGTCGGAGGTCGACAGTAGCGGCCGACCGCGGTCGGTAGTTGGAGGTCGACGACAATCGGTAGTCAGAGGTGCACGGTAGCAGTCGGTCGGCAGAAGTCGACGGCGACCGATCGACGGCGACCGATCGACGGCGACCGATCGACGGTTGCAGTTGGTTGTGGTCGGTAGTGGGAGGTTGACGATGGCGATCGGTCGATGGAGGTTGGCGATGATCGGTAGTTTGAGGTGGACGGTGGCGGTTGGTTGGTGGATGTCGACAACAACCAGTAGTCGAAGGTCGACAGTGATGGTTGGTCAGCGGAGGTCGACAGCGGCCAGTAGTCGAAGGTCGACAATGGTGGCCCGTCGACGGAGGTCGACGACGACCTGTAGTCGAAGGTGGATGGTGGAGCTCGGTTAGTGGAGGTCGATGGCGGCCGATCGTCGGAGGTTGAAGGTTGCGGTTAGCCGCGACAGGTAGTCGGAGGTGGACAGTGGGGTTGGTCGGTAGAGGTTGAGGCGGTCGGTTGTCGGAGGTCGACGGAAGCAATCAGTCGCAGGCGGTATTCGGAGGTCGACGATGATGGTCTGTCAGCGAAGGCCGGTAGTCGAAGGTTGACGGTAGCGGACGACCAGAACCGGTAGTCGGAGGTCGACAATGGTGGTCGGTCGACGGAGGTCGGCGACGACCAGTAGTAGAAGGTGGTCTGTGGCGGTTGGTCGATGGAGGTCGGCGGCGGTCGATAGTCGAAGTTCGACAGAGGCGGTCTGTTGGCGACAACTGATAGTCGGAGGTTGACAATGACGGCTGGTCGGCGACAATTGATAGTCAGATGTCAACGATGTAGGCGGTAGTCTGAGATCGTGGAGGTGATAATAAAAGGAAAAAAGGAAAGAAATAACACAAATAATAAAAAATGAATGAGAAAGAATTAATGAAAAAAGAAAAAAAAAAGAAAAAAAAAAGAAAGAAAACGAAATAACGAAAAAAGATTAAAAAAAAGACGAGGAAGTGGTTAAAAAAATAGAGGAAGAGAAGAGATTGGTGTAGGAATGGGAGGGAGAGATGGATACATGCATGAAAGATAGAGAAAAAAAAAAAACAGAAACAGAATTTGAGAAACAACATTTTGTAGTTTCTCAAATTTGGCCTCTTTTTTAGAAACCTTTCTAGAAATTTAGAAACAAGAAACAGGGATGAGTTATCAAAACAAGTCTGTTTCTTAAAAAAATAGAAAAAAGAACAAGAAACAGGAAACAAGAACGTTATCAAACGAGCCCGAAAAGTATATAAATAGAGGGGAGATGAAGAATCAAAGCATCCTAGAATCCAAGGATCCAAAAGTCTTTCTTAGAGCTTTTTTTGGTTTTATTGCATATTGTAGCATGAACTAATTTATAGTTTTATGTTTTATTGTATGTTGTAGCATGAACTAATTTCTTTTTATCAAGGCTTAGCCTAGGTGCCCATGAGGCATTAAGATTATTTTTGTATGCAATGCAATGAATCAGTGATATTGATGTTTTCTACTTAGATGTGATAATTCTTTCATTACTAATATCCGTCTGATCAACCGATAGAGGTAGTAGCATGATAAATCCCTGACAGGTAATGCATGTGGAAATATCTAAGTAGATCAAGATAATACATTACATGTAGTCTGGTTGTGTTAGGAATAACTCAACCGCTTAGGATATTTCATGAATGTGTTTGGGTTGCGTTAGGAATAATTCAACCACTTGCAAGCATATAGAGAAATGATTAAACACATGAATTAAGCAATATGAATATTCTTAGTCCATCGCATGTGTAATACCGGAAGGGAATCACATGTTTATTTCTCGCTTAGGCATCAATATCCTGTCGATTCATTGTTATGCGCTACATTAATATCTTATCTGTCGCATGTGGTTGTGGCGGCGAAAAGTCTTGATAACTCATCACCCATTGTATCTTTCTATCGCATTATCATTGCTTTTCTTTATCGCATGTTCAACCTGTCACATCCATATTTTATTACCCCAGCACAACATCATTAGAATAGGATTTAATTTGAGATATTTTCTCTACTCGCCCTTCCCTGTGGATTCGACCCTGGAATACTCCAGGTATTACTTGGTAGTGCATAATTTATACTTGGATTAGTGCACAACAACGATATATTCTTTAGTTAATTCAATATAAATTAGAAGTGATAAAAATTACCCTATCATTGTGGCGCCCACCAGTCGGGTCCAAAACTCCAGTTTCAATTAAAAAGGATGGGTTATTATTGGCCTACAATGATTCGAGACTCAATGGGATTTGCAAAGAAGTGTGAAGCCTGTCAATTCCATGCAAACTTCATACATCAGCCACCAGAGCCTCTCCATCCGACTGTAGCTTCATGGCCTTTTGAAGCTTGGGGACTTGACCTTGTTGGCCCTATAACACCTAAGTCTTCAGCAGGACATTCTTACATTGTTGCAGGGACGGATTACTTCTCAAGATGGGCTGAAGCTGTAGCATTAAAAGAAGCCAAGAAAGAAAATGTTGTGGATTTCGTCCGAACTCATATAATCTATCGGTACGGTATCCCTCATCGTATTGTGACAGATAATGGAAGGCAATTCTCCAACGGCCTAATAGACAAGTTATGCGAGAAGTTTAACTTCAAGCAGTACAAGTCCTCCATGTACAATGCCGCGACAAATGGGTTGGCAGAGGCATTCAATAAGACGTTGTGTAACTTATTGAAGAAAGTAGTCTCCAAGACAAAGAGAGATTGGCAAGAAAAAACCGGTGAAGTGTTGTGGGCTTACCAGACTACTCATTGCACTCCTACAGGGGTCACACCTTATTCCCTCGTCTATGGGATAGAAGTTGTGCTCCCGTTAGAAAGAGAGATTCCCTCATTAAGGATGGTTGTCCAAGAAGGATTGACAACGGAAGATAATGCTAGGTTGTGCCTTCAAGAGTTAGAAGCACTTGATGAAAGAAGGTTAGAGGCTCAACAAGCTTTGGAATGCTACCAAGCACGGATGTCTAAAGCTTTTGACAAGAATGTGAAGCTTCGATCATTTCAAGTTTGTGATCTTGTGCTAGCTGTTCGAAGACCCATCATCACGACACGACACACAGGGAACAAGTTCACACCTAAATGGGATGGACCCTACGTCGTCAAAGAAGTCTACACAAGTGGAGCATACAAGATCGTGGATAAAGACGGATTAAGAATAGACCCGATAAATGGCAAATTTCTTAAAAAGTTTTATGCTTGAAATGTAATGCTCCATATCGCAAGAGCCTAAACTGCATGATACTCCTGACCCGCATGAGTTAAAAAGGTGAACGACCAAAACATAAAAAAAAAATCAAATTTGTACTCTGAACTACGTTATGACTTGATCCCATTTATTAATGGGTACGTAGGCAACTTAAAGGAAACTTTAAGCTCAGTACATAAAATTAAAAAAAAAAATCATTATTCCATTATGCGAAACAAGTATGATAATGAATAAAAAAAAAATCTTGCCTATTACAAAAAAAATGGAGATATCTTCGATAAAAAATATAATGAAAAAAGTCCTACAATGATTAAAAAAAAATGAAGACTGATTATGGTATCCACTTGTAATTCTTCAGCTCTTCTTATGCATCTTCCAAACTTCCACGAAGTATCGTCAGAGTTTTAGCATCAGCATCAGTAAGAACAGGGGCATCTTCAATGCTACTTATAGTTCCTTGCAGTTTGGAAGCCTCAAGTTGATTTTGTTTTAGAAGATCCTCCTTCTCGATAGTCGACTAAGAAATCTCAACTCGCTTAGCTTTCATAGTTTCAAGCCTAGCTTCCAATTCTTCTTCTTCTCGCAATGCTTGCAGATGTTGTTGCTGAAGTGAACCTTTCGCGGTGAGCAGTTCACTTTCACTGTATAGTATCTTCTCCAAGCTAAACCTAGTCTCTTCCAGTTGGCGATTTTTACTCTCCAAAGTTAATTGAGAAGAAAATGACGACTGCAGCTGGTTATACTTCTCTACCTTCTTGAAATACGCACTTACAATTTCTTTAAGAGAATCCAAGCCAGGTACACAGTGGCGGATCCAGAACTTTAGGTGAGGGGGGGCTATATAGAAATAATTTTAGTCTATGCTTAAAATTGACCCCTACCGTAAGTTTAAGTTAATTTTATCAAAATTTGTTAAATAGTATTTTTCATACAATAAGAGACCTGATGTAAACATATTTTTTAAATTTATAGAAAAATACTAATAGAGGCCAATTGTTTTAGAAAAATAACAATAAACTTACTATAGAGACAAATTTTAAACTTTATTGAAAGTACTTGGACTAAAATTGGACATTTTAACGTACAATGACTGAAGATGAAACAAAATCCAAAGTACAATAACCAAAATGATATTTTGAACACATTGATATATGTTATCAATTCGTACATTTTGATATTAAGTTTTTTAAATTATAAATTGAGTCATTAAGTATTCAAGATGATGCTCAATAAATCACTAACTTTATAAAGTTTTTACTAAGTCTCTAAACCTTCATTTTTCTTCTAATAGGTTTCTGAATTTTTTTTATTTAGTATCTAATAGAACTTTGAACTAAAAAAAAGTGTTTATTAGTTTATTAGGTCATAGATTTATTAGACACTAAATCGAAAACTTCGAAACCTACTCGATATAGAATTGAAAGTTTAAAGGCCAATTGAACGATTTTTTTTTTAACTCAAAAGCCTATTACTAAAATTTAAAAATATTTTTATTGTTCCATAATTATTTGACTCAAAAAATAAAATAAAGTTGAAAAAAGAACTATAATGAATATGTTTGTTATTATTTAATATTCATAAATACAAAAATTTAATTTAAATTTAATCAATTTTAAACCTATGAAAAAAAAACTAAGAAAAACGAGAAAGAAAAGAAGAAAACAAAAAAAACAAAAAGATGCGGAGAAAAAACGAAAAAGAATGCGGAAAAAGAAAAACAAAAAACAAAAACAAGAAGAATAAGAAAAAAGAAACGGAAAAAAAATAAATCAAAAAAGAAAAAACAAAAAGGAGAAAAGAACGGAAAGAAAATAAATCAAAAAAGAAAAAACAAAAAGGAGAAAAGAACGGAAAGAAAAAAGAAGGTTGATCGCAGCTGCTAGGATTTGAACTCAGGAGTGGGAAAATTCTAAGAGGGGCTCATGCCACAAGGGCCATTCCAAAAGATAATAATTAGTTTCAATTTATAATATAAATATAAATAAAGAATAAGTTGAGGGGGACTCGAGCCCCCCCTGGGCCCATGGTGGCTCCGCCACTGCGGGTACACGAATCTCAGAAATTGTATGAAGTATTTTGACTGCCTCTTGTTTAAGGCGAGGTATTTTGTTGAACGGAGTGCGTATGATCTTCTGGTGTATGCTCTCCCACAGGGCAAGGGAAGATTGTTTCCTATAGTTGGAAATAACATCGTCGGCAAAGTAATCAGAGATCTCAGACGCAGCTGCATGGGTCGTTGTCTTCTTTTGTTCAGGAACTTCATCAATTGCAGGATGACAAGATTGAATTGCGACTCTATCCATTGGCGCTTTGGAATTGCCGACACGCGCAGCTACAGAGTCAAAGACGTCTGGACTCACAAAAGAAGGAGGACTATGATGCCCTTCGACTTCTATAAGGGAATCATTTAAAGGTGACTGCAAAGAAAAGGGGGAAGCAATGATGATAATAATAATAGTAAAATAATAATGAAGAAAAAACAACACTTACCACTGGTGTAGGGAGTTCAGGAAATTGTGATGAGCTAGGGACTCCATCAAAATATTCATCTTCACATACTGATGGTTGTTTGGACTTTTTAGACCTTTTCCAATGACGATCGTCGCTATTGCTCTGACTACCATCATTATCCTTAGAGTGAAATTCACCAGGTTCAAACAAGCGAATCCTTTTGCCTCCGTTGTCGTTGCCAACCTTTTTGGGAAATTTCGGCTTAGGAGGAAGAGGAATAGCACTAGCCACCAATTTATCTCTGCCTTCTTCAAGGTAATTTCCATTTTTTGGCCAACCACCAACTCCTGTAGCATTGGGTAATTTGGATGTGTGGCTTCATCGCGTGCGCAGGGAGATAAACTTGAGACAATGTTTTTGCTCGAACGCATATCATCCAAAGGCGCAATACATTATCTAAGTTGACCTCAGGAACTTCTTCACTTAGATCGTTTGGCACATCTTGGTAAAATCCGAATTGTCGGCTAAATCGACAAGGACTATAAGATTCAATGACCATCGAAGACCCACATCGGGAAGATAAGAAGCATGATCGAATACTTATAAAGAATGAGGAATGCCAAAATGATAGCTGGTCATCATCTGTCAGAACCATGCCTTTGTTGCGGGGAGGGAGATTTGCATACCACGATACATATTTACCTTTATGAATATGTACACGAGCTTCAAAATCGTCGAAGTATTTAGCTCCACCCTCTCCGAAAAACTCAACCATCATTAGGCCCCTAACTTTCTCTGGAACTGCATAGTGCGTGTTAAAATAATAAGCAAGCCAAGCATAAACATAATGCACTGGAAAACAGGCCTCTGAACATCCTGCCGAAGGAGATGCTTTATAAATCTAGCCCAAGCCATGATAGATATTGGTCAAAATTGGGACCGCAAGACTAAAAGCATAACCTTCTGCCATAAGGCTTGCAATTTTGAAGACCTCTGGACGAAGAGAAACCTGCTTATTAGGAAACACAAATACACATAACCAACAAGAAAGAAAAGCACCCAAGTAAGTCTTTTCTATCAAATCGTCTTCTACACCTAGCTCATGAAAGAACTCGAGTTCTGTCTCAGACCAGTCAGAACATTTGATAGGAACTCCATTTGGATTATGAGTTGAACGAGGACGACTAGCTTTCTTCGCTTTTCGAGAAGGAGGCTTCTCATACTTTAAATCTCTCTTAAACCAAAAAGAAATCCATAACTAATGGAAATCTGGAAATGATCACGGTTCTGAGAGGCTATATGATAATAAGCAGCAAAAAGATACTCAAAACTTTTTGGGAGGCCTTCGTTGTTTTGGTCAGATGACGCTAACAATTCCTTGCAGCAAGGAATAACTTCATCATAGAACTTCCTTTAATGGAAAGGCCCCCTAATCTCCACATGTCCCATAAGGAGATAGATAATTCTCCAGACGATGTATGAAGAGTATTTGTTGAGGGACACCATGCCTCACAAAAGGCTCGAATTATATCGGTGTTGCGATCATAGGTGTATAGGGAAGCCATCACAGAATCAAACAGACGAGCCTTCTTAAGTGTCGGCTCATTGCGAGCAGCCACAATTTCCAACCATTCCCAATAATGGCGAGTGTAACTGAATTCTCCATGGATTTTAAACGATGAACTCCAACGAGCTTTACCCTCAATAAATTGACGACCTAGTGTTGACTCTGAATTCTAACTTGGCTCTTTATTATGTATTGGTGATTCTAGGAACCACATTTTTTGGGATGATTCTCGATTCAAGGGCCTCCCCTCTGACCATCTAGATAGGACTCTAGAACTATCTAAGGAAGGCTCCAATGTCCTAAAGTTTCCATGCACCGCCTCTCCTACATGAAGAATGACTCCATTTTCAACAGGTTGATCTCTATCCTTCAAGATGACTAAGAAGTTCTTCTCAGGATCAGGATGCTCAGTGAAATACACCATGATGGAGATAAGTTTTTCTACTCAAGGAAAAATTTATGTCAATCTTTTCCGGTAAGCTATGAAAGCAAGAAAGTGATGCAAAAATAATCAGTCATAAAAAAAGGGCAAGTGAAGCTGATGACGACTGTGGTGACCACCCCTGCAGGAAACTACAGTCATCAAAGTGACTGGTCTAGACAGGTGGTGAAATCACTGCAAGTGAAGCTGATGACGACCGTAGTGACCACTCCTGCAGGAAACTACAGTCATCAAAGTGACTGGTCTAGACAGGTGGTGAAATCACTACAAGTGAAGCTGATGAAGACCGTGGTGACCACCCCTGCAGGAAACTACAGTCATCAAAGTGACTGGTCTAGACAGGTGGTGAAATCACTGCAAGTGAAACTGATGACGACCGTGGTGACCACCCCTGCAGGAAACTACAGTCATCAAAGTGACTGGTCTAGACAGGTGGTGAAATCACTGCAAGTGAAGCTGATGATGACCGTGGTGACCACCCCTGCAGGAAACTACAGTCATCAAAGTGACTGGTCTAAGTGAAGCTGATGATGACCGTGGTGACCACCCCTGGAGGAAACTACAGTCATCAAAGTGACTGGTCTAGACAGGTGGTGAAATCACTGCAAGTGAAGCTGATGACGACCGTGGTGATCACCCTTGTAGGAAACTACAGTCATCAAAGTGACTGGTCTAGACAGGTGGTGAAATCACTGCAAGTGAAGCTAATGACGACCATGGTGACCACCCCTGCAGGAAACTACAGTCATCAAAGTGACTGGTCTAGACAGGTGGTGAAATCACTGCAAGTGAATTTAGTGACGACCGTTGCATGAAGCTTACACATTTAAGTAAGAAAGAAACAAATTGCAGTAAAATATGTGCAAAAAAAAAAGTAGGAGACAAGAAAATCTACAGCACAATCAAAGCAATTCATATGTACACATCGAATAAGGACACCGATGGAATATATACATATTAAAGAAAAAAGGTTTGAATATGTATATACCTTTCAAGTGGTGGACAAAGATTGATGTTGTGTCCTAGGAGGTCGTCGAATAACTTTTTTAGTTCCAAATCCTACAAAGAAAAGGCAGTAGTTAGCAAAAAAAAAAAAAAAAGTTGGCAAAGTAAAGAAAAAAAAGGAGATGTAAAAAAAAAGTGGCAACAAGACAAGTAAAAAAAAGTTACGGAAGATCAAGTTTAAAAAAAAGTCAAGAAGAACAAAAAAAGCTGAAAAAAAAAATCAATGAAGAAAATCAAACGTTGTGTTGCGTTAAAATAAAAGAAAGATTGAGTTGTGTGTATGGCACTTTTCCTTAAAAAAAATCTTTAGATGGGATTTGAATGAAAAAAAATGTTGAAAAGAGCTTTTATGATTATGAAGATAAAAGTTTGCGGCTGGGGCATTCACTTAACCTAAAAAAAAAAAAAATCATTTTATTTTTAAGTGCAAGACATGAAGTAGTGTTGAAAAAAATGTGTATGTTGATGTTGGTGGCTGCTGACACTGAATATATACACATGAAAAGAAATATACAAGTTGATACAAGAAATCATGAAGCCAAAGGCAAGAAAGAGGAACACATGTGTAGGTAAAATTCTGGTGGATGACAATTTTGAAAAAAAATAAAGGGCATGCATGTGTTACGCGAAAACCCTGTGGCTGAAGTTGAAGTATAGGTAAAAAAAAATGAGAAGAATTGAAACGGCAGAAGCTTATACTCTCAAATCAATTTTGACTTACCGGCGGCAAAATTATAAGCTTCACGCTTACACCAACATTTAACAAAAGCGGTGGCGCACAATCCTTACCGGCAGCACTATAGGAAAAAGAGTCTTCTTTTAGATCTTGCAGCGGTGCGGCAAAAAAAAAAAAAAAAAAAAAAAAAGGTTTTCTTAAAATCGCCGCCGGCACTTGTATCCGTGGGTGCTGTGAACAAGCTGAATTTTTTTTTAAAAAGGGGTCTAAACCTTCAAAACATGATTTTATGTGGTGTCAGTAGTCCATTCAAATTGAAGTTTAAAAAAAGATTTTCACAACTTCAGAATAAAGCTCATGGACTTTCAAGTTTAAAATTAAAAGTAATAAAATAATCAAAGAAAAAAAAATAGTCCAGCAATAGCAATTAGGTGTACATACATATATGTGGGAAAAAAGCGGCAGTAGCTTATGGATAAAAGAATATATATATTCAAGATTGATTTTGACTTACCTATGGTGCGAGAAAGAAGCACGAAGGGAGATCATCGCTCGAGCTCAAAGCCTACACAAAAAGATAAAATACATGAGCATTTGAAGTCAAATGAAGGAAAGAAAAGAAAAATTGAAGAGAAGAGTTTTTCTCAATACCTAGACTTATTTCTTCGGTGACTTTGTGTCTTGACCTATGCAACATCTTCCATTTATAAAGAAAGGGATTAGGTCAAACCTATAAGGAAAAGGTATTATGAGATTTGATTCTAAATTAAATCTTATCTTTAATTAAAACCTTATCAAATTAGGAGTGTTTATTCAAATCCTAATCCAAATGTGAAATTTGAATCAAATCAATTTGAAAATAAATTTAGGTTGATCCAATTTTAAAGCAAAAGATAAATTGGATGGATTTCAAATTTAGTTTGATTTAAATAAAGTTAATTTGGGTATAGTTAAATCCTTATCTAAATCAAATTCAAAGTAGTGTTGTTGTAGGTGCTAGCGTCTCTTTCATAAGTATGGATTTTGAAGCCCCTTTGCTGAACTAAAGACCATAAATGAAGGAAACAAGTTGGCTATTAGACTTGGATGCCCTAAGATTGTGATCAATCCAGACTGTCTGCAAGCGATAAAATTTGTGTCTAAAACCTCTATATCTTGGAGTGACGTGGAGGTGCAAGTGGGGAAGATTTGAAAAAATAAAAAAAAAAAAAAAAAAATTGGCCCAATCACAATTCTTTCCTAATTCAGTATTTGTTCATCATTCGTTGGAATTGTGATTGGCCCATTTGCTAATTTGTTCAAATTGGCACCATCATGCCGGCGGCATGATAGATGTGTAAAAAAAAAAAACACAAATGATTCCAAATAATTTCTTTTCGAGATTCATTCACACATAATTTGTGCCTAAATCTCGAAAAGGGGCATTTGTTGAAGGAGAAATTTTGACCAATCACAAATTACCACATCGTAACATGAAATTAATGGCGAAATTATAGTTAATTAAATTTGGGACCAATCATAAATTGACATGTGTCCCAAATTTAATTTGAAGACAAAGTTGACCAATTATAAATTTTTAGAGCCAGATTTCTATTTGATCAATTAATTAAAATTAAATTATTTTGATCAAATTAATTAATTTGACCAATTAATTAAAAAATAATTATTTGGATCAAATTTAGGTCTTTTTAAATATTTGGGTCATATGGTTTTGGGTCAAATAAACAAAACCTAAGACCAAATGATTGAGCCCAAGACCAATAAAGCCCAAGACCAAGTTGTTGGCCCAAAAGTCACCAGGGCCCATCCACTGAGAACTCTATAAATAGAGGGGTTCTCCTCCATTTGTGGGGGTCAGAATTTTGAAGCTCGAAGCCAGAGTCAGAGAATTCAGAGAACTTCATCAAGATTGAAGACTGAAGACTCCTTGAAATCCACAAGTTTCAAAGTGTTGAACACTTCTTGAAGATTGAAGACTCCTTCAAGATTTGGAAGACTTCAAGCTCCAAGAATCCGTTGAAGCTCCAGACTCAAGATCAAGCGTTCCAGCCCTCGAGTGGAACACATTCACACACAATAGAGAGAATAAGAGGGTTAACATTAGAGATTGTATATCCACACGCATACAAACATCAATACAATATATTATTTATTCCACGTGTCTCCATCTTCTAAGTCTCGTGTGAACAGTATAACTATAAGTAGTAGTTGGTTTCTTCATTTCAGATTATCCCATTTTCGAGATTTCTGATCTTTTTCCTTATTTTCATTTTGGTTTTGTATATATCTATACAATTTCTTTATAAGAAATAATTCATTCAAATCAATACTTCTAGTTGCAAACTAAGTTACGGTGACAATGAGTGTTAGATCCCATCAAAGTTTTATTATTTTAATATATAAAAGGAAAAAAATATTTTTTTATTATTTTAATATATAATTTCCTTTAATTAATTTAATATATTTTTATTTTAAAAAAATTAAAATAAATTTTTAATAAAAAAAAGTAGTGTCCACATCAGGTTACCATTACTAATTGACGAAAATTTGGATGGAGAGACCAATAGTGTAACGAAATGCAAACCTGAGGGGTAAAAATGTTGAGCTTCAAAACTCAGGGACAAAAATGAAACCTAACTCAAACCTCAAGAACCAAAAGTGTATTTTTCCCTTGATTTTTCATGTCAATTTTCACAATGGTGTTGAAGGAAGAAAAAAACTAAAATGATTATAAATTTAGCTCTAAACTTTTATTCTCTTTGCCTAGTCTATTATGCTTTATCTTCTTAATAGATTTGTGAATTTTGAATTTTTTTACTAAATTTTATATTATTTAAATATTATAAACAAGTTGATTGTGGATAAGTTTAATCTTAGTTTGGGATTGAATTAGCTTTTAAAATAATTGCTTTTAGAAAAATCAGGTGCAATACGAAGCAAATTAGTGCTTGGTAAATTTCAATTTTTAACCTAAAAAAGAAAAATACGATGTTAGATAAATTAATACTAAATTGTTATGATTTAGTTATAGTGATTGAAGCAAACCTATTGTTTTGATTATTTTTATATTGATATTTAATATTTAAATTTGTTATAAAGATCATTATTTTTGTATGTTTTAAGTTAGATAAAATATTAGAAAAATATATATAGAAAATCGGATAGATGAAGATTTTGTTTCAATTTAAATAAAAGGGTAAAATACCTTTTTGGTCCCTCAAAACATGAGGGACCAAAAAGGTATTTTGCCCTAAATAAAAAATATATAGGAAAGATATAGGAGGGAAATAATAGCTGGTGAGACCATAGATTTTTAGAAAAACTACTATAGGTAAGAGTAAATCAAAAAGTGATTATATGTAGATTAATAAAAGAAATTAGTTTTATCCAAACATAAAAAAAATGGTTAAAATTATTTCGAAATTGCTTTTGACACTTCCAAAAGCAATCCTAAATGGACTCTTAGACTTAGTTTGGGATTGTGGTAGCTTTTTAAAATAATTGTGGTTAGTTGTGCATTTAGAAAAATCAGTTGTAGAAAAAGTAAATTAGCGTTTGGTAATTTTCAACTTTAAACCACGACAAGTAAATTAAAGTGTTTGGTAAATTGATACTAAATTGTTGTGGTTTAGCTATAATTACTAAATAGATATATCATTTCCATTGTTGTTAGGGATGAGCAAGAAAAGTCGAAAAACCGAACCGAACGACCGAAACCGACCGAACCGTAATATCGGTCGGGGTCGGTTTTACAAGATGTAAAACCTGCAGCGGCCGTCCTTGGGAAGGCCATTAGCCGATGGTCTTCCCACGTAAAGGAAATTCAAATTTTATTATTATTTTTTATTTATTTTAATCTCTTTTAATCTTTTTTAGTTTCTTTCACGATTCACTTTCACCCTTTAATTTCTTTTTCTTCTCTTCTCGAATCCTCTCACTTCTCACTTCTCAGACTCTTCTTCTCTCATTTCTGTTTTTCATCTTCTTCTTTTTTTTTTTCTTTACATTTTGTTTCTTTTTCTTTTATCCTTCCTCCTCTTTTTTTTTTTTTTCTTTTTGTAACTTCTTCTTCGTCTACTTTTTTTTTTCTTTATGTTTTCATCTTTTATACTTTCTTCTCCATTTCTTCTTCCTTTTTTATATCTTCTTCTTCTCTAGTGTTCACCTTCACTGTTTTTTTCTCTTTTTTCTTTTTTTTTTATTTATTCTCCACTATCCACTCTTAAAATCGACCCAACCGACCGACAGTCATAAGCTAATTAGGGAATAATATAATAGTATTTTTTTTAAAATCTCTTAGATGAGGTGGCAAATTATACGAAAAGCTAATAATTTCTAAAGTGTGCCTCCACCAGATTCTGCAAGTCAAGGTAACTAAAAAGTGATTGTATTTAAATTAATAAAGAGAATCAATTTTACTAAACACCTAAAACGGTTAAAATTCTTCCATAATCACTTTCACTCCTCATAAAATCAATCCCAAACGCATCCTTAATCACTAATAACCTAAACTAATTGGAATTATAATTCAATAAAGGAAAAAACTTAAAAAGGAAAAATATTTAGCTCATACTTTATACAAAATTGATCTCTCCATATTTCCAATAAAGGTATTTTGATAAATGGCAATCCATTAATTACATTAATTTCTTTCCTTCAAAGAAGGGCCATTCTTCCAAATTCCACCAATATTTAAACGACCTATCATCCATGAAGTTGAAACAACCAAAGAACACAAAGAAAAAACCATCATATATTTTCTTAAAAAAAAAAATGGCCAACTCCTCTTCCCTCTTAGCTTTTTCACTCCTTTTATTGATTGTGGTTTCACATGCAGCATCCACAAACGACGTCGTTTCCACCATCTGTCCCAAGACCAAAAATCCACCCTTCTGCGAAAGCGTGTTAAAATCTGCAGGTACCACAGATCTGAAAGGACTAGCCACCTACACCCTCAACCTTGCTCATACAAATGCAGGCAAATCTGTGACCCTGGCCAAGTCATTGGCAGCGGCAGCGACCGATCCACAACTTAAGGAACGATATTCATCTTGTTCTGAGAACTACGATGAGGTCATTGGTGACATTGAAAATGCCCAAAAGGACTTGGCCTCTGGCGACTTTAACGGCGTCAATGTTGCGACTTCCGGCGCCATGACGTCGGTCGACGACTGTGAAGACGACTTCAAGCAGCCACCGGCAGACACTTCCTCGCTTTTGAAGGATGGCAAAACTCTAAATGATATATGCAGTATTATTTTGGTTATATCTAATCTTCTCCCTAGACCCATGTAATAATAATCTTCTAAACTTGGAGAGATGAATAAATCTAAATATAAAGTTTTTAATACTACAATATGTTTTGTCTACTCCTTGTGATATTTTTAATGAATCCACTCGTCCTGTTAAAAGCAATAGAATTAGATCGATGAAAAAATGTCACTGCAAAAAATAATAGGAACTTTAGATCCAATGTGTAGACAAGTATTTTTCCTTTTTGATGCTGATAAACGAGTAGTAACAAGATGATATTTATTTTGAATGAAATTTCAATGTTTTAATTTAGCAAAACTCATTCACTAGGAGTTAATTGGAGCAAAATTATTTTCACTACAAGAAAAAAGATTTCTACCGACGCATCTTTTTGTCGACGCATAAAAACGCATCAAGAGAAGGGATATATCCCGACACGAAGAAACGACGTGGGGAGAAATAATTACGAGGAATTTCTGCCGACGCAGTCACTAAGCGCGTCGGCAGAAATTATCTCTCTCGACGCCGTTGATCAGTGCGTCGATAGAGCCAGTTTACAGAGACCCTGTTTAAAACCCCAATTTAACCTATCTTTTTCCTCTCATTCGACAAAAAACGCAAAGTCCCCTCGCGCGATCGCCTCTTCCTCCGCTACCGCCGTACGTCACATCGTCCCCCGCCTTCTCTTCCCACCTCTTGTCGCGTCTTTTCCTTTTCTCTCCATCGCCCATCTCTGTCTCGATCGTTAATTTCCACTGTTTGAGCTTCTTCTCTCCAATCGGCTCCCTCTCTTCCTCGGCTCCGCCCGCCACATCTCGCTGCTCGACCTTGCCTTCAATCTCGTCGACTTTCATTTTCGACTTCAGGGTACTTCACAAGTTCATCGCTTTTGAATAGTCCTTAGACTTAGTTTACGTTTACAAACTAATTAGAATTGTAAGAAAATTGTTCTCTGTTTTAATCCCTAATCCCGTCTTCTGGATTTGGCTTTTCTGTGCCATAATTGGTAGTTTTGAATTAGGACCTGGATTTTCTTAGTTGGCTAAATTAGGATTTACATTTACTTTGACCATTCTTGATGTTAATAGAATTGTCTTTAAATTCACTATGTCATGGACTATGAACCTTGCCAATTTCATTCTCAGGTTCAGTTAAATTTCAAGTCTAATGAGTGATGAAGTTTTTTTTAAAAATCTAATTACATTACTGAACCTTTTCTATTTAGGCTAGTTGGCCAAAAAACATTCAGTTTAAAATGTATGCATATTGTTCACTCATACCATAATTTTTTAGGGTTATTGGCAAGAATGGCCGAAAAAAAAAAACCCATTTTGAAAAATAGCAATTGTCTTTATTCTTTAGATAAATGGCCAAATCATTTTTTTTAATTTTAAAATGTGAATTAATAACTTACGAAATTACCCCTTGATGCAAAAATATATTGAAGCTTTTGGATTATAGGGTATTAGATAAAATTCTTTTAAAAAAATAAAGGTATTAGATAAAATTTGAGATTCAAATCAAATAAACTAAGTTCTAAAATTCAAATCAAATCCCTTAAATCAAGTATCCATTAAGCAACCAAAAAATTGAAAATACACCATAATTAAAAATTTATATCTAATGGATTAATAATTATTATCAATACATAATAATAAATAAAAAATAAAGAACATTGAATCACCAAGAACATGTAAAAAAAAACATATGACATGCATTCAAGACACAAAAAATATCATGTATTTAAGTTAATGAATAAAATCTAATTTAAATTTTAGGTATTAAGATATGCAAATACCTTGTATAAAAAAACTATGAAAAGTTTTTTCAAAAATTAAAAAAAAAACTATGAAAAGAAATTATGTTGCTACTCTTATTGAATATCTCTGTAACATCTCTATTGCTACTCCTATCGAATATCTTTGTACATTGTATTTAATTGATAAAAAAGTATGACAACGAGAGTGTCTATATCTTCGTAAATAAAAAATCATCAATCCACACAAATACCTTGAAATTTCTATTTCTCTTTTGCATTCTATAGCCCGACTAAGAATATATATCTACTAACCTAAAAAATATTTTGGTAATGGCCACCAACAAATTCGCCGCACAAAGAATGAACAAAATCACATTTTCTGCCTCCTCTATACATACTTACCAAGGAGAAAACACAAAAATTCATATCCATGGTCAGCAACAAATTTGCCACTTGCATAGAAACTCCAAACTAGATCACTCTTATTTAAAGACCATCAAGAATTCTCCAGATATTTCTACTTGCCTCCTTCTCTTGAACACAAAAATTCGAAGATTTTTCTCACACCCCTCTTTTTTTACCTTCAATTGCAACTGCCTTGATTTGACCACCTCAATTTGCACATGCTGAATTCAAACTTAGAATTTTTACCTCCTTCCCAAATGTCCTCCAAATCCAACAATCCTTGAATTTTCAACCGCTTGACACTTTTTTTTTTCCCTTTTTTTCAACTCTACTGCTGGCTTTTTTTTTTTTTTTTCCTTCTTGATTTATGATTTCAACAAATCAAATAACCACCATGTGCAAAAATCCTCCCTTTCTACCTCTTTACATACCCATCCAAGTGAAGGGTTAAAATCTCTTTGGCAGCGGAAACAATCAAGACCAATTCGTTTCACAATTTTGTTTACGAAAAACCAATACATTAGCAATTAAAATTTACAGAAACAATTTCTATAATTACTAAGATTAAGCATGCTGGAAATTTATTGAAGATCAAGAAACTTACATGGTTAGATGAACAAACTGCACTATGCTCCCAAATAATGTTCTTGACCTTCCAATGGACACCACCACACGAAGTCACCCACTATATCTCTTGGATCTCTGAGATTGGCTTGTGGGAACCCAAAATTCATCTTGGAAGGGAAAAAATCCAGCAAGTTAATTGCTGGAATTGAAAGAAAACTAGAGAGAAAAAAACTCAAGAACTCCCTCTGTGTTTTTACGTGAAGTTGAGAGAATCAGAGACTGTGTGGAAAAACCCCCTCTCCCCTCAACGATAAGTGGGGAGGAAGTTATCCCTGCTTAATCTCTACTGTTGATCATAATCAACGCGATCCAGGCCGTCTATTAATTAAATAATAATAATCATTTAATTAATTAATTAATTATAATTAATTTAATTAAAAAAATATTAATTAAATCAATTATAACATAAGGTATTTAATTCAATTTGAATCATATTAAATTGAATTAAATTACTCATTCAATTAATCTCATTAATTGAATCCACATTAATTAAATATCCAATATTTAATTAACATTACAATTGAATCATATTCAATTTTAATCTCTCTCATTTAACCTATAGTTGTAATGTACATCATAATGTACATTAATATAAACTATAGTATTAATTTTGATTAAATCATATTTAACCAAACTAAATTAAATTAATTAATTTCCCAATTAATTAATTCATGAATTAATCAAATATCACATATTTAACTAAATTCAATATTTCCTCAATAATTAATTTCGAATCATATCCAAAATTAATTATAAAGTTTAATTCTTCAATTAAACTTTATACTATAATGTATCTCCATACATTATATTAATTCCCTTTAATATCAAGAGTAAATTATCTCAGAACCCGTTATGAGCTAGCAGGTGGACCTAATGGACCTACAGATCAAAAGCTCCAACGATACGAGATTGGTCAGCTAAACTCATTAACCGATTCAATCAACATTCGTTAACTGTGGGTCACTCCACTAAAGACTCACAGCTGCACTCTTCTCACTGTAGAATATTTCTGTGTCCACGGATATCGACCAATGCAGTAAGTCAATCATTCACATGTGTTCGTAACACCAGCTGGGTCAAATTACCGTTTTACCCCTGGGTTACCTCTGGATCCTTAAGTACCACTGATCCCTCTAATGAACAAGTTGTTTAGGGTCCAACCACTAAACAGGAGTTCCTCTCAGGCCAGGAGAGGACGGCGCGCCTTTGTTCAAGACCCGGAATCAGCCCTTAAAGGAACACACATCTACTTGTCCCAATAGGGGAAGGAGTGAATTTCATCTTGTATTGTCATGTCCCCAACCCCCACTCGGTCTTGTCCCCAAGAAGGTAGGCTTATTGAGTCGGCGTGCTGGCCACTCTCACCCGTACTAATCAAAGGACAATCCCTCGTGAGAAGGAGTTCATGACATACTCAGGATTAAGATTGAGTTACCTAGGTCTTCCTATTGAAACAGTAACCTAACTAGTTAACGGTGTTACATCTAGTGGTTTACTATTTTGTGGTCCGGTCTTATGCAAACTCATTGCATAGGATACCCCCGCTCGCATGTCTCCTACATGGACGCCTTGGATCAATATGTCTGTATCGAATAAAAAGCGGGTCGTATCACATAGTGTTACCAGGATAAGATACCCAACCTTATCCCTGTACTATAGACCTTTTAGGTTGTTACTTGAACACGGATCCTCATATGTCCCCACATACTAGTCCAAGTCTCATGTAAACAACCTTGGATCTTAGTTGATTGGATTTGGGTCATATTGTGCAATTCTAGACTTAATTTGACAATAACACTTTATTGCATAAACCTCAATAACACTTTATTGATACAAGTGTATTATTCGTTAATCATTCACTATCTACGAGTTTTAGGACATAAAACCCAACACCAAGAACAAAAACATGATCACCGCTAGTTTTTTTTTCTCATTTTGAAGAACTAGTTCGTTGGAAGTTGTGAACTCAATCTTCAATCCTCTCATTGCCAAAATAGGATTGTTGTTCTTTGCTTTGGCAAACCAAATGATTTTGTTTTTAGGAACTTGTAAAACCCGATTGTAAGCAAGAAAGTCGTTCATTGTCGACATTTTGGAAACTGATAACTGCCCAAAAGGTAGTTATTTAGGCCTCATTTATATAGTGATTTGTGTGTCTTTTGTGCTTAATAAGGTTGGTTTTAGATATATATTATATGTTTTAACCCATTTGGAAGAATGGAAGCCTTGGAAATTACTTTGTGCAGATTATGCTGCTGGGCGACTTGAGGAAGCAAATTCTGTGGTGCAGCAAAACTGGGAGCAGAACTGCCACATCACAGCTCGTTAGCCAACTTCATGAACCGACTTCTGTTGAGTTATTTTAGGGATAAAGGAGCAAGGAGAGCACTACACGTGTCCAAGTTGACCTAATTCAAGCTTCTTATCCTTCTATAAAAGGAAGTAGCCGTCCAAGTCAAAACCATTCCATGTTTCCTTGGAAGCCGAGTAGTATAGAGAGGTTGGAGACCACTAGAAGACCATCATCCGCAAGCTGATTAAGGAGATTATTATTTTCTTTATTATCTTGTGATTATGGACATGCCTACTCAGATTGTAATTCGTGTTTCCATGCCTATTATGAACTAAGTAGCTTAGGTGTTGGTTAGGAATAATGTGATTGTTGTGCTTCATCTTTAGTAATATATTGACTATCGCATTTTGGTTAATTGTTGTGCTTATTTCCATTTTATGCCCGCCTGGCCAGCCAGTGTGAATACCTCTCTCTAGTTTCAGGGATGATTTAGAGAGTGTGTGGCAATTATCCACACTGTCGCAACGTCATCGCGACGCGGAGCGGCCGACATCCTTTCTTGGGTTTTTTAGAAGAAAATTGGAGTCACCACCAATCATTGAGGGTGTGATTGGTCACCTTTAAAATAAAAAACAAAACTAGTCTTAGAAAACCAGAAATTAGGTTCGGGAGTCGTTTGAGTGTAGGGAAGGTATTAGCACCCTACAACACCCGTTTAAGAAAACGATTACCACAGTATCTTAAATTGTCCAATTAAATGAATAAAAACAGTCCTTTATTTTATTTTTCTTAAAAAAATGATAAATATGAAAATAAAAACTCAAAATGCAATAATGAACACAAGATGTCTCATTCGTTTTTACCTTAACTTTAGAAATAAAGCAAGGATTAAACATTATGAGTTGGATATCCAATTTAATATAAATCATGCCTAATCTCCCTTTTAATTAAAGGAACATGGGTGTACATGATTATGTTTACTAAAAATATTTTTTTAAAATAAAAAGGATGTAAAAGAAGAAAAATTATTCAAAGAGTAAATTCTTTTAAAAGGGAAAATGAGAATTTTCATACGCCTACACGGGAGTTGGACTCCACGAAAGCACATTACTCAGTTCCCATAATCCCTTTCAAAAGAAAATCAAAACAATAACAATAATTGAAATTGACCAAGCAGAATTAAAGATTAGATTAAAGCAATTTGGAGAATGAAAGGAAAAAACAAATAAATTATAAAGTTTAAAAAAATGAAGTTGGCAAAGTGCAAAAAGTGAACTAAAATGAGAGAGAAATTAAAAATGATAATCATAATGATGACGATAATAATAATAATAATAATAATAACAACAACAATAATAACAAAACAAAAAACAAAGGAAATAGAAAAACAAAACCCCACCTTTTTTACTTCTCTCTTCCTTCTTTTTTCCTTCTTTCTTACCCAATGTTTTCTCGCCCCGTATACTCCTTCCTCCCCCTCTTTTTTCCTCTTTTCCTCTTCCACTTTCTTTTCTCTCTTTTTCTATCACTCTCTAAGCTAAATTCTTATTGAAATGTCTAAACTCTCTCAAGCTCACTTTTACTCTAAACTTCTTCTCTTTTTTTCTCTCCTTTTCTATCACTCTCTAAGCTAAACTCTTATTCAAATGTCTAAACTCTCTCAAATGCATAAACTCTCTCAAGCTCACTTTTACTCTAAACTTCCTCTCCTTCTTCTTGTTTTCCGTTCCCTTCATCCTCCATCTCCCCCCTTTTTATACTTGAAGGGTTACTAAATTAGGGGGAGGATGGATGAGAAAATGGTGGAAAAAAGAAAAAAAAATAAAAAAAATAAAAAAATGAGAGCCATGCAAATTCTTTTGAATAGGTAAGCTTCCCCTTGAATAGGAATGGGGAAGACCAAAAATAAAAAAAATAAAAAAATAAATAAAAAATAAATAAAAAAAAACGAATTTTTGATAAAAACAAATGAGAAGGGGGGTTTGAACCACAGACCTCGTGGTTATCAATGTGACTTTATGCCAGTTGAGCTATGCTCTTGTTGACATACAAGAAAAACAAATTGACCAACAAATATTGGAAAACTTCAAACATTATTACTTAAAATCAAGCCGGACCAAATACGGTGTCTACAGTTTGCCCCCCTTTGTGTATCCTTGAAGGATTGAAATGGTAGACAAAGGAAAGAGACTAAGTACTGGGGAGGCGAAGATTTGTTCGGTAAAAATTTGAATTTAGAAAGGAAAATGCGCTTGACTTAATCACGTCTCAACCACAATTTAATAGTCAGGTTTGGTTTAACCGTGAGAAAAACTGAAAACGAACAAGGATTGACACAGGCTTCGACCTCGACTGAATAGTCGGGTTTGATTTAACCGAGAGAAAAATTGAAAATGGACCTGGATTGACACAGGCTTCGACTTCAACTGAATAGTCGGGTTTGATTTAACCGAGAGAAAAATTGAAAACGGACCTGGATTGACACAGGCTTCGACCTCGACTGAATAGTCGGGTTCGATTTAACTAAGAGAAAAACTTAAAACGGACCTGGATTGACACAGGCTTTGACCTCGACTGAATAGTCGGGTTCGATTTAATCGAAAGAAAAAACTAGAAATGGACCTGGATTGACACAGGCTTCGACCTCGGCTGAATAGTCGGGTTCGATTTAACCGAGAGAAAAAACATAAAACGGACCTGGATTGACACAGGCTTCGACCTCGACTGAATAGTCGGGTTCAATTTAACCGAGAGAAAAAACTAGAAATGGACCTGGATTGACACAGGCTTCGACCTCGGCTGAATAGTCGGGTTCGATTTAACCGAGAGAAAAAACATAAAACGGACCTGGATTGACACAGGCTTCGACCTCGACTGAATAGTCGGGTTCAATTTAACCGAGAGAAAAACTGAAAACGGACCTGGATTGACACAGGCTTCGACCTCGACTGAATAGTCGGGTTCGATTTAACCGAGAGAAAAACTGAAAACGGACCTGGATTGACACAGGCTTCGACCTTGACTGAATAGTCGGGTTCAATTTAACCGAGAGAAAAATTGAAAACGGACCTGGATTGACACAAGCTTCGACCTCGACTGAATAGTCGGGTTCGATTTAACTAAGAGAAAAACTTAAAACGGACCTGGATTGACACAGGCTTTGACCTCGACTGAATAGTCAGGTTCGATTTAACCGAAAGAAAAAACTAGAAACGGACCTGGATTGACACAGGCTTCGACCTCGGCTGAATAGTCGGGTTCGATTTAACCGAAAATAAATTTTCTTTGCAATGCACGCTAAACTTGAATGCTTGAATACATGGGGTGCGGATTTAGCACTATCCGAAAACTATGATACGAATTTCTTTAAAAGATATTTGATAGCTCGGGCACCCCATTCGCATCACCCTTGGTAATAGACCTTAATTGGATCATGAACTCGCTAAACAACTTGTTCTTTGTTTGATGACCAAAAATGTATCCATAACGACTTTGCTCCTGTAATAATAATGGTTTTGCCCCAGTTTGAGAAGACAAAAATAATCGTTTTGCCCCAGTTCAAGACTTTCTCATGTTGAAATGACGGTTTTGTCCTCCATGATGACATTCCATCAACCTTCATGATCACGGTGCTCTTGGAAAAATATTGTCTTTGGATTCTTTGTTTGGACATATGTATTTCACATCGAATCGTTTAAGTTACCACCATTGATTTGAAATATCGCGTTTATGTAACTTTTTGTTTATTCAATTGTAATGATAATAAAGGTAAACATGCCAACATTCATAGTTGAGGAAATACTATGGAGAGTGGGGGAGAAAAATGGACAAGATATGCCATGCTTCGAGAAGGGAGCTTTGATTTATGACTAAAATTCAATAGACATATGTGTCAATGTTAAGGTTCTAGAACTTGAGACAAAAGTAACCTCTTAAACATGATATAGAAATTGAAGCGTAATTCTCCTAGACACTTGTTGAATTCCCGCAACTTTACCGAATCCTTTGATACACAAGTAGCCTATGCGTAATATCTTCGAACTTGATCTGAATTAACTGGACTTGGCAGCTCATTACCATCCATGTTAGTCAAGACTAAAGCTCCTCCAGAGAAAGCTTTCTTCACCACGAATGGTCCTTCATAGTTTGGGGTCCACTTGCCTCGGTGATCTTTTAGAAAAGGAAGAATTCGTTTTAAGACTAAATCCCCTTCTCTGAATACTCTAGGACGCACTTTCTTATCATAGGCTTTCATCATTCGTCTTTGGTAAAGTTGACCTCTGCACAATGCTGTCAATCTCTTTTCTTCAACAAAGTTGAGCTGCTCATAGCGGTTTTGGATCCATTCAGCCTCTTCTAAATTAGTCTCCATGAGGACCCTTAATGATGGAATTTCCACTTCAATGGGAAGAACAGCTTCCATACCATAAACTAAAGAAAATGGTGTTGCCCCAGTTGAAGTGCGAACCGATGTGCGATATCCATGTAATGCAAAAGGAAGCATTTCATGCCAATCTTTATACGTCACCGTCATTTTTTGCACAATCCTTTTTATGTTTTTATTGGCAGCTTCCACTGCTCCATTCATCTTTGGTCTATACGGAGTTGAGTTGACATGCTTGATCTTGAATTGCTCACATAACTCAGTCATCAATTTATTGTTCAGATTTCGTGCATTATCAGATACTATGGTCTCAGGAAGACCATAGCGACATATAATCTCCTTCTTGATGAATTTGATCACAACTCCTTTCGTCACCTCTCGATAGGACATTGCTTCTACCCATTTGGTAAAATAATCTATTGCCACCAAGATGAATCGATGTCCGTTTGAGGCTTTTGGGTCAATAGGGCCTATAACGTCCATTCCCCACATGGAAAATGGCCATGGTGTCGTCATAACGTGCAACTGAGATGCTGGAGCATGAGCTTTATCTGCGTAAATCTGACATTTGTGGCATTTTCGGGTATATTTGATACAGTCAGCTTCCATGGTTAACCAGTAATAGCCAGCCCTTAATGCCTGTCTGGCCATCATGTGTCCATTTGCATGGGTGCCGCAAATTCCCCCATGAATTTCTTTCATAATCGTGTTGGCTTCATTTGTATCTACACATCTTAGAAGTACCATATCATGATTTCTTTTGTAAAGTATTTCTCCATTTAGGAAGAACTTCATTGCTAACTTTCTAAGTGTGCGCTTGTCATTTTCTGAGGCATTCAGAGGATAGGTTCCACATTTCAAATAATGTTTGATGTCTTGAAACCACGGCTTGTCATCAAACTCTTCTTCTATATTCATGCAGGAGGCTGAAACATCTACTCTTCCCATCTTAATAGGTTGTACCTCATGATTGGGGTCTATGTTGAACATGACTGCAAGCGTAGCCAAGGCGTCTGCTATTTGATTACTCTCCCTTGGTAAATAGTCAAAAGTGATTTCTTCAAATTTATGAGACAAATCTAATATAAGCTTTTTATAAGGCAGTAGCTTAGTGTCTCTTGTTTCCCATTCTCCTCTCAATTGGTGAATCACCAACATAGAATCTCCCAAGACTCGAAGTTTCTTTATCTTCATATCCAATGCAGTTTGGATACCCATAGAACAAGCTTCATATTCAGCCATATTATGAGTACAATCAAAACTTAGTTTGGCGGTGAGAGGGAACAACTTTCCTTCAGGCGATATTAATACAACACCTATCCCATGACCTAACTCATTGGAGGCCCCATCAAACAACATGGTCCATGTTTCCAAGTCTGATATTTCTTTTTCCACCATTATAGTGGAGACAAATTCATCAGGGAAATCAAATTTCATTGGTTCATAATCGTCTATAGGTTGCTCGGCCAAATGATCAGCTAGTGCACTTCCTTTTATTGACTTTCGAGTAACATAGACAATATCATACTCGGATAAAAGAACCTGCCATCTAGCAATTCTACCAGACAAAGACGGCTTTTCAAAGATGTATTTGATAGGATCCATCTTTGAGATAAGCCATGTTGTGTAGTACAACATATATGGTCTCAAACGACGAGCGGCCCAAGCTAGAGCACAACAAGTTCTTTCTAAAAGAGAATATCTGGTTTCGCAATCAGTGAACTTTTTGCTTAAATAATATATGGCTTGCTCTTTTCTGCCTGAACTGTCATGCTGTCCCAGTACACACCCCATTGAATTTTCCGTCACTGTAAGATATAGGATAAGTGGACGATTTGGAGTTGGAGGTACAAGAACAGGAGGGTTTTGTAGGTATTGCTTGATCTTTTCAAATGCTTTTTGACAGTCGTCATTCCATATGCATGTATTGTTCTTACGAAGTAGCTTGAAGATTGGTTCACATGTTGCTGTAAGATGTGATATGAATCTTGCAATATAATTCAATCTTCCCAAGAAACCTCTGACTTCTTTTTGAGTACGTGGTGGTGGCATTTCTATAATGGCTTTGACTTTGTCTGGGTCAACTCTAATTCCCTCATGGCTTACGATGAAACCCAACAACTTGCCAGAAGTGACCCCAAATGTGCATTTACTCGGATTCAGTTTCAACTTGAATTTCCTCAATCGCTCGAATAACTTTCGGAGAATGGTTGCATGCTCTTCCCCTGGTTTTGACTTAGCAATCATGTCATCAACATACACTTCGATCTCCTTATGCATTAGGTCATGGAAGAGAGTAACCATGGCCCGTTGGTAGGTTGCCCCAGCATTTTTCAATCCGAACGGCATGACCTTATAACAAAAGGTTCCCCATAATGTGATGAATGTAGTTTTCTCTTGATCTTCAGGTGCCATTTTGATTTGATTGTAACCTGAGAATCCATCCATAAAGGAAAAAGTTGAGAACCCAGCTGTATTATCTACCAGTACATCAATATGAGGAAGTGGGAAGTTATCCTTTGGGCTTGCTCGATTCAAATCTCTATAATCAACACACATTCGGACCTGTCCATTTTTTTTAGGTACTGGCACAATGTTAGCTACCCATTCTGGATAATTAGCAACTGTTAAGAATCCTGCATCAATTTGTTTCATGACTTCCTCTTTTATTTTGATTAACATGTCTGGCTTCATCTTGCGTAACTTCTGTCTCACTGGCTTGCATTCAGGCTTAAGTGGCAAATGATGCACCACAATACTTGTGTCTAAACCAGGCATATCTTGATAAGACCAGGCAAAAACATCAATGTATTCATGAAGCAATGTTATTAACCCTTGACGGCTTTCAGCAGACATGTTGGTCCCGATTTTAACTTCTTTAATCTCTACTTGAGATCCCAAGTTAATCGTCTCTATCAACTCTTCATGTGGTCCCAATATCCTCTCTTCTTCTTCAATCATTCTCAACAATTCAGGAGTAAGTTCTAGATCTTCCTCATTACCACTTGTTCTCTCATCGGACTCAACATCGTATGTAGGAGAATCAAGTTCGTATTTAAGATCATTAACGCTTTCAATCCCAATTTCGCTGTTTAAGAGAGGGATTATTCAGTGTGATGAAAGAAGATAAATGAAGGAATGGAATAAATGAAATCAATGCTAAAAGAAGTAGACACAAGAGAGATTCATTGGATGATAAGAAAGGAAGGAAAAAAAAATGCTTCTTCATTAACAAATGAAATATTGACATAGAACACATAAATCATCAAAACAAAAAACAAACAAAAAGTTTAAAAATTACTTTGATATCTCATTAACAAATGATGGTAGCTCCATTACAGTCCAATTATTGAGTTCAAAGTCTTCTGGGCACAGATAAACTAAGGGACCGCCTTCTTTGTTCTGTTCGATTATAGCCATGACTGCAGGGTCTTGAGATTCCGAATGAATTATTCCAGCAAAGATGAAGGTATCATGAAGATGAGGAATGATATTCATTTGATACTTCGGCTCACGGTTCTCCAATCTAGCCAGTCGTTTTTCTTTCTCCTGCCTGTGTGCTTTAATCATATCTTTTTTGCTTGGTTTATATCCCAAACCAAACCTCTTCATATTTTTCGACATATTCAACAAATTTTCGAGGCTTTGGTTGCTTCCTGTTAAGGAGAGTTTTGAAAGTTGCAGCTCCATTTTCCCTATCTCTCCGTACAAAGTTGTGGCATTTGCAATCTCAAAAGCTTGAAATGATGACTCAAAAACCTCTTCTGCTGCTTCTATGTAGGGCATTGAAGAGGGTCTTGACACTAAGATATCCTCTTGTCCAGATATGATTACTAGTTTGCGGTCGACCACAAATTTAAGTTTTTGGTGTAATGATGATGGGACCACTCCAGCTGAGTGAATCCAGGGACGCCCTAACAAGAAGCTGTAGGCCGAATTAATGTTCATGACCTGAAAGGTTATATCGAAGGTGCATGGACCTATCTGGATGGGCACTTCTATGTCTCCAACAACTTCACTACGTGCCCCATCAAAAGCTCGTACGATCATAGTGCTGGGCCTTATATGAGACATATCAACAGGCAATTTCTCCAACGTGGATTTAGGCATTATGTTCAAGGAGGAACCATTATCAACTAGAACTTTTGCCACAGCAAAATTTTTGCACTTAACTGTAATGTGCAAGGCTTTAGTGTGTCCGGTGCCTTCTGGTGGTAACTCATCATCTGTGAAGGTTACTGAACTGGATGCAGTTATGTTTCCAACAATGTTATCCAAGTTGTCCACCGTAATATCCTGCGGAACATAAGTTTGATTCAAAATGTCCAACAAAGTCTTACGATGCGTATCTGAAGCCAGTAACAAAGCCAGTATGGAAATCTTTGCAGGGGTTCGACCTAACTGTTCAACCACTTTATAATCACTTTGCTTAACCAACTTCAAAAATTCTTGGATGTCCTCTTCAGATGCTGGCTGTTTAACATCTAGGCTCTTCGCTACAATGGGCTCTTCTATTTTCTCCTTGATATCTTCAGTGATCTTGGCTTTTCCTTTTTCTTTACCCTTGGGTTTCAATAGGTCTTCTGGTGTATAGCACTTCCCGCTTCGTGTTAGACCTCCCATCCCACTGATATTATGGATTGGAAGGGGTTCAGAATCAACAGTTACCTTATATTCATAGTTCCAAGGTACTGCTTTTGAACTTTTATATTCAAATGGAGTCGGAATCTGGATGGTAATCGGTCTTGGCTTGGAATTTGGGGTACTGGGCTTCTCGCGATAAGAAATTGTTAACGGTTTTGGCTTGAGAGACAACCTTGAGCATTCTTCTATAATATCAACTTCCCCATACTGAGGGAGCTGAGTCATCTTTTGAGAAACTGTTAAAAAATGTGAATCTAACAACTCCTGGACCTTCAGACGAAAATGAGAACATTGGTCGATAGAATGCCCTTTTGCCCCAGTGTGATAAGAACACATCAAACTGTCATCGTATGTTCTGACACCCAAATCTGATTGGAAGCGCTCTACTCCAATGTATCCATTACTGAATAATATTTCGAATAGTTCTCCCATGGGAGTCACTACGCTCTCAACATTCTTTTTCAAATCAGCTTCATGAACCTCTATCGCATTTACTTGTGCATTCTGATGGTTTGGCAGAGGATTGTTGTTGACATCTGGCCCATCTTCTTTCTTAAAGTTCAACCATCCTGCCTTGATCAATGTTTGCACCCTATGCTTGAGTGCAGTACAGTTTTCAGTGGAATGTCCAATTGCTCCTGCATGGTAGTCACAACGGGAATTTGGGTCATACCACTTTGGGTAAGGTGGTTTTACTGGGTCTATTGGCACGGGTGCCAGCTGATTATTCTGGAAGAGTTGGGGAAGAAGTTCAGTATATGTCATAGGAATCGGATCAAAATGAGTCTGTCTACGGACGCCTTTATTGTTTTGGTGTCCTAGGACATAAGGAGTGTTCTGTTGATTCTGAGGCTGGTAGCCTTGAGTAGGACGAGGATTTTGGACGTAAGGTGATGAGTATTGGGCTGACGTATTATTGATATAGGGTTGAGGGTAAACATATGGAGGTGGATAGTGATATTGTGGCACTCCGGCATTAGGGTATGGTTGTCTTGAATTGAAACCAATCATCTGAACTTCTCCCTCTTTTTTCTTCGATGGAACCCCCTTTTTCGTTGTTGATGATCCAGCCGTATCAGTTATCTTTCCATGCTTAATTCCGTACTCGATTCTCTCTCCAATTGTCATTATGTCAAAGAAATTGGTAGAGGCACTCCCAATCATCTTATCATAGAAAGGAGATTTGAGAGTATTAATAAACATGGTTGACAGCTCCTTATCTGCTAAAGGTGGTTGCACCTGAGCAGCAGTATCCCTCCACCTTTGGGCATACTCTTTAAAGCTTTCTGTGCTCTTCTTTTCCATCCTCTGGAGGTCTAGGCGGTCAGGAGCCATATCTATGTTGTGCTTATATTGCTTTAAAAATGAATCGGCTAGATTCTTCCATGAACATATATGAGTGTTGTCTAATTGCATATACCATCGAGATGCTGGACCAATAAGACTGTCCTGGAAGCAGTGAATTAACAATTTGTCATTTTGGACGTATGCTGCCATCTTCCTGCAATACATGATGAGATGGTTTTTAGGGCAGGATGCTCCATCATACTTTTCAAACTCGGGCACCTTGAATTTTGGAGGGAGGATTACATCTGGTACCAAGCATAGCTTGGTCGCATCTATATTTCCGAAGACGTCTGTTCCTTCTACTGCCCTTAATCTTTCCTCCAGGACTTCAAGCTTTTCACTAGAAGAGACTTTTTCACCTCCCGTTAGCTCTTTTCTGATTTTAGGATCATCTAAATTGGGAACTGTAATGGTCACCTTGGGAGGTACCTCTGTTGGTAGTGAAAATCCAGGTTGATTGTGTACAGGCACTTGCTCATTCTTGAAAAATGGAAATGGGTGCTGCTCTACTGGAATATTGTACAATGGATGATATTTTGGAGTAGTACCCTCTGTTGATTGCCGGATTGGAGGGTCGTTCATTGTATGGCTGGACTGAGCAATATCAGGTATTATTTTGCCTCTTTCTAGGGCGACAAGAATGGCATCCATTTTTTCTCGTAACTCCTCAATATCTTTCCTTGTTTTCTCCATCTCAGTACTCTGCTCTTCCATGATCCTTGTCCTGTATCTTGTGACGTAGGTGCGGTGGATTCGAGGTGACCGAGCTATCTTATGATTCTGTTTATATTTTTAATGAAAAGAGATTTTAGAGTAAGAAAAGAGAAAGACAAAACGAAACAAAAAAAAAGTGATAGAAGAGAAGGAAAAAAATGGCTTTGACATTAAATTGGAAAATGATAAAACAATGTAGCAGCAAAATTTGTGCAAAATTGAATTACAAGATATTTCAACTATCTAAATAAAACATAAACTAAAGTAAAGAGTTAATAAAATTGCCCCCAATACTCTAAACTTATACGAAGTTTTCCCAGAAACTTGAGCACATTCTTGCTATTCGGCTGTGTAGGTGCTATGACTTTAGAGAGAGTACGTGCATCTTCTGCCAGTTCATCTGCCCTTCGAGTGACTCTCCTAATCTGAGTGAGCATATGTTCCGCTTTACTTCGTAGTGTCGCGTGGTTCTGTCTCGCAAACCCAAAATCATCGCTTAATCTGTCGTACTGCTCCTTTAAATAGGTATAGTCTTTCATTAATCTATCAGTGGCATCCTGATACTTACCGAGGCGAACATTAAGTGACTGAACGGACTCTCTTAGACCCTTGTTGTCGTTGATGAGGTCCCCTAGTTGATCTTCTCTAATCTTGAGCGTTAATTGTAGGTCGTCAATTGTTCGACATAGCGTTCCATTTTTTTCTTCTACCTCAGTAATCGTTCGGTTCCTCAAACTAATGCAATCTTCGAGCTCTTTCATCAACTCATGAAGTGAGGCAATCTCAGATTGTTGCTTCAAAACTTGGTCATTCCTTGACTTGAGAGTTTCTTGGGAGACTTCATTATCCCTTCTTAATCGATGCATTCTTCTGTTCAGGTCGCGGGCCTCTGTGTCTAATGCTGAAATTTCTTTTTCTAACTGTTCTTGTTTGCTAACACTGCCCTTTAATCGGTTCAACTCTTTTTCTAGTTCAACATTGCGCAACAAACCTTGCTTTACCTCCAATTGCAGCCTTTCATTTTCTTGAACCAATGATGAATTCGTTTTTCTCAATTCATCACATTCCTTTTCGCGTGCTGCTTGTTCTGTCTGTTGATCTGGTATCACCTTTGCATTAAGTTTTATCTTGGTTTTCATTTTTGGTGACACAAGCACGGTTTTAGCTCTGTTCGCATGCCATGTTTTGTACGCCTCTGTGGTATCATCATGAAACTGACCACTCTGGATTTTAGTGATCATTTTCCATGCTCTCACAATTTTCTGAATTCTATCTTTACAGAAGCCTTTATCATAAGCAAATTCGAAATCCTTCAACTCATGCGTAGCAGGGATGAATTGTCGGACCCAAATTTGGCGTACTACCAATAAAGGAGCATAAGATATACATCCCCAAGGACCCAAAAGAGGTAAACTTTGAAATTTACCACATTTATAGATCATTGGCCTAGTTGACATCCAAGGGGCTCTCCATATTACATCTTCTATCTTTAGTTCGGAGAAAAAGGCTTCCCAAGCGCTCCTTTCAGGGGAGGATGAACTCCAACCTGATTGCACGAACTCTGAGATGGGATTTTGCAGCTTATTCCAGGAACTTGAAAATTTGATCTCTGGACATTTGAATTCGGGTGGACACTTCACATGACTAAGGACCCAAATGTACAATAATGGTGCACACCCTATAAATCTTCCTGTTCCTTTTGTTCTGCAATAATTCAATGAACGAAAAGTTTCTGCCAATACAGGAATAATGGGATCAACTCCTATTTCTATCTTAGCAAACAACTTGACCACGCGTTCCTCAACATATCCACATACTTTAGGAAACAAAACAACATTAAAGATACACAATGCCAGTAAAGTTAACTCCTTGTCTTCATTTGCAAATTTTTGTTGAAGAGTAAGGATGTAGTCTAGGGGTAGGCATGTGTTCTCTCCTTTTATCTTTACTTGTTTCTCAATGTCGCTCGTACGAATCTTGCCCAAAAGAGTAGATAATGTTCTTTTCATTGTAAGCTCTTGATCGTAAGAATAAGCTTCAACCTCTGTTCGTGTTGGCATATGCAGAAGGGATTGATATTCCTCTATTGTAGGAGTCATGTCAATTGAGCCAAATGTGAAACATCTGTAGGCTGGATCCCAATGTCGAATCAAAGCTTTTAATACAGAATAATTAACTTGTACATACATGAGCTGAGCTAGATAGCCATATTTGCTTGTAAATTTAGCCTTCCTATCTACAGTTAATTTTTCCCAAGCCTGTTTCACTGTTTCTAATTGACTTTCTGGAAAACTGACATCCTTAAATTGAGACATAGCATCTTCTACTAAAGAATCTCCGTGGATTTGTTGTACATTTTCTGACCATTGACGTACTGTTGCTTGATCTTCTATACTCATTTCTTGTATTGGAGGGGGTGATTTTATTTTACTCATACTTTAGTTTCTGCCAATGCAAATAATCGAAAAATCTTGTTAATTTAATTTGCACAATTTTCTTAACTACATTAAAAGAGATTTCAAAGGATACTTTCAATGAGCGAAAATTGAAAATTGATATAAGATACAAGGGAAAGAAGATAAATAAATAAATAAATAAATAAAATTTGACAATAATGCATGTAATAAGTCAAATCCTAGAACTATATGAGTGGAGTTTAACTCTAAGGCATCCTAGAAAAGGTCCCCAAGCTTACCCACCGATTTAACGATGTAGTAGGCTTGAGTGGAGAATTTCATGCGCCTGCACGGGAATCGAAATTCCACGAAGGTCACACTACTCAGTCTCCGAGTCTAGTCCTAAGGTAGAGCCCGGGTAGAAGGCTAGTGAAAGTGTGTGAAATGCATGATTAATAAGATGACATACAAATGAATGACATAACAATTACAACATAAAAAAAAAATGGTAACAATAAGATGACATGCAAATGAATGACATAACTAAGATAAAGTAATTACAACATTAAAAAAAATGGTAATAGACAAGTGAATAACAATATGCCAAACAAATCATATTATAAAGGAAAACAAAATAAATAAATAACAAAACAATAACAAAAGAACCTAAAGAAAAATTCAATTCAAAGGACAATAAAGATATTCATGGCTTGACCCTCAAAATCCCCAGTGGAGTCGCCAAGCTGTCGCAACGTCATCGCGACGCGGAGCGGCCGACATCCTTTCTTGGGTTTTTTAGAAGAAAATTGGAGTCGCCACCAATCATTGAGGGTGTGATTGGTCACCTTTAAAATAAAAAACAAAACTAGTCTTAGAAAACCAGAAATTAGGTTCGGGAGTCGTTTGAGTGTAGGGAAGGTATTAGCACCCTACAACACCCGTTTAAGAAAACGATTACCACAGTATCTTAAATTGTCCAATTAAATGAATAAAAACAGTCCTTTATTTTATTTTTCTTAAAAAAATGATAAATATGAAAATAAAAACTCAAAATGCAATAATGAACACAAGATGTCTCATTCGTTTTTACCTTAACTTTAGAAATAAAGCAAGGATTAAACATTATGAGTTGGATATCCAATTTAATATAAATCATGCCTAATCTCCCTTTTAATTAAAGGAACATGGGTGTACATGATTATGTTTACTAAAAATATTTTTTTAAAATAAAAAGGATGTAAAAGAAGAAAAATTATTCAAAGAGTAAATTCTTTTAAAAGGGAAAATGAGAATTTTCATACGCCTACACGGGAGTTGGACTCCACGAAAGCACATTACTCAGTTCCCATAATCCCTTTCAAAAGAAAATCAAAACAATAACAATAATTGAAATTGACCAAGCAGAATTAAAGATTAGATTAAAGCAATTTGGAGAATGAAAGGAAAAAACAAATAAATTATAAAGTTTAAAAAAATGAAGTTGGCAAAGTGCAAAAAGTGAACTAAAATGAGAGAGAAATTAAAAATGATAATCATAATGATGACGATAATAATAATAATAATAATAATAACAACAACAATAATAACAAAACAAAAAACAAAGGAAATAGAAAAACAAAACCCCACCTTTTTTACTTCTCTCTTCCTTCTTTTTTCCTTCTTTCTTACCCAATGTTTTCTCGCCCCGTATACTCCTTCCTCCCCCTCTTTTTTCCTCTTTTCCTCTTCCACTTTCTTTTCTCTCTTTTTCTATCACTCTCTAAGCTAAATTCTTATTCAAATGCCTAAACTCTCTCAAGCTCACTTTTACTCTAAACTTCTTCTCTTTTTTTCTCTCCTTTTCTATCACTCTCTAAGCTAAACTCTTATTCAAATGTCTAAACTCTCTCAAATGCCTAAACTCTCTCAAGCTCACTTTTACTCTAAACTTCCTCTCCTTCTTCTTGTTTTCCGTTCCCTTCATCCTCCATCTCCCCCCTTTTTATACTTGAAGGGTTACTAAATTAGGGGGAGGATGGATGAGAAAATGGTGGAAAAAAGAAAAAAAAATAAAAAAATGAGAGCCATGCAAATTCTTTTGAATAGGTAAGCTTCCCCTTGAATAGGAATGGGGAAGACCAAAAATAAAAAAAAATAAATAAATAAAAAATAAATAAATAAATAAAAAACGAATTTTTGATAAAAACAAATGAGAAGGGGGGTTTGAACCACAGACCTCGTGGTTATCAATGTGACTTTATGCCAGTTGAGCTATGCTCTTGTTGACATACAAGAAAAACAAATTGACCAACAAATATTGGAAAACTTCAAACATTATTACTTAAAATCAAGCCGGACCAAATACGGTGTCTACACACACTACGATCATTGTGTATTGGTGAACACCAGTGACTGAGCTAGGGATAACCAGTTGCCTAGTGCTCGATCGGTCGTACTTCATTGGGGTTGAAACACATCCCAAAAGATCCAGAGTTCCGGGAGGAATCCGCTAATAATACTGCGAGAAATGCATGATCAATAATATTGCTAGAGCATCTTTTAAAACAATCACTAAATCCTAACCAACGCCTGTCTCTAATCTGTCTGCCTATTTGTTTACTTGTTGCTCTGCTATTAACTTTGCTTCAGCATAATTCTTATAAAACCCAATCATTTTTATTACCTTGAAACCATTAAAAGATTCATACAAAATAGATAAAGTGGAAGCTAATTCAGGACTCGGATTGATAATACTACTTGTTGCAGACTGTGTATGCTTGCACAGAAATTCTAGAGTTTTTTTATACCATATTTCTACTAACTCTAGGAGCCCAACAGAAACCAAAGGTGAAATCGTAAAAAAACGAAAGAAGAAAGAGACTTATAGGAGCGATGGAAGATTTTGGGTTTGAAAAAGCAAACGAAGATTGAAAACAAAAAGATTTGGAGAGAGAGAGTTGTTTAGATACACCATCCGTTATTTTGGTAAAAAAGGGAAAATTAGGGAGAAACTTGGAGCATGTGAACATCACGTGTGGCCATTTTTCTTCTAATTTTTTTTTGCCTATCTTTCTAAACCAGCATTTTCTTTGGGCTATTTACAAGGATTACCCGATTTTTTAACTGAAAAAAATTGGGAGTCAATCCGAGCATATAATTAAACTTGCAATAATTAGAAGATTGTTACAAATAAATTGCAGTAGACACAAGTTTGAAATAGTTTTTTTTTTCAAATATTGCTATAAAACTGCTGCAATTTAAAATATACTTGCAACAAGTAAAGAAAAAACGGTTGCAAATAACCGCTACAACATACAACATACAACATTACAACATTTTTTTTCAAAATAATATTACTACTAACTTTTTGCAATTGTACTTCTAAAAGAAAAATAATAATAATAATAACTTGTTGCAATTGTATTAAACTATTATCAAAATGTTTTAAACGCTGCAATAATGTAACTATTGCAATCGACTATATAGTAATAGGGTGAAAATAGGTCGGGTCGGGTCGGGTTTCCATAAAAATCGGCCCGACCCGACACAAACCCGTTTTAATTATGAGGAAACCAACCCGACCTGATTAAAATCGGATTGGATCGGGTTGGTTTGAAGCAAAAATCCATGAGAAAAACGAAAAAACAAAATCCAAGAGGAAAAGCAAACAAAACTCACAAATTAAAACGAACGGCTTCGATTCCTTCCCAAAGCTCAAAATCAGAGCGAGAAAGAAGAAGAAGTGAATTTGAGAGCACCCTTCATTTCAAAGAGCTCAAAAAGTAAACCAAAAATCCAAACAAACCCACATTACAGAAAGAACAAAGCATGAAAAAGAAGAAGAAGAAGAAAAATAAAAAATCATACACCTGTGAAGTATTATAATCAGATAATGGGGAAGATTGGGTAGAGCACTTGTTGCTCGATCTGACAAGATCTTCAACCTCAACCCTCTTTCTCTCTCTCTATGAATCTCTTTTCTTCTCTTCCTCCTCCACTCTGAATAACAGGACAAACTAAAAAAAAATTGAGAAGGAGTCGACGTCGTTCGTTTCGTTGTGGATGAGGCGGCGGTGGGAAGGAGGTGACGGTGGGAAGGCGTGGTGGAGAATACTTCGTTCGTTCCATAAAAATAACGGCTGAGAGAGAGAGAGAAAGGGGAAACAAAACAACGGCTGAGAGAGATAAAGGGGAAAGAAAACAACGGTTGTGTTGGAACTGAAGAAACCCTAAAAGTTGAATTTATATCAAAACTGGGAACCGAACCGACCGGTTCGATTCGGTCAAGTTCGAGCTGTATAAATTTAAAAACTGAACCGAATCGACTCGGTCCAGTTCGGTTCAGTTTTTTTCACCCCTATATAGTAACCGTTTGTAAATACATCGTTAGTGAACTGCTACAATTGAACATATATATTACACCAATCTAAAATATGTGTGAACAAACTGTTGCAATACATACAAATAACAACTATTTGGTTATGTGTTGCTAGAAACTATTGCAATTTTATAAACTTTTGCAGCTTTTGCCAAACTGATAAAAAAACTACTGTAATAGACATGTTTTCTTTTTTCTTTTTCTTTTTTTAAGTAATAGACGTGTTTTGATAAGGAAATAAGTGACGAATCAGCTTAATCAATTACTATGGTGAAAAGTTGCATCATTTAAAGCTTAACAAAGACATCCTTTCAACCAAAAGGCACAATGAATCTAAAAATCTAGATTCATCCATCATATTTAATGCATTATGTACCTATGTAATTCATGTATCTGTATTTATGATGGTTCATGTATGGATTTGAAAGGTTGGGATTGAATCTAGACTACATAGATGAAGAGTTGTATCCTTTCATGGTGTCTTTTCAATTAGTATAAATATGGATGTAATTTGTCATTTGAACAACAAGTTGAAGTTGAAGTTGAATTTGAATGAAATTTCAGATTGAGTTTAATCTCTCTCAAGCTTTTATGCTTTCTTTGTGTTCTTGTGTTTAGAATGCATGCCTAGGACTTTCAATCTAGTCTGATCAATTAGATTGTGAAGAGTTCAAAATCTTGAAGTTAGGAACGAGTTCTCCTTTCTTCTTGATCTTTGATCATCCTTCCAAGCCAAATTTGTTTAACTTTCTTGGGGTTGTCTATCATTTCGTTAATGGGGTTATTCTTATTATTGTTGTGGGGGTTCACCTAAAATAAGGGGAGTTCTCAAGCATAATTGAGGTAGTTCCTTTATCATTTGGTATCAGAGCATCTTTGATTCCTTTATCATTTGGTTTCAGAGCATCTTTGATTCCTTTTATCATTTGGTATCAGAGCTTTTGCTCTAAACAGATTATATCTTTACTTGTTTTCCATTCTATCTAACTTTTCTGCCTTCCAAATTTCAAACTATCCATTTCGTGTGACTCTTCATCTTCTTATCTTTGCTTCGTACATTTTACTTGTTGGAAAAAAAAAGAAGAAAAAAATATCCAATGCATCTTTCCAAACTTTTTGTTTTTCTAACTTTGAGATTTTGTGACTTTTCGCATCCTTGGCTATATTGATGTGTTTTTGCATGATTCTCATAAGAATACTACAAGACTTGCTGAAGTTTGAGATTTTAGAATTCTTCAAGAGTATTTCTACATATTTTGAGTGCAAAAACGAGTGACCTTTCATCTTCCAAGAGAGTAAATACGAGAGGGAGTGCAGTGAGGTTCATTTCTTCTTTTCAACCATGTTTTCCCAAAGAAGAAGGCATCGTAAGTCCAACAAAATTGATGCTCAATTTTGGAAGGGTGTTCGAGATAATTTGGTTGAGATACGTCGAGCCATGAATGATTATATTCAAATATGCAAAGAGATGGATTCACGAGACCAAGTGATAACTGCCCAAAAGGTAGTTATTTAGGTCTCATTTATATAAGGATTTGTGTGTCTTTTGTGCTTAATAGGGTTGGTTTTAGATATATATTATATGTTTTGACCCATTTGGAAGAATGGAAGCCTTGGGAATTACTTTATGCAGATTATGCTGCTGGGCGACTTGAGGAAGAAAATTATGTGCTGCAGCAAAACTGGGAACAGAACTGCCACATCACAGCTCGTTAGCCAACTTCATGAGCCGACTTCTGTTGAGTTATTTTCGGGATAAAGGAGCAAGGAGAGCCCTACACGTGTCCAAGTTGACCTAATTCAAGCCTTCTATCCTTCTATAAAAGGAAGTAGCCGTCCAAGTCAAAAGTATTCCAATTTCCCTTGGAAGCCGAGTAGTATAGAGAGATTGGAGACCACTAAGAACACAATCATCCGCAAGCTAATTAAGGAGATTATTATTTTCTTTATTATCTTGTGATTATGGACATGCCTACTCAGATTGTAATTCGTGTTTCCTTGCTTATTATGAACTAAGTAGCTTTAGGCGTTGGTTAAGTAATATGTAGTTGTCGTGCTTCATCTCTAATAATATATTGATTGTTGCAACTTGATTTATTTTTGTGCTTATTCTTATTTTATGCCCGCCTGGCCAGCCGGTGTGAATACCTCTCTCTAGTTTTAGGGATGATTTAGAGAGTGTGTGGCAATTTATCACACTACGATCATTGTGTATTGGTGAACGTTAGTGACTGAGCTAGGGATAGCTAGTTGCCTAGTGCTTGATCAGTTGCACTTCATTGGGGTTGAAACACATTCCAAAAGATCCAGAGTTTTGGGAGGAATCCGCTAATAATACTGCGAGAGTTTGCATGATCAATAATATTGCTATAGCATCTTTTAAAACAATTACTAAACTTGACCAGCGCCTGTCTTTAATCTGTCTGCCTATTCGTTTATTTGTTGTTCTGCCATTTATTTTGCTTCTGCATAATTCTTATAAAACCAAATCATTTTTTACCATCTTTGAAACCATTAGAAAGTTACACGAAATAGATAAAGTGGAAGCTAATTTAGACCTTGGATTGATAATATTACTTGTTGCAGACTGTGTATACTTGCACAGGAATTCTAGAGTCTTTTTATAATACATTTTTACTCACTCTAGGAACCCAACAAGTTTTTGGCACCGTTGCCGGGGAATTGAATAAGTTTTTATCTGATTTGTTTTGTGTATGTGTTTTAGTGGTTTGGTGCTAGAACTTTTTGATTGTTTCTTTTGTTTTTGCAGGTGTGAGGTTGGTGCATGAGCGATCCGCCTAGGGTAAGGTTCGAGCTTGATCCAGAAATTGAGAGGACATTCAGGATTAGAAGGAGAGAGCAGCGCAGAAACCAGATGGAGAACGTGTCGCATCTTCTGCAGGTTCCTGAAGGTCCAACAGACCCCCAGAACCGTTTGCGGCAGCAAAACCCACTGTTTGAACATAATGAGCAGCAAAATAATCAGGCTGAGAATCCTCTCTTGATAGCGAACGATAGGACCAGAGCCATTCGAGCGTATGTTGTCCCGATGTTTAATGAGTTGAATCCAGGGATTGCACGTCCCCAAATCCAAGCGGCAAATTTTGAAATGAAACTGGTAATGTTTCAAATGTTGCAAACCGTGGGGAAATTCCATGGTTTGTCATCTGAAGACCCTCATTTACATCTTATGTCTTTTCTAGGAGTTAGCGATTCTTTTGTAATTCAAGGAGTGCCTAGAGATGCTCTTAGATTAACTTTGTTCCCGTATTCTCTTAGAGATGGAGCAAAGGCGTGGTTAAATTCTTTTGCTCCAGGATCAATTAGGACATGGGATGAGTTAGCTGAAAAATTTTTGAGTAAATATTTCCCACCTAATAGAAATGCTAAACTAAGGAGTGAAATAGTAGGGTTTAGGCAACTTGAAGATGAGACTTTTAGTGAGGCTTGGGAAAGGTTTAAGGAGCTTTTGCGAAAGTGTCCCCGCCATGGTTTACCTCATTGTATTCAAATGGAAACATTTTACAATGGTTTAAATGGAGTAACCCAAGGTATGGTTGATGTTTCGGCTGGAGGGGCCCTTTTGGCAAAGACTTTTGATGAAGCTTATGAAATTTTAGAAAGAATATCTACTAATAGTTGTCAGTGGTCGGATGTTAGAGGCACAAATAAAAAGGTTAAGTGTGTGTTAGAGGTTGATGGTGTGTCCACCATTAGGGTTGATCTTGCAATGATTGCTAACGCTCTTAAGAATGTGACAGTGATTAGTCATCAACAACCACCAGCTATGGAGCCTGCTGCAGTGGTGAACCAAGTCACAAAGGAAGCATGTGTCTATTGTGGAGAAGACCAAAACTACGAGTTTTGCCCCAACAATCCAGCTTCTGTGTTTTTTGTAGGTAATAAGAGGAATAACCCTTACTCTAACTTTTATAATCCAGGTTGGTGCAACCACCCCAACTTCGCATGGGGAGGACAAGGAAGTAATGTGCAAGCACAGCAAAAGGTGAACCAGCCGGGATTTGCTAAAGCGCAGGTATTGCCTCAGCAAAATAAGCAGGCTTTGCCCCAACAAAGTTCGGGAAGTTCTCTTGAGGCGATGATGAAAGAATTTATGGCTCGTACAAATGCCGCAATTCAAAGTAATCAAGCTTCAATGAGAGCCCTGGAGTTGCAAGTGGGTCAGCTAGCTAATGAGCTGAAGGCAAGGCCTCAAGGGAAACTTCCCTTGGATACTGAACACCTTCGAAGGGAAGGTAAGGAGCAGGTAAAGGCAGTAACTCTTAGGAGTGGTAAGCCATTAGAAGAAAAAAATGAGCCTAGTAGGACCCAGGATATAGATAAAAATGGTGATAAAAATGTTGTTGCTGAGAAAGAGTTGGAGATTGGTCAGGGTGCTGGAGGCAGCAATAAAGATGCTGGAGCATCTGGTTCTGTTCCAGATGTGGAACCACCTTATGTGCCGCCCCCACCTTATGTACCACCTCTACCTTTTCCACAAAGGCAAAAGCCTAAGAATCAGGACGGTCAATTTAAAAAGTTTTTAGAGATTCTTAAGCAATTGCATATAAATATCCCTTTAGTAGAAGCTATAGAGCAAATGCCTAATTATGCTAAATTTCTTAAGGATATTTTAACTAGAAAGAAGAGGTTAGGTGAGTTTGAAATTGTATCTCTTACTGAAGAATGTAGTGTTATTCTTAAGAATGGGCTACCACCCAAGGCTAAGGATCCAGGGTCATTTACTATACCTGTGTCTATAGGTGGAAAAGAGTTAGGTAGAGCACTCTGTGATCTAGGTGCAAGCATTAACCTTATGCCTCTTTCGGTCTATCGGAAGCTAGGTATTGGTGAAGCTAGGCCTACCACAGTCACACTCCAATTAGCTGATAGGTCTATCACATATCCAGAGGGTAAAATTGAGGATGTCTTAGTAAAGGTAGATAAATTCATGTTTCCTGTTGATTTTATTATTTTAGACTATGAGGCTGATAAGGATGTCCCAATTATCTTAGGTCGTCCATTTTTGGCTACTGGTAGGGCGTTAATAGATGTTCAAAAAGGGGAATTAACAATGAGAGTCTGTAATGAGGAAGTGAAATTTAATGTGTTTAAAGCCATGAAATATCCAGACGAAATGGAAGATTGCTCTTTCATTAGGATTCTAGAGAGTGCAGTTATTGAGACAGCAATACAGGATTCGGCTAGTAAGCATTCGGAGGAACATGGAGAGGTTAGTGTAGAGGATTTAGAGGTTTGTTCGTTAGAAAGAAAAATTGAAAAAGAGTTGTTTAGGTGTGAGGATGTTTTTGAGTCTTTAGATTTAGATCAAAGGAAAGCTCCTCCTATTAAGCCATCCCTGATTGAGGCATCTATTTTAGATTTGAAGCCCTTGCAGGATCATCTAAAGTATGTGTATCTTGGGGAAGGTGAGACGTTGCCCATTATTGTTGCATCAAATTTAATATCGGAGCATGAAGAGGCCTTAATAAAATTGGTGCAGCAATACCGCAAGGCTATAGGTTGGACATTGGCTGACATTCAGGGAATTAGCCCATCTTTTTGTATGCACAAAATCACTCTAGATGAGGGATCCTTTAGGAGTATTGAGCAACAAAGAAGGCTTAACCCTGCAATGAAAGAGGTTGTTAAAAATGAGGTGATTAAATGGTTGGATGCAGGGATCATTTATCCAACTGCCGATAGCAATTGGGTGAGCCCTGTCCAATGTGTTCTTAAGAAAGGAGGTGTCACTGTGGTGAGCAATAAAGACAATGAGTTAATCCCAACCAGGACAGTAACTGGCTGGAGGGTTTGCATGGACTACAGGGGGTTTAATAAAGCTACCCATAAGGACCATTTCCCTCTACCATTTATTGACCAAATATTGGATAGGTTGGCTGGTCAGGCCTACTACTGTTTCTTAGATGGTTACTCTGGGTATAACCAGATTACTATTGCTCCTGAGGATCAGGAGAAAACCACTTTCACTTGCCCTTATGGGACGTTTGCTTTTAGGCGAATGCCTTTTGGCCTTTGCAATGCTCCAGCAACATTTCAGCGGTGTATGTTAGCAATTTTTTCTGATATGATTGATTCCACTGTTGAGGTATTTATGGACGATTTTTCAGTGTTTGGAGGGTCTTTTCATAATTGTTTAGATAATTTAGGTCAGGTGTTAAAAAGATGTGAGGATACCTATCTAGTTCTTAATTGGAAAAAATGACACTTCATGGTGAAGAAGGGCATAGTGTTAGGTCATAGGATTTCTAAGAATGGTCTAGAAGTTGATAGAGCAAAAATAGAGGTTATTGAGAGACTAGAACCACCGAGTTCAGTGAAGGGAATTCGGAGTTTTTTAGGACATGCTGGATTTTATAGGAGGTTCATAAAGGATTTTTCCAAAATCAGTAAACCTCTTTGTAACTTATTGTGTACTGATCATGTTTTTGACTTTAATGCATATTGTAGGAAGGCTTTTGAAACTTTAAAGGTTGCTTTAATCTCAGCACCCATTCTGTGTGCACCTAATTGGAATTTACCATTTGAGGTAATGTGTGATGCAAGTGATGTTGCGGTAGGTGCTATGCTGGGGCAAAAGCAGGGCAAATTTATCCAGTCTATATATTATGCGAGCAAGATTTTAAATGAGGCACAAGTCAACTACACAACTACTGAAAAGGAGTTGTTAGCTGTTGTGTTTGCTTTTGAAAAATTCTGGCCATATTTGGTTGGATCCAAAGTCACGGTGTTCACGGATCATGCAGCAATAAGGTATTTAATGGCTAAGAAAGATGCAAAGCCTAGACTAATTCGTTGGGTTTTATTATTGCAGGAATTCGACTTGGAGATAAAGGATAAGAAGGGATCAGAAAATGTCATTACAAATCATTTATCTCGTCTTGATCCATCATCATCTTTGCTGGAGCAATCTGCCATTTCAGATGCTTTTCCAGATGAACAACTTGTTGCTGTTGAGGTAAAGGTAGTCAGGGATGTCCCTTGGTATGCTGACATTGCCAACTTTTTGGTAAAGGGAGTCACTCCTATTGACATGGATTGGAGGCAGAAGAAAAAGTTTAAGCATGATGCAAAATTTTTCTATTGGGATGAGCCATTTATGTATAAGCAATGCTCTGACGGTATTATTCGCAGGTGTGTTTCAGGTGGTGAAGCAAAGGAAATCCTGGAGCAATGTCACTCTTCGTCGTATGGAGGTCACTTCAGCGATCAAATGACAGCTATGAGGATTTTGCATTGCGGATTTTTTTGGCCTACCTTATTTAAGGATGCCCATTGGTTTTACAAGCAATGTGATGCTTGCCAAAGGAGAGAAAATTTAGGGCCTAGGGATGAAATGCCTCTTACTTATGTTTTAGAAGTTGAATTATTTGATGTATGGGGTATTGATTTTATTGGGCCATTTCCCCCTTCTAATGGCAATGTTTTTATCTTATTGGCAGTTGATTACGTGTCTAAGTGGGTTGAGGCCATCGCATGCCATCAGAGTGATGCCAAGATAGTTGCAAGGTTTCTTCAATCGCACATCTTAGTGCGGTTTGGGACACCTAGGGCTCTAGTGAGTGACGAGGGAACACATTTTGTTAATAATATCTTAACTAAGCTTTTAGCTAAGTATGGGATTAAGCATAGGATAACTTCCCCTTATCACCCACAAGCAAATGGTCAGGCTGAAATTAGTAATAGGGAAATTAAATCAATTCTAGAGAAAGTAGTCCATCCATCTAGAAAGGATTGGTCTTTTAGGTTGAATGAGGCTCTTTGGGCTTATAGGGACCCCTATAAGACTCCTCTAGGTATGTCTCCTTATAGGTTAGTATATGGGAAAGCTTGCCATTTACCATTGGAGCTAGAGCATAAAATGTTTTGGGCATTAAAAAAGTTAAATTTTGATCTGAGTCGTGCAGGAGCAATAAGAATGCTGCAGCTTAATGAACTGGGGGAATTTCGCCAATTTTCTTATGAAAATGCGAAAATGTATAAAGAAATGACTAAGCTATGGCATGACAAGAAAATAAAATCTAAAGAGTTTGTCAAGGGTCAGAAAGTCTTGCTTTATAATTCTAGATTGAAATTATTTCTTGGGAAACTAAAATCTAAATGGTTAGAACCGTTTATTGTGATTGAGGTTTTCCCCCATGGAGCAATTACTTTGCAGGATGCAAAAGATGGGAGAGTGTTCAAGGTGAATGAACAGCGTGTGAAGCATTATTGGGGTGAGGAGTTTCAGTCGAAATATCATTCCCTAAGGTTGGTTGATGATTGAGAGAGCAGGATTTTTGCGGGAGCATTTCACAGAGCAAAATTTTGAGCTCCCAGTGTTTGTATTGATTTTATTTTTCGCTGATTTGTTTTTAATTTCGAATAGGTTAGATTTGATTCTGTTGGATTTATTAGATTTTTTTTTATTATTTTTTGTTATTTTAGATTTTATCTCTGTCGTTTTGAATTTGATTTGATTTGATTTTCGGGTTATTTATTTGAATTATCTTTGTATTATCTATTAGTTAGATTTTATTTTATCTAGATCTTATTGTGAGTTATTTGAATTTTGTTTAATTTAAATTAATAAAGATTCTCTCTAATTTATTTGGCTTCTCTTTAAAATAAAAGATTGTTTTGGTTAAATTTAAATTTAAATTTAAAAGATGTGATTTTCCCACTTTGAAATTTGAATTCCGTATCAGAGATTCTTCAGGTTCAGCAAGTTGTTGCGGCAAAGTTATGGCTGGAGCAAAATCGTCCGAATAGAAGGGATTTCGTTGAAAATTTATTATTTTAACCGTTGGGATTTTCTCTGAATTTTCCCAAGTAAATTTGCATGCGTTATCTAAAGCGGCCACGTGTCACAGCAAGATGATCCAACGGTCTCATTAGTTGACAGTGCATAATTAATTACGGCGGGCGATTTGAAATCAGGAATTTACCGTTGATGGTTTAAATTGAACGGTAATATAATTTAATGGGAGCAAATCTTTTCGGTTAGGATTTCAGGTTGCTTGAGCCCTATTTATTAGCAACCTCTGGTAGGTACGTTTCACTTCATCTTCTTGATTCAAATCTTTGTTGCGTGCATCCTTCTTTCTTTCTTTCTTTTCTCGGTCAACCCCTTTACACCTTCAATGGCAAAAACGAGAGCTAGAAAAGAGAGGGAGAGTGAGGAGGAAGAGATACCCGTTACCCCCGATGTTCCAAAAGTAAAAACCAAGAAGAAAATTGAAGGGATGAAAGCCCTTTGCGCAGCGGAAAACTTCAAAGACCTTATCGAATAAAACGTCGATTGGGATACCAATACGACGGCAAAAATAATAAATTTTTACAGCGACAATAATAGATAAAATAGGTGCTGTAAAATCGATACAAGCATGCATAAAACTAGAAGAAATATTCTAGATCTAATCTAGAATTGGGTCCTATTGACCCTAGTTCAAGAACCATTTACCTTTGAAGAAACCCTTGACTGTTTCGCCAATTCTCTCTGAATTTCTCCCAAAAACAGCAGCGATCACTCCTTGATTTTGCTGGAAAATTGCACGAACACCACCACAAGGAAACACCGGTATTCTCCAATTGGGATACTGCGTTAGGTGCTTGTGGGAGCAAAAAACTCTCAGGATTTTCTCTGGATGCTACACACTGATTTTCTCTGCCACAGAGCAAATCGAGAGAAGAGAGAGCGATAGAGAGGGAGTCAGGCGTGAGACTAGGGCGTAAGTTATGCAACTCCCCTGACCACGTCTGTTTATTTATTTAAAAAAAAACATAATTTCAGATAACTGAAATATCAGTTATCTGATATTTTAATTAATAATAATTCAAAAAACATAATTTTAAATTACAATTAATTATATTTTAATTAATCTAAATTAATTAAAATAACATTAATTTAAATCCAATTTAAATTAATATCCCTCTTATCTTATAGTTTAATTAAATCAAATTTAATTAAACTAAATCAATTAATTAATTCGAAATTAATTAATTAATAAAATAAAATTGAACATCACATATTCAATTACTATTTTCTCTCTCAAAACTATAGTATTAATATACATCCAATGCATATTAATTATAACCTATAGTTTTAATATGAACCAAATTCATATTTTAGTATAATATTCGAACACCTTCGAATATTCAATCCATCCTTAGAATTTTACCTCAACGCCCTAAATGAGCTACCGGTGGGACCTAATGGACCTACAGATCAGAAGCTCCAACGATATGAGATTAGTTGGTTAAACTCATTAACCGAGTTAATCAATATTCGTTAACTATGGTTCACTCCACTAAAGAACCACAGCTGCACTCTTCTCACTGCAGATATATTTCTGTGTCCACGGATATTGACCGTCAACAGCAAGTTAGCCCTTCACGTGTGTTCGTACCCCAGCTAGGTCAAATTACCGTTTTACCCCTGGGCTACCTCTTGGTCCTTAAGTACCCGTGCTCCTCTAATGAACAACCTGTTTGTGGTCCAACCATCAAATAGAAAACCCTCTCGTGCCATAAAGAGGGTAGGGCCCTTTGTTCAAGACCCGGAGACACCACTTAAGGGAACACACCTCTACTTACCCTCATATCAGGAAGGAGTGAATTCCATGTTGTAAGACTACGTTCCCAGCTCCCCATTCGGTCTTGTCCTCAAAATGGTAGGCTTGTTGAGTCGGCGAACTGGCCACTCTCACCCGTACAAATCAAAGGACAATCCCTCATGGACAGGAGTCCATAATCCACTCAGGATTAAGGCCAAGTTGCCTAGGTCATCCTAGTGAAATAGAAACCGAGCTAACTAACGGTGTTAGAGTTAGTGGTTAACTATTTCGCGGTCCGGTCTTTGTGCAAACTCATTGCACAGGATACCCCCACTCGCATGTCAACCACATGAACGCGTTGGATTAATACGTTTGTATCAATATACAAAGCGGGCCGTATCCATAGTGTCACCAGGATAAGGTACCCAGCCTTATCCCTATACTACAGACCCTTTAGGCTAAAACTTGAACATTAATCCCCGTATGTCCCTACATACTAGTTCAAGCCTCATTCTATTAGCCATGGATGTTTAGTTTATTGGATTAGGGTTAACAAGACAAGATATAATACAAACATTGAATAATACAGCACTTTATTAATGTTCGGTCAAATGTACATTTACTATCTACGAGTTTTAGGGCATAAAACCCAACAAACTCCCACTTGAACTAAAACTCAAGTTACAGGGAAAGTATATACAAAATAATCCAAAGCTGGAAACGGTACATGTATGTTTGTACATTACATAATAGGTAAATATACAAAATACAATAAACTAGGGCATCCTTACACCCATTACACATCTCCCACTTGCCCTAGATTACGCTATATACATATCTCGCAGACCTAGACTGTCTAGATGACCCTCGAACACTTTAGCCGAGAGGGCCTTCGTAAACGGATCAGCAATGTTATGCTCAGAAGCGATCTTGGTCACGACCACATCTCCTCTTTGCACAATCTCTCGAATTAGATGGTACTTCCTCTCTATGTGTTTACCTCTTTTGTGGCTGCGAGGTTCCTTTGAATTGGCTACTGCCCCACTGTTGTCACAGTATAACGTAATGGGCAAGTTCATATTTGGAACAACTTCCAAATCTGTCAAGAACTTCCTTAGCCAAACAGCTTCCTTAGCTGCTTCACAAGCAGCTACATATTCAGCCTCCATCGTGGAGTCTGCTATACATCCCTGCTTTATGCTCCTCCAAACTACAGCTCCCCCGTTAAGGGTGAAAACTGACCCTGACGTAGATTTCCTAGAATCCTTGTCGGTTTGGAAGTCTGAATCGGTGTAACCCGTGAGAACTAACTCCTTAGCCCCAAACACCAACATGTAATCTCTCGTTCTCCTAAGATACTTGAGGATTCCTTTAACGGCGGTCCAATGGTCTAACCCTGGATTTGACTGATATCTGCTGACAATCCCTACAGCATAACAAATGTCAGGCCGCGTGCATAGAATGGCATACATTAAGCTACCCACGGCAGAGGCGTAGGGAATCCGTCTCATATCTTCAACCTCTTGAGGTGTCTTAGGAGACTGTTCCTTAGACAAGTGAACCCCATGCCTGAAAGGCAACAAGCCCTTCTTGGAGTTCTGCATCGAATATCGAGCCAACATCTTGTCGATATACGTTGCCTGAGACAGAGCTAGCGATTTGTTCTTTCTATCCCGAATAATCTGGATCCCAAGAACATACTGAGTCTCACCCAAATCTTTCATTTGGAATTGAGCTGCTAGCCATTCTTTTACGTCAGAAAGATACCCTACATCATTCCCAATGAGTAGGATGTCGTCTACATAAAGTACGAGGAAAGCTACTTTATTTTTGTTGATCTTCTTGTATACACAAGGCTCATCAACATTCTGGTCAAAACCAAAAGATTTGATCGCAGTATCAAATCTAATATTCAAAGATCGAGAAGCCTGTTTCAACCCATAAATGGATCGATTCAGTTTGCAAACCTTTTGCTCATGACCTTGGGATATGAACCCTTCGGGTTGAGACATAAAAATACTCTCGTCAAGATTGCCATTCAGAAAAGCTGTCTTGACATCCATTTGCCAAATTTCATAATCATAAAATGTGGCAATGGATAAGAGGATTCTTATGGACTTTAGCATAGCAACTGGAGAAAAAGTTTCTTCATAGTCCACTCCTTCTCGTTGGGTATAACCCTTTGCTACAAGTCTTGCTTTGAAAGTCTGTACTTTCCCAGCAGCATCTCTTTTTCTCTTATAGATCCATTTACACCCAATGGGTTTGACCCCTTCAGGTAGATCTACAAGTTCCCAAACTTGATTGAAGTACATAGACTCCATCTCAAGGTCCATGGCTTTAGTCCACTCGTCCTTATCTACGTCATTCATTGCCTGACGATAAGACAATGGATCTTCTACGCCGTCATCAGGTATGACTACTTGTGTTTCTGTTAAACCCAAGTAGCGGTTAGGTTGTATCACAACCCTCCCACTGCGTCGAAGCTCTCACACTACGTGAGGAGGACTAGATGGACGAGAAGAACTGCATTCTCCAACAACTCTTGTTGAAGGACCAGGTTCATCAACAACCCTTGTTGATCCGTCTGTAGCTTCTCCTAACACTAATTTACTACGTGGTTGATGATTTCGTATGTGGTCTTCCTCCAAGAAAGTTGCATTTGTTGATACAAATACTTTATTATCTTGAGGGTCATAGAAAAGACCACCTCTCGTTTCTTTCGGGTACCCAACAAATTGGCATAATCTCGTACGTGGTTCCAATTTCTTAGGATTTGTCACTAGCACATGTGCAGGACAACCCCAGATACGGAAGTAACACAAACTAGGTTTACGTCCCTTCCATAGCTCAAAAGGAGTTTCAGAAACACTTTTTGAGGGAACATTGTTAAGAATATGTACTGCAGTCGCTACTGCATACCCCCAAAACGAGCTAGGCAATTGAGCATAGCTCATCATAGATCGAACCATGTCTAACAAGGTTCTGTTTCTCCTTTCTGATACACCATTTTGCTGAGGTGTACCAGGTGCTGAGAGTTGTGATTGGATTCCATGTTCTATCATATAGTCCTGGAATCGCTGATCTAAATACTCTCCACCTCGATCCGATCGAAGTGTCTTAATTGTTTTACCTAACAGGTTTTCTACCTCAGCCTTAAACTCTTTGAACTTTTCAAGAGCTTCAGACTTATGGTCCATCAGGTACAAGTAACCGTATCGAGAATAATCATCTATGAAAGAGATGAAATATTCATAACCACCTCGAGCCTTTACATTCATTGGACCACAAAGATCCGAATGTATTAGTTCAAGTGGTTCTTTGGCCCTATAACCTTTTCCAGTAAAAGGCCTCTTGGTCATTTTACCCTCGAGACACGATTCACAGGGTGGTAAAGATGTATCTTCTATGTCACTCAGAAGCCCATTTTTAACCAAACGATCGATCCGATCGATGTTAATATGACCAAGACGAAGATGCCAAAGATACGTGTTGTTACTTAAATGAGAAACCTTTTGCCTTTTGTTTTGCGTTTCAGCCGTTTTAAACATTTCATGACTTAAAATGGCCTTAGCATCATTTGGTCTTAACACAAACAAATTATTCTCACGCTTAGCTGAACAAATGTAAACTTCATTCTTTGAAATTAAAGCTTCATTAAGCAAGAAGGAAACAGTATAACATTGTTCTAATAAAGCTGAAACAGAAATTAGGTTCCTTTTAATTCTAGGAACCAAATACAAGTCCTCTAAAATTAAAAACCTATTTCTAAAGAATAATTTTGCAGCTCCCACTGCACGAGCTGAAACGACGTCTCCCGTTCCGACTTTGAGCGTCATTTCACCCTCTGCCAGCTGCTGGAAATTATTTCCCTGAAAAGAAGAACAAACATGATTAGTGGCTCCCGAATCCAGTATCCAGGCAAACTCATCATGTTCAACGAGACAAGTCTCTAACACAAGTAAATCGAATTTACCTTCTTTTTCTCTTATCTTCTCAGCAAGGTAGCGGGGACAGTTGCGCTTCCAGTGACCATCTGCATTGCAGTGGAAGCATCTGCCTTTGTCGGCCACGACCTTGGCCTTCCCCTTCCCTTGCACAGCCTGTGCAGGAGCCTTCCCCTTGTCTCCCTTCCTCTTCTGGATTTGCTTCGATGAAGAAGCCTGGGGTACAGATTTAGTCCCTGAGGATGAATCCTTCAGGAACTTCTTCTTGGAATGGGCCACATTGGCCTCTCCTTTCACCACATTCTTTCCCTTGCTCTTTTGCAAGGACTCGTAAATCTGTAACTCCGAGAGGAGGGTAGTCAGGTTGAACTGAATCTTATTCATGCTCGCGTTCGTCCTGAAAGACAGATAGCTCGCCGGGAGCGAGTGAAGGATGAACGCAACCTGACTGCGCTCGCAGACAACCCCGCCATTTGCCTCAGCTATGTTGAACTGGTTAATCATGTCCAGGACATGTTCCCAAACAGATTGACCTTCCAGCATCTTGGCATTGAAGACGTTCTTCAAGGCGTCGTGGTGGAGCTGGTAGGACGGAAGTCCAAACATCTCCTGCAGGGAATTCATAATTTCCCTGGCAGTTGCCACGTTTTCGTAACGCTTGGCCAACACTTCAGACAAGCTGACCAAAATATAGACCTTGACCTTTTCATTGGCCTTGGTCCAGCGTTCGTGGGCGTCCTTAACTGCCTGAGAGGCAGTGCGAGGGGGAACGGGAGGACATTCCTCCGTTAAGACGAATCTTAAGTCCTCAACCACGAGTATTGTATTGAGGTTTGATTTCCATTGTGGAAAATTCTCGCCGGTAAGTTGTTCATTTTTAAGAAGGGATATTATAGAGGAAGACATTGCTGAAAAAACAAACAAGTGACCGTATTAGTTATCTTTGCCTTAACCCATCACACAAGCAATACAAACAATTGCATACATCCAATCAATTTTGCAAACAAACAATCAAAGAACCCTAATAAAACTATGATTGTGTTTCGCAACGATGCTTTAGAGGTTTAGAAGAACAGCCACCGAAGGGTGATCAGTTGTTCCTCCTCTAAAATGAGACTCTTCTCAGTCAATTTCTAATACCAGAATAACTCATATTCCATTAGATATTAACCACCGTTGTTCGGTCAAGGATTTGTTAACAAATTAACTCCTCCCCGTAAGTGTAACCCTCCCACTTTCAGATCCCAGAGGCACGCACCAACAGGCTACCGTTAGGAAAGACAACTGTTGGTAATTAGCCTAAGTGATCCTATCTTTTTCAGGAGTTCACGGTGTTCCGAATCCTATGATCAGGCCCTCCGAAGGGGTGGTTGCTCCAGGGCAACACGCAGGCGGATCATAGGAATCTCACGTTGTGACCTAGGGGTGGAGACCGAAGGATACGTTGACACGCATCCCGCTCCCACTTACTATAATCACTTTCCCCATTCACCTTGGTATTGACCCATGCAAACACTCTCCGAAGGGAGGCCGCTCTACGACGACACGAAGCCGAGCATGGATCTCACGGTGTGAACGTCACGGGGACGTAGGAGCAAAACTCAATTTAAATTAAGTTTTGTAATTTTCCTCCCACTAAAGTAACTGTTTATTAGTTTTAGGGTTTGAATAAACCTAGATAAATCCGGCTAAGTCATTTATCTAAGTCTAGTCCTATTATAACTATTATAATAAGACCTAATGTCTAGGTGCATTAAACCAATTTAATTAACCTAGTGACATTATTCTAACATTAACCTGAGATTAATTCAACTCCGGTATTCCAGATCAGTTCCCAGGTAGGAGGTGTTCCGTTTACCGTCAACTTAAATACCTCCAATCCTTAGACAGAACTTCACTGGTAGAGTTCCCTTATAATCTTAGGAATGTTCGTCCTACTTAGTTTATTAAAACTATTTTAAAACTAAGTAAGATCTTCTAATCCTATTAGAAAATGATCTTAGGTCTAATTAATTTTAACCCATTAAAATTAATTCAATTTTAACCTAAGATCCTATGTGAACATGCATATCTTGATTATAGATTGACGGTTTCTAATCATAAAATTTTAAACTATTTCAAAATTTTATAATGATTAGCCCTATAATCATGCATACTATAGTTTTTAAAACAATTAACAATCATATTCAAATTAATGAAATTTTAAACTATAGTATTATGCATTGCATGATAATTAATATAACCCTTATATTAATCTATGGATGTATCATGCTCAATGCAATTTGATTTCCATTTAAATAATAAACAACTTTATTATAGCCAATAATGGAAAATCAACTTAGCATGCTGCAAACAAATAATTTTTAATATAACTCTTATATTAAAACTATGTAATTGCATGCATCATACTTTTCCATTTTCATGAATTTAATATAACTCTACTATATATTAAATAAATCAAGAAAATCAAACCATGCATTTCAAACATATATTATAATTATAACATACATAAATGCATGAGCATGCTTTATATCCTAAGGTGGGATTAAATTTAAATGACATCCATAAAGCATTTAAATAGCGAATAAACCGATTTAATTGGCCCCTAGGATAGATTAAAGCAAAATTACATTAATAAAGCAATAAATCTATCCTATTACAAAATTTTGCAGCTCCAAATCCGGTCTACTAGCCTTGAACCGACCCGAACCACTTCGTACCGGACTCGAAAAACTCGAACCGCACCCATAACGGGTCAAACCGGACCGAACCGGTCCCAGCTGACCCAAACCACTCGAACCGAACCGGGCAAATTAGGGCACCACTCACGTTCACGCGAAAATCCTGGCGCCGCACGAAATCGTGACAGCGTCGAGACGCAGTGAAGAAAGCGTCCCGACGCTGGCGCGATTTCAACCATCTGGAGCGTGGAATCGCGACAGTGTCGAGACGCGCAAGGCTAAGCGTCCCGACGCTGTTGCGTCTGGAGCTGATTTCTGGGCAGAAACGCGGCTGTTCTTCACGATTTTCACCAATTTCTTCTGCGATCTTCATCGATTTTCAAGCCTAAACATGACACGGACTAATACAGACTCGATTTACAGAATTTTGCCCAAAAACGCAGGGGCCTTACATGATCAAATCAATAAAATTCCAGTAAATCTATGGCCAAATTAAATCAAAAACAGTTTATCGCAAAACCCACATTCATAATGCAATTAATCCCACCATACACAGCCAATCGTAAATCTCAAAACAACATTTTAATTCGAAATGGCTCTGATACCAATTGAAGGGATGAAAGCCCTTTGCGCAGCGGAAAACTTCAAAGACCTTATCGAATAAAACGTCGATTGGGATACCAATACGACGGCAAAAATAATAAATTTTTACAGCGACAATAATAGATAAAATAGGTGCTGTAAAATCGATACAAGCATGCATAAAACTAGAAGAAAAATTCTAGATCTAATCTAGAATTGGGTCCTATTGACCCTAGTTCAAGAACCATTTACCTTTGAAGAAACCCTTGACTGTTTCGCCAATTCTCTCTGAATTTCTCCCAAAAACAGCAGCGATCACTCCTTGATTTTGCTGGAAAATTGCACGAACACCACCACAAGGAAACACCGGTATTCTCCAATTGGGATACTGCGTTAGGTGCTTGTGGGAGCAAAAAACTCTCAGGATTTTCTCTGGATGCTACACACTGATTTTCTCTGCCACAGAGCAAATCGAGAGAAGAGAGAGCGATAGAGAGGGAGTCAGGCGTGAGACTAGGGCGTAAGTTATGCAACTCCCCTGACCACGTCTGTTTATTTATTTAAAAAAAAAACATAATTTCAGGTAACTGAAATATCAGTTATCTGATATTTTAATTAATAATAATTCAAAAAACATAATTTTAAATTACAATTAATTATATTTTAATTAATCTAAATTAATTAAAATAACATTAATTTAAATCCAATTTAAATTAATATCCCTCTTATCTTATAGTTTAATTAAATCAAATTTAATTAAACTAAATCAATTAATTAATTCGAAATTAATTAATTAATAAAATAAAATTGAACATCACATATTCAATTACTATTTTCTCTCTCAAAACTATAGTATTAATATACATCCAATGCATATTAATTATAACCTATAGTTTTAATATGAACCAAATTCATATTTTAGTATAATATTCGAACACCTTCGAATATTCAATCCATCCTTAGAATTTTACCTCAACGCCCTAAATGAGCTACCGGTGGGACCTAATGGACCTACAGATCAGAAGCTCCAACGATATGAGATTAGTTGGTTAAACTCATTAACCGAGTTAATCAATATTCGTTAACTATGGTTCACTCCACTAAAGAACCACAGCTGCACTCTTCTCACTGCAGATATATTTCTGTGTCCACGGATATTGACCGTCAACAGCAAGTTAGCCCTTCACGTGTGTTCGTACCCCAGCTAGGTCAAATTACCGTTTTACCCCTGGGCTACCTCTTGGTCCTTAAGTACCCGTGCTCCTCTAATGAACAACCTGTTTGTGGTCCAACCATCAAACAGAAAACCCTCTCGTGCCATAAAGAGGGTAGGGCCCTTTGTTCAAGACCCGGAGACACCACTTAAGGGAACACACCTCTACTTACCCTCATATCAGGAAGGAGTGAATTCCATCTTGTAAGACTACGTTCCCAGCTCCCCATTCGGTCTTGTCCCCAAAATGGTAGGCTTGTTGAGTCGGCGAACTGGCCACTCTCACCCGTACAAATCAAAGGACAATCCCTCATGGACAGGAGTCCATAATCCACTCAGGATTAAGGCCAAGTTGCCTAGGTCATCCTAGTGAAATAGAAACCGAGCTAACTAACGGTGTTAGAGTTAGTGGTTAACTATTTCGCGGTCCGGTCTTTGTGCAAACTCATTGCACAGGATACCCCCACTCGCATGTCAACCACATGAACGCGTTGGATTAATACGTTTGTATCAATATACAAAGCGGGCCGTATCCATAGTGTCACCAGGATAAGGTACCCAGCCTTATCCCTATACTACAGACCCTTTAGGCTAAAACTTGAACATTAATCCCCGTATGTCCCTACATACTAGTTCAAGCCTCATTCTATTAGCCATGGATGTTTAGTTTATTGGATTAGGGTTAACAAGACAAGATATAATACAAACATTGAATAATACAGCACTTTATTAATGTTCGGTCAAATGTACATTTACTATCTACGAGTTTTAGGGCATAAAACCCAACAAAAATAACACCGGAGGAGAAAGAATCTAAAAGAAGAAGACGACAACAGAGGGCTGAAGAACAAGAAAAGGCAACAGAGGATGAGGCTGTTGAAATAGAAGAAGGAGACCCGAAAGAATCTGATAAACAGAATCCAGAAGAGGATGAGCAGGGAATGACGACTACAAAAGAAGTTCGAGAGGAAATTCAGGAGAAACAGAGTGAGGATGTACATGCAGAGGCTGAAATTGAAAGAGGACCGGTTTAGGAGGCTCGTATTGAGGTTATCATGCCTGAACCTCCGAAACGTCGCCGCATTAAGCGAAAGGCTGGGCCTGTTCAGGTGATCAGGACTGATACCCCATCGCCTCCATCGTCGGATTTCGAGAGAGAGAAGGCAGAACGAGAGGAACGAGAGAAAAAAGAGGCTGAAGGAAAAGAGAGAGAAGAGGCAGAGAAGAAGGCGGAGGAAGAACAGTTGCTCAAGCGTAGGGCGGAAAAGGGCAAAAATATTGCTGAAGCATCGGCGGAACACGATGAAATAGAGGAACAGACATTGTCGTATGATCGCTTCGTCAACGATTTTTCCAGAGCAAAATACGCCGAGCTTCTGAAAAGAGATTTCTTATTTGAACGAGGATTCAGCGGTGATCTCCCACAATTTTTGAGGACCAGTATTACAGACCACGACTGGGTGCTATTTTGTGCGAAGCCTGAGTCTGTAAACGCACAGATGGTACGTGAATTTTATGTTAACATTGACAAGGAGGATGGATTCCAGGTGATTGTTCGAGGAGTTGAGGTGGATTGGAGTCCCAGTGCTATCAATGCACTGTACAATCTTCAGAACTTCCCCCATGCGGCATATAATGAGATGGTTGTAGCACCATCTAACGAGCAGTTAAGTGAAGCCGTAAGGGAGGTAGGAATTGAAGGAGCACAGTGGCAGCTGTCAAAGACTCAGAAGAGGACATTCCAGTAGGCTTATTTGAAGAGGGAAGCGAACACGTGGATGGGATTTATCAGACAAGGTTGCTTCCAACAACACACGACTCGACAATCTCCAGGGAACGAGTTCTTCTAGCTTTTGGGATTTTGCGGTCTCTCAGCATAAATGTAGGGAAAATTATTTCAGGTGAAATTTCTAGCTGTTGGAAGAAGGTGGGGAAATTGTTTTTTCCAAACACGGTCACATTGTTGTGCAAGCAAGCAGGGGTACAGGAGAGTGACGAGGATGTTATACTATTTGACAAAGGGATCATTTATACGCCCAATTTGGCACGGCTCCAGCGTATGCAGGAGGTGCGTCAAGGGGGGGTTATCTACGGCATCAACACGATTCTAGAACAACTGGTACTTTCGGCTAGTAGGCAGGAGTTTGCTGAAAGGCTGACTTTAACCTTCTGGAACTATGTTAAGAATCGAGATGCCAGCTTGAGGAAGGCGCGTCAAGAGAATTTTTCCAAGCCATATCCAACCCTTCCAGCATTCCCTGAGGATTTGTTGAACCCCTGGATTCCGCCCCCACTTGTTCAAAGAGAAGGAGAGAATGATGATGAAGAGCAGGGTCAGGAAGATTGATGGATGAGATGATCTTCAGCGAGCATTATTTTTTATCTTATAATTTTGTTTGCTCGCGCATATCTGATCCTGTTTGCTAAATATGTTTGCTTGCTTCTTGTTAATTTTTCTGCTTCTAAAAAATATATCTGCTGATGTAATATCCTTTTGTTTTTAATGAAATTTCTGGATGTTTCTATTCCATGAGCACTGAGTAACTCTAACTTAACTAACTTTCTTCTAAATTTTTGAAGCTTAGACTGATTACGCTTAATTAGATCAAGGTATTCTAATCTCCAGAAACCTTTTGCTTGAGCATTTCTTCTAGCCTGGACTATTGCTGCGACAAAGAAGATTCTGGAGGTAGTGTTGACTTATATGATCCACTTTAAGCATAGTTCTAGTCCCACGCTTAGTTTAAAATTCAGATAGAAAAATTTAAGTTTGGGAGTATAATTGCTTAATTGATGATTCATTGGGGACAATGAATAATTTAAGTTTGGGGGACTTTTTGCTACTCCAATTATTTTGCTCGAGCATTCCTCTCCTTCAAGTAAAAATTTGTTAGGTTGTTGAGTAACCGGGGACATTTGTGATACCCATAGTTTGTCTTCGTGTCAAAAGATAACCTAGGAAATGTGAAAAAATGAAAAAATTATTTGCTGAAAAAAGATGATTGTTGAAAATTTTGCTGAGAAAATTCATGGAGCAAAAGTTTTGAGGGATGAATGATGATCCAGCAGTTTTTCTGCCTCCCAGAACTTAGGTGAGCTTCATCACAAAATGTCGTCATTCTGAGGGGCAAGAGATGGAATAACTAAGGATTTTTTAGCTTTTCAATGAGTATTGAGCCTAGTTGGTGATGAGTTTGAGGCAAGGGTATACTGCACCATAAAGTGGGTCATCCCATGCTTAAGAGCTTATGACTGTAAGGCTGCTTTAAGTCTGAAAAACAAAAATAAACCCCTTGAAAATATGTTTTGAATGTTTGAGCTAGGCTGTGGTAAGTTCTTAGAATTGAGTTAAAAGTGGTGATTATTTGTCCATGTCGAAGGAATCATTTTGCTGCAGCAGAGCTCGATTTTGTAGAGTGCTCAGGTAAAGGTCTAAGGTAGTGTTGGACTGTTTGGTTGGATTAAGCTATTCTTTGTCTAATGTTTTGAATTCTTGAAGGAAGGTTGGTTAGTATTGCTCGAGATGCGCAATAGTTCAAGTTTGGGGGTGTGATAACTGCCCAAAAGGTAGTTATTTAGGCCTCATTTATATAAGGATTTGTGTGTCTTTTGTCCTTAATAGGGTTGGTTTTAGATATATATTATATGTTTTAACCCATTTGGAAGAATGGAAGCCTTGGAAATTACTTTATGCAGATTATGCTGCTGGGCGACTTGAGGAAGCAAATTCTATGTTGCAGCAAAACTGGGAACAGAACTGCCACATCACAGCTCGTAAGCCAACTTCATGAACCAACTTCTGTTGAGTTATTTTCGGGATAAAGGAGCAAGGAGAGCCCTACACGTGTCCAAGTTGACCTAATTCAAGCCTCCTATCCTTCTATAAAAGGAAGTAGTCGTCCAAGTCAAAAGTATTCCAATTTCCCTTGGAAGCCGAGTAGTATAGAGAGATTGGAGACCACTAAGAACACCATCATCCGCAAGTTAATTAAGGAGATTATTATTTTCTTTATTATCTTGTGATTATGGACATGCCTACTCAGATTGTAATTTGTGTTTCCATGCTTATTATGAACTAAGTAGCTTTAGGCGTTGGTTAAGTAATATGTAGTTGTCGTGCTTCATCTCTAATAATATATTGATTATTGCAACTTGATTAATTGTTGTGCTTATTCTTATTTTATGCCCGTTTGGCCAGCCGATGTGAATACCTCTCTTTAGTTTCAGGGATGATTTAGAGAGTGTGGCAATTAATCACACTACGATCATTGTGTATTGGTGAACGCCAGTGACTGAGCTAGGGATAGCCAGTTGCATAGTGCTTGATCGATCGAACTTCATTGGGGTTGAAACACATTCCAAAAGATCCGGAGTTCCGGGAGGAATCCGCTAATAATCTTGCGCGAGTTTGCATGATCAATAATATTGCTAGAGCATCTTTTAAAACAATTACTAAACTTGACTTGCGCCTGTCTTTAATCTGCCTGCCTATTCGTTTATTTGTTGTTCTGCCATTTATTTTGCTTCAGCATAATTCTTATAAAACCAAATCATTTTTTACCATCTTTGAAACCATTAGAAAGTTACACGAAATAGATAAAGTGGAAGCTAATTCAGACCCTGGATTGATAATATTACTTGCTACAGACTGTGTATACTTGCACAGGAATTCGAGAGTCTTTTTATAATACATTTTTACTCACTCTAGGAACCCAACACAAAGCCAAGGAGGCTCAAGCTGCACAAGCCAATCAAATTGACGGAGATTGTTTAACACCTCAAGACAATGGTGACCAACAGATGCAAAATGATGGTAATCCTCAAAATCCAGAAGAGGAAGAGAAACATGGTGAGGTTAGTATAAAAGACAAGGGCATGGTTGACGTATGTGTTGAGAATGAGGTTGAGGTAAAATCTCAGAGAAAAGGGAGGTGAATCAAGAGAGTGTGAAAATCGAGGAAAGTGTGAAAAGCGAGAAAATAGAGAAAAGTGAGGTAAATCTAGAGAGTGAGAAAATCGAAGAAAGTGTCAAAAGTAAGAACATCAAGAAAAGAGAGGAAACTATGAACAGTGAGGCGATTGAGAAAAATGAGGAAAATGAAAAAGAAATGAGCGAATGTGAAAAAAAGTGTTTTAAGTAAAAAGAAAATCATGAGTGTGGAGTCTGTTTTCCAAGTGTTTCTGATGTACCAATCAAATCACATTGGATTATCAAGTTTGAAAATTTTGATCAACAACGAAGGGGGAGGTGTTCTTCACGAAGAAAATACACATTTGGTCCTACAAGAGATTATTCTCTCAAACATGTTTCACAAGATCAAGATGATGACTACAAAGCTGCTTTACAAGGAGAGCATTTAGATTCGAGGATGAATCTTCTCGAAGAAGGGGAGAATGATAAGGAATAAGTGATGAATCAGCTTAATCAATTACTATGGTGAAAAGTTGCATCCTTTAAAGCTTAACAAAGACATCCTTTCAACCAAGAGGCACAGTGAATCTAAAAATCTAGATTCATCCATCATATTTAATGTATTATGTACCTATTTAATTCATGTATCTGTATTTATGATGGTTCATGTATGGATTTGAAAGGTTGGGGTTGAATCTAGACTACATAGATGAAGGGTTGTATCCTTTCATGGTGTCTTTTCAATTAGTATAAATATGGATGTAATTTGTCATTTGAACAACAAGTTGAAGTTGAATTTGAATGAAATTTAAGATTGACTTTAGTCTCTCTCAAGCTTTTATGCTTTCTTTGTGTTCTTGTGTTTAGAATGCATGCCTAGGACTTTCAATCTAGTCTGATCAATTAGATTGTAAAGAGTTCGAAATCTTGAAGTTAGGAACGAGTTCTCCTTTCTTCTTGATCTTTGATCATCCTTCCAAGCCAAATCTGTTTAACTTTCTTGGGGTTGTCTATCATTTCGTTAATGGGGTTATTCTTATTATTGTTGTAGGGGTTCACCTAAAATAAGGGGAGTTCTCAAGCATAATTGAGGTAGTTCTTTTATCATGTTTTCTTGTAGTGAATTACCATTCAAAAGTCAATAGTTTGATCCACCACCCTATAATATTAAAAATTTTAAAAATATATAAAAAGGAAAGAGAGGAAAGAAAAGAAGAAAGATTTAAACTAAACCCCTCTCCCGAGCAAGATTTATAGAACACAGCCAATAATTTATGGCCAGTAAATTAAAGGCATTGAGCATACAAATTGCCTAAATGAGTTCAAAGTAGTCAAACATCCATAAATTAGATCACAACGCCCAAAGGGCTACATCAATCCCTAAGAAAACAAATCTAGCTACTCATACATGGCATTACGATGTAAGCTAAATCTGAAAAAAGCAATAAAAACAACTAAAGTAAGGGAAAAAAAAGAGAATAAATGCTAATGTCACCGAAACCGCATGTTCTCATCACGATCCCCACGAGTTAAGCCTTGAATCCCGCTCCTCCACTTCGCTTCAGCTCCTACAGAAGGTCTCTGGTCGATTTTAGGACTAAAATTGCACCAAATGAACTCCCCCAATCCATAGCACATCATATTCATTATTCTATTTATATGGAAAATATCGACAGCATTGAAACGTTGTCCTGTTGCCGCCAGAATCAAATTAGGAATGCTAGAGTCGAGACGCTGAGCCTCGGGTTTTCCACTTTTGACACGCTTCCAACTTGATTCCTTTTCGTTTCCTTAGCCTCTTTTTGTTGGGTTTTATGCCCTAAAACTCGTAGATAGTAAATGTACATTTGACCGAACATTAATAAAGTGATGTATTATTCGATGTTTGTATTATATCTTGTCTTGCTAACCCTAATCCAATAAACTAAACATCCATGGCTAATAGAATGAGACTTGAACTAGTATGTAGGGACATGCGGGGATCAATGTTCAAGTTTTAGCCTAAAGGGTCTGTAGTATAGGGATAAGGCTGGGTACCTTATCCTGGTGACACTATGGATACGGCCCGCTTTGTATATTGATACAAACGTAGTGATCCAACACGTTCATGTGGTTGACATGCGAGTGGGGGTATCCTGTGCAATGAGTTTGCACAAAGACCGGACCGCGAAATAGTTAACCACTAACTATAACACCGTTGGTTAGCTCGGTTTCTATTTCACTAGGATGACCTAGGCAACTTGGCCTTAATCCTGAGTGGATTATGGACTCCTGTCCATGAGGGATTGTCCTTTGATTTGTACGGGTGAGAGTGGCCAGTTCGCCGACTCAATAAGCCTACCATTTTGGGGACAAGACCGAATGGGGAGCTGGGAACGTAGTCTTACAAGATGGAATTCACTCCTTCCTGATATGAGGGTAAGTAGAGGTGTGTTCCCTTAAGTGGTGTCTCCGGGTCTTGAACAAAGGGCCCTACCCTCTTTATGGCACGAGAGGGTTTTCTGTTTGATGGTTGGACCACAAACAGGTTGTTCATTAGAGGAGCACTGGTACTTAAGGACCAAGAGGTAGCCCAGGGGTAAAACGGTAATTTGACCTAGCTGGGGTACGAACACACGTGAAGGGCTAACTTGCTGCTGACGGTCAATATCCGTGGACACAGAAATATATCTGCAGTGAGAAGAGTGCAGCTGTGGTTCTTTAGTGGAGTGAACCACAGTTAACGAATATTGATTAACTTGGTTAATGAGTTTAACCAACTAATCTCATATCGTTGGAGCTTCTGATCTGTAGGTCCATTAGGTCCCACCGGTAGCTCATTTAGGGCGTTGAGGTAAAATTCTAAGGATGGATTGAATATTCAAAGGTGTTTGAATATTATACTAAAATATGAAGTGGTTCATATTAAAACTATAGGTTATAATTAATATGCATTGGATGTATATTAGTACTATAGTTTTTGAGAGAAAAAAAATAGTAATTGAATATGTGATGTTCAATTTTATTTTATTAATTAATTTCGAATTAATTAATTAATTTAGTTTAATTAAATTTGGTTTAATTAAACTATAATATAAGAGGGATATTAATTTAAATTGGATTTAAATTAATATTATTTTAATTAATTTAGATTAATTAAAATATAATTAATTATAATTTAAAATTATGTTTTTAAATTATAATTAATTAAAATATCAGATAACTGATTTATCAGTTATCTGATATTTCAATTTTAAAATAGACGTGGTCTGTGCAGTTGCTGAGATCTCTCTCACACTCACGCTTCTCACGCCCATCCCTCCCTCTCGATTACTCTCTCTCGATCTGCATTCTCTCTCAGAGAATTCAAACAAAGAATCCAGAGAAATTTCCTTAGATTTTTTTGCTCCCACCAGCACCCAAAGCAAAAATCCTATCAGAGAATACCGGTGTACCATCGTGGTGGTGTTCGTGGTGATTTTCCAGCAAGAACAAGAGTGGTTGCTGCTGTATTTTGGGAGAAAAACAGAGGATTTGGCGAAAAACTTCAAGGATTTCTTCAAGGGTAAGGTTTTCTTGAACTAGGGTCAATAGGACCCAATTCTAGATTAGATCTAGATTTTTCCTATTATTTTATGCATGCCTATATCCGTTTTACAGTAGTTTTTAATCTATTATTGCCGCTGTAAATTTCATGTATTTTTCCCAACGTATTGGTATTTTTGTTCTTAAATTAATCCGGGTTTTAAAGGTTCTGTATGATTTTCCGCTGCGCAAGGGCTTTCATCCCTTCAATTGGTATCAGAGCCAACTCTGGATTTTAATTTAAGAATTAAAATTTGCGTTGGTTTTAGGTGGGATTTGCATTATGAATGTTTAATTTTGCGATAAACTGTTTAGGTTTAATTTGGCCATAGATTTACCGCTTTTTTACTTGATTTGATCATGTAAGGCCCCTGTGTTTTTGGGCAAAATTGTGTAAATCGAGTCTGTACAGTCCGGGTCTCAGTTAGGATTGAAAATCGATGAAGATCGCAGAAGAAATTGGTGAATTTCATGAAGAACAGCCGCTGTTCTGCCCAGGAATCAGCTCCAGACGCAACAGCGTCGGGACGCTTAGCCTTGTGCGTCTCGACGCTGTCGCGATTCCACGCTCCAGACGGTTGAAATCGCGCCAGCGTCGGGACGCTTTCTTCACAGCGTCTCGACGCTGTCACGATTTCGTGCGGCGCCAGGATTTTCGCGAGAACGTGATGGTGCCCTAAAAATGCCGGTTCGGTTCGAGCGTTTTGGGTCAGCTGGGACCGGTTCGGTCCGGTTTGACCCGTTTTGGGTGCGGTTCAAGTTTTTCAAGTCCGGTTCGAAGTGGTTCGGGTCGGTTCAAGGCTAGTAGACCGGATTTGGAGCTGCAGAATTATGTAATAGGATAGATTTATTGCTTTATTAATGTAATTTTGCTTTAATCTATCCTAGGGGCCAATTAAATCGGTTTATTCGCTATTTAAATGCTTTATGGATGTCATTTAAATTTAATCCCACCTTAGGATATAAAGCATGCTCATGCATTTATGAATGTTATAATTAGATTATAATATATGTATGAAATGCATGGTTTGATTTTCATGATTTATTTAATATATAGTAGAGTTATATTAAATTCATGAAAATGGAATAGTATGATGCATGCAATTACATAGTTTTAATATAAGTGTTATATTAAAAATTATTTGTTTGCAGCATGCTAAGTTGATTTTCCATTATTGGCTATAATAAAGTTGTTTATTATTTAAATGGAAATCAAGTTGCATTGAGCATGATACATCCATAGATTAATATAAGGGTTATATTAATTATCATGCTATGCATAGTACTATAGTTTAAAATTTCATTAACTTGAATATGATTGTTAATTGTTTTAAAAACTATAGTATGCATGATTATAGGGCTAATCATTATAAAATTTTGAAATAGTTTAAAATTTTATGATTAGAAACCGTCAATCTATAATCAAGATATGCATGTTCACATAGGATCTTAGGTTAAAATTATATTAATTTTAATGAGTTAAAATTAATTAGACCTAAGATCATTTTCTAATAGGATTAGAAGATCTTACTTAGTTTTAAAATAGTTTTAATGAACTAAGTAGGACGAACATTCCTAAGATTATAAGGGAACTCTACCAGTGAAGTTCTGTCTAAGGATTGGAGGTATTTAAGTTGACGGTAAACGGAACACCTCCTACCTGGGAACTGATCTGGAATACCGGAGTTGAATTAATCTCAGGTTAATGTTAGAATAATGTCACTAGGTTAATTAAATTGGTTTAATACACCTAGACATTAGGTCTTATTATAATAGTTATAATAGGACTAGACTTAGATAAATGACTTAGCCGGATTTATCTAGGTTTAATCAAACCCTAAAATTAATCAGTTACTTTAGTGGGAGGAAAATTACAAAACTTAATTTAAATTGAGTTTTGCTCCTACGTCCCCGTGACGTTCACACCGTGAGATCCATGCTCGGCTTTGTGTCGTTTTAGCGCGGCCTCCCTTCGGAGAGTGTTTGCATGGGTCAATACCAAGGTGAATGGGGAAAGTGACTATAGTAAGTGGGAGCGGGACACGTGTCAACGTATCCTTCGGTCTCCACCCCTAGGTCACAACGTGAGATTCCTATGATCCGCCTGCGTGTTGTCTCGGCGCAACCATCCCTTCGGAGGGCCTGATCATAGGATTCGGAACACCGTGAACTCCTGAAAAGGATAGGATCACTTAGGCTAATTACCAACAGTTGTCTTTCCTAACGGTAGCCTGTTGGTGCGTGCCTCTGGGATCTGAAAGTGGGAGGGTTACACTTACGGGGAGGAGTTAATTTGTTAACAAATCCTTGACCGAACAACGGTGGTTAATCTCTAATGGAATATGAGTTATTCTGGTATTAGAAATTGACTGAGAAGAGTCTCATTTTAGAGAAGGAACAACTGATCACCCTTCGGTGGCTGTTCTTCTAAACCTCTAAAGCATCGTTGCGAAACACAATCATAAGTTTTATTAGGGTTCTTTGATTGTTTGTTTGCAAAATTGATTGGATGTATGCAATTGTTTGTATTGCTTGTGTGATGGGTTAAGGCAAAGATAACTAATACGGTCACTTGTTTGTTTTTTCAGCAATGTCTTCCTCTATCATATCTCTGCTTAAAAATGAACAATTAACCGGCGAGAATTTTCCCCAATGGAAATCAAACCTTAATACAATTCTCGTGGTTGAGGATTTAAGATTCGTCTTAACGGAGGAATGTCCTCCCGTTCCCCCTCGCACTGCCTCTCAGGCAGTTAAAGACGCCTATGAACGCTGGACCAAGGCCAATGAAAAGGTCAAGGTCTATATATTGGTCAGCTTGTCTGAAGTTTTGGCCAAGCGTTATGAGAACGTGGCAACTGCCAGGGAAATTATGAATTCCCTGCAGGAGATGTTTGGACTTCCGTCCTACCAGCTCCACCACGACGCCTTGAAGAATGTCTTCAATGCCAAGATGTTGGAAGGTCAATCTGTTCGGGAACATGTCCTGGACATGGTTAACCAGTTCAACATAGCTGAGGCAAATGGCGGGGTAGTCTGCGAGCGCAGTCAGGTTGCGTTCATCCTTCACTCGCTCCCGGCGAGCTATCTGTCTTTTAGGACGAACGCGAGCATGAATAAGATTCAGTTCAACCTGACTACCCTCCTCTCGGAGTTACAGATTTACGAATCCCTGCAAAAGAGCAAGGGAAAGAATGTGGTGAAAGGAGAGGCCAATGTGGCCCATTCCAAGAAAAAGTTCCTGAAGGGTTCATCCTCAGGGACTAAATCTGTACCCCAGGCTTCTTCATCGAAGAAGATCCAGAAGAGGAAGGGAGACAAGGGGAAGGCTCCTGCACAGGCTGTGCAAGGGAAGGGGAAGGCCAAGGTCGTGGCCGATAAAGGTAGATGCTTCCACTGCAATGCAGATGGTCACTGGAAGCGCAACTGTCCCCGCTACCTTGCTGAGAAGAGAAGAGAAAAAGAAGGTGAATTCGATTTACTTGTGTTAGAGACTTGTCTCGTTGAACATGATGAGTTTGCCTGGATACTGGATTCGGGAGCCACTAATCATGTTTGTTCTTCTTTTCAGGGAAATAATTTCCAGCAGCTGGCAGAGGGTGAAATGACGCTCAAAGTCGGAACGGGAGACGTCGTTTCAGCTCGTGCAGTGGGAGATGCAAAATTATTCTTTAGAAATAGGTTTTTAATTTTAGAGGACTTGTATTTGGTTCCTAGAATTAAAAGGAACCTAATTTCTGTTTCAGCTTTGTTAGAACAATGTTATACTATTTCCTTCTTGCTTAATGAAGCTTTAATTTCAAAGAATGGAATTTACATTTGTTCAGCTAAGCGTGAGAATAATTTGTTTGTGTTAAGACCAAATGATGCTAAGGCCATTTTAAGTCATGAAATGTTTAAAACGGCCGAAACGCAAAACAAAAGGCAAAAAGTTTCTCCTTCAAGTAACAACACGTATCTTTGGCATCTTCGTCTTGGTCATATTAACATCGATCGGATCGATCGTTTGGTTAAAAATGGGCTTCTACGTGACATAGAAGATACATCTTTACCACCCTGTGAATCGTGTCTCGAGGGTAAAATGACCAAGAGGCCTTTTACCCGAAAAGGTTACAGGGCCAAAGAACCACTTGAACTAATACATTCGGATCTTTGTGGTCCTATGAATGTAAAGGCTCGAGGTGGTTTTGAATATTTCATCTCTTTCATAGATGATTATTCACGATACGGTTACTTGTACCTAATGGGCCATAAGTCTGAGGCTCTTGAAAAGTTCAAGGAGTTTAAGGCTGAGGTAGAAAACTTATTGGGTAAAACAATTAAAACACTTCGATCAGATCGAGGTGGAGAGTATTTAGATCAGCGATTCCAGGACTATATGATAGAACATGGAATCCAATCACAACTCTCAGCACCTGGTACACCTTAGCAAAATGGTGTATCAGAAAGGAGAAACAGAACCTTGTTAGACATGGTTCGATCTATGATGAGCTATGCTCAGTTGCCTAGCTCGTTTTGGGGGTATGCAGTAGAGACTGCAGTACATATTCTTAATAGTGTTCCCTCAAAAAGTGTTTCTGAAACTCCTTTTGAGTTATGGAGGGGGCGTAAACCTAGTTTGCGTTACTTTCGAATCTGGGGTTGTCCTGCACATGTGTTAGTGACAAATCCTAAGAAATTGGAACCACGTACGAGATTATGCCAATTTGTTGGGTACCCGAAAGAAACGAGTGGTGGTCTTTTCTATGACCCTCAAGATAATAAAGTATTTGTATCGACAAATGCAACTTTCTTGGAGGAAGACCACATACGAAATCATCAACCACGAAGTAAGTTAGTATTAGGAGAAGCTACAAAAGGATCAACAAGGGTTGTTGATGAACCTGGTCCTTCAACAAGAGTTATTGGAGAATGCAGTTCTTCTCGTCAATCTAGTCCTCCTCACGTAGTGGGAGAGCTTCGACGCAGTGGGAGGGTTGTGATACAACCTAACCGCTACTTGGGTTTAACAGAAACACAAGTAGTCATACCTGATGACGGCGTAGAAGATCCATTGTCTTATCGTCAGGCAATGAATGATGTAGATAAGGACGAGTGGGCCAAAGCCATGGACCTTGAGATGGAGTCGATGTACTTCAATCAAGTTTGGGAACTTGTAGATCTACCTGAAGGGGTCAGACCCATTGGGTGTAAATGGATCTATAAGAGAAAAAGAGATGCTGCTGGGAAAGTACAGACTTTCAAAGCAAGACTTGTAGCAAAGGGTTATACCCAACGAGAAGGAGTGGACTATGAAGAAACTTTTTCTCCAGTTGCTATGCTAAAGTCCATAAGAATCCTCTTATCCATTGCCACATTTTATGATTATGAAATTTGGCAAATGGATGTCAAGACAGCTTTTCTGAATGGCAATCTTGACGAGAGTATTTTTATGTCTCAACCCGAAGGGTTCATATCCCAAGGTAATGAGCAAAAGGTTTGCAAACTGAATCGATCCATTTATGGGTTGAAACAGGCTTCTAGATCTTGGAATATTAGGTTTGATACTGCAATCAAATCTTATGGTTTTGACCAGAATGTTGATGAGCCTTGTGTATACAAGAAGATCAACAAGAATAAAGTAGCTTTCCTCGTACTTTATGTAGACGACATCCTACTCATTGGGAATGATGTAGGGTATCTGTCTGACGTAAAAGAATGGCTAGCAGCTCAATTCCAAATGAAAGATTTGGGTGAGGCCCAGTATGTTCTTGGGATCCAGATTATTCGGGATAGAAAGAACAAATCGCTAGCTCTGTCTCAGGCAACGTATATCGACAAGATGTTGGCTAGATATTCGATGCAGAACTCCAAGAAGGGCTTGTTACCTTTCAGGCATGGGGTTCACTTGTCTAAGGAACAGTCTCCTAAGACACCTCAAGAAGTTGAGGATATGAGACGGATTCCCTACGCCTCAGCCGTGGGTAGCTTAATGTATGCCATGCTATGCACGAGGCCTGACATTTGTTATGCTGTAGGGATTGTCAGCAGATATCAGTCAAATCCAGGGTTTGACCATTGGACCGCCGTTAAAGGAATCCTCAAGTATCTTAGGAGAACGAGAGATTACATGTTGGTGTTTGGGGCTAAGGAGTTAGTTCTCACTGGATACACCGACTCTGACTTCCAAACTGACAAGGATTCTAGGAAATCTACGTCAGGGTCAGTTTTCACCCTTAACGGGGGAGCTGTAGTTTGGAGGAGTATAAAGCAGGGATGTATAGCAGACTCCACGATGGAGGCTGAGTATGTAGCTGCTTGTGAAGCAGCTAAGGAAGCTGTTTGGCTAAGGAAGTTCTTGACAGATTTGGAAGTTGTTCCAAATATGAACTTGCCCATTACGTTATACTGTGACAACAGTGGGGCAGTAGCCAATTCAAAGGAACCTCGCAGCCACAAAAGAGGTAAACACATAGAGAGGAAGTACCATCTAATTCGAGAGATTGTGCAAAGAGGAGATGTGGTCGTGACCAAGATCGCTTCTGAGCATAACATTGCTGATCCGTTTACGAAGGCCCTCTCGGCTAAAGTGTTCGAGGGTCATCTAGACAGTCTAGGTCTGCGAGATATGTATATAGCGTAATCTAGGGCAAGTGGGAGATGTGTAATGGGTGTAAGGATGCCCTAGTTTATTGTATTTTGTATATTTACCTTTTATGTAATGTACAAATATACATGTACCGTTTCCAGCTTTGGATTATTTTGGATATACTTTCCCTGTAACTTGAGTTTTAGTTCAAGTGGGAGTTTGTTGGGTTTTATGCCCTAAAACTCGTAGATAGTAAATGTACATTTGACCGAACATTAATAAAGTGATGTATTATTCGATGTTTGTATTATATCTTGTCTTGCTAACCCTAATCCAATAAACTAAACATCCATGGCTAATAGAATGAGACTTGAACTAGTATGTAGGGACATGCGGGGATCAATGTTCAAGTTTTAGCCTAAAGGGTCTGTAGTATAGGGATAAGGCTGGGTACCTTATCCTGGTGACACTATGGATACGGCCCGCTTTGTATATTGATACAAACGTAGTGATCCAACACGTTCATGTGGTTGACATGCGAGTGGGGGTATCCTGTGCAATGAGTTTGCACAAAGACCGGACCGCGAAATAGTTAACCACTAACTATAACACCGTTGGTTAGCTCGGTTTCTATTTCACTAGGATGACCTAGGCAACTTGGCCTTAATCCTGAGTGGATTATGGACTCCTGTCCATGAGGGATTGTCCTTTGATTTGTACGGGTGAGAGTGGCCAGTTCGCCGACTCAATAAGCCTACCATTTTGGGGACAAGACCGAATGGGGAGCTGGGAACGTAGTCTTACAAGATGGAATTCACTCCTTCCTGATATGAGGGTAAGTAGAGGTGTGTTCCCTTAAGTGGTGTCTCCGGGTCTTGAACAAAGGGCCCTACCCTCTTTATGGCACGAGAGGGTTTTCTGTTTGATGGTTGGACCACAAACAGGTTGTTCATTAGAGGAGCACTGGTACTTAAGGACCAAGAGGTAGCCCAGGGGTAAAACGGTAATTTGACCTAGCTGGGGTACGAACACACGTGAAGGGCTAACTTGCTGCTGACGGTCAATATCCGTGGACACAGAAATATATCTGCAGTGAGAAGAGTGCAGCTGTGGTTCTTTAGTGGAGTGAACCACAGTTAACGAATATTGATTAACTTGGTTAATGAGTTTAACCAACTAATCTCATATCGTTGGAGCTTCTGATCTGTAGGTCCATTAGGTCCCACCGGTAGCTCATTTAGGGCGTTGAGGTAAAATTCTAAGGATGGATTGAATATTCAAAGGTGTTTGAATATTATACTAAAATATGAAGTGGTTCATATTAAAACTATAGGTTATAATTAATATGCATTGGATGTATATTAGTACTATAGTTTTTGAGAGAAAAAAAATAGTAATTGAATATGTGATGTTCAATTTTATTTTATTAATTAATTTCGAATTAATTAATTAATTTAGTTTAATTAAATTTGGTTTAATTAAACTATAATATAAGAGGGATATTAATTTAAATTGGATTTAAATTAATATTATTTTAATTAATTTAGATTAATTAAAATATAATTAATTATAATTTAAAATTATGTTTTTAAATTATAATTAATTAAAATATCAGATAACTGATTTATCAGTTATCTGATATTTCAATTTTAAAATAGACGTGGTCTGTGCAGTTGCTGAGATCTCTCTCACACTCACGCTTCTCACGCCCATCCCTCCCTCTCGATTACTCTCTCTCGATCTGCATTCTCTCTCAGAGAATTCAAACAAAGAATCCAGAGAAATTTCCTTAGAATTTTTTGCTCCCACCAGCACCCAAAGCAAAAATCCTATCAGAGAATACCGGTGTACCATCGTGGTGGTGTTCGTGGTGATTTTCCAGCAAGAACAAGAGTGGTTGCTGCTGTATTTTGGGAGAAAAACAGAGGATTTGGCGAAAAACTTCAAGGATTTCTTCAAGGGTAAGGTTTTCTTGAACTAGGGTCAATAGGACCCAATTCTAGATTAGATCTAGATTTTTCCTATTATTTTATGCATGCCTATATCCGTTTTACAACAGTTTTTAATCTATTATTGCCGCTGTAAATTTCATGTATTTTTCCCAACGTATTGGTATTTTTGTTCTTAAATTAATCCGGGTTTTAAAGGTTCTGTATGATTTTCCGCTGCGCAAGGGCTTTCATCCCTTCACTTTTAGTCTCCCGAACACTCGATCAACTCCAATTTCTCAATTTTAGCTCCAATAATCAATTCCTATAAAAAACATGGAAGTGCATTGAAATGGCCAAATATTACTCGAAGACTAACTTAAATAAACTGGAAAAATAGTTATCTATGCACGCTATCATGAAGGTCCTCCCTATCACTGCACGACACTTCAGAGGTCGGAGTTTGTGTGGGCCACTACACGACACGCTGGCACCAGAAATGGGGAGGAGGAACTCCTCCTCCCTCCCTCTCTTTTCTGTTTGAAAAAAAATAAACAGAAAGGAGAAGATGAGAAGAAATGAAGGGGAAGAGAATGAGAAGGGGATGAGAAGAAGAGGAAAAAAAATTGACCACCAGTGTGCGGCGACGGCGGTCAGTGATTGTCGGCAGCAGTTGCAAGGTGGTGGTGATGGTGAGGAAGAAGCAAGGTGGTGGTGATGGTGAGGAGGAAGAAGAAGAAGAAAGAAGGAAGGGAAAAATGAGAGTGAAATGAAAATTTAAAAAATAATTATTTTAATATTATTTGTTGGATTTATGAATAAAATTATTTTAATAAAATAAAGAATCACAACTTTACGTGAAAGGGTATGTCTTTTGATAAAGGACACAACCCTATATGAAAGGGTGTGTCTTTTGTAAAGGACACGACCCTATGTGAAAGGGTGTGTCTTTTGGTAAAAGGATACAACCCTATGTGAATGGATGTGTCCATTTATCAAAAGACACAACCCTTACACGAAAAGATGTGACTATTTGAATGGCCACAAATAGTCTATAAATATGTGATTCATTTTGAGTTTTGAAAAAAAAAAGAAGAACAAAGATACAAACTCTTCTTTAAAAACTCTTCTCCTACTTTTCTCTGTACGATTACTTAAATACCAGTGTTCGAGAGTCCTGTGATTGGAGTGCTACATTCATAGGTGGGTAATCTGTCCTATCCTGGGAGACAATTGTTCGTGATACCTTGAGCACCATAGAGGGAACAAAATTGTCTTAAGGAAACAACGCCATCGTTGGGTTCGGATTGATTTGGTCTTTCGTGTTTCCTTAAGTGTTTATGCAAAGGGTGCCAACATTATTTTATTTAAAAAAATTAAAAAAATAATTTTTTTTTAATAAAAAATGGAGTCACGTCAGCAATCTGTTAGGAATTAAAGGAAAATTGGATGGAGGGACCAATAATGTAACGAAATGCAAACCTCAAGAGCTAAATTGTCGAGTTTGAAAACTCAGGGACCAAAATGAAACCTAACCCAAACCTCAGGGACCAAAAGTGTATTTTTCTCTTTTCTTTAATATCTTTTAAAACACTTTTTATATTATACTATCTAGATAAACATCTTTGGGAAACGAAGGTGAATGTCTTCTGCGAAACGTTTGATGGGTTTTAACCATTGCTTTTGTGTTGATTGGCATGGATGGAGTGGTGGGTTGGCTCTCCTATGGGATTCATCTATCTCTTTTAGTCTCCTTTCTTTCTCCAGGAATCACATTGATGGATGGATCGTTTGGGATGATTGTAGGTGGCGGCTCACTGTTTTCTATGGTTTCCCTTCGGCGGACCTACGAGCTCAGACTTGGTCCCTTCTCTCTAGATTGAGAGGTTGTGAGGATACGTCCGGGCTGATTGGAGGTGATTTTAATGAAATCTTATGTCAAGACAAGAAAGATGGGGGTAGGGATAAGCCATTGCTTGAGCTCTTTGCTTTTTCAGAATGTGGTTGACTCATGTGGTCTTCTAGATCTGGGCTTTGTTGGGGATCATTTTACTTGGTGTAATAGACGACCAGGGGGTGAAACGATCTGTGAACGGTTGGATTGGTGTTTTAGCACCACAACTTGGCAAGACCTTTACCCAAACTATGTGGTTAATCATCTTGATTATAGTCAGTCTGATCATAGGCCAGTGGAACTGATCCTTACCGCCTCCACAATGTTGGTCTCAACGAGGTCAGCGAATCGTTCGGTTTGATGAAACTTGGCTTAAGAAGTCTGATTTGCATCAGTTGATTGGTAGGTCCTGGGTGTGAGGTCTGAGGAGTCTAGTAATACAACTCCTATGGTTCTGGCAGATAAGACAGAGAGATGTATGCGCGAGATGGCTAATTGGGGTCGATCAAAGACTGGGAATTTCCCGACGTGTATCAGTATTGCCAATCAGAGGGTTCAATCGGCTATTGCTGAGTTAGGTGTATCTGGTTCTCGTGCCTTGCTCGTTCAGGCTAAGGCTCAGTTGGAGGAGGTGCTGTAAGAGGAGGAGTTATATTGGAAACAAAGGTCCAGGGAGCTTTGGCTTCGGGAAGGGGATCGTAATACTCGATGGTTTCACAGTCGAACCTCTTACCGTCGAAAGCTTAATCACATTGGGGGTTTGGAGGATAGTCAGGGAGTGTGGCATCAAGAGAAGGATGCAGTTATTCAGGTGGTAACTGACTACTTTCAGCATCTTTTTACCTCTTCGAATCCGAGTGAGCAGGATTTTGAGATTGCTCTGCAGGATTTGACCCTGTCGGTGGATGATGAGATGAACCGAGCTTTGTTGCAGCCTTTTACTGAGGAGGATGTTCTGTTGGCTTTGAGGTAGACTCATCCTTAGAAAACCCCTGGTCAAGATGGGTTATCGAGAAGTTTCTACAAGAAGCATTGGGCAGTCATCGGGCCAGATATCATTCAGTGTTGCTTGGCAGTTTTGAATCAAGGTTGTTCTCCATGTGCCATTAATGATACCATGATTGTGCTTATTCCGAAATGCAAAAGGTCGCGGCGGGTTTCTGACTTTCGACCTATTTCTCTTTGTAATGTGAGTTACAAATTGATCTTAAAGGCTTTCGTTAACCGTATGAAACATATTTTGCCTCAACTGATTTCGTAGAACCAGAGTGCTTTTATCCCTGGCAGATGTGTTGTAGATAATGCCATCTTAGGGTTTGAGTGTATTCATGAATTAAGGCGGCGATCCAGGGGACGGTCCAAGTGGGTTGCACTGAAGCTAGACATGAGAAAAGCCTATGATAGGGTGGAGTGGTCTTTCCTTCGAATGGCTATGTTACGAATGGGGCTTGCTCAGTCGTGGGTTGATCTGGTCCTTTGGTGTGTTTGTTCGATAACATTCTCTTTCAACCTGAATGAGGAGAAAGTGGAGCAGGTGAGACCTTCTTGGGGTCTACGACAGGGGGATCCTTTATCCCCATATCTTTTTCTATTGTGCGCAGAAGGTTTATCTAGTCTATTGCGTGGGGCTAAGCGGAGATCTCAGATCACGGGTTTTTGGATTGCACGTACTAGTCCATCGATCTCTCATCTTTTCTTTGCAGATGACAGTCTCCTATTTTCAAGGCCAAGGCGAGTGAGGTGTTGGTCATTCAGGATCTGTTGGTACTGTATGAGAGGACTTCAGGCCAGACAGTAAACTATGAGAAATCTTTTTTTGCTTTTAGCCCGAATACGGGGGAGGAGTCTCAACAGTATATTAGTCAAATTCTTTTTGTCTCATGTTGACCATGCCATCAGCAGTATCTAGGTCTGCCCTCGTTTATGCCTCGCAATCAATCAGGAACATTGAAGTTCATTAAAGATCGTATTTGGCGCCAGATTCAAGGATGGAAGGGTAAATTCTTTTTTATAGCAAGTAAGGAAGTTCTTCTTCAATTTATAGTTTAGGTTATTCCTTATTATACGATGAATTGCTTTTGGCTTCCCAGGTGTTTGATCAGAGAGATCCATCAGGTTATGGCTAAGTTTTGGTGGAGTGGGTCTGAGGACACAAGACAGATCCATTTGATGAGTTGGAAGTCATTGTGCCTTCCCAAGTGCATGGGTGGTTTGGGTTTTTGAAACATGGAGCTTTTTAACCAGATCCTGTTGGCTAAGCAGTGTTGGTGTGTTTTCCAAGAGCCCTCCTCTCTTCTGTGTTCTATGCTTAGAGGCCGATATTTTCCCCCAGTCGGGGTTTTTTTAGGCAGAACTTGGATCGCGCCCGTCTTTTGTTTAGTGAAGTTTGCTATGGGGGCGGGTGTTTTTAGTTCGAGGATGTCGTTGGAGGATTGGTAATGGGTGAACCACACCTATTAATGGCTCCAATTGGTTGCCGAATGACTTCTCGCTTCAGGTACAGTCGGTCTCATTGCTTCCTTCTTCGAGTACAGTGAGTGAGCTAATTTTTGCTTCGGATAGTTGGAATGAGGTTATGATCAGAGCCCATTTAAGTGAGGCTGATTGCAAGGCCATTTTGAAAATCCCATTACGTTATGGTTTAGGTGATGATCGATTAATTTGGCACTTTGAGAAACATGGGACCTTTTCTATTAAGAGTGGGTATCGGCTTGCTCATTCGTTGGCTGTTCAGGATCGTCCTTCCTCTTTGGACCCTGATAGAATGCGTGCGTGGTGGTCTTCCTTGTGGAAGTTGAATGTGCCTAGTAAACATAGGTTCTTCCTCCTAGCGCTTGGTCCATGATCGTTTGCCTACAAAGGTAAATCTTCTTAAACGTGGTGTAGATGTTTTGAGTTTGTGTGTCTTGTGTAATGATGATGTTGAGGACTGTCTCCATCTTTTTTTGAAGTGCCTAGTGGTTAGGAGTATGTGGCTTTGCTCCAAATTTGCTTCCTTCTATCGGTCCTTTTTTCAGTTCAGGCTTGAGGAAATCATTGGAGCGATGAAGAATAATCTTGCGGGGTCGGATTTTGAACTTGTGGTCATTTTTTGGTGGTCCGTGTGGAATTTTCAGAACAATTTAAGTTGGGGTGATCAGTCAGATGGGCGGGACTTATGGTTGTATGCGACTGATTACCTTAGTGTCTTTCACGCAGTTGGGAGGCGTCGCCTATCAAGAGACTATTTACGAACCCAGCCGAGTGATCACGTGGTGTTGGGTTTTATGTCCTAAAACTCGTAAATAGTTAATGTTAATGAATTATACACTTTTATCAATAAAGTGTTATTGAGGTCTGTGCAATAAAGTGTTATTGTCATATTAAGTCTAAAATTGCACAATATGACCCAAATCCAATAAACTAAGATCCAAGGTTGTTTATATGTAACTTGAACTAGTATGTGGGGACATACGGGGATCAATGTTCAAGTAACAACCTAAAATGTCTATAGTACATGGATAAGGTTGGGTACCTTATCCTAGTAACACTATGTGAAACAGCTTGTTTTGTATTCGATACAGACGTATTGATCCAAAGCGTCCATGTAAGAGACATGCGAGCGGGGGTATCCTATGCAATGAGTTTGCATAAGATCGGACCACGAAATAGTAAACCACTAGATGTAACACCGTTAACTAGTTAGGTTACTATTTCAATAGGATGACTATTGCCTTCTAGAGTGGGGTAAAAATATGGTAAAATAAACTCTAGAATACCGTGCAAGCATACACAATCTGCAGCAAGTGATAAGTAATTTATCGTATCCACGGGGTTTGAATAGCTCTCACTTTACCTATCTTGTGTAATTTTTTTATGGTTTCAAGGTTTTTAAAATGACTGATTTTGATAAAATGCTGAAGCAAAAGAAATGACAGAACGGAAAGTAAACGGATAAAGCAGACAGATTGGAAACAAGCGTTGGTCAGGATTTCAATAATTGTTTTAAAAGATGTTCTAGCAATATTATTGATTAGGCAACTCTCTTGCAGTCTTATCAGCAGGATCCTCCCGGAACTCTGGATTTTTTGGAATGTGTTTCAACTCCAATGACGTGCTACCGATCAAGCACTAGGCAACTGGTTATCCTTAACTCAGTCACTGGCGTCCACCAACACATAATGGTCTAGTGTGATTAAATATCACACACTTCTCAAATAATCCCTGAAACTAAGAAATGATATTCATACTGGCTGGCATGGCGGGCACAAAATAGAAATAGGCACAATAAATATTCAAGATGCTCAAACCAACATATATTGCATAGAGAATGAAGCACGACAATTACATAATTCCTAACCAACACCTAAGCAAATTTAGTTCATAAGGTTCATCATGACACACGCTACAATCTGAGTATGTGCATATATAACTACAAGAAATTACAAGAAAAGATTAATTTCCTTGATTAGATCCGTAGTTGATGGTCTTCTTGAAGTCTCCAATCTTTCCTCCTCTATTCAGCTCCCAAAGATGGAAAGTAAGCCTCCACGAATGGAATAGGACTTTCCTTCACAAATTTGGAATGTTTTTTACTTAAGACGGTTCTTCCCTTTTATAGAATGGAGTCAAGCCCTAATTAGGTCAAACATTACACGTGGAAGGCTCTCCAAGCTTCCTAGATCCAAAATGAATTCAGCTAACGCCACCTCATAAAATGGATTACGTGCAGCTTACGTGGCAGTTTTGCTCCCTGCTTTGCTAGATCACGGAATTTGCTCCCTCAAGTCACTCAGCATTATATTATGCACAAAATAACTTCCAAAGCATTCATTCTTCCAAATGGGTTAAAACATATAATATTCATCTGAAAGAAACCCTATTTAACACAAATGACACACAAAACACTATAGAAATAAGGCCTAAATAACTCCCTTTTGGAGAGTTATCAATGACCTAGGTAACTCGGTCTAAATCCTGAGTGTGTCATGAACTCCTTCTTACGAGGGATTGTCCTTTGATTAGTACGGGTGAGAGTGGCCTACACGACGACACAATAAGCCTACCTTCTTGGGGACGAGGCCGAGTGGAGGGCTGGGGACATGACAACACAAGATGGAATTCACTTCTTCCCACTTCTAGGAGAAGTAGATGAGTGTTCCCTTAAGTGATGACTCCGGGTCTTGAACAAAGGGATCTCGCCCTCTCACTGGCCCGATAGGGACTTTCTGTTTATTGGTTGGACCATAAACAGGTTGTTCATTAGAGGAGCACTGGTACTTAAGGAGCCAGAGGTAACTTAGGGGTAAAATGGTAATTTGACCGAATTGTAGTTATTAACACTCGTGAAGAATTGACTGGCCGATATTGGTCGATATCTGTGGACACAGAAACATTCTACAGTCAGAAGAGTGCACTTGTGGGTCTTTAGTGGAGTGACCCACAGTTAATGAATATTGGTTAACTCGATTAATGAGTTTAGCCAGTTAACCTCATATCATTGGAGCTTCTGATCTGTAGGTCCATTAGGTCCCCCTGCTAACTCGTAAAGAGTAATTGGGAACAATTTATCTTGAAAGAATTTGAATAGTGCAAATTCAATTTTGGGGATCAAGTTAATTGTATGAGATACAATTAATATAATGTATGATGATACATTATAATGTAAAGTTTAATATGAGATTAAACTTTATTATAAATGAGAGAATAATATATTTGAAAGAGTTCAAATATATAACTAATTAAATATAGTGAATAAATTAATTAGTTATGAATTAATTAATTATTCAACTAGTTGAATTAAATGTGATTTAATTAAACTATAATATATGAGAGAAATATTAGAATATGATTCTAATATATAATTAATTAAATATGGGTGCTATTTAATTAATTAATTAATTAATTTTGAATTAATTAATTGCTCAATTTAATTTTGCTAAATATGATTTAATTAAATTAAATCTATAGTTTAATTTTAATGTGTATTAGATTCATATTAAAACTATAAGTTGTAAGAGAGATTTATATTTGAATGTGATTCAAATAATTGATTAATTAAATATGTGATGTTTAATTAATCATAGAATTAATTAATTATTGGAATTAATTAATTGATTAGTTTTATTGATTTAATTAAATGTGATTTGGTTAATTTTCAATTAAAACTATGGATTATGTGAGATATGTGTCTTTAATATGATTAAAATGCACATGTAATTAAATATGGTGATATTTAATTAAACTTAATTAATTAATTTTGATTAATTGAATTAAATTAATTTTAATTAGTTTATTTAAATTAATCAAGAAATTAAAAATCCTCACACTTAAGGAGGACATTTGGCAGATGTTCATTGGGCTCTTCCTCATCCCCCACGTCAGAATAAGGGGTCCTTCCCTTGATGCTCATTTGGTCTCTTTGGAAGAAAATCTCTCCTCCGTAACTCTCCCATTCTCTCAACAAACACAGAGCAATTTTCTTCTCTATAATTCACTTCCCAATCTCAAGGCCGTAGTCCCACCACTACGTTCCCAATCTTAGAGAATGGCGGGGAAGGCTAAGTGTGAAGGGAATAAAAGTCCCCACGCAGCGGAAGCACATCGATTGGACCTTACGCCGTATATTAATTAACATTAAAATACCGTTACGAAAACTCAATCAAACCTTAAACATACTTTAAAGCTGCTGGAAAATTGGTTTAAACATGCTGAAAAATAAATCTAAATTTATTTTCATGCTTTTCTAAAGAAAAGAAGAAGAACCGTTACAAACCTTCGTTGTAGACTTGACCGTTCTTCGCCAACGATGCTCCAAGGATCAAAACGCAGCAGCCGCCTTTGATTTTCTTCGCTGGAAATTCCTTCTTTGAATGACACAATAACCACAGAGGTTACACCGATATGTCTCTAAGTCTAGGAGGCAAAAGACTTGTGGGAGTCTTTCTCTAAGAGGGAGGCTAGAGAGAATTCTAGGTCTTGTCTTGAGATTTCTAAGAGCAAGAGCAAAGTGTCAAGTGTCATGACCAATTAGGTCTAGTGTTCTATTTATAGAAGAGAGGTCATGAATAAAATATTCAATTAAATCAATCTTTTCCAAAATTGATTCAATCTTATTCCTTAATTAATCAATCATAATTAATCAATTCCATAATTGATTAATCTTTTCCACAAATGACTAATTACTTCCATAAGTGATTAGATCATTTCCATAAATGATTAATCACTTCCTTAAGTGATTAATTATTTCCATAATTGATTAATTCCCGGTTAATGAATTTTTTAATTAATTAACCACCAATTAAATATCACATATTTAATTTTCGGCCTAGAATTAATTAATTTGCCCAAACACATTTTAGGCCTTAAATTAATTAATTCATTATTTGAACTCTTTCAAACTTCCATAAATTTATATTTGAACTTCTTCAAATATTAATTTCTCTCATAATAATATATCAATATATATTATATTTGTTTCCCTTAGTAAATTGAACATTTTCAATTTACATTTATTACTTAGTTGCCTCAAATTACTTTATGAGCTACCAGTGGGACCTAATGGACCTGCAGATTAGAAGCTCCAACGATGTGAGATTAATTGGTCAAACTCATTAACCACATTAATCAATATTCGTTAACTGTGTGTTCATTCCACTATAGACTCACAATTGCACTCTTCTCACTGCAGACATATTTTTTGTGTCCACGGATATAGACCAATATCGACTAGTTAGTCCTTCACGAGTGTCCGTAACACCAGCTGGGTCAAATTACCGTTTTACCCCTGGGTTACCTCTATTTCCTTAAGTACCAGTTCTCCTCTAATGAACAACCTGTTTGTGGTCCAACCATCAAACAGAAAACCCTCTCATGCCATTGAGAGGGTAGGGCCCTTTGTTCAAGACTCGGAGAAACCACTTAAGGGAACACTCATCTGCTTCCCTAAAGTCGGGAAGGAGTGAATTCCATCTTGCACGATTATGTTCCCAGCTCCCCATTCGGTCTTGTCCCCAAAATGGTAGGCTTATTGAGTCGGCGTACTGGCCACTCTCACCCATGCAAATCAAAGGACAATCTCTCATGAGCAGGAGTCCATAATCAACTCAGGATTAAGACTAAGTTGTCTAGGTCGTCCTAGTGAAATAGAAAACCAACTAGTTAACGGTGTTATAACCAGTGGTTACTATTTCGCGGTCCGATCTTATGCAAACTCATTGCATAGGATACTCCCACCCGCATGTCTCCTACACGAACGCATTAGATCGCAGCGTTTGTATCAAATACAAAGTGGGCCGTATCCATAGTGTCACCAGGATAAGGCACCCAGTCTTATCCCTATACTATAGGCCCTTTAGGTTGTTTCTTGAACAATGATCCCATATGTCGCTACATATAGTTCAAGACTCATATTACAGCCTTGGATGTCTAGTTTATTGGATTAGGGTTATCATTAGGCAAAGACAAATATAAAATAACTAATAACAATTAATGAAAAATATATCAATATTATTTCATTAATATCCGGTCAACGGTTACATTCACTATCTACGAGTTTTAGGGCATAAAACCCAACAAAGTGGTGGTGTCCGTTGAAGAAATCAGAGTCGTCAACGAAGGTACGCTTCTCATTGCTTAACCTAGATTTTTTAATTTTGCCAATGTATGAGTATTTTGTATAAATGCAATTAACTGTGATACGGTCCAATTGTGCTTTCGCTAACGGTATTCATAATTCCAATCCTTCACGTGGAGCATTGTGTGTGGAAACCGTCGTTTAGTAGGGATTTGAAGCTTAACGTTGATGCCTCTGTTCGGCTTGATTCAGGTGAAACTGGTGGTGGTTGTGTGTTGCGCAATGCTGACGGTGAGGTCCTTATGGTGGCCTGTTTGGCTCTGCAACGGTGTTGGAGTGTGGATTTGGTTGAGGATTGGGCTTTGTATAAAGGGGTCCAACTTGCTCGACAGATGAGGTTTTCAGAATTTGTGGTAGAGACTGATTCTTTGAGGTTGGTCAAAATTCTTCATGGTGATCTACATGATGTTTTGAAAGTGGGGTTGTTGATGGATGATATTTGTAGGCTTCTCCATCCTTGTGATAGTGGTAAGGTTCTGTTTACACCACGCCAGGGAAACAAAGTGGCACATGTTCTAGCTAGTTTGGCATTTTCTTTTGTTGATTATGTTTGGCTTGAAGAGTGGCCTAGTGAAGTCTCTAATGTACTGATTTGTGATGTCGCTTTTATCTAAGGATCTCCTAAGTCGATAAAGGTGTTCAGTCTAAGCAGCTTCAGTCACCACTCCAACAGTTGTGCCTAAAATCAGGGGAGAGGTTTTTTGTTCCTTTTACTTTTGTCCTTTATGTTTGCATGTTTAGACTTCATTGAGGTCAATGTATGTTTTAGGTTGGGGATGGAAGCATGTGCATGCTAGTGGTTTCTAGGTTGAGTCTGATGCACATGAGCGTCAGGCTACTTTTATACATGTAATGTTTTTATTGTTTGCTCTGTTATGATTGGATTGAGGCCATGCATCTAAGTAGTGGGGACCTATATTTTGAGCAAAGTTAAAATTTTTTGAGCTTTAATTGTTGAGATTAGGTGTTGGATTTTCAATCATGATAATTTCTACATGCGCATTTATGCTCTTTCTTTTGTTTTTTTTTAAAGTGAAGTATGTCAGCATTATTTGAGCCTCTTCTAAAATTTTTTTAGAGTTTTCTTGCATGTTTGAGCACCCCTTGGCCTTTCCTTTAGTTAGTCTTGAAAGTTTAGGTTTGCTTTATGAGTTCCATAGATCTGTTTTCACCGGATAGGTGTAAGGTTAAGCTAGGAAGCCTAATTTTTACAAATTAGCATGTGATCCTTGCATAGGGAAAGAAAAGAATACAGGCCTGCTAAAAGAAAATGAGTGGTAAAATGAGTGAGTGAGCTTAAGCTTGGAAAATTAAAAGTTTGCTCTTTCTTGTTTTACTTCATAAGGAAAACATGCTTGAAACAGCCATGAGCGATAAGGGGTAAAAAGAGCTGCCTGTAGAGTGATCAGTTAGGCCAACCAAGGGTTTAACTTGGGTTATGGGTCCCTGCATTATAGTGTGAAAGCTAGTGCCACGTATTAAAAATGCAAAAAGGAAAGAAAAAGGGAATCTCTTATTCAGGCCCCTAGGTATTGAGATAGCAACCTAATTTGGCCCAATTAGTCGTCTAAGCGAGGCCTTAGTTCCAGTGTAGGAGAAAGATAGGTGGAAGGTCTTATAAATCAATCCCGAGCCAGTAGGGGCTGCTCTAGGAAAGGCTCAACACACACACGCAAGAATATTCTTGGAAAAGTCTTGATTTGTCTCTCATTTTGTTATCATGCAGTAGCCTCTCTTAGGCAAAAGACTTAGCATACGGAGCGCAAGGATTTGAGCATGATAAATCTCAACGTTTGAATCTCTATCATCCATATTATATAGGTTTAGGCTTGTTTGAGGACTAGCAAGATTTAGGGTGGGGGTGATTTGATAGAGCAATTTTGTTTATATTTATCTCATCCTAAATTGCTTAATTTCGTTGAATTTTTTGTGCAAATTGTTTTATTTGATGGCAATATTGTTGCAGGCCTAAATTATGAGCTTGGGACTGATTCGAGTTGATAACGAGCCAGTCCGGAGCAAAACTGATATCTGACTTGAAGTTAAGATGATCGAGGAATGCGAAAGCTAGCTGAATATTAGATAAAATGGATTGGTTGTCTGCTTAGTTTTGGACCACACATTTTGTTGGTTGGGCTATCTAATCCCTTGTCTAAAAAAAACATAAATTATAGTGGATGAGTTCATTTAACCTATTAATTACAATTTTGTCATAATCTTTTGATTTTCTCATTTGTAAGAGTTCATGCATTTATTTCAATTTCTTTCTTCCCCAATTGCCCTTATTTCATTATCTAATTATAATAAATATTATTTTTTTTCATAAAGCAGCCGACTAGCTCAAAATGGTAAGCTTATTTTTTAATTTAATGATTGATATTTTTATAAATATAATTCTCAATTTATTCCTTTATTGTAGCAAATCATATTAATTGTTTTTCAATTTTAGTCTCACGTCTGCCAGGATGGTAATTGTTTTCCACTTTCTATATTGGTTTTTGTCGTCTGCTTGTATTTTCTAAAAAATACGATTTTTATCATTTCCCTTCTAAAAAATGTTGTTATTTATGTCTTCTGCTTCTATTTTCAACAAAAATTTCGTGTGTCTTCCCATTTCCTTTGCATTATCCGAATAACGTTTGCAGCTTTGGCCGCATTTCTTTTGCATTCTTCATTTTATTCTTATGGCCGCATCATCGAGTATGGATAAGTTCTTCTTCAAATGTTTTTAATTCTTGTAATGTTCCGTTTTCTTTTCAAAATCGGCGTCCATTTCTCATTAATTCCATTAACCCACTATTCTTAGCAATATTATATTTTTTATTTTATAATATATAAGTTGTTCCAACCAATATTTGTATCTTTTTTTTCTTTTGGATATAAATGAACTTCATATATTTGTTTGTAAGTGGTATATATAAACGAATTATGAAAAAACTAATTTCATACATGTTTGTAAGTGGTATATATTGGTACATAATTATCATGTATGTGTTAGAATTATGAATAAACAAATTTCATACCTGCTTGTAAGTGATATATATTTGTTCAGAATTATCATGTATGTGTTTAATACTCTTTGTTATAGGTAATTTTGAACTACCTCGACGCACAAGGAGCTGACAAGGACAACCGAGCAGAAATCAGACCAGAAGATAGACCCAAGAGGCAAAACCGGTGAACGAGACGGGCCAAGACCGAAGGGGTCGGGCTAAGCCCGACCCCCTGCTCGGCCTCGGCAAGCCGAGCCTCATGGTCATGGCCGACCCTACGGGCCGAGCCCGTCGAGCCCTATTTAGCCCCTGTAGCCTCTAGCCGCCCCGGATCCACCTGGTTTGTCCCGAAACACCTCTGAACTCCTAAAAAACCCTAGGAGCATGAGCAGGTATTTATACCCCTCTTCGCCACTGAAGAAAGGGACCCGAACTTATTAATAGACTCTCTTCTCTTACTTTTCTGCTCTCCTCCCGTTTTCTGACTTAAGCATCAGAGGCGGTGTGGCCTACACCACGCCGGTGTGCAGCGATTTTTGCTGGTCTTGCAGGTCATGTCTTCCCCAGTTTCTATAAATTCACCGTTGATGTCACGTGAAGGTCGGGTGAGTCCCCTGGCCAAATTTTGGCATCAACACTCTTCATATACCTGAATACATTATAACATCATATAACTTAATACATGTCCATAACTATAAAGCTCATCTCCTGATAAGTAAAAATACCTCATATGAAATAACTATGTTAGTTAGCTAAATAAAAATACCCCATATGGAATAACTATGCCAGTGAGAATTTATCTAAGAAACTAAATTCGAGGCAGAAAAAAATAATTCTGCAGAAGTTTCAAAATTCATACCGGGTATTTAAAAATCCATACCCAGTATTTAGAAATCCATATCGGGTATTTAACGGGCCTAAGAATCGTAGATTAAAAATGCAGAAGATACAGAAGCAAGATTTCAAAAAGAAAATCAATCGCAGTAGCAAAACAAAAGAACAAAAAATAAAGGGTATTTTTCCAAAAACCAAACACCTTCCGGTGCAGTAAACCAGAAGCATAAACAAAAAAAGAGGGGTATTTTCCAGTAAACCAGATGCAAAAAAAAAACCCAGACCAATATGCAAAAAAAAGGACAAAGCCAAAAATCCAAACCCACATGCAATAAAACCCAGATGAACGAGGAAGATCTAGAAACAAAAAAATGAAACTGCAAAAGCAAAAAAAAAAAACCTAGCATGTTTTTAATCACCGGTACGAAATATAAAAAGTGAAAAAAAAAACTCATCAAAAGCAAATGGATTTTTTTTCGAGGAAGATGAACCATTAGCGTGAACAAAAAAGGGGGGAAATTTTGGAATGGTTGAAGAATCTGGAAAACCTTACCAATGCAACAATTGTGGAAGAATCTAGAAAAAAATCGAGAAGATGAGCCAGCGTTTTTGAAGAGAGAAACTGGAAATGAAATAAAATTAGGAAGATGGAGCGGAAGATTTGCACGGTTATAACAAGAGAATTCAAATATTTTTTTCTTTCCCTTTTTGGCTTTTATGTTATTTTATATTTTCCTTTTTTTTAATCTGGTAATGCAGAGGGTCAAATCAGTAATTGAGCTTGTTGGATTAATTTGCCAGCCTTATTTTATGTCAACTATATTTTGTAGAAAGTTGATCAGTTGCCACCTGTTATATTTTTTGCCACAATGGATTTATTTTTTCTAAGCTTTTGTTTACTTTTGTATTCGTAGCTCGTGATGTCAGCAAGTATTCGGGTCAAGAGAATTTGGATCGGGTGAACTCAGGTTAGGTGAATTCGAGTCATGTGCTGCTAACAAAATCCAGTTATTCCTCAGTGCACGGGAATAAGAAGCTACTGTGAATGAAGAGTTGGTTGATACTGTGAGCAAGGTGTGAAAGAGAGTATAATCTTCTTCTCTGAGTCTTCTTCTTCCTCGATGGATTTCTGAGTAAAGAAGGAACTGAATCTCAATTAGGGAATTGTTGAAGAGCTGAAGTGCTTCCTTGCCGTGAAGACAAAGGTGCTCGGTTTTTGTATTCCCAGCTTAATTGAGTGTATTTCATTGAGGGTGTTGGTGAGTACATTATTTGTATTGAGCGATTGTTGTATTGATTGAATAAGTTCAGTGATTACTAGTGGAGTGCATGACAAATGGATGTACATCCCTCATTGGGATTGAACCACTATAAATTTGTTGTGTTCTTATCTTTCCCTATCTTTCTTCTATTGTTTTATGTGTTGTGGCCTGTTCTTTGATCTTACAATCTATTTGTATCCTTCTCTTGTTGGTGTTTCTGTGATCAGTTAGTCTAGTGTGTTATATCTGAGTTGTGTTGTGGTGAGGGTGAGTTCAACAATTTGGTATCATAGCCATTAATTTCTGTTATTTCTTGAAGCGATTAGGTTAAGAATTGGTTACTAATTTCTTAAACCTATGGCTGCAAAATTTGAAGTAGAGTGTTTTGATGGTAAAGGCGATTTTTCTTTGTGGAAAAAGAAAATGAGAGCCCTCTTGGTACAACAGAAGGTCTCTAAAGCCTTGGATCCAAAACCTGAATTTCCAACTACTGTAACTAAAGAAGAGATTAGCAGAAATGAAGGAGATAGCCTTTAGCACTATAATTCTGTACCTGACCGATAATGTATTGAGGCAGGTTCATGATGCTAAAACAGCCCTAGAACTGTGGACAAAGTTAGAAAAAATCTATCTTACAAAATCCTTAACCAACAAGCTATATATTAAAGAAAAAATCTTTGGTTTCAAAATGGATTCAACCAAAGATCTTGAGAAAAACTTAGATGAGTTTAATAAAGTTGTCCTTGATCTAAGCAATATAGGAGAGGAGATGAATGATGAAAATAAGGCAATAATATTACTCAATTCTATTCCTGAATCCTATAATGAAATTAGGAATGCTATCAAATATGGAAGAGACAGTTTGACCTTAGATGTTGTTCTAAGTGCATTGAGATCTAGGGATCTTCAGATGAAAAAGAACAAGGGAAAGGAAAGTGAAGCTCTTGTAGCTCGTGGTGGACCCGAAAAGAAAACACACAGAAGTAATAGCCGTGGAAGATCAAAGTCTCAGGGTAAAACAAAAAGGTGCTATTATTGTCATAAAGAAGGGCCTCTTAGGAGAAACTGCTATGAACTTAAAAACAAGAGGGAAAATGGAGGTAAACAGGAAGAGGATGACCATGCTACCAATGTCACTGAAAATTTTGAGACAGCTGAAGTTCTAACAGTTTCTGAAGCAAATTTTAGCACCGAGTGGATCCTTGATTCAGGGTGCTCATTTCACATGACACCTCACAAACAATTGTTCCAAAAATTCCAAGAAATTGAAGGTGGAAATGTGTTGTTAGGAAACCATCAAGAGTGTAGTGTGAAGGGAATTGGTTCTGTTCAGTTGAAAATGTTTGATGGGCAGATCAAGAAACTCACATCTGTGAGGTTTGTACCAGACCTTTAGAGAAATCTTCTTTCTCTGGGTGTTTTTGATAAAGCTGGCTATGTATGCAAGCTTGAAAGTGGAACCATGAAGATTATTAAAGGTGCAATGGTAAAGGCCAGAGGGAGACTTGAAAATGGGTTATACATATTGGGAGGGAACACAGTTGTTGGCACCACTGCAGTAACTACACAAAAGGATCAGCAAGCAACTAAACTTTGACACTTAAGACTAGGACATATAAGTGAGGCTGGTCTTAGGGAGTTGAGTAAACACGGCTTACTTGGAAAAACACAAGTTAGTTCTTTAGATGTGTGTGAACATTGCATCTATGGAAAATCAACTAGAGTTAGTTTTTCCAATGGAAAACACTATTCAAAAAGGACACTTGAATATGTTCATGCTGACCTTTAGGGTCCTGAAAAACATGAAAACATGGGAGGATCTAGATATTTTCTATGTATTGTGGATGTCTTTTCTTAAATGGTGTGGACTTTTCTGTTAAAGACAAAGGATGAAACATTTAAGAAATTTGTTCAGTGGAAGGCGTTTGTGGAAAAACAAACAGAAAAGAAGTTGAAAACCTTAAGGACTGACAATGGCCTTGAATTTCTTAGTAATGAATTCAAGGAGTATTGTAACAAGGAAGGAATACAAGGGCATCTAACGGTAAAGGGTACTCCACAGCAGAATGGCTTAGCAGAGAGGATGAACCGTACTTTGCTTGGAAGAATTAGATGTTTAATGTCTAATGCAAATATGCCTAAGAGCTTTCGGGGTGAAGCCTTGATGACTGCAACTTATTTAGTTAACCGGAGTCCTTTTTCAGCAATTCAGTTTAAAACACTTGTTGAAAAGTGGTCAGGACATGTACCAGATTTAAGCCATCTTAGAGTTAGTTGGGATGAGTTAGCTGAAAAATTTTTGAGTAAATATTTCCCACCTAATAGAAATGCTAAATTAAGGAGTGAAATAGTAGGGTTTAGGCAACTCGAGGATGAGACTTTTAGTGAGGCTTGGGAGAGGTTTAAGGAGCTTTTACGAAAGTGTCCCCACCATGGGTTACCTCATTGTATTCAAATGGAAACATTTTACAATGGTTTAAATGGAGTAACCCAAGGTATGGTCGATGCTTCGGCTGGAGGGGCCCTTTTGGCAAAAACTTTTGATGAAGCCTATGAAATTTTAGAAAGAAAATCTATTAATAGTTGTCAGTGGTCGGATGTTAGAGGCACAAATAAAAAGGTTAAGAGTGTGTTAGAGGTTGATGGAGTGTCCACCATTAGGGCTGATCTTGCTATGATTGCTAATGCTCTTAAGAATGTGACAGTGATTAGTCATCAGCAGCCACCAGCTATGGAGCCTGCAGCAGTAGTGAACCAAGTCACGGACGAAGCATGTGTCTATTGCGGTGAAGACCACAACTACGAGTTTTGCCCCAGCAATCCGGCTTCTGTGTTTTTGTAGGTAATCAGAGGAACAACCCTTATTCTAACTTCTATAATCCAGGTTGGCGCAACCACCCCAACTTCTCATGGGGAGGTCAAGGAAATAACGTACAAGCGCAACAAAAGATGAACCAGCCGGGATTTGCTAAAGCGCAGGAAATGCCCCAGCAAAATAAGCAGGCTTTGCCCCAGCAAAATTCGGGAAATTCTCTCGAGGCAATGATGAAAGAATTTATGGCTCGCACAGACGCCGCAATTCAAAGTAATCAAGCTTCGATGAGGGCCCTGGAATTGCAAGTGGGTCAGCTAGCTAATGAGCTCAAGGCAAGGCCTCAAGGGAAACTTCCTTCGGATACTAAACACCCTCGAAGGGAAGATAAGGAGCAGGTAAAGGCAGTAACTCTTAGGAGTGGTAAACCATTAGAAGAGTCTAGAAAGACCCAGGATTTAAATAGTAATAGTGATAATAATGTTGTTGTTGAGAAAGAGTTTGAGTCTGGTCAGGGTAAAAATGCTGGAGCATCTGGTTCTGTGCCAGATGTAGAACCACCATATGTGCCGCCCCCACCTTATGTACCACCTCTACCTTTTCCACAAAGGAAAAAACCTAAGAATCAGGATGGTCAATTTAAAACATTTTTAGAAATTCTTAAGCAGTTGCATATAAATATCCCTTTAGTAGAAGCTATTGAGCAAATGCCTAATTATGCTAAATTTCTTAAGGATATTTTGACTAAAAAGACAAGGTTAGGTGAGTTTGAAACTGTATCTCTTATTGAGGAGTGTAGTGCTATTCTTAAGAATGGTCTACCCCCCAAGGCTAAGGATCCAGGGTCATTTACCATACCTGTGTCTATAGGTGGAAAGGAATTAGGTAGAGCACTCTGTGATTTAGGTGCAAGCATTAACCTTATGCCTCTTTCGGTCTATCGGAAGTTAGGTATTGGTGAAGCTAGACCTACCACAGTTACACTCCAATTAGCTGATAGGTCTATCACATATCCAGAGGGTAAAATTGAGGATGTCTTAGTAAAAGTTGATAAATTCATATTTCCTGTTGATTTTATTATTTTAGACTATGAGGCTGATAAAGATGTCCCAATTATTCTAGGTCGTCCATTTTTCTCTACTGGTAGGGCATTAATAGATGTTCAAAAAGGAGAATTAACAATGAGAGTCTGTAATGAGGAAGTAAAATTTAATGTGTTTAAAGCCATGAAATATCCAGACGAAATGGAGGATTGCTCCTTCATCAGGATTCTGGAGAGCACAGTTATTTAGATAGCAATACAGGATTCGGCTGATAAGCATTCGGAAAAGCATGGAGAGGTTAGTGTAGAAGATTTTGAATTTTGTTCTTTAGATAGAAAAAATGAAAAAGAATTGTTTAGGTGTGAGGATGTTTTTTAGTCTTTAGATTTAGATCAAAGAAAGGCTCCCCCAATTAAGCCATCCCTAATTGAGGCACCCAGTTTAGATTTGAAACCTTTACCGGATCATCTAAAGTATGTGTATCTTGGGGAAAGTGAGACGTTGCCCATTATTGTTGCATCAGATTTAATGCCGGAGCATGAGGAGGCCTTAATAAAATTGCTACAGCAATACCGCAAAGCTATAGGTTGGACATTAGCTGATATTCAGGGGATTAGCCCATCTTTTTGTATGCACAAAATCACTCTAGAGGAGGGATCCTTTAGGAGTATTGAGCAACAAAGAAGGCTTAACCCTGCAATGAAAGAGGTTGTTAAAAAGGAGGTAATTAAATGGTTGGATGCTGGGATCATCTATCCAATTGCCGATAGCAATTGGGTAAGCCCTGTCCAATGTGTTCCTAAGAAAGGAGGTGTCACTGTGGTGAGCAATAAAGATAATGAGTTGATCCCCACAAGGACAGTAACTGGCTGGAGGGTTTGTATGGATTACAGAAGGCTTAATAAAGCCACCCGAAAGGATCATTTCCCTCTACCATTTATCGACCAGATGTTGGATCGATTGGCTGGTCAGGCCTATTACTGTTTCTTGGATGGTTATTCTGGGTATAACCAGATTACTATTGCTCCTGAAGATCAGGAAAAAACCACTTTCACCTGCCCTTATGGGACGTTTGCTTTTAGGAGAATGCCTTTTGGCCTTTGCAATGCTCCAGCAACATTTCAGCGGTGTATGTTAGCAATTTTTTCTGATATGATTGAATCCACTGTTGAAGTCTTTATGGACGATTTTTCAGTTTTTGGAGGTTCTTTTCAGAGTTGTTTAGATAATTTAGGAAAGGTGTTAAAAAGATGTGAGGATACCCATCTAGTACTTAATTGGGAGAAGTGCCACTTCATGGTGAAGAAGGGCATAGTGTTAGGTCATAGGATTTCTAAGAATGGTCTAGAAGTTGATAGAGCAAAAGTTGAGGTTATCGAAAGATTAGAGCCACCGAATTCAGTGAAGGGAATTCGGAGTTTTTTAGGACATGCTGGATTTTATAGGAGGTTCATAAAGGATTTTTTTCCAAAATCAGTAAACCTCTTTGTAACTTATTGTGCACTGATCATGTTTTTTACTTTAATGCAGATTGTAGGAAGGCTTTTGAAACGTTGAATGCTGCTTTAATCTCAGCACCCATTCTCTGCGCGCCTAATTGGAATTTTCCATTCGAGGTAATGTGTGATGCAAGTGATGCTGCGGTAGGTGCGATGCTGGGGCAAAAGCAGGGCAAATTTATTCATCCTATATATTATGCAAGCAAGGTTTTAAATGAAGCACAGGTCAACTACACAACTACTGAAAAGGAGTTGTTAGCTGTTGTGTTTGCTTTTGAGAAATTTCGGCCATATTTGGTTGGATCCAAAGTCACGGTGTTCACGGATCATGCAGCAATAAGGTATTTAATGTCTAAGAAGGATGCAAAGCCGAGACTAATTCGTTGGATTTTATTACTGCAGGAATTTGACTTGGAGATAAAGGACAAGAAGGGATCAGAGAATGTCGTTGCAGATCATTTATCTCGTCTTGATCCATCATCATTTTTGCTGGAGCAATCTGCCATTTCCGATTCTTTTCCAGATGAGCAGCTTTTTGCTGTTCAGGTAAAGGTAGTCAGGGATGTCCCTTGGTATGCTGATATTGCCAACTTTTTAGTAAAGGGAGTCACCCCTATTGATATGGATTGGAGGCAGAAGAAAAAGTTTAAGCATGATGCGAAATTTTTCTTTTGGGATGAGCCGTTTATGTATAAGCAATGCTCTGACGGTATTATTCGTAGGTGTGTTTCAGGTGCTGAAGCAAAAGAAATCCTGGAGCAATGTCACTCTTCGCCATATGGAGGTCATTTCAGCGGTCAGAGGACGGCTATGAGGATTTTGCATTGCGGATTTTTCTGGCCTACATTATTCAAGGATGCCCATTGGTTCTACAAGCAATGTGATGCTTACCAAAGGAGAGGAAATTTGGGGCCAAGAGATGAAATGCCTCTTACTTACATTTTAGAAGTTGAATTATTCGATGTATGGGGTATTGACTTTATGGGGCCATTTCCCCCTTCTAATGGCAATATTTTTATTTTATTGGCAGTTGATTATGTGTCCAAGTGGGTGGAGGCCATTGCATGCCATCAGAGTGATGCCAAGACAGTTGCAAGGTTTCTTCAATCGCACATCTTTGTGCGGTTTAGGACACCTAGGGCTCTAGTGAGTGATGAGGGTACACATTTTGTTAATAATATCTTAACTAAGCTTTTAGCTAAATATGGGATTAAGCATAGGATAGCTACCCCTTATCACCCACAGGCAAATGGTCAAGCTGAAATTAGTAATAGGGAAATTAAAGCTATTTTAGAGAAAGTAGTCCATCCATCTAGAAAGGATTGGTCCTTTAGGTTGGATGAGGCTCTTTGGGTTTATAGGACAGCTTATAAGACTCCTCTAGGTATGTCTCCCTATAGGTTAGTATATGGGAAAGCTTGCCATTTACCATTAGAGCTTGAGCATAAAACATTTTGGGCTTTGAAAAAGTTAAATTTTGATCTGAATCGTGCAGGAGCAATAAGAATGCTGCAGCTTAATGAGTTAGAAGAATTTCGTCAATTTTCTTACGAAAATGCGAAAATGTATAAGGAAAAGACTAAGTTGTGGCATGACAAAAAAATTAAATCTAAGGAGTTTGTCAAGGGTCAAAAAGTTTTGCTTTATAATTCTAGATTAAAATTATTTCCTGGAAAATTAAAATCTAAATGGTCAGGACCGTTTATTGTGATTGAGGTTTTCTCCAATGGAGCAATTACTTTGCAGGATGAAAAAGATGGGAGAGTATTCAAGGTGAATGGACAGCGTGTGAAGCATTATTGGGGTGAGGAGTTTCAGTCGAAATATCCTTCCCTAAGGTTGGTCAATGTTTGAGAGAGCAGGACTTTTGTGGGAGCATTTCACAGAGTAAAATTTTGAGCTCCCGAAGTTTGAATTGATTTTATTTTTCGTTAATTTGATTTTAATTTCGGTTAGGATAGATGTAATTTTGAATGAGTTATTAGATTTTATCTTTTGAGTATTTTTATTGGTAGGTTAGATTTGATCTATTTTTTATTTGATTTAATTTGATTTTCGGGTTATTTATTTAAATTATCCTGCAATTATCTTTTAGGTAGTTAGATTTTATTTTATCTAGATTTTATTTTCGGTTATTTGAATTCTAGTTTTAATTAATAGAGATTTTCTCTAAGTTATTTAGCTTCTTTTGAGAATAACAGGTTAAGTTTGCTTTGATTGGTTTAATTTGAAAGGATTTGATTTGTCTATTTTGAAATTCAAATTCCGTATCTAAGATTCTTCAGGTTCGGCAGATTGTTGCGGCAAAGATATTGCTGGAGCAAAATATGCCGAGTTAGAAGGGTTTCCGTTGGAATTTATTATTGTTACCGTTGGGTTTGACTTTGAATTCTTGCAGGTAAATGTGCGTGCATCGTCTGATGAGGCCACGTGGCGCAGAGTAATTATCCAACGGCTTCAATGATGACAGAGCATTAATTTTTACCATGGCCGTTTGGAGTTTGCAATTTTACCGTTGGTAATTTTTGAATTTCAGGTTTTCATTTTTAATTGCAACGGTAATATTAGTTATGGAAGGGCAAATCTTTTCGGTTAGGATTCTTATTTGCTGCAGCCCTATTTATGCATAAACACTGGTAAGCTTCTCCACTTCGTCTTCTTAAATCTTCGTGCGAGTGTTATTCTTTCTTTTCTCTGCATTCTCTGTCAAAACACTTTTACACCTTCAATGGCTAAAACAAGAGCTCGAAAAGAAAGGGAGAGTGAGGAGGAAGAGATACCAGTAACACCCGAAGTTCAAAAAGGAAAAACCAGAAAGAAAAGAACGCCAGAAGAGAAGGAGGCTAAGCGAAGAAAAAGACAACAGAGAGTTAAAGAACAAGAAAGAGCGAGAGAGGAGGAGGTTGTTGCAGAAGAAGACGAAGACCCAAAAGAATCTGACAAACCGAATCAATAAGAGGATGGACAGGAAGTGGCGACTATACACGAGGCTCGAGAGGAAATTCAGACGAAACAGAGTGAGGTTATGCAGGAAGAGAAAACACCAGAGCCGGTGCAGGAGGCTCATGTTGAAATCATTATGCCTGAACCGCCCAAGCGCCGCCGCATCAAGAGGAAGGCGGGTCGCGTGAGGGTGGTTCGGAACACTCCATCACCTCCGATGTCGGACTCTGAGGAAGAAAGAAGGGAAGCTGAGAATAAGGAAAAAGAAGAAGAGGCGAGAAAGGCAGAAGAAGAGCGTTTGCGTGTACAGAGAGAAAGCAGGGGCAAAGGAATTGCCAAAGCATCAGGAGAAATTGAGGAGCCGAGGGCACCATTCATTCGCTTCGTCAACGATCTTGCTCGAGCAAAATACCAGAAGGTGCTGAAACGGGACTTCTTGTTCGAACGTGGATTTGGCAATGATTTACCTAGGTTTTTGGAGTCTGGAATAGTGAACCTCGGTTGGAGGCAATTTTGTGCGAAGCCAGAACCTGTGAATGCCAACATTGTTCGCGAATTTTACGCCAATCTTGACGTTAAGAATGATTTTGAGGTCATCGTTCGAGGAGTGCCTGTACAGTGGAGTCCTGAGGCCATTAATGAACTGTTCGATCTCCAAGATTTTCCGCATGCCGTTTTTAATGAGCTTAAGTGCCCAAAAAGGGAGACTTTTTAAAGTTTTTCTAGGAGATGGCTTGCATGAGTAGAGTATCTGTCTTGGCTAGATTTGGATTTGAATGCTTAGGAGTGAATTATTGGGTTCATATGCTTGTTGTCACCTCGATAGGTGTAGGGTAGAGCTAAAGAGTTAATTTTTTGCAAATTAGCATGTTTGATCTTGCTTAGGAGAAAAGAAAAGAATATTTGCTTATTATGTTCATAACGAAAAAATCATTCTTGTTGTTATTGTTGAAAAAGAAAAAAGTCATGACTTATGCGCGCAATATGCAATGATTAATAAAGATTAAGGCAAAAAGAGCTACCCCTGTTGTGATCAGTTAGGCCAACCAGAGAAAACTCAGGTTAAGGGTCCCTGCAATGGGTGTGTGAAAGCTAGTGCCACATTTACATGCTTAATTCAATTGTTTATTAAAAGCACCTAAGTATGGAGATAAACAAACTAATTTGTTGCATTAACTCATTAGTGAAGCCTTAGTGCCAGTGTAGAGGGAAGATGAGCTGAGAGTTTAATAATCCAATCCCGAGCTAGTAGAGTCTGATCTTGTTGAGTTAGATCTCGCTTGTGCAAGTTAATTTTGGAAAAATTTTAATTTGTCTCCCTCATTGGTCCTTGTGTGCATATCTCTTGCTTGCTTGGTTATTGACTTTTGAGCCTTGAGGATTGAGTTATGATTGTTGCATCCATTCTTCCATTGTATGTCTGATTTAGAGTTTGCTCGAGGACTAGCAAAAGCTTAAGTTTGGGGGTATTTGATAGCGAGCATAGCTAGCTATCTTTACTGATTTAATTTAGCTAGTCTTTTATGATGATTGGGCCATTTGATTGTGCTTTATTGTTTATTTTGTAGGAAATGGTTGATTGGAGCTATAATGCCATATTAGAGTTAATCGGGTGCTTGGGGCGTGAAAAGATGCATCGGAATGAAAAGAGTAAAAGTGGAAAAAAGTCAAATCTCGGTCAACAGCAGGCTAGCGTCGAGACGCTAGCTCTTGAGCGTCTCGACGCTCACATTCCATATCAGATTAGGCGCGTAAAGCTCACAGCGTCGAGACGCTGTGATAGGAAGCGTCCCGACGCTACCGTTTTTCCTTATTCAGAACGCGCGTATAAGAGGCAGCGTCTCGACGCTAAGACGAAAAATCATAATAAAAGCTTATTTTCGGCTAGGTTTTTGGGGAGTTGGATTTGGGACCTTGGATAGCCGTAAAGAGGACAGAATAGAGCACTTGGAGGCTGAAAACAAAGGGAGAGACTTGGAAATCAACCCATTGTTCGTGGGGATCATGACGGGGACGTCGGGATTCGGCCTACATTGAGTTTTCTTTTCCCTTTTCTTCCTTTAGTTAGATTTATGGCTTTCACATGTTTAGTTGAGCTTGTATTTACATCTATGAGTAGCTAAACTTGTAGCTTAGGGATTGATGTAGTTGATTAAGTTTATGGATTGATTTATGGTTTAAGTTGTGCAATGTTATTGTGTTTGTAATCTTGATTTAATGCTTTCAATTAATTGGCCATTAGTTGGATGATTTAAGTTTCGAATCTAGCTCGGGAGAGGGGATTTGATTTAGACTTACTCAAGATTGCATGAATAAAGTTTACTTTCTAATTCTTGACGGTTTTAGATTATCTTTAGAATTGGTTAAAAGATCTCATTGCCTTGCATGTTAATAAACTTAGATAGGGATATCAAGTTGGTTAATTTGCATGAGAATCAATTATACTCGGGAGAGGTAGTTGTGATTAAAGGGTCTTTGGCTCATAATTTCATTGTGCATAATAACTTATTCTTTAAAATCAATCCTAAACGAAATCGGTGAAATCAATTCCCTAAGTAGTTTTCCCAATTGAATTTCCATTCTTTTTACTTGCTTTGATTTGGTTTTATTATCATCTTTTCATCACTTTTTGATCCCTAAATAAAATTGGACAAGATTATTCACAATACTTGATTTGCTTAAAAATCAAATCCAGAGAACGACATTCGAATTTACTATTCACTATATTATTACTTGACCCGTACACTTGCGGTAAGCAAATTGCACATCAAGTTTTTGGCGCCGTTGCCGGGGATTGGCACATTTAGCTAGATTGATATTGTGAAAAAATTGTTTGATCTTAATTTAGGGTGTATTGTTACTTTTTTAGGTTGTTTGCATTTTTTTTCCTTATTTGTTTTTCTTTCCATATTTGATTTTCTAGGTTAGTTTTTCTTTTAGTTGTTTCATTTTCTTTATTTCATTCCATAATTGTTTTTCTTTTCTTTTTAGGGTAGTTTTGATTTTTGCATGCGTAATAGTAGAGAAGTAGCACCATTTGATCCTGAGATAGAAAGAACAATTCTTAGGCTTCGAAGGGAAAATAGAGAAATTATTCAAATGGCAGACCAAAATCCACCTGAGGAGCCTAGGCCTATTAGAGATTATTTTCAGCCTGTGTTCCAGGGGCAACAGTCGGGGATTGTCTATGCACCGATTAATGCCAACAACTTTGAGCTGAAGACCGGTCTCATTCAGATGGCTCGAGACTGTGCATACAGAGGATCGCCCACTGAGGATCCAAATTCTCATCTTAAATCATTCTTGGATATTTGTGGGACGGTAAAGATTAATGGTGTCTCTGAGGATGCTATTCGCTTACGTTTATTTCCCTTTGTATGCACCTTTGGATGCGATCCTCAGAGACACCATTAATCTTTATCGTCCCACAAATATCCAAGAATGATTTAAGATGAGAATTTGGATCCTCGGTGGGTGATCCTCTGTATGCACAGTCTCGAGCCATCTGAATGAGGCCGGTCTTCAGCTCAAAGTTGTTGGCATTAATCGGGGCATAGACAATCCCCGACTGTTGTCCCTGAAACACAGGCTGAAAATAATCTCTAATAGGCCTAGGCTCCTCAAGTGGATTTTGGTCTGCCATTTGAATAATTTCTCTATTTTCCCTTCGAAGCCTATGAATTGTTCTTTCTATCTCAGGATCAAATGGTGCTACTATTAAATCTTTATCCCTACGCATAAACAAACAAAACTACCCTAAATAGGAAAGAAAACAATAATGGAAGCAACAAAGAAAAGAAAACCACTAATCTAAATATGGAAAATATAATCTAGGAAAGGAAACAAAATAAACTAATATGGAATGCAAAAATAAATATGGCAAAACACGAATAAGGAAACTAATCTAGAAAGGAAAAACAAGAACAAATAAAGCAAAGATTACACAACTAACAGAAAAACTAACCTAGAAAATCACATATGGAAAGAAAAACAAATAAGGAAAAAAAAATGCAATCAACTAAAAAAGGTAAAAATACACCCTAAATTAAGATCAAACAATTTTTTCACAATATCAACCTAGCTGAATGTGCCAATCCCCGGCAACGGCGCCAAAAACTTGATGTGGACTTTTCCTAACCGCAAGCGCACGGGTCAAGTAATAATAAAGTGTTCGTAAATACGAGTGTCGTCCTCTGGATTGGATTTTTAAGCAAATCAAGTATTGTGAATTATCTTGCCCAATTTTATTTAGGGATCAAAAAGTGATGAATGAATAATAATAAAACCAAATGAAAGCAAGTAAAAAGAATGGAAATTCAATTGGGAAAACTACTTAGGGAATTGATTTCGCCGATTTAGTTTAGGATTGATTTTAAGGAATAAGTTATTATGCACAATGAAATTATGAGCCAAAGACCCTTTAATCACAACTACCTCTCCCGAGTATAATTGATTCTCATGCAAATTAACCAACTTGATATCCCTATCTAAGTCTATTAACATGCAAGGCAATGAGATCTTTTAACCAATTCTAAAGTTAATCTAAAACCGTCACGAATTAGAAAATAAACTTTATTCATGCAATCATGAGTAAGTCTAAATCAAATCCCCTCTCCCGAGCTAGATTCGAAACTTAAATCATTCAACTAATGGCCAATTAATTGAAAGCATTAAATCAAGATTACAAACACAATAACATTGCACAACTTAAACCATAAATCAATCCATAAACTTAATCAACTACATCAATCCCTAAGCTACAAGTTTAGCTACTCATGAATGTAAATACAAGCTCAACTAAACATGTGAAAGCCATAAATCTAACTAAAGAAAGGAAAGGGAAAAGAAAACTCAATGTGGGCCGAGTCCGACGTCCCCGTCACGATCCCCACGAAGAATGGGTTGATTTCCAAATCTCTCCCTTTGTTTTTCAGCCTCCAAGTGCTCTGTTCTGCCCTGTTTACGGCTCCCAAAGGTCCCAAATCGAACTCCCCCAAAACCTAGCCGAAAATAAGCCTTTATTTTGTTTTTTCGTCTTAGCGTCGAGACGCTGTCAAGACAGCGTCGAGACGCTGCCTTCAAAACGCGCGTTTCAGGAAAGGAAATTATACATCATCGAGACGCTCAGGTCGCAGCGTCGAGATGCTGTGACCTTTACGCGCCTATTCTGATATGGAATGCTAGCGTCGAGACGCCTAAGGGCTAGCGTCGAGACGCTAGTCACCTTTTGACCGAATTTTGACTTTTTTCCATTTTGATTCTTTTTCCTTCCTTTGTATCTTTTCGCGTCCCGAGCACCCGATTAACTCCAATATTGCGCTACAGCTCCAATCAACCATTTCCTACAAAATAAACATTAAAGCACAATAAAATGGCCCAAAAATCATAAAAGACTAGCTAAATTAAATAAGTAAAGATAGCTAGCTATGCTCGCTATCAGCTGGTTTTGCTGCAGCAAACGATTCTGCTGGGGATTCGTTGGATCTTCCGGAGCAAGTAATAAGTATTGATCGAATCCAAGGTTTGAATTAGCTTTCACTTTATCTATTTTGTTTAGTTTTTCAATGGTTTCAAAAGTGGTTAAAATGATTGGTTTTTATAGAATGCTTAAGCAAAAGAAATGACAGAATAGAAAGTAAACAAATAGGCAGACAGGTTAGAAACAAGCGTTGGTCAGGATTTAGTAATTTTGTTTTAAAATATGCTCTAGCAATATTATTGATCAGGCAAACACTCGTAGTCTTATTAGCAGATTCCTCCCGGAACTCTGAATTTTTTAGAATGTGTTTCAACTCCAATGAAGCACTACCGATCAAGCACTAGGCAACTAGCTATCCCTAGCTCAGTCACTGGCGTTCACCAATACACAATGGTCTAGTGTGATTAAATTCCACACACTCCCTAAATCATCCCTGAAATTAGAGAGTGGTATTCATACCAGCTGGCCAAGCGGGCATAAAATAGAAATGAGCACAACAATTAATCAAGATGCATCAAATCAACATATATTGCATAGAGATTAAGCACGGCAATTACATCTTCCTAACCAACACCTAAAATTACTTAGTTCATAAAGTGCATAGAGACACACGTTACAATATAAGTAAATGCATCCATAATTACAAAGTAATACAAGAAAATATTAATTCCCTTGATCAGCTTGCAATTGATGGTCTTCTTGTAGGTCTCCAATCTCTCTCCTCTATTCGACTCCCGAAGGTGGAAGTAAACTTTCCAAGAGTGGAGTGTTCCTCCCAAGGATGGAATGAATTTGACTTGGGCGGTTATCTCCTTTTATAGAGTGATAGGAGGCTTGAATTAGGTTGACCTAGACACGTGGATGGCTCTCCTTGCTCTTTTATCCCGAGAATAGCTTAACAGAATTCAGTTCATAAAATTGGCTAACGAGCTGTGATGTGGCAGTTTTGCTCCTTGCTTTGCTTCAGTACAGATTTTGCTCCCTCAAGTCGCTCAGCAATACATTCTGCACAAAATAACTTCCAAAGCATTCATTCTTCCAATTGGGTTAAAACATATAATATATAACTAAAAGCAATCCTATTTAGCACAAAAGACACACAAATCCTTATAGAAATAAGGCCTAAATAACTCCCTTTTGGAGAGTTATCATACCCCCAAACTTGAACTATTGCGCGTCCCGAACAATACTAATCAACCTTCCCTTAAGAATTCAAAACGTTAGACAAACCATAGCTTAATCAAAACAGATAATCCAACACAACCTTCAACCTCTACTTGAGCATTCTGCAAAACCAAGCTCTGCTACAGCAAAATAATTCTTCCGACATGGACAAATAATTACAACATTTAACTCAATTCTAAGAACTTGCCACAGCCTAGCTCTATTATCAGACATTTTAAAACACATTTTTAAGGGGTTTATATTTTTGTTTTTCAGACTTAAAGGAGTCCTACAGTCATGAGCTCTTAAGCATGGGATGATGATAGCGAGCAGAAATGTCGCTATTTTAGTCTCAATTTATTTAGCTTTCTGATGCTTTAATCGTGTTTTTAATGAAAATATTTAATGAATTTTGTTATTTGGTCCTTAGGAGCAAAGTTGGTGATTTTGGGAGAAAAAAGTGCCAAAATTGAAGCAATTGAAGCCCAAATCCAAGCTTGGAGCAATTGGGGGCCCAAAAAAGACAATCATGACAAAAATGCCAAAAGAAATGAAGAAGAAGGCCCAAAAATCAGCCCAAAAAAGAAGTTGGAAATCTGGAATTTTGGGGCAGCGTCGATACGCTGTGTAGGCAGCGTCGCGACGCTACCCTTTCGTGTTGCCCAAGCCGCGTGCGCAACAGCGTCGCGACGCTGAGTAAGGTAGCGTCGCGACGCTACCCCTATTCCAGGCCTATAAAAGGCGCCCCAAGGTGCCTCATTAACCATCAATCATCATTCCAACAATTCCTTTTGGAATTCTTCCTTTCCTCTCTTCTTTAGGCTCCTTTGGAGCCCCTCTCAAGGCTTTCTAGCCTTTTTGAGAGGATTCTTTTAGTGGGAAAAATTTTGGGAGTTTTGGGGAGCATCTTAGGAGGCTCAAGGAGTAGTCAGCGGGGCTCCAAGCGTCAGCAAGGGGTTTTTCGACGGTCAATTCCTTTCCTTTTATGCTCTTAATTATGCTTTCCATTGTAATTATTGTGGATATTTTAGCCATGTGTAGCTAAAACCCCAATTTGGGGTCTTGAAATGAAACTATAGTTCAAATATTGTTATAATTTCTTGTCTCTTGCCCATGTCCTAATTATTTGTATGGATGTGCTTAATGCTTTACTCAATCTGGCCAATTGTGTAATGATTCGATTCTTAATGGAAACTCGACAGAGAGAAATTAGGATAGATCATAATCCATGCAACTAGTTTAATTGCCCCGTTGTGACACCGAGATTAGTTGATTAAACTTAGATTCCTAAAATGAATCAGAGCGTAATAATTAATGATTTTTAATAGCGCTAAGGACACTTAGGTTGTTAAAAGGAATTAATTACAATTAGGGGAAACCGACAGGAGAACCTATGCGATTAATGGAGATTCTAGGATTATAATTAGTTGGGCAATGAGATAAGATAATTATAACAACTATTTAGCTAATAATTGATTTTCAAGACCCCTCCTCACATTAAAAGAAAACTCTTTCTCCATATTTTATTTCTTGATTGATCAATTTATTTTCTTTAATTGTTTGAATTTGAATCATTTTTATTGCATGAGCTATTCCCTAAATATTATTTCGCCCAAGTATTTTTAGTGCTCAAGAGATTTTTTCTTTGCTTAATTTTCGCTTCGCTTCCCTGAGGATTCGATACTCGGAATACTTTCCGTTTTATGTTACTTGTGACGACCCGTGCGCTTGCGGAAAATCGCCCAACAAGTTTTTGGCGTCGTTGCCGGGGAAGCCTTATTTTTAAGCAAAATTAATTTTTCTTGACATCGAAAAGAAAGGGATAAATAGTAATTTAGGTGTAAATATTTTTCTTTCATTATTTTGTGAATATTATTTTAGTTCTGTTTTTGTTTGGATCTTTTGATTGTCTGGGAGCATTGTATGCGAAGGAACAAGGTGGTTAATTTGTTTCCGCTAGATCTTGAAATTGACAGGACTCTTAGATCCATTCGAAGAGAGAAAAGATTAGCAGAAGCGATGGCCCATCAAGAGGAAGCTCCCAAGGCAATTAGAGATTTCTTACAGCCAGTTCTTCCCACCGAGAATTGTGGAATTGTCTACGCCCCAATTCAAGCTACAAATTTTGAGTTAAAGACAGGATTGATTCAGATGGCGTGCGATAACTCGTTTAAGGAACATCCTTCCGAGGACCCCCACTCACATCTAAGATCATTCCTAGAAATTTGTGGGACGGTGAAGATGAACGGAGTTCCGGTAGACGCGATAAGATTGAGGTTGTTTCCATTTCCTCTACAGGATAAAGCAAAGGATTGGCTCGAATCAGTCGAGACGGGCAGCATTAGTACTTGGGACGAGCTTGCCCAGGCTTTTCTAACGAAATTTTTTCCACCTGCCAAGACTACCAAGCTCCGGACTGAAATCGGAACGTTTAGGCAGCTTGACGAGGAGCAGTTGTACAAAGCGTGGGAAAGATACAAAGAAATGCTTAGGCGGTGCCCCCAACACGGATATCCTGATTGGCAAGTACAGTTATTTTACAATGGATTGAATCCCTCCATAAAGACAGTCCTAGACACATCAGCAGGAGGAAGTTTTCTTTCAAAAACAGTGATAGAAGCCAAAGATCTGCTTGAGGAAATGGCGGCAACCAGTTATCAATGGCCGACCGAGAGGGGAGCAATTACAAAGAAGGCTGGATTATATGAATTGGATGAGTCAAGTTCACTGAAGGCACATCTGGCATCTCTGACCAATGCGCTGAACAAGCTGACTTCATCTGAGGTGGTCAAGTCCATTTCGACCTTAGCTGAAGGTCATTCAAAGAAGGAAGGTCAAGATGTGGAAAAAGTTCAGTACGTAGGAAATAGACCATATGCTCAAGGAGTACCGAACTTCTACCACCCCAGTCTACGCAATCACGAGAACTTCTCATATTCAAATACGAAGAATGTTTTGCAGCCACCCCCAGGTTTTGCATCATCTAGTGCGCCTGAAAAGAAAAATAACCTGGAGGAGATGGTGGCTTTATTCATCAAAGAACAAAGAATATTGAATGTGAGTCTCCAGACATCAGTAAACAACCACGACGCAACTCTAAAGAACATGGAAGTGCAAATAGGACAGATCGCTACAGTAGTGAATGCCCTTCAGAAGGGAAAATTTCCAAGTGATACTGAGCCTAACCTGAAAGAGCAGTGTAAAATGGTGACATTGAGAAGTGGCAGAAGCCTGGAGAACAGTTCAGAGAAGAAAAAGGAAGAAGAAAAGAGAAGGGATGAAGATGAAAGGACTGAGGCACAAAAAGCCTCCTCTAAAAGGTCTCAACATCCTCCTAACTCTATTTATTTAAAATGTGATTTTTCTAACAATTTTGCAGGTAGAAAAGAAGATTAAAGGCAGGATGACAAAAAGAACTGGCTGAGGAAGAAGTGGTTCCATGCAACCACCATGACAGAGGTTCGCATATTAGCCCGCCCAAGCGGAGGGGCGAATGTCCAACCTTTGATTACAGGGAGTTACCTTTTCCTCAACACTTTAAAAATGTCAAATTAGATGAACAGTTTCAAAAGTTTCTAGAAATGTTTAGGAAGTTGTCTGTGAATATTCCATTGGTAGAAGTCTTGTATAATATGCCGAATTATGGGAAATTCATGAAGGAAATACTTTCTAGAAAGAAAAGTCTGAAAAAAGAAATTTTTAATTTGTCTGAAAGTAGCAGTACCATTATTTCTGGTAGGATACCTTCTAAACAGAAAGACCCAGGGAGTTTTACTGTTCCCTGCACCGTAGGAGAAGTATCCTTCGATAGGGCCTTATGTGATTTAGGAGCAAGTATAAATGTGATGCCCTACTCTGTTTACAGGAAGATTGATTTAACAGGTATGATGGACACCGACGTCACTCTCCAGCTTACTGACAAATCGATTACCCACCCGATGGGTGTTGTGGAGGATGTGTTGGTGAAAGTCAACAAATTTATCTTCCCCGTAGATTTCGTGGTACTGGACATGAAGGAGGACAAAGAGGTGACAATTATTTTAGGCAGACCTTTCCTAGCCATTGGTAAGGCTAAGATTAGCGTGCACACAGGTAAACTTACCTTGAATATTGATGATGAAAAAGTCGTGTTTAGTATTTTTGGCCAAGATGAATCTGTTTGTAGTTTGCACACATGTTTTTCTGTTGGTCCTGAATACTTGATTGATGACGATGAAGAGGTAGACTATAATCTTGGCCTAGGCCTAGGAGAAATGCTTATGGATAATGGGGATTTTGATCATGATGCATATTTAGATAATCCTCTGTTTGAGAATGATTTAGAACTGCCTGACTTTGAAAATGAATTAGACTTGCCTGCTTGTGAATGAAAGATCTGCAGTTGATGATTTACCTTCCTTTGAAAATAAATTAGATTTGCCTGAAATGGATAATTTTGATGATGATATTGAATTGCCTAACTTTGAGGATGAGCATGAAATGCATAAGAAAGATTGCTTGATAGATAATTTTGAGTCTGATCATGATTACAGTGAATCTATTGAGTCTGATCTTGACATTCCTGAGTGCATGAATCCTGACAATGTGAATACCTTTTATTCGTGTCCTGATGATGTATATAGCATAGAATCTTACCCAAAGGAACTCGAATCTGTGCATAGTATAGAATCTGATCCTGAAATTCTTGAATTCTTTAATTCTTCTGATGATGAGTCATATGATAGCTTAGTCGAATCATATTTTAATACTGAGTCTGAGGAATCTTCTGAGCATGTAGATATTATTTCTGATGAATGGACTGGCATGATTGATAGGCCATCTTTAGATCCTAGACCAGTAGATATCATAACGCTTGATGACTCTGTTAACAATTGCTTTCTGAATAGAGATTTAGAAAAGAGATTTGATGCAGCTGATTATTTTCTGAAATGTTATTATGATAATCTCTTTAGTGAAGATGGGTCAGGGGAAAGTTTTTTTTCTCCCCTGTTTGTAGTATGCAATTCGGTGCGTGAATTCTTGCAGGGCCCGGAGGATGATGAAAATTTTTATGTTGAGCCTCCGTAAGCGTGCCGAGCCTAGTCTAGCTAAAGACGTTAAAGAAAGCGCTGCTTGGGAGGCAACCCAAGGATTAAAGTTTAGTTAGTTGTTTTTGCGGTAAATAATTTTCTTTGCTCTGTGATCCAATTTTGTTTTGCAGGATCACCTTAGCAAATCCCAAAATTCCAAATTTCCCATTTTTCATGGACCCAAAGGAAGAGGATGGAGCGCTCCTAGCTCAGGAAAGTCTCAGTATCCCTCTTTATGCTTTACTATTTTAAAACATTGGGGACAATGTTTAATTTAAGTTTGGGGGGGGGGGGAGGCTTTCGCTGTGTTGAGCATATTTAAATTCTGTTTGATGCATGATTAGATAGCCATGATAGCCAAGGATGTGATTTTTGAAATTTTGGGAGAAAATGGTTTATATGTTGTGGAATCTGGGAGCACGGCAGAAATTGTGAAATTTTAAAATTTTTTGATACTTAGTTTTGATGTCTAAAGCATGCAATAGTCTTATCTAATGACGTCTTTGAAAATCTAGATTCTTATTATGGTTTTTAAAGTTTGTTGTCACCCCAATAGGCTTAGTTTCTAATATTAGGAAGTTCATGCTTGATTGCTCTAAAGAGCTAGGTAGGAAAAAATGTTATGCCTGCGGAGAGAAAAGCAAAAGCAACAAAAGAAAATGAGAGAAAAGAAAATATGTTGGAAAAGAAAAATTTTTGCTTGCACAAAAGAAAAAGCCCAGGAGTAAAAAGAGCTACCTGCGGTGTGATCAGTTAGGCCAACCAGAGAATAAAATTCGGGTTAAGGGTCCCTGCACCGTAGTGTGAAAGCTAGTACCATTAGATATCAAAATGCAAGTTTGGGGGAGTAGCAAAAGAAAAAGAAAAGAAAAAGAAAAATCATTTGTGAGTTTTGCTCCCCCATGAAGAAGAAAGAAAAAAAAATGACAGGCACCCTAGTTTCTTTTTTTTGCATGATAGAAGGACTCCGACCTATTAGGGGCTCTTAGCCAGTGTAGGGGGAAAACAAATGGAGAAAGCCATAAGACTAACCTAGGTTAGTAAAAGAATCAATAGATAAGTCTTGAACATGTTATTCATTAATCTTAAGTTCAAACTAGTTTAGGATTTCTTCAAGAGTATGCGGTGCTTGCTTATTCCACTTGCATGTTTTCCATTCGATCCTAAAAATTCCAAAATCATTGAGGGTTGAGCGATTCTATTTCATGCATCTTTAAAATTTATTTTGCTCGGGACTAGCAAAAGCTTAAGTTTGGGAGTGTGATAGCGAGCAAAAATGTCGCTATTTTAGTCTCAATTTATTTAGCTTTTCGGTGCTTTAATCGTGTTTTTAATGAAAATATTTAATGAATTTTGTTATTTGGTCCTTAGGAGCAAAGTTGGTGATTTTGGGAGAAAAAAGTGCCAAAATTGAAACAATTGAAGCCCAAATCCAAGCTAGGAGCAATTGGGGGCCCAAAAAAGACAATCATGACAAAAATGCCAAAAGAAATGAAGAAGAAGGCCCAAAAATCAGCCCAAAAAAGAAGCTGGAAATCTGGAATTTTGGGGCAGCGTCGAGATGTTGTGTAGGCAGCGTCGAGACGCTGTGTAGGCAGCGTCGCGACGCTACCCTTTCGTGTTGCCCAAGTCGCGTGCGCAGCAGCGCCGCGACGCTGAACAAGGTAGCGTCACGACGCTACCCCTATTCCAGGCCTATAAAAGGTGCCCCAAGGTGCCTCATTTGCCATCAATCATCATTCCAACAATTCCTTTTGGAATTCTTCCTTTCCTCTCTTCTTTAGGCTCCTTTGGAGCCCCTCTCAAGGCTTTCTAGCCTTTTTGAGAGGATTCTTTTAGTGGGAAAAATTTTGGGAGTTTTAGGGAGCATCTTAGGAGGCTCAAGGAGTAGTCAGCGGGGCTCCAAGCATCAGCTAGGGGTTTTTCGACGGTAAATTCCTTTCCTTTTATGCTCTTAATTATGCTTTCCATTGTAATTATTGTAGATATTTTAGCCATGTGTAGCTAAAACCCCAATTTGGGGTCTTGAAATGAAATTATAGTTCAAATATTGTTATAATTTCTTGTCTCTTGCCCATGTCCTAATTATTTGTATGGATGTGCTTAATGCTTTACTCAATCTGGCCAATTGTGTAATGATTCGATTCTTAATGGAAACTCGACGGAGAGAAATTAGGATAGATCATGATCCATGCAACTAGTTTAATTGTCCGTTGTGACACCGGGATTAGTTGATTAAACTTAGATTCCTAAAATGAATCAGAGCGTAATAATTAATGATTTTTAATAGCGCTAAGGACACTTAGGTTGTTAAAATGAATTAATTACAATTAGGGGAAACCGACAGGAGAACCTATGCGATTAACGGAGATTCTAGGATTATAATTAGTTGGGCAATGAGACAAGATAATTATAACAACTATTTAGCTAATAATTGATTTTCAAGACCCCTCCTCCCATTAAAAGAAAACTCTTTCTCCATATTTTATTTCTCGATTGATCAATTTATTTTCTTTAATTGTTTGAATTTGAATCCTTTTTTTTGCATGAGCTATTCCCTAAATATTATTTCGCCCAAGTATTTTTAGTGCTCAAGAGATTTTTGCTTTGCTTAATTTTCGCTTCGCTTCCCTGAGGATTCGATACTCGGAATACTTTCCATTTTATATTACTTTTGACGACTCGTGCGCTTGCGGAAAATAGCCCAACAGATGACCCACTTTATGGTGCAGTATACCCTTGCCTCAAACTCATCACCAACTAGACTAAATACTCATTGTAAAGCTAAAAAAATCCTTAGTTATTCTATCTCTTGCCCCTAAGAATGGCGACATTTTATGATGAAGCTCACCTAAGTTCTGGGAGACAAAAAAACTGTTGGATTATCATTCATCCTTCAAACTTTTGCTCCATGAATTTTCTCAGCAAAATTTTCAACAATCAACTTTTTTCAGCAAATCATTTTTTCATTTTTTTTTTCATATTCCCTTGGTTATCTTTTGATGCAAAGACAAACTGTGGGTATCACAAATGTCCCTGGTTACTCAACAACCTAGCAAATTATTTAATGAAGGAGAGGAATGCTCGAGCAAAACAATTGGAGTAGCAAAAAGTCCCCCAAACTTGAATTATTCATTGTCCCCAATGAATCATTAATTTTGTGAATTATACCCCCAAACTTTAAATTTTTCTATCTGAATTTTAAACTGAGCGTGGGACTAGAACTAAGCTTAAAGGGGATCATATAAATCAACACTACCTCAGAATCTTCTTTGTCGCAGCAACGACCACGCTAGAAGAAATGCTCAAGCAGAAGGTTTCTGGAGGTCATAATACCTTGATCTAATTAAGCTTAACCCGTCCAAGCTTCAAAAATTCAGAAGAAAATTAGTTAAGTTAGAATTACTCAGTGCTTATAGAACAAAAACAACTTCGGAAATTTCATTAAAAAACAAGGAGGAGTACCTGATCACCCTTCGGTGGCTGATATTCTAAACCTCTGAAACATCGTTGCAAAACTAAATCGATAGTTTTAGGGTTCTGTGATTGTCTGTTTTGCTAAATTGATTGGATTGTGTGCAATTGTTTGCTTGTATGATGGGTTAAGGCAAAGATAACTAATACGGTCATTGTTTGTTTAAATTTCAGCAATGTCTTCCTCAATTGTCTCTCTGCTTAAAAATGAGAAATTAACCGGCGAAAATTATGCTACGTGGAAGTCGAACCTGAATACGATTCTTGTTGTCGATGATCTGCGGTTCGTCTTAACGGAGGATTGTCCTCCAGCCCCTGCTCGTAATGCATCCCAAGCAGTTAAGGATGCTTATGACCGTTGGACAAAGGCCAATGATAAGACTCGCGTCTATATCTTAGCCAGCTTATCTGAAGTTTTGGCTAAAAGGCATGAGGGCATGGTAACAGCGAGGGAGATTATGAACTCTCTCCTGGAGATGTTTGGACAACCGTCCTACCAACTCCATAATGACGCTCTCAAATACGTTTATAGCTGTCGCATGAAAGAGGGCACGTCTGTTCGGGAGCATGTCCTGGATATGATGGTCCAATTCAACGTGGCAGAAGCAAACGGGGCGGTCATAGATGAGCGTAGTCATGTTGCATTCATCTTAGAATCTCTTCCGAAGAGTTTCCTGCAGTTTCGAAGCAATGCAATGATGAATAAAATAACATTCAACCTGACTAGTCTCCTGAATGAGCTACAACTCTATCAGTCTCTTCTTAAGAACAAGGGACAGATAGAAGGAGAGGCAAACGTTGTTCACTCTAAAAGAAAGTTCGAGAAGGGTTCATCCTCTGGAACTAAATCTATAGCCACTTCTTCAAAGAAAACTCAAAAGAAGAAAGGAAACAAGGGGAAAGCTCCCAGTACTGCTGCTAAAAGCAAAGGAAAAGCCAAAGCTATGGCAGATAAGGGCAACTGTTTCCACTGCAATGTAGATGGACATTGGAAGAGAAACTACCCAAAGTACCTTGCTGAGAAAAAGAAGGAAAAGGAAGGTAAATTTGATTTACTTGTTTTAGAAACATGTCTGGTAGAACATGATGAGTTTACCTGGATACTTGATTCAGGAGCAACTAATCATATTTTCTCTTCTTTTCAGGAAAATAGTTCCTTTCGGCAGTTGAACGATGGGGAAATAACACTCAGGGTCGGAACTGGAGAAGTCATTTCAACTAAAGCAGTGGGAGCTGCGAAGTTATTTTTTAGAAATAGATTCTTACTTTTAGAAAGTTTGTTGATCGTTCCCAAGATTAAGAGGAACTTAATTTCTATTTCATGTTTGATTGAACAATCGTATACAGTTACTTTTGATATGAATGAAGCGTTCATTTATAAAAATGGTGTACTTATTTGTTCAGCCAAATTGGAAAATAACTTGTATGTTTTAAGACCAACCGAAAACAAAGCACTTTTAAATCACGAATTATTTAAAACTGCTGAAACTCAAAGAAAAAGGCAAAAGATTTCTCCATCAAGTAACAATACTCATCTTTGGCATCTCAGACTTGGTCATATAAACATCGATAGGATCGGTCGTTTGGTAAAGAATGGACTTCTAAGCAAGTTAGAAGATGATTCACTACCACCTTGTGAATCTTGTCTCGAGGGAAAAATGACCAAGAGACCCTTTACTGGAAAAGGTTACAGAGCCAAAGAACCCTTAGAGTTAATACATTCGGATCTATGTGGTCCAATGAATGTAAAAGCTCGAGGAGGGTACGAATATTTCATCTCATTTATAGATGATTATTCAAGATATGGTTACTTGTACCTAATGGGACATACGCCTGAAGCCCTTGAAAAGTTTAAGGAGTTTAAGGCTGAAGTTGAAAACCTATTAGGTAAATCTATTAAAATACTTCGATCTGATCGAGGAGGGGAGTATATGGATCAAAGATTCCAGGATATATGATAGAACATGGAATCCAATCTCAACTCTCAGCCCCCGGTACACCTCAGCAGAATGGTGTGTCAGAAAGGAGAAATAGAACCTTGTTAGACATGGTTCGATCAATGATGAGCTATGCTCAATTGCCTAGCTCGTTTTGAGGGTATGCAGTAGAGACTGCAGTATACATGTTGAACAATGTTGCCTCGAAAAGTGTTTCTGAAACACCTTTCGAATTATGGAAGGGGCGTAAACCTAGTTTGCATCACTTTCGCATCTGGGGTTGTCCAGCACACGTGCTTGTGACAAATCCTAAGAAACTGGAACCTCGTTCAAAACTGTGCCAATTTGTTGGTTACCCTAAAGAAACGAGAGGTGGTTATTTCTACGACCCACAAGAAAATAAGGTGATTGTATCGACAAACGCCACTTTCTTAGAGGAAGACCACATGAGAGATCATAAACCACGCAGCAAAATAATATTAGGAGAAGCTACTGAAGAATCATCAAGAGTTGTTGATGAAGTTGGACCTTCAACAAGGGTTGATGAAGGAACTAGTTCTTCAGATCCATCCCGTCCATCTCAAACGTTGGGAATGCCTCGTCGCAGTGGGAGGGTTGTATTACAACCTTACCGCTACTTGGGTTTAACTGAAACTCAGGTTATCATACCTAATGATGGCATTGAGGATACATTGTTCTATCGACAGGCAATGAATGACGAAGATAAGGATGAATGGGTCAAAGCCATGAACCTGGAAATGGAGTCAATGTACTCCAATTCTGTATGGGAACTTACAGATCTACCAAATGGGGTAAAACCCATAGGGTGCAAATGGATATATAAGAGAAAAAGAGATGCAACTGGAAAGGTACAGACCTTCAAAAGGAAGGGGTTGACTATGAGGAAACCTTTCCTCCTGTAGCCATGTTAAAATCCATAAGAATTCTCTTATCCATAGCCACATATTATGACTATGAAATATGGCAAATGGACGTCAAGACTGCCTTTCTGAATGGTAATCTTGAAGAGAATATCTTCATGTCTCAACCCGAAGGGTTCATAGCCCAAGGTCAGGAACAAAAGGTTTGTAAGCTCAATCGATCCATTAATGGATTGAAACAAGCGTCCAGATCATGGAATATTAGATTTGATACTGCAATCAAATCTTTTGGCTTTGACCAAAACGTTGATGAGCCTTGTGTGTACAAGAAAGTCAACAAAAGGAAAGTAGCTTTTCTAATACTTTATGTAGACGATATCCTACTCATTGGGAATGATGTAGGATACCTCACTGACATTAAGAAATGGCTAGCAGCTCAATTCCAAATTAAAGATCTGGGAGAGGCTCAATATGTTCTGGGAATCCAAATCATTAGGGATCGTAAGAACAAAACGCTAGCTCTGTCTCAAGCAACGTATATTGACAAGATGTTGTCTCGATATTCGATGCAAAACTCCAAGAAGGGACTACTACCCTTCAGACATGGGGTACACCTGCCTAAGGAACAATCTTCTAAGACACCTCAAGAAGTTGAGAACATGAGACACATTCCCTACGCCTCAGCTGGGGGCAGCTTAATGTATGTTATGCTCTGCACTAGGCCTGACATATGTTATGCAGTGGGAGTAGTCAGTAGGTATCAGTCTAATCCAGGGTTGGACCACTGGGGAGCGGTTAAGAATATCCTCAAGTATCTTCGGAGAACGAGGGACTACATGCTTGTGTATGAAGCTAAGGATTTGATTCTTACTGGATACACTGACTCTGACTTTCAAGCTAATAAGGATTCAAGGAAATCCACATCAGGGTCAGTATTCACCCTCAATGGAGGAGCAGTAGTGTGGAGAAGCATCAAACAAGGATGCATAGCAGACTCAACCATGGAGGTTGAGTATGTAGCAGCTTTCGAAGCAGCTAAGGAGGCAGTATGGCTTAGAAAGTTCTTGACTGATTTGGAAGTGGTTCCGAATATGAACATGCCCATAACACTATACTGTGACAACAGTGGGGCTGTAGCCAACTCAAAAGAACCTCGAAGCCACAAACGGGGTAAACACATCGAGAGGAAGTATCACCTGATACGGGAGATTGTGCAACGAGGAGATGTGAAGGCTCTCACGCCACTAAGATCGCCTCGGAGCACAACATCGCTGATCCATTTACGAAGGCTCTCACGCCTAAAGTGTTTGAGGGTCATTTAGAGGGTCTAGGTCTACGAGATATGTATTCCATCTAATCTAGGGCAAGTGGGAGAAATGTATAATGGGTATAAGGATGCCCTAGTTCATTGTATTATATACATGACATTTCCAGCTTTAGATTATTGCATTTACATCCCACTAACTAGTGTTTTAGTTCAAGTGGGAGTTTGTTGGGTTTTATGCCCTAAAACTCGTAGATAGTGAATGTAACTGTTGACCGGATATTAATGAAATAATATTGATATATTTTTCCATTAATTGTTATTAGTTATTTTATATTTGTCTTTGCCTAATAATAACCCTAATCCAATAAACTAGACATCCAAGGTTGTAATATGAGTCTTGAACTATATGTAGCGACATATAGGATCATTGTTCAAGAAACAGCCTAAAGGGTCTATAGTATAAGGATAAGACTGGGTGCCTTATCCTGGTGACACTATGGATACGGCCCACTTTGTATTTGATACAAACGCTGCGATCCAACGCGTTCGTGTAGGAGACATGCGAGTGGGGGTATCCTATGCAATGAGTTTGCATAAGACCGGACCGCGAAATAGTAACCACTGGTTATAACACCGTTAACTAGTTGGTTTTCTATTTCACTAGGACGACCTAGACAACTTAGTCTTAATCGTGAGTTGATTATGGACTCCTGCTCATGAGAGATTGTCCTTTGATTTGCATGGGTGAGAGTGGCCAATACGCCGACTCAATAAGCCTACCACTTTGGGGACAAGACCGAATGGGGAGCTGGGAACATAATCGTACAAGATGGAATTCACTCCTTCCCGACTTTAGGGAAGCAGATGAGTGTTCCCTTAAGTGGTTACTCCGAGTCTTGAACAAAGGGTCCTACCCTCTCAATGGCAAGAGGGTTTTCTGTTTGATGATTGGACCACAAACAGGTTGTTCATTAGAGGAGAATTGGTACTTAAGGAAATAAATGTAACCCAGGGGTAAAACGGTAATTTGACCCAGCTGGTGTTACGGACACTCGTGAAGGACTAACTAGTCGATATTGGTCTATATCCGTGGACACAGAAAATATGTCTGCAGTGAGAAGAGTGCAACTGTGAGTCTATAGTGGAATGAACACACAGTTAACGAATATTGATTAATGTGGTTAATGAGTTTGACCAATTAATCTCACATCGTTGGAGCTTCTGATCTGCAGGTCCATTAGGTCCCACTGGTAGCTCATAAAGTAATTTCAGGCAACTAAGTAATAAATGTAAATTGAAAATGTTCAATTTACTAAGGGAAACAAATATAATATATATTGATATATTATTATGAGAGAAATTAATATTTGAAGAAGTTCAAATATAAATTTTATGGAAGTTTGAAAGAGTTCAAATAATGAATTAATTAATTTAAGGCCTAAAATGTGTTTGGGCAAATTAATTAATTCTAGGCCGGAAATTAAATATGTGATATTTAATTGGTGGTTAATTAATTAGAGAATTCATTAACCGGGAATTAATCAATTATAGAAATAATTAATCACTTAAGGAAGTGATTAATCATTTATGGAAATGATCTAATCACTTATGGAAGTAATTAGTCATTTATGGAAAAGATTAATCAATTGTGGAATTCGTTGATCATGATTGATTAATTAAGGAATAAGATTGAATCAATTTTGGAAAAGATTGATTTAATTAAATATTTTATTCATGGCCTCTCTTCTATAAATAGAACACTAGACCTAATTGGTCCATGACACTTGACACTCTTGCTCTTGCTCTTAGACTCTCAAGACAAGACCTAGAATTCTCTCTACCCTCCCTCTTAGAGAAAGACTCCCACAAGTCTTTTGCCTCCTAGACTTAGAGTCATACCGGTGTAACCTCTGTGGTTATTGTGTCATTCAAGAAGGAATTTCCAGCGAAGAAAATCAAAGGCGGCTGCTGCGTTTTGATCGTTGGAGCGTCGTTGGCGAAGAACGGTCAAGTCTACAACGAAAGTTTGTAACGGTTCTTCCCTTTTTCTTTAGAAAAGCATGAAAATAAATTTAGATTTATTTTTAAGCATGTTTAACCCAATTTTCCAGCAGCTTTAAAGAGTGTTTAAAGTTTGTTTGAGTTTTCGTAACGGTATTTTAATGTTAATTAATATACGGCGTAAGGTCCAATCGATGCGCTTCCGCTGCGTGGGGACTTTTATTCCCTTCAGCAACATCTTCCACTACCTTCTGTACAATTTCTTGATCCTCAGCCCTTTGTTGCCTTCTCCTTCTTTTGGCTTCTTTTTCCTCCGGCGTTTTCTTTTTCTTCGCTTTCAGTTTCTGTGCCTCGGGGGTAACAAGTACCTCTTCTTCCTCATTGTCTCGCTCTTTTCTTGCTCTCGTTTTCGCCATTAGAGACTCAAAGGAATTCGTAGCAAATAGAAAAAGGAAGAGAAATACACATGTCAAAGGAATGAGGCGAGAAGATGAAGTAAATAGAAACTTACCGAAGGCTGTGAATAAATAGGGCTTCAGCAAAATAAAATCTTAACCAAAAGAATTTGCTCTGCATTAAATAATTTTATCGTTTTTTTTTAATCGCATGCAATCTTGAAAATCAAAACCATCAACGGTAAAAAGACTTAATTTCAATCGCCCCTGGTAAACGATGATGTGTTGCCAAAGGCTAAGACCTTCGATCTTCCTTGTGTGACACGTGGCTCCATCAGATGGCTCATGCAATTAACCTGCCACAGAAAATTCAAAATCCAAACGGTAAAAGTAATTAATTCACAACAAAACTCTTCCTATTCGGACGAAAGATTTGCTTCGGCCATAAAATTGTCGTAACAAACTTCTAAGCAAAACGAATCTTAGATACGGAAGAATTCAAATTAAAAATGAAATCAAATCAAGAAATTTGAATTAACCGCTTAAATCAAATCTTTCTTTTTTTTTTTTTTTTTATTTGAAGCCGAATAAATCAGGAAAAATATTTATTAAATTCAAATCAAAAATCAAATAACCGAAAATACAAACTGAAATAAAATCCAATTAAATCTAATTGGAAAATAAAAACTAAGCTGGCAAAAATAATAAAAATACTCAAAAATGAAATAAAATCTACGGAATTCAAAACAACGAATTAAAATCAATCATGCAAAATTTAAACAAACCAAATCTAAAATAATTCAAATTAAAACCAACCAAATCAGCGAGATAAAATCAAAACAAACACTGGGAGCTCAAAATATTGCTTCTGTGAAATGGTCCCGCAAAAATCTCGCTCTCTCATTCATCAACCATCTTTAGGGAAGGATATTTCGACTGGAACTCCTCTTCCCGATAATGTTTCACACGCTGTCCATTAATTTTGAATACTCTCTCATCTTTTTCATCCTGCAAAGTAATTGCTCCATGGGGAAAAACTTCAATCACAATAAATGGCCCTGACCATTTAGATTTTAATTTCCCAGGAAATAATTTTAATCTAGAATTATAAAGCAAAACTCTTTGACCTTTGACAAACTCTTTAGGTTTAATTTTCTTGTCATGCCACAGCTTAGTCTTTTCTTTATACATTATCGAATTTTCATAAGAAAATTGGCCAAAATCCTCCAATTAATTAAGCTGCAACATTCTTATTGCCCCTGCACGACTCAGATCAAAATTCAATTTTTTTCAAAGCCCAAAACGTTTTATGCTCAAGCTCTAATGGTAAATGGCAAGTTTTCCCATATACTAACCTATAGGGAGACATACCTAGAGGAGTCTTATAGGTTGTCCTATAAGCCCAAAGAGTCTCATCCAACCTAAAAGACCAATCCTTCCTAGATGGATGAACTACTTTTTCTAGAATAGATTTTATTTCCCTATTGCTTATCTCGGCTTGACCATTTGCTTGTGGGTGATAAGGGGTAGCTATCCTATGCTTGATTTCATACTTAGCTAAAAGCTTAGTTAAGATATTATTAACAAAATGCGTACCCTCATCACTCACTAGAGCTCTAGGTGTCCCAAACCGCGCAAAAATGTGCGATTGAAGAAACCTTGATACTATCTTGGCATCATTTGGATGGCATGCGATGGCCTCCACCCACTTGGACACGTAATCAACTACCAATAAGATAAAAACATTACCATTAGAAGGGGGAAATGGCCCCATAAAGTCAATACCTCACACATCGAATAATCCCACTTCCAAAATGTAAGTTAGAGGCATTTCATCTCTAGGCCTGTTGGGTACGATTTTAATCCGCAAGCGCACGGGTCGTCACAAGTTATATAAAACGGAAAGTATTCCGAGTATCGAATCCTCAGGGAGGCGAAGTGAAACTTAAGCAATAATTAAAATTCTCTTGAGCACTGAAAATACTTAGGTGAAATAATATTTAGGGGCCATGCTTATGCGATAAAAAGAATTTGAATTCTAAATGACTAAAGAAAACAAATTTGATCAATCAGAAATAAAATGCGGAGAAAGAGTTTTCTTGAAATGGGAAAAGGGGTCTTGAAAATCAATGATTAGCTGAATAATTGCTATAATTATCCTATCTCATTGCCCAACTAATTATAAACCTAGAATCTCCGTTAATCACATAGGTTCTCCTGTCGGTTTCCCCTAATTGTAATTAATTCATTTTAACAACCTAAGTGTCCTTAGCGCTATTAAAAATCATTAATTATTACGCTCTGATTCATTTTAGGAATCTAAGTTTAATCAACTAGTCCCGGTGTCACAACGGGCAATTAAACTAGTTGCATGGATTATGATCTATCCTAATTTCTCTCCGTCGAGTTTCCATTAAGAAACGAATCATTACACAATTGGCCAGATTGAGTAAAGCATTAAGCACATCCATACAAATAATTAGGACATGGGCAAGAGATAAGAAATTATAACAATATTTCCACTATCATTTCATTTCAATACCCCAAATTGGGGTTTAGCTACACATAATATCCACAATAATTACAAGGGAAAGCATATTAAAAAGCATAAAAGGAAAGGAATTGACCGTTGAAAACCCCTTGCTGACGCTTGGAGCCCCCGCTGACTACTCCTCGAGCCTCTATGATTGCTTCCCAAAATCCCCAAAATTTCCCCACTAGAAGAACCCTCTCAAAAAGGCTCAAAAGCCTTGAGAGGGGCTCCAAAAAAGGAGTCTTAAGAAAGGAAAGAAAGGATTGAGTGATGGGTTGATTGATTGATGAGAAATGAGGCACCAAGGGCGCCTATTTATAGGCCTGGAATAGGGGTAGCGTCGCGACGCTGCCTTGCTAAGCGTAGCGACGCTGCCTTGCTAAGCGTCTCGACGCTGCTGCGATTTTCCAGATTTTTCAGCTTCCTTTTGGGCTGATTTTTGGGCCTTCTTCTTCATTTCTCTTGGTCTTTTCTTTATAAATGTCTTCTTTGGGCCTTTAATTGCATCAAGCTAGGATTTGGGCTAGAATTACTTCAATTTTGGCTCGTTTTCTCCCAAAATCACCAATTTAGCTCCTAAGGACCATATAACAAAATTCATTAAATATATTCATTAAAAACACGATTAAATCACCAAAAAGCTTAATAAATTGAGACTAAAATAGCGACATTTCTGCTCGCTATCACACCCCCAAACTTAAGCTTTTGCTAGTCCCGAGCAAAATAAATTCTAAAGATGCATGAAATAGAATCGCTCAACCCTCAATGATTTTGGAATTCTTAGGATCAAATGGAAAACGTGCAAGTGGAATAAGCAAGCACCGCATACTCTTGAAGAAATCTTAAACTAGTTTGAACTTAAGATTAATGAATAGCATGCTCAAGACTTATCTATTGATTCTTTTACTAACCTAGATTAGTCTTATGGCTTTCTCCATTTGTTTTCCCCCTACACTGGCTAAGAGCTCCTAATACTTCGGAGTTCTTCTATCATGCAAAAAAAAGTAACTAGGGTGCCTGTTTTTCTTTTTCTTTTTTTTTTCATGGGGGAGCAGAATTCTCTCATGATTTCTCTTTTTCTCTTCTTTTTCTTTTCTTTTTCTTTTGCTCCTCCCCCAAACTTGCATTTTGATATCTAATGGTACTAGCTTTCACACTACGGTGCAGGGACCCTTAACCCGAATTTTATTCTCTGGTTGGCCTAACTGATCACACCGCAGGTAGCTCTTTTTACCCCTAGGCTTTTTTCTTTTGAGCAAGCAAAAATTCTTTTTCAACAGATTTTCTTTTTCTCACATTTTCTTTTGTTGCTTTTGCTTTTCTCTCAGCAGGCATAGCATTTTTTCCTACCTAGTTCTTTAGAGCAATCAAGCATGAACTTCCTGATATTAGAAACTAAGCCTATCGGGGTGACAACAACTTTGAAAACCATAATAAGAATCTAGATTTTCAAAGACGTCATTAGATAAGACTATTGCATGCTTTAGACATCAAAACTAAGTATCAAAAAAGTTTAAAATTTCACAATTTCTGCCGTGCTCCCAGATTCCACAACATATAAACCATTTTCTCCCAAAATTTCAAAAATCACATCCTTGGCTATCATGGCTATCTACTCATGCATCCAACAGAATTTAAATATGCTCAACACAGCGGAAGCCTCCCCCCCAAACTTAAACTAAACATTGTCCCCAATGTTTTTAAAACAGAAAAGCATAAAGAGAGATACTGAGACTTCCCTGAGCTAGGAGCGCTTCATCCTCTTCCTTTGGATCCATGAAAAATGGGAAATGTGGAATTTTGGGATTTGCTAAGGTGATCCTGCAAAACAAAATTGGATCACGGAGCAAAGAAAATTATTTACCGCAAAAACAACTAACTACTTTAATCCTTGGGTTGCCTCCCAAGCAGCGCTTTCTTTAACGTCTTTAGCTAGACTAGGCTCGGCACGCTTACGGAGGCTCAAAATAAAAATTTTCATCATCCTCCGGGCCCTGCAAGAAATCACGCACCGAATTGCATACTACAAACAGGGGAGAAAAAAAACTTTCCCCTGGCCCATCTTCACTAAAGAGATTCTTATAATAACATTTTAGAAAATAATCAGCTGCATCAAATCTCTTTTCTAAATCTCTATTTTCAAAACAATTGTTAACAGAGTCATCAAGCGTGATAATATCTACTGGTCTAGGATCTAGAGATGGCCTATCAATCATGCCAGTCCCTTCATCAGAAAAAATATCTACATGCTCGGCAGATCCTTCAGACTCAGAATTAAAAAATGATTCAACTAAGCTATCACATGACTCATCATCAGAAGAATTAAAGAATTCAAGAATTTCAGGATCAGATTCTATACTATGCACAGATTCAAGTTCTTCTGGGTCAGTTTCTATGCTATACACATCATCAGGACATGAAAAGAAAGTATTCACATTGTCAGGATTCATGCATTCAGGAATGTCAAGATCAGACTCAATAGATTCACTGTAATCATGGTCAGACTCAAAATTATCTATCGAGCAATCTTTTTTCTGCCTTTTATGTTCATGCTCAATGTCAGGCAATTCCATATCATTATCAAAATTATTCATTTCAGGCAATTCTAATTCATTTTCAAAGGAAGGTAAATCATCAACTGCAGATCTTTCATTGTCACAAGCAGGCAAGTCTAATTCATTTTCAAAGTCAGGCAGATCCAAATCATTTTCAAACAGAGGATTATCCATATATTCATCATGATCAAAATCCATATTATCAACAAGCATTTCTCCTAAGCCTAGGCCAAGATTATAGTCTACCTTTTCATCGTCATCAGTCAAGTATTCAGGCCCAACAGAAAAACATGTATGCAAGCTACAAACAGATTCATCTTGGCCAAAAATACTAAACACGACTTTTTCATCATCAATGTTCAAGGTAAGCTTACCTGTATGCACGCTAATCTCGGCCTTACCAGTGGCTAGGAAAGGTCTGCCTAAGATAATTGGCACCTCTTTGTCCTCCTTCATGTCCAGTACCACGAAATCTACAGGGAAGATGAATTTGTTGACTTTCACCAACACGTCCTCCACAACACCCATCGGGTGGGTAATTGATCTATCAGCAAGCTGGAGAGTGATGTCGGTGTCTGTCATACCTGATAAACCAATCTTCCTGTATACAGAGTAGGGCATCAAATTTATACTTGCTCCTAAATCACATAAGGTCCTATCGAAGGATACTTCTCCTATGGTACAGGGAACAGTAAAACTCCCTGGGTCTTTCTGCTTAGAGGGTATCCTACCAGAAATAATGGTACTGCTACTCTCAGATAAATTAAAAACTTCTTTTTTCAGACTTTTCTTTTTAGAAAGCATTTCCTTCATGAATTTTCCATAATTTGGCATATTATACAAAGCTTCTACTAATGGAATATTCACAGACAACTTTTTAAACATTTCTAAAAATTTTTGAAATTGTTCATCTAATTTGACATTTTTAAATCTTTGAGGAAAAGGTAACTCTCTGAAATCAAAGGTTAGACATTCGCCCCTCCGCTTGGGCGGGCTAATATGCGAACCTCTGTCATGGTGGTTGCATGGAACCACTTCTTCCTCAGTCATCTTCTCTTTGTCATTCTGCCTCTCTTCTTCTTTTTTACCTGCACAGCTGTTAGAAAAATCACATTTTAATTCAATAGAGTTGGGCGGATGTTGGAACCTTTCAGAAGAGGCTTTTTGTGCCTCAGCCCCTTCATCTTCATCCCTTCTCTTTTCTTCTTCCTTTTTCTTCTCTATACTGTCCTCCAGTCTTCTGCCGCTTCTCAGAACCACCATCTTACACTGCTCTTTCGGGTTAGGCTCAGTATCGCTTGGAAATTTTCCCTTCTGCAGGGCATTTACTGCTGAAGCAATCTGACCTATCTGCACTTCCATATTCTTTAGAGCTACGTCGTGGTTGTTTACTGATGTCTGGAGATTCACATTCAATATTCTTTGTTCCTTGATGAATAAAGCCACCATCTCCTCCAGATTATTTTTCTTCTCAGGAGTACTTGTTGATGCAAAACCTGGGGGTGGCTGCAAAACATTCTTTGTATTCGCATATGAGAAGTTCTCGTGATTGCGCAGACTGGGGTGGTAGAAGTTTGGTACTCCTTGAGCATATGATCTATTTCCTATGTATTGAACTTCTTACACATCTTGACCTTCTTTCTTCGAATGTCCTTCAGCTAAGGTAGAAATGGACTTAACCACCTCAGATGACGTCAATTTGTTTAGAGCATTGGTCAGAGATGCCAGTTGTGCTTTCAGTGAACTTGACTCATCCAATTCATATAATCCAGCCTTTTTTGTAACTGTTCCTCTCTCCGTCGGCCATTGATAACTTGTTGCCGCCATTTCCTCAAGCAGGTCTTTGGCTTCTGTTACTGTTTTTTAGAGAAAACTCCCTCCTGCTGATGTGTCTAGGACTGTCTTTGTGGAGGGGTTTAATCCATTATAGAATAACTGTACCTTAAGCCAATCAGGATATCCGTGTTGGGGGCATCGCCTAAGCATTTCCTTATATCTTTCTCACGCTTCGTACAACTGCTCCTCATCAAGCTGTCTGAATGTTCCAATTTCAGTTCGCAGCTTGGTAGTTTTAGCTGGTGGAAAAAATTTTGTCAGAAAAGCCTGGGCAAGCTCGTCCCAAGTACTGATGCTGCCCGTCTCGACTGATTCGAGCCAATCTTTTGCTTTATCCTGCAGGGAAAATGGAAACGGCCTCAATCTGATTGCGTCGGCCGGAACTCCGTTCATTTTTACTATCCCGCATATTTCTAGGAATGATCGCAGATGAGAGTGGGGGTCCTCGAAAGGATGTCCCTAGAACGAGTTATCACGCGCCATCTGAATCAGCCCTGTTTTGAGCTCAAAATTTGTAGCTTGGATAGGGGCGTAAACAATTCCAGAATTCTCGGTAGGAAGAACTGGCTGCAGAAAATCTCTAATTTCCTTGGGAGCTTCTTCTTGGTGGGCCATCGTTTCTGCTAATCTTTTTTCTTTTCTAATGAATTTTAGAGTCCTGTTAATCTCAAGATCTAACGGAAACAGATCAACCACCTTGTTTCTTCGCATACAAAGCTCCCAGAAAACAAAAAGAACCAAACAAAAATGAAAATAAAATAATATTCACAAAATGATGAAAAAAAATATTTACACCTAAATTACCATTTACCCTTTTCTTTTCGATGTCAAGAAAAATTAATTTTTGCTTAAAAATCGAGCCTCCCCGGCAACGGCGCCAAAAACTTGTTGGGTACGATTTTAATCCGCAAGCGCACGGGTCGTCACAAGTTATATAAAACGGAAAGTATTCCGAGTATCGAATCCTCAGGGAGGCGAAGTGAAACTTAAGCAATAATTAAAATTCTCTTGAGCACTGAAAATACTTAGGTGAAATAATATTTAGGGGCCATGCTTATGCGATAAAAAGAATTTGAATTCTAAATGACTAAAGAAAACAAATTTGATCAATCAGAAATAAAATGCGGAGAAAGAGTTTTCTTGAAATGGGAAGAGGGGTCTTGAAAATCAATGATTAGCTGAATAATTGCTATAATTATCCTATCTCATTGCCCAACTAATTATAAACCTAGAATCTCCGTTAATCACATAGGTTCTCCTGTCGGTTTCCCCTAATTGTAATTAATTCATTTTAACAACCTAAGTGTCCTTAGCGCTATTAAAAATCATTAATTATTACGCTCTGATTCATTTTAGGAATCTAAGTTTAATCAACTAGTCCCGGTGTCACAACGGGCAATTAAACTAGTTGCATGGATTATGATCTATCCTAATTTCTCTCGGTCGAGTTTCCATTAAGAAACGAATCATTACACAATTGGCCAGATTGAGTAAAGCATTAAGCACATCCATACAAATAATTAGGACATGGGCAAGAGATAAGAAATTATAACAATATTTCCACTATCATTTCATTTCAAGACCCCAAATTGGGGTTTAGCTACACATAATATCCACAATAATTACAAGGGAAAGCATATTAAAAAGCATAAAAGGAAAGGAATTGACCGTTGAAAACCCCTTGCTGACGCTTGGAGCCCCCGCTGACTACTCCTCGAGCCTCTATGATTGCTTCCCAAAATCCCCAAAATTTCCCCACTAGAAGAACCCTCTCAAAAAGGCTCAAAAGCCTTGAGAGGGGCTCCAAAAAAGGAGTCTTAAGAAAGGAAAGAAAGGATTGAGTGATGGGTTGATTGATTGATGAGAAATGAGGCACCAAGGGCGCCTATTTATAGGCCTGGAATATGGGTAGCGTCGCGACGCTGCCTTGCTAAGCGTCGCGACGCTGCTGCGCACGCGGCTTGGGCAACAAGAAAGGGCAGCGTCGCGACGCTGCCTTGCTAAGCGTCTCGACGCTGCTGCGATTTTCCAGATTTTTCAGCTTCCTTTTGGGCTGATTTTTGGGCCTTCTTCTTCATTTCTCTTGGTCTTTTATTTATGAATGTCTTCTTTGGGCCTTTAATTGCATCAAACTAGGATTTGGGCTAGAATTACTTCAATTTTGGCTCGTTTTCTCCCAAAATCACCAATTTAGCTCCTAAGGACCATATAACAAAATTCATTAAATATATTCATTAAAAAACACGATTAAAGCACCAAAAAGCTTAATAAATTGAGACTAAAATAGCGACATTTCTGCTCGCTATCAAGGCCCCAAGTTTCCTCACCTTTGGCAAGCATCACATTGCTTATAAAACCAATGTGCATCCTTAAATAAGGAAGGCCAAAAGAATCCACAATGCAAAATCCTCATAGTTGTCCTCTAACCGCTGAAATGGCCTCCATACGGCGAAGAGTGACATTGCTACAGGATTTCCTTTGCTTTATCACCTTAAACACACCTACGAATAATACCGTCAGAGCATTGTTTATACATAAATGGCTCATCCCAATAGAAAATTTCTGCATCATGCTTAAATTTTTTCGTCTGCCTCCAATACATATCAATAAAAGTGACTCCCTTTACCAAAAAGTTAGTAATATCAGCATACTAAGGGACATCCTTGACTACCTTTACCTCAACAGCAAAAAGTTGTTCATCTGGAAAAGAATATGAAATGACAGATTGCTTCAGCAAAGATGATGTTGGATCAAGACGAGACAAATGATCTGCAATGACATTTTCTGATCTCTTCTTGTCTTTTATCTCCAAGTCGAATTCCTACAATAATAAAACCCAACGAATTAATCTAGGCTTTGCATCTTTCTTAGACATTAAATACCTTATTGTTGCATGATCCGTGAACACTGTGACTTTGGATCCAACCATGGCCGGAATTTCTCAAAAGCAAACACAACAGCTAACAATTCCTTTTCAGTAGTTGTATAGTTGACTTGTGCCTCATTTAAAACCCTGCTTGCATAATATATAGGATGGATAAATTTTCCCTGCTTTTGCCCCAGCATAGCACCTACCGCAGCATCACTCGCATCACACATTACCTCAAATGGTAAATTCCAATTAGGTGCACAAAGAATGGGTGTTGAGATTAAAGCAGCCTTTAAAGTTTCAAAAGCCTTCCTACAATCTACATTAAAGTCAAAAACATGATCAGTGCACAATAAGTTACAAAGAGGTTTACTGATTTTTGAAAAATCCTTTATGAACCTTCTATAAAATCCAGCATGACCTAAAAAGCTCTGAATCCCTTTTACTGAATTTGGTGGTTCTAATCTTTCAATAACCTCAATTTTTGCTCGATCAACTTCTAGACCATTCTTAGAAATCCTATGTCCTAACACAATGCCCTCCTTCACCATGAAGTGGCATTTCTCCCAATTGAGAACTAGATGGGTATCTTCACATCTCTTTAACACCTTACCTAAATTATCCAAACAACTCTGAAAAGACCCTCCAAACACTGAAAAATCGTCCATAAATACCTCAACAGTGGACTCAATCATATCAGAAAAAATTGCTAACATACACCGCTGAAATGTTGTTGGAGCATTGGAAATGCCAAAAGGCATTCGCCCAAAAGCAAGCGTCCCATAAGGGCAGGTGAAAGTGGTTTTTTCCTGATCCTCAGGAGCAATGGTAATCTGGTTATACCTAGAATAACCATCTAAGAAACAGTAGTAGGTCTGACCAGCCAATCTATCCAACATTTGGTCAATAAATGGTAGAGGGAAATGGTCCTTACGGGGTAGCTTTATTAAGCTTTCTGTAATCCATGCAAACCTTCCAGCCAGTTACTGTCCTGGTTGGGATCAACTCATTGTCTTTATTGCTCACCACAGTGACACTTCCTTTCTTAGGAACACATTGGATAGGGCTTACCCAATTGCTGTCTGTAATTGGATAAATAATGCAAGCATCCAACCATTTAATCACCTCCTTTTTAACAACCTCTTTCATTGCATGGTTAAGTCTTCTCTGTTGCTCAATACTCCTAAAGGATCCCTCATCTAGAGTGATTTTATGCATACAGAAAGATGGGCTAATTCCCTGAATGTCAGCCAATGTCCAACTGATCGCTTTGCGATATTGCTACAGCAACTTTATTAAGGCCTTTTCATGCTCCGGCAATAAATCTGATGCAACAATAATGGACAACATCTCACCTTCCCCAAGATACACATACTTTAGATGATCTGGCAAGGGCTTCAAATCTAAAGTGGGTGCCTCAATCAGGGATGGCTTAATAGGAGGAGCTTTTCTTTGATCTAAATCTAAAGACTTAAAAACATCCTCACACCTAGACACTTATTTTTCATTTTTCTTTCTAAAGAACAAACTTCTAAATCTTCTACACTAACCTCTCCATGATCTTCCAAATGCTTGTTTGCCGAATCCTGTATTGTTGTCTCAACAATTGTGTAATCCAGAATCCTAATGAAAGAACAATCTTCCATTTCGTTTGGATACTTCATGGCCTTAAACACATTAAATTTTACTTCCTCATTATAAACTCTCATTATTCCCCTTTTTTAACATCTATCATTGCCCTACCAGTAGCCAAAAATGGACGACCTAGAATAATTAGGACATCTTTATCAGCTCATAGTCTAAGATGATAAAATCAACAGGAAATATGAATTTATCTACTTTCACTAAGACATCCTCAATTTTACCCTCAAGATATGTGATAGACCTATCAGCTAGTTGGAGTGTGACTGTGATAGGCCTAGCTTCACCAATATCTATCTTTCGATAAACCGAAAGGGGCATAAGGTTAATGCTTGCACCTAAATCACAGAGTGTTCTACCTAACTCTTTTCCACCTATTGACACAGGTATAGTAAATGATCCTGGATCCTTAGCCTTGGTTGGTAGCCCATTATTAAGAATAGCACTACATTCCTCAGTAAGAGATACAGTTTCAAACTCACCTAACCTCCTCTTTTTAGTTAAAATATCCTCAAGAAATTTAGCATAATTAGGCATTTGCTCTATAGCTTCTACTAAAGGGATATTTATATGCAATTGCTTAAGAATCTCTAAAAACTTCTTAAATTGACCATCCTGATTATTAGGCCTTTGTCTTTGTGGAAAAGGTAGAGGTGGTACATAAGGTGGGGGCGACACATAAGGTGGTTCCACATCTGGAACAGAACCAAATGCTCTAGCATCATTATTGCTGCCTCCAGCACCTTGACCAGACTCCAACTCTTTCTCAACAACAACATTTTTATCACAATTCTTTTCTATATCCTGAGTTTTACTAGTCTCTTTTCTTTCCTCTAGTGGCTTACCACTCCTAAGAGTCATTGCCTTTACATGCTCCTTACCTTCCCTTCTAGGGTGTTCAGTATCTAAAGGAAGTTTCCCTTGAGGCCTTGCCTTCAGCTCATTAGCTAGCTGCCCACTTGCAATTCCATGGCTCTCATTGAAGCTTGATTACTTTGAATTGCGGCATCTGAACGAACCATATATTCTTTCATCATTGCCTCAAGAGAACTCTCTGAATTTTGCTAAGGCAAAGCCTGCTTATTTTGCTGGGGTGATACCTGTGCTTTAGCAAATCCCGACTGGTTCACCTTTTGTTGTGTTTGCACATTACTTCCTTGTCCTCCCCATGCGAAGTTGGGGTGGTTACGCCAACCTGGATTATAAAAGTTAGAATATGGGTTATTCCTCTGATTACCTACAAAAAACACAAAAGCTGGATTGCTGGGGAAAAACTCGTAGTTGTGATATTCACCACAATAGACACGTGCTTCCTCTGCAACTTGTTTCACCATCGTAGTAGGCTCCACAGCTGGCGGTTGCTGATGACTAAACACTGTCACATTTTTAAGAGCGTTAGCTAACATTGCAATATCAGCCCTAATGGTGACACACCATCAACCTCTAACACACTCTTAACCTTTTTATTTGTGCCTCTAACATCTGACCACTGACAACTATTAGTTGATATTCTTTCTAAAATTTTATGGGCTTCGTTAAAATTTTTTGCCAAAAGGGCCCCTCCAGCCGAAGCATCAATCATACCTTGGGTTGCTCCATTTAACCCATTGTAAAATGTTTCCATTTGGATACAATGTGGTAAACCATGGTGGGGACACTTTCGCAAAAGCTCCTTAAACCTCTCCCAAGCCTCACTAAAAGTTCCATCTTCAAGTTGCCTAAACCCTACTATTTCACTCCTCAATTTAGCATTCCTATTTGGTGGGAAATATTTACTAAGAAATTTTTCTGCTAACTCATTCCATGTCCTAATTGATCCTGGAGCAAAAGAATTTAACCATGCCTATGCTCCATCTCTAAGAGAATACGAGAACAAGGTTAATCTAAGGGCATCCCTAAGCACTCCTTGAATTACAAAAGAATCACTAACTCCTAGAAAAGACTTAAGATGTAAATGGGGGTCTTTAGATGACAAACCATGGAATTGACCCACGATTTGCAAAATCTGAAACATTACCGGTTTCATTTCAAATTTTCTACCTCAATTTGAGGGCGTGCAATCCCTGGATTTAACTCATCAAACATTAGAAAAGCATACGCTCGAATGGCTCTGGCCCTATCGTTTGCTACCAAGATAGGATTCTCAGCCTGATTATTTTGCTGTTCATTTTGCTCCAGCTATTGGTTTTGCTGCAGCAAACGATTCTGTTGGGGGTTCGTTGGATCTTCCAGACCCTGTGGGAGACGCGGTACGTTATCCATTTGATTTTGTTGTCTACGCTGCTCTCTCCTTTTTCTCTTGAATGTCCTCTCGATTTCTAGATCAAGCTCGAACCTTGCCCGAGGCGGATCGCTCATGCACCAAACAATCACCTGCAAAAACAAAAGAAACATTCAAAAAGTTCTAGCACCAAACCACTAAAACACATACACAAAATAGATCAGATAAAAACTTATTAAAGTCCCCGACAACGGCGTCAAAAACTTGTTGGGTTTCCAGAGTGGGTGAAAATGAGATATAAAAAGACTCTAGAAATCTGTGCAAGTATACACAGTTCGCAGCAAGTAATAAGTATTTATCGAATCCAAGGTATGAATTAGCTTTCACTTTATCTATTTTGTTTAGTTTTTCAATGGTTTCAAAAGTGGTTAAAATGATTGGTTTTTATAGAATGTTTAAGCAAAAGAAATGACAGAGCAGAAAGTAAACAAATAGGCAGACAAGTTAGAAACAAGCGCTGGTCAGGATTTAGTAATTGTTTTAAAAGATGCTCTAGCAATATTATTGATCAGGCAAACTCTCGCAGTCTTATTAGCAGATTCCTCCCGAAACTCCGTATTTTTTAGAATATGTTTCAACTCCAATGAAGCACTACCGATCAAACACTAGGCAACTGGCTATCCCTAGCTCAGTCACTAGCATTCACCAATACACAATGATCTAGTGTGATTAAATGCCACACACTCCCTAAATCATCCCTGAAACTAGAGAGTGGTATTCATACCGACTGGCCAAGCGGGCATAAAATAAAAATGAGCACAACAATTAATCAAGATGCATCAAATCAACATATATTGCATAGAGATTGAGCACGGCAATTATATCTTCCTAACCAACACCTAAAATTACTTAGTTCATAAAGTGCATAGAGACACACGTTACAATATAAGTAAATGCATCCATAACTACAAAGTAATACAAGAAAATATTAATTCCCTTGATCAGCTTGCAATTGATGGTCTTCTTGTAGGTCTTCAATCTCTCTCCTCTATTCGACTCCCAAAGGTGGAAGTAAACTTTCCAAGAGTGGAATGTTCCTCCCAAGGATGGAATGAATTTGACTTGGACGGTTATCTCCTTTTATAGAGTGATAGGAGGCTTGAATTAGGTTGACCTAGACACGTGGATGGCTCTCATTGCTCTTTTATCTCAAGAATAGCTTAACAGAATTTAGTTCATCAAATTGCCTAACAAGCTGTGACGTGGCAGTTTTGCTCCTTGCTTTGCTCCAACACAGATTTTGCTCCCTCAAGTCGCTCAGCAATAAATTCTGCACAAAATAACTTCCAAAGCATCCATTCTTCCAAATGGGTTAAAACATATAATATATAACTAAAAGCAACCCTATTTAGCATAAAAGACACACAAATCCTTATAGAAATAAGGCCTAAATAACTCCCTTTTGGAGAGTTATCACTGCCCCTACTGACTGATGCTTTCTGCATATAGTTGATCGATAGTGTGAAGGCGACACGCCCCCAAGAGTAGGTGTTGAACAACTCTTGGTCTTCAATCATTAGCACATGGTCCTCTTCAATGTGCACTTTTTCTTGTCTAGGTAACAAAAAGCTCTCCAAACAGTACAATGTGCCATCTTTACGAGGTCTGCCTCAACCCCATGCTTGATTGCTTTGAATACTATATTAAGGGTCTTTCTTCTGACCCCCTCGCCGTCGTCAAAATACTCATTCTTGAATCTGGAAGATTCTTGTAGTCTGTCTCTGCCAAGTTGTGGCAATGGGCCACAATTCAATCCCGTAATTAACGTGAACTCCCGTAGACCAAACTTTAGAATTTTTCCACCAATCTTGAAATATAACTCTGATGCTCGTTTGGGTTTGCATTGATGCTGGATCAGGTGCAACAGTAACTGGGAAGATGTCTTTTTGAACGAGAAGTTAGGCAGGTGGCCGAAGCAGGTGGTCCTGAAAGCTTCTCAGCACTTATCTCCTAAGATTTTGTGGATGTTGTCCATGATTTTCGTTTTGCTACAGAGATTAATTTTAAGGGCCTTGTTTCTTTTCGACGGCAACATAAAGTAATCATCGTCATGCATCAAGATATACGGTACAAGTCAATAACTATAAACCAGTATATATCGGTACAGACAGGCACGCAACAGTGTCACGGACAAATAAAAAAGGGGATAATTTGTCGAGGCAGACTTATGGATGTGATGCATGTATAACATATTAAAACCCCCTTCATATTTGTTGGGGTAGTATACATATATGTAATAGTAGAGACATGAAATAGAGTATTAAAATAGTCTTAACAACTCTAAACCAGTATATATTAGTACAGACAAGCACGCAACAGTGTCACGGACAAATAAAAAGGGTATATTGTCGAGGCAGACGTAGGGGTTGTGATGCATGAATCATATATTAAAAACTCCTTCATATTTGTTTGGGTAGTATACATATATGTAATAGTACATACACGAAATAGAGTATTGGAATAGCCTTAACAACTCTAAAACCCGTGTATATCAGTACATACATGCTTGTACCATTGTCACAGACAAATAAGAAAGGAATTATTGTTGGGGCAAACATAAGACTCAAATTCAGAGCACTAGCACTACGTAAATGGATGTAAATAATATGCATATATTAGTACATACCACTCGAACAGTGTCACCTTCTTCAACCATGGCCTTCTTCATCTTTTTGTCCTTTTTTCCACTTTTCTGTTTTCTAGAAGCCTCCTTGATAGCGCAATTTATTGTGCTATATTTTATATGATTATATCGTTAGTCTTGAGTATTATTTGGGCATTTTTATCTATATTTGGTTTTGTTTTGTAGGAATCAAGTATTTCAATGGAATTCGACAATTTTGAGCATTACCGATGAATTAGGAGACAAAGAATAAGTTCAGGCCAAGAAAAGAAGCTAAGGAAATGAAATTAAAGGCCTAGCGTTGAGACGCTAGCCCTTGGAGCGTCTCAACGCTGGGCGCAAGTCAGGAGGCACGCGCATAAGAGGCAGCATCGAGACGCTACCTCCACAGCGTCTCGACGCTGCGAAACTTTCCGCATTTACTAGGGCGCGCATTGACACAGCGTCGAGACGCTATGTCAACAGCGTCTCGACACTGTCACGCAGAATCGACAGTATATAAAGAAAACGATGCTTTCAGATTTAGGGAGCCACTTTGGAGAGAGAAACACGACTTCTAGAGAGAGAAAAAGCACAGAATTGAGCAAAAACTTTGGGAGCTTGATTTCGGGAGCTTGGATCGAGAGGTTCATGACGGGAACGCACGGGAATCACGGCCAACGAGTTTTAATCTTTCTCCCTTGTTCTTGTACTGATTTTTATGATGTATTGGACTGATTTAAACTGTATTTTAGAGACCATGAGTAGCTAGATTTCGTTTCTTAGGGGCTTGATGTAGCCATTAGTTTGTATGGATTAATTTACGGCTTTTTAGGACGTTTCGTAACGTGGTTTATTTATGCAATCGTATGCTTAATGCTTATAATCCCTTGATCACGGATTGTATGTTTTTGTTTCTGAACTAATTGCTCGGGAGAGGGTAGTTTAGATTAGACCATTAATTGCATAGCTTAGGTAATTCGTTAATCGGGAGATTCGGGATTGCTTGAGAAACCGTCATGAGGATTGTTCTTATTGCTTATGCTTATTGTTGAAATTATATAGGGATATCAATTTCTTAATTTGCATAAAGGATTAATTGTACTCGGGAGAGGCTTTTAATTATTCATGATCCTTGGTTTATGAACTTGTTACGAATTTGTTCTTAATTATTCGTTAAATTAATTCATGCATCTAATAGGTGAAATCAATTCCCTAAGGCCTTTCTCCATTGAGTTTCCATATTTTATTGCTTTGAGTAGTTTTCATTAATTTGCATATCTCTCGTTTATTCTCTCTAAATAAAATTGAGCAAATATATCTTTAATAATTAGGGGAACTAGAAAACCAATCCAGAGGACGACATTCGATTTTAAATCACTATATTATAACTTGGGCTCGTACACTTGCGGTTAGCAATTTGCGTCTCAAGTTTTTGGAGTCGTTGTCGGGGATTGGCAATTATTTAGCTCGCTTAATATTTTGGGGAATTTGCTTGGTCTTACTTTAGAGTGTATTTTATTGCATTTGTCTTATTTGTCTCTTTATTCTTTATTTTTTGTTGTTTTTTTTTTTTTTTTTGGTTTTGTTTTCTTATTTAATTTTAGGTTGTAATTGTGTATGTGAAAGGATAAGGACGCTCTGTTAGTGCCCTTTGATTTTGAAATCGAAAAGACTTGCAAAAAGAATAGGAAGGAGAAAAGGGAAAAACTTGCAGCGATGGCCAATCCAATTCCACAAGATGAGCAGAAGCCGATACGGGACTATTTCCAGCCTACTTTTCCTGATCAACAATCTGGGATAGTCTACGCGCCGATTAATGCAAATAATTTCGAGCTTAAAACTAGCCTCATCCATATGGCTAGAGATAGTGCATTTAGAGGATTCTCCTCTGAGGATCCTAATTCTCATCTGAAATCTTTTCTCGATATTTGTGGTACTGTGAAGTTGAATGGTGTTACTGAAGATGCCATACACTTACGATTGTTTCCTTTTTCTTTGCAGGACAAAGCTAGAGACTGGCTCCAATCATTTCCACCTGGGAGCATTACTACGTGGGATGCGATGGTTCAGGCGTTTCTTGCCAAATATTTCCCACCTGCAAAGACAGCTAAGTTGAGGACTGAAATTGGAACTTTTAAGCAAAAAGATGATGAACAACTGTTTGAAGCTTGGGAGCGCTACAAGGAATTACTGAGGAAGTGCCCACAGCATGGCTATCCTGACTGGTTACAAATTCAATTATTTTATAATGGTCTGAATGGTACTACTAAAACTATTTTGGATGCAGCTGCAGGAGGCACTTTACTTTCTAAAACTATGGAAAGTGCTCGTACTTTGCTAGAAGACATGGCCACGAACAGTTATTAGTGGCCTTCTGAGCGTTCATCGTCTAGAACTGTAGCTGGGATTCATGAGATAGATAATGTCTCAGCTTTACAAGCTCAAATGCACTCTTTGGCTAATGCTTTTATGAAATTCTCTGCTACAGGGAATTCACAATCCATTGAGTCAATTGCAGCAGCTGAGGCATCCCAATTCTACGATGGTTCAAACATAGAGCAGGCACAGTATGTGAACAACAGAAATTCTGGCATTAGAGGTAACCAAAATTCTTTACCTACTCATTATCATCCAGGGCTTAGAAATCATGAAAATTTTTCCTATGCCAATAATAAAAATGTCTTGCAACCACCTCCTGGATTTATGTCTGCACCTGCACCACAAGAAAATAAATCTTCTTTAGAGGACTTAGTTGGTCAGTTTATTAATGAGTCTAGGTCTAGGACTAATAAGATTGAAAACATGTTAGACACTGTTAGTAGCACTGTTAATAGTCATGGGACTACCATTAAAAACATGGAGGTTCAGATTAGTCAAATTGCATCCTCCTTGAATGCCATGCAAAAAGGTAAGTTTCCTAGTGACACTGAGGTAAACCCCCGAGAGCACTGTAAAGCTATTACTTTGAGGAGTGGAAAGCAGCTTGAGGTTCCAGAAAAGCAGCCTGCTGAGGATCCTATCATTAGTGAGGAAAAGGAGATTGAAGCACAGACTGAAAAGGGAGCAGCATCGACTTCGAAGATTGAAAAGTCTACTAGTTCTATTCTTCCTACTCATCCTACTTCTATTCATTATCCTCAACGTTTTCAACAGAAAAAGATTGATGCTCAGTTTGCTAAATTTCTGGATATTTTTAAGAAACTCCATATTAACATTCCTTTTGCAGATGCTTTAGAACAGATGCCTAACTATGTTAAATTCATGAAGGAAATAATGACCAAAAAGAGGAAGTTAGAGGCTTATGAAACTGTGAATCTCACTGAGGAGTGTAGTGCTATATTACAGAGAAAGTTACACCAGAAACTGAATGATCCAGGGAGTTTTACTATTCCATGCACTATTGGTAGTTCTTCTTTTAATAAAGCATTATGTGATCTTAGTGCTAGTATCATCAATCTGATGCCTCTGTCTGTGTTTAGAAAACTAGGTCTTGGAGAGGTACAACCTACTACTATTTCGTTGCAGTTGGCTGATAGATCGATGACATATCCTAGAGATGTGATAGAAGATGTTTTAATTAAAGTTGACAAATTTATCTTTCCTGCAGATTTCGTTGTTTTAGACATGGAGGAGGATGCTGAGATTCCCATTATTTTGGGTAGACCATTCCTTGCCACGGGACGTGCCTTGATTGATGTACAGCAGGGTAAGCTAACTTTGAGGGTCAACGAAGAAGAGGTAGTTTTCAACCTTTATCGATCCATGAAATATCCAGATGAGGTTAGTACATGTCATAGGATAGATATTGTTGATGCTACTATTGCTGAGATTAGGGATGTTGTTATGCCTATTGATCCTCTGAATATAAGCATGTTAGATCTAGCTGTTGAGCATTTAGGGGATTTAGACCAGGATATTGCTTTCTTCTGTGATGCTTTGAATCATTTACCTGTTGAGCGAAACATGAAATGCAAGGTCATGGAATTAAATGCTAAGGATGATGTACCTATTAAAGTTTCTGCACCTGAGTTGAAACAATTACCTGCACATCTTAGATATGCCTTCTTAGGTGAGTCATCCACGTTTCCTGTTATTATATCTGCTTCTCTGAATCAAGTAGAGGAAGAAAAACTGTTGAGAGTATTGTGTGATCATAAATCTGCTTTAGGTTGGTCCATCGCTGATATAAAAGGTATTAGTCCATCCATAGTCATGCTTAAAATTTTAATGGAGGATACCTTTACCCCATCAGTTCAACCTCAGAGACGTTTGAACCCAGCCATGAAAGATGTGGTAAAAGCTGAGGTATTGAAACTTTTAAATGCATGGATTATTTATGCCATATCTGATAGTTCTTGGGTGAGTCATGTGCAGGTTGTACCAAAAAAGGGAGGGATGACTGTAGTTAAGAATGAAAAGAATGAATTCATCTCCACTAGGACTGTGACTGGGTGAAGAGTGTGTATTGACTATAGGAAGTTGAATAATGCTACTAGAAAATATCATTTTCCTCTTCCTTTTATTGATCAGATGCTTGATAGACTTGCAGGTTATCCTTACTATTGTTTTCTTGATGGTTATTCAGGTTACAATCAAATTGCTATTGCTCCTGAGGACCAAGAGAAAACGACATTCACATGTCCTTATGGTACCTTTGCCTTTAGGCGAATGCCATTTGGATTGTGTAATGCTCCTGCTACATTCCAGCGCTGCATGATGGCCATCGTTGCTGATATGGTCGAGGAGATTATGGAGGTTTTCATGGATGATTTCTCTGTGTTTGGTTCCTCTTTTGATGCTTGTTTACATAATCTCTCTCTTGTTTTGCAACGTTGTCAAGAAACTAACCTTGTGTTAAACTGGGAAAAGTGTCATTTTATGGTAACTGAAGGTATAGTTTTAGGGCATAAAGTATCTGAAAAAGGTTTAGAGGTGGACAGAGCCAAAATAGCTGTCATTGAACAACTACTCCCTCCTACGAATGTAAAGGGAGTCAGGAGCTTTCTAGGACATGCAGGGTTTTACAGGCGCTTTATTAAAGATTTTTCAAAAATTTTTAAACCCTTATATAATTTGCTTGAAAAGGACTCTGCTTTTGTTTTCTCTGATGAATGTCTGCTAGCATTTAATTTGTTGAAAGATAGGTTGACTACAGCTCCTATTATTGTTGTACCTGATTGGAGTCAACCTTTTGAAATTATGTGAGATGCTAGTGATTATGTTGTAGGAGCAGTATTAGGACAGAGACGTGATAAGTTTTTCAGGGCCATTTATTATGCAAGTAGGACTCTGGATAATGCACAACAAAACTACCCCACCACTGAAAAAGAAATGCTTGCTGTAGTATTTGCTTTTGATAAATTTAGGCCTTATCTATTAGGGACTAAAATTATTGTGCATACTGACCATGCAGCTCTCAGGTATTTGTTTGATAAAAAGGATGCCAAACCTCGTTTGATTCGATGGATTTTATTGTTACAGGAATTTGATTTTGATGTGAAAGACAGGCGAGGTTGTGAGAATATAGTAGCTGACCATCTTTCTAGAATTGAACAGGACAATACTTTGGAAGCTCTTCCTATTGCTGAAGAATTTCCAGATGAAAGGCTTTACAAGGTGGAGTCTACTTTACCTTGGTTTGCTGACTTTGTGAATTTCCTTGCAGGTGGTGTGCTCCCTCCAGATCTAAATTCCCATCAAAAGAGGAAATTTCTTCATGATGTAAGATTTTATTTGTGGGATGAGCCATGTTTGTTTAAAATTTGTTCAGATCAGATGATTCGCAGGTGTGTTCCCACAGAGGATGTAGTTAAGATTTTGCATGATTGTCATTCCTCACCATATGGTGGGCACTTTGGTCCCACACGTACTGTTGCTAAGGTATTACAATCTGGATTTTATTGGCCTACTATTTTCAAGGATTGTTATACTTTTGTTAAGTCTTGTGACCGGTGCCAACGTACAGGTAATATTTCTCGACATCATGAATTACCTCTGACCCCTATTGTTGAAATTGAACTATTTGATGTTTGGGGGATAGACTTTATGGGACCTTTTCCTTCTTCGCATGGTTATTTATATATCCTGTTAGTTGTGGACTATGTATCTAAGTGGGTAGAGGCTGTGGCTACGAAAACCAATGATGCTCGAGTAGTTTTGAATTTTTTGCATAAAAATATCTTTACACGATTTGGCACACCACGAGCAATCATTAGTGATGAGGGCTCACATTTCTGTAATAAATTGTTTAATTCTTTGCTTGCTAAGTATGGTGTTAAACATAAAATTTCTTTAGCCTATCATCCACAGACAAATGGTTTAGCTGAGGTCTCTAACCGAGAAATTAAGCAGATTTTAGAAAAGACAGTCAACATTAATAGGAAGGATTGGGCCCTTAAGTTAGATGATGCTCTTTGGGCCTATCGCACTGCTTTTAAAACTCCAATTGGTATGTCACCATATCGCTTGGTTTTTGGTAAGGCGTGTCATTTACCTGTGGAATTAGAGCATAGAGCATATTGGGCCATAAAAAAAATTGAATTTCAAATTGGCCAAAGCAGGGGAACAAAGACTACTCCAACTCAATGAGATGGAGGAATTTCGGTCTCAAGCGTATGAGAATGCAAAAATATACAAGGAGCGAACCACTCGATGGCATGATCAACGAATTCAGAATCGACCCTTAAAGTCTGGACAACAAGTTCTTTTATTTAACTCTCGTTTGCGTTTGTTTCCAAGTAAATTAAAATCCCGTTGGTCAGGTCCTTTTACTATCAAAGAGGTGTTTTCGCATGGAGCAGTCGAGTTGCAGGCCAGTGATGGGCGTTCCTTTAAAGTAAATGGGTAGCGCGTTAAACTCTACTTTGGTTCAGAAGAGCGACACATTGATAACATCGAGCTCACCGAGCCACAGTAGCCTTATAACAGCACGTCGAGCTAACGACGTTAAACAAGCGCTTTTGGGAGGCAACCCAAGTGTTTTTAGTCTTTTTATTTTTTGTTCTATTTGATTTCTTTAGATTTTATTCTTTTATCTTTTATTTTCATTTTTAGTTTGTTATTTGTTTCTCACTCTTTCTTTCTTGTTGATGTAGGTGAAGATGGATTTTTTTTTAAATGAAGAAAGAATATGAGAGAGAGAAAAAAGGCACGAAACGCGCATTTTGGGCGAAAAACGCTACAGCGTCGCGACGCTGTAGGCCTTAGCGTCGCGACGCTGTCACGATTCTGGGCCTAAAATTTTCCAGAATCAAAATTTGGGGGATTTTTAGTGTGATTTCAAAACCCTAGCCACCGTTTGCCTTCCCCTTCGTCTCTCTGCATTCTTCCTTTGATTTCAAGTGTTCTTCTTCAAATTTCTTGCTCACATTCTTCGATTTTGTCTTCTCCTTGCCGATTTTTGCAGAAAAAGTTCGTGGGTTTGTTGGATTTCTCGCAAGTTCGCCGTTTCAGCCGTGGGTTTCGAGTATTGGTACATTTTCCAGTGGTTTCAGCTTGTTTTCGGCCTCTTTACAGCGTTTTGAACCTCTTTTGGCCGTGGGAGTGCTTGGTTTCGGCCATTCTCGTCGTGGGTGTGCTTGGAGTGGTCCGAGTTCGCCGTGGGTACCTTAGTTTCGGGTCTTCACACGTTGCATCTGATTTAGACGCGAGTTTGGGCAAGTTTTGGACATCTTTAGTTCGTGAGTGTGTAATTTTTGGTATCATCCTTCTTATTTCAGCATAAATTTCTACTTAAGTGTTGATTTTAGTTGGTTAAGAGGTTGGAATATAGGATTTTGGGGTTGTTTATGGCTTTCTCGTCGCTTTGTGGTATTTTGAGCTGAATATTGAGGTGGTTTTACTGCTGTTTGTGGGTGTTTTAGAAAGAATTAGCTGCTGTTTTTTGTGTATGTGAACCCATATTCCCTGTTTTATTGCTGAATTGAGTACATTGGCTAGTGTTGGGTATTGGGTAAATTTGAAGCATCTTTATGTGAGTTCTTGATGGAGTTTTATTGGGCAATTTTCATTATTTAGAGCTTGTGGATTCTTTTGTTGTTGTTGTTGAGCTCTGTTGCTGCTGTTGTGACTTTATTTCTGTGGCGAACGAGCTTGAATTGTAGTTGGTGATTGTGTTTCTGTTGGCTTGGGGCTGTCTAGAGCTTACTCTCTCACCTAGCTTTTTCGTACCCTTCCATTTTAAACCATGCATAAAAGGTCTAGGAGAAACACCGCTACTTCCTCCTCCTCCTCCACCCCTTTTGACAAAGATAGGTTCATAAATAGAGAAGCCGAGGAGCGATTTGAGGGATATGTCGAGAGTAGAAATTTTATCCCTGAGAGAGGCTTTAGCCCCGACCCTGAGATGCAACCAAACTTAGTAAACAATATTGTTGCAAGGGGTTGGGGCGATTTTGTTCATCATCCTGCACCTGGGGTAGCAACAATAGTGCGGGAGTTCTATGCTAATATGGAAGACAGTTCGTCTTCATCCTTTGTTCGAGGCCACCGTGTCCCTTATGACTCCCACACCATCAATAGATTTTATAGGCTACCCAACTTTGAGAGGGATGATTATAACACATACCTTCAGGACCATTTAGACGACAATGAGGTCATTCAGACGGTATGTAGACCAGGGGTCTGATAGCGAGCAGAAATGTCGCTATTTTAGTCTCAATTTATTAAGCTTTTGGGTGCGTTAATCGTGTTTTTAATGAATATATTTAATGAATTTTGTTATTTGGTCCTTAGGAGCTAAGTTGGTGTTTTTGGAGAAAAAGAGCCAAAACTGAAGCAATTAAAAGCCCAAATCCTAGCTTGATGTAATTGGAAGCCCAAAGAAGCCAACTATAAAGAAAAGACCAAGAGAAATGAAGAAGAAGACCCAAAAATCAGCCCAAAAGGAAGCTGAAAAATCTGGAAATTTGGACAGCGTCGAGACGCTAAGTAAGCCAGCGTCGCGACGCTGCCCTTTCGTGTTGCCCAAGCCGCGTGCGCAGCAGCGTCGCGACGCTACCCCTATTCCAGGCCTATAAAAAGGCACCCTTGGGTGCCTCATTCATCATCAATCAAATCATTCTTCAATCCTTTCTTTCCTTCCTTTGGCTCCTTGGGAGCCTCTCTCAAGGCTTTCTAGTCTTTTTTAGAGAATTCTTTAGTGGGAAATATTTTGGGGAATTTTGGGGAGCATCTAAAAGGCTCAAGGAGTAGTCAGCGGGGCTCCAAGCGTCAGCGAGGGGTTTTTCGACGGTCAATTCCTTTCCTTTTATGCTCTTTAATATGCTTTCCCTTGTAATTATTGTGGATATTATGTGTAGCTAAACCCCAATTTGGGGTCTTGAAATGAAATGATAGTCCAAATATTGTTATAATTCCTTGTCTCTTGCCCATGTCCTAATTATTTGTATGGATGTGTTTAATGCTTTACTCAATCTGGCCAATTGTGTAATGATTCGATTCTTAATGGAAACTCGACGGAGAGAAATTAGGATAGATCATAATCCATGCAACTAGTTTAATTGCCCGTTGTGACACCGGGATTAGTTGATTAAACTTAGATTCCTAAAATGAATCAGAGCGTATTAATTAATGATTTTTAATAGCGCTAAGGACACTTAGGTTGTTAAAATGAATTAATTACAATTAGGGGAAACCGACAGGAGAACCTATGTGATTAACGGAGATTCTAGGATTATAATTAGTTGGGCAATGAGATAGGATAATTATAGCAATTATTTAGCTAATCATTGATTTTCAAGACCCCTCTTCCCATTTAAAGAAAACTCTTTCTCCACATTTTATTTTTGATTGATCAATTTGTTTTCATTAATCATCTTGAATTTAATTCTTTTTATTGAATGAAGTGGTCCCTAAATATTATTTCGCCTAAGTATTTTCAGTGCTCAAGAAAATTTTGATTTTTAAGCAAAAATTAATTTTTCTTGACATCGAAAGGAAAAGGATAAATGGTAATTTAGGTGTAAATATTTTTTCTTTCATCATTTTGTGAATATTATTTTATTTTCATTTTTGTTTGGTTCTTTTTGTTGTCTGGGAGCATTGTATGCGAAGAAACAAGGTGGTTGATTTGTTTTCGCTAGATCTTGAGATTAACAGGACTCTTAAATCCATTAAAAGAGAAAAAAGATTAGCAGAAGCGATGGCCCACCAAGAAGAAGCTCCCAAGGCAATTAGAGATTTTCTGCAGCCAGTTCTTCCTACCGAGAATTCTGGAATTGTCTACGCCCCTATCCAAGCTACAAATTTTGAGCTAAAAAAAGGGTTGATTCAGATGGCACGCGATAACTCGTTCAAGGGACATCCTTCCAAGGACCCCCACTCTCATCTGCGATCATTCCTAGAAATATGTGGGACGGTAAAGATGAACGGAGTGCAGGGATAAAAGCCCTTGCGCAGCGAAAACTTACAGAACCTTTACTCAGTTTTTAATTTGGAATAAAATACCAATACGTTTGGCAAAATAAAAAAAATTACAGCAGTAAAATCAAATTAAAACTACTGAATTTTAATAATAAAACATGCTAGTTCTTATTTAGATCTAATCTAAATTGGATCCTAATGATCCTAGAATTCAAGAATGACTTACCCTTGAAGATTTCTTGAATTGCTTCGCCAAAATTCCTTGGTTCTCCGCTGGAAAATATTCACGAACACCACCAAAATGGTTGCACCGGTATTCTCTTGAAGGATGTGCGAAGAGTGCTTGTGGGAGCAAAATTTTCTAAAAAAAATTGGGAGAATTTTTTCTTCTCTGTAACCTAGAGAGAAAATGCAGAGAGATCTGGAGAGTGAGAGGGAGAGAATGGCGTGTGAATCAGCTCTGTAACCAACTGAACAAAATGGGATTAAATTGGGGAGTGGTTATTTTTACCGATGAAACTTCCCACTCCCTAATTTAACTCCCCTTCACACGTTCACATTTATCAGTTCAACTAACTGATAATTTAAATAATTAATAATTCTAAATCATTAACCAATTTATAATAATATAATTAATTTAACAATTAAATTAACTAATTATTATAATTAATGTAAATCATATATTTACATAACATTCCCACATAACCTAAAGTTTTAATCTAATTCAATTAAATCAAATTTAATTGAATTGAATTAAAACAATAATTAATTAATTCTCTAATTAATTAATATCATAATTAAATATCTCATATTTAATTATATTCCTCTCAAAAATAAACTATAGTATTAATGTACATCTAATGTGCATTAATTATAACCTATAGTTTTATAATATGAATCAAATTCATATTTTATTTTACTATTCAAACCACTTCGAATATTCAATTCTCCCTTAGAAATTTACCTCAACGCCCTTATAGAGCTATCGGTGGGACCTTATGGACCTACAGATCAGAAGCTCCAACGATGTGAGATTAATTGGCTAAACTCATTAACCAAATTAATCAATGTTCGTTAACTGTGGTTCACTCCACTATAGAACCATAGCTGCACTCTTCTCACTGCAGATATATTTCTGTGTCCACGGATATCGACCGTCAACAGCAAGTTAGCCCTTCACGTGTGTTCGTACCCCAGCTAGGTCAAATTACCGTTTTACCCCTGGGCTACCTCTTGGTCCTTAAGTACCAGTGCTCCTCTAATGAACAACCTGTTTGTGGTCCAACCAGCAAACAGAAATCCCTCTCGTGCCATGAAGAGGGTAGGGCCCATTGTTCAAGACCCGGAGACACCACTTAAGGGAACACACCTCTACTTACCCTAATATCGGGAAGGAGTGAATTCCATCTTGTAAGACTACGTTCCCAGCTCCCCACTCGGTCTTGTCCCCAAAATGGTAGGCTTATTGAGTCGGCGAACAGGCCACTCTCACCCGTACAAATCAAAGGACAATCCCTCATGGACAGGAGTCCATAATCCACTCAGGATTAAGGCCAAGTTGCCTAGGTCATCCTCGTGAAATAGAAACCAAGCTAACTAACGGTGTTACAGTTAGTGGTTAACTATTTCGCGGTCCGGTCTTTGTGCAAACTCATTGCACAGGATACCCCCACTCGCATGTCAACCACATGAACGCGTTTGATCACTACGTTTGTATCAATATACAAAGCGGGCCGTATCCATAGTGTCACCAGGATAAGGTACCCATCCTTATCCCTATACTACAGACCCTTTAGGCTAAAACTTGAACATTGATCCCCGTATGTCCCTACATACTAGTTCAAGCCTCATTCTATTAGCCTTGGATGTTTAGTTTATTGGATTAGGGTTAATAAGACAAGATACAATACAAACATTGAATAATACATCACTTTATTAATGTTCGGTCAAATATACATTTACTATCTACGAGTTTTAGGGCATAAAACCCAACACGGAGTTCCGGCCGACGCGATCAGATTGAGGTTGTTCCCATTTTCTCTACAGGATAAAGCAAAAGATTGGCTCGAATCAATCGAGACGGGCAGCATCAGTACTTGGGACGAGCTTGCCCAGGCTTTTCTGACAATTTTTTTTCCACCTGCTAAGACTACCAAGCTCCGGACTGAAATTGGAACATTCAGGCAGCTTGACGAGGAGCAGTTATACGAAGCGTGGGAAAGATATAAGAAAATGCTTAGGCGATGCCCCCAACACGGATATCCTGATTGGCTTCAGGTACAGTTATTTTATAATGGATTAAACCCCTCCACAAAGACAGTCCTAGACACATCAGCAGGAGGGAGTTTTCTTTCAAAAATAGTGACAGAAGCCAAAGACCTGCTTGAGGAAATGGCGGCAACAAGTTATCAATGGCCGACGGAGAGAGGAACAATTACAAAGAAGGCTGGATTATATGAATTGGATGAGTCAAGTTCACTGAAAGCGCAACTAGCATCTCTGACCAATGCACTAAACAAATTGACTTCATCAGAGATGGTTAAGTCCATTTCCACCTTAGCTGAAGGACATTCAAAGAAGGAATGTCAAGATATGGAAGAAGTTCAATACATAGGAAATAGACCATATGCTCAAGGAGTACCAAACTTCTACCACCCAAGTCTGTGCAATCACGAGAACTTCACATATGCGAATACGAGGAATGTTTTGCAGCCACCCCTAGGTTTTGCATCATCGAGTACTCCTGAAGAGAAAAATAATCTGGAGGAGATGGTGGCTTTATTCATCAAAGAACAAAGAATATTGAATGTGAGTCTCCAGACATCAGTAAACAACCACGACGCAGCTCTAAAGAATATGGAAGTACAGATAGGTCAGATTGCTTCAGCAGTAAATGCCCTTCAAAAGGGAAAATTTCCAAGTGATACTGAGCCTAACCCGAAAGAGCAGTGTAAGATGGCGGTTCTGAGAAGTGGCAGAAGACTGGAAGACAGTTCAGAGAAGAAAAAGGAAGAAGAAAAGAGAAGGGATGAAGATGAAAGGGCTGAGGCACAAAAAGCCTCCTCTGAAAGGTTCCAACATCCTCCCAACTCTATTGAATTAAAATGTGATCTTTCTAACAACCTTGCAGGTAGAAAAGAAGATGAGAGGCAGAATGACAATAAGAAGCTGACTGAGGAAGAAGTGGTTCCATGCAACCACCATGACAGAGGTTCGCATATTAGCCCGCCCAAGCGGAGGGGCGAATGTCCAACCTTTGATGTCAGGGAGTTACCTTTTCCTCAAAGATTTAAAAATGTCAAATTAGATGAACAGTTTCAAAAATTCTTAGAAATGTTTAAAAAGTTGTCTGTGAATATTCCATTGGTAGAAGTTTTGTATAATATGCCAAATTATGGAAAATTCATGAAGGAAATGCTTTCTAAAAAGAAAAGTTTGAAAAAATAAGTTTTTAATTTATCTGAGAGTAGCAGTACCATTATTTCTGGTAGGATACCCTCTAAGCAGAAAGATCCAGGGAGTTTTACTGTTCCCTGCACCATAGGAGAAGTATCTTTCGATAGGGCTTTATGTGATTTAGGAGCAAGTATAAATTTGATGCCCTACTCTGTGTACAGGAAGATTGGTTTATCAGGTATGACAGACACCGACGTCACTCTCCAGCTTGCTGACAAATCGATTACCCACCTGATGGGTGTTGTGGAGGACGTGTTGGTGAAAGTCAACAAATTCATCTTCCCCGTAGATTTCGTGGTACTGGACATGAAAGAGGACAAAGAGGTACCAATTATCTTAGGCAGACCTTTCCTAGCCACTGGTAAGGCTGAGATTAGCGTGCATACAGGTAAACTTACCTTGAACATTGATGATGAAAAAGTAGTGTTTAGTATTTTTGGCCAAGATGAACCTGTTTGTAGTATGCAATTCGGTGCGTGATTTCTTGCAGGGCCCGGAGGATGATGAAAATTTTTATTTTGAGCCTCCGTAAGCGAGCCGAGCCTAGTCTAGCTAAAGACGTTAAAGAAAGCGTTGCTTGGGAGGCAACCCAAGGATTAAAGTTTAGTTAGTTGTCTTTGCGGTAAATAATCTTCTTTGCTCCGTGATCCAATTTTGTTTTGCAGGATCACCTTAGCAAATCCAAAAATTCCACATTTCCCATTTTTCTTCGATTCAAAGGAAAAGGATGAAGCGCTCCTAGCTCAGGGAAGTCTCAGTATCTCTCTTTATGCTTTTTTGTTTTAAAACATTGGGGACAATGTTTAGTTTAAGTTTGGGGGGAGGCTTCCGCTGTGTTGAGCATATTTAAATTCTGTTGGATGCATGAATAGATAGCCATGATAGCCAAAGATGTGATTTTTGAAATTTTGGGAGAAAATGGTTTATATGTTGTGGAATCTGGGAGCACGGCAGAAATTGTGAAATTTTAAAATTTTTTGATACTTAGTTTTGATGTCTAAAGCATGCAATAGTCTTATCTAATGACGTCTTTGAAAATCTAGATTCTTATTATGGTTTTCAAAGTTGTTGTCACCCCGATAGGCTTAGTTTCTAATATTAGGAAGTTCATGCTTGATTGCTCTAAAGAACTAGGTAGGAAAAAAATGTTATGCCTGCTGAGAGAAAAGCAAAAGCAACAAAAGAAAATGTGAGAAAAAGAATATCTGTTGAAAAAGAATTTTTGCTTGCTCAAAAGGAAAAAGCCTAGGGGTAAAAAGAGCTACCTGCGGTGTGATCAGTTAGGCCAACCAGAGAATAAAATTCGGGTTAAGGGTCCCTGCACCGTAGTGTGAAAGCTAGTACCATTAGATATCAGAATGCAAGTTTGGGGGAGGAGCAAAAGAAAAAGAAAAGAAAAAGAAGAGAAAAAGAAAAATCATGTGAGAAGTCTGCTCCCCCATGAGAAAAGAAAAAGATGACAGGCACCCTAGGCCCCGTTTGATAACGTTCTCGTTTCCTGTTTCTCGTTTCTCGTTTCTTGTTTCCTGTTTCTTGTTTCTTGTTTTTTAAGAAGTAGAAACAGAAACATGTTTGATAACTATTTTTGTTCCTCGTTTCTCTGAAAAAAGAAATAGAAACACAAAATGTGTTTGATAACCGATTCTTGTTTCTTGTTTTTTTAGTTAAAATAAAATTTAGTACATATAATATAAAAATATATTAATTTTCAACGATTATTTTTTTATTTCTCCTTCTTTTTCCTCATCACTACCACCATTGTTACCGATCACCCGCCATCGTTGATCATCGGCCATCGCTACCGACCTTTGACCACTTAGCGAATGCAGACAGTCAATGGCGAAAGCTGGAAAAGTCGTCGGCGCGTGGTGGCGGTTGTCGAAAATAAGAAAAAAAGGAAAAGTTTCGGTCGACGACGATAGTGGCAGCCGGTAGTCGGAGGTCGACGGTGGCATCTGGTAGTCAGAGGTCGACTGTAGCAACTGGTCGACGGAGGTCAGTGGGGGTCAGTCGGAGAAGGCCGATCAGCGGAGGTCGACCACGACTGGTAGTCGGAGGTCGACGGAGATCGACGGTGCCTAGTAGTCAGAGGTCGACGATAGCTGTCGTTCAGCAGAGGTCGGTGGGGCCCGATAGTTAGAGGTTGACGGTAGCGGTTGCTCGACGGCGCCCGGTAGTCGGAGGTTGACAGTAGTCCGAGAACGACGGTGGCAGTCGGTCGACGAAGGTCGGTAGTCAGAGGTCGACGGTGGCGGTTGGTCGGTGGTGGTCGGTAGTCGAAGGTCAACGATGGCGATCGATCGACATATGTCGGTCAGTAGAGGTCAGCAATGCCCGATAGTCAGAGATCGACGGTGGCAGTAGTTCGATGGAGGTCGGCGGCTGTCGGTAGTTAGAGGTCGACAGTAGTGGCTGGTCGGCGGCGCCCAATAGTCTAAGGTCGATAGTAGCGGTCACTCGGCGGAGGTTGGTCAACAGGGGTCAACGACGCTCAGTAGACGGAGATCAACGATGGTGGTTGGTCGACGACGCCATGTAGTCGGAGGTTGACGATAACGATTTGTCGGTGGAAGCAGGTTAACAAAGCGGGGGTCGGCGGAATCGTCGACCAATGGTGGCTGATAGTCGACGGTAATTAGAGGTTGACGGCGCCTGGTAGTCAAAGGTCGATGGTGGCAGTCGTTCGACGGAGGTCGGTGATTGCCGGTAGTCAGAGGTCGACGGTAGTGGCTGGTAGGCGGCGCACGATAGTCTGAGGTTGACGGTAGCTGTGAGTCGGAGGAGGCTGGTCAGCGGGGTCGACGGCGGCCGGTAGTTGGTGGTCGATGGTGGCGGTCGTTCGATGGAGGTTGGCGGCTGCCGGTAGTCAGAAGTCGGCGGTAGTGGCAGGTCGGCGGCGTCTGGTAGTCTGAGGTCGACGGTAGCAGTCAGTCGGCGGAGGTCGATCAGTAGAGGTTGATAGCGGCCGGTTGTCAGAGGTCGACAGTAGCGGTCGACCGCAGCTGGTAGTTGGAGGTCGGCGACAACCGGTAGTCGGAGGTGCACGTTGGCAGTCGGTCGGCAGAAGTCGGAGGTGCACGGTTGGGTCAGTTGTGGCTGGTAGTGGGAGGTTGACGACGGCGGTCGGCGATGATCGTCAGTTGGAGGTGGACGGTGGCGGTCGGTCGGTGGAGGTCGATAACAGCCAGTAGTCGAAGGTCGGCAGTGGTGGTCGGTCAGCGGAGGTCGACAGCGGCCGGTAGTCGGAGGTCGACAATGGTGGCCAGTCGACGGAGGTCGACGACAACCAGTAGTCGAAGGTGGATGGTGGCGCTCAGTTAGCGGAGGTCGATGGCGGCCGGTCGTCGGAGGTTGACGATTGCGGTTGGTCGCGACAGGGTCGGAGGTGGACAGTGGCGGTTGGTCGGTAGAGGTCGACGACGGTCGGTTGTCGGAGGTCGACGGTAGCGATCGGTCGCTGGCGGTATTTGGAGGTCGACGATAACGGTTTGTCGGGAAGGCCGATAATCGAAGGTTGATAGTAGCGGACGACCGCAACCGGTAGTCGGAGGTCGACAATAGTGGTCGGTCGACAGAGGTCGGCGACGACCAGTAGTAGAAGGTAGTTTGTGGCAGTCGGTCAGTGGAGGTCGGCGTCGGCCGATAGTCGAAGTTCGACGGAGGCGGTCTGTCGGTGACAGCTGATAGTCGGAGGTTGACAGTGACGGCTGGTCGGCGACGATCCATAGTCAGATGTCAACGATGGTGGGCGGTAGTCTGAGATCGTGGAGGTGATAATAAAAGGAAAAAACGAAAGAAATAACACAAATAATAAAAAAAATGAAAGAGAAAGAAATAACGAAAAAATAAAAAAATAAAAAAGGAAAGAGAACGAAATAACGAAAAAAGATTAAAAAAAAAAGATGAGGAAGTGGTTAAAAAAATAGAGGAAGAGAAGAGATTGGTGTAGGAGTGGGAGGGAGAGATGGATACATGCATGAAAGATAGAGAAAAAAAAAACAGAAACAGAATTTGAGAAACAACATTTTGTAGTTTCTCAAATTTGGCCTCTTTTTTAGAAATGTTTCTAGAAATTTAGAAACAAGAAACATGAATGAGTTATCAAACAAGTCTGTTTCTTAAAAAAGGAGAAACGGGAACAAGAAACAGGAAACAGGAACGTTATCAAACGAGGCCCTAGTTTCTTTTTTTTGCATGATAGAAGGACTCCGAAGTATTAGGGGCTCTTAGCCAGTGTAGGGGGAAAACAAATGGAGAAAGCCATAAGACTAATCTAGGTTAGTAAAAGAATCAATAGATAAGTCTTGAGCATGCTATTCATTAATCTTAAGTTCAAACTAGTTTAAGATTTCTTCAAGAGTATGCGGTGCTTGCTTATTCCACTTGCATGTTTTCCATTTGATCCTAAGAATTCCAAAATCATTGAGGGTTGAGCGATTCTATTTCATGCATCTTTAGAATTTATTTTGCTCGGGACTAGCAAAAGCTTAAGTTTGGGGGTGTGATAGCGAGCAGAAATGTCGCTATTTTAGTCTCAATTTATTAAGCTTTTGGGTGCGTTAATCGTGTTTTTAATGAATATATTTAATGAATTTTGTTATTTGGTCCTTAGGAGCTAAGTTGGTGTTTTTGGAGAAAAAGAGCCAAAATTGAAGCAATTAAAAGCCCAAATCCTAGCTTGATGTAATTGGAAGCCCAAAGAAGCCAACTATAAAGAAAAGACCAAGAGAAATGAAGAAGAAGGCCCAAAAATCAGCCCAAAAGGAAGCTGAAAAATCTGGAAATTTGGACAGCGTCGAGACGCTAAGTAAGGCAGCGTCGCGATGCTGCCCTTTCGTGTTGCCCAAGCCGCGTGCGCAGCAGCGTCGCGACGCTTAGCAAGGCAGCGTCGCGACGCTACCCCTATTCCAGGCCTATAAAAAGGCACCCTTGGGTGCCTCATTCATCATCAATCAAATCATTCTTCAATCCTTTCTTTCCTTCCTTTGGCTCCTTGGGAGCCTCTCTCAAGGCTTTCTAGCCTTTTTGAGAGAATTCTTTAGTGGGAAATATTTTGGGGAATTTTTGGGAGCATCTAAAAGGCTCAAGGAGTAGTCAGCGGGGCTCCAAGCGTCAGCGAGGGGTTTTTCGACGGTCAATTCCTTTCCTTTTATGCTCTTTAATATGCTTTCCCTTGTAATTATTGTGGATATTATGTGTAGCTAAACCCCAATTTGGGGTCTTGAAATGAAATGATAGTCCAAATATTGTTATAATTCCTTGTCTCTTGCCCATGTCCTAATTATTTGTATGGATGTGCTTAATGCTTTACTCAATTTGGCCAATTGTGTAATGATTCGATTCTTAATGGAAACTCGACGGAGAGAAATTAGGATAGATCATAATCCATGCAACTAGTTTAATTACCCGTTGTGACACCGGGATTAGTTGATTAAACTTAGATTCCTAAAATGAATCAGAGCGTATTAATTAATGATTTTTAATAACGCTAAGGACACTTAGGTTGTTAAAATGAATTAATTACAATTAGGGGAAACCGACAGGAGAACCTATGTGATTAACGGAGATTCTAGGATTATAATTAGTTGGGCAATGAGATAGGATAATTATAGCAATTATTTAGCTAATCATTGATTTTCAAGACCCCTCTTCCCATTTAAAGAAAACTCTTTCTCCACATTTTATTTTTGATTGATGTTGCACGATTTTCCGCAAGCGCACGGGTCGTCACAAGTAATATAGTAATTTTGAGTATAGAGTATCGTCTCCACAGGGATTGGATTTATTCAATTAAGTACCATGAATAATCTTGCTTAACTTTATTTAGAGAACAAAATCTAATGCTGAAAAGAATAACAAAAAGCTAATCTAGAAAGCAAAAGATAAATGGTGACACAATTTGGAGGGATAATTCTAGAGTTGTTGATTTCATCAATTGGACCTTTAATGCTTAATCAATTAACCAATGTGGATTAACAAATCATTTGATTCATAAGTCTAAAAGCCTAATAACAAGGACTCTCCTGTCGGTCTCCTCCTATCTCATACCGTTCAATAAAGAATCTCCTTTCAGTCTCATCTTTATTTACTTAGTATGGCATTACGACCCTTCAATACAACCTCTAACGTTATTTATTTTGTCCCGTGTCACCCGGGTAAATAACCGTTAGTCATGCATTCAGTTCTAGTCTAAGCTTCTCTCCGTCGAGTTTCCACTTAGTAACGATTCATTTAATCAGTGATCAGTTGATTAAAAGCATTACGGACAAAATGCACAAATGAATAATAATGACAATTAAACCACATCAATTCATTAATTCAGCAGAGGTTCAACATCTAAATCAATCTCATAGAATTTAGGAATTTACTACTCATAATCACTAAAATTCAATAATTCCTAATCACAACAATTCTAGAAACTAAAACATAAAGGAAAAGGGAAGAGAAATGCTCATAAAAGTGTCGATCTCCTCGATCCCGCGCCGACCTCCTTCGATCCCGAGCTCCAAAGATCTTCAACAAAGCTCCAAAACTCTCCCAAAAATCCCAAATTTTAGTGTAAACTCTAGAATGGGGTGAAAACCCACAAATTGGCACACAATCTTCATTGCAAAAGGCTCCTTTTATAGGCTCCCAGCAGGCATAGCGTCGAGACGCTACAAGGAGAGCGTCGAGACGCTCTGACGTCATCTTTTCTTGGGCTCCAAGACGTCGCAGCGTCGAGACGCTACTTGGACAGCGTCGCGACGCTATCGCGATTCTGGATCTTTCCACGCAGCTGCCTAGCGTCGGGACGCTAGGCCCTGAATCTTCAATAAAGGCCCGATTTTGACTCCATTTTTGGGCCTCCAACTTTCTTTTGGCCCAAATACTTCTTGTAATGGATTTTGGGCACTTTTCTTGACCCAAATTGATACTTTAAGACTTGAAATTCATGAATTTGGGCTTCTAATTCATTCTTCTTAGCTTTTTTGACTCGGAACTTCAATGGAATTCTCCAAATTGCTCAAAAAGCCTCCAAAATCATCTAAATTCTCTCAAAATTCCGGTTTTGCTTCCTTGACTCGGTTTTCTGAAATTCAACATAAAAATACATTAAAGCTCACAATTTATGCACAAAACTAGCTAAAATTAATAGGAAAATGATGACATTTTTGCATGCCATCAATTGATCAATTTGTTTTCATTAATCATCTTGAATTTAATTCTTTTTATTGCATGAAGTGGTCCCTAAATATTATTTCGCCTAAGTATTTTCAGTGCTCAAGAAAATTTTAATTATTTGCTTAAGTTTCGCTTCGCCTCCCTGTGGATTCGATACTCGGTATTACTACCGTTTTATATTACTTGTCACGACCCGTGCGCTTGCGGATAATCGTTCACACACCAACAGGGTCGAATGGGCCATGACTGGAGCAGAGGTGGTGAGATTCAGGACCACTGATTTGTTTGTTGACTACAGAGCGTGGCACACTTTCCTCTGGTTCAAGTTGATGCATGTGGCGCATCTAAGCGACGTTACCAAGAGTCGTGCTATTCTTCTATTCGCTATCGCCACAGGTCGTTCGGTGAATGTTGGGCAGGTTATTAATCAGTCTATGCGCCACATCCACCGACGTAGCACGACAGTAGAGCTCAGGCATCCATCATTGATCACTGCCTTATGCCGAGCCGCTGGTGTCGTGTGGGACGCCCAGGAGAAGTTGATCCACCCCGGGACGATCATAGACAAGAATTTCATCAGTCGCTACCAAGGGCCTGGACCACAGGGTGCCCAGCCAGTCTTCCCCATCCGCGCAGAGCCAGAGCATCATGAGCATCCTGCAGAGCCTGAGCAGGAGGCTCCGCATCCCACCATCGAGGAGCAGCTGCGCATGGAGCTCCAGAGTCAGCAGCGCGAGCACCAGAGAGAGAGGCGTAGAGATCGTCTTCATTTCATCTACACGACGAACATGCATGCCCACACTTATCAGTGTCAGGTGGCTATTAGTACGGGTCAGCCTTTACTGCCACCTTTACCACCGTACGAGTCGCCTGAGGACGAGGACGAGTGACGCTTTGTTGCCTTCCCTCTCTACACGGTTGTTTCTTTCCCCTTCATTTCTATTTTTCATTGTATTTGTTCTTATATTGGTTTGTATATCTTATTATTTTACATTGAGGACAATGTAATTTTTAAGTTTGGGGGTGGAAAGTATTTACTTTTACTTTTGGTCTATAATTATTTGATATATTTCCTTTGACCATTTTTGAATTATCAGGTGGTTTATTATGATTATACTCAGGGTATCATGATTAGTTCAAATTTTTATTTCCATTGAGATCTGGGTTGAATGTATATCTGTCTGAGTTGTTTGTCTTTGAGTGTGTTGTTTTGATTATGACAGCCGATGAGGATACCTAATTTCAGAAAACAGGTAAGTTATTATGTGCATCAATAATTAAAGACAGAACTCAAGACAGGTTGATTTTATTTCATGAATCTTTTGCACCATTTGAGCACGTAGTCTCCTGTCTTAGTTTGGCGAGCTTAGAATAGAGTTATGTGATCTAGATCTTGTTGTCACCTCGAAATGTTTAGGGACTGATTTAATGGTTAAACTGCATGATAGTTAGTAATGTTACACTTAGGAGAAAATGATGCCATATCTTGCATGTTAGTGAAAAGAAAAAAAAAACAAAATGATGAATGAATGAAAGAAAAGAGAAAAATGATTAGTTGAATAAGGAAAAAATTGAATTAAGGTCAAAAAGAGCTACCCCTGTTGTGATCAGTTAGGCCAACCAGAGAAAACTCAAGTTAAGGGTCCCTGCAATAGGTGTGTGAAAGCTAGTGACCACCACTGTTGATTATGAAAAAACTCAAAGTTTGGGGGTTGTATACCCCATTTAGGCACCCTAGTGGCATATTACCATCTTGAGTGTGGAGAGGCTTGATGATTGGGACTTAGGACCAGAGTAGGGGAAAAACGAGCGAAGGGCTGCATAAAACTGTTCCGGGCTTAAAGGACTGAGATAGGGAGGACTAGTCACACACACACGTGAGAGATGAATGAAATAAATGAGGCTTACCATGACGAATGTGTTTAATCATTAATGTTTCAGTGTGATTTATCTGTGATTTGGTATTCTTGAGGCAAGAGTCATTAGCAACACTTCCTCAAGTATTTTTGTAGACAAATCATTTTTTTATTCTTACTTTGCTTGATTCTTACTTTGCTCGGGACTAGCAAATGCTTAAGTTTGGGGGTATTTGATAGCGCAATTTATTGTGCTATATTTTATATGATTTTATCGTTAGTCTTGAGTATTATTTGGGCATTTTTATCTATATTTGTTTTTGTTTTGTAGGAATCAAGTATTTCAATGGAATTCGACAATTTTGAGCATTACCGATGAATCAGGAGCCAAAGAATAAGTTCGGGCCAAGAAAAGAAGCTAAGGAAATGAAATTAAAGGCCTAGCGTTGAGACGCTAGCCCTTGGAGCGTCTCAACGCTGGGCACAAGTTAGGAGGCGCGCGCATACGAGGCAGCGTCTCGACGCTACCTCCACAGCGTCTTGACGCTGCGAGACTTTCCGCATTTACTAGGGCGCGCATTGACATAGCGCCGAGACGCTATGTCAACAGCGTCGAGACGCTGTCACGCAGAATCGACAGTATATAAAGAAAACGATGCTTTCAGATTTAGGGAACCACTTTGGAGAGAGAAAGACGACTTCTAGAGAGAGAAAACGCACAGAATTGGGCAGAAACTTTGGGAGCTTGATTTCGGGAGCTTGGATCGAGAGGTTCGTGACGGGAACGCACGGGAATCACGGCCAACGAGTTTTAATCTTTCTCCCTTGTTCTTGTATTGATTTTTATGATGTATTGGACTGATTTAAACTGTATTTTAGAGACCATGAGTAGCTAGATTTCGTTTCTTAGGGGCTTGATGTAGCCATTAGTTTGTATGGATTAATTTACGGCTTTTTAGGACGTTTCGTAACGTGGTTTATTTATGCAATCGTATGCTTAATGCTTATAATCCCTTGATCACGGATTGTATGTTTTTGTTTCTGAACTAATTGCTCGGGAGAGGGTAGTTTAGATTAGACCATTAATTGCATAGCTTAGGTAATTCGTTAATCGGGAGATTCGGGATTGCTTGAGAAACCGTCATGAGGATTGTTCTTTCTTATGCTTATTGTTGAAATTAGATAGGGATATCAATTTCTTAATTTGCATAAATGATTAATTGTACTCGGGAGAGGCTTTTAATTATTCATGATCCTTGGTTTATGAACGTGTTACGAATTTGTTCTTAATTATTCGTTAAATTAATTCATGCATCTAATAGGTGAAATCAATTCCCTAAGGCCTCCATTGAGTTTCCATATTTTATTGCTTTGAGTAGTTTTCATTAATTTGCATATCTCTCGTTTATTTTCTCTAAATAAAATTGAGCAAATATATCTTTAATAATTAGGGGAACTAGAAAACCAATCCAGAGGACGACATTCGATTTTAAATCACTATATTATAACTTGGGCCCGTACACTTGCGGTTAGCAATTTGCGTATCAAGTTTTTGGCGTCGTTGCCGGGGATTGGCAATTATTTAGCTCGCTTAATATTTTGGGGAATTTGCTTGGTCTTACTTTAGAGTGTATTTTATTGCATTTGTCTTATTTGTCTCTTTATTCTTTATTTTTTGTTGTTTTTTTTTTTTTTTTGATTTTGTTTTCTTATTTAATTTTAGGTTGTAGTTGTGTATGCGAAAGGATAAGGACGCTCTGTTAGTGCCCTTTGATTTTGAAATCGAAAAGACTTGCAAAAAGAATAGGAAGGAGAAAAGGGAAAAACTTGCAGCGATGGCCAATCCAATTCCACAAGATGAGCATAAGCCGATACGGGACTATTTTCAGCCTACTTTTCCTGATCAACAATCTGGGATAGTCTACGCATCGATTAATGCAAATAATTTCGAGCTTAAAACTAGCCTCATCCATATGGCTAGAGATAGTGCATTTAGAGGATTCTCCTCTGAGGATCCTAATTCTCATCTGAAATCTTTTCTCGATATTTGTGGTACTGTGAAGTTGAATGGTGTTACTGAAGATGCCATACACTTACGATTGTTTCCTTTTTCTTTGCAGGACAAAGCTAGAGACTGGCTCCAATCACTTCCACCTGGGAGCATTACTACGTGGGATGCGTTGGTTCAGGCGTTTCTTGCCAAATATTTCCCACCTGCAAAGACAGCTAAGTTGAGGACTGAAATTGGAACTTTTAAGCAAAAAGATGATGAACAATTGTTTGAAGCTTGGGAGCGCTACCAGGAATTACTGAGGAAGTGCCCACAGCATGGCTATCCTGACTGGTTACAAATTCAATTATTTTATAATGGTCTGAATGGTACTACTAAAACTATTTTGGATGCAGCTGCATGAGGCACTTTACTTTCTAAAACTATGGAAAGTGCTCGTACTTTGCTAGAAGACATGGCCACGAACAGTTATTAGTGGCCTTCTGAGCGTTCATCGTCTAGAACTGTAGCTGGGATTCATGAGATAGATAATGTCTCAGCTTTACAAGCTCAAATGCACTCTTTGGCTAATGCTTTTATGAAATTCTCTGTTACAGGGAATTCACAATCCATTGAGTCAGTTGCAGCAGCTGAGGCATCCCAATTCTACGATGGTTCAAACATAGAGCAGGCACAGTATGTGAACAACAGAAATTCTGGCTTTAGAGGTAACCAAAATTCTTTACCTACTCATTATCATCCAGGGCTTAGAAATCATGAAAATTTTTCCTATGCCAATAATAAAAATGTCTTGCAACCACCTCCTGGATTTATGTCTGCACCTGCACCACAAGAAAAGAAATCTTCTTTAGAGGACTTAGTTGGTCAGTTTATTAATGAGTCTAGGTCTAGGACTAATAAGATTGAAAACATGTTAGACACTGTTAGTAGCATTGTTAATAGTCATGGGACTACCATTAAAAACATGGAGGTTCAGATTAGTCAAATTGCATCCTCCTTGAATGTCATGCAAAAAGGTAAGTTTCCTAGTGACACTGAGGTAAACCCCCGAGAGCACTGTAAAGCTATTACTTTGAGGAGTGGAAAGCAGCTTGAGGTTCCAGAAAAGCAGCCTGTTGAGGATCCTATCATCAGTGAGGAAAAGGAGATTGAAGCACAGACTGAAAAGGGAGCAGCATCGACTTCGAAGATTGAAAAGTCTACTAGTTCTATTCTTCCTACTCATTCTACTTTTATTCCTTATCCTCAACGTTTTCAACAGAAAAAGATTGATGCTCAGTTTGCTAAATTTCTGGATATTTTTAAGAAACTCCATATTAACATTCCTTTTGCAGATGCTTTAGAACAGATGTCTAACTATGTTAAATTCATGAAGGAAATAATGACCAAAAAGAGGAAGTTAGAGGCTTATGAAACTGTGAATCTCACTGAGGAGTGTAGTGCTATATTACAGAGAAAGTTGCCCCAGAAACTGAAAAACGGGATATATGGCTAAAATACACAAGGGCATTGGTGTAATTCCATGTAAATACACAAGAAAAAAAGAGTAGACGATAAAACGGGATGACGATAAAACAGCAGGTGGTGTAATTCCATGTAAATATGTTTTAGCTAATTTTCAAATCCCACCTATTTATTTTAGCCATATATCTCGTTGCTCCAAAAAGATAAACATCTTTGGAAAAAGTCAAAATGTTCCTACCCTAGTGGTAATTGATATGTATCTATGACCAAGAGATCAAGGGTTCGAATCTCTCCACTCTCAAATGTCATTGAAAACTCTAAAAAGTGAAAAGAAAAAATATCTCTGAAAAAAAATACATATTTGCAAATATCCATTAAGCACCCCTTCATATATACCCTTCTCAAGAGTTATAAATCAAAATAACCTCAAATAATATTGTTAGTTTTCACTATTGGTTCCATAATCAAAATTGGCTCAAATTGACAATAATCTCTATGCTTACTTTGGCTAATTATCTTTTCATATACATGATTCGGTATTAAAAAAATTAATATAAAATTACATCTAAACGTGATTATTATAATTGCTCGAAGAAAGTTTTTAAAAGAATTGTTAAATGTCCCCAATAATGAAAAGTTCATGTACTTTCAATGATCATAAAATTAGTCCCTAGTGTTAATTTATGGTGGACCTTTTTACGAAAATATATATAGTTTCTATTAACCTTATCTATAAGGTTTGGAAACACATTGACAAATATTTTCTTGCATGAAAAAATTATTATTATTGAATCAATTTCGATTAAAAGAATAAATAACTTCAAAAACTAATTTTAAGATTTGTTCATTTGAAAATAAATGAATTAAAATAGAATTAAATCAAAGTACATAATGGAAATGATATTTTTTTTTATATTTTTTTTTCCCAAATTGAAATGCATGGTTGAATGGAAGGGTTGATGCTGAAACTTTCGCATTTCAAACTTCAGAGATCACACCAGGTGCCAGGTTGTGGCCGGCATTTCTCTTTTGAAATAAATAAATAATTATTCTTTTTTTTTTTTTTTTGAGTACATCAACATTTGGGGGTGGGGGAAAACCTCTCATCTCATGGTTGAGGGTACATGCCAATTACCGCTGAGCTAAGTTTGCTTTGGCTATTTTTATTTTTATTTTTATCTTCTTAAAAAAATATTTCTTTTTATATCTTTTGAAGAGATATAATTATTCTTTTATTATGAAAAGGCTTTGCAATTTTAAGATTGCTTTTGAAGTCTGAGCAGTTTGACCTGAGACATTCAGGAAGGTGAAAATACATGTATATATAAGTAACAACTAATTTCAAAAAAAAAAAAAAAAAAAAAAAAAAAAAAAAAAAAAAAAGTAACAACTGACCTCTGACGGCGTCGCTTTGGCTTTTAAAAAATCAAAAGTATAGTTTAAAATTAATAAAATGATGGAATAAAATTAGCTGCCTTTTGAAATTGACAATTTCTAGTCCTTAATTTTCTTTTTAAAAAAAATCTAGTCTTTAATTTCAGCAAGAATCATGAAATATTTAAATGATCATTCAATGTTGCCCTAGTCTTTGCCTAATTTGCTTTCGTAAACTATCTCACTGATTTTAAATACATTAAATTTATCCTAGATTAGGACCAAACATTGTTTTTTTAGATGATTTATAAGTTACAAGTTTAGATGATATATACATTTATATCCTTTATATATATATATATATACATACATGTTATGTTGAATTCTCCTCTATTATTAGTATGATAACAGAGATTATAATAATTAATCTAAACATAATTCAAAGGTTAACGTCAAAAACGTCAATTCTTCTAAAAATAGAAAGTTAAAAAACATCAATAAGCTTTTTTTTTTAAATCAAAGCTTTATATTTCACTCCACTAATTATGGTAACATATACTCTTTACAAAACAATTTTAAGGTCCGTTTGGAATACATTTTAATTTAAATGTTTTTCAAGAATGTATTTTTTTTAAATTAAAAAAAAAAACATTTTGTATAAAAATTGTTTAGAATTTAAACACTTATATGTTTGGTTGTATTTCTTCACAAATGTTTTTATACACAAGTTATTGGATGCTTAAAAAGTCTTTTAAAAAAAGTTGGTTTAAAATGTTTCTCTCAAGATGGTTTATTTATCAATCTCATTTTCTCATAAGTCATTTTTAGTGGTTGCCAAACACTATAAATTTTTTCAAAATATTTTTTTTTTCAAAATTAAACACTTTAAAAAGTCAAACCAAACACACTCTTAATATCTAAAAATACACACATCCAAATTTGATCCGTATATTCAAATAAATAGTAGATCATAAAATTAAAGGAATTGGTTGACACTGTCTCTCGATGACAATTCATTATATTATATTAGAAATGTGGGTAGCACCTAATAAAGGATGACATTAAAAAATATGTAGTAAGGAGGACTAAGGACTATATCATATATTTTATGTTTGAATAAAAGATCGGTCCATCAATCAGAATTTCACTTTCAATAACTTATGGTATAAATATAGAGAAATTTTGGTAGATAGACCGTTTTGGAGACATATTTTCACTCCAAAATTTTCGATATTTACAAGATTAGATTTTCGGATATATTTTCTTACCTTTATACCCTTGTTCTTATCATGTATTCTCAAATAATATTAAAAATGATAATAATATATTCCATAGATAGCCAACCGAATATGCTTCGGAAAGTTAGTTTTCACCAAATTCCCTAAATTAAGGAATGTTCATTCCCATATCTCCTTCATTCCCCGTATGTCCTTCGTTATGTCCTCCGTTTTGGTTTTATTTCCAGCCTCGTCCCATTTATTTTCTTCTTTTTTTGGCAGAATTTTCTTTCACTTTCGGTTGCCCATTATCGATGGTTTTCATATTTTTTCCCTCCTCTGTTTCTGTGGTTTCGGACTGCATTCTGTTCATCGGAACTTTGCTTGTTCGTGGTATTTTTTCCAGTGGTTTCCCTGTTGTATTTATGTTTTTTCTGTAGGTTTCCGGCAATTTGTATTCAGTTTTTACGTTCCGTTTTCCAGTTGTTTGAACATGGGTACGTTTTCAGTTTTTATATTTTATATATTCCAGGAGACATATCGTTTTAGTCAATGTAAGTTTCGTATACAGTACACATTATAAACACGTTTTTATATTTTAGTTTTAGTCAAGGTAAGTTTTGTATATATTTCGTACACATTATAAACATTTTCTTATAGTACATTTTCAATTTTAATATTTAATATATTCCAAGGGATATCTCATTTCAGTCAATATAATAATTAAAAAATAATAATAATAAGGGAACGTTTCCTTTCAAATATGATTTTTAAGGATGGATTTTTTTAAAAAAAATCTCTCTCCTCATAACCGCACATCAAAAAAAGGAAACTCTCCAACTTGTACCCAAAAAGAAATTGTGCGTGATATTTTTTTTAAAAAAAACTTCCTCACTCCTCATAACCACACCTCAAAAAAAGAAAACATATCTCCTTCTAATCGTGCAAATCACAAGGCAAACGATATTATTTTATATATAAAATATTGAATAATTATAAAGTACAGGGTTTATAATATATATATATATATATATATGAACTGGTATATATATGTATCGTCCGTTATACAGTATATTTCTATTCATTATTAATTATCCCTAAATTTATATATAATATACTTAGAAATGATATAAATATACAGGACTATCACTCAATTGATTGTAGAAGGTAATAATTCTCCAAATAATAAATATATATCATGCATTATAATATATAAGCAATATACATAATCTATTATGTATTATATATTCATCATTGTGTATTCAATTTATAAGTAAAACGCCAAAATGATAAATATATACCAGACTGTATATTGTATCGTAAATATATACTTATAATTATATTATATAAACCTTATATACTTATAATTATATTATATAAACCTTATTATTTTTTATAGGTAATAAATTGTGGGTTTTTTTTCGTTCACTCTCTCTCATACCAAAAATCATGGATTTTTTCCCGATTGCACGCCCTTTCCTTCTTCGTTCACTCTCTCTCACCCACGGTTTGGAAAATGCAATTTGAAAGGAAACAGTTTGTTTCCTTTTTTGGTTTTATTTTATTTATTATTTTTTTAAATAGTCAGTGGTGTATACGAGGACTGAATCGTAAAAGGACCATGATTTTTATGAAAAAAAAATTGAGTCATTAGGCCTTTTGTGTAAAAAATGGAAAACTTGGACATTTATGTAATATAGGGTCCATATTTGGACTATCTATGTACTTTTCCCATAAATATATGTTTTCACTATTAATTTAATTGTGAAAGGAAAGCCCAAAACTCGTTGATCGAAGAAACAAAAGTTCACCATTTGATTTCAAAAAGACCCATTTAAAAAGAACATTTCTTTGATATCAATTTAAATTTACCTCGTTTAAATTTTAAATCTATTAATTTAAATTATAAATATGGTCTCTATTGATTGAAAAAAAAAATGTTAGAATTTAACCAATATGATTTTAAAATTAAAATTTCATCTCTATGGTTTCATAAAACTTCATTATATAGTTTGTGTATTTAATCAATTAAAATTTTGTCTGAATCCTATACATACTCAATCGATTAGTGATTTTTAACATACAGGTATTCAATCTATCAATAACTTCTAACCATATAAACTATTTAGTGATATTTATCAAACCATAAAAACAAATTTCTAATTTTAAATCTATAGGAATCAAATTCTAACTTTCTCTAAAATACTTGGATAAAATTTATAATTTAACTAAAAATTCACAGGTTGAAAGATTTTAAACATGGTGCAAAATTACGTCGATCAAGTAGGGGTGTTCATCGATCGGTCAGTGTCGGTTTTGGGGGTAAAACCGACGCTGAACAGATCGGTCGATTTCCAAAAAAAATGAAAACCGACCACATGTAGTAGCCAGCCAATCGACCGATCGATCAGCTTGGTGTAAATATATATATTTTTTAAATTTTTAATTTTTTAATTTTTTAATACTTTTTTATTTTTAATATTATTTATTATTTATCTTTTTAATTAATTCTCAGTAACATAGCAGCAAGTCTTTTCTTCATACTTTAATTAAAGAATGCAGTGCTCTTCAAAAAAACAATAAAAAAAAAAATTAAAGAATGCAGTGGGCACGGTTTTTTGATAATTTAATTAAATTTTATATTTTTTATTTATTATATTGTCGACCGGTCGGTCGATTTATTGCATAATTAGCAAACCGACTGACCAACCGATGGTTTTATCATTTGGTAAAACTGACTCCTACGTCAAAAAACCGATTGACCGCCGTCGATTCGATTGAATCGATTTTCAGTCTATATTTCAACACCCCTACGACAAAGTCTTGGAAAAATAAACTAATTGGAAAGACAATATTAAATATTGTTTTTTCTTTTTATTTATTTATTTTAGGATAATTGTAATGGGTGGCAACATGAAGGTAAATAATTACAAATATAGCAATTTTTAAAAATATTTGCAAATATGGCAAATTTTTTGAATTAATTTTTTATATTCCTAAATTGCCCCTGTGTGCCCATCTTCTTCCTCGTCAGTTTTTTTTTTTTTTATTGATAGAAAGTCTTTTTATTACTGATAGATTCTATCAGTGGTAGAAAAAATTTCTATCAGTGATAGAAAGTTTCTATCACTGATAGAATAAAGTTTCTATCAGTGATATTTCTATCACTGATAGATTCTATCAGTGGTAGAAAAATTTTCTATCGGCGATAGAAAGTTTCTATCACTAATATTTCTATGACTGATAGATTCTATTAGTGGTAGAAAAATTTTCTATCAGTGATAGAATAAAAGATTTCTATCACTAATAGAAACTTTTTCTATCAATGATAAAAGATTTCTATCACTGATAGGTTCTATCAGAGATAAAAAAAACTTTTTATAGAAAATCATAGAAAAACTTTTAAAAAATATTTCAATCCCTAATCACCCATAAAAATCTTTCTATCTCCGATAGAAATCTTTCTATCACCGATATAATCTATAAGTGATAGAAAAGCTTTCTATCCGTGATAAAAGATTTCTATCACTGATAGAAATTTTTACTATTCTATTAGTGATAGAAAGATATTGATAGAAAATCTTTCAATCCCTGATAGAACCTATCAGTGATAGAAATCTTCTATCACTTATAGAAATTTTTTCTATGAGTGATAGAAAAAATTTCTATCATTCATAGAAAATCTTTCTGTGAGTGATAGAAAAACTTTCTATCATTCATAGAAAATCTTTCTGTGAGTGATAGAAAAACTTTCTATCTCTATCACTGAGACTGATAGAAAAACTTTTTGTGAGTTATAGAAAATCTTTCTATCACTGATACTTTTCTATCAGTGATAGAAGATCTTTTGTTTCTATCAGCGATGGTGATACATGGTGAAATCGAGCATTGAAAAATAAAGCAAAAACGAACGATTATAGAAATCAAACACTGAAAAGCAAAAACTAAACACTGATAGAAAACCAAATAACAACAACCAAACACTGATAGAACACCGAACAAGTGATAGAAAAATATCTATCACCGATAGAATCTATCAGTAGTAGAAAAATTTTCTATCATATGATAGAATCTATCAGTGAAAGAAAATTTCTATCACTGATAGAAAATCTTTCTATCAGTGATAAGAAAATTTCTATCACTGATAGAAAATCTTTCTATCACTGATAGAATCTATCAGTGATAGAAAAACTTTCTATCAGTGAAAGAAAATCTAGAGGGGTATTTTAGTAAATGCAACACACAAACTATTAGATTTTGCCATTTTTGCAATTTTTTTTGTGGGTTGCTAGATTTGCAATTATTTTGGCCCATATTGCTATCTTTGCAACCAGCCCTTTATTTTATTATTATTATTATTATTATTATTATTATTTGAAAAGACAATGGCATTCCAACGGCAAAGTTTTTTCTTTTTAATTAAGTTGTTGAATCTTGAAGATCTTTTATTTTATAATTTGTCAATGTTGTGGACAACCCTCCCCCCATATCAAGCCCTTTGAATACCGCAACTAATTAAAAATTAAATCATCACCCTCACGCTATTGGACAGTTCAATTTTTAATAATATTAATACTTTCCCAAATCCCATTTAATCATTTATTTCAATTTCCACCCCCAAATATTTGACTAAGTCGCTTTTAATTAAATCTTCACGGGCTATGCAAATAAAATTGTATTTTATTTATTCTTGTCAAAAGAAAATTGTATTTTATTGTGCAAGGGTGTCTCTTAGATCTAATCATAGGTATTTTCAAAAGGTAAATGTTAATTGAATTCCTTAATTTATAAATAGCTGGAATCCTTAGTTTACCATTGCACACGATTTACATATTATATTATTTTTATAAGCTGCAAAATAGAATAATAAATAAGAAAACAAAATTTATGATAGAACTATATTATCTGAATGTATTAATATCCAACTATGCTCTTCTTTAATTTTACACAACATAATTTCTTAATTTTGATGGTTATGTATAATCTTGTAAAATTTATTTTCATCTACACTTTTATCGTATTTTGAGTTTTTTTTTTAAGAATATTACATTAAACGTGGATAGAATTATATTTTCAAACGTCGATATCAACTATTTGAGCGTCTAAAAAAATACAATATTATAATTAAAAAATCTCAATAGAACTCCTATGTTTTAATTTTATTATACTTTTATTTCACATGTTAACAGTACATATATATAAACAACACCAATGAGATTGTGATCAACTAGACTTACTATTTCTACTTCGTACATATTACAATGGAGTTCGTTGGACTAGGGCTCATAAAATTAAATCTTCCATTAAACTTTTTAAAAAAATATATGAAGAGGATATATATTTTTATTGTTTTTAAAAGTTATTTTTATTAATGTATATGATTTTGAATTCTTCTTACTTTAATTCACCTAGAAAACATCAAACTATTAGAATATCACATTTGTATGTCAATTTAGTCGTCTTTGAGATATGGAAATAATAGTTTAAATTCATAATTTTGTTGCCGCCAAATTATTTAGGAAGAGACCAAGGGGAAAAAATATATCATCCAATTTTAATTTACAATATATTAGTAGGTAATTAGATCGACAAAGAAGCCTATATTAGACAATGGAATGTATTATGAATGGCAATAAAGGAAAATATAAAGAGTTTTCCTCTCAAACCCTTTTATATTATACATGGTATACATATAAATATAAATAATTAAATTGATTATAAATATTTATATATATATTTTATTCATCTATTGGAAACCCACAGATGGAACATTTCTAAATTGTAAAAATTAATTATGCAAATCGTACTAATTCAATATTGAATAAATTATTAAAATAACTCAACGACTGATACAAGAAGTTATAAAATTTTAATTAAATGAAAATTTTCTAATCACAGTCAATCGAGAAATGTCACCGTTGATATATATATATATATATATATATATATATATTTAATCCAACCATGTCCAGTGTGAAGTTTCGAATTTTTTTTAAATTGAGTTTAAGTTGGTTCCTTAATTTATTTTATTAACCAATGTAGATAAAAGATGTTTTTTTTTAAAAAAAATTTAATCTGCATTAAATTACGAGTTTAGTCTATAATCTTTTAGGTTTGTGTCTATTTAATCTTTACTTCAAAAAAAATTGTCTATAATGGGTCACTGAAATTTTAGATTTATATTTATTTAATCCATGAACTATAGAAAATGTCTAATTAAGCTCTTAAACTTTCAATTTTATGTCTAATAAGTCATTGACCTAATTGACATTTTTAAAATTTAGAGACCTATTATATACAAAATTAAAAGTTTAAAAACTTTGAATATGTCAAGGATCTATCAGACACAAGATTAAAAGTTCTGAGACCTAACAATTAGATACAAAATTGAAAGTTCGAAAACTTATTAGACGATTTTTAAAATTCAAATAGCAAATTGAGACCCGCCTAAACTTATATTTTAACCTTTAACCTGATCCTCTTCGATTTCAATTTCGAATACTTTTCTTTTTATGCATAAATGCCCTACACGCCATACATATTACATACAAGACGCCCGAGTACGGCAAGTTTCAACAATAAGGTGTTGAGTTATACTTGTGACAATGACTTTTTTTTAAGGGACTTTTAAAAAGATAATGATAAATTTTAAATTGTCCTATTGCATGGATTTAAGTTTGTAAAAATGCTTTTCAAAATATATAAAACTACAGTACTTTTTCATTGAGTTCTTGTTTGTTTCAATGTGACAAAAGATGTGGTATCCTTTTAATAGTTATTTTATATATCACTTTTTGGTTCAATTTTCTCTTATGAAAACAATTTCGAAATTTTAGTCCACTTTTAAAAAGTAAAAAAAAAAAAAAGTTTTTTTTTTAGACAAAGAAAACAAAAGTTTTGAGAGCTGTATATGTAATTTTATATTTTATAATATTTAAAAGGTATTTAAAAATTATGTTATGATTTAAAACAAAATAACAACTATATTTTTCAAAAATAAAATTACCATAAAATTCTGTCGTCGATTTATTGCTAATAAATAAATTGCATTGTGTATAACTAACTTGAATGGTACGAAATAGAAAAATTTATAATTTTTCATGAAAAATTTAATAATAAAAAGTTCGAGTTATATAGACCTCAACTTAACTTGCATAGGTGATCTCAAAAAAAAAATAAAATAAAATAAAAAATCATTGGTCAGAGTGAGTATAATTATGTGGTAATTGATATATGGTCCTCTCTACCAAAAGGTCAAAAGTTCGAATCTCTCACTCGTAATTGTTATTGAATTTTTTTAATTAAAAAAAACCTTTAACTTTTTTTTTCTTTTTTAGTTCTACAAATATGGGGATTCGAACCTCTAACCTCTTGGTCGATAATACATGTTAATTATTGTTAAACTATGTTTATGTTCACAGAAAAAAAAAAAAAAAAAATCACTTAACTTGCACAGTGTGAAAGAGGATTCGGATTCAATATATGATAATGTGGTAATAAATTAAATAAATAAATACTCCAAAACCCAGTATTTTGCTCAACTAACATATCGATAAAAATTGATGGCATATTATTTGAATTGAATGCCCTTAGTCACCTAATAGAAGCAAACAAAAATAATTGAAAATTGGATTTTATTTGTTTTGTTTAATATTAGTTGCTTTGGACGTTACAAAAAATTCAAAAACAATTTTGATGAACATAAAGTCAGGTGACGCTCGTTTACCTAACATTTAATTTATTGTCCAATGGCTTCATCCCACAAAATTGCCAAACTAGCAAAACATAAGGCAACTAAGTCAAATGTAAAAGACCAGAGTGAACATAGCTCACCCGTCAAAAAATTAAATCCCTACATCCTTGTTGAACTCAAAAAAAAAAAAAAAAAAAAAGATTACAATGAAAATTTAACTTCTAAGATGTGTATTATCAGAAAATTTGTGTTTTTTCTATATAATTATTGATGACATGTGATATTTTATAGTTTGTTAGTAACTTACTTGCTTCTTTTTTTTTTTCATAAGTTGGATTGAGAATTGAATTTTTGATTTAGTATCTGTCTTTTTTTACAGGTTTTGTTGTTGCGATCATCAATTTAAAGCGAGTAATTATTTTGTTTGTCTATTTTAATATATGTAACTAACCAATTCAAATATCTTCTAAAAAAAATATCAAATATCATGATTACGACTTTTTTTATTATAGGTCCCGTCCTGGAGGTGGTTGGACCGAACTCCCTGTAAGGATGACTTAGGGTGAAAGTGAGTGAGGAGTTTGGAGGCTAGCTGGATTGCAGATAAAGTCATGTGGTTGTCTTCATGGATCAGGACTTGCGCTTCGTGTGGGGAAGAATGCTGCACAAGGGGTGGTGATTTTGGTTTATTTTTTAGTAGGCCCTCCGTGTGTGTGGAAGGTGGAGCTTATATTTGATTTTCCTTTGTGTTGTTTTCTGTGCGGCCCTTTTGGCTTGATGAAAGGTTCTGATGATAAAAAAAAAATCCCTATTTTACCATCTTGTTTTTCCAAAAAGAAAATTGTGACTATTTTTTTTTAAGAGACAATTACATCATTCATGTTTGGAATTTTCAGAATTTAAAATAATGTTTTTTTTCTATATATTGAACATTTTCCTTAAAAAAAATGAAATGCCTTTTATTTCATATGACATTTGTTCTAGCACACATTATCAAAGTTTTTTTTTTTTTTTTTTTTTTACAACATGTGGAAATGGAAAGATTCGAAACACAAACTTTTATGTCATCCGTACAAACCTTATGTCAGTGTGTTATGTTCATGTTGACACACATTATTAGAGTTATATTGATTTATTTTGCACTTTATTTACTTTCTTCCATTGTCATTAGTGTTTTGGGATGAGTTGGATAATGACTATAGGTGCTATAAAGAACATTGATATATATATACACCATACATACATATCCATGTCTATATTATATTAAAAATTAATGATTTCTAAAAAAAATTAGATCAAGATTTTTTTTGACAGAATAAATCATCCATTAAACTATCAAAAAAATTTAGATCAAGATACCTCTTCAAATTTTAGTTAATTATATAAATCAAATCTTATACTGGATTATAATTTGATTTAATTTCAAATTCAAACACAATAATGAGATAATGTCATTCATAGTGAATTTGAATCAAAATTTTTAATTGATAAACATTCAATTGAATATTTAAAGTCAAAACTAGAATTTAATCTAAATTCCTCATCCCCTATGTCTTTCATTAAATCTTGAGGACGTATATATTTATTTTTAGAGAATAAGTAAAAATGTATTATTTAATTTAATAATTAGAAAAGTTAGAATAGAGTTAGAATATGAAGCACTTTAATATGAAAAGTTTTCTTCTTCGCTTTATAAATCGAATCAAAAGATTTATGTGTAAAATTTTAAAAGTTTTGGATGTCAAAAAATTATAGAGAATTTTATCTTTTAGAAAAACACTGTTATCTTCTTCTTAGTTTACTTCCTTTATTCATTGTTTTTTTTTTTCTTATAATTTTTGTTGGAATATTTGATTTGTCTTTCATCTTTTTGCTTTTCGTTTGATGCAATATTGTAAAACTAAAATCAACGATGCCTATAATTCATGGTTTTGTTATTGTTAATCAACATATATTTATTTATTTTTATTTTTATTTGAGGGATCTCCCAACATATTTCATTAAAATTTTGACAACTAAGAAAGTGAAAGATAGAAAATGAGATGCGAAGTAAGGGAGATCCCTCATATGCAACTAAGTATTTTTATTTTTATATTATAAAAAAAAGTACTTTTATTTTTATTATTGATCATAATAATTTAACATACTAGACCTTTTTTTTTATATAAATGGTAATAGTGTTGTCTATACAATCATGTTGGATCAGAGTATCTGAACATTTTTTTTTTTAAAAAGATATTTTTAATATATAATAAAATGAAATAGATATATCATCAATATGATTTTTTTAAAAAAAAATTGGAGTTTCAAAAAAAAAAAAAAATGGAGAGGTCACGAAGGTATTATAAAAAAGAAGGAAAAAAATCAATTATACCCCCAAACTTTAGAGGTTGTATCACTTAAAATACCGAACTTTTTTATTTTTTTTTTGAGAAAACCCCAAATTAATAATGGTATCAGTTAAAAGACCTTGAATTTTCACAAGTGAATCAATTTAGTCATTAATCCACTAGAATTCCATTTCAAAATTGTTAATGGATGACTTTCTCAGGTGTACAAGTCTAAGACTTCTTTTAGATGTAGAAGTTAACATAATATTAGAAAGAAAGGCTAAAATCTAATGAATAGTAGTGATTTTTTATTTATTAATATGAGTAGTTTTTATCTTCGTCTTTCTCTAATTTTCTCTACTTAGATAATTTTTCTTATTACTTTAAATATGATCTTTATATAATAATTTTATCTGGATGATTATGAGTTGATTTTCAATGGAATCAAGAGAAAATAGTTATAAATCATTAATGAAAGCCTGAATTGATTCACTCAAAGCTTATGGTTTAAATTTGTTGATGCAAGAATGTGACCTATGTCGAATCTAAGCTGATCAGACGGGTCCCGTACCTCAAGCGATTATCGGTCTGATTAAGAAAAAGCGATTATCGGTCTGATTAAGAAAAAACTTGCACCGGTGTGGTGTTTGCGTTGTCCACACCAAAGTTTAAGTCCAACCACAAAATTGATACAATTATTAATTTAAGATTTTAATGGATACGTAGTCTACATTTGGTATAAATTGAGTTTTTTTTTTAAAAAAAGGAATTATTGTTTTTAAATCTTAAATTTATAATTTTGTTCCCGCCCCGAGCATGATTGGAGTTGCTAAATGATGCAAAACATGAGAATCACGTGCTAATGGTCATGAGCTAACTAACAGAGGCAGCGACCACGTGCCTGGATCACCCTCTTCGTTCTTTTGTCGTAGTTCCCTTCAACGTTCTCCCAAGTTTTACCATTCTCCCTTTTCTCTATATAAATCCCATTTCATTTCCCAACTTCCAGTATTCAATTTCTGTTAATCCGCCATCGCCCGGTGAGCTTCCAGGTCCGTTTTCTCTCTTGCATTTTTACTCTTTCCACTGCTCATCATTACGCCTCTATTTGCTCTTCTGGATCTGTTTCTCACTTCCCTTCGATTTGAATCCCTCTTTGCCTCTCTTACATTGTGTTTCTTCCTCCATCTTTTACTCCCAATCTTCGAACTGTCGCGTTTTACGATCTCTTCGGAGCTCGATTTCTGTGTGCTGTGAGGTTTTTTAGATTGAACGTCTTGTTTATCGGCATTTTCATTTGCTGATCTGCTGGATTAGGTCGTCCGTTTGTGTTTTGTAAGGCATTGAGCTTACGAATATGTCTGGTCAAATTGCGAGGGTTTAACTCTCTCGCTGTTTAGTTTTGAATTTGAATTTTAGCTGATGCGTTGTAGGCTCTAGTTGTTTCGAGGTAGTATGCTTTTCTTTTCTTCTTCCGTTCAGTTAATTCGATAATAATACAATTGTTTGGATCTCCTTCCGTTTTCGGAAGTGATTTGTTGAGTAATGTATGGATTGAATGCAGAACTGTTTAATTCTGCAAATGTTATTCCCCTTTTTGTCGTCCTCCCCTACTTGTCAACCTTAGATCGTCTCTGAACAGGTGTCTTCTATACACGAAGGGCTTTTTTTGGTAGAAATGTAATAAAAGCGAAGAATCGTGTAATTAGTTAATTAGATTTTATATAATCGGCTTTTGTGATGGGGGAGATGTATTGGGGAAGTTCATTTATCTAACCTGTCTTGCTAATTGTGTCCATTGAACCACTTGTAGAAACTAAAAACCTAATTTCATTTTTTTTTAAATTTTTTGTTATAATTTTATTTAATTCTTTGCTTTCTGTAAATTTTTTATATATATAGATCTAGTGAAAAAGGTATGAAGAAACATAGTTCCTATCCGCAGGTTCCTTCGACGCTCACCATGGCCACCGGACAAATATTTTCTCGTACGACGCAAGCACTATTCTACAACTACAAGCAACTGCCCATCCAACGGATGCTTGACTTTGACTTCCTTTGCGGTGTGTATCAATTCTAATAGTTTCCTCCTTTTGTATCTGTTATCTTCTATTTCGAGCACCACATCAGTAATACAGAACTAGAGTTTCTGAGTGTTTGGAATTGATCATCCTTTTTGTTTGGTGTGGATTGTAGTTAGTTGCAATATTAACTTTTCCTTTTGACTTAATTATTCAGGGAGGGAAACACCATCAGTTGCTGGAATCATCAACCCTGGTTCTGAGGGATTTCAGAAACTCTTTTTTGGTCAAGAGGAAATTGCCATCCCTGTGCATTCTACGTGCGTGATGAATTTACACATTCTCTTCTACTCGTTATGATTTTTCACATCTCACCTTTATTGACATCTAATTGTAGACAAGATTCTTAAACCATTGCTCTATGACTTTTTAAATGGCTTTTAGTTCCAGAAGCTGCTTATAAATTTTGCTTTTCTAACGTGTGTCTTTTTACAATACCATTACATTACGTTATCTTGAAATTCAATTAATAGTTTGAAGTGGTATGTTTATTAATCTTCTTAAATTGAATTATCATTGCCTAGTATTACTTCTTTTTTTAACAATCTTTTTCTTAATCTCATTTATAGAACTTGTTTAGAACAAATAGATTAAAACTTTCCAACTTCTTTTTTATACATTTCCAGAATTGAAGCAGCTTGTGCAGCACATCCCACAGCCGATGTCTTCATCAACTTTGCATCCTTTAGAAGGTTCGTGTTCATTGTTGCAATTATATTATGAGAGAACAGAGTTTTCTGTTTCCACTCATAACTAATTTCTGCTGTCATATCTGCAGTGCTGCTGCATCATCAATGTCTGCTTTGAAACAGCCTACCATCAGGGTTATAGCTATCATAGCTGAAGGCGTTCCAGAATCAGACACCAAACAGTTGATTGCATATGCACGGGCTAACAATAAGGTGAGAAAATATTTGATGCTTTCAGTGTGCTTCTAGCGTCAGTAACACACAAATCATATACTTGCAATCTTATGTATATCAGACAAAAAGGCACATACATACACCAAATGACGAGTGAACTGAAATACACCATAAATGGAATAAAATCTACAAGTAATGGGGTATATTGATGAAATTGAACCTTTTCTCTCTGCTTAATTCTAATGCAGGTTGTAATAGGCCCAGCTACTGTTGGTGGCATTCAAGCTGGAGCATTTAAGATCGGTGACACTGCTGGAACAATTGACAATATAATACAGTGCAAGCTGTACAGGCCTGGATCTGTGGGCTTTGTCTCTAAATCAGTATGTGACTGTTGCTGAACTCTTCGTCTAGTACTTTCCTTAACTTTTGTCATTAACTTAGTTTTTTTAACCAAAAGTGTGCGCTTATGCATTGTAAAGATTGTTTGGTAGATTTATCATGCACCACTAATTCGTGTTGGCATTCTGGATTTTATTTCTATGTTTGTGATAATGTAATGTGTCCTTGCTGTTTAATTAATATGCTCTTTGCATTGTCTGGCTTTCTCAAGATGACATCAATTTGTTTCTTTTACGTTTTGTTAAATAAAAGAAATGCCACAACCCGTTGCCACCCGCTAAGTTATTTGATTTACTGAGAAATGATACGAGTATGATAATGTTTTATGATATCACAGGGTGGAATGTCTAATGAGATGTACAATACTATTGCCCGTGTTACAGATGGAATTTATGAAGGTAAATTTCACAAGCTTTCCACTGATCTTAGTCTGGGACAGTTTTGAAGTATTCAATCTGGTTTGTATTCTTAAATTGCACAGGTATTGCAATTGGAGGTGATGTGTTTCCCGGTTCCACTCTTTCCGACCATATTTTGCGGTTTAACAACATCCCACAGGTATTTTGATTGACACCTCCTGTGTTGTTTGTTGCCTTTCAGCTTTATTTCTAGTTAGAAAATCTGATCAAGTAGATGAACTAGCAACCCTTTGTGCGTGCCAGAGTCATTAGTCTTTTAAGGTCCCTAGCCACACAGGGACCATTCCCACCCATCGCATACACACACATGCATGCAAAAGTAAAATACTTGGTTTTAACTATAGTATGCGTTGCCTCCATATGATGGATGGTAATGATGATAACAGGCTCCTTATGTACTTAGTTCTCTGCATTTGATATGCTCTTTTTTTTTGCCTCCTATTCCTTAGGTTAAGATGATGGTTGTACTTGGAGAACTTGGTGGTCGGGATGAATATTCTTTAGTAGAAGCCATGAAACAAGGAAAAGTTACCAAACCAGTGGTTGCCTGGGTTAGCGGTACTTGTGCAACACTCTTTAAATCTGAAGTTCAATTTGGACATGCTGTAAGTTGACACTGGACTCATCCCGCACCGTGTATTGTTATTGTATGATAGGATTTGCAGACACATTATTTACTCATTGACCTTCTCTGACGTTAACTACAGGGAGCAAAAAGTGGTGGAGAGTTGGAGTCTGCACAAGCCAAAAATCAGGCTTTAAGGGATGCTGGAGCAATTGTTCCTACATCGTATGAAGCCCTTGAAGATGCAATTAAGGAAACATTTGGAAAATTGGTAAATTTATTAACTATAAGATTCATCTTTGACACCCGGAAGAGCTATTCTATACCTTCTTGTCCTCTTCTTCATAAGGAGAGGGATAACGATCATCGAAATTTATCTATGACTACCAAATAATTTAATTTTTCTATCTGATTTATGCCTAGGTCGAAGAGGGGAAAATTACTCCAGTAAAGGAAGTGAAACCTCCACAAATTCCTGAAGATCTTAACTCAGCAATTAAGAGCGGGAAAGTTCGGGCTCCAACCCATATTATTTCCACCATTTCTGATGACAGAGGTTTGTTTTTAACCTAGTACCAAAATTTTCTTTCAGTATCTTTTGGGGTTTAACAGCATTATAAGTTTTAATTGGTTTTTGAAAAAAAAAAAAAATTAATAGGTGAGGAGCCCAGCTATGCTGGAATTCCAATGTCTTCAATTGTTGAGCAAGGTTATGGTGTTGGGGATGTTATCTCACTATTATGGTTCAAGCGCAGCCTTCCTCGGTATTGTACACATTTTATTGAGGTAGGTAACTTACAGTATGGAACTGAGGATCTCTTACTGGTTGCTTAATTGTAGTTAAATTTCTCCAAGAGTTTATTATAGCCCCCGCCGCCCCCCAAGGTAAAAAAAAGGAGGTTGTCAGGTGAAGATAATTGGAATCTGTGGCTATGAACTAGTATCCACAACTTTGTGCAAAGCTTTTCAATTTAATAAATTTTATTCTTTTACTTTTCCACTTTCACGAACACGCAGGTAGATGTTGAAATTATAGTATTGGATCCAAGTTTGACAAGTTTCATGCTCTTTTCAGATATGTATCATGCTCTGTGCTGACCATGGTCCTTGTGTATCTGGAGCGCACAACACTATAGTAACAGCTAGGGCTGGAAAAGACCTCGTGTCTAGCCTTGTCTCAGGTTGTAATTCATCTTATTTGGAAAAGGATGTTCCGAGGTCTATGTTTGATGTGCCTAATCAATGACAATGATATTCTGAAACAGGTTTGCTTACTATTGGCCCTCGATTTGGTGGTGCCATTGATGATGCTGCTCGGTATTTTAAGGATGCATATGACAGAGTGAGATTTCTTCATAGCTGAAATTTAAAATTAAGTTGATGCGTTGCGAGTCTTTTTTCTCTAAGATTTTGCGTTGCTTCCTGCCTTTTACAGAACCTTACGCCTTACGAATTTGTTGAAAGCATGAAAAAGAAAGGGATTCGTGTGCCTGGAATTGGCCACAGGTATACTGACGATAGTCTGAGTTTTCTCTCGTCAAATGTTATGGCTTTACTTAGATTGTTATCAGTTTGGATTGCTGATTCGTTGTTCGAGTGGTTAATCGATGGTTTTATTTTCGTGAAATAAGGATCAAGAGAGGCGACAACAGAGATAAGAGAGTGGAGCTACTGCAGCGGTTTGCACGGACCCATTTCCCATCTGTGAAGTACATGGAGTATGCAGTGCAAGTCGAAACTTACACACTCTCAAAGGCAAACAACTTGGTTCTCAATGTAGATGGTGCAATTGGGTCCCTTTTCTTGGATCTTCTTGCTGGTAGCGGAATGTTCAGCAAACAAGAGATCGATGAGATCGTCGAGATTGGCTATTTGAACGGCCTGTTCGTGCTGGCACGCTCCATTGGTCTGATTGGGTAAGTAGGAAATACTCTAACAACCATTATTATCCAAGCTTTTCTGCCAACTCTTGAAGTTTTTGGACCTCTTTTTTTCCGCCACTCAATCTGATTGCTTTCTTGTTGTGATTGAAACTGCCAGACATACATTTGATCAGAAGAGACTGAAACAGCCACTTTACCGCCATCCTTGGGAAGATGTTCTCTACACCAAATGATGAATTTACAAGTAGCACAGGTGTAACAACTATCAATCTCTAGAAGTATGTGTCTTTGCAATATTATTGATGCTTTTATTTGGTGGAATCCCCTTTTTTCTTCTTACCCTCTCCTCCTTAGATCACTGTTTGTAATGCCTTAGTTTCTTTAAATTTCATTCAGGTTGTCTAGTTCATAAAAGGAAAAATTGTAGTTCAATTTTGGAATAAATTATGTCTCCAAAAGTGTCAATCTACAACTATCCTGATTGTATAATTATCTATCTTCTTGGTCAGAACATTCTGAATTTTTTGGTTTCTATTGATGAAATGATCGGGTGAATAACAAAAATTCTTCATAAATGAGTTACACTTATAGCTGCCACCTACCTAAGATTTAATATTCTACATATTTTCATGGCAATCAAATGTAGTAGAGTCAAGTGGTTGTCTCGTGAGATATGTATAGATTAGCTTTTATATATATATATATATATATATATATATATATATATGAAAACATGACGACTTTTAGATACGCTTATTGGTAAATTTTCAAATGGGTTAGAGACATTTATTTCCGAAGCTGATTGCTCAAAAGTAGAAACTTAAGGTTCATTGGTGTACATGTTTTGTTTTATATATATAAATTTTTTTTTGGGAATGCATGTTTTTTTGTTATTATTCCATGGAAGAAAAGAGGGCATCGCCATCCAGAATTAAAGCCAAGGACGTACAATTCAACTTTATAAGTGTAAAATAAAGAAAGGAATTTGATTGGACTTTAGAGTTTCTCACTCTCTCTCTCTCTCTCTCTAACGATTGTCATATAATGAATTTGACAAAATAAATAAAAAAATAATAAATAAAAATAAATAAACTATTTTTATGGTTGCTGTGTCTTTGTTCGCAAGTTGCAAAATTGGAATGCGGTGCACGCCCTTAGTCATGTTTTGCACGCAACCAATGTTCGACTCTCAAAGAAACAAAAAAATAAAATTCCATAATTACCCCGTTTTCAGCTGTGAAAAAAACCCAATTATTTCCACCAGAAAGCATCTTTTTATTTGGTAATTTCCATATTAACCAACCACTTGATCCTTAAAAAATATTTTAAATAAAACTTTTAGTTTAATGGATTCTTCCATTTTCGTTTTTTTCGGACACCAAACCTAAAAAAGTGTAATAGATGATTATAGATCGATATATTGTATTATTGACATTTTTTAAATTGATGAATCTGTTAGACATGTTAAATATGTTAGTAATCTATTAAACATAAAATTCCATATATCTATTAAGATCTTTTTAAAGTTTTAGAGATATATTTGGTATATATATACAATTTCAAAGACTAAATTTGTAATTTAACTAAGAAAAACAAGTTAAATATTTCATTTCATCTATGAAATATGTATATATGATATTTTTTTTAGTACATCAACATTCGGGAGTGGGGAGAGTACATGTCAATTACCACTGAGCTAAGCTCGCTTTGGCAGACAAGTATTACTTATATAATTTTAATTTGAAGTAAAACTTTTAAATTTGTAGATTAGATTATGTAGGGGCATGATGGACATTTACTGGACATTTAAAAAGCTATCAACTCATATTAAATAATATTGTTTTTAAGTGTCATACATCATCCTACTCTCATTTAATTTCACCAAAAATTATTGAGTAATAATTGGGTTGAAATTTGAAACTTACATCTAATTCAAAAAATAAATAATATATTTAACTTTTAAAAAAAACGACAAAAAAGGATTAAAAAACTGACAGACAGAGAAGAAAGTTTCAAGGTTTAAGACGGACCATGAGTTTGGTCCAAATGTGGTAAAAACAAAGTCTAACACTTTAAAAAGAGGATTTTTCCAAAAAAAAAAAAATAACAAAACAAAAACACTTTAAAAGAGGTTGTGTTTTCAAAAACCCATAATCATCAAAGGATAAAAATATTGTCTTTATAAAGAACTCAAAAAAAAAAAAATAATAATAATAATAATAATAAATATATATTGTCTTTCTAAAGAAGCAAAGTGTTCCTTTATCTTTTCTCTATTTTTAGGTATATTCTTCAAACAAATCATTTGAAATACCTAGCAAAATTTAAGATAAAAATTAGACTGAAACAACTCTCCAATGATGATTTAAACAGTTTTATGAAGATGAAACTTGCAATATATTCAAAACAAAGTAAATAATTTTTCTACAAAATGTAGATAAGAGAAATTTTATTAAAATCAATATATATATATATTTTTTTTTTGGTATTAACAGGTAATAATATAATTATCCATCTAATTATGGCTAAAAGTTATATAAGGAGCAAAACAATTTATTAAAATTTAGGTAGCTTCAAAAATATGATATTCTCGACAAGTACCATTACGTACATATTGAAAACAAGTACGATCTTAAAAATTCAAGCATACAAAACTTCTACACAACCTTCTCATTAAATCATTCAACCTTCCAAAATTTAAGTAACATTAAGTAATCCAACTTGAATTATCCAATTTTCGTACATATCAAAACAAGTACGACTACATATAAATCTTACTTTTTTATCAAGTTATTGTCATTTTCAAAAGAATTAAGTTATCTACCCTTAATTATTCATTTATATTTTAAAAAACTCATAATTAAAAAGTCAATGGCATTAATTGGGCACACAAAGCATGAGCCAATAGCAATTTCAAGCAAACGGAAATTGATTATTCAAACCCCATAAAAGAAAAACAAATAATTTATTATAAAGTTACAAAAAAAAAGAAAATAGTGGAAATCGCCCACAATTGAAGGGTTTTTTTTTTTTTTTTGCTAAATTATAAAAAATTGCCTCTGAACTATGGGATTTGTTTAAAAAATGCCCATGAACTTTGAAAAGTTAAAAAAAATACTCCTGAACTTTGAAAAATGTTTCAAAAATACTCTTGACGTTAATTTTTAGATGGAAACCGTTAAAATTTATGGTGGGAGGAGGAAAAAAAAAGAACATTTTTCAATAAGGGTATTTTTTGAAAGTTCAAGGGTATTTTTGAAACTAAAACTTTAATGGTTTCCATCCAAAAATTAACGGTAAGGGTATTTTTTAAACATTTTTCAAAGCTTAGGGGTATTTTTGAAACTTTTCAAAGTTCAGGAGCATTTTTTAAACAAATCCTGTTTAGGAATATTTTTTTTATAATTTAGCCTTTTTTTTCCTGGAAAAAGAAAAAGAAAAAAATAATTATATATATTAATAAGGAGAAAAATAGGGGGAGTTTTTTGAAATTCCGACCAGAGGCAGAGAGAGAGAGAGAGAGAGAGAGAGAAGTTGGGGGCGTAATAATAAAAATATAAAGTGAAAAATTGGAGGTGTGTGATTGGCCACGACAGTGCACTCGCTATTTGTCGCGTGTGAAAAGAGCATTGGAGGCCATTGGAGGTGTATCTCTTTTTTTTTTTTTTTTTTTTTTAATTTTATTTTTCTGCTCTTAGAACACACTTTATTAGTTTCAGATGATAATGATAAGATAGAAAACCAAACCGCCCAAATTCAACGAATAAGAGACAGATAAATTCAAATACCACAAAAATTAAAAATTAAAAAAAATAAAATAAAGTTAAAATATCATTTCAGTCTATGCAGTTTAGAATTTATGGTTAATATTTAAAAAACCCCATTTTCCATTTTCCATTTTCAAGTTGAGATTATTATTATTATTATTTAAAATTAAAAAAAAAAAAAAAAAAAAAAAGGCGGAGGTCTGGAGGAAGGAAGGCTAAAGTAAAAGGGTGAGAAGGTTCTTGACCCATCAGAACGAAACCCTTCATTCTATGTCTATCAATTCAGCCTCAGCGATTGACTCGGCCACCAGTAACAACTAAGAACATGGGGGATTGGATTGGATTGGATTGGATTCAATTCAATTGGATTGGATGGAATTCTTAGTTTTTTTCCTCAAACATTCCTCAATTCCTTGATTTTTGTTCTGTTCTTCCTTCTTTTGCTTTTGCTTTTGCTACACACTCCAATCTCTCCTCTCTATCCGCTAATCAATTTCCACTTCTGCTTCTTCATTTCATGCTCGTTTTTTCCAAGATCGGAGCTAGACTCAGGCCGAAACACACTAGTCAAGACTACAGACTAGTTTCTGAATCTGCTGCACGGCCTACACACAAGCATTTTTTCTTCTACTTTCTGTCTGTTTTCTTTCTTCTTGTTTTTCTTTTTCTTTTAATCTTCAAGATTAAGCAGTCAGTCGGAGTGTTGTGTATTGATCCGTTGTTCTTGGTTTTTATGGGAACTCCACCAGCAGAGGAGCTTCTCAGGAAGATCCAAGAGCTGGAGGAGGGTCAAGCCCATCTCAAGAAAGAGATGTCCAAACTTCTTCTCTCTGGAACTGCCGCTGATTCCAATACAGACCACCATCATCATCACCATCAGCGCTCTCAATCGATTTCGCCTCAGCGTTCTAGATTTGCTACGGCTCGGAGGAGAGGCCCCGCTGCTGGAGCTTTAGACGGCGCCGCCGCCGCCTGGAAGAAAGGCTCTTCCTCCTTTCGACATTCTTCTCCACTTCAGAGAGAGAGTAGGACTCGTGACCCTTTGAATGCCGCCGCCGGAGTCGGAACCGCCGCCGGCTCTGGCCCCGCCGCTGTTAATTTCACCAACAAACAGTATCTCAATATCTTGCAGTCAATGGGACAGTCTGTTCATATTTTTGACCTTAAATATCGCATAATTTATTGGTACGCTGCCCCTTTTCTTCTCTTTTAGTTCCCTTTTCATTGGCTATCTTCTCGTGACAGTTCTTTCTGTTTTTAGGTTAGGATGAAGGTTCCTTCAATAGCTACGTGGATATTGCTTCGTTTTCTTGCTTCTTTTAGTAATTTTCTTTGGGAAGTGAAAGTGTTTTTTCAAAATGTTAATCTATGTAGGAACCGAGCCGCTGAAATTGTGTATGGATATTCTGCGGCAGAGGCTCTTGGCCAGGACGCCGTTGGACTTCTAGTAGATCCCGAGGACTTCGCCATTGCCAATGATGTAATTCATCGTGTCATGGCGGGGGAGAATTGGACTGGTCACTTCCCTGTAAAGAACAAAATGGGGCAGAAATTTATAGTTGTTGCCACTAACTCTCCGTTCTACGATGATGGCACATTGGTCGGGATTATCTGTGTATCGAGCGATTCACGGCCGTTTCAAGAATTGAAGATTCCTTTAGCAGCAGGTTCTAAACAGCAGGATGCAGATTCAAGCATGCTCCGATCAAGAAGCACGGTTTCAACTAAACTTGGTCTTGATCCTCAGCAGCCTCTTCAAGTGGCAATTGCTTCAAAGTTATCGAACTTGGTTAGTCTTTTGGTTTCATTTCCCTGTGATTTGTTGTAGTGTGCGTATCTTGATAGTTTGTAGCACTGTGACAGGCATCGAAGGTAAGCAACAAAGTCAAGTCCAAAATTCGAACCGGAGAAAACAGCTTGGATCGTGAAGGTGGAAGTGGAGATAGTTATCAATCTGATCATGGCTTTCCGGATGGAGTTCTTTGTGACCATCGGGAAGACGCAAATTCGAGTGGAGCTAGCACGCCTCGGGGAGATTCCACAACTCATGGTGCTTTTTCCCAGGTTGAAGAGAAGTTATCTGGCAAACTGATCAGGGATTCTGGTGATGAGATTAAAGGAAAACCTACCATCCAGAAGATCTTATCCTCCAAAGCAGAAGAGTGGATTGCTAAGAAAGGCTTATCATGGCCGTGGAAAGGGACCGAGCATGAAGGAGGATCTGAAGCAAGGGCAGCCCGTTTTGTTTGGCCCTGGTTACAAAATGATCAAGAAGCTGAACCAGCTAATCATAAGAGTTTCTCTTCATCTGGGAAACCAGAAATGCAGCAAAACGATGGTCATCGAGCAGTCAATAACGAGGCCTCAGGATCCTGGTCATCGTTTAATGTTAACAGCACTAGCAGTGCCAGTAGCTGTGGAAGTACCAGTAGTAGTGCTGTCAACAAGGTTGACACGGAAACAGACTGCTTGGATTATGAAATCCTGTGGGAAGACCTTACTATTGGGGAGCAAATAGGGCAAGGTAAGTGATGGTCTTTGGAATGAATGGGATTGTGTGCGCATACACCATTTTGTTTCCGCTTTACCTATTATTTTCTGCTCCTTTTCCATCTATTGTTACATTACATAGTCAACAAAATATTGCTGGAAATTCAGATTAATTTTTTAAACCCATTTTCACGGTTTACCGCTATCTCTGGTTCTAATTCTCCATCTGTCTAAAGGGACACAATGCAGGAACTCATGTAACTGTTCTTTCTGTTTTGTTTAATACTCATATAAATCAATTCGATTTTAATGCGTGACTTGCCTTCATCTCTGCAGGTTCTTGTGGAACTGTCTATCATGCGCTGTGGTATGGATCAGTATGTTCACTTATCCTTTCAATTGCTTCAATTATGCTGTTGTGTCAACTAGGATTCTGAGATTCTGTAGTTTTTTTCATTGTTTTATGGTCACGAGGAACTAAAGAAGTAGAAATCATAAAGGAAATATTATGATATCTATGTTTGAAAGATAATTTCAACTTTTTTTGCAGGACGTTGCCGTCAAAGTGTTTTCCAAACAAGAGTATTCAGATGATGTGATTCTCTCCTTCAGACAGGAGGTATGCTTTCTGCATCTCCCTTTACTCCTATGTCCCTAAAACATTCTGCCATGTTATCCCTGCCTCCACCTCCGCCTGCTGACAATAAAAATGTCTATTCTTAGAGCTAACTTCAACTTTATGTTTATGAAGGTATCCCTGATGAAAAAGCTTAGGCACCCCAATATTCTTCTCTTTATGGGAGTTGTGACTTCACCTCAGCGTCTCTGCATTATCACAGAATTCCTTCCACGGTTTGTTCCTGACCACCATTCTTGGTTTAATTATTTTGATTTATGTTTCCAAAAGAAGCATTCTTCATAGGCTGATTGAAGTGTCTGGTACCTATAAAAAACAGTGGAAGTTTGTTTCGTTTACTACAGAGGAACACAGGCAAATTAGATTGGAGACGCCGTGTTCATATGGCTTTGGACATTGTGAGTATTTCCAGACATTTCGCTATTTCTTCTGTCTTAGAGATGGTTGTTCAACGCGAAGCATGAAACTTTCCTGGCATAATGACAGTGGTTTTGCTTTCAAATTTTTCTTCTTGCCATGCTAATCTTTAAGTTTTCCATATTGATACCTATCATGAATTCAACTAATTCTTGATAATTCTTATTAATCTTTAGTCATTTCATGCTATTTCATTGTTTACATATACATTCTTTTAACAGGCACGGGGAATGAACTATCTTCATCATTGCAATCCACCTATTATTCACCGAGATTTGAAATCTTCGAACCTGTTAATTGATAAAAACTGGACTGTGAAGGTATGCTGTTATTTCCTGTATTCTACTTGTTTGAATCAATATACATAATACAACTACAATTTAGAGTCTTCTAATTTTTATTACTCCTGCAGGTTGGGGATTTTGGTCTATCTCGTCTTAAGCATGAGACTTATCTAACAACTAAGACCGGAAAGGGCACAGTAAGCCTGGCATTTTCCTGTTTTCTTAGTTGCATGTTGGCCATTCGATTCTAGAATTTCTGCTTTGTGCTGCAGACATTAATTACTCCGTTCATTTTCCTTTTATGTAGCCTCAATGGATGGCGCCTGAAGTTCTTCGTAACGAGCCCTCAGATGAGAAGTATGTTCTTTTCCTTTTAGCTAGATTTAATCTGTTTCAAGCTTAATTCTATTCTGAATTATTTAACTCAAAGATAAGTACTCTGATTGTGATTGCAATATACAGGTCCGACATATACAGTTTCGGAGTCATATTATGGGAGCTTGCAACCGAGAAGATCCCTTGGGAAAATCTCAATTCAATGCAGGTACTAATTTCTAGTCAGTGACCATATGCTAAAATGTACACAGAATGTTCTTCCATTTGGGTCTAAGCAGCAGCAAGTTTCTTGTGTTTGTTCTTTGCCAAACGCTGGCATTGCGGATGATGTTATGGCATTGCACATTTGACAATTTTCAGAATACGTAGGTAATTGGGGCTGTTGGATTCATGAACCAACGACTTGAAATCCCCAAAGACGTGGATCCTCAATGGGCTTCTATAATTGAAAGCTGCTGGCACAGGTACATAAAGTCGGGTTTATTTATAGATTCTAGATGGGTGATTTAAATTCTAATTTCGCCTCTGATTTCTTTACTTATTCCATTATGGTTGCTAAATTCATTAAGTTGTCTATGTCATTCTTATTTCTGTGATGAAAGGTCATACCAGAAATAGAAACATGAGTATGAGTAGGGTAAAAAACTTGTTAGTTTTTTCCTTCATGGCGTATATATGAATTATTATCAAACAAAGTTACTTCTCAAGTAAAATTAAAAAAGCAAAATGATTACCAAACGAGTTTACCATCATTTTTAAAACTTTTCTCTTCGTTACGTGTGAACAACAGCGAACCTGCAAACCGGCCATCCTTCCAGGTTCTGATAGAAAGGCTTAGAGAGCTGCAGAGGAAGTTTGCTATTCAATTACAGGCAGCTCGTTCTGGTGGAGATAGTACTCCTCAAAAGGAAACATGAAACCAACAATTTTTTTGGGTTTATTTTTGTGTTGTGTTTTTTTCTCCATCATACACATTGCCAATTGAAGAAGCCAAGACACAAAACCTGTACCAAAAGATTTCAACTGGTTCATAGTTGGTGAGTAGAGATGGTGGGCATGCATAGGTTTAAAGGACTGGAGTCTCACATTATTTGAACCACAAAGTGGAATGTAAGTTAATGGGTGGAAGGAAGGGTTTGCCATTTGAGAAAGGAAAAAGACTCCTCAGAGTGGCAGTGTCTCAGATCAACTGGGCCGAGCTTGGTGGTGGTGGGTGGTGGGGGTTGGCATTTTTTTTGCCCTTTTTATAAAAGTAAAGTGTCATAATAAAAGACTTTTTTTTTTTTTTTGGTTGGTGTCGGTAGTGCTGTTTGATTGGGCATGTTCGAATGTCACCCACTTGCTTCATTTGCTGTAAATGAGTTTCGGACCACTTGTCAAAAGTTGTACAAAGATGAAAAACAACACAATTTTTTGAGAGTTTAAATTGTGAAACGTAAATGCTTTTTGATTGCTTCTCTCATGGTGGGGGAAACAGCCTTGTCATTATCATCGGATCTGCTAATCCTTCTGTCTTCTGTCTTGATACGATAATAAAGCTCCCAATCGTTATTCTTCGAAGTGCACAACATTTGGAGTAGGGATATTTGAACTTGGACCTTTTAGTTGAGAGTATATGTTAATTGATGTTGAGCTATGCTCACTTTTATGAATGTATGGGTTAAATGAAACAATAAAATTTGGAGAAAATTTGATAGATATGATCATTTTGATTTGATTTGATCTGAACTGATGAAGTTGCATTGGTTAAACAAAAGCTTCTCATCCTTGAACTTGTATGTAAGTAACAAACTTTGTAATGATTTAGTTCCTGAACTTCATTATATGACAATTTAGTTCTTGTACTTTAAAATTTATAATAATTTAATTTTTACTAAGAAAAATCTCATTTAAGCGAAGTGTCAATTTTTACCGAAATTAGATATTAAGGACTAAATTTCAAGAACTAAATTGTTATAAAATTGGAAGTAAAACAATTAAATCATCACAAACTAAAGTTCAATTGAAAGTACAGAAATTGTCACTTAACTAAAAAGTATTTTTTTTTTTTAGCTTAATTGCATCCCTTAAGATTTGGTTTAATTTGGTTGTATCTTTTGAATTTTCTTAAATACTAAGCACATTAGCTAGATTAAATCAATCGAAATCAAGTGAGTTATAAACTAATTGAAAAGCAAACCTAATGCTTCAATTTTATTCAATTAAAATCTTGAAAAATACAAATATTAATTAAGCTAAATTCAGGTCAAGTCATCAATTTTTAAGGGACAACCACATGAATAGGCCAATTTATGGAACCTAATTTCATAAGTCAATTACATGTCTGCCCCTTAGTATATATTTTATATTTTAATATATATTTTTTTTTTTAATTATAAAAGGAAAATTCGGTTTCTATTCCTCAAAAATTTCAAAATTTGGTCCCTCCCCATTTTTCAAAAAATCTCTAAAATCACTCTCCATTAATGGAGGAAAAAAAAAAAATCTAAAATCACTCTCCATTTTTAAAAAATCCATAAAATTACTCCCTCACCTCGATATAAAGAAACACAACAATTCATCTCTTATCATTCCAATAATCAATCCTTATTCATATCAATGTTCTTGTCTTCTTACAGTGAACAACGACAATATGTGATACTAGCAAGAAAAATATAATTTCTTTTTGCCCTATTTTTGTTCGAAGGTTTTTTTTTTTTCAACATCTTATTTGTTCTTTATGTTCTACGTCCTAATAAAATAATCATTTTGTGTCGTGGTTAGTGATACAGTTGATTGTCGTCGTTGTAGAGAGGAGCTCATGCCATGGGTACACAATCGTTGAAGAAGAGGGCTGCTAAAGGTCACGTTCTTTTCAAAAGACTTGGTGCTTTTCGAACTATGATGCAATCACAAGAAGTTTCAAGCTAGAAAGAACACCAAGTACTCCATGATCGTTGGTGTTTGAATGTCCACAAATCATAATAACGTTGTTTATAGTAAATTTTAATCTATCAGAATGAACGAGGAAATGTTCATTGTATTTGTTTTTTCTTTTATGTTGATGATTATTTTATAGAGTTTATTTAAAAAAAAAATTATTTTACTTTCTTTGATTTTATTTTATAATGCTTATTTTTTTTTTTTTTCTGTTTACGAATAGTTTGTATCTATTTTTGTTAATTTATTTTTAAAAATTAAACTAAAATTTTAAAAAGTTTTTCTCATAAAATGAAATACTCTTTTAAAATGAAATTTAAGCATTAAAAACATTGAGACCACTAATTTAGATGCATTTATAAAATTGAAAAATAAATGGAATGTGAAAAGTATATATATATATATATATATATCATATAATTAATAAAAATAATATATCGAAAAATATTTTTTTATACAAAATCTAGAGAACTAACAAGAATAAAAAAGATTTATCAATTTAGTTCTGAAAATTAATTCTAAAATTGTTAGTCATGTCTTTAATTACAATTTTTTTTAAACAAAAAGATGTCTTTAATTATAGAATTTCAAAAGTTTTGAAATTTTAATAATTATATAACTTACTTCCAACTCCTACCACTATATAAAGTATACTCTTTCTACTTTTTAATGAAAAATGAAAAGAGAAAACTATCTTCTGCATTGTTTTTCTTACTCTCTTAATTGTCTGTCTAAAATTTAAAAGTTTACCATATAAAACATAAAAGTAAGGAAACATCATTAAATTTATTATATGATTAAATAAAGATGAAAATATCACGTGTGATGCTCGTGTTAAAAACTAGTACTTAATAAATGAAAGCAAATATATTAAAATTAATTAAAGTAGGAAAAAAAAAACCATGACTTTCATTGTAAATGGAGGGGCGTAAATATAGAATTGGAAATATATATATAAGACCCAAAAATACCCATTATCAAGATATCTGTAGTTCGAGTCGCACCACATGTTGTAAACAAAAAAAAAATTGGAAATAATCTTACTCATCTAGTGGCAAGGTCATATTTGTGAAATTAGGCTAAAAAACAACCCATCCACCATAATCTCTAAATTCTTGAAGGTCTTTTCATCTCGAAAGGGAACCATTTATATGGTCATGAGCCAATCCCGTGAAAATATTGAGTCATTTTCCAATACCTACCAAGGTTATTTGGCCATCAACAAATGGCTTGACGGCAAAGCCACTTTGATCGAATCCCTTGAGCAAAAAGATGTGGTGTGTTTCAGTTAGACCAGGATAAGAAATAGTGTTTAAGGTTTAAGTAATTTATTTCTTTTTTATAAAAAAGAAAAGAAAAAAACTTCCACAAAAGTGCATTTCCATACAATTGGAGTCACAAAAAGTAAGTTTTCCCAGTAATACTAGTTTCACTGAATACACAGGTCTCTTCAAAGTCCTGCTCAGCGTAGTAAATACCTTATCGCAGCAACGGCATCGCCTTTGTGCTCTCGCAAAGTTCTCTCAGCAACCTTCTTGTCCAACTGAAAACAGTACATGAAAAGATGGGAATGAATTAGAACTTGGAAGAAGTTGATGGTATGAAACTATAAGTTGTTATCTACATTGATGATGGGAAACAAGGCATATGTCATTTACGAAAGTGAATCCAACCTCGAGTTCGTTGGCGATTATGTCAACGTCAGCTGCATTTATCTTGACAGCAGATAGTTCTTTCTCTCTGAAAGAAGCAAAATACAATGACTCCTTAGGAAACACTCCATGCTAAAATATTCAGCAAGTATCGAAGCTGGAAAAACTTAGCAAAGAAGAAAGATGTGTATTGTCCAAAAGTTTTCTATCTCAAGAATGGAAATTTAGTTGTCACAATTGTCGGTTCCAACTCAGATATACTTCAATCAAATACTGCAATAAAGTTTCATATCTTATTACGGTGACAATGTTACTACATAGCCAAATTTATGTAAATACTCGTTACATTTTCACAAACAAATGATGGTTTGCAGTAGATGTTTGAAAATTCACAACTTCGCAGTTTAGTTGATAATTATTGAAATTGGGAAACAAAACAAGAAAGGTATTGAATATGGAAGCAAGACAAGAAATGAAATTACGGAGAATGAATATCGACCACAAAATTTATATGCATCAACATTAAGTTTGGTTGCATCATTGGCGTAAGTGGCATAAGATATAACACAAAGGGCACTAGAGAAAGAAAACTTTTAGTTAAATAAACAGAAAATGGGCAAAGTTATTATCATTTTTTATATCATAGTGTTTGGACTAGTTTGCATGCAGCTTGAATAATCTCATGAAACAACAATCTCACCCTACTACATTTAGTTGCCGAGAAAACTTGGATGGAACCATTCTCTCTAAGTCTTTTATTGGCCCTTATTGACCACCACGCCTACCACAATGGTTCAAAGTTGAAAATATTTCAAGCAATAAAGATTCCCAATGATCTGAAGGAACATATTGTTTGCCAACAATTCCAATTCTCATAAAAACCAACAAAGTATCATAACATGGCCTTCACCATTTTCTATAATAAAGGGTTTAATGCAGGATTTTTAAACTTACCTCAACATCATAGCATTCCAATCGGCTTCTGCTGATGCAGCAATAGATGCCATTGCCTGCCACGAAATCGCAAAACAAAACTATTAAATAGAAAAACTTGCTCACACTATTAGTTTCTTCATGAGAATCTAAACAGCGTAAATTCGAAGAAACTGATAGAAAAAAATGAAAATATAGAAGTAAAATTAAAATGGAGAAAAATACAAAGTCCCTCTCAACTGTCGAGTCAAGAAAACATTAATTCCCAACTTAAATCCTTAGGCCAGCTAAACTGCTGATCAATTTCTTCCAGTTCTAAGCAAAAAGGCAGAAGCACGGAGTAAATACCTCTTGAACACGAGTGGAATCGAGTTGACGGTCTTCAACGCGATCAGTGAGCTTATCGAAGGCCTTGCTCTGTTGCTGCATATCCTTCGAATCTACCAGCCTCTCGACTCCATCGTCTCCACCTTCCATTTTCTGTAAATGTGAGTTGCAAATTGTTCAGCGCTCAGTATTCCGGAACGAACAACGTAGCAGAATTTCTGGTGATTCGTAACGAGAATCGATAGAACTTGGTGCGTCGCTCTGAGAATCGGAACAAATCGGCGACGGCAAGGAGCTAAGATCAGCAAACCCTCAGTTCCAACTCGTCGACAATGGGGCAAATTGCTGAGACTTGTACGGAGAAAAGCGGCGTCCATGGAAATAGAAAGCCCAAATGAAAGCCTAATCCTAGGAGCGAGCCCGAGTACAAGCCCAATTCTCACAGCAAGCCCAATCTTAGAGTCAGCCCAAATTCGAGCCCAATCCTTAGAAATTACGGGAATTGTGTTGAATAGCTAGAAAAAAAACTTTCTTGTCTTTTTGGCTACGGGAGTTCAGAATTCGCAGGGGTGGCTACCGCATTTTCAAGAACTGTTTTTCAGATTTTTTTTTGACATTTTTACCCCTAGTATATACGAATGTAGACAAACGTTGTTAAAAGATTTTCTTGTTTTCATTCAGTTTTCTCCCCCTTTTTTCGAGATGGATGAATCCCGATTTATAGGGAGTTCAGTTGGTGGTCTGTGTTCAACGGTATAAAAAGATCTACCTATTTTTTAGGCTTAGGTTTCAGCGTTTCCAACGGTACAAAAAGATTTTATCCCTCACATTTTGCCCCTCATTATCCATGTTACAAAAGGACAACAATAAGAGTTGTAAGTAGCAGTACACACAGACAGATGACATTGCATATAAACTGCAGCGTATATATATAACTCGTATGAGGGTGGGACTGGGGTAAGTATGCATACACATAGGATGCATGCGGAACACGTATGTATGTAATACTATATATAGATATCAGTTATGACATTCATCAGGTATTTGCATCCAGGTGAACATGGTATGAGGGGTTATTATGGTTGCATATAGCAATAGAGACAAATGAGTGTATTTTTATTGGGCATTCCAGACATACATGATACAAGGGATGATTAACTCAAATACAGAGGGGGATTAAGTGTACACACAAGCAGACATATCAGACCATTCCATGGATGTATATAATAGTACAAACAAATCAAAACATTTTTTCTATTAGACATGCCGATATAATGTAGGGGGGACGCACACATACATATGAGTATACCTCAAGCACACTTTTTTCAGAGAAGTTGCAATAACGATGAAATGGTATTTATCAGTACATATCGCTCTGGCGGGTTCATCATTTAAGTTCAAATCAACACAAACCCTCCACCAAAACCGCCTCCATGCATTTCCTCCCCACGCCCGTGCTTTTCGTCTTACAATAGAGCGGTATAATCGTAGATTGGAAGGAAAAATGAATCCCTAAAATCGGGGAATTATGTATACGGTTGTTGCAAATATAAAGGAAATGAAGTTGTTATCTACATATCTTATTTTAAATTTTTTGGTGACAGTCGTTGTGGAGAAGAAGACTCAATGGAGCTTGCGGGTTGCATAGAAGGCTCGTCGGCACGGCGGGAGAAGCTCGTCGGCACGGTGTAGGAGGTAGGAAGCGTGATACACTGGGTTGGGAAGAAGGTTCCTAACGGGATTGTAGCAGATGAGGTGTGAAATGGAGGTTTCCTTAGGTTTTGGCTCTCAAGTTTGCGAGGTGTGGAAGACGAAGAGCACGGGCGTGGGGAGGAAATGCATGAGGCGGTTTTGGTGGAGGGTTTGTGTTGATTTGATTCGTCATAATTGCAGCATTTAAGTTCATTTTTCTTAGTTGTTTCCAATTTGGGGCATTTTTAATGCATTTTGCAGCGGGTATATCTTCTGATTGAGAGGATTAATTTTTCAATCGACCCATTTGAAAGGCGTTTCTCCTGCTGGAGGGGGTTGAATTTTACATGTTTCCCCCTAATAAAGGTATCGATTTTTGAGTTCGTCCAAAATTAGGTTGGTTCCTTAGATTTTTTGAATTTCAAGCTTCCTAGAATTTCTCTAACTTTTCTAGGTAAGTTGGTTCCTTGGATTTTTTGAATTTCAAGCTTCCTAGAATTTTTCTAACTTTTTTAGGTAGGTTGGTTCCTTGGATTTTTTGAATTTCAAGCTTTCTAGAATTTCTCTAACTTTTTTAGGGGTATTTTCTTTCTCATAAACTTTGATTTTAATTTTAAACGTTAGGAACACCTTAGACAGTTTGTTGTGGGACATTTTTGTCTTTTGCAAATAGGAATTTATTAATCATAAAATCAATTAGCCATCTATTTAATTTATAAACTTGTGTAGCCATTTTTAAAGCCACCTATTTATTATTAGTCACTTTTCTTGTTGCCCCATTATGCCAAATAGCCTATTTAAGAATTCATATTTCACATATGTCAAGTTTTATAAAAATTATCAGCTTTGTCTTACTTCATATGCTACATCAAATTTCTTCCTATTTTATCCCTTAAAAATTTGCATATTTATTATTTGATTGTATTGGTTTTTTCCACGGGTGTAAATTTTTTGGGTCAGGTTGGTTGTACGGACAAACCGACTCGACCCGACCCGGGTTGGTTTCTTCTTCTTCTTTCTAGACTGCGCTTCGAAATAAGCCTTCGAATACCCAAACAAGGGACTTAAACCGCTTAAGTTAAACCAGACGGCAAAGAACGAAGACGAAGATGAAGACGAGGCGATGGTGGCGACGACTTAAACCAGGCGGCACAGCTTCAACTTCGACGGTGGTGAAAATCCAGAGACGTGTGTATCGGTTGACTTCGATGAAAATCCACGAGAGAAACCAGACGACACAGCTTCGACTTTGACTTCGGCGAAAACCCACGAGAGGACGAGGCGACAGCGGCGACGACTTAAACCAGACGACACAGCTTCGACTTCGACGGCGGCGAAAACCCACGAGAGGAGAGGTTTGAGTGAAACGCTGCTTTGAGTGAAACGCGAAAAACATTGAAACGTTCAACGTTCGACTCGAACGGAACTGAAAGTCTAAAACCCTAGATTTGGTAGATTTGCGTGAAACACATTTATGAAACCCTAGATTTGCCTGAAACACGTTTCTTTCTTTTTTTTTTTTGTTTTTTTTTTACAAAGACTGAAACACGTATGTGATGTGGGTTTGGGAAAAGAAGGGAACCGAACTGAACCCCATCAATTCGGTCAGCATTAAACTTGGAAACCGAACCGAGCCGATTCGGTTTGGTTCAGTTCGGTTCGATTCGGTTCCTTACCCCCTAGTTTTTTCCATAATTAAATTGTTAATTTAAGGCAATTAATAAAAAATTAATTACATAGACCTAATCACAATTAAGAATTAATTACATATGCCTAATCTCAAATTTTAAGTTCAGTTGCTTGAAAGTTAGAAATTGGAGCCAACATTTTAATTTTTTTCCTTTTCCGCAAGCAAATGTCAACAATGAGTAATCTGATCTCATTTAATTTTTTTTTACATGAATATTTTTTTTTGTCTTTTATCACAGTAATAAAGGTGCCTTAATTTTTTTTTTTTTAAAATTCTTTTGTTTGATAATGGTAGTTCCGACTTGAAAAAATAGAATGGTTTTTTTTTTCTTTTGTTTGTTCCGAATGAATGAAAAATATGTAATGAAAAAACATTGCTAAATCTTTTTAACTATTCAAAATTATTCTTTCTTAAGTTTTGGTTTTTTTTATTTATTATAAGCATTTTGATTTATTTTTTATTTAATATCATAAAACATTTTGTTTTTAATTATTTTGTCAGTTTGTTCTCATTTTTCCTTGTTCCAATCTAATGTCCCTAATCCTTCTATAATTTAATCTTTATATTTTTATTAGATCAATTATGTTCGATTTTTTTATTTTTGGGAAGAAATCAAATATTTGCATAGTATATTGTACAAATAAGTATATAATCCAATTTTCAAATATATATATAATCCAGTTTATAGTATATAGATGTGTGATTATTTATATTATACAAGAGTTAATTTACATCACGATTATCTTCAACAATGTTATCCACCAAAAATTCTCTTTACAACGTATTATAATCTAGGAAATTATATAATCAGAGTACGTAGATATTTTGCATACTCTGTTTCTTTGAAAAAGATTTATTAATTTCAACAAATGCATATATTTTCATCACTTCGTGAATATTAATTTTAATATAATCAAAGTATATATTTTGTATACTTGTTTTTTTTTAAATAGCTAGACAACCAATCTATCTATAATCTACAATCTATCTATATCTATAATCTATATCTATCTATAATCTATAATCTATCTATTTATAATCTATAGTCTATAATCTATCTATAATCTATATTTATATCTAAATCTATCAATATCTATAATAATATATAAAAAGTACAAATGTAAAAGAAACTTTTTTTTGGACGATATTATCCTAGATTTTTTTTAGAAATACCTTAGTTGTCCTTCACTTACTTTCATTTAATCACTTTCTGTCCCCTTAATTATACATTTCTCTCTTTTATGTTCTCTCTCCCACCCTCATGTGTCTCTCTCTCCCAAGTCTCCCACCTATCTAGACTCCTCCCTTCTCCATCTTAAATGATTTTAATTACGTTGTTATTCTCTTGCATCACCTCCTTAATTTTTTTTAATAACCACCACCTCTCTAATTTGTGGGTTGGATATTATTACCTTTAATTTTTGTGTGTTAAATGTATTGATGAAAGTGAATGGAAGTAGTACTATTTCCCTACAATTTCTCTCCTTCTACCCTTATAATTCTTCATCTTTTTTAGTTAGCAACTTACCACATACCATATACCATTCCCCCCTCTTCTTTTTATATTTCTAAATAAATAGATGGAACTTGATCATCAACTTCAAAATCGAAACAAAAATGCAAAGGCAAACATTGAAGGTAATTTTTTACTTCAGTCACTTTTTTTTTTTTTTTTTTTTTTTTTTTTTTGAAAAGATAATGGAATTAATTTTTTACAAGATTAGAATCACCTCCAAACATTTGAGTTAATTTCTTAATTTTTTTTTCTTTTTATTTCTCTTTGTTGTTGTTGTTGGTTTTTTTTATATAGAAAAATAGAAGATTGGAACCACCTCACATCACAACTTGATATTTTTTCAACCACAATGATAAGAAGTATATCTAACTTAAACTTCCACAAGTGCTCCACCATCGTTGGTTTCTTGAAGGTCATCAATTGTGTTTATTTAAGTTTCTTTAATAATAGAATTGTTTAGATGAGAATATGAAAAGTTTGGATATTAAAAGTTTTCTTAATTTAGTTCTAAAAATTAAATCTAAAATTTATGACTTTACATTTAATTTAATTAATACTAGAATTTCAAAAGCTTTGGAATTTTAATAGTTTTGCAACCTTCCTCAATTCTCACGACTACAATTCTCATTGATTTTGTGTCTCTCTCTTCCATACCAATCCAAATCCATCATCTCTCTCAATCTTATCATTATTTATTTCTCATTAACTATTGAAAAATTATTATTTAATAGTGAGAAAAAATTGAAATAAACGAATTTGAAAGTTAAAGGTAGAATGGACAACTTCAATATGAAAAATCCTATTTATTCTAAAAAATTGTGAATTTATTTTTAATTATAACTAATGATGAAATTTGAAAAGTATTCGTAACTCTTTTAACTCCTACAACTATATAAAGAGGCGTCTCCTACTTTTCTTTTTTACAATACAATTTACAATAATTTTTTTTTGAACTTCTAACCTCTTGGTCGAGAGTACATGCCAATTACCGTTGAGCTAAGCTCACTTTGGCCAAGTTACAATAACTTATGTATTTATTATATGTGTCTACTTTAATTTTATTCTTTCATTCATTGTTGTTTTGCCTTAATTTTTGTTTGAATATTTGATCTATACCTTTTATCTTTAACTTTTCTTCTTGTTCCATGCGGATAATTTGCAATTTCGTACAAGGTTTGATGAGACATACAAAAAATTTATTGAGCTTGAGGATGATATATGTTGATGGTCGATTTTGGCCGGAGGATCTCACCTGACCTTCACGTGCCACCAACGATAAATTTGTAGTTGAGGGGGGAAGACGTGGCCTGCAAGACAGTAAACCTGCACACCGGTGTGGTGCTCGCCACACCGGCTCTGATGCTTAAGTCAGCAAACAGAACGGTAGGGAGTGGAAAAGTAAGAGCAAGAGGAGAGAGTAGAAAATATAGAATAGTGTTTAGGGATAGAATTCGGTGTCCCCTCTTCAGTGGCGAAGAGGGATATAAATACCTGCTCATCTTCCTAGGGTTTTGAGGGATCCGGAGGCGTTTTAGGTCAAACCAGGCGAAACCGAGGCGACCAAAGGCGGTGGGGACCAAACGACATCGAACGGACTCGACCCGCGCGAGCGGGCCGAGGGTCGGCCTTGGCCCATGGCCGAGGCCGAGCAGGGGGTCGGGCCAAAAACCCGACCCCTTCGGTCTTGGCCCGTCCCACTTGCCGGTTTTGCCTCCTTGGTCCATCTTTCAGCCCGATTTCTCTCTGGTTGTCCTCGTCAGCTCCTTGTATATCGGGGTGGTCCAAAATTGCCTATAACATTAAGCCCCCACTCTTGAATTGGGATTCGGGGTGACTTATTGCTATAAGTTGAGCTCCTTAAGCCCGATTTAAGAGTAATGACCTTGCCCTGGGCTGGCTTACGTGTAGCTTTGTCGTCATCCTGCAAAGTAGGATAGAAGTAGACACTCCCTGAATAGGGGTTAGATGAAATGGAAATGAAAAAGGGTGAGAGATTACAACAGTGGTGTTGGTCGGCCTCGGCCTCGGGAGGAGGCCGAGCACAGCTACCTCCCTTTTGCCTGGTCGGCCTCGGCCTCGGGAAGAGGCCGAGCAGTTTTCTAATTTTTCTTAGGGGGCGTTGCCCCTGAACCCCCACCGTACTGGGTCATTCGGAGTGCTTCATTTCAGGTTCATGTCTGCAAGAGAAAAGTTAGGGAAAAGGCTAGGGTCGGCCTCGGCCTCAAGCCCTCGTTAGCCTAAAATTTGGCTCCCTGCATCCATATGTTAGTCCTTGTAGGAAAATGATAAGAGAATAGGTTTGAACATGTAAATTTTAGTAGAACATGCTAAACATAGGTGCTTTTTGTTTAATAGGGAGTGCATATCCCCGGTTACTTGCTTTTTGTTTAATAGGGAGTGCATATCCCCTCTGTAGCCCCCAATCTTAAGTAGAACTTCACTGAAACATAAAGTATAGTTGAGGAAATAGGAGAATACCTTTAAAGTTTGTGCTTGGCCTCGGCAAGTGGTGCTCGGCCTTGGCAAGAGGTGCTCGGTCCTGACTTCTGTAGGGTGAGCTTGACTTAGATGAAGTGTACGGACTCATGTCAGGTGAGGTGAGGTAGACTCGTTGGTCCAGGCTCACATGGTCTCACTCTGGATGAGGCGAGGTAGACTTCGGCAGTCCAGGCTCGCCTGTTGTAAAGATGCTCAGGCCAGAGGAGGTGAGGTAGACTCGTTGGTCCAGGCTCACATGGTCTCACTCTGGATGAGGCGAGGTAGACTTCGGCAGTCCAGGCTCGCCTGGTGTAAAGATGCTCAGACCAGAGGAGGTGAGGTTGACTCGTTGGTCCAGGCTCACGTGGTCTCACTCTGGATGAGGCGAGGTAGACTTCGGCAGTCCAGGCTCGCCTGGTGTAAAAATGCTCAGGCCAGAGGAGGTGAGGTAGACTCGTTGGTCCAAGCTCACGTGGTCTCACTCTGGATGAGGCGAGGTAGACTTCGGCAGTCCAGGCTCGCCTGGTGTAAAGATGCTCAGGCCAGAGGAGGTGAGGTAGACTCGTTTGTCCAGGCTCACATGGTCTCACTCTGGATGAGGCGAGGTAGACTCGATAGTCCAGGCTCGCATGTCTTGATGCTTGAGTCGGTTGCCTTGTGCACACTCCTGAATACTGAACTTTAATGGTGAAACTGTAAGGTTATTAATTAAACTTTCACACTTTGAATGAAGAAAAAAATACTTAACCTATACTAGAGGCAGAAACAAAGTAAACAATGTCTAATTACATGATAGAATGTGATAGCGAGCATAGCTAGCTATTTCTCTCTGATTAATTAAGCTAATCTTTTACAATTATTTGCCCAAATTTATGCATTTTTATGTTTTATTTGTAGGAAGTATGTGCTTGAAGCTTAATTCAGTAATTGGAGTCAAATGGAGCTTCCAATCTTAAAAAAAAAAAAAAAAAAAAAAAAAATCATAGCGCCGCGACGCTATAGAAAAATTTCCAAATTTGCAGAAAGGGACAGCGTCGAGACGCTGTCTTAATAGCGTCTCGACGCTACGACGAAAATCTGCTATATAAGTTTAGTTTCGGCTAGGTTTTGAGGACTTTTGATTTGGGGACTTTTGGAGCCGACATTAGAGCAGAAAGAGAACAGAATTGAGCTGAAGCAAAGAGGATTAGTTGGAAATCAACCCATTGTTCGTGGGGATCGTGACGGGGACGTTCGGTCTCGGCCTACAACGAGTCTATTTCTCTTTTCCCTTACTTTAGACACTTTTTATGGCTTATTTAGACTTAGTTTATATTGTAATGAGGATTATGTGTAGCTAAGTTTAATTCTTAGGGATTGATGTAGCCGTTGGGCAAGTTTTTGGATTGATTTACGGTATTTATGCTATTTATGTCATTTATGCATATGTTGTATGCTTAATGCTTTCGATTTACTGGCCATAAATTGATTGATGTTTATATTTGAATCTAACTTGGGAGAGAGGATTTAAATTAGTAATCAATATGCATAACTAGAATTTAGCTAAAAATCGGGAGATTATGGTTAATTCTAGAAATTGTCATAAAGGTTAGCCTTATTGCCTTGTATGTTTATTGGATTTAGATAGGGATATCGGGTTCAATTGCATATGGGAGAATCATGTATGCTCGGGAGAGATATGTGTGATTTTAGTTGCCAAGATTTATGAATCATAACATGTGTTAATCCGTTTATTAATCCATAACTCCAATTGGTGAAATCAATTCCCTAAGACCAATTATTCCCATTTGATTGTCACTTTTTACTTTAGTTTTGTATTTGATTAATTCATATTTCTCATTCAATTTGATTCCCTAAATAAAATTGGTCAAAAGTATTTTCGATAATTAAAATTTGGCTAGACACCAATCCAGAGGACGACATTCGATTGCAAAATCACTATATTATTACTTGACCCGTACACTTGCGGTTAGCAATTTGCACATCAAGTTTTTGGCGCCGTTGCCGGGGATTGGCATATTTAGTCAATTTTAATATCGAAGAAAAATTGTCCGGTCTTAGTTTAGGGTGTATTCTATTTTTTTGTGATTTTTGTTATTTTTGTTTTAGGTAAATTGCATTTTTCCTTTAATTGTTTTTCTTTTCCATTCTTAAATTTTTCCATATTTGTTTGAATTTTCCATTGATAGATTTTTAGTTTTTCCTTTTTAGATTAGTTTTTCCTTATTTGTTAGTTTCCTTATTGGTTTTTTATCTTATCTATTTTTGCATTCCATATTAGTTTATTTTCTTTCCTTTTCTAGATTATATTTTCCATATTTAAATTGAAAGCACCTAAGTATGGAGATAAACAAACTAATTTGTTGCATTAACTCATTAGTGAAACCTTAGTGCCAGTGTAGAGGGAAGATGAGCTGAGAGTTTAATAATCCAATCCCGAGTTAGTAGAGTCTGATCTTGTTGAGTTAGATCTCGCTTGTGCAAGTTAATTTTGGAAAAATTTTAATTTGTCTCCCTCATTGGTCCTTATGTGCATATCTCTTGCTTGCTTGGTTATTGACTTTTGAGCCTTGAGGATTGAGTTATGACTGTTGCATCCATTCTTCCATTGTATGTATGATTTTGAGTTTGCTCGAGGACTAGCAAAAGCTTAAGTTTGGGGGTATTTGATAGCGAGCATAGCTAGCTATCTTTACTGATTTAATTTAGCTAGTCTTTTATGATGTTTGGGCCATTTTATTGTGCTTTATTGTTTATTTTGTAGGAAATGGTTGATTGGAGCTATAATGCAATATCAGAGTTAATCGGGTGCTCGGGGCGTGAAAAGATGCAAAGGAATGAAAAGAGTAAAAGTGGAGAAAAATCAAATCTTGGTCAACAGCAGGCTAGCGTCGAGACGCTAGCTCTTGAGCGTCTCGACGCTCACATTCCATATCAGATTAGGCGCGTAAAGCTTACAGCGTCGAGACGCTATGATAGGAAGCGTCCCGACGCTACCGTTTTTCCTTATTCAGAACGCGCGTATAAGAGGCAGCGTCGCGACGCTGTCTTGACAGCGTCTCGACGCTAAGACGAAAAATCAGAATAAAAGCTTCACTTCGGCTAGGTTTTTGGGGAGATCAATTTGGGACCTTTTGGAGCCGTAAAGAGGACAGAATAGAGGACTTTTGGAGCTGCAAACAAAGGAGGAACTTGGAAATCAACCCATTGTTCGTGGGGATCGTGACGGGGACGTCGGGACTCGGCCTACATTGAGTTTTCTTTTCCCTTTTCTTTCTTTAGTTAGATTTATGGCTTTCACTTGTTTAGTTGAGCTTGTATTTGCATTCATGAGTAGCTAAACTTGTAGCTTAGGGATTGATGTAGTTGATTAAGTTTATGGATTGATTTATGGTTTAAGTTGTGCAATGTTATTGTGTTTGTAATCTTGATTTAATGCTTTCAATTAATTGGCCATTAGTTGGATGATTTAAGTTTCGAATCTAGCTCGGGAGAGGGGATTTGATCTAGACTTACTCAAGATTGCATGAATAAAGTTTACATTCTAATTCTTGACGGTTTTAGATTAACTTTAGAATTGGTTAAAAGATCTCATTGCCTTGCATATTAATAAACTTAGATAGGGATATCAAGTTGGTTAATTTGCATGAGAATCAATTATACTCGGGAGAGGTAGTTGTGATTAAAGGGTCTTTGGCTCATAATTTCATTGTGCATAATAACTTATTCTTTAAAATCAATCCTAAACGAAATCGGCGAAATCAATTCCCTAAGTAGTTTTCCCAATTGAAATTCCATTCTTTTTACTTGCTTTAATTTGTTTTTATCATCACCTATTCATCACTTTTTGATCCCTAAATAAAATTGGGCAAGATAATTCACAATACTTGATTTGCTTAAAAATCCAATCCAGAGGACGACATTCGAATTTACTATTCACTATATTATTACTTGACCCGTGCGCTTGCGGTTAGGAAAAGTCCACATCAAGTTTTTGGCGCCGTTGCCGGGGATTGACACATTTAGTTAGATCGATATTGTGGAAAAATTGCTTGATCTTAATTTAGGGTGTATTGTTACTTTTTTAGGTTGCTTGCATTTTTTTCTCCTTATTTGTTTTCTTTCCATATTTGATTTTCTAGGTTAGTTTTTCTTTTAGTTGTGTAATCTTTTCCTTATTTGTTCTTGTTTTCCTTTTCTAGGTTAGTTTCCTTATTTGCACTTTGCCATATTTATTTTTGCATTCCATATTAGGTTACTTTGTTTCCTTTTCTAGATTATATTTTCCATATTAGATTAGTTGTTTCTTTTTCTTTATTTCATTCCATAATTGTTTTCTTTCTTTTTTAGGATTGTTTTGTTTCCTTTTCTTTATTTATTTCCATATTTGTTTTTTTCTTTTCTTTTTAAGGTATTTTTAATTTTGCATGCGTAGGGATAAAGAGTTAATTTTAGCACCATTTGATCCCGAGATAGAAAGAACAATTCTTAGGCTTCGAAGGGAAAATAGAGAAATTATTCAAATGGCAGATCAAAATCCACCTGAGGAGCCTAGGCCTATTAGAGATTATTTTCAGCCTGTATTTCAGGGACAACAGTCGGGGATTGTCTATGCACCGATTAATGCCAACAACTTTGAGCTGAAAACCGGTCTCATTCAGATGGCTCGAGACTGTGCATACAGAGGATCACCCACCGAGGATCCAAATTCTCATCTGAAATCATTCTTGGATATTTGTGGGACAGTAAAGATTAATGGTGTCTCTGAGGATGCTATTCGCTTACGTTTATTTCCCTTTTCTTTGCAGGATAAAGCACGAGATTGGTTGCAGTCTATTACTCCTGGGAGCATCACCACCTGGGATGCTTTGGTCCAGGCCTTTTTAAAGAAATTTTTCCCTCCTGCAAAGACGGTCAAGTTGAGGACCGAGATTGGGACATTCCAACAACAGTATGATGAGCAGCTGTTCGAAGCTTGGGAGCGATTCAAAGAGCTACTGAGGAAGTGCCCTCAGCATGGTTACCCCGATTGGCTTCAGGTACAGTTGTTTTATAATGGTTTAACTCCTAGCACAAAAACGATTGTTGATGCAGCTGCAGGTGGGACTCTGTTGTCCAAGACCGTGGAAAACGCTCGCACACTTTTAGAGGATATGGCCACCAACAGCTATCAGTGGCCATCTGAGCGGTCTACACCTAAAAAGATTGCTGCTGGAGTGTTTGAGGTTGATAAAGTAAGTGCACTCCAGGCCCATATGACTTCCCTTGCCAATGCTTTTATGAAATTTTCAGGTACAGGGAGTGCACAGTCAATTGAATCAGCTGCTGCTTTAGCATCTAGACCTCAGGAGGAGACCATCGAGCAGGTTCAGTATGTATCAAATTTTAATTCTAGGGGATATAATAATAGTTCTACACCTACACATTATCACCCTAACAATAGGAACCATGAAAATTTCTCTTATGCTAATACTAAGAATGTTCTTAATCCCCCTGGTTTTGCCCCTCAAACTCAAGATAATAAAAAGTTAGAAGATCTTGTTGGAGCTTTCATTGCAGAGTCTAGTAACAGGACAACCAAGTTAGAGGAGGCAGTCATTGCCATCAATTCAACAGTGAATGGCCACAGTGCATCCATCAAGAATATTGAGACTCAGCTGGGACAATTGGTGAATGTTGTAAGCACCATGAATAAAGGTAAAGCCCCAGCTGAACAAGAGAAACCCCAGATGGAGTATTGTAAGGCAATCGCTGTTCACCAGGAGGAGTCTGAAGAGGAACCTGAATCTGAGGACTATGAAACGCCTACAGGGGAAGCTGAGGAGGACACATCAGCAGATGAGGCTGAAAAGCCTAAACCGGAACCTCCTATTCCTTCTCCCACATTGATGGTTCCAAAGGAAAAGAAAAAGAAAAAGAAGAAAAAGAATAATCAGGTTCAGTTTGATAAATTTATGAATGCTTTTATGAATCTGAATATTAATATTCCTTTTGCAGAGGCATTAGAGATGCCCCAATACAACAGGTTTATGAAGGAGTGGTTAGCAAAGAAGCGAAAAGAAAAGAAAGTTGACACTGTATATCTTGCTTCCACATGCAGCACCAGAGTACAACAGAAAGTACCTGAAAAAGTAGCAGATCCAGGGAGTTTTTCTGTTCCTTGTAGTTTTGGTACTTATTCTTTTAGAGCATTATGTGATTTAGGTGCTAGCATTAATATCATTCCTCTATCTTTGTGTAAAAAGTTAGATATAGGTGAGATTAAGTCTACTCCTATAAAGCTCCAATTGGCTGATCAATCTGTGGTGAGACCAGTTGGTATTGTAGAAAATGTATTAATCAGAGTAGGTAGATTTTTCCTCCCTATTGACTTGTATGTTATGGACATGATAGAAAATCCTTCAATGCCTGTCATATTAGGACGACCATTCCTCGCTACTGGGCGAGCGATTATAGATATTGAGCGCAGGGAGCTCACTATTAGAGTCAGAACGAAAAAGAAATCTTTAAAGCAGTTGAAGACTCTAAAGATGAAGTGCTTTACATGGGCTACAGGAAAGGTGCAAGAAAGAGCACCTCTGTTGGATTCACAGAACAAAAGCCTCCTTGAAACACGTGCAACACGTCGAGCTAATGACGTTAAACAAGCGCTTATGGGAGGCAACCCAAGTAAGTTTAGTGTGTTTTCTTTTTGTTTTTTATTTATTGTTTGTTTTTGTTTTGTAGGTCTTGTTTTCTTTCTCTCCTTTGCTTTCAAGCTTTCAAGAGTCCAAGCTCTCAAGCAAGAAGTCATCATCATTCCAGGCCAGTATTATTCACCCCTGTAATTCTTTTATTGTTCTCATGCTTGTTCATGCCCTATTTTCTTTATACATTGAGGACAATGCATATTTTAAGTTTGGGGGTGGATTAGCATGTTTGTGGAGCCCTTGAGCATCTGAATTCGGGCTATAGTTTTGAGCTTTCTTTGAATGATGCATATGGTTGTTTTCTGGATGCTATTTTTGCATGATTATGATGTCCTAGGATAGGCTTTCTTGTCAATTTTCAAGCTTGTGATGAGTTGTAAGCATGAGTGCCCAAAAAGGGAGACTTTTTAAAATTTTTCTAGGAGATGGCTTGCATGAGTAGAGTATCTGTCTTGGCTAGATTTGGATTTGAATGCTTAGGAGCGAATTATTGGGTTCATATGCTTGTTGTCACCTCGATAGGTGTAGGGAAGAGCTAAAGAGTTAATTTTTTACAAATTAGCATGTTTGATCTTGCTTAGGAGAAAAGAAAAGAATATCTGCTATTTATGCTCATATCGAAATATTATTCTTGTAGTTACTGTTGAAAAGAAAATTATTATGCCATGGCTTGTGCACAATATGCATTGATTAATAAAGATTAAGGCAAAAAGAGCTACCCCTGTTGTGATCAGTTAGGCCAACCAGAGAAATCTCAGGTTAAGGGTCCCTGCAATGGGTGTGTGAAAGCTAGTGCCACATTTACATGCTTAATTCAATTGTTAATTAAAAGCACCTAAGTATGGAGATAAACAAACTAATTTGTTGCATTAACTCATTAGTGAAACCTTAGTGCCAGTGTAGAGGGAAGATGAGCTGAGAGTTTAATAATCCAATCCCGGGTTAGTAGAGTCTGATCTTGTTGAGTTAGATCTCGCTTGTGCAAGTTAATTTTGGAAAAATTTTAATTTGTCTCCCTCATTGGTCCTTATGTGCATATCTCTTGTTTGCTTGGTTATTGACTTTTGAGCCTTGAGGATTGAGTTATGACTGTTGCATCCATTCTTCCATTGTATGTATGATTTTGAGTTTGCTCGAGGACTAGCAAAAGCTTAAGTTTGGGGGTATTTGATAGCGAGCATAGCTAGCTATCTTTACTGATTTAATTTAGCTAGTCTTTTATGATGTTTGGGCCATTTTATTGTGCTTTATTGTTTATTTTGTAGGAAATGGTTGATTGGAGCTATAATGCAATATCAGAGTTAATCGGGTGCTCGGGGCGTGAAAAGATGCAAAGGAATGAAAAGAGTAAAAGTGGAGAAAAGTCAAATCTTGGTCAACAGCAGGCTAGCGTCGAGACGCTAGCTCTTGAGCGTCTCGACGCTCACATTCCATATCAGATTAGGCGCGTAAAGCTTACAGCGTCGAGACGCTATGATAGGAAGCGTCCCGACGCTACCGTTTTTCCTTATTCAGAACGCGCGTATAAGAGGCAGCGTCGCGACGCTGTCTTGACAGCGTCTCAACGCTAAGACGAAAAATCAGAATAAAAGCTTCACTTCGTCTAGGTTTTTGGGGAGATCAATTTGGGACCTTTTGGAGCCGTAAAGAGGACAGAATAGAGGACTTTTGGAGCTGCAAACAAAGGAGGAACTTGGAAATCAACCCATTGTTCGTGGGGATCGTGACGGGGACGTCGGGACTCGGCCTACATTGAGTTTTCTTTTCCCTTTTCTTTCTTTAGTTAGATTTATGGCTTTCACTTGTTTAGTTGAGCTTGTATTTGCATTCATGAGTAGCTAAACTTGTAGCTTAGGGATTGATGTAGTTGATTAAGTTTATGGATTGATTTATGGTTTAAGTTGTGCAATGTTATTGTGTTTGTAATCTTGATTTAATGCTTTCAATTAATTGGCCATTAGTTGGATGATTTAAGTTTCGAATCTAGCTCGGGAGAGGGGATTTGATCTAGACTTACTCAAGATTGCATGAATAAAGTTTACATTCTAATTCTTGACGGTTTTAGATTAACTTTAGAATTGGTTAAAAGATCTCATTGCCTTGCATATTAATAAACTTAGATAGGGATATCAAGTTGGTTAATTTGCATGAGAATCAATTATACTCGGGAGAGGTAGTTGTTATTAAAGGGTCTTTGGCTCATAATTTCATTGTGCATAATAACTTATTCTTTAAAATCAATCCTAAACGAAATCGGTGAAATCAATTCCCTAAGTAGTTTTCCCAATTGAAATTCCATTCTTTTTACTTGCTTTAATTTGTTTTTATCATCACCTATTCATCACTTTTTGATCCCTAAATAAAATTGGGCAAGATAATTCACAATACTTGATTTGCTTAAAAATCCAATCCAGAGGACGGCATTCGAATTTACTATTCACTATATTATTACTTGACCCGTGCGCTTGCGGTTAGGAAAAGTCCACATCACTCATTGGCACTCATTCATGAGCGTAGTTCTTTCGATCTTGATGAGGATGAGCAGTTGGGGGTGAGTTGCATGAATAATGGGGACGAATTGGAGAGTTGGAGCACCTTTCAAGAACATGGTTGTGAGGAAAAAAAAGAAAATGAGCTTGTAGTGTTAGAGGAAGTTCAGGAGGTAGAGTTTGAGGTTGAAAAACCTTCGTCTGTTTTATCTTCTCCATCCTTTGTAGATTTTGATTGTTGTTTTTTCTATTCTCACGAGTCAGTTTTAGAGTCGGAGTCTCTTTATTTTGATATTTCTCCTTTTATGCTTCTTTTATTCAAAAATACCAAAAATAATTCTGTTTCAGGGGCCCATGAGAAACTAGTAAGTTTACTAGCGATCGTTGGTTATATTGATTCAAGGAAGAAGGGCCCAAAGAAATACGAGAATTTTTATGTGCCTTGACAGACTGGACAAACACGTCGAGCTAATGACGTTAAACAAGCGCTTATGGGAGGTAACCCAAGTGAGTTAGTTATTTCTTTATTTTGAGTTTTATTTATTTTTTGTGTCTGTTTTGTAGGTCTTGTTTTCTTTCTCTCCTTTGCTTTCAAGCTATCAAGGTTCCAAGCATTCAGTCAAGAAGTCATCATCATTCCAGGGCAGTATTGTTCACTCCTTTCATTCGTTTATTGTTCTCATGCTTGTTTATGCTTTATTTTCGTTATACATTGAGGATAATGCATACTTTAAGTTTGTGGGTGGATTAGCATGTTTGTGGAGCCCTTGAGCATCTGAGTTCGGGCTATAGTTTTGAGCTTCCTTTGAATTATGCATATGGTTGTTTTCTGGATGCTACTTTTGCATGATTATGATGTCCTAGGATAGGCTTTCTTGTCAATTTTCAAGCTTGTGATGAGTTGTAAGCATGAGTGCCCAAAAAGGGAGACTTTTTAAAATTTTTCTAGGAGATGGCTTGCATGAGTAGAGTATTTGTCTTGGCTAGATTTGGATTTGAAGGCTTAGGAACGAATTATTGGGTTCATATGCTTGTTGTCACCTCGATAGGTGTAGGGTAGAGCTAAAGAGTTAATTTTTTTTGCAAATTAGCATGTTTGATCTTGCTTAGGAGAAAAGAAAAGAATATCTGCTTATCATGTTCATAACGAAAAATCATTCTTGTTGTTATTGTTGAGAAAAAAATAATAATGTCATGGCTTGTGCACAATATGCAATGGTTAATAAAGATTAAGGCAAAAAGAGCTACCCCTGTTGTGATCAGTTAGGCCAACCAGAGAAAACTCAGGTTAAGGGTCCCTGCAATAGGTGTGTGAAAGCTAGTGCCACATTTAAATGCTAAAGTTAATTGTATTTTATAAGCACCTAAGTATGGAGGAGAACAAACTAATTTGTTCCATTAACTCATTAGTGAAACCTTAGTGCCAGTGTAGAGGGAAGATGAGCTGAGAGTTTAATAATCCAATCCCGGGCTAGTAGAGTCTGATCTTGTTGAGTTAGATCTCGCTTGTGCAAGTTAATTTTGGAAAAAATTTAATTTGTCTCCCTCATTGGTCCTTGTGTGCATGTCTCCTGCTTGCTTGACTATTGACTTTTGAGCCTTGAGGATTGAGTCATGTTTGTTGCATCCATTCTTCCACTGTATGTTTGATTTTTAGTTTGCTCGAGGACTAGCAAAAGCTTAAGTTTGGGGGTATTTGATAGCGAGCATAGCTAGCTATTTTTCTCTGATTAATTAAGCTAATCTTTTACAATTATTTGTCCAAATTTATGCATTTTTATGTTTTATTTGTAGGAAGTATGTGCTTGAAGCTTAATTCAGTAATTGGAGTCAAATGGAGCTTCCAATCTTAAAAAAAAAAAAAAAAAAATCATAGCGTCGCGACGCTATATAAAATTTTCCAAATTTGCAGAAAGGGACAGCGTCGAGACGCTGTCTTAATAGCGTCTCGACGCTACGACGAAAATCTGCTATATAAGTTTAGTTTCGGCTAGGTTTTGAGGACTTTTGATTTGGGGACTTTTGGAGCCGACATTAGAGCAGAAAGAGGACAGAATTGTGCTGAAGCAAAGAGGATTAGTTGGAAATCAACCCATTGTTCGTGGGGATCGTGACGGGGACGTTCGGTCTCGGCCAACAACGAGTCTATTTCTCTTTTCCCTTACTTTAGACACTTTTTATGGCTTATTTAGACTTATTTTATATTGTAATGAGGATTATGTGTAACTAAGTTTAATTCTTAGGGATTGATGTAGCCGTTGGACAAGTTTTTGGATTGATTTACGGTATTTATGCTATTGATGTCATTTATGCATATGTTGTATGCTTAATGCTTTCGATTTACTGGCCATAAATTGATTGATGTTTATATTTGAATCTAACTTGGGAGAGAGGATTTAAATTAGTAATCAATATGCATAACTAGAATTTAGCTAAAAATCGGGAGATTATGGTTAATTCTAGAAATTGTCATAAAGGTTAGCCTTATTGCCTTGTATGTTTATTGGATTTAGATAGGGATATCGGGTTCAATTGCATATGAGAGAATCATGTATGCTCGGGAGAGATATGTGTGATTTTAGTTGCCAAGATTTATGAATCATAGCATGTGTTAATCCGTTTATTAATCCATAACTCCAATTGGTGAAATCAATTCCCTAAGACCAATTATTCCCATTTGATTGTCACTTTTTACTTTAGTTTTGTATTTGATTAATTCATATTTCTCATTCAATTTGATTCCCTAAATAAAATTGGTCAAAAGTATTTTCGATAATTAAAATTTGGCTAGACACCAATCCAGAGGACGACATTCGATTGCAAAATCACTATATTATTACTTGACCCGTACACTTGCGGTTAGCAATTTGCACATCAGAATGCAATAAATGAAAAACCCTAAAACTCCATAAGTTCAGATTCAGTGTTGGTGGAAGTGTGTGCTGCTCGGCCTCGGCCCTCTGTGGCTTGACAACTTTTAGTGCGGTCCAGTAACACTCCCTCGATTCCTTCTACTCTCCCTTGACGACTCCCACACCGTTCGGAGTTGGAAACTTCAGTAACTGATGGTAAGTTGAAGCTATGGCCTTCATCTCATGCAAGGTTGGTCTTCCTAGGATTGCATTGTAGGCTGACATACAATCCACAACTAGGAAGTTTATCATCTTTGTCACTGCATTCTCTCCATCCCCAAAGGTCACAGGAAGTTCTATGCTACCTTCTGGGGTCACTCTCTCTCCCCCAAATCCTACAAGTGGGGTAAGGCTTGGCTTTAAGAGTTCCCTCCCTAACCGCATTGCTTTAAAGGCTGTTAGAGAAAGGACATCAGCCGAGCTTCCTCCATCAATTAGGATCCGATGGATTTTCACATTGGCTACAATTAGAGTGACCACCAGAGCATCATTATGTTGCTGATGAATGCTCGCTGCCTCAGCCTCAGTGAACTCCAAAGGGGGGTGTGCCTTTGATAGATGGACAGAATACATACCTCGATATTCTGGTTCAACCCTCGCTTCCCTGACAATAGCTTTCATCTTCCTGCTCGAAACTCCTCCTGCTGGTCCTCCAAAGATGGTTCTGATCTCTCGTAGGGGTTCTTCTTTGTCTCGGCCATCTTTGGTCAGGCTCGGCCTCGACAATCCGTGGTCGGCCTCGGCCCTAGGCTCACCGACGAACTCTTTCAAATACCCATTCTGGATCAGTGTTTCGATTTCATCCTTCAACTGAATACAATTCCTGGTTGAATGCCCGTGGTCTCGGTGGAAAAGACAATACTGGCTCTTGTCTCTTCTATCGGCACTCGACTTCATCCTCCCTGGGAATTTCATGAGGCCCGTATTTCGGATCTCCATCAGTACTTGCTCCTGCAGAACAACAATTGGGGTGTATTTTTCAAACTTACCGAAAGGAGGTGCTCCTTGGTCTGGTCGGCCTCGGCCATGGTCTACTCGGTCCCGGCCTCCCTCGTCGGTCCGCTGCCTTTTGTCCTTTTTACTGTCGTAGTTAGATAAAGAAAACCTCTTGTACTCTCGTTCCGACTTCTTTGACTTAAGTAACTCCTCTGCGCTCATATACTTTTGTGCCCGGGAGACAAACTTCGCATAGGTTCGAGGTTGGCTCTTACCTATCGAATTGAGCAGTCTTTCGTTTTCCAGTCCAGCTGTTATGGCTACTAGGGCTGCTCCCTCGTTGTATCCCTCAACCTGCAGTGCTTCATTGTTAAAACGCATTATGTAATCACGTAAGCTCTCACCTGGCTGCTGTTTGACTGTTAAGAGGTTGATGTGAGGCTTGCGCAGTTCTCTGGCTCCCATGAACTGTGCAAGGAATGCTCGGGCTAAATCCTTGAAACAGCTGATGGATCTCCTTTTCAGCCTCTCAAACCAGTGCCTGGTTGATCCTGCTAGAGTGAAAAAGAAGGCACGGTACCTGATTGCATCTGAAACACCGTGGAAGTCCATCCAGCTTTTCTAGGTATTTAGATGCTGGATTGGGTCTTTCTTACCATTATACGGCTTGAATGTAGGTACCTTGAACTTCTGGGGCACCTCAGCTTTCATGACTTCTTCTGTGAAGGGTGGGCCCACTTGGTCGATTAGTTCTTCCATGTCTTGCCCTCCCGAATCCTTCAACTTCTGCAGGTATCCCTGAGGATTTCCGAGCTCCTTTAGTGTGTTTAGAAGCTCAGTCTTCCAAGGGAGATGGTCTTTCTTAGCCTCGGCCTCGGCCAACTTAGCCTCGGCCTCGGCAGCTTTGGCCTCAGACTCGGCAGTTTTGGCCACTCTGCGCTTTTCCATGACTAGATTTCTCAGGTCTGTTCTACGGCTGGTACTTGACTCAGGGCTCCTCAGTACTGTGCGCTCTGTGTGCTTCAGCCCCCTGACCTTGCTGGTTGCGCTGTTGGTCTTCTTTCCTCTGGATTCTGTCTCTGATTCATCCATGTATTCGACTGGATTCTTCCCCTTCTTCGGGTCTCTAATCAAGCTCCCCTCATGGACTTTGGTGTTAGGGCCGGGTTTATCCAGGATTTGAAGTATTCTAGACAAACTCCGATTCATTCCCTTCACCTCATCCTCAAGGGCGGCAATTTTGGTGTCGGCATCCTCTGCTCGGCCTCGGCCTGCTTGTCTCGGTGACCCCTGGACGCTGTCATCGTCACGTGACCTCCGCTGGTAGCGGTCACCATCTAAATTCCCTATGTTTATGTCTTGGTCTCTCTTCTCCATCCCCTTACTCATGGAATAACCGATGTGCAGATTAACAGGCTTTCTTCCCCACAGACGGCGCCAACTGTTGATGGTCGATTTTGGCCAGAGGATCTCACCTGACCTTCACGTGCCACCAACGGTAAATTTGTAGTTGAGGGGGGAAGACGTGGCCTGCAAGACAGTAAACCTGCACACCGGTGTGGTGCTCGCCACACCGGCTCCGATGCTTAAGTCAGCAAACAGAACGGTAGGGAGTGGAAAAGTAAGAGCAAGAGGAGAGAGTAGAAAATATAGAATAGTGTTTAGGGATAGAATTCAGAGTCCCCTCTTTAGTGGCGAAGAGGGATATAAATACCTGCTCATCTTCCTAGGGTTTTGAGGGATCTGGAGGCGTTTTAGGTCAAACCAGGCAAAACCGAGGCGACCAAAGGCGGTGGGGACCAAACGACATCGAACGGACTCGGCCCGCGCGAGCGGGCCGAGGTCGAGCAGGGGGTCGGGCTAAAAACCCGACCCCTTCGGTCTTGGCCCGTCCCACTTGCCGATTTTGCCTCCTTGGTCCATCTTTCAGCCCGATTTCTCCCCGGTTGTCCTCGTCAGCTCCTTGTATATCGGGGTGGTCCCACTTGCTTTAATTTTATTCTTTCATTCATTGTTGTTTTGCCTTAATTTTTGTTTGAATATTTGATCTATACCTTTTATCTTTAACTTTTCTTCTTGTTCCATGCGGATAATTTGCAATTTCGTACAAGGTTTGATGAGACATACAAAAAATTTATTGAGCTTGAGGATGATATATACTACCATTTGTGTTGGGGATCAATTTGAACCTCTAACCTCTTGGTCAAGAGTGTATGTTAATAATACTTTCAAAATTGCATTCATGATTAACAAATAATATAATTATTATCCGTAAATACTTTCAAATTTTATTATTAAAATTAAATTTTAAAATATGAAAGCCACTTGCAACGCACGTGTAGAAAATCTAGTTTTAATAAATGTATATATTTTATAATCACTGTTGCAACGTCATCGTGACGCGGAGTGGCTGATATCCTTCTCTAATGGCCTCTTTCGAGAGGAGAGGCTTGGAGTCGCCACAAATCATCTTGGGGTGTGATTGGTCTCCTTTACTATTACAAACTTGGAGAAGGCACAATGAAGCAACAGAGAACCTTCGAACTTTACGAAGGGAGAATCACAACGAAGAAGCGAAGAACCTTCGAACTTGGAGAAGAAGAACCACAACAAAGCAGCAGGAAACCTTCGAACTTGGAGAAGCAGAACCACAACGAAGCAGCAAGAAACCTTCGAACTTGGAGAAGACGAACCACAACGAAGCAACAGGAAACCTTCGAACTTGGAGAAGAAGAACCACAAAAAAGCAACGGAGAACCACAACGAAGTAGTTGAGAACCTTCGAAGTTGGAGAAGGGAGAACCACAATGAAACAGCAGGAAACCTTCCAACTTTAGGAAGGAGAACCACAGGGAAACAGCAGGAAGCCTTCAAATTTTTAAGAAAGAGAACCACAACAGAGGACCTTCGAACTTGAAGAAGAGGGAACACCAAACTTGAGGGGAGCGAGACATTGAATTTGGAGGAATGCAATTTTCTTTTATTCATCTAACTCGTAGCTTCACATTTATAACAGTGCACAACCTCAATTTACTACGTTACTCCCAGTAGTGATGGATTTCTTTAATTTGTATTGTCGTACTTCAACATTTGTTGCACTTTTTTTTTTGTTTGCAGATACCAAACTTAAAGTTTTCTTTAAACTGCCTACGTACCTTTGAAGAAAAGGGATCAAGTCATAACATAGTTCGTTGTTTTTTTGGCATTCACTTTTTAAGCTCGTGTGAGCTAAGAGCATCATGCAATTTAGGCTTTTGAGATCAAGAACTTTTACATTTTAAAAACCCTTATCTTATTCATGATCTTGATCATATCCTTCACTTGTAGGATTGGTCAAGATAATGAGATTTGGTTTTTCCTTCAAGGAACCTTTTGTATTTATGAGAACAAAGAACTTCCTCTTCATACGTGTGACGAGACGCTACTGTGCAGCTTCTTGTTGTTGTTTACTTCATCGAACAGTTTCTCCTTCAAGTTGTCCATATTTCTTTCAAGTTGATCGCTTGTTATTTTGAGGCAATAAAAAACAGACGTTGAAGGTCGAATTTTCTTCGATGTGAACAAGACACTAAGCCTTTGGAAAGCTGAAGGTTGAGTTGAGGTAGACACCGAACAATGGTTTTCTTCTTCTATCGCGACCATACTCATTCTTTGGATTACCAAACGACGTGTATTTGAAGGCTTGATGAGATGGAAGACATAAGTCATTTACTCACCCTTTTTGGAATTGTTAACTTTTTCTACGTCGATGCAGTTCGAAGTTATAGGAGTTAATATCAAACATGCAGAAGCAATTTTAGATCATAGGCACACAATTTCATCAATTTGATCCTAGAAAGCATGTTGTTCACAAGAACAAAAACAGAGTAAGTGACACCAACCTCTCAAAGCTCCCAATTCATGTAATCTAAAGCTTTAATCTTCACACCAACGGTTCTTGTACAACCACTTGGATCTTCTCTACTATCCCCAAGCCTTGGAACGGATTGTGGGATCCTCAATTGATAGGAATTGGAAAGGAAAGCTTATGAGTACAAGCAAGTTTGAGAGCATGAGCTATGGGACTTTTGGGAGAATTTTGGCAGCATTTCAGGTTGAATTATTTCACTAATTTTCACCAGCTGGTCCTCCATATATAGAGGGAAATCATGCACAAAAAAATGCACAAGAAATTGACAGCAATTTGGGATCATTTTGAGTCATATGGTTAGGTGGTGCAAGAAGGCTAATCACTTGTGATTAGTCACTAAGCATCACCTCCAAAAATTTGCTAATTTTTTAATTTCTTTTAAATTCAAAATTTGCAATTAAAATTCTGAATAATCCCACTTTCGTTTATTTTTATTTTTAATTTAAATAAAACTTTATTTAATTAAAATAAAAACTTTATTCTTCTAGGATCAAATTGATGAAATTGTGTGCCTAAGATCCAAAATTGATTCCGCATGTTTGATATTAACTCCTACACTATAGGAATATGTTGGATCATTGCGTTTGTATCAAATACAAAGTGGGTCGTATCCATAGTGTCACTAGGATAAGGTACCCAGTCTTATCCCTATACTATAGACCCTTTAGACTGTTTCTTGAACATTGATCCCCTGTTTGTCACCATATACAGTTCAAGACACATAATACAACCTAGGATGTTAGTTTATTAGATTTAGGGTTATTAAAGCAAAACTAATACAACAACATTCAACAACCTTATTTGAATAACCTTAACAATACTTTATTGATAATAATCAACCGTTTACATTTACTATCTACGAGTTTTAGGGCATAAAACCCAACAACATATGGCCTTACACTTAAGCAACTGAATTGAATGTCATGGCCAATTTTAATCGATAACTCTGATTGATTTGAAACTTATTTGTGAGAAGACACATTGTGGTATGACATTCCTTTAGATGAAGATTCATGTGTGTTATTCACTCACTTGGCCTCACATTTAGTAATTGAATCGAAACTTATTTGTGGGAAGACGTATATTTGTGGCATGATATTCCTTCGGACTGTAGAATCATGTGTTGTTCACTTGCATGGTCTCACACCTGAGTAATTGTAGTGGTCAATTTTTAATCGACATTTATGATTGAATGTATATATGATTGGTGTTACCAATGGTTAACCACATATGTCTTGGTTACTGATAACTCTCCAAACGGGAGTTATTTAGGCCTTATTTCTATAGGGATTTGTGTGTCTTTTGTGTTAAATAGGGTTGCTTTTAGTTATATATTATATGTTTTAACCCATTTGGTAGAATGAATGCTTTGGAAGTTATTTTGTGCAGAATGTATTGATGAGCGACTTGAGGGAGCAAAAGCTGTGCTGGAGCAAAGCGAGGAGCAAAACTACCACGTCACAGCTCGTTAGCCAATTTGATGAACTGAATTCTGTTAAGCTATTCTCGAGATAAGAGAGCAAGGAGAGCCATCCACGTGTCTAGGTCAACCTAATTCAAGCCTCCTATCACTCTATAAAAGGAGATAGCCGCCCAAGTCAAATTCATTCCATCCTTGGGAGGAACATTCCACTCTTGGAAAGTTTACTTCCACCTTTGGGAGCCAAATAGAGGAGAGAGATTGGAGACCTACAAGAAGACCATCAATTGCAAGCTGATCAAGGGAATTAATATTTTCTTGTATTACTTTGTAGTTATGAATGCATTTACTTATATTGTAACGTGTGTCTCTATGCACTTTATGAACTAAGTAATTTTAGGTGTTGGTTAAGAAGATGTAATTGTCGTGCTTAATCTCTATGCAATATATGTTGATTTGATGCATCTTGATTAATTGTTGTGCTCATTTCTATTTTGTGCCCGCCTGGCCAGCCGGTATGAATACCACTCTCTAGTTTCAGGGATGATTTAGGGAGTGTGTGACATTTAATCACACTAGATCATTGTGTATTGGTGAACGTCAGTGACTGAGCTAGGGATAGCCAGTTGCCTAGTGCTTGATCGGTAGAGCTTCATTGGAGTTGAAACATATTCTAAAAAATCTGGAGTTTTGGGAGGAATCTGCTAATAAGACTGCGAGAGTTTGCCTGATCAATAATATTGCTAGAGCATATTTTAAAACAATTACTAAATCCTGATCAGCGCATGTTTCTAACTTGTCTGCCTATTTGTTTACTTTCTGTTATGTCATTTCTTTTGCTACAACATTCTATAAAACCAATCATTTTAACCACCTTTGAAACCATTGAAAAACTAAACAAAATAGATAAAGTAAAAGCTAATTCAGACATTGGATTCGATAAATACTTATTACTTGCTGCGGACTGTGTATACTTGCACAAAGTTCTAGAGTCGTTTTACATCTCATTTTTACCCACTCTAGAAACCCGATAGTTACCCAAGAATACATTTTCCCACTCTGATATAAGAAAATATTGGTTGATTGAAAGTATTGTTTAAATTGAAAGTATTAATCAATTAAAAATTTATAATTGATAGTTTTAGTTCGGTAGTTTTGATATTTGAAAGTTTTTTGCCAAATGAAAGCTCTATTCAATTGAAATGTTTTGGTTTTGAAATCACTAATGGTTTGAAAAGGCTAAATGAAAGTTTTGATTTTTTGAAAGTCAAACAGTTGCATTAAAAGTTTTGCAAGAATTTGTACTTTTTATTACGATTGTTTCAAAGATAATAAGTTTCAAATTTGATATGGAAATTGTTTATTGCGTCTTTTTCTACTCGTTTTTAAAAATATTTTTCAGATGAATAAATAAGTGATAATTTTGACATTGATTAAAGCGAGTGTTCTTGCATAATTGATGAGAAGCTTTTGATCTAATAGGTTCTCAGTGTGTTTCATAGGATTTGTTAGATTTAGTGTTTGTTTAGCTCTTTATTTTTATTTTTTTTTTTCAAATAATGGACTTGACTTTTGTTTTAAGTCTTATTTTTATTTTAGCTTTTGTTTAATTGCTTCCACATTTATCGTTAGAATGGCCTTATTGGAAAAATACAATTCGTTATAGCAAACGAATGAAGGATTTAAACTATTGGTATTCGATATGGTAATTGGTGCTATGATCGGATTGGTGGTAGGTCTACTATGAAATATGGTTTTTTTTTAATGAAATATTGGTAAACATCAAAGAAAAATATTTGGTTGCATTCTTCTCGAAAAAAATAAAATATTTGATTGCATTTTAGTGTGTCCAATCCACATCACTAAAACTTATAAAATAAATCTCTCATAAGTATTTTGGATGGGAACAAGAATGACATAAGCGTATAGCATCTAGAAAAGATTTCAAGTGAGTTTGGATCCTCTATGGGAGATCCACTAAAGGGAAAAGATGTAAGCGTATAGCATCTTCAGTCACTCCATTTAACTTGACCGTCCCAAAGATATCTAGAAAAGATTTCAAGTGTGAGTTTGGATCCTCTGTGGGAGATCCTTTAAATGCACAATCTCGAGCCATTTGAATTAGACCGGTCTTCAACTCAAAGTTGTTGGCATTAATCGGGGCATAGACAATCCCCGATTGTTGCCCCTAAAACACGAGCTGAAAATACTCACAAATAGGTTTAGGCTCCTCAGGTGGATTTGGATCAGCCATTTGGATAAGTTCTTTAGTCTCCCTTCGAAGCCTACTAATAGTCCTCTCAATCTCGGGGTCCAAAGGTACTAAAGCAAAACCCTATCTTTTAGCATACAATGGTATATCCTAAAAAGGAAAATAACAAAATAAGGAAAGCAAAAATACAAGGAAACAACTCAGACAAAAATAAGAAAAAGATAAACTAAGAAAGGAAACACTAACGAATTAGGAAAGCAAACTAAATAAGGAAAAGACTAAAAAAGGAAAATAGCAAACATGGAAAAATAAACAAATAAGGAAAAAAATAAAATAAAAGAAAATAATGAGGAAACAACCAAAAAGAAAACTACAAATATGGAAACCAAACAAAAAAGAAAAAAAATCAACTACCTAAAATAAAATAAAATACACTCTAAACTAAGACCAAACAATTTTTTCACAATATTAATCTAACTAAATATGTCAATCCCTGACAACGATGCCAAAAACTTGATGTGGATTTTTCCTCACAGCAAGTGTACGAGACAAGTAATAATATAGTGATTAAGAAATCCAATGTCGTCCTCTAGATTGGTTTTCTAATTAGATTAACTACCGCGAATAATTTTTCCCAATTTTATTTAGAGATCTAAACTTAGTGAGAATAAAAGATCAAAACACAAAAGCTAAAAAATATGGAATTCAAATGGAGAAAGCTCTTACGGGATTGATTTCACCTGTTGGGGTTGTGAACTAATTACATGGATATATGAACATTCAAAGACTCATAAATCTAGGATTATCTAATTTTATACTTATCTCTCCCGAGCATAAACATTTTTCATACATATGATAAACTTGATATCCCTATCTAGAATTATTCACATGCATGGCCTTAAACCTAATCCTTTAACGATTTCTACAATTAAATCTTCCATATCTTAGGATTATTCTAGTTATGCAATTTATTATCTAGATCTAAATCCCTTCTCCCGAGCAAGAATTAGAGAAATCAACAATTAACTCATGGCTAGTGAATTAAAAGCATTAAAAACATAAATTGCACAAATGAGTTCAAGGCAATAAAACATCCATAAATTAAATCACAACGCCCAAAGGGCTACATCAATCCCTAAGAAAACAAGTCTAGTTACTCATGGTCCACGTTACAATATAAGCTAGATATGAAAAAAAAACCATAATAACAACTAAAGTAAGGGAAGGAAAAGGGATAAAACACTAGAATCATCGAAATCGCACGTTCTCATCACAATCTCCAAGAGCTAAAGCCTTGAATCCCGCTCCTCCACTTTGCTCCAACTCCCACAGAAGGTCCTTAGTCAATTTTAGGACAATAAGTACACCAAATGAACTCCCCCTCTCGGCCAACATCACATTTCTTATATAGAAGATTTGTCGACAGTGTCGAGACTCTACGCTGTCCTATTTACTGCCAGATTCATATATGGAAAATTGCCAGCGTCGAGACGTTGGCCTCTCGGGTCTTCAATCTTTATAAGCCTTAGTTGTGATTCCTTTTCATTTCCTTTGCCTCTTTTTAGGTCCCGAACACCCGAATAACTTTCAAATGCTCCATTTCATGTGCCAAAACACAATTTCCTACAAAACAAACATTAAAGTGCATAATTTTGGCCAATTTAATCTCAAAGGCTAACTAAAATAACCGAGAAAAATAGCTATCTATGCACGCTATCAGTTACGCTCACATTTGTTGGAATAAAAATCTCGTGGAAGCCTAAGGAACCATCTCGTGATTTAATTTAAATCTAAAATATTGATACATTGACAAAATAAAGAGAACTAATTCTAAGTATTTTATACATATCAAACATGCTAATTTATGAGTCTACTGTAAAAGGAGTCGTGGACTTCCTCTCGTTGACGAATCAGGAATTACAGCAACTCTCCTTGAATACGAGATCACGAACATTGTGATTTGTGACCAAATACAACAGGGAACACCACCAGTAAGATTTTCACCGTTATCCTCTAAGGTCTAGCACCGATTAGTGGGAACCTTTTCTTGAACTTTGGGATTGATCACTAAAAAATAATGGTATTGTAATCTTGAGAAATTTTCCCAGAGAGAATTTTTGTGAGGAAGATGATATATGTGATGCACTGAAATGACTGCCAGATCTCTCCCTTCCTCAAGTATTGGCGTCATAGAGAGAGGACAGGTGGGGAGTTACAACTTCCCACCCAATCGTATAACTCCAAGCAACTGTTGGGAGTTATATTAATATAATAATATTATTAAAACAAATTACTTTTAATTTTAATTAATCACATTAATTAAATCAAATTTAATTAATATAATTATTTAAATCATATTTAAATGAACATCTCTCACATAACCTATAGTTTTAATTTAATTAATTTAACTAAATCAAATTTAATTTAATTAAATAATCAATTAATTCTCCATTTAATTAATTACCAAATTAAATATCACGTATTTAATTTTAACCTACATTTGAATCATATTCAATTGTATGTTTCTCTCATAATCTATAGTTTTAATGTGCATCTAATACGCATTAAAATTAACCTATAGTTTTAATATGAATCCAATTCATATTAAATTAATATTTGAACTTATTAAAATATTTAATTCTCTCATAAATTAATTTTGCATCATATCCACAATTAAGTTTGTATTATAAAGTTTAATTAAAATATAAAGTTTATATTATAATATATCACTATGCATTATATTAATTTCCGTAGTGAATTTGAACATTTCAAATTCCATTCAAGACTAATGTACTAGATTTCTTTACGAGCAAACAGTGGGACCTAATGGACCTACAAATTAGAAGCTCCAATGATACGAGATTAATTGGCTAAATTCATTGACCACATTAATCAACATTCGTTAACTGTGGGTACACTCCATTAAAGACCCACAACTGCACTCTTCTCACTACATATATATTTTTGTGTCCACAGATATAGACCAATAACAGCAAGTTAGTCCTTCACGAGTGTTCATAACACCAGCTGGGTCAAATTACTATTTTATCCCTAGGTTACTTCTACGTCCTTAAGTACCAATGCTCCTATAACGAACAACCTATTTAAGGTCCAACTATTAAATAGAAATCCCTCTTGGGCCAGTGAGAGGGCAGAGCCCTTTTGTTTAAGTCTTAGAGACACCACTTAAGGGAACACTCATTTACTTACCATAAAGTCGGGAAAGAATGCATTTCATCTTGTGTTTTATGTTCCCAGTTCTCCACTCGGTCTTGTCCCCTCTCACCCATACAAATCAAAGGACAATCCCTCATGAACAGAAGTTCATAATCTACTTAGGATTGAGACTAAGTTACCTAGGTCATCCTATTGAAATAGAAACCTAACTAGTATACGGAGTTACATCTAGTGGTTACTATTTCGTGTCTGGTCTTATGCAAACTCATTTTATAGAATACCTCCACTCGCATGTCACCTATAGGAATACGTTGGATCATTGTGTTTGTATCAAATACAAAGTGGGTCGTATCCATAGTGTCACTAGGATAAGGTACCCAACCTTATCCCTATACTATAGACCCTTTAGGCTATTTCTTAAACATTTATCCCCTGTATGTCACCACATACAGTTCAAGACACATAATACAACCTAGGATGTTAGTTTATTGGATTTAGGGTTATTAAAGTAAAACTAATATAACAACATTCAACAACCTTTATTGAATAACCTCAACGATACTTTATTGATAATAATACCAACCGTTTACATTTATTATCTACGAGTTTTAGGGCATAAAACCCAACAACATATGACATCACACTTAAGCAACTGCATTGAATGTCATGGCCAATTTTAATCGATAACTCTGATTGATTTGAAACTTATTTGTGAGAAGACACATTGTGGTATGAAATTCCTTTAGATGAAGATTCATGTGTACACATGAATCTTCATCTAAAGGAATTTCATACCACAATGTGTGAAAACGGCAGGGGGCGTGCGAACTGTGTGAAGACGGCAGGGGGCGTGCGAACTGTGTGCCTGACGGGTCTGCTGTGTGAAGACGAAAAAGAGACGAAAACGGCGAAAACGGCGAGGGACCTTGCTGTGTGAAGATGAAAACGACGAGGGACGGATAGCTGTGTGAAGACGAAACGGCGAGAAGGGTTTGCCTGAAGACGAAACGACAATGGGTTTTTTGGCAACGAGGGGTTTTTTTTTTCGACAATGGCAATGGCGTAAGTGGAGAGTGAAAAAGAGAGAAAAATGTGCAAGATGGTTAGGGTTTATTTTCTCTTTTCTTTATTTCTTATTTTTTCTTTTTCTTTTATTTTTTTAATCCATCCAAATAAATAAAATAAAGGATTTTTCCAATTTAAACTCCTAAAATCACTTTTGATATGGGAGTAATTTAAACTTAAATCCAAAATTCCATAAAAGCTTAAATATTTTGATGTTTAATACCCGTCAAAAAAACCTCATTAATATTGACGTTTATTGCACGTCAATATAGTAATGTTTTATTGACGTTTATTAGCCGTCAATGAAATTCGCATTCATTGACGGCTAATAAGCGTCAATAAAAACCTTCAACAAAATCCTTTTCATTGATGGTTTTTGTCCATCAATTATGTGAAAAGACGGAGTTGGACGAAAATTAATCTTTTAATCACATTCATTGACGTTTTTTAACCGTCAACATAAACGAGATCATTTGTTGACACCATATAACTGTCAATATACCTATTTATTTATTAATAATTTATTTTAAAGTACAACTGATACCTTTATTGACGTTTTCTTGATACAAGCGTCAACAAACCTAAAAAGTCAAGCGTCAATAAAGGCCAAAATTGTAGTAGTGTGTGTTATTCCGTGGTCTCACACTTAGTAATTGAATTGAAACTTATTTGTGGGAAGACGTATATTTGTGGCATGACATAACTTCGGACTATAGAATCATGTGTGTTCTTCACTTGCATGGCTCGCACCTAAGTAATTGTAGTGGTCGATTTTCAATCGACATTTATGATTGAATGTATATATGATTGGTGTTACTAACGGTTAACCACATATGTCTTGGCTACCCAAGAATACATCTTCCCACTCTTATATAAGAAAATATTGGTTGATTGAAAGTATTGTTTAAATTTAAAATATTGATCAATTAAAAGTTTATAATTGATAGTTTTTGTTTGGTAGTTTTGCTATTTGAAAGTTTTTGGCCAAATGAAAGCTATATTCAATTCAAAATGTTTTGGTTTTGAGATCACCAATTGTTTGAAAGTGCTAATTGAAGGTTTTGATTTTTTTTTTTAAAGTCAGGCAGTTGCATTAAAAGCTTGACAAGAATTTGTACTTTTTATTAGAGAAATTATGATGGGTGGGGTGTTTTAACACATAAATTTAAAAAATGTCCAAAACTATTAAAAATCTAATTAGTAGGTTTTCACAGATTAATTAAGTATTTTTTCTTACCAAAATGCCTTTATATGCAATAAATCAAACCACATTTAATATAATATTTTGTTTAATTATTTTATCCACCACATTTAATATAATATTTTGTTTAGTTATTTTATCCATAGTTGGTTCATCATTTAAGGAAAATATTTTCTATCATTAATTTGTTTTTTATTGAATTAGAAACTCATTTTGATTTTTTCCTTTTATGTAACCATTTTTATTTTCATTTTAAATCTATTTTATTTTCATTATTCCATTTTGTCGTCAACCATTTTCTGTTTTGGAACTCTTCCTCCTCTCTTTTTCAAAGTTTCATTATTCATTTCTTTGTGATCCATTTTCTCTAGATTTTGAATTTTGTTTTTTCAAATTTCCATTTCTTTGTCTTTTACATTTTTTTTTTTTTTTTTTTGCTTTTTTTTCGCTATTGAGAATACCTATACATGTGTGTTTTTTAATCTAAATCCACTACTCCAAGTTTCTATTTTGGTGTATAGAGCTCGAGATTTGAGGCCACATCATCGGGAGAAACCTTGAAGAAAATGAAAGCTTGTTTTGAAATCAACAAAAGCAGCGAGTTTGTGTAAATTGTAATGTCGTGAATCTTTGAAATAGGTTTTAGGTTACATATTATACAAATTTAACAACAAAAGCATCTTCAAGAGTCGTTTTAAATACTCCTCTTTGGATGTATATAAATTTTGAGACATAGAATAAATACCATCTTGTTTAGATATCTATAATTTATAATCTATAGTATATATAAAAGCCACGATAGAGGAGAAACTTTGTGTGCCTTTGTCCTTCAATTTTTTAACTATATACCAACTTTGTCCCTTAACCTTTCATCTTTCTTTCTTTTGCAATACGGTTAAGTATAACTCATTCACACAATAATGTGTGTTTCATTTTCCTACAATTAAATATGAATTTAATTCATTGTCCCTTAACCTTTCATCTTTCTTTCTTTTGCAATACGGTTAAGTATAACTCATTCACAATAATGTGTGTTTCATTTTCCTACAATTAAATACGAATGTAATTCATTCAAATAATGTAATCTTTTGGTGTTTCATCTTCCTACAATTAAGTAAGAATTTAATACTATTATGTTATATTTCACTCCATTTAAGTTCCAATGTTTCATCTTCTTCGTGATTTTTGTATATATATTGGGTCTTATATTAACAATGGAAAACCAACAATGTAAAAGCATGGGAGAACACTCAAAATGATTAAAGATCGAGGACAACATCAAATATCTCATTTCGAATCTATTGTTGGAAACAAATAAAGCTTTGTTATTCTCTCTCTCTTTCTACTTTGATGCAAGGGAACGAGTGACAACCATGAGCAAAATGGAGTGAGATCATTGTGATGTTGGGGCGACGAGTGGACAACCATGAATGACGATGAAGTTCAACAACGAGAAAAAGTGGAGATGAATCATGTGCAGAATAAACATATATAGTTGTGATGCTTGAGAAGAGAAGACGACAACCATACTTTTGAGAGTGAAGGTGGTGAAGCAACATAGGGGAGGAAACACATGAAAAAGGAGGAAAAGAAATTAGGCTTCTAGGGTTTATGTGGATCAATATTTATATTTTTTTAAAAAATAAGTTGGTTCGCAATCAACTAACTTACAACTTGTAAGTGGGCTAAATAGGATCACATTAGATTTTACTTTTTTCTTTTTCTTTTTCTTTTTTTTGAAATGATAAGATAATAAAAAAATTACAGTAACTAATTCAATTAATTTGCTCCAACTTGTAATTTTATTTTTTAAATTGAAAATTTCTATTTTAATAATAATAATATGGTATTGTATAAGTTTTCTTTCTTTTTCTTTCTTTTTTACCTTCAATTGAATATTGTTTTTTTGAATAATACATTCAAATGAATAATTAATTATCCTTTAACCTCATTTTAGAGAAAAGAAAATTACCCTTTCACCTTAAATTATAATTATAATAAAATTTGAATCTCAAACTATCATAAAGTAAATAATATATATCAATTTGTTGAAAATAAAGTCGAATAACAAGGAAATGTATATATATATATATAATTTAAGTCGAATAACAAGAAAATGTAATTAAACAAAAAAAATGTATTATTTAGTATTCATAAAAAAGAAAAAAAAACATTACATTAGTTCAAATTAAATTCGAAAAAAAAATCATATAATATAAAATTAATCTCTAAAGTAAACGTTCATGTAAATACATAATATATACTAAAACCAATATCTTTTTATTTTATAAAATTAAATTAAAATTTAATTTCTAACCATATTTCATTAAATTCTATATATTTTATTCTTTAAAATAAAACAATAAAATTTCACGAATGCACGTGTTTTCTACTAGTATATTAAAAGGTGAGGATGTTGAAAAAACTTTTTTGGACACTTTTGTCATTTCTTTGATTTACTAATTTACGAGATATGCCATTAACGATTAATTATAAATAGTAAATTAATTAATTAATAATTAATTATCAATAATAAATACATATGAAATACTAAAGGTTGAAATCTAAAAAGTTTGAAAACCTTTTCACTTTCCACCCACACTCACGTTAAATAGTTTTTTTTTTTCATTTATTATCATTTCTTTATAATTATTTTATATTTATTAGCATTTAGTTAAAACTAGTTTAAAAACACGTGCGATGCACGTTAAATTTCACATTTTTAATTGAAAATTGAAAAAAAAAAGTTGTGCCTAGAAGTCTAAAACTATATATTATGTTGTTTAATGTTCATTTACAATAATGAATATGAAATACTTTGCACGTGATTTGAAATTTTTGGAATATATTTTTTATGGTGAAAGTTAACTTTTGAATAAATATATTTTTCATCTAGTTCAAATAGTAAATATTTGACATTAAACTATAATGTAAGAGGTAGAAAAAATAATAAAAGATATATAATTAAAATTAAAATACATATAATAGTTGTAAACTAAATTTGATAAAACATAAAAAGTGACATCATAAAGATAGTTTATTATCTCATGGGTAATTCATCAGTGTGCTTCGAGATTGTATTTTGGAGAAAAAGAAAGAAAGAAATATATTTCATAAGATTTATATAAGTTGATTTTTTTTAAAAAAAAAAAAAAACTAAATTATTTAATAAAGTATAACCTCTTTAAAAATAACATTTTTTTTATGTTTGGATGAAAAATTTTGATCTTCAAGTGATTCGATAAGAATTTTTGTATTGACATTGAAAAAAGTTGTTAATGTGGAATTACATATTTAGAAATATATTTTCTAATATTCAGAACAATTTGTCCTTGTGTTTTGTTTAACGTCATCGCACAACATAATATAACAGGAAATTTGTTTCCTTTCGAACTTGGATGGATATCATTTTGTGCCATTAGGTGGACTTAATTAATGGAAATCATGATATCAAAATGTGTTTCCATGTTCTCCCATTACTACTTCGACAATTTAAATATAGTTCCTATACATTTTCTTGAAGAACTTTCTCCAAATAGGTAAATATAAATTACATAAGACTTTGGTACAAATATAGTTCCTATACATTTTCTTGGTACAAAGATTGTAAGGAAAAAATTATAAATTTAAGTAAAAAGAAAAAAGAAAAAAAAGTAATTGCATAATAATTAGACTATTAATACACTGATACCAAAAAAAAGTTTATTAGTGTTTTTTTTTAAAAAAATAGTAAAAAGAAAAAAGAATAAGTTATATGCATGTTAATGAATGTGGCAACTCAAATTTAATATACTAAGTGGATTTTTTTTTTAATTTATAACAATATACTAAGTGGAACTTGTGAGAACATTTGTGCAATAATTATTAAATATGAGAATATTTGAATGTTATTCAAATCTTATATTTCAATCAAAATGAGTTTAAATTTTAATGAATATGGTACTTATTTTCATAAAATGATATTTTTGTTATTCTTTAAAGTTTTAAAATATGTTTCATTTATAATATTTTAAGTAAAATGAAGCGAGACATTCAACAAATTTTTTTAAAAGATAAAATGTTCACTAAAAAAGATATATGTAATCTCACTTTATTACTAATAGAGAATGAATTAAAAATTCTAGTAAAAAACCACATAAACATTTTTTTTTTTGTTCCACATTCTTACAATTATGTACCTTTAAAAGAGTAATTTTTACAATTATATAAACTTATGACTTAATTTTTAAAACTAAAAATTTAGGATAGCAATGGTAACACTCGCTATATTTTATTGGTGCTTTATGCTTTTTTTTTTTTTTTTTTTGTTTTATATAGATTTTGATACAAAAAATCTATACAAATCAAAATAGTGATGAAATTGGAGTCGAAAAATATGTAGAAAACTCAAAAGTTAATATGCTTTTTGGAAAGACATGACTAATGATCCTTTTTATTGTAAGATATATTTTAAATTTTAATCCTCAAATGGATGCATCTGTAACTAACTCTACCTGATCAGTCTCGTCTCATGAGCAAAGATTGAATGACACTTTAACTCAAAGAGTTGTGTCTCTTTAACAAATATATAAGGGCAAAATGGACATTTATTAAAATTATAAGGGCAAAAGAGGAAAGCAAAGATTCTCCTCCTTAAGCCCCTTTTATATTTGGTAAGACTAAGAAGATTAAAATTTAAAATTAATGAGGAATATGAAAGATTTAAGGGTAAAATTGGCATACAATTTTAATGTTGAGGGATAAAATTGTCACAGAAAGTTTCTCCTCATTGTGGCTTTTATATATACTATAGATATAAAATTCAATGAACACCTTATTAAATTGTATCTAAATTAATAAAAAAAATTATTAAAGATTTTTTTATTGCCACACTACACATCGACTCACGTAACTTATTAAAAAGTATTTATTATTTAGTTGTTTATTATTAATTATCATTTGATTAACATATATGTATTGGTATGGAATTTTTGATTGATTGTGGGTCGCCAGAATTTTCTATAGAATTCGGTCGTCGGAATTTCCAGATGGTGCTAAATCACCAGGTTTTCGTAGCCAATTTTGGTTACGCTTGTCGAGATCTGGTAGATCTGTGAAGATTTACCAAATTCGTTTCTTTTTTCCTTGCGTTATTATTGTGTATGCACTAATCTCTCCAAATTTAATTTTGGCGTCATTTGGGTTCGAGATTTGATCGTCTTCTGATTGCTAAAGATTTCCAGAAGCGGCAATTTCAATTTTGTTCTTTATATGAGACGAGGAGTTCATCTTTTAGAATCATCGAAGCTTTTTCTGAAATTTTTTCTACTATCACTATCTTCAAACTTACTATGGCTCTTGAAAACATGTTGGAAAGCTGGGAAAGATTAAGCCTCACTGCGAAGGAGGACTCCACTGAAGTCGAGGTGGATCGTCAGGCGGCGAGGGTTACCAGTCAATCACTGGGTTTTAGCCTTTATGGCAAACTGTTTGCTCCAAGGATTATTTCTGGAGAGGTGATGAGGTGTACTTTTAAGTCAGCTTGGAACATCCCCAATGGCTTAATGGTGGAAAAAATGGGTGCAAACCTATTCCTTTTTTCCTTTAGGACGGAAGCTGATCAAACTCGGGTATTGCGCCAGGAACCGTGGCTTTTCGGCAAGTTCTTGCTAGTTCTCCCAAAACCAATCCCAATGGTGAAACCTACGGCGATGGTTTTCCAATTTGCTACGTTCTGGGTGCATTTCTGCGATCTTCCAATGAATCTGTATAATCAGTCCATGGCGGAAAGAATGGGTAATGCAATCGGCCAATTTCAAGAATATGATATTGGGGGTCGTGGCTATGCCTGGAAAAAAGTCTTTGAGTTCGTATCATCCTTGATATCACGCGTCCTTTTCGCCGGGGTATTAAGGTACGACTTGATGATTTGTTGGGCAGTGTTTGGTCTCCCATAAAGTATGAAAAGTTATCGGAAATATGTGCGTACTGTGGTCCAATATGTGTGACCGAAAGGAGTTAGGGGGTTTGCATTTTAGAGATTTGGAGCTCTTTAATAAGGCACTTTTAGCCAAGTAGGTGTGGAGATTATTTACAAATCCTACACTGTTGGCGTCAAGGGTTATCAAAGGGAGATATGCTAATCAGGTGTCCTTGTTTCATCCTCCGATTAAAGGAAATTGTTTAGTTTTTTGGAGGGGATTTGTTTGGGCACGGGATCTATTAAAAGATGGTATGAGATTGAGAATTGGGAATGACAAATCAACTCACTTTTTTACTGATCCATGGATTCCAAAGGAGCACACTTTCAAACTGATTCCAATTCATGGTGTTGATTATCTGGAAAATACTTTAGTAGCTGATTTCATAACATCTACTGTGGGTTGGGATTTGGAAAAATTAATTAGTGTGGTAGGAAAGGAGGATATGGATATCATTGAGACCATTCCAATTAGTACCAATAATGGGGAGGACAAGTGGATTTGGCACTACTGTTCGAATGAGATTTTAAGAAGCCCATTCACAACGAAGAAAGGAGGGGCAATCTGCGTGGCGATGCCGACGGGAGACCAGAAGAGAGGTCGGTTGAGGATGTAAATTATGTTGCTGTTGTTACCATGTTACAGATGTTGCAGTGAAGTCGATGGTGAAAGGAGCTGGGCTTGGAATTCTTGTAACGGGGGAACATGGGAATATCATTGCGACGATGGAAGTTATGGATCCAAAGGCCCTGACTCCTTTAGCGGCGAAAGTGAATGTTATACTTCAAGGGTCTCTTCTATTATAGCGGCTTCAAGTAACAAAGGCCATTGTGAAATCTGATTCCGTGAATGCTATCGGGATGATTCGAGGTGATATTCCAATTACATCTGATGTTCATCATTGAATACTTCAAATTCAAGCGCTAGTTGATACTTTTCAAGCTGTATCTTTTTCTCATATGTCTCGAGATAACAATGAGAGGGTGGATCAATTAGCTAAGCATGCTTTAGATTGTCATAATTCCATGCTTTGGTTGGGGCATTACCCTCATACATTTGTGTCAATGAGTGTTCCTACTCGTTGTCATTGTAATGATCTTTGTTCTTGTGCAAGTTAATGAAATGTTGAAGTTGCGACTCAAAAAAAAAAAAAAGATTAACATATATGTATTTGAGATATAAGAGTTAGAATATGAAAAGTTTTGTCCCTTTAATTTTCTAAATTAATTCCAAAATTTAATGAGTTTAACTTTAATTATATTTAATCATGAAACTTATCACGAGTATTGTATTAATTCATTTATTCTGTATTTGTTATAGTATGTTATATCAGTTTAATATTAACTGATTAAGTTTGTATTTAAAGGAGAGTAGTTCAATTATCAATAAGATGGATTTTGTCTTTCTCTCCATGTCACCTATACAAATCAAAGGACAATCCCTCATGAGCAGGAGTCCATAATCAACTCAGGATTAAGACTAAGTTGTCTAGGTCGTCCTAGTGAAATAGAAAACCAACTAGTTAACGGTGTTATAACCAATGGTTACTATTTCGCGGTCCGGTCTTATGCAAACTCATTGCATAGGATACCCCACTCGCATGTCTCCTATACGAACGCGTTGGATCATAGCGTTTGTATCAAATACAAAGTGGGTCGTATCCATAGTGTCGTCAGGATAAGGCACCCAGTCTTATCCCTATACTATAGACCCTTTAGGTTGTTTCTTGAACAATGATCCCATATGTCGTTACATATAGTTCAAGACTCATATTACAGCCTATGATGTCTAGTTTATTGGATTAGGGTTATTTTAGGCAAAGACAAATATAAAATAACTAATAACATTTAATGGAAAAATATATCAATATTATTTCATTAATATCCGGTCAACGGTTACATTCACTATCTTCAAGTTTTAGGGCATAAAACCCAACACTAGGCGACTCCTATGCGAGCGTTCGTGCTCAGATTCTCCTAATGAATCAATATCGACGATTACTGAAGTCTTCTCCCTAATTGTGCAAGAAGAACACCAGAGGTCCATTAGCAACCTCTCGATACCTAATTCCTCGGATCAGATTGCTCTTCTTGCAGCAGAAGCTTCCAAGAGGCAGAATAATGATTGTTTCAGGAAGAAAGAGAATCAACGACCTGTCTGTTCTCACTGTAACATTAAAGGTCATATTGTAGACAAATGTTACAAGCTGCATGGATATTTGTCGGGTTATCGATTCTGAAATTCGAGCAATGAAGCTTACGTCCCCAAACAAGCAGAAACCTACGCTGTTTCCCAGCCTCAATCGAATTTCTTCTCAAGTCTCAGCACAAATCAATACACTCAATTGATGGAACTTCTGACTACTCACGTTCAAGCAACTAAAACAGAGCCAACTGTTTCTGCTTCCTCCATTACTCATACCGCAGGTATCTGTTCCTCACATTCATCCTTGAATGCATCTATATCGAGTAATTGGATTTTAGATTTCGGGGCGTCTAGGTACATCTGTCATTACTATGGGTTATTTCACAACTAGTGTCGAGCATATGGAGTCACAGTTGTTCTTCCAACTGGTTTCCGCATGACAGTTGAATTCATTGGAGACATCCGATTTTCTGATCATTTATTGTTAAAGGATGTTCTTTCGAGTATTGTATTAATTCATTTATTTTGTATTTGTTATAGTCTGTTATATCAGTTTAATATTAATTGATTAAATCTGTATTTAAAGGAGAGTTTAGTTCAATTATCAATAAGATGGAATTTATCTTTCTCTCCAATTCATGATAAAACTCAAGAGCTTTGTAACTATTTATTTCTATGATTATATAAAGATCACTCTTCAACATCTTTTCACAAACATTGGAGTTCATCTTTTTCTTCGGTGTGCTTTCTTCTTCTCTTTTTCCTTCTTTAGGTGTGTTTTTCTTCATTTTATTCATCGTTTTATTTTCATGACTATATAAAGAACACTATTCAACATTTCATTTTACAAAACATTAGAGTTTATCTTCTTTTTCGATGCTTTTTTTTCTTATTCTCCTTCTTCAAGTGTGTTTGTCTTCATTTTATTCATTGTCTTGCTATATTGATTATGCTTATAATTTTTTTTAAGTTACTAAATATTAATGGTTTTTTTTAATTTATTATCATTCCTTATAATTATTTTATATTTATAAGCATTTAGATAAAATATAAAATTCAATGAACTCCTTATTAAATTGTATCTAAATTAATAAAAAAAATTATTAAAGACTTTTTTATTGCCACACTATACATCCACTCACGTAACTTATTAAAAAATATTTATTATTTAGTTATTTATTGTTAATTATCATTTAATTAACATATATGTATTTGAGATATAAGAGTTAGAATATGAAAAGTTTTGTCCCTTTAATTTTCTAAATTAACTCCAATATTTAATGAGTTTAACTTTAATGATGAAACTAGGGGTGTAAAAATTATGGGTCGGGTCGGTTTGTCCGTACAACCGGCCCGACCCGACAAATGTCGGTTGTATGGACAAACCGACCCAACTCGACTCAAACTGTTCGGGTCGGGTCACTTTTTTCTTTAATCGAATTGATCGGGTTGGAGGACGGCGAGTTCTAAGCCTCTTCCGAAATTGGGGTTGTGGACAGCGGAGAATTTGAATCGGCAGCGGCGAGGGCGGCGAGTTTCCACAAGAAGTGAGGTGGGATCTTCAATGCGAGACCATAACAGGGAAGCTCGATGACCATTAAAATGGAGAAGAAGAACAACAACAAACACGAACACCAACAAGAACACTAAAATGGCGGTCACAATGACCATTCCAGGGAGCTCGATGGCCACTGAGTCGTCGGAATGTTGAAGCTTGTAGCCGTCTTCCATGGCTGTCGACAAGATTTATCAGAACAGAGAGTTGAATTTGAGAGCATAGGAAGTTTAAACCCCAGAAATGCAAAACTCAGAAGATGAATAATGTAACCCATTAAAAGACCCAAGAGAAAAATCACCCAAACAGCTAGATCAAAGAGAAAAAAAAATGTAACCCCACATGCAAAAACCAGAAGAAGAAGAAACAAAATCCATTAAAAGAAAAATCAATTCCAAAATAAATAAAAAAAACAAATCGAACTAAGAGAGAGACTGAGAGAGACGGAGGAAGGAGTCGACGACACCGTTTGTGCTTCGTGATGGAAGAGACGACGACTGAGTAAACAAAGAAAAGAGAAAAAGAGGCGACTGAGATTTGTGGTGGAAAGACGGAGAATGGACCTCGAGCTTGCACAGGGTGAGAGACTCGGAAGCGCCGATGATTCTCATGAAGGTTTCGACCGCTTCTTGATTCGGCATGGCCATTGCTTCGAAAAAGTTCTCGGGAATTTGCAGAGACGGAGAGAAAGATAAGGGGTTTCAGTGGAGAAAGAGAAGGGGTTTCGGTTGAAGAAGATTTGGGGAGGAGGCGACGACAAACCATAAATTATCTATTTAACTCAAAAGCAAAAATCGAACTGAATCGAGTCGGTTCATTTCGGTTCGACCTGAATTTATGTAAAAACCGAATCGAACCGGCTAGGTTTGGTTCGTTTTTTTCGATTTGGTTCCGTTTTTTTCACCCCTAGATGAAACTCAAGAGCTTTGTAACTATTTATTTCTGACTATATAAAGAGCACTCTTCAACATCTTTTCACAAACATTGGAGTTCATCTTTTTCTTCGGTGTGTTTTTGTAACGCCCCGCGTTTCGAAATCAAGCCATTTTGGAGAATTGTTGAGCGTTCTTATTCTAATTTGGAAAAAGTTAGAATTTAAGTTTAGCCTTGGGTCGTTAAAATAAAAATTTGGGAAAAATACACTTTTAGTCCCTGAGGTTTGGGTTAGGTTTCATTTTGGTCCCTGAGTTTTCAAACTCAACAATTTAGTCCCTGAGGTTTGGATTTCGTTTCATTTTAGTCCCTCCATCCATTTTTTCCGTTAACTCATAACAGTTTGCTGACGTGGCAATTATTTTTTTTATTAAAAATTATTTTTTCTAATTTTAAAACTAAAATAATAATAAAATAATTAAAAATATAATTTTTTTTTATTTTCATTTTCCCTCTTCTCTTCTTCACAACCACTACCATCTTCTTCTTAACAACCATCACCACCACTGACGCCGGCACCGCCACTTGCCGTCGCCGCTGGCCGGCGACAATTTTTTTTTTTTTTTTTCCTTCTTCCTTTCTTCTTTTTCTCTCTTTTCCCACTCTTCTTTGGTAAAGAAGGAGCCTCCCTTCTCTTCTTTGGTAAAACAAAGGGGATGGATTTGAGCTAGATCTGAGATCTGGAGGGTTTTAAACTTAATATCTTGATCGATTTGAGCTTCAAACCGAAAACCCAAGTAGTTTTTTAGCCTCTGTACCAAGACCCACGCCGGAGCAAAAAACAGAGCCACGATGGCGCAAAAAACAGACTCACGACAACGCAAAAAAAAGACCCACAACGGCGAGGAATAGTCTGAACCGAGACCCACGGCTGCAACGGGTGTTCAGATCTGGCGTGCGGCTGCGACGGTGTTCAGATCTGACGTGCGGCTGCAACGGGTGTTCAAAGCGGCTGCGACGGTGTTCAGATCTGGCGTGCGGCTGTGATGGGTGTTCGGGCGTGCGGCTATGACGGATGTTCCGGCGTGCGACTTCGAAAGGAGGAAGAAGGAAGATGAAAAAGGGGAGGGGAGGGAAGAAAAAGAAAAGAAGAGAAGGTTTGGAGAAGAAGAAAAGAAGAGAAGAAAAAAAAAAGTTTAGCCGCCGCCGGCGAGCGGCGGTGGACGGCGGCCGGAAGCTTCTGTTGGGTTATGGTTGAAGAAGAGACATGGAGAAGAGGATAATGGAGAAGAAGAAGAAAGGTAAGGGAGAAAGAAAAAAAATGAATAATAATAATAAAAAAAATATATTTTAAATTAATTTTATTATTATTTTATTTTAAAAATTAAGAAAATAATTTTTTTAATAAAAAAATGATGCCACGTCAGCGAACCGTTAGTTTTTAACGGAAAAATGGATGGAGGGACTAAAATGAAACGAAATCCAAACCTCAAGGACTAAATTGTCGAGTTTGAAAACTTAGGGACCAAAATGAAACCTAACTCAAACCTCAGGGACTAAAAGTGTATTTTTCCCTAAAAATTTCTATAATTTAAGGAAAAGAGATTTTTAATTAAATTTTTAATTTCCTAAAGTTTGGAGGTTTAATATTTGATATTTATTTTAAATATCAAAAGACCTGAACTCCTATTAATCAGTTTAAATCCCGAATTCTTTAGGAGCTAAGATTGGGATTAAAATTCTAATTGGGGATTTAAATTGAAATCCTAAATCCTAATGAAATTTGAATTTTATTCCTAGGGTTTATTTAAAAGAATGTGGGAAAAAGAAAGAAAAGAAATTAGCAAAAAGAAACCCTAAATCCCTTTTCTCTCTCCATCTCTTTCCCTTTTGCCTTGAGCCACCAGCCCCCCTTTTTCTTCTGCGTTTTCTTTTCCGGCCAGCACCCACGAACGTGCCGCCGCCTCCTGTTCAGTCGTCGGAATCGTGTCGTGCCAATGTCGCCGCTCTTCGAGAACCTCTCAATCTCTCTCTCAATTTTTGGTTAGCGTGGAAGCACGCCCAACTGTCGCTCGCGCCGCCACCTGCAGCTGCTGTCGTCCTGTTCGTGGTAGCCGTACCGTTGTCGTCCGTCGAAGCAGCCCACCGCCACCGTATCTTTTCTCTGTCGTGCGTCTCTCTCTCTCTCTCATGCTGCCGTCAGCAAGCCAAGTGTCGCCGCCTCTCTCTCTCTGTTTGCGCGATTTTGGCTAAGGAAGCTCATGGGTAAGTCTCTTTCCTTCTCATTCCTTGTGATCTAAGGCCCAATCTAAGTGTCTCTTTGTTCGGTTTGTTAGATCTTGTGTGACAGCAGCTTGGATCCCCTCTTCCGCGCGATTTCACCTTTGTCCAGCGAGGTTTTGTCTCCGTTTTGGATCGTTATGGCGTCGCTTAGCGATTTCGGTGAGCTTGAGCACTTACCCATTCTTGGTTAGTGTTAGAATTGGAATACCCATGTTGTTTATGTGCTGGAAATTTAGTTTAGTGATGAGTTTCTGATCTGCAGCGCCGCCTTTGCTCCAATCTTGGGTGTTTCGGCGTTATTTAAGCGGTTCTGGTAAGTCTAGGCCCTTACCCAAACTCATTTAAACCTTTAATCAAGTTTAAGAAAATACCCATTTCATTAGGTGCTGGAAATTTAAGTTAATATTGAAATTTCTATTCTGTAGCGCCGTCTAAGTGATCGATTGGGTTCGAATCACTATAAGCTCGAATACCCACTACCCGAATACCCACTACCCAAGGATCGTTCTAGTGTGTTGTTCGAGGTTAATATAACCCGTCTTGCGTGGAATTGGGTCAGTTGGGTAAGATTCATTGTTGTTTTTAGTTTAATAGCTTAAAGGTTTGATACCCATTAAAGGTTAAAGCCTTAAAAGCATGTTTAATCGATACCCATTAGTTGTTTAGGCTTTTAAGCGTTGCCCAGCCCTTGTAGGTTCCTAAATCATGAATTTATGAGTTTTGCTTGCTGGTAGTGGTTTAAAAAGCATGCTAAGCTATCAACTATCAATTGACTAGGCTTTAGTAGTGTTGCCCAACTTCTAGGAGTCCTTAGAATGCGAAATCATGTCATTTACTTGTTGTCCAACGGCTGAAAAGCCTTGATTATAGCCATTCAGCAAGTACCCATTACCCGTTGTACCTTAGACGTGGTTGGCCATAGTCTAAAGGCTTTGGGTTTTCAATTTGGGGAATGTTGAGTTGCTGTTCAGCAAGGAAATAGTCTTTCTCGATTGAATTTGGCCTTTCAAGCATGTTTAAAGAATCTGTAAATTGGTTCTAATTTAGTAGAGGTTGTCTTGATTATTTAGGAGCCTTCTTGGACTACCTTGAGTTGTTGAAGTTGCTTTAGGAGGATTTGAGGTAAGTGGAATCCTACCTGTGGAGTCTGTTTGCTTGTGTGCTAGTATGTTGTGTGTTTTATTTGTTTAGTTTCGATATGTGGATATATGTATATGTTATTTTAATGACGAGTTTGAGCATGTTGATATGATATATCGAACTGTTGTACTGATGTATGTTGAGTTGTGGTAATGTGATATGGCTGAGATAAGCATGTTGTTATTTTGTTGTGATTGATTATAGAACATGAGGTTGATGTGTGAGCATGTATTGTACTTTTGGGTTGTTGCATGGACTAAAAGTATGACATGAGCTAGAAGAGCATGTTTAAGTCGTGTTATGAGTTGTGAGCCTGTCTAGTGAAAGAATGGTCAGAGGACCTTGTATGTGATAGAGGTCAAAGAACCTTGTATGTGTTAAAGGAAAGTTAGGTGAATATCAGGTGCCTCGGGTAAAAATGGTCGAGGGGTGGTATGTCACCGAAGGATTAAGAGGAGCACCGGGTGCCTTGGGTAATATGGCCAAGGGGCGGTGTGATGAGTCTATTGTTGTAAAAGACATCAGGTGCCTTGGGTAATATGGCAAAGGGGCGATGTACAGTTTGAACGTGAAGTCATCGGGTGCCTTGGGTAATATGGCCAAGGGGCGTTGCACAGTTCGAGGCCTTGGGTAATATGGTCAAGGGTCGAACGCCGAGCTCCATAGAGAGCATTGTGGTCCTGGGTACAAATGGTCAGGGGTCAGTGCGGCTCGAAGGGTCAGTCTTGGAGAGTTTGTGAGGGCTACGAGAATTTGAAGTCATCGGGTGCCTTGGGTAATATGGCCAAGGGGCGATGCAACAGTTCGAGGCCTTGGGTATAAATGGTCTAGGGTCGAACACCGAGCTCCGTAGAGAAGCCTAAGGCCCTGGGTACAAATGGTCAGGGGTCAGTGTGACTCGAAGGGTCAGTCTTGGAGAGCTTTGAAAGAACTCAGAGGAGTCGAGTTGAGAGGACTCAGAGGAGTTGAGAGAAATCAGTGGAGTCGGATAGAGCTTGATAAAGCTTGAGTTAGTGGTTATGGATGTATGTCGAATTAGTATGTTGCTTGATGTATGGTTTGATGCATGATGTATGTGTTAATTATTTTCCATGTATATTGAGCTTGTGTGTGGAAAACACGATATCTGTCTTGCATGCGTATGTGATTGATGGCTCTACAGGTGTGAGCCACTTACTCAGTACCGTGGCATTTGTATTGACCCACCACCAGGTTTTGCAGGTGATGAGAACACATTCAGGCTTGGTGATGAAGAGGAGGCTTGAAGGAAAGACCATTAGCTAGCTCGTTTCGTTGGTTTACCTTCGTGTTTAGAGTTTGGTTGTTTTGTCATACTGAAAACAGAAGTAGTTGTTGATTATTTTGTGGGCTCTTGTAATAGACTTAAGAGTTTAATTCCTTTTACCTAGAACGTGTTAGTTTTATTAATTGTGCTTGTTACGAGATCTGACTCATAATATATCTGCTTGAGAGTTGGAGTTAGTTCTTATCGTTGGGTTTTATGCCCTAAAACTCGTAGATAGTGAATGTAACTGTTGACCGGATATTAATGAAATAATATTGATATATTTCCATTAATTGTTAATTGTTATTTTATATTTGTCTTTGCCTAAAAATAACCCTAATCCAATAAACTAGACATCCAAGGCTGTAATATGAGTCTTGAGCGATATGTAGCGACATATGGGATCATTGTTCAAGAAACAGCCTGAAGGGTCTATAGTATAGGGATAAGACTGGGTGCCTTATCCTGGTGACACTATGGATACAGCCCACTTTGTATTTGATACAAACGTTGCGATCCAACGCATTCATGTAGGAGACATGCGAGTGGGGGTATCCTATGCAATGAGTTTGCATAAGACCGGACCGCAAAATAGTAACCACTGGTTATAACACCGTTAACTAGTTGGTTTTCTATTTCACTAGGACGACCTAGACAACTTAGTCTTAATCTTGAGTTGATTATGGACTCCTGCTCATGAGAGATTGTCCTTTGATTTGTATGGGTGAGAGTGGCCAATACGCCGACTCAATAAGCCTACCATTTTGGGGACAATACCGAATGGGGAGCTGGGAACATAATCGTACAAGATGGAATTCACTCCTTCCCGACTTTAGGGAAGCAGATGAGTGTTCCCTTAAGTGGTTACTCCGAGTCTTGAACAAAGAACCCTACCCTCTCAATGGCACGAGAGGGTTTTCTGTTTGATGGTTGGACCACAAACAGGTTGTTCATTAGAGGAGAACTGGTACTTAAGGAAATAGAAGTAACCCAGGGGTAAAACGGTAATTTGACCCAGCTGATGTTGCGGACACTCGTGAAGGACTAACTAGTCGATATTGGTCTATATCCGTGGACACAGAAAATATGTTTGCAGTGAGAAGAGTGCAACTGTGAGTCTATAGTGTAATGAACACACAGTTAACGAATATTGATTAATGTGGTTAATGAGTTTGACCAATTAATCTCACATCGTTAGAGCTTCTGATCTGCAGGTCCATTAGGTCCCACTGGTAGCTCATAAAGTAATTTGAGGCAATTAAGTAATAAATGTAAATTGAAAATTTTCAATTTACTAAGGGAAACAAATATAATATATATTGATATATTATTATGAGAGAAATTAATATTTGAAGAAATTCAAATATAAATTTATGGAAGTTTGAAAGAGTTCAAATAATGAATTAATTAATTTAAGGCCTTAAATCTATTTGGGCAAATTAATTAATTCAAGGCCGAAAATTAAATATGTGATATTTAATTGGTGGTTAATTAATTAAAGAATTCATTAACCGGAAATTAATCAATTATGAAAATAATTAATCACTTAAGGAAGTGATTAATCATTTATGGAAGTAATTAGTCATTTGTGGAAAAGATTAATCAATTATGGAATTGGTTGATCATGATTGATTAAATAAGAAATAAGATTGAATCAATTTTGGAAAAGATTGATTTAATTGAATATTTTATTCATAGTCTCTCTTCTATAAATAGAACACTAGACCTAATTGGTCCATTACACTTTGCTCTTGCTCTTAGACTCTCAAAGACAAGACCTGGAATTCTCTCTAGCCTCCTTCTTAGAGAAAGACTCCTACAAGTCTTTTGCCTCCTAGACCTAGAGTCATATCGGTGTAACCTCTGTGGTTATTGTGTCATTCAAGAAGAATTTTCCAGCGATCACGAGACAAAGGAGGCTGCTGCGTTTTGTTCGTTGGAGCATCGTTGGCAAAGAACGGTCAAGTCGACAACGGAGGTTTGTAACGGTTCTTCCCCTTTTCTTTAGAAAAGCATGAAAATAAATTTAGATTTATTTTTAATCATGTTTAAACTGATTTTCTAGCAACTTTAAAGAGTGTTTAAAGTTTGTTTGAGTTTTCGTAATGGTATTTTAATGTTAATTAATATACGGCGTAAGGTCCAATCGATGCGCTTCCGCTGCGTGGAGACTTTTATTCCCTTCACTTATGTCACTGAGTATGTTGGGATGTATGTTGTCAGTGAAGTTGAAGTTGTTATATGAATCAGAAGTGTCTTTCTTGTTTTCAGGTGTTAAAAAATTTTTGTTAGTTCAAGTTACGTTGTTATGCTGCCGAAATTTTCGGGGCATCAAGTTGGCGTTAGTGTATTAGTTTAGTAATGTTCCCTAGTTTATATCAATTTTTGGGGGCGTTACAGTTTTTCTTCATTTTCTCCATTTTTTTATTTTCATGACTATATAAAGAACACTATTCAACATTTCTTTTTACAAAACATTAGAGTTTATCTTCTTCTTCGGAGTATTTTTTCTTATTCTTCTTCTTCAAGTCTGCTTGTCTTCATTTTATTCATTGTCTTGCTATATTGATTATGCTTATAATTTTTTTTTAAGTTCCTAAATATTAATGGTTTTTTTTTTTCATTTATTATCATTCTTTATAATTATTTTAATTCAAAGAACACCTTATTAAATTGTAGCTAAATTAATAAAAAAAAAATTATTAAAGACTTTTTTATTGCCGCACTACACATCCACTCATGTAACTTATTAAAAAATATTTATTATTTAGTTATTTATTATTAATTATCATTTAATTAACATATATGTATTTGAGATATAATAGTTAGAATATGAAAAGTTTTGTCCCTTTAATTTTCTAAATTAATGACAAAATTTAATGAGTTTAACTTTAATTACATTTAATGATGAAACTCAAGAGCTTTGTAACTATTTATTTTTATGACTATATAAAGAGCACTCTTCAACATCTCTTCACAAACATTGAAGTTCATCTTTTCTTCGGTGTGTTTTCTTATTCTCCTTCTCCTTCTTTAGGTGTGTTTTTCTTCATTTTCTTCATCTTTTTATTTTCATGACTATATAAAGAGCACTATTCAACATTTCTTTTTACAAACATTGGAGTTTATATTATTCTTCGGTGTATTTTTTTCTTATTCTTTTTCTTCAGGTGCGTTTGTCTTCATTTTATTCATTGTCTTGCTATATTGATTATGCTTATAATTTTTTTTTTCAAATTGCATAATCTAACGTTTATCATTATTTTGTTTTGAAAAACATAAACTTGAAAACTATTAATGAGAAAAAAAAATATGAGATTAAATTAAAACTTCTTAAATATTAATATGAAATTGAATAAATTAAAAAACACAAACGTGCATCGCACGTGGTGAAAAACTAGTATATATATATATATATAGTAGGATTTTGGTAACTGACATTTATCTTCACAACGTTTAATGGTTTGTAGTGTTTGAGTTTGTATTCCTTGTAGTACTATGTTCTTATGTTTAGGAATTTTAACATGTTATTGGCGCTAGATTAAATACCCCTGAATATATATATATATATATATATATATATATATATATATATATATATATATATCATATTTGGGATGGTTGTTTAAATACCCATGTTTGAATGTATATAAATTTTGAGATATAAAATAAATACCACCTTGTTTGGATATAGATATTTTGGGATTTTGGTAATTGACATTTATCTTCGCAACGGTTAATGGTTCGTAGGTTTGAGTTTGCGTTACTTATAGTACTATGTTCTTATGTTCAAGAATTTTAAGATGTAAATGGTGCTAGATTAAATACCCTTGAATATATATATCTAAACAAGTTGATATTTATTTTATGTCTCAAAATTTATATACATTTAAACAGGGTATTTAAAACACCATCATATAAATTTTGAGACATAGAATAAACACCACCTTATTTGGTATTTATTTATTTATTTGAGATTTTGGTAACTTGCATTGATCCTCAAAGATTCCTAAAATTCCTTTGATATATGGAAAGATATGGTATGCATAATTGTATAATTAATGACCTATGCAAAGATATATAATATATCATCGTTGAAATTGAAAGTGTAATGGAATATGTTTTTTTTTTTTTTTTTTTTTTGAATAAGTAATGGAATATGTTATAATATAAAGCTCTATAACTTAACCGGAAATGTGGTGTTAAAATTGAAAAATATTGCAATATAAAGATAACAAAGAGAAAATATAAACATACCCATTTGTGAAACTGAAGACAAAAAAATGAAACGAAAATGAAGAGCCGCAATTTGTGTTTACGCCGCTAAAGTAGTTTGTCTACTCATTAAAAATAAAAAATTAAAAAAACTCACCAATAATCTTTGTGGTCTTGTAATGGAGGTTTCAACAAAGGGAAATATTAGGCGTGAAGGAGATTGATGGGGTGAAATTTGGATTAAGAAAATTTTTGGAATAGATTTAAGATGAAAGGAGATATTTAAGGCATAATTTTAGGAGTTGGTCATGGGGTTAAAAAAATACACGAATTGAACCATTTTTTCCCATATTTATTTGTTTGTTTGTTTTTTTCCAAATACAATGTCTCATTTAATGAAGGTCATATTAGTAATTGGATTTTATATCAATTTTTTTTTATTCAAGCTGCTAGATAAAAATATAATATTAGATCTATTTAGACAAAAGTGAAATAAGGGTCTCTAATAAAGTCTATTTATGTAGTTACCCACAATTGTTTCAAAGAAAATAAGTTTCAAAACTTGATATGGAAATTGCTTATTGCTTCTTTTTGTACTATTTCTAAAAAATATTTTCAAATGAATGAGCAAGTGATAGTTTTGACATTGATTAAAACTAGTGTTCTTGCATAATTGATGTTGCTTTTGGTCTATAGGTTTTGTGTTTCATAGGATTTGTTAGATTTAGTGTTTGTTTAGTTCTTTATTATTATTTTTTTTTTTCAAATAATGGACTTGACTTTGGTTTTAAGTCTTATTTTTATTTTAGCTTTTGTTTAATTGCTTCCACATTTATTGTTAGAATGACCTTATTGGAAAAATACAATTTGTTACTGTTGATGGAGAAATTTTGACTAATCACAAATCGCCACGTCGTTACATAAAATTAATGACAAAATTAAAATTAATTAAATTTGGGACCAATTATAAATTGACATGTGTCTCATATTTAATTTGAAGACAAAGTTGGCCAATTAATTATTTATAGAGCCAAATTTATATTTGATCAATTAATTAAAATTAAATTATTTTGATCAAATTAATTAATTTGACCAATTAATTAAAAATAATAATTATTTGGATCAAATTTGGGTCTTTCAAATGTCTGGGTCATATGGTTTTGGGTCAAATATAAACCAAACCCAAGACCAATAAAACCCAAGCCCAAGTTGTTAGGCCCAAAAGCTACCAGGGCCCATCCTGCGAGAACTCTATAAATAGAGGGGTTCACCACCATTTCAAGGGTTCAGAATTTTGGAGCTCTCAACCAGACTTAGAGAATTCAGAGAAATTTCCCCCAAAACGGAAGACTGAAGACTCTTTGAATCTACAAGTTTCCAAGTACTGAACACTTCTTGAAGACTGAAGACTCTTTCAAACTCAAGGGACTTCAAGCTCCAAGAATCCATCGAAGTTGCAAACTCGAGATCAAGCATCACAACCCTCAAGTGAAACACATCCACACACAAGAGAGAGAATCAGAGGATTAAGTACTAGAGATTGTATACTCACGCGCATACAACATTAATACAAATCAAAGTTTATTCCACGTGTCTCCATCCCCGAAGTTACGTGTGAACAAATTGGCACGCCCAGTGGGACATCTCTACCTCTCATCTCTTTCTCTTGTTTAAAGATCCAACCAACGTGATGGCACCAAAGAAAGCTCTCGCAAAGGTTACCACATCAAGCGACTCTTACACCGGTCCTGTCACTCGTAGTCTCTCCCAAGGAATTGAGATCAAGGAGGATCATACTCCTCTTGCGGTTGCAAGCAGGATCTCAAAGTTGATTGAAGAATCCTCTAAGGATAGGGTTGCAGTCAAAGACAACCCACTGTTCGAATCTGTCGTTCCAACATCTAAGCAGCCAAAGGATACACTAAATCCTGATGTGATGTCCGTCATGATGGCTGATGTAGACCAGGATGAAAGAATGGCAGAGATGGAAAGGAAACTCAATCTCTTAATGAAGGCAGTTGATGAGAGAGATCTTGAGATTGCCTATTTGAAGAACCAACTGCAGAACCGAGAAGTGGCTGAGTCTAGCCAGACCCCTGCTGCAGGAAAGAATGATAAAGGGAAGGCTGTCGTGCAGGAGGACCAACCGCAACACTCCGCGTCAGTTGCCTCTTTGTCTGTCCAACAACTTCAAGACATGATCATGAATTCCATCAGGGCTCAGTATGGTGGACCCACTCAAAGTTCCCTCTTGTATTCTAAACCTTATACAAAGAGGATTGACAATCTCAGACTGCCCACTGGGTATCAGCCTCCCAAGTTCCAACAGTTTGATGGAAAAGGCAACCCAAAGCAGCACATCGCTCACTTTGTTGAAACCTGTGAGAACGCTGGTACTCGGGGAGATTTGTTGGTTAAGCAATTTGTCCGAACACTGAAAGGAAACGCGTTCGATTGGTACACTGACCTGGAGCCTGATACAATGGACAGTTGGGAACAGATGGAGAGAGAGTTCCTAAATCGCTTCTACAGTACGAGGCGAACAGTTAGTATGACAGAACTCACGAGCACAAAGCAGCGAAAGGGTGAGCCAGTCATCGACTACATAAATCGTTGGAGAGCCTTAAGTCTCGACTGCAAAGATAGACTCTCCGAGGTGTCCTCTGTTGAGATGTGCACTCAAGGCATGCATTGGGGACTTCTTTACATCCTGCAGGGGATAAAACCCCGAACCTTTGAAGAATTAGCGACTCGCGCTCATGATATGGAGTTGAGCATCGCTAGTAGAGGGAATAAAGATCCCGTAGTCCCAGACATGAGGAGAGAAAAGAAAGAAGTCAAAGGCACCGAGAAAGTTACGAAGAGTGCCACGAAAGAATCCATGGTCGTCAACACGACCCCTGTGAAGCTTTCCACCAAAGGAAAGGAAAACAAAGCAAATAAGCGAGTGGAGACAGGCGAGAGACGTCGCCTAACTTTAAAAGAAAGACAGGAAAAGGTATATCCATTTCCAGACTCCGACGTTCCAGGCATGTTGGAACAACTGTTGGAGAAGCAGCTAATTGAGCTCCCAGAGTGCAAACGACCAGAAGAGTTAGGGAAAGTCAATGATCCTAACTATTGCAAGTATCACAGAGTCGTTAGTCACCCGGTAGAGAAGTGTTTTGTATTAAAGGAGTTAATCCTTAAGCTTGCTCGCGAAAAGAGAATTGAGTTGGACCTTGATGAGGTGGCTCAAGCAAATCATGCGACAATAATGGCGAATGTAGGGGATCAAGTTCCCCCAATCTCTTCATGTGATTATGAAGAGAGGCTGGTTCAATTCGGGACCCTTGATCCCGTAGTGGTTCGATGCCAAAGAGAAGCCACAATGAAGGGATCCCAAGGAAAATGTGATTCCATTGAAGATGAAAATGAAGGTTGGACCCTTGTCGTGCGCCACAAAAAGCAAAAACAAAGTTACGCACGGAAAGAGTCCCGCCTATATCAAGACAATAAAAGAAAGGCCAAGTCTCAAAAGAAGAAAGGAAAAAGGAAGTCAAAGAGGTCAAAGCCTGCTGTGGAGGAAAGTGAAGATTTCTTTTGCCCTCCACAACCCATAACTTTGGCAGAATACTTCCCAAGGCGCTTTCTCGATGATAGTGAAGGGGAGACACTTGAAACTATCACGTGTCACATTGTGGACGTGGTGGAAGATGATAACGTCCTCGCTAGCTCCTCGGGAGTGGTGGCAGATTCAGGAGACTTATCCTCCTTCAGCATAAAGGACTTATTGTCACTTCCTCAGGAAGCTAAAAACGTCCTTATTAACGCATTGGTAGAGTCTGATGGTACAAACATCCCAACCTCCGAGGCACGTACATGTGCTTCGTGTTGCATGTCTATCGGATTTTCTGATGAAGATTTGTTGCTAGGGTCAAAGCCTCACAATAGACCTTTATTTGTCTCAGGATATATTCGAGAACAGAGGGTTAGTCGGATCCTCATCGATGATGGATCAGCTGTCAATATAATGCCTAAGTCAACCATGAAGCAGTTAGGCATCTTGATGGAGGAACTATCAAACAGTAAATTGGTGATCCAAGGTTTCAATCAGGGTGGACAACGGGCAATTGGCATGATACGCCTTGAACTCATCATTGGAGACTTAAAAGCTGATACTTTGGTCCATGTAATAGATTCTAAGACCACCTATAAGCTGTTGCTAGGTCGTCCTTGGATCCATGGTAATGGGGTCATAACCTCTACCTTGCACCAATGCTTTAAATTCTATCAAGATGGTATCAAGAAAGTTGAGGCTGACACTAACCCATTTTCAGAAGCTGAGTCTCATTTCGCTGATGCAAAGTTTTATCTGAAGAATGAAAACACAGGGGAAACCATACCTGCAGAAATCCCCTTGATAAAAAAGAATGATAAACTCGATTTAAAGCCACAAGCAGATGCAAGAAAGGAAGTTGTTGAGGATGTCAGTACTTTCGACCTAAAAAAGGGTGAAGTGTCCACGAGCCTTGTGAACCCTAAGGTTGTAAAGGATGAGAAATGTTCAAATTCACCTGTCCTACGATACGTCCCCTTGTCTCGGCGTAAAAAGGGTGAATCACCTTTCACTGAATGTTCAGAAAGCATAAAGGTCGGTGACGTTGGAATTTTGAAGGAAAATTTCACTACGCCTCTTACGAAGATCACAAGACAAGAGGTTAAGAAACCCGAGGATGATCAGATAAAAGCGATCTTGCCTGATAAACGAACTAAAGACGGGTTTGACCCCAAGGCATACAAACTTCTAGCTAAAGCAGGTTATGGCTTCACAACTCACACTGAGTTTAAAAGTCTAAGAGTTTTTGATGACAGATCTGAGCTCTCTGCAACACAGAAGAAGCTTCTAAAGGAAGGTTATAGTCTGCCAACAACAAGAAAAGGGCTTGGGTATAAGTCACCAGAGCCGGTTCGCATAACAAGAAGAGGGAAGGCGAAAGTGGCAGACACAAATCATATAACAGTAGAGGAGGTTGATGACTCAAAAGAAAAAGAGAGTGTCGACCAACAAACTTCTGTTTTTAGGCGCATCAGGCCGCCAGTTGCTCGTGCTTTAGTCTTTCAGAGATTAAGTGTCAATGAAACGGAAAAAGAAAGCACACAACCTACCAATAGCTCCACTCGACCTTCAATTTTTCGAAGGTTAAGTATGCCCATTGGGGAAGAGGATAGTACATTTTCAACTCCGAATGTCACTCGACCTTCAGCTTTTCAAAGGTTAAATGTGCCCATTGGGGAAGAGGATAGTACATTTTCAACTCCGAATGTCACTCGACCTTCAGCTTTTCAAAGGTTAAATGTGCCCGTTGGGAAAGAAGAGAGTACATTTTTAACTCCGGATGTGACTCGACTATCAGTTTTTCAGAGGTTGAGTGTTACCACGAGAAGAGGCAAAAAAGAACAGTCTGCTTCATCAATATCTCACCAACTTCAATATGAAGATGTGATGAAAAGTGAAAAGATCGTGAAGGCCGATGGAGAAATTCGTAGTGCAGTTCCTTCACGAATGAAAAGAAAAACCTTTGTTACGGTCGACACGGATGGTTCCTTGAAGGTAAAGCGACGTGATGTTGTCATCACCAATCCTTCGGAAGGAGATAGTGACCAGGAAGAAGAACAAACCTCTTGTCTTCATATCACCGTTGAAGAGGAAACGAAGGTCGAAGTGTCTGAGGTAGATGAGGACGAAGCACCTTTATCACTTGAAGACGGCAGCGAATCCACAGTGGATGAGCTTAAAGAGGTAAACCTGGGTACACCAGAAGAGCCACGCCCAACTTTTGTAAGCATGTCACTTACTCCTGAAGAGGAGGGTGAATACATGAGTTTACTCGCTTCGTATAGAGACATCTTCGCCTGGTCATATAAAGAGATGCCTGGACTTGATCCAAAAGTAGCGGTCCATCATCTCGCCATTAAAGAGGGGTATCGACCGGTCAAGCAAGCTCAACGACGCTTTCGCCCAGAACTTATCCCTTAAATTGAAATAGAGGTCAATAAGTTGATAGAAGCAGGATTCATCCGTGAGGTAAAATACCCTACATGGATAGCCAACATCGTTCTTGTTAGAAAGAAGAATGGACAACTTCGAGTTTGCGTCGACTTTCGCGATTTAAATAACGCTTGTCCCAAAGACGATTTTCCATTGCCAATCACAGAAATCATGGTGGATGCCACCACAGGGCATGAAACTTTGTCTTTTATGGATGGGTCATCGGGTTATAACCAGATCCGAATGGCCCTTGCAGATGAGGAAATGACAGCCTTTCGAACTCCAAAGGGAATATACTATTACAAAGTGATGCCCTTCGGATTAAAGAATGCTGGAGCTACTTATCAACGTGCGATGCAGAAGGTTTTCGACGATATGTTGCATAAACATGTTGAGTGCTATGTCGATGATCTTGTCGTTAAGTCAAAGAGACGACAAGATCATTTGAAGGATCTAAAAGTGGTCTTTGATCGTCTGAGAAAGTACCAATTGAGAATGAACCCTCTCAAATGTGCATTCGGTGTTACTTCTGGGAAGTTCCTGGGGTTCGTTGTTAGACATTGAGGAATCGAGATAGATCAGTCAAAGATTGACGCCATTCAAAAGATGCCAAGGCCTAAAAACTTACATGAGTTGAGAAGCCTGCAAGGTCGACTGGCCTACATTCGAAGATTCATCTCTAACTTAGCCGGTCGATGCCAACCTTTTCAGAGGCTAATGAGGAAAGGAGAAAGATTCGAGTGGGATGAAGCATGTCAAAACGCTTTCGAAAGTATTAAGAAATATTTGCTTAATCCTCCTGTCTTAGGAGCTCCCAAAGCTGGAAAGCCATTGATTCTATACATCGCTGCTCAAGAAAGATCACTAGGAGCATTATTGGCACAAGAAGGCGAGAAGCGAAAGGAACGAGCTCTTTATTACTTAAGCAGGACTCTGAATGGAGCTGAGATAAATTACTCACCCATTGAAAAAATGTGTCTTGCTCTTTTCTTCGCTATCGACAAGTTAAGGCATTACATGCAAGCTTTCACAGTGCACTTGGTCGCGAAAGCTGATCCTATCAAGTACGTTCTATCGAGGCCGGTTATTTCTGGACGCCTAGCTAAGTGGGCCATCTTACTCCAGCAATATGACATTGTTTATGTACCTCAAAAGGCAGTTAAGGGACAGGCATTAGCCGACTTCTTGGCGGATCATCCAATCCCATCGGATTGGAAGTTATGTGAAGACTTACCTGATGAAGAAGTCTTCTATGTTGAAATCACCGAACCTTGGACCATGTACTTTGATGGTGCAGCACGAAGAAGTGGGGCAGGGGTAGGAATCGTCTTTATTTCGCCTGAGAAACACATGCTCCCTTACAGCTTCATGCTTGGTGAATTATGCTCAAACAATATGGCTGAGTATCAAGCGCTGATAATTGGCCTCCAAATGGCCTTGGAAATTGGCATAACATATATAGAGGTCTATGGCGATTCAAAGTTGGTCGTTAGTCAACTCTTACTCCAGTATGAAGTGAAGCATAAAGACTTGAAGCCTTATTTCATCTATGCAAGGCAATTGCTAGAAAGATTTGAAAGTATAGTACTGGAGCATGTTCCGAGATCAGAAAATAAAAAGGCAGATGCCCTAGCAAATTTAGCGACTGCCCTAACAATCCCAGAGGATATGTCAATGAACATCTCACTTTGCCAGAAGTGGATTGTACCGCCAATAGAAGATGAAGGCCAAGAGGCAAATATGATCTCTGTTTATGCAGTTGAGGAAGAGGATTGGCGACAACCCATTATAGATTATCTTCAACATGGAAGACTTCCCACAGATCCCAGGCGTAGGGCCGATATACGAAGAAGAGGCGCCCGATTTATCTATTATAAGGAGACCCTTTATCGTCGTTCTTATGAGGGACTCTTCCTTCAATGCCTTGGAAAGGAAGAAGCAGTGAAGGCATTAGAAGAGGCACATTCAGGTGTTTGTGGCGCCCACCAATCGGGTCCAAAACTTCAGTTTCAATTAAAAAGGATGGGTTATTATTGGCCTACAATGATTCGAGACTCAATGGAATATGCAAAGAAGTGCGAAGCCTGTCAATTCCATGCAAACTTCATACATCAGCCACCAGAGCCTCTTCATCCAACGATAACTTCTTGGCCTTTCGAAGCTTGGGGACTTGACCTTGTTGGCCCTATAACACCTAAGTCTTCAGCAGGACATTCTTATATCCTCGCAGGGACGGATTACTTTTCAAGATGGGCCGAAGCTGTCGCATTGAAAGAAGCCAAGAAAGAGAATGTTGTGAATTTCGTCCGAACTCATATAATCTATTGATACGGTATCCCTCATCGTATCGTAACAGATAATGGACGACAATTCTCCAACAGCCTAATGGACAAGTTGTGTGAGAAGTTTAATTTCAAACAATACAAGTCCTCTATGTACAATACCGCAGCAAATGGGTTGGCAGAAGCATTCAATAAGACGTTGTGTAACTTATTGAAGAAAGTAGTCTCCAAGACGAAGAGGGATTGGCAAGAAAGGATTGGTGAAGTGTTGTGGGCTTACCGAACTACTCACCGCACTCCTACAGGGGTCACACCTTATTCTCTTGTCTATGGGGTAGAAGCTGTGCTCCCGTTAGAAAGAGAGATTCCCTCATTAAGGATGGCCATCCAAGAAGGGTTGACAACAGAAGATAACGCTAGGTTGCGCCTTCAAGAGTTAGAAGCACTTGATGAAGGGAGGTTAGAGGCTCAGCAGGCGTTGGAATGCTACCAAGCACGGATGTCTAAAGCCTTTGATAAGAATGTGAAACTTCGATCATTTCAAGTTGGTGATCTTGTTCTCGCTGTTCGAAGACCCATCATCACGACACGACACACAGGGAACAAATTCACACCTAAATGGGATGGACCCTACGTTGTCAAAGAAGTCTACACAAACGGAGCATACAAGGTTGTAGATAAAGACGGTTTAAGAATAGGCCCAATAAATGGCAAGTTTCTTAAAAAGTTTTATGCATGAAATGTAATACTCCTTATCGTAAGAGTATAAACTACATGATACTCCTAGCCCGCATGAGTTAAAAAGGTGAACGGCCCAAAACAAATTTTTTTATTGAACTACGTTATGACTTGATCCCTTCCCACTTGAGGGGTACGTAGGCAGCTTAAGAAGAAAAACTTAAGTTCAGTCAAAGCAAAAAAAAAAAATCCATGTTGTAGATAAATTCTAAATTTTTATTAAGGCATAAATAAAGTAAGAGTGTCTAATACAATGAATTAAAAAATGTCTAATACAATGAACTAAAACAATATCTAAAAAAAATTCTGGTGTGGTAAAAAAAGCTTAGGGTGAAGTAAAGAGATCATAAATTAAGGATTCCATTGAAGTGCTTTAAGCTCGTCACGGGTACTCTCCAAAAGCTCACGAATCATCGCTAGAGTGCGAACTTCGGAAGCACTAATGGTGGGGGCACACTCGATGTCACTAATCTCCTCACGTATTCTCGAAACGACAAGTTTTTCATGAGCTAAGTCCTTTTCCTTTTCAGAAACCGAATTGGACATGCTTTCTACCTTGGCCTCTGCAGCTATTAACTTGGCCTCTAGTTCTGCAATCTTGGACTTTAGATCTGCAACCTCTGCGACAGAGCAGGCAAGTTGTTTCTGAAGTGTATCTTTCTCCTCAACTACACGATTTTCGGTAGACAAAGCCTTCTCTAAATGGAGCTTCTTTTTCTCCAACTGGTTATCCCTACTCGAGGGGGTCAGATGAGTAGAGAGCGAAGATTGTAATCCATTGAATTCTCGCGCTTTCTTGAAGTAATTGCTTACAAATTCTTGCAGAGGTTTCAAGTTGTTCGTAGTGACCTCTGCCATTACATCAAAGACCTTGTGAGATTCTTGCTCAAGGTGCTCAAGGCTAGCAACATCTTCAAGAGAGGTGCATACGATCTTCTGTTGTATGCTTGTCCATAGGGATAAAGCAGCTTGTCGTCGAAAGGTGGAAATTAAATCATCAGCATCGAACTGAGAAACTTCAAAGACTGGGGCAACCACTTTCTCATGAGTATGTTGAGGGGTTTTCTCGATAGAACGAGAAGACAAATTCATGACTTGTTTGCTCGAGGATGCATGGGAGCTTCCGAAGTTCTTCACAGAAGAAACAAAAGCATCAGGACTTGTCAAAGACTGATCGCTCGAACATTCTTCCTCTTCTTGAGCACGGTCATTTGAAGGAAGCTGCAAAAGAGAAATAAAATGGGATTTAAGTAAAAAAAAAAAAAAAAAAAAAAAAAAAAAAAAAAAAAAAAAAAAAATTCAACCAAAGTCTCGATGTCGTCAGGAGTCTGTGAAGCAATAGAGACACTCTTAATGGACTTGTCTGTGAGATCAGAATGTTTCCTGGGTCTTTTGGCTCTTTTCCAGTGTCGATCTCCGGTGCTGTTTTGACTCTTTTCTTCGGTCGAATCATCTAGAGGCCTGGCAACCTTGAGCAGACGGAGTTCTTTGCCCCCAAATTTAGAATCGTTTTTTGTAGGTGGCTTAGGCTGGGTTCGAGAAGGAGTAGTACTGTCAACCAACTTACTTACGCCGTCCCCTAGGTAATTATCATACTTTTCAGACCACCAACTTCGGTAACGTGAGGTGACATGGTCTTGAGGGTTCAATGTACGAGCTGGAAGAAATATTTGAAACTCCACGCTAGTTCGCAGGCAAACCCGCCAGTGGTGTAAAATGTTTTCCAAGGTGACTAGGGGCAAAGTTCCTCCTAAGTCATTAGGTATGTCTTGATAGAAGCCAAATTGGCGGCCGAATCTGTGGGGGTTGTAGGGTTCGATAATTAAGGAATCTTTACATCGCGCTGACAGATAGTATGAGCGAAGGCTCGGAAAATAGGAAAGAGGTATGAAATTTGAAGTCTTTTCATACTTCATGGTCTCGTTTTTGTTCCTACTGAGGTTCGTGTGCCATAGTATGGATGCGCCCCATGGATCAGTTCGCGAGCCTCGAGCTCATCAAAATATTTAGCTCCGCCTTCGCCGGAAAAGTCAACCATGCTAGGACCTCGAACTTTTGCTGGAATCTTATAATTGGTGCTAAAATAATGGGCGAGCCAACCAAAAATGTAATGCACGGGGAGAGAAGCATCTATGCGTCCAACTGAAGCAGGGGTATTGGAAACTTTGCCTAACCCGTGGTAGATGTTAGCGAGGACAGGGACTGCAAGACTGAAAGTTTCCCCCTCAGCCATTAAGCTGGCAGCCTTGAAAACACTAGGACGAATGTGGTTAGCATTCCCTTGGGGAAACACAAAGACGCAAAGCCAACAAGATAAAAAAGCCGCCAAGTATGTCTGGTCTCTGTGTTTCATGTCAATCTTTAGCCCACGAAACAAGTTATTCTCCTCATCTGACCACTCGCCACGCTTGATATTTGTGTCGTCTGGGTTATGAGTCGTGCTGGGGCGAGAGTGCTTCCTGGGTCTCCGTTGAGGAGGCTTTGCGTACCTCTGTTCACCCTTGAACCAAAAAGAAATCCAGGAGCTAATTGGAACATGGGAATGGTCAGCTCTTGAAGCGCTAAGCAGGTAGAATGCATGAAATAGATGCTCGCAACTTTTTGGAAGATGTCTTGTCTGGTTCTTGGAACCAGTTAACTCTTTAAAGCTAGGGATAACTTCCTCATAAAATCTACCTCTAATGGGCAAACCCCCAATGGTCCAAAGGTCCCATAAGGAAATAGAAAGTTCTCCCGCATGAGTGTGAAGCGTATTGGTTGCAGGACACCAGGCTTCACAAAAAGCCCGAACTATGTCATTGTTTCGATCGTAAGTGTAAAGGGAAGCCATTACTGCATCCAATAGATAAGCATTATGAAGCACCGCTTCACTCCGACCAACGACAGATTCTAACCACTCCCAATAGCGAGGAATGAAAAGAAATTCACTTGAAATTTTCAAGGCGGATTCCCAACGAACTGATCCATCAATTATTCGGGGCCCTAACGTCACCTCTGGATGTCGGTTAGGATTTCGTGTATGGATTGAAGATTCTAGAAACCAAGCCTTAGAATCTTGGTCTAGAGGCCTTTCTACGGACCAATTAGAAATGGTATGCAAATTTAGTGGTGGGGGCCATGGGGCTGCAAGACGTCCAGTCATAGGTTTTTCTACTAAGAAGCTGAGTCCGCTTCTTGTGGGTTGATTGTTGTCTTTCAGAAGAACAAGGTACGTTTTTTCAGAGACAATATGTTCTGCAAAACACACCATGATTCTGCAAAATTTAAAGAAATGAAAGTTAACACAAGAAAAAGAATAACATATTTACGAAGATAAGTTAAAATAATAATAAATGCATCAAGGAAAATTTCCTATGACTAATGTTGCGCAACGTCATAACAAAAAGAGTACAAGGAACATGTCCCAACTCAAGGAACACGTCCTTGCACTCGTGCTGAACGGCGTGGCGGCGACACAAGTCCAAGGAACATGTCCCAACTCAAGGAACATGTCCTTGCACTCGTGCTGAAAGGCGTGGCGGCGACACAAGTCCAAGGAACATGTCCCAACTCAAGGAACATGTCCTTGCACTCGTGCTGAAAGGCGTGGCGGCGACACAAGTCCAAGAAACATGTCCCAACTCAAGGAACATGTTCGTGCACTCGTGCTGAAAGGCGTGGCGGCGACACAAGTCCAAGGAACATGTCCCAACTCAAGGAACACGTCCTTGCACTCGTGCTGAACGGCGTGGCGGCGACACAAGTCCAAGGAACATGTCCCAACTCAAGGAACATGTCCTTGCACTCGTGCTGAAAGGCGCAAGGCGACACAGGTCCAAGGAACATGTCCCAACTCAAGGAACATGTCCTTGCACTCGTGCTGAAAGGCGTGGCGGCGACACAAGTCCAAGGAACATGTCCCAACTCAAGGAACATGTCCTTGCACTCGTGCTGAAAGGCGTGGCGGTGACACAAGTCCAAGAAACATGTCCCAACTCAAGGAACATGTTCGTGCACTCGTGCTGAAAGGCGTGGCGGCGACACAAGTCCAAGGAACATGTCCCAACTCAAGGAACACGTCCTTGCACTCGTGCTGAAAGGCGCAAGGCGACACAAGTCCAAGGAACATGTCCCAACTCAAGGAACATGTCCTTGCACTCGTGCTGAAAGGCGTGGCGGCGACACAAGTCCAAGAAACATGTCCCAACTCAAGGAACATGTTCGTGCACTCGTGCTGAAAGGCGTGGCGGCGACACAAGTCCAAGGAACATGTCCCAACTCAAGGAACACGTCCTTGCACTCGTGCTGAAAGGCGCAAGGCGACACAAGTCCAAGGAACATGTCCCAACTCAAGGAACACGTCCTTGCACTCGTGCTGAAAGGCGTGGCGGCGACACAAGTCCAAGGAACATGTCCCAACCCAAGGAACACGTTCTTGTACTCGTGTTGAAAGACGTACCTACAGGTAAAAAAAAACAACACTACAAAAAAAAATCACCTAATTTACCTTTTGACGAATGAAAATTGTGTTCCGAAGAGAATATCGGCAATGAGGTGTTAGTTCAGAAAAGTAATCGTTAAAGAAAAAAGGAAAAAAAAAAAAAAAGAAGAAAAATTACTTAGAGTTTGTCTCTCGAATTGGGGCAAAAGGCGGTCAAAGTATATATATATTCTCCAAGTCTCCAAGTCAAGCTTCTTTCCTTAAAAAAAAAAGACATTAAATCAAATTATATAATTGATGTTGGAAGCCTATGGAAAATTGAAAATAGCCAATATCGGGTTACTTTGAAAATTTACCTTTGTGGACTATAAGCAAGGATTATGAAAATCGTTCCTACAAAAAAAGAGGGAGAAATATTGAGATTATATACATATGTGCAAATATGTACATATATAAAAAGCACCAATTTGCAGAAAAGTAAAAAAATATATATATATATAAAATAATAAAAAAAAGTATGGAGTAATGTGGAAATAAAAAAAAAAAAAGAGAGAGTTTTTTTAAAAAAAAAAGAGGGAAAGATGAAAATTGCAAAAAAAAGAGAAAAAAAAAAGAAAAAAAAGAGAGAAAACAAAAGAAAAAAAAAATGGAAAAGAGTCTGGAAAGTTAAAGCAAAAAAAAAAAAAAAAAAAAAAGAAGGGAAAAAAAGGGGGTCACGAGCTCCCTCCTTTCTCCCATTCTCTCTCTCTCCTTCTCGTTTTACAGCGCCACACAAAGACCCGCCATGGCGCCGTTACTCACACGGCAATAACGCCGGTGTCCCTCTCGTCGTTGCCGCCACCGTATCTCTGCAAGTAGCGGCCCGACTAAAAGAAAAAAAGAGAGAAGAAGACGACCCGTTTCTTTTTAACTTTCTCTCTCTTTCCTCTCGCCGTTGCCGCCACAGAAGGACCAATCGTCGCCGCTGTGATTCTGCAAGCAGCGGCCTGATGCACCAAAAAAAAAAAAGAAGAAGAAATACGCAAGAAGAGAAAGATTTCATGCTATGATTTTTTTAAAAAAAAAAAAAAAAAGAGAAGGGATGTACCTACTGTGAGTGTTAAAAAAAGGGGAAAGATTTGCTTACTGTGATGTGAAGCAAGGAAATAAAAAAAAAAGAGAAAATCAAAAGAGGAAAAAAAAGGGGAAGGGAAGTCTGCTGTATGAGTGCCAAAAAGAAAAGAAATAAGTTAATAAAAAATGGTTTATTGGATGAATCGAAAAGAAAGAAAAAAAAATAAACAAAAAAAAAAAAAAAGGAAAAGGAACGTACCTACTGCGAGTTGAAGAAAAAGAAGAGGGATACTCTATGATGATTTATAAAGGAGCATCTGGATTCAAACATTGAAGACAAATATCCTAATTTGATTTGAATTAGGACATTTAGTTTTGCTAAAAAAAAAAAAAAAAAAAAAATTGATTTGAATTTAAATCAAATTCAAATTAAAATCTATACTCCAAGATCCGTATCAAGCAAGATGTTTTGAGTTAAGATTAATTTAATTGAGAGTTAAAATTTCATTTACTTCAAACTATTAAGAATTCAATTTTCAACTAAATCAAAATTGGATGAAATTCAGATTTCATGTGAATCAAATGTCGAGAACTTTTTGGCCTAATTAAAATTTGGGCACAATCCATATATATATATATATATATATATATATATATATATATATATATATATATATATATTTCCCAAATTAAAGTTTTGAATGAATTCCAAGCCAAATCCTAACCCAAGTGTGAAATTGGATTTAAATCAATTTGAAAGATAAATTTAAATTAAGTCCAATCTTAAATCAAAAGATAATTTGGATAGGTTTCAAATTTGGTTCAATTTGAATCAAATTGAATTTGGATGTAACTAAATCCTTATCCTAAATCAAATTGAAAGGGGTATATTAAAGCTCCATTCCTATCAAATTTTGGGATAGAGCTTAGTATTTACCTCAATCAAACCTTATGCCAAATTCTCTCTTTGAATTTGAGTTTATCTTGAGGTAATTTGGGTGTAATCATGACTCTCTCCCAAATTAAACTTGAGTGAAATTCAAAATTAAAAAAAAAAAAAAAATGTTATGCTTCAAATTCATATCATAATTGAATAGAATTTGAACATTACTCAAATTCAAAATTCCATTGAGATTCAAGTTACAACTCGTCGCCAAACAAGATCAAAATTTCGTGTAAAAAAAAATGTGTCGAATTTTGATTAAATTGGCATAAAAGACGTGTGGAAAAAAAAATCAATCAAAATTTTGACCCTATTTCATATTTTGATTGATACATCAAGGGGAGTCAAAATTTGAAAAAAATATATAAGTTTTGATTCCAGATAATTTCTTTTCGAGATTCATCCACACATGATCTGTGCCTAAATCTCGCAAAGGGGGCATTTGTTGATGGAGAAATTTTGACTAATCACAAATCGCCACGTCGTTACATAAAATTAATGACAAAATTAAAATTAATTAAATTTGGGACCAATTATAAATTGACATGTGTCTCATATTTAATTTGAAGACAAAGTTGGCCAATTAATTATTTATAGAGCCAAATTTATATTTGATCAATTAATTAAAATTAAATTATTTTGATCAAATTAATTAATTTGACCAATTAATTAAAAATAATAATTATTTGGATCAAATTTGGGTCTTTCAAATGTCTGGGTCATATGGTTTTGGGTCAAATATAAACCAAACCCAAGACCAATAAAACCCAAGCCCAAGTTGTTAGGCCCAAAAGCTACCAGGGCCCATCCTGCGAGAACTCTATAAATAGAGGGGTTCACCACCATTTCAAGGGTTCAGAATTTTGGAGCTCTCAACCAGACTTAGAGAATTCAGAGAAATTTCCCCCAAAACGGAAGACTGAAGACTCTTTGAATCTACAAGTTTCCAAGTACTGAACACTTCTTGAAGACTGAAGGCTCTTTCAAACTCAAGGGACTTCAAGCTCCAAGAATCCATCGAAGTTGCAAACTCGAGATCAAGCATCACAACCCTCAAGTGAAACACATCCACACACAAGAGAGAGAATCAGAGGATTAAGTACTAGAGATTGTATACTCACGCGCATACAACATTAATACAAATCAAAGTTTATTCCACGTGTCTCCATCCCCGAAGTTACGTGTGAACAGTTACATCAAAAGAATGAAGGATTAAACTATTGATATTCGAGATGGTAATTGGTGCTATGATCGGATTGGTGGTAGGCTTACTATGAAATTTGATATTATTTTGAATGAAATATTAGTAAACATGAAAGAAAAATATTTGGCTACATTCTCCTAAAATATATATATATATATATATATATATATATATATATATTTGACTGCATTCAAATGTGTCTAATCCCTCTACACGACATCACTATAAATCTCTCATTTTAAGTATTTTGGATGGGAACAAGAATGACATAGGTATGGCATTATAGATGGATATGGCATAAATACAACGAGTGACCCATGCAGATGATGCAAAGATAATTGCTACTATTCCCATTAGCGCCCATAATGCAGAAGATAGATGGATATGGCATTATACATCACATGGAGAATATTCAGTTAAAAGTGGGTATAAAGTTGCACTTCGTTTCGCTTCTGAACAGGTATCTTCAAGTGAGAATGCTGGCAGGATTTGGTGGAACACTCTTTGGAAAGCTAAAATTCCTTCCAAGATTAAGATCTTCATATGGAAAGCATATAATGAATGTTTGCCGGTAAATTAGTGTTTGATGAGAAGGGGAATGGATGTATCGCCAATATGTGGAATGTGTTTGTCCAAAGTTGAAACTGTGGACCATGCTCTTAGTGGCTGTGCGCGAGCTAAGTTAATCTGTGGTCATATTTTTACAAGATATGATAAGGGTATCCGACAGGCGAACAACTTTGACGATCGTTTAGCTCTTTTGGCAACTCATTTATCACATGAGGACTTTGAACGGGCTTGCATAGCCTTTTGGGCTATATGGAATGACAGGAACAACCATTCTAGAGGTATGAAGATAATGGACTGGGACCAACGCTGTCAATGGATATGTGGATATTGGGAGGAAACACGTCTGCCGCGACAATCTTTAGTCAAGGAGATAGCGTCTCAAGATGTTGTTCGTAACTCCCATGAGGAGGGTTACACGTTGTTCACTGATGCGGCGGTTAACCCACACAACACTGGTGCAGGGTATGGTATGGTGATTTTGGGTCGTCATGGTACACTAATAGCAGCAATGGAGATGTTTGACTCAACGTGTTTTACTCCGTTAGCAGCTGAGGTTCAAGCAATTCTACATGGAATTCGACTAGTGCATCGTTTGCAATATACGACGGTAAAAATTGTTTCAGATTCTCTGATTGCGATACAAATGATACCAGGTGAAGTGTCAATTTCATCTGAGGTCTGTCACTGGATTGTTCAAATCCAAGAGCTAAGTGCCAAATTTTCCAACTCCTTGTTCTCTTATATTCCTAGAGAAGGGAATAGAATGGCAGATTCATTAGCAAAGCATGCTTTGGCTAATAGTAGGTCTTTGTTGTGGTTGTTAGATTTCCCACCTTGACTTTTATCCATGGGAATGACAACTTCAGGCAAATGTAATTTGGACTGTAATTGTTTATGTTAATTAAAACTGTTTCTTTCTTAAAAAAAAAAAAAAAAAAAGAATGACGTAGGTATGAAATTTTGTCAAGTGGAAAGATTTGAAGTGAAGAGAGAAAAAGAAGAACAAAAAAAAAACTTTTCAAAATAAATAAATAAATAAATAAAGTCTTTCAAAAAAAAAAAAAAAAAAAAGTGGCAACTACAAACAAGTTGATTTCCTCGAGATTAATCTCTATCCATTTCTTTTTCAAAAAAAATATCTATCCATTTCAGTCTTGTCTGTTGCACCTTCCCAATTGCGCCGCTTGAGGTTAACGTCAAAGATGAGATTTCTACGTTCTTCAAGATTTGCTCGTTTCTCAATACGCAATCATCAAAAATTGAATATTTAAAATTCCACTCCATACCTTAGCCTATCCAGTGATGCAACTCCCTTTAAATTCAATTTCCATTTCCCATTTGATCTGACCCACCTCCAATTCTTGCTCCATTCATTCCCAGTTCCTTGGCCGTAATGGATCGTTCTTCGCCGGAAAAGCTCATCCTCGTCAACCGAGAACCAAATGGGATCGCATTCGTCACTATCAACCGGCCCAAGTCGTTGAATTCGTTGACGAGGCCGATGATGACGGATTTGGCTCAGGCGTTCAAGAGCTTTGACCGCGACGAGTCAGTGCGAGTCATCGTGCTCTCTGGTTCAGGACGAGCGTTCTGTTCCGGTGTAGACCTTACTGCGGCGGAGGACGTCTTCAAGGGAGATGTGAAGGATGTTGAATCCGATCCGGTTGTGCAAATGGAACGCTGCCGGAAGCCGATCATCGGAGCGATTGCAGGTTTCGCCATCACCGCTGGGTTTGAGATCGCGTTGGCTTGTGACATACTCATCGCCGCCAAAGGAGCTAAGTTTATCGATACTCATGCTAGGTTTGTCATTTTACTAAGTTCATCCAGTTTTTTTGTGCGCTCGGACGATTCTTATTATTAGCTAGGGTTATGGCGATTACGATTCAGAATCAAGAATGTGTGATTTTCTGAAATCTATTGGCAACGGTGTTCTAGTGGAATTTCTGATTTCTGGACAAATTTGTGGCAGATTTGGGATATTTCCTTCATGGGGTTTATCTCAGAAACTCCCAAGGATCATAGGAGTTAACAAAGCTCGTGAAGTATCCCTAACGGCGATGCCTCTAACTGCAGAGGAAGCAGAGAAGAGGGGTTTGGTGAATCATGTGGTCGAAGGAGGTGAATTGTTGAAGAAAGCTCGAGAAGTTGCAGAGGCCATTTTAAAGAACAATCAGGACTTGGTGTTGAGATACAAGTCAGTCATTAACGATGGCCTGAAGCTGGAGCTTGGCCACGCTCTTGCGCTGGAAAAGGTAATTTCCTTGATAACTTCACATCCCGAACCTGTTGATCATCGAAACTAGAAATTCTCATTGTGATTTCTATTAAACTCGAGTTTATCCCCAAATTTGTATTGATAATTGACTTGGGATAGTTTTTTAGTACTTTTTGGATGACAGAACTTGTGTATTAGCATTCTGCAACTGACTGTTTGTTTTGTTGATTCAGGAGAGAGCTCATGCGTATTACAATGGAATGACCAAAGAGCAATTCCAGAAAATGCAGGAATTCATAGCTGGTCGGAGCTCCAAGAAACCTTCCAAGTTATAGTCTAAACGACGTAGTTTCCTGTCTCTGTTTCTGTACGGTAACAATAATATGGAAAAACTTGCCTCCTCACTGGTTAGTTGATTCCTAGTCCCTACTTTTATTTATACATGTGATTGACTTGAGTGGATGAGAAGTATCTGCGCCGTTGATATATTTATTGAATATAAGTTGTAGAAATAGATTAGGTAGAAAATAAGGAGGGGATGGGAAGGCTAGTTTAATAAGTGTAGTAATATTTGGTGGCTATTTTGAGAAGAATGCAGTCCGGTTTCTGGGCAATAATGTTGGATTTTTTATGAATCATGGTTGTCGTTTGCTGGAGTTGAGAGTAGATGGGTTGGATATCTACTTTTTGGATGGTAATTTATGGTTCATTTTATAACAATTATGTAAAATTAAGAGTTCATAGACTTTCAGAACAACATGATATCTAAATTTTCAGCATGACCTTCACCCACCAAACTGAGAGTGATGAGGGCTCATGAACACAAGTAAGAGAGGTAAAAACATTAAGAATGGAGGACAAAATGGGCTAACTAAGCCCATTCAATCACCAGCTTTAGGATGATTAGATAGATGAGCTACTTTTTATGTTATAGGCAATAAATGTCGCCCTCTTTTCTCTTAGGATTGGCTTTGATCAATTTGCTTCTGGCCCTGCTTCCATTGGTTAGGTTCGGGTGACCTCCATGTTTGACCTTACAATGGGCAATGAGATTAGATATATTGAGGTCTGATTGATGGTGGATAATCTCAAAGATTATGACTGAGGGAAGTGCCTGGTTCTTATCATGTGCTATGTCTTTTGAATTTAGTTAGCAAATAACCGGTAGGATATCAAGGCCAACTTAGACACTTAATACAGGAAAGACATGTTCACCCGTTAAGGTTTGATAATTGAGTTTAGGAGTAAGTTTGCTGAGATATATCTGCAGTAGGGAAAATTCCCAGTTTTCAGTCTTAATCAAATCTCATACAAAAAGTGGCTATTCTTACTACAAATCCTGAAGCAGCAGAAACGATGATGGGCCTATGGGAAGAAAAATGAAAAAAAAAGTATGAAACGACAAAAGTCAGCAGCAACCTAGGTCCATAAAAGTATGCACGGAGTGGTGAAACTAAATCATCATGGGTTAGCCTAATGGTCGGTCAATAAGGATCATGAGAATACTGTGGGATTTAGAAGTCTTACGAGTTTTCTTGACGATCAAATGTAGCAGTTGTAGGTTTTAGTGGTTGTCTCGTGAGATTAGTCGAGAGGCACGCACATAGTTGGTTCGGACATTCATGGATATAAAAATCAATCAAAGAAGAAAAGGTGAAAAGTAAAGTGGGCTAGGTGGTGCTGTGGTACTTTAAAAAAGTGTAGTCTTTCACAATCGAGGGAGTAGGTGAGAACACTAATTGATTGTGGCTGAGCTAAGTATATAGATGAAGTCCAGTGATAGTGGCTACCAACTCAACTCAGGCTAGGGAGAGTTTGCCACTTTTTGACTATGTTTAGCTTCGAGGATTCCCTCAATTTGACATACGTGTGGCTATTCCATTACTCTCTTAGCTCAATTTATCACAAGATTTTGCCTATCATGGAAAAGTAAGCTCCTTTGCCTACATGATTCAAGGTGTAACTTTTGGTCCTAAAATATGAATATTCCTTGCATTTAATTAACCACATGCCCTTACAAATAATCAGTTGTATGGTTGCTCGAGGTAACCTATTTTCTATATAATTTATATTAAAAAAAAAATTATAAATTATTTTCCCACTACAGTTATTATTACACACAACTTGAGCAATAGTATCAATAAATGTAACAATATTGGACAATTTGAATTTATAAACTTTTCTAAATTAATGTAACCACTAAATCTGTTGGGGTTTCAGACATTGTCTTAAATATCTTAAATATATCAAAACATTTCTTATAGTACAAGAATTTGTGGGTTTAATTGGAGAGTAGGAAGGTGCAAGTTAAATTGTTTAATTTAAAGCAGACAATATAGGTACAAACTCAAAGATACATCAACTATAACAAAATTCATTTGGAATTTATGAAAATTTAAAGCGATAGTTTCAATCTGGCAAGGAAGAGGGTGTCATTGAACTTGTCATCTTTTGTTTTGAAACGAAAGAATCAATTTCTTCAAGTTGGCCAAATCCAGAACTTAAAAAAATTCAGGAAAAAAAAATTCCAGAACTTAAAAAATATATAAATAATTATTTTAAAAAAAAAGTTGGCCAAATACGTACGAACTACAATGTACAACCGCATGCCAATACAGCACTTATTCATTGGATAACATTATATGCATCATTCCCCTTTTTTTTATCTTTAAAATCCCCACTTGCACAGCTTTTTAAGTTCACTCTTCCTTTTTAAGGCTAAAAAATTTAATTAATTTGTTTCAATTTGCCAACCACGACAAATTCTAAAAAATATTTAGTATAAAAATTGTTTAGAATTTAAATACTATGTGTTTAGTTACATTTCATCATAAGTGTTTTTATACACAAGGTATTATATAGGCTAAATTATAAGAAATACTCTTGAACTTTGGGGTTTGTTTCAAAAATACCCCTGAACTTTAAAAAGTTTCAAAAATGCCTCTGAACTTTGAAAAACGTTTCAAAAATGCCCTTGCCGTTGATTTTGGATGGAAATCGTTAAAGTTTTAGTTTCAAAAATACCCTTGAACTTTCAAAAATATTTAAAAAATACCCTTATTGATTTTTTTTTTTTCTTTTTTCCTCTTCTCTCCGTAAATTCTTTCTCCATGAAAATTAATGCAAAACTTTGCTCATAAGGGTTGCACAATACCAGATAAAAACAGACTTTGAAATCGAGTTTTCTCCTTTAAAAAGCGTAAAGAAGATAAGTGTGAGAAAACAATATACATATATATATACATACATACATACATACATACATGTATATGTATGTATGTATGTATGTATGTATGTATGTATGTATGTATGTATGTATTATTTCCTTTTTTTCCTAAAAAAATTTATTTTCTTTTCCCTCCCTTTGTTTGTGTATGTTAGTGATAAAGAAGAAGTTTATAAGACTGTGGATTTGGTCCAATTTATATGATTAATTAATCAAAAGTTTTATATATGATTTTGTTATTATTGATATTTAAAAATTGTTAGAACTCGTATACGACAATAGTTTCATTTATTTTTCATAATATGAATATAAAGAAAGTTAATGGGTAATAGTTGGTGAGAAAATAATATGGAAAAGTTCACACATGTATAATTTCAAGAACAAAACAAAAGTCATCTTGAAGATTCGATATGAAAATCTTTCCTTCTCCCACCGTAAATTAATCTTTTCATGAAAAAAAAGATTAATTTACGGTGAGAGAAGGAAAAAAAAACATTTTTCAATAAGGGTATTTTTGAAAATTTTTTGAAAGTTCAAGGGTATTTTTGAAACTAAAACTTTGTTTCCATCCAAAATTAAGGGCATGGACATTTTTGAAACATTTTTTAAAGTTCAAAGGTATTTTTGAAACTTTTTAAAGTTCAGGAGCATTTTTGAAACAAACCCCAAAGTTCAGGGGTATTTCTTATAATTTAGCCGTATTATATACTTAACAACTCTTTTTTAAAAATTTGCTTTTAAGTGTTTTTCTCAAAATGGTTTATTTCTCAATCTCATTTTTTAATAAGTCATTTTTAATATTATCAAACACATTAATCTTTTTCAAAATTAAACAAAGTTAAACCAAACAACATACCCTTAATTTCTAAAGTTTGAGTGGGTTTAATTTTTTTTTTTTTTTAATTTTGATTTACTTCTTTACATCCAACATTTGGTAAATATATATATTTTTTTCCATTAGGAGGCGTTAAATTTGGTTAATGATATAGGGAGTTTGGTAGAAATTTAGATGAAAAATTAGGGTACTTGAAGAAGAAATTTTCTAATTCCTCTTTCAATTTTCTAAGTTACTTGAAATCTTGACTTTCTATCCTCTTGGTGATCTAATTTTTCTTTTAAGTTTTAGGCAACTCACTATGTGTCAGAGGTAGAAATTTTCTATTAGTCACATTTAATTACTAACCGAAATGACATAATTGAACTTTAAAACAATATGGACAAATACTTATATTTAGCCTAATATGTTCAGATCAATAAATTAAGGTTAAACTTTAAAGTGTAGTCTATAAATTCTTAGGGTTTTGTCCAATGAATCCTTTCTTTTTTTTGACAACATATGGGGTGGGAGATTTGAACCATAGAACTGTTGGTCATTAGTACAGACTTTATGTCAATTGAGCTATGTTTATGTTGGCTTGTCCAATAAATCCTGGAAACTTAAAAAGTTTTTAAATATGTTTCTAAACTTTCATATAAGTATGTGACCTTTAAAAACGTCTAGTCGATTCTTGAACTTTTAATTTGCATGTATATCTAATAGATTTCTACTCTAGAAAATATAGATTATTCGATTTTCTGTCCAACAGAGTTGTAAATTTTAGAAGATGTGTAATAAGTTTGGAATTTATCCAACACAAAGATGAAAGCCTAGAAATCTATTAATTCAACAGAAATTATAGGAGATACATCGTTTTGGAACCAATATTTCAAAAATGTCCAATTATGAAAAAAATTTCACTCAAGATTTTCCAATTAAATCTTCCATATTTTACCCTCCGAAATTCACATCAAAAATTGATTTGTATTAATTCTTTCCATAATAAAATCTATTATGAAGATTTATCAATATCCAACCCTTACCTTAAATATGTTTCACCAAAAATTTTCTCCAATTGTCATCACCAAATTCTTCATCTAATTGCTGTCAATTTGAAGTTTTTTTTTTTTTTTTTTGCGGCTCCATTAGCGGTTACCAAAAGTTTTTTTTCTCCAATTTCCGTCCCCAGAAATTTTCTTCAATTTATCTGCAACTCCTTCATTTGCCGTCAATTGAAACATCATGAGTATTCCTTTATTCATCTAATTGGAGGAATCCAATTACATATTTTGCATTTTTTTTTTCAATTTTGTTATCAATAGATATTTTTTTTTATTAATATCTTATGCTATAAGATGTTTCTAATTTACACTATCCCTTATTTACATCTAATCACCCATTGTACAGTGTAATGTTTATTCAAATAATAAATATATACTATGTATTATAATATATAATCAATATTCTGAACCCATTATATATTATATATTCATCATTGTGTATTCAGTTCATAAATCAAACGTCAGAATAATAAATATATACTAGGTTGTATATTGTATCATAAATATATACTTGGAATTATATTATATAAACCTTTGTATATAATATATACGTCATGATTTGTAAAGTTCATAAGTGAATTTTCAGAATTATAAATAAATGTCATGCAACATAATCCTTATTAAATATTCTTCATTCTCATACGGATGGTGTTTGGTGGTCGATGGAATGAGATTAATAACTATATTGATTACTAAGTTTCTCAAATTTGTATTCATGAAGGAATCTCGTTCACTAGTTTGATTGAAGTTGTAACCCAAAAGTTCACTAATTTGTTATCAATAGATTAATAACTATAGTATATAAACCATTCGATCAACCATCAATTTTTTTTTATATAAACCACTAGATATATTATATAAACCTACAACTAAATAATATATTATCCAGATTATATAATTTTTTTATACCCACATATCAAACCCGAATATACCAAACTAACAGAATATTTTTTATACACCACAAAAACTCAATAATTGTAGCCTGAATGATTTTTATAAACCCACAACTAGTATATTTTATATACTACGTGGAATAATTGGTATAAACCCACACCTAAATAAACAAGCTAACAGTATATTTTATATAAACCACATAGCAAACCCAAACAAACTCCAACAAACAATGTAGCCGACAAATTGAGGATGTTTTGTCTAAACAAGAAAAACATAAGAACCACACAAAAAAGAAAGAAAAATAAAATTGAAAAAATAAGCATCCATCGGCAGAAGCGTCGCTACCGGCTAACGCCGGCGACAATACAGACGGCGGAAACACTTACAACGTTTGAAGGATGAGACGACAACAAAACACACGACGTTTGAAAGATGTGACGACAGGAACAGAGGAAGTGACGACGAAACACAGAGGAAGTGATGGCGGTCGAAGGATAGACGGGAGTGACGACAAAACACAGAGAAAGTGACGGCGAAACACAGAGCGGCGCGTAGTCGGAGGATGGACGGCGAAACACAGAGGAAGTGAATGACGATGACCGACAAATCGCGAGGGAGACCGGCGTGAAGAAGAAAATCGTAGGGAGACCGACGTGAAGAAGAAAGTGGCGATGGAGGAGACCTCGTGAACAAGAAACGACAATTCGGGAATGTATATTTTGGGGTTTGAAAATAAAATAGTGAGGGAATCGAGAAGTTATTTGGGGGAGGATTTGAAAAGATTTTTGCAGCCATAACTAATTATTACGAAAAGATATTTTGGATAAATATATGGATAATAACCATATTTATTTTCTTATATATAATATAATGGGCATGGATGTAAATTAACATCTATTTTGGCTTGGGTGAGGACAAAGCTAAAATTTTTTTCAAGATTAGACATTTATGAAATTTTGAATCTAATATGGTCATCTAATATGGTGTATCTATGTAGTTAACCCTTAATTCAATAGTCTATTAAACACCCTAACAAAAGTTTAGAAACAAACTTATAATTTAAATATATATCTTTTGAAGTTAAAAATTCAAATATCTACGGTCACATTTATTATATATATATAGAGAGATAGTGGACAAAAGTTTAACATAAATAAAAAATAAATAATAAATAATAATATGATATAGAGAGATAGTGGATGAAAGTTTAATAGAAATTAAATAAAATAAAAACAATAGGATTTGTGAGAGAGAGGTACAATTTAAGGCATGGATGGGGCGAACGAAGCGATTTGCTTACGCAAGTAAAGAGATGCAGTTGGCTTAAGCTGTGTTGGAAAGGGTACGGTTGCAATTAAAAGAAATTCGACGTGTCTTTCTTGGAGAGGTCCCCCGGGGAGAAATATTTAGAAAAAGGTGCCTCTGAATCTGGCAGTGGCAGATCAGCCTTTCACCACAGTCCAATACCTATTGTCTATCTACCCTCAAATTCTCTTATTGCAACTTTATACCTATAAATTAAATTAATTAAAGTTACATACCACATCCATTCATTTATTCTATATATGATTTTTTACTAATGGTTAAAGATTTAATTTGTCGCATTTGTCAAGGTGAGTATAGCTTAACGGTTAATTGACATGTGTTGAATTCACAAAAAAAAAAAAAACAAAATTATCGCATTTATCTTTTTTTTTTTTTTTATCAAAGAATATTTATCTCAACTTATTAGATCAAAACAACGTGCGAAATAAGACAGATAATCTTTTTGTGGGATGATGCTAATGCTCACTAACATTATATTTATTCAATTTAGTTGCTTCTGAATCATTATATACATTTAATAAAATTAGAAAAATCTCATTTGATTAGAATTATTAATTAAGTCTTTTGATTCAAAATTCATATGGATGGCTCAAAAAGCCCTTCCCAACGGTAAGTTGTAGCTACATAAATGAGAATAGCTTCCTGTTTTTTGTTTTTTTTAAATGTCTCCTATGTAATTGTTGGAAACGTCGATGAGTCCACAATAATAATCACTTTAAACTTTTAAAAAATCAAATATGTGGAGGATTAAATTTGAAATTCAAACATCAACTAAACACTTTTAAAATTTAGGAGGACTAAACTTGTAATTTAACAAACAATATATAAAAGGTTAAATTACAAGTTTAGTCTCTAAACTTTAATAAGTGTCTAATAGGTTATCGAACTTTCAATTTTGTGTTTAATATGTTCTTGATATATTTGAGTTTTTTACAAATTAATCAATCTATGATATATAGAATTGAATTTATGCTTACTAATTTTGTATCTAGTAGACTTGTGAATTTTAAGAAAAAACCAAATAGGTCAAGGACTAAGTAGACACAAAATTGAAAGTTGAGAGACCTAATGGTGGACACAAAAGTGAAAGTTTAAAGACTTATTAAATACTTTTTAAAGTTCGTGGATCTATTCTATTTGACACAAAACTGCAAATTTGAAGACCTATTTGATACTTTTTAAAATTGAGAGATCAAATTTACATAATCTTGAAAGTTGATGGAATAAACTTGTAATTGAACCCGTATAAAATAAGTATTTTAATGAGTAGTTTTTTTTGGATTAAAAACCAATGGAAGAAAATGTTAGAAAATTGCACGTGATAGCTTCAAAATTTGATTCGACTTACTTATAGTAATTACAAAAAGAAGAAAGAACCTGTTTTGCAAAATAATAATAATAATAATAACAACGCATACCATTTTTCTGCTAATTTTGTAATTCGTCCCTTTTTCAAAAAAAAAAAAAAAAAAAAAAAAAAAAAAAACTTCAAAAACTCACCCCGTGATTCTTTTATCCCATAAATAGCCATTGAACGTTTGGTACAAAACTGATTCCTTTTCGAGACACCGCCAAATCGATTAGTTTTCGTGTCACTGTCTTAAAACGACGCTTCCTCCAGCGTTTTGAACGAATCTCTTATCTCATCAACAACCAAACCCCTTCACTGTAACTAAAAAAATGGCTTCACCTCTCTGCAATTCCCACCACGCCGAGGACAAACACCCGCCCGCCGCCGACGCCGACGAACCTGAGAGATCGCCGCCGTTCAAGCGATTCGATATCGTTACCGACTACTCCGATCACCATTACGCCGACTCGAACTTGTTCGCGAACTGCATTGGATCGGATGTCTCGAAGAAGATCATGCGAGAGTGGAAGATTCTGGAGAGGAATCTTCCGGAATCGATTTTCGTTCGTGCTTATGAAGAGAGGATCGATCTTCTACGAGTAGTGATCGTCGGTCCGGCTGGAACTCCGTATCACGACGGATTGTTCTTCTTCGACCTAGCGTTCACATCGGATTATCCGATTAGTCCTCCGATGGTGTACTACCACTCCTACGGACTGAGATTGAACCCTAACCTGTACGAAGACGGCTATGTGTGCTTGAGTCTGATCAATACTTGGGACGGAAAAGAGGAAGAGCGGTGGAATCCGGCGATTTCGACGGTGCTTCAGATTCTAATATCGATTCAAGCGCTGGTGCTGAACGAGAAGCCGTATTTCAACGAGCCGGAAGTGGAAGATCAGGCGGCGGAGGCGGAGATTTACTCGGACGCGTACAATAAAGAAGCGTACCTGTTCTGCTGCAAGATGATGATGCGATTGATACAGAATCCGCCGAAGAATTTCGAGGAATTTGTGAGCGATTACTTCCGGCAGCGAGGGAAGGGGATATTGGCGGCTTGCAAGGCTTATTCGGACGGCCGCGTTAGGGTTGGGAGGTTCAAGGAAATGGACAACTGTGAAACTGAAAATTGTTGTTGTAGCAGTAGCAGTACTGCGCATGTTTCTGCCATTTTCAAGGCGTTAATGGAGAAGACGTATCGGGATCTGCACGCAGCTTTCGCCAACAATGCTGCTCTCATCTGCACCTCCTAGAGGGTACGAGCCATTGAACTTCGCCCTTTTTTTTTTTTTTTTTTTTTTTTTTTTTTTTTTTTTTTTTTAATTCTCTAATTTAATGAAGTCAAATACAAAAATATTTTGGGTGATAATTTGAAGGAACATCAACTCCAACTAGGTTTTTTTTTTTTTTTTTTTTTTTTAATATGGGGTAGAGAGATTTGAACCACAGATCTCGTAGTTATCAGACAATTTTATACCAATTGAACTATGTTTTGTTAGCCAACTCTAACTAAGTATGTGGAAAAAGAAAAATGGATTTTGTTAGTTTTTTTTTTATATTAATTAAAGTTTGCAGTTCAAAGGCAGGATTTGAACTTAATAACTTATAAATGGGCAGATCTTATTAATATATGTTCTTTTTTCATTTGATAGAAATGAAATTACATTAAAAATGAATGAGGATTTCTTTTTTTCTTTTTTTTTTTTTCTGAGAAAAATGAGGATTTCTTATTCTATGTGGGAACCAAAAGTTTTCCAAATTATTAAAAAAAGAACATGATAAAATGTAGGAGCACTGACTGTTTTGATATATATGTGCATGTCTCTTCCCAAACCCCTTGTAGTGCAGGTTGGTAGTAAATAAGTATTTTTCAAAAATTAAAAATATATATGTTAACTTGGTAATTCATGTACGATATGATTTTATTTCATTTTTCATTTTGATGAATTGACTATTAAAATTATTTTATTAAATTTTGTAGTCCTTGAACAAATAAACTATTTGAAATATGGTGTAAATGACTAAAATGAGTATTAAAAAATGTTGAGACAAAAGTTTTATCAACTAAAATACAAAATATAATTATATATAAAAAAAACGGTAAGTCATAGTTAGACTTGTTTCTTTCTATAAGTGGTCAATTTGATATATAAATATATATGAGATATTATTTCTTTAAGAAGGGTTAAAGAAGAAACTTTGAACTTTCAAATATATCTGCTATGTGTCATGTGATTTGAAATTAAAAAGTAATTAATTAAAAATAAATAAAATAAGAAAAAGACACAGCGTCGCGCTCGGCCAAAAATAAAATGATGACTCAGGGCCAAACAGCAAATGAGCAAACACATTGGCTCAATGATCCACATGGTCATTGTCAAAATTATTGTTGTTTTTGTCATTATTTTATATAGGAAAACAAAATAATATGATCAAAATATTTTGAAAATCATTGTAAATTATCATTGCTATTTGATTGATATTGGAATTAAAAAGTTAATTATTTTTGGAGTTTGTGAGGTAATTTCGTTTATTTATTTATTTTATTTTTTTTTTCTGAAAAGAGGTAACTTCGTTTATGTGACATGAAATAAACAAATCTAAATGTCAAATATTAATCAAGTTTTTTCGATTCGTAGGTGCACAAATTTAACTTGAAAACTAAATATTAGGAAGTAGACCTAAATAATGCAATTAACTTATTGTTAATATACAAAATGAAAAATAATATAATTTCATTTTTAATCTACCAAGAGGTCTATAGTTTGGAATTCTCCACCTCCATATATTGTCAAAAAGGAAGAAGAAGAAGCTACCAAGTGCTGGTTGCCGAATGTATACGGGTGAAATCACTTCAATTCTAATTGAAAGTCTAAAATTGTCCATCGTTAACTTAAATTGGAGTGGTTGTGCTTTTAACTCGGTCAAAAAGACTTTATGCTATAATAAAGTTTTTACCGTCTATAGATCTTAATTTCTAACTATAGTTTGATTATATTAACATTTCTAAAGAACATTGTGATTTCCACTCAAAACTGGGATTAGTTTGACCTATCTTCCAATTTTGTTTAAAAGATATTTCTTAAAGCACTTAATTAAAATCTTTGTGTTTGTTTACATTTTTTTAGAAGTAATTTTTGTTACAAGTTTTTTGATTAAATGATTATTGGTCGGTGGTCACATATTTGGAGAATCTACTTCAAAGTAATATGGCAAAAAATGATTTTAAACAAATTTTATGTTTTCAAAAGTGAGTTTTATTTGTTACCAATAAGACCTTCATTTGAACTGAATTTAGCATATACTTCTTCAATTCCAATTTTAATTTTATTGTGAGTGAAAATACCCTTACACTTGTAAAGCTAATCAAATTCCACATAAAAGAGTTAACTTGAGATAGTCTAGGCAAGACTCAATACCTCAACTTCCTACCAATTTAAGGATATCACCTCACAATGAGATATCCCTAACTTGATAATTGTTATACGAATAGATTTTGTCCATTGCAATCCCCTATAAATAGTGGGACTCACCTCATATACCTAGAGAGGTACACGAAAAAACACCACATGCTTACCTGCAGTGGCGGATCCAGAACTTTAGGTGAGGGGGCTATATAGAAATAATTTTAGTCTATGCTTAAAATTGACCCCTACCGTAGGTTTAAGTTAATTTTATCAAAATTTGTTAAATAGTATTTTTCATACAATAAGAGACCCGATGTGAACATATTTTTAAAATTTATAGAAAAATACTAATAGAGGCCAATTGTTTTAGAAAAATAACAATAAACTTACTATAGAGACAAATTTTAAACTTTATTGAAAGTACTTGGACTAAAATTGGACATTTTAACGTACAATGACTGAAGATGAAACAAAATCCAAAGTACAATTACCAAAATGATATTTTGAACACATTGATATATGTTATCAATTCGTACATTTTGATATTAAGTTTTTTAAATTATAAATTGAGTCATTAAGTATTCAAGATTATGCTCAATAAATCACTAACTTTAAAAAGTTTTTACTAAGTCTCTAAACCTTCATTTTTCTTCTAATAGGTTTCTGAATTTTTTTATTTTGTATCTAATAGAACTTTGAACTAAAAAAAAGTGTTTATTAGTTTATTAGGTCACAGATTTATTAGACACTAAATCGAAAACTTCGAAACCTACTCGATATAGAATTGAAAGTTTAAAGGCCAATTGAACGATTTTTTTTTTTAAACTCAAAAGCCTATTACTAAAATTTAAAAATATTTTTATTGTTCCATAATTATTTGACTCAAAAAATAAAATAAAGTTGAAAAAAGAACTATAATGAATATGTTTGTTATTATTTTAGATTCATAAATACAAAAATTTAATTTAAATTTAATCAATTTTAAACCTCTGAAAAAAAAACTAAGAAAAACGAGAAAGAAAAGAAGAAAACAAAAAAAAACAAAAAGATGCGGAGAAAAAACGAAAAAGAATGCGGAAAAAGAAAAACAAAAAACAAAAACAAGAAGAATAAGAAAAAAGAAACGGAAAGAAAAAGGAGAAAAGAACGGAAAGAAAATAAATCAAAAAAAGAAAAAACAAAAAGGAGAAAAGAACGGAAAGAAAAAACAAGGCTAATTGCAATTGCTAGGATTTGAACTCAGGAGTGGGAAAATTCTAGGAGGGGCTCACGCCACAAGGGCCATTCCAAAAGATAATATTTAGTTTCAATTTATAATATAAATATAAATAAAGAATAAGTTGAGGGGGGGCTCGAACCCCCCGGGCCCATGGTGGCTCCGCCACATGCTTACCTGAGCACCACATCGAATTTCATGTTGGTTTGTTAGAGCACCACACAAATATAATACAAGTTTGTTATGCAGGTACCCACGTAGCTAAATCATCTCCACCTAAGATCTAACATCAGCCAATATACATTCAACCGAATTCACACATCAATACATATACTTAACTCGTAAGTCGATTGTAACTATTTCTTTTTTTTTTTTTTTTTTTTGTGTACGTAAACTTTGATTTAATCCTATTGAATTGAAAGGGAAGGCAAAGCCATAAATGGAAGAGAAAAAATGGGTCAAATTTTGTTTGTGAAACGCGGAAAAGATTGTCGCATTCGAAATTGTCCAACAACCAAAGATGTGCAAGTGTAGGCAAGAAGGAGACAATAGACGACCCAAGTTTTAGAGGTGTCGATGGCCAAAGCAATTATACCACAGCCCTTGTTTCCCTTACACCTTGCACTTTAGCTTTTTCCCAACAACAAAAATGGCCCTGCCCTTTGCTTCCTTTCCCATTCATTATTTGGACCCATTCCCTCCGTTTCTACCTCACCTAACACTTTAGTTTCTTCCACTCATTTATAACGTTTCGAGTAACGGCGCAACGTAATGATTTGTATCGATTTAGGTTGGAGTCTAGAGTTGGGTGACTTGGATGCGTGTTGACGTTGTATCGATGCAAGAAGATTGCAGACCATTGTGTTTGGGGAACATTTCCTAGTACTATAGCAATATGAAAATTTTTCTATATATACTAACTTCATTCATGGTTTGCCATGAAAAGAATATTTAAGAATTGTGTGGGATATCTATGGAATAAATATTATAACATTAAATGCTCATTAAATGACGAGTCAAATGCTGAATGAATGGAGTAAGTACTACCGTAATACTAGAAATTTTCCCTTATGTTTGGGTGAGAGGCATGTGTGACACGAACCTCTTGCCATATTGTTGTAGTGTCTAGATGGGTATGTCTTTAATTCATGTGTTGAAGTGAAAATTTGTTTGCAGGGCGGTACAAGTTTGATGGTTGAAAGAACAACTTTAGCATGTGGGTTGCATGTGTTTGAGACGTGGAGTTGTTGTTCCAAGTTATATACATGGAGTTGTCAAAGTGAGTTTAGCTCAGTGGTAATTGGCATGTACTCAAAAAAAAAAAAAAAAGTTATACACATGGAGTTTTTGCCACATTGTCTTTTTTTTTTTTTTTTTTTTGAAAAAGAATATGAAATGTTATTAAAACGCCCCAAGGGCAGCATTGATACAATCACTCTAAGCCAACGGCTCCAACCAAAGCGGGTAGTTAATACCCCCACACTCCGTTCAAACACTCTCTCTTGGGGCGTTTTATGAAAGTCAAACCTAGTACAAAATGTAGAGTTTTCAAACCCAACATTTTCACGTCTGAGGTTTGTATTTTGTTACACTATTGGTCCCTCCATCCAATTTTTCGTTAAGTACTAATTGTAGGATGGCGTGGCACCTATTTTTTATTTAAAAAAAATATATATTTTTTAATTTTTTAAAATAAAATTATATTAAAATAATACAAATATATTTTTTTTATTCTTCCTTTCTCTTCTTCATATTCTTTCTTTCTTTATTTTTCTTCTTCTTGTGCAACCACCAGAGTCCAGCCACCAACCCGCCGGTCACCTCTGTCGCCACCGACTAACATGCTGCTACTGTCGAATTTTTTTTTTCCGCGTGCCAGAATCGAAACCCTCTTCCTCGAACTAGCACCGTCGACAAGTGATCCACGACAAGAGAGAATCAAAACCCTCTTCCTCTCATTTGTTCTCTGATGTGGAATTTTCCTACCGCAAGTGTACAGGTCAAGTAATAATATAGTGTTTTCGTATTCGAATGTCGTCCTTTGGATTGGATTTCTAATCAATTTTAATTACCGAAAATAATCTTGCCCAATTTTATTTAGGGAACAAATCAAAGTGAGAATGAATGTAATCAAACACAAATCAATGAAAAAGTATGACAAGCTAATGGAGACAACGGTCTTAGGGACTTGATTTCACCAATTGGGATTATGGATTAATTCATGGTTGAATGACATGTTAAGATTCATAAATCTTGGAAAACTAAAATCACACATATCTCTCCCGAGCATACATGATTCTCCCACATGCAATGAACCTGATATCTCTATCTAAATTCATTAAATATGCAAAGGATTAAGGTTAACCTTTTTAACGATTTCTAGAATTAACTATTATCTCCTGATTTCTAGCTAAATCCTAGTTATGCATAATGATTTCTAAGCTACATCCTCTCTCCCGGTTAGATTTATGCACAAACAACAATCAATTTATGGCTGGTAAATTGAAAGCATTAAGAACACAATTATGCATAAATGACATCAATAACAATAAAACCATAAAATCAATCCATAAATTGCCCAACGGCTACATCAATCCCTAAGAATTAAACTTAGTTGCACATAATCCTAATTACATTATGAACTAAGTCTAAACAAGCCATAAGAACTACAAAAGTAAAGGGTAAAGAGAATTGAACGCTAGGTAGGCCGAGACCGCACGTCCCCGTGATGATCCCCACGAACAATCGTTTGATTCACGCTTTCCTCCACTTGTTTCAGCCTCAAAAGTCCATTTTTTTCTCTGTTTTACGGCTCCAAATCGTCCAAGAGTAGTCCCCCAATCAGCCCTAATCGCAATCTTTAAATAAGGCAAAAATTGGTCGTAGCGTCGCGACGCTACCGTGATTTTTCGGATTCTGGGATTTTCGCCGAGAGCGTCGCGACGCTGGTCCTAGCGTCGCGGCGCTATATATATATATATATATATATATATATTAGATTGCAAACTTCATTTGACTCCATTTGACTCCAATTGCTCAATTAAGCTTCAAACACATACTTCCTACAAATAAAACATATAAATGCATAAATTTGGCCAAATAATTGTAAAAGACTAGCTTAATTAATTATAGAAAAATAGCTAGCTATGCTCGCTATCATTCTCCTTCCTCATCGGCCCAAACAGCAAAAGACCCCATGATCTTTCTCTCCCTCTTGGTCACGAACCCGAAAACTCAAGCAGAGCAGCAACTTCGTCGACGTTCGCCTGAAACTGCGCCACGTCGATTCTAGCTTGAAACTCAAATCTGGAACGAAACCCATGGATTTTTCGTTGTTCTTCAAGCCGGATCCTCTCCCTCGTTCGATCTCTCTCGCTCTCTCTAATTCGAGCCCAGAACTGGAACTCAACTTGAAACTCAGATTTGGAGGTTGTTGGAGCGACGATTCCAGCTTGAAACTCAGATCTGGAGGTTGTTAGAGCGTGAACCTCGTGGATCTTGCGTTGGGCAAATCCGAGTTGCTGGAGTGTGGGTATTAGTCGGAGATCGCTGCAAGAGGTTTTCGGAGATCTTGTGGGCACTTCTTCGACTGAAATGGGTAAAGAGAAGGAGAGATGAGATGAAGAGAGGGAGAGATGAAAGAGGGAGAGAGAAAGAAAGAAAGAAGAAAAAAAAAAAGAAAAAAAAAATCTCCAGCAGCTGGCAACAACGACGACGGCAGTCGGTGCCAACAGCTATGGTGATGGTGGCTATGGTGATAGTTTAGGGTTTGAGGAAGGAGAAAAGAGGTAGAAGAAAGAGAGAATAAAGAAATTTTAAATAATAATAATAATAATAATATTTTTATTAGTTTAATTTATTTTTATTTTAAAAAATTTAAAAATAATTTTTAATAAAAAAATAATGACACATTATCAATCTGTTAGTATTTAACGGAAAAAAGGGAGGGAGAGATCAAAATGAAACGAAATCCAAACTTTAGGGACTAAATTGTCGAGTTTGAAAACTCATGGACCAAAAGTGTATTTTTCCCTAATGTTTATGTCTACTTGATAATTATCAAGGAAGTTTAATTGGTTGAAAATAAATGTGATAAGAAAATAAGTGACCAACCAGCTCAATCAATTATTATGGTGAAAAGTTGCATCCTTTCAAGCATAACAAAGACATCCTTTCAACCAAGAGGCACAATGAATCTAAAAATCTAGATTCATCCATCATATTTAATGCATTATGTACCTATTTAATTCATGTATCTATATTTATGATGGTTCATGTATGGATTTGAAAGGTTGAAGTTGAATCTAGACTATATAGATGAAGGGTTGTATTCTTTCACGGTGTCTTTTCAATTTGTATAAATAGGGATACAATTTGTCATTAGAACAAGTTTAAGTTGAAGTTGAATTTGAATGAAATTTGATATTGAGTTTAGTCACTTTCAAGCTTTTAAGTTTTCTTTGTGTTCTTGTGTTTAGAATGCATGCCTAGGACTTTCAATATAGTTTGATCAATTAGATTATAAAGAGTTCGAAATCTTGAAGTTAGGAACGAGTTCTCCTTTATTCTTGATCTTTGATCATCCTTCCAAACAAATCTGTTTAATTTTCTTGGGGTTGTCTTATCATTTTGATAATTGAGGTTATTCTTATTATTATCCTAAAATAAGGGGAGTTCTCAGACATTCCTTTATCAAAATGACAAAATTATAAATTTAGCCCAAAATACTTTTTTAAAAAATAGCCCAAATCAAATGATTGGATGGCTAAGAGGCCCAAAGTCACAACCATATAATTGGGCACTAGGTGATGTCTGGAAAAATAGCACATGCATTTTGTTGACTTGATGGTTTGGTTTTATTATTTGATTGAAAATTTTAATTGAATTTTGTTGAGGAATTCTTTTAGTTGTATGAATTCATTTTCTAGTTTTTTTTTTTTTTTTTTTGGAGTATACTGTTTTCTTTTTTCCTTTATTTGTGAGAAGTATACTGTATTTTAAAATTAATTTATGTTTTTTTTTTTCTTTTTTAGTTTTGAGGTAGAAATTTAAATATTTAACTTCTTAATCAAATGTATATCCGTTAATTGGTTAATCCGTTAAAGTTGAGTTAAATTAACTTATACTTGAAAATCAATATTGTCGGTTAGAAACCTTCTAACGTCATATATAATGTGTTTTATGAGTCATAATGATGAGTTGTTTTCTGAGTATTATTTTATTTTTCTAAATAAATAAAGCTGTTTATTATTATTTTCCCTACCTCTCAAATAATAGTTTAGAAACCAACAAAGCTTAAAACAGCCTAATCAAAGACTATTTAGGCTGTGGTTGAAATAAATGTTTACAAATTTCTTTAGAACTAAGAGCAAATCTTCACAAATTTGATTTTTTTTTCAGCATATAGTTATAGTGTGGGAGGGAGAATTTGAAACTCAAACATTTTGGTCGACGATCCATTAATTGATTGAACTATGTTTAAGTTGACGTATTTTAATGTTAAAGCAAAAAAAAAAAAAAAAAAAGTTGAATTAAGGTAGGCATAAGATGGACTATTAGATGCAATAAATTATTAAACGAAGTCAATAGTAAATAATGACCCCTTGATTTACATGGTTTCTAAAATTGCTAGGCCAATTTATTTATTTTATTTTTTTTTTTTTGATCATCAGAACCTTACATCAAGCCAAAAACGAGCCGCCTAGGAACCAATACCAAGAAGATCAGATATAAGTCTCATCCTCCACACACGGAGGAGCTACTACAAAAAACCAACAACACCACCCCACACAACACTCGTCCCCACACGAAGTCAAGCTCCGACCCATGCAATCAACCATATGACTTCATCCACGATCCAGTTAGCCACCAAGCTCCTCCCTCGCTTCCGCCCCAAGTCATCCTAACAGGATGCCAGACTAAACCACTCCAGGACGGGACCTATTTCACCATGCAGAACCTGCCACCAAAATGACCATCAAAGCATCTTAACATAAAACGAAACAGAGATAAGGTACTGCCAACGCAAGACAAACTCAATCTCATCCTCCAAATCAACCCTACTCCTTAACTTAAAACACTGCCCCGGTAATAACTGTTCAAGCATCTCGTACTAGCATTTAACATTCCCAAAGCCAAGAGTTACATATGTTAGCCCCTACACCTATGCGAAGCAATTGAAAGCAAACATAAAAGAGACAAGTCAAAACTTCCCAAGGACAACTCGCGCAGGAGAGAAAGCCTCACCTAAAGCAAACCCCTACTAGACCAGAACTAATTTATAGAACCCTCCACCCATCTTCCCCCTACACTGGACCCAAAGCCCCATATAGAAACTAAAACAGCCAAACTAGGATGTTATCCCCTAACATAGGGCCAGGTAAAAGGCCATACTTCCTTTCTTTCCTCACCATTTCTTTTCCTTTTCCCATTTCCTCCCACTTTCCTCTTTTCCTTATCCTTCTACTTTTCCTTTTTTACTTTTTTTTTTTTTTTTTTCACCCAACCTAGGCTTTATTTACAGGGTACTAGCTTTCACACTACAGTGCAGGGACCCATACCCAAAGAGATCCTTGGACGGCCTAACTGATCACACTGGAGGTAGCTCTTGTTACCCCTAAAACCCTACATATAAACCCCCTACCACCAACCCTAGGCAGGCTTCACACACTAGAAAGCAAGAGATATATTCCACACACAGCCTTGATCCTATCGGAGTGACAACAGACTTATGGACCCCATAAAACCGTCCTAGACTTTCGAGACAGCTAAGGGAGCCTCCACCCTCACACATGCAAGGAACCCTCAAGGGAAGCTTTAACAACTCGAAGTCCGCTACTCACGTCTCATTTTAACACAGGCAAAGGGCATACATACAAACACATAAGCCCTGACAAGCTTAAACACCTCACCACATCACCACAGCCACAACACAATTACAAGGCCCACAAGCCGAACATACCCAGACATCACAAAAAGGCACACATAAGAGAGAGCAAATGCTCAGATGCACCCCGCCACAACCTAGCATCCACTAAACATGCAAACCAGACGAAATCACAAAGTAAATCAACCCAGGTAACCCATCCAGTCCCACAAATAAACCACATCCATACCAGACAATGAAACCCCTCCTTAACTACAAACATACCCCACCCACAATAGCACCCTAAACATGCACTGCCATGAATCACAAAATTCAGGGAAACAACACCCCCCTGCTATCTGCACCCCAGCATTGGGTAGAGGTTTCCGCTACTCAGTCTGATCGCATCCCAGTATAGTTGGTTCCTTGGACCACTCCCGCTCTCGACCTGCCCAAACTCGACCGCCACCTGCAAAACAATAGCACATAGAGAAACCAGTTAAAGTAACCCAGATATGCACAACCAAAATCAAGGTAACGGGCAACAGAAAGCCTTCCCCGACTACATGCATAGAGGATGTACACCGACTGGAAACGGCATGGAGCGCTCACTCTCCCCTACAGGAGCCCCCTCATGACACAACGCGACATCCCCAGCCAGCACCGCATCGATTTCCATAGGCCACTCCTCCAGCCAAACGCAACCAGAATAGGAGAAGGTCAAACAGGCTAGAGCATGAGCCACTCTATTCCCATTCCGTGGCGTAAAAAGGACCTTCCCACTCCCACAAGGATGGAGAAGACGTCGGACATCATCCATCAACAGGCCTACTTCTGAAGAATCAGTCACCTCCCCATGTAGAATTCGAACCAGCCTTAATGAATCCACCTCGACACAGAAACTTAAGAAACCCATCTGTAACGCTAGCTCCACGCCCTTCACCAATGCCCAACCTTCCGCCAGATCCACACTCCAGCACCTGGGCAGGTCCAAACATGCCGCTAAAAGCACTGCACCAGACACATCTCGAAGAACACAACCTCCCCCCGTTTCAACCGTATCAGGCCTAACCGAGGCATCGGTGTTCAACTTGAATCCGCCGCCCACCGGGGGAGTCCAAGAAGACTGCTCGGCCGGCCGCCTGGGACAAGGCTGCAAACTACAACGAGACTCCCGCCGCCCGACAACATCATAGTACGCCCTCAGATACTCTTTAGACCATGACCACAAATCTCGACCATCAGATTCTCCCATCCAACACAAATTGTTACGTAAATTCCAAACTGACCACCAGAACACCGTCACAAGCTCAAAGTCTAATGCGCCCAACTTCTCCCTCAATGCCCAGATGACATCAACAAGATCCAGGTGGTATAACGACTGGTATAGCTGAGAAAATTTCGAGCAGAGCCACATTTCCCTAGTCACGGCGCACTTCCAGAAAAGATGGAGACCATCCTCCACCACAGAACTACACAATACACACAAAGGCGACACCTCAACTCCTCTTTTAAGGAGATTTACCTTTGTGGGCAGCCGTTCCAGGACGAGACGCCATAGGAAAACCTTGTGCTTATTCGGGATCCCAAGTCTCCATAGACTAGACCACCAAATCCGCCAGGCCTCAGACTCAGAAGAAGACGGACACACCTGGGACGCCAAGGAGAAAGCCAACCTATACCCACTCTTCACAGAGAACACACCATGCTTCTCAAAATGCCAAATAAGTCGATCTTCAAGCAGACCAGAGCGCAAGGGAATCCTTAGAATGGCCTCACACTCAGGCCCCAAAAAATGGGCACGCACCTTAGCCTCGTCCCACTGTCCTGACGGAGAAAACAAATCACAGACCCTACTTGATAAAGGAAGCGAAGGAGCAGACTGCACACGCAGAGACGGATTATCCGGCACCCAATTCGAACCATATATGGGAATAGATCGACCATTCCCAATCCTCCACCTGCACCCTCGAACCAGCAGCTCCCGACCCCACAACAGACTGCGCCAGATGAACGAAGGCCGATGACCCAGAGACGCCTCCCAAAACTCAGAGTGAGGAAAATACCTACCCTTCAGAACGGCACCCAAAAGGGATTCAGGATCCTGGATTACTCGCCAGCACTGTTTAGCCAAAAGCGCTTGATTAAAAAGCTCCATATTACGGAAACCCAAACCCCCCATACACTTAGGACGACACATGTGGTCCCAACTCACCCAATGGATCCTCTTCCCCTCCTCAGACTCATTCCACCAGAACCTGGCCATGGCCCGATGGATTTCTCTAATCAGGCAACGAGGCAGACGAAAGCAATTCATCGTGTAACAAGGGATGGCCTGAATGATAGATTTTAGAAGGACTTCCTTACCACCCAAGGAAAAAAACTTTCCCTTCCAACCCTAGATCTGCTTCCAGACACGGTCCTTAATAAACATCAACGTTCCCGACCGATTCTTAGGCATAAATGAGGGGAGCCCAAGATATCGTTGGTGACACGGACACCGAGATACCGAGAGCACATGACTGATATACTGTTGTGAGTCCTCACCAGTGTTTGGACTGAACGCAACCACTGACATCTCATAGTTAATCACCTGACCCGAGGCTCGTTCATAGCGGATCAACAGGTCCCGGATAGTCACTGCTTCATTAACGTTTGCTTTGAAGAAAAGGAGACTATCATCCGCAAAAAAATAGATGAGAAATCGGGGGGCTACTCCGCGCAACCCTGAACCCAGATATCAAAGCTCGACGTTCAGCTCCCCGCAACAAGCTCGACAAACCCTCCGCACAAAGCAAAAACAGGTACGGGGACAGCGGGTCTCCCTGCCTGAGCCCACGGGAAGGGATCACATTCCCCAACCTCTCCCCATTCAGGTTAAACGAGAAGGAGACCGAGCTAACGCACCAAAGAATCAAATCAGTCCACTGTTGAGCGAAACCCATTCTATCCATAACTGACCGTAGAAACGACCACTCTATCCTGTCATATGCTTTGCTCATGTCAAGTTTTAGAGCAGCCCATTTAGATTTTCCTCCAGTCCGTCGCCTTAACTCATGAATGCATTCAAACCCCAAGATGGCATTATCCACCACACACCTTCCAGCGACAAAGGCACTTTGGTTGGGCGAAATAAGTTTTGGAAGGATATGCTTCATCCTATTAACCACTGCCTTCGAAATCAACTTATAGCTAAAATTGCATAGAGAGATGGGCCGAAAGTCAGAAACTCGACGAGGGACCTTGATCTTCGGAATGAGAACAATCATAGTATCATTAATTGAAACCGGGGAACATCCGTGATTTAAAACAGCCAGGCAACTCTGTACCACTGAAGGCCCCACTATCGACCAGTGGTTCTTATAGAAACTGCCAGATAGCCCATCTGGACCTGGGGCCTTGTGAGGATGAGACTGCTTCAGAGCCCAAAGAATCTCATCCTCAGTAAAAGGTCGCAGCAACTCCACATTCATCTCATTATCTACAGAGCGTTGAATGTCCCTGAGAGATATATCAAAATCCTGTTCACTCGGCTCTGATGTCGAGAAGAGCTGCTGGAAATAATCATTCACCAACTGAAGAATCATAGCTTTGTCCTGGCGCCATTCTCCTTGGTCATCTGTGAGACCCATAATACGATTGAGCCTTTGTCTATACGAAGCCTGACGATGAAACCACCGAGTATTTTGATCCCCTTCCTTCAACCACACCTCTCTGGATCGCTGCTTCCAGTAAAGTTCCTCCTCCTGCAATACATCTTCCAACTGGGCTTCTGCCTGGGAAAGTAGTTCACGGGACCCAGCCCCTCTCAACCCCTCAATGGCCAGCTGTACCTTCTGATTGGCCTCACTGATGCGCTGAGGGAAGTTCCCCATTCTTGAGCGACCCCAACCAGCCATCGAACGCATGCATCTCTTGGACACCTGAGCCAAAATCTGGGGTGCTGACAAACCAGGGTCCTCCCTACTCAACCCCCATGAGTCTCTGACCAACTGCTGCAAATCTGCACGCTTTAGCCAAGTCTCATCGAACCGAGTGATTCGCTGACTCGGGTGTCTCCAACAGCCTGGTTGCGGGGAAAGGACCAACTCAATTGGACGATGATCAGACTGGTGATAATCCAGGTGATTAACTACACAGTTGGGATAGATATCATGCCACGTAGCGGAACTAAAGCACCTATCCAAACGCTCGTAGATCGTTCCATCAGGCCGCCTGTTGCACCATGTGAACCTATTCCCCACAAAACCCAAGTCAAGAAGTGCACAGGAGTCAATCACGTTCTGAAAGGCCGCCAACTCTGAAAGAGGTTTATCTCTGCCACCCTCCTTCTCATGCTGATACAACAGGGCATTGAAATCCCCTCCTATAAGCCAAGGAGTATCAGGACCACCCCTTAACTTAGAGAGAAGGGACCACGTCTGATCTCGCATATCCGCCGCAGGAAAACCATAGAAGCCAGTGAGACGCCAATGGTAATCATCCCACGTGATCCACCCATCAATGTGGTTATTCGAAAATGACAAAAGGCTGAAGGTGACAGACGCATCCCACAACAGAGCCAAACCACCACTTTTACCTTTGCTATCAACACAAAAACCGTTCTCGAAACCCAAAGCTCGCTTCGCTGATGCCATTCTGTTTGATGACAACTTAGTTTCAGACAGAAAGAGCACCAGGGGTCTTTTTTCTTGCACCAACTTGGCCAAGCGACGGAATGCACGGGGAGACCCTAAACCCCGAACATTCCAAAACATCAAACTCATAATCCCGGGCGGGGCTGGGACCCAGCCACCACCACATCCATCACATCAGCCCCACACAGATCAACACCCGATCCCCCCTCTTTCGGCCGCTTGGGAGCTGACCCCACCTCATCAGGCGGGTCCCCCTGGGCTGGTCGCTTATGCCTACTAATAACTGGGGAGGGTGATTCATTGGTAATGTCCTTTAAAGAGCCTCTGGCCAGTCGCTTCCAACTCTTCTTGATCGGAACAACATGCACATCAGTCATAGCGACCTCAAAGCTCTCATTAGCCACAGCCTTACCTTTATCCGCAGAAACCAACCCAGCAACAGAAGTGACTATACTAGTGCCAACTGAAGGGGCCAAAGGAACCGTATCCACCTTAGCAACAGCTACTGAATCAACAGCCAAGTCTGCCACCTCCTTACCGTTATCTGCAGAAACCAACCCAACATCAGGAGCGACTGTATGGGCGGTACCAGAAGGAGCCTGAGATACCGTACCCACCTCAGACACAACTACTGGAGCAACAACCGGGTCGGCCACCAGGTCAGACACCGACACCACATCAGGCCTCTCTACCCCCACCACCTCAGACTGGTCCACCTGGCCCCGACCTCTCCCTCTACCAGACAAACCTGCTCCCCGCCCCCCCTGACTACCTGGATTCCCACCACCCTCTTCTGAAGCACTAGCAACAACACGCCGAAATGGAACAGCCCGCAACCAGTCACCAAACAGAAACTTACCATCAGCCCCCACACCTTCCCCATCCTCAGAACATTCCCTATGCGAATGCCCAATACGCCCACATTTAAAACAGAAGTCCGGCAATCGCTCATATTGCAAAGGGCACCAAAGAACAGACCCATCCCCTTTAACAAGCCGGACAACACGACGGAGGGGATGAGCCATGTTGAGGACAATACGAACTCTCATTACTGAACCAAGCCAGTCATTGTGGCCTTCCCCTGGCACCTCAACCACATGGCCAATCACACTACCAAGAGCACGAGCCATAGCCGCTGTATGGTAATTCAACGGAACTTTCGTGATATGAACCCAAAACTCACAACGTAAAAAGTCCAGAAGAGATGGGTCATCCGACCCCTGAGGAGACACCAGAACCAGCAGAGACTTATCGAAGGTCCAAGGGCCCAAACTCATAATTCTTCGTTTTTCAGTGACGGAATGGAACCGAATTACGAAGATATTATCCCCCCATGGCTCAATCCGGGTAGACCGATGGACACTCCAAACCGATAACATTACTCGACGAAAGGCATCAGCGTTCACCGGTTTGGAAGAAAGAACCTTGCCAACAACACACAGTTGAACAGTTGATTCATCCAGAAGAGGAATGTCAGCTGGCACAGGGAACGCCGTCGTCTCTGCCTCTGATAACCCCATCTGTTCCCATTGAATCACAAGATCATCCATAAGTGCACTGCGAAGTATTCTAACAACTAACCGCACCAATCACTGCGAGTCACACAACCACAGAAACCGCACAAGCCACAGACTACACAAAACCACAGCCAAGCACAAACCACAGAACCCAAACAGATACCGAAACACAGAGCTACACCGCCAAACAACTACACCGAGAAGCAACAAAATAAATCGAAGCACACACCAAGAAGCATATCACTGACAAAACCAAAGCAACGAACCACAGCAACACAACCCACATATAACCAGAAAATCAGCAACAAACTAAACCGAGACACCCAAAATACACGAAAGCAAGTTTACAAACCCCAGAGACATAGACTAAACCAAGACAACAAGACCAAAATTGCTAACAAAATCCAGAATTGCAAACGAACCAACTTAGCAGATGAAATCCCGGATTGCAAACCGAACCCCACAGTTGCCGGCGCATCAACACTACAAACGAAACCGCGACAACCTGACCGGACCCTAGCAAACAAAGAAACTCGCAGACGAAAAACGAAAATTACAGATGAACCGAAAATTGCAGACGGAACCGACACTCGCAACCTGCACGAAAGACCCACGCCGTCGAACCGAAACCAAAAGCTGCAAACGAAACGCCGTCGAACCGAGAGACCCCGTGGGAGACGCCGCTGAAGAATACCCGCAGCTTCGGGAGAGAACGGAGCGCCGTCGAAACCCGTGGCAGCCGCCGCTGAAGAAGACCCACCACCTGCACGAAAGACCCACGCCGCAAAACCCAAGCAAGCCCTAGAAACCCACTCTCACGCAGAGAGACTACATGTACGAGAGACACGCAGAGAGCTAGGCCAATTTATTAGTTGAAAAAGCTTTTCACCCATTAATAATGAGTCATTAAATAATTATTTGAATAAGTTGAAAATTTTTATAATAATGATGGTGGTATGGAGGAAAATACCTCCGCACCGGTATACAACCAAATATTGGTTTGATAATTTTAAGCCACACATAAACTACTAGTGTATTACCACGTGCATTTGCACGTGTATTTTTTATTTTTAAAATAACTTTGAATTATTATTAGTATAAAAAGAGTAATTATTATTATTATTATTATTATTATTATTAATAAATAGTAATTAATTAGTTCATTACAAATATATATTTTTAAATTTTTTAATAGATTAAAAATTTTATAATTTTAATTAAACTTTTTTTTAAACAAAATTTTAATTAAACTTTAAAACCATTCTTTTAAACTTCAAAGGTTAAATGTTAAATTATATTGAAAATTTTGAATTTCAAAGTTTTATAAATGAAAGGAAATGTTTATAATCTTAATATTTTATCAATATTACCGAGCACATTAACTAAAAAAAATAACATAAAGGGTTTTTTTTCGTTTTTTAAAATTGTTAATTTATTGAATTGTCATTATTATTTTTTTAGTACTACCATATATATTCAAGCACTTTGACTATATCAAAAAGAAATTTAACTCTAAAAATTTTAAAATTAGTAATTTTATGTACTAAAAATAAGTGGACATTGTGTAAAAATTAATTAGATTGTTACAAATAATTTGGGTTTTTAATTTATTTACTATAATAAAAGTTTTATAATTTTTCAATTTTTTTTAATAATTTTATGTACGAAATAAATTAATATTAATTAAACGTTAGAACGGTCTTTTGAACTTCAAACCTAAAATATTATATTAAATAGAAAATATTGAATTTCAAAATTTTGAAAATGCAACGACATGTTTGTAATATTTATATTTTATATCAATATTCTAAAAGATGCAAAGACATATATATTTTTAACATTATTAGTTTATTTGATTTATATTCAAATACTTTAATATTGAATTTTTAACTTTATGAAATTTATCAAAGTAGAAAGATTTTTCTAATTTATTTAATAAAAATGAAAATTTTATAATTTTAATTAATTTGGAATCCTTCTTTCCAACTTCAAATGTAAAATGTTAAATTAAATTGAACGTCTTGAATTTTAAACTTTTTGAAAATGGAATGAAAAGTTCTTAATCTTAAAATTGTGTCATAAACCTAGAATAATATTTTAACTATATATCATAGTTGAAATTAATTAATAATACAATGACAAAATAAGAGAAAGTGCATAAGTCATAGTGCGCTACGTTTAGTATGAAATATGAATTACCTACATGAAATTGAATTAACAAATTCAAAATATGCATAAATATTTTTAATAACAAACAAATGCACCTATCAAATAACAATAAAAATATATAAAAATAAAACAATGAAAAGAAAATAAAAGAGAGTACCTATACACACATTCCTTAAAATAAATTTAATTTACTCGCCTGATAATTGTGTTAGATGAACACATCTTCATTCGACTTCATCAAAGTGTATTTTGAATGTTTCCAACCTTAGCATTCGAAGTACATATTCATCACATGTATCTCTTGCAACTTAAATATACCAAGTAATATATTGAGTTGCTTGCAGGATTTGAAAAGACTTCGAGAGAAATGAATTGAAGGAACTAAAAACTAAAAGTTTAGAAAGGATGAAACTCGTTGATAGAAAAATGGTGGAAGCATGTTGATGAAAAAAGTGGTATAAGACAACCTCTTTTTATAGTAGTAGATAATTGAAAGTTACAAAGCTTTTAGAATTCCAAAACTATCAGCTTCTATCATTAATTATAATTAAAGGATAATATATTTAATTAATGAAAAACTTTTTATATTCTAACTTCTCATATTCCATATTGTTATTATTATTAATAATTAATAAATAATTTAATAATAATGTTATTTCATAATAATTATATTATATTATTAATTAAATAATAAAATATTAAAAAATAAATGTAATAAATGTAATGTTTTTTTAGATACGTGGAGTATAATTTATTTATTAAATAATATTTACAATTCATTATATTAATTTAAAACATTTGTAATTAGTTAGAGTAATTGAATTTTTAATACATTTAAATAATACATTCAATTGCAAGGTTGTAAATATAGAAATAGAAGTAGGGGTATAATAGTCCAAAAAAGTTTTTTCAAGATCCTCCCTTTTTAATATACTAGATTTTTCATTCGTGCGTTGCACGTGATTTTTCATGTTTTTTATAATGATTTAAATATGTAATTTGAATACACAAAACGTTAACGTGCATTGTACGTATGAAATTTATATCGTCATTTTATTCCTATTTAAATATTCATTTTTACAAACTTTTGTTTTTATTTTTATAAATTGTATGTTTTTATAATTAAATATATAAATTAGCATTAATAAATTGAGTAATTTGAATCTTATTATACACAGAAAACAAATTTAATAAGACATTGTCATTTCTATATTTTGCAAATTATAAAGTGTTTCCAAACAACACTTTAGTAACATAATTGCATTTACATAAATCCTTTTCTTATGATTTCCAAAAAACACTTTATTTTTTTTTAAAAAAAAAAAGCAACATACAAAACTATTTTTGAATCAATGCAGTAAAATATGTAATAACTCCTATAAAAATTCAGAGTAAAAAACCTTTATTTATTTTTTTTATCATTAATATGTTTTTTTAATAAATATTAATATTAATGAGTTACAAAAATAATAATAATATCAATGCTAATGTTATTATATTAGATATTTATTTAAAGAAATAAAACGTATATTATGATAAAAAATTATTAAAAAAAGAAGAAGAAGAAATGTAAAATTACCTCTTCATTCATGACAATAAGTCTCAAATACATCTAGAGTCCTTTATATTGATACTTGTCAATAAATTTTTTTTTTTTTTAATAACACTTGCTTTGAAGCTCAAAATGTTTGAAGAGGTTTAAGATCAATATATATATATATTATCCAACGGTTGCAATTTAACAATAATATATCACTAAGAGTAACTTTAAATGAAATTATGCAATAGAACAATTTATATATTTTAAATAAAACGAAGGAAAAAGAAAAAAAGAAAAAATAAAACTATCAAATAAATAAATAAATAAAAATAAAATAAAGATTGAGATATACCTTAAATTGATCGATTTGCACCAAAAAAAATAATAATAAATTGAAATGAGCTCTTTGATGTACTAAAATATTTATAACAAAGGCAAGATGCATATTATACATTATAATGGATCATTTATTTTATGATTATGACATACTGAAAGATTAATTATTAACATAGGTATAAATAAATTAGAGAGAAAAATTAAATGGGATGTACTAAACTAATCAACCTATTAAAAAGAGTATTTTCTCAAAAAAAAAAAAAAATATTAAAAAGAGTATAAAGAAATAAGAAAAAGAAACTCTTACAAAAAGTAATACATATATTTAAAAAATAATAATTAATTAAAGAAACATTTAGAATTAGAGAATCAACATTTGGAAAAAAATAATTAAAAATTCTTCTAAATTTAAGCCTGCAATTAACAATAATAATATATGATTAAGAGTAATTTATATATATATATATTTTAAGAATGAGTAATTTATATTATATCATCTATTTTTCTGTTGTGGATTTTGAAAAGGTTAATTAACCTATTTAAAAAGGTATAAAGACATTTGAAAAAATAGAATTCAAAATACTAACAAATATTGACCTAAATACCTTCTAAATTTCCACGTAGGCAAAACAAAATGTGCAACAAATTTTAAAATTTTAAAATAACACATTATATACCAATTTTGTAACCCCTCAAATAACATATTAAATTAATTATTAATTAACATATTAAAGGAGGTATAAATGAATTAGAAAAATAAATTAGAGAATTAATATTTGGACAAAATAGTCATAAATGATTCTCTAAGTTAAACATTATTTAAAAAAAAAAAAAAGGTACAACCACCTCTTCATCTATGATAATGAATCTCAATGCATCTAAAACATCTTCTTTCTAAATACTTTTCAACATTTTTTGTGAATAACACAGACTTTGAATCTCCAATTGTTTTGAAATGGTTTCAGATCATGTATGTATGTATGTATATATATATATATATATATCTTCTCCATTAGACTTGCAATTTAACAAATAATATATCATTAAGGGTAATTTAAAACGAAATTTGAACAAATTATTATAATTCTAATTGTGGTCTAAAAAGAGACATAAGAAAAGGACTTTGCAAATGCAATAATGCAATAGAACAATTTAAAACTTAAATAAAATGAAGGAAAAATAAAAATAAATAGCAAAGATTGAGATATACCTTGATTTGACACAAAAGGAAAAAAAACATTGTTCTTTACTTGACAATGAGCTTCTTTGCAAATGCATGAAAATATATATAGGGAATGTTTAAGATGTGTGTTACAAAAGTCATTTATTTTTTGGTTATGGAATATGAAAAGATTAATTAACCTACTAAAATGTATAAATAAATTTGAAAAAAAAAAATCAAAGTCTACAGTTTAAAAAAAATGTGTTGGAGAAAAAAGACCTTCTAAATTTCCACGTAGGCAAAACAAAATGTGCAACAAATTTTAAATTTTTTAAATAACACATTGTATACCAATTTTGTAACCCCTCAAATAACATATTAAATTAATTATTAATTAACATATTAAACAGGTATAAATGAATTAGAAAAATAAATTTTTTTAAAAAAATCCAAACACTACGGGTAAAAAAAGAGACCAAAAGTTGTTTTAAAAAAAACCAAAAGTTCTACTAAATTAAGTATAAAGAAATTTGAAACATAAAAAAAAAAAAAAAAAAAAAAAAAAAAAAAAAAAAAAAAAAAAACCTTTCAAATTTCCATTCAATAATTAATGAAATGACAAAATGGGAAGAGAAAGTTTCTCCGCCACTTTTATATATAGGATAGGATAGATTATAGATAACTTCATTGTTTATTTGAATTTACAAAAATATATAATTGATCTAATCCATTCATTTTCAAGCTATTTAAATACACAATAAACAAATCTAATTAACAATGCAAAACTCAATAAATGTCATTAATTTTAGAGTTAATGGAAGATGGATGGTAGGTTCAGCATAAAATATTTAAATTAGTGCAAAAAAGGATTTTAGAAACTCTTTTTTTTTGTTTTTTTTTTCTTCTTTTGATACATTAAAAAACTCATTAAATCTTCATCAATAAGGTCGTAATGGTAAATAACAAGAAGTAAACTCACATGCGAAAATTTAAATTTCTATATTAAAAATGGTGACATATATATGTGTAGAATTTAGTAATAATAAAAAGTAAACTCTATCACATGCCAATTCTTAAAGTTACAGCAATGCATATACAATGACGACATATAGAAGAATATTATAATTTAGTAACATATCGTTTATTATAATTTTCCTAGTCCTATCAACCTAGTTTCTATTTTTTATAATAATCTTGAGAAAAATATGTCTACATAAATCATAAATGTTCTTTCAAAATTTATTCTTTTTCTGATATAATTTTAGTTTGTTTTCAGAAAGTTATACGTAATTAATTAATTAATTAATTAAAATCTTTTACGTTCATCTTAATTGTATTTTATTTTCTTATTTTTACAACACATCCATCTTAATTTTAATAAACTGGCAAAAATATTATTTATAGAATATTGTTTTCCATAAAGAGTTGTGGAACAATTCCGGTAACTTTTATCGTGGCATAAAAAAAAAGAAAAAAAAAAAAGCTTGAACTTTCAAGCTTTTGGTTTAAAATTTTGGTTAAATTATCAAAAATACCTCTAAACTTTAAGGTTTGTTTCAATTATGCCCCTAGACTTTCAAAAGTTTCAATTATGCCCTTGAAGTTTCAAAATTGTTTCAAAACTACCATTGAAGGCTTTTTTTTTTTTTGTTAAATTCATAGATGTAAAATGACGTGTTTGCAAATATATTGTTGCTTATGTGAATAGATTTGAACACATACATGGAAAAAAAACAATAAAAACACATGCAAACGCATCAATTTTTGTCGATAAATTTAACGGAAAATGTCTCCAAGGGTAGTTTTGAAACAAATTTGAAACTTCAAGGGCATAACTGAAACTTTTGAAAGTCCAGGGGTATAATTGAAACAAACCCTAAAGTCGAGGGGTATTTTTGATAATTTAACCTAAAATTTTTTAACGTTATAAAAATTGTCTAATTTTATGTCTGTTAAATACTTAAATTTTTAGTACTAAAAAAACTTAAATTTTTAAAAATGTTTGATAGGTAGTTTTAATTTTATGTCTAGTAATCCATTATACGTTCAATTTTTTTTTTTTTTTTTTAAAAAACAACCAATCCGTTAGATACAAAATTGAATTTTATGTCTAACAAAACTTTAAGACTGATAATCATTTGGTTTTTTGTTTTTGAAAATTAAACTTAGAAACACAACTTCAACCAAGTTTTTTTTGTCATGTTATCTACCTTCTTCCCATGTTTTAAAAAAACCAAGCCAAGTTTTGAAAACTAAAACAATAGTTTTTAAAACTTGTTTTTGTTTATGAAATTTGGTTAAGAACTCAACTATCTCCTTATACAAGTATGAGAAGGAATAAGGAGAAAACAAACATAATTTTCAAAAACCAAAAATCAAAAACTAAAGTCTAGTTTGATAACCATTTGATTTTTTAAAATTAAACACTACTTCCACCATTTAAAGCTTCTTGTTTTTGTAATGAACCTTGTTCCCATGTTTTCAAAAACCAAGTCAAGTTTTGAAAACTAAGTCTCCGTTTGATAAACATTTTGTTTTTGGTTTTTTAAAATTAAGCCTATAAGCATTACTTCCTGTTATGGGTGAATTTGGACTTAACTCTAAGAAAGTCAGAATGATAGAAGCCTAGAGAAGAAACAAGCCCACGGAGGCCCAATGGGCCTGAATCAATCTCTAGGGCTACTCACCCTCCTAAAAGTAGGGGAAAACCCTAATTTCAACTATAAATAGAAGAGGTTCACCCCAAGCCAAGGAGACTCAACTTGGTATCTATTTTCTTCATCTATCAATCCATCTTAATTTCATTAAATTCTAAGACTTGTTGTCCAAAATCTTCAACTTTCTTTGAAATTTGTTCATTGAGAAAATTTTTAGTTGCACGTCTATGGAATTTTGTTTATCTTTGGTAAATTAATTTTTCATAATCCCAGATTCAAATCGCATAAGAATGTTCTCTAAAATTGTGGTTGATATTTTTTTTTCTTCTCAACGTGTTAAGTTCCATAAAAAAAAAAAGCGCTGAGTCTTGGGGATTTTTCGTCTATTTGGCTTGTCGGCAGTATTGAGAAACTGAGTTTCTTGTTTTGCAATTTTCTATCAATTTCGATTTTTGGGGCCCAACCACCTTTTTCTATATATATAAAAAAAAAATCTGAAGATGATTATGCATTTTTTTTGGAATTTCTTGAATCCGTAGAATCATGTGGTCGATTTTGCCCTCCAATTTGGATTTGTGGATGTCGATCTCTGCTTTAGAATGCTGGGTAGTGCTTAAGGGATTTTTAAAAGATTTTTGTAATTCGAATTTTTGAAAGGTTGTTTGGAGAGTTTGGATTCTCAGCTTGTTTGTCTTCTTCTGCTCGGAAATCGAGAATAAAATAAAGAGGTTAATTGAAAACCCAATATCATGGAAATACACAAAATCTATTACGTATATTACTCTTTTTGCCGTTAAATTTTGTGTTAAGGTATATATGTATATTTCTTTTTTTTGTCGTTCAATGAAAAACACATATGCTCAAATTGAGGAGGCAAGTCCACAATAGTTTTAGTTTATCAATTAATTTACTGGCGTGGTATTGATAGTGAGCATAGCTAGCTATTTTTCTCTGATTAATTAAGCTAGTCTTTTTCAATTATTTGCCCAAATTTATGCAATTTTTATGTTTTATTTGTAGGAAGTATGTGCTTGAAGCTTAATTCAGCAATTGGAGTCAAATGGAGCTTCCAATCTTAAAAAAAAAATAATAATAATAATAATTTCATAGCGTCGCGACGCTATAGAAAATTTTCCAAATTTGCGGATCGCGACAGCGTCGCGACGCTGTCTTGACAGCGTCTCGACGCTACAACGAAATTTTGCTATTTAAGCATCTTTTCAGCTAGGTTTTTGGGGACTTCGAATTGGGGACTTTTGGAGCCGACATTAGAGCAGAAAGAAGACAGAATTGAGCTGAAGCAAAGGGGATTAGTTGGAAATCAACCAATTGTTCGTGGGGATCGTGACGGGGACGTTCGGTCTCGGCCTACAACGAGTCTATTTCTCTTTTCCCTTACTTTAGACAATTTTTATGGCTTATTTAGACTTAGTTTATATTGTAACGAGGATTATGTGTAGCTAAGTTTAATTCTTAGGGATTGATGTAGCCGTTGGGCAAGTTTTGGATTGATTTACGGTATTTATGCTATTGATGTCATTTATGCATATGTTGTATGTTTAATGCTTTCGATTTACTGGCCATAAATTGATTGATGTTTATATTTGAATCTAATTCGGGAGAGAGGATTTAAATTACTAATCAATATGCATAACTAGAATTTAGCTAAAAATCGGGAGATTAAGGTTAATTCTAGAAATTGTCATAAAGGTTAGTCTTATTGCCTTGTATGTTTATTGGATTTAGATAGGGATATCGGGTTCAATTGCATATGGGAGAATCATGTATGCTCGGGAGAGATATGTGTGATTTTAGTTGCCAAGATTTATGAATCATAACATGTGTTAATCCGTTTATTAATCCATAACTCCAATTGGTGAAATCAATTCCCTAAGACCAATTATTCCCATTTGATTGTCACTTTTTACTTTAGTTTTGTGTTGATTAATTCATATTCTCATTCTATTTGATTCCTTAAATAAAATTGACCAAGAGTATTTTCGATAATTAAAACTTGGCTAGACACCAATCCAGAAGACGACATTCGATTGCAAAATCACTATATTATTACTTGACCCGTACACTTGTGGTTAGCAATTTGCACATCAGGTATACATTTGTCTTTGAAAATTTGCAATATAAAAGCTGTTTGATTGCTTTTAGTAGTGTTTTATTGTTTAAATTAGTTATCTGTTTAAATTGAATTAGGGTGAAAATTTTGAATTGATAATATGATTGTTTTACGCTCTATGTCATTTTAAATGCAAGATTATGAGTGATTCAAATTAAGTGTAGATTTGATTTGCTCTCTAATTTATAATTTCAATTAGATATTTTGTGGAATATATTTTGTTGATAATTCATATTTTATATTGGATTTATCTAATTCAAAAATTGTAGATTTGGTGTATCTATCATTTTGATCATTCAATGAATAAATAGAACGACTGGTCATATTTCAAATCGCACTGTTAAACTTGTTCAGTCCTATCTTATAAAATTACTTGGACTAAATGAAAAGTCGAAATTAAAGTAGATTATATAAATAAGTTATTTATTTACTTGCATAAATTGTTGTATGAAACCTTCATATTGCAAAGTTTGTTATTTATTTCCAATTCTGAGTTCAACAATATTGGGTGAGAAATTCAAGTGGCTTGAAGATATGACTCATATTAGCCCAACAAAGGGTCTTTACTATTTCATGGGCAGTATGTTCTCTACTTACCCTTATTTACTAAATATCTATATACATTCTTATTACTTTATGTGTATCTATTGATTTATTGAATGCAAACTATTCATAATTTGCAAGCTACTCATGACATACTTATGTTTCAATCAATGATTAGTCTTTTTCCCATATCAACATAATGCTATCTACTGACGTTATTTCACGAGGTAACATGACGTGCATGTTGGGTTTTATGCCCTAAAACTCGTAGATAGTGAATGTAATCGTTGACCGGATATTAATGAAATAATATTGATATATTTTTCCATTAGTTGTTATTAGTTATTTTATGTTTGTCTTTGCCTAATAATAACCCTAATCCAATAAACTAGACATCCGAGGCTGTAATATGAGTCTTGAACTATATGTAGCGACATATGGGATCATTGTTCAAGAAACAGCCTAAAGGGTCTATAGTATAGGGATAAGACTGGGTGCCTTATCCTGGTGACACTATGGATACGACCCACTTTGTATTTGATACAAACGCTGCGATCCAACGCGTTCGTGTAGGAGACATGCAAGTGGGGGTATCCTATGCAATGAGTTTGCATAAGACCGGACCGCGAAATAGTAATCACTAGTTATAACACCGTTAACTAGTTGGTTTTCTATTTTCACTAGGACGACCTAGACAACTTAGTCTTATTCCTGAGTTGATTATGGACTCCTGCTCATGAGAGATTGTCCTTTGATTTGTATGGGTGAGAGTGGCCAATACGCCGACTCAATAAGCCTACCACTTTGGGGACAAGATCGAATGGGGAGCTAGGAACATAATCGTACAAGATGGAATTCACTCCTTCCCGACTTTAGGGAAGCAGATGAGTGTTCCCTTAAGTGGTTACTCCGAGTCTTGAACAAAGGGCCCTACCCTCTCAATGGCACGAGAGGGTTTTCTGTTTGATGGTTGGACCATAAACAGATTGTTCATTAGAGGAGAATTGGTACTTAAGGAAATAGAGGTGACCCAGGGGTAAAACGGTAATTTGACCCAGCTGGTGTTACGGACACTCGTGAAGGACTAACTAGTCGATATTGGTCTAAGTTCCGTGGACACAGAAAATATGTCTGCAGTGAAAAGAGTGCAACTGTGAGTCTATAGTGGAATGTACACACAGTTAACGAATATTGATTATTGTGGTTAATGAGTTTAACCAATTAATCTCACATCGTTGGAGCTTCTGATCTGCAGGTCCATAAGGTCTCACTGGTAGCTCGTAAAGTAATTTGAGGCAACTAAGTAATTAAATGTAAATTGAAAATGTTCAATTTACTAACGGAAATAAATATAATATATATTGATATATTATTATGAGAGAAATTAATATTTGAAGAAGTTCAAATATAAATTTATGGAAGATTGAAAGAATTAATTAATTTAAGTCTTAAAAGTGTTTGGGCAAAATTAATTAATTCAAGGCCGGAAATTAAATATGTGATATTTAATTGGTGGTTAATTAATTAAAGAATTCATTAACCATGAATTAATCAATTATGTAAATAATTAATCACTTAAGAAAGTGATTAATCATTTATGGGAATGATCTAATTACTTATGGAAGTAATTAGTCATTTATGGAAAAGATTAATCAATTGGGGAATTGATTGATCATGATTGATTAATTAAGGAATAAGATTGAATCAATTTTGGAAAAGATTGATTTAATTGAATATTTTATCCATGACCTCTCTTCTATAAATAGAACACTAGACCTAATTGGTCATGACACTTGACACTCTTGAAAGACAAGACCTAGAATTCTCTCTAGCCTCCCTCTTAGAGAAAGACTCTCACAAGTCTTTTGCCTCCTAGACTTAGAGACATACCGGTGTAACCTCTGTGGTGATTGTGTCAATCAAAGAAGAATTTCCAGCGAAGAAAACCTTAAAGCGGCTGCTGCGTTTTCGTTCGTGGAGCGTCGTTGGCGAAGAACGGTCAAGTCTACAACGGAGGTTTGTAACGGTTCTTCCTCTTTTCTTTAGAAAAGTTTTAAAAATAAATTTAGATTTATTTTAGCATGTTTAAACCGATTTTACAGCGGCTTTAAAGTTTGTTTAAAGTTTTGTTTGAGTTATCGTAACGGTATTTTAATGTTAATTAATATACGGCGTAAGGTCCAAACGATGTGCTTCCGCTGCGTGGGGACTTTTATTCCCTTCATTGCAGAGATCCCGAGTAGCTGAGCCAACAAAAAGGTCATTGGGAGTGACAACGCCTATACTTCCAAGGTTCCTCGTGGGAGTGGCAACACCTATACTTCCCGAGGTTAGCAACTTATCAAAAGGTCCTTGGGAGTGGCAACATCTATACTTCCAAGGTTCCTCGTGGGAGTGGCAACGCTTATACTCCCCGGGGTTAGCAACTTATCAAAAGGTCCTTGGGAGTGGCAACGCCTATACTTCCAAGGTTTCTCGTGGGAGTGGCAACGCTTATACTCCCCGGGGTTAGCAACTTATGAAAAGGTCCTTGTGATATGGATTCAATCAATAATCCATTGCATGTACCTAAAGGACCAATCACAAGGAGCAAGGCAAAGAAGATACAAGAGGCTTTCACACTGCATGTTCAAAAGCTAGCAAATGCACAACGAGAGGCCGAGAATTTTGAACCCAAATTTTTGTATAATGTTAGTTCAGCAAGTCAAGAAGAGAATGGAGTCAAGATGGCACGGGAAAAGTTGTGTAGTTTGGAAGATGGCACGGAGGACAAAAAAAGTGTGCAGAATTTGTGAAGAGGTGGCTGTCCAACTTGCAGCTCTTGGGATTTCGTGATGTCAAAGGATGTCAAACGTTGCCATTATGAGGAGCGGATTCCATAACACATATTTAAGACAATTTAAAGCAATTCTATCTTTTTAGTTTTGAGATATGGCTGCTCGTTTGATGTGCAATCAAGTTTTAAGTTCCTAGGTCTTATTTTCTACTATTTGCAATTAAGTGTAGTTGAATGACTTTTGAGTTCCTTGGTCTATCCACGACCATTTGGCCTTTAAAATGGCTTGTAATACTCTTGAAAACTCAGAATATGTTTAGTAAAAAGCTTTTGCTTATTCAACCCCTTTGGTGTTGTATTTTCTTTCAAATCTTGTCTTAGGTTTGATGTTCAATCGATTCATTGGATTAGTTTTTGATCAATCTAATTCTGGAGTGAGTCGTCTTAGGATCTAGGAGTGACCATCCTTATTCTAAGTTTGATCTAAGAGTGATTCATCTTCTAGCTAAACTCTTGTTGGAATCATTCGGTAAGTTAGTCTTATTTGTGTCCGTTTACAAGGATCCTAGAAGGACCTCTAGCTTTGTAAACTTAAAGCATATTGGGCGCTTATCACCTTGGGAGTGGCAACGCCTATACTCCCCGGGGTTAGCAACTTATCAAAAGGTCCTTGGGAGTGGCAACACCTATACTTCCAAGGTTCCTCGTGGGAGTGGCAACGCTTATACTCCCCGGGGTTAGCAACTTATCAAAAGGTCCTTGGGAGTGGCAACGCCTATACTTCCAAGGTTCCTCGTGGGAGTGGCAACGCCTATACTCCCCGGGGTTAGCAACTTATCAAAAGGTCCTTGGGAGTGGCAACGCCTATACTTCCAAGGTTCCTCGTGTTGGGTTTTATGCCCTAAAACTCGTAGATAGTGAATGTGAACAAATTGTATACTTGTTTCAATAAAGTGTTGTTGTTAAATATTGCACAATTTGACCCAAATCCAATAAACTAAGATCCAAGGTTGTTTACATGTGACTTGAACTAGTATGTGGGGACATACGGGGATTGGTGTTCAAGTAACAACCTAAAAGGTCTATAGTACAAGGATAAGGTTGGATACCTTATCCTGGTAACACTATGTGATACGGCCCGCTTTGTATTCGATACAGACGTATTAATTCAAGGCGTCCATGTAGGAGACATGCAAGCGAGGGTATCCTATGCAATGAGTTTGCATAAGACCGGACCACGAAATAGTAAACCACTAGATGTAACACCGTTAACTAGTTAGGTTACTGTTTCAATACGATGACCTAGGTAACTCAGTCTTAATCCTGAGTGTGTCATGAACTCCTTCTCATGAGGGATTGTCCTTTGATTAGCATGGGTGAGAGTGGCCAATACGCCGACTCAATATGCCTTCCTTTTTGGGGACAAGACCGAGTGGGAGGCTGGGGACATGACAACACAAGAAGGAATTCACTCCTTCCCACTTCTAGGAGAAGTAGATGAGTGTTCCCTTAAGAGGTGACTCCGGGACTTGAACAAAGGGATCCCGTCCTCTCACTGGCCTGAGAGGAACTTTCTGTTTAATGGTTGGACCATAAACAGGTTGTTCATTAGAGGAGCGCTGGTACTTAAGGAGACAGATGTAATACAGGGGTAAAACGGTAATTTGACCCAGCCGTGATTACGAACACTCGTGAAGGATTGACTTACCGGTATAGGTCTACATCCATGGACACAGAAATGTTCTACAGTGAGAAGAGTTCAGCTGTGGGTCTTTAGTGGAATGACCAACAGTTAATGAATATTGGTTAACCTGATTAATGAGTTTAATCTATTAACCTCATATCATTGGAGCTTCTGATCTGTAGGTCCATTAGGTCCCCCTGCTAGCTCGTAAAGAGTAATTAGGAACAAATATATCTTGAGAGAATTTGAATAGTTCAAATTCATATTGGGAATTAAGTTAATTGTATGAGATACATATTAATATAATGTATAATGATGCAATAAAATATAAAGTCTAATTTGAGATTAAACTTTATTAAATTGAGAGATTGATATATTTGAAAGAGTTCAAATATATGTCTAATTAAATATAGGGTATTTAATTAGAAGATGAATTAATTAATTATGAATTAATTAATTATTCAATTTAGTTAAAATTAAATGAGATTTAATTAAACTATAGTCTATGAGAGAAATAAATATTTGAAGAAGTTCAAATATTAATATGAATTTGATTCATATTAAATTTATAGGATATAAGAGAATTTGAAGGAGTTCAAATTTTAATATGAATTTGATTCATATTATAGAATTAATTAATTGAAGGCCTGAAATTAAATATATGATATTTAATTGGGTAATTAATTAATTAACTAATAGAAGGTCTGAAATTAAATATATGATATTTAATTGGTGATTAATTAATTAAAGAATTAATTAATTGGAAATTAATCAATCATGGAAATGATTAATCACTTATGGAAGTGATCAATCATTTATGGAAAAGATTAATCAATTATGGAATTGATTGGTCATGGAATTGATTAATGGAAAAGACTAAATCAGTTATGGAAATAATTGATTTTAAATGAATATTTTATTCATGGCCTTTCTCCTATAAATAGAACACTAACCCTAGGGTTTAGGCACCACAACATATGGCCACCATAAGGCCCTCTCATATTCTCTCAACTCAATAACTCTAGGGAGAATTTTCTCCCAAGAGTTTTTCCCATTCAAGATTAGGTAGTCCCACAACTACGTTCCTAATCTCAGAGTTATAGCAGGGAAGATCAAATGGTGGTGTTCTTCGTTGTTGCAGAGCAATCAAGAATCATCCGTTGAAGTATTCAGAGTCGTCAACGGAGGTATGTTTCTCATCGCTTAACCTTTTGCCAATGCATTGGTATTTTAGTAGAAACAAAATTAACTACGAACGGTCCAATTGCTTCCGCTGTAACGGAATTGGGGAATTCCAATCCTTCACCTCGTGGGAGTGGCAACGCCAATACTCCCCGGGGTTAGCAACTTATCAAAAGGTCCTTGGGAGTGGCAACGCCTATACTTCCAAGGTTCCTCGTGTGAGTGGCAACGCCTATACTTCCAAGGTTCCTCGTGGGAGTGGTAACGCCTATACTCCCCCGGGGTTAGCAACTTATCAAAAGGTCCTTGGGAGTGGCAACGCCTATACTTCCAAGGTTCCTCATGAGAGTGGCAATGCTTATACTCCCCGGGGTTAGCAACTTATCAAAAGGTCCTCGGGAGTGGCAACGCCTATACTTCCAAGGTTCCTCGTGGGAGTGGCAACGCCTATACTCCTCGAGGTCAGCAACTTATAAAAATGTCCTTGTAGGAGTAGCAACACCTACACAGGGGGCTTCAAAACAGTAACCACACTTGTAGTTGAGACCAAGAGCTAAGATATTTCGCCAGAAGAGTCTTTTTGCAAGATAACAAATTGGCACAGGGGAGAATTATACTCTTAAATTGAGCTTAAGGTGTTTTGACTTATATCAACAGTGACCACCCCTGAATCCCAATTCAAGAGTGGGGGTTTAATGTTATGGGTGAATTTGGACCTGACTCTAAGAAAGTCAGAATGATAAAAGCCTAAAGAAGAAACAAGCCCACGGAGGCCCAATGAGCCTGAATCAATCTCTAGGGCTACTCACTCTCCTAAAAGGAAGGGGAAAACCCTAATTTCAGCTATAAATAGAAGAGGTTCACCCCAAGTCAAGGGGACTCAACTTGGTATCTATTTTCTTCCTCTATGTTATTACTTTATTTGCTTCGCTTAAGATCTCCCAACTGACTTAAGCATCGGAGTCGGTGTGGCAAGCACCAAGCCGGTGCTTAGTTTTCACTTGTTTTGCAGGCCACGTCTTTCCCATTCAAATAAATTTACCGTTGATATCACGTGAAGGTCAGGTTAGTCCCTTGGCCAAATTTTGGCATCAACACTTCCACTACTAAATTTCTTTGTTTTGTTCTCTACCATCTTCCCATGTTTTCAAAAACCAACTCAAGTTTTGAAAACTAAAAAAAGTAGTTTCCAAAAACTTGTTTTTGTTTTTGGAATTTGGCTAGGAATTCAAATGTGTCATTGACAATAATGAAAACAATGGTAAGAAATTTGGGAGAAAAAAAAGCTTAATTTTCAAAAACCAAAAACCAAATGGTTATAAAATAAGACCTAAAAAAATTTAGTTTTTAAAAAATTGTTTTTGTTTTTGGAATTTGGCTAGAAATTTAAATGTGCCCTTACAAAAGATGAAAACATAATAAGGAAATGGAGAGAAAACAAGCTTAATTTTCAAAACCAAAAGGTTATCAAACGGGGCCTAAATGATTATCAAACAGGGGTCTAAACTTTCAATTTTGTGTTTATATGTGAATTTTAAAAGATGTCGAATAAGGCAATGACCTATTAGACCTAAGATCGATAAGAACAATACTTGACTGCATATCGGTACGTAGGGAACTTCCTACCTACATTAAAATGTTGATAACTAAAAAAAAAGAAAGGTAGAAAATGAGAAAACTTTTTATCTCTCTTGGTTGTCAACATTTTAATGGATATGCAACAAAGTTTTTTCCAATCGATATTCAAGAACCAATTGAAAGTTTAAAAACATATTGGACACTTTTTTTTTTTTTAATTTAGAGATTAAATGATACAAACCTATAGGATTTATTATACAAGCTACAAAGTTTTTAGATTAAAGTTGAAATTTGGAAATATAATAATCAATTTCCACGAGGTTGTTCTCTTTAAAAAAAAATAAAATTAAATGAAATTAAAGGCAATCATTAGCTGGCCGCCAAATGGGGCTTCCACGTGAAACATTCACATGCATACGTATGCCCATACGCACCACATCGATTTAACTACTCATTTACGTAATTAACAACTAATCCTTTTCTTCTAATATAAGCTGATTTTATATTACATATTCTAATTTAAACAATTATTCTGACTTTTATCAATTGGTCACATTCATGACTTTAATATTAAAAAATCAAACACATTTATCACCATCCAAACAATATGCCAAAACACTAGGTTAAACCTAGCATTTTATTTGTTGTCCCCAATGATATTTTTATATCTCACTCAAAATCTAATTGCTTTGTTCATGTTAGAAAATCTCGACTCTATTGTCTTTTGTGAATTATAGAAAAATCTCATACAATCGGGGAGTACAAAATTCAAATATTTTAGAGTAAATTTTGTTGGAAATAATATTTAGGGAATAGAAATTTCTGAAATAATCAACATAAATACATTAGTAATTAAACACCAATAAAATAGGAGATAAAAGAGAAGGTTATAATATATGGATTGAGGCACGTTAATATATGATGTCCATAAAGAACACTAGAACTGAGTTATCTGACACTCCACTCCGAAGATACAACAAACCTTCAAAGAACTTGTGTGCAGCTAAACTCTCTTACGAATCCCCGATTACTTGTATGCTCAAAATAAAATGAATCAACAACACAAGAATACTTTGGTTTTACACAAAAGTAACAGCCAAAAGATCAACTATAAGAGTGAACTGATGGAATTGTCTCCTTCTGTAAGGACTTTCAAGTTTCCCAGGGGACTTGTTACGCAAGTTGTTAACTACTAGCTATTCCACTCCCTATTTGACAGGGGGAGTGAATTGACTAGTTAAAAATAGTAAAGTAGAATAATAAAAATATCTTAAAAATATCCAACAAATTTTACTTAGATTTCATTGAGGTGAAATTGTAATCAACTAAGATGGGTAGTTTTGTTATTTAAACGAGGGAAAAGTATAATAAATTACCACTAAACTTGAGAAGGTACATCAATTTTTACCTTAAACTTTCAAGTTCATAAACAAAAAAAAAATACTTCAAACTTTAAATAAGTGTCGTAATATTTACCTTAAACTTGATTAAATGTTGCAATTTTTACCTTCTAATAGATTTTCATTTAGAAAATTGATGTGTTTAATGCATTACAAACATATGTTAGATATACATAATCATTAGGAATTCAAAGAAAAACAACATGGTAATCAGATTTTTATTGAAATTTGTGAGTTGGAGATTTGTTCTACAATGGATCTTGTACCTGGATCAAATTCAATTTTATGTGAGACTTGGATTTTTGTTGATTTCCAAAAGTTTAGAAAAAAAACTTTTACTTGCCTTTTATTAAGATCAATAGGAGAAATAATAAAAAATGGAAACACTTATTTAAGTAATAAGATTAAAAAAAGCTTAGGACAAAAATTTATACACTTTTCTCTACTTAAATAATAATCCATGGAGTGGAGAGGTAAGTACATTGTTTCAATTTTACCCTTTTAACAATTAATTTTTGTACTATTTCATTAATAGTCATATTCTACCCTTTTCAATTTGCATTTGTAGGCTAACTAATAGTAAATCAGTTGAGTGATTTTGTTCATGAGAGAATGTTCAATAACTTTATAATGGTTAATTGATTTTACATTCTCATTAAAGGGAGCCAGGGAGGAGTATTTTAAAAATTTCTAAACAAAAGGGGTAGGTTTGAAATTCCCCGATTTGAGAAATCTTCATAAATGACTATATATATACACTATATTTTTGAAAAATGGCCAAACGGATTTTTTCAATGAAAAATGGTTAAACCATTTTTTTAATCTATTTTCGTGAGAATCGTCTTTCCAATTATACCATTGAGTCAAGTTTCACCTTCACACCCTGTTGTTAGGAAGTTACATCTGATTTAATTTTTTTTAAAAAAATGGTAAAATACATTTTTGGTCCCTCATGTTTCGGGTCAGTTTCTAATAGGTCCCTAGGTTTCAAAATTGAACAATCAAGTCCCCACTGTTTAAAAAATGCTTCTATTAAGTCCCTGGACCGTTAATTTTTTTAATGGTGCTGACGTGGCAAATTAAAAATATTAAAATATTAATTTTAAATTAAAATACTAATAAACTAAAATTAAATAATAAAGAATTAAATAAAACAATTAAAACAAATAAAAAGAAAAAGAAATCAACCTCTCTCGTCTTTCTCCCCCACCCCAGCCGAAACTCTAATCTCTCCCTCACATTCTTTCTTCTTCTTCTCCTACTCTATCGAGAAAGTTTAAGGGAAATAGTGAGTATTGATTTCTTCTCATGATTTGATGTTTACCATAGTGGAATTATTTGCATGTTGTTTAATAGATTAGTTTACCATATAACTGTATTTGCATAATTTGTTTACTGAATACACTGTATTTGCATAATTTTTCTTTTTATAAACTTAATGTTTTCCATTGTTCTAGTAACATTTGTGAGTAATGATTTCTTCCTACTTTTCAAGATGATTGAAATTATTTGCAAGTTTACTTAATATACTTTGAAGTTAGGTTATTGAAAACGAGACAATATCTAGTGAGAGTTTGGAAAAGAAAATAGGGTTTTGTGTGTAAATGAATTTAGTAATTTAAATACACACAAAGTTAACCGATTCAATCATTTTTGTGCACCCCTATTTTTAAGGTAAAAGTTTTTTTTTTTTTTTAATTCTACAACTCTCTCCCTTGATTAATGTTAATTGGTTGATTATTGTTATCTTATTTGTTATATTTTTTAATTTGAATTTGATTGATTTTCAGTGGATCATTAAATTAAAGGTAAACTCTAGATTCTCTCATAAATTTACGTTTCACTAGATTTACGTTGTATTGAATTTATCGGTTTAGTCAATTTAGATTTTGTTTAGGGACATTTTCATCCAATTCACTGAAAAAAAACCTACTAAAAATAGCAATTGACTATTCTTCAAATGAAAAAAATCATATGTTGATTTTTGAAAATGTCCAATTAAAAATAACTATTTATCTAGTTGTCCCAAAAGTTTTCACATATAGTATGGGGCCCAGGTTGCTACAAGGTGATATTGGGCCGAGAGAGGATGGGTCAAGCCCAGATAAAATGGGCTGAAAGAGAAAAGCGAAAGCCCAGCCCAGGAAGAGAAAACGTGTAATATGACGGGATTTGGAAAGGAGGGTAAGCAGGTAGGGAGAGAGAGAGAGAGAGAGAGAGAGAGAGGAAGAGTGAAGGGAAGAAAACGCGGCTGACTTTGAGCTGTTTTTTTGAAAAACCAAGAAAATGAAAAGAAAAAATCAATTCCAAAACGCGCAAAATCAAAAGAAAAAAGAGCAACTTATAATAGTAATAAACGATTAAATTACAACCCATCACAATAAATTTTCAAATTTTTGTCTAACCAGTTGAATTCTAAAAACCATTTTAAAATTGAATTTGTATCTATTAATAACACATTCAAATTTTAATTTGACAAACTCCAAACTTGTGTTATCTTGGTTTGTGATCTTTTTTTTCTTTCTAATTTTTCATAGCGATCATGTGTTTTTTTCCAAGTATGTGTTGTAGGATATTTTTAATAATTTAAGATAGAAAATATAATATACAATGGGAAGAAGAAGAAAAAGAAAGACTTCATCAACTGCTAATAGAATACCTTAAAATATAAAAAAAAAAAAAAAAAAAAAAAAAAAAAAAGAAAAAAAAGAAAAAGAAAATAGAGAGGACATTGACAATAACAGAGGCAACAGAGGGATTCCCCACAGCACCTTCTTCCCCACAAGAGAATGAGGCGAAGACCTTGTGTGTTCCTCTACTACCGAACACAAATCTTCAACTCTGCTCCTTCTTAATCTCCCTTCACTTCACGCTTCCTCTTTCCTTTTCTCTCATTCCCACCCTTCATTCAATTTTCTCTTTCTCTTCCACATTCAAGGTTCTAGGGTTCCTACTTCGCCTCGGGGGTTTCCATTTCTGAGCGATGTGGGATGCTCCGGGGATTCATGAATCTGCTCTCTCTTTGCTGGAAGCCGTTCGGGCATGCTACTGATAACTTCACCTCCCTTGGAGTCATTGGAACCAATTGCGGTGCCAAAGACTCCAAGGACAGCTTACTCTGGTTCTATGATTACGGCAACTATGCTTCCGGAGATTTCTCCATGGCTGTCGTCCAGGCCAACCACGTGCTTGAGGACCAGACCCACATTCAATCTGGCCCTTTTGGTACTTTCCTCGGAATCTACGACGGCCACGGCGGCCCCGACGCCGCTCGATTCGTCTGCGACAACTTGTTTACGCGTTTTCAAGGTTCCTCCTTTTCCGCCTCTAACTTGTTTACTTATCGCCATTCTCTTCCTCTTCTCCTCTACTTTTCAACGCCTCGTTTTTTTCTCGTGACTTGGATGTGAGTCTTTTGATTTGTTGCCTACTTGTTACTCATTCTCATTGCTGTTACTGATCCTTAGATCCATTTTCTTTTTCTTTTTATTTGATTGGGGATTTTTCTTTTTCATTTTTCCCTTTCAAATGGGTTACTGTTTCTGCTTGATTGGTCTTCTCGACTTTGGAGTTAATTATAAGTTATGCGGTTGAAGGAGATAGAGCTAGCTGAATACAATGCAATTATGTGTTGGGTTTTGTTTGAAGTTCAACGCAGTAGGCACAGGATTCCTCCGACGGCTGATGATAGTCTAACTTCGCTCGATGTTTGAGTACATAGTCTAAACGAATTTACGCATATGTTTTCAAGTAACCCTCATCGTTGTGTTCCTTGATTACTTATGACTTTGCATTTTTTTTTTCCAATATTGATAAGGAAAAAAGCTGGCCTTGAAAACTCTGAGACATGTTCCTGAATGTCACAATTTTTGTTTTTTTTAACTGTTTTGTTCCTAAATAGAAGGGCTATGTTGACATTCCTTATTATTTTTTTTATGAAGCAATTTCAGACGAAGAACGAGGAGTTGTGACTCGTGAAACCATTCTGAATGCTTTTCGTCAAACAGAAGAAGGGTTCACAGCCGTCGTGTCAGAGTTGTGGAATACTCGACCTCAGATAGCAACAGTTGGGACGTGCTGTCTAGTAGGGGTGATACACGAGCAGACACTCTACGTGGCGAGTCTTGGAGATTCTCGTGCTGTGTTAGGGAAGAAAGTTGGCAACACCGGAGAGATTGCTGCCATTCAGTTATCAACTGAGCATAATGCAAACCTTGAGGATATCAGGCATGAATTAAGAGATATGCATCCAAACGATCCTCAAATTGTGGTTCAAAGGCATGGAGTTTGGAGAGTGAAAGGAATTATACAGGTAAAAATTACTCATATGGTGTTATTAGAGGCCATTTAGTATCTTGTTGACTTGCTATTCAATTGTTTTTCATGTTTTCATTTTCTCTATTATAACTTGCAGAATGACTTGCACAAGATGATTTAAGTTTTGGGTTATGTATTATAAAGGGGTGAAAATGTTGTGAACATTCCCCCCCGAGTTGTTTGAGCTTCTACATTGAGAGTGTGGGGGAACAATATTATCTGCATTCTCAAACTTCAGTGTAAAATGGGCATATTTCAAAATTCTGGCTGTTTCCCAAAACCATCCGAGCTTCCGTCCTGCTACTTTTTATCATTTTAGTGTAACTGGGAGCACTGACCTGAATCAGTGCACCGTTGACTTTGATTGTAGAAGCTTGATTCTGGACTAATGCTTTAGTATAAAACTAAAAACACCACATCTTTCAAGGCACGTAGTCAAGTTTTTCTTTACGTTCAAGCTTAGATCTAGCATGTTTGTTACCGTCATGCATTTTTGAGGTAATGGATTAGTTGTTTCATTGGTGTAATTCTTATTGATGTTATTTCTTTAGATAGATGTGGAAAATTTTGTCCTGTAATTTATTGTTAATCGAGAGGATTGTAATGCATATTTATCCATTAATGTTGGTAGATATGTTTTTATAAGAGACGCTTTGTTTTTTCAGAACAAAAATGTTGCTACTTCCCTAACCTGAATAATCACATTATTGCATGCTGTTCTTGTAGGTTGTGAGAACGTAAAGAAAACCTTGACTACATGCTAGATTTCCTATAACATTTTGTAGAAAAAGGCCAGTTAAGAAATTGAATGAAAAGATTAAAAACACCATATCTTTCATGGCATGTAGTTGAGGTTTTCTTTATGTTCAAGCTGAAATCTAGTTTGTTTGTTGTCTTGACTTTTTCTTTAGTGGGTTATTTATTTCATTGGTATAATTCTTATTGATGTTAATTCTTTAGATAGGTGTAGAAAGTTAATCAAGGGGAACCATGATGCATATTTATGTGAGAGTACTAATAGGGATTATGTGGGGAGTATTAGTAGAATATTGGAAAGGGCATGACAGTAATTAGTTATGGGTGACTTGGTCATAAATAGGGGAGTTAGGAGCCTTAGAAAGAGGGAATGATTTTGGTCTCTAAAGGCTATTATTATATCGTAATTTTCTTTTTGATATTGCAATATATTAGTATCTTGTGTTTTCTGTGTTTAGGTACCTAACAATTTATCCATTAATGATTGGTAGATAGATTTTTAAAAGAGATCCTTTGTGTTTTTTCAGAACAAAAATGTTGCTGCTTCCTTTATCAGAATATTCACAATCTTGCATGCGGTTCTTGTAGGTTGTGAGAGCACTCTTGAAGTCCTCTGCTATTTGTTTCTTTTAGTAGTTCAATTTCTTAACTGACCTTTTTCTACAAAATGTTATAGACATCTGTCAAAATGCTTTCTTTTCTCATTTTCAATTCATTTTTATCTGTGTAAATAATGATCATACGTTCAACTTTGTGATGATATCTTATGCAGGTTTCTAGATCCATTGGGGATGTCTATATGAAACATGCTCGGTATAATACTGACAGAATCAATGCTAAATTTAGACTTCCTGAACCGATGAATATGCCAATATTGACTGCTGTACCTACGATTATTGCTCATCCTCTTCATCAAAACGATTCTTTTCTCATATTTGCATCCGATGGACTTTGGGAACATCTAACCAATGAAAAAGCAGTGGATATTGTCCATAATCATCCTCGTGCAGTAAGTTTCCCTCCCCATTCAATTCTTTAGTTGCTCTGACATTTAGATTCATCAAAAAAATTATAGGACAACGCATTTAGTGAACCATGATCTGTTGACCTTATACTAAGGTTTTATGCTCTTTTCTTTTCCATTTGGTATGATTTGCCCATCAAACAATGAGAGGTGTTATAACCACCATGGTAAGGCCAAGTAAATAATAAAGAGTTTAGAAGGAATAGGTTAAAATCATGGTAACTATCGACCTAGAATTTAATATTTTACGAGTTACCTTGCAACCAAATGTAGTAGGGTAAGACAATTGTTCCATGATAATTATCGAGGTGCGCCTAAGCTGGCCAACATCAACAGATACCAAAAAAAAAAAAAAAAAGAAAGAAAGAATGAAAGGTGTTTTGTTGGGGGTACATGTGATGCGTTAGGTTTGACCCACCTCGTAACATGTTGATTGTTTGCAAGTATTTTCTGATGTAGACGGACATGGTAAATGAAACACATTTGATTTGGTCCTCATTGTCCTTTGCTTGATGCAGGGAAGTGCAAAAAGGCTCGTGAAGGCTGCCCTTCAAGAAGCAGCTAGAAAACGAGAGATGCGGTACTCAGATCTCCGAAAGATCGACAAGAAGGTTCGGCGTCATTTTCACGATGACATTAGTGTTATTGTTTTATTTTTCAACCACGACCTTATATCCAGAAGTAACGTCCTCCTAGATCAGCCATTATCAGTCCGGAGTGCCCTTGATCATTGATTAAAATTTTTGTTGCTAAATATCAAAAAAAGAAAGGAAAAAAGAAAAAAAGAAGAGAAAAGTAAAAAAAAAACCTGTAATTTGAACGTTAGATACATCCCAATCCATGATAGAGAGAGGTTCACTGATACGAAGAAACACATTGAAGACTCTTCAAAAGTGGTTTTCTTTTTTACATTTGTATAACTTGTTGCCAAATATAACACTGCAGACTCCTGTAGAACCCAGATTAGATATTAAAGCTCTTCTGGGCTGTTCTTTGCATTCAAGTAAAAATTTCAGTAACCCAATTTTTCTGATATTCGCCTGTATTTTTATGTCTACTGTGTACAAGCTTAATTATTATTCTCTAATATTTTTCTCTTCAGTTTTAAATTGGGGAATGTCTCATTATGTGTCATATGGATCAAATTTTAACAATGGATTGTATTCAAAACTTTACAAATACAGCTCTTAACAGTGAAATCTGGTGGATTATGATTTTGTTTCCAATGTCTTTTAGGATAATGGTTGATGATGCTAATGCTACAGCCTTGATTGGATAATCATCTCATTTATAATAAGCTCTTTTTATGTATATATTTAATATTTAATATATTCGTGGTTTTATTTTAATCATTTTAATTCCTCGAGATGGCGTTACTCTTGCCAAGTTGCTTTTCTATTAAATACACACGCGCACATGATTTGGTTATTTTTAATTAATTAATATTAATAATGCTCAAGTGGTTGGAACATTTCTGGTCCATTTCAAAATTCAAGCCATAGATGATATACACAAAAACACACACAAAAATAGATCATATATTGATACATTCAGATGTTTGTTAATTCATAAACTAAGCTGTTCCTAGGATGCCAAGTTAAAGCTAATGACCAAAAAATAGATTTTATTTTATTTTATTTTATTTATTATTATTATTTTTTAAATTAAAAGGAAGAAAGATATATGGTTGGTTTGATTTGATATTCAGTCATTAGGATAAATTTTCGGATTTGACTCTAGTTAAAATGGTTGCTCCTTCCGGGGGGAAGGAACTCGTCACATGTGTTCAATATTCAAGAACGTGAATGACATTTCTGGGATGGTTATGTTTGGAAAAAAAATTGTTCTAATTAAATAATCTTATACTCAATTTGAGAATCAAGTTGTTCATCAATTAGTTAAAGATGGCAAGTAGGGGTGGTTTCGTTTGCTAAATGTTTATCGCCGTTGGTTCATCTGCCGATCGATGTCGTCGGTGGTGGGTTTTTGTCGTTGAATTTGTGTTCGTCTTCCACGCAGTTAAAAATAGCAAGCAACATCATGCATAGATCAACTGGTTAACTTATATACCACAAATCAAGAGGCCAAAATTTTGAATATCTCACTCCACATATTGTTGAATTATATATATAAAAAAAAAAAAAAATCAAATAGCCATGGAAGAGAAGCTTTCAAATCAAGGTCAAGGGTTGTTATTCTACTAAGAAATTTAGCATGGTATTGGAAGAGAGATTATTAGTTGCCATTTGAGAGCTTTGTACTATCTATATATATATATATATATAGCCTAAAATAAGTTAGGTTTTAATCGATTTTGGTCATCGGTTCCAATTGATTTGATTTTAAAAAAATCGATGTTTATTTGGACAAAAATCAAGTCAAATTGATTGTAACCCCTTACATTTTCAAAGATTCTTTTTTCTTTGGGGAAAAATACCTTTTTGGTCCTTGAGTTTTGAGGAATATGTGCGTTTGGTCCCTAAGTTTTTAAAATAGACCTTTTTAGTCCCTAGATTTTGAGAAATAGGTTTAAAAGGTATATTTAGTCTCTAAGTTTTGAGAAATATGTTTAAAAGGTCCCTAATATTATTTTTTTTCAAAATTTTAAATCAATGCTTTTTAATTTTTTTTTTTTAATTTTAAAAACCATTTGATATTAAAAAATAATACAAAATTATTAATTTAAAAAAGTTGAAAAAATAATATTAGGGATCTTTTAAATCTATTTCTCGAAACTGAGAAACTAAAAATGTCCATTTTAAAAACTTAGGGACTTTTTAAACCTATTTCTCAAAACTCAAGGATTAAAAAGATCTATTTTGAAAACTCAGGGACCAAATGCACATATTCCTCAAAACTCAGGGACCAAAAAGGTAATTTTCCCTTTTCTTTTAGTAGTTATCTGATATAACTTGCATATTTAGATGAATTAATGTCTTGAGAAGTTAACAACATATTTGACCACATGAAAAATGCTATTCATCCTTAGAAAATTTGTTGTTTCTTGAAATATGTTTTCTTTTTAATATTTTTAGCAATCTCAAATTTAAATTTACCCTTCATATTCTATTGGTGATAAGAAAATGCATCTAGAAGAAGAGTTTAAATCAAATAGGTGAGAATGCAAACAATTTAACATGATATACATATTGAAATAAGATCAATGGAAACAAATGACAAACTGACAATTGATATTTTTTAGATTAATTAATCACGTTGGAAAAATATAAATTGATATTTTACGTTAGCTCAAAGACTAACACACAATAATAGAAGTAAATATCCCACATGTGTTATCAAAAAAAAAAAAAAAAAAAAAAAATCCCACATGTAATATCGAATTTCACCATTCATTTTCCAATTTTGACAAATACCTAATGTTATAGGTAATTTTGGACCACTTTGATATACAAGGAGCTGATGAGGACAATCCGACACGAGTCCAGAAATAGGACCAGAAAATGGATTCCAAAGGCGAAACGGGCCAAAAGGTTGGGCCAAGGTCAGATGGGTGCCCTCGGCCGCCTTGGTTCCACTTGGTTCAACCCGAATCGCCTCTGAATGCCTAAAACCCTAGAGTAGGAACAAGTATTTAAACCATTTTGCGTCACTGAAGAAGGGATCCCGAAACTCTGACGCCCGAGGTTAAGAGGGGTACATGAATGAACCGATACCACATCCGAATGAGAGGGGATCCCGAGGACATGAAAGTATGGTCAAGATAAGCTTAAAAGAATTGATAGATACTACTTATACCAACAAGTTGCACCTTCCTTTTCGGTGACTAAATCATAGGAACTTTGAAGTTAAGCGTGCTTAGCTTAGAGAAGTTCTATATTGGGTGACCTCCTGGAAATTTTCCTAGGAAGCATGTTACACATTCCCTAAACTCTTTCCTCTTACTTTGCTTTTTTGCTCTCCTCCTTCAGCTTTTTGACTTAAGCATCGGAGGCGGTGTGACAAACACCACACCGATGCGTAGGTTTACTGTTTTGCAGGCCACATCTTTCCCCCTACAAATTTACCGTTGGTGGCATGTGAAGGTCAGGTGAGTTCTGCCTGTCCAGATTTTGCTATCAACGCCTAAGACTAAGAATATTTCACTTTCACACATATATGAATTAATGTAACTTATGTTAAAGAGGTCTGATGAAATTAAAGTACAAGTATGGAAAAAGCAGACATAGCCACCTAAATATTACTAAAATTCATATAAATCAAACCAAAAGTATATGCATGTGCCATATTTAGTTTCATTTCATGGTTGTTGATAGCGATTCTTAGACCAAAAAGTATTAATAAAAAAAATTACTTTTATAAAGAATAATTACACAAATTATACCCTCTTTGCAAAATTTAGAAATCATAACCATAAATTCACCATGAATTTTAATGTAGTATAATTTAGTAAACATATAACTTAATATTATTCTATGCATGTGTGTCATGTATACCAATTTTGTTAAAACTCACTACTTAAAAAAGGTATAATTTATAAACTTAGAAGATAAACAAAACTACAGAAATTCAATTTATAATCAACACAGAAAAAAAAAAAAAAATCATCAGGAAAAGAACAACTGAAGTTAATTATACTTATAATAACTAGATTAAGATTACCAACTTTATATATAATCATCCTCCCTTCTTAGAATTACAAGCCAAATTATTTATTTGACATAACACATATAAAATTAAGATTCATGATACATATATATTGTCATTTTGATTCAAGCACATACATTATATATTTTTCACATTAACACACAAAAAACAATCCACTTTATGAAACGCCAAAGCTTGCATGCCTCAGCCATCCGTCTCTCAAACTTTAGGCTTTTTAGCCGGCACTCCATGCACATTTCAACTTTATTACAAGAGAGAAAAACATTACTTTTTTTTGTTCTTTAGACTTGATCACAAACTGGGACGATGACGACAACGACGACGAAGATCTCGATGAGTTTTCTAGGGCCTGTATGGTTTCTCACTTGAGAAGTAACGGTGCGTTTCGGTATCCGAGCCCTTTCCATAATTTTTATAACCAAGATTTTCATCGTCCTCGTTCTCGTTTTCGTTGTCGGCGCCAACATCGGCTGCAACAGCAACGACACCTTCATGTCCGAGCTCATCTGCATCGCCGAACACTCCCGCTTTGGGGGTTCGGCCGTTGAAGCCCCGAGCCAGCTTACGTGCAGGCTTCTTCTCGACGATGCCGTTCATCGCGGCGTCTGCCATCAGGAGCAGCAACAAGGCAGCAAAGAGAAGAAGCGCCCTCTTCATCATGATCATCACAAAAACTGGCAAAAGAAAGGGAAAGGGAAAGGGAAAGCAAAATTTAGATGAATAAAAGCCAAAATAATTAGGGATAGTTTTGATAAAAATTTTACCTTGTATTTGCTTGTAATAAGGAGGTAATTGTTAAGGATATGGTATGAATGAGGAAAAAATGAAGCATATATATAAAGGGAAAATTGAGGTCACTGTGTTTGAACACTGCAGAGATATATATGGAGAGGCAGCTGATAACAAGAAAGATTCTAAATATATAACGTGTTAAAGCACTTTGTGGAAAACATGCAAGAAAAATAAAAAGTGCGGTTACTAACCGCAGTGGAGATGGCATAAAGGTTTGTCGCCTCACTATTGGGCGTGTTCAAAATTACCTATAAAATATTAAATATATAGTCATGTCTCGATTTAGGATTTAGTGGAGATACAAATCTCTAATCTCTTGGTTGAGGATATACGTCTTATATTGACATGTTCACTAATTATTTAACCTGTATCATACTTGAAAGTTTTGTCTCAACGCCATTTCTTTTGTGATATAAGAATCTTAGTGAATTGGCCCTTATTATATGTTCTTGGTTGGGTTCGTAACTTGTAGTATGGAGGATCCTACATTGAAAAGATGAGGAGACCTCACAATCTTTTATAAGATATATGGGTTGGCTAGTATTCTTCTCATTGTCAATTAGTTTTATTATAGGTAATTTTGGACCACACAGACGCACAAGGAGCTGACGAGGACAATCAGGCAGAGGTAGGACCAAAGGACCGACCCAGAGGAAGACCGAACCACAGGGTCGGGCCAACATGGCCCGACCATTCAGCCCGCGCCGCGGGCTGAGCCCAGTGACCTCTTTTCGGTCCCTGATGCCCCGGACCGCCCCGGTTCCGCCTGGTTCGTTCCGAAATACCTCCGAATTCCTAAAAACCCTAGGAGGACAAACATGTATAAAAACCCCTCTTCATCACGGAAGAAGGGTTCCGAAACGCTACTCCTAACTCTCCCCTTACTATCTATAGCTTCTCCTCAGTTTTCTGACTTAGGCATCGGAGGTGGTGTGGCCTACACCACGCCGGGCAGTGGTTTTTGCTGGTCTTGCAGGTCACGTCTTCTCCAGTTTCTACAAATTCACTGTTGGTGTCACGTGAAGGTCAGGTGAGTCTTCAGTCCGGATTTTGGCATCAACAAGTTTTAAGATGGAACCTCATGTTTATCTAATTTGTAGTACATGCTTGAGTAGGTTAGGTTGATGGTCCTTTGAAGAGATGTGTTGTTCATATCCCTCTAATAATATTAATAGTTAATTATTGTGTCAGAGAATAGTTAAGATATATATAATTTAGGGTAAATAGGGTTTCTAGTTTCCAACCCATTTGGTGTGGATTTTTTTTAGTTCAATAACTGGTAGAATAATGAAAAGATTCAAACATTTGGCGATTGATGATATATATCTTAATTAGTTGAGCATAACTCAAGTTGATCGTTTTTTTTAAGTTCAACAACATTTAGGGGTGCGAATTTGAACTTCTAACCTCTTAGTCAATAATTATACATGTCTTACCATTGTATTATGTTCATTTTGGCCTTTGATGTAGAGTTTTTCTTTATTTTATGTGAAATTGTAATATATGGAAGTTTTTGTCACATTATTCTATTTTGAAGATTTGAAATTAAAATTAAAAACTTTTTTTTTTTTTTTTCTAAAGACAACAATTTTTGTTCTCTAATGGTGTGTATTATGCATGATAAAGATGCCACTTATAATTGACCGATAATAATAAAATGTTGGTACTATTTTAATTATATAGAAAAGATGACATAAATTCAAAATATCCTTTAAAGTACTTTTTCCCTCAAAATAATTTATTAAAAAAAAAGAACTTGGGTGGGTCCGAGGGAATACCACACTGCCCACCAAAGAGGTAATTATGATTAACGCAATTTCCCATTGATTTAAGTTTCAACGATTTAATAATTAAATCATGAATTGTGTATTGTTTAATATATTTTAGTGTGTTTCAAAAAAAAATATATATATATTTTAGTGATTTTCAGGATTGCCATTGGTCATTCTCTTTTTAAGCTTGCAATAATTATGAGTAGATTTTTTTAAATACGGATTTTTTAGATATCAATATCTCTACCCTAATCATATTCAACTTAGACCTAATTGCCAAAAAGTAGTTTGAATTCCGTGTGCATTAGAAATTATGCGTTTTTTATTTTTTTTTATTTTTTAAATTAGTGCCATAAAGTTTCAATGCTTTAATTAATGAGAAAATTCTAATACCAAAAGGAGAAAGATGTTTGGAAAAGAAAGAACAATCTTCTAGACAAATGTTAGCTATTATGTTTCCATATAATAAAATGAATTGTTTAAGATTGTATTATGTTGATGTCAAACATGAAAGTTAAGAGAGCTCACTCAAACTCAAGTTTTCTGTTATGTAATTCTATCTCTTCAACTGTATTATGGTTTAGAATTCTGTATTTTCAGTTGAAAGTCTTGTTTATTCTGTTTCCAGTGAGTCTATATAATGCCACTGAGTTTGATCATTCTTGAACAACAAATTATATTGCTTGTGATCATTTCTCTGTTTTCTTCAAAAAAAAATTCGCCTAATGACATCTTGAATTTTTTTTTTTCGCGTGATGGAGTATCACTCAATAGAGAAAGAGAGCTATGAGATTGAAATCTCATCTCAGACCTCGAAGAGCATCAATCCAGGCAACAAGATCACCACAATGAAGCTTGATGAAGACAACTTTCTACTCTGGAAGTTACAAATTCTTACTACTCTACGAGGACATGGATTAAAGCATCATCTTGATAAAGATTCTGATATTCCACCCAAGCTCATTCAGAATGGTGATTTGAAAATCCCTAATCCTGTGTATGACCATTGGGTTCGACAGGATAGCTTGATCATTGCCTGGCTACTCGGTTCAATGTCCAATTCCCTCCTTTCAGAAATGCTGGAATGCGAAACTGCTCGAGAAGTGTGAAAGATTCTTCAAAATTGTTTTTCTTCAAGAAACGTTGCAAGAATCATGGACCTGAAATCAAAATTAGAATCGCTTAAGAAGGGTAATCTTAAGCTCGAGGAGTATTTTCTGAAAGTGAAGAATCTTGTCGATTCGTTGATTGCGACTGGGAGAAAGATCTCACACGAAGACCACGTTTTACACATTCTTGCTGGACTGAGAACCGAATACGACTCCACTGTTAATGTCATTACAGAAAAAGACGAGACTCCACCATTACAAAAGGTGTGTATTCACTCCTCTTTACTCAAGAAAACAGGATTGCTCTGAATCTTTCCATCAATCCTGATGGCTCAACTCCCTCGGTTAATCTCACAACATAGTCAGGACCAAAACCGCAGCAAGCCATTGCGAATGACTCCAACAACAGAAGAAATCAGAATGGAAGAGGAAATAATACCCGTTGATCTTGGAACAACAACAACAAACCTCAGTGTCAGCTGTGTAGACGTTTTGGGCACACTGTTCAGAAGTGTTACTATCGATTTGAACGCTGGTTTCAAGGCCCTAATATGAATTCAAACGGTCAGCAATCCTTTTCTGGACCTGGACAACAAGCTTCTGGACAGAAAAATTCACAACCAGCGATGAATGCCCTTGTGGTGCAAAATGATCTTAACAAGGACAACCATTGGTATCCAGATTCAGGAGCCTCAAACTATGTCACTAATGATCTTGCCAATTTGTCCATTGGAGCTGAATATCAAGGTGACAACAGAGTACATGTTGGGAATGGTGCAGGTTTGGATGTTTTAAATATTGGTACCTCTTTTCTTTAAACTAAATCCCCTGTTAATCATGTTTTTCAGCTAAATAACCTTCTCCATGTACCTAAAATAACCAAAAACCTTATAAGCGTCAGCCAATTTGTCCGAGATAATCATGTCTTCTTTGAATTTCACTCTTATGTTTGTTATGTGAAGGATCAAGTCAAGGGATAGGTGCTTCTTCAAGGGAAACTAGTTGATGGACTCTATCAATTTTCGTTGGAAAAAGCTCATCCTAATACAACTAAGGCTTCAAACTCTACATCTACTGAACTTACTTCACAGGTGCTCTCTACTATGGCTCAACCATCCAAAACATCATGTACTACTGTCTTTGACTTGTGACACAATAGGTTGGGCCATCCGACCATTAAAACTGTTAGTTCCATACTTAATACATGTAATATTTCGCATTCCTTAAATAAAAGTCAATCTCTTTGCCATGTTTGTATGATTGGAAAGTCTCATAGCCTTCCATTTCATGACTCAACTACTGTATACAACTCTCCACTTGAACTTGTTGTGGCTGACCTTTGGGGTCCCTCATATAAAACGTTTAGGAATGGCTTTAAGTACTACTTAAGTTTTGTTGATGCACATTCTCGTTTTACATGGATTTATTTTTTAACTTCAAAAACTGAGGCTTTCCAAACCTTTCGGCTTTTCAAAACCTATGTTGAAAAACTTCTTGGTAAGTCCATTCTTCTCTTACAAACTGACAATGGTAGTGAATTTAGTCCATTCACACCTTTCCTCAAATCTCATGGCATTGAACATCGGTTCACATGCTCTTACACCTCCAAACAAAATGGCATTGTCGAACGCAAGCATCGCCAAATTGTCGAAATGGGTCTAACCCTTTTGTCTCATTCTTCCTTATCCTTAGAGTTTTGGGATGATGCTTTCTCCACTTCTGTATTTCTTATTAACAGGTTACCAACAGTAGTCCATCAGTTATCTCCTTTGGAAAAGTTACTTGGTTTCAAACCTGATTATAAATTGCTAAAAACTTTTGGATGCCTTTTTTACCCTTATGAACGACCATATAACCGGCATAAAATCGAACCAAGGTCCACTCCCTGCATTTTTCTTGGTTACAGCAGTCTCCATAAAGGATACAAATGTCTTGCCTCATCAGGCAAAATGTATGTCTCCTGCAATGTGCTTTTTGATGAGACAAAGTTCCCTATTTCCAGATTTTTAGACTCTCAAAATCTTGTCATCTACCCAGCTGTACCTATTACTGTACCTGCTACCTATGACAAGTCTTTATCAACTGTTGTACCTTTACCCTGTCAAGTTGTTGTTGCTGACCTTGTACCTCCAACCCCACTTAACAGTAACTTTAACCTTTCACCTTTATCTACTGATCCTTCACGTGACCTTAGTCCTGAACCTTCAGCTTCTCCTATTCCTCAACCTTTGCCTCAATCATCTACATCTCAGTCGTTGCCTCAGTCATCTATTGAGCAACAGTCCAATGCAGTCTCTGCTTCTCACCCGCCAACTCCACAACCAATTGCTCCAACCACCACCAAACCCTTGGAAACATCCTTACCTGCACCAAGAGTCGATGCTCCAAGAGTGGAGAATACACACTCCATGGTGACAAGAGCAAAAGCTGGGGTCTTTAAGCCAAAGATTTTGTTAACAAAGTATACTGATCGAAAACCTCCAAATGTCAAAGAGGCCATGAAGCATGAGAATTGGGTTAAGGCAATGCATGAAGAGTATAATGCTCTTATTCGAAATGACACTTAGATTTTGGTATCTCCTCCTAAGGACAAAAAGGTGATTGGATGCAAATGGGTCTTCAAGGTGAAGAAGAACTCTGATGGTACTATTACAAGGTACAAAGCAAGGTTGGTTGCTCAAGGTTTTCATCAAGAGGCAGACTTTGATTACACTGAAACCTTCAGCCCAGTGGTCAAGCCAACTACAGTTCGGGTTCTCTTCACCTTAGCTCTTGCGTATGGATGGTCCTTGAGGCGGGTTGACATTAACAATGCATTTTTGCATGGAGTGTTGAATGATGAGGTTTATATGGCACAACCACCAGGTATTTCTCAATCCATGGCTTCTCCAATGGTTTGTAAGTTGAGGAAAGCCTTATATGGCCTAAAGCAGGCACCAAGAGCATGGTTTGAAAGGCTGAGTATTTTTTTACATACTCTCGGTTTTACCAATTCAAAGGCTGATTCTTCACTCTTAATATGTCATAGGAATGGCCATCATGGCTATATACTTGTGTATGTAGATGATATTATTACAACAGGGAGTTCTAGTCTTGCAAAAGATCATTTTGTCAATAAGCTACATCAGCAGTTTGCCTTGAAGGATCTCGGTCAGTTAAGTTTTTTTCTTGGTGTTGAAGTTTCATATCCACCCAATGGAGGTTTGTTTCTGTCTCAGTCAAAGTATATTTCAGATTTACTTTTCAAAGCTAAAATGCATCAAGCAAATAGTATAGGCACTCCAATGATCAATGGTGTTGTTTTATCAGCCTTTAATGGGGAAAAGTTTAATGATGTTCATTTGTATAGAAACATTGTAGGAGCCTTGCGGAATGTAACTATTACTAGACCTGAGATTGCCTATAGTGTGAACAAAGTCTGTCAATTCATGCACTCTCCTACAAATATGCATTGGTTGGCAGTAAAACGAATTCTTAGGTATCTTGTTGGGACTCTAGATTATGGTCTGGTTTTTCGAGTACCCAAGGATCTATCTTTGCAAGGCTTGCAGATGCAGACTGGGCAAGCGATCCTGATGACAGGAAGTCCACCTCGGGCTATTGTGTCTTTTTTGGTGGAAATTTAATACAATGGGCCAGTAAAAAGTAGAGTATCATCTCTCGTTCAAGCACTGAGGCTGAATATAGGAGCCTTGCCCATGCTTCTGTTGAGTTAATATGGTTACAATCTTTGTTTGCTAATTTTCAAGTTAATTTTTCTCAGCCACCAACTCTTTGGTGTGATAATCTCAGCGCTGTACACTTGAGTGCTAACTCGGTGCTTCATTCTCGAAAAAAGCATGTTGAAATTGATATATACTTTGTGAGGGATCTTGTACTTCAAAAGAAGTTGAAGGTGTGTCATTTACCTGTTGCAGCACAAATAGCCGACATCCTCACAAAACCACTCTCTGCCTCTCGGTTTCTGCCACTAAGAAGCAAGCTCAATGTCTCTTTGTCAACCAACATTGGCTTGAGGGGGGAGTTAAGAGAGCTCACTGAAGCTCAAGTTTTCTGTTATGTAATTTTATCTCTTCAATTGTATTATGGTTTAGAATTCTGTATTTTCAGTTGAAAGTCTTGTTTATTCTATTTCCAGTGAGTCTATATAATGGCTACTGAGTTTGATCATTCTTGATTAACAAGTTCTATTGCTTGTGATCATTTCTCTATTTTCTTCAATTTTATTCTTGATTATGAAAGAAATGATGCATTGATTTGCTTCAATCAAGCTACAAACTTTTTCTTACCTATGTCAAAGCGAGCATACCTCAGAGGTAATTGACATGTACCATCGATCAAGAGGTTAGAGGTTCGAATTCCCCCACCCTCAAATGTTGTTGTACTAAAAAAAACTCTTTCTAACCTATCATTTTATAAATATTTTGCTAATTAACAGTCGAGGACCTATGTACACGGCTAGCTCTCTATAAGAGTTTTTTTTTTAGAATATGACTTTAATGACTGACCTGAATGTAGTTCAACTAGTTAAAGCACTTTTGGCCAAGATGTCAGGAGTTCAAATCCCTCACTCCACCTGTGTTGATCTAAAAAAAAGAATATTACTTTATTGTTAGAATTAGTTGAGTTATATGTTAAGGTTGACAACTCTTTTTAAGGACGGTAGTTTCAAATCTCATTTTCTTATTTATAATGTAATATTATTTTTTTAAAAAATAGCAAACACTAGACAAAGACATTGTCAATTGAAGTATAGATTTATGGTTAAGATACATGTTCACACGAGATTTCGACAAAGGAAATTTAATTCGTGAAAATGAACTTGATTTTTATTGATTTGATGTAGAAGTGTTACAACCTCTAATATTTATCCTCTGATGCTTTCTCTCAAAATGTAGAGTCTGATCTGAGGGCTGGTGAGCTTGATCTCAGACAGAGGAAGGTTGAATCTTCAACTTGTATCTTGATGAAGAAACGGTTGATTCTTTGGAGTCTTCCAGTCGTTGGATCATCTGAGTCTTGAGATGGCCGAATTCTGAATCTTGGATCTTCTGAATTCTCTGGACTCTCTGACTTCTGAAGACTCTGGACCTTGGGAGAATGCTCTGGGCTCTGGCTTCTCTGACTCTGTCTGAATGCCCCAAAATGAATGGTGACCTCCTCTATTTATAGAGTTTGGTGGACCTCATATGGGCTTGGGTCTGGGCCCAACCTTTGGGCTTTGGCTCTTTTGGGCTTTAATCCAATTCATTTTTAATAAAATTGGATTATTTTAATTTAGCTCAATTTCTTCGATGATCTTGGGTCACATTAGTCTCGGGTCCAATTGCCACGTGGCATAATTTGATTGGACTAGGCTTATGTATAGACAAGTGGCATTGTTTGATTTGTCGAATTTTAATGTCTATTAATTTAATTTAGGGACACGTGTAAATTTGTAATTGGTCCCAATATTATTTTATCATTAGTGATTTGAATTAATGACGTGGCAATTTGTGATTGGCCGAAATTTCTCGCTCAACCATACCTATTATCACCGTGAAGATCAACGATTTCATCTCCCTTCCCAATTGTTGATTTTTTTTTTCAAAAAAAAAAACTATTGTCGTGGGCTTCCACTTCTTTAATCCAATTTTCAACTGATAATGTCTATTGGGCCTTGTTATTCCAGGTCAAGGAGCCTTGTAAATTGGGCCCAAACCAAAACAACAATAAGCCTTAGTCCATTTGGTTTGAAAATCTATATTTCTTTATGGGGCAACAAGAAAAATGGCTACAAATAAAAAGGTGGCTTGAAAAATGGCTACAAACGTTTGTAAATTAAATAGATGGCTAAACCATTTATTAATTAATAATTCCCTAATTATACAAGACAAAAATGCCCCTCAACAAACTTCCTAACGTGTTGTTAACGTTTAAAACCAAAATCAGAGTTTAAGAGAGATAAAAAAACACCCCTAAAAATAGTTGAAGACATTTTAGGAGGTTTGAAAATCCGAAAATAAAAAAGACACACAACTATTTTGAAACTCAAATGTACCAGACCCTAGTTGTTCCTCGGGAATAGGAGTAAATACCTTGTCGGACAATGAGTAAAAAGTCCAACCACCCCGTCAGTAGAGAGAAACACCTCTGAACTCCATTGATTAGGAACAACATTCCTGTCCATCTGCATATTTACTACCTGCACCTAAGAACCTCTGAAAAATTAAGAAACCGGAATTATGACACATCTGCTGCAATGTTGATCGGGAACAACATTCCTGTCCATCTACATATTTACTACCTTGTCGGACAATGAGTACAAAGACCCTAGTTGTTCCCCGGGAATAGGAGTAAATACCTTGTCGGACAATGAGTACAAAGTTCAACCACCCCGTCAGTAGAGAGAAACACCTCTGAACTCCATTGATCAGGAACAACATTCCTGTCCATCTGCATATTTACTAACTGCACCTAAAACCTCCGAAAATTTGAGAAACAAAAAAGAAACGTAATTATGACACAAAAAAACCTGCATTCCCACCGCCAACCATAATGGATATCGCTACCTACCTCTCGCATCACGTCGACGCCCCCCCTGCCGTCCCCGCGACCTTCATCCGGTACGCCGACGAACACGTATTGCATGCTCAACCCTTTCTTCTTCTACGCGAGGCCTGTACCAAAAAATTTGAAATAAGGTAACAGATTCCTTCCCCCTCCATTATATTTGCAACAGAAAGATTCGTTTCTTCCTTGCAATCCCGAGATTTTAGGGGTTCGTTTCTTCCTTGCAATCCCGAGATTTTAGGGGTTCGTTTCTTCCTTCCCCCTCCATTATATTTGCAATAAGGTAACGGATTTTAGGGGATGTCCCCGCGTCTGTCCCCATAGGGTGTATACTAGTATTGACCCTCGGGGTGTCAACGACTATACAGCACCCCCTGTATGTACCGTTTTGAAAACCGTTGACCATCCAAAAAACATCTCTGTCCTCAGAAATGATTATGTTAATTGGGTTATTCGACCAGCTCCTGAAGAGTGTTAGCCGAGTAATCATATTACCGTCCTAGAGCTGAAGGTATTTCGCCAGACATACTTTAAACTCTTGGAGACTCGAATCAATTCTAACATCCACGCTTCCGGACTTGAAATCACTGTAAATACCCCCAGCACTCCAAACACCACCAAACAAAATCGTGACCTGTTGAACTGTTGCCATGTTAGATTAGGACGGAAAATTACTGTCGCAATGTGATCGTGATATAAAACAAAAAGATAATACAATATGACATTTATATGAGGGGCAACAATGTGAAGGAATAAATAAATAATCGTTGGAAACTACCTACGCCTAAACAGTAGGTAGTCCTTAACAGATCACAACAGACCGCCCCCTAAAATCTCGTGTAAATAGAGATACATCCAGAGCGCAATAAAGGGACCAAATCCCGTGTAAACAGGGATACACCCAGCGCGCAAGAAAAAGCCGAGCAACGTGCGTGTAACAAAAAACGGACGTTAGGGCCGTCTGTATATAGCCGTATATACCAGGGGTAAAAACGTCCAAAAACATTCAGGAAAACGGTTCCTATTATTTCGGTAGCCACGCCTGCAAAGACCAAACTTCCGTAGCCAAAAATCAAGCCCACTTTTTTTTTTTTTGTAGCCATTTAGCACAATTCCCCTTTCTTTATTAAAATTTTAAAATGGGCAAATTAGGTTCGGTTTTTTATTTTTGATTTTTGAAAATTAGGCTTGTTTTCTTTAAATTTCATCACCATGGTTTTCATTTTTGTTAAAGGCATACTTAAATTCCTAACCAAATTCTAAAAACAAAAATAAGTTTTTGAAAACTACTTTTTAGTTTTAAAAAATTGGCTTGGTTTTTTAAAACATGGGGAGAAGGTAAGAGAAAAATCAAAGAAACTTAGAGTTGAAAGTGTTGTTTAAAAGCTTAAAAACCAAAAACCAAAAACAAAAAATCGAATGGTTATCAAACGGGGCCTTAGTTATCCATAAAATTTTCAAATCGAGATAATTTCAGTTTTTTTTTTTTTTGTTAAGTTGAACAGTTTTTTTTTTTTTTTCAAACTTCTAAAGAAAGAAAGAGTGCCCCTATAAAAGCAAAGAATTACTGAAATTTAAATTGTAAGTTCGATTGCATGCCGTTATTTTCTCTGTTTTATTAGCAGCACGATCTCCATTGGCGCCAAAGATTAAGTTCAGAACTTCCGAAAATTTTCCCGCGATATCAAGATGGAGAAAAGGATGAAAGATTACCAAACTCCGCAGAGAGATCCAGCGGCAAATCGTAGATTAAGGAAGCCTCAGAAGGTACGATTTGTTTTATCGGCTATTCTCATCTCCGTCATTCTCCACTTTGATTTCTTGTTCGTTCTGCTTCTGTTAAGATCGCCAAGAGTTTGACTGCCACATTCTCTTCACTTTCCGACGATAAAATCCAGCTAATTCCGAAGGAAGACTTCTCTCCGACTTCTGTTGTCTCAGATATCGACAGAGTAAGTTCTGATTCGTCTTTAATTTTTCGGACGATCGGTTCGATTTAACCGCTCATTTCGTTCTTCTGTTTTTGCTTTGTGTCTTCCTGCTTTTTCCGTTTTTTTTTCCTGATCAGTATATTAGGTGATCTAGGAGTATTCCTAATGTGAAGTGGATTTGTAATCTATTCTTTGCTCAAGTCATATTCGTTTTTTGTTCGTAATAATCTACTCCGACGAAACGTCGTATATGAGACATTTGTGATACTGGAATTTGATAGATTTAAAAAATTGCTGGTGTTCTAAGTTAGTTTTCTCTATTTCAGAGTTTCTTGCTAGGTGTTAATCCGGCTCTTTCTGCTTCCTGCGGGAGCTCGCTTTTCCCCGATCTTTCTCCATCTTCAGTCGTCACTTTTGACAATGAACAACTAGAGAAGGTTTCTGTTGATTTTCCTGGATCTAATGATTTAGATGAAGCAAGCGGTGGTTCAGTAGAGGCAGAGATTGCCGTGAATTCTTTAAGGCAGGCTTTAACTCGAGTCCTGCAATCGACGGATGTTGATCATCAGTCTAAGAAGCTTATAGATGCATCCATGAGGATCATTGTGGAGGACTTCCTTGCTATACCTCAAGAGCGAGACCAGATTGCTCAACTTATTTCTGCCAAAAGTCAGGTTCTGTCTCTAGGTTTATTCATGTGGATCGTCTTCTTGGCTTTAGCTTTCTTTTTTAGTTCGGGAGTCAAGAGCTCTTTCATGGGGCCACTGCCGACTTAAACTTGCGAAGAAATCCATTATTCTAGCATCAGAGGTTAGATCTTAATTGATTTTGTCGTAACAGGTATATATACCCTCTTATACTTGATACCTTTGAATTGGACTTGGTCTGTTTCATCTTCTTACATAAGAAGCCTGCTGAATCGTGAAAGTTTGTAAAAATTTAACCGTACTGAACCTCACGGTTAGCGTACTACTATGATACAACGCTATTTGATATTTTCTTAAACCTATGGGTGATCATTTGACCTTGATCTTGTTCTAATCCTTTACGTGTTATAACTGCTTATTAGTCAGTTTTCACTTTCTTATTTGATTAATAAGCGAATGTTCAACGTTGCTTTCATTTCCCAAAGATATATTCTGCCTAAAGAAATCAGAGCAGTTTGTTTTGAATTTGAAACTACTACGTTGTGACTCAGGGAAGATCCAAACTGCTCTGAATTCTCGAAGATCTTGTTGCATTTGATAAAGAGTCGAGTCTGAATATTTGTTTTTAAACAACGATTTATGATATACAGAAGGTATGTGCAACTTGCTGAGTCTTTGGCATATCATTCCAGCATTATTGCACATTTCTGGCAACTCCTTTCTGGTGCATCATATCAAGTATGCTATTATAAAATGTATTTTCTCGACAAAAGATATGATGCCCTAAACAACGAAATTATATGACTAATTGAAGAGATCATGTCAGTGGTTGGCACAACCTGATACTGATAATGACAAGATTACTGCCAGCTAAATGTGTATTAGGTAGAAAAATGTTTTGGACTTTTCATGAAAGAGATGGATTTTAATTAGTATTTTAGAAGGCACAAGAGCTTCCATACAAACATTTGTACTGATTCCATCTGGTAACTTAAAATCTGCAGTCGATGACTTGTTTACTCTATTGAACAAGGTTCTGGTTTGCTATTTGATGGTGGTTAGATTTGAACTGAAATGACTTGTTTGTTAGACCAAATGAACATTGTGAAAGGTTCTGATTGGCTCACTGGTAATTGTTTGTCACCTAAGAATGATGAGGGTAAATCCCAGTGGCTGAAGTCACTATGATGGTAAAGTTACAGGCTCTCAATGCGGGACATGCACATATTACCTACCTAATGGTAGATAATGATAAGATGCAAAGTCATTTAGGTGACCTTTTCTATTCAGTGGCAAAAATAATAATTTTCTAATCAGATGGGCTTTGTTTTATATCCATAAGATTGAATGATTCGGGTTAATTCAACACGGAATTCTCTCAACAGGAAACCTTGACCATCTACATGTACTTCATTGAAAAGATTTGTTCTGTCATATTATATATATAAGCAGATGGAGAGATGGAAAATGTACTTTCAAGGGGATTGTGTCAATTGCAAAGGAAATGGAGGCAAAAACAAGGAAAGAGGTTTCACTTGCTTTTGGCACAGCAGGCCTCCTGCTCTTTCATTCTTAGATTGCACAAGTTTACTCTTTGAATCAAAATATTTTCTTATGGAAAAGAACAGTGTTTACTAACTATCATATAAGGTCTCACAGGTTGACATTTCAAACGAGGTCGTATCATTCCTCCTCACTCTTCAGCATGTCTTGTTCTTGAGCTTCTAGTGTATACAATCTTGCATAAGAACAAATTTTTGTTGCAGGTCATTTGTACCATCATTATTTTGTAATGAGTTGCAGGTTGATTATTTCAATAAATGTGAAGGGCAAATGACAATCAGCCAGTGGGGTCCTGATCGCCAGGCTTTTTTCTGATGCTAATTTGCAATATACATCTTACAGACCTGCATGCATGCAGCCAGCCAGGTATGCGTATAGCTCATGTTCATCTTTAATTGATTTTTTCCCCTCCCCAATGTGATTGGCTTTGGCATCTTCTTTCTGGTACTCTTTAATCTATTAAACCTTCCGGTCCTCGCTACTTTATTGTGTCTGACACGAAGGGGGCAGCCTCTCATCCTAATCATAATGGCTCTTATAGTAAATTAATCTTTTAGCTATATTTTAAGGTTTATTCGGTGGGTTGTTCTCTTGTGCATTGATTACACATGGTCATAATGATTTTGATGAGAAAGAGGATTAGGTTCATGATTATCAAGTCTAGTGTATTATATTCAGCGTGTGAAAGGCTAGGGGCGTGATAGCATTATTAGGCCTATGAATTTTTGTAGGTGGAATGCTGACATGACCACCAAAAGATTGGCTCTCGCCCGGGGGATCTGAAAGCCGAATTGGAGAAAATAGTTAAAATTCCTAATAGTTAACGCTAGTGTCATAAAAAGTGTCATTCATATTTAGTCCTGTTAGAATATTTGAACTAAATAATAAGAAGATTGGGGGTAGCCGTTTGAATTATTGTTTTATTGAGTCTAGCCCAATATTAAAGGTTTAGATTTATATGCTTCAAGATGTTGAACTAAAAAAAATTGGGTAAAGAGATAGTTTATTGAAATTTGTTGATTTAAACATAGTTCAATGTTAAAACTTTAGATTTATGTGTAATTAATAAGTTTACAATATAGATTCGACTTTTTAATTTGAGACTGGAAAATTCAAAGCGAAACACTCCAATAGATTAATGACAAAGTTAATTAGAACGAAGAAAGGGATTATGTGAAGGAAATTTGGAGGCTGGGGCATAGCTGTACACACCTCATAAAGTGAGAAAACTCCAAAAGAGCCTACAAAACAAAATAAAACGGAGTTGGAGATAAAGACAATGCCAGATAAACAAACCCACATTGCACATGCACTTTTTATATTTATTTCCCTATTTTATAATTTGTTTGAATAGTATTTATCTCACATCATTTTAGTATCCTCAATAACCATTGCTTGGATTTAAAACCAAGTATTTTTCGGGACCCAGGGTTCCCTACCCAATCACCAGATGACACGTCATCGAGTCATAAATTCTTTTATGCCACATAATATTTAGTGATGCTTTGGATGCCGTGTCACCAATAAATTATCAAAATCACGAATCGTTATCTAGATGGGGCTAAAGAACTCAAACAAGGACATCGAGGAAGAGAACACGTCTTTGCAATTCATAATAGAATTGAGTCAATTGATAATTTTGATAAAAAGTTAGAGTTCAAATCTTTCCTGTGAAAACTTAGAAAGAAAATTTGTCCATTAATAAATCTTATAATATCCAAGCGTAAGTGTAACACCCGAATTAGGGGTGTTCATCGGTCGGTCGGTTTTCCAGAAATTTGGAAACCGACGACTTTCGATAGGTGTTGCCAGCCGACCGACCGAAAGGTCGGTTCTGTCGGTTTTTTTAAAGATCATGAGAATTGAGATGAAGAACGACGGTCGGTCGATTATGTGTAAAATCGGTCGGTCGGTCGGTAAACTATGTGTTTTTTTTAAATGGTTTTTTTATATATAAATATATTGGGCGGTCGGTCGGTTATGTGTAAAGTCGGTCGGTCGGTTATGTGTTTTTAAAAAAAATTGGTTTTTTTATATATATAAATATATCGGTCGGTCGGTCGGTTATGTGTAAAATTGTTTGGCCGACCGACCGACCGATCGACCTCCTCAATCTAAGAATCGACACAAACCGACTTGGTCGGCTAACCGACCGACCGACGTCGGTTCGGTCGGTTTCGGTCGGTCGTGTCGGTTTTCGGTCTGAAGATGAACACCTCTAACCCGAGCTAGGAGGGGTACATGAATGAACCGAGGCCACATCCGAATGAGAGGGATCCTGAGGACATGAAAGCATGGTCCAGATAAGCTTAAAAGAATTGATAGATATTACCTATACCAACAAGGTGCACCTTCCTTTTCGGTGGCTTAATCATAGGAACTTTGAAATTAAGCGTGTTTGACTTGGAGAAGTTCTAACTCTTGGAAACAGTTTAAGACGAGTATGGTAATGTGGCCAGGTCGCAGGGGAATACCGGGGCCTTAAGTGCCGAATCCATATTCCGAATCCTGGGCCTGGAACGTTACAGTAAGAGAGTCATTTTAACATAACAAGTAGGGTAAATCAAAATATTAAGTCTATTTTATGTATGTATTAAGCTTGATAGTTTGATTTGAGGAATATTTATCCCGTTGTCATAGAAGAGAAAGTATCTCATTCTAACTCATTAGTGAAAGTTAATAGCCAACTAATATTCCTTGAATGAGGTTTGTAGGAACTTAAATGAAATAAAGAACAATGAACCTATCTAATTGAAATGATTTAGAGTATATTAGGGATTATTTTGTGTTTCATTTTAAATACTATACCTTTCTTTTTTTAAAAAAAAAAAAATCTATATATTATAATTAGTTTCAAGGTGAAAAGTTCTAACGTGCCTCATTTTTATAAATTTAATTCTCAATCTAAACAATTTAGCTCCGTTTGATAACCATTTGGTTTTTAAAAATTAAGTTTATAAACACTACTTCTCCCCATAAATTGCTTTGTCATGTTATCTATCTTATTCTCATGTTTTCAAAAACCAAGTCAAGTTTTGAAAACCAAAAAAATAGTTTTTAAAAACTTGTTTTTGTTTTTGGAATTTGATTAAGAATTCAAATGTCTTCTTAACAAATATGCAAACCATCGCAAAAAACAATTAGGAGAAAACAAACATAATTTTCATAAACCAAATGGTTATCAAACTCACATAAAATTTGTTTTGATTTTATTTCGACAAATGCAAGAAAGATAATAGATGAATTGCATATCTATTAAGCCATGTATGGACCGACAATACTAGTTGATTTTGTTCTATAAATTTATATCTAGAATTCTATTGCTGTTATTATTTATTTTAAAATGAGTTGGTTTAATCTGAATCAATGTTGTGGATTGATTAGTAAAGGAGTAAATAGTATGTTAGCTAGCCCTGAAGAAATCCAAGCTAATTATATTTGTGCTATTTTTTTTTTTAGTACATCAACATTTGGGATTGAGGGATTTGAACCTCTGACCTCATGGTCAAGAGTACATGTCAATTACCGCTGAACTAAGCAATTTGTGCTACTTGATAGGAATACACAATGTACGGGCGAAAGGGCAATCATTCACTACAACAATTGTAACACATTCAAGACTCAAGATGGCAAAGGTACACACTGCATCCTAGTCACTAGTCTCACTCTCACATAAATAATTCCATATCATTTTTAACTTTTTAGTAGGTTCTCACTCAAGCATTCACAAACCAATTAAAGATTAATTGCCAAAGAAAAGTATATTAATTCCACGTCATATCAATAATTTTTTTTTTTTTTTTGGTTCACAGTAAATTGACATCCATGATCCAAGGCCCTCTTAACAATAATTCCAATTTTCTTTTTAGTTTTTGTGATGTCTTTTCAAAAGTGCACATCCTATTTAGAATGAGTATTAAGATAGAACAAAATAAAAGATGCCAATCTTAGATATTTTCAATTGAGAACACATCTTGACTATTTTTCAACAACTCGATGTTTCTATGTATTTTCTGTGATTTATCTACGTTGATTTGATTGAGAAAAATTAGTTGAGTCTTTGCATGTTTTTTTCAAATGAATATATGCATATTAGTAGCAGCACAAATGAAGTTGTGAATGTAAATCAGGCTTTTTACTTATTAGTGAAGTAGAATTATGCCTTTTTGTTAGATATTAGGTATCTCAACTTTAAAAGGTGGTTTCGGTCCTTTTAACCTTTTATTTTATTTTATTTTTAAAATTTAGTATCTAAATCAAAATCTAATTTAATTTTTTTAAGTTTCATTTCAATTTTTAATTTCTTTTTAAAAAAAATTTGACAATATGTGAGGTAGGGGGATTCAAACCACATAACTCTAAGTTGTTAGTACAAGAATTGTGTCAGTTGAGCTATGTTTATGTTGACTTCAGTTATTGAACTTTTATCAACTTTAAACTCCTAGTATTTGAAATATGAACTTCAGTTCTCTAAATTTTATTAAAATTTTACCATTAGTCCATATCATAGAAATGATGATAGAGACATAGGGGATGGAAGTGGCAAAAAGAGTAACACTACATATATATATATTAAAAAAATCATTTTTATTTTTGGTTCAACAAAAATCCAGAGATAAAACTTTCAATTTTAAAGAAAATAATAAGTGTTTTATTTGTTGAATTATATTTAGATTGAGCATTATGTTTGAATAATAAGTGTTTTATTTGTTGAATTATATTTAGATTGAGCATCATATTTGAATAATAAGTGTTTTATTTGTTGAATTATATCTATGTTGTCACATTTATCTAAGAAAATGAAACGATGAAAGTGATAAAATATTATATGATTGAGATGGAGTTTAAAAAAGTTGAAGGACTAACTTGATTGCTTTATAAAATAAAGGTTAAATTATCAAAAATACCCCTAAACTTTAGTGTTTGTTTCAATTATGCCCCTAGACTTTCAAAAGTTTCAATTATGCTCTTGAAGTTTCAAAATTGTTTCAAAACTACCCTTGAAGGCTTTTTTTTTTTTTGTTAAATTCATGGATGTAAAATGACGTGTTTGCATATATATATTGTTGCTTATGTGAATAGATTTGAACACATACGTGGAAAAAACGATAAAAACACATGCAAACGCATCAATTTTTGTCGATAAATTTAACGGAAAATGTCTTCAAGGGTAGTTTTGAAACAAATTTGAAACTTCAAGGGCATAATTGAAACTTTTGAAAGTCCAGAGGTATAATTGAAACAAACCCTAAAGTCGAGGGGTATTTTTGATAATTTAACCTAAAATAAAATAAAGTCAGAAACGAAAACTACGTTAATTTTTTTTTTTCAAAAAACCACTTTTGTCGTATTCGAGTCTTTAATCATTCAAAATCAATTTAATATTTGATTTTACACTTTAAATGTGATTTTCATATTATCAAAATTGATTTTGAATTAACTTTTAAAATTTAAACTAATGTATTTTTGTGTATACATATTTAAAAATTAAAAACAAGAGAATATAGTGAAATATTCTAATGTGTAAGAGAAAATTGTGGAGGGAAGTCTCCGGGGGCTTAAACGACAACCACATGAAATGAAAATGCGTTTTTGGCAATTGATTGATGCATTGAATATCCATCCAAACTTTGAAACTCTGTTGATCGCACGCGTGTACATTTTGCATTGGACCACGCCTCCTTCCTACCTTTCATTTTCAGTTAAAGCTTTGATGTTCATCTTCCTCTTTATTTATTCAATTAAATTGTGCGAGGGAAAATAAATTAAAAAAAGAAACCCCCAATTTTATAGATTAAAGGAAAAAAAAAACCATAGTTAATTAACCTAAGAGAAATTAAACTTATGGTCAAAATTTAATATAAAAGTTTGTACCAATAATCACGAGATTTGTGGTTAAAATCCCTCAATCCATATTGTCAAAAAAAAAAAAAAAAACTTTTTTGATAGTTGATAATTAAATTGATTCTCTATTTCAACTCATAGTCTCTTTTCCATTAAATGGAATTATATATAATAATAATACTTATTCTGGCTTATTTTTATGAAAATAATGAGCAAATAACACAATTATTAAATAATAATCTAGCTCATAACAGGTACATTACAGTCGTATTGAAAGGAAAGTACTATTTTGTTAATGAGATATGCAAGTATTTTCCATGGTAAAAGTGATAGTAATTATTATTCTAACAAAAATGACATTTGTTTATTTATGATATATTTTAATAAATAAACTAAGAAAGCTATTGAAATGACACATGAAAATTTTAAAAATATGTTTGTCCAAGTAAGCGAATAAAAATTATTTATTTATGTTATTTCAACAAAATATATTTTTTATGCGATAAAATAATGGTTTTAAAAAAAGAACATTCATGATTCAAAGTTTCAAAGAGATGCAAAATTGTGGAAATTTACCTGTTGAAGTTGACAGGGCAGTGTATAAAAAGGATGTTGGCGTTGGCCAAGGCGTATATCCGCCAGGAATTTGAGATGTGTCTATTCGACGGTTATTGAATTATTTTAAAATTCAAAATATATTTCAGAAAGGGAAAGGAAAATTGTTCCAAAAGAAAAAAAAAAAAGAAACGATGCGAAAAGAAGAACAACTTCATTTTATTTTCTTCCTTCTTTTAATGGAAAATAAAGAGATAATTCCCTAAACTTTCGTAAAAGTAACTTTCTAACTAATTTGTGATGTGACAATTTAGTCTTTAAAACTTTATAATAATTTAAGGTTGTAATTTATAAACATATTTGATACCTAATCAATTTATTAAAGCCTCATTTGTCAACTATTTGGTTTTTGAAAATTCAGCTTGTAAACGAAATTTTCACCTATAATTTTCTTTCTTTTGTTATGACATTCTTTTACGTTTTTTAAAAAGTCAAGTTTTGAAAACTAAAAAAAAAATAAGTTTTCAAAAGAAAGTTTTTTTTTTAAAGAAAAATAATTGGCTAAGAATTGAAATGTGTCTGTTGATGGCAAAATCTAGACAGGAGAAACTCACTTGACATTCACGTGCCGGTAAATTTGTTTGAGAGAGGGAAGATGTGGCCGACAAAACAAGGAAACCTGCACACTAATGTAGTGCTTGTCACATCGCCTTCGATGCTTAAGTCAAAAAGCGGGAGGAGGAGAGCAAGAGGAGAAAGTAGAGAATAGAGTTTGAGATCGCTTCTTCATGAAGGGTTTAAATACCTGTTTTTACTCTAGGGTTTTAGACATTCGGAGGCGATTTGGGTTGAACCAAGTGGAACCGAGGCGGCTAGGGGTAGTAGGGACCGAACGGAGGCGGAAGGACTTGGGCCACGCAAGTGAGTCAACAATATGGGTCGGGCCAAAGCCTGATCCCTCCGACCTTGGGCCGACCTTTTGGCTCGTTTCGCCTTTGGAGTCCATTTTCTGGTCCTATTTCTAGGCTCGCGTCGGATTGTCCTCGTCAGGTCCTTGTACATCGAATTGGTCCAAAATTACCTATAACAATGTTTTTAAAAAAAATCATGGTAAAGAAATTGAGAAAAAACAAACCTAACTTTAAAAAACCAAAAACCATCCAACGAAACCTAAATCATTACCTTCATTAATATTTAGGATGGTAATCTTACCTTCTAAGTTAGTCTCAAATTAACATGAAAATGTTTAATTTGATGCAAAAGAGTTTTTTAACCTTTAATAATAATAATTCAAAATATAATAGAAAAGCCGTGCGGGGTTTATAAAAGAGTAAATAAAGAAAGGCTGAACTCCAAATCTATCTCACGAGCCCACACTGGGTGCGGACCCAACAGAGCCATCATAGACCACCATACGAGCCCCAAGCCTTCGGCTTTATGGCTATGGCTCAATAAAATACGACTCAGATGGTGCAGCGTCCAAGCAATAAATCTGAGTTTCGGTTCTTTTACAAGTTTCGAACTGCAATTTCCTCTCTCTCTCTCTCTCTCTCTCTCTCTGTAACCACTTGCAGAAGGAGACGCGGGTTCCATTTATATCATCTTCAATTACAACCATCTCTGTCTTTTGAACCTTTGTTTCATCTTCTTCACAGTTCTTCTCTTTCAGTTCATCGCCTCTTCATTTCTAAACCGAATTTCCCAAAAGGTACGCATCTTATCAAAACCTTCTTCTTCCTTCTCTTATCGTTACAACTTGTAATCTTCTTCTTTTTTCTGATTCTCCACAATTTTCAATCCAGATTGTTACTCCATACCGATTCTCATCTCTTCTTTTGTTTTTCTGATTCCCTCATAACCTTTTTTCTTGTTTGAATCGCTGTCGATCTGATTTCTCATGTTTTGCTCTTAATTTCCAAATTTTCTTCGTCTAAATCTGTCGTATCCTTCTGTTTTCCTCTTCCTCAGGATCTCTCCTTTGCTTGCTCTGGAAGGTGAGGGATAAATTTGGAGGAGAGAGATTGAGATTGGATTAATGGTTGATCTTTGAATCGTCGATTTGTTGAGGGAACCGATTTTTCTGAGATCGGATCGGTGCGTCTTGATGGCGTCATCTGTTCTTTCGAACTCCGATCGCGCGCGGGAGTCTTCGAGGAAGCAAAGGAAGAAGAAAAATCACGGCAACAGAGATCACCATCAAAACCAGAACCATATCAAATGGAAATCTCAAGCTCAGCAAGAAATTTACTCGTCCAAACTGGTACGAGCATTGAATCAAGTGAGGCTCAGTCCTTCCAATGAGGCGCCGCGCCGCGGTAGGGCCGTACGTGAGGCCGCCGATAGAGTCCTCGCCGTCGCCGCCAAGGGGAGAACCAGATGGAGTCGAGCAATCTTAACGAACAGGCTGAAGCTCAAGTTCAGGAAGCCGAAGAGACAAAGAGCATCCACCGCCGGAAACAGCCGTCCGAAGAAACCTAGAGTCAGCGTTTTGCGGTTGAAAGGGAAGTCATTACCGGCGGTGCAACGGAAAGTTAGGGTTCTTGGACGGCTAGTTCCCGGTTGCCGGAAAGAACCATTGCCGGTTATCCTGGAAGAGGCGACCGATTACATTGCTGCTCTTGAAATGCAAGTTCGAGCTATGAGTGCCCTCGCCGAGTTGCTCTCGGCCTCAACTTCTGTTGCAGGCTCTAGTTCCGCTCCTCCAAGCTGATGCCTCGCTTTTCCACTGGTGTTTTCTTTTTCCCACAAATCCTACCATTTCCCTGCTTCTCGTATCTTTTGCTTTGCTTGCCACTATGCAAGTGAAGTAATTGTCTGTTAAATATGGTTGCTGCTATTTTCTTCTTCTTCTACCCCGTGATATTCTATTTTTTCTTTTCACTCTTTTCCTCCTGAATAACTTCTTTGGAATCCCATGCCCAAAAAGAAAAGAAAAAGGAAAAAGAACTTGGAATCCGTACATAATTTGTGCTGTAATCTCCGGCCTCGGCCTGTCTGTTGTTTTACTTTGTGGATTTATTAACCCTCTTAATAACGCAATGCTCTTGGTTCTGCAAAGTTAATGAGAAGAAGAATCAGATTTTTGATGAATCTTAGGCAGTAGTTACTTGGTCCAGGTCTTTAGCTGATTAGAGAAAGAAATGGGTGTGCAGTTTCTTTCCTTAGCTTAACAACTACTCTCCTACTGTGTCGTGTGTTTGAATTGGAAAGTGAATTTTAATTTGTCTGAGAAATTTGCTTCATTTATCATTTATGTTGTTCACAGGAGTCTATTTTTGAGCTCTAGGATCCATCTCCACTTCCCCCCACCCTTCTAATTATTACAGTTTCTTGTTGTCTTGTGTTGGTTTGGTTTTGTTTTGGTTTTTGTTTTGTTTTGTTTTGTTTTGTTTTGTGGTGGTGTGGGGGTGAGGGTAAAATTTTGAAATGGAGAACTCCAGTGGGGCAAAACCAGCCAGAGGAAGAGACAATGGAAGAGGTCAGTTAGTGGGAAGGTTGGAGAAAGGATTTTGTCATGTCTGAGTTTAGTAAAGCGCTTTTGTGGGGGCAGGCAGTCCCAAAATGAGCCAATTCCACTGCCCTTAAAAAGTTACCAATGAATCATCCATCTGCTGCTGCTGCTGCTGCTGCTGAGAATTGTGTTGAGTAAGACAGGGAGGGCTCTGGCAATCATGTGGGCTATAGTACCCACGCTGAACAGTGACAGCCCTAGATTTTTGGGGCATCCATGTGAGTTTCAGATATACTTCATAATGTTAATGTATTTATTTGTGAGGTAATTCTAGGTTCACCTGCCCTACTAAATATCCAAAGGACTTGTTGGGCATGCACAGATAGATACAGCTCACTCCTAGTGGCCTGCCACTGCCTCAGCTGGCACATGTCCTTTTGTCCATCCCCCCTTCCCCTTACCCACTTCTTCTCTTCCCTCTGCTTTTTCCTCTTCATTACCACATGCTCTGCTCCCTAACTCTTCATCTCTTTCCTTCATTAATTACTTCTCCTTCACTTTCATTTGGATTTCTGATTTCCCATTCCAACACATCCCCTTTTTTCTTTCTCTCCAATGGATAATTTTGATAGCACACGGAACAACGATAGTCAATTTGCCAATTTACAAATGTAAGACATTCAATATGTCAACATCATCAAATCAAATGTTGAGTTTATCTTGTCTCCCAGCTTCCATTCTCAAAGGCTCTCACCAAATCTCTCTTTTGTTAATAATTTAATTTAATGGGAATATTTCAACTTCATTTTGATTCAATATAACAGCCTTGCAATACAATCCAAGTATTTGTTAAATGGGAAGCTCCGACCGACAGTCAACTGCAAGAGCCTTCCCTTCATGCCCAAGTTCAAAAAGTTTTTTTTTTTTTTTTTTTTGAGTACATCAACATTTGGGGTGGGGGATTCGAACCTCTGACCTCTTGGTCGATGGTACATGCCAATTACCGCTGAGCTAGGCTCACTTTGGCACCCAAGTTCAAAAAGTTGTTTCACCTAAACCCAAACTCAAATTATAATATAAGGTATTTAAAATCGGTTTAGGTTGAACTTCATTCTTCTCATACCTAAGACTTCCATAAATCTAAAACGTTCGCGTGATAAAATAGCGCATCTTCTTTAAGCCAAGAAAGTTCTATTTTATGTAGTAGTGGCTGAATTTTAGATCAAAAGTTGTTGAACCATCTTGCTCTATACGAACATTGCTCGACATAGGAAAAGAAGAGAGAGACGAAAACAAGAGAATACTTAGCTTGCATTTAAAAATAAAAGTGTTGGTATGATATCGGCATAATATCCTCTGATCAAAATTTGGCAAGATGTGAACACTTTTCTACGTTGTTCTAAAAATAAGATGCTTAGCTAATTTATTTAATTTTCTATCCATATATTTGCATTGCAATACAAAATGTTCTTAATCATTCATCTAATCCTGTCTCCCACCTTCCACTACTTTTGTCCTCACCAAAGATTTCTTTTTTATTTTTTTGGTACATAATAACTTAATTTCATTTTAATTAATAAAAGCCTTGCTAAGCAATCTAGGTATTTGTTAAATCACACCCAGAACTAAATCCCCAAAACCTTTCCCTTCACGCCTAAGTTTTTCAAAAGTTTCTCTTGTATCATTCTTCTCATAAATTCATTCCATTGGGTTATTTATAGCCAAATATTTCCTTTTTCGATTAAAAAAAAAAAAGTCATTCCAAAAACTCATCTCTTTGGTGATCGGGTCTAAATGGAATGTCTCGATTTGAACACAATAATGTCTCTCGTGTGTTACCACTAATAGATTTTCTGTTCACACTAATATTTTAGTCTAGGCAAATCATCTAAACCTAAAATGCAAAATAATAAGGGTCGGTTGCAAAAGTAGCAAAATAGCCCAAACTAATTGCAAAAGTAGCAACCCGCAGAAATATTTGCAAAAACGACAAAATCTCATCATCTAAAAAGTAAAATTACTAAAATGTCCATCACTTATAGAAAACTTTCTATCACCGATAGAAAGTTTTTCTACATTGATAGAAAATTTTTCTACCACTCATAGAATTTATCGGTGATAGAAAGACTTTCTATCATAGAAGATTTCTATCAATATATATATATATATATAAATTGACGAGGAAGAAGAAGATGCGTGCGCCAATCAATTTTTCTATCACTGATAGATTCTATCAATGATAGAAATCTTCTATCACTTATAGAAACTTTATTCTATCAGTGATGGAAACTTTCTATCATTGATAGAAAATGTTTCTACCATTGATATAATCTATCAATGATAGAAATATCAGTGATAGAAACTTTATTCTATCAGTGATAGTAGAAAATTTTTCTACCACGGGGTAGAATCTATTAGTGATAGAAAGACTTTCTATCATAGAAGATTTCTATCATTTTTCTACCATTGATAGATTCCCACTGATAGAATCTATCAGTGATAGAAAAACTGATTGGCGTGCGCATCTTCTTCTTCCTCGTCAATTATATATATATATATATATATATATATAATCTTCTATGATAGAAAGTCTTTCTATCACGCCAATCAGTTTATATATAATTGACGAGGAAGAAGAAGATGCGCACGCCAATCAGTTTTTCTATCACTGATAGATTCTATCAGTGATAGAAAAAGTTTCTATCAGTGAAAGAAATCTTCTATCACTGATAGAAAGCTTTTCTATTAGTGATAGAAACTTTATTCTATCAATTAAAAAAAAAAATTGAAGAGGAAGAAGAAGATGCGTGTCAATCAGGGGTAGGGGCAATTCAGGAATATAAAAAATTAATTAAAAAATTTGGCCATATTTGCAAATATTTTTAAAAATGGTTATATTTGTCATTATTTACCCTCATGTTGCCACCCATTACAATTATCCAAATAATAATAGTAATAAAAAGATAGATTGATATACTATTTTGGTCTCTATAATTTGAGTCATTCTATTTTAGCTCAAGTATTTTCAAATGTTTAATTTCAGTCTCTATACTTCAAATAAAGTTTAAAATGGGTCCTTACCATTAGTTTAAAGATATATATATATATTTTTTTGAAATTGGTTAAATGATCATAATAATTTTCATGAAAAAAAAAAATAATGTTAACATATTTCTAAAATTTGTAAAGTAGAGATTAATAGAACTTTTTTTTTTTTTTTTTAAAAAAAACATTAACTAGAAATCAAGACCAATTTTAAGCTTTACTTAAAATATAATATATAGATTAAAATCGAACATTTACAAGTAGACTAAACTCAAAGTACAGATGTAAACTAGTATTTTAACCAAAAAAGATAATTAAATTTGAACATCCATGACCAAAAGAAAGAAAAGCTTAATTGGTTGCTGACGTGGCAGAACTTCCAACTACTGAGGTGGAAGGGAACTAGAAGAACATGGAGGAAAGATCAACATGTCATACTCATACCATACACTAACACATTTATACTCTTACCCACTCTTCTTCTTCTTCTTCTTCTTCTTCTTCTTCTTCTTCTTCTTCTTCTTCTTCTTCTTAATTTTTACAAGCAACCCAACATTCATAGTTTTTGTTATGGGTAAAAAATCATCACTGACCGCTCAGTTCAGAAGGCCTAGGGTTGTCGGGCCCAATCAGCGGAGAGCGGCCCACTACATACGGAAGAGGGTTGGGGCCCTTCCCAGCGCACGAGGAGATGGTCGGCCTCGGTCCAATGCCGAGACTGACCAGGAGAGCGGGCCCGAGCCCTATCTTGGTGCCCACCAATGCGAACTCCCAAGGCTCGAGGGGAAACCCTAAGGGGGGAAAACGATAAATACACCGAGAGGCAACCAGAGAAGGGGGTCGAATTCCAGAATCTTCATACACAGGTACAACCAAGTTCTCCGATTACATTCAACTATTTCCGTCCAGAGCTAACTTAAGCATCAGAGTGTGTGTGGTCTAGACCACACCAGTGTGCAATGTTTGCTTGTCTTGCAGATCACGTCTCCTCTTCTTTTCAACAAATTCACTGTTGGTTGTCACGTGGAGTGGAGACATTTCATCTAAGCAAAATTTGACCATGAACCGTTTTTTTTTTCCCTTTAATTCTAATATGGCCGTTTTGGAATTTGAGTTTCAAGAATAAATTTTTTATAAGAAAAAAAAAACCATTTTCAAATTTTGTTTTAAAGAACAAATAAAAGTATTACCCAATCAAGACGATAACATTATGTTCTACCAAAAAAAAATCAAATTTTAAATAGAACTTAATAAATGAACAAAATATATATATATATATATATATATATATATATATATATATATATATATATATATACTTCATTAAAGAGAATCAAATTTTAAATAAAACTTCATAAATGAACAATATTTAAAAGTTTCATAAAGATCCCATTGATTAGTAAATGTTTGTTTTTTTGGATAGATAAAAATGGTTTGGGGCATGTGATGAATAGAAGAAAAGCAAAAGGCAAAGGAAAAAAAAAGGACATACAAAATAGGGGTATTTTAAGGAAAGTTTTGGAGGACAGCACATTCACATGCAACACCCAGTGGTGGGGTGCCCTCTTTCTTTACATTAAAACTCCATCAAATACATATAATCTACACTTATAACAAACCCGCTTCAAATTTCAATTTAAAACATCCATTTGATCTTGTTTGATAATAAATTTTATTTTCAAGAAATTGTACGAATTTTTACCAGCAAAGTTAAACAAAGAAAGAATCCGTATACAAGTATGTTTTTTTAAGAATATAAAAGATGAGAATTATTGAAATCATTATCAAATAGGACATAGTAGTAAAAGAAGAGCAAACGGTAAAAGAAATGAGGTACACCCGTTGAATTCTGGTAGGGTAGGTAGGCCTTGTATTCTTGCATACAATAATGATATTTGAGTATGTTGGTACAAAATTTAGAGAAGAGAAACCATTCAAGTTGGATCAAAATCAGTTGAGAGAATTTAATGTGGCATTTTTCTTCCTATATGATTCTATCCTAATACACCCTAAATTTTATTCTCTAACATAAAAAACAATGCATAAAAATAACATAGATTCTATAGGGGTGTCCATTTGCCCCGTGGGGACCCGCCCCTAATGGGGTGGGGAATCCCCGTATAAGCGGGGAATGGGGGAGTGAGTGGGGGAAAAAAATTCCCCGTAAGCTAAACGGGGATGGGGACGGGGAATGCATTTCCCATCCTCGTTCCCCGCTCCCCGCCCCGTTTACTTTTTTTTTTAATTATTATTATTATTATTATTATCTAATATATATATATATATATATATATATTTAAGTTTTATGGTTAATGATTTAAAATATTAGATATATTTGAATTATATGGTTTAACATTTGAATTATATGTATATATAATTAGATAGTTTGATATGAAATATTATTTTGTTTTTATTGGGAGATTTAAAAATTTGACCTTTAAAGTTTAAAAAGAGATTTTTTTTTTTTAATGAAATTAACTATTCAAATAAAAAATTTATGTGAATAATTAACTATCTAATTGAAAATTAATAAATATTTTCCGTGCCAAGTTAACTATTTGAACATTTATCAAAAGAATTATTTGATTCAATGAAGACAAAAAAGAAAAAAGAAAAAAAAAACTAAATGGGGAATAATTCCCCCTGGGAAACCCGATCCCCGCAAATTCCCCGCGGGGAATCCCCGCCCCATTCCCCGCGAAATTTAATGGGGAATTTCGCGGGGATGGGGATTGAAATATATGGGAGGCGGGGATGGGGACGGGGAACCCATCCCCGTCCCCGCCCCGCCCGTGGACATCCCTTTCTACTCAAGTGATCTCTCTTAATTTTTAAATGATAATTATTATTTTTACTTATAACTTGATAATCTTGCATTTGTACTTCTTTTTTTCTTGAGTTCAGTAGTATGTGAGATTAAAACCTCTAACCTTTTGGTTCGATAATATAATATCTTAATCAATTATGTTATGTTTAGGTTGACAATACAACTCTTTGATATTAAAATCTCACTAGAAAACACTAATGATGTATATATATATATATATAATCCAAGTGGATGAGGGGCAAAATTCTACCATGTACACCTAAATGCAATCTAATTAAACGCAACACCCACGTAGTTTTTCGTTATATAACAAGATTTTTAATGTCAAAAAGAAGATTGTTCAACCATTCGGAATTGAAAAAAAATTATTTGAAGCTTAAAGTTTCTTTTTTTTAGTTCAACCATATATGGGATAGAGACTCGAACTTTTGATCTTTTAATCGATATTATAGTGTGTCTTAATTCATTGAGCTATACTCGAATTGATAAAGTTTGAAGGTATTAAAATAGCTCAATTGATAAAGTTTGAAGGTATTAAAATGCAACGGATTATATAATTAATATGGTAGAGTAGATCAGTGAGGAGAGGTTGTGATGTTGATGGTGCATTTATTTCTTGACGTCTAAAGGATGAACATAAAAGAAAAGAACAAATGCAAAGCGCTTTCTGTAGCATTAAATGAATAAATTCAGTGATAGTTAAAGTACTTTGGAGGGATCACTCACTCAACCCCATTCCTTGACATTGACACTCATAATACAAGAGCCCAAAACGCCTTCAATTTTCCATTATTAATTATTATTATTATTATTATTATTTACATCTCTATTTAATTTTGTAGACTTGTACTCATACATATCTCTACACTTATATAATATTATTCTATGCTTAAATTTACATGAATTTATTAGGTAATTGTAGAAGATTTGATACCAGAAATTAAAGAGGTCACGTGCAGCTCACATTGTTAGTTGTATCTAACTGCCTCTACCTCAGTATATATTCGATCCAGCCCTATGTATCTTTATCCCTTTGAAAAACAGAGTCATTCAGTATTTTGTTTCTTCATTCTTGTACTGACTTCTTTCTTGTTGAAATAAAGCTGATTGTGCCTGGTGTTTGAAGAGTGGATGTACACCCCCTTTGGGTGGAACCACTATAACTCTCTGTGTTAATTCTTCTCTCTACTCTCTTCATTCTTGTGTTTTTTTATTAGTTCTCTGCTTTGTGTTGTTGTTTGTTCTTTCATGTGAGCTTTTAATCTTTACAGTAATATTACCTAAAAAATATCATTTTGTTTAGATTATGGAGTCTAATCTCGATCAAATAGACTTTGTTTAAGTCTAAAGTTAAATCCAACAGAAAGAATTTTTGTGTGTGGTATGGACACCACAATAGTGTCAAATGATCCAATTATATTGAGATTTATAACATGAAATATTTATTTGTTATGTTCATGAAAAATGTAGAAACAATATATGTAAAATTTAAAAAAAATAAGCAAACTACCTTTATCATCTTAAGGTTTTGGATTTAATAGTGATTTTAATATAATATTAGATATTTTGTATAGAATTGATATTGTTATAGTTAAGTCATTGGGTATTGTAGTAAAAGATTAGATATTGTATAATGGAGCATTTGAGGGGGCCAAATTGATTATATAAAAGCAAACCTACAATATAATTAATTAGAGGCATTTGTTAACAAATTACATCAATCAATCTCGTTTGCATTAACGCCCATTTTATCAATTTGGCGAAGCACCATCGTTACGACAAGATTGATGCCTACTTTTTATTTATATTGCCCACACACACACATATATATAGGTACCTATTATATTATATGGGCTTCCATCTCAAAACCAATTGGTAATAAGTCTGGATTGGATCTCAATTTCTTTTTATTGGATCGAATAGTTTAATTGGCTCCGATACCATATTATATTATATGGGCTTTCATCTCAAAACCAATTGGCAATAAGTGGAGTGACCCTTATAGATTATATATTGTGAGGTCTCCACCAATCTTTTTAATGTGGGATCCTCAACAGTAGCATTATCTTAATTTGAGTGGATTCCTATTTCCCCAAATTTTAATTTCTAGGTCTCCTTCGCCCTCTAACCCTATTTCATTCTATATATTATCTTCTTTAATCTCATTTTGCTCACTAAAGTTTTCATAAATATTTCGTTCTTATGAGAAAACACTTTAGTACTTCTTTGTTGTTCATGTAACTTATTTCTTTATAGTTATTAGTATAAGAGTAATAATGTAAAATTATGTAGAAGAGTGGATTGTAACTACTGAAAAACGTCTTTGTACATGTAATTGGGGGACAGTTAGAAAAATCATGGGAGTGAGAGAGCGTATGAATCTATGGAACTAAAACTTAGAGATAACTCTTGGGAAATCAGAGGGAATATGAGGATAAGTGAGGAATGAGATTTCAGAAAGCTTAAGTGTACAAGCCGGAGAAATGGGGTTTACCATTGAAGACCTGTGTGGAAAGCTTTTGTATAGGGAGAAATGAGGTTTCCATTTAATACATGTGAAAGAATGAAATCTTCAATGCTTCTCATAGTGGATGTAGGTTATATTATCGAACCACTTTAAATCTCGTGTTGTTTCTCTTCTTCTTTTGTTTCTGGTGCTGTTTTCTAGGTTTTTCATCTGTGGTTCTTTTGATCTGGGTTACAATTACATTGTATTTGTTGTTAGCTGGATGTTTGTTTCATAACATTTCTCATCTTTCTTATTTGAGAATTTAAACCTTTAATCTTTTCTTCTTTGCCAATCGAATTATATTCTGGTTGGCTCTTTGGTCATTTATTGATTTTCATATTAAACTTGACAAAAAAAAAATTATATAGCGATCGATCTATGTATAACTCAAATGGTTAGACATAATTAATATCTCTATATGGTTGAAAAAAGAAAAAAAAGGAAAAAAACTATTTATGAATAGTCATTGACACAAGTAAAATGGTGAGGCATTAGTCTTTTCTAAGTTCAGAGGTGGAGATTTGAATCTCTAACACTTTGGTAAATGATATAATATTGTTGAAGGAGAAATTTTGTCCAATCACAAATTGCCACGTCATTATTTAAAATTAATGACGAAATTACAAATAATTAAATTTGGGACCAATTATAAATTGACATGTGTCCCAAATTTAATTTGAAGACAAAGTTGACCAATTATAAATTTAAAGAGCCAAATTTCTATTTGATCAATTAATTAGAAAATAAATTGTTTTGATCAAATTAATTAATTTGACCAATTAATTAACAAAATAATTAATTGGATCAAATTTGGGTTTTTTAAATATTTTGGTCATATGGTTTTGAGTCAAATATGAACCAAACCCAAGACTAAATAGTTGAGCCCAAGACCAATAAAGCTCAAGTCCAAGTTGTTAGGCCCAAAAGTCATCATGGTCCATCCAGCGAGAACGAGGTTCACCTCCATTTCAAGGGTTCAGAAGTTGTACACTCACAAAGACAAGAGTTCAGAGTTTCAAAACTCTCAAGCAGAACCAGAGAATTCACCAAAGCTGAAGACTGAAGACTCTCTGCAATTCATAAGTTCAAGTGTTGAACACTTCTAGAAGATCAAACACTCTTCAAGACTTCAACACTCCTTAAGATCAAAGACTCTTCAGAACATCAACAATTTTTTTAAGACTAAAGACTTCTTCAAGAGTGGAAGGCTTCAAGCTCCAAGAATCCATTGAAGCTTCAGACTCGAGATCAAGCGTTCCAGCCTTCGAGTGAAACACATTCACACACAAGAGAGAGAATCAGAGGATTAAAGTTAGAGATTGTACACCCACACACATATTACATCAATACAATATATATTATTTATTCTACGTGTTCCATCTTCGAAATTACGTGTGAACAAATACCTTAATCAATTAAGCTACATCATGAATTCATGCTAACTAAATATTAGCATCTTTATATTCACGTCCCTCACCCTCTCATGATCAATAATAATTTGTTATCAAATGTGATGTCATATAAAATATTAATTACATATAATTTTTTTAAAAAAAAGTTAAATAATAATAATAATAATATATAGTTTGGGTGGAGGGCAATCAAAATGATATATAAGATTATTTTGGATGAGTGAAACTATGCATCAACCATTTATTTGCGGAGAATCTGTCTGCCATTCCCACATTTTCAACTCTATAATTTATATTTTATAATTAATTATAAATTTTATATATATATGTGTTCGGTTGAGCACTCGCTAAGCTACCTAATGCAAAGGGGGGCCGCTTCAGCGAACCCCCTCTCCCTCACTTCAACCTTATTAATAACGTACCCTACCAATTTACTGTCATTAGGTTCCATTTCTTTTTTAATCTAATGGCTCGGGTCGACTTCTTCTTTTTCATTGAATCAAATCGATTCATTTTACATCTACTATTTCTCTGGTAGGGTCTATGTCAATTTGATTTCGCTTCGTTTTTAAACCAAGTCATAATAACTCACGGGTTTTTGTTGCAATCTTATCTTCGTTTGTGTATTCGTGTTGGTTTGAAAGATTGATTTGATATTCCATCAAATTAATGCATAATATTTATTTTATCTTTTAGTAATTGCATTGAGTAGATTTTTTTTTATTCAGAGATATTATAAGTTGATTGTTCTTTCGATCCAATAAGATGGATAGTTAACATATAGAATTATAATACTTTTTAACAAATATTTTTTACTTTTTAATCATTCAAATCTCTAATTATATTATATATTAAACTATTTAATAGAGACTAATCTGAGTATAGGGTAAAGGATGATTAGAGGAAATTACATATATACATATTTAAAGAAAAATGACAAGAAACTTACCTTACTACTATGGTTTTTTTTTTTAAAAAAAATATATATATACTAGTATGGTTTGATATCACGATTGAAAAAAGAAAAATGAAATATTTGAGAGTGGAATTAGAATAGAAAAATAATTTAAAGGAGAAAATGATTGAAAATAGGAATAGAAAGAAAGAAAAGAGAATGGAAGATGATGGTACGCTGGGGGCGATGGCGCCACCGGCAATGGCGGCGCGTGTCTCTCCTATTCCCACATCCATTGAATTTCGACTCCTTTTTATTATTATTATTAATTATTTTGACATTGACTCTTTTTTTTTTCAAACACTAAACTTCTCCACAATAATTAACAAACCTATAATTGGTTTGGTTTAACTTTTCAAGTGTTTAATTTAAAGAAAAAAATCATTTTGAAAAAATTTCTAATGTTTGACAACTACTAAAAATGACATATTAGAAAATGAGATTAAGAAATAAATCATTTTGATAGAAACATTGAAACCAATTTTTTTTAAAGAATTTTTAAGTATACAATAACTTGTGTATAAAAATACTTATGAGAAAATGTAGCAAAAACATATGAGTGTTTAAATTCTAAACGATTTTTATACAAAATGTTTTTTAAAAAATGCATTCTTGAAAAACATTTAAATTAAAATGTATTCCAAAGATAATGAATTTTTAATCTCAATTAACACCACTTCCAAATCTATCATTTAATACTATTATCCTTTCATTCTTCTTCCCATTTATGGCTTCTTCCACCCTTCCAAATATGCTTATCTTTTCTACCATTCTAACCGTAAACAAACACGTTCTCATAATTATAACCTCCCTATGGACTCATTAATTAATTAAACCACCAACCACTAATTATATGGATTTTTCATTTTTAATTTCAACCACCTTATAACTGATTAAAGCTTATGTTATGGGTAATTTCAGACCACACTGACAAACAAGGAGTTGGTAAGGACAATCAGGCAAAGGTAGGACCAAAAGTCTGACCCATACGAAGACTGGACCAAAGGGCCAGGCCAACATGGCCCGACCCATATGGTCGGCCCGCTCGCGCGGGTCGAGCTCGGTCACCTCCTTTCGACCTGTGATGTCCCGGATCGCCCCGGTTCCGCCTGGTTCATCCCGAAACACCTCTGAATTCTTAAAGACCCTAGGAGGACGAGGTCGGCCTCGACCCATTACCGAGGTCGACCCGGGCCAAAGGCCCAGAGATCATTTGAGGTCTGACATCGACGAAAACCATAAGGGGAAGTCTATAAAAAGGGAGACCGCACACGCATTCAGGTATGCACAAATCAGTCCCTAAATTTGGTTTACGTGTTTTTCGGTCAAGGCTAACTTAAGCATCAGAGTGTGTGTGGTCTACACCACACCGGTGTGCAACGTTTGCTCGTCTCGCAGGTCACGTCTTTCCCGCTCGTTTACAAATTCACTGTTGATCGTCACGTGGAGTGAAGAGTAAATTCCTAAGCGAAATTTGACAATCAACAGTTGGCACCGTCTGTGGGAAAGTTTCGTTGACAAGCAAACGTTGTGCACGACAAGTAAGCGCGGCAACAATGGAGCACGAAAATCAACCGATCACGGGCGAGCCGAATCCTCTAGTTCGACTCCAAGCCCAAGAGAACGAGATCGCAGTGATTAAGGGGAGGATGAACGAGATGAGGCAGAACTTGACTGAAATCCTTAGCCTGTTGAAGAAGCCCGAGTCTGTAAGGCGCGAGGAAGAGCGTTTACGTTGTTGGGTTTTATGCCCTAAAACTCGTAGATAGTAAATGAAACAAATTAATCGATCTCAATAAAGTGTTATTTGAGTAATTCAGTAATTTGGTTATTGAATAATCGAGTTTGCATTAATAAACCCTAAATCCAATAAACTAAGATCCAAGGTTGTTTAAATGAAACTTGGACTAGTATGTGGGGACATACGTGAAGGAATGGAATTCCAAATTTCGTTACAGCGGAAGCAATTGGACCGTTCGCAATCTAATTTCGTTTAACAAAATACCGGATACATTGGCAAAATTAAGAATTCATAATTCTACAATTTAAGGTTAAGCGAACTTACTATCGTGGGCGACTCTGAATTCAAAAATGCTTCTGGATTGTGTAGGGACCAAATGTGTGAATCTACCATTTGAACACCACCACAAGAACACCACCACAAGGGCTTCCCCGCTATCCTCTGAGATTGGGAACTTGGTTGTGGGACCACGATCTTGAGAGAGAATATTTTACAGAGAAGAACTTCTCTGTGTTTCTTGTTTTAGAGAAAACTCGAGAGGGAGAGTTCAGAGAGATATCTTCTGTAGAAATTAGTGTGAAGATTATGACCCCTCATGCATGTGTTATTCATGTGAGGGATGAGATCTAATCTCAACCGTCCACCTCATCATAAGGTTATTAATTAATTAATTAAAATTAATTAACTATATGCTAACCAATTAATCATACTAATTAATTAAGCATATTTACATTTAAATCATATTTAAATACAATGCCCTCACATAATATATAGTTTTAATTAAACTTAATTAAATCACATTTAATTAAATTAATTAAACCACACAATTAAATAATTCATAATTAATTAATTCTTCGATCAATTAAACATCACATATATTTAATTAATCAAACATTCGAATCATATTCAAATGTACATCTCTCTTATAACATATAGTTTTAATATAAATCATATTCACATTGAAATTAATCTATAGTTTTAATTTAATTAAATCACATTTAACTAAATTAAATTGAATAATTAATTAATTCAAAATTAATTAATTTTATAATTAATTAAACATCTACCATATTTAATTAATTACATATTAGAATCATATTCTAATATATATCTCTCATATGATATAATTTAATTAAATCACATTTAATTAAACTTTAATTAACTAATTCATAATTAATTAATTAATTTACTAATTAAATATCATATACTTAATTAGCTATATATTTGAACTCTTTCAAATATATTATTCTCTCAATTAATAAAGTTTAATCTCAAATTAAACTTTATATTATAATGTATCGCAATACATTATATTAATTGTATCTCATACAATTAACTTGTTTCCCAAGATGAATTTGAACTATTCAAATTCTTTCAAGATAAATTGTTCCCAATTACTCTTTATGAGCTAGCAGGGGGACCTAATGGACCTACAGATCAGAAGCTCCAATGATATGAGATTAACTGACTAAACTCATTAATCAAGTTAACCAATATTCATTAACTGTGGGTCACTCCACTAAAGACCCACAGTTGCACTCTTCTCACTGTAGAATATTCTGTGTACACGGATATTGACCAATAACGGTAAGTCAATCCTTCACTAGTGTTCGTAACTACAGCTGGGTCAAATTACCGTTTTACCCATGTGTTACCTCCGGCTCCTTAAGTACCAGTGCTCCTCTAATGAACAACCTATTTATGGTCCAACCAGTAAACAGAAAGTCCCTCTCGGGCCAATGAGAGGGCAGGATCCCTTTGTTCAAGACCCGGAGTCACCACTTAAGGGAACACTCATCTACTTCTCCTAGAAGCGGGAATGAGCGAATTCCATCTTGTGTTGTCATGTCCCCAGCCCCCCATTCGGTCTTGTCCCCAAGAAGGTAGGCTTATTGAGTCGGCGTGCAGGCCACTCTCACCCGTACTAATCAAAGGACAATCCCTCATGAGAAGGAGTTCATGACACACTCAGGATTAAGATTGAGTTACCTAGGTCATCCTATTGAAACAGTAACCTAACTAGTTAACGGTGTTACATCTAGTGGTTTACTATTTCGTGGTCCGGTCTTATGCAAACTCATTGCATAGGATACCCCCGCTCGCATGTCTCCTACATGGACGCCTTGGATCAATACGTCTGTATCGAATACAAAGAGGGTCGTATCACATAGTGTTACCAGGATAAGGTACCCAGCTTTATCCCTGTACTATAGACCTTTTAGGTTGTTACTTGAACACTGATCCCCGTATGTCCCCACATACTAGTTCAAGTTACATATCAACAACCTTGGATCTTAGTTTATTGGATTTGGGTCATATTGTGCAATTCTAGACTTAATATGACAATAACACTTTATTGCATAAACCTCAATAACACTTTACTGATACAAGTGTATAATTCGTTAATCATTCACTATCTACGAGTTTTAGGACATAAAACCCAACAATACGGGGATCAGTGTCGAAGTAACAACCTAAAAGGTCTATAGTATAAGGATAAGGTTGGGTACCTTATCCTGGTGACACTATGTGATACGACCCACCTTGTATTCGATACAGATGCAATGATCCCAAGCATCCTTGTAGTTGTTGGGTTTTATGCCCTAAAACTCGTAGATAGTAAATGAAACAAATTAATCGATCTCAATAAGTCGTTATTTGAGTGATTCAGTAATTTGGTTATTGAATAAATCAAGTTTGTATTAATAAACCCTAAATCCAATAAACTAAGATCCGAGGTTGTTTAAATGAAACTTGGACTAGTATGTAGGGACATACGGGGATCAGTGTCCAAGTAACAACCTAAATGGTCTATAGTATAGGAATAAGGCTGGGTACCTTATCCTGGTGACACTATGTGATACGGTCCACCTTGTATCCGATACAGATGCAATGATCCAAAGCATCCATGTAGGAGACATGCGGGTGGGGGTATCCTATGCAATGAGTTTGCATAAGACCGGACCGCGAAATAGTAACCACTAGATGTAACGCCGTTAACTAGTCTAGGTTTCTATTTCAATAGGATGACCTAGGTAACTCAATCTTAATCCTGTGTCTGTTATGAACTCCTTTTCAGGAGGGATTGTCCTTAGATTTGTATGGGTGAGAATGGTCTGCTCGCCGACTCAATATTCCTACCATATCAGGGGCAAGACCGAATAAGGGCTGGGAACATAACAGTACAAGATGGAATTCACTCCTTCCTCTATTGAGGCAAGTAGATGTGTGTTCCCTTAAGGGCTGATTCCAGGGCTTGAACAAAAGCGTGTTGTCCTCTCTTGGCCCGAGAGGAATTTCTGTTTAGTGGTTGGACCCTAAACAGGTTGTTCATTAGAGGGATCAGTGGTACTTAAGGATCCAGAGGTAACCCAGGGGTAAAACGGTAATTTGACCCAGCTGGTGTTATGAACACATGTGAATGATTGACTTACTGCAATTGGTCGATATCCGTGGACACAGAAATATTCTACAGTGAGAAGAGTGCAGCTGTGGGTCTTTAGTGGAGTGACCCACGGTTAACGAATGTTGATTGACTCGGTTAATGAGTTTAGCTGATCAATCTCGTATCGTTGGAGCTTCTGATCTGTAGGTCCATTAGGTCCACCTGCTAGCTCATAACGGGTTCTCAGATGATTTAGTCTTGATATTAAAGGGAATTAATATAATGTATGGAGATATATTATAGTATAAAGTTTAATTATAGAATTAAACTTTATAATTAATTTTGGATATGATTCAAAATTAATTAAAGAGAGAATTATGAATTTAATTAAATATGTGATATTTGATTAATTCATGAATTAATTAATTGGGAATTAATTAATTTAATTTAGTTTGGTTAAATGTGATTTAATCAAATTAATACTATAGTTTATATTAATGTACATTTTGATGCACATTAAAACTATAGGTTAAATGAGAGATAAAATTGAATGTGATTCAATTATAAAATTAATTAAATATTTGATATTTAATTAATGTGGATTCAATTGATGAGATTAATTGAATGGCCAATTTAATTCAATTGAATATGATTCAAATTAAATTAAATACCTTAGGTTATAATTGGTTTAATTAATATTGATTTAATTAAATTAATTATAATTATTTAATTAATTAAATGATAATTATTATTTAATTAATAGACGGCCTGGATCGCGTTGATTATGATCAACGGTAGAGATCAAGTAGGGAATAACTCCCTCCCCACTTATCGTAAAGTTGGGAGAAAGTTTCCACAACAGTCTCTCACTCTCTCATTTTCACGAAAAACAAAGAAAAGAACTCTCAAAATTCTCTCAAAAAATTCCAGCACTTCCTTGCTGTAATTTTCCCTTCCAAGACGATCTTTGGGTTCCCACAAGCCAATCTTGAGTCCCAAGAGTCATAGCGGGTGAATCGATTTGGTAGTGTTCTTGGAGCAAAAAGGCTATACGTGAATTTCAAGTTGGAGCATTGTGCTGAGGAGTTTGGCCACTACAATTCACGTAAGTTTCTTCAACTCTAAAGTGGTTTAGAGTAATTTTTTCAGCATGCTTAACATAGATCTAAATAGAAATCGTTTATGTTTTTATTTTTGCCCAACGTATCGGTATTCTAATTAGAAATTAAATCACAAACGGTGAAAACCGCTTCCGCTAGAGGATTCAATTCCTTCAGGAGACATGCGGGTGGGGGTATTCTATGCAATGAGTTTGCATAAGACCGGACCGCGAAATAGTAACCACTAGATGTAACGTCGTTAACTAGTTTAGGTTTCTATTTCAATAGGATGACCTAGGTAACTCAATCTCAATCCTAAGTCTGTTATGAACCCCTTTCAGGAGGGATTGTCCTTAGATTTGTATGGGTGAGAGTGGCCAGTTCGCCGACTCAACAATCCTACCATTTCAGGGACAAGACCGAATGGGGGTTGGGAACATAACAGTACAAGATGGAATTCACTCATTCCCTTATTGGGGTAAGTAGATGTGTGTTCCCTTAAGGGCTGATTTTAGGGCTTGAACAAAGGCGCGTCGTCCTCTCCTAGCCCGAGAGGAACTCCTGTTTAGTGGTTGGACCCTAAACAACTTGTTCATTAGAGGAATCAGTAGTACTTAAGGAACCAGAGGTAACCCAGGGGTAAAACGGTAATTTGACCTAGCTGGTGTTACGAACACACGTGAATGATTGACTTACTGCTTGGTCGATATCCATGGACACAGAAATATTCTACAGTGAGAAGAGTGCAGTTGTGGGTCTTTAGTGGAGTGACCCACAGTTAACCAATGTTGACTAAACTTGGTCAATGAGTTTGGCCAATTAGTCTCGTATCGTTGGAGCTTCTGATCTGTAGGTCCATTAGGTCCCACTGGTAGCTCATAAAGAGACTTGAGGCAATTAAGTATAAATTGTAAATTGAAAGTGTTCAATTTATTCGAGGAATCGTATAATGTATATTGATGCATTATAATATAAAGTTTATGAAACTTTATAATATAATTTTTTAATTAATTTCAAAAATTAATTCTTGGGAGAAAATATTTGAAAGAGTTCAAATAAATTTAATATGAATTGGATTCATATTAATTTTAATTTTAATAAAATCCCTAAGATTAAATATATGATATTTAATTGGGTAAATTAATTAATTATGAAATTAATTAATTATTTACTGAAATTAGAGATTTTTTCCTATTAGGAAAGAAAATATTTGAAAGAGTTCAAATAAATTTAATATGAATTGGATTCATATTAATTTTAATTTTAATAAAATCTCTAATATTAAATATATGATATTTAATTAGGAAAATTAATTAATTATTTATTAAAATTAGAGACATTTTCCTATTAGGAAAAGGTCTTCCTTTTCCACCTTTTCCTAAAAATGTCTTGGTCTTTACCTATAAATAGGACCCCTGAGGTGGGGTGAAAGGCATCTCATTCATTCTCCTCCTCTCAGAGAATTCCCTTCAAGGCTTCCTCCAGACTCCCACCAGTCTCCTGCCTCTAGAAGTCTCAGAGTCATATCGGTGTAGCCATAGTGGTGCACACTAGTTCGTGATTAATTCACATGCAGTTGGTGAATTTAATCTGAGTCGTCAACGAGAGTAAGTAATTTGTTACTTTATAAATTAGATTTAGATCTAATATTTTTGTATGCTTAGCCTTAATATATATTTAGAATAGTTCTAATATTATTGTCAATGTATTGGTATTTTAGATTAAACAAAATTAATTACGAATCGGTCCCAATCACTCTTCCGCTTTACGGAATCATGGAATTCCAATTCTTCAATTGGTATCAGAGTCGATCGTAGATCTAATTTTGTTTCACTAAAATTTGCATTGGCTATTGGTGGGATTGATTAATGCATAATGTATGTATGGTTTGCATTGAATTGTTTTGGTTAATTTTATGGCCATAGATTTTACTATTTTTTATGTGATTTGATCATGTAAGGGCCCGGTGTTTCGGGTATTTTATGTAAAATCGAGTCCTATGTAAGTCTGGGTCTAGAATAGGTTTTTATGAGATAAAAATCAGAGAAATTGCGACGTTGTCACGATTACAGCACGCGCTAGAAATTCGCAAACAGGACGGTTCAAGGCTGTTGGGCGGTCCGGTTCACGCAGTCTGGCTGGGCTGGGACCGATTTGGTCCGATTCAGCTGGAATTTGGCTCGGTTCGTGGTTTTTGCAGTTGGTTCGAAGTGGTTCGGATCGGTTCAGGCAGTCTAGACCAATATTTGGAGCTGCAGAAGGACTTTTAGGATAGAATTTAGCTATAATTATTGTAATTTATGCTTTATTTTAACCTAGGGGCCAAAATTAACCAGTTCAATTGCTATTTATTGGCTTTATGGATGTCATATAGCTTAAATTCCCACCATAGGTTAAGCAAGTTTTCATGCATATTTATGTTATAATTGTTATAATGTATGGTAATTATGCATGAATTTAAATTTCATGAGTTATTTAGTATAATTGTTACATTAAATATATGAAATTGGAAAAGTATGATGCATGACATTAATTAGATAAATATAATTGTTATATTTTATTAATGTAGCATGCATGCTTAGCATTATTTTCATGAGAATTAATATAATTAGTTATATTATGAATGAAAATAATCAATATATATCAATGCTTGTTTTCATGTATGATTTAATATAAAATGTTATATTAATTAAATGAAAATGGAATAGCATTGAGCATGACACTAATTAGATTAATATAAGAGTTATATTATATTAATGTCAAATTTCATGTAATTTAATTTCGTGGATGTTTAATTAATATAATCGATATTAATTAAATGAAATTGAAATTGCATGAAGGATGACACCACCTTAGATTAATATAATCGTTATATTATCGTTATTGGCGTCATAATAATATGGTGTTTAATAATTAGAATATGATTGTTATTTTTCCAACACCATAGAAGTATGTTATAGCTCTAATCATTAAAATTTTATAATAAGTTATAAAATTGATTAGAAACGGTCAACCTATAACAAAGAGTTGCATGCAAACATAGGACCTTAGGTTAAATTGAATTAATTTTAAAATGTTTAAAATTAATTAGACCTAAGCTCATTATAATTCTAATAGGATTAGAATTATTTTCTTACTTAGAATTAAAAATAGTTTTAATTGACTAAGTAGGAAAAACATTACTGTGATTATAAGGTAACTACACCGGTAAAGTTCTGTCTAAGGCTGGGGGTACTTAAGATGACGGTTTACGGAACACCTCCTACCTGGGAACTAACCCGGAATACCGGAGTTGAATTAATCATAGCTAAATGTTAGCATGCAATGTCAGTAGGTTTATTAAAAGAGTTTAATTCACCTAGATCTTTAGAGTAAAGATTTATCATAACTATTGGTTATAAGGGAACTCTACTGGTAAAGTTCTGTCTAAGGCTGGAGGTACTTAAGATGACGGTTTACGGAACACCTGCTACCTGGGAACTGAGCCGAAACTTGAGTTGAATTAACCATAGTTATATTAGCATGCAATGTCTCTAGGTTATTAAAAGTGTTTAATTCACCTAGACACTGTTGGGTTTTATGCCCTAAAACTCGTAGATAGTGAATGTAACCGTTGATCGGATATTAATGAAATAATATTGATATATTTTTCCATTAATTGTTATTAGTTATTTTATATTTGTCTTTGCCTAATAATAACCCTAATCCAATAAACTAGACATTCAAGGCTGTAATATGAGTCTTGAACTATATGTAGCGACATATGGGATCATTGTTCAAGAAACAGCCTAAAGGGTCTATAGTATAGGGATAAGACTAGGTGCCTTATCTTGGTAACACTATGGATACGACCCACTTTGTATTTGATACAAACGCTGCGATCCAACGCGTTCGTGTAGGAGACATGCGAGTGGGGGTATCCTATGCAATGAGTTTGCATAAGACCGGACCGCGAAATAGTAACCACTGGTTATAACACCGTTAACTAGTTGGTTTTCTATTTCACTAGGACGACCTAGACAACTTAGTCTTAATCCTGAGTTGATTATGGACTCCTGCTCATGAGAGATTGTCCTTTGATTTGTATGGGTGAGAGTGGCCAATACGCCGACTCAATAAGCCTACCACTTTGGGGACCATACCGAATGGGGAGCTGGGAATATAATCGTACAAGATGGAATTCACTCATTCCCGACTTTAGGGAAGCAGATGAGTGTTCCCTTAAGTGGTTACTCCGAGTCTTGAACAAAGGGCCCTACCCTCTCAATGGCACGAGAGGGTTTTCTGTTTGATGGTTGGACCACAAGCAGGTTGTTCATTAGAGGAGAATCGGTACTTAAGGAAATAGAGGTAATCCAGGGGTAAAACGGTAATTTGACCCAATTGGTGTTACGGACACTCGTGAAGGACTAACTAGTCGATATTGGTCTAGATCCGTGGACACAGAAAATATGTCTGCAGTGAGAAGAGTGTAACTGTGAGTCTATAGTGGAATGAACACACAGTTAACGAATATTGATTAATGTGGTTAATGAGTTTAACCAATTAATCTCACATCGTTGGAGCTTCTGATCTGCAGGTCCCTTAGGTCCCACTGGTAGCTCGTAAAGTAATTTGAGGCAACTAAGAAATAAAAGTAAATTGAAAATGTTTAATTTATTAAGGGAAACAAATATAATATATATTGATATATTATTATGAGAGAAATTAATATTTGAAAAGTTCAAATATAAATTTATGGAAGTTTTGAAAGAGTTCAAATAATGAATTAATTAATTTAAGGCCTAAAATGTGTTTGGGCAAAATTAATTAAATCTAGGCCGAGAATTAAATATGTGATATTTAATTGGTGGTTAATTAATTAGAGAATTCATTAACCGGGAATTAATCAATTATGGAAATAATTAATCACTTAAGGAAGTGACTAATCATTTATGGAAATGATCTAATCACTTATGGAAGTAATTAGTCATTTGTGGAAAAGATTAATCAATTATGGAATTGATTGATCATGATTGATTAATTAAGGAGTAAGATTGAATCAATTTTGGAAAAGATTGATTTAATTGAATATTTTATTCATGGTCCCTCTTCTATAAATAGAACAATAGACCTAATTGGTCATGACACTTGACACTCTTGAAAGACAAGATCTAGAATTCTCTCTAGCCTCCCTCTTAGAGAAAGACTCCCACAAATCTTTTGCTTCCTAGACTTAGAGACATACCGGTGTGACCTCTGTGGTTATTGTGTCAATCAAGAAGAAAATTCCAGCGATCAAGAGGCGAGGAGGCTGCTGCGTTTTCGTTCGTTGGACGTCGTTGGCGAAGAACGGTCAAGTCTACAACAAAGGTATGTGACGGTTCTTCCTCTTTTCTTTAGAAAAGCATGAAAATAAATTTAGATTTATTTTTAAGCATTTTTAAACTGAATTTCCAGAAACTTTAAAGTTGGTTTAAAGTTTGTTTGAGTTTTCGTAACGGTATTTTAATGTTAATTAATATACGGCGTAAGGTCCAATCGATGCGCTTCCGCTGCGTGGGGACTTTTATTCCCTTCAGACACATCAGAGAAAAGACCTATATATATAAAAGTTATATGCAGGCATACACTTAGATAGATTCACTTAGCCGAAATTTACCTAAGTAATAGACCCTATAATTATAAAAATACTTAGTGGGAGGAAATATATCAAAACAAAATTTTCATAGATCAAGTTTTGCTCTCACGTCCTCAAAAGTTCACAACGTGAGGTTCATGCTTGGCCTCGAGTCACCTTGGGAGTGACCCCCTACGGATGGTGTTTGCATGGATTAATATCAAGGTGAATGAGGGAGTATTTTATAGTAAGTGGGAGCAGGACACGTGTCAACGTATCCTACGGTTTCCTCCATTAGGTTGCACCGTGAGATGTCCATGATCTGCCTGCGAGTGCCTTAGGAGCGACCACCCTACGGAGGGCTTGATCATGGGAGTCGGAACAATGCAAACTCCAGAAATGGATAGGGTTTCTTAAGTCCATTTCCAACTTTGACTTTCCCTACGGTAGCATTGTTGGGGTCGACCTCTGAAATCTGAAAAATGAAGTGTCACACTTACGAGAAATTGTTAAGGTGTTAATAATTTCCTGACCGAAAAAACGGTAGCTAAGAACTATTGGAATATGAGTTATTCCAGGAATAGGGATTGACTGAGATTGTCTCAATTCAGAGGAGGAGTAACTGACTACCCTACGGTAGCTGTTGTTCTAAACCTCTGAAGCGTCGTTGCAAAATGAATGTTTATTCTATGGGTTGATCATTACTTTTGCTAAATTGATTGGATTAAATTAATAATATTATTTTGTGTAATGGGTTAATGCAACAATACTTATTTAGTTAATTTGTTTGTTCTATCAGCAATGAAACGTTCTTTGTATGCCTCAAATAACGCCAATTACAAAACTGGTATTTCTAATACAACTAAGAAAATGAACTTAAACACTAAATGCGTGGAATTGGTCTTAACTAAGGACGGTACTCAAGCCCATATGTCTAATTTATCCGAAATTGTTCATGATGAATATGACATAGACTGCTTAGCACATCTCAATGAAAATAAATTTGATTTATTGATCATTGAAACGTGTATAGTGGAAAATGATGATACACCCTGGATCCTTGATTCAGGTGCCACTCATCACGTATGCTCTTCCTTTGAGGGAATGAGCCCCTGGCAACAGTTAGATGTTGGGGAAATGACTCTTAGAGTTGGGACTGGGGAGCTCATTTCAGCTAAAGCAGTGGCGATATTAAAATGTTCTTCTCCAGAGAACGCTATATGTTATTAGATAACATATATATAGTTCCCAGAATAAAAAGAAATTTTATTTCTATTTCTTGTTTGCTAGAACAAGGGTATTCAGTGTCCTTTTCCGTGAATGAAGCTTTCATTACTAAAAGGGGTGCTGATATATGTTCTGCAAAAATGGAGAACAATTTGTATGTCTTAAGACCAATAGAGTCTAGGGCTATTTTGAACAATGAAATGTTTAAAACAGCTGAGACTCAACCAAAAAGGTAAAAAGTTTCTCAAAGTACCTATCTTTGGCACTTGAGACTTGGCCACATAAATCTCAATAGGATTGGGAGATTGGTTAAGAACGGACTTCTAAGCCAGTTAGAAGATGGTACTTTACCTCCATGTGAGTCATGTCTCGAAGGTAAGATGACCAAACGACCTTTTACTGGAAAAGGTTATCGTGCCAAGGAGCCCTTAGAACTCGTACATACGGATCGTGGTCCTATGAATGTAAGAGCTCGAGGAGGGTATGAATATTTCATCTCTTTTATAGATGATTATTCAAGGTATAGTTATTTATACCTAATGAGTCCTAAGTCTGAAGCCCTTGAAAAGTTCAAGGAGTACAGGACTGAAGTTGAGAACTTGTTAGGTAAGACCATTAAAACACTTTGATCTGATTGAGGTGGAGAGTATTTGGACTTAAAATTCCAAAACTATTTGATAGAACATGGAATATCGTCTCAACTCTCAGCACCAGGTACACCTCAGTAGAATGGTGTATCTGAAAGGAGAAACAGAACCTTGTTAGACATGGTTCGATCTATGATGAGTTATGCTCAGTTGCCTAGTTCTTTTTAGGGTTATGCAGTAGAGATTGCAGTTTATATTTTGAATGTTGTTCCCTCAAATAGTGTTTCTGAAACACCATTTGAGCTTTGGAAATACTCCCACTAGCCTCCCTCTTAGAGAAATACTCTCACAAGTCTTTTGCCTCCTAGACTTAGAGACATACTGGTGTAACCTCTGTGGTTATTGTGTCTTTAAAGAAGATTTTTCCAGCGAAGAAACACAAAGGAGGCTGCTGCGTTTTGTTCGTTGGAGCGTCGTTGGCGAAGAACGGTCAAGTCTACAACGAAGGTTTGTAACGGTTCTTCCCCTTTTCTTTTGAAAAGCATGAAAATAAATTTAGATTTATTTCTAGCATGTTTAAACCAATTTTCCAGCAACTTTAAAGTGTGTTTAAAGTTTTGTTTGAGTTTTTCGTAACGATATTTTAATGTTAATTAATATACGTCGTAAGGTCCAATCGATGCGCTTCCGCTGCGTGGAGACTTTTATTCCCTTCAATCGGCATCAGAGCCATCGCTGTCCCTATTAATTAATATTAAAAGTTGTGATAGGCTCTAATAGGTGGGATTTATGCATAATGTATGTTCGGTTTGCGTTGAACTGTTTAGATTAATTTTATGGCCATAGATTTTATTTTTATGTGATTTTGATCATGTAAGGCCCGGTGTTTCGGGTATTTTATGTAAAATCAAGTCCTATGTAAGTCCGGGTCTAGAATAGGTTTTTATGAGATGAAAATCGGATGAATCGTCGTTGAAATCGAGGCCAAAATCGAAGATTTGTTGCTGTTTCTGCCCATAATTTGCTTCCAGACGCAACAGCGTCGGGACGCTACTTCAACAGCGTCTCGACGCTGTCTCGATACCGCAGGCGCTCAGATAAAGAAAGCGCACAGCGTCGGGACGCTGTGTTGATAGCGTCTCGACGCTGTCACGATGGCGGCTCGTGTTAGGGCTTCAATAGGCGCGGTTTAAGCTGGTGGGGGGTCTGGTTCGGACCGGTTCGGCTGGGCTGGGACCTATTTTGTCCGGTTCAGCCAATTTTTGGCATGGTTCGTGATTTTGGAGGCCAGTTCGAGGTGGTTCGAGGCGGTTCGTGCTGTCTAGACCAACTTTTGGAGCTACACAAGGATTTTTAGGATAGAATTTAGCTAAAATTATTGTAATTTAATGCTTTATTTTATCCTAGGGGCAAAAATTAACCTGTTCAATTGCTATTTATATGCTTTATGGATGTCATATAGAATATTTAATCCCACCTTAGGTTATAAACATGCTCATGCATTTTTTATATATTATAAATTGTTATAATGTATGTTTAAATGCATGGAATTGTTTTCATATTTTTAATATAAGTGTTATTAATTATATGAAAAATTGGAAAGCATGAAGCATGTCATTACTTAAATTAAATATAAATAGTTATGTTTATTGTGATGAATGAAGCATGCTTGATTGATTTTCTTGATTGGCTTATAATTGTTATATTAAAAGAAAATCAATATTGCATGAAGCATGAAACATCCATAGTTAATAATATAATTGTTATATTATTCATGCAATTAGTGTGGTTTAATTATTTAATTTGAATGAGATTGTTGAATGAATTAAACCCTAGATTTTTTATTATAGGATTAATCATTAAAATTTGAAATAGTTCTTTAATATTAATGATTAGAAATCGTCAATCTATAATCAAGATTTGCATGCAAACATAAGATCATAGGATAAATTGGATTAATTTTAAATTGAGGAGCAAAATATCAAGCATGCAGGAAAAATGCTCGGCCGCACGCCAAGGTCGAGGCCGAGCATTCTAACCCTAAGGACGACTGTGAGGGCTTGCAGTGAGGCTCGACTGGCTCGACTTGCACAATCAAAATATCAAAAGCAGCAAAGAAATGTTCAAATAGAAAGTGAGTCCGCACATAAGCCCGACTAGGGAGCAAGCAAATAGCATGAGGAAGCTGGTCGGCCTTATGCCAAGGCCGAGGCCGACCACCTAGAGGCCAAGTACAAAATTCAACCACGAAAGCCCAGGTATGAAGTTAGTTTATCCTTACTAAAAAAAAAATGTATGTCCAAGACATTGAATACATATTTTGAGTGGGGGGTTGGGAATAAGGACAAACCAAGTCCATCATAATCATAGTCCAAGTTTTGGGCTTATTTACTTTCATTTTGTATAGCACATGTCCATAGTTTTTCCCTATGGTACAATGCAGACGCTTGCGAATTTAATAAAGTTCTTTATACTGTGTTTTTGTCAAGCATTTTTCCATAGGATGTTGTGCATGTGGCCAGACGAGAATGATTCTTGCAGAGGCCAAACTTCCGTACTTTCCCTTGGAAATAGACTAAACTCTTGCAGAGAGGTTGACACATGCCCTCAACCTTCCCAAGTTTCCCCAGAAGAGTGTACGCACCCCTGGGATGAACACATCACTTGAAGAGAGGCTCGGGTATTTCCTCGACCTCCCTACGTTTTCCCCGACTGAGTGTACGCACCCTTGGGATGGATGCAACAGAGCAAATTAGCAAGCAAAACAGAACAAATGCTCGGCCTCATGCCAAGGCCGAGGCCGAGCATCCCAGCTCCGAAGCCAACCCTCAGGCACGCATTCAAAGCAGCGTGAGTGGTTCGAGTTCTCAGTCACTTCACTTTTTAGCACAACCGAAGCGCTCAAAGCCGCAAGGAGATGCTTAAGGTAGGGCCAGACAAATCTACACACAAGCCAAACCGTGGAACGAGCAAGCAAACAGCACAGGGGAAAATTGGTCAGCCTCATGCTAAGGCTGAGGCCGACCATTCACCTTCAAAAGGCCAGAGGGCTAAGTGTTGAGTTAACAGGGGCCAGAGGCCAAGGCCGATCCTAGCCTCCTCCCTCATTTTTCTTTTGCAGAAATTAACTTTTCAATGCAGGATCGTGAAGTCTTCTTTTTTTTTTTTCTATTGTTAATTATGGATAAGCCTTGGATTTGGAACGAAGCACTCCGAATGACCAAGTACGGGGGTCTTGATGTGCTCGGCCTCTTTCCGGGGCCGAGACCGACCAAAGAAGCCCTCTAGCTACTTTTGTAACCTCTCTCTCTTCTCATTTCCATTTCACCTAACCTCTATTTAGGGAGTTTCTACTTTGTCTAGTTTATTTTATCTTGCAGGATAAAACAAAGAGCTGACAAGGACAATCGGACAAAGGTAGGACCAGAAGTCCGACCCATAGGAAGACCGGACCAAAGGGTCGGGCCAACATGGCCCGACCCATATGGTTGGCCTCGGCAAAAGGTCGAGGCCGACCATTCAGCCTGCTCGCGCGGGCCGAGCTCGGTCACCTCCTTTCGCCTCGGATCGTCCCGGTTCCGCCTGGTTCATCCCGAAACACCTCCAAATTCTTAAAGACCCTAGGAGGATGAGGTCGACCCGAGCCAAAGGCCCAGAGATCATTTGAGGTCTGGCATCGACGAAAACCCCTAAGGGGAAGTCTATAAAAAGGGAGACCGCACACGAATTCAGGTATGCACAAATCAGTCCCTAAATTCGGTTTACGTGTTTTCCGGCCAAGGCTAACTTAAGCATCTGAGTGTGTGTGGTCTACACCACACCGGTGTGCAGCGTTTGCTCGTCTCGCAGGTCACGTCTTTTCCGCTTGTTTACAAATTCACTGTTGATCGACACGTGGAGTGAAGGGCAAATTCCTAAGCGAAATTTGACCATCAACAACTTATATCCTTAACTAAGAGATTAGATATTCGAATCTTTGCTAAAATATTACCACCATCCTAAGTATAGTTAGTAAGAAACTAAAAAGAAAAAGGCATATGACGTGTCAATCATGTAAATTAAGAATGGAATTTATAGCCTCTTAGTAATGGGCCGAATTTTAGAACCCATGTTGGTGTTTGATTCAGGACTTTGAGATCGTATTAAGTTGGGCTGGTATTACCTTTAAAGTCCGACCCATTAATATCTGTAATTAGACTAGGCCCATAGCGTTGATGGATCCCAGGCCCAATGGAATGGACCTTTGGGGCCATGCGGAAGAAGCTCCAACACGTAGCAGGTCTCTGCTTTAAGTAGCAAGAAGTGAAAAACAGACGCAGAGCATTCCTGAGGGTTGAAATTCTGCCTCAACTAAAAAAGAGAGCCGTTGTTAAAAAATAAACGTTAGAAATTTAAAATTACAAGGTTTCAAATTTCAAATTTCAAATTTGTATATATATATATTAATATAATGTAACTGAGCCACTTAAAGTTTTGATCTCAACTAATCCACTTAAACTTTTATAGTGGTATTAGATTTGGAAGCGATGTTGAGTTCGAATCTCTGTAATATCTTTTGAGTTGTTTGAATGCGATGAGATGATGAGTTAGTTTGATAGGGAGTGAGGGAGATGGGTAGTTAAATTTCACACAAAAGCAAGAAGAAAATAGAGAAGAACATCTCAAATATGTAGGAGAAAACCCTATGCTTTTATATATGAGAGATGATGAAGAAATCAGCCATATATAAAGGCCTGGGGAGAAAAACTCCTACAAAAAACAATGAAAAAATCATTTTCTTTCTCTGGAAGATTCTACCCTAACAAACTCTGCTTGAATCGCATACTCAGCACCCAACGAAGATGATGCCCTAATAACAGATATCAGACAAAAGAATAAAGGAACGTTGGGAATGAGAAAATGGGCTAATACACAGGCCCAATGTTACATAACAAGAATAATAAAAGGAATGGGCTTTAGTGGGCTATTCTAACACCCCCCTCAAGCCAATGGTAGTGGCATCACGAACATTGAGCTTGTATTTGAGCCTGTTAAAATTGACAGCAGACAAAGGTTTTGTGAGAATATCAGCCACTTGTTCTGTTGAAGGAAGGTGTTGAATTAGAATCCTTTTGTTTTGAACTAAATCTCGAACAAAGTAAATGTCCAGCTCCACATGCTTTGTTTTGGAGTGCATAATAGGATTGGCACTTAAGTGGACAGCCCCTAAATTGTCACACCAAATAACAGGAGGTTTAGGTAAACAAATATGTAAATCGTTAAAAAGAGAGCGTAACCAAACCAGTTCAGCCGCGACAGTTGCCAAGCCTCGATACTCTGCTTCTGTGCTAGAACGAGATATAATAGTTTGCTTCTTGGAACCCCAAGTTATCAAATTTCCACCAAAATATACACAGAAACCAGTGGTGGATTTTCGGTCATCCGGATCAGATGCCCAATCGGCATCAGCAAAGCCAACCAAAGAAAGATCATGAGGACAATGTAATAGCAAACCATTATTAAGAGTACCTTTCAGATACCGCAATATTCTTTTGACTAACTGCCAATGAATCTCTTTTGGAGAATGCATGAACTGACAAGCCTTATTGACACTATAAGAAATTTCCGGCCTCGTTATGGTAACATATTGTAGTGCACCAACGATACTTCTATATAAAAAATGATCGGAATAATTTTCACCCATATAAGCTGAAGGGATAGAGTTACTAACCATTGGCGTGGCAATTGAGTTTGCATTGTTCATTTTTGCTCGAGCAAGGACATCAGAGACGTAGGAGGATTAAGATAAAAACATGCCCCCAGTGGCCGGATATGAAACTTCGATGCCAAGAAAGTAATTTAGCTTGCCTAAGTCCTTTAAGGAGAACTGAGCATTAAGAGACTTAACCAGAGCATCAATATCATAAGAGGAGCTTCCCAATATAATTATGTCATCCACATAAATTAAGATGTAACAACACGAAGTGGCAGAATGATGTGTTAAGAGAGATGAATCAGCCTTGGAGGTTTTAAACCCAAGAGTTTTAAGAAAGAGACTCAGACGATCATACCATGCACGTGGGGCTTGCTTCAAGCCATAAAGAGCCTTCCGAAGTTTGCAAACCATGCCCTGATTTCCTGCAACTTTAAATCCACTAGGTTGTTCCATAAACACTGTTTCTGTTAGAGTACCATGTAAAAAAGCATTATTAACATCTATTTGCCGAATGGACCAACCAAACTTTAAAGCCAAAGATAATAAGACCCGAATAGTTATAGGTTTGACTACAGGGCTGAAAGTTTCTGTATAATCAAGATCTGCTGTTTGGTGAAAGCCCTTGGCGACAAGCCGAGCTTTATATCGCGATATTGCCCCCATCAGAGTTTCTTTTAATTCGGAAAATCCACTTACATCCAACAATCTTTTTATTGGTAGGAGAAGGAACAACATCCCACGTATGATTTTTCATTAATGCATCATATTCATCTTGCATGGCTTTACGCCAGTGAGGACATTTGAGAGCCTCTTTCACATTTGGAGGTTCACAATCCACATAGGAATTAACCTCAGACACGTAAATTTTGGGTTTGAATATCCCACTTTTGGCACGAGTCACCATTGGATGATTGTTGCCAATAGGTGCTACTGGAGTGGGAGTTGAAGAAGGAGATTGATCATCGACTAGAGAAGGAGACCTTTGGGGTGAGGAATCATTATCAGTAGACATAGGAGCAGGAGTGTCCACACTTGGAGTAGCACAGGTTGGAATTGTGGATGTGGTTTCGGTGGGATGGGAGATAATCGGAGGATGAGACATAAGTATGGAAGGTGAAGAAGAGGCAGGTAATTGGTTTTGTTGAAGGCTAAAGGGAAAGTTTGACTCATTAAATAGGACATGTCTAGAAATATAAAACTGTCCGGATGAGTTTAAGCATTTATAGCCTTTGTGTGATGGACTGTAACCAAGAAAGGTACAAGGAATTGATCTATAGGAAAGCTTATGATTGTTATAGGGTCTTAAACAAGGAAAGTATAGACAACCGAAGGTTCTAAAGGTGGAATAATCAGGTTTAGTCTTAAAAAGCTTTTCCAAGGGACTAACATGATGGAGAATAGTAGTTGGCAATCTATTAATGAGATATACAGCAGTGGAAAAGGCTTCATCCCAAAAATGTAATGGCATTGATGCTTGAGATAGGAGAGATAATCCAATGTCTACTATATGTCTGTGTTTGCGTTCAACAATCCCATTTTGTTGGGATGTATAGGGACAGGAGATTCTATGAGTTATGCCATTGATTGTAAGAAAATTTTTAAAAGCCTGAAACTCTCCTCCACCATCCGACTGAAACCTAATTATAGGGACACCAAGTAATTTTTCAACCAGAGTTTTAAACTTAATAAAGGCAGAAAGGGCATCAGATTTCGATTTTAAGAAGTAAACCCAAGTGTAACGACTATAAACATCGACAAAACTGATATAGTATCTATAGCCATTCCTAGATGGTATATAAGCTGGGCCCCAAAGATCAGAGACAACTAATTGTAAAGGTCCATTATATTCAGTACTAGAAACATTGAAGGGAAGATTGTGATGTTTTCCCATAGCACAGGCATTACAAAAATGAAATTCATTATTTATAGACAAGCTTGGCTTATACATCCGTAAGACATTTTTGACAATAGAAAGAGAGGGATGGCCAAGGCGGCGATGCCATAAGTCTAGATTAGAACAAGGTAAACTATGAGAAGTAGAAACACAGGAATGGGAGGACAGAGTTGAGGTAAGAGCTTGAGCTGCTGTAGTATCTCGATGCTTTGAAATATGAGATAGATTGAAACTATATAAGCCATCACGGAGAGTCCCTTGGAGCAGCACTTGGCCAGACACTTGATCCTTCACATAGCAAAGAGTAGGATGAAACTCAAAAAAGACTCCATTATCACGGGCAAACTGGCTAACACTAATTAAGTTTTTGGTAATTGAAGGAACATGTAATAGATTATTTAGATAAAAAAACACGACTAGAGCAGGTGGGAGAGTTAAAAGATGAGAAACCGAGGTGAAGAATGGGCAAACCTGCTCCATTGCCTACATAGACTTGATTCCCTCCCCCATATTCAGATCCAACAGACATGTTATTAAAGCTGTGAGTGAGGTGGTTTGTCGCACCAGAATCGGGATACCAGTTGGTATCGTGATTTAAATCAGGAGTTGTCACCATTGCAGCCATCTGAGGAAATGGAGCAGATCTGTTAAAAGGACTGAAATTAGTATTGTACGAACCTGGAGCATTTTGAGACGATTGAGGGGCATATCGAAAGTAGCACTTGGGAGCCGAGTGGCCAAACTTGTTGCATAATTGACATTGAACCTTGTTTCTGTTGTTCCAAGGTCCACCACGACCACCACGATTAGAGTAAGAACCTCCACGGCCACCGCGACCTCCTCTGTTACTGTAATTATTGGACTGAGAAAACTGAGAATTGTTAGATTTAGGAGTTTCAGGTTCAGTCGATTTGACCGTTAGATTTACCGAAGGAACCGATCCCTCAGGTTGTGTGAGCTTGCTTTCGATTCTATTCTCCTGAGTGAGGAGAAGAGACATTACCTCTTGTACAGATTGAGGTCCAGCCTTAGCCGAAATAACAGACACCATGGACTCATATTCAGACCCAAGCCCAGCAAGTATAAAGAGAATATGATCTTCTATGTCAACAGGTTTACCCACAGCAGCTAAAGCATCAATGTATTGTTGAATTTTTGCAAAATAATCCTTCAAGGACATACCTCCTTTTTTAATGGTCTGAAGTTTCGTCTTGATTTTCATCATCTGAGCAAGGTTCCGAGTTGTAAAAATTTGATGCAAACACGTCCAGATTTCTTTAGCTGAAGTGCAGTTTATCATCTGATGCAGAATTTCTTCGGTCATGGAACCAACGAGCCATGACGAAATTAACTTGTCTTGCCTCTTCCACTGCGTGTAAACCGGATTGGGGGTTTTCACTGTTGTCGTTGTGTCCGTTGTTGTTTCGCCTGAGGATATCACGGTCGTGGTTTCAATAAATTTCGCTGGCGGGTCATCTTCAAGATGTGATTCAAGATCATAGCCTTCTAAAGCTATGAGAATCTGAAATTTCCACAGCAAAAAATTATCATCAGTCAACTTCACAATTGAAATTTTGTTACCAGGACTAAATGCATGAGCAGATGAAGTGGTAGAATCTTCCGTTGCTCCGCTGAGAACACTCTGAGAAGTCGACATTTTGAGCCAGAATCAAAAAAAAAAAAAAAAAAAAAATCAATAGCTTAGTCGCTTGACGAAGCTCTGATACCAAGTTAAATTTCACACAAAAGCAAGAAGAAAATAGAGAAGAACATCTCAAATATGCAGGAGAAAACCCTATGCTTTTATATATGAGAGATGATGAAGAAATCAGCCATATATAAAGGCCTGGGGGAGAAAAACTCCTAAAAAAAACAATGAAAAAATCATTTTCTTTCTCTGGAAGATTCTACCCTAACAAACTCTGCTTGAATCGCATACTCAGCACCCAACGAAGATGATGCCCTAATAACAGATATCAGACAAAAGAATAAAGGAACGTTGGGAATGAGAAAATGGGCTAATACACAGGCCCAATGTTACATAACAAGAATAATAAAAGGAATGGGCTTTAGTGGGCTATTCTAACATGGGTTATGAGAAAGGAGTGTGAAAGTGAAGAAGAAGAATAGTTTGAAAGGGCAACGGGAGAAAGACGGCATTTATGGAGGGGAATTGGATTGGGCCAATTAATAATTAAAATTTTGGAATAATAATAATAATAATAATAATAATACAATTACAAGCTAAGTTAAGGGGTAAGACCGGCATTAATGAATTTAAAGCTCAATAAACACACAGAAATGAATTAGATCAAATGCCTGCCTTTTCTTTTATGATTGAATTGATATTAAAAAAAGAAAAAAAAAGTCAACTAATGAAAAATGATTGGGATTTTAGGGTAAAATGGTTGCATGTTGTGAGATGCAGAAACAAAGAAACAACAGTCTTTCATTTCAATTTTGTTTTGTAAATAAATTCCAAACCACATACTGTCCCAAAGCAACGCGTTTTCTTCCAAGCACTTTTGGGTTTTGCAGCCATTCTTGAATTTCCACTATTTCAACCTGATTTTATATATATATAAACACATTATATCAATTATTATCTCAAAAATTCATGGTTTGATCTCCATCTTGCAATGGTTGAACTAAAAGAAAAAGACGGGATGAGAAGAGAGAAAGAGATAGAGAAAAATAGGGGTTATTCGTTTTTTTTTTTTTTTTTTTTTTTGACAATTGGGTTATTCGTATTTAATTATAAAGTAAAATTAAAATTTGGTCCATATGATGGTGATATTAGGAGTCAAGGTTTTTAGGAACCGACCTATTTGACCATCCACTAAAAGTATGGTCCCCATTTCTTTAATGTTTATTACACCTTTTCCCTTACTTCTCTCTCTCTCTCTTCCTATACAATCTTCTTCTCCATATCACTTTCCAATTCCCTTCTTCCATCATTCCAACATTCCATTCATTCATATATATATATATATATATAATTCACACCTTCACTCAATCTAGGTTTAATTAGTTAAACTTAGTAAAACATACGCTCTTGATTAGGTGATCAGAGATTTGAATCTCCTCATAAGTTTGTGATCAAAAAAATGAAAAGAAAATCCCAAATGAATCTCCTCTTAGTATTTGATAAGAAGGGTACAAACAAATAATGGGCTAGCTCTAGGTTTAGGAATTAGGAGTGTATTTTTGACACAATTAAACATAGACTAAATGAACGATTATGAATTATAGGTCTAGCCACCTAAACAAATGGCAGTTATGTGTATTAATTAAGCACACCTTTTGAAAGTGAATAAATATTATTTATTAACAACCCTATTTCAATTAGAGCTTGTTGGGATGAGAATTGAAGGTTATAAACACATCATTTTCATAATTCAAAATTTGAACAAAATTATATTGCATTCGTTGAGTCAAAATTGATAGTTTTGTTAAGCAAACAATTTGCACCACAACTCAAACTAAGAAAACTATCCATATCCATATGGAAGAGATAGAGACAATACACATCGAAATAATCAAATAAAGAAAACCTCTTCTTTTTTTTTTATTATTGAGTGAGACAATTTTGAGTGATGGGTATGAGAATTTCTTTTCTCCTTTTTTTTTTTTTTTTGTTTAAAGAAATTATTCTCTTATATTCTTTTAACTTCAAAAAGATATGACACAACCCAAATGAAACAGTGAACTTCTACTAATTAATTTTATTGTGTGAGAATTCTTCTCTTATTTTTGGTATTTTAAAATCATGCCTATGTTGATGTGGAGGAAGAATATTTTGGTATGGTGACCCTTCAAAATCTCAAACCGATCAGAAAGAGTTATTTTTTGTAAAGAGAAAAAGAAATGATGGGAGATCGAATAATAAAAAGGATAAATAATGAACATATTAGTGCTATATATTCATCAAATGAAAATGATTGATGGATGGGTATAGATGAAAAGAAAAAGGGTTCGATATTATGTTTATTTTCACACCTTACTAAATTATATATTATTTTATATAATAAACTTTCCATCCTTCTTAAATGTTAATGATATGATAAACAAAAAGTAACATAGAAACATTCGGAGTAAAATATACTTTTTTGGTAGAATTTGGACTTAATTTTTATTTGATCCTCGGGTTTTCAAAAATAACATTTTTTTCATTGAAATTTGAATTTAATTTCTATTAGTTGGTATTTGAGATTTCAAAAGTGACATATTACATTCTTGAGATTCAAAATCAGTTCTGAAAGTTTGAAATTAGTTTCTAAATAGTTCAATGAATAAAATTGACTATCTAGTTAATATCTAAAGAGATAATGACAAGGTAGTTAACATAAAATGACTAAACTTTACCAATATTAGTTAGGAATCAACTAGAAATCAAATTCAAATATCATCAAACATGCCACTTTTGAAACTTGGACAACTAAATAGAAACAAATTCAAATCTCGAGAATTTAAAAAATTGGAGGACTAAATTGTAAATAGAAATTAAAATTAAAATCCCAAACATTTTGGTATTTATTGTTATGGGTTATGGGTGTGAGAAAGAAAAGAAAGGGCGTAGGGTTGAGTGAGATGCAATGATGAGGCAATAAGAGTGAAAGGAATCCTTTTCCTTTGGGGGTTTTAAAATGGGTTTTGGGCAGAGACGTGCACGCAAACCTATGCTGATTGTCCTCATTGTCCTCCCTTCCAAATACCATTTTCTTTTCTCCATTTCTCCTCAAAACGCGTTTTACTTTTTTACATTCATTACCCTACCTTCTTTTTACCCTCATCATTTCGGTTCAATTACAACTTTAGTCCCCTAGCTTTTAGTGTTATATTAATTTTGTTTCTTGTTAAATACATTTTTAAAATTTTTAATTTTGTATTCAATAAGTTTCTGAACTTTAAAAAGTGTTCAATAAGTTCTTAAACTTTCACTTTTGTGTCGAATAGGTCCCTCAATATTCAATTTTGTGTCTAATAAGTCTTTGACCTATTTGAGATTTTTTAAAATTGACAAGCTTATTAAAGACGAAATTGTAAGTTTAAGATCTCAATAGACATAAATTCAATTTTATATCTAATAGATTGGGTAGTCCTTGAAATCTTAAATATATCAAGGAACTATTAGACATTTTTTAAATCCAATGATCTATTAGACACTTTTTAAAGTTCAGAGATTGAATGTACACAATCCTGAAAGTCCAAGGACTAAACTTGTAATTTAACATATAATTTCATTCATGTATTTTCTTTTTTAAAAGAAAAAATATATTTTTTTTTTTCATTTAATTACATGTGTGATGCCGGAGCAAAAGAATAAAATAGTGAATATCGTTTCAAAATAAGAGAAATTATGTGACAATATGGTTAAAGAGAATGCTAACAAAAAAAGGGATGATAATTATTTGTATTAACAAAGTTCGCATGTTTATTTTATGTGATTTTGTTGGAATTTATTAACGAATAATTTTCAAGTTCAATTTCATGGCATAATTAGAGATATCTATAGTGGTTGTGTAGCTATGGATAATTATAGTTTTTTTAGTTCATCAACATTTGGGGTGAAAAGATTCGAACATCTGACCTCTTGGTCAAGGATGTTTGTCAATTATTGTTGAGTTATGCTCACTCTAACTATAGATAATTATAGTTATGGCCCGACTAAAAGGGAGTTAATAGCTAGCCACAAATCCTATAAGAAATTAAAACTTTTATTAATCTTGGGTCTTAATTTTACCCCTTATTCAAGTTTATGATTTGATTGAATGGAATTGAAAGTTTGATGTGAAATATTTAAAAAAAAAAAAAAGAAATAAGAAAGTTTGATGTTAAAATTGAATTAATTAGCCGTGCAATATAATAGGTAAAGCATCAATTTTCTCTAATTTATTATATGTATTATTAGACTAATTATTACATGGATTAACATTGTTGACTTTGACTTACTCTCATGTTGGTGATGCTTTCATCACGCTTCAAGAAATTATGGAGTTTGTTTAAGAACCGGTTTTAATATTTTTCAAAAAAAAAAAAAAAAAACCGGTTTTAATAATTTTTTTATTCTTTAGAACGAAAACAATTATTTATAAAACATGTATGAATAAGTACTTTAAAAAAAATGTAAGTGACTATTTCTTCTTTCAAAATCACGAATTCATTAGAGGTAATCTCAATGTTTAAAGCTAGTGTTAAAAATAAAAGTAAAAGTAAGTCAATAATTTTTTTTAAACAAATCCATAATAATTAAAAGAAAACAATAGCTTTAATATTGAAGCGATATATCACTATCAATTTCCATCCGGATTAGCATTATTTTAATTTAAAATAGCAAGCAAATATCAATTACAAATTTACAATTGAAAAAAAAAAATTGTTAAGCTTGCGAATGGCGCAATCACCGGGTTTTTTTTTTTTTTTTTTAAATTTAATTTTTTATTTTTAGAATTAAAAAAATATATATATTATTACAATTATTAAAAAAAATGGTAAGCTTGCGAATGGCGCAATCACCGGTTTGTAACCCTACTTTTTACCATTATTAAATAATATATGTTTTAAAAAAATAAGTTCTCCATCACTTTCATACTCATTCATCAAACATTTAAAAGTGACAGTAACTTAAATCAATCTAATTAATAAATAAATTTGGATTCAACAATATATATTATTACCGTCAACATCCATAATGGGAAGCAAATATTTATAAATGTTTTAAAAATTATCTTAATCAAACCGCCGATAAACGTAACGTTATTAGTAGATGGTGAATTAATAAGGTTGTTATATATATATGTATTATTTTTTGGTCAAAGGTAAATGAGAATGAAGACCTAAAGTCTAGAGAGAGAGAGAGAGACAATTGGATGGATTAAGCATAATATATAGAGAGAAGGGATAAAGTCTAAAAAGTTGATGGGAAAAACTGTGGATCCCACGTATGAAAGGAATATATATATACGTGTATATTTATTATTTAAATTGCAAGGGCTTTTTTTTTTTTTTATTATTTTTTAATTTTTATTTCTCCATCATTAAAAAGAAAAGAAAAAAAATGCAGCATATGAAATGAAAAGGCAGGTAGTTTCGTAGAAACTTCTTTCTCTGTAAAGAATAAATATCAAAGTAAAACCGTCATGAGTGATTGAAGAAAGATGCATTATATGAAAGGAGTTTGTTAATTTATTGCCTTTTTGTTTGTATTTAAAGTCACTATCTGAATAATTAATACCAATCTTATCTCAACTTTCATGCCTTACAAAAGTTCCCAACACACTTTATAATAATTTTTACATCAAATATTCCTCCACTCAGTAAACAGTAAAAATCCATGCATTTAAAACATTTTTTTTTACAATATATATAGGCTTTTGTATTTGTGAATTATTAAATTCTCTCAATATATAGTTCTTTTTAGGTCATTCTCTCCGTATATAGTTGAATTGAGCACTCTCATTATAATCCTGCATAAATCTATATTATAAAATATAAACTTATGCTTTTAGATCTTGTGCAATAGTAAAATATCTTGAAGTAGAACTTATTCTTTTCTTGTTTTATTTTGAAATAAAAATATTAAAAATGTGTTAAAATGTTAAACTTATCTTGATGTCGTATAGTTGAATAGATTAGAATGAAAAAAGTTAGGCAGGTAGAGTCAAAGAATTCCTATAACAACCCATTTGACGAAAAAAAATGGGCAAAAGTTGAATGGGACCAGATATCGATCTATATAAAGACGGGTTGTAAGTAGACTTAGCTGCTGACTAATTAGATCGAGAATATGAGGATTACGAGGCTTGGAAGGCAGGGGATGGACACAATGGGGAAAGAGGTCCCGTAGCAGCTGGTTTTTGAGTTGACTGATGTGCTTCAACAAATCACTATTATTCAAACCTTTGACTTCTCACACCTTTGACCGCTGCCTTTCAGACTGCCTTGATCCCTCATACCACGACATCTTGGACCGCCTTCCCCATACCCCTTTCATTAAATTATCTTTTTTATATATATATATAAATAAAAACATGGGCCCCACTCTGGTTTTTACCCTTTTTTTGTGGGTTTCCCGATCTAGTCGGTGTCCTGTCCTTTTTTCATGCTAAGAACCACGCTACAGTTTGGGGCCGTGGATAACACGTGGATTTTGAGGGAGAAATATAGCGCGTGCATCTCACGAGGAGGCCTTTGCGAGTGGGGTTGATTGATGTGAAAGGAATAAAGGCGTTGAGATCAAATTACCGTGCCTTTTAATATTTGGTCAATACGTGAATTTGCTTTCAAACTTGCATTTTCGAATATCGTGGTATGGTACCTTTTTTTTTTATTAAAAATAAATAAATAAATAAATAAGACCCATTCAAAGTCAACCTACTAGATTTTTTTTTTTTTTTTTTTTTTTATATAAATTGGGTTATTTATTGATAAATATATGATTGGAGGAAATGGAATTTGATTTTAGTGAATTGAAATAAATAAAGTTGGAAACTGAGAGCGGGGCAACCATTTTTGTGAAAAAATGTGGATGTTTGGGTAGGAAGAAGTAAGAAGCAGACAATAATGTATTTTTGTTTATGGTGCAAATGGGTTTTTGGCTGACAATACTGACCCTCCTTGCGTGCTGCAATCTGAATCTCAAATTCTCAGTCATCTTATTCACACCTTCTATTATGTAAAGTTTCCTTTCTTATTTATCGTATAGATATTAGGGATGCAAGCTTAGGTCTCACGTCGGTTAAAAAGTAGAAAAAAATTTGTGGCATACTAGATCTAAAGTGAACAACATCGTATCATTGTAAAAATATAGAGAGAAACATTTTCTATTTAATTGTTAATTTTGAATGTCAATCTTCTTTTTTTTTTTCACAAATAGTGTTGAAAATAGTGGCATGTTTATGTCCTTTGCTATTAAATAATCATTCTGAGTGAACTTTATATCTTTGGTTAGTTTTTAAAATAAAAAAAAAAAAATCTTTGGTTAGAAAAGCTACACTCTTTTCTAATAATATATTTTAAGAAATAATGGGAAAGCAAAATTATAAACTATTATCAGGAGACAAAATCAAAAGAAAAAAGATACTATTTATGCATAACGTTCCAAAAGGTAACACTATTTTTGAAGCTCTCTTTTTTTCTTAGGTGATGCAAATAAATAAAGACATAGGATTAGGATTAATGTAATGAGTCATGAAAGGAAAAGGTAAAAATAAAAAAGAAAAAAGGAAAAAAAAAAAAAAAAAAAAAGGAAAAAGTGAGGGTTTAGCTTGCTTGCGGTGAAAGCAACCGTAGATAATCCAAAAACCACGTAAAAAAAGCACGTGCACGTTAAGAGAGCCGTCCGATCGGACACGTAGGAGTTAAAAAATCGAATCAGTGGTACACGTGTAAGGAAAGGAGTGGTTACTTGGTTTAATTGAAAATTGGGCGGTGGGGACGGCGGCCAAGAATCCAAGATCTATGCGCTTCACGTACCCACTCAAGGTCCGCCGGAAAACAAAAATAATTATAAAAACTTTGAAATATAATTTTCATATCTCTCAACTTTAGGGCTCAATTTGTTTTTCTCCCCAACATAACTTCATCTCATTAAATTTCTTTTCCTCAAAAAAAAAAAAAAAAAAAAAACTCATTAAATTTCTCTTCATTTCATTAAATCTCTCTCTCTTTTTTCTTGTCCTATTACTTTATTTTTTTTGAAATTGTCTAGCATTTTGTTATATAATTTTAAAAAATTTGAAGGAAAAGAAAAGAGTGAAATTGATAAATTAATGGAGTTGATTTGAATGGTATATGGCTTAAAATGATTAATTGATGGCTTCAAACCACAATCATTAATTTTATAAATAATCAATGTATTTAGACAAATACATATGTATATATATGATTTGACTAATTCACGAGACTTTGGAATAAATAATTGAATATAACTTTTAAGAGGTAATGTAAAGGCTCGATTAATTGAATCATATTTAAATTTCGTGTTTATTTAGACAAATTGAGTCATTTTCACATAATTATTTGTGTTAGATTAGTCTAATTTGAATTTCTTTTTTATTAATATGATAAATTATTATACCAAAAAAACGTGATGAATCAAAATTTGAGAAAGAAATTAAAGCATCCAATCTGATAAAAATATTAAAATCAACAGAAAGATTAAAGACACAATTTTACCAAATATAGTGAAGTGGTTAGATGGTCAAGGATATTGATGAGGCGGAGCGGAGGAAATGTCAGCAAGAACATCCACGTGTCATTCATCTTCTTCCTCCAGCTAGCCGTTAAGGTTTGATTTACTAATAATTTATAATAATATCAAGCAAAAGAAATAAAACAATCATTTAAAAGAAGTAAAGTCCATTATGTAATCATAATTATTGACTTTTCTATATAGATGCTATATAATTTTTCTATATAGTTCGGTAAATTACAAGCAAATCTACATAGCTTTTATCCTTCATCAATGCTAAAAAAACAATCTTTTAACCATTAAATTTCTATGGCCATTTAGATCAAAATTCTCACTTAGCTTAGCTTAATAGTATGTATGTGTATTAAATTAAACAACGTATAAAAAAGTATAAAAATGTGATCTTTGATTAAGAAAACTTGTTCAAAGAATTGAAATAGTATAGAGATTGATAATTTTATATCATGAAAGAAACACAAATTATAATTAACCATGCATGAAAGACTTTAGGGAAAGACAATTACCATAACGTGGTAGTTAGTCGGTGATATTTAATAATATTTTATTGAGTGGTCAATAATCAAACCTACTTTCTTAGGAAGCACGAAAATCGAAAAAAAGGGTCTAAATTTTGACTGAAGGTTAGTTTATGTAGAGAAATGGTGTGGACTAAGGGACTAAATTGAAGTTGTATTTATTTAAATTAATAGGAGAGAGAGGAATTGCATTGGATTTGTAAATTTTATTTTTAGTATAAGGAAAGAAAATGAGATGAGGGGAGAAAGAGAAAGGAAGAGGAAGTGAAGGATGGTAAATTGGTAATTTAGGCGGAAGCGTAAAAGAATGGAATAAGGGGGGAAGGAGTAATCAGGTGTGGAGGAGAGTATTATATTATTTAATGAAAGCCACGTGGAAACTGATGTAGGGGATGATTGGGTAAAAAAATGCGCGTAAGAGAGAAAGTGGAGGGCCACATCAGCGGTGGTCCTGGTGCATTTAATGTTAAACACCGTCCCTCAGTCGACATATTCCGTACGCAGAACAACCGACAGCTGCCGGTCTTCCTTCGCCTTCTTCGGTATTTTTCCTTGAAATTTCCAATAACCCCTCTTTCACAGTTCACACTCTCAAACACTCAGCGCCCACTCTCTCTCTTTCTATTTTCATTTTCTTTTCACACAAAGCAAAAAAAGAAATAGGAAGAATATGTGGTGTTATTATTATTATTGTTGATCTATATCTGTTTTTATAAATATATGTATGTTTGTTAATTGTATGGAGGAGATTGAGAAGAAGAAGAAGGAAGAGTTAAAAATAAGATCAGAGAATTTGAATTGGATGGGAAATTCTGGTATGTTATTCTCCGATCCGATTCCAAGTGGCATGTTCGATTTCCCACTGGACTCCTCCACTGAGTATTCTTCCTTTAAGCCCTCCACCTTCTCCGATTTGTTGGCCATCCAAGATTACAACCCTTCTTTATTCGACCTCTTCTCTCCACCGCCGCCCTCCTCCGCCGTGCCGGAATCCTCTGAGGTTTTGAATACTCCTCCCACTCCCAATTCCTCCTCCGTCTCCTGCTCCTCCAACGAAAGACCCTTGGACGCCGATGAGGTCCATCGGGACAACTCGCCTTTCAACAAACAGTAAGCTTCTTAATTTCCCTCTCCCCTTTTCTTTTTCTAAATAAAAAAAAAAGAGATGGGTTTTATTTATTTATTTATTAATTTATTTGATGTCGTAAGAAAACAGCTTTCTTATCATGGGGCGTAATTTAAGCACCAAATTTAGCGCCCTTCCCTGAGTTCTTCTGACCAATAGTATTCAAAATATGAATTGAATTGAGTTGATTTTGAAATTTATAATTTTTATTTTGGAAGGTTGAAAGTGAAAAAGAAGAATCAAAAAAGGGCAAGAGAACCGAGATTTGCGTTCATGACAAAGAGCGAAGTGGATCATCTGGACGACGGTTACAGATGGAGAAAATACGGTCAAAAAGCCGTTAAAAACAGCCCTTATCCCAGAAGTTATTACCGTTGCACCACCGCCGGCTGCGGCGTCAAGAAGCGAGTGGAACGATCCTCCGACGACCCTTCCACCGTCGTCACCACCTACGAAGGCCAACACACCCACCAAAGCCCAATCATGCCACGTGGAGCCCTCTCCTCATCCGCCTTCACCGCCACGCCGCCGCTTGTTTTCCCACAGCCGCAATACCACCACCAGTACACGTACACTCCGGCGCCGCCCATGGGATTTGATCCGGTGTTCCATAGCTTGGGAGAAGATCAACGGCGTCGTATCGGCGGATCCTCTTCGAATTCCGATTCTTTCAAAGACCATGGCCTTCTACAAGATATGATCGTACCCCCCTCCTCCTCCTCCTTACACATCCCCAAAGAAGAGTAAAAAAAAAAAAAAAAATTAATCACTTCGTTATTTTTTCCTCTTCTTTTTTTCACGGTACGTCGTCGTATACTCTAACAAAATTCATGGGCTTTTCACCATATAAACCATGTTCATTATTCACACAATCATCCCCATCACTGTATAATATTATATAATTAATTACCTTCTTTTTTTCCCTCCATTTCTATGGAGATGACAAGTTTTCTGTAGCTGGCTGCAATTTTGGTTTTGAATTCGGTTCTTTTTTTTTTGTTAAAAAATCCAGTGCCTAGAAACGATTCAATTTATGGAAATATATCTACATATATTATTGGGCTGTTAAATTAGTTTTTTTTTTTTACTTCAATTTGATTAAATATAATTTAGATGTGTGTTGGATTGAATTTGTTGTATGATTCTATGAAAGTGTCGTGTCATACGTAGGTGGGGGGTTATGAAAAGGGATGGTTTTTATTTTTAGGGTTAGGGTTTTAAAAGCGATTACGCAAAGGCAACGCAGGAAGAGTAGATCAGCCATAGGTTTACTTTTTCATTTCTTGTCTCTCTAAAAAAAGTAGGGTTTATTAGGGTTTGAGTAGAATACAGAATGACAAATATATATAAGGTAAAAGAGTGAATTTTGGAATGGGAATTTCTTTTTTTTTTTTTGAGTGTGGGGTTGAAACCTACAACAGGAAGAGGGGGAGTGGTTGTGAAAAAACAAAGCGTAAAGACTTCAACAAATTAAATGCCTATGAGACATTTGCACGAGACGACGGTTTCTAGCTCGGGAATAAAATTATTAAACGAAGTTGTTGCCAAAATGTGACTGTCTCTTAATAGTCGTCAGATGTGAATATATATTTGAAAGTTTGGATATAGATTCGAAGTACTTTTGTAGTTTCTGCGGTGCTCCCGTCCAATTTGTTTCCGGATTCTGCATGCTCTCTAGTTTTATCTAAATGTTTGACATTGACACACTGTGCCCTTTTTCTATTTATCTTTAGAATAATTGCCATTTTTTTCTTTTGTCCATCTCTATTTTTGAGCTATTCTCTTAACTGATCCCAGAGCTTTTATTCATGGCTTTCTGAAAGTGATAGTGAGTTATGGAATCCTTTCCCTCATAGGAAGTTTTTATGTTGTGTGTATGGATATTTCTTCATTGAGAGAGAAAAAAAAATAAAAAATAAAAAATTGTTAGAAGTGATTCAATCATATATATTTATGCATAACATCTTGAAATGCATGTAATTAATATTTTCTGTTTAGAACTTTTACTTGAGTTGTTCATTTCAGTCAGTAATTTGGACATGAATTTATTGCCATTTTTTTAAAAATTCCAAAACATTGGATATATATATCTCATTATATTATACTAACTCTAATAATTATCTGCTTGTACTTCACTCTATAATTGAAGAAGTCTCTCTGTCATTATTTATTATAAGTTAGTTGATTTTTTTTTTTTTTTGGAAAACATTGTTCTCTTGTTTGTAACCAAGTAAAAAGATAAGATCAAAGATTTGATACCCTTAATTACCATCAAATCAATCAACTTAAGTTAAAAGGTATAGAGTATAAAAATAGATGGATTGCATCAAATATAAGTAAGGTCTTAAACTTTTTGTGTGCAGTCAAGTTTAATATTTAACTCTATGTGATTGTTAATATTAATCCAACAACTATTATATCCAACATGAACAAAGCTCAACTGGCATAAAATTTGTACTAATAACGAAGAGGCCTATGGTTCAAATCTCCCAATCCCACATGTTATAAAAAAAAAATACTTCAAAATTTTGCATTTCTAGCTAATAGTTATAAGCGGATAGTCACGTTTTAGCAGGCTAGTCGCCTCATTTAAATAATTTTTTTTTTTTTTTCGAAAAGAGAATTGCACATGGTTTGCTTTCTCTTTTGACATCCCTATCTCTTTAGACGAACAACTCTTAGAATTATTCCTTTGATCGAAAATTATGAAAAGTGATCCAATTTTTGTGTTCCTTTTCCTACATTTTTTTTTAGAAGTCCTTTACCTTGAATTTGAAATAATGCTGATCAATGGGCTATTATTGGAATTAAATAAACGTTGGCTACTACATTTAACTTCATAAATTATCTTAATTATTAATAAGATCAACAAACATTTTCTCTTAAGAACATAATTAATAAACTAAATGAGTAGAAGAAATACAATAAAGAGAAATTTTGTCGCATTTGTTCGACGTTGATGAAAAATATACAAAAGAATAATGCATGCAGGTTGCCTCATTATTATTTTAATTTTCAGATGCCATTGTGAATGTGCTTTTAAGATAATTAGAAGTTCAAATCAATATTTGAACCTTTAAATATTGTGAAATATTTTCATTCTTTTCATTTATTAGGTTTATATAATTTAAATAATTTAGACAAAAAAAGTTTTTTTTTTTAATGCGAATCTATGTTGAAGAGGTCCACAGTTTGTTGAGTTCAAATAACTTAGACGGGTTTTGACAATGATCAGCTCGCACACAACAGCATTGTCTCTCATACATTGTTCATTCATGAATGTAACTTAACCATGCCTTGCTTTATTGTTTATTTAATGAATACAACTCTACATGAAATAACTTTTTCTTTTTTTAATTACATATATGCTTAGTTAGGTAGCAAGTTTTCGAGTCTATTGATATGAGATCTTTCACGTAGAAGTGAAGAAAAACGAGACTTAATCTAAACGAGAGACAATGTTATACTATTTGTGGAGGGAGAGCTTTATTGTCAACCTAAACTTGACTCACATTTTAGAAATGAAACAAAGATAATTTTTTTTTCCACGGGAAACCTCCAAACCCTAATTGATGATTCTTCAAGACCCTAATTCCCTAAATTGAAGAATGAGGTGGAGATGAGAATAAAAATGTAAATAAATTATCTCCCGTGTCTTGAATATGGTGTGCATCCTTGACCCCACCTTGTAATCGACATGATCTATATCTACTAGATCTCATTAAAGCACTTGAGAGAACCTTTGAGTGATCGGAAGGCAGAAACCACTAGAGGGTTATCTTTACGTTACGTATACGTTTCTCTTTGTTTAGAGTCAATACTAGAATCTTGTGTTGAGTTATAAGACAACCATTAATTGAAAGATGGATCCTTCTACATAATTTCCTTCTTTCTTATTTTTCCTTCTTTTGCAATTTATACTTTTATCATATTATAGTGGGAGGGGAATCTAGGGTATTGGTGTCTAAAATAGGGGTGACAAGAATCAAAGAGGAAAAAGAAAGGAAGGTAGGGAAAGAAGGCATTGGCAACAAAAAGAGAGGACATTGATCAAATAATATCAATATATGGTATGAAAAAATGAAAGCTCCTAACAAATATAATGAGAGAATATAAAATGGACATCCCATCAACTCCCATAATTGCCATGCAGAGAGCCCACTTTAGAGAAGCAAATGAAATAGTGACATTCAAGATTGATCATAAGTTCATTTTGAAGATCACAAAATAAAAAGCCCAACAAGGCTTTTATATCTGCTTTGGTAGCTGAAAAAGTTATGAGTTTAAAGAACATTTAGTAGCAAACAAAAGTGGAGTTGTTGGACTGTTATTTGAAGTGGTTATGAACCATTCATATCACAAACCAGCTGGAAAAAAAGAGCTTTGAAATGGTCCGCAACTGCCGCATATCTTTTGCTCATCAAATCCACTTCGTTGATCTCTATTATATTTGGATATTTCAAATTTAATTGCCAATTCGAGCATAATTCAACCAATTAAGACATATATCTTGAATAAAGAGTTCAAAAGTGTGAATCCTTCACGATCAAATGTATGTTGAACTCGAAAAGACATTCTAGATATTAGATATAAGTTAAGTAGAGAATAAATTAGGCGAAAATCACCAAATTTGATAGGCTTTTGGCGCTCTCAACTAACATTTTGGGCACTAACCCACTTTTGTTATCTCTTCAAATAAATGATTAACCACCTACACATTCTCCCTCAACTAATTTTAACCTCATAACGACGTCTTCAAACTTCAACTAACATTTTGTACTTAGCCCCCACCCAATGCTTATTTCGGCATCCTTCACTTTCAAGTGAAAAACACTATATCTCTCTCAACAACTCACTGGTCATGTAGCAGTTGATTTCCAGCCTACTTTATACATGTATATATCACAGAGCCATTCCATTGCCCTTATCACCTCCACTCAAGTTGGCTTTCCAACCAAAAAATGGCTAAGTATCTGACTTTCCATCTCTCTCTAATAATGTTTGAGCTTATTGCAATCACTTCGGGGTACATGGAAGCATCGTATGGAGGAGGGAACGAAAACCAGCCACCGTACGGCACGCCCCCTATCTGCCCGGAGGCAGAAGCCATCATCTTCTCTTGGGTCCAAACTGCCATTGCTGAAGACCCCCGAATGGCGGCTTCTTTGCTTCGACTCCATTTCCATGACTGCTTTGTCAATGAAAGTCATTGTGTTTTTCCTGTTTCTGTTCATTGCATTGATAGCTCGGATGAATATGAACGAAATTTCTTATCTCGTGCAGGGGTGCGACGCTTCGGTGTTGCTGGATGACAACGACAACTTTGTTGGTGAAAAAACTGCAGCTCCAAATGTGAACTCGCTGAGGGGATTTGAAGTGATTGATGCCATAAAATCTGAGATCGAATCTGTTTGCCCACAGACAGTTTCATGTGCCGACATTCTTGCAATTGCGGCCAGAGACTCTGTTGTACTTGTGCGTTTATTGACCATAGAATTCTAATAATGATGTCAAAGAAGTTAGAAAAAGGCGATATTCTCACACTTGGTTTTTGCTTTTCCAAACAATTTACAGTCAGGAGGACCCGTTTGGAAGGTGGAATTTGGAAGAGGAGACAGCCTAAGTGCCAGCAAAGCAGCAGCACAAAACAACATCCCTGCCCCAAACTCCACTGTCGCCATTCTTGTTTCTAAGTTCCAGAACCTTGGCCTCTCTCTCAGAGATATGGTTGCTCTCTCAGGTGATTTTGGCTTTCATCTTTCTTTCATTTATTCTGGCATTTTTGTGTGACTGATTGTTTCACTATTTGTGAAGGGGCACACACACTGGGACGAGCCCGATGTGTTACGTTCAGTTCTAGGCTGCAAGCCAACGGGAACAACCCCAACGAAGGAGCAAACCAGGAGTTCATTGAGTCGCTAAAACAACTCTGCTCGGAATCTGGTAGCAGCTCAACATTGGCACAGCTCGACCTTGTAACCCCTGTGACGTTTGACAATCAGTACTACATCAATCTTCTCTCTGGAGAGGGGTTGCTCCAGTCTGATCTGGCTCTCATAACTGATGATTACCAGACGAGAGCAATGGTCGAAACCTACGCTGAAGACCCGATTGCCTTCTTTGAAGACTTCAAGCAGTCAATGGTGAGAATGGGAAGCCTCAAACCACCCACTGGGACACAGACCATGATCCGAACTAACTGTCGAACCGTAAGCTAGATTATGTTAGATTTCAATATCTACGAGCCCAAAAAAATGAACAAAAGATTAGATAACTTGCTAAATTGGAGAAGGTACTATTGTCCGCTAGTATTTCAAGTAAATGAATCACGGCTACAAAAGAAAGTCTTCATATCCTCCTTAACTTCAAATTTTAAGATGTAACGAAAGAAAACAGCCGCCAGTATCTCCTAAGAAACTAAAGATTAATTTATAAGTACATACACGTTTATGAGAATACAGAGATTTTAGCAATATGATACATTGACAGCATAATGTTATATAATTAAGCCGATGCATTTAAATGTTCAACTCTATGGTGGACTGATTGTACTAGGCCACGCTATTAACTGCAACAGAATATCATCTCACAGTACAGAAAACTTGCGGCAGACACAAACTCCCTTGAACCATCGCTCATCCCTTCTGTGGTTTCTGCACCTTACAAAGCTCCTCTCCGCCTTAGAACTTCAAGGCAGTAGGGGCCTAGTTTCTTCATTTCACAACTTAAACATCAGATGCACCAGCCGACCTGAAGATCCCATTGTTCCACTTCAAGCTCCTGAAGACCAAATAGTTCTACATAGTAAACAAAACTACATAATTCACAACACTTCCAAGGACATCTAACAAAGACTCAATTAATTATATCTTACGAGAATTTAAGAGCCCCTTTATAAAGAACATTAGATAAATGAAGATGTAGACACATCTCGAACATTAGTCTAACAATAGGTGTGTATGACACTCCTTTATTTCACGTCTTTTCAATAATATAATTTAGCCCAAGAAATAGCTCATTCGTACATTCCATGACAATTGCTTTCATCTGTATTTTATAATATAGAGTCGAGCTCAATAATATAGTTTCTAAACTTTATTAATTGGATAACATCATGTCTGCCGCTGTCTTTTGCATAGTACATTTCTGCTCAAGGATATGATTTTCACACACCACTAATTATTAATTCTGTTCACCCTAATCACAATCCCAATGGACTCGGTAATAAGAATGCCATGCAGGTGGAATTAGAAATATTAGTAAGAGTATATTAGCAATTTATTAATTAGTTGTGGAGTTTGTTAGGGTATTTGGTTATAGAGGGAGAGAGAAAGAAGAAAGGCATTGATTCAATTGGTTTAGGGCTTGAGTGATCTCAAGAGAGGGAGGGACTAAGTACCTCAAATACTTGGTTTATCTTGTAGTTCTGTTATCGTTTACCTTTCAATACATTCTGGGTTGTATCACTCAACTCTTACAAGCCAAGCATACACCACATATGGAATTAGAAAACCAACCTGTTGATTATTTATTCTTCCATGCCCACTCTTGATTCGCCTGGAGTCCCTGAGGTACATAGCCAATTACATGAAGATGACTTGGGCAAAGTAAAGTGATTGTATTAAAATACAAGCACAATGTACCTGGTGGAAGCGAGTAGGATCGTTTACTGAGCTATTAGCCGTCTGCAATTGTGTATACGCACCTTCCTGAATAATAATAGAGTAAAATTACAAAAAAAATACACAAATTGCTGAATAATAGGTGTGGCCGTAAGTACCCCAAGCAAAACCAAAGGAAAATGCAACTGAGATATTGAACTATCTAAAAAGTCCACCGTCATATAATGAAGTGGGCAAATCAAAATAAAACAAATACCAGAATTTTCAAATGCAATAATGAAAACTGAAAGTGCTAGTAGAATAGACAGACCTGTGCACGGAATGAAGGTTGCTGTAGCGGCTGGGGGTGGGACATCTGTGTCTGGAACTGAGCTTGAAGCTGGCCTTGTGGAGTTTGAGAGAGTTGCTGGGCAGATAGTAGTTGAGGATGTGGCTGGTTATGAGGCTGCAGTACTGGTGGCTTTTGTTGCTCAATCACCGAAAGCTCTTCAGGCCTCTCCCACTGCAGGTTTACGCATGAGAACATTAACCACACAAATCACAGTAAAATCTTCATAAAAAGGGAAGCTTCAAAGAAACTCTTACCTTGCTCTCACCGGTTACACTGTTATAATAGTACTTGTAACCATCAGGAGAAGTATGCTCTGTCCAATTACATTTTGGAGCAGCTACAACTTGGGTATTTATAGCTACAGGAGGAACTGTAGATGAATGTGTATCTGAAGTTGCAGAAGTGGCATTGGCAGTTGTATGTGGCACAACCCCTGCCCAGTGAGACTGCAATGGCATTTAACACAACAGGCATTCAATGTCTACCTTAAATTAGGGGATAAGAATGTTTGAGGGTCGCATGTTACTCAACAACTCAGAACATATTCTACTAGTATAGAGATATCCTATTGCTAGTACTCATTACCGGCTGCTTAATAGTCTGGGAACTTGGCTGCAATGCTGAACTTTGATTTGATGGTTGTATCAGCTGCAACTGCTGCTGTAGCTGAGAGAATGCCTGCTGAGAAGACTGAAAACTAGCCTGCAGGGTTTGTTTTTGTTGTGACAGCATGTGAGCTAAGTGAGAAGGTGAATTCTGACGTGGCTGAACTGGCGTAGGAAGCTGCTGTTGATTAGGGGCAGAAGCATGGGATTGTAAGTTCATAGTCAAAGGAGTCTGCGTAGCTGCAGCAGATGAGGCACCCTGCTGAACCATAGCCTGAGATACCGGCAACGGCACACTTAAGCCAGGTGACTCTTGTGAAGGTGCAGGCTGACTAAAGGGCACTTGACCAGAAGAATTGAAATTTTGCGGTTGACTATGCTGCTGTACTAATGCTGCAGATGTATGTGTCTGAGAATAGGAAGCCGGAGCATGAGAGTGCAATTGACTCGGAGGTGGCAATTGTTTCGGTGACTGAACAGCCTTTAGTACTGGCGATGCTTGCAGGCCAAGTGGTGGATGTTGGATTGCTGACTGATTAAAGTTCTAACAAAATTAAGATAACATTAGAGATTCTTTGGAATGCCTATGATACTACTATCTAGCAGGTAACCTAAAATCATAAATCAACGTCCAATTACCTGTTGAGAAGCTGAGGATCCTGGATTGACTAACCCTTGATTGGGACCTCTAAACCCACTAGCAGGACCACCCTAAAAACAATGCAAGCAAATTAGTTAACAGAATAAGAATGAGTCATAAACAGAGATATGCAACGTACATACATTACCCATAGATTACTGCTAAGAATATAATCATGAGTGAAAAAGAGAGGCCATGGAAAGGAAAAGCCAGATCAGAAAATGAAAATTTATAATATTACACTGAAATACTATCCATGACTCATGAGTCCATGAAGATGATTGATTTCATCATTCATAACTGAAAACCATAAAAAATTGATCATAACATCAAGTGGTCTGATGACCAAACATCTAATCCTTCCTTTCAGTATCATCAGTAAAATATTAAGAAAAAGACAACCAATAATAGAGAAGAACAATTAGATGCAATTAACTTAACCCTAGCAGAAACTCACCATTATAGCTTACTATTGCACTTCCAGATGCAGCAGCGTCCTCTAGTAAATAGGAGGCTTTTAGTGGGGGAGGCCTAGAAGCAAACTTATTTTCAGGTTTTAAGTAGGCTGTCAATGTGCAAGAATGTTTTCATGTACACTTATGTTGATTATGTCCAATCGAAAGGCCTCTTTATAATTACCCATATCAGCTGTACCTAGGGAAACTTCTATCCTATCAATTTCTGAGCTTGCTTTAAAGTTCAACTGATGAGGTTTCTTATCTAGAAAGAGACAAGGCAATATCAGTACAAGGCTTATTTTAGAACTCAAGAGCACAGTTGTACAACCTATAGAGCAAACCGGTTCAAGTAAGGCATTAATATCCAATACAAGGATTATACATAAAAGGTTCAATAAAATGCTTGTGTCAAACGTTTGCATATCTTGCAAGGATTATACATAAAAGGTTCCATAAAATGATTGTCAATGCTCTTTGATTTATAATTAGGTTGGCATATCTAACATTAAGATAAACATGAACGTGTAAACTATTAAGGGAGAAAGTTGAAAATTTTGAGGCGATGAGGTTTAAGTTTACATGGCCACCGAATCAAAAATGAATATCTTATGAGTTAACGAGTAGGCTTAAGTTCTCTCATTACAAATATGGCTTAGTTAACGAGTAGGCAAGTTGACCCGAATACCATGCTTACTATGCCAACCTGAGCATAGTTCAATTAGTTAAAACATATATCCTCAACCATGATATCAGTGATTCGGATCCTCACTCCCACATGTACATGTTGAACTAAAAAAAAGAAAATGTCACGTCTACTACACATGCATGTACATAAATCACAACATTTTTTTTTGATAAAAAATCAAACTTTCACTAAGAGAAAGGAAAGAATAAACAAGGGCATAAAAATCACAACATGAACAACCCTCAAAATCACATGTCAATAGGTTAATAAATTACCAAATTCAAAGGTAATCCCATTTCACTGGACCTAGGAGGCAATTGTCCCCCAAAGGGATGAATACCAGGATCAACAGGTGGCCTGAAACCTCGTACATCAATTGGAATTCGATCACCCATATATTCACCAAAATTAGGCATTGGTCTGTTAAAAGCACAAAACAGTCAAGAGCATGAGTAGAAAATGTTGACAATGCAAGGAGTAACTCAACAATGGCTATCAAAAAATGGCTCTAGGGAAAATATGCACTATCACATGCGTGAACTGTGGACCAGGTAGTTGTCGCTTTTCTTTGGGAAGTTTTGTTGGGAAGAACCTACCAATTAGGAAGGTTCTCGGTGGGTTGCCAAAATTGTGGCTCTAACTGGAGATCCCTTTTGACACCATCTTACAACTAATCATTATAATTGGTGAATGCCAATTGGAGCGAGTTTTTATTCCCTGTTAGGAGGTTTCCCACTTTTCGGTACTTCTCATTTGATCAATAAGAAATTGGTGTTCTGTTTTCTATTAATTCACAAACACTTAAACACGATCAATTTTACCTTGGCCCAGGTGCTTGAAAGCGAGAACCAAAGCCTGGACCTCCAAAAGCAGGGGTGCCCCTGAAAAAGCAGGATCCTCAAGTTATAAATATTTTTAATAATAAAAAACAGGGGAAGGGTGTAGAATACATGAAGCGAGGGCCAAATTAAAGAACAAGTCATTAAATACTACCCACCAAAACGAAGTTCAAACCATGATTTAAGAAAACGTAAAGAAGAAAATAAAGGTGGCCTTCATAAAACCTATTTTCAATTTCAAAATTTGATCATAAAGGCCACATCATATCAAACCTTGAATCTCCAGATCTAGGCTTCTTTGGGTCAGCAAAGCGGACACTTAATGGTTGATCACAACCCTATATGTTAAAGAAATTCATTAAGTAATAGGCTTCAGTAATAAATATTGCAAGAAAAAAAAGAACACAAACTTTATAAGGATAACTTACTCTCATTGTATAGATTCCATTAAGTGCATTTATAGCTGCCATTGCCATATCCCTATGCGAGTACTTCACAAATCCACACCCTTCAAAATTGCATGACTTAGAAACACATGGAAAGCCAAAATAATAGTAATAATGATGGTGATGATGAATTTTGGATCTAATAGTTGAACGACCTAAAATAGCACCGAACAGCTGAAGATGCTTAAATTTTACTGGAATAATATATATTGCCAGTTGCCACCACTGGATGTGCAAACTTATTCAATACAATTGATTATGTTCTATTTTCCTCTAAAGATCCATCTAGTATTGGAAGACATTTTACAGCCCCCCCACAAAAGGTCTTCACTCGCCAACAAGGTTCGAAAGTTGACTAGGAAAAATCCATTCTTCTCAGTATCTAACCATATAATAACAAAACACAGCACAAAAAACAAAAAACTTGAGAAATATAAAGAGGCTAAAGAACTAACTTGACATGACCCAACCTGATTCAACCTCACCTGTCTTGGGCTAAGTGAATTGGTTGGGTCCACAGTTAACTAATCTCATTATAGGATGCTTTGTAGAATAGCTGGAATTCTAGAAAAGGTAGCAGTTACACTTGAGAAGGTTAGGGACTTTCCTTCGAAAAAGAGGCAAGCGAGAAGATCAGTCACTTAGGTAATTTTGGGGGGTACTACACTGCCAAGTGTTGGCAAAATGGCTTTGGGGTTTCCCATTGAGTCAAAAGAGTTATGGAATCAGGTAATGGAACGCAATGTTGCCACAATGGATTTGGTAAATTTGTTTCCCTTTGCCATAGTACCCTCAACACGGCATAAGAGATTCAAAAAGATGCCCGAGCCTTTATCAATAAATGCTGGACATATTTGATGTTGTAGTGTAATATATCCCAAGCCATTGTAAAGATGTAAAAGATAACAATTCTCAACTACTATGTAGATTGCAGACACAGATTCAAAGGGCGAGCAAAGATATTGTGGATAAATCTGGTGAAGGCCTTACGCTGGGGAATAAGGTACATAAGAGGAACGTAAGAATATTTAATGGAAAGGCTTGACAATGGGATTATGCATTTTTTATCACACCAAGTTCTCTTGTTCTCATGGTGTTCTACTGTTCTTTATCTAACTCGTTAAGGGGCCGTTTGGCCCACTGTGTTGGTTATAATAGCCCCCGCTATTATAACCAAGGGCTATTATAACCAACACGGTGTTTGGGACACCAACAAAAATAAGCGGCGGAGTTGGTTATTTTTCCCCTCCGTGTTGCTACAGTAACCACTATTCAACTCACCCCAATTATTCTATCCATTCTCTACAGTAACTATTTTCTCTCTTTTTCCATGACTCATTGACTTTTCTACCGACGACCGGCCGACGACCACCGACAACTTTTCTGACGACCACCGTCGACTTTCCGACCACTTTTCCGACAATCACCAACGACTTTTCTGGCGACTTTTTTTTTTTTTTTTTAAAAAATCTTCTTCTCATTCTCATTTCGAAAAATATAAAAAACGAAAATAAAGAAAAAAAAAGAGGTAGAAGAAAATGAAAGGAAAAAAGAGGGAAAATTTTTTATCGCCGAAAAATTTGTTGATGATCGTCGGAAAAATCATAAAATTTCTAGGGAGAGTTAGATACTAGGTTGTCTTTGTACATATATATAAATATTGAGTTTTATTACATAATTACTTTTGATAATGAAGTATATGAATGTTTACCTTCATTGTACCATATTTTTCATTCCAAATTATACTTATCATATTTAAGTTTACTGTGATAATAATAATTTTAAAAAAATACTACTCAAGTTTTTATTTTATGTGATTTCTATTTTATTTGATTCTTTTGATAATAAAGGTAAAATGAGTTTTGAATAAACATTTTGATAATAAAGGTAAAATGAGTTTTGAATAAACATTTACCATTTTTATGTTGGAAATACATAAATGAAACAAATATGGTTTTTCTATATGAAATCATAAAATGACTTATTTTATGAAAAAAACATGACTCTAAAACAAAGAAAATCAACCTTGACTTTAGGTTATTTTTGTTTCCTTTTAAGCTAAACACATAATTTAACCCCTGTACCCAAAACTTTTATTTTTTTTTTACAACTAAACCCTTTTTTTTTATTATTAATATTTGAAGTACAAAGTTGTATGAGGAAAATAAACAAAAAAAAAGTCAAGAAAAAAAAAACAGTGAGCTTGAAACATAGATTTTTTGAACCTAGACTAAAATAATTTGCATCCCAAAACAATGCACCCCAAACACAAACTATTTTATCCCAGACTATAATAATCTGTACCCCAAACACAGACTATTTTATCCCAGACTATAATAATCTGCACCCCAAACACAGACTATTTTATCCCAGACTATAATAATCTGCACCCCAAACACTGACTATTATAACCCCAGACTATTATAATCCCCAGCTATTATAACCAATCCAGAGCCCCAAACAGCCCCTAAGTGATTAATAAAAATTGGACATTTTTTAAGTTCTGTATAGGGAAGTTCTTGTTTGTATGTGTATTTTATTACTAAATCAATGAAAATTTTAGTTTCCTTCACTGCACACACACAAAAGGTTAAAAAAACCACCAAATGAGAAGGCATGCTGGATAACAAAGAAAAACTACATATTGACAAACACAAATCAATCAGACTTCATTGATTTTCGATAGAAATACCTGCTTTCATTGAGAAAAAATGAAAGAATAAATCTCTTTTTTTTAGACAAGAGACAAATGAAAGAATAAATCAATCAGACTTCTTTGTCTTACCATCATCAATTGGTTCCTAATCTTACCCTCTGCTTTTTATTTTTTTTTTTTTATATGGTTCCCTCTCGCTTTCTTTGATATGGAAATCTTACCCTCTGTTATATGGAAATAACACAATGAAGCTAAGGCATTACATTTTTCTTTTTATTAGTGAATAACATAACATAACAACTTTTACCTAATTTTATTATACAACTTATTCTACACAACCTTATTCAATTCTGTAGTTTTTCGTTAATAATATATATATATATATTAAAAAAAAAACTTCTAATATCACCCATTCATTGTTAACTGGAGACCCTCAAAGTCAATATCACCAATATTGCATTCGCAAGTTCGCAAAAGGACGGAGGACCACCAACACAAACAAATTATCTCATATTCTTATTTCCATCTTACATAAGTAGATCCAGGCTTTCCTGCTGATCTTCTTTCCAAATTTTGGCAGACAAAAACACATAATCAAAATCCTAGATTTCCATATTAATAAATGCTGAATCAAAGTTGAGTATTGTATCATTCATTTTAAGCATGAAGCATCTATGACTCCTTTCCATATCAAATAATCTAAAATGTTCTAGCCAACTGATTATCAGCATCTAAATCAATTGGATTTAATAACATACATTCTCCACATTACACAAGAACATGGATAAAAACGTTAATTAACTTCGAACTGTCAAAGAAATACATAAAACAAGATCAAATAGATTTGAAAGGCATACCACGACTTTGCTTCATTTCATCCCGCATAAGGTAAACATCTTCAACTACTCCATATGGAGAAAAGATCTGAGAATAAAAATATGGATTAATGTCTTGAAATATTGGAAGTAACCCAAATGATTTTACTCCATGCAAAGCACTAAGAAAATGGCAAACATGCCTCCACAACCAAAAACGAAGTGTAATTGGTCAAAACTCCAATGAAAATAGATTTCAAAGAGCTCAACAAAACCAAAGTTTGTAATCTATTTGATGGATCAAAAAGGAGGAAGGAAAAGAAGTAGAAAAGGATAACATGTGATAGTAATATTGAGACGAAAAAGGCTTAACCACACGGTTATAACATACTTCCTTGACTTCTTTTTCTGAAGCCTGTTTATTTAGTGAACCAACAAACAATTTGTACTCAACTGCACCTGCGGAAAATAAGTGATTAAAAAATCAATATAATAAAATAATAAAAGGAAATTTATTTAGCAGACAGATTGGCCATTCTACCGATTGGGAAGCTGAAGGAGCAAAAAGTCCCAATATACGCAGTTATTATAACACATTCAGAAGGAAATACAACATAGAAAGTTGAAGGAACTAGCTACATTTTTCCTTTGTTGGGAAGGTTGTCAAAGGCATGCCTGATTCCAGATCCATCAATTATCATTCTTTAAACTTTCATACTCAAAATTAAAAGCTAGGTATTAATGCTCAAAACACTAGTTTCAGAAAAATTAGTCTAGAGTTAGTTCCACATCATTAACATTCCAGCGTTATACTTTCTTCATGCCATATCCAGATTGAAATTCATATCTTAGTCCAACTTTCTTTTTGTCCGAACTCATTTTCAAAATTGAATTTCTATGACAAAATAACCATTTTTAAAAAAAAATAAAATAAAAACTTAAGTGAATAGTACTGACTGAAGAATTTAATCCCCCACCCCACCCTATAACACAAAAAAAGAGAGAGGAAAAAATAAGAGGAGAAAGAAAAAAAAAAGGAAGAAGAAGAAGATTGATGAAGCTTAATAAATGAAAGACAACAGCCAGATCCAAGAGTCAATTACCAAGGCGCTCCCGCTCTCCATCAGCATATCTAACTTGAATTGGGCCTGCTCCCTGTAAACATATTTAATGATAGTAGCATTGCACACGAGACATATATGAATAATGTTTGGGGGAGGAAACTCACCCCAGGAAGGGTATGTTGATTGTGCAAATTCCTAATTGCTCTATCAGCTTCTTCTGAGGTTGTATATTTAACAAAACAACACCCTGCATGAGTAAAGGTTGTTCTGATTTGACTACATTGGATCATAATTTGTATTTATGGAGTTACATTTATGTGTGAACAGACATGTAGACAGACATTTATGTCTAGCCATAACCAAAAGAAAAATTAAAAAGCTACAACATAGTCGCATATAAAATTAATGTTATATCCACGTTCATCATTGCACAACAATCTACAGAAAAGCTAACTGCAAAAAAGACAACAAACTAGAAAATCATGAAAATGTAGTAAGGGATACAAACACACGCAGGAAGATATAGGTAAAGAACACCAAGAATCCCTCAACATCCATAAGGATTAGAAGGCAGTCGCCTACTAAAAACACAACAAATTGCATCCAGATAATATAAGCACACAATTCTAATTCCATTCATTCAGTACAAACAGGGCCAACTGTAGAGAGAAACCATAGCAAGCACCAGCATGAGGCAGTGGCTATATTCCACACTCGATGCTCTCCGCAGGAAAAGATTTGAAACATACAAAAGCATCCACTGATTAACCATCTCATGCGGAACAGAATAACTAGTAGATGGGAAAAATTCAAATGTTGGAAAAGCCAGCTATCAATAATTTCTCAGCGTCAAGAATTAGGATTTAGGAATAAGCTAGTATAAACACTAACGTACACATTATGACTGCCAAAATAATCTTTGTGACTGCAATCCTTTTCTTTATTCATCAAGACCACCACCACAGCCACCATTAGTATCAAATGATTATGATGGCAGAAAGAAGCCACAAGCTCTCTATTTCGAGGTCATTGATAAATTTTTGACATTCCCATGTCATAAATATCAGTCTTACATTAATCCCACTTTGAACAAACTTGAATAAAATATCATCTAGTAAATAATGAGGTCAAACAGCCTACCATACTACAAATTCATGAAAATTTTGTCGCACTCACTCACTCTATAAAGCGACAACTTGCTGTAATCTAATCGCAAAAAGTACTAGATCATAGGCTACATGCAGCCATGAAATACGTTATGTAAGGCCCTCAGAAACCATGTCCTCTATAACTGCATTATTATGAAATAGGTTTGATAATGACATCACAATGCCTCCTACTGTCCAACTAAAGCAAATAAATTGAATAGGAAGATACAATATCATCCAAAATAGAGTAAACTTCCAAATGTGTAAATTCAGGGGCTTGAGCAAGTATCCATCCAACAAAAGTATTGTACACTCAGCACGGAAAATCCAATACTAAAAATGCCACTTAGCATGCCACTGCAATAAAATTGAATCGATCTGAGTAGATTGAAGGACTTTATCCTCAGAAACTCAACATGGCTGCATTGACAGCCGCATCATTTTACTAAAATCAATTCTGCAATGAGGAATTACTAATTATCCTCCTTCCACAGCTCCAGGAGATTTTTTTTTGTTACTCCTAAGGTCTAGACCTTTGTATATTATAATTTTATACATTTGAAAAAATTTATTGTTTACAGAAAGAAAGCGAGAAAGAGAGAAAGGAGTAAGGGTTTATCCCGTCCCAATGCAACATTTGCACAAGGTGTGTCGATGATAATAATAATAACATTTATATGGACCAGAAAATGCACAATCATACATCACAACCAACAAAGACACAGGAATTTTGACGAAATAAAGTGAAAACAAGTGGAGAATTTTGTGCAAGCTGACAAAAAAAGTCAAGACTTTAAACTACAGAGATTAACTTCAGTGCTGAAGTCTAGACTGAATTCACAAGTTCATGAATATTGAAAACACGGCAAACCAGATAAAATTAATCAATAACAAAAGCCTCCTAAAACAAATTTAACACAGCAAGCCATACACAAGCAACAGTGACAAGTTCTGCAGTGGAGCTACATGTTCTGTTTACAGGCTACTAAGCACAGCTACAAAAGGGAATTGTACAACATCACGAGAGAAACTTGAGGTAAAAATTGATGAGTTTCACATGGTCAAAATGGTAGTCTCATGAGGCAGCAGAACTCTCAAAGAGTCTGGCTTGAGACAGAAAATAATTTAAAAAAGGAGCATTAGTTTTACCATAATATGTTACATAATCAGATCTATCATCAAATATTATAGGGCATCTTTCATTTTCTTGTATAAAAATGAAGTCATGATCAACAAGGCAACAGACCAATCCATGTCTCCATACGACAACAGACTTAACCTACTCAGCGAAACATAAGGCAACCTGAAAATCCTGAGACTCATCCATTCATTCTGTGAATATCATAAAACTAAGCTGCAGTTACCAACTATCCAATACTACATACACCTCACAAAATCCATTAGACATTTGAATCCACTAGGAAATTCAACTTCATACCCATCACCATTTTATATTCCACATCAACAACAATTCAAAGTTTAAAACCATTTAAAGAAACCACATTCACCACAATAAAAAAAACACATTCAAATCTTCCAAACTTACAATATATTAACACAAAATTTTTATAAAAAACGTGTATTTTCTAAATTAATAATTCTGTACATTTGTTGCACTATTAAACAACCTGACATTAAAAAAAAAAAAAAAAAAAAAGAGAAAGCTAAACTGCTGGCAGCAGACACTCCCATTACAAAAAAAAATTGGGTTATATCCTTCATTGCTGCAGCTAGTCAGCCACTATCACAAGGCACGGTCTTTTGTGCTCCACTGCCATACAAAACTTGATATTATAGCAGGTTTACATGCCTTGTCTTCTTCTTGTTTGACATGATGGACAAAAAGTTAGGATCGCAACGAAAACCAACAAGCACCAAACTTGTTGCAAAAACAAACTGAGACGAGCTCACGATTTCTTCGAGCCTCTCAAAACCTGAAATGACATGCGTATGAACCAAAAGTGATTCATACAAAATAGAAGTTATGCTTACCTTGTTGTTGGCCTGTTCTCTTATCCTTTATCAAGGCTACTTCAATCACATTTCCATGTTCTTCAAACAATGGGCGAATCTGGCATCAAATAAGAAATTTTTTTTAGCGAAGAAACATATCTACATGAATAAAAATCAAACTTCTTTTTAGATAGGAAACAAGCTTTAATTGAGAATGAATGAAATAATATATGGGCATACAAAAACGGAGAAGTCCACAAAAAGGGAGCCAAACTATAAAAAAGGGGCTTCGATCAAGCAAAATAAGACCTAACGAGTAATAACAAAAAGCTCTAAACAATGAGGTCCAAAGAGAAACATAGAATCTAACAAGAGAACAAACATCACCACAAGAACCCTCACCACATGAAGAAAAATCAAAATAAAACCAAATGAAGGTCATTCAAAAATACATACCAAGGCCACTAATTGAAGCCCCCCAAAAATTACAATGGCGCCAGAAGCTAGTGAACATAAACAAAAGACATTCACAAAAAGACTTGGTCACATGACCCCAAAACATAGCATTAAAGCGAACTAAACATTTTTCCAAGAACCTTCACTCTCTCCCATCCTCCTATTTCTCTCAAACCATATATGGTGGGCACATCCCTGGTCAAACACCTATGAGAAAAATAGGCATTGTAATAATTACCCTATTGAGCCCACTTGGCTTAAGCCTTCAACATCTCCAACTTATATTCTCCCAATGAATAAACCAAGCATAATTTCATACTTATTATGGTGGGCACATCCCTGGTCAAACACCAAAAATAGTATGACCCTAATCCCTTTTAATTTGATTCCTTGTTAGGAAATCTAGTCACATTATAATCTCCCGTCAAACACTAGCAATGCCCACAAAAACCAAAAATATCTCCCAACTCCTAAGTCCTACTCCAAAAGAAAATTTTCAATGAACTGGATTCTTATTGGAGAAAATTTGTATCTATTATTCATGGTGTTGATCAATTGGATTGGCACGCAGCTCGTAAATAAGGATCTAGTCTTTAGAAGTCCTTGGGTTAGCATATCTAAAGCCAGGATTCAGGAAAGATGTGGAGAAATTCGCTCACTTCAAGCTTTGTAAAGGTACCGGGATTTTCTTTTGGTTTGGCATGACATATGGTTTGGGCTTTTGGCTTTTAAAGATTGATATCTTCTTCTTTTCAAGATCTCTATCCTCCCAAATGGTTTTATTTTAGATTTTTGGTATTCTTCTTGTTTATCTTGGAAGATTCTTTTTAGAAGATATTTGAAGGATGAGGAGATTGTTGAATTAAATTTTCTATTAAAGAATTTTAATTTTGTTAATTTGGTTGATTTTTTTTTTTTTTATGAAGCTAATTTGGTTGATTGTGATGGTTCACGTAGATGGTTTCTTAACTCTTCTTATTTTCAGTCAGGTCTCTCAATAAGAAGCTTGCTGACTCTTCCTCTTCGCCCAAGGTATTATTTATGGCTTTGTGGAAATCTAATAGTCCCAAAAGAGTTGATTTCTTTTGTGGATTACGTTGAATAGCTTAAGTGCATTAGATTCTCTTCAAAATATGTCATTGTCAACTTCGTTGCCTTCTATTTGTCTATTATGTTTTGGAGCATCTTACTGCTCTTTTGCCAAGATTTGTAGGAATTTAGTGTTTCAAATTTTTAATTTGAAATGGCTTTTCCTCATTGACTCAAAGTTTAACACTCTCGAGCTTCTCATTGGGCCTTCATTGCCTCCAAAAGCTCAATTACTTTGGTCTAATGTAGTGAAGGCTTTAATTTCTAAAATTTACTTTGGTCTAATGTAGTGAAGGCTTTGATTTCAAAAGTTTGGTTAGAGCGTAATCTTCATACCTTCAAGGATCATAAATCAAGGTTGATTAGTTTGAGTAGGCTATATTAAAAGCAGCTTCATGATGGTGCTCTTCTTCCAATCTTTTTTCAGCTTTATTCTTACAAGATGATAGTTTGAACTGGGAAGCCTTTGTTTCTAGTTAGTTTTGATGCTTCTGTTTTTACTTTTTAGCTTTTTCTTTTTCCTTTCCCATTTGGCATTTGTACTTTTGAGTATTAGTCTCTTTTCATTACTTCAATGAGAACCTTGTCTCTTGTTTCAACAGAATGTGAAAACATTTCATCTATAGGAGCACATCCAGACTTTCTCATATCATAAGAGAATGTACCACATGTCTTGCTTCAATGCGTAAGTAAAGTGAAAACAAGTGGAAATTTACTTCATGGCCTTTCAACAACTTAATGAAAACTAAGGCTTACATCTTCTTCTGTGGCTGTCCTTGGAACAGATCCAACAAACAGCTTGGCAAAACTGCTTCCATCCGGATGATCTGAAGATAGAAAATGATGATATGAGCCAGATGCAAGATTGGCGAAGATGCAGTATGACATATATAAGAACTACACTAAGAATATCTCACATATTGATCACACTGAAAGTTAAAATCAATATGAGAGTTTATGGTTCTTGTCATATAACTTCAATAAATTCAAAGCAGGTGACACATTTTTCTCTCTCTGTGTGTCTGTACCATTATCATCACAATACTTATCAATAATCACATCACATACGATACGATGATTAAATCACCACACGCACAAGGTTCAATGCATCTTGTAAAAAGTTGAATTAGGATGACTAAAAATTGATACAATATAACGATGGACTTTAGAGAGAGTGGCCGGCCCATCGATAGCTAACAGTTACATGTAACTTACCTTTCCTTTATCCCTTCTACTGGGAGCCAATCGGGATAAAGGAAATCCAAAGAACTACACATTAAAACTAAAGTTCGTTTCTCAACGACATATTTCAAAGTTCAAACCTTGTATAAAGTTTTTACCATATAGAACTAGTCGATAACGAGATAATTACAGGAAAAGAATGTTCAGAATTTGATAGAACTGAACAAAGCACAGTTAAACCCCACAAGAAAAGAACTGAAAGAAAATTACCTAGAATTCTTACGAAGAAAAAAATAAAGTGCAATTAAATGAACCTAGAAAATCGTACCTGGAGAACTTCCACGGCCGGAGAAAGGGTACCCCCGTTTCTGCCCTGCAACAGGTGGCGGCTGGAAACTGGAGCCAAAACCACCGCCAGCAGCAGGAATTGGACGGAATCCCCCGGCAGCTCCCATTGGGCGAAAAGCAGCAGCGGCACCGGGAGTAGAGTAGCGAGGGGGGCTGTCGAAAGGGCGACGGTGACCAGGGCCAAGGCCGGCGCGGAAGTTATTGGGGCTCCGGCGAGTGTCATGGTGGTTCACGGGGGAGTCGGAGAAGCGAGAAGGAACTGCAGAGTGACGGTAAGGGTGGGAATCTTGGTCGGGGCCATAGCGGTCTCCTCTGTGCCTATCCAGCTTTGCGGAAGTGAGAAATCGAAAGCCCAAAATTGTGCAGTACTCTTCGGGACAGTGAGTCTGTGAGAGCGAAGCGAAATTCCAAAATCTTAGCAGTCGCTACTTTGGGTGAGGCGAAGAGAAGACGGAGTCAGACTCGGAATGAGAAGAGGGAATCCCGCGCTGTCGTAGAAAGGAGGGAGGTAGTAGAAACAATTATATTAATATTAATAATAAACAACATTAATATAATATAATGGGTCGGAATGTAAACAAGCCCATTAAACCAAACGGGCCGCTTGAACAGCCCATTTTCTTGTGAGCCCGGGGTGGATCTAGAATTATGTTAAGAAAATCCTCAAAAATGGCCCGAAATTACAAGGTAATTTCGAAAAATGACCAAACCGTATTTTTTAATGAAAATGACCAAACCGTATTTTTAACCTATTTTCACATGTTTTATTCTTCCAATTATACCCTAATTTTCACGCCCCACCCTATATTTGAGGAAGCCATTTAATTTTTTTTTTAAAAAAAACCAATTATCCCATGAATCAAGCAATGGTTAGTTACAACATATATATTATCTCTTATCATTTGAAATTCAAATCCAGATTGCTTCATCGTCTTTTCCAACCATTCTGATTGATTATTGGTCTTCGTCGTTCCTTGTGTAAAGCTATTGATCATAGGTATATTTCAGCATTTTTGTTACTACTTTCATGTTTTCTGTTACTCCAAAAGTAAGCGTTCAGATTGATTATTGCTTTCATGTTTTCGTTCACCTGAGTTATTCTTTTCATTTGTTGAAAGCTCATTTGAACTTTCTTCTACATCAGTCTCAATCACCTTTGAATCTTCCGTCTCCTACAAAAATAAATAATTTTTAGAAGAAACCCTTACCTGTTTTCATACACACTGTAATTGTGATTAACCAAAGATCACAACTGCAGTGATTTTTCTTTTTGCATGATGAATTCTAGCTGTAACATGTATGATTTTTTTTTTTTTATCGATATATTGTATTTTGTTATGTTCTCTTATTTTTTCTCCATAAATCGTGATTTGAATTTAGTAACAAATTTCTTAATTAAAATTTTTGTTTTCAAATTATACTGTTAAGATAAATTAATATTAGACTTATCTTTTTTATTTTGAAATTATTTTATTGAATTTAACATTAAATTAACCTGTAAATCCTAGATTCTCTCCTTTTTTTTTTATAGTATATTTAATTTGCATGATGAATTCTAGCGGTAACATCTATGTTTTTTTTTTTATCGATATATTGTATTTTGTTATGTTCTCCTATTTTTTTCTCCATAAATCGTGATTTGAATTTAGTAACAAATTTCTTAATTAAAATTTTTGTTTTCAAATTATACTGTTAAGATAAATTAATATTAGACTTATCCTTTTTATTTTGAAATTATTTTATTGAATTTCACATTAAATTAACCTGTAAATCCTAGATTCTCTCCTTTTTTTATAGTATATTTAATTTAAATAATATGGATTTAAATTAAAATCATCGAATTAATTTGAATTTCTTAATTGAATTTGAATCTGTTGTTTCAATTTTAATTTTCCAGATTTATTTGTTTAATTTGTAGGTTTGTTATTGATTTGGTTGTTGAATTAATCTGTAACAATCCTAGATTTTCTCCCTTCTAATTTATTTCTGAATTTATTTCTGAATTAAGATTTGGGTGGGGTATTTACGTCCACTTTGTTGCCAAAAAAATTTACTAAATTTAGCTTTTGGCCATATCTCAAAATGAAAACACGAATGACTCTTTTTCAAATCAACTATTTTAAAATGGCCATTTAGCTGGTTGCCCCATTATGTTAACTGCCAAAATAAAACGAAAAGTTGTCCATATTCTTTACATAAATGACCAAATCAATTTTGTGAATTTAAATTAGGGAAATCCTTAAAATTTCCAGAATTTACACGGTATTTTTAAAAATGGCCAAATCGATTATTTTATTGAAAAATGGTTAAACCGTTTTTTTAACATATTTCGTACTCTCTCGCCCCTTATTTCATGGTAGAATTAAACTATTTTTTATATATAAAAAAATTCATTTCCGTCTTTGATTTACGAAATCTAGTTGGTTTGTCATATATTACGATATTTTTTTTTCAAATTTCAAATTCAAATTATGAATTTATCTTTTAAATCCCTATAGATAAACCTGTATTAAGATTTGCCATTTTTAATCCTCAAATAAAACATCTTCGGGCCCGTTTGGTAACGTTCTCATTTCTGGTTTCTTGTTTCTAATTTTATTAAGAAATCAACATTTAATAACTATGTATGTTTCTTGTTTCTCATTTTTTAGAAACACTCCCAAAATTTGTATAGAACTTTTGGGAACAACTAAAACTAGTTTCTCCTTTTTTGTTCTTGTTTCCAATTTTTCCAAACATAAATAAGAATATAGGTTTATTATTATTGAATGTATAGGTGTTAGAGTCATGAAATTCTATTTTTCTTTATTAAAAATGAAGAAACGAAAACAAGAAACGAGAACGTTACCAAACGGGCCCTTCATTATCCAATTCAACATCTTCATCATTCTAACAACCCATAAATCATAGTCTCTTCTTCAACCCAAAAATCATCGGGTTATCAATCTTGAAATATAGGTATGTTAAATACGTTATTTTGTATTTATCTATCATTATTTTACTCATCATATATCCATTTTTTCAACACAAAATATTTTTCATTTTTTTTCAAGATCTTAAATGGTTTCTGTTTTCGAATGAAACCTTTTGGAAGAATATTAGAATGGAGAAAGGTACATAAGTTGAAGAAAATTGGAGATTTCTCAAGAATTTCGTTTGTAATTGCTGGGACGAGAAGCTAAGAATGGGAAAGACTGCAAAAACTCAAGAAAATTGGAAGAATCTCAAGGGTTTTAGAAATTTTTTGAAAAAAGGTGAATACTAAATCCTAATTTTAATGATTCCTTCCATTTTTTAGATCATTTGATGTTTACGATAGTGAAATTATTTGCATGTTGTCTAATAGGTTAGTTTACTGTATACACTATATTTGCATAATTTGTTTACTGAATACACTGTTGATACGCAAATTGCTAATCGCAAGTGTACGGGCCCAAATTATAATATAGTGATTTAAAATCGAATGTCGTCCTCTGGATTGATTTTCTAGTTCCCCTAATTACTAAAGGTATATTCACCCAATTTTATTTAGAGAAAAATATCGAGAAATATGCAAATTAATGAAAAACTAATCAAAGCAATAAAAAGTGTGTAAACTCAATGGAGAAAAACCTTAGGGCATTGATTTCACCTATTAGATGCATGAATTAATTCAAAGAATAATTAAGAACGAACACGTAACGATTTCATAAACCAAGGATTTAATAATTATTAAAAGCCTCTCCCGAGTACAATTAATTCTTTATGCAAATTAAGAAATTGATATCCCTATCTAATTTCAACAACAAGCATAAACATTAAAAACAATCCTTACAACGGTTTCTCAAGCGATCCCAAATCTCCCGATTGTAGAATCACCTAAGTCATGCAATCGATGGTCTAATCTAAATTACCCTCTCCCGAGCAATTAGTTCAGAAACAAGAATCATACAATCCATGATCAAGAGATTATAAGCATTAAGCATTCAAATTGCATAAATGAAACGCGTTACAAAACGTTCTAAAAAATCCCTAAATTAATCCATACAAACTAATGGCTACATCAAGCCCCTAAGAAACGAAATTTAGCTACACATGGTCTCTAAAATACCAGCGAAATCAGTCCCAAACATCATAAAAATCAGTATAAGAAACAAGGGAGAAAGATTAAACTCGCTAGTCTTGATTCCTACGCGTTCCCGTCATGATCCTCACGATCTAAGCTCCGAAATTAAGCTCTTCTTGGTCTCCTCAGTATTTTGTCCATATTTTGCTCTCAAAAGTCGTCTTTTTCTCTCCAAAACAGCTCCCCCAATCAGATGGCATCGCAAAGTATAAATATTGACCTTTCTGCTCGACAGCGTCGAGACGCTGTGTCGATGTACACCCTAATTTAATTCCGGAAAGCTTGCAGCGTCGAGACGCTGTGGAGGTAGCATCTCGACGCTGCCTCGTTTGCGCGCCTCCTGAAGATGCGTCCAACGTTGAGACTCTCCAATGATAGCGTCTTAACGTTGCCCTGTTGTATGGGAGCCTTGAACCTTATGCTTCCTTTGCAATTTCTTCATTGTAGTAATTCATTTCCTCCAAAATCACCGGTAATCTTAAAAAACATCAATTTCCATTGAAATGCTTGATTCCTACAAATTAAACCAAATAGACATATAATTGGCCAAATAATACTTAAGACTAACACTAAAATAATACAAAATATAGCTCAATAAATTACGCTATCAAATACCCCCAAACTTAAGCATTTGCTAGTCCCGAGCAAAGTAAGAATCAAAATAGTCTGTCAATAAAAATAATTGAGGGAATGTTGCTAATGACTTTTGCCTCAGGAATTTCAAATCACAGATAAATCACACTGAAACATTAATGATCAGACACGTTCATCAAGATAACCCTCATTTATTTCATTCCTCTCTCACGTGTGTGTGTGTCTAGTCCGTCCTATCTTAATCTTTTAAGCCCGGAACAGTTTTATGCAACCCTTCGCTCGTTTTCCCCTACTCTGGTCCTAAGTTCCAATCATCAAGCCGCTCCACACTCAAGATGGTAATATGCCACTAGGGTGCCTAAATGGGGTACACAACCCCCAAACTTTGAGCTTTTTCAAAATCATCATTAATGGTGGTCACTAGCTTTCACACTCCTATTGCAGGGACCCTTAACCTGAGTTTTCTCTGGTTGGCCTAACTGATCACAACAGGGGTAACTCTTTTTTACCTTAATTCAATTTTCCTTTATTCAGCTCATCGTTTTTTTTCTTCTCTCATTCATTCCTTTTTTTTCTTTTCACTAACATGCAAGATATGACATAATTTTCTCCTAAGTGTAACATTACTAACTATCATGCAGATTAACCGTCAAACCAGTCCCTAAACCTTTCGAGGTGACAACAAGGCCTAGATCACATAACCCTATTTTAAACTCACCAAACTAAGACATGAGACTACGTGCTCAATTGGTGCAAAAGATTCTTGAAATAAAATCAAACTATCTTGAATCCTGTCTTTAATTATTATTGCACAGAATGACTTACCTGTTTTCTGAAATTAGGTATCCTCATCGGCTGTCATAATCATAACAACACCTTTAAAGAAAAACAACTCAGACAGAAATCACATTCAACCCAAATCTCAATGAAACTAAAAAATTTGATCCAAAATGATAAAATGAAGATAATCACAATAATAAACCAGATAATCCAGATATGGTCAAAGAAAATATAACAATTAATTACAGACCAAAAATAAATATTCCACCCCGAAACTTAAAAATTATATTGTCCTCAATGTAAAATAAATAAGAAATACAAACAAAAATGAGAACAAATACAATGAAAAATAAGAATGAGGGGGAAAGAAACAACCGTGTACAAAAGGAAGGCGACATGGCATCACTCGTCCTCGTCCTCAAGTGACTCGTACGGTGGTAAAGGTGGTGGCAAAGGCTGACTCGAACGAGAAGCCACCTGACACTGATAAGAATGTGCATACATGCTCGTGGTGTAGAGGAAGTGACGTCGATCCCTGCGCCGCTCTCTCTGGCAATCACGGTGGTGACTCTGGAACTCCATGCGCAGCTGCTGCAATTGCTCCTCGACTGTGAAAGGTGGAACCTCCTACTCTTGATGCTCGGGATCAGCAGGTTGCTCAGGATGCTCTGGGGGTGCAGGATTGGGGAGAGCTGGCTCTGCACCCTGCGGTTCAGGCCCTCGGTATCGATTGATGAAGTTATTGTCTATAATCGCTCCGGGGTGGACCAACTTCTCCTGGGCGTCCCAAACGACACCAGCGGCTCGGCAAAAGGCAATGATCAATGATGGATGCCCGAGCTACTGGGTTTTATGCCCTAAAACTCTTAGATAATAAATGTACATTTGACCGAACATTAATAAAAGTAATGTATTATTCAATGTTTGTATTGTATCTTGTCTTATCAACCCTAATCCAATAAACTAAACATCCAAGGCTAATAGAATGAGGCTTGAACTAGTATGTAGGGACATACGTGGATCAATGTTCAAGTTTTAGCCTAAATTAAGGGTCTGTAGTATAGGGATGAGGCTGGGTACCTTATCCTGGTGACACTATGGATACGACCCGCTTTGTATACTGATACAAACGTAATGATCCTACGCGTTCATGTAGTTGACATGCAAGTAGGGGTATCCTGTGCAATGAGTTTGCACAAAGACCGGACTGCGAAATAGTTAACCACTAACTGTAACACCGTTTGTTAGCTCGGTTTCTATTTCACTAGGATGACCTAGGCAACTTGGCCTTAATCCTGAGTGGATTATGGACTCCTGTCTATGAGGGATTGTCCTTTGATTTGTACGGGTGAGAGTGGCCTGTTCGCCGACTCAATAAGCCTACCATTTTGGGGACAAGACCGAGTGGGGAGCTGGGAACATAGTCTTACAAGATGGACTTCACTCCTTCCCAATATTAGGGTAAGTAGAGGTGTGTTCCCTTAAGTGGTGTCTCCGGGTCTTGAACAATAGGCCCTACCCTCTTTATGGCATGAGAGGGAGTTCTGTTTGTTGGTTGGACCTCAAACAGGTTGTTCATTAGAGGAGCACTGGTACTTAAGGACCAAGAGGTAATCTAGGGGTAAAACGATAATTTGACCTAGCTGGGGTACGAACACACGTGAAGGGCTAACTTGTTGTTGACGGTCGATATCCGTGGACACAGAAATATATCTGTAGTGAGAAGAGTGCAGCTGTGGTTCTATAGTGGAGTGAATCACAATTAACGAACATTGATTAACTTGGTTAATGAGTGTAGCCAACTAATCTCATATCGTTGGAACTTTTGATCTGTAGGTCCATTAGGTCCCACCGGTAGCTCACCAGGGGAGTTGAGGTAAAATTCTAAAGGGGAATGGAACATTCGAAGGTGTTCGAATGTTAAGTTTAAAATATGGATTGGATTCATATTAAAAAACTATAGGTTATAATTAATGCACATTTGATGTACATTAAAACTATAGTTTATGAGAGAGATATATAATTAAGTATATGATATTTAATTATAATATTAATTAATTGATGAATTAATTAATATTTTAGTTTTAATTTAATTAAATTTGATTTAATTACTTTACATTAAAACCATATGTTATGTGGGATGATTGCATGAATATGATTCATGGGAATTTTACTAAGATTAATTAGTAATCTTGTAAGTATTTAATTAATTATTTTTAATTAATTAAACTCATCAGTTAAAGAATAACTGATAAGAAACCTTCTTCCCACTAATAAAGGGAGTTACACGTTATAGAGAAAAATGTGGAGGGAGTTTTTTTTTTTTAATGCTCTCCCTTATTCAATTTAGGATCTATCGATGATCAAGCCCTAAGCTCTCTCTAACGCCTCTCTCTCTCTCTTTCAAGAGTTTTTACGTTATGTGTTTTTTCTCTCAAGCAAAACACAGAGACCAAGAAGTTTTCTCTAAAAATTTCCTAGAATTTTTCCTTTGCTCCCACAAGCAAGCGACCTATCTTTCCCTGTGAGAATACCGATGACAATTTTGTGGTGGTGTCCTCATAATTCAGCGATATCAAGCGTTGGAGGTTGCTGTTTTTTTTGTGAATCGTGGGAAACAAAAGGCAAAAACTGTCAAGAAAGTCTTCAAAGGTAAAGATTTCTTGAACTTGGATCAATAGGATCCATTGATTCCCTTTAGATTAGATCTAGAGGTTTAATTAGAGTTTTTTTTTTTTTTTAATTCTATTAAGCATTCTTTATGTGTTTTAAAGCAAGATTAATTTGTAATTTATGTTGTGTATATTTTTTGCTATCCGTATTGGTTTTTCCATTGAAATAAAACACAGCGTGGTATGATCTTGTTTCCGCTGCGCAAGGGCTTTTATCCCTTCACGAGCCCCATTGTCGTGCTACGCTGGAAAATGTGGCTCATGGACTGATGAATGACCTGGCCGACGTTCACTGAGCGACCTATGGCGATGGCGAATAAGAGGATGACACGACTCTTTGTAACGTTGCTGAGATGCGCCACAGGCATCAACTTGGCACATAGAAAAGTGTGCCAAGCCCTGTAATCTACGAACAAGTCGATGGTCTTAAATCTCACAACCTCCGCTCCGTTCAGAACCCACTCGGCCCCTGGTCTACATACCGTCTGGATGACCTCATTAACGTCTAAATGGCCAAGAAGGTATGTGTTGTATTCGTCTCTCTCAATGTCGGGTAGTTGATAACTCTCCAAAAGGGAGTTATTTAGACCTTATTTCTATATTGATTTGTGTGTCTTTTGTGCTAAATAGGGTTGCTGTTAGATAGATATTACATGTTTTAACCCATTTGGAAGAATGGATGCTTTGGAAGTTATTTTGTGCAGAATATATTGCTGAGCGACTTGAGGGAGCAAAATCTGTGCTGGAGCAAAGCGAGGAGCAAAACTGCCACGTCACAGCTCGTTAGCCAATTTAATGAACTGAATTCTGTTAAGCTATTCTCAGGATAAATGAGCAAGGAGAGCCATCCACATATCTAGGTCAACCTAATTCAAGCCTCCTATCACTCTATAAAAGGAGATAACCGCCCAAGTCAAAGGCATTCCACTTTTGGGGAAGAGATCATTTCTCATTTCCATTTTGGGAGCCGAATAGAGGAGAGAGATTGGAGACCTACGAGAAGACCATCAATTGCAAGATGATCAAGGGAATTAATATTTTCTTGTATTACTTTGTAGTTATGGATGCATTTACTTATATTGTAATGTGTGTCTCTATGCACTTTATGAACTAAGTAACCTTAGGCGTTGGTTAGGGAACATGTAATTGTTGTGCTTAATTTCTATGCAATAAATATTGATTTGATGCATCTTTGATTTTTTGTTGTGCTCATTTCTATTTTATGCCCCGCTTGGCTAGCCGATATGAATATCATTTTCTAGTTTCAGGGATGATTTAGGGAGTGTGTGGCATTTAATCACACTAGATCATTGTGTATTAGTGAACACCAGTGACTGAGCTAGGGATAGTCAGTTGCCTAGTGCTTGATCGATAGTGCTTCATTGTAGTTGAAACACATTCTACAAAATTCAGAGTTTCGGGAGGAATCTGCTAATAAGACTGCGAGAGTTTTGCATGATCAATAATATTGCTAGAGCATTTTTTAAAACAATTACTAGATCCTGACCAGCGTCTGTTTCTAATCTGTCTGCTTTATTTGTTTACTTTCTGTTCTGTCATTTCTTTTGCTCCAGAATTCTATAAAAACCAATCATTTTAACCACCTTTGAAACAATTAGAAAGTTAAACAAAATAGATAAAGTGAAAGCTAATTCAGACATTGGATTCGATAAAATACTTATTACTTGTTGTGGACTGTGTATACTTGCACAGAGTTCTAAAGTCCTTTTACATCTTATTTTTACCCACTCTGAAAACCCAACAGTAGTCTATAGAATTTGTTGATGGTTTGGGAGTCGAAAGGGACAAAGTGTCCCCTAACAAACGATGAAGAAGAGGATTCTTCCATATTGGCATACAACTCCCTCACCACTGGTGCTACCCCAGGCTTAGGATGACGAACAAAGTGGCCCCAACCCCGCTCAATGATATTATTCACTAAATTTGGCTGTACCTCAGGGTCGAGGCTAAAGCCTCTCTCAGGGATAATGTTCCTACCCTCTACATAGCTCTCAAATCATTTTTCTGCATCACTATTGATGAACCTATTAGGGTCAAAAGGAGCGGAAGAGGAGGAAGCGATAGTGTTTCTCCTAGATCTTTTGCTCATTGTGTCTAAAGGGGAAGGTACAAAAAATCTAGGAAAGGAGGTATTGCTTAAAACAGTCCCAAGCAACAAAAACAGCCACTAACTACAAAAATAGCTCGTCCGCCAAAGTTATAAAACAAAATCCAACAGCAAAAGCAAACCAACACAGCAGCAAACGAGCCCCACAAGCTCTGAACAGTGTAAATAAGCCAACAATAACTCACCAAGAGCTCACCCAATGATGCACAAAGGACACCCAACACCCTGTTGGGTTTTATGCCCTAAAACTCGTAGATAGAGAATGTAAACAAATTGTATACTTATTTCAATAAAGTGTTATTGAGTTTCTACAATAAAGTGTTATTGAGTTTCTACAATAAAGTGTTATTGTTAAATATTGCACAATTTGACCCAAATCCAATAAACTAAGATCCAAAGTTGTTTACATGTGACTTGAACTAGTATGTGGTGACATACAGGGATCGGTGTTCAAGTAACAACCTAAAAGGTCTATAGTACAAGGATAAGGCTGGGTACCTTATCCTGGTAACGCTATGTGATACGACCCGCTTTGTATTCGATACAGACGTATTGATCCAAGATGTCCATGTAGGAGACATGCAAGCGAGGGTATTCTATGCAATGAGTTTGCGTAAGACCGGACCACGAAATAGTAAACCATCAGATGTAACACCGTTAACTAGTTAGGTTACTGTTTCAATAAGATGACCTAGGTAACTCAGTCTTAATCCTGAGTGTGTCATGAACTCCTTCTCACGAGGGATTGTCCTTTGATTAGTATGGGTGAGAGTGGCCTGCACGCCGACTCAATAAGCTTACCTTCTTGGGGACGAGACCGAGTGGAGGGCTGAGGACATGACAACACAAGATGAAATTCACTCCTTCCTACTTCTAGGAGAAGTAGATGAGTGTTCCCTTAAGTGGTGACTCCGAGACTTGAACAAAGAGATCCCGCCCTCTCACTGGCCCGAGAGAGACTTTTTGTTTAATGGTTGGACCATAAACAGGTTGTTCATTAGAGGAGCGTTGGTACTTAAGGAGACAGATGTAACACAGGGGTAAAACGGTAATTTGACCCAACTGTGATTACGAACACTCGTGAAGGATTGACTTACCGGTATAGGTCTATATCCGTGGACACAGAAATGTTCTACAGTGAGAAGAGTTCAGCTGTGGGTCTTTAGTGGAATGACCCATAGTTAATGAATATTGGTTAACCTGATTAATGAGTTTAATCGGTTAACCTCATATCATTGGAGCTCGTAAAGAGTAATTAGGAACAATTATATCTTGAGAGAATTTGAATAGTTCAAATTCATATTGGGAATTAAGTTAATTGTATGAGATACAAATTAATATAATGTATACTGATAAATTAAAATGTAAAGTCTAATTTGAAATTAAACTTTATTATTATGAGAGAAATAAATATTTGAAGAAGTTCAAATATTAATATGAATTTGACTCATATTAAATTTATAGAATATAAGAGAATTGGATGGAGTTCCAATTTTAATATGAATTTGATTCATATTATAGAATTAATTAATTGAAGGCTTGGAATTAAATATATGATATTTAATTGGGTAATTAATTAATTAACTAATAGAAGATCTGAAATTAAATATATGATATTTAATTGATGATTAATTAATTGGAAATTAATCAATTATGAAAATGATTAATCACTTATGCAAGTAATTAATCATTTATGGAAATGATTTAATCACTTATGGAAGTGATCAATCATTTATGGAAAAGAGTAATCAATTATGGAATTGATTAATTATGGAAAAGATTAAATCAGTTATGGAAATAATTGATTTTAAATGAATATTTTTATTCATGGCATTTCTCCTATAAATAGAGCACTAACCCTAGGGTTTAGGTACTACAACATATGACCACCATAAGGCCCTTTCATATTCTCTTAACTCAAGAACTCTAGGGAGAATTTTCTCTCTAGAGTTTTTCCATTCAAGATTAGGTAGTCCCACAACTACGTTCCTAATCTCAAAGATCAATTGGTGGTGTCCCAATTGTTGACGTTTGGTCCTTAAGAAATCAAGAAATTCAGAGACGACAACGACAGTATGTTTGCTTCTCCCCTTTAGAATTAGTTCTAAGGTTGTATGCTTAGCTTTAAGTTTCTATAGAATTTGTTCTATGATTTTTGCCAATGTAATGATATTTTTGGATAAACAAAATTAACTACGAATCAGTCCCAATTACGCTTCCACTTTACGGAATTGAGGAATTTCAAATCCTTCACACCCAACACTAGCAAAACACCTAAATCAGCAGTACAATAGGAGAGACAAGTCCAAACAATGTGAAAACCAGAAGTTAGAAGTTCTATGAATTCAATCCAACACCCAATATATAATTTCAGCACATAATATCGAACAACCCAAAATCGTGTATTCGAACTTCTTAACCAACTGAAAAATGAAGTTAAATTGTGCATAAGCCCTCATGGCTTTGCTTTTGGTTCACCCCAAAAGGCCTCATACCAGTGGAGATAGTTGTCCTCCCTTATAAACCCATGGTCATCCCCTTATCTAGCCAATGTGGGACTTTGGTCGCACTCCCAACAATCCTCCCCTTGAACAAAGTACCACCGAGTCTCCCCTCAACTAGTCATCTATCCGTCGAACTTTCCTTTACCAAGAGTCCGTCAAACTCTCTGGGCTCCAACTCTCTAGGCTCCATCGCTTTACCGAGAGTTTACTCTTATCTAGGACAACTTCTTTTCTCCGGAGTATACTGTCTGCCCAGAGCTCAACAACAGATTTCCCCATGACTACTTAGGCTCACAACTTCTTTGTTCTGTACTTGAGGATTCCACCCAACACGGCTATGTTTGGGGCATGGCTCTGATACCACATGTAAGGGATTATAGGACACTACACATATCTCCACAATGGTATGATATTGTCCACTTTGGGCATAAACCCTCCTGACTTTGCTTTTGGTTCACCCCAAAAGGTCTCATACCAATGTAAATAGTTGTCCTCCCTTATAAACCCATGGTCATCCCCTTATCTAGCCAATGTGGGACTTTGGTCGCACTCCCAACACATTCATATCAGTACATGGCCACTTCTAGCACTGGACAACCGCTCCCGCCTCCTTTGCCGCCGTATGAGTCACCTGAGGACGAGGATTGATGCGCAGTAGCCCTTTCTACATGGTTGTTTCTTTCTCCCTTCATTTTTTGTATTTGTATTTTTTGTTCTCTCTGTTCGTTTTGTAATTATTATTTTCTTTACATTGAGGACAATGTAATCTTTAAGTTTGGGGGTAAATTATTATTTCTCTTCGGTCTGTAATTAACTCCTATTTTTATATTTTGACCCCATTTTGAGATGTAATCCTCTTTGATTATCTCTGATCTGAATGTTTCTGTTAGCATGTTTCTTTATGAGGGTTGTTGCTATGATTATGACAGCATATGAGGATACCTAATTTCAGAAAACAGGTAAGTTGCTCTTGTTCAGTGGTAATCATAAGCAAGATTCAAGGAATCTTGAATTTATTTTTGAATCTCTTGCACCTTTTGAGCACTTAGTCTCCTATTTCTAGTTTTGCAAACCATAGTTATGTTAGCATGCAATGTCGTTAGGTTAATTAAAAGAGTTTAATTCACCTAGATCAGTTAGGCCAACCAAGGGTTAAACTCGTGTCATGGGTCCCTACAATAGGTGTGTGAAAGCTAGTGCCACATATAAATGCTAAATCAATTTCAAATTTAAAGCACCTAAGTATGAATAAAAACAATCTAATTTGTTATAGTGGCTCATTAGTAAATCCTTAGTGCCAGTGTAGAGGGAAGATGAGTTGAGAGTCTTACAATCCAACCCCGAGTTAGTAGAGTCCAATCTATGTAGGTTAGATCTCTCATTTGCAAGTTAATTTTGGAAAATTTTCAATTTGTCTCCTTCATTGGGCCTTATGTGCATGTCTGTTAATTGCTTGTTTATTGACTTTTGAGCCTTGAGGATTGAGTTGTGCTATTATTGCATCTGTTTGCAACCTATGTCTATTTTGTATTTTGCTCGAGGACTAGCAAAAACTTAAGTTTGGAGGTGTTTGATTGCGTGCATAACGAGCTATATTTCCCGATATATTTGAGTTAGTCTTTGAGGATTATTTGGCTATTTTGGTGCACTTTAATGTTTCTTTTGTAGGAAATCAAGTATTGGAGTAAATTGGAGCAATTTGAAGTTGATTGAGCGTTCGGGACCTAAAAAGTGGCAAAAGAAGTGAAGAAGAATCAAAGTAAGACATGCAGAAACCCTTTGATCCGAGAGACCAGCGTCGAGACTCTACCTTTTTCCCAAGAGGGCAGCGTTGAGACGTTGTCCTAGAGTGTCTCAATGCTGCCATTTATTTTCTTCTTTGTTTTTTTGGCAACAGGACAACATCGAGATGCTGTCCCTAGCGTCTCGACGCCGTCAGTAATTTTCCTATAAATAGATCTTTATGTGCTATGGTAAGGAGGAGTCCAATTGGTTAGATTTTAGCCATAATTCTGACTAGACACCTTTGGTGGGAGCTGAAGCAAGGACAATGAGCGGGATTCAAGTGAGAACGTCTGGAGATCGTGATGGAGACGTGCGATTTTTTACGGAGTCGAGTTTTTCAGTTTCTTTCCCTTATCTCTTGTATTTTTCCCATTAAGATTCTTTCCTTTTTCGCTGTAAGACAAGGCCAAGGACTAGTTGGAATCATTGGAACCAGGGAGCATAAATACATGAGATAAGTTAGCCCAGACATTCCTTACCAAGTTCTTCCCACCTGCTAAAACTACCATGCTTCGCACGAAGATTGGGACGTTTAGGTAGAACGATGATGAACAACTCTGCAAAGTGTGGGAATGTTTCAAAGAGATGCTAAGGAGATGCCCACAGCACGGATATCCATACTGGCTCCAGGTACAATTATTCTACAATGGTCTTAATAGTTCTACTAAAATTGTCCTTGACACGTCTGCAGGAGGAAGTTTCCTTTCCAAGATAGTAAACGATGCAAGGGAATTGTTGGAAGAGATGAAATTAATGAACTACCAATGGCCCACAGATAAGACCCCAATAAAACAGAAAGCTGGTATATATAAGTTGGATGAATCAAATTCTTTGAAAGCGCAAATGGCTTCCTTGACTAGTGCCTTGAACAAGCTGACAACTTCAGAAGTGGTGAAGTCAATTGCCACTCTAGCCGAAAACCACACAAAGAAGGAAGTCCAGGAGGTGGAACAAGTTCAATTCATTGGCAATCAATGGTTTAATCAGAATCAGAATATACCGAACTTTTACCACCCAAGTTTGCGCAATCATGAAATTTTTTCATACGCTAACACTAAAAATGTCTTGCAACCACCTCAGGTTTTGCATCAACATTTGGTAAGTAGGAGAAAATGAGTAACCTGGAGGAGATGGTGGCACTGCGAGGTTCCTTTGAGTTTGCAACTGCACCGCTATTATCATAGTATAGGGTAATAGGCAGATGCATATTTGGAACGACTTCCAAGTCAACCAGGAACTTCTTGAGCCATACTGCCTCTTTTGCTGCTTCGCAAGCAACTACATATTCGGCCTCCATGGTCGATTCTGCAATGCATCCCTGCTTGATGCTACGCCTTACTATTGCTCCTCCATTCAGAGTGAATATTGACCCCGATGTGGATTTCCTTGAATCTTTATCGGTTTGAAAGTCAGAATCAGTGTATCCTGTAAGGATTAAATCCTTAGCACCATACACGAGCACATAGTCCCTCGTTCTCCTTAGATACTTGAGTATATTCTTAACAGCTGTCTAGTGATCGAATCTTGGATTGGATTGATATCTACTGACAATCCCTACTGCATAACAAATGTCAGGCCTTGTACACAACATGGCATACATTAGGCTGCCTACTGCAGAGGCATAGGGAATTCGTCTCATGTCCTCAACTTCTTGAGGAGTCTGAGGACACTGTTCCTTAGACAAATTAATTCTGTGCCTGAAAGGTAATAAACCCTTCTTGGAATTTTGCATCTTATATCTAACTAACAATATGTCGATATAAGACGCCTGAGACAGGGCTAGCGTTTTGTTCTTTCGGTCCCGAACAATTTGGATCCCTAGAACATATTGTGCCTCACCCAAATCTTTCATTTGTAATTGAGTTGCTAGTCATTGTTTAATGTCAGTAAGATAACCTACATCATTCCCAATGAGTAGTATACCATCCACATATACTAAGAAAGCTACGGAGCTATTGATGATCCTTTTGTAAACACAAGGCTCATCAACATTTTGTTCAAAGCCATAAGATTTGATCGCAGCGTTTCGTTTTCTCTTGTAGATCCATTTACCCCTATAGGTCTAACCCCTTCAGGTTGATCTACAAGATCCCAGACTGAATTAAAATGCATGGACTCGATTTCCAAGTCCATAACTTTAATCCATTTGTTCTTGTCAACGTGATCCATTACCTGTTTAAAGGTGGATTTTTTAAGAAATGTAGGAAGGATATTAAAAAAAATTAGAGAATAGAGGGTGTTTTGAAAATAATTCGAGATATAAGGTATCGCGTAGGTTGGACCTACACGACATGAAGGGTCGCGTCTGTTGGAGAGATGCGACCAAGCTGGGAAGGTGGTAACCAGTTCAATGAGACGGTGACGAGATGGTGACCAGACAGTGAGTTAAGTCGCGTCTCTACAAGAGACGCGACATTGTTGGGAAGGTAAATCACAGAGATTCCGCAGCGAGATGTGACTAGTCGTGTTTCTTGTAGAGACGCGACAATCTTGGAACCCCAACACCCAGCGAATCTCTGCGCGCCGTCGCGACGTCAGTCACCCATCACGTCCGCGGCCAGTCATCAGTCACTTCTGTTTTTATTTTTCAGACGGTTGTTGAATAGTTTTAAATTGAGTGGTGGTTGCATGGTAATAAATTGCAGCTCAACATTCGGTTTTCTTCTTGATTTATACCTCATATGCGAAAACTTCATCTCCCTCAAACAACATCCTTTTATCTAAAACTCTCACTATCAAAATTTCAAAATCATCCCATTGAAGCCAATTTCTGTTTATCTTTGTGGAGATCGAATTGTACAATCACAACGAAGGAGCACGTCTTATTCATTAGTGGTATTTTCTATATTTCTACTTGTTGCTAATTACTTTGTATATTTTTTCTTGTTGCTAATTCCTTTGTATTCTGATGTATTATTTGTAGTGATAATGAGTTATGAATATTGTTTTGTATAGGAGAGACACTGGAAAAGTAGAAGGGTTGTTGAAGCCAGCCGTGTGCATCTCTAATATTGTTTTATTGGTCCTCTAATTTTTTTCTTTTTTTTTTCCATTGTATTTGACGTCCATTTTTTTTTTCTGTTTTACTAGTGTTTTTATTTTTTTTACAGGACCAAAGTCTACTAATAAAAAAAAAAGTTAACTACGATCTTTGAGCGCAGAGGTTTAAATACAGTGTATGATTTTTTCTATTTTTTTCATTGTACTTTACGTCCATTTTTTTCCTATTTTAGGTGTGTTTTTATACTGATTTTTTTTTTACAGGACCAAACTCACAGATAAAAAAAAGTTGTCTACGATCTTTGAGAGCGAATGTTTAAATACAGTGTAGGATTTTTTCTTAAGCATGTAAAAGGAATATACATTTTTTGTTTGCACATATGTTGGAGAAAATAGACATTTGTATAAGTTTACAAATATGTGATGCATGAAAGTCGAAATTTATTTGTTGAGGTTAGAATAAATGTTAGTCTTGATATGGTTTTGTTGAGGAAAATATTGATTTTTTTTTCAAAATATAGAAGTTCTTTTTAAAATTTTGTTATTTTTCAAAATACAGAAGTTGTTTTTCAAAATATAGAAGCTTTAGTTTTTACTAATATAAGAAAGAAAATCATTATATACAAAAGTGTGAAAATAAATCCTCATGAAGTTAATTGGTTCAAGTCGTTTGTTTAGGGTTTTTTATTCTAAAGTGTTAAAATAGAAAAATAATTTGTTGAATTGCATTATTCAAAATGGAAAACAAGGGTTTTTAGAAAAAAAAGAAAATAGATTATAAGGTATTGAGAATAAATGTCATATTTGTTATGATATTGTTAAGCAAAATATTGAAATAAGTTTAATATGATGCTTGGTTATCTTTTTACAGCAAAAACGTTAGATTGAAAGCTTAATTCTGAAATTTTTGGAAAAGAATACAAAGAATATTCACACACAAGGTATGTATTATTAATCAATAAAGTGTAAAATATTATTATTAGGAGAATGTTTATTAAATACATGAAAAAAATATATATATATGGTAACGAACATAGTTAATATATAGAATAATGCATGGAATTTATGTTTCTATAACAGTAATTATTTTCAATAGATGATAATTATTGTTTACATATAGATTGTAGTAAAATTAGAAATTATCCAAAAGAAAATTCAATTTTAATATAATTGATTGGATACAAAAAATATCTTTTAAAATATAAATAATGTGTATATGTTGATAAAATAGTAAAAATGGGAAAAATCATATTGTTTAAATTTGTTATAAACCAATACTTTTGTAGAAGTTCCTATGCTAAATTCGAAGCAACAATGATCATATAATTAAGATATGGATATTTTGAAAAAATAATTTGAAGTTCATATGCATTTAATCTTGCTTGTACCGGTTAATTAAATTAAGATATGGACATTTTGAAAAACCATAATAGTCTGTTACTTGTTGTATATATAGTTGTATAAGAATAATTCAATAACTTGTCAAATTTTCAAAATGTATGATAATCAACTAAAAACCAACTCCAACAAAATATTCAAAATGTATATTAGTAACTATAGGCTAAACACGCAAAATCCACATATTACCTTAAACCCTAAAAACTAACCCCAACAAAGAAAACCCTAAAAAACCTAAACCCTTAAAAACCATAAACCCTACAACTAAAACCCTAAACCCTACATCTCAACCACTAAAACCATAAACCCTTAAAAACCCTAAACCTTAAACCTCCTAAACCCTAAACCCTAAAACTAAAACCCTAAAACCAAAACCCCTAAAAACCCTAAACCCTAAAACTCCTAAACCCTAAAACCCTAAAACCAAAACCCCTAAACACTAAAATTATCAAACTTTCAAAATGTATATTAGTAACTATAGGCTAAACACTCAAAATCCAAATATAACCTTAAACCCTAAACTAACCCCAACAAAGAAAACCCTAAAAAACCTAAACCCTTACAAACTACTAAAACCCTAAACCCTAAAAAACCATAAACCCTACATCTCAACCACTAAAACCATAAATTCTTAAAAACCCTAAACCCTAAATCTTCTAAACCCTAAAACTAAAACCCTAAAAATACCCCTAAAAAACCCTAAAACTCCTAAACCCTAAAACCAAAACCCCTAAGACCCTAAACCCTAAACCCTAAACCCAAAACCCGAAATCTTAACCACCAAAACCCTAAAACAAAAAACCCAAAACCCTAAATCTAACCCCAATAAAGAAAACCCTAAAAACCCTAAATCGTAACCCCTAAAATCTTAAACCCAAAAACCATAACCTTTAAACCCGAAAAACCCTAAACCATAAAATACTAAGTCCTTAAAACCCAAAAAATCTCTAGACCTAAACTCTAAAACTCTAAAGACCTAGAGGACGTTGTCTAAGAATCATAAGCATTAAAAACCATAATCCGCGAAATATCCCAAATCTTGTGTGAAATTCATAAGAATTAAAAACCATATTCCATAATTTTAGTATGTTTTAGTTGTTGACTTAGTCACTATTTCCTTCCAGGACGTTGTCTCAAAATCATATTTAGTGTCATAGTTATCATGGAAGACGTTGGATTTATATGCTACATGGGTGGGAATATAGTCCACGGTCTGAATGGTATAGAGTACGATGTCGGGCCATCTGTTATGATCAATTTTGATCGGGATATTGCATTCGAAGATTTTATTCAAGGATTATGCAATGGCCTATCAATTGATAGAACTAGAGGGTTGGAGGTCTTATTTAGATACGGAACTATTGGATTTGAAGGGTTCACTTATTATGCTCCGGTATCATTTCGAAGCGAGAGGTTGATCTTAGGTTTATGATGACCCATGCTCCTTCTCTTCCCTCTAGAGTAGAGCTTTTTATCTCTCAACCGAACAACATAAGTATAGCTCCTGAAGTTGATTATACCCCTGGACAATACTATATCCCTGAACAAGACTATAGCCCGGAAGTTGAAGGTGAAGATAACCTTGAGCTTGTTGATCAGAACATTCCTTTTTCACAGAATGACAATGACGATGACGATGACGATGACTATATCCTGAACAAGACTCAATGGTTGTGATGAATGACGATGTTGGAACGGAGTCTGATAATGATAGCACAGATGAAGCATCCGATGATGATAGTGTAGAGGAAGCACCGTAGATGTACGGAGTGCATGAAATCCCTTCCTTTTTCACAGAGTTGGACATGCGAGCTATCGATTCCCTCCCTAACACGAGCATTGAAAGAGAAGCAAGAGGAGACGATTCATTGGTGAAAGGGATGATATATAAGTCGAAGAACGACTTAATGAACACCGTTAAAAGCTACTCTATCATTCGACATCAACATTTTGACGTCGTTGAGTCGAAGAAAAAGGTGTGGGTAGTACAATGTAAACGATACGGCGAAGGTTGTATGTGGCGCCTCCGTGCCTGTTGCCTTAAGAAACATGGCCAATTTGAAATCACACAATACAATGGGCCACATTCGTGTGTTTATGCTAGGTTGAGTCAAGACCATAGACAACTAGACTCGAACCTCATTGCAGCTGAAGTCCACAGTGTCGTCAAGAGCAACCCATCTATAGACATTCGAACATTACAGGAAATCATAGTGCAAAAGTACAGATATTCTGTAAAATATTCAAAGGTATGGGATGGGAAGAGGAAAGCTATACAAAATGTCTTTGGAGATTAGGATGAATCGTATACGTTATTGCCATCTTGGACCAATATCCTAATGCTAACAAATCCTGGTACAAAAGTTGAATGGAGGTGGTACCAGACGGAGGGGAATAATAATGAAATAATATTTCGCAGTGTTTTCTAGTCGTTCGGTCTGGTTATCGAGGGTTTCAAACACTGTAGATGATGTGCAATTTGCTTACCGCAAGTGTACGGGTCAAGTAATAATATAGTGTTTTCGTGTAAACGAGTGTCGTCCTCTGGATTGGATTTTTAAGCAAATCAAGTATTGTGAATTATCTTGCCCAATTTTATTTAGGGATCAAAAAGTGATGAATGAATGATAAGAAAACCAAATCAAAGCAAGTAAAAAGTGTGGAATTTCAATTGGGAAAACTACTTAGGGAATTGATTTCGCCGATTTAGTTTAGGATTGATTTTAAGGAATAAGTTATTATGCACAATGGAATTATGAGCCAAAGACCCTTTAATCACAACTACCTCTCCCGAGTATAATTGATTCTCATGCAAATTAACCAACTTGATATCCCTATCTAAGTTTATTAATCATGCAAGGCAATGAGATCTTTCAACCAATTCTAAAGTTAATCTAAAACCGTCACGAAATAGAAACTAAACTTTAGTCATGCAATCTTGAGTAAGTCTAAATCAAATCCCCTCTCCCGAGCTAGATTCGAAACTTAAATCATCCAACTAATGGCCAATTAATTGAAAGCATTAAATCAAGATTACAAACATAATACCATTGCACAACTCAAACCATAAATCAATCCATAAACACAATCAACTACATCAATCCCTAAGCTTACAAGTTTAGCTACTCATGATCAAAATTACAAGCTCAACTAAACATGTAAAAGCCATAAAAATCTAACTAAAGTGAGAGAAAGAAGAATTAAACTTGTTGTAGGCCGAGACCGAACGTCCCCGTCACGATCCCCACGAACAATGGGTTGATTTCCAAATTTTTCCCTTTGCTTCAGCCTTGAATTCCTCTGTTTTTCCTCTGTTTACGGCTCCAAAAAGTCCCCAAAATTGGTTCCCCCAAAAACCTAGCCGAAAGGATGCTTAAATAGCAAAATTTCGTCGTAGCGTCGAGACGCTGTCGAGATCCGCATTTTTGGAAATTTTGTCGATAGCGTCGCGACGCTATGTTTTTTTTTTTTTTTTTTTTTTTTTTTTTTTTTTTTTTTTTTTTTTTTTTTTTTTTTTAGATTGGAAGCTCTATTTGACTCCAATTGCTGAATTAAGCTTCAAGCACATACTTCCTACAAATAAAACATAAAAATGCATAAATTTGGGCAAATAATTGAAAAAGACTAGCTTAATTAATTAGAGAAAAATAGCTAGCTATGCTCGCTATCAAATACCCCCAAACTTAAGCTTTTGCTAGTCCTCGAGCAAACTAAAAATCAAGCATACAGTAGAAGAATGGATGCAATAATCATAACTCAATCCTCAAGGCTCAAAGGTCAATAGTCAAGCAAGCAAGAGACATGCACATAAGGACCAATGAGGGAGACAAATTAAAATTTTTTCCAAAATTAACTTGCACAAGCGAGATCTAACTCAACGAGACCAGACTCTACTAGCCCGGGATTGGATTATTAAACTCTCAGCTCATCTTCCCTCTACACTGGCACTAAGGTTTCACTAATGAGTTAATGCAACAAATTAGTTTGTTTATCTCCATACTTAGGTGCTTTTAATTAACAATTGAATTAAGCATGTATATGTGGCACTAGCTTTCACACACCCATTGCAGGGACCCTTAACCTGAGATTTCTCTGGTTGGCCTAACTGATCACAACAGGGGTAGCTCTTTTTGCCTAAACTTTATTAAACATTGCAAACTGTGCACAGGCCATGGCATACAAATTTTCTTTTCAACAGTAACAACAAAAATGATTTTTTCGTTATGAACATAATAGCAGATATTCTTTTCTTTTCTCCTAAGCAGGATCAAACATGCTAATTTGCAAAAAATTAACTCTTTAGCTCTACCCTACACCTATCGAGGTGACAACAAGCATATGAACCTAATAATTCGCTCCTAAGCATTCAAATCCAAATCTAGCCAAGACAGATACTCTACTCATGCAAGCCATCTCCTAGAAAAATTTTAAAAAGTCTCCCTTTTTGGGCACTTATGCTTACATCTCATCACAAGCTTGAAAATTGACAAGAAAGCCTATCCTAGGACATCATAATCATGCAAAAGTAGCATCCAGAAAACAACCATATGCATAATTTAAAGAAAGCTCAAAACTATAGCCCGAACTCAGATGCTCAAGGGCTCCACAAACATGCTAATCCACCCCCAAACTTAAAGTATGCATTGTCCTCAATGTATAAAGAAAATAAGGCATACACAAGCATGAGAACAATAAAAGAATGACAGGAGTGAACAATACTGGCCTGGAATGATGATGACTTCTTGCTTGAGAGCTTGGAATCTTGAAAGCTTGAAAGCAAAGGAGAGAAAGAAAACAAGACCTACAAAACAAAAACAAACAATAAATCAAAAACAAAAAGAAAACACACTAAACTTACTTGGGTTGCCTCCCATAAGCGCTTGTTTAACGTCATTAGCTCGACGTGTTGCACGTGCTTCAAGGAGGCTTTTGTTCTGTGAATCCAACAGAGGTGCTCTTTCTTGCACCTTTCCTGTAGCCCATGTAAAGCACTTCATCTTTAGAGTCTTCAACTGCTTTAAAGATCTCTTTTTCGTTCTTGACTCTAATAGTGAGCTCCCTGCGCTCAATATCTATAATTGCTCGCCCAGTAGCGAGGAATGGTCTTCCTAATATGACAGGCATTGAAGGATTTTCTATCATGTCCATAACATACAAGTCAATAGGGAGGAAAAATCTACATACTCTGATTAACACATTTTCTACAATACCAACTGGTCTCACCACAGATTGATCAGCCAATTGGAGCTTTACAGGAGTAGACTTAATCTCACCTATATCTAACTTTTTACACAAGGACAATGGGATAATATTAATGCTAGCACCTAAGTCACATAATGCTCTGAAAGAATAAGTACCAAAACTACAAGGAACAGAAAAACTCCCTGGATCTGCTACTTTTTCAGGTATTTTTTGTTGTACTCTGGTGCTGCATGTTGAAGCAAGATAAACAGTGTCAACCTTCTTTTCTTTTCGCTTCTTTGCTAACCACTCCTTCATGAACCTGTTGTATTGGGGCATCTCTAATGCCTCTGCAAAAGGAATATTAATGTTCAGATTCATAAAAGCATTCATAAATTTATCAAATTGAACCTGATTGTTCTTTTTCTTCTTTTTCTTTTTCTTTTCTTTAGGAACCAACAGTGTGGGAGAAGGAATAGGAGGCTCAAGGTTAGGCTGTTCAGCCTCATCAGATGATGTGTCCTCCTCAGCTTCCCCTGTAGGCGTTTCATAGTCCTCAGATTCAGGTTCCTCTTCAGATCCTTCCTGGTGCACAATGATTGCTTTACAATACTCCATCTGGGGTTTATCCTGTTCAGCTGGGGCCTTACCTTTATTCATGGTGCTTACAACATTCACCAATTGTCCCAGCTGAGTCTCAATGTTCTTTATGGCTGCACTGTGGCCATTCACTGTTGAATTGATGGCAATGACTGCCTCCTCTAACTTGGTTGTCCTGTTACTAGACTCTGCAATGAAAGCTCCAACAAGATCTTCTAACTTTTTATTATCTTGAGTTTGAGGGGCAAAACCAGGAGGATTAAGAACATTCTTAGTATTAGCATAAGAGAAATTTTCATGGTTCCTATTGTTAGGGTGATAATGTGTAGGTGTAGAACTATTATTATATCCCCTAGAATTAAAATTTGATACATACTGAACCTGCTCGATGGTCTCCTCCTGAGGTCTAGATGCTAAAGCAGCAGCTGATTCAATTGACTGTGCACTCCCTGTACCTGAAAATTTCATAAAAGCATTAGCAAGGGAAGTCATCTGGGCCTGGAGCGCACTTACTTTATCAACCTCAAACACTCCAGCAACAATCTTTTTAGGTGTAGACCGCTCAGATGGCCACTGATAGCTGTTGGTGGCCATATCCTCTAAAAGTGTACGAGCATTTTCCACGGTCTTGGATAACAGAGTCCCACCTGCAGCTGCATCAACAATAGTTTTTTGTACTAGGAGTTAAACCATTATAAAACAATTGAACCTGAAGCCAGTCGGGGTAACCATGCTGAGGGCACTTCCTCAGTAGCTCTTTGAATCGCTCCCAGGCTTCAAACAGCTGCTCATCATACTGTTGTTGGAATGTCCCAATCTCGGTCCTCAGCTTGACCGTCTTTGCAGGAGGGAAAAATTTCTTCAGAAAGGCCTGGACCAAAGCATCCCAAGTGGTGATGCTCCCAGGGGTAATAGACTGCAACCAATCACGTGCTTTATCCTGCAAAGAAAAGGGAAATAAACGTAAGCGAATAGCATCCTCAGAGACACCATTAATCTTTACCGTCCCACAAATATCCAAGAATGATTTAAGATGAGAATTTGGATCCTCAGTGGGCGATCCTCTGTATGCACAGTCTCGAGCCATTTGAATAAGACCGGTTTTCAGCTCAAAGTTGTTGGCATTAATCGGTGCATAGACAATTCCCGACTGTTGCCCCTGAAACACAGGCTGAAAATAATCTCTAATAGGCCTAGGCTCCTCAGGTAGATTTTGGTCTGCCATTTGAATAATTTCTCTATTTTCCCTTCGAAGCCTAAGAATTGTTCTTTCTATCTCGGGATCAAATGGTATCACTTCTCTACTACTACGCATGCAAAATTAAAAATACCTTAAAAAGAAAAGAAAAAAAACAAATATGGAAATAAATAAAGAAAAGGAAACAACAAATCTAAATATGGAAAATATAATCAAGAAAAATGAAACAAACTAACCTAATATGGAATGCAAAAATAAATATGACAAAATGCAAATAAGGAAACTAACCTAGAAAAGGAAAAACAAGAACAAATAAGGAAAAGATTACACAACTAAAAGGAAACTAACCTAGAAAATCAAATATGGAAAGAAAAACAAATAAGGAAAAAAATGCAACAAACCTAAAAAAGTAACAATACACCCTAAATTAAGATCAAGCAATTTTTCCACAATATCAATCTAGCTAAATGTGCCAATCCCCGGCAGCGGCGCCAAAAACTTGATGTGCAATTTGCTTACCGCAAGTGTACGGGTCAAGTAATAATATAGTGTTTTCGTGTAAACGAGTGTCGTCCTCTGGATTGGATTTTTAAGCAAATCAAGTATTGTGAATTATCTTGCCCAATTTTATTTAGGGATCAAAAAGTGATGAATGAATGATAAGAAAACCAAATCAAAGCAAGTAAAAAGTGTGGAATTTCAATTGGGAAAACTACTTAGGGAATTGATTTCGCCGATTTAGTTTAGGATTGATTTTAAGGAATAAGTTATTATGCACAATGGAATTATGAGCCAAAGACCCTTTAATCACAACTACCTCTCCCGAGTATAATTGATTCTCATGCAAATTAACCAACTTGATATCCCTATCTAAGTTTATTAATCATGCAAGGCAATGAGATCTTTCAACCAATTCTAAAGTTAATCTAAAACCGTCACGAAATAGAAACTAAACTTTAGTCATGCAATCTTGAGTAAGTCTAAATCAAATCCCCTCTCCCGAGCTAGATTCGAAACTTAAATCATCCAACTAATGGCCAATTAGTTGAAAGCATTAAATCAAGATTACAAACATAATACCATTGCACAACTCAAACCATAAATCAATCCATAAACACAATCAACTACATCAATCCCTAAGCTTACAAGTTTAGCTACTCATGATCAAAATTACAAGCTCAACTAAACATGTAAAAGCCATAAAAATCTAACTAAAGTGAGGGAAAGAAGAATTAAACTTGTTGTAGGCCGAGACCGAACGTCCCCGTCACGATCCCCACGAACAATGGGTTGATTTCCGAATTTTTCCCTTTGCTTCAGCCTTGAATTCCTCTGTTTTTCCTCTGTTTACGGCTCCAAAAAGTCCCCAAAATTGGTTCCCCCAAAAACCTAGCCGAAAGGATGCTTAAATAGCAAAATTTCGTCGTAGCGTCGAGACGCTGTCGAGATCCGCATTTTTGGAAATTTTGTCGATAGCGTCGCGACGCTGGTCCTAGCGTCGCGACGCTATGTTTTTTTTTTTTTTTTTTTTTTTTTTTTTTTTTTTTTAGATTGGAAGCTCCATTTGACTCCAATTGCTGAATTAAGCTTCAAGCACATACTTCCTACAAATAAAACATAAAAATGCATAAATTTGGGCAAATAATTGAAAAAGACTAGCTTAATTAATTAGAGAAAAATAGCTAGCTATGCTCGCTATCAGTAGACCATTGCTTCAAATCGACGGAACACATCTGTATGGAAAATATAAGGGCAAGTTGTTGATTGCTACATCCATTGATGCAGACAGACACATCTACCCCGTTGCATATGCCATCGTACCAGAAGAAAGTTCCAATACATGGGGTTGGTTTTTAAAAACGCTCCAACAACATGTGGTCGGTGCGAGGCCCGATGAGATGTGTCTGATTTCAGATAGGCATAAGGGTATCATCTCGGCTGTACGTGACAAGGAGAACGGTTGGACTAATGCACACCATCGATTTTGTTTGCGACATCTTGCAAGTAACTTCAATGAACGGTACAAAGACACGGTTATGAAGAAGTTGGTGTACCAGGCTGGTTCGAAGTTTACAGTTACTAAGTTCAACTGTTGCATGCAAGAGCTTCAATCAATTAATAAGGAGTGCATGAGATTCTTTACGTCCTTAGATCCGATGCAGTGGACACAATCACACAATGGAGGACATCGTTATGGTTGATTGACAACGAATGTAGCCGAGTGCACCAATGGGGTCTTAAAAGGAGCTAGAAAATTGCCCATCACTACATTAGTTCAAGCCACATTCTATCGAACAGTAACATATTTTGCCACCCGACAAAATGAAATACAGAAGTCTCTAAATTCTGGACAACAATTCACACGGTAAAAAATTTCTATAACCCATAGTTCATAAGTTCTGCTTCATGAAACTCGATAATAATTTATGTGATTATGTTAGGTATGCAATTGACATGCTAATTCCATGGGAAGCACGAGCAAACAATCACAAAATCCACGTGTTCGATTATGATCTGGGTACACTACATCAATTAACCCAATAACAATGAAGGGTGGAACGAAACATCGAGTACGTTTGTGCGATGAATCGTGTGTTTGCAATAAGTGGAAAATATAAGGCATCCCATGTTCCCACGCCATTGCTGCCTGCAAAAAAATTGGAGTAGACTACCTACGGTTTGTTAAACCTTACTATAAGCTACCAACTTATTTGGCTTGTTATGTGCCCCAATTTGAACCAATCCCAGATCAAAGTTGTTGGCCTGAACCAAGTGGTCAAAAAGTGGTTTCAGACGTCTCCTATGTGAGAGGTGTAGGTCGACCACGTAGTTCTCGCATCAGAAATGAGATGGATTGGAGGGAGCCCGCGGTCAAGATACGTTGTGGAGTTTGTAGGCAAGAAGGACACAATCGTAGAAATTGTCCTCATAGAGCATCTAGACGAATTCAATAGGCTGTGAATGTTTCCAAACTTTTTGTTACTATGTTTTTAATATGTGTAACTTACGTATTTATTTATGTGGAATAAAAATCACTATATTACATGTGTGCAAACTCACCTTCTTATTATTAATGAAACTAACATTAACTGTTAATATACTTAAATGTTGTTAGATGGGAGATAATGATATTAGGACGGGTCGAAACTGGTTTGGGAGGACGTCTACATCAATGCCATGCATTGTAGACGCCGCAAGGCTGTGCTGAAGAGGTTTTCTACTCCAGACCCTCGTATTGAGCCCTACTTACGGGCTTCTGGCTTTTATGGGGTATCGTGCATTAGATTCATCCAGTTGGATTAGCATCTGATTACGGCCATGGTCGAGCGTTGGTGCCAGGAGACACACACTTTCCACCTTCCACATGGGGAGTGTACAGTCACGCTACAAGATGTCGCAATACAATTTGGGCTTCCTATAGACGACAAAGCTTTGATCGGATCAGTGAACGCAGACTGGTCAGTTATATGTCAAGACTTGATGGGTGTTACTCCTGGAATCGTATGCTGGATGGAGGTCGCATAAGTCTATCATGGTTGGCCGAACAGTTTGACAATTTCACCCATCTTCCAGAGGATGCCGATGAACAAGACCTCTGACGGATTTTGATGAGGCTGGTACATATAGTTGGGGTGCGGGTTGTCTCGCCTGGTTGTATAGGAACCTTTACAAAGGTTCAGTTATCAATGCAAGGGACCTAGGTGGTTCCCTAATTTTGTTGCAATTATGGACGTGGGATCGATTCCCGACGTTAGCACCGCAACGACGTCACCGATTCGAGTACCAACTAGGAGATCGGCCTTTGGCAGTCCGGTAAGAACCTTTGGCGAATACAACTATATTCCTTTGTGTAAAACATGATACAACAAAACTAATATTCAATATTGTACTTTGTAGGTGGAATGATGAATTTTCAGTGATCAGGACGCCAACACATGTCCTAGTCCAATACAGATATATGTTGGACACGATTAGGCAGATCAGGTATAGTTATGTTTAGACAGTAATTTATTTATTTTTATCAACTTCTTCATTCCTAATTATGAATCTCAACTACAATTGCATTTTATCGTTGTGTAGATTATATTGGAGCCGTATCAACATCTCATAAATATGTTACCGGAGTACTGTCTAATCGGTCAGGACATTTGGACTAGCAGAAGTCCACTCATTTGCTTCTTCGCAGTAGAGTGACATTTCCCTGATCGTGTTATGAGACAGTTTGGGTGGGTGCAGCATATCCCCATACATTGTAACACATACATGGTCCTACACTTGTATAATTTACGAGGTCGTCATGAACGAGATTGGGCTACTTATCTAGCTCCATCCATTGAAATATGGGAAGGGCAACGTGATATTATTATTCACGGGCAACCAACCGATGGGGTGTTGATGTGGACCCACGATACGATCACTGGTTCGCAACTATCAGTCGTCGGTACCTCACGAAGGCAGGAGCTGTTGGGTTTTATGCCCTAAAACTCGTAGATAGTGAATGTAACCGTTGACCGGATATTAATGAAATAATATTGATATATTTTTCCATTAATTGTTATTAGTTATTTTATATATGTCTTTGCCTAATAATAACCCTAATCCAATAAACTAGACATCCAAGGCTGTAATATGAGTCTTGAACTATATGTAGCGACATATGGGATCATTGTTCAAGAAACAGCCTAAAGGGTCTATATTATAGGGATAAGACTGGGTGCCTTATCCTGGTGACACTATGGATACGACCCACTTTGTATTTGATACAAACGCTGCGATCCAACGCGTTCGTGTAGGAGACATGCGAGTGGGGGTATCCTATGCAATGAGTTTGCATAAGACCGGACCGCGAAATAGTAACCACTGGTTATAACACCGTTAACTAGTTGGTTTTCTATTTCACTAGGACGACCTAGACAACTTAGTCTTAATCCTGAGTTGATTATGGACTCCTGCTCATGAGAGATTGTCCTTTGATTTGTATGGGTGAGAGTGGCCAACACGCCGACTCAATAAGCCTACCACTTTGGGGACAAGACCGAATGGGGAGCTGGAAACATAATCGTACAAGATGGAATTCACTCCTTCCCAACTTTAGGGAAGCAGATGAGTGTTCCCTTAAAGTGGTTACTCCGAGTCTTGAACAAAGGGCCCTACCCTCTCAATGGCACGAGAGAGTTTTCTGTTTGATGGTTGGACCACAAACAGGTTGTTCATTAGAGGAGAATTGGTACTTAAGGAAATAGAGGTAACCCAGGGGTAAAACGGTAATTTGACCCAGCTGGTGTTACGGACACTCGTGAAGGACTAACTAGTCGATATTGGTCTAGATCCGTGGACACAAAAAATATGTCTGCAGTGAGAAGAGTGCAACTGTGAGTCTATAGTGGAATGTACACACAGTTAACGAATATTGATTAATGTGGTTAATGAGTTTGACCAATTAATCTCACATCGTTGGAGCTTCTGATCTGCAGGTCCTTTAGGTCCCACTGGTAGCTCCTAAAGTAATTTGAGGCAACTAAGTAATAAAAGTAAATTGAAAATGTTCAATTTATTAAGGGAAACAAATATAATATATATTGATATATTATTATGAGAGAAATTAATATTTGAAAAGTTCAAATATAAATTTATGGAAGTTTGAAAGAGTTCAAAATAATGAATTATTTAATTTAAGGCCTAAAATGTGTTTGAGCAAATTAATTAATTCTAGGCCGGGAATTAAATATGTGATATTTAATTGGTGGTTAATTAATTAAAGAATTCATTAACTGAGAATTAATCAATTATGGAAATAATTAATCACTTAAGGAAGTGATTAATCATTTAAGGAAATGATCTAATCACTTATGGAAGTAATTAGTCATTTGTGGAAAAGATTAATCAATTATGGAATTGATTAATCATGATTGATTAATTAAGGAATAAAGATTGAATCAATTATGGAAAAGATTGATTTAATTGAATATTTTATTCATGGCCTCTCTTCTATAAATAGAACACTAGACCTAATTGGTCATGACACTTGACACTCTTGAAAGACAAGACCTAGAATTCTCTCTAGCCTCTCTCTTAGAGAAAGACTCCCACAAGTCTTTTGCCTCCTAGACTTAGAGACATACCGGTGTAACCTCTGTGGTGATTGTGTCAATCAAAGGAGAATTTCCAGCGAAGAAAACCTTAAAGCGGCTGCTGCGTCTTCGTTCGTGGAGCGTCGTTGGCGAAGAACGGTCAAGTCTACAACAGAGGTTTGTAACGGTTCTTCCTCTTTTCTTTAGAAAAGTTTTAAAAATAAATTTAGATTTATTTTAGCATGTTTAAACCGATTTTACAGCGGCTTTAAAGGTTGTTTAAAGTTTTGTTTGAGTTATCGTAACGGTATTTTAATGTTAATTAATATACGGCGTAAGGTCCAATCGATGCGCTTCCGCTGCGTGGGGACTTTTATTCCCTTCAATCGGCATCAGAGCCATCGCTGTCCCTATTAATTAATTTTAAAAGTTGCGATAGGCTCTAATAGGTGAGATTTATGCATAATGTATGTTCGGTTTGCATTGAACTGTTTGGGTTAATTTTATGGCCATAGATTTTATTTTTATGTGATTTTGTTCATGTAAGGACCGGTGTTTCGGTTATTTTATGTAAAATCGAGTCCTATGTAAGTCCGGGTCTAGAATAAGTTTTTATGAGATGAAAATCGGAGCAATCGCCGTTGAAATCGGGGCCGAAATCGGAGAATCGATGCTGCTGCCGCCCAGATTCTGCCTCCAGACGCAACAGCGTCGGGACGCTCCTTCAACAGCGTCTCGACGCTGTCTCGATACCGAAGGCACTCGGTAAGGAAAGCACACAGCGTCGGGACGCTACCTCAACAGCGTCTCGACGCTGTCTCGATTACGCACGCGCCAGATAAGGAAAACGCACAGCGTCGGGACGCTATCTACACAGCGTCTCGACGCTGTCACGATGGAGGCGCGACCTAGGGTTTCAAAAGGCGCGGTTCGAGGCATGACCGGTCCGGTTCGGCTGGGCTGGGACCTATTTGGTCCGGTTCAGCCAATTTTTGGCATGGTTCGTGATTTTGGAGGCCGGTTCGAGGTGGTTCGGGGCGGTTCGTGCTGTCTAGACCAATTCCGGAGCTGTACATGGATTTTTAGGATAGAATTTAGCTAAATTAATGTAATTTAATGCTTTATTTTATCCTAGGGGCCAAAATTAACCGGTTCAATTGCTATTTATATGCTTTATGGATGTCATATAGAATATTTAATCCCATCTTAGGTTATAAACATGCTCATGCATTTTTTATATATTATAAATTGTTATAATGTATGTTTAAATGCATGAATTTGTTTTCATATTTTTAATATAAGTGTATATTAATTATTTGAAAAATTGGAAAGCATGAAGCATGTCATTACTTAAATTAAATATAAATAGTTATGTTTAATGTGATGAATGAAGCATGCTTGTTTGATTTTCTTGATTGGCTTATAATTGTTATAATAAAAGAAAATAAAAAATTGCATGAAGCATGAAACATCCATAGTTAATAATATAATTGTTATATTATTCATGCAATTAGTGTGGTTTAATTATTTAATTTGAATGAGATTGTTGAATGAATTAAACCCTAGATTCTTGATTATAGGATTAATCATTAAAATTTGAAATAGTTCTTTAATATTAATGATTAGAAACCGTCAATCTATAATCAAGATTTGCATGCAAACATAAGATCATAGGATGAATTGGATTAATTTTAAATTGTTTAAAATTAATTAGACCTAGATCAGTTTCTAATAGGATTAGAATCTTTTCTTACTTAGTATTTAAAAATAGTTTTAATTGACTAAGTAGGAAACACATTGCTATGATTATAAGGGAACTCCACCGGTAATGTTCTGTCTAAGGCTGGGGGTATTTAAGTTGACGGTTTACGGAACACCTCCTACCTGGGATCTGACCTGGAATACCGGAGTTGAATTAATCATAGTTAAATGTTAGCATGCAATGTCACTAGGTTTATTAAAAGTGTTTAATGCACCTAGATCTTTAGAGTAAAGACCTTACATTACTGAGGTTATAAGGGAACTCTCTCGGTAAAGTTCTGTCTAAGGCTGGGGGTATTTAAGTTGACGGTTTACGGAACACCTCCTACCTGGGAACTGACCCGAACATTGAGTTGAATTAACCATAGTAATGTTGACTTGCAATGTTGGGTTTATTAAAAGAAGTTTAATTCACCCAAAAGATTGCAGTTGAATCCTTTCCATAATTGTTATAATAGGATCAGACTTAGATAGATTGACTTAGCCGAATACTATCTAAGTTAAATAACCCTATATTAACCTTAGGACATTTTCAGTGGGAGGAAAATTACAAAACAAGATTTAAATCAAGTTTTGCTCCTATGTCCCTATATTCACAACGTGAGATTCATGCTCGGCTTCGAGTCGCCTTAGGAGCGGCCTCCCTTCGGAAAGTGTTTGCATGGATCAATATCAAGGTGAATGGGAAAATGTCTAGAGTAAGTGGGAGCGGGACACGTGTCAACGTATCCCTCGGTCTCCACCCATAGTTCACACCGTGAGAGTCCTATGATCCGCCTGCAGGTTGTCCTGGCGCAACCATCCCTTCGGAGGGCCTGGTCATAGGATTAGGAACATCGTGAACTCCTGAAAAGGATAGGAGCTCTTAGGCTAATCACCAACAGTTGTCTTTCCCTTCGGTAGCCTGTTGGTGCGTGCCTCTGAGATCTGAAAGTGGGAGGGTTACACTTACGAGGATGAGTTAAAAGTGTTAACAAATCCTTGACCGAACAACGGTGGCTAATGTCTATAGGAATATGAGTTATTCTGGAATTAGAATTAGCTGAGAGGTGTCTCATTTCAAAGGAGGAGTGCCTGATCACCCTTCGGTGGCTGACATTCTAAACCTCTGAAACGTTGTTGCAAAACTAAATCGATAAGTTTAGGGTTCTGTGATTGTCTGTTTTGCTAAATTGATTGGATTGTGTGCAATTGTTTGCTTGTATGATGGGTTAAGGCAAAGATAACTAATACGGTCATTGTTTGTTTAAATTTCAGCAATGTCTTCCTCAATTGTCTCTCTGCTTAAAAATGAGAAATTAACCGGCAAAAATTATGCTACGTGGAAGTCGAACCTGAATACGATTCTTGTTGTCGATGATCTGCGGTTCGTCTTAACGGAGGATTGTCCTCCAGCCCCTGCTCGTAATGCATCCCAGGCAGTTAAGGATGCTTATGACCGCTGGACAAAGGCCAATGATAAGACTCGCGTCTATATCTTAGCCAGCTTATCTGAAGTTTTGGCTAAAAGGCATGAGAGCATGGTAATAGCGAGGGAGATTATGAACTCTCTCCAGGAGATGTTTAGACAACCGTCCTACCAACTCCACCATGACGCTCTCAAATACGTTTATAGCTGTCGCATGAAAGAGGGCACGTCTGTTCGGGAGCATGTCCTGGATATGATGGTCCAATTCAACGTGGCAGAGGCAAACGGGGCGGTCATAGATGAGCGTAGTCAGGTTGCATTCATCTTAGAATCTCTTCCGAAGAGTTTTCTACAGTTTCGAAGCAATGTAATGATGAATAAAATAACATTCAACCTGACTAGCCTCCTGAATGAGCTACAACTCTATCAGTCACTTCTTAAGAACAAGGGACAGATAGAAGGAGAGGCAAACGTTGTCCACTCTAAAAGAAAGTTCGAGAAGGGTTCATCCTCTGGAACTAAATCTATAGCCACTTCTTCAAAGAAAACTCAGAAGAAGAAAGGAAACAAGGGGAAAGCTCCCAGCACTGCTGCTAAAAGCAAGGGAAAAGCCAAAGAGGTGGCAGATAAGGGCAAGTGTTTCCACTGCAATGTAGATGGACATTGGAAGAGAAACTGCCCAAAGTACCTTGCTGAGAGAAAGAAGGAAAAGGAAGGTAAATTTGATTTACTTGTTTTAGAAACATGCCTGGTAGAACATGATGAGTTTACCTGGATACTTGATTCAGAAGCAACTAATCATGTTTGCTCTTCTTTTCAGGAAAATAGTTCCTTTCGACAGTTGAACGATGGGGAAATGACACTCAGGGTCGGAACTGGAGAAGTCATTTCAGCTAAAGCAGTGGGAGCTGCGAAGTTATTTTTTAGAAATAGATTCTTACTTTTTGAAAGTTTGTTAATCGTTCCCAAGATTAAGAGGAACTTAATTTCTATTTCATGTTTGATTGAACAATCGTATACAGTTACTTTTGATATGAATGAAGCGTTCATTTATAGAAATTGTATACTTATTTGTTCAGCCAAATTGGAAAATAACTTGTACGTTTTAAGACCAACCGAAAACAAAGCACTTTTAAATCACGAATTATTTAAAACTGCTGAAACTCAAAGAAAAAGGCAAAAGATTTCTCCATCAAGTAACAATACTCATCTTTGGCATCTTAGACTTGGTCATATAAACATCGATAGGATCGATCGTTTGGTAAAGAATTGACTTCTAAGCAAGTTAGAAGATGATTCACTACCACCTTGTGAATCTTGTCTCGAGGGAAAAATGACCAAGAGACCCTTTACTGGAAAAGGTTACAGAGCCAAAGAACCCTTAGAGTTAATACATTCGGATCTGTGTGGTCCAATGAATGTAAAAGCTCGAGGAGGGTACGAATATTTCATCTCTTTTATAGATGATTATTCAAGATATGGTTACTTGTACCTAATGGGACATAAGTCTGAAGCCCTTGAAAAGTTTAAGGAGTTTAAGGCTGAAGTTGAAAACCTATTAGGTAAATCTATTAAAATACTTCGATCTGATCGAGGAGGGGAGTATATGGATCAAAGATTCCAGGATTATATGATAGAACATGGAATCCAATCTCAACTCTCAGCCCCTGGTACACCTCAACAGAATGGTGTGTCAGAAAGGAGAAATAGAACCTTGTTGGACATGGTTCGATCAATGATGAGCTATGCTCAATTGCCTAGCTCGTTTTGGGGGTATGCAGTAGAGACTGCAGTATACATCTTGAACAATGTTCCCTCGAAAAGTGTTTCTGAAACACCTTTCGAATTATGGAAGGGGCGTAAACCTAGTTTGCATCACTTTCGCATCTGGGGTTGTCCAACACACGTGCTTGTGACAAATCCTAAGAAACTGGAACCTCGTTCAAAACTGTGCCAATTTGTTGGTTACCCTAAAGAAACGAGAGGTGGTTATTTCTACGACCCACAAGAAAATAAGGTGATTGTATCGACAAACGCCACTTTCTTAGAGGAAGACCACATGAGAGATCATAAAGCACGCAGCAAAATAATATTAGGAGAAGCTACTGAAGAATCATCAAGAGTTGTTGATGAAGTTGGACCTTCAACAAGGGTTGATGAAGGAACTAGTTCTTCAGATCCATCCCGTCCATCTCAAACGTTGGGAATGCCTCGACGCAGTGGGAGGGTTGTATTACAACCTGACCGCTACTTGGGTTTAACTGAAACTCAGGTTGTCATACCTAATGATGGCATTGAGGATCCATTGTCCTATCGACAGACAATGAATGACGAAGATAAGGATGAATGGGTCAAAGCCATGAACCTGGAAATGGAGTCAATGTACTCAAATTCTGTCTGGGAACTTACAGATCTACCAAATGGGGTAAAACCCATAGGGTGCAAATGGATCTATAAGAGAAAAAGAGATGCAGCTGGAAAGGTACAGACCTTCAAAGCTAGACTAGTGGCAAAAGGTTATACCCAAAAGGAAGAGGTTGACTATGAGGAAACCTTTTCTCCTGTAGCCATGTTAAAGTCCATAAGAATTCTCTTATCCATAGCCACATATTATGACTATGAAATATGGCAAATGGACATCAAGACTGCCTTTCTGAATGGTAATCTTGAAGAGAACATCTTCATGTCTCAGCCCGAAGGGTTCATAGCCCAAGGTCAGGAACAAAAGGTTTGTAAGCTCAATCGATCCATTTATGGATTGAAACAAGCATCCAGATCATGGAACATTAGATTTGATACTGCAATCAAATCTTTTGGCTTTGACCAAAACGTTGATGAGCCTTGTGTGTACAAGAAAATCAACAAAAGGAAAGTAGCTTTTCTAATACTTTATGTAGACGATATCCTACTCATTGGGAATGATGTAGGATACCTCACTGACATTAAGAAATGGCTAGCAGCCCAATTCCAAATGAAAGATCTGGGAGAGGCTCAATATGTTTTGGGAATCCAAATCATTAGGGATCGTAAGAACAAAATGCTAGCTCTGTCTCAAGCAACGTATATTGACAAGATGTTGTCTCAATATTCGATGCAAAACTCCAAGAAGGGACTACTACCCTTCAGACATGGGGTACACCTGTCTAAGGAACAGTCTCCTAAGACACCTCAAGAAATTGAGAACATGAGACACATTCCCTACGCCTCAGCTGTGGGCAGCTTAAAGTATGCTATGCTCTGCACTAGGCCTGGCATATGTTATGCAGTGGGAGTAGTCAGTAGGTATCAGTCTAATCCAGGGTTGGACCACTGGGGAGCGGTTAAGAATATCCTCAAGTATCTTCGGAGAACGAGGGACTACATGCTTGTGTATGGAGCTAAGGATTTGATTCTTACTGGATACACTGACTCTGACTTTCAAGCTGATAAGGATTCAAGGAAATCCACATCAGGGTCAGTATTCACCCTCAATGGAGGAGCAGTAGTATGGAGAAGCATCAAACAAGGATGCATAGCAGACTCAACCATGGAGGCTGAGTATGTAGCAGCTTGCGAAGCAGCTAAGGAGGCAGTATGACTCAGAAAGTTCTGGACTGATTTGGAAGTGGTTCCAAATATGAACGTGCCCATAACACTATACTGTGACAACAGTGGGGCTGTAGCCAACTCAAAAGAACCTCGAAGCCACAAACGAGGTAAACACATCGAGAGGAAGTATCACCTGATACGGGAGATTGTGCAACGAGGAGATGTGATCGTCACTAAGATCGCCTCGGAGCACAACATCGCTGATCCATTTACGAAGGCTCTCACGGCTAAAGTGTTTGAGGGTCATCTAGAGGGTCTAGGTCTACGAGATATGTATGCCATCTAATCTAGGGCAAGTGGGAGAAATGTATAATGGGTATAAGGATGCCCTAGTTCATTGTATTTCCAGCTTTAGATTATTGCATTTACATCCCACTAACTAGTGTTTTAGTTCAAGTGGGAGTTTGTTGGGTTTTATGCCCTAAAACTCGTAGATAGTGAATGTAACCGTTAACCGGATATTAATGAAATAATATTGATATATTTTTCCATTAATTGTTATTAGTTATTTTATATATGTCTTTGCCTAATAATAACCCTAATCCAATAAACTAGACATCCAAGGCCATAATATGAGTCTTGAACTATATGTAGCGACATATGGGATCATTGTTCAAGAAACAGCCTAAAGGGTCTATAGTATAGGGATAAGACTGGGTGCCTTATCCTGGTGACACTATGGATACGACCCACTTTGTATTTGATACAAACGCTGCGATCCAACGCGTTCGTGTAGGAGACATGCGAGTGGGGGTATCCTATGCAATGAGTTTGCATAAGACCGGACCGCGAAATAGTAACCACTGGTTATAACACCGTTAACTAGTTGGTTTTCTATTTCACTAGGACAACCTAGACAACTTAGTCTTAATCCTGAGTTGATTATGGACTCCTGCTCATGAGAGATTGTCCTTTGATTTGTATGGGTGAGAGTGGCCAATACGCCGACTCAATAAGCCTACCACTTTGGGGACAAGACCGAATGGGGAGCTGGGAACATAATCGTACAAGATGGAATTCACTCCTTCCCGACTTTAGGGAAGCAGATGAGTGTTCCCTTAAAGTGGTTACTCCGAGTCTTGAACAAAGGGCCCTACCCTCTCAATGGCACGAGAGAGTTTTCTGTTTGATGGTTGGACCACAAACAAGTTGTTCATTAGAGGAGAATTGGTACTTAAGGAAATAGAGGTAACCCAGGGGTAAAACGGTAATTTGACCCAGCTGGTGTTACGGACACTCGTGAAGGACTAACTAGTCGATATTGGTCTAGATCCGTGGACACAGAAAATATGTCTGCAGTGAGAAGAGTGCAACTGTGAGTCTATAGTGGAATGTACACACAGTTAACGAATATTGATTAATGTGGTTAATGAGTTTGACCAATTAATCTCACATCGTTCACTGTAACAATTTTGGCTTTTAATGTCGGGCAATGCCCGACATTAAAGGTCTTTAATGTCGGTCACTGACCGACATTAAAAACACCGACATTAAAAGTTTTAATGTCGGTCACTTTTAATGTCGGGCAATGACCGACATTAAAAGCCACTTTTAATGTCGGTCACTTTTAATGTCGGTCAATGCCCGACATTAAAGACCGTGTCCGACATTAAAAGTACACTTATAATGTCGGTCTTGCCCGACATTAAAAGACTGTTTTGTTGTCTGGTTGACCGACATAAATAGCACGGTTTTAATGTCGGTCGCTTTTAATGTCGGTCATTGCCCGACATTAAAAGCGTTGTCCGACATTAAAAGTGTACTTATAATGTCGGTCCTGCCCGACATTAAAAGACTGTTTTGTTTTCTGGTTGACCGACATAGATAGCACGGTTTTAATGTCGGTCGCATTTAATGTCGGGCAGGACCGACATTAAAAGCGTTGTCCGACATTAAAAGGTCGGTCCTGCCCGACATTAAAAGTGGCGACATCAGAAGCGTGCGACATTAAATGTGTGACATTAAAAGTTTGCAGATTTTAATTTTCCTATATAATATGTCTGACATTAAAAATCCGTTTTTGTATGTTTCAATGACAGGCAATGCCCGTCATCATTTTCATTCAGTATTAAATAAAAAAAAATTGTTGGTTGCAAACGTAGCTAACCAACAATACTATTTCTTCCTTCCTGTAAACAAAAATAGAATCTGCAATTTATAATTTCCAATACAAATAGGTCAATCCAAACACAATTTTTTCATGTCACAACCAATTTGAAATACAAACACTTCCATATATCATTTACAATATAATACTTGGACCACCCGTCCCTCCACAAATTAGATCCAACCAAATATTCCAGAATGAAGCATTTTCAGATCAAGAGAGAACACATATGAACATTCACTATTGAAAAGTATGTACACCTAAACAAATCCTCCACTATATATAAACACATTTCAAGCTAATTAATGTATATTCAAGTACATCTAGGTTACACAAATCCTCCAACAAAATTTGCCCATTCTATACGAACCTCGTCAATCTCGTCTTGTGTAAATGCATTCTTTGTGTTAAACTACAACAAAACAAAAAACAATTACATGATAAAAGAATGAAACAAAACATAAATTATAATAACATGTAAGGATAGTGATACTACTTACAAGTTTAGTTATAGGGGTAGTAGAGTTGTGCATTATTTCTCTTATATATTTTTGCACAAAATACCCACACTCTGTCGAACCTGTTTGACGAGGGCACTACAATGAAAAATAACATACTTGAGTATGCATACAATATTTCACTGTCTATAATATCATGAATGTGAATTTACCTTCACTAGTTTCCAACTAATAGCAGATCGATATTGAGGAAGCGAGTGCTTAGCTTGCCACATTCTCAACCCCCTAAATAATTTAAAATATTAGAACAATTCAAGTTTTATTTTTCCTTTTAAACACTACAAATACTTGAGACACACTTAGGTATTTATAGTTCCACTAAACTCTTCTTCAACTTTACTACGCAGAGAATTCAATATATATACAGTGTTTTCTCGAGGCTGGATCGCGATCAACATCCAATGACGACTACGTAGAATCACAATTTTGATCATATTATTATTTATGAATAAGAAAAGTTACAATGGAGTAAATGTCGCTAGTAAGAATTACTTACCCAGTGTTAAAGGGAATGAGAACTAGTTGATCCAAATCAACCATATCTAGTCTGTTAGATAGATTTCTAGAACGAAGTTCTTGAGACTTCACGTACGATGAGATTGTTGTTTGATCAACCAGAAAAAATTTATTTGTTATCTCGGGATCAAGTACAGTCCAAAGGTACCTAAAGAAAATAATACAAGTATTCATCAACTCGACACTTCCATAAAGCATAATACATTCCCCCCCTCCCTACCAAACTCAACTAAACTTTTAAAGCAACACCTCCAATAATACAACTTAAGTCAAGCATTTTTCAAGAGCATAATACATAAGTATTCATCAACTCAAACACTTCCATAAAGCATAATACATTCCCTCCCCCCCCCCCTACCAAACTCAACTAAACTTTTAAAGCAACACCTCCAATAATACAACTTAAGTCAAGCATTTTTCAAGAGCATAATACATAAGTATTCATCAACTCAAACACTTCCATAAAACATAATACATTTCCCCCCCCCTCCCTACCAAACTCAACTAAACTTCTAAAGCAACACCTCCAATAATACAACTTAAGTCAAACATTTTTCAAGAGCATAATACATAGGTATTCATCAACTCAAACACTTCCATAAAACATAATACATCACCCCCCCTCCCTACCAAACTCAACTAAATTTTTAAAGCAACACAAGTATAAAACAACATAAGTCAAATTGTGTAATAACTTTGTTTACTTACGTAATGTACGTGAGTATGCACGAGTAACCTATCTCCACATTCCCACAATATTGTTGGATGTCTTCGCGATGTAAAAATACCGATGCTTCCTTTCCCAAGATACGCTCGGGCATTGTGATCATTAGTGTATCTTCTTGTCTCATCGAAAACACTGCGTATCTATTTAGGAGCTTAATAGTAACATGGGCCTCTGTGTGTTTGCTCGATTGTACTACGGGCTTAGCTTTGGCAGGAGGCTCCTATAAAAGATATGAAGTCACTATCTTTCTTTTAAAAAAATTATTTCAATAGAAAATAAACATACCTCTTTGTCATCTACAGTAATAACAAGTCTGCGAGGCCATCCCACAAAATTACCGACCGCTTGATACAACGTTTGTAGTTCATCGTTCACAGGAATCGGTAATGCACAATCATCACCTATCACCATGTCCACCACAACGCAGACATTTTCTACTCCTAATGAAACTCCATGGATGGTTGCATTTTGTGAATGCGACTCATACATTGTGCCTACGGCAACAATATTATCCATAGAGACCATCGCTAGGTGACAAGGTGTTCCAGCCTACAAAAGTTTAAAACGTCGAAGCTAAGTATATACATATATATAAAATTCCAACAAGGATAATAATAATTTACCTCTTTATTCTCAGATATCTCACGAACAACATCTTTTCCTTTTGACTTCTTATGCGTGGCACTCGAAGCGTCGCTTTGTGGTGTCTTTCGGCGAGGGGCTTCGGTCTTCACACTCGAAGCTTCGCTTTGCGGTTGCTGACTCAAGTTTGACTTCTCTCTTGCAACGTTGTAGTACACAGAGGGCGTTACGAACTCGCCCACTCCCCTTACACGCCCTCTGTGTTCTGGCGTGCCCAACGCTTCAGTTAAGATGTCCCTACCTTCATTTAGTGCAGCTAATTCGTCCTATCATAAACATTTCAATAAGATTTTTTCAATTACTAAAGTATCACATAATCCAAAACTTCTTTCAAATATATATATAAAAACTTACAATTCGATTGACACGTGCCACAGTGACCTCATCGCAATATTCTTTATTTTTTCCTTTGCGTGCTTCCTTCCATAGAATTGCACGATTGGAAGGATCGTCGGTCAATTCCTGTACAAATATACATATTATTGAAGGTATACACAAATTTTCATGTCATTTACTTTAAATAGTCGTACTTACTAAGTCTTTGGCAAGATTTGCATATCCCTTACGAGAGATATGTTGATTATACAAGCATCTCTCTCGTCTTTCTTTCTGAGCCTTACTTAACGCCTGTATATTTAATTTGAATGACAAAAACAACAAATTGAATGCATGAATATTTAATTTACAAAATAATTTCACTAATCTAAAGTTTATTTACCTCCCACTCTGATGTTAGTCTACTACTCACAAATGTCTCCCAATCCTTTTGTTCAATATGTGAGTATTTAGAAGGAGGAGTTGCCAAACGCTCTGGTTCATCTTTTAATGGATTGACATACTTCTGCGTTAGGTATGTCTTGAATGTTCGAAATTTTGTAGACGCAGATTGAAGTATACTACTCTTGGACCTAGGGTCCACCACGAACAACATCTGCATAAAAAAAATACCAAAGTAATTAGCAAAACAAGTAAACTAAATAAGCTATTCACTCCTATAGATCAATAAACTTTTTACCTCTATACAATCAAAAATTTTATCCTTCATTTCCTTAGGCACATCCTTCCAGTTTTCGTATATTATTGGGATTTGTTGTCTCACACAAACCCCTATGTAACTTTGCATTTGGTTAGCATTATCTCCAACAGCTTGACCTTGATTGTTGTAAACAATCGTCAAGCGTTCTCCATTATTTCTTAGGCGTGCCAATCTATGCATCGTAGTAGGCCCTCGTCCTGGCACTCGTGGTTGGATAAACACATTTCTTTCATCTCCACTACTACTACTTTCTTCACTCATTGTAACAATCTGCAAGAAAGACACAAAACATACATTAATGAGATATATAAACTTATAAGATCTATTAACTTATAGAAAATATAATAAATAAATGAATTTGAGATAGTACCATCTTCAACACACTATTTATCAACCCATATACCCTCACAATCATTTCTAGCATATGTTGATGACATTTCATCGTCATCCTGAAATACATCAAGATTAGGCATTCTTTCTAGGACCCCATAACCACAATCTTGGACAATATCTCCAACTTCATCTTCATAGAAATCTTCTTCAACTATTCTTTGAGGTGGTGTTAAAACCACTGACCAACGTGGATTTAGGGGATCTTTTACGTAGAATACTTGCTTGACTTGAGAGGCCAAAATAAATGAGTCTGATTTATGCCCAATGCGATTAAGATCTACAGTAGTGAACCCAAACTCGTCTATTTTAAGTCCGTTATTGTTCTCAACCCAGTCACATTTGAATAAAATAACAGTTAAATCGTGATAATCAAGTTCCCATATTTCTTGTATGACACCATAAAATGTCATGTCCGACATGATAGGATTTTTGTCTTTAGCACTAGAAACTTGCATTGTATTCGCTGTTACCATAACTCCACTGTTTTGGACATTCCTAATGTCATCACGTTTCTTTGCATGATAGCAAATACCATTTATCACGTAACCAACATATGTGGCGACATCTGGACGAGGCCCATGAGCTATCCATCTTAAAGATGATGGTATGGAGTTTCTTGCCACCTCAAGGGCAAGTGCAACCTGAGTTTTATATTTAAATGATTAGTTACTAACTTTGTATTGTAACTAAAAGAGTTTGGCTCTAGTAATTACCCGAGTGCGCAACCAACTACTAAATGTGCGATTATGCTCGTCTTGAAGCCATTTTTTGTTTTTAGATTTACTGGGATTGATTCTGGACAAAGTGTTCATGTGTTGCCTATTGGATTCATTTAAATAACAAAGTTAGTAGATCATCACATAATCAGAAAATTGTGTAAGGACTTAGATTAGTGTGCATACCCTACATATGGAAGCACGTCGTTTACATTTTGAAGAACATAAAGATGAGCTTGATTTAACTGATCCTTACTCGGTCTGAAATAGGAAGCAACAGACAATGGTCTATCAATTTCTGGATTCTCTTTCCTTGTCGATGAGCGCAATCCAATACTTTCAATTCCAGAGATAAATTCAGAACAAAATTCTACGGCCTCTTCTACGATATAATTTTCTCCAATGCATCCTTCAGGACGATTTTTATTTCTTACATAACTTTTCAGTACTTTCATATATCGTTCAAAAGGATACATCCATCTCAAATACACTGGTCCACAAAATTCTACCTCTCTTACAAGATGCACCACAAGGTGCATCATTATTGTGAAGAATGCCGGTGGAAAATATTTCTCTAACAGGCATAATGTGACCACTATATCCTCTTGCAAGCCTTTTAACTTGGATGAATCAATTGTCTTACTACATATAGCATTGAAAAAGAAACATAGGCGAATGATTGCGAGTCTAACATGCTTTGGTAAAATGCCACGAATTGCCACAGGCAATAATTGTTGCATAAGAACGTGATGATCGTGCGACTTGAGTCCATAAAGTTTTAAATCTGTGAGCGACACTAGATTTTGTATGTTGGATGAATAGCCCTCAGGTACTTTGATTTCAGATAGTGTCTTACACAAGTTCAATTTCTCCATTCGTGATAGTGTATAACATGCTGGGGGTAAGAAGATCTTTTTCTCTCCCAACTGAGGAGCCAATTCTGATCTAATGTTCAATTCAACCAAATCCAAACGAGTTTTTAATCCATCTTTTGTTTTGCCAGGAATATCAAGTAGCGTACCAATAATATTTGCACAAACATTCTTTTCGATGTGCATCACATCTAAACAATGTCGCACCTGAAAATATTTCCAATATTCTAACTCAAAGAAAATGGACTTCTTCTTCCAATAGCTACTTGCAAGATCTCCATTGTTTTTCCTTTCCTGCTTTCTTACCAAATGAATATCTGAATTCGCTTGTTTTTGCAAAAATTTCCTCTCCATTTAATGGTTCGGGAGCGAAACTCAATTCTTGTTCGCCATTGAAATGTTTCTTTTGCTTTCTAAATGGATGGTTATGGGGTAAAAACTTTCGATGCCCAAGATACGCCATCTTTTTTCCTTTAGGCAAATAAGTAGATGCAGTTTTCTCCCCACAAATTGGACATGCATGATATCCTTTTACTGTACAACCACTCAAATTGCCATACGCAGGAAAATCATTAATAGTCCACAATAAAATAGCTTTGAGAGTGAAAAAATTTTCTTCATGTATGTCATAACATTCCACACCCTCATTCCAAAGCATTTTCAAATCGTCAACTAGTGGAGCTAAATAAACATCAATGTCATTTCCTGGTTGTTTGGGGCCAGATATTAATGCAGTTAACATAAAAAATTTTCGTTTCATGCACAACCATGGAGGTAGATTATACGTCACCAACATAACTGGCCAACAACTATATCTACTACTAAGATCACCATGTGGATTGACACCATCCGTAGAAAGAGCCAGACGAAGATTTCTAGGTTCTAAACCAAACTCTGGCCACAAATTGTCTACTTGTTTCCACGATAGTGCATCCGCAGGATGTCGTAAGTGTCCATCACTTTCTCGTTTTTTAGCATGCCACTTCAGCAAATTCGATATTTCTTTACTTCGAAACATCCGTTGAAATCTTGGAACAGGTGAGAAATACCACATAACTTTTGCTGGAACATTTTTCATCACATGGTTCGAATTTTTTCGAAGCTTCCATCTTGATGTTCCGCATATAGGGCATACTTCTGCATCAGATAGTTCCTTTCTAAACAAACAACAATCATTAATACACGCATGTATCTTCTCATACTTCATTCCAAGAGTACACAAAGTCTTTTTTGCTTGATATGTTGAAATTGGAATTTCATTAGGGCTTGGTAAGATGGCACGGAGTATTGTCAATAACTCAGTGAAACTTTTATCGCTCCATCCAAATTTTGCCTTCAAATTATAAAACTTTATCAAAGTAGATATCTTGGTAAAATTCTTACAACCCGGATATAATGGTTTCTTGGCATCTTCTAATATCTCCTCAAAAACCTTAGATTTGTCATTAAAATAATCATGTGCGGCCTCAAACATTCCTATTGTGTCCTCAACATCATCGTCATCTTCAACTTCAACTTTTCCACTAATAGACGCATTTCCATTGTCTTCCTTATTTGATTGTGATTCACCATGCCAAATCCATGTCTTATAGCTTTGATCGATACCATGAACAAACAAGTGGTGTCTTACTATATTCACATTTTGAAACTTTACATTCACACACTTCAAACATGGACAACGAATGATATTCGGTCTATTCGAATGTCGTAATCCATTTTCAATAAACATCTCAACTCCGAAGCAATATTCTTCTGACATTCGACTTTTTGTCATCCACGACTTATCCATTACTATAATTGTGTTGCTTGAGAGGTTAATCTACAAAGAAGAACAATTATTACTTAAACTTGTGTACTTTTTAGTTCATTAAGAAGAAAATGAGTGAAATTTGAACTACTAACGAGTTCCTTGTTCACTCAAGTCCACGATCTTGACAATAAAAGTCAAGATCATGATATAACATCTCAGTTGCAAGAGATAACTCAACAAACCATTTCAAAACATCACTTAAGTATTTATCAACTTCCACCTAAACTCAACTAAAACCATAAACTAAAACAACCAACTTTAAAATCCTAATTAAAGCATTTGATCTCAACTTCTCCTCCACTAAACTCAAGTAAAATAACGAATTATAACAAAAAATTTCAAGAGATATCTTAAGTATCAATCAACTTCCCATAAAACTAAACTCAAACAAACAATTTCACAACATGACTTAAATCCATCAAATTCCCAATAAATCCAACTAAGAACATAAACTCACAAACACCTTCAAACCATAACACAACCCCCCCCCACCCAACTCAACTAAACTTATAAGCACACACAAACAAACAATTTCAAACCATAAAGAAGTATTTCTCAACCCTCAACTTAACTAAACTTACAAACTAACACCAACAATTTCAAAATTAAATTCAAGTATTTATCAACTTCCACATAAACTCAACTAAAACCATAAACTAAAACGACCAACTTTAAAATCTTAATTAAAGCATTTCTCAACTTCTCCTCCACTAAACTCAAGTAAAATAACGAATTATAACAAAAAATTTCAAGAGATATCTTAAGTATCAATCAACTTCCCATAAAACTAAACTCAAACAAACCATAAACTCAAATAAACCATTTCACAACATGACTTAAGTATCCATCAAATTCCCAATAAATCCAACTAAGAACATAAACCATAACACAAGTATTTCTCAACCCCCCCCCCACCCAACTCAACTAAACTTATAAGCACACACAAACAAACAATTTGAAACCATAAATAAGTATTTCTCAACCCTCAACTTAACTAAACTTACAAACTAAGACCAACAATTTCATAATTTAATTTAAGTATTTATCAACTTCCACCTAAACTCAACTAAAACCATAAACTAAAACAACCAACTTTAAAATCCTAATTAAAGCATTTGATCTCAACTTCTCCTCCACTAAACTCAAGTAAAATAACGAATTATAACAAACAATTTCAAGAGATATCTTAAGTATCAAACAACTTCCCATAAAACTAAACGAAAACCATAAACTCAAACAAATCATTTCAGAGCATGACTTAAGTATCCATCAAATTCCCAATAAATCCAACTAAAACATAAACTCACAAACACCTTCAAACCATAACACAAGTATTTCTCACCCCCCCCCCCCCCAACTCAACTAAACTTATAAATCAACACAAACAAACAATTTCAAACCATAAAGAAGTATTTCTCAACCCTCAACTTAACTAAACTTACAAACTAACACCAACAATTTCAAAATTTAATTCAAGTATTTATCAACTTCCATCTAAACTCAACTAAAACCATAAACTAAAACAACCAACTTTAAAATCTTAATTAAAGCATTTCTCAACTTCTCCTCCACTAAACTCAAGTAAAATAACGAATTATAACAAAAAATTTCAAGAGATATCTTAAGTATCAATCAACTTCCCATAAAACTAAACTCAAACAAACCATTTCACAACATGAATTAAGTATCCATCAAATTCCCAATAAATCCAACTAAGAACATAAACCATAACACAAGTATTTCTCAACCCCCCCCCCCCCCCCCAACTCAACTCAACTTATAAGCACACACAAACAAACAATTTGAAAGTGGGAAGAATTCTTAAGTTAGTTTATCCAAACTTTTCTAGTTAGATATTGATTTCTTATGGGCTATATTTGGTAATAGAAAGTGGGAAGAATTCTCAAGGGAAAAAAAAAAAAAGATTGTGGAAAGAAAGAAATAAAAAAGAGAAAATGTCCAACTTTTCTTTGATGATTCACTCCTATTTTTATTTTCATGTTGAAAACAATATCAAGTGAAACCTAAAGGCTTTATTCTTTATGATGTTTCCACTTGATTCCACCTTCAATCTCCTCCCCTCCAATCCTCAAGGCTTTAGGTTACGTTCTTCTTTTAACTCTTTGTCCTTTAATTAAGTTTCCCATCTATGCTATATGCTTTCTATTTTCTTAATGGCTACAAACTCTTTAGTTCTTGTCCTTTCACCCCACTAACAAATTTAAACTTTTTAACTTTACATCCAAATTTCTAAGAATTTACTTCTATCATGAAAAATGTCAATAAAGAGCTAATTAGTTTCTTCCCTTGCCTAGGTTGATTGATAAAAGGGACTATAAATGTGACTTTTATATAATCCTCAAAGTTGAAGAACCAAACCTAAAACTCAACCTTTCTCTTTTAATATTTGAAATGAGTTTTTTGTTTACCTTAAAATCCATGTGTTTGTTGCTTGCTATCTTTCTTTAGTTTTAGTAACAAAAATTTACATTCCCAAACAAAAACAAGTATTTCAAAACTACCTTTCTTTAGTTTTAGTAAAAAGGAACAACATTATAGCAACTATAGACATTATAGAGTAAAAAGGAACTAAATTTATAAACTAACACCAACAATTTCAACATGATAATTTCTCAACTATTTTTCCAACAATATTTTCTATCCATCATCCAATCCAAGACAAAAATAAACTTAAGCAACTAATCAATTAAATTTAACTCTACATTTTTATAAAATTAAAAAGAAGCAAAAAAATTTTACCAAGTAATCTCACTCAAATCTTAAAAATTCGGTGTCGGATTTGCTACCCACGACCACGACCACCTCAGATCTACCCACAAACAGTGATGAACACCACTAATTTGTTGCCCAAAAACAGAGATCTGGAACCCACGAAGAAGTGCTGGCCGACAGTCTGTAAGTTTGGAGAAAACCCACTTGCTGGAGATGAGCTTGAGCTTGAGCTTCACGAAAATGGCACTTGCCGACGGTCTTTTGAGTTTGAGCTCACAGATCTGAAACTCTCCACAGATCTGAAATGCTGGCCATCGATGAAGGAAGAAGTTTGAGAGAGGTTGCTAGATCTGAGAGGTTGCCGACGATGATGGAAGAAAGGCTCGCCGTCGGTCGAGAAAAACGGAAGAAAAAAAACCGCCGTCGATGAGAAAAACGGAAGAAATGCTCGCCGTCGCCGTCCGTTACCTCGCCGTCGCCGTCCGTTAGCTCGCCGTCGAGGAGGGAGGAAGCCGCCGCCGTCGTGAGGGAGGAAGCCGCCGCCGTCGATGAGGGAGGAAGTCGCTGCCGTCGATGAGGTTGGGTTTTCGTTTTTGGTGGGTTTGGTTTCGTTTTCGAGCAGAGAGAGAGGACTTAGGGCAGAAATGTCGGGGAGAGAGAAAGTTATTTCATTTTTACTGTTTTTTAAATTTAAAAAAAAATAAAAAAATAACTTTTAATGTCGGGCAATGCCCGACATTAAAGTCTACTCTTTGATGTCGGGCAATGCCCGACATTAAAAGTTTGAAAAATTCATCCGACATTAAAAAGCCCGCGCGTTTTTTTGTCCGACATTAAAGCCTCCGCGCCTATTTTCTGTCCGACATTAAAGCCATACTTTGTTGTAGTGGTTGGAGCTTCTGATCTGCAGGTCCATTAGGTCCCACTGGTAGCTCGTAAAGTAATTTGAGGCAACTAAGTAATAAAAGTAAATTGAAAATGTTCAATTTATTAAGGGAAACAAATATAATATATATTGATATATTATTATGAGAGAAATTAATATTTGAAAAGTTCAAATATAAATTTAGGGAAGTTTGAAAGAGTTCAAAATAATGAATTAATTAATTTAAGGCCTAAAATGTGTTTGGGCAAATTAATTAATTCTAGGCCGGGAATTAAATATGTGATATTTAATTGGTGGTTAATTAATTAAAGAATTCATTAACCGAGAATTAATCAATTATGGAAATAATTAATCACTTAAGGAAGTGATTAATCATTTAAGGAAATGATCAAATCACTTATGGAAGTAATTAGTCATTTGTGGAAAAGATTAATCAATTATGGAATTGATTAATCATGATTGATTAATTAAGGAATAAAGATTGAATCAATTATGGAAAAGATTGATTTAATTGAATATTTTATTCATGGCCTCTCTTCTATAAATAGAACACTAGACCTAATTGGTCATGACACTTGACACTCTTGAAAAACAAGACCTAGAGTTCTCTCTAGCCTCCCTCTTAGAGAAAGACTCCCACAAGTCTTTTGCCTCCTAGACTTAGAGACATACCGGTGTAACCTCTGTGGTGATTGTGTCAATCAAAGGAGAATTTCCAGCGAAGAAAACCTTAAAGCGGCTGCTGCGTTTTCGTTCGTGGAGTGTCGTTGGCGAAGAACGGTCAAGTCTACAACGGAGGTTTGTAACGGTTCTTCCTCTTTTCTTTAGAAAAGTTTTAAAAATAAATTTAGATTTATTTTAGCATGTTTAAACCGATTTTACAGCGGCTTTAAAGGTTGTTTAAAGTTTTATTTGAGTTATCGTAACGGTATTTTAATGTTAATTAATATACGGCGTAAGATCCAATCGATGCGCTTCCGCTACGTGGGGACTTTTATTCCCTTCAATCGGCATCAGAGCCATCGCTGTCCCTATTAATTAATTTTAAAAGTTGCGATAGGCTCTAATAGGTGAGATTTATGCATAATGTATGTTCGGTTTGCATTAAACTGTTTGGGTTAATTTTATGGCCATAGATTTTATTTTTATGTGATTTTGTTCATGTAAGGCCCTGTGTTTCGGTTATTTTATGTAAAATCGAGTCCTATGTAAGTCCGGGTCTAGAATAGGTTTTTATGAGATTAAAATCGGAGCAATCGCCGCTGAAATCGGGGCCGAAATCGGAGAATCGATGCTGCTGCCGCCCAGATTCTGCCTCCAGACGCAACAGCGTCGGGACGCTCCTTCAACAGCGTCTCGACTCTGTCTCTATACCGAAGGCGCTCGGTAAGGAAAGCACACAGCGTCGGGACCTAGACCTTCTAGATGACTCTCGAACACTTTAGCCGTGAGAGCTGATAGCGAGCAGAAATGTCGCTATTTTAGTCTCAATTTATTAAGCTTTTTGGTGCTTTAATCGTGTTTTTAATGAAAATATTTAATGAATTTTGCTATTTTGTCTTTAGGAGCATAAATGGTGATTTTGGGAGAAAAAGAGCCAAAATTAAAGTAATTATAGCCCAAATCAAAGTTTGAAGCAATTAGAAGCCCAAAGAAGACATCCATGAAGAAAAGACCAAGAGAAATGAAGAAGAAGGCCCAAAAATCAGCCCAAAAAGGAAGCTGAAAATTATGGAAATCTGGACAGCGTCGAGACGCTTAGCAAGGCAGCGTCGCGACGCTACCCCTATTCCAGGCCTATAAAAGGCACCCCTTGGGTGCCTCATTTCTCATCAATCATCCTTCCAATTCCTTCCTTTCTCTCTTCTTTAAGGCTCCTTTGGAGCCCCTCTCAAGGCTTTTGAGCCTTTTTGAGAGGATTCTTCTAGTGGGAAATTTTGGGGAATTTTGGGGAGCAATCTTAGAGGCTCAAGGAGTAGTCAGCGGAAGCTCCAAGCGTCAGTGAGGGGTTTTTCGACGGTCAATTCCTTTCCTTTTATGCTCTTTAATATGCTTTCCCTTGTAATTATTGTGGATATTATGTGTAGCTAAACCCCAATTTGGGGTCTTGAAATGAAATGATAGTCAAAATATTGTTATAATTTCTTATCTCTTGCCCATGTCCTAATTATTTGTATGGATGTGCTTAATGCTTTACTCAATCTGGCCAATTGTGTAATGATTCGATTCTTAATGGAAACTCGACGGAGAGAAATTAGGATAGATCATAATCCATGCAACTAGTTTAATTGCCCGTTGTGACACCGGGATTAGTTGATTAAACTTAGATTCCTAAAATGAATAAGAGCGTAATAATTAATGATCTTTAATAGCGCTAAGGACACTTAGGTTGTTAAAATGAATTAATTACAATTAGGGGAAACCGACAGGAGAACCTATGTGATTAACGGAGATTCTAGGATTATAATTAGTTGGGCAATGAGATAGGATAATTATAGCAATTATTGAGCTAATCATTAATTTTCAAGACCCCTCTTCCCATTTAAAGAAAACTCTTTCTCCACATTTTATTTTTGATTGATCAATTTGTTTTCATTAGTCATCTTGAATTTAAATCTTTTTATTGCATGAAGTGGTCCCTAAATATTATTTCACCTAAGTATTTTCAGTGCTCAAGAGAATTTTAATTATTTGCTTAAGTTTCGCTTCGCCTCCCTGAGGATTCGATACTCGGAATACTTTCCGTTTTATATTACTTGCGGCCCGTGCGCTTTGCGGTCCCATCAAGTTTTTGGCGCCGTTGCCGGGGAGGCTTGATTTTTAAGCAAAAAAATTAATTTTTCTTGACATAAAAAAGAAAAGGGTAAATGATAATTTAGGTGTAAATATTTTTTTTTCATCATTTTGTGAATATTATTTTATTTTCATTTTTGTTTGGTTCTTTTTGTTATCTGGGAGCATTGTATGCGAAGAAACAAGGTGGTTGATTTGTTTCCGTTAGATCTTGAGATTAACAGGACTCTTAAATCCATTAGAAGAGAAAAAAGGTTAGCAAAAGCGATGGCCCACCAAGAAGAAGCTCCCAAGGCAATTAGAGATTTTTTGCAGCCAGTTCTTCCTACCGAGAATTCTGGAATTGTCTACGCCCCTATCCAAGCTACAAGTTTTGAGCTAAAAACAGGGTTGATTCAGATGGCACGTGATAACTCGTTCAAGGGACATCCTTCCGAGGACCCCCACTCTCATCTGCGATCATTCCTAGAAATATGCGGGACGGTAAAGATGAACGGAGTTCCGGCCGACGCGATCAGATTGAGGCTGTTTCCATTTTCTCTACAGGATAAAGCAAAAGATTGGCTCGAATCAGTCGAGACGGGCAGCATCAGTACTTGGGACGAGCTTGCCCAGGCTTTTCTGACAAAATTTTTTCCACCGGCTAAGACTACCAAGCTCCGGACTGAAATTGGAACATTCAGACAGCTTGACGAGGAGCAGTTATACGAAGCGTGGGAAAGATATAAGGAAATGCTTAGGCGATGCCCCCAACACGGATATCCTGATTGGCTTCAGGTACAGTTATTTTATAATGGATTAAACCCCCTCCACAAAGACAGTCCTAGACACATCAGCAGGAGGGAGTTTTCTTTCAAAAACAGTGACAGAAGCCAAAGACCTGCTTGAGGAAATGGCGACAACAAGTTATCAATGGCCGACGGAGAGAGGAACAATTACAAAAAAGGCTGGATTATATGAATTGGATGAGTCAAGTTCACTGAAAGTGCAACTGGCATCTCTGACCAATGCACTAAACAAATTGACGTCATCTGAGGTGGTTAAGTCCATTTCCACCTTAGTTGAAGGTCATTCAAAGAAGGAAGGTCAAGATGTGGAAGAAGTTCAATACATAGGAAATAGATCATATACTCAAGGAGTACCAAACTTCTACCACCCCAGTCTGCGCAATCACGAGAACTTCTCATATGCGAATACGAAGAATGTTTTGCAGCCACCCCCAAGTTTTGCATCAACGAGTACTCCTGAAAAGAAAAATAATCTGGAGGAGATGGTGGCTTTATTCATTAAGGAACAAAGAATATTGAATGTAAATCTCCAGACATCAGTAAACAACCACGACGCAGCTCTAAAGAATATGGAAGTACAGATAGGTCAGATTGCTTCAGCAGTAAATGCCCTTCAAAAGGGAAAATTTCCAAGTGATACTGAGCCTAACCCGAAAGAGCAGTGTAAGATGGTAGTTCTAAGAAGTGGCAGAAGACTGGAGGACAGTTCAGAGAAGAAAAAGGAAGAAGAAAAGAGAAGGGATGAAGATGAAGGGGCTGAGGCACAAAAAGCCTCCTCTGAAAGGTTCCAACATCCTCCCAACTCTAGTGAATTAAAATGTGATTTTTCTAACAGCTTTGCAGGTAGAAAAGAAGATGAGAGGCAGAATGACAATAAGAAGCTGACTGAGGAAGAAGTGGTTCCATGCAACCACCATGACAGAGGTTCGCATATTAGCCCGCCCAAGCGGAGGGGCGAATGTCCAACCTTTGATTTCAGGGAGTTACCTTTTCCTCAAAGATTTAAAAATGTCAAATTAGATGAACAATTTCAAAAATTTTTAGAAATGTTTAAAAAGTTGTCTGTGAATATTCCATTGGTAGAAGCTTTGTATAATATGCCAAATTATGGAAAATTCATGAAGGAAATGCTTTCTAAAAAGAAAAGTCTGAAAAAAGAAGTTTTTAATTTATCTGAAAGTAGCAGTACCATTATTTCTGGTAGGATACCCTCTAAGCAGAAAGATCCAGGGAGTTTTACTGTTCCCTGTACCATAGGAGAAGTATCCTTCGATAGGGCTCTACGTGATTTAGGAGCAAGTATAAATTTGATGCCCTACTCTATATACAGGAAGATTGGTTTATCAGGTATGACAGATACCAACGTCACTCTCCAGCTTGCTGACAGATCGATTACCCACCCGATGGGTGTTGTGGAGGACGTGTTGGTGAAAGTCAACAAATTCATCTTCCCTGTAGATTTCGTGGTACTGGACATGAAGGAGGACAAAGATGTGCCAATTATCTTAGGCAGACCTTTCCTAGCCACTGGTAAGGCTGAGATTAGCGTGCAAACAGGTAAGCTTACCTTGAACATTGATGATGAAAAAGTCGTGTTTAGTATTTTTGGCCAAGACGAATCTGTTTGTAGTTTGCATACATGTTTTTCTGTTGGGCCTGAATACTTGACTGATGACGATGAAGAGGTAGACTATAATCTTGGCCTAGGCTTAGGAGAAATGCTTATTGATAATGTAAATTTTGATCATGATGCATATATGGATAATCCTCTGTTTGAAAATGATTTGGATCTCCCTGACTTTGAAACTGAATTAGACTTGCCTGCTTGTGATAATGAAAGATCTGCAGTTGATGATTTACCTTCCTTTGAAAATGAATTGGAATTGCCTGAAATGAATAATTTTGATGATGATATTGAATTGCCTGACATTGAGCATAAACATAAAAGGCATAAAAAAGATTGCTCGATAGATAATTTTGAGTCTGACCATGATTACAGTGAATCTATTGAGTCTGATCTTGACATTCCTGAATGCATGAATCCTGACAATGTGAATACTTTCTTTTCATGTCCTGATGATGTGTATAGCATAGAATCTGACCCAGAAGAACTTGAATCTGTGCATAGTATAGAATCTGATCCTGAAATTCTTGAATTCTTTAATTCTTCTGATGATGAGTCATGTGATAGCTTAGTTGAATCATTTTTTAATTCTGAGTCTGAAGGATCTACTGAGCATGTAGATATTTTTTCTGATGAATGGACTGACATGATTGATAGACCATCTCTAGATCCTAGACCAGTAGATATTATAACGCTTGATGACTCTGTTAACAACTGTTTCGAGAATAGAGATTTAGAAAAGAGATTTGATGCAGCTGATTATTTTCTAAAATGTTATTATGAGAATCTCTTTAGTGAAGATGGGCCAGGGGAAAGTTTTTTTTCTCCCCTGTTTGTAGTTTGCAATTCGGTGCGTGATTTCTTGCAGGGCCCGGAGGATGATGAAAATTTTTATTTTGAGCCTCCGTAAGCGTGCCGAGCCTAGTCTAGCTAAAGACGTTAAAGAAAGCGCTGCTTGGGAGGCAACCCAAGGATTAAAGTAGTTAGTTGTTTTTGCGGTAAATAATTTTCTTTGCTCCGTGATCCAATTTTGTTTTGCAGGATCACCTTAGCAAATCCCAAAATTCCACATTTCCCATTTTTCATGGATCCAAAGGAAGAGAATGAAGCGCTCCTAGCTCAGGGAAGTCTCAGTATCTCTCTTTATGCTTTTCTGTTTTAAAACATTGGGGACAATGTTTAGTTTAAGTTTGGGGGGGAGGCTTCCGCTGTGTTGAACATATTTAAATTCTATTGGATGCATGAATAGATAGACATGATAGCCAAGGATGTGATTTTTGAAATTTTGGGAGAAAATGGTTTATATGTTGTGGAATCTGGGAGCACGGCAGAAATTGTGAAATTTTAAAATTTTTTGATACTTAGTTTTGATGTCTAAAGCATGCAATAGTCTTATCTAATGACGTCTTTGAAAATCTAGATTCTTATTATGGTTTTCAAAGTTGTTGTCACCCCGATAGGCTTAGTTTCTAATATTAGGAAGTTCATGCTTGAATGCTCTAAAGAACTAGGTAGGAAAAAATGCTATGCCTGCTGAGAGAAATGCAAAAGCAACAAAAGAAAATTTGAGAAAAAGAAAATCTGTTGAAAAAGAATTTTTGCTTGCTCAAAAGAAAAAAAAACCTAGGGGTAAAAAGAGCTACCTGCGGTGTGATCAGTTAGGCCAACCAGAGAATAAAATTCGGGTTAAGGGTCCCTGCACCGTAGTGTGAAAGCTAGTACCATTAGATATCAAAATGCAAGTTTGGGGGAGGAGCAAAAGAAAAAGAAAAGAAAAAGAAGAGAAAAAGAAAAATCATGTGAGAAGTCTGCTCCCCCATGAAAAAAGAAAAAGATGACAGACACCTTAGTTTCTTTTTTTTGCATGATAGAAGGACTCCGAAGTATTAGGGGCTCTTAGCCAGTGTTTGGGGAAAACAAATGGAGAAAACCATAAGACTAATCTAGGTTAGTAAAAGAATCAATAGATAAGTCTTGAGCATGCTATTCATTAATCTTAAGTTCAAACTAGTTTAAGATTTCTTCAAGAGTATGCGGTGCTTGCTTATTCCACTTACATGTTTTCCATTCGATCCTAAGAATTCCAAAATCATTGAGGGTTAAGCAATTCTATTTCATGCATCTTTAGAATTTATTTTGCTCGGGACTAGCAAAAGCTTAAGTTTGGGGGTGTGATAGCGAGCAGAAATGTCGCTATTTTAGTCTCAATTTATTAAGCTTTTTGGTGCTTTAATCGTGTTTTTAATGAAAATATTTAATGAATTTTGCTATTTTGTCTTTAGGAGCATAAATGGTGATTTTGGGAGAAAAAGAGCCAAAATTAAAGTAATTATAGCCCAAATCAAAGTTTGAAGCAATTAGAAGCCCAAAGAAGACATCCATGAAGAAAAGACCAAGAGAAATGAAGAAGAAGGCCCAAAAATCAGCCCAAAAAGGAAGCTGAAAATTCTGGAAATCTGGACAGCGTCGAGACGCTTAGCAAGGCAGCGTCGCGACGCTGCCCTTTCTTGTTGCCCAAGCCGCGTGCGCAGCAGCGTCGCGACGCTTAGCAAGGCAGCATCGCGACGCTACCCCTATTCCAGGCCTATAAAAGGCACCCCTTGGGTGCCTCATTTCTCATCAATCATCCTTCCAATTCCTTCCTTTCTCTCTTCTTTAAGGCTCCTTTGGAGCCCCTCTCAAGGATTTTGAGCCTTTTTGAGAGGATTCTTCTAGTGGGAAATTTTGGGGAATTTTGGGGAGCAATCTTAGAGGCTCAAGGAGTAGTCAACGGGGGCTCCAAGCGTCAGCGAGGGGTTTTTCGACGGTCAATTCCTTTCCTTTTATGCTCTTTAATATGCTTTCCCTTGTAATTATTGTGGATATTATGTGTAGCTAAACCCCAATTTGGGGTCTTGAAATGAAATGATAGTCAAAATATTGTTATAATTTCTTATCTCTTGCCCATGTCCTAATTATTTGTATGGATGTGCTTAATGCTTTACTCAATCTGGCCAATTGTGTAATGATTCGATTCTTAATGGAAACTCGACGGAGAGAAATTAGGATAGATCATAATCCATGCAACTATTTTAATTGCCCGTTGTGACACCAGGATTAGTTGATTAAACTTAGATTCCTAAAATGAATAAGAGCGTAATAATTAATGATCTTTAATAGCGCTAAGGACACTTAGGTTGTTAAAATGAATTAATTACAATTAGGGGAAACCGACAGGAGAACCTATGTGATTAACGGAGATTCTAGGATTATAATTAGTTGGGTAATGAGATAGGATAATTATAGCAATTATTGAGCTAATCATTAATTTTCAAGACCCCTCTTCCCATTTAAAGAAAACTCCTTCTCCACATTTTATTTTTGATTGATCAATTTGTTTTCATTAGTCATCTTGAATTTAAATCTTTTTATTGCATGAAGTGGTCCCTAAATATTATTTCACCTAAGTATTTTCAGTGCTCAAGAGAATTTTAATTATTTGCTTAAGTTTCGCTTCGCCTCCCTGAGGATTCGATACTCGGAATACTTTCCGTTTTATATTACTTGCGGCCCGTGCGCTTTGCGGTCCCATCAAGAGCCTTCGTGAATGGATCAACAATGTTGTGCTCCGACGCTATCTTCGTGACAATCACGTCTCCTTGGTGCACAATGTTCCTAATGAGATTGTATTTCCTTTCGATGTGCTTGCCTCTCTTATGGCTGGGAGGTTCCTTTGAGTTTGCAACTGAGCCACTATTATCACAATACAAGGTGATAGGCAGATGCATATTTGGAACGACTTCCAAGTCAGTTAGGAACTTCCTGAGCCATACTGCCTCTTTTGCTGCTTCGCAAGCGGCTACATATTCGGCCTCCATGGTCGAGTCTGCAATGCATCCTTGCTTGATGCTGCGTCATACTATTGCTCCTCCATTTAGAGTGAATACTGACCCCGATGTAGATTTCCTCGAATCTTTATCGGTTTGAAAGTCAGAATCAGTGTATCCTGTAAGGATCAAATCCTTCGAACCATACACGAGCATATAGTCCCTCGTTCTCCTTAGATATTTGAGGATACTTTTAACGGTTGTCCAGTGATCGAATCCTGGATTTGATTGATATCTATTGACAATCCCTACTGCATAACAAATGTCAGGCCTTGTACACAACATGGCATACATTAGGCTACCTACTGCAGAGGCATGGGGAAACGTCTCATGTCCTCAACTTCTTGAGGTGTCTGAGGACACTGTTCCTTAGACAAAATAATTCCGTGCCTGAAAGGTAATAGTCCTTTCTTGGAATTTTGCATTTTATATCTAACCAAAAATTTGTCGATATAAGACGCTTGAGACAGGGCTAGCGTTTTGTTCTTTCGGTTTCGAACAATTTGGATCCCTAGAACAAATTGTGCCTCACCCAAATCTTTCATTTGGAATTGAGTTGCTAGCCATAGTTTAATGCCAGTTAGATAACCTACCTCATTCCTGATGAGTAGGATATCATCTACATACAGTACTAAAAAAGCTACGGAGTTGTTGATGATCCTTTTGTAAACACAAGGCTCATCAACGTTTTGTTCAAAGCCATAAGATTTGATCGCAATATCAAATCTCATATTCCAGGATCTAGATGCTTGTTTTAATCCTTGGATCGTTTAAGCTTGCAAACTTTTTGCTCTTGATCCTGAGCTATGAAGCCCTCTCGCTGAGACATGTAGATACTTTCTTCAAGATTACCGTTCAGAAAGGCAGTCTTGACATCCATTTGCCATATTTCATAATCGTAAAACGTGGCAATGGACAAAAGTATCCGGATCGAATTTAACATGGCAACAGGGGAGAAGGTTTCTTCATAGTCAATTCCTTCCCGCTGGGTAAAACCCTTTGCCACAAGTCGTGCCTTAAAGGTCTGTAGCTTTCCAGCAGCGTCTCGTTTTCTCTTGTAGATCCATTTACACCCTATGGGTCTAACCCATTCAGGTTGATCTACAAGATCCCATACTGAATTAAAATGCATGGCCTCGATTTCCAAGTCCATGGCTTTAATCCACTCGTTCTTGTCAACATCATCCATTGCCTGTTTAAAGGTTAATGGATCCTCGATTCTGTCATCAGGTATGACGACTGGAGTTTTAGTTAAACCCAAATAGCGATCAGGTTGTCTAACAACCCTCCCACTACGTCGAGGTTCTCTTATTTCTTGAGAAGGACGCGATTGAATCAAGGTGCCAGCATCATCAACAACTCTTGTTGATGTTTCTGTAGCTTCGTTCGATAGTTCAATTAAAACGACTTTACTTCGTGGCTTGTGATCTCTGAGGTGGTCTTCTTCTAGGAATGTAGCATTTGTCGATACAAGTACTTTATTTTCCTTAGGATCGAAGAAGTATCCACCTCTTGTTTCTTTGGGATAGCCTACAAATAGGCAAAATCTAGAACGAGGCTCCAATTTCTTTGGGTTTGCATCTAGTACGTATGCAGGGCATCCCCAAATTCTGAAATGTCATAAACTAGTTTTACGTCCTTTCCAGAGCTCAAACGGTGTTTCAGAAACACTCTTTGAGGGAACTACGTTCAAAATATAAACTGCAGTCTCTACTGCATAACCCCAAAACGAGTTAGGCAACTGTGCATAACTCATCATCGAACGAACCATGTCCAACAAGGTTTTGTTTCTCCTTTCCGATACACCGTTTTCCTGAAGTGTACCAGGGGCTGAGAGTTGGGACGTAATTCCATGCTCTATCATATAGTCTTGAAAACTTGAGTCCATATACTCTCCACCTCGATCAGATCGAAGTGTTTTTATCGTCTTACCTAATAGGTTCTCAACCTCGGCCTTGTACTCTTTGAACTTTTCAAAAACTTCGGACTTATGATGCATCAGGTAGAGATAACCATACCTCGAATAATCATCAATGAAACTGATGAAATATTCGTACCCACCTCGAGCTCTAATGTTCATTGGCCCACAGAGGTCCGAATGAATGAGCTCTAGGGGCTCTTTGGCACGATAACCTTTTCCGGTAAAAGGTCGTTTTGTCATCTTGCCCTCAAGGCATGACTCACAAAGAGGCAACGAGTCGTCTTCTAACTTGTTTAGAAGTCCACTCTTGACCAATCTCCCAATCCTATTGAGGTTGATATGGCCTAACCTCAAGTGCCAGAGATAGGTATCTTGAGAAACTCCTCGCTTTTTAGGTTGAGTCTCAGCGGTTTTAAACATCTCGTGATTTAAAATAGCTTTAGACTCAATTGGTCTCAAAACATGCAATTTATTCTTCAAGTTTGCAGAGCAAACATCAATACCTCTTTTAGTTATGAACGCTTCATTAACAGAAAAAGAAATTGAGTAACCTTGTTCTAATAAACAAGATAAAGAAATTAAATTTCTTTTAATTTTCAGAACTATGTACACATTATCTAATATCATGTAACGTTCCTTGGTGAAGAATAATTTTATGTCTCCCACTGCAATAGCCGAGATGACTTCTCCTGTTCCAACTGTAAGAGTCATCTCTCCAGCTTTTAGTTGTTGCCAGGAACTCATTCCTTGAAATGAAGAACATACGTGATTAGTGGCACCTGATCGAGTATCCAGGCAGAATCATCGTTTTCCACTAAACACGTTTCCAAGACTAATAAATCGCATTTAGAGTCGTGGATTATGTTTTTCTTTGCTATGGAGTTAGTTTGAGGACATTCCTCAGTTGAGACCAAACCTAAATTCTTTGCCACGTGGTTAGCGTTTAAGTAAGTATTCTTAGTCGTATGTACTAAACCGTTTAATTTGGCATTTGACAAAGCACATACGTTTTTCGACATATTGCTGAAACAAACAAATTAATCTCTATTAGAATCATGCACTAAACCCATTAATCATATTATCCAATCAGATTTTAGCAAAAGTAATCATCGACCCATATATACAATTGATTTATTTGAACGGTACTTCAGGGGTTTAGAATAACCTCTACCGTAGGGCAGTTAGCTACTCCTCCTCTGAATCGAGATAATCTCGGCCAAATACTATTCCCAGAATAACTCTTACTCCAATAGTTATTAGCTAACGTTAATTTGGTCAAGACCATCTTGTAAGTGTTACCCATCATTTTCAGATTGCAGAGGGCGGCCCCAACAATGCCATCGTAGGGAAGAGCTAATGTTGGGAATGGCCCTAGGAAACCCTATCCATTTTTGGAGTTTGCGTTGTTCCGAATCCCATGCGTAAGCCCTCCGTAGGGTGATCGCTCCCAGGGCGACTCACAGGCAGCGCATAGGAATCTCACGGTGCAACCTAATGATGGAGACCGCAGGATACGTTTGACACGTTTCCTTCTCCCACTTACTATGAACACTTTCCCCATTCACCTTGATATTAATCCATGAAAACACCCTCCGTAGGGGGACGCTCCCAGGGCGCCTTGAGGCCAAGCATGGATCTCACGGTGTGAACTCAGGGGGACGTGAGAGTAGAAACTTAATATAAATATTTCGTTTCTATACTTTTCCTCCCACTAAAGTGTTGTAAAGTTTTAGGGTCTTATTACTTAGGTAAATTCCGGCTAAATGAATCTATCTAAGTCTATGCCTTATTAAACAAGGTCTTTACACTAAATGTCTAGGTGAATTAAACTCTTTTAATAACCTAGTGACATTGCATGCTAGTAAGACTATGGTTAATTCAACTCAGGTTCCGAACCATTTGCCGGGAGAGTTCCCTTATAACCAAGGTCTTATGTCCTACTTACTAGAATTTTAAAACTATTTTAAAAACTAAGTAAGACATATTTCTAACCTTATTAGAGAAGGCGATCTTAGGTCTATTTCATTTTAAACCATTTAAAATAAAATGTCAAGATCCTAAGATCCTATGTTAGCATGCAACTCTTTGTTATAGGTTTTACGGTTTCTATTCATCAACTTTTATAACTCTTATAACTTTTAATGAATAAATCCTATAACATGCTTTCTAATGGTGTTTAAAAGCATATAACAATCAAACATTCAAGTTATAAGAAAAGCACCATTTAGAAATAGCCTATGTCTAGGTTTGTATAACCCTTTATACTACGATGTCTAGGTGATAACACTTTAAAACCTCACACCGCTCACGCATGCTCATAAAACTCGAGTTAACTTAACTCAAGAACCGACTCAATGCCCAGGTAGGAGGTGTTCCGTAAACCGTCAACTTAAATACCTCCAGCCTTAGATAGCATTTTGTCGGGTGAGTTCTCTTATAACCGTTGTTTTACAAGATATCGACATAAACTATGCAAGTTAATCGATTTGTTGGTTCATTAACCTAAGTGAGCATGCTCTTTATCTTGTTATAGATTTTAGATTTCTATCTCTTTTATAACAATTATAAAATCAATCCATAACAAGTCTAATTTGAATATAATACTTATAAACAAACTAAAGAAATTTCATGCTACATGCTTGGTTAATTTTATCTTTTAATAATTATAACTATTATAAGAATTAATCAATTTTAATTAACCATTCAAGCATGAATCTTCCTAAATTAATACAACTCTTATATTAATAAAACATGAAATTTCCCTCATGCATTTGAATTAATAAATAACACTTATTCAAATTAAACAAATGCATGAACATGCTTTCCTATGGTGGGGTTTTAAATAAAAATGACATACATTATGCACATAAAATACTATTTAATTAAAACATACATTCAATAATGCATAATTAATTAAATTTACTAAAGTGAATTGGTTTTGGGATTTTTAATCAAGCAAAAATAAAAACTAAAATTATTACAATAATAATTTCAAATAGGGCTTGGACCGCTTCCGAACCATTCGAACCGAGCCGAACCACCTTTGGATTGCTTGAACCGGACCATTTTACCGTTAAGTGAAGAACGTACTTGAGCTGGAACTAAAAAACAGCATGCTGGAATTTTCGGCCAGCAGCGAGCAGTCTCCGAATTTCTTCAAATTGACGGCCTAAATGGACTCTATTGACTCTCAAATTTTACAGACTCCATATGAACACATTAAAGCCCATAAACATGCAGGCAATTACAATTAATTCCAACGAATTGACTGAAAATTAAAATCAATCCCAAAACCAATTTTCTTTAGTTTTTACACAGTTTCATCATATGGAAAGCTACCCACCAAGCTAAAATTAATACATGTTAGGTGCCTTAATCATGCTCTGATATCAATTGAAGGTGTTCATATAACACATGCGGAAGCAATTTTAGGATCGGAGACACTTAACTACATCAATTTTAGAAAATGAAAACATGTTGTCCTAATACCGTAAGGAGAGAGCAGAATTTTTACCAACCTTTTGGAGACCGATTCAACAACTCCCTTTGATTCCTTTGATCACGAACGGTGTGTGGACCACCTCTAGTGTCTTCCCTACTATTCTCCGGGCCAAGAACGACTTGTGGGATTCTATAGAGATAGGGAATGGGAAGGGAATGCTTGAAAGTTCAAGCACTAGAGAGATATATGGAGATGAGAGAGTTTGAGACCAAAATCCAGCAGCATAACAATATGGAAAATGGCTCTCATCCTTTGAATCTAATTCATACTCCTTATATAGACATCTTCCATGCAAAGAGAAGCCTCATGACACTAGACACATGGTGAAATTGCAACTCAAAGTGGATTCTAGGTGTTTAATTCACAACACATGCAACTAGTGCATGGTTGTGTTGTTTTCCACTATGCATCAACATGCAAGAGTGGGAATGTCACTAAATCCACTTAAAATTGAATCTAAATTCTCAATTTTCAGCTTGCAATTCATTCCTATTTCAATTCAAAATTGAAATTAATTTCTTGGCAATTAATTGGTACAATTCCAAGTAATTTTTACATGATTAATCCAATTAATCTTTATCACCTAGTGCCATGAATTATATATGATTCCTAATACATATATATTGTATTCAAAACACTTTTAAATACTCCATCTCTCATTTTCTAATTTAATTCATAATTAAATTATTGTGTCAAACACAATTTACGATAATACCCGTTTTCCCGATTTTGAACGATTCAAAGCTTCCTATCTTTTTGTTCTAGGCTTTGTTCCGATATGAGCTAGTAGGGGGACCTAATGGACCTATAGATCATGGGCTCCAACGATTCGAGGCTAACCGACTAATCTCATTATCCAAGCTAGCCAACATTCGTTAACTACCGGGACACTCCACTATAGCCCGATAGTTGCACTCCCCTTACTATAGATATATTTCCGTCCACTTGATTTAACCATGATTAGTAAGTTGATCCTTCACAGGTTGTTCGTAGCTATAGCTAGGTCAAAAAGTCGTTTCACCCTTATAGTACTTCTAGTTCCTTAAGTCCCACTGATCCTCTAATGAACAATTGGTTTATGGTCCAACCATAAAACCGAGTCCCTCTTGGGCCAATGAGAGGGCGGGATCCCTTTGTTCAAGCCCCGGAGTCAGCACTTAAGGGAACAACCTCTCTACTATCCCTAATTCGGGTAGGAGTGAATTCCTTCTTGCACGACTATGTCCCCAGCTATCTACCCGTTCCTATCCCTGAAATGGGAGGTTTATTGAGTCGGCGATACTGAACCACTCTCACCTATGCAGATCTAAGGATAAGCCCGAATAAACAGGAGTTCATAGTTAGCTCAGGATTAAGATCGAGTTACCTAGGTACTAGTTATGCATAATGATTTCTAAGCTAAATCCTCTCTCCCGAGTTAGATTTAAGCACAAACAACAATCAATTTATGGCCGGTAAATTGAAAGCATTAAGAACACAATTATGCATAAATGACATCAATAACAATAAAACCATAAAATCAATCCATAAAGTGCCCAACGGCTACATCAATCCCTAAGAATTAAACTTAGCTACACATAATCCACGCTACAATATAAACAAAGTCTAAACAAGCCATAAAAACCATCTAAAGTAAGGGAAAAAAGAAATAAACGCTAAGTAGGCCGAGACCGAACGTCCCCGTGATGATCCCCACGAACAATCGTTTGATTCCCGCTTTCCTCCACTTGTTTCAGCCTCAAAAGTCCCCTTTTTTCTCTGTTCTACGACTCCAAATCGTCAAAGAGAAGTCCCCCAAAAAGCCCTAATCGCAATCTTTAAATAAGGCAAAAATTGGTCGTAGCATCGCGAAGCTGTCGAGGTAGCGTCGCGAAGGTACCGCGAAATTACGGATTCTGGAAGTTCGCCTTGCGTCGTGACGCTAGTCACATAACGTCTCGACGCTATGATTTTTTTTTTTTTTAGATTGAAAACTCCAAATATAGAATGTCAGCAGATGAGCCTATCTTCAATCCTCCAACTTTGATTCTTTTTCATTCTTTAACCTCTTTTCGCCCTCCAAACATCCAATTGGTTCCAATATTAATTTCCTACGTATACAACATGAAAATGCATAAATTTGGGCAAATAATTGTAAAAGACTAGCTTAATTAATTATAGAAAAATAGCTAGCTATGCTCGCTATCAAACTGCAGGGATAAAAGCCCTTGCGCAGCGAAAACTTACAGAACCTTTACTCAGTTTTTAATTTGGAATAAAACACCAATACGTTTGGCAAAATAATAAAAATTACAGCAGTAAAATCAAAATAAAACTACTGAATTTTTAATAATAAAACATGCTTGACCTTATTTAGATCTAATCTAAATTGGATCCTAATGATCCTAGAATTCAAGAATAACTTACCCTTGAAGATTTCTTGAATTGCTTCACCAAAATTCCTTGGTTCTTCGCTGGAAAAAAAATTGTCACGAACACCACCACGAGGTTTCACCAGTATACTCAAAGGGATACCCGTCAAGAGCTTGTGGGAACTTGAAAATTCTAAGGATTTTCTTCTTCTCTGGAGACACACACTGATTTCCCAGAAAAACCAAAAAACCACCGAGAGAGCGAGAGAGAGGGAGAGAGGCGTGAGATTGGGAGAGATATCTGCAACCACCCACTGACCACGTCTCTTTATTTAAAAAAGGAAAAAGATAATTTCAGATAACTGAAATATCAGTTATCTGATAACTTAATTAATTATAATTTTTAAAATCATAATTTTAAATTATAATTAATTATATTTTAATTAATCTAAATTAATTAAAATAACATTAATTTAAATCCAATTTAAATTAATATCCCTCTTATCTTATAGTTTAATTAAATCAAATTTAATTAAACTAAATCAATTAATTAATAAAAATTAAATTGAACATCACATATTCAATTACTATTTTCTCTCTCAAAACTATAGTATTAATATACATCCAATGCATATTAATTATAACCTATAGTTTTAATATAAATCAAATTCATATTTTAGTATAATATTCGAACACCTTCGAATATTCAATCCATCCTTAGAATTTTACCTCAACGCCCTAAATGAGCTACCGGTGGGACCTAATGGACCTACAGATCAGAAGCTCCAACGATATGAGATTAGTTGGTTAAACTCATTATCCAAGTTAATCAATGTTCGTTAACTGTGGTTCACTCCACTAAAGAACCACAGCTGCACTCTTCTCACTGCAGACATATTTCTGTGTCCACGGATATTGACCGTCAACAGCAAGTTAGCCCTTCACGTGTGTTCGTACCCCAGCTAGGTCAAATTACCGTTTTACCCCTGGGCTACATCTTGGTCCTTAAGTACCAGTGCTCCTCTAATGAACAACCTGTTTGTGGTCCAACCAACAAACAGAAATCCCTCTCGTGCCATGAAGAGGGTAGGGCCCATTGTTCAAGACCCGGAGACACCACTTAAGGGAACACACCTCTACTTACCCTAGTATCGGGAAGGAGTGAATTCCATCTTGTAAGACTACGTTCCCAGCTCCCCACTCGGTCTTGTCCCCAAAATGGTAGGCTTATTGAGTCGGCGAACAGGCCACTCTCACCCGTACAAATCAAAGGACAATCCCTCATGGACAGGAGTCCATAATCCACTCAGGATTAAGGCCAAGTTGCCTAGGTCATCCTAGTGAAATAGAAACCAAACTAACTAACGGTGTTACAGTTAGTGGTTAACTATTTCGCGGTCCGGTCTTTGTGCAAACTCATTACACAGGATACCCCCACTCACATGTCAACCACATGAACGCGTTGGATCATTACGTTTGTATCAGTATACAAAGCGGGCCGTATCCATAGTGTCACCAGGATAAGGTACCCAACCTTATCCCTATACTACAGACCCTTTAGGCTAAAACTTGAACATTGATCCCCGTATGTCCCTACATACTAGTTCAAGCCTCATTCTATTAGCCATGGATGTTTAGTTTATTGGATTAGGGTTAACAAGACAAGATATAATACAAACATTGAATAATACATCACTTTATTAATGTTCGGTCAAAAGTACATTTACTATCTACGAGTTTTAGGGCATAAAACCCAACACAAACAACCTCTCTACTATCCCTAATTCGGGTAGGAGTGAATTCCTTCTTGCACGACTATGTCCCCAACTATCTACCCGTTCCTATCCCTGAAATGAGAGGTTTATTGAGTCGACGATACTGAGCCACTCTCACCTATGCAGATCTAAGGATAAGCCCGAATAAACAGGAGTTCATAGTTAGCTCAGGATTAAGATCGAGTTACCTAGGTCATCACATGAAATAGTCAGTCTCGTCAGTAAACGGTGTTATAAAGCGAGAGCGACTTATTTCTCGGTCCTGGTCTTATGCAAACTCATTGCATAGGACGCCCCCACTCGCATGTCTCTACATGGACGATTTAGGATCACATCGTCTATACCATCTATAAAGTGGGCCGCGTCTCATAGTGTCTCCAGAATAAGGTACCCAACCCTATACCTATACTATAGACCGTTTTGGCTATTACTCAAGCTTGATCCACTTTTATGTCTCTACATAAAGCTCAAGTGTTCATCCTATAGCCATGGATCTTAGTTTATTGGATTTGGGTTATTATATGTGCAATTTACTTTATTCAGTATTGACTTTTACTGAATCAATCTCGATAACGCCTTTATCGAATAAGTATATAATTCGTTTAACATTCACTATATACGAGTTTTAGGGCACCAATCCCAACAATAATGAAGGAAGCTCATAGAAGGGTCCTCCAACATATAACAGATATATACCACATCATACATGAAAATGGAGGTGCCCCTGGTCAAAAATGAAGATGATCCTATCCACCAACAAGCTGCTCCAGCGCAACAACAGTATTACCCACAGGAGCAACACATTGATGTAAATGATCCTATCCAACGAAAAACTGCCCCAGCTCAGCACCAATATGACCCATAGGAGCAACGTGTTGATCTCACTCAACAACATGATGATCCCCATTGTTCCCATATGTGCCTTCACCACCCCTGATGTTTGAACAAACATTCCCAAAACTCTTCTCTTCCCCTAATTTCATGTCGCAAACACGTACATTCTTCAGAAATTGGGAAGAAGGTCAGTCTTCACATACTTACCATGCTCCGGAAGAACAGTATGTGACGTATCGAAATCCAAATTAGGGAATACACATCAAGGATGCAGGTGATACGACAAATACAAGAGGTCGGGGTGATCGAGGCCAATACATAACTCACCGATCACGAGCTAGGCGCCATAGGACCCCATCTTCTAGTGAAGACCCATAAACTATTGTTTGTAATTGTAAGTTTGGCTAACTTGAGTGTATTAAATCCCAAATCTTCAATTAGATTAGTTTTTATTTTTTCTAAGTATGATAATGCAAGATTCAATTTTTTAAAAATAACATAATAATTAAAACTCGAATCTTTACTTAGATGAGTTTTTGAAATATTAGAAAATAAAAAGTTTTTTAACCGTTAAAGTGATATTGATCAGTTATTTTTACGAAAGAGTGAAAATTTTGGAAATAAAAAAAGTTCCAAATCGCTAAAGATTTTCTAAGAGTTTTAAAAGAAAGAACAAACTTGTTTATAAATATCTCAAAAGAAACAAAAAAAATGGGTCATCAAAAACATTTTATTTATAAAACAAATAATAAACGGATCAGCAATGTTGTGCTCGGAAGCGATCTTGGTCACGACCACATCTCCTCTTTGCACAATTTCTCGAATTAGATGGTACTTCCTCTCTATGTGTTTACCTCTTTTGTGGCTGCGAGGTTCCTTTGAATTGGCTACTGCCCCACTGTTGTCACAGTATAACGTAATGGGCAAGTTCATATTCGGAACAACTTCCAAATCTGTCAAGAACTTCCTTAGCCAAACAGCTTCCTTAGCTGCTTCACAAGCAGCTACATACTCAGCCTCCATTGTGGAGTCTGCTATGCATCCTTGCTTTATACTCCTCCAAACTACAGCTCCCCCGTTAAGGGTGAAAACTGACCCTGACGTAGATTTCCTAGAATCCTTGTCAGTTTGGAAGTCAGAGTCGGTGTAACCCGTGAGAACTAACTCCTTAGCCCCAAACACCAACATGTAATCTCTCGTTCTCCTAAAATACTTGAGGATTCCTTTAACGGCGGTTCAATGGTCTAACCCTGGATTCGACTGATATCTGCTGACAATCCCTACAGCGTAACAAATGTCAAGCCTCGTGCATAGCATGGCATACATTAAGCTACCCACTGCAGATGCGTAGGGAATCCGTCTCAGATCCTCAACGTCTTGAGGTGTCTTAGGAGACTGTTCCTTAGACAAGTGAACCCCATGCCTGAAAGGCAACAAGCCCTTCTTGGAATTCTGCATCGAATATCGAGCCAACATCTTGTCGATATACGTTGCCTGAGACAGAGCTAGCGATTTGTTCTTTCTATCCCGAATAATCTGGATGCCAAGAACATACTGGGCCTCACCCAAATCTTTCATTTGGAATTGAGCTGCTAGCCATTCTTTTACGTCAGACAGATACCCTAGATCATTCCCAATGAGCAGGATGTCGTCTACATAAAGTACGAGGAAAGCTACTTTATTCTTGTCGATCTTCTTGTATACACAAGGCTCATCAACATTCTGGTCAAAACCAAAAGATTTGATCGCAGTATCAAATCTAATATTCCAAGATCGAGAAGCCTGTTTCAACCCATAAATGGATCGATTCAGTTTGCAAACTTTTTGCTCATGACCTTGGGATATGAACCCTTCGGGTTGAGACATAAAAATACTCTCGTCAAGATTGCCATTCAGAAAAGCTGTCTTGACATCCATTTGCCAAATTTCATAATCATAAAATGTGGCAATGGATAAGAGGATTCTTATGGACTTAAGCATAGCAACTGGAGAAAAAGTTTCTTCATAGTCCACTCCTTCTCGTTGGGTATAACCCTTTGCTACAAGTCTTGCTTTGAAAGTCTGTACTTTCCCAGCAGCATCTCTTTTCCTCTTATAGATCCATTTACACCCAATGGGTTTGACCCCCTCAGGTAGATCTACAAGTTCCCAAACTTGATTGAAGTACATTGACTCCATCTCAAGGTCCATGGCTTTGGCCCACTCGTCCTTATCTACATCATTCATTGCCTGACGATAAGACAATGGATCTTCTACGCCGTCATCAGGTATGACTACTTGTGTTTCTGTTAAACCCAAGTAGCGGTTAGGTTGTGTCACAACCCTCCCACTGCGTCGAAGCTCTCCCACTACGTGAGGAGGACTAGATTGACGAGAAGAACTGCATTCTCCAACAACTCTTGTTGAAGGACCAGGTTCATCAACAACCCTTGTTGACCCTTCTGTAGCTTCTCCTAATACTAACTTACTTCGTGGTCGATGATCTCGAATGTGGTCTTCCTCCAAGAAAGTTGCATTTGTCGATACAAATACTTTATTATCTTGAGGGTCGTAGAAAAGACCACCTCTCGTTTCTTTCGGGTAACCAACAAATTGGCATATTCTCGTACGTGGTTCCAATTTCTTAGGATTTGTCACTAACACATGTGCAGGACAACCCCAGATTCGAAAGTAACGTAAACTAGGTTTACGCCTCCTCCATAACTCAAAAGGAGTTTCAGAAACACTTTTTGAGGGAACACTGTTAAGAATATGTACTGCAGTCTCTACTGCATACCCCCAAAACGAGCTAGGCAACTGAGCATAGCTCATCATAGATCGAACCATGTCTAACAAGGTTCTGTTTCTCCTTTCTGATACACCATTCTGCTGAGGTGTACCAGGTGCTGAGAGTTGTGATTGAATCCCATGTTCTATCATATAGTCCTGGAATCGCTGATCTAAATACTCTCCACCTCGATCTGATCGAAGTGTTTTAATCGTTTTACCTAACAGGTTTTCTACCTCAGCCTTAAACTCTTTGAACCTTTCAAGAGCCTCAGACTTATGGCCCATTAGGTACAAGTAACCGTATCGTGAATAATCATCTATAAAAGAGATGAAGTATTCAAAACCACCTCGAGCCTTTACATTCATTGGACCACAAAGATCCGAATGTATCAGTTCAAGTGGTTCTTTGGCCCTATAACCTTTTCCGGTAAAAGGCCTCTTGGTCATTTTACCCTCGAGACACGATTCACAGGATGGTAAAGATGTATCTTCTATGTCACTTAGAAGTCCATTTTTAACCAAACGATCGATCCGATCGATGTTAATATGACCAAGACGAAGATGCCAAAGATACGTGTTGTTACTTAAAAGAGAAACTTTTTGCCTTTTGTTTTGCGTTTCGGCCGTTTTAAACATTTCATGACTTAAAATAGCCTTAACATCATTTGGTCTTAACACAAATAAATTATTCTCACGCTTAGCTGAACAAATGTAAACTCCATTCTTTGAAATTAAAGCTTCATTAAGCAAGAAGGAAATTGAATAACATTGTTCTAACAAAGCTGAAACAGAAATAAGGTTCCTTTTAATTCTAGGAACCAAGTACAAGTCCTCTAAAATTAAAAACCTATTTCTAAAGAATAATTTTGCAGCTCCCACTGCACGAGCTGAAACGACGTCTCCCGTTCCGACCTTGAGCGTCATTTCACCCTCTGCCAGCTGCTGGAAATTATTTCCCTGAAAAGAAGAACAAACATGATTAGTGGCTCCCGAATCTAGTATCCAGGCAAACTCATCATGTTCAACGAGACAAGTCTCTAACACAAGTAAATCAAATTTACCTTCTTTTTCTCTTCTCTTCTCAGCAAGGTAGCGGGGACAGTTGCGCTTCCAGTGACCATCTGCATTGCAGTGGAAGCATCTACCTTTGTCGGCCACGACCTTGGCCTTCCCCTTCCCTTGCACAGCCTGTGCAGGAGCCTTCCCCTTGTCTCCCTTCCTCTTTTGGATCTGCTTCGATGAAGAAGCCTGAGGTACAGATTTAGTCCCTGAGGATGAACCCTTCAGAAACTTCTTCTTGGAATGGGCCACATTGGCCTCTCCTTTAACCACATTTTTGCCCTTGCTCTTTTGCAAGGACTCATAAATCTGTAACTCCGAGAGGAGGGTAGTCAGGTTGAACTGAATCTTATTCATGCTCGCGTTCGTCCAGAAAGACAGATAGCTCGCTGGGAGCGAGTGAAGGATGAACGCAACCTGACTGCGCTCGCAGACAACCCCGCCATTTGCCTCAGCTATGTTGAATTGGTTAATCATGTCCAGGACGTGTTCCCGAACAGATTGACCTTCAGGCATCTTGGCATTGAAGACGTTCTTCAAGGCGTCGTGGTGGAGCTGGTAGGACGGGAGTCCAAACATCTCCTGCAGGGAATTCATAATCTCCCTAGCAGTTCCCACGTTCTCGTAACGCTTGGCCAACACTTCAGACAAGCTGACCAGAATATAGACTTTGACCTTTTCATTGGCCTTGGTCCAGCGTTCGTAGGCGTCCTTAACTGCCTGAGAGGCAGTGCGAGGGGGAACGGGAGGACATTCCTCCGTTAAGACGAATCTTAAGTCCTCAACCACGAGTATTGTATTGAGGTTTGATTTCCATTGTGGAAAATTCTCGCCGGTAAGTTGTTCATTTTTAAGCAGGGATATTATAGAGGAAGACATTGCTGAAAAACAAACAAGTGACCGTATTAGTTATCTATGCCTTAACCCATCACACAAGCAATACAAACAATTGCATACATCCAATCAATTTTGCAAACAAACAATCAAAGAACCCTAATAAAACTATGATTGTGTTTCGCAACGATGCTTTAGAGGTTTAGAAGAACAGCCACCGAAGGATGATCAGTTGTTCCTCCTCTAAAATGAGACTCTTCTCAGTCAATTTCTAATACCAGAATAACTCATATTCCATTAGATATTAACCACCATTGTTCGGTCAAGGATTTGTCAACAAATTAACTCCTCCCCGTAAGTGTAACCCTCCCACTTTTAGATCCCAGAGGCACGCACCAACAGGCTACCGTTAGGAAAGACAACTGTTGGTAATTAGCCTAAGTGACCCTATCCTATTCAGGAGTTCACGGTGTTCCGAATCCTATGATCAGGCCCTCCGAAGGGATGGTTGCGCCGAGACAACACGCAGGCGGATCATAGGAATCTCACGTTGTGACCTAGGGGCGGAGACCGAAGGATACGTTGACACGTGTCCTGCTCCCACTTACTATAGTCGCTTTCCCCATTCACCTTGGTATTGACCCATGCAAACACTCTCCGAAGGGAGGCCGCGCTAAAACGACACAAAGCCGAGCATGGATCTCACGGTGTGAACATCACAGGGACGCAGGAGCAAAACTCGATTTAAATCAAGTTTTGTAATTTTTCCTCCCACTAAAGTAACCTATTATTAATTTTAGGGTTTGATTAAACCTAGATAAATTCGGCTAAGTCATTTATCTAAGTCTAGTCCTATTATAACTATTATAATAAGACCTAATGTCTAGGTGTATTAAACCAATTTAATTAACCTAGCGACATTATTCTAACATTAACCTGAGATTAATTCAACTCCGGTGTTCCAGATCCGTTCCCAGGTAGGAGGTGTTCCGTTTACCGTCAACTTAAATACCTCCAATCCTTAGACAGAACTTCACTGGTAGAGTTCCCTTATAATCTTAGGAATGTTCGTCCTACTTAGTTCATTAAAACTATTTTAAAACTAAGTAAGATATTCTAATCCTATTAGAGAATGATCTTAGGTCTAATTAATTTTAACCCATTAAAATTAATTCAATTTAACCTAAGATCCTATGTGAACATGCATATCTTGATTATAGATTGACGGTTTCTAATCATAAAATTTTAAACTATTTCAAAATTTTAATGATTAGCCCTATAATCATGCATACTATAGTTTTTAAAACAATTAACAATCATATTCAAGTTAATGAAATTCAAACTATAGTATTTTGCATTGCATGAAAATTAATATAACCTTTATATTAACCTATGGATGTATCATGCTCAATGCAACTTGATTTCCATTTTAAATAATAAACAATTTTATTATAGCCAAAAGATGGAAAATCAACTTAGCATGCTGCAAACAAATTATTTTTAATATAACTCTTATATTAAAACTATGTAATTGCATGCATCATACTTTTCCATTTTCATGAATTTAATATAACTCAATTATATATTAATAACTCATGAAAATCAAACCATGCATTTCAATCATATATTATAATCTAATTATAACATACATAAATGCATGAGCATGCTTTATAACCTAAGGTGGGATTTCTAATTTTTATATGACATCCATAAAGCATATAAAATAGCATATGAACCGATTAATTGGCCTCTAGGAAAAAATTAAAGCTAAATTACAATAATAAAGCAAAATTCTATCCTATTACAGCCTGCTGCAGCCCCGAACCGGACCAAAACCGCTTTAAAATCGCCAAAACCGCTCGAACCAGCTCAAAACCGCTCGAACCGGACCGGAAAAACACGAAACCAGTGTCAAAAACCGCCCAGTCAACGAACCAGGCGAACCAGTCAACGAACCACACGGACCAGTCAACGAACCGGACGCCAGTCAACGAACCAAGCGCGAACCGCACGAATCCGAAGAACCGGGCGACGCAAACTGGACCGCTCCCTGGACCGCGCCTCATGACGTCAGCGTCCTCCATGCTGACGTCAGCCCTCGTCTGAATTTCGATTTTTTTTTTTCGAAATTTCTGGAAAATCCTGCACTGTTCCAGCCGCAATTCCTCGCCGTTTTCCGCCGTTTTTGGCCAATTTTGGTCCCGATCTTCATCGTTCTTCAGCCTAAACTAGACTTGGACTTACAGAGACTCGATTTACAATTTAATTGCCCAAAAACGCAGGGGCCTTCACATTTGATCACATCAAAAAATTGTAAATCTAAGGCCAATTAATCTCCAGTTCACAGCAAATTAACATTCATAATGCAATTAAATCCCACCTATAACCAACATAAATTTTAATTCACAAATTAAAATACAGAGAAGGCTCTGATACCAATTGCAGGGATAAAAGCCCTTGCGCAGCGAAAACTTACAGAACCTTTACTCAGTTTTTAATTTGGAATAAAACACCAATACGTTTGGCAAAATAATAAAAATTACAGCAGTAAAATCAAAATAAAACTACTGAATTTTTAATAATAAAACATGCTTGACCTTATTTAGATCTAATCTAAATTGGATCCTAATGATCCTAGAATTCAAGAATAACTTACCCTTGAAGATTTCTTGAATTGCTTCACCAAAATTCCTTGGTTCTCCGCTGGAAAAAAAAATTGTCACGAACACCACCACGAGGTTTCACCAGTATACTCAAAGGGATACCCGTCAAGAGCTTGTGGGAACTTGAAAATTCTAAGGATTTTCTTCTTCTCTGGAGACACACACTGATTTCCCAGAAAAACCAAAAAACCACCGAGAGAGCGAGAGAGAGGGAGAGAGGCGTGAGATTGGGAGAGATATCTGCAACCACCCACTGACCACGTCTCTTTATTTAAAAAAGGAAAAAGATAATTTCAGATAACTGAAATATCAGTTATCTGATAACTTAATTAATTATAATTTTTAAAATCATAATTTTAAATTATAATTAATTATATTTTAATTAATCTAAATTAATTAAAATAACATTAATTTAAATCCAATTTAAATTAATATCCCTCTTATCTTATAGTTTAATTAAATCAAATTTAATTAAACTAAATCAATTAATTAATAAAAATTAAATTGAACATCACATATTCAATTACTATTTTCTCTCTCAAAACTATAGTATTAATATACATCCAATGCATATTAATTATAACCTATAGTTTTAATATAAATCAAATTCATATTTTAGTATAATATTCGAACACCTTCGAATATTCAATCCATCCTTAGAATTTTACCTCAACGCCCTAAATGAGCTACCGGTGGGACCTAATGGACCTACAGATCAGAAGCTCCAACGATATGAGATTAGTTGGTTAAACTCATTATCCAAGTTAATCAATGTTCGTTAACTGTGGTTCACTCCACTAAAGAACCACAGCTGCACTCTTCTCACTGCAGACATATTTCTGTGTCCACGGATATTGACCGTCAACAGCAAGTTAGCCCTTCACGTGTGTTCGTACCCCAGCTAGGTCAAATTACCGTTTTACCCCTGGGCTACATCTTGGTCCTTAAGTACCAGTGCTCCTCTAATGAACAACCTGTTTGTGGTCCAACCAACAAACAGAAATCCCTCTCGTGCCATGAAGAGGGTAGGGCCCATTGTTCAAGACCCGGAGACACCACTTAAGGGAACACACCTCTACTTACCCTAGTATCGGGAAGGAGTGAATTCCATCTTGTAAGACTACGTTCCCAGCTCCCCACTCGGTCTTGTCCCCAAAATGGTAGGCTTATTGAGTCGGCGAACAGGCCACTCTCACCCGTACAAATCAAAGGACAATCCCTCATGGACAGGAGTCCATAATCCACTCAGGATTAAGGCCAAGTTGCCTAGGTCATCCTAGTGAAATAGAAACCAAACTAACTAACGGTGTTACAGTTAGTGGTTAACTATTTCGCGGTCCGGTCTTTGTGCAAACTCATTACACAGGATACCCCCACTCACATGTCAACCACATGAACGCGTTGGATCATTACGTTTGTATCAGTATACAAAGCGGGCCGTATCCATAGTGTCACCAGGATAAGGTACCCAGCCTTATCCCTATACTACAGACCCTTTAGGCTAAAACTTGAACATTGATCCCCGTATGTCCCTACATACTAGTTCAAGCCTCATTCTATTAGCCATGGATGTTTAGTTTATTGGATTAGGGTTAACAAGACAAGATATAATACAAACATTGAATAATACATCACTTTATTAATGTTCGGTCAAAAGTACATTTACTATCTACGAGTTTTAGGGCATAAAACCCAACACAAACAACCTCTCTACTATCCCTAATTCGGGTAGGAGTGAATTCCTTCTTGCACGACTATGTCCCCAACTATCTACCCGTTCCTATCCCTGAAATGAGAGGTTTATTGAGTCGACGGTACTGAGCCACTCTCACCTATGCAGATCTAAGGATAAGCCCGAATAAACAGGAGTTCATAGTTAGCTCAGGATTAAGATCGAGTTACCTAGGTCATCACATGAAATAGTCAGTCTCGTCAGTAAACGGTGTTATAAAGCGAGAGCGACTTATTTCTCGGTCCTGGTCTTATGCAAACTCATTGCATAGGACGCCCCCACTCGCATGTCTCTACATGGACGATTTAGGATCACATCGTCTATACCATCTATAAAGTGGGCCGCGTCTCATAGTGTCTCCAGAATAAGGTACCCAACCCTATACCTATACTATAGACCGTTTTGGCTATTACTCAAGCTTGATCCACTTTTATGTCTCTACATAAAGATCAAGTGTTCATCCTATAGCCATGGATCTTAGTTTATTGGATTTGGGTTATTATATGTGCAATTTACTTTATTCAGTATTGACTTTTACTGAATCAATCTCGATAACGCCTTTATCGAATAAGTATATAATTCGTTTAACATTCACTATATACGAGTTTTAGGGCACCAATCCCAACAATAATGACGGAAGCTCATAGAAGGGTCCTCCAACATATAACAGATATATACCACATCATACATGAAAATGGAGGTGCCCCTGGTCAAAAATGAAGATGATCCTATCCACCAACAAGCTGCTCCAGCGCAACAACAGTATTACCCACAGGAGCAACACATTGATGTAAATGATCCTATCCAACGAAAAACTGCCCCAGCTCAGCACCAATATGACCCATAGGAGCAACGTGTTGATCTCACTCAACAACATGATGATCCCCATTGTTCCCATATGTGCCTTCACCACCCCTGATGTTTGAACAAACATTCCCAAAACTCTTCTCTTCCCCTAATTTCATGTCGCAAACACGTACATTCTTCAGAAATTGGGAAGAAGGTCAGTCTTCACATACTTACCATGCTCCGGAAGAACAGTATGTGACGTATCGAAATCCAAATTAGGGAATACACATCAAGGATGCAGGTGATACGACAAATACAAGAGGTCGGGGTGATCGAGGCCAATACATAACTCACCGATCACGAGCTAGGCGCCATAGGACCCCATCTTCTAGTGAAGACCCATAAACTATTGTTTGTAATTGTAAGTTTGGCTAACTTGAGTGTATTAAATCCCAAATCTTCAATTAGATTAGTTTTTATTTTTTCTAAGTATGATAATGCAAGATTCAATTTTTTAAAAATAACATAATAATTAAAACTCGAATCTTTACTTAGATGAGTTTTTGAAATATTAGAAAATAAAAAGTTTTTTAACCGTTAAAGTGATATTGATCAGTTATTTTTACGAAAGAGTGAAAATTTTGGAAATAAAAAAAGTTCCAAATCGCTAAAGATTTTCTAAGAGTTTTAAAAGAAAGAACAAACTTGTTTATAAATATCTCAAAAGAAACAAAAAAAATGGGTCATCAAAAACATTTTATTTATAAAACAAATAATAAAATAAGATTTTTTTTTTAATAATAAAATGAGTTCAACCCAATGGTTTTTTTTTTAGGTTTCAAAGAAGATTTTTTATCATAAAAAAAGTTCCAAATCCAATGATTTGTTTTAGTTTTCAAATGGAATAATTTGAAAACATAAAAAGGATTCTTCGCAAAAAAAAAAAAAAAAAAAAAAACATAAAAAAGATTAAAAAAGAATTATTAGTTGGGTTTTTTTTTTAATCATTAGTTAGTTAAGAAAAAAAACAAAAACCAAATAATTTCGTTTAATCATTAGTTAGTTAACCAAAAAAAAAAAAACAAAATCATTAGAATTTAATTTTTTTTTTAAAAAAAGCACGATACACGTGGCGTTGATGCCGCGTCTCTTCAAGAGACGCGACCTACCAGCGTCTGAAAAAAAAAAAGTTAACTTGTCGCAAGAGAAAAGTGGGTGTCACGTATCTCCAAGAGACGCGACACCCTATTTATCTAAATAGTTTCAAAAGTACCCTTATTCTCTAATATTTTTCAAAATCTTTCCTAGATTTTCTAAAAAATCCTTTAAAGGTTAATGGATCCTCGATCCCGTCATCAGGTATGACGACTGGAGTTTCAGTTAAACCCAAATAGCGATCAGGTTGTCTAACAACCCTCGGTTCTCTTATTTTTTTTAGAAGAACGTGATTGACTCGAGGTGCCAGTTTCATCAACAACTCTTGTTGATGTTTCTGTAGCTTTGTTCGATAATTCGCTTAACACCATTTTGCTCCGTGGCTTATGATTTCTAATCTGGTCTTCTTCTAAGAATGTGGCGTTTGTGGATACAAATACCTTATTCTCTTGTGGATCGAAGAAGTATCCACCTCTCGTTTCCTTGGGGTAGCCCACAAATAGGCACAATTTTGCACGAGGTTCCAATTTCTTTGAGTTAGTCACTAACACGTGTGCTAGACATCCCCAAATTCTAAAGTAACGTAAACTAGTTTTACGCCCTCTCCACAACTTAAATGGTGTTTCAGAAACATTTTTGGATGGAATGTTGTTCAAAATATAAACGGCAGTCTGCACCGCATGACCCCAAAACAAGTCAGGCAATTGAGCATAGCTCATCATGGAACGGACCATATCCAATAGGGTTCTATTTCTCCTTTTCGAGACACCGTTTTGCTGTGGTGTACCAGGTGCTGAGAGTTGAGATGTGATTCCGTGTTCTATCAAATAGTCCTGGAATTCTAAATCCATATACTCTCCACCTCGATCGGATCGAAGCGTTTTTATTGTATTACCTAATAAGTTCTCAACTTCTGCCTTGTACTCCTTGAACTTTTCAAGGGCTTCGGACTTATGATGCATTAGGTAAAGATATCCATACCTAGAATAATCATCAATAAAATTGATGAAGTATTCACACCCTCCTCATGCTTTAACATTCATCGGACCACAGAGGTATGAATGTATGAGCTCTAGAGGTTCTTCGGCCCTATAACCTTTTCCAGTAAAAGGTCGTTTTGTCATCTTGCCCTCAAGACATGACTCAAAGGGAGGTAATGAGTCGTCTTCTAACTCACTTAGAATTCCACTCTTGACCAGTCTCCCAATCCTATTGAGATTTATGTGGCCTAACCTCAGGTGCCAAAGATAGGTATTCTCTTTAGGAGAAACTCTTTGCCTTTTATTACTTTGAGTAGTAGCAGTTTTGAACATTTCGGTATTATTAACTGATATACTCTCGATTGGTCTGAGAACATATAAATTATTTTCCATTATAGCTGAACAGACATTTATTCCCTTTCTGGAAATGAAAACTTCATTTAATGAGAAAGATATGGAATAAGTTTGTTCGAGAAAACAAGACACAGAAATCAAATTTCTTTTAATCTTTGGAACTACGTACACATTATCTAATAATATGTACTTGTTTTCTTGGAAAAATAATTTTATGCTTCCTACTGCTATAGTTGAGACAACTTCTCCAGTTCCAACTTTGAGAATCATTTCTCCAACTCCAAGCTGTCCCCAGGAACTCATTCCTTTAAACGAAGAATAAACGTGGTTTGTGGCCCCTGAATCAAGTATCCAGGCAGAACTATCGTTCTCCACTAAGCACGTTTCCAAGACTAGTAAGTCTTTGGTAGCGTTCTCGTAAGCTAAGCAGTTTGGTCGAGGACGTTCCTCGTTTAGGACCAATAAATTATTTGCCAATTTTCCAGTGTTTAAGCGCATATTCTTAGTACGATATTCTAAACCGCTTAATTTGATGTCAGACACAGCACATACGTTTTTCGACATATTTCTGAAACAAACAAATAACTTGTATTAGTAATGTTGCACTAAAGCCATTATACATATCCAATCAATTTAGCAAAAGTAATTAAGCACCCTATATTTCATAAATCTTTTGCAACGATACTTCAGAGGTTTAGAGCAATAGCCACCGAGGGGTGATCAGCTACTCCTCCCCTGAATTGAGACGTTCTCAACCAAACTCTAACACCAGAATAACTCATATTCCGTTAGTGTTTAGTTACCGTTGTTTGGTCAAGAAACTATTAACAATTTAATAATTTTCTGTAAGTGTGACCCGCCATCTTTCAGATCCTAGAGGTCCGCCCCAACAAGCTACGATCAAGAAAGACAATGTTGGGGCAAAACCTAAGAAACCCTATCCATTATGGAGTTCGCCCAGTTACCCCATGCTCAAAACCCTCTGAAGGGTTGGTCACACTATTGGTAACACGTAGGCGGAGCATGAAATCTCAGAACGTACCAATGGAGGAGACCGAAGGATGTGTTGACACACTTCTCGCTCCCACTTACTATAAACACTCTCTCCATTCACCTTGGTATTGAATCATGGAAACACCATCCGAAGGGAGGTCACTTCCAGGGTGACAAGAGGCCGAGCATGATTCTCACGGTGTGAACTTTGCGGAGATACGTGGGAATAAAAAACTTGATATGAGACATATTATTTTTTATACATTTCCTCCCACTGAGTATTTTAAGATTAGGGTCTATTTACTTAGGTAAATTCCGGCTAAATGAATCTATCTAAGTCTATGCCTTATTAAATTAGGTCTTTACACTAAATGTCTAGGTGAATTAAACTCTTTTAATAACTTAGTGACATTGCATGCTAGTAAGACTGGTTAATTCAACTCAAGTTCCGGACCATTTGCCGGGAAAGTTCCCTTATAACCAAGGCCTTATGTCCCACTTAACCATATTTTAAATCTATTAAAATACTAAGTAAGACATTTTCTAATCCTATTAGAAATGATGATCTTAGGTCTATTTCATTTTAAACCATTTTAAAGAATGACAAGATCCTAAGATCTTATGTTAGCATGCAACTCTTTGTTATAGGTTTTACGGTTTCTATTCATTAACATTTATAACTCTTATAACTTTTAATGAATTAACCCTATAACATGCTTTCTAATGGTGATTTAAAGCATATAACAATCAATCATTCAAGTTATATAAAAAACACCATTTAGAAACAACCTATGTCTAGGTGTGTATAACCCTTTATACTACGACGTCTAGGTGAAAACCCGTTAAAACCTCACATCGCTCATGCATGCTCATAAAACTCGAGTTAACTTAACTCAAGAACCGACTCGATGCCCAAGTAGGAGGTGTTCCGTAAACCGTCAACTTAAATACCTCCAGCCTTAGACAACATCTTGTTGGGTGAGTTCTCTTGTAACCGTTGTTTTACAAGATATCGACCTAAACTATGCAAGTTGATCGATTTGGAGGTTCGTTAACCTAAGTGAGCATGCATTTATTTTGTTATAGATTTTAAGTCTATCTCGGTTTATAACGCTTATAACGAACGAAAAATCCATAACTAGCTTTATTTGAATATAACCATAATAAACAAGCTAAGGAAGTTTCATGCTACATGCTTGGTTCATTTTCATTTTATTAATATAAAATTTATATTAACTAATCATAAATGAAATTAAACCATCCAACATGCATCTCCTAAATTAATATAACTATTATACTAATTTAATTCATGAAACTTTATTCATGCATTCAATTAATATCATAACTCTTATAACATATTAATTAATGCATGATTCATGCTTTCCTATGGTGGGATTTTAAATCTAAATGACATATTATGCACATAAAATACTATTTAATTAAAACATACATTCAATAATGCATAATTAATTAAATTAACTAAAGTGAATTGGTTTTGAGATTTTTAATCAAGCAAAAACAAAAACAAAAATTATTACAATAATAATTTCAAATAGGGCTTGGACTGCTCATGGATTGCTTGAACCGACCCGAACCACCCTTGGATTGCTTGAATCGAACCATTTTGCCTTTAAGTGATGAACATACTTGGGCTGGAACTAAAAAACAACATGCTAGAATTTTTGGCCAGCAGCGAGCAGTATGATAGCGAGCACAGCTGGCTATTTTTCTATAATTAATTAAGCTAGTCTTTTACAATTATTTGCCCAAATTTATGCATTTTCATGTTGTATTTGTAGGAAATTAATATTGGAGCCAATTAGATGTTCAGAGGGCGAAAAGAGGTTAAAGAATGAAAAAAGAATCAAAGTTTGAAGATTGAAGATAGACTCATCCGCTGACATTCTATATTTGGAGTTTTCAATCTAAAAAAAAAAAAAAAAAAAATCATAGCGTCGCGACGCTAGGCGAACTTCCAGAATCTGTAATTTCGCGGTAGCGTTGTGATGCTACCTCGACAGCGTCGCGACGCTACGACCAATTTTTGCCTTATTTAAAGATTGCGATTAGGGCTTTTTGGGGACTTCTCTTGGACGATTTGGAGCCGTAAAACAGAGAAAAAAGGGACTTTTTAGGCTGAAACAAGTGGAGGAAAGCGGGAATCAAACGATTGTTCGTGGGGATCATCACGGGGACGTGCGGTCTCGGCCTACCTAGCATTCAATTCTCTTTACCCTTTACTTTTGTAGTTCTTATGGCTTGTTTAGACTTAGTTTATATTGTAATTCGGATTATGTGTAGCTAAGTTTAATTCTTAGGTATTGATGTAGCCGTTGGACACTTTATGGATTTATTTTATGGTTTTATTGTTATTGATGTCATTTATGCATAATTGTGTTCTTAATGTTTTCAATTTACCGGCCATAAATTGATTGTTGTTTGTGCTTAAATCTAACTCGGGAGAGAGGATTTAGCTTAGAAATCATTATGCATAACTAGGATTTAGCTAGAAATCGGGAGATAATAGTTAATTCTAGAAATCGTTAAAAAGGTTAACCTTAATGCCTTGCATGTTTAATGAATTTAGATAGGGATATCGAGTTCATTGCATGTGGGAGAATCATGTATGCTCGGGAGAGATATATGTGATTTTAGTTTCCCAAGATTTATGAATCTTAGCATGTCATTAAACCATGAATTAATCCATAATCCCAATTGGTGAAATCAAGTCCCTAAGATCGTTGTCTCCATTAGCTTGTCATACTTTTTCATTGATTTGTGTTTGATTACATTCATTCTCACTTTGATTTGTTCCCTAAATAAAATTGGGCAAGATTATTTTCGGTAATTAAAATTGATTAGAAATCCAATCCAGAGGACGACATTCGAATATCACATTCACTATATTATTACTTGACTCGTGCGCTTGCGGTAGGAAAATTCCACATCACAGTCTCCGAATTTCATCAAATTGACGGCCTAAATGGACTCTATTAACTCTCAAATTTTACTGACTCCATATGAACACATTAATTCCCATAAACATGTAGGCAATTACAATTAATTCCAACGAATTGAATGAGAATTAAATTCAATCCCAAAACCAATTTTCTTTAGTTTTTACACAGTTTCATCATATGAAAAGCTACCCACCAAGCTAAAATTAATGCATGTTAGGTGCCTTAATCATGCTCTGATACCAATTGAAGGTGTTCATATAACACATGCGGAAGCAATTTTAGGATCAGAGGCACTTAACTACATCAATTTTAGAAAATGAAAACATGTTGTCCAAATATCGTAAACAGACAGCATAATTTGTACCAACCTTTTTGGAGACCGGTTCAACAACTCCCTTTGATTCCTTTGATCACGAACGGTGTGTGGACCACCTCTAGTGTCTTCCCTACTATTCTCCGGGCCAAAAATGACTTGTGGGAGTCTATAGAGATAGGGAATGAGAAGGGAATGCTTGAAGGTTCAAGCACTAGAGAGATATATGGAGATGAGTGAGTTTGATACCAAAATCCAGCAGCATAACAATATGGAAATGACTCTCTTAACTCTTAATCTGATTTTGCATCTACTTAGAGAGATATTCCATGCAAGGAAAGGCCTCAAGATGCAAGACACATGGTGGTAATGCAAGCAAAAGTGGATTCTAGGTGTTGAAGTCACAACACATGCAACAAGTGCATGGATGTGTTGTATTCCACTTTGTATCAACATGCAAGAGTGGAAATCCATCTAAGTCCACTAAGTTTGATCCTGAATCAGATTTTGCTTGCATTCTAATTCTAATTCCAATTCCAAATTGAAATTGATTTCATGGCAATTAATTAGAAACATTTCCAATCAATTTGTTATGATTAATCTAATTAATCATTGACACCTTGTGCAATCTAATTATATATGATTCCTAATTCATAAATAGTATTTAAAAAGAGTTTAAATACATAATCTCTCATTTTCCAATTTAATTCATAATTATATATTGTGTCAAACACAATTTACGAAAATGCCCTTTTTCCCGATTTTGAACAATTCAAAGAATCCTATCTTATTGTTCTAGGATTTATTCCGATATGAGCTAGTAGGGGGACCTAATGGACCTATATATCATGGGCTCCAACAATTCGAGGCTAACCGACTAATCTCATTAACCAAGCTTAACCAACATTCGTTAACTACCGGGACACTCCACTATAGCCTGGTAGTTGCACTCCCCTCACTATAGATATATTTCCGTCCACTTGATTTAACCATGTTTGGTAAGTCGATCCTTCACAGGTTGTTCGTAGCTATAGCTAGGTTAAACAACCGTTTTACCCCTATAGTACTTCTAGTTCCTTAAGTCCCACTGATCCTCTAATGAACAATTGGTTTATGGTCCAACCAATAAACCGAGTCCCTCTGGGCCAATGAGAGGGTGGGATCCTTTTGTTCAAGCCCCAGAGTCAGCACTTAAGGGAACAACCTCTCTACTATCCCAGCTATCTACCAGTTCCTATCCCTGAAATGGGAGGCTTATTGAGTCGGCGATACTGAGCCACTCTCACCTATGCAGATTTAAGGATAAGCCCGAATAAATAGGAGTTCATAGTTAGCTCAAGATTAAGATCGAGTTACCTAGGTCATCACATGAAATAATCAGTCTTGTTAGTAAACGGTGTTATAAAGCGAGAGCGACTTATTTCTCGGTCCTGGTCTTATGCAAACTCATTGCATAGGATGCCCCCACTAGCATGTCTCTACATGGATGATTTAGGATCACATCGTCTATAGTATCTATAAAGTGGGTCGCGTTTCATAGTGTCCCTAGAATAAGGTACCCAACCCTGTCCCTATGCTATAGACCGTTTTGGCTATTACTCGAGCTTGATCCACTTTTATGTCTCTACATAAAGCTTAAGTGTTCATCCTATAACCAGGGATCTTAGTTTATTGGATTTGAGTTATTTAACGTGCAATTTACTTATTCAGCGACGAATTTACTGAATGAATCTCAACAACGACTTTATTGATCAAGTATATTATTCGTTTAACATTCACTATCTACGAGTGGTAGGGCACCAATCCCAACAACAGATTATGTTAGTAAATGTTTGGTTTGTCAGCAAATCAAAGCTCCGAGACAGAAGCCGGTAGGATTGTTGCAACCATTGGATGTGCCTCAGTGGAAGTGGGAGGAAGTGGCTATGGACTTTATCACAAGGTTTCCCAAAACGGCCAGAGGCTTTACAGTGATTTGGGTAGTTATCGATAGACTCACTAAGTCAGCACACTTTCTTCCAGAGAAGCCTACATATTCTGTGGAGAAGTAAGCACAGATGTACATGGAGAAGATAAATAGGCTGCACAGAGTTCCTGTTAAGAATGTCTCAAATCGTGACCCTCGATTTATATCTAACTTTTGGAGAAGTTTTTAGAGAGCTTTATGCACTCAACTGAATTTCAGCACAACCTTTCATCCCCAGACTGATGGTCGGATAGAGAGGTTAAATCAGACCTTGGAGGATATGCTACGAGCATGAGTCCTGGACTTTGCAGGTAGTTGAGATAACCACTTGCATTTGATTGAGTTTGCTTATAACAATAATTATCAGGCAACTATCGGTATGACATCGTTTGAGGCCCTTTATGGGAAGAAATGCAGGTCTCCTGTTTACTGGGGTGAGGTAGGAGAATGAAAGTTACTGGGACTAGAATTGGTTCAGGTCACTAATGAAGCAATCCAGAGGATTAGAGACAGAATGAAGACAACTCAGGGTAGGCAGAAAAGTTATGCAGGTACGAGACGTATAGACTTGGAATTTTCAGTCGGTGACTATGTGTTTTTGTAAGTTGCACCGATGAAGGGAGTTTTGAGGTTTGGAAAGAAAAGGAAGTTAAGTCCCAGGTTTATAGGACCATTTGAGATTTTTGAGAGAATTGGTCCTGTGGTTTATCGTTTAGTGTTGTCGCCAACTCTCTCTTCAGTTCATGACGTGTTCCATGTGTCTATGTTGTGAAGATACATGGCAGACCCATCTCATGTGATTGATTTTGAGCCTTTGAGATTGAATAAAAACTTAAGTTATAAGGAGAAGCCAGTTCGAATCATTGTCAGAGATTAGAAGACACTTCGAATCAGAGAGATAACTCTTGTCAAAGTGCTTTGGTAGAACCATCAGATTCAGGAGGCAACATGAAAAAAAGAAGATGAGATGAGGAGTAAGTATCCAGAGCTCTTCCAAGACTAACAACTTTCGGGGACGAAAGTTCTTAAGGAGGGAAAAATGTAATGTCGGTAATTCAAGGTAAAACTTAATTTCTTTAGTTTTGAGTTGATTCGGTTCAATTTTTGCTAATTTGGAATTAAGAAGAAAAATTAAAGAATAGAATTTGGTGGAATTTCAATATTTAAGGTTGGAATAGTATTTTTGTACATATATTGATTTTAGAGCCAAGCCAACCAAAGCCCTTTTTTTTTTAAAGGATTCACACAGCCCTTGGTATCTTCATCTTCCCCATCCCTTTTTCCTCTTCTCCACAATTTTTTCAGCCTTCTTCTTCCCATTCTTCCCATTTTTTTCTTCAAGCAGTCGTTGCCCCTTGGTTCGTGGTCGCTGCTTGTGCTCCAGCTCTGTCCGCCGTTGTGGTGTCGCCAGCGACCAGTGCAGTTCGCGTCAGCGTGTTTGTAGCAACAGAATCGACGCTTTTTGAGGTGAGATCTCGTGTTTGTTTTCGTTTCTCAAGCCGGTAACTCTTCTTGTTCGTTCTCTCCCTCACTCTTGACCGTCCTTATCGATTTTTGGTTGCAGATTCCGACGGTTGAAGCATCAAGTCGCGCAACCAACAGTATCTTGCGTGGGTTTCTTTTCCTGTTCATTGTCGGCGTGTTTTGGCGGCATGGGTCTCCGAATTTCAGCAAGCTTTGAGAGGGTAAGTGAGTTTTAGAGTGGTTTTTGGCTAATTTATCACTAAATCAAGAATGCCCATTGATTTAGGTATTTGGATCTTTGTTATCTCAAGCGACTCGTCAAATCTTAGAGCAAATTGAGGTCGAAACTGTTGGGAGTGCGACCAAAGTCCCACATTGGCTAGATAAGGGGATGACCATGGGTTAATAAGGGAGGACAACTATCTCCACTAGTATGAAGCCTTTTGGAGTGAACCAAAAGCAAAACCATGAGGGCTTATGCCCAAAGTGGACAATATCATACCATTGTGGAGATATGTGTAGTGTCCTATAATCCCTTATAATTGGTATCAGAGCCAAATCGTTTAATCAATTTTGTTTTTTCGAAAATTGCATTGGTTTATGGTGGGATCGATTTGCATTATGAATGTTTGGTTTGCTTAAAGATTGTTTAGGTGTTTTGGCATTAGATTTACAATTTTTCTATGATTTGATCATGTAAGGGCCCATGCTTTTGGGGCAAAATTGTTGTAAATCGAGTCTTGTAAGTCCGTGTCTAGAGATTTAGGATCAATTTGTTGATCGGTGTTCAAATTGGGGTTGAAATCGGAGAAGAACGGCTGCTGGAATCGAAGATAGTATGCTCCCCAGAGTCGTAGCGTCGCGACCTTGCTCAACGGAGTCGTGACGCTGAACATCAGGGGCTGGAAAAAATCGAGCCAGAGTCGGGACGCTTTGCCTACAGCGTCTCAACGCTGACGGGAATTTTCAGATTTCGGAGTGTTGAACGCATCGTGCGGAACGTGCAGCGGTTACTCAAGCGGTTATGAAATAATTAATTTTTGCGTTCACAAATCTTCAGGCGCTCGTCTTTAGCAACCATGAGGGCGCGAGTTCGAAGCTGACCGCGTGCATTTTTTTAAATTTCGTGCGTGCGTGCTGTGTTTTGGCGGTTCAGAGTTCAGTTTGGTACGGTTCACTAAGTGTTTGGTCTGGTTCATGCTAGTCTGGTCCGGTCCAAGGTCATATTTGGCCGGTTTGAGAAACTTAGGTCCGGTTTGGGCCATTCTGACATAGTTCGGACTGGTTCTAAGCGGTTAGAGACGGTTCAGACCATTTTCAAGGCGGTTTAGGGCTAGATTTTGATTAATTAATGTATTTTCATTATTTTTGCCCTAGGGTGCCAAAATACCAGTCTTTATAGCTATTTATTGCTTTATGAATGTCATTTAGCTAGATCCCACCATAGGTTAAGCATGTTTTCATGCATATTTATGTTATAATTGTTATAATGTATGGTAATTATGCATGAATTTAAATTTCATGAGTTATTTAGTATAATTGTTATATTAAATATATGAAATTGGTGAAGCATGATGCATGACATTAATTAGATAAATATAATTGTTATATTTGATTAATGTATCATGCATGCTTAGGATTATTTTCATGGGTATTAATATAATTTGTTATATTATGAATGAAAACAATGAATATCAATACTTGTTTTCATGTATGATTTGATATAAATTGTTATATTAATTTAATGAAAAAGGAATAACATTGAGCATGACATTAATTAGATTAATATAAATGTTATATTATATTAATGTCAAAATTTCATGTATTTTAATTTCGTGGATGATTAATTAATATAATCGATATTAATTAAATGAAATTGAAATTGCATGAAGCATGACACCACCTTAGATAAATATAATCGTTATATTATCGATATCGACGTCATAATTATATGGTGTTTAATAACTGGAATTTGATTGTTATTTTTTCCAACACCATAGAAGCATGTTATATGGCTAATTATTAAAATTTTATAATAGTTATAAAATTGATTAGAAACCGTCAACCTATAACAAAGAGTTGCTTGTAAACATAGGACCTTAGGTTAAATTGAATTAATTTTAAAATGTTTAAAATTAATTAGACCTAAGCTCACCTTAATTCTAATAGGATTAGAATTATTTTTTCTTACTTAGTATTAAAATATTTTTAATGTACTAAGTAGGAAAAACATTACTATGGTTATAAGGGAACTCTCCTGTGGTGAAGTCCTATCTAGGCTGGGGGTACTTAAGTTGGCTGTTACGGAACACCTACTACCTGGGAACAAATGTGGAACTTCAGTTGAATTAATCATAGTCTAATGTTAGCATGAAATGTCACTAGGTAATTAAAAGGGTTTAATTCACCTAGACATTAGAGTGAAGACCTATATATAAGAGTTATAATAGGCATAGACTTAGATAGATTTACTTAGCCGGGTTTATCTAAGTTTAATAACCCTAAAATACAGTAGGACATTTCAGTAGGAGGAAAATATAAAAACAAGATTTTCATATCGAGTTTTTACTCTAACGTCCCCTTGTGTTCACACCATGAGATCCATGCTCGGCTTCGTGTTGTCCTGGGCGCGGCCTCCCTTCGGAAAGTGTTTGCATGGGTCAATAACAAGGTGAATGGGGAGAATGTCTATAGTAAGTGGGAACAGGACACATGTCAACGTATCCTACGGTCCCCACCCCTAGGTCGCACTGTGAGATTCTTATGATCCTCCTGCGTGTCGTCCTGGAGCGACCATCCCTTCGGAGGGTCTGATCATAGGTTTCGAAACACCACGAACTCCATAAATGGATAGGGTCACTTAGGTTAATACCAACAGTTGTCTTTCCTTTTGATAGCCTGTTGGTTTGTACCTCTGGGATATGAAAGTGGGGGGGTTACACTTACGGGGATGAGTTAAGTGAGTTAACGAATCCTTGACCGAACAACGGTAACTAAATGCTAACGGAATATGAGTTATTCTGGTGTTAGAGTTTGGTTGAGATTGTCTCAATTCAGAGGAGGAGTAGCTGACCACCCTTCGGTGGTTGTTGTTCTAAACCTCTGAAGTATTGTTGCAAAAACTAAATCAATAGTTTTATAGGGTTTCTTTGATTGCTTGTTTGTTTTTGCAAAAATTGATTGGATTATTTTTAATGGGTTAGTGCGATTAATAATACAAGTAATTTGTTACTTCAGCAATTATATATAAATTTTTTATGTGCATTGTCTTACGTCATTTTAATTATAACGGTTTAAGATACAACTCGCTTAAACGAAACTTGTGGTAAATGATATCAGATTAGTCTTGAGTGAGGAATGTCCTCAGGCCCAAATGTCTAGTTCATCTTGAATCGTTCATGATGATTATAACATTAACTGCCTAGCCAAAACCAATGACAATAAATGTGATTTATTAGTCATTGAAACGTGCATAGTGGAAAATGAGGATACAGCCTGAATTTTTAATTCAGGTGCCACTTGTCACGTTTGCTTTTCCTTTTAAGGAATAAGCTCATGGCAACAGTTGCAATTAGGTGAGATGACTCTCAGATTTTGATCTGGAGAATATGTCTCAGCTTTGGCAGAGGGAACATTAAGTTAGTTTATCTAGTGGGAGAAAATACACATTATTAGATAATGTATATGAATTTCCTAAAAATTAACAGAAATTTGATTTCTGTATCGTGTATGCTGGAACAATTTTACTCTATACCTTTCTCTACTAACGCAATTTTATTTTAAGAAAGAGAGTTGACATTTATTCAGCATTACTGGAAAATAACTTATGTGTTTTAAGACTAATCGAGAGTAAAGCAAGTCATGAGCACTGAGTTGTTTAAGATTGCTTATACTTAGAGAAATAAAGGCAAATGATATCTCCTAAAGGAAATACCTTTCTTTGGTTCTTAACGTTAGGCTATTTTTTATCTCAATATGATTGGGAGCTTAGTCTATGAGTATACTTCTAAGTTAGTTAGAAGAAAACTCTTTAATACCAATTAAGTCATGCCTTATGGGCAATATGACTGATGGATCTTTTACTGGAAAAGAACTTAAGAGCCAAAGAACCCTTGGAGTTTGTACATTTGGATCCTTGTGGTCCAGTATATTAAAGCAGTGGGAGGGCATGAATAAATCATCTCATTTATGGATGATTATTCAAAGATATGAGTATCTCTACCTAATGCAATTTCAGTTTGAAGCTCTTGAGATATTCGTAGGGGCTTAAGACTGAAGTTGAAAACTTGTTAGGTGAGATAATAAAAACACTTTAATCTGATCCATGTGTTGAGTATAGGGACTTGAGATTCTAGGACTATTTGATAGTTCATGGAATCACATCCTAAATCTTAGTTAGGAGTAATAGAATCCTATTGGATATGGTTCAATCCAGGTTGAGCTATGCTCAATTGCCTGACTCGTTTTGGGGTCATGCAGTGTGACTACAACGTGTATTTTGAACAACGTTCCATCAAAAGTGTTTCCGAAACACCTTTTGTGTTGTGGATAGGAAGTAAAGATTGTTTACGTTCCTTTATGTTTTGGGGTGTCTAGCACTTGTGCTTGTGACTAACCCAAAACAAATTGGAATACCGTTCAAAATTATGCCTAATTGTAGGCAATCCCAAAGGAAACGAGGAGGAGATACTTCTTCAATCCATAAGAGAATAAAGAATTTGTATCAACAAATGCTTCATTCTCAGAAGGACATATGAGAAATCATAAGCTAAGGTCGGTTTAAGTGAATTAACTAATAAAGCTACGAAAACATTAACAAGAATTGTTGATGTATCAACAAAAGTTGTTGATAAGACTGGTTATTCAACTAGAGTTGTTGAAAAGGCCAGTGCTTTTGGTCAGTCACATCCATCTCAAGAGTTGAGAATCCCTTGATGTAGTGGGAGAGTTGTTTTATAACTTGATCGTTACATGGGCTTATTTGAAGCTTGATAAGTCCAATTTATTATACACTTAGAATCTCCCAATTTGCTTATCTTAGTTTAATTCCTTGAGAAAAATGCTTTAAAATGAGTATAATATGTCTATAGGTCCTCACCGGAGCTTTGGAAGCAATTTGGGGTTAAACGAGCGAAACTGGAGCGTAAAATGACAATTCTGCCCCTGGAGCCTCATCAGCGTCGAGACGCTCATCATACAGAGTTGACGCTATAGCGTCGAGACGCTTACTCAACAGCATCGCGACGCTAGGGCAATCCGAGAAATATTTTCCAAAATTGAAGGGACAACGTCGAGACGCTTGCTGCATAACGTCGCGACGCTAGGCAGTTTTCCAGAATTGAAATTTTCCAAATTTGGCTGAAATTTTCCATGTTTGAAGACCCAATTCAGCATCATTCTACCACGAATTGAAGGCCAAGAATCCCTATAAATAGAGGCCTTTGGTGTAGGTTTAGAATCATCCCTCAATACACAATTCACTACATCTTTGTAGTCCATCTCTCTCCCCCTTTTCCATCATTCTTCTTAGCTTTAGTTTTTATTGCTTTCTTTGATGTATTCCATGACGAAGCAAGCTTGCTCTTACTCCATGAGAGGCTAAGCTCTTCATTCATGTAATCGGATAGTCAAGAGTAAGTTCATATTCTATTAATGAAATTTCTTGTTTGAATTCTCAAAGCATGTTTATGTGATTTTAGTTCTTTTTCTATAAATTTAGTTTGTGGTAGGAAAGATTGACAACCTTGACCGCTGTTGGTACGTTATCCGCAAGCGCACGGGCCACAAGTAATATAAAACGGAAAGTATTCCGAGTATCGAATCCACAGGGAGGCGAAGCGAAACTTAAGCAATTAATTAAAATTCTCTTGAGCACTGAAAATACTTAGGTGAAACAATATTTAGGGATCAAGCTCATGTGATAAAAAGAATTTGAATAAAAAGACTTAAAAACAAATTTGATCAATCAGAATTAAAATGTGGAGAAAGAGTTTTCTTGAAATGGGAAGAGGGGTCTTGAAAATCAATGATTAGCTAAATAATTGCTATAATTATCCTATCTCATTGCCCAACTAATTATAAACCTAGAATCTCCGTTAATCACATAGGTTCTCCTGTCGGTTTCCCCTAATTGTAATTAATTCATTTTAACAACCTAAGTGTCCTTAGCGCTATTAAAAATCATTAATTATTACGCCCTGATTCATTTTAGGAATCTATGTTTAATCAACTAATCCCGGTGTCACAACGGGCAATTAAACTAGTTGCATGGATTATGATCTATCCTAATTTCTCTCCGTCGAGTTTCCATTAAGAATCGAATCATTACACAATTGGCCAGATTGAGTGAAGCATTAAGCACATCCATACAAATAATTAGGGCATGGGCAAGAGACAAGAAATTATAACAATATTGCAACTATCATTTCATTTCAAGACCCCAAATTGGGGTTTAGCTACACATAATATTCACAGTAATTACAAGGGAAAGCATATTAAAAGGCATAAAGGAAAAGGAATTGACCGTCGAAAAAACCCCTTGCTAACGCTTGGAGCCCCCGCTGACTACTCCTTGAGCCTCTAGAATTGCTCCCCAAAATTCCCCAAAAATTCCCACTAGAAGAACCCTCTCAAAAAGGCTCAAAAGCCTTGAGAGGGGCTCCAAAAAAGGAGTCTTAGGAAAGAAAGGAATGAGTGAGTAATGATTGATTGATGATTGATGAGAAAATGAGGCACCAAGGGCGCCTATTTATAGGCCTGGAAAAGGGGTAGCGTCGCGACGCTGCCTTGCCAAGCGTCGCGACGCTGCTGCGCACGCGGCTTGGGCAACAAGAAAGGGCAGCGTCGCGACGCTGCCTTGCTAAGCGTCGAGACGCTGTCCAGATTTTCCAGAAAATCAGCTTCCTTTTGGGCTGATTTTTGGGCCTTCTTCTTCATTTCTCTTGGTGTATTCTTTATGGATGCCTTCTTTGGGCCACCAATTGCATCAAGCTTTGATTTGGGCTAAAATTACTTCAATTTTTGGCTCTTTTTCTCCCAAATTCACCATTTGTGCTCCTAAAGACAACATAACAAAATTCAATAAATATATTCATTAAAATCACGATTAAAGCACCAAAAAGCTTAATAATTTGAGGCTAAAATAGCGACATTTCTGCTCGCTATCACACCCCCAAACTTAAACTTTTGCTAGTCCCGAGCAAAATAAATTCTAAAGATGCATGAAATAGAATCGCTCAACCCTCAATGATTTTGGACTTCTTAGGATCGAATGGAAAACATGCAAGTGGAATAAGCAAGCACCGCATACTCTTGAAGAAATCTTAAACTAGTTTGAACTTAAGATTAATGAATAGCATGCTCAAGACTTATCTATTGATTCTTTTACTAACCTAGATTAGTCTTATGGCTTTCTCCATTTGTTTTCCCCCTACACTGGCTAAGAGCCCCTAATACTTCGGAGTCCTTCTATCATGCAAAAAAAAGTAACTAGGGTGCCTGTCATTTTTTTTTTTTTTTTTTTTTTTTTTTTTTTTTTTCATGGGGGAGCAGAATTCTCACATGATTTTTTCTTTTTCTCTTCTTTTTCTTTTCTTTTTCTTTTGCTCCCCCAAACTTGCATTTTGATATCTATTGGTACTAGCTTTCACACTACGGTGCAGGGACCCTTAACCCGAATTTTATTCTTGGTTGGCCTAACTGATCACACCGCAGGTAGCTCTTTTTACCCCTAGGCTTTTTTCTTTTGAGCAAGCAAAAAATTCTTTTTTTTTTTTTTTTTTTTTTTTTTTTTTTTTTTTTTTTCAACAGATTTTCTTTTTCTCACATTTTTCTTTTGTTGCTTTTGCTTTTCTCTCAGCAGGCATAGCATTTTTTCTACCTAGTTCTTTAGAGCAATCAAGCATGAACTTCCTGATATTAGAAACTAAGCCTATCGGGGTGACAACAACTTTGAAAACCATAATAAGAATCTAGATTTTCAAAGACGTCATTAGATAAGACTATTGCATGCTTTAGACATCAAAACTAAGTATCAAAAAATTTTAAAATTTCACGATTTCTGCCGTGCTCCCAGATTCCACAATCATATAAACCATTTTCTCCCAAAATTTCAAAAATCACATCCTTGGCTATCATGGCTATCTATTCATGCATCCAACAGAATTTAAATATGCTCAACACAGCGGAAGCCTCCCCCCCAAACTTAAACTAAACATTGTCCCCAATGTTTTAAAATAGAAAAGCATAAAGAGAGATACTGAGACTTCCCTGAGCTAGGAGCGCTTCATCCTCTTCCTTTGGATCCATGAAAAATGGGAAATGTGGAATTTTGGGATTTGCTAAGGTGATCCTGCAAAACAAAATTGGATCACGGAGCAAAGAAAATTATTTACCGCAAAAAACAACTAACTACTTTAATCCTTGGGTTGCCTCCCAAGCAGCGCTTTCTTTAACGTCTTTAGCTAGACTAGGCTCGGCACGCTTACGGAGGCTCAAAATAAAAATTTTCATCATCCTCCGGGCCCTGCAAGAAATCACGCACCGAATTGCATACTACAAACAGGGGAGAAAAAAAACTTTCCCCTGGCCCATCTTCACTAAAGAGATTCTCATAATAACATTTCAGAAAATAATCAGCCGCATCAAATCTCTTTTCTAAATCTCTATTTTCAAAACAATTGTTAACAGAGTCATCAAGCGTTATAATGTCTACTGGTCTAGGATCTATAGGTGGCCTATCAATCATGCCAGTCCATTCATCAGAGAAAATATCTACATGCTCATTAGATCCTTCAGACTCAGAATTAAAAAATGATTCAACTAAGCTATCATATGACTCATCATCAGAAGAATTAAAGAATTCAAGAATTTCAGGATCAGATTCTATACTATGCACAGATTCAAGTTCTTCTGGGTCAGATTCTATTCTATACACATCATCAGGACATGAAAAGAAAGTATTCACATTGTTAGGATTCATGCATTCAGGAATGTCAAGATCAGACTCAATAGATTCACTGTAATCATGGTCAGACTCAAAATTATCTATCGAGCAATCTTTTTTATGCCTTTTACGTTCATGTTCAATGTCAGGCAATTCAATATCATCATCAAAATTATTCAGTTCAGGCAATTCTAATTCATTTTCAAAGGAAGGTAAATCATCAACTGCAGATCTTTCATTTTCACAAGCAGGCAAGTCTAATTCATTTTCGAAGTCAGGCAGATCCAAGTCATTTTCAAACAGAGGATTATCCATATATGCATCATGATCAAAATCCACATTATCAATAAGCATTTCTCCTAAGCCTAGGCCAAGATTATAGTCTACCTCTTCATCGTCATCAGTCAAGTATTCAGGCCCAACAGAAAAACATGTATGCAAACTACAAACAGATTCATCTTGGCCAAAAATACTAAACACGACTTTTTCATCATCAATGTTCAAGGTAAGCTTACCTGTATGCACGCTAATCTCAGCCTTACCAGTGGCTAGGAAAGGTCTGCCTAAGATAATTGGCACTTCTTTGTCCTCCTTCATGTCCAGTACCACGAAATCTACAGGGAAGATGAATTTGTTGACCTTCACCAACACGTCCTCCACAACACCCATCGGGTGGGTAATCGATCTATCAGCAAGCTGGAGAGTGACGTCAGTGTCTGTCATACCTGATAAACCAATCTTCCTGTACACAGAGTAGGGCATCAAATTTATACTTGCTCCTAAATCACACAAGGCCCTATCAAAGGATACTTCTCCTATGGTGCAGGGAACAGTAAAACTCCCTGGGTCTTTCTGCTTAGAGGGTATCCTACCAGAAATGATGGTACTGCTACTCTCAGATAAATTGAAAACTTCTTTTTTCAGACTTTTCTTTTTAGAAAGCATTTCTTTCATGAATTTTCCATAATTCGGCATATTATACAAAGCTTCTACCAATGGAATATTCACAGTCAACTTTTTAAACATTTCTAAAAATTTTTGAAATTGTTCATCTAATTTGACATTCTTAAATCTTTGAGGAAAAGGTAACTCCCTGTAATCAAAGGTTGGACATTCGCCCCTCCGCTTGGGCGGGCTAATATGCGAACCTCTGTCATGGTGGTTGCATGGAACCACTTCTTCCTCAGTCATCTTTTCTTTGTCATTCTGCTTCTCTTCTTTTTTTCTACCTGCACAGCTGTTAGAAAAATCACATTTTACTTCAATAGAGTTGGGAGGATGTTGGAACCTTTCAGAGGAGGCTTTTTGTGCCTCAGTCCCTTCATCTTCATCCCTTCTCTTTTCTTCTTCCTTTTTCTTCTCTAAACTGTCCTCCAGTCTTCTGCCACTTCTCAAAACCACCATCTTACACTGCTCTTTCGGGTTAGGCTCAGTATCACTTGGAAATTTTCCCTTCTGCAGGGCATTTACTGCTGAAGCAATCTGACCTATCTGCACTTCCATATTCTTTAGAGCTGCGTCGTGGTTGTTTACTGATGTCTGGAGATTCACATTCAATATTCTTTGTTCCTTGATGAATAAAGCCATCATCTCCTCCAGATTATTTTTCTTCTCAGGTGTACTTGTTGATGCAAAACCTGGGGGTGGCTGCAAAACATTCTTCGTATTTGCATATGAGAAGTTCTCGTGATTGCGCAGACTGGGGTGGTAGAAGTTCGGTACTCCTTGAGTATATGATCTATTTCCTATGTATTGAACTTCTTCCACATCTTGACCTTCTTTCTTTGAATGACCTTCAGCTAGGGTGGAAATGGACTTAACCACCTCAGATGACGTCAATTTGTTTAGTGCATTGGTCAGAGATGCCAGTTGCGCTTTCAGTGAACTTGACTCATCCAATTCATATAATCCAGCCTTTTTTGTAACTGTTCCTCTCTCCGTCGGCCATTGATAACTTGTTGCCGCCATTTCCTCAAGCAGGTCTTTGGCTTCTGTTACTGTTTTTGAAAGAAAACTCCCTCCTGCTGATGTGTCTAGGACTGTCTTCGTGGAGGGGTTTAATCCATTATAGAATAACTGTACCTGAAGCCAATCAGGATATCCGTGTTGGGGGCATCGCCTAAGCATTTCCTTATATCTTTCCCACGCTTCGTATAACTGCTCCTCGTCAAGCTGTCTGAATGTTCCAATTTCAGTCCGCAGCTTGGTAGTCTTAGCTGGTGGAAAAAATTTTGTCAGAAAAGCCTGGGCAAGCTCGTCCCAAGTACTGATGCTGCCCGTCTCGACTGATTCGAGCCAATCTTTTGCTTTATCCTGTAGAGAAAATGGAAACAGCCTCAATCTGATTGCGTCGGCCGGAACTCCGTTCATCTTTACCGTCCCACATATTTCTAGGAATGATCGCAGATGAGAGTGAGGATCCTCGGAAGGATGTCCCTTGAACGAGTTATCGCGCGCCATCTGAATCAACCCTGTTTTTAGCTCAAAATTTGTAGCTTGGATGGGGGCGTAAACGATTCCAGAATTTTCGGTAGGAAGAACTGGCTGCAGAAAATCTCTAATTGCCTTGGGAGCTTCTTCTTGGTGGGCCATCGTTTCTGTTAATCTTTTTTCTCTTCTAATGAATTTTAGAGTCCTGTTAATCTCAAGATCTAACGGAAACAGATCAACCACCTTGTTTCTTCGCATGCAATGCTCCCAGATAACAAAAAGAACCAAACAAAAATGAAAATAAAATAAAATAATATTCACAAAACGATGGAAGAAAAAATATTTACACCTAAATTACCATTTATCCTTTTCTTTTCGATGTCAAGAAAAATTAATTTTTGCTTAAAAATCAAGCCTCCCCGGCAACGGCGCCAAAAACTTGTTGGTACGTTATCCGCAAGCGCACGGGCCACAAGTAATATAAAACGGAAAGTATTCCGAGTATCGAATCCACAGGGAGGCGAAGCGAAACTTAAGCAATTAATTAAAATTCTCTTGAGCACTGAAAATACTTAGGTGAAACAATATTTAGGGATCAAGCTCATGTGATAAAAAGAATTTGAATAAAAAGACTTAAAAACAAATTTGATCAATCAGAATTAAAATGTGGAGAAAGAGTTTTCTTGAAATGGGAAGAGGGGTCTTGAAAATCAATGATTAGCTAAATAATTGCTATAATTATCCTATCTCATTGCCCAACTAATTATAAACCTAGAATCTCCGTTAATCACATAGGTTCTCCTGTCGGTTTCCCCTAATTGTAATTAATTCATTTTAACAACCTAAGTGTCCTTAGCGCTATTAAAAATCATTAATTATTACGCCCTGATTCATTTTAGGAATCTATGTTTAATCAACTAATCCCGGTGTCACAACGGGCAATTAAACTAGTTGCATGGATTATGATCTATCCTAATTTCTCTCCGTCGAGTTTCCATTAAGAATCGAATCATTACACAATTGGCCAGATTGAGTGAAGCATTAAGCACATCCATACAAATAATTAGGGCATGGGCAAGAGACAAGAAATTATAACAATATTGCAACTATCATTTCATTTCAAGACCCCAAATTGGGGTTTAGCTACACATAATATTCACAGTAATTACAAGGGAAAGCATATTAAAAGGCATAAAGGAAAAGGAATTGACCGTCGAAAAAACCCCTTGCTAACGCTTGGAGCCCCCGCTGACTACTCCTTGAGCCTCTAGAATTGCTCCCCAAAATTCCCCAAAAATTCCCACTAGAAGAACCCTCTCAAAAAGGCTCAAAAGCCTTGAGAGGGGCTCCAAAAAAGGAGTCTTAGGAAAGAAAGGAATGAGTGAGTAATGATTGATTGATGATTGATGAGAAAATGAGGCACCAAGGGCGCCTATTTATAGGCCTGGAAAAGGGGTAGCGTCGCGACGCTGCCTTGCCAAGCGTCGCGACGCTGCTGCGCACGCGGCTTGGGCAACAAGAAAGGGCAGCGTCGCGACGCTGCCTTGCTAAGCGTCGAGACGCTGTCCAGATTTTCCAGAAAATCAGCTTCCTTTTGGGCTGATTTTTGGGCCTTCTTCTTCATTTCTCTTGGTGTATTCTTTATGGATGCCTTCTTTGGGCCACCAATTGCATCAAGCTTTGATTTGGGCTAAAATTACTTCAATTTTTGGCTCTTTTTCTCCCAAATTCACCATTTGTGCTCCTAAAGACAACATAACAAAATTCAATAAATATATTCATTAAAATCACGATTAAAGCACCAAAAAGCTTAATAATTTGAGGCTAAAATAGCGACATTTCTGCTCGCTATCAACCGCGCCCTCTCTAAATTTACTTACTAATTCTTAGTAGCAAATAGGTTAACGTTATGTTCATACGCATGCGTCCCTAGAACTAAATGATTTAATCAATTGTAATTGTGGTTTGTTGCCCGTTGCATGTGAATTAACTCGGCTAGATCCCATTACGGTTTAGGTTAATTAATCGGCCAATTAATTAGTTTAAACTAGAATCAAACTTAGCGTTTGCATGTTTGTGATAGTGGATCATGATTCTCGATTTGTTGCCGGAATACGCCGGGCTTAAATTTTCTTTGACTTATTAGTGAAATTGATGATTTAATTTAATTGAACATACCATGACTATCCCGGTTGCATGATTCTTGTGGTATTGTTATCTATCTTTAATTTGATTTCCTACTTTCCTTTTACAACATTTTCCTTAATTAGTTTTCTTTCCATATTTACTTTCTTTCCACATACAAAAATCCCCCCTTTTGGTTACCTAAAGCAAATAAGGAAATTAAGATTTGTTTGCATAGACTCCCTGTGATCGACCCCGGCCGCTACTGCTACAAGTTAGCTTTAGAGGTAGAGGGTTATAAATTTATTTGATAAGAGACCTCGACAATCTCTTCCATCAAAGCTCAAGTCGTTATTCTTGATGATGACATAGATGATTCATTATCGTTTCAAAAAAAAAAAAATGAATGATGTTGACAAGGACAACTGGTTTAAAGTCATGGACCTAGAAATGAAGTCTTTGCATTTCAATTCCATCTGGGTTCTTGTAAATTTGCTTGATGGGATAACACCTATAGGTTACAAGTGGATTTACAAGAGGAAACGAGACATTTAAGGTCTCAACCAGAAGGGTCCATTGAGCAAGATCAAAAGCAAAAGGGTTTACAAGCTTACGTGGTCCATTCATTGATTGACCTAAGCATTTCGATCTTAGAATGTAAGATTTGATACGGTGATCAAATCTTTTGGCTTTAGTAAGGATATTGATGAGTCTTGTGTATACAAGTAATCATCAATAATTCAGTAGCTTACTTAGTGTTGTATATGATTGATATCCTAATCATTGAGAATGATGTAGGTTATCTTACTGACATTAAAAGAGGCTAGCAGCTCATTTCCAAATGAAAATCTGGGAGAAGCTGAGCTAGTCTTGTCTCAAGTGTCTTATGTCTACAAGATGTTAGTTAGATATAAGATGCAGAATTCAAATAAGGGTTTACTACCTTTTAAGGAATGAAATTCTTTTGTCTAAGGAACTGTGTCTTCAGACACCTCAAGAAGTTGAGGACATGAGACATATGCCCTATGCAGTAGGGTTGTCAGTAAGTATCAATAAAATCCAAGATTTGATATCTGGAGTGTCGTTACGTACATCCTCCAGTATCTTAGGAGAACGAGGTTCTATATGCTCGTGTATGACGCTAAGGATTTGATCCTTACAAGATACACTAACACATATGTTTTAACTGATAAGGATTTGATGAAATCTACATCAGTGTCTGTCTTCACTCTTAATGGAGGAGCTATAGTACGACTTATCTGCAGTCATGACCATATAGGCCGATAAACAGTTGCTTATGAAGCACCAATAGAGACTGTATGACTTAGGAAGTTCAAACCTAATTTGGAAGGTGTTCCAAATATGAACTAGCCTATTGCAAGACAAGCAAGCACATTGAATCTAAAGGATATATTGCTGATTCATTCACGAAGGCTCCCTCGGCTAAAGTGTATGAGGGTCATCTAGATGGTCTAGGTCTACGAGTTATGTACAAAGATTTAATCTAGTGCAAGTGGGAGAAGTGTAATGGGTATAGTGATGCCCTAGTTTATTGTATTTGTACATTGTAAATACATTTTATGTATTATACATGTATTTATACACCCACTGCTGGGATAGATTATTGTACATTCCCAATAAACTAGATTTTTAGTCCAAGTGAGAGTTTGTTGGGTTTCATGTCCTAAAACTCGTAGATAGTGAATGATTAACGAATTATACACTTGTATCAATAAAGTGTTATTGAGGTTTATGCAATAAAGTGTTATTGTCATATTAAGTCTAGAATTTCACAATATGACACAAATCCAATAAAATAAGATCCAAGGTTGTTTATATGTAACTTGAACTAGTATGTGGGGACATACGGGGATTGATGTTCAAGTAACAACCTAAAAGGTCTATAGTACAGGGATAAGACTAGGTACCTTATCCTGGTAACACTATGTGATACGACCCACTTTGTATTCGATACAGACGTATTGATCCAAGGCGTCCATGTAGGAGACCTGCGAGCGGGGGTATCCTATGCAATGAGTTTGTATAAGACCGGACCACGAAATAGTAAACCACTAGATGTAACACCATTAACTAGTTAGGTTATTGTTTCAATAGGATGAATTAGGTAACTCAGTCTTAATCCTGAGTGTGTCATGAACTCCTTCTCACGAGGGATTGTCCTTTGATTAGTACGGGTGAGAGTGGCCTGCACGCCGACTCAATAAGCCTACCTTCTTGGGGACAAGACCGAGTGGGGGGCTGGGGACATGACAATACAAGATGGAATTCACTTCTTCCCCTATTGGGGCAAGTAGATGTGTGTTCCCTTAAGGGCTAATTCCGGGGCTTGAACAAAGGCGCGTTGTCCTCTCGAGGAACTCTTGTTTAGAGGTTGGACCCTAAACAACTTGTTCATTAGAGGGATCAGTGGTACTTAAGGAACCAGAGGTAACCTAGGGGTAAAACGGTAATTTGACCCAGCTGGTGTTACGAACACACGTGAAGGATTGACTTACTGCATTGGTCGATATCCTGGACACAGAAATATTCTATAGTGAGAAGAGTGCAGCTGTGGGTCTTTAGTGGAGTGACCCACAGTAAACGAATGTTGATTGACTCGGTTAATGAGTTTAGCTGATCAATCTCGTATCGTTGGAGCTTCTGATCTATAGGTCCATTAGGTCCACCTGCTAGCTCATAACGGGGTATGAGATAATATAGTCTTGATTATTAAAGGGAATTTAAATTAATTGTATCTTGATGCAATTAATATAATGTATGGGGATACATTATAGTATAAGTTTAATTAATGAATTAAACTTTAGAATAAAATTAATTTTGGATGTGATTCAAAAATTAATTAATGAGAGAATTATGAATTTAATTAAATATGTGATATTTGATTAATTCATGAATTAATTAATTGGGGAATTAATTAATTTAATTTTAATTTGGTTAAATGTGATTTAATAAAATTAATACTATAATTTATATTAATGTACATTTTGATGCACATTAAAACTATAGGTTAAATGAGAGAGTTAAAATTGAATATGATTCAATTATAAAATCAATTAAATATTTGACATTTAATTAATGTGGATTCAATTAATAGAATTAATTGAATGACCAATTTAATTCAATTGAATATGATTCAAATTGAATTAAACACTTTACATTATAATTCCTTTAGTTAATATTGATTTTATTAAATTAATTATAATTAATTAATTAATTAAATATTTATTATTTAATTAGTTAATGACCGAGGTCGTTTTGATTAAGGTCTAACGGTTTAGATCTAGTAGGGTAACAACTCCCTCCCCACTTATCGTACAGGGGAGAGGAGTTCCTAACTGATCAATCATTCTCTCATTTTCACGCAAAATCACAGAGACAGCCTTGAAGATTTTCTCTCTAGTTTTTTCTCTAAAAAACATAGCAAGTCCATATTGCTGAATTTTTCCCTTCCAAGACAAGATTTGGATCCCATCATCCCTATCTCAGTGATCCAAGAGATATAACGGGTGTTCGCTATTGGTGGTGTCGATTGGAAGATCAAAAACGAGAATCTTGGAGCATCATGCTGTGTTCTTCCATGTAAGTTTCTTGATCTAAAATCCATGTAAGTTTCTTGATCTAAAATCAATATACAGCATGCTTAATCGATTTTTTATTTAGAAATTGTTTCTGAATTTTAATTGCCAATGTATTGGTTTTTCGTAAACGAAATTGTAAAACGAATTGGTCTTGATTGTTTCCGCTGCCAAAGGGATTTTAACCCTTCAGGAATAGCAAGCTTGAAATTTATTTTTGGGTAAGTCTTATCCTCGATTTAGGCTTTATTGGTTAGTAGGATTAGTAAGGAAGTTAAGTGATGAATTTGGGTGTTATGGGTAATTCGTATGTGGAAGGCAATCATTTGATTGAGGTCGAGGGCGGCGTTGTTGGAATTAATTGGGATTCTAGGTCGAGAATATTTAAGCCAAGGTAAGTGCCTTTACTACTAGAAACGCCTAGGCTAGATTGGGAACTTATGTGCTGTTAGGATAGAATTCTCGTGTATGTTTATTTTGTAATGCATGACTTGATGACTCAATAAACATGAACTTATTTGATGAGTGAACCATAATATATTATGAGAATTTGTGTCATACATGTTTGTGGACTTTATGTGCATATTTGTTGCAATTCTGAAGTGGTTAAAAATATGGATAGAATTCACTTCAAAATACTGTGCAAGTAAACACAATCTAGCAGCAAGTGATAAGTATTTATTGTATCCACAGAGCCTTGAATTGCCTACCTCTATTGATTTAATTTGCCTTTTTAGTGATTTCAAATGGTTGGTTAAATTGATTGGGTTTTTAAAATGCTGAAACAAAAGAAATATGAAAGTAGTAAATGATTGCGACTAGAGAAAACAAAATGGAAACAAACACAGGTTAAGACTTCTGTAATTGTTTATAAAGATGTTCCAACAATTCTTTTGATCCGTCAATCTCATGCAGTCTTATTAAAGGGATCCTCCTGGAACTCCGAATTTTTAGGAATATGTTTCAACTCCAATGAAGCTCTACCGATCAAGCATTAGGCAATTGAATATCCCTAGTTCAACTGCTGACGTCCACCAACTCATAATGGTCTAACATGAATTATCGCCACACAACTCCTAAATCATCCATGAAACTAGGAGAAGCTATACATACCGGCTAGCTAGGCGGACACATAATTAAATTGAAGAACAACAATAAATCAAGATGACATAATCAAATAGGATTTCCATATTTTATAAAGATAACAATCACATAATTCTTAACTGATGCCTACAAAGCAATTAGTTCATGATTGACAACATAAAATACGTTACAATCTCAATAAGCACATCCATAATGCGAAATACACAAGAAATACTAATCCTTTTAGTACTTGGGGAGATGAAACGGTTGCTCCAAACCACCAAGAACATGGAAGAACTTCGTCTTCTTGAAAGGAATCGCACTTGGTCTTCTTATATCTCCATTCTACCGTCAATTCGACCTCCAACCGATTGATTCGGTCTCTCAATCGTGAATGAATTTATCTCCGACGACTCCTCCTTTTATAAGATGAGGTTTAACCTAATTAGGTTAATTTAGACATGTGGAGTGACTTCCCAGCCAGATTAGTCTGAGATCTATGCTTAAAACGCCACCTCATTTAATGAATCACGTGCAGCTCACGTGGTCAATTTTGCTCACAGCTTTGCTGGATCATGGATTTTGCTCTCTCAATCTTGTTAGCATTCATTTTTCTGCAAAAGAAACTCCAAAGCATCAATTTGTTCAATTAGGTTAAAACACATTATATTCATCTAATATCACACCCAAATGGCACAATTAAGATATAAATCATCATAGAATAAGGTATAAATCGTCATTTTCACTAATATTTTTGAATGGACTAGCTTTGACCTTTTCCCCGTAGATTGTTTCAAATTCAATTTCTTCTAAGGGAGGATGAGTAGAGTGTATGCTCCCTCTTTGAGTGGTTTTCCATGATTCTTGAAGCATATTGATTTCATTCCCGGATTCTTTCATCCAAGTAAAAAATGGAATATTTCGTTCGGTTTCTTCCATGAATGAATACCATTTTGATCTTATCTCAGATCTTTGGTCTTTATCATAGTTTTTGAAAAATGCTTCTCTTTTTGCCTTATTTTTGCGGGACAGAAAATCCTTTTTTAAGGTTTCTTTATCGATTGAAAATTCTTGGATAAGGACATTCAATTGACTTTCGAACACAGATCTACCATCCATGTCCGTTTGAGTCGGTGATTGAGGTTGATCCTCGTATTGAACATTTGCTACATTTTGTTCTATATTTACAGACTTTACTCTCAACGAGTTAGATCTATTCATATAGAATTTTGATCCATCTTCTGAAGTTGATCCGGAAGTACTAGGTCGTGAAGACATGAAGTCTTTGACCTTTGACCTCTCTGGTTCATCAGAAAATTGAACTTCTACTGATCCATCTGGATGTTCGATAATTTGAGCAAGGTTTGAATTCTTTTTTGGAGGTGTGAAAGCTTCTGTAAGCCTCCATGTTGGGTTTCTGGTAATCTGTTCCCATGATAGACTTTTAGGAACAGTGACTGATGATCTCTCTAGATTTGCCTCTAAAAGGACGGTGGATCCTTTTGGAGAAGACCTTAAAGCTCTATGAGAGATATTTGTATTCATCAATTTGTAATAGATTCTAAAAATCATTACAGCAGAATGAGTTTGATCCTGTATATTAAGATTTTGAGCATAAACATCGGCTATTAAAGAAGATAGGATGTTTGGATCTTTCAGAGAGAGGGTAAAATTTGGATAACAATTGAAGAAGATAGGTCCTCCTTCAAGGTTAGATTGAACGATTCCTAATAAGGAGTTTGAAAAATTTAGATGTCTTTTGTCTCTTAAAGAAACAAGGACTGGAATATCTAACCCAAGTTTGAATAAAGGTTTAATGGCTATTTGAACTAGTCCTATGTGAAGATAATTAAATTCTTCATGGTGATGAAGGATAAGTTTTTTTGAAAAAAGATTTATTGTTTCACGATCATTGTTGATTGGAATATTCTTTTCTGAAATCTTGATACAATTTTTTTGAGTAAAATTGAAAGTACTATGGTAGTAGATTGTTTTGGGATCTACTTTTGGAATATTCCATTGGTGGAGTTTATCTTCTATCTTTGCAATAGATAGTTCTTGATTGGTGGTGTTTGAAAGTTTTGAATCTGAATTACCTTTGTGATCTTCATGATCTTCGGAAATTGAAATCGCTTTCCCTTTGCCTCTAGAGCTTATCATTCTTTTCAAGAGTTTAGACATATTTTATCTTCTTTGATTCATATCACAATATAAACAGAGAATAATTTTCTTTCTTTCTAAAAACTTTAAAAACACAACAATTTATCAAGTACTAGTTACTGGGGAACAGGAGCTTACCAACGGTCTTACTCTTAAGGATATAAAAAATATCCAGCTTCAAAACAATTTTTCCAATAAAATCCTTTCTACTATAGCTAACCAAGTAGAAAAGATTGAAGGGAAAATATCAAAGCCTTCAATTACTTCGTCTTCAAACAAAGAAATCTTTATACCTCCCATTGATGAGTCAATTTCATTATTCAAACCTACAGTAATTGACAGCAAGATTAAAATAATGTCCAAAGAAGAAGAAGCCCTAGCTTTAATTGAAGAAAAGCTAAGTAGTCTTCATATCTCAAAACCATCAACTTCGAAGTCAACCCCTACAATCAACGTCCTAGATGATTCTATTATTGATCAAATTATTCAAAAAAACAAGAAATCTTTCCTTAGAGGAAGAAGCAACTGAACTACCAAACGAAGTCCTAAAAATAGGAACAAGATCAAAAGCGTCAAAACCTGTGTTAATGCGAAATTGGTATCCACAACCTTCTTTCCCAGATGTCCAATTCGAAGAAAAAGCACAAATGACTCAAGCCGTTTATGACGGATTAGCCATCCATGAATGGAATATAGATGACATATCTGATTATCTTATCCTCAATGTGCTCAATGAAATGTTCATTGCCTCAAATGCTTATCGACAAAGAGGCAAAAAGGATCATGAAATAGCCCAACTGCTTGTTGCAGGATTTACAGGACAATTGAAACAATGGTGGGACCAATATCTGACAGATTATGATCGTCAGTACATTTTAACCCACACAACTATTGAAAAGAAAAAACAAACAATCAAACTCGAGGGTCAATTACCTCAAACTGTTGAAAGAGAAGAAAGTATAGAAGACGCTGTCAATACCCTCGTATATACCCTTACAAATGCCTTTGTAGGCGATCCAGCTCAATATCAGGCCAGATCAGCTGATATCCTTTTAAACCTCAAATGTCCAACACTAGGAGATTTTAGATGGTACAAAGATATGTTTTTAAGCAAAGTCCTTATTAGAGCTGATTGTTCTTCTCCAATCTGGAAGGAACAATTCATTAAAGGTCTTCCCAGTTATTTTGCTGAAAGAGTCTAGATCAATTTAAACGCAAAATATGACGGGAAAATTCCATGGGACACCATAACCTATGGGAATCTAACTTCCTTCATAATAGGTGAAGGTCTTCGTCTCTGCAATGAGTCAAAAGTTCAATCAAAACTTAGCAAATCCTTCGGGTCAAGACGAGCCGAGTTAGGAATTTTTTGCTATCAATATGGATGTGGAAAAATTCGTCCGCCATCCACAATCAGAAAATCTTCTATCAAAAGATATCGAAAGTATCAAGAACGACAAAACTATAAACCATATAGGCAATTTCAAAGAAAGAATTATAGAAAGTCGTATAATTCTTACAATAAAAAACGACCATTCTACAAAGGAGGAAGTTCCAAAAGAAATGTCCAATGTTACAAATGTAGATCAAATGGACATTATGCCAATAAATGTCCAATGAAAAAGAAGATCAATGAATTAGAAATTGATAATGATACAAAGCAACAGATTTTGAGTATCATTCAATCTGATTCAGAAGAGTCAATAATTTATAGTTCGGATGAAGGTCAAATTCTTGAATTACAAGAAGAAACAGATTCGTATTCTAGTAGTGATTACAATGATGAAGAATACGAAGGCAAACGAGTCTGCTCAGGATGCATATGTGTCCTAACAAAAGACCAAGAAACTCTACTCAATGTTGTTGACAAAATAGACAACGTCGAACTCCAAAAGTCAATCTTACACAGTTTAAAAAACTCAATCCTTGAAAAAAGAGATCAAGAAGAGCCAAATAACTTTCAGCCTTATGAATGGAAAAATGTTGTCAAAAAATTTGAAGAACCAAAACCAGTTACCATTCAAGATCTTCAAGCTGAGATTAATATTCTAAAAAGAGAAGTCTCAAAACTCAAAAGAAATACTGATCAAGAAATTTTTCATCTCCGTCAAGAAATATCTCAAATCAAAACCGAAGAAGAAACAGTTCCCAACGAAGAGGAAGAATCTTTCGTTGGAGCCATTTCAAGTATACGATTTCAAAAGTGGTATTCTTTAGTAACTCTAAAGATCCATGATTTTACAATTACTCTCCATGCATTAATTGATTCAGGTGCATATCAAAATTGCATTCGAGAAGGATTAATACCTTCAATATACTTTGAGAAAACTTCTGAATCCCTTTGAGGTGCTAATAATAATCAACTTATAATCAATTATAAATGATCAAAAGTCCATGTTTGCAATGAAGGAGTTTGCTTTGTAAACTCTTTCCTTTTGGTCAAAGATTTAGGACAGGAATTGATCCTAGGGTACACCATTTCTTACTCAATTATATCCAATAACCATCTCAGAAGAAGGAATAATCTCTGACGTCTTAGGACAAGAAATAATATTTAAATTTACAAGTCCAATAACCCGTCATGAAATCCATAATCTTCAAAAAGAAACAATTCAAAATTCAATAAATGTCATAGAAAGTACAGAAAAACAGATACAATTCTTAAAAGAAGAAATCTCTTACAAAAGAATAGAAGAAGATTTAAAAAAGAAATCAATACAAAATAAAATAACCTATTTCAAATCAAAATTAGAAAAAGAAATTTGTTCAAATCTTCCAAACGCCTTTTGGAAAAGAAAGCAACATATTGTCAATCTCCCTTATATCAAAGATTTCAATGAAGAGAAAATTCCAACGAAGGCTAGACCAATACAAATGAATCCTGAATTACTAACACATTGCAAAAAAGAAATAGATGATCTTTTGCAGAAAGGTCTCATTCGAGCTTCAAAGAGCCCTTGGTCTTGTGCAACATTCTATGTCAATAATCAAGCTGAAAAAGAACGAGGAGTTCCAAGGTTAGTTATCAATTACAAACCTCTTAATAGAGTTTTGGAATGGATTAGATATCCAATTCCGAATAAACAAGATTTACTAAAAAGAATTTCAAATTAAAAAATTTTCTCAAAATTTGACATGAAGTCAGGATTTTGGCAAATTCAAATTTCAGAAAAAGATCGATACAAAACCGCTTTTAATGTTCCTTTTGGTCAATATGAATGAAATGTTATGCCATTCGGATTAAAAAATGCTCCATCAGAATTTCAAAAAATTATGAATGATATTTTCAATCCATTTCAAGAATTTTCAATTGTTTATATTGATGATGTGTTAATATTTTCTCAAAACCTAGATCAATATTTTAAACATCTCAATATATTTTTAGATATCGTTAAACGAAATGGTTTAGTGGTATCACTTCCAAAAATCAAACTATTTCAAACTCAAATTCGATTTCTAGGATTTGATATTCATTTAGGTTTAATAAAACCTATTCAAAGATCAATAGAGTTTACTTCAAATTTTCCTGATCAAATTCTTGATAAAACTCAAGTGCAACGATTTCTAGGATGCCTCAATTATGTATCTGACTTTATTCAAAATCTAAGAATCATTTGCAAACCACTTTATGAGCGACTAAAAAAGAATCCAAAGCCCTGGTCGGATGAACATACAAGGGTTGTCAAGTCTATCAAAACTTTAGTCAAATCAATTCCCTGTTTGAGTCTTGTCAATCCAAAAGTTGAATTAATAGTGGAGTCTGATGCATCCGATATCGGATATGGAGGAATCCTAAAACAGTGTATAGATAACAAAGAATCAATTATCAGATTTCATTCTGGAGTTTGGAACAGTACTCAGAAAAATTATTCAACAGTCAAAAAAGAAATCTTAGCAATAGTCTTATGTGTTCAAAAGTTTCAAGGAGATTTAGTTAATAAGAGTTTTACAATAAAAACGGATTCAAGAGCCTCAAAATTTATTTTAGAAAAGGATGTAAAAAATCTTGTTTCAAAACAAATATTTGCAAGGTGGCAAGCAATCTTGTCATGCTTTGATTTCAAAATTTTGCCTATAAAAGGAGTTCAAAATCCCTTGGCTGATTACCTCTCAAGGGAGTTCCTTACAAGAAAAACTCATTCTCTCTCTCTCTCTAAAAATGAGTGATCAGCGAGGCAAAGCCTCTTCATCTTCTTCAAAGGGCAAAAGCCCAGCTTCATCTTCAAAATCTCCAGCTCCTATGAGCGCAGATCAATATGCCATGGATCTTGGCTTCACCCCTGTGAACCGTCCAAGAACCAGAAGTGCATCTCTTCAAATTTGTGATTCAATGGAGTCTTTAACTCCACCTACGAGGTCATCCGCCTCTCTTACACGGCCTTCTGCCGCTCCTTCAATGAGACCTACTGTCTCTCCAACCTCTGTAACTCAAACGAGACCTACTGTCTCCCCAATTACTCAAGCTTCTTCTCAAGAGGGATCTTCTATCCCTACAACTTTTGCGGATGTTGTTCAGCCTCCCAAAAGATTTATTCCAAAACCCGAGATCAAAAACTATTTTGAAAAATCACTTCAATTATCAGAACTAATAGTTGAACCCGAATTCGACGGGTCTTCAATTATTGAAATTATTCAAAATATTTATCCTCAAGGATTCTATTTCATTCCAGAATCCTTGCTCAAAACCAAAAAATATTATGAATTCATTCTGGTAGATTCAAAATCTGTCGAGATAACTCATATCCCAGACAGAAATGATCCATCAATCATATCTTATTCAAAGCTAAAAATAAAAAAGGTCATAAACCCTACTCATTGGAATCAAAATATCCTTACCGAAAGAACTCTTTCAAAACCTTTCAATCCTCAAACATACTCATACCGGGACTATATCGAAGCCTGGTATAAAGTTATGTGGTACAAAAATTATGACCATTCTTGGTTCATTCAATTTTGTCAAAATGCTTACAAATGTCAATTTCCTTTTTGGTTTATCAAATGGTGGAAAACCTTCGGATCCTCCGAAGAAATTTTTCCCGTTCCCATCCAAGAATCGTTTCATTATTTCTCTCAAACGATATACAAAAATGCATTTCCTCTTAATATGCGTTTTTGTTTATACTTCCAAATTCCCTGGATTTTCTGTTGGAATTTCAAGACAAATTCATATCCATATTTCAAATAACTTGTAAAGATTCTCCAAATCAAATGGTGGGATAAATATAATTTTTCTCACGCCAGTATCAAAGAAATCAAACAATGGTTCGCCGACAACGGCTACCTTCAAGACCTTTCAAAGAAGAAAAATGCAGAATTCTTAAATTCAAAATCCAAGCTCATAGCTGCTTTGGCGCAGACGACGACTGAAGCAGATTTTCAAAAGATCCTTAATCAAGCAACACCAATAGCGTCCTCATCCTCTCATCAAAACTCCGACGTAGAAAATGAAGAAGAAGAGGATGAATATGACCTCAATGATCCATTTCTAGATTCACAACCCATGTGAGTCTATAATTTTCAAAAAAAAAAAAAGTGTGTGCAAAATAAGGTGTAAATTATAAGTGTATGTACATTAAAATCTGTTGTAAATTATCATAAAACTCCACCTCAGAGCATAAAGATAAGGTCCAAGTCTCCTAGCTGAAGAAAATTATGAACACTCATTGTAAAGGACTGTTGCGGAGGACTGTTGCGGTGTGTGGTCCCGGTTATAAGTCACGAGATGTGCAGTAAATCCGTTGGTCAGCATACCTTGGCTTCACGCCTGATAAAATGAGAAGACATAATATTTAAAGCCATCAGACAAGGACAATAATTGCAGACTTTATTAAAGCTACTTTAATAAAGTGATATGACAAAAGATGGAGGGGGAATAGCATATCAGCATATCATATCTTATCGTTATCGTTTTGTAATCTTATCTTGTTGTAATCTTATCTTGTCGTTTTGTCCTTTTGTAATTATTATACCTTTAATAATTTTATCTTTTGTCACATCAATCTAGTCAGGGGTCCTGTCCTGTCAGATTGATTGTTATCTTTTAATTTTCTACATTCAATTGTAGTTTCAAATCCGGAGTCTATAAAAGACTTCCATCTTGTATTCAAAGGGCATCGGAAAATTTCGAGCTTTCATTTGAAGTTTGAAACATTTCCACGCTCTCTTGCTATCATTCTCTCCCTTGTAATCGATCCTAATTCTCTTCGCGGTTTACCGAGGAGTGAGACCACATGCATATATGTATGTTTCATGAAATTTAATGAACTATGTCCATGACAATTACCTTAGAGGAAATTGATGTACATCTAGAGGAACCTGAGGTACTGTAGGCGAGATTCGACCCCACTAAATAGGTGCCAACTGACTATTAGTTGGGGCGTAATCTCTAGAGGATGCCTACTATATCTCTTAGTTGGGAGAGGAACCAGAGGAAAGGTAATTGTCCATGATAAGAGGAATAGGGTCCCACTAGTAAAGCATGAACCATGTTGTATGTGTTTGCATGTCCTGACCCCGGTAGTGGGGTTACTTACTGAGTATTTTAAATACTTATTATTTCCATAAATGATTTTCTAGGTAAAGGCAAGGGTGTGTGATGGTGATGGTTATGGACGATGGATCTGTTAGGTGGCCATGGGGAGACTAGGTCTCATGGATTTCTAATTTTTTTCTTCCACTTTTAAGAACTATGTTCATTTACTTATTTCATTTAATAATCTTGTTGAGGATTTTTGAGGACATGAAAGACTGTTAGTCTGAATTTATTTTTGCAATTAATTTGTACTTTTAAAGTTTTGGGGTCCTGAATAAAAGTGTCTTTACATTGAGGTTTTACTAAAATTATGAGTTCATGCTTTTAAAATATTTTGTTTAAAAAGGCTCCCATAGCATGCGCATGTGGTAGCGACCCCGAATAGTTTCATTTTAGAAGTCGGATCATTATAGTTGGTATCAGAGCCCAGTTAAGGGTTCTGTAGTCTGCTTAAATCGTAAGCTTATATGTTCTCATGGCTAAATAATGAGATTCTCATCATCGCCAAGTATGCCCTTGTAATAAACTATTTTTAAATAATTATATGTTTATGTAATTATTTTTCCATGAGATGCATTTTTTCTCTTGCCATTTAATTTTCTGTTAGATAATTAAATATGCTTAGTATGGGTGTAGAAACTTGAAGTATGCCTCCACGTGAACAAGGGCGAGGACGATGACACGGACGTGGCCGTGGTAGGGGTGGTAGAGGCTAGGCACCCCCGAAGTAAGTAGACCCTCCTATGGATCAGCATGTTGAGGATCTCCCTGAAGATCAAGTTCCTGCGCAGCCTGCACCTCCAGCGCAAGCGCAGACAGACACTTTTACTCTAGAGGCCCTTCAGGTGCTTGTGAATAATGCCATTGCCAACCAAGCGCCGTAGGCGAACCAAATTGGTAACCAAGGTCAAACGAGCTCTACTAAGGGGGCTCGATGTTTGAAAGATTTTAATAAATACGACCCGCCTTCGTTTAGCGGGAAGATTGTGGACCCCACGATGGCTGAAGCTTAGACTACCATGATTAAAGAGATTTTTCGCTACATGGGATGCCCCGAGGCACAACAGATGCCGTGCGTAGTATATATGCTAAGAGATGACGCCTTGTTGTGGTGGAGGTCAGCTGAGAGATCCATTGATGTTAACGCTGGTCCGGTCACTTGGCTACAGTTCAAGGAGACGTTTTTCCAGAAATATTACTCGGCCAGTATCAGGTACAAAAAAGAGGTAGAGTTTCTGGCCTTGACGCAAGGAGAGAAGTCAGTGGAAGAGTATGAGTTTGAGTTCACCCGACTGTCACGTTTTGCCCCCAAAATGGTGGACACGGAGGTGAAAAAACCAAGAGGTTTATCATGGGCCTCAGGGATGACGTGTAGAGAGTTGTAAGGGCCTTTGCTCCAGCGGACTATGCAGCGACCCTTCGAGTGGGCACATTCATGGGTATGCCTACTGCAAATGCAACTCCAGTGGCTAAGGAACCAAAGTCCAGCTAAGGAAAAAAAAGGAAGTTTGTTCAGACTAACTCTAGTTCCCAGCGATCTCTGCGATCATCAGGAAAGTCTCGACCAGCTCAGGGTCAGAAGTTGGAAAGCCCTTGAAACGAATTCATACTCGATGAGCTGGAAAGCCCTTGAGACGACTTCAGACTCGAGATCAAGCATTCCAGCCCTCAAGTGAAACACATTTACATATAAGAGAACGAATCAGACAAAAAGTAGAAAAGAAAAATAGAAATTAAAAAAAATGAAAAAATATATATATTAAAAAATGAGTATTAGCAATTAAAAAAAGGAAAAAAAAAGGTTGAATCCACCTCTTTGAGACAAAGAAAAACCATTCGTTTTTCCTAATTCTTTTCAACCATTTCTGTTTTTTCCAATTTTTGTTTTCTTTTGAAGAACTGTTTTTTCCAATTTCTTTTATGAAATCCAATGTTAATATAAAATTTTCCAAAATGCATTGTAGTTACAAAACGCATTGCAGTTATGAAAACTCACATGATAAAAAAGTTGAAACTCTATTGAATCCTCTCCCCTAGTAGTTAGTTGTACCATAAAATCTATTCCAATGACAATTGCCCCATCTCATCCATTGATTTCCTTTGTACTTATAGAAAAATAAAAAACTATTTCTCAAAATTTCATCTATATATATTTAAATTACCCATTTCAATAAGGACCCAACAGTGGAAAGGAAAAAGAAAGAAGAATTTAAAAAGAAAATGGCCAATTCCGATTCGAATTCTAATCTTGGAGTCTTTAGCTATGTCCAAATGTTGCTTATTGCGCTTGTTTTGTCCAGTCCCGTTCTTTCAAATGGAGATACAATGCCATCAAATGACGTCGCATCGAGCATTTGCCCGAAAACAAAAAATGTATCTTTATGCTGGAGTTTGTTGAAGCCTGCGGGCACCACAGATGGCATAAAGTTGGCAAACTACACCCTCAACATTGCTCATACGAGCGTCGACAAATGTTTTAGCCTCACGCGGCGGCTGGAGGCGGTGGAGACAGTGAATCCACAACTTAAGAAACGGTATTCGCAGTGCTTACGTGAGTTGCAATTTGTGGTGTGGGACATAGAACAAGGCAAAGAAGCGTTGACTAATGGTGGCTATATTCGTCTCGAACATGGCACCATCGCCGCTATGCTCAGTGCCGACAATTGTCTAAAAACCTTCAAACATCCACCATCGGAACCATCGAAGCTGCCGGAGAAGGTAAAAAATCTGGGAGATATTTGTGACATTGCTGCTTGGGTGTCCTCTATTCTCGCCGGAAATGATTATTAAACTCACCTAAACCTAAATGCTTATTGGTAATTACATTTTGTTTATAAGATTGATACACACTTCTAAATCCATAATGGGTTAGATATACATTTCATTCCCTAATATTTTGTTGTTTTTGTGTTTTTTTCCCCTTTTTTTGAATTAATTCCTACCATTTAAAAAGTTTCAACTTGGTCTTTAACGTTTCGACATTTTTCAATTATACTCTTAAGGTTGATGAATATGTTTCAATTGACTAATAATAAATTTATATGACACGATACTTGATGAATTGGTAAAAAATTAGGAGAATCAGATCATCTAAAAGAAAAGCCCTCGAAGTATTGATCAACTCTCTTGGATGGCCTAATTCTTCCTCTAAATTCTCATAGTTTACAAAGTATAATATCATATAAAGTTTATGATCAACCAATTTTAATATTCACCTTCAATTTGGTGTAATTGAAAATGTTTTAAATAATAAGGACTAAATTGAAAATTACACAAAACACTCACTAAAACATATATACCAGCCTCATTCCAAAAGTTTACATATTTTAGTCCAAAAGCTTAGGTGTTTAAATTTAAATCAAAATTCCACCTAACAATTGAGTTGAAGTTTAGATGTCTACGTCTTAACAAAAAAAAATTTAAAAAAATTTAAGGTTAAAATATCATTTCATCATTATATTTTAAGTTTCCATTTTAGTCCTTGTAATTTTAAACGTTCAATTTTAGCCCTAGACTTTTCAATATATCTTAAAATGAGTCCCTACAATTAGTTTTTTTTTTTTTTTTTTTTTTTGTTAAAATTAAAAAAAAAGTCTTTTAGTTCTCATTATAGATTTTGGAAATGTATTTTCTTTTATTGCATGATAATAATATTAATAATAATTTAACTAATTTCGATGAAAAATAACTTTGAAGGATTAATTTTAAGATTTAATGAAAGTATAGGGACTAAAATTAGACATTTAAAAATAATGAGACTAAAATTGAATGAAACCAAAATACCAAAATATAGGAATCAAAATTGGTATTTTAACAAAAAAATAAAATAAAATAAAAAAGTGTATAAGTGGCTATTATTTTCTTTACTTTTCCTTCTCACAATAACAAAACAAAAAATAATCTATTATTAAGGAGAGATGACGATTACTTGGTAGTTGGATAAATGTTGGTGTGGGTGAATTCGTATAATATATTTCGTTTAAATAACATAAATATTGATGAATTAAGATGGAACTTATAAAACAATAATTGGATAAAAGTTTAAGAATATTAAGAGAGAGTATAAAGAAATCAAACACTAATGGATACTTGTGATTATTTTTTCTCCTTTTTCAGTTTATAACAACATAATCTAGGATTAAGAACTTTACACTATGTTCAAGGTTGCCATACTTGTCATTCTTAACATTTCTTCCTTTTTTTTCTCAAAAAAAAAAAAATCATTTCGTCCTTTTTCCAATTTACTTTGAGTTGTCTAAAGGGTCCGTTTGGAATACATTTTAATTTAAATGTTTTTCAAGAATGCATTTTTTAAAAAACATTTTGTACAAAAAAATTTTAGAATTTAAACACTCATGTGTTTGGTTGCATTTCCTTATAGGTGTTTTTATACACAAAGTATTGTATACTAAAGACTATTTTCAAAAAAGTTGGTTTCAAGTGTTTCTCTTAAAATAGTTTATTTTTCAATCTCATTTTCTAATAAGTCATTTTTTAGTGGTTGCCAAACACTATAAATTTTTTCAAAATGATTTTTTTTTCAAAATTAAACACTTGAAAAGTTAAACCAAACACATCCTATATTAGCTTTGTTTTATTTTGCCTTAAGAAAAAGTTGACAATACTACTTGTTCTTAACATTTTTCCATCTTTTGAAAAAGCATAAATGGGCATAAAATTGGTAGAAAAAAATGGAAAGTAAAATTCAATATATATTTTATTGTGTTTTATAGATAAGTATAAAAATGTCTAATAAATTGTCGAGCTTCTAATTCTATATCTAATATAAGTCATTATCATATCCAACATTTTCTATATTTCATAGACCTAAATTTTGTGTCTAAGAGAACCATAGCTTAAAACCATCCTAAGGTTGACTAGAAACTCATCATTATGCATCAACGTGTTTGAAATTTGTGAGCAGCACAAATCCCATAAGGCTGACCAACTACCATCCTCAACCCTCGACCTACCCATAACATCACCATCAGAATTCATAATAAACAAATAAATAATTTCAAGTTTAGTCCTCAAAACTTTTAGACTTGTATATATATTTGGTTTCTAAATTTTAAAAAGTATCTAATCGATTCATGAACTTTCAATTATGTGTCTAATATACTCTTAGACTTTAAAAAGTATCTAATAGATTCTTAAGCTTTCAATTTCGTGTTCAATAGGTCCTTGAATATTCAATGTGTCTAATAGGTCATTTTTTAGGCGATAAAAGTATAATCAATCTAAATTCAGACAATATATAATTTATCGCAATTCTCAGATCAAGCTCTGGTTCCAAATATAATGCGAAATAAATAATTTTGAAATCAAGAGCTTAGAAGAATAGATAAACAAACCTAAAATTTTAAGCAACAAGAACAGTAATAAATAAAAGAGAAGGGAAGAGAAATTGACACCGAGTTTAATTTTATACTGGTTCACCTAATGTGGACTACGTCCAATTCTTTGTTATCGATGCATGTTCCATTGAAACTCCAAGGAAAAAGTTATAAAAGTTTACAATGCTCAAGAGTGATTTCTCTCCCTTTTCTCTCAAGGAAAAGACTCACGAATCACTCTATAACAAGCTCTCAAAACTCTAAAGAAAACAACTCATAGAAGAAAATTAAGCAAAAAAAAAAACCACCCACATGCTTTTGTTCTACTGCAAGAAGAAGAAGAAAGACAACCCTCAATTTAATTTCCTTCTATGTAAATTTGAGTAGCCCCTCAATCCTTTTATAAGCCAATCAAGTTTCTTCTCAAATAATTAATAATTTTGCTTCCTCGATTTTAGCACGATGGCTGCCTCAATTTCCTTCTTTTTTACCATGCCACCATTCTTATGAGTTTAATTCAAAAAAAGTGTGAGTTTATGGGTTAACATCCTTCACCTATTAGACATTATTAAAATTCACAAGACCTATTCAACATTATTAAAATTCGTAAGTCTACTCAACACAAAATTGAAAGTTTATAAGTCTCATTAGCGATATAAAATTCAATCTTATAACTAATAGATTAGTTAATTTTTAAAGTTTTAAACAAGTCAGGGATCCAAAATTAAAAGTTTAGGAACTTATTAATAAATAAATTTTCGAACTTAGGAATCTAATAGATAAAAATCTGAAAGTTCAATGACTAAACTTATAATTTAACCTAATAAAGAAACATGGCCATCGACACTCACCTGCCTGGTCCCGACCACTCATGCTGGCCAATCCATAGCTTAAGGAACACCGCTCCGACTGCTTACATGGATTCAAGAATTTTGTAAAGGTCATGGAGGAAGGTAAAAAGGAGTTGGCCATACGTTTTATGTTGTCCTTAGCGTGTGTATATATTACCCAAACCAAATGGAAATCGACATATGTTTAGATAGCTTCAAGAAGCTGCCCTAAAACGGTCATCGCTTTCGATGAAGTCCAAAAAATCTAAGAGTAATGGTTGATGAAAACGTCTTGGTAACTGCATTATATTTTGGGAGGGATTCAAACCAGAGCAAAGGATATCATTCATGAAAAGATCTGGGCACATGGCAAGTCTTTTATATGTCCAAATTGATGAAAACGTCTTGGTAGCTGCATTATATTTTGGGATCCCAGCTTACAAATGTTTTATGTTCAATTCCCTCGACACGACACCTACCATTAGAGAATACCAGGAGTTGCTTCAAATGCCAATAGCGTATTGACAAAAGAATGACTGGAATGAAAGCTTTTGCAAGAATTATCGGTAATATACTTGCTTCTGAAATGGGACAGCAACTCAAGAATAAGAGAGGAAGTGAAAGAGTATCCTTAAATTACCTCATACGCCTTGTTCAACAACATATGGATGATGAGTTAAGCTTGAAGCTCTTTGCACTATGTATGTTTGGATCAATCGTGTTCCCAAGTCTCCAACGATATGTAGACATGAAGGTTAGCCAAGTTATTTCTTCAAATCAGAAACGATGTGATCATTAGAATATGAAGGAAAGGTAGATTTATTGGTTGCACTTCTCTATTGTATATCTGATTGAGGAGACATTTGAGGTGCCCACCTGAGTTTGACCATCCACAAATAAATTTCTCTGATTCATGGAACACTCAAGTAACCCTATCATTGAATTTGGAATAGTCGAACACAAAGCATACACGCCAAGTAGAGAGTCGTGGATATCATTCTTGACAAGCTTGAAAAATGAAGACATAATATGGAAAGTTGTGTGGATGCCTTTGCAGCCAGTAATTTATAAGTGCGATAAATTTCAGGATGTTCCACTTGTTGGATCGTGGGGATGTAATAGTTATGCACCTCTTTTAGTTCTACACCAAATGTGGATAGAACAATTCATCCCTATGAAAGATGAGATAGGGAATCTTGATTTTGATTATGAGCATGAGGATTTAGGTAAAAATATTTTGCAGGTGATAGAATCTTGGAAAAATATATGGATGTCACCACTCTAGAATACAAGTTATGGTACGAAGTTATTCGAACATCATGCAGGAATACAAAAAAAAAAATGTCACCACTTCAAAAGGAAGCGCTAATGAAAATGTTGGATAGGTATAACAACCCTAGAGGGGGGTGAATAGGATTTAATTAAACTTTTTCCTAAATTGACCCAATTAAACTAATTAATACACTTTTTATAAACAATAAGAAAAATTCAATTTATGCAACAAATAAGATAGACAAAAAAAATGTAATAATTTAATTCTATCAATTTTAGCAAACAAGTAAGAACAAACTAAAACATACAATAAATTGCTTAAATTAATTTGCAAAAATAAAAAGGAAAGAGTTAGAGTAGAAGACATTGTAATTTTTATAGTGGTTCTTGTTAATATTATTATGTATTTTATTATTTAGTTGTTGTAAAGTGGTTTGTTTGTTTCAGCCGGTTGCTATTCTTTTTCTCCTTTTTTATTTTCATTATTATTATTGCCTATCAATAGGCTTTTATAGTTCTCATGATGGCCTATAAATAGGCTTGTATATTGCACATTGGATAAAGTGAGAAACCACTCTTGAAATCTGATAGATTGTTTCATGGTATCAGACTCTTTTCTTTGACCCACGTCTTTCTTCACGATCCTTTTTTCTTTTTTTTCTCCACGCTTCTGCACGTTTGTTCATCCTTCATTTTTTTTTTCTCTTTATTCCCAAGTTCTTTGTCATGGCTGGTGAATCCTCTGCGCCCAGAGAGCTTAACTCTCAGATTTTTCTTCTCTCTAATATCAGTAATCTTGTTTCGATTCGTCTCGATGCTTCAAATTTTGTGTTATGGAAATTTCAGTTAACTTCCATTCTCAAGGCTCACAAGCTCTTCGGATTTGTTGATGGATCTAATGCACAGCCTCCTGCTCGTTTGAATTCTCAACCAAATCCGGCTTATGACGACTGGATTGCTAAGGATCATGCACTGATGACTGTGATCAACGCCACTCTTTCTTCTACAGCCCTCGCATACATTGTTGGCTGTGAAACATCTCAGCAAGTGTGGGAGACTTTGGTGAAGCATTATTCTTCAAATACTCGTACAAATGTCGTCAACCTCAAGTCTGATCTGCAATCCATCACTAAGAAGCCTTCTGAATCCATTGCTCAGTATATTCAGAGAATCAAGGAACTCAAAGATAAGTTGGCTAGTGTTTCTGTCGTTATTGATAATGAAGATCTACTCATTTATACTTTGAATGGTCTCTCTGCTGAATATAATACTTTTCGCACTTCAATGCGAACTCGTGCTCAACCGGTTTCTTTTGAAGAACTTCATGTTCTCTTAGTCTCGGAGGAATCTGCAATTGCCAAACAGATCCAGCGTGATGATGCTTTTGCATCTCCTACTGCTCTTTTTGCTAATGCACAGAATCTTAGTCGCAATCAGAATGTTAACCCCAACTTTGGCCGTGGCCGTGGAATTCTTGGTAAGAATAATGGTCGTGGTCGCGGTAAGTCTCCTTTTCCTAGTAATTTTGGTCGTGGTCGTGGCTTCTTTCCCCCTGGATCTGGATCTTCTTCTACTAAAACTCCGGATATTTCATCTAATCGTCCGGTATGTCAGATTTGCCAAAAGCCTGGCCATACTGCTCTTGACTGTTTTAACAGAATGAATTATAGCTTTCAAGGCTGTCATCCTCCTGCTCAATTGGCTGCCATGGTTGCAAATCAAAACTATGCCACTGTTGCCGCTCCTAATAATTCTCCTTGGCTGACAGATTCCGGCTGTAATGCACATATGACTGCTGATTTTAATCAACTCAATGCTGCGTCTGAGTACTCTGGTGAAGAACAAGTTGGTGTTGGTAGTGGTCAAGCCTTACCGATTGCTCATACAGGTTGTGGTGTTCTCCAAACCTCTCAATCTCCTTTAAATCTGACAAATCTTTTACATGTCCCTAATATCTCTTCCAACTTAGTATCTGTTCATCAACTTTGTCTTGATAACAATTGCCTTGTTATTTTTGATTCTGATCTTTTTCTTATCCAGGACAAATTTTCGGGCAAGATCCTCTTCCAAGGACCTAGTGTAAACGGCCTATACCCAATCTCGCCTGCTTCATCTAATTCATCGTCTATCTCACCAAGTACTGTTGCTCATGTTGGAACAAAGCAATCCTCTTCCATCTGGCATAATCGGTTAGGCCATCCAAGCACATCTGTTCTTAATTCTGTTATGCGGTCATTAAGTTTACCTTCGTATTCTTCAACCAATGTTTGTGAACATTGTTTGTATGGAAAATCACATAAGTTGCCTTTTCCTGCTTCCTGCTCTGTTTCCCAGTATCCTTTAGAGTTGATTCATGCTGATGTATGGGGTCCATCCCCTGAAACCTCAATAAATGGCTTCAATTATTATATCTCTTTTGTTGATAACTACTCAAAATATACATGGCTATATCCTATGATCTTTAAATCTGATGTTGTTTCGGTTTTCAAAGTGTTCAAACCTCTTACTGAAAACTTATTCAACTCTAAGATTAAAATTCTAAGAACTGATGGGGGAGGGGAATTTGTTAATCATAGTCTTGGCTCTTTTCTACAAACTCATGGGATTCTCCATCAAAAATCATGTCCCTATACCCCTCAACAAAACGGTGTTGCCGAGCGAAAACATAGACATGTTGTCGAAGTAGCTCTAACCCTTATTTCTCGTGCGTCTATTCCTCTAAAGTTTTGGCCTTTTGCTTTTGCTTCTGCTGTTTTTCTCATAAATCGGCTTCCCTCTCCAAACCTTGGTGGCAAAACTCCCTTTGAGCTACTTTTTCATAAACCCCCCGATTATAGTTATCTCAAAACTTTCGGTTGTGCTTGTTATCCTCTTCTTAAACCTTACCTGTCTCATAAACTTGAGCCTAAATCTACTCAATGTGTCTTTCTTGGTTATCCCTTGGATTATAAAGGATATCTTTGTTACAACATGAGCAATGGTCGTCTATATACCTCTCGACATGTGGTTTTTGATGAAAATCTTTTTCCATTTGCTGTCCAGTCTACATCTTCACCTAATATATCTCCATCACCTTCCTCTTCTCTTGCCTTACCTTTAAACTTGTTATTATCCTCTACACCTTTATCCCATACATCAACACCACAATCGAATGAGTCTATCGGTACTGATTGTGCTCACACCGCTCCTTTGTCTACTTCATCTGATAATGTTGTGAATTCTACCACTAATATTACTGTACCCGCTGAAAATATTGGTTGTGATGATTCTGCTGCTGTTGTTCCTATTAATAATGCTTCTTCTTCTACTACTGATGCTCATATTGAGGCTGCTATTGTTAATATACATCCTATGCAAACTAGAAGTAAGTCTGGGATCTCAAAAAGGAAATTATTTCTTGCCTCTGTTGATAATATTAGTAATGTTGCTTTGGATCAAGAGGAACCTAATTCATTCACTAAAGCTTCTAAATTACATGTTTGGAAACATGCTATGAATGAGGAGTATACTGCCTTAGTTAATCAGAATACTTGGTGTTTAACTACTTTACCCCCTGGAAAAAATGTTATTGGTTGTAAATGGGTATATAGGATAAAGAGGAATCCCGATGGTAGTGTTGCTCGTTATAAGGCTCGTCTTGTAGCCAAAGGGTATCATCAAGAGCATGGCATAGATTATGAGGAGACTTTTAGCCCTGTTGTAAAAAAACCTACTGTTCGAATTATTCTTTCTTTGGCAGCTCAATACAGCTGGACATTAAGGCAGTTGGATGTTAAAAATGCTTTCCTTCATGGGGAGCTTCAGGAAGAAGTATATATGCAGCAACCTCAAGGTTTTGTCGACCCTACAAAGCCTCAATATGTGTGCAAACTTCTTAAATCTTTGTATGGCCTTAAGCAGGCACCCCGAGCTTGGTTCGATTGTTTCACTTCTCATTTGGTTTCTCTTGGTTTTACAGCCTCTTTAGCTGATTCTTCTCTGTTTGTTCGGGCTGTTAATGGTTCTCTTACATATCTTCTATTATATGTTGATGATATCATTGTTACTGGCAGTGATCCTATGTATGTCACTGACTTGATTGCTCAGCTTAAGCTTCGTTTTGACATGACTGATCTGGGTGTTTTACGTTATTTCCTTGGTCTTGAAATATCTGGTGTTAAGGATGGATACTTTGTCAATCAAACCAAGTATACTAGGGACATTCTTAAACGTTTTGGCATGATGAATGCCAAACCTTGCTCAACACCACTTGCTTTACAGTCTTCTTCTGATGTTGGTGAGTTGTGCTCTGAGGATGATATACGAAATTATCGAGCTTTAATTGGTGTGCTACATTATCTGACTTTTAGTCGTCCTGATATTACATTTGCTGTTAGTAAATTATCACAACACATGCATTCCCCTCATATTGGACATTTGGTGGCTGCTAAGCGTATATTGCGGTATCTAAGTGGTACCATTGGTTATGGTTTGCGGTTTAAACGAAGTACTCGTGATTTTTTAAGGTTACAGGCTTTTTCTGATTCAGATTGGGCGGGTGATCCGTCTAATAGACGCTCCACTACAGGTTATGTTATTTTCTTGGGCTGTAATCCGATTTCTTGGGGATCTAAAAAGCAAACGACAGTGTCTCGTAGCTCCACCGAGGCTGAATATCGTGCCCTTGCTTCAACGGCAGCTGAATTGTCTTGGCTTCGACAGATTCTTAAAGATCTCCATGTTTTTAGCTCTCAACCTCCATTACTTTGGTGTGACAATTCTTCGGCTATTCAGTTAGCTCGTAATCCTGTGTTCCATGGTCGCACTAAACATGTGGAAATTGATTTTCATTTTATCAGAGAACGTGTGGTTCGAAAGGATATCGATCTTCGGTATATTTCTTCTATCAACCAGCTTGCAGATTTCTTTACTAAACCTCATACCAGTGAACGACTTCGATGCTTGAGATCCAAACTTCTGCACTCTTGTGCCTCAGTTTGAGGGGGGATGTTAATATTATTATGTATTTTATTATTTAGTTGTTGTAAAGTGGTTTGTTTGTTTCAGCCGGTTGCTATTCTTTTTCTCCTTTTTTATTTTCATTATTATTATTGCCTATCAATAGGCTTTTATAGTTCTCATGATGGCCTATAAATAGGCTTGTATATTGCACATTGGATAAAGTGAGAAACCACTCTTGAAATCTGATAGATTGTTTCAGTTCTGTCAAACTCGACCTACTCCACTCCCCAAGCGCCTCTTGGGAATTTGAATAAAATATTTCCGACTCTTTCCACAGATTAGAGCCCAATCGTTACACCACTGCTCCTTTTACGGGTTCAAGAGCAAACCCAATCCTTTCCACGGGTTAGGATCAAACCGTTACAAAATGTTGGATTTTTTTTAAGAATACAATACAACTCTCACTAAAGTGGATTTACAAGTTTGAGCACTCAACAAATTGATCCTCACAATACAACAACACTCTCTCAAGAATAAGATGAAAAGAAAGAAATTGGGAGTTTGGAGAGAGCAACAATGGAAATTAAGCTTTTTGATCTGGGAGGATTGTAAAAATGTAAAATTATTGGTAAAAAAAAATTGGAGAGGAAGATGATTTATAAAGAGAGGGAAATGGGATAAAAATTGAATTTAATTTGGACCATTGGATTTGTGTTAGAGAAAAATGAAAAGTGGAGATTAAAAGAAATTAAAAGTAAAAAGGAATTTAAAATAATATATATATATATATATATATATATATTATTTAAAACTTAAAACATACTAACGGTAATATTCAAAACTTAAAAATATAATAATAATAATAATAGTAATAATAATAATAATAATAATGAAAATAAGGTTAACCGTAGCAAATCTTTTAAAATATATATATATATAATTATAATTATATTTAAATAACCAAAAAGGCCCTATGTGTCACTCGTCCATTGCTCCACTGTCGCCGTCTGATTGGTCTATGATGCTGACTTAGCCACCACGTCATCGCCACCGGTAATTTTCGTTAAAGCTTGTTTCAGCCATAACTTCTTCGTTTTAGCTCCGATTTGAATGATTCAAGAGGCATTTGAATCATCGTTCCGAGCTCTACGCTATGGGCACATTAAAACACTAAAATTTTCAGTAATTAACAATTAGATTTGTTATCATCAAAACATTGATTAATTAATTAATTAAAATTAATTAATTTAAGATTAAGGGCCAAAAAGGCAACAATCTCCCCTTTTTTTATGATGACAAACCATACAAGAAAAATAACTTGAAATACATGTAAACCATAGCTAGTACATATTTCAAGTGATAATTTTAATAGAAAGTCCAACATATTACCATAAAAATCATTCTTGAACTTCACTCAAAAATAAATTCTCCCCCTAATTAATACAATCAAAATCATAATAAATTTATAACATATTTTTCTTAATTTTTCTCCCCCTTTGAAATCATCAAAAAGAATAATTAAAAAAAGTTTAGAACTACATAAATGATTCCCTTAAAAACATGAACTCAAATTTAGCACAACTCCCCCTAAGAATATTAACACATGTTTTTCATAACTTCCCCTATCAAAATGCCTTCTAAAAGATTTAACAAGTAAACTTATAAAATCAAGAGGCATCACAATGAATAATACCGAGCTCAAGCCTATTTTTGCAAAAACTTTCTTCATTCAAAGGGCTTGGTAAAAATATCCGCTAATTGATTATTAGAGCCTACAAATTTAAGAGTAATATTACCATTTTGCACATGCTCTCTAATAAAGTGATGCCTAATATCAATATGCTTAGTCCTAGAATGATGTATAGGATTTTTAGTCAAATTAATAGCACCAAGTATTATCACAAAATATAGGCACATTATCAAACTTTAATCCAAAATCACAAAGAGTTTGTTTCATCCAAAGAATTTGAGCACAACAACTAGCAACCGCAATATATTTCGCTTCCATAATAGATAAGGCAACCGAATTTTGCTTTTTACTAAACCAAGAAACTAAGGAACTACCAAGAAATTGAAAAGTCTCACTAGTACTCTTACGGTCAAGTAAACTACCCGCAAAATCCGCATCGGAATATCCTACCAAATTAAATTCAATATTTCTAGGATACCATAAGCCTAAATCAATAGTACCAAGCAAATACTTAAAAATTCTTTTAACGACATGCAAATGTGATTCCTTAGGATAAGATTGAAATCTAGCACAAAGACATACACTAAACATAATATCAGGTCTACTAGCGGTTAAATAAAGTAAATATCCAATCATACCTCTATAAGTTTTTATATCCACACACTTACCTTTTTCATCCTTGTCAAGCTTAGTGGATGTGCTCATAGGAGTTTTTGCAATTTTACCTTCATTGAATTTGAACCTTTTGAGCAAATCCCTTGTGTATTTCTCTTGACTTATGAAAATACAATCCTTGAGTTGTTTGATTTGTTGTCCAAGGAAGAAGCTAAGTTCTCCCATCATACTCATCTCAAATTCACTATGCATACACTTAGAAAATTCTTCACACAAAGATAAATTAGTAGAACCAAAAATAATATCATCCACATATATTTGTACTAAAAGCATTTCATTTTCTTTAGTCTTAATAAAAAGAGTAGTATCAATTTTATCCATTTTAAAACCATTCTCAAGAAGAAAATTACTAAGCCTATCATACCAAGCTCTTGGAGCTTGTTTTAAACCATAAAGAGCCTTTTTCAACTTGAAGACATGATTAGGAAAATCAAAACTTTCAAAGCCCCGAGGTTGTTCTACATAAAATTCCTCCATGATATAACCATTTAAAAAGGCACTTTTCACATCCATTTGATACAAAATGAAATTTTTATAAGAAGAAAAAGCAAGCAACATTCCAATAGCTTCTAATCTAGCAACGGGTGCAAAAGTTTCTTCATAATCTATTCCATCCTTTTGACAATAACCTTGAGCTGCAAGTCTAGCTTTATTTCTAATAATATTTCCATTTTCATCCATTTTATTTCTAAAAACCCATTTAGTTCCAATTATAGAAGCATTAGAGGGCCTAGGGACTAACTCCCAAACTTTATTCCTTTCAAATTGATTTAATTCTTCTTGCATAGCTAAAATCCAAAATTAATCATTTTCGGTATCTTTAAAACTTTTTGGTTCAATTTGAGAAACAAAAGCAAGATTATTAAACATATTAAGAGAGGAACGAGTTTTCACACCTTGTTTGGGATCACCAAGAATTAATTTCTTGGGGGTGGGAAGGAGCACACCTCCACTCTTTAGGCATGGATGAAGAACCAACTTCGTTCTTTTCGATTAAGCTCACCTCTTGCTTACTTGAAACAATTTCCTTGCCTTTGTCACTAACAATTAAATCTCCAAAATTTCCTTCTAAAACATCACTACAAATAGGCTCATTAGAATTAACATTGCAAGATTCATCAAATACTACATGCATAGATTCCTCAACTACTAAAGTTCTTTTATTGAAAACTCTATAAGCTTTACTAGTGGAGGAATAGCCAAGGAAAATACCAACATCCGTCTTAGAATCAAATTTTCCAAGTTTTTCTTTGTTATTCAAAATAAAACATTTGCAACCAAAAACTTTGAAATGCCCAATATTTGGAATTTTGTTATGCCAAAGTTCATAAGGAGTTTTATCCAAAGAAGGTCTAATTAAAACTCTATTTAAGACATAACAAGCGGTGTTAACGGCTTCGCCCAAAAGTATGTAGGTAAACCATACTCATACAACATTGATCTAGCAAATTCTTGCAAAGTATGATTTTTCCTTTCAACTACACCGTTTTGTTGAGGAGTTCTTGGAGCAGAGAAATTATGAGAAAAACCATTTTCTTCCCAAAAAGTTTCAAAAGCATTGCTATCAAATTCTCCTCCATGATCACTCCTAATTTTAGAAATCAAAAATCCTTTTTCATTTTGAACTCTTTTTGCAAAACTAGAAAAACTTTTCAAAGCATGATCCTTATGTTTTAGCATCAAAATCCAAGTAAATCTTGAAAAATCATCAACTATCACAAAGGCATAATAGTTCCCTCCAAAACTAGCAATTCTAGAATGGCCAAATAAGTCCATGTGTAATAGTTGAAGGGGTCTAGTTGTAAAGATCACACTTTTAGATTTGAAAGAGGACTTAGTTTGGTTACCCATTTGACAAGCATCACAAACTTTGTCTTTTTCAAATTTAAATTTGGGAAGACCTCTAACCAAAGAATTCTTGGAAATATTTGAAGTTAAGTGCATGCTAGCATGTCCTAGTCTTCTATGCCATAACAAAGAATCATCATGCATAGCCGATAAAGATTTATCATTAATAGGACAATCATTCAAATCAATAGTATAAACATTTTCATCACTATTTCCAACAAATATAACTTTTCTATCACTAGCATTTTCAATTATACAATTCTTTTTATCAAACACAACTCTAAAGCCTCTATCACACAATTGACTAATACTAAGTAGATCATGCTTCAAACCATCAACCAAAAGTACATTTTCAATTAAAATAGAGGATTCATTACCTATACTACCCTTACCAATTATTTTACCTTTCTTGTTGTCACCAAAAGTTACAAGACCTCCATCCTTTTTGGAGAGAGAGACAAACTTGGATGAGTCTCCTGTCATGTGCCTCGAGCAACCACTATCCAAGTACCACTTGTTTTTCTTGGAGACTTTCAAACAAACCTACAAACACAAATGTTCAAGTTTGATTCTTTGGTACCCACACTTGTTTGGGTCCTAGATGGTTAGCATTGACAGACTTAGGAATCCATTTCATTTTTGCATAGACATTCAAGGCATTGGATTTAGACAAGTAACAAGAATAAGTTTTATGTCCATACTTACAACATGAGAAACAAACAACATTATGCAAAGATTTATCTCTTACAACAAATTTATGCACTCTACTTTTCTTGGAGAAATTATTCCTTGGAGCATTGTGAAACTTTGCCCTTTGAGAAAAAATTCTTCTTGGAGAAGTAGTATAAGCATATTTCAATTTAAAGCACTTAGGTCTAATATGACCTTCAACACCACAATAATGAAATGTAGGAACATAGTTAGATTTAGCATGCTTAGACACAACCTTAGGCATATTATGAAATGCTTTAACAAAGATAGTTTTAGAACTTGAAGGAGTAGAACATTCATCAATATAGCCTAAACCTCTTTTATCACCAATAAAAGGCTTGCCTACTTCAGTTATCTTGTCTAATCTTTGAGCACCTATGGTCAACTTTTTAATAGATTCTTTAGCCTTATCAACTTCTTGCAAAACACTAAATTCCATTTCTTTGAGTAATTTAATCAAACTATCTTTTTCACAACTATCATGATCAAGAAATTTAACTTTGTCAAGCAAGACATTTTTCTCATCACAATCAAAAGCATGCTTGTCACAAAAGATATTCATTTCATCAATATGCATAACATCATGCTCATTCTCTTTTAAGCAAGCAATTTCTTCAAGTAAAGACTTTTTTTACTAGATAAAACATTGTATTTCTTTTTAAGCACAACATACTTAGAACTAAGCTTTTCTAAATCATTTTGCATATTTTCAAAAGCTTCAAATAACTCATCATAAGAAAGGGGTTCTAGAGTTACCTCATCATCTTGTTCATCCTCTTTGTCACTATGAGCCATGAAGCAAAAGTTAGCCACTTCTTCATTATCACTCTCACTTTCGCTTTCATCGCTATCATCCCAAGTAGCTTTCATTGCTTTCTTCTTGGATTTCTTGGATGATTTGAGAAGAGGACAATCGGTTCTAATGTGACCCAGTTTCTTGCATTCATAGTATATTACCTCATCCTTTTGCTCTTTTCACCTTTTGACTCTTTTTGATTGGAGATATGCTTCTTGAATTGTTTCTTTCTCTTGATGAAGTTCTTATAATTACATGAAAGATAGGCAACGTCTTCTTCATCAAGAGCATCCTCATCTTCAGAGTCAACTTCCAAGAAGATGGTCTTTAAGGCTATACTCTTCTCTTTCTTTTTCTTCTCATCCTCCATGTTTTTCTTGATCTTTATCTCATGTGTCAACAAGGAACCCATGAATTCATCAATGGAGAGAGATTTGAGATCCTTTGCCTCTTGAATGGCGGTGACTTTAGGCTCCCATTGTTTAGGTAAAGACCACAATAGCTTCTTTACCTTCTCAAGATTTGAGTACATTTTCCCAAGTCCTTCTAAAGCATTGACAATGTTAATAAATCTAATAAACATATCAAGAATAGCTTCATTTTCATCAATTTTAAACATTTCATATTGATGAACTAACATGTCAATCTTTGTTTCTTTTACTTGACTAGTTCCTTCATGAGTAATTTCTAATTTATCCCATATCTCTTTAGCGGTTTTGCAAATATACACTCTATTATACTCAATTTCATTCAAAGCACAAAATAAGCAATTAATAGCTTTGGCATTTAAATAGCATGCTTTCTTTTCATTTATTGACCATTATTCCTTAGGTTTTATAGTGCTAACACCATCAACATCTTTTGTTGGAATTTTAAAACCTTCCTCAACAATATTCCATAAATCATAATCAATAGAAAGCAAGAAAAATCTCATTCTATTTTTCCAATAACTATAATTAGTACCATTAAAGAAATGAGGCTTTGTAATAGATTGACTATCGGTAAATGGGATGAAACCTAAGGTTGCCATAGCTAAAAAACAATTAAGTTTATCAAGAAAAAATATTTCAAGATGAGCAACCCGCTCTGATACCAATTGTTGGATCGGTATGGGAACCCTAGAGGGGGGGGGGGGGTGAATAGGGTTTAATTAAACTTTTTCCTAAATTGACCCAATTAAACTAATTAATACACTTTTTTTATAAACAATAAGAAAAATTCAATTTATGCAACAAATAAGATAGACAAAAAATGTAATAATTTAATTCTATCAATTTTAGCAAACAAGTAAGAACAAACTAAAACATGCAATAAATTGCTTAAATTAATTTGCAAAAATAAAAAGTGAATTTCTCAATGTATTGACCCCTTGTTACTTTTAGCTAATGAATGAAAAAAATGCCTTTTGCCATACATTTTCTAAGTTTCTTGCTATGTGAGTCATAATAATAAGCAAAACACCACAGTTTGATGCTAATTTTAAGCAAGACAACAATAACAAAACAATGATAATAACGTATTAGGCAGAATAGAAGTAGTTCAAAAATGAGCCTTTTGCAATGAAATAAGATAAATTTTATTCCAATCAGGCAAGATTAGTACATCTCTTCCTAAAAACTGCTAACAACGAGAAACTCAAATGTCGTCTTTAAATAAAAATCTGAATAAACAACAAAAACTTGGGAGGTAGTCTAGTGCTCTATTGAGAGAGGAGTCTCCAGATTCTCCGTGCTAAGGGATGCTCGGCCTCGACCTTGGCCACTGTCCGAGCAGGGATCTGTTTGGGCCTTCCTTTCAGTGTCCTTGAGCGTTGTGAAGTAACATTCCTTGGACGTTTTTTGTTCGTCGCACACCATTCCTACACCCTTTTCTGTTGGAAATTTCAAGACCTGTTGATAGGTTGATGCAACTGCTCTGAGTTCATGCAAGGCTGGTCTTCCTAATATGGCATTATACGCCGAGATGCAATCTACCAACAAGAAGTTAATCATCTTCGTAACCGACTACTGCCCTTCCCCAAAGGTTACTGGTAGCTCGATGCTTCCTTCTGGACTCACCTTTTCTCCCCCGAACCCAACCAATGGTGTGAGGCTCGGTTTCAAACGGTTCCTCCCTAACTTCATGGCCTCGAACGCTACTGTAGAAAGAACATCAGCGGAGCTCCCTCCATCGACTAGGATTCGGTGAACCCTTGCATTAGCAATAGTTAGGGTTACCACCAACGCATCATTGTGTGGATGATGGATTCCTACAGCCTCACTTTCTGTGAACTCCAAGCTAAACACACTTTTATCAAATTGAAGTGAGTACATACCTTGGTACCTTGGCTCTAGATGAGCCTCGTGGGATTCCGCTTTGCTCTTCCTTTTCCTTACCACTATCCTACAAGTTGAAAGAAATTTAAAAATGTCCATTAAATTCGGGAAGGTACTTCCAGATCTTTCCAAGCTAGAACCTCTAGATGGTTCTAACTACCGTCGTTGGTCTAAAGAACTTCGAACAACTAGAGGTCGACTACATTCTCACCACCGATTATGCGGAGAAATCAAAAGCAGCACCTGCCACTAATCTGGAAAAGTCTAAGGAGGTTCAACCCAATCCACACAGTTCTAAGGAGGTTCTAACAGTTCCTCAAAAATCAAAGGGCGATGTTGACATTGATCCGGAAAAATTCTAGAAAGACAACAAGATCGTTCTTGGTCATCTCTCAACCACATGAACGACTCACTGTTTGACTTGTTCGTTGTTCACAAGTCATCTAAGGTTATCTGGGACACTCTGGAGTCCATATATGGCGGCGATGATGCAGGCAGAAAGAAATACGTGGTCGGTAAGTGGTTGCAATTCCAAATGGTGGATGACAAACCAGTGATGGGCCAGGTCCATTAAGTACGAGAATCTGGTGGCAAACATTCTGATGTGCAAATTGCTTACCGCAAGTGTACGGGTCAAGTAATAATATAGTGATTTTGCAATCGAATGTCGTCCTCTAGATTGGTGTCTAGCCAAATTTTAATTATCAAAAATACTCTTGGCCAATTTTATTTAGGGAAACAAAATGAATGAGAATATGAATTTATCAAATATAAAACTAAAGTAAAAAGTGACAATCAAATGGGAAAAATTGGTCTTAGGGATTTGATTTCACCAATTGGAGTTATGGATTAATAAACGAATTAATAAATACTATGATTCATAAATCTTGGCATAAAAATCACACATATCTCTCCCGAGCATACATGATTCTCCCATATGCAACTGAACCCGATATCCCTATCTAAATCCAATAAACATACAAGGCAATAAGGCTAACCTTTATAACAATTTCTAGAATTAACCTTAATCTCCCGATTTTTAGCTAAATTCTAGTTATGCATACGGAATACTAATTTAAATCCTCTCTCCCGAGTTAGATTCAAATATAAACATCAATCAATTTATGGCCAGTAAATCGAAAGCATTAAGGAATCAACATATGCATAAATGAACTCAATAGTATAAAAACAATAAATCAATCCATAACGTGCCCAACGGCTACATCAATCCCTAAGAATTAAACTTAGCTACACATAATCCTCGTTACAATATAAACTAAGTCTAAATAAGCCATAAAAAGTGTCTAAAGTAAGGGAAAAGAGAAATAGACTCGTTATAGGTCGAGACCGAACGTCCCCGTCACGATCCCCACGAGCAATGGGTTGATTTCCAACTAGTCCCCTTTGCTTCAGCTCAATTCTGTCCTCTTTTTGCTCTAAAGTCGGCTCCAAAAGTCCCCAAATCGAAAGTCTTCAAAACCTAGCCGAAACTAAACTTATATAGCAGATTTTCGTCGTAGCGTCGAGACGCTATTAAGACAGCGTCTCGACGCTGCCCCTTTTACGCGCGTGTCTGAAAAGGAAACGCGATAGTGTCGGGACGCTTCCTATCACAGTGTCGAGACGCTGTGAGTCTGCCGCATCTTCTCATTAAGGAAACGTAGCGTCTCGACGCTCCAAGAGTGGCGTCTCGACGCTAATGGGCAGAATGCCCTCTATTGGCTCCTTGTTACTTGAATCTTTTCGGTTCTTTGGCATCTTTTCATGTCCCGAACACCCGATTAATTCTTATTCCACGTTTTAACTCAAATCAACGCTTTCCTACAAAATAAACAATTAAGCACAATAAAATGGCCCAAACATCATAAAAGACTAGCTAAATTAAATAAGTAAAAGTAGCTAGCTATGCTCGCTATCAAATACCCCCAAACTTAAGCTTTTGCTAGTCCTCGAGCAAACTACAAATCAAACATACAATGGAAGAATGGATGCAGCAATCATTACTCAATCCTCAAGGCTCAAAAGTCAATAGTCAAGCAAGCAAGAATCATGCACACAAGGACCAATGAGGGAGACAAATTAAAATTTTTCCAAAATTAACTTGCACAAGCGAGATCTAACTCAACAAGATCAGACTCTACTAGCCCGGGATTGGATTATTAAACTCTCAGCTCATCTTCCCTCTACACTGACACTAAGGTTTCACTAATGAGTTAATGGAACAAATTAGTTTGTTATCCTCCATACTTAGGTGCTTATAATTCAATTAAATTAAGCATGTATATGTGGCACTGGCTTTCACACACCCATTGCAGGGACCCTTAACCTGAGTTTTCTCTGGTTGGCCTAACTGATCACAACATGGGTAGCTCTTTTTGCCTTAATCTTTATTAAACATTGCAAACTGTGCACAGGCCATGGCATAATAATTATTTTTTTTCAACGGTAACAACAAGAATGATTTTTCTTTATGAGCATAAATAGCAAATATTCTTTTGTTTTCTCCTAAGAAAGATCAAACATGCTAATTTGCAAAAAATTGACTCTTTAGCTCTACCCTACACCTACCGAGGTGACAACAAGCATATGAACCCAATAATTCGCTCCTAAGCATTCAAATCCAAATCTAGCCAAGATAAATACTCTACTCATGCAAGCCATCTCCTAGAAAATTTTTAAAAAGTCTCCCTTTTTGGGCACTCATGCTTACAACTCATCACAAGCTTGAAAATTGACAAAAAAAACCTATCCTAGGACATCATAATCATGCAAAAGTAGCATCCAGAAAACAACCATATGCATAATTCAAAGAAAGCTCAAAACTATAGCCCAAACTCAGATGCTCAAGGGCTCCACAAACATGCTAATCCACCCCCAAACTTAAAATATGCATTGTTCTCAATGTATAACGAAAATAAAGCATAAACAAGCATGAGAACAATAAACGAATGAAAGGAGTGAAGAATACTGCCCCGGAATGATGATGGCTTCTTGACTGAATGCTTGGACTCTTGAAAGCTTGAAAGCAAAGGAGAGAAAGAAAACAAGAGCTACAAAACAGACACAAACAATAAATAAAACTCAAAATAAAGAAATAACTAACTCACTTGGGTTGCCTCCCATAAGCGCTTGTTTAACGTCTTTAGCTCGACGTGTTGACCAACTATGCAACAGGGTGGTCTCCCGTCAGATTTTCCATCACTGGTGCTCTTCCTAGCACCTCTCCTGTAGCCCACCAACATGGTATCTGAGGTGTTCTTGGGGTCCTCAAAAGCTTTTAAAACCTCTTTCTCCTGTTGAACTCTGATGATTAGCTCCCTGCGCTCAATATCAATTATAACTCTCCCTGTAGCAAGGAACGGTCTCCCTAATATAATAGGCATAGCAGGATTCTCTTTAATATATAGCATAAAGAAATCAACAGGAAGGAAAAATCTACCTACTTTAATCAGAATATTCTCAACAATCCCATATGGACTAACCACAGACTGGTCAGCCAACTGAAGTCTAACAGAAGTAGATTTTATGTCTCCTATGTTAAGCTTTTTGCACAGAGATAATGGAATAATATTTATGCTGGCCCCTAGATCACATAGTGCTCTACAAGAATAAGTACCAAAATTACAAGGAATAGTAAAACTCCCTGGGTCAGACAATTTCTCTGGTACTCCCTGTTGGACACGAGCACTGCACGTTGATGCTAAATATACAGTCTCCAACCGCTTTTCCTTTTTCTTCTTGTTGAGCCATTCCTTCATGAATTTTCTGTAGTGAGGCATTGATAGCGAGCATAGCTAGCTATCTTTAATTATTTAATTTAGCTAGTCTTTTATGATTTTTGGGCCATTTTATTGTGCTTTAATGTTTATTTTGTAGGAAATGGTTGATTGGAGCTATAGCGCAATATTGGAGTTAATCGGGTGCTCGGGACGCGAAAAGATGCAAAGGAAGGAAAAAGAATCAAAATGGAAAAAAGTCAAAATTCGGTCAAAAGGTGACTAGCGTCGAGACGCTAGCCCTTAGGCGTCTCGACGCTAGCATTCTATATCAGAACAGGCGCGTAAAGGTCACAGCGTCGAGACGCTGCGACCTTAGCATCTCGACGATGTATAATTTCCTTTCCTGAAACGCGCGTTTTGAAGGCAGCGTCTCGACGCTACGACGAAAAAACAGAATAAAGGCTTATTTTCGGCTAGGTTTTGGGGGACTTCGATTTGGGACCTTTGGGAGCCGTAAACAGGGCAGAACAGAGCACTTGGAGGCTAAAAACAAAGGGAGAGATTTGGAAATCAACCCATTGTTCGTGGGGATCGTGACGGGGACGTCGGACTCGGCCTACATTGAGTTTTCTTTTCCCTTTCCTTTCTTTAGTTAGATTTATGGCTTTCACATGTTTAGTTGAGCTTGTATTTACATTCATGAGTAGCTAAACTTGTAGCTTAGGGATTGATGTAGTTGATTAATTTTATGGATTGATTTATGGTTTAAGTTGTGCAATGTTATTATGTTTGTAATCTTGATTTAATGCTTTCAATTAATTGGCCATTAGTTGAATGATTTAAGTTTCGAATCTAGCTCGGGAGAGGGGATTTGATTTAGTCTTACTCAAGATTGCATGAATAAAGTTTATTTTCTAATTCGTGACGGTTTTAGATTATCTTTAGAATTGGTTAAAAGATCTCATTGCCTTGCATGATTAATAAACTTAGATAGGGATATCAAGTTGGTTAATTTGCATGAGAATCAATTATACTCGGGAGAGGTAGTTGTGATTAAACGGTCTTTGGCTCATAATTCCATTGTGCATAATAACTTATTCCTTAAAATCAAACCTAAACTAAATCGGCAAAATCAATTCCCTAAGTAGTTTTCCCAATTGAATTCCCATTCTTTTTACTTGCTTTGATTTGGTTTTTATTATCATCTATTCATCACTTTTTAATCCCTAAATAAAATTGAGCGAGATTATTCACAATACTTTATTTGCTTAAAAATCCAATCCAGAGGACGACACTCGTATTTACGAACACTTTATTATTACTTGACCCGTGCGCTTGCGGTTAGGAAAAGTCCACATCAGGCATCTGCTCCAAGGCTTCTGAAAAAGGAATATTAACATGCAAACCCATAAAAGCATCTAAAAATTTTTTAAACTTAACTTTAGAATTTTTCTTTTTCTTTGATTTAGGAACTAAAACAGTAGGAGAAGGGATAGAAGGCTTAGGATTAAGCTTTTCAGCTTCGTTTGAGGTGGTGCCTTCTTCAACTCCTCCTGTGAGTTCCTCTGGTTCAGTAGTCTCATCCTCCTCAGCTAATTGAATCTCTTCCTCGTGATGCACAGACACGGCCTTGCAGAACTCCAATGAAGATTTCTCCTGTTCAACTGGGGCTTTACGTTTATTCATAGAGTTGACAACACTTACCAGTTGTCCCAGCTGAGTCTCTATATTCTTGATTGCTGCAGAATGACCATTGACAGTAGTGTTTATTGCAATCACGACCTCCTCAAGCTTATTTGACCTGTTACTTGATTCTGCAATAAAAGCTCCAACAAGGTCTTCTAAAGATTTCTTATTTTCTTGACTTTGAGGAGTGAAGCCAGGAGGATTCAAAACATTCTTATTATTAGCATAGGAAAAATTCTCATGATTTCTATTGCTAGGGTGATAATGTGTAGGTGTGGAATTATTATTATACCCCCTAGAATTATAATTTGAAACATACTGAACCTGCTCGAGATTTTCCCCCTGAGTCTGGGATGTAAGGGCAACTGCAGACTCAATTGATTGAGCATTCCCTGAACCTGAAAACTTTAAAAATGCATTAGCCAAGGAAGACATCTGAGCCTGAAGTGCACTTACGCTGTCAACTTCGAACACTCCAGCAACAATCTTTTTGGGTCCTGACCGCTCAGATGGCCACTGATAGCTGTTGGTGGCCATATCCTCTAACAAAGTCCTAGCACTCTCAACAGTCTTGGACAACAGAGTCCCACCTGCAGCTGCATCAACAATAGTTTTCGTGCTAGGAGTTAAACCATTATAAAATAACTGAACCTGGAGCCAGTCAGGGTATCCGTGCTGAGGGCACTTCTTTAGCAGCTCTTTAAATCTCTCCCAAGCCTCGAACAGCTGCTCATCGAATTGTTGCTGGAATGTCCCAATTTCGGTCGTCAGCTTGACCGTCTTGGCAGGAGGAAAGAACTTCTTTAAGAATGCCTGGACCAAAGCATCCCAAGTGGTAATGCTCCCAGGTGGAATAGATTGTAACCAGTCCCTCGCTTTGTCCTGCAACGAAAAAGGGAATAAACGTAAGCGAATGGCATCTTCAGAAACACCATTTAACTTTACCGTCCCACAGATGTCTAGGAAGGATTTCAGATGAGAATTTGGATCCTCCATGGGTGATCCTCTGTAAGCGCAATCTCGAGCCATCTGAATGAGACCTGTTTTCAACTCAAAATTATTAGCATTAATTGGGGCATAGACAATCCCCGATTGTTGCTCGTGAAAGATCGGCTGAAAATAGTCCCTGATGGGCTTAGGTTCTTCAGGATTAGGATTGGCCATTTGGATGTTTTCTTGATTTTCCCTTCGAAGTCTATTGAAGGTTCTTTCGATCTCTGGATCTAAGGGAACTAAGGCCAATTCCCTAACCTTTCGCATATACCGACTACACTAACCTAAAAAGGCAAAGAAAAGGAAATAAAACAAATTAGGAAAGAAACAAGAAAAGGAAAATAACTAAATCTAAATAAGGAAAGTATAATCTATAAAAGGAAGAAAATAAACTAATATGGAATGCAAAAATAGATAAGACAAAACAAATAAGGAAACTAACAAATAAGGAAAAACTAATCTAAAAAGGAAAAACTAAAAATCTATCAATGGAAAATTCAAACAAATATGGAAAAATCTAAATATGGAAAAATTTAAGAATGGAAAAGAAAAACAATAAAGGAAAAATGCAATCTACCTAAAAACAAAAATAATCAAAAATAGCAACAAAGTAGAATACACCCTAAACTAAGACCGGACAATTTTTCTTCGATATTAAAATTGACTAAATATGCCAATCCCCGGCAACGGCGCCAAAAACTTGATGTGCAAATTGCTTACCGCAAGTGTACGGGTCAAGTAATAATATAGTGATTTTGCAATCGAATGTCGTCCTCTAGATTGGTGTCTAGCCAAATTTTAATTATCAAAAATACTCTTGGCCAATTTTATTTAGGGAAACAAAATGAATGAGAATATGAATTTATCAAATATAAAACTAAAGTAAAAAGTGACAATCAAATGGGAAAAATTGGTCTTAGGGATTTGATTTCACCAATTGGAGTTATGGATTAATAAACGAATTAATAAATACTATGATTCATAAATCTTGGCATAAAAATCACACATATCTCTCCCGAGCATACATGATTCTCCCATATGCAACTGAACCCGATATCCCTATCTAAATCCAATAAACATACAAGGCAATAAGGCTAACCTTTATAACAATTTCTAGAATTAACCTTAATCTCCCGATTTTTAGCTAAATTCTAGTTATGCATACGGAATACTAATTTAAATCCTCTCTCCCGAGTTAGATTCAAATATAAACATCAATCAATTTATGGCCAGTAAATCGAAAGCATTAAGGAATCAACATATGCATAAATGAACTCAATAGTATAAAAACAATAAATCAATCCATAACGTGCCCAACGGCTACATCAATCCCTAAGAATTAAACTTAGCTACACATAATCCTCGTTACAATATAAACTAAGTCTAAATAAGCCATAAAAAGTGTCTAAAGTAAGGGAAAAGAGAAATAGACTCGTTGTAGGTCGAGACCGAACGTCCCCGTCACGATCCCCACGAGCAATGGGTTGATTTCCAACTAGTCCCCTTTGCTTCAGCTCAATTCTGTCCTCTTTTTGCTCTAAAGTCGGCTCCAAAAGTCCCCAAATCGAAAGTCTTCAAAACCTAGCCGAAACTAAACTTATATAGCAGATTTTCGTCGTAGCGTCGAGACGCTATTAAGACAGCGTCTCGACGCTGCCCCTTTTACGCGCGTGTCTGAAAAGGAAACGCGATAGCGTCGGGACGCTTCCTATCACAGCGTCGAGACGTTGTGAGTCTGCCGCATCTTCTCATTAAGGAAACGTAGCGTCGAGACGCTCCAAGAGTGGCGTCTCGACGCTAATGGGCAAAATGCCCTCTCTTGGCTCCTTGTTACTTGAATCTTTTCGGTTCTTTGGCATCTTTTCATGTCCCGAACACCCGATTAATTCTTATTCCACGTTTTAACTCAAATCAACGCTTTCCTACAAAATAAACAATTAAGCACAATAAAATGGCCCAAACATCATAAAAGACTAGCTAAATTAAATAAGTAAAAGTAGCTAGCTATGCTCGCTGTCACATTCTGACCGAGGGTATGAAGATATGTGACATTCTTCAGGCAAATGTCCTGCTCGAAAAATTTCCTTCTTCATGGAGCGACTATCACAACCATTTAAAGCACAAGAAGAATGACCATCCGATAGAGGAGGTGAATACAGTGATAAGTCTCTGAAGGAGTTTTGTGAATCAAATGGGATTATCCATGAGAGTACTACACCATATTCTCCTCAACAAAATGGCATAGCGAGACGTAAAAATAGATCATTAAAGGAAATGATGTATATTATGTTATTATGTTATGGATTTGATAGCAAGCATAGCTAGCTATCTTTACTTATTAAATTTAGCTAGTCTTTGATGATTATTCGCCATTTTATTGCACTTAATTTTTTATTTTGTAGGAAAGCGTTGATTAGAGTTAAAATGTGGAATAAGAGTTAATCGGGTGTTCGGAACGTGAAAAGATGCCAAAGAACCGAAAAGATTCAAGTAACAAGGAGCCAAGAGAGGGCATTCTTCCCATTAGCGTCGAGACGCCACTCTTGGAGCGTCTCGACGCTACGTTTCCTTAATGAGAATACGCGGCAGACTCACAGCGTCTCGACGTTGTGATAGGAAGCGTCCCGACGCTACCGCATTTCCTTTTCAGACACGCGCGTACAAGAGGCAGCGTCTCGACGCTGTCTTAATAGCGTCTCGACGCTACGACGAAAATCTGCTATATAAGTTTATTTTCGGCTAGGTTTTTGGGGACTTCGATTTGGGACTTCTTGGAGCCGAAAAACAGGACAGAATAGAGGCTATTGAGGCTGAAACAAAGGGAGCGAGGTGGAAATCAACCCATTGTTCGTCGGGATCGTGATGGGGACGTTCGGTCTTGGCCTACAACGAGTCTATTTCTCTTTTCCCTTCCTTTAGTTAGTTTTGATGGCTGTTTTAGACTCTCGCTATATTGTAACGTTGTGTATGAGTAGCTAGGCTTTAATTCTTAGGGATTGATGTAGCCGTTGGGCACGTTATGGATTGATTTACTGTTTTTATGCTATTGATTTCATTTAAGCATATGTTGTATCCTTAATGCTTTCGATTTACTGGCCATAAATTGATTGATGTTTATATTTGAATCTAACTCGGGAGAGAGGATTTAAATTAGTATTCCGTATGCATAACTAGAATTTAGCTAAAAATCGGGAGATTAAGGTTAATTCTAGAAATTTTTATAAAGATTAGCCTTATTGCCTTGTATGTTTATTGGATTTAGATAGGGATATCTGGTTCAATTGCATATGGGAGAATCATGTATGCTCGGGAGAGATATGTGTGATTTTTGTTGCCAAGATTTATGAATCATAGTATTTGTAAATTCGTTTATTAATCCATAATTCCAATTGGTGAAATCAAATCCCTAAGACCAATTCTTCCCATTAGATTGTCACTTTTTGCTTTAGTTTTGCGTTTGATTTAATTATATTCTCATCCAATTTGATTCCTTTAATAAAATTGGCCAAGAGTATTTTCGGTAATTAAAATTGGCTAGACACCAATCCAGAGGACGACATTCGATTGCAAAATCACTATATTATAACTTGACCCGTACACTTGCGGTAAGCAAATTGCACATCAAGTTTTTGGTGCCGTTGCCAGGGATTGGCATATTTAGTCAATTTTAATATCGTAGAAAAATTGTCCGGTCTTAGTTTAGGGTGTATTTTATTTCTATTGTTATTTTTTGTTATTTTTGTTTTTAGGTAGTTTGCATATTTTTTTCTTTTGTTGATTGATTTCCATATTTAGATTTTCTTTTCCATATTTGCTTGATTTTTTCATTGTTAGACTTTTTTAGTTTTTCCCTTTTTAGAGTAGTTTTTCCTTAATTGTTAGTGTCCTTATTTGATTTTTGCCATATTTGTTTTTGCATTCCTTATTTGTTATTTTTTTCTTTCTTTTATAGATTATATTTTCCTTATTTAGATTCACTACTTTCCTGTTCTTGTTTCTTTCCTAATTTATTTTCGTTCCGTTTTCTTTTATTGTTCTTAGGTTAGGTTAGATTGTGCATGCGAAAGATTAGGGAATTGGCCTTAGTTCCCTTAGATCCAGAGATCGAAAGAACTTTCAATAGACTTCGAAGGGAAAATCAAGAAAACATCCAAATGGCCAATCCCAATCCTGAAGAACCTAAGCCCATCAGGGACTATTTTCAGCCGATCTTTCAAGAGCAACAGTCGGGGATTGTCTATGCCCCAATTAATGCTAATAATTTTGAGTTGAAAACAGGTCTCATTCAGATGGCTCGAGACTGTGCCTACAGGGGATCGCCCATGGAGGATCCAAATTCTCATCTGAAATCCTTCCTAGACATCTGTGTGATGGTAAAGTTAAATGGTGTTTCTGAAGATGCCATTCGGTTACGTTTATTTCCTTTTTCGTAGCAGGACAAAGCGAGGGACTGGTTACAATCTATTCCACCTGGGAGCATTACCACTTGGGATGCTTTGGTCCAGACATTCTTAAAGAAGTTCTTTCTTCCTGCCAAGACGGTCAAGCTGAGGACCGAAATTGGGACATTCCAGCAACAATTCGATGAGCAGCTGTTCGAGACTTGGGAGAGATTTAAAGAGCTGCTAAGGAAGTGCCCTCAGCACGGATACCCTGATTGGCTCCAGGTTCAGTTATTTTATAATTGTTTAACTCCTAGCACAAAAACTATTGTTGATGCAGTTGCAGGTGGGACTCTGTTGTCCAAGACTGTTGAGAGTGCTAGGACTTTGTTAGAGGATATGGCCACCAACAGCTATCAGTGGCCATCTGAGCGGTCAGGACCCAAAAAGATTGTTGCTGGAGTGTTCGAAGTTGACAACGTAAGTGCACTTCAGGCTCAGATGTCTTCCTTGGCTAATGCATTTTTAAAGTTTTCAGGTTTAGGGAATGCTCAATCAATTGAGTCTGCAGCTGCCCTTGCATCCCAGACTCAGGGGGAAAATCTCGAGCAGGTTCAGTATGTTTCAAATTATAATTCTAGGGGGTATAATAATAATTTCGCACCTACACATTATCACCCTAGCAATAGAAATCATGAGAATTTTTCCTATGCTAATAATAAGAATGTTTTGAATCCTCCTGGCTTCACTCCTCAAAGTCAAGAAAATAAGAAATCTTTAGAAGACCTTGTTGGAGCTTTTATTGCAGAATCAAGTAACAGGTCAAATAAGCTTGAGGAGGCCGTGATTGCAATAAACACTACTGTCAATGGTCATTCTGCAGCAATCAAGAATATAGAGACTCAGCTGGGACAACTGGTAAGTGTTGTCAACTCTATGAATAAAGGTAAAGCCCCAGTTGAACAGGAGAAATCTTCTTTAGAGTACAGCAAGGCCGTATCTGTGCATTATGAGGTGGAAACTACATCAGCTGTGAAAAAGGGAGACTACTGAACCAGAGGAACTCACAGGAGAAGTTGAAGAAGGCACCACTTCAAACGAAGTTGAAAAGCTTAATCCTGAGCCTTCTATTCCTTCTCCTACTGTTTTAGTTCCTAAATCAAAGAAAAAGAAAAATTCTAAAGTTAAGTTTGACAAGTTTTTAGATGTTTTTATGGGTTTGCATGTTAATATTCCTTTTTCAGATGCCTTGGAGCAGATGCCTCACTACAGAAAATTCATGAAGGAATGACTCAACAAGAAGAAAAAGGAAAAGCAGTTGGAGACTGTATATCTTGCATCGACGTGCAGTGCTCGTGTCCAACAGGGAGTACCAGAGAAATTGTCTGACCCAGGGAGTTTTACCATTCCTTGTAATTTTGGTACTTTTTCATGTAGAGCACTATGTGATATGGGGGCTAGCATAAATATAATTCCTTTATCATTATGTAAAAAGCTTAACATAGGAGACATAAAATCTACTTCTGTTAGACTTCAGTTGGCTGACCAGTCTGTGGTTAGTCCATATGGGATTGTTGAGAATATTCTGATTAAAGTATGTAGATTTTTCCTTCCTGTTGATTTCTTTGTGCTAGATATTAAAGAGAATCCTGCTATGCCCATCATATTAGGGAGACCATTCCTTGCTACAGGGAGGGTTATAATTGATATTGAACGCATGGAGCTAATCATAAGAGTCCAACAGGAGAAGGAAGTTTTAAAAGCTTTTGAGGACCCCAAGAACACATCAGATACAATGATGGTGGGCTACAGGAGAGATGCTAGGAAGAGCACCAGTGATGGAAAATCTGACAGGAGACCACCCTGATGCATAGTTGGTCAACACGTCGAGCTAATGACGTTAAACAAGCGCTTATGGCAGGCAACCCAAGTGAGTTAGTTATTTCTATCTTTTGAGTTTTATTTATTGTTTGTGTCTGTTTTGTAGGTCTTGTTTTCTTTCTCTCCTTTGCTTTCAAGCTATCAAGATTCCAAGCATTCAGTCAAGAAGTCATCATCATTCCAGGCTAGTATTGTTCACTCCTTTCATTCGTTTATTGTTCTCATGCTTGTTTATGCTTTATTTTCGTTATACATTGAGGACAATGCATATTTTAAGGTTGGGGGTGGATTAGCATGTTTGTGGAGCCCTTGAGCATCTGAGTTCGGGCTATAGTTTTGAGCTTTCTTTGAATTAAGCATATGGTTGTTTTCTGGATGCTATTTTTGCATGATTATGATGTCCTAGGATAGGCTTTCTTATCAATTTTCAAGCTTGCGGTGAGTTATAAGCATGAGTGCCCAAAAAGGGAGACTTTTTAAACTTTTTCTAGGAGATGGCTTGCATGAGTAGAGTATTTATCTTGGCTAGATTTGGATTTGAATGCTTAGGAGCGAATTATTGGGTTCATATGCTTGTTGTCACCTCGATAGGTGTAGGGTAGAGCTAAAGAGTTATTTTTTTGCAAATTAGCATGTTTGATCTTGCTTAGGAGAAAAGAAAAGAATATCTGCTTATCATGTTCATAACGAAAAATCATTCTTGTTGTTATTGTTGAGAAAAAAAATAATAATGCCATGGCTTGTGCACAATATGCAATGGTTAATAAAGATTAAGGCAAAAAGAGCTACCCCTGTTGTGATCAGTTAGGCCAACCAGAGAAAACTCAGGTTAAGGGTCCCTGCAATAGGTGTGTGAAAGCTAGTGCCACATATAAATGCTAAAGTTAATTGTATTTTATAAGCACCTAAGTATGGAGGAAAACAAACTAATTTGTTCCATTAACTCATTAGTGAAACCTTAGTGCCAGTGTAGAGGGAAGATGAGCTGAGAGTTTAATAATCCAATCCCGGGCTAGTAGAGTCTGATCTTGTTGAGTTAGATCTCGCTTGTGCAAGTTAATTTTGAAAAAATTTCAATTTATCTCCCTCTTTGGTCCTTGTGTGCATGTCTCTTACTTGCTTGGTTATTGACTTTTGAGCCTTGAGGATTGAGTTATGATTGTGCATCCATTCGTCCATTGTATGTTTGATTTGTAGTTTGCTCGAGGACTAGCAAAAGCTTAAGTTTGGGGGTATTTGATAGCAAGCATATCTAGCTATCTTTACTTATTAAATTTAGCTAGTCTCTGATGATTATTGGCCATTTTATTGCACTTAATTGTTTATTTTGTAGGAAAGCGTTGATTAGAGTTAAAATGTGGAATAAGAGTTAATCGGGTGTTCGGGACGTGAAAGGATGCCAAAGAACCGAAAAGATTCAAGTAACAAAGAGCCAAGAGAGGGCATTCTGCCCATTAGCGTCTCGATGCCACTCTTGGAGCGTCTCGACGCTACGTTTCCTTAATGAGAATACGCGGCAGACTCACAGCGTCTCGACGCTGTGATAGGAAGCGTCCCGACGCTACCGCATTTCCTTTTCAGACACGCGCGTACAAGAGGCAGCGTCGAGACGCTGTCTTAATAGCGTCTCGACGCTACGACGAAACTCTGCTATATAAGTTTATTTTCGGCTAGGTTTTTGGGGACTTCAATTTGGGACTTCTTGGAGCCGAAAAACAGGACAGAATGAAGGTTATTGAGGCTGAAACAAAGGGAGCGAGGTGGAAATCAACCCATTGTTCGTGGGGATCGTGATGGGGACGTTCGACTTGGCCTACAACGAGTCTATTTCTCTTTTCCCTTCCTTTAGTTAGTTTTGATGGTTGTTTTAGACTCTCGCTATATTGTAACGTTGTGTATGAGTAGCTAGGCTTTAATTCTTAGGGATTGATGTAGTCGTTGGGCACGTTATGGATTGATTTACTGTTTTTATGCTATTGATTTCATTTATGCATATGTTGTATCCTCAATGCTTTCGATTTACTGGCCATAAATTGATTGATGTTTATATTTGAATTTAACTCGGGAGAGAGGATTTAAATTAGTATTTTGTATGCATAACTAGAATTTAGCTAAAAATCAGGAGATTAAGGTTAATTCTAGAAATTGTTATAAAGGTTAGCCTTATTGCCTTGTATGTTTATTGGATTTAGATAGGGATATCGGGTTCAATTGCATATGGGAGAATCATGTATGCTCGGGAGAGATATGTGTGATTTTTGTTGCCAAGATTTATGAATCATAGTATTTGTAAATTCGTTTATTAATCCATAACTCCAATTGGTGAAATCAAATCCCTAAGACCACTTTTCCCATTAGATTGTCACTTTTAGCTTTAGTTTTGCGTTTGATTTAATCATATTCTCATTCTATTTGATTCCCTAAATAAAATTGGTCAAAAGTATCTTTGATAATTAAAATTTGGCTAGACACCAATCCCGAGGACGACATTCGATTGCAAAATCACTATATTATTACTTGACCCGTACACTTGCGGTAAGCAAATTGCACATCAGGATTGCCTAACAGTATGTGGGGGGAAGTTGTGCTTTCTGCCTGTTTCATTCTTAACAGGGTTCCTCACAAAAAACTAGATAAGACACCATACGAGCTCTGGAAAGGATATTCATCGAACCTGAGCTATCTGAAGGTATGAGGGTGCTTAGCTAAAGTTGCATATCCTGTATTCAAGAAACCTACTGTAGGATCTAAAACCTTTGATTGTGTATTTATTGGGTATGATCATAACAGCGCTGCATATAAGTTTATGTGTTTGGATGATAATTCAATTTATAAATATAGAGATGCTGAATTTTTCGAACACATTTTTCCTATGATTAAGACAGTAAATGAGTCAGATAATATCTCACGATCTAGTTAGATATCTGTTTGTCCTCCATTTACTTCTGATATTATGCATGAACATGAACCTAGGAGAAGTAAGAGAAAGAGAACTAAAAAAGATTTTGGATCGGATTTTTTTAACTATTTTTCTTGTTGAAAACTCAGATAAAATAGACGATTAATTTGCATGCATGTATCTAATAGATGAGGATCCTAAAACCTACCAAGAAGCCTTAAAATCAGTAGATTCCAGTTTCTGGAAAGAGGGAATTAAAAGTGAACTGGATTCTTTAATTATGAATCATACGTGGAACTTGGCAGATTCACCTAAGGGAAATAAACCAATTAGGTGTAAATGGAATTTTAAAAAGAAAATTTGATCAGATGGCTCAATTGAAAAATTCAAAGCTAGATTAGTGGTTGTAAGCTATTCAAAAAATCAAGGTATTGATTACTTTGATACTTATTCTCCTCTAACTAAAATAGCTACTATTAGATGTTTGATCACTCTTTCAACTATTCGTGGGCTGTTAATACATCAGATGGATGTAAAAACAACATTTCTTAATGGAGAGTTAGAAGAGGAAATATATATGACACAACCTGATGGCTTTGTAATTTATGGTCAAGAAAACAAGGTATGTCAGCTTAAAAAATCTTTTTATGGTCTTAAACAAGCCCACAAACAATGTTTTGAAAATTTTAATAATACCTTAGTAAACAATGGGTTTAGGGTGAATTCTTCTGACACATGTGTTTACTCGAAATTGTTTGGTATTGATTATGTGATTATTTGCTTGTATGTTGATGATATGCTTATTTTCGGTACGAATTTAGACGTAATAAATGATACCAAGTTATTCTTGTCCTCGCACTTTAAGATGAAAGATTTAGGTGAGGCTGATGTGATACTTGGTGTTAAGTTGAGAAAAACTGAAAATTGGTATTTATTGAGTCAATCACACTATGTTGAAAAGATGCTAAAGAGATTTGATTATTTTGATGATATACCTGTAAGAACACCTTATGATGCTAGTATGAAACTAAAGAAAAATAAAGGGGATAGTGTCTCTCAATCTGAATATGCAAAAATTATAGGTAGCGTGATGTACCTGATGAATTATACTAGACCTGATATTGCATATGTTGTGAGTAGATTGAGTAGGTATACACATAATCTTAATAAAGATCATTGGGTTGCAGTTCGTCGTTTGTTGAGGTACCTTAAAGGTACAATAGATTACTGTTTGCAATTTAATAAATTTCCTACAATATTAGAAGGTTATTGTGATGCAAACTGGGTAACTGATAACGATGAAGTAAGCTCAACTAGCAGATATGTGTTCATTTTTGGTAGAGGAGCTATATCATGGAAATCCGCAAAGCAGACGTGCATTGTGCGATCCACCATGGAGTCTGAGTTTATAGCTCTCGAGCTTGCAGGGCAGGACGCGAAATGGTTAAGAAGTTTACTTCATGACGTACCACTGTGGGGGCATCAGTGCCAATCTCCTTGCACTGTGATTCACAAGCTGTTGGGTTTTATTCCCTAAAACTCGTAGATAGTAAATGTAACTTTTGACCGAACATTAATAAAACGATGCATTATTCATTTATCTGTGTTAGTATTGAGGAATCTTGTTTTAATAACCCTAATCCAATAAACTAAACATCCTAGGCTGACAGTATGAGGCTTGAACTAGTATGTAGCGACATACGAGGATCAATGTTCAAGATTCAGCCTATAGGGTCTATAGTATAGGGATAAGGTTGGGTACCTTATCCTGGTGACACTATGGATACGACCCGCATTGTATTATGATACAAACGTAATGATCCAACGCGTTCATGTAGTTGACATGCGAGTGGGGGTATCCTATGCAATGAGTTTGCATAAGACCGAACCGCGAAATAGTTAACCACTAGCTGTAACACCATTAGTTAGCTTGGTTTCTATTTCACTAGGATGACCTAGGCAACTTGGTCTTAATCCTGAGTGGATTATGGACTCCTGTCCGTGAGAGATTGTCCTTTGATTTGTACGGGTGAGAGTGACTTGCACGTCGACTCAATAAGCCTACCATTTGGGGGACAAGACCGAGTGGGGAGCTGGGAACATAATCACACAAGATGGAATTCACTCCTTCCCGACTCTAGGGTAAGTAGAGGTGTGTTCCCTTAAGTGGTGTCTCCGGGTCTTAAACAATGGACTTTGCCCTCTCTATGGCACGAGAGAGACTTTTGTTTGTTGGTTGGACCTCAAATAGGTTGTTCATTAGAGGAGCACTGAGACTTAAGGATGAAGAGGTAGCCGAGGGGTAAAATGATAATTTGATCTAGCTAGGGTACGAACACACGTGAAGGGCTGACTTGCTATTATTGGTCAATATCCATGGATACAGAAATATATCTGCAGTAAGAAGAGTGCAGCTGTGGTTCTATAGTGGAGTGAACCACAGTTAACAAACATTGATTAACTTGGTTAATGAATTTATTCAATTAATCTCATATCGTTGGAGCTTCTGATCTGTAGGTCCATTTGGTCCCACTGGTAGCTCCTTTAGGGTGTTGAGGTAAATTTCTAAGGGAAAAATTGAATATTCGAAGGGGTTTGAATATTATGTTTAAAATATGAATTGGATTCATATTAAAACTATAGGTTAAAATTAATGCGCATTAGATGCATATTAATACTATAGCTTATATGAGAGAGATATAATTAAATATATGATATTTAATTATTGTATTAATTAATTATTGAATTAATTAATCATTTGTTTTAATTTGATTTACTTTAATTTAATTTGATTTAATTAAATTACATTAAAAAACTATAGGTTATGTGGAGATATTTACATAAATATGGTTTATATAAATTATATTAAATTAATTGTTAATTTAATTACTGGTTAATTAATTATTAATTATGAATTATTAATTAATTAAGTATTATCAGTTATGTTAACTGATAATACGTGGTCCACCCACCCTTTTAGAGGTTACACGAATGGAGGGTTTTAAGGGAGGGAGTTAATTTCATCCGTTCAATCCATCAATCTCTTTCATTCGATACTCTCTGATACTCCTCTCTCTCTCTCATTGTCACGATTCCATTGGTAATCACAGAGAAAGCTTTTCTCTTGAGGTTTCTTTGCTCCCACTAGCAACCAACACAATACCTAAGAGAATACCGGTGTTTCCAACTTGGTAGTGTTCGTGCTAAAATCACAGCAAGAACTTTTGGTTGCTGGAATTTTTCTGCAAGATCGTGGAATTTGTCGAAAACAGTCAAGACCATCTAACAAAGTAAGTTTCTTTGATCCTTGAATGTTAGGATCAATTAGTAAATTGATCTAGGGTGTTTCTAATCTAGATTTAGCATATTTTTATAACATGTACAACATCAATAAATTTCGTCATAGTGTTGTGATAATTTTGTTGTCGTATTGGTATTCCAATCGATGTTTAATTAGATTAGGTCCTCTGATAAATTCCGCTGTGCTAGGGCTTTTATCCCTATAAATGGTATCAGAGCCATATCGAATTTTAAACATCGATTTGGAATTTGAGATTGGTTTTGATAGGTGGGATTTAGTTTGTGCATTATGAATGTATTTGGTTTGCGATAAACTGTTTAGGTTTAATTTGACCATAGATTTAAAGTATTTTCATTGATTTGATCATGTAAGTGAAGGGCATAAAAGTCCCCACGCAGCGGAAGCGCATCGATTGGACCTTACGCCGTATATTAATTAACATTAAAATACCGTTACGAAAACTCAATCAAACTTTAAACTCTTTTTAAAGTTGCTGGAAATTCAGTTTAAACATGCTTTAAAAATAAATCTAAATTTATTTTCATGTTTTTCTAAAGAAAAGGGGAAGAACCGTCACATACCTTCGTTGTAGACTTGACCGTTCTTCGCCAACGATGCTCCAACGAACGAAAACGCAGCAGCCTCCTCGCCTCTTGATCGCTGGAATTTTCTTCTTTATTGACACAATAACCACAAAGGTTACACCGGTATGACTCTAGGTCTAGCAGGCAAAAGACTTGTGGGAGTCTTTCTCTAAGAGGGAGGCTAGAGAGAATTCTAGGTCTTGTCTTTGAGAGTCTAAGAGCAAGAGCTAAATTTCAAGTGTCTTGGACCAATTAGGTCTAGTGTTCTATTTATAGAAGAGAGACCATGAATAAAATATCCAATTAAATCAATCTTTTCCAAAATTGATTCAATCTTATTCCTTATTTAATCAATCATGATCAATCAATTCCACAATTGATTAATCTTTTCCATAAATGACTAATTACTTCCATAAGTGATTAGATCATTTCCATAAATGATTAATCACTTCCTTAAGTGATTAATTATTTCCATAATTGATTAATTCCCGGTTAATGAATTCTTTAATTAATTAACCACCAATTAAATATCACATATTTAATTTCCGGCCTAGAATTAATTAATTTGCCCAAACACATTTTAGGCCTTAAATTAATTAATTCATTATTTGAACTCTTTCAAACTTCCATAAATTTATATTTGAATTTCTTCAAATATTAATTTCTCTCATAATAATATATCAATATATATTATATTTGTTTCCCCTAGTAAATTGAACATTTTCAATTTACATTTATTACTTAGTTGCCTCAAATTACTTTATGAGCTACCAGTGGGACCTAATGGACCTGCAGATCAGAAGCTCCATCGATATGAGATTAATTGGTCAAACTCATTAACCACATTAACCAATATTCATTAACTGTGTGTTCATTCCACTATAGACTCACAGTTGCACTCTTCTCACTGCAGACATATTTTATGTGTCCACGGATCTAGACCAATATCGACTAGTTAGTCCTTCACGAGTGTCCGTAACACCAGCTGGGTCAAATTACCATTTTATCCCTGGGTTACCTCTATCTCCTTAAGTACCAGTCCTCCTCTAATGAACAACCTGTTTGTGGTCCAACCATCAAACAGAAAAACCCTCTCGTGCCATTGAGAGGGTAGGGCCCTTTGTTCAAGACTCGGAGTAACCACTTAAGGGAACACTCATCTGCTTCCCTAAAGTCGGGAAGGAGTGAATTCCATCTTGCACGATTATGTTCCCAGCTCCCCATTCGGTCTTGTCCCCAAAATGGTAGGCTTATTGAGTCGGCGTATTGGCCACTCTCACCCATGCAAATCAAAGGACAATCTCTCATGAGCAGGGGTCCATAATCAACTCAGGATTAAGACTAAGTTGTCTAGGTAGTCCTAGTGAAATAGAAAACCAACTAGTTAACGGTGTTATAACTAGTGGTTACTATTTCGCGGCACGGTCTTATGCAAAATCATTGCATAGGATACCCCCACTCGCATGTCTCCTACACGAACGCATTGGATCGCAGCGTTTGTATCAAATACAAAATGGGCCGTATCCATAGTGTCACCAGGATAAGGCACCCAGTCTTATCCCTATACTATAGACTCTTTAGGCTGTTTCTTGAACAATGATCCCATGTGTCGCTACATATAGTTCAAGACACATATTACAGCCTTGGATGTCTAGTTTATTGGATTAGGGTTATTTTTAGGCAAAGACAAATATAAAATAACTAATAACAATTAATGGAAAAATATATCAATATTATTTCATTAATATCCGGTCAACAGTTACATTCACTATCAACGAGTTTTAGGGCATAAAACCCAACAGTAAGGGCCCCTGCGTTTTGGGCATTATTTTGTAAATCGAGTCTTGTAAGTCCGGGTCTAGAATTAGGGGGTTTGTTGATGGAGATCGCGACCAAACGAAACCACAAATGCAAAGACAGTGAGGTTTCTACCCAGATTCTGGCTCTAGACGCAACAGCGTCGGGACGCTATTCCTTAAGCGTCTCGACGCTGTCGCGATTTCACTCAGCGGACAGTTGATATCGCGCCAGCGTTGGGACGCTGTTCATCAAGCGTCTTGACTCTGTCGCGATTTCGTGCGACGATTAGCTTTTCGTGGAGACGTGATGGTGCAGCCCTAGTTTTTTGTATGGTTCACGTGGAGTGGTTTAGCTGGGACCGGTTTGGTCCGGTTCAAACTAAATTTGGAGCGTTTCGGGTTTTTTGCCTCCGGTTCGGGTCGATTCGGGATGATTCGGGTGGTCCAGCTTAATTCTAGAGTGGTAGAAGGCTGTAATAGGATAGTTTATTTGCTTTTTTTTGTAATTAAGCTTTAATTTATCCCAGGGGCCAATTAAATCGATTTATTCGCTATTTAAATGCTTTATGGATGTCATTTAGATATTAATTTGATAACTCAAAGCACTCGAAGACTCTTTGAAGCTCACGAAGCTCCTCGAGACAACTTCAATCTCAAGAACAAGCTGCAAAGTCCTTGAGACGACTTCAGACTCGAGATTCAGCATTATTCCAACTCTCGAGCAAAACACATTCACACACAAGAGAGAGAATCAGAAGACTAAAGTTAGAGATTGTACAGTTATGAAGATCAATGAGATATCTTTTTGAACTATTCTATTTGTTTTAAGTATTGTGAAGCATTTAGCAAAAAAAATTGACCAATTTTTAAATTTTTCTAGAATTTTCTTGCACATATTGAGCACTTAGCTTTTCTTTAGGTAGCTTTGAAAGCTTAGGACCATCTTATGGGTTCCATATGTTCGTTGTCACCTTGATAGGCTAGATCTAACTAGATGGTAATTTTGAACATGATTGCTTGTAATGCCTTGCTTAGGAAAAAGAAAAAGAATATATGCATGTTTATTATGCTACATATAAAGAGAATTCGCATGTGCTTTAAATAAATATTTTGAAATGGAAAAAATGTTTGCAATATGCTCATTTTCTAAGGTAAAAAGAGTTACCCTCGTTGTGATCAGTTAGGCAGTCCAAGGGTTAAACTCGAGAAATGTGGCCCTGCAATGGGTGCGTGAAAGCTAGTACCAACTTAAAATGCAATAATTAAGAAAAATTCGAGTTGATTCAAGGCACCTAGTAATGTATTACTCATTTGACTGTTTGGATTGCTTAATGGTTGGGTTCTTTGGCCAGTGTAGGGGGAAGATGAGTTGAGGGTCTCATATGGTTATCCCGGGTTAATTATTGCTTAAATGTGTTTGCATGCTTCAAATAAATTGAATGATTCTTTTGGATGTTAAGGTTGGAGCCATATGAATTGCAACTGAATAAATCTCAATTATTCTTGTTCTTATTGCATACTTGCTCAAGGACTAGCAAGGTTTAGATTAGGGGTATTTTGATAGGTCTAATTTGCTATACATTAATAATCTCCCAATTTGCTTATGTTTATTGAATTCCTTGCGAAAATGCTTTACAATATGAGTATAGATCCTTGACGGAGCTTTGGAGGTAATTCAGGGCTAAAACGAGCAAAATCGAAGCATAAATGACCAAATTGCCCTTGGAGCCAAAGCTCAGCATTGAGACGCTAGGTAGTTTCCAAAATTGGGATTTTTCTTTTTTATCAACGATTTTTTCCATGTTTGAGGCCTCGTTTCAAAGCCAAAATACCACGAATTCAAGGCTAAAGACTCCTATAAATATGTAGCATTGTATTAGGGTTGAATCACACCTCATTCTTGCAATTGTAGCCACTTTTCCCCTTACGTTTTCAAGCTTTCTTTCAAGTTTTCTTAGTCTAAGGGTCGGTTGATCAAGCCTCGAGCTTGAAGTGTGCTTGTCTATGGCCAACTAAGCTCGGATTACTGTAATCAGGACCTCGGTGTGTAAGTTCAATTGTTTTTAATGAAGTTTCTTGCGCTTTAATATTCAATTTTGCATGCTTTAGTGATTCTATCTTTGTTTTTATAAACTCAAGTAATGCGAGGAAAAGATTGACAACCTTTGACCACGGTTTGTTTGAGTTTACTTGCTAACCAAAGTAGTAATAAGGATAGATGATTTAGTTATTGTAATAAAGGCGTTAATTCTTCCTGATTGCATGCATGACTAATCTAGCTAGTTCTCAATGCGGTTTAGGTTTAATTAATTGTGCAATTGTTGGGTTGCCAGAGTAGGTAAGAATATAGTAAAAATAGACTTTCGAACATCGTGCAAGCATACACAATCCGCAGCAAGTAATAAGTATTTATCGAATCCACGGGGTTGAATAGCTCTCACTTTATCTATTTTGTATAACATTTGTAATGGTTTCAAGAGTAGTTAAAATGATTGATTTTGATATAATGTTGAAGCAAAAGAAATGACAGAATAGAAAGTAAACAAATAAAGCAGACAGATTAGAAACAGGCGTTGGTCAAGATTTCAGTAATTGTTTTAAAAGATGCTCTAGAAATATTATTGATTAGGCAAAAATCTTGCAGTCTTATTAGCAGGATCCTCTCGAAACTCTGGATTTTTTGGAATGTGTTTCAACTCCAATGACGTGCTACCGATCAATCACTAGGCAACTAGGTATCCCTAACTCAGTCACTAGAGTTCACCAATACACAATGATCTAGTGTGATTAAATGCAACACACTTCTCAAATCATCCTTGAAACTAAGAAGTGGTATTCATACCGGCTGGCCAGGTGGGCACAAAATATAAATATGCACAACAATTAATCAAGATGCTCAAATCAACATATATTGCATAGAGAATAAAGCACGACAATTACATGACTCTTAACCAACACCTAAGCAAATTTAGTTCATAAACCTCATGATAACAAACGCTACAATCTGAGTGTGTGCATCCATAATTACAAGAAATTACAAGAAAAGATTAATTCCCTTGGTCAAATCTGTAATTGATGGTCTTCTTGAAGTCTCCAATCTTTCCTCCTCTATTCGGCTCCCAAAGATGGAAATGAGAAAGGATCTCACCCAAAAGTGGAATGTCTTTTGACTTGGACGACTCTTCCCTTTTATAGAATAAAGGAAAGCCCAAATTAGGTCAATCTGTACACGTGGATGACTCTCCTTGCTTCTTAAATCCGAAAATAGCTCAACAAATTTCAGTTCATTAAAATGGATAACGAGTTGTGACATGGCAATTTTGCTCCCAGTTTTGCTGGATCACAGATTTTGCTCCCTCAAGTCGCTCAACAATATATTCTACACAAAATACCTTCCAAAGCATCCATTCTTCCAAATGGGTTAAAACATATAATATTCATCTAAAAGCCACCCTATTTAGCACAAATGACACACAAATCACTATAAAGCTAAGACCTAAATTACTCCCTTTCGCAGAGTTATCATACTCCCAAACTTGAACTATTGCGCGTCCCGAGCAATACTAACCAACCTCCCCTTGAGAATTCAACACATCAGACAAAGCACAACTCAATCAAAACAGATAATCCAACACTACTTTCACCCTTTACCTGAGCATTTTGCAAAACCAAGCTCTGCTGCAGCAAAATAATTCTTCTGACATGGACAAATAATCACCACCTTTAACTCAATCCTAAGAACTTGCCACAACCTAGCTCTATTATCAAACATATTAAAACACATTTTTAAGGGGTTTAAATTTTTTTTCTTTAAACTTAAAACAACCATATAGTCATAAGTTCTTAAGCATGGGTTGACCCACTTTATGGTGCAGTATACCCTTGCCTCAAACTCATCACCAACTAGGCTAAATACTCATTGTTAAGCTGTTGCACGATTTTCCGATTACCGCAAGCGTACGGGTCGTCACAAGTAATATAGTGATTTTGAGTATAGAGTATCGTCTCCACAGGGATTGGATTTATTCAATTAATCTTGCTTAGTTTTATTTAGAGAACCAAATCTAATGCTGAAAAGAATAATAAAAAGCTAATCTAGAAAGCAAAACAATTTGGAGGGATAATTCTAGAGTGGTTGATTTCATCAATTGGACCTTTAATCGCTTAATCAATTAACTAATATGGATTAACCAATCATTTGATTCATAAGTTTAGAAGCCTGATAACAAGGACTCTCCTGTCGGTCTCCTCCTATCTCATCCCTTTAAATAAAGAATCTCCTTTCAGTCTCATCTTTATTTACTTAGCATGGCATTACGACCCTTCAGTACAACCTCTAACGTTATTTATTTTATCCCGTGTCACCCGGGTAAATAACCGTTAGTCATGCATTCAGTTCTAGTCTAAGCTTCTCTCCATCGAGTTTCCACTTAGTAACCACTCATTTAATCAGTGATCAGTTGATTAAAAGCATTACAGACAAAATGCACAAATGAACAATAATGACAATTAAACCAAATCAATTCATTAATCGAGCAAAGGTTCAACATATCAAATCAAACTCATAGAATTTAGGAATTTACTACTCATAATCACTAAAATCCAATAATTCCTAATCACAACAATTCTAGAAACTAAAACATAAAGGAAAAGGGAAGAGAAATCCTCATAAAAGTGTCGATCTCCTCGATCCCGCGCCAACCTCCATCGATCCCGAGCTCCAAAGATCTTCAACAAAGCTCCAAAACTCTCCCAAAAATCCCCAATTTTAGTGTAGACTCTAGAATGGGGTGAAAACCCACAAATTGGCACACAAAATATGGATGCAAAAGGCTCCTTTTATAGGCTCCCAGCAGGCGTAGCGTCGCGACGCTACGTAGACAGCGTCGCGATGCTCTGACGTCATCTTTTCTTGGACTCCAAGACGTCGCAGCGTTGAGACGCTATTTGGACAGCGTCGCAGCGTTGAGACGCTATTTGGACAGCGTCGCGACACTGTCGCAATTCTAGAACTCTCCACGCGGCTGCCTAGCGTCGGGACGCTCCAGGCTTAGCTTCTCGACGCTAGGCCCTGAATCTTCAATAATGGCTCGATTTTGACTCCATTTTTGGGCCTCCAACTTTCTTTTGGCCCAAATACTTCATGTAATGGATTTTGGACTCTTTTCTTGACCCAATTTGATAATTTTAAGCCTTGGAATTCATGAACTTGGGCTTCTAACTCATTCTTCTTGGCTTTTGGTCTTGGATCTTTTAATGTAATTCTTCAAAAAGCTCCAAAAGCCTCCAAAACCATCTAAAATCTCTAAAAATTCTGATTTTTCTTCTTTGACTCGGTTTTTTGAAATTTAAACAAAAAATAGCATTAAAGAACACAATTCAAGCATAAAACTAGCTAAAATTAATAGGAAAATGATGACATTTATGCATGTCATCACACCCCCAAACTTAAATCTTTGCTAGTCCCGAGCAAAGCTAAAACCATTTATATGAATCAACTAGTGCAAATGCATGACTCTAAGCTCAATGATAAAAATAATGAACTCTAACAATTAAAGGAAATATTAAAACATATTCATTCATCTCGAAATTTAAATTTAAACTCTTCATCCCTTGCGTGTGTGTGTGCGAGCCTCCTTATTAGGTCTTTACTAGCCTAGAAAAGGTTTATACAATCCTCAGTTCATCTTCCACCTACACTGGCCATAAGCTCTAATTATCCAACTTCCTAACAATCAAGAAAGCAATATCCCACTAAGGTGCCTGAAACAATGGGGTATACCTCCCCCAAACTTGCAAATTTTATTTTTTATTTTTTATTTTTTATTGAGAATCCTTTTAGATGTAGCGCCTTCGTTTTGGCTTGCCAACATTGGTGATGAAAGCATCCAACTACGAGCGCGTCATCTTTCAAGATGCTGAGGCATGCTCATTTCTTTCCAGCGCTTTCATGCAAAGGCAAACGATGGGTGTCATGAATGCCCCTGGTTACTAACGCTCTCAAGAAAGTGGAGCATTTTTTTTTTTTAATTTCTTTCTTTTCCCTCTTTTTTTTTTTCTTTGCAGGCTAATAATCATGATTTTTCTCCCGAGTAAAACATTACACACTCTCATGCAGTTCAATCTTTCAAATTAGATCTTAAGCCTATCGAAGTGACAACAAACATCTAGATAATATAATCTAGTTCTAAGCATTCAAAACCATATAAGTAGGCTAAGTGCTCAACATATGCAAGGAATTCAAAGCAAAAATTTAAATTTATATGAATCTTGAACATGCTTTGATATTTCATAAAAATTAAACAAAATTCATTATCTAGATCATATCATAGATCGTCCTCATCAAAACAAATGCAATAGAATCATCATGAAAAAAAATTCAATCAGCTCAGATCAGAACAACAAAGCCTCCCCCCCCCCCCCCCAAACTTAAATCATACATTGCCCTCAATGTATTAATTTTTTAAACTAATTAAGCATGCACAAGGACAATTAAAAAGATAAAGGGAAAACAATACTGCCCTGGAATGTGAGAGAAACCATGGATGTCAGCCTTCAATATCATTGGGGTGATTTGGAAGAAATCGTGGTCTCGAGCTCCTTCAAAAATTGATCAACGGAAATGAAAGATCAACATGCTCTAACTACAAAAAAAAAACTGAAAAACAAAGAAAATAAAATTAACAGAAAAATAAACTTGGGTTGTCTCCCAAGAAGCGCTTGTTTAACGTCTCTTAGCTAGACGAGTTTATGCGGTCTTTCAAGGCACATAAAAATTCTCGTATTTCTTCGGGCCCTTCTTCCTTGAATCAATGAAGCAGACCATCGCTAGCAGACTTACTAGCTTTTCATGGGCCCCTGAAGCAGAAATATTTTTGGGATTTTTTAATAATAAAAGCATAAAAGGAGAAAGATAAAAATAAATGGACTCTGACTCTGACACTGACTCGTGAGAACAAGAAAAAGAACATTCATTTTCAAGAGAGGATGGGAAGGATAGAACAGACCAAGGCCTTTCAACCTTAAACTCTACCTCAAGAAAAACGGAAAACAAATAATATAAAACTTGTTGTTGGTATCCGCAAGTGCACGGGCCACAAGTAATATAAAACGGAAAGTATTCCGAGTATCGAATCCACAGGGAGGCGAAGTGAAACTTAAGCAATTAATTAAAATTCTCTTGAGCACTTAAAATACTTAGGAGAAATAATATTTAGGGACTACGCTCATGTGATAAAAAGAATTTGAATTTAAAGCGACCAATGAAAACAAATTTGATCAATCAAAAATAAAATGTGGAGAAAGAGTTTTCTTTAAGCGGGAAGAGGGGTCTCGAAAATCAATGATTAGCTAAATAATTGCTATAATTATCCTATCTCATTGCCCAACTAATTATAAACCTAGAATCTCCGTTAATAACATAGGTTCTCCTGTCGGTTTCCCCTAATTGTAATCAATTCAATTTAACAACCTAAGTGTCCTTAGCGCTATTAAAAATCATTAATTATTACGCTCTGATTCATTTTAGGAATCTAAGTTTAATCAACTAATCCCGGTGTCACAACGGGCAATTAAACTAGTTGCATGGATTATGATCTATCCTAATTTCTCTCCGTCGAGTTTCCATTAAGAAACGAATCATTACACAATTGGCCAGATTGAGTAAAGCATTAAGCACATCCATACAAATAATTAGGACATGGGCAAGAGACAAGAAATTATAACAATATTTCCACTAACATTTCATTTCAAGACCCCAAATTGGGGTTTAGCTACACATAATATTCACAATAATTACAAGGGAAAGCATATTAAAAAGCATAAAGGAAAAGGAATTGACCGTCGGAAAACCCCTTGCTGACGCTTGGAGCCTCCGCTGACTACTCCTCGAGCCTCTAGAATTGCTTCCCAAAATTCCCCAAAAATTCCCACTAGAAGAACCCTCTCAAAAAGGCTCAAAAGCCTTGAGAGGGGCTCCAAAAAAGGAGTCTTAAGAAAGGAAAGAAAGGAATTGGAAGGATGATTGAGTGATGATTGATTGATGATTGAAATGAGGCACCAAGGGCGCCTATTTATAGGCCTGGAAAAGGGGTAGCGTCGCGACGCTGCCTTGCCAAGCGTCGCGACGCTGCTGCGCACGCGGCTTGGGCAACAAGAAAGGGCAGCGTCGCGACGCTGCCTTGCTAAGCGTCTCGACGCTGTCCAGATTTTCCAGAAAAATCAGCTTCCTTTTGGGCTGATTTTTGGGCCTTCTTCTTCATTTTTCTTGGTATTTTCTTCATGGATGTCTTCTTTGGGCTTCATACTTTGATTTGGGCTATAATTACATCAATTATGGCTCTTTTTCTCCCAAAATCATCTTTTATGCTCCTAAAGACAAAATAACAAAATTAATTAAATATATTCATTAAAAACACAATTAAAGCACCAAAAAGCTTAATAATTTGAGACTAAAATAGCGACATTTCTGCTCGCTATCACACCCCCAAACTTAAGCTTTTGCTAGTCCCGAGCAAAATAAATTCTAAAGATGCATGAAATAGAATCGCTCAACCCTCAATGATTTTGAAATTCTTAGGATCGAATGGAAAACATGCAAGTGGAATAAGCAAGCACCGCATACTCTTGAAGAAATCTTAAACTAGTTTGAACTTAAGATTAATGAATAGCATGCTCAAGACTTATCTATTGATTCTTTTACTAACCTAGATTAGTCTTATGGCTTTCTCCATTTGTTTTCCCCCTACACTGGCTAAGAGCCCCTAATACTTCGGAGTCCTTCTATCATGCAAAAAAAAGTAACTAGGGTGCCTGTCATCTTTTTCTTTTTTCATGGGGGAGCAGAATTCTCACTTGATTTTTCTTTTTCTTTTTCTCTTTCTTTTTCTTTTGCTCCTCCCCCAAACTTGCATTTTGATATCTAATGGTACTAGCTTTCACACTACGGTGCAGGGACCCTTAACCCGAATTTTATTCTTGGTTGGCCTAACTGATCACACCGCAGGTAGCTCTTTTTACCCCTAGGCTTTTTTCTTTTGAGCAAGCAAAAATTCTTTTTTTCAACAGATTTTCTTTTTCTCACATTTTCTTTTTGTTGCTTTTGCTTTTTTTTTTCTCAGCAGGCATAGCATTTTTTCTACCTAGTTCTTTAGAGCAATCAAGCATGAACTTCCTGATATTAGAAACTAAGCCTATCGGGATGACAACAATTTTGAAAACCATAATAAGAATCTAGATTTTCAAAGACGTCATTAGATAAGACTATTGCATGCTTTAGACATCAAAACTAAGTATCAAAAAATTTTAAAATTTCACAATTTCTGCCGTGCTCCCAGATTGCACAACATATAAACCATTTTCTCCCAAAATTTCAAAAATCACATCCTTGGCTATCATGGCTATCTATTCATGCATCCAACAGAATTTAAATATGCTCAACACAGCGGAAGCCTCCCCCCCAAACTTAAACTAAACATTGTCCCCAATGTTTTAAAACAGAAAAGCATAAAGAGAGATACTGAGACTTCCCTGAGCTAGGAGCGCTTCATCCTCTTCCTTTGGATCCATGAAAAATGGGAAATGTGGAATTTTGGGATTTGCTAAGGTGATCCTGCAAAACAAAATTGGATCACGGAGCAAAGAAAATTATTTACCGCAAAAACAACTAACTATTTTAATCCTTGGGTTGCCTCCCAAGCAGCGCTTTCTTTAACGTCTTTAGCTAGACTAGGCTCGGCACGCTTACGGAGGCTCAAAATAAAAATTTTCATCATCCTCCGGGCCCTGCAAGAAATCACGCACCGAATTGCATACTACAAACAAGGGAGAAAAAAACTTTCCCCTGGCCCATCTTCACTAAAGAGATTCTCATAATAACATTTCAGAAAATAATCAGCCGCATCAAATCTCTTTTCTAAATCTCTATTTTCAAAACAATTGTTAACAGAGTCATCAAGCGTTATAATGTCTACTGGTCTAGGATCTAGAGATGGCCTATCAATCATGCCAGTCCATTCATCAGAAAAAATATCTACATGCTCAGTAGATCCTTCAGACTCAGAATTAAAAAATGATTCAACTAAGCTATCACATGACTCATCATCAGAAGAATTAAAGAATTCAAGAATTTCAGGATCAGATTCTATACTATGCACAGATTTAAGTTCTTCTGGGTCAGATCCTATGCTATACACATCATCAGGACATGAAAAGAAAGTATTCACATTGTCAGGATTCATGCATTCAGGAATGTCAAGATCAGACTCAATAGATTCACTGTCATCATGGTCAGACTCAAAATTATCTATCGAGCAATCTTTTTTATGCCTTTTACGTTCATGCTCAATGTCAATATCATCATCAAAATTATTCATTTCAGGCAATTCTAATTCATTTTCAAAGGAAGGTAAATCATCAACTGCAGATCTTTCATTGTCACAAGCAGGCAAGTCTAATTCATTTTCAAAGTCAGGCAGGTCCAAATCATTTTCAAACAGAGGATTATTCATATATGCATCATGATCAAAATCCATATTATCAATAAGCATTTCTCCTAAGCCTAGGCCAAGATTATAGTCTACCTCTTCATCGTCATCAGTCAAGTATTCAGGCCCAACAGAAAAACATGTATGCAAACTACAAACAGATTCATCTTGGCCAAAAATACTAAACACGACTTTTTCATCATCAATGTTTAAGGTAAGCTTACCTGTATGCACGCTAATTTCGGCCTTACCAGTGGCTAGGAACGGTCTGCCTAAGATAATTGGCACCTCTTTGTCCTCCTTCATGTCCAGTACCACGAAATCTACAGGGAAGATGAATTTGTTGACTTTCACCAATACGTCCTCCACAACACCCATCGGGTGGGTAATCGATCTATCAGCAAGCTGGAGAGTGACGTCAGTGTCTGTCATACCTGATAAACCAATCTTCCTGTACACAGAGTAGGGCATCAAATTTATACTTGCTCCTAAATCACACAGGGCCCTATCGAAGGATACTTCTCCTATGGTACAGGGAACAGTAAAACTCCCTGGGTCTTTCTGCTTAGAGGGTATCCTACCAGAAATAATGGTACTGCTACTCTCAGATAAATTAAAAACTTCTTTTTTCAGACTTTTCTTTTTAGAAAGCATTTCCTTCATGAATTTTCCATAATTTGGCATATTATACAAAGCTTCTACCAATGGAATATTCACAGTCAATTTTTTAAACATTTCTAAAAATTTTTGAAATTGTTCATCTAATTTGACATTCTTAAATCTTTGAGGAAAAGGTAACTCCCTGTAATCAAAGGTTGGACATTCGCCCCTCCGCTTGGGCGGGCTAATATGCGAACCTCTGTCATGGTGGTTGCATGGAACCACTTCTTCCTCAGTCATCTTTTTATTGTCATTTTGCCTCTCTTCTTCTTTTTTACCTGCACAGCTGTTAGAAAAATCACATTTTAATTCAATAGAGTTAGGAGGATATTGGAACCTTTCAGAGGAGGCTTTTTGTGCCTCAGCCCCTTCATCTTCATCCCTTCTCTTTTCTTCTTCCTTTTTCTTCTCTAAACTGTCCTCCAGTCTTCTGCCACTTCTTAGAACCACCATCTTACACTGCTCTTTCGGGTTAGGCTCAGTATCGCTTGGAAATTTTCCCTTTTGAAGGGCATTTACTGCTGAAGTAATCTGACCTATCTGCACTTCCATATTCTTTAGAGCTGCGTCGTGGTTGTTTACTGATGTCTGGAGACTCACATTCAATATTCTTTGTTCCTTGATGAATAAAGCCACCATCTCCTCCAGATTATTTTTCTTCTCAGGAGTACTCGTTGATGCAAAACCTGGGGGTGGCTGCAAAACATTCTTCGTATTCGCATATGAGAAGTTCTCGTGGTTGCGCAGACTGGGGTGGTAGAAGTTTGGTACTCCTTGAGTATATGATCGATTTCCTATGTATTGAACTTCTTCCACATCTTGACCTTCTTTCTTCGAATGACCTTCAGCTAAGGTGGAAATGGACTTAACCACCTCAGATGACGTCAATTTGTTTAGTGCATTGGTCAGGGATGCCAGTTGCGCTTTCAGTGAACTTGACTCATCCAGTTCATACAATCCAGCCTTTTTTGTAATTGTTCCTCTCTCCGTCGGCCATTGATAACTTGTTGTCGCCATTTCCTCAAGCAGGTCTTTGGCTTCTGTCACTGTTTTTGAAAGAAAACTCCCCCCTGCTGATGTGTCTAAGACTGTCTTTGTGGAGGGGTTTAATCCATTATAGAATAACTGTACCTGAAGCCAATCAGGATATCCGTGTTGGGGGCATCGCCTAAGCATTTCCTTATATCTTTCCCACGCTTCGTATAACTGCTCCTCGTCAAGCTGTCTGAATGTTCCAATTTCAGTCCGCAGCTTGGTAGTCTTAGCTGGTGGAAAAAATTTTGTCAGAAAAGCCTGGGCAAGCTCGTCCCAAGTACTGATGCTGCCCGTCTCGACTGATTCGAGCCAATCTTTTGCTTTATCTTGTAGAGAAAATGGAAATAGCCTCAGTCTGATTGCGTCGGCCGGAACTCCATTCATCTTTACTGTCCCGCATATTTCTAGGAATGATCGCAGATGAGAGTGGGGGTCCTCGGAAGGATGTCCCTTGAATGAGTTATCGCGCGCCATCTGAATGAACCCTGTTTTGAGCTCAAAATTTGTAGCTTGGATGGGGGCGTAGACAATTCCAGAATTCTCGGTAGGAAGAACTGGCTATAGAAAATCTCTAATTGCCTTGGGAGCTTCTTCTTGGTGGGCCATCGTTTCTGTTAATCTTTTTTCTCTTCTAATGAATTTTAGAGTCCTGTTAATCTCAAGATCTAACGGAAACAGATCAACCACCTTGTTTCTTCGCATACAATGCTCCCAGATAACAAAAAGAACCAAACAAAAATGAAAATAAAATAATATTCACAAAATGATAAAAGAAAAATATTTACACCTAAATTACCATTTACCCTTTTCTTTTCGATGTCAAGAAAAATTAATTTTTTTTTGCTTAAAAATCAAGCCTCCCCGGCAACGGCGCCAAAAACTTGTTGTTGGTATCCGCAAGTGCACGGGCCACAAGTAATATAAAACGGAAAGTATTCCGAGTATCGAATCCACAGGGAGGCGAAGTGAAACTTAAGCAATTAATTAAAATTCTCTTGAGCACTGAAAATACTTAGGAGAAATAATATTTAGGGACTACGCTCATGTGATAAAAAGAATTTGAATTTAAAGCGACCAATGAAAACAAATTTGATCAATCAAAAATAAAATGTGGAGAAAGAGTTTTCTTTAAGCGGGAAGAGGGGTCTCGAAAATCAATGATTAGCTAAATAATTGCTATAATTATCCTATCTCATTGCCCAACTAATTATAAACCTAGAATCTCCGTTAATAACATAGGTTCTCCTGTCGGTTTCCCCTAATTGTAATCAATTCAATTTAACAACCTAAGTGTCCTTAGCGCTATTAAAAATCATTAATTATTACGCTCTGATTCATTTTAGGAATCTAAGTTTAATCAACTAATCCCGGTGTCACAACGGGCAATTAAACTAGTTGCATGGATTATGATCTATCCTAATTTCTCTCCGTCGAGTTTCCATTAAGAAACGAATCATTACACAATTGGCCAGATTGAGTAAAGCATTAAGCACATCCATACAAATAATTAGGATATGGGCAAGAGACAAGAAATTATAACAATATTTCCACTAACATTTCATTTCAAGACCCCAAATTGGGGTTTAGCTACACATAATATTCACAATAATTACAACGGAAAGCATATTAAAAAACATAAAGGAAAAGGAATTGACCGTCGAAAAACCCCTTGCTGACGCTTGGAGCCTCCGCTGACTACTCCTCGAGCCTCTAGAATTGCTTCCCAAAATTCCCCAAAAATTCCCACTAGAAGAACCCTCTCAAAAAGGCTCAAAAGCCTTGAGAGGGGCTCCAAAAAAGGAGTCTTAAGAAAGGAAAGAAAGGAATTGGAAGGATGATTGAGTGATGATTGATTGATGATTGAAATGAGGCACCAAGGGCGCCTATTTATAGGCCTGGAAAAGGGGTAGCGTCGCGACGCTGCCTTGCCAAGCGTCGCGACGCTGCTGCGCACGCGGCTTGGGCAACAAGAAAGGGCAGCGTCGCGACGCTGCCTTGCTAAGCGTCTCGACGCTGTCCAGATTTTCCAGAAAAATCAGCTTCCTTTTGGGCTGATTTTTGGGCCTTCTTCTTCATTTTTCTTGGTATTTTCTTCATGGATGTCTTCTTTGGGCTTCATACTTTGATTTGGGCTATAATTACATCAATTATGGCTCTTTTTCTCCCAAAATCATCTTTTATGCTCCTAAAGACAAAATAACAAAATTCATTAAATATATTCATTAAAAACACAATTAAAGCACCAAAAAGCTTAATAATTTGAGACTAAAATAGCGACATTTCTGCTCGCTATCACTCTACCTCAAGAAACTCCTCAAATACTATAGGCTCATTTTCTTTTTCTTCCTCACAAACATGTTCTTGGTACATGCTAGAACTATCCAATTCTTCCTCACAATCTACACAACTCACCCCTATTTGCCCATCTTTAGCCAAATCGAAAGAATTATGCCCCTGAATTGGCGCTAATGAATCACTGGCCACATGACTCACTAGACACTCTATGGAAATGGATCTTACTTCCCTATCCTCCCTTTGGGTCTGGAGTCTCTCCATAGAGTTTTCTAATTCTAAACTCATGGCTCTCGACTCTTGGATAAAATTTTCAAGCAAGCTTTCTAAGGAAGATTTTTCTTCTATGGAAGCGGATTGCACTTCACTCTCATCCTCTTGGGGATGCAATCTACCTAGGGATTTTACTAGAGCTAAATTAGTGGCTCTAGTATCCTCAATAAAATCTTGAAGCAAATTTTCTAGGGGAGATTTTTCTTCTAAAGGGGGATAATTTGAATAGAAAATATTGGATGATGGTGTTGGTTCTTTGGGCTCAGATTCCCTAAAGGGCCACCCAAAATTATAGAAAGCCATTTAAAAACAATAAATCAACAATAATCAGGCTTTCAGTCAAATGAAAACACCAATTAAATGCACAACAAGAACAATGGACCAGGATAAAAATAAAACAAAAAAGCAAAATAAAACCTCTAAATTAAAGCAAGCAATTCTTCACAATATTAATTAAAAGAAATTAGCCAATCCCTCGCAACGGCGCCAAAAACTTGTTGCACGATTTTCCGATTACCGCAAGCGTACGAGTCGTCACAAGTAATATAGTGATTTTGAGTATAGAGTATCGTCTCCACAGGGATTGAATTTATTCAATTAATTACCGCGAATAATCTTGCTTAGCTTTATTTAGAGAACCAAATCTAATGCTGAAAAGAATAATAAAAAGCTAATCTAGAGAGCAAAAGATAAATGGTGACACAATTTGGAGGGATAATTCTAGAGTGGTTGATTTCATCAATTGGACCTTTAATCCCTTAATCAATTAACTAATATGGATTAACCAATCATTTGATTCATAAGTCTAGAAGCCTAATAACAAGGACTCTCATGTCGGTCTCCTCTATCTCATCCCTTTCAATAAAGAATCTCCTTTTAGTCTCATCTTTATTTACTTAGCATGGCATTACGACCCTTCAGTACAACCTCTAACGTTATTTATTTTATCCCGTGTCACCCAGGTAAATAATCGTTAGTCATGCATTCAGTTCTAGTCTAAGCTTCTCTCCGTCGAGTTTCCACTTAGTAACGACTCATTTAATCAGTGATCAGTTGATTAAAAGCATTACGGACAAAATGCACAAATGAACAATAATGACAATTAAACCAAATCAATTCATTAATCGAGCAAAGGTTCAACATATCAAATCAAACTCATAGAATTTAGGAATTTACTACTCATAATCCCTAAAATCCAATAATTCCTAATCACAACAATTCTAGAAACTAAAACATAAAAGAAAAGGGAAGAGAAATTCTCATAAAGTGTCGATTTCCTCGATCTCGCGCCGACCTTCATCGATCCCGAGCTCCAAAGATCTTCAACAAAGCTCCAAAACTCTCCCAATAATCCCCAATTTTAGTGTAGACTCTAGAATGGGGTGAAAACCCACAAATTGGCACACAAAATATGGATGCAAAAGGCTCATTTTATAGGCTCCTAGACGGCGTAGCGATGCGACGCTACGTAGACAGCGTCGCGACGCTCTGACGTCATCTTTTCTTGGGCTCCAAGACGTCGCAGCGTCGAGACGCTATTTGGACAGCGTCGCGACGCTGTCACAATTCTAGAACTCTCCACGGGGCTGCCTAGCGTCGGGACGCTCTAGGCTTAGCGTCTCGACGCTAGGCCCTGAATCTTCAATAATGGCTCGATTTTGACTCCATTTTTGGGCCTCCAACTTTCTTTTGGCCCAAATACTTCATGTAATGGATTTTGGACTCTTTTCTTGACCCAATTTGATAATTTTAAGCCTTGGAATTCATGAACTTGGGCTTCTAACTCATTCTTCTTGGCTTTTGGTCTTGGATCTTTTAATGTAATTCTTCAAAAAGCTCCAAAAGCCTCCAAAATCATCTAAAATCTCTCAAAATTCCGATTTTTCTTCTTTGACTCGATTTTCTGAAATTTAAACAAAAAATAGCATTAAAGAACATAATTCAAGCATAAAACTAGCTAAAATTAATAGGAAAATGATGACATTTATGCATGTCATCATAAGCTCAAAAACCCTTAGTTATTTTATCCCTTGCTTTTCAGAATGACAACATTTTATGATGAAGCTCACCTAAGCCCTGGGAGACAGAAAAAACTGCTAGAATATCATTCATCCTTCAAAACTTTTGCTCCATGAATTTTCTCAGCAAAATTTTCACAATTATTTTTTTTTTCTACAGTAATTTTTTTTATATACTCTCATGGGTCATCTTTTGACGCAAAGGCAAACTGAGGGTGTCACAAATGTCCCTGGTTACTCAACAACCTAGAAAAATTATTATGAAGGAGAGGAATGTTCGAGCAAAATAATTGGAGTAGTCAAAAAGTCCCCCAAACTTGAATTATTCATTGTCCCCAATGAATCATCAACATGATACATTATACCCCCAAACTTAATTTTTTCTATTTGAATTTTAAAACCAAGCGTGGGACTAGAATTAAGCTTAAGGTGGATCAAATAAGTCAACACTACCTCGGAATCTTCTTGCCGCAACAACGACCAAGCCAGAAGAAATGCTCAAGCAAAAGGTTTCTAGAAATCAGAATACCTTGATCTAATTAAGCTAACTAGCCCAAGTTTCAAAAATTCAGAAGAAAATTAGTTAAGTTAGGAATGCTCAGTGCCATAGAACAAAACAACTAATGGAAATTTTATTAAAAGCATAAGAAAAAGATTTACATCAACAAATATATTTTTGTGGCCGAGAAGTAGAAAATTAAAACAAGAAAAACAGAAACAGACAAAAGATTGTGGTCAGGAATACATGAGCAAAAAAAATATTTCAACAAAAATAATGCTCGCCCAACTATTTCTTCTTCAATCCTCCTGACCAAGATCTTCCTCTTCATCTCCTTCTCTCTCTACTGGCGATGGCAGAGTCCAGGGGTTCACAAGGTCATCAGGGAATACTGGGAAGGTTGGATATGGTTTAGAAAAATTAGACTGCAAGGCCCTCCTCAACGCGACATCCCTTCTCTTCACATAATTCCAGAAGGTTTGGAATTGCCTTTCGGCAAACTCCATCTTGCTAGAATGCATTTGCAATTGCTCTTGTATTTGATGGATGTCGCACACCAAACCACCTTGGCGTGCCTCTTGTGTCCTTTGAAACCTAGCATGGTTCGGCGTGTCTATTATTCTCTTGTCCATTAGAGTGACATCGTCTGCATTCATAGGAACCCCTGCTCTTTGACACAACATAGTTATTGTGTTCGGGAAAAACAGCTTCCCCACCTTCTTCCGCCAACAATCATAAATTTCACTAGAAATAATTATTGCCCACATCTATACTCAGAGAACGAAGAATAAAAAATACCAGCAGCACCCGATCCCGAGACATCGTTGAATCATGAGTTGTCGGAAGCAAGTGCAACTTGATGAAGCCCATCCATGTATTGGCTTCACTTTTCAGATAAACCGCTTGGAACGTGCACTTTTCTATCTTCGAAAATCTCCATTGGGCCCCTTCGATACCAACCTCCCTGACAGCCGCATTTAACTGATCGTTAGATGGTGCCACGACCATCTCATTGAACCCTACATGTGGAAAATATTGGAGGTTGAAGAGAGAATTTATTGCTCCTGGGCTCCAATCAACGGCCACCCCTTAGACTATGACCTGGAATCCTTCTTGATCATCTATATTTGCATAAAATTCGAGGACAATATTGGAATTGACCGACTCCGGCTTCGCGCAGAATTGACTACACCCGTGATTTGCTATTTCAGTCCTCAAGAAATGTGGCAGATCATCACCAAATCCCCTTTCAAACAAAAAGTTTCTTTTCAACATTTCTATATATTTTGCTCGGGCAAGATTATTGATGAAGCGATTGTACGGCAGCCGTGATTCCTCAGTATCAACATCCTTAGCTTCTGTCGGCGCGTCAGCAATACCTTTGCCCTTGTCTTCCCTCTACTTGGGCAAAATTTCCTCCTATGCTTTCTTTTCTGTTTCTTCTCTCACATGGTCCTCTAACCCCTTTTCCTCCTACTCTTCTTTTTCTATATTCTCTTTTCAGAATCCGTCGTCGACGGCGAAGGAGTGTCTATTCGGACTGAAGGTGTTCATATAACACATGCGGAAGTAATTTTAGGATCGGAGGCACTTAACTACATCAATTTTAGAAAATGAAAACATGCTGTCAGAATACCGTAAGGAGAGAGCAAAATTTTACCAACCTTTTGGAGACCGATTCAACAACTCCCTTTGATTCCTTTGATCACGAACGGTGTGTGGACCACCTCTAGTGTCTTCCCTACTATTCTCCGGGCCAAGAACGACTTGTGGGAGTCTATAGAGATAGGGAATGGGAAGGGAATGCTTGAAAGTTTAAGCACTAGAGAGATATATGGAGATGAGAGAGTTTGAGACAAAAATACAACAACATAACAATATGGAAAATGGCTCTCCTTCCTTTGAATCTGATTCATACTCCTTATATAGACATCTTCCATGCAAAGAGAAGCCTCATGACACTAGACACATGGTGAAATTGCAACTCAAAGTGGATTCTAGGTGTTTAATTCACAACACATGCAACTAGTGCATGGTTGTGTTGTTTTCCACTATGCATCAACATGCAAGAGTGGGACTGGTGGGGACACTTTTGCAAAAGCTCCTTAAACCTCTCCCCAGCCTCGCTAATAGTTTCATCTTCAAGTTGCCTAAACCCTACTATCTCACTCCTTAATTTGGCATTCCTAGTTGGTGGAAAATATTTACTAAGAAATTTTTCCGCTAACTCATTTCATGTCCTAATTGATCCTGGAGCAAAAGAATTTAACCACGCCTTTGCTCCATCTCTAAGAGAATACGGGAACAAAGTTAATCTAAGGGCATTTCTAGACACTCCTTGAATTACAAATGAATTACTAACTCCTAGAAAAGACTTAAGATATAAATGAGGGTCTTCAGATGAAAAACCATGGAATTGACCCAAGGTTTGCAACATTTGAAACATTACAAGTTTAATTTCAAAATTTGCTGCCTCAATTTGAGGACTTGCAATTCCTGGATTCAACTCATCAAACATTGGAAAAGCATACACTCGAATGGCTCTCAGCCTAATTATTTTGCTGTCAATTTTGCTCCAGCGGCGGATTTGGTTGCAGCACAAGATTCTGGGGATCAAGTGGATCCTCTGGAACTTGCGAGAGACGCGGCACGTCAACCATTGGATTTTGATTTCTATGCTGCTCTCTCCTTGTTCTCCTGAATGTCCTCTCAATTTCTAGATCAAGCTCGAACCTTACCCCAAGCAGATCGCTCATGCACCAAACTCACACCTGCAAAAACTAAAGAAACAATCAAAAAGTTCTAGCACCAAACCACTAAAACACATACACAAAACGGATCAGATAAAAACTTATTCAAGTCCCCAGCAACGATGCAAAAAACTTGTTGGGTTTCTAAAGTAGGTAAAAATATAGTAAAAATAGACTCTAGAACACTGTGCAAGCATACACAATCCGCAACAAGTAATAAGTATTTATCGAATCCACAGGGCTGCATAGCTCTCACTTTATCTATTTTGTATAACCTTTTTAATGGTTTCAAGAGTAGTTAAAAGGATTGATTTTGATATAATGTTGAAGCAAAAGAAATGACAGAACAAAAAGTAAATAAATAAAGCAGACAGATTAGAAACAGGCATTGGTCAGGATTTCAGTAATTGTTTTAAAAGATGCTCTAGCAATATTATTAATTAGGCAAAACTCTTGCAGTCTTATTAGCAGGATCCTCCTGGAATTCTGGATTTTTTGGAATGTGTTTCAACTCCAATGACGTGCTACCGATCAAGCACTAGGCAACTAGCTATCCCTAACTCAGTCACTGGCGTTCACCAATACACAATGATCTAGTGTGATTAAATGCCACACACTTCTCAAATCATCCCTGAAACTAACAAGTGGTATTCATACCAGGCTGGCCAGGTGGGCACAAAATATAAATATGCACAACAATTAATCAGGATGCTCAAATCAACATATATTACATAGAGAATAAAGCACAACAATTACATGACTCCTAACCAACACCTAAGCAAATTTAGTTCATAAAGCTCATGATAACACACGCTACAATCTGAGTGTGTGCATCCATAATTACAAGAAATTACAAGAAAAGATTAATTCCCTTGGTCAAATCCGTAATTGATGGTCTTCTTGAAGTCTCCAATCTTTCCTCCTCTATTCGGCTCCCAAAGATGGAAATGAGAAATGATATCACCCAAAAGTGGAATGTACTTTGACTTGGACGACTCTTCCCTTTTATAGAATGAAGGCAAGCCCAAATTAGGTCAATCTGTACACGTGGATGGCTCTCCTTGTTTCTTAAATCCAAAAATAGCTCAACTAATTTTAGTTCATTAAAATGGATAACAAGCTATGAAGTGGAAGTTTTGCTCCTTGTTTTGCTGGATCACAGATTTTGCTCCATCAAGTTGCTCAACAATATATTCTGCACAAAACAACTTCCAAAGCATTCATTCTTCCAAATGGGTTAAAACATATAATATTCATCTAAAAGTAACCATATTTAGCAAAAACGACACACAAATAACTATAAAACTAAGGCCTAAATAACTTCGTTTTTTAGAGTTATCAACAGTTAATTAGATTTAGGCTAGAATCGGGCTAAGTGCGTTGGCTTGTCCGTGATAGTAGAACGTGACTCCTGATAACTCTAGAGTACGCTAGACTTTAGTTTTGCAATTGAAATACTTTTTGAAATTTGTGATTTAATTGTATTGAACTGAATCCCGAAAACCCCGATTACATAATTGATAACTGTCCAAAAGGTAGTTATTTAGGCCTCGTTTATATAGGGATTTGTGTGTCTTTTGTGCCTAATAGGGTTGGTTTTAGATATATATTATATGTTTTAACCCATTTGGAAGAATGGAAGCCTTGGAAATTATTTTGTGCAGAATATGTTGCTGGGCGACTGGAGGGAGCAAATTCTGTGTTGCAGCAAAACTGGGAGAAAAACTGCCACGTCACAGTTCGTTAGCCAAGTTGATAAACCGAATTCTGTTGAATTATTTTCGTGATAAAGGAGCAAGGAGAGCCATACACGTGTCTAGGTTGACCTAAGTCAAGCCTCCTATCATTCTATAAAAGGGAGTAGCCGCCTAAGTAAAAAACATTCCATTCTTGGGGGAGAAAACATTGCATTCTTGGGAAGTTACTTCCACCTTTGGGAGCCGAATAGCGAAAGGAGATTGGAGACCATCTAGAAGACCATCGACTGCAAGCTGTCCAAAGGAATTGATCTTTTCTTGTTTATCTTGTAGTCATGGACATGCCTACTCAGATTGTAGCGTGCGTTTCTAGGGCTGTTTATCGGTCGATCAGAGTCGGTTTTGGGCCAAAACCGACGCTGAAAACTGACCTATCAGTTTCGGCCGGTCGGTGGTTGAAAATTTTGGAGTGCTCTCTAAAACTGACCGACCAAATACACGGTCGGTCGGTCGATTTTGTCGGTTTTCCGACTTGAGATGGGATGTTGTTGTCGAAAGCTTGGCGAGGGTTTGAAGCATGGGGAGGAAGAGAAAAAAAAATGGAAGAAAAACAAGAAAAAACAGAAAGATAGAGAGGAAAAGAAGAAAGAAATATTAATATAGAAGAAGATAAAAGAAAGAAAACGAAAATCGTCTTGGACCTTGGTGTACCAAGTCTGCCGACGCCGGAGGATGAAAATGAGAGAATGAGAAAGAAATGGAAGGAGAAGAGAGATTGAAAGAAATTGGTTGGAAGAGGAGATAAGATGAAGAAGAAAGAAAGAGAAGAGAGAAAAGAAAGAAGAAAAGAGAGAGATAAAAGTGAAAAAGGAAAGAGAAAGCAAAGGGAAGAAAGAGAGTTATTGTTTCGTGAAATGAAAGAAAAGGGAAAGAAGAAAAGACAAAAAAGAAAGAGAGAGAAGAATAAAAAAATAATAAAATTTAAAAAATTAATCATTACTTTTTGAAAAAATAACTCTGAAAAGAATGGAAAAGAAGGCTGAAAAGAGGGCTGAAAAGACTGCATTGTGCAGTGTGTGCGTGAGGTCAGCGAACTTGGGCAGAATAATTATTTTTTTAATATACTATTATCGGTCGGTCGGTCAGTTTTTAAAATTTTTGGTTGAACCAACCGACCGACGATCGGTTTTGTCATTGAAAAAACTGACTCCAACCGAATCTAGCAAAAAACCGACCGACCGACTCTCGGTCGGTCGAGTCGGGTTTCGGTCTAATTTTTAACACCCCTATGTGTTTCCATGCATATTATGAACTAAGTAGCTTAGACGTTGGTTAGGAACAATGTGATTGTCGTGCTCCATTTCTAGTAATAAATATTGATTAATGCATCTTGATTAATTGTTGTGTTCATTTCTATTTTATGCCCGCCTGGCCAGCTGCTATGAATACCTCTCTCTAGTTTCAGCGATGATTTAGGGAGTGTGTAGCGTTTAATCACACCAGATCATTGTGTATTGGTGAATGCCAGTGACTGAGCTAGGGATAGCCAGTTGCCTAGTGCTTGATCGGTAGTACTTCATTGGGGTCGAAACACATTCCAAAAGATCCGGAGTTCCGGGAGGAATCTGCTAATAAGACTGCGAGAGTTTTGCATGATCAATAATTTTGCTAGAGCATCTTTTAAAACAATTACTAAATCCTGACCAGCGCCTGTTTCTAATCTGTCTGCCTATTTGTTTATTTTTTGTATGTCATTTTGTTTGCTTCAGCATTATTCTTAAAAACCAATCATTTTTACCATCTTTGAAACCAGAGTTATAACAAATAGATAGAGTGGAAGCTAGTTCAGGCCTTGGATTGACAAATACTTATTACTTGCTGCGGACTCTGTATACTTACACAGAGTTCTAGAGTCTTTTTATACCATATTTTTACTCACTCTAGGAACCCAACAAGTTTTTGGCGTCGTTGTCGGGGACTTGAATAAGTTTTTATCTGATTTGTTTTGTGTATGTGTTTTAGTGGTTTGGTGCTAGAATTTTTTGATTGTTTCTTTTGTTTTTGCAGGCGTGAGTTTGGTGCATGAGCGATCCGCCTGGTGTGAGGTTTGAGCTTGATCCAGAAATCGAGAGGACATTCAGGAGAAGAAGGAGAGAGCATTGCAGGAACCAGAACCAAATGGATAACGTGTCGCGTCTCCCGCAGGGCTTTGAAGATTCAGGTGACCCCCAGAATCGCTTGCTACAGCAAAATCCACTGCTGGAGCAAAATGAGCAGCAAAATAATCAGGCTGAGAATCCTATCTTTGTAGCGAATGATAGGACCAGAGCCATTCGAGTGTATGTTGTCCCAATGTTTGATGAGTTAAATCCATGGATTGCACGTCCTCAAATTCAGGCAAAAAATTTTGAAATGAAACTTGTAATGTTTCAGATGTTGCAAACTGTGGGTCAATTCCATGGTTTTTCATCTGAAGACCCTCATTTACATCTGAAGTCTTTTCTAGGAGTTAGTGATTCTTTTGTAATTAAAGGAGTGCCTAGAGATGCTCTTAGATTAACTTTGTTCTCGTATTCTCTTAGAGATGGAGCAAAGGCATGGTTAAATTATTTTGCTCCAGGATCAATTGGGACATGGGACGAGTTAGCTGGAAAATTTTTGAGTAAATATTTCCCACCTAATAGAAATGCTAAATTAAGGAGTGAAATAGTAGGGTTTAGGCAACTTGAGAATGAGACTTTTAGTGAGACTTGGGAGAGGTTTAAGGAGCTTATACGAAAGTGCCCACACCATGGTTTACCTCATTGTATTCAAATGGAAACATTTTACAATGGGATAAACGGAGCAACCCAAGGTATGGATGATGCTTCGGCTGGAGGGGCCCTTTTGGCAAAAACTTTTAATGAAGCCCATGAAATTTTAGAAAGAATATCTACTAATAGTTGTCAGTGGTCAGATGTTAGAGGCACAAATAAAAAGGTTAAGAGTGTACTAGAGGTTGATGGTGTGTCCACCATTAGTGCTGATCTTGCAATGCTAACGCTCTTAAGAATGTGACAGTGATTAGTCATCAGCAGCCACCAGCTGTGGAGCCTGCTGCAGTGGTGAACCAAGTCGTAGAGGAAGCATGTGTCTATTGTGGTGAAGATCACAACTACGAGTTTTGCCCCAGCAATCCAGCTTCTGTGTTTTTTGTAGGTAATCAGAGGAATAACCCTTATTCTAACTTTTATAATCTAGGTTCGCGCAACCACCCCAACTTCTCATGGGGAGGACAAGGAAGCAATATTCAAACGCAACAAAAGGTGAACCAGTCAGGATTTGCGAAAGCGCAGGTATTGCCCCAGCAAAATTCAGGGAGTTCTCTTGAGGCGGTGATGAAAGAATTTATGGCTCGTACAGATGCTGTAATTCAAAGTAATCAAGCTTCAATGAGAGCCCTTGAATTGCAAGTGGGTCAGCTAGCTAATGAGCTGAAGGCAAGGCCTCAAGGGAAACTTCCTTCAGATACTGAACACCCTCGAAGGGAAGGTAAGGAGCAGGTAAAGGCAGTGACTCTTATGAGTGGTAAGCCACTAGAAGAAAGAATAGAGCCTAGTAAAACCCAAGCTGTAGGAAAAAATGGTGATAAAAATGTTGTTGTTGAGAAAGCGTTGGAGACTAGTCAGGGTGCTGGAGGCAGCAATAAAGATGCTGGAGCATCTGGTTCTGTTCTAGATGTGGAACCACCTTATGTGCCGCCCCCACCTTATGTACCACCTCTACCTTTTCCACAAAGGCAAAAGCCTAAGAATCAAGATGGTCAATTTAAAAAGTTTTTAGAGATTCTTAAGCAATTGCATATAAATACCCCTTTAGTAGAAGCTATAGAGCAAATGCCTAATTATGCTAAATTTCTTAAGGATATTTTAACTAAAAAGAAGAGGTTAGGTGAGTTTGAAACTGTATCTCTTACTGAGGAGTGTAGTGCTATTCTTAAGAATGGGCTACCACCCAAGGCTAAGGATCCAGGATCATTTACCATACATGTATCTATAGGTGGAAAAGAATTAGGTAGAGCACTCTGTGATTTAGGTGCAAGCATTAACCTTATGCCTCTTTCGGTCTATCGGAAGCTAGGTATTGGTGAAGCTAGACCTACCACAGTCACACTCCAACTAGCTGATAGGTCTATCACATATCCAGAGGGTAAAATTGAGGATGTCTTAGTGAAGGTAGTTAAATTCATATTTCCTGTTTATTTTATTATTTTAGACTATGAGGCTGATAAATATGTCCCAATTATTCTAGGTCGTCCATTTTTTGCTACTGGTAGGGCGTTAATAGATGTTCAAAAAGGGGAATTAACAATGAGAGTCTGTAATGAGGAAGTGAAATTTAATGTGTTTAAAGCCATGAAGTATCCAGACGAAATGGAGGATTGCTCCTTCATTAGGATTCTGGAGAGCACAGTTATTGAGACAGCAATACAGGATTCAGCTAGTAAGCATTCGGAAGATCATGGAGAGGTTAGTGTAGAGGATTTACAAGTTTGTTTGTTAGAAAGAAAAAAGGAAAGAGAACTGTTTAGGTGTGAGGATGTTTTTGAGTCTTTAGATTTAGATCAAAGGAAGGCTCCTCCTATTAAGCCATCCCTGAATGAGGCACTCATTTTAGATTTGAAGCCCTTGTCGGATCATCTAAAGTATGTGTATCATGGGGAAGGTGAGACGTTGTCCATTATTGTTGCATCAGATTTAATGCTGGAGCATGAAGAAGCCTTAATAAAGTTGTTGCAGCAATACCGCAAGGCTATAGGTTGGACTTGGCTGACAGTCAGGGAATTAGCCCATCTTTTTGTATGCAAAAAATCACTCTTGAGGAGGGATCCTTTAGGAGTATTGAGCAACAAAGAAGTCTTAACCCTACAATGAAAGAGGTTGTTAAAAAGGAGGTGATTAAATGGTTGGATGTTGGGATCATTTATCCAATTGCCGATAGCAATTGGGTAAGTCTTGTCCAATGTGTTCCTAAGAAAGGAGGTGTCACAGTGGTGAGCAATAAAGACAATGAGTTGATCCCAACCAGGACAGTAACTGGCTGGAGGGTTTGCATGCATTACATGAGGCTTAATAAAGCCACCCGTAAGGACCATTTCCCTCTACCATTTATTGACCAGATGTTGGATAGATTGGCTGGTCAGGCCTACTACTGTTTCTTAGATGGTTATTCTTGGTATAACTAGATTACTATTGCTCCTGAGGATCAGGAAAAAACCACTTTCACCTGTCCTTATGGGACGTTTGCTTTTAGGTGGATGCCTTTTGGCCTTTGCAATGCTCCAGCAACATTTCAGCGATGAATGTTAGCAATTTTTTCTGATATGATTGAGTCCACTGTTGAGGTATTTATGGACGATTTTTTAGTTTTTGGAGGGTCTTTTCAGAGTTGTCTAGATAATTTAGGTAAGGTGTTAAAGAGATGTGAGGATACCCATCTAGTTCTGAATTGGGAGAAATGCCACTTCATGGTGAAGGAGGGCATAGTGTTAGGTCATAGGATTTCTAAAAATGGTCTAGAAGTTGATAGAGCAAAAATTGAGGTTATTGAAAGATTAGAACCACCGAATTCAGTGAAGGGAATTCGGAGTTTTTTAGGTCATGTTGGATTTTATAGAAGGTTCATTAAGGATTTTTCCAACATTAGTAAACCTCTTTGTAACTTATTGTGTACTGACCATGTTTTGACTTTAATGCAGATTGTAGGAAGGCTTTTGAAACTTTAAAAGCTGCTTTAATCTCAGCACCCATTTTTTGTGCACCTAATTGGAATTTACCATTTGAAGTAATGTGTGATGCAAGTGATGTTGCAGTAGGTGCGATGCTGGGGCAAAAGCCAGACAAATTTATCCATCCTATATATTATGCAAGCAAGGTTTTAAATGAGGCACAAGTAAACTACACAACTACTGAAAAAGAGTTGTTACCTGTTGTGTTCGCTTTTGAGAAATTCCAGCCATATTTGGTTGGATCCAAAATCACAGTGTTCACGGATCATGCAGCAATAAGGTATTTAATGTCGAAGAAAGATGCAAAGCCTAGACTAATTCGTTGGGTTTTATTATTGCAGGAGTTCGACTTAGAGATAAAGGATAAGAAGGGATCAGAAAATGTCATTGCAGATCACTTGTCTCGTCTTGATCCGTCATCATCTTTGCTGAAGCAAACTGCCATTTCAGACGCTTTTCCGGACGAATAGCTTTTTGCTGTTGAGGTAAAGGTAGTCAGGGATGCCCCTTGGTATGCTGATATTGCCAGCTTTTTGGTAAAGGGAGTCACTCCTATTGACATGGATTGGAGGCAGAAGAAAAAGTTTAAGCATGATGCAAAGTTTTTCTATTGGGATGAGCCATTTATGTATAAGCATTGTTCTAACGGTATTATTCGTAGGTGTGTTTCAGGTGATGAAGCAAAGGAAATCCTGGAGCAATGTCACTCTTCGCCGTATGGAGGTCATTTCAACGGTCATAGGACAACTATGAGGATTCTGCATTGTGGATTCTTCTGGCCTACCTTATTCAAGGATGCCCATTGGTTTTACAAGCAATGTGATGCTTGCCAAAAGAGAGGAAACTTAGGGCCTAGAGATGAAATGCCTCTTACTTACATTTTAGAAGTTGAATTATTCGATGTATGGGGTATTGATTTTATGGGGCCATTTCCCCCTTCTAATGGCAATGTTTTTATCTTATTGGCAGTTGATTACGTGTCCAAGTGGGTTGAGGCCATCGCGTGCCATCAGATTGATGCCAAGACAGTAGCAAGGTTCCTTCAGTTGCACATCTTTGCGCGGTTTGGGACACCTAGAGCTCTACTGAGTGATGAGGGTACACATTTTGTTAATAATTTCTTAACTAAGCTTTTAGCTAAATATAGGATTGAGCATAGGATAGCTACCCCTTATCACCCACAAGCAAATGGTCAAGCAGAAATTAGTAATAAGGAAATTAAAGCTATTCTAGAGAAAGTAATTCATCCATCTAGAAAGGATTGGTCTTTTAGGTTGGATGAGGCTCTTTGGGCTTATAGGACAGCCTATAAGACTCCTCTAGGTATGTCTCCCTATAGGTTAGTATATGGGAAAGCTTGTCATTTACCATTAGAGTTAGAGCATAAAACATTTTGGGCTTTGAAAAGGTTAAATTTTGATCTGAGTTGTGCAGGAGCAATGAGAATGCTGCAACTTAATGAATTGGAGGAATTCCGCCAATTTTTGTATGAGAATTCGAAAATGTATAAAGAAAAGACTAAGTTGTGGCATGACAAGAAAATTAAATCTAAAGAGTTTGTCAAAGGTCAGAAAGTTTTGCTTTATAATTCTAGATTAAAATTATTTCATGGGAAACTAAAATCTAAATAGTCAGGGTCATTTATTGTGATTGAGGTTTTTCCCCATGGAGCAATTACTTTGCAGGATGAAAAAGATGGGAGAGTGTTCAAAGTGAATGGTCAACGTGTGAAACGTTATTGGGGAGAGGAGTTTCAGTCGAAATATCCTTCCCTAAGGTTGGTTGATGATTGAAGGAGCAAAATTTTTGTGGGAGCATTTCGCAGAGCAAAATTTTGAGCTCCCAGTGTTGTTTTTATTTTTGCTGATTTGATTTGATTTTGAGTATTTAGTTTGTTTAATTTGTTTTAAGTAGATTTTAGTTTTGAATATTCTTATTGGTTGTTTAGATTTTATCTATTTCGCTCTGAATTTAATTTGATTTTGTTGGATTTTATTTTCGATTTATTTATTTAAATTTTCTTTGAATTATCTTTTAATAAGATTTTATTAGATTGTAGTTGTTTAAATTCTGTTTAGAGTCGGTTTAATAAAGATTTTCCTAATTAATTTGGCTTCGAAAATAAAAAAAAAAGAAGGATTTGATTTGAGCGGTTGAATTTAAATTTCCTGATTTGATTTCCTATTTTAAATTTTAAATCCGTATCTAAGATTTTTCAGGATTTGTTTTGCTCAGACGGTTGTTAGAGCAACTTTATGGCTGAAGCAAATCTCTCGTCCAAATAGGAAGGGTTTTGTTGGGAGTTAATTATCTTTTACCGTTTGGATTTTAAATTTTCTATTGCAAGGTAAATTTGCATGTGTTATCTGATGAAGTCACGTGTGATAGCGAGCATAGCTAGCTATCTTTACTTATTTAATTTAGCTAGTCTTTTATAATTTTTGGGCCATTTTATTGTGCTTTAATGTTTATTTTGTAGGAAATGGTTGATTGGAGCTGTAGCGCAATATTGGAGTTAATCGGGTGCTCGGGACGCGAAAAAGATAAAAAGGAAGGAAAAAGAATCAAAATGGAAAAAAGTCAAAAATTCGGTCAAAAGGTGACTAGCGTCGAGACGCTAGCCCTTAGGCATCTCGACGCTAGCATTCCATATCAGAATAGGCACGTAAAGGTCACAGCGTCGAGACGCTGCGACCTGAGCGTCTCGACGATGTACAATTTCCTTTCCTGAAATGCGCGTTTTGAAGGCAGCGTCTCGACGCTAAGACGAAAAAACAGAATAAAAGCTTATTTTCGGCTAGGTTTGAGGGGAGTTCGATTTGGGACCTTTGGGAGCCGTAAACAGGGCAGAACAGAGCACTTGGAGGCTGAAAACAAAGGGAGAGATTTGGAAATCAACCCATTGTTCGTGGGGATCGTGACGGGGACGTCCGATTCGGCCTACATTGAGTTTTCTTTTCCCTTTCCTTTCTTTAGTTAGATTTATGGCTTTCACATGTTTAGTTGAGCTTGTATTTACATTCATGAGTAGCTAAACTTGTAGCTTAGGGATTGATGTAGTTGATTATGTTTATGGATTGATTTATGGTTTAAGTTGTGCAATGTTATTGTGTTTGTAATCTTGATTTAATGCTTTCAATTAATTGGCCATTAGTTGAATGATTTAAGTTTCGAATCTAGCTCGGGAGAGGGGATTTGATTTAGACTTACTCAAGATTGCATGAATAAAGTTTACTTTCTAATTCATGACGGTTTTAGATTAACTTTAGAATTGGTTGAAAGATCTCATTGCCTTGCATGATTAATAAACTTAGATAGGGATATCAAGTTGGTTAATTTGCATGAGAATCAATTATACTCGGGAGAGGTAGTTGTGATTAAAGGGTCTTTGACTCATAATTTCATTGTGCATAATAACTTATTCTTTAAAATCAATCCTAAACTAAATCGGCGAAATCAATTCCCTAAGTAGTTTTCCTAATTGAATTTTCATTCTTTTTACTTGCTTTGATTTTGTTTTATTATTATTCATTCATCACTTTTTGATCCCTAAATAAAATTGGGCAAGATAATTCACAATACTTGATTTGCTTAAAAATCCAATCCAGAGGACGACATTCGAATTTACTTTCACTATATTATTACTTGACCCGTGCGCTTGCGGTTAGCAATTTGCACATCAAGTTTTTGGCGTCGTTGCTGGGGATTGGCACATTTAGCTAGATTGATATTGTGAAAAAATTGTTTGATCTTAATTTAGGGTGTATTCTTATCTTTTTTTTAGTTGATTGCATTTTTCCTTATTTGTTTTTCTTTCCATATTTGATTTTCTAGGTTAGTTTTTCTTTTAGTTGTACAATCTTTTTTTTTTTGTTCTTGTTTTTCCTTTTCTAGATTAGTTTCCTTATTTGTGTTTTGCCATATTTATTTTGCATTCCATATTAGGTTGTTTTGTTTTCTTTTCTAGATTATATTCCATAATTAGATTAGTTGTTTTCTTTTCTTTGTTGCTTTCCATAATTATTTTCTTTCCTTTTAGGGTGGTTTAGTTTTGTATGCGTAGTAGTAAAGATTTAATTTTAGCACCATTGGATCCCGAGATCGAAAGAACAATTCATAGAATTCGAAGGGAAACTAGAGAAATTATTCACATGGCGGACCAAAATCCACCTGAGGAGCCTAGGCCTATTAGAGATTATTTTCAGCCTGTGTTTCAGGGACAGCAATCGGGGATTGTCTATGCCCCGATTAATGCCAACAACTTTGAGCTGAAGACCGGTCTCATTCAGATGGCTCGAGACAATGCATATAGAGGATCGCCCACTGAGGATCCAAATTCTCATCTTAAATCATTTTTGGATATTTGTGGGACGGTAAAGATTAATGGAGTCTCTGAGGATGCTATTCGCTTACGTTTATTTCCCTTTTCTTTGCAGGATAAAGCACGAGATTGGTTGCAGTCTATTACCCCTGGGAGCATCACCACTTGGGATGCTTTGGTCCAGGCCTTTTTAAAGAAAATTTTCCCTCCTGCAAAGACGGTCAAGCTAAGGACCGAGATTGGGACATTCCAACAACAATATGATGAGCAGCTGTTCGAAGCTTGGGAGCGATTCAAAGAGCTACTGAGGAAGTGTCCTCAGCATGGTTACCCCGATTGGCTTCAGGTACAATTGTTTTATAATGGTTTAACTCCTAGTACAAAAACTATCGTTGATGCAGCTGCAGGTGGGACTCTATTGTCCAAGACCGTGGAAAACGCTCGCACACTTTTAGAGGATATGGCCACCAACAGCTATCAGTGGCCATCTGAGCGGTCTACACCTAAAAAGATTGCTGCTGGATTGTTTGAGGTTGATAAAGTAAGTGCACTCCAGGCCCAGATGACTTCCCTCGCTAATGCTTTCATAAAATTTTCAGGTACAGGGAGTGCACAGTCAATTGAATCAGCTGCTGCTTTAGCATCTAGACCTCAGGAGGAGACCATCGAGCAGGTTCAATATGTATCAAATTTTAATTCTAGGGGATATAATAATAGTTCTACACGTACACATTATCACCCTAACAATAGGAACCATGAAAATTTCTCTTATGCTAATACTAAGAATGTTCTTAATCCTCCTGGTTTTTCCCCTCAAACTCAAGATAATAAAAAGTTAGAAGATCTTGTTGGAGCTTTCATTGCAGAGTCTAGTAGCAGGACAACCAAATTAGAGGAGGCAGTCATTGCCATCAACTCCACGGTGAATGGCCACAGTGCAGCCATAAAGAACATTGAGAATCAGCTGGGACAGTTGGTGAATGTTGTAAGCACCATGAATAAAGGTAAGGCCCCAGCTGAGCAAGAGAAACCCCAGATGGAGTATTGTAAGGCAATCACTGTGCACCAGGAGGAATCTGAAGAGGAACCTGAATCTGAGGACTATGAAACACCTACAGGGGAAGCTGAGGAGGACACATCATCTGATGAGGCTGAAAAGCCTAACCTTGAGCCTCCTATTCCTTCTCCCACACTGATGGTTCCTAAGGAAAAGAAAAAGAAAAAGAAGAAAAAGAATAATCAGGTTCAGTTTGATAAATTTATGAATGCTTTTATGAATCTGAATATAATATTCCTTTTGCAGAGGCATTAGAGATGCCCCAATACAACAGGTTCATGAAGGAGTGGTTAGCAAAAAAGCGAAAAGAAAAGAAGGTTGACACTGTTTATCTTGCTTCCACATGCAGCACCAGAGTACAACAGAAAGTACCTGAAAAAGTAGCAAATCCAGGGAGTTTTTCTGTTCCTTGTAGTTTTGGTACTTATTCTTTCAGAGCATTATGTGATTTAGGTGCTAGCATTAATATTATCCCATTGTCCTTGTGTAAGAAGTTAGACATAGGTGAGATTAAATCTACTCATGTAAAGCTCCAATTGGCTGATCAATCTGTGGTGAGACCAGTTGGTATTGTAGAGAATGTGTTAATCAGAGTAGGTAGATTTTTCCTCCCTATTCACTTGTATGTTATGGACATGATAGAAAATCCTTCAATGCCTGTCATATTAGGACGACCATTCCTCGCTACTGGGCGAGTGATCATAGATATTGAGCGCAGGGAGCTCACTATTAGAGTCAAGAACGAAAAAGAAATCTTTAAAGCAGTTGAAGACTCTAAAGATGAAGTGCTTTTCATGGGCTACAGGAAAGGTGCAAGAAAGAGCACCTCTGTTGGATTAACAGAACAAAAACCTCCTTGAAGCACGTGCAACACGTCGAGCTAATGACGTTAAACAAGCGCTTATAGGAGGCAACCCAAGTAAGTTAGTGTGTTTCCTTTTTGTTTTTGATTTATTGTTTGTTTTTGTTTTGTAGGTCTTGTTTTCTTCCTCTCCTTTTCTTTCAAGCTTTCAAGATTCCAAGCTCTCAAGCAAGAAGTCATCATCATTCCAGGCCAGTATTGTTCACTCCTGTCATTCTTTTATTGTTTTCATGCTTGTTTATGCTTTATTTTCTTTATACATTGAGGACAATGCATATTTTAAGTTTGGGGGTGGATTAGCATGTTTGTGGAGCCCTTGAGCATCTGAGTTCGGGCTATAGTTTTGAGCTTTCTTTGAATTATGCATATGGTTGTTTTCTGGATGCTACTTTTGCATGATTATGATGTCCTAGGATAGGCTTTCTTGTCAATTTTCAAGCTTGTGATGAGATGTAAGCATAAGTGCCCAAAAAGGGAGACTTTTTAAAATTTTTCTAGGAGATGGCTTGCATGAGTAGAGTATCTGTCTTGGCTAGATTGGGATTCGAATGCTTAAGAGCGAATTATTGAGTTCATATGCTTGTTGTCACCTCGATAGGTGTAGGGTAGAGCTAAAGAGTTATTTTTTTTGCAAATTAGCATGTTTGATCTTGCTTAGGAGAAAAGAAAAGAATATCTGCTTATCATGTTCATAACGAAAAATCATTCTTGTTGTTATTGTTGAAAAAGAAAAAAATCATGACTTATGCACGCAATATGCAATGGTTAATAAAGATTAAGGCAAAAAGAGCTACCCCTGTTGTGATCAGTTAGGCCAACCAGAGAAAACTCAGGTTAAGGGTCCCTGCAATGGGTGTGTGAAAGCTAGTGCCACATTTACATGCTTAATTCAATTGTTAATTAAAAGCACCTAAGTATGGAGATAAACAAACTAATTTGTTCCATTAACTCATTAGTGAAACCTTAGTGCCAGTGTAGAGGGAAGATGAGTTGAGAATTTAATAATCCAATCCTGGGCTAGTAGAGTCTGATCTTGTTGAGTTAGATCTCGCCTGTGCAAGTTAATTTTGGGAAAATTTTAATTTGTCTCCCTCATTGGTCCTTGTGTGCATGTCTCTTGCTTGCTTGGTTATTGACTTTTGAGCCTTGAGGATGGAGTTATGATTGTTGCATCCATTCTTCCATTGTATGTTTGATTTTTAGTTTGCTCGAGAACTAGCAAAAGCTTAAGTTTGGGGGTGTTTGATAGCGAGCATAGCTAGCTATCTTTACTTATTTAATTTAGCTAGTCTTTTATAATTTTTGGGCCATTTTATTGTGCTTTAATGTTTATTTTGTAGGAAATGGTTGATTGGAGCTGTAGCGCAATATTGGAGTTAATCGGGTGCTCGGGACGCGAAAAGATAAAAAGGAAGGAAAAAGAATCAAAATGGAAAAAAGTCAAAAATTCGGTCAAAAGGTGACTAGCGTCGAGACGCTAGCCCTTAGGCGTCTCGACGCTAGCATTCCATATCAGAATAGGCACGTAAAGGTCACAGCGTCGAGACGCTGCGACCTGAGCGTCTCGACGATGTACAATTTCCTTTCCTGAAACGCGCGTTTTGAAGGCAGCGTCTCGACGCTAAGACGAAAAAACAGAATAAAAGCTTATTTTCGGCTAGGTTTGAGGGGAGTTCGATTTGGGACCTTTGGGAGCCGTAAACAGGGCAGAACAGAGCACTTGGAGGCTGAAAACAAAGGGAGAGATTTGGAAATCAACCCATTGTTCGTGGGGATCGTGACGGGGACGTCCGATTCGGCCTACATTGAGTTTTCTTTTCCCTTTCCTTTCTTTAGTTAGATTTATGGCTTTCACATGTTTAGTTGAGCTTGTATTTACATTCATGAGTAGCTAAACTTGTAGCTTAGGGATTGATGTAGTTGATTATGTTTATGGATTGATTTATGGTTTAAGTTGTGCAATGTTATTGTGTTTGTAATCTTGATTTAATGCTATCAATTAATTGGCCATTAGTTGAATGATTTAAGTTTCGAATCTAGCTCGGGAGAGGGGATTTGATTTAGACTTACTCAAGATTGCATGAATAAAGTTTACTTTCTAATTCATGACGGTTTTAGATTAACTTTAGAATTGGTTGAAAGATCTCATTGCCTTGCATGATTAATAAACTTAGATAGGGATATCAAGTTGGTTAATTTGCATGAGAATCAATTATACTCGGGAGAGGTAGTTGTGATTAAAGGGTCTTTGACTCATAATTTCATTGTGCATAATAACTTATTCTTTAAAATCAATCCTAAACTAAATCGGCGAAATCAATTCCCTAAGTAGTTTTCCTAATTGAATTTCCATTCTTTTTACTTGCTTTGATTTGGTTTTATTATTATTCATTCATCACTTTTTGATCCCTAAATAAAATTGGGCAAGATAATTCACAATACTTGATTTGCTTAAAAATCCAATCCAGAGGACGACATTCAAATTTACTTTCACTATATTATTACTTGACCCGTGCGCTTGCGGTTAGCAATTTGCACATCAACGTGTCACATGGAGATGATCCAAGGGCTTTGAGGTTGGGCAGCGCATAAATATTTTCTAGGGGCGATTGGAATTCACGATTTTACCGTTGCTGGTTTCGAATTTTCAGGTTGCATGCGATTAAACGGTAATATAATTTAATGTGGCGCAAATCTTTTCAGTTGGGATTTGATTTTTGTTGAAGCCTTATTTATTTGAAGACGGTGGTACGTTTCTTTTCACTTCAACTTCGTATTTACTTTCTTTCCTGTTCGTATTTCTTCTTCTTCTTCCTTCATTGCTTTTCTCTGTAAAAACCCTTGAGTCTTCCATGGCAAAGACAAGAGCGAGGAAAGAAAGAGGGAATGAGAAGGAGGAGGTACCGATTACCCCTGAAGTGCAAAAAAGGAAAACAAAGAAGAAGAAGACGCCAGAAGAGAAAGAAGCTAAACGAAGAAGAAGACAACAGAGGGTTGTGGAACAAGAAGAGGTCCAGGAGGCAACAGAGGATGTTACTTCCTTAGTACAAGAAAGAAATCCACAAGAAAATGAGGTACGAAATCCAAAAGAGGTGGAACCGGTAGTCGCAGATACGGAGAAATTTCAAGAAGAGAATGCTAGGGAGAATCAAGAACCGCAGGTTGACGAGGTGCAAGACGAGCAGGCAGAAGTAGTGCCTGAAAAAGGGAATGAACAGGAGCAAGAGGCTCGTGTTGAGGTCATCATGCCCGAAGCACCGAAACGACGCCGCATAAAGTGAAAGGTTGGGCGCATTCAGGTGATTTGAACTGATACCCCATCACCACCATCGTCTAATTCTGAGAAAAAGAAGGAAGAACGAGAGAAAAAAGAAGCTGAGGACAAAGAGAGAGAGGAAGCAGCAGAAGAGAATTTGAGAAAGCTTAGAGATGACAGAGGCAAAGGAATTGTTGAAGCATCAGATGAACCTGTGGAAGGACCTTTTATCCGCTTCATCAATGACCTTGCTCGAGCAAAATACCAAGAGATGCTACGAAGGGATTTCTTATTCGAAAGAGGGTTTAGTGACGATCTACCCCATTTCTTAAGGGCAGGGATTGCGAAGCCGGACCCAGTGAATTCGAATATTGTTCGAGAATTCTATGTGAATATTGATAATGCAGAGGAATTTCAGGCCATAGTTCGAGGAGTACCTGTTGACTGGAGCCCAGGGGCTATCAACTCGTTATTCAATCTCCAAGACTTCCCACACGCGGGCTTTAATGAGATGGTCGTGGCACCATCCAGTGATCAGTTAAATGCGGCGGTCCGAGAGGTTGGAATTGATGGGGCTCAGTGGAGTCTATCTAAGACGGAGAAACGCACATTTCAAGCTGCTTATCTAAAGAGTGAAGCCAATACTTGGTTGGGCTTCATCAAGCTGTGTTTGCTGCCGACTACGCATAATTCAACAGTGTCTCGCGACCAAATGATTCTGATATTCGCTATTCTTCGATCCCTGAGTATTGATGTTGGAAAAATTATTTCAAATGAGATTCTAAATTTCTGCCGTAAGAAGGTGGGGAAGCTGTTTTTCCCAAACACGATCACAATGTTATGTAGCATAGCAGAAGTGCCCACGGTTCCAGAGGATGTGATTCTGCTCGATAAGGGAATCATCGATACGCCTAATCTGGCGCGGCTTCAGCGTACGCAAGAGGCTCGCCAGGGTGGGCTTGTGTGTGGAATTCATCAGATCCTAGAGCAACTGGCACTGTCGACCAGTAGGCAAGAGTTTGCTGAAAGGCAAACTCAAACCTATTGGACCTATGCTAAAAGGAGAGATGACACACAGGAGGGCCTTGCAATCCAATTTCTCCAAACCATATCAGGTCTTCTCGGTGTTTCCTGATGATTTATTTAATCCTTGGATACCGCCCCCACCTGTTGAAAGAGAAGAGGAGGATGATGAAGAGCAGGGTCAGGAAGACTGACTCATGTGATGATCTGGAGCGAGCATTACTTTTGTTTTTCCATTTTTGTTTGCTTGCGCATGTTTGACCCTGCTTGTTGTTGTGTTTGCTTGTTTCTTTTTAATTTTTCTACTTCTAAAAAATATATCTCTGCTTATGTAATTTCTTTTCATGTTTTTAATGAAATTTTCTAGATGTTTCTGTTCTATGAGCACTGAGTAACTCTAACTTAACTAATTTTCTTCTGAATTTTTTAAGCTTGGACTGGTTAAGCTTAATTAGATCATGGTATTCTGATCTCCAGAACCCTTTTGCTTGAACATTTCTTCTAGCCTGGTCTGTTGCTGCGGCAAAGAAGATTCTGAGGTAGTTTCGATTTATATGATCCACTTTAAGCTTAGTTCTAGTCCCATGATCATTTTAAAATTCAGATAGAAATATTTAAGTTTGGGGGTATAATTGCAATATTGATGATTCATTGGGGACAATGAATAATTCAAGTTTGGGGGACTTTTTGCTACTCCAATTGTTTTGCTTAAGCATTCCTCTCCTTCATTTGAAATTTTGTTAGGTTGTTGAGTAACCGGGGACATTTGTGATACCCACAGTTTGTCTTCGCGTCAAAAGATGACCTAGGAAATGTGAAAAAATAAATTATTTGCTGAAAAAAGTTGATTGTTGAAAGGTTTGCTGAGAAAATTCATGGAGCAAAAGTTTTGAAGGAGGAATGGTGATCCAGCAGTTTTTCTGTCTCCCAGAACTTAGGTGAGCTTCATCATAAAATGTTATCATTCTGAGGGGCAAGAGATAGAATAAACTAAGGATTTTTTAGCTTTACACAGAGTATTTAGTCTAGTTGGTGATGAGTTTGAGGCAAGGGTATACTGCACCATAAAGTGGGTCATCCCATGCTTAAGAGCTTATGACTGTAAGGCTGCTTTAAGTCTGAAAAACAAAAATATAAACCCCTTGAAAATGTGTTTTGAATGTCTGATAATAGAGCTAGGCTGTGGTAAGTTCTTAGAATTGGGTTAAAAGTGGTGATTATTTGTCCATGTCGGAAGGATTATTTTGCTGCAGCAGAGCTTGGTTTTGCAAAGTGCTTAAGAGGTTGAAGGGAGTATTGGACTGTCTGGTTTGATTAAGCTATTTCTTCGTCTAATGTTTTTAAATTCTCAAGGGAAGGTTGGTTACCATTGCTCGGGACGCGCAATAGTTCAAGTTTGGGGGTGTGATAACTGTCCAAAAAGTAGTTATTTAGGTCTCGTTTATATAGGAATTTGTGTGTCTTTTGTGCCTAATAGGGTTGGTTTTAGATATATATTATATGTTTTAGCCCATTTGGAAGAATGGAAGCCTTGAAAATTATTTTGTGCAGAATATGTTGCTGGGCGACTGGAGGGAGCAAATTCCGTGCTGCAGCAAAACTGAGAGAAAAACTGTCACGTCACAGTTCGTTAGCCAATTTGATAAACCGAATTCTGTTGAATTATTTTCGTGATAAAGGAGCACGGAGAGCCATACACGTGTCTAGGTTGACCTAAGTCAAGCCTCCTATCCTTGTATAAAAGGGAGTAGCCGCCTAAGTCAAAAACATTTCATTCTTGGGGGAGAAAACATTCCATCCTTGGGAAGTTACTTCCACCTTTGGGAGCCGAATAGCGAAGGGAGATTGGAGACCATCTAGAAGACCATCGACTGCAAGTTGTCCAAGGGAATTGATCTTTTCTTGTTTATCTTGTAGTCATGGACATGCCTACTCAAATTGTAGCGTGCGTTTCCATGCATATTATGAACTAAGTAGCTTAGGCGTTGGTTAGGAACAATGTCATTGTCGTGCTCCATTTCTAGTAATAAATATTGATTAATGCATCTTGATTAATTGTTGTGTTCATTTCTATTTTATGCCCGTCTGGCTAGTCGGTATGAATACCTCTCTCTAGTTTCAGGGATGATTTAGGGAGTGTGTAGCAATTAATCACACTAGATCATTGTGTATTGGTGAACACCAGTGACTGAGCTAGGGATAGCCAGTTGCCTAGTGCTTGATCGGTAGTACTTCATTGGGGTTGAAACACATTCCAAAAGATCTGGAGTTCCGAGAGGAATTTGCTAATAAGACTGCGAGAGTTTTGCATGATCAATAATATTGCTAGAGCATCTTTTAAAACAATTACTAAATCCTGATCAGCGTCTGTTTCTAATCTGTCTGCCTATTTGTTTATTTTATGTTCTGTCATTTTGTTTGCTTCAGCATTATTCTTAAAAACCAATCATTTTTACCATCTTTGAAACCATTAAAGAGTTATACAAAATAGATACAGTGGAAGCTAGTTCAGGCCTTGGATTGACAAATACTTATTACTTGTTGCGGACTGTGTATACTTGCACAGAGTTCTAGAGTCTTTTTATACCATATTTATACTCACTCTTGGAACCCAACAATAATCCTCGTTTTGAGATCAACTAACCCCTCATTTTACTTTTCTTGCATTTAATTTTCCGCCTTTATTTTATGTTCTTATTTCTATCCATAACCTCCCCCCGTCCTTTTTTGGTCAAAAGAATTTAGAAATAAACTGATTGTTCCCTGTGATTGACTCGCACCACTATGCTACAAGTTAGCTTTATGACTCGTGGATTATAAATTTATTTGACAAGAGACCGCGACTCTTTTGTCACTGTATTATCCCCTATATCCACTCAAATGGAAAAATTTCTAACCATCCACACCTTTTCGCACCAAATCGGAAGTAGTAGGTAGCTGATCAAAGAACAAACGCCGTAAAAAACTACAGATTTTACTCAAAACATTTATCTTCCAAAAATTAACCACCAGCTCATCGTCGCATTACTAGAGGAAGAAGGTTGGGTCGAACAATCTTGGCACCGAGCCAATCGATAACCACTATGGACAACTTACATGCCCCCTTATCAAAATGCCAAATCAAATGGTCTTGTCCAAAGGCACCAACAATAGGAATGTGTTGTATAATTTTGCACCCCTCATCAGAAAATTGGGCCCCTAATAAGAGGATATTCCACTGACCTCGAGCCAAAATCAAATCACGCACACAACTATTAGCAGAAAGTGTAGGAGAGGAAAGAACCTAAGTTGACTCTCCTAATCCCACACACCACCTGAGACTCGAGTTCAAGAGTTCTCGCCCTCACAAGAGACTTCGCCATATATAAGAGGGTTGTCGCCCTTCCTGAGTAGATAGAAAATCTCCATTAGGGAAGTAATGTCCCTTTAGAATTGTGGATAATAGAAAAGCAAGATTCTTGAAAATGCGCCAACACTACTTGACCAAAAGTGACTGATTAAAATGTCTCAAATCCTTAAAACCCAAACCCCCAAGGCATTTGGGTAAACACAAAGTTTTCCAGTTCACCTAGTGGATACGACAATCTTCATCAACTCCATTGTTTGATGCATATCATTAATTAAGCTCTTAGGAAAATGGAAATAATTCATAGAATAAGTTGGTATGGATTGTATTACAAATTTAATCAAATCTCCTTGCTACCAACAGAAAAATATTTTCCATTTCATCCTTGGAGATGATGTCATACTCTGTCTTTAAGAAAATTCATCGAACCTTTCCGATTCTGAGGGATAAACGATTGTTGGGATTGGTACCCTAAAACTCGTAGATAGTGAATGTTAAACGAATTATATACTTGATCGATAAAGTCGTTGTCGAGATTCTTTCAGTAAAGTCGTTACTGAATAAGTAAATTGCACGTTAAATAACCCAAATCCAATAAACTAAGATCCCTAGCTATAGGATGAACACTTGAGCTTTATGTAGAGACATAAAAGTGGATCAGGCTCGAGTAATAGCCAAAACGGTCTATAGTATAGGGATAGGACTAGGTACCTTATCTTGGGGACACTATGAGACGCGACCCACTTTGTAGATAGTACAGACGATGTGATCCTAAATCGTTCATATAGAGACATGCGAGTAGGGGCATCCTATGCAATGAGTTTGCATAAGACCAGGACCGAGAAATAAGTCACTCTTGCTATATAACACCGTTTACTGACAAGACTGACTATTTCATGTGATGACCTAGGTAACTCGATCTTAATCCTGAGCTAACTATGAACTCCTGTTTATTCGGACTTATCCTTAGATCTGCATGGGTGAGAGTGGCTCAACATCACCGACTCAATAAGCCTACCATTTCAGGGATAGGAACGGGTAGATAGCTGGGGACATAGTTCTGCAAGAAGGAATTCACTCTTACCCGAATTAGGGATAGTAGAGAGGTTGTTCCCTTAAGTGCTGTATCCGGGGCTTGAACAAAGTGATCCTGCCCTCTCATTGGCCTGAGAGGGACTCAATTTGTTGGTTGGACCATAAACCAATTGTTCATTAGAGGATTAGTGGGACTTAAGGAACAAGAAGTACTATAGGGGTAAAACGAACATTTGACCCAGGTATAGTTACGAACAACCTGTGAAGGATCGACTTACTAATCATGGTTATATCAGGTGGACAAAAATATATCTACAGTGAGGGGAGTGCAACTACAGGGCTATAGTGGAGTGTCCCGGTAGTTAATGAATGTTGGTTAGCTAGGTTAATGAGATTAGCCGGTTAACCTCGGATTGTTGGAGCCCATGATCTGTAGGTCCATTAGGTCCCTCTGCTAGGTCATACAAATTATACCTTAGAACTTAGTGATAAGAAAGTTTGAATCGTTCAAAATCGGTTTAGGGAATTAGTGTCGACTATATACGATATTATCGATAAAATAGTTTAATTATGAATTAAACTATTAATTGAGAGAGTAAAGTATCTAAATATGACTTAAATACAATATATATGAACAGGGGTTCATATTGGGTGCATAGTATTAATTTGATATATGATATTAAATTAATATTACATAATTGATTAAATTGTTTAATTAATTATTGTTTTAATTTAAAAATGATTATGAATTGTTTTTAATTAAAATTTGAGATAGAGATTTCAATCTTGAATTTATGGAAATTCAAGATTAGTGGATTTAATTAGGGGATATGAATTAATTTCATTAATGTCATATGATTAATTGAAATTGTTCAATTAAGTTGTAATTTGGAAGGCAATTGAGAATTGCATTTTAAATTAAATCCAAGAGTAGAATTTCACTCTTTCATGGATGGAGATAGTGGAATTACACAACTAAATCCACTCTTGCATGGATGAAGAAAGTGGAATAACACCTCAATCATGCAAAGATGCATGTATTCTCCATTACACACCTAGAATCCACTATGGACATTGATCAGTTGTCAGTAATGCTTAACAAATTAATTTAAATTTGTCGTAGATATATATCAATCCAAGTATAAATTGACAAAATCAAGTTATACCTAGTGAGTCTAGGGTCGAATCCACAGGGAAAGGTTATTTTCAAAGCTTTAATAATTTGTACTGATCTAAACTCGAAAACGTGAGATATTATATAAAAGAATAAATAAGAGAGTTGGTGAGTTTGAAAAATAATTGCTGCAGAAAGTAAAACATGCGACAAGAGTAAAAGAAAAAGTATTAAGGAGAATAGTATCAAGGTTGTCGCAGTTGCAACCTCCTGCGTTTATAAGAACCTTGTAGCGCATACTTTGGCTAATTGATCCATTAATGACTAAGTGAGAAAAAATCATAAGTTTCCCTTTCGGTACTTCTTCTGTGTTTGGCATAAAACTATCAATTGGTTATTTGGCTAGTTCATGCGTTAGGCTTAGTTCTCTAAAAACTTACAAGGGACTGCGTTAGTCTTAATGCAATCAAAGCTCGTGCATGCACTACCTTTTAGCGGTTGTGTTTTAATGCTACCAAGACTACATTGTTGGGTTTTATGCCCTAAAACTCGTGGATAGTAAATGTAAACATTTGACTGAACATTAATAAAATAATATTTCCTGTATTATTATTGTTTGTATTGTATCTTGCCTAAATAACCCTAATCCAATAAATTGAACATCCTAGGTTGTTAGTATGAGACTTGAACTAGTATGTGGGGACATACGGGGATCGTTGTTCAAGTTACAACCTAAAGGGTCTATAGTATAGGGATAAGGTTGGGTACCTTATCCTGTTGACACTATGGATATGACCCACTTTGTATTATGATACAAACGCATTGATCTAACGCGTTCGTGTAGAGGACATGCGAGTGGGGGTATCCTGTGCAATGAGTTTGCATAAGACCGGACCACGAAATAGTTAACCACTAGCCGTAACACCGTTGACTAGATAGGTTTCTATTTCACTAGGATGACCTAGGCAACTTAGTCTCAATCCTGAGTGGATTATGGACTCCTGTTCACGATGGATTATCCTTTGATTTGTATGGGTGAGAGTGGCCTACACGCCGACTCAATAAGCCTATCATTTTGGGGACAAGACCGAGTGAGGAGCTGGGAACATAATCACACAAGAAGGAATTCAGTCATTCCCGATATTAGGGTAAGTAGAGGTGTGTTCTCTTAAGTGGTGTCTCCGGGACTTGAACAAAGGGCCCTGCCCTCTCTATGGCACGAGAGGGACTTTTGTTTGTTGGTTGGACCTCAAACAGGTTGTTCATTAGAGGAGCACTGGGACTTAAGGATGTAGAGGTAACACAGGGGTAAAACGGTAATTTGACCTAGCTGGGGTACGAACACATGTGAAGGACTAACTTGCTGGTATTGGTCAAAATCCGTGGACACAGAAATATATCTACAGTGAGAAGAGTACAACTGTGGTTCTATAGTGGAGTGAACCGCAGTTAACGAAGATTGATTAACTTTGTTAATGAGTTTAGCCAATTAATCTCATATCGTTGGAGCTTCTGATCTGTAGGTCCATTAGGTCCCACCGGTAGCTCGTGTAAGGCATTAAGGTAAATTTACTAAAGGATATTTAAATATGAATTAGATTCATATTAGAACTATAGGTTAAAATTAATGTGCATTGAATGTGAAGGATTGGAATTCCCAATTCCGTAACAGCGGAAGCAATTGGACCGTTCGTAAATTAATTTTGTTCTACAAAAAATACCAATACATTGGCTAAAGGTTAAGCGGTGAGAAGCATACCTCCGTTGACGACTCTGAATTCTTCAAGAGTGCCTTTCTTGATTTCTCTGCAACAACGAAGAACACCACCATTTGATCTTCCCCGCTATAACTCTGAGATTAGGAACGTAGTTGTGGGACTACCTAATCTTGAATGGGAAAAACTCTCAGAGAGAAAATTCTCCCTAGAGTTCTTGAGAGAATATGAGAGGGCCTTATGGTGGCCATATGTTGTGGTACCTAAACCCTAGGGTTAGTGTTCTATTTATAGGAGAAAGACCATGAATAAAATATTCATTTAAAATCAATTATTTCCATAACTGATTTAATCTTTTCCATTAATCAATTCCATGACCAATCAATTCCATAATTGATTAATCTTTTCCATAAATGATTGATCACTTCCATAAGTGATTAATCATTTCCATAATTGATTAATTTCCAATTAATTAATTCTTTAATTAATTAATCACCAATTAAATATCATATATTTAATTTCAGACCTTCTATTAGTTAATTAATTAATTACCCAATTAAATATCATATATTTAATTTCAGGCCTTCAATTAATTAATTCTATAATATGAATCAAATTCATATTAAAATTTGAACTCCTTCAAATTCTCTTATATCCTATAAATTTAATATGAATCAAATTCATATTAATATTTGAACTTCTTCAAATATTTATTTCTCTCATAGACTATAGTTTAATTAAATCTCATTTAATTTAAACTAAATTGAATAATTAATTAATTCATCTTCTAATTAAATACCCTATATTTAATTAGACATATATTTGAACTCTTTCAAATATATCAATCTCTCGATTTAATAAAGTTTAATGTCAAATTTAGGAGTGCAAGGCGAAACCGGAAAACCGAAAAACCGAACCGAACCAAACCGATCCAATGGTTTGGTTTGGTTTTTTTGTATAATATTGGACTTCTCGGTTTCCTATTTGAAAAAACCAAATATTTTCGGTTTGGTTCGGTTTATAGTTTAAAAAACCAATCAAAACCGAACCGAACCGAAGATATATATATCTCTTTAGAAAAACCCTAAAACCATCACATTCTCATCTTTTCATGTTCCAGCCGCCTCTCCCTTCCCTTCCCCTCCTCTCTCTCTCATCTCTACACCACGCTCATCTCCCTTCCCTTCCCCTCATCTCTCTCTCTTTCTCGTTCACCTCTGCACCGCGCTCCTCCCCTCACACGGTCTTCGCATGCAGTGCCTTCGTGGGTCGTCCTCGGCGTAGCTATATCGATGAGCATCATCCCGTTGTAGTAATGCCATCAAGTGTTTTCTCCTCAATAGATTGCCATCAAGATCGTCTCCTTGCAACAGTATACTTTTCTCCTCCCTATATCGCCTTCGTGGGTCGTCTTCGTCCTCGCCTTGCATCAACAGTACCATCGCGACATACGAACAACAATCGCATCTTCATCTCCTTTCTCTCTTTTTCTGGTTTTATTTTTCTCGAATCTATGTATTTGTTATTTCTATATCCTGATTTTGTTTCTGATTTTGAGATCCACGATTTTCTTTTTAGTTTTAGATCCATGATTTTGTTTTGTGAGTTTTAGATCTACAAGTTTTTCCCCCTTTTTGGAGTTCAAGATCTATGATTCACAAGTCCAACAAAGCCTAAAACCGAGAAAAACCGAACCGAGAATAACCGAATTGAATGGAACCGAACCGATCGGTTATGTGTCTTATTGGACATTGGTTCGGTTCTTCTTTTGTAGAAACCGATTGGTTCGGTTCGGTTCTCGGTTGAGCTCAAAACCGACAAAACCGAACCGACTATCACCCCTAGTCAAATTAGACTTTATATTTTAATGCATCATTATACAATATATTAATTTGTATCTCATACAATTAACTTAATTCCCAATATGAATTTGAACTATTCAAATTCTCTCAAGATATATTTGTTCCTAATTACTCTTTACGAGCTAGCAGGGGGACCTAATGGACCTACAGATCAGAAGCTCCAATGATATGAGGTTAACTGATTAAACTCATTAATCAAGTTAACCAATTCATTAACTGTGGGTCATTCCACTAAAGACCCACAGCTGAACTCTTCTCACTGTAGAACATTTCTGTGTCCATGGATGTAGACCTATGCTGGTAAGTCAATCCTTCACGAGTGTTCGTAATCACGGTTGGGTCAAATTACCGTTTTACCCCTGTGTTACATCTGTCTCCTTAAGTACGAGCGCTCCTCTAATGAACAACCTGTTTATGGTCCAACCATTAAACAGAAAGTTCCTCTCGGGCCAGTGAGAGGACGGGATCCCTTTGTTCAAGTCCCAGAGTCACCACTTAAGGGAACACTCATCTACTTCTCCTAGAAGTGGGAAGGAGTGAATTCCTTCTTGTGTTGTCATGTCCCCAGCCTCCCACTCGGTCTTGTCCCAAAAAAGGAAGGCATATTGAGTCGGCGTATTGGCCACTCTCACCCATGCTAATCAAAGGACAATCCCTCATGAGAAGGAGTTCATGACACACTCAGGATTAAGACTGAGTTACCTAGGTCATCGTATTGAAACAGTAACCTAACTAGTTAACGGTGTTACATCTAGTGGTTTACTATTTTGTGGTCCGGTCTTATGCAAACTCATTGCATAGGATACCCCCGCTCGCATGTCTCCTACATGGACGCCTTGGATTAATACGTCTGTATCGAATACAAAGCGGGCCGTATCACATAGTGTTACCAGGATAAGGTACCCAGCCTTATCCTTGTACTATAGACCTTTTAGGTTGTTACTTGAACACCAATCCCCGTATGTCCCCACATACTAGTTCAAGTCACATGTAAACAACCTTGGATCTTAGTTTATTGGATTTGGGTCAAATTTTGCAATATTTAACAATAAAACTTTATTGTAGAAACTCAATAACACTTTATTGAAACAAGTATAGAATTTGTTTACATTCACTATCTACGAGTTTTAGGGCATAAAACCCAACAAACTCCCAGTTGAACTAAAACTCTAGTTTAGTGGGATGTACAATAAGCTATACAGCAGCAGGTGTATAAATACATGTATAAAACATATACAATGTACAAATACAATAAACTAGGGCATCACTATACCCATTGTATAATGGTATCACTATACCCATTACATTTCTCCCACTTGCCCTAGATTACACCTTTGTACATATCTCGTAGATCTAGACCTTCTAGATGACCCTCAAACACCTTAGCCGAGAGAGTTTTTGTAAATGAATCAGAAATATTTCATTCAATTTAATGTGTCTGCTTGTCTTAGGCTGCGATGTTCTTTTGAATTTGCCACAACACCACTATATCACTATAAAGTGTGATGGGCAAGTTCACATTTGGAACACATTCCAAATCAATCAAGAACTTTCTAAGCCATACAGTCTCTATCGCTGCTTCACAAACAGCTAATTTTTCGGCCTATACGGTCAAGATTGTAACTATGTCATACTATAGCTCCATCGTAAAGAGTGACCACAAATACTGATGTAGATTTCCTCAAATCCTTATCAGTCTTAAAATATGTGTCAGTGTATCTTGTAAGGATCAAATCCTTAGTCCCATACACGAGCATATAGTTCCTCGTTCTCCTCGAATACTTGAGGATATTCTTAACGGTTTTCCAATGATTAAATCTTGGATTAGATTGATACTTACTGACAATCCCTACTGCATAGGGCATTCGTCTCATGCCCTCAACCTCTTGAGGTGTCTTAAGAAACATTTTCTTAGACAAAAGAATTCCATGTCTGAAAGGTAGTGAACCCTTATTGGAATTCTGCATCTTATATCTAACTAACATCTTGTAGATATAAGACACCTGAGACAAGGCTAGCCTTTTGTTCTTACGGTTCCTAAACAATTTGGATCCCAAGAACAAACTCAGCTTCTCCCAAATTTCCACTTGGAAATGAGCTGCTAGCTCCTTTAATGTCAGTAAGATAACCTACATCATTCCCAATGATTAGGATATCAATCATATACAATACTAAGTAAGCTACTGAACTATTGATGATTACTTGTAAACACAAGACTCATTAATGTTCTGATTAAAGTCAAAAGATTTGGTCTCTTTATCAAATCTTATATTTCAAGATCGAAATGCTTAGGTTAATCCATGAATGGATCACTTAAGCTTGCAAAACCTTTTGCTTTTGATCTTGCTGTATGAACCCTTCTGGTTAAGACCTTTAATGTCTCGTTTTCTCTTGTAAATCCACTTGTAACTAATAGGTGTTACCCATCAAACAGATCTACAAGATTCCAGATGGAAGTGAAATACAAAAAACTTCATTTCCAGGTCCATGACTTTAATCCATTGGTCCTTGTCAACATCATTCATTTTCTTTCTAAAAGATAATGAACCCACTATGCCATCATCAGGTATGATGACCTAGGCTTCAAACAAGCCCATGTAACGTTCAGGTTATCAAACAACCCTCCCACTACATTGAGGGAATCTCAACTATTGAGATGGATGTGACTGACTAGATGCACTGATCCATCAACAACTTTTGTTGAACAGCCAACCTCATGAACAACTCTTGTGGATGTTACTGTAGCTTCATTAGTTAACTTACTTAAATCGACTTTACTCTATGGTTTATGATTTTTTTTTGTGAACTTCTTCTGAGAATTTAGCATTTGTCGATACAAATTCTTTATTCTCTTGTGAATTGAAGAAGTATAAACTTCTCGTTTCCTTTGGGGTTGCCTACTACAGTATGCAATGTAGTCAACACTACATGACCCCAAAACGAGCCAAACAATTGAGCATAACTCAACATGGAATGAACCATATCCAATAGGGTTCTATTTCTCCTATATGAGATTTAAGGTGTGATCCCATGTACTATCAAATAGTTCTGGAATCTCAAATCCCTATACTCAACACTTTGATCAGATCGAAGTGTTTTTATCATCTCACCTAACAAGTTTCCAACTTCAGTCCTAAGCCCCTTCGAATATCTCAAGAGCTATAGACTTAAGTTGCATTAGGTAAAGATACTCATACCTTTGAATAATCATCCAAAAGAGATGAATTATTCATGCCCTCCCACTGCTTTAACATATTGAACCACAAGGATCCAAATGTACCAGCTCCAAGGGCTCTTTGGCTCTTAGATCTTTTCCAGTAAAAGATCTATCAGTCATTTTGCCCACAAGGCATGACTTGCAAGGTAGTAGAGAGTCATCTTCTAACTCGCATAGAAATTCACTCTTGACCAGTCTCCCAATCAAATTGAGATTAATATGGTCTACCTTAGAACCAAAGAAAGGTATTTTCCTTTAGGAGAAATCCTTTGCCTCTTTTCACATTGAGTAATAGCAGTCTTAAACAACCCAGTGTTCATGACTGCTTTACTATTGATTAGTCTTAAAACATTTAGGTTACTTTTCAGTAAAGCTAAACAAATGTCAACTCCCTTTCTTGAAACAAAACTGTGTTAGCAGAGAAAGGTAAAGAGTAACATTGTTCCAGCAAATAAGACACAGAAATCAAATTTCTTTTTATCTTAGGAATTACATACACATTATCTAATAATATGTATTTTCTCCCACTGAGAAAAATAACTTAATGTTCCCCACTGATATAGCTAAAATAACCTCTCTAATTCTAACTTTGAGAGTTATTACACAAGCAGCAAGCTCTTGCCAGGAACTTATTCCTTTAAAAGTAGAACACACGTGATTTGTGGCCCCTGAATCAAGTATTCAGGGAGAATCACTATTCTTCACTAATCACGTTTTCAAGACAAGTAAATGAAAATTACGGTCTTGAACAAGTTCTCCTTTTGCTAAGCAAGGTTCTATGTCATATACATCAAGAACAATTCTTAATGAATTAAACATATGGGGCATGAGGACATTCCTCAGTTAAGAATAATCATAGAATTATTTACCACAATTTGTCGTTTAAGCCTGTTGTATTACCGTTATTCATAAAGTGACGTAAGACAATACACATAAAATTATTATATAATTGTTGAAGTAACAAATTACTTGTATTATTACTTGCACTAACCCATCACAAAAAATCCAATCAAATTCTGCATAAACAAATAAGCAATCAAAGAAACCCTATAAAACTATTGATTTAGTTTTTGCAACGATACTTCAAAGGTTTAGAACAACAGCCACCGAAGGGTGGTCAACTACTCCTCCTCTGAATTGAGACAATCTCAACTAAACTCTAACACCAGAATAACTCATATTCCGTCAGCGTTTAGTTACCGTTGTTCAGTCAAGGGTTAGTTAACACATTTAACTCATCCCCGTAAGTGTAACCCTCCCACTTTCAGATCTCAGAGGCACGCACCAACAGGCTACCGAAGGGAAAGACAACTGTTGGTGATTAGCCTAAGTGACCCTATCCTATTCAGGAGTTCACGGTGTCCCGAATCCTATGATCAGACCCTCCAAAGGGATGGTTGCGCCAGGACAACCTGCAGGCGGATCATAGGATTCTCACGGTGTGAACTAGGGGTGGAGACCGAGGGATACGTTGACACGTGTCCCGCTCCCACTTACTCTAGACATTTTTCCCATTCACCTTGTTATTGATCCATGCAAACACTTTCCGAAGGGAGGCCGCTCCTAGGGCGACTCGAAGCCGAGCATGAACCTCACGTTGTGAATATAGGGACGTAGGAGCAAAACTTGATTTAAATCTCGTTTTGTAATTTTCCTCCCACTGAAAATGTCCTAAGGTTAATTTAGGGTTGTTTAACTTAGATAAAATTCGGCTAAGTAAATCTATCTAAGTCTGATCCTATTATAACAATTATGGAAAGGATTCAACCGCAATGTTTTAGGTGAATTAAACTTCTTTTAATAAACCCAACATTGTAAGTCAACATTACTATGGTTAATTCAACTCAAGTTTCGGGTCAGTTCCCAGGTAGGAGGTGTTCCGTAAACCGTCAACTTAAATACCCCCAACCTTAGACAGAACTTCACCGAGAGAGTTCCCTTATAACCACAGTAATGTAAGGTCTTTACTCTAAAGATCTAGGTGCATTAAACACTTTTAACAAACCTAGTGACATTGCATGCTAACATTTAACTATGATTAATTCAACTCCGGTATTCCGGGTCAGTTCCCAGGTAGGAGGTGTTCCGTAAACCGTCAGCTTAAATACCCCCAACCTTAGACAGAACTTTACCGGTGGAGTTCCCTTATAATCATAGCAATGTTTTTCCTACTTAGTCAATTAAAACTAATTTTAATTCTAAGTAAGAATAATTCTAATCCTATTAGAAATGTGATCTTAGATCTAATTAATTTTAAACATTTTAAAATTAATACATTTATCCTAAGATCCTATGTTTGCATGCAATTCTTTGTTATAGGTTAACAATTTCTATTCATTAATTTTATAACTATTATAAATTTTAATGAATTAGCCCTATAACATGCTACTATGGTGAATAAATTAACAATCAAATTCTAATTAATTTATAAAACCATACATTAGCATACATGACATACCAAAAATATAACAATTATATTAATCTAAGGTAATGTCATGCTCAATGCAATTTAATTTCCTTTTAATTAACCTAACTCTTAAATTAATTATATAAGAAAATTAAAATTAAGCATTACCATTTTCATACATTAACATAACATTTATATTAATATATCATGAAAATTAATTAAGCATGTTAGTTACTTATATAAATATAACTCTTATATTTTTAAACTAAAGTAATTTCATGCTCAATGCAAATTAATTTTCTTCAATTAATCTAACTCTTAAATTAATTTCCTAAGAAAATTAAAATAAGCATTTATATTTTCATACATTAACATAACACTTTATATTAATTGCTCATGAAAATAAATAAGCAAATAAATTACTTTCATAAATATAACTTTTTATATTTTTACTAAAGTAATTTCATGCTCAATGTTTCTCAATTTTTATCCATTTAATCATAACAATTTATATTAAATACCCATGAAAATTAAACATTGATATTTTATTTTCATCCATAATATAACTAATTATATTAATACTCATGAAAATAAACCTAAGCATGCATGCTTCATTAATATAATATAACACTTTATATTTATCTAATTAATGACATGCATGATGCTTTTCAAACTTCATATATTTTATATAACAATTATACTAAATTACTCATGAAATTTAAATTCATGCATAATTATCAAATATTATAACATTTATAACATAAAAATGCATGAAACATGCTTAACCTATGGTGGGATCTAGCTAAATGACATTCATAAAGCAATAAATAGCTATAAAGACCGGTATTTTGGCATCCTAGGGCAAAAATAATGAAAAAATTACATTAATAATTCAAAATCTAGCTCTAAACCGCCTTGTAATCGGTTAGAACCGCCTCGAACCACTCAGAACCAACCCGAACCGTGTTAGAATCGCCCAAAACAGACCTAAATTTCTCAAACTGGCCCAATATAACCTTGAACCGGACCAGACCAGCATGAACCGGACCCATCCTCAGTGAACCGGACTGTACCAACTTCAGAAACCGGAAAAATAAGAAAAGAAAAAAAAAAAACTGCATTTGAACAGCCTCAAACTCACGCCCTCTCATAAGCTAGGCGCATGCGCACACCAGCTGCTCCAACACCAATGTTTGAGAATCAATTTACGCAAATAATAATTATTTCGTACCCACAACGTCGAGACGCTGAAGGCATAGCGTCTCGACGCTGTCCCGTTTTTTTTTCAGCTCCTTTACTCAGCGTCGCGACTCCGTTGAGTAGGGTCGCGACGCTACGCCTCTGGGCAGCATACTGTCTTCGATTCCAGTATCCGTTTTTCTCCGATTTCAACTCCGATTCGAACACCGATCAACAAATTGATCTTAAATCTCTAGACACGGACTTACAAGACTCGGTTTACAATAATTTTGCCCCAAAAACATGGGCCCTTACATGATCAAATCATACAAAAATTGTAAATCTAATGCCAAAACACCTAAACAATCTTTAAGCAAACCAAACATTCATAATGCAAATCGATCCCACCAAAAACCAACGCAAATTTTGTAAAACAAAATTAAGCATACGATTGGTTCTGATACCAATTGAAGGATTGGAATTCCCAATTCCGTAACAGCGGAAGCAATTGGACCGTTCGTAAATTAATTTTGTTCTACAAAAAATACCAATACATTGGCTAAAGGTTAAGCGGTGAGAAGCATACCTCCGTTGACGACTCTGAATTCTTCAAGAGTGCCTTTCTTGATTGCTCTGCAACAACGAAGAACACCACCATTTGATCTTCCCCGCTATAACTCTGAGATTAGGAACGTAGTTGTGGGACTACCTAATCTTGAATGGGAAAAACTCTCAGAGAGAAAATTCTCCCTAGAGTTCTTGAGAGAATATGAGAGGGCCTTATGGTGGCCATATGTTGTGGTACCTAAACCCTAGGGTTAGTGTTCTATTTATAGGAGAAAGGCCATGAATAAAATATTCATTTAAAATCAATTATTTCCATAACTGATTTAATCTTTTCCATTAATCAATTCCATGACCAATCAATTCCATAATTAATTAATCTTTTCCATAAATGATTGATCACTTCCATAAGTGATTAATAATTTCCATAATTGATTAATTTCCAATTAATTAATTCTTTAATTAATTAATCACCAATTAAATATCATATATTTAATTTCAGACCTTCTATTAGTTAATTAATTAATTACCCAATTAAATATCATATATTTAATTTCAGGCCTTCAATTAATTAATTCTATAATATGAATCAAATCCATATTAAAATTTGAACTCCTTCAAATTCTCTTATATCCTATAAATTTAATATGAATCAAATTCATATTAATATTTGAACTTCTTCAAATATTTATTTCTCTCATAGACTATAGTTTAATTAAATCTCATTTAATTTAAACTAAATTGAATAATTAATTAATTCATTTTCTAATTAAATACCCTATATTTAATTAGACATATATTTGAACTCTTTCAAATATATCAATCTCTCAATTTAATAAAGTTTAATGTCAAATTAGACTTTATATTTTAATGCATCATTATACATTATATTAATTTGTATCTCATACAATTAACTTAATTCCCAATATGAATTTGAACTATTCAAATTCTCTCAAGATATATTTGTTCCTAATTACTCTTTACGAGCTAGCAGGGGGACCTAATGGACCTACAGATCAGAAGCTCCAATGATATGAGGTTAACTGATTAAACTCATTAATCAAGTTAACCAATTCATTAACTGTGGGTCATTCCACTAAAGACCCACAGCTGAACTCTTCTCACTGTAGAACATTTCTGTGTCCATGGATGTAGACCTATGCTGGTAAGTCAATCCTTCACGAGTGTTCGTAATCACGGCTGGGTCAAATTACCGTTTTACCCCTGTGTTACATCTGTCTCCATAAGTACCAGCGCTCCTCTAATGAACAACCTGTTTATGGTCCAACCATTAAACAGAAAGTTCCTCTCGGGCCAGTGAGAGGACGAGATCCCTTTGTTCAAGTCCCGAAGTCACCACTTAAGGGAACATTCATCTACTTCTCCTAGAAGTGGGAAGGAGTGAATTCCTTCTTGTGTTGTCATGTCCCCAGCCTCCCACTCGGTCTTGTCCCCAAAAAGGAAGGCATATTGAGTCGGCGTATTGGCCACTCTCACCCATGCTAATCAAAGGACAATCCCTCATGAGAAGGAGTTCATGACACACTCAGGATTAAGACTGAGTTACCTAGGTCATCGTATTGAAACAGTAACCTAACTAGTTAACGGTGTTACATCTAGTGGTTTACTATTTTGTGGTCCGGTCTTATGCAAACTCATTGCATAGGATACCCCCGCTCGCATGTCTCCTACATGGACGCCTTGGATTAATACGTCTGTATGGAATACAAAGCGGGTCGTATCACATAGTGTTACCAGGATAAGGTACCCAGCCTTATCCTTGTACTATAGACCTTTTAGGTTGTTACTTGAACACCAATCCCCGTATGTCCCCACATACTAGTTCAAGTCACATGTAAACAACCTTGGATCTTAGTTTATTGGATTTGGGTCAAATTTTGCAATATTTAACAATAAAACTTTATTGTAGAAACTCAATAACACTTTATTGAAACAAGTATAGAATTTGTTTACATTCACTATCTACGAGTTTTAGGGCATAAAACCCAACAGAATGCACATTAAAACTATAGTTTATATGTGAGAGAAAATTGAATATGAGATGTTCAATTTAATAATTAATTAATCAGTTAATTAATTAATTATTAATTTTAATTTAATTAAAATTTTTAATTAATTAAATTATATTAATTCCATTGGTTATGTAGAAAATGTATATTTATATGTGATATGAATGAAATAATCAATTAAACCTTGTTTTAGTTGATTTTAAATTTAATTAATTATATAATTGTTATTATATTAATTAAATTAAATTATAAGATTTGGTTTTAAACTGATTTGATCAGTTATACAGAAACGTGGAGGAGTCCACGTTCACGCAATTTTCTATGCTAACCGAAAAATTCCACCTTATCGATAGGAATTAGTTCCTGGCATCGCTCTCTCATTTATTTGGTGTGTATTTTGGAAGAAAGTTTTTTCTCTTCCAGATAGAATTCTCTCGATCTCTTTAGTAGATTATCTCTCCCACCTGAAACCTTAAGAAAAGGCCTTAGTAGATTACTGGTGTTTCCAACTGGGTAGTGTTCGTGGAGAATTGTGAATCAAAGATCAAGGGACTGTTGCAAGTCTAAGAAGAAAACTCGGAGATTTGGTGAATTCGGTCGAGTCTTCAATCGGTAGTAAGTACCTAACGTCTCTTGATCATTAGGATCAATTCTTTAGATTAGATCTAAGTTTTTTTTATTAAAATCAGCATGTTAATAGCCTATTTTACAGTATGTTTTTAATTGCTGTAATTTGCCTCTGTATTGGTATTTAAAACGATTTTAAAAACCGAGTTTGGTTCTGTAAATTCTTCCGCTACGCAAGGGCTTTTATCCCTTCAATTGCGCTAACTTGATCTACTTGGAGATGTTCACATGCATTACCTGTCAGGGATTTAGCATACTACTGCCACATCCGGCTGGCCAAGCGGGAGTTAGTAATGAAAATAGCATCGCAACTAAGTAGAAGGCAATAATGTTTCATTTAAATCAAAATATGCGCTTACAAAATAGACTTATCACCGCATGGGTGCTTGCGCTAAGCCTTGAAGAAGGAAATTAGCTCATGCGAGCAAAACAATACATCATGCAATAATACATTGCAAACGCAAGTCTACTCTTAATCAAAGCTCTCTGTGATTTCTCTTTCTCCTTGATCTTCGTCTCTTCCTCTCCTCTCTCGATTCTTGTATGTTCTAAATTATTCATTTCCTTGAGCAGGTGGCTCCTATTTATAGGCGAAGGAAACTAACTTCTCCAAGTAACTTGCTTCAGTCATCTTCGGCCCACTTGCAACTTTTTAGCCCACTTGTGTCAGTTGTGCCAGCATTGTCCTTTCATCCATCTTGTCTGTCTCATGATCGTCTTGGGATGTGTGCCTGCGCTTAGAGAAACTTAGACAACAAACAACTGAATTAGCTGCGTTAGCGCCCTATATTTTTATAATTTCTCACTGCATACATGAATATAGCCTACCACATAAAATCATCGTATTTTCCTTTCTTATTGCGCTGAAGTAACGCATCATTGTATCTTTTGGCCTTGTTTTAGCTTAAGTTTATAGGATAAATAACTTGCTTTTTGCAAGTTATCAGACATTCTCCTCTCCATGTGTCTTACATTGATGAATCTAAGATGCATAAAAATCCTCTATAAATAGGGGATTAGAAGATGGAGAAGTATGGAATTTTGGAGTAATATTATGCTGCCAAAATTCACTCTCAACCTCACTCTCTCAATTCTCTCTAAAAGCTTGTAGTGTTCAATCATATCCCTTCCAATCCTTATCACCATAGACTCCCACAAGTAGTTCTAAGGTCGTAGGATAGCGGGGAAGACACTAGAGGTGGTCCACACACCTTTGGTGATCAAAGGAATCAAAAGGAGTTGCTGAATCGGTCTCCAAAAGGTTGGTACAAATTCTGCTCTCTGTTAACGGTATTTGGACAACATGCTTTCATTTTCTAAAATTGATGTAGTTAAGTGTCTCTGATCCTAAAATTGCTTTCGCATGTATTATATGAACATCTTCAACGATGACAACCCAATATATTGGCTGGTGGTGACAATGAACCTGACCAACTGTCAGAATTGTTGGGTTTAATGTCCTAAAACTCGTAATTTTGTAAAACATTAAACATATTCTATTTTGCAATAAAGATATGTTGTTGAAGTTATACAGTAAAGATGTTATTGAATAAGTGAGTTGCACAATATTTAACCTAAATCCAATAAACTAAGATCCTTGGCTATAGTATGAATACTCTAACTATATGTAGAGACATAAGAATGGATCAAGTTCAAGTATATAGCCAAAACGATCAATAGTATACTGTTAGGGTTGGGTACCTTATCTAGGGACACTATGGACGCGATCCACTTTGTATTAAGTAAAAACGATGAGATCATGAATCATTCATGTGGAGAAATGTGATTGTGGGCGTCCTATGCAATGAGTTTGCATAAGATCAAACCGCGAAATAAGTCACTTTCACTTTATAACGTCGTTTACTGTAGAAACTGACTATTTCAGAGGATGACCTAGGTAACTCGATCTTAATCCTGAGTTGACTATGAACTCCTGTTTATTCGGCATTATCCTTTGATCTGCATGGGTGAGAGTGGCTAGACTTCGCCAACTCAATAAGCCTACCATTTTTGGGATTAGATTGGGTAGATAGCTTGGGACATAGTCTTGCAAGACGGAATTTGCTCCTACCCATTTCAGGGATAGTAGAAAATGTTGGGGTTTATGTCCTAAAATTCGTGGATAGTAAATGTAACAAATTTATATATAAAACTTATTAGAATAGTTTTTATTTTGGTTGTCGAAAGATTGGTTTATCTATGTATTTATTAACCCAGATCCAATAAAGTAGAATCCATGGCTATGATATGAATACTTGAACTTTATGTAGTGACATAAAAGTGGATCAGGGTCAAGTACATAGCCTAAACGGTCTATAGTATAGAGATAAGACTGGGTACCTTATCCTAGGAAAAAACTATGTGACGAGGCACATTTTGTTTTAATATAAACGATGTGATCCTAAATCGTTCGTGTAGAGACATGTGAGTGGGGGCGTCCTATGCAAAAGAAGTTTGTATAAGACCGGACCGTGAAATAAATCACTTTCACTTTATAACGTCGTTTACTGTGAAACTGACTATTTCAAAGTGATGACCTAGGTAACTCGATCTTAATCCTGAGCTAACTATGAACTCCTGTTTATTCGGGATTATCCTTTGATTTTCATAGGTGAGAGTGGCCCATAAGCGCCGCTCAATAAACCTGCCACTTTGGGGATAAGACTGGATAGATAGCTGGGGACATAGTCCTGCAAGATGGAATTCACTCCTACCCGTCTTTAGGGATAGTAGAAAGGTTGTTCCCTTAAGTGCTGACTCCGGAACGTGAACAAAGGTGCGCCGCCCTCTCATTGGCCCGAGAGGTTTTAGGTTTCGTGGTCGGACCACAAACCAATTGTTCATTAGGGACTTAGTGAAGGCTTAAGGAACAAGAAGTGCTATAGGGGTAAAACGAACTTTTGACCTTACTATAGTTACGAACAGCCTGTGAAGGATTGGCTTACTAAACACGGTTATATCGGGCGGACAGAAATATATCTACAGTGAGGGGAGTTCAGCTACAGGCTATAGTGGAGTGTCCCGTTAGTTAACGAATGTTGGTTAGCTAGGATTGAAAGAGTTCAACCGGTTAATCTCGGATCGTTGGAGCCCATGATCTGTAGGTCAATTAGGTCCCCCTGCTAGCTCAAACGGACTAAACCTTAGAACAGAGTGATGGAAGAATTTGAAAGACGTTCAAATTCCAATTATGGAGATATCGTTAATTATATTTGATATAATTTAACATAACGATTTAAATTATTAATTAAACCATATTTTAGATAGACATAGTTATTTAAATATGATTTAAATACAACGAAGGTGAAAAGGGATTCACGTTCGAGATATTCGGTTTGAATTTGAATAGTGATTCACATCTATCGATTTTGAAAGAAAAAAGTATTGGTGCATTTTAATTAAAATTATTAAATAAATTAGATTTATTTAAAGTATTTAAAATTAGCTTCATTTAAATTAATAAGATTAATTTAAAATGAAATTAATTAAAATGAATTTTGAAATTCATTTAAAATCGTGAGTTGAAAAACCCATGTATGACATTCACTCATTTGGTGCCAATTTGTGGTAATCAGAAAGCATCTTATAACTTCTTTATAAAGTGATGAAGAGGTGGAGATGTGAGTATGCTAAAAAAGGAAAAATGGTGAAGCTGTTGTATTTCTTTTTCTCTCAAAGCCGTGGACAAGAATGGTTTTGAAACCCATTTGTTCTCTCATCTTTTCTTCTTCAAATTTATCACGCCCGGGTTCCCACAAGCCCGTTCTAAGGCCGGAGAATAGCAGGGAAGGCTCTAGCAGTTGTCCATGTTGAGTTCGAGAGGAGAATCATCCATAGAGATCCACGAATTTGAAGCTTGAAAGATAAGTTCTTATTTCCTCTGTTTTCGTCTATGTTTTAGCATGCTTTTAATCCTCAAAATTAATGAAAATTGGTGCCTAAGATCCGCTAACGCTTTCGCTTGAGTGTTCTTCACTCCTTCAGAAAGCTTGTTCCCTTAAGTACTGACTCAGTGACTTGAACAAGGGGTCTCACCCTCTCATTGGCTCGAGAGGGACTAAGTTTGATAGTTGGACCACAAACTAATTGTTCATTAGAGGATCAGTGGAACTTAAGGAACAAGACGTACTATAGGGATAAAACGTACATTTGACCCGACTATAGTTATGAACAACCTGTGAAGGATCGACTTACTAATCATGGTTATTGGTGTGTCGTCAGCTGAATGGATGGATGTGAGATAAGATGGTAAATAATAATAAAGAGAAATTCAGCTAACCCTAGTGCAAGTATACACTATCGCACGTAGTAATAAAAAAAAACCTTAGAAGTATTCCAAGGGTATTGGTCCCACGATGACTAAATTGGAAATTCAGATTTGAAGAAGAAACTGCTCAACTTGATTGCTTAAAGAATAGGTAACCAAAGAAATAAGTTTGATGATTGGTTTTTAGAAAAATAGATAAGACAAGCAAATTAATAAAAGAATAACAATAAAATAAAACGAGGTATTCAACATGGATTCATCCCAAAGGCAATAACCTTAATCATGAAGTATTTAACTTAAGTCTATTTAATGCATTGGGTCAGATTTAACTTCTATTTGGCCTTGCTCCCAAGAATCGTTAGAAGGCTACGCGAGTATCGTTATGCACATTTCTGTGACTCGACTCCGACATAGATAATTCATGAATGCAATCTATGACCCTATAGTTGATATAGGGTGCCTTAGGCAGCTTGCCCTATACCGCCGAACAATCTCTTTCGAGCTTTTTCTCCTATATCACCTTTATCAGAACAGATATCGTCTGTCCCTTTTGAGATCAAACTCACATAGCATGCACAGTCTAAGTGATCAAGTTAAAATCAGCAAGATTAGAGTGATAATCAATAAAGAATGACATGCATTGAACAAAACTTAAGCAAATAAAACACTTTCAAGCTATTGAACCATAAGGGAATTCACCATATTGAACCCCTCAACGGAATTTAGCTACTCATGGTGAGATAAAGTGAAAATGAATACATTTTCATTGAAAATAAGATGTAAAGAATACAGATAAATGAAAAGTATCAAAAGCTGGAAATAATGGAAGTAGCCAAATACTATGAGTTTTCTATTTATCAAATCCTTCTAGAGTTCGCTTAGACACTCCACTCTCTCACTTTTACAAGTGGGAATGAGTGAAAATCCCTACAAACCCTAAGGTTTGATGTCTAACTCAAGTTAGAATTTATTCATCTAAGAAGGACCTCGGGCATCCCTACTCATAGGCGTCAACTAGGGTTCTGTCACCACCCTCTTCTTCCAAATGAGTTCTGCTTGAATTTGACTTCGAATCTCGAGCTTATATAGTGTTGGAAATGGTTGAGAAGCTGCAAAATAGGTGTTAGTAGGTAGCCCAGTCGGTTTCGAGGTCAAAACAGTCGGTTAGGTGCGAAGAAGACTCGTCAACAACGACTCGCGGACGACTTGGAACTGTCTCTGTTTTTCTAGAAATGCGGTTGCATTTCATTTTGCCTTCCCAGAAATGTGATCACATTTTTGGGCAGAATCCAGTTTTTCCTTTGTTTTCCTACACAGCAATAAACTTAGTCAAATTCTCTTAAAATCAAGTCTTTTTAGGTACAAATTAGCATAATTTGACAAGAGTGATTCTCAACACCCTAACTTATCAACTTTAACCTATTTTGAGCTCGGGAATAGTAAAATTGATCTAAACATGCAATATTTGACAAAGAAATGAGCTAAATATAAGGGTAAAATAGGTATATTTTTTACCCTTATCAATTATATCAAATCGATGGAAACATATCTACAGTGAGGGGAGTGCAGCTACTGGCCTATAGTGGAGTATCCCGCTAGTTAACGAATGTTGGTTAGCTAGGTTAATGAGATTAGCCAGTTAACCTTGAATCATTGGAGCCCATGATCAGTACGTCCATTAGGTCCCCCTACTAGCTCACATCGGAATAAAGCTTAGAACAGTGTGATAGAAAAATTTTAATTGTTCAAATTCGGTTTAGAGAATTAGTGTCGACGATATATGATGTTATCGAAAAAATAATTTAATTATGAATTAAAAAATTATTTGAGAGTAAAGTATTTATATGTGATTTAAATACAATTCACGTGAATATGAATTCATGTTCGGTGCAAAGTATTAATTTAATATTTGATATTAAATTAATATTACATAAGTAATTAAATTGTTTAATTAGTAATTGTTTTAATTTAAAAATGGTTAAGAATTGTTTTTAATTAAAATTGAGATAGAGAGTACAATCTTGGCTTTTTTTTTCTTTGAAATTCAAGTTTAGTGGATTGTGTTAGATGAAGTGAATTAATTAGATTAATTTCATACAATTAATTAAAATGATTCAATTAATAGGAATTGCATTTTAAATAAAATCAAGAATGGATTTTTCACTCTTGCATGGATGAGAATAGTGGAATTACACATCTAAATCCACTCTTACGTGGATGAAAATAGTGCAATAACACCTCACTCATGCAAAGATGCATGTAACCTCTAATGCACACCTAGAATCCACTAATGTTATCTCCTCTACATGTGTCTTGCAATATTTGGTAAGCCATTGATGCATGAAAATCCTCTATAAGTAGAGATTAGTAGATGGAGAAAGCTGGTACATGTGAGATTGTGGTTTTATGCTACTGAAATGTCTACTCAATCTCACTCTCTGAAATAACTCTCTATAGCTTGAACCTTCAAGCACATCCCTTCCAATCCCATCACTAAAGGATCTCATCATTCGTTCTGAGCCCGGAGAATAGTGGAGAAGACTCTAGTGGTTGCCCTACATTGATCAAAGAAGGAAAAGATCCCATGGAGTTGCATTAATAAAGCTACCAAAGGTTGGTTCATTTTCTTCTCTGTTTTCGATTGTTCGGAACAAGCATGCTTAGACTCTAAAATTGATGTACTTAAGTGCCTCTGATCTTAAATTGCTTTAGCAAGTTTTATATGAACACCTTCCAGAATTTGGTTGATAAACTGTTGTGCATCTTCTTCTGTGTTGGGGCTGAAAGCTATCACATATTTGGAAAAATTCATAGTTTGGCCTAACACCCGCTCATAGATGGAGGGAATTTCCTTCACTACTAATCCCTTAGTAGTTGTTGCTTTGAAGAATAAAAGACTATCATCTGCAAAGAAAATGTGGGATAAAGTTGGGCCTACTTTTGCAATTTTTAGGCCTTAAAATGCCATTTTTTTCTTTAAAATGCCTGAAAACTTGAAAACCCTTCAGCACAAAATAAGAGTAAGGGGACAAGGGGTCACCTTGATGAAGGCCTCTGCTAGGGAGAAGGTGGCCCAAACGTTCTCCATTCACATTAAATGAAAATGTCACTATACTTAAGTCTTCCTTTCTAGTCGATTTTTAGCGTTTTCTTTTTCTTTTTTCGAACTACAAAAAAAAAAGTTTTCATTTTTATTTAGTTTGAAAAATATATACATTTGTTGCTAAAATCCAAATAGGGGAAAACGCTCTGGCCTTCATGTAAAGTAGTGTGAATTTGTTTGGAGAGGGAAGACCAAAGATGTGACCTACAATATAAGAAAAACATGCATACCCGATGCCCAATCAAAGTTGTTGTTGACTATCATACATAGGTTGAAGAAGGATATTTATACCTTGTCCTTTTAGGATTTTTCGATTTCCTAGACGATTTAGGAATCAGATTGCCAAGAGGCTCATCAAGTCGATGGTACATGTGACGCGAGTGATAGTGCGCATAGCGAGCTGTTTTTCCCGGTTAATTTTAGTTTGTATTTGAGTACTATTTGGCCAATTTAATGCACTTTCATGTTCTTTTTATAGGAATTGATTATTGAAGGTAAATTAGAGAAATTGGAGATAATCGGGTGCTCGGAACTTAAAGAAGAGCAAAAGAAACGAAGAAGAATCAAGTTGGAGGCTTGTCAATAGTGGAAGACCCGAGAGCTAGCGTCGATACGCTGCCTTCTTGGCGTCTCGACACTAGGAAATTTCCTTTTCTAATTAGAGCGGCAAAGAGGAGAGCGTCCTAGCGTCTCGACGCTATCGAAAGTTTCCTTATAAATAGAATATGATGTGCTACGGATTGAAGGAGTCCAATTGGTGAGATTTTAGTCCTAATTTCGACTAGAGACTTTTCTGTGGGAGCTGAAGCAAGGCCAAGGAGCGAGAATCAAGCGAGAAGACGTGGAGATCGTGATGGGGACGTGCGGTGTCAACATATTCGAGTTTTTCCTTTTTCTTTCTCTTACCTCTTGTTGTTTTTATGACTTTTCTTTCAATTAGTGTTTGTAGTTCCAAGACTATGATTAACTAATTGTTTGTCTTAGGGATTGATGTAGTCGTTTAGTTTGTTGGATTGATTTATGGTATGAATGTGCTCTTATTTTATTCATGCAATTATGCTAGAATCAGTGTATTAAATTTTGTTTTATGGTATGAATGTGCTCGTATCGACATATCGAGATGGGAAATTTTCGTTTTCCCCCCTTTTCGGCGAAATTTCGTGAAATCTCGAAATTGCGTCGAAATTTCGAGATTTCCACGAAATTTCGTTTATTTATTTATTTATTTTTAATCGACGGCAGTCAGCAGCAAGCGCGTCAATCATCTGACGCGCCTGTCTGCACTGCAGCGCCTGGCAATTGCCAGGCTGTCTTTTCCTTTGACATATTTATTTTTTTTTTATTTTTAAATTTTTAGTTTTAGGCTTTTAGCAGCATCTCATTTTAGGTTTGTTTTTAGTATATTTTTTCTATTTTGTTTTTTCTTTTTTTCTTTTTATTTTTTATTTACTTTTTTATATAAAAATGTTTTAAAATTACAACTACTTTAATTATTTTAACTTTTTAATACATAGAGTGATTTTTTTTTTTTTTTTTTGAAAAAATACATGAAATGATATATATTAGTAATATAATATTTTACATTTTTATTCTATTTTTGTGTTTAGACTTTATTAATATTTGTTTAAAATTATTCAATTGGTCTAAGTTTAATGTGTAGTCGTCCATTCAAATATAGTTATAGACATTAAATATCAATTAATTATAGTTTAATTAAGTTATTATAATTAAAATTTCATTCATTTAATAATTCAAACAATTTCTATCTATTGTCATAATTTTTTCAAAATCTTTGTTGGTATCAAAATTTCTATCGAAATTTCAATATGCCTATTATATGTAACTTGAATAGATGGTTAAAAATGATTAATTATAATATAATAAAACTATAATTAAATTTTCATTTAATAATTCAAACAATTTTCATCAATTTTCTTTTTTTTTTTCAAAATTCCTGCACATATTGACATTTGAATCGACAATTCCCTCTAAATTTTATCTTACTTCTTAGATATGATTATAAAAAAGGGTCCATTATAGTATAATTAAGCCACAATTAAAGTTTCATTGACTAATTCAAACAATTTCCATCAATTTTCACAATTTCCGTAAATTTTCCCGAAATGTCTCTCGACATTTCCATCGACATCGATATTTCCATAAAATTTGGACCTCGACATTTCCATCGACATCGACATTTTAAACCTTGGTTAGAAAACATTTACTTAATTGGTCATTGATTGAATGTGATTTAGTGTTGAATCTTGCTCGGGAGAGAGGATTTAGCTTAGACTCTAATTGCATGACTTGAAGGATTGGAATTCCCTAATTCAGTTAGCGGAAGCGCAATTGGACCAATTGGTAGTTAATTTTATTTCTACCAAAATACCATTACATTGGCAAAAATTCATATAACATATTCTATAGAAACTTAACGCTAAGCATACAAAAGTTAGATCTAAATCTAATAGAGAAAGAGAAGCAAACCTCTGTTGACGTCTCTGAAAATCAAGAATGATTCTTGATTGCTCTGCAACAATGAAGAACATCACCAAAAGATCTTCCCCGATATGACTCTGAGATTAGGAACGTAGTTGTGGGACTACCTAATCTTGAATGGGAAAAACTCTAGAGAGAAAATTCTCCCTAGAGTTTTTGGGTTGAGAGAATATGAGGGGGAGGCTAGAGAGAATGTAAGAGTGCATTCTTGTGGCCTTTTGTTGTAGTACCTAAACCCTAGGTTTAATGTTCTATTTATAGAAGAAAGGCTGTGAATAAAATATTCATTTAAAATCAATTAATTCCATAATCGATTTAATATTTTCCATAATTAATCAATTCCATAACCGATCACTTCCATAATTGATTAATTTTTTCCATAAATGATTTATCACTTCCATAAGTGATTAAATCATTTCCATAAATGATTAATTACTTCCATAAATGATTAATCATTTCCATAATTGATTAATTTCCAATTAATTAATCACCAATTAAATATCATATATTTAATTTCAGACCTTCTATTAGTTAATTAATTAATTACCCAATTAAATATCATATATTTAATTTCAGGCCTTCAATTAATTAATTCTATAATATGAATCAAATTCATATTAAAATTTGAACTCCTTCAAATTTTCTTAAATCCTGTAAATTTAATTTGAATCAAATTCATATTGATATTTGAACTTCTTCAAATATTTATTTCTCTCATAATAATAAAGTTTAATTTCAAATTAGACTTTATATTTTAATGTATCACTATACATTATATTGATTTGTATCTCATATAATTAACTTAGTTCCCAATATGAATTTGAACTATTCAAATTCTTCTCTCAAGATATAATTTTTCCTAATTACTCTTTACGAGCTAGTAGGGGGACCTAATGGAGCTACAGATCAGAAGTTCCAATGATATGAGGTTAACTAATTAAACTCATTAATCACGTTAACCAATATTAATTAACTGTGGGTTATTCCACTAAAGACTCACAGCTGAACTCTTCTCACTGTAGAACATTTTTGTGTCCACGGATATAGACCTATACCGGTAAGTCAATCCTTCACGAGTGTTCGTAATCACAGTTGGGTCAAATTACCATTTTACCCTTGTGTTACATTTGTCTCCTTAAGTACTAGTGCTCCTCTAATGAACAACCTATTTATGGTCCAACCAATAAACAGAAAGTCCCTCCTAGGCCAGTGAGAGGGTGGGATCCCTTTGTTCAAGTCTCGGAGTCACCACTTAAGGGAACACTCATCTACTTCTCTTAGAAGTGGGAAAGAGTGAATTCCTTCTTGTGTTGTCATGTCCCTAGCCTCCCACTCGGTCTTATCCCCAAAAAGGAATGCATATTGAGTCGGCGTATTGACCACTCTCACCCATGCTAATCAAAGGACAATCCCTCATGAGAAGGAGTTCATGACACACTCAGGATTAAGACTGAGTTACCTAGGTCATCCTATTGAAACAGTAACCTAAGTAGATAACGGTGTTATATCTAGTGGTTTACTATTTCATGGTCCGATCTTATGCAAACTCATTGCATAGGATACCCCCGCTCGCATTTCTACTACATGGACGTTTTGGATCAATACGTCTGTATCAAATACAAAGTGGGTTGTATCTCATAGTGTTACCAAGATAAGGTACCCAACCTTATCCTTGTACTATAGACCTTTTAGGTTGTTACTTGAACATCGATCCCCGTATGTCCCCACCTACTAGTTCAAGTTACATACAAACAACCTTGGATCTTAGTTTATTGAATTTGGGTCAAATTGTGCAATATTTAACAATAACACTTTATTGTAGAAACTCAATAACACTTTATTGAAACAAGTATACAATTTGTTTACATTCACTATCTACGAGTTTTAGGGCATAAAACCCAACATGACTAAGGTAGAATTCTAAGATCGGGAGATTTAGAATAACTTTAGAAGTTGTAAAAATGACTAAGCTCATGGCCTTTCATGCTAACGTACTTAGATATGGATATTGGGTTAATTGTATGCATGAGAATCATTTATGCTCGGGAGAGATAATTATGATTAAAGTTTCCTTGAGTTATAAAATAATTACACGCTAAAATTCATTCTCATTGATTAATCCTCAATCTCAAATCCTAAGTGTAACGCCCCCAAAATTTGGCCTAAACTAAGGAAACATTACTTAACTCTTCCCTAATGTCAACCTCATGCTCCGAAAAATTCGACAGCATAACGACGTAACTTTAATTAACCCAAATTTTATTTACTACCTGAAAATGAGATTTACACACTTCTATAATTATAATATAACCATCCAGCAACTACATTACACAACATACACAACTTAACATCTGCAAACTCTCAATTATACAAGCTTTAACAACTACCAAGTAAAAGTAGAAATCCTAAGAACAATTCACAACTTTCAACCAACAACGAACTCAGTTATCACCAACCTTTGCTCATTTACATCCCAAATGAAAACGACAACTAGAACACAATTCAACTCAAGTTTAAGTCTAACAACAATGATCAATGGAATAAGCACAATGCCATAAGAAGGTAAATCCCCGCTACAAAGTATTAATTTATCAGGTGTTATATTCTTTCTCAGGCCTGCTCCTCAGCATCACTAGGCTCGTAGTACTCCTCATCACCTGCAAAATCTGGTGGTGGATCAGTACAAAACAGCGGTACTGAGTAAGTGGCTCACACCTGAAGAGCCATCAAACACGTGCAACATACAAGGCAAACATCATGCTTTTCAAACCCAATAACATGCCTTATATACAAGGTGAGCAATCAACACATAGAACATACTCAGCTAATACAATCATGCAACAACCATGCACCTAATAAATGAATTCCGCACCATGCCATGCATACTCAAAACACATGAATTTCACATCATGCCATGCAACTCAATATTCTCTCAAGCTCCACGAGCTCGCCTCCACGAGCTCGCTCAACACTCATAGCCCTCACAAAGCTCTTTGAGACTGACTCCTTCGAGTCACGCCGACCCCTGACCATATTACCCAGGGCCTCGACGTGTCTCTACGGCGCTCAGCGTTCGACCCTTAACCATATTACCCAAGGCCTCAAACTATGCATCGCCCCTTGGCCATATTACCCAAGGCACTCGATGACTTCACAATCAAACTGTACATCGCCCCTTGGCCATATTACCCAAGGCACCCAATGACTTTAATATTGTATAGACTCATCAGATCGCCCCTTGGCCATATTACCCAAGGCACCCAATGTTCCTCTCAATCCATTGGTGACATACCACCCCTCGACCATTTTTACCCGAGGCACCTGGTATTCACCTAACTTTCCTTTTCAACACACAAGGTCCTCGACCTCACAATCTCACTAGAATTCATGAATCCTACTCATCATGCTTCTAAACCATGCTTTATGTCAATGACAATGATGCAACACGCTCACAACATAAATAATATGCTCATTTTGATAATCATAACCAAACGACAAGCTAATCAACCAACTCAATCAAATGATCTCAACAGTCCAATATATCGCAACAGACATCTAGCCACATCTCACATAACACATAATTCCAGAAGCGATATATATAAGTATAGGTCGTGAAAATATAACATGGTCAATACATACAACATGCTAGCACACAACAACCAAACTCAACAGGTAGAAATCCACTTACTATTCTTTTTAAAGCGCTTCTAAATTACCATGGCAAGCTCTCAAACACAGCTTAAGAGCTAGATTGAACACTTTGAATCAATTTAAAACTACAAACAAAGAGTTGCAAAGAGTTAGGGACCGATCCAACGCACTTTAAGAACTTTGAAACGGCTTAACAAAGCTAAAACTAACTAAACCTTACCAACGAGGTGAACACTTGCATGGAAGGAGTTCAAATGTACAAACGATGAATACCCAAGGGTTAGAGGCTCGCCTAAACTGATATAAATGAGGTCGAAAGAATTTAAACTACTTTAGAACACTTTAAACGAGTGTGAAAGGGTTGAAGTGTATGGTTACCTACTGAACGCCTCCAAACGGCCTCGAGACCTTGCTGGTCGATGACCAAAGGTGTTCGACAATGCCCAAACGAAGCTACCGAACTATGGGTAAACTGATTTAAGGTCATTCAGATGGTGGGTAATCGTCGTAAACCAACTTTGAGCCCCAACGCTTATTTTTTGGCACTCAAGAAAGCCTAAACCTGTGAAATCGAAGTCGTTAAAGAATGGGTATTGTAAGACTAAAGTCGAATGATAATGGGTAACTACCGAATCTCACCAAAAGAAAGAAATGTTTTTGAAACGCGAACAGAACGCACGCGTTTGACTCGATTTGTGAGTTGTGGGCTAGCATTGCCGGAGATGGACCTGGAGGAGACCGCCGCCGGTAGCAGGTTGCCTGCGTGAGGAAGAGATTGCTCGAATACCCGACCTTGTGGGTTGCGTGGTCGCCGAATTCGTCGCAAAGCTACTGACGCTCGCGCGGGTAGGTTTAACGCTGAAGCTTGTGGTCGTGAAGGAGGATTTGTGGGTGCTCGTCGGCGTGAGGAATGTGGTTCGTGGTTGCTGAAGTCGGAAGGAGAAGTCGCTCGGCGCTTGCATTGCTACTGGAGGAAGAAGAAGACGTGGGGGGGTGAACGACGCAAGGAAAAGAGAAGGAAGAGAGAGATTGAGATATTAGGGCTTTCTTCTTTTATTTCTTTCTCTCTTCAATAAGACTCATTTTTCCCTCGAAATTCCAATTTTTAAAAACCTTAATTTCCCTCTAAGATGAGGAAATTTGTGGGTAACTTTAATTTCCATAATAATGAGATTTTATTTCTTAAACAAAAATGTCAACACTGAAATACTTTGCTTCCGCCAAATTAATTCCAATTTAAACTGATACTTGATCTAGGATATCCTAATTTCAAAACGCGGGGCGTCACACTAAGAGTCTTTCCGTTTGAATCTCCATATTTATTTTATGCTTTTGTCTTTAGATTTATCTTTCTCATTAAGTTTTGCTCTCTAAATAAAATTTTACAAGATTATTCACGGTAGTTAATTCACTAGAAAACCAATCCAGAGGACGACACTCGTTTAATAAAACACTATATTAAAACTTGACTCGTACACTTGCGGTAGCAAAATTTCTAGTCCTCAAGCAAACTAAAAATTAAGCATAGTTTGAAAAATAGATGCAACAAACATAACTCATTCCTCAAGGCTCAAAAGTAAATAATTAAGCAATTAAGAGACATGCACATAAGGCTCAATGAAGGAGACAAATCAATTTTTTTTTTCCAAAATTAAGAGATCTAACATAATTAGATTAGACTCAACTAGCTCGAGATGATATTCATATCTCTCTTTTTCCTTTCGTTAGTTGCAAATGTTAAACATAAGAAAAACAATAGAAAGGGAAATAAAAGTCTATCGTGTGTGAAAAGATGGAAGAAGGTGTGAAATACTCTACTGACATCCTTTCCAATCATACAACATATAATCACTACATCAGGGCAAGACAAATATATATATATATACATATATATATATATATAGAAGTGGTTCTTTTGCTTTTGTTTAATTAGGGAAGCATATCTCCTGTGTAGCCCCCAACTTAAGTAAATTTTTTTCTGATGTAAAAGTTATACTTGAGTAATCAAGGTTTACAAAACATGTCATCATACCTTAGCATTTTCATGTTGCGTAATTCTCCCCATTGGCATTTGTGGGCCTCGGTCTCAGCCTCCTGAGGGCCAGTCTCAGCCCCTTGCATGTCGGTTTTGTCATTGTTACTGAGACCTTCAACATCATCATTCTCAAGCGTTTGTCAACTTAGCTAAGGTCATTTCATAAGTCGAATGCCTTGAGGTAGTTGAGAGTATTAGTGGCTCAACTTTCACAAGTCGAGTGCCTTGGAGAGTACAGGTTGTTCCACTCTTCCAAGGACATTTGTATTGGCTCAGCTACTCAGGCTTTCTTCATGTCATGTCCCCTCATGAAATAACGTTAGTAAATATCATTATGTAGATATGGGAGAAGGACTGGCCATTGATTGAAAATATAAGTATGTTGTGAGTAGCTTGCAAACTATGCATAAATCATTAGAAACACATTAGGTGAAAATTGTATCAGAATTCGTAATTACGAATTTAGTAATAAAAAAAGGCATTCTACTTTTGTGAAAATTCTGCTTACATGAATACTGATTATTCATGAAATAATATGTAAAACTGATAAAGTGGTCCTTGTTTAATTGGTAGAATGGTTAAATATAAATCCAAGGAAATCAATTGACACAAAATTCTGTTTGGTTATTCTTTTCAAGGATCGAACCACAACAAGACTAGAAATAATATTTGTTTCCTTTGCAAGCTTATAAAATTATGAGCTATTGTAGCCAGATAACTCTACGAGGGTTCTTCTTTAGTAATTTCAACTTTAAGCATTAATAAGATTTGCTACTGAACAACAAATACTAACATAGTAATTGCATCAAATCGTACATTCAATCAGTTCATGAACCCATTCATTTACAAGAACAAATCAAAGATGCATGATGGATATAAATGTTGATGCAAAACCCAAAACCACATAAAAATGTTCTTCTCTTCCAGGACAATTATTTGAAATTCCTTGCACACAATGGAAAAGAAGGAGCTTTATAACAACATTTCAACTCACAATGATTTTCCAAAATCTAAGAAGGTAAGAACATTCACAAGACTAATGACTGGTATTTTTCACGATTCAAGCTAAATTGAATTCAACCACCAATTTCATTCTAAAGAGTGGAAAACACCAACAATGCTCGCTTGATAATAAACCAGATAGATATTTAATAAACAGAAGTAGGTAGAGAACATACCCAGAATGTTAAGCTTATAAAGCGACAAAGACTTTCATGATCTATCTTCAACCAATTTGAATTTCTCACTTCATATTGTTGAACTCAAAATAAAATAAAATAAAAACTTTGTAATATTTGTAGTCGGACATTTATGAAGATACCTGTTGGGTTCCTAGAGTGAGTAAAAATATGGTATAAAAGACTCTAGAATTCTTGTGCAAGTATACACAGTCTGCAGCAAGTAATATTATCAATCCGAGTCCTGAATTAGTTTCCACTCTACCTATTTTGTGTAACTTTCTAATGGTTTCAAAGATAGTAAAATGATTTGGTTTTATCGAAATTGTGCTGAAGCAAAATAAATGACAGAACAACGAGTAAGCAAATAGTTAGATAGATTAAAGACAGGTGCTGGTTAGGATTTAGTGATTGCTTTAAAAGATGCTCTAGCAATATTATTGATCATGCATTTCTCGCAGTATTATTAGCGGATACCTCCCAGAACTTCGGATCTTTTGGGATGTGTTTCAACCCCAATGAAGTTCGATCGATCAAGCACTAGGCAACTGGCTATCCCTAGCACAGTCACTGACGTTCACCAATACACAATGATCGTAGTGTAGATAATTGCCACACACAATCTAAATCATCTCTGAAACTAGAGAGAGCTATCCATACCGGCTAGCCAGGCGGGCATAAAATAAGAATAAGCACAACAATTAACCAAAATGCGATAGTCAATATATTACTAGAGATGAAGCACTGTAATCACATTATTCCTAACCAACACCTTAAGCTACTTAGTTCATAACAGGCATAGGAATACGAATTACAATCTGAGTAGGCATGTCCATAACCACAAGTTAATAAAGAAAATAAACTCCCTAATCAGCTCGCGGATGATAGTGTTTTTGATAATCTTCAATCTCTCTAAAATATTCGGCTTCCAAGGGAAAACATGGAATGACTTCGACTTGGGCGGCTACTTCCTTTTATAGAGGGATAGGAGGCTTGAATTAGGTCAACTTGGACACGTGTAGGGCTCTCCTTGCTCCTTTATCCCGAAAATAACTCAACAGAAGTCGGTTCATGAAGTTGGCTAACGAGCTGTGATGTGGCAGTTCTGTTCCCAGTTTTGCTGTAGCATAGAATTTGCTTCCTCTAGTCGCCCAGCAGCATAATCTACACAAAATAATTTCCAATGCCTCCATTCTTCCAAATGGGTTAAAACATGTAATATCTATCCAAAATCAACCCTAATAAGCATAAAGGACACACAAATCCCTATATAATTGAGGCCTAAATAACTACCTTTTGGGCAGTTATCAATACCATAGAACAATTTTTGTGCAAGTAAAAAACTAACTTTACATAGTCTACTTTAATTTCGACTATTCATTTAGTCCAAACCATTTTATAATTTTCAATTTGGTCCCTTTTAGCTTTACAAAAACTCATCCATTATTTTTCCTATCCTTTACTCAATATAAATAAGGGTTAACCACACAAATGACTAAATTAAATAGTAATGGCTAAATTATTCGAAATTTTTAAATACGGCCATAACTGATTATTTAATGTTTATAAATTATTATAATGAAGAAATATACCCTTGAAATAGTCATTCTCACTCTTGGGAGTAAATTTTGGAAGCTAAAGAATCTTTTTTTTTTTTTTTTGATGAAGCTAAAGAAACTTATTGCTAGAGAATAGGAAACGACAAAATCTAAAATAACATTTTTTTATAATTAGATACAAAATTTAAAATTTATAGTCTTTATCCCTAAAATTAATTGATTGTAAATAAAATTGAAAATCAATAAATGTTAAAATATCGCTAGAAACCCAAGATTTTGTATATTGTTTGAAGATAGGAGATTTGATTAAGTGAAAGTAGATTTTGTACCCAAATTCTGTTTATAAAATCTCAAGGATAAATTATTTCGTTTGAAAGATAAAGTAAATATATAATCATGATAATATATTTATAAAATCTTTATACTAAAGAATTTAACAAGAAAATAAAGCAACCCTAGAATTCAAAATTATCATACCAAACCGCAACATTGGAACTCGCAGGCCACAGGGGAAAAATGAGAAAAGCCTAGAACCTCATAATCCTTTTGCGTAATTCTGGGAATTTTTCTAAATATCGTTAAAGAACCCAACTTAATTTTTGTCTATGCAATAAAGTCGTGAGACATTCAACTCCATAGCCATAGAGGAAACGGGAAATTGCCAACAAGAGCATAGCTCAAATGACATAAAGTTGTACTGATAACCATGAGGTCTGTGGTTCAAATCCCCCCACCCCCATATTGTCAAAAAAAAAAAAAAAAAAAAAAAAAAGAGGAAACGGGAAATCTCACATATATCATGTCCTCTTGTGAAGCAATCTTCACCTGTACAAAATCCAAATAATTAACTCGTGATTGTACAATATATAAATGATGCTCAAGCCCATGATGACAGATTGAGATTCCATCACTTCTTTTCCACAGACGGCGCCAACTATTGATAGCAAAATCTGACCAAGCAACTCACCAGACCTGGAAAAACGTGGCCTGCAAAACAAGAGAAAATTATGCACCGGTGTGGTGCTTTCCACACCAACTCTGATGCTTAATTCAGTTGGGAGATCATAAGTGAAGCAAGTAAATTAATAATGAAGAGGAAAAGAATAGATACCAAATTGAATCCCCCTACTTTGGGGTTAGCCTCTTCCATTTAAGAACAAGTATCTCCATTGGTATGAGGCCTTTTGAGGTGATCCAAAAGCAAAACCATGAGGGCTTATGTCCAAAGTGGACAATATCATACCATTGTGGAGATATGTGGGTGTCCGGTAGTCCCTTACAAGTGGTATCAGAGCCATGTCCCAGACGTAGCCATGTCGGGTAGAATCCTCGGGTGCCGAACAAAGAAGTTGTGAGCCTTAATAGTCATGGTGGAGGTCCGTGGTTGAGCTCTAGGTGGGCGGGTATACTCCGGAGAAGAGTAGTCGTCCTAGATAAGAGCAAGAACTCTCGGTAAAGCGGTGAAGCCTAGAGAGTTGGACGGATAGATGATTATTTGAGGAGAGGCTCGGTGGTACTTTGTTCGAGGGGAGGATTGTTGGGTGTGCAACCAAAGTCCCCCATTGGCTAGATAAGGGGGAGATCATGGGTATATAAGGGAGGACAAGTATCTTCATTGGTATGAGGCCTTTTGGGGTGATCCAAAAGCAAAACCATGAGGGCTTATGCCCAAAGTGGACAATATCATACCATTGTGGAGATATGTGGGTCGAGATGGAGCACCATGCTAGAGACAGCGCAGAAGAAGAGAAGAAGCTGCTGCAAGATCAGAGAAGCATCGTTGCAGCAATTGCCACATGAAGGTGGCCAGTTGTTAGTTGGCCAAAGGGGAGTGCCAACAGAGAGAATGGGCTATGTCAAGCTTTCAGATGACCGCACCAGAAGGGATGGTGCCACGATGAGACCATTCTGTGGTAGGCTTGCGAGCCTCACCCCGCGGGGTGCACCTTTTTATGTGTCGCTCAGAGAATATGTGTGTAAGTGGCCATGAGTGCCAAAGAGAAATCGGGGTGCGCTCCCCATAAGCGGAGGCGAAGAGAATGTCGAAGCTTTGTCATGTTCTGTGAGGTGAATCCTCGGCCGAGTCCCGTAGTCAGGTGACATAGACGGGTACGCCTAAGTGTGGGATAGCCCACATACATGTCGTTTGTCGTGCTCTGTCAGAAGATCCTCGGGCCAAGTCCTAAAGTTGGGCGAGGTAGGTCCACGTAAAGGGGTAGGTTGCAGGCAGTGTGCAGTTGTCTTGCCTTGCCTATGTTGCAAGTCTCGGGGCCGAGTCCTAAAGTTGGGCGTGAGTTAGGTCCGTGGGTGGGATAGCTCATAGGTAGTGCGCAGTTTCCGTATTCGTTCTGATGCACAATATTTCAGCGGGTTCATCGGCAACCAGTCCAAAGTCGGATCGTCATCGGGACGATGCCGAGATTAAGTGGGGGAGAGTGTCGCAATCCAATCGGGCAGTGATGTGGATTGTGCCCCCGAGTATGTCATCGAGGACGATGACAGTTTAAGTGGGGGAGAATGTCACAACCATACTAGAAGAGAGTAGGTTATGACCCTCACTAAGAAGACAGTGAAGTGGTGGCTCGTCGAGTGTCGCCCATCGGGGCCATGTCAGAGGGTCGAGAGAGAGAAGTGCCATGATGCGATTGCGGAGGACGATGCATCATCCAACACACCAAGATGAGTGGGCATTGATGTCACAAGAAGGCATGAGCATATTGAGAAGCAACAGTGTCGTCAGAAGCGTCAGTGGTATGCTTTATGGGGGTCAGATGGGGCCCCGAGCCATGACCTTGGAAGTTGGGGTTCCGTCATGATTTTTGACAAGCGGCTCTGGAGTTAAGTGCATATGAGTGAAATATGCAAGCCCGCAAAGTTTTGTGTCAATCGGACACCAAACGGGCGCTCCACGTTGGCGTATGACTCCTTGTGAAAATGATGTGCAAGGGTGTCATACCAAATATGCCTCAGAATGCACTATAGGGGGAGGCATGATGTCAACTCTCCACCACCCCTGGGCCCTGTGGCCTAACTGAGCTACCCCATGGCACATGCGTGTGTCATGGCGTGGGCGAGCGTTGCAAGACGAGTGTCTTGAGCGTCTTCCTTTAGGAATGGGTTTCCAAGGACAGTGTCGGGCGGCACAGGTGTGCCGACATTGCGCCCCCGCCCATGGGCTAGAGGTTGCATCATATGGTCGGGCTGCGAAACGCTATACGAAAATGACTCGGCATGACACGGAAGGGTTCATGCCTCGGTATGCTCGGATGGATGGATGTCCGAGAGGTCCCGATTATAAGTAAAGCCCATGGGTCGGTTCTCGAGAAGTAGGTCCGAGTGAGTGGTTAAGTCAGATGATATCCCGAGGCTCGGGATGGCATCGTGAAGAATCAGTGGAACCCGATAGCTCCGGTTAGCACGGTATTTGCCCGAAATGTCCCAGTAAGCATTATAATGGCCCGATAAGCCCCGGTAGGTGACAAAAAGCCTTGGTAAGCGTTATAATGCCCCGGTAGGTCTCGGTAAGTGCTGAAATCACCCGGTAAGCTTCGGTTGAGCATTTTAAGGCTGTTTTGACCCGTTGAAGGGTCCGAACACATCCCGGCGAAGTTCTGGATCGATGTAGAAGCATGTGGGCCGTGTTATCGAGATCGAAGACGATGAATTGAGATGCGACGTTGCGTATATATGACCTTGGCCTAGAGTAGAGGCAAGTCGGCTAGAGTCGCAAATGAGTGAAAATACACGTACAGGCGACATGTATGACCGAATGTTATTCCGCTGCCAGATGATTTGAGTTCGGTTGAGGATGAAGAACCTCGCCTAAGGTCCGATGAAGCACCAAAGTCCCGCGAGCAGCAAGCAGCTGCCGGCCGCCGGAGTTGAAAAAGATGAAGTTTGGAAGAAGGAGTTGGGGAAGGAAGTGAGGAAGAGGAAGAAAGAGAAATAGGGATAAAGTATTTAAAAAAAAAAAAGATAAAATAATAATATTTTATTATTTTAATATTTTTGTATTTAAAAAATTAAAAAAATATTTTTTTATTAAAATAATAGTGTCACGTCAGCAACCGTTAAGATTTAACAGAAAAATTGACGGCAGGGACCAAAGTGTTACTTATCTCAAACCTCAGGGGTATTTTTGTTGAGTTTGAAAACTCAGGGACCTAAGTGTCACTTAACCCAAACCTCAGAGACCAAAAAGCGTATTTTTCCCTAAAATGAAATAAGAACAAATTTTTGGAAAAGATAAATGTTAAAGTAACAAAAAAAATCAACCTATAACTAACAAAATAAGCCAACAAATTCGAAAAGAAAATAGATCATTTTTACAATTAATTAACTTAAAAAGAGTAGTTCAATTTTTAAAATCGTCCATGAGAAAATACACATTGAAGAAGGGGTAAATGAGATAAATATTATAATTTTAAAAAATAATTGGGTAAAGCAGATGGATTTGAAAAAAACTGGAATAAACGGGTTGAATTTTTGTCTATATTAAGTTCTGTGGGTTCTATCCACGGAACCACAGTTGTTTCCCAAGGTTCTACCCACGGATTGTGTCATCTTTTCTTTTTTTAATTTATTCTTATATTTTCTAAGTTTTGTGTGAGACAAGTGGATTATGCCCTTTTTTTTTCTTTTCTTATATTTTCTCATTTTTGAACTTTCTCATTTTAATTATTTTCTAATTCTGCTATTTTAAATTTTTATATTTTTATATTCTAATTTTTGCACTTTCTTTTTTTTTTTCTAACAATTTTTGCACTCTCTTATTTTATATTTTTTTTATTTTCCAATTTTTTAATGATAGTAAATTTGTTTTACTTTCTCATTCTAATATATTTGGATAACAAATTTTGTATATATATTTTGTGGAAATAAAAAAAAAAAAAACAAAGATATTTAATAATGAAAGATGGTTCAACCAATAATAAGCAAATATGAAGAACAATTTCAATAAAGAAACAAATAAAGTTCATTTTTTTAATTTGTTTTCTTTGCTTGAGGTAATATTCTGCTCACTAACATTCATTACCACATTAAAGAGGAAAAGATATTTAATTTTTGTTTTCAAAATTTGTAGTTCTTTCAACCTTTCGAAATTTTTTTTTCTTCTTTTAGTGTTACTATTAGTATTACTAGATTTTACTACGTGCGTTGCACGTAATTTAAGAAATTGAAAATATAATTTATTTATAAAGTTGAATTAAAATTTTATAGACACATGAGTTTATAATTATGGGAAATATTCAAACTTTTTATGTTAATAAAATAAAAAAAATGAATGGGTTAATAGTTATATTTACCTTTTATCTCATTTCTTCACATTTTTGTATTACTTTTCTTTTTTTTTTTTTTTTTTCCTTTCAAAGAATCATGACTTTAACCATGGTTCTTTTTGCAAAATTTAAAGGCCATAAATGATATATATATATATAAAACATAATCAAAAAGTCATTCACAATTTTTAAATATATGTGAGATATGTGAAATATGAAAAAGTATATGATTTCTTTTTTGAGATCATGAAATATATGAGTTATTTGCATACCTAGACTCTATATATAATATCACTAATTTAATGGTAGGTTTTTTTATTTTCCTAAATCCAAACTTTGCACGTTTATTATTATTTTTAATTTAAATTTATTAATTATTACATATACTTTAAATTTACAATTAATTATTATTTAGAGTAACTATTAATATTAATAAATAATAAATATATATATTACGAAAAATAATAAATATTAAATACAGAATGACTTTTAATGCCTCCTAATTAAATTTAATTTTTTTCTGAGAATTAATTAAATTTAGTTAACTATTATCTTAACGTAAGTTTTAATAATTAAACTAAAATATATTATAAAAACAATAGAAATTAAACCTAGCAAAAAATAATGGTCGGATGGAAGACGAAGAGTTGTTGGTCTTGATCAAGTGGGAGAAGAGAAGCAATAGACTTCAATCAATCTTTTGTGAACAAAATAAAAGACTACTCGTAAGTAAGTACATAAAAAGATTTGAGAATCTTATCAAGATGGCAACGTCCAAGTTCGGTGTGGACGGTTCAAATGAAACCTTCTTTCTCTCCATTTTTTTTTTCTTCAAAGAATTGAACCAAGAAGATAATTTATAGCAATTCAACTAACATTACTATTAAGAATTTCAAGAGACACTTGCAAGTGAATGATTTATGTTTTTCTAAACTCACTTATTTAGCATAGTTAAATTTTAGAAGTTAGTAGTCTTTTTTCAGTTTTCTTGAGCATGAATATTTAATTTAAAATAGATTTTCAATTGTATTTTAGAATTTCTTGAAGGGTGGATTTTCATCATTTACTTTGGTGTAATTGTCCCACATTTTTGAAGGGTTAGTGGGACGTGAATTCAAAGAAAAAAAAGAGGGGGAAGAATTTGGATGGAGACAGAGTATATATTAAATGAAGGGTAAAGTAGGCAATATTTAAAAAGTTAAGGTTAATATGGTTTAAAATAAGTCTCTTCCACATTCGTACTTTTATATATATTATAAATTATAGATAGATTATAGATTATTTTGGAAAAACTTTAAATTATACCTATCAAGGTGAGAAAGTGAAAAAATGTTTTTCTTTTTAAATAAGTGCAGAAATCATAATATAAAAATTTAAAAAAATTTAAATGGCAGTATTAGAAAATAATAAAATGGCAGTATTAGAAAATAATAAAAATGAGAAAGTGCAAAAATTAGAAAATATAAGAAAAGAAAGAAAGAAAAAAAAAAAAAAAGATTGTCGTTTTGTCTCAGACGAAAATTAGAAAACATAAGAATTAAAAAAAAGAAATTGGCAAATGTGGTTCCGTAGTTAGAACCCACGGAACCTAATAAAGACAAGATATCAACTTGTTTTTCCCAATTTGTTTCAAATCTATTTGTTTTACCTAATTATTTTTTAAAATTATAATATTTATCTCATTTATTTATTGAAGAAGTTATACATTTCTTAATTTGTTTTTTTCTTGTTGGTCTTTTATTCTGATTTTTTAAATGAAAAAAATGGAATGATATTTAGTAAAAATATGCAAATGAAATTATAAGTGAAACTCATTTGTTTTCGAGCAATAATTGTGCTTTCCAATTTAAATTTAATTGTTTGGTAATTTTTATTCTATAAATGAAAAAAAAAAAAGTTTTACCTTATTGCTCATTAGTGAAAATCAAAAGCTTGGTCTTGGGAATAGTTGAAATCCCAACAAATAGTCGTGTTCCATTAGCATAAATTGCACCTAGTCGACTTAAAAGTTTATTTTTAAAATACATTTTGTAAAGTGAAAATTTGAAGAACCACCTTCATTGTCCTAGCATCTCTCAACGAACACCTAAATTTGAATAGTCGCATCCCAAAGATTGAAGAACCATTTCTATTGGACAAATTTTTCTCAACAGACACCTTAGCTGAAAAGAGTTGTGTCCCATCAACAAATAGTGAATTGAATAATGCCTCCATTGTATGGAAAAGTATTGTTTGGGGAAGATCGCTTTTCGCTGAGGGGTTCAAGTGGAAAGTTGGGAATGGTAAACAGGTGTATATCAATGAAGACCCTTGGATTATGAGGTTAGGGTGCTGGAAACCTATTAGAGCCAATGACTCTCTCAAAGGCAAAAGGGTGGCTGATATTCTCAATGTAGATGGCTCGTGGAAAACAGGAGTTATTCAAGACTCTTTCATTCCTAGTGATGCAGACGCCATTTTAAGCATGACTAAGAGGAACATGGCTGTTAATGACAAGATCATCTGGGGTGTTGACAAAAAGGGTCTATTTTCCGTGAAAAGTGCTTATCACTTAGCAGTTAATGAAGAGAACCAATTTTCAGCCTCTAGCTCTGAATCCTCATCATCCAACAGAATTTGGAAATCAATTTGGCTCCTCAAGAGTAGGCCGAAAGTGAAAATTCACTTATGGAAAGCTTTGAACAATGCTCTTCCTACTCTTGAAAACATTAAAAAGAAAGGAGTAGACACTAACACTTGTTGTTTTCTGTGCAGGTGTAAGAATGAGAATGTGGAGCATATTTTTTGGAGATGCAAAGTGGTAAGGAAAATTTGGGGGAATTTTGCGCCCTCCCTAACTAAGGTTTATGATTTGTGCAGAGATGGGTGGAAATGTTTGGATTACTGGGATTTTCTATACAAGACGCTCAGTCCTAATGAAGTTGTGAAAGCCAGTCAAATTATATGGGCTATTTGGTTTAAAAGAAATCAGTTGAAGCAATCTAACAGCAGAATCACAGCAAGCAGAATCATCGAAGATATTGAAGTGTTGGTTGACAGAATGCAGCGGGAAGATTCTTACCAGTCTATTCCGCCGGAGAACCATTCGAGTCATGGTTGTTGGATGTCGTCGAAGGAGAGTCAGTGGAAGATTAACATCGACGCAGCCTGGTTTGACGATGCCGGAATTGGAGGTTTAGGGTGGATTGTGCGCGACTCCGAAGGTTCTCTGATCGGAGCTGGAGGGAAGAAAACATCAAAGAAAATCGAGATCAATTTCTTAGAATCCCTTACTATTGTAGAAGGGCTCAATCAAATTTCAACAAAATTTCAAGCGTACCCGGAGATTCGAGATCACGAGGTGGTAGTCGAGTCGGACGCGGCTGAGATAGTGAAACTGCTTAATCAGGAAACGATCGACCTCTCAGAGGTCTCTGTCGACATCGATGAGATCGTGGGTTGGCATTGCAAGTAAATGTAGCGGCGTTCAGCTTCAGTCCAAGATCATCAAATTTTTTGGCGCACTCCCTTGCGCACGCAGTGGCCAGACATGGCGAATTTTCTTTTTTCTGTTTTGATCCTTCTCCGCTCTCGAGAATGGATGGTGTTGGTAGGGGGAAGTTTTTTTTGGCCCCCCTGGTTTTCCTCAATAGTGGAGGATCTGGTTGTTCTACCAAACCGTTTTCCTTCTTAATGAGATGTTATTTTCAAAAAAAAAAATTGAATAAAATTGTAAGGACAAAATTGGTAGGTCAAGATTTGTCTCTCTCTACCCCTTTTATATATAGATAGATTGTTAAAGTTTAAACTAAAATATGAGAACAATTAAAATGAAACAAAAAAAAAAGTTCAAAATTCAATTGCATATAGGAACAACAAATAACAAACATCAAATGACTGAATTAAAAAAACAACAAAAAACGAACGAAGAATACGAGAAAATAATAAAGTAACAATAAAATTCGCATATATTCTCTAATAGAGCTATGTAATTATGATTAATTAACCTCATGTATTAGTTGGTTAAAGAGTTTGTTAAGAGTGAGTTAGTTATTAATCACATGTATAAATATTGTACTTCTCAATTGTATAGTCAGAGGTAATAATATTCAGAGTACTTTTACACTCTTGATTTCAGCGAGTTTTGCATGGTATCAGAGCCCTCTTGACAAACGTCAATGGCCTCATCTTCATCTAATATCTTTGATAATTCTTTTGGTTGTGGTACTCAGCCAAATTCGTCAATTTTTCTTCTTTCAAATATATGTAATCTCATTCCTGTTCATCTCGATTCATCAAATTTTTTGTTTTGGAAGTTTCAAGTTCAGTCTATGTTGAAAGCTCGCTCACTTTTTGAAGTCGTCGATGGATCTGTGCATTGTCCTTCCAAATTTCTGTGAAACGATGCTGGTGAATTGTCTACTAAAGTAAATCTGACACATAATTTCTCAAGATAGTGCTTTGATCACCTTGATCAATGCTACTCTCTCGAAGACGGCTTATTCATATGTAATTGGATGTAAATCTTCCAAAGAGGTATGGTCTGCTCTTGGAAAATAATCTTATTCTCTAACGAGATAGCATATTCATGAACTTAAGTCTTCTCTTCATACTGTTACGAAGAATGCTACTGAATAAATTGATGAGTATCTGCTTCGTATTAAGGAATTAGTAGACAAATTGGCCACTATTTCAGCAGTGATTGATGATGAAGATCTATTGTTATCCACATTAAACGGCTTACCGTTTGAGTATAGTTCTTTTTGTACCTTAGTTTGAACTCAAGAAGGAACTCTAAAACTAGAGGAACTTCACGCTTTGTTGAAATCTGAGGTTAAAATTCTAGAGCAGCAGAACAAATCACCTTCACTTTCACCTCTTAATCCAACTGCGATATTTTTGTCTGCTCCTCAAGGACAGTTTGATTCGAATCGAGGTCGTGGAAGAGGGAGAAATTCAGGACCTTATGGATCTGGTCATGGACAATTTAATCAAGGTCGTGGGTAGTTTAATTCCTCAAATCAGAGTTCATGATCAAATGAAGGACAATCTGTTCAAGGTCAAAGTCGTGGCCAATCTCATAATTCATTTTCTAGACAATCTCAGGGTCGTGTTATTTTTTCAGATCTGTAATCAGTCTGGACATTATGCCTTAGACTACTATAATCAATCTCTCAAAAATTCTCTGTGTTCTTGAACTTTCTGCCAATCTGTTGTCTGTCTCTCAGTGTTGTGTTGACAATAGTTGCATCTTTATCTTTGATGCTGATTGGTTTTCTATACAGGACAAGGCCACAGGATGAGTTTTGTACAAGAGTAAGAATAAGGATGGATTATATCCCATATCCTCATATGTTTTCTCCTTTGAAGAATGATTTTGCAACTTCTGGTTTGCAATTATCTCAGTCTATATCTCCTACATGTGCATCTGTTTTTGTGTCTCGTTTACCTAGTAATATGTTGTGGCATTTGCGTCTTGGACATCCGTCCCTTAATGTTTTGCACAAGTTGTTATTTGTTAGTTCTATTACGCATGACACTCAATTTACTTGTCGAGATTGTGAGAGCTGTTTAAAGGGTAAAGCTACTAAACTTCCCTTTGCAATGTCTACTTCCATTTCTACTAGACCTCTTGCTTTATTGCATAGTGATGTATGGGAACCATCACCATCAGTTTCTGTTTCTGGATTCTGGTATTATATCAAATTTGTTGATGATTTCAGCAAGTTTACATGGATATTTCCTCTGGTGTATAAGTCAGATGTCTCATCTATCATAAGACAGTTTGTTCCTTTTATTGAAAACCAACTATCTTGTTCTTTGAAATTCTTTCGATCGGATGGAGGGGGTGAGTACATTAATCGTTCAGTTCATGAGTTTCTTTCTTCTAAAGGTGTTCTTCACCAACGGTCTTGCCCTCACAAGCCTGAACAAAATGGTGTTGCTGAACAAAAACATAGGTCTATTGTTGCTATTGCTCTTACTCTTATGTACCATGCATTTGTTCCATTAGAATTTTGGTATCATGCCTTCACAACTGCTATGTTTTTGTTGAATCGGTTGCCTTCAAGTGCTATTGGTTTCATGACTCCATTTCAGAAATTGTATGGTTATGCACCTGATTTGTCTCATCTTCGTATTTTTGGATGTGTTTGTTATCCTCTTTTAAAAGCTTATTGATAGCGAGCAGAAATGTCGTTATTTTAGTTCCAATTTATTAGGCTTTTTTGTGCTTTAATTGTGTTTTTATTGAAAATATTTAATGTATTTTGTCATTTGGTATTTAGGAGCAAAGTTGTGGATTTTGTGGAAAAAGTGCCCAAAATGAAGTCATTCAAGCCCAATTTCCATGCTTGGGTCAAAAGGAATCAAAAGAGGTCAACTATGAAGAAAAAGGCCCAAAAGAAATGAAGTGGAGGCCCAAAATCAAGCCCAAAATCGCAGCTGGAAATTCTGGAAATCGCTTAGCGTCAAGACGCTGTAAGGACAGCGTCGCGATGCTGTCCATTTCTTGGTCGGCAAGTCGATGACGTCACAGCGTCGAGACGCTGTGACAAATAGCGTCGTGACGCTACCCCCTTTCCGAGCCTATATAAGGCACCCCTTGGTGCCTCATTTTACCATCAATCATCATATTCTTCCATTCCTTTCTTGCTTCCTTGGCTCCTTTGGGAGCCTCTCTCAAGGCTTTCGCCTTTTTGAGAGTTTCTTTAGTGGGAAATTTTTGGGGGATTTCGGGGAGCATCCCAGGAGGCTCAAGGAGTGTTCGGCGGGACTCCGAGCGTTAGCGAATGGGTTTTCGACGGTCAATTCCTTTCCTTTTATTATGCTCTTAATTATGCTTTCCATTGTAAATTCTGTGGATATTTTAGCTATGTGTAGCTAAACCCCAATTTGGGGTCTTGAAATGAAATTATAGTCAAAATGTTGTTATAATTACCTGTCTCTTGCCCTTTTTCCTAATTATTTGTATGGATGTGCTTAATGCTTTATGCAATCGGGCCAATTGTGTACTGATCTGATTCTTAATGGATACTCGACGGAGAGAAATTAGGATAGATCGTAATCCATGCAACTAGTTTAATTGCCCGTCGTCACAACGAGATTAGTTGATTAAACTTAGATTTCTAAAATGAATTAGAGCAGAATAATTAATGATTTTTAGTGGCGCTAAGGACACTTAGGTTGTTAAAATGAATTAATTACAATTAGGGGAGACCGACAGGAGAACCTATGTGATTAACGGAGATTCTAGGATTATAATTAGTTGGGCAATGAGATAGGATAATTATAATAAATGTTTATCTAATAATTGATTTTCAAGACCCCTCTTCCCATTAAAAACTCTTTCTCCATATTTTATTTTTGTTCGATTGATCAAATTTTCTCTTTAATTGCTTTGATTTTGTAAAAAAAAATCTTTGATTGCATGATCTAGTCCCTAAATATTATTTCGCCTAAGTATTTTTAGTGTTCAAGGAATCTTTGCTTCGCTTAATTTTCGCTTCGCCTCCCTGTGGATTCGATACCTGGTATTACCTACCGTTTTATATTACTTGTGACGACCCGTGCACTTGCGGTAATCGCCCAACACTTATAACTCTCATAAGCTACAACCTAAGATTGTTCAACATGTTTTCTTGGGATATACCTTACAATATAAGGGATATCTTTGCTATAACATAGAAACCAAGAAAAAATTAGTCTCAAGACATGTTGTATTTCATGAGGATGTCTTTCCTTTTGCAACCAAACCTATGCCTAATTCACAACCCATTACTTTCACTTCTAATCCTCAACCTCAACCTAACCCTGTTATCGTTACCACACTACTATCTAAACCTAATCCTCAACCTACTACTACTTTATCTCAACAAAATTCTCGACCCAATATTTCACCTATCACCTATCACCAATCCTCAAACTTCTATTACTGAACTAACTCAAACAACATTACTGAACCAACTCAAACAACCACCTCTAATAACCATCAACCCATTACTACCACTACAACAACCCGCTCCAATAACCATCAACCAATTCAAATAACCAATCATCATCCCATGATTACTCGTTCTAAGTCTGGAATTTCTAAGCCCAAAGTCTTTAATGTTGTTGTTCAGTATTCCATACCTGAACCAACATCTTTTACTGCGGCTTCTAAAATTCTATAGTGGAGGCAAGCTATGATTGATGAATATAATGCACTTAAAAGCCAAAACACTTGGAGTCTTATTCCATCTACAGAAGATATGAATATAGTTGGTTGTTGTTGCCTTCTAGAGTGGGGTAAATGAAGGGAATAAAAGTCCCCACGCAGCGGAAGCGCATCGATTGGACCTTACGCCGTATATTAATTAATATTAAAATACTGTTACGATAACTCAAACAAAACTTTAAACTAACTTTAAAGTCGCTGTAAAAACGGTTTAAACATGCTAAAATAAATCTAAATTTATTTTTAAAACTTTTCTAACGAAAAGAGGAAGAACCGTTACAAACCTCCGTTGTAGACTTGACCGTTCTTCGCCAACGACGCTCCAACGAACGAAAACGCAGCAGCCTCCTCGCCTATTGATTGCTGGAATTTTCTTCTTTGAATGACACAATAACCACAGAGGTTACACCGGTATGTCTCTAAGTCTAGGAGGCCAAAGACTTGTGGGAGTCTTTCTCTAAGAGGGAGGCTAGAGAGAATTCTAGGTCTTGTCTTTCAAGATTGTCAAGTGTCAAGAGTGTCATGACCAATTAGGTCTAGTGTTCTATTTATAGAAGAGAGGCCATGAATAAAATAATCAATTAAATCAATCTTTTCCATAATTGATTCAATCTTATTCCTTAATTAATCAATCATGATCAATCAATTCCCCAATTGATTAATCTTTTCCACAAACGACTAATTACTTCCATAAGTGATTAGATCATTCCCATAAATGATTAATCACTTCCTTAAGTGATTAATTATTTACATAATTGATTAATTCCCGGTTAATGAATTCTTTAATTAATTAACCACCAATTAAATATCACATATTTAATTCCCGGCCTAGAATTAATTAATTTGCCCAAACACATTTTAGGCCTTAAATTAATTAATTCATTATTTTGAACTCTTTCAAACTTCCATAAATTTATATTTGAACTTTTCAAATATTAATTTCTCTCAAATAATATATCAATATATATTATATTTGTTTCCCTTAATAAATTGAACATTTTCAATTTACTTTTATTACTTAGTTGCCTCGAATTACTTTACGAGCTACCAGTGGGACCTAATGGACCTGCAGATCAGAAGCTCCAACGATGTGAGATTAATTGGTCAAACTCATTAACCACATTAATCAATATTCGTTAACTGTGTGTACATTCCACTATAGACTCACAGTTGCACTCTTCTCACTGCAGACATATTTTCTGTGTCCACGGATCTAGACCAATATCGACTAGTTAGTCCTTCACGAGTGTCCGTAACACCAGCTGGGTCAAATTACCGTTTTACCCCTGGGTTACCTCTATTTCCTTAAGTACCAATTCTCCTCTAATGAACAACTTGTTTGTGGTCCAACCATCAAACAGAAAACCCTCTCGTGCCATTGAGAGGGTAGGGCCCTTTGTTCAAGACTCGGAGTAACCACTTAAGGGAACACTCATCTGCTTCCCTAAAGTCGGGAAGGAGTGAATTCCATCTTGTACGATTATGTTCCCAGCTCCCCATTCGGTCTTGTCCCCAAAGTGGTAGGCTTATTGAGTCGGCGTATTGGCCACTCTCACCCATACAAATCAAAGGACAATCTCTCATGAGCAGGAGTCCATAATCAACTCAGGATTAAGACTAAGTTGTCTGGGTCGTCCTAGTGAAATAGAAAACCAACTAGTTAACGGTGTTATAACCAGTGGTTACTATTTCGCGGTCCGGTCTTATGCAAACTCATTGCATAGGATACCCCCACTCGCATGTCTTCTACACGAACGCGTTGGATCGCAGCGTTTGTATCAAATACAAAGTGGGTCGTATCCATAGTGTCACCAGGATAAGGCACCCAGTCTTATCCCTATACTATAGACCCTTTAGGCTGTTTCTTGAACAACGATCCCATATGTCACTACATATAGTTCAAGATTCATATTACAGCCTTGGATGTCTAGTTTATTGGATTATGGTTATTATTAGGCAAAGACAAATATAAAATAACTAATAACAATTAATGGAAAAATATATCAATATTATTTCATTAATATCCGGTCAACGGTTACATTCACTATCTACGAGTTTTAGGGCATAAATCCCAACAGTAAAAATATAGCAAAAATAAGCTCTAGAATACTGTGCAAGCATACACAATCTGCAGCAAGTGATAAGTAATTTATCGTATCCACGGCGTTTGAATAGCTCTCACTTTATCTATCTTGTGTAACTTTTTAATGGTTTCAAGGTTGTTAAATTGATTGATTTTGATAAAATGCTGAAGCAAAAAAATGACAGAACATAAAATAAACGAATAAAGCAGACAGATTGGAAACAGACGTTGGTCAGGATTTTAGTAATTGTTTTAAAATATGCTCTAGCAATATTATTGATTAGACAATTCTCTTGCAGTCTTATTAGCAGGATCCTCCTGGAACTCTGGATTTTTTGGAATGTGTTTCAACTCCAATGACGTGCTACCGATCAAGCACTAGGCAACTGGTTATCCCTAACTCAGTCACTGGGGTTCACCAACACATAATGGTCTAGTGTGATTAAATGCCACACATTTCTCAAATCATCCCTGAAACTAAGAAGTGATATTCATACCGGTTGGTCAGATGGGCATAAAATAGAAATATGCACAACAAATAATCAAGACGCTCAAATCAACATATATTGCATAGAGAATGAAGCACGGAAATTACATAATTCCTAACCAACACCTAAGCAAATTTAGTGCATAAGATTCAAAACAACACACGCTACAATTTGAGTATGTACATCCATAACTACAAGAAATTACAAGAAAAGATTAATCCCTTGATTAGATCCGTAGTTGATGGTCTTCTTGAAGTCTCCAATCTTTCCTCCTCTATTCAGCTTCCAAAGATGGAAAATGGAATTTGGAATGCCCTTCTCCAATAATGGAATGTCTTTGACTTGAGACAGCTCTTCCCTTTTATAGAGTGGAGTCAAGCCCTAATTAGGTCAAATTGTACACGTGGAAGGCTCTCCAAGCTTTCTAGATCCGAAAATAATTCAACTAACGCCACTTCATTAAAATGGATTACGAGGCCGTTTTGCTCCCTGCTTTGCTGGATCACAGATTTTGCTTTCTCAAGTCGCTCAGCATTATATTCTATACAAAATAACTTCCAAAGTATCCATTCTTCTAAATGGGTTAAAACATATAATATTCATCTAAAAGCAACCCTATTTAGCACAAATGACACACAAAACACTATAGAACTAAGGCCTAAATAACTCCCTTTTGGAGAGTTATCAGTTGTAAATGGGTGTTTCGAACTAAGTTTAATCTGGATGACTCTGTTGCTCGTTATAAGGCACGTTTGGTTGTTAAAGGTTACAATCAACTTGAGGGTGTTGATTTGACAAGACCTTTAGCCCTGTAGTTAAGAAGACAACTGTGAGAGTTTTTCTTACCTTGGTTGCTTATTATGGATGGAGTTTACATCAGTTAGATGTTAAAAAGGCTTTTCTTCATGGCTATCTTAAGGAAGATGTGTACATGGTTCAACCCCTTGGGTTTAAGGATTCAGCTTACCCTAATCATGTATGCAAACTACATAAATCATTATATGGTTTAAAGTAAGCCGCTCGTGTTTGGTTTGTGAAGGAATTGTGAATCCTTAGTGGAAGCAAATTTAATCGAGCGTAAACCAATGACAATTACACAAAATACTGGTACATTGGGCCAATCAAATACAGCAGAAAAATTCTATGATTTTCTACGGATTAAGCATGTTGTATAGAATTCTAAACTATTTAGAATACAAGGAAACTTACGTGTTGAAGCCAAATTTGCACTATGCTCCAAAATCACTTACTGTAAACCAAATCCCAACTAACACCACCACCAGTGAGCACCCACTATATCTCTTGGGCTACCTTGAGATTGCAATTGTGGGATTGCCTTAAGTCTTGGAGGGCGATTTAATTTTACAACAAGAATGGTGCTGAAAAGTTTCTTGTGTGTAAGAGAGTTAGAGAGAGTTCGAGATTTTTTTTTTTTTTTGGAGAACCAAGCAAATCCTTGAGAGTACTAAACTCATTTGTTCTTTTTCTGTGTATCCACGAGAGAATCAATGAGAGGTTATGGGGGAGTTACACGTAGTAACTCCCCACCATCCATCAACTCCCAACAACTGCTGGGAGTTTTAATTAAAATTAATTTTAATTAACTAAAATTAAATTTAAATTTAATTCAATTTAATTCATTACTATAATTAATTAAATCATATTTAATTATTTATTTCACCTAACATATAGTATTAATTTAACTTAATTAAATCACATTTAATTAAATTAAATTAATCAATTAATTCATTCATAATTAATTAATCATTAAACTAAATATCTCATATTTAATTATGTTAATATTTGAATCATATTCAAAATACATTCTCTCATATACTATAGTTTTAATATGAATCTCTATTCATTTTAATTTCAACTCATAGTTCAATATGAATCTAATTCATATTTAATATTTGAACTCCTTCAAATATTTAAGTCTCTCATTAATTAATTTTGAATCATATCCAAAATTAATTTTATTATAAAGTTTAATTCATTAATTAAACTTATACTATAATGTATCTCCATACATTATATTAATTTCATCACATACAATTAACTATAATTCCCTTATAAATTTGATCACTTCAAGTTCTATCCAATCCCTAAGCTAAAAGTTTAGCTACTCATGATTAATATTACAAGCTCAACTAAACATGAAAAAGCCATAAAATCTAACTAAAGTGAAGGAAAGAAGAATTAAACTCGTTGTAGGCTGAGACCGAACGTCCCCGTCACGATCCCCACGAACAATGGGTTGATTTCCAACTTGCTCCCTTTGCTTCAGCTCCAATATGCTCTGTTTTTCCTCTGTTTACGGCTCCAAAAAGTCCCCCAATCGAATCCCCCAAAACCTGGCCGCAAATAAGCTTTTATTCTATTTTTTCGTCATAGCGTCGAGACGCTACAGACAGCGTCGCGACGCTGTCGCGATCCGCAAGTTTGGAAAATTTGTCTACAGCGTCGCGACGCTGGGCGACGCGACGCTATGATTTTTTTTTTAGGTAGAAAACTTCATTTCACTCCAATTGCTGAATTAAGCTTCAAACACGTACTTCCTACAAATAAAACATAAAAATGCATAAATTTGGGCAAATAATTGTAAAATACTAGCTTAATTAATTAGAGAAAAATAGCTAGCTATGCTCGCTATCAAATACCCCCAAACTTAAGCTTTTGCTAGTCCTCGAGCAAACTACAAATCAAACATACAGTAGAAGAATGGATGCAATAATCATAACTCAATCCTCAAGGCTCAAAAGTCAATAGTGAAGCAAGCAAGAGACATGCACACAAGGACCAATGATGGAGACAAATTAAAATTTTTCCAAAATTAACTTGCTTAAGCGAGATCTAACTCAACAAGATCAGACTCTACTAGCCCGGGATTGGATTATTAAACTCTCAGCTCATCTTCCCTCTACACTGACACTAAGGTTTCACTAACGAGTTAATGGAACAAATTAGTTTGTTTTCCTCTATACTTAGGTGCTTATAATTGACAATTAAATTAAGCATTTATATATGGCACTAGCTTCCACACACCTATTGCAGGGACCCTTAACCTGAGTTTTCTCGGGTTGGCCTAACTAATCACAACAGGGGTAGCTCTTTTTGCCTAAATCTTTATTACTCATTGCAAACTGTGCACAGGCCATGACATAATTTTTTTTCAACAGTAACAACAAGAATGATTTTTTCTTTATGAACATGATAAGCATATATTCTTTTCTTTCCTCCTAAGCAAAATCTAACATGCTAATTTGCAAAAAATTAACTCTTTAGCTCTTCCCTACACCTATTGAGGTGACAACAAGCATATGAACTCAATAATTCGCTCCTAAGCATTCAAATCCAAATCCAGCCAAGACAAATACTCTACTCATGCAAGCCATCTCCTAGAAAAAGTTTAAAAAGTCTCCCTTTTTGGGCACTCATGCTTACAACTCATCGCAAGCTTGAAAATTGACAAGAAAGTCTATCCTAGGACATCATAGTCATGCAAATATAGCATCCAGAAAACAATCATATGCTCAATTCAAAGAAAGCTCAAAACTATAGCCCGAACTCAGATGCTCAAGGGCTCCACAAACATGCTATTCCACCCCCAAACTTAAAACATGCATTGTCCTAAATGTATAAAGAAAATAAGGCATAAACAAACATGAGAACAAAGAAAGAATGGAAGGAGTGAACAATACTGCCCTGGAATGATGATGACCTTTCTCATGGAAGCTAGAAAGCAAAGGAGAAACTGGAACCAAGACCTACAACACAAAACAAACAATAAATCAAAAGCAAAAAGAAAGTACAACTAAACTTACTTGGGTTGCCTCCCATAAGCGCTTGTTTAACGTCATTAGCTCGACGTGTTGACCGTGCTTCAAGGAGGCTTCTTTTCTGTGAATCCAACAGTGGTGCTCTTTCTTGCACCTTTCTTGTAGCCCATGAAAAGCACTTCAGATTGTTCTTTAGAGTCTTCAACTGCTTTAAAAATTTCTTTTTCGTTCCTGACTTTAAGAGTGAGCTCCCTGCGCTCAATATCAATAATCACTCGCCCAGTAGCGAGGAATGGTCTTCCTAATATGATAGGCATTGAAGGATTTTCTATCATGTCCATAACATATAAATCAATAGGGAGGGAAAATCTACCTACTCTGATTAAAACATTTTCTACAATGTCAACTGGTCTGACCACAAACTGATCAGCCAATTGGAGCTTTACAGGAGTAGATTTAATCTCACCTATGTCTAACTTTTTGCACAGAGATAGAGGAATGATATTGATGCTAGCACCTAAATCACATAATGCTCTGAAAGAATAAGTACCAAAACTACAAGGAACAGAAAAACTCCCTGGATCTGCTACTTTTTCAGGTACCTTTTGTTGTACTCTGGTGCTGCATGTGGAAGCGAGATATACGGTGTCAACCTTCTTTTCCTTTCGCTTCTTTGCTAACCACTCCTTCATGAACCTGTTATATTGTGGCATCTCTAATGCCTCTGCAAAAGGAATATTAATGTTCAGATTCATAAAAGGATTCATAAACTTATCAAACTGAACCTGATTGTTCTTTTTCTTATTTTTCTTTTTCTTTTCTTTGGGAACCATCAGTGTGGGAGAAGGAATAGGAGGCTCAGGTTCAGGCTTTTCAGCCTCATCTGATGATGTGTCCTCCCCAGCTTCCCCTGTAGGCGTGTCATAATCCTCAAACTCGGGTTCCTCTTCAGCTTCCTCCTGGTGCACAGTGATAGCTTTACAGTACTCCATCTGGGTTTTCTCTTGCTCAGCTGGGGCCTTACCTTTATTCATGGTGCTTACAACACTTACCAATTGTCCCAGCTGAGTCTCAATATTCTTGATGGCAGCACTGTGGCCATTCACTGTTGAGTTGATGGCGATGACTGCCTCCTCCAATTTAGTTGTCCTATTACTAGACTCTGCAATGAAAGCTCCAACAAGATCTTCTAACTTTTTATTTTCTTGAGTTTGAGGGGCAAACCCAGGAGGATTAAGAACATTCTTAGTATTTGCATAAGAGAGGTTTTCATGGTTCCTATTGTTATGGTGATAATGTGTAGGTGTAACATTATTATTATATCCCCTAAAATTAGAATTTGATACATACTGAACCTGTTCAATGGTCTCCTCCTGAGGTCTAGATGCTAAAGCAGCAGCTGATTCAATTGACTGTGCACTCCCTGTACCTGAAAATTTCATAAAAGCATTAGCAAGGGAGGTCATCTGGGTCTGGAGTGCACTTACTTTATCAACCTCAAACACTCCAGCAGCAATCTTTTTAGGTGTAGACCGCTCAGATGGCCACTGATAGCTGTTGGTGGCCATATCCTCTAAAAGTGTGCGAGCGTTTTCCACGGTCTTGGACAATAGAGTCCCACCTGCAGCTGCATCAACGATAGTTTTTGTACTAGGAGTTAAACCATTATAAAACAATTGTACCTGAAGCCAATCGGGGTAACCATGCTGAGGACACTTCCTCAGTAGCTCTTTGAATCGCTCCCAAGCTTCGAACAGCTGCTCATCATATTGTTGTTGGAATGTCCCAATCTCGGTCCTTAGCTTGACCGTCTTTGCAGGAGGGAAAAATTTCTTTAAAAAGGCTTGGACCAAAGCATCCCAAGTGGTGATGCTCCCAGGGGTAATAGACTGCAACCAATCTCGTGTTTTATCCTGCAAAGAAAAAGGAAATAATCGTAAGCGAACAGCATCCTCAGAAACTCCATTAATTTTTACCGTCCCACAAATATCCAAAAATGATTTTAGATGAGAATTTGGATCCTCTGTGGGCAATCCTCTGTATGCACAGTCTCGGGCCATCTGAATGAGACCGGTCTTCAGCTCAAAGTTGTTGGCATTAATCGGGGCACAGACAATCCCCGACTGTTGCCCCTGAAACACGGGCTGAAAGTAGTCTCTAATAGGCCTAGGCTCCTCAGGTTGATTTTGGTCAGCCATGTGAAAATTTTCTCTAGTTTCCCTTCGAATCCTATGAATTGTTCTCTCGATCTCGGGATCCAAAGGTTCCAAAATCAAATTTGTATTACTTCACATAAACAATCTACACTAACCTAAAAAGGAAAGGAAACAACTAAGGAAAATAAAGAAAAGGAAACAACAAATCTAAATATGGAAAATATAATCTAGAAAAGGAAACAAAATAACCTAATAAAGAATGCAAAAATAAATATGGCAACCACAAATAAGGAAACTAACAAATAAAGAAAAACTACACTAAAAAAACAAATATGGAAAGAAAAACAACTAAGGAAAAAAATGCAATCAATAACCTAAAAAAATAAAAATACACCTAAATTAAGATCAAAATTTTTTTTCACAATATCAATCTAGCTAAATGTGTCAATCCCCGGCAACGGCGCCAAAAACTTGATGTGGAATTTTCCTTAACGCAAGCGCACGGGTCAAGTAATAATAAAGTGTTCGTATAAACGAGTGTCGTCCTCTGGATTGGATGTTTAAGCTAAATCAAGTACTATGAATTATCTTGCTCAATTTTATTTAGGGAACACAATGTAGTGAGTGAACGATATGAAAACTAAATCAAAACAAATAAAAAGTGGAAATTCAATTGGACGAATACTTAGGGAATTGATTTCACCAATTTAGTCTATGATTGATTTTAAGGAATAAGTTATTATGCACAATGGAATTATGAGCCTAAGACCCTTTAATCACAACTACCTCTCCGAGTATAATTGATTCCCATGCAAATTAACCAACTTGATATCCCTATCTAAGTTTATTAACAAGCAAGGCAATGAGATCTTTTGACCAATTCCAAAGTTAATCTAAAAACTGTCACGAAATTAGAAAGTAAACTTTAGTCATGCAATCTTGAGTAAGTCTAAATCAAATCCCTCTCCCGAGCTAGATTCAAAACTTAAATCATTCAACTAATGGCCAATTAATTGAAAGCATTAAATCAAGATTACAAACATAATAATCATTGTACAACTTAAACCATAAATCAATCCATAAATTCAATTGACTACATCAATCCCTAAGCTAAAAGTTTAGCTACTCATGATTAATATTACAAGCTCAACTAAACATGAAAAAACCATAAAATCTAACTAAAATGAGGGAAAGAAGAATTAAACTCGTTGTAGGCCGAGACTGAACGTCCCCGTCACGATCCCCACGAACAATGAGTTGATTTCCAACTTGCTCCCTTTGCTTCAGCTCCAATATGCTTTGTTTTTCCTCTGTTTACGGCTCCAAAAAGTCCCCCAATCGAATCCCCCAAAACCTAGCCGCAAATAAGCTTTTATTCTGTTTTTTCGTCATAGCATCGAGACGCTACAGACAGCGTCGCGACGCTGTCGCGATCCGCAATTTTGGAAAATTTGTCTACAGCGTCGCGACGCTATGATTTTTTTTTTTTTTTAGGTAGAAAACTCCATTTGACTCCAATTGCTGAATTAAGCTTCAAACACGTACTTCCTACAAATAAAACATAAAGTTGCATAAATTTGGGCAAATAATTGTAAAAGACTAGCTTAATTAATCAGAGAAAAATAGCTAGCTATGCTCGCTATTAGTTCTATCCAAGACTTACTTAATCTCAGAACCCGTTACGAGCTAGCAGGTGGACCTAATGGACCTACAGATCAGAAGCTTCAACGATACGAGATTAACTGGCTAAACTCATTAACCAAGTTAATCAACATTCGTTAACTGTGGGTCACTCCACTAAAGACCTACAACTGCACTTTTCTCACTGTAGAATATTTTTGTGTCCACGGATATCGACCATAACGGTAAGTCAATCCTTCATGAGTGTTCGTAACACCAGTTGGATCAAATTACCGTTTTACCCCTATGTTATCTCTAGATCCTTAAGTACCACTGATTCCTCTAATGAACAAGTTGTTTAGGGTCCAACCACTAAACAAGAGTTCCTCTCGGGCCAGGAGAGGACGGCGCCCCTTTGTTCAAGCCCCAGAATCAACCCTTAAGGGATGACACATCTACTTACCCTAATAGGGGAAGGAGTGAATTCCATCTTGTACTGTTATAATGTTCCCAGCCCCCACTCGTTCTTACCCCTGAAATGGTAAGATTAATGAGTCGGCAAATTGACCACTTTCACCCATACAAATCTAAGGACAATCCCTCCTGAAAAGGGGTTCATAACAGACTCAGGATTGAGATTGAGTTAACTAGGTCATCCTATTGAAATTGAAACCTAAACTAGTTAACGGTGTTACATCTAGTGGTTAATATTTCGCGGTCCAGTCTTATGCAAACTCGTTGCATAGGATACCCCCACTTGCATGTCTCCTACATGGATGCTTTGGATCAATGCATTTGTATCGAATACACAATGAGTTGTATCACATATTGTCACCAAGATAAGGTATTGATAACTCTCCAAAAGGGAGTTATTTAGGCCTTAGTTCTATAGCATTTTGTGTGTCTTTTGTGCTAAATAGGGTTGCTTTTAGATGAATATTATATATTTTAACCCATTTGGAAGAATTGATGCTTTTGGAAGTTATTTTGTGTAGAATATATTGTTGAGCGACTTGAGGGAGCAAAATCTGCGATCCAGCAAAGCAAGGAGCAAAATTGCCACGTCACAGCTCATAATCCATTTTAATGAGCCAAAGTTTGTTGAGCTATTTTCATATTTAAGAAGCTTGGAAAGCCTGCCATGTGTCCAATTTGATCTAATTAGGGTTTGCTATCACTCTATAAAAGGAGGATTCGTCTCAAGTCAAATTCATTCCATTCTTGGAGAAGGAAAGTCCTATTCCATTCGTGGAGGCTTACTTCCCATCTTTTGAAGCCGAATAGAGGAGGAAAGATTGGAGACTTCAAGAAGACCATCAATTACGGATTTGACCAAGGGAATTAATCTTTTCTTGTAATTTCTTGTAATTATGGATGCACATACTCAGATTGTTGTGTGTGTTATCATGAGCTCTATGAACTAAATTGCTTAGGTGTTGGTTAGGAGTCATGTAATTGTCGTGCTTATTTCTCTATGCAATATACGTTGATTTGAGCATCTTGATTAATTGTTGTGCATATTTCTATTTTGTGCCCGCCTGGCCAGTCGGTATGAATATCACTTCTTAGTTTCAGGGATGATTTGAGACGTGTGTGGCATTTACTCACACTAGATCATTGTGTATTGGTGAACGCCAATGACTGAGTTAGAGATAGTCAGTTGCCTAGTTCTTGATCGGTAGAGCGTCATTGGAGTTGAAACACATTCCAAAAAATCCAGAATTCTCGGAGGATCCTGCTAATCAATAATATTGCTAGAGCATTTTTAAAAATAATTACTAAATCCTGACCAACGCCTGTTTCTAATCTGTCTGCTTTATTTGTTTACTTTCTGTTCTGTCATTTCTTTTGCTTCAGCATTTTATCAAAATCAATCATTTTAACCACTTTTGAAACCATTAAAGAATTATACAAAATAGATAAAGTGAGAGCTATTCAGCCCCGTGGATACGATAAATACTTATTACTTGTTGCGGATTGTGTACGCTTGCACAGTGTTCTAGAGTCTATTTTTACTACATTTTTACCCACTCTGGAAACCCAACAGGTACCCAGCATTATCCCTATACTATAGACCATTTAGGTTGTTACTTGAACATTGATCCCCCTATGTCCTCACATACTAGGCCAAGTTTCATTTAAACAACTTTGGATCTTAGTTTATTGGATTTAGGGTTTATTAATGCAAACTCGATTATTCAATAACAAATCACTGAATTACTCCAATAACGCTTTATTGAGATCGATTAATTTGTTTCATTTACTATCTACGAGTTTAGGGCATAAAACCCAACAGTTTGAATGTTTTACTACACACTGGTTCTGATCCATATCTGATCTGAAAGTTGCTCTTGGTCTTGAGTTTCAACTCACTGATCTGAGGTATCTTCGGTACTTTCTTGGGCTTGAAATAGCGTAGCACTCTACTGGTTTTCATGTTACCCAACTAAAGTATCTTACTGACTTGTTGAAAAAGACTAGTATGTCTGATTCCAAATCGTGTAATACTCCCATGTCAACATCCTGTGATCTCTATGTAGCTTCACAACCATTTTCTGATGCCTTACTATATAGGCAAATTGTTGGCTCATTACAGTATTTGACATTTACTAGACCAGACATCACTTATGCTGCTAGTAAAGTGAGTCAATTTATGCATAGTCTTACTGAGGTTCATTATTGATGCGCAATTTGCTTACCGCAAGTGTACGGGCCAAGTAATAATATAGTGTTTTCGTGTAAAACGAGTGTCGTCCTCTGGATTGGTTTTCTAGCAAATTAAGTACCGTGAATACTTTTGTTCAATTTTATTTAGAGAGCAAAACTCAATGATAAAGATAAAAGTAAGGACAAAAAGTATAAAAATAAAAGGTGGAGACTCAAATGGAAAGACTCTTAGGGAATTGATTCCATTGAATAAGATTGAGGATTGATTAATTGGAATGAATTTATCGTGCAATTATTTTACAAGCCAAGGAAACTTTTATCACAATTATCTCTCCCGAGCATAATTGATTCTCATGCATACAATAAACCCAATATCCCTATCTAAGTTTATTAGCATGCAAGGCATTATTTGGTTTAGTCCTTGTTCTACTTCTAAAGGAAATCTAAATTCCGTCACAAACTTAGAAACTCAACTTTAGGCATGCAATTAGTAAAGTAAGTCTTAGGCTAAATCCTCTCTCCCGAGTTAGATTCAATACTCAAATCATCCAATTAGTGATCAAGTAATTGAAAGCATTAAACAACATTGCATTAATAAAATAAAAACACATTCATACCCAAAAATCAATCCAACAAACTAAAACAACTACATCAAACCCTAAGACAAACAACTAGCAATTCATAGCCTTGAAACTACAAACACTAATTGAAAGAAAAGCCATAAAAACAACAAGAGGTAAGGGAAAGAAAAGGAAAACTCTTGAATCCGTTGAAACCGATACGTCCCCGTCACGATCTCCACGTCTTCAAGCTTGGTTCCCACTCCTTGGCCTTGCTTCAACTCCCACAAAAGGTTTCTAGTCGAAATTATGACTAAAATCTAACTAAATGGACTCCTCTAATCTGTAGCACAAAGTGAGGAATATATAGGAAAATTGTATATAGCGTCACGACGCTGTGCATATCGTCGCAACGTTGTCCCTGCTACCGCCAAAAACAGAAAAGGAAAATAAGCATCAAGACGCCTAGAAAGCAGCGTCTCGACGCTAGCTCTCAAATTTGACTCAAATTTAAGCCTCCAACTTTGATTCTTTTTGCTTCTTTGGCCTTTTTAAGTGTCCCGAACACCCAATTGACTTCGATTTCTCCAATTAAGCTCCAATAATCAATTCCTACAAATAAACATTAAAGTGCATAAATTTGGCCAATTTACTCTCAAAGACTAACTAAAATAGATAGGGAACAATAGCTTGTTATGCTCGCTATCAATTATTCTGCTATGAAGCGAATTCTTCGCTATCTTAATGGTACTCATGATTGTGGCATATTGTTTACACAAAAGGGAAACTTGAACTCACTGCTTTTAGTGATGTTGACTGGGCTAGAAACTCTTTAGATCGACGGACCACTTCTGGTTATGTCATATTCTTGTGTGGGGTGCCTATTTCTTGGTCTGCAAAGAAATAGAAAACGATTTCTAGGTCCTCAACTGAGGCTGAGTACCGATCTCTTGCACAAACGGTTGCTGATGAATTGTATTGGATTAGACAACTACTCTGTGATCTTTATATCTTTCTTCCTAAAACACCTTTATTATTCTGTGATAATGCTTATGTGCTTTGGCTTTAGCTCGTAATCTGGTGTTTCATGCTCGCACCAAACATATTGAGATTGACTACTCTTTTCTACAGGAGAAAGTTGTTCGTGGTGATTTGGAAGTTTGTTTTCCACCTTCTTCTTCTCAGCTTACTGACTTATTTACTAAACCGCTTGGTGGTGCAATGTTTCAACAGTTTTGCAGCAAACTTCTGAAGTCTTTTTCATCAGTTTGAAGGGGGTGTAATAGAGCTATGTAATTATGATTAATTAATCTCATGTATTAGTTAGTTAAAGAGTTTGTTAACAGTTAGTTAGTTATTAATCACATGTATAAATACTGTACTTCTCAGTTGTATCAGTCAGAGGTAATAATATTCAGAGTACTTTTACACTCTTGATTTCATGTTTGGGAGTGATTTAAAAATGATCAAAATCGCTTTTGTCATATTCAAAATCACTCTTAACACATGTTTTTAATAATTTAAAATTAATTTTGATGTATGAAATTCACGTTTGAAAGTGTAAAATTAAACATGAAATTGATTTTGAATAATTAAAAGTTTGTTTTGAGATGATTGGAAGATGGAAAAAGCTTTAAAAAAAAACATGGAAAAAGTGATTTTAGGTAAACATGCACTAAAGTAGCTAATAAGAATCATTTTCAAGATAAAAATTTGTATTCCAAAAGAATAGAACATTAAAAATTGAGAAAAGATAAATTGCTAAAATATAAATAAATAAATAAAATATTAAAATATTAAAACAACATTTAAGAAGAAAGAAAAAAATATCACATAAGTTTAATTTAAAAAAAAAAAAAACGAAAAATCACATTAAAAAACACGAAAATGCACATTTATGAATAATTAAATACTTAAAATCCTTCTTCTTTCAATCTTGTTGTTTCGTTTTGGCCTTTGAGCACTTGAAACTCCTCTTTGCAGTTGAAACGTAGACAATAACTAGACCGTTTATCCCGCCGTCTCTGTGTCGCCGGCCTGGCCATGACTGCTGAATTCTCACCGCCGTAAGCAAGTCCGGCAGCGTGGTCAAAAGCCACATTGATTTCAGGAGTTGAATTTGAAGAAACTGCTCATTTATTGTTTCGCGCGTTCTTCTTTCTTTCATTTACTACTTCTGTTTCTTTGGTTCATCACTCTCACTCTCTTCGCTACATATACTTCCAATGGAGCACTTCTCTTCACTCATCCTCTTCAACTCTGTTCTTTCTATTCCCTTTTCCGAGCGCAAAATCGTTGGTAATGCTTCTTGTTGTCTTGTAAGCTTCCCTTCTGATCGACTTCTTCCATTTCGGATTTTGTCGGTAACTTGTAGCAATGGCTTTATTGGGCCCTGTGACTCACGGTCAGGTTTGTATTCCAATCGCTTTCGAACCATTTCAATTCCTTTGATTACTTTCAATCCTTTGGAAGAAGCTAATTGTTGGTGTGTACTTTCTTATAATTTCGTTCGCCAGCTCCATTATCGGTTAATGACATTTCATTGTAAATGGGATATGACTAAGCCTTTATCTAGAGGAGTTGTTGCTTTATTCAATGGAAACTAGACTAATGTTTATGATTTATACTGGTTTTGTCACTTGATGGATACAGGTTTCGTTTCTTATTGGATTTGTAACCATTGTTGTTGCTTGGATTTATTCGGAGTACTTGGCATTGAAAAAGAAGTCTATATCTTCCAAAGTGTAAGTTGAATGATCCTTTTAATTATAAATTTTGGTTGTCCTCTATTTTCTTAGAATGTGTACATATTTATATTTATAAGAAACGTTATTAACAAAGAAAAGGGAATACAAATGATGCGAGAATGCACCAGGAACAAGAGGAACTAAGAGGAGCTCTGAAATTAATTTGTATTAGAAAATACCAGTGGAATCTGCAAGAATGCTCTTTAACTCAGTACTTATATATCATGTCCTGCAATTCCAAATTTTCATCTACATCTATAATATTTTGCTGGCAACAGTCTTGTAAATCATTTTACGACTTACATTACTTTTGCTAATAACATTAGCTTAATTTGCCTTTTTCCTTTCGAACCGTCCTGGGTTCTTGTTTCCTTGAATTAAAATCTAACTCTTCATCCACCACTGAAAAGTTCTGTTTCTTGTTGAGAAAGTAAATCAGCTTAATCAATAAAATAATAATAATAATAATAATAAAAATGATAGAATATAGTCTTTTTGGAAGTGACCATAGCTGATGCTTTTAGTAATGTATGTTGGCTTTAGATGTGAGGATATTTTTATAGAGAAGTGTTTCATTTTAAAACATCTTCCATACTGAAGTTGGATTCTTTTTTAGAACGCACTCGGATGTTGGCTTGGCTGAGGCAAAGGAAGATGATAAAGCGGTTTTATTAGAAGGAGGAGCTATCAAGTCTAATCCTTCTGGAGCTAGAATTCCACCTACTTTCTCTACTATTCGCAGGTTTTCAAAAGAAATCATTGGCTTCCTGCAATGTCAGCTGCTGATTCTTTAGATTTACTTATGTTTATTTTTCCTGCTAGGTTCATTACGCTGGAAGAGTCATTCATGATAGAAAATCGAATGTTACTCAGAGCAGCGTACGTAAACCCTTGCATAGAATTTTATCTCTTGAATGTTGAATTTTATCTCTTTTTTTGTTAATATAATTGTCTTTTTCTTGCTTACAGATCTGAATTTGGTCTTCTTTTAGCATACTTTTACATTTGTGACCGTACTGATATATTTGGAACGTCAACGAAGGTGGCTTAAACTCAAAAACTCTTTTCTTCCATTTTCTTTCAGTAATTGTAGTTTATGTGAAGTACTCCATGTTGTTGACATACACCAACTGTTTTTGTTTCATGTCCCTGATTTAATATATGGTCGATTTTTGCAGAGTTACAATCGAGATTTGTTCTTCTTCCTCCTCTTCCTTCTCATCATAGTTTCAGCAGTAACTTCGTTCAAGATACATCTTGATAAATCCCCATTTTCAGTGAAACCCCTACTCTTCTTGAATAGGCATCAAACTGAGGAGTGGAAAGGATGGATGCAGGTCAGTCACTCGTTCACTTAATTTTTACTGTTCTTGAAATTATTTTCAACAAATCTTCATCGATTTAACCTTTGTATATAGGTGATTTTTTTGATGTACCATTACTTTGCTGCGAGAGAAATTTACAACGTGGGTCGTGTATGCGTTGCCGCATATGTGTGGATGACTGGATTTGGGAATTTTTCATATTACTATGTTCGAAAAGACTTTAGCCTTTCTAGATTTGCTCAAGTATGCTCTAGTCTTGATTCTTCAATTCCTTGCACTTATTTGTGATCAAACCTATTATTTCATTGACTATTTTACGTTTTATGCTGAGCAGATGATGTGGCGGCTTAATTTCTTGGTGTTCATGTGCTGCATTGTCCTTGACAACAGTTACATGCTATACTACATCTGCCCCTTGCACACTTTTTTCTCTCTTACAGTTTATGCTGCTGTTGGTATTCTGAACAAGTACAATGAGATTAGAGCCGTCATTCTTATGAAATTTTTGGTTTGCTTCTTGGTTGTTATCATTGTGTGGGAAATACCTGGAGTGTTTGAAGTGCTCTGGGAACCATTTACCTTCATTCTAGGTAGCTCTTTAATCTTGTTTGGAATGACTTTTTAAGTGTTTAACAACACTTCTTTTCATTACTTGGAAAGTCATTTAAAAAATAGACTTTTTATCTTTAAGAGAATAGAGGATTTTCTCCAACCAACCTAAAATTTCAAATTATTGCAGGTTATAAAGATCCAAATCGATTGAAAGAAAATTTACCTCTTATGTATGAGTGGCACTTCCGCACAGGACTTGATCGCTATATTTGGATATTAGGCATGGTGTATGCTTTCTATTATCCAACTGTAAGTATGACTTCCTTGATTGATCTGATCCAAATAAGGGTATCATCTTTGCATTTCCCCTTTAAGAAATTCTTTAAAATGGAATGATCTTGATAGGCTGAGAAGTGGATTGAAAAGTTAGATGAAGCAAAACTGAAACGCAGGATATTGATCAAAACGACAATTGTTGTGACATCCGCAATGGTAGAATGTTTTTTACTTTAATATTTAGCATAGTAGTTTCTTGGTTTTGTCCTCCTCTAGTTCAAGCAGTTTTGTGACCTTTCAGGCTGCATATCTATGGTTTGAGTACATATTCAAATTGGACAGTATTACTTACAACAAATTACATCCTTACACTTCCTGGATTCCCATCACGTATGTAAACTTTTCCTTATATTGGAGCTTGAAATAGAAAAAATATATATGTTAATTAAGTATCGACTTGTTCATGTTGAGCAGATCCTACATATGTATACGAAATGTCAGCCAGAGTACTCGTAGCTATACTTTGACCCTTTTCGGGTAAATCTTCTTGTTTATTATTGTTGTTACTATTTCTTTTTTAAACCCAATTATTGCTTTCTTTTATCATATACTTCGACTCTTAATTGCTTTAAACCCATTCAGTTGGATTGGAAAGATTTCACTGGACACATACATCTCGCAGTTCCATATTTGGTTAAGGTATGAAACTTCTTTTTGAACTGGTGTTTTGTTCCCAAGTTGATAATTTGATCCCCATTTCCGCAATTATTAAACTAAAAGAAAAAACTCAGACAATGGTCTCTACTGATTAACTTTCTTGCAGATCAAATGCTCCGGATGCCCAGCCGAAGTTGTTGCTGACTATCATCCCAGATTATCCTTTATTGAACTTCATGTTTACAACTTTCATATTTATGACAGTAAGTATTAGTTATTTACTTTCACGTCTTGAAGATTTTGAATATGCTAAATTTCGAACTCATGTTTGCTTGCCTGCAGACTTCTTACAGGCTTGCCGAGCTTACAAATACATTTAAAATGGTATTTGTACCTAGCAAGGACAATAAGCGCATTATGTATAACATGATTACAGCAGCTGCAATCATGGGCATCTTATACTCATTGTCGTTTGTATTCCTTAAAGTCCCACCAATGTTGGTAAAGTCCTCAACCCTTCTGTCAGGAGGAAATTTTGATAGTTAATAAGCTGAAATTGAAATTCATTTGATGTAATCTATGTTTATGGTGTTGTGTTTCTCTCTTTTGTCTTCATTTTTTTGGTATTCTACTTGTAATCGTGGCTTGTAATGTTTCCATCCAGGTTTGAGAATTGAAGAAAATAAAGATTGTACAGAAGGGCTGCACTGGGGTGCATTACAATTTTCTGTGGAAGACATGAGGAAGCATTCCATTCAAAACGAGAGTATTGAAGCACGAAATTTATTTTTATAGGTTAATCCACTGCGTTCTTGGTGGGTTATTAAATGAAATAAAGTACATGTTGCCATCACTTTAGGGCAAAGTTTTATTGATAATTTGAGGCGAGGGTCTTGTATTACATAGAATTATTTGATTGTCAACAAAATTTGTTACTTTTCAATAGTGAAATAAATGACAATTTTACCTTTTGACGCTTATTCCTACTTGCTTGCAATAGCTTATATCTCGACGGGAAGCGCTTCTATTCACTGCATAATCGTAGGCTCAAAAGATGATTAATATGTGCTTTTTGCTCGATGTTATTATCTCATGTTCCAAATAAGCAAATTAATTGAGGAATTGCGAAGCATAATTCAAGTGGTTAAATTTGCATATGCATATACATATGTTAAAAAAATCTATTATACACCAAATTTAAAGGTTGAATTTCGGGTTTAGTCAAGGTTGTCTCGTTTCTGAAAGTGTCAAATATGTCTCTAAACTTTTAAATTTATTTTCAATAGATCCATGAATTTTAAAAGGTATCTAATAAGTTTTTAAACTTTCACTTTTGTGTCCAATAGGTCCTTTAAGTTTCAATTTTGTATAAAGTCTTTGACCTATTGGACATTTTAAAAAATTCACAAGTCTACTAAATACAAATGGGACGTTTAAGGTCCCAATAGACATAAAATTCAATTTTATATCTTGATTGGCTCATTTTCAAAAATCTTAAATATTCAGGAGACCTATTAGACATTTCTAAAGTTTAAGGATTTATTAGACACAAAATTAAACGTTGAGAAACTTATTAGACATTTTTTAAAGTTCAAAGACCTAATTGGTACAACCCTAAAAGTTTAAAGACTAAACTTGTAATAAAACCAATCATAAAGTTCTATTAGACAAAAAAAAAAAAAAAAACAAAAAAACAAAAAAAACAAAACAAAAAAAACAATTTTATATGTAAAAGATCAATTACTTTTAAAATTTTCAAATATGTTGAGGATGCTGAACATAAAATTAATATTTTATAAATTTTATTAGGCACTTTAAAGTTTATGATGATAAGTGTTGAAGGAGAAATTTTGGCCAATGACAAATTGCCATGTCATTATTTAGAATTAATGACGAAATTATAATTAATTAAATTTGGGACAAATTATAAATTGACATGTGTCACAAATTTAATTTGAAGACAAAGTTGGCCAATTATAAATTTTTTAGGGTCAAATGTCCATTTGATCAATTAATAAAAAAAATTATTTTTATCAGATTAATTGATATTAATTAAAGAAAATAATTAATTGGATCAAATTTGGGTCTTTTAAATATTTGGGTCATAAGGTTTTGGGTCAAATATAAACCAGACCCAAGTCCAATAAAGCCCAAGCCCAAGTTGTTAGGCCCAAAAGTCACCAGGGCCCATCCAGCAAGAACTCTATAAATAGGGGGTCTCCTCCATTTCAATGGTTCAGAAATTCTACACTCACAAAGACAAGAGTTCAGAGTTTTCAAAGCTCTCAAGCAGAACTAGAGAATTCAGAGAGACTCCACCAAGTCTTAAGACCGAAGACTCTCTGCAATCCACAAGTCCATGTGTTGGACACTTCTTGAAGACCAAACACTCTTCAAGACTTCAACACTCCTTGAAGACCACTTCAACACTCCTTGAAGATCAAATACTCTTTCAGGACATCAACACTTCTTGAAGACCAAACGCTCTTCAAGACCTCAACACTCCTTGAAGATCAAAAACTCTTCAGGACATCAACATTTCTTGAAGACCAAACACTCTTTAAGACTTCAACACTCCTTGAAGATCAAAGACTCTTCAGGACATCGACACTTCTTGAAGACTGAAGACTCCTTCAAGACTAGAAGACTTCAAGCTCCAAGAATCCATTGAAGCTTCAGACTCGGGATCAAGCGTTCCAGCCCTCGAGTGAAACACATTCACACACAAGAGAGAGAATCAGAGGATTGTACACCCACACGCATACAACATTAATACAAATCAAAGTTTATTCCACGTGTCTCCATCCCCAAAGTTACGTGTGAACAATAAGTTAGAACAAAGTTAAAACTTTAAGCTTTGATTATAATTTTATTTTTGGTTTTATATTTTTTAAATTATATTTTCTTTCTCACGAATTTTTTATAAGTTTTTTACTTAAAAATACGTCTAAATCCTAAATCATATTTCAAAAACAAAATCCAGTTTGGTTTGTGAAAATGTAATAAAAATAAAAAATAAAATAAAGAAGAAGAATAGGATATGTGAAAATAGGATTAATTTCAAATAACATAAAACTAAAACAAAATAATTATGAGTCTTTAGAGCTTGTTTAGTATCTTTTAATTTAAGTGTTTTTTAAAAATGTATTTTTTTTATAATAAAAATTTTGTATAGAAATATTTACGATTTAAACACTCATATATTTTGTTATATTTCCTCGAGTAATTTTATACACAAGTTATTATATGTTTACAAACTCTTTTTAAAATTTTTGGTTTGAAGTGTTTCTCTAGTTTATTTCTCAATCTCATTTTTTAATAAATCATTTTCTTGTCAAACACTAATTCTTTTCAAATGTTTTTCTTTTTCAAAATTAAATACTTCAAAAATTAAATCAAACATATCATCACTCATTTGGTCACTTCTTACGGTTTAAACCTCACAAACAAATTATGTTTGTTTCTGAACAATTTTCTTTTAATAAGTTTTTCACCTTAAAAATAAACTTCAATTATAAATCAAATTTCAAAAACAAAATTCAAGTGCCAACAAGAGTTTAGTTCGAATCCTTCTCCTCGCATATTAACAGAAAATAAAAAAATATAATAATAAAATAAAGGGTAAAATACCTTTTTGGTCCCCCATGTTTCGAGTCAGTTTCCAATAGGTCCTTAGGTTTTAAAATCGAACAATCAAGTCCCTACTGTTTTGAAAATAGTTCAATTTAGTCCCTCCGCCGTTAATTTTTTTAACGATTGCTGACGTGGCACGTTAAAATAATAAAATAATATATTTTTTAAATTAAAATAATAATTAAATAATAAAAAATAAAAAAAGTAATAATTTTTTTAAAAAAATATCTTCCTCCCTCCCTCTCGCTTCTCTCCTCTTTCCCTCTTCTCTTTCCCTCACCCTTCCCGTCGCCGGCAATAGCCCCCCCCCCCCCCCCCCCCCCCCCCCCCCCCCCCCCGCCGCCAATCCGTTGGTCTTCTTCTTAAGTAAAACCTCAAATCCACCTCCATTACCCTTACCAGCAACGAATTCCAGATTTCTAAGAAGAAGAGTAAGGCCAAAATGTTGTATTATTTTATTGATGATGTTGGGGATTTAAATACCCCTAAAACAGTTACAATATTAATCAGTTTAACCACAAAGATTGTGGGTCCAGAACGTGGGTTTACAAAAACTAATAACCACCCACTTCTGCTGTAACTACAGTAAATAAAATAAACTCTTGCTGTAACTACAGTAAATAAAATAAATAAAAATAACACACAGACAACTTAACAAATAAATAAAACGTTGTCGTTCAGCCTGCATCTTTTCATCTTCTTCTTCTAATAATCAGCACCTCTTGGTCTTCTTCTTCAGACTGTAGCAGCTGCAATTTACTGATTTAATGAGCTGTTTTTACAGCCCCACTCAAACTCAACGGGGGTGCAATAACGTTGAGTTTGTTCTTCAGCTCAGTAAACTTGAATTCAGACAAGGGTTTTGTTAATCCATCTGCAATTTCTTTCTCTGAAGGTACATATCTCACTTCTATTTCTTTAGCAATTACTTTGTCTCTAACAAAGTGTATATCAATTTCAACATGCTTGCTTCTGGAATGAAAAACTGGATTTGCCGCTAGTGATAAAGCACTTACATTATCACACCAAATTATTGGTGTTTGATTATCTTTGCAATCAATTTCATGTAGAAGGGCTTGAATCCAAGTAATTTCAGCTGCTGTATGTGCTAAGGAACGATATTCAGATTCTGTACTCGACCTCGCTACTACACGTTGCTTCTTCGAGGACCAAGAAATCAGTGATGCTCCAATGAATACGCAGTGACCAGCAATAGATTTTCTATCATCAAGGCTACAACCCCAATCTGCATCAGAATAGGCAACAATTTGAGAGTCATCTGATTTGGGTATGTACAGACCATGATTTATCGTTCCCTTTAAATATCTCAATACTCTTTTCACAGCTTGCCAATGTAATGTAGTGGGATTTTGCAAATATTGACTTAACTTGTTGATAATATATGAGATTTCTGGCCGAGTGTGCGTTACATATTGTAGAGCTCCAATAGCACTTCTATACAAGGTAGGATCATTCATTACTTGTCCATCATTGGCTGTAATATGTTTACCTGTTACTGCTGGAGTAGGACAAGCCTTCAAATGTGTCATACTTAGTCGTTCAAGTAGATCAACAATATATTTTGCTTGATTCAAATATATGCCCTTCTCATCTCTGTTAACTTCAATTCCTAGAAAATAAGCAAGATCTCCTAGGTCTTTCAAAGCAAACTCTTTATTTAGCTCCTTCACAAATTGGTTGATAACATCGATGTTGTTTCCTGTCACAAGAATATCATCAACATAAACTAAAATGTAAATTTTTACCTTTTTATCAAGAAGATAAAATAGAGAGCTGTCTGCACGTGAGTTGTTGAATCCCCATTTGAGTAGAACACCTTTTAGTTTGTCATACCATGCTCTAGGTGCTTGTTTTAAACCATACAACGCTTTGTGAAGTTTGCAAACATGTCTTGATCTTTCTTTGTCAACAAAACCCTCGGGTTGTATCATGTAGACTGCCTCTTCTAGCTTTCCATTTAGAAAAGCATTATTTATATCAAGTTGTCTTATTCTCCAATCATTAGCAACTGACAAATGTAGCAAAACTCTAATAGTTGAAGATTTCACAACTGGGCTAAAAGTTTCTTTAAAATCAATCCCTGGATTTTGATGAAATCCTTTAGCAACCAGACGTGCTTTATGTTTTTGTATACTTCCATCTGAATTTCTCTTCACCTTAAAAACCCATTTGCAGCCCACTAGGTTGTAGTTTTCAGAATAAGGAACCAAGGTCCATGTCTTATTTCTTTACAGAGCTTCCATTTCTACTTTCATTGCTTGTGCCCATTTTTCTGACCTCAATGCTTCACATACTGTTTTGGGCTCTTGATCATCACCATAAAGCTGAGATTCTGTTTGCACTAAAAAATTCCATTGTTTGGGTTTAAAAATTCCACTTTTAGACCTTGTTTGCATAAAATGATGAGGTTGGTCTAATTTCTCTGTACACTTTTTGTCTTCATCAACATTCAAGTGACTGTTGGAGATGGGTGTTGAAATAGATTCATTAGAGTCATCATGAACAACATTATGAGTTTCAATTTCAAGTACAGGATTCTCTCTAGTTACTGTAGGTTTTGGGATAGCTTGATCATTAACTTCTTGAGATGATGGAGTGACAGGATTGTAGGAAGGAAAATTCACACAGGAAATAATAGTTTCATAAGACTGCTGTTTTTGAATAGAAGTAGTGAGAAAACCATCTCTAAATGGAAACTCAAGCTCGTTAAAGATCACATGTCTCGATATATAAAGCCTACCACTTGAGCTAAGACATTTATAGCCTTTGTGAGAACCACTATAGCCTAAGAATACACATTTAGTGCTATGAAACTGGAATTTGTGAGATTGATATGGCCTTAGACAAGGAAAACACGCACTTCCAAAGACTTTAAGCAGAGAATAATCTGGTGTCTTCTTATATGCCTTTTCTAGAGGAGAAATATTGTTAAGAATAGGTGTTGGTAAACAATTTATAAGATAAACAGCTGAACTAAAAGCATCCCACCAATATCTCAAGGGCATAGAAGCTTGAGCTAATAAAGTTAGACCCATTTCAACAATGTGTCTATGCTTCCTTTCAACAATTCCATTTTGCTCACTTGTATGAGGACAAGGATGTCTAAATTCAATCCCACACTCTCTTAGAAAATTAGCAAAAGGTCTAAACTCACCTCCCCAATCACTTTGAAATACTTTAATCTTCTTCTCAAACTTGTTTTCTACTAATTTCTTATATTCAACAAATTTGGGTAAGGCTTCTGCTTTGCTTTTGAGAGGAAAAATGTGGGTTAATCGAGTATAATCATCAACAAAGCTTATATAGAATTTATATCCAGCAGTTGACAAGATAGGTGAAGGACCCCATAAGTCACAATAAACAATTTCGAGAATTTGACTTGTTGTTGAACTAGACTTTTGAAAGGGCAGGCGATGAGATTTCCCAAATTGACATGAGTCACAGAAGCTTATTTTTCCATTAGTACTAGAAGGAAAAGATACATTGCTGTTTTTTGAAACTAAAGACATAACTCTCTCAGATGGATGACCTAATCTTTGATGCCACACATCTTTTGAGACTTGTTTATGACTAGCATAAGTAGAAGAAACAAAGGACTTGAAAGGAAATACAACATTTGACTTGAAACTACTAACATATGAAGATAGATGACTAGTAGACTTCAAACAACTTGTGCTGGGCAAAGAAACATTGCTTCTGTGAATGAGTTGAGACCCTAGGAGAGGAAGCTTCAACTGGTAGAGTCCATCCTTAAGTATCCCCTGTAGTATTATTTTCCTTGTTGCCTTGTCCTTGACAAAACAATGAGATGAATGAAATTCAACATAACAATTATTATCTTGAGTTAAACGAGCAACACTCAGAAGGTTTTGAGTAATTTGAGGGACAAGAAGTATGTGATTTAAAGACATAGGCTTCTGGGTAGGACAATTGATCAAACTAGAGCCTATATGAGAAACTTCAAGTCTATCTCCATTACCTACAGTTAGAGAATCCTTACCATGATATTCAGTTTTCAGATTCAGATTCTGAAGATCAGCAGTGATGTGACTGGTAGCCCCACTGTCAACCAACCAACTAGGGTCTGTAATCACCTCAGGAGTTGCTACATAGGCTGAATTTCTGTTGCTTCCTCCTTGGTTACCAGAATTAGTTTGCACATTGGTATATTCTTTGTCAAACCTATGGTAACAAATAGCAGCAGAGTGTCCAAACTTTCCACAAACTTGACATGTTGGTTTGGACACATTACCTCGATATGGAGTGTATCTTCCACGGCCTCTTCCTCTCTCATTGCGATTAGTTTTCCCATAATTTTTGTTCTGTCCAGTATTGCTTTGGTTACCACCAGCAGGTTGCATTTTGTTGTTGTAGGCATAATTGGCTGTAGCTTCTCCAACACTTCCACTTGGAGGATTAACAACATTCAACCGCACCAAGTTATTCTCAAAAGTAAGAAGTGTAGAATAAAGATCATGCCAAGTGACGCCATCCTTGCCTTCAATAATGCTGACAATTGGTAAATACTCTGCCTCCAATCCTGAAAGCACACAAGACATTAGATAACTGAAAGTAACTGGTTCACCAGCAAGTTTTAGACTTTCAGAGGTTTGTTTCATGATTCCTAGATATTCAGACATCTTGATTGCTCCCTTCTTGGTGTTTTGCATGATGTTCCTTAGTTGATTAATCCTAGCCTTGCTAGAAGCACCATATAGACCCTCTAAAGCACTCCAAACCTCTCTGGAAGTTTTGAATTCAATGACATCGCAGGCAATGGATGGTGTCATTGATCCTAATAACCAACCCAACAAAGCTTGATCAACCGAATTCCATTCCTCAAATGCAGGATTGATGGTGGGGTTTGATGAACTTCCTTGATCAGCAGAAACAAGAAATTCTGCAGGTTTGGATTTTGTGCCAAGAACAAAACCATCGACTTTCTGACCCCTAAGTACTGCTAGAACCATGCTCCGCCATAATGAATAATTACTATCATCAAGTTTGACAGTAAGGACAGTACTTAATGGATGGCCAAAAGAAGGACTAGTTGGTGGATTTGTAGTGGGAAGTGTTATGGCAGAAAGGGGAGCTTGAGTTTGAGATTGGGAAGATTGTTCTTCATTATCATCAGTAGCCATCTTGAACCTTCACAGCTCTGATACCAGCAACGAATTCCAGATTTCTAAGAAGAAGAGTAAGGCCAAAATGTTGTATTATTTTATTGATGATGTTGGGGATTTAAATACCCCTAAAACAGTTACAATATTAATCAGTTTAACCACAAAGATTGTGGGTCCAGAACGTGGGTTTACAAAAACTAATAACCACCCACTTCTGCTGTAACTACAGTAAATAAAATACACTCTTGCTGTAACTACAGTAAATAAAATAAATAAAAATAACACACAGACAACTTAACAAATAAATAAAACGTTGTCGTTCAGCCTGCATCTTTTCATCTTCTTCTTCTAATAATCAGCACCTCTTGGTCTTCTTCTTCAGACTGTAGCAGCTGCAATTTACTGATTTAATGAGCTGTTTTTACACCCTTAAACAAAACCCAATTTTCTTATTTCTTAAACAAACCCACCTCAAACCCATTTTTCTTCTTTCTCAAATCAGCCCCCAAGTTCCCTGTTTTCATCTTCAAGAAACAAAGATCAATGGCTAAAAATAGAGCACCCGTAGAGTTTTGAGGGTTGAGGAGGGAGAGAAGAGAAGATGAAGGAGAGGGAGGCGGCAGCAGCGGCAACGATCTATCGACGGCGGCGGTGGATTATGAAGAAACCCAACGACAGCGGCGGTGGATTCTGAAGAAACCCACCGACAGCGGTAGCGATCTATCGGCGGCGGCGGTGGATTCTCCGGTGAGGGAAAAGCACGAGAATGGTCTGCCGGCGGGGATTCGGTTGGTCTGTACGCATCTGGGTAAGAGGAAATCGGCGTCGGCGGCTGGTGGATAGCGGCAGCGGTGGCGGTGGCGCCTATGTTGAACCGGAGAGATGATGAAGGTGTCACCGGCGATAAGAAGAAGGAGAGGGAGAGTAGAGGAGGGGGAGAGAGAAAGAAGTATAGATGGAGCCGTCGCCGTCGCGCCCATCGCCGGCAAGGGAGGGGGAAAGGAGAGAAAAAGAAAGGGAAAGGGGAAGAAAGGGGGTTCGGGTGGATGGATCATGGATGGGTGGGTGGGTTGGGGAGAGAGAAAGAGTATTTTTTTTTTTAATTAAAAACTTATTATTATTATTTTAATATTTTATTATTTTAATTCAAATTTTAATATTTTAATATTTTAAAATATGCCACGTCAGCACGTGGGACTTGATTGATCAATTTTCAAACCTAGGGACCTATTGGACCAAAAGGTTATTTTACCCTAAAATAAATCAAGTTTGGTTTCTGAGAGAGGGTGGAGTTCATCCGAAGGATATAAATAAGTGGGGAACGTGGCGTATCTCGACAGTATAATAGTTTGGGAGAGCTGAGTTCTTGGGATTTATATCTGTTCAAAGTTTTGAATTCAACCATTCTTATAATTCTTCTACAATGTATTTGAAAGAAGGTTGCTCCTTATTGCTGAAGATTCAGAAACCCTTGATGCCATTCGTGCTAAATTCCAGCCCCATCATCAATCCCCGTGAGCCCAATAAACAACACCTTCTGCAGGAATCCCATGTGCTCAAACGATTGAAGAAGGAACGAAATCTTGCGTCGGCGTTACAATACTTCAGCGCCATAGCCAATTCAAACGCCTTCAACCACACAGCATCCACGTACAAAATCATGATCGAGAAGCTCGGCCGTGAATGTGAAATGGATGTGGTGCAGTACATTTTACAGCAAATGAAGATGGATGGCATAAATTGCTGCGAAGATTTGTTCGTATGTATAATAAATAGTCACAAACGCGCAGGCTCCGCCGATCAAGCGCTGAAGATGTTCTATCGGATTGGAGAATTCGGGTGCAAGCCCACGGTGAAGATTTACAATCATCTTTTGGATGCATTGCTGAGTGAAAACAGGTTTCAGATGATCAATCCCTTGTATATTAATATGAAGAAAGATGGGTTAATTCCTAATGTCTTCACGTATAATATACTTTTGAAGGCACTGTGCAAGAATGATCGGGTTGATGCTGCACACAAGCTGCTTGTCGAAATGTCTAGTAAGGGATGCCAACCCGATGAGGTTAGCTATACGACTATGGTGTCTTCACTGTGTAAAGCGGGTAAGATTGATGATGCTAGAGAGTTAGGGGCAAGATTTAAACCGAGTGTTCCTGTTTATAATGCTTTGATTGATGGGATGTGCAAAGAAGGAAGAATTGAGGAAGCGATCAAGTTGTTGGGTGAAATGATGGATAATGGAGTCGACCCTAATGTGGTCACATATTCGAGTATTATAAATTCTCTCTGCGATTCTGGGAATGTTGAGTTGGCTTTTGCATTATTGGCTCGAATGTTTTCCAGAGGTTGTGGTGTCAATATCCACACTTTTACGCCATTGATAAGGGGTTGTTTCATGAGAGGGAAATTCTATGAAGCTCTTGACTTGTGGAAGCTTATGATACGGGATGGTTATGAGCCAAATGTAGTCGCTTACAACACCCTGATTCATGGTCTTTGCAATAGTGGGAATTTGGTAGAAGCCTTGTCAGTTAGTGATCAGATGGGGAGGAGTGGCTGCCTCCCTAATGTGACTACTTATAGCACTATAATTGATGGTTTTGCAAAAGCTGGTGATTTGGTTGGTGCTTCTGAGACGTGGAATAGGATGATATCCAATGGTTGTCAACCAAATGTGGTTGCCTATAGTTGCATGGTGGATGTCCTTTGTAAAAGCTTGATGTTTGACCAAGCCAATTCTATTATGGAGAAGATGACTTTTGAGGGTTGTCCTCCAAATGCGGTAACATATAACACATTTATCAAGGGTTTATGTGGAAATGGAAGAGTAGAATGGGCAATGAAAATGCTTGATCGAATGCAAGGACATGGGTGTCTTCCTAATATCACAACTTACAACGAGTTACTTGATGCTCTCTTCAGGATGAACAAATATGTAGAGGCTTTTGGGCTTTTCCAAGAGATTGAAGAAAGAAATTTGCAGCCAAACTTAGTGACTTATAATACCATTTTATATGGGTTTTCTCGGGCTGGCATGCTTGGGGAGGCGTTGCAGCTTTTTTGTAAAGTACTCGTGGGGGGAACTACCCCCGATGCCATCACGTATAATACAATGATACATGCCTATTGCAAACAGGGGAAGGTTAAGACGGCAGTTCAACTGGTGGAGCGAGTTAGTTCTATGAAGAAGTGGCATCCTGATGTCATTACATACACTAGCCTCATATGGGGTGCCTGCAGTTGGATAAATATAGAAGAAGCCGTTGCTTATCTTCACAAGGCAATTAATCAAGGACTCTGCCCCAATTTTGCCACATGGAATGTATTAGTTCGGTGTTTCTTCGACTCTTTAGGTCATATGGGACCAATTCACATTCTGGATGATATTCTGGGAAAGGGATAAGATGGCTGAGTTTGGAAGATGATCATACAACCAACTTCAGATGTAGTTGTGACCTCAGATTACATGTATATTGAGAGATTTTTGCTTGAACCTACTCGTAATTTTCAAGGAAAAGACTGGAACGTTTACAATCATCAGGTAGCTGGCGAAGGACTCTTCATGAATGTATAATATACTTGTCATTGCATTTCGTCTTCGGATCTTTATGCTACCTTGCAGAGCATTGCCTCTATGCTGAGGAAAATCAGACACGGATATTTCTCTACTGCACATTCTACCACTGCAATTTCATTTGAATAAAATCAAAATTCCTTCAGAAAGACGGATGACTGAGACACGGTGCAACCATATATACTTGCCAGGTTATGCTCATCTTCGCTTACTCTCTAAATTAATAGTGGGGAGTCAAATTCCATGTCCCACGCCCGATTGGAGCAGCGCACCGGCCAATGTTGACTTATTCTGGCACCTTCTTGTTATCATATGTTTTATTGCAAAATGAATCAACGAGGTAATGTCCATTCTTGTGGCATCTTGAGGTGTCATCAGGCGTATATATTTTCTCATATTGTGCATAATTTGCAATATTACTTTGGAGGGGCATCCACCTTTCGTCTGTTGCATGGTCGAACGGTTTCCATTACATTCATTTTAACGTGATTTGTAGATTTAATGGAAGAATCTCAGTAGGACACTGAGACGTACGTATTGATTAGTATTGGAAAATCCTCTTTATTGATTATGCAGAAATAGGACACAACAACAGCATTATTTGCTATCATGAATAGAAACCCTCAGGAACATGCTCATCACCCCTTAAGAAATAGAATACAACAGCATTATTTGATGATCGCTAAATAGGATTTAGCAATGTGGCCATTGGCTCCCTCTGGATAGAATCCCCCAGGAACATGTTCATTACCCCTACCATACACAATCCTTAGAATCTCCTCGGGCGTTCTTCCGTATGAGAGTGAGTACTCATCTCCAGCAAGCACGTTGCCTGAAATCTTACCCTCGGCACCCTCGTATTTGGGTACTACAATGCCTTCATCTTTTATACCTTCACGTCCTAGCTTATTCCGCAGATTTGAAATAACCTGCGTGAACTCTGCGACTGTTACTCCATATGGTTCAACCCTTTTCGCTGCACGTTCATAAAGTAGTGTTCGGATTACTGCATCTTGACCCGATTCAACTCCCAGAAGACCTGCAACAAGCTGAAACATTGGCTTGTAGGATTTCTGGTTAGTGTTATGTTATGTATGTACGTTAGAATTGATCTCGTGTAAGCATATGCTTAAACTTATCTTTGAATTTCAGGGAATACCTTCTTGGAAACAAGAGCTTCGAGCTTTGGATTTGCTCCAACATACCCAGTGAGTCCAACATAAGGAATCACGTATGCTGCGAGAAGGAAATTCAAGGCATTAGCATAAGGGTCAAAAGGTGGTCTCAACCGATGGCCAAATGCTCTATCCATCACTTTGGCAAATGATGCAGAACTCAAGTCCAGCAATGGCCTTGGAAATCCTTCCACTGTAGCTTTAATTGCCCTGCGTGAATTGTATGATGTGAAATGACCCGCAGAGATTCATGAAAATGAAAGTAAAGTCAATGGAAGTTAAGTAGAAAAATACCTCAAGTGACCAACTTCCTGATAGGCGAATTGCAATATGATATCCTTGATGAAAGGACCCAAGTTGGCCATTTTAGCACCAATAGGGGATGGCCCTCCCATGGTTAGATTTGGAGCAACTCTATCCAAGCCATATCCCAGAGAGCCATATAGGAAGAATTCAGCTTCCAGGTACTCTAAGTTCAGTGGGAATTCTAAAAGATCAACATCTGTTTGGGGAATGGAATGGTTGGCTCTTCTGACACTTGCATTACCATGAGTTGGCAGAAGGAGGATGATCAAGAGGCTGACAACGGCGGTGGTAATGGCCATTGTTTGATATTTACTTTTCTATTGTTGTTGTCCTTTTTATAGACTTCTGCTTAGAGTTGGTAAATGTACGAGAAGAGTATATGGCAGGCAGGGGATGCAGATTTAAAGTTTGATTGCCACGAGGATTTGACGACGACAGCAACTGATGCAAGAGAAAACAAGGTGAGTAGGTGGATCCTAACTTCCGCATGAATGGACGTTGTCTTTGCATGGCCATTCGGCGCCCACTTTTTATGATTATTGAACTAAAACTTGCAGCATAGCTCTGTTTGAAAAGGCCCCTATTTTACCCGATGAGAAGCTCATATTCATCTATTTATGCTCCATTTAGTAAATAAGTTGGTTCTGCTAGTATCTTTAATGAACCACAAAAGGTAAGAGTTTCTATTAGATAGCACAGAGACAAAAAGCATTTCCATTTTTTTAATCTACATATACATACAAAAAAAATTATTTTATGTTTCTTCCAATATCCATCTCTATAATACGAAGTTATTTTGATTTTGTAATTTTGTGTACTCTCGCACATAGCTCCAAAATCCACTCTTTCATTCGACACTGCCAACTTCCTCAATCAATGGATAGCTTTTTACGCCTCTTTCCATTCTTGTAATAAGTCAAGAGTTAACCGTGAAAAGGAGAGTTGATGAATCCATAATCAACTTCCATTTTGTTGCTCTCCTACCTTCATATTTCCTCAAAATGTATACAGGTTGGAATAAACGCATAATATACAAGAGTTGCAACCTGTTCGCAAACACCAACCATGGAAGAAAGATAGGAGGGGGAGAAGTGAAAAAGGTGGAGGGCAGTCATAATAGTGAAGCATCAACTTTCTATTCATGATTCTCAACCCAACATCAAGTCCCAGAATGTGCAAGATTGGGTCAATAAACGAACAGGTAATTTTCCAATGGGGTAGAATTTAGTAATTAGATAACTACAATCCATCCCACAAATACATTCGAATTTGCAAGCTCAGCTCAGTTTAGAAAAGTTGTTACTAATTGGGGATATCATTTACTTACAACCATATTTGGCCGCTTTTAATTGCTAATGTGTCATCCATACATCATCAAATTGGTAGGAGATTAATCATAAGTTCAGCTCAACAGACCCATCCCAAAAACAGGAATTCGCCTCATAATGTTCCCATGGAGAAACACTGGTGAAGATGTCAGCGTAATCATGATGGGTCATACATATGTGGTTCATTGACATAAACCTTGAAACCTTCAAGCCTTTTTTTTAACTGTGGAAAATAAAGGCAGTTTCAGTAACCTCATACCTGAAGTGAGGCAAAACTCAAAAGATCGATCGAGGACATTCTCCAACACAGACTCGTAGAACTAGCTCAAACCCTTCATGGCCCACTTCAAAGCCAATTTCGGATGGTATCAATCATGTAACCGTTACTTGATAAGGACAGAATCTAACGCAGCTAAAACAAACCTCATTACATGAAACTCACCTCAACTTATACACCCCAAATATCAAAATTATCCATTTATTTTTTTAGTTCTATTGCTCAAGCCTCTGCTGCTCGTAGCAGCTGATTTGGTGACCTTACTTTCGCTGTCGTCATCTTCATCATCATCACTGTTGACAATAATAATCCCACCTTCAATATCATCACCGTAATCATCCAACCCATCCTCATCATCCCAATCCATTTCATCCTCACTATCATAATCATCCATGTCATCTTCTTCACTGTCATCATCTACTCCTGCACGAAGGGTATGAAACTCAGGAGGTGGAGGGCAGTCTTCGGTGATAGCTGCATCCCTCTTAATCACAAGATGTCGAATTACTCTTTCATCCTTATCTAACATGCTCTTAAATTCATTAATCCATTTGGCTTCCAGTTCAAAATTCATCAGTATGTAATGTGCATATTTGGCTTTCTTTATCTTGTATGCCAGTTTTCGCATTCCCCAATCACTCAGTCTCCATATCTTCCCTTTCTTCTCCCTTAAAAAGCCTGTAACAGCATTTTTAATTGTATCAGAAAATAATAGAAAAATCTACAAAACTACAAAGAAACTTTGATGCATTTAGGATCAATATAAGCTGGTCTTGAGATACTGAGCCTGATCTTCACAAGTCCCGACTTGCACATAACATGGACATCATACATTCACTACAACACTACTTAAAACACATCACGCTAGAGATCAGGCAATAAAGAACAACAATTACGAGATTTCACAAGCAGCACAAATGAGCAATACTGGAAAACAAAAAAACAAAACTACAGAAGGCTCACAAATACAACTTCAGCCAAGTCAGAGTGTTGAAAGACAACTTAAAATCATAACCACTTTATTCAAACTTACAAGCAGCACAAAGTCACTTCTAAGAGAGCCAAAGTGCTAAAATAGTTACATTACCTTGAACTTTTTCATTTACACTCTCAACCTCTTCAGCATTCTGCTCGTGAATTAAAAAGACTACCTCATAGTGACGCACTGCAGTAACAATAAAAGTCACCACTTCAAATATATGCAAATACAGGGTAGACTTTTGCCTAATTTAGACAATAGTTGGACGAAAAAATTACATAAACCAAATAAGTACATTTTTTTTCTGCTTGTATTATGTTAAAAACATCAATTCCCTATTCCTTGTGTTATAATAATCATATTTCCAACTAGAATAAGCAGAAATAAGCTTTACTTTGTTCAACTTTCGATTCACTCTCCAACTGTAGGTTCAAATATTCATAAAGCTTTTCTGCAAAATGGAGGCAAAAGTAAAAGTTAATAACTCCTGTTCGTAGCCAACGTAATCTTCCATAAGGAAAACCGATGAATGAATCAAAATGAAAGAGAAATAACCACCTTCTTCTGCATCAGCAAATTCGGGGAGGAATTGACCATCTTCTGCAACCCTTTTCTGCCAATTAAATCCACAAGTCTACTCAAGAAATTTCTCAGACTTACCCGTGTATATGCATTCAATTTGAGCCACAAAATCCTAGAAGTTAATTTTCTACAAAAATGATGAAAAGCATATAATATAAACAGGTTATTGTGAGACCTTTTTTCCTATTAAAGAGTAGCCTTCTATCAACTTTTTGTACTGGTCTCTAATAAAATAGCTCAGTGGAAGGGTACGAGAAATAAGACATCAATTCTTAGGAGTTTCCTATTCTCGTTCCTTAGAAGTTTCTCGAGTGGTATATCTAAGCATCTTCAAAAATCACTTGAAGCAAAGAAGGTAACGAAGAGAAACGGAATCGTTTTCGTAACTCTTTTTTCTGCAAAGCAGAACAGGAGCGACGGCTGCAAGAGCGTATATAGGCAATAACAACTAGCAAACCTCCACGAATTCCCGGCTTTTTTTAATTTTGACGTATCAGATTTTAGGTCGAAACCGATAGGAAATCTTAAGGTGAGGGAGCAAAGAATCGCAGGAATTTAAAGATAACGAAGATATGACGATAGATGCATCATAGATATAAAGATTAAAAAGAAAAGATAGGAAGATTGAGTAGCATAAAATTCCACCTCCTTAAGCAGAACAGCTTCAGGGAAGAAGCCGGTAGACTCATCAGGTTTGGGTACGGAGCGATGACTGTCGTCGTTGTCAGTCTTAGCATTGGTCTTCTTTGCGGCGAGAACGGCGGATTTTCTTGCGAATCCAGTTGGTAGCTTGAGAGTGCGAAAAGAAGAGCGTACACTCGTAAGATCATAGAAAGCGCTTCGTGTTCCTGAGAAGCCATTTCGAAGGAGCAGAGCGTGAGGCTTGAGAGCAGGATAAGCTGAAGAAGAAGGGGAGAAAAGCAGAGTATCCATTGTGCGAAATTTCGACGATGAGGATGGAGCTTTGGGCTCTTTTATCCAAAGTACGGAAATGGCAGAAATTGGCGAATGGGCTCCGTATCTCGTAATCTCGACCGTACAGGCGCTCACAAGAATAACCAAATCATCCTCTTGTTGTGATTTAATATATTTATAAACAAAACAATGCTTTATTATCCCACACAAATATATCAAAATTTACAAATAAATATCAAGTTTATACACATCAATGCCAATACATCCCATGATTTTGAGATCACAATACTTACATACCAATAGGTAAATACAACTCCCTACATCACCAATAAAATATTGACAAAATTTTACTGGAGTCAGTAGGAAGATCCTTACCCACCCTTATACAATCCAGTATTGTTTTTTGAGACAGACAATTTCTCACTCTTGCTCTATTATTATTTTCAAAATCTGTTAAATAGTTCATTTGAAATTAACCAAGAATCACATCGACAATAAATACCACATTTTTTGAAGATATTACACGAAAGTGTAAAAATGCTATCAGAATCTATAATTGTTTCCAAGCAAAATTCGTAGTTCTTCCATCGGATTTTTTTTTTTTTGACAATATATGGGTAAGGGAGATTCAAACCTACAAGGCTACAACTTTATGCCAGTTGAGCTAAGCTCTTGTTGGCGTAGTTCTTCCATCAGATCAACCGAGCCAACTATAAAATAAATAAATAAATAAAATAGGGGGAAAAACAACCAACCAAAATACCCAATTGACCCAACAAAAAATAAAACTGACCAAAATATTATTTCATTTTTTTAAAAAGAAAATCATAACTTATTCGATTGATTTATTTCCAAGTTGAAGGCCCTCCTATTATATGAATGAATTATGGGTGAATAGAGATGGGTTTGGTTTTGATGGTACAGAAAAGAAACTAAACATGCCATGGGGGCAGCAATGGAAGAAGCAGCCGTACTGAGGCCATCTTCCAAATAATTCCTCATATTTTAAGGTTAGTGCAATACCTTATGATTTGGATACATTTCCAACCTGTCTAACTTGGGGTAAATCAGGCCATTTTATGACAGTTAAAACGCTATATACAAACTCTTCAAGCCATTTTTCTGGGGCTCTCCAATCTCTACACCATCAATTTTGAAATTTCCTATGGGAGCTACCTTGTATATTTAATGGAACTTACTTACCTGATCCGGCTGTAGAATTACTACCATACACTTCAAAATTATTAGCACCTTTAACCAAACAACTATTTTCTCAACCTCAATCACCATTGCTTCTTTCCCTTTTTCTTTTTCTTGTTGCCACTGCCACTGCCACTGTTGCTACTACTCTTGTTAAAACTTCCTCCTGCTGTAGCCGATGGGCTCTCCGTGGCGCTGCCACCAACATTGTCGAACATGCCTGTCATCATGGCATTCTGAAACCACTCAAAGAACTCTTCTTCTGTCATGTTCATCATGTTCTCTTCTATATTTGATGAAGGCATTTGGCCCCCTCTTTGGCTAGAACTTGATCCTCTACCGGTGTTTTGCTTAGAGGTTACACTGGTGTTTACATGAAAACTTGGCCTGTGGGTGTTGGCCGGACATCTCATTCCCTGCAGCAAAAATCAGCAATATACAAATCCGTCGTGGGTGATCCTAAATTTCTTCAAATTTTAGCGGGCACAAGAAAGGCAACATAATATTAACATCACTTGAGGAGCATAAATTTGAAAGTGACTGCTATAGACGTTACCTGACAAATATACCATTCGGTAGCATCATATATTCTGCTTTGTGCACAAACGTATGCAGAAGGAGCATCTACCTGCACAGAGCAACTTATGATGTTTAGCGTTAAAGGTATAACATACATCCTTAACAAAACCACATTTCACACTAACTTTTTTCACTGAAATTATATAGAGACCAAGAATACAGTATGTACAGTCTAATTACTTGATAGGCCTTCGGTTCATTGTACCTATGGAAGAATAATAAATAGAAGCACGAGAAAATATGGGTAACTGCATGCAGTGTGTTGAGTAACTAAGAGCTCTCAAAAGTCGATTTATGCTGTATCTTTCTTGAATTTCTCAGTAAATCATACTACCTAATTTGTGTTCCTTCATTACATCTACGTGATTCATCAAAAAAAAATCATTACATCTACCTGAATACCCAAAAAACATCAGAACAATTTTTACGGGCACCATTATAGCATTTTCTATAAGCAACATTAGAATTTTCTATAAGTATCGTACAAGTGAAAACAGGTAGGAATTAGGATCAAGAAATTCAACAGGTATCCACACATCAAACAATGTCACGTCTTAACAAGCCAATCCACATGTAAGTGAAACATACCTTCTGCAGTAATCCAAAAAGAAAAGGCTGGGAAGATTGCTCCACCCACCCATCCCCATCCTTTGCTTGATGAAAATCTTTGCATTCCTTTAGAAACGTAAATGTACAAAACAATACACAAAGCATCAAACATAAGAATCTTACTTTTCTCATAGAAAACGTCAGCATACAGTACTAGTGAACTGGAGCAAACAAAATAAAATCAAGAGTCTAAAATTGAAGAGAAAAACCTGGCACCATCTTGCTTGAGATTTCAATTTCCTAGTGTGAATCCATAAATGAAAATTGTTGCACTTTTTGCAAGCTATTCGTCTTGATTCACCAGAAGGATCCTCTCTATCCGTTGCTGAACGTGAAAATGAAAATGGACCACTCCCGCCACTCTATAAAATAAATGCATCCATGAACAAAAAACCTTAGACACAGAAGCTATCATTGAGTACTTAACTCATTGCTCTAAGTATATATCACAATTGAAGGGCAACCTCTCAGGAAAAAGCTAAAAGTGTATTGCACTGAAAATTTTGAGGTCTTTTTTTTGTGAACCCGACGAAATTTTTTTTTGAGGTCTTCTCTAACTGTCTTATCACAAATTAATTTTTTTTTCCATATTCGTGAGTGTCATGGTTAGCTTACTTGCACCTCAAGTATTCTTCACAAGATAACTGCCTAGTCCTACTATATTTGTTTGCCCAGGTAACTTGTGGGATAGTAAATCCTAATTCTTCACAAGATAACTGCCTAGTCCTACTATATTTGTTTGCCCAGGTAACTTGTGGGATAGTAAATCCTAGGTAGGTGGCCACTTGTCACAACTTAAATATTATTTACTTTCTTCCTTTATATTTTTAAGTGTTTGTGCTTGTGTGTTTTTCTCTCTTTCTCTCTTCTTCATTTTATGTGCCAGGAGGGTGATTTATCAGTAGAAGGAACCAAATACATGATGCAACTTAATAATTTAAACCTCAGATGAAAGAATCCGATAGAACATGGTTGTATGTGAAAAGAAAATGATAGTTGCACAGTGACATAATCAACTTTCCTATAAATACTACGGCCCCCATCTCTCCTCAATCTTTTGCACTCACCACTAACAAGTTGGACTATGCGCTAAAGAATGGCATAAGCTTCTTTTTTTTTTTTTTCTCTTTTTCTAGTTTGGTAGGAAACGTCACATAGAACAAGTCATTTGTTCAACTTGGCGGAATAATTCACTTTACCTCCTTTCAACATGTGGACCTAGTCAGCATCTCGACATATGAAATTTCATTCCTTTGTTAATATTATGGAAGAAAGGAAGAAAACAGATTTGCCAACAGGAACATAAGTAATAAATGAATTAATCGATGTCAATAATCATTTCCAAAAACTAATATCATCTAGTTTTATACAATCCAAATGTCTAGGTGTACAAAGTGTCCATTGAGAATAAACAAGCATTGCCTCACAATATTAATGGAAACATAATTTTGGCAAGAAATGAACGGGTTCAGATTGTCAAAACCCAAACTTAAGTCATGATTTCATGTTTTCAGCAACTTGCCTTATAATTTAATTACCAAAGAAACACTGTAGCTCAATTTCATTTTTTGCCTTTCTATAATGGAGATGGTTCAGGAAGGTTAAAAGGGAGTTTTACATGGTGAATCTCTTTCACTTTCTCTTCTTCTTCTTCTTTTTTTCTTGTGTGTGTGTGCATGTGAGTACGTGTGTAGGGTAGGGGCACATACCTTCTGTGAAGCACTCTGGAACCTGCGGAAAATGTTTAGCAGCTCTTCCCTTCTCAACTCATCATCGTAGGTTTTTCGCTTTAATGAATCAAGTAAAACCTATAAAAAAAACAAAAAACAAAACAAAACAATACAACTCTCAAAAAACAATATAATATAAAAGTATTACATAATTACTGGAAGATAAAAAAACAATGTGTTACCTCGTATGCATTTTGAAGTTTCTTAAATGCTTCTGCAGCCTTCTCATTGCCCATATTTTTATCAGGATGGACCAGCATTGCCTGATAACCAGTTTACAAGTTCATTCAACAAAACTAGATACATACCATTACCACTTCTGCAGATAATCAAGATAATATTTCAAAAAACAGCTAATTTCCTAGTACAACAGCAACACCACTAATAAATATAAGTGAGATTTTCTTCCATTAATCAAAACAAAATGCAGTGTTGAATAGTAGAAGTTCACCAACATATCAAACAACCAATAGGCAATCCAAAAGGAAAATACATGAGACGCAGCATAATGAATATATATGCATTATGATCAGTGAATAGATCAACCAATTGTAGCAACAGTAATGCAGAAATTCACCTTTTTCCTATATTCCTTCTTGAGAAGGGAAGGATCTATATTCTCATACCGAGACAATCCTAAAACTGCATAATGATCTGTACAATTCAGCAAACGGATAACTTCATCTTCAGAAGATATCTCAGAATCAGCTCCACTGGTTGAAGGTGTGCCTGAACTGCGATCAGCAGCAAAGCCTGCACTAGCTTCAGAAGATGATGCTTGCATAGGATCATCCTGAAAGAAGCCAGGCTGATCTTGCATCCCAGCTGTTTGTTCAGGATATCTGTTCGATCTCCTATGCTCATTTATGTTGTTCTTTAAGACATAAATCAGAGCATCACTTGAAATAAAAGACAAATTCAGGCCCAAAAGCAAACCAAGCCACCCAGTGCAAACCCATGCACAATATATCGAATACAAAGTGGTGATAAAAAGTGCAAGTCGTTCGTGGCTCAATATAAATGCCAACCCTGAAAAGTGTGATAAAACGCCTCAATGAATTCATTATGTTAGCATAAATGGAAAAATTCTGCACGTTTCAAATGTAAAGAAATTACCTCCAAGTAAGATGACCAACATTGTTGTCCAAAAGTTTCCATAAAACCAAAGGAAAGCTGCTCCAGAGATGGCGATGACCAAAATTGCAATAGCAAACCCAACAAAAATTCCAAGGGAAGCAGCTACTACCTGATTAGATTTCATAACTTATTTACTATGAGTCTATAAAACAAAGGACAGTATGGATCACCTTAAAATTCAGAAAATAAAAAAATTGGCAGCATAATCAATGCAAAAAGCTGATTATCTAAGAAGTCATGTAGACAGTGTAACTAAACACACCTATCTCAATATTCAACATTGTACCAACACCATTGTGTATCAAAATTGAGCAACAAAAAACAATCCAGTGATACAAAGTACTGCACCAGTTCGGAACTTTATCATAAATATATGCAGAAAATAGCAGACAAAACTAAGTGGGATTCCAGTATATATATATATATATATATATATATATATATATATATATTTCATGGAAAAATGCAGACAAAACTAATAACTCGTTTTTTTTTTAACTAGAATAGAAAAAAACATAAAGCTTGACCAAAATGAGTTCAACTAAAAAAAAAGGCTTCAATCAAGCAAACTAAGACCTAGATGATCGTTAAAAGAAGACTTATACACTGAAGCCTCAAGAGAAACATGAAACCTAACAAGGATCCACATATCCTCCTCAAACTTTTCCACCTTTCTTAAGATTCTATTTTTCCTCTCACCCCAAAAGGTCCACAAAAATGCAAAATCATGCAAACTCCCAAAAGCTACAAAAAGAAAAGTAACTCATTGATGTTGTTAAGAATAAAGATACGGGAAAAAAAAAACAAAAAAAAACAAATGGACCTCTACGTAAACTTATGAGATATATGTCTCCATGTACATCAATTGTCATCCGAGGATTTTCAAGCTGTACTTCAACATGAAAATGGACAATACCATCTTACTCTAAAAAAAAATAATAAAAAATATAAAATATAAAATTATGGAAAACAATGTTTTTTATATCAAGAGTCCCTAAGGATTCCGATTTTTTGGACAAATGCTTGAAAACAACCATCCATACAGCCGCACAACATTGCCTTTCTTCTGATATAAAATTATAATAAGTCCCATGCTTCACTTGGTACCGTTCCATACAGCATCAACTACATGCTTAGAATAAAAAATAACATGGTGATTTAATTCTTTTGAATATCCATAAGGAAGTTTTGCTGCTGGAGACATTCTCTAAATAAAAGAAAGTCACTATTGATTCTTCAAGATGATAAACAAGACAGGAAGTAGAACAAAATAATATATAAACAAGATGAAACAAGATAGGAACACCTATGCAAGAGTATTGCAGGACTTACCAAGACCACAAGGAATTTAAGAATTCCAACCATTGCAATTGTTGAAAGAATGGAGAACCATATAACTGAGAAGAAGGATGTTGTCCCCATACGTATAAAGGAATCAATTCCCCTGAGGGCAGAGTCCAACCATACAATTGATATGAGAAGCATTATGTTCCCAAAATGCATCAACCATTTCAGAATAATGGGATATGCCTTCCTAATCATCTTTCCAACATAGTCACTTATGTTTATCAAATTGTTCTTCATAGAATTAAACAGAGGTCTCTGTTGCTCCAGCAACATATGGGCTGCTTTAAATATTGATGACATAGATTCCACAAAGCTTTTCACCAAAACATTATCTGAAAATTTTAAATTATCCATCACATTTCTAATGTGTTCTCCATTCGAAAAGCAGCTGAAATTACCATCTAAATGAACCCCCTCCTTATCACCAGTAGACCCCTTGTATTGTTCTCCTATACTAGAACCCTCGTTATTTCCATTGCAGTTCCCAGATTCTTTGGGGAAAAATTTTGGCTCCTCTGGTGCATGGAGTCCTTCAATTCCTTGTTTTTCTTTTTTCAAGGACTTCGCAGATTTTTTTACATTCTTAAAACCATCTCCAGAGTCACTATTCACCATGCCTTCCTCAAAGGATCTACTATGCTGGTTGTCATTTGGTAGTTCCTCTCCAGGAAATACCTTTATCTCTCGTGCTCTTCCCTGCCCTTTGGACTGCAAGTCTGAACCTCTCTTTTTACTGTTTGATGCATGGCGCTCTGACCCTGTTTTCTGTTGATTACCCTTCCGAGCCATTGAATAGTAAATTTAAGGTTCAATTTCAAGAGGTATTCAATTGAATCATTTCTAATGGCAATATATGGTCCAGAGCAAGCAAGCAGGATAATGTGCAAGGGCTATAACCTGTAGACAAAAGAAATATACAGTCAAGCTGAATTTCTTCCTTTGATGGTAATTAAAGTAACAAATATGTTCACCAGAAAATAAATATAAATTTGTTCAAGAAAAATGGACCAAGCACATTAATGGATGGAAACGTAATCCAGTGTTACAGAAAAGATTAATGGAGGGAAATCAGCAAGGACAGAATAACTTTTTAAAATAGGAAAAACAATTACGTCAACATTGATAACCAGTGTTGTTAGAGGCTTAACTTGCACACATTGATGATGTGGTTTTACTACGGTGCACCTAAGGCTCACACCCTTTTCCCTTCTCATTTCTGTAGGTTAAAGGTTAAAAAGTAAGTTGGAGTGTGCTTTATATTGCATGACTATAACTATACACTATTTTTGTACTTATTTAGATTTTTAACCAATTGTGTAATTAGACCAAAACTTGTTGTAATTCTTCTCGCCGAGAAAGATTTACGGATCTTTTGATCGCTTTCTTGCATTATGCCATGAACCACAAAGAGCCTCGACATGAGTACCCATATTCCAGAGTGCAGGTGTGGCAAAAACCATGCTCAATGAAGTAGAGACATCCAAAAGCAAAGAAGAGTAGAGCAAAGAAAGGATTATAGTCAACTGATACGAAAATAACACAAACTGATCAATGAAATATGCCATAATCCATATTCAGTGAAACGCCTCATCATTTCCAGTACCAGTGTAGACCGATGAATGCGAGTGATAAAGGTCAAGAACAAAGTGAATTTCACATACATTCCCCACGCGCACCAACTACATAAAGACTGCATATATCTATTCAAGAAGAAGAAACCCAATCACACTTTTGCAGCGCAAGCACGTTTTCTTTCTGATTTATCCTCATAGCTAATTCCAAACAGACTGGGTAAAAGTATAGAAGGAAGCAAATTTCAAAACAAAAGTTCCATAACAACCAAAGAAGAAAAAACTCGTTAATTACGATGTTAGGCAGAAGGAACCCAATGGATGGGGAAAAGGAAACAGCAGAACAACCTCAAATGCCAAAAAGAAATAGAAAGGAAAGAAAGAAACCTCAAATTGCAGGTTCTAGGACACAGAAGTCCGCCAACGGAAGTGAGAAAAAGAGCAGCAGGTGAACGAAAACCCTAATAACCAGAAGTCGAGAAGAGCATGAACAGCGGAAATTCAAGTGTAGATCTTCAGGAACTGTGGTGTTGATGTCGAGGAAGTTGAAGCAGCGGAGTAAATGGGGGAAGAAGAGTTGGGTTCTGCAGCGGCGACCGGAGAAGACTACGGCGGCAAAAGCGAGAAGAGGAGGAGGAGGAGGCCCCTAATCCAAAGTCCAAGGCAGCAGCAGAATGGAGTTGAAGAAGAAAAGGAGGGTGTTTGGCTGAAAGTAGTCGCAATTCCAATTGCTGCGTTGAAAACACGACGTGAGAATTCCCTATGCCGGTTAAACCCATCTCAACATCTTCTACTGCTTTTGCTTTTCATTTATCAACACACAACGAGCATTAGACTTGGAAATCACCCTCCCCCAATCAAAAATTAGATAAATGTTAATAATTTCCTATACCACGTGAACTGTCACGTGACTGTAACTGTATCACCCTACAATGTGAGGCTCTTTAAATAATGATATTTTTTTACATCGTGTTGTAATTTCTTCTCTAGTCACGTGTACGAATATAATCCAGACAACTTGAACATATTTCAACTAGTATCCGAATGGAAAATATTGTATATTTGGAATTGGTTAAATTATCAAAAATACCCCTAAACTTTAGGGTTTGTTTCAATTATGCCCCTAGACTTTCAAAAGTTTCAATTATGCCCTTGAAGTTTCAAAATTGTTTCAAAACTACCCTTGAAGGCTTTTTTTTGTTAAATTCATGGATGTAAAATGACGTGTTTGCATATATATTGTTGCTTATGTGAATAGATTTGAACACATACGTGGAAAAAACGATAAAAACACATGCAAACGCATCAATTTTTGTCGATAAATTTAACGGAAAATGTCTCCAAGGGTAGTTTTGAAACAAATTTGAAACTTCAAGGGCATAATTGAAACTTTTGAAAGTCCAGGGGTATAATTGAAACAAACCCTAAAGTCGAGGGGTATTTTTGATAATTTAACCATTTGGAATTCAAAGTAAAAGTTGTGAAGTAACTAAATAAAAAGATTGTAAGACTTATGGAATAAGAATGAGATCGAGATCGATGAGACTTTTGGTGATAAATGAAATGATTTTCAAATTGATTGTCTCACTAATAAATTATATGTTTTATTACAAGTTTAGTCCCTAAACTTTTAAAGTTATATCATATAGGTCCTTAAACTTTCAAAAGTGTCTAATAGGTCCCTAAACTTTTAATTTTGTGTGTAATATGTCCCTGAATTTTAAAATGTCTAATAGATCCATAAACTGTCAATTTTGTGTCTAATAGGTCACTGGTATATTTAGGATTTTTAAAAATTAACTAATCTATTAAAATATAAAAATTGAATTTTATGCCTATTGAGATCCTAAAACTCCAATTTGTGTATCTAATAGACATGTGAATTTTAAAAAAGGGAAAAATACACTTTTGGTCCCTGAGGTTTGGGTTAAGTGACACTTTGGTCCCTAGTTTTCAAACTCAACAAAAATACCTTTGAGGTTTGAGATAAGGAGCACTTTGGTCTCTACCGTCAATTTTTCTGTTAAATCTTAACGGTTGATGACGTGACACTATTATTTTAATAAAAAAAATCATTTTTCTAATTTGTTTAAATAAAAATATTAAAATAATAATATTTTATTATTTTATTATTATTTAATATTCATTATCCCTCTCTCTCCTCCTCCTTCCTCTTCTTCATCGTCTTCCCTCTTCTTCGTCGTCTTCCTCTTCACCTCTTCCTTATTCTTCTTCCTCCTATGTCTGGCGACCGGTGGCCGCCACCGCCACCGTCGGTCGCCGGCGACTTTTTTTTTTTCCTCTTCACCTCTTCCTTATTCTTCTTCCTCCTATGTCTGGCGACCGGTGGCCGCCACCGCCACCGTCGGTCGCCGGCGACTTTTTTTTTTCCTCTTCACCTCTTCCTTATTCTTCTTCCTCTTCACCTCTTCCTTATTCTTCTTCCTTCTATGTCCGGCGACCGGCGGCCGCCGTCGCCGCCACCGCCGGTGACTTTTTTTTCTTTTATTTTTTCTCTTTTCTTCTCCTTTCTTCTTTCCTTACTCCATTTTTCTTCTTCTCTCTTTTTAAAAAAAAATATACAAGAGGGAGGAGGGACCTCCCTCCTCCCCCGTTTCGCCGTTTCCGGCAGGGAGGAGGGACGTCCCTCCTCCCCCGTTTTGCGCCGAAAACGGAGGAGGAAGGAGGTCCCTCCTCTCTCCCCGTCCAGATTTGAACAGGGAGGGAGGAGGGAGGTCCCTCCTCCTCTGTTTCCGGTCGGAAACGAAGGAGCCTCCTTCCTTTCCGGCCGAAAACAGAGGAGGAGGTCCTCCTCTTCTATTTTTTTTTTTTTAAAAGGAAGAAAGATGGGATTAGAGAAGAAGAAAGGGAAAGAAAAAAAAAGATGCCGGCGGCGGTGAGCGGTGGCCGGTCGTCGGAGACTTGGAGAAGAAGAAGTCAGATGTGGGAAGAGATGAAGGAGAGTGGAGGGTTAGGATGAAGAAGAAGGGAAAAAGAGGGAGATTGAAAAATAATAATATTATAATAAAAAATAATAATATTTTTATTGTTTTTATTTATTTTTTATTTTAAAATAAAATAAAGGAATTTTTTTAATTAAAAAAATGTGGCCACGTCAGCATCCCGTTAGTATTTAACGGCAAATTGGATGGCAGGGACCAAAGTGCTCCTTATCTCAAACCTCAGGGGTATTTTTGTTGAGTTTGAAAACTCAGGGACCAAAGTGTCACTTAACCCAAACCTCAGGGACCAAAAGTATATTTTTCCCCTTAAAAAAATATTGAATAGGTCAAGAACTATTAGCCACAAAATTGAGAGTTGAAGGACTTACACAAAAGTGAAAGTTTAAGGATCTATCTTTTTAGGTTAAAAATCACTTTTGGTCCCTCAACTTTCATGAAAGTAACAATTTAGTCCTTGAACTTTGATTTGTAATGATTTAGTCCTTGTACTTTCAATTTTGTAACAATTTAGTCTCTATACTTTCAATTTTGTAACAATTTAGTCCCTATACTTTCAAATTTGTAATGATTTAATCCCTATCATGAAAATTAATGTAAATATTAATGAAATTTCTTACATAGATAGATTCATAAATTAACCTTGGCACCCAATATGTTTATAAGCTACAAGATTTAATCATTATAAAAATTGACATTTTTTTTTCCGCGAAAAGGATTCTATTGTTACAAATTTGAAAGGAACTAAATTGTTACAAATTTGAAAGTATAGAAACTAAATTGCTACTTATTAAAGTTTAAGGACTAAATTGTTACAATGTAAAGTATAGGGACTAAATCGTTACAAATCAAAGTCTAGGGACCACATTGTTACTTTCATGAAAGTTCATGAACTAAAAGTGATTTTTAACCTATTTTTTAGAGTTCGGAGACATATTTAACACTTTCTAAAGTTTAGGGACTAAACTTGTAATTTAATTTTAATTATATTCCTGCATTCTAATTAAAAAGGAATGAAAATTTTCATTTTTAGTAGTTGATTCTCGTTCCCTTTATAGTGAAGGGGCCCAAAGGAATTGATTCACATGCAGCCACCCCATTTTTGCATTTCTTTTTTTCCGATTCCATCCCCAAGTCTAAACATAGATTCACTTCTTACTTTTCCCATAAATTGTGTTAACGGATTAACACATGAGGAAAATAAAATGCATTAAAGTAAAAAAATAATAATAATTAGTAATTAAAAATAAAAATAAGGTTTTTTTTTCAGTTCAACAATATTGGGATAGGGGATTCGAACCTCAATTACCTTTGAGTTATGTTCACTTTGGCAAATAAAAATAAGGTGGTAGGATAGTGTTAGTCAACACCCACTTTAGACAATACATCTTCTTTATCTACAGTAAGTGCAAAATGATTGAATACATTAGCGGATCTAGAACTTTATGTTAGGAGGGTTTGATATATTTTGATATTAGTTTGTTTAATAGAAAATATTGTTGACATTTTTTAGGTTAAAATACAATTTTGGTCAATGTACTTTAGGTCTCATTTTATTTTAGTCTGTATACTTTTAAATGTCCAAATTTAGTCCACGTACTTTCAATCTACCGCACACTCAATCTAATAAGCTAGCACATAAGCAAGATGAATCTTTTTCTCTTTCAGTATTAAATTTAGCAGTTTGTACTTTAGAGAGGAAAAATGAAAAAGAAGTGTCTAGGTTTGAGAGTGTTTTTGAGTCACTAGATTTGAATGAGAGGAAGGCTCCTCTTATTAAGCCTTCTCTGATTAAGGCTCCTACTTTAGATTTGAAACCTTTACCAGATCATCTGAAGTATGTGTATCTTGGGGAGGGTGAGACGTTGCTCATTATTGTTGCATCTGATTTAGTGCCAGAGGATGAAGAGACCTTAGTAAAGTTGCTGCAGCAATACCGCAAGGCAATATGTTGGACATTAGCTGATATTCAGGAATTAGCTCATCTTTCTATATGCATAAAATCACTATAGAGGAGGGATCCTTTAGGAGTATTGAGCAACAGAGAAGGCTTAACCCTGCAATGAAAGAAGTTGTTAAGAAAGAGGTGATTAAATGGTTGGATGCTGAGATTATTTATCCAATTGCGGATAGCAATTGGGTAAGCCCTGTCCAGTGTGTTCCTAAGAAAGGGAGTGTTACAGTGGTAACTAATAAGGACAATGAGTTGATCCCCACCAAGACAATAACTGGCTGGAGGGTTTGTATGGATTATATAATGCTTAATAAAGCTACCCCGTAAGGACCATTTCCCTCTACCGTTTATTGACCAGATGTTGGATAGGTTAGCTGGTCAGGCTTACTACTGTTTCTTGGATGGTTATTCTGGGTATAACCAGATTACCATAACTCTTGAGGACCAGGAAAAAACAACTTTCACCTCTCCTTATGGGACATTTGCTTTTCGGTGAATGCCTTTCGGTCTTTGCAATGCTCCAACAACAATTTAGCGGTGTATGTTAGCTATTTTTTCTGATATGATTGAGTCCACCGTTGAGGTATTTATGGACAATTTCTCAGTTTTTGGAGGTTCTTTTCAAGAGTGTTTGAAGAATTTAGGAAAGGTGCAAAAAAGGTGTGAGGATACTGGTGCGTCGTCGGCTGAATGAATGGATGTGAGATAAGATGATAAATAATAATAAAGATAAATTCAGCCAACCCTAGTGCAAGTATACACTGTCGCACGTAGTAATAAAAAAACCTTAGAAGTATTCCAAGGGTATCGATCCCACGAGGACTAACTGGAAATTCAGATTTCAAGAAGAGATTGCTTAACTTGATTGCTTAAAATATAGGTAACCAAAGAAATAAGATTGATGATTGGTTTTAGAAAAAGTAAATAACACAAACAGATAAATAAAAGAACAACAATAAAGAATAAAACGAGGTATTCAACATGGATTCATCCCAAAGACAACAACCTTAATCATGGATTATTTAATCTTAAGCCTATTCAATGCATTGGGTCAGATTTAACTTCTATTTGGCCTTGCTCCCAAGAACCGTTAGAAGGCTAAGCGAGTACCGTTATGCACATTTCTGCGACTCGACTCCGACATAGATAATTCACGAATGCAACCTATAACCCTATAGTCGATATAGGATGCCTTAGGCAGCTTTCCCTATACCGTCGAACAATCTCTTTCAAGCTTTTTTCTCCTAAATCACCTTTATGAGAACCGAAATCGTCTGTCCCTTTCGAGATCAAACTCACATGGCATGCAAAGTCTAAGTGATCAATTTAAACTCAGCAAGATCAGAATGATATTCAATAAAGAATGACATGCATTGAACAAAACTTAAAGCAAATAAAACACTTTCAAGCTATTGAACCATAAGGGAATTCACCATATTGAACCCCTCAATGGAATTTAGCTACTCATGGTGAAATAAAGTGCAAATGAATACATTTTCATTGAAAATAAGATGTAAAGAATACAAATAAATGAAAAATATCAAAAGTTGGAAATAATGGAAGTAGCCAAGTACTATGGGTTTTCTATTTATTCAATCCTTCTAGAGTTCGCTTACTTAGACACTCCACTCTCTCGCTTTTACAAGTGGGAATGGGTGAAAATACCTACAAACCCTAAGGTTTGATGTCTAACTAAGGTTAGAATTTAGTCATCTAAGAAGGACCTTGGGCTTCCCGACTCATAGGCGTCAACTAGGGTTCTGTCACCACCCTCTTCTTCCAAATGAGTTATGCTTGAATTTGACTTTGAATCTCGAGCTTATATAGTATGGGAAATGGTGGAGGAGCTGTGAAATAGGTGTTGGTAGGTAACCCAGTCGGTTTTGGGGTCAAAATAGCCGATTAGGTGCGAAGAAGTCTCGTTCAAAATGACTCGCGAATGACTCGAAACTGCCTCTGTTTTTCCAGAAATGCGGTCGCATTTCTAGGCAAATTCCAGCTTCTCCTTTGGGCCCGTTTGATAACGTTCTCGTTTCTTGTTTCCGTTTCTTCATTTTTAATAAAGAAAAATGGAATTTCATGATCCTAACACCTATACATTCAATAATAATAAACCTATATTCTTATTTGTGTTTGAAAAAAATTGGAAACAAGAACAAAAAAGGAGAAACTAGTTTTAGTTGTTTCCAAAAGTTCTATACAAATTTTGGGAGTGTTTCTAAAAAATGAGAAACAAGAAACATACATAGTTATTAAATGCTTAGATTTCTTAATAAAATTAGAAACAAGAAACAAGAAACGAGAACGTTATCAAACGGGCCCTTTGTTTTTCTGCACAACAACAAACTTAGTCAATTTCCCTTAAAATTGAGTCCTTTTAAGCACAAATGAGCACAATTTGACAAAAGTGATTCTCAACACCCTAACTTATCAACTTTAGCATATTTTGAGCCCGGGAACAGTAGAATTGATCTAAAACATATATTTTTGACAAGATAATGAGCTAATTATAAGGGTAAAATATGTATATTTTTGATAGCGAGCATAACTAGCTATTTTTCTCTGATTAATTAAGCTAGTCTTTTTCAATTATTTGCCCAAATTTATGCATTTTTATGTTTTATTTGTAGGAAGTATGTGCTTGAAGCTTAATTCAGCAATTGGAGTCAAATGGAGCTTCCAATCTAAAAAAAAAAAAAAAAAAAAAAAAAAAAAAATTCATAGCGTCGCGACGCTAGGAACAGCGTCGCGACGCTATAGAAATTTTTCCTAATTTGCGGATCGCAACAGCGTCGCGACGCTGTCTTGACAGCGTCTCGACGCTACAACGAAATTTTGCTATTTAAGCATCTTTTCGGCTAGGTTTTTGGGGACTTCGAATGGGGGACTTTTGGAGCCGACTTTAGAGCAAAAAGAGGACAGAATTGAGCTGAAGCAAAGGGGATTAGTTGGAAATCAACCCATTGTTCGTGGGGATCGTAACGGGGACGTTCGGTCTCGGCCTACAACGAGTCTATTTCTCTTTTCCCTTACTTTAGACACTTTTTATGGCTTATTTAGACTTAGTTTATATTGTAACGAGAATTATGTGTAGCTAAGTTTAATTCTTAGGGATTGATGTAGCCGTTGGGCAAGTTTTGGATTGATTTACGGTATTTATGCTATTGATGTCATTTATGCATATGTTGTATGTTTAATGCTTTCGATTTACTGGCCATAAATTGATTGATGTTTATATTTGAATCTAACTCGGGAGAGAGGATTTAAATTAGTAATCAATATGCATAACTAGAATTTAACTAAAAATCGGGAGATTAAGGTTAATTCTAGAAATTATTATAAAGGTTAGCCTTATTGCCTTGTATGTTTATTGGATTTAGATAGGGATATCGGGTTCAATTGCATATGGGAGAATCATGTATGCTCGGGAGAGATATGTGTGATTTTAGTTGCCAAGATTTATGAATCATAGCATGTGTTAATCCGTTTATTAATCCATAACTCCAATTGGTGAAATCAATTCCCTAAGACCAATTATTCCCATTTGATTGTCACTTTTTAGCTTTAGTTTCGTGTTTGATTAATTCATATTCTCATTCAATTTGATTCCCTAAATAAAATTGGTCAAAAGTATTTTCGATAATTAAAATTTGGCTAGACACCAATCCAGAGGACGACATTCGATTTAAAAATCACTATATTATTACTTGACCCGTACACTTGCGGTTAGCAATTTGCACATCAATTTTTTTACCATTATCAGATACATATCTAGTTCTTAATTGGGAGAAATGTCACTTCATGGTGAAGGAGGGCATAGTGTTAGGTCATAAAATTTCAAAGAAAGGTCTAGAAGTTGATCGAGTAAAAATAGAGGTTATTGAGAGGTTAGAGCCATCGAATTCAGTCAAAAGGATTCGTAGCTTTTTAGGTCATGCTGGATTTTAAAGGAGGTTCATAAAGGATTTCTCTAAAATTAGTAAACCTCTTTGTAAATTGCTGCAAGCTGATAGTGTTTTTTATTTTGATGCAAATTGTAGGGAGGCATTTGAGACTTTAAGGCCTGTTTTGACTTTAACACCCATTCTTTGTGCACCAAACTGGAGTTTGTCGTTCAAGGTGATGTACGATGCCAGTGATGTGGTAGTAGGTGCAATGTTGGGGCAAAAGCAGGGCAAAGTTATCCATCCTATCTATTATACAAGCAGGGTTCTAAATGAGGCACATATCAACTATACAACTACTGAGAAGGAGTTGCTAGCTATCGTGTTTGCCTTTGAGAAATTCTGCTCGTATTTAGTGGGATCTAAAGTCACGGTGTTTACGGATCATGCAACAATGAAATATTTAATGTCAAAAAAAGATGTGAAGTTGAGGCTAATTCGTTGGGTTTTGTTATTGCGGGAGTTCGATTTAGAGATAAAGGACAAGAAGGGATCAGAGAATGTTATTGTTGATCATTTATCTCGTCTTGACCGATCATCATCTTTGCTCGAGCAATCTGTCATCTCAGATTCATTTCCAGATCAGGAGCTCTTTGTTGTTGATGTTGGGTTTTATGCCCTAAAACTCTTAGATAGTAATGTAAACAAATTGAATACTTGTTTTAATAAAGTGTTATTGAGTTTCTACAATAAAATGTTATTGTTAAATATTGCACAATTTAACCCAAATCCAATAAACTAAGATCCAAGGTTGTTTGTATGTAACTTGAACTAGTATGTGGGGACATACAGGGATCGATGTTCAAGTAACAACCTAAAACGTATATAGTACAAGGATAAGACTGGGTACCTTATCCTAGTAACACTATGTGATACGGGTCGCTTTGTATTTGATACAAACGTATTGATCCAAAACGTCCATGTAGTAGACATGCGAGTGAGAGTATCCTATGCAATGAGTTTGCATAAGGTCGGACCGCGAAATAGTAACCGCTAGCTATAACACCGTTAACTAGTTAGATTTCTATTTCACTAGGATGACCTAGGCAACTTTGTCTGAATCTTGAGCGGATTATGGACTCCTGTTCACGAGGGATTGTCCTTTGATTTGTAGGGGTGAGAGTGGCCAGTACGTCGACTCAATAAGCCTACCATTTTGGGGACAAGACCGAGTGAGGAGCTGGGAACATAATCACACAAGATGGAATTCACTCATTCCCGACCTTTGAGGAAGTAGATGAGTGTTCCCTTAAGTGGTGTCTTTGGGTCTTGAACAAAGGGCCCTACCCTCTCACTGGGCCGAGAGGGGTTTCTGTTTGATGGTTGGACCACAAATAGGTTGTTCATTAGAGGAGCATTGGTACTCAGGGAGGTAGAGATAACTCAGGGGTAAAACGGTAATTTGACCCAACTGGAGTTACGGACACTCGTGAAGGACTAACTTGCCGTTATTGGTCGATATCCGTGGACATAGAAATAATCTGCAGTGAGAAGAGTGCAACTGTGTGTCTTTAGTGTAGTGACTCACAATTAACGAATGTTGACTAACTTGGTTAATGAGTTTAGCCAATTAGTCTCGTATCGTTGGAGCTTTTGATCTGTAGGTCCATTAGGTCCCATTGGTAGCTCGTAAAGAGACTTGAGGCAATTAAGTATAAATTGTAAATTGAAAGTGTTCAATTTATTTAGGGGAATCATATAATGTATATGTTGGGGTTTGTGTCCTAAAACTCGTGGATAGTAAATGTAACAAAGTTAAATATAAAACTTATTAGATTAGTTTATATTCTGGTTGTCGAAAGATTAGTTTAACTGTGTATTTATTAATCCAAATCCAATAAATGTAGAATCCTTGGCTATTATATGAATACTTGAACTTTATGTAGTGACATAAAAGTGGATCAGGTTCAAGTACATAGCCTAAAACGGTCTATAGTATAGGGATAAGACTGGGTACCTTATCCTAGGAAAAACTATGTGACGCGGCCCACTTTATTTTAATACAAACGATGTGATCCTAATATCATTCATGTATAGACATGTGAGTGGGGGCGTCCTATGCAAAAGAGTTTGTATAAGACCGGACCGTGAAATAAGTCACTTTCACTTTATAAAGCTGTTGACTGTGAAACTGATTATTTTAAGCGATGACCTAGGTAACTCGATCTTAATCCTGAGCTAACTGTGAACTCCTATTTATTCTAGATTATCCTTTGATTTGCATGGGTGAGAGTGACCTAACAGAGTAGCTTAACAACCTACCACTTTGGGGATAAAACCGAGTAGATAGTTGGGGACATAGTCATGCAAGATGGAATTCAATCCTACCCGTCTTTAGGGATAGTAGAGAGGTTGTTCCCTTAAGTACTGACTCCGGAACATGAACAAAGGTGCACCACCCTCTCATTGGCCTGAGAGGTTTTAGGTTTCGTGGTCGAACCACAAACCAATTGTTCACAATGAAGGCTTAAGGAACAAGAAGAGCTATAGGGGTAAAACAGACTTTTGACCTTACTATAGTTACGAACAACCTGTGAAGGATTGACTTACTAAACACGGTTATATCAGGTGGACAGAAATATATCTACAGTGAGGGGAGTTCAGCTACGGGCTATAGTGGAGTGTCCCGTTAGTTAACGAATGTTGGTTAACTAGGATTGAAAGAGTTCAACCGGTTAATCTCGAATCGTTGGAGCCCATGATCTGTAGGTCCATTGGGTCCCCCTGCTAGCTCAATCGGATCTATCCTTAGAACAAAATGATGAAAGAATTTGAAAGCGTTCAAGTTCGAATTAGGGAGATATTGTTAAATTATATTCGATATTAACGTAACAGTTTAATTATTAATTAAACCATATTTTAAGAGAGATATTGTTATTTAAATTTGATTTAAATACAACATACGTGAATAGGGATTCACGTTTGAGATATTCGGTTGAATTTGAATAGTGATTTACATTCGCCGGTTTTGAGAGAGAACGATATTCGTGTATGATTAATTTTAATATGGGATATTAAAATTGTAGCTATTAAATAAATTAGATTTATTTAATTAAAGTTTTCAAAATTGGTTTCATTTTAAATTAATAAGATAAATTTAAAATTGAAATAAATTGAATAAAATGAATTTTGCATATTCATTTAAAACTTATTAGTTAAAAATTCCATGAGATGACACCAAGCTTTTGCCTTTGCCATTCATCTTTGTGTTGTCAAATTATTGTATACACACACCTACAATTAACCTCTTTATAGATATCATGAAGAGGTGGGAAAGATTAGCACGAAAAATTATGAAAAACATGGGCTGCTAAATTTTTTCTCTCTCTCAAAACCGAGAGAACATCTCTCTAAAAACCCATCTCTCTTCTCTCAAAATTTATCATGCTCGAGTTCCCACAAGCCCGTTCTAAGGCCGGAGAATAGAGGGGAAGATCTCAGTGGTCGTCCATGAGCCGTTCGTGTAAAGAAACATCCGGTGAGATCCACGAATTTGAAGTTCAAAGGTTGGTTTTCAATTGCTCTGGTTTTGTTCTTGTTTAAGCATGCTTTTAATCCACGAAATTAATGAAAATCGGTGCCTAAGATCAGCTAACGCTTCCGCTCGAGTGTTCTTCACTCCTTCAGTATATTGATACATTATAATATAAAGTTTATGAAACTTTGAAATATAATTTTGAATTAATTCTTGAGAGAAAATATTTGACAGAGTTGAAATAATTAATATGAATTGGATTCATATTAATATAAATAATTTATTAAAATCCTTAAGATTAAATATGTGATATTTAATTGGGTAATTAATTAATTATGAACTTAATTAATTATTTATTAAATTAGATATGAATAAGATAATAGGTTTGATCGTATTCATGACCTTTTCCTAATAGGACCCCTAGGGTGGAGAGAAAGACATCTCATTCATTCTACTTCTCTCAGAGATCTCTCCTAAAAGACTCCCACCAATCTCCTGCCTTCAGTAGTCTCAGAGATATAGTGATGTAACCAATTGGTGGTGTTCGCACAAGAAGGTTGCTGTGTTTTCGATCTCACTAGCAAGAAAAGGCGAATCGATCAAGGCTTCCTACGAAAGTAAGTTTCCTTTGAAAACCTTGATCACTAGGATCATCTAGATTAGATCTAGACAATTATTAAGCATGTTTATAGCCGCTGTACAACATCTTAAATATAGTTTTATTGTTGTATTCTTTTGCAAATTGTATTGGTATTTCAATTAGAATCTAAGACTCTGAGTAGGTTCTGTCCACGCGTCCCATTCTTCTGTTGCGCCGAGGGATCTCATTCCTTTTAGTTGATGTAAATGTAGTGCACAATACTCCTTGGTACGCGAATATAACTAATTCTCTGGTAAGTGGAGTTACTCCTACAAATATGGATATGAGAAAAATTCAAAAGTTTCGGTATGATGCAAAGTTTTATTATTGGGATGACCCATTTATGTATAAACAATGTTCTGATGTTATTATTCGAAGATGTGTTTCAGGTGATGAAGCAAAAGAAATCCTAGAGCAGTGTCACTCTTCACTGTATGGAGGTCACTTCAACGGTCAGAGGACGACTACTAAGATTTTTCAATGTGGATTTTTCTAGCCTTCTTTATTTAAAGATGCCCACTGGTGTGCCAGAGAAGAGGAAATTTATGACCTTTTACTTATGTTTTAGAATTAGAATTATTCGATGTATGGGGTGTCGATTTTATGGGGTCATTTCCCCCATCTAACGGTAATGTGTTTATTTTGTTGGCAGTTGACTACGTGTCCAAGTGGGTGGAAGCTATTGCGTGCCATCATAACGATGCTAAAACGGTGTCAAGGTTTCTTCAATCGTACATCTTTGCGTGGTTTGGGACACCTAAGGCTCTTGTGAGTGATGAGGGTACACATTTTGTGAATAATGTATTATCTAAACTTTTAGCTAAGTATGGAGTCAAACATAAGATAGCTACCCCTTATCACCCACAAGTATATGGTCAGACAAAAGTTAGTAATAGGGAAATTAAATCGAAATTAGAGAAGGTAGTCTATCCATCTAGGAAAGATTAGTCTTTTCGGTTAGATGAGACTCTTTGGGCTTATTGGACAGCCTATAAGACTCCTTTAGGAATGTCTCCCTATCGGTTAGTATATGGAAAAACTTGTCATTTGACGTTAGAGCTTGAGCATAAAACATTTTGGGCTCTGAAAAAGTTGAATTTTGATTTGCATAATGCAGGGGCAATTAAAATGATGCAGCTTAATGAGTTAGAGGAGTTTCGTCAATTTTCTTACGAAAATGCGAAGATGTATAAAGAGAAGACGAAGAGGTGGCATGATAAGAAATTGAAACCTAAAGAATTTGAGAAGGGTCGACATGTTTTGTTATATAATTCTAGATTAAAATTGTTCTAGGGAAATTGAAGTCTAAATGGTCTGGACTGTTTGTAGTGATTGAAGTCTTTTCTCATGGAGCAATTACTTTGAAAGATGAAAAGGATGGTCAAGTGTTTAAGGTTAACAGGCAGCGAGTAAAACATTATTGGGGAGAGGAATTTCGTTTGAAATATCATTCTTTAAGATTGGTCGAAGAATAAGAAAGTGAAGGTGTTGAGGGAGCATTTAGTCTAGCAATATCTTTAGAAGCTCCCAGTGGTTGATGCGATTTTGTTTTATTTGATTTTGTCATATTTGATTTGATTTTATTTCGAATTGGATTTTATGATTTTGCTTGTTTTATTTTAGTCTGATTTAGTTTTAATTTGTGGTTATTTTAATTTTCGTTTAGATTGGATTTTATTTTCGGTTATTTTGAATTTGACTGATTTCATTTTAATTTTATCTGAATTAATTTATTCTTTAATTCAATTTTATTTTATTTTTTTTTTCTAATTTTCGTTTAGATTAGAAGTATTTTAATTTATTTTTGGGGATGAAAATTTTATTTGATTTTGTCGGATTTAAATTTGAATTTGAAATTTTTCAGATTTTCTGTTGAATAAAAGATACTTCTAGAAGAATCGGTTTTGAAAGAGGATTTGATTTTGCAATGTTTTGGTTAGGATCAAACGATTTCGTCAGGATTCAAGGGATTGTTGGGATTTAATTATTTTTACCGTTAGGATTTTACTTTTTATGCGTCCAGGTAAAACGCGTGGAGAATCTTGAAATGCCACGTGTTGCGTAGGGGCAATCTGACGGGCTAGCCGCCAACACATCAGCGCATTTATTGTGGGATTTTTTTTAACCATTTGATGGGATTTTAATCTTCATGATTACATGCAAATAAAATGGTAATTTTAATTAATGAGGGACAAATCTTTTTCGGTTAGGATTTTAATTATTGGAGCCCTCTATTTATACAAATCTCTGGTACGTTTCTTTTACTTATTCTCTTCTATTTTTCTTCTTGAGTGTTTTGTGTATATTCTTTATGAATCAAATGGCAAAGACGAGAGGCAAGAGAGAGTGAGACATAGAAGAGGAAGATGTGCTTAGAACCCCTGAAGCACCGAAAAAGAAGACGAAAAAGAAGAGAACTCCACAAGAAAAAGAGGCTCGGAAGTTACGGAAGCAACAACAATCTCCCATTGCTGAAGCTATTCAGAAGGTAATCGAAGATGTTGCAGATGAAGAGGCTGAAGAAGAACCCACGAAAACCCTAGAGAAAGAAAAGACCCCGGAACCGATTGTACCTTAGGTTGATATTCTGCAAGAAAGGCAAGAAGTAGTTGTAAAGGAAACAGTTCCAGTTCAGCCACCACGTCGACGACATAAACAGAAGGTTGGTTGCGTGAAAAAGGTATGTACTGATACTTCTTCTCCCCCTACTACTGAGTCGGAAAAGGAGAATGTTGAAGAAGAAGTTCAAGATGTTGCGGAAGAGGTTATGAAGGCTGAAGAGATGAGGCTGTTGAAATTGTTGAGAAAATGAATGAGGATAGAGACAAGAATGTTGTCGAGGAAGTGAAAGAACTAGAAGAGAGACTGCCATATGAGCGCCACGTCAACAATCTTGCGAGAGCAAAATATCACGAAATGCTAAAACGCGATTTATTGCTGGAGCGAGGTTTCGGCAAAGAGTTACCCCATTTTCTGAGGGTCGGTATTACGAATCATGTTTGGGAGCAATTCTGCTCCAAGCTTGAGGTCGCTAACTCGCATATGGTGCGCGAGTTCTATGTGAACATCGATGAAGGTGAAGGATTCCAAGTGATGGTTCGTGGCGTGGCGGTGGATTGGAGTCGTGGAGCGATCAATTCCCTATTCAACCTACAAGACTTTCCTCACGCGGGCTATAATAAGATGGCAGTGGCGCCATCAAATGAGCAGCTCAATGCGACGGTGAGGGAGGTTGGTATAGCGGAGGCTCAATGGCGGCTGTCAAAAACAGAGAAACATACCTTCTAATCTGCATACCTCAAGAGTGAGGCGAACACGTGGCTCGAGTTTGTCAAGCTACGTCTCCTTCCAACCACTCGTGATTCTACAGTCTCTCGTGATTGGGTACTTCTAGTTTTTGCAATTCTCAGGTCTTTAAGCATTGATGTCAGAAAGATTGTCTCTAGCGAGATACACAGTTGCTGGAGGAAAAAGGTAGGCAAACTTTTCTTCCCAAATACAATTATGATGTTATGCCGGAGGGCAGGGGTTCCGGAGAGCAAAGAAGATATTAAACTGTTTGACAAGGGGATCATAGACACACCGAATCTGGCCAGGCTATAGAGGACTCAAGAAGCGCGCCAGGGTGTTCTAGTTTGTGGCATCCATCGAGTACAAGAGCAGTTACAGTTGGTGTTCAGTCAGTTGGAGTTTACTGAACGTCAACTCCAAATGTACTGGAGCTACGCAAAGCGACGTGATGCCACGTCAAGGAAGGCCCTTCAAGCAAATTTTTCCAAACCTTATCAGGCCTTCCCAATATTCCCCGATGACTTAATGAACCCGTGGATCCCGCTGGCGCCAGTGGAAAGAGATGAAGAAGAAGAAGATGTTGGCCATGAAGATTGAGAAGGGAAGAATAGTTCAACGAATAGTTATTTTTATCGATCAATTTTGTTGGCTTGCTTGTTTGCCTGCTTATGTTTTTTCTACTTTTCTGTGATCCTACTATCTGTTTTTTCTTATTTTACTACTTCAAAAAGTTAATCTTGCTGCTGTAAATATTTTTATCTTTATTAATGAAATTTTCTTTGTTTTTTCTTGGTACACCTGAGTATTCCTAACTAATTTTTCTTTTGAATTTTTGAAGATTGGACTAGTTAGCTTAGTTAGATCAAGATATTCCGATCTCTACAAACCTTTTGCTTGAGCATTCCTTCTGGCCTAGTTGTCGTTGCGTCAAGAGGTCTTGAGGTATCATTGTCTTATTTCATCCACCGTTAAGCTTAGTCTTAGTCCCGCGCTTAGTTTAAAATTTTAGAGTAAAAATTAAGTTTGGGGGAGTTAGTTTAATGTTGCTAATTCATTGAGGACAATGAATAGATTAAGTGTGGGGGACTTAGAAGCGCTCCTCTTGTTTTGCTCCGAACATTCCTCTCTTTCATAATTTTTCTAGGTTATTGATTAACTAGGGACATTTGTGACACTCACAGTTTTTCTTTGCGTCAAAATATGATCTAGGGAATATTGAGAAAAATGATGATGAAAAAATATATTTAAAAGAAAAAGAAAGGAAAAAGTGAAGATTTTGCTGAAAGAAACTGACAAAGCAAAACTTTTAAAGGATGAATGATAATCTGACAGTTTTTTATCTCCTGGGGCTTAGGTGAGCTTCATCATAACATGTCGCCATTCTGAGAAACAATGGATAGAGAACTAAAGATTTTTTGGGGTTTAATAATGAGTGTTTAGCGTAGTTGGTGATAAACTTGAAGGCAAGGGTATACTGCATCATAAAATGGGTCATCCCGTGCATAAGAGTTTATAACTATAGGGCTGCTCTAAGTCTAAAGAATAAAAGAGTAAATCCCTAAGTTTGATAAAAATCACTACAAGAAAAAACACTTTCAGTGGCGCATAAAACACATCGCTGAAACGCAAAAAATGTCGGTAAAACTTTCACCGACGTGCATTACTTTGTCGCTGCATCCGTCGCTATTTCTGCGTAGTCGTAAGTATTTGCGACATCTACTGTATACGTTGCTAAAAGCGATCTTTAGTGACATCTACGTGTCGGTGTATGTGACAGGTAGAGACGTGTGGACACGTCACTGAAGACATGTTTCAGCGATGTCGATCTAGTTGTCGCTGAAGAAATTTCTTAGTGATGTGAGCAACACGTCACTGAAAACGTATGTTCAGTGGCGTAGAACACATGTCACAAAAAAACAAGTTTTAGTGACATGGACAACGTTGCTAAAGCACTCAAACTCGTAAAAAATTAAGATATTTTGCGACAATTGTGTATGTCGGTAAAAGTCATATTACACGTCACTAAAAAACTCAATGCTAGTTTTTTTTATATGCTTTCCATGTTGTTAAGAAGACGCACCGTACTATGATGATTTACCGACATTATATAAAACGTCGCTAAATTTTTTTTATGATTTAAAAAATAAATAGTTAATTCAATAAGTAAACCTGTAAATAAAATAATATTACCATCTTCGAACTGATTAACAATTCTACAATTAATCAAATAAATATGTAATATGCCAATTTAAATTGAAAATGCACTACTTCATATTAACCATAATCAAGAAACATGTCTATAATCTAATACAAATTGATCATTTTCTAAAAGATCTCAAGTCTAGATTAAGAAGTTTATTTAACAAAATGATTCACATCACATCAAAATGACAACTAACAAAAGATCACAAACAAAAAAACCAACCTACATTCTTCACATTTCCATACAAAATGGGGGAGCCTTGTCAAACAATTTGTTAGAGAAATGGTTACCTGATGTTGTAACCAACAAGCTCAAGTTTCCCCTGTAAAATTGTACTCAAATTCTCAGTAGTATAAAAGGAATCAAAAGCCATCACAGTGAAAGTGAGTGAAATCAATTGAGAGAAGAGTACTTGCCTTGTAATCTTGTAGACCTTGAATGAAATCGATTGAAAGCTCCCTTCAACAGTAGACGTAGGCCTTGTTGCCGAACCACTATAACTCTTGTTTTGATTTTCTTCTTTCGCTTTATCTCTCTCTGAAATTTCTTCTTCATTTTTGTTCTTCTTCTTCACATACACAGAATGCTATGTGTTTAGAGATTCTTTGGTTGAGTAACCTGAAATTGGGCAAACTTGCATGTGGGTAATTGAGTGCGTTTTGATGTAATTTTGTGTGTTAGTGGGTTTGCAACACGTGTGAAACTAAATTTATAAGAACTTAATGAAACTAAACTTATCAACATCACAACAACTAGACTAGTTAAAATACTTAAGTGCAAATAGATATCGACCTTCCGAAACACAACAACTAAATGGAAAATAAGTGAAACTAAACTTTCAAAAACACAATAACTCGTTAAAGGAACTAAGTGCAACAAGGTATTGACCCCCCTAAATAGAATAACTTAACAACTCCAACTTAGAAACTCAACTTTGCAAATGGAACAACTCAACAAAAATAAACTCCCTAAACACTTATCCCAAATATTATGAAGACCATTTGCAATCAAACAACTCAACTCAACGACACCATGACAACTAAATTGTTGGGGTTTATGTCCTAAAACTCAAGTTCTGATTATCCTTTTCTAATAAAGATGTTATTAAGTCGAATTGTTTATTTTATATCTTAAATCCAATAGAAACATCCATGGTTGTGACATGAAATACTCGAACTATATCGTGGATATAGACAGGGATCAAGTTTGAGTATATAACCTAAATGGTCTATAGTAAATGGATGAGGCTAGGTACCTCTTGGGTTTCAAGAGTGAGTAAAAATAAGATATAAAAAGACTCTAGAACTCTGTGCAAGTATACACAGTCCGCAACAAGTAATAAGTATTTACCGAATCCAAGGTATGAACTAGCTTTCACTTTATCTATTTTGTTTAGTTTTTCAATGGTTTCAAAGGTGGTTAAAATGATTGGTTTTTATAGAAATGCTGAAGCAAAAGAAATGACATAACAAAAAGTAAACAAATAAGCAGACAGATTAGAAACAGACGCTGGTTAGGATTTAGTAATTGTTTTAAAAGATGCTCTAGCAATATTATTGATCAGGCAAACTCTCGCAGTCTTATTAGCAGATTCCTCCCAGAACTCTAGATTTTTTAGAATGTGTTTCAACTCCAATGAAGCTCTATCGATCAAGCACTAGGTAATTGGCTATCCCTAGCTCAGTCACTAGCGTTCACCAATACACAATGATCTAGTGTGATTAACCGCCACACACTCCTGAAATCATCCCTAAAACTAGAGAGAGGTATTCATACCGGCTGGCCAGGTGGGCATAAAATAGAAATGAGCACAACAATTAATCAAGATGCATCAAATCAATATTTATTGCATAGAAATTAAGCACGACAATCACATGTTCCCTAACCAAAGCCTAAAGTTACTTAGTTCATAAAATGCATAGAGACACACGTTACAATCTGAGTAAGCATATCCATAATCACAAAATAATACAAGAAAATATTAATTCCCTTGATCAACTTGCAACTGATGGTCTTTTATGCTAGATAGGCTTCATTGGAGTTAATCATATCTAGCATAAAAGAAAATATTAAATAACTCCCTTTTGGAGAGTTATCATACCCCCAAACTTGAACTATTGCGCGTCCTGAGCAATACTAACCAACCTTCCCTTAAGAATTCAAAACGTTAGACAAAGAATAGCTTAATCAAACCAGACAATCCAACACTACCTTCAACCTCTACCTGAGCATTATGCAAAACAAAGCTATGCTGCAGCAAAATAATTCTCTCGGCATGGACAAATAATCACCACTTTTAACTCAATTCTAAGAACTTGCCACAACCTAGCTCTATTATCAGACATATTAAAACACATTTTTAAGGGGTTTATATTTTTGTTTAATTTTGTTCTTCAGACTTAAAACAGCCCTACAGTCATAAGCTCTTAAGCATGGGATGACCCACTTTATGGTGCAGTATACCCTTGCCTCAAACTCATCACCAACTAGGCTAAATACTCATTGTAAAGCTAAAAAAATTCTTAGTTATTCTATCTCTTGCCCCTCTGAATGGCGACATTTTATGATGAAGCTCACCTAAGTTCTGGGAGACAGAAAAACTGCTGGATTATCATTCATCCTTCAAAACTTTTGCTCCATGAATTTTCTCAGCAAAATTTTCAACAATCAACTTTTTTCAACAAATAATTTTTTTCATTTTTCATATTCCCTAGGTCATCTTTTGACGGCTACTCAACAACCTAGCAAATTATTTAATGAAGGAGAGGAATGCTCGAGCAAAACTATTGGAGTAGCAAAAAGTCCCCCAAACTTGAATTATTCATTGTCCCCAATGAATCATTAATTTTATGAACTATACCCCCAAACTTAAATTTTTCTATTCGATTTTCAAACTAAACGTGGGACTAGAACTAAGCTTAAAGTGGATCAAATAAGTCAACACTACCGCAGAATCTTCTTGCCGCAGCAATCGACCAGGCTAGAAGAAATGCTCAAGCAAAAGGTTTCTGGAGATCATAATACCTTGATCTAATTAAGCTTAACCAGTCCAAGCTTCAAAATTTCAGAAGAAAATTAGTTAAGTTAGGAATGCTCGGTGCTATAGAACACAAAAAATCTTTGGAAATTTCATTAAAAACATAGAAAGAAATTACAAAAGCAGATATTTTAATGGCCTAAAGTAAAAATAAAAACAAGAAAACTTAACAGAAAGCAGGGTCAGATATACGCGATCAAACAAAAATAGAAAAACAAAAGTAATGCTCGCTCAAGGTCATCACATCCATCAGTCTTCCTGACCCTGCTCTTCATCATCCTCTTCTTCTCTTTTGACTGGTGGGGGCAGTATCCAAGGGTTAAACAAATCACTGGTAAACATAAAGAATGCCTGATATGGTTTGGAGAAATTGGATTGCAAGGCCCTCCTGAGTGTGTCATCTCTCATTTTAGCATAGGTCCAATAGGTTTGAGCTTGCCTTTCAGCAAACTCTTGCCTACTGGCCGACAGTGCCAGTTGCTCTAGGATTTGATGAATTCCACACACTAGCCCACCCTGGCGTGCCTCTTGCGTACGCTGAAGCCGCGCCAGATTAGGCGTATCGATGATTCCCTTGTCAAGCAAAATCACATCCTCTGGAACCGTCAGCACTCCTGCCCTGCTGCATAGCATCGTGATCGTGTTCGGAAAAAACAGCTTCCCCACCTTTTTGCGCCAGCAATTAAAGATTTCATTTGAGATGATTTTTCCAACATCAATACTTAAGGATCAAAGAATTGCGAATTTCAGAAGCACTCGGTCGCGAGACACTGTTGAATCATGCGTAGTCGGGAGCAAACGCAACTTGATGAAGCCCAACCAAGTATTGGCTTCACTCTTTAGATAGGCAGCTTGAAAAGTTCGTTTCGCCGTCTTTGATAGCCTCCATTGAGCCCCCTTAATGCCAACCTCTCGGACCACCGCATTTAACTGGTCACTCGATGGTGCCACCACTATCTCATTAAAGCATGCGTGTGGGAAGACCTGAAGGTTGAATAATGAATTGATAGCCCCTGGGCTCCAGTCAAGAGTCACTCCTCGGACTATGGCCTGAAATCCCTCTACATTATCAACATTTACATAAAACTCTCGAACAATATTCAAATTCACTGGATCTGGTTTTGCTCAAAACTGACTCCAGCCGTGATTCGCAATCCTTCCCCTTAAGAAATGTGGTAAATCGTCACCAAACCCTCTCTCGAACAAGAAATCCCTTTTTAGCATCTCCCGATATTTTGCTCGGGCAAGTTCATTGATGAAACGGATGAATGGTCCTTCTTCTGCTTCCTCTACAGGTTCATCTGATGCTTCAGCAATTCCTTTGCCTCAGTCTTCTTGATGCTTTGTCAAAGTTTCTTCTGCTGCTTTCTTTCCTGCTTCCTCTCTCTCTCTGTTCTCAACCTTCTTTTTCTCCTTTTCGTCTCTCTCTGCATTCTCTTTCTCAGAATCTGTCGATGGTGATGATGGGGTATCAGTTCGGACTACCTTGACTCGTCCAGCTTTTCGCTTCACACGACGACGTCGCGACACTTCCGTCATGATAACCTCAACACGAGCCTTTTGCTCTTGCTCCACCTGCACATTACCTATTTCCTGAACATCCTCTGTCCTACCTTCTTGTATATCCTCGGCCTGTTTTTCTTGAATTCCCTCTGTATTTTCTTCTCGAACCTCTTCCGCATCTACGACTATCGGGTCGGTCTGTTCTGGGTTTTGTACTTCTGGTTCTTTCAGATTTCCTTCTTCAACTACCGTAGCAGCAACATCTTCTGTCGCCTTCTGGACAGCTTCTTGGTCCTCAGCCCTCTATTGCCTTCTCCTTCTCTTAGCTTCTTTCTCTTTTGGTGTTTTCTTTTTCTTCACTTTGACTTTCGGTGCTTCAGAGGTAACAGGTACCTCCTCTTCCTCATTATCTCTCTCTTTTCTTGCTCTTGTTTTTACCATCGGAGACTCAGAGGAATTTTACCGCACACAGAAAAAAGAAGAAAAGTACAAATGGCCAGGGATGAAAGTGAGAAGAACTTACCGAAGGCTGTGAATAAGTAGGGCTTCAGCAAAACAAATCATAACCGAAAGATTTTGCCCATCATTAAATGGAATTACCGTTCAAATCTCATTTAATTTGTAAATCAAATCCATCAACGGTAAAATCTTGAATTTCAATTGCCCATGGTAAATAATTATGTGTTGTCAAACGGCTAAACCATTGGATTACCCCTGCGCGACACGTGGCAGTATCCATGCAATTTACCTGCCCACAGAAAATTAAAAATCAAATGGTAAAAGTAATTAATACACAACAAAACCCTTCCTATTCGGACGAAAGATTTGCTTCAGCCATAACTTTGCCACAACAACCTTCTGAACAAAAGATTACCTGAAAAATCTTGGATACGGAATTTAAATTCAAAATAGAAGAATTAAATCAGGAAATTTAAATTTAAATTAACCGCTCAAATCAAATCTTATCTTTTTATTTTTATTTGAAGCCGAATAAATCAGGAAAAATCTTTATTAAACCTAATCTAAACAGAAATTAAAATAACCGAAAATAAAATCTAAACTAATCGTAATAAATAAAAACTAAATTACCAGAAATAATAAAAATATTCAAAATTACGATAAAATCTACGGAATTAAAAATAACGGATTAAAATCATGCAAAATTTAAACAAACCAAATCTAAAATAATTCAAATTAAAACCAATCAAATCATAGCGAGAAAATAAAATTAAAACAATCAATAGGAGCTCAAAATTTTTCTATGTGAAATGCTCCCGCAAAAATCTCGCTCTCTCATTCGTCAACCAACTTTAGAGAATGATATTTCGACTAGAACTCCTCTCCCCAATAATGTTTCACACGCTGTCCATTCACTTTGAACACTCTCCCATATTTTTTCATCTTGCAAAGTAATCGTTCCATGAGGGAAAACTTCAATCACAATAAATTGCCTTGACCATTTAGATTTTAGTTTCCCAGGAAACAACTTCAATCTAGAATTGTAAAACAAGACTCTTTGACCTTTGACAAACTCTTTAGGTTTAATTTTCTTGTCATGCCACGACTTAGTCTTTTCTTTATATATTTTTGAATTCTCATAAGAAAATTGGCGAAATTCCTCTAATTCATTAAGCTGCAGCATTCTTATTGCCCCCGCACAGCTCAGATCAAAATTCAATTTTTTCAAAGCCCAAAACATTTTATGCTCAAGCTCTAATGGTAAATGACAAACTTTCCCATATACTAACCTATAGGGAGACATACCTAGAGGTGTCTTATAGGTTGTCCTATAAGCCCAAAGAGCCTCATCCAACCTAAAAGACCAATTCTTCCTAGATGGATGGATTACTTTTTCTAGAATTGATTTAATTTCCCTATTGCTAATTTCAGCTTGACCATTTGCTTGTGGGTGATAAGGGGTAGCTATCTTATGCTTGATTCCATACTTAGCTAGAAGCTTAGTTAAGATATTATTAACAAAATGTGTACCCTTATCACTCACTAGAGCTCTAGGTGTCCCAAACTGCGCAAAGATGTGCGATTGAAAAAACCTTGATACTGTCTTGGCATCATTCTGATGGCATGTGATGGCCTCCACCCACTTGGACACATAATCAACTGCCAATAAGATATAAACATTACCATTAGAAGGGAGAAATGGCCCCATAAAATCAATACCCCACACATCGAATAATTCTACTTCCAAAATGTAAGTAAGAGGCATTTCATCTCTAGGCCCCAAGTTTCCTCTTCTTTGGCAAACATCACACTGCTTGTAGAACCAATGGGCATCCTTAAATACGGAAGGCCAGAAGAATCCACAATGCAAAATCCTCATAGTTGTCCTCTGACCCTTAAATGGCCTCCATACGGTGAAGAGTGACATTGCTCCAGGATTTCCTTTGCTTCATCACCTGAAACACACCTATGAATAATACCATCAGAGCATTGCTTATACATAAATGACTCATCCCAATAGAAAAATTTTGTATCATGCTTAAACTTTTGCTTCTGCCTCCAATCCATGTCAATAGGAGTGACTCCCTTTACCAAAAAGTTGACAATATCAGCATACCAAGGGACATCCTTGACTATCTTTACCTCAACAGCAAAAAGCTGTTCATCTGGAAAAGAATCTGAAATGGCAGATTGCTTCAGCAAAGATGATGATGGATGAAGACAAGACAAATGATCTGCAATGACATTTTCTGATCCCTTCTTATCCTTTATCTCCAAGCCGAATTCCTGCAATAATAAAACCCAACGAATTAGTCTAGGCTTTGCATCTTTCTTAGACATTAAATACCTTATTGTTGCATGATCTGTGAACACTGTGACTTTGGTGTAGGATTGGAATTCCGTAATTCCGTAAAGCGGAAGCGTGATTGGGATCGATTCGTAATTAATTTTGTTTAATCTAAAATACCAATACATTGGCAATAATATTAGAACTATTCTAAATATATATTAAGACTAAGCATACAAAAATATTAGATCTAAATCTAATTTATAAAGTAACAAATTACTTACTCTCGTAGACGACTTAGATTAAATTCACCAAGTGCTTGTGAATTAATCACGAACTAGTGCGAACACCACCACTATGGCTACACCGGAATGACTCTGAGACTTCTAGAGGCAGGAGACTGGTGGGAGTCTAGAGAAAGCCTTGAGGGGAATTCTCGAAGAGTAGGAGAATGAATGGGATGCCTTTCACCCCACCCCAAGGGTCTTATTTATAGGTAAAGACCAAGACCTTTTTCCTAATAGGAAAATGTCTCTAAGTTTAATAAATAATTAATTCATTTCATAATTAATTAATTTACCCAATTAAGTATCATATATTTAATCTTAGGGATTTTATTAAAATTAAAATTAATATGAATCCAATTCATATTAAATTTATTTGAACTCTTTCAAATATTTTCTCTCAAGAATTAATTTTTGAAATTAATTCAAAAATTATATTATAAAGTTTCATAAACTTTATATTATAATGCATCAATATACATTATACGATTCCCCAAATAAATTAAACACTTTCAATTTACAATTTATACTTAATTGCCTCAAGTCTCTTTACGAGCTACCAGTGGGACCTAATGGACCTATAAATCAGAAGCTCCAACGATACGAGACTAATTGACCAAACTCATTGACCAAATTTAGTCAACATTCGTTAACTGTGTGTCACTCCACTAAAGACCCACAACTGCACTCTTCTCAATGTAGAATATTTCTGTGTTCACGGATATCGACCAAGCAGTAAGTCAATCCTTCACGTGTGTTCGTAACACCAGTTGGGTCAAATTACCGTTTTACCCCTGGGTTAACTCTGGTTCCTTAAGTACCACTGATTCCTCAAATGAACAAGTTGTTTAGGGTCCAACCACTAAATAGGAGTTCCTCTCGGGCTAGGAGAGGACGACGCGCCTTTGTTCAAGCCCCAAAATCAACCCTTAAGGGAACACATATCTACTTACCCCAATAGGGGAATGAGTGAATTCTATCTTGTACTGTTATGTTCCCAGCCCCCATTCGGTCTTGCCCCTGAAATGGTAGGCTTATTGAGTCGGCGAATTGGCCACTCTCACCCATACAAATCTAAGGACAATCCCTCCTGAAAGGGGTTCATAACAGACTCAGGATTGAGAGTGAGTTACCTAGGTCAACCTATTGAAATAGAAACTTAGACTAGTTAACGGCGTTACATCTAGTGGTTATTATTTCGCGGTCCGATCTTATACAAACTCATTGCATAGAATACCCCCACCCGCATGTCTCCTACATGGATGCTTTGGATCATTGCATCTGTATCGAATACAAGGTGGGTCGTATCACATAGTGTCACCAAGATAAGGTACCCAGTCTTATCCCTATACTATAGACCTTTTAGGTTGTTACTTGGACACCGATCCCCGTATGTCCCCACATACTAGTCCAAGTTTCATTTAAACAACCTTGGATCTTAGTTTATTAATGCAAACTCGATTATTCAATAACCAAATTATTGAATTACTCAAATAACGCTTTATTGAGATCGATTAATTTGTTTTATTTACTATCTACGAGTTTTAGGGCACAAAACCCAACATTTGGATCCAACAAAATATGGCCAGAATTTCTCAAAAGCAAACACTACAGCTAACAACTCCTTTTTAGTAGTTGTATAGTTGACTTGTGCCTCATTTAAAACCCTGCTTGCATAATATATAGGATGGATAAATTTGCCCTGCTTCTGCCCCAGCATAGCACCTACCACAACATCACTCGCATCACACATTACCTCAAATGGTAAATTCCAATTAGGCTCACAAAGAATGGGTGCTAAGATTAAAGAAGCCTTTAAAGTTTCAAAAGCTTTCCTATAATCTGCATTAAAGTAAAAAACATGATCAGTGCACAATAAGTTACAAAGAGGTTTACTGATGTTGGAAAAATCCTTTATAAACCTTCTATAAAATCCAACATGACCTAAGAAACTCTGAATCCCTTTTACTGAATTCAGTGGTTCTAATCTTTCAATAACCTCAATTTTTGCTCGATCAACTTCTAGACCATTCTTAGAAATCTTATGACCTAGCACGATGCCCTCCTTCACCATGAAGTGACATTTCTCCCAATTAAGAACTAGATGGGTATCCTCACATCTCTTTAACACCTTACCTAAATTATCCAAACAACTTTGAAAAGACCCTCCAAAAACTGAAAAATCGTCCATAAATACCTCAACAGTGGACTCAATCATATCAGAAAAAATTGCTAACATACACCGCTGAAATGTTGTTGGAGCATTGCAAATGCCATAAGTCATTCACCTAAAAGCAAACGTCCCATAAGGGCAGGTGAAAGTGGTTTTTTCCTGATCCTCAAGAGCAATAGTAATCTGGTTATACCCAGAATAACCATCTAGGAAACAGTAGTAGACATGACCAGCCAATCTGTCTAACATTTGGTCAATAAATGGTAGAGGGAAATGGTCCTTACAGGTAACTTTATTAAGCTTCCTGTAATCCATGCAAACCCTCTAGCCAGTTCTACATCTTGGGGTTTACTAGGCTCTTTTCTTTCTTCTAGTGGCTTACCACTCCTAAGAGTCACTGCCTTTACCTGCTTCTTACCTTCCCTTCTAGGGTGTTCAATATCTGAAGGAAGTTTCCCCTGAGGCCTTACCTTCAGCTCATTAGCTAGCTGACCCACTTGCAATTCCAAGGCTCTCATTGAAGCTTGATTACTTTGAATTGCGGCATCTGTACGAGCCATATATTCTTTCATCATTGCCTCAAGAGAACTCTCTGAATTTTGCTGGGGCAAAGCCTGCTTATTTTGTTGGGGCAATACCTGCGCTTTAGCAATCCTGACCGGCTCACCTTTTGTTCTGCTTGCACATTACTTCCTTGTCCTCCCCATGAGAAGTTGGGGTGGTTGCGCCAACCTGGATTATAAAAGTTAGAATAAGGGTTATTCCTCTGATTACCTACAAAAAACACAGAAGCTGTATTGCTGGGGCAAAACTCGTAGTAGTGGTCTTCACCACAATAGACACATGCTTCCTCTGCAACTTGGTTCACCACTGCAGCAGGCTCCACAGCTGACGGCTGCTGATGACTAAACACTGTCACATTTTTAAGAGCATTAGCTAGCATTGCAATATCAGCCCTAATGGTGGACACACCATCAACCTCTAACACACTCTTAACATTTTTATTTGCGCCTCTAACATCTGACCACTAACAACTATTAATTGTTATTCTTTCTAAAATTTCATGTGATTCATTAAAAGTTTTTGCCAAAAGGGCCCCTCCAGCCGAAACATCAACCATACCCTGGGTTGCTCCACTTAACCCATTGTAAAATGTTTCCATTTTGGATACAATGTGGTAAACCATGGTGTGGACACTTTCGCAAAAGTTCCTTAAACCTCTCCCAAGCCTCACTAAAAGTCTCATCTTCAAGTTGCCTAAACCCTACTATTTCACTCCTCAATTTAGCATTCCTATTTGGTGGGAAATATTTACTAAGGATTTTTTTTTGCTAACTCATTCCATGTCCTAATTGACCCTGGAGCAAAAGAATTTAACCATGTCTTTGCTCCATCTCTAAGAGAATACGGGAACAAAGTTAATCTAAGGGCATCCCTAGGCACTCCTTGAATTACAAAAGAATCACTAACTCCTAGAAAAGACTTAAGATGCAAATGAGGGTCTTTAGATTACAAACCATGGAATTGCCCCACGGTTTGCAACATCTGAAAAATTATTGGTTTCATTTCAAAATTTGCTGCCTTAATTTGAGGACGTGCAATCCCTGGATTTAACTCATCAAACAATGGAAAAGCATACGCTTGAATGGCTCTGGCCCTATCGTTCGCTATCAAGATAGGATTCTCAACCTGATTATTTTGCTGCTCCTTTTGCTCCAGAGACTGGCTTTGCTGCATCAAACGATTCTGCTGGGGGTTTGCTGGATCTGCAGGACCCTGCGGAAGACGCGACACGTTATCTATTTGATTTTGCTATCTACGCTGCTCTCTCCTTCTTCTCCTGAATATCCTCTCAATTTTTGGATCAAGCTCGAACCTTACCCCAGGCGGATCGCTCATGCACCAAACTCACGCCTGCAAAAACAAAAGAAACAATAAAAAAGTTCTAGCACCAAACCACTAAAACACATGCACAAAACAAATCAGATAAAAACTTATTCAAGTCCCCGGCAACGACGCCAATAACTTGTTGGGTTTCCAGAGTGAGTAAAAATAAGATATAAAAAGACTCTAGAACTCTATGCAAGTATACACAGTCTGCAACAAGTAATAAGTATTTATCGAATCCAAGGTCTGAACTAGCTTTCACTTTATCTGTTTTGTTTAGTTTTTCAATGGTTTCAAAGGTGGTTAAAATGATTGGTTTTTATAGAAATGCTGAAGCAAAAGAAATGACAGAACAGAAAGTAAACAAATAAGCAGACAGATTAGAAACAGGCGTTGGTTAGGATTTAGTAATTGTTTTAAAAGATGCTCTAGCAATATTATTGATCAAGCAAACTCTCGCAGTCTTATTAGCAGATTCCTCCCGAAACTCCGGATTTTTTTAGAATGTGTTTCAACTCCAATGACGCTCTACCGATCAAGCACTAGGCAACTGGCTATCCCTAGCCCAGTCACTGGCGTTCACCAATATACAATGATCTAGTGTGATTAACCGCCACACACTCCCTAAATCATCCCTGAAACTAGAGAGAGGTATTCATACCGGCTGACCAGGTGGGCATAAAATAGAAATGAGCACAACAATTAATCAAGATGCATCAAATCAATATTTATTACATAGAAATTAAGCACGACAATCACATGTTCCCTAACCAACGCCTAAAGTTACTTAGTTCATAAAATGCATAGAGACACACGTTACAATCTGAGTAAGCATATCCATAATCACAAAATAATACAAGAAAATATTAATTCCTTTGATCAACTTGCAATTGATGGTCTTCTTGTAGGTCTCCAATCTCTCTCCTCTATTCGGCTCCCAAAATGGAAATGAGAATGATCTCTTCCCCAAAAGTGGAATGAATTTGACTTGGGCGGCCATCTCCTTTTATAGAGTGATAGGAGGCTTGAATTAGGTTGACCTAGACACGTGGATGGCTCTCCTTGCTCCTTTATCCCGAGAATAGCTTAACTGAATTCAGTTCATTCAATTGGCTAACGAGCTGTGACGTGGCAGTTTTGCTCCTAGCTTTGCTCCAGCACAGATTTTGCTCCCTCTAGTCGCTCAGCAATACATTCTGCACAAGATAACTTCCAAAGCTTCCATTCTACCAAATGGGTTAAAAGACATATTATCTATCTAAAATCAATCCTTTCTAGCATAAAAGGCACACAAATCCCTATAGAAATAAGGCCTAAATAACTCCCTTTTGGAGAGTCATCAGTACCTTATCCTGGTAACACTATGGATGCGGCCTACTTTGTGAATGAGGCAAACGACGTGATCCTGGATCGTTCATGTAGAGACATGTGAGTAGGGGCATCCTGTGTAAAAGACGTTTACACAAGACATGACCGAGAAATAAGTCACTTTTACTTTATAACGTCGTTTACTGTTAAGACTGACTATTTCATGCGATGAACTAGGTTAACTCGATCTTAATCTTGAGCTTGCTGTGAACTCCTGTTCGTTTAGGATTATCTTTTGATCTACATGGGTGAGAGTGGTCCAAAAGTGTCATTCAATAAATCTACCATTTTGGAGATAAGACTAGATGGATAGTTGGGGACATAGTAAAGCAAGACGAAATTCACTCCTACCCAATTCAAGGATAATAGAGAAGTTGTTCCCTTAAGTGCTGAATCCAAGGCTTGAACAAGAGGCCTCACCGTCTCATTGGCCCGAGAGGGACTTTGTTTAGTGGTTGGACCATAAAAAAATTGTCCATTAAAGGACCAGTGGACTTAAGGAACTAAGATGTATTATAGGGGTAAAACAGACATTTGACCTAGTTATAGTAACGAACGACCTGTGAAGGATTGACTTACTATCATGGTTATATCGAGTGGATGGAAATATATCTACAGTGAGGGGAGTTCAACTATTAGGCTATAGTGGAGTGTCTCGGTAGTTAACGAATGTTGGTTAGCTAGGTTAAAAGGGTTTGGCCAGTTAAACCGCGTACCTTTGGAGCCCATGATCTGTAGGTCCATTAGGTCCCCTTGCTAGCTCGAGACTAACCTTTGGAACAATACGATGGATAGAATATGAATTACTTTGAATTCAGTTTAGGGATACGGTTACAAGTGGTTGACGTTATCGATACGTTGGGTTTTGTGTAAACTGGGTTATGAGAAATTTAATATTTAAATATGATTTAAATACTGAGAACATGAATAGGGATTCGTGTTGGAAAATAACATTTCAGAAATGTTCGGGATTGATGGCAAAATATTAGTTTAATATTGGATATTAAATTAATTAATAATTATTTTAAATTAATTTTGAATTAATTAAAATAAAAATAATTTGATTTTTTGGAGGTGGAGTGCATGGTGACTAAACCCATGCATTCCTCTCTCTTAAGCCACACCATTTTCCACTAATTAGTGGCTGAATTAGTGTCAATCTCAAGGGCTTTTCTTCATCTTTGAATCCTCTATAAAAGGGAAGAAGAAGGCTGAAGAAAAGAAGAGATTCTAATGGTGAATTGCTGCCAAAATACTTACACACCAAACCCACCTCCATAAGCTTGTTTTTCAAGCTTTTCCCTTCAAATTCCATTATTAGAGGATCCCACAATCCGTTCCAAAGACTTGAGGATAGCAAGGAAGACCCAGTGGTGGTTCGTGATACATTGGTGAAGAAAAACAACAAAAGAATCCAACCAATTTCTCCATTTTAAAGAGGTTGGTATTCTGTCTCTGTTTTTCTTCTCAGGAACAACATGAAAAGATTGATTAAATTGAGCTCATTAAGTGCCTAAGATCCAAAATTGCTTCCGTAATTTAGATATTAACACTTTCATAAACATATCAACGAAAACAAGTAAACTCGTTAAAAGAACAAAGTGCAACAAGGTATTCCCCCTCCCACTAAACACAATGACTTAACAAAACAAACAACGAAACTCAACTTTGCAAATGGAACAACTCAACAAAAATAAACTCCCTAAACTTGCAATCAAACAACTCAACTCAACGACACCATGACAACTAAACATATAAACAAAAACAAGTAAACTTGTTAAAAGAACAAAGTGCAACAAGGTATTCCCCCCTCCCTCTAAACACAATAACTTAACAAATCAAACAACGAAACTCAACTTTGCAAATGGAACGACTCAACAAAAATAAACTCCCTAACCATTTATCTCAAATATCATGAAGACCATTTGTAATCAAACTCAACTCAACAACACCATGACAACTAAACATATCAACGAAAACAAGTAAACTCGTTAAAAGAACTAAGTGCAATAAGGTACTGACCCCCCTAAACACAATAACCTAACGAATCAAACAAAGTAATACCAAGTCAACCTAATTTTAAGCTATGACTGCCATAACTGCAGGATAGCCATAACACTGAAGTAATACCAAGTCATTAGAAACAAATAAATGAACTTCAATATTTTCTACCTTCAACCTAATTTTAAGATATGACTACCATAACTTCAGGATAGTCATAACACAATTAATATTACCTTTTGATTTTCATTATTTGACTGTTTTGGAGTCCTTTCCACATTAGACGATGAACCTTCCCCACTTGTCAACCATCTTAAAATTTCTTCAATTGTGGCTTGTTGTGATGCAACTATACTTTGCAAATGAGCTACTTGGGCCTCTGTCTCTTTAGATTTTTGGTAACTTGCACCATTCTTTGAATTTCTTGTTCTCGGTCCCCAACCAAGGCCTTTCACATGCCTAGGTCGCGTACCTAGTACTCATTCACATGTCTCTTTGTCTTGAAGAGTTTCACCGCCATCTTGGGATGAAGCAGTTTTTAATGCCACCATTTCGTCCTATCACAAAATATGTAATAATAATATTAATATGTTGTAAAATTAAAAAAAAAACCCATAACAAAGTTTTTACTTACATGTTTTTTCTTTGGCTCATCCACCCATCCATTCTTTTCACTACGATGAGTGAGCTCAAATAACTCAATTTAAGTTAACTCTTTCCCCTTTTCTTTTTGTATGTTATAATAAAAGTTATAGTGTGAGTACGAATCAAATATGATTATTAAAAAAAATGAGGTACATACCTTTTTCTGCTTATGGCATAGAAATGTCGCTGTGCCACCTCTATGAGTGAAAGGAAGAGTGGCTCAAGCCTTAGAATTTGACTTAGACCAATGCTTAAATTCTTCTGTTTCCCATCGATCACATAAATGGTTCCAATCTGAATCTAGTGCCACTGGTTTGTCTTGATTTTTTCGTGCTTCTGCTGGAGAATCATATTTTTTGTAAGTACTGTGTAATGAGCAACAAAAGTCCCTATGCAATGCACTCATCTCATGTTCTAGATAATCTCGTACGATGAGTTCATCAAGGTCCAGAATAAATTAATTCTAATGAAAAATAATAAAAAAGTTAGTGTTCATTTTAACTTAGAAAAATATTTTTAAAAGGTAATAGTAAGATATACTCACAAAGAGTCTTTCTATTATCTCGTTTTCTACCTCTTGGGAGACATATGTCCAGTGTTCGCACTGAAGTGACACTATTCCACGTACCATCTGTCCAATAGTAGAGTTGAAGTAAAATGAGCCTTTGCAAACTGGTTTTTTTTTATCTTCGATTGCTATTTGAATACAAATCCGATCATGATCACAGACATATTTCTCGAGTGCAACCCCTCTAGTTGCTCCTCGACCTCTCTTTTTAGTATTAGAACCTACATGAAAGATCTAAAATATCAGTACATTTAATATTATAGGAAACAAAAGGTTTTTCCATAGAAATCAACACTACATACCCTGGGAACTTACACTACAACAAATTTAGTTTCTCCTGACGAAATTAATCCCGACGGTCAAAAAAGGCGTCGGCATATACCATAATCCCCGACGCAAAACTTGGTTGTCGGGAGCTCTAGGTACTCCCAACGATCTTTTAATTCCATCGGGCAACAAGTGGAAGGAGCGTTGGTATTGACATTAACTCCCGACACTACTTTGAATACCGTCGGGAGTTAGGATAACGACCGACGTCAAATAAAAAGCGTCGGGGTCAAAAAAAGTAATTTTTTTTATTTTAAGGTTTCTCCCGATGCGAATTTGAATAAAGTCGGGAGTTATGGTATATGCCGACACTTAGATTTAGCGTCGGAAGTTCCCTTCAATTAAATCCCTAATTTCAATCTCAGATCTCATTGTCATCTCTCTCCCCTTCGTGAGCCTCTCCACCCACGCCCATCCATTTTCACGCCATCGTCTTCGACTCTTCTTGTCGCCGCCGTCTTCGACTCTCGGTTCCGCCGCTGCCACTGCTTCAACTCCCGATTTTGCCTCCGCTTCGACTCCCGATTCCGTCGTTGCCGTCTTCGACTCCCAGTTCTGTCGCTGTCATCTCCGACTCCGCTTGTCGTCGTCGTCTTCGTGGGTTGTGGTTGATTTGAGATTTTTTTTGAATGAGTCGGTTGGTTTTTGGTTTCAGTATGAAGGTTTTTCCCCAACTCTCTTGAGTATTGCTTCTGAGATTATATAAATTAAACAAGGTGAATGTTCCTCTGCTTAATTCGAGTGTAGTGTATAATTACTTAGAGTTGTTTATGATTCGGGCTTATGTATGTAGAGGTTGTTGCTGATGCTAACAAAGCAATTGAACTTGACCCTTCAAATTCAAAAGCATACTTGCGCAAAGGGTAAGCATTATTCTTGCTTACTTAGCTTCTGATGTTCTATTTAGTTCTTAACATTGTGTGTCATTCAAATGAATTTTTGAATTTTTGTAGTTAGTTTTGTACTCCCGTTTCTCTTGACCTTGTTTTTTTGTATGGCATTGTATTCTTTCATTTATTCCATACAAGTTCGAATGTGGTGGATTCTTTATTTTAATCTTTCATGAATCACGTTCTGAATTTTAAAACGAGTGAATGTACTCATTATTGATATAATTTTTTGATTCTTCTTGTTTGTCTTTGTTTCAACACTGCATGTCTGAAGCTTGAGTTTTAATATGAATACCAGTGTGTTGATGATAAGCCTGAGATAAGTTGATGATTAGATTAATTCCCTGATAATAAGATAAGTTGATGTTTTGAATGGCAGAACCATGACATAGATATATTAATTTAGAGGCATATGAGAGAATGGTCATTGAAGATAAGAGAAGATGTACTCACTGAAGATAAGGTTCCACTTCATCACAATTGTTTAGTGTATACCAATGTGATTTTTCTAACTCATCAGGAGTTAATTTTCAAAATTGGCCACCACCCAACAATCGTATACGTAAAAAAAAAAAAAAAAAAACGGATAGCTCATTATTGTTATCCTCATCCTTAATGTTATCATTGTTACGCTCACTTCTATTAAAGCTTGTTTCAATTCCATGTAAATACATAGAACAAAAGGTTAAAGATTCATTTATGATGTAAGCTTCTGCAATTGAACCTTTCAGACGAGCTTTGTTCCTAACATATTGCTTTAAATATCACAAACTCCTGATACAAATCATCTGAACCAAATGTCTTAAAGCCTATATCATAGAAATATGAATCAACAAAACTTCAAAAGTAAGTATCATACCTTTCAATATGATACATCCAACTATATCCAACAAGCCCAACAATTTTCGCTTCCCACGACAAATGGACAGCTAAATGGACCATGATATCAAAAAATGTCGGTGGAAAGATTTTTTTCCAACTTACACAAGATTAGCACTATATCAGCTTGCATTCTGTCTAAATCTGCTATGCTCAAAGTTTTTGCACATAGATCATGGAAGAAATTTGACAATTCTGATACAGTTTTAGCAATATCCTTACGTATAAATGGTCGAATGCCAATTGGAAGAATTCTTTGCAATAAAACATGGCAGTCATGACTTTTCAAGCCAGAGATTTTGCCCTCTTTTATATTAACACAACGAGATATGTTGGAAGCAAATCCATCTGGAAACTTCACAAATTTCAAGAAGGTGCAAAAGCTCACCTTTTCTTCAGTAGTTAATGTGTAGGATGCATGAAGTTTGATCTCTCATGTTAGAGACTTTTTCTTAGAAAATGATAAGGCAACCCTAATTCTCAGCCCAAAGATCCAAGCTTTTGTGGAGTAAGAACCCTTGAAACAAAGAGATTAACACCTCCTTACACAAATTAGAACCAACCAAGAAAAAAGGCTAGAAATTGATTACCTCTTATGATCAATGATCTAGACGCAAGATTAGAAATCTTGTTCTAGATTGAGTCATTCCACAATCAAACTTGATCAAGGTCGGATTGAATGGCTCAATGTTGGGTTCCTAGAGTGGGTAAAAATATGGTATAAAAAGACTCTAGAACTCTGTGCAAGTATACACAGTCCGCAACAAGTAATAAGTATTATCAATCCAAGGCCTGAATTAGCTTCCACTTTATCTATTTTGTATAACTCTTTAATGGTTTCAAAGTTGGTAAAAATGATTGGTTTTTGTAAGAATAATGCTGAAGCAAAATAAATGAAAGAACAAAGAATAAACAAATAGGCAGACAGACTAGAAACAGGCGCTGGTCAGGATTCAGTAATTGTTTTAAAAGATGCTCTAACAATATTATTGATCATGCAAACTCTCGCAGTATTATTAGCGGATTCCTCCCGGAACTCCGGATCTTTTGGAATGTGTTTCAACCCCAATGAAGCACGACCGATCAAGCACTAGGCAACTGGCTATCCCTAGCTCAATCACTGGCGTTCACCAATACACAATGATCGTAGTGTGATTAATCGCCACACACTCTCTAAATCATCCCTAAAACTAAAGAGAGGTATTCATACCAGCTGGCTAGGCGGGCATAAAATAGAAACAAGCACAACAATTAACCAAGATGCAATAATCAATATTTTACTAAAGTTAAGCACGACAATCACATAGTTCCTAACCAACGCCTAAGCTACTTAGTTCATAATATGCATGGAGACACAAATTACAATCTGAGTAGGCATGTCCATAATTACAAGATAATAAAAGGAAGTGTTAATCTCCCCGTTCAGCTTGCAATGATGGTCTTCTAGGTGATCTCCAATCTCCCTTCACTACTCGGCTCCCAAAGATGGAAGGAACTCTCCAAGAATGGAATGTTTTCTCCCAAAAGTGGAATGATTTTGACTTGGACGGCTACTTCCTTTTATAGAAGGATAGGAGGCTTGAATTAGGTCAACCTGGACACGTGTAGGGCTCTCCTTGCTCCTTTATCCCGAAAATAACTCAACAGAAATCGGTTCATGAAGTTGGCTAACGAGCTGTGATGTGGCAGTTTTTGCTCCCAGCTTTGCTGCAGCACAGAATTTGCTCCCTCAAGTCGCCCAGCAACAGATTTTGCACAAAATGATTTCCAAAGCTTCCATTCTTCCAAATGGGTTAAAACATGTAATATCTATCTAAAACCAACCCTATTAAGCACAAAACACACACAAATCCCTATATAACTGAGGCCTAAATAACTACCTTTTGGGCAGTTATTACTCAACATGCAATCTATCACAAGAATTGCAAGAATCCTATAAAAGGGATTTCTAAGAAAAGTCTCAAATTTGAGAGTTCGTTTTTCATTAATCTTAATCTGACTTTTACCTGCTAGAATGTGGCTTTTATAGCCTTGATGTAAATAAAACCCCCAACCCTTGAGTTTCCCAAAATAAAACCTACAAAGTATTCATGACCATAAATGGCCTACAAAGTAACTCCCCATTATTGATTCTAACCTTGAAACCACGTTTATGGAAGTCCAAAAGTTCAAAAATTACAAACAATAGTTGATGACTTAAGATATCAAATGTGTCTTCAAAATACGGGCGCTTGGAACACCGTGATTCTTATCACAAGATTAGCACTATATTAGCTTGCATTCTGTCTAAATATGCTATGCTCAAAGTTTTTGCACATAGATCATGGAAGAAATTTGACAATTCTGATACAGTTTTAGCAATATCCTTATGTATAAATGGTTGAATGCCAATTGGAAGAATTCTTTGCAATAAAACATGGTAGTCATGACTTTTCAAGCCATAGATTTTTCCCTCTTTTATATTAACACAACGAGATATGTTGGAAGCAAATTCATCTGGAAACTTCACAGATTTCAAGAAGGTGCAAAAGCTCACCTTTTCTTCAGTAGTTAATGTGTAGGATGCATGATGTTTCACACACCTATTTCCAACCTCCTGTATGTGAAGTTCCTTTCTTATGTTCAACTTAGCTAGATACTCACGAGCTTTAATGGTATCTTTAGTCTTCCCATCAATATTCAATATAGTGCCCACCAAATTATCACATATGTTCTTCTCAATATGCATCACATCAAGTTTATGACGTAGTTTAAGGTTTTCCCAATATGGAAGATTAAAAAAAAAAAAGGCTTTTCTTGGTCCAATTGTGCTCATTAACCATTCTTTTTCATTTGCTATCACGATTGGTAGGATTCTTGCTCAACATAGGAAAACTTAATGAATTCAGTAGATTTATAATATCTCGTCTAGATAATATATTCGGAGCTGATCGCATTTCTTGTTTTCCATCATGTTGCCTACTTTTGCGCCATGCATGCGTTGGAGGTAGATATCTATGATGTCCCATGTAACAAATTTTGCTCTTTAATCCCATTGAGCTTGTATCGACATTGCAAACCGGACATGCTTTATATCATTTTGTCCTCCAACCAGATAAATCTCCATAAGCTGGAAAATCATTGATTGTCCATAATAGTGCAACATGAAGCTGAAAAAAAAAGCATTGAAACTATCAAAAGTTCGTACGCCATTAACCCACAACTCATTTTACTCGTCTACCAGTGGTTGTAGGTATTTCAATCTCTTTACCAGGAGACCTTGGACCAGGGATGAGTAGAGATAGACAAATAAATGGTCATTTCATACATTTCCAAGGGGGCAAGTTGTATGGAATTAGCATAACTGGCCACATGCTATATGATGTACTCATGTTTCCAAATGGGTTGAAACCATCGGAAGAAAGTGCCAATCTGACATCATGGGCATCTGTAGCAAAACAAAGATATTGACTATCAAAATGCTTCCAACCTTCAACATCAGCAGGATGTCGAAGTATTCCTTCAGTTTCACACCTTTTATCCTTGTGCCATCTCATGTCCTCAGCAATATGTTTTGAAATAAACAATCTTTGCAACCTCGTCTTCAATGGAAAATATCTCAACACTTTATGTGGAATTGTTTTCCCTTTTCACTACTCAACTTGTATCTCGACTCTCCACAATGTGGACAATGGTCAAGTGATGCATATTCTTTCCAAAATAAAGCACAATCAAACTTACACACATGAATTGATTCATATCTCATCCCAAGGTCCCGTAGTCTTTTCTTTGCCTCATAGTATGAAGTTGGTAACCTTACACCATTTGGAAATGCATCATTTATTAATTCGAGCAACATATCAAAGGATTTATCGCTCCAACGATTAAACACCTTAATGTGCATAAGTTTGACCAAAAAATTAAATGAAGTAAACTTTGGACATCCTGGGTATAACTCTTCTTCTACTTCATGAAACATTCCACTAAATCTATTTGTCTCATCTTGGACATCTAATTCTCTAGTATTGTCTTCAAACATTGGCCCATGCAAATCATCCATCATTTCGAGCATCACATCATCCAAAATATTTATAACTCTGATGTCTGCTCTTAGATTCCCAACAATTGAATTTGAAAATGTAGCACCAAGAAACCCCGAATTGGGCCTTAAAAAGGAAGAAAGGTCCACCTTATCTCCATGGAATATCCATCGATTATAAGTCATAGACATGCCATATTTAGATAAGTGACGTTCTATGTCATCTAGTTTATTCCAATTCATATTCAAACAATTTGAATTAGGACATCTTGTTCTTCCTTCTTCATCTAAATGCCCCTTAGCAACTTCAATCAAATTATCAACACTGTTTGAATATTGACTACACCCTCGATCTTTTAAATAACTTCGATCCATTGCAAGTGGAATAAGTACCTAAATTGAAAATTGAAGGGTTAGATATCTAAGTCTTTTGTAAATAGTGAAATAGGGAATCACAGTTTGATATCTTATTGGTGCCAATGTCACATCAAAGTGGAAATACTTCCATATGCCATAAATATGTTCATGATTCCATTTCCCTCTTAGGGTTCCTACGAATGATATATTGCATTAACAATATTTAGACATGAGTTTCCTTTGTCATCGTCCCTCCCCTCTCCTCTTCCATTGATAGGAATAAAACTTCAACTCTTGCCTCCATTCTTGAGAGTCGTCATTATGCATAACTATTAGTTATGCATATTTATCTGACTCCCCTAACCTTGTCTTCTGAGTTCATTCATGTTCTTCGATATGTTATTGATTGTGAGTTAACGGATCATATAGGTTGAACGATTGTTAACTTCAATATTTTACTGATTTTGAGTTCGTTCCTATTCTTGTCCATGATGAATTAGAATAGGAACTTTAAAAGAATTTTGAGGTTGATGCGTTGAGGCTTGCTCTGAGGCTAGCCTCTAACTTTTAGCCTTGAGAGACTTAGACTTTTTTCTGAATCATAAGAGGTTTACATCTCTTCAAGGGCCATTTAAAAGTATGTTTAAGTGGAAAAAAACCAAACTTTTATTCATTTGTGGCACAAATAAAGTTTATTAATGTATTGTATTTAATCATTACGTCTTAGATAGTTTCTATAATTCACTTTAAACTTTTGATCCTAGTCATTCACGACAGCTAAGGCATGACGCCACTTCTTCTTCTCCAAACAACACAAATGCTTATATAATTAAACTAACTCCATAAACAATTTGAAACTAAACAAAATGGACTTATCAATTACCATATAGCTCCAAATAAACTAGCTCCATAAACAATTTGAAACTAAACAAAATAAACTTATCAATTAGTAATTATATATAACATTAGAAGTTCATTTGTTGGGTAGAAAATAGTGCTGGAAATGGTGCTCTGCGATGAAAGAGATAAGAAAAAAAGCCATGAAGATAGTTTCTGAATTAGCAGGTAATATAATCTATGCTTCTACGGGTTTAAATTTTGTTTCAATTTAAGTGATTATATAATTTTAAAGGCTCCACGTTTTTAACTAAAACTTACTGCATATTACTTATGATTTCTATCAAAAAAGAAAATGAAAAAAAGATATGTTCCAAGTGGTAACATCATTTCAATTTTGTAAATTATGTACATTTTAAATAAAGTTCATGAAGAAGCATAGTTATACCATCTTTATATGAATTTCAACTTCATAAACACATACTTTTTCTTATTCTTCTTTGTTTCTTTGTTTGTCTTGTATTTTATTCATCATTTAAAATTTCACACTAACTATTAAAGGCATAAGAACATTGCACTAAAACTCCAATGGAACCAATTCAAGAACCATTACAGGAAAACTAAACCTTGTAGAAACCCATATCATCCAACTCGTATTTCTGACACCAACAAACTTTCTAAATCCACAACTCAGAAGAACAACTCCACCAAAAAGTTTGAGGCCCATAGAACAATAGCAAATATCTAGAGTCACAATGAGACAACCAATAAATGGAATGCAGATTAGAACATCCAAAAACGAAGGGGCCTCAACCAAATCCAGACAAGAATAAAACCAACCCATAAAGCAAAACACCCCAAATAACAATAACCCCAAATCATAACAACTCGAACCCCATGTAAAAAGAAGAAATCAAAGAAGAACAAACAAAAATTCAAATACCTCAAAGGATAATCAGAACTCCACTAAAGTGAAGGGAATAAAAGTCCCCACGCAACGTTAGCACATCGATTGGACCTTACGCCGTATATTAATTAACATTAAAAAACCGTTACGAAAACTCAAACAAACTTTAAACTCTCTTTAAAGTTGCTGGAAATTTAGTTTAAACATGCTTAAAAATAAATCTAAATTTATTTTCATGCTTTTCTAAAGAAAAAGGGGAAGAACCGTCGCAAACCTCCGTTGTAGACTTGACCGTTCTTCGCCAACGATGCTCCAACGAACAAAACGCAGCAGCCTCCTTTGTCTCGTGATCGCTGGAAAATTCTTCTTGAATGACACAATAACCACAGAGGTTACACCGGTATGACTCTAGGTCTAGGAGGCAAAAGACTTGTGGGAGTCTTTCTCTAACAGGGAGGCTAGAGAGAATTCTAGGTCTTGTCTTTGAGAGTCTAAGAGCAAGAGCAAAGTTTCAAGTGTCATGACCAATTAGGTCTAGTGTTCTATTTATAGAAGAGAGGTCATGAATAAAATATTCAATTAAATCAATCTTTTCCAAAATTGATTCAATCTTTTCCAAAATTGATTCAATCTTATTCCTTAATTAATCAATCATGATCAATCAATTCCATAATTGATTAATCTTTTCCACAAATGACTAATTACTTCCATAAGTGATTAGATCATTTCCATAAATGATTAATCACTTCCTTAAGTGATTAATTATTTCCATAATTGATTAATTCCCGGTTAATGAATTCTTTAATTAATTAACCACCAATTAAATATCACATATTTAATTTCCGGCCTAGAATTAATTAATTTGCCCAAACATATTTTAGGCCTTAAATTAATTACTTCATTATTTGAACTCTTTCAAACTTCCATAAATTTATATTTGAACTTCTTCAAATATTAATTTCTCGGGAAAAATACACTTTTGGTCCCTGAGGTTTGGGTTAAGTGACACTTAGGTCCCTGAGTTTTCAAACTCAACAAAAATACCCCTGAGGTTTAAGATAAGGAGCTTTTTAGTCCCTGCCGTTAATTTTTCTGTTAAATCTTAACAGTTGCTGACGTGGCACTATTATTTTAATAAAAAAAATTATTTTTTTTTTAATTTTTTAAAATAAAAATAATAAAATAATAAAATATTAATATTTTTTTTTATTTTTTTTATTATTTTTCTCACTTTCTCTTTCTTCTTCTTCTCTTTCTCCATATCCTTCATCTTCCTTCTTCTTCTTCCTAACTCCGACGACCGGCCGCCACCGCCCGCTGCCGCCCGCCGCCGCCGGCGACTGTTTTTTTTTTTTTCTTCTTCTTCTTCTTCTCTTCTTCTCTTTTCTTCCCCATTTTTCTTCTTTTCTTTAAAAAAAAAAAAAAAAATTAGGGAGGAGGGGCCTCCCTCCTCCTCCGTTTCCGTATAGTTTCATAATTGTATGAATTTTTTCTGTATAGTTTCATAATTTTATGTCTAATAAATCTTTGAAGTCTCAAAAATTGGGTTAAGAGCTATTATCTATGGAACTAATACAAAATATTGATCATTCTGTAGCAACTATTACATTTCTAATAGACTGCTTTCATTCTAAAACAAAAAATGAAAACTGGGTTTCTGAGGAGAAAAGATGAGCAGAATGGTCAAAACAAGCAATCATGAAGCAAAGCCAACTGAAAAGTGAACACAACTTCAAATTCCCATCTCCTTCCAATTCTGAAAAGAAACTTATTGCAAGAGACTCCCACATGAAATAAACTCACATGGAAAGAAGCAAAAAAGGGTACAACATGTATATCTAGGCAAGAACAAACACAAGAAGGTTGGCAGCAGAGCAGGAACAAGAAAGGGATAAATTCAGCTCCAAAAGGAAAGATTCAAAACAGTCTTGAAGCGGTTGCCAAAGCCAGAGAAGAAGAAGAAGAAGAAGAAGAAGAAGAAGAAGAAGAAGAAGAAGAAGAAGAAGAAGAAGAAGAAGAAGAAGAAGAAGAAGAAGAAGAAGAAGAAGAAGAAGAAGAAGAAGAAGAAGAAGAAGAAGAAGAAGAAGAAGAAGAAGAAGAAGAACAGAGGTTTTGTTTCAAGATGAAACAATTTGAGACACAAACCTACCTGAATCTAAGTGTAATAACAGTAGAAAATGACCACAGAAAGCTCTGAAATAGTGGGCAGATCAAACAAGGTGTGAAAACGATGCCGCCTTCAAAAATTAGGGAAACGGAGGAGGGAGGAGGGACCTCCCTAATTTTTTTTTTTTTTTTTTTTAAAGAAAAGAAGAAAAATGGGGAAGAAAAGAGAAGAAGAGAAGAAGAAGAAGAAAAAAAAAAAAAAAGTCGCCGGCGACCGCCGGCGGCAGCGGGCGGCGGCGGGCGGTGGCGGCCGGTCGTCGGAGTTAGGAAGAAGAAGAAGGAAGATGAAGGATATGGAGAAAGAGAAGAAGAAGAAAGAGAAAGGGAGAAAAATAATAAAAAAATAAAAAAATATTAATATTTTATTATTTTATTATTTTTATTTTAAAAAATTAAAAAAAATAATTTTTTTTATTAAAATAATAGTGCCACGTCAGCAACTGTTAAGATTTAACAGAAAAATTAACGGCAGGGGCTAAAATGCTCCTTATCTCAAACCTCAGGGGTATTTTTGTTGAGTTTGAAAACTCAGGGACCTAAGTGTCACTTAACCCAAACCTCAGGGACCAAAAGTGTATTTTTCCCTAATTTCTCTCATAATAATATATCAATATATATTATATTTGTTTCCCTTAGTAAATTGAACATTTTCAATTTACATTTATTACTTAGTTGCCTCAAATTACTTTATGAGCTACCAGTGGGACCTAATGGACCTGCAGATCAAAAGCTCCAATGATGTGAGATTAATTGGTCAAACTCATTAACCACATTAATCAATATTCGTTAACTGTGTGTTCATTCCACTATAGATTCACAGTTGAACTCTTATCACTGCAGACATATTTTCCGTGTCCACGGATATAGACCAATATCGACTAGTTAGTCCTTCACGAGTGTCCGTAACACCAGCTGGGTCAAATTACCGTTTTACCCCTAGGTTACCTCTATTTCCTTAAGTACCAATTCTCCTCTAATGAACAACTTGTTTGTGGTCCAACCATCAAACAGAAAACCCTCTCGTGCCATTGAGAGGGTAGGGTCCTTTGTTCAAGACTCGGAGTAACCACTTAAGGGAACACTCATTTGCTTCCCTAAAGTCGGGAAGGAGTGAATTCCATCTTGTACGATTATGTTCCCATCTCCCCATTCGGTCTTGTCCCCAAAGTGGTAGGCTTATTGAGTCGGCGTATTGGCCACTCTCACCCATGAAAATCAAAGGACAATCTCTCATGAGCAGGAGTCCATAATCAACTCAGGATTAAGACTAAGTTGTCTAGGTCGTCCTAGTGAAATAGAAAACCAACTAGTTAACGGTGTTATAACCAGTGGTTACTATTTCGCGGTCCGGTCTTATGCAAACTCATTGCATAGGATACCCCTACTCGCATGTCTCCTACACGAACGCGTTGGATCGCAGCGTTTGTATCAAATATAAAGTGGGTCGTATCCATAGTGTCACCAGGATAAGGCACCCAGTCTTATCCTTATACTATAGACCCTTTAGATTGTTTCTTGAACAATGATCCCATATGTCGCTACATATAGTTCAAGACTTATATTACAACCTTAGATGTATAGTTTATTGGATTAGGGTTATTATTAGGCAGAGACAAATATAAAATAACTAATAACAATTAATGGAAAAATATATCAATATTATTTCATTAATATCCGGTCAACAGTTACATTCACTATCTACGAGTTTTAGGGCATAAAACCCAACATAAAGAAATCTGGGTATAAGGCAACTTTGGCTGTGATACAACAATAAACAACACAAAAAAAGAGATAATAAATAGAGAGATACGAAGAAGCACGCGTTGGGGAGCCAAGAAAATTCAAATTAAAGCCTGAAAGAGAGAGAAAGAAGGAGGAACGTATGAAGGACAGAAGAGAGAGAGAGACATTTTTCTCGAGGAAGAACAAAAAGGGAAAAAGAAAAGTGAGAAATTAAGCAAGAGAATAACTTGAATCTTACCGGCGAGGAAGTGACTGACGAAGGCGACAGTTGAGCGACATGAATGGGCGGCGAGATTCGACGGCGACGTAGGCGACCTGAGACGCTAGCTTCGACGGCGGCTGAAAATAGAAGAAGGAAGGGGAGGGGGAACGCAAAACTTAACTTATCTTTATGTTATAACCTTTAGTGGCCCCAAACACATCCTTTAGCAACGTGATAAACATGTTGCTAAAAATATAACTTTTTGTGACGCGAGTTTATGCGTCTCTGAAACTATTAGTGACATCTAATTTTATTTCGTCACTAAAAATATGTAATTGCGACATCTGATTTGCGATGTCACTGTGACTTATTTTTGTTGCGTCACTAAAAACTTGTCACTGAAAACATATTTTCTTGTAGTGAATGTCTGATAATATAGTTGAGTTGTGGTCGTTCTTAGGATTAAGTTAAAGGTGGTGATTGTTTGTTCAATGCATGGTTTGCAGGGTGCTCAGGTAAATGTTGAAGGTAGTGTTGGATTATCTGTTTTAATTGGGTTGTGCTATAACCAATTTTTTGAAATTTCTGAGGAAATGAGTTAGTATTGCTCAGGACGCGCAATAGTTCAAGTTTGGGGGTGTGATAACTTTCCAAAAGGGAGTTATTTATAACTTATTCTATGATGATTTATATGTTAATTGTGTCATATGGGTGTGTTATTAGATGAATATATTATGTTTTAGCCTAATTATAAGAATTGATGCTTTGTAGTTCTTTTGCAGAGAAATAAATGTTGATCAGATTGAGAGAGCAAAGTTCGTTGATCCAGCAAAGCTGTGAGCAAAATTGGCCACGTGAGCTGCACGTGATTCATTAAATGAGGTGGCGTTTCCAGCTTTGGTCTCGAATTTAAGAGGGTTTATTACACCCTTAAGTCTCAAAGCACACGACTTGGCTAGGTGGCCCAAGATGAGTGGGCATGTGGCACACTCGTGGCTGAGGGAGGTTAACCACAAACATGTTCTCACGGTGCTGAAGGAGTGTAGGTCAGGCGGGACGCATGGCGAGATGACACAGCGTGGTAGGAGGCCATGACAAGGTCATGAGAAGCGCACGGAGGCTGGTAAGAGGCTAGCAGCACACCGAGAGTACAACATAGGCAGAAAGCCCATACAACGTGCTAGGAGGTTAGCACGACGCTTAGTGCGTAGATGGCAAGATGCTAGCATGGCATACGAAGCACAGAAGGGGCATGTGGCCCATAAACATGCTAGGAGATTGGCACAGTGTTCAGTGCATGGATGACACGCCCATGGGCGAGCCAAGGTGACCCAACGAGCCCCGGAGACATACAAGCATGGTGGAAGACATGCAGAGTGATGCGGGCACGTACAAAGGAGGCACACTGGAGACATGCACAAGCATGCCCATGCACGCTGGCAGCATGGCCGACAAGCACATGCAGCATGGCCGACACGCACATGCAGGATGAGCGCTGCTGCACGTAGGCAGCAAGCGTGCAGAGAGCACCAGGCACGCGTAGGAAAGGCGAGCGTGCGACAGACGCAGGCAGAGCGCCATTTGGCGAGAAACGCCGTGAGCGCCCAGTTTTGGCACCAAATGGCGAGAAATGGCTGGAGAGTCCGAATTAAGCCCAAATTGGGTTATTTTGGACCCCTTTTGACACAAGGACACGTGGAAGCACATGTGAGAGGATTTATCCATTGGAGGAACATGTGGCAAGCATCTAGAAGGGTATTTTGCATGGAAGACACTTGGTGAACACTTGGCATCATATAGAGATGCAAAAATGCATGCTTGACACTTGACGATCCTAGAAGCAAGATGGAGACTCTTGTGATTTGAATTCAAATAAATGGATTAGCATTAGTTTGGATAAGATTGGACATTTGAAATTCAAATGGTCATCTTTATCCACAACTTCCCTTTAATTGCATTTCTACCCTTCCCTTTGTGTATAAAAAGGGAAGGCTTACAAGAGTTGTGCAAGAGGCCTTTGGTTGGCTTTTTGAAGAGGCCCTTGGTGGGTCTTCTTCATGAGCTTTGGGATGTTCTTTTGAGAGAGTCTTAGAGTGACTTGTGTGAGAAGTCTTCTAGAGAGAATTCAAAGAAGGTTTTGATTATGGATTCCATGTGGGAAGTCCATAAGCCTTGACTCAAAGGTGAGTCTTGGTGGGAGGAAGAATCCTTGGGAGGATTCTTACCTTAACAGTTTTGTAGAGTTTGAGTATGTCGTTATGTTCAAGACATACGCCATTAGGTTGTACATATATTCCTTGTTCATATGTGTAATGAAGAAGGTTGGGAGTGAACTTTCTTGTATATTGCCTTTGCAACTCTACTATATGTCTTATGTGTTCATGATGTGTGTATGGGCGCACGAGAGGGGCATCACACTTGAGTGAGCGAGTGTTGAGATCTTGTGAGCGGCAGGATGAGCGAGCCATAACCAAAGTGGAGAAGAGTGTTTACTTCCGCAACTAACCGAAGGAAAGAACTATCGGGAGTGTGTTAGGCTGAACTAAAGAAGTACCTTAGGCCGCACGAGGGCAAAAATTTCAGGTTCGAGATTTTCCCCCGTGATACTTGGAGAGAGCTCCATGTGTCATGTTTGACCTAATTAGGTTGGACTTCACCCTATAAATGAGAGTAGTCGTCTAAAGTCAATTAATTCCATTCTTGGAGGCCAAATAAAGTTCAAGACCGACTGGAGACCTAAGAAGACCACTCTACAGATTCCCTCAAGGAGGATAGTACTTCCTTGTAGAATTTTTAGTGATGGATGTGCTTAATTAGATTGTAATGTGTGTTATGTTTATTTCCATGAACTAATTTTGGCTTGCCAAGGGAAGTCCATTGGATACAATTTTAGCCCTAAATTCGACTAGCGACCTTTTGTGGGAGTTAAAGCAAAGTGGAGGAGTGGGATTCAAGGTTTAGCTTGTAGAGATCGTGACGGGGACGTGCAGTTTCAGCGACAATAGTGTTTTATCTCTTTTCTTCCCTTTCTTTAGTTGTTTTTAATGATTTTTTTTCTTTCAGATTTAGCTTACATCGTAACGCCATGTATGAGTAGCTAGATTTGTTCTCTCTTAGGGATTGATGTAGCCCTTTGGGCGTTGTTGGATTATTTGATGGATGTCTATTATTTTTAACTCATTTATGCAATTTATGACTTTAACGCTTTTTAATTCACTGACCATGAGTTAATTGATGTCATCTCTAATTCTTGCTCGGGAGAGGGGACTTAGTTTAGATAAATAAATTGCGTAACTATAATAATCCTAAAATCGGGAGATCTAGGACAGTTGTAGAAATCGTTAATAGGATTCACTTTAAACCATGCATGTGAAGGAATCTAGATAGGGATATCGGGTTGATCATATGTGTGAGAATTATTTATGCTTGAGAGAGATAAATATGAGAATAGAAATTCCTAAATTTATGAGTCATTGCATGTCCATACATCCATTAATTAATTCACAACCCCAATAGGTGAAATCAATTCCCTAAGAGTTTCTCATCACTTGAATTCCATAATTTTCAGCTTTTGTGTCTTGATTTCTTCATTATCACTAAGTTTAAATCCTCGTATAAAATTGGACAAGAGTATTCGCGGTAATCAATTTGGTTAGAAACCCAATCTAGAGGATGACACTTGTTAACACGAAAATCACTATATTAAAATTTGACATGTGTGCTTGCGGTAGGAAAAATCCACATCAACCATTTAGGTTGTTACTTGAACACTAATCCCCATATGTCCCCACATACAAGTCCAAGTTTCATTTATACAACTTTGGATCTTAGTTTATTGGATTTAGGGTTAATTAATGCAAAACTCAAATATTCAATAACAAATTACATAATCACTCAAATAACACTTTATTGAGGTTAATTAATTTGTTTCATTTACTATCTACGAGTTTTAGGGCATAAAACCCAACATCATGAACATTGCAAAACATGTTTTTTCTTAAAAATAAAACAAGGGAAGACGAGCATATAATTTTTCTTTTAAGCTCACGCTCAGTTACACATTTTAACACTCATTTTCTTTTCTTTCAATAGACATATTTTCTTTCTTTTCTCCTAGGCAAGATGTGACATCCTAATTTGTAAACATTTGACTCTTTGGCTCATCCCTACACCTATCGAGGTGACAATAAGTATATGGATTCTATAAGGGGCAGTTGCAAGAATAGAAAAAGTAAAAATGGAATTTGCAACCATGTCATTCAGTTTTTTAATGTTGCAAATATAGCAACAAAAAAAAAAGTGAGCTCAACCTAAACATTAAAGGTTAAAAGTAAAAAAAAAAAAAAAAAATCCTAAAAAACACGCTGGAAGTGGGAAGTTTAAAAAGTATATAAATGGTGTTATTGATATACCCTATATCAATTACATCATTCTGTTATTTAGTGTGACTGATATACTAGATATTTGATATATCAATCAACTGATATACTAAATATATAGTAGATTAGATGTATATTTCATGAACATAATATCTTTCATTCATCTTCTCAAAAAAAAAAAAAAAAAAAATATCTTTCATTCATGAAGTATACACATGAGCCTTCATTAGTTTAGATGTCTTTGATATACTTCATTAATAAAGAATTAGTATATTAGCTTTATTTTGGGACAATATGTATGGTGAGAGATTTAAACCTCTAACCTCTTTGTTGGATGTGTTTGTCTTTTGCTAGTTGAGCTGTGTTCATGTTGACAAATATATCATCGATATACTATATATCATTTTAATTATTATACTACTGATACACTAATGATATATTTGAAATTACATTTTTAGTGGGTATTGATATACTACTATTACAACAATGATATATTTAAAATTGCATCTTATTGATATACTCATAACAAATCTTGCATCCAACGATCTTCATAATACAACAACTATTAAAAATATTTATCAACGATTTTTTTTTTCCAAAAAATAACAATTTTATCATTGATGTATTTTACTACTCATAATTGGATATATCAATGTTTATTAATTATTTGAGTAATATAATAAATGAGGTATATCAATTCATAACAAGTATAGAAGACAAACATTATTTACGTTATAAAAGACAAACATTTCATTTAAAATATGTGAATAACACAACACAATTCAATAAAGAAAAAAATGAAACATAACAAATATAAGTAAAGAAAAGTAATATATCAACTATATCATTGGTATACCAACATTCATATATAATCCAATATATATTCAATATATTAGGTATATCAATTTTTTTTTTTTTGACAATATGTGGGGTGGGGAATTCGAACCACATATCTCATAGTCATTAGTACAACTTTGTGCCAGTTGAGCTATGCTCTCGTTGGCTAGGTATATCAAATTTGGTGTATCTGATAATATAGAGTAAATATAAAGCCTATCAAATATACTACTAATATACCATTTGATATACCAACAAGGGTAATACTCGAATAATAAAAAAATCGAAAATCATATTTTAAAATTTTTGCTATATTTGTAAATCTAAAAAAACATAGCTAAATTTGCAAATATCCTAGTGTTTTTTTTTTAGGTTAAATTATCAAAAATACCCCTCGACTTTAGGGTTTGTTTCAATTATACCCCTGGACTTTCAAAAGTTTCAATTATGCCCTTGAAGTTTCAAATTTGTTTCAAAACTACCCTTGAAGGCTTTTTTTTGTTAAATTCATGGATGTAAAATGACGTGTTTGCATATATATTGTTGCTTATGTGAATAGATTTGAACACATACGTGGAAAAAACGATAAAAACACATGCAAACGCATCAATTTTTGTCGATAAATTTAACGGAAAATGTCTCTAAGGGTAGTTTTGAAACAAATTTGAAACTTCAAGGGCATAATTGAAACTTTTGAAAGTCCAGGGGTATAATTGAAACAAACCCTAAAGTCGAGGGGTATTTTTGATAATTTAACCTTTTTTTTACCCATTGCAATTTCCCTTTGTTTTGTTTGAGAAATTTATATGGTTTATGAAACATTGTTTTAGATCAAAGCAAGAGCATGATTTCAGAATGAGCTAATTTAAAAAAAAAAAAAAAAAAGTGAATGGAGATATATGTATTAAAAAAAAAAAAAAAAACCACCACATAAAAAAGGGAAAAAAATGAAATGAAAAATCACAACGATTGCAGTACTGGACCAACCACCGTGAGTGAAATCATCGTTAATTCAACTTGCGTGCGTTGATTTGATTTTGCGGGAAGAAAAAACTAAAAACAAAAATCGGCGCGTTTTATTCACGACTCTTTTTGTTAGGGACACGTTGATAGATCATAACAGAAGCAGCACCCTCCAAATTTCAGTTCCTCGCCATTGGGTTATGACGCTAGTGGCTCTCTTTGCTTCTGCCACCAAGTTAGCCGGCGTTTTGGTTACTCTCACCGTCGCCGCCAATGCCTTCTCCTTTGCTCGCTTCCGCAGAAAGAATCTCCGCCCATTCCGTTCCCCCATCGACGACTCTTCCGATGTTCTCGCTGACTTCACTCTCATCGGTATCTCTCTTCTCTTCAATTCCTTTCCACTTCTTTTGATTCTCCATTCAACTGCCCTAGAATTTTATAAATTACTATGCCTTGTGCCTCGAATGCTGAGAGAACCTTCGTTTCATGGTCGCTTTCTTGTTTTATGGTGTTGTTTTCATTTTTTTAGTTGGAAAATATCAGCTGATTAGTTAGTTATTAGTTCTACCCCGAAGCATGCTCCTGCAACTCTCGCTTGCTGTTTGTAGGGTTGAGATTAACTATTTAGTTGCAGTTGGTCCGTCTGAATACTCATGGAGCTTCTGTTCTTTTGCAAATTTGATTTACTGTTCTGTCTGTTTGTTCTTCTCTATAGAGGGCGAACGTGAGTTTTTCTTCGGCCTGGCGACGGCCCCTGCCCATGTTGAAGATCGCCTCAACGATGCTTGGCTTCAGTTCGCTGAAGAACACCCCTGTAATAGTGATACTGAAACATCGGAATTACCACAGGGCACGCAGCCAGCAGTTGCCCTGATGGGATCTGCTGCTGGCGATGGTGGGTCTCAGCCGGCTTCATATTTTCAAAAGGAAACTGATAAAGGAAAGCCTCTTAAGATAGCTATGGAAGCCATGATTAGAGGATTTAAGAAGTATGTGGGAGAAGAAGAAGAGGTTGTACCAAGTGATGAATGCCATCATAACGTAGCTGCATGGCACAATGTCCCTCACCCGTAAGCGCAAATCCTTTAGCCTGATGTCTCGACGCTTAAAAACTAATGTCATGATTAAGCATTATTTATGGCTTTCAGAGTAATAAATGAGTTATTTGGGCTTATTTCAGAGAAGAGAGACTTAGGTTTTGGTCTGATCCTGATACAGAGCTGCAACTGGCTAAAAATACTGGGAGCAGTGTGTTTCGGATGGGAATAGATTGGTCCAGAATCATGACCCAGGAACCAGTTAATGGGCTTAAAGCTACTGTGAGTCCAATTTTATTTGTTACCCTAGCTACACTTTTGATTTTCCCTCATCCCTTTTATTGAGTCTAGACCGCGATATACACAAATGCTCTTCCGGACTTCTGCTCACATGCATTTATTATTACTTGGGGACAATACAATTAGTCTGACGCTGAATAGTTGTGAGGCACATTAAATGATTTCTGCTCTTTTTTCATGAATGATTTATTTACCAAAGAAAATATTTGGACAAGTTTTTAATTGATGTAACGTAGTCTGAGTCAGTTGCATGATGTTACCTTTCAGGTTAATTATGCAGCATTGGAGCGGTATAAGTGGATCATCAACAGGGTTCGTTCTTATGGCATGAAAGTGATGCTTACACTGTTTCATCATTCCCTACCTCCATGGGCTGGGGATTATGGAGGGTGGAAGTTGGAAAAAACCGTTGATTATTTCTTGGAATTCACTAGGTTTGTAATCGTGTTCCTTTTGGTGGTGCTTTCACCTGCCTTCTCTATTGTTTAGTGCTTGTAAGTGTTGTATGCACAATGTACCATGTAGATGTATATATGCTATATGTAGGACTAGAAATAAAAACTATTCAACTATATATTTAGTTTAGGTTTTATTTGAGTTCCACCATATGATATGGTAGTTTATTGCTTGTTTGGGTTTGGCACTCTTTTACTTTTTTTTTTTTTTTCCTTTTAGTATCTCCTTTTTATGTGGGGGAGAGTTTTCTTGAGATTTTTGTTGCATGAAATGGATGGGGTTCAATCCTAGTAGTCATTTTAAATGGTACATGCATCAAACCAATATGAAGGATCATGAATTCAAGATGATTGAAAGATTTGGAGAAGGGGACATTGAAAAGTTTTAGGTCGTGAATTTGAGAAAATTAGTTTACTTTTTCTGATACATGATAAGCCTGTTTTAGTTGCATATTCAATGGTGGTGAATTTACGATGGTATTGAAACTCTGTCATCAAGGCAAACAAATGTCTGTCCTTGCCATGCAGTTTGTTGTAGCATTTGCGAATGGATGGTGATTTCTACTAAATTCTATCTTTAAGGCACAATTATGTTTCTGATCGTGTTTGACCCCAGGGCATTGATGTGTGGTAGCTACTTGAAAAGCTTTGATGACTTTTAGCTAATAGAAAAGTTACAAGAAGCCTTGTAGCGAGTAGAAAAGTTGCTACTGAATATATCATTCTTTTGTAATTTAAAATACTACACAAACTTTTAGGCTTTTTTCTTCATTTCTAACCAAATGGTCTGATAGTATAGAACTGTATGATTCTCATTGATCTATTTCTATGATTTTTCTTTTGGAGACATGTAGAGAACACATTCGAGGTTACTTTAGTTGGCACCTTTTGAGAGATGTGAATGTAACAGAATGCAGGCTCATGGAGTGAAGTTTAGATTTTTAATGTTGTAGCTATTTGATGATGCTACTTATGTAGTTTATCTATCTCCGGTGGGTTCTTTTGTTTTGCTATTGGGAATAATACTATTGCTTCCCATTTTGCAGGCTAGTAGTTGACAACACATTGGATATGGTAGATTATTGGGTGACATTTAATGAGCCTCATGTCTTCTGTATGCTTACTTACTGTGCTGGTGCTTGGCCTGGAGGTCATCCTGATATGCTTGAGGTTGCCACCTCTGCGCTGCCTACTGGTGTTTTTCAACAGGCAATGCATTGGATAGCCATTGCACACATGAAGGCCTATGACTATATTCATGAAAAAAGGTCTTGTTCACTCTTAAAAACTATAGAAAATGTGTGTAGAAATATTTTGAACACTGCTGCATTCTCTAAATAGCACCAGAAACGCATGCTCGCATATGCACATACTATTACTTTTACCTATATTTCACTTTTAAAAAGTCCAGTTTCCATAATTCGTTGCAATAGCAATTCAGTTGGAAGAACCTCATTTTATGTTCAGTATGTAGCCTGTGGAACGGTAAGACTACCATCCTGTTTTGTCTACTTATCATCAATTCGCAATTGCTTCCCACATCTATTTTTCTTTTTATTAATAAAAACACGAATACATTTTAAAAAAAGGCAATCTGTGGTCTCGATGAGGAGGGACAAACAGTCCTACCTAACCACGGAACTGGAGATTAGAAAAGAGCTTTCTAATTGCTTTAATCAATGGGAAAGGATAGTAAAAATTTGTTGGCCATAGATAACCGATTGGAGACAATTCTCTTTTCTTGAAGTTCAATTTTTACTTTTTGCAGTAACTCGTCAAGTTCCATTGTTGGAGTTGCACACCATGTCTCTTTTATGCGGCCGTATGGTCTTTTTGATGTTGCTGCTGTTACGCTAGCAAACTCCTTGACACTTTTCCCATATGTGGATAGCATTTCAGACAAACTTGACTTTATAGGCATAAACTATTACGGGCAGGTTTTTCTCTCTTTCTCTCTCTCATTCTTCTCATATCAAGTTCACTTGTAGGGTTAAGAGTAATGCTTTTGTACTCATCCCTGTATGTCTTGAGATTACTCTTCCATGAATCAGGAAGTGGTATCTGGGACTGGACTTAAACTCGTAGATTCAGACGAGTATAGTGAATCTGGACGTGGGGTGTATCCTGATGGGTTGTATCGCATGTTGCTTCAGTACCATGAAAGGTACAAACATTTAAATATTCCATTTATAATTACTGAAAATGGGATATCTGATGAAACAGATTTGATCCGTCGGCCATATTTGATTGAACATTTGCTTGCTGTATATGCTGCCATGATCAAGGTGTTGTCTCTGGGTTCTGCTTTCTTGTTACATAATTAGTTTTTATTTCAATATATATATATGATTGGATGACAGGCTTGCCTATTACCTTCATAGGGTGTTCCTGTACTTGGTTATTTGTTTTGGACTATTTCTGATAACTGGGAGTGGGCTGATGGTTATGGTCCTAAATTTGGACTTGTAGCAGTTGATCGTGCCAATGGTCTTTCCCGAATACCACGTCAATCATACCATCTATTTTCTAAAGTAGATAATTTTCCTCCTTTTCCCAATAGAAATCTACCTCTCTCGTAATAATTGTTTTCTAACGTTTGGAACACTTTGTGGTTATCATAAACAGATAGTAACCTCTGGTAAAATTACTCGTGAAGATCGTATACAAGCATGGAATGATCTGCACATAGCTGCTAAGCAGAAGAAATGCCGGCCATTTTATCGGGCTGTTAATAAACATGGTTTGATGTATGCAGGTGAGTTTTGGAGTTGCAGTTTGATAAAATAGAAAGTACCAATTTATCATTGTGATTCTTACTATTTTTGGTACAGGAGGACTCGATGAGCCTCTTCAGCGGCCTTATGCCAAAAGAGACTGGCGGTTTGGTCACTATGAGATGGAAGGCCTGCAGGACCCATTAAGTCGATCATACAGATCCTTTCTCCGGCCTTTTTCTGTTTTGAAGAAAAAGAAAAAGAAAACTGCCAAGGATAAAACAAGGTTAATTCTTAGACCTCTTGATCTCTAAACTTCGATTTATTGAAAGAAAAGGTGATGCATGTACTCAGCTCGTTCTAGAGGGATTCCACTAGCGGAAGACACTTGGTTTCAACAAATTCAACTGTCTTTTCGTTGCTTTGGTATTATCTCATTATTACTCCAAGTCTGTAAAACAAAACTTGAATAATGTGAACTAGTTTTCCAATAGTACACTTTTTTTTTTTTTTTTTTTGACAATATGGGGGTGGGGATTCGAACCAGAGACCTCGTGGTTATCAGTACATCTTTAGCTGAACTATGCTCTTGTTGGCTCCAATAGTACACTTGCTTAATAATATATGGATTCCTGTAATTAATTATGAGTGGTTTTATTTATAATAATATATAGATCCTATTCTTTAATTATTTATGAGTGATTTATTTATTTAAATGTGGTTAAAGCAGAGAATAAATTCTCTTTGTGACTTTTTTCTTTTAGTTCAAGAACTCTATGTGACTTGTGATCTAGTTTTGACTTTTATGTTTCAAATATTGGGGTTTTTTAAGAAAAAAAAGAAAAAGAAAAAAGCAACCAAACATTAAAGTTTCATATTTATCTTGTTGTAGATTGTATTTTGGTAGCGATTAGTCCAAATTTTGCACCTATTGATGGAGTCATGGAGTTGTATGAACTATTAGTACTAGTTAAAAAAAAAACACGTGCATTTGGGCATGAAAGCTCACTGCTTTAATTAGAAGTTAAAAAAAAAAAAAAACAAGAAAGATAGTGTAAAAAATCTATATGGCATATATATCTTGTTGTAAGTTAATTTAGAATGAATATGAAATATATTGTTTGTAGTTTAAAATATTTAAAACATAAGTTAGAGCTAGCTTTCTCTCTCTCTCTCTAAAATGTAACTGAAAATGAACCGTCCAAAGAAGGTGAACATCGACTGGAAGGTGTTTCACCTTCAAAAGAATGAGACCGGGAGGAAAGTGGTGTTGGAGGAAAGGAAGGGAGCGAGAGTGAGGCGAATGGATCTGGATCTGGGAACGTTCGCGTGGGTTAGGGACTGCCTTATGGCCATATCGAAGGCAAAAAACCCGTCGGGATTTTGGAGAAGAAGAAGACTAGATGCTGCAGTTATTTTCTTTCAGGTGCTGAGGAATTCGAAAGGAAGATATGGCCTGGTATCCATGGAACCCTTTCGCGGGCGGAAAACCTCGATCTTTATTCCAGAAGGATCCAACTCGAAGGGATGAGGAGATTTGGAAGCGTCGATGACGGGGCTTCTTCCTCCCGTGAAGCCGGCGAACCAGAAAGGAAATCAAGAAAGAAGGATCATGAGCAACATAGGTAGCAAGATCAACACCTTAAAATCGTTTGCAGAGGCAGTGAAGGAGGGCCCGAGTCGGATACTTGAAGAGGATTTGAAACATTCAGAAGACGTCGACTTTGCCTTCGATTGCACGGAAGCGGTGATTGTAGAGAGAACCTCCATTAACTCGAGTTGGGGAGATATCAAGGAAGCGTGCTTGAGGTTAGTTAACATTGGCCTATCTCTAAAACCTTTTTGTGCTAACATGGCAGTGGGTCTCTGTGGAAGCGATAAGGAAGCTAAAGATTTGACTCGGATGGGCTCTGTTGCGAAACCTGACTTTTTCTCAGTCCACGAGTGGGATTTTAAGGTGATAGCTGAAAGAAAATGCCAGAATTTCAACGGTGGATGGATTACGGCCCTGGATGTCCCACCATTTTTGAGAACCACGCAGATGATTTCCAATCTTGCAGGCATGTGCAGGGGATTGGAGGAAGAAGAAGAGATTTTCGGTGAGAATTGTTGGACCGATGAAATATGCTTCAAAGTCAAGAGGAACGATAGCGGTTTCATCCCCACGTCATGCTACGTTAATCACGGGAAGACGTACTTTCCGGTGAGGTTCGTGATCGAAAAAGGGACGGGTTTCGAGCAGGCCGGCGGGGGTTTGGCAAGTCCAAGGCAGTCCGGCAAAGCCGTACCGCAGACGGCAGTTGCAGCTGATTTGACAGAGCAGAGGATCCCTTCTCCGAGAAGTCACGTGAAATCTGGAGAAGGGAGAGTTGGGCCTGGGCCTGAGTCCAAAAATGGGCTACGGGCTGAAACTCCTATTTTTAACTTAGAAGACAATGGTACGATTAATTTTGAAGCCCAGAGTGTGGTTTGTAACAAGATGAATAAGGAGGAAGATGGGCCGGTGGAGATAAAAGATGGGCAGGGGCCTGACCTTTTCCAGAAGATAGGCTCTTCGACAGATTCTCTTGGGCTAAACAGGTATGACTTAGAATGGGATGGTGTTATTAACCAAGCGGAGGATTTCATCATGGAGGAAGAGGCGACATCTGATCCATCAGTGGTGAGTTATTCAGAGGACGAGTCCTTCTTATCGACTCCGGCAGCCAAGGAAATAGAATCCATCAACCTGAATGCGATGTTTTCAGAGGAGAAATCGTCGTCTCAACCTGCCAGCCCGTTACAGAAGGAAGACAATCAGATTATGCCTACTGAAGATTTGCAGAGGGATTCTTTGGCTTTGATGGTAGGGGTGTCACAAGATGTCTCGACTTCAGGGGATCCGACTCAACCGCTGATCAAGGTAAATTCTGACGGGATCCCCATCCAGGTACACTCTCCTTCTTTGGATCCTTCACCTTCTAATTCGATTGAGAGGGGAGGGTGGATGTGGGCAGGGGGGTTGTCCTATCCATACCCTTATTCTGTAGCCTTGCCTGTGGGAGAGGGAAGGGGAGAGTTCTTGGGCTTCAATCATAATCTCGAGCACCCTGTTTTCTTGAATACTTTCCAACCTTCTGGAAGTGCCTTTTCCTACCCGTCTACTTATTCCGTAGGTGAGAGAATGCCGTCATTTGCTTCCTTTGCTGGCGTCCCGGGTAGTGGATTTGGGGGAGGTGCTCAACCCTTTCCAAATGGGCTTGTGAACAATATTCCTTTACCTATTTATAGCCCCTCGGACCTTGAAGGAGTCCCTATTAAACAAGGAAATCACGGTTTTTGGCAACCGGGGTGGGTTGCATTAGCGTCAATTGGGATAAGAGAAGTCTCGGCGGATCAAACCCCCACTAATCACCTGATTGATGATAAAGATGGTAAAACCCCTAACAATAAGACATGAGACTCTAAGAAAGTTGATAGGGAATTAAGAAGACTGGCGTCATCTGTGAACTATGACAGGAGAAAGACCTCTAAGGAGGTCGGGGAAGCGTCAGGTTCCAAATGAAAATGATATCTTGGAATGTGAGAGGCTTGGGGGGGGGGAGAGAGAAGCGCAGGGTGGTTAAAGAGGTTATCTCTCAGGAATCCCCAGACATTGTGATTTTGCTGGAAACCAAGAGGTATAAATATAACCGTGAGTTCGTTCGTAGCATCTGGGGAAATAGAAAAGTGGAGTGGACCGGCATTGAGTCGGTGGGAGCCTCAGGAGGGGTGCTCATTATGTGGAACAGTATTTCTGTGAACTGTCTGGAGGTGCAAAAAGGTGTGTATACTGTGTCTATTAACATTACCTGGAAGGGCAAGAACTTAGGGTGGGTCACCGGTACCTATGGCCCTCCAAGGCCCAAAGGTAGACAGGAGTTTTGGAATGAGCTCGGCGATATTTCTGGGTTATGTGGGAACAACTGGTGCATTTTGGGGGATTTTAATGTCACCCGTTCCCCTTTGGAGAAGGCTTCGGGAGGGAGGGTGTCTAAATCGATGAAGTTGTTCAACGAGTGGATTGAAGACTGCAGTCTGTATGATCCCCCCTTATTTAATGGGAAGTTTACCTGGGCTAACAATAGAGCACGCAGTAGAATTGACAGAATCTTGTGTGCTCAGGGCTGGATGGATACCTTCAAGTGTGTCAAGCAATCCTTAGGTCCCAGAGTCACCTCTGATCACTGGCCTTTAATTTTTGTTTCGGGTCCTCAGAAGTGGGGACCTTGCCCCTTTCGCTTTGAGAACATGTGGTTGGATCACCCTTCCTTCAAATCTTCCTTCTACTCCTGGTGGGATGTTGAGGTTTCAGGGAAGTGGGAAGACTACAGATTTATGAATAAACTTAGATCTCTCAAAAGTAACCTTAAATTGTGGAATCAAGAAGTTTTTGGGGATACGAGGATTAAGAAGCAGGAGGTGATGAACAAGATTAAAAAGATTGATGCTCTGGAGGAGGATGGGCTTATTGATGAGACTTTGAAGGGTGAGCGCTTGTCTCTCAAATGTGAGTTTGCTAAATTGGTTGAGAAGGAGACTATTAGTTGGAGACAAAAGGCTAAGGTTAAATGGGCTAAGGATGGAGACTGCAATTCAGCTTTTTTCCACAGGATGGCTAGTGGTAGAAGAAGCAAGAACACGATAGGCCCTCTTGAGAATAACAGGGGGGTGACGCTCCATGAGGAGGAAGATATTGAGAGGGAGATCATTTCTTTCTTTTCAAACCTTTATGGGCCTCAGGTGCCCCCCAAGCCCTTTGTCGAAGGAATCGCCTGGAACCCTATATCTGAGAGGGAGAAAAATGATCTGGATGCCCCCTTCTCTTTGGAGGAAATTAGGAAGGCGGTTTTTGATTGCGATAGAGATAAAGCCCCAGGCCCGGATGGCTTTTCTATGGCCTTTTTTCAGGATAACTGGAACGGAATCAAGGGGGATCTGGAGCGTGTGTTTAAAGAATTTTTTGAGCGTGGCATTTTAGATAGTTCGTTAAATGAGACCTTCGTGTGCCTTATCCCCAAGAAAGATAAAGCTAACAAGGTGAAAGAATTCAGACCTATAAGTCTGATCACAAGTGTGTATAAGATTATTGCCAAGGTGCTTACGAAGAGACTGAAAAAAGTTATCCCATCAACTATCACTGAGGCTCAGGGGGCTTTTCTTGAAGGCCGACAAATCTTGGATCAAGTCCTTATTGCGAATGAGGCTATCGAGGACTATCGTGGGAGTGGCCGTGAAGGAGTGATCTTTAAGATTGACTTTGAGAAGGCCTATGATCAGGTGGACTGGAATTTCTTGGACAAAATTTTGGCTAAGAAAGGGTTTGGGTACAAGTGGACATCCTGGATTTGGAGTTGTACGAGATCAGTTACGTATTCGATTCTCATCAACGGGAGACCAAGGGGCAGAATTCGAGCTACCCGGGGCCTTCGTCAAGGGGACCCCCTATCCCCGTTTCTCTTTCTCATGGTTGTGGATGCCCTTAGTAGAATCATTTATAGGGGAGTGGAGGGCAAAATTCTTGAAGGTTTCGAGATCGGTCAGAACAAGGTTCCCTTATCCCACCTTCAGTTCGCGGATGATACGATCTTCTTCTGTTCCGGAAAAGAGGAGTCCTTCTTACTTTTGAACCACATCCTGGCCTTCTTTGAGTCTATGTCTGGCCTGAAAATTAATAGGGGTAAATGCCAGATTTTGAGCCTGAATTGTGAGGTTAGCAAGGTGAGGAGATGGGCTGAGATTGTTGGTTGTGACATGAGTTCGCTCCCTTCTTCTTACTTAGGTTTGTCGTTGGGGCACAACCCGAGATCTACGCTGTTCTGGGACCCTGTGGTGGATAAGGTGAGGAAAAGACTTGCAAATTGGAAAAAGAGCTTTTTCTCCAAAGGAGGGAGGTTGACCCTCATCCGATCTGTGTTAAGTGGGATTCCTATCTATTATTTCTCCCTCTTTAGAGCCCCAGGCTCGGTGTGTAAGACTCTCGAGAAGCTTATGAGGGACTTTCTGTGGGAAGGTGTGGATGAAGGAAAATCTATGCATCTCGTGAGATGGGAGTTAATGGGGAAGTCTTTAAGTCAGGGGGGCTTGAGGTGGGTAATTTGAGAAGTCGTAACAAAGCTTTACTGGCAAAATGGCTTTGGCGCTTTTACTCTGAATCCAACACCCTGTGGCATCGGATTATTGTTAGCAAATACGACCCTCATCCTTATGAATGGGTGACGGGGGGATCAAAGGCACTTCTAGAAATCCGTGGAAAGAAATCTCTCATGAGCTCCCTCTTCTGACTTCTTTCATTCGTTGTTCTGTGGGGAATGGGGAGGATACATATTTTTGGGAGGACAGGTGGGTGGGGGAGAGACCCCTTTGCGCTACGTTCCCTCGGCTTTATCATTTATCTTCCATGAAAAATCGTTCTGTGGTCGAGGTTTTGATCCCTTCAGGGTGCTCTCTTTCCTACTCTTTTGGCTTCGCGCGGTCTTTAACCGATAGAGATACCACTGACCTTCTATCTCTTCTATCCTTGATTGAGGAGACCACCTTCAGTACTTCGAGGAGGGATTTTCGCTTGTGGAACCCCAACCCCTCCATGGGCTTCTCTTGTCGGTCCTTCTTCCATTGTTTGCTAAACCCTTCTCCCACCGTGTCGTCCATTTTTTCCATGTTATGGAAGGTGAAGGTCCCAAAAAAGGTACAGTTTTTCATCTGGCAGGTCATCCATGGAAGAGTCAATACTCTTGATCGGCTCTCCAGAAAGATCCCTTGCTTGATCGGACCTTTTTGTTGCATTACCTTTCGGATGGCTGAGGAAGACCTCGACCATATTCTGTGGAGGTGCAGTTTTGCTAGGGCTGTGTGGGACATGTTCTTTGTCTCGTTTGGTTTGCAGTTTGCTAGGCACAGGGGCCTTAGAGAGATGATCGAGGAGTTCCTCCCCCATCCCCCTTTTCGTGAGCAGGGGAGATTCTTGTGGCAAGCGGGGATTTGCGCTATTATTTGGGGGCTTTGGGGCGAGAGAAATAATAGGACGTTTAGAGGGTTTGAGAGGGACTCGTTTGAGGTTTGGTCCCTAGTGAGATATAATGTTTCTCTTTGGGCGTCTGTGACGCGTTTGTTTTGTAATTATCCTATAGGTCTTATTATTTTGGATTGGAGCCCCTTTTTATAACGGGGTTCCCTCTTTTTGTGGGCTGGTTGTTTTTTTGTCGCCCTTGTATTCTTTCATTTTTCTCAATGAAAGCAAGGTTATTCATAAAAAAAAAAAATATTTAAAACATGATTTTAGAAGGTTAAATTTAAAATTTGAATGAAAATATCTTTTTTTGAGTTTAAATAGTAAATATCAGACATGAAATGAAAAAGTAATAAAAATGATAAAAAATAATAAAGAATACAATAACAATTAAAATTAAAAAATATATATAATATAATCGAAATTGATAAAAAATAGAGTATTATAATAAGAAAGTTTATCATCTTACAGGTAACTCTTTGGTGTTCTTTGCAAAGATTTATTTTCGGAGAGAAAGAGACAAAAAAGTATTTAATGAATTGGAACTTGATCGTAGGAGAGTGCCTATATATACATGTTAAGCACATCTTCACCATTGGTTCAAGATGTTCCACATCTACGGTTTGGATTGCACTATGTGAATGGATGCGTTGATTCAATATATTACCAACATCCAATTGAACAATTGTGTCTAGCTAGCGCAAACTGCCACTATTTGACCCTTCTCTCAAAGGTCCACAACTCAACTTGAAGAGTAGTGTCATATCAACAGAGATTGAAGGAGACAATAGGAATTTATTAAAATTGTAAGGACAAAAGAGGAAAGTAAAAATTCTCCACAATAGCCTCGTGAAATTAAAAAGTATTGAAATAGATAAAATGATAAAAACAAACACATGGATGATATAGATAAAATGATAAAAAAAACACATGGATGATTAAAATAAAATTCCATATAATGTGAGTAAAACAAAAGTTGTAAATTGAAAATGATAAAAAAAATGACATGATAAAATAGTTAATTTACCTCATGATAATTATTTAGCATCCTTCGGATAGATTGATTTCTTGATAAAAGAAGAAGAAAAAAAGAAGTATTTAACAAACTGGACCTTGATTATGGAAGAATCTCTTTATAAACAACATTTTAGGCACATATATCCATTGTTATATCATGATGTTTTACACCTACGATTTGGATCACATCCATACACAAATAGATGCATCAATTCAATGTGTAATTGAAGGAATGAAAATCCTTTGAGCGAAAGCGTGTATCAGATCGAAACATTGTTAATTGAGCTAAGACGAAATACTAATACATTGGCCTTAAAATGCAGAATGATTTGTACAGAAATTCTAAGTTAAACATGCTGTAAAATCTACTCTAAACTACTTTAGAGATTTGAGACTTACTTGTTGAAGACCATTCTTCACAGCAAGTCCTCTCTTGAAGAAAATCACATACAGATGGAGAATCCAATTGGGCACCACAAAATCACATACAGATGGAGAATCCAATTGGGCACCACCACCAGTGAACACCCACTAATCTCTGTGATATATTTAAACACCCAAACCAACAATCAACAGAACAATTCCAACAATAACAATGACAATACTCAGAATAATATGCAATCAGATCATCACTGCTTAAGCCAAACAGCTACCCATAACCACAAACTCAAACACAAACAACAACAAGCTCCCAAATCGCAAAAAAACAGTAAGGTGAAGAGATAGGGAAAGAAGAATGCACACAATTTTTATAGTGGTTCATTCCATAACAGGAACTACATCCACCCATAGGCCATTTCACTAGATTATCACCAAGGTTACAAAATACATCAGAGATAATACTCTTTCAAGGATCAATACAAACTCTTAATAAGAATGATCTCACCCGGATCAAATCAGTCTGCATATACAACCTTGAAATCAAGCAGAGAAGAAGAAATCGAAGACTCTCACAGCATCACCCAGTGCATCAGCTTCATTTCTTTTCTTCTCTCAACAATCTCAGCCTCTCAGCTTTCTCTCGATTGTTCTCACACTGTTATTCCATTGCTAGGGATGGAATATATCGACCTCTGAATACTGAATGGAGCCCACACCATCTTCCAGAAGGAGCCTTGTCTGAATAACGGATTTCGCCTGGCAATAACCAACTTGTACCACCATGTGTGAAATTCCCTTCTTCTTAATTTTACCCATCTTCCTTTAAATTAATCGATAAAAGAAAAAGAGGGTTTAAGACTTCAGCTGAATCAACATACCTAGCTGAGTCATGTTTACAAGGCTGACATGGAAAAATAATACAGATGGCTCTTAATCATTTGGCAAAGAATAGCAAAGATTTTAACAATTCTCCACCTTGCTATTTATAGCCAAATACCTGTAGCCTTTTTACTTCAACATAATCTAACATGAAATGGCCCGTATTGCAGTAGCAAATTTAAACAGCACATACCTTGAGAGCTTTTATGCAGCTCTCAAGCTTAGCAAGAAGAAGTGTCTTTGTTAAACCATCAGCAGGATTCTCATTCGAAGGAATTTTCTTCAACTTGATCTTTCCTTCAAGGATGATGTCTCTGATGAAGTGGAACCTCACGTCAATATGCTTTGTCCTCTCGTGGAAGGTTTGGTTCTTTGACAAGTATACTGCACTTTGACTGTCACAGTTCACTTCATGCTCTTCTTTAAGGTCTTCACCAAACTCTTCAACTAATTCTCTCAGCCACAAGTCTTCTTTAAACGCCTCAGTGACTTCCATATACTCTGCTTCTGTGGTTGACAAAGCTACAACCGTCTGAAGACATGATCTCCAACTTACTGTGTTCCCAAGTAAGGTGTAAACCATCCCAGTTAGAGATCTCCTCCTGTCACGATAAGTTGCATAATCTACATCAACAAAACCCGTTAGTTTAGCATACTTTAAAGGTTCATTTGTATACAATAAACCATAAGATTTTGTTCCCTTCACGTATCTCAGCAACCATTTAACTGCAGACCAATGTTCTTTCCCTGGATTGGCCATATATCTGCTCACAACACTAAGTCCATGATCTAAATTAGGTCTGGTGCACACCATAAGGTACATCAAGCTGCCAACTGCATTGGCATAAGGAATAGTTTCCATGGCTTTCTTTTCTTCGGGTGTTACAGGACATTGTTGCATTAAGAGGTTAAAATGGTTGGCTAAGGGAGCAGTAACTGGTTTGCTGTCTTGCATACTAAATCTGGAAAGCATTTTCAAAGCATATTTTTCAAAGCATTTTCAAAGGCACATTTGAGATCTTCCTTTAGTTTATCAATTTCATTTTTGTCTTGGCTTGCCAACAACATGACATCAACATATAAAAGGAGATAAATGGATGGTTTGTGTTTAACATGCTTAAAGTAAACACAATGATCCATTTCACTCCTAATAAACCCACAAGAAATCATAAAAGCATCAAACTTCAAGTACCATTGCCTAGGTGCTTGTTTCAAGCCATACAATGATTTCTTTAGCAACCAAACTTTGTTTTCAGTTCCTTTGACAACATAACCTAGTGGCTGCTGCATATAAATTGTTTATGAAATTTCTCCATGTAGGAATGTTGTTTTTACATCCATTTGGTCTAATTCCATATCATGAGCAATGACTAAAGACAATAACACTCTAATGGATGAATGTCTAACAACAGGTGAAAAGATCTCATCATAATCAACTCCCTCTTTTTGTGTATACCCTTTTGCTACTAATCTTGCCTTAAAACGAACCGACTCGTTTTGATCTACACTTTGTTTTAGCTTGAAGATCCATTTACATCCAACAAGCTTTTGGTTTGATGGCCTCTCCACCAAATCCCAAGTGTGATTTTTAATCAATGATTCCATTTCTTCATCCATGGCACAAAGCCATTTTTCACTGTCTTTACTTTCTACAGCTTCAGAGTACGTAAGAGGTTCTGTATCTACATGTTCAGATTCAACATTCAGGGCATAGTGAACTAAGTCAGCTCTAGCATATCTAGAGGGTGGTCTTTTTTCTCTTCTTTGTTTATCACGTGCAAGGTTATAATTTTGTAAATCAACAGCTTCTGGAATGGTGGTTTCAGGCTGTGTTTCAGTAGGGATTTCACTCACGGTTTGCTCTTGTTCACAACATGGGATGTAACTTCACCTTCCAGTTGCATCTCTACTGTGATATTATCAACATTAGGTGAGTTCTCTTCTATTACTTCTTATTTATAAGCAATAGTTGACTCATTGATAACTGTCCGAAAGGTAGTTATTTAGGCCTTAATTCTATAGGGATTTGTGTGTCTTTTGTGCTTAATAGGGTTGGTTTTAGATATATATTATATGTTTTAACCCATTTGGAAGAATGGAGGCTTTGAAAGTTATTTTGTGCAGAAAATACTGTTGAGCGACGTAAGGGAGCAAATTCTGTGCTGCAGCAAAACTGGGAGCAAAACTGCCACATCACAGCTCGTTAGCCAAGTTGACAAACCTACTTCTATTGAGTTATTTTCGGGATAAAGGAGCGAGGAGAGCCTGCCATGTGTCCAATTTAACCTAATTCTCATCTTATAAAAGGAGGAGCCGTCAAAGATAAAGGCATTCACGATTTGGAGACCGAATCAATCGGCCGGAGGCCGAATTGACGGCGGAATGGAGATCTAAGAAAACCATTTGCGATTCCACTCAAGGAGACGAAGTTCTTCCATGTTCTTGGTGGTTTGGAGCAGCCGTTTCATCCCCATTTGCTGAAAAGGATTAGTACTTCTTGTTTATTTCGCTTTATGGATGTGCTTATCGAGATTGTAACGTATTTTATGTCTTCAATCATGAACTAATGGTTTGTAGGCATAGGTTAGGAATTATGTGATTGTTATATTTATAAATCTGGAAATTCTATTTGATCATGATCATCTTGAATTATTGTTGATCTTTATTTTTATTATGTGCCCGCCTAGCTAGCCGGTATGTATAGCTTCTCCTAGTTTCAGGGATGATTTAGGAGTTGTGTGACGATAATTCACGCTAGATCATTGTGTATTGGTGAACGCCAGTGACTGAGTTAGGGATAGCCAGTTGCCTAGTGCTTGATCGGTAGAGCTTCATTGGTTTTGAAACATATTCCAAAAAATCCGGAGTTTCGGGAGGATCCCGCTAATAATACTGCAGGAGATTGACAGATCAAAAGAATTGCTAGAGCATCTTTATAACAATTACAGAAGTCTTAATCTGTGTCTGTTTCCATTCTGTTTTCTCTAGTCGTAATCACTTACTGCTTCCGCATATCTTTTGTTTCAGCATTTTAAAAACCCAATCAATTTAATCAACCTTTTGAAATCACTAAAAAGGCAAATTAAATCAATAGAGGTGGCATTTCAAGACCCTGTGGATACGATAAATACTTATCACTTTCTGCTAGATTGTGTATACTTGCAGAGTATTTTGGAGTCAATTTATCTAATATTTTTAACCACTCCAGAATTGCAACAAGTTTTTGGCGCCGTTGCCGGGGACTTGAAATTGTTTTATTTGATTATTTATTTTTTTTGTGTATTTTTGGTGATTTGGTGTGTGAACTTTTTTATTGTTTCTTTTTGTTTTTTAGGTGTGACTTTGGTGTGTGAGCGATCCCCTTCGGATTAGATTTTAAAAAAAAAGTTCAAGTGAATCTTGAAGAGGAACTGTGCGATGCAGCAAAATCCGCTGCTGGAGCAAAATGGACAGCAAAATAATCAGGCTAAGTATCCTATCCTTGTAGCAAATGATAGGGACAGAGTCATTAGAGCGTATGTTTTTCCAATTATTGACGAGTTAAATCCAGTGATAGTGTGTCCAGTTATTGAGGCATCGAATTTTGAATTGAAACCGGTCATGTTTCACATGTTAGAGATGGTTGGCCAATTCCATGGTTTACCATCCGAGGACCCCCATTTACATCTTAAGTCTTTTCTAGAAGTTAGTGATTCATTTGCTTTCGAGGGAGTGTCGAGAGATGCCCTTAGATTAACTCTATTTCCTTATTCCTTAGAGATGGAGCAAAGGCGTGGTTGAATTCTTTTGCTCCAACAGTGATAAGTACGTGGAATGAGCTAGTAGAGAAATTTCTTAGTAAGTATTTTCCACCAATTAGGAGTGCCAAGTTAAGGAGTGAAATAGTGGGATTTAGGCAAAACGAGGAAGAAACTTTTAGTGAGGCTTGGGAAAGGTTTAAGGAGCTTTTGCAAAAGTGCCCCCACCATTGTTTGCCATATTGTATTCAAATAGAAATATTTTACAATGGGTTAAACATAGCAACCCAGTGTATGATTGATGCTTCTGCGGGAGGGGCTCTTTTGGCAAAATCTTTTAATGAAGCTTATGAGATTTTAGAGAGAATATCAACCTACAGTTATCAATGGTCAGATGTTAGAGGCTCTAATAAAAAAGTTAATAGTGTGTTAGAAGTTGATAGTGTGTCTACCATTAGGGCCGATATTGTAGAATTAGCTAACGCTCTTAAAAATGTAACAGTGGTTAGTCATGTCCAGCAGCCGCCAGTGGTAAATCAAGTTACAGAAGAATCATGTGTTTATTGTTGTGAAGAGCATAATTATGAGTTTTGTCCTAACAATCCAGCTTCTGTGTTTTTTGCAGGTAATCAAAGGAATAACCTTTATTCTAACTTTTATAATCCAGGTTGGCGCAACCACCCCAAGTTTGCGTGGGGAGGGCAAGGAAGCAATTCGCAAGTCCCCCAAGCACAGCAAAAGGTGGTGAACCAGTCCGGATTTACTAAATCACAGGAATTGCCCCAGCAAAATAAGCAGGCATTGCCCCAGCAAAACTCGGGTAATTCTCTAGAGTCAATGATGAGGGATTATATGGCTCGTAATGATGTCATAATGCTAAGTCAGCATGCTTCATTGAGAGCCCTAGAGTTGCAAGTGGGTCAGCTAGCTAATGAGTTGAAGACACGACCTCAATGGAACATTCCTTTAGATATTGAACACCCTATAAGGGAAGGTAAGAAGCAGGTGCAAGCAATGACTTTAGGGAGTGATAAGCCACTAGAAGATAGAAAAGAGCCTAGTAAACCCCAGGAAGTAGAAAAGAGTAGTGATAGTAATGTTGTCGAAAAAGAATTGGGGTCTGGTCAATATGATGGAGGCAGCAACAAAGATGCTGGAGCAATTAGTTATGTTCCAGATGTAGAACCCCCACCTTATGTACCGCCCCCACCCTATGACCCACCCTTACCTTTTCCACAAAGGCAGAAGTCTAAGAACCAAGATGGTAGTCCATTTTTGGCAACTGGTAGATCATTGATGGATGTTCAACAAGTGGAGCTTACAATGAAGGTGCATGACCAAAAGGTGAAGTTTAATATGTTTGATGCAATAAAATATCCTAATGATCTTGAGGATTGCTCGTGCATTCAGGTGTTGGATGAGTTTGTTGAGGAATCATGTGTTTATTGTTGTGAAGAGCATAATTATGAGTTTTGTCCTAACAATCCAGCTTCTGTGTTTTTTGCAGGTAATCAAAGGAATAACCTTTATTCTAACTTTTATAATCCAGGTTGGCGCAACCACCCCAAGTTTGCGTGGGGAGGGCAAGGAAGCAATTCGCAAGTCCCCCAAGCACAGCAAAAGGTGGTGAACCAGTCCGGATTTGCTAAATCACAGGAATTGCCCCAGCAAAATAAGTAGGCATTGCCCCAGCAAAACTCGGGTAATTCTCTGGAGTCAATGAGGGATTATATGGCTCGTAATGATGTCATAATGCTAAGTCAGCATGCTTCATTGAGAGCCCTAGAGTTGCAAGTGGGTCAGCTAGTTAATGAGTTGAAGGCACGACCTCAAGGGAACATTCCTTTAGATATTGAACACCCTATAAGGGAAGGTAAGAAGCAGGTGCAGGCAATGACTTTAGGGAGTGATAAGCCACTAGAAGATAGAAAAGAGCCTAGTAAACCCCAGGAAGTAGAAAAGAGTAGTGATAGTAATGTTGTCGAAAAAGAATTGGGGTCTGGTCAATATGATGGAGGCAGCAACAAAGATGCTGGAGCAATTAGTTATGTTCCAGATGTAGAACCCCCACCTTATGTACCGCCCCCACCCTATGACCCACCCTTACATTTTCCACAAAGGCAGAAGTCTAAGAACCAAGATGGTAGTCCATTTTTGGCAACTGGTAGATCATTGATGGATGTTCAACAAGGGGAGCTTACAATGAAGGAGCATGACCAAAAGGTGAAGTTTAATATGTTTGATGCAATAAAATATCCTAATGATCTTGAGGATTGCTCGTGCATTCAGGTGTTGGATGAGTTTGTTGAGGACCACTTTGAGAAGGAATTGATTGAGTACCATACCCAAAAATTTGGAGAAATCCAAATTGAGGATTTGGAAATAGGTGGATTGGAGCATGAGTATGACGATGTAGGTGAGATTTCTAGTTTTAAGAGGAATTTTGAATCCTTAGAGCCAATAGATGAGAAATCCAAGCCTATTGAACCTTGTAATTCATTGAAATTGCTCCAGCAACCTGAGATTAGGAAATCTTTCATTGATGAGCGGTTACTTACTGTAGCTCATATTAAGACAGTGAAAACACCTTGGTATGATGACTTTTCCAATTACCTTGATTTTGGAAATTTGCCTCCTGGTTTATCAAAAGAACAAATGAAAGAATTTTTCCATGAGGTAAAGTTTTATTTATCAAATGATGCATCTATAGTTAGACAATGTGTTGATGATGGCTGTGAGTCTAAAGTAAATTTGATTTCTGTTTAGATTTAATTTCAGTTTGAATTTTTAATTTCAGTGTAGATTAGATTTTTAATAATATATCTTCCTGATTTAATTATGAAGTATTCTTCTTTGAAGTTGCTGGCAGATTTAGGGAGCACAGATTTTGAGGGAGCAAAATTTCAACATTCTAATCAGAAGCTCCAATTATTTGATCTCGTTTTTTTTTTTGTGTGTTAATTTTGATTTATTTTCTGTTTTGATTTGATATGATTTTGATTTTGATTTGATTTTGATTTATTTATTTATTATTTATTTGATTTTTTTTGTTAGGTTAGTTTAGATTTGATTTTGAAGGATTTTATTTTCAAAAGATTTTTTCAGATTTTAAATAATATATCTTGTGGATGTTATTTAAAAACAAAATATTTGATTTCATAGTTTTATTGAGAAGATCGGGGATTTTATTCGGTTAAGATTTTTGTTTAGAGATAAGATTATAATTTTACCGTTGAGATTTTATTGTGTGGGCATGTAGTTAATTACCAGAGATGTCATGTGTTGAGCAGAGGGAAGCTAACGTTATGGTTGTTACACACAGAGTGAGCGTAGTAAATGAGAAGATCTTACCGTCTGACATACTAAAAGTTTCCACGAGTCCTTGCGGTTAAATCAGTAACTTAAAATTAATTAGTAGACAATTAGGGGCTAATTATTCGTTGAAGATCCTTGAGTTAGTGCCCTATTTATGCGATCTTCCATCAGGTACGTTTTTCACTCTCATCTTTTATTACTACTGATGTGATTTTTTTTTCTCTGTGTGTATTATTATTGTGAGGAAAAAAAGCACGAGCAAGGAAAGAAAGAGAGGCGAAGGGAGAAGTTTCGATGGATGAAGATACGATGGAAGAGAGGGTCAAAGAGGCTTCGTAGAGACCAAAGAAAAGTATAAGAGGTCTAAGAGAAAAAAAAAAAGTAAGAACCCCTACCCGAACCCTTCCTCCCTACCATTTGTTTCTGAAAAATAAAAGTCAGAAGAAGAAAAATAAGATGAGAGGAATGAAGTTGAGACCGAAATTGAGTGAAAAAAATTGAACTTGATGAAAGATTTCTATACGGGAGGTTCATTAATGAAGAGGCAAGACAAAAATATCAAGAAGTCCTGAAGCGAGATGTTCTAATGGAGCGCGACTTCGATGGTGGCAAAGAGCTCGCACATTTTCCTTGAGCGAACATTATTAATCACGTTTGGGAACGGTTGTGCGCAAAGCCGGAGCCCACTGTTGATCAACTAGAATGGGAGTTTTACGCCAACATCGATGAAAATGAAGGATTCTTGATTATTGTTCATAGAGTTGTTGCTGACTGGAGCCATGTAGTGATTAATTATCTATTTAATTTGCAAGATTTCCCCCACACTGTTTTCAACGCAATATTAGTTGCTTCCTCAAATGAGCAACTAAATGCCTAGTGGAGGTTGTCTAGGATGAGGGCAAGAATATTCCAGTCAGCATACTTGAAGTGTGAGGCTAACACTTGGCCCAACTTTGTCAAGCAGAGATTATTGCATACAACGCTTCAAAAAGGTGAGGTGTGCGAAGGTGGTTTGTTGTGAGGTGTCCATAGAGTGCTGGAGCAACTTGAAAGGATGTTCAGTAGGCCCGTATTAACTGAAAGACAACTTAAAACCTACTAGAGCTATGATCGTTGAAGGGACACCATACTAAGGAGGGTTATGCAAGTGAATTTTTCTAAGTCATATCAAGCCTTCCTAATTTTCATTGACGATCTTGTGAACTTATGCATCCCATCCCCGCCCATCGTTCGAGAGGAAGGAGGAAACCCAGAGCCTGAACATAAAGAAGAATTAAAGGGAAGTTTCAATTTCTTCGAGCAAATATTTTGATGAATGATTTTTTGTGCTCGCCTTGCATGTGTTTTGTTCTTTCTGCTTATGTTATGTTCTGCTTCTTTGTTTTTTATCTGTTGCTTTAAAATCTATCTCTGACATGATTACGTAAATCTATGATCTTGATCTTTAATGAAATCAAATACTGTTTTGTTTGGCACATCTGAGTATCTAACTTATTTTTCTTCTGAATTTTTTTTAAGCTTGGACTAGTTAGCTTTATTAGACCAAGATGTTCTGATCTCCAGAAACCTTTTGCTTGAGCATTCCTTCTAGCCTGGTCATGACTGCAGCAAAAGTTCTGAGGTAGCATTGTCTTATTTGATCCACCTTAAGCTTAATCTTAGTCCCACGCTTAGTTTAAAATTCAGATAGAAAAAATTAAGTTTGGGGGTATACTTATCATGGTTCTAATTCATTGAGGACAATGAATAATTTAAGTTTGGGGGACTTTTAGCTACTCCGCTTGTTTTGCTCGAGCATTCCTCTCCTTCATAATAATTTTTCTAGGTTTTGAGTAACCAGGGACATTTGTGACACCCACAGTTTGTCTTTGCGTCAAAAGATGATCTAGGAGAATATATAAAAAAATGATAAAAATAATTGCTGAAAAGAAAAATTTTGAAAAAATTTTGCTGAGAAAATTCATAGAGCAAAAGTTTTGAAGGATGAATGATAATCTAGCAGTTTTCTGTCTCCTAGGGCTTAGGTGAGCTTCATCATAAAATGTTGCCATTCTGAGAAGCAAGAGATAGAATAACTAAGGATTTTTGGGTTTAACAATGAGTATTTAGCCTAATTGGTGATAAGTTTGAGGCAAGGGTATACTGCACCATAAAGTGGGTCATCTCATGCTTAAGAGCTTATGACTGTAGGGCTGCTTGAAGTCTGAAGAACAAAAATATAAACCCCTTAAAAATGTGTTTAAATATGTATGATAATAGAGCTAGGCTGTGGTAAGTTCTTAGGATTGAGTTAAAGGTGGTGATTATTTGTTCAATGCTGAAAGTATTCTTTTGTTGCAGCAGTGCTTGGTTTTGCAGGATGCTCAGGTAGAGGTTGAAGGTATTGTTGGAATATCAGTTTTGATTGAGTTGTGCTATGACTAATGTTTTGAATTTTCAAGGGAATGTGAGTTAGTATTGCTCGGGACGCGCAATAGTTCAAGTTTGGGGGTGTGATAACTGTCCGAAAGGTAGTTATTTAGGCCTTAATTCTATAGGGATTTGTGTGTCTTTTGTGCTTAATAGGGTTGGTTTTAGATATATATTATATGTTTTAACCCATTTGGAAGAATGGAGGCTTTGAAAGTTATTTTGTGCAGAAAATACTGTTGAGCGACGTAAGGGAGCAAATTCTATGCTGCAGCAAAACTGGGAGCAAAACTGCCACATCACAGCTCGTTAGCCAAGTTGACAAACCGACTTCTATTGAGTTATTTTCGGGATAAAGGAGCGAGGAGAGCCTGCCATGTGTCCAATTTAACCTAATTCTCATCTTATAAAAGGAGGAGCCGTCAAAGATAAAGGCATTCACGATTTGGAGACCGAATCAACCGGCCGGAGGCCGAATTGACGGCGGAATGGAGATCTAAGAAGACCATTTGCGATTCCACTCAAGGAGACAAAGTTCTTCCATGTTCTTGGTGGTTTGGAGCAGCCGTTTCATCCCCATTTGCTGAAAAGGATTAGTACTTCTTGTTTATTTCGCTTTATGGATGTGTTTATCGAGATTGTAACGTATTTTATGTCTTCAATCATGAACTAATTGCTTTGTAGGCATAGGTTAGGAATTATGTGATTGTTATATTTATAAATCTGGAAATTCTATTTGATCATGATCATCTTGAATTATTGTTGATCTTTATTTTTATTATGTGCCCGCCTAGCTAGCCGGTATGTATAGCTTCTCCTAGTTTCAGGGATGATTTAGGAGTTGTGTGGCGATAATTCACGCTAGATCATTGTGTATTGGTGAACGCCAATGACTGAGTTAGGGATAGCCAGTTGCCTAGTGCTTGATCGGTAGAGCTTCATTGGTTTTGAAACATATTCCAAAAAATCCGGAGTTTCGGGAGGATCCCGCTAATAATACTGCAGGAGATTGACGGATCAAAAGAATTGCTAGAGCATCTTTATAACAATTACAGAAGTCTTAATCTGTGTCTGTTTCCATTCTGTTTTCGCAAGTCGTAATCACTTACTGCTTCCGCATATCTTTTGTTTCAACATTTTAAAAACCCAATCAATTTAACCAACCTTTTGAAATCACTAAAAAGGCAAATTAAATCAATAGAGGTAGGCATTTCAAGACCATGTGGATACGATAAATACTTATCACTTGCTGCTAGATTGTGTATACTTGCACAGTATTTTGGAGTCAATTTATCTCATATTTTTAACCACTCCAGAATTGCAACACTCATCAAATGTCACATCTCTACTTATTAAACACTTTTCTTCACCCTTTTCAATACACCACAATCTATAACCTTTTACTCCTTGAGGATAACCTAGAAATAGACAATTTTTAGCTCTATTATCTAGTTTTCCTTCCCTTGAATGTGCATAAGCCACTGATGACCGCAAAGTGCACGGGCCGCAAGTAATATAAAACAGAAAGTATTCCGAGTATCGAATCCTTAGAGATTGGATTTATTTAATTAATTACCGCGAATAATCTTGCTTAGCTTTATTTAGAGAACAAAATCTAATGCCGGAAAGAATAACAAAAAGCTAATCTAGAAAGCAAAAGATAAATGACGACACAATTTGGAGGGATAATTCTAGAGTGGTTGATTTTATCAATTGGACCTTTAATCGCTTAATCAATTAACTAATATGGATTAACAAATCATTTGATTCATAAGTCTAGAAGCCTAATAACAAGGACTCTCCTGTCGGTCTCCTCCTATCTCATACGGTTCAATAAAGAATCTCCTTTCAGTCTCATCTTTATTTACTTAGTATGACATTACGACCCTTCAGTACAACCTCTAACGTTATTTATTTTGTCCCGTGTCACCCGGGTAAATAACCGTTAGTCATGCATTCAATTCTAGTCTAAGCTGCTCTCCGTCGAGTTTCCACATAGTAACAATTCATTTAATCAGTGATCAGTTGATTAAAAGCATTACGGACAAAATGCACAAACGAACAATAATGACAATTAAACCACATCAATTCATTAATTCAGCAGAGGTTCAACATCTAAATCAATCTCATAGAATTTAGGAATTTACTACTCATAATCACTAAAATCCAATAATTCCTAATCACAACAATTCTAGAAACTAAAACATAAAGGAAAAGGGAAGAGAAATGCTCATAAAAGTGTCGATCTCCTCGATCCCGCGCCGAACTCCTTCGATCCCAAGCTCCAAAGATCTTCAACAAAGCTCCAAAACTCTCCCAAAAATCCCAAATTTTAGTGTAGACTCTAGAATGGGGTGAAAACCCACAAATTGGCACACAAAATATGGATGCAAAAGGCTCCTTTTATAGGCTCCCAGCAGGCGTAGCGTCGCGACGCTACGTAGACAGAGTCGCGACGCTCTGATGTCATCTTTTCTTGGGCTCCAAGACGTCGCAGCGTCGAGACGCTACTTGGACAGCGTCGCGACACTACCGTGATTCCAGATTTTTCCGCATAGCTGCCTAGCGTCGGGACGCTTTAGGCATAGCGTCTCGACGCTAGACCCTGAATCTTCAATAATGGCTCGATTTTGACTCAATTTTTGGGTCTCCAACTTTCTTTTGGCCCAAATACTTCTTGTAATGGATTTTGGGCACTTTTCTTGACCCAACTTGATAATTTAAGAGTTGGAATTCATGATTTTGGGCTTCTAATTCATTCTTCTTGGACTTTTGGACTTGGATCTTCAATGTAATTCTCCAAATTGCTTCAAAAGCCTCCAAAATCATCCAAAATCTCTCAAAATTCCGATTTTTCTTCTTTGACTCGGTTTTTTGAAATTTAAATAGAAAATAGCATTAAAGAACACAATTCAAGCATAAAACTAGCTAAAATTAATAGGAAAATGATGACATTTTTGCATGTCATCAGCCACACATCCAAATACCCTAAGGTTACTTAAATCAGGAGGATGACCAGACCACTTCTCTATTGGAGTTTTAAAATCAATGGCAGAAGAAGGACATCGGTTTATAAGATAGGTTGCTATCATCAATGCCTCACCCCAAAATTTCTTTGGCAAACTAGCATTAGACATCAAGCATCTTATTCTTTCAAGCAAGGTTCTATTCATCCTTTCAGCAAGGCCATTTTGCTGAGGTGTTCCTCTCACAGTCAAATGGCGTTGTATTCCTTCTTTTGCACAATATCCCTTGAACTCGTTGCTTAAGAACTCTAACTCATTATCAGTCATTAAGGTTTTAACTTTTCTGTCAGTTTGTTTTTCAATGTAGGTCTTCCACTGTATAAATGTTTGAAACGTTTCATCTTTTGATTTTAGCTGGTAGGTCCATACTCTTCTCGAAAAATCATCAATGAGGGACAGAAAATATCTTGCTCCACCCATTGTTTGAGTCTTTTCTGGCCCCCTCAGATCAACATGTATATATTCAAGGATCCATTTTGACACATGCTTACCTTTCCCAAAAGATACCCTTGTTTGTTTACCATAAATACAGTGTTCACAAGTCCCCAAAGTTCCAGTCAAGGTTTTACCAAACAAACCTTGTTTATTCAACTCCCTCAGCCCTGCTTCACTAACATGCCCAAGTCTACTGTGCCATAATTTAACCTCATGCTGTTCCTTTTGAGATATCACAACAGAGGTACCGACAACAATACTCCCCTCTAGGACATATAGACCATTGTGTAACCTGCCTCTAACTTTAACCATAGCTCCTTTAACAATTTTTATAGTTCCATTCTCCAACTTACACAGATAACCGACCCTATCAAACACTCCTAGAGACAAGAGGTTTCTTTTTAAATCTGGCACATATTTAACATAAGTTAATTCTCTAACTTGGTTGTCAAACATTTGGACTTGAATTGTGCCAATTCCATCTACACTGCATTCTTGGTGATTACCTAGCAGTACTTTTCCTCCTTGAATCATTTCTAACTTTTGGAACTAGTGTTTATTAGGTGTCATGTGAAAGGAGCAACCGGAATCAAGGATCCATTCAGTGTCAAAGTTCCCTTCAGAGATAGTTAAGACTTCGGTTGTTTCATAATTTTCAGTAACATTAGCATTATGAGTTTCTTCATCTTTCTTGGATTCATTTTTCCTTTTATTTTTAAGCTCACAACAATTTCATCTTATATGTCCCTCTTTATGACAGTGAAAACATCGTTTAACATTTCCTTGTGATTTTGATCTGCCACGCTTTGGCCTCTGTGATTTTTCTTTTCAGTTCTACCCCTTGAGAACAAGGCTTCAGCTTCTTTCCCTTTACCCTTTTTCATTTCGAGATCTCTTGATCTTAATGCATTCATTACAATGTCAAGGGCTAAGCTATCTCTTCCATATCTTATGGCTGTTTTTATCTCATTAAAAGATTCTGGCAGAGAGTTTAAAAGGATTATGGCTAAGTTTTCGTCTGATATCATCTCTTCTATATTATTCATATCCAACACAATTCTGTTGATGTCATCTATGTTTTGTTCAAGGTCTTTAGAAGGATCCATTTTATATCCAAAGAATCTCTCTTTGATATAAAGTTTATTGGTCAGGGATTTAGTGAGGTATATTGTGTCCAACTTTTTCCAAAGATCTACACCAGTCTTTGTTTCATGGACCTGCCTAAGTACATTATCAGCTAAGTATAGGATAATTGTACTATAAGCAATTTCTTTCAACTCAACTATTTCCTCTTCTTTAATAGTACCATAATTTGCCTTTTCATCTAAAGCCTTGGCTACCTTTTGTTGGGTTAATAATGCCCTCATCTTCTTTTTCCAAAGAGAAAAATCTCCTTCGCCATCAAACCGTTCGAACTCAAATTTAGTAGACATACTAACAGAGAATCGATATCAAAAGAAGACAGGAAACACAGCAGGCTCTGATACCAAACTGATATATTTAAACACCCAAACCAGCAATCAACAGAACAATTCCAGCAATAATAATGACAATACTCAGAATAATATGCAATCAGATCATCACTGCTTAAGCCAAACAGCTACCCATAACCACAAACTCAAACACAAACAACAAAAACAGTAAGGTGAAGAGATAGGGAAAGAAGAATGCACACAGTTTTTATAGTGGTTCATTCCATAATAGGAACTACATCCACTCTTAGGCCATTTCACTAGATTATCACCAAGGTTACAAAATACATCAGAGATAATACTCTTTCAAGGATCAATACAAACTCTTAGTAAGAATGATCTCACTCGGATCAAATCAGTCTGCATATACAACCTTGAAATCAAGCAGAGAAGAAGAAATCGAAGACTCTCACAGCATCACCCAATGCATCAGCTTCATTCCTTTTCTTCTTTCAACAATCTCAGCCTCTCAGCTTTCTCTCGATTGTTCTCACACTGTTATTCCATTGCTAGGGATGGAATATATCGACCTCTGAATACTGAATGGAGCCCACACCATCTTCCAAAAGGAGCCTTGCCTGAATAACGGATTTCGCCTGGCAATAACCAACTTGTACGGCCATGTGTGAAATTCCCTTCTTCTTAATTTTACCCATCTTCCTTTAAATTAACCGATAAAAGTAAAAGAGGGTTTAAGACTTCAGCTGAATCAACATACCTAGTTGAGTCATGTTTACAAGGCTGACATGGAAAAATAATACAGGTGGCTCTTAATCATTTGGCAAAGAATAGCAAAGATTTTAACACTATGAGTTCTCGAGATTTAGATTGTGGGATCCAAATCATCTTGCAAAGGGAATTGTTCAGCAAGAAGTTGTTGTATATATTCTTGAGAGATAGAGAGAAATTGAGAGAGAAACATTTTTCTTAAGTTTTTCCAGAATCCCAACTGTATGAAAAACTGATACTCGTTAAAGGAAGGGAGGGGGGAATTACACGATTAACTCCCCCTACACCTAGCAACTCCCCATTTCCCAGCATAATTGCTGGGGAATAATAATTATTAATTAATCTAATTAAATTAATAATTATTAATACTATATATTATACATCAAATTTAATTTAACCAAATCATATTCAGTTAAATTAATTATTAACATATAGTTTTAAAATTCAATAAAATCATATTTAACTGTATTAATTCAACCAACTAATTAAATATCATATTTCTAATTAATATTATATTTGAATCAAATTCAAATATGTCTTTCTCAATTAACCTATAGTTTTAATGTGCATCAAATGTGTATTAATTATAGGAAAATTGTAATGGGTGAAAAAATTCTAATGGTTAATTGCAAACATAGTAAGTTTTATAAAAAAAATTGCAAATATAGCAAAAATTTTAAATCATTTTTTTAATTTCCGTTTTGCCCCTGTTCTGATTTCTATCAGTGATAGAATCTATCACTGATAGAAATCAATCGCTGATAGAATCACAGCGATAGAAATCTAGTGATAGATTTCTATCACTGATAGAAATCAATCGCTGATAGAATCACAATGATAGAAATCCAGTGATAGATTTCTATCACTGATAGAAATTTATCGCTGATAGAAACCCATAGTGTATTTGATTACGTGATAATTTCCACATACCTTTTGTTTTTGTTTTTTTTTTGTTTTGTTGAGGTCTCCCCTTTAAATTTCAACTCCCGCTTTGTGTTTTTCTTTTCTTCTAGTTCAATTTCCATATTATTTTGTTTCAGCATCTATAAAAACAAAATCAGTGATATAGGTTTTAGAAACAAAAATGATAGTTTTCTATCAGTGATAGAAGTTTTCTATCACTAATAGATTTTGATAGAATAGTAATTTGATATATTTTGATAGAATGATATTCCTCACTTCAATATGTAATTGTATTTATAAAACGATCACTAAACATCGATAGAAATTGAGATGATAGAAATCTATCAGTGATAGAAATAGAACTCTATCAACGATAGCTATCAGTGATAAAATTCTATCGCTTATATAATTCTATCAGTGATAGAATTCTATCACTACAAGTGATAGAAATCTATCAAGATAGACTTTAATAAGCGATAGAATTTTATAAAAGTCTATCATTCTATCAAAATCTTGTAATTCTATTAGTGATAGAAGTCTATCACTAAAGTGATAGACTTCTGTTTGCAGACCTCTACGCAATACTGCAAGTGCACGGGCCGCAAGTAATATAAAATGAAAATATTCCGAGTTTCGAATCCACAGGGAGGTGAAACGAAAATTAAGCAAAGCAAAAATTCCTTAAAGCAATTAAAGAGAAAAATTGATTTAAAGCAATCCACAGGGAGGTGAAACGAATCCACAGGGACCAAAACATGCAATAAAAATGAATTTCAAACTTAAAGCAATTAAAGAGAAAAATTGATCAATCAAGAAAAAAAAAATAAAATGGAGAAAGAGCTTTTTAAATGGGAAGTGGGGTCTTGAAACTCAATTAATAGCTAAATAATTATTACAATTATCCTATCTCGCTGCCCAACTAATTATAATCCTAGAATCTCTGTTAATCACATAGGTTCTCCTGTCGGTCTCCCCTAATTATAATCAATCCATTTTAACAACCTAAGTGTTCTTAGCACCATTAAAATTCATTAATTATTACGCTCTGATTCATTTTAAGAATCTAAGTTTAATCAACTAATCCCGCTGTCACTACGGGCAATTAAACTAGTTGCATGGATTATGATCTATCCTAATTTCTCTCTGTTCACACGTAACTTCGGAGATGGAGACACGTGAAATAAATAATATATTTGTATTAATGTAATATGCGTGTGGGTGTACAATCTTTAACTTTAATCCTCTGATTCTCTCTCTTGTGTGTGAATGTGTTTCACTCGAGGGCTAGAACGCTTGATCCCGAGTCTGAAGCTTCAATGGATTCTTGGAGCTTGAAGTCTTCTAGTCTTGAAGGAGTTTTCAGTCTTCAAGAAGTGTTGATGTCCTGAAGAGTCTTTGATCTTCAAGGAGTGTTGAAGTCTTGAAGGGTGTTTGGTCTTCAAGGAGTGTTGAAGTCTTGAAGAGTGTTTAGTCTTCAAGAAGTGTTTAACACTTGGACTTGTGGATTACAGAGAGTCTTCGGTCTTCAGACTTGGTGGAGTCTCTCTGAATTCTCTAGTTCTGCTTGAGAGTTTTGAAAACTCTGAACTCTTGTCTTTGTGAGAGTGTAGAATTTCTGAACCCTTGAAATGGAAGAGAACCCCCTATTTATAGAGTTCTCGCTGGATGGGCCCTAGAGACTTTTGGGCCTAACAACTTGGGCGTGGGCTTTTTGGTCTTGGGTTCAACTATTTGGTCTTGGGTTTGGTGATCTCTTGGATCGACCTATTGGCTTGTTGATCTTCTTGGATGATCGGCCTGTTGGCGTGATGATCTCTTGGATCGGCTTGTTGGCTTGTTGATCTTCCTGGATGATCGGTCTGTTAGGTTGATGATCTCTTAGATCGGCCTATTGGCTTGTTGATCTTCTTGGATGATCGGCCTGTTGGCGTGATGATCTCTTGGATCGACTTGTTGCCTTGTTGATCTTCCTGGATGACCGGCCTGTTGACTTGTTGATTTGTTGGATCGACTTGTTAGCTTGTTGATCCTCCTGGATGATTGGCCTGCTGACTTGTTGATCTTCTTGATCAGCCACCAAAATTTCAGCAGTTTGATGGAAAAGGCAATCCTAAACAACATATTGCCCACTTCGTTGAGACATGCGAGAACGCTGGTACTCGAGGGGACCTACTAGTCAAGCAGTTCGTTCGAACACTTAAAGGAAATGCTTTTGACTGGTACACTGATCTAGAACCTGAGTCATTAGACAGTTGGGAGGAACTCGAAAGAGAGTTTTTGAATCGCTTCTACAGCACTAGAAGAACCGTTAGCATGTTCGAGCTCACCAACACTAAACAACGAAAAGGTGAACTCGTTGTTAACTATATAAATCGTTGGAGAGCCATGAGTCTAGATTGCAAAGATCGTCTCACTGAACTCTCTTCCGTCGAGATGTGCATTCAAGGCATGCACTGGGAACTCCTCTACATCCTTAAAGGTATAAAGCCTTGCACCTTTGAGGAACTAGCAACTCGCGCCCACGATATGAAGCTAAGTATTGCTAGTCGAAAAAACCAAGACCTTATACTCCCTGACATGAGGAAAGAAGGAAGGAACGACGAAGAGACTATAGAAGAATCTATGGTTGTAAACACAACCCTTCATAAGTCGTCTTCGAAAGGAAAGCGACAAACGAATGGAACACATCACTTAACTTTAAAGGAAAGACAGAAGAAAATCTATCCTTTCCCTGATGACGACATCCCTGATATGTTGGAACAACTAATGGAAGCGCAACTGATAGAGCTTCCTAAGTGTAAACGACCAGAAGAGATGGAGAAAGTCGATGATCCCAAGTATTGCAAGTATCATCGAGTTATTGGTCATCCAGTGGAAAGATGTTTCGTCCTAAAGGACTTAATTTTAAAGCTGGCTAAGGAAGGCAAAATTGAGCTCGACCTTGATGAAGTAGCCCAATCAAATCTTGCTACAATCAAAGGAAAGAGCAAACATCAAAGAAAGAAGGATCCTAAGAAACTTCAACCCAAGAGGAAGAGAAGTAAAAAGTTTTCTCAACCTCAACAACTGGTGATGTTGAATAAATCCTTCTCCAAAAATTTCCACAAAAAGGAAAAAAAGAACTTTGCGACTTCGTACTGCATCGACGTAGAAGAAGTTGACAATTCTGAGAAGGGTGAACAAAGGACCTCCGTCTTCGATCGCATCAAGCCTCCAACTACTCGTCCTTCAGTATTCCAAAGAATGAGTATGGCCGCGACAGAAGAAGAAAATCAATGTTCGGTGTCCACCTTCACTCGACCTTCAGCTTTCCAAAGGCTAAGTGTCTCCACATCGAAGAAAAGTCAACCTTCGACATCTGTTTTTTATCGCCTCAAAGTAACAAGTGATCAACCTAAAAGAAAGATGGATAACTTGGAGGTGAAACTTTTCAATGAAGTAAACAGCGACAAGAAGCTTCAAAGTAGCATCCCGTCATGTATGAAGAGGAAGTTCTTTGTTCTCATAAATACAGAAGGTTCCTTGAAGGTGAAACCAAATCTAATTATCTTGACCAATCCTACAAGTCAAGGACCTGATCAAGACCATGATGAAGATAAGAGCTTTTAAAATGTAAAAGCTCCTTATCGCAAGAGCCTAAACTGCATGATGCTCCTAGCCCACACGAGCTTAAAAGGTGAGTGCAAAAAATTTTGAACTACGTTATGACTTGATCCCTTTTCTTCAAAGGGTACGTAGGCAACTTAAAAAAACTTTAAGTTCAGTCTCTGCAAACAAAAAAAAAGTGCAACAAACATTGAAACACGACAATACAAATTGAAGAAGTTAATCACTACTGGGGGCAACACAACAAATTGAAGTTGTGCACCGTTATGAATATGAAGCTACGAGTTGGATGAATAAAAGAAGATTTCATTCCTCCAAATTCAATGCCTCGCTAGTCTCAAGTTCGGTGATTCACTCACCCTAAGTTCGTGCATTCCTTCTTTTCAAGTTTGAAGGTTCTCACGTGTTTCGCTGCAGTTCCTTTTCTCCAAGTACGAAGGTGCTCCTTCTCCAAGTTCGAAGGCTCTTACATTGCTGCGATGCAGTTCCTTCTCTCCAAGTTCAAAGGTTCTCACGTGTTCTGCTACAGTTCCTTCTCTCCAAGTACGAAGGTTCTCTCCTCGAAGTCGAAGGTTCTCACGTTGCTTCACTGCAGCTCCTTCCTCCAAGTTCGAAGGTTCTCACGTTGCTTCGCCGTAGTTCCTTCTCTCCAAGTTCGAAGGTTCTCTCCTCCAAGTCGAAGGTTCTCTCACGTTGCTTCGCTGCAGTTCCTTCCTACAAGTTTGAAGGTTTTCATGCGCTTTGCTGCAGTTCCTTCTCTCCAAGTTCAAAGGTTCTCACGCATTTCGCTACAGTTCATTTCCTCCAAGTTCAAAGGTTCTCACGTGCTTCGGTGAAGTTCCTTCCTCCAAGTCTGAAGGTTCTCACGTGCTTCGGTGAAGTTCCTTCCTCCCAAGTTCGAAGGTTCTTACGCGCTTCGCTGCAGTTCCTTCCTCCAAGTTCGAAGGTTCTCACGCGCTTCGCTGCAGTTTCTTCTCCCTAAGTTCGAAGGTTCTCACACGTTTCGCAGAAGTTCCTTCCTCCCTAAGTTCGAAGGTTCTCACGCGCTTCGCTGCAGTTCCTTCCTCCAAATTCGAAGGTTTTGAAGGTTCTCACGCGCTTCGTTGCAGTTCCTTCCTCCAAGTTCGAAGGTTCTCATGCTCTTCGCTGCGCAGTTCCTTCCTCCAAGTTCGAAGGTTCTCATGCGCTTCGCTGCTACCTTCCTCCAAGTTCGAAGGTTCCCTCACGCGCTTCTCTCCACTGCTCCTTCTCCAAGTTCGAAGGCGCTTCGCTCCGTTGCTACTTCTCCAAGTTTGAAGGTGCTTCTCTCCACTACTCCTTCTCCAAGTTCGAAGGCGCTTCTCTCTACTGCTCCTTCTCCAAGTTCGAAGGTGCTTCTCTCCACCCCTCATTTTGAAGGTTCGCCACTGAGGTTCTCCTTCTCCAAGTTCGAAGGTTCACCGTTGCTCCTTTTCAAATGTTTGGCGGCGGTTGACGGCCTCATTCCACTCCATCTCCAAATGTTGGCAGTTGACGGCGTCCGCTGCTCTTCATCTTCAAATGTTGGCAGTTGACGGCGTCCGCTTCGCTTCATCTTCAAAAATTGACTGTTGATAACTTCACTTCATATTCAAAAGTTGACGGTTGAAGTCTTCGCTACATCTGCAAAGATGAACAACTTTAGTGTTGCCTTTATCTTGAAAGTGTCTAGACTGGAAGATGCATCTTAGCTGCAAGTTAAAAAAAATGCTTGATATCAAACTACAAAAAAAAAAAAAAAAAAAAAGAAAGAAAGAAAGACAATAAAGGTGTTGTTTAAAAATGGTGACCACACCTGCAGGAAACTACAGTCATCAAAGTGACTGGTCTAGACAGGTGGTGAAGTCACTGCAATTGAATCTGATGACGACCATTGTAGGCGAGTCTGGTGATCACACCTTCAAGATACTATAGTCATCAAAGTGACTGGTTTAGACAGGTGACGAAGTCACTGCAAGTGAATCTGATGAGGACCGTTGTAGGCGAGTCGAGTCTGGTGACCACCCCTGCAGGTTACTCAGATCACCCAATAAAATGGGGACTGGTCTAGCAGGAGTGCATCACTGTAGGCAAATCTGGTGACTACCCCTGCAGGTTACTCAGATCACCCAATAAAATGGGGACTGGTTTAGCATGAGTGCATCACTTTAGGCAAATCTGGTGACTACCCCTGCAGGTTACTTAGATCACCCAATAAAATGGGGACTGGTCTAGCAGGAGTGCATCACTGAAGGCGAATCTGGTGACTACCCCTGCAGGTTACTCAGATCACCCAATAAAATAGGGACTGGTCTAGCATGAGTGCATCACTGTAGGCAAATCTGGTGACTACCCCTGCAGGTTACTTAGATCACCAGATAAAATGGGGACTGGTCTAGTAGGAATGCATTACTGAAGGCGAATCTAGTGACTACCCCTGCAGGTTACTTAGATCACCCAATAAAATGGGGACTGGTCTAGCAGGAGTGCGTCACTGAAGGCGAATCTGGTGACTACCCCTGCAGGTTACTCAGATCACCCAATAAAATGGGGACTGGTCTAGCAGGAGTGCGTCATTGAAGGCGAATCTGGTGACTACCCCTGCAGGTTACTCAGATCACCTAATAAAATGGGGACTGGTCTAGCAGGAGTGCATCACTGAAGGCAAATCTGGTGACTACCCCCGCAGGTTACTCAGATCACCCAATAAAATGGGGACTGGTCTAGTAGGAGTGCATCACTGTAGGCAAATCCGGTGACTACCCCTGCAGGTTACTCAGATCACCCAATAAAATGGGGACTGGTCTAGCAGGAGTGCATCACTGTAGGCAAATCTGGTGACTACTCCTGCAGGTTACTCAGATCACCCAATAAAATGGGGACTGGTCTAGTAGGAATGCATCACTGTAGGCAAATCTGGTGACTACCCCTGCAGGTTACTCAGATCACCCAATAAAATGGGGACTGGTCTAGCAGGAGTGCATAACTGTAGGCAAATCTAGTGACTACCCCTGCAGGTTACTCAGATCACCCAATAAAATGAGGACTGATCTAGCAGGAGTGCATCATTGAAGGCGAATCTGGTGACTACCCCTGCAGGCTACTCAGATCATCCAATAAAATAGGGGACTAGTCTAGCAGGAGTGAAATCACTGCAAGCAAATTTGGTGACGATTGTTGCACGAAGCTTACTCATTCAAGGAAGAAAGAAACAAATTGCAAAAAAAAAAAAAACAAAAAACCAAAAATTAAAAAAAAATTGAAAATTAAGAAAAAAAGAAAAGAAAAAAAAAAGAAAATTAAAAAAAAAAAGAAAAAACGAAAATAAAAATAAAAAAAGAAAAGAAAAGAAAGTTTCCTACTTGGATCCCTTCTTGAATGCTCTCTGCAATTGATGTGTGCTCTCCCCTACTGAGGTTCAGTCTTATTTATAGAGGGGAGTTTTAAGTTCAAATCAAAGGGTTAGATAAAGATTTGATTCAAATGAAATCATATCTCCGGTTCAAAATTTTATGAGATAATCTTTATCTTTATCTGAACCGACTTGATTAAATTGAAATTCCTAAAAGATAAGTGTTTCAATTCAAATCAATTTGGGAATTAAAATTTTATCTAAATAATTTTATTTATCTATTTTATTTGGGCATACTCCAAATTTTTCTTCCAAATCAAAATTTGAGATTCAAACATCAAATTCTATTCCAAATGCAAGTTTGAATTTGGTAAAATTTTACCTCAAATTAAATTTTGGGCCATAATTCAAATTTCTATCCCAAATGGACTAGAGTTCAAACCTCAAGTTCTATTCCATATGCAAGTTAAAATTGGGTAGGATTTTACCTCAAATCAAAATTTGGGTATAAATCAAATTTTGCCCAAACTTGAAATCAAAGTTTGCTGCCAAACAAGGAAAATCAAAATTTTGACCAAACCTCAAATTTTGATTAATTGGCGATAAAAGTGTGTCAAATAAAAAAATCAAAATTTTGACCAAAATTCATATTTTGATTAAATTGACACACCAAATGGAGTCAAAGTCAAGAACAAATACCTTGCATTTTAATTCCAAAATATATTTTCGAGATTCACTCCCACATAACTTGTGCCTAAATCTCGAAAAGGGGGCATTTGTTGAAGGAGAAATTTCGGCCAATCACAAATTGCCACGTCATTAATATAAATTAATGATAAAATAAATTTGGGACCAATTACACATTTACACGTGTGCCTAAACTAAATTAATAGACACTAAAATTCGGCAAATCAAAGAATGTCACTTGTCTATTAGTGATCCATCAGATAACATCAGCCAAGTTCAATCAAATTATGCCACGTGGCAATTGGACCCAAGCCCAAGCCCATATGAGGTCCATCAAACTCTATAAATAGAGGAGCCACCATTCATTTAGAGGGGATTCAGGTTCAGAAATTCTAGACTCTCACAAAGACAAGAGTTCAGAGTTTTCAAAGCTCTCAAGCAGAACCAGAGAATTCAGAGAGACTCCACCAAGTCTGAAGACCGAAGAATCTCTGCAATCCACAAGTCCAAGTGTTGAACACTTTTGAAGACCAAACACTCTTCAAGACTTCAACACTCCTTGAAGACCAAACACCCTTCAAGACTTCAACACTCCTTGAAGATCAAATACTCTTCAGGACATCAACACTTCTTGAAGACCAAACGCTCTTCAAGACCTCAACACTCCTTGAAGATCAAAAACTCTTCAGGACATCAACATTTCTTGAAGACCAAACACTCTTCAAGACTTCAACACTCCTTGAAGATCAAAGACTCTTCAGGACATCAACACTTCTTGAAGACTCCTTCAAGACTAGAAGATCTCAAGCTCCAAGAATCCATTGAAGCTTCAGACTCAGGATCGAGCGTTCCGGCCCTCGAGTGAAACACATTCACACACAAGAGAGAGAATCAGAGGATTAAAGTTAGAGATTGTACACCCACACGCATATTACATTAATGCAAATATATTATTTATTCCACGTGTCTCCATCCCTGAAGTTACGTGTGAACACTCTCCGTCGAGTCTCCATTAAGAATTGAATCAATACACAATTGGCCAAATTGCATAAAACATTACGAGCATCCACACAAATAATTAGTAAACAGGGCAAGAGATAGGCAATTATAACAACATTTCTCTATAATTTAAGGAAGTGATTAATCATTTATGGAAATGATCTAATCACTTATGGAAGTAATTAGTCATTTGTGGAAAAGATTAATCAATTATGGAATTGATTGATCATGGATTGACTAAATAAGGAATAAGATTGAATCAATTTTGGAAAAGATTGATTTAATTGAATATTTTATTCATGGCCTCTCTTCTATAAATAGAACACTAGACCTAATTGGTTCAGTACTCTCCTCTTGCTCTTAGACTCACAAGACAAGACCTAGAATTCTCTCTAGCCTCCCTCTTAGAGAAAGACTCCCACAAGTCTTTTGCCTCCTAGACTTAGAGACATACCGGTGTAACGTTTGTGGTTATTGTGTCATCCAAGAAGAAATTTCCAGCGATTAAAAGACAAGAGGGCTGCTGCATTTTTGTCCGTTGGAGCGTCGTTGGCGAAGAACGGTCAAGTCTACAACGAAGGTTTGTAACGGTTATTTCCCATTTCCTTAGAAAAGCATGAAAATAAATTAGATTTAATTTTCAAGCATGTTTATAGTTATTTACAGAACCTTTAAAGCATGTTTAAAGTTTAGATTTTGCCTTTTCGTAACGGTATTTTAATGTTAATTAATATACGACGTAAGGTCTAATTGATGCGCTTCTGCTGCGTGTGGGCTTTTATCCCCTTGACATTGATCCCCGTATGTCCCCACATACTAGTCCAAGTTTCATTTAAACAACCTTGGATCTTAGTTTATTGGATTTAGGGTTAATTAATGCAAAACTCGAACATTCAATAACAAATTACTGAATCACTCAAATAACTCTTTATTGAGGTTAATTAATTTGTTTCATTTACTATCTTTGAGTTTTAAGGCATAAAATCCAACAGTGATCACCTCCACCCAAACAATGGACACCTCAACTCAAAGTGTAGCATCCTATTAGTAAAGCTTGAAGGACAAAATAAGAATTGATTAGAATTGTATGGACAAAAGAGAAAAGAGTCTCATTAGCCCCATGAAACTAAAAAGTAATGAAAGAGATGAATGTGTTGAAGAACACAAATGATTAAAATTAGAATACATATAGGGTGCGTTTTACGTAATCTGAATCTCAATGAATCAATTGCAATGAAAATTGTGGGTCGTAGTCTATTACAACTGATATTGTCTATGAGATTAGGAATGGGAATGAACGATGAGACCCACTAAAAAATTTTCAATATCATTTTCATTCATGATTGGGTTTGCTACATAGATAGACCAAATTGGTACCGAAATTTCACAAATGTCTAATTTTGAAAAAAAAAAACCGACTTTGTACTAAACCAAGCTAAAATAGAGATTAATTTAAATGTCCATTATATTATATTTAAATACATAAAATAAACATGATGAATTAAATTAATCTATATATTTTCTTAAAATATCTCTCCGTAATAATTAAAAATATCTTATCTTCTCTCTCCCAAATAACTCCTCGATTCTCTCAAAATTTTTCTTTCAAACCCATCTTTCAAACCCGCCAAGACTGATCTCCCAATATCATTTCACACTCATGCTAGTTACAAAATTTTTCATGCTCCTGTCCTGTTGTCATTCTCACGCTCACGCTAATGAAGGTCATGTCGTCGATACTATGTTTTGGCCATCTCAGCTAGGGGTGAGCGAAAAATACCGAAAAACTGATCCAACCGACCAAACTGACAACAACCGGTCCGTGTCTGTTTGGCTTTGAATTGAAGCAACATCTCGGTCGGTCGGTTCACTCAGAAGGTCAAGAACCAAACCAACCGATCGCCATTTAAAAAAAATATATATAACATATATGTACTATGTAGCAGCCAGCTCATGACCCACGCCCACAGCCCACCAGCCCACAGCCCATACCGGTTCTCACTTAGTCACTTCTCCATTTCTTTTTTTTTTTTATAAACAAATTAATTTATTTCATTTTCTCTCCAACTTCTTCGATAATCCCTACTGTAGACACCGTATTTGGTCCGGCTTGATTTTAGTAATAATGTTTGAAGTTTTTCAATATTTGGAAGTCAATTTGTTTTTGGTATGTCAACAAGAGCATAGCTCAAGTGGCATAAAGTCGTATTAACAATCACAAGGTCTTTGGTTTGAATCTCTCTCCTTACATATTATCAAATTTTGTTTTTTAGTTTTCATGATTTATTTTCATTTTCATCTTATTTTCTTTTTTTTTGTTTTATTTAATTTATTTCTTTATTTTGTTTATTTTATTTTATTTTATTTTTGTTTATTTATTTTATTTTTATTTATTTTATTATTTTATTTTATTCATTTTTTTCCTTCACTCCTCTTTCCACGTTCTCCATCCCCCCTCATTCTCCCAACCTCTCCTATTCTTTCTCCCTCTCCCTTTTTCTTCTCCATTCCCCTTCCTTCTCCCAACCTCCCATTCTTTCCCCATCTTTCTCAACTCTCCCCCTTCCTTCTCCCAACCTCCCATTCTTTCCCCATCTTTCTCAACTCTCCCCCTTCCTTCTCCCAACCTCTCATTCTTTCCTCATCTTTCTCAACTCACTCCCCCTCTTTCTCAACTCACTCCCCTTCTTTCTCCCAACCTCCCATTCTTTCCTCATCTTTCTCAATTCTCCCCCTTCCTTCTCCCAACCTCTCATTCTTTCCCCATCTTTCTCAACTCACTCCCCCTCTTTCTCCCAACCTCTCATTCTTTTCCCCTTTTTCTCAACCCCTTCCTCCAAGCTCTACTATATAATGAGAGCTCATGGAGGATGGAGGGAAAGGGAAGAACAACAAGGACACAAGAAAAAAGAGAAGAATAGTGAGAGAGCTTAGAGAGAGAAAGTGAGTTTGAGAGGGAAAATAGAGTTTGGAGAAGGATTTTCCAAAAACCAAAGCTACCGTCGCCACCTACCGCCGCCGCCGTCACCACCGTACCGCCGCCGCCACTCACCGCCGTACCGCCGCCGCCACTCACCGCCGTACCGCCGCCGCCACTCACCGCCGTACCGACGCCGCCACTCACTGTCGTACCGCCGTTGCCGCCACCACTGTCGCCGCCGCCACTGCCGTACCGCCACCGTGCCGCCGCTTTTTTATTTTATTTCCAACGAGCTCCTAAGTGAGGGAAAGTGGAAGAGAAAAAAGAAAAAGAGAGGGAAGGAAGTTGGGGAAGAAGAAAGAGGAAAGTGAATAAGGTGAGTCCCACATTTTTAAATTCTTTTATTTTTTTTTTATTATTTTTTTTATGTATCCAAATTTTTCCATTTTTCATTTTGGCTATGAATTTGAGTTTCCCAAATCAATTGCGATTTATTTTATTTCATTTTCTAATTAGAAATTTAAATTGATTTATTTTAGACTTCTAAAGAACTTTAATTGGATATTAGTTGAAAGTTTTTTTTATTCTAATTTCAATTAGAGTTTATTTGGGAGTTTCCAAACTAATTTTAATTGGCTTTAAATTGAATTGTTATTACCAATTTCAATTCGATTTTAATATGACATTTTCAACTTTAATTGTCTTTCTTATTAATTCTAGTTGGATTCTAACATAAAATTTCTAATTTGAATTTGAATTTTTATTTTCCTAATAAATGTTCACTAGTTTGTAATTAGAAAATTCAATTTTCTTTAAAATGGAAATTTTAATGTTTTTAATTTTACTTTAATTTGAATGGTTCAAATGAATTTCAAAGGGTTTTGAAATGCTCAAATGAATTTCAAACTAAGATTTTCAATTTGATTTTTTCTTGATTTTTTTTTTTTTTAAAAAGACGATTTTAAACTTTCCTTCCATTGGTTTCAATAATTAATTTGGAATTTTATAATAATTTTTTAATTGGATTTAATTTGGGATTTCAACTTTTGTTTGTTTTTAATTTGATTTCATTTTGACATTTACAAATGAATTTCAATTTGGAATTGCCCAAATGAATTTCAATTGGAATTTTATTTGAATTTTCACCCTCAATTGGTTTTAATCTTGAATTCATGGAGTTTCAAAGTGATTTGAAATTTTTCAGTAAATGTCAATTTGGTTCTAAATTAAAGTTTCCAAGTCAATGTCTTTTGGTCTTAGATTGAAAATCAATTTCAATTTTAAACTAAATTGGAAATCAATTTCGATTTTGGAAAGGTTAAATCAAATTTCAAAAACATTATTTAATATTTTGAATGGTTAAAATAGATTGATTATGAAAACTTTAATGCTAATTTTGTCTAAGAACGGGTATTTAAGCTGACCGAAAGGGAACACCCTTCCTGGAAATTAGCCTAAAGTTTAACTAGTCAATTATTTTGGCAATCAAAATTTCAATTGGATCTTAAATTAGAAAATTTTCAAATCAACTTCAATTTGATTCTAAATTGGATTTTCCAAATGAACTTCAAAATAGTTTTACTTTAGTAATTCCAAATGAATTTCTAATTGAATTTGATTTAAAAATGAAAAAATATTTTTCCATTGAATGGTGTCATACCACTCATGATTATTACTTCACATTTTATTTTTTAAATGTGAGGCAATAGACAAATTAGCTCATGTATAGCCTATGACGGAGTTGAAATAATTTTCAAATTCTTGAGGCGAAAGATTTTCTTTAATTAGGAAATTTTTACATGATAATAAAGTCATGGGTTAACCCCACTCACAAAATTAAATCCTTACTTTATTTAAAGATAAGGTGAAATTAGTGAGACAATTAATTTCCAATTTTATTTTATTTTTTGTTTATTTTCGTTAAGACACGGACCTTTTGTTTAATGAATTCGAGTAATAAAATAAAATGTTTTCAAACGGGTGTTGTAGGGTGCTAACACCTTCCCTACACACAACTGATCCCCGAACCTAATTTTTGGTTTTCAAAGACCACTTTTTTTAAAATGGGTGACCAATCACACCCCAAGATGATTGGTGGCGACTCCAAACCTCTCACCTCGAAAGAGATCCTTAGGAAAGGACGTCGGCCGCTCCGCGTCGCGATGACGTTGCGACAGCTTGGCGACTCCACTGAGGACTTTTTTTAAGAGGGTCAATGCCGTTTTCATTTTTTTTTATTATTCGATTCATTTTGTTATTTATTTATTTATTATGTGGTCCATCTTATTTTATGCATAGTTATTATTGGAGTGACTTGTGTGAATATATTTTGTGCTTTAATGAATGCATGGTTAATTCATATTATATTGTCATGCATATCACACACAACCACAGCTCTATACCCGGGCTTTACCTTTAGGATTAGGATCGAGGATGTAGTAGTGTCGACCTTCGAAGGGACATAATTGCCCTCGTGCAGGCGCATGAAAAATCCTCACTCAAGTTAGTTCATTTGTTATTTTATAACACTTGGATTAATTTGGGGACCTTTTTATCCATTAGGGTTAGAATTTCTCTACCTCACTTCATATTCATGTCATCATTTTGTATTATCATAGGTTTCAAAGTCCACTCTTTTAGGTGTCACTTGTTTTTTTTCTTGTTTTAAAAAAAAAGGGCTTAAACTTTAAGTTTTCTTTTCAAGAATTTAAGTTTTGTAAAAGAAAATTCTTTTAAAATAAAGTTTAAACTTGTTTTAAAAAAAAGGTTTTCTTTTCAAGAATTTAAGTTTTTGTCAAGAATAAAAATTATTTAAAAAAAAAAAGGCTTAGACTTTGTAAAAAAAAAGGATTAATTTTTTTTTTCAAAGAAAATTCTTTAAAAAAGTTTAACTTTGTTTAAAAAAATTGTTTTCTTTTCAAGCATTTTAAGTTTTGTCAAGAGAAAAATTATTTGAAAACTAAATTTGAACTTTTTTTTTTTTAAATGTTTTTTTTTTAAAAAAATTGAAGTTTTGTCATGAATAGAAATTCTTTGAAGTTTAAAATTAAGACTTTGCTTGAAATTCTAAAGAGTTAAAAGTTCTGTCAAAATAAAAGTTCAAGTTTTGTTTACATGAATTTTTTATTTATTTATTTATTTTTTTTAGCTTAATTTTTGTTTTGAAAGAGGGGTTTTCTTTTAATAAAAAAGTTTAATTTTGACAAGACAAAGAAGTTTTTGTAAGATTGGTTAAAGAGTTCAATTTTTTTTTTTTGTTTAAAAAGAGTTTTTAAGAGATTGAAGTCTTACCAAAACAAAAAAACTTTCTTTAAGAGGAAAAACTTGTTTTCTAAAAAAGTCTTTCTATTTTGTTTAATTGGAGAAGTAAATATTTCTACATTCTTTCCATTTTAGATTTTTACTCTCCATTTTCTTTATTTTATTTTATTTTATTTTATTTTATTATTTTTTTCCCTAAAAAGAGTTTATCCCAAGCGTTTTTTTTTTTCTTTTCCTTTACTCCATTTGAAGTCGAATTTAGTATTTAGTTTAGCCATACCATTTAGTTTGGGTCCTGCATCATGTTTTGGAATTAGTAGTGTCGACCTTCGAGGGGATTGCGAATGCTCCCGTGTAGGCACATGAAAAGTCCTCCCCATTTTTCATGACATTAAGTAGTTTTCTCACATTTTCAAATTAAATTAATTTCTTCATGGTACTATCTTGTTTTTTTTAGATGAAGTAATGTCGACCTTCGAGGGGATTGCGAATGCTCCCGTGTAGGAGCATGAAAAATCTATTTTAATTTAAAGCGGTAGTTAATTATTATTTCCTTACATTTTCTTTTTCTCCAAAAAGGAACAAAATGAATGCCAACGTACCCATAGAGTCGATACGGTCATCTTCCTCTGAGTATGATGAGTTGAGTACTGTGCTACAATGGGCAGAGCAGACACAACTAAAGCATGGGGATAATCTGCCTTTTAAAAGCCCTGTGTCGTCATCCTTCTCAAGTCAAGTTCAGATCATTGCTAACGAGCTAGGGGAGCTGAAAGCCATTTGGGAAGGTTTAACGCCAGAAAGAAGATTTTTGTTCTCAAAGAGATACGGCCATATTGCAGACCTCATGTATATTCCAGTTAATCGGTTCACCGTCCAGGCTGTGTTAGAATTTTGGGACCCGGCCTACAGGTGTTTCGTATTTCAAGATTTCGACTTAGTCCCGACCATTGAGGAATACCATACGATGCTGAACATTGAAGAAAAAGGTGGAGAAATGATCTATTGTTTCAACCCACAACTAACTGCAAAGAGAACTTTATCCAGATTTCTAGCTGTACACCTAAAGGAAGTGCAGAAAAATGTGAAAGTGAAAGGGGTTGAAGAGTCTATATCTGCAGATTATCTAACAGAACTCGCTCGCAAACACATAAATGAAGAAAGGGGCCTGGTGCTGTTAGCTTTGTGCATCTACGGGATGGTCTTGTATCCCAAAGTTAAAGGATATGTGGAAGGTGATGTTTTGAAGTTATTCTTCGGCATTGAGCAAGGGGTGGATCCAGCCATACCTCTTCTAGTGGAAACGGTTCGGGCGCTCAATTACTGTAAGTCCAACAAAGGCGGGAAGTTGAGATGCTGTGTGCCCTTACTCTATATTTGGGTGCATAGTCATTTTAAGTTCCCAGAAGATTTTGGCTGTCCAAAAATCAACTTCAGCAGCACGTGGAATCTAACAAGGAGTACAATTGCAGAATTTGGCACGGCCCCATGGAACTCAAGTTTTCCGAGGAAAGAAGCATGGGTGTCTTTCTTTTCGAATTCCAAATTAGAGCATGTGATTTGGAAGGCACATTGGATGCCCCTAAAAGCCTTAATTTACAGATGCGGGAGCTTCCACACAGTTCCTCTAGTAGGCCCTTGGGGATGCGTCCATTATGCTCCGTTGTTGGCCTTGCGACAAAGTTGGTTTAAACAATTCATACCAACAACTCATGGTCTGCATAAATTAGAATTTTCCTACAGTTGCGAGGATTCTAACGAGAAGAAGCGACAAGTGCTGACTTCTTGGAGAACAGTTAGAAGGATAAATGGCAATAGTCACTCTGAGGGAGTTACTCCAGAATATCTGCAATGGCGCATTAAGAGAAGTAAGATCCCAATTACGACTCGTGACAATGTGGGAGAATCATCCAGTAGAGCAGTAGATAAGCCTAGCCAGCTAGCGACAGAGCGAAATGAGTTAGTGGGAAGAAATCAAACATTGAAACTAGAAAATGAAAAATTACAGCAAGAGGTCAAACATTTGATGGACCAGGTAACTCAAGCTAGTGGCAAACTCGAAAAAGTAGAGAGAGTTTCAAAAAACCGAGCCAAGCGGGAAAGAGATTATGATATATTGGACGAGGAGAATAGAAGATTGATTAAGGAGAATCACGCTTTGAGGAATGAAAATACTGCATTGCGAAAGGCAACTCGTTCACAAGAGGATAAGATCAAAGACCTTTCAAGAGGCAAAGAGACTCTCTTAGAGTTAGTTGCGGAATTAAACGAAACCATCAACAAGCAGAAAACACAACTTATCGAGTTTGAAGAGGCCAATACTGCTCTAAGGCGAACGCTGGACAATCTACGCGTGAATATACAGGCTCAGTCAGAAGAGTCTGAAGCTTTTAAAAGTTATTCAAGCTCGTTGGAACGTCAGCTCCAAGCATTTCAAAGGGCAAGCGAACAGTTGTCACTAGAGAGAGGACAATTAGAGGAGAAATACTCCTCATTAAGGGAAGATTATGCCACTATGAGAGATGACACGCAGATAATTCTTGGGAAAGTAAGTCGAACCATGAACACTATCAAGATCATGGCTAGGAGAGCCCGAGGATTTTCAGAATGGGCAAGGGATCTGCGAGAGAATACATCACCTATGGCCTCTAATGCGGAGGAGTTGTTTGAGTTTTTAGGGATGATTCGTAGAGACCTTGGGTACTTTGGTCACTTTCATTAATGTTCCCTGTCTTCTTGTTTTCCAATTCTCCAATTGTTTATTTTGTAGATATATTCATTGTTTTTTTTCCTTCAATAATAAAATTTCATTTATTCATGCATCTCATACTTTTCTTATTTCTTTTTACTTTCTCTAAGACCTTTCTTTTAAAAATAAAAACAGAACAATAAAATAGCTCGTTCAACAAGAGTCTACCACACTAGGCGTAGAACAAGGATTATGGAAGAAAAGGGTGAACAAGAGAAGACTAAGCGGGACATCGAGGAAATCAGGGAAAAGGTTGATGCAATCATTGCCGCTTTGGAAAAGGGCAAAATGATTGCAGATGCAACTGCACCAGACACTCCGATTTGAAACCCTCAAGCTGGCCTACCATTTCCACCCAGTTTCGCTTCACATATTCGTACGACAGCAGAAACGTCCATGCCACAACATACTTCCTACAACCCCTTATATGACATACCTGTTGGGCAATACCCTTTTCCATCATTTAAAGAAGGTCAAATTCCCCAATTACCCATGGCAAGCCAAGCTGGTGCTTCTTATTTCAAGCCAGAATTTTCAAAAATACCTTTTGCGGTCCCCAACTTGGATGACCCAGAAGTAAAAAACGAGTTAGCCACACCCTCTAATGAAAAACTTGAAGTTCTAGAGGAAAGGTTAAGGGCGGTTGAGGGCACTAGTGTTTTTGGAAACATGGATGCCACTCAATTATGTTTAGTTCCAGACGTTGTGATCCCACCAAAATTCAAAACTTCCTGAATTTGAAAAATATGACGGGACAACATGCCCTAAAAGTCACATTGTTATGTACTGTAGGAAGATGGCAGCGCACGTTCATAATGATAAGCTGCTCATACATTGCTTTCAGGATAGCTTAAAGGGTCCAGCTGCCCGTTGGTATATGCAGTTGGATAGTTCACATGTTTTCACATGGAAAAACTTGGCTGATTCCTTCCTCAAACAGTACAAACACAATATTGATTTGGCTCCCGACCGACTGGACTTACAGAGGATGGAAAAGAAGAGTACTGAAGACTTTAAAGATTATGCTCAAAGGTGGCGGGATACGGCAGCTCAAGTCCAACCCCCTTTAACGGATAAGGAGCTTTCTGCCATGTTCATCAATACCTTAAGGTCCCCATTCTATGAACATATGGTTGGAAGTGCGTCAACCAATTTCTCTGATATCATGACAATTGGAGAAAGAATTGAGTACGGGATCAAACATGGTAGGATAGCCAAAACTGCTGAATCCTCAAGCACGAAGAAGAACAATACTTCAAAAAAGAAGGAGGGAGAAGTACAGATGATAGGGAAGGTGGATAAGTCCCATCGACAAATCCACCAACCCATCACACAATATCCTTCGAATTATTTACCTACGTATGGATATTATCCACACCAGGTGAATAATGCATCAGCGCAGTACTCCCCATTTTATGGCCAAAATACCAGACCCCAAATGAATCAAAACTTTCAGTCTCGAAGGCAACAACAACCAGTCACTCCAGGTCAGCAAAATAATCGAGCACCTTACAAGCAAGCCCAATTTGATCCGATTCCGATGACATATACTGAGCTCTTGCCTCAGTTAATTCAGAACCATCAATTGGCACCCAAGCCTGTTGCTCCACTGCAACCCCCTTATCCAAGATTGTATGATCCCAATGCAAGGTGTGATTACCATGCAGGTGCTGTTGGGCATTCTACAGAAAATTGCACTGCTTTGAAGTATAGGGTGCAAGAGCTCATTAAGGCCGGATGGTTAAATTTCAAAAAGGAGGAGGGGCCCAATGTTGATAATAATCCTTTACCAAACCACCAGGTGAATGCAATAGATCAGTGTCAGGATATTATCAAGAAGGCAGATGTTACAGAGATCAAGACTCCCAAGGAGAAGCTTTTTGAGATTCTCCTCGTTAACGGATATGTATCAATTGAGTATGCACACAAGGACCTTGTTCAAGAAGAATTTGATGATAATCTGACTTGCCTATTTCATGCTGGGGCAAAGGGACATTCTTTAGAACAATGTCATTGTTTTCATAAAAGGATCCAAGAACTGGTGGATTCAAAATTTCTTGTGGTTGCCCAAGCCCATCACCAGGATAATGAAATAGGCGTCGTGGAAGAATTGTTGCCTAAAGAAAATTTGAATCCATCTTTCAAACTAAAGCCACTCACGATCTATTACCGTGAGAAAACTACTACTCATGATCCAAAGTCGATCACCATTCAGGTGCCGACTCCTTTCAAGTACAAGAGTTCTAAGGCAGTACCATGGAGTTATGAGTACAAAGTAACTATTAACTCAGAAACGCCCTCACTTCCAGTTGACAACATTTCCGGAACGGGAGGCGTAACACGGAGTGGGAAATCCTACACTCCAGATCAGTTATTGAAGTGCTCAAAGAATACAATAGAAGAGAAAAATGAGAAAGACGAAAGTAACACAGGTAGCAATGTCAAGCCTAAAGAAACAACAGTGATGAAGAAATCAAGGGGCAAACAGACTGTGTCTGAAGAAGAAACTCAAGAATTTCTAAAGTTGGTTAAGCAGAGTGAATACAAAGTAGTGGAACAGCTAGCTCAGACGCCTGCTAAGATTTCCATATTATCTTTGTTGTTATCCTCTGATTCGCATCGAGACACGATATTGGAAGCTTTGAATCAAGCATATGTTTCCAAAGACATCACTCCAGATGGTCTAGATAATATCTTGGGGAATATAACTGCTCACAACACCATAACTTTCACTGATGATGAGATACCGCCCGAAGGCACAGGACACACGAAGGCACTTCATATTTCAGTCAAGTGCAAGAACTTTTTAGTAGCAAAAGTCCTGGTGGATAATGGGTCTTCTTTGAACATAATGCCAAAATCAACGCTCGAAAGATTGCCAGTGGATATGTCCCATATGAGGCCAAGCACCGTAGTAGTAAGGGCCTTCGATGGGGCACGCAGTCAGGTGGTGGGTGACATTGAGATTCCAATACAAATCGGCCCATGCACATTTAACATAACCTTCCAAGTTATGGATATCCCCTCTGCTTACAGTTTCTTATTAGGGCGACCTTGGATACATTCTGCAGGAGCTGTGCCATCATCGCTGCACCAGAAACTTAAATTTTCAATTGGAAGGAGCCTAGTAATTGTATCTGGTCAGGAGGATATCTTGGTTTCTAGGCCAGCTTCAATGCCATATATTGATGCAGCAGAGGAAGCTTTTGAGTCATCATTTCAAACATTCGAGGTGGCAAGTGCTACAACACTATATGGGGAAGGCAAGAAATCTAAATCTCGATCTTCAGTCAAGACGTTCAAAGAAAGCAACAGTCGTTTAGATGATGTTTTAAGCCTATCAAAAAATACAAAAAGATTTGGGCTTGGATATAAGCCGGATAAAGCAGATATGATCAGGGTACAGAAGCGAGAAAAAGATAGGCGTTTGGCCAGTTTGAAAGTCGTGAACCAGAATATGGGGAAAAAGTCATCCCTCATCTCTACCACTCATTTGAAAGTGCTGGTATAATTCGTCCAGGAGATTTTGCAGTTGCAGTAGTGACTAAAGAGGAAGAATTTGGTCCATGGATCTACCCGTGCCCAGAAAACTTCGAGCTCAACAATTGGAGTACTATTGAATTACCGTCATTTGCTGTTAAGATGTCAAAGTAATTGACCACTTTTTTTATTGTTTTTTGCAATTTCAATTTTCAATTTCAAGTTAGGTTAGTCATTTTACTCATTTCATTTTCCAGACTTCTTTCTATGTGTTCAAGTAAATTTCTTCATTCAATAGTAAATTTCATCATTCAATGAAGGTTTTAGTTCATTTCCTTTTGCTATTGCATAATTACACTCTCTAGGGCAAAATATTTACTCTTATTTTCTTCTTTTTTCCAAATTATCAACATCTTAAGCAGTAATACTGAGATTGAATGTGCAAACGATTCTCAATACGAACTTGATATTCCTATACACAATGTTGAGTCTGACGAGGAAGAAGAAGATTTTGAACCTAGTGCTGAGTTGTTAGAAATGATAGAGGAAGGGGAAAAAGCGTTGGGCCCCCATGAAGAGTTAACAGAGATAATTAACCTGGGATCACAAGCAGAAGTCAAGGAGGTTCAAATTGGCGCTAATGTCTCTACAGAAACTCGCAAAAAGCTTATTGATTTGCTCACAGAATATGTCGATATCTTTGCTTGGTCCTATCAAGACATGCCTGGACTAGACACGAATATTGTAATGCATCATTTACCACTCAAACCTGAGTGCAAACCAGTAAGGCAAAAGTTGCGAAAGATGAAGCCAGATATGTTAATTAAGATAAAGGATGAAGTCAGGAAACAAATTGATGCTGGATTTCTGACTGTGTCCAATTACCCTGAATGGGTTGCAAACATTGTTCCTGTGCCAAAGAAGAATGGGCAAGTTAGGATGTGTGTGGATTATAGGGATTTAAACAAAGCAAGCCCTAAAGATAATTTTCCACTCCCTCACATTGATGTGTTGGTAGATAACACTGCTGGTTTTTCTACCTTCTCTTTTATGGATGGTTTTTCAGGCTACAATCAAATAAAAATGGCACCTGAAGATCAGGAAAAAACTACATTTATTACATTGTGGGGAACATTTTGCTACAAAGTTATGCCGTTTGGTTTGAAAAATGCTGGGGCCACCTACCAGCGAGCCATGGTTACTTTATTCCATGATTTGATGCACAAGGAGATTGAAGTGTATGTAGATGATATGATTGTCAAGTCGAAAGAGGAGGAAGAACACACAATCGTTCTCCACAAGTTGTTCGATCGATTGAGAAAGTTCCAGCTCAAGCTCAATCCGAGCAAATGTATATTTGGGGCAACCTCTGGTAAATTGTTAGGATTTGTGGTTAGCCAAGAAGGTATCAAGGTCGACCCTGACAAAGTTAAGGCAATTCTGGAAATGCCGCCTCCGCAAACACAGAAAGAAGTTAGAGGATTTTTGGGTCGAATAAATTATATTGCCAGGTTCATAGTGCAATTGACCACAACATGTGAGTCTATTTTCAAATTGCTTCGCAAAAACAATGATGGCATTTGGAATGAAGATTGTCAAATAGCATTTGATAAAATTAAGCAGTATTTACGAAATCCACCGATCCTCGTACCACCAGTGCCTGGACGTCCGCTCATTTTGTATCTCACTGTAACGGAAAGTGCAATGGGATGTGTACTGGGGCAGCATGATGACTCTGGTAGGAAAGAGCGAGCTATATACTATTTGAGCAAAAAGTTCACCAGTTGTGAAACCAGGTACTCCTCGATGGAAAAAACTTGTTGTGCTCTTGCTTGGGCTGCACGTCGCTTAAGGCAATACATGTTGTATTACACGACATGGCTTATTTCAAAAATGGATCCTGTGAAATACATCTTCGAGAAGCCATCTTTATCGGGACGAATTGCAAGGTGGCAAGTTCTTTTATCCGAGTATGACATCACATATGTGACTCGAAAGTCAGTAAAGGGGAGTGCTCTAGCTGATTATCTGGCACAACAACCTATAGAGGACTATGAGCCGATGAAGTTCGACTTCCCTGATGAGCATATCCTCACTGTAGCAACAGAGAAAGAAATATCGAATCCAGATATGTGGACCATGTTCTTTGATGGGGCTTCAAATGAATTGGGTCACGGAATAGGCGCAATATTAATATCGCCTCGAGGAGAATTATTCCCTCTCACTGCTAAGCTGTGTTTTGATTGCACGCACAACATGGCTGAATACGAAGCTTGTTCAATGGGCATTCAAGCTGCTCTAGATATGAAGATTGAAAAGCTTCAGGTCTTGGGGGACTCTTTGCTAGTGATTCATCAGCTAAGAGGGGAATGGGAAACCAAAGATGCTAAATTATTGCCTTACAAGCAACTTATAACAAGATTATCTCAACAGTTTGATCAAATTACTTTTGATTATTCCCCAAGAGAGAATAATCGGATAGCAGATGCATTGGCTACTCTAGCAGTCATGTTTAATGTGGATTTTGATGAAGGGGTCCAGCCAATTAAAATCGAAATACAAGATGTTCCCGCTTCCTGCATGAATATTGAGAATGAGTCAGATGAAAAGCCGTGGTTTCAAGACATCAAACAATATCTGAAATGTGGAACCTATCCTCCTAATGCATTAGAAAATGACAAGCGAACTTTGAGAAGGTTGGCAATGAAATTCTTCTTGAATGGGGAGATACTTTACAAAAGAAACTATGACATGGTACTGTTAAGATGTGTGGACGCCACAGAGGCTAACCAGATTATGAAAGAAATCCATGAGGGAATTTGTGGTACCCATGCAAATGGGCATATGATGGCTAGACAAGTTTTGAGAGCTGGTTATTATTGGCTGACTATGGAAACGGATTGCATTAAGTATGCAAGAGAATGTCATAAATGTCAAATTTATGCAGACAAGACTCATGCTCCTTCATCCGAGTTACACATTTTAACTGCTCCTTGGCCTTTCTCTATGTGGGGAATAGATGTGATTGGACCCATTGATCCTAAAGCTTCAAATGGACATCGATTTATCTTGGTGGCCATAGATTACTTTACCAAATGGGTGGAGGCAGCCTCTTATCGTGATGTGACAAAAGGGGTCGTGATCAAATTCATCAAGAAGGAGATCATTTGTCGATACGGCCTCCCTGAGACCCTAATATCAGATAACGCTAGAAACTTGAACAATAAGATGATGAGTGAGTTATGTGAACAATTCAAGATTAAACATCTCAATTCCACCCCCTACAGACCAAAAATGAATGGGGCTGTTGAAGCTGCAAACAAAAACATAAAAGGAATTGTTGAAAAGATGACTATAACGTACAAAGATTGGCATGAAATGCTCCCCTTCGCTCTACACGGCTATCGCACGTCAGTTCGTACATCAACTGGAGCAACACCTTTTTCCCTAGTATATGGTATGGAGGTTGTGCTCCCAATTGAGGTGGAAATTCCATCACTAAGAGTTCTTATGGAAGCTAAATTGGAAGAGGCTGAATGGGTCCAGAATCGTTATGAACAACTCAATTTCGTTGAAGAGAAGAGATTAACAGCATTGAGTAGAGGTCAGCTCTATCAAAGAAGGATGATGAGAGCATATGATAAGAAAGTTCGCCCAAGAAGATTCAGAGAGGGAGATCTGGTGCTGAAAAGGATCCTTCCATTTCAAAAGGATCATCGAGGAAAATGGACTCCAAATTATGAAGGACCATTTGTGGTGAAAAAGGCTTTCTCTGGTGGGGCATTAATCTTAACCAATATGGATGGTTGTGAATTATCAAGCCCAGTCAATTCAGACTATGTTCGGAAGTATTATGCATAGATTGCCTGACTACCCTTCCTAAGGAGGCTAAACAAAGTTGCAGAGTACTCAATAAGTGTTTTGGAAAGTTTCATTTCAGTCTCAGTATTTTGTTTAAAAAAGGGTTGTTTATCCCTCACCATCTCCACCCTCTCAATTTGGAGATAATTCTTTTCTTCATTGTGTACTTTATTGATTAATAAAAGATTTGCTTCCTCCATTTTGACCAGTATAGTTATTATTTTTATGTCAATCACAAATGCAAATTATGCATGTTACATCTCAAGTTCGGGTATTTCATGGTCCAGCCTCTCCACTCTCTTTCAAAAAAAAAAAGAAAAAAGAAAGAAGAGAAAAGAAAAAAGAAAAAGAAAAAGAAAGAAAATATATGCTTTCACTATAATCGTTGAGGAAAATTGGTCAATTCTTGCCTATTTTACCCTTTTCATGGAAAGTATGTTCGTTGTTATCAGCTATACTCTCAATCAACTACAACCTTTATTTTGACCGTCGTTCATGTGCAAAGTTTCAAATTACCATTTCTTCCCAGACAAGGTTCCAATTATCATACTGGGGCAAAGCACCCCCTCGTGAAGTAAGAATTCGAAATTACTTACTATGAAACCTTGAGCCTAGCCCACCACGCGTGATTTTTGTGGTAGGCCAACATGAATTACTGATTCACAATTGAACCCTTTGCTAAACTCATCGCGTATAACTGCGTTGAATCTCCATATTTGTCTACCCACTTGAGAGCTTTTTTGCTAAGTCTGTCACATCTAACCATGTGGCAAACATTTCAAAATATCCACCCAATATTACCAAGGGACCTTCAGTGGTGATGAAATAGGGATTAAGCTCTTATGATTTAATGCTTCATAATTAAGACTTGTAGTTCTTTGAGTATTCCTATATTTCAACTTTGTTCAGTCTACACTTTTCCTACCATTTCTATCGTTTATCTTCTCTCCTTTTATTGGAAGGTGACTCCAAGACTAAAGACGATAATCTTGAGAATTTGGACTTAGTAACTTGAGAAGGGGTCTCGAAGTCTCAAATCCTTTCAATAAGTTTTGCGTGAGAAATAACTCTATCATGGTATCAAGGAGCGCTGACAAAGAAACAAAATGGAGTGATGACTTAACAAATGGTTGATCTTCTACATGTGATTGTATCATCTGCTAGTCATGAAAGCATGTATTTGGCCTAAAAAAAAGAGTTATGAAAAACAGAAAAAAGAAAAAGAAAAAAGAAAAAGAAAAAAAAAAGAGTTATGAAAAACAGAAAAAAGAAAAAGAAAAAAGAAGAGAAAAGAAAAAGAGAAAAAGAAAAAGAAAAAGAAAAAAGGAAAAGAAATGTACAAGGCCAAGATAATTCTTGAAATGCATGATTGGGGCAATCAATGTAGATCAAGAGGTCACACCTCCAAACGATTTGGAGATTTTCTTTGTCAATTATCATCTGGGGCAAAGCTTTCATCATTATACTGGGGCAAAACCGTTATTATTAAATTGGGACAAAGGGTCTTCACCACTATACTACAGTAAAGTCATTTTACCATTTATGTAAACTTTTTAGACTGGGGCAAGAGCCAAGTTAAGAGAATCACGCTTCTCTTATGAAGAATCTTTCAATCTCGAGCAGTTCTCTACATTCAAGAATAGAAAGCTGAATCACATGTTCATAGAAGAATCACATGCAGATAAATGACAATCACAGTAATGTGGGTTTTTCATCAAAGATTTCGAGCTGACTTAAAGAAAGAAAGAGATATATGAGATAATCCCTTGAGGAGCTACTCCTTGTTCTCGTAGTGGTTGTCCAAGGAATTGGGGTCACCTTAACAAATATTTTCATTCGAATTATGTTTAATCTCTTATTGTTCAAGAGATTTCTTATGAAGACATTTTTGACCCATGTTTTCTTCCTTCAGTCATTTCTCTCTTTCTTTGTTGACTACCATTCCCATTTGTCTCTAGGCCAAATTCATCTTCTTGTATCGAACCTTTTTTTGTCCACTACAAGGCTAAGGTTATGAAGCGTTTGAATCAGGTAAGATGTTTGATGCTATGAATTACCATTGATAGCTCTCTAAGCTAGCACATGAGACACTTCTAAAAAACCTACCATACTCTATATGATCGAGCAATCTTTGATTAACATACATGATCTCTTTTAGGTCGAGCAACTTTGATTGACACATACAATTTCTCTCGAGTGTTGAAAGCATCAAAAAGAAAAGAAAAAGGAAAGAAAAAGAAAAGAAAAAGGAAAAGAAAGAGAAAGAGAGGCAATCAAGATCCGAAGATGTCTATTGTTATATATTTTGAAAGCTTCCTTGACTGATAAATCTTTATTTCCTCTCATTAGATTCATGGGTGGCTTAATGTTTTATTGTCAATGCAATACCATTTGAAAGTTTTCAATGTCTGCGACATCTAAAGCAATGTCATTTATTCAATAGACTTCGATAGAAGAGAATCCGAAGTGCAAAGGGTTTAGTGGGAGGAGCATTGGAAAATTCCACTCACAGGGCGTTTTGCTATGAGACGTTCGGAAGTCTTTAAATCAAGACCTCAAAGTATTTTGGTTCATCGTCAGCAAAACAGCTTACTTCACTTCGTCTATGTCTATCAATCTATAAATGTGGAACACAAGAAATGAGCTACTTTATAGTTCTGGTTTTCAAAACTCGCTAATTTTGAAGTTTGTGTTTTTTGAAACTTGTGCCCCGCACATTTTCATGCTGCATGTAAATTTGAATCTCATACATTTAAGCATACTCTACATTTTGAGATTTTGCAAGTCATTGATTCACTTCTTTGATGGTTAAATCGAACCCCACTAGTCAGTGGAGGTCGAAGCCTGGTTGGAGTCAGGTCCATTTCATGTTTTATTTGGTTGGTTAAATCGAACCCTGTTAGTCAGTGGAGGTCGAAGCCTGGTTGGAGTCAGGTCCATTTCATGTTTTATTTGGTTGGTTAAATCGAACCCTGCTAGTCAGTAGAGGTCGAAGCCTGGTCTGAGCCAGGTCCATTCCCCTTTTCTTTTGGTTAAATCGAACCCTGCTAGTCAGTGGAGGTCGAAGCCTGGTTGGAGTCAGGTCCATTTAATGTTTTATTTGGTTGGTTAAATCGAACCCTGCTAGTTAGTAGAGGTCGAAGCCTGGTCTGAGCCAGGTCCATTCCCCTTTTCTTTTGGTTAAATCAAACTCTGCTAATCAGTAGAGGTCGAAGCCTGGTTGGAGTCAGGTCCATTTCATGTTTTATTTTGGTTGGTTAAATCGAACCCTGCTAGTCAGTAGAGGTCGAAGCCTGGTCTGAGCCAGGTCCATTCCCCTTTTCTTTTGGTTAAATCGAACCCTGCTAGTCAGTGGAGGTCGAAGCCTGGTTGGAGTCAGGTCCATTTAATGTTTTATTTGGTTGGTTAAATCGAACCCTGCTAGTCAGTAGAGGTCGAAGCCTGGTCTGAGCCAGGTCCATTCCCCTTTTCTTTTGGTTAAATCAAACTCTGCTAATCAGTAGAGGTCGAAGCCTGGTTGGAGTCAGGTCCATTTCATGTTTTATTTTGGTTGGTTAAATCGAACCCTGCTAGTCAGTAGAGGTCGAAGCCTGGTCTGAGCCAAGTCCATTCCCCTTTTCTTTTTGTTAAATCGAACCCTGCTAGTCAGTAGAGGTCGAAGCCTGGTCTGAGCCAGGTCCATTCCCCTTTTCTTTTGGTTAAATCAAACTCTGCTAATCAGTAGAGGTCGAAGCCTGGTTGGAGTCAGGTCCATTTCATGTTTTATTTTGGTTGGTTAAATCGAACCCTGCTAGTCAGTAGAGGTCGAAGCCTGGTCTGAGCCAAGTCCATTCCCCTTTTCTTTTTGTTAAATCGAACGCTGCTAGTCAGTAGAGGTCGAAGCCTGGTCTGGGCCAGGTCCATTCCCCTTTCCTTTTGGTTAAATCGAACTTTATCTTTGATTAGAGATGAAAATCTGGTCAAAGTGAGGTTCATTTTCCTTTCCCAATTATAGGCTATGTTTGTTTTAAGCATGAAGCCCTTTCTTTTATTTTTAACGAAAATCTTCGCCTTCCCAATACTTTGTCTTTTTCCTTTGTTTATCCTTTCAATCCTTCAAGGATACACAACGGGGGGCAAACTGTAGACACCGTATTTGGTCCGGCTTGATTTTAGTAATAATGTTTGAAGTTTTTCAATATTTGGAAGTCAATTTGTTTTTTGTATGTCAACAAGAGCATAGCTCAAGTGACATAAAGTCGTATTAACAATCACAAGGTCTTTGGTTTGAATCTCTCTCCTTACATATTATCAAATTTTGTTTTTTAGTTTTCATGATTTATTTTCATTTTCATCTTATTTTCTTTTTTTTTGTTTTATTTAATTTATTTCTTTATTTTGTTTATTTTATTTTATTTTATTTTTGTTTATTTATTTTATTATTTTATTTTATTCTTTTTTTTTCCTTCACTCCTCTTTCCACGTTCTCCATCCCCCCTCATTCTCCCAACCTCTCCTATTCTTTCTCCCTCTCCCTTTTTCTTCTCCATTCCCTTTCCTTCTCCCAACCTCCCATTCTTTCCCCATCTTTCTCAACTCTCCCCCTTCCTTCTCCCAACCTCTCATTCTTTCCTCATCTTTCTCAACTCACTCCCCCTCTTTCTCAACTCACTCCCCTTCTTTCTCCCAACCTTCCATTCTTTCCTCATCTTTCTCAACTCTCCCCCTTCCTTCTCCCAACCTCTCATTCTTTCCCCATCTTTCTCAACTCACTCCCCCTCTTTCTCCCAACCTCTCATTCTTTTCCCCTTTTTCTCAACCCCTTCCTCCAAGCTCTACTATATAATGAGAGCTCATGGAGGATGGAGGGAAAGGGAAGAACAACAAGGACACAAGAAAAAAGAGAAGAATAGTGAGAGAGCTTAGAGAGAGAAAGTGAGTTTGCGAGGGAAAATAGAGTTTGGAGAAGGATTTTCCAAAAACCAAAGCTACCGTCGCCACCTACCGCCGCCGCCGTCACCACCGTACCGCCGCCGCCACTCACCGCCGTACCGCCGCCGCCACTCACCGCCGTACCGACGCCGCCACTCACTGCCGTACCGCCGTTGCCGCCACCACTGTCGCCGCCGCCACTGCCGTACCGCCACCGTGCCGCCGCTTTTTTTTTTTTATTTCCAACGAGCTCCTAAGTGAGGGAAAGTGGAAGAGAAAAAAGAAAAAGAGAGGGAAGGAAGTTGGGGAAGAAGAAAGAGGAAAGTGAATAAGGTGAGTCCCACATTTTTAAATTCTTTTATTTTTTTTTTATTATTTTTTTTATGTATCCAAATTTTTCCATTTTTCATTTTGGCTATGAATTTGAGTTTCCCAAATCAATTGCAATTTATTTTATTTCATTTTCTAATTAGAAATTTAAATTGATTTATTTTAGACTTCTAAAGAACTTTAATTGGATATTAGTTGAAAGTTTTTTTTATTCTAATTTCAATTAGAGTTTATTTGGGAGTTTCCAAACTAATTTTAATTGGCTTTAAATTGAATTGTTATTACCAATTTCGATTCGATTTTAATATGACATTTTCAACTTTAATTGTCTTTCTTATTAATTCTAGTTGGATTCTAACATAAAATTTCTAATTTGAATTTGAATTTGTATTTTCCTAATAAATGTTCACTAGTTTGTAATTAGAAAATTCAATTTTCTTTAAAATGGAAATTTTAATGTTTTGAATTTTACTTTAATTTGAATGGTTCAAATGAATTTCAAAGGGTTTTGAAATGCTCAAATGAATTTCAAACTAAGATTTTCAATTTGATTTTTTCTTGATTTTTTTTTTTTTTAAAAGACGATTTTAAACTTTCCTTCCATTGGTTTCAATAATTAATTTGGAATTTTATAATAAATTTTTAATTGGATTTAATTTGGGATTTCAACTTTTGTTTGTTTTTAATTTGATTTCATTTTGACATTTACAAATGAATTTCAATTTGGAATTGCCCAAATGAATTTCAATTGGAATTTTATTTGAATTTTCACCCTCAATTGGTTTTAATCTTGAATTCATGGAGTTTCAAAGTGATTTGAAATTTTTCAGTAAATGTCAATTTGGTTCTAAATTAAAGTTTCCAAGTCAATGTCTTTTGGTCTTAGATTGAAAATCAATTTCAATTTTAAACTAAATTGGAAATCAATTTCGATTTTGGAAAGGTTAAATCAAATTTCAAAAACATTATTTAATATTTTGAATGGTTAAAATAGATTGATTATGAAAACTTTAATGCTAATTTTGTCTAAGAACGGGTATTTAAGCTGACCGAAAGGGAACACCCTTCCTGGAAATTAGCCTAAAGTTTAACTAGTCAATTATTTTGGCAATCAAAATTTCAATTGGATCTTAAATTAGAAAATTTTCAAATCAACTTCAATTTGATTCTAAATTGGATTTTCCAAATGAACTTCAAAATAGTTTTACTTTAGTAATTCCAAATGAATTTCTAATTGAATTTGATTTAAAAATGAAAAAATATTTTTCCATTGAATGGTGTCATACCACTCATGATTATTACTTCACATTTTATTTTTGAAATGTGAGGTAATAGACAAATTAGCTCATGTATAGCCTATGACGGAGTTGAAATATTTTTCAAATTCTTGAGGCGAAAGATTTTCTTTAATTAGGAAATTTTTACATGATAATAAAGTCATGGGTTAACCCCACTCACAAAATTAAATCCTTACTTTATTTAAAGATAAGGTGAAATTAGTGAGACAATTAATTTTCAATTTTAATTTTTTTTTTGTTTATTTTCGTTAAGACACGGACCTTTTGTTTAATGAATTCGAGTAATAAAATAAAATGTTTTCAAACGGGTGTTGTAGGGTGCTAACACCTTCCCTACACACAACTGATCCCCGAACCTAATTTTTGGTTTTCAAAGACCACTTTTTTTAAAATGGGTGACCAATCACACCCGAAGATGATTGGTGGCGACTCCAAACCTCTCACCTCGAAAGAGATCCTTAGGAAAGGACGTCGGCCGCTCCGCGTCGCGATGACGTTGCGACACCTACCCCTCTTAGACAAGCACAAACCATCGTCCCTCGTCCCTCGCAGTCACAGCCCAGTCGCCATCGTCCATCGCTTTCTTTTTCTTCTTCATGGTCATGGTCTGCAACTCACGGCGCCACCCGTCGGTTTCTTATTCCTCTTCTTGTTCTGGTTCTGCATCTCGCCGCTCGCCGTTGAGTCACTGACGCCGTGCTTTGTGACGTCTGAAACCAGAGTCGTCGCCTCTCGCCGACGTGTCTTCGAGTTGTTGAGGTGAGCGTGAGCCGGTGAGGTTAAATTTACAGACACACCGAATAGGCCCCCCTCATTAGTTGTTTTTTTTAATATTTTATATCTTATGAATCTGTGGTGGTGCGAAATACTAAATGAAAACTAGAAAGAGGATTGTTCGATTGAATTTCTGAGATCGACTCACTGATTTTTATGTTTTATTTCTTCAGATTAAGATCACCATTCGACATTCACTTGGGATCCGGATTATTGTCCCTTTCCCTCATCAGATCGTCAATTTGTCACACTGGAAACTTCTTACGAGTGAGTAAATATGGTTGATGCATTAATACATATTTGTTTGTACATATCTATTTGTGACTTTGTGTACATTTTGAAATTTGAATAATGTAATCACTACTTTCGCATTTTTACTTTTGATCTTGTAGGGTAAATATGGATACGGTGGGAACAAACAATTCAAAGAATGTAAATGCTATAGAAACGGATACGACTACGAAGAGCAAAACTAGCAAAACAATTGATCTTGATCTAGATCCACATCCAGAACTTGAAGGAGAGAATTCTACTATTCCAAAAAAAAGGTGATCGTAATGACCCTTATGCTAAGTGTAAATATTGTGGAGTTATTTATGCATGTCACTCTAAGCGCAATGGTACTGGAACAATGAAAAATCATCTAGAAAATTGTAAAAAGTATCCTTACCAAAGGAAGAGAGATGCATCCCAAACAACATTAGCTTTCAAACCTAAAGAAGAAAATGATGGGGAATATAGTCTTGTATGTGAGTCATTTAGTTTGGAGGGATGTCAAACAACTTTGGCTGAAATGATAATTAGAGATGAATTGCCTTTTAAGTTTGTGGAGAATGAAGGTTTTCTGAAATTTGTTGATACATTGACATGTGGGCAAGAACCTAAGTATGTTGTTCCATCTCGACTTACTGTAGCTATTGATGTTCTTGAGGTCTATGTTAGGGAGAGAGACCGTTTGAAAGAAATGTTTGGAAAAACGAAATGTAAAGTTTCTCTCACTACTGATTGTTGGACGTCGAGAGCAAACATGGGTTATATGGTACTGACTGCTCATTTCATTGATTATGATTGGAAATTACAGAAACAGATTCTTAGCTTTTGTCAAATTGAGAATCATAGAGGGGATACCATTGGTAAGACTATTGAGAGTAATTTAAAGAAATGGGGCATTGAAAATGTTATGACATTGACTGTTGATAATGCTAGTTCCAATGATACTGCTGTTGCTTTTCTTCTCAAAAGATTTAGTAAGGGGTTGTTGTTTAAGGGTGAATTTTCGCATGTTCGATGTTGTGCACATATACTAAATCTTATTGTATGTGATGCTTTGAAAGAACATCATAAGTGCATTGAAAGGATTCGCAATGCTGTAAGATTTGTAAGGTTTTCTCCTGCACGTCTCTTGAAATTTAAGAAGTGTGCTGAAATTGAAAAAATTTCTTGCAAGAGTTCTGTATGTATTGATGTTACTACTAGATGGAACTCAACTTATATGATGCTTGAGGCAACTAGTAAGTTTGAAAAAGCTTTTGACAGGTTAGAGGATGAAGATCCTATTTATAAGAATGATTCACCACCTACCAAAGATGATTGGACAAATGCTAAAATGTTGGTTAGGTTTTTGAAAGTTTTTTATAATGTCACGTTACAACTTTCAGGGTCTTTGTACACTACTTCTAAGTTGAAGTTATTATCATATTGTTTTGACAACTTCTTTGGTCCAAAAATTTCTAAAAGAATGACAATTTCAGTAGAGAATGTTTTGAAATGTCTCTTTCAAGAATATAGTATTGGAGCTGCATCTATTAGTGTTAGTAGTGGGAGTGGTGGTAGTAGTAGTGCTAGTGCTACTGCTAATGTTGATTTGAGATTTGATGATGAAACAATGGACCTAGATGAGGATGAAAACTTCAACTATGATATAATACCTCATTTCAAAAGTGTTGAGACCACAAGTTTTGATAAGGAGTCAGAGATTGATGTATATTTATTGGAAACTCTTGCTAAAGATAGTAGTTCTTTTCACATACTTTATTGGTGGAAGCAGAATGGTCATCGGTTTGAGGTTCTCGGTCATATGACTAGAGATATATTGGCAATTCCAGTATCTACCGTAGCATCTGAGTCAACTTTCAGTACTGGAGGACGTGTAGTCAACCCATCCTGTTGTTCTTTGACTCCAAAGACGATGGAGACTCTTATATGCGCTAAAAAATGGCTAGACTCTAAACCGATATCATTAGATATTGATGATTTGATAGCCATAGTAGAAACTTCAATGTTTGAAGATGGTATTGTATTGAATCTATTGATTTTACTTTTTGTGTTTTTTTTCATTTATTTATACTTTTAAATCTTAATAATGTTGTATTTCATTTTTTTTCTCTCTCTCTCTCTTTTTCTAATTTTGTAGGATTCAGACCAGTTGTTGATGAAGAAAATAACATGGATCAAGTGGAGAAGTTTGCAAAGTTGCAGATTTGATTTTTGTACTTTTCTAAGAAAAGAACGTTATGTATCTTGAATTTTAGCATTTGTTCTTGTATCAAAATATTAAGAGTACTTTGATTAATATGTATTTGAATTTGATGTTTAAACGTTTAATTTAGAGACTTTTATATGATAATGTTTTTTTTTTTCAATCAAACTATTATTGTTATTTTGTTGTTTGGTAATTATTATATGTTTAGTGTTTACATTAATTTAAGGGAAAAATACATTTTTAGTCCCTGAGGTTTGGGTTATATTTCATTTTGGTCCCTGAGTTTTGAAACTCGACAATTTAGTCCCAGAGGTTTGGTTTTAGTTTCATTTTGGTCCCTCCATCCATTTTTCCGTTAAAAAGTAACGGATTGATGACGTGGCAATTTTTTTAAAAATAAAATATATTAAAATAATAAATATATTATTGTTTTTTTTAATTTTATTTCTTCTCCTCCACTACCTTATTCTTCTTTTTTTCTTCACACCACATCTGCCAGCATCTTCTTCTTCACACCTGCCGGCAGCGAGCGGCGACCACCGTTAGCCGGCGATTTCTTTTCTTTCTTCTTTTTCCCCTGTAGGAGTGTGAAACAATGCTTTCAGCTTCCCTTTCTAGCTGGCGATCTTTAGATTTTGCATATGTAACATCCAAAGCCTGAAGAAGCAAAATCTGAACGAGGAGAAAATAAACTGAAAATTATTAATCCTAGAAAACTCTAAACATATAGATTCTAATCAAAACAAAAACAATAAGTTTAGACAAGCAAAAGGGTATGCTTAAACTCCATATTTCTCTAAAGATTGGTGTACACAACTCTACCTATGCCCTATCTAAAAAATCAGATCTTAGAGAAATCAGATCAAAGAAGAAAATTTGGGAGGCCCCTTAGGCCCTGCCTCCGCCGCTCCCTCCCTCCATTTCAACTCCCTCATCTTCATCATCGGCGGCTCCGACATCCCCCTTTCATCTCCATAATCCGTCACATGATTATTCACCACAGCACCACCAACAAATCCCTTCAGATCCCTAACCTCCTCATCGTCTCCGTCGTCAAAACTGCCGCCGATTGACCCTCCTCTAGCTCCTCCTCCCGCCCTCTACCATCACCACTCTCCAGAACCTCCGAATCGAGGCCTACATGACCAGAGAAAATACCCCCAAAAGCGAAATCCCACCGCTCAGAATAGTGATTCTAAAACCCCATGTGGCGGATTCGACGACTGATAGCGAGCATAACTAGCTATTTTTCCCTAATTAATTTAGCTAGTATTTTATAATTAATTGGCCAAAATTATGCATTTTTGTGTTTTATTTGTAGGAAATAAGTATTGGAGTTAATCGAGTGTTCGAGACATGAAAAGAGGCTAAAGAAACAAAGGAAATCGAAGTTGGAAGCACACATTTAGGCCTTGCCGAGGACCAGTGTCGAGACCCTTGCTATAGGGCGTTTTGACCCTACTACATTCCTTTTCTAAGTTGGGCAGCAGCAGACACAGCGTCGAGACGCTGTGTCAATAGCGTCGAGACGCTATCGAGGAATTCCAAAACAGAACTTGTGATAAGAGGACAGCGTCGCGACGCTGTGACAATTTTTCAGCCTATAAATATTTTGGGATTAGGTCAGATTGAGGGACTTCTTTTGGATGATTTGGGAGCCGAAAACACAGAGAAAAAGCCTCTGTGGAAGCTGAAACAAGTGGAGGAAAGCGAGATTCAAAGCTTTGTTCGTGGAGATCATGATGGGGACGTGCGGTCTCAGCCTACCTAGCATTTAATTCTCTTTACCCTTTACTTTAGTAGTTTTAATGGCTGTTTCAGACTTTAGTTATATCGTAATGTGTTGTATGAGTAGCTAAGTCTTTAATCTTAGGGATTGATGTAGCCGTTGGGCACTTTATGGATTGATTTTATGGATTTTTGCTATGGATTACATTTATGCATTTTGTGTTCTTAATGCTTTCAATTTAGCGACCATAAATTGATTGATGTTCGTGTTTGAATCTAACTCGAGAGAGAGGATTTAGCTTATAAATCTTTATGCATAACTAGAATTTAGCTAGAGATCGAGATATAATAGTTAATTCTAGAAATCGGTAAAAAGGACTAACCTTAATGCCTTGCATGTTTAATGAATTTAGATAGGGATATCGAGTTTATTGCATGTGAGAGGATTATGTATACTCAGGAGAGATATTTATGATTGTAGTTTCCTTGATTTATGAGTCATAGCATGTTAATAAACCATGAATTAATCCATAATCTCAATTGGTGAAATCAACTCCCTAAGACCTTTGCCATCAATTGTTTGTCATTCTTTTAGTTTTGTGTTTAATTTTTCATTCTTTGTCATTAAAGTTTGTTCCCTCAATAAAATTGGACAAAAGTATTTTCGGTAATTAAATTGGCTAGAAACCCAATCCAGAGGATGACATTAGAAATTATTTTCACTATATTATAACTTGACCCATACACTTGCGGTTAGCAATTCGTGCATCAAAGACGACGTCGATTCTGAGGCTGAATGGGTGGCTGTGGCTGGCGGGGATCATCTGTTTGTTGTTTGGGGTGTTTCTGGTGGCGATTGGGGTTTTGAATAGGTTTTACATATACCCGATCGATGGAATTCGAGCGATGTGTTTGATTTGGCGTTGAGGTCGTTTTTGCACGTGTTGGGGTTGTGTTTGTGCATTGTTGTGGCGGTGAGTGGGGCTGTGGTTTGGAATAAGAGGCGGGCGGCGGCGACCGGAAAGTTTCAAAGCATTAAAGGCGCGACGCCTTGTGAGATGGGGTTCAAAAGAGAATTGGAGAGTGTCACTCTCCCTCTTTTTTATTAAAAAAAAGAAAGAAAGAAAGAAAATGTAGAGAAAGGGGAAAAAGAAGAAAGAAAAAAAAACAAAGACCGCTCGTCGAAGGTCGGCCGCCGCCGGCAGGTGTGAAGAAGAAGATGCTGACAAGTGTGGTGTGAAGAGAAGAGAAGAAGAAAGAAGTGGAGAGAGGAAATAAAATGAAAAAAAATTAATATATTTATTATTTTAATATATTTCTATTTTTAAAAATTAAAAAATATTTTTTAAAATAAAAAATATTGCCACGTCATTTACTTTTTAACGGAAAAATGGATGGAATGACCAAAATGAAACTAAAATCAAACCTCAGGGAATAAATTGTCGAGTTTCAAAACTCAGGGACCAAAATTAAACCTAACCCAAACCTCAGGGACTAAAAGTGTATTTTCCCTTAATTTAATATGTTCAATAGTAATAATTTGAAATTGGCAATTTAAAAAATGTCTATTAAGAATATATTATTACTTACTCCTTAAAAAATTCGCCCAAACTTAATCGAAACATTGAAATTAAGATTAAAATTAAAAAAAAAATCAGGCAGATAGTTGATAATTTGATTAAAAAACAAAATAAAATGAAACTGAAAAAAAAAAAAAAGAAAATTGTCGGCTGGTCGATCGGCGAAAATGGTTTTTTTTTTAAAAAAATCGGTTTCCAATTTTTGGAAACCGATTTTGGTCAGTTCAACGTAGGTTTGGGGCCAAAACCGACCCTGATCGATCGATGCTCACCCCTAATCTCAACCTTTTAGCGTTGTTTATCAAGCTCCCGCCATTGACGCTGTGTTCCCACCGTCTCATCCTCCCAAGCACCGACGTTGGCCGTCAATGCTCATCCTCCTAAAATCATGATCCGTATGTCGGCTGTTGTCGTTGACGCTTCATCTTTTTTTTTTTCTATGTGGTTCATTTTTCTTTATAATCATTGTGGTAGAATTGAATAAACCATGAATGCTCATAATTCTTGAACCACATTACATTATACCAAGCTTCGATGTAGTCTCGGTATAAGAATGTTTGTGGATTGAAAGTGTTCTTTCTGTAAGGATATTGATTCCAACAGGTAGGATTGATGACTTTGAAAATCTGTAGCTTTGAATAAGCTATTTAGGAAGGGTCATTTCTGTTTGGGATATGAGTTATCTCGACGGATTTGGAGTCTACGCTTGAAATTTTCTGATGTCCTTTGATTACAATATCGAAGTCTTTTATAGACTCTGGATTTGAAACTACAATTGAAAACAAAAAATTAAAGGTAAGAATCAATCCGACAGGACAGGACCCCTGACTGGATTCATATGACAAAAGATACAATAATTAACAATAATAATTACAAAAGGTACAAAAGGCAAAAGTAAAAGATTCTTTAAAGATAAGAAGAGAGGCGGTAGGACAGGACCCTTGATTTACTCTGATCTTATCGATACAACCCTAATTATACTTGCACGCTTCTCCACCATCTTTTGTCGCATCTCTTTATTAAAGTGACTTTAATAAAGTTTATAATGATAGTCCTTGTCTGATAGGTCTGGAATATTATGTCAAATCACTTTATTAGGGGTGAAGGCAAGGTATGCTGACCAACAGATTTACTACACATCTCGTGTTTTATTACTGGGACCACACATCGCAACAGTCCTTCGCAACAGTCCTTCGCAACAGTCCTTTACAGTGAGTCTTCATAACGTTCTTTGGCTAAGAGATTTTGATATTATTTTCTCGCACCAAGGTGGAGTTTTATTATAATTTACAACTGATTTTAATGTACACACATACTCTTTTTTTTTTCATTTGATTCACATGGGATGCGAATCGAGGAATGGATCATTGAGGTCATACTCATCTTTTTCTTAAACGTCAGAGTCTTGAGAAGAAGATGAGGATGCAATTGAAGTTGCTTGATTGAGTATCTTTTGGAAGTCTGCTTCTGTCGTTGTCTGAGCTAAAGCAGCTAACAGTTTTGACTTGGAGTTGAGAAATTCAACATTTTTCTTCTTTGAGAGGTCTTGAAGGTAGCCATTGTCAGCGAACCATTATTTAACCTCTTTGATTCCAGCGTGGGAACACTTATATTTGTCCCACCATTTAATTTGTAAAATTTTGACTACTTGTTTGTAATAGGTATAGGTATTTGTTTGGAAATTCCAACAGAATATCCACGATATTTGAAAATATAAACAAAAACGCATTGAAAGTGGAAATGCATTTTTGTAGATTGTTTGTGAAAAGTAATGAAATGATTCTTGAATTGGTACTGGAAAAATCTCTTCAGAAGAGCCGAAGGTTTTCCACCATTTGATAAACCAGAAAGGAAAATTGACTTTATAAGCATTCTGGCATAATTTAATAAACCATGAGTGCTCATAATTCTTGAACCACATTACATTATACCAAGCTTCGATGTAGTCTCAGTATGAGAATGTTTGTGGATTGAATAACTTAGAAAGTGTTCTTTCTGTAAGAATATTTTGATTCCAATGGGTAGGATTGATGACTTTGAAAATCTTTAGTTTTAAATACCCTATTTTGGAAGGGTCATTTCTGTCTGGGATATGAGTTATCTCGACAGATTTGGAGTCTACGAGAATAAATTCATAATACTTTCTCGTTTTGATTAATAATTCAGGGATGAAGTAAAAATCTTGAGGGTATATTTTGTGAATAATTTCAACAATCGAACTTCCGTCAAATTCGGGTTCGACTATTGGTTTTGAAATTTGAAGGTTTTATTCGAAATAAGTTTTTATTTCGGGTTTTGGAATGAACCTTTTTGGTGGATTGACTGCATCAACAAATGTTGTGGGGATTGAAGATCCCTGTTGAGATGAAGAGAGTGGAGAGACTAAAAGTCTCATTTGAGTGATGGTAATAGGCCGTATGAGAGAGTCTGATGGCCTCAGAGGTGGAGTTAGTGACTCCATTGAATCTCTTATTTGAATTGGTGTGCTTCTGGTTCTTGGGCTATTCACCAAAGTGAAACCCAAATCCATCGCATATTAATCGACGCTCAAAGGAGCAGGGGATTTTGATGAAGAAGCTGGGCTTTTGTCCTTTGAAGAAGATGAGGTTTTGCCTCGCTGATCACTCATTTTTTAAAAGAGAAAGAGAAGAAGTTTTTCTTGTAAGGAACTCCCTTGAGAGATAATCAACAAGGGGGTCTTGAAAACCTTTTATAGGCAAGATTTGAAAATCAAAGCATGACAAGATAGCTTGCCATCTTGCAAAGATTTCTTTTGATACAAAATTCCTTACATCTTTTTCTAAAACAAATTTAGAGGCTCTTGAATCTGTTTTAATTGTAAAACTTTTATTAATTAAGTCTTCTTGAAACTTTTGAACACATAAAACTATGGCCAGAATTTCTTTTTTGACCGTTGAATAGTTTTTCTGGGTACTGTTCCAAACTCCAAAATGAAATCGAATAATTGATTCATTCTTATCAATGAAGGAGTGTCGAACACCCGAGCGGAAGCAATTTGGATCGAAAGCCTCTCAATTTCGTTTAATTTTAGAAAGAAAACATGCACAAAATAAGGCAAAAAGCAGAGTGTGATTTCAACCAACTTTTTGAGCTGAAATTCAAGAGTTTCGTGGATGAATTAAGATCACGAACTTGTTGTGAACAACCACCGTGGTCTTCCCCGCTATCCTCCGGCCTTAGGACGAGCTTGTGGGAGCTATTTATGATGAAATTAGGGAGAAAAAAGATTATCTCTTGAGGGTTTGAACTTGTAGCTTTTGAGGGAGAATACACAACTTCATCATCTTCCCCTCCACGTTTTTCTTCTTCTTTTATAGAAGAATCACAGACATCTCACTAAACTATGACAACTCATTATCTTTTCATGTAGTGTATTGAGAGGTGTCTTATGGTGATGGTAAGAATGAAAGTTTGGCGGCAAAATTAAGGTACATTTTGCCTCCTAATTAATTTTAATCAAATTAAAATTAAAACTTATCTTATAAGTTAAATGAATTTCTCAAATCCATTCACTAACAAATTAGTTTTACAAAATTAATTTCTAATTAAAATTAATTCCAAATTAATTTTAATACAAATAATTAATTAATTAAATGTATTTAATTAATCAAATGATCTTATCGAATATGAATCCCTATTCATATATACATTATTTAAATCATATTTAAATATTTCCAACTCTCTCGATATAGTTTAATTTGTAATTAAGCTTTAGCGTTAAATATATCGAACATAATTTAACGAAAACATCCCTAATATGAGTTTGAATGTTTCAAACTTTCTCATCACGTTATTCTAAGGTTTATTCCGTACGAGCTAGCAGGGGGACCTAATGGACCTACAGATCATGGGCTCCAACGATCCGAGATTAACTGGCTAAACTCTTTTAACCAGTTAACCAACATTCGTTAACTACTGAGACACTCTACTATAGCCCGATAATTGAACTCCCCTCACTGTAGATATATTTCTGTCCACCCGATATAACCATGATTAGTAAGTCGACCCTTCACAGGTTGTTCGTAACTAGAGTTGGGTCAAATGTTCATTTTACTTCTGAAGTTACATCTTGTTCCTTAAGTCCCCACTGAGTCCCTAATGAACAATTGGTTTGTGGTTCGACCACTAAACCTAAAACCTCTCTGGCCAATGCGAGGGCGGGATCCCTTTGTTCATGTCCTGAAGTCAGCACTTAACGGAACAACCTCTCTACTATCCCTAAATTGGGTAGGAGTGAATTCTGTCTTGCAAAACTATGTCCCCAGCTATCTACCTGTTCCTATCCCTAAAATGGGGTGTTTATTGAGTCGACGATGATGAGCCACTCTCACCCATGCAAATCTAAGGATAAGCCCGAATAAACAGGAGTTCATAGTTAGCTCAAGATTAAGATCGAGTTACCTAGGTCATCGTTTGAAATATGTCAGTTTCACAGTAAATGACGTTATAAAGTGAAAGTGACTTATTTCGCGGTCCAGTCTTATACAAACCCTTTTGCATAGGATGCCCCCACTCGCATGTCTCTACATGAACGATTCAGGATCAAATCGTTTGTATTAAAAACAAAATGGGTCGCGTCACATAGTTTTTCTTAGGATAAGGTACCCAATCTTATCCCTATACTATAGATCGTTTAGGCTATTACTTGAACTTGATAGCATGTAGAAATGCTATCTTTTTCCTAGTTATTTTGGCTAGCTTTGCGCGTTAATTGTGAGCTTTAATGTATTTTTATGTTGATTTTATAGAAAACTGAGTTCGTGAGGCAAAACCATGAATTTTATCAATTTCAAGACCAAAATGAAGACTTTTGGCCCATATTAGAAGAGTTGGTGAGAAGACATTTGAAGTGGAGGCCGAAAACGCCCAAAAGGAAGCAGAAAGGAGGCCAAAATCAGGACCACAGCGTCGAGACACAAGGCAGGCAGTGAAGAAAGATCTGGAATCGCGACAGCGTCGTGACACTGCGCCAAGAAACCTATGAGGTCACAGCGTCGCGACACTGTCGACTTGTTCAGCAAGAAAGGGTCCGCCCCTCCCCCTATAAAAAGGCCCCCTTCCTTTGGTTCAAATCATCCCATTTTTGGGGAATTCTCCCCTAGCTCAAAAGAGAGAAAAAGAGAGAAGAGTTGTGAGGAAAAAGGTGGAATTGAGCGAGTTTCCAAGGCTCGGAGTTCGAGATGATCACGACGGGAGCTTTGGATCAACTTATCGGTTATTTTTTCCTTACTTCTTTGTAATTTTTTATTGTAGTTTGAGTTAGGCCTAAGGATCAAGATCACTTTGGCAAAATTATTTCCATTTGTGAGTAGATCTTGAGGCCTAGGGTCGTTATTCTAGCTAATTGGATATTGTAGCTTAATTTCTTGGATATTGTAACAAAGTTCTTCATATTTCATCTATGCAATTCATTCTTTTTGCTTTTAATCTCTTCATCACGGATTAATTGTTGTGTTGGTCTAAATTGATACTCGACAAAGATAATTTAGATTAGATCCAAATTGCATGGCTAATGATTGCTTGGAGCACAAGAGTGAAAGAGAATTGTTAGAAATTGATAATGAAGTTACTTATTGCCATACTATGATTAACCAAGGAAATGGACACATGAATTAGTTATGTTAGTATGAGATGTGGAGGAGCTTGAAAGAGAAATCCGCTTAAAATTACTTCTAGATTTATGGAATTGAAGTTTAGTAAGTGCATTCATCCAATTAATTGAGCTACAAATCCAAGAAAGCTAGATAACACCCTAGGTCAAGTCCCCTTAATAGGATATTTACCATTTATTTGCATGATTTCTTTAGTTTCTTGTTAGTTCTTTATTTCTTAAGAGTTGAGCTTCTAAATAAAATTAAACATGATGGTTCTTGGTAATTAATGGAATTAAAACAATTTCCCTAAGGATTCGATACTTGGAATACTTTCCGTTTTAATATTACTTGGGCAACCGTACGCTTGCGGAAAAATCGCTAACAGAACTTGATCCACTTTTATGTCACTACATAAAGTTCAAGTGTTCATATCATAGCCAAGGATTCTAGTTTATTGGATTTGGGTTATTTAACGTGCAATTCACTTACTTAATAACCTAAGTGAACAAAAAAACTCAATAACGACTTTATTGAGTTCATGGTTAGCTCAAGATTAAGATCGAGTTACCTAGGTCATTGTTTGAAATATGTCAGTTTCACAATAAACGACGTTATAAAGTGAAAGTGACTTATTTCGCGGTCCAGTCTTATACAAACCCTTTTGCATAGGACACCTCCACTTGCATGTCTCTACATGAACGATTCAGGATCAAATCGTTTGTACTAAAAAAAAAGTGGGCCGTGTCACATAGTTTTTCTTAGGATAAGGTACCCAGTCTTATCCCTATACTATAGACCGTTTAGGCTACTACTTGAACTTGATCCACTTTTATGTCACTACATAAAGTTCAAGTGTTCATATCATAGCCAAATATTCTAGTTTATTGGATTTGGGTTATTTAACGTGCAATTCACTTACTTAATAACCTAAGAGAACAAAAAAACTCAATAACGACTTTATTGAATAAGTACACTACTATTTGTTTCATCCACTATCTACGAGTGTTAGGGCACCAACCCCAACAATCAATACACTGTTTTAGGATTCCTCCATATCCTATATTGGATGCGTCGAATTCCACTATAAGATCTACTTTTGGATTTATCAGACTTAAACAGGGATTTGACTTGACTAAAGTTTTAATTGATTTGACAGCATTTGTATGTTTATCGGTTGAAGGTTCTAGAATCTTTTTTGATCTTTGAAAAAGTGGCTTACATATAGGCCTTAGGTTCTGAATAAAGTCGAAAACATAATTGGGAGAACCTAAAAATCGTTGTAATTGAGTTCTGTCGAAAATTTGATCAGGAAAATTTGAAGCGAATTCAATTGATCTCTGAATAGGTTTTATTAAACCTAGATGGATATCAAATCCTAAAAATCTGATTTGAGTTTGAAATAATTTGATTTTTGGAAGAGATACTACTAAACTAAGCTTAACAATATCTAAAAATGTATTGAGATGTTTAAAGTGTTGATCTATGTTTTGAGAAAATATCAACACGTCATCAATATAGACAATTGAAAATGATTAAATATATCATTCATAATTTTTTGAAATTCTGATGGAGCATTTTTTAATCCAAATGGCATAACATTCCATTCATACTGGCCAAAAGGGACATTGAAAGCGGTTTTGTAATGATCTTTTTCAAAAATTTGTATTTTCCAAAATCTTGACTTCATATCAAATTTTGAGAAAATCTTTGAATTTGAAATTCTTTTTAGCAAATCTTGTTTGTTCCCTTAAGTGGTGTCTTGAGGTCTTGAACAAAGGGTCATAGCCTCTCATTGGCTCGAGAGGGGGTTTCTATTTAATGGTTGGACCATAAACATGTTGTTCATTAGAGGAGCACTGGTACTTAAGGATATACAGGTAACCCATGGGTAAAACGGTAATTTGACCCAGCTAGTGTTGCGAGCACTCGTGAAGGACTAACTTGTTGTTATTGGTTTATATCCGTGGACACAAAAATATTCTGCAGTGAGAAGTGAAGGTGTTCATATAACACATGCGGAAGCAGTTGAAGATCGAAAGCACTTAACTCTATCAATTTTACTCCTAAAGCATGCTTGTGCTACAAAAACAAAACAGAAAGAAAGAAAACGCCAACCTCTTTGTAGCTCACTTGGGTGATCCTCCTTGTGATGATTTCTTCTCCAATCTCTCTTGGAAAACCTCTAGAGTCTTCCCTACTATTCTCCGGGCCAAGAACGACTTGTGGAAGTCTATAGTGATAGGGAATGGGAAGGGAATGCTTGAAGGATCAAGCTCTATGGAGATTTGAGATGAAAGAGTGATTGAGGAAGAATTTCAGCAGCATAACACTAAGATAAAGCTGTATCTCTCCACAATCTAATTCTTCCTCAACTTATAGAGAGAATCCATGCAAGAAGAGGCTTTAAGGTGCAAGACACATGGTGGTCTTAATGGAGAAAGTGGAAGCTAGGTGTTCAAAAAACACTACATGCACCATTGCATGAATGTTGTGTAATTCCACTTTGTGTCTTCATGCAAGAGTGGATTTCCAACTTTTTCCACTAAATTATGAATCAAAATCAGATTCTAAATTCAACATTGTTTATTTTAATTTCAATTCTAAATTGAAATTAATTATAACAATCAATCTTGAAGCTTGCCCAACTAATTATGTATGATTAGTCAAATTAATCATCTTAATGTTGTGCATTCTTTATATATGAATCTTAATTCATATTTATAGTATTTAAAACCCTTTTTAAATACTTTATCTCTCATTTTCTAATTTAATTCATAATTAAATAATTGTGTCAAACACAATTTTACGATAACACCCTTTTCCCGATTTTGAATGATTCAAAGAATCCTATCAATATGTTCTAGGTTTTAATCCGATATGAGCTAGTAGGGGGACCTAATGGACCTATAGATCATGGGCTCCAACGATTCGAGGCTAACCGACTAATTTCATTATCTAAGCTAGCCAACATTCGTTAACTACCGGGACACTCCACTATAGCCCGACAGTTGCACTCTCGTCACAATAGATATATTTTCGTCCACTTGATTTAACCATGTTTAGTAAGTCGTTCCTTCACAGGTTGTTAGTAGCTATAGCTAGGTCAAATGATGGTTTTACCCCTATAGTACTTCTTGTTCCTTAAGTTCCACTAATCCTCTAATGAACAATCGGTTTGTGGTCCAACCATCAAACCTAAGTCCCTCTCGATCCAACGAGAGGGTGGGGCCCGTTGTTCAAGTCCTGGAGTTAGTACTTAAGGGAACAACCTATCTACTATCCCTGAAATGGGTAGGAGCGCATTCCGTCTTGCGAGACTATGTCCCCAGCTATCTATTCGATCTTATCCCTAAAATGGTAGGCTTGTTGAGTCGGCGATGCTGGCCACTCTCACCCATGCAGATCAAAGGATAGTCTCGTATAAACAGGAATTCATAGTTAGCTCAGGATTAAGAACGAGTTACCTAGGTCTTCTATGAGAAATAGTCAGTTTCTTCAGTAAACGACGTTATAAAGAGAAAGTGACTTATTTTGTGGTCCAGTCTTATGCAAACTCATTTTATAGGACGCCCCCACTCACATGTCTCCACATGAACGATTTAGGATCTCATCGTTTGTTCTTAATACAAAGTGGGCCGCATCCATAGTGTCCACAGGATAAGGCACCCAACCGTATCCTTATACTATAGACTATTTTGACTATAAATTTGAACTTGATCCTACGATATGTCTCTACATATAGTTCGAGTATTCATTTTATAGCCAAGGATCTTAGTTTATTGGATTTAGGTTAATCATTCGCAATTTACATATTCAATAACATCTTTTACTGAATAACCTCAATAACGTCTTTATTGGAAATAGAATATGTCTAATGATTTACAAACTATGAGTTTATAGGACATTAAACCCAACAAGAAGAGTGTAGCTGTGGGTCTTTAGTGGAGTGACACACAGTTAATGAATATTAGTTAAATTGATTAATGAGTTGATTTTCTTGAATCTATATCGGTCTGAAAATCTGAGTCAGTGTATCCTGTAAGGATCAGATCCTTAGCTCCATACACGAGCGTATAATCCCTAGTTCTCCTTAGATACTTAAGGATGTTTTTAACGGTAGTCCAATGCGCATGTCCAGGATTAGACTGATATCTGCTGATAATTCCTACGACATAACATATGGCGGGTCTGGTACACAACATTGCATACATCAAACTACAAACTGCTGATGCATAGGGAATACGTCTCATTTCCTCAACTTCTTGAGGTGTCTTAGGACTTTGTTCCTTTGACAGGTGAACCCCGTGCCTAAAAGGTAATAACCCTTTCTTGGAGTTCTGCATCGAATATCGTACCAATATTTTGTCGATATATGATGCTTGAGACAGTGCTAGCGTTTTGTTCTTTCTATTTCTTATGATTTGAATGCCCAGAAAAAATTGAGCCTCACCCAAATATTTCATTTGGGATTGAGTCGCTAGCCATTGTTTTACGTCAGTCAGGAATCCTACATTATTTCCAATAAGTAGGATATCATCTACGTATAGAACTAGAAAAGCTACAATGGAATTGACGATTTTCTTGAAAACACAAGGTTCTTCAACATTCTGCTCAAAGCCATACGTTTTGATCACAGTGTCAAAACGTATATTCCAGGATCTTGATGCTCGTTTTAATCCATAAATGGATCGTTTAAGTTTGCAAACCTTTTGCTCATCACCCTGGACTATGAATCCCTCTGGTTGAGCCATATAGATAGTCTCTTCAAGATTGCCGTTCAAAAAGGCTGTCTTGACATCCATTTTTCATATTTCATAATCATAAAATGTGGCAATGGATAAGAGTATTCTAATCGACTTAAGCATGGCAACAGGGGAAAAAGTTTCTTCAAAATCCACTCCTTCCCGCTGGGTAAAACCCTTTGCCACAAGTCGAGCCTTGAAGGTTTGAACCTTACCGGCTTGGTCTCGTTTTCTTTTGTAGATCCATTTGCAACCAATAGGTTTTACCCCATCCGACTGCTCTACAAGTTCCCAGATCGAATTAAAGTACATTGACTCCATTTTGAGATCCATGGCTTTGATCCACTGGTCCTTATCAACATCATTCATTGCCTGATAAAAGGACAATGGATCCTCTATGCCATCATCAAATATGATGGTTTGAGTTTCTGTTAAACCCACGTAATGGTCGGGTTGTATTATAACCCTCCCACTACGTCGAGGCTTTCTCACTATCTGAGATGGATGTGTTTGATCAACAACTTTTGATGGACCAGCTTGATCAACAACTTTTGTAGATTCTTTTGTAGTTTTTCTTGAAATCTCATCTAATACTAGTTTACAGTGAGGTCGATGATCTTTTATGTGATCTTCCTTAAGGAATGTAGCATTTGTCGATACAATCACTTTATTATCCTGAGGATCGTAAAATAGACCACCTTTCATTTCTTTAGGATATCCCACAAATAGGCACAGTTTTTAACGTCGTTCCAATTTCTTTGGGTTTTGCACCAACACGTGTGCCAGACATTCCCAAATTTTGAAGTGACGTAAACTACCTTTACGTCCTCTCCATAGCTCATAGGGTGTTTCAAAAACACTTTTAGAGGGAACCATGTTCAAAATGTATACAACAGTCTCAACTACATATCCCCAGAACGAATCAGGCAACTGAGCATAACTCATCATTGATCGAACCATGTCTAACAAGGTTCAGTTTCTCCTCTCTGAAACACAATTTTGTTGTGGTGTAGCAGGGGCTGAGAGTTGGGACGTAATTCCATGTTCTATCAAATAATCTTTGAATTGTAGGTCCATATATTCTCCACCTCGATCTGATCGTAGTGTTTTAATCGTTTTACCTAAGTGGTTCTCAACCTCGGTCTTGTATTCTTTGAAATTTTCAAGGGCTTCAGACTTGTGATGCATTAGGTAAAGGTAGCCATACCTTGAATAATCATCAATGAAACTGACGAAATATTCATACCCTCATCGTGCTTTGACATTCATAATCTCTCTTGGACATGTGGAAGCAATTGAAGATCGAAAGCACTTAACTCTATCAATTTTACTCCTAAAGCATGCTTGTTCTACAAAATCAAAACAAAAAGAAAGAAAACATCAACCTCTTTGTAGCTCACTTGGGTGATCCTCCTTGTGATGATTTCTTATCCAATATCTCTTGGACAACCTCTAGAGTCTTCCCTACTATTCTCCGGGCCAAGAACGACATGTGGGAGTCTATAGTGATAGGGAATGCTGGAAGGATCAAGCTCTATTGAGATATGAGATGAGAGAGTGATTGAGGAAGAATTTCAGCAGCATAACACTAAGGTAAAGTTGTATCTCTCCACAATCTGATTCTTCCTCTACTTATAGAGAGAATCCATGCAAGAAGGGGCTTCAAGGTGCAAGACACATGGTGGTCTTAATGGAGAAAGTGGAAGCTAGGTGTTCAAACAACACTACATGCACCATTGCATGAATGTGGTGTAATTCCACTTTGTGTCTTCATGGTGGTCTTAATGGAGAAAGTGGAAGCTAGGTGTTCAAACAACACTACATGCACCATTGCATGAATGTGGTGTAATTCCACTTTGTGTCTTCATGCAAGAGTGGATCTCCAACTTTTTCCACTAAATTATGAATCAAAATCAGATTCTAAATTCAACAATATTTATTTTAATTTCAATTCTAAATTGAAATTAATTATAACAATCAATCTTGAAGCTTGCCCCACTAATTATGTATGATTAATCAAATTAATCATCTTAATGTTGTGCATTCTTTATATATGAATCTTGATTCATATTTATAGTATTTAAAACCCTTTTTAAATACTTTATCTCTCATTTTCTAATTTAATTTATAATTAAATAATTTTGTGAAACACAATTTTTTTCGATAATACATTTTTCCCGATTTTAAACGAATCAAAGAATCCTATCAATACGTTCTAGGCTTTAATTCGATATGAGCTAGTAGGGGGACCTAATGGACCTATAGATCATGGGCTCCAACGATTCGAGGCTAACCGAGTAATCTCATTATCTAAGCTAGCCAACATTCGTTAACTACCAAGACACTCCACTATAGCCCGATAGTTGCACTCCCCTCACTATAGATATATTTTGTCCACTTGATTTAACCATGTTTAGTAAGTCGTTCCTTCACAGGTTGTTCTTAGCTATAGCTAGGTCAAATGACAGTTTTACCCCTATAGTACTTCTTGTTCCTTAAGTTCCACTAATCCTCTAATGAACAATTGGTTTGTGGTCCAACCATCAAACGTAAGTCCCTCTCGATCCAACGAGAGGGTGGGGTCCCTTGTTCAAGTCCTGGAGTTAGTACTTAAGGGAACAACCTATCTACTATCCCTGAAATGGGTAGGAGCGAATTTCGTCTTGCAAGACTATGTCCCCAGCTATCTATTCAATCTTATCCCCAAAATGGTAGGCTTGTTGAGTCGGAGATGCTGGCCACTCTCACCCATGCAGATCAAAGGATAATCTCGTATAAATAGGAGTTCATAGTTAGGTCAAGATTAAGAACGAGTTACCTAGGTCATCTATGAGAAATTGTCAGTTTCTTCAGTAAATGACGTTATAAAGAGAAAGTGACTTATTTCGTGGTCCAGTCTTATGCTAACTCATTGCATAGGACGCCCCCACTCACATGTCTCCACATGAACGATTTAGGATCTCATCGTATGTACTTAATACAAAGTGGGCCACGTCCATAGTGTCCACAGGATAAGGCACCCAACAGTATCCTTATACTATAGACTATTTTGACTATAAACTTGAACTTGATCCTACGATATGTCTCTACATATAGTTCGAGTATTCATTTTATAGCCAAGGATCTTAGTTTATTGGATTTAGGTTAATCATTCGCAATTTACATATTCAATAACATCTTTTACTGAATAACCTCAAGAACGTCTTTATTGGAAATAGAATATGTTTAATGATTTGCAAACTATGAGTTTATAGGACATTAAACCCAACAAGAAGAGTGTAGTTGTGGGTCTTTAGTGGAGTGACACACAGTTAATGAATATTAGTTAAATTGATTAATGAGTTTTGTCAGTTAACCTCATATCATTGGAGCTTCTGATCTGTAGGTCCATTAGGTCCCCCTGGTAGTTCATAAAGGGCAATCAGGAACAATTAGTCGTGAAAGAAAATAGAATAGTTCAAAATTCATTATGGAAAATCAAGTTAATTGTATGAGATACAATGTATGTGATACAGTATAATATAAAGTTTAATTTGAGATTAAACTTTATTAATTGAGAGAAATACAATTAAATTCGATTTAATTGTAGGCTTAAATTAAATATGAGATATTTACTTTAGTTATTAATTAATTGGAGAATTAATTAATTATTTAATTTATTTAAAGTTATTTAATAGAAAACTATAGGTTATGTGGGAGATGTTCATTTAAATATGATTTAAATGAAATTAATTAAATTTGATTTAATTAATTAAATAAATCCCATCCTATTACGATTGAGAAAAGTAATTGATTATTAATTAATTAAATCTCTATCCTATTATGACTATGAAAGGGGTATGACATTCTATATAAAGCGCATAATGTCTTCCCAATTGATACAACTCAACACTTTGCTCTCAAGCAAAATTTCTCGCTAAGAATTTTCACAACATTCTAGTGAAATTCTTTTTTCCAAAATTCAAGAACACCAAGTCCCACAACTTGGTTCCTAGTCCCAAAGACGTTGAGACACTCTCAACTCTTTAGAAGGACGTGACGGACCCGAGGTGCCCACTTAATCAACAACCCTTGTTGAATGACTAGCCTAGTCAACAACTCTCGTCGACGTTTTTGTAGCTTCTTTAGATAACTCACTTAAAACGACTTTACTGCGTGACTTATGATCTCTAATGTGGTCTTCCTATGAAAGTACCATTTTTCGATACAAATACTTTATTTTCTTCAGGATCAAAAAAGTATCCACCTCTCGTTTCTTTAGGATAGCCTACAAATAGGAAAAATCTCGAACGAGGTTCCAATTTCTTTGGGGTTACCTCTAGCATGTAAGTCGGACATCCCCAAATTCTGAAATAACGTAAACTGGCTTTATGCCCTCTCCAGAGCACAAACGGTGTTTCAGAAACACTCTTTGAGTGAATGACGTTTAAAATATAAACAACAGTTTCTACTATATAACCCCAAAATGAGTTAGACAACTGAGCATAGCTCATCATTGATCGAACCATGTCCAACAAGGTTCTGTTTCTCCTTTCCGATACACCATTTTGTTGAGGTGTACCAGAGACTGAGAGTTGGAATGTAATTCCATGCTCTATCAAATAGTCTTGGAATCTCGAGTCCATATACTCTCCACCTCGATCGGATTGAAGTGTTTTTATTGTCTTACCTAACAGGTTCTCAACTTCGACCTTGTACTCCTTGAACTTTTCAAGGGCTTCAGACTTATGATGTATTAGGTAGAGATAACCATACCTCGAATAATCATCAATGAAACTGATGAAATATTTGTACCCTCGTTGAGCTTTAACGTTCATCAGTCCATAGAGGTTTGAATGTATAAGCTTTAGGGGCTTTTTGGAACGATAACCTTTTCCGGTAAAAGGTCATTTAGTCATCTTGCTCTCAAGGCATGACTCACAAGGAGGTAACAAATCATCTTCTAACTTGTTTAGAAGTCCTTTTTTTTTCCAATCTCCCAATCCTATTGAGATTGATATGATCCAACCTCAAGTGCCAGAGATAGGTATCTTGAGAAAATCTTTACCTTTTATGTTGAGTCTCTGCAGTTTTAAACATCTAATGATTTAAAATCGCGTTAGACTCTACTGGTTTTAATACATATATGTTATTATCCATGTTTGCAGAGCAAACATTAATTCCTCTTTTAGTTATGAACACTCCATTAACAGAAAAGGTGATTGAATAACCTTGTTCAATCAAAAAAATATAGAAAAATCAAATTTCTTTTAATCTTCGGAACTATATACACATTATCTAATATCATGTAACGTTCCTTAGTGTAGAATAACTTTATGTCTCCCACTGCAATAACCGAGATGACTTCTCCTGTTCCAACTTTAAGGTTCATCTCACCAGCTTTTAGCTGTTGCTAGGAACTCATTCACTGAAATAAAGAACATACGTGATTAGTGACACCTGAATCGAGTATCCAGGCAGAACTATCGTTTTCCACTAAACATGTTTCCAAGACTAATAAATAAGATTTAGGGTCGTGGATCATGTTCCTCTTGGCTAAGCAGTTAGCCTGAGGACGTTCCTCAGTTAAGACCAAACCTAAATTACTTGCCACGAGTTTAGCATTTAAGTTTGTTTTCTTAATCGTATGTTTTAAACCGTTAATTAATTCGACGTCAGACAAAGCACATATTAATTTCGACATATTGCTTGAAAAAAAATAACTTGTATTAGAAACTTGCACTTCAGGGGCTTAGAATAACCGCTACCATAGGGCAATAGACTACTCCTCCCCTGAATCGAGACATTCTCGACCAATACCCTTATGCCAACAGTTTTTAGCTACCATTGCTTTGGTTAGGAAATCATTAACAATTTAATAGTTTCTCGTAAGTGTGACCCGTCATTTTTAGATCCCACAGGACGGTCCCAACAATGCTATTGTAGCGAATAGCTAATGTTGGGAATGATCCTAAGAAACCCTATCCCTTTCTGGAGTTTGCATTGTTCTGAATCCCATGCGCAAGCCCTCCGTAGGGTGATCACTCTCAAGGAAACTCGCAAGCGACACATGGGAATCTCACGGTGCAACCTAATGAAAGAGATCGCAGGATACATTGACATGTTTCCTTCACCCACTTACTATGAACACTTTCCCCATTTACCTTGATATTGACCCATGCAAACACCATCCATAGGGGGACGCTTCCAAGGCGCCTCGAGGCCAAGCATGAATCTCACGATGTGAACACAAGGGGACGTGATAGTAAAAACTTGATATGAATATCTTGTTTTTATACTTTTCCTCCCAATGAAGTATCCTAAGGTTTTAGGGTCTATTACTTAGCTAAATTCTGACTAAATGAATCTAAGTCTATGCCTTATATGACTATTATAAGGTCTTTATTCTAATGTCTAGGTGAATTAAACCCTTTTAATTACCTAGTGACATTGCATACTAATAAGACCGTGGTTCATTTAGTCGGGTGAGTTAAACCCGTTGCCAAACCTAACATACACTTAGATAGTTTCATTTAGTCGGATTTTATTTGAGTCATAATAAACCCTAAATATACCGATAGGACACTTCAGTGGGATGGAAAAGTATAAAAACAAGATTTTCAAATCGAGTTTTTACTCTCACGTCCCCCTGCGTTCACACCATGAGATCCATACTCGGCTTTGTGTCGCCCTGGACGCGGCCTCCCTTTGGAAAGTGTTTGCATGGGTCAATACCAAGGTGAATGGGGAGAGTGTTCATAGTAAATGGGAGAAGGACACGTGTCAACGCATCCTACGGTCTCCTCCCCTAGGTTGCATAGTGAGATTCTTATAATCCGCCTGCGTGTCGTCCTAGAGCGACCACCCCTTTGGAGGGTCTGATCATAGGTTTCGGAACACCGCGAACTCCAGAGATGGATAGGGTCACTTAGGTTAATCACCAACAATTGTCTTTCCCAACAGTAGTCTGTTGGTGCGTACCTCTAGGATTTGAAAGTGGGAGGGACACACTTACGGAGATGATATAAATGTTAACGAATCCTTGACCGAACGAACAGTAGCTGATAACTATAGGAATATGAGATGTTTTAGTATTAGAAATTGGCTGAGATAAGTCTTAATTCAGAGGAGGAGTAGCTGATCACCTGTTTGGTGACTGTTGCTATCTAAACCTCTGAAGTATCGTTGCAAAACTATATTGATTGTTTATTAGGGTTTCTTTGGTTAATAGTTTTGCTAAATTTGATTGGATTATCTATTAATGGTTATGAAGGAGTGTACGAGACACTAGCGGAAGCACTTCGGATCGAAGCACTCTAATTTCTTTTAATTTTAGTTACAAAGCATGCATATTCAAAAACGGAACAAAACAGAGTGTAAAGATATACCAACCTTTTGGATGAAATTGAACCACTCCGTTGATGAATTATGAACACGAACAAGGCTAGGAAAATTCTAGAGAGTGTTCAACCAACTCTTTGAGATCCATGCAATCTCCTTTAAATAGATGAAGACATCAAAGGTGAGATTGGATTAGTCACTATGTTAGGTGTCTTGATTATGAATTTTGCATGGAAACAAGATCATGGAATCAAGCCACCAAATAGATTAATTTCAAAACTAATTTTAAAATTCATAGAATAATTTCAAAACTAATTTCTAAATTATTTAATTAATTTTAAATAAAATTAATTCAATTAATTAATCCTAATAAAATTAATTTAAAATAATTAATTAAACATTTTAATTAATTTATAATTATTTAATTTAATATCATATACCAAATTAAATAATTGCACCAATCCCGCTCTCTCTCAAAATCGATTAAATATGAATCCCTATCCATATATAAACTGAAATATGTATCACATACACATTTCGAATATTTAATCATATTTAAAGATTTCGAACTCTCCCTATTATTTAATTCATAATTAAATTATAATACGTTAAATATATCACATATAATTAACGCTTATTCTTTAAACTGAGTTTGAATGATTCAAACTCTTTCATCACATTTGTTCTAAGGTTTATTCCGTATGAGCTAGTGTTGCCTTCTAGAGTGAGTAAAAATAAGGTAGGAATAAGCTCTAGAATATTGTGCAAGCATACACAATCCGCAACAAGTGATAAGTAATTTATCATATCCACGGGGTTGAATAGCTCTCACTTTACCTATCTTGTGTAACTTTTTAATGGTTTCAAGGTTTGTTAAAATGATTAATTTTGATAAAATGCTGAAGTAAAAGAAATGACAGAACAGAAAGTAAACGGATCAAGCAGAAAGATTGTAAACAGACGTTGGTCAGGATTTTAGTAATTGTTTTAAAAGATGCTCTAGCAATATTATTTATTAGGCAATTCTTTTGCAGTCTTATTAGTAGGATCCTCCCGAAACTCTGATTTTTTTGGAATGTGTTTCAACTCCAATGACGTGCTACCGATCAAGCACTAGGCAACTGGTTATCCCTAACTCAGTCACTGACGTCCACCAACACATAATGGTCTAGTGTGATTAGTCACACACTTCTCAAATCATCCCTGAAACTAAGAAGTGATATTCATACCGGCTGGCTAAGCGGACAAAAAATAGAAATAGACACAACAAATAATCAAGATGCTCCAATCAATATATATTGCATAGAGAATGAAGTACAACAATTACATAATTCCTAACCAACACCTAAGAAAATTTAGTTGATAAGGTTCATAACAACACATGCTACAATCTGAGTATGTGTGATAACTGCCCAAAAGGTAGTTATTTAGGCCTCGTTTATATAAGGATTTGTGTGTCTTTTGTGCTTAATAGGGTTGGTTTTAGATGGATATTATATGTTTTAACCCATTTGGAAGAATGGAAGCTTTGGAGATTATTTTATGCAGAATGTGTTTCTAGGCGACTAGAGGGAGCAAATTCTGTGCTGCAGCAAAACTAGGAGCAAAAACTGCCACGTCAGAGCTCGTTAGCCAAGTTGACAAACCAAATTTTGTTGAGTTATTCTCGTGATAAAGGAGCAATGAAAGCCATACACGTGTCCAGGTTGACCTAATTCTAGCCTCCTATCCTTCTTTAAAAGGGAGTAGCCGCCTAAGTCAAAGTCATTCCACTTTTGGGAGAAAACATTCCATTCTTGGAAAGTTCCTTCCATCTTGAGGGTCGAATAGGGGAGAGAGATTGGAGACCACCTAGAAGACCATCATTGCAAGCTGATCGAGGAGATTAGTATTTCCTTTTATTATCTTGTAATTATGGACGAGCTTACTAAGATTGTAGCGTGCATCTCCATGCATATTATGAACTAAGTAGCTTAGGCGTAGGTTAGGAACAAGGTTACTCACTCTAGGAGCCCAACAAGTTTATGGCGTCGTTGCCGGGGACTTGAATAAGTTTTTATCTGATCTGTTTTGTGTTTGTGTTTTAGTGGTTTGGTGCTAGAACTTTTTGATTGTTTCTTTCGTTTTTGCAGGTGTGAGTTTGGTGTATCATCGGTCCGCCTGGGGTAAGGTTCGAGCTTAATCCAGAAATCGAGAGGACATTCAGGAGAAGAAAGAGAGAGCAGCGAGAAACCAAATGGATAACGTGTCGCGTCTTCCACAGGTTCTTGAAGATCCAGTGAACCCCAAACACAATCGCTTGCTGCAGCAAAACCCGTCGCTAGAGCAAAATGAGCAGCAAAATAATCAGGCTGAGAATCCTATCTTGATAGCGAACGATAGGACCAGAGCCATTTGAGCCATTTGAGCCTATGCTTTTCCAATGTTTGATGAGTTGAATCCAGGGATTGCACGTCCTCCAATTTAGGCGGCTAATTTTGAAATGAAACCGGTAATGTTTCAGATGTTGCAAACTGTGGGTCAATTCCATGGTTTGTCATCTGAAGATCCTCATTTACATCTTAAGTCTTTTCTAGGATTTAGTGACTCTTTTGTAATTCAAGGAGTGCCTAGAGATGCTCTTAGATTAACTTTGTTCCCGTATTCTCTTAGAGATGGAGCAAAGGCATGGTTGAATTCTTTTGCTCCAGGATCAATTAGGACATGGGATGAGTTAGCTGAATTTTTTTTGAGTAAATATTTCCCACCTAATAGAAATGCTAAATTAAGGAGTGAAATAGTAGGGTTTAGGCAACTTGAAGATGAGACTTTTAGTGAAGCTTGGGAAAGGTTTAAGGAGCTTTTGCGAAAGTGTCCCCACCATGGTTTACCTCATTGTATCCAAATAGAAACATTTTACAATGGGTTAAATGGAGTAACCCAGGGTATGGATGATGCTTCGGCTGGAGGGGCCCTTTTGGCAAAAACGTTTAGTGAAGCCTATGAAATTTTAGAAAGGATATCTACTAATAGTTGTCAGTGGTTGGATGTTAGAGGCACAAATAAAAAGGTTAAGAGTGTGTTAGAGGTTGATGGTGTGTCCACCATTAGGGCTGATCTTGCAATGATTGCTAACGCTCTTAAGAATGTGACAGTGATTAGTCATCAGCAGCCACCAGTTGTGGAGCCTGTTGCAGTGGTGAACCAAGTCATAGAGGAAGCATGTGTCTATTGTGGTGAAGACCACAACTACGAGTTTTGCCCCAGTAATCCAACTTCTGTGTTTTTTGTAGGTAACCAGAGGAATAACCCTTATTCTAACTTTTATAATCCAGGTTGGAGCAACCACCCCAACTTCTCATGGGGAGGACAAGGAAGTAATATGCAAACACAACAAAAGGTGAACCAGCTGGGATTTGCTAAAGCGCAGGTATTGCCCTAGCAAAATAAGCAGGTTATGCCCCAGCAAAATTCGAGGAGTTCTCTTGAGGCGATGATGAAAGAGTTTATGGCTCGTACAGATGCCGCAATTCAAAGTAATCAAGCTTCAATGAGAGACCTTGAACTGCAAGTGGGTCAGCTAGCTAATGAGCTGAAGGCAAGGCCTCAAGGGAAACTTCCATCAGATACTGAACACCCTCGAAGGGAAGGTAAGGAGCAGGTAAAGGCATTGACTCTTAGGAGTGGTAAGCCACTAGAAGAGCCTAGAAAAACCCAGGATATGGAGAAGAGTGGTGATAAAAATGTTGTTGTTGAGAAAGAGTTGGAGACTGGTCAGGGTGCTGGAGGCAGCAATAAAGATGTTGGAGCATCTGGTTCTGTTCCAGATGTGGAACCACCTTATGTGTCGCCCCCACCTTATGTACCACCTCTACCTTTTCCACAAAGGCAAAAGCCTAAGAATCATGATGGTCAATTTAAAAAGTTTTTAGAGATTCTTAAGCAATTGCATATAAATATCCCTTTAGTAGAAGCTATTGAGCAAATGCCTAATTATGCTAAATTTCTTAAGGATATTTTAACTAAAAAGAAGAGGTTAGGTGAGTTTGAAACTGTATCTCTTACTGAGGAATATAGTGCTATTCTTAAGAATGGGCTACCACCCAAGGCTAAGGATCCAAGATCATTTACCATACCTGCATCTATAGGTGGAAAAGAGTTAGGTTGAGCACTCTGTGATTTAGGTGCAAGCATTAACCTTATGCCTCTTTCGGTCTATCAAAAGCTAGGAATTGGTGAAGCTAGACCTACCACAGTCACACTCCAATTAGCTGATAGGTCTATCACATATCCAGAGGGTAAAATTGAGGATGTCTTAGTGAAGGCAGATAAATTCATATTTCCTGTTGATTTTATTATTTTAGACTATGAGGCTGATAAAGATGTCCCAATCATTATAGGTCGTCCATTTTTGGCTACTGGTAGGGCGTTAATATATGTTAAGAAAGGGGAATTAAGAATGAGAGTCTGTAATGAGGAAGTGAAATTTAATGTGTTTAAGGCCATGAAGTATCCAGATGAAATGGAGGATTGCTCTTTCATTAGGATTCTGGAGAGCATAGTTATTGAGACAGCAATACAGGATTCAACTAGTAAGCATTCTGAAGATCATGGAGAGGTTAGTGTAGAGGATTTACAAGTTTGTTTGTTAGAAAGAAAAAATGAAAAAGAATTGTTTAGGTGTGAGGATGTTTTTGAGTCTTTAGATTTAAATCAAAGGAAGGCTCCTCCTAATAAGCCATCCCTGATTGAGGCACCTACTTTAGATTTGAAGCCCTTGCCGGATCATCTAAAGTATGCGTGTCTTGGGGAAGGTGAGACGTTGCCCATTATTGTTGCATCAGATTTAATGCCGGAGCATGAAGAAGCCGTAATAAAATTGTTGCAGTAATACTGCAAAGCAATAGGTTGGACATTGGCTGACATTTAGGGAATTAGCCCATCTTTTTGTATGCACAAAATCACTCTAGAAGAGGGATCCTTTAGGAGTATTGAGCAACAAAGAAGGCTTAACCCCCACAATGAAAGAGGTTGTTAAAAAGGAGGTGATTAAATGGTTGGATGCTGGGATCATTTATCCAATTGCAGACAACAATTGGGTGAGCCTTGTCCAATGTGTTCCTAAGAAAGGAGGTGTCACTGTGGTGAGCAATAAAGACAATGAGTTGATCCCAACCAGGACAGTAACTGGCTGGAGGGTTTGCATGGACTACAGGAGGCTTAATAAAGCCACCCGTAAAGACCATTTCCCTCTACCATTTATTGACCAGATGTTGGATAGGTTGGCTGGTCAGGCCTACTACTGTTTCTTAGATGGTTATTTTGGGTATAACCAGATTACTATTGCTCCTGAGGATCAGGAAAAAACCACTTTCACCTGCCCTTATGGGATGTTTGCTTTTAAGCGAATGCCTTTTGGCCTTTGCAATGCTCCAACAACATTTCAGCGGTGTATGTTGGCAATTTTTTCTGATATGATTGAGTCCACTGTTGAGGTATTTATGGACGATTTTTCGATGTTTGGAGGGTCTTTTCAGAGTTTTTTAGATAATGTAGGTCAGGTGTTAAAGAGATGTGAGGATACCCATCTAGTTCTTAATTGGGAGAAATGCCACTTCATGGTGAAGGAGGGCATAGTGTTAGGTCATAGGATTTCTAAGAATGGTCTAGAAGTTGATAGAGTAAAAATAGAGGTGATTGAAAGATTAAAACCACCGAATTCAGTGAAGGGAATTCAGAGTTTTTTAGGTCATGCTGGATTTTATAGGAGGTTCATAAAAGATTTTTCCAAAATTAGTAAACGTCTTTGTAACTTATTGTGTACTGATCATGTTTTTTACTTTAATGCAGATTGTCGGAAGGCTTTTGAGACTTTAAAAGCTACTTTAATCTCAGTACCTATTCTTTGTGCACCTAATTGGAACTTACCATTTGAGGTAATGTATGATGCGAGTGATGCTGCAATAGGTGCTATGCTGGGGCAAAAGCAAGGCAAATTTATCCATCCTATATATTATGCAAGTAAGGTTTTAAATGAAGCACAAGTCAACTATACAACTACTGAAAAGGAGTTTTTAGCTTTGGTGTTCGCTTTTGAGAAATTTCGGCCATATTTGGTTGGATCCAAAGTCACGGTGTTCACGGATCATGCAACAATAAGGTATTTAATGGCTAAGAAAGATGCAAAGCCTAGACTAATTCGTTGGGTTTTATTATTGCAGGAGTTTGACTTAGAGATAAAGGATAAGAAGGGATCAGAAAACGTCATTGCAGATCATTTATCTCGTCTTGATCCATCATCATCTTTGCTGGAGCAAACTGCCATTTCCGATTCTTTTCCGGATGAACAACTTTTTTCTGTTGAGGTAAAGGTAGTCAGGGATGCCCCTTGGTATGCTGATATTGCCAACTTTTTGGTCAAGGGCATGGATTGGAGGCAGAAGAAAAAGTTTAAGCATGATGCAAAAAATTTTCTATTGGGATGAGCCATTTATGTATAAGCAATGCTCTGACGGTATTATTCGTAGGTGTGTTTCAGGTGATGAAGCAAAGGAAATCCTGGAGCAATGTCACTCTTCGTCGTATGGAGGTCACTTCAGCGGTCAGAGGACAACTATGAGGATTCTGCATTGTGGATTCTTCTGGCCTACCTTATTCAAGGATGCCCATTGGTTTTACAAGCAATGTGATGCCTGCCAAATGAGAGGAAACTTGGGGTCTAGAGATGAAATGCCTCTTACTTACATTTTAGAAGTTGAATTATTCGATGTATGAGGTATTGATTTTATGGGGCCATTTCCCCTTCTAATGGCAATGTTTTTATCTTATTGGCAGTTGACTATGTGTCCAAGTGGGTGGAGGCCATCGCATGCCATCAGAGTGATGCTAAGACAGTAGCAAGGTTTCTTCAATCGTACATCTTTGTGCGGTTTGGGACACCTAGAGCTCTAGTGAGTGATGAGGGTACACATTTTGTTAATAATATCTTAACTAAGCTTTTAGCTAAGTATGGGATTAAGCATAGGATAGCTACCCCTTATCACCCACAAGCAAATGGTCAAGCTGAAATTAGAAATAGGGAAATTAAAGCTATTTTAGAGAAAGTAGTCCATTCATCTAGGAAGGATTGGTCTTTTAGGTTGGATGAGGCTCTTTGGGCTTATAGGACAACCAATAAGACTCCTCTAGGTATGTCTCCCTATAGGTTAGTATATGGGAAAGCTTGTCATTTACCATTAGAGCTAGAGCATAAAACATTTTGGGCTTTGAAAAGGTTAAATTTTGATCTAAGTCGTGCAGGAGCAATAAGAATGCTGCAGCTTAATGAATTAGAGGAATTTCGCCAATTTTCTTATGAGAATGCGAAGATGTATAAAGAAAAGACGAAGTTGTGGCATGACAAGAAAATTAAATCTAAAGAGTTTGTCAAGGGTCAGAAAGTCTTGCTTTATAATTCTAGATTAAAATTATTTCCCGGGAAACTAAAATCTAAATGGTCGGGACCATTTATTGTGGTTGAGGTTTTCCCCCATGGAGCAATTACTTTGCAGGATGTAAAAGTGGGAGAGTGTTCAAGGTGAATGGACAGCGTGTGAAGCACTATTGGGGTGAAGAGTTTTAGTCGAAATATCCTTCCCTAAGGTTGATTGATGATTGAGAGAGCAAGATGTTTGCGGGAGCATTTTACAGAGCAATATTTTAAGCTCCCAGTTTTTGTTTTTATTTTCTTGTTGATTCAATTTATTTTTAATTTCGAGTATTCTAGATTTAGTTCATTTAAATTTTGCATGATTTATGTTCAATCCGTTGGTATTTTTAATTCTGTAGAATTTATTTTAGATCTTATCTGTGTCGATTTGAATTTTATTTGATTCTGATTTTATTTTCGGTTTATGTAAATTATTTTTGAATTATCTTTTAATTAGTTTAAATTAGATTTTATTAGATTTTAATTTAGATTTAGATTTTATTTTTAGTTATTTTTAATTCTGTTTAGTTTAGATTTAATAAAGTTTTTCCCTAATTTATTCGGTTTCAATTGAAAATAAAAGATTAGTTTTGATTTGATCGGTTAAATTTAAATTTGAACTTAAAAGATTTGATTCCTGCTTTGAAATTTGAATTCTGTATCCAAGATTTTTCAGGTTCAGAAGGTTGTTGCGGCAAAGTTATAGCTGAAGCAAATCGTCCGAATTGGAAGGGATTTGTTGGAGTAATTATCTTTTACCGTTTAGATTTTCTATTGCAGGGTAAATTTGCATGTGTTAGCTGATGAAGCCACGTGTCATATGGAGAAGATCCAAGGGCTTTGAGGTTGGACAGCGCATAAACATTTACTAGGGGCGATTGGAATCCACGATTTTACCGTTGCTGGTTTCGAATTTTTCAGATGCATGCGATTAAACGGTAATATAATTGAATGTGGCACAAATCTTTTCAGTTGGGATTTGATTTTGTTGTGGCTTATTTATTTGAAGACAGTGGTAAGTTCTTTTCACTTCATTCCTTTACTATTTGTATTTCTTCTTCTTCTTCTTTTTTCGTTGCGCCTCTCTGTAAAATCTTTGAGTTTCCATGGCGAAAACACAAGCAAGAAAAGAAAGAGAGAATGAGGAGGAAGAGGTTGCGATTACCCCTGAGGTACAGAAAGTAAAGGCGAAAAAGAAAAAGACCCTGGAGGAGAAAGAAGCCAAGAGAAGAAGGAGGCAACAGAGGGTTGCAGAACAAGAAGAGGTTCAGGAGATGGCAGAGGATGTTGCCACTACAGTAGCGGAAGGAGATACACAAGAACCTGAAGTGCAACACCTAGTGGCGGTCGAACCAATAGAAGCTGATACCAAAAGAATTCAGGAGAAAACCCGGAATAAAATCAAGAAACACAGGCTGACGAGGCTCAAGAGGAAGAGGCGGCGGCTGTGCCTGAAAAAGAGACTGAAAGAGATCCAGTTCAGGAGGCTCGTGTTGAGGTCGTCATGCCCGAACCTCCGAGACGTCCCCGCATTAAGCGCAAGGCTGGGCACATTCAAGTGATTCAGACTGATACCCCATCACCACCATCGTCGGATTCTGAGAAAGAGAAGGCAGAACAAGAGGAACGAGAGAAAAAGGAAGCTGAGGAAAAAATAAGAGAAGAAGTGGAGAAGAAAGTTGAGGAAGAGCGGTTGCTCAAGCGAAGGGCAGAAAAGGGCAAAAGTGTTGCTGAAGCATCAGAAGAACACAATGAGATAGAAGAGCCATATGATCGCTTCGTCAACAATTTTGCCAGAGCAAAATACGCTGAGCTTCTGAAAAGGGATTTTTTATTTCAGAGAGGTTTCAGCGGTGATCTTCCGCATTTTCTGAGGACCGGTATTGCAGACCACGGCTGGGAGTTATTTTGTGCAAAGCCTGAGTCTGTAAACACGCAGGTGGTGCGCGAATTTTATGCTAACATTGACAAAAAAAGATGGTTTCCAGGTGATTGTTCGAGGAGTCGAGATAGACTGAAGTCCTAGTGCTATCAACGCACTGTATAACCTTCAGAATTTCCCCCATGCGGCATATAATGAGATGGCTGTAGCGCCATCTAGTGAGCAGCTGAGTGAGGCTGTGCAGGAGGTAGGTATTGAAGGGGCATAGTGGCAGCTGTCCAAGACAAAGAAGAAGACGTTCCAGTCGACTTATTTTAAAAGGGAAACGAACACGTGGATGGGATTTATCAGACAAAGGATGCTTCCAACAACACACGACTCGACAATCTCCAGGGAATGGGTTCTTCTAGCTTTTGCAATCTTGCGGTCGCTCAGCATTGACGTAGGGAAGATCATTGTTGGTGAAATTTCGGGATGTTGGAAAAAGAAAGTGGGAAAACTGTTTTTTCCGAACACAATCACGATGCTATGCAGTAGGGCAGGAGTGGCCACGGTTCCAGAGAATATAATTTTGCTTGACAAGGGAATTATCGACATGCCCAATTTGGCACGGCTCCAGCGTGTGCCGGAGGTACGTCAAGGAGGGCTTGTCTACGGCATCAACACGATTCTAGAACAACTGGCACTTTCGGCCAGCAGGCAGGAGTTTGTTGAAAGGCAAGCTTTAACCTTCTAGAACTATGTTAAGAATCGTGATGCCGGTTTAAAGAAGGCGCTGCAAGAGAATTTTTCAAAACCATATCCTGCCATTCCTGCATTCCCTGAGGATCTGTTGAACCCCTGGATTCCGCCCCCACCGATTGAAAGACGAGAAGAGGAGAATGAAAATGAACAGAGCCAAGAAGACTGATGGATGAAATGGCCCTACATGAGCATAATTTTTGTTCTGACTTTTTGTTTGCTCGAGCATTTTCTGGCCTCTTCTATTGATGTTATGTTTGCTTCTTTTAATTTTTCTACTTCTTTGAAAAAATATATCTGCTTTGTAATTTCTTTTTCATATTTTTAATGAAATTTCCAGATGTTTACGTTCTATAAGCACTGAGTAACTCAAACTTAACTATTTTCTTCTGAATTTTTGAAGCTTGGACTTGTTAAGCTTAATTAGATCAAGGTATTCTGATCTCCAAAAAAATTTTGCTTGAGCATTTCTTCTAGCCTGGTATTTTGCTGCGGTGAGAAGATTCTGGAGGTAGTGTTGACTTTTATGATCCACGTTACACTTAATTCTAGTCACACGCTTAGTTTAAAATTCAGATAGAAAAATTTAAGTTTGGGGGTATAATTGCAAAATTAATGATTCATTGGGGACAATGAATAATTCAAGTTTGGGGGACTTTTTGCTACTCCAATTGTTTTGCTCGAGTATTCCTCTCCTTCAAATAAAAATTTGTTAGGTTATTGAGTCATCGGGGACATTTGTGATACCCACAGTTTGTCTTCGTGTCAAAAGATGACCTAGGAAATATGAAAAAATGAGAAAAATTATTTGCTAAAAAATTGATTGTTGCTGAAAAAAATTCATGGAGCAAAAGTTTTGAAGGATGAATAATGATCTAGCAGTTTTTCTGTCTACCAGAACTTAGGTGAGCTTCATCATAAAATGTTGCCATTCTGAGGGGCAAGAGATAGAATAACTAAGGATTTTTTAGCTTTATATGAGTATTGAGCCTAGTGGGTGATGAGTTTGAGGCAAGGGTATATTGCACCATAAAGTGGGTCATCCCATGCTTAAGAGCTTATGACTGTAGGGCTGCTTAAAGTCTGTAAAACAAGAATATAAACCCTTTGAAAATGTGTTTTGAATGTAGAGTTAGGTTGTGGCAAGTTCTTAGAATTGAGTTAAAAAGTGGTGATTGTTTGTCCATGCCGGAAGAATCATTTTGCTGCAGCAGAGCTTGGTTGTGCAGAGTGCTTAGGTAAAGGTTGAAGGTAGTGTTGGACTGTCTGGTTTGATTAAACTATTCTTTGTCTAATGTTTTGAATTCTTAAGGGAAGGTTGGTTAGTATTTCTCGGGACGCGCAATAGTTCAAGTTTGGGGGTGTGATAACTGCCCAAAAGGTAGTTATTTAGGTCTCGTTTATATAAGGATTTGTGTGTCTTTTGTGCTTAATACGGTTGGTTTTAGATGGATATTATATGTTTTAACCCATTTGGAAGAATGGAAGCTTTGGAAATTATTTTATGCAGAATGTGTTGTTGGGCGACTGGAGGGAGCAAATTCTGTGCTGCAGCAAAACTAGGAGCAAAAACTGCCACGTCACAACTCGTTAGCCAAGTTGACAAACCGAATTCTGTTGAGTTATTCTCGTGATAAAGGATCAAGAAGAGCCATACACGTGTCCAGGTTGACCTAATTCAAGCCTCTTATCCTTCTATAAAAGGGAGTAGCCGTCTAAGTCAAAGTCATTCCACTTTTGGGAGAAAATATTCCATTCTTGGAAAGTTCCTTCCATCTTGGGGGCCGAATAGGGGAGAGAGATTGGAGACCACCTAGAAGACCATCATCGCAAGCTGATCGAGGAGATTAGTATTTCCTTTTATTATCTTGTAATTATGGACGGGCTTACTCAGATTGTAGCGTGCATCTCCATGCATATTATGAACTAAGTAGCTTAGGCGTTGGTTAGGAACAATGTGATTGTCGTGCTTAACTTTAGTAATATATATTGATTATTGCATCTTGGTTAATTGTTGTGCTTGTTTCTATTTTATGCCCGCCTGGCCAGCCGGTATGAATACCTCTCTCTAGTTTCAAGGATGATTTAGAGAGTGTGTGGCAATTAATCACACTACGATCATTGTGTATTGGTGAACGCTAGTGACTGAGCTAGGGATAGCCAGTTGCCTAGTGCTTGATCGGTCGTACTTCATTGGGGTTGAAACACATTCCAAAAAATCCGGAGTTCTGGGAGGAATCCGCTAATAATACTACGAGAGTTTGCATGATCAATAATATTGCTAGAGCATCTTTTAAAACAATAACTAAAACCTAACCAGCGCATGTCTCTAATCTGTCTGCCTATTTGTTTACTTGTTGTTCTGTCATTTCTTTTGCTTCAGCATTATTCCTACAAAAACCAATTATTTTTATCTTCTTTGAAACCATTAAAGAATTATACAAAATAGATAAAGTGGAAGCTAGTTCAGGCCTTGGATTGATAATACTTATTACTTGCTGCGGACTGTGTATACTTGCACAGAGTTCGAGAGTACTTTTAGATCATAATTTTACTCACTCTAGGAGCTCAACAATGTGCATCCATAACTACAAGAAATTATAAGAAAAGTTTAGTTCCCTTGATTAGATCCGTAGTTGATGGTTTTCTTGAAGTCTCCAATCGTTCCTCCTCTATTCGGCTTCCAATGATGGAAATTGAAATGTTTTTGACTTGAGACGGCTCTTCCCTTTTATAGAGTGGAGTCAAGCCCTAATTAGGTCAAACTTTACACGTGGAAGGCTCTCCAAGCTTCCTAGATCCGAAATTAGTTCAGCTAACGCCACCTCATAAAATGGATTACGTGCAGTTTACGTCTCAGTTTCGTTCCCTGCTTTGCTAGATCGTGGAATTTGCTCCCTCAAGTCACTCAGCATTATTTTCTGCACAAAATAACTTAAAAAGCATCCATTCTTCCAAATGGGTTAAAACATATAATATTCATCTAAATGCAACCCTATTTAGCACAAATGACACACAAAACACTATGGAAATAAGGCGTAGATAACTCCCTTTTGGAGAGTTATCAGCTAGCATGGGGACCTAACGGACCTACAGATCATGGGCTCCAACGATCCAAGATTAACTTGCTAAACTCATTAACCCAGTTAACCAACATTCGTTAACTATCGGGACACTCCACTATAGCCCGATAGTTGCACTCCCCTCACTGTAGATATATTTTTGTCCACCTGATAAAACCATAACCAGTAAGTCGACCCTTCACAAGCTGTTCGTAAACTACAGCTGGATCAAATGTTCGTTTTACCCCTGAAGTCACATCTAGTTCCTCAAGTTCTACTGATCCTCTAATGAACAATTGGTTTGTGGTCCAACCACCAAACCGAGTCCCTCTCAGGCCTAAAGACAGGGTGGGGCCCCTTGTTTAAGTTCTAGAGTCAGCACTTAAGGGAACAACCTCTCTACTATCCCAATAATGGGTAGGAGTGAATAACTTCTTGTAGGACTATGTCCCCAACTATCTACTCGTGCCTATCTGACGGAAGAGATTGTCGAGGTATCTTATCAAATAAATTTATAATCCACAACCTCTAAAGCTAACTTGTAGCAGTAGTGGCCGGGGTCGAACACAGGGAGCACGATTATAACTTGTTTATCTTAGATTTATTGTGATGACCGGACTAATGGGGTGTTTTTATATTTGGAAAAGAAAGTAAACAATGAAAGAAAACTAATTATGGAAAATGTTGTAAAAGGAAAGTAAGAGAATTAAAGAAATAAGAAATAACAAAAAGTCATGCAACCGGGATAGTCATGGTAAGTTCAATTCAATTAAATCATCAATTTCACTAATAAGTCAAAACAAGTTTAAGCCCGGCGTATTCTGGCAACAAACCGAGAATCATGATCCACTATCACAAACATGCAAACGCTAAATTTGATTCTAATTTAAATTAATTAATTATCCAATTAACTAATCTAAACCACATTGGGATCTAGCCGAATTAATTCACATGCAACGGGCAACAAACCACAATTACAATTGATTAAATCATTTAGTTCTAGGGACGCATGTGTATGGACATAACGTTAACCTATGTGCTACTAAGAATTAGCAAGTAAATTTAGAGAGGGCGCGGTCAAGGTTGTCAATCTTTCCACCAACAAACTAAATTTATAGAAAAAGAACTAAAATCACATAAACATGCTTTGATAATTCAAACAAGAAATTCAATTAATAGAATATGAACTTACTCTTGACTTCCCGGTTACATGAATGCAGAATCTAGCCTCTTATGGAGCAAGAACAAGCTTGGAAAGCAAGAAAAACTAGGAAGAATGGTGGAAAGGGAGAGAGAGATGGACTACAATGTTGTAGTGAATTGTGTATTGAGGGATGATTCTAAACCTACACCAAAGGCCTCTATTTATAGGGATTCTTGGCCTTCAATTCGTGGTAGAATGGTGCTGATTTGGGTCTTCAAACATGGAAAGTTTCAGCCAAATTTGGAAAATTTCAATTTTGGAAATCTGCCTAGCGTCGCGACGCTGTGCAGCAAGCGTCTCGACACTGTCCCTTCAATTTTGGAAAATATTTCTCGGATTGCTCTAGCGCCGCGACGCTGTTGAGCAAGCGTCTCGACTCTGTATGACGAGCGTCTCGAGCTGATGAGGCTCCAGGGGCAGAATTGTCATTTTATGCTTCGGTTTCGCTCGTTTATGTCCCAAATTGCTTCCAAAGCTCCGATGAGGACCTATAGACATATTATACTCATTTTAAAGCATTTTTCACAAGGAATTCAACTAAGATAAACAAATTGGGAGATTCTAAGTGTATAATAAATTGGACTTATCATTATCCCTAAAATGGGGGGTTTATTGAGTCGACGATGTTGAGCCACTCTCACCCATGTAGATCTAAGGATAAGCCCAAATAAACAAGAGTTCATAGTTAACTTAGGATTAAGATCGAGTTACCTAGGTCATCGAATGAAATAGTCAGTCTCAACAGTAAACGGTGTTAGGAAGGGAGAGTGACATATTTCACGGTCTTGGTCTTATGCAAACTCATTGCACAGGACACCCCCACTCGCATGTATTTACATGAACGATTTAAGATCACATTGTTTGTCCTTACAACAAAGTGGGCCGCGTCAAATAGTGTCCCTAGGATAAGGTATTGAGCCTTACCCCTATACCATAAACCGTTTAGGCTATTTACTTGAGCCTGATCCAATTGTTATGTTTCCACATAAAGCTCTAGTATACATACATTAGCTAGGGATCTTTGTTTATTGGATTTGGGTTGTTCAACATGTAATTCTCTTATTTAATGATCTAAGTGAATCAAAACTCCATAACGACTTTATTGAACAAGTATATAATTTGTTAACATTTACTATCTACGAGTTTTAGGGCACCAACCCCAACAGGTTAAGGCTAAGACTACTAAATACAGTCACATGTTTTAAATTTTCAGCATGTCTTCCTCTATAAATACACTTCTTAAAAACAACATATTAACCTACGATAATTATGCTACATGGAAGTCTAGCCCAAATACTGTTGGGTTTTATGCCCTAAAACTCGTAGATAGTAAATGAAGAAAATTAATCGATTTCAATAAAGCGTTATTTGAGTGATTCAATAATTTGGTTATTGAATAATTAAGTTTGCATTAATAAACCCTAAATCCAATAAACTAAGATCCAAGGTTGTTTAAAGGAAACTTGGACTAGTATGTGGGGACATATGGGGATCGGTGTCCAAGTAACAACCTAAAAGGTCTATAGTATAGGGATAAGGTTGGGTGCCTTATCCTGGTGACACTATGTGATACGACCCACCTTGTATTCGAAGATGCAATGATCCAAAGCATCCATTTAGGAGACATGCGGGTGGGGGTATCCTATGCAATGAGTTTGCATAAGACCGAATCGCGAAATAGTAACCAGTAGATGTAACGTCGTTAACTAGTTTAGGTTTCTATTTCAATAGGATGACGTAGGTAACTCAATCTCAATCCTGAGTCTATTATGAACTCCTTTTAGGAGGGATTGTCCTTAGATTTGTATGAGTGAGAGTTGCCAGTTCGCCGACTCAATAATCCTACCATATCAGAGGCAATAGTGAATGGGGGCTGGGAACATAATAGTACAAGATGGAATTCACTCCTTCCCCTATTGGGGTAAGTAGATGTGTGTTCCCTTAAGGGCTGATTCTGGGGCTTGAACAAAGGCGCACCGTCCTCTCCTGGCCCGAGAAGAACTCCTATTTAGTGGTTGGACCCTAAACAACTTGTTCATTAGAGGGATCAGTGGTACTTAAGGAACAAGAGGTAACCCAGGGGTAAAACTGTAATTTGACCCAGCTGGTGTTACGAACACACGTGAAGGATTGACTTACTGCATTGGTCGATATCCGTCGACACAAAAATATTCTACAGTGATAAGAGTGTAGCTGTGGGTCTTTATTGGAGTGACCCACAGTTAACGAATGTTGACTAACTTGGTTAATGAGTTTAGCCAATTAGTCTCGTATCGTTGGAGCTTCTGATCTGTAGGTCCATTAGGTCCCACTGGTAGCTCGTAAAGAGACTTGAGGCAATTAAGTATAAATTGTTAATTTAAAGTGTTCAATTTATTTAGGGGAATCATATAATGTATATTGATTCATTATAATTAAAAGTTTATGAAACTTTATAACATAATTTTTAATTAATTTCAAAATTAATTCTCGAGAGAAATATTTGAAAGAGTTCAAATAATTAATATGAATTGGATTCATATTAATATAAATAATTTAATAAAATCCCTAAGATTAAATATGTGATATTTAATTGGGTAATTAATTAATTGTGGAATTAATTAATTATTTATTAAAATTAGATATGAATAAGATAATAGATTTGAACTTATTCATGACCTTTTCCTATTAGGAAATGGTCTTGGTCTTTTCCTATAAATAAGACCCCTAGGGTGGGGTGAAAGGCATCTCATTCATTCTCCTACTCTCAGAGAATTCCCCTGAAGGCTCCCTCTAGACTCCCACCAGTCTCTTGCCTTTAGAAGTCTCAGAGTCATACAGGTGCAGCCATAGTGGTGGTGTTCGCAGTAGTTTGTGATTATTTCACAAGCAGTTGTTGAATTTAATCTGAGTCGTCAACGAGAGTAAGTAGTTTTGCATTTGACTATTTAGGTTAATTTTATGGGCATAGATTTTACTGTTTTTTATGTGATTTGATCATGTAAGAGCCTGATGTTTCGGGTATTTTATGTAAAACTGAGTCCTTTGTAAGTCCGGGTCTAGATTAAGTTTTTTTATGAGATGAAAAACGTTGAATTCACGGCTGAAATCAAAGACGAAGAACAAACGCTGTCTAGATTCGCAAACACAAACAGCGAGAAGAAGCCGCAGCATCGCGACACTGTCACAATGTGCGGCGTGCGTTAGGGTTTCACGAGGACGTGTTTCAGGCAGTTCACGGTAGCTGGCGGTCTGGTTCGCACGATCCATTTAGGCTGGGACCGATTTGGTCCGGTTCAACTAGAGTTTGGCTCGGTTCGTGGTTTTCGTGGCTGGTTCGAAGTGGTTCGGGTCGATTCGGGCGGTCTAGACCAGTATTTGGAGCTGCATAAGGACTTTTAGGATAGAATTTAGCGAAAATTATTGAAATTTATGCTTTATTTTATCCTAGGGGCCAAAATTAACTGGTTCAATTGCTATTTATTTTCTTTATGGATGTCATATAGCTTAAATTCCCACCTTAGGTTAAGCATATTCATGCATATTTATTATTATAAATGTTATAATGTATGAAATATGTATGAATTTTATTTTCATAGATGTTTAATATAAAGTGTTATATTAAATGGATTAAAATTAAAATGCATTGAGCATGACACTACCTTAGTTTAATATAATTGTTATATTAATGTATGTCATAAATGCTATTGTATGGTTATAAATTAATTAGAATTCGATTGTTAATTTATGTCACCACAGTAGCAAGTTATAGGATTAATTCTGTAACGCCCCTGGCCTAGGATTCAGAATTCGGATTCGGCACTTAAGGCCCTGACATTCCCCTACGACCTGGCCACGTTACCATACTCGTCTTAAATTACTTCCAAGAGTGAAGACTGTCCTCACAAACCAACACGGGGTCCTTTTAGCATGCTTTGTTCTCACTCACATGCTCCCTAGGAAAATTCCCAGGAGGTCACCCAACATAGAACTTCTCCAAGCCAAGCACGCTTAACTTCAAAGTTCCTATGATTGAGCCACCGAAAAGGAAGGTGCACCTTGTTGGTATAGGTAGTATCTATCAATTCTTTTAAGCTTATCTTGACTATACTTTCATGTCCTCAGGATCCCTCTCATTCGGATGTGGCCTCGGTTCATTCATGTGCCCCTCCTAACTCGAGTGTTACAAATTCATTAAAATTTTATGTGTTATAAAATTTAGAATTCGTTAACCTATAACAAAGAATTGTATGCAAGCATAGGATCTTAGGAAAATTAGATTAATTTTAAAATATTTAAAATTAATTAGACCTAAGATCATATTTCTAATAGGATTATAATTATTCTTACTTAGAATTAAAAATAGTTTTAATTGACTAAGTAGGAAAAACATTACTATGATTATAAGGGAACTCCACCGGTTAAGCTCTGTCTAAGGCTGGGGGTACTTAAGATGACGGTTTACGAAACACCTCCTACTTGGGAACTAACCCGAAATACCGGAGTTGAATTAATCATAGTTGAATGTTAGCATGCAATGACACTAGGTTTTTTTAAAGTGTTTAATTCACCTAGATCTCTAGAGTAAAGAGTTTACATTACTATGGTTATAAGGGAACTCTCCCAATGAAGTTCTGTCTAAGGCTGGAGGTACTTAAGATAACAGTTTACGGAACACTTGCTACCTGGGAACTGACCCGGAACTTGAGTTGAACTAACCATAGTTATGTTAGCATGCAATATTGCCAGGTTAATTAAAAGATTTTAATTCACCTAAGACATTAGACTAAAGACCTCCATATAATAGTTATATATAAGGCATAGACTTAGATAGATTCATTTAGCCAGAATTTACCTAAGTAATAGACCCTATAATTATAAAAATACTTAGTGGGAGGAAATATAACAAAACAAGATTTTCATAAATCAAGTTTTGCTCTCACGTCCCCAAAAGTTCACAACGTTAGGTCCATGCTTGGCCTCGAGTCACCCTGGGAGTGACCCTCTACAGAGGGTGTTTACATGGATCAATATCAAGGTGAATGAGGGAGTATTTTATAGTAAGTGGGAGTAGGACACTTGTCAACATATCCTTCGGTCTCCTCCATTAGGTTGCATTGTGAGATCCCCAAGATCTGCCTGTGAGTCACCCTGGGAGCGATCACCCTACGAAGGGCTTGATCATGGGAGTCAGAACAACGTAAACTACAAAAATGGATAGGGTTTCTTAGGTCCATTTCCAACTTTCACTTTCCCTACAGTAGCATTGTTGGGGCCGACCTCTGAGATCTGAAAAATGGAGGGTCACACTTACGGGAAATTGTTAATGTGTTAATAATTTCCTGACCGAAAAAAAATGATAGTTAAGAACTATTGGAATATGAGTTATTCTGGGAATAGGGATTGACTGAGATTGTCTCAATTCAGAGGAGGAGTAGCTGATTGCCCTACGGTAGCTATTGTTCTAAACTTTTGAAGTATCGTTGCAAAATGAATGTTTACTCTATGGGTCAATCATTACTTTTGCTAAATTGATTGGACTAAAATAATACTATTATTTTGTGTAATGGGTTAATGCAACATCACTTATTAACTTAATCCGTTTATTCTCAGCATGAAACATTCTTTGTATGCCTAGAATAACGCCAATTACAAAACTGGTATTTCTAATACAACTAAGAAAATGAACTTAAACATTAATTGCGTGGAATTGGTCTTAACTGAGGATGATCCTCAAGCCCACATGTCTAATTCATCTGAAATTGTTCATGATGAATATGACATAGACTGCTTAGCACATCTTAATGAAAATAAATTTGATTTATTGGTCATTGAAACGTGTATAGTGGAAAATGATTATACAGCCTGGATCCTTGATTCAGGTGTCACTCATCACGTATGCTCTTCCTTTGAGGAAATGAGCTCCTAGCAACAGTTGGATGCTGAGCAAATGACTCTCAAAGTTGGGACTGGGGAGCTCATTTCAGCTAAAGCAGTGGGAGATATTAAAATGTTCTTCTCCAGGGAACGTTATATGTTATTACATAATGTATATATAGTTCCCAAAATAAAAAGAAATTTGATTTCTATTTCTTGTTTGCTAGAACAAGGATATTCAGTGTCCTTTTCTGTGACTGAAGCTTTCATTACTAAAAGGGGTACTGATATCTGTTCCGCAAAAATGGAGAACAATTTGTATGTTTTAAGACCAATAGAGTCTAGGGCTATTTTGAACAATGAAATGTTTAAAACAGCTGAGACTCAACGAAAAAGGCAGAAAGTGTCTCAAAGTACCTATCTTTGGCACTTGAGACTTGGCCACATAAATCTCAATAGGATTGGGAGATTGGTTAAGAACGGACTTCTAAGCCAGTTAGAAGATGGTACTTTACCTCCGTGTGAGTCATGTCTCCAAGGTAAAATGACCAAATGACCTTTTTCTGAAAAAGGTTATCGTGCCAAGGAGCCCTTAGAACTCGTACATACGAATCTCTATGGTCCAATGAATATAAAAGCTCGAGGAGGGCATGAATATTTCATCTATTTCATAGATGATTATTCAAGGTATAATTATTTATACCTAATGAGTCATAAGTCTGAAGCCCTTGAAAAGTTCAACCTTGAAAAGTTCAAGGAGTACAGGATTGAAGTTGAGAACTTGTTAGGTAAGACCATTAAAACACATCGATCTGATTGAGGTGGAGAGTATTTGGACTTAAAATTCCATAACTATTTGATAGAACATGGAATCTCGTCTCAACTCTCAGCACCAGGTACACCTCAACAGAATGGTGTATCTGAAAGGAGAAACAGAACCTTGTTGGACATGGTTAAATCTATGATGAGCTATGCTCAACTGCCTAGTTCTTTTTGGGGTTATGCAGTAGAGACTGCAGTTTATATTTTAAATGTAGTTCCCTTAAAGAGTGTTTCTGAAACACCATTTGAGCTCTAGAGAGGGCGTAAAGCTATTTTACGTCATTTAAGAACGTTGATGAGCCTTGTGTTTACAAAAGGATTATCAACAGTTCAGTAGCTTTTCTGGTGTTGTATGTAGATAATATTCTTCTCATTGGGAATGATGTAGAATATCTAGCTGACATTAAAAAATGGCTATCGACTGAGTTCCAAATGAAAGATTTGGGTGAAGCTCAGTATGTTCAAGGGATTCAAATTATCAGGAATCGTAAGAACAGAACGTTAGCCCTGTCTCAAGCATCATATATAGACAAGATGTTGTCTAGATATAAGATGCAAAATTCCAAGAGGGGTTTACTACCCTTCAGGCATGAATTACATTTGTCTAAGGAATAATATCCTAAAACACCTCAAGAAATTGAGGATATAAGACATATCCCTTATGCTTCAGTTGTGGGTAGTCTTATGTATGTCATGTTGTGTACTAGGCCTGACATTTCCTATGCAGTTGGGATAGTCAGCAGGTACCAGTCCAATCCAGGGTTAGACCATTGGACTGCAGTTAAAAACATCATCAAGTATCTTCAGAGAACGAGAGACTATAAGCTTGTGTATGGTTCTAAGGATTTGATCCTTATAGGATACACAAACTCTGTCTTTCAGACTGATAAGGATTCTAGGAAATCCACATCAAGGTCAGTATTTACCCTCAACGAGAGAGATGTAGTCTGGCGTAGTGATAACTACCCAAAACGTAGTTATTTAGGCCTCATTTATATAGGGATTTGTGTGTCTTTTATGCTTAATGGGGTTGGTTTTAGATAGATATTATATGTTTTAACCCATTTGGAAGAATGGAAGCATTGGAAATCATTTTGTGCAGAATCTGTTGCTGGGCGACTTGAGGGAGCAAATTCTGTGCTGCAGCAAAGTTGGGAGCAAAAACTGCCACATCACAGCTCGTTAGCCAACTTCATGAACCGACTTTTTTTGAGTTATTTTCGGATAAAGGAGCAAGGAGAGCCCTACACGTGTCCAGGTTGACCTAATTCAAGCCTCCTATCCTTCTATAAAAGGAAGTAGTCGTCCAAGTCAAAATCAATTCCACTTTTGGGAGAAAACATTCCATTCTTGGAAAGTTCCTTCCATCTTGGGAGCCGAGTAGTGAAGAGAGATTGGAGATCACCTAGAAGACCATCATTGCAAGCTGAACGAGGAGATTAACATTTCCTTTTATTATCTTGTAATTATGGGCATGCCTACTCAGATTGTAGCGTGCATCTCCATGCATATTATGAACTAAGTAGCTTAGGCGTTGGTTAGAAACAATGTGATTGTCGTGTTTAACTTCAGTAATATATATTGATTATTGCATCTTGGTTAATTTTTGTGCTTGTTTCTATTTTATGCCCGCCTGGCCAGCCGGTATGAATACCTCTCTCTAGTTTCAGGGTTGATTTAGAGAGTGTGTGGCGATTAATCACACTATGATCATTGTGTATTGGTGAACGCCAGTGACTGAGCTAGGGATAGCAAGTTGCCTAGTGCTTGATCGGTCGTACTTCATTGGGGTTGAAACACATTCCAAAAAATCTGGAGTTCCCGGAGGAATCCGCTAATAATACTGCAAGAGTTTGCATAATCAATAATATTGCTAGAGCATCTTTTAAAGCAATTACTATAACCTAACCAACGCCTGTCTCTAATCTGGCTGCCTATTTGTTTACTTGTTTTTCTGTGTTCGTGGGTGTGTGTGTACGATTTACCGCAAGCGCACGGGTGACAAGTAATATAAAACGGAAAGTATTCTGAGTATCGAATCCTCAGGGAAGCGAAGCGAAAATTAAGCAAAGCAAAAATCTCTTGAGCACTAAAAATACTTGGGTGAAATAATATTTAGGGAATAGCTCATGCAAATAGGAGGAATTTAAAATTCAAAACAATTAAAAGAAAATAATTTGATCAATCAAAATAAAGTATGGAGAAAAAGTTTTCTTTGAATGGGAAGAGGGGTCTTGAAAATCAATTATTAGATAAATAATTGTTATAATTATCTTATCTCATTGCCCAACTAATTATAATCCTAGAATCTCCGTTAATCACATAGGTTCTCTTGTCGGTCTCCCCTAATTGTAATTAATTCATTTTAACAACCTAAGTGTCCTTAGCGCTATTAAATATCATTAATTATTACGCTCTGATTCAATTTAGGAATCTAAGTTTAATCAACTAATCCCGGTGCCACAACGGGCAATTAAACTAGTTGCATGGATTATGATCTATCCTAATTTCTCTCCGTCGAGTTTCCATTAAGAATCGAATCATTACACAATTGGCCCGATTGAATAAAGCATTAAGCACATCCATACAAATAATTAGGACATGGGCAAGAGATAAGAAATTACAACAATATTTGAACTATAATTTCATTTGAAGACCCCAAATTGGGGTTTAGCTACACATGGCTAAAATATCCACAATAATTACAATAGAAAGCATAATCAAGAGCATAAAAGGAAAGGAATTGACCGTCGAAAAACCCCTTGCTGACGCTCAGAGCTCCGCCGACTACTCCTTGAGCCTCCCAAGATGGGACTAAAATAGCGTCGAAAAACCCCTTTGCTTCATTTTTGGCACTTTTTCTCCCAAAATCACCAACTTTGCTCCTAAGGACCAAATAACAAAATTCATTAAATATCTTCATTAAAAACATGATTAAAGCACATAAAAGCTTAATAAATTGGGACTAAAATAGCGACATTTCTGCTCGCTATCACACCCCCAAACTTAAGCTTTTGCTAGTCCCGAGCAAAATAAATTCTAAAGATGCATGAAATGGAATCGCTCAGGCCTCAATGATTTTGGAATTCTTAGGATAGAATGGAAAACATGCAAGTGGAATAAGCAAGCACCACATACTCTTGAAGAAATCTTAAACTAGTTTGAACTTAAGATTAATGAATAGCATGCTCAAGACTTATCTATTGATTCTTTTACTAACCTAGATTAGTCTTATGGCTTTCTCCATTTGTTTTCCCCCTACACTGGCTAAGAGCCCCTAATAGGTCGGAGTCTTTCTATCATGCAAAAAAAGAAACTAGGGTGCCCGTCATTTTTTTTTTCATGGGGGAGCAAAACTCATAAATGCTTTTTCTTTTTCTTTTCTTTTTCTTTTGCTACTCCCCCAAACTTGCATTTTGATATCTAATGGTACTAGCTTTCACACTACGGTGCAGGGACCCTTAACCCGAATTTTATTCTTTGGTTGGCCTAACTGATCACACCGTAGGTAGCTCTTTTTACCCCTAGGCTTTTTCTTTTGCAAGCAAAAAATTTTCTTTTTCAACAGATATTTCTTTTCTTTCTTTTTCTTTTGTTGCTTTTGCTTTTCTCTCAGCAGGCATAGCATTTTTTCTACCTAGCTCTTTGGAACAATCAAGCATGAACTTCCTAATATTAGAAACTAAGCCTATCAGGGTGACAACAAACTTTAAAAACCATAATAAGAATCTAGATTTTCAAAGACGTCATTAGATAAGGCTATTGCATGCTTTAGACATCAAAACTAAGTATCAAAAAAATTTTAAAATTTCACAATTTCTGTCGTGCTCCCAGATTCCACAACATATAAACCATTTTCTCCCAAAATTTCTAAAATCACATCCTTGGCTATCATAGTTATCTACTCATGCATCCAACAGAATTTAAATATGCTCAACACAGCAAAAGCCTCCCCCCCAAACTTAAACTAAACATTGTCCCCAATGTTTTAAAAAATAATAGCAAAGCATAAAGAGGGATAATGAGACTTCCCTGAGCTAGGAGCGCTTCATCTTCTTCCTTTGGATCCAAAAAATGGGAAATTTGGAATTTTGGGATTTGCTAACGTGATCCTGCAAAACAAAATTGGATCACGGAGCAAAGAAAATTATTTACCGCAAAAACAACTATCTAAACTTAATCCTTGGGTTGCCTCCCAAGCAGCGCTTTCTTTAACGTCTTTAGCTAGACGAGGCTCGACACGCTTACGGAGGCTCAAAATAAAAATTTTCATCATCCTCCGGGCCCTGCAAGAAATCACGCACCAAATTGCATACTACAAACAGGGGAGAAAAAAAACTTTCCCCTGGCCCATCTTCACTAAAGAGATTATCTTAATAACATTTCAGAAAATAATCAGCTGCATCAAATCTCTTTTCTAAATCTCTATTCACAAAACAATTGTTAACAGAGTCCTCAAGCGTTATGACATCTACCGGTCTAGGATCTAAAAATGGCCTATCAATCATGTCAGTCCATTCATCAGAAAAGATATTTACATGCTCAGAAGATTCCTCAGACTTAGTATTAAAAAATGATTCGACTAAGCTATCATATGACTCATCATTAGAAGAATTAAAGAATTCAAGAATTTCAGGATCAGATTCTATACTATGCACAGATTCGAGCTCCTCTGGGTCAGATTCTATGCTATATACATCATCAGGACACGAATCAAAGGTATTCACATTGTTAGGGTTCATGCATTCGGGAATGTCAAGACCAGACTCAATAAATTCAGTGTAATCTCGATCAGACTCAGAATTATCCATCAAGCAATCTTTCTTATGCATTTCATGCTCATCCTCAATGTCAGGCAATTCAATATCATCATCAATATTATCCATTTCAGGCAAATTTAATTCATTTTCAAAGGAAGGTAAATCATCAACTGCAGATCTTTCATTTTCACAAGCAGACAAGTCTAATTCATTTTCAAAGTTAGGCAGTTCTAAATCATTCTCAAACAGAGGATTATCTAAATATGCATCATGATCAAAATCTCCATTATCCATAAGCATTTCTCCCAGGCCTAGGCCGAGATTATAGTCTACCTTTTCATCGTCATCAGTCAAGTATTCAGGACCAACAGAAAAACATGTGTGCAAACTACAAACAGATTCATCTTGGCAAAAAATACTAAACACGACTTTTTCATCATCAATATTCAAGGTAAGTTTACCTGTGTGCACGCTAATCTCAGCCTTACCAGTGGCTAGGAAAGGTCTGCCTAAAATAATTGGTACCTCTTTGTCCTCCTTCATGTCAAGTACCACGAAGTCTACGGGGAAGATGAATTTGTTGACTTTTACCAACACGTCCTCCACAACACCCATCGATCTGTCAGCAAGCTGGAGAGTGACGCCGGTGTCTGTCATACCTGTTAAACCAATCTTCCTGTAAACAGAGTAGGGCATTAAATTTATACTTTCTCCTAAATCACATAAGGCCCTATCGATGGATACTTCTCCTCTGGTGCAGGGAATAGTAAAACTCCCTGGATCTTTCTGCTTAGAAGGTATCCTACCAGAAACAATGGTACTGCTACTCTCAGATAATTTAAAATTTTCTTTTTTCAGACTTTTCTTTCTAGAAAGCATTTCCTTCATGAATTTCCCATAATTCGGCGTATTATACAAGGCTTCTACCAATGGAATATTCACAGACAACTTTTTAAACATTTCTAGAAACTTTTGAAATTTTTCATCTAATTTGAAATTTTTAAATCTTTGAGGAAAAGGTAACTCCCTGAAATCAAAGGTTGGACATTCACCCCTCCGCTTGGGTGGGCTAATATGCGAACCTCTGTCATGGTGGTTGCATGGAACCACTTCTTCCTCAGTCAGTTTCTTTTTGTCCTCCTGCCTTTCATCTTCTTTTCTACCTGCAAAATTGTTAGAAAAATCACATTTTAAATCAATAGAGTTGGGAGGATGTTGGAACCTTTCAGAGGAGGCTTTTTGTGCCTCAGTCCTTTCATCTTCATCCCTACTCTTTTCTTCTTCTCTGAACTGTTCTCCAGTATTCTGCCACTTCTCAGAGCCACCATTTTCCCTTTTGAAGGGTGTTCACTGCTGTAGCGATCTGTCCTATTTGCACTTCCATGTTCTTTAGAGCTGCGTCATGGTTGTTTACTATCGTCTGAAGATTCACGTTCAGTACTCTTTGCTCTTTAATAAATAAAGCCACCATCTCCTCCAGGTTGTTTTTCTTTTCAGGCGCACTAGATGATGCAAAACCTGGGGGCGGCTGCAAAATATTCTTCGTATTTGAATATGAGAAGTTCTCGTGATTTCGTAGACTGGGGTGGTAGAAGTTCGGTACTCCTTGAGCATATGGTCTATTTCCTATGTATTGGACTTCTTCCACATCTTGACCTTCCTTCTTTGAATGACCTTCAGCTAAGGTGGAAATGGACTTGACCACCTCAGATGAAGTCAACTTGTTCAGCGCATTGGTCAGGGATGCCAGTTGTGCTTTCAATGAACTTGACTCGTCCAATTCATATAATCCAACCTTCTTTGAAATTGCTCCCCTCTCGGTTGGCCATTGATAACTGGTTGCCGCCATTTCCTCAAGCAGATCTTTGGCTTCTGTCACTGTTTTTGAAAGAAAACTTCCTCCTGCTGATGTGTCTAGGACTGTCTTTGTGGAGGGATTCAATCCATTGTAAAATAACTATACTTGAAGCCAATCAGGATACCCGTGTTGGGGGCACCACCTAAGCATTTCTTTGTATCTCTCTCACGCTTCGTACAACTGCTCCTCGTCAAGCTGCCTAAATGTTCCGATTTCGGTTCGGAGCTTGGTAGTCTTGGCCGGTGGGAAAAATTTCGTCAGAAAAGCCTGGGCAAGCTCGTCCCAAGTACTAATGCTGCCCGTCTCGACTGATTCGAGCCAATCCTTTGCTTTATCCTAAAGAGAAAATGGAAACAACCTCAACCTTATCGCGTCTGCCGGAACTCCGTTCATCTTCACCGTCCCATAAATTTCTAGAAATGATCTCAGATGTGAGTGGGGGTCCTCGGAAGGATGTCCCTTAAACGAGTTATCGCCCGCCATCTGAATCAATTTTGTCCTTAACTCAAAATTTGTAGCTTGGATTTGGGCGTAGACAATTCCAGAATTCTCGGTGGGAAGAACTGACTGTAAGAAGTCTCTAATTGCCTTGGGAGCTTCCTCTTGATGGGCCATAGCTTCTGCTAATCTTCTCTCTCTTTGAATGGATCTAAGAGTCCTGTCAATTTCAAGATCTAGCGGAAACAAATTAACCACCTTGTTCCTTCGCATACATTGCTCCCAGTCAATCAAAAGAACCAAAAAAAAAAAAACAAGAACAAAATAATATTCACAAAATAATGAAAAAAATATTTACACCTAAATTACTATTTATCCCTTTCTTTTCGATGTCAAGAAAAATTAATTTTGCTTAAAAATCAAGCTTCCTTGGCAACGGAGCCAAAAACTTGTTCGTGGGTGTGTGTGTACGATTTACCGCAAGCGCACGGGTCACAAGTAATATAAAACGGAAAGTATTCCGAGTATCGAATCCTCAGGGAAGCGAAGCGAAAATTAAGCTAAGCAAAAATCTCTTGAGCACTAAAAATACTTGGGTGAAATAATATTTAGGGAATAGCTCATGCAAATAGGAGGAATTTAAAATTCAAAACAATTAAAAGAAAATAATTTGATCAATCAAAATAAAGTATGGAGAAAGATTTTTCTTTGAATGGGAAAAGGGGTCTTGAAAATCAATTATTAGCTAAATAATTGTTATAATTATCTTATCTCATTGCCCAACTAATTATAATCCTAGAATCTCCGTTAATCACATAGGTTCTCCTGTCGGTCTCCCCAAATTGTAATTAATTCATTTTAACAACCTAAGTGTCCTTAGCGCTATTAAAAATCATTAATTATTACGCTCTGATTCATTTTAGGAATCTAAGTTTAATCAACTAATCTCGGTGTCACAACGGGCAATTAAACTAGTTGCATGGATTATGATCTATCCTAAACTATCTCCGTCGAGTTTCCATAAAGAATCGAATCATTACACAATTGGCCAGATTGAATAAAGCATTAAGCACATCCATACAAATAATTAGGACATGGGCAAGAGATAAGAAATTACAACAATATTTGAACTATAATTTCATTTCAAGATCCCAAATTGGGGTTTAGCTACACATGACTAAAATATCCACAATAATTACAATAGAAAGCATAATCAAGAGCATAAAAGGAAAGGAATTGACCGTCGAAAAACCCCTTGCTGACGCTCAGAGCTCCGCTAACAACTCCTTGAACCTCCTAAGATGCTCCCCAAAAACTCCCCAAAATATTTCCCACTAAAGAATTCTCTCAAAAAGGCTAGAAGCCTTGAGAGAGGCTCCAAAGGAGCCAAAGGGAGGAGGAAAGGAAGGAATTGGTGAATGATTGATCATAAATGAGGCACCCAAGGGTGCCTTTTTATAGGCCCGGATTTGGGGTAGCGTCGCGAAGCTACATTGCACAGCGTCGTGACGCTGCCTTGCATGCGACTTGCTGTCCAAGAAATGGGTAGCGTCGCGACGCTGCCTTGCATAGCGTCTCGATGCTGACCCAAATTTCTGCATATTCAGCTTCGGTTTGGGCTGCTTTTGGGCCTTCTCTTCACTTCTTTTTTTGGGCTTTTTTATCATGATTGTCTTCTTTGGGTCCTCATTTGATCAAGCTTGGATTTGGGCTTCATTTGCTTCATTTTTGGCACTTTTTCTCCCAAAATCACCAACTTTGCTCCTAAGGACCAAATAACAAAATTCATTAAATATTTTCATTAAAAACACGATTAAAGCACATAAAAGCTTAATAAATTGGGACTAAAATAGCGACATTTCTGCTCGCTATCATTCTGTCATTTCTTTTGCTTCAGCATTATTCTTATAAAACCCAATCATTTTTACTACCTTGAAACCATTAAAAGATTTATACAAAATAGATAGAGTGGAAGCTAATTCAGGCCTTGGATTGATAATACTTATTACTTGATGCGGACTGTGTATACTTGCACAGAGTTCTAGATTCTTTTTATACCATATTTCTACTCACTCCAGGAGCCCAACAAGTTTTTGCCGCCATTGTCGGGGAACTGAATAAGTTTTTATCTGATTTGTTTTGTGTATGTGTTTTAGTGGTTTGGTGCTAGAACTTTTTGATTGTTTCTTTTGTTTTTGCAGGAGTGAGTTTGGTGCATGAGCGTTCTCATGGGGTAAGATTTGAGCTTGATCCAGAAATCGAGAGGACATTCAGGAGAAGAAGGAGAGAGCAGCGCAGAAACCAGATGGAGAATGTGTCGCGCCTTCCACAGGTTCCTGAAGATCCAGCAGACCCCCAAAATCGCTTGCTGCAGCAAAATCCGTCGCTGGAGCAAAATGAGCAGCAAAATAATCAGGCTGAGAATCCTATCTTGGTAGCGAATGATAGGACTAGAGTCATTCGAGCATATGCTTTTCCAATGTTTGATGAGTTGAATCCAGGGATTGCACGTCTTCAAATTCAGGCGGCTAATTTTGAAATGAAACCGGTAATGTTTCAGATGTTGCAAACTGTGGGTCAATTCCATGGTTTGTCATCTGAAGATCCTCATTTACATCTTAAGTGTTTTCTAGGAGTTAGTGATTCTTTTGTAATTCAAGGAGTGCCTAGAGATGCTCTTAGACTAACTTTGTTCCCGTATTCTCTTAGGGATGGAGTAAAGGCATGGTTAAATTCTTTTTCTCCAGGATCAATTAGGACATGGGATGAGTTAGCTGAAAATTTTTTTAGTAAATATTTCCCACCTAATAGAAATGCTAAATTAAGGAGTGAAATAGTAGGGTTTAGGCAACTTGAAGATGAGACTTTTAGTGAGGCTTGGGAGAGGTTTAAGAAGCTTTTGCGAAAGTGTCCCCACTATGGTTTACCACATTGTATCCAAATGGAATCATTTTATAATGGGTTAAATGGAGTAACCCAAGGTATGGTTAATGCTTCGGCTGGAGGGGCCCTTTTGAGAAGAACTTTTAATGAAGCCTATGAAATTTTAGAGAGAATATCTACTAATAGTTGTCAGTGGTCGGATGTTAGAGGCACAAATAAAAAGGTTAAGAGTGTATTAGAGGTTGATGGTGTGTCCACCATTAGGGCTGATCTTGCAATGATTGCTAACGCTCTTAAGGATGTGACAGTGATTAGTCATCAACAGCCACCAGCTATGGAGCCTACTGCAGTGGTGAACCAAGTCGCAGAAGAAGCATGTGTCTATTGTGGTGAAGAGCACAACTACGAGTTTTGCCCCAGCAATCCAGCTTCTGTGTTTTTTGTAGGTAATCAGAGGAATAACCCTTACTCTAACTTTTATAATCCAGGTTGGCGCAACCACCCCAACTTCTCATGATGAGGACAAGGAAACAGTGTGCAAGCGCAACAGAAGGTGAACCAGTCGAGATTTGCTAAAGCGTAGGTATTGTCCCATCAAAATAAGCAGGCTATGCCCCAGCAAAGTTCGGGGAGTTCTCTCGAGGCAATACAAAGTAATCAAGCTTCAATGAGAGCCCTGGAATTGCAAGTGGGTCAGCTAGCTGATGAGTTGAAGGCAAGGCCTCAAGGGAAACTTCCATCAGATACTGAACACCCTCGAAGGGAAGGTAAGGAGCAGGTAAAGGCAGTGACTCTTGGGAGTGGTAAGCCACTAGAAGAGCCTAGAAAAACCTAGGATATAGAGAAGAATGATGATAAAAATGTTGTTGTTGAGAAAGAGTTGGAGACTGGTCAGGGTGCTGGAGGCAGCAATAAAGATGCTGGAGCATCTAGTTCTGTTCCAGATGTGGAACCACCTTATGTGCCGCCCCCACCTTATGTACCACCTCTCCCTTTTCCACAAAGGCAAAGGTCTAAGAATCAGGATGGTCAATTTAAAAAGTTTTTAGAGATTCTTAAGCAATTGCATATAAATATCCCTTTAGTAGAAGCTATTGAGCAAATGCCTAACTATGCTAAATTTCTTAAGGATATTTTAACTAAAAAGAAGAGGTTAGGTGAGTTTGAAACTGTATCTCTTACTGAGGAATGTAGTGCTATTCTTAAGAATGGGCTACCACCCAAGGCTAAGGATCCAGGATCATTTACCATACCTGTGTCTATAGGTGGAAAAGAGTTAGGTAGAGCACTCTGTGATTTAGGTGAAATCATTAACCTTATGCCTCTTTCGGTCTATCGAAAGCTAGGTATTGGTGAAGCTAGACCTACCACAGTCACACTCCAACTAGCTGATAGGTCTATCACATATCCAGAGGGTAAAATTGAGGATGTTTTAGTGAAAGTAGATAAATTCATATTTCCTGTTGATTTTATTATTTTAGACTATGAGGCTGATAAAGATGTCTCAATTATTCTAGGACGTTCATTTTTGGCTACTGGTAGGGCGTTAATAGATGTTCAAAAAGGGGAATTAATAATGAGAGTCTGTAATTAGGAAGTGAAATTTAATGTGTTTAAAGCCATGAAGTATCTTGACGAAATGGAAGATTGCTCTTTCATTAGGATTCTGGAGAGCACAGTTATTGAGACAGCAATACAGGATTCGGCTGATAAGCACTCGGAAGATCATGGATAGGTTAGTGTAGAGGATTTAACAGTTTGTTTGTTAGAAAGAAAAAATGAAAAAGAGTTGTTTAGTTGTGAGGATACTTTTGAGTCTTTAGATTTAGATCAAAGGAAGGCTCCTCCTATTAAGCCATACCTGATTGAGGCACCTACTTTAGATTTGAAGCCCTTGTCGGATCATCTAAAGTATGTGTATCTTGGGGAAGGTGAGACGTAGCCCATTATTGTTGCATCAGATTTAATGTCGGAGCATGAAGAGGCCTTAATCAAGCTGCTACAGCAATAACGCAAGGCTAAAGGTTGGACATTGGCTAACATTCAGGGAATTAGCCCATCTTTTTGTATGCACAAAATCACTCTCGAGGAGGGATCCTTTAGGAGTGTTGAGCAACAAAGAAGGCTTAACCCTGCAATGAAAGAGGTTGTTAAAAAGGAGGTGATTAAATGGTTAGATGCTGGGATCATTTATCCAATTGCTGACAGCAATTGGGTAAGCCCTGTCCAATGTGTTCCTAAGAAAGGAGGTGTCACTGTGGTGAGCAATAAAGACAATGGGTTGATCACAACCAGGACAGTAACTGGCTGGAGGGTTTGCATGGACTATAGGAGGCTTAATAAAGCCACCCGTAAGGACCATTTCCCTCTACCATTTATTGATCAGATGTTGGATAGATTGGCTGGTCAGGCCTACTACTGTTTCTTAGATGGTTTTTCTGGGTATAACCAGATTACTATTGCTCTTGAGGATCAGGAAAAAACCACTTTCACCTGCCCTTATGGGACATTTGCTTTTAGGCGAATGCCTTTTGGCCTTTGCAATGCTCCAGCAACATTTCAGCGGTGTATGTTAGCAATTTTTTCTGATATGATTGAGTCCACTGTTGAGGTATTCATGGACGATTTTTCAGTGTTTGGAGGGTCTTTTCAAAGTTGTTTAGATAATTTAGGTAAGGTGTTAAAGAGATGTGAGGATACCCATCTAGTTCTTAATTGGGAGAAATGTCACTTCATGGTGAAGGAGGGCATAGTGTTAGGTCATAGGATTTCTAAGAATGGTCTAGAAGTGGATAGAGCAAAAATAGAGGTGATTGAGAGACTAGAACCACCGAATTCAGTGAAGGGAATTCGGAGTTTTTAGGACATGTTGGATTTTATAGAAGGTTCATAAAAGATTTTTCCAAAATCAATAAACCTCTTTGTAACTTATTGTGTACTGATCATGTTTTTTACTTTAATGCAGATTGTAGGAAGACTTTTGAAACTTTACAGGCTGCTTTAATCTCAGCACCCATCCTTTGTGCACCTAATTGGAATTTATCATTTGAGGTAATGTGTGATGCAAGTGATGTTGCAGTAGGTGCGATGTTGGGGCAAAAGCAGGGCAAATTTATCCATCCTATATATTATGCAAGCAGGGTTTTAAATGAGGCACAAGTCAACTACACAACTACTGAAAAGAAGTTGTTAGCTGTTGTATTTGCTTTTGAGAAATTCCGGTCGTATTTGGTTGGATCCAAAGTCACAGTTTTCACGATCATGCAGCAATAAGGTATTTAATATCTAAGAAAGATGCAAAGCCTAGACTAATTCGTTGGGTTTTATTATTACAGGAGTTCGACTTGGAGATAAAGGATAAGAAAGGATCAGAGAACGTCATTGCAGATCACTTGTCTCGTCTTGATCCATCATCATCTTTGTTGAATCAACTTGCCATTTCAGATGCTTTTCCAGATGAACAGCTTTTTGCTTTTGAGGTAAAGGTAGTCAGAGGTGTCCCTTGGTATGCTGATATTGCCAACTTTTTGGTAAAGGGAGTCACTCCTATTGACATGGACTGGAGGCAGAAGAAGAAGTTTAAGCATGATGCAAAGTTCTTCTTTTGGGATGAGCCATTTATGTATAAGCAATGCTCTGACGGTATTATTCGCAAGTGTGTTTCAGGTGATGAAGCAAAGGAAATCCTGGAGCAATGCACTCTTCGCCGTATGGAGGTCATTTCAGCGGTCAGAGGACAACTATGAGGATTTTGCACTTAGGATTCTTCTGGCCTACCTTATTTAAGGATGCCCATTGGTTTTACAAGAAATGTGATGTTTGCCAAAGGAGAGGAAATTTAGGGCCTAGAGATGAAATGCCTCTTACATTTTAGAAGTTGAATTATTCGATGTATGAGGTATTGATTTTATGAGGCCCTTTCCCCCTTCTAATGGCAATGTTTTTATCTTATTGTCAGTTGATTATGTGTCCAAGTGGGTGGAGGCCATCGCATGCCATCAGAGTGATGCCAAGACAGTAGCAAGGTTTCTTCAATCGCACATCTTTGAACGGTTTGGGACACCTAGAGCTCTAGTGAGTGATGAGGGTACGCATTTTGTTAATAATATCTTAACTAAGCTTTTAGCTAAGTATGGGATTAAGCATATGATAGCCACCCCTTATCACCCACAAGCAAATGGTCAAGCTGAAATTAGTAATAGGGAAATTAAAATGATTCTAGAGAAGGTAGTCCATCCATCTAGGAAAGATTGGTCTTTTAGGTTGGATGAGGTTCTTTGGGTTTATAGGACAGCCTATAAGACTCCTCTAGGTATGTCTTCCTATAGGTTAGTATATGGGAAAGCTTGTCATTTACCATTAGAGCTAGAGCATAAAACGTTTTGGGCTTTGAAAAAATTGAATTTTGATCTGAGTCATGTAGGAGCAATAAAAATGCTGCAGTTTAATGAATTAGAGGAATTTCGTCAGTTTTCTTATGAAAATGCGAAAATGTATAAAGAAAAGACTAAGCTATGGCATGAGAAGAAAATAAAATCTAAAGAGTTTGTCAAGGGTTAGAAAGTTTTGCTTTATAATTCTAGATTAAAATTATTTCCTGGGAAGTTCAAATCTAAATGGTCAGGATCATTTCTTGTGATTGAGGTTTTCTCCGATGAAGCAATTACTTTGCAGGATGAAAAAGATGGGAGAGTGTTCAAGGTGAATGGACAACGCGTGAAACATTATTGGGGAGAGGAGTTTCAGACAAAATATCCTTCCCTAAGGTTCATTGATGATTGAAAGAGCAAGATGTTTGCGGGAGCATTGCACAGAGCAAAATTTTGAGCTCCCAGTGTGTATTTTGATTTTTTCGCTGATTTATTTTTAATTTCCATTAGGTTAGATTTGGTTTATTTAAATTTTGCATGATTTATTTTCAGTCCGTTGATATTTTTAATTCCGTAGAGTTTATTTTAGATTTTTCAATTTGAATTTTATTTGATTTTATTTTCGGTTAATTTTTTAAAATTATCTTTGAATTATCTTTTAATTAGTTAGATCTTAGATTTAGATTTTATTTTCGATTGTTTTTAAAATTTTGTTAATAAAGATTTTCTCTAATTTATTTGACTACAATTGAAAATAGAAGAAAAGATTTGATTTGATCGGTTAAATTAATTTGAATTTAAAGGAGTTGATTTGCCTATTTTCAATTAGAATTCCGTATCCAAGGTTCTTCAAGTAATCTTTGCAGAAGGGTGTTTGATGTGGAATTTTCCTTACCGCAAGCGCACGGGTCAAGTAATAATAAAGTGTTCGTAAAAACGAGTGTCGTCATCTGGATTGGATTTTTAAGCAAATCAAGTATTGTGAATTATCTTGCTCAATTTTATTTAGGGATCAAAAAGTGATGAGTGATTAATGGAAAACTAAATTAAAGCAAGTAAAAAGTGTGGAAATTCAATTGGGAAAAATACTTAGGGAATTGATTTCGCCAATTTAGTCTAGGATTGATTTTAAGGAGTAAGTTATTATGCACAATGAAATTATGAGCCAAAGACCCTTTAATCACAACTACCTCTCCCGAGTATAATTGATTCTCATGCAAATTAATCTACTTGATATCCCTATCTAAGTTTATTAACATGCAAGGCAATGAGATCTTTTAACCAATTCTAAAGTTAATCTAAAACCGTCACGAATTAGAAACTAAACTTTAGTCATGCAATCTTGAGTAAGTCTAAATCAAATCCCCTCTCCCGAGCTAGATTCGAAACTTAAATCATTCAACTAATGGCCAATTAATTGAAAGCATTAAATCACGATTACAAACATAATAACATTGCACAACTTAAACCATAAATCAATCCATAAACACAATCAACTACATCAATCCCTAAGCTTACAAGTTTAGCTACTCATGATTAAAATTACAAGCTCAACTAAACATGTAAAAGCCATAAAAATCTAACTAAAGTGAGGGAAAGAAGAATTAAACTCGTTGTAAGCCGAGACCGAACATCCCCGTCACGATCCCCACGAACAATGGGTTGATTTCTGATTTTCTCCCTTAGCTTCAGCCTTCAATTGCTCTGTTTCTGCCCTCTTTACGGCTCCAAGAAGTCCCAAAATTGGTTCCCCCAAAAACCTAGCCGAAAGGATGCTTAAATAGAAAAATTTCGTCGTAGCGTCGAGACGTTGTCGCGATCCGCATTTTTGGAAAATTTATTTATTTATTTATTTATTATTTTTTTTTTTTTTTAGGATTGAACTCCATTTGACTCCAATTGCTGAATTAAGCTTCAAACACATACTTGCTACAAATAAAACATAAAAATGCATAAGTTTGGGCAAATAATTGTAAATGACTAGCTTAATTAATAAGAGAAAAATAGCTAGCTATGCTCGCTATCAGTGTTGCGGCAAAGTTAAAGCTGAAGAAAATCTTCTGTCCGAATAGGAAGGGTTTTATTGTGAGTTAATTATTTTTACCGTTGGGATTTTTGAATTTCTGTGGGCAGGTAAATTGCAGGATACTACCACATGTCATGCAGGGATAATCCAACGGTTTAGCCGTTGACAACACGCAATTATTTACCATGAGTGATTGAAATTCAAAGATTTTACCGTTAGGGATTTGATTTGCAAATTAAATGTGAACGGTATACCCATTTAATGCGGAGCAAAATCTTTCGGTTTCAATTTGATTTGCTGCAACTATTTATTCACAAGCCTTTGGTAAGTTCTTCTCACTTCATCTTCTTGATTCATCCCTTTCTATTTGCATTTTTGTTTCTTTCTCTGTGTGCGATATAAAATTCCTTTTGAAACTCTTCAATGGCTAAAACGAGAGCAAGAAAAGAGAGAGATAACGAGGAAGAGGAAGTACCCATTACCCCCGAAGTTCAGAAGTTAAAAACGAAGAAGAAAAGAACGCTAGAGGAAAAAGAAGCCAAGAAAAGGAGGAGGCAGCAAAGGGTTGTGGAACAAGAAGAAGTCCAGGAGGCAACTGAGGTTGTTTCTGCCGCAGTGATTGAAGAAGACCCGCAAGAACCACAAGAACAGAACCTAGAGGAGGCTAAGCAGAGAATTGCGGATACAGAAGAAGTGTGAGAGGAGGTTCGGGAAACACATGATGAGGATGTGAGAGAAGAACGTGAAGAGGTTGTGCTTGAAGGAGATAATGAGCCAATGCAGGAGGCTCGGGTGGAGGTGGTCATGCCGGATGTGCCCAAACGTCACCGCATTAAGCGGAAGGCTGGGCGCATTCAGGTGATTAGGACTGATACCCCGTCACCACCATCATCATATTCTGAGAGAGAGAAGGCAGAGCGAGAGGAACGGGAGAAAAAACAAGCCGAGGAAAAAGTGTGAGAAGAAGTAGAGAAAAAGGCTGAGGAGGAGCGGTTGCTCAAGCGAAGGGCAGAAAAGGGCAAAATTATTGCTGAAGCATCGGAGGAACACGATGAAATAGAAGAACAACAGTTACCATTGAAGGGATAAAAGCCCCACGCAGCGAAAAGTATTACCGAACCTACTCAGAGTCTTAGATTCTAATTGAAATACCAATACAATTTGCAAAATATTACAACAATAAATCTATATTTAATGGGTTGTACATAAGGCTATAAACATGCTAAGAATCAACTAGATTGATCCTAGTGATCAAGGATTTCATCGAAAACTTACTTTTGTAGAAAGCCTCGATCAATTCGCCTTTTCTTGCCAATAAGATTAAAAACGCAGCAACCCTCTTGTGCGAACACCACCAATCGGCTACACCGGTATATCTCTAAGACTTCTTGAAGCAGGAGACTTGTGGGAGTCTTTTGGGAGAGATCTCTGAGAGAATTAGAGACCATGGGATGCCTTTCACCCCACCCCAGGGGTCCTATATATAGGTAAAGGCCAAGACCTTTTCCTAATAGGAAAAGGTCTAGGAATAAGTTCAAATCTATTATTTGAACAATATCTAATTTTAACAAATAATTAATTAATTCCATAATTAATTAATTATCCAATTAAATATCACATATTTAATCTTAGGGATTTTATTAAAATTAATATGAATCCAATTCATATTAAATTTATTTGAACTCTTTCAAATATTTTCTTTCCTAATAGGAAAAAGGTCTCTAATTAATAAATAAATAAAGGGAAAAATACACTTTTAGTCCCTGAGGTTTGGGTTAAGTTACACTTTGATCCCTGAGTTTTCAAACTCAACAAAAATACCCCTGAGGTTTGAGATAAGGAGCACTTTGGTCCCTGTCGTCAATTTTTCTGTTAAACTTTAACAGTTTGCTGACGTGGCACCATTATTTTAATAAAAAAAATTATTTTTTAATTTTTTAAATAAAATATATTAAAATAATATAAATATTATTATTTTATTCTTTTTTTTTTAATTCTTTCTCTCTCTCTTCCCCATCCCCTTCTTTCTTCCCCATCCTTCCCCATCTCCTTCTACTTCAACTCCGGTGGCTGGCCGTCGGAATTTTTTTTTCTTCTTTCTTTTTCTTTCCTTCTTCCCCTTTCTTTTCTTTCTTCTTTTTTTTTTAAAAAAAAAAAAAACAGACCGAATCGATCTCCTCCTCCTTCCGGCAGCCATGTATGGTCATTAGTTGCAGCAAAAAACCCAACAAGAACACAAACGAAATCAAAACTTTCTTACTACAAAACGCCTCTAGTAGCTAAGTCATCCAACAAAAAGATTCAAATAAAACATAGACAATCATGTATGGTCATCAGTTTCATCACTCCATGTTCCAAAAACTCTTCTATAACCTTGGGAAAATCTCCCTGCAGTGGATCTTCGCAAGAGAAATACAGGAAATAAGGAGCAGAGAAAGGGAAAAACTCCCGACGGAGAATTTTGGTTTGAAATTAGGACAAGAAGGGGGCAGAGGACAAAAAAAACAACACGAACTCACCAATTATTGGAGCATTCATGGCCGCTTTGCAGCTGAAGGAGCCAGAACTAAAATCGCCAAGTTCGGTTCGAGAGCAAAGTGGAAGAAAGAGGGAACAGTCGGCGCCAAAACCCTTCAATTGATTGAGCTCATTCGTTCGAAAGTTTTCCTTTTTCTTCGGAAAGTGGTGCCGTCACCGTCGGTTGCTGTCGTCGTCGTCACCATCCATCTCCGCCTTCGCCTTCGCCAGTCCGTTGATTCCGTCGCCTGGAGTGAGTCGTGCGTGAAAGGAAAAATCGGGGGGGATGGGAGAAACCAGGTGAAATAGGGCTGAAAAATCTGCCGGAACAAATAAAAGAAAGGAGAAGGGAAGAAGGGAAAAGAAGGAAGAAGAAGAAAAAAAATTACGATAGCCGTCGCCGCCGTCCGCCGGCAGCCGGCGGTGGCCGCGGCCAGCCACCGGAGTTGAGGAAGAAGGAGATGGGGAAGGATGGGGAAGAAAGAAGGGGATGGAGAAGAAAGAGAGAAAGAATTAAATAATAATAATAATAAAATAATAATATTTTTATTATTTTAATATATTTTTATTTTAAAAAAAATTAAAAATATTTTTTTTATTAAAATAATGGTGCCACGTCAGCAAACTGTTAAAGTTTAACAGAAAAATTGACGGCAGGGACCAAAGTGCTCCTTATCTCAAACCTCAGGGGTATTTTTGTTGAGTTTGAAAACTTAGGGACCAAAGTGTAACTTAACCCAAACCTCAGGGACTAAAAGTGTATTTTTCCCATAAATAAATAATTCCATAATTAATTAATTACCCAATTAAATATCATATATTTAATCTTAGGGATTTTATTAAAATTAATATGAATCCAATTCATATTAAATTTATTTGAACTCTTTCAAATATTTTCTCTCAAGGATTAATTTTTGAAATTAATTCAAAAATTATATTATAAAGTTTCATAAACTTTATATTATAAAGCATCATTATACGATTCCCAGGATAAATTGAACACTTTCAATTTACAATTTATATTTGTTTGCTTCAAGTTTTTTTACGAGCTACCAGTGGGACCTAATGGACCTACAGATCAGAAGCTCCAACGATACGAGACTAATCCGCTTAAACTCATTAACCAAGTTAGTCTCCATTCATTAACTGTGGATCATTCCACTAAAGACTCTCAGCTGTACTCTTCTCACTGCAGAATAGTTCTGTGTCCACGGATATCGACCAATACTGCAAGTCAGTCCTTCACGTGTGTTCGTATCCCAGCTGGATCAAATTACCGTTTTACCCCTGGTTTACATCTTTGTCCTTAAGTTCCCAGTACTCCTCTAATGAACAACCTGTTTGAGGTCCAACCAATAAACAGAAGTCCCTCTCGTGCCATAGAGAGAGTTGGGCCCATTGTTCAAGTCCCGGAGACACCACTTAAGGGAACACACCTCTACTTACCCTAAAGTCGGGAAGGAGTGAATTCCATCTTGTGTGATTATGTTCCCAGCTCCCCACTCGGTATTGTCCCCAAAATGGTAGGCTTATTGAGTCGGCGTGCTGGCCACTCTCACCCATACAAATCAAAGGACAACTCCTCATGAACAGGAGTCCATAATCCACTCAGGATTGAGACTAAGTTGTCTTGGTCATCCTAGTGAAATAGAAAACAAGCCAACTAACGGTGTTACAGTTAGTGGTTAACTATTTCGCGGTCTGATCTTATGCAAACTCATTGCATAGGATACCCCCACTCGCATGTCAACTACATGAACGCGTTAGATCATAGCATTTGTATCATAATACAAAGTGGGTCGTATCCATAGTGTCACCAGGATAAGGTACCCAGCCATATCCTTATACTATAGACCCTTTAGGTTGTTACTTGAACATCGATCCCCGTATGTCCCTACATACTAGTTCAAGTTACATACAAACAACCTTGGATCTTAGTTTATTGGATTTGGGTCAAATAGTGCAATATTAAACAATAACATTTTATTGCAGAAACTAAATAACACTTTATTGAACACAAGTATAAAATTTGTTTACATTCACTATCTACGAGTTTTAGGGCATAAAACCCAACAACTATTTGATCGCTTCGTCAACAATTTTGCCAGAGCAAAATACGCTGAGCTTCTGAAAAAGAGATTTTTTATTTGAGAGAGAGTTCAGCGGTGATCTTCCACAGTTTCTGAGGACCGGAATTGCAGACCACGGCTGGGAGTTGTTTTGTGCGAAGCCTGAGTCTGTAAACGCGCAGGTGGTGTGCGAATTTTATGCTAACATTGACAAGGAGGATGGTTTTCAGGTGATTGTCTGAGGAGTCGAGGTAGATTGGAGTCCTAGTGCTATCAACGCACTGTACAATCTTCAGAACTTCCCTCATGCGGCATATAATGAGATGGCTATAGCGCCATCTAATGAGCAGTTAAGTGATGCTGTGCGAGAGGTAGGTATTGAAGGAGCACAGTGGCAGCTATCCAAGACTCAGAAGAGGACATTCCAGTCGGCTTATTTGAAAAGGGAACTGAACACGTGGATGAGATTTATCAGACAAAGGATGCTTCCAACGACATACGACTCGACAATCTCCAGGGAACGGGTTCTTCTAGCTTTTGCAATCTTACGGTCGCTCAGCATTGACGTAGGGAGGATCATTGCTAGTGAAATTTCTGAATGTTGGAAAAAGAAAGTAGGGAAACTGTTCTTTCCGAACACAATCACGATGCTTTGCAAAAGAGCAAGGATTCCAGTGGATGAGGGAGATGTGATTCTATTTGACAAGAGAATCATCGACACGCCCAATTTGGCACGGCTCCAGCGTATGCAGGAGGTACGTCAAGGTGGGCTTATCTACGGCATCAACTCGATTCTAGAACAACTGGCACATTCGGCCAGTAGGCAAGAGTTTGCCGAGAGGCAAACTTTAACCTTCTGGAACTATGTTAAGAATCGTGATGTCAGTTTAAAGAAGGCGCTCCAAGAGAATTTTTCAAAACCATATCCAGCCCTTCCTGCATTCCCTGAGGATTTGTTGAACCCCTGGATTCCACTTCAACTGGTTGAAAGAGGAGAAGAGGATGATGAAAATGAGTCGGGCCAAGAGGACTGATGGAGGAAGTGGCCTTGAGCGAGCATGATTTTTGTTCTTCAGTTTTTGTTTGCTCGCGCATTTTCAAATCTCCTTTTCTGTTGATGATATGTTTGTTTCTTTTTAATTTTTCTGCTGCTGAAAAAATATTCCTGCCTATGTAATTTTTTTTAATGTTTTAATGAAATTTCCTAGATGTTTCTATGCTATGAGCACTGAGTTTCTCTAACTTAACTAATTTCTTCTGAATTTTTTAAGCTTGGACTGGTTAAGCTTAATTAGATCGAGGTATTCTGATCTCCAGAAACCTTTTGCTTGAGCATTTCTTCTAGCCTGGACTGTTGCTGCAGCAAAGAAGATTTTGGAGGTAGTGTTGACTTTTATGATCCACTTTAAGCTTAGTTCTAGTCCCACGCTTAGATTTAAAATTCAGATAGAAAAATTTAAGTTTGGGGGTATAATTGCAAAATTAATGATTCATTGAGGACAATGAATAATTCAAGTTTGGGGGACTTTTTGCTACTCCAATTATTTTACTCAAGCATTCCTCTCCTTCAAGTAAAATTTGTTAGGTTATTGAGTAACCGAGGACATTTGTGATACCCACAGTGTGTCTTCGTGTCAAAAGATGGCCTAGGAAATGTGAAAAAAATGAGAAAAATTATTTGCTGGAAACATTGATTGTTGAAAATTTTGCTGAAAAAAAATCATGGAGCAAAAGTTTTGAAGGATGAATGATGATCCAGCAGTTTTTCGGTCTCCCAGAACTTAGGTGAGCTTCATCATAAAATGTCGCCATTTTGAGGGGCAAGAGATATAATAACTAAGGATTTGTGAGCTTTATAAAGAGTATTGAGCCCAGTTGGTGATGAGCTTGAGGCAAGGGTATACTGCACCTTAAAGTGGGTCATCCCATGCTTAAGAGTTTATGACTGTAGGACTGTTTAAAGTCTGAAAAACGAGAATATAAACCCCTTGAAAATGTGTTTTGAATGTCTGATATAAAGCTAGGTTGTGGCAAGTTCTTAGAATAGAGTTAAAAAAATGGTGATTATTTGTCCATGCTGGAGGAATCATTTTGCGGCAGCAGAGCTTGGTTTTGCAGAGTGCTCAGGTAAAGGTTAAAAGCAATATTGGATTGTCTGATTTTTTTTAAGCTAATTCTTTGTCTAATGTTTTTAAATTTCTAGGGGAAGGTGAGTTAGTATTGCTCGGGACACGCAATAATTAAAGTTTGGGGGTGTGATAACTGCCCAAAAGGTAGTTATTTAGGCCTCAATTATATAGGGATTTGTGTGTCTTTTATGCTTAATAGGTTTGGTTTTAGATAGATATTATATGTTTTAACCCATTTGGAAGAATGGAAGCATTGGAAATCATTTTGTGCAGAATCTGTTGCTGGGCGACTTGAGGGAGCAAATTCTGTGCTGCTGCAAAGTTGGGAGCAAAAACTGCCACATCACAGCTCGTTAGCCAACTTCATGAACCGACTTCTGTTGAGTTATTTTCGGATAAAGGAGCAAGGAGAGCCCTACACGTGTCTAGGTTGACCTAATTCAAGCCTCCTATCCTTCTATAAAAGGAAGTAGCCGTCCAAGTCAAAATCAATTCCACTTTTGGGAGAAAACATTTCATTCTTGGAAAGTTCCTTCCATCTTGGGAGCCGAGTAGTGAAGAGAGATTGGAGATCACCTAGAAGACCATCATTGCAAGCTGAACGAGGAGATTAAAATTTCCTTTTATTATCTTGTAATTATGGGCATGCCTACTCAGATTGTAGCGTGCATCTCCATGCATATTATGAACTAAGTAGCTTAGGCGTTGGTTAGGAACAATGTGATTGTCGTGCTTAACTTCAGTAATATATATTGATTATTGCATCTTGGTTAATTGTTGTGCTTGTTTCTATTTTATGCCCGCCTGGCCAGCCGATATGAATACCTCTCTCTAGTTTCAAGGATGATTTAGAGAGTGTGTGGTGATTAATCACAATATGATCATTGTGTATTGGTGAACGTCAGTGACTGAGCTAGGGATAGCTAGTTGCCTAGTGCTTGATCGGTCGTACTTTATTGGGGTTGAAACACATTCCAAAAAATCCAGAGTTCCGAGAGGAATCCGCTAATAATATTGCGAGAGTTTGCATGATCAATAATATTGCTAGAGCATCTTTTAAAGCAATTACTAAAACCTAACCAACGTCTGTCTCTAATCTGTCTGCCTATTTGTTTACTTGTTGTTGTGTCATTTCTTTTGCTTCAACATTATTCTTATAAAACCCAATCATTTTTACTACCTTGAAACCATTAAAAGATTTATACAAAATAGATAGAGTGGAAGCTAGTTCAGGCCTTAGATTGATAATACTTATTACTTGTTGCGGACTGTGTATACTTGCACAGTGTTCTAGAGTCTTTTTATACCAAATTTCTACTCACTCTAGGAGCCCAACACGTAGCATCAAGCAAGGATGCATTGCAGACTCCACCATGGAGGTCGAATATGTCGCTGCTTGTGAAGCAGTTAAAGAGGTTGTATGGCTACGGAAGTTCTTGATGGATTTGGAAGTTTTTCCAAATATGAACTTGTCAATCACCCTTTTACTGTGATAATAGTGATGTAGTGGCAAATTCTAAAGAACCTCACAGTCACAAAAGAGGTAAACACATAGAGCACAAATATCATCTCATCATAGAGATCGTGCAACGAGGGGACGTGATCGTCACGAAGGTAGCCTCAGAGCACAATATTGCTGATCCATTTATGAAGGCTCCCACGACTAAAGTGTTCGAGGGTCATCTAGAGGGTCTAGGTCCGCGAGATATGTACAAAGAATAATCAAGGGCAAGTGGGAGAAGTGTAATGGGTATTGTGAATGCCCTAGTTTATTGTATTTATTTGTATTTGTGCTTTCCATGTATTATACAATATTAATACAAACCATTATTCCTACTTCAATGATTATTCATTCAATTTTGATTGTTGATGTACATTGCCCACTAGAGTTTTAGTTCAAGTGGGAGTTGTTGGGTTTTATGCCCTAAAACTCGTAGATAATAAATGAAACAAATTAATCGATCTCAATAAAGCGTTATTTGAGTGATCAGTATTTTGGTTATTGAATAATCGAGTTTGCATTAATAAACCCTAAATCCAATAAACTAAGATCCAAGGTTGTTTAAATGAAACTTGGACTAGTATGTGGGGACATACGGGGACCGGTGTCCAACTAACAACCTAAAAGGTCTATAGTATAGGGATAAGGTTGGGTACCTTATCTTGGTGACACTATGTGATACATCCCACCTTGTATTCGATACAGATGCAATGATCCAAAGATTCCATGTAGGAGACATGTGGGTGGGGGTATCCTATGCAATGAGTTTGCATAAGACCGGACCGCGAAATAGCAGCCACTAGATGTAACGTCGTTAACTAGTTTAGGTTTCTATTTCAATAGGATGACCTAGGTAACTCAATCTCAATCCTGAGTCTGTCATGAATTCCTTTTAGGAGGGATTGTCCTTAGATTTGTATGGGTGAGAGTGGCCAGTTCGCCGACTCAATAATCCTACCATTTCATGGGCAAGACTGAATGGGGGTTGGGAACATAACAGTACAAGATGGAATTCACTCCTTCCCCTATTGGGGTAAGTAGATATGTGTTCCCTTAAGGGCTAATTCCGAGGCTTGAACAAAGGCGCATCGTCCTCTCCTGGCCCGAGAAGAACTCCTATTTAGTGGTTGGACCCTAAACAACTTGTTCATTAGAGGGATCAGTGGTACTTAAGGAACCAGAGGTAACCTAGGGGTAAAACGGTAATTTGACCCAGTTTGTGTTACGAACACACATGAAGGATTGACTTACTGCATTGGTCGATATCCACGGACACAAAAATATTCTACACTGAGAAGAGTGCAGTTGTGGGTCTTTAGTGGAGTGACCCACAGTTTAACGAATGTTGACTAACTTAGTTAATGAGTTTAGCCAATTAGTCTTGTATCGTTGGAGCTTCTAATCTGTAGGTCCATTAGTTCCCACTGGTAGCTCGTAAAGAGACTTGAGGCAATTAAGTATAAATTGTAAATTGAAACTGTTCAATTTATTTAGGGGAATCATATAATGTATATTGATACATTAAAATTAAAAATTTATGAAACATTATAATATAATTTTGAATTAATTTCAAAATTAAATCTCGAGAGAAAATATTTGAAAGAGTTCAAATAATTAATATGAATTGGATTCATATTAATATAAATAATTTAATAAAATCCCTAAGATTAAATATGTCATATTTAATTGGGTAATTAATTAATCATGGAATTAATTATTTATTTATTAAAATTAGATATGAATAAGATAATAGATTTGATCTTATTCATGACATTTTCCTTAGGAAAAGGTCTTGGTCTTTTCTTATAAATAGGACCCCTAGAGTGGGGTGAAAGACATCTCATTCATTCTCCTACTCTTAGAGAATTCCCCTGAAGGCTCCCTCTAGACTCTCATTAGTCTCCTGCCTCTAGAAGTCTCAGAGTCATACCGGTGTAGCCATAGTGGTGGTGTTCGCAGTAGTTCGTGATTATTTCACAAGCAGTTGGTGAATTTAATCTCAGTCGTCAACGAGAATAAGGAATTTGTTACTATATATAAATTAGATTTAGATCTAATATTTTTGTATGCTTAGCCTTAATATAAATTTAGAATAGTTCTAAGTTTATTGCAAATGTATTGGTATTTTAGATTAAACAAAATTAATTACGAATCGGTCCCAATCACGCTTCCGCTTTATGGAATTCCATTCCTTCAAATACGATTTTGGCTATAGACGATGTACGGTTTGTCTCAACAGAGAAGTATCCTCTAATCCTAACTTATAATGTATCCCAAACTACAGCTGAGAAGATAGAAAGACAAGGTAAATTTGATTTACTGGTTTTAGAAACTTGTCTTACAGAACATGATCGTAATGCCTTGATACTTTATTCCAGAGCTAACAATCATGTTTGTTTTTCCTCACAGGGAAATGGTTCTTTTCAGCAGCTAAAAGAAGGTGAAATGATGCTCAGGGTCAGAACAGGAGACATTGTTTCAGCTTCAGCAGTGAGAGATGCTAAGTTGTTTATTGGAGACAGGTTTTTATTTCTTTAAAACTTATATATAGTACCTGGACTTCGAAGAAATCTTGTATCTATCTTCTGTCTGATTAAACAAGGATATTTTGTTTTCTTTAATTCTACTGAAGCGTTCATTTATAAAATTCAATCCTGATATGTTCAACCAAACAAGAAAACAACTTATACGTAATTAGACCTTGATACAAAAGCAATTTTAAATCACGAGTTATTTAAAACTGTTGAAACTCAAAGAAAGAGGCAACGAATTTCTCCGAAAGAAAATACCTATCTTTGGCACCTGAGACTAGACCATATAAATCTCAATCGAATTGAGAGACTAATCAAGAGTGAAATTCTAAACGAGTTAGAAGATAACTCATACCCCCAGAGAGCCCTAGAGCTCATACATTCAAACCTCTATGGTCTGATGAATGTGAAAGCTCGAGGAGGATTCGAATAATTCATCTCATTCATAGATGACTATTCAAGGTATGGATATCGTTACTTGATGCATCATAAGTCCGAAGCCCTTGAAAAATTCAAGGAGTAGACGACAGAGGTTGAAAACCTGTTAGGTAAAACAATCAAAACTCTTCGATCTGATCGCGGAGGAGAGTACATGGATCTGAGATTCCAGGACTATATGATAGAGCATGGAATCCAATCACAACTCTCGGCACCTGGTACACTGCAACATAATGGTGTATCAGAAAGGAGAAAGAGAACATTATTAGATATGGTTCGTTCGATGATGAGCTATGCTCAGTTGCCTAGCTCATTCTGGGGGTATGTAGTAGAGACTGCAGTTCACATCTTGAACAACGTTCCATCAAAGAGTGTTTCAGAAACACCTTTCGAGTTATGGAAAGGGCGTAAACCTAGTATACGTTGCTTCAGAATCTGGGGTTGTCCAACACATGTGCTTGTGACAAATCCTAAGAAATTAGAACCACGTTCAAGATTATGCCAATTTGTTGAATACTCAAAGGAAACGAGAGGTGGTATGAGAAGAAACTACTAGAGAATAACCAAGGGTTATTGATGAAACTAGTCCGTCATCAAGAGATGATGCAGGAACTAGTTCTTCCGATCAGTTTCGTCCATCTCAAACCATGAGAATGCCTCGACGCAACGGGAGGGTTGTAAAACAACCTGAGCGCTACTTAGGTTTAACTGAAATTGACGTTGTCATTCTTAATGATGGCATAGAGGATATATTGTCTTTTAGATAGGCAATGAATGACATAGACAAAGACCAATGGGTCGAAGCAATGGACCTCAAGCAGGGATGCATCATAGACTCCACTATGGAAGTGGAGTACGTCGCTGCTTGCGAAGCAGCTAAAGAAGCAGTATGACTCAGAAAGTTCCTAATGGATTTGAAAGTTGTTCCAAATATGAACTTGTCCATTACTTTATATTGTTACAATAGTGGAGTAGTAGCCAATTCCAAAGAACCTCGCGGCCACAAACGAGATAAACACATAGAGAGGAAGTATCACCTGATTCGGGAGATTGTGCAGCGCGAGGATGTGATCATCACAAAGATCGCTTCGGAGCACAACGTAGCTGACCCATTTACAAAGACTCTCTCGTCTAAAGTGTTCGAGAGTCATCTACTTAGCTTAGGTCTACGAGATATGTATATAACATAACCTAGGGCAAGTGGGAGATGTAATAGGGTATGAGTACGTATGCCCTAGTTTATTGTATTTGTAACATTTCCTTGCTTTGGTAATTTTATTGCATATACATTCCACTCACTAGAGTTTTAGTGCAAGTGGGAGTTTGTTGGATTTTATGCCCTAAAACTCGTAGATAGTAAATGTAACATTTCACGACTGTTTATAAAGAGTTATTTCCTTTCAATACAGTATTATTGATTTTAATTGCCTAAATAACCACAAATCCAATAAACTAAGAACCCCAGGCTATGTTATGAAAACTTGAACTTTATGTAGTAACATAAGAATGGATCAAGTTCAAGTAATAGCCTAAACGGTATGTAGTACAAGGATAAGGCTAGGTACCTTATCCTGGGGACACTATGGACGCGACTCACTTTGTATTTAATACAAACGATGTGATCCTGAATCGTTCATGTAATGACATGCGAGTGAGGGCGTCCTATGCAATGAGTTTGCATAAGATCGGACCACGAGATGAGTCACTTTTACTTTATAACGTCTTTACTAATGAAACTGACTATCTCATGCAATGACCTAGGTAACTCGATCCTAATCCTAAGCTAACTATGAAATCCTATTTATTCAGGATTGTCCTTTGATTTTCATGGGTGAGAGTGGCTCGAGTTCGCCGACTCAATAAGCCTACCATTTTTGGATGAGACCGGTGATAACTGCCCAAAAGGTAGTTATTTAGGCTCCATTTATATAAGGATTTGTGTGTCTTTAATGCTTAATAGGGTTGGTTTTATAGAGATATTACATGATTTAACCCATTTGGAAGAATGGAAGCTTTGGAAATCAATTTGTGCAGATTATGCTGCTGAGCGACTGGAGGGAGCAAATTCTATGCTGCAGCAAAACTGGGAGCAGAAACTGCCACATCACAGCTCGTTAGCCAACTTCATGAACCGACTTCTATTGAGATATTTTCGGGATAAAGGATCAAGGAGAGCCTTACACGTGTCCTAGTTGAACTAAGTCAAGCCTCCCATCCTTCTATAAAAGGAAGTAGCCGTCAAAGTCAGATTCATTCCATGTTTTCCCTTGGAAGCCGAATAGTATAGGGAGATTGATGATCACCAAGAACACCATCAACCGCAAGCTGATTAGGGAGTTTTACCTTCTTATTTAACTTGTAGTGATGGACATGCATACTCAGATTGTAATTCGTATTCCTATGCCTATTATGAACTAAGTAGCTTGGTTAGGAATAATGTGATTACTGTGCTTCATCTCTAGTAATAAATTGACTATTGCATTTTGGTTAATTGTTGTGCTTATTCGTATTTTATGCCCGACTGGCCAGCCGGTATGGATAGCTCTCTCTAGTTTCAGGGATGATTTAGAGAGTGTGTGGCAATTCTCCACATTACGATCATTGTGTATTGGTGAACGCCAGTGACTGAGCTAGGGATAGCCAGTTTCCTAGTGCCTGATCGGTCGCACTTCATTGGGGTTGAAACACATCCCAAAAGACTCGGAGTTCCGGGAGGAATCTGCTAATAATACTGCGGGAAATGCATGATCAATAATATTGCTAGAGCATATTTTATAACAATCACTAAAACCTAACCAGCGCCTGTCTTTAATCTATCTGTCTATTTGTTTACTCGTTGTTCTGTCATTTATTTTGCTTCAGCATAATTCCGATAAAACCCAACATTTTTATTATCTTTGAAACCATTAGAAAGTTATACAAAATAGGTAAAGTGGAAACTCATTCAGACCTTGGATTGATAATATTATTTGTTGCAGACTGTGTATACTTGCACAGGAATTCTAGAGTATTTTATACTATATTTTTACTCACTCTAGGAACCCAACAAATTTTTGGCGCCGTTGCCGGGGACTTGAATAAGTTTTTATCTGATCTGTTTTAGTGGTTTGGAGCTAGAACTTTTTGATTGTTTCTTTTGTTTTTGCAGGTGTGATTTTGGTGCATGAGCGATCCGCCTGGGGTACAGTTTGAGCTTGATCCAGAAATTGAAAGGACATTTAGGAACAGAAGGAGGGAGAAGCGCAGAAACCAGATGGAGAACGCCCCGCAACTTCCACAGGTTCCTGAAGGTCCAGTAGTAGTGAACCCCCAGCAGAATCCGTTGCTGCAGCAAAACCCACTGTTTGAGCAAAATGAGCAGCGAAATAATCAGGCTGAGAATCCTATCTTGATAGCAAACGATAGGACCAGAGCCATTCGAGCATATGTTGTCCCGATGTTTAATGAGTTGAATCCAGGGATTGCACGTCCCCAAATCCAAGCGGCGAATTTTGAAATGAAACCGGTAATGTTTCAGATGTTGCAAACCGTGGGGCAATTCCATGGTTTGTCATTTGAAGACCCTCATTTACATCTCAAGTCTTTTTTAGGAGTTAGTGATTCTTTTGTAATTCAAGGAGTGCCTAGAGATGCTCTTAGATTAACTTTGTTCCCGTATTCTCTTAGAGATGGAGCAATTAGGACATGGGATGAGTTAGCTGAAACATTTTTGAGTAAATATTTCCCACCTAATAGAAATGCTAAATTAAGGAGTGAAATAGTAGGGTTTAGGCAACTTGAGGATGAGACTTTTAGTGAGGCTTGGGAGAGGTTTAAGGAGCTTTTGCGAAAGTGTCCCCACCATGGGTTACCTCATTGTATTCAAATGGAAACATTTTACAATGGTTTAAATGGAGTAACCCAAGGTATGGTCGATGCTTCGGCTGGAGGGGCCCTTTTGGCAAAAACTTTTGATGAAGCCTATGAAATTTTAGAAAGAATATCTATTAATAGTTGTCAGTGGTCGGATGTTAGAGGCACAAATAAAAAGGTTAAGAGTGTGCTAGAGGTTGATGGTGTGTCCACCATTAGGGCTGATCTTGCTATGATTGCTAACGCTCTTAAGAATGTGGCAGTGATTAGTGATCAGCAGCCACCAGCTATGGAGCCTGCAGCAGTGGTGAACCAAGTCACGGACGAAGCATGTGTCTATTGTGGTGAAGATTACAACTACGAGTTTTGCCCCAGCAATCCAGCTTCTGTGTTTTTTGTAGGTAACCAGAGGAACAACCCTTATTCTAACTTCTATAATCCAGGTTGGCGCAACCACCCCAACTTCTCATGGGGAGGTCAAGGAAATAGCGTACAAGCGCAACAGAAGATGAACCAGCCAGGATTTGCTAAAACGCAGGTAATGCCCAGCAAAATAAGCCGGCTATGCCCCAGCAAAATTCGGGAAATTCTCTCGAGGCAATGATGAAAGAATTTATGGCTCGCACAGACGCCGCAATTCAAAGTAATCAAGCTTCGATGAGGGCCCTGGAATTGCAAGTGGGTCAGCTAGCTAATGAGCTAAAGGCGAGGCCTCAAGGGAAACTTCCTTCGGATACTGAACACCCTCGAAGGGAAGGTAAGGAGTAGGTAAAGGCAGTAACTCTTAGGAGTGGTAAGCCATTAGAAGAGTCTAGAAAGACCCAGGATTTAAATAGTAATAGTGATAATATTGTTGTTGTTGAGAAAGAGTTGGAGTCTGGTCAGGGTGTTGGAGGCAGCAAATAAAATGCTGGAGCATCTGGTTCTGCGCCAGATGTAGAACCACCATATGTGCCGCCCCCACCTTATGTACCACCTCTACCTTTTCCACAAAGGCAAAAGCCTAAGAATCAGGATGGTCAATTTAAAAAGTTTTTAGAAATTCTTAAGCAATTGCATATAAATATCCCTTTAGTAGAAGCTATTGAGCAAATGCCTAATTATGCTAAATTTCTTAAGGATATTTTGACTAAAAAGAAAAGGTTAGGTGAGTTCGAAACTGTATCTCTTACTGAGGAGTGTAGTGCTATTCTTAAGAATGGGCTACCCCCCAAGGCTAAGGATCCAGGGTCATTTACTATACCTGTGTCTATAGGTGGAAAGGAATTAGGTAGAGCACTCTGTGATTTAGGTGCAAGCATTAACCTTATGCCTCTTTCGGTCTATTGGAAGTTAGGTATTGGTGAAGCTAGACCTACCACGGTTACACTCCAATTAGCTGATAGGTCTATCACATATCCAGAGGGTAAAATTGAGGATGTCTTAGTAAAAGTTGATAAATTCATATTTCCTGTTGATTTTATTATTTTAGACTATGAAGCTGATAAAGATGTCCCAATTATTCTAGGTCGCCCATTTTTGGCTACTGGTAGGGCATTAATAGATGTTCAAAAAGGAGAATTAACAATGAGAGTCTGTAATGAGGAAGTGAAATTTAATGTGTTTAAAGCCATGAAATATCCAGATGAAATGGAGGATTGCTCCTTCATCAGGATTCTGGAGAGCACAGTTATTGAGACAGCAATACAGGATTCGGCTGATAAGCATTCAGAAAAGCATGGAGAGGTTAGTATAGAAGATCTTGAGTTTTGTTCTTTAGATAGAAAAAATGAAAAAGAATTGTTTAGATGTGAGGATGTTTTTGAGTCTTTAGATTTAGATCAAAGAAAGGCTCCCCCAATTAAGCCATCCCTAATTGAGGCACCTACTTTAGATTTGAAACCTCTACCGGATCATCTAAAGTATGTGTATCTTTGGGAGAGGGATACGTTGCCCATTATTGTTGCATCAGATTTAATGCCGAAGCATGAGGAGGCCTTAATAAAATTGCTGCAGCAGTACCGCAAAGCTATAGGTTGGACATTGGCTGATATTCAGGGAATTAGCCCATCTTTTTGTATGCACAAAATCACTCTAGAGGAGGGATCCTTTAGGAGTATTGAGCAACAAAGAAGGCTTAACCCTGCAATGAAAGAAGTTGTTAAAAAGGAGGTAATTAAATGGTTGGATGTTGGGATCATCTATCCGATTGCCGATAGCAATTGGGTAAGCCATGTCCAATGTGTTCCTAAGAAAGGAGGTGTCACTGGGGTGAGCAATAAAAATAATGAGCTGATCCCCACAAGGACAGTAACTGGCTGGAGGGTTTGTATGGATTACAGAAGGCTTAATAAAGCCACCCGAAAGGATCATTTCCCTTTACCATTTATCGACCAGATGTTGGATCGATTGGCTGGTCAGGCCTATTACTGTTTCTTGGATGGTTATTCTGGGTATAACCAGATTACTATTGCTCCTGAAGATCAGGAGAAAACCACTTTCACCTGCCCTTATGGGACATTCGCTTTTAGGAGAATGCCTTTCGGCCTTTGCAATGCTCCAGCAACCTTTCAGCAGTGTATGCTAGCAATTTTTTCTGATATGATTGAGTCCACTGTTGAAGTCTTTATGGACGATTTTTCAGTTTTTGGAGGTTCTTTTCAGAGTTGTTTAGATAACTTAGGGAAGGTATTAAAAAGATGTGAGGATACCCATCTAGTACTTAATTGGTAGAAGTGCCACTTCATGGTGAAAGTGTGCATAGTATTAGGTCATAGGATTTCTAAGAATGGTCTAGAAGTTGACAGAGCAAAAGTTGAGGTTATCGAAAGACTAGAGCCACCGAATTCAGTGAAGGGAATTCGGAGTTTTTTAGGACATGCTGGATTTTATAGGAGGTTCATAAAGGATTTTTCCAAAATCAGTAAACCTCTTTGTAACTTATTGTGCACTGATCATGTTTTTTACTTTAATGCAGATTGTAGGAAGGCTTTTGAAACATTAAAGGCTGCTTTAATCTCAGCACCCATTCTTTGCGCGCCTAATTGGAATTTGCCATTCGAGGTAATGTGTGATGCGAGTGATGCTGCGGTAGGTGCGATGCTGGGGCAAAAGCAGGGCAAATTTATTCATCCTATATATTATGCAAGCAAGGTTTTAAATGAAGCACAGGTCAACTACACAACTACTGAAAAGGAGTTGTTAGCTGTTGTGTTTGCTTTTGAGAAATTTCGGCCATATTTGGTTGGCTCTAAAGTCACGGTGTTCACGGATCATGCAGCAATAAGGTATTTAATGTCTAAAAAGGATGCAAAGCCGAGACTAATTCGTTGGATTTTATTACTGCAGGAGTTCGACTTGGAGATAAAAGACAAGAAGGGATCAGAGAATGTCGTTGCAGATCATTTATCTCGTCTTGATCCATCATAATTTTTGCTGGAGCAATCTGCCATTTCCGATTCTTTTCCAGATGAGCAGCTTTTTGCTGTTCAGGTAAATGCAGTCAGGGATGTCCCTTGGTATGCTGATATTGCAAACTCTTTGGTAAAGGGAGTCACCCCTATTGATATGGATTGGAGGCAGAAGAAAAAGTTTAAGCATGATGCGAAATTTTTCTTTTGGGATGAGCCGTTTATGTATAAGCAATGCTCTGACGGTATTATTTGTAGGTGTGTTTCAGGTGCTGAAGCAAAAGAAATCCTGGAGCAATGTCACTCTTCGCCGTATGGAGGTCATTTCAACGGTCAGAGGACGGCTATGAGGATTTTGCATTGCGGATTTTTCTGGCCTACGTTATTCAAGGATGCCCACTGGTTCTACAAGCAATGTGATGCTTGTCAAAGAAGAGGAAACTTGGGGCCTAGAGATGAAATGCCTCTTACTTACATTTTAGAAGTTGAATTATTTGATGTATGGGGTATTGACTTTATGGGGCCATTTCCCCATTCTAATGGCAATGTGTTTATCTTATTGGCAGTTGATTATGTGTCCAAATGGGTGGAGGCCATTGCATGCCATCAGAGTGATGCCAAGACGGTAGCAAGGTTTCTTCAATCGCACATCTTTGCGCGGTTTGGGACACCTAGGGCTTTAATGAGTGATGAGGGTACACATTTTGTTAATAATATCTTAACTAAGCTTTTAGCTAAGTATGGAATTAAGCATAGGATAGCTACCCCTTACCACCCACAAGCAAATGGTCAAGCTGAAATTAGTAATAGGGAAATTAAAGCTATTTTAGAGAAAGTAGTCCATCCATCTAGAAAGGATTGATCCTTTAGGTTGGATGAGGCTCTTTGGGCCTATAGGACAACTTATAAGACTCCTTTAGGTATGTCTCCCTATAGGTTAGTATATGGGAAAGCTTGCCATTTACCATTAGAACTCGAGCATAAAACATTTTGGGCTTTGAAAAAGTTAAATTTTGATCTGAGTCGTGCAGGAGCAATAAGAATGCTGCAGCTTAATGAGTTAGAGGAATTTCGCCAATTTTCTTACGAGAATGCGAAAATGTATAAGGAGAAGACTAAGCTGTGGCATGACAAAAAAATTAAATCTAAGGAGTTTGTCAAGGGTCAGAAAGTTTCGCTTTATAATTCTAGATTAAAATTATTTCCTGGAAAATTGAAATCTAAATGGTCAGGACCGTTTATTGTGATTGAGGTTTTCTCCAATGGAGCAATTACTTTGCAGGATGAAAAAGATGGGAGAGTATTCAAGGTGAATGGACAGCGTGTGAAGCATTATTGGGGTGAGGAATTTCAGTCGAAATATCCTTCCCTACGATTGGTTCATGATTGAGAGAGCAGGACTTTTGCGGGAGCATTTCACAGAGAAAAATTTTGAGCTCCAAGGATTTGAATTGATTTTATTTTTCGTTAATTTAATTTTATTTTTCGGTTAGGTGAGATTTAATTTTGCATGAGTTATTAGATTTTATCTTTTAAGTATTTTTATTATTTTTGGTAGGTTAGATTTGATCTATTTTTGATTTGATTTGATTTTCGGGTTCTTTATTTAAATTATCTTTGGATTGTCTTTTAGTTAGTTAGATTTTATTTTATCTAGATTTTATTTTATCTAGATTTTATTTTGAGTTATTTAATAGAGATTTTCTCTAATTTATTCGGCTTCTTTTTAAAAGATTGGGATACTTGGTTTAAAGAAAAAAATCTTTGATTTTTCTGTTTTTAAAATTCGACTTCCGTATCTAAAATTCTTCCGGAACAGCAGATTGTCGCGGCAAGGATTTTGCTGGAGCAACATGCCGAGTTAAAAAGGTTTCCGTTGGAATTTATTATTGTTACCGTTGGATTTAGCTTTGAATTTTCACAGGTAAATATGCGTGCGCTATCTGATGAGGCCACGTGTAGCAGAGTAATTATCCGAGGGTTTCAATGATGACAGCACGTCAATTTTACCATCGGCGTTTGGAATCTGAAATTTTACCGTTGGTAAATTTTGAATTTCAGGTTTGGATTTTAATTTCTAACGGTAATATTAGTTATGGCAGGGCAAATCTTTTCGGTTCAGGTTCATGTTTGCTAGAGCCTTATTTATTCGCGAACGCTGGTAAATTTCTCCCACTTCGTCTTCTTGATCAATCTTTGTGCGTGTGTTTTTCTTTCTTTCTTTACAATCTCTATCAAAACCCTTTTCCATCTCCAATGGCTAAAACAAGAGCCCGAAAAGAGAGAGAAAGTGAAGAGGAAGAGGTGCCGGTTACACCGGAAGTACAGAAAGGAAAAACGAAGAAAAAGAGAACGCTGGAAGAAAAAGAGGCTAAACGAAGAAGGAGGCAGCAGAGAATTGAAGAACAAGAAAGAGCAAGAGAGGAGGAGGTTGTGGCAAAAGAAAATGAAAACCCAAAAGAATCTAACAAACCGAATCAAGAAAAGGATGGACAGGAAGTGGCAACTATAGAAGAGGCTCGAGAGGAAATTCAGAGTGGGATTATGCAGACGGAGGGTGTAGGGGAAGAAGGCAGAGAGCCAGTTCAGGAGGCTCGTGTGGAGGTTATCATACCTGAACCTCCGAAACGACGCCGCATTAAGCGGAAGGCTGGGCGAATTCAAGTGATAAGGACTGATACCCCCTCGCCTCTATCATCAGGTTCCGAAAGAGAGAGGGCCGAGCAAGAGGAACGAGAGAAAAACGAGGCTGAGGAAAAATGTCGAGAAGAAGCAGAGAAACAGGCAGAGGAGGAACAGTTGCTGAAGCGGAGAGAAGAGAAGGGCAAAAAGATTGCTGAAGCATCAGAGGAGCACGATGAAATAGCAGAGCGACAGGTGCCATACGAGCGCTTCGTCAATAATTTTGCTAGAGCAAAATACACTGAGCTCCTAAAAAGGGATTTTCTGTTCGAAAGAGGTTTCAGCGGTGATCTTCCACCATTTCTAAGGACCGGCATAGCTGACCACGGCTGGGAGCTATTTTGTGCTAAGCCAGAGGCTGTGAACGCACAGGTGGTGCGAGAATTCTATGCCAACATTGATAAAGAAGAAGGTTTCCTGGTAATTGTTAGAGGCGTCGAGATAGATTGGAGTCCAAGTGCGATCAACGCACTGTACCATCTTCAAAACTTCCCCCACGCGGCATTCAATGAAATGGCAGTCGCGCCATCTGAGGAGCAGTTGAGTAATGTTGTCCGGGAGGTAGGAATTGAGGGGGCGCAGTGGCAACTATCAAAGACTCAGAAAAGGACATTCCAATCAGCTTACTTGAACAAAGAAGCAAACACGTGGATGGGTTTCATCAGGCAGAGGTTGCTTCCGACAATGCACGACTCGACAGTATCCAGGGAACAAATTCTTTTGGCTTTTGCTATCTTAAGGTCTCTCAGTATTGACGTAGGAAAAATTGTTTGTAATGAAATTGCTTGCTGCTGGAAGAAAAAGGTGGGGAAACTGTTCTTCCCAAATACAATTACTATGTTGTGCAAGCAAGCAGGGGTTCCAGTGGAGGAGAGTGATACAGCTCTATTTGATAAAGGGATCATTGATACGCCCAATTTGGCGCGGCTCCAGCGCACGCAGGAGATACGTCAAGGTGGGATCATCCACAGCATCAATACGATTCTAGAACAACTGGCACTTTCGGCCAGTCGGCAAGAGTTTGCTTAAAGGCAAACTTTAACCTTTTGGAACTATGTTAAGAATCGAGATGCCAGCTTAAGAAGGGCACTGCAAGAGAATTTTTCCAAGCCGTATCCAACCCTTCCTACATTCCCTGAAGATCTGTTGAACCCTTGGATTCCACCGCCACCTGCTGAGAAAGAAGATGAAGAGGAAGATCTGGGTCAGGAAGATTGAAGAGAGATTTGAGCGCGCAAGCTTTTTGATGAAATATTTTGTTTGCTGGCGCATTCCTGACCCCATCTTTTATATGACTGCTTATCTTGTTTCTTTCTAATCTTTTTAATTTTTTCTTTGAAAAAAAAAATATCTGCTTTGTAATATTTTTCTATGATTTTAATGAAATTTCTGATTGTTTCTATTCCATGAGCACTGACTAACTCTAACTTAACTATTTTCTTCTGAATTTTTGAAGCTTGGACTGATTACGCTTAGTTAGATCAAGGTATTCTGATCTCTAGAAACCTTTTGCTTGAGCATTTCTTCTAGCCTGGACTATTGCTGCAACAAGAAGATTTTGACGGTAGTATTGACTTATATGATCCACTTTAAGCTAAATCCTAGTCCCATGTTTAATTTAAAAATTCAGATAGAAAAATTTAAGTTTGGGGGTATATTTGCTTAATTAATGATTCATTGAGGATAATGAATAATTCAAGTTTGGGGGACTTTTTGCTACTCCAATTATTTTGCTCGGGCATTCCTCTCCTTCAAATAAAAATTTGCTAGGTTATTGAGTAACCGGGGACATTTGTGATACCCGCAGTTTGTCTTCGCGTCAAAAGATGACCTAGGGAATTTGAAAAATGAGAAATATGAGAAAAATTATTATTTGCTGAAAGATTATTTGTTGGAGATTTTGCTGAAAAAATTGACAGAGCAAAAGTTTTGAGGGATGAATGATGATCCAACAGTTTTCTGTCTTCCAGAACTTAGGTGAGCTTCATCATAAAATGTCGCCATTCTGAGAGGCAAGAGATGGAATAACTAAGGATTTTTTAGCTTTATAATGAGTATTGAGCCTAGTTGGTGATGAGCTTGAGGCAAGGGTATACTGCACCATAAAGTGGGTCATCCCATGCTTAAGAGCTTATGACTGTAAGACTGCTTTAAGTCTGGTAAATAATGTTATAAACCCTTTTAAAAATATGTTTTGAAATGTCTGATAATAGAGCTAGGCTGTGGTGAGTTCTTAGAATTAAGTTGAAAAGTGGTGATTATTTGTCCCTGCTGAAGGAATCATTTTGCTGCAGCAGAGCTTGGTTTTGCAGAGTGCTCAGGTAAAGGTTAAAGGTAGTGTTGGACTGTCTGGTTTGATTAAGTTAAATCTTTGTCTAAAGTTTTGAGATTCTTGAAGGAAGGTTGGTTAGTATTGCTCGGGACGCGCAATAATTCAAGTTTGGGGGTATGATAACTGCCCAAAATGTAGTTAATTAGGCTCAATTTATATAAGGATTTGTGTGTCTTTAATGCTTAATAGGGTTGGTTTTATAGAGATATTACATGATTTAACCCATTTGGAAGAATGGAAGCTTTGGAAATCAATTTGTGCAGATTATGCTGCTGAGCGACTAGAGGGAGCAAATTCTATGCTGCAGCAAAACTGGGAGCAGAAACTGCCACATCACAGCTCGTTAGCCAACTTCATGAACCGACTTCTATTGAGATATTTTCGGGATAAAGGATCAAGGAGAGCCTTACACGTGTCCTAGTTGACCTAAGTCAAGCCTCCCATCCTTCTATAAAAGGAAGTAGCCGTCAAAGTCAGATTCATTCCATGTTTTCCCTTGGAAGCCGAATAGTATAGGGAGATTGAAGATCACCAAGAACACCATCAACCGCAAGCTGATTAGGGAGTTTTACCTTCTTATTTAACTTGTAGTGATGGACATGCATACTCAGATTGTAATTCGTATTCCTATGCCTATTATGAACTAAGTAGCTAGGGTGTTGGTTAGGAATAATGTGATTACTGTGCTTCATCTCTAGTAATAAATTGACTATTGCATTTTGGTTAATTGTTGTGCTTATTCTTATTTTATGCCCGCCTGGCCAGCCGGTATGGATAGCCCTCTCTAGTTTCAAGGATGATTTAGAGAGTGTGTGGCAATTCTCCACATTACGATCATTGTGTATTGGTGAACGCCAGTGACTGAGCTAGGGATAGCCAGTTGCCTAGTGCCTGATCGGTCGCACTTCATTGGGGTTGAAACACATCCCAAAAGACTCGGAGTTCCGGGAGGAATCCGCTAATAATACTGCGGGAAATGCATGATCAATAATATTGCTAGAGTATATTTTATAACAATCACTAAAACCTAACCAACGCCTGTCTTTAATCTATCTGTCTATTTGTTTACTCGTTGTTCTGTCATTTATTTTGCTTCAGCATAATTCCGATAAAACCCAACATTTTTATTATCTTTGAAACCATTAGAAAGTTATACAAAATAGGTAAAGTGGAAACTCATTCAGACCTTGGATTGATAATATTACTTGCTGCAGACTGTGTATACTTGCACAGGAATTCTAGAGTATTTTATACTATATTTTTACTCACTCTAAGAACCCAACAACCGGGTAGATAGTTGGGGACATAGTCCTACAAGACAAAATTCACTCTTGTCCTTTCTAGGGATAGTAGATAGGTTGTTCCCTTACGTGCTGATTCTGGTGCTTGAACAAAGGAATCACACCCTCTCATTTGTTAGGTTTTGTGTCCTAAAACTCATAATTTGTTATCTTTATGCATATCTTTTGTGTGCAATAAAGATGTTATCGTATTATTCATTGAGTTACTTGTATATATAACCTTAATCCAATAGATTAAAAGATCCTTGGTTATAAGATGAATAATCGAACTATATGTACAAACATAAACATGGATCAAGTTCTAGTATATAACCAAAAAGGTCTATAGTATATGGATAAGGTTGAGTACCTTATCTTTGGGACACTATGGATGCGACCTACTTTGCATTTAAAGGCAAACAATGTGATCCTGAATCATTAATTCATGTAAAGACATGCGAGTAGGGGCATCCTATGCAATGAGTTTGCACAAGACCGAACCAAGAAATTAGTCACCCTTACATTATAATGTCGTTTACTAATAAGACTGACTATTTCATACGATGACCTAGGTAACTCGATCTTAATCTTCAGCTAAGTATGAACTCCTGTTTGTTCAGGATTATCCTTTCATTTGCACAGGTGAGAGTGGCCTAACATCGCCTACTCAATAAGCCTACCATTTTGGGGATAAGACTGGATAAATAGTTGGGGACATAGTCTTGCAAGATGGAATTCACTCCTACCCGTATTAGGGATAATAGAAAGGTTGTTCTCTAAAGTATTGAGTCCGTGACTTGAACAAGGGGCCCCACCCTCTCACTGGTCCGAGAGGGACTCGGTTTGATTATTATATCACAAACCAAATTGTTCATTAGAGGATCAGTGGGACTTAAGGAATAAAGAAGTGTTATAGGGGTAAAATGGGCATATTGACCTAGCTATAGTTATAAACAACCTGTGAAGAGTCGACCTACTAATCATGGTTAGATCAAGTGAACAGAAACATATCTACAGTGAGGGGAGTGCAACTACTAGGCTATAGTGGAGTGACCCGGTAGTTAACGAATGTTGGTTAACTAGGTTAATGAGTTTAACCAGTTAAACCTCAAATCGTTGGAGCCCATGATCTGTAGGTCCATTAGGTCTTCGTGCTAGCTTAAGGAACAAAATTTCGAACAATATGATGGGAGTATTAGAAACGTTCAAACTTGGAATAGGGAACGAATGTCGGTTATATTTGAGATTATCAACACATTGATTTAATTTCGAATTAAACTAAAACTTGAGAGTTGGACATATTTAAATATGATTTAAATATTGAGCATGTACATAGGGATTCATGTTCGAGAAATTTCATTTCAAGAATGGTCGGAAATAGTTGCAAAATATTAATTTAATATTTGATATTAATTTAATATATATTTAATTAATTAAATGTAATTATGATTTATATTTAAATTAAATTTAAAATATAATTATGAATTATATTTAAGAATTAAGAATTAAAATTTAATTTAATTTTGAATTAGGAAATTCAAAATTAAAATTATTTTTAGGAGGGGGTGGATTACATCAGATGACATAAGTCGAGTCCAATCAAATTATGCCACGTGGCAATTGGACCCGAGACTAATGTGACCCGAGATCATTGAAGAAATTGGGCTAAATTAAAATAATCCAATTTTATTAAAAAAATGAGTTGGATTAAAGCCCAAATAGAGCCTAAGCTCTAAGGTTGGGCCCAGACCCAAGCCCATATGAGGTCCATCAAACTCTATAAATAGAGGAGGCCACCATTCATTTTGGGCATTCAGACAGAGTCAGAGAAGCCAGAGCCCAGAGCTTTCTCCCAAAGTCCAGAGTCTTCAGAAGTCAAAGAGTCCAGAGAATTCAGAAGATCCAAGATTCAAAATTCGACCAACTCAAGACTCAGAAGATCCAACGACTTGAAGACTCCAAAGAATCAACCGTTTATTCATCAAGATACAAGTTGAAGATTCGACCACTCTCCATCTGAGATCAAGCTCGCCAGCCCTCAAATCAGGCTCTACATTTTGAGAGAAAGCATCAGAGGATAAATATTAGAGACTATAACACTTCTACATACAAATTCAATAAAATCAAGTTCATTTCCACGAATTAAATTTCCTTTGTCGAAATCTCGTGTGAACAAATTGGCACGTCCAGTGGGTCAGTCTCTACCTCTCATCTCTTTTTCTCGCAAAGAAATCATGACTTCCGAAGAAGCTTCTTCAAAGATCACTACTTCAAGCAACTCCTATGTGGGGCCAATTACTCGCATTCGCTCCAAGGAAACCCAACACGAAGACAACCAAACTCCTGCCATTGTAAACAAGATGCTGAAACGCATGACAAAATCTGCTCAACTTGAAATTGCCATTGCAGAAAATCTGATGCTTGGCAAATTCATCTTTTCTTCTCAGCAACCAAACGAAACATCCAGTCCTAATGTGACGTCTGTTTTGATGACTGATGCTGGAACTAGTGAAGAATGAATGGCTGAAGTTGAGAAGAAAATCAGCATTTACTAAAGATGGTCAAAGAGAAATACCAAGAAATCGCCTCTCTCAGGAACCAGTTGGAAAGTTGGGATGTTCCTGAATCGAGTCAGACCCCTGCCATCAAAGATAAGGGAAAGATTATTGCACAAGATCAGTCACAACATTCCGCTTCTATTGCTTCACTGTCTGTCCATCAGCTCTAGGATATGATCATGAATTCCATCAGAGCTCAATATGGTGGACCGACTCACAACTCTCTCTTGTATTCCAAGCCATATACCAAGAGAATCGACAATCTGAGAATGCCTCATGGATACCAGCCACCGAAGTTTCAACAATTCGACGGGAAGGGCAACCCCAAGCAGCACGTTGCTCATTTCGTCGAGACATGTGAAAACGCTGGTACTAGAGGAGACCTACTAGTCAGGCAGTTTATACGAACACTGAAGGGGAATGCTTTCGACTGGTATACCTACCTTGAGTCTAAGACTATCGATAGTTGGGAACAACTTGAGAAGGAGTTCCTCAACCGCTTCTACAGAACACGACGAGCTGTTAGTATGACGGAGCTCACCAGTGCTAAACAACGAAAAGGCAAACCGGTTGTTGACTACATCAGCCGTTGGAGAGCTTTGAGCTAAAATTGCAAGGACCGACTCACCGAATTGTCTACTGCTGAAATGTGCATCCAAGGCATGCATTGGGGACTCCTCTATATCCTGCAAGGAATAAAACCCCGCACTTTTGAGGAGTTGGAAACTCGCGCTCATGACATTGAATTGAGCATTACTACTAGAGGGAACAAAGATTCTATTGTCCCCGATGGCAAGAAAGAAAAGAAAGAAGTTGATAACTGCCCAAAAGGTAGTTATTTAGGCTTCATTTATATAAGGATTTGTGTGTCCTTTATGCTTATTAGGGTTGGTTTTGGATAGATATTACATGTTTTAACCCATTTGGAAGAATGGAAGCATTGGAAATTATTTTGTGCAGATTATGCTGCTGAGCGACTGGAGGAAGCAGATTCTATGCTGCAGCAAAACTGGGAATAGAAACTGCCACATCACAGCTCGTTAGCCAACTTCATGAACCGACTTCTGTTGAGTTATTTTCGTGATAAAGGATCAAGGAGAGCCTTACACGTGTCCTAGTTGACCTAATTCAAGCCTCTCATCCTTCTATAAAAGGAAGTAGCCGTCAAAGTCAAATTCATTCCATTTTTTCCCTTGGAAGCCGAATAGTATAGGGAGATTGAAGATTATCAAGAACACCATCATCTGCAAGCTGATTAGGGGGTTTATTTTCTTTATCAACTTGTGGTTATGGACATACATACTCAGATTGTAATTCGTATTCCTATGCCTATTATGAACTAAGTAACTTAGGGTGTTGGTTAGGAATAATGTGATTACTGTGCTTCATCTCTAGTAATAAATTGACTATTGCATTTTGGTTAATTGTTGTGCTTATTCTTATTTTACGCCCGCCTGGCCAGCCGGTATGGATAGCTCTCTCTAGTTTCAGGGATGATTTAGAGAGTGTGTGGCAATTATCCACACTACGATCATTGTGTATTGGTGAACGCTAGTGACTGAGCTAGGGATAGCCAGTTGCCTAGTGCTTGATCGGTCGCTTTTCATTGGGTTTGAAACATATCCCAAAAGATCCGGAGTTCCGGGAGGAATCCGCTAATAATACTGCAAGAAATGCATGATCAATAATATTGCTAGAGCATATCTTAGAAAAAATCACTAAAGCCTAACCAGCGCCTGTCTTTAATCTGTCTATCTATTTGTTTACTCGTTGTTCTGTCATTTATTTTGCTTCAGCATAATTCTTATAAAACCCAACATTTTTATTACCTTCGAAACCATTAGGAAGTTACACAAAATAGATAAAGTGGAAACGCATTCAGACCTTGGATTGATAATATTACTTGCTGCAGACTGTGTATACTTGCACAGGAATTCTAGAGTATTTTATACTATATTTTTACTCACTCTAGGAACCCAACAAGTTTTTGGCGTCGTTGCCGGGGACTTGAATAAGTTTTTATCTGATCTGTTTTGTGTATGTGTTTTAGTGGTTTGGTGCTAGAACTTTTTTATTGTTTCTTTTGTTTTTGCAGGTGTGATTTTGGTGCATGAGCGATCCGCCTAGGGTACGGTTTGAGCTTGATCCAGAAATTGAAAGGACATTTAGGAACAGAAGGAGGGAGCAACGCAGAAACCAGATGGAGAACGCCTCGCAACTTCCGCAGGTTCCTGAAGGTCCAGCAGCAGCAAACCCCCAGCAGAATCCGTTGCTGCAGCAAAACCCACTGTTTGAGGAAAATGAGCAGCGAAATAATCAGGCTGAGAATCCTATCTTGATAGCGAACGATAGGACCTAAGCCATTCGAGCGTATGCTGTCCCAATGTTTAATGAGTTGAATCCAGGGATTGCACATCCCCAAATCCAAGCGGCGAATTTTGAAATGAAACCGGTAATGTTTCAGATGTTGCAAACCATGGGGCAATTCCATGGTTTGTCATCTGAAGACCCTCATTTACATCTTAAGTCTTTTCTAGGAGTTACTGATTCTTTTGTAATTCAAGGAGTGCCTAGAGATGCTCTTAGATTAACTTTGTTCCCGTATTCTCTTAGAGATGGAGCAAAGTCATGGTTAAACTCTTTTGCTCATGGATCAATTAGGACGTGGGATGATTTAGCTGAAAAATTTTTGAGTAAATATTTTCCACCTAATAGAAATGCTAAATTAAGGAGTGAAATAGTAGGGTTTAGGCAACTTGAGGATGAGACTTTTAGTGAGGCTTGGGAGAGGTTTAAGGAGCTTTTACGAAAGTGTCCCCACCATGGGTTACCTCATTGTATTCAAATGGAAACATTTTACAATGGTTTAAATGGAGTAACCCAAGGTATGGTCGATACTTCGGCTGGAGGGGCCCTTTTGGCAAAAACTTTTGATGAAGCCTATGAAATTTTGGAAAGAATATCTATTAATAGTTGTCAGTGGTCGGATGTTAGAGGCACGAATAAGAAGGTTAAGAGTGTGTTAGAGGTTGATGGTGTGTCCACCATTAGGGTTGATCTTGCTATGATTGCTAACGCTCTTAAGAATGTGACAGTGATTAGTCATCAGCAGCCACCAGCTATGGAGCCTGCAGCAGTGGTGAACCAAGTCACAGACGAAGCATGTGTCTATTGTGGTTAAGACCACAACTACGAGTTTTGCCCCAGCAATCCAGCTTCCGTGTTTTTTGTAGGTAATCAGAGGAACAACCCTTATTCTAACTTCTATAATCCAGGTTGGCGCAACCACCCCAACTTCTCATGGGGAGGTCAAGGAAATAACGTACAAGCGCAACAAAAGATGAACCAGCCGGGATTTGCTAAAGCGCAGGTAATGCCCCAGCAAAATAAGCCGGCTTTACCCCAGCAAAATTCGGGAAATTCTCTCGAGGCGATGATGAAAGAATTTATGGCTCGCACAGACGCTGCAATTCAAAGTAATCAAGCTTCGATGAGGGCCCTGGAGTTGCAAGTGGGTCAGCTAACTAATGAGCTCAAGGCAAGGCCTCAAGGGAAACTTCCCTCGGATACTGAACACCCTCGAAGGGAAGGTAAGGAGCAGGTAAAGACAGTTACTCTTAGGAGTGGTAAGCCATTAGAAGAAAGAATTGAGCCTAGTAAAACCCAGGTTATAGATAAAAATGGTGATATAAATAATAATGTTGTTGTCGAGGAAGAGTTGGAGTCTGGTCAGGGTGCTGGAGGCAGCAAAGAAAATGCTGGAGCATCTGGTTCTGTGCCAGATGTAGAACCACCATATGTGCCGCCCCCACCTTATGTACCACCTCTACCTTTTCCACAAAGGCAAAAGCCTAAGAATCAGGATGGTCAATTTAAAAAGTTTTTAGAGATTCTTAAGCAGTTGCGTATAAATATCCCTTTAGTAGAAGCTATAGAGCAAATGCCTAATTATGCTAAATTTCTTAAGGATATTTTGACTAAAAAGAAAAGGTTAGGTGAGTTTGAAACTGTATCTCTTACTGAGGAGCGTAGTGCTATTCTTAAGAATGGGCTACCCCCAAGGCTAAGGATCCAGGGTCATTTACTATACCTGTGTCTATAGGTGGAAAGGAATTAGGTAGAGCACTCTGTGATTTAGGTGCAAGCATTAACCTTATGCCTCTTTCGGTCTATCGGAAGTTGGGTATTGGTGAAGCTAGGCCTACCACAGTCACACTCCAATTAGCTCATAGGTCTATCACATATCCAGAGGGTAAAATTGAGGATGTCTTAGTAAAAGTGGATAAATTCATATTTCCTGTTGATTTTATTATTTTAGACTATGAGGCTGATAAAGATGTCCCAATTATTCTAGGTCGTCCATTTTTGGCTACTGGTAGGACATTAATAGATGTTCAAAAAGGAGAATTAACAATGAGAGTTTGTAATGAGGAAGTAAAATTTAATGTGTTTAAAGCCATGAAATATCCAGACGAAATGGAGGATTGCTCCTTCATTAGGACTCTGGAGAGCACAGTTATTGAGACAGCAATACAGGATTCGGCTGATAAGCATTCGGAAAAGCATGGAGAGGTTATCGTAGAAGATTTTGAATTTTGTTCTTTAGATAGAAAAAAATGAAAAAGAATTGTTTAGGTGTGAGGATGTTTTTGAGTCTTTAGATTTAGATCAAAGAAAGGCTCCCCCAATTAAGCCATCCCTAATTGAGGCACCCACTTTAGATTTGAAACCTTTACCGGATCATCTAAAGTATGTGTATCCTGGGGAAAGTGAGACGTTGCCCATTATTGTTGCATCAGATTTAGTGCCGGAACATGAGGAGGCCTTAATAAAATTGCTGCAGCAATACCGCAAAGCTATAGGTTGGACATTGGCTGATATTCAGGGGATTAGCCCATCTTTTTGTATGCATAAAATCACTCTAGAGGAGGGAACCTTTAGGAGTATTGAGCAACAAAGAAGGCTTAACCCTGCAATGAAAGAGGTTGTTAAAAAGGAGGTAATTAAATGGTTGGATGCTGTGATCATTTATCCAATTGCCGATAGCAATTGGGTAAGCCCTGTCCAATGTGTTCCTGAGAAAGGAGGTGTCACTGTGGTGAGCAATAAAGATAATGAGTTGACGCCACAAGAATAGTAACTGGCTGGAGGGTTTGTATGGATTACAGAAGGCTTAATAAAGCCACCCGAAAGGATCATTTCCCTCTGCCATTTATCGACCAGATGTTGGATCGATTGGCTGGTCAGGCCTATTACTGTTTCTTGGATGGTTATTCTGGGTATAACCAGATTACTATTGCTCCTGAAGATCAGGAAAAAACCATTTTCACCTGCCCTTATGGGACATTCGCTTTTAGGAGAATGCCTTTTGGCCTTTGCAATGCTCCAGCAACATTTCAGCGGTGTATGTTAGCAATCTTTTTTGATATTATTGAGTCCACTGTTGAAGTCTTTATGGACGATTTTTCAGTTTTTGGAGGGTCTTTTCAGAGTTGTTTAGAAAATTTAGGAAAGGTGTTAAAAAGATGTGAGGATACCCATCTAGTTCTTAATTGGGAGAAGTGCCACTTCATGGTGAAGGAAGGCATAGTGTTAGGCCATAGGATTTCTAAGAATGGTCTAGAAGTTGATAGAGCAAAAGTTGAGGTTATCGAAAGACTAGAGCCACCGAATTCAGTGAAGGGAATTCGGAGTTTTTTAGGACATGCTGGATTTTATAGGAGGTTCATAAAGGATTTTTCCAAAATCAGTAAACCTCTTTGTAACTTATTGTGCACTGATCATGTTTTTGACTTTAATGCAGATTGTAGGAAGGCTTTTGAAACAGTGAAGGTTGCTTTAATCTCAGCACCCATTCTCTGCGCACCTAATTGGAATTTGTCATTCCAGGTAATGTGTGATGCGAGTGATGCTGCAGTAGGTGCGATGCTGGGGCAAAAGCAAGGCAAATTTATTCATCCTATATATTATGCAAGCAAGGTTTTAAATGAAGCACAGGTCAACTACACAACTACTGAAAAGGAGTTGTTAGCTGTTGTGTTTGCTTTTGAAAAATTCCGGCCATATTTGGTTGGATCCAAAGTCACGGTGTTCACGGATCATGCAGCAATATGGTATTTAATGTCAAAGAAAGATGCAAAGCCTAGATTAATTCGTTGGATTTTACTATTGTAGGAATTTGACTTGGAGATAAAGGACAAGAAGGGATTAGAGAATGTCATTGCAGATCACTTGTCTCGTCTTGATCCATCATCATCTTTGTTGGAGCAATCTGCCATTTCCGATTCTTTTCCAGATGAACAGCTTTTTGCTGTTCAAGTAAAGGTAGTCAGGGATGTCCCTTGGTATGCTGATATTGCCAACTTTTTAGTGAAGGGAGTCACCCCTATTGATATGGATTGGAGGCAGAAGAAAAAGTTTAAGCATGATGCAAAATTTTTCTATTGGGATGAGCCATTTATGTATAAGCAATGCTCTGACGGTATTATTCGTAGTTGTGTTTCAGGTGCTGAAGCAAAGGAAATCCTGGAGCAATGTCACTCTTCGCCGTATGGAGGCCATTTCAGTGGTCAGAGGACAGCTATGAGGATTTTGCATTGTGGGTTTTTCTGGCCTACGTTATTTAAGGATGCCCACTGGTTTTACAAGCAATGTGATGCTTGCCAAAGGAGAGGAAACTTGGGACCTAGAGATGAGATACCTCTTACTTACATTTTAGAAGTTGAATTATTTGATGTATGGGGTATTGACTTTATGGGGCCATTTCCCCCTTCTAATGGCAATGTTTTTATCTTATTGGCAGTTGATTATGTGTCCAAATGGGTGGAGGCCATTGCATGCCATCAGAGTGATACCAAGAAAGTAGCAAGGTTTCTTCAATCGCACATCTTTGCGCGGTTTGGGACACCTAGGGATCTAGTGAGTGATGAGGGTACACATTTTGTTAATAATATCTTAACTAAGCTTTTAGCTAAGTATGGGATTAAGCATAGGATAGCTACCCCTTATCACCCACAAGCGAATGGTCAAGCTGAAATTAGTAATAGGGAAATTAAAGCTATTTTAGAGAAAGTAGTCCATCCATCTAGAAAGGATTGGTCCTTTAGGCTGGATGAGGCTCTTTGGGCTTATAGGACAGCTTATAAGACTCCTCTAGGTATGTCTCCCTATAGGTTAGTATATGGGAAAGCTTGCCATTTACCATTAGAGCTTGAGCATAAAACATTTTGGGCTTTGAAAAAGTTAAATTTTGATCTGAGTCGTGCAGGAGCAATAAGAATGCTGCAGCTTAATGAGTTAGAAGAATTTCGTCAATTTTCTTACGAAAATGCGAAAATGTATAAGGAAAAGACTAAGTTGTGGCATGACAAAAAAATTAAATCTAAGGAGTTTGTCAAGGGTCAAAAAGTTTTGCTTTATAATTCTAGATTAAAATTATTTCCTGGAAAATTAAAATCTAAATGGTCAGGACCGTTTATTGTGATTGAGGTTTTTTCCAATGGAGCAATTACTTTGCAGGATGAAAAAGATGGGAGAGTGTTCAAGGTGAATGGACAGCGTGTGAAGCATTATTGGGGTGAGGAGTTTCAGTCGAAATATCCTTCCCTAAGGTTGGTCGATGTTTGAGAGAGCAGGACTTTCGCGGGAGCATTTCACAGAGCAAAATTTTGAGCTTACAGGATTTGTATTGATTTTATGTTTCACTGATTTATTTTTTTTTTATTTCGGTTAGGTTAGATTTAATTTTGCATGATTTATTAGATTTTATCTTTTAAGTATTTTTATTATTTTTGGTAGGATAGATTTGATCTATTTTTTATTTGATTTTATTTTATTTTCGGGTTATTTGTTTAGATTATCTTTTAATTATCTTTTAATTAGTTAGATTTTATTAGATTCTATTTTCAGTTATTTGAATTCTAATTAATAGAGATTTTCTCTAATTTATTCGGCTTCTTTTAAGAATAAAAGATTAAATTTGATTTGATCGGATAAATTTGAAAAATTTAACTTTGAAATTCAAATAACATATCCAAGATTCTTCAGGTTGTTGCAGCAAGATTATGGCTGGAGCAAAATATTGCGAATTAAAAGGGTTTCCGTTGGAATTTATTATTTTTACCGTTGGATTTGGCTTTGAATTCTTGCAGGTAAATGTGCGTGCATCGTCTGATGAGGCCACATGTCGCAGAGCAATTATCCGAAGGCTTCAATGATGACAGTACATAAATTTTACCATGGGCGTTTGGAATCCGAAATTTTACCGTTCGTAATTTTTGATTTTCAGGTTTGCATTGTTAAATTACAACGGTAATATTAGTTATTGCAGAGCAAATCTTTTCGGTTAAGATTGAATTTTGCTGGAGCCTTATTTATTCATTACCGCTGGTAAGTTTCTTTCCACTTCGTCTTCTTGATCCCATTTTTGTCGTCTGCATTCTTTCTTTTTCCCTTCAATTCTCTGAAAAATTGTTGAGTCCTCCATGGCTAAGACTAGAGCTAGGAAAGAGAGGGAGAGTGAAGAGGAGGAGGTACCGGTCACACCGGAAGTGCAAAAAGGGAAAACTAAGAAAAAAAGAACGCCAGAAGAGAAGGAGGCGAAGCGAAGACGGAGGCAGCAAAGGGCTGCGGAACAAGAAGTCATCCAAGAAACAGAGGCTGTTCAGAATCTTGAGACAGAACCGATAGTTTCTGCTACGGTTCAGGAAGGGAATATTGAGAAGGAACATGAGACAGAGGTCGACAGACAAGTCGCAGGTATGCCTGAAAAAGAGAAAACACCAGAGCCGGTGCAGGAGGCTCATGTTGAAATCATTATGCCTGAACCGCCCAAGCGCCGCCGCATCAAGAGGAAGGCAGGTCGCGTGAGGGTGATTCAGAACACTCCATCACCTCCGACGCCGGACTCTGAGGAAGAAAAAAGGGAGGCTGAGAATAAGGAAAAAGAAGAAGAGGCAAGAAAGGCAGAAGAAGAGCGTTTGCGTGTATAGAGAGAAAGCAAGGGCAAAGGAATTGCCGAAGCATCGGGAGAAATTGAGGAGCCGAGGGCACCATTCATTCGCTTCGTCAACGGTCTTGCTCGAGCAAAATACCAGGAGGTGCTGAAACGGGACTTCTTGTTCGAACGAGGATTTGGCAGTGATTTGCCCAGGTTCTTGGAGTCTGGAATAGTGAACCTCGGATGGAGGCTATTTTGTGCGAAACCAGAACCTGTCAATTCCAACATTGTTCGAGAATTTTATGCCAACCTTGACGTTAAGAATGATTTTGAGGTTATCGTTTGAGGAGTGCCTGTACAGTGGAGTCCTGAGGCCATTAATGAATTGTTCGATCTCCAGGATTTTCCGCATGTTGTTTTTAATGAGATGGTGGTTGCACCATCTAGTGATCAACTGAGTGCGGCTGTCCGGGAGGTAGGCATTGAGGGGGCTCAATGGAGGGTGTCGCAGACGCGGAAGCATACGTTTCAAGTTGCTTATTTGAAGAGTGAAGCCAACACTTGGATGGGTTTCATCAGGCTACGCTTGCTGCCGACAACACACGACTCCACAGTATCTCGGGACAGGGTATTGCTTGCTTTTGCCATTCTTCGCTCGATGAGTACTGATGTAGGAAAAATTATTTCTTCTGAGATTGTTGATTGCTGGAAAAAGAAGGTGGGGAAGCTGTTCTTTCCAAACACTATCACAATGTTATGCAGCAGGGCAGGAGTGCCCACGGTTCCAGAAGATATGATCATGACTGATAAGGGAATCATTGACACACCTAATCTGGCGCGGCTTCAGCGTATGCAAGAGGTTCGCCAGGGTGGGCTTGTGTATGGCGTTAATCAGATCCTAGAGCAACTGTCAGTGTTGGCCAGTAGGTTAGAATTTGCTGAAAGGAAGCTCAGACCTACTGGACTTATGCTAAAAGGAGAGATGATGCGCTCAGGGGGGCTTTGCAAACTAATTTCTCAACACCGTATCCGGCCTTTCCAGTGTTTCCCGATGATTTGTTTAATCTTTGGATACCACAAGAAGGGGATGTTGATGAGGAGCAGGGTCAGGAAGACTGACTGATGGGATGACCTGGAGCGAGCATTACTTTTGTTTTTCCATTTTTGTTTGCTCGCGCATATTGACCCTGCTCACTGTTATAACTGCTTATCTTGTTTCTTTTTAATTTTTTTACTGCGAAAAAAATATATCTACTTTGTAATGTTTTTTCTATGATTTTAATGAAATTTCTGAATGTTTCTATTCAATGAACACTGACTAACTCAAACTTAACTAATTCTCTTCTGAATTTTTGAAGCTTGGACTGATTACACTTAATTAGATCAAGGTATTCTGATCTCCAGAAACCTTTTGCTTGAGCATTTCTTCTAGCCTGGACTGTTGCTGCGGCAAGAAGATTTTGACGGTAGTATTGACTTATATGATCCACTTTAAGCTTAATCCTAGTCCCATGTTTAGTTTAAAAATTCAGTGAGAAAAATTTAAGTTTGGGGGTATAATTTGCAAAAATTTAATGATTCATTGGGGACAATGAATAAATCAAGTTTGGGGGACTTTTTGCTACTCCAATTATTTTGCTCGAGCATTCCTCTCCTTCAAAAATTAAAATTTGCTAGGTTATTGAGTAACCGGGGACATTTGTGATACCCACAGTTTGTCTTCGCGTCAAAAGATGACCTAGGAAATGTGAAAAATGAGAAGAAAATTATTTGCTGAAAAAAAAATTATTTGTTGAAGATTTTGCTGAAAAAAAATTGACAGAGCAAAAGTTTTGAGGGATGAATGATGATCCAGCAGTTTTCTGTCTTCCAGAACTTAGGTGAGCTTCATCATAAAATGTCGCCATTCTGAGGGGCAAGAGATGGAATAACTAAGGATTTTTTAGCTTTATAATGAGTATTGAGCCTAGTTGGTGATAAGCTTGAGGCAAGGGTATACTGCACCATAAAGTGGGTCATCCCATGCTTAAGAGCTTATGACTGTAAGGCTGCTTTAAGTCTGATTAATAATGAAATAAACCCTTTTAAAAATATGTTTTGAAATATCTGATAATAGAGCTAGGCTGTGGTGAGTTCTTAGAATTAAGTTGAAAAGTGGTGATTATTTGTCCCTACTGAAGGAATCATTTTGCTGCAGCAGAGCTTGGTTTTGCAGAGTGCTCAGGTAAAAGTTAAAAGTAGTGTTGGACTGTCTGGTTTGATTAAGCTAATTCTTTGTCTAAAGTTTTGAAATTCTTGAAGGAAGGTTGGTTAGTATTGCTCGGGACGCGCAATAGTTCAAGTTTGGGGGTATGATAACTACCCAAAAGGTAGTTATTTAGGCTTCATTTATATAAGGATTTGTGTGTCCTTTATGCTTATTAGGGTTGGTTTTGGATAGATATTACATGTTTTAACCCATCTGGAAGAATGGAAGCATTGGAAATTATTTTGTGCAGATTATGCTGCTGAGCGACTGGAGGGAGCAGATTCTATGCTGCAGCAAAACTGGGAGTAGAAACTGCAACATCACAGCTCGTTAGCCAACTTCATGAACCGACTTCTGTTGAGTTATTTTCGTGATAAAGGACCAAGGAGAGCCATACACGTGTCCTAGTTGACCTAATTCAAGCCTCCCATCCTTCTATAAAAGGAAGTAGCCGTCAAAGTCAAATTCATTCCATGTTTTCCCTTGGAAGCCGAATAGTATAGGGAGATTGAAGATTATAAAGAACACCATCATCCACAAGCTGATTAGGGGGTTTATTTTCTTTATCAACTTGTGGTTATGGACATGCATACTCAGATTGTAATTCGTATTCCTATGCCTATTTTGAACTAAGTAGCTTAGGGTGTTGGTTAGGAATAATGTGATTACTGTGCTTCATCTCTAGTAATAAATTGACTATTGCATTTTGGTTAATTGTTGTGCTTATTCTTATTTTATGCCCGCCTGGCCAGCCGGTATGGATTGCTCTCTCTAGTTTCAGGGATGATTTAGAGAGTGTGTGGTAATTATCCACACTACGATCATTGTGTATTGGTGAACGCCAGTGACTGAGCTAGGGATAGCCAGTTGCCTAGTGCTTGATCGGTCGCTCTTCATTGGGTTTGAAACATATCCCAAAAGATCCGGAGTTCCGGGAGTAATCCGCTAATAATACTGCGAGAAATGCATGATCAATAATATTGCTAGAGCATATCTTAGAAAAAATCACTAAAGCCTAACCAGCGCCTGTCTTTAATCTGTCTATCTATTTGTTTACTCGTTGTTCTGTCATTTATTTTGCTTCAGCATAATTCTTATAAAACCCAACATTTTTATTACCTTCGAAACCATTAGGAAGTTACACAAAATAGATAAAGTGGAAACGCATTCAGACCTTGGATTGATAATATTACTTGCTGCAGACTGTGTATACTTGCACAGGAATTCTAGAGTATTTTATACTATATTTTTACTCACTCTAGGAACCCAACAGAAGTTAAGAATATTGAGAAAGCTACCAAAAGCACTACGAAAGAGTCAATGGTAGTCAATGGTAGTCAATGCAACTCCTTTCAAGTTTTCTTCGAAAGGAAAAGAAAAGAAGATAGAGAAACAACAAGAGGGAGGTGAGAGACGTCGTCTGACCTTGAAACAAAGGCTAGAGAAAGTTTACCCTTTTCCAAATTCTGACATTTCAGATATGTTAGAACAACTCCTGGAAAAACAACTTATTCAACTACCAGATGGGGAGAGTTAATGATCCCAACTATTGCAAATATCACTGAGTCATTAGCCACCCAGTGGAAAAGTGCTTCGTTCTGAAGGAGCTAATTTTCAAGTTAGCTAAAGAAAAGAAGATTGAGTTAGATCCTGATGAGGTAGCTCAATCAAATCAGCGACGATAGAGATAAATCTGAACAACCAAGTAGATCCAAGCCCAGTTCATGATTCAGTAGCAAGTTTGATCAAGTTCGGGACATTAGAGCCGATTGTTATTTGGCTTCAGCAAGAATCTACAAAAGACATCTTCCAAGACCAACTTGAGTCTGATGGAAATGAAGACGAAGGATGGACTTTGGTAACTCGTCTAAAGAAGCAAAAGAAACATTCTGTTCAAAGAGAGCCTCACATGTTCCGAAACTACAAAAGAAAGAACATGTCACAAAAGAAGAAGAGAAAGGTAAAAGGTTCGAGAAAGCCCAAAATAGTTATTGAAGAGAATCAAGATTTTGTTCTGTCTCGACATCCGGTAACCCTTAAAGATTTCTTCCCAAAGAACTTTCTTAATGACGATCATGAGGACATCCCTTAGATAGTTGCATGTCATGCTATCAATGCATTCGAATAAGGCGATTCTTCCTGAAGTCCATCTCAGGTGATGACAAGGACAGAAGATTCACCTTCATTTACAATAGATGATTTGTTGTCACTTCCTCAAGCAACCAAAGATGCTATTGTTGAAACATTGAAAAGTTCTAACGTTTCAGACGTTCCAGACTTGCAAGAACACAAATGTGCCTCATGTTATATGTCCATTAGCTTCACAGATGAAGACTTGATGTTGGGATCGAAGCCTCATAATAGGATCTTATTCGTCTCAGGATATATTCGAGAGCAAAAAGTTGGTCGAATTCTTATCGACGATGGATCTGCGGTGAATATAATGCCTAAGTCAACCATGACACAGATAGGAATTTCAATGGATGAACTATCAAATAGTAGGTTGGTTATTCAAGGCTTCAACCAAGGCGGCCAACGAGCAATTGGTATGATCCGTTTGGAGCTTGTTATTGGAGATTTGAAGGCCAACACTTTATTCCATATCATAGATTCCAAGACCACTTACAAGTTATTGTTAGGTCGTCCTTGGATTCATGGAAATGGAGTAATATCTTCTACACTTCATCAGTGTTTCAAGTTCTATCAAGACGGTGTCAAGAAAGTTGAAGCCGACACTAATCCATTTTCAGAGGCAGAATCCCACTTTGTAGATGCAAAGTTTTATATGCAGAATGATAAAGCAGGAGAGATCATACCAGGTGAGATTCCTTTGATTGAAAGTCACAAAGTAGAGCATCCAAAGAATGCGAAGGAGTCAGTCAAAGAAGTAGATGCTTGTGAAGTTCAATCAAAGGAAGCATCCGCTCACCCTACAAAATCGAAAGCTCCAAAGGAAGAGGCATCGTCAAACGTCCCTATATTGCGCTACGTTCCTTTATCTCGACGCAAGAAAAGGGGAATCACCATTCATAGAATGTTCAGGAATTTTGAAGGTTCGTGATGTGGAGATTCTAAAAGAAAATTTCACCACACCTCTTACAAAAATTACCAAGCAAGAGATTCATGAATCAAAGACTGATCGTACCAAAGTGACTTTTCCGGAAAGACGAACGAAGGCTGGATTTGACCCAAATGCATACAAACTCATAGAAAAGGCAAGATAAGGCTTTACAACTCATACTGGATTTAAAAGTCTAAAAATCTTCGATGGGAGATCTGATCCTTCTCCGACACAGAAGAAGCTCCAAAAAGAAGGTTATGCCATACCATCCTCGAGAGTCGGACTAGGGTACAATCCCACAGAGCCAGTTCGTATAACCAGAAAATGGAAAGTTGCAGATGCACATCACATAAAGATAGAAGAGATGAGTGATCCATAAGATAAAAAGAACAATGATATAGCCAGAAAATCTTTTCTTCGATCGCATTAAAGCACCGACTACTCGTCTTTCAGTTCATCAGCGGCTGAAATATTCATCTTCGGAAAAGGAAGGTCAGAGCAAAACTTCAGCTCCTACCCGACGTTCAGTGTTTCATCGTTTGAGTGTGTCAACATCGAAGAGGTAGATGAACCTTCGAGATCCGTGTTCGACCGCCTTCAAGCAACATATGGCCAATGCAAGGGAAAGTTGAAAAGTCTTGAAACACAAGAATCTGACGAGATGAACGACAACAACGGATTTTCCAGTATTGTTCCTTCACGGATGAAGAGAAAACCTTTTGTTCTCATAAATACAGAAGGTGCTTTATAAGTAAAGCGGTTGTTAGTCATTCTAACGAACCCTTCGAAGGTGAACCAAGAGCTTGAAGAAGAACAAGTCAATTGTTGCCATATTTCTTTTGAAGAAATGCCAGATACTGAAATTTCTGAAGAAGATGTTGAAGAAGCACCGACATTGTTATAGGATGGAAGTCAATCAACAATTAATGAGCTCAAAGAAGTAAACTTGGGTACAACAGAAGAACCACGCCCGACATTATTCAGTGCGTCACTTAGTGCTGAAGAGGAACGTGAATACTTGAACTTGCTCGTTGCATATAAAGATGTCTTCGCTTGGTCGTACAAAGAGATGCCAGGACTCGATCCAAAGATAGCAGTCCACCATCTTGCGATTAAACAAGGATATCGACCTATTAAGCAGGCCCAAAGGCGTTTCCGACCGAAGCTCGTTCCTCAAATAGAAATTGAAGTCAAAAAGTTGATAGAAGCGGGTTCATTTGGGAAGTGAAATATCCAACATGGATAGCAAACATTATGCCAGTCAAAAAGAAGAATGGACAACTGCAAGTATGCGTAGACTTCCGTGACTTGAATAATGCATGTCCCAAAGATGATTTTTCATTGCCCATCACTGAACTTATGGTCGATGCCACTACAGGACATGAAGCCTTATCTTTCATAAATGGATCATCAGGGTATAATCAAATTCGAATGGCCCTTGAAGATGAAGAGATGACAGCATTTTGAACTCCAAAAGGAATATATTGTTCCAAGGTTTGAATTAGCTCTCACTTTATCTATTTTGTTTAGTTTTTCAATGGTTTCAAATGTAGTTAAAATGATTGGTTTTTATAGAATGCTGAAGCAAAAGAAATGACAGAACATAAAGTAAACAAATAAGCAGACAGATTAGAAACAGACGTTGGTCAGGATTTAGTAATTGTTTTAAAAGATGCTCTAGCAATATTATTGATCAGGCAAAACTCTTGCAGTCTTATTATCAGGATCCTCCCGAAACTCTGGATTTTTTAGAATATGTTTCAACTCCAATGACGCATTACCGATCAAGCACTAGGCAACTGGCTATCCCTAACTCAGTCACTGGCATTCACCAATACACAATGATCTAGTGTGATTCATTGCCACACACTTCCCAAATCATCCCTGAAACTAGGAAGTGATATTCATTCCGGCTGGCCAGGCGGTCACAAAATATAAATAAGCACAACAAATAATCAAGATGCATCAAATAAACATATATTGCATAGAGATTAAGCACGGTAATTACATATTTTCTAACCAACACCTAAAGTTACTTAGTTCATAAAGTGCATAGTAACACACGTTACAATCTGAGTAAGTGCATCCATAATTAAAAAATAATACAAGAAAATACTAATTCCATTGATCAACTTCGTAATTGATGATCTTCTTGTAGTCTCTAATCTTCCTCCTCTATTCGGCTCCCAATGATGGAAATGAGAAATGATCTCTTCCCCAAAAGTGGAATGTATTTGACTTGGGCGGCTCTTCCCTTTTATAGAGTGAAGACAAGCTTGAATTAGGTTGACTTAGACACGTGGATGGCTCTCCTTGCTCCTTAAATATGAGAATAGCTTAACTGAATTCAGTTCATTAAATTGGCTAACGAGCAGTGATGTGGCAGTTTTGCTCCATGCTTTGCTGCAGTGCAAATTTTGCTCCCTCAAGTCACTCAACAATATATTCTACACAAAATAACTTCCAAAGCATCCATTCTTCCAAATGGGTTAAAACATGTAATATATATCTAAAAGCAACCCTATTTAGCACAAAAGACACACAAATCCCTATAGAAATAAGGCCTAAATAACTCCCTTTTGGAGAGTTATCATACCCCTAAACTTGAACTATTGCGCGTCCCGAGCAATACTAACCAACCTTCCCTTAAGAATTCAAAAAGTTAGACAAAGCATAACTTAATCAAAACAGATAATCGAACACTACCTTCAACTTTTATTTGAGCATTCTGCAAAACCAAGGACTGCTGCAGCAAAATAATTCTTCCAGCATGGAAAAATAATCACCACTTTTTAACACAATTCTAAGAACTTGCCACAGTCTTGCTCTATTATCAGACATATTAAAACACATTTTTAAGGGGTTTATGTTTTTGTTTTTCAGACTTAAAGCATCCCTACAGTCATAAGCTCTTAAGCAAGGGATGACCCACTTTATGGTGCAGTATACCCTTGCCTAAAACTCATCACCAACTAGGCTAAATACTCATTGTAAAGCTAAAAAATCTTTAGTTATTCCATCTCTTTCCCCTCAGAATGGCGACATTTTATGATGAAGCTCACCTAAGTTCTGGGAGACAGAAAAAACTGCTGAGTTATCATTCATCCTTCAAAACTTTTGCTCAATTAATTTTCTCAGCAAAATTATCAACAATCAACTTTTTTCATAAAATAATTTTTTCATTTTTCATATTTCCTAGGTTATCTTTTGACGCAAAGACAAATCGTGGGTGTCACAAATGTCCCTAGTTACTCAACAACCTAGCAATTATTTAATGAAGGAGAGGAACCCGAGCAAAACAATTGGAGTAGCAAAAAGTCCCCCAAACTTGAATTATTCATTGTCCTCAATGAATCATTAATTTTATGAAGTTTACCCCCAAACTTCAATTTTTCTATCTGAATTTTAAATTGAGCGTGGGACTAGAATTATGCTTCAAGTGGATCCAATAAATCGACTCTACCTCATAATCTTCTCGCTGCAGCAACGACCAGGCTAGAAGAAATACTCAAGCAAAAGGTTTCTGGAGATCAGAATACCTTGATCTAATTAAGCTTAACAAGTCCAAGCTTCAAAAATTCAGAAGAAAATTAGTTAAGTTAGAATTACTCAATGCCATAGAACAAAAACAACTTTGGAAATTTCATTAAAAACATAGAAAAAGAAATTACATCAGAAAATATTTTGATGGCCTAGGAACAGAAAATTTAAAAACAAGAGAACATAACAACAACAGAAATTCGGGTCAGATATACGCGAGCAATAAAAAATAGAGAAATAAAAATAATGCTCGCCCAAGGTCATCACATCCATCAATCTTCCTGACCCTGCTCTTCATCCTCCTCTTCTTCTCTTTCAACTGGTGGGGGCGGAATCCAGGGGTTAAATAAATCATCGGGGAGCATATGGAAGGCCTGATACGGTTTGGAGAAATTGGATTGCAAGGCCCTCTGAAGCGTGTCATCTCTCCTCTTAGCATAGGTCCAATAGGTTTGAGCTTGCCTTTCAACAAACTCTTGCCTACTGGCCGACAGTGCCAGTTGCTTTAGGATTTGATGGATTCCCCACACTAGCCCACCCTGGCATGCCTCTTGCGTGAGCTGAAACCGAGCCAGATTAGGTGTACCTATTATCCCCTTGTCAAGCAAAATCACATCCTTTGGAACCGTGGGCACTCCTGCGCTGCTGCATAACATCATGATTGTGTTCAGGAAAAATAGCTTCCCCACCTTTTTGAGCCAGCAATTATAAATTTCATTCGAAATGATTTTTCCAACATCAATACTTAAAGATCGAAGAATTGCGAATACCAGAAGCACTCGGTCACGAGACACTGTCGAATCATGAGTCGTCGGAAGCAGGCGCAACTTAATGAAGCCCAACCAAGTATTGGTCTCACTCTTCAGATAGGCAGCTTGAAATGTGCGCTTCTCCGTCTTTGATAATCTCCACTGAGCCCCCTCGATGCCAACCTCTCGGACAGCCGCAAACTGATCACTCGATGGTGGCACCACCATCTCATTGAAGCCTACGTGTGGGAAGTCCTGGAGGTTGAATAAAGAATTGATAGCTCCTGCGCTCCAGTCAAAAGTCACTCCTCGGACCATGGCTTGAAATTCTTCTACATTATCAATATTCACATAAAATTCTCGAACGATGTTTGAATTCACCAGGTCCAGTCTCGCACAGAATTGACTCCAGTCGTGATTCACGATCCCTGCCCTTAAGAAATGTGGTAGATCTTCACCAAACCCTCTCTCGAATAAGAAATCTCTTTTTAGCATCTCCCGGTATTTTGCTGGGCAAGTTCATTGATGAAGCGAATGAACAGCATTCCTTCAGTTTCCTCTTCGGGTTCATCCGATGCTTCAACAATTCCTTTGCCCCTGTTTTCTTGCTGCTTTACCAAAGTCTCTTCCGCTATTTTCTTTTCTGCTTCTTTTCTTGCTTTGTCTTAAGCCTCTTTTTTCTCCTGTTCCTCTCTCTCTCTGCATTCTCTCTCTCAGAATTAGTTGTCGGCGGTGAAGGAGTATCAGTCCAGACTACCTTGACTTGGTCGGCCTTCTGCTTCAGACGGTGACGTCGGGGCACCTCCGGCATGATAACCTCTACTCGAGCCTCCTGCTCCTGCTCCACCTGCTCATTGCCTTTTTCCTGCATAACTTCTGTTCGTCCCTCTTGCGCATCCTCTGTCTGTTTTTCTTGAACTTCCTCTGTCTAATTTTCTTGAACTTCTTGCGTATCCTCAACTATCGGGTCAGTCTGTTTAGGGTTGTGTCCTTCAGGTTTGAACTGTGGTGAAATCAGAGAGGGCATAGAATGATAGAAAATGCTCTACAGCCCACAGAGCACAGGGCATTACATATTTATATTAGAAGAGACATCAGCCAACGACCAAAATACCGAGTAAATAAAGCAGAATTACAGAGGTAAAAATAACTAACTATTGGAAAATAACAGACGTGGGTAAATACACTAACATCCCCCCTCAAGCAGACTCGGTTTAGAAACCAAAGTCAGCTTGGTTCTTAAGCTGGAAAAGCGTGGTGAAGGCAGCCCCTTGGTCATGATGTCGGCCAATTGATCCTCGGATTGAACAAAACGAACAGAGAGTTGATTTCGAGCAACCTTTTCAAGGATGAAATGGTGATCGATTTCAATATGCTTGGTTCGGTTGTGCATCTAAGGATTTGCTGCCATGTATATTGATAACTACCCAAAAGGTAGTTATTTAGGCCTCATTTATATAAGGATTTGCGTGTCTTTAATGCTTAATAGGGTAGGTTTTGGAGAGATATTACATGATTTAACCCATTTGGAAGAATGGAAGCATTGGAAATTATTTTGTGCAGATTATGCTGCTGAGCGACTGGAGGGAGCAAATTCTGTGCTGCAGCAAAACTGGGAACAGAACTGCCACATCACAGCTCGTTAGCCAACTTCATGAACCGACTTCTGTTGAGTTATTTTCGTGATAAAGGATCAAGGAGAGCCTTACACGTGTCCTAATTGACCTAATTCAAGCCTCCCATCCTTCTATAAAAGGAAGTAGCCGTCAAAGTCAAAGGCATTCCATGTTTTCCCTTGGAAGCCGAATAGTATAGGGAGATTTAAGATCATCAAGAACACCATCTTCCGCAAGCTGATTAGGGAGTTTATTTTCTTTATTAACTTGTGGTTATGGACATGCATACTCAGATTGTAATTCGTATTCCTATGCCTATTATGAACTAAGTAGCTTAAGGTGTTGGTTAGGAATAATGTGATTACTGTGCTTCATCTCTAGTAATAAATTGACTATCGCATTTTGGTTAATTGTTGTGCTTATTCTTATTTTATTCCCGTCTGGCCAGCCGGTGTGAATAGCTCTCTCTAGCTTCAGGGATGATTTAGAGAGTGTGTGGCAATTATCCACACTACGATCATTGTGTATTGGTGAACGCCAGTGACTGAGCTAGGGATAGCCAGTTGCCTAGTGCTTGATCGGTCGTACTTCATTGGATTTGAAACATATCCCAAAAGATCCGGAGTTCTGGGAGGAATCCGCTAATAATACTGCGAGAAATGCATGATCAATAATATTGCTAGAGCATATCTTAGAACAATCACTAAAGCCTAACCAGCGCCTGTCTTTAATCTGTCTATCTATTTGTTTACTTGTTGTTCTGTCATTTATTTTGCTTCAGCATAATTCCGATAAAAACCCAATCATTTTTATTATCTTTGAAACCATTAGGAAGTTACGCAAAATAGATAAAGTGGAAGCTCATTCAGACCTTGGATTGATAATATTACTTGTTGCAGACTGTGTATACTTGCACAAGAATTCTAGAGTCTTTTATACCATATTATTACTCACTCTAGGAAGCCAACATATATCGCACTAATTTTGTCACAAAGCAGAAGAGGAGATGTGGAACTGATTTTGAGCTCACTAAGGACTGATTGAATCCAAGCAACTTCAACAGCAGCGTTTGACATACCACGGTACTCCGACTCTGCGCTGGAACGAGAAACAACCCGCTGCTTTGATGAGTTCCACGAAATCTGATTATGGCCAAGAAATACACAAAAACCACTGGTGTTGCGTCTGTCGTCTGGGCAGCTTGCCAAATCAGAATCTGTATAATAGGTGATATGAAAAGAAAAAGACGGAGACAGAAGCAGCCCAAGGGACGAAGAGCCTTTCAAGTAACGTAGCAACCGCTTGACTGCCTGCATATGAGATAACTTCGGGGCATGAAGAAATTGACATAGTTTGTTGACAGAATAACTAATGTCCGAGCGTGTCAATGTGCAATACTGCAGGGCACCAACAAGGCTACGATACTCGGAGGGATTTTCCAACGGGATTCCATCATTGATAGAGAGGGGGGCACCAGCGACCATCGGGGAAGCAATAGGCCTGCAAGAATCCAACTTTTCTCGAGACAAGATATCATAAATATATTCCTGTTGGCATAGATGCATCCCACTGTCAGTTCGAACAACCTCAATACCAAGGAAATAAGACAAGTTACCCATATCCTTGAGAGAGAAAATTGAGTTCAATTCAGAAATATATTGCTGAATAATGGAAAGAGAATTGCCAGTAACCAATATATCATCAACGTATATAAGGAAGATAACAATATGAGAACCACGCTTGAGAATAAACATGGAATAATCGGCTTTTGATGCTTCAAACCCCCACCCTATCAGACACGAACTGAGTTTAGAGAACCATGCTCTAGGACTTTGCTTTAGACCATAAAGTGCCTTGTGAAGTTTCAGGACATGATTAGGATGTGAAGCATTCTCAAAACCAGCTGGCTGCCGCATATAGACCTCCTCCTTTAGCTCTCCATGAAGGAAAACGTTATGTACATCAAGTTGTTTAATCGGCCAAGAGTTTGAAACAACTAGGGACAGCACAATACGGATTGTAGTAGGTTTCACAACCGGGCTAAATGTTTCAAAATAGTCGATGCCAAAGGCTTGGGAGTAACCTTGGGCAACCAACCGAGCCTTGTAACGATCAATCTCACCGGTAGGTTTAAGTTTAACTCTAAATACCCACTTGCATCCGATTAACTTTTTATCAGTTGGCATAGGCACTAAGGACCATGTTCTGTTACGAAGAAGAGCATCATACTCAGCCGACATTGCAGCTTTCCAATTCGAATCCTGTAGGGCAAGCTTGTAGTTCTTTGGCTCAGAGGAGTTGATCAAAGGAATATGGGACGAAGCAATCCAAGCTTTGGGTTTGAAAATACCATCCTTGGAGCGAGTTACCATAGGATGAGTATTATGGGATGGTTGGGAGGTCTGAGTGGTGTGGTGCACAGGAGACTGAGAAGTTGTGGGAGAGGAGGTAGGCGAACCACCAGAGGGAGACAAGGAGGGAGATACAGAGGGTGAAAGTGAAGGTTCAGTAGGACATGAAGACGCAGAGAGAGAAGGGGAAGACAAAGGTGTGGGAGGAGCAGTGGGAGAAGTTTGAGGAACTAGAGGATTGGGACAGATATCAACACCAGGGGAATGGGAATGAGCAGGAGTATCGGGAAATGATGTAGAGGGAGTGGAGTTCAAGGGAGGAGGGGGAAAAGAGTACTGGACATTTGACAGAAGAGAGCCAAGTGGGAAAGAATAGTCTGTATGGCTCTTGACAGATGAAACATGGGGCGATGTTGGGTTCCTAGAGTGAGTAAAAATATAGTATAAAATACTCTAGAATTCCTGTGCAAGTAAACACAGTTTGCAGCAAGTAATATTATCAATCCAAGGTCTGAATACGTTTCCACTTTATCTATTTTGTATAACTTCCTAATGGTTTCGAAGGTAATAAAAATGTTGGGTTTTATAAGAATTATGCTGAAGCAAAATAAATGACAGAACAACGAGTAAACAAATAGATAAACAGATTAAAGACAGGCGCTGGTTAGGCTTTAGTGATTTTTTCTAAGATATGCTCTAGCAATATTATTGATCATGCATTTCTCGCAGTATTATTAGCGGATTCCTCCCGGAACTCCGGATCTTTTGGGATATGTTTCAAACCCAATGAAGAGCGACCGATCAAGCACTAGGCAACTGGCTATCCCTAGCTCAGTCACTGGCGTTCACCAATACACAATGATCGTAGTGTGGATAATTGCCACACACTCTCTAAATCATCCCTGAAACTAGAGAGAGCTATCCATACCGGCTGGCCAGGCGGGCATAAAATGAGAATAAGCACAACAATTAACCAAAATGCGATAGTCAATTTATTACTAGAGATGAAGCACAGTAATCACATTATTCCTAACCAACACCCTAAGCTACTTAGTTCATAATAGGCATAGGAATACGAATTACAATCTGAGTATGCATGTCCATAACCACAAGTTAATAAAGAAAATAAACTCCCTAATCAGCTTGCGGTAGATGGTGTTCTTGATGATCTTCAATCTCCCTATACTATTCGGCTTCCAAGGGAAAACATGGAATGCCTTTGACTTTGACGGCTACTTCCTTTTATAGAAGGATGGGAGGCTTGAATTAGGTCAACTAGGACACGTGTAAGGCTCTCCTTGATCCTTTATCACGAAAATAACTCAACAGAAGTCGGTTCATGAAGTTGGGTAACGAGCTGTGATGTGGCAGTTTCTGTTCCCAATTTTGCTGCAGCATAGAATCTGCTCCCTCCAGTCGCTCAGCAGCATAATCTGCACAAAATGATTTCCAAAGCTTCCATTCTTCCAAATGGGTTAAAACATGTGATATCTATCCAAAACCAACCCTAATAAGCATAAAGGACACACAAATCCCTTTATAATTGAGGCCTAAATAACTACCTTTTGGGCAGTTATCATACCCCCAAACTTGAACTATTGCGCGTCCCGAGCAATACTAACCAACCTTCCTTCAAGAATTCAAAAACATTAGACAAAGAATTAGCTTAATCAAACCAGACAGTCCAACACTACCTTTAACCTTTACCTGAGCACTCTGCAAAACCAAGCTCTGCTGCAGCAAAATGATTCCTCCGGCATGGACAAATAATCACCACTTTTCAACTTAATTCTAAGAACTCACCACAGCCTAGCTCTATTATCAGATATTTCAAAACATATTTTTAAAGGGGTTTATATCATTATTTATCAGACTTAAAGCAGCCTTACAGTCATAAGCTCTTAAGCACGGGATGACCCACTTTATGGTGCAGTATACCCTTGCCTCAAGTTCATCACCAACTAGACTCAACACTCATTATAAAGCTAAAAAATCCTTATTTATTCTATCTCTTGCCCCTCAGAATGGCGACATTTTATGATGAAGCTCACCTAAGTTCTGGGAGACAGAGAAACTGTTGGATCATCATTTATCCTTCAAAACTTTTGCTCTGTCAATTTTTTTCAGCAAAATATTCAACAAATAATTTTTTCTTATCATTTTTTCACATTTCCTAGGTCATCTTTTGACGCGAAGACAAACTGTGGGTATCACAAATGTCCCCGGTTACTCAATAACCTAGCAAATTTTAATTTTGAAGGAGAGGAATGCTCGAGCAAAATAATTGGAGTAGCAAAAAGTCCCCCAAACTTGATTTATTCATTGTCCCCAATGAATCATTAATTTTTTGCAAATTATACCCCCAAACTTAAATTTTTCTCACTGAATTTTTAAACTAAACATGGGACTAGGATTAAGCTTAAAGTGGATCATATAAGTCAATACTACCGTAAAAATCTTCTTGCCGCAGCAACAGTCCAGGCTAGAAGAAATGCTCAAGCAAAAGGTTTCTGGAGATCAGAATACCTTGATCTAATTAAGCGTAATCAGTCCAAGCTTCAAAAATTCAGAAGAGAATTAGTTAAGTTAGAGTTAGTCAGTTCTCATGGAATAGAAACATTCAGAAATTTCATTTAAAAACATAAGAAAAGAAATTACATAGCAGAGATATATTTTTAAAGCAGAAAAATTAAAAAGAAACAAGACAAGCAATCATATAAAAGATGGGGTCAGGAATGCGCCAACAAAGAAAATATCTCATCAAAAAGCTTGTGCGCTCAGATCCCTCTTTAATCCTCCTGACCCAGATCTTCCTCTTCATCTTCTTTCTCAGCAGGCGGCGGTGGAATCCAGGGGTTCAGTAGGTCTTCGGGGAATGCAGCGAGGGCTGGATAAGGTTTTGAAAAATTTTCTTGCAGCGCCCTCTTCAAACCAGCATCACGATTCTTAACGTAAGTCCAGAAGGTTAAAGTTTGCCTCTCAGCAAACTCCTGCCTACTGGCCAGCAGTGCCAGTTGTTTTAGAATCGTATTCATGCCGTAGATTAGCCCGCCTTGTCGTATCTCCTGCGTGCGCTGGAGCCGCGCCAAATTGGGCGTATCAATGATCCCTTTATCAAATAGAATTGCATCACTCTCATCCACTAGAACCCCTGCTTGTCTGCATAGCATAGTAATTGTGTTCGGGAAGAACAACTTCCCCACCTTTTTCTTCCAGCAGCAAGCAATTTCATTACAAATAATTTTTCCTACGTCAATACTGAGAGATCTTAAGATAGCAAAAGCTAAAAGAATTCGTTCCCTGGATACTGTCGAGTCGTGCGTTGTCGGAAGCAACCTCTGCCTGATGAAACCCATCCACGAGTTCGCTTCCTTTTTTCAAATAAGCCGACTGGAATGTCCTTTTCTGAGTCTTAGATAGTTGCCACTGCGCCCCCTCGATTCCTACCTCCCTCACAGCATTACTTAACTGCTCCTCAGATGGCGCGACTGTCATCTCATTGAATGCCGCATGGGGGAAGTTTTGAAGATGGTACAGTGCGTTGATCGCACTTGGACTCCAATCTATCTCGACTCCTCTTACAATTACCAGGAAACCCTCTTCTTTATCAATGTTGGCATAGAATTCACGCACCACCTGTGCGTTCACAGCCTCTGGCTTAGCACAAAACAGCTCCCAGCCGTGGTCAGCTATTCCGGTCCTCAGAAATGGCGGGAGATCACCGCTGAAACCTCTTTCGAACAGAAAATCCCTTTTCAGGAGCTCAGTGTATTTTGCTTTAGCAAACTTATTGACAAAGCGATCGTGTGGCACCTATCGCTCTGCTATTTCATCGTGTTCCTCCAATGCTTCAGCAATATATTTGCCCTTTTCTTCTCTCCGCTTTAGCAACTGTTCCTCCTTTTCCTGTTTCTCTGCTTCTTCTCGCCTTCTTTCCTCAACCTTTTTTTTCTCTCGTTCCTCTAGCTCTGCCTTTTCTCTCTCGGAATCTGATGATGGAGGCGATGAGGTATCAATCCTGATCATTGGAGTGCGCCCAGCCTTCCGCTTAATGCGACGACGTTTCGGAGGTTCAGGTATGATAACCTCCATACGAGCCTCCTGAACTGGCTCTCTGCCTTCTGCCTCTACAGCCTCCGTCTGCACATCCTCACTCTGCTTCTTCTGAATTTTCTCTCGAGCTTCTTCTGTAGTCGCCATTTCCTTTTCAACCTCTTCTTGATTCTGTTTGTCAGATTCTTTTGGGTCTCCTTCTTCTTCCGCAACAACCTCATCCTCTCTCGTTTTTTCTTGTTCTTCAACTCTCTGCTGTCGTTTTCTCCTTTTCGCTTCTTTCTCCTCCAGTGTCCTTCTCTTCTTGGTTTTTACTTTCTGAACTTCGGGGGTCACGGGTATCTCTTCCTCCTCACTCTCCCTCTCTTTTCGAGCTCTTGTTTTAGCCATGGAAGGTGTAATAGGGTTTTGACAGAGAATGCAAAGAAAGAAAGAATAATACACGCACAAAGATTTGATCAAGAAGACGAAGTGAAACGTGCTTACCAGAGATTGCGAATAAATAGGGCTTCAGCAATTTGAAATATCTCCCGAAAAGATTTGCTCCTGTTAAATCATTTTACCGTTTAATTTGAAGTAAATGCATTTTGAAAATTTGAAACCAACAACGGTAAAATCGTGGATTCCAAACGCCCATGATAAAAATTGGTGTGTTGTCATCATTGAAGCCTTCGATGATTGCTCTGCGACACGTGGCCTCATCAGATGATGCACGCACATTTACCTGCGAGAATTCAAAACCAAATCCAACGGTAAAAATAATAAATTCCAACGAAAACCCTTCTAATTCGGAATATTTTGCTCCAGCCATATCTTTGCCGCAACAATCTGCTGAACCTGAAGAATCTTAGATACGGAATTCGAATTTCAAAACAAGAAAAATCAAAGATTCAAATTAAATTTTAACCAATCATCCCAATCTTTTATTTTCAAAAGAAGCCGAATAAATTAGAGAAAATCTCTATTAACTAGAATTCAAATAAATAAAATCTAGATAAAATCTAATAAAATCTAACTAATTAAAAGATAATTGAAAGATAATTTAAATAAATAACCCGAAAATAAAATCAAATCAAATTCAAAACGAAATAAAATCTAAAATAATAAAAATACTGAGATCTAATAAACTATGCAAAAATAAAACCTAACCTAATCGGAATTAAAAATAAATCATAAAAACTTAAAATCAGTACAAAGTCTGGGAGCTCAAAATTTTGCTCTGTGAAATGCTCCTGCAAAAGTCCTGCTCTCTCAATCATCAACCAACCTTAGGGAAGGATATTTCGACTGAAACTCCTCACCCCAATAATTTTTCACACGCTGTCCATTCACCTTGAACATTCTCCCATCTTTTTCATCCTGCAAAGTAATTGCTCCATTGGAAAAAACCTCAATCACAATAAACGGTCCTGACCATTCAGATTTTAATTTTCCAGGAAATAATTTTAATCTAGAATTATAAAGCAAAACTTTTTGACCCTTGACAAATTCTTTGGACTTTATTTTCTTGTCATGCCACAGCTTAGTCTTTTCTTTATACATTTTCACATTTTCGTAAGAAAATTGACGAAATTCTTCTAACTCATTCAGCTGCAGCATTCTTATTGCTCCTGCACGACTCAGATCAAAATTTAACTTTTTCAAAGCCCAAAATTTTTTATGCTCAAGCTCTAATGGTAAATGGCAAGCTTTCCCATATACTAACCTATAGGGAGACATACCTAGAGGAGTCTTATAAGCTGTCCTATAAGCCCAAAGAGCCTCATCCAACCTAAAGGACCAATCCTTTCGAGATGGATGGACTACTTTCTCTAAAATAGCTTTAATTTCCCTATTACTAATTTCAGCTTGACCATTTGCTTGTGGGTGATAAGGGGTAGCTATCCTATGCTTAATCCCATACTAAGCTAAAAGCTTAGTTAAGATATTATTAACAAAATGTGTACCCTCATCACTTATTAGAGCTCTAGGTGTCCCGAACCGCGCAAAGATGTGCGATTGAAGAAACCTTGCAACTGTCTTGGCATCACTCTGATGGCATGCAATGGCCTCCACCCACTTGGACACATAATCAACTGCCAATAAGATAAAAACTTTGCCATTAGAAGGGGGAAATGGCCCCATAAAGTCAATACCCCATACATCGAATAGTTCAACTTCTAAAATGTAAGTAAGAGGCATTTCATCTCTAGGCCCCAAGTTTCCTCTCCTTTGGCAAGCATCACATTGCTTGTAAAACCAATGGGCATCCTTAAATAACGTAGGCCAGAAAAATCCGCAATGCAAAATCCTCATAGTTGTCCTCTGACCGCTGAAATGACCTCCATACGGCGAAGAGTGACATTGCTCCAGGATTTCCTTTGCTTCATCACCTGAAACGCACCTACGAATAATACCGTCAGAGCATTGCTTATACATAAATGGTTCATCCCAATAGAAAAATTTTGCATCATGCTTAAACTTTTTCTTCTGCCTCCAATCCATATCAATAGGGGTGACTCCCTTCACTAAAAAGTTTGCAATATCAGCATACCAAGGGACATCCCTGACTACCTTTACCTGAACAGCAAAAAGCTGTTCATCTGGAAAAGAATCGGAAATGGCAGATTGCTCCAGCAAAGATGATGATGGATCAAGACGAGACAAGTGATCTGCAATGACATTCTCTAATCCCTTCTTATCCTTTATCTCCAAGTCAAATTCCTGCAATAGTAAAATCCAACGAATTAATCTAGGCTTTGCATCTTTCTTCGACATTAAATACCTTATTGCTGCATGATCCGTGAACACCGTGACTTTGGATCCAACCAAATATGGCCGGAATTTCTCAAAAGCAAACACAATAGCTAACAACTCCTTTTCAGTAGTTGTGTAGTTGACCTGTGCCTCATTTAAAACCTTGCTTGCATAATATATAGGATGAATAAATTTGCCTTGTTTTTGCCCCAGCATCGCACCTACTGCAGCATCACTCGCATCACACATTACCTCGAATGGTAAATTCCAATTAGGTGCGCAGAGAATGGGTGCTGAGATTAAAGCAGCCTTCAATGTTTCAAAAGCCTTCCTACAATCTGCATTAAAGTCAAAAACATGATTAGTGCACAATAAGTTACAAAGAGGTTTACTGATTTTTGGAAAAATCCTTTATGAACCTCCTATAAAATCCAGCATGTCCTAAAAAACTCCGAATTCCCTTCACTGAATTCGGTGGCTCTAGTCTTTCAATAACCTCAACTTTTGCTCTATCAACTTCTAGACCATTCTTAGAAATCCTATGTCCTAACACTAGTCCCTCCTTCACCATGAAGTGGCACTTCTCCCAATTAAGAACTAGATGGGTATCCTCACATCTTTTTAACACCTTACCTAAATTATCTAAACAACTCTGAAAAGCCCTCCAAAAACTGAAAAATCGTCCATAAAGACCTCAACAGTGGACTCAATCATATCAGAAAAAATTGCTAACATACACCGCTGAAATGTTGCTGGAGCATTGCAAAGGCCAAAAGGCACTCTCCTAAAAGCGAATGTCCCATAAGGGCAGGTGAAAGTGGTTTTCTCCTGATCTTCAGGAGCAATAGTAATCTGGTTATACCCAGAATAACCATCCAAGAAGCAGTAATAGGCCTGACCAGCCAATCGATCCAACATCTGGTCGATAAATGGCAGAGGGAAATGATCCTTTCGGGTAGCTTTATTAAGCCTTCTGTAATCCATACAAACCCTCCAGTCAGTTACTGTTCTTGTGGGGATCAACTCATTATCTTTATTGCTCACCACAGGGACACCTCCTTTCTTAGGAACACATTGGACAGGGCTTACCCAATTGCTATCGGCAATTGGATAAATGATCCCAGCATCCAACCATTTAATTACCTCCTTTTTAACAACCTCTTTCATTGCAGGGTTAAGCCTTCTTTGTTGCTCAATACTCCTAAAGGATCCCTCCTCTAGAGTGATTTTATGCATACAAAAAGATGGACTAATCCCCTGAATATCAGCCAATGTCCAACCTATAGCTTTGCGGTATTGCTGCAACAATTTTATTAAGGCCTCCTCATGCTCTGGCATTAAATCTGATGCAACAATAATGGGCAACGTCTCACTTTCCCCAAGATACACATACTTTAGATGATCCAGTAAAGGTTTCAAATCTAAAGTGGGTGCCTCAATTAGGGATGGCTTAATTGGGGGAGCCTTTCTTTGATCTAAATCTAAAGACTCAAAAACATCCTCACACCTAAACAATTCTTTTTCATTTTTTTTTTATCTAAAGAACAAATTTCAAAATCTTCTACACTAACCTCTCCATGCTTTTCCAAATGCTTATCAGACGAATCCTGTATTGCTGTCTCAATAACTGTGCTCTCCACAATCCTAATGAAGGAGCAATCCTCCATTTCGTCTGGATATTTCATGGCTTTAAAGACATTAAATTTCACTTCCTCATTATAGACTCTCATTGTTAATTCTCGTTTTTGAACATCTATTAATGCCCTACCAGTAGCCAAAAATGGACGACCTAGAATAATTGGGACATCTTTATCAGCCTCATAGTCTAAAATAATAAAATCAACAGGAAATATGAACTTATCAACTTTTACTAAGACATCCTCAATTTTACCCTCTGGATATGTGATAGACCTATCAGCTAGTTGGAGTGTAACTGTGGTAGGTCTAGCTTCACCAATACCTAAATTCCGATAGACCGAAAGAAGCATAAGGTTAATGCTTGCACCCAAATCACAGAGTGCTCTACCTAACTCCTTTCCACCTATAGACACAGGTATGGTAAATGACCCTGGATCCTTAGCCTTGGGTGGTAGACCATTCTTAAGAATAGCACTACACTCCTCAGTAAGAGATACAGTTTCAAACTCACCTAACCTTTTCTTTTTAGTCAAAATATCCTTAAGAAATTTAGCATAATTAGGCATTTGCTCTATAGCTTCTACTAAAGGGATATTTATATGCAACTGCTTAAGAATCTCTAAAAACTTTTTAAATTGACCATCCTAATTCTTAGGCTTTTGCCTTTGTGGAAAAGGTAGAGGTGGTACATAAGGTGGGGGCGGCACATATGGTGGTTCTACATCTGGCACAGAACCCAGATGCTCCAGCATTCTCTTTGTTGCCTCCAGCACCCTGACCAGACTCCAATTCTTTCTCAACAACAACATTATTATTTCTATCACCATTTTTATCTATAACCTGGGTTTTACTAGGCTCAATTCTTTCTTCTAATGGTTTACCACTCCTAAGAGTAACTGCCTTTACCTACTCCTTACCTTCCCTTCTAGGGTGTTCAGTATCTGATGGAAGTTTCCCTTGAGGCCTCGCCTTAAGCTCATTAGCTAGCTGACCCACTTGCAATTCTAGGGCTCTCATCGAAGCTTGATTACTTTGAATTGCAGCGTCTGTGCGAGCCATAAATTCTTTCATCATCGCCTCGAGAGAATTTCCCGAATTTTGCTGGGGCAAAGCCTGCTTATTTTGCTGGGGCATTACCTGCGCTTTAGCAAATCCCAGCTGGTTCATCTTCTGTTGCGCTTGCATGTTATTTCCTTGACCTCCCCATGAGAAATTGGGGTGGTTGCGCCAACCTGGATTATAGAAGTTAGAATAAGGGTTGTTCCTCTGATTACCTACAAAAAACACAAAAGCTGGATTGCTGGGGCAAAACTCGTAGTTGTGGTCTTCACCGCAATAGACACATGCTTCGTCCGTGACTTGGTTCACCACTGCTGCAGGCTCCATAGCTGGTGGCTGCTGATTACTAATCACTGTCACATTCTTAAGAGCGTTAGCAATCATAGCAAGATCAGCCCTAATGGTGGACACACCATCAACCTCTAATACCCTCTTAACCTTTTTATTCGTGCCTCTAACATCCGACCATTGACAACTATTAATAGATATTCTTTCTAAAATTTCATAGGCTTCATCAAAAGTTTTTGCCAAAAGGGCCCCTCCAGCCGAAGCATCGACCATACCTTGGGTTACTCCATTTAAACCGTTGTAAAATGTTTCCATTTGAATACAATGAGGTAACCCATGGTGGGGACACTTTCGTAAAAGCTCCTTAAACCTCTCCCAAGCCTCACTAAAAGTCTCATCCTCAAGTTGCCAAAACCCTACTATTTCACTCCTTAATTTAGCATTTCTATTAGGTGGGAAATATTTACTCAAAAAATTTTCAGCTAACTCATCCCACGTCCTAATTGATCCTGGAGTAAAAGAGTTTAACCATGACTTTGCTCCATCTCTAAGAGAATACGGGAACAAAGTTAATCTAAGAGCATCTCTAGGCACTCCTTGAATTACAAAAGAATCACTAACTCCTAGAAAAGACTTAAGATGTAAATGAGGGTCTTCAGATGAAAAACCATGGAATTGCCCCATGGTTTGCAACATCTGAAACATTACCGGTTTCATTTCAAAATTCCCCGCTTGGATTTGGGGACGTGCAATCCCTGGATTCAACTCATTAAACATCGGGACAGCATACGCTCGAATGGCTCTGGTCCTATCGTTCGCTATCAAGATAGGATTCTCAGCCTGATTATTTCGCTGCTCATTTTGCTCAAACAGTGGGTTTTGCTGCAGCAACGGATTCTGCTGGGGGTTTGCTGCTGCTGGACCTTCATGAACCTGCGGAAGTTGCGGGGCGTTCTCCATCTGGTTTCTGCGCTGCTCCCTCCTTCTGTTCCTAAATGTTCTTTCAATTTCTGGATCAAGCTCAAACCGTACCCCAGGCGGATCGCTCATGCACCAAAATCACACCTGCAAAAACAAAAGAAACAATCAAAAAGTTCCAGCACCAAACAACTAAAACACATACACAAAACAGATCAGATAAAAACTTATTCAAGTCCCCGGCAACGGCACCAAAAACTTGTTGGGTTCCTAGAGTGAGTAAAAATATAGTATAAAATACTCTAGAATTTCTGTGCAAGTATACACAGTCTGCAGCAAGTAATATTATCAATCCAAGGTCTGAATGAGTTTCCACTTTATCTATTTTGCGTAACTTCCTAATGGTTTCAAAGATAATAAAAAATGTTAGGTTTTATAAGAATTATGCTGAAGCAAAATAAATGACAGAACAACGAGTAAACAAATAGATAGACAGATTAAAGACAGGCGCTGGTTAGGTTTTAGTGATTGTTTTAAGATATGCTCTAGCAATATTATTGATCATGCATTTCTCGCAGTATTATTAGCGGATTCCTCCCGGAACTCCGGATCTTTTGGGATATGTTTCAAACCCAATGAAGAGCGACCGATCAAGCACTAGGCAACTGGCTATCCCTAGCTCAGTCACTGGCGTTCACCAATACACAATGATCGTAGTGTGGATAATTGCCACACACTCTCTAAATCATCCCTGAAACTAGAGAGAGCTATCCATACCGGCTGGCCAGGCGGGTATAAAATGAGAATAAGCACAACAATTAACCAAAATGCGATAGTCAATTTATTACTAGAGATGAAGCACAATAATCACATTATTCCTAACCAACACCCTAAGCTACTTAGTTCATAATAGGCATAGGAATACGAATTACAATCTGAGTATGCATATCCATAACCACAAGTTAATAAAGAAAATAAACTCCCTAATCAGCTTGCGGTAGATGGTGTTCTTGATGATCTTCAATCTCCCTATACTATTCGGCTTCCAAGGGAAAACATGGAATGCCTTTGACTTTGACGGCTACTTCCTTTTATAGAAGGATGGGAGGCTTGAATTAGGTCAACTAGGACACGTGTAAGGCTCTCCTTGATCCTTTATCACGAAAATAACTCAACAGAAGTCGGTTCATGAAGTTGGCTAACGAGCTGTGATGTGGCAATTTCTGTTCCCAATTTTGCTGCAGCATAGAATCTGCTCCCTCCAGTCGCTCAGCAGCATAATCTGCACAAAAATGATTTCCAAAGCTTCCATTCTTCCAAATGGGTTAAAACTGGTGATATCTATCCAAAACCAACCCTAATAAGCATAAAGGACACACAAATCCCTATATAATTGATGCCTAAATAACTACCTTTTGGGCAGTTATCAGGAGACAAGGGAGATTTGAAGGGAAAAGAAGATTCATTAAAAATCACATGACGGGAAATGAATAAACGGCTTGAAGAAATGTCTAAACAGAGATATCCCTTATGTGACGTACTGTAGCCCAAAAAAACACATTCCTTGCTTCGAAATTGCAACTGGTTTTCATTATATGGTCGCAAGAATGGAAAACAGGAACATCCAAAACATTTCAACAAAGTATAATCCGGAGAATGACCATAAATGAGGGAATAAGGGACCTGAAGGTTAAGGACAGAAGATGGAAGCCGATTAATGAGGTACACAGCCGTTTGAAAAGCATACGACCAGAAGGAATGAGGAACTGCAGAGTGAGCAAGGAGGGCTAGACCAACTTCCACTATATGTCTATTTTTTCTCTCAACACTTCCATTTTGTTGAGGAGTGTAAGGACAAGAGATACGATGAACAATACCACTGGAAACAAAAACGGGGTATAGACAACGAAATTCAGTACCACCATCGGTTTGGATAGATTTTATGGTGGTATCAAAGGTATTTTCAATCATGGCTTTAAACCCAAGGAAAACAGGCAATACATCTTGTTTTGACTGAAGAAGATAAATCCAAGTAAACCGGGTACAATCATCAACAAACAAGATAAAGTATCGTGCACTATTAACAGAAGTAACGGGGGAAGGACCCCAAAGATCAGAATATATTAATTGAAAAGGTTTAACAGCTCTAGTATGAGATAAGGTAAAAGGGAGCCTATGGCTTTTAGCCATTTGACATGAGTTACAAAATTTACTAGAAGCTGAAGATTTAAAAGGAAAATTACAATCTCGAAGAACTTTATGAACTATGTAGTAAGAAGGATGCCCTAGGCGGCAGTGCCATAAAGAAACATCCTGAAAGGAAGAGATAAAAGTCGAAGGTTGACCAACAGAAGAAGTAACATGCTGAGAAGCAGATGGAACTGACAGCTTGTAGAGACCATGTTCAAGATGACCCTGAAGCAAAATTTTCTTGGACTTGAGATCCTTCACAAAGAAATGATTAGGATGAAATTCAACAAAAGCTCTATTATCACTACATAGTTTAGCAATGCTAATCAAGTTATGAGACAGATGAGGGGTGTGAAGAACAAAGTTAAGCTTAATTGGAAATACAAACTGAAATAAAATCCAACTAAATCTAATCGGAATAGATAAAAACTATTCTAGCAAAAAATAAAATAAAATCTACGGAATTAAAAATACAACGAATTTAAAATAAATCAGGAGAGATTTAAACAACCCAAATCTAAAATAATTCAAATTAAAATCAAACCAAATCAGCGAGAAATAAAATCAAAACAACCACTGGGAGCTCAAAATATTGCTCTGTGAAATGCTCCCGCAAAAATCTCGCTCTCTCATTCATCGACCAACTTTAGGGAAGGATATTTCAACTGGAACTCCTCTTTCAAATAATGTTTCACACGCTGGCCATTAACTTTGAACACTTTCCCATCTTTTTCATCCTGCAAAGTAATTGCTCCATGGGGAAAAACTTCAATCATAATAAATGGCCCTGACCATTTAGATTTTAGTTTCCCAAGAAACAATTTTAATCTAGAATTGTAAAGCAAGACCATCTGGCCTTTGACAAACTCTTTAGGTTTAATTTTGTTGTCATGCCACAGCTTAGTCTTTTCTTTGTACATTTTTGAATTTTCATAAGAAAATTGGCGAAACTCCTCCAACTCGTTAAGGTGCAGCATTCTTATTGCCCCTGCACGACTCAGATCAAAATTTAGTTTTTTCAAAGCCCAAAACGTTTTATGCTCAAGCTCTAATGGTAAAAGACAAGTCTTCCCATATACTAACCTATAGGGAGACATACCTAGAGGAGTCTTATAGGTTGTCCTATAAGCCCAAAGAGCCTCATCCAACCTAAAAGACCAATCTTTCCTAGATGGATGGACTACTTTTTCTAGAATAGATTTAATTTCCCTATTGCTAATTTCAGCTTGACCATTTGCTTGTGGGTGATAGGGGGTAGCTATCCTATGTTTGATTCCATACTTAGCTAAAAGCTTAGTTAAGATATTATTAACAAAATGTGTAACTTCATCACTCACTAGAGCTCTAGGTGTCCCAAACCGCGCAAAAATGTGTGATTGAAGAAACCTTGCTACTGTCTTGGCATCATTCTGATGGAATGCAATGGCCTCCACCCACTTGGACACGTAATCAACTGTCAATAAGATAAAAACATTGCCATTAGAAGGGGGAAATGGCCCCATAAAATCAATACCCTACACATCGAATAATTCTATTTCCAAAATGTAAGTAAGTGGCATTTCATCTCTAGGCCCCAAGTTTCCTCTCCTTTGGCAAGCATCACATTGCTTGCAGAACCAATGGACATCCTTAAACAAGGAAGGCCAGAAGAATCCACAATGCAAAATACTCATAGTTGTCCTCTGTCCGCTGAAATGGCCTCCATACGGCAAAGAGTGACATTGCTCCAGGATTTTCTTTGCTTCATCACCTGAAACACACCTACGAATAATACTATCAGAGCATTGCTTATACATAAATGGCTCGTCCCAATAGAAAAATTCTGCATCATGCTTAAACTTTTTCATCTGCCTCCAATCCATATCAATAGGAGTGACTCCCTTTACCAAAAAGTTAGCAATATCAGCATACCAAGGGACATCCTTAACTACCTTTACCTCAACAGCAAAAATCTGTTCATCTGGAAAAGAATCTGAAATGGCAGATTGCTTCAGCATAGATGATGTTGGATCAAGACGAGACAAATGATCTGCAATGACATTTTCTGATCCCTTCTTGTCCTTTATCTCCAAGTCGAATTCCTGCAATAATAAAACCCAACGAATTAATCTAGGCTTTGCATCTTTCTTAGACATTAAGTACCTTATTGATGCATGATTCGTAAAAACTGTGACTTTGGATCCAACCAAATATGGCCGGAATTTCTCAAAAGGAAACACAACAGCTAACAACTCCTTTTCAGTAGTTGTATAGTTGACTTGTGCCTCATTCAAAACCCTGCTTGCATCATATATAGGATGGATAAATTTGCCCTGCTTTTGCCCTAGCATGGCACCTACTGCAGCATCATTCGCATCACACATTACTTCAAATGGTAAACTCCAATTAGGTGCACAAAGAATGGGTGTTGAGATTAAAACAACCTTTAAAGTTTCAAAAGCCTTCCTATAATATGCATTAAAGTCAAAAACATGATCAGTACACAATAAGTTACAAAGAGGTTTACTAATTTTGGAAAAATCCTTTATGAACCTCCTATAAAATCCAGCATGACCTAAAAAACTCTGAATCCCTTTAACAGAACTCGGTTGTTCCGATCTCTCTATAACCTCAATTTTTGCTCGATCAACTTCTAGACCGTTCTTTGAAATTCTATGACCTAATACTATGCCCTTCTTCACCATGAAGTGGCATTTCTCCCAATTAAGAACTAGATGGGTATCCTCACATCTCTTTAACACCTTACCTAAATTATCCAAACAACTTTGAAAAGACCCTCCAAAAACTGAAAAATCGTCCATAAATACCTCAACAGTGGACTCAATCATATCAGAAAAAATTGCTAACATACACCGCTGAAATGTTTCTGGAGCATTGCAAAGGCCAAAAGGCATTCGCCTAAAAGCAAACGTCCCATAAGGGCAGGTGAAAGTGGTTTTTTCCTGATCCTCACGAGCAATGGTAATCTGGTTATACCCAGAATAACCATCTAGGAAACAGTAGTAGCCAATCTGTCCAACATTTGGTCAATAAATGGTAGAGGGAAATGGTCCTTACAGGTAACTTTATTAAGCTTCCTGTAATCCATGCAAACCCTTTAGCCAATTATTGTCCTAGTTGGGATCAACTCATTGTCTTTATTAGTTACCACGTGACACCTCCTTTCTTAGGAACACATTGGACAGGGCTTACCCAATTGCTATCTGCAATTGGATAAATAATGTCAGCATTCATCCATTTAATCACCTCATTTTTAACAACCTCTTTCATTGCAGGGTTAAGTCTTCTCTGCTGCTCAATACTCCTAAAGGATCCATCCTCTAGAGTAATTTTGTGCATACAAAAAGATGGGCTAATTCCCTGAGTGTCGGCCAATGTCCAACCTATTGCCTTGCGATATTGCTGCAACAACTTTATTAAGACCTCTTCATGCTCCGGCATTAAATCTGATGCAACAATAATGGGCAACGTCTCACCTTCCCTAAGATACACATACTTTAGATGATCCGACAAGGGCTTCAAATCTAAAGTGGGTGCCTCAATCAGGGATGGCTTAATAGGAGGAGCTTTCCTTTCATCTAAATCTAAAGACTAAAAAACATCCTCACACCTAGACACCTCTTTTTCATTTTTTTATTTCTAAAGAACAAACTTCTAAATCCTCTACACTAACCTCTCCATGATCTTCCAAATGCTTGTTTGTCGAATCCTGCATTGTTGTCTCAACAATTGTGTTCTCCAGAATCCTAATGAAAGAGCAATCTTCCATTTCGTCTGGATACTTCATGGTCTTAAACACATTAAATTTTACTTCCTCATTATAAACTCTCATTGTTAACTCCCCTTTTTGAACATCTATCAATGCCCTACCCGTAGCCAAAAATGGACGACCAAAAATAATTGGGACATCTTTATTAGCCTCATAGTCTAAGATAATAAAATCAATAGGAAATATGAACTTATCTACCTTCACTAAGACATCCTCAATTTTACCCTCAGGATATGTGATAGACCTATCAGCTAGTTGAAGTGTGGCTGTGGTAGGCCTAGCTTCACCAATACCCAACTTTCGATAGACCGAAAGAGGCATAAGGTTAATGCTTGCACCTAAATCACAAAGTGCTCAACCTAACTCTTTTCCACTTATAGACACAAGTATAGTAAATGATCCTGGATTCTTAGCCTCTGTTGGTAGCCCATTCTTAAGAATAGCACTACATTCCTCAGCAAGAGATACAGTTTCAAACTCACCTAACCTCTTCTTTTTAGTTAAAATATCCTTAAGAAAATTAGCATAGTTAGGCATTTGCTCTATAGCTTCTACTAAAGGGATAATTAGGATATGTACACGAGCCTCAAAATCGTTAAAGTATTTAGCTCCACCCTCTCCGGAAAACTCAACCATCATTAGGCCCCTAACTTTTTCTGGAACTGCATAATGCGTGTTAAAGTAATAAGCAAGTCAAGAATAAACATAATGTATTGGAAAACAAGCCTCTGAACGTCCTGCCGAATGAGACACTTTATAAATCTGGCCCAACCCATGATAGACATTAGCCAAAACTGGGACAGCAAGACTGAAAGCATAACCTTCTGCCATAAGGCTTGCAACTTTGAAGACCTTCTGACGAAGAGAAACCTGCTTGTTGGGAAACACAAATACACATAACCAATAAGAAAGAAAAACAGCCAAGTAAGTCTTTTCTATCAAATCGTCTTCTACACCCAGCTCATGAAAGAACTCGAGTTCTGTCTCAGACCAGTCAGAACATTTGATAGGAACTCCATTTGGATTATGAGTCAAACGAGGACGACTAGCTTTCTTCGCTTTTCGAGGAGGAGACTTCTCATACTTCAAATCTCTCTTAAACCAAAAAGAAATCCATGAACTAATGGAAATCTGGAAATGATCACGATTCTGAGAGGCTATATGATAATAAGCAGCAAAAAGATACTCACAACTTTTTGGGAGGCCTTCGTTGTTCTGGTCAGATGATGCTAACAATTCCTTGCAGCAAGGAATAACTTCATCATAGAACTTCCATTTAATGGAAAGACCCCCTAATCCCCACATCTCCCATAAGGAGATAGACAATTCTCCAGACGACATATGAAGAGTATTTGTTGAAGGACACCACGCCTCACAAAAGGCTCGAATTATATCGGTGTAACAATCATAGGTGTATAAGGAAGTCATCACAGCATCAAACAGACGAGCCTTCTAAATGTCGGCTCATTGCGAGCAACCACAATTTCCAACCATTCCCAATAATGGCGAGTGTAACCGAATTCTCCATGGATTTTAAACGACGAACTCCAGCGAGCTTTACCCTCAATAATTTGACGATCTAGTGTTGACTCTGGATTCTGGCTTGACGCTTTATTATGTATTGGAGATTCTAAAAACCACACTTTCATGGATGATTCTTGATTCAAGGGTCTTCCCTCAGACCATCTAGAGAGGACTCTAGAACTATCTAAGGAATGTTGCAATGTCCTAAAGTTTCCATGCACCGCCTCTCCTACATGAAGAATGACTCCATTTTCAATAGGTTAATCTCTATACTTCAAGATGACTAAGCAGTTTTTCTCAGGATCAGGATGCTCAGTGAAATACACCATGATAGAGATAAGTTTTTCTACACAAGAAAAAAAATTGATGTCAATTTTGTCCAAGAAGCTATGAAAGCAAAAAATAATGCATAAATAGTCAATTACAAAAAAAAGGTAAACAACCCAGTAAGACACTACAGTCATCAAAGTGACTGGTCTAAACAGGTGGTGAAATCACTGCAAGTGAAGTTGATGATGACCATGGTGACCACCCTTGCAGGAAACTACAGTCATCAAAGTGACTGGTCTAGACAGATGGTGAAGTCACTGCAAGTGAAGTTGATGACGACCGTGGTGACCACCCCTGCAGGAAACAACAGTCATCAAAGTGACTGGTCTAGACAGTTGGTGAAGTCACTACAAGTGAAGTTGATGACGACTGTGGTGACCACCCCTGTAGGAAACTACAGTCATCAAAGTGACTGGTCTAGACAGGTGGTGAAGTCACCAAGTGAAGTTGATGACGACCGTGGTGACCACCCTTGCAAGAAACTACATTCATCAAAGTGACTGGTCTAGACAGGTGGTGAAGTCACTGCAAGTGAACTTGATGACGACCGTGGTGACCACCCCTGCAGGAAACTACAGTCATCAAAGTGACTGGTCTAGACAGGTGGTGAAGTCACTGCAAGTGAAGTTGATGACGACCGTGGTGACCACCCCTGCAGGAAACTACAGTCATCAAAGTGACTGGTTTAGACAGGTAGTGAAATCACTGCAAGTGAAGTTGATGACGACCGTGGTGACCACCACTGCAAGAAACTACAGTCATCAAAGTGACTGGTCTAGACAGGTGGTGAAATCACTACAAGTGAAGTTGATGACGACCGTGGTGACCACCCCTGTAGGAAACTACATATCAAATTATACCAGCCTATTGACATCAAGGAAGCCACTAACCTTCAAGCCTAAACTTAGCTCAAACCTCAATCCTAAAGCTTGTAAAGCAATCCTACAGTCTCTCTGTCCAATCTCTAAAGCCTCTAAGCTCAACCTACACTTCTCTCTTAACTTTTTATTCTCCTTTTTTACTAACTTAGAAATTCTCATAGGTCATAGCTTTTTGGTCCAAGAATGGCAACACTTTATGGTGAAACTCACCTTAGCCTCCAAGCTCATCACCTAACGAGAACTACACTCATTTCCCTTAGAGTTGACTAAGATTTGCTCTCTAGCAACCACTTCCTTGCTTCTCAGAGTGGCAACACTTTTTGGTGAAGCTCACCTAAGCCCTGGGGAAGATTGTAACCTTCAAGCTAACACTCATCCCTTTATCCATCTCATTTGAACTTTTCTTTTCTGCTCATTTTTTTTAAATGTTTCCTCTTCCCTCGAGCTACTTTTTGACGCAGGGGCAAACTATGGGTATCATAAATCCCCCTGGTTACTAGGCAAGCTCAAGGAAAAGGACAAATTCCAAAAAGGGAGAGGAGTGCATCCTAGGCAAAACTAAAACAAAGAGGAATGCATTCTAAGTTGTCTTTTCTTTTTTTCTTTTTCTTTTTTTTTTTTTTTTACCAAGGCTACCTTACCCCCAAACTTAAACCATTCATTGTCCCCAATGAATGAGAAAGCAATGCAAGGACCCCCAAACTTAGTATTATTATTTTATTTTTTTTTAAGAGAAGCTAAGGCTTATTGCTTGGGAAAATTATAAGGTTTGGGCAAAAGGACTAGGAACAAGCTTTCCTAAGATTTGAGCTAAGCTAAGGAGGAAAATTAGGAAGCTTCCTATCTACCTAAGGACTTAAAGCACAATAAGATAATCTAACTAAGCAAATAGGCTAAGCTATTGGGGATCATTACACAAAACACTGCCTTTTCATTAAAACATAATTTTTTGCTTTTTACCAAGAACAACTACTGTTGCAGCATTCAGCAAGGTTAGGCTTAACCAAAAGAACAACCAAGAGCTACATTTAGGCCCTAAATTAATTCTAAACAAGCTAAATGATAACTGCCCAAAAGGTAGTTATTTAGGTCTCATTTATATAAGGATTTGCGTGTCTTTAATGCTTAATAGGGTTGGTTTTAGAGAGATATTACATGATTTAACCCATTTGAAAGAATGGAAGCTTTGGAAATCACTTTGTGCAGATTATGCTGCTGAGCGACTGGAGGGAGCAAATTCTGTGCTGCAGCAAAACTGGGAACAGAACTGCCACATCACAGCTCGTTAGCCAACTTCATGAACCGACTTCTGTTGAGTTATTTTTGGGATAAAGGAGCAAGGAGAGCCCTACACGTGTCCAAGTTGACCTAATTCAAGTCTCCTATCCTTCTATAAAAGGAAGTAGCCGTCGAAGTCAAATGCATTCCATGTTTTCCCTTGGAAGCTGAATAGTATAGGGAGATTGAAGATCATCAAGAACACCATCTTCCGCAAGCTGATTAGGGAGTTTACTTTCTTTATTAACTTGTGGTTATGGACATGCATACTTAGATTGTAATTCGTATTCCTATGCCTATTATGAACTAAGTAGCTTAAGGTGTTGGTTAGGAAAAATGTGATTATTGTGCTTCATCTCTAGTAATAAATTGACTATCGCATTTTGGTTAATTGTTGTGCTTAATCTCATTTTATGCCCGCCTAGCCAGCCGGTATGGATAGCTCTCTCTAGTTTCAGGGATGATTTAGAGAGTGTGTGGCAACTATCCACACTACGATCATTGTGTATTGGTGAACGCCAGTGACTGAGCTAGGGATAGCCAGTTGCCTAGTGCTTGATCGGTCGCTCTTCATTGGGTTTGAAACATATCCTAAAAGATCCGGAGTTCCGGGAGGAATCCGCTAATAATACTGCGAGAAATGCATGATCAATAATATTGCTAGAGCATATCTTAGAACAATCACTAAAGCCTAACCAACGCCTGTCTTTAATCTGTCTGTCTATTTGTTTACTTATTGTTCTGCCATTTATTTTGCTTCAGCATCATTCAGATAAAACCAAATCATTTTATTATTCTTGAAACCATTAAAAAGTTACACAAAAATAGGTAGAGTGGAAACTCATTCAGGGCTCGGATTGATAATATTACTTGCTGCAGACTGTGTATACTTGCACAGGAATTCTAGAGTATTTTATACTATATTTTTACTCACTCTAGGAACCCAACAAGTTTTTGGTGCCGTTGCCGGGGACTTGAATAAGTTTTTATCTGATCTGTTTTGTGTATGTGTTTTAGTGGTTTGGTGCTAGAACTTTTTGATTGTTTCTTTTGTTTTTGCAGGTGTGATTTTGGTGCATGAGCGATCCGTCTGGGGTACGGTTTGAGCTTGATCCAGAAATTGAAAGGACATTTAGGAACAGAAGGAGGGAGCAGCGCAGAAACCAGATGGAGAACGTGCCGCAACTTCCGCAGGTTCATGAAGGTCCAGCAGCAGCAAACCCCCAGCAGAATCCGTTGCTGCAGCAAAACCCACTGTTTGAGCAAAATGAGCAGCGAAATAATCAGGCTGAGAATCCTATCTTGATAGCGAACGATAGGACCAGAGCCATTCGAGCGTATGCTGTCCCGATGTTTAATGAGTTGAATCCAGGGATTGCACGTCCCCAAATCCAAGCGGCGAATTTTGAAATGAAACCGGTAATGTTTCAGATGTTGCAAACCGTGGGGCAATTCCATGGTTTGTCATCTGAAGACCCTCATTTACATCTTAGGTCTTTTCTAGGAGTTAGTGATTCTTTTGTAATTCAAGGAGTGCCTAGAGATGCTCTTAGATTAACTTTGTTCCCGTATTCTCTTAGAGATGGAGCAAAGTCATGGTTAAACTCTTTTACTCCAGGATCAATTAGGACGTGGGATGAGTTAGCTGAAAATTTTTTGAGTAAATATTTCCCACCTAATAGAAATGCTAAATTAAGGAGTGAAATAATAGGGTTTAGGCAACTTGAGGATGAGACTTTTAGTGAGGCTTGGGAGAGGTTTAAGGAGCTTTTACGAAAGTGTCCCCACCATGGGTTACCTCATTGTATTCAAATGGAAACATTTTACAACGGTTTAAATGGAGTAACCCAAGGTATGGTCGATGCTTCGGCTGGATGGGCCCTTTTGGCAAAAACTTTTGATGAAGCCTATGAAATTTTAGAAAGAATATCTATTAATAGTTGTCAGTGGTCGGATGTTAGAGGCACAAATAAAAAGGTTAAGAGTGTATTAGAGGTTGATGGTGTGTCCACCATTAGGGCTGATCTTGCAATGATTGCTAACGCTCTTAAGAATGTGACAGTGATTAGTCATCAGCAGCCACCACCTATGGAGTCTGCAGCAGTGGTGAACCAAGTCACGGACGAAGCATGTGTCTATTGCGGTGAAAACCACGACTACGAGTTTTGCCCCAGCAATCCAGCGTCTGCGTTTTTTGTAGGTAATCAGAGGAACAACCCTTCTATAATCCAGGTTGGCACAACCACCCCAACTTCTCGTGGGGAGGACAAGGGAGTAATGTGCAAACACAACAAAAGGTGAACCAGCCGGGATTTGCTAAAGCGCAGGTAATGCCCCAGCAAAATAAGCAGGCTTTGCCCCAGCAACATTCGGAGAATTCTCTCGAGGCAATGATGAAAGAATTTATGGCTCGCACAGATGCTGCAATTCAAAGTAATCAAGCTTCGATGAGAGCCTTGGAATTGCAAGTGGGTCAGCTAGCTAATGAGCTCAAGGCAAGGCCTCAAGGGAAACTTCCATCAGATACTGAACACCCTAGAAGGGAAGGTAAGGAGCAGGTAAAGGCAGTTACTCTTAGGAGTGGTAAGCCATTAGAAGAAAGAATTGAGCCTAGTAAAACCCAGGATATAGATAAAAATGTTGATAGAAATAATAATGTTGTTTTCGAGGAAGAGTTGGAGTCTGGTCAGGGTGCTGGAGGCAGCAAAGAAAATGCTGGAGCATCTGGTTCTGTGTCAGATGTAGAACCACCATATGTGCCGCCCCCACCTTATGTACCACCTCTACCTTTTCCACAAAGGCAAAAGCCTAAGAATCAGGATGGTCAATTTAAAAAGTTTTTAGAGATTCTTAAGCAGTTGCATATAAATATCCCTTTAGTAGAAGCTATTGAGCAAATGCCTAATTAAGCTAGATTTCTTAAGGATATTTTGACTAAAAAGAAAAGGTTAGGTGGGTTTGAAACTGTATCTCTTACTGAGGAGTGTAGTGCTATTCTCAAGAATGGTCTACCCCCCAAGGCTAAGGATCCAGGGTCATTTACCATACTTGTGTCTATAGGTGGAAAGGAGTTAGGTAGAGCACTCTGTGACTTAGGCGCAAGCATTAACCTTATGCCTCTTTCGGTCTATCGAAAGTTAGGTATTGGTGAAGCTAGACCTACCACAGTTACACTCCAACTAGCTAATAGGTCTATCACATATCCAGAGGGTAAGATTGAGGATGTCTTAGTAAAAGTGGATAAATTCATATTTCCTGTTGATTTCATTATTTTAGACTATGAGGCTGATAAAGATGTCCCAATTATTTTAGGTCGTCCATTTTTGGCTACTGGTAGGGCATTAATAGATGTTCAAAAAGGAGAATTAACAATGAGAGTCTGTAATGAGGAAGTGAAATTTAATGTCTTTAAAGCCATGAAATATCCAGACGAGATGGAAGATTGCTCTTTCATTAGGATTCTGGAGAACACAATTGTTGAGACAGCAATTCAGGATTTGGCTAATAAGCATTTGGAAAATCATGGAGAGGTTGGTGTAGAGGATTTAGAAGTTTGTTCTTTAGATAGAAAAAATGAAAAAGAATTGTTTAGGTGTGAGGATGTTTTTGAGTCTTTAGATTTAGATCAAAGAAAGGCTCCCCCAATTAAGCCATCCCTAATTGAGGCACCCACTTTAGATTTGAAACCTTTACTGGATCATCTAAAGTATGTGTATCTTGTGGAAAGTGAGACGTTGCCCATTATTATTGCATCAGATTTAATGTCGGGGCATGAAGAGGCCTTAATAAAGTTGCTGCAGCAATACCGCAAGGCTATTGGTTGGACATTGGCTGACATTCAGGGGATTAGCCCATCTTTTTGTATGCATAAAATCACTCTAGAGGAGGGGTCCTTGAGGAGTATTGAGCAACAAAGAAGGCTTAACCCTGCAATGAAAGAAGTGGTTAAAAAGGAAGTGATTAAATGGTTGGATGCTGGCATCATTTATCCGATTGCAGACAGCAATTGGGTGAGCCCTGTCCAATGTGTTCCTAAGAAAGGAGGTGTCACTGTGGTAAGCAATAAAGACAATGAGTTGATCCCAACTAGCACAGTAACTGGCTGGAGGGTTTGTATGGATTACAGAAGGCTTAATAAAGCCACCCGAAAGGATCATTTCCCTCTACCATTTATCGACCAGATGTTGGATCGATTGGCTGGTCAGGCCTATTACTGTTTCTTGGATGGTTATTCTGGGTATAACCAGATTACTATTGCTCCTGAAGATCAGGAAAAAACCACTTTCACCTGCCCTTATGGGACATTCGCTTTTAGGAGAATGCCTTTCGGCCTCTGCAATGCTCCAACAACATTTCAGCGGTGTATGTTAGCAATTTTTTCTGATATGATTGAGTCCACTGTTGAAGTATTTATGGATGATTTTTCAGTTTTTGGAGGGTCTTTTCAGAGTTGTTTAGAAAATTTAGGAAAGGTATTAAAAAGATGTGAGATACCCATCTAGTTCTTAATTGGGAGAAGTGCCACTTCATGGTGAAGGAGGGCATAGTGTTAGGTCATAGGATTTCTAAGAATGGTCTAGAAGTTGATAGAGCAAAAGTTGAGGTTATTGAAAGATTAGAATCACCGAATTCAGTGAAGGGAATTCAGAGCTTCTTAGGGCATGCTGGATTTTATAGGAGGTTCATAAAGGATTTTTCCAAAATCAGTAAACCTCTTTATAACTTATTGTGCACTGATCATGTTTTTGACTTTAATGCAGATTGTAGGAAGGCTTTTGAAACATTGAAGGCTGCATTAATCTCAGCACCCATTCTCTGCGCACCTAATTGGAATTTGCCATTCGAGGTAATGCGTGATGCGAGTGATGCTGCAGTATGTGCAATGCTGGGGCAGAAGCAGGGAAAATTTATTCATCCTATATATTATGCAAGCAAGGTTTTAAATGAGGCACAGGTCAACTACACAACTACTGAAAATGAGTTGTTAGCTGTTGTGTTTGCTTTTGAGAAATTCCGACCATATTTGGTTGGATCCAAAGTCACGGTGTTCACGGATCATGCAGCAATAAGGTATTTAATGTCAAAGAAAGATGCAAAGCCTAGACTAATTCGTTGGGTTTTATTACTGCAGGAATTCGACTTGGAGATAAAGGACAAGAAGGGATCAAAGAATGTCATTGCAGATCACTTGTCTCGTCTTGATCCATCATCATCTTTGCTGGAGCAATCTGCCATTTCCGATTCTTTTCCAGATGAACATTTTTTTGCTGTTCAGGTAAAGGTAGTCAGGGATGTCCCTTGGTATGCTGATATTGCCAACTTTTTAGTGAAGGGAGTCACCCCTATTGATATGGATTGGAGGCAGAAGAAAAAGTTTAAGCATGATGCAAAATTTTTCTATTGGGATGAGCCATTTATGTATAAGCAATGCTCTGATGGTATTATTCGTAGGTGTGTTTCAGGTGTTGAAGCAAAGGAAATCCTGGAGCAATGTCACTCTTCGCCGTATGGAGGTCATTTCAGCGGTCAGAGGACGGCTATGAGGATTTTGCAGTGCGGATTTTTCTGGCCTACGTTATTCAAGGATGCCCATTGGTTCTACAAGCGATGTGATGCTTGCCAAAGGAGAGGAAATTTGGGGCCTAGAGATGAAATGCCTCTTACTTATATTTTAGAAGTTGAATTATTTGATGTATGGGGTATTGACTTTATGGGGCCATTTCCCCCTTCTAATGGTAATGTTTTTATTTTATTGGCAGTTGATTATGTGTCCAAGTGGGTGGAGGCCATCGCATGCCATCAGAGTGATGCCAAGACAGTTGCAAGGTTTCTTCAATCGCACATCTTTGCGCGGTTTGGGACACCTAGGGCTCTAGTGAGTGATGAGGGTACACATTTTGTTAATAATATCTTAACTAAGCTTTTAGCTAAGTATGGGATTAAGCATAGGATAGCTACCCCTTATCACCCACAAGCAAATGGTCAAGCTGAAATTAGTAATAGGGAAATTAAAGCTATCTTAGAGAAAGTAGTCCATCCATCTAGAAAGGATTGGTCCTTTAGGTTGGATGAGGCTCTTTGGGCTTATAGGACAGCTTATAAGACTCCTCTAGGTATGTCTCCCTATAGGTTAGTATATGGGAAAGCTTGCCATTTACCACTAGAGCTAGAGCATAAGACGTTTTGGGCTTTGAAAAAGTTAAATTTTGATCTGAGTCGTGCAGGAGCAATAAGAATGCTGCAGCTTAATGAGTTAGAAGAATTTCGTCAATTTTCTTACGAAAATGCGAAAATTTATAAGGAAAAGACTAAGCTATGGCATGACAAGAAAATAAAATTTAAAGAATTTGTCAAGGGTCAGAAAGTTTTGCTTTATAATTCTAGATTAAAATTATTTCCTGGAAAATTGAAATCTAAATGGTCAGGACCGTTTACTGTGGTTGAGGTTTTCCCCCATGGAGCAGTTACTTTGCAAGATGAAAAAGCTGGGAGAGTATTCAAGGTGAATGGTCAGCGTGTCAAGCATTATTGGGGAGAGGAGTTTCAGTCAAAATATCCTTCCCTAAGGTTGGTTGATGATTGAGAGAGCAGGATGTTTGCGGGAGCATTTCACAAAGCAAAATTTTGAGCTCCCAGGATTTGTATTGATTTTATTTTTCGTTGATTTGATTTTAATTGCGGTTAGGTTAGATTTGATTTTGCGAGATTTATTAGATTTTGTCTTTAAATATTTGATTAGATCTTATCTATTTTGTTTTGAATTTGATTTGATTTTCGGGTTATTTATTTAAATTATCTTTCAATTATCTTTTAATTAGTTAGATTTTATTAGATTTTGTCAAGATTTTATTTTCAGTTATTTGAATTCTAGTTTTAATTAATTGAGATTTTCTCTAAATTTATTCGGCTTCTTTTGAGAATAACAGATTAAGTTTGATTTGATCGGTTAAAGTTTAATTTTGAATTTAAAAGATTTGATTTGCCTATTTTGAAATTTAAATTCCATATCTAAGATTCGGCAGGTTCAGAAGATTGTTGCAGCAAAGATAATGCTGGAGCAAATTTCTCGTATGCATAGGAAGGATTTTAGTGTGAGTAATTATTTTTACCGTGGGGATTTTTGAATTTCTATGGGCAGGTGAATTGCAGGGATGTTGCCACATGTCGTGAAGGGACAATCCAACGGTTTAGCCGTTGACAGCATGCCGTTATTTCCCATAGATGATTGGAGTTCCACAATTTTACCGTTAGGAATTTGAATTGCAACTTAATTGTGAATGGTAAAACCATTTATTACGGAGCAAATCCTTTCGGTTAGGATTTCAAATTGCTGGAGCCTTATTTATTTGCAGACATTGGTAAGTCTTCGTTCTACTTCGTCTTCTTGATTCTATCTTGCCATCTACATTCTTTCTTTCTCCTTTTCATTCTTTGCAAAACCCTTTGAGTTATCCATGGCCAAAACAAGAGCGAGGAAAGAAAGAGAGAGAGAGAGAGTGAAGAGGAAATACCCATTACCCCCGAAGTTCCGAAAGTGAAAACTAAAAAGAAAAGAACACCGGAGGAGAAAGAAGCTAAAAGAAGAAGGCGACAACAGAGGGCGGAAGAACAGGAAAAAGTGACAGAGGATGAGGCTGCTGTAGTGGTTGAAGAAAACCTGGAAGAACTGCAAGAACAGACCCCAGGAGAGGCTGATCAGAGACTTGCGGGTACAGATACGGCTCGAGAGGAAAATGTTGAGGAAAATCAAGAACAGCAGGCTGAGATGGTGAGAGACGAGCAGGTAGACGCAGTGTCTGAAAGAGGAAACGAGCAGGACCAAGAAGCTCGTGTTGAGGTAATCCTGCCCGAACCGCCGAAACGCCGCCGCATAAAAAGAAAGGTCGGTCGTATTCAGGTGATTCGGACTGATACCCCATCACCACCATCATCAGATTCTGAGAAAGGAAAGGCAGAGCGAGAGGAAAGAGAGAAGAAAGAAGCTGAGGACAAAGAAAGAGAAGAAACAGAGAAGAAGACTGAGGAAGAGCAGTTGCTCAAGCGCAGGGCAGAGAAGGGCAAAAATATTGCTGAAGCATCGGAAGAACACGAGGCGATAGAAGAACAGCAGGTTCCATTTGATCGCTTCGTCAAGAATTTTGCCAGAGCAAAATACGCTGAGCTTCTGAAAAGGGATTTCTTGTTCGAGCGCGGTTTCAGTGGTGATCTTCCACAGTTTCTGAGGACCGGTATTGCAGACCACGGCTGGGAGTTGTTTTGTGCAAAGCCGGAATCTGTAAATGCACAGGTGGTGCGTGAATTTTATGCTAACATTGTCAAGGAGGATGGTTTCCAGGTAATTGTCCGAGGAGTTGAGGTAATTGTCCGAGGAGTCGAGGTGGATTGGAGTCGAGGTGGATCATTGCGAATGAGATTTCTGGATGTTGGAAAAAGAAGGTGGGGAAACTATTCTTTTCGAACACAATCACGATGTTGTGCAGAAGAGCAGGGGTTCCGGTGGATGAGGGAGATGTGATCCTGTTTGATAAGGGGATCATAGACACGCCCAATTTGGCACGGCTCCAGCGTGTGCAGGAGGTACGTCAAGGTGGGCTTATCCATGGCATCCACTCGATTCTAGAACAGCTGGCACTTTCGGCCAGTAGGCAGGAGTTTGCTGAAAGACAAACTTTAACCTTCTGGAACTATATTAAGAATCGGGATGCCAGCTTGAAGAAGGCGCTGCAAAAGAATTTTTCAAAACCTTATCCAGCCCTTCCAGCATTCCCTGACGATCTGTTGAACCCCTGGATTCCGCCCCCACCTGTTGAAAGAGGAGAAGAGGATGATGAAAATGAACCGGGCCAAGAGGACTGAAGGATGAAGTGGCCCTGGGCGAGCATAATTTTTGTTCTTAAATTTTTTATTGCTCGTGCATTTTCTAACCTCCTTTTCTATTACTGTTATGTTTGCTTTTCTTTTTACTTTTCTGCTGCTTGAAAAAAATATATCTGATGTGTAATTTTTTTTCTTATTTTTAATGAAATTTCTTGATGTTCCATTCCATGAGCACTGAGTAATTCTAACTTAACTGTTTTCTTCTGAATTTTTGAAGCTTGGACTGATTACGCTTAATTAGATCAAGGTATTCTGATCTCCAGAAACCTTTTGCTTGAGCATTTCTTCTAGCCTGGACTATTGCTGCGGCAAGAAGATTTTGAAGGTAGTATTGACTTATATGATCCACTTTAAGCTTAATCTGAGTCCCATGTTTAGTTTAAAAATTCAGATAGAAAAATTAAAGTTTGGGGGTATAATTGCTTAATTAATGATTCATTGGGGACAATGAATAATTCATGTTTGGGGGACTTTTTGCTACTCCAATTGTTTTGCTCGAGCATTCCTCTCCTTCAAATTAAAATTTGTTAGGTTATTGAGTAACCGGGGACATTTGTGATACCCACAGTTTGTCTTCGAGTCAAAAGATGACCTAGGAAATGTGAAAAATGATGAGAAAAATTATTTGTTGAAAGAAAAAGATTATTTGTTGAAGATTTTGCTGAAAAAATTGACGGAGCAAAAGTTTTGAGGGATGAATGATGATCCAGCAGTTTTTCTGTCTCCCAGAACTTAGGTGAGCTTCATCATAAAATGTCGCCATTCTGAGGGGCAAGAGATAGAATAACTAAGGATTTTTTAGCTTTATAATGAGTATTGAGCCTAGTTGGTGATAAGCTTGAGGCAAGGGTATACTGCACCATAAAGTGGGTCATCCCATGCTTAAGAGCTTATGACTGTAAGGCTGCTCTAAGTCTGATAAATAAGAAAATAAACCCCTGTAAAAATATGTTTTGGAAATGTCTGATAATAGAGCTAGGCTGTGGTGAGTTCTTAGAATTAAGTTGAAAAGTGGTGCTTATTTGTCCATGCCGGAGGAATCATTTTGCTGCAGCAGAGCTTGGTTTTGCAAAGTGCTCAGGTAAAGGTTAAAGGTAGTGTTGGACTGTCTGGTTTGATTAAGCTAATTCTTTGTCTAATATTTTGAAATTCTTGAAGGAAGGTTGGTTAGTATTGCTCGGGACGCGCAATAGTTCAAGTTTGGGGGTATGATAACTGCCCAAAAGGTAGTTATTTAGGCCTCATTTATATAAGGATTTGCGTGTCTTTAATGCTTAATAGGGTTGGTTTTAGAGAGATATTACATGATTTAACCCATTTGGAAGAATGGAAGCTTTGGAAATCACTTTGTGCAGATTATGCTGCTGAGCGACTGGAGGGAGCAAATTCTGTGCTGCAGCAAAACTGGGAACAGAACTGCCACATCACAGCTCGTTAGCCAACTTCATGAACCGACTTCTGTTGAGTTATTTTCGGGATAAAGGAGCAAGGAGAGCCCTACACGTGTCCAAGTTGACCTAATTTGAAGATCATCAAGAACACCATCTTCCGTAAGCTGATTAGGGAGTTTACTTTCTTTATTAACTTGTGGTTATGGACATGCATACTCAGATTGTAATTCGTATTCCTATGCCTATTATGAACTAAGTAGCTTAAGGTGTTGGTTAGGAATAATGTGATTATTGTGCTTCATCTCTAGTAATAAATTGACTATCGCATTATGGTTAATTGTTGTGCTTAATCTCATTTTATGCCCGCCTGGCCAGCCAGTATGGATAGCTCTCTCTAGTTTCAGGGATGATTTAGAGAGTGTGTGGCAATTATCCACACTACGATCATTGTGTATTGGTGAACGCCAGTGACTGAGCTAGGGATAGCCAGTTGCCTAGTGCTTGATCGGTCGCTCTTCATTGGGTTTGAAACATATCCTAAAAGATCCGGAGTTCCGGGAGGAATCCGCTAATAATACTGCGAGAAATGCATGATCAATAATATTGCTAGAGCATATCTTAGAACAATCACTAAAGCCTAACCAGCGTCTGTCTTTAATCTGTCTATCTATTTGTTTACTTATTGTTCTGCCATTTATTTTGCTTCAGCATCATTCAGATAAAACCCAATCATTTTATTATTCTTGAAACCATTAAAAAGTTACACAAAAATAGGTAGAGTGGAAACTCATTCAGGACTCGGATTGATAATATTACTTGCTGCAGACTGTGTATACTTGCACAGAAATTCTAGAGTATTTTATACTATATTTTTACTCACTGTAGGAACCCAACACTAAACAAGCTAGACAACCCATATTTCAAAAGCAGAGACTTTATACTCTAGCTGCAGCATGCTCAAAATCAATAATTCAAAATTTTCTAGCAGAAATTTCAACAATCAAGCACCAGATGGCTAATCTAGCTCATTTAGCATTCCAAGCAAAAATGGCACTTTTTAAGAATTAATGGCACATCATCATAGCAGCCAACAAATTGCAATGAGACAAAACAGGACCATTGCCCAATTGCAAATGTTTACCCATTCAAGCAAAATCCAACAACTCTATGAGAGGTAACTTCATTAAGCATATTTGATCTTGGCTTCAGATAGCAAATTTATACAGTCAGCCACACTCATTTTTATTTCTTTGCTACATCAGACAAAAGCAATAAAGCAGAAATAAATACATTTAAGCTCCAGAAATTCTATGCACACCCAAGCATTTCTAAATTTGATATGCATTCAAATGATTTGAACATTAAAACATGCACACCTATAGAACTTTCGTTCATACACATTTTCTTTTTCTCCACAACAAAAGCTAACAAAAAGCATGATAGATAACAAAAAAGCAAACTTAAAACTTCCTCCCTTGATTATAGCCAAATCTAAAAATGCCCACTGCCTTTTCTGCTACGACTGCTGCAGCATCTGATATGAGCTTGCTGTCAATCTGCTGCAGCTCATTAGAATTTCCTTCCTTGAAAAATTGTAACATGCAGACTTTCCTTCTTAAATAGAGCAATATTTTGATTCTCTTTTCCATCAAATCAATTCTTTTCATGGCTGTCAATTTCCAACACCCCAAAATCTGCTGCATCAAAATTTTCTTCCATTTTGCATGAGATTCCCTACCAAAAACCAAAGCTTGACAGAAACATTAAACTCAATAACTAATGCAAATTGTCAATAAAAGAGAAACTAACTTTAAAATATTAACTAACAACTAATGGCTACAAATTAAAGACATCACAACAGAAATTTAAACTTGCTATTCAGACACCCTTCAAGGCTCAACATAGAATCTGTAACTTGAAAGCACACTGCCCTTTTTCTTCAAATTTCAAATTTCCAACAAATTGCAAAAGACATAACACATTTGGAATTCTTCTCCCCAATAGTGTTTTAGCCTTTGCCCATTCAATTTAAACTTTCTCCCCTCATTATCAACACATTGTTTAACACACAAATGAATCATCCCAAAATTAAAACTTTATCTCATGGAAAAACTTTTTCAATTGTTGCTTTTATAAACCATGGGGCAATGTTCCGAAAGCAAGGTAATTGGTAAGGTCAACATACCAAAGTGTTTTCATTTTTTTAGTGTGAGCTACTGTAAAAAACAACTCATCAAGGAAATAATTTTCAAACTCAAGTTGTTGAAACAATTCCAATGAAATGAATGGTTGTATAGGTGGATTTTTCTTATCAATCAACTCTAAGGATCCAAAAATCCTATTAAAACCAAAAACTTCACATGCACTACTTTCAAGCTCAAGCTCCAATTTGTCTAATTCCAAATCCTCAATTCCAATTTTTCCCAACTGCTGTATGTGATGCTGTTGCAGTTCTTCCTCAACTTGATCATCAACCAACTCATCTTTCACTTGAATGACAGAACACTCTTCAATATCAGTGGCAGACTTTATGGCATCAAAGACACTAAACTTCACTTCTTGGTCATTCACCCTCATAGTTAGCTCACCCTTTTGGACATCTATCAAGGTTCTCCCGGTTGCTAAAAAGGGCCTTCCTAGAATTATGGGGACATCTTTGTCCGCTTCATAGTCCAAAATGATAAAATCAGCCGGAAAGATAAACTTATCCACTTGCACCAAAATATCCTCAATCTTTCCTTCGTGATAAGTGATAGACCTATCAGCAAGCTGTAATGTAACCGTGGTTGGCCTAGCTTCTCCTATGGATAATTTCTTGAAAATGGATAAAGGCATGAGATTTATGCTAGCTCCCAAGTCACAAAGAGATCTCCCCAAATCCTTACCTCCTATAGAAACAGGAATGGTAAAAGTTTCAGTGTCTTTCACTTTGGGAGGAATTTTGTTTGTCAAAATGGCACTACACTCCCCAGTCAAAGACACGGTTTCATACTCACCCAATCTCCTTTTCTTGGTCAAAATATCCTTGAGGAACTTTACATAGTTGGGCATTTGTTCCAAGGCCTCAACTAGTGGTATATTAATGTGAAGTTGCTTCAAAACCTCAAGGAATTTCTTAAACTGACCATCTTGATTTTTCTGCTTAAGCCTTTGGGGAAAGGGTGGTGGAGTGGTTTAAATGTTGGGGAAGGTGTAGGAATTGACTTAGGAGGAGCTACAGGGGTTGCTCTATGGATTTCTTCAATTTCTTCATTTTCAGCCATTTTTTCACTTGGTTTTTCTGCACTTTTTTCACTGTCATTTTGCACATCAACTTGCTGTCCAACTTTCTTTGGTTGGATGGGTTCTTTCTTTTCAACCAATGTCCTACCACTTCTCAATTCCACAGCTTGAACTTGCTCTTTTCTTTCCCTTTTTGAATTTTCAGAGTCAAAGGGAAGTTTACCATGTGGCCTAGCTTTCAATTCACTAGCTATTTGGCCCATTTGCACTTCCAGATTTCTTAGAGATGCTTGCTGAGTTTGAATTGTGGCATCAGTTTTAGCCATGTATTCCTTGAAAAAACTCTCTAAAGAAGTACCTGGAATATGTTGGTTCATGGTGTTTTGGTATTGAGTATTAGCTTGCTGGTTTTGTTGCCCAAATCCAAGTGGTGTTGGGTTTTATGCCCTAAAACTCGTAGATAGTGAATGTAACTGTTGACCGGATATTAATGAAATAATATTGATATATTTTTCCATTAATTGTTATTAGTTATTTTATATTTTTCTTTGCCTAAAAATAACCCTAATCCAATAGACTAGACATCCAGGGTTGTAATATGAGTCTTGAACTATATGTAGCGACATATGGGATCATTGTTCAAGAAACAGCGTAAAGGGTCTATAGTATAGGGATAAGACTGGGTGCCTTATCCTGGTGACACTATGGATACAACCCACTTTGTATTTGATACAAACGCTGCGATCCAACGCGTTCGTGTAGGAGACATGTGATAACTGCCCAAAAGGTAAAGTTATTTAGCCCTCATTTATATAAGGATTTGTGTGTCTTTAATGCTTAATAGGGTTGGTTTTAGAGAGATATTACATGATTTAACCCATTTGGAAGAATGGAAGCTTTGGAAATCACTTTGTGCAGATTATGCTGCTGAGCGACTGGAAGAAGCAAATCCTATGCTGCAGCAAAACTGGGAGCAGAAACTGCCACATCACAGCTCATTAGCCAACTTCATGAACCGACTTATGTTGAGATATTTTCGGGATAAAGGATCAAGGAGAGCCTTACACGTGTCCTAGTTGACCTAATTCAAGCCTCCCATCCTTCTATAAAAGGAAGTAGCCGTCAAAGTCAAAGTCATTCCATATTTTTCCCTTGGAAGCCGAATAGTATAGTGATTGAAGATCATCAAGAACACCATCAACCGCAAGCTGATTAGGGAGTTTACCTTCTTATTTAACTTGTAGTGATGGACATGCATACTCAGATTGTAATTCATATTCCTATGCTTATTATGAACTAAGTAGCTTAAGGTGTTGGTTAGGAATAATGTGATTACTGTGCTTCATCTCTAGTAATAAATTGACTATTGCATTTTGGTTAATTATTGTGCTTATTCTTATTTTATGCCCGCCTGGCCAGCCGGTATGGATAGCTCTCTCTAGTTTCAGGGATGATTTAGAGAGTGTGTGGCAATTCTCCACATTACGATCATTGTGTATTGGTGAACGCCAGTGACTGAGCTAGGGATAGCCAGTTGCCTAGTGCTCGATCGGTCGCTCTTCATTGGATTTGAAACATATCCCAAAAGATCCGGAGTTCCGGGAGGAATCTGCTAATAATACTACAAGAAATGCATGATCAATAATGAGTGTTCCCTTAAGTGGTTACTCCGAGTCTTGAACAAAGGGTCCTACCCTCTCAATGGCACGAGAGGGTTTTCTGTTTGATGGTTGGACCACAAACAGGTTGTTCATTATAGGAGAACTGGTACTTAAGGAAATAGAAGTAACCCAGGGGTAAAACGGTAATTTGACCCAGCTGGTGTTGTGGACACTCGTGAAGGACTAACTAGTCGATATTGGTCTATATCTGTGGACACAGAAAATATGTCTGCAGTAAGAAGAGTGCAACTGTGAGTCTATAGTGAAATGAACACATAGTTAATGAATATTGATTAATGTGGTTAATGAGTTTGACCAATTAATCTCACATCGTTGGAGCTTCTGATCTGCAGGTCCATTAGGTCCCACTGGCTGCTCATAAAGTAATTTGAGGCAACTAAGTAATAAATGTAAATTGAAAATGTTCAATTTACTAACGGAAACAAACATAATATATATTCATATATTATTGTGAGAGAAATTAATGTTTGAAGAAATTCAAATATAAATTTATGGAAGTTTGAAAGAGTTCAAATAATGAATTAATTAATTTAAGGCCTAAAATCTATTTGGACGAATAAATTAATTCAAGGCCGGAAATTAAATATGTGATATTTAATTGGTGGTTAATTAATTTAAGAATTCATTAACCGAGAATTAATCAATTATGGAAATAATTAATCACTTACTGAAGTGATTAATCATTTATGGAAATGATCTAATCACTTATGGAAGTAATTAGTCATTTGTGGAAAAGATTAATCAATTATGGAATTGATTGATCATGATTGATTAAATAAGGAATAAGATTTAATCAATTTTGGAAAAGATTGATTTAATTGAATATTTTATTCATGGCCTCTCTTCTATAAATAGAACACTAGACTTAATTGGTCCATGACACTTTGCTCTTGCTCTTAGACTTTCAAGACAAGACCTAGAATTCTCTCTAGCCACCCTCTTAGAGAAAGACTCCCACAAGTCTTTTGCCTCCTAGACCTAGAGTCATACCGGTGTAACCTCTGTGGTTATTGTGTCATTCAAGAAGAATTTTCCAGCGATCACAAGACAAAGGAGGCTGCTGCGTTTTGTTCGTTGGAGCGTCGTTGGCGAAGAACGGTCAAGTCTACAACGGAGGTTTGTAACGGCTCTTCCCCTTTTCTTTAGAAAAGCATAAAAATAAATTTAGATTTATTTTTCAGCATGTTTAAACTGATTTTTCAGCAATTTTAAAGTATGTTTAAAGTTTGTTTGAGTTTTTGTAACGGTATTTTAATGTTAATTAATATACGGCGTAAGGTCCAATCGAAGCGCTTCCGCTGCGTGGGGACTTTTATTCCCTTCAAGTGGACCATTCATCTTTTGTTGAGCTTGTTGGGTGATGGAATTACTTTCTTGACTTCCCCAAGCAAAATTAGGATGATTTCTCCAACCCGGATTATAGGTATTGGAATGGGGGTTACTCCATTGGGCATTTTGGTTTCCAACATAGCAAACTAAAGCTGGATTACTTGGACAAAACTCAAAACTGTGATCCTCCCCACAATAAACACATGAATTTGTGGAATTCTGGTTTATACTGATTGTTGCAGCAGTCTGTTTTGCACCAGAATTCAACATATTCAAATTTTCAAGCCCCACGGTCAACTTTTTCATCATACTTTCCATGGAATCAAACCTTGAATTAAAAGATGTAACAGTATCAACCTCCATCATGCCCTTATTTTTCTTTCCAGCCACACTTCTTGAATCAGACCATTGGCAACTATTTGTGGAAATTCTCTCCAAAATGGCATAAGCTTCATCATAAGTCTTGGCTAATAAAGCACCATTAGCTGAAGCATCTACCATGTTTTGAGTAGCCCAATTCAACCCATTGTAGAAAGTCTCCATTTGAATGCAATGGGGTAGACCATGGTGGGGGCATTTTCTCAATAATTCCTTGAACCTCTCCCAAGCTTCACTAAACGATTCGTCATTAAACTGCCTGAAGGATACTATGTCTGCTCTGAGCTTGGCGTTCCTCGTGGGTGGAAAGTACTTGATCAGAAACTTCTCGGCTAGCTCATTCCAAGTAGTGATAGAGTCGGGGGCAAAGTTGTTTAACCAAGCCTTAGCTCCATCCCGCAAGGAATAAGGGAATAAAGTTAGTCTCAAAGCGTCTTGGAAAACTCCTTGAATTCTAAATGAGACACTCACTCCAAAAAAGGATTTAAGGTGTAGATGTGGGTCCTCAGAAGGTAATCCATGAAATTGTCCCACCGTTTGTAACATTTGGAACATAACAGGCTTCATTTCAAAATTTTGTGCCTGTATCTCGGGTCTAGCTATCCCAGGGTACAACTCATTGAAGGTAGGGACAACATAGGCTCTAATAGCTCTTCCCCTATCATTGGCTATAAGGACAGGGTTTTCAGCTTGATTTTCTACCCTAGGTTGCTGATTTATCTTAAGATTAGGTTGCTGGTTGTTTTGGTTTTCTTGATTTCCAAGAGGTACAGGGGTAAAAGAGGTGGTGGACTCATCCTATTATTTCTCTCCCTTTGTTCCCTTCTCCTCCTATGAAAAGTCCTTTCAATTTCAGGGTCCAAATTGAATTCTAAGTCAGGGAATTCGTTCATACACAGATACCAGCACCTGCAAAATCAAACAACCAAGTTAGAAGCTGTTTTAGCACCAATTTCACAAAATTTCAGCTCAAAAATAGCAAAAATCAACTCAATCCCCGGCAACGGCGCCAAAAACTTGTTGCCTTGTGCAAAGTGATTCTAAATATGCAAGAAAAACTCACAAACACAAGTGCAAGTGCACACGATCAGCAGCAAGTGATAAGTATTTTTATATCGTTTCCACAGGGATCGATGCAACGAAAATCACTATTTCTAAGCCTATTTTCAATGAAATTCAAAGTAACCAAGAACCAAATATTTTTCATTAACTAATTGCAAAAGACTAAAATGGTAAACAAACTTAAAGTGACAAGAACTTAAGTAAATTTCAATAAAAACAGTGAATCAACACAGAGAAGCCTAGGTTCAGATTAGGGACTGTCTACTCTCACAAGCTGTTTGTTGTAGAATAACTCTATATTTACAACTCACCCAGTATTTTCTACGGGAATTTTCCAATTCTCCTATAGTTAAGGTGATTAAACTCCCATTTAACCCATTCTTTTTAGCTCAACTGATTTAGTGCCTTAGGTGGTTATTTATCCCTAAATACCCACTCATTTTCATGACCTAGAAAGGCTAAGGTAAAGCAAAGTAATCGGTTATCAATTGTTTTCCCAAACACTCAATAACATTGCTAGAAAATGGTTGGCTAAACAAAATTCCAGCTTTAATCATGAAGAACACTTTACTTTGAGTTGCAATATATAAAGTTCCACTAAAAACAAACAACAAGTTCAAGTTTAAGTACCCTAATCCTCACCTAAGAGGATTTAGCTCATGTTCAAGGTTAAAATAATGAAAATACAGCAGCAAACTACCATATCAATCATGATTACAACCTTAAATACCAACTAAACACTAGAAGAAAGAAGAATAAAAGAAGGGAAGAGAAGAGAAGAAGCTTCCAAGGAAAATTCCAGCTTTCCCAAGCTGGAAATCCTCCAAACAGCAGCCTCCTTGTCGTTTTCCCTTCACCGTTTGCAGCAACTTCTAGGTCCAACTTCTCCAGCTGAATCCCCTCTCATTTTGGGCCAAAGAACTATTTATATCATCCATCTAGCATTGAATTCAGGGCTGATTGGACATATGCTTCCACATGGATCTTCCCCAATTGGTTGAGACGGGACAAATCAGCTCCACATGGCTGCCAGCTCAATTAATGAGAGTTCCCACGGGTACAGCATGTGCAGTCACTTAATTTCCAGACTTTCTGCCTTCTGTTGTGAAATCAGTTGTTGTAGCACAACCTGAGTGACCATACACCAGAAAAATCAGTTTAAAACATAAGAAATATGCACCAAATTCAATTCAAGTTTGGCCTACTGATATGTAAAAAATGTTCATCAAAGAATACTCATTTCATGCACAAACCAAAGCTCAAACACATCAAAGAGTAGATTTTTTAAGCCTAAGAGAAAGCTAATAGCTCTTATTTCTAAGAGCGATCACTCATGCTGAAAGACGTGGCAGCAGAAAAAGTCCAAGGAACATGTCCTTGTACTCATGCTGAAGGACGTGGCAGCGGCAAAAGTCCAAAGACGTCAATTGTCCTTGTACTTATGCTGGAAAACGTTGCAGCAGTAAAGGAGCCCAAGTGGGAGTGACATCATGTGTCCTTGGGTCAGAGGGCGTCGTAGCAACAAAAGTCCAAAGACGTCATATGTCCTTGGATTAATGTCGAAAGACGTTGTACCTGCCAATTGAAGACAACAAGGATATGTATGCCTTAAAAAAAATCACTTACCTACGTACTTACCTTTTGGATGGTGGATGAAAGCATTGTGCTTGTAATTGAAATATAGGCAAAGTGTTGTGATTTCAAAAAAACAAAAAGAAGGAAGAATCTTAAAAAAATAAATAAATAAATAAAAATAAATAAAAAAAAGGGAGAAGAAAGCTTTCTTACTTGAATCCTTTCTTGAATTCTCTCTGCAACTGATGTGTGCTCTCCCTTATTGAGGTTCAACCCTGTTTATAGAATGGAAAATTGGGATTCAAATAGACAAATCTTATCTCCAACGACAATCTTTATCAATTTTGGGATTTTGGGTTTAAATTTTAACCCAAAGATATGAGATTTGATTTAAATCAAATTGAAAGATAAAAATTTGGGGATTTTGTTTCAAATTCCAATTCAAAGTATGAGATTTTATTTAAATCAAATTGGGAGATAAATTAAAATTGATTGGATAGACTCCTAAATAGATTTAGATTGAATTAAACTTAATTTGAGTATAATTAAACCCTTATCCCATATCAAATTTTCTAAGTTCCATGTGAAAATTTTATTCCAAAATTCCATCAAATTTTGGATGCAGTCTTAAATTTACTTAAATTAAATTTTGGGCATAATCCAAATTTTATCCCAAATGGACCAAAGTCCAAACCTCAAATTCTATTCAAATGCAAGTTAAAATTGGGTAGAATTTTGCCTCAAATCAAAATTTGGGCATAAACCAAATTTTGTCCAAACTTAAGTTCAAATCAAAGTTTGCTGCCAAATAAGGAAAATCAAAATTTTGACCAAACTTCATATTTTGATTAATTGGCGATAAGAGTGTGTCAAATAAAAAAAATAAAATTTTGACCAAAATTCATATTTTGATTAAATTGACACACCAAATGGAGTGAAAATCAAGAACAAATACCTTGCATTTTTATTCCAAAATATATTTTTTCGAGATTCACTCCCACATAACTTGTGCCTAAATCTCAAAAAGGGGTATTTGTTGAAGGAGAAATTTTGACCAATCACAAATTGTCACGTCGTTATTTAAAATTAATAACGAAATTAAAAATAATTTAAATTGGGACCAATTATAAATTTACATGTGTCCCAAATTTAATTTGAAGACAAAGTTAACCAATTATAAATTTTTAGGACCAAATGTCCATTTGATCAATTAATTAAAAATAAATTATTTTGATCAAATTAATTAATTTGACCAATTAATTAAAAAAATAATTAATTGGATCAAATTTGGGTCTTTTAAATATTTGGGTCATATGGTTTTGGGTTAAATATAAACTAGACCCAAGACCAAATAGTCGAATCCAAGACCAATAAAGCCCAAGTCCAAGTTGTTAGGCCCAAAAGTCACCAGGGCCCATTCAGCGAGAACTCTATAAATAGAGGGGTTCTTCTCCATTTCAAGGGTTCAGAAATTCTACACTCTCACAAAGACAAGAGTTCAGAATTTTAAAGCTCTCAGGCAGAACCAGAGAATTCAAAGAGACTCCACCAAGTCTGAAGATCGAAGACTCTCTACAATTCATAAGTTCAAGTGTTGAACACTTCTTGAAGACCAAACACTCTTCAAGACTTCAACACTCCTTGAAGATCAAAGACTCTTCAGGACATCAACACTTCTTGAAGATTGAAGACTCCTTCAAGACTGAAAGACTTCAAGCTCCAAGAATCCATTGAAGCTTCAAACTCGAGATCAAGCGTTCCAACCCTCGAGTGAAACACATTCACACACAAGAGAGAGAATCAGAGGATTAACATTAGAGATTGTACACCTACACACATATTACATAAATACAGTTACATATTTATTTCACGTGTCTCCATCTTCGAAGTTACGTGTGAACAGACATAAAAAAAATACAAAACAAAAAAAAATGAAGGTTACTAGGCAAGTTGTCAAAAAAAATCTAGAATTAAAAAAAATCAATCCTTGGAAAAAGAAGTTGGCATGTGTGGTCATGTAACCGAAAAAAAAAAAAAAAAAAAAAAAAAAAAAAAAAAAAAAAAAAAAACATTGCACAACTTGCGGCTGGGACACAGGGGTCATTTATAAAAAAGATGAAAATGGTTAATGCTGAACATATATGTAGATTTCAAGAAAAAAAATAAAATAAAATAAAGAAAAGGAAATCATGTGCGGCAGTACATAATTTATTATTTTTTTTAAGAAAATTAATTGATGGGTACCAACACTTAACCTAAAAAAAAGAAAGAGAAAACTTGCATATATTTTTGTTTTTCTCTCTTTCTTTAGGTACAAGACGGTGGACGACACATATCAATCTTTTCCTTTTTTTTCTTTTCGAAACGATGGCAATGGCACACAGAAGCTTACGGCAGTAAGTATATATATATAAAGCATGTGTATGCTTGCGACAGTGTGGTGAAAAAAAAAGGGTTTGAATAGTTTTTTTTTTTCACTTACCAATGACGGGAGAAGGAATCGTGAAGGGAGATTATTGCTTGAATTCAAAACCTACACAAAGAGAAAAATGTATGAGCATTCGAAGTCAAATGGGAGAAAGAAAAGAAAAAATTAAAGAGGAGAGAAATTTTCTTACCTAGACTACTTGCTTGAATGACTTTGTGTCTTGGTCTATGCAACTTATTCAATTTATAAGGGAAGAATTAGGTCAAACACACAAAGAAAAGTTGATTTCTGGTCAAGGAAAGTTTTGCCTAATCAAATATGGCAATCAATTTCCTACGATTGCTATTTAGGTAAAAAAACAAATTGTCTCCAAATTACATGAATCAAGAGAGAAATTTTGGCCTAGTAAATTTATCAAGCCAAGAGACCTCCAATTCTTGTTCAAAGTACCTATCTACCTCCAAATTCATGTCCAAGGTAGAGAAAAAAAAATTGTCGCAAATTTGGCTAAAATTAATTTTCCAATTTCAAAAAAAAAATATTGGAAATCAAAATTCAAAATTTGGCCAAAATTAATGTTGGTAGCAAAAAAAACGAAATTATTTGGAATTATAAGTTAATAGTCTAATTAATTTCGCCTATCGACACAAATCAAAGTTATGACTGAACGTCATATATTTTTCTCACAAGTCATGCTTTTCAAAATCCATGCACGCATATAGGTGCATAAATTTCGAAAATGGGCATTTGTTGAGTGAGAAATTTCGGTCAATCACAAATTTTCACGTCATTAATTTGAATTAATGATAAAATAATTTTGGGACCAACTACAAATTTACACGTGTCCCTAAATTAAATTAATAGAAATTAAAATTCGGCAAATCAAACAATGTCACTTGCCTATTATTGATCCATCAGATGACATAAGTCGAGTCCAATCAAATTATGCACGTGGCAATTGGACCCAAGACTAATATGACCCGAGATCATTGAAGAAATTGGGCTAAATTAAAATAATCCAATTTTATTAAAAAATGAGTTGGATTAAAGCCCAAATAGAGCCAAAGCCCTAAGGTTGGGTCCAGGCCCAAGCCCATATGAGGTCCATCAAACTCTATAAATAGAGGAGGTCACCATTCATTTTGGCATTCAGACAGAGTCAGAGAAACCTGAGTCTAGAGCATTCTCCCAAAGTCCAGAGTCTTCAGAAGTCAAAAAGTCCAGAGAATTCAGAAGATCCAAGATTCAGAATTCGACCAACTCAAGACTCAGAAGATCCAACGACTTGAAGACTCCAAAGAAACAACCGTTTCTTCATCAAGATACAAGTTGAAGATTCGATCTCCCTCCATCTGAGATCAAGCTCGCCAGCCCTCAGATCAGACTCTACATTTTGAGAGAAAACATCAGAGGATAAATATTAGAGACTGTAACACTTCTACATACAAATTCAATAAAATCAAGTTCATTTCCACGAATTAAATTTCCTTTGTTGAAATCTCGTGTGAATTGTAGTTAAAATGAAAATTTGTTTGAATGTTAATTTTGATTAAAATTAAAATTAGGAGGCAAATTCTTGTATTATGACACCAAACCCATGAGGTGTTTCCTTCCAAAGACATCTTCAAATCCACCCAATCTAAAAGCAATATGTTGTCTTCTTTTGGGGGCTGGAATGTGCATGTAATTCTTCTATATATATGAAGAATTGTGTGATTTTAAGGTGGGCTAAAAAGATTGAATTATTCTCTCAGAAACAAACTTCAATCTCCTTGCTCCGTAGCTTGAACAATCAAGTTTTACTTACAAATTCATCACCAAAAGGCTCCCACAACTCGTTCTAAGGCTGGAGGATAGCGGAGAAGATCACGGTAGTCGTCCACGTTGTGTCGTTCTAAGGCTGGAGGATAGCAGAGAAGATTACGGTGGTCGTCCACATTGTGTGTGCTGAGAATTACACCAAGAAGCTCACGGATTTTGTCCGAAAGGTTGGTTCAAAATAAACCTCTATTTTCGGTTCAAGTTGATGCATGTTTTTCAAATGTAAAATTAATGAAATTGAGAGGCTCTCGATCCAAATCGCTTCTGCTAGTGTCTCATACACTCCTTCAAATATGTGGGGGGAAGGGGGAACCTTATAGTTATCAGTAAAGCTTTATGCCAATTGAGCTAAACTCTTGTTGGCATCTTTATTTTCTATATTCAAATATAATTTTGTGGACATTGATATAAATTAATCTCTATTTTGGCTTGGCTTGGGACAAAGTCGATATTTTTTTTCAAAATTAGACATCTGTGAAATTTCGTGTTCCAATTTGATCTATTCATGTAGTTAACCCTATTAAATAAAGATTCAGAAATTATGGGAATTAGACCTTTTGAGAACCAATATTTAACAAATATCCACTTATGAAAAAAATTTCAACTTTGTCTTGGCTCAAGATTTTTCAACTAAATCTTCTCTATTTTACCCTTCAAAATTCTGCATATTAAATTTTGGTTTGTATGTGATTTTTTCCATAATAAAAACTATCATTAAGGCAAATTAATAAAGAATTAATTTACCATTACTTAACCCTAAATACACTTATCATATGAGTTATTAATTGCCATCAGAATAGAAGTACATTTTTTTCCTCCATTTTTGTTGCCCTCACAAAAATTCCACCAAATTTCTCTATTTTTTGTTCACTCAAACTCATATCCATGACCTTCTCAACAAAAAAAAAAAAAAAAAAAAAAAAAAAAAAAAAAAAAAACCTCATATACATGAGTATCTTACGTGTTCTCTTCTATTTTTTTTTATTTTTTTGTTGTATTTGGTCAAATAATGAGTATAAATTTTTTTTTTTCACATTTTATATTTTCAATCAATATGTTTATAATTTTTCTTTCATTTTTTTTTTGTTTATTTTGTCAAAAAATTCTCTCTGTTTTTTTTTCATCAGATCATCCGTTATATGGTGTCCATTTTTTAAAAAAATTTGTTACTAATATCTAATGACCTTAGATGTTTGTAATTTTATATATTTGTTCATATTAACCATTGTGTAAATCTAATCACTCAATTGTTGGTAGAATGTAATATTTCTTCGGATGATAAATATATACTATGCATTATAATATATAATCAATATATTGAACCCATTATATAACATATATTCGTCATTGCTTATATAGTTCATAAGTAAAATATGATAATGATAAATATATACCAGGTTGTATATTGTATCATAAATATATGCTTGGAAGTATATTATATAAATCTCATTGCATATTATATATATGACATGGTTTATATAGTTCATAAGTGAAATTTCATAATGATAAATATATTTCATAATGATAGATGTATGTCATATAAACCTTATTAAATATTCATCATATACTTTTTGTAGGTAATAATCTCATTATAAATATACTTGGATTCTTATTTGTGGGGTTTTTTTTTCTCTCCCCATGCATAGTCTATCATCTCCATACACATAAAAAAATATTTTAGTAAATAAAGTGCATGCAATACCCTAAATAGTTTATCATTTTGCAACAGAGGAATAAGAAAACTATCTTTCTATTATTCAAATGCACTTCTCTAAATAAGTTTATATTTCCAAAAAATGCACAACTCTATGTAGTCATTAGAATATATTCCATGAATATATTTTTCAATCTAGGCTTTTTAATAAGTCATGAAAATCATACATTTGAATATAACATGCATATTAAATATAATCTCCCTATTATTTGTATACTTAAAATATCGAATACAACCATCGGTTTATTATATATAAACCATATGATATATTATATATAAACCCACAATTATATATTTTTTTTTAAAACAAAAACCCACAATTATTTATTAACATTGGAAGATTTTCATATTCCAAACAAACTAATATAGAAGAATAACATCGACTTCAACTTCATTTTGATATTTATATAACTATTTATATAAATCATTATATACTTTATTAGTATTCAAAATAAATACTTGTATGATATTTTTAAACCTTATAAACTAGTAAAATAATAACAGAATATTTCTTCAACAAAAAAAAAAAAAGTTGTTATAGGTAATTTTGGACCACCCAGATGCACGAGGAGCTGACAAGGACAACCAAGCAGAAATTAGACTGGAAGATGGACCCAAGAGGCAAAACCAGCGAGCGGGACGGGCCAAGGCCGAAGGGGTCGGGCTGTTGGCCCGACCCCCTGCTCAGCCTCGGCCATGGGCCGAGGCCGAGCCCGTCGGGCACCATTTGGTCCCTGTAGCCTCCAGCCGCCCCGGATTCGCCTGATTTGTCTCGAAACGCCTCTGAACTCCTAAAAAACCCTAGGAGCATGAGCAGGTATATATACCCCTCTTCACCACTGAAGAAGGGGACCCGAACTGAATGATCACTTTCTTCTCTTACTTTCCTGCTTTCCTCCCGTTTTCTGACTTAAGCATCGGAGGCGGTGTGGCCTACACCACGCCGGTGTGCAGCGGTTTTTGCTGGTCTTGCAGGTCACGTCTTCCCCAGTTTCTACAAATTCACCGTTGATGTCACGTGGAGGTCATGTGAGTCCTTTGGCCAAATTTTGACATCAACAATTGGCGCCGTCTGTGGGGAAGAGTGCTTGCCAGTTCAAACCGCGCATCGGTGGTGGTCTGAAGGATGGATCGGGTTCAGAAACCAGAGGGAAGCCTCGGGTATGAGCAAAAAAGCGTCGAGCCAGACTGGGGTCGACCTCGGTATGGAAAAGGCCGACCCTAACTTCGGAGACTGTTGTAAGGTTCCGTGTGCCCACGATGTTGTGGACCTAACCCAAGAGGACAATCAGCAGAAGGAGAGAGAGAGAGCCGGGAAGCTTTTGTATCCGACTAGCATCAAGAAGACAGAGGAAAAGGACGCCGGGTAGAAGATGTAAGCCAGATCCGACATGAGCACTCCTCGGCCAATGGCCGAGGCCGAGCAGAAGCCCAATCACAAAAAGGCCCGCAGAAGTTCGCCGCTAAAGACAGCGTCAAGTACGTACACAGGGAATAATGACAGGAAAAAGTCAGAGGCTCGGGCAAAGTCCGAGGCCGAGCAGGGCCAAAAGGGGCGAGAGCTATCCAAATGGCTAAAAGACGAAGCGAATGAGTGCCGAGCCTTCACACTAACACTCACAGGTTTGGCAAGGCAATGGTTTAGTAAGATCCCACAAAAGTCAGTCGGTTCGTTTAAAGAGTTGGCTCGAGCGCTTGTTACGCAATTCCTAGGGGCCTGGAGCTGACAGAAGCCTCAGATCAAGTTGCTGACAGTAAAGCACGGGCCTCGAGAAAGCTTGAAGGATTATATTAACAGGTTTTGTAACGAAGTTTTGTAGGTAGAGGGTCATGACGATGGTGTTGCCTTGACTGCTACGATCATAGGTCTGCAGGATGGAAGACTGCTCAGCTCGATCAGCAAGAGCAATCCTCGGCCAATGGCCGAGGCCGACCAGAGGCCAAGGAGCCACAGGGTTGTGCGGAACCAAAAGTCAGATTCGACAGGTATACACCACTAACAGCTTCGCTTGAACAGGTCTTGGCCACAATACAGGATACAAACCTAATGAAGTGCCCAGAAAAATTGAGGTCGGAACCAGACAGGAGGAATTGGAACAAGTGCTGCATGTTCCACAGAAACAACAGTCATACAACCCGAGAATGCATACAGTTGAGGGGCGGGATAGAAGCCCTAATCCGAGAGGGTTACCTCAAGGAGTTTGTGGGGAATGAAAGAAGCTACAGGACATTACCAGAAGATCAAGGTAAAGGCGGTGTCAACCAACCGCTCGAGATACGAACAATTTTAGAAGGACCATCCGGTGGACAATCAGGCAGGGAGCGAAAGGTCGCCATTCAAGAGGCACAGCGAGAGCCCGAAGGGCAAGAAGTTTACAGTTGCTTGAAGAGAGGCCCGGGAACTTCCTAGGCCTCCCCAAGCCTTTTCCCCAGAAGAGTGTACGCACCCCTGGGATGACCACAACGCTTGAAGAGAGGCTCGGGAAATTCCTAGGCCTCCCCAAGCCTTTTCCCCAGAAGAGTGTACGCACCCCTGGGATGACCACAACGCTTGAAGAGATGCTCAGGAAATTCCTAGGCCTCCCCAAACCTTTTCCCCAGAAGAGTGTACGCACCCCTGGGATGACCACAACGCTTGAAGAAAGGCTCAGTAAATTCCTAGGCCTCCCCAAGCCTTTTCCCCAGAAGAGTGTACGCACCCCTGGGATGACCACAACGCTTGAAGAGAGGCTCGGGAAATTCCTAGGCCTCCCCAAGCCTTTTCCCCAGAAGAGTGTACGCACCCCTAGGATAACCACAACGCTTGAAGAGAGGCTCGGGAAATTCCTAGGCCTCCCCAAGCCTTTTCCCCAGAAGAGTGTACGAACCCCTGGGATGACCACAACGCTTGAAGAGAGGCTCGGGAAATTCCTAGGCCTCCCCAAGCTTTTCCCCAGAAGAGTGTACGCACCCCTAGGATGACCACGATGCTTGAAGAGAGGCTAAGGAAATTCCTAGGCCTCCCCAAGGCTTTTCCCCAGAAGAGTGTACGCACCCCTGGGATGACCACGATGCTTGAAGAGAGGCTAAGGAAATTCCTAGGCCTCCCCAAGGCTTTTCCCCAGAAGAGTGTACGCACCCCTGGGATGACCACGATGCTTGAAGAGAGGCTAAGGAAATTCCTAGGCCTCCCCAAGCCTTTTCCCCAGAAGAATGGTTCGCACCCCTGGGATGACCACAACGCTTGAAGAGAGGCCCTGGGAATTTCCTAAGCCTCCCCAAGCTTTTTCCCAGAAGAGTGTACGCACCCCTGGGATGACCACAACGCTTGAAGAGAGGCTCGGGAAATTCCTAGGCCTCCCCAAGCTTTTCCCCAGAAGAGTGTACGCACCCCTGGGATGACCACGATGCTTGAAGAGAGGCTAAGGAAATTCCTAGGCCTCCCCAAGCCTTTTCCCCAGAAGAGTGTACGCACCCTTGGGATGACCACAACGCTTGAAGAAAAGCTCAGGAAATTCCTAGGCCTCCCCAAGCCTTTTCCCCAGAAGAGTGTACGCACCCCTAGGATGACCACAACGCTTGAAGAGAGGCTCGGGAAATTCCTAGGCCTCCCCAAGCCTTTTCCCCAGAAGAGTGTACGAACCCCTCGGATGACCACAACGCTTGAAGAGAGGCTCGGGAAATTCGTAGGCCTCCCCAAGCTTTTCCCCAGAAGCGTGTACGCACCCCTAGGATGACCACGATGCTTGAAGAGAGGCTAAGGAAATTCCTAGGCCTCCCCAAGCCTTTTCCCCAGAAGAGTGTATGCACCCCTGGGATGACCACGATGCTTGAAGAGAGGCTAAGGAAATTCCTAGGCCTCCCCAAGCTTTTCCCCAGAAGAGTGTACGCACCCCTGGGATGACCACGATGCTTGAAGATAGGCTAAGGAAATTCCTAGGCCTCCCCAAGCCTTTTCCCCAGAAGAGTGTACGCACCCCTGGAATGACCACACCGCTTGAAGAGAGGCCCTGGGAATTTCCTAGGCCTCCCCAAGCTTTTTCCTCAGGAGGGTGTGCGCACCCCTGGGATGACCACGACACTTGAAGAGAGGCCCTGGGAATTTCCTAGGCCTCCCCAAGCCTTTTCCCCAGAAGAGTGTACGCACCCCTGGATGACCATAATGCTTGAAGAGAGGCCTGGGAAATCCCAAAGCCTCCCCAAGCTTCCCTCAAACTTCTCAAGCCATGCAGGGAAAATGCTCGTCCTCATGCCAAGGCTGAGGCCGACCATTAGACAAGGAATGGGGCTCGACTGAGTCTGGTAGTCACTTCGCAGGCAAATTATCCGCACATGAGTCCAACTATGAGGCAAGCAAACAGGTGATGGAGAAGCGAGGATCGACCTCATGCCAAGGTCGGGGCCGGCTACCTCAGGTTCAAGGATGAACTTTGTCCTCAAAAGACCAGGTATGACATTATATTTTCTTATTGAAAAAATGCAACTCTTTAAATCTGGAATGCATATTTTGAGTGGGGGCTCGGGAAATTCCTCAGCCTCCCCAAGTCCCCAGCAAAGTGTACGCACCCCTGGGATGAACAAAACATGCGAAGAGAGGCTCGGTAATTTCCTTGACCTCCCCAAGTTTTTCCTGACTGGGTGCACGCACCCTTGGGATGAAAAACAAGCAAGCAAACAACACAGAGGAGCTGGTCGGCCTCATGCCAAGGCCGAGGCCGACCATCCAGAGGCCAAGGCCGGACTTCACCCTTAGAGGCCTAGGTACGAAGTTAGTTTTTCCTTACTCAAAAAATGCATGTCCAAGGTAATGAATGCACATTTTGAGTGGGGAGTTGGGAGTAAGGACAGACCGAGTCCATCATAATCATGGCCATGTTGCGATGATTTTGACTTTCCTTTCTTATTCAAGTTAGGATTACGAACAGTGGTGGAGCTATTTTTAAGATTATTTATTCTCATTTTGTATAGCACATAGCTTTTCCCCTTGGTACGATGCAGACACTTGAAAATTCGATAAAATTCTTTATACTATGTTTGTGCAAAGCATTTTTCCATAGGATGGGCACATATGGCCAAACGAGAGTGATTCTTGTAAAGGTCGAACTTCTGCACTTTCTCTTGGAAGGAGACTAAACTCTTGCAAAGAGGTTGACGCATGCCCTCAACCTCCCCAAGCTTTTCCCCAGAAGAGTGTACGCACCCCTGGGATGACCATGCAGCTTGAAGAGAGGCTCGGGAGCAAGCAACAAAGAAATGTTCAAACAAAAAGTCAATCTGCACACAAGCCCAACTACGGAGCAAGCAAATAGCATAAGGAAGCTGGTCGGGCTCATGTCAAGGCCGAGGCCGACCACCTAGAGGCCAAGTCCAAAATTCAGCCACGAAAGCCCAAGTCCCCAACAGAGTATACGCACCCTTGGGAAGAGACTAATTCCTGCCAGAGAGGTTGATGCATCTCCACAACCTCCTCCGAGCCACAGGTTATCTCAACTCATCTAGTTGGGCACATTTTGCAAAATCCGAACACAAACCCTAAAAGGTATTCTTCTCTTTACCCAACTACACTTTGTGTTTAAATGAAGCTTTACCTGAAATTGGGGGCTGCAAAGGGGATATGCACTCCCCATTAAACAAAAAGCTAGTAACAGGGATATGCATTCCTATTAAACAAAAGGCAAGTTAGCTTAGCATGTCTAACCAATGAGTACATGTTTTAGCCTATTCACTCGTCATTTTCCAGCAAGGACTAACGAATAAATGCAGGGGGCTAAGTATTGAGCTGATAGGGGCCTAAGGTTGAGGTCGACCCTAGCTACCTCCCTTATTCTTCTTTCACAGAAATTAACTCTTCAATGCAGGATTGTGAAGTTTTCTTTTTCTCTCATTTATTGTGGATAAAGCCCTGGATCTGGAAAAGGCACTCTGAATGACCGAGTACGGGGGTGGAAAATGTTGTGCTCGGCCTCTTCCTGAGGCCGAGGCCGACCAGAGAGGCCCTCCAGCCACTTCTGATAACAAATGAGTCATACATAAGTCAGCACGAGACAAGAGTCGCTCTTAAATCGGGCTTAAGGAGCTCAGCCCATAGCATTAAGTCACACCTGAATCCCAATTCAAGAGGGGGGCTTAATGTTATAGGTAATTTTGGACCACCCAGATGCACGAGGAGCTGACAAGGACAACCAAGAAGAAATCATACCCAAAGATGGACCCAAGAGGCAAAACCAGCGAGCGGGACGAGCCAAGGCCGAAGGGGTCGGGCTTTTGGCATGACCCCCTGCTCGGCCCGCTCGTGCGGGCCGAGCCCGTCGGGCCCCATTTGGTCCCTGTAGCCTCCAGCCGCCCCGGATTCGCCTGATTTGTCCCGAAACGCCTCTGAACTCCTAAAAAACCCTAGGAGCATGAGCAGGTATATATACCCCTCTTCACCACTGAAGAAGGGGACCTGAACTGAATGATCACTTTCTTCTCTTACTTTCCTGCTTTCCTCCCGTTTTCTGACTTAAGCATCGGAGACGGTGTGGCCTACACCACGCTGGTGTGCAACGGTTTTTGCTGGTCTTGCAGGTCACGTCTTCTCCAGTTTCTACAAATTCACCGTTGATGTCACGTGGAGGTCAGTGATGTGGACTTTTCCTAACCGCAAGCGCACAGGTCAAGTAATAATAAAGTGTTCGTAAATACGAGTGTCGTCCTCTGGATTGGATTTTTAAGCAAATCAAGTATTGTGAATAATCTCGCTCAATTTTATTTAGGGATTAAAAAGTGATGAATAGATGATAATAAAACCAAATTAAAGCAAGTAAAAAGTGTGGAAATTCAATTGGGAAAACTACTTAGGGAATTGATTTCGCCGATTTAGTTTAGGATTGATTTTAAGGAATAAGTTATTATGCACAATGAAATTATGAGCCAAAGACCCTTTAATCACAACTACCTCTCCCGAGTATAATTGATTCTCATGCAAATTAACCAACTTGATATCCCTATCTAAGTCTATTAACATGCAAGGCAATGAGATCTTTTAACCAATTCTAAAGTTAATCTAAAACCGTCACGAATTAGAAAATAAACTTTAGTCATGCAATCTTGAGTAAGTCTAAATCAAATCCCCTCTCCCGAGCTAGATTCGAAACTTAAATCATTCAACTAATGGCCAATTAATCGAAAGTATTAAATCAAGATTACAAACATAATAAACATTGCATAACTTAAACCATAAATCAATCCATAAACTTAATCAACTACATCAATCCCTAAGCTACAAGTTTAGCTACTCATGAATAGAATTACAAGCTTGACTAAACATGTAAAAGCCATAAAATCTAGCTAGAGAGAAGTAAAAGGAAAGGAAACACTTAATGTCGTCAATCCCGGCACGTCCCCGTCTCGATATCCACGCCACCAAGTGAGATTCCCGGTCCTCGTCCTTGCTTCAGCTCCCACAGTAGGTCTCTAGTCGAAATTAGGGTTCAATTCTCTCAATTTGGCCTCCCCCAATCCGTAGCAAGTAAGAAAGATTAAATAGGGAAATTCTGCCGATAGCGTCGAGACGCTGTCAAGACAGCGTCTCGACGCTGCCTCTTATACGCGCGTTCTGAATAAGGGAAAAACGGTAGCGTCGGGACGCTTCCTATCACAGAGTCTCGACGCTGTGAGCTTTACGCGCCTAATCTGATATGGAATGTGAGCGTCGAGACGCTCAAGAGCTAGCGTCTCGACGCTAGCCTGCTGTTGACCGAAATTTGACTTTTTTCCTCTTTTACTCTTTTCATTCCTTTGCATCTTTTCACGCCCCGAGCACCCGATTAACTCTAATATGGCATTATAGCTCTAATCAACCATTTCCTACAAAATAAACAATAAAGCACAATAAAATGGCCCAAACATCATAAAAGACTAGCTAAATTAAATAAGTACAAGTAGCTAGCAATGCTCGCTGTCAAATACCCCCAAACTTAAGCTTTTGCTAGTCCTCGAGCAAACTACAAATCAAACATACAATGGAAGAATGGATGCAACAATCATAACTCAATCCTCAAGGCTCAAAAGTCAATAACCAAGCAAGCAAGAGACAAGCACACAAGGACCAATGAGGGAGACAAATTAAAATTTTTCCAAAATTAACTTGCACAAGCGAGATCTAACTCAACAAGATCAGACTCTACTAGCCCGGGATTGGATTATTAAACTCTCAGCTCATCTTCCCTCTACACTGGCACTAAGGTTTCACTAATGAGTTAATGGAACAAATTAGTTTGTTTTCCTCCAAACTTAGGTGCTTATAATTAACAATTAAATTAAGCATGTATATGTGGCACTAGCTTTCACACACCCATTGCAGGGACCCTTAACCTGAGATTTCTCTGGTTGGCCTAACTGATCACAATAGGGGTAGCTCTTTTTTGCCTAAACTTTATTAAACATTGCAAACTGTGCACAGGCCATGGCATAATAAATTTTCTTTGAATGATTTTTCTTTATGAGCATAAATAGCATATATTCTTTTCTTTCCTCCTAAGCAATATCAAACATGCTAATTTGCAAAACATTAACTTTTTAGCTCTTCCCTACACCTATCGAAGTGACAACAAGCATATGAACCCAATAATTCGCTCCTAAGCATTCAAATCCAAATCTAGCCAAGACAAATACTCTACTCATGCAAGCCATCTCCTAGAAAAATTTTACAAAGTCTCCCTTTTTGGGCACTTATGCTTACAACTCATCACAAGCTTGAAAATTGACAAGAAAGCCTATCCTAGGACATCATAATCATACAAAAGTAGCATCCAGAAAATGACTATATGCATAATTCAAAGAAAGCTCAAAACTATAGCCCGAACTCAGATGCTCAAGGGCTCCACAAACATGTTAATCCACCCCCAAACTTAAAACATGCATTGTCCTCAATGTATAAAGAAAGTAAGGCATAAACAAGCATGAGAACAATAAAAGAATGATAGGAGTGAACAATACTGGCCTGGAATGATGATGACTTCTTGCTTGGGATCTTGGAATCTTGAAAGCTTGAAAACACAGGAGAGAAAGAAAACAAGACCTACAAAACAAAAACAAACAATAAATCAAAAACAAAAAGAAAACACACTAAACTTACTTGGGTTGCCTCCCATAAGCGCTTGTTTAACGTCATTAGCTCGACGTGTTGATCGTGCTTCAAAGAGGCTTTTGTTCTGTGAATCCCACAGAGGTGCTCTTTCTTGCACCTTTCCTATATCCCATGAAAAGCACTTCATCTTTAGAGTCTTCAACTGCTTTGAAGATTTCTTTTTCGTTCTTGACTCTAATAGTGAGCTCCCTACGCTCAATATCTATAATCACTCGCCCAGTAGCAAGGAATGGTCGTCCTAATATGACAGGCATTGAAGGATTTTCTATCATGTCCATAACATACAAGTCAATAGGGAGGAAAAATTTACCTACTCTGATTAACACATTTTCTACAATACCAACTGGTCTCACCACAGATTGATCGGCCTATTGGAGCTTTACAGGAGTAGACTTAATCTCACATATATCTACCTTTTTACACAACGATAGAGGAATGATATTAATGCTAGCACCTAAATCACATAATGCTCTGAAAGAATAAGTACCAAAACTACAAGGAACAGAAAAACTCCCTGGATCTGCTACTTTTTCAAGTACCTTCTGTTGGACTCGAGTGCTGCATGTGGAAGCAAGATATACAGTGTCAACCTTCTTTTCTTTTTGCTTCTTTGCTAACCACTCCTTCATGAACTTGTTGTACTGGGGCATCTCTAATGCCTCTGCAAAAGGAATATTAATATTCAGATTCATAAAAGCATTCATAAATTTATCAAACTGAACCTGATTGTTCTTTTTCTTCTTTTTCTTTTTCTTTTCCTTGGGAACCAACAGTGTGGGAGAAGGAATATGAGGCTCAGGTTCAGGCTTTTCAGCCTCATCAGATGATGTGTCCTCCTCAGCTTCCCCTGTAGGTGTTTCATAGTCCTCAGATTCAGGTTCCTCTTCAGATTCCTCCTGGTGCACAGTGATTGCCTTACAATACTCCATCTGGGGTTTCTCTTGTTCAGCTTGGGCCTTACCTTTATTCATGGTGCTTACAACATTCACCAACTGTCCCAGCTGAGTCTCAATGTTCTTGATGGCAGCACTATGGCCATTCACTGTGGTGTTGATGGCAATGACTGCCTCCTCTAACTTGGTTGTCCTGTTACTTGACTCTGCAATGAAAGCTCCAACAAGATCTTATAACTTTTTATTTTCTTGAGTTTGAGGGGCAAAACCAGGGGGATTAAGAACATTCTTATTATTGGCATAAGAGAAATTTTCATGGTTCCTATTGTTAGGGTGATAATGTGTAGGTGTAGAACTATTATTATATCCCCTAGAATTGAAATTTGATACATACTGAACCTGCTCGATGGTCTCCTCCTGAGGTCTAGATGCTAAAGCAGCAGCTGATTCAATTGACTGTACACTCCCTGTACCTGAAAATTTCATAAAGGCATTAGCAAGGGAGGTCATTTGGGCTTGGAGTGCACTTACTTTATCAACCTCAAATACTCCAGCAGCAATCTTTTTAGGTGTAGACCGCTCAGATGGCCACTGATAGCTGTTGGTGGCCATATCCTCTAAAAGTGTGCGAGCGTTTTCCACGGTCTTGGACAACAGAGTCCCACCTGCAGCTGCATCAACAATCGTTTTTGTACTAGGGGTTAAACCATTATAAAACAACTGTACCTGAAGCCAATCGGGGTAACCATGCTGAGGACACTTCCTCAATAGCTCTTTGAATCGCTCCCAGGCTTCAAACAGCGTCTCATCATACTGTTGCTGGAATGTCCCAATCTCGGTCCTCAGCTTGACCGTCTTTGCAGGAGGGAAAATTTCTTTAAAAAGGCCTGGACCAAAGCATCCCAAGTGGTGATGCTCCCAGGAGTAATAGACTGCAACCAATCTCGTGCTTTATCCTGCAAAGAAAAGGGAAATAAACGTAAACGAATAGCATCCTCAGACACTCCATTAATCTTTACCGTCCCACAAATATCCAAAAATGATTTAAGATGAGAATTTGGATCCTCAGTGGGCGATCCTCTGTATGCACAGTCTCGAGCCATCTGAATGAGACCGGTCTTCAGCTCAAAGTTGTTGCCATTAATCGGGGCATAGACAATCCCCGACTGTTGCCCCTGAAACACGGGCTGAAAGTAGTCTCTAATAGGTCTAGGCTCCTCAGGTTGATTTTGGTCAGCCATTTGAAAATTTTCTCTAGTTTCCCTTCGAAGCCTATGAATTGTTCTTTCTATCTCGGGATCAAATGGTGCTAAAATTAAATCCTTACTACTACGCATAAACAAACAAAACTACCCTAAAAAGGAAAGAAAACAATTATGGAAAGAAACAAAGGAAAGAAAACAACTAATCTAAATATGGAAAATATAATCTAGAAAACGAAACAAAATAGCCTAATATGGAATGAAAAAAATAAATATGGCAAAACACAAATAAGGAAACTAACAAATAAGGAAAACTAATCTAAAAAAGAATAACAAGAAACAAATATGGAAAAGATTATACAACTAAAAGAAAAACTAAACTATAAAAACAAATATGGAAAGAAAAACAAATAAGGAAAAAAAATGCAATCAACCTAAAAAAATAAAAAAACACCCTAAATTAAGATCAAACAATTTTTCCACAATATCAATCTAGCTAAATGTGCCAATCCCCGGCAACGGCGCCAAAAACTTGATGTGGACTTTTCCGAACCGCAAGCGCACGGGTCAAGTAATAATAAAGTGTTCGTAAATACGAGTGTCGTCCTCTGGATTGGATTTTTAAGCAAATCAAGTATTGTGAATAATCTCGCTCAATTTTATTTAGGGATTAAAAAGTGATGAATAGATGATAATAAAACCAAGTTAAAGCAAGTAAAAAGTGTGGAAATTCAATTGGGAAAACTACTTAGGGAATTGATTTCGCCGATTTAGTTTATGATTGATTTTAAGGAATAAGTTATTATGCACAATGAAATTATGAGCCAAAGACCCTTTAATCACAACTACCTCTCCCGAGTATAATTGATTCTCATGCAAATTAACCAACTTGATATCCCTATCTAAGTCTATTAACATGCAAGGCAATGAGATCTTTTAACCAATTCTAAAGTTAATCTAAAACCGTCACGAATTAGAAAATAAACTTTAGTCATGCAATCTTGAGTAAGTCTAAATCAAATCCCCTCTCCCGAGCTAGATTCGAAACTTAAATCATTCAACTAATGGCCAATTAATCGAAAGCATTAAATCAAGATTACAAACATAATAAACATTGCATAACTTAAACCATAAATCAATCCATAAACTTAATCAACTACATCAATCCCTAAGCTACAAGTTTAGCTACTCATGAATAGAATTACAAGCTTGACTAAACATGTAAAAGCCATAAAATCTAGCTAGAGAGAATTAAAAGGAAAGGAAACACTTAATGTCGTCGATCCCGACACGTCCCCGTCTCGATATCCACGCCACCAAGTGAGATTCCCGGTCCTCGTCCTTGCTTCAGCTTCCACAGTAGGTCTCTAGTCGAAATTAGGGTTCAATTCTCTCAATTTGGCCTCCCCCAATCCGTAGCAAGTAAGAAAGATTAAATAGGGAAATTCTGCCGATAGCGTCGAGACGCTGCCTCTTATACGCGCGTCCTGAATAAGGGAAAAACGGTAGCGTCGGGACGCTTCCTATCACAGAGTCTCGACGCTGTGAGCTTTACGCGCCTAACCTGATATGGAATGTGAGCGTCAAGACGCTCAAGAGTTAGCGTCTCGACGCTAGCCTGCTGTTGACCGAAATTTGACTTTTTTCCTCTTTTACTCTTTTCATTTCTTTGCATCTTTTCACGCCCCGAGCACCCGATTAACTCTAATATGGCATTATAGCTCTAATCAACCATTTCCTACAAAATAAACAATAAAGCACAATAAAATGGCCCAAACATCATAAAAGACTAGCTAAATTAAATAAGTAAAAGTAGCTAGCAATGCTCGCTATCAGTCAGGTGAGTCCTTTGGCCAAATTTTGGCATCAACAAAAGTAAATAATAACAGAGTATATGTAAAAAAGCTTTGATTGTAATTGAGTTTCCTTGCATGGAGGATGAGTGACACTGATATCAACAGTTTGAAAGTAATTGAGTTTGAAAGGAAATTATGAGAGAATCAAGTTACAAAATTTGGAAAGAGAATGTGAAGACATTAATATTAGATAATGATTATGGAGGGAGATATTTTAGGAAAAGTTTTTATTACCAAGATTATTTTAATTAACCATCTTTATTTTCTGAATTTAAATATAATATAATGGACACAAAGGTAAATTAACCTCTATTTTGGTTTGGCTTAGGACAAAGCCGATAATTGTTTTAAAATTGGACATTTATAAAATTTCAATTCCAATTTGAACTACAGAAATTATGGGAATTGGACCTTTCTAGCATCCATTTTTCACAAATGTCTAGTTATAAAAAAAAATTCGGCTTTGTCTTGGCTCAAGATTTCCTACTTAAATCTTTTCTATTTTACCCTTTAAAATTTTACATACTAAATTTTGGTTTGTATGTGATTCTTTCCATAATAAAATTTCAAATAATTAATTGGTCTATCACTCAACCCTAGACACATTTCACAAAAATCCGTTCAAAATTGGTTGCCGTCGTTCCCATAATTTCACCCAAAATAATTGTGCTTCTATTGCACTTTTTTTTCCAAGTGGTTTGGTTTTATTTGAGTAAGTTGGTTTTTTTTTTTATTTTGTAATTCCTAATTGTGTTTCTATTACCCACTTTTCTCTGTGTTTGTTTTTTTATTTTTTATTTTAATTTTGCAACAGACCACCCTACTTTATTGTGTGTATTTGTTTTTTGTTTATTTTGTTTTTTCCTGCACAATGACATAAAATGTTGGCACTTTTTTTTTTTGGTGTGCACATTAACTCTTATTCCAATGTGAATTTAATCACATAATTTCTACAAATGAAAAATATATACGTATAATGTATAAACAACTTATTATATAATCCCATATACATAATTTTTTATATTGGAAAGAATTTTATACCCATGACTCAATTAGTTCATGTATCCCATTTTCTAAATTTTATGGCCTATTGAAAAACATATAGGAATCTTTTTTTTTGTGTGTTTGTATGTTTTTTTTTTTTTTTGAAAAGATATATGACCGGGTATATATATATTTCCAAATGAGATGATGTTGTCAATGAACAAATATACTGAGTATATATTTTCAAACATCATCTTGTAATTAATTTATTTGTTTCATACTGTCATTTAGGATAAGATATATATTATATAATCATACATATCTAATAAACTATGTTATATTTCTATGATACTTCAAATTTTATCTTGGTTAATTAATACTTTGCAGCATATTGTACACATGAATATATAATCTGATATACATTATATATACGCCATTATTTATAGTATACACATTAAATATATAATCCGATATAAAACTCAGCACATTTCATGAAAAACCGATGCGAAGATTACAGAAGACAAATTTAGTTGTACAAACTATTGTCTAAAGGTGGTGTTAAAATTGTTTATATAAACTTACATTATATAAATTGTTATATACTTTATTTATATAATATAAACCTTTGAATCATTTAGTCATAAAAAAATGTTCAGTGATTAGAACTTATAAACATTTGAATTGTTGTATACATAAATTGAACATCTAAGAAAAATCAAATAAACGCCAAATATATACCACAATTATAAAATATAAACATTTTGAATTTTTTATACATACATTAAATACCCATTAAGTGAGCAAAAACCATTAAATATATACTACCATTATACATTATAAACCAGTACACTTGACTAAATGAATGGCAACAGAAAAATTGCATTCCCAAACACTTCCATTTAGATTGAAGATGAAAAAAATCATTCCAAATATAAACTGTAGTTTATTTAATGGAATATATTTAAAAAAAATTAATTGAAATAACACCATATTTGTGGAGGGGGATGAAACTTACGTGAGGAAAAAGAGGGAATGATGAAAAAAAGGAAAAAATAAATAAATTAGGGTTTAGGGTTCTCTCTAGAAGTTATGGAAACTATTTTGAAGAATATGGAAACTAAGTGTGATTTTGGGATATCTTGAAATCTTATGAAAAATATATTTAGTTCTATTTTATTCATTTTTTAAATTTAATGGGCAAATCTGTAAAATCATTCTTTTATTCGACTTAAATGGCTAGGCTTTGGGACAAAGCTAAAAATATTATTAAAACTTGACATTTATATTATTTGGTGTTCAAAATGGTCTATCTATATAGTTAACCTTTGAATTATCTATGTAGTTAACCCATAAAGATTTAGAGGTCGAAGGAGATCACAATTTAGAGTGCAAAAGGAGAGTGGGCATTTGGGCTTAGGTAAATGGACCTGTTTGAAAGCCCATAAATGGAGAAGAAACAGAGCCAAGTTAAAACACAGAGAAATGCGACGCGAAGCGACATGACGGCAAGACAAATCGAAAGGTACGATTCGTCGGATGGCATTTCCCTTTCAAGTTTGAAATGCATTGCTCTTTTTCTCCATTCACAACATTATTGCTTTCCTGATTTGGTTACCTTTTTTTTCTTTTTTGTTTCTTTTGTTTATGCAATGCTTTCTTTGTTCATTCACCCATCAGTTCCACTTTCCCTTCATGTATTGCCATTCTCATTATTTGTTATTCCCTTTCTTCATTTATTCATCAGTCACTTCCATATCCAATCCTCGTCTTTTTCTTCTTCTTTTTTGGTTTTTTTTTTTCTTTTTCCTTTTCATTCAGTCTTTCTTTCCTCTATTGCCTCTATACTTGAAACGGCGCAGTTTTGATTGGGCTTGCTTTTTGACAGATGGATGAGACAGTGGAGTTTCCAAAATCACATTTTGGTTTTGTTTTGTAACATTCAGATTACTATTAGGTTCAATTATATAAAATACTCTAAAACTTTAAAAATGCCCTTCAGAGTATGTCTGATAAAATGATAGCAAATTGTGTTGAGTTGTATGTGTAAAACTTTGAAAACATGTGTGGCACCATTTATAACATCATTCACAAAGTAAATAATATGAGCAATAAATATATATAAAAATTGATTTTGTGAATGATGTAATAAGTGATGGTAACGGTATTTTTTTGAGTTGAGATTAATGGTAACGATCATCTAAAACTTTTGTACATCTGAAGTTGAGTTGCAAATGACGTCAAGTACGTTTTCCACTTTCTATATCAATTATCATATCAATTTCCTTCCTTCATTCTAAGAAAATTTCTATAAAGATATTTTTATGGAACACTTTCAAAGTTCAAGAGTTGAAATGATACGTTTCAAAGTCCATATGCATAGAGTTTATCATGAGGTGATCTATTGAGCCTCATGGGTCTGGGCTAACCTAAACCTAATTTGACCCACGAATCTAAAAGAAGGAAAATGCCATCAACCAGTCCATTGAGGTCCCAAGATGGAACATTAGAACGCCACCTACCAAAAGGAACACGACTTATTGAGTTGAGGCAAGTATCCTCTCTTTCTCCTTAATTCAATCCATTTATCATATGACCCTAGCACACATGTCAAATAGGAAAATATAAAGACAACTCATCCCACCAGTAAGATACACAATCTTACCTAAGCTCTCAACTCAATATCCTTTCAACCTAAGTACTAACTTAAGCATCCGAATATGTTGGGCATAGCACCCGTTGCATGAGATCTCATCTTGTAGGATAGCTCAGTTTCTAAGGTTAACACGTACAACTGAGTTGACATGTACCTGCATAGTATGATTCTTGCATCGACAGAGTTCAACATTATATGTAGGTGGTAATTCGAACTTCTAACTCTTTACTCAATAAAATAACATCTCAATATATATATTTTTTTTAGTTAAACAATATTCAGAGGCGGAAGAATACGAATCTCACTAATATCAAAGCAATATTGAAGTTGGAGCTTAATTAAAACATAACTCCAAGTTGAGGGTAGTTTCTATAATTATTTAACATCTTTCTCCTCATCAAATATTAAATGAGCATCTTGGAGTTTAAAATTGAGTGCAAAAGCAGAGCAGAGCCCGGCGGAGACATTGTATAAAATGTATTGTAATTTGTAGTGTTGTGTTTTGGATGGCAGAAGCCCGGTGTTTAAATAATGCTACGTGTTGGCATAAAAGATGCCTTTTTTTTTTTCTTTTTTTTTTTTTTAATAAATATATGTTTAGAATAGAACGCAGGCCAAGGCCAAGAATCGGCTCTGTGTGTTTGTTTGACTTTGACTCAATCCCACCCTTCGAAGACTGTGAGATACAGCCGCTTCCCGCAATCTCCTTAGGTTTCATTCCCTTCCCCCAATAAAACATTAATTAATTTAATTAAAAACCCAATTCCTAAATTTCCACTTCTACTTCTACCATTTTTTTAATCACATTGAATACAATATTCAACACATTGGCCTACGAGTTACCAACATTTTTTTCTTTATATACTTCAAACATAATCATGTGATGGAAGTCTTGCTGGTCAAACAAGTCATGAACCCAAGATTGGTTTACAAAAGGGAAAAATAATTTAATATATCAAATAAATATTATAATATAATTAATTTAGTAATTATTTTATCATTTTTACTTTCATTACATCCCATTGCATCTTAAACTTGAATATTTATTGCAATTTTTATCTCTGTGAGAGATTTATGTTTGATATGCATGAAGAATTATTCGAGGTTAATTTAAGGACATTAGTCCTACTTAATTAGTTCAAAAAGAATGTATTTTTAAAGCTTTTACATTACTAATTGTTAAATCATGGAATGGATTAGAAAACAATTGAACATAAAATAAATATTGAAACACTCACCCATGTTTAGGATTTAATTCGATAAAATTGAGATTTTATGATCCACATATTCGAGATCAAATTGATTTTTTTTTCATATAATACATTTACTTTGAAGACTTCATCCTTAGCCTTTTTATGTATTATGTATTATACTAATTAGATTAAATATTAGGTTTATTCCCTAGACTTCTTGAGGATTGTACCCCTAAACTTTTAAAAAGTGCCTATTAAATCTCTAAATAATCTTCAATTTTATGTATAGTTAGTTAATAAATTTTCAATTTAGTATAGAATTAGATCTTGAATTGATCCATTAGATATAAACTTGAATTTTATGTGTAATGAAACTCTAAAAGTTTAATTTTGTATCTAATAGATTCATTGATTTTAAAATTTTGAAAAGTTAGGTTCCATCTAATAACCATTTTGTTTTGTTTTTTTTTTTAAATGAAGCTTTTAATTTTTTTATTTATTTATTTATTTATTTATTTATACCTTCTTTCCATGTTTTCAAAAACTAAGTCAAAATTTGAAAACTAAGAAAGTAGGTCTAGATTGGTAACTATTTTGTCATTGGTTTTGAAAAATTATTTTCTCTCCATTTTCTAGTTTTTAAAAAAATAAAAGCTACTTCTTTCTTTTTTAGAACAATGAAGAAATTAGATAACAAAACAAATAAACTTATATGTGAAGTAGTGTTTATAATACGCTGAATTTTCAAAAATTAAAAACTAAAAACCAAATGCCCCACTATAGTTTTTCAAAAATATGTTTTTGTTTTTAAAAATTTAATTTAGAATTTAAATGTTTCTTAATTTTGTAAGGAAATTGAGAGTGAAACATAACTTATAAAAATTAAATAATTATGACTAAATTTATAAATTTGATCAAATATGCACAAATCTCAAAATTGAATGAGTTTATAATTTAACCTATTCATTATTAGGCAATATAGAGAGAGAGAGATAGAGAGAGAGAGATAGAGAGATTTGGAGGTTGGTTGAAATTGCAGCTGAATGGATACTAATAAATGAAAAGCCGGAAGTTGGGGGCTAAAGGGCAACAAATCCACTGGTGTTACGGAGAAAGATTTGTTGAAATTTTTGAATTTTGAGAGAGCAAGCAACGTCGGCACCGATTCATTCGGCTCTTTATTATTTAACTTGGAGACTTGAGGTCCAGCATCAAAAATTATTTGATCAGAAACCTACATCGGAATAGTTGGGTGAGCAATTCAAATCTATTAACCAATTCAGTTACATTATTTACAAAAATTTATAAGTTTTTAATAATCCAACTCAAATTCAAAATATGTTTTGTTTTGTAATTTCTCTCTTATATATTCAAGAAAGCGTAAAACTGTTTAGGGAGATCGAACCTCTAACCATATGATCAAGATACAAGTTATATGTCAGTTGAGCCAAATTCTTGTTGGCCGTAAAACTGTCTATTACTACTAAAATATTGTGACGATTTCTTTCAATAATTTATGTCAAAAGAGTTTGGTCAATGATGATGTCACTAAACCCTCTCACATTTTTTATGGGCCTTTGAATGTGTCCATAGAGGCAGCCCATGGCATCTCATTTCTTCTCTCTCCACTTGAGCAACCTCCATATAATCCCATCATCCCCCTTCACAATTCTCTCACTCCCACATACTACAACAACAACACATCAACAACACACAACCATTTTTCTCTCTCTCTCTCTCATCCCACCAAAACCAAAAACCAAAACTCTCCTCCACTTTCACTTTCCAATTCCCATCCTCCTCCCCAAAAGGTCAACTAATTAATTACACTTTCCTCTTCTTTAATCCCCTTATCATCACCATCATCAATATGTTAATGGGTTCAATCAACTCAATTTGCAGGTGAAATCACACAAGATTGGTCGCATGCATGGACCAACCGAGCCGACCGCCATGGCCGGAGGAGAAGAAGAAGGAAGAAGGAAGAAGAAGAAGAAAATCCAGTGGTCTTCCCTTTTGGGAGATAGTCACTGATTGTTGTTAGCCTTGGTGCTATCCTAACTGAGCTTTTACCTATTTTTTTTTTTTTTTTTTTTTAATTTATTTTTAGTTTTTGAAATGGAGTCTTCTTGACCTTGTAAGACCTTTTCTTGACCTTGTAAGACCCAATACTATAGCCCTTCCCTCTCCCTTCCATTTGATTTCATGCTCTATTTTGGGACATACCCATCTAGAGTTTGAGCACAATCTATCCCTATTTCCACCCAACTCATCTTCTCCTTCCTTGTCTATCCCTCCTGAGCTGTCTATTTAATTAATTACCAACAAATTAAAAATAATTATCCCATCTCAATAATTAATTAATTAAACCCACCACACTACACCGGCCGGCTTCAAAGTGAGATGTATGGCAGGTGATTAAAAGTGAAGAAGACGAAGAAGATTTGTTCTTTGGCTGTGGGGACGTGGTCCAATCCAATGAAGAAGCTTAGTTTTAGTTTTAGTTTAGTTTTATATGTAAGAATTTGATTTTGTTTCATTTCATTTTGTAAAATAAATAATAAAAGAAGAGGTTAATTAATGTGAAGCGTGAGATTGAGATGAGTTTTTGGTTGGTTTTGTTTTACATGTTATTGTTGTTGTTGTTAATGTTGATTGTTGAAGAGAGAGAAATAGAGAATAATAAATATTCTCTGAGGATCACAGAATTCAGAGAGTGTGAGAAGGAGAAGTAATTAGAATAGTGGAGTCCCACTCGTGACTGCTCATTGCTCATCACTTTGTACGATACCATATAATCTTATATGCATCCACCCTCCACTGTATTATTGGACTCCCTCCCTTTTCCCATTTCCCCTTTTAATATAAAAAATACTTAGGTTTCAATTGTACTTCCATACTTTCAAAAGTTTTATTTTAGCCTTCATTTCAAAACAACTCTCGAAGACATTTTTTCGTTAAATTTACGGACGGAAAATGACGGATTTGCTCATATGTCTATTGTTGTTTATGTGAACGTATACGAGGAAAAAACAATAAAAATACATATGAACACATCATTTAATGAAACTTTTAAAAGTTAAAAGAGGTATAATTGAAACCAAGTCCATTGATAATTTAACCAAACAAAAGTAGACTCCATCTAAACTTTTTAGCCGTTAAAAATTGCACATCTAAAAGTTAATTAAAATTCCTAAGACTACGAGAAAAAATAGGCTTGTTTCCCTACTAAGTTTCATCCTTGTATTATATTTCAATTAAAAATAAAACCAGCTGTGTTTAACATAAAATAAAAAAAAATGTTTTTTTATTACTTAAATTATTATTCTAAAGAAAAGAGCTAGGGGAGTTTTTAGAGAGGCAGAGGAGACCCATTATCAGAACTAGCAGCAGCAGCAGAGCATTTTGTTTGTTTTTTTGCCTTTCTTTCTTTGCTTTCATTCTTAAAACCCCACACCTCTTCTCTGAACAGGATATTCATATTGTATTTTGTATTCAACTCTCAGCTGGGAAAGTGCCCATGTGGGACAAACTGTGACACCCCCTCCCTTTCTTTTTAGTCCCTTTTCATATATAGCTAATAGTCAAACCTCTAATTTGACTTCTTTTTATTCCATTTTGCAATACACATAAATTGAAATAAATTCAAGTTTGTTTTTTTTTTTTCTTTTTAATTCTTTTATAATCACATAACATAACCTAAATCTCATCATATATCTGTTGCTATTTTTCCCAGCCTTACAGTAAAATTAATTAAAAAAAAAAAAATACATAACTTTTTGGTGGCAGCTGAGCATATTTAAAGTCAATGTCAATAATTATTGGGTCATGTGAGTCACTGCCTGAAAATGTTAGTTAGCAGTCAAAAGTTTTTTTAAAAAAATTGATTTATTTTTCTCCTGTTAAAGTGAAAGATAAGATAATTGGAGGAGATGGGATATATTTGTTTTGGTTGTCCTAAGAAAGAAAAATAGTAGAAAAATGGGAAGAGGTTATTTATTTTGAAATGTTGATGTAATGCAATCAAATGAAGAAAACGTTTGACCAATTAATAATATATTATTATTAGGGAATTGATTTTGACATCCCACTTGCCTGAGTTTTTTAGGGTTTTGAAATTGAATAAAATACAAAATGCAACTCACAATGATTCACGGGGATTGGTATTGTGTTGTGAAAGAGATTTGGTCTTTGGTAGCATCACATGAACGAATTATTATTATTGTTATTGTTATTATGGAGCGACCCCAACAGCCTTGGTCTAAATTCCACATCCAGGACGGTGGAGATGGTGACCCTTTTTCTTTTTCTCTTGTTTCTAGTTTCTTCTCCCTCAAAAATATCGTTTTCAATTTATGGTTTTACTCTTTCGTAAAGATTCTCACTATTTACATCATTATTGATTCTCGATTTTTCTAAACCAATGAATTGTCTTTTAAACCCTAAAACTTGGTCAAATTACCGATGGGTCCCTAAGCCAATTACAACAATGGACCTCCAACAGTGACATCGTGCCAATATTGTGAGGATATATGACTTAATCAGTTGAGGTAACTCAAATTAGCTTTAAGCCTTAATAAGTTATACGTTTGGTTTGTTCTTATTGAATAGGTGAACGAAGGTTATTTAAGGACGATTGGTGAAGTTCATCGATATTAAATAACGAAGATTGAATTAAAACTTTTGAAACCCAAATGATAAAATCAAATTAAGGAGTGGAAAATTAAATACAACAACGTCGATCATTGAGTAATCCTTTCGGCGGTGTTTGGGACAATAAGTTGTGAAGTTGAAGTTGGATGAAGTTAGTAACTCCATCACACTCCTTCTTTGGCCCAAGGATATAGAACATTCAATTGTGGGACCCACAGATTTATCAACCAATCACAACACTCTATTCTGGCCCCACAAACTTTTTAACCCCTATTCCAATACTTTGTTATGGGTCTCACAGACTTATTAACTCCTACTCCAACCTCCAAAACAAAACAACTCCAGATTTAATAATTCAATTATTTGTCCCAAACATCCCTTATTTTTTAAATTTATGTGTTCAGATCACTGACGCGTGGTAAAATTGAGAGTGGGTAAATAATAAAAGAAGGGGATGAAGGGTGGGTTGAGAAGGGTAAAAAGAGGGGTGAGGGGGGAAGGTAAAGCTGCAAAAGAGAGAGAGAGAGGACAGAGTGAGTTGTGGGAGATAATGATTATGTTGGGACAAGTGGGGTTGGGAAAAGCTAAATTCCTTTTAAAAATTTGTCTGCGAGCGGAGCGAACAAGTAAGTGTGAGAGTGAGAGTGAAACCCCAATCTCTCCTCTGTTTGTCTTGCGCGCAATGGGAATGGGAATGGCAGTGCACCGCAGCCCAACGTGACAACAATAAAGTTACACACTTTCAATTTCAATTCAGCTACTCTCATCATTTCATTCTCAATCATCCATTTCCACTCCTTTTTTGCTTTTTTTTTTTTTTTTAGGTTTGTATCCGTTTGGTTGGTGATCTGAAAACAAGAATTTGAACAAGGGATTCAATGAAAACAGAGTTGTATTTCATGTTTTCAGATATGTGTTTGGTAGTAGATTCAGAAATTGGATCTGAATTTAAATAATGGTTCAGAATGTGTTTGACAATATATTTATAAACGATAAATTATTTGTAGTTATCAACTAAATACTAAGTTGAATATAAAATATTATTAATTAATTTATAAAAATGTTATGTATTATAAATTTATTATTATTATTATTTTACAATATCATATAATTTATAATACATTATATTATACAAATTCTAATTTTACAAAAATAAATTGAGTTTATAATATGAAATACTATATTTATTAAAGTTTTTTTATCTTTTTTAAATTAATTATGCATTTAAAATTTTGAAATTCAAAATCTGGATACAACGAAAACATAAAAAAGTTGTTTTCAGAATTTTCACTATTTGGATCACAGAATCCGAAAACAGTTTTCAGAAACACGTCTACCAAACGCATATTCACTGAATTCAGTGAATCTGAAAACATAAAACAGGATCCGGATTGCCTACCAAACATGCCCTAAATTTCTTACCCACACAAATAATTTACAAATACCACTTTTTCTTAAAAATCAATTTATATAAACTAATAACTGCCTCCATTAAAATTCTAAACTTTTCACAAGTGAATCGGTTTAAGCAAATGGTTAAAATTTCATTTTAAAATCATTAGTGTCTAAATTTCAGCCTCTTTAAATGCAAATATTAATATAAATGGATGGTATCTGAATTTTCATTAATATGAGTGATTTTTTATCTTCTTGTTTTTCTTTATTTTTATCTATTTTTTTAGAAAGAATTACACGATAATTTGTCTTCTTTAGTTTAGTTTGGTAGGATTTTTCGAGAGTAATTATTTTATTTATGTGATTTTGAGTTGATTTTAAATTGAATCTAGTGAAAATAGTTATAAATCACCAACGAAGGGTCTTAGATAAATACACTTGAAATATAGGGTAAATTTATACAATTATTATTTTGGAGTTTTAATGGATACAGTTCCCAAAATTTATGGGTGTAAATTGATTCTTTACCCTTTTTTTATTATTTTCTGTCTATCTATCTAAACCATTATTTTCTTTTGCCCATTTCCAAGGATTTCCCTATTAATAAAGTATTTCACTAACATATCTATATATGGACTTGTATAATATTACAAACTATCTTGTCACATGACAAATATGTTATTATTTAGACTATATCTAGTATTATTGAAAAAAATCCTTTTATTTTTCTTTATCTCTACATTTTTTTCTTTATTCCAATTACAATGTTGGTTAAATTATAAAAAAATACTTTGAACTATGTGGTTGGTTTCAACTATACCTCTAAACTTTCAAAAAATTCATTTTAACCCTTTGATGGGACCTTATTGTCTATGTTTATTTGTCCTTAATCTTGTTAGTTTTATGACAATTATCTCGTTTAAAGTTATGTTTTGTAGCGGTTTGGTATCAAGCGTTTCAACGGAGCCCATTTTCAATTTCGATGTTAATTCGAGGATTTTAGCACGGTTTTGATCCATCTTGAAGCCCATGGGATGTCGAGACGGTGAAAAGACCTAAGTGGAGCATTCGGGACTGGGAAACGACACCAAACGGATCAAGTTTTGAAGCAGCCAAACCAGGGAGACCCGAGAGAGGCGTCGAGACACCATCCTCAGGCGTCGAGACGCTTCGGAAACGGAAGGAGGCTGGAACCACCGTCTGCGTCTCGATGTCGGCCACAACGTCTCAACGCCGTTTCATTTATTTAAATGACAGCAGCTGCGGTTTTAGGGCAACTTCAAGGGGAGATCCGATTGAGGTTTTTTGCAACTTCCTTTTCTCGGTTCTAGCTCCGATTTCTTCACTTTTATTCTATATTTTATAGTTCCTAGGTAGATTAGGTTGGTTTCATGAGCCTTGGGCTTAGATTAGTGATAAAAGGAACTACCTCAATTATGTTTGAGAACTCCCCTTATTTCCAGGTGAACCCCCACAACAATAATAAGAATAACCCCAATAACAGGATGATAAAACAACCCCAAGAAAGTTAAACAGATTTACTTGGAAGGATGATCAAAGATCAAGAAGAAAGGAGAACTCGTTCCTAACTTCAAGATTTCGAACTCTTCACAATCTAATTGATCAAACTAGATTGAAAGTCTTACGCATGCATTCTAAACACAAGAACACAAACAAAGCTTAAAAGCTTGAGAGAGACTAAACTCAATATGAAATTTCATTCAAATTCAACTTCAACTTGTGTTCAAATGACAAATTACATCCATATTTATACTAATTGAAAAGACACCATGAAAGGACACAACCTTTCACCTATGTAGCCTAGATTCAACCCCCAACCTTTGGAATCCATACATGAACCATCATAATTACAAATACATGAATTAAATAGGTACATAATGCATTAAATATGATGGATGAATCTGGATTTTTAGATTCATTATGCCTTTTGGTTGAATAGGTGTCTTTTCAAGCTTTGAAAGGATGCAACTTTTCACCATAGTAATTGATTGAGCTCGTTGGTCACTTATTTCCTTATCAATTAGACTTGTCTATGGCTGTCTTAGCACCATTCGTTGTAGTTGGGACCTCGGGATTGTAAGTACATTTGTATCTTTATGAGATTTATGAGCTTACTGAACTTATTCATTGTTTATCTTGAGATTGCTGAACTTTATGCATGATTTACTTGTTGTTTGTGGCTTTAAATTCCCCTTTTTATAATTAGCATGCGCAGTAGGTAAGATTGACGTCCTAACTCGCAGCTCGTATGTTAATAACTTGCTAAAGAACTAATTGGCAAGCAGCTAATGGATGGTTAGTTCAATAGTTAGCTAGATTGATTCGTGAGCACGGGTCCCAAGAGCAAACTCTGACTTCGTTGCTGACACGATAAATCTAGGGTCTAAGTCGATACTTGTGATTAATTAGATTTCTTTCTGTTGGGTTTTATGCCCTAAAACTCGTAGATAGTAAATGTAACATTTGACCGAACATTAATAAAATGATGTATTATTCATTTATCTTGTTTGTATTGAGTAATCTTGTCTTATTAACCCTAATTCAATAGACTAAACATCCTAGGTTGTTAGTACGAGGCTTGAACTAGTATGTGGGGACATACGGGGATCACTGTTCAAGATAAAGCCTAAAGGGTCTATAGTATAGGGATAAGGCTGGGTACCTTATCCTGGTGACACTATGGATATGGTCCGCTTTGTATTATGATACAAATGCAGTGATCCTACGCGTTCATGTAGTGGACATGCGAGTGGGGGTATCTTGTGCAATGAGTTTGCATAAGACCGGACCGCGAAAAAGTTAACCACTAGTTGTAACACCGTTAGCTAGCTAGGTTTCTATTTCACTAGGATGACCCATGCAACTTGGTCTCAATCCTGAGTGGGTTATGGACTCCTGTTCACGAGGGATTGTCCTTTGATTTGTATGGGTGAGAGTGGCCTGCACGCCGACTCAATAAGCCTACCATTTTGGGGACAAGACCGAGTGGGGAGTTGGGAACATAATCACACAAGATGGAATTCACTCATTCTCGTCTCTAGGGTAAGTAGAGGTGTGTTCCCCCTTAAGTGGTGTCTCCAGTGAAGGGATAAAAGCCCTGTGCAGCGGAAACGATTAGAACCTTAACTCAGTTTTTAATTCGGAATAAAATACCAATACGTTGGAATAAAAAACACATCAGTAAAATCAAAATAAAACCACTGAATTTTACGAATAAAGCATGCATAATTAACAATTAAATACCCTAGATCTAATCTAGAATGGATCATAATGATCCTAGATCAAGAACCACTTACTTTAGAAGAAGTTCTTGAACGTATTGCCAAAAATCCCTTGAATGCACGCAAAAACTAGTAGCAAAAAGATCTTGATCTTGCTGGAAATTCGTCACGAACACCACCACCAAGGTTGCACCGGTATTCTCTTGAAGGATGTGCGTTAGGGACTTGTGGGAGCGTGATTTCTAAGGGTTAGGAAGGCTTTTCTTCTCTTTATTCTTGAGAGAATAATCATAGAGAGTTCTGGAGAGTGAGAGAGAGAGAATGCGTGAATGAGACTGATTGAAACGTTATGAATGAATGACGAGGGGGTTATCTAACGAATGGAGAAACTCCTTCCCTAAAAACCCTCTGGATCGTGCTAGGTTAGTGGGGTTGATATTTTCTTATCAGTTATAGTGATAAGATAATTAATTATTAATAATAAAATTAATAATTAATTAATCAAATTAACAATTAATTTAATTAATACTTATATAAATCACATTTATACAAATATTACCGCTTAACCCATAGTTTTAATACAATTCAATTAAATCAAATTCAATTAAATTAATTAAAACTAATTATTAATTAATATAACAATTAATTAATATTATAATTAAATATCTCATATTTAATTATATCTCTCTCATATAAACTATAGTATTAATGTACATCTAATGAATCTAAAAAAAAAAATGTACATCTAATGTGCATTAATTATAACCTATAGTTTTATAATATGAATCAAATTCATATTTTATTTTAATATCCGAACCCCTTCGAATATTCAATTCTTCCTTAGAAATTTACCTCAACGCCCTTATAGAGCTACCAGTGGGACTTAATGGACCTACAGATCAAAAACTCCAACGATGTGAGATTAAATTGGCTAAACTCATTAACCAAATTAATCTGGTTCACTCCACTATAGAACCACAATTGCACTATTCTCACTGCAGATATATTTCTATGTCCACGGATATCGACCATCAACAACAAGTTAGCCCTTCACGTGTGTTCGTGCCCCAACTAGGTCAAATTACCGTTTTACCCTTGGGTTACCTCTTCATCCTTAAGTACCAGTGCTCATCTAATGAACAACCTATTTGAGGTTCAACCAACAAACAGAAGTCCCTCTCGTGCCATAGAGAGGGTAGGGCCCATTGTTCAAGACCTGGAGACACTACTTAAGGGAACACAACTCTACTTACCCTAAAGACGGGAAAGAGTGAATTCCATCTTGTAAGACTATGTTCCCAGCTCTCCACTCGGTCTTGTCCCCAAAATGGTAGGCTTATTGAGTCGGCGTGCAGACCACTCTCACCTGTACAAATCAAAGGACAATCTCTCATGGACAGGAGTCCATAATCCACTCAGGATTAAGGCCAAGTTGCCTAGGTCATCCTTACGAAATAGAAACCAAGCTAACTAACGGTGTTATAGTTAGTGGTTAACTATTTTGCGGTCCGGTCTTTGTGCAAACTCATTGCACAGGATACCCCCACTCGCATGTCAACTACATGAACGCGTTGGATCATTACGTTTGTATCAATATACAAAGCGGGTTGTATCTATAGTGTCACCAGGATAAGGTACCCAACCTTATCCCTATACTACAGACCCTTGAGGCTAAAACTTGAACATCGATCCCCATATGTCCCTACATACTAGTTCAAGCCTCATTCTATTAGCCTTAGATGTTTAGTTTATTGGATTAGGGTTAATAAGACAAGATGTAATACAAACATGAATAATACATCACTTTTATTAATGTTCGATTAAAAGTACATTTACTATCTACGAGTTTTAGGGCATAAAATCCAACATTCGAGTCTTGAACAATGGGCCCTGCCCTCTCCATAGCACGAGAGGGACTTTTGTTTGTTGGTTGGACCTCAAACAGGTTGTTCATTAGAGGAGCATTGAGACTTAAGGATGAAGAGGTAACTGTTGGGATTGGTGCCCTAAAACTCGTAGACAATAAATGTTAAACGAATTATATAATTATTCGATAAAGGCGTTATCGAGATTGATTCAGTAAAAGTCAATACTGAATAAAGTAAATTGCACATATAATAACCCAAATCCAATAAACTAAGATCCATGGGTATAGGATGAACACTTGAGCTTTATGTAGAGACATAAAAGTGGATCAAGCTTGAGTAATAGCCAAAACGATCTATAGTATAGGGATAGGGTTGGGTACCTTATTCTGGAGACACTATGAGACGCGACCCACTTTATAGATGGTATAGACGATGTGATCCTAAATCGTCCATGTAGAGACATGCAAGTGGGGGCGTCCTATGCAATGAGTTTGCATAAGACCATGACCGAGAAATAAGTCGCTCTCGCTTTATAACACTGTTTACTGACGAGACTGACTATTTCATATGATGACCTAGGTAACTCGATCTTAATCCTAAGCTAACTATGAACTCCTGTTTATTCGGGCTTATCCTTAGATCTGCATAGGTGAGAGTGGCTCAGTATCGCTGACTCAATAAACCTACCATTTCAGGGATAGGAACGGGTAGATAGCTGAGGACATAGTCATGCAAGAAGGAATTCACTCCTACTCGAATTAGGGATTGTAGAGAGGTTGTTCCCTTAAGTGCTGACTCCGAGGCTTGAACAAAGGGATCCTGTCCCTCTCATTGGCCCGAGAGGGACTCGGTTTATTGGTTGGACCATAAACAAATTGTTCATTAGAGGATCAGTGGGACTTAAGGAACTAGAAGTACTATAGGGGTGAAACGACTTTTTGACCTAGTTATAGCTACGAACAACCTGTGAAGGATCGACTTGCTAATCATGGTTAAATCAAGTGGACGAAAATATATCTATAGTGAGGGGAGTGCAACTATCGGGCTATAGTGGAGTGTCCCGGTAGTTAACGAATGTTGGTTAAGCTTGGTTAATGAGATTAGTCGGTTAGCCTCGAATCGTTGAAGCCCATGATCTATAGGTCCATTAGGTCCCCCTACTAGCACATATCGGAACAAAGCCTAGAACAAAAGATAGGATTCTTTGAATCGTTCAAAAACGGGAAATAGGGTATTATCGTAAAATGTGTTTGACACAATGATTTAATTATGAATTAAATTAGAAATTGAGAGATAAGATATTTAAAAGTGTTTTAAATACCATATATATGTATTAGGAATCATATATAATTCATGGCACTAGGTGACAATGATTAATTGGATTAATCATGTCAAATTACTTGGAAATGTCCCAATTAATTGCCTAGAAATCAATTTCAATTTTGAATTGAAATAGGAATGAATTGCAAGCTGAAAATTCAGAATTTAGATTCAATTTAGGGGATTTAGTGGCATTCCCACTCTTGCATGTTGATACATAGTGGAAAACAACACAACCATGCACTAGTTGCATGTGTTGTGAATTAAACACCTAGAATCCACTTTGAGTTGCATTTTCACCATGTGTCTAGTATCATGAAGCTTGTCTTCGCATGGAAGAGGTCTATATAAGGAGTATGAATCAGATTCTACTCCAAGAGAGCCATTTTCCATATTGTTATGCTGCTGGATTTTGGTCTCAAACACACTCATCTCCATATATCTCTCTATTGCTTGAACCTTCAAGCATTCCCTTCCCATTCCCTATCTCTATAGACTCCCACAAGTCATTCTTGGCCTGAAGAATAGTAGGGAAGACACTAGAGGTGGTCCACACACCATTCGTGATCAAAGGAACCAAAGGGAGTTGTTGAATCGGTCTCCAAAAAGGTTGGTACAAATTCTGCTCTTTGCTTACGGTATTTGGACAACATGTTTTCTTTTTCTAAAATTGATGTAGTTAAGTGCCTCCGATCCTAAAATTGCTTCCGCATGTGTTATATGAACACCTTCAGTAACCTAGGGGTAAAACAATAATTTGACCTAGATGGGGTACGAACACACGTGAAGGACTGACTTGCTGTTATTGGTCGATATCCGTGGACACAGAAATATATCTACAGTGAGAAGAGTGCAGCTGTGGTTCTATAGTGGAGTGAACCACAATTAATGAACATGGATTAACTTGGTTAATGAGTTTAGCCAATTAATCTCATATCGTTGGAGCTTCTGATCTGTAGGTTCATTAGGTCCCACCGGTAGCTCACATAGGGCATTGAGGTAAATTTCTAAGGGAGAATTGAATATTCGAAGGTGTTCGAATATTAAATTTAAAATATGAATTTGATTCATATTAAAACTATAGGTTAAAATTAATGTGCATTAGATGCACATTAATACTATAGGTTATTTGAGAGAGATATTTATTAATTATAGGTTTAATTAATTGTTGAATTAATTAATCATTTTTTAAATATAATTTAATTAAATTTGATTTAATTAAATTGTTTTAAAAACTATAGGTTAAGTGAGATATTTATATAAATAATATTAAATTAAATGTTAATTTAATTATTTAATTAATAATTAATTAATTATTTTTTTTATTATTATTAATTAAATACACCATCAGTTAAGTTAATTGAAAGGCTTAGGGTCCGTTTGGAATACATTTTAATTTAAATGTTTTTCAAGAATGTATTTCTTAAAAAACATTTTGTATAAAAATTGTTTAGAATTTAAACACACATATGTTTGGTTGCATTTCCTCATAGGTGTTTTTATACATAAGTCATTGAATACTTAAAGACTCTTTTAAAAAAAGTTGGTTTCAAGTATTTCTCTCAAAATGGTTTATTTTTCAATCTCATTTTCTAATAAGTCATTTTTAGTGGTTGCCAAACACTAGAAATTTTTTCAAAATGGTTTTTGCTCAAAATTAAACACTTGAAAAGTTAAACCAAACACACCCTTAGTCTTCCCACTAACCTAGTAGTCACGATTTGCAGGGAGGTTTTTTAGGAGGTTTTTGAATCATCTGTTACTCTATCCTTCATTCTATCGATCCTCTCTCTGTAACTCACAATCTCTCTCATTCTCTCTCATGGTTCCCATAGCGAAAACACAGAGAAAATTCTCCAATTCGCTTAGTGATTTTCTTGCTCCCACAAGCAATCAACGCAAGATCCTTGTGAGAATATCAGTGTAATCTATTGGTGTTGTTCGTGGTTAAAATTCCAGCAAGAAAGAAGTTCTTAGGCTACTGTAATTTCAATCTCATAAGCAAGGAATAAGCGAAACGATCAAGGCTTCCTTAGAAAAGTAAGTTTTCTACGATCTCTGATCAATAGGATCAATTTTAGATTAGATCTAGGTTGTTTCCTATAATATATAACATGTTTTATAGCTTTTCATAGTGTACTAAATTAGTTTTTGCTGCTGTGTGGTTTTTGCCAACGTATCGTTATTCCGATCGTTGTTTAAATTGAGTTGATCCTCTGATGGTTTCCGCTGCGCAAGAGCTTTTTATCCATTTTCACTTTCTAGTTGATTGTGAGTGTTCTAGTCTAGAGCAACAATTAATTGATTTATTGACTATGACCACGTTAATTTATTGATCAATTGCATGTTAGTTCAACGGGTCCGTTGGGTTAGCGCTCTAGGGGTATCTAGTTCTTAATGCAGTTGTTTGATTAATTGACTTTGACGGGTTCGTGGGGTTAATTAATCAGTAACTAGTAATTGAGTCGATGGACGTTGGGATCGAGTCAATTGATTTAGAGTACCTATAGACAACATGCATATAAATCATCATTTGCTAATCAATGAGTAAAAAGTAAATGTATTAATCCCGAGTGTCTTCAGCTACAACGAGCGACAATGTGAGATTGACCAACCTCCTCATTTACTTTCCCATCATTTAATTTTTCTGTCAGTTTACTTTCTTATGATCTGACTTCCTGTCAGTTTACTTTCTTATATTCGAGCTTCGCCCACAATTTTCACCATCTGTCTCAAACCCCCTTTTCTCTGCCACCAAACACAAAAGAGGTTAGAAGTAAACCAGTTGTTCCCTGTCATCAACCCAAGCCACTAATACTGCAGAGTAGCTTAGTGTTCGTGGATTATAAATTCTTTTTGACGACTTCGGAGAATTCGACACCCTCCTGAAGTTCCGGTCACCCTTGGAGTTTGAAGTTTGTTTTAAAATTAAACTACCCTTGAAAGTTTTTTCTAGTTAAATTCATATACGGAAAACGACGTGTTTACATATGTATTATTGTTTATGTGAATATATTTGAACATATACGTGGAAAAAACAATAAAAGTGTATGCAATAAATATGTCATTGTCTGTCTATGAATTTAACGAAGAAAATCCTTGAATGGTCATTTTGAAACAAACTTCAAACTTAAAGTGTTTGTGTTAAAATGAAACTCTTAAAAGTTCAAGGGTATAATTGAAACTAACCCCATAATTCAAGGGTATTTTTGATAATTTAACCTAAAATGGTCTTATCCATCATTCATCTAATAGAAACCCATTTTCTTAACTTTTTTTTCCACACCCCACCACACATTGACCCACTCGCTAAATTAACATGTCAATGATTCTTTCCATTCCATCTCTTTCTTTTCTTTGTATGATTTAAATTTAAACCAACTCAATTGATTAAATCATATATCTTTTTAAAAAAAATAAAAAATTCAAACTTTCGTTGTTGAACTAAAAAAAGCTTAGACTTATTAATATATTAAAAGTTATAAATTCAAATTTAAATGTATATGTGACAAAATATTAATTTTAATTCAAGAATCACAACAAAAACTTAAAAAAAAAAAAAAAAAAAAATCACAACCAAAGAAATGCTTTTTTTTTTCCCTCACAAGTAACATATTTTTGACGTCAAAAATTATAAGAGAAGTCAAATAAAATAAGATACAATGAGGAAAAAGAGGAGGATTCTGTGTAGCTTGGCTTAAATGGGTTATACTAAAGTTGTGGGTGAAGAGGTCACGTTGCACGATGAGCTCTGCAAATTCAACTCTAAATATCGTTGAAAAGAGAGCCCACCATCGATCAACCAAACGCCCTGCTCTATTAAATGGACGTGCATCTGGGCCCATTCTAGGCCCACTTATGGACCACTTTTCTTTAGAAGTTATTATATGCGGATGAAAATTAAGCTTGTTTTCTTCTAATTTCCGACCATAATTTTATCTTTGTCAATGACACATTTGAATTCCTAGCCAAATTTAAAAAATAAAAACAAGTTTTTGAAAACAACATTTTTTAGTTTTCAAATTTTGACTTGGTTTAAAACGTGGAATGAAGGTATTAGAAAAACAAATAAACTTATAGGTAAAAGTAGTGTTTATAAGCTTAATTTTAAGAAACCAAAAAACAAAAAATCAAATAGTTATCAAACGAGAGTTTAGTTTTTAGTTTTTGGGTTTTTGAAAATTAAGCTTATAAACACTACTTTTACCTCTTTTCTTTGTTTTTCTATCTACCTTCTTTTCTTGTTTTAAAAAATCAAGCCAAAATTTTAAAACTAAAAAAAGTAGGCCCCCTTTGATAATCATTTGGGTTTTGGTTTTTGGTTTTTGAAAATTATATATGCTTGTTTTTTCCTAAACTCCCGACCATGACTTTCATCCTTGTTAAGGATCCATTTGAATTCTTAGTCAAATTCTAAAAACAAAAACAAGTTTTTGAAAACTACTTTTTTCGTTTTTCAAAATTAGACTTGGTTTTTGAAAACAAGGAAAAAGATTGATACTAAAACAAAGAAACTTATAGGTGGAAGTAGGTGTGCATAGGCTTAATTTTCAAAAACCAAAAGCCAAAAGCCAAATGGTTTTCAAGCGGGGCCGTAGTTTTCAAAAACTTGTTTTTGTTTTTGAAATTGAGCTAGAAATTCAAATGTGTGCTTATCTGTAATGAAATTGGGAAAAACAAGCATAGTTTTTTTTAAAAAAAAAAAAACACACAAAACCAAATAGTTATTAAACGGGGCCTTAGTTTTTGGTTTTTAAAAAGGGAAATCCTCAGAAATTGCCAGAAATTACAACATAGTTTAGAAAAATGGCAAAATCGTATTTTTTAATGAAAAATGGCCAAACTGGTTTTTCCAACCTATTTTCGTGCGATACAAAGTACAATTTTTACCCTTCAGCCATGTCCCACGTCTCTCCTATATTTGTGCAGCCGTATCAAATCATTTTTTTTAAATAAATATGTAACCTATCATTCCATGAATCAAGGAACTAATAGTTACATGATCAACTCTCCCTCTCTTCCATCTGCAATCTGTTTTCCATAAGATTTTCACTGCGTAAGTTCTCCCTCTTCATCGTTTCTTCGGAAAATATTCGTTTGTTGGTTTTCCAAATTATTTTTACAGCATCAATTCTCTCTATTCACCATCTATCCGAACAAGGTTGATTGAACACCATTGGAGCGACCATAGGTATGTTTAGAATGAGTGTATTTGCTTTTTAAAAATCACATTGATTTTTGTTTCGTTAATGTAATTTTTTATCTTTCTTTTGAAAACTAGATGTCTTCTATTCTCCTTTCTTTATGGTATGATAAGGTGTGGGATAGTTGCCATCAATACACTAGATTCAATGTGTCAACAGTGTGCATGGATTCAGATTGTTCATTCGAACAACTCCTCAATTGTATAAACAGTAAGCTTTCATCTCAGAATAATGGAAAAATTAACTGTCTCTCTTTGTACATCAATATTTCTGGTAAACCCTCAGTGCTTAGGCTTTGTGAGAATAGAGATGTTGCATGGTTTTTATTTTCCGTATCCAACAACACCACCAATGAATTTAGTATCGTAGTGGATTTTGTCCATTATGAATCTGGAAATACAACGTGTATGCAACAAAATCCTTATTATACTTTAATCTGGAAATACAGCTCGTATCCAACAAAATCCTTGTCTTCTTTGAAATTAGGGTATCGATTTGTTCATTATTTTCATATTATACTTTAACTCTGATTTGATGTTTTAGGTGTTCATCTTAAATTTTAGGGGTTTCTACAAGAATGGGCTGAAATCAGCCCATATATTTCACTTTTGTCCAAATGCCTTAAAATTTTCAATTCAGTCCAGCCCGTTTTAATTAATTGTAGCTCATTTACCATTTTGACCCTTTGATATTCAAAATAAAAAAAACAATTAAAAAAAAAAAGAGAAATGCTCGTTCAGATTCAATCGATTTGGAAAAAACCCTAAAACTGCGCACTTCCCTTCTTAACCGCAAACACAATCTTCATCTTTTTTCATGATTTTCTTCTTACCTTCTTTCAGTTGTCTTTCTTCTCCATAGCAGGTCGGTAAGGTTTCTTCACCTTCTCCATTCTTGATTTTTTTAGGGCATAGAAAAAATACCCGATTTTTGTTTCTTCATCTTTCCCATCTGTTTTTTTTTTTTCGTCTGCGTCCTCTCTCGTTCTCCATCTATGTTTTGGTTTCATCTTGAGTCGTTCATCTGGGTTTCTTTATGTCTGTTTTTTTTTTTTTTTTAATTTTGCGTCTGCTGTTGGTTCATCTTCCCCATGTTTTTTGCTTCTGCGAAGTCAAAATAGAAATACCATTTTTTTTTCTTTTTTGCCTTCTGCATCTGAAGACGTTTGTTTCTATTTTTATTTATTATTTTTGTTTGTTTCTATTTGGTTTCGTCTACGTCTAGTTTTTTCGTTTCTGTGTTTTGGTCTATCCCCATAACAATAAGCATAAGAACCTGTGCGTTTTTTTTTTCCTTTATGTGTTTTGGTTTCTATTTGGTTAATTAAGTTTGTGAAGCTGGAAAAATACCCACTTTTTGTTGCAGCGACTGATTTTCTTATGTACATCTTTACTTATGCTTCTTCTTCGTTTCTTAGGTAAATACCCGTTAAATATATGGTATGAGTTTTTAAATACCCATTAAATACCCATTTCTCTAAACTTTTCATACCAGGTATGAATTCTTCATACCAGGTATGAATTCAGGTATGTAAAAACATATTGTACGGTTGTTATTGTTCATACCAGGTATGAATTCAGGTATGTAAAGGGTATTAAACACATACATTATAAATTTGTAAATATATATACCACATACAAACAGGTATGAAATTAGCCAAATCATAATTTTAACGAATTCCTGATAATTCTGTAATGATATATACCATTTACAAACAGGTATGAAATTCGTTAATTTCATACTCCTCCTTATAGAATATTGAGGTCCTATGCATGGAAAATAAGAAAATGAACAAATACACAACAGAAATACATACCTATGTACATAACTTAAAATGTAACTTTTGAAAATCCTGAAGGAATGAGGTGCAAAAATTGGTGACGGGGAGGGACGAAAATTGAGAACAATGGCAACTGAAAAAGCAACCTGTGCACATGAGCACAATAAAAAAATTGGTGACAGGGAGGGACGAAAATTGAGAACAATGGCAACTGAAAAAGCAACCTGTGCACATGAGCACAATAAAAAAAATTGGACGGAAAATTGAAAAGAAAATTAAAATTTGAAATAAATCAAGAAGGGATGAAAAAAATCTTGTGCCGAGGAAAATGATTTAGGAAGATAAAATCTATAATAATAATAATTTAGAAAGAAAAAATCTACGATAATAATTTGCAAAATTTCATTTTTTACTATGGATAAAATATGCATAAAAGTTGCCCTAATTATATGGAAATATTTGTCTATTTTAGGAAAAAATGGCATCAGAATTATATTCCCCAAAATTCTTTAATTGAAATTTTGATATTTATATTCTAATATATTATTAAGTTAAATTTATTTCATTCATTAAGTGGAAGGGCATTTTGGTAAGAAAAATAACTCAATTAATGTGAAAAAACCTACCAATAATATTTTGATTATTAAAGACATTTGTGAAATTTGGGAATCAATTTGACCCATCCGCTATAATTTCTGTAAATTTTAGCTAAATCTCTATTTTGCAAGCAACATATGCGTGAATTGATTTTTCTTCTTTGATTTGGTGCCTGAAATATATTTTGGATGAACGAAGTGGTTCTTCATTTTTATTGAATCTTAGTTGCAACTGGTAAGCTCTTTACTTTTTTTTTCAAATATACGGTGTTTAAATTTAACTCCTCATATTTTTTCTCTCTGATTTGAATTCAAATATCTTGTTTTAAATTTTAGTCGCCAGATTTAACTCCTCCTATTTTTTTCTCTCTGATTTGAATTCAAATATCTTGTTTTAAATTTTAGTCGCCAGATTTATATTCTATTTAGTTTGAATTTCTGTTATTGATTTGCTGGTTGAATTAATTGGTAAGAAAGCTAGATTCTCTCCCTTGTTTATAGTGTATTTGGTTTATTTTATTTTCTGAATTAAGATTTCGATAGGGGTATTTTCGTCCACTTTGTTGCCAAAAAAATTTACTAAAAATAGCTTTTGGTCATTTCTCAGTTCGCAAACCCGAATGGTCTTTTTTCAAAACAGCTATTTTAAAATGGTCATTTATCTGGTTGCCCATTTTTAAAAATGATGTTTGTTTCGCCTAATTTCCCTACCATGATTTTCTTATTTGTTAGGGACATATTTAAATTCTTAGTCAAATTTCAAAAACAAAAACAAATTATTAAAAACATTTTTTTAGTTTTCAAAACTTGACTTGGTTTTTGAAAACCTAGAAAGGGGGAACTAGATAAATGACTATTTTTAATTTGGCATTTTAAAAAATGGTCATATGATTTTTTCATTTGATAAATGGAAAATTGCTATTTTTAGTAGTTTTTTTTACAACGATTCAGACGAAAATGCCCTTAAACGAAATCTAAATCCAATGAACCGATAAATTAAAATACAACGTAAATCCAATGAACTATAAATACAAATTCAACGTAAATTTTAGGAGAGAATCTAGGGTTTACCCTTGATTTAATGACCCATTGAAAAATAATCAAATTCAAATTTAACAAACATAACAAATAAGACAACAAAAATCAACCAATTAGTACCAATCATGGAAGAAAGTGGTAGATTTTTTTTTTTTAATTGTTAACTTTTACCTTAAAAATAGAGAGTGCACGAAAATGATTGAATCAGTTAACTTTGTGTGTATTTAAACTACTAAAACACAAAACCCTATTTTCTTTTCTAAACCCTTACCAGATATTGTCTCGTTGGGTATTCAATAACCTAACTTCAAAGTGTATTTAGTAAATTTGCAAATAATTTCAATCATCTTGAAAAACGGGAAGAAATCGTTACTCACAAATGTTACTGGAACAATAAAAAAAACATTCAAGAGTATAAAAAGAAAAATTATACAAATACAGTGTATTCAGTAAACAAATTATGCAAATATAGTGTATATAGTAAACTAACCTATTAGACAACATGCAAAGAATTTAACTATGGTAAACATCAAATCGTCTAAAAAAACGAGAAGAAATGATTACTCACTATTTCCCTAAAACTTAATTCGAAAATTGGGATTTAGTATTCACACCTTGTTTTTTTTAAAAAATTTCTGAAACCCTTGAGATTCTTCCTATTTTCTTAAGTTTTTGCAGTCTTTCCCATTCTCATCTTCTTCCAACCATTACAAACGAAATTCTTAAGAAATCTCGGATTTTCTTTTGGGACACCTTTCTTCATTCTAATCTTCCTCCAGGAGCTTTCATTTGGAAACCATGAAAGACTTTGAAAAAAATGAAAAACACTTTGTGTTGAAAAATAGGATATGGGGAGGAAAATAATAATAGATAAATACAAAATACAGTATTTAACATACCTGTGATGTTAGATCAATAACCCTTTCAATGGTGATAAAAACGGTAGAGCAAAAAATCGATGGATGACAAAAAGTTGGAAAAAACGATGAAGATAATGTTGATTAGATAATTAAAATCTAAGAATCTAATTGAAAATTAAAAATGAAAACCTAATTTCTATGTAATCTTTCACTTTTAATAAAGATAAAATCTGAATTTGAATTTTGAGCGATAGGAGAGAGAAGATGATACTGTAATTCCTTGATTTATGAGATAAACTGTTTTGTTTTGTTTTTGTTTTTAAAAAATTAAATCAGATAGTGGCTCCCTAAAAATAGGGTGTGAACATGAAACTTGACTCAAGGGTACAATTGAAAAGACGATCCTCACAAAAATAAGTTAAAAAAACGGTTTAGCCATTTTTCATTGAAAAAATCTATTTGGCCATTTTTCAAAAATACAGTGTGTATATGACCATTTATAAGGATTTCCCAGGGGTAAGTAACATTTACCAGCTTAATTTTAAGGGAAATCCTCAGAAATGGCCAGAAATTACAGTGTAGTTTCGAAAAATTGCCAAACCGTATTTTTTAATGAAAAATGGCCAAACCAGTTTTCCCAGCCTATTTTCGTGCTATATAAACTTACTTTTTTGCCCTTCAACCACCCCCACGTCTATCCTATATTTGTGCAGCCGTATCTTTTATTTTATTTTTTTAAAAAATAATCTCTCATTCCATGAATCAAGAGATTTTTAGTTACACGATCATCTCTCTCCATCTTCATTTTATTATTCAACGGTGGGTCCTAGTTGTAAGTAAAAAATGTTTCATATCTATAACTAATTTATTCATTTAAATCATATTTAAATGACTATCTCTGGTTATGAATTCAATTAATTTAATTAAATCATATTTAATTAAATTGAATTAAATTAAATCATATTTAATTAAATTGAATTAAATTAAATCATATTTAATTAAATTGAATTAAATTAAATCATATTTAATTAAATTGAATTAAATTAAATCATATTTAATTAAATTGAATTAAATTAATTAATTGATTCTCCGATAAATTAATTACCAAATTAAATATCTTATATTTAATTTAAGCCTACATTTGAATCATATTCAATTGTATATTTCTCACATGACTTATAGTTTTAATATGAATATAATTCACATTAAATTAATATTTGAACTCCTTCAAATATTTAATTATCTCATAAATTAATTTTGAATCATATCGGAAATTAAATTTATAGTCTAAAGTTTAATTAAGTATATAAACTTTATATTATAATGTATCACACCATACATTATATTAATTCCCCATAGTAAATTTGAACATTTCAAATTCAATTCAAGACTAAATTACCTTAATACCCTTTACGAGCTAGGAAGAGGACCTAATGGACCTACAGATCAGAAGCTCCAATGATACAAGATTAATTGGCTAAACTCATTGTTGGGTTCCTAGAGTGAGTAAAAATGATATAGAAATGGACCCTAGAACTCTGTGCAAGTATACACAATCCGCAACAAATAATAAGTATTTATCGAATCCAAGGTCTGAATTAGCTTCCACTTTATCTATTTTGTTTAGCTTTTTAATGGTTTCAAAGATGGTTAAAATGATTGGTTTTTATAGAATGCTGACGCAAAAGAAATGACAGAACAAAAAGTAAACAAATAGGCAGATAGATTAGAAACAGGCGTTGGTTAGGATTTAGTAATTGTTTTGAAAGATGCTCTAGCAATATTATTAATCATGCAAAACTCTCGCATTTTTATTAGCGGATTCCTCCCGGAACTCCAAAATTTTTAGAATATGTTTCAACTCCAATGAAGCTCTACCGATCAAGCACTAGGCAACTGGCTATCCCTAGCTCAGTCACTGGCGTTCACCAATACACAATGATCTAGTGTGATTAACCGCCACACACTCCCTAAATCATCCCTGAAACAAGAGAGAGATATTCATACCGGCTGGCCAGGCGGGCATAAAAATAGAAATGAACACAACAATTAATCAAGATGCATCAAATCAATATTTATTACTAGGAATTAAGCACAACAATTACATGTTCCCTAACCAACGCCTAATGTTACTTAGTTCATAAAATGCATAGCAACACACGTTACAATCTGAGTAAACATACCCATAATCACAAAACAATGCAAGAAAATATTAATTCCCTTGATCAGCTTGCAATTGATGGTTTTCTTGTAGGTCTCCAATCTCTCTCCTCTATTTGACTCCCAAAGGTGGAAGTAAGCTTTCCAAGAGTGGAATTTTCCTCCCAAGGATGGAATGAATTTGACATGGGCGGCTATCTCCTTTTATAGAGTGATAGGAGACTTAAATTAGGTTGACCTAGACACATGGATGGCTCTCCTTGCTCCTTTATCCCGAGAATAGCTTAACAGAATTCAGTTCATTAAATTGGCTAACGAGCTGTGACGTGACAGTTTTGCTCCCAGCTTTGCTCCAGCACAGATTTTGCTCCCTCAAGTCGCTCAACAATATATTCTGCACAAAATAACTTCCAAAGCATCCATTCTACCAAATGGGTTAAAATATATAATATCTATCTAAAAGCAACCCTATTTAGCACAAAAGACACACAAATCCCTATAGAAATAAGGCCTAAATAACTCCCTTTTTGAGAGTTATCACTCATTAACCACATTAATCAACATTTGTTAACTGTGAGTTCACTCCACTAAAGACCCACGACTGCACTCTTCTCACTGTAGATTATTTCTGTGTCCACGGATATCGACCCGTAACAACAAGTCAATCCTTCATGAGTCTTTGTAACACCAATTGGGTCAAATTACTTTTTTACCCCTAGGTTACCTCTGTGTCCTTAAATACTAGTGCTCATCTAATGAACAACCTATTTATGGTTCTACCAATTAATGGAAGTCCCTCTCGGGCCAATGAGAGGGTCATACCATTTGTTCAAGTTTCGGAGGCACCACTTAAGGGAACACTCATCTGCTTACCCTAAAGGCGGGAATGAGCGAATTTCTTCTTGTGTTATTATGTTCCTAGCTCCCTACTCGGTCTTGTCCCCAAAATGTTAGGCTTATTGAGTCGACGATCTTGCCACTCTCACCTATACAAATAAAAGGACAATCCCTCGTAGACAAGACTCCATAACACACTCATGATTAAAACTAAGGTTCCTAGGTCATCCTATTTAGGGGTGAGCAGCGGTCAGTTGGGGTCGGTTGTTGGTCAAAATCGACACCGAAAATCGATCGGTTGGTTTTCGTCGATTTGGACGTGGTTGGTGACGCCGACCGACCAACCACATTGGGGATCAGTCAGATATGATCGATTTCAAGATTCCAGCTAAAGTGAAGAAGAAAAAAAGAAGGAAAGAATAAGAAAGGAAAAACAGGGAAGAAAACTCGGTTTCAAGAAAGTATAGGAAGAAGAAGATAACAAAAGGGAAAAAAGAGGAAAGAAAAAAAATACATAATAAATGAAGAAGAAAATAAAAAAAAAAAGCGAAAAGAAGAAGAAAGAAAATACTCGGAGATGAAAGAAAAAAATGAAGAACTCAAAACCAAGAAGAAAAAGAAAAATAGATGAAAGAAGAAGAAGAAAATAGGGAGGAGGAGAAAATACCAAAGAGAAAGAAGAAGATATGTGAGAGAAGGAAATGTATAGAGAGAGAGGAAAAATGAGAAGAAGAGACGTGAGGGCCAGAGATAAAAAAATATATATATATATATATATATATAAAATATATTTTTTTAAAGGTATCCTTGGGAAAAGACATGATTGTCTTCCCAAGGCTGTGATTTGATGGTTGATGGCTCATTTTGCTTCCCAAGGCTGTGATTTGATGGCTGGTGGTTTTTTTTGCTGTTGTAGAAGCACAGACAAAGACAATTACTTTTTTTTTAATAATTCGGTTGGTTTGGTAGGTTCTCGCTTGTTTGGGCAAGTTGACCAACCTACAAGTCAGTTTTACTTTGAGTAAAACCGACCCCGACCGAATTTATAAAAAACCGACCGATCGACGTCGGTTCGGTCGGTCGGCTCGATTTTTCGGCTTTACTTGCTCACCCCTAATCCTATTGAAATTAAAACCTAATTAGTCAATGAAGTTACATCTAATGGTTACTATTTCGTGGTCTAGTCTTATGCAAACTTATTGCATAAAATACCCCCACTCGCATGTCGCCTACACGAACCCGTTGGATCATTGCTTTTGTATCAAATACAAAGTGGGTCGTATCCATAGTGTCACCAGGATAAGATACCCAACCCTATCCCTATACTATAGACCCTTTAGGCTGTTTCTTAAACATTGATCCCCGTATGTCCCCACATACAGTTCAAACTATAAGATAAGCGCCAAATATGCTAGGTTTACAAAGCTAGAGGTCTGATAACTGCCCAAAAGGTAGTTATTTAGGCCTCAATTATATAAGGATTTGTGTGTCCTTTATGCTTATTAGGGTTGGTTTTGGATAGATATTACATGTTTTAACCCATTTGGAAGAATGGAAGCATTGGAAATTATTTTGTGCAGATTATGCTGCTGAGCGACTGGAGGGAGCAGATTCTATGCTGCAGCAAAACTGGGAACAGAAACTGCCACATCACAGCTCGTTAGCCAACTTCATGAACCGACTTCTGTCGAGTTCTTTTCGTGATAAAGGATCAAGGAGAGCCTTACACGTGTCCTAGTTGACCCAATTCAAGCCTCCCATCCTTCAATAAAAGGAAGTAGCCGTCAAAGTCAAAGTCATTCCATGTTTTCCCTTGGAAGCCGAATAGTATAGGGAGATTGAAGATCATCAAGAACACCATCATCCGCAAGCTGATTAGGGAGTTTATTTTCTTTATTAACTTGTGGTTATGAACATGCATACTCAGATTGTAATTCGTATTCCTATGCCTGTTATGTACTAAGTAGCTTAGGGTGTTGGTTAGGAATAATGTGATTATTGTGCTTCATCTCTAGTAATAAAGTGACTATCGCATTTTGGTTAATTGTTGTGCTTATTCTTATTTTATGCCCGCCTGGCCAGCCAGTGTGAATAGCTCTCTCTAGTTTCAGGGATAATTTAGAGAGTGTGTGGCAATTATCCACACTACGATCATTGTGTATTAGTGAACGCCAGTGACTGAGCTAGGGATAGCCAGTTGCCTAGTGCTTGATCGGTCGTACTTCATTGGGTTTGAAACATATCCCAAAAGATCCGGAGTTCCGGGAGGAATCCGCTAATAATACTGCGAGAAATGCATGATCAATAATATTGCTAGAGCATATCTTAGAACAATCACTAAAGCCTAACCAGCGCCTGTATTTAATATGTCTATCTATTTGTTTACTCGTTGTTCTGTCATTTATTTTGCTACAGCATAATTCCGATAAAACCCAATCATTTTTATTATCTTTAAAACCATTAGGAAGTTACGCAAAATAGATAAAGTGGAAGCTCATTCAGACCTGGGATTGATAATATTACTTGCTGCAGACTGTGTATACTTGCACATGAATTCTAGAGTATTTTATACTATTTTTTTACTCACTCTAGGAGCCCAACAAGTTTTTGGCGCCGTTGCCGGGGACTTGAATAAGTTTTTATCTGATCTGTTTTGTGTATGTGTTTTAGTGGTTTGGTGCTAGAACTTTTTGATTGTTTCTTTTGTTTTTGCAGGTGTGATTTTGGTGCATGAGCGATCCGCCTGGGGTACGGTTTGAGCTTGATCCAGAAATTGAAAGGACATTTAGGAACAGAAGGAGGGAGCAACGCAGAAACGAGATGGAGAACGTCCCGCAACTTCCACAGGTTCATGAAGGTCAAGTAGTAGTGAACCCCCAACAGAATCCGTTGCTGCAGCAAAACCCACTGTTTGAGCAAAATGAGCAGCAAAATAATCAGGCTGAGAATCCTATCTTGATAGCGAACGATAGGACCAGAGCCATTCGAGCATATGCTGTCCCGATATTTAATGAGTTGAATCCAGGGATTGCACGTCCCCAAATCCAAGCGGCGAATTTTGAAATGAAACCGGTAATGTTTCAGATGTTGCAAACCGTGGGGCAATTCCATGGTTTGTCATTTGAAGACCCTCATTTACATATTAAGTCTTTTCTAGGAGTTAGTGATTCTTTTGTAATTCAAGGAGTGCCTAGAGATGCTCTTAGATTAACTTTGTTCCCGTATTCTCTTAGAGATGGAGCAAAGTCATGGTTAAACTCTTTTGCTCCAGGATCAATTAGGACGTGAGATGAGTTAGCTAAAAAAATTTTGAGTAAATATTTCCCACCTAATAGAAATGCTAAATTGAGGAGTGAAATAGTAGGGTTTAGGAAACTTGAGGATGAGACTTTTAGTGAGGCTTGGGGGAGGTTTAAGGAGCTTTTATGAAAGTGTCCCCACCATGGGTTACCTCATTGTATTCAAATGGAAACATTTTACAATGGTTTAAATGGAGTAATCCAAGGTATGGTCGATGCTTCGGCTGGAGGGGCCCTTTTGGCAAAAACTTTTGATGAAGCCTATGAAATTTTAGAAAGAATGTCTATTAATAGTTGTCAGTGGTCGGATGTTAGAGGCACAAATAAAAAGGTTAAGAGGTATTAGAGGTTGATGGTGTGTCCACCATTAGGGCTGATCTTGCTATGATTGCTAATGTTCTTAAGAATGTGACAGTGATTAGTCATCAGCAGCCACCAGCTATGGAGCCTGCAGCAGTGGTGAACCAAGTCACAGACGAAACATGTGTCTATTGCGGTGAAGACCACAACTACGAGTTTTGCCCTAGCAGTCCAGCTTCTGTGTTTTTTGTAGGTAATCAGAGGAACAACCCTTATTCTAACTTCTATAATCCAGGTTGGCGCAACCACCCCAACTTCCCATGGGGAGGTCAAGGAAATAACGTACAAGCGCAACAGAAGATGAACCAGCAGGGATTTGCTAAAGCGCAGGTAATGCCCCAGCAAAATTCGGGAAATTCTCTCGAGGCGATGATGAAAGAATTTATGGCTCGCACAGATGCCGCAATTCAAAGTAATCAAGCTTCGATGAGGGTCCTGGAGTTGCAAGTGGGTCAGCTAGCTAATGAGCTCAAGACAAGACCTCAAGGGAAACTTCCATCAGATACTGAACACCCTAGAAGGGAAGGTAAGGAACAGGTAAATGCAGTTACTCTTAGGAGTGGTAAGCCATTAGAAGAAAGAATTGAGCCTAGTAAAACCCAGGTTATAGATAAAAATGGTGATAAAAATAATAATGTTGTTGTTGAGAAAGAATTGGAGTCTGGTCAGGGTGCTGGAGGCAGCAAAGAGAATGCTGGAGCATCTGGTTCTGTGCCAGATGTAGAACCACCATATGTGCCGCCCCCACCTTATGTGCCACCTCTACCTTTCCCACAAAGGCAAAAGCCTAAGAATCAGGATGGTCAATTTAAAAAGTTTTTAGAGATTCTTAAGCAGTTGCATATAAATATCCCTTTAGTAGAAGCTATAGAGCAAATGCCTAATTATGCTAAATTTCTTAAGGATATTTTGACTAAAAAGAAAAGGTTAGGTGAGTTCGAAACTGTATCTCTTACTGAGGAGTGTAGTGCTATTCTTAAGAATGGTCTACCACCCAAGGCTAAGGATCCAGGGTCATTAACCATACCTGTGTCTATAGGTGGAAAAGAGTTAGGTAGAGCACTCTGTGATTTAGGTGCAAGCATTAACCTTATGCCTCTTTCGGTCTATCGAAAGTTAGGTATTGGTGAAGCTAGACCTACCACAGTTACACTTCAACTAGCTGATAGGTCTATCACATATCCAGAGGGTAAAATTGAGGACGTCTTAGTAAAAGTTGATAAATTCATATTTCCTGTTGATTTTATTATTTTAGACTATGAGGCTGATAAAGATGTCCCAATTATTCTAGGTCGTCCATTTTTGGCTACTGGTAGGGCATTAATAGATGTTCAAAAAGGAGAATTAACAATGAGAGTCTGTAATGAGGAAGTAAAATTTAATGTGTTTAAAGCCATGAAATATCCAGACGAAATGGAGGATTGCTCCTTCATCAGGATTCTGGAGAGCACAGTTATTGAGACAGCAATACAGGATTCGGCTGATACGCATTTGGAAAAGCATGGAGAGGTTAGTGTAGAAGATTTTGAATTTTGTTCTTTAGATAGAAAAAATGAAAAAGAATTGTTTAGGTGTGAGGATGTTTTTGAGTCTTTAGATTTAGATCGAAGAAAGGCTCCCCCAATTAAGCCATCCCTAATTGAGGCACCCACTTTAGATTTGAAGCCTTTACCGGATCATCTAAAGTATGTGTATCTTGGGGAAAATGAGACGTTGCCCATTATTGTTGCATCAGATTTAATGCCAGAGCATGAAGATGCCTTAATATAATTGCTGCAGCAATACCGCAAAGCTATAGGTTGGACATTGGCTGACATTCAGGGGATTAGCCCATCTTTTTGTATGCACAAAATCACTCTAGAGGAGGGATCCTTTAGGAGTATTGAGCAACAAAGAAGGCTTAACCCTGCAATGAAAGAGGTTGTTAAAAAGGAGGTAAATGGTTGGATGCTGGGATCATTTATCCAATTGCCGATAGCAATTGGGTAAGCCCTGTCCAATGTGTTCCTAAGAAAGGAGGTGTCACTGTGGTGAGCAATAAAGATAATGAGTTGATCCCCACAAGGACAGTAACTGGCTGGAGGGTTTGTATGGATTACAGAAGGCTTAATAAAGCCACCCGAAAGGATCATTTCCCTCTACCATTTATCGACCAGATGTTGGATCGATTGGCTGGTCAGGCCTATTACTGCTTCTTGGATGGTTATTCTGGGTATAACCAGATTACTATTGCTCCTGAAGATCAGGAGAAAACCACTTTCACCTGCCCTTATGGGACATTCGCTTTTAGGTGAATGCCTTTTGGCCTTTGCAATGCTCCAGCAACATTTCAGCGGTGTATGTTAGCAATTTTTTCTGATATGATTGAGTCCAATGTTGAGGTATTTATGGACAATTTTTCAGTTTTTGGAGGGTCTTTTCAGAGTTGTTTAGAAAATTTAGGAAAGGTACTAAAAAGATGTGAGGATACCCATCTAGTTCTTAATTGGGAGAAGTGTCACTTTATGGTGAAGGAGGGCATAGTGTTAGGTCATAGGATTTCTAAGAATGGTCTAGAAGTTGATAGAGCAAAAGTTGAGGTTATTGAAAGACTAGAGCCATCGAATTCAGTGAAGGGAATTCGGAGCTTCTTAGGGCATGCTGGATTTTATAGGAGGTTCATAAAGTATTTTTCCAAAATCAGTAAACCTCTTTGTAACTTATTGTGCACTGATCATGTTTTTGACTTTAATGCAGATTGTAGGAAGGCTTTTGAAACATTGAAGGCTGCTTTAATCTCAGCACCCATTCTCTGCGCACCTAATTGGAATTTGCCATTCGAGGTAATGTGTGATGCGAGTGATGCTGCAGTAGGTGCAATGTTGGGGCAGAAGCAGGGTAAATTTATTCATCCTATATATTATGCAAGCAAGGTTTTAAATGAGACACATGTCAACTACACAACTACTGAAAAGGAATTGTTAGCTGTTGTGTTTGCTTTTGAGAAATTCCGGCCATATTTGGTTGGATCCAAAGTCACGGTGTTCACGGATCATGCAGCAATAAGGTATTTAATGTCAAAGAAAGATGCAAAGCCTAGACTAATTCGTTGGGTTTTATTACTGCAGGAATTCGACTTGGAGATAAAGGACAAGAAGGGATCAGAGAATGTCATTGCAGATCACTTGTCTCATCTTGATCCATCATCATCTTTGCGGGAGCAATCTGCTATTTCCGATTCTTTTCCAGATGAACAACTTTTTGTTGTTCAGGTAAAGGTAGTCAGGGATGTCCCTTGGTATGCTGATATTGCCAACTTTTTAGTGAAGGGAGTCACCCCTATTGATATGGATTGGAGGCAGAAGAAAAAGTTTAAGCATGATGCAAAATTTTTCTATTGGGATGAGCCATTTATGTATAAGCAATGCTCTGACGATATTATTCGTAGGTGTGTTTCAGGTGCTGAAGCAAAGGAAATCCTGGAGCAATGTCACTCTTCGCCGTATGAAGGTCATTTCAGCGGTCAGAGGACAGCTATGAGGATTTTGCATTGCGGATTTTTCTGGCCTACGTTATTTAAGGATGCCTATTGGTTTTACAAGCAATGTGATGCTTGCCAAAGGAGAGGAAACTTGGGACCTAGAGATGAAATGTCTCTTACTTACATTTTAGAAGTTGAATTATTTGATGTATGGGGTATTGACTTTATGGGGCCATTTCCCCCTTCTAATGGCAATGTTTTTATCTTATTGGCAGTGGATTACGTGTCCAAGTGGGTGGAGGCCATTGCATGCCATCAGAGTGATGCCAAGACAGTTGCAAGGTTTCTTCAATCGCACATCTTTGCGCGGTTCGGGACACCTAGAGCTCTAATAAGTGATGAAGGTACACATTTTGTTAATAATATCAACTAAGCTTTTAGCTAAGTATGGGATTAAGCATAGGATAGCTACCCCTTATCACCCACAAGCAAATGGTCAAGCTGAAATTAGTAATAGGGAAATTAAAGCTATTTTAGAGAAAGTAGTCCATCAATCTCGAAAGGATTGGTCTTTTAGGTTGGATGAGGCTCTTTGAGTTGAAGAACAAGAAAAAGCGAGAGAGGATGAGGTTGTTGCGGAAGAAGAAGGAGACCCAAAAGAATCTGACAAACAGAATCAAGAAGAGGATGAAAAGGAAATGGCGACTACAAAAGAAGCTCGAGAGGAAATTCAAAAGAAGCAGAGTGAGGATGTGCAGACGGAGGCTGTAGAGGAAGAAGGCAGAGAGCCAGTTCAGGAGGCTCGTGTGGAGGTTATCATACCTGAACCTCCGAAACGTCGCCGCATTAAGCGGAAGGCTGGGCGCACTTCAATGATCAGGACTGATACCTCATTGCCTCCATCATCAGATTCCGAGAGAGAAAAGGCAGAGCGAGAGGAACGAGAGAAAAAAGAGGCTGAGGAAAGAAGGCGAGAAGAAGCAGAGAAACAGGCAGAGGAGGAACAGTTGCTAAAGCGGAGAGAAGAAACGGGCAAATATATTGCTGAAGCATTGGAGGAACACGATGAAATAGCAGAGCGACATGTGCCACACGATCGCTTTGTCAATAAGTTTGCTAGAGCAAAATACACTGAGCTCCTGAAAAGGGATTTTCTGTTCGAAAGAGGTTTCAGCGGTGATCTCCCGCCATTTCTGAGGATCAGAATAGCTGACCACGGCTGGGAGCTGTTTTGTGTTAAGCCAGAGGCTGTGAACGCACAGGTGGTGCGTGAATTCTATCCCAACATTGATAAAGAAGAGGGTTTCCTGGTAATTGTCAGAGGAGTCGAGATAGATTGGAGTCCAAGTGCGATCAACGCACTGTACCATCTTCAAAACTTCCCCCATGCGACATTCAATGAGATGGCAGTCGCGCCATCTGAGGAGCAGTTAAGTAATGCTGTGAGGGAGGTAGGAATCGAGGGGGCGCAGTGGCAACTATCTAAGACTCAGAAAAGGACATTCCAGTCGGCTTATTTGAAAAAGGAAGCGAACACGTGGATGGGTTTCATCAGGCAGAGGTTGCTTCCGACAACGCACGACTCGATAGTATCCAGGGAACGAATTCTTTTAGCTTTTGCTATCTTAAGATCTCTCAGTATTGACGTAGGAAAAAATATTTGTAATGAAATTGCTTGCTGCTGGAAGAAAAAGGTGGGGAAGTTGTTCTTCCCGAACACAATTACTATGCTATGCAGACAAGCAGGGGTTCCAGTGGATGAGAGTGATGCAATTCTATTTGATAAAGGGATCATTGATACCCCCAATTTGGCGCGGCTCCAGCGCACGCAGGAGATACGACAAGGCGGGCTAATCTACGGAATGAATACGATTCTAGAACAACTGGCACTGCTGGCCAGTAGGCAGGAGTTTGCTGAGAGGCAAACTTTAACCTTCTAGACTTACGTTAAGAATCGTGATGCTGGTTTGAAGAGGGCACTGCAAGAAAATTTTTCAAAACCTTATCCAGCCCTCCCTGCATTCCCCGAAGACCTGCTGAACCCCTGGATTCCACCGCCGCCTGCTGAGATAGAAGATGAAGAGGAAGATCTGGGTCAGGAGGATTGAAGAGGGATCTGAGCGCACAAGCTTTTTGATGAGATATTTTGTTTGCTGGCGCATTCCTGACCCCATCTTTTATATGATTGCTTGTCTTGTTTCTTTTTAATTTTTCTGCTTTAAAAATATATCTCTGCTATGTAATTTCTTTTCTTATGTTTTTAAATGAAATTTCTGACTGTTTCTATTCCATGAGCACTGACTAACTCTAACTTAACTAATTCTCTTCTGAATTTTTGAAGCTTGGACTGATTACGCTTAATTAGATCAAGGTATTCTGATCTCCAGAAACCTTTTGCTTGAGCATTTCTTCTAGCCTGGACTGTTGCTGCGGCAAGAAAATTTTGACGGTAGTATTGACTTATATGATCCACTTTAAGCTTAATCCTAGTCCCATGTTTAGTTTAAAAATTCAGATAGAAAAATTTAAGTTTGGGGGTATAATTACTTAATTAATGATTCATTGGGGACAATGAATAATTCAAGTTTGGGGGACTTTTTGCTACTCCAATTATTTTGCTCGAGCATTCCTCTCCTTCAAATTAAAATTTGCTAGGTTATTGAGTAACCGGGGACATTTGTGATACCCACAGTTTGTCTTCGCGTCAAAAGATGACCTAGGAAATATGGAAAAATGAGAAATATGAGAAAAATTATTATTTGCGGAAAAAAGATTATTTGTTGAAGATTTTGCTGAAAAAAATTGACGGAGCAAAAGTTTTGAAGGATGAATGATGATCCAGCAGTTTTTCTGTCTCCCAGAACTTAGGTGAGCTTCATCATAAAATGTCGCCATTCTGAGGGGCAAGAGATGGAATAACTAAGGATTTTTGAGCTTTATAATGAGTATTGAGTTTAGTTGGTGATGAGCTTGAGGCAAGGGTATACTGCACCATAAAGTGGGTCATCCCGTGCTTAAGAGCTTATGACTGTAAGGCTGCTTTAAGTCTGATAAATAATATTATAAACCCCTTTAAAAATATGTTTTGAAATATCTGATAATAGAGCTAGGCTGTGGTGAGTTCTTAGACTTAAGTTGAAAAGTGGTGATTATTTGTCCATGCCGGAGGAATCATTTTGCTACAGCAGAGCTTGGTTTTGCAGAGTGATCAGGTAAAGGTTAAAGGTAGTGTTGGACTGTCTGGTTTGATTAAGCTAATTCTTTGTCTAATGTTTTTGAATTCTTGAAAGGTTGGTTAGTATTGCTCGGGACGCGCAATAGTTCAAGTTTGGGGGTATGATAACTGCCCAAAAGGTAGTTATTTAGGCCTCAATTATATAAGGATTTGTGTGTCCTTTATGCTTATTAGGGTTGGTTTTGGATAGATATTACATGTTTTAACCCATTTGGAAGAATGGAAGCATTGGAAATTATTTTGTGCAGATTATGCTGCTGAGCGACTGGAGGGAGCAGATTCTATGCTGCAGCAAAACTGGGAACAGAAACTGCCACATCACAGCTCGTTAGCCAACTTCATGAACCGACTTCTGTTGAGTTCTTTTCGTGATAAAGGATCAAGGAGAGCCTTACACGTGTCCTAGTTGACCTAATTCAAGCCTCCCATCCTTCTATAAAAGGAAGTAGCCGTCAAAGTCAAAGTCATTCCATGTTTTCCCTTGGAAGCCGAATAGTATAGGGAGATTGAAGATCATCAAGAACACCATCATCCGCAAGCTGATTAGGGAGTTTATTTTCTTTATTAACTTGTGGTTATGGACATGCATACTTAGATTATAATTCGTATTCCTATGCATGTTATGAACTAAGTAGCTTAGGGTGTTGGTTAGGAATAATGTGATTATTGTGCTTCATCTCTAGTAATAAAGTGACTATCGCATTTTGGTTAATTGTTGTGCTTATTCTTATTTTATGCCCGTCTGGCCAGCCGGTGTGAATAACTCTCTCTAGTTTCAGGGATGATTTAGAGAGTGTGTGACAATTATCCACACTACGATCATTGTGTATTAGTGAACGCCAGTGACTGAGCTAGGGATAGCCAGTTGCCTAGTGCTTGATCGGTCGTACTTCATTGGGTTTGAAACATATCCCAAAAGATCCGGAGTTCCGGGAGGAATCCGCTAATAATACTGCGAGAAATGCATGATCAATAATATTGCTAGAGCATATCTTAGAACAATCACTAAAGCCTAACCAGCGCCTGTCTTTAATCTTTCTATCTATTTGTTTACTCGTTGTTCTGTCATTTATTTTGCTTCAGCATAATTCCGATAAAACCCAATCATTTTTATTATCTTTAAAACCATTAGGAAGTTACGCAAAATAGATAAAGTGGAAGCTCATTCAGACCTGGGATTGATAATATTACTTGCTGCAGACTGTGTATATTTGCACAAGAATTCTAGAGTATTTTATACTATATTTTTACTCACTCTAGGAGCCCAACAAGGTCATTCTAGGATCCTTTTAAATGGATGATGCGCGATTTGCTTACCGCAAGTGTATGGGTCAAGTAATAATATAGTGTTTTCGTGTAAAACGAGTGTCGTCCTCTGGATTGGTTTTCTAGCAAATTAAGTACCGTGAATAATCTTGTACAATTTTATTTAGGGAGCCAAACTTAATGATAAAGATAAATTTAAAGAAAAAAAACATAAAATATAAGAGTGGGGACTCAAATGGAAACACTCTTAGGGAATTGATTTCACCTATTGGAGTTGTGGATTAATCGCTAGAATATGTGAACATGCAAAGATTCATAAATCTAGGATAAACTATTCTCATAGCTATCTCTCCCGAGCATAACTAATTCTCATACATGTAATAAACCCAATATCCCTATCTAAGTTCATTAAGATGCAAGACCTTAAGTCTAATCCTTTAACGATTTCTAAGGCTATCTCTCATCTCCCGATCTCAAGAATATCTTAGTTATGCACAACATGATCTAAACTAAATCCCCTCTCCCGAGCAAGACTTAGAGAAAACATCATTCAATTCATGGCCAATGAATCAAAAGCATTAAGAGTCGAATATGCATACAGAAATTTGAAGCAATACATAACCAAAAAATAATCCATCAACGCCCAAAGGGCTATATCAATTCCTAAGACAATCAAACTAGCTACTCATAGTCAAAGAACTACAAATAAAACATGAAAGAAAAGCCATAAAAACAACAAGAAGTAAGGGAAACGAAAGGAAAACTATTGAATCCGTAGAAACTAACACGTCCCCGTCACGATCTCCACGTCTTCAATCTTGGTTCCCAGTCCTTGGCCTTGCTTCAACTCCCACAAAAGGTCTCTAGTCGAAATCAGGGGTAAATTCTAACCAAATGGACTCCCCTAATCTGTAGCACAAATGATTGTATATATAGGCAAATTGTCGGTAGCATCGCGGCGCTGTCCCTGCTACTGCCAAAAACAGAAAAGGAAAACCAGCGTCGAGATGCTAACTCTCAGATTTGCCTCAAACTTAAGCCTCCAACTTTGATTCTTTTTGCTTCTTTTGCTCTTCTTTTGGTCTCGAGCACCCGATCAACTTCCTAATTTAGCATTTCCTCCAAGAATTCATTTCCTACAAAATAAACATTAAAATGCATAAAAACGACCAAATAATACTCAAAGACTAACTAAAATAAACCAAGAAAAATAGCTTGCTATGCGCGCTATCAACGGACACAAATAAGACTAACTTACCGAATGATTCCAACCAAAAGCTTAGTTAGAAGATGAATCACTCTTAGATAAACTTAGAAACTATGATAAGTCACTCTTAGATCCTAAGACGACTCACTCCAGAATTAGATTGATCAAAACTAATCCAATGAATCGATTGAACATCAAACCTAAAACAAGATTTGAAAGAAGACAACATCAAAAGGGGTTTCAATAAAACAAAAGTTTTCAATATCAATAATCTGCTATTTTGAGAGCCTTACAAGTCTTTAAAACGACCAAAGTGTCGTTCACAATACTAAAGACACAAAAGTCTTCAAAATTCATTAAATGCAAAAGTGAAGAAAATAAGACCTAGGAACTTAAAATCTGATTGCACGTCAAACGAGCATCCAAAACTTAAAACTAAAATGATGGAATTGCTTTTAATTGTCTTAAATATCTACTATGGGAGGCGAACCACTTGATGATCACGTTTGACAAGGTTTGACATCACAAAATCCTAAGAGATGCAATCTAGACAACCACCTCTTCATAAATTCTGCACACTTTTTTCATTCCCCATACCATCTTTAAAATTACATGACGTTTTCCTATGCCATCTTGACTCCATTCTCTTCTTGACTTGCTGAACTAACATTATATAGAAATTTGGGTTCAAAATTCTTGGTCTCTTATTGTGCATTTACTAGCCTTTGAACATGTAATGTGAAAGCCTCTTGGATCTTCTTTGCTTTGCTTCTCGTAATTGGTCCTTCAGGTACACGCAATGGATTATTGATTGAATTCGTATCATCCCCCCTTTCTTTAAAAGGATTTGTCCTCAAATTAAGGTCTTCATTTCCTACATCAAAAGGAGTCAAGTCAGCTGATAACTGCCCAAAAGGTAGTTATTTAGGCCTCATTTATATAGGGATTTGTGTGTCTTTTATGCTTAATAGGGTTGGTTTTGGATATATATTATATGTTTTATCCAATTTGGAAGAATGGAAGCATTGGAAACTATTTTGTGCAAAATATGTTGCTGAGCGACTGGAGGGAGCAAATTCTTTGCTGCAGCAAAATTGGGAGCAGAACTGCCACATCACAGCTCGTTAGCCAACTTCATGAACCGACTTCTGTTGAGTTATTTTCGGGATAAAGGAGCAAGGAGAGCCCTACACGTGTCCAGGTTGACCTAATTCAAGCCTCCTATCCTTCTATAAAAGGGAGTAGCCGCCTAAGTCAAGTTCATTCCATTTTTGGGAGAAAACATTCCATTCTTAGAAAGTTCCTTCCATCCTTGGGAGCCGAATAGGGAAGAGAGATTGGAGACCACCTAGAAGACCATCATTGCAAGCTGATCGAGGAGATTAGTATTTCCTTTTATTATCTTGTAGTCATGGATATGCTTACTCAGATTGTAATTTGTGTCTTCATGCATATTATGAACTAAGTAGCTTAGGCGTTGGTTAGGAACAATGTGATTGCCGGGCTTAACTTTAGTAATAAATTGATTATTGCATCTTGGTTAATTGTTGTGCTTGTTTCTATTTTATGCCCGCCTGGCCAGCCGGTATGAATACCTCTCTAGTTTCAGGGATGATTTAGAGAGTGTGTGGCAATTAACCACACTACGATCATTGTGTATTGGTGAACGCCAGTGACTGAGCTAGGGATATCCAGTTGCCTAGTGCTTGATCGGTTGTACTTCATTGGGGTTGAAACACATTCCAAAAGATTCGGAGTTCCGTGAGGAATCCGCTAATAATACTGCGAGAGTTTGCATGATCAATAATATTGCTAGAGCATCTTTAAAACAATTACTGAATCCTGACCAGCGCCTGTTTCTAATCTGTCTGCCTATTTGTTTATTCTTTGTTCTGTCATTTATTTTGCTTCAACATTATTCTTATAAAAACCAATCATTTTTACCGCCTTTGAAACCATTAAAGAGTTATACAAAATAGATAAAGTGGAAGCTAATTCAGGCCTTGGATTGATAATACTTATTACTTGCTGCGGACTGTGTATACTTGCACAGAGTTCTAGAGTACTTTTTAGATCATAATTTTATTCACTCTAGGAACCCAACATCAGCCACATTCAAAGTAGAACTTACATTGTACTCACCTCGTAGATCTAATTTGTATGCATTGTTATTGATGCGTTCCACCACTTGAAAAGGACCATTTCCCCTTGGTTGTAGCTTAGACTTCCTTTGAATTGGAAACCTTTCCTTTTGTAGATTAACCCAAATCCAATCACCCGACTTAAAAATTAATTCCTTTTACCCTTGGTTCTTGGCAGTGACTAGCTTTTGATTCTTCATTTCAATCATTTCTTTGATTTCTTTGTGCAAAGTTTTATGTATTCATCCCTAGAAGAAGCTGCATCACTAGAAAACATATTAGGCGACAAAGGTGATAAATCTAGAAGAGTCAAAGGATTAAAGCCATACACAACCTCAAAAGGTGAACAATAAGTTGTGCTATGTAATGCCCTATTGTATGCAAACTCCACAAAAGGTAGAGTCTCTTCCCAAGACTTAAGATTTTTAGAAATGAGTGACCTAAGGAAGGCCCCCAATGTTCTATTAACAACCTCAGTTTGTCCATCGGTTTGTGGGTGACAAGTCGTAGAAAATAGAAGCTTAGTTCCCAATTTTCCCCACAAAAATTTTCAAAAATGACCTAAAAATTTAACATCCCTATTACTAACAATAGTTTTGGGAATGCCATGCAATCTAACCACTTTCCTAAAGAAAAGATTAGCTATATTAGTAGCATCATCTGTTTTGTTACATGAAATGAAATGTACCATCTTACTAAACCTATTAACCACCACAAAAATATTATCATGATGTCTTCTAGTCTTTGGTAATCCTAGAACAAAGTTCATGCTAATGTCCACCCACGGTTCACTAGGAACATCTAAAGGTGTGTAAAGACCATGTGGTTGTGTCTTAGACTCAGTCTCCTTACATTTGAAACATTGCTTGCGCACTTTGTTCACATCCTTCTTTATTTTCAACCAATGAAAATGTTCACACAACATGCTATATGTTTTAAATTCTCCAAAATGTCCCATAAGTCCTCCCTCATGAGCCTCCTTCACAAGTAACTCTCTAATGGAACACTTAGGAATACAAAGCTTACCCTTCCTAAAAAGCATCCCATCAAACACAATATAATCTTGTATATTTTTCCCTTCTAAACATTGTGCATACACATCATAAAATTCAGATTTCTCAACTTTGTACAACTCAATCATGTGTTTAAAACCAAGAACGTCTTTCGCACTAAGGGAAGATAATAAAACATACCCCCTTGATAATGCATCAACCACCACATTGTCCTTACCTTTTTTGTAATGGATGACATAAGGAAATGTCTCAATGAATTCCATCCATTTCACATGCCTCTTGTTAAGCTTCATATGAATTTTGAGGTGCTTCAAGCTTTCATGATCCGCGTGGATAACAAACTCTTTTGGTTGTAAGTAATGTTGCCAAACTTTCAAATTCCTCACAAGCGCATGTAGCTCCTTGTCACAAGTCGAGAAGTTGAGTTGAGCTCCATTTAGCTTTTCACTAAAGAACATGATTGGTTGCTTTGCCTGTATAAAAACTTCTCCTATACCTATCCCACTTGCATCACATTCAATCTCAAAAGATTTATCAAAGTTAGGTAAAGCAAGACAAGGTGCATTGGTCAAATTTTCTTTTAGCTCATTGAATGCATTCTCTTGCTTTTCTTGATTCAAATTTCACATGCTTTTTCACAAGTTCAGTTAATGGTGAGGCTATGCTACTGTAATCTTTAATAAATCTCCTATAGAAACTAGCCAAACCATGAAAGGATCTTACCTCGGATGCATTGGTAGGGGTTGGTCATTCTCAGATAATCTTGACATTTTCTTCATCAAATTTCACTCCATCCTTTCCAACAATGAACCTTAGGAAATTGACTTGGTCTAGACAAAAACTACACTTGTTGAAGTTGACATAAAGCTACCCTTCTCTAAGTTTTAGTAAAACTGTCTTAACATGCAAAACAGGATCATTCAAGCCCTTTGAGTAAACAATGATATCATCAAAGTATACAACAACAAATTTTCTAATGTATTCTCTCAAAACATGATTAATTAACCTCATAAAAGTACTCGGTGCATTAGTAAGGCCAAATGGCATAACAAGCCACTCGTAAAGCCCAAACTTTGTTTTAAAAGTAGTTTTCCATTCATCTCCTACATGCATACGTATTTGATGATAACCACTTTTAAGATCTATTTTTGAAAATAGATTAGTACCATGTAATTCATCTAACATGTCATCTAATCTAGGAATAGGATGTCGATACTTTAACATTATCTTGTTGATAGCTCGACAATCAACACACTGTTGGGTTTTATGCCCTAAAACTCGTGGATACTAAATGTAACAAATTAATTAAATATCAATAAAGAGTTATTGAAATTATTCAATAAGTAGTTATTGAATTTGTTATTCTTAGTCTTGCAATAATTAACCTTAAATCCAATAAACTAAATATCCAAGGTTGATTTGAAACTTGAATTGTATGTAGAGATATATGGAGATCAATGTTCCAGTAACAACCTAAAGGGTCTATAGTATAGGGATAAGGCTAGGTACCTTATTCTGGTGACACCATGTGCTACGACCCACTTCGTATTCGATACAAACACATTGATCCAACGCGTTCATGTAGTGGACATGCGAGTGAGGGTATCCTTTGCAATGAGTTTGCATAAGACTGGACCGCGAAATAGTAACCACTACATGTAACACTATTGATGTTGGGTTTTATTCCCTAAAAATCGTAGATAGTAAATGCAAACTCTTGACTATTCTCAATAAAACGTCATTTATTGTTATTCTATAAAGAGTTATGGAATTATTAGTTGTTTTGTCTTAAATAACTCTAAATTCAATAAACTAACACCCTAGGCTGTTATATGAGTCTTGAACTGTATGTGGAGACATGCGGGGATCAGTCTTCAAGATATAACCTAAAGGGTCTATAGAGATAGGGTTGGCTGGGTACCTTATCCTGGTGATGCGCAATTTGCTTACCGCAAGTGTACGGGCCAAGTTATAATATAGTGAATGTAAATTCGAATGTCGTCCTTTGGATTGGTGTCTAGCCAATTTTAATTACCGAAAATACTCTTGGCCAATTTTATTTAGGGAATCAAATTGAATGAGAATATAGATGAATCAAACACAAAAAGAATGAAAAAAGTGACAACCTAATGAGAAGAATTGGTCTTAGGGATTTGATTTCACCAATTGGAGTTATGAATTAATAAACGGATTAACACATACTATGATTCATAAATCTTGGCAACTAAAATCACACATATCTCTCCCGAGCATACATGATTCTCCCATATGCAATTGAACCCGATATCCTTATCTAAATCCAATAAACATACAAGGCAATAAGGCTAACCTTTATAACGATTTCTAGAATTAACCTTAATCTCCCGATTTTTAGCTAAATTCTAGTTATGCATATCGATTTCTAATTTAAATCCTCTCTCCTGAGTTAGATTCAATCATAAACATCAATCAATTTATGGCCGGTAAATTGAAAGCATTAAGGACACAAAATATGCATAAATGACATCAATAGCATAAAAACCATAAATCAATCCATAACGTGCCCAACGGCTACATCCATCCCTAAGATTTAAAGCCTAGTTATTCATACACAACGTTACAATATAGCAATAGTCTAGAACAGCCACCAAAATTAACTAAAGTGAGGGAAGAAAGAATTAAACTCGTTGTAGGCCGAGACTGAACGTCCCCGTCACGATCCCCACGAACAATGGGTTGATTTCCAACTTGCCCCCTTTGCTTCAGCTCCAAAATGCCCTGTTTTTGCTCTGTTATCGGCTCCAAAAAGTTCCAAATCGAAGTCCCCAAAAACGTAGCCGAAAAGAAGATTATATTATGTTTTTTTCGTCATAGCGTCGAGACGCTGCCTTCAAAAACGCGCGTTTCTAGAAAGGAAAACTTGCAGCGTCGAGACGCTAAGGTCGCAGCGTCGAGACGCTGTGACCTTTTAGCGCCTATTCTGATATGGAATGCCAGCGTCGAGACGCTCAAGAAGCAGCGTCTCGACGCTGGTCTGCATTTGACCCCAAATTGACTTTTTCCTTGTTGATTCTCTTCGGTTCTTTTGTATCTTTTCACATCCCGAACACCGGATTGACTCCAATATTATGTTTTAGCTCAAATCATCAATTTCCTACAAAATAAACATTAAGTGCAATAAAATGGCCAATAAATCATCAAAGACTAGCTAAATTGATTAAGGAAAACTAGCTAGCTATGCTCGCTATCACCTGGTAACACTATGAATACCTTATCCTGGTAACACTATGGAAACGACCCACTTTGTAATTGATAAAAACTCAATAATCCAACACACTCGTGTAGGGGACATGCGAGTGGGAGTATCTTATGCAATGAGTTTGCATAAGATCGGACCGCGAAATAGTAACCGCTAGATGTAACTCCATTGACTAGTAAGGTTTTTATTTCACTAGGATGACCTAGGCAACTTAGTCTCAATCCTGAGTGTATTATGAACTCATGTTCGCAAGGGATTGTCCTTTGATTTGTATGGGTGAGATTGGCCAGATCGTTGACTCAATAAGCCAACCATTTTGGGGACAAGACCGAGTGAGTGGCTGGGAACATAATCACACAAGATGAAATTCACTCCTTCCTGACTTCAGGGTAAGTAGATGAGTGTTCGCTTAAGTGGTGTCTCCAGGTCTTGAACAAAGAGCCCTACCCTCTCACCGGCACAGGAGGGGTTTCTATTTATTGGTTGGACCATAAACATCTTGTTCATTAGAGGAGCACTAGTACTTACGGATATAGAAGTAACCTAGGGGTGAAACAATAATTTGACCCATCTGGTGTTCCGAACACTCGTGAAGGACTAACTTGTTGTTATTGGTCTATATCCGTGTGTTGGGTTGTATGCCCTAAAACTCGTAGATAGTAAATGTTGTTGGTTTTTATGCCCTAAAACTCGTAGATAGTGAATGTAACCGTTGACCGGATATTAATGAAATAATATTGATATATTTTTCCATTAATTGTTATTAGTTATTTTATATTTGTCTTTGCCTAATAATAACCCTAATCCAATAAACTAGACATCCAAGGTTGTAATATGAGTCTTGAACTATGTGTAGCGACATATGGGATCATTGTTCAAGAAACAACCTAAAGGGTCTATAGTATAGGGATAAGACTGGGTGCCTTATCCTGGTGACACTATGGTTACGGTCCACTTTGTATTTGATACAAACGCTGCGATCCAACGCGTTCGTGTAGGAGACATCAAGAAACTGATTAAATTGAGCCTTAGAATTTTTCTTTTTCTTATTCTTTGACTTAGGAACTGAAACAATAGGAGAAGGGATAGAGGGCTCAGGTATAAGCTTTTCAGCTTCGTTTGAGGTGGTGCCCTCCTCAACTTCTCGAGTGAGTTCCTCAGTTTCAGTAGTCCCATCCTCGTGATGCACAGTGACGGCCTTGCAGTACTCCAATGAAGATTTCTCCTGTTCAACTGGGGCTTTACCTTTATTCATGGTGTTGACAACACTTACCAGTTGTCCCAGCTAAGTCTCTATGTTCTTGATGGCTGTAGAGTGACCATTGACAGTGGTGTTTATGGCAATCATGACCTCCTCGAGCTTATTTGATCTGTTACTTGATTCTGCAATAAAAGCTCCAACGAGATCCTCTAGAGATTTCTTACTTTCTTGACTTTGAGGGGTGAAACCAGGAGGATTCAGAACATTCTTATTATTTGCATACGAAAAATTCTCATGATTTCTGTTACTAGGGTGATAATGTGTAGGTGTAGAATTATTATTGTACCCCCTAGAATTAAAATAAGAGACATACTGAACTTGCTCGAGATTTTCCTCCTGAGTCTGGGATGCAAGGGCAGCTGCAGACTCGATCGATTGAGCACTCCCTGTACCTAAAAACTTTAAGAACGCATTAGCAAGGGAAGACATCTGGGCCTGAAGTGCACTTACGTTATCAATCTCGAACACTCCAGCAGCAATCTTTTTCGGTCCCGACCGCTCAAATGGCCACTGATAGCTGTTGGTGGTCATATCCTCTAGCAAAGTCCTAGCATTCTGAACAGTTTTGGACAACAGAGTCCCACCTGGAGCTGCATCAACGGTGGTTTTTGTACTAGGAGTTAAGCCATTATAAAATAATTTAACCTGAAGCCAATTGGGATAGCCATGCTGAGGGCACTTCCTCAGCAACTCTTTAAATCGCTCCCAGGCCTCGAACAGCTGCTCATCAAACTGCTGCTGGAACGTCCCAATCTCGGTCCTCAGCTTAACCGTCTTAGCAAGAGGGAAGAATTTCTTTAAAAATGCCTGGACTAAAGCATCCCAGGTGGTAATGCTCCCAGGTGGAATCGATTGTAACTAGTCCCTCGCTTTGTCTTGCAACGAAAAAGGAAACAAACGTAAGCGAATGGCATCTTCAGAAACAACATTTAATTTTACCGTCCCACAGATCTCTAAGAAGGATTTCAGGTGAGAATTTGGATCCTCTGTAAGCACAATCTCGAGCCATTTGAATGAGACCCGTTTTCAGCTCGAAATTAGTAGCATTGATCGGGGCATAGACAATCCCTAACTGTTGCTCCTGAAAGACTGGCTGAAAGTAGTCCCTAATAGGCTTAGGCTCCTCAGGATTAGGATTGGCCATTTGGATATGATTTTCTTTACTTTCCCTTCGAATTCTACTTAAAGTTCTCTCGATTTCTGGGTCAAAGGGAACTAAGGCCAATTCCCTAGCCTTTCGCATACGCCGACACAACTAACCTAAAAAGGAAAACAAAAGAAAAAGGAAAGAAAATAAATTAGGAAAGAAACAAGAAAAGGAAATAAATGAATCTACAATGGGAAACTATAATCTACAAAAGGAAAAGATAAACTAATATGGAATGAAAAACAAATATGGCAAAAACAAATAAGGAAAACTAATCTAAAAAGGAAGGAAACACTAAAAAGGAAAAAATCTATCTATCTATGGAAAATTCAAACAAATATGGAAAAATCTAAATATGGAAATCAATCAACAAAGGAAAAAAATGCAATCTACCTAAAAACAAAAATAACAAAAATAACAAAAAATAAAATACACCCTAAACTAAGACCAGACAATTTTTCTACGATATTAAAATTGACTAAATATGCCAATCCTCGACAACGGCGCCAAAAACTTGGTGTGCAAATTGCTAACAGCAAGTGTACGGGTCAAGTTATAATATAGTGAATGTGAAATTCGAATGTCGTCCTCTGGATTGGTGTCTAGTCAATTTTAATTACTGGAAATACTCTTGACCAATTTTATTTAGGAAACCGAATTGAGTGAGAATGAAATTAAATCAAACACAAAACAATGCAAATAATGACAATCCAATGGAAATAATGGTCTTAGGGATTTGATTTCACCAATTGGGATTATGGATTAATTAATGGATTAACACATGCTAAGATTCATAAATCTTGGTAAACTAAAATCACACATACCTCTCCCGAGCATACATGATTCTCCCACATACAATTGAACCCGATATCCCTATCTAAATTCAATAAGCATACAAGGCAATAAGGATAACATTTTTAACGATTTCTAGAATTAACCATAATCTCCCGATTTCTAGCTAAATCCTAGTTATGCATAATGATTTCTAAGCTAAACCCTCTCTCCCGAGTTAGATTCAAGCAAAAACATCAATCAATTTATGACCGGTAAATTGAAAGCATTAAAGACACAAATATGCATAAATAAATCAACAACATAAATCCATAACATTAATCCATAATTGCCCCAACGGCTACATCAATCCCTAAGAGTAAAGACCTAGCTAATTATACAACGCGTTACAATATAACTATGATCTAAAAGAGCCATAAACACTAACTAAAGTAAGGGAAAGAAGAATTAAACTCTATGTAGGCCGAGACCGAACGTCCCCATCACGATCCCCACGAACAATGGGTTGATTTCCACTTTGCTCCTCTTTGCTCAGTTCCAAATCCTCTGTTTTTCCTCTGTTTTACGGCTCCAACGTGTCCTAAAGAACTCCCCCAAAAAGCCCTAATCACAATCTTTAAATAAGGCAAAAATTGGTTGTAGCGTCGCGACGCTACCGCGAAATTACGGATTCTCGAAGTTCGCCTAGCGTCGCGACTAACCAAATTATAACGGATTGAACTCCATTTGACTCCAATTTCTCAATTAAGTTCAATATAACAATTTCCTACAAAATAAACATTAAAGAGCAATAAATTGGTTACGAATTACTCAAAGACTAACCAAATTATAACGGGAAAGATAGCTCGATATGCGCGCTATCAGTGTCAGTAGGAGCCTTAAGAAATTGACTAAGCTGGTTTACTATGTACTCAATGTCAGGGCGAGTGTGAGTCAAGTACTGCAAAGCACCAATAACACTCCTATATAATGATGGATTTTCCAAAAGACTGCTCGAATAAAGAGAGAGTTTATGACTTGAAACACTCGGTGAAGGAGTTGGTTTCAGCTCACCCATATTGAGCTTAAACAGCAAATCATCTACATTGTGTTGTTGATTTAGAAGTAAACCATCAGGTAGGTAGAGAACCTGAATCCCCAAAAAGTAGTGCAGTAAACCAAGGTCTTTTAAGGCAAAGCGTTTATCCAGGACAGACACCAATTGATTTAGTAAGTGAACATTATTACCGGTGATTATAACATCATCAACGTACAACAACAAAAGTGCCACATCAGGATTTTTGCGAAAAATAAATAAGGATCCGACCTGGAATTCAAGAATCCCCACGACAATAAGGTCTGCTTTAACGTATTGTTTCATGCTCGTGGTGCCTGTGAAGGGATTGGAATTCCGTAATTCCGTAAAGCGGAAGCATGATTGGGACCGACTCGTAGTTAATTTTGTTTAATCTAAAATACCAATACATTGGCAATAAACTTAGAACTATTCTAGATTTATATTAAGGCTAAGCAAACAAAAATATTAGATCTAAATCTAATTTATATAGTAAAAGTTACTTACTCTCGTTAACGACTCAAATTAAATTCACCAACTGCTTGTGAAATAATCATGAACTATTGTGAACACTACCACTATGACTACACCGGTATGACTCTGAGACTACTAGAGGCAGGAGACTGGTGGGAGCCTTTAGGAGAATTCTCTGAGAGTAGGAGAATGAATGAGATGCCTTTCACCCCAACCTAGGGGTCCTATTTATAGAAAAATGTCAAGACCTTTTTCTTATAGGAAAATGTCATGCATAAGATCTAATCAAATTTATTATCTTATTCATATCTAATTTTAATAAATAATTAATTAATTCCATAATTAATTAATTACCCAATTAAATATCATATATTTAATTTTAGGGATTTTATTAAAAAAAATTATTTTATTAATATGAATCCAATTCATATTAATTATTTGAACTCTTTCAAATATTTTCTCTCAAAATTAATTTTTGAAATTAATTCAAAAATTATATTATAAAGTTTCATAAACTTTATAATATAATGTATCATCATACATTATATGATTCCGCTGAATAAATTGAACACTTTCAATTTACAATTTATACTTAATTGTCTGAAGTCTCTTTACGAGCTACCAGTGGGACCTAATGGACCTGCAGATCTGAAGCTCCAACGATATGAGATTTAATCGGCTAAACTCATTAACGAATTAATCAATTTTTGTTAACTGTGGGTTCACTCCACTAAAGACCCACAGTTGCACTCATCTCACTGCAGACATAATTCTGTGTCCACGGATACAGACCAATAACAGCAAGTTAGTCCTTCACAAGTGTTCGTAACTCTAGTTGGGTCAAATTACCGTTTTACCCCTGAGTTACCTCTACTTCCTTAAGTACCAGTGCTCCTCTAATGAACAACCTGTTTGTGGTCCAACCATCAAACAGAAACCTCTCTCGTGCCAGTGAGAGGGTAGGGCCCTTTGTTCAAGACCTGGAGACACCACTTAAGGGAACACTCACCTATTTCCTCAAAAGTCGAGAATGAGTGAATTCCATCTTCTGTGATTATGTTCCCAGCTCCCCACTCGATGTTTTCCCTAAAATGCTAGACTTATTGAGTCGACGTATTGACATTTCTCACCCATAAAAATCAAAGGACAATCCCTCATGAATAGGAGACCATAATCCACTCAGGATTCAGACTAGGTTGCCTAGGTCATCCTAGTGAAATAGAAACCTAACTAGTTAACGGTGTTACAACTAGCGGTTACTATTTCACGGTCTGGTCTTATGCAAACTCATTGCATAGGATACTCACACTCGCATGTCTCCTACATGAACGCGTTGGATCATTGCGTTTGTATCAAATACAAAGTGGGTCGTATCCATAGTGTCGCTAGGATAAGGAGTAGACTGAGAAACAACAGGTTGGACTGAGGAAGGGGCAGTAGTTATAGGACTCTATTGAGATAACATAGTCTATAGAGGACTTGAAGTGGATTGAATGGGTTGATCAACATGTAGATTGGAACCAGATGGCAATAAAGGTGAGCTTGGTTCATTAGTTGAAGGTGTTGTAGACACTGAAGATGATGATTGTGCAGGCGAGAGATGGGAAAACCAGTGATTAATGGATGAAGATACTGCTTGTGGAGAACGCAAGACAACCCCTTCCTGAAATCTCGTAGAGAAAGGAAAATCTTCCTCATTAAACTTTACATGGCGTGATATAAATATCCTCCCACTCTTGCTTATACACTTGTGACCCTTGTACAAAGGACTTGGCCCCAGATACACACACTTTTTAGGGTGAAATTGGAACTTATGAGTCTGATACTTACGGAGGCACTGATAGCACGCACAACCAAACGTTCGGAGTGCCCCAAAGTCTGCAACCTTGTCATACATCAATTCCATAGGAGACTTGAAGTTCAACACCTGTGAAGGAAGACTATTAATTAGTATAACAGCCATCATGAATGAATCCCACCAGAATTGTAATGGCAAGGAAGCTTGTGCAAGCAATGCCAAGCCTGTTTCTACTAAATGACGATGTTTTCTCTCTGCTCATCCATTCTGTTGAGACGTATGAGGGCATGATAATCGAATTCGTATCCCAAGCTGATAACACAGTTGGTGTATAAGGGCATATTCTCTCCCGTTGTCAGGTTGCAAGGCCTTAACAGTTGTATTAAACTGTATTTTCACCAAGGTAATAAAATGGTTAAAGACTGTAATAGCATCACTTTTGTTTTCCAGTGGATATATCCAAGTGAACCTGCTGAAATCATCCAAAAATAAGATATAATATCGAAAGCCTTGAATAGAGTCAAGAGGAGCAGGCCCCCATAAATCAATGTGTATTAACTCAAACTTAGCTAAAGCATGAGAAACTGAATTAGAAAACGACAGAGCATGTGATTTACCAAACAAACAAGCTTCACAAAACTTAATCCCTTCATTAAGTTTAAAAGGCAGATTACACTTTTTGATCACTGACTCAAGAACTTTGACAGATGGGTGGCCAAGACGTCTATGCCAAAGAGTTTTAGATACTTCAGCATTTATAAAATTTGACAAAACAAATGCAGAGATATTAGCATCATTATTGACTCTATTAGAAACTTTCCTATGATTTACTACTCTTGAAATATCAAGTGACGTTGCTTTAACTCCATCAAACTGATATAGCCCATCACAAAGGATTCCTTTCAGCAACACCTTGCCCGTACGTAACCTTGTCCTTTACAAGACAAAAGGTATCGTGAAATTCAACAAATATATGATTATCTTGTGCTAATTTAGAAACACTAACCAAGTTCTTAGCAATGTTGGGCACACGTAACATATTTTCAAGCCTAAGGTAACTATTTCCATCAGACAGACAAGAATTTCCAATATATTTAATGTCTAACTTACTGTCGTCACCAACAGTAACACGTTCCTTACCTTCGTAATCCACAGGATTAGCTAAAGCATTGTAGTCGACAGTCACGTGATTGAAAGCACCACTGTCAGCGTACTAGCTGGGATCTATGACAGTTTCTGGTGAAGCCACAAAGGAGTTTGAGTTTTAGGCAGCAACAAAGGCAGAAGGAGGTTGTATTGAATTTCCTTGGCCACTTTGTCTATTATCCCCTCTGTTTGGAGTCTGAACCAGACCAGAGAACTCCTTATTGAAACGTTGATAGCACATCATTGCGGTATGGCCGATTTTACCACACACTTCACACACAGGCTTGTTATTGTTATTGAAAAAAGCCATAATCACAAGCTCTGCCTCTTCCACGTTGACCTCCTCCTCTTTCGTTGCCTCGCCCAAAATATGTTTTTTCTACCACTGCCAGATGAATTTTGACTCCTCTGATACCTTATATCTTTGTTGTTTGCCATATTTACTGAGGCGCCCACTGTCAACGAGTTCTTCAAATTGTTTTGTAACTCCAGCCTTTCCTCAAAAACCAGCAACTCTGCTGGTAACTAAGACCAAGTAACACCAGCTTTCCCTTGAACCATTGCAACCACAAGATTGTACTCTTCATCTAAGCCCAAGAGTTCTTGTGACACCAGAGACCGAACAACAATCGGACTTCCAGCCTGACCTAGATTATCTTCATGACTCTTCATTGTACGTAAATAGTCAGTCATTTTCAAACTTCCTTTCCTACACTGTTGAAATACCTGGCGAAGATAGTCCTCCTCGGCACGAGATTGAACTCCAAACAAGTCTTGTATAGCTGCCCAAAGATCTTGAGCATTTTCGAACCACATTACCTGAGTAGCAACTTCAGGGGTCATCGAGTTATACAACCAACCCAAGAGTAATTAGTCGACTACAACCCATGACCCATACAGTGGATTGACTTCTTGCATTGAAACAACTTCAGACGCTTCACTTGCTGCAGCTTCAGAAACTTGACCAGCTACAGGTTTTGAGCTCGTAGCTCCTTCTCTCGTCAATAGAGGGGTTGAACTTTTTGCCGCTGACTGAATGAGTTTTGGAGGACACGACTTTAGCCCAGACAAATGGCCCTCCAATTTGTAGCTACGAAGAATCGGCAACGCCAAATTCTTCCACAAAAGAAAATTACCTCTATCTAGCTTTATAGATGTTATCTGATTCAACAGTTGATTTAACGGAGGACTGCTGAAATTTGTGGTTCCAGCGGCTGTGGCAGAACTTCCGGAGGAATTGTCGCTGGTCATCTTGTGGCTATGATATCAAATTGAATTTCTGAAATCAAGGAGAATTTTGGGGAGATATCACTCAATTTCATATTCAACAAGGATCCTAGAGGATCGATTTACACAGCTTGAGGAAAAGGGAAAATCCCAAAAAGAATAATAATGAACAAATAAAAATAAATCAAAAGGACAGATGTACACAATCTATTGACAAATGAATAACAGAAGAATATTTGGAACTATCGTGGTGTACATTTCGTTTGCTGAACCTTCTGGATTTGTTGGCTTTGTTCCTTCTTGTGAATGGGCTGATTATGCTGGCCCATACTCTTTTTACCCTCATTACGACCCAATGACCATGGATCCTTAATAGTGGGGATAGCTCAACGGTAAATGCTATATATTTTTTGATTAAGAGAATAGAGTTCATACCTCCCACTCTAAATATTATTGAACTAAAAAAGAAGAATAATCAGGTTTGGAGTTTGGTGAAAATTCTATTATATTTTATTAGTCTCGTTAACCACACACTCTCCAATTCGGTCATAACTATGCAGGAGAGTAGTGTAATCTTTCACTATTATTTATACATACAAGTGTTGGATATTGTTAGAAAATATGTGAAAGAAAGTGATGTGTAAATTAAATTCTCAAAAGTTTCAAAAATAATTGAAACATCAAAATGAATTTGATGTTTCATTTACAAATTCAACATATGAAAGTTAAAATTTGTTGTTATCTTTGAGTTTTGAAAGTAGTAACTCAATTGAGTTATGCTTGACATGGGTTTTAATATTTATTTTTATATATTTTTTTTTTAGTTAATAAGTTGCTAGCCTATAAATAGAAATTTGTTTCTTTATTTGAATCATCTAATTCCATTTGAAGTATTCTTCTTTCTTTATTTCTTTTGATCTTGGGTTGAGTTTAGAGCAAGTATCCAAGAGTTCTGTCAGATCCGGGTAGTTCGAGGTTGTTGTTCTATTGGAATTAGTCATTGTATCTTGCTGAAATGATCACTACTGTAGTTTACTTGCAACCTGTGCGGAGTGAATAATTGTCTTTTGAACAACGTTTTGTAAGTGTGCCTCAAGTACTACTTATTGACGCTATCATAAGATTTTGAGGTTTTGTTAGTTTGTGGTTATTGCTACATTAAATCTAACATTTTACAACATTTTTTATATACATACAGTGTCTGTATTATTATTTACACTTTAATAGTTAGTATCCAGTTAAGGTGTAATCAATTTACTGGTGTTCCTCAATTCTTGTATAAAGCATATTTCCAATAGTAAGTTAACCCATAAAATATTATTCCATCTATTGTCATTATATATAGATAGTAATCTATAGTGGAAAGAGAGTGAGTGATAAAAAGGGAGTTTCTAGCAGTATAGGATTACAGATATTTCTTCACCTACTTGTCACCTCATTGTCATTTTAAAATTGATGGAGGGTCAAAAACATTAAAGAATTATTTATATGTTGGGTTTTGTGTCCTAAAACTCATGGTTTGCAATCTTTATGCATATCTCTTGTTTGCAATAAAGATGTTATGGTATTATTCAGTGAATTACTTGATTATATAACCTAAATCCAATAGATTAAAGATCTTTGGTTATTATATGAATACTCGAACTATATGTACAAACATAAATATGGATCAAGTTCTAGTATATATTGCCAAAATGGTCTATAGTATATGGATAAGGTTGGGTACCTTATCCTAAGGACACTATGGATGCGGCCTACTTTGCACATAAGGCAGATAATGTGGTCCTAGAACGTTCATGTAAAGACATGCGAGTGGGGGCATCCTGTGCAATGAGTTTGCACAAGACCGGACCGAGAAATGAGTCACTCTTACTTTATAACGTTGTTTACTAATAAGAATGACTATTTCATACGATGACCTAGGTAACTCGATCTTAATCATGGGCTAACTATGAATTCCTGTTTGTTCGAGATTATCCTTTGATTTGCACGAGTTAGAGTGTCCCAACATCGTTGACTCAATAAGCCTACCATTTTGGGGGATAAGACTGGATAGATAGCTGGGGACATAGTCCTGCAAGATGAAATTCACTCATACCCGTATTAGGGATAGTAGAAAGGTTGTTCTTTTAAGTACTGAGTCTGGGACTTGAATAAGGGGTCACACCCTCTCATTGACCTGAGAGGGATTCGGTTTGATAGTTATATCACAAATATATTGTTCATTAGAGAATCAGTGGGACTTAAGGAACAAATAAGTGTTATCGGGGTAAAATGGACATTTGACCTAGCTATAGTTACGAACAACCTGTGAAGGGTTGACTTACTAATCATGGTTATATCGAGTGGACAGAAACATATCTACATTGAGGGGAGTGCAACTACTAGTCTATAGTGGAGTGACCCGGTAGTTAACGAATGTTGGTTAACTAGGTTAATTAGTTTAACCGGTTAAACCTCGGATAGTTGAAGCCCATGATTTGTAGGTCCATTAGGTCCCCTTGCTAGTGATAGCGAGCAGAAATGTCGCTATTTTAGTCTCAGTTTATTAAGATTTTCGGTGCTTTAAACGTGTTTTTAATGAATATATTTAATGAATTTTGATATTTGGTCTTTAGGAGCACAAATGGTGATTTTGGGAGAAAAAGTGCCAAAATTGAAGTAATTTTAGCCCAAATCAAAGCTTGAAGCAATTGGAGGCCCAAAGAAGTCAACCATGAAGAAATGACCAAAAAAAATGAAGAAAAGGCCCAAAAATCAGCCCAAAAGGAAGTTGAAAAATCTGGAATTTTGGGGCAGCGTCGAGACGCTAAGTAAGGCAGCGTCGCGACGCTACCCTTTCGTGTTGCCCAAGCCGCGTGCGCAGCAGCATCGCGACGCTGAGCAAGGTAGCGTCGCGACGCTACCCCTATTCCAGGCCTATAAAAAGGCACCCTTGGGTGCCTCATATTTCATCAATCAAACCATCAATCAAATCATTCTTCCTTCCTTTCTCTCTTCCTTAGGCTCCTTTGGAGCCCCTCTCAAGGCTTTTAAGCCTTTTTGAGAGGATTCTTTTAGTGGGAAATATTTTGGGGAATTTTGGGGAGCATCTTAGAGGCTCAAGGACTAGTCAGCGGGGCTCCAAGCGTCAGCGAGGGGTTTTTCGACGGTCAATTCCTTTCCTTTTATGCTCTTTATTATGCTTTCCCTTGTAACTATTATGGATATTTTAGCCATGTGTAGCTAAAACCCCAATTTGGGGTCTTGAAATGAAATGATAGTTCAAATATTGTTATAATCTCTTGTCTCTTGCCCATGTCCTAATTATTTGTATGGATGTGCTTAATGCTTTACTCAATCTGGCCAGTTGTGTAATGATTCGATTCTTAATGGAAACTCGACGGAGAGAAATTAGGATAGATCATAATCCATGCAACTAGTTTAATTGCCCGTTGTGACACCGGGATTAGTTGATTAAACTTAGATTCCTAAAATGAATCAGAGCGTAATAATTAATGATTTTTAATAGCGCTAAGGACACATAGGTTGTTAAAATGAATTAATTACAATTAGAGGAAACCGACAGGAGAACCTATGTGATTAACGGAGATTCTAGGATTATAATTGGTTGGGCAATGAGATACGATAATTATAACAACTATTTAGCTAATCATTGATTTTCAAGACCCCTCTTCCCATTTAAAAGAAAACTCTTTCTCCATATTTTATCTTCGATTGATCAATTTATTTTCATTAATTGTCTTAAATTTGAATCCTTTTTATTGCATGAAGTGGTCCCTAAATATTATTTCGCCTAAGTATTTTTAGTGCTCAAGAGATTTCAATTATTTGCTTAAATTTCGCTTCGCCTCCTGTGGATTCTATACTCGGTATTACTACCGTTTTATATTACTTGTCACGATCCGTGCGCTTGCGGATAATCGTATACACAACCAACAAGTTTTTGGCGCCGTTGCCGGGGAGGCTTGATTTTTAAGCAAAAATTAATTTTTCTTGACATCGAAAAGAAAGGGATAAATAGTAATTTAGGTGTGAATATTTTTCTTTTATCATTTTGTGAATATTATTTTATTTTATTTTTGTTTGGTTCTTTTGGTTGTCCGGGAGCATTGTATGCGAAGAAACAAGGTGGTTGATTTGTTTCCGCTAGATCTTGAGATTAACAGGACTCTTAGATCCATTAGAAGAGAAAAAAGATTAGCAGAAGCGATGGCCCACCAAGAGGAAGCTCCCAAGGCAATTAGAGATTTTCTGCAGCCAGTTCTTCCCACCGAGAATTCTTGAATTGTCTACGCCCCTATCCAAGCTACAAATTTTGAGCTAAAAACAGGGTTGATTCAGATGGCGCGCGATAACTCGTTCAAGGGACATCCTTCCGAGGACCCCCACTCTCATCTGCGATCATTCCTAGAAATATGTGGGACGGTAAAGATGAACGGAGTTCCGGCAGACGCGATCAGATTGAGATTGTTCCCATTTTCTCTACAGGATAAAGCAAAAGATTGGCTCGAATCAGTAGAGACGGGCAACATCAGTACTTGGGACGAGCTTGCCCAAGCTTTTCTGACAAAATTTTTTCCACTTGCTAAGACTACCAAGCTCCGGACTGAAATTGGAACGTTTAGGCAGCTTAACGAGGAGCAGTTATACGAAGCGTGGGAAAGATACAAGGAAATGCTTAGGCGATGCCCCCAACACGGATATCCTGATTGGCTTCAGGTACAGTTATTTTATAATGGATTAAACCCCTCCACAAAGACAGTCCTAGACACATCAGCAGGAGGGAGTTTTCTTTCAAAAACAGTGAAAGAAGCCAAAGATCTGCTTGAGGAAATGGCGGCAACCAGTTATCAATGGCCGACGGAGAGAGGAACAGTTACAAAGAAGGCTGGATTATATGAATTGGATGAGTCAAGTTCACTGAAAGCGCAACTGGCATCTCTGACCAATGCATTGAACAAATTGACTTCATCTGAGGTGGTTAAGTCCATTTCCACCTTAGCTGAAGGTCATTCAAAAAAGGAAGGTCAAGATGTGGAAGAAGTTCAATACATAGGAAATAGACCATATGCTCAAGGAGTACCAAACTTCTACCACCCCAGTCTACGCAATCACGAGAACTTCTCCTATGCGAATACGAAGAATGTTTTACAGCCACCCCCAGGTTTTGCATCATCTAGTGCTCCTGAAAAGAAAAATAATCTGGAGGAGATTGTGGCTTTATTCATCAAAGAACAAAGAATATTGAATGTGAGTCTCCAGACATCAGTAAATAACCACGACGCAGCTCTAAAGAACATGGAAGTGCAGATAGGACAGATCGCTTCAGCGGTAAATGCCCTTCAAAAGGGGAAATTTCCAAGTGATACTAAGCCTAACCCGAAAGAGCAGTGTAAGATGGTGGTTCTGAGAAGTGGCAGAAGACTGGAGGACAATTCAGAGAAGAAAAAGGAAGAAGAAAAGAGAAGGGATGAAGATGAAAGGACTGAGACACAAAAAGCCTCCTCTGAAAGGTTCCAACATCCTCCCAACTCCATTGAATTAAAATGTGATTTTTCTAACAACTTTGCAGGTAGAAAAGAAGATGAGAGGCAGAGTGACAATAAGAAGCTAATTGAGGAAGAAGTGGTTCCATGCAACCACCATGACAGAGGTTCGCATATTAACCCGCCCAAGCGGAGGGGCGAATGTCCAACCTTTGATTTCAGGGAGTTACCTTTTCCTCAAAGATTTAAAAATGTCAAATTAGATGAACAGTTTCAAAAATTCTTAGAAATGTTTAAAAAGTTGTCTGTGAATATTCTATTGGTAGAAGCTTTATATAATATGCCAAATTATGGGAAATTCATGAAGGAAATGCTTTCTAGAAAGAAAAGTCTGAAAAAATAAGTTTTTAATTTATCTAAGAGTAGCAGTACCATTATTTCTGGTAGGATACCCTCTAAGCAGAAAGATCCAGGGAGTTTTACTGTTCCCTGCACCATAGGAGAAGTATCCTTTGATAGGGCTTTATGTGACTTAGGAGCAAGTATAAATTTAATGCCCTACTCTGTTTACAGGAAGATTGGTTTATCAGGTATGACAGATACCGACGTCACTCTCCAGCTTGCTGACAGATCGATTACTCACCCGATGGGTGTTGTGGAGGACGTGTTGGTGAAAGTCAACAAATTCATCTTCCCCGTAGATTTCGTGGTACTGGACATGAAGGAGGACAAAGAGGTGCCAATTATCTTAGGCAGACCTTTCCTAGCCACTGGTAAGGCTGAGATTAGCGTGCATACAGGTAAACTTACCTTGAACATTGATGATGAAAAAGTCGTGTTTAGTATTTTTGGCCAAGATGAATCTGTTTGTAGTTTGCACACATGTTTTTTTTTTTTCTGTTGGGCCTGAATACTTGACTGATGATGATGAAGAGGTAGACTATAATCTTGGCCTAGGCTTAGGAGAAATGCTTATGGATAATGGGAATTTTGATCATGATGCATATATGGATAATCCTATGTTTGAAAATGATTTGGATCTGCCTGACTTTGAAAATGAATTAGACTTGCCTGCTTGTGAAAATGAAAGATCTGCAGTTGATGACTTACCTTCCTTTGAAAATGAATTAGATTTGCCTGAAATGAATAATTTTGATGATGATATTGAATTGTCTGACATTGAGCATGAACATAAAAGGCATAAAAAAGATTGCTCGATAGATAATTTTGAGTCTGATCATGATTACAGTGAATCTATTGAGTCTGATCTTGACATTCCTGAATGCATGAATCCTGACAATGTGAATACTTTTTTTTCATGTCCTGATGATGTGTATAGCATAGAATCTGACCCAGAAGAACTTGAATCTGTGCATAGTATAGAATCTGATCCTGAAATTCTTGAATTCTTTAATTCTTCTGATGATGAGTCATGTGATAGCTTAGTTGAATCATTTTTTAATTCTGAGTCTGAAGGATCTGCTGAGCATGTAGATATTTTTTCTGATGAATGGACTGGCATGATTGATAGGCCACCTCTAGATCCTAGACCAGTAGATATTATAACGCTTGATGACTCTGTTAACAATTGTTTTGAGAATAGAGATTTAGAAAAGAGATTTGATGTAGCTGATTATTTTCTGAAATGTTATTATGAGAATCTCTTTAGTGAAGATGGGCCAGGGGAAAGTTTTTTTTTTCTCCCCTGTTTGTAGTATGCAATTCGGTGCGTGATTTCTTGTAGGGCCCGGAGGATGATGAAAATTTTTATTTTGAGCCTCCGTAATCGTGCCGAGCCTAGTCTAGCTAAAGACGTTAAAGAAAGCGCTGCTTGGGAGGCAACCCAAGGATTAAAGTTTAGTTAGTTGTTTTTTTGCGGTAAATAATTTTCTTTGCTCCGTGATCCAATTTTGTTTTGCAGGATCACCTTAGCAAATCCCGAAATTCCACATTTCCTATTTTTCATGGATCCAAAGGAAGGAGGATGAAGCGCTCCTAGCTCAGGGAAGTCTCAGTATCTCTCTTTATGCTTTACTGTTTTAAAACATTGGGGACAATGTTTAGTTTAAGTTTGGGGGGGGGGAGGCTTCCGCTGTGTTGAGCATATTTAAATTCTGTTGGATGCATGAATAACTAGCCATGATAGCCAAGGATGTGATTTTTGAAATTTTGGGAGAAAATGGTTTATATGATTGTGGAATCAGGGAGCACGGCAGAAATTGTGAAATTTTAAAATTTTTTGATACTTAGTTTTGATGTCTAAAGCATGCAAAAGTCTTATCTAATGACGTCTTTGAAAATCTAGATTCTTATTATGGTTTTCAAAGTTGTTGTCACCCCGATAGGCTTAGTTTCTAATATTAGGAACTTCATGCTTGATTGCTCTAAAGAACTAGGTAGAAAAAAAAAATGTTATGCCAGCTGAGAGAAAAGCAAAAGCAACAAAAGAAAATGTGAGAGAAAAGAAAATATGTTGAAAAAGAAATTAATATTTTTGCTTGCACAAAAGAAAAAGCCTAGGGGTAAAAAGAGCTACCTGTGGTGTGATCAGTTAGGCCAACCAGAGAATAAAATTCGGGTTAAGGGTCCCTGCACCGTAGTGTGAAAGCTAGTACCATTAGATATCAAAATGCAAGTTTGGGAGAGTAGCAAAAGAAAAAAAAGAGAAAAGAAAAAATCATGTGAGAATTTTGCTCCCCCATGAAAAAGAAAAGGATGACAGGCACCCTAGTTTCTTTTTTTTGCATGATAGAAGGACTCCGACGTATTAGGGGCTCTTAGCCAGTGTAGGGGGAAAAAAATGGAGAAAGCCATAAGACTAATCTAGGTTAGTAAAAGAATCAATAGATAAGTCTTGAGCATGCTATTCATTAATCTTAAGTTCAAACTAGTTTAAGATTTCTTCAAGAGTATGCGGTGCTTGCTTATTCCACTTGTATGTTTTCCATTCGATCCTAAGAATTCCAAAATCATTGAGGGTTGAGCGATTCTATTTCATGCATCTTTAGAGTTTACTTTGCTCGGGACTAGCAAAAGCTTAAGTTTGGGGGTGTGATAGCGAGCAGAAATGTCGCTATTTTAGTCTCAATTTATTAAGCTTTTCGGTGCTTTAAACGTGTTTTTTATGAATATATTTAATGAATTTTGATATTTGGTCTTTAGGAGCACAAATGGTGATTTTGGGAGAAAAAGTGCCAAAATTGAAGTAATTTTAGCCCAAATCAAAGCTTGAAGCAATTGGAGGCCCAAAGAAGTCAACCATGAAGAAATGACCAAAAGAAATGAAGAAGGAGGCCCAAAAATCAGCCCAAAAGGAAGCTGAAAAATCTGGAATTTTGGGGCAGCGTCGAGACGCTAAGTAAGGCAGTGTCGCGACGCTACCCTTTCGTGTTGTCCAAGCCGCGTGCGCAGCAGCGTCGCGACGCTGAGCAAGGTAGCGTCGCGACGCTACCCCTATTCCAGGCCTATAAAAAGGCACCCTTGGGTGCCTCATATTTCATCAATCAAACCATCAATCAAATCATTCTTCCTTCCTTTCTCTCTTCCTTAGGCTCCTTTGGAGCCCCTCTCAAGGCTTTTGAGCCTTTTTGAGAGGATTCTTTTAGTGGGAAATATTTTGGGGAATTTTGGGGAGCATCTTAGAGGCTCAAGGAGTAGTCAGCGGGGCTCCAAGCGTCAGCGATGGGTTTTTCGACGGTCAATTCATTTCCTTTTATGCTCTTTATTATGCTTTCCCTTGTAATTATTGTGGATATTTTAGCCATGTGTAGCTAAAACCTTAATTTGGGGTCTTGAAATGAAATGATAGTTCAAATATTGTTATAATCTCTTGTCTCTTGCCCATGTCCTAATTATTTGTATGGATGTGCTTAATGCTTTACTCAATCTGGCCAGTTGTGTAATGATTCGATTCTTAATGGAAACTCGACGGAGAGAAATTAGGATAGATCATAATCCATGCAACTAGTTTAATTGCCCGTTGTGACACCGGGATTAGTTGATTAAACTTAGATTCCTAAAATGAATCAGAGCGTAATAATTAATGATTTTTAATAGCGCTAAGGACACTTAGGTTGTTAAAATGAATTAATTACAATTAGGGGAAACCGACAGGAGAACCTATGTGATTAACGGAGATTCTAGGATTATAATTGGTTGGGCAATGAGATAGGATAATTATAACAACTATTTAGCTAATCATTGATTTTCAAGACCCCTCTTCCCATTTAAAAGAAAACTCTTTCTCCATATTTTATCTTCGATTGATCAATTTATTTTCATTAATTGTCTTAAATTTGAATCCTTTTTATTGCATGAAGTGGTCCCTAAATATTATTTCGCCTAAGTATTTTTAGTGCTCAAGAGATTTCAATTATTTGCTTAAATTTTGCTTCGCCTCCCTGTGGATTCGATACTCGATATTACTACCGTTTTATATTACTTGTCACGACCCGTGCGCTTGCGGATAATCGTATACACAACCAACAGCTAACTTGTATACGAACAAACCTTTGAACAATATGATGGAAAGAATTTGAATTGCTCAAATTCAATTTAGGGATTATATCAATCATATTGGATATTACCGACACGTTGGTTTAATTATGAATTAAAATTAAATTTGAGAGTTAGACATATCTAAATATGATTTAAATATCGAGCACGCGAATAGGGATTCATGTTTGAGAAATTACATTTCGAGAATGATCAGGATTGGTTGCAAAATATTAATTTAATATTTTATTTTAAATTAATTATGAATTAATTTTTAAAATTGAAATTCAAAATTAGTTTTAGAATTTAAGATTATTAATTAATTAACTAAAATTAATTTCAATTTGAATTAGGAAATTCAAAAAGAAATTAATTCTAGGAGGTGGAGTGCATGATGATTAAACCCATGCACTCCTCCTCGATTAGCCACCAAATCCCACTCAATTAAGGGATGTTTTGTTGTCTAATTTTGGGGCTTCAAGAGTGCATGGATTTCTCTTTAAATAGAGAAAGGATTGTTGAAGAAACTCACTGAAATGCTTAGTGTTATGCTGCCAATTTAGCTTCTCAAACCCAAAAGCTTAAAACTCTTCAAAGTTTGAAACCCAAGCTCATTTCCTTCAGAAATTCCATCACTAGAGGATCCCACAATCCGCTCCAAGGCCTGAGAATAGCAAGAATGACACTTGTGGTGGTTCATAATCAATTGGTGAGAAGAAACAACAAAGGAATCGATCCAATTTTGAGCTACACAAAGGTTGATACTCAAAAATCTGTTTTTGAACTTATGAACAGCATGCTTTGTATGATCAAATTGATGTTATTATGTGTATAAGATCCAAAATTGCTTCGGCAGGTTAGATATTAACATTATAAACACAAATTACTATGGTTCAAATAAAGGAGATAGGTATTCCTAGTATTGAAAATTTTCTAACATTAAAAAGATAATGAATATATATATAAGAACAACTATCTCTATTGATATGAGATCTTTGAGGATTGGGTTGACAAAGAAGATGATCTGATAAGGAAGTACGCAATCAAAGAGATCAAGAGGGAAGTTTACAAAAAGAATTCCAAGCTCAAGTAGCTCAATCAAGCTCAAATGAAGCTTCATGGGAGTCAACTCCAATTCAATCCAATCATGAGGCAATCATTATGCCACAAGCTCCAATGACAAGAGCTAGAGCTAAAATACTACAAGACGCATTGAATGGTTACTTCCAAGCTAAGGTGTCTACCCATGACCAAGAGTTGCATCCATTCAAGCTTGGAAAGGCACCTATTCACCCAAGAGACACAATGAATCTAAAAATCCAGATTCATCCACATATTTAATGCATTATGTATCTTTTGAATTCATGAATTTATATTTATGAAGGTTCATGAATGGATTTGAAAGGTTAGGGGCTGAGTTTAGACCACATAGATGAAAGGATGTGTTCTTTCATGGTGTCTTTTCAATTAGTATAAATAGTGATGTAATTTGTCATTTAAACTTGAACTTGAATGTGAATGAAATTTGAGATTGAGTTTTAGTCTCTCTCAAGCTTTATGCTTTCTTTGTGTTCTTGTGTTTAGAATGCATGCTTAGAACTTTCAGTCTAGTTTGATCAATTAGATTGTGAAGAGTTTGAAATCTTAAAGTTAGGAACGAGTTCTTCTTTCTTCTTGATCCATCGATGATTTCTTCCAAGTAAAAATCTGTTTGACTTTCTTGGGGTTGTTTTATCATTTTGGTTAATGGGGTTACTCTTATTATTGTTGTGGGGGTTCACCTGAAATAAGGGGAGTTCTCAAGTGTGATTGAGGTAGTTTCTTTACCATGATCAAAGTGAGGACAAGATTACCATGTTACTTCTTCTATTTGCTACTTGTCATGTTAGCTGATGGACGAATTGTCGAAGGTCATATCAAATAAATTTTTATAATTCCGCAACAACTAAAGCTAATTTGTAGCGATAGTGGCCGGGGTCGATCACATGGAGTCTATGCAAAAAAATTCCACTTTCCTTATTTGTTTAGAGTAACCTAAAAAGGGGATTTTTAGATTAGGAAAGAAAACTAATTATGGAAAGTAAATATGCAAGAAATAGAAAGCAGTGGAAAACAAGAGTTAAGTCTATATCTTGGGGCTCATGCAATCGGGGTTGTCATCGTAAGTTCAATTCAATTAAATCATAAATCTAACTAAACAATCAATAACATGTCTAATATGTCTGCTTTATTTGTTTACTTTATGTTCTGTCATTTCTTTTGCTTCAGCATTCTATAAAAACCAATCATTTTAACCACTTTTGAAATCATTTAAAAGCTAAACAAAATAGATAAAGTGAGAACTAATTCAGACCTTGGATTCGATAAATACTTATTACTTGCTGCGGATTGTGTATACTTGCACAAAGTTCTAGAGTCCATTTATATCTTATTTTTACTCACTCTATGAGCCCCAACACCTGCCCTTATGGGACGTTTGCTTTTAGGCGAATATCTTTTGGCCTTTGAATACCCATCTAGTTCTTAATTGGGAGAAATGTCACTTCATGGTGAAGGAGGGCATTGTGTTAGGTTCATAAGATTTCAAAGAACGGTCTAGAAGTTGATCGAGCAAAAATTGAGGTTATTGAAAGATTAGAACCATCGAGTTCAGTGAAAGGGATTCCGAGCTTTTTAGGTAATGCTGGATTTTATAGAAGGTTCATAAAGGATTTTTCAAAAATTAGTAAACTTCTTTGTAATTTATTGTACACTGATCATGTTTTTGAATTTAATGCAAATTGTAGGAAGGTTTTTGAAACTTTAAAGGCTGCTTTAATCTTAGCACCCATTCTTTGTGCACCTAATTGGAGTTTACCATTTGAGGTAATGTGTGATGCGAGTGATTTTGCAGTAGGTGTCATGCTGGGGCAAAAGCATGGAAAATTTATCCATCTTATATATTATGCAAGCAGGGTTTTGAATGAGGCACAAATCAACTCTACAATTACTGAAAGGAGTTGTTAGCTCTTGTGTTTGCTTTTGAAAAATTCCAGCCATATTTGGTTGGATCCAATGTCACGGTTTTCACTGATCATGCAGCAATAAGGTACTTAATGTCTAAGAAAGATGCAAAGCCTAGATTGATTCGTTGTGTTTAATTATTGCAGGAATTCGACTTGGAGATAAAAGACAAGAAGGGATCAGATAATGTCATTGCAGATCATTTATCTCGTCTTGATCCAACATCATCTTTGTTGAAACAATCTGCCCATTTCAGATTCTTTTCCAGATGAGTAGCTCTTTGCTGTTGAGGTAAAGGTAGTCAAGGATATCCCTTGGTATGCTGATATTGCCAACTTTTTGGTAAAAGGAGTCACTTCTATTGATATAGATTGGAAGCAGGTGAAAAAGTTTAAGCATGATGCAAAATTTTTCTATTGTGATGAGCCCATTTATGTATAAGCAATGCTCTGATGGTATTAATTCGTAGGTGTGTTTCAGGTGATGAAGCAAAGGAAATCCTTGAGGAATGTCACTCTTCGCTGTATGGAGGCCATTTCAGTGGACAGAGGACAACTATGAGGATTTTGCATTGTGGATTCTTCTGGCCTTCCTTATTTAGGCATGGTCATTGGTTCTACAAGCAATGTGATGCTTGCCAAAGGAGAGGAAACTTAGGGCCTAGTGAGTTGTCTCTTACTTACATTTTGGAAGCGGAATTATTCGATGTGTGGGGTATGTATTTTATGGGGCCATTTCCCCTTCTAATGGTAATGTTTTTATCTTATTGACAGTTGATTATGTGTCCAAGTGGGTGGAGCCCATTGCATGCCATCAGAATGATGCCAAAACGGTATCAAGGTTTCTTTAATCGCACATTTTTGTGCGGTTTGGGACACCTAGAGCTCTAGCGAGTTATGAGGGTACACATTTTGTTAATAATATCTTAACTAAGCTTTTAGCTAAGTATGGAATCAAGCATAGGATAGCTATCCCTTACCACCCACAGGCAAATGGTCAAGCTGAAATAAGAAATAGGGAAATCAAATCTATTCTAGAGAAAGTAGTCCATCCATCTAGGAAAGATTGGTCTTTTCGGTTAGATGGGGCCCTTTTGGCTTATAGGACAGCCTATAAGACTCCTCTAGGTATGTCTCCCTATAGGTTAGTATATGGGAAAACTTTTCATTTACCGTTAGAGCTTGAGCATAAAACGTTTTGGGCTTTGAAAAAATTGAATTTTGATATGAATCATGCAGGGACAATAAGAATGCTGCAACTTAACGAGTTAGAGGAATTTCACCAATTTTCTTATGAAAATGCAAAAATGTATAAAGAAAAGACTAAGCAGTGGCATGATAAGAAAATTAAACCTAAAGAGTTTGTCTAAGGTCAGAGGGTCTTGCTTTACAATTCGAGATTGAAATTGTTTCCTGGGAAACTAAAATCTAAATGGTCAGGGTCATTTATTGTGATTGAAGTTTTTCTACATGGAGCAATTACTTTGCATGATGAAAAAGATGGGAGAGTGTTCAAAGTTAATGGACAGCGTGTGAAAACATTATTGGGAAGAGGGGTTTCAGGTGAAATATCCATCCCTAAAAGTTATGGTTGATGAATGAAAGAGCATAAGTTTTACGGGAGCAATTCGTATTGCAAAACATTTTTAAGCTCCCAGGATTGGTCGCAGTTTTTATTTTTCGCTGAATTGTTTTGATTCTGATCTGGATTTGTTCCAATTCGAGTTGGTTTGTTTGAATTTTGGCTGATTTATGTTGATCATATTTTGTTTTAATCTGTTGGTATTTTTAATTTTCGTAGATTTTTTTTTTTTCGGTATCTTTATTTTTAATTAGTTCAATTTATTTTTTATCCAATTGGGATAGTTTAGATTTTATCTTAATTTGTATTTTCGGTTATTTAAATTTTTTGTTTAGGTTTCAGTTTTAATAAAGATTTTCCTGATTTATTCGGCTTCAAAAATAAATAAAAACAGAGATTTGATTTAAGCGGCTTTTATTTAAATTTGAAATCTTCTGTACTCAAGATTCTTCTAGAAGAAAATCATTGCTCAGAGTTTTGTTGCGGCAATTTTTGGCGGAATCAAATATCTCGTCCGAAATAGAAAGAGGTTTGTTGTGGATTAATTATTTTTACCGGTTGAATTTGAATTTTCCCGTGGGCAAGTAAATTGCATGAAGGATCTGATGCTAGCCACGTGTCGCACAGGGGAAATCCAAGGGTTTAACCGCTGGACAACGCATCATCATTTGCCATGGGCCGTTTGAACTTCAAATTATTACCGTTTGATGGATTTAATTTTTCCGATTGCATGAGATTTGAAACGGTAATTTTATTTAATGAAGGGCAAATATCTTTCGGTTAAGATTCTATTTGCTGAAGCCCTATTTATTCAAAGCCTTCAGTAAGTTTCTTTTCACTTCATCTTCTTATTTTCATCCCTTTCCGTTTTTCATTTTTCTTTGCATCTGTTTACTGTAAAATCCTTTGAGTCCACAATGGCGAAAACAAGAGGAAGTAAGGAAAGGGATAACGAGGAGGAAGAGGTGTCAGTTACTCCTGAGGCACCGAAAACGAAAGCAAAGAAAAAGAAAACACCAGAGAAGAGGGAAGCCAAGAGGCGAAGAACGCAACAGAAGGCTGAGGTTGAAGAGGTAGTACAGAAGGTAGTGGAAGATATTGCTACTGAGGGGGTTGAGGAAGAGAATCCGAACGAACCTAAGGAACAAAACCCTGAACAGACTAAACAAGCAGTCGAAAATACACAAGTTCAAGAAAAACAGACGGAAGATGTTGCAAGAAAGAGGCAATGAGCAGGAGGTGCAAGAGCAAGAAGCTCGAGTCGAGGTTATTATGCCGGAAGTTGCCCCGTCGTCGCCGTCGGAAGCAGAAAGTCGGCCGAGTCAAGGTGGTCCATACTGATACTCCTTCACCACCGACAACTGATTCTGAGAAAGAGAATACAGAAAGAGAAGAATAGGAGAAAAATGAGGCAGAGGACAAAGCAAGAAAGGAAGTAAAGAAAAAAGCAGAGGAAGAAATTTTTCCCAAACAGAGGGAAGAAAAGGGCAAAGGTATTGTCGACGCATCATCGAAAGCTAAATATATTGAAACAGAGGAGCCACGATTGTCGTATAAAACGCTTCATCAAACAATCTTGCCCGAGCAAAGTATATCGAGATGCGAGAAGAGACTTTTTGTTTGAGCGGGGATTTGGTGATGATCTGCCACGTTTCTAGAGAACCGGAATAGCAAACCATGGCTGGAGTTAGTTCTGTGCAAAGCCGGAGCCGGTCAATTCCAATATTGTCCGAGATTTCTATGCAAATATTGATGATCAAGAAGGATTTTAGGACTATTGTCCGAGGGGTGCCCGTTGATTGGAGCCCAGGAGCTATCAACTCTTTATTCAACCTCCAAGACTTTCTGCACGCAAGTTTCAATGAGATGGTGGTAGCACCACCGAATGATTAGTTAAATGCGGCTGTCAGGGAGGTTGGCATCGAGGGGGCTTAGTGGAGACTGTCGAAGACAGAAAAGCGCACATT